>CM063173.1:166001844-171049344 GCA_031835075.1 Saguinus oedipus
ACCTTTTTATATTAAGAGATAAAGATAACTTATTTAACTTTAGTTAATTAAAATAAATTGACTGGAGAAAGTTAAAGGATTGTAGCCCTAGATACAACCTCCTAAAAATGTCAATAAAGCACATTAAAAAATATACAAAAAGATGGAAACTCAGTTAATATAAAACTTAAAATAAGCAGGCAGTTTCCTGTATAAACATGGTCATTTAAGATGTCTTATTTTCCCCTCTTTTCTTGTAAAATGTGTAAATGGTACAAGAAGAAGTAAAAAGGGTCCTCTCTATCACAATGATTATCACAAGTAGAAGACAGATGCAAATGTATGTACTCCAGAATATGGAGTACATACATCAGCTGCTTAAAGTTGCTAAGATTGAGTAAAAGCTGTTAAGGCTAAAGAGAAGAGAAAGTACAGAGAATGGTGAGAGAGTTCAATTATAGAAAATATAAAGTGTCAGGGAAAGTACAATTTCTGAAGATGAGAGGCTCACCTCAAATTACAAAAATAGATTCTTTGAAATAATAGATATACACATATCATGCCTGATACCATAGTTTTTTAATGAATCAAATTGGTTTCAGAAAAGCAGAAGATTTATCACAAAGAACTACACAGATGAGCTGTATTTGTGGCAAGCAGTCTATCACTGTGGCTATAGAGACAGAAAGTTTTTGGATTCTGAAAGCAAAAATGTTACCTTTGTCCCTTCTATTACACATAGGCATGGAAGTCTTCTGCAGATGGATGGTCCAGTTAATTTGGCTGCATCAAAAGAATTGGCACATCATCAGTGCATGTGTATCAGATAAAAAACATTTTAAAAATAAGTTAAAGTAACCAGTACATGAATAGCATTTATCAGAAAAATACTGCTATGTAACATATAGCCATTTTGCTTTAAAAATTTACCATCCTAAGTAATAAATAAAAAAATAAATAAATAGCTTCTGAGAAAGAACCACTAAACAGAATTTGGAGAAGTAATCCAGCTACTCAGGAGGCTTATGCATGAGGATTGCTTGAGCCCAGGAGTTCAAGTCCAGCCTGGGCAATACAGCAAGAGTCTCATCTGAAAAAAAAAAAAAAGATGTAAGAAATGTTAATATAGTGATATGGTTTGTTTGTGTCCCTCCACCTGAAATCTCATCTTGAATTTTAATCTCCACTTGTGAAGGTGGGACCAGGTGGGCGTAATTGGATCATGGGGGCAGTTTCCCTCATGCTGTTTTCATAACAGTGAGTCGCATGAGATCTGATGGTTTTGTAAGCATTTGGCATTTTCCTTGCTTTCACTCAGTCCATCTTGCCACCCTGTGAAGAAGGTGCCTGCTTCTCCTTGCCTGCCACCATGATTGGAAATTTCCTGAGGCTTCCCCAGCAATGCAGAACTGTGATTCAATAAAACTTCTTTCCTTTATAAATTACTCAATCTTGGGCATTTCTTCATAGCAGTGTGAAAACAGAATAACACAGATAGCATGAATGTATTTAATTATGAGCTAATAAAACACTGGAAAAATATTGGAGGAAAAGAATTATCATACACACAAAAAATAAAATTGGAAATTACTCAAAAGCAGATAAACTCTGTGACTAGTAGCAAAGTGAAATACACAGAAGATAAAATGAAAAAAAAATATGAATAGATGAAAATGTGAGTTTAGAAGGATTAAAAGAAAATGAGTGAAATGGGAGAAAAGCAAATTACAATAATGGCATAAATGGAGTTCCAAAATAAGAAAAGCAGAACAATGGAACAAAACAAACAAATCACAAAAAGTGCACAAAATTCAGACAAGACATGTCTAACAAGCTGTGTATTCTAGTTTAAATATTTTAAAAATTAAAAAAATTTTAATATTTTAAAAATATTTTTAAAATTTTAGTGCCAAACAATCGTTAAATAAGGGAGACTAGATATACTATAGATATAAGGAATAGTTGAAACAAAGCCAGGATTGTAGAAAAGGATACATACAATCACACACACACACACACACACACACACACACACACAACTGTAAGTACACCTGATGACAGAGTACTGGGAATGAAGAAGCATATGCCCTTTTTTCCCTCAACTCTGTCTTGCCTCCATGTAATATAACTTAAATTATATTTAAATCTATAATTCAGTGAAGTCTTGATGTAAGATTTTGCCAGTCTTTTTTGAGGACATAGTGTATGACAGGGAAAACTGGCCTAGAATGTTTAGCATAAAGGTGTATTTTTGGAAATGAAAAGGTAGTAATTACAATGAACACCTATATGGAAACACTAAATGGGTTAGACAAAGCTTCAGAAAGGATTGGTGAACTGGGAGCTAGAATTGAAGAAATTTCCTAGAATTCAACACCAATAAACAAGATGACAAACATGAAATTAAGAGAGAGAAAGAAGGTTTCAAATATGGCCAATAAGACTTATAGAGAAGGGGAAGAGAGAATGAGGAAGAGGGAATATTCAAAGTACATTACCGAAAAGTTTTACAAAATTGATCAAAGAACTGATTTCTCAGAGTTTGGAAGTAAATGAATCCTGATCAAGAAAAAATGGCATGAAATCTTACCACAGAGTGAAACTTCAGAACACAACAAGGACAAGGGGAACAACAAAGGGAAGCTAGCTGTACAATATTAAACATGATTGAGTAAGGAAAACAATACAGTACATATTTGTGAATAAACAGAGCTAAGTGCAGTCCGTAGGTTGACCCAAGTACTTAGTGGATTTTAGTGCTAATAAAGGTCCCATCTCTGATGAATAGAGTGGTGATATAGTTTTAAAAATATGCTGTGTGTTAAAGGAAAGGAACAAATGATATATTTTTATTTGCTTTAAAATGTTAAGAGACAGTTATAACAAACGTACCACTCTGGATGAGGGATGTTGACAGTGGGGAAAGCTGTGTGCATGTAAGGGTAGGGACATATGGGACTTCCTACTTTCTGCTCAGTTTTACTGTCAACCTAAAACTGCTCTAAAAGTAAAGCGCCCTTAAAAGCGAAAGGGAAAATGATAGGGAAGTAAGAAATCATAAAGTGTTCACTTGTGTGGGGGGAGCTGTGAGCGATATGAAAATATAAGAGGGATGAGTTGGTTGTAAAATCTCTGTGTGTATCTTTTTATGTCATCATAATTTTTAACTAGGTAAATGTATTACTTATTTTAAAAATTAAATGATAAAAGCTGGTATAGCATTATTTAAATACATAAAAATAAACGTTAAGTCCAGAAAATTAATAGGGATGAAGAGGGGCACCATATTATGAAAAAGATATAACTCATTAAAAACAAAACTGTTTCAAACGCATATACACCTAGTGTAGGTGAGTCATAGAAATCTGTTATTGACTAAATTTGGAAGAGTATTTTACAAATTTTAATGCATTTTTCTCCTTAAAAGAGTAATTACAAAAAATCTCAAAAGTATAATTTGAAAAAATAAAATCTAGTGGCTTGAATATTATACACATTCTTTTCAAGTACACAAAACCATAGAAATTATTTAAATGAGACCATAGGTAGGCTCAATAAATTTATATAAATTGTCATACAAATGACTTTCTCTGCAAACAGTGCAATTAAACAAGAAATCAATGATAAAATTTAAACTTAAAAAATTTCGCATTTTCCTACCATTTTCCCCTTTAAATTAGAACATAAAACAGGCTCAGTAAATTTAAATAAATTGTCATACAGATGACTTTCTCTGCAAACAGTGCAATTAAGAAATCAATGACAAAAATTAAAAAATTTAACCTAAAAAATTTCTCATTTCCCTACTGTTTTCCCTTCTTTTTTTAAATGCACGTTTTTTAAACTTAAAAAATAGAAATATATAGCTTCTAAATAACTATAACAAGAAGTTATTTATTATGCAAATTATAAAACACAATAAAAATATTAAATATGTATATTTACACTTGTGAGATTTGGTCTAAATGATATTGTAGAAAATTCACGGTTGTAAACATTTATATTAAAAGCAGGCACTTAGGTTTTCATTGTTCTAGGTTCTCAGTTATGCTTACCTCATTAATTGTCAGTCTAAAAAGAAAAAAGATATAATCAAGGGCAGAAGTAAATGAAACAGAAAGCAAGACTATTAAACAGAGTAATGGTAAGGTAAAAAAAACTGTATTATTCAATTATAAAATACTTTTACGTGACTAGCTAAAGAAAGAATCGGCCACTATTTCACCTAATAAAATTAGTACAACTTTGATACCAAAATTGGATACGGATTATGAATTAAGGGAAATTTACGATCAATCTCCCATATGAAGACGAGTCTATCAGTTATTTTTTTTTAAGTATACAGCATAACCAAGTTGAGGGTAGTCATAGAATGTAAGTGTGGTTTCACATCAGAACAACATTTCATCTATATAACAAAGGAGAATAGTTATATAATTATGATGTGTGCAAAAAATTTTCATAGAATTCAGTATCATTCATCATAAAAATTTTTAGTAAACCACAAATAGAAAATAATTTATTAAATCCGGTGACACATAGCTACTGAAAATTTTCCACATTCCTATTTAGTAATGAAATGTTAGAAGCATCCCCTTTGAATAACTAACAATTAATGAAAGCATGCTTTCACCACTCCGGTTCAACAACCTATTAGGTAATATTTTGGCATTTATAAAACACTCCACCTAAAGCTGGCAAAATTGTTTTTAAGTTTATATGTAGCATTCTCCAAAAGGTATTATGAATTGGGCTGTAAAACATAAAATAATTGTCAATAAAATTAAAAACTAATGAAATCAAACAGCATATACCATCTGACCACACAGAACTAAATTTGAAATCAGCAATAGAAAGAGGTTTGAGAAATTACATAGTATTTGAAAGTTAAGAACATAACTAATCCCTGAGTCAGAAAGAAATTGTAAAGAACATTAGACGATAGTTACGACTAGATGAAAACAAAACCACGTCATAGAGTATTTATTGAATGCTTGTGCATTGCTGATGAAATGTAAAATCCTGCAGCCATATTTCAAAAGGATTTCCTAATTTCTTAAAAATGGTAGCAAAAACTTACTGTACAGCCTGCCATTACCACACTTAGGCATGTACCTAAAAGAAATGATAATATGTTCATAGCCATACTTTGTATGAACGTTCTTAGTACTGTTATTATCATTATGATTATTTGAGACAGAGTCTTACTCTGTCCCCTGGGCTAGAGTATAGTGGCATGATCTCCACTCACTGAAACCTCTGCCTCCTGCGTTCAAGCCATTCTCTTGCCTCAGTTTCCCACATATCTGGGACTACAGGCACACACCACCATGGCCGGTGATTTTTTTTGTATTTTTAGTAGAGATGGGGTTTTACTATGTTGGTCAGGGTGGTCTCGAACTCCTGAACTCAGATGAACCCTCCACCTCAGCCTCCCAAAGTGCTGGGATTACAGGCAAGAGCCACTACGCCTGGCCAGTACTATTATTAATAATAGCCCCAAACCAAAAACAATCCAAAAGTCAGTCAGTTGAATGAATAAACAAAATGTTGTATTTCCATACAATGGAATACTATTGTGCAATTAAAAGGAAACAAATTGCTGATGCATACTATGACATAATGAGTCCAGAAACTATTATGTGAAGTGAAAGAAGCCAGATGCTAAAAATACTATATGATTCTGTTTATATTAAATGTCCAGAATGCAGATAAGTGGTTAAATGGGGCTAGCAATGTGAGTGGGAATTAACTGCCAGTGGGCACAGGGAACTTTTTAGGATGATAAAAATGGACTATAACTGTATTGTAATGATAGTGGCCTGATTCTATGTAAAGTTTTTTTTTTTTTTAAATCAGTTGTTCACTTACAAAGCATGTGAATTTTATGGTATGTGCATTATACCTCAGTAAAGCTAGTAAAAATGTGAAAAGCAAAATTTAAAACTCTTTGAAAGCTTAGGATAATAGTATTATCACCTTGGATTAAGGAAGGATTTCTAAAACAATAAATATACCCAAATCATACAGGAAAAAGATAAATTTGACCATTAAAATAAAAAGTACTTTAAAAGATACCATAAAAAGTGAAAAGACAAGCCACAAAGTGAAAGAAGATGGTTGTATTTTATCTAGGATATAATGGATTTGTATCCTAAACATATGAAAAATCATGCAAATAAATTAGAAAAAGAAAATCTGTTAGGATCATGAAGAATGTAAACAGACAGTTCACTGAAGAGGAAAGCTGAGTTAGCAGTAAACATATGGATGATATACTCAACTTCAGCAGTAATCAAGAAAGTGCAAATAAAACATGCATTTAATGCTCATCAGGACGGTACCTTTTAAAACTGTTGACAGTATCGAGTGTTGACAAAGGAGGTACATCAGTGAAAATTCTCCAATCACTGGTGGAATTATATACTGGTACATTCACATTGAAGAACAATTTACAATTATTTTTAAAAAAGATGAAGATACTTGTACTCTATGACTAAGTAACTCTCTCTTTGACATAGAGAAACTTTCATGTGTGTGAACAATGTTCAGTGTAACATAGTTAATATTAATTAAAAGTTGGAAACAACATAAAATGGGAGAACAGATAAATTAAGGTATAGTCATACAATTGGATATATTCAAAACTAAAAATGAATGATATAAAGTTACTTTTCACAAACCTAATATAAAGCAATAAAGCAAGTTGCAGAAGGATACATAATAATGATGCCATTTATTTAAATTTCAAAAATATGTAAACACAAAATTGTACATCACTTATGAATAGATATTCATCTCATTTAAAAGTATAAAGATATAGATGGGGAAAAATAAACAAAATTTATGATTATTGGTTATCCCCAATAAAAGTGTGAAGAATGGGATGATGGACTGGTATCCAGAAATATTTATTTAGTTGGTTGGTGGCTGCATGAATATTTATTATGTTTTAAAAAAATAACTGAATATAGAAAGCGATAGCAAAAAAAAAGTAAAACAGAAATTTGTTGACACTATAAAAATCAGATGGGATTTGAAAGCCGAAAACAGAATGAGTTGAACTTGAGGTTAAAAGTTCAAAAGAGAATGTGGAAAGGCATTTTGTAGTTTGAAAGGAACAATTTAAATAGTGTTAAGTTCATAAATCTGAAAACATCAAACAGTGCCTGTCAAAAATATAAAGCAAAATTCATTTGAGGTGCAATAAGAACTTGATAAAATATAATAATGCTATAGATGACATCTCTCTCAGAATGGGATGATTTGATAATACATACAGATATAGAGATGTTGAGTAATAGATTCATGAAACCTGGCTCAACAGAAGTATGTTCAGTCTTACATATTTTGAAGATATACTTCATGGCTAAAAAAGGTTGGAAAAAAACAAGGCATGTCCTGGGCCATAAAATGAACAAAGCAAACAAAGTAGACATATTATCGGATACTACTACCTGACCATAATGTGATAAATTGAAAACAAAAAAGGAATTGTGAAAAATGTCTTATGTACTTAGAAATTAAGAAGCAGTGTGAGGATATCATTTAGAGAATAGAAGAAAATAAAAGAAAAAGTGGAAATTATCTAAAATTTTCTGTATATTGAAGCAAAAACTTTATCAGAAATAAATACATCCATTACTGAAAAATAAAGATTAAAAGTTAGAGGAACTTTGTACTCATAACATGATTCATATTTAACTTATTAATGAACTCATATTAATTAAAGGACAATAAAATAAAGGAGGAAGTGTAAATTAGTAAGGATGGAGGCTAACATGAAGTAACTAGAAAAATAAAAACTGTTGAACTGTTGAAAAGATAACTAACTACAAAGCTGATGTTTTGAAGAAACCAACAAAATGAATCAAATTTTCTCATACCTCACTGAGATAAAATAGAGAGAAGCTTTTGAATAAGGAAAGACTTTTCAAATTACAGGACAGATTATAATTATAAGAAAAATATATATAGTGCATTATGATGACATATAAGAGGTCCACTTCTAGTTCTTGGCAATAACATCATTTTGTTCTTTATATTTTTATGTGTTTGTTTGTTGGGTTCTTTTCACATATATACTTCTGTCACCAATTAAAAAATGGGAGGTTTAATGTCAAGTCACATCAATAAATAAGATAAAATTACAGGAGCACAGAAAATGCCTGGTTTTGCTTCAATAGTAATCATCAACAGACTTATCCTATTCTCCCTTAATGCAGAATTGTGTTTTGATATGATTTTAAATATGAGTAAAATTACATTTTGATGCTTTTTATTTAAAATAAAATTTAGTATGAGTTTCTTCTATCATTTCTTATTCCCTCTTTCTTCCCTTCTCTTTTCTTGCCTTCCCTTACTCTCTGAAAATATGTCTAAGGTTTATTATTTATTGCGTTACTTTGGGGTAGTAGAATTTTAAGTCTTGTACTTTCTATTTCCCTACACTTTATGAATTTCTATATTGTATATGATTAAACAAAACAGTTAAACAGTTATTATGTAAAATGAGTTAAAATAAAAATCATTTTAAAATGCTATACTAGAAAGAATGAGTATTAAGTATTTGCTAGATGTAGGTAGTCTTTCCAATATTAACTTCAAATGAAGAAATGACAGGATCAAAACCTGATAGGTTGTATTCAAGAAAATTAAAAATCCTTTGAATTTCAGAAAGTGGAAAATATTTGTCAATGAATCGACAAAGGGATAATTTTCTTGATATTATTTGGGATCTTATAATTAGTAGAAAAAAGGTGATCACACAGAGAAAAGGGTCACAGAACAGTATCAGGAAGTTCTTGGAAGTAGTATAAATGGTTAGAAATTTTTAATTGATCAGCATTTCTTGTCATTGAAAATAAGATCTACCTTTTACATATCATATTGACTATTTTTCTGATTATTATAATAATAAGATTGGTAAAATGCATTTATACCTTAATAGTAGAAATATAAATGTACATCATTTGGAGGTCAGTTCTCGTAAAAATTGAAATAGAAAAGCTTTTAACCCAATCATTTCAGTTACAATAATTTATTCTAAAGAAATAACCATGGTTGTGCCCAAAGATTCACCTATGGGAAAAGTTCGTTTATGGTAGAAAAAACTGGAAATTACATAAATGGCTAACAGTAGTGAATGGATAAAATAATTAGGCTACCTTTTTTTTTTTTGAGACAGTCTTACTCTGTCACCTAGCTTGGAGTACAGTGACACAATCTTGGCACACTGCAATCTCCAGCTCCCAGGTTCAAGTCATTCTCCAGCCTCAGCCTCCTGAGTAGCTGGGATTACAGGCACTTGCCACCATGCCCTGCTAATTTTTGTATTTCTAGTAGAGACAGCGTTTCACCATGTTTGCCAGGCTGATCTCAAACTCCTGACCTCAAGTGATCCTCCTGCCTTGGCCTCCAAAGGAGGTGCTAGGATAAGTGTGAGCCACTGTGCTCAGCCAATTATGCTCCACTATTCTTATCAGTTACATTTTATGACACTGAAAAATATACAACATATTATTGATTTAAAGTAAACAAACTATAAATTACCTTATATAGAACAATTGCCATTGTATTCCTCTCATTTTATCTGTCTGTCATATATGGATTTATATGCATAGCAGTTAATCTGAATGTAAAATGATTTTTATAATGATTATGTCCGGGTTATAGAATTATGGGGTTTCTTTTTTGTTTTTCTTACTGTTTTCCCATTTTTTCTGAATTGTTACAAGAAGTATCTTTTTTTTTTTGAGATGGAGCCTCGCTCTGTTGCCCAGTCTGGAGTGCAGTGGCATGATGCCAGCTCACTGCAACCTCCACCTCACAGGTTCAGGTGACTCTCCTGCCTCAGCCTCCTGAGTAGCTGGACTGTAGGTGCATGCCACCATGCCAGGCTAATTTTTGTATTTTTAGTAGAGAAGGTGTTTTACCATGTTGGCCATGCTGGTCTTGAACCCCTGACCTCATGTGATCTGCCTACGTTGGCCTCCCAAAGTGTTGGGACTACAGGCATGAGCCACCACACCCAGCAATAAGAAGTATCTTTGACCACCCCCCAAAAAAAGATTTTTTTGTGAAGAATGAAATTGAAATACATTTCGGTGGAAGGTATAGTAAACTAATAAATCTATAATTTGCATGATTACAAGATTCTGTAAAAAAAAATAGATGACACTCTCGATCCATGTGGGGAGAAATCCTGTCAAACTCAAGATATAAAACAAATTGGCACTAAAAACTGAAGTCTCTTTAGGTCTTGAAGGTAATTATGAGGTAAGTTTTTCCAGCAAATGCCCCACTGAAGCCTTTCCTGAGCTAAATCCATAGAGCCGGGTCTTTCATTAGAAGTCATATAAGGAACAAAGTCATGTGGTATACAGGGCTAGTGCACCATTTGCTGACTGAGATGATGGATGGCATTTTGTTTATCTCTTGACTACTGTGCAGTAAAGTTTATTGGTAAGTATTGTTTTAAAGCAAACTACAGGAGAAAGCTGACCTATCTCTTCCCTTGTGTATGCACAGTATCTTAAAGTTCCCCCAAACCTAGAATTAAGCATCTGTAAAAGCATTTGCATTGGAGGAGATAATCAAAAGGGCATGGATTTCTTTGGTAGCTGAAGTAGTAGTGGCACAGTTAAGAGATTATTCTAAATTTCAGATAGCCTAATTAATTGACTAATTAATTAACTTTTTTGAGATCAAGTCTCACTCTTGCTCAGGCTGGAGTGCAGTGGCCCAAACTCGCTGCAGCCTTGATCTCCACGAATCAAGCCATCCTTCCCTTCTTGAGTAGCTGGGACTACAGGAACCTGCCACTATGCCCAGCTAATTTTTTAATTTTTTTTTTATTTTGTTTAAGTAGAGTTGAGGTCTTTCTGTGTTGTCCAGGCTAGTCTCAAACTCATGAGATCAGTTGAGCCTCCTGCCTTGGCTTCCCAAACTGGTAAGGTTACAGGCATGAGCCACTGAACTGGCCTTCAGATCGACTAATTTAGACATATATTTACCAGCTCCTTATAGCAGAGATCTATTTCAACAGCTATGCTTTGTCATTTGTTCTTTCCTGATTGGCAGTAAAGGAACACTTAAGACCTCCTTTTCTTGGGTGAGGCTTGAGTTGGAAGAGATTTAAACCTTCGCTCCATAGTCCCATAATGCTCATTAGCCCTAATTTTTTTTTTAAATAGCCATATGACCTTTTTCAGTCATATTTAAGTGTTTTGCAAAGACAGCCACAGGACAGATGCCCTGGCTTCCTCTTGAATTTAGGTCATTTTGCTGTTTCCTTGCTTTGATTGAGGTGGCTAGGGTGAGGGGATCAACAGTCCTGTGTCTTTTGTAATGGAGTGTAGATCTTGGAGGCTGATGTTAGAAGAGATCTCTTGCAGATGAATGGTACACACATAAATGCTTCATTTGATTTCAGTATTAATTAAGGTAACAACAGTTGCCGTAACTGATAAACAATGAAATTCTAGTCACTTACCAGGCTAGTAGTTTTTTTTGTTTATGTTCATTTAAAATCCAAATAGATTTTCCTAAGCAGTTGATTTAGAGACCCAGGCAGCTTCTTCCACATTGTGGCTCCATTGTCTTCCTCCTGTGGATCATGTGTTGCTGGCTTGGGGAAGGAGCATGAAAAATGTGCATGAGTGCTTTTCCTATGGGCCAGGCCTAAAAATAGTCTACAAGTTTTCTGTTCACATTTTATTGGCTAGAACTCAATTAAATGGCCACACTTAGCTGTAAGAGAGGCTGGAAATGTAATTTAGATGTGGACTCCCCAAGAAAGAAACCGGAGTTTGGTGATTACTTTGTCAGACTATGTTATAGTTGCCAAATCCAGAGAACAATAGAAAAATCCAAGAAAGAAATGAAATACTGAGAGTTGGGAGAGAAAATGATCCAGATCTTGAATCCTTTTTTTTTTTCCTTGAGACAGTGTCTGTCTCTGTTGCCCAGGCTAGAGTGCAGTGGTGCAATCTTGGCTCACTGCAACCTCTGCCTCCTGAGTTCAAATGATTCTTCGCCTCAGCCTCCTGAGTAGCTGGAACTACCGGTGCCACACCTGTCTAATTTTTTTGTTTTTAGTAGAGACGGATTTCACCGTATTGGCCATGCTGGTCTTGAACTCCTGACCACACACCTTGGCCTCCCAATATGCTTGGATTACAGGCGTGAGCTACGGAACCTGGCCCAGATCTTGAATTCTAAGGAAGTGACACAAATGAGAGGCCTGTAGTAATTCTTGAACTATAGCTCAAGAAATCACCAAACTCTGGTTCCTTTATTCTAATGTCCACATCTATATTAAGAGTTCCAAGAGGTCTTTAATAGAACCTTCTATCCTAATTATGGGTGTGGGAGGGACACAATTAAATAGCCAACATTAAGTAGAAAGGTATTTTTAAAATCCATTGGTAGACCACAAATACAAGCAATGATGAATTTTCTTTAATTAGGCAGAATTATTTTATGACCCCAACATTAAGCTAAAGTATTTATTTTTAACCATAATTTTAGATTCTGGATGTTAAGGTTTGTTACAGACTATGTCATAAACTTTGAATTTGGACAGAAATGGTTTAAAAATGTCGTCTCTCTGATAGGGGAAACCAGTAATTTTAACCCAATAAAATAACTTCTAAATTGTTATTACAAATTTGAAAATAACAATGATACTTATGTAATATTCCATAATTTGTATCTTTCACATTTTAGTTCACACAGATACTTTATTTCAGAAGTCTTTCAATGGTCGTCTTGGAACTTTAGGACACAGTTGTGTTATAAACTGTTGTTTCTTTAGATGGAAGTTCATAAAATAATTACTTGTATGATTCTGTATCTGCTTGTAAATTGTTTTCTCTTATCTAAAAGTCATGTGATCTGATAATCCATTGTGCTTCATGGTGTTTTATTTTTTCCCCTTTCTCTCCAGGAGAAAAGTTGAAATTATGCACACCCATAGTCTTTTCACTCTACTTGGAGAAAGGCTGATGTTGCACACAAACACTGTGACTGTCACCACATACAACACACTTTATGAGGTAAAAATAAAAAATGTGTGATGAAAGTTTTAAGTGTATACGTGGAAACCCTCTTAATCTATGCAACTGAAATGAGTAGTTGGTCTGTTAATCTAAAAGCTAATTAAACCAGAATCATTAAAAAATGAATACATACCTTATATTTTTATTTTATTTTAAAACGTATCTATGTACAGTTTTTGCCGATCTCTTTATGTTGATCCAAGAGCTTTTATTCAAGTATGGGTTGGCTGACTGGATTCACACAGTCTTTCTAACATAAAACTACATCTATTATGTATTTTATATTAGTTCTGCTTCCCCATCCCCACTGCTCTGTTTTTTTCTCTCCTTCCTTCTCTCCCCTTTCTGCTTCTATTAGCTATCCATTGCTAGTATTAAGCTAGAGTTGCTACTGGGATAAAATTTAGGTAAGAATTATTTGCAAAAATTGTATCTGGAAGCATCTTTGGCTCTCATTATTTCAATTTAGAAGTTCCTTTCTCATCATTTCCAACAGATGGAACAGCTTTTGGCTCAGTATTTTCCATGAATGTGTATACTACCTCATACAGTGGCTACTTTCATTTTTAAATGCTAGTCAAATGTTAATAATGTCCCCTTACATTAACCTTAACTCTGCTTTCCTATAACTGATCTTCAGTGGTCCCAGTTCTTTTCTCTAGCACAAGGGCTAACTGCCAGCATCCATTTTTGTAAGGCTCTAAGTTAAGGATGCTTTTTATGTGTCTAAATGGTTGAAAATAATCAAAAGAAAAATAAATGTATGACTTGTAAAATGCATAGGATTTTAAATTTTAGTGAACACAGTTACACTCATTTGTTTAGCCATTGCCTATGGCTGCTTTTGTGCCACAACCACAGAGTTAAAGAGTTGTAACAAGAATATTTGTTATGCTCTCCTCACCTTGCACTGTTGCTTGGCAAACTAGAAGTTACAGTGATGTAATAACTGAACAATGTTTCATGTGCCACCTGTATTGCCAAACCTAAGTTTTTTGCTTTTAAATACCAGTGAATATCCATCATGTCAAAACAAGAAAAGAAAAGTGGATTTCTAATCTCATACTTTGAAATATAGTGGGGGTATAGATTACTTTATTATAGATTTAGATGGCAAGGCTTTATGTCCATTATGCAAGGGCATTATAGTTGTGCTAAGAGAATACTCTTAGGTACTGCTAAATATTTATAATGTTATTCCTAACTCAAGAGTTGTGGTCAGAAAATATTAAACAGAATGTCTCATCATTGTAGATTTCTTTATAAAAATGTTTTAAAAATGAAAATGGGAGATATTGAGAAAGGCAGATGCTGATATTCTGAATGGAGTTATTCTATAATTTTAAATTAACCTGTAGTCCCAGCTACTTTGGGGGCTGAAGCAGGAGGATTGCTTGAGCCCTGGAGGTCAAGGCTACACTGAGCTGAGATTGCACCACTGCATTCCAGCCTTAGTGATCAAGTGATACCCTGTCCCCTTCCAAAAAAAAAAACAAAAAAACAAATTTATGCTTCTCTAATCTGTTTATTTTCATGTAAGCCATGGAACAGATCAGCTCAATTTCAGATTTTGCACAGCCCTCAAACAGAATAGTTTTTACATTTTTAAATGATGGGGGGAAAAAGTATTTTGGAATTTGTTTAATTATATGAAATTCAGATTTCATTGTCTGCAAATAAAAGTTTTTGTTTGATTGGGTTCTTTTAAGGAAAAGTACAGAGATTTATTGCAAAGAGAAAAGTACACACTCAAGAAAGGGGACTGTGAGCATACTTAAGAGAAGTACATGCAATGGTTTTTGGAGTTGCTACCTTTGACTTTCTTTAACCAAGGGATGGAATATGCGTAAAGATTGCTATGAATGGTGGCTATTTCTCAGAACTGTGATGCTATCTAGTTTTACACCAGATACGGGTGTTCCTGGAACCATTACAGTGCTGGTGGGTGTGTGATTTAGTATGTCAGTGAGTGTATAATGAGAGCCTAGGTGAATCTCTGTCAAATCCATATGGAGTCCACTCAGCCTTAGCTAGCTTGACTCTCATCCTGGCTTTTCAGGGTTGTATCAACCCCTAGCTTCTGCAGCTATTTCAACAGTTTCCTCTGCCTGGAGGTTTTTGATTTTCCTGCAGCCACCTTGTATTATTCCTGTTCTATTTCCCCCTCCCCTTCAGAGATTTCCATCTCTCATTCTTCGGGATTAATGAGGGAGAAGGTCAGCCTTCTGTATCTACTTTCTGCTGATTAGAGATGTTGGCCTTGGAAGATTTCCAAGGGCATGGAAATCTCTGGCTGCCTGGCCTAAGAGTTTCAAGGGTGAGTCATCAGGAGACTCTGAATCTAAGGCAGGGATTGAAATCATTGCATGACCATCATTTTGACATGGAACTGCTGCAGTGTAGAGGACAAAAAACTTATAAGCAGATTAAACAACTAAGGAGAAAGAGTAATAGTAATAAGATAGCTATTAGAGGTCAAAGGAAAGAACTGTATTACACTTGGTAGGTGTTCTTTGGCGGAGTCTTAGATGATTTGATCAGTGGGATTATATTGAAATTATGTTGGTAAATCTTTTGAACTTGCAGTTCAGCTAATCCTGAATTGTTAATATAAGAACAACGGGTATGGTTTATTACTGTGCACACCCCTTTTGTTCATCTAGAACATAAAGCCTCTTATTTCCTTGGCCATTCAAGCAGTTCATGCTTTTGCCCTGTTAGAGCTTCATACGGTAATTCTGGGATCCAAATCTTGCAAATTCCTGCCACACCCAGGAAAGTTCTGAGTTGCTTCTTTGATTGTAGAGGCCTCACCTTTAAGATAGCTTCCTCTTGTTAGATGGAGAAGGTATAGTTTCCTGGACTTAGGATGTACCCCAGATATTTTACTTCCAGTTTAGAATATCTGGGCCTTGGATGGAGAGACTGGATACCCTTTCTCCCTGGAGGTTTAGAACTTGAATAAAATTCTTACCTGAGGCCTCTTTCGTGGGTCTGCATACAAGGATGTCATCCACATATTAGAGTATGGCTTCCCTTTCTGGCTCTAGCTTCCTAATTCTCATGCCAAGGCTATGCCTAAAGCCTTGTGGCAGTATGACCCAGCTGTGCTCCCAGGAAATAATGTTTTCAGGATTAATTCGCTCAAAAGCTATCAAATATTGACAGGGCATAAAGAGATACAAAAGAAAGCATCCTTAAGATCTAATATCATGAACCAATTGGTGTCTTCTGATATTTAGGTAAATGTGGTAGAAGGATTTGATACTATAGGATGTAAGGGAATTACAGCCTCATTAATGGCTTATAAGCCTTGAACTAGACATATTCTTCATAGGGAGGACAGGTCTATTACAAGGAGACTGACATGGAACTAGGAGACCATGTTTTAAACACTTATCAATTAAAGGTTATAGTCTTAACCTGGCTTCTTGTTTGAGGAGATATTGATGCTTACGTGGGAAATTATTTTTGTCTTTTAGAGAGATAATCACTGACTGAGCATGTATTCCTTTGCCAAGGGTTTCTTGGTCTCATACTCATAAGTCCATTTCCAGATCTTACTTTGGAAGAAATTTCCTGTTTGATGCTGGCATCAAAAAAAAAAATAAAGGTATTGCCAGTACTTGAAAGGAATGTTTCCCAGGGCTTGATAAATGTAAAGTAACTCCAGCTCTAGCCAGGAAATCCCATTCCAATAAAGAAATGGGACACAGAGTTTTGTAGCCTGCAGCTCAGGGGTAAAGCAAAGCGTTTTGATTTTGGAGTGCTATCAACATCCATGACAGTGCAGTTATTGGAAGATAAGGTCCGGGAGTGGCCTTTAGGACAGAGTAACTTGCCCCTGGATCAGTTAAGAAATTAATCTTCTTACCTGCCATGTCGAGTCACCCAAAGCTCCTTAGTTGTGATGATCATGCCTTTTGTGGAAGTCACCAGGAACCTTGGGTCCCTTCAGCCCTTGATTATGACCATTATGGCATCAAGTTTCCTTCTCTGCCTTTGGAGCTGAGGACAATCCCTTTTCCTGTGGCCCTCCTGCTTGTAGTAAGGACAGGGTCTGGGTGGGCTCCCTTGGCTGGGACATTTATTGCACCAATGTCGCATCTCTCAACAGTTGAAGCAGCAACCATTGCCTTTAAGTTTTCTGGTAGGCCTGCTTGGGTGAAGCGTCCCTCTGGGTGACCCTAAGGTGGCTGGGTGCTGCTTATAGTGACTACTATCATTTGGGCCTGTTTTCTATCTCATTTTTTGCCACACTAGATCCTTTCAGCATATTCAGCCCTATCCCTGTTATTGAATACCATGTGAGCTACATCAAGCATTTGATTAATAGGCATTGGGATCCCAAAGCCAATTTCTGTGATTTTCTTCTGATGTCAGGTGCCGACTGGCTAATAAAGTGTGTGTGAGTAAAGTTTGGCGAGCATTAGCGTTGGGGTCAATGTTAGTATATTTTCTTAGGGCCTCCACAAGGGATCTCTGGACTGGGTTTATCGTTTCTTTATTTCTTTTTTTATTATAGTCCACAGGCTTTGTGTACATTTTTTTCATTCCCTTCACTAAACAAATCAACATAGGATTTCTTTTTCTTAGATCCACTTGACCCGGTCAATAGTTCCAGTTAGTCATTGTTAGGTACAGACATGGCCCCCACAGCATATTCTTCAGATGATAGGTTGCTTAGCATAAACCTGGGCCTCTGCCCAAATATTCTGCTTTTCTTCAGGGTTGCAACACACCCCTGAAATAGGAGATCTCCCCAAGTTAACTCAAATGAGAGTGAGAAAGCCCAGAATTCCTTCATGAATTTAGTTGAAAATCAGCTCAACCTCTGTCTGGGTTGTGCTAGATCAGACATTATAGAAGGTACATGTACCCGAATGATCCCAGCATCCCCACTGGCCACCTCCCTAAGAGGGCATAACTTATAATGGTCCCTTAGAAGGATAAGAAATACCACTGCAGGTGACCCCAGCAGGGATCCCTTCCTTTGGTAGGGAAGGGCATATAGGATGGTAAGGAGGCAGACTAGTGGGAGTCTGGGGGCTGGAGACAGTGGAACTAGGAGAAGACTGGACTGGGGAGTCAAAGGTGGAGCTGAGTGAGAGGGAAAAGCTGCTACGGGTGCCAGACTGTGTCTGGGTTAGGAGGTGGGGGAAGGCTCTGGAGAGGTATATTTTCCAAAAGGGGATCATCTAGGATATCTGGTTCTTCATTTGGTTCCCTGAAAAAAAGGGATATGAGCATAATAGGCAGGAATTCCTGCAAAGCTCAGGGTTTTGATAAAGAGCCATGAAGGCCTGTGCATAAAACATTTGAGTCCATTTCTTCTGATGTTCACAAAAAAAATTTGAATTATAAGATGGTATTAAAATTTAGGGTCCTGTTCTTTGGCTATTGCACTTTATTTTCTGAAAGAGAGTTACCCTTGGCTTTGACTTGTTCTTGGGACAACTGACTGCCAGTGATTCTAAAATGGGGCTTATGATGCTCCAGCATCATAGATATCATCAAGATAATACAGGTGGGCAAGGTGAGATTTCCAAACACTGGTGGGACCTTGACTTCAGCTGATGTTCAGGCTCTTGATACGATTGTGAGAAGGAGTTCAAGGAGGAGTCAGAAAATAATGAAAGCACGGAGATTTATTACAAAGAGAAAAGTACACACTCAAGAAAGAGGAGTGTGGGTATACTCAAGAGAAAGAGTTGCATGCAAGAGGGTTTACAGCTGCTTCCCTTATGCACAAATAAAGTTTTATAGAACATAACTCATTAAGTAAAGTCCATTGGCCACTTGACACTACAGTGACAGAGTTGTTTGGTTGTAATAGAGATTATAATGATCCACAGATCCTAAAATACTGTCTGATCTTGTCTATACAAGTTTGCTGACCACTGCTCTACAGCACTGCAGTGAAATTTCACTCCCCTTTGTTGTTCTTTTCACTACAAGCTGTATTATAATCTTATATCAGAATTAATGTGCATCATTGCAAAAAGTTGGAAAATGTAGAAAAGCACCAGAAGAAAGTTTAGCCATCATTTTCTGATTAATACTTAAGAATATATGTATTTCTCAATTCATACACATATGCACACACAACTTTTATAAAATGTCATCCTAAATATAGTTTTCTTGTCCAGCTTGTTGCACTTATCATTACAGATATATTTATCACAAAATATTCATTTATAGCTGGGAAGGGCAAACTTTTCTGGTAAAGGGACAGATAGTAATATTTTCAGGCTTTGTGGGCTATATAGTATCTGACACAACTACTCATATCTGTTATAGCTCAGAAGCAGCCGTAGACAGTATGAACCAGACAGGCTGTTTTCTAGTAAAACTGTGTTACAGAAACAGGTGGCAGGCCATAGTTTTCTGACCCCTGCTCTATAATATTACTTTTAACTACGCATTTTTTCTCTATTTTATGTTCTCATGAGTAAATTTAGGGATGGCTGCTCTTCAGATTAGTGAAGTAACCTACTGACTACTCTGATTTGTTTGTTTCTGAGCTTAATATTCCCACTTTGTCAGTCATTCTTAAATCATGAGATTAGTAGGCTCTCCCTTTCTGAACAATGCCTTTTTGAATTGTAATAGTGTTTTAGTATTGTTTCAATATTTATCATACAGAACTGAGTAAGTACTAACATAATGGCTTTTTCCTATGCAGAGTTTAATGAGGTCATTTCCTTTCTTTAGTCTGATATTGTGTTTCCCTAGTAATAGTAAAAGTAATAAAACTACCTTTTATTGGGCACTTCTTATGACAACAGGGTGAATTATTTATGTATATTGTTTCAGATCTTGCAACTACCCTAAGATAATGGTCTTTTTAATTGCTTTTTAAAACAGACAAAGACTCACAGGTTAAATAATTTGCTCTATGTCATGCTACTAATAAATAATCATAAAAAGGTAAGTTCTGTGATATATATGCATAATGCAAAAATGTAAGACTTTCTCTTCAGTTGACAGCATTGAAGTCCTCCTCTGAGGACCTGCTACAATGTCAGATTAGGCTTCTGAAGGCTAGGGCCTAATATTGATGAATTTGTGTTTATGTTTTGTTTTTTTTTAAACCTACTAATTGCTTTGGTCAGTGATGCGTATGTAAGTTTTTAATCATTTTACCTACGTAAATTTTTGAGCATCTGCTTATTTTGACCTCTTATTCAAAATAGAGTACAAAGTCTGTGTAGTCCATGAAAGTTTATATTAAGTGTTGCATAATAACATAACACATTGAGTTTGAAAAACCATTGTATACTCCTAACCTTTAAATAAGAAAATTTCATATACATGTATACACACATATATGTATTTCTGTTAGTCTTCCCGAAAAACAGCTCAACACTAATACATTGGCATTTTTACCTACCACCTATACTTCTGTGTATTCCTAGCATCCAGATTTTGGTCTCTAGTGATATTCTACACAAAACAAAGCCAAATAGTTGCTGGTCCTATGTCTTAGATAAGGAAACGTCAAGTTTGGATTCTCTGATACTGAATGTGGGATGAGGCAGAGCTCCTGAAAAGATCAAGGAACCAACTTACAGGTCTCTGACCAATTTGGTAATAATATATGTTTTTAAAATAGAATAATAATCATGGCTAATTGAAATAAATTTTGAAGGACTCTGAGTTTATAATGAACCCATATACTAAAAAGAAAAGTGAATGTAAGTGTACAAAATGCCAAAAGAGAAAGATGATAAATGAATGGTTAGCATTGTTAATCCTACAAAATAGCAGAAAGTGTCTTCAACATAAGCTTTAGTACTACTGCCAAACCAAATTGTATAATCAGAATGACAGGACAATGGATTACTCTTTCTGGATCACCAGAGTTTCAGCATTACATCTTTTGGTGGGTCCAGTCTAGTTGCAAAAAAATTAATTTGTGTGTTGGGTATCAACTTAAATTTCGTTAATATAGTAAAGGAAATTTAACTGAAAAAGAAAATTGCTTCCAGACTTTCTGCTTAGGTTTAATTCGTCTTATTATCATCAACCAGGTTTTGTACTCTTAGCGCAATTAGTTATTTGATAATTCAGAGTTTGAAACCTTTTTTTAATCTTCATTTTCTTCTTTTTAGTTTGGGGAAATCACCTTAATCCCAGCAATGTTTCAAAATAAATATTAGTACAGTTCTAGGAATGGATACAAACAACTTATGTTGTTGTTGATAATGATAATTTAGAGTAGAATAGAAAATAGGCTGGGCACAGTGGCTCATGCATGTAATCCCAGCACTTTGATAGGCCAAGGCGGGTTGATCACTTGAGGTCAGGCGTTCAAGACCAGCCTGGCCAACATGGTGAAACCCAGTCTCTTCTAAAAATACAAAAAATTAGCCCAGTGTGATGGTGTGCACCTGTAATTCCAGTTACTTGGGAGGCTGAAGCAGGAGAATAGCTCTAATCTAGGAGGCAGAGGTTGCAGTGAGCTGAGATTGCTCCACTGCACTCCAGCCTGGGTGACAAAGCGAGACTCTCATTCTCAAAAAAAAAAAAGATTCTATGTTATTTTAATAAAATTTTTTGAAGTTTTACTAGGATAAAGACCATGTTATAGTGATCTTTAATTTTTTTAAGTCTGATACGATGCTCGTAATACAGTAAACAATAAATTTTAAGACACAAAATCAGATTTTTTAGCAGGACATGTCAGACAACATTATATAAGTTGTGAGATGTAAAATCTATCTTAATTATTTTGAAAACCAAAAAAAATATTAAGAAAATATTTATGTTTGTAGTTTTGTTAGGTGAATTTATTCTGTAGAATATATACTAATATTTGAGTTAATTTTAATGGATTTCCTTTTGAAATTACTCAACACTATTTTATATACATATATTTAGGAATTGTAATATTTATAAAAATTGTATCTTAAATTCTATTTGTATCTTTAGTTTTGCTTTGTTACTCCATCTCCAAATTATGAATAATTATGTTTTTCTTTTGTTAATGATTTGTAGCATTCTCTAATATATTTAAGAATTGTTTGATTTTTAGAATATGTTTTCTGCAGACAAAATAAGGAGATTTTTATATTTAATATACTTGTAAATCTCAACAATAATATCTGTTTCATTACTTCATTGTGATACTATTTTTGCTTTGTAGGTTCTTTCTGCATAGTGATTTCTTAATTTAGTTAAACATCTAGTGGTGACACAGGAGCCAAGTGTAAGATCTTACAACCTAAATGAGAGCTTTGTTCCTTAATTAACCAGTTTAAAGGAAAACATATATTTTTATATTAACTGTTTCTGTAAGGTTAATTAATGCAATCATTTTATGAGTTAGTCAACTTAAAAACAAAGTACTTAATAAAACTTTTCTCAAAATTATAGAATCTCAGGGTGGACTGTATGTTATATACCATCTTATTCAAACTTTCTGTTCACAGAAGAAAAAGTCACAAAGTTAGATGGCTTATCCAAACCTGTAAAGATTATCTTACCCAAATACCTACAGTGGCACTTAGATGCAACAGCAGGGTTACCACCCATTTTTACCACCTCATCTCAAAAAGTTGAGCATAGTAATACTATAAAATGATGTATGCATGATGAAGCTGGAGAGCAGGTGCATCAGAAAGATAGCTTCAGTAGCTCCTGCTCCAGCCTAAGGTTCTGTAACACATGAATTGCAAAATAATTGCATTTATAAAATGAAATGTCAATGTGTAATGCTGGCCTCAGATGTATCTCTGTATATAGCATATAAAGTTACCTCCATGCTTAGATTCACTATTGTTTTCCTCCCTGTCGAATACTTGCACTATAGCCACTGGGGACATGTGCTATTGAACACTTAAAATGTGGCTTGTATGAATTGAGATGTGCTATAAGTGTTCAATGCACATGGTTTTCATATCCATATCCAGCTCTGAACGTCCGTACAATTTTGTTTTAGTAGATTAGGGTTACTGTGCATATCTCTTACCAATCCAAGGCAGTCAAACCTTTTTGGGCCCATCTTGAGTCCTATCCTTTCATTAAAATGTTTGCGTCTACATTCATCTCTTTTTATTTATCTCATTTTTCCCCTTCTCCCTTTTTAAACTTACATAGGTTCTTAATGTTTTGTTACTTAACATATGCCGTACATTTATGCCTGCTTCCAGAACAATAATTAAATAAATTGCTACTAGAAATGTGGTTGCACCTAGCAATATATTTTCAGTCTCCAAACATTTAGCAGAGTGTGGACACATAACTGGTTATTAATAAATACATTTGACTTGAGTGTCTGAATATATATTTGTAATTTAAAAAACGCTTATAACTGAACATGTTTTAGTTTTCAAACTGCTTCTGTATGTGAAGCCTTATTTAATCTTCCTGGCAGTTTTATTAGCTAGGCAAGACAATTATTCCTTTCTTTGTTAGATAATAAAGTAGGGACTTAAAAAGACAATGTAAACACTTTTGTTTCTTGGGCAATGCGATTTATTCTCTTTTGGTTGAGAACATTTTTACTATCATGAGAGAGTATGTTCTGGTTTCCTTCAAGCTCATCAGAAGTTACTTTGAATCCTTTATTTATAACCCCAATTTTCTGGGATCTTATCCCCTCAGCTATAGCTGTACACCGGGGTCTTTGGGCGAGTCGGTATGTCAACTCCTTATAGGTATTTACCAAGCAGCAAGTGATTTTTCTTTAGTATATGATATTCAAAGAAATTCTGTTTCATGTCAACCCCATTTGATTAGAAGAGCATCTACAGGGTGCTCTGTTTAGAAGGTTCTGAAACACTGTTTAGTTTTAACAAGGAAGTGTTTAGTTTCATCAAAGTATAAGAATGAGAATGGGGGTAAATATAAGCTATATTTATCATTTGATAGTAGGGCAGTTTTTATTTCAAGTCAATATCTTTTTCATGAACATTCCAAATATACTTAAGTAAACATCCCGTCTTAGTCTGAGCAGAAAGGCAAGAAAAATGAGACTTCTGGATGTCATGGTCTTTTTCTAATCAGAAGAGACCATCCCTCTCTCTCAGTTTACTTTTTCCGTCTTTAGCTTCTACAACATAGCTATGCTCAGTTGGCCTTTCAGCCAACATTGGTAGTTATGCAGTAGTTTTTGTACTTGACTTAGAACTATTCATTCAGAATTTGCCATGTTAAAGCTAAACAGATATAAAATGATGTCTTTATTAAATATAACCTCATTGGGTTTATCTAAGAGAAGAGAGTAACACAAGCTTAAACCTAAAATACAGTGAGCAGTCATGCATACATTACTGATATATAATTAAATTAATTATTCTTTAACAACTATTTACTGAGCACTAGTATGTGTCAGGCATTGGTGCTGATCACTAGGAATATAACAGGGAAGATGATGTTCAAAGTCCTCTTGTAGAGCCCACGTTTCAGTGGGAAAGTTAGTAAATGTTTTAGAATTCTCTCTTTCTTTTATTTGGTCAACTGTTGTTTGTATTTGAAAGAAAGAACTTAAAAACTCATTTAAAAAATACCAACAAACCACATTGTTAGGAAAAACTTTCCCTTGTCACACTTATTGAAGTAGGGGCTAGGTGTGGTGGCTCATGTGTTTAATCCCAGCACTTTGAGAAGCTGAAGCAGAAGGATCACATGAGCCCAGGAGTTCAAGACCAGCCTGGGCAATAAAGTGAGACCCCATCTTTAGGAAAAAAATTGAACAAATAATTAGCTGGATGTGGTGGCATGAACCTGTAGTTCCAGCTACTTGGGAGACTGAGGCAGGAGGATCGCTTGGGTCCAGGAGTTGGAGGCTGCAGTGAGCCATGATTGTGACACTGCAGTCCAGCCTGGGTGTCATAGATTCTGTTTCTGGGGAAAAAAAAAAAAAGTTAATTTTATGAACACTGAAAAGGTATTTCAGACAATAAATTCACAAATTTCCTAATTAATCTTTCTTTCTATAGATACTGGTTCTGGTTTTGTATCTATAAATAATCAGTAAAATTTGGTGAAGACAGAGTCAGAGTTTAGAAGTACGTGGAATTCATTTAAAAGTTCCTTTAGGGCTGGGCACGGTGTCTCATGCCTGTAATCCCAGCACTTTGGGAGGCCAGGGTGGGTGGATCACCTGAGGTCAGGAGTTTGAGACCAGCCTGATCAACATGGTGAAACCCCATCTCCACCATAAATACAAAAACTTATCTGGGTGTGGTGGTGCATGCCTGTAATCCCAGCTATTTGGAAGGCTAAGGCAGGAGAATCACTTGAACCTGTGAGGCAGAGGTTGAAGTAAGCCAAGATCGCACCATTGTACTCCAGCTAGGGCAATAAGAGTGAAACTCTATCTCAAAAAAAAGAAAAAGAAAAAATCCCTTTAGAAGAGTTTTTCTTTTCATTTGGACTGAATTGCCTTTTTCTTTGCAGTTCTTTGTATATCTGTATTTGCGATTATGATTTAAATTGTTTTCTAAATGAAGTTCAAATTCTTCATCTTTCAGATCTTGACAGAGCAAGTATGTACTCAAGTTGTACACAAACCACATCCAGAGCCAGATTCTACAGTGAAAATTCAGAATCCAAGTGAGCAAATCGCAGTTCTTTATTGTTTTGTGGCAGGCACATGGCAACAGAGACTAAAGCAAAATTTTTCCTAATCCCTTAGATTATTATGGTGTTTACCTAGTTCAAGACAGTTTTAACTCACCCATTATAGTGCTATTTATTTGAAGGTTTGTAAATAATTTTTGAGTTGAAGATACGATATGGTCACAAATCTTCAAGTTCTTTTTCTTTGTTTACAGTGATTCTTAAAGTGGTGGCAACTTTGTTAAAAAACTCTACACCCAGTGCAGAGCTGATGGAAGTTCGTCGTTTATTTTTATCTGATATGATAAAACTTTTCAGTAACAGCCGTGAAAATAGAAGGTAAGCAGTTTGGATACTATTACAAAACTTTATTCCAAAATTAATATTTTCTCTCTCTTTAATTTTCAATTCATTTCAAATATTTTCCATAATGCTAAATACTTTTAATCATCAGAAAAGGCATTTTATGTTTCTTTGACATAATCTGTATCCAGTATACTTCTATTTATTTTTATGTGATTTTTATTTAGTTATATGGATGTTATATTTTACTTGTAGATATGAATGTACATATAAACAAACTCTTATTTAAAATTTAATATTCCTTTTAGTGGTACTGATCACCTCTAGAACTTTCAGTTGTAATTGTGTTGGATTTGTTCATGTTCATCTATGCTTTCCACCCCTTTTTCCTTATAGCTGATTGTTGTACCTTTTGTTGTTGTTGTTGTTGTTGTTTGTTTTTTTTGATACGGAGTCTCTGTTGCCCACGGGGAGGGCAATGGTGCAGTCTCAGCTCACTGCAACCTCTGCCTCCTGGTTGCAACCTCCTGCCTCAGCCTTCTGAGTAGCTGGGACTACAGGCATGTGCCATCATGCCCTGATAATTTCTGTATTTTTAGTAGAGTTGGGTTTCACAGTCCTAGCCAGGATAGTCTTAAACTCCTGACCTCGTGAACCACCTTCCTCTGCTTCCCAAAGTGCTGGGATTACAGTCGTGAGCCACCACACCCAGCCTGTTGTACATTTTTAAGCTAGTTAGCTAGAACATGGGGTAGAGTCTGAGGCATGAACTCTGTGGTAGTCATTGCTTGAGTCTGTAATTTAACATATATTCATTGAGTGCCTATTGAGTGCAGTGTGAGACCCTGTGCTACACAAGGTAGGTACACAGTCTGAGTATATTCCAGTAGGAAATAAAACCATAAAGCAATGATTAATGTATAATGTGTTAAGTACATTGTGAGTGACAAAGGTGGTAAGAAAGTAGAGAAGCAATAAGTAAAACTGACTGTGAAAGTTAGGAAAGTGATTTTGAATGATAATTAGGATTTTTTCAGGTAAAGAAATAGAGAAAGTCATTCCAAGTATGAAATAAGAATATGCAGCATGACTGTACACTTTGCTTTACTGACGTCAGATCAGATCATGTTTTCACTTTATCAAAATTTCAAAATAATATATTCTAACTTAATTTGGGTATTTTTAATGAGATCTCATTTTTTTCTCTGTAGATGCTTATTGCAGTGTTCAGTGTGGCAGGATTGGATGTTTTCTCTTGGCTATATCAATCCTAAAAATTCTGAGGAACAGAAGATTACTGAAATGGTCTACAATATCTTCCGGATTCTTTTGTATCATGCAATAAAATATGAATGGGGAGGCTGGAGGGTCTGGGTGGATACGCTCTCAATAGCCCATTCCAAGGTAACACGGGATTTAACGTTTTATATCTTCAGAGTTAAAGCAGTGGGTTAAATGGCTACAAATATGCATCTGGTGCCATCTTGTGGGCGTCTTAGATTTTGACAGATTGCTGTATCTTAGTTTTTAATTTTTTTTCCCCCTCACTGTTTGCAGACTGTTAGAACTTAAAAATGTCTTACGGATGAATTAGTTCAAACCCAAAATTTATAAATTATGAGTTTTATACCCAAAGCTGTCCTACATCTGTTTTATAGCAAATCTGAGAATTTTAATCTGAACCACTTGCTCTTCTAACTGGTTCTTGGAATAATATTTCCCAAAATAGTCTCTGAAATATACTTTTTAAGACATTTTTAAGTAGTAAGGTTTCTTTTTATTTCCAATTGATTCATAAATACATTTAAAGTGTTTTAAATTTAGTGGTATTTTAATTGCATTGTCTTGCCTTTATTTTTGATCTTAAAAATCTGTGTGTCTATATTTTCAGTATTATTTGATCTTTGGTAAAATCAAATAGTGAATTAAAGTGTACAAGTATATGCACATTAGATTTTGGAAATTCAGAGTTAATGGATTTCTCATGATGAACTGTCATAGAAGAAGCCTGGGTGTCAGAGTATGGCTTTTAATTTAGTCTGTGCCATAATTGAGTTTTGTGATTTTAGGAGACTCATTTAGTCTTTTTGAACATGGGTTAGAAAAAATGTTTAAAAGGATAGATAGTAAATATTATAGGCTGTGTGGGCTGCAGAGCTTCTGATGCAGCTACTCAACTCTGCCATTCAATGTGAAAGACAATATATAAGGTAAATGAGTGATCATGGCTTTGTTTGAGTAAACCTTTCTTCGCTAAAAGAGATGATAAGCAGATCTGTCCCATGGGCCAGGATTGCCAAGCCCCACTTTTGGGACTTGCTTTCTTCTTCTGTAAAATTAAAGAGATTTTTGTATTATGAAATATTCTTTAAAGGATGGTTACCCCAAATCTAAAATTCCATTAACTTATTTAAATATGAATTAATAGTACCCATGTTTATAAAAAAAAAACTTTGAACTTTAAAAAATATTAGAAAAGCTTTTATTTCTGTTATAAATTTATATTTTGTAATATATTGACACCTCACATTTATCATTGCTTTAACAAATTTGAAAATAGCAAAGAAAAAGACATTGCAGGTCTTTTTTGCAAAAAATATGTGTCCTGATTATTAATAAAGAAGCCGAAGTAAAGTAACAAATTCAAAGTAGCATATATAAGGATAAAACTGTGATGTTTTAACAGTTTGTAAATTTATATATTTAATGATATATATGAGGGTTTTAAACTTCAGTTGTTGTGACAGGTGCACATATGAGCAATAGGTGGTGAAAACCGACATGGTGGTAGTAGTTTGGATATTGTATATTATTAGCTGCTAATTCTCTGTTTACACTTACATAAATGTGTGGAAGTTACCTGGCATCTTAGGTTTGGGTAACATTGAAAGAGCCTAAAAGAAAATATATTCCTGGCTTATCTGTGTGATTTTGGGCAATTCATGTAATGAATCATACATATATAGCTGTATTTGGTGATTATTTCCAGTTACTTAATGAAACTAAGCACTTGCTTTAGGATTAACAAGTGACAGCTTTGAAATCTTAAAATTTCTGGCATTCCAAGGTATCTTTGCTCTTTCCACCGTTTAATTTGTATTATTATTTATTATTTTTTATAGGTACAAAATGCCTTAATGTTTTCTTTACTTATTCCTCAGGTCACTTACGAAGCTCATAAGGAATATCTAGCCAAAATGTATGAAGAATATCAAAGACAAGAGGAGGAAAACATTAAAAAAGGAAAGAAAGGGAATGTGAGCACCATTTCTGGCCTTTCATCACAGGCAACAGGAGCAAAAGGTGGAATGGAAATTCGAGAGATAGAAGATCTTTCACAAAGCCAGAGCCCAGAAAGTGAGACTGATTACCCTGTCAGCACAGATACTCGAGACTTACTTATGTCAACAAAAGTGTCAGATGATATTCTTGGAAATTCAGATAGACCAGGAAGTGGGGTACATGTGGAAGTACATGACCTTTTAGTAGATATAAAAGCAGAGAAAGTGGAAGCAACAGAAGTAAAGCTCGATGATATGGATTTATCACCGGAGACTTTAGTAGGTGGAGAGAATGGTGCCCTTGTGGAGGTTGAATCTCTACTGGATAATGTATATAGTGCTGCTGTTGAGAAACTCCAGAACAATGTACATGGAAGCGTTGGTATCATTAAAAAAAATGAAGACAAGGATAATGGTCCATTGATAACATTAGCAGATGAGAAAGAAGAACTTCCCAACAGTAGTACATCATTTCTCTTTGATAAAATACCCAAACAGGAGGAAAAACTACTTCCTGAACTTTCTAGCAATCACATTATTCCAAATATTCAGGACACACAAGTACATCTTGGTGTTGGTGATGATCTTGGATTGCTTGCTCACATGACCGGTAGTGTAGACTTAACTTGTACATCCAGTATAATAGAAGAAAAAGAGTTCAAAATCCACACAACATCAGATGCAATGAGCAGTATTTCTGAAAGAGACTTAGCGTCATCAACTAAGGGGCTGGAGTATGCTGAAATGACTGCTACAACTCTGGAAACTGAGTCTTCTAGTAGCAAAATTGTACCCAATATTGATGCAGGAAGTATAATTTCAGATACCGAGAGGTCTGATGATGGCAAAGAATCAGGAAAAGAAATCCGAAAAATCCAGACAACGACTACGACACAAGTAAGCTATATTATATGAGTGCTAGAAATAAACAAAAATGCATTGAATAGATAAGAGTTGTTAGCACCAAAGCAGAGTAATCTTTTACCAATTACTTCATGTTTATATTCAATCATACTATAATAGTAATTTATGGAACTAAATAGTGTAGTATAATTTTATGTATATAAGAAATTAAATATATCTCAATAATAATTTCAACTCTGCCACATTCTTCTGTGTAACTTTGCTCAACCTCTCTGGGCCTAAGTTTCCTTATATAGTACAAGAGGTTGTACTGAAGAATGACCTTTTAAGGTCTCTACCAGTTCCAACATTTTGTGACTCTGCCTACATTTACACATTTTGTACTCAAGATCTTCATTCTGAATGCTCGATTAATTTTAACCTTTTAAGCTTCAGGCCCAACCCTGTTCTGTGGATTATAGAAAAGAGGACTTGGAGCCCAGATTGAACTGATAAATGAAGGGGAAGGGAAAAGGGAACTGTTATTTATCAAGTGCCTACTATGTTCCGGGCACTGTGCTATATGTTTTCAGATTTAATCCTCACAACAACCCTGTGAGGTAGGTAATATGGCTGAGAAAAATTAGAATTATTAGAAGTGAGAATTTTCTATGCAACATCATGAATAGGAAAATGTTATAGACAATTAAAGACTCTTAGGTCTGGTTGTTAGGACATGTTAGTGCTTCAGTTTTCGCATCACTGGAGTAAAGCTAAAAATGTGATGTTTTCTGATACAGATTTTAATTGTTGAGCTTTGAGTTATGACTACTTTATTTTCTAGGCTAAATAATACTTTATGGTTAAGAATGTAAGAAATCAGAACACTTTTATCGTTAATGACTTGGGTTTTGTTGTCCTCTGGGTGTCCCACTTGCGTTTTAATGTCACTGAAGATACATTGAATGTGTTTCCATTAGGGTTATACTGTGAAGAGTAAACCATGCCTTTCTGTGTCTTTGTACTTCAATAAGAATTCGTAATAGTATCCTGTGTGGGGAAGGTATTTTTATTTTTTCTCCAACTGCCAATTTCTATTTTTGTGGCAGTTGCACTGAAGTGATAATTGGCAAGGGATGAGAATACTGAATTAGGTACAGGTGTAAAATAAAGGAAAACACCGCGCATTGTTTATTGAACAATAGGCTTGCCTGTTGAACACTAGACTTGCCTGTTTTTCATTTGGAGTTTATAGACTTTTTTCTGGTTTGTTTTCTAACTTATCAAATGCATTCGTGTTTTTGAATTGAAGCGTTGTAAGTGAAGTAGACTTTAAAGATAACTTGAAACTGTTCAAGTAATAATTTTTCTAATCCTGTGCTTTAGTTACAATTAGTTGATGATATACATCCAGTATACTTCACTTTGTATATGCTCACTTCAGTAAGGAAGTGACGTGGTCTAATTTAAAGACCCTCAATGGGGTAAAGAGGGTCTGGTTTTCAATGTGAACTTTGGTGTTAACTTTAGGTATTTGATTATCTTGCCTAGTCTCTGCAATAGTAAACTAAAAGCAATCATGGAGACTTCAGCCCCAAAAGTTTCCTGTACAAAGAATTACCAGGTGAATAATATATGTGAAATATATTAGCCTGCTAAAGTCATATGCAAAAGCATTAAAGCATTATTTACTTTGCTCACAGTTTCATTTTGAAATAAGGCATTTCTTTTGTATTCCACAAAAGTTCACCTTTTCCTTCTTTAGGCTGTGCAGGGTCGGTCTATCACCCAACAAGACCGAGATCTCCGAGTTGACTTAGGATTTCGAGGAATGCCAATGACTGAGGAACAGCGACGCCAGTTTAGCCCAGGTCCACGGACAACAATGTTTCGTATTCCTGAGTTTAAATGGTCTCCAATGCACCAGCGGCTTCTCACTGATTTGCTGTTTGCATTAGAAACCGATGTACATGTTTGGAGGAGGTAGAAATATTTCTTTTCTATGAATTAAAAGCAAATATTTAAAATCTGCCATTGTCTGTTCTATTTTAAAGAGGCTTGACAAAATCAAAAATCTCCCTTGATTAAAGGAATTTCCACATTTTTATTGTTTACTATTTAAATTCATACCATGTACTAAATTTATTAGTGATAATAGGTAGGTAGGTAGGTGGATAGATAGATAGAGTTTAGAGTTTAAAATCACTCTGTGATGTGTATTCAGAGCCTGTAGTATTTAAGCAGTTAGTGGATATTGGTTCAGAGATAGTAACTTAAAGACAACAAATCACGTAAAATGAACCATTGTTTTTCTAAATTTTCAATTGTATTTTTTAATAGTAAACATGCAACAAATTAATTATGAGAGCATATCATTTAAATAGGCATGAATACAATTAGGAAGTTGATGAATATAAGTAACAAGGGCAACTTAATGATCTAGCACAACATTCTTAGGAGGGTCGGCTTCATTTTCCTTTTAGGATTCAAGGTGGCCGCTTCAGCTCCCAATGTCAATCAGCATAAGAAACTTGCCCCATTAAAAGGCAGAGACTCTTCTTCCTTCCTCTTCCTCCCATTTTTCCTCTGACTCATCTTCTCTCTCCTCTTTCTCTTCTTTTTCTTCTTCTTTTAAAAAGAATCTTCTCAAGAAATTCCCCCCCTTTGTCTCATGAGCCAGCAGGATTCCATCCTCTTTTGAAATCAATTGTCAGCACAAGAAAATGGGATTATAATAGCTGGCCTATAGGGACTAATACTGGTTAATTAACTAGTTACTATGTTAAGGCTAATCTTTTCTATACCCAATCAAGCTCAGTACAGTAATAGAACAAAATTTAGAAAGTGTGTTAGCAAAGAGAAAGTTACGAGTGTTGTGGAGTCAAAGTCTGCCATAGGACGGTTTTCCTTTTATTTCATCAATTTGTTCTTAGACTACTCATATCTTCTCATTGCCAATTGTTATATGATAAATTGCCTAGACATGGTAACTGAGGAAACCAAAATACCATGAAATACATTGCTGTTAACACGAAGACCAATGTTTGGAGATAAATAATGGAACTTAATAATTATAATATGAGTAGCCTCCAAGTGAGTGATAACTCAGCTTTTTTTCCATCTACCTACTCTGTGTTTTGTTCTCTTTGATGGGCTCTCATGAAATTACCCAAGAAGAATTTAATGTAATTTAAATTTTTTAAAGGTAGCACTTTATTTTTAGGATGGGGAGAAACATCTTGAAATTTAAGATATACAGCGATAGATAATAATTCACAGCTCTAAAAAGGTGAGCAGTATTGACTTAATTTTGGCCATGGAGTAATTTCTTTTTTTTTTCCTCTTAATTTTTTTCACCATTAAAAAACAGTTCAGGCCAGGTTCAGTGGCTCATGCCTGTAATCCCAGCACTTTGGGAGGCCAAGGCTGAAGGATGGCTTGAGCTCAGAAGTTCAAGACCAGCCTGAGCAACATGGCAAGACCCTGTATCTGCAAAACTTAGCTAGGCATGCTGGTGTCAGCCTGTAGTCCCAGCTACTCGGAAATCACCTTGGCCCAGGGAGGTTGAGGCTGCAGTGAGCCATGATCCCACCACTGCACTCTAGCCTGTACGACAGAAGAGATCCTGTCTCAAAAAGAAAAAAAAGTTTATGTATTTTTATATTTTTGACTGACACCAAATAAAAGCAGTATAATTTTTTGACATCTACATTGTGTGTTTTGTATCAGAACACTCTACTACCAACTTACTTTGAGATTTTCTTTCTTTTTTTATTCAGTAAAATGCGTATCTCTTGACTTTGTTCTGATTTGTTTATATTCCCTATCATGTGACTTCCTTAACGGTACACATTTTCAATGTGACTGGTCAAAGGTTGGTCTGCAGTCGTTGGTGATGTGACAAATTGAAACTGCCTACAAAATAGAACTTACAGTTAAATTTTTAGGCTTTCAGTTTCAAATTTTATTTGTACTTATTTATGAAAATTTTGAATTGGTTATATTTTGAGTTTCCATATTATTTTTAACATTAGATACACTTTTTATATTTAAAAGGTTTTACCTTTCAACCAAAAAAGTTCAGATTTGGCAAAAATAATATTTTTAGCCAAATTTATTGACTCAGTCATATGTCTTAGAATCTTGTACTATATTTTTCAAGCAAAAAAAAAAAAAGTTAATATAATTAGATAAAACCCTGTGGAGATGAATGCTTAGTTTTTGGCATATGCTATTTCAATTATAAATTGCTTTATTTTGTAATAATTCCATTTTAAATATGGCTAGCTCCTAAAATTCTGTACTTTTTCACTTGTTATTCCAAGTAAGTTGTCTAAGCTTCTCATTTAAGTAAGCAAAATACATACTCATTTCTGTTGTTTTTCTGTATTTTAGCCATTCCACAAAGTCTGTAATGGATTTTGTCAATAGCAATGAAAATATTATTTTTGTACATAACACAATTCACCTCATTTCCCAAATGGTAGACAACATCATCATTGCTTGTGGAGGAATTTTACCTTTGCTCTCTGCTGCTACATCACCAACTGTAAGTACTTTGCCTCCATCTAGTGGTTATATGTTATAACTACATAACTTGAGCATTTCAGTGGCGTTCTATGCTGCAAACAGATTTTAACCAGACTTGTACTTTTTAGGGAACTTTTAAACCATTTAAATTTCTATTTCCACCTTTTTTATTTATCAGTGTTGTGTTTCAGGTATGTGTGGTTATGAAAATATTACTCTGGTAATTCTGATGAATACATCATCAGAAAAGTATTGTATTCTTAATTAGAGATACTGCATATCTCTTAAAATCTGTAGTATAATAAACTCTTAAGATCCTTTTTATTTAACATTTTCGTTTATTTACTGATTTAATATTTGTTTTACAAAATCTAGCCTTGTCTTGATTTATTTCCATATAAAACATTGAAATGTGTTAATATAATACATTTTAAAGTCATTTAATATTAATTATATATGTCATTTAAAATAGAATAGGTCAATGTTAACTTTGTTATTCCAAACAAAATCTTTGATTCATACCAAAGCAGACTCCATAGCTACTTGCTCAGATGGGAAAGAATATAGAACTGTGCTACCCATATTACCCATATTCTTATTGCCATATTCGAAACTCATCCTTAAGCTCAAAAAGTATACCTTTGCCGGAGGGAAATGTGTCATTTTACTAAGATGTCTACTAGTTGGTATGATCTCCAAGTTTATTTCATCATTAACAAGCTTTTTGTACATGAGCTTTTTCTTTCCCTCCCTCCCATCCTCCCTCCCTCCCTTCCTCCCTCCCTCCCTCCTTCCTTCCATCCATCCTTCCTTCCTTTCTTTCTTTCTTTTTGGGATGGAGTCACACACTGTCACCCAGGCTGAAGTGCAATAGTGCTGTCTTGGCTCACTGCAACCTCTCCCTCCCGGGTTCAGGTGATTCTCCTGCCTCAGCCTCCCGAGTAGCTGGGATTACAGGTGCACGCCACCACTCAGGGCTAACTTTTTGTATTTTTAGAAGATACAGGTTTCACCACATTGATGAGACTGGTCTCAAACTCCTGACCTTGTGATTTGCCCGCCTTGGCCTCCCAAAGTTGCCTGGCCCGACTCTTTTTCTTACTGTCCTTTTGTCAATGCCACCACCACCACCACCAGAGCAGCATTGAAACTTCAATATTAGCAGCCACAGGCTATATCCTCAGACACTTTCCCCAGGCCTTACTCTTTTATTTTATTCATGAATTTGCTCAAGAAGTCCACAAAGGGAAGCATGCCAGTTCGGAAGGAGGAATGCAACAGAGCAAGTCACCAGTAGGGCCTTAATCAAGTTAGCAGCTAAACCAAGGAAATAGAGCTAAGAAGAATAGTACAGATGGTTGATGGAATGTGAAGAGTCCAAGTATTCATACACTACTCTTTAATCTCTTTTCCTCTGGCGATTTATACCAAATTCTGGTTAATTGAGAGTTATGTATGACTTTTAAAATGCTTTTTAATAGTGAGACATAGAGAGCACTTTTCTTTTCCTCTTTGTTTTTTGTTTTTTTTTTTGAGACAGTGACCCAGGCTGAAGTACAGCAGGGCGATCTCAGCTCTCTGCAGCTTCTGCCTCCTGGGTTCATGCGATTTTCCTGCCTAAGCCTCCTGAGCAGCTGGGATTACAGGCATGCACCACCACACCAGCTAACTTTTGTGTTTTTAGTAGAGATGGGGTTTTGCTATGTTGGCCAGGCTGGTCTCAAATTCCTGACCTCAGATGATGTGCCTGTCTTGGCCTCCCAAAGTGCAGGCATTACAGGCATGGGCCACCACGTCCGGCCAACATTTTTTTTTTTAATACATTAAATACTGAATACATTAATGCTTTCTTTGTGGCATTTTTCTTGATCACATAAATTATATTTTGTGTCTTATAAATTATCATTTGTTATAAATAAATTTTTAAAAGGTTATGTTGAAATTCACTTTGAAATGTAATATTGAATGTTTTCAAACTTTTTATGGAAAAGAATGCTTCTTATATAAAATAAACAGATTAGAAGTAAGTTATTAAAATTTGTGTAGGTTTAAAATATTCACATTGCTAAATAGTTTTCCACATTTTAAAATCAAAAGATCTTTATTAAGATAGGATATTAGGGCCGGGCGCGGTGGCTCACGCCTGTAATCCCAGCACTTTGGGAGGCCGAGGCGGGTGGATCACGAGGTCAAGAGATCGAGACCATCCTGGTCAACATGGTGCGACCCCGTCTCTACTAAAAAAATACAAAAAATTAGCTGGGCATGGTGGCGCGTGCCTGTAATCCTAGCTACTCAGGAGGCTGAGGCAGGAGAATTGCCTGAACCCAGGAGACGGAGGTTCCGGTGAGCCGAGATCGCGCCATTGCACTCCAGCCTGGGTAACAAGAGCAAAACTCCGTCTCAAAAAAAAAAAAAAAAAAAAAAAGATAGGATATTAAGTTAATGAAATTATAACATATATACTATTGCACCAGTCAAAGGTGCTTATTTATGTTATGATAATTGTACAATAAAGATACTGATGCTTTAAGGTTGGCTTCCAAAACAATTACGATTCAATTTTGACTACTATAGTTTGGAATTTAAAATTATTTATTACAATAGACTGTCTCAGCAGACTTGGTAATTCATTCAACTATGGACACCTTTGTTTATTTTCTCAATTTCCATGTTTCTGTTATTTTTGGCCCATTAATTGTTTGGACCTATGCCTGGTTGTACCACATACCTGATTTTCTGTTCTTTGAATGAATTACTGAATTGCTTCCTTAAGAGAAATAGCCGAACCTTTCTCCCATTTCGTATCTGGTAGAACTCTGATTGGTGCTGACTGCTGCATGTTGTTTTTATAGTACTGTGTAGTGTAGTATTCTTGCTAGAAGTTGTAACACAGCAGAGGGAAAACGTTAGGAAAGAGGAGGTTCAATGAAGAGGGAAATTAGAACTGAGTATTTGGACTTTTTATATTCAAATTTAAAATGTAAAAAGTCATAAGAGAATTTTGGAAGGGATAAGCAAAAAAAGGAAACATTGGCAACGTGAAGATTATGGAAGGGAAACATTGTCTTGAGATGCTTTTAGAACTTTAATCCTAGATAAATGAAGAGAGATGGAAACATTTGAAACTAATGTTTGAGTGATCTCGTAGTTTTGTTTACATAAATAATTTTTCAGAATATTCTTATATGCAGATACACATTTTATGAATAAATAAGAATAATTATGGTTTACGGCAGTAGTTGGCAAACTTTTTTTGTATGGGGCCAGATAGGAAATATTTTAGGTTTCATGGGCAGTATGGTTATGTCACAGCTACTCAACTCTGCTGTGAAAGTACAAAAGCAGCCATAGACGATACATAAACAAATGTTTTTGGCTGCCGGTTCTATGGGATTGGCATCGAACTGGCCTCTTTTCTGCTCCAGAAACTTACATAGGTATAATAATTTATACTGGAGATAACATTTATGTACTGCTGTTGTAGGATCATCATCATGGACGAAAATTTTGAACTGTTAAATCTTAGTTGGGAGGAAAAGATCTTAATGGAACTTAAGAAAAAAAGAATATGTATAATGTTTATAATGATAGTTTGAGTACTTGGAACTTAGTACTCTTGAAGAAGCTGCACTTGATGGGAGTTTCAGTTTTGCCTAGATTGCTTAAATTCATATGTAGCATAGAAAATAAGTTACGAAAATAGCTTCAGATCTCCGAGTTAGACCAATCGTTTTAACTGTAGTGATTGGGGGAAAAATAGACCTGTTAGTATGTAGTTTCGCCAATCTTTGGTTTGGGAAAACAGCGTTGTTTTTGTTGTTGATGATGATATTTTTAGTTAATATTTCTGTGACTAGTCAGTTGAATCCTCTCATTTATTCTCTACTATATTGTTTAAGTTGGTCATGAATGAAAGCGAAGAACTGGAGAAGAAAAACAAAAGCAAAGAACCTGGATTAACCACAGATTGCACACTTTGTGATTTCAAGTTGACCACTTTGGTCAGCCATCCAGAACACTGAATATTACAGAGTTTAATTCAGTGGCTTAATTTTCTCCATTTCAGAAAAATAGTAGAGACTGACATTTCTGACTCTCCTAGTAGTTTCATAATCATAAGAAAGAAGGGCTGCTTTTTCTTTTCTGTACAAAAATAACAAAGTCTTAATTTATTTTTATTATAAAAATATAAATAGATTTGGAAAAATTACTAATAATGTTGGTTTTGCTGTTCTTTTGTTTATCTTATAGGACTGATCTTAATTTAGTATTATCAAGATGCTTTTATATGGTTTTCTACACAATGTACTGTGAAAATATTATGTTTTAAAATTTATACTCATACGTACATGTCAAAAATTAGAATAGTTGATGATTTTTATTGCGAAACTTAATCCTATCTAATAGTTGAATATACTGAATATAATTATTAACTTACTAAGAGCCTTAAACTTAGTAAAATACCGATTTAATTACCTTAGTTTATATTCAGGCCTCATTTATTTTATCAAGTTATTTTCTAGCATGGGAAAGTGGTTTATAAGTTACAATCTCTTAAATATTTTATTCTTTTATAACTTCTGGGAATTTTGAACTATGGGAAGGAGTCTGTGTATTTGAGAATACAAATTATATTATTTCCTTATAGAAAATTCTAGTGGTTGCTATAAATAGTTCATTTCCCTGAGTCATTTCTGCCTAAACCAGAATTGAAGTAGAGATTTTGCAGAGGCATTATATTAGCTTATTTATTAAAATGTTCCATTAATTACAGGAAAAGATACTTGTTTTATAAAATGGAGTATGCATTATTTGTAATATGAACTATACTTATATTTATTATTTGGGCAGAGTTACTACAATTAAAAATAAATTGAAGCCTAAATATTTGATATTTAACCTTGATCATATGTAATTGATAAAATGAAAATCTCTTCTGAGAATTTGCTTTTAATAAAATAATCAAATATAATTTTAAAATATATTATTTTGTGTTTCAATTTTACATTGTATTTTCATTTAATTTAATAATTTCCTTTTCTTGTACTTTTTTGGTCTGTTGTCTGTTTTGTCTAATGCATGTCCAGGGTTCTAAGGTTAGTATTACTTTTGTAGTAATTTTCAGCTTTTCAGTTTCAAGTTTTATTTTTTACTTATTTATGAAATTTTTGACTTGGTTATATTTTGAGTTTCCATATCATCTTAAATATTAGACATATCTTTTGTACATTTAAAAGAGTCATTGAAAGGATTATTTTCCCAATGCATTGATTTATCACTATTTTATTATGCACAATAATTTCTAGATTAAACTATCATAATGAACACAATTGTGTCACAGTCATATGTACAATCAGATTTTAATTGGTTTTAAGGAGAGTAAATTAGATGAAATATATTAAGGTTTAATAGTTGTATGAGAGTGACCTTTATTTTTTAGCCCTATCTTATGATGCTTACATACGTATTTCATCATTTTTAAGTTAAATTTATATAAAATGGATACAAATTCTCTTTTAGACTTCCGTGTTGAAAATACCTTTTACTTTAAAATTTTATTTTTGAGTCAAAAAGACGCTTTGGTGGATTATATGGACATCTTAATAATTCTATTTATAATTCACTCATTTTAAAATGAAAGCATAGTTTAACAGGTCAAAACACTCAAAATAAAACCATTATATAATGAATAAAGTGAGATAGCTGTCTTGCAATTTCAATATTCAAAATGATGTAGAATTTCTTTGAGAACACAGATCCAGATATTCTAAATCCTAACATTTGAAAAATTATCTACAGTATTTGATAGACCTAGGAAATGGCCAAGTTTATCATTCCTTTATAGAACATTTTAAATTGAAAACAGACGTAAAATGAATTTTTTGCTTTTTCTTATAAACTATGATGTCATGGTCATAGATTTTTAATTGATATTATAAAATGATGCTGTATATTAATGAAGTGCTAAGAAGTAAAGAATCTGCACTTTAAAATCCAAGTAATGAATTATTTCTTTATGCCATATGTACTGAATTGGCATAATGTAACAACTGAAAACAAATTCCTGTCTCTTTCCGGGGTCATTTTAGAGAGAATGGTTTTACCCCTATTTTGTTGTTAAATGGAAGGAGGAATGGTTGTTACATTTTATATGCCATTTAAAACTGAGTTTAGTTATATGCTTGCAGTAGTCACCTGTCATTTTTATTACCCACTTTGTGCACAAGAAATGTTTTGAGTATTTTGAGTTCTTTTTTGAATGTTTTCTGCTCACATTTCCATGTTAATGCTCCTGCTTCTTCCAAGCAAGGAGAAGTTTAGGTATAATGATGGCTCTAAACAATGTCAAAACGGAACACTAAATAGGAGTAGATACTTATTACATAAGCTAACCTCGTAGTTGAATTTATCATTTGGTTAAGAGGTAATGTTAACTGGTATGGCTAGTGTTTCCATTTTCAGAAAATTTCAACAATATTGTTTTTTACTTATAAAGCATTTCCTTCCTTGGTTCCTTGAGGCAATGATAAAATGAGGGCTAGTCATGAGGAACAAAAGTAATTAACATGCTATATAGTCCATGGGGCAAAATAAAGTAAGAAATGTTGACGTTGCTTAAAAGACCACAAAATTATATACGTTAAGAAACATGATAGATTGTAATATTCCCTCTGAAATCAGAAAATTAGATTTTAGTGTAGACAATATTTTAGTGAAAGTACAGTTTTCCAATCTAGAATGCTATGAGTCTATTACTAGTGTTTTATCAGTCACGAATTAAGTACCTGAAGATGAGTTAGTGATCTTGATTATTTTTACCCTTATTTTTATCGTGTGTGTAAAGTAGTACCTAGTAGTTTCAGTTTATTCTAAAATGGATAAGAAATTGTTATACATTCTAAATCGATAGCCATCTCATTTTGATCCTAAGTTAAATTATCATATATTTTCCCTATTATTCATCGTACATTTATAGGAAAGAAAAATTAAAGCCTACCTTTTTATTGTTGGGAATGAAGATTTTAGGAAAGAAATATCAATTTAAAATCTTTATACATTATAAAATAAAATAACTAGTATAAGTACATATATATGGTTCTCTCTAAATATCTTTGTGAAATCATCTTAAGTTTAGAATGTCATTTTTATAACTAAAGACATTTAAAGCTACTGTTGATTTTAAAATGGGCTTTTCTTTTATTCAAGGATAATTGATAGATAAAGTAACCAAATTTGGTAACCAGCTCTAGTGATATATGGAATTAGTTGATCATTTATTTTGTTTGTAAAATATGATAAATATATTAAATTATGCTCACCTGTAGTAAATATGCATATGTATTATATTTCCAAATTTCCAAATTTTAAACAAGACTTAAATCTTCTACTTTTTTAAAGACGGAATTGGAAAATATTGAAGTGACACAAGGCATGTCAGCTGAGACAGCAGTAACTTTCCTCAGCCGGCTGATGGCTATGGTTGATGTACTTGTATTTGCAAGCTCTCTAAATTTTAGTGAGATTGAAGCTGAAAAAAACATGTCTTCTGGAGGTTTAATGCGGCAGTGCCTAAGATTAGGTAAGTCTGTTAGAACAAAATGCAACAGTGCCTAAGATTAGGTAAGTCTGTTAGAATAATAGTGCATGTCAAGTAATTACCTACAGATCAGTTCTATAAATCCCTATGGTACATAAAAAAATTGATTATGTAAATTGATGATTATATAATCCAGAGATTATATTGAAATATAGAGATAATTTTTATAATTCATCAGAATTACTAAATTAAAAAAAAATTGTGTCTTCACACTGGAGATGTCATAGAACTGATCATCTTTAATGGTTTATAATTTGAAATCAAGAGTAAAATGTACTTGGAATTCTTTCAAAATCAGTAGGAGTAACAGTTGTCATTGAAGTGATTTTAATGCAAATCTATTTATGAATCACGTTTGGTAAACTAATGCTGAGGGTAGTGTCTTGCCCCACAAGCATGTTAGATATATATAATGCTGGAAGGTTAAAATAAACTATCCCAATCTTACCGTTTCTTGAGGTGAACAAATGTCACTATTAAATACTGTTAACCCATGTTGTTCACCTTTTATCTGTGTGGCAGTGAAACTTTAGCACTGAAACCTCTTAGTAAATCCGGATGAATTCTTTAAGAACTGTTCCTACTCTCTTAAAAGGAACATTTATTTACATGATTTAGACTTTCAAAACAACCAGATTATTGCTCCTTTTGTACTTGCTAGAGCATGAGCCAGACATGAGAACTGCAAAGCATGAACTAGGGAGGACGTTCCTGATATGTACGGTTTCACCCATAATTTTTAAAGATTATGTCAGAAACTCATTTCTGATTTAAGAAAGGAACAAGGACTTGGTTTAAGAATGGTGGGATGAAACCAGTTTTTTGTGTGTGTGTGTGTTGTATTATTTAAAGACAGGCAGGCTGAGAGGAATCATTTTGTATTCATTATAAGAGAAAGATTGACCTAGGATCTCTCTGGCAAGCATAAAGTGTGGGTTAACTGACTGTGGGCCCTTAAGGACATTTCCACTGATGTATAACAAGAGCTGACAAATGAAATGTAGAAGAAAGATATATATATATATCTTATATATTTAAAGAAATATATAAATATAAATAAATATATATAATATAAATATATATATAATATATATATATATATAAATATATATATATTTAAAGAACTCAGTATCTTGAAACCTGCATTTATTTATTTGGTTCTTCTGTACTTTTATTTTTAAATGTAGCTAAAAATTTACTCCCGATTTCATTTTTGTCCTAATACTACTAGCACATTTAGTTGTTTCATCAGTGACAGGAAACTGTTACAAGTGAATAATGATAAGATAAATAATACAAAAGACTTTTATATTACCTCATATGCTATTTACTGTTCTAAGCACTTTCTATATATTAATTCAGTTAATCTTCACAACAGTCCTCTAAGGCAGTTACTTTGTTCATCCTCGTTTTACATATGCAAAAACTGAGGCACAGATAGTTTAAGCAGCTGGCCTAAAACCACACAGCTCAGAAATGGAAAATCTAGGATTCAAACTCAGGTGGTCCAATTTAAGACGCTGTATTATTTGTTACAGTACTCTACTGCTTCCTAAAACAAATGAATAAGTAAAAACATGTATGTATTAAATGCTTATTGACAAAAACCAGAGGCTTTCCTGCCATGGAGGAAGGTGGATATTGGGACCCGTGAGACTTGAGTATACTGATGTACTCTGTTATTACCTGAAATGGGAAGTTGTGCTCAGTATTGTTGACAAGATGTCAAATTAATGAGAGAGGCTTTATAATTAAATTTTTAAATCAAATATCAATTTTATGTTTTAAAAAAATTATTGATCCGTAAATTCAGAACTGTGAAGTTCAGAGGGTAACAGAATAAGGAAGGATACATTGGGGGTTTCAAAGACTCTGGTAATGTTTTGTTTCTTCAGCTGCCTAGTGGTATATGGGTATTTTCTTTTATTTTTTAACTACGTGTATATTTTGTAGGTACTTGGATTACTGTATTTCATAGTTTTAAAAATTACTGATCTAGTTGATTTTAAGAGTGATAATTTATGAAACAAGGGGAAAGCAAGGGAAAAAGTAACAACCTAGCAAGGGAAAAAGTAACAACCTAGCAACTTTTCCAGGACACAAAGTCAACAATTTATATTAACAATATGTTTTTGAATTTTAAAATAGTTTGTTGTGTTGCTGTGAGAAACTGTTTAGAATGTCGGCAAAGACAGAGAGACAGGGGAAATAAATCTTCACATGGAAGCAGTAAACCTCAGGAAGTTCCCCAAAGTGTGACTGCCGCAGCAGCTTCAAAGGTAAGTAAACATTATTTTTTCCAGTCAAATATGATTTACCTGAAAAAAGTCTTTTTTAAGTTCATGAGAACAAAGTGCCGTGGTACTGCTCAGTGATAGAGAACAATAGCATTGTCATTAGGCAGTTCTGGGCTGCTTCACAATTGTGTTACCAAGATCAATTAACTTCTCTGAGATTTGCGTGTTTTGGTTGTTAAATGAAGATACTATCAATTTCTACTTGATAAATTTCTTATAAATATTCTATCATAATTAGCACTAAAAAACTGTTACTTCTATTTTTAATAGTCACATATTTTCACAGAGTTTAATGTATGAGTAATGCTCATTTTAAATGAGTAGGCATAAGAGTCTACAAAAACTAATTGAATGCCCCCATTCAGTGAATGAATATTTTGAGATATACCATTAATTTTCATTCTAAATTAGCTGTCTGTATCATATGCTTAACTGGCTTTTGGTGTCACATCCAGCTTCATTAACATGCTTTTCTAGGTTCTGTGCCTGACCCTTGCTTGCTTCTCCAGCATCAGCTCTTGTCCCTTTACTCCGGATTGTGCTGTTTTAGTCAGACCATAGATTTCATTCAGTTCATCAGAAGAAGCTTTCTCCCCTAACTTCTCAGACTTTTATATAATTTCCTTTCCATGAAATATTTATCCTTATTTTTTATCCAACTAAAATCTAGGCAACTACTAGGTTACCTTAAATGCTGTATTTTCTGAGGAAAATGTTGTTAACATCCTCACTACCACCCTAGTCAATCTAGGTTAGTTTCTTCTGTTTGATGTTGTCATAAAATTACACATCTGTTATCACTCATTTTATTTGTAATTACATGTTTAATATGGATACAATAACTTCTTGCTCAACAGGTGAAAATGTATGAAGTAGAAGTTTAATTAATCTTTAAAGTTCTATGGCTTTAAACTTCTGCAGATGGCAAGCCAACTGACCACATATTTATTCTATTAGTTGGTTATTTACAGTATTGTAGCTGTTTTCTTTTTCACTACTGTCACAGAACATTTGTAATTTGACTATATATTATTCACTGCTCGCAGGACTCCATGGTGCTCTTATTTGCTTGGGAAATTAAATACAAATGGATCATCAATAATGCCTGATATCATCCGTGTAGACATAGTGGACAGATAGTTACTTGAGGGCAGTGTCTGTGTTGCAGATCCTTGTAACTTCAGAGTATTTATAGCATTTGAGTACTTTGTAAAAAGAGCACAACTTTAGAATCAGACAGTTCTGAGTATGTATTCTGGCTTTACCACTTAACTGGTTTTGTGACCTGAGATAAATCTCTTAATTTTCTGGGCCTCCGTTTCTCTAATCTTTACGATGAATAAAAATCTTAATATACAGAGTGTTTGAATTAATTAGATAAAAAGTGATAATAGACTGACATGCTTAGATTTCTGGCATGCAGCGAACATTCAGTTTTTGCTGATTTGTTCCCCTGTCTAGCAGTTTGCCACTTAATGTATTCTCGGTGTACTTAGCTCAGATACCTTTGAGATGTGAGCTCTTCAAAATATCAATTTATTTAGTATTTTGTAGATGTTCTAAATAAAGTAGATAATAGAAAGTAGTTAATAGAAAGTCTTTAAAGATTTTTAAGCCTGGTATTTCAATGATTGTAGAATATGGACAGAAAGGCCCAGTGGGAAACAAATTGGTAGTAATTTACTTGAGCTAATCCGTATTTCTCTGGCAAGAACTTTGGCAGTGAAAAATGGGTAGGAGGTGATAAGTGTAAAAATACAGGGGGAAGATTTGACATTTCACAACAATGAATGGACCTGAGTGGTGGGTTGTTTTTTTTTTCCCTTCCCATGTTTATGCATTTCTTATATGGCACTTCAGTAAGTAAATTGGGTAATTTTTGAATGTGATAGGAAACTTTTTTGCCACTAACCTTTGTGGACTTGCATGAGTCCCATAACTTCATGTGACCTCATTTTTATACTGTGTGAAAAGGAACAATTACGCAAGCTTTTCCTATCTTGTTTTTATGAGGATCAGGTTAGGGATAGAGCTATATATCATATAGAAAATAAAATATTTCTAATCTTAAAATCTGTGTTATAAATCCATTTATGCTATAAAATAGTTATACATATAAAATCTTATATAGTAATATAATAATCTCATGTATTATAAAAGCATGATGGATAAATGAATCCAGAGACTCAAAAGAGATTTGTTAACTAGAGATAGAGAAAGCGAGGCTCAGGAAATCTTCTGAAGTCCAAGATGAATGTTTATTGTACCACAGTATTACCTGCCTTTAGGAGTCCATAGTGGTCACTGTGCTGATGAAAAACAAGAATGCTAGTGTGGAAACCACGGCATGAGTAGAGAACAGAAAATGTGCCTTGTAATACAGTATTATTGTCAATAAATGTTAACTCAGAGAGGAGGAGATAAATGACGTGGCCACTTTAGCCTAAATTAAGAAGTAATACTTCTATATATTTCCTATAATATATTGTCTATTCACAATTCTTTTTTTTTTAAGACTCCATTGGAAAATGTTCCAGGTAACCTTTCTCCTATTAAGGATCCTGATAGACTTCTTCAGGATGTTGATATCAACCGCCTTCGTGCTGTTGTCTTTCGGGATGTGGTAAGTTATCCCTGAAATAAACCTTCTACTGTCATTTGTATGAAATAAGTTTTATAAGAAAGCTGCATATTAAAATGACATTCCCTAGTATCTGGGATTGTTGGTTTATTGCACACTTCTCATTATAAAATGGTTGAACCTTAGCTGTCTCTGAAAGCTTATTGATAATGTTACTTTTAAAAAAATGCTCTGAAATTTTGATGTAATTTGCTTGCACACTAAGAATAGGACTAGCCCTGAGAAATTATAATTCATATTATCTTGTATCACCTACCCCTCTCTTAGTATTCCTTGCTCCATTTCCAGGTAATGAACATTTTGTTATTATTAATGTTCCTTACATTATGGATGAAAGGGATTAATTCATTAGGTATTACTGACAATTACTTTTGGAAGAGGGGCAATTAAAGAATAATCTGCATTTTAAAAATACAGGTATCAATGGGAATTTGAGTAAGAAAGCTAGCTTAATAAAGCTAAAGGGAATAGACAGGTTAAAGAGGTTTCATGGAACCCTCCAATCTTATGATCACTTACTCCAGGTAAGTAAATATAAAATTGGCCCTACCATAAATTGCATAGAAACATATATGGTGTTTCATATCAGATTCAATGTTGACAGCATTTCTTAACATAGTTACTATAAACCAGCCACTTTGAATTCTGTTTTTATTTTAGTTGATTCTTATTTAGTTGATGATTCTATATGAAATGTAGATGAAAGTTTATATTTGAAATTTATATTTAACAATAAATTGAATGGCATGCTTTGTACTTTAGAAAATGATTAAAATATATTAGGTTAAATAAAATAATGCCTTATGTGAGAATGTACAATAGAAAAATTGTCACTATGTTTAATATATATTAATTATCATAAAACACTAGGAAAATTCCAAACATACCAACAGAAAAATAGGTGATGAACACAAAGGCAACAAACATAATGATAATTCGGTATCCTTAGTAGTCAACAGAATGCAGATTAAAACAAGAGTGAGATATTGTTCACTATTAAACTAAAAATTTTTAAATGATAATACCTAGCATTGCCTGGGTGCAGTGAAACCTGCTCTATCAACTATCACTGGTGTTTGAGCTTTCAAATAGCTCTTTGCCGATATGGTTAAAACTCTTACAAATATTGATGTCCCAGTGAACCAGCAGAAATTAATAGTTATAGTCAGAACTTGTTTGACTTAATGTTTTCATCAGAGATACCCACAGGAAAATCAGCAACATTGTAAATACCTAACAGTAGAATTTTTGCCTAAAAAATCTTTGCCTAGTCAGTTACCAGTAAGCTATTCATTCTTTAAGCTTATATTTTTGAAGGAAATTTAATGACTAGGGAAAATGATCATGATATACTTTAAGAGAAAGCAACAGCATGTAAAAGTACATATATTACACAAATATTATATATAATATTTGTATCTGATTGTATGTGCATACATGTGTGCATCTTTATTTTTAAAAAAAAGACTGAAAAAATATACCAGTATTCTACCAATGATTATCTCTAGGTAAATGTAGTTTACTCTTTTCTTTATCCTTTTATGCTTTTCTGTGTTTTTAGATTTTCTGTAATAAATCTAAATTGTTTTTATAATTAATAAATAATGAAGGTATTTTTTAAAAGGGATACTACATTTAAGTATAAACACCACAATGTCTGAACTCACCATAATCTAAACTCTAATCTAGACTTGGAAATAATATATCATTCTTACTGACAGTTTATCTAAAAATGGGAATAGTCATTATGAAAAACTGTGTTGTGAAAAGGATTTTCTTTTAATGAATGAATGAATAAAGACATGGAGCACATCTTCATCTCCAAAGGCACAGTCAGCCATAACATATGACATACAGAAGGGGTTTCTATTCAAGATGACATTGTGTTTAAATTGTTAGTAAATTTTGAATTGAATTATATGGTAGATTATTATCATTTCCCTTAAATTCATGGATGTTTTATAAATATGTTGGATAATCCATCAGTGGTTATATCCGTGAAATATGGTGATGAAAAGGGAATGCTTTGGAAAGATCTGGATTGGAATTCTGACTCTACCTGAAACCAGCTGTGTTGTCTCAGTGTTTCTGAAACTTATGATAATATGGATTTAGTGCCTGATACATAATATAAACCCAATTAACACAAGTTATATTACCTTGATGTTGTTTCGAAGGTACACCATGGCAACACCTAAAGCAGATAGAAGAAACATACAGCTCATGTCTTCTCAGTAATAAAATACCTAAGCAAGTCAATTAATGTGTATCCAAAGTTAGTAATATTAAGCTTCATTTCTAAAGACAGAACTGGTAATAAAAAGCACAGTTGGCTTGGAGATCTAGATGTAAAAAAAAACCACACACTAACTCTTTTCATGCCATATATAAAGGAAGTTGTACTGTAGTTGTGACAGCAGTTTAGTGTCTGTTATTAACATCTCTGCCACTCTGTAGTTGGCATTCATTCATTCATTCCACACGTATTTATTTTTTGAATGCCTTCTGAGAGCCTGGTACTGAGTTTCTAGCGGTAGAAACAGAAGTATTGTGGGATATTGTGGTCTGTCATAGCTTGAGCTATGTGTGAATCCATTCTTGGTCAGTATCTTTTGTTAATCTGATTGCACTTCATTTTCTTTTGTAATAACTGCTTAGGTATTTGATTTCCTCACTTCTCTTGTGTTTATCCTATCAGCATTGTAATGCAAGGAATATGCATTTTAAACAGTTTGTAAGAAAAGTATCTTTAGAAAAGCTGTCACCCACAACGTATGAAATAGTAAATTAATAATAATTCAGAAGAGATTTTATCTCTTTGGTCATTTTCCCCATTAGCCAGACTGTTTCACAATATTAAATCATCAGTTAATAAGTCTTATTTGCTTTTACCTACAAATGCACATAAATTATGAATCTTGTTTGCATTGTGCTTAGATGAAGTAATAAATATAAAGTGCCTGATAATCGAGTTACTAGAATTTATTGCTTTTTTTCCTATTTCTTGTTCTGCCTCTTATCTGTGGGCCACCATAACTGCTTTCAGTTTTGGTTTGAAAGTATCAGTTTTACCTAGCTTATGAAAGAAGCTTAATAAGGATTTACATTTTATTCCTTAGATATACTCTGGTGGTATTAGAGGTCTTATTATTTAGACTTGATACTTATCATTATTTCCCTGAAAGAAGTTTATCTAGCCTTTTGAATGGAGCTCTCAAGGTTATATCCAGCTTGTTAGATTTTTGGAAAGCATACTTATTTTAAAGTTATCTCTCTACCAGACTACAGCCAGTGTTTCAACTATCATCACTTTCTGACTTGGCCAGTTTTTTTCAGACCTTTTACCATTTGCTGTTCTGCTTTGGAAAAACTCCATTTTATCTTTGAGTTTGGAAATGAGGAGTCTGAAATATTGGCATTATTTTAGAGGTCATGTTTCCTATGCAGAATAGTGGGCTATTATTTCTTTTTAAAAATGTTTTATTTCCATGGGTTTTTGGGGAACAGTGGTATTTGATTACATGAGTAAGTTCTTTAGTGGTGATTTGTGAGATTTTGATGCACCCATCACCTGAGCAATATACACTGAACCCAATTTGTAGTCTTTTATTCCTCGCCCACTTCCCACCCTTTTCCCTCTGAGTCCCCAAAGTCCACTGTATCATTCTTACGCCTTTGCATCATAGCTTAGCTTCCACTTATGAATGAGAACGCATGATGGGTTTCCCATTCCTGAGTTACTTCACTTGGAGTAAGTCTCCAATCCCATCCAGGTTGCTGTGAATCCCATTATTTCCTTACTTTCTATGACTGAGTAATATTCCATAGTATATACCACAGTTTCTTTATGCACTCATTGATTGATGGGCACTGGGCAGGTTCCACATTTTTGTAATTGAAAATAGTGCTGCTGTCAACTTGCATGTGCAAGTATCTTTTTTGTATAATGACTTCTTTTCCTCTGGGCAGATACCCAGTAGTGGGATTTCTGGATCAAATGATAATTGTTTTAATTCTTTAAGAAATCTCTGCACTGTTTTCCAAAGTGGTGGTTCTCGTTTGTATTCCCACCAGTAGTGCAGAAGCATTTCCTTTTCACCACATCCATACTAACATCTATTATTTTTTTATTATGGCCATTCTTGGCAAGAGTAAGGTAGTATCACATTGTGGTTTTGATTTTAATAATTAGTGACATTGAGCATGTTTTCATATGTTTGCTGGACATTTGTATATCTTCTGAGAATTTTCTGTTACGTCCTTAGCCCACTTTTTGATGAGATTTTTTTTTTTTTTTTTTTTTTTGCCAATTTGTTTGAGTTCCTTGTAGATAATGGCTATTAGTCCTTTGTTGAATGTATAGATTGTGAAGATTTTTTCCCCCATGTGAGTTGTCTGTTTATTCTGCTGACTGATCCTTTTGCTGTGCAGAGGCTCTTTAGTTTAATTAAGTCCTACCTATTTATCTTTGTTTTTGTTGCATTTGCTTTTGGGTTCCTAGGAAATTTTTGCCTAAGGCAGTGTTTAGAAGGGTTTGTCCAATGTTATCTGTTGATGCAATCAAAGATTTAATTAGCTTTTTCTTGTACTGCCATAATCACACTATTGGCTCATATTGAGCTTGTGTAAATTCATGTTTTATGCTCCCCCATTGTTTATTTGTCCTCTGTTTTGTATTCCTATAGTCTCTTGCTCTGGTTATGCTATGATTTTATATGTATTTCAGTTGTAGTTTTATCTTATTAATTTTATTCAGTTATAGTATATAAAAATCTTGATTTCTTAAAAATCCAGGACATTATTCTTTTCAACTTTGTGCCATCTACATATTTTATAAGTACACATACTATGTTGTTATGTAAGTAGTAGATAATAATGGACAAAAAGAACAAAGAATAAAATTTTATGGCATATTTAACAAAATTTTAATATTCTAGTGTTTGGAAATTATATTCTAACCTATAGATGATATATTTTGGGAGTTTTATATTTATAGTTAAATAATTCTTATTAAAAACTTTATATTAGTAGATTTTCATAAATGTTACATATCATATTTTGCCTCCATAAAGAACATAAAATAGGAGCAGTTTCTAGTGCTTTAAGAAATTAAACTTCAAAAAGTTTGAGTGTTAAAACTGTCTTTGCATTTTTTGTAGGATGATAGCAAGCAGGCACAGTTCTTAGCTCTGGCTGTTGTTTACTTCATTTCGGTTCTGATGGTTTCCAAGTATCGTGATATATTAGAACCCCAGAGAGAGACTACAAGAACTGGAAGCCAACCAGGTAGAAACATCAGACAAGAAATAAATTCACCAACAAGCACAGGTACTTAACATTGTATAATTATTTGAATTTTCATCATGATGTATCCTTTTTTTTTCACTTTTACATCTAGATTTAAACTGGACCTCTTCATAGTCACCTCAAATATGTATAAATGGTTGGTATAGAAATGCTAATTTAGTGTTCTTTAAATCCACAAAAATGTATGAATGATATTTCTGCATATTTATTACATTCTTATTTTATCAGTACAGCTTCGGTTTCAATATTTCTCATTTATTATTATAAATCATTAATTTATACCACTATTTATTATGCAAGTAACATATCTTTTTAAAAATACTCCTTTTTAACCTTTATAAATATGAAAGTAGAAAGTCATTATAGAGTTCTTCAATGCCAAGAATAAGCCAAAATGTAAGTCTTTATAGCCAAGCTCAAAAGTTGCCTTTCTTTCTTTTTTTGCTGCATACAGTTAACTCAGTATCTAAATATTCTATAAGTGATTTGTAATCAAACATATGTTCTCAACTTCATACCAGTGGCCTCAACTAAAATCAAAGACTTCTGGAAACTTAACATAGACAACAACGAACTACCTTGGGTCATGTTGCCTTTTTCATTTGCAGAAATTGCTCATGTTGCAGCAGTTCTTGCATTACTAGCTTTGCCCACTCTACTTGAATATCATAAACACAGTTTCTGGCAACTAATATTTTGATATATGGGGCACCTTCTATCATTTTCATTTCCTGCCAGGTGTTTATATCAAAGTTGTTTCTCTGTTGTTTGCAGTGAAACCTTGATAACCTAGTGATTATTTCATGTACCACTGGATTAATTTGTAGTTGAAATTTTCTTTCCTAAATAAATACATATGATTTATAAATAAAATGGATATTTTAAAAAGTGAGTAGAAATTAGTGGTCAAATCTCTGCATCTTGTTTTCCATAAGCATATTCCCATTTCATATACCTTTTATTGCTGTCATAGAGATATGTTTTATGTTTTAGCTACAATATTTTGCTGTTGCATGATACATGTACTTTTAACATATAAACATGAGAATATTTCATTATAATATACTTTTGCTTTCAATTTTATTCTTCAAATTAAACATCATTCCACCATTCCAGTTCATGTTGTTTCACCATTTAAAATACTATGATTTATCATCTTAATTCTTTTTCTTCATTTTTAATGCTTTTATATCCATTATATGTACAAAAAGTAATAGTATAGTGAACCTTCCAGTTCTGATTTTCTCGTGTATTTGTATGTCTTTGTGTATGTTGCTAGAATTACTGTACTTAACAAGTGTATTCTTTTCTTTCCCTTAATACATAACCTCTTTTCTTCCTTCAGAGATGCATCTGTTATTGCTAGTATCGTTTGCATGTTGCAGTAATATAGAATTGTCATGGATCTTCAGTGGACCATGTTGCAGGTTGTTACATGCTGGCTCAAATTTGATTCCATGATTTTCTCCACAGTTGTGGTCATACCATCTATCCCTCATCCAAGTCTGAACCATGGATTCCTTGCCAAGTTAATTCCTGAGCAGAGCTTTGCCCACTCATTTTACAAAGGTAATATTGACCTCATCTCCTGACCTGTTTGGGTATTCTTATTTCATGAATTGTTATAAAATAAATATTCATGATATAATTGTTTATAAAACAAGTATATACCTCAGGTTTCATGGAGATATGATACGCTCTATTTATACATGGCTATTGAGAGCAAAGTATAGCTTTTATATTTGTATTTTATTACATTGCTTTAAGTATCATCTATAAATTAAGGATACCTAATTATATGTATATTAATATGTATAGTGGTAGCACTCAGGAGAGATCTCAGCAGAGTCACACTTTAGTAGTAGTGGGACTCAATGAGCCCTAATGTAAATATAATATGTTTAAAGGAATGTGAAAAGTCCTTACCAAAAACACAAAATTAAATGTTAGACATCCAACAAAAATATGATGCATAAGCAGAAGAAAAAATCAGTGAGTAGAAGCAAATTTTGAGACAACAGAAATGGCAGAATCATCAGATAAGCACATTATAGACACCATTATGTGCATATTCAAGATGTTTTTCCATTTAGAGGAAAAAATTAACATGTTGAGGAGAGAAATGGAAGATAGGAAGCAAAAAAAAAAAAAAAAAAGAAAATTTTAGAGTTGAAAAATACAACAGCCAAAATGATAATATCTCTGGGTAGGAGTAACATGAGATTACTGACCTCAGCCCAAAGGATTGTAATAGGTAGAATTCTGTGATAGCTCCAAGATTTTCCTGTGTACACACTGCAAAATTTCTGGGATGGTGTTTACTCCTGTGATTAGGTTATGCCATATGGCATGTTGGCCTTTAAGAAATGGTGATTATCCAGATGGGCCTGACCTAGTTGCATGAGCTCCTTAAAAGAAGAGAGTTTTCTTCTCTGGTCACATAACAGGAAGTCAGAGAGGACTTGAAATGTGAGAGAGATTTGACATGAAGGAGGATCTTTATTGCTTAGATGGAGGCGACTACGGAGCAAGGACCTGAGAAAACCACATAGGAGCTAATAGCACTCACCATCTGACAGCCAGCAAGAAAGTGAGGACTTTAGTCCTACAGCAGGAAGAAACTGAATTATCCAATAAATTAATGAGTTTTGAAGAGGACCCTGAGCTCCAGGTGATATCATAATTCAACATATTCCATAACTGGCTAATCATATGGAATAGCAACTTTTGGAACAAATAAAGCTGGCAAAATAGTTTTGTTACAACTTGACGAATGTACAGATACTATTTTAATAAATGTGCAACCTTTGAACAGCATGATGAAATGAAGGGAAAAATATTTTTTTCAACTTCACTGCTGGCCAACAAACACATCTAGCTCTAAATTGTGCAAACCAAAAAAAAAAAAGAAAAAAAAAAGGATGAGATTGTCAGCAAACATCATCTGGAGTTTGGTGTAGAGTATGTCCCAAAGGCTCTGCTATGGAAAGTATCCTGGAGTATCTGCTCATATTAAGGAGCCTGTATCAGAATGTTAATACATGCTGTCAAGAAAGTCTTGCTATGGAAACAGTTTCAGTTAAACTAAACAGAGGTGTTAGTAGCATAATAAAATTTTGAATTACTTTAAGGACAATGTGGTAAATTTGCTATTATTCACTATATTACGTGATACTATGGCAGCTTATCATAGCTGTTACTGCATGCTGTGGTGTAGTGGTGATTGGGGGAGAATGTCTGTCAATTATTTTTCATGAACTCAATGCTTCCAAACAGGGAAAGATAGTTTTTCATGGTAGGTATGGTCAAAGAGCACAAACAAAAGTTAACACAATTTCTGTGACATGTTTCACAATTTAGTAATAATTAGTGGCCTAACTTGGTGATGCATGCCTATAATCCCAGCACTTTGGGAGGCCAAGGAGAGAGGATAGCTTGAGGCCAGGAGTTTGAGACCAGCCTGGGCAATGTAGTGAGACTCTGTCTATACAAAAAAAATTAAAAAATTAACCAGGCATGGTGGCATGCACCAGTTGTACCAGCCACACAGGAGGCTGAGGTGGGAAGACTGCTTAAGCCCAGGAAGTTGAGGTTGCTGTGAGCCAGGATTGTGCCTATTGAACTCCAGCCTGAGCAACAGAGCAAGACCCATTTTCAAATAAAAAAAAAAAATTATCAAGCATTATGATCTTCAGAAATTATCTGATTTTGTTCATTCTTCAAAAGTTATCTATTGTCATTTTATGGATTGGGCAGACTAGTTTATGTTTTATTTTTCAGCAATAGAAGATCCATAGATAGCAAATTTGTGGATCTGGAGTCGGTTTATTTCACTAAAATATAAGTTGTATCTTACTACAACTATGCAAGATGTAGAAGAGTTTTCATTCCATCAACATACCTGTGTGATACTGCTTTCTCCTCTTTGAGTGTTATTGAAATAAAACAAAAACAATTTAGGTATTTATTATTCCCTTGCCAGTTCACCTTAGATTAGATAAATTAACAAGCAAAAAGCTCATTGCCTACATCATAAACTTTATTTATAATCACAGTATTTGTTCAAAATATTAATGTAGGCATTTTGGGGTGGGGATCACTCTTTACATAAAACTTTTTGTTTAGTCATGATGTGTAATGAAGAAAAGTTACAAGTGTAATAGTAGTTGTCTAAGTCACCAGTTCCCTTTCAGTGAAAAACACAGGCCACTTTATAATTGTATTCTTTTTCTTTGTGCTATTCTTGTATGATTATATTTATTGATATGTAATTTTATGTCTCCTGAATCAAATAACAAAACAGTTGAGCTTTTATTTTGTGTAGTTTTAATTTTTTTATTTTTTCAGTAATTTACCACAATTATTTTAATAAATAAAATTTTCCACCTTATTTTATTTTCTAAATGTGTCAGTGAATGATGAATTGAGGAAAGAAAAGTAAATTTTCACAAATAGTTTGAGAACCCTTTTCTGGACTACTCTTCAGCTCCCTCACACCCCACTCCCTTCTTTCAGCTCCTTGTTGAGACTTTTAAAAAACTCTGAATTAGCTCCCTGGTCTCTCTTTTTATATCTCGATGTAATCCCTTCGTTGAGACTCAAATCCCTTCTTGAAGTATTGCCAAAATTTCTTTATTGGATTTTTTGTTTCTAGTCTTTTCAGTTTATTACGACAATTTTGGAAATAACACATACAATACAATATAGCAATATAGTAAGTATAATTTATATTCTATATTAATATAAATATTTTATAATGTATAATTAATAAAGTACTTTTTCTTTCTAAAATTCTCAAAAAACTCCCTGTAATTTTGGGGAGAAAGTTAAAATGACTTAACGTGGCAAAATTACTCTAATTCTGCTTCAATTACAGTAATCGCCTCCAGAGTTCATTCCTCACTTCACTTACTGATTGTTATTCTTTTATTTTCACAGTTTTGCTGCCAATTTCTCTGTTTTAAAATATAAATCAGATTATGTCCTTTCTTGACATAAAATTTCTAATAGTATTTAGAGTAAAATTTCACAAGGGCCCTAGATAAAATGACTATTGACTGTTGATTATGTTTCCAACTTTATCTCATGCTATTCTTTATTTTGCTCACTATGAAAAAGACTACCTTTTCCTTTTTTAATCACGCCAAGCATTTCATGCCTCAGCATGTTTGTATTTTGTTCCTGGGTTTGGCTCTTTTTCTTATTTTTTATGTGACTGGTACTTACTCATTCTTCAGGTCTCCTCCTCCCAGAGGCCTTCCCTGACTCTTATAACTAAGTAGCTTCCTTTCCGTTATTATTCTTTCTCATATCATCTTGTTTTATTTTCTTTCTTCTATTTATACACTTTGTTTAATTGTTTATTAGAATGTATGCTTAGGCCGGGCGCGGTGGCTCAAGCCTGTAATCCCAGCACTTTGGGAGGCCGAGGCAGGTGGATCACAAGGTCAAGAGATCGAGACCATCCTGGTCAACATGGTGAAACCCCGTCTCTACTAAAAATACAAAAAATTAGCTGGGCATGGTGGTGCGTGCCTGTAGTCCCAGCTACTCAGGAGGCTGAGACAGGAGAATTGCCTGAACCCAGGAGGTGGAGGTTGCGGTGAGCCGAGATCGCGCCATTGCACTCCAGCCTGGGTTACAAGAGTGAAACTCCGTCTCAAAAAAAAAAAAAAAAAAATAGAATGTATGCTTTGAGAGGATAGTCATAACTATCTTTTTAGTTTATGTATTTATGGTATACAATGTGATATACTGATATTTGTATACATTAGGGAATAATTAAGTCAAGCAAATTAATATCTTCATCACCTCACATGTCTCTTTTTTGTGGTAAGAATGTTTAAAATTTATTCTCAGCAGTTTCAAGTACTGATACATTACGAACTATAGTCACCAGTAAAATAGATCACCAGCACTTATTCCCTCTCTGTAACTGAAACATTGGTCCTTGTGATGAACATCTTCCCAACCCCTAGTAACCTCCATTCTAGTCTTTATTTCTGTGATTCACCTTTTTAAGATTCCCTATATAAGTAGTATTATAGCCATATTTTTCTTTTAATGTCTGACTTAATTTAAAGCAGTGTCCTCCAGATTCATCCATGTTGTAATAAATGACAGGGCTTTCTTTTTTTGTGGCTGAATAGTGTTCCATTGTGTATATACATTTTATTTATTTGTTCTTCTGTTCATCAATAGACACTTGATTCTATATCTTGGTTACTGTGGATAATGCTGCAATGAACATGGGAGTGTGCATACCTCTTCCAAATACTGATTTCTTATCACTTTTATATATGTACTCAAAAGTGGCATTGTTGAATCGTATGGTAGTTCAATTTTTAATTGTTTGAGGATCTCCTTACCATTTTCCATAATGGCTATACTAATTTTCATTCCCATCAACAGTATGCAGGGGTTCACATCCTCTCCAACACTTACGTTTTACTTTTTTTTTTTTTTTTGAGATGGAGTCGCGCTCTGTTGCCCCAGCTGACTGCAACCTCTGCCTCCCGGCTTCAAATGATTCTGCTGCCTCAGCCCCCCAAGTAGCTGGGATTACAGATCCGTGCCACCGTGCCCAGCTAATTTTTGAATTTTTAGTAGAGATGAGGTTTCACCACGTTGGCCAGGCTGGTCTCAAACTTCCCATCTAACGTGATCCGCCTGCATTGGCCTCCCAAAGTACAGATGTGAGCCACCATGCCTGGCTACATTTTAAATAATGCCATCTTGTGTGAGGTGGTATCTCCTTGCAGTTTAATTTGAATTCCTCTAGAAATTAGTGAAGTTGATCATTTTTTAAAATATACCTGTTAGCTCTTTGTCTGCTTTTGAGAAATGTCTCTTCAAGTTCTTTGCCTATGCTTTAATTGGGTTATTTTGTTGCTGTTGAGCTGAGTTCCTTATATATTTTTGATATTAAACCTTTATCAGGTATATAATTATATATGCTGGCATTTTATTATTAGTTTTACTAGTTGCCTCCATTGCATTATAAAAGTGCATGATACATTTTAGTAGGATTTATGTATTTTTTTTTTCATTTGAGAAGAAAGGAAAGAGTAAAAACACAAGCTAGGGCAAGAGAAAAGCAAAATACTTATTATATATGAATATATTGTAAATTCTAGTTAATTTATTAAAAATAAAATTGAAACTACATTAATATTTGAGTTTTAAACATTTCTTGTAAGTGGAAGTTTGGGAAGAGCAAAGTAAGAACCTCCAAAATACTGCTTCTTTAAAAGAGCAATGAGAATACTGGCAAAAACTGTCAAAATAATCTTCTTCAGTTCTCTGTAAAGCAGTCAAAGGCTTACAACAACCGAAAGGGTTTTAATTCAGAAAAAAACTATAGAACTTTATAAGAACAACAAGATTTAGAGTGAATTGATTCACCCTGTTGCCATCTACCTTTTCTCAGCTCTGTGGTAGCTTTGAAAACCAGAGGCCAGACAATAGTGGTAGTTTTGGAAACCAGTAGCCTAGCAGCCACTGGGGATAGGAGTGTTGTTGGTAGACTAGGTTTGGAATTCCTTACAAAGTCTCGACCTTAGAGCATTATAACTATTTGACCTGTATGGAATCTTCCTGGAAAAACTCCATTCACAGGGATTATTATTATTTGACCTCATCTAGAGCTTGTTTAATGATAAAAACCTGTCTCCAAGCTATTTGTTGCAAATAATCAGCATTTTTTTTAACATTGCAGTTGCCTGAAGTGGCAGTGCCAATTGGGGCAAGAAAGAACCTTGCCTAAAAGCTTAAACAGTTGTGAGAATGAGATAACCATATTCCCGGGGCTGTACTCAAGCCCAGGGAAGACCTGAGAAGGCCTCAGTCTCTTACCTTTGGCTGACCTTGAGGCCCAGCACAAGCAGGAAGCACAGGCTAAGAGGGAGTTTTAAACCATGGGAGCATTGCAGGCATTCTCCAACCCACACACGCAGATCCTCTGGCAAAGGGTGGAAGATTTATTGGTTCAAGACATTTAAGACATGTCTGTGTAATCATTAGCTGACCACTAGGTTAACTGAGCAGATTTAAGTGGCTACAGATGATGGAAAACAGATTTTATAGAATTAGTTCAGGAAAATGAATAAACAGAACAAGGACAAACTCTGTAGGTGGGGTCTGATTTCCATGATTGCCACATTATGTTATTTAAAATGTCAAGTTTACAACAAAAAGAGGTACAAGATAAATAAAGAAATAGGAAAGTATTGTCAATACACAGGAGAAGAAAAGCAGTCGATATAAAATGCTCCTGTGGAAGTCCAGATATAGAACTTACTAGATAGACACTTTAAACCAGCTCTTTTACATATGCTCAAATAATTAAAGGAATAATTTTCTAAAGACCAAAAAGTGTAAGAGTAATGTCTTACCACATAGAGGATATCAATAAAGAAATATGTAATAAAGAACCAAATAGAAATCCTAGAGTTGAAAACTGTAATAAGTCAAATGAAAAATTCACTAGAGGGGTTCAATAGAAGATTGGAGCTGGCAGTAAAAGAATCAGCAACATGAAGATAGCTCTATTGTGTTTATCCTACTCTGAGGAACAGAACAAAGAAAGAATGAAGAAAAGTGAACAGAGCCTCACAGACCTGTTTGACACTATTAAGTGAACCAACATATGTATACTGGTAGCCCCAGAGGAAAGGAGAAAAATAAAGGAGCAGAAAGAAAATTTGAAGAAATACTGGCTTGAAAACTCCCTACAGTTGGTGAAAATGATTGATATATATGTCCAAAGAGCTCAGTGCACACCAAGTACGGTAAACTCAGAAAGACACACTTGTAGACACAGCATAGTCAAAACATCAATTAGAAGATTTTCTTGGCTCTTAATTATATCTTCCCAGTTTTCATTTTGTCTCTTATGGGCATATAATTTAGTAATAATATTTAATTCCTGAAGTTGTATTCTTTTTATACACTTAGTGTAGCAAACAAACAAAATAAATCATGTATAAATAATTGCAAATAATCAATGCATTGCAGTATTTTTGTTTAAAATGAACTTTAATGAGGATTTAAAATAATTTTGTGCATTTTCTTCTCTTTGGAGTTAAGATAATTTTGCATTTATGGATTTAATATAAACAAAATGTGTAAGTTACATACAGCTTTTTGTGTTTTACATTACAGTGATTTAGTTTGCTTATATTATTAATTGAAGCACCAAAACTTAATATAATTTTTAGTGCTATACTAACAAGGTACTGTATGTTTCCTTCACAATATTCCTTATCATCTTATTTAGAGAGTTTGGAAAATAAAAATTTAAATAATTTAATATGTAAGACATTGAAATTCTTCATAAATCATGGTAAAACAGGATTTTTGGAGGAAGGAATGTGACAAATGAAGTCACCATGTATATACCATGTCAGCTGCTGAACTTAGCCCCATATTTTTCTCAAAATGTACTAGGTAAACTCATTAGATTCAATGAAAAACAATAAGAAAAGGAGGCATCTGGCATCCAAATGCCTGTTTCTGACAAGGTTAAGATCACTCTGGCTAGTAATGTTTCTGCTTTGTGTACTGACATTGCCTATTGCTACAAAAACTGATAAGAGCTATTGAAAACTTACATGCCTGTGATTAATATAACCTGCACAGATGCAATCATTTATAATTAAATGATTATAAATAAATTAAAATTAAATAATAAACTCTATAAAAGTTATCCCATGCTAGTAACCCTGACATTGTTTTTGTTGTTAGAGTTTTTATTTTGTTTCTACATTTACATTTTCTGTCCTGTTATCTCTATTACTGTTTGTTTAATTCTCTCCTGATACTTTGCTTCAGTTGTTTTCTCTCAAAAAATATACAATCTATAGATGCAAATGAATGTTGAAATATATTCAGCAGTATCTCTGATAGTGAAAATAACTGCCTCAGTCATCGTGTCTTCTCATTCTAGTTTTCTCATCGTGTCTTCTCATTTTATCAACTTCCAAAGTTTTGGCTATTGCTGCAGTTTGAATAATCCCAAAATGTATGGCTATTCTTCTTTTGACCTATAGTAAATATCTCAGAGATTCTGTCGACTAAAAGTGATTCAAAATTTAATTTTTCCCCTGAAAAAAAATCTCATTTTCTTCCTTTCTCAGTTAGTGATGTATTGCCACTTTTTTTTCTTAACCTAGATATTTCAGAAACATCCTTAGTGTTCTCCTCCTTCTTATTTTCAATGTTACTATTCTAAGTCTTAGTCTTCTCTTACGAGGTTTTATTGAAAATGCCAAACTGTTTTCTTTACTTCTTACCTATTTCCTTCTCTAGTCCCTTGCCTACTATTTTTTGACATTGTCTTCTCAAAACTTTCATGCAGTTATTTTAATTTTTAATCTTGGAAGCAGTAAAGAATACATCTACCCTGATTTTCACATTGGTCATCCAATATGAATATTATTATTATTTATTTATTTATTTATTTTAAATTTTTATTGCATTTTAGGTTTTGGGGTACATGTGCAGAACATGCAAGATAGTTGCATAGGTACACACATGGCAGTGTGTTTTGCTGCCTTCCTCCCCTTCACCCACACTATTATTATCACATTCTACAGATTAATGAGGTATTTTCTTTTAGTCTGTCATCTTTTATCAAACTGACAAATAAACAAACAAAATGTAAACCTATTTGATAAATATGAGGAAAACTATGATATAACATTGAATTGTGAGAAATGTATATTTTTAAGTCAGCTTAAATTAATATTCAATACTAGGAATATTGAATGATATGAAGATATTATTTATTCCTAATTTAATGTATACATTTAATACAGTTTGATTCAAAAGAAAAGGGGGATCAAAGAAAAAGGGGAGAAAAAAGGAAATTTTTTCTTTCAAAACCTGGCAACATTTTTCTGGTACTTATCCTAGAAAAGGTATTATAAATTCGCACCCTCAGGAAATTTGAATGGCATACCATTAGTCTAAATTCAAGAGATTAAAAAAACTGTCTAATATACAACACTCAAGGATTGAGTCTGTTACTGACAAAATCCCTTCATATTATTTTTAATCTTTTAGTGTGTATGTACAAAACTTTCATCAAGCTGTGATTACACCAACAATTTTATCATCAGAACACTTCTTTGTGTTTTTACTAGAGATTTCACAAAAGTTTTTGTGAGATGTCTTGGTGACATTGAGGTAGCCTGTTTTCCTGCTGGGTGGTTTCCTGATTTTTTGTTCTAACAACCTTTGAATGTCAAAGAAACAAGCAAATAATAACAACAAAATCTAAGAGAAGTTATATAAAATTTACTGATTTTCAGATTTTTAGAACATCTTTGAAATAATTTAGTCTGCGCTTCTCATTTTCAAAGATAAACTTCATTTGTTAAATAATACAAATAGCTAGTATCTACTGAGCTTCTGCTTTATGCAAGGCAATGAATTTAGCTATAGTAGCTTAATGGTGTCTTACTTTATTTCAAAATGACTAAGTTAAGGACTGGTATCTCCATTATACTTAGATGAGGTACACTTTTCAAGGTCATTATTTAGAATTTGGTAACATTTTATTATATGAAGAACCCTATTAACTATTGTATGATGAAATTTGATAGAATTGTAACATTTTAAATATTTTTTATTTCATTAACTTTAGTTGGTAATATTATATGGTATTTCATTATCTATATCGATATATGCACATGTATGTTTCTGATTTAATTTTTGCAAATTGAAATGTATACTTATTTACAAAGAATGAGCATGAGTATTCTAAAATATAGGCCTCATCCTTGAGGAACATTATTCTATTATTAATATATTTCTTCTTTTGAACTAAACGTCTAACTGGCTTTGCATTTTTCAAGTTTGTCAGAATTTTATGTATTGTAATTTTTAAATAGTATCTTCCAATAGCTTGAATATTTCAGATATTGTAGTTATTGAAGTACCAAAGAAGGTATAAAAATGACTTTGTATTTTTCAGGGAACTAATAGAGAAATATAAGAAATTCTCTTTGATAATCCTTTGGTATTGGTAGCCAACCGTGAAAGGATAATGGGAGAACATCATATAATTATTATTTTATAAGCTGCTTTAAGAAATTGTTATGGGAACTACTTCCTGATGCTTTTGAAGGCATCAGTTTTGGAATACTAGATGATTTACAAAAGCAAAAGGATTATTTTGATGCTCCCTGAACAAAATAATAGTTGTACTGGATGATCTTTTTTTTTTTTTTTTTTGAGATGGAATTTCTCTCTTGTTGCCCAGGCTAGAGTGCAATGGCATGATCTTGGCCTGCTACAAACTTCTCTTCCTGGGTTCAGGCTATTCTCCTGCCTCAGCCTCGCAAGTAGCTGGGATTACAGGCATGTGCCACCACCCCCAGCTGATATTTGTGTTTTTAGTAGACAGGGTTTCACCATGTTGGCCAGGCTGGTCTTGAACTCCTGACCTCAGGTGATCCACCTACCTTGGCCTCCCAAAGTGCTTGCATTACAGGCATGAGCCATTGCTTCTGGCTGGATGGTATCTTTTAACTGAGTTATGTTACTACATACACAATCCATTTAGCATTTTTGTTTGTTTGTTTCTAAAGGTTTTATTTTATTTACTTGAATATGTGAGAACATTTTATTAATAATGCAAGGTTTTTACTTTTGAGGCTTTTTTCTAACCCAGTTTCTTTTATTACAGAAACACCTGCTGCATTTCCAGATACTATAAAGGAAAAAGAAACACCAACTCCTGGTGAAGATATTCAGCTAGAAAGTTCAATTCCCCATACAGATTCGGGAATTGGAGAGGAGCAAGTGGCTAGCATCCTGAATGGGGCAGAATTAGAAACAAGTACAGGCCCTGATGCCATGAGTGAACTGTTATCCACTTTGTCATCCGATGTGAAGAAATCACAAGAGAGCTTAACTGAAAATCCCAGTGAAACGTTGAAGCCTGCACCATCCATATCTAGCATTAGTCAAACAAAAGGCATTAATGTCAAAGAAATACTGAAAAGTCTTGTGGCTGCCCCAGTTGAAATTGCAGAGTGTGGTCCTGAACCTATCCCATACCCAGATCCAGCATTGAAAAGAGAAGCGCAAGCTATTCTTCCTATGCAGTTTCATTCCTTTGACAGGTAAGTACTGAATCTATTATTCACAGGGCTTTGTACCTACAAGGAAGATTAGACTTTGTTAATTTTAAAACATAAGGAAGGTCTTGAAAATTTTATTAATGTAGATTCTTATTACAAAGACAAAGCGATAGCTCAACCTAATCTTATAATAAGACATCTTAATAATATATCTTGAAGAGATTTCAACGTGATGTGGTGGATAGCACATTGAATTAAAGTAGGGAAACATGGATTATGGTTATATTCCATTATCAGAGGACTACAGTACATTGAGAGTGTTATTCTTCTCTTTAGACTTAGTTGTTTCATGTATATAATGGGGAAGCAGATGGGTCACATCTGTCTAAGGTCTATCCTGGCTCTGAAATTCCATTATAATATTATAAAATACTATAATAATTGTGGGAGGTTATATAACATGCTTTAAGTAATAACATTCAAATTTGAGCCTTAAATGGTAGTATATGGAAAAATTTAAAACTTGTTTGTGATCATCTTATTTATGGCATTTCCAATACCAATGTAAAAGCTGTATTTTGAAGCATGTATTTAAAAGTATATATTTTTGAAAGGTATTTTGGTACTTTAGTTATCTAAACTATTTATGACATGGCTCATACATGCAAATGTTAAATCATACAAGGAATTCTTTTAAGGAATAATTAATTCTTTTTTCTATTCCGGTATACATTTAATAAAAATGAGAGTTCACAGAAGCAAAATAAGATATTTTAGAACCAAATACCCTATGTATCTAATATATTCCAGTATTTAAAAACATGTGCAAGATTAGAAGTCTATTTTAGTCACTAATTACTAACACTGGGGCTTAATGTTGATAACTGGGATTAATGCATATTCCGAATAATATTTTCATGTTAACGCACTAACTAAAAAATGTGATGGTTTACCTTTTAAATTAAATCATTTTTATTGATATTTTAGGACATCTTTTCATACCAAAAAATTATATATATGTATGAGGTGATTGACAAGCAAGTGTTCTTTATTTTAGACAAGATCAAATTAGGAAATAAAACGTTTCTAAATTGAAAAGTCAAAATATGTAGTCGAAAAACAATATCTGTTCCATACTGCTTTCTCTAAAATAACCATACTGCTTTGTTTTAAGTAACTTTTTAGAGATTAGGGGTAGAAGATGTGGTGGTATAGTCATTTCAGTTTGGATGAATTACCCTTTCTTTTTTTGAGACTGAGTCTCATTCTGCTGCCTAGTCTAGATTGCAGTGGTGTGATCTTGGCTCACTGCAACCTCCACCTCCCGGGTTCTCTGCCTCAGTCTCCTGAGTAGCTGGGATTACAGGTGCCTGCCACAACACCTGACTAATTTTTGTATTGTTGTAGAGACTGGGTTTCACCATCTTGGCCAGGCTGGTCTTGAACTCCTGACCTTGTGATGCACCTGCCTCCGACTCCCAAAGTGCTGGGATTATAGATGTGAGCTACTGCGCCTCGCTGAATTACCCTTTTCATACACAAATATAATTTAAACTTTGCCTGTAAATACTTCAATCAGTGTTTTACAGACACATCTTGAAAATTTGTTGTGGAAAATTTAAGTGGCATTAGTTACAATGCAGAATGTAAAGATGAATAAAATTAGTTTTATGTTCTGTGAACTTAGAGAGTAGTAGGAAGATAAGATGTTTGAAAATAATTGCCATAATAGAAAATGTGTGATGTCAAAAGTTTTAAAAAGTAAAAAATGGTAGGACTCTAAGATGTTAGAACATATATTTTTTTTTCTTAAGGAGTTTGTATTCATATTATGTTTGGATGTTGATTCATGTAGTGATGTTCCTTGTGTGTTCCTTATGATGTTTCACCCTTATGTCACCTTTTCCGCATATTTGGTTTAAGTTCCCACGATATGCCTGTATGTGTGTTTATAAGTTTGTATAAACATATGCATGTAAGTATATGTACCTGTGTATTTCTATAAGCCTTTAACTATAAGGAAATATATAGTAATTTAAGTTTTGTATTCTAGTTAATTTTAAATTATATCTCTAAATTTTGGTAAAAATACAAACAAATACAAATGATTATTGTGATTTACATATGATAATCCAGTGAAATAAATATTAAGTAAAATTTTTTTGCTTTAATTTGGATTATTGTTAGAATGATTTTTTAAATTAAAACTTAAAAAAGCAATCACCTGAGTGCCAGTATCCTTAGCTACTCAAAATTTATTATACTTTTGAGAATATTGCTTTAAGAAAAATAGAACTTTCCATACTTTCCTGGTAGCATTTGTGCAAAATGCAGTGGGAGTGGAATCATTATTTTAAATTGCATAAGTACAAATGAAATAGAAGAGCACAAAGCATATTTCAGTTCTTTTTAGGAAAAGAGTCTCTAGTGTAGATAATATATGCAGTAGCTCAAGTACTATCAAATGTAAATGATGAGGTGATATTGATGAAAGGAGGGGATTGAGGTCTCAGGGGGCGCTGATGACGGATTGAACAGAAGCGGCCTTGCACTGCACGTAACTCAAGTCTGTCGTCTTCACTACTCAAAGCCATAATGGGAGGTGGCAGTCTGAAATGAGTTGCCACGGCAAAGAGTATTATTTTTGAAATGCTTTCACACAAATCACTAGGCCCTGCATACAACTTAGTTTCATGCTTTAATGTCATCAGGAGGCACAAATTGGTGTGTCTAATTGTTTGCCACCTGCCAGCAAAATGAGCTGCCAGCCAGCCAGACGGGTTTGATTGTCTGTCAGCTATTCAATAGATTGAGAGTGACAACATCAAAAATTTAACTTCAAACTCTGAGGCTTTGAGCAGCTTTTCAGAGACATCATCCCCACAAGTGCTTCTGGACCAGTGTATTTTTCAATTATATTTCCAGCGTATTGCTACCATTTGCCTTATCTGTCTTAAGGTAGCTATAATTACATTATGAGGTATATAAACATATTTCTGAAGCACTAAAGTCTGAAATCCAAGTTATGACATGTCTTTTAACATCAGATTGAATTCCTTGAAAATGGGATTCAAGATGACAGGCTTTAGAATAAAAGTCCTGAATGTTACCAGTTTCAAACACAGAATCTATCATGGGTAAGAACTCTACCAATAATGTATTTTTCATTTTTATCTTTAGTTGAAAAGTAGATATAAACTCAGTTGGTCTATTCTTTGTAACTAAATCACACTCCTAATAATACTGTATAATCTCAGTAGAATTCAGGTAGGATTTTACTTTTGTTAACCAGTTGTTTATTGGTTACATTGCAGGCATGCTAACAATGAATTTCTTATAGTTATTCTGGATTTTAAATTTGTAAATAATTTCCTAAAACAACTATGATAATTTGAGTTCTGTTAACTTGTATTCTGCATAGAGTGTATCTCACTTAGGATGAGCATTGGTGAATTTCAGTGTTTTGAGGTTTATAATAAAAATTGCAACATCAAATTTTTAAAAACATTTAGACTTAATGAAAATAAACCTTTTTTCTTTTAGTGGGGTACATGTTTCAGCAGGTTATGTATGAAATACCACGTAAATGTATACGACATATATGGAAAGTGCTCATTCTTTTTCTTTTATTTCCTTCGGTCATCTGTGCAGATTAAGTATATATCTTTGATTATATTCAGTGATCCTAACAAATGTATACTCATGAAGTATTAAAATGCTAAAGATCCTCTAGTACTGTTCTATAATGAGTAAACACTATATGTAGAGAGGAAATACAATCGTAAAACTGTAACAGTTTTTTGAAAGTTCTGTTACTGTGAGGCAGAGAGAAATATTTATGATGCTTTTATTTTTAACAGAAAAGCTTAATAATCTCATCTTAGAATTCAGAAATCAAGTTGCCAAGTTCTCTAATCCAAGTTCTCTTGTCTCTTTGGATAGATTACTATGTTTGTCCATGGTTTCTAAAATGTTTTAATTGAGCTATTATTTTTCATGTAATGTGTAACTTTTACTTAGGAGTAATGCTTTTCTCTAAACCACCAATTAACCTTTTACTTATCTTTTAAACTAAAAATTTAATATTACATATCTGCATGCTTTTTATCTTTCAATAATTTAGTATATATCTATGTTTTGGTTTAGTTTTAATTTCCTAGAATTTCCAGAGATACCACTTAGTTTTAACAAAAAACTGAAAAAAAAAAGCAGAGGGCAATGTGCTTCTCAAACATTTTTAACTGTTAGCATGTTTTAAAAACTTGTTTTAAGCGAGGGATATCAGAAAAAGCTTATAATTGTGTTGCTGCTTTGGCTAACACATATCAAACTTACATAGTTTATATTTCATTTTTTTTTTTTTTAGATTTTGCAAACCTCCTATATTCAAATTACTGGGTTTGATATATTCAGAGAAACTAGTAGGTATTTTTTCCTCAAAATTTTAATATCCTTGTTGCTTCCCAGTGTTTAATTTTTTGAAAAAGAAAATTCTATTTAGTAAATAATATAGAGCCACAAAAGCAATTTAGATATACTTCATATTATTAAACTTGAAGTACAAGCTTGGACTAGGTATTTTCTCTCTAATTTGATTAGTCTTTTAATATTGATTTTAATGGTAAGGATGAAATTTCAGGGTAAATATTTTTAAAATGTTAGTAGAGTTAATGAGGAGGTCTTCTTACATTGATTTCTTTAAAGTTAGAATTAACTAACTATGAAAAATTCTAATTACTTATGTAGACTTCAGTTTGTTCTTATTGCTATTTTTTTTAAAAAGTATTATGACTATATCACTTAGAAGACGAACAAATAAATATAAGCCAAATAGCAATTCAAATTTTCTACATCTAGACACTGTAATTTCTGCTTTTATTATGTTCCAAGCACCCTGAGTATATATTTTAAGGTTAATTGCCAGAAGATTCACTTTTGGCTGAGCATGGTTGTGTCCAAATTTCCCCGATGTTGTTACTTTTGTCTCTCCTAGCATTTATAGAGAGCTGAATTAAATTCAGTGAGCTGAATAAAGTGTCTCTCATTAATAGGTGATTTATTGACATTCTCAATTGTTTCTTAAAAATTTTTTTTGAAATTCTCAAAGATTTACAAAATAGAGAAGCGTGATAGATAAAAACATTAGAGCATTCACCCATTTCTGATGAACTGAAGTAAATTGTCATGTTACCCTAGAATCAGTAACAAATTATTTTTCTCTTTTAAATTTCAACTTTTTGTTTCAAGATATATGTTTAACATTCACATCCTAGTTAGAGAGTGATAATCTGGAGATTAGGAGAACTGGATATTAATAGTTGGTCTCCCTGCAATTTGTTCAGTGACCTCGATCCATTCTTTTTGGCTCTCTGAAACTCAGTTTCCGAACCCATATAATATAGAATGAAGCTGCATTATTTCTAAAAAGTCTCATAAAGTTGCAAAATCCTATTTAAATGGAATGGCCTTATTATTAGTCCCCCAAAGCAATAGATGGATATTTTTGAGCTTGGCTAAAAAACAAAAGATGCATCTACATTCCCAAAGCTGCATTAGCCCCTCGACATCTCTCAGGTGGATTATTTCTGTTATCTCCTAATTGCCCTCCCTATTTCCATGTTTCCTCTCTCACCCCAAATTTATCTTTTACCTTTATGCCATAGTCATTTTTCTTGAATGTGAAGCTGATGGAGATTCTAAAATGATTCTTGTTATTTATATGATAAAGGAGGAACATTTTAGTTTGGAATAGAAAGTCCTCACCTTTCACCAGCCAGAAGTATCTAAAGCAATCCCTTTAACCTACCTTGTTTTTTTCAGATCTCTTTGCCTTGCTAGGTTTTTACCATTGAACTTTTGTATGCACTTTTCTACTTGGTTAATTTCTATTGATTCTATTTCATTTCAGCCAACTCTTCCTTGATAGTGCACAGCCTGTGTTCCTGAAAGGTCCTGGGCGTGATAATTCTGACCAGGTCAATTATTATAAGATACTGCCCTGTCAGTTTGTCTGTTATATTCCTTAAAGTATCTCCAGAGCATGGGGCATGTCTTACTTGTTTTATGTCTCCTGAACTTGTCAGTGTAATCCCCTGCTAGTGCTCAAACAGCAGAAGGAAACAAAAGAAAGGGATTCTTAATAGTGTGCCGTGAATAACTATAAAACTCCCTTACCTTAATGAATCACTGGATAAAATCTCTTTCTTATCTTCAGTTTCTCACTTTATACTTAGGGCAAACCATGATGTACACCGATAAGACAGTATCCCTGTTTTTACAAAATTTACTGGACTGATTGATGGAGACCACCAGTACTCTATCCTTATACCACTTCTCCTATCCATTTGCATTCATTCCTTGGCAATTTTATCCACTCTCCTGAAATTAAATAGCATCTATATGCCAATGACTCACATATTTATGTCTTCGTTCAAACTTCTCTTCTAAACTAGAGACTCATTTTTCCAGTTGCATATTCAGCATTGCTATTTGGATGATTAAAAAGAGGTATAAAAAATTAGCATAAAAAAGCTTCTCCAACCACATCCTTCCCTAACTTAATTAATGGTAACTTGTCCTTTCTGTTACTTAAGGCAAAAAGTTATGCATAATCTTTGACTTTACTCTCATGTCCACATCCAGTTATTATTTAAGTCTCATTTGCTCTGCCTTCTTAATATTGCCAAAATTTGAATTACTTCTCACCAGATTTTACTTTGCTATTCCTGTTCAAACCATCATCATTTCTTGTTTGTATTATTGTAGTCTCCTAGCCATTCTCCACAGTAACCATTGTCCTTCCTAAGACAATCCTTGACATAGCAGCCAGAGTGATCCTGTTATAACCTAAGGTCATAACCCTCTTCTGTGCATGAGCCTTCCTAGTTTCTCATCCCACTCTGAGTAGAAGCCAGCATCTATACAATGGACTTCAAGGCTCTGTGAGCTGAGCAATCTTACTTACCTCATCTCTTACAGCTCTCCCTGTCACCCAGTATTCTCTTGTCACGCTAGCCTTTGTACTGTTGCCTCTGCCTCTGATGTTCTTCTCTAGAGAGACTGCTGGGTTATTCTTTCACCCCCTTCAGTGTTCTCTCAAATACTACCATTTTTTTGACAATCTTTTCTGAGCCACCCTTTCAACAGTATTTCTTCTTCCTATTTATGCTTTAATTTTCATATAGCATTTAACATCTGATATACTATATTTACCCATTTATGTTATTGTATTTGCTGTCTCTCTCTATTGGAATGTCAGTTCCATGAGGGCAGGGATTTTATTCTGCACATTGCTATATCTTCAGAACTTAAGGCAGTTCCATACATATTGCAGTGCTTAATAAATATGTATTGAATGAATGAGTGAGTATATCATACCTCAAATTTCTAACTTTTAGATAGGATAAATTCAATTATGAAGGAATTCAAACTTACATGTATTACATATCAGTCAATTTATTAAAATCATATAATCAGTTACTTAATGAAAAAAATTGTCAAGGGAATTAGATTGAAACATGTCCTGACTTGTACCATTTTGATGATAACCTTTATAACGTTGTAGTGTGTACAGATTCTATGTAGCATAAAGCAGTTACCCACTTTCTTGTAGTTTACAGTCTTAAAAGTGTGTGATAGAAGTTTGAAATTGTGGAAAGCATAGTATTGAGAGTTTTAAAAAATGCAATTGGTAAAGACTGTGAAGAGTAGAGCAGGGGTGGGACCTCTGGGCCATGGACTGGAACCAGTCTGTGTCCTGTTAGGAACCAGACAGCAGGAGGTAAGCAGTGGGCAAGTAAACCAAGCTTTATCTGTGTTTACAACTGCTCCCCATTGCTCACATCACTGCCTGAGCTCTGTCTCCTGTCAGATTAGTGGTGGCAAGGATTCTTATAGGAGTACAAACCCTACTGTGAATATTACATGCAAGGGATCGAGGTTAAGTACTCATTATGAAAATCTAATGCCTGATGATCTGTCACTATATTAGTTTGTTTTTACACTGCTTATAAATACATACACAAGACTGGGAAGTAAGAAAAGGTTTACTTGGACTTACAGTTCCACATGGCTGGGGAGACCTCAGAATCATGGTGGGAGGCGAAAGGCACTTCTTACATGGTGGTGGCAAAAGAAAATGAAGAGGAAGCAAAAGTGGAAACTCCAGATAAACCCATCAGATCTCATGAGACTTATTTACTGTCATGAGAATAACACGGAAAAGACAGGCCTGCATGATTCAATTATCTCCCCATGGGTCCCTCCCACAACATGTGGGAATTCTGGGAGATGGATTTCAAGTTGAGATTTGGGTGGGGACACAGCCAAACCATATCAGTCACTATTTTTCATCACCCCCAGATGGGACTGTCTAGTTGCAGGAAAATAAGCTCAGGGCTTCCACTGATTCTATATTATGATGAGTTGTATAGTTATTTCATTATATATTTTAATGTAATAATAATAGAAATAAAGTACACAATAAATGTAATGCACTTGAATCATCCCAAAACTATCCCCTACCTGGTCTGAGAAAAAATTGTCTTCCATGAAACCAGTCCCTAGTACCAAAAAGCTTTGAGACCACTGAAGTAGAGGATTCAAGGTATCTGTCAGGATGAACAGCAGATCTAAAAGAAGAAGAATATAATATCTGAATAATTTAGCGTAGTTTATAATATTTTTGTGGCTATACATGTTTTTTAAATTCAGTAAAAACTATATATTGACTCTAGAGAAAATGTACCAACAAAATTTGTGTATATTTTAGTGTATTTATGTACCCTAAATAGGTACCCACAGTAGGTACCTAGACTTCTACGTAAGACTTTTTTGGTGTAGATGGAATAGATAGCCAGTGTGAAATGTTTTGTAACAATCTGATAGAAGATTTTGTAAGAGGTGAAAATTTTTACTCTCATTAATAAATAGTTGCTGATACCAAGTAACATTCTGAAAGATAATTAATTTATCAATACATATTGTTAAGTGTGACGTTTCAAATTAATTCTAAAATCAATTGCTTAGGAAGAGAATGGTTTGACATAAAAGGAAATGGCTAGTATTGGTGAAGAAACAATATTAAGGACAAGAATGTACAGTCCTCTAAACCTAAGTAAACAGTCTGGCTATCTGAATCAACAGGGAAATAGTTCTTACAAACTCATACTGTAGATTCAGAAAAAGATCTGAAAAATCAGTCAAATTCAGGTTTCTGCTTCTCTCAGCTAAACTCTTGTAACTTGGTCATCTCAGCCATTAGAACACATCAGTGATTAGAAACTGGAGTTCGTAAAAATTATCAGAGATTTTTTTCTTCTTTTTGGTCCCTAATCTGATATTTTGAGGTACATGGAACTTTCATTTTGTTTTCTTATCATACCTTCAGATTTTTTTCAAAGTGCTATAACTTTTTCTCACCGTATTACTGTAATTTTCTGTCCTTTCAGCCTTTCCTCACATAACTTGTTTTCCAGATCAACGGTCATCCTAACTGTTCTCTTATGGACATGATGCTGTTTGTCATTATTCTTGAAATATAGTGCCTAAAGTTACACATAGGATTTCGTTCATGAGATGTGACAATGGCAGAATATATGAGGATTATTGCTTTTTTCAGTCTGGGTATTTTTGCTGATGTGGACCAGGACTATATCAGTGCTTTTGGAAGCCATAGCAATACTAATAATAGCTAAAATGTATTTGCTGCTTAGAATATTCCATGTACTGTGCTAAGTACTTCATAGGTGTTATCTCTTTTTATCTTTGTAACAATCTTATCACATACTTTTATAACAATTGTCTTGAGTTTATGATGATGTTACCATTATGCATCTCATTTTAAGGGGAGGAGAATGAAGCTTAGAGAGATCTATATGCCCAATACCACGTAGTAACTGCTAAAGGTAGAATTCTAACCCAGGTCTGTAATGTCAGAATTCTGTGCCATGCTGTCAAACTCTACTGAGTTTGCAGCAATGAAATATCTGGAAGCTTTCACATCAATTGTTATTAATTCAGTGCTTTCAGATTTTTAATAAGCAGGCATTTAACCTTTCTATATTTTACTTATAAGTTATAATTACAGGATTTAGAGCTATAACTTTTTTTCTCTCATTCACATAACTTATTTTTCATAATTTAACTTATTTCTCATAGCTTCCACATTTGACAAGATACCAGTCTGTTAGAGAGAGCTTTTGCTCAAAGTTAGTAATGATCAACAGATCAGAAATTTTTAATAATGGTTTTTCTACCTTCTGCAAATTCATCCTATTGCACTGTTTATTAGCTCATGATTCTTTATCTGTATATAAAAAGCTTTGTGTCTGATATTGTCCTAAATATATCATGAGAGATGCAGAAGAAAAGAGCATTTGAGTTTCACTAATGACTTCTCTTCAAATCAACAGTTGATAGTTTTGTTGTCTTGCTGGAGAGCCAATGAAATAGTACATCTCACATTAGTTTATAAGTTTAGAGGATAATTTTGATGACCAATTCCAAATATTAGCATGCTCTTTTTTTCTATTGATCTTTATGTAGATAATTATAAGTAGATGCTGTATATCCCATAGACAAAAAAATGTATTTCACTTTAGACAGTAGTAATAATTATTAACATTTATCATATACCTCATAATTGATAAAGTGCTTTTAAATATGATCTCATTTAATCTCCCAGTTATATGTGAAGGAGGTAGCATTAGTCTTACGATGTTACGCTGAAAGAAAATTAAGATCATACAGCTTGAGAGTGGTCCAGTATTTAAGTCTTAGTCTTGAATTGTGGTACACATCCTATGTTCTGCAATGTCACGCTGCCTCTCATTGAACTAAATGAAGGCATTAGATGAGGACTTGGCAATGTAGGGATTGAAAGCATAATGTGTGCTTTAGGTAATTAGATAGATGAGAGTTAAAGGTTAAGTCTAAAGAATTTGACTCTAATATCCTTAAAGAAAAAAAGAAGATATTACCTAGAAGGAGATAGTGAAGAAATTTTTTTGGCATGAGTAAAATCATTTAAGATTATAATACTTTCGGTCACACAAAAATTTTTAAGTATTTCTAAAATTAAGAATAATAATTACTGCAAATTTAGTTTATGAATATTAAAGAAGTCATTGAAGATATTAACAAAACCACTCATTTATGGGAAAAAAAGTGTTAGTATTAAGGAAGTTTAAGCAACAGGCATATTTGAGAATGGACCATTGATGTAGTTTTCTTTCGGTAGATTTTATTTATTGAATAATTATCAAATTGAGATGCATTAAAAAGATATAGACCAAGTTGGATATTTTGGTACTGTCAGTCACCAGTTTCCAAGCATTACATTTGATTAAAATAGCTCATCTATTTGGAGATGAATTAATTCAGTGGTGGTTGAGTAAGGTTTGGAAGATATTTGTTAAATGAAGTTTGCAGTGTTATGAACTTTGAGAATAGTGAACGTTTACTGCAAGGAAGTTTAGATATTTGTTAAGTTAGAGAAGTAGTTTCTTTTTAAAACTGTAAACAGTTTTAAAAATTGACTAATATTTATATTTATGTGTCATTTAACCTTAACACAATGTCAAATTCAGAAATTTTTGAATGAAATACATTTAAAAATATGCTAAAGAAACCTGGGGATGTGTTGAACTCCTCTGTTAGGTAAACTAAGGCTCAAAAATTAAACTTCTAACCAAATGTCTCTCTATCATCTCTGTTCTCTTTCATTGTAACAATATTCCTACTATAAAAGCAAATTGATTTTCTTCAGAAAAGTGAAGTATAACCTTATTATGCCCTTAGATGTTATTTATTATTCCTTGGTTTAATTGTCAGCTTTACTATAAAGAAACTTTAGAATTTGGCACTTAAAGGCCAGGCATGGTGACTCATGCCTGTAATTGCAGTATTTTGGGAGGCCAAGGCAGACTGATCACCTGAAATCAGGAGTTTGAGACCAGCCTCACAACATGGCAAAACCCTGTCTCTGCTAAAAATACAAAATTTAGCCAGGCATGGTGGCACACATCTGTAATCATAGCTACTTAGGAGGCTGAGATGTGAGAATTGTTTGAACCCAGGAGGCAGAGGTTAAAGTGAGCCAAGAATCGTACCATTGCATTCCAGCCTGGGTTACAGAGTAAGACTCTGTCAAAAAAAAAAAAAAAGAAAAGGAAAAGAAAAGAAAAATAAAAAAAAGAATGTGGCATTCAAATGTTTTGTGTTTTCACATATTTATGAATATTTTATATATGGAGAATGTGATATGGATCAGATGGGCATTTTACGTATATTTTGCCAGAAATTCTCTGTGCATAGGCAAAACCTCCCAACTTTAGCACACGTTTCTCAATATTCCGAGATTTATGATCACACTCCATATGCCATTTTAAGAAAGGTTTGCAGACTCCAAAGTCTATGTAAATGTTGGTCACATCAATTAGTCAGCACACTTTATAATATATCCTTTATGTCCATATCCTTTTCACTGATGAAGCTGGACTAAGGACTTTAAAAAGTTACTTTTAATTAAAAGAAGAAAGGGAGAAATTTGATGTTGACTGTGTATATCTGCTGCAGTGGGATTAAAATTCATCTTCAACCTCATGTTTGTTATTTTCAATCCTTCCTTTCTTTGCAGGAGTGTTGTGGTGCCTGTAAAGAAGCCACCTCCAGGTAGTTTAGCTGTAACCACTGTGGGAGCCACTACTGCTGGAAGTGGGCTGCCAACAGGCAGTACCTCTAATATATTTGCTGCTACTGGAGCTACACCAAAAAGTATGATTAATACAACAGGTATTGTCCTTATATATTTTTGTGATACTCATCTTTTTATGTTTTCTATATCTTCATTTTTCTGCTTATTTGATCTTCAAAATTAAAATACCCTAATCATTTAAGATGATCTTAATTTTTAAGAAGGTTATATTTTGTGTTATGACTTTTTAGAATTTGTCTATAGTTCTAGAGTGCATTTTTTAGTGGTCATTTTAGAGGGCAGTATTGGTTTTGAGTCTTCTCAAAACAGTGCTGTTTATTTACAGAGTGAAATCAGATTATTGAAAGATATTTGGGGAGCAGAAGCAAAGGATAATTTGAACACTGAAGTTTGATATATAAAAATAGTACAGTGTATCATGAATATCAAGATGTACTAAAAATGTTAGTGATAGAAAGCAGACTTGGGGACATTGATTGGTGAATCCTAACATATATTCTTTGCTAAATCCCCTAAGGAAGGCAGAGCTCCCCTAAGAACCTTGACAATTTGCAAGAGCCTCAATTTGATAAAAAGTGCATGTGACTAAGAACCATTGTTTGACATTGAATTAATTCATATACATAGATTATAATTTGATCCAGTTCATTGCCCAATAAATTCCTATTGAATCTAGGAACAAAAAATTACAAATTCTTACAAATATTTAAAGTCTGCCTAAAATAACTTTTTTTTTTTTTTGTAAATTACCAGAAATGTTCCTGTTGATTATTAGCTAAATAAATCCTTACCCAAATCTTTGTGATTCCATTTTAGGTATTTATACAGCGCAAGATGATCCCTGACTTTTCTTCCCTGACTATAGTAGTCTTCTCTTCTCCAAACTGTATAGCCTTGAACTTTTCCATTTATTATCATTACTTAGATTCTTCCCATTTTTATTAATTTCATAGCTCTTTTTTGTGCTTTCTGTATCTATCTTGTTGATCATACCACCTGAGTCTGACATACCATGAACAACACATTTATGGGGTTGTAGTAAGTAGAATGTACTCTATTAAGAATATTTATATTAGCAAATAAATGTCATTAATGACATTCTGTCAAAACATAGACCATCTATTGTTTATCTGTATTGTAAATAAATATTTCTATCTGGCTCGTCTGAAGTCTTTCCAGTATTAGAGTTTCATTCTTTTTACTCATTCAGCTTTCTAGAAATAGTATTAAAACTGTTTTTCTTTGACTAAAGTATACAGTTTAAAAGTTCAAAGGTTTTAAAAATATGCTAATATAGCAGGAAACTACATCTAGTATTTCTGATTGAATAAAGTTCTTATTCTTGTTAGGAGTTAGGTAAATGAATAATTAAACCACCTTTTTTTATCTTTATTGAGACAAGTCATGATGTTTTCTTTTTAATTTCTATTTTAAGAATTAACAAATATGGAAAGTGATGATAGCAGGAGTTTTTATGATAGTATAAAGTATATATTACAATGAGAAATAAAAGTGTAAGTGATAAACTTTTAAAAAATATATGTGTGTGTGTGTGTGAATAAATTGTGAGCCAACATCTAAACTGGGCATATTCATTTCAGATGTTGGCACATAGGTGCTATAAAATGTTATAGTGGAAATATCAGTAAGCAATTCAGTTTTATAGGAATTAGTATAAGATATGATAATATTTAGGAACACTAGATGTCCCTCAACTCCACAACTATTTAAAATACTTATGTGGCATATTATAGAAAATTATTTACTGAAATGGCATCCTCATATTTTTAAGGAAACACTCATTGTTTTAAGGCCAGGTACTATTATAACTCATTATAGTCCTCCTTAAGCAGTGATCTTATCAAAAGGAGTATTTGATGCTGCAGTGCCACAGATTTATGTTCAGACAGTTCATTGCAAACTATGTCTGAAATGATGAAAACCAAAAATATTACAGTGCAGCTATAAAAGGATTAGTTTTCACACCTAAATTTGCATTGTTTTATCAGCATCATTTTATCTAAAATTTTTTTTCATTTGTTAATGTTTTTTATTTATACCCTACTTGTAGCATGTAGTTTTGTTAGATTAATGTAAGTAAATCAATTAGATTTCAATGCAAAATTAGATTTATTAGCGTACTTACTAATGGCCAAATGATCAATTATCAAATTCTGTCTTGAAATTCTGATGAGTAATTCTTTCAAAATCAGATAGTAATGGTGTAATTAAAATTTTTTTTTAATAAATTTATGTTTAAGGCTAAAAATTATTATTTTGGGAACAGGTGCCGTGGATTCAGGGTCCTCCTCCTCTTCCTCCTCTTCTAGTTTTGTGAATGGTGCTACCAGCAAAAACCTTCCAGCTGTACAAACCGTTGCTCCAATGCCAGAAGATTCAGCTGAAAATATGAGGTATGCATGAATATTTGTTTTTATTCATTTTACACTTTTTAAATATATAAAAGTATGGTAAAAGTTCTTGAGAATGTAGATTATATATTTTGTGATTACATTTCACAATTAAATTGTTCTGATATTTTTGGTTAGTATATAAAAAATTGTGATACAGTATTTCAGTCTAAGAAGAGATCTTCAGTGATTTTAAAATGTTTGCTCTTGTATCAGTAATTCACTGTCATTTAGTGCATGTTACTCTTTCCAGTAAAGGTTAAACATGTGCAAATGATAACATGATAAAATCAGGCATCCTTGGGGGATGATAAAAAGTTTAAAATGCAAAGTTTCAGGCTAGGCATGGTGGCTCACGCTGGTAATCCCAGCACTTTGGAAGGCCGAGGTGGGCAGATCACTTGAGGCCAGGAGTTAGAGACTAGCCTGGAAAATATGGTGAAACCTCATCTCTACTAAAAATACAAAACTTAGCAGGGTGTGGTGGTGCATGCCTGTAATCCCAGCTACTTGGGAGGCCGAGGCAGAAGAATTGCTTGAACCTGGGAGGTGGAGGTGCAGTGAGCTGAGATTGCACTGCTGCACTCCAGCGTGGGTGACAGAGCAAGACTGCATCTCAAATAAATAAATAAATAAATAAATAAATAAACCAACCAACCAACCAACCAACCAACCAACAAACTTTCAAAATAAATCTACAATGATACATGTAACATCACTGGAACTTGAATAAGCAAACATTATCTTATCTGTTAAGAGACTGCCCATCATTCCTTAAGTAAAATTGTGCATGTGTATACACACACACGCACACAGTTTTTGTATGTATTAACAGTTTTTATAGATGTATAACACAAATACAGAATATACAAGCTCACTGGAAGAATGAACACACTCATCATCACCCAAACCAACAAATAGACTGTACACCAGGAACCCCCACTTTGCACTTTTTTCCCAGTCTGTGTTCTTGCTTTTTTTTCCGAATTCCTTACCTTGATTTTTAATACTAGAGTAGCCTTTTTGAATTTTATGTTATATAAGTACATCACATGTATATTTCTTTGTCTCTGGCTTCTTTTGTTCAATATTATTTTTATGAGGTTCATCCACTATTGTTGCATATAACAATAGTTTGTTCATTCTTATTCTACTTTTATTTATTTATGTGACTATACCATAATCTATTAATTCATTTTACTGATGATGGACATTTGATAATTTTCATTTCTAAGTTATTAGAAATAATACTATTATATAGATAATGCAACTTATAATTACTTTGAGTATACTACTATTACGTGGGTGTACTCAGATTAATATGCATATCTCTTAAATAATTTGGAGTGTAATTGCTGATTCACAGTGTTTGTATATGTTCAGTTTTACTAGATAATGCCAAATGGTTTTCCAAAGTTTTACTAGTTTACTAACTCAGCAGCAGATTATGAGAGGTCTTGTTGCTTCATATCTTTGATAGGACTTAGTATTTGTAGTCTCTATCGTTTTAACCATTTTTGTGGAAGTGTAGTGGCATTCCATTGTATTTTTAGTTTGCATTCTCCTGATGAGGAGAGCACTTTTTGAAGACACTGGTCTTTTGTTTTCTTCTTTTGTGATTTGCTTGTTGAAATCTTTTGTCCATTTTTTAAAATTATGGGGGCTTTTGTTTTTTTCTTACTAATTTTTGGAAAATGAGCCCTGTGATGATTATGGCATACATGTATCTTCTCCTTTTCTATGGCTTTTCTTATCATTAATATGGTCTATTTTGGTCAACAGAAGTTGTAAATTTTAAGTAAATTCCCTTTATAATTTAAGTGCTTTATTGTTTAGTGCTTTTGATGTTGTAAAAGCTTTGTCTACATTTTCCCTGCCTTACCTTCTGGCTGCTTTCTTCTTTGCTTTTTATATTTAGATGTGTAATCCATTTGGAATTTTTTGTGAATATAATGAGGTAGGAGTAATAGGTATAGGAAGGTGACCCAGCACCAGTTATTTGAAAGACACTTCTTTTCCCTGTGTTCTGTCACTTTTGTCACAAATTAGTTTTTCATATACACCCGATTATGCTTTGGCAAACAGTTCTGCTTCATCTCTGTCTGTCTTTAAGCCATGCCGTCATAATTAGCCTTAGATTTAATAATGATTGAGTTGAGTTAGATCTTCTTACCCTGTTATTTTTCCTCAAGGAAGTCTGAGCTATTCTTGATGCTTTCTATTTACATTTATATTTAGAATTAGTTTGTCAATATCCTTTTTAAAAACACCTTGCCGGGGGTTTTCATAAATAATGGAATATTTGGATCTCTTGCAACTGGGGCTATATGGGTCTCTTTCAGTCTGTCACTTACAAACTGTGATCATCATATATTCCTTCCATTTCCTTTGGTGTTCTTAATTTTTTTCAGTAATGATTTTTAATTTTCTATGTAGAAGTCTTACATGTTTCTAAATTGATTTATTCTTAGAAATTCAATATTTTGCATATGCTTCTCTTTTCAAGTTTTCAGATAAACTTCATTGAAACAGTTTATATTGTTTCAACTCAATAAAAAGCACTCATTTTGAAATTACATTTTAATGAGTTTTGATTAGTTTGTGCATCCATATAACCAACACCACAATCAGGATGTAGAATATACCCATCATCTGAAAGTTCTGTGTGTCCCCTTTGTTAATTCACTCTCATTTCTGCCCCAAGGAAACACTGAAGTGCTTTTTAACATTGTGAATTAGATTTGCCTTTTCAAGGTTTTCATTTAGATGGAATCAACAGTACATACTTTCTGGGTGTCTGTCTTCTTTCATTCAACCTAATGGTCTGTAATTTATCGATGTCTTTCTGTTTATGAGTAGTCCATTCCTTTCTATTGCTAGGTAATATACAATTATATGGCTACGAAAAATCTGTTCTTCTGTTTACCTGTTGATAGCTATCTGGGTTTTTCCATTTTGGTGTAGTTATAAACAGTGATTCTGTAGATATTTGAAAACACATCTGGGCCTGGGCATAAATTTTCATTTCTAATGGCTAAAAACTAGGAGTAAAATTCTGGTTGAATAGTAAGTATATGGTTAACTTTGTACAAAACTGCTGAGCTGTTTTGCAAAGTAGTTGTATCATTTTATATTCCTGTCAGCAATATGTAGAAGTCTGTTTGTTCCACATTCTTGTCAGCACTTGGTATTGTCAGTCTTTTTAAGACTTTATACTGGGTGGGTAATCATATCTCGCTTAGTTTTATTTTTTCTTTCCTATTGATTAATGATGGTGAGTATTCTTTTTTTGCATATGCCTATGGGCCACTGAAATTTCTTGCTGTCTTTTAAAATTTGTTTCTCTTGTTGAGATATGAGTTCTTTATATATTCTTTGTATATGTCCTTTGTGAGAAACATGCTGTCTAGAATTTTTCATTCTATTTTGTTGTTATATTATTTTCTTACAAGTTTTAATAACAAAAGTTTTCAATGTGACAGAGTTCATTGTCTCAAATAGTTTCTTTTATGATTTGTGCCATTTGTAAATTATAGTAAATCTTTACCTACCACAAAATTGTGTAGATGTTCTACTATATTTCCTTCTGAAATAAAAGTTTTATAGTTTCATCTTTAATTTTTTGGTTTCTGATCTGTTGACTTAGTTTTTGTGTCTGTGGTGATGTCAAGGTTGGGATTTGGCTCTGTCCATGGTATATTAAAGTTTCAGTACCATTAAATTACCTTAGCATTGATTTAAAATAAATTGACCACCTTTGTGTAGATCTATTCTAGATTCCGTTCTGTTCCAGAGAACTATATGCTAGTACTGCACTATCTTTTTGTATTGTAGCTTTATAGTAAGTTGTGAAAGAGATGTCCTCTAGTCTTTTAAAAATTGCTTTGATTTTTCTAGGTTAATTTCATTTTCCTATAAATTTTAGAACTGACTTTTCAATTCTAAAACAACAAAAACAGAAATTTTGCTGAAATTTTAATTACAATTCTGTTGAACTTTTAAATTTGAGGAGACTCTTCATCTAAATATTGAGTATTCAGACTTTTGATATTGTCATTCATTGAGATCTTTAATTTTTCAGCAACTTATTGTAGTTTTCATTGTAAAGCTCTTGTACTTATGTCTTTTTAAATTGTCATGTCTGATAATATTATGTTCAATTTTTTGCTCTAAATTGCCAATTGGGAGTTAGAAGCCAGACCAAAAAAAGAGTACATAGTTTATGCAATTAATTTATCTTAAAATATAGCAAATCCATGATTGCCTATGTGAATTTTACCTCAATAAAACTGAAAAAAGGAAAATTTTGTATTAATTTATTGAGTTTATATTTTATAATCTTGCCACATAATTTTAGTAAGCTCACTGAGTTGTTTTTGATTTTTCTAAACTCACATGGTAGATCTAACACTTTCTATAGTTTACTTATTATTTTCTAGCCATGAGATAATATCACTTGTAGCTTCAGTATTATTTATCCTAAAATGTTTGCGAATTCACCAGTAGAGACATTTCTGCCTGGAATTTTCATTCTGAGAAAGTTAAATCATAGATTCAGTTTTTGGTATTGGTAAGTGAGTATCCAGATAGTATATTTATTTTTGTATCTGTTTTATTATTTTGGTCTTTAGTGAATTTACCCATCTTATCTAAGTTGTTGGATTTATTCCCATAAAGTTCTTTTTAACTTTTAAATTGTATTATTAATATTTTAAAATATAAATATGATCTTTAATGATGTTTCCTCTTTTATTTCAGATTTTGTTAATTTTTTTATTTTTTCATTATCAGAATAGCTATTGCTTTTCAGTGTTATGATTTCCCCCCAAAAAATGATACTGTGTTCATTAATTTTTTTGTGTTTTCTATTATGTGAATTCCACTCTTATTATTTCTCTCTATTTAGATCACATTTGCTTGCTTTTTTCTTTCCATATCTTAGACTGGAAACTGAGATTGAGTGTATACAAACTGTGAACCATGGGCCAAATCATACTGCCACCAGTTTTTGTACACAAACTTACTGGAATATAGCCACACCCATTTGCTTATGTATCGTCTACCACTGCTTTCACATTACTGTGACTGAGTTAAATAGTTGCAATAGAGACAATATGGCTTAAAGCTTAAAATATTTACTATCTTATCCTTTACAGAAGATGTTTCTCAGCCTTTCTTTTGGATCTTTGGTTTTATACCTTTCTTGTTTTCTGATACAGTATGTGAACATTTAAGACCATAACTTTTCCTCTAAGCACAGTTTTACCTATATTGCACAAATGTATTTTTTATATTCAATTCAATATTTTTTTCTAATTTTCCTTATTTCTTCTTGTATTCATACACTTTCCAGAGGTACATTTTGACATTTATCTTTTTTCACTAAAAATACTACCATGTGATCCATCCAAGTTGTTGCATTATTTAATAGTATGTTCCTTTTTTGTTTCTCAGTCATAGTCTATGGTATGGATGAGAGTTTATTTAAACATATACCTACTAAAGGACATATAAGATTTTTCCAGTTTTGGGCTACTAAAAATTAAGTTACAATGGACATTTGTTTTTATGTGAACATACATTTTTATTTCTCTGGGTTAAGTACCCAAAAGTGAAATTACTGGGCTCTATAGTAAGAATATGATTAGTTTTATAAGAAACTGCAAAACTATCTTCTAGAGTGGCTGTACCACTTTATGTTTCCGGTGGCAATGTATCAGTGGTCCAGTTTCTCCTCATTGTTGTCAGCACTTGGTTTTATCTCTCTCTCTCTCTCTCTCTCTCTCTCTCTCTCTCTCTGTCTCTTTGTTTTTACCATTATACTAGGTATGTAGTGATATCTTATCTTACTGTGGTCAGAATTTGCATTTTCCTAATGGATAAAGATGCAGAACATCTTTTCATATGTTTATTTTCCATCATTATGTCTCCTTCGTGAATTGTCTGTTCATGTCTCTTGCCTGTTTTTAATTAGATCACTTTTAAACTTTTGAGCTCTGAGAGTTTTTGGTATATTCAAATACAAGTCCTTTTTCAGAAATGTAGTTTGCAACTATTTTCTCCGAGACAAGCTCATTGTTTCATCCTTTCAATAGGGTTTTTAGCAGAGAAAATTTTAAATTTTTTTAGTCTGACTTGTCAGTTTTACCTTTTTATAGTTATGCTTTCGGTATCTTGTCTAAGAACTCTTCATCTAGCTCTATATTCCCCAATTTTCTACTGTGTTTTCTATAATGGTTTGTGGCTTAAAAGTTGTTTTACTTTTAAGTCTGTCATCCATTTTGAGCTGATGTCTATGTAAGGTGTAAAGTTAGGTTGAGGTACATATTTTTGCCTGTGAATGTCCATTTGTTCCAGCACCGTATGTTGAAAAGCCTATCCTTGCTCATGAGGCAAGTGTTTAGATCTTTCTAGGCAAATTTAGAGAGGCCTCTGTTCTTGAACTGCTTTTGACACACTTAGAAAGGGTGGAGTTGCTGGAATTTCTCCTGAATGCTCAGTGCATTTAATGAGGTCTCTCCTTTTTGGCTGGAGGGAATGCAGACAATTCCCAGCACTATGCACTCTCAGTGATGTTTGTGTTATAGCTCCTTCATAATTATGCTTTTCAAAAAATTGTTCTCTTTTAGCCCTTGGACCTTTCAGGTTTCACATAAGTAGATTACTGTTCAGCCTAAGACTCAGGTTTTTAGAAATGTTTTCTTTATACCTTCCTCCCCCCAGGGACTCTGTTTTGCAAATTCTGTTCACCTTGGCCTTTTTAAACTGCAGTCTCAGTCTTGTCAACTCAAAAAACATTGCAGGACTCAGTTTTTGCCATAATGTAGGAAATACCACATAAAGAAAATGTGGATGATAAGGGAACTTACTTTCTTGTTTTTGCCCTCGTTAGGTTCCATAGTCCTGTACTCCTTGTGTTATCTGAAAGTAGTTGTTCCCTGTATTTGTCTAATTTTTTAGCTGTTAGCATGGGAGGTAATTTTAGACCATCTTTTTCAAGGCTAAAAATTAATTTTATATTTTTATTATCTTGTCAATGATTTCTTTTATAAATTTCTTTTTGTTTTCAAGAGAGATCATGGTTTTGTAAAAGGGATTCTTTATTATTATTATTATACTTTAATTTCTGAGTACATGTGCAGATCTTGCAGGACTGTTACATAGGTATACACTTGCTATGGTGGTTTGCTGCCTTCATCCCACTGTCCCCTACACTAGGTATTTCTCCCAGTGTCATCCTTCCTCAATCTCCCCACCTCTGCTATCCCTACCCTACCCCCAACAGACCCCATGGTGTGACGTTCCCCTCCCTGTGTCCATGTATTCTCATTGTTCAACACCTGCCTATGAGTGAGAACATGCGGTGTTCAGTTTTTTGGTCTTGTGTCACTTTGTTGAGAATGATGGTTTCCAGATTCATCCATGTCCCTGCAAAGGACATGAAATCATCCTTTTTTGTGGCTGCATAGTATTCTGTCATGTTTATGTGCCACATTTTCTTTATCCAGTCTATCACTGACGGGCATTCGGGTTGGTTTCAGGTCTTTGCTGTTGTAAACAGTGCCACAATGTGTTTCCATTTCAGTATGTTAAGCAAATATCCTGAAATGTTAATCCACTTATTGTTCCTAATTATTTTTCTATAGATTGTTTCAAACATATATATGTATACATAATTGTGTCATCCATGAATAGTGGGGAAGTTTTTCCCCCATTAATATCCTTGCATCTTGTTATTTCTTTTTCTTAACTTACAGTACCACCCAGTACCTCCAATGCAATTTATTATAGTCATGATTATAGCAGGCATTCTTTTTAAATTCTTCATTTCAGATGAAAAACATGGAACATTTATCATTAGTTATGTTGCCTCTTATCTATTAATTATATTTAATTTTCAATAAATGTGATGCATCTCTTATTTATAATTAACAAAACCTTGCTATCATGATGTATGTTGAATTTTATCTTATGCTTTTTAAATATACAGTAAGATGATCATATGGTTTTTCTCCTTCTTCTATTAACATGCTATACTATATTGATTTAATTTTTAAATGCTAAAAGAATTCTCAATTTCTGTAAGAAATCCAATCTCATTGTAATGTGAAATCTATTTATGTATTGAAAGCTTTTATAAGATTATTTTGGGGCTTTTTTCCCTGAAATATTTAGTAAACTTCACAAGCAAAGACATCTAATCCTGGATCTCTTCTTTTAGGAAAGTTAATAAAAATTTTAATTTAATTAGTTACAGATCTCCCCAAATTATCTGTTTTTTCTTGTGTCAGTTTTGGTAGGTTTTGTTGGAATAAAATTTTTCATAATATTATTGTATTATTTTAACATTTATATAATCTGTAGTAATGTCCCTTCATTTTATTCTTGATATTCTTTATTTAAGCTAGCCAGCATGTCTAGCTGCCTGTCTTCCTTCCTTCCTTTTCTTGATAAGTTCTGGCAGTGATTAATCAGTTTTATTCATATTGTCAATAGAAAACCAATATATGCTAGAAAGAAAGAACATGAAACTGTTAGGCTGAAAGTTGTACATTATTTTTTCCCTTAGTGCAGTTTTCTAACAACAGCATGCATCAGAATAACATAGAGGGCTTATTAACATGCAGACTGTTGGGTGCCTGATTCAGCAGGACTCCATTAGAGCATGAGAATTTAGGACATCTTTAACAAGTTTTTAGGTTTATTCGTCAAGCTTATTTAGAGAAACAGATTAAATAGAATGTTTACATTCATATTAATATACACACATATACATGTAATTTATTATAAAAATTTGGCTCACATGATTATGGAAGCTGAGAATTCCCAATGTCCGCAGTTAGTATGCCAAAGACCGAGGAAAACCAATGTGTAGTTCTAGTCAAAGTACCAAGGTCTGAGAACCAAGAGAGCCAGTGATATAAGTTCCTGACCAAAAGCTGGCTGACTCAAGACCCAGGAAGAATTGATGTTTATGTCTGAGTCAAAAGGCCAGAAGAGGCCAATATTCCTATCTCAAACAGTCAGAGAGAAGGAGTTTGGTCAATGTTTTGGTTCTATTCACATCTTCAATTGACTAGACGAAGCCTTCTTACATGAGGAAGGGCAGTCTACTTTACCCAGTCTACCTATTCAAATGTTAATCTTATCAAGAAACACCCTCACAGTCATATCCATAGTGCTGTTTAATCAAATATCTGGACACCCAGTAAAATTGACACATAAAATTAACCATCATGCTAGATCATGGTGATGTTACTTGTACGGAGAGCACACTTTGATAAACAGTGTAATTTATAGTCCTCCAGATTGCAGGAATTGCCCTTGATTTATTGAGGTCCTATTCCCAGACAATGCATGGTCCTTCCTTAGTCTAGTTTAACTTAATTTACCCCAGATTTTGCACACATACATGTATATAAATGTGTGCATGTTCATCTTAAATTCATACCCTGGAAGTATACTTATTATACTGATAAACATCTGTTTAGATTTAGCCAAATGATTATCATTTTTTGTTGCTCATCATTCTTTTCTGAATGTCTGACTTTCACCAAGTATCATTTTTCTTCTTCTTAAAGAATATTTCTTAGTATTTGATTTAGTGCAGGTTAGCTTCTCATGGACTTTTAGTTCCTATTTTTCCAATCAGCTTTCAAATCCACCTCAATGTTTTAAAGGATATTTTTGTACCAACAGAATTCTAGGTTGGAAATTATTTTCTTTTAGTGCTTTGAAAATAGCATTTTATTGTCTTTTGGCTTTCTTTCATTCTGTGTTTTATTTCTTTAATTTTTAGGTTAATTGCTAGTCACATTGTTTCTGTTCTTCACTCCAACCCACCTGATGTCTGTTTTAAAGGTGTTCTGTATTTTTGGAGTTGATAAGTTTTACTATAATGTTTTCAAGTGCTGTGGATTTTCTTTGAATTTATGCTGCTTAGGGTTTGTAGAGTTTCTCAAATCTGAAGTTTTATCACTTTCATTCAATTTTGAAATTTCCCAGCCATTACCTCTTCAGTATTGCTTCTAACTCATTTTATCCTTTTGTTAGACCTTAACTTACATAACCTCTCTCTCTATATCCTTTTCCTTGACCTCTGTTTCTCTCTCAATGATTCTGAGTATTTTCTTTTAACTTATATTCTACTTTACTAATTCTCTCTTTAGCTGTGTCAAGTCTTCTCAGTTCTTAATTTCAATTTTTGCAAGTACTAGAATTTCCATTTGATTTTTATAGTTTAATAGTATCTTCCACTGCCTATCTTATCCAATTGTTTATCTTGGTCTTTAATTTTCTTGAATGTAATTAAGTTACCTAAAAGTCTTTCATTATTTATCAGAGCTACCTCTGTCATCTTGTGTTACTTTTGGTATTCAAGAATATCTTCTTGCCTGCTTATATGTCTTTTTTTGTTATTATTATGTGAAGAACTTATACAGTATCTGAAAGATTTTACAGATAATATGAAAGTACAAAGTGATATTTCCTTTCAGAAAAAAAATACATTTTCTTCTGGTAAGCATTAGCAATCCTCGGATTCACCAGTTCTTTAGAGTATAGTTCTGTAAGATCCCAATTTAAATCATAAGGGTTTTTCTATGCTTTTTTTCCTCTTTAGTAGGCTCTGAGCTCCAAAAATTTTGTTCAACTTCAGTTATTCAGCTGCTTCTACCAAAACATGTCCATGGGATAAGAGTGGTTCAGACACCAAAATCATCTTCTTAGAATTTTTTCTTCAGGATCATGGTCAAATAATTAATCTTTGTCTGAACTCTTCATTTCCCTCAAGAAGTGTTTTGGTTTGTGTCAAGCTTTTTTAGTTTTTCTCAGCAAGAGAATTTGCCTATTACTAAAGGTGGAAATCCACATTATTTTTATATAGTTATTGTGTTTATGATCATATATATTTGATGGAGTGTAAATGTTAAAATGGCTTGATGTTTTTTAAAATCACTGATTTCAGCTGGATTATGTCAGATCCATTCCTTCTGATCCTTAATTATATAATAGAAAAATGTGTAACTTTTTGGTAATTTTGAAGTCATATAAAGCTCATTCAAATAAACATTTTCAACTTTTTACATGACTTTATTTTAATGAAGGGTTTTGATGTTAATTTTTTTCCTTTCTTTAAACCTTTCTATATTTTTATATTCAAAGCAGTTCTGCTTTTTTTAAAAAAAGTCAAACTGACAATTTCTGTATTTTAATTGTTTTTTATACATTATTTGCATTCATTGTAATTACTTACATGATTTGATTGATATCTACCAATTTGGTAATTGTTTTAGACTAAATTGTTACTTTCCATCTGTACTTTATTTTTTCTTCTTTTATGCTCTCTGTTGAATTAATGGAGTATTTTTTATTATTTCATTTTCTCTACAGTATTGTCATATTGCAGATAATATTTTAAACATATTTAAAATGTTGAAAATAAAAGATAATCTTTTCAAAACATTTTAGGGGCTTTTCTAGGGCTTACAATATAATTTTTTAAATTATCAGAGTCAGTTTTTAATAAGATTACACTGTTTACACTGTTGCATGTTTTTTTTTTTTTCTTTTTTTGAGAGGGAGTTTCACTGTTGTTATCCAGACTGGAGTGCAATGGCACAATCTTGGCTCACCGCAACCCCCACCTTCTGGGTTCAAGCAACTCTCCTGCCTCACCCTCCCGAGTAGCTGGGATTACAGGCACATGCCACCATGCCCAGCTAATTTTTCTATTTTTAGTAGAGTCAGGGTTTCACCTCGTTGACCAGGATGGTCTTGATCTCTTGACCTCATGATCCACCCGCCTCGGCCTCCCAAAGTGCTGGGATTATAGGTGTGAGCCACCATGCCCGGCATGTTGCATGTTTTAATAAAGACACTTCTAACAGTTTATTCCTAATTCCTTTTATACATCCTTTGTGTTAATGTTGTCATACATTTTACTTTCATATGCTTTATTAAGAAACAGTTTGCCAGGCAGGGTGGCTCACGCCCATAATCCCAGCACTTTAGGAGGCCAAGGCAGGTGGATCACTTGAGGTCAGGAGTTAAGAGACCAGCCTGACCACCATGGTGAAACCCCATCTCTACTAAAAATAAAAAATTAGCCAGTCATGGTGGTGCATGTCTATAATCCCAGCTACTCCAGAGACTGATATGGGAGAATCACTTAGAACCTGGGAGGCTGCAGTGAGCAAAGATGGCACCACTGCACTCCAGCCTGGGCAACAGAGTGAGAATCTGTCTAAAAAACAAAACAAAACAAAAAGACAGCACACTGCTATTTTGCTCTGGATAGTGAATTTTATTTTAGAGCAATTAAAAATAAATGCATTTTATAATTTTATTTATCTTTTCTAGCACTTTGTTTGTATAAATCTGTTTTTGTCTGGTATATTTCTTTATTCTCTGAATGCCTTCTTTATATTTTCTCTTTATATTTGGATTTCAGAAGTTAATTATGATATATAATTTATTTACTTATTTACTAAAATTTGACTTGGTGTTTTCTGGGCTTCTCGTATCTGTAGTTTTCTGACTTTACTGTTGTTTGAAAATTCTCATTCAGTATCTCTTCACATATTTCTTCTGCTCTAGTATGTCTCAGTGTTAGATTTCTATTGCTAGAATAACAAGTTGCCACAAATTTAGCTTAAATCAGCACTGATTTGTTAATTACATCACAGTTCTGTAGGTTAAGAGTCCAACACTCAGGGCACACTGGGCTAAAATGCAGATATTGACAGGGCTGCATTTCCTACTGGAGACTCTGGAAGAAAATGTACTTCCAGGCTCACTCAGATTATTAGCACAATTCAGCTCTGGGTGGCTATAGAACACACAGACCTATTTATTTGCCTGCTGTCAGAGGCTTCCCTTATCTCATAGAACTCTTCTTGCCTGTAGCCTCCTACATTCAGAATTAGTAATAATGCATCCAGTTTTTCTCAAATTTGGGATATATCTGTTTTCTGCTTATACATATCTTTTCTGCCTTCCTCTTTTGCTGTATTGCTCTAGCCAGAGAGTTTTCTGCTTTTAAGACCTCATGTGATTAGACTGAACCTACCTACATAATCTAGGATAATCTCTCTATTTTAATGCCCATAACCTTAATTGCACTTGCAAAATCCTTTTTTGCCATGTACTATAGCTTATTCATAGGTGCCAAGGATTATGGTATAGGTATCTTTGTTGAGCCATTATTTGGCATACTGCATTTCTCTTTCACATTTGTGTAAAGTTTATATAACTTTTATATAAAGTTATATAATACATTTATATAAAGTTATTTGATACTGTTTAATAGCTCTTGAATGCACTCATGTACACACTCTCTCCATCTCTGTGTGTATATTTTTTTTTCTTTTTGTTTTAATATGTCTATCTTTTATTGGCCTATCTTCAAATTCACTGAGTCTTTCCTTGGCTTCATTGAGTCTTTTGATAAGTTGATTGAAGGCATATTGTTTCCTTTACTATATTTTTAATTTCTATTACCGTTTCTTCTTTACAGCTTCTTACTTTTGCTGACATTTTCCATGTTTATTCATGTTGTCTGCCTTTTCAGCTATTAACTCTTAACATGTTAATCATAGTTATTTATTTTAAATTCTTTTATAGTTCCAACATAGGGTTCATCTGTGATTTTTGTCCTATTGGTTTATCTCAGGTTTTCTTTTTCTTGTTTCTTCACGGATAAGGCAATTTTTAGTTGAAAACTGGACATCATGTATAGGGTAGTAGTTATCATATGTGTACTCTACATGGTTCTGCCTCTTCTTATGCTAGGCCTTTTGTGAGAGAGGTTCAGTCACTTTAGTCTGGAGTTGAGCTGCATTTATGTTTATGTTTTCTGGTTGTTTTTGTTACTCTCAGTGTACCATGGGCTTTAAATTTCTCTACCTTAACTTTCTGTTTAGTTAGGTGCTAGTTTTTCAGAGTGTCTTACTCACTATTTCTGTTCTACCCTCATTGTTAGGCTTTTCTGATTAAGAGAGGTTCTTCACACTATAGGCCTTTCTGCAACAGTAGACTACTGTTGTCTGTTACTGTGTGTTTGCAAGCCTGGTGTTCAAGGGTATGGGGTTCTCTTTTGTCCTGTTCTAGACTGTATTTTAGTCAGGTGCTGTCCTGGATCTTGAAGGTAGGGCTTTTTTAGTGATTCTGTGCATTTCTAACATGATTGGGGATCTGTAAATTTCAGGACTCAGAACGTTTCCCTTCCCCTCACTCAGAGTAGAGTTATGTTCTTTTCCTCCATCTGCATTAGGCCTTTTACTGTACCCCAAAAGTTACAGGAGTTACTATCTTTCTCTCAAATGCATAAGGCTTCCATTCTTTAGAGGAGATAGAAAGAAGGATCTGGGCAGAACTTTGTGTCTTTTTTTGCAGCAATTAATTCTCCCTCCTTTGACCTGGAGGAATGAAGGAATTTTTCTGCAGTCTTCCATGCTGCCTACAATTTTTCCTCTGAGTACTGGTTTGGTTTGAATGGAAGAGCCTGGGCATTGTTGCAAACTCTCCTTGTGTCTAAAGCTCTGAGGGTTTTATTCTCTTATAGCCCACACATGGACTTCAGAAATTTATTTTAAAAATGAGCTGAATTTTTCTTTTCAGCTTAATGTGTTGCCCAGTGCTGCTTCTTCCCGTTCTCTGCATCAGATTAGCAAGTTCATGTATTCTGACTCTTCTTGGAGGTTCTTATCCTCAGATTTCAAGGCTGTTTGGTTGCCTAGCAACTTCAGCTTTCTGATGAGGCCTAACAAAGTTATAATTCTTTAGATTATCTGGCTTTTTCTTGTGATTTTTGTGGGAATGACCAGGTTTCTACATCTGAAATATAAGTCCTCTATTTCATTTTAAAAGTTCAAATTCTTAATTGATTTTTCAAATTATATATTCAAAAATATTATATTAACTAAATGCTATACTATAAAACATTCATTAGCTGCTTTTCCAAAAAACAAATTCTTAGATAAACCACTGTATGTAGGTGCTTTACTGGGGAATGTGCTTGATAACATTACCTATAAATGTCAATGGGAGATTGATCTGAAGGAAAAGTGATGCAATTGTAAGAGAGATTCCAGGCCACTCCATGGGAAAGCTCTGAAATTGGAATGGCTCCAGAGATGTCCTCAACTGAGTCAAAGGACCTGGATCTTTTTATCTTCTCATTGACCATTGTTTGAATTCACACTGCTCTTAATGAGGGGGCTTACCCTTGGGTGAAGCAGCTCCCTTCTAGGGAAGGATTCAACTGTGTGCCATCACCCCACAGTGCTCAGAACTTTCCAGGCAAAGAGTGTTTCCATCCTCAAAGGGGATCTTGGTGAGACACCACAGCCCCCACTACATTAAAATAGTATTATAATGTGCTAAATATTTTATTTAGGAAGATAAATGTTATTATTTCAATTTTCACATCAGGTATTTAAGACACAATTAGCCTTACCTTTTTATCACTAGACTTGTTGTTTGGTTTTAGTTAGATTTATATTCTTGACTTTGTATTTTTATTTTTTACAGTTTTTTTTTTTGTTTTATTTTTTATAGACTTTATATATTTATAGTTAATTTTTATGCCACTTAAGTAGTTGACTGGAAAGAAGGATTTGTTCTACATCAGTTTTTTTTTACTTTTGTAATTAGTACACTCCAAAAAACTTTTATAATTATCTAAGGGCATCCCCATAAAAGCATTGCATAATGGCTATTCACAGACATGATCATGGCACACTACAGCCCTGAATTCCTGGGCTCAAGTGATTTTCCTGCTTCAGCTTCCCAAGCTGTTGAAACTACAGATGTGCATAAGTGTGCTCACATAGGCATTACGTGTCTTAAAACTTGAAAAATGTTTACTTGGAATTTAGTTTACAATATAAAACAGTAAACTTTTTACTTGTAAAAATATTCTATTTAGCTTCAATTTCTTAGTCTTCTATAGTTTTATTTACTTTCTTAACCTTTTCATCATGCACTTGAAAATAATTCTGTTTAGGAGTAATAAGGAGAAAATGTCAGTTTTAAATTTATAAGATCATAGAGAAATAAAAGAGGCATTTTTTAAAATACAATGTTTTTGATAGTGACCACAATCTTAGAAAGCTATAAATTAATAAAAATGTTAGTAGGTCTTTATGTCACAGGCTTGCAGATTTAGGATACATTTACTTATCAGCTATTTTAGTATGTTAAATTATATTTCCTATTAGAAATTTAGTGACAGCAAAGTATTTGAATTCAGTGTCAATTTCTAGTCATAATATGTAGCTGATAATAATTTAACTTTACAATTTATGGTTTTTCTATCATTAATACTCTCCTAAACCTTTCTTTTAATCTGTGTTTACCTAAACCCAATCAGTTCACTTACTGATGCCTACATTGGGAGCATCCAATTAATAAAAATCTACCATAGAATTCACTAATGTCATAATTTCTTTTCTTTTTTTGAAATGGAGTCTTGCACCATTCCCTGGGCTGGAGTGCAGTGGCATGATCTCAGCTCACTGAAACCTCGTCCTCCCGTGTTCACGCAATTCTCCTGCCTCAGCCTCCTGAGTAGCTGGGACTATAGGTTCATGCCACCACACTCGGCTAATTTTTTTGTATTTTTTTAGTAGAGATGGGATTTCACTATGTTGGCCAGACTGGTCTTGAACTCCTGACCTTATGATTCGCCCACATCAGCTTCCAAAAGGGCTGGGATTGCAGGTGTGAGCCACTGCGCCTGCCCAATAATTTATTTTAGGTCTGAGTAAATCTTTTAAGTACATTGCTTAAGGGTATGTGATTATTTCTTTTTATTATATGTTTTATTATTATAACTACTCATTTAATATGATTTAAGAAATGAATTTGGAAATTTAAGCACTCTAATCTTTCAGATCTTCCTAATCTTTCAAATTATTAAGTGTTTATTATATTTATGACATTGTGCTAAGGACCTAGAAAAATACAAAAAGTAAATAAAATCAAAAATAAGTAAAAATTACTTTATGAAGTAGCAAAAACATAAGGGAGTTTGTTAAAATAGAGTATACAATATATGCAGGGTCCTAAATAAAAGTAGAACTATTATATTTTTCTAGAATTCTAAAATGTATAACATTAGGAAAAGATCACTTTGTTATGAACTAGGTTTATAGGGGATTTATTTAGACTACAGGAGAGAAAAATCATATATATATATATTTTTTTACTAATTACCGTCGCCTTGGATATTTCTTGAGGCCAGTTATACTCGGCAAGATTTGATAATAATTAAGCCATGGGTTTTCATACATTATTTTCCCCATCGATTAATTATATTTTTATTAATATAAATTTCTTAGAATTAACTCTGATTGAGACTTATTCAATATAGGTAAAAGCCAATACATGATTGCCATTTTTGAAAACCATAATTGTAAGCTCTTGTGGTTTAAGTCACATTGTTTTAATCCAATCATTAGAGCTATAGAATTTCATCTAAAGCCTTATTATTTCCTTTGAATATTTTGTTTTCCTTGAGTTGGTAATCTTGTTAGAGTTCTTTATAATTTCTCAAGTTGCAACAGGAATTTTCTTCATGGAAATAAGCAATTCTTTTTCTTTTTTTATGTATTTATTTTTGATTTGTGTAGATTTAAGGAATACAAGTGTAATTTTGATTCATGGATATATCTTGTAGTGGTGAAGTCTGGGCTTTTCGTGTATTCATCACCTGAATAATGTACATGGTACCCATTAAATAATCTCTTACCTCACACCCCTGCCTTCCATCCTCCAACCCTTCCAAGTCACTAGCCTCCAGTGTCTGTCTCCTTACTCTGTGTCCATCTGTACATCTCATTTAGCTTCCACTTAAAAGTGAGAACATGTGGTGTTTGCCTCTCTGTTTGAGTTACTTCACTTAAGGAAATGGTCTCCAGTTCCAGTAATTCAATTCTTTTTCTCAAAAGAGTTTATACTTACTATTAAGAAAAATAGCCAAATTCAAAATAGTCATCAATCAAACATCTTAAGTGCATCATTAGTGTGACTTACTAATGAAAAAGTAGATTGGGATGAGTAGGATGAGTGACTTGAAATTGTATGCTTTTCAACCCATACTTGATGAAATTTGTGCTTAGTGCCCACACACTTAACCGAATATTAAGAAGTTATTAGAGTATAAGATTGTAATACTTGCTCAGACTGTGCAGGGTAGATTCCCCTACATAGGAGAATACACCTTTGTATTACTTCTGTGCATAAAATGTCTTAGACTAAATGAATAGTTTTTTGTTTTAGTTTTTGTTTTTTGCAAAATAGGGGTCTTGCTCCATTACCCAGGCTAGAGTATAGTGGCATGGTCATAGTTCACTGCAGCTTTGACCTCCTGGGCTCAAGAGATCCCCTTCCCCCAACCTCTTGAGTAGCTAGGATCACAGATGCTGACCACTACACCTTGCTAATTTTTTAATTTTCGATAGAGACAGGGTCTCACCGTGTTGCCCAGGCTGGTCTTGAACTCCTGGGCTCAAGCCATCCTCCTTTGATCTTCCAAAGTGCTGGGATAATAGGTGTGATGCACTGTGCCCAGCCTAAATGAATGTTTTTTAATAAATGAAAATAAACTTTCAGAGAAAACTGAAAAGTTGCTCTTTAGAATTTTTTTATTAAATCACCACCTTATGCTAGTGTTTCTTACAAAATAATTTGCTGATGAATACCTGGTTTTCTTCTGGTGGCTGTATGTTCTTTGTATTTTTATTTTTATTTTTTGTGACAGAGCGTCACCCTGTTGCCCAGGCTGGAGTGCAGTGGCACGATCTTGGCTCACTGCCTCATGCCTCCTGGGTTCAGGCGATTCTTCTGCCTCAGCCTCCCGAGTAGCTGGGACTACAGGGGCGTGCCACCACACCCCACTAATTTTTTGTGTGTTTTCAGTAGAGACGGGGTTTCACTGTCTTGGCCAGGCTGATCTCAAACTTCTGACCTCGTGATTCAGCTGCCTCGGCCTTCCAAAGTGCTGGGACTACAGGTGTGAGCCACTGTGCCTGGCTGCTGTATTTTTATTTTAAGGAGAAAATTTTATTTACTTTTATAGGACTTAAGGGCATGGGCTTTTCACATATTAATATGCTTTTTATTTTTTACATATTAACAGATAACTGTCTTATATGTGTCTTGGAATTGGGGAAAAGGAGTTTTACATTGTATGTTTCTTTGAGATGAGAATGGAAATAACAAAATGACAATATAGCCACAATATGTCTCTTTTTTTGGTATTTTTTGGTAACAAATCCTTATTTTCCAGGTGATAAAGGAGAGTCTTAGGCTGAAGTTTATGTTTGTACTATTTTCTTTGAGAATTTAAATTGTAAAACGATGAAGCTAATTTATACAGCATTTATGCCCTTCTTTGAAATACATTGTGGAGGAACCAGCAACAATAACAAAAAATTTTTTTCACTGTAAAAAATGAGGATGAAATTTTTTCATTTAGAATATTTTGTTGTTTGAGAAATCCAGCAGAATGATTTGATAATGGTTTATATCCATAAAACTTCTAATCTTTTGCTGAGTAAAATATTATATTCTTTGCCCCCATTAGATAATTAAAATTCTCATTGCAGGATGATATGTAAGAGCAACATTTAATATTCTAATAAATTTTATAAGAAAATATTTGCAAAAAAAAATTTAATAGGGATTCACTTCCTAATGAATATCTGTTTTTCTCTATTATTTTTAAGTCAAGGTAATTGGTAATGATGTATATTTATACATACTTACACACAGAGGTAATCAGTTGCTCAGATTAATTTAAGTTTCTGTTTCATATTTAACTTAATCACCAGTAACAGTGTTTTTGCGATTTTGAAGCCTCTAAATCACAGAGAAACTTGTAAAACGGGAGAAAGGTCTCAAACCGGGATAAAAAATGTCCCTGGCTTTACCTCAGTAATAGTACATTAAATCCAATAGCTAGGATGCAGACCTCCATGAATCAATATTTTTTCTAAAATAATTTTACTCACTTATTAAGTTTAAATAAAAATATTCATACTTTATTTAGAATTGAGCATCAGAAACTACTATATCTAGATTTTTCTCCTTTTAATTGACTCACTTTTACCATTCTTACCATTTCTTAGCAGAGGGAATTAGCTTAGCTGGAAAGAGCTGTAGGACATGATTCTAGAGATTTGAAGGAATTAATGAAACTGCAGATTCAAGAGTCTCTCTGTATTCAGTAACAGATAACTTACTGTCGTTATGCTTATTCAGTGACTTCAGGTAGTCTTTCTTTTTCTCACTTCTTTGTTAATACTTTCTAAATGTGTTTCCTGAATCAGCAGCATCAGCACCACTGAGAATTTCTACTTCTAGCAAATGCTCACAGTACAAACAGGCCTGCTGAATCAGAAACTAGGGTGGGGCTCAGCAGTCTGGTTAAACCGACTCTCCAGGTGATTCTCATCTACACTAAAGCTTGAGAACCCTGTCTTTAGGAAGTCCTTGCTTTAGAAATTAGAGTAGGGTAGACTGTTGAAATCTCTTAATTTCAGTAAGTCTGCCAAATCCTCCTCAAATCCCTTTTTCTTACGGAAAATTTTTCCTCCCGAATTTTCTAAATATGTGGGGCAGTGACCAAACTTGAGTTTTCTCTATGCTTTCTCCTTTCTCTAAAGCTGTTGACACAGATAAGAAGAGACAGAGTTAAACAGAAGTGCTAATGGTGAGGCTTAGAGTGCTCTAAGATTTGAAACTTGGTGTTTCCAATTTAGTAAAGAAGTCATCTGAGATTATACTCTAATACCTACTTAGTAGCTTAAAAAAATTAAAAGGATGCCATAGTTTAGATTTAAACCTTAGTAATACACTGCGAATTATTTTATGGTTAATTACCTTTTTCTTATTTATATCTTTTTGTGACATATGTAGCAAAATGTTACTTGACATTGTGGCAGAACTTGTATTATTTTGTAACATTATTTAATTTCTAACTGTACATGTCTTCTGTGCAGAAGAATGTGTGCTCATCTAATATGTTTTATTGATTTTGGTTTGGTTAATGTATCAGAATCACATTTTGTGAGAATAAATATGGATGTGTTTTGTTCAAAATTAAGTCAAAAAAGTGAACATCATTGACCTCTCACTATGTTCTGGGTAATTTTCTGTGCACTTTACATCCCTTAGCTTATTTAATCCTTACTGGGTAGGTATTGTGATTATCTTCATTTTGCAGATGTAGAAAGCCTAATGACCCCTAAGTTCACCTAGCTAGTATGAGATAGAGCTAGGATTCTAGTCTAAGCAGTTTTACTTCCAAGCACTTATATCTAAGACATTTAAGTCTGTTACTATGTTATTCATTCATCTACGCAGAAATATTTTCCTCATCCTCATTTTTTTTTCTTTTACATGTACCATTCAAAGTATTTTTAAGAATGTCAAATAGTGCTTATATATGACTATTAACTTAAAATTCAACAGTGGGCCAGGTGTAGTGGCACATGCCTATAAGTCCAAGCTACCTGGGAGGCTGAGGCAGGAGGCGGAGGTTGCAGTGAGCCGAGATTGTGCCTCTGCACTCCAGCCTGGGCGACAGAGCAAGACTCAGTCTCAAAAAAAAAAAAAAAAAAAATCAACAGTGAACTATATAACTAATACAGCAGTTTGTGAATAAATAGGCTTATGAAATGGAAATTGCTTACTTTGGCAAAGCATTCAACTATATTACAGTGAATTTCAGCTGTTCCCTTATTTGTCCAGATTTCAGGTAATACCTCCTTGAAAGCAAGAGTTAAATTATTTGTAACTGGCATAGTGATCCACATTGTCAGTGTTCAAAATCATTTTCTTTGATGAACAGATGCATAGAGAAGGCATACAAGAACTCATTTACATGACACTCGTAGAGCTATGGACAGTCTTTGGCCCTTTCAGATAGCAGAATCCCAATTCTTTTCCATAGTATAGTAATTCCAATTTAGCTGAAACCTTTCAGTAGCTTTATGACTGTATGTGAAACTGTCAGCGTGTCCCTTATACATGAAACTTGCTATTATTCCATGGACTAGAAAGGATTTTTATGATTTTTAAAGATTTTAATTTAGAAGTAAAGTTTATTTGACATTTTATATTGAATTATATTTATTAGTTTTTATGTCTTAATTTCAACAGCATCACTGCAAAACTTGAAAGAGCTTTAGAAAAAGTTGCTCCTCTTCTTCGTGAAATTTTTGTAGACTTTGCCCCATTCCTATCTCGTACACTTCTTGGCAGTCATGGACAAGAGCTATTGATAGAAGGTATGATTTCTCTCTCTATTCTAATTATTTTAGTTTCCTATAATGTATGTATTACTCATGGCATAATTTGTGCTTCTGGAGGAATATACATTTCCAAAAGAATGTAAAAGCATTACTTCACAAATTCTAATAAGATATTCAATATGTTTTTTCTTCACTCCTTTTTTTTTTAAATAACATGTTTGCATGGTTAATGCCAATAAGAGAACTTTGAAGATGAAGAACATTGAAAAGGTGTTGGAATGGGAGGCTTTGGCCCTTTAATCCATCTGTCAGGGCTGATGTATATCCTCTCATTAAGATAACCTGTTTATTAAGCAGTCATCTCTAAAATTTCCTTCTCACTCTGAGAGCCATGCTTCTTTAAGTGATTTTTCTTATTCACATAACATTTGTAATGTGAGAATTCTTAACTAAAAAGACATTAAAAATCTGGAGAAATACTTAAGTGAGAATTGATGAAGCTGTTTTCAACAGTATCTTAAATAGAGTAAGGAGGCAAAGAAGATAAATATACTAGGAGAGTGGCTTTGAAAAATATGGTTAATCAAAATCTTACTTTTTTAAAAAAAGTTTTGTTATATGAATATTTCTGAGCTTCAGAAAGAATTAGCCACCATCAAGGTGATCTGTGGGTGATTTAGGTAACCCTGGGATTTAGCATCCTTGTATACCTTTTTTGCTTTTTACTTCCTGTTTACTGTAGAAGAGAGTTTTCCCATTCCTGTTCTGTTATTGTCCCAACTGCTTCTACTCAGTGTTTCCGTTAAGAAGACTGTGATAGTTAATGACTCAGCATCTGGGAGCTGACTTTGAATCCTAGTTCAACTACTTTCTTAGCTTTGTGGCCTTTGTGAATTACTTAGCCACTTTGTATCTTAGTTTCCTTTCTATAAATTGGAGTCAATGATAGCACGTCAGGGTTTTTGTGAAGATTAAGTTATATAATGCATTTGAAGCTCTTAGAATATTGTCACATAATGTCTGACAATATTCTTCTCAGGTTTCCAAAAGTACTGAGTTTCTTCTGTGCTAAGTCCTATGTCATGTACTTTTGATGTATTAGTAAATAGACAAAGATCCTTGTCTTCACACAATAAGCATTAAACAAAATGAGTAATTAAATTATATAGCATGTTAGAAGATAGTGAACGTTTTGTAAAAGGATAAATACAACACAGAGAATTGGGATTAAAGAATGGCAAGGTTAGGTTGTGGTTTAAAGAGAGTGCTCAATTTTAAGTAAGTCTCATGGTAAAAGTTACATTTGAGCCAAAACTGAAAGGAGGTACATCTTTAGAAGAGGAGCATTCAATGCAGAGAAAATAGTACATTCAGCCTAAAACAAGGATAGAAGGACATTCTTGGTATGATATACCAACAGGAAAAATACCAGTCTCATGTGAACCAGGAGAGTAGTCGATTATCAGGGCCAGAGTGGTAATGGGTTCTTTGGCTTTAACAAGTATGGTGTGGGGAGGCTGCTTCCATTGTGAGTAGGGATGTCATTCAGGATGCTACTGTCGTCATTATTATACTCCTACCTCCAAAGTGAAGTATAAAATGCTCTGAAGAATGGGATTCTGGGAAGAACCATACTAATTTAAAGCAGCCCCAACATGAACTTTAGAAGTTCTTAGAAACTTAAAAACTCTTCCTTGACCACAGATTGTGTCTATAAGTTAAATAGCTTTGTTCTAGTTGTGTTTCATTGATTACACAAAATCATGTATTCATTGATTCATTCAAAACAGAAGAAACATTCCTCATGGAGCTTATAGTCTAATGAGCAAAGAGACATAAAAACCAAGAATTAAAATTAAATAGAATATGTACTATAATGAAAGTATATGCAAAGTACAGAGGGAAGTGAGTCTAGACAGCCTACTGACCACTCGCAGGCATGTATTCTTCTAACTGTGTCAGTAGGTAATTGTGTATACCCGGTCTTACTCCTGCCGCTCTAAAGGCACTGTCTCATCTTTATGAGAACACACGTTTGAAAGGGTTATGTTCCCTGCTGCTATTTAACTGTTGTAACAGCAAAACCCAGTCTTCTGAATTCCAGACATTGTTGAAGTTACCTAGTGTAGACATCTAAACCCAGAAACTCCATGAATACCTCAAGCTCTGTTTATCCAAAATTTGTTTTCCCTCAAATTACTTTTTCTCCTAAATTTATTTTGTCACTAGCATTACTATTAATGCACACATTTGAGGTGAAAAGTTTATTTTTCTTTACATCTTTTCTCCTTCAACTTTAGTATTTACAATTATTTAGGGAGAATTAGTAATTTTCAAAAACAGTATTTAGAAGCTAGTTCTTCATATATTATTAACATTACAAATGTTATATAAATCCATGTCTAAAAACCTTCCATAGTAGCCTAGATATTATATTAGCTAAAAGTGATGGCATCATAGTTATGGATTCTAAAAGGTACCAGGTTATCAGTTGGTCCTTCTTGACTTTCTTTTTTTGCTTTTAATTCTTTGGATTTCCTGTAGTCTGATGCTATTAAGGAGCAGGAATGCTGGTTATTGATATTTTTATTTTCATGCTTTTCTGTAATGTGTTACTTTATTAAAATAAAGAAGTTCAGTATAAACATCATTAAAAAAACAAATCTTAAATGTTTCCTCATTCCCTACAATATAAAAGCATTTTATTTTTTCTATACCTGTCTATATCTTTTCCTAAAATGATTTGATAGGTTTTACAGAAATGTATGAATACTGACCAAAGACAATAAACAAGGAATAATTATGTAATAATGTTAGTAGTGACTCTTGTACTGTTATTAAAACTAAGACACAAATTCTGTCCAAATGTTCTAGCAGCCAGAGCAAAGGCAAAATTATGTTAAGTTATAAGACTCGTGTTACTGGTTTCTAAGTGACAGTTTGTGGCAATTTTATGTGAACTACTCTGTATTGGACAATCAGGAAGCCCTGTGTTTGGCCACTTTCCAGAATCTTCCATGGCCACACATGCAGATTGTTTCTTACTTATTTCTTCTCATCAGTGCACAGAGAAAAATGACTGAGTAATTGAGAGCTAGTTTTCTTGAGCTTCTCTATTTACCTCAAATATTCTTAATTGAGTGTAAAGACGGTTAAGAATATGCCTTCATTATTTTCAGTGTATCCAGGTGAACTTAATTTTTAAAAACATGACTACGCTACAAATGAAATACTGGAACAAGTTAGATATTAAAAAGTTAATTTTGTGTTTCCCTGTTATATCTTGTAACTTTCTACATTCAAAGAATTTTAATACATCCTACTTTTAAAACTATATTGATGTAATATTTATGTCTTTCTTTGCTGATGTTAAAATGACTTTTCTTTATAAAATGATGATAGCAAATGGTAGATTTTTAGGTTTTGAGTTTTGTTTTTTTAAATACCAATAACTTAGCAATATAAAAAGTTAACAACCCTAAAATATGATCCTTTACATTTTTGCTAGTTAATACAATGCCAAACTCTGGAAACTATAGTTGTATAAAAGAATGACATTCAGTATCCCTCACAATTTGGTCAAAACCCTCCCTTCCAGACCCAACTAGTGTTTATCTTCTTGCTGTAAAAAACATTTCTTAAACATGTTAACAGGTTATGTACTGTCACATTTCCTTGTTTTTCTTTCTCTACTCCAAATTATACTCATCCATGAGTCCTTTTTCAGGTTCATTAAGCAAATTAATGTCATGTTTTCTGTCTTCCTATGGTATTTTACTTATGTAATATTAATAATATTATTTTTCACTTATTGAAATAGGAAATATCTTATTGTTTATATTGCCATTACCTAACTTAGATTCTAGTACATCATAAATACTCAGTGTTCTTCTCTTGTACTTGAATAGAATATTATTTTTCTTGAGAGGCCAAAGCGGAAGTATTCATTTGAGACCAGCCCAAATATTTTCTTGAGACCAGGAGTTTGAGACCAGCCTGGGAAACATGGTTAGAGCCTGTCCTACAAAAAATAAAAAATTAGTCAGGCAAGGTGACATGAGCTTGTAATCCCAGGTACCATGGAGGTTAAGGCGGGAGGATTGCTTGAGCAGGGGATTGAGGCTGCAGTGAGCCACGATTGTGCCACTGCACTTCCAGCCTGGGCACAAGAGACCCTGTCTCTAAAAAAAAGAAGGAAAGATTGGTAAAATTTTATGTTCTGTGGTACGAATTCCTGGTATTGATCAGTTTTCTATACCTGTAAGTTTGCTGCTGTACTCATTCGTCTATTCTTGCTCTCCGCCCCAGCCTGTAGAAATGCATGTCCTTTCATCTTCTCATTCTTGAGCGTGTATTCTTACTTATTCTTTGTTCTTCCCTCTCCTTCTGTTTCCCTTCTTTCTCTAATTTGATATGCTATTCCTTTCCCTTGAGAAGAAAATTTCTCAAAATACTTGGAAGAACTCAGGACATTTACATGATAGAAATATATTTACTCTAGCTTTGAATATTTCTGTTTAAGAAATAGTGCTTATGATGAATAAATCTCACTGCATTTTAATTTCCCATATATCTGTATGTGTAGTAGGAACAAAACTGGATTTAGGTAATTGAAGATACTTTAATGTCTACAAAAAGAAAAGGCAATTACTCTCTTAACTTCAAGTAACCATAAAGTATATTTGAATTGCCTCTTTATCATATGATACTCAAGATGTTTTATATTCTGTTTTTCTTAATGCACACATTTATTTGTGTTTAAATTATTTCTTGTTGGGATAATTCATCCTTGGTAGTTTTTATTGTCTGTGTCCTTTTATTTTCTTAATTGTCTATCACTTTTATTAGTTAGCTTATGATTGTCTCATTGTAGAACAATGTAGTTCACCTTTTAAGGCCACTCGTTTTAACAGTAGCTGTTTTTAGGTAGCTTTTAGTGTGTGTTTTTTCTTAGCAATAATTAAGGATTTTTGAAGACAGTAATTTGAAGCTTACTGAACTTTTAAGAAAACTATGGGTTTTCAATTTATAAATTAATGCATAAAAATTACTTAGAATAGGTATGCATGCAAGTATCAAAACCTACCAGCCAATGATAACAAAACAGCCTAACAATCTAGTTTATGTTCTGTTAGCATTATTTATGTTCTATTGGAAGCTCACAGAAATATTCAGAGTAACTTTGTTATGATGAGGATACAGCAGAAAGTTTCAGGAAATAAAATATATTTTAACTTCAGGCAGCCTGGAAATGGGAGAGGAGACAGTAACAAAGACTACTCTCTTTGACTCACAAGGCAGCTCTGTAGCCTCCTGTCTTTCCTTCACTCTGTGTAGCTATTCAGTATTTTTACTTTTCTCCCAGACCAGCTTCCCTTGCTTAGTAATCAGAACATATATTAGCATAACACCTTACCCCTGAATCTTAATGAACTTTTAATGTAAATATCCTACATCATCTAACTATAGTCACTTGACTCATCAAGAGAGAATCTGAATGGCTTAGCCAGGACTATTATTTTGTTCCTTCTCGGTTAGGTGTTTGCCCCTGTTATAATCAGTTAAGTCTGAGGTGGAATAGAGGTGTTTGAGATGGGATGTGTTGCATGGGGCTGTCCCTTTTAGGATCTATATGCAAGCTAAAATATTTTAGAAAGAGATGCTAGCACTTCAGGAAATTCCACTGAAGTGTTCACTCTACTTTTGGTGGCACTAATAAATATTTTATTAAAATCATATGATACTCAAGATTATGGTTTCCAGGACTAGTGTTTTTAAAAGTACATGAATATAGCATGAAATTCTACCTCTACCAAAGAGGCTAGCACTGAAATATTATTATAAAAAGAATGAGCCTAGTCAAGAAGCTCCATATCATTCGCGATTCTTTCATAGTAGCACTATAGACACATAATCAGAAAATCTTGCATGTGTATATTTTTATTAAAAAATTGTAGACTAAAATGTAATTTCAGAATTAGTGTTTTAAAATTATAATAATACAAAAAGTACACAAGAAAAGTGGGGTAAATGGAAATGCTGGCATAATTTTTAAATATTCTTAATTTCCTCCATAAAAAATGGATGGGAGAATAGGTAGTGAAACAATAACTACAGTAACAATGAATGGACATTTCAGCAAAACTAGGTGACAGATACCTCATTGGACTCCAAAATATGCTAAGGTGGGGACCATCTAGCTGTAGCTACATAATATACATGGTATCAGCAGATTTGTGGGAGAAAGTGGTGGGCATCAAAGGAGCATTTGAAGAATTTGGTCTACAAATACTCACTGGAAACTCCAGAAGGCCAATTTGAGAACAACAGCTAAAACAGGGAAGGCTTTTACCCATGATAATAACAGATGACTACAAGGGTTTCATAAGCTGAAGAGGAGCTAGAACTGGCTAGGCCATGTGAGAAATTAACCAGTCAGACTTCTCTTCCAGGACATAGTTGCACATTAGGGAGAAGCTACAATGAGTGAAATCTAAATTGAGCAATAGAAGGGCAAATGAGACAAAGAGAAAGGCTTAATAAAACTAAGAAAAACAAAGAGAAATAGTAGATCTAATAATTAGAAAAAAGAGGAAAATAACTTTTTAAATGAGGACTAAGAGGAAATATAGAAGTGACTTATCTCAACAGATAAGGTCATAAGAGGAATATAAGATTAAAAAAGTAGGGGGAATGATAATAAAATGACAAAAGAAACAAGAAAAGATGAAGGTGAAAGGGATACATTTAGAATATCAACATAGAAATAGAAAGTTTCCAAAGAAGATAATTAAAACAAAGAACAGAAAAATTATAGGATCAATAATTCAAGGAAACTTCCCTGTTTTTTTTTTTCTTTTTATAGATTGAAACATAATGGACTTTAAGGAAAAAAAAATATTTTGGGTATCTGGGTAAAAATACAGAACTACTTATAAGTGAAAGATAATGAGATTATCATCATACTTTTTGATACCACATTTTTACCAGAAGAAAATACAACAGGACATTTAAGATACACTGGAAATTAAAATATGTGTCAAAATGACTTAGAGACATAGAGACTGCAGATAAATTGTTAAAATGCAAGAATTCAAGGAATATTATTCCCATATGAGTCCTTTCTGAAGAATCTACTGTAGAATGAGCATCCAGCAATCAAATTGATTGGAGAGAGGTCAAGACAAGGACTCATGGTGACCATCAAATATAGATCTATTTGGAGAATTAACTAAATGAGGATTATGTAGGAGAAAGTAAAGGATATAATGAATGACTGCTTATTCTGAAAACTGTGAAAAATGGGGCACTTATTATGTTGGCAATTATATTATTGATATTATAAAACTGTTATGTAGTGTTGGATAAAACTGCTTAGTAATTATTAATATTCTAATTATTTTATCCTATGTATTTGAAAAATCAGGATTTTGGTTGGAGATCCAGATATAAAATAGGAGCATTTAAGTAAAAGCTTTTAATTTGGAATTTGAATTGGACATTTTCATTGCGAACTTACACACACATACGTATGTACATGCACACATACACACCTACCCATATTCTGTGGGTATATGTATACTATACACTAGTAGCACAGTCTATTGTTTTGCCTGATTACAACAACCAAGTTAGTAGCAGTGAGCACACTTAGGAGTCCATATTGTAGTATTAAAATATCATTTGCCAATGAAAGAAACAGGGACTTCTTAGAGGAATAAGTGATTTCAAGCCTGGGGCAGGAAATGTTAATCATTCATCTGTAACATTTTGTGATACACAAAACAAGGAAGGTATCAAAGGTTGTCAGAAGAACTCAAGAGCTAATTTAAGGAAATTCCCGTTGTCCAAAGATGGGACAGTTTGAGAATCCCTGAATATATTAGCTTTGTGTGATGCCTTAAAACACCTGGATATGTTTAAATCTATGTATTCATAATGATAATTTACAGAATGATTTTGTCAAATTTAGAGAATGATAGAGAACTAACTTATTTTGAAAACTGATAAGAAAAATTAAAAGAATAAAGTATTTCTTATGTCCTTTCTTTGTGAACTAATCATTGTATTATGAAGTTAGTAAGGGGGAAATGTTTTGTTTTTACGGAAATATATCATCTGATAAATAATGGTGGGATATGTGAGTTAGATTATCATTTAGCATCCTCTAAGGATTTAATAGATCTAAGCTTCAATAGCTGCTAAAATCACAAATAGAGAGACAGCTAGACAATTAGATGGGAAAAGTACCATAACCAATCAAGACTGTATGAAAGAAAGAACTAATATAACCAAATCTGATTAAACATGTATATTCAGTGTGTTTAACTATACCATGGGAATTTAATAATCAAAATTCATACTGGAGGAAATTCTGCAATACAAATGGACTTGGTCTCTTCAAAATAAATTACATGAGAAAAAGACGTATAGAAAGAACCTGTAGCTTAGAAGATATTTTTTTTAAATCTCAAAATCACCAAAACTAAGTTGTTTGTAGAAACAACTGTATGATTTAGGTTTTAAAACCTATAATTAAGAGTAAAGTGATTATCGTGAAAGTCAGAATAATGGTTTGTTATAAGTAGGGAGAGGGTTAGGATGGGAAACGTGGAGTACTCCTGGGATACTTGGCAACAATTTATTTATTTGACGATCTAGTGGTTGGAAGGGTGTTCACTTCATAATATTTTATTAACTGATGTTTTCTGCAGTTTACTTATTAGTGTTTTATAATAAAATATTTTAGTATTCTCTATAGAGAAGATATAAAAATTTTTTAATGTCATTAAAAACTTAATGGTAAACTATATCATATTCATGGTAGGAAAACTTGTGACAAAAATGTTATTTTAGTCCATATAAATACATCAATTTTAATAAAAGTTGGATTTAAAGTAATTTTTAAATTATTTTTATGGAATTTAACAAGCTTTCCCTTAAATTTCTGAGCTGAATAAAAGGATGAAAATAATCAAGTAATTTTGGAAATGAAAAAGCTATTACAATTAATACAGCATAGCAGTAGCCCAGAGATAGACAACTGTGTCAAAATAAATCTCCAAAAACAGATCCCACATGCATATGGTAACATTATGAGACAGAGCTGTCATTATAGACTGGTGAGAAATTGGTGAACAATGCATCTAGATCAACTGGATTCCCTTTTGTTAATTAAAAAGACAAAACAGTGGCTCTTCCTCCCTGAACAAACAAAAGACACTACCAATGTGGTTGAAAATCAAATATCAAATGTTATAGGAGAAAAATATAGGAAAATATCTATAATACCGAAGGTGTCATATAAACTAGATATGAAAGTAAAATGTAGAGGGGTGAAAAATCATAATAAAATTATTTTGTTTCAGCAAAAGACACCATTAAAAAGTGAAAAGATTGAAAGTAACATGAGCAATATAGTGACTATGAACCTTGACGTCCTCTTTTTCCCAAATAAAAATGAATATATAAAAATATATGGGCCAAATTAGCTTTGTTAGAATGCTAATAAATCCTCTAAGATTTATTAGGTCAGATAAGGTGTTGCAGCAATGAAGTAAACACTTAGCTAAGACAAAGCTACTTGAAACTTTAGGAAATCCTTTGGTGTTTTGTTTGCCCTTACCCCATACCCTCCTAAACACAGTACAGCATGCATGAGGAGGAGGAAATTGCCCAGTTCCCAATTACTCCTTTGGGGTGGAAGGGAAAGAGTGGAACTTGCTTACAACATTCTCCCTAAAGACTTAGAAGTGACTATATTTTTTAAATGCCCAAATTTTAATAAAAGATTACAAGGCATGCAAAGGAAGAGAGAAACATAGCTCATTCAAAGGAACAAAATAATTTCCAGAAACCACATTTAAAGAAATGTAGGCCTTTGACTTCTTTTAAATAGAATGTAAAACAACTGTCTTTAATATGCTTATACACTTAAAGGTAGCAGGGACTGACAAGTAAACAAAATCAGGAAAATGTTTTGTGAACAAAAGGAGAATATGAACCTAAAGAAATTATTGAAAAGCAAAAACTGAAGCTGAAAAACACAAAGGAATTAAAAAATTAGCTATTAAGGTTCAAGAGTACACTGAATCAGACAGAAGAAAGAATCAGCAAACTTGAAGACAGGTCATATGAAATTACTGAGCTAGAGGACCAAAACAAACAGAATGAAGAAGAGGGAACAGAGCCTAAAGGATTACGTCCTGACAGACTAACATAGGTATTATGGTAGTTGCGTAAGAAGAAGGCGAAAATGGCAGAGAGCATATTTGAAGGAATAATGGCTAAAAAGCTTCCCAAATTTTAGGAATCAGACATATGAACTCAAGCTCCACGAGCTCCCATGGGATAAATTTAGACACACACTGAGACACATTTTAATTCAATTATTGAAAGTCAAAGATAATCATGAAAGAAGCAAGAGAACATTGTACATGTACAATGAGCCTCTATAATGTATCTCCAGGTTTCTCAGTAGAATCCATGCTTGCTGGAAGGCAGTGAGATAATATATTTAAAGGGCATGAAGTAAAAAGCAAAACGAAACAAAAAGAAACTATCAACCAATAATACTACATCCAGCAAAATTGTCCTTTAAAAATGGAGGAGAAATTAAGAATTTTTCAGATAAGAGCTGAGAGTGTGTTTTAGTACTTGATCTAACCTATGAGAAATGCCAAAGGGAGTTTTTCAGGTTGAAAGCAATGATTCTAGACAGTAACTCAAAGCCATATGAAAATAAAGAGTTCTGCAATAGACATATTACAAATATAAAAACCTTCTTGTTATAATTTTGGTTCCACTATTCTTTTAAAAGGTTAAAATACAAAAATGTAAAAAACAAAACAAAACCTGTGAGTCTATGCTAATGGTACACAATGTATGAAGATATGACTTGTGACATCAGTAACTTGTGCAGATGACTGAGCTGTAAATAAAGTTTTTATATGCAATTGAAGTTTAGTTGTTCAGTTTAAAATGAATTGTTATAACTTTACCATGTTTTATGTAAAACACATAATAGCCACAAAGAAAATATCTGTAGAAATTACACAAAAGAACAAGAGGGAATCAAAGTACATCACCACAAAATTCAACTGCACACAAAGTAGGATAGTATGGGAAGAAATGAGGGACAAAAATGCAATGACATACAGAAAACAACAAAATTAAAATAGTTATTCCCTATCAGTGTTATTCAGGATGTAAATGGATAAAAATTCCCCAATCAAAAGACATAGATTAGCTGAATGGATAAAAAGTCGGGAACCAACTATGTGCTGCTGTCTTTAAGAGACTCACTTCAAATCTAAGGATACACATAGGTTTAAAATGAAGAGTAAAAAATGATATTCTGTCCAAATAGTAACCAAAACAAAACAGGGATAGTTATACTAATATGAGACAAAATAAACTTTTGAAACTGTTACATGAGACAAAAAAGTACAATACATAAAGATAAGAGGGTTAGTTCACCAAGAATATACAACAATTATAAATTTATATATACCAAACATGAGAGTTTCTAAATATAAGAAACAAATGTTGACAGACTTGAAGGGCAGAAAACTTCTGCAATAATAGTGGGAGACATTCATACGCGAATTTCAATAATGGATAAAACAACCAGGCAAAAGATGAACAAGGGAATAGGTGTATTAAACAACACTGTAGAACAATTGGACTTGACAGACCTGTAAAGAACACTTCACCCAAAAACAACAGAATATACATTTTTATAAAATGCATACGGAGTATCCTCTAGGATAAACCGTATGTTAGGTCATTAAATAAGTCTTAATACATTTTAAATGATTAAAATCTTACAGACTATCTTTTCTAATCACAGTGGAATGAAACTAGAAATGTAAAAGGAAATTTAGAAACTCCATAATATGTAGAAATAAAACAACGTGTTTTCAATAACTAATGGAAATTAAAAATAAAACAAATGAAAACTGAAACACAGCATACCAAAACTTTGGGATGAGGGGAAAGTAAAGCTAGGAGGGAAGTTTATTATATACATTTATGTTTTTAAAAATCTCAAAACAACTATTCGGTAGAACAAACTAAACCTAAAGCTAATAGAAGAAAGGAAACAGTAAAAATTAGAGCAGAGCTAAAAAAAAAAATAGAGAGTAGAAAAGGAATAGAAAACATCAACATAACCAATAGTTGATTTTTTTTATTTTTTGAAATAAATATTTTTTTATTTCCATAGCTTTTTGGGAAACAAGTGGTGTTTGGTTACATGAGTAAGTTGTTTAGTGCTGATTGGTGAGATGTTGGTGTGCCCATCACCTGAGCAGTTTACCAATTTGTAGTCTTTTATTGCTCACTCCCTCCCACCCTTCCCCCGAGTCACCAAAGTTCATTGTATCATTCTTATGCCTTTGCATCTTCATAGCTTAGTTCCCACTTAGAAGTGAGAACATAGAGTGTTTGGTTTGCTATTCCGGAGTTGCTTCACTTGAAATAATAGTCTCCAGTTCCATCCAGTTTGCTGTGAATGTTACTAATCCATTCCTTTTTCTGGCTGAGTAGTGTTTCATTGTACATGTATACTACAATTTCTTTGTCCACTCTATTCATGGGTATTGGGGCTGGTTTTATATTTTTGCAATTTCAAATTGTGCTGCTGTAAACATGTGTGCAAGTATCTTTTTCATATGACTCCTTTTCCTTTGGGTAGAGACCCAGTAGTGGGATTACTGGATCAAATGGTAGTTCTCCTTTTAGTTCTTTAAGGAATTTCCAGACTTTTCCATAGTGGTTGTACCAATTTACGTTCCCACCAGCAGTGTACGAGTGTTCCATGTTCACTGCACTCATGTCAACATCGATTATTTTTTTATTATGGCCATTCTTGCAGGAGTAAGGTGGTACTGCATTGTGGTTTTGATTTGCATTTCCCTAATAATGAGTGATGTTGAGCATTTTTTTTCATTTGTTTATTGGCCATTTGTGTATCTTCTTTTGAGAATTGTCTGTTTATGCCCTTAGCCCCCTTCTTGATGGGATTGTTTATTTTTTTCTTGCTGATTTGTTTGAGTTCCTTGTAGTTCCCTGTTGATACTAGTCTTTTGTCAGCTATATAGATTGTGAATATTTTTCTCTACTCTGTGGGTTGTCTGTTTATTCTGCTGACTGTTCCTTTTGCTGTACAGAAGCTCTTTAGTTTAAATAAGTGCCTCTTATTTATCTTGGTTTTTGTTGTATTTGCTTTTGGGTTCTTAGTCACGAAGTCTTTCTTTGCCTGAGCCAATATCTGGAAGGGTTTTTTACCAATGTTATCTTTTAGAATTTTTATAGTTTCAGCTCTTAAATTTAAGTCCTTGATCCATCTTGAGTTGATTTTTTTTGTAAGGTGAGAGATGAGGATCAAGTTTCATTCTCCTACATACGGCTTGCCAATTTTCCCAACACCATTTGTTGAAAGGGTATTCTTTCCCCACTTTATGTTTTTGTTCGCTTTGTCAAAAATCAGTTGGCTGTAAGTATTTGGCTTTATTTCTGGGTTCTCTATTCTGTTCCATTGGTCTGTGTGCCTATTTTTATACCAGTACCATGCTGTGTGTGTGTTTTTGTAACTATGGCTTTATGGTATCATTTGAAGTCAGATAATTTGATACCTCCAGATTTGTTCTTTTTGGTTAGTCTTGCTTTGGCTCTGTGTGCTCCTTCATGGTTCCATATGAACTTTAGGATTTTTTTTCTAGTTCTGTGAAGAATGATGGTTGTATTTTTATGGGAATTGCGTTGAATTTGTAGATTCCTTTTGGTGGTATGGTCATTTTTATAATATTGATTCTACTCATCCATGAGCATGGGATGTTCCTTAATTTGTTTGGGTTTATGATTTCCTTCAGCAGTATTTTGTAGTTTTTCTTTTCTTGTAGAGGACTTTCACCTTCTTGGTTAGGTATATTCCTAAGTATTCTATTTTATTTTTTGCAGCTATTATAAAAGGGGTGAGTTCTTTATTCAGTTCTCAGCTTGGTTGCTGTTGATCTATAGCAGAGCTACTGATTTGTATACATTAATTTTATATACTGAAACTTTGCTGAATTTATCAGTTCTAGAAGCTTTTTGGAAGAGTCTTTAGGGTTTTCAGCAAACGGTGACAGTTTGACTTTACCAATTTTGATGCCATTTATTTCTTTCTCTTGTCTGATTGCTCTGGCTTGGACTTCCCATAGAAGTGGTGAGAGTGGGCATTCTTGTCCTGTTCCAGTTCTTAGAGAGAATGTTTTCACTTTTTCCCCTTTGAGTATTATGTTGGCTGTGGGTTTGTCATAGATGGCTTTTATTACATTGAGATATGGCTCTTGTATGTCGATTTTGCTGAAAGTTTTAATCATAAAGAGTTACTGGATTTTGTCAAATGTTTTTTCTGCATCTATTGAGATGATCATATGATTTTTCTTTTCAATTTTGTTTATGTGGTATACCATATTTATTGACTTGTGTGTGTTAAACCATCCTTCCATCCTTAATATGAGACCCCCTTGATGATGATGTATTTTATATATATATATATATATATATATATATATATATATATATTTTTTTTTTTTTTTTTTTTTTTTTTTTTTTTTTCCTCTTATATGTATATATATAAAATTGTGTTTTAGGTTTGGGGTACATGTGAAGAACATGCAGGATTGTTGCATAGGTACATACATGGCAATGTGGTTTGCTGCCTTCCTCCCCATCACCTGTATCTGGCATTTCTCCCCATGTTATCCCTTCCCAACTCCCCATCCCTCACTGTCCCTCCCCTAATTCCACCCCCCTCACAGACCTCAGTTTGTGATGTTATCTTTTTGATATGCTGTTGGATTCACTTAGCTAGTATTTTTGTCAAGGATTTTTGCATCTGTGTTCATTAGGGATATGGGTCTGTGGTTTTATTTTTCTGTTATATACTTTGGTGGTTTTCGTATTAGGGTGATAATTGGCTTGCTTCATAGAATGATTTAGGGAGCATTCCATCTTTCTCTAACTTGTGAAATAATGTCAATAGAATTGGTACCAATTTTTTCTTTCAATATTTGATAGAATTCAGCTGTGAATCTGTCTGGTCCTGGAATTTTTTTTGTTTGTCGCTTATTTATTACCATTTCAGTCTTGCTTCTTGTTATTTGTCTGTTCAGGGTTTCTAATTTTTTCTGATTTAATCTAGGAGGGTTGTATATTTCTAGGAATTTATCCATCACCTCTAGCTTTTCTAGTTTATGTAGGTAAAGGTGTTCATGGTAGTCTTCAATGATCTTTTGTATTTCTGTGGTGTTGGTTGTAATGTCTCCTGTTTCATTTCTAATTCAACTTCTTTGGATGTTTTCTCTTCTTTTCTTGGTTACTCTTGCTAAGGGTCTATCAATTTTATTTACCTTTTCAAAGAACCAGCTTTTTGTTTTGCTATATTTTTTATTTATGTTGTTGTTGTTTCAATTTCATTTAGTTCTCCTCTAATATTGGTTATTTCTTTGGCTGGTTTGGGTTTGGTTTGTTCTTACTTCTCTAGTTCGTTGAAGTATGTGACCTTAGATTGTCTATTTGTGCTTTTTCAGACTTTTTGATGTAGACATTTAAGGCTATGAAATTCCCTCTAGCATTGCCTTTGCTGTATCCCAGAGGTTTTGATAGGTTGTGTCACTATTATCATTTAGTTCAAATGTTTTTTAAAATTTTCATCTTGATTTCATTGTTAACCCAACAATCATTCAGGACCAGGTTATTTAATTTCCATGTATTTGCATGGCTTTGAAGCTTCCTTTTGATTTCCAGTTGTATTCCACTGTGGTCTGAGACAGTACTTGATATAATTTCAATTTTCTAAAATTGATTGAGACTTGTTTTCTGACCTATAATATGGTTGATCTTGTAGAAGGTTCCATGCACTGATGAGTAGAATGTATATTCTGTAGTTGTTGGATAGAATGTTCTGTAAAGATGTTAAGTCTGTTTGTTCTAAGGTATAATTTAAATCCATTGGTGGAGTATTGAAGTCCCCCACTTTTATTGTGTTGCTGTCTTTCTCATTTCTTAGTTCTGCTAGTAATTGGTTTATAAATTTGGGAGCTCCAGTATTAGGTGAATATATATTTAGGATTGTGATATATTCCTGTTAGACAAGGCCTTTTATCATCATATAATGTCCCTCTTTGTCTTTTTTAACTGCTGTTGCTTTAAAGTTTGTTTTGTCTGGTGTAAGAATATCTACTCCTGCTCACTTTTGCTGTCCATTTACATGGAATGTCTTTTTCCACCATTTTACCTTAATTTTATGTGAATCCTGATGTGTCAGGTGAATGTGTTGAAGGCAGCAGATACTTGTTTCATAAATTCTTATCTATTCTCTATTTTTTAAGTGGACCGTTTGGGCCATTTACATTCAATGTTAGTATTGAGATGTGAGTTAGTATTCCATTCATTGTGCTATTTGTTGCCTGCCTGAATTCTTTTTTTCTTTTTCTTTTTTTTTTTTTTGGTGAGGTTCATGCTTTAAAGAGTTTATGTTTTGATGTGCTTCCAGGAATTGTCAAGATTTACAGCGCCTTTTAGCAGTTCTTGTTTTGCTGGCTTGGTAGTGACGAATTCTCTCAGCATTTCTTTGTCTGAAAAAGACTGTATCTTTCCTTCATTTATGAAGCTTAGTTTCTCTGGTTACAAAATTCTCAGCTGATAATTTTTTTATTTAAGGAGGCTGAAGATAGGGTCCAGTCCCTTCTAGCTTATGGGGTTTCTGTTGAGAAATCTTCTGTTAATCTGATATGTTTTCCTTTATAGATTACTTCGTGCTTTTGCATCACGGCTCTTAAGATTCTTTCATTTGCCTTGACCTTAGGTAACTGACAACTATGTTCCTAGGTGATAATATTTTTGCAATGAATTTCCCAGATGTTCTTTGAGTTTCTTGTATTTGAATGTCTAGATCTCTCTCTTTTTTTTTTTTTGAGACGGAGTTTCGCTCTTTTTACCCAGACTGGAGTGCAATGGCACCATCTTGGCTCACCGCAACCTCCATCTTCTGGGTTCAAGCAATTCTCCTGCCTTAGCCTCCCGAGTAGCTGGGACTACAGGCACACACCACCATGCCCAGCTAATTTTTCTATTTTTAGTAGAGACGGGGTTTCACCTTGTTGACCAGGATGGTCTCGATCTCTTGACCTCGTGATCCACCCGCCTCTGCCTCCCAAAGTGCTGGGATTATAGGTGTGAGCCACCACTCCAGGCCTGATACCGATGCTAGAGAAGGTTTCCCCAACTATTCCCCTAAATAAGTTTTGCAAACTTCTATTTAGATTTCTCTTCATCATATATGCCAATCATTCTTAGGTTTGGTTGTTTAACATAATCCCAAATTTCTTGGAAGCTTTATTCATTTTTTCTTTATCTTTGTTGGATTGGACTATTTCGAAAACCTTATCTTTGAGCTCTGAATTTGTTTCTTTTGTTTTTTCGATTCTATTACTAAGAATTTCCAGTACATTTTGCATTTCTCTAAGTGTGTCCTTTATTTTCTGAAGTTGTGATTGTTTTTTATTTATGCTATCTATTTCACTGAAGATTAAGATATAAGACATCTCATCAGATCTTATATCATTTTTTCCATTTCCTTAAGGTGGATTTCACCTTTCTCTAGTGCCTCCTTGATTAGCTTAATAATTGACCTGAATTCTTTTTCTGGCAGTTCAGGGATTTCTTCTTGGTTGGGATCTATTGCTGATAAGCTAATGTGATTTTTGTGGAGATGCTAAAGACCCTTGTTTTATCATATTACAAAAATTATTTTTATGTCTTTTTCTACATTTGGGCAGGCTTTGTCAGAGGGAAGGTCTGGGGCTCAAGGCTTCTGTTCAAATTCTTTTGTTTCATGGGTACTCCCTTGATGTTGTACTCTCCCCCTTTTCCTAGGGATCTGGCTCCCTGCCAGCCAAACAGTAGTGATTGTTTTTTCCCTTCTGGATCTAGCCACCCAGCAGGGCTACTACACTCCAGGCTGGTACTGGGGTTTGTTTGCACAGAGTCCTGTGATGTGAACCGTCTTCAGTTCTCTCAGCCATGGATACCAGCACCTGCTCCAGTGGAAGTGGTAGGGGAGTGAAATGGACTCTCTGTAGGTCCTTAGTTGTAGTTGCTAATGTACTAGTTTTGTACTGGCTGGCCTCCTGGTAGGAGGTGGTGCTTTCAAGAGCGCATCAGCTGTGGTAGTATAGGGAGAATTAGGTGGTAGTATAGGGAGGATGGGCAGGGCCGTAGATCTCCCAAGGTAATATGATCTTGGTCAGCTACCAGGGTAGGTAAGGAAGGACCATCAAGTGGGGACAGGGTTAGGCATTTCTGAGCTTGGACTCTCCTTGGACTGGGCTTGCAGGGACTGCTATGGGGTATGTGGTTCCCAGCTCAATGGTGTTATATTCCAGGAAGATTATGGCTGCCTCTCCTGTGTCAAGCAGGTTGTTAGGGAAGTGCAGGGAAGCTGGCAGTTACAGGCCTTACCCAGTTCCCACTCAACCCAGAAGGTCAATCTCACTCCCACCATGCCTCCCTCAGCAGTATCAAGTTGTTTCCAGGCAGTGGGTGAGCAGAGGTAAGAACTTACACCGGCTCCCAACCTTCTGGCTGAGAAAGCAAGCAGGGCTTTTGCCCCTCCCGGCCTCTTAGGTCTGCACACTGAATCATTGCCTTCCCCAAGTCTGTCCAGGAAAATTCGTGTTCATTTAGAATTGGTATAAAATTCAGCAAGAGGTTTCCTTTTCCCTGTAGTCTTTTTCCAGTTCCTCTGGCAGCCTTCCCCAAAAACCCCAGTGAGACATATGAGTAATGGCTTCCCTGGGGACCCAGAGAACCCACAGGGCTTTTGCTCGCTGCTTCCTCCACCCTGTATTTTGCTTGGCTCTCTAAATTGCCTCAGTTCCAGGTGAGGTCAGAATCTTTTCCAGTGATCTAGACCTTCACATTCCCCAGTGAGGGTGTATATTGGGGAACAGACGATTCCCCTTTCCCACTTTCACAGTTTGGACTCTCACAGTATTTGGGCTATCTCCCAGGTCCTGCAGGAGCAAACCACCTCCTTCAAAGAGTGTCTGGATTTTCTTGGCTTTCTTGGCATATTCCTCTTGAAGAAAAAGTTCATGATGTGAGTCTCCATGCTCTGCTCTGTCCATCCAAGTGGGAGCTGCAATTTAGTCTTGCCTTTTATCTGTCATTTTTTCCTCTTCCCCCTAGTAGTTGATTTTATTGAAAAAATCAACAAAACTGACAAACCTTCAGCTTGATTTTGGGAAAAAAAAAAGAAGATTCAAATAAAATAAGAAGTGAAATAGTAGATATTGCAACCAGTGTCACAGAAATGTAAAAGGATTGATTTTAAGAGGATACTATGAATAATTGCATGCCAACAAATTTGATAACACAGGGGAAGTGAATAAGTTCCTAGAACCACACAACCTACCCAGACTTGATCATGAAGAAACAAACCATGACCAGACCTACAAGAAATGAGGGAATTTAATTATAATCAAAAGTCTCCCAACAAGGAAACCTAGGATCAGATGACTTCACTGGTGCTTTTTTCCAAATGTTTAAGAATAATTAATACCAACCCTCCTCAAACTCATTCAAAAAAAGTGAAGAGGATAGAATATTTGCAAACTCATCATATGAGGTCAGCATTAACCCTGATACTGAAACCAGATGCAGTACTAAAAGACAACTATAAAACCAATATCCCTTTTGAATATTAATGAAAAATCTTCAACAAAATACTGTAAACTGAATTTGGCAGCATATTCAAAGGATTATACACTATAACCAAGTAAAATTTATGACAAAAATGCAAGGATGGTTCAGCGTATAAAAATTAATCCATGTTATACATCACACTTACAGAGTGAAGAAAATAATTACATGATAATCTTATTTCATTAGATTTTTTGTATGGAAATTTAAAAAAAAACTATCCTAAAATTCATATGGAATCTCGAAGGACCTTGAATAATCAATACAATCTTAAGAAAGAACAAAGCCAGAGTGCTCGCAGGGCCTGATTTTCAAACTTCTATTTACATAGCTACACGAATCCAAACAGTGTAGGACTGGCATAAAGACAGACATAACAGACCAATGGAATAGAATTTCTAGCTGAGAAAATAAAAAAACCTTACCATTCAATAATGTCAAGACCATTCAATAATGAAAGGAGAATCTTGTTAACAAGTCCTGTTAAGAAAACTTAGTATCTGTGTGTAAAGAATGTTATTGGACCCTTACCTTACTCCATATACAAAAATTAACTCAAAATGCATCAAAGACGTAAATCTAAGACCCAAACTTTAAAACTCTTGGAAGAAAACAGGATAAAAGCTTTAGGCCGGGCACGGTGGCTCAAGCCTGTAATCCCAGCACTTTGGGAGGCCGAGGCGGGTGGATCACGAGGTCAAGAGATTGAGACCATCCTGGTCAACATGGCGAAACCCCGTCTCTACTAAAAATACAAAAAATTAGCTGGGCATGGTGGCACGTGCCTGTAATCCCAGCCACTCAGGAGGCTGAGGCAGGAGAATTGCCTGAACCCAGGAGGCGGAGGTTGCAGTGAGCCGAGATCACGCCATTGCACTCCAGCTTGGGTAACAAGAACGAAACTCCATCTAAAAAAAAAAAAAAGCTTTATGACATTAGATTTGGCAATGATTTCTTTCTAAAATCAGAAACATAGGCAACAAGTAAAAATAGGTATATTGGACTATATCAAAATTTTAAATTACTGTGCACAAAGGACATAACAGAGTGAAAGGTAACCTATGGAAAGGGAGAAAATATTGCACATCATACATCTATTAAGACCTTATTTCCAGAATACATAAGAACTCTTAGAGTTGAGCAACAAAACTACTAATAACCCAGTTTAAAAATGATGTAGTCAAAAGCACAAGAAGCCACCTTACACCCAGTAGGATGGCTACTATAAAAAAAACAACAACAGAAAATAACAAATGTTGGCAAGGATACGGAGAAATAGAAAACTGTGTACTCTCTTTGTGGGAATGTAAAGTGGTGCAGCCAGTATGGAAAACAGCATGACATTTTGTCAAAAAATAACAAATAGAATTTACATATGGTCTAGAAATTCCAGTTCTAAGTTTATATCCAAAATGATTTAAAGCAAGTTTTCAAGGAAGTATTATTTGTGAGCTATGTTTATAGTAGCAGTATTAACAAATGGTCAAGTGGTGGAAGCAACCAAGTTTCTGTCAACATAGAGTTGCATTTCACAAAATGTAGTATATACATACAATGGAATGTTATTCAGTCTTAAAAAAAGGAAGTAGATTAATTAATCAACCCTTGAGGAAATTATACTAAGTAAAATAAGCAAGTCTCAAACACACAGTAATGTATGATTCCACTTACATGAGTTATCTAGATTAGTCATATTCATAGAAATAGAAAGTAGAATGTTATTTGCCAGTGACTAGGGTTGCTGGGAAATAAGGAGCTGTTTAATGGAGTATAGAGTTTCAGTTTTGCAAGACGAAAAAACCTCTGGAGATGTGAATGCATTTAACAGTACTGAACTGTATGCTTTATAATGGTTAAGATTTTAATTTTTATGTTATGTGTATTTTGCTACAATTTTAATTAAAAGTTCACCCATAGACTGGAAAGGTATATGTCTAACAGTGATAATCAACAAATGTTGACATCTGTGTTACACAAAGAAACTCCTACCAATGAATAAGAAAAACACAATTCTGGCCAGGCACTGTGGCTCATGCCTGTGATCCCAGCACTTTGAGAGGCCGAGGTAGGCAGATCATGAGGTCAAGAGATTGAGACCATCCTGGCTAACATGGTGAAACCCCGTCTCTACTAAAAATACAAAAATTAGCTGGGTGTGGTGGCACATGCTTGTAGTCCCAGCTGCTCATGAGGCTGAGGCAGGAGAATTGCTTGGACCCAGGAGGCAGAGGTTGCAGTGAGCCAAGTTCACACCACTGCACTCCTGCATGACAACAGAGCGAGACTCCATTTCAAAAAAAACAAAAACAGAAAAACACAGTTGTATAGAAAAATGGGCAAAAGAATAAAAACCTGTTAATATTTTGTGTGGGTTAAATACAAGTAGTCAGTAAACATGTAAAAACAAAATTCAACATCATTTGCAATCTCATAAATGGTTAATAAAACCAAAATGAAGCAATTTCACTACCATCCAATAAATGTAAAATTTATACTTAAAATCTATGTATTAGGAGAGTTATAGAATTTTCTAGTGGGATTGTAAACTGATAAAATCAGTTTGAGGAATAGTTTTGCATTATCATGTAAAGTTGAATTTGTAAACATACATTGACTCAGCAGTTTCATTCTTGGGAATATGCCATGGAATAATTTTTGCATGTGTACACAAGAAGATGCAGATACAAATTGCTTATAAAAAACAGTGATTTTACCCAGGACATACTGGAAACAATCTAAATATATATTAAAAGAAGATTTGATAATTAAATGGTATACTATGCAGTAGTGAAATGGGATTTCACAAAAATATTTACCAAAAACCTTAATACCTGGATAAGGATTCTTTAGTGATACATTCATAAGTGGCAAAAGTATAAATGCGAATTGAGATGATAAATGTACAGTAGTTACTACATCTAGGGGAATGGTATTAGTGCTGTAGCTCTAACGTTCATAGGGGGATTTGTGTGGACATCAGAGTGGAAGCAGGTATAAGGATTCCACAGAAGGAAACATGGCTGCCAAAGTTGGGCCTGGCCTTAGCCATTGCAGGAGGTGTGGTGAACTCGGCCTTATATAATGTGGATGCTGGGCACAGAGCTGTTTTCTTTGATTCTGTGGGTGCAGGACATTGTGGTAGGGCAGGGGAATCACTTTTTCATCCCATGGGCACAGAAACCAATTATGTTCCACTGCTGCTGTCAACCACACAGTGTGCCAGTTGTCACTGGTAGCAGATTCATAGTATGCCAGCATCCCTGTGCATCCCCTTCTGGCCTGTTGCTGCCAGCTTCCTCACATCCTCACCAGCCTAGGAGAGGACTCCAATAAGTATGTGCTGGTGTTCTGCCATACGTCACTACAGAGATCCTTGTCAGTGGTGGCTCGCTTTGATGCTGGATAACTTATCACCCAGAGAGAGCTGTTCCCTGAGCAGGTGAGTGACAACTTTGCAGAGTGAGCAGCCACCACCTCTGGGCTTACCCTGGATGTCATGTCCTTGATGCATGTGACCTTCAGGAAGGAGTTCACAGAAGCAGTGGAAGCCAAACAGGTAGCTCAGCAGGAAGCAGAGATAGCCAGATTTGAGGTGGAAAAGGCTGAGCAGCAGAGAGACAGCCATCATCTCAGCCTAGATGATACAGCTCCAAGGCAACTCACTGGCTCCTGGGGGTGACTATCCGATGGAGCTGCTCATGCTGAAAGCCCCTGAGAGCATTGCTTACCAGCTCTCGTGCTCTTGGAGCATTACCCACCTGTCCACAGGCCAGTTCATGCTCCTCCAGCTGCTGCAGTGCTGCTTGCACCTCTGTGGGCCAACTGGACCACAGCCCCAATGATTCTTAACACCACGTTCCTTCTTCCCCTACTCCAGAAATCACTGTGAAATTTTGTGATTGTCTTCAAGTGAAGGAAATAAAAGTAAAGTCACTCCAGATGTCTAAATACTCTATCAATGAAGCCCTTTTATTTTTCTCCCATCTGTCTACTTTTTTATCCACTGCTGTATTAGTCCATTTTCATACTGCTATAAAGACCTGCCCAAGACTGGGTAATTTATAAAGGAAAGAGATTTAATTGATTCACAGTTCCAAATGTCTGGGAATGCGTCAGGAAACTTACAGTCATGGCGGAAGGGAAAGCAAGGTACCTTCTTCACAAGGCTGCAGGAAGGTGAAGTGCCAAGCAAAGGGGGAAGAGCCCCTCATAAAACCATCAGATCTCATGAGAACTCACTATCTCAAGAACAGCATGGGAGAAATCCCCGCTATGATTCAGTCACCTCTGCCAGGTCTCTCTCTTGACACTTGGGGATTATGAGAATTGCAATTCAGACTGAGATTTGGATGGGAACACAAAGCCTAACCCTATCAACTCCCCTACCAAATATTGCCAAGTTTGTATGCAGACTGGCTTTAAGTCCAAATTAGGGGCCTGCTGGAGTTCTGGCCTAGGCACTGGCCATTGTCATAACAAAGGTAGGGCAGTGTGTGATGGACTAGGGAGCACAGTTGTCAGCCCAAGTAATGTGTAGCCTCTATCCTGTCCTTGATGATTGATTGTAGATTTGAGAATGATGGCTATGTAGCTGAACCAAGAAGGGAGGCCTCAGTTTTTCTAGCTGTCCCTGTGCAGATGCAGCTGAAGAGAGAGAGGTGCTAACGAGGGTCAGAGAGGAAGTGGTCTATCTCTTACCCTAAGGTTGATTCTAACAGTGTGAGCAGCTGAAGCAGGTGTGTGTAAACTGGGCATGGATTGAAGAATCTGTTCCTGTTGAGCTGGATGAGCCTGATTGTTGCCTGCCAGGACACTAAAACTTGGAAGGACTTGGATGGTGAGAGAGGAAGCCTGGACCAAGATTGAGTCCCATCGAAGACTTCCTATCTACTCTCCACCTTGGTCTCTCTCAAATGCCCAACAGAATTCTGACTTGAAGGGTTGCATCCTGACAAGGCTGAAGGTGCTTGCCAAGAAGTGTGCATCTTATGTTCCTGGCTCGCTCATTTGGAGACTGCCCTTCTCAAAGGCTCTGTGCCTGTGCTTTCAAGGAAACAACCATGGGCAGAAAACAAATATATATAAACTGTTGTCAATAAATGACACCAAGACCTTCAAAAAATACTAAAAATTGGAAATAAAATATATACTCAGGAATACTTCCTTTTATTGTGTTTCACTTATTACGTTTTGAAGATATTATGTTAATAAATTCGTGGTTTGTGGCAATCTTGCATGGAGCAAGTCTGTTAGCACTACTTTTCTGAAAACATGTGCTCACTTTGTGTCTCCTTGTTGACAATTTTTAGCAACGGTATATTTTAAATTAAGGTATGTACTTTGTGATTGTCAGCCATAGGGATATCAAACACTTGTAGATTACAGTATAGTATAGCATAATTTTTATATACACTGGGAAACCAGAATTGTGTGACTGATTTTATGACACTTACCTCGCTACAGTGGTCTTGAACTAGACCTGTAGTATCTCTGAGGATGCCTGTATTTTTTAAACTGTGTATTGATCATCATTACATTATGATCTACACCAGGTCTCAGCTAACTATGACCTAGCAAGCAAATCTGCTTTTCTAAATGAAGTTTTATTGAAATACAAGTAGGCAGTTATTTATGTATTATCTAGATTGCCTTTGTACAACAATAGGGGTGTTGATTGATTTCAGCGGAGACCATGTAGTTCACAAAGCGTTAAATATTTACTATCTGATCCTTTAAAAAATTGCTTACCCTTGATCTATACTTCTATATATTTCTGAAAGTAAGTAATAAGAACAAAAGAACAAAAGAATGGCATATTGAGATTGTCATCTGATATCCTACACCTTGGATGAAGTTATGAAGTTGGCTTGTGGTTCAAGTTGAATAAAGTTGATTCCTGGTTAGTCAGGGACATTGTGTTGGAAATTAGCCAACTACCCTTTTTGTTTTCTCCTGCAAACTGTAGTATTATCATTTACTTCCTATGTTTTATAACATTTCTGTAGCTACATCCCTCTCTAATTTTCAGCTAAAAAAAGATAACATCTTATTTCTCCCACCTTTTTGAGGAAATGATTACAATAGTGTATATAAGAACTTTCCCCCTTAATGAAAGCATATGATTAATATTTGGTCCAATTTTACTCAGAATCTTCAGGGGTAATATTATAAAATTTTTAAACAATTAAAATTATATTATAAAATGTTCAAAAAATTTTAACTATCTAAGTTTCTAACATTTTTATTCTTTCCTTTTTAATTTTTTTTTTTTAAGACAGGGTCTCACTCTGTCACCAGACTGGAGTGCAGTGGCATGATCACAGATCACTGCAGCCCTGAACTTCTGAGCTAAATTGATCCTCCAGCCTCAGCCTAGGTTGGGGCAATAGATGTGCACCACCACACTCAACTAATTTTTTTTTTTTTAATTTTGTGTGGAGATGGGGTCTCCCTATGTTGCCATAGCTGGTCTTGAATTCCTGGACTCAAGCAATCCTTCCACCTCAGCCTCTCAAACTGCTGAAATTATAAGCATGAGCCATTGTGCCAGGCCTATTTCTTACTTTTGATAGCAGTATTAGTATATACAATACTTTAATTTTGTTTCTATTTTTAAAAGAATTTTTTCAAGGCAAAGACAGTTAACTATCCTTATAATAACTCTTTTGTAATACTATTTTTTTTCAAATTCTATTATCTAAATTTAAAAGCACTTAAAGTTGTTACAGAAAATATATCTTATTTTTATATCCAAAATTTCAAATTGGTAATAATCTATGAACTGGATTCTTAGAAATATTCTCCTTTATATTGTTAGTTATATTAAAATATTTAATATTTTTAAAATATAAAATTAGTTTGAAGATTATTTCTCCACAGGGAAGTATTATATAAATAACAATTTAATGGGAATAATACAATAAGATTAGTTTCTGTTACTAAAGTTTTACCTGTTGCTTGTGAAAATTAAATTTAGAATTAAAAATAAAATGTGATTTTCTTTAATAGTGATATTAGGTTATCAAATTTATTATTTAATGAATTGACTTCATCTTGCTTGGCTGTCAGGGATAAAAAGTATAGAGTACCATTACCAAACTCTAAAACATGATTTTAATTTTTTCCCCACTGAATGGTTATACTTAGTCATTAATTTTGGAATAAATATGGACTGTTGTGAAGCATCACCTTCATTCGTTCTGTACTGAATTACAGTTGTCATGGCATCCTTGGGGTGTCACATTATAAGCCAGAAACCTCTGTTGCCAGTGACCTCATTGCCCAAGTTTTGCTCAGACTTGCTGGGCTCATTCTGCCCACTCAGCCTAACATGCTGCATTCAGCTTATGCTGCTGGCCTGGATCCCATGTGAGCCAGCCACGAAGCAGTGAGGAGTGCATGAGCAAGCAAGTGCAGGGTCTGACCACTGTGTGCAGCAAAGCACACTGACTGTTGCGGTGCAGTGAACAGCTTGAGGCACTGACATGGGCACTGGCTTCGTGCAGGCCTGCAGCCAGATCAGATGCATCACAAGCATTTTCCACTGTGGGAACCCATGTCTGGATGAGGGCAAGATGGTCGCACCTGGAAGCTTAGAGACAGCAGAAACTGCAGAGCCTCAAAGAGGGTGTCACATCCCTGGCTCAGGGAGTCTCTAGGTCTGGGTTCCCTGAGTTTTGCAGCTGTTCTCCCTCTCATCACCCACAGTGTGCTGAGCAGGGTCAGGGATGGGGTTGTTTCAGCCCTGTTTTTGTTACAGTTCTCTCAGTCTCACCATTTGGCAAGTCCCAAGTTCTTGTGCCATGTTCAGGAAGAATGAGGTATGCAGACAACTGAAGTGTGTGCAAGGTGGAGAAGAGCTTTATTGAGCAACAGAACAACTCTCGGGAGACCCAAAGTCGGTAGCTCCTTTCCACAGGCAGGTCATCCCAGTGAATGTCCATCTCTTAGCCAAGAGGATACCTGGAGTAAGTAGCTCCTTTCCACAGGCAAGTAGTCCTGACAAATGCACCCTCAGCAGAGATGTGATTCAGAGTGGGTAGCTCCTATCTGCAAGCAAGGTGCCCTGATAAGTGTCCAGCTCTCAGCAGAGAGAAGACCTGCAGTGGGTAGCTCCTATCCACAAGCAGGTTATCCTGATGAACGTACAGCTCTCAATGGAGAGGAGACCCAGAGTAGAAAGCTCCTTACTGCAGGCAGGTTGTCCCAACAAGTCAAGGATACCCAAAGTGGGTAGGTTCCTTTCTGTAGCTGATAGTCTCAACATCTATTTGAATCTAGCTGGGTCTGAGGTCTTTATGGGCTCAGAAAGGAGGAAGTGCATGCTGATTGGTCTCTGGGAGGCCATGAACAGGCCTGGAAAAATCACCATAGGTTTTCACTCTGGGCTGCAGACTATACCCAGAACTAAGAGCCTGTTCCCAGGCTTTAGGCCATCCCAGGCTTGAAGGTGGAGGTTCACTGGGGACCCACCCCTTTTTGCCCAGGAGCCTTTCTTCCTCCTACTGCCATCAACATGATATCCATGGTGCCCAGGATGTTCATGCCAAGGGGCACCTTCAGGCTCATCCTGAGCCACCCTCAGTACCCTGTCAGCCTCCCTCCTGTGCTCTTTGGCACCCAATGTCTAGAGGGGGCCGAGGTGACGAGGCTGGCATGTCAGAGCCACTCAAGCACGTGCATGCCCAGCTAGGTTGTGACAGTGCCAGGGTGTGGCCACAAATTTGCTCTGCCCCGGAGTGGGCACCAGGAGTGAGGAAAGGCCAGGTAGTGGGAGCAAACACTTTCAATCCTGTGGGGGCAAGGGCTTCCTGCACCCCCAAGAGCGCAAGGATGCCAGTGTCAAGCCATGGCTGAGCGACTGCAGTTGTACCTAGGAGCCTGGGGCTCTTGCCCTGCCAACTCAGCAGGAGGTGGAGCTCCCCCCTGTTCCTACCCCCATGTGGTCCATTCAGCCCACACCCTTGACCATGCCACCCAGACTGCAGCAGGTGTCTTTGTAGTGGCCACTCCAGATGGGCCACTCCTGCCATCAATGTCACTTTTAAAAAGTGTATGAGAGAAAGGAAGTGGATAGAGTGTTACAGAGAAAAATGATAGGCAAAATCTGTTAAAGAGCATGGCAATTGGACAGAATTACAGTAGTAAAGTAGGTAAATTTAAATTGATAGCACTTTCATATGAAGCATGTTCCTACTGGTCAAATTGTCATTAAATACTGTTTGTGGAAAAATATGTTTTGAGATGCTAATTGTTCTGATTTTTCCCTTTTAGTTTTGCTAACTCTATTGGTATTTTGAAATCTGTTTAAAATATTTTATGTATGATTCATTTCTGTACCGCTTCTGGGGGATAAAAGATAAGAGTCACCTAACTTTGATCACAAAATTTAATAAAATTTACACTAGTTAAGAGCAGTAATATAAGTGACCACTATGGTTATGTTTACTGACTATTTGAAATATTTTTTAAAATATTTCATGTGATTACAGTTTTGATTTTTACACAAAGTTGAGTTTATAATATACAGCATGGTGGCTGAAGAAAATAGAAAGGAAACTTCTATGTACAGTAATCCAGTGGAAAAAATACTTTGGAAAAAGTTGTATGTAAGTGGTAAACTATTAGAAAATCATTCTTAAAAACAAAGAAAATATATCTCCCGCTTTTTAAAATGTGACAGACTCCAACTTTCCTGTTGGAGTTTGTTGGGCCATTTGTCCTTGTGGATCACGAAGTCAAAAGATCGAGACCATCCTGGTCAACATGGTGAAACCCCGTCTCTACTAAGAATACAAAAAATTAGCTGGGCATGGTGGCGCATGCCTGTAGTCCCAGCTACTCGGGAGGCTGAGGCAGGAGAATTGCTTGAACCCAGGAGGCGGAGGTTGCGGTGAGCCAAGATTGCGCCATTGCACTCCAGCCTGGGTAACAAGAGCGAAACTCTGTCTCAAAAAAAAAAAACAAAAAACAAAGATTGCTAATTTTGATACAGATCTGATTAATAAAAATAAATTGAATGAAATCTGACATGTAAAAGGAAAATACTCCAATTTTTTTCTTACTTGAAGGAATAGATTTTCTCAGTCTACCGTGAGTTAACTCATACAGGAAGTTTGACGGACTATGCATTCATGTTTTATGTCTCCACAAAATGGAATTGTGACTACCTTTTACAAAAGATTTTAATATTACTATTTTTATTTGTAATGAACTTTGCATATAATATAAATTTTCACTTTTTAGTGTTTTACATTTTACTTTGTTTTCCTAATGTTTCATGAATTGGAGGTATTCTAAAATGAGGGTTGCAAACTTTTTCATTGAAGATTTGAGATTGTTAGCCTGACAGTCTTTGTCATATTTTTTGTTCTTCGTGTTGTTTTATTTTTATGATCTTTAAAAACCATAGACTCTGTTCCTAATTTACCGGCCATATGAACAAACAGTGGCAGAATGGGTTTAGCCCATAGAACACTGTTTGTCAACCCTGTTCCTGGTATAAGAAATAACATAATCAGCAGAAAAAATAAATTACATACTGTTGATAATGGTGTTTATTTTTCAGTTAATTGGCTGTGACAGTCATACTATATGATGATATAACTTGTAAATCTCATATGATATCTGTATCAGCAGTCTTTGACTTATGATTTGATAGTTACTTTGTTTCATTTTTATGATGGTGCAAAAGTGATATGTATTCAGTGGAAACTGTACGTCAGTTACAGAATTCAAAAAATTACATGAAAAATTAACCATGTTTCTATACATTAGGTTTCGTGTTAGATTATTTTGCCCCAAAATAGGTTAATATAAGTATTCTGAGCATGTTTGAGGTAGGCGAGGCTAAGCTATGCTATTTAGTAGGTTAGCGATATTAAATACATTTTTGACTTAAGATGTGTTCAACGTACAGTGGGCTTATCAGTACATAACCCCATTGTAAGTCATGCAGCATCTGTAGTTCCTTTCCATGCTAAGCATTTATAAGCTTTTTCTTAATAAATAGTTATAGGAAGTTATTTTTCTCCATTTTATTTATCATCTGCTGTCCTGAATACCTGTTCTCCTTGAACCCTTTGTTTTGAAATAAATTTTATTTTATTTTTAGCTTAGCACCAGACTCAACTGGTATAATTTCCTGGCCAGCTAAACTTTATTACTATGTTTAATACTGAACTACATTGACTACAGAGAGCATTTATCTTCCTGTTTTTGATAACTAGTTTTTATCAGTTTTCTTAACTGACAGGTATCATTTTCAATTGTTTTAATAATTTCTGCCTAAGTAGCATGTGCAGCTGTAGTTCCTAGAGTTGTTATTAGTTATCTTGTTTAAAGAAAATCGTCACTAACACTTAAAAAATTTTTTTACAGACATATACTGGTGATGTTTTGTGTAACATTTCAAGTTTTTGTAAATGATAGATTTTGTTTTCACATTAGGGGAAAAATAATTTACCTATTTTGCTAAATCTCAAAAAAAAGCAATCTAAAATCAGTCATTCTTACCCTAATAGTAAAATGTTTTATAAGCAATTTTTAAAAATTTATTATAATTATCCTTTTGAGAAACATACTGGCATATTAACAGATACTCATTTGAATTTTAACAAATATAATTACATTATATTTTATCAAGAGATCTCATAACTTTCAAAAAGCTACTGAAATTTTTTAGGTATGTAAGTTATTTGGGTTGTCAAAATGTGAAGATTTTGTATCACAACATAACTTCAACTGAAGAAACATTGTTTCAGGAATGATACTTAAAATACACAATATTTGGATAGTCATCAGTAAGATGGGAAAGTTGGCCAGCTGATTAGCTGTATCAGCCTACTCAACATCGACAATCAGTGCTTTAACAATTGATGCCTAGATTGCCTTCACATAGAAACTATAATCCAATATGAAGATCTGGATATCTTTGAATATCTGTTACATAGTATGTTGTATACCATTAAGGATTTTATTTTAAACGCGTAAGATTCTGTCCTCTCTTCTTGGTGCTTTCAGAGATGTGGAAATTAAACTAAAACCCATGAAATAGCAAAATCAGTCTTTATCCATTGTTAAAGCTTCTTTAGTAGCCTAGATTGAATATAAGGCCCTGCATAGAATATTGACAAACAGGGAGAAAGGCAGTGACATAGTGTTTTGAAAGAAAATTCTAAAAGACTTATTTTGATTTCCTCTTTTCCTCATCGTGGCATAACAGGATGTAGACTTATTAATATTTTCCAATTATAATCACTAGAAAATTGAACAAAATATGAATAAGCAGTTTTTTATATATTGAACAATAGGTCTCAGATAACTGTGATTCCTAAGAAAACAGAAATAATAGAGTTGGGCTCTTTAATTACTCTGACATTTTGCCTTGATGCACTTTCTGGATTGTAGTGCAAGAAAGGGAATTTCCAGTAAATCACAGCAGTCTTGCTGAGTTGAGGAGACAGTGATCAGAGTTTAGGAAGTTATGGAGCAGAGCTTTATAGAAGATGAAGCATTGCAGCAAAATAGCTTGAGGAATCTGCCTGTAGGCCCCTTGAATTTTGAATTTTTGAAGCTGCACATATAAAGGGCAAAATTCCACAAGACTGGGTAAAATATGACCTTGGACCTTTAGAACAAATAGTTTCTAGAGTCACAGAGGGGAAAGTGTTGTTCTGTCTTTACCCAGCCAGAGTGACTAATCCTAAATTTATTTCCTGGGATGGAGGGTAGAGAGTCCAGATCAGTGGCACATTAGTAGTAGAGTTAAACAAAACCATTCAAGTCTATATCTAATCTAAAGTACCTTCAAATTCTTCCTCGAATGATCAAATTGTTTCATCAGTAACTAAATTATGAGAACAAAGCCCCACACATTTTAAAGGAATACAGCAAGATGCAAACACTTACCAATGTAATACTCATAATACCCAGCATCCAAACATAATTCTTAACATCAGATAAAGCAGTAAAATGAAGCACATTACTGAAAGGAAAATCAGTTGTAAAACTTTCTTAGAAATGGCAGGAATAAGGGTTTTAGAAGACAAGGATTGCCAGCTACTATAAAGATGTTTAAGTATTTAAAGTAAAACATTGGCCAAGTGTAGTTGGTCATGCCTATAATTTCAGCATTTTGAGAGGCCAAGGCAGGTGGATCACCTAAGGTCACAGTCTGAAAACAACCTGGCCAAAATGGTGAAACCGTCTCTACTAAAAATACAAAAATTAGCTGGGCATGGTGGAACATTCCTGTAGTCCCAGCTACTTGAGGGCCTAAGCCAGGAGAATCCCTTGGACCCTGGAGGTGGAGGCTGCAGTGAGCCGAGATTGTGCCACTGCACTCTAGCCTAGGCAACTCCATCTCAAAATAATAATAATAAAGTAAAATATGAATGTGAAGCAAATTGGATAATGTAAAAAAGAAAGAAATGGAACTCGAAAATAAAAATAAAGGTTTAAAATGAAAATTCATTTGATGACTGAAGCATAATATTTTATACTGATTAAGAAATAACAGTGAATGTGAAGACATAGAATAGTATGTTTCCAAACTGAAGCAGGAAAAGACTAAAAAATAAATGGAGACCAGAGTCATAGAAACATATTAGATAAATCAAGCACTCTAACATACATGGACTTGGAGTTAAAGAAAAAGGAGTTGAGAGTAGAAAAATAATAGCCAAATATTTTGAAAACTATAATTCCTAATATCCAAGAAATTCAGCCAACCACAAGGAAGATTAACACAAACAAAAATTACCATGGAACATAAGTAACCTGTTTAAAACCAGTGTTAAACAGAAAGGTTTCAAAAAGCTCTTACAAGAAGCAAGTCGCTAATTCATTTAAAAGTGATTTGAAAAGAGACTTCATCAATGATTATATTAGATGCCAAATGAGCACATAGAAAAATGGCCAATATCATTAGCCATTAGGTAAATGAAAATTAAAATCACAATTACATACCTTTACAAATATATGAGAATTGCCAAAATCAAAATGACTGGCAATACAAAATGCTGCCAAGAATATGCAGCAGCTGGTATCTCATCCATGGTTGTCATCCATGGCTTTGAGAATACAAAGTAGTAGCCACTGAGGAAAATAGTTTGGAAATTTTTTATTTAGTTAAACAAACTCTTAATCATGTTACCGAGGAATCCCATTTCTGGGTGTTTTCCCTGAAGAAATGAAAACTTATGTTCACATAAAACCTGTAAATCAATGTTCACAGCAGTTATAGTGGTGATAGTCAAGAGATGGAAAAACACAAGGGTCCTTCATGAATAAACAAACCATGATTTAAACACAGGAATGCTACTGAGTAGAAACAAAGGACCAAACTTACAAACCTGACTATGTAGATGAATTCAGAGACATTATTACAATGAGTTTTCTTGGAAGTAAGAAAACTCATCTCAAAAAGCTATCTATTTTGTATTTCCTTTTGGGAGGAAATTCTCAAAACAAAAAAGTTATACTGATAAAAATGGATTAGTGGTGGCCAGGAGTTATGGGTGAGGTAAGACCTCAAATAATATCTTCAGGAAATGTAGCTATTACATGTTGATTGTGGTGGCAATACATGAATCAATGCATGTGACAACACTCATACAAATTTACACAATTGTTTCTTGGCCTTTTGGCTAAGATTAAGTGTAGTAAAAATTTACACAATACTGAAAAATGACTTGTGGAATGAAAACTGCAAACCATTACTGAAAGACAGAAATAATTAGAAAGCTGTTTCATGTTCATGGGTTCAAAGAGTTTATATCAGTGCTACCCAAAGCAGTTTATAGATAATTGCAATTCCTATAAATGTTCCAATAAAGTGTTCTGCAGAAATAGAAAACTCAATAATAAAATTTGTTTGAAAACTTAAGGGACTCTGAATAACCAAAACAATCCTGAAAAAGAAGAGCAAAGCTGGAGGGCTCATGTACTAATTTCAAAACTTGCAACAAAGCTACAGTAATCAAAACAGTGTGGTATTAGAATGAAACAGACATATAACCCAATGGAATAGAATCTCTAGCCCAGAAGTAAATTCTCCTATATAGAGTCAAATTAGTTTTGGTAAGAGTGCCATGATCATTCCCTAGGAAAAAGGCAGCCTTTTCAACAAATGAGAAAAGCAGATATCCATATGTAAAAAAATATAGTTGGACCCTTCACTAACAACATAGACAGAAAATATAGAGTGCAATCCAATAATAGTAACAGGCTTTATCAGGTGACTTTTAGCAAAGGACAGATTATCCAGACAGAAAATAAATAAGGAAACACTGGACTTAAACTATACTCTAGGCCAAAAGGACCTAACGAACATATACCTACATTCTATCTGGTAGCTACAGGATACACATTCTTCTTTAATTTACATGGAACATTCTCCAGAATAGATCATATATCACAAAACAAGTCTTAACAAATTTAGGAAGACTCAAATTGTACCAAGTATATTTTCTTACCACAAAGGTATAAAAGTAGAAATTAAAAACAGGAGGACCAACTTCAGAAAAATCACATATACATGGAAATTAAACAGCATGCTTCTAAAAAACCAGTGGGTCAATGAAGCTATTAAACAGCATGCTTCTAAACAACCAATGGGCCAGTATCCCTGATAGACAAAAAAAAATTGAAACAACATACCAAAATCTATGTGATACAGCAAAAACAGATCACAGAGGGAATTTTATAGTAAAAATTGCTACATCAAAAAAGAAGAAAGATCTCACACAACCTAACATTGCACCACAAAGAATTAGAAAAATAAGAACAAACTAATGTCAAAGTAAGTAGAAGGAAGGAAATAATAGAGATTAAAGCAGAAATAAATGAATTAGAGACTAGACCAACAATAGGAAAGATTGGCAAAACTATGAGTTGGTTTGTTGAAAAGAAAAATATACAAAAAATAGTATTTCTAGACATTAACAGCAAATTATTTGAGAAAGAAATCAAGAAATCAATAGCATTTACAATTGCTATAAAACTAAAATGCTTAGGAATGTGTTTAGACAAGGAAGCTCTCTACACTGAAAATTATAAAGCATAGATGAAAGAAATTGCAGAAGACACAAATAATGAAAATGTGATTATTGGTTGAAAGATTAATAGCATTCAAACTACCTTGAATGATATACAAATTCAATGCAATCCATATAAAAATACAAATGACATTCTTCATAGAAGTAGAGAAAACAATTATAGAATATGTATGGAACCACAGAAGATGCCAGATAGCCAAAGTAATCTTGAGTAGAAAGAACAGTGTTTGAGGCATCACAGTAGCTGACTTCAAAATATACTGCAAAGCTGTAGTAACATAAACAGCATGCTGACATAAAAATAGGCATGCATACCAGTAGGGTAGAAAGATACCCCAGAAATAAATTCACACATTTACAAACAACTTATTTTTAACAAAGGTGTCTAAAAACACAGTGGAGGTAGGACAGACTATTCAATAAATAGTGTTAGGAAAATTGTATATCCATATTTAGAAAATAAAATGAGACCCTCGTTTTACATCACACACAAAAATCAACATGCAAATGGATTAAAAACTTAAATGTAAGACCTGAAACTATGAAACGACTAGAGGAAAACATTGTGAGAAATAACCATGGCATTTGTCCAGGCAAGGAATTTTGGATGTGACTCTAAAAACACAAACAACGAAAGCAAAAACAGACAAATGGGATTACATCAAACAAAAACTTCTTCCCAGGAAATAATTCACAGTGAAGAAGTAATCTACAGAGTAGGAGAAAATATTTGCAAACTATACATCTAACAAGTGGTTAATATCCAAAAAATTTAAGGAATTTAAACCAGAAAACAAACAACTTGATTAAAAACTGGTGAGGAGAACTAAATAGACATTTCTCAAAAGAAGAAATACAAGTGCCAAGAGATGTATAAAAAATAATGTTCAATCACTAATAAAGGAAATGCAAATTAAGACCACAGTAAGATATCACCTTTCTTTTTAAATATAAATATTATCAAAAAGATAAAAGATAATAAGTGTTGGTGAGGGTGTGGAGAAAAGGGACTCCTTGCTCACTGTTGGCGGGAATGTGAATTAGGATAGCCATTGTGGAAAACAGAATGGAAGTTCTTCAAAAACCTAAAAACAGAAATACCATATGATCTAGAAGTTTTGCTACTGTACTGCTATATATATACCGTATATACAAAGGAAATTGACTTAGTATGTCAAAGAGATATCTACACTCTCATGTTTATTGCAGGGTTGTTCACAATAGCTGAGATATGGAATCAGTTTAAGTGTCCATCAACAGATAAATGGATAAAGAAAATATGATATATACACAGTGGAATACTGTTCAACCATAAAGAAGGAAATATTTCTTTTGCAATAGCATAGAAGAACCTGGGAGACATTATTTTAAATGAAGTAAGCCAGGCAGAGAAAGACAAATATTGCATGAACTCACTCATATGTGGAATATAAAAAGTTGGACTCATAGGAATAGAGAGTGCAATGTTGGTTACCAGGGCCTAGGGTGGTTGGTGATGGGAGTTGGGGAGATACTGATCAATGGGTACAAAATTTCAATTAGATAAGAGGAATAATTTCAAGAAATCTATAGTACAACTTGATGACTGTTGTTAACAATGCAGTTATCCCATGCACAACTCAGTGTTTGAGGTCCTGACCACTTGTGCAGTTGACAATACCATATAACTTTTCAATTCCTCAAAACTTAACTACTAATAGCCTTCTAATTGACAGGAAGCCTTATTGATAAAGTAAATTAACACATTTTATATGTTAATATATGCTGTATTGCTAAGGTTAAGCTAGAGAAAAGAAAATGTTGTTAAGAAGATTATAAGAAGAGAAAATGTATTTACTATCCATTAAGTGGAAGTGCATCACCAGGAAGGGCTTCATCCTCATTACCTTTATGTGAGTAGGCTGTGAAGGAGGAGAAACAAGAGGAATTGGTCTTGTTGTGGCTTGGACAGCAAAGACGGAAGAAAATCCATATATGTGGACCCAGGCAGTTTAAACCTGTGTCTTTCAAGGGTCAACTGTATTGTATTTTTGAAAAATACTATGAGAGTGTATAGTAACATGTTCTTACCACAAAAATAACTATGTGAGGTAATGCATAAATTAATTAGGTCAATTTAGTCTTTCCATAATGTGTGTGTACTTCCAAAAATGATACTGTATTAAATATACAATTTTTCTGTAACTTTTTAAATGAATAACAATACTCCAAGGAGAAAATGTCACAGTGTGGGATTTGGCAGTGTTATCTTGGATATGACACCAACAGCACAGGAAACAAAAAATAGACAAATAAGATGTCCTGAAAATTTTAGATTTTTGTTGGTCAAAATGCAGTATCAATGGAGAAAATAAGCACCTGACAGAAAGGGAAAAAATATTTGTAAATCTTTTATCTAATAAGGAGTTGTATCCAGAATATATAGAAATCTCCTAAAACTCAACAACAACAACAAAAAATTCAAAAAAGCACAAAAGACTTGATTAGACACTTTTTCCATAAAGGATGTACAAATGGTGAATAAGCACATGAAAAGATACTCAGCACCACTAGTCATTCGAGAAATGCAAAGCAAAACCAGAATGAGATACCACCTCACACTGTTAGGCTGGTTACTATTTAAAAAAATAAATAATAAAATAACAAATGTTTGGCAAGGTTGTGGAACAACTTAAACACTGTGAACTGTTGGTGGGATGTTAAATGGTACAGCTGATGTGCAAACCAGTTTGGTGGAGAAACTCACTCAAAACTGCATGGAAACTGATAACCTGCTCCTGAATGACTACAGGACAAAAGAAATGAAGGCAGAAATAGAGATGTTCTTTGAAATCAATGAGAATGAAGACTCAATCTACCAGAATCTCTGGGAAACATTTAAAGCAGTGTGTAGAGGGAAATTTATAGCACTAAATGGCCAAAAGAGAAATGAGGGAAGATCTAAAATCAACACCGTAACATCACAGTTAAAAGAACTAGAGGAGGAAGATCAGACAATTTCAAAAGCTAGCAGAAGACAAGAAATAACTAAGATTAGTGCAGAACTGAAGGAGTTAGAGATACCAAAAACCATTCAAAAAACTCAATGAATACAGGAGCTGGTTTTTGAAAAGATCAACAAAATAGACCAATAGCCAAACTAATAAAGAAAAAAAGAGAGAAGAATCAAATGGATGCAATAAAAAATGATAAAGGGGATATGATCACCAATCCCATGGAAATACAAACTACCATCAGAGAATACTATAAACACCTCTATGCAAATAAACCAGTAAATCTAGAAAAAATGGGTAATTCCTGGACACTTTCACCCGCCCAAGACTAAATCAGGAGGAAGTAGAATCCCAGAATGGACCAATACCAGAAAAAGTTCAGAACCAGACGGGTTCACAGCTGAATTCTACTAGAGGTACAAAGAGGAGCTGATATCATTCCTTCTGAAACTGTTCCAAACAATACAAAAGAGGGAATCCATATATATTTAGGATCGTTAGCTCTTCTTGTTGTATCGATCCTTTTACCATTATGTAATGACCTCCTTTGTCTCTTTTGATCTTTGTTGCTTTAAAGTCTATTTTATCAGAGATGAGAATTGCAACTCCTGCTTTCTTTTGCTCTCCATTTGCTTGGTAAATCTTCCTCCATCCCTTTATTTTGAGCCTTTGTGAATCTTTGCATGTGAGATGGGTTTTCTGGATACAGCACACCGATGGGTTTTGGTTTTTATCCAATTTGCCAGTCTGTGTCTTTTGATTGGTGCATTTAGCCCATTTACATTTAGGGTTAATATTGTTATGTGTGAGTTTGTTACTGCCATTTTGATACTATCTGGCTGTTTCGTCCCTTGGTTGATGCAGATTCTTCATTTTGTTGATGCTCTTTAGCATTTGGTATGTTTTTAGAATGGCTGGTACTGGTTGTTCCTTTCTATGTGTAGTGCCTCTTTCAGGAGCTCTTGTAAAGCAGGCCTGGTGGGGACAAAATCTCTGAGTTCTTGCTTGTTGGCAAAAGATTTTATTCTTCCAGAAACTAACTCAGAACCGCACAGCTTTATGGAAACTGAACAACTGGCTCTTGAATGTTGATTGGATGAACAATGAAATGAAGGCAGAAATAAATAAGTTCTTCGAAACCAACCAGAACGAAGACACAACATACCAGAATCTCTGGGACACATTTAAAGCAGTCTGTAGAGGAAAATATATAGCAATAAGTGCCCACATGAGAAGAGTGGAGAGATCCAAAATTGACACCCTATCGTCAAAATTGAAAGAGCTAGAGGAGCAAGATTAAAAAAACTCAAAACCTGGCTGAAGAGAAGAAATAACTAAGATCAGAGCAGCACTGAAGGAGATAGAGACACGAAAAACCCTTCAAAAAATCAATAAATCCAAGAGCTGGTTTTTCGAAAAGATCAACAAAATAGACAGACCACTAGCCAGACTGATAAAAAAAGAAGAGAGAGAGAAACCAAATAGATTCAATAAAAACGAAAAAGGGGAAATCACCACAGATTCCAAAGAAATTCAAACCATCATCAGAGAATACTACAAACAACTCTATGCACATAAACTAGTAAACCAGGAAGAAATGGATAAATTCCTGGACATTTGTGTCTTCCCAAGCCTAAACCAGGAGGAAGCCGAAACTATGAATAAACCAATAACAAGGTCTGAAGTCGAGGGAGCAATTAAGAGCCTACCACACAAAAAAAGCCCTGGTCCAGATGGCTTCACAGCCGAATTCTACCAGACACACAAAGAGGAGCTGGTACCATTCCTTCTGAAACTATTCCAAATAATCCAAAAAGAGGGAACCCTTCCCAAATCATTTTATGAGACCAACATCATCCTGATACCAAAACCAGGCAGAGACTCAACAAGAAAAGAAAACTTCAGGCCAATATCCATGATGAACATAGATGCAAAAATCTTCAATAAAATACTGGCAAACTGATTGCAACAGCACATTAAAAAACTTATCCATCATGATCAAGTAGGATTCTTCCTGGGCATGCAAGGCTGGTTTAACATCCGCAAGTCTATAAACGTCATTCACCACATTAACAGAACCAAAAACAAAAACCACATGATTATCTCAATTGACGCAGAGAAGGCATTTGACAAAATTCAACAGCCCTTTATGCCAAAAACTCTCAATAAACTCGGTATTGATGGAACGTATCTCAAAGTAATAAAAGCTATTTATGACAAACCAACAGCCAATATCATACTTAATGGGCAAAAACTGGAAGCATTCCCTTTGAAATCCGGCACTAGACAAGGATGTCCTCTCTCACCACTCCTATTCAACATAGTACTGGAAGTTCTAGCCAGAGCAGTCAGGCAAGAAAAAGAAATAAAGGGTATTTGAATAGGAAAGCCAAATTTTCTCTATTCGCAGACAACATGATAGTATACCCAGAAGACCCCATCACCTCAGCCCAAAAACTCCTGAAACTGATAAGCAACTTCAGCAAAGTCTCAGGATATAAAATCAATGTGCAAAAATCACAAGCATTCCTATACACCAATAACAAACTTAAAGAGAACCAAATCAAGAACCAACTGCCATTCACAATTGCTACAAAGAGAATAAAATACCTAGGAATACAAGTTACAGGGAACGTAAGGGACCTCTTCAAGGAAAACTACAAACCACTGTTCAATGAAATAAGAGAGGACACAAACAGATGGAGAAACATTCCATGTTCATGGTTAGGAAGAATCAATATTGTGAAAATGGCTATACTGCCCAATGTAATTTACAGAATCAACACTATCCCCATCAAGCTACCATTAAATTTCCTCACAGAACTGGAAAAAAACACCATGAACTTCATATAGAACCAAAAGAGAGCCCGCATAGCCAAGTCAATTCTAAGCAAAAAGAACACAGCGGGAGGCATCACACTACCAGACTTCAAACTATACTACAAGGCTACAGTAATCAAAACAGCATGGTACTGGTACCAAAACAGAGATATAGATCAATGGAACAGAACAGAGGCATCGGAAGCAAATCAACATATCAACAACCATATAATCTTTGATAAACCAGACAAAAACAAGCAATGGGGAAAGGATTCCCTGTTTAAGAAATGGTGTTGGGAAAACTGGTTAGCCATGTGCAGAAAGCAGAAACTGGACCCCTTCCTGACACCTTACACTAGAATTAACTCCAGATGGATTAAAGACTTAAACATAAAACCTGGCACCATAAAAACCCTAGAAGAAAATCTAGGCAAAACCATTCAGGACATAGGAGTAGGCAAGGACTTCATAACCAAAACACCAAAAGCATTGGCAACAAAAGCCAAAATAGACAAATGGGACCTAATCAAACTCCACAGCTTTTGCACGGCAAAAGAAACAGTCACTAGAGTGAATTGGCAACCAACAGATTGGGAAAAAATCTTTGCAGTTTACCCAACTGACAAAGGGCTGATATCCAGAATTTACAAAGAACTCAAACAGATTTACAGGAAAAAAACAAACAAGCCCATTCAAAAATGGGCAAAGGACATGAACAGACACTTTACAAAAGAAGACATACATGAGGCCAACAAACACATGAAAAATGCTCATCATCACTGGTCATTAGAGAGATGCAAATCAAAACCACATTGAGATACCATCTCACGCTGGTTAGAATGGTGATCATTACAAAATCTGGAGACGGCAGATGCTGGAGAGGATGTGGAGAAAGAGGAACACTCTTACTCTGTTGGTGGGAGTGTAAATTAGTTCAACCATTGTGGAAGACAGTGTGGCGATTCCTCAAGGACCTAGAAATAGAAATTCCATTTGACCCAGCAATCCCATTACTGGGTATATATCCAAAGGACTATAAATCGTTCTACTATAAGGACACATGCACACGAATGTTCATTGCAGCACTGTTTACAAAAGCAAAGAAATGGAACCAACCCAAATGCCCATCAATGATAAACTGGACAGGGAAAATGTGGCACATATACACCATGGAATACTATGCAGCAATCAAAAATGATGAGTTTGTGTCCTTTGTAAGGACATGGATGAATCTGGAGAACATCATTCTCAGCAAACTGACACAAGAACAGAAAAGGAAATACCACATATTCTCACTCATAGGCGGGTGAGAAAAATGAGAACACATGGACACAGGGAGGGGGGTACTACACACTGGGGTCTATTGGGGGGAATAGGGGAGGCACAGTGGCGGGGGAGCTGGGGAGGGATAGCCTGGGGAGAAATGCCAAATGTGGGTTAAGGGGAGGAAGGCAGCAAAACACACTGCCGTGTGTACCTATGCAACTATCTTGCACGTTCTGCACATGTACCCTAAAACCTAAGATCCAATAAAAATAAAATTAAAATAAATAAATAAATAAAAGAGGGAATCATCCCTAACTCGTTTTATGAGACCAACATCATTCCAGTACCAAAACCTGGCAGAGACACAACTAAAAAAGAAAATTTCAGGCATATATCTTTGATGAACATGGACGTGAAAATCCTCAGTAAAATACTGGCAAACCGAATTCAACAGCAAATCAAAAAACTTACCTGTCACAATCAAATCAGCTTCATCCCTGGGATGCAAAGCTGGTTCAACATACACAAATCTATAAATGTAATGCATCACATAAACAGATCCAAAGATAAAAACCACATGATTATCTCAATAGATGCAGAGAATGCCTTTGACAAAATCCAGCAGCCCTTTATGCTAAACACTCCCAACAAATTAGGTGTCAGTGCAACATATCTAAAGTAATAAGAGCTCTTTGTGACCAACCCTCAGCCAATAACATACTGAATGGGCAAAAACTAGAAGCATTTCCTTTGAAAATTGGCACAAGAGAAGGATGCTCTCTTTCACCACTTCTGTTCAACATAGTATTGGAAGTTCTGGCCAGGACAATCAGGCAAGAGAAGAAATAAAGTGTATTCAATTAGAAAAAGAGGAAGTCAATCTGACTGTATTTGCAGATGACATGATTGTATATTTAGAAGACCCCATCATCTCAGCCCCAAATCTCCTTAAGCTGATAAGCAACTTCAGCAAAGTCTCAGGATACAAAATCAATCTGCAAAAATCACAAGCATTCCTGTACACCAATAACAGACAGAGAGACAAGTCATGAGTAAACTCCCATTCAAGATTGCTGCAAACAGAATAAAATAACTAGGAATACAACTAACAAGGGATGTGAAGGACGTCTTCAAGGAGATCTACAAATCACTGCTCAAGGAAATAAGAGAGGACACATTTCATGCTCATGGATAAGAATCAATATTGTGAAAATGGCCATATTGCCCAAAGTAATTTATAGATTCAATGCTATTCCCATCAAGCTACCATTGACTTTCTTCATAGAATTGGAAAAAAACACCTTAAATTTCATGTGGAACCACAAAAGAGCCCAGGTAACCACAACAATCCTAAGCAAAAAGAAAAAAATAAAAACAAAGCTGGAGGTATCATGATACCTGACTTCAAATTATACTACAAGGCTACAGTGATCAAAACAGCATGGTACTGGTACCAAAACAGAGATATAGACCAATGGAACAGAACAGAGACCTCAGAAATAATGCCACACATCTACAACCATCTGATCTTTGATAAACCTGAGAAAAACAAGCAATGGGGAATAGAGTCCCTATTTAATAAATGGTGTTGGGAAACTGGCTAGCCATATGCAGAAAACTGAAACTGGATCCCTTCCTTACACCTTATACAAAAATTAACTCCAGATAGATTAAAGATTTAAATATAAGACCTAACACCATAAAAACCCTAGAAGAAAACCTAGGCAATACCATTCAGGACATAGGTATGGAGAAGGACTTGATGACTAAAACACCAAAAGCAATGACAACAAAAGCCAAAATAGACAAATGGGATCTAATTAAACTAAAGAGCGTCTGCACAGTAAAAGAAACTATCATTTGAGTGAACCAGCAACCAACAGATTGGGAACAAATTTTTGCCATCTACACATCTGACAAAGGGCTGATATCCAGAATCTACAAAGAACTTAAACAAATTTACAAGAAAAAAGCAAACAACCCCATCAAAAAGTGGGTGAAGGATATGAACAGACACTTCTCAGAGGGAGACATTTATGCAGCCAACAAACATATGAAAAAAAGCTCATCATCACTGATCATTAGAGAAATGCAAATCAAAACCACATTGAGATGCCATCTCACGCCATTTAGAATGGCAATCATTAAAAGATTAGGAGACAACAGATGAGGAGAAATAGGAACACTTTTACACTGTTGGTGGAAGTGTAGAGTAGTTCAACTTGTGGAAGACAGTGTGGCAATTCCTCAAGGATCTAGAACTAAGAATACCATTTTGCCCAGCAATCCTATTGCTGGGTATATACCTGAAGATTATAAATCATTTTATTATAATGACACATGCACACATATATTCATTGCAGCACTGTTCACAATAGCAAAGACTTGGAACCAACCCAGTTGCCCATCAGTGATAGACTGATAAAGAAACTGTGGCACATAAACACCATGGAATACTATGTAGTCATAAAATGGATGAATTCATGCCCTTTGTAGGGACATGAATAAAGCTGGAAACCATCATTCTCAGCAAACTGACACAAGAACAGAAAACCAAACACCACATGTTCTCATTCATAAGTGGATGTTGAACAATTAGAACATGTGGACACAGGGAAGGGAACATGATACACTGGGACCTGTTGGGGGGTGGAGAGGGCTAAGGCAGGGATAACTGGGTTGAGGGATAGGGGAGGGATAGCATTAGGAGAAATACCTAATGTAGATGATGTGGTTCTGGATGCAGCAAACCCCCATGGCAAATGTTTACCTAAGTAGCAAACCTGCACATTCTGCACGTGTCCCAGAACTTAAGGTATATATAAAAAAAAAGAAAAATTGCATGCTTCCTAATATATAATATCTACTCATGATAAACTACATGGAATCTTCAAGAAACTAAGCATGAAATTAATGTTGGTTTTTATTATACTTTCTGGGATATTAATGCACATTAGAGAAATATGTAAACAGTTTGGGAAAAAAATGAAATTGGAAAATTTTTAAAAGGGAATACATTGCTTAGCAGTTATACTATAGTGATAAAATTTTCCAACCAATTTATATACTTATTACACCCACTGTAGTTCCTATATACGAACAGGCTTCAAGATAATAGCCTGAGATTATTCAGTAGCTGATGGCTCTCTTTCCATCCTCAGGTTACTCTAAGGAAAGTTCTTATTTTTTAATTTAATTCTGATTCTTTTAAAATATAAAATAGATTATACATTTTGTAATATTAGATTACATATTTAAAGAAAATTTCAGAGAACTGTTTACTTTTTCCTCCTGTTTTAACAGAATAATGGAAAGCATGCATGCAGAACAATAGCAATGCAATGTAAGCATTTGTGGCCCTAGGTGGCAGGGATATAGAGAGAATATGGGAGATACCTATATGTAAAAATTCAGCTAGTTATGGACAAGATTCAGCAAAGCTGGTACTTACCTTAACACTGCTTTATTTCCAACTATGTTCTTAAAACAAAATGTGGTGACGTAAAAATACAGTACACACACAAAAACACAAGGTGGATGACATGTTGGTCAAGTTTAAACCTGGCAGAGACCAGGTATTAAGGGAAGTAAAGACATCAGAGAGCCAGAAAAGTTCATATTTGTTCATGACTTATTAAAAATTACGTAAAACAGCATATGCAAATGAGGGTGGAATGCAAGGATCAGTGGCTTTGCCAAATACACAAATTCTAGAGAAAAGAAAGAAACATAGATTCTAGTCATTCTTGAAAAAATTTTGAACAGAAAGGGACAAAATCAAAATATAATTTAGGGTTGGGTGTGGTGACTCAAACCTATACTCCCAGCACATTGGGAGGCTGAGATAGGCAGATCACTTGAGGACAGGAGTTCAAGGCCAGCTAGCCAACATGGCAAAACCCCACCTCTACTAAACAAAACAAAAATTAGCCTGGTGTGTTGGTGTATGTCTGTAATACCAGCTACTCGGGAGGCTGAGGCAGGAGAATCGCTTGAACCTAGGAGGCAGAGGTTTCAGTGAACCAAGATTGCACCACTGCACTCCAGCCTGGGAAACAAGAGCAAAACTCCATCTAAAAAAATATATACATAAATAGATAGATAGATAGATGATAGATAGATAGATGATAGATAGATAGATAGATAGATAGATAGATAGATAGATAGATAGATAGATAGATAGATAGATAGATACGCATGTATATGATTTAGAAACCGTCAATAGCATACAAGGGTTAAATAGAGAGTTTGGCTGTAGAAAGAATAAGATTGTATTGAACAAATTCAATAAGGATTTTATAAATTTGAACGAGAGAAAAAATGATCATTAAAAGGCAATTTTAAAGTATATAAAAGTGGCTTCATTTTCTCTACATATTTTATTGTGAATTTAATACATAGCAATACAGTGCAATGTAATTGATGATTTTATGTTCAAACCTAATCAATTCTTGCTAAAATTACTACAAGCCTTTACTGGCTCATCATTTAACTGAAATATTTAAGGTCTACAAGATAAATCCTCTGAACTCACAAAAACAGATTCTATAAATGATTTGTCATCTTTATGCTACCACCAAATACTGCCTGTTGGTTACCCACTTTTCATTCTTGTTTGCAAGTACATAATTAAATAGAAATTTGATGCCTAAATAACTAAAAACCAGTACTTTTCCATATCATTTCCTTTCTGCTATCATACATCTTCTCTCTGGTACAAGTTCAGCCCAATAAGACCTGAAGGAAGGACTTAGAACCTGAGACACTAAAGCCAGAAAGAACTGTATTTACTTTAGCACAAGGATGGGCAAACTATTTCTTTGATGGGCCAATCATGCATACTTCAGGCTTTGCAACCATGTAGTCTCTTTCATAGCACTCAACTTTGCTACTCTAGCGTGGAAGTAGCAACAATATATAAAATAACAAGCTCAGCTATGTTCTGATAAAACTTTATGAACACCGAAATTTGAATATTACATAACTTTTAAGTATCATGAAATATTACATTTCTTCCTGTTTTTCCAGTAATTTTAAAATATTAAAACTATTTTTAGCTCACAGGCCATATAAAAACAGAAGTTGGGCCAGCTCTGGAGAATTGATTTTCAGACTGCAGGTTGTGATTTAGTAGATTCACAGTGTAATCAGTAAAGCAAGTCCTGGCCAATACTTTTTAATGTCATGCCATGCCATAACATAGCATAGATGAGAGTATCACAGTGAGAGGAAGTACTATTTTGTAAAACATTTGTTTCAGTTATATATACTGGATCATGATAAAATGTATTGCTGTAGACTGTAATAAAGTTTTAAAATCATAAACGTACTATTTACTAGCAAGGAAATTTAGTGTCAAGAATGTCAAGTGTCTTAGCTCAAGTTTACACAGCCAGTTTGTAGAGACTAAACTAAAACCGGATATTCTGATTTTCAGTTCAGAGTTTCTTTGACTTAATTAAAACTTTGATTCAGACTAAGTAATTCTGAAATACTCATAAAGTTGCCTCGTTCTGAGAGCTCAGGATAAACCCTAACATTCAAATATTTAGAGGAATGTAAAAACTAACTGGTTTATTACTAACATTCAGATTATTGGTAATAGTCACCTAATTTGAGTTTAAAACAATACAATGAATTAGAAAGTATACAGGCAGACTTTTTCCTGGACCTTAATCTGTGCTGTCCAGATATGTTGTTCCTTGCTCTCTAGTTTCAGACTATGAGGTCAGGCCCAGGGCATGTCAACTTTGACCATCAGTCTCCAGTCTTTCCTTCTCAGGTATCAAAACACAATTTTTCCCATTACAGATGCTCCTTAATTAGGAAGACTTACCACAATGTAAGTGGACACTGGATCACAAGAGAAATAAGCCAGCAAGAACTAACTCTTGCTGAAAAAGCCTGAGAAAAATAAGCTGAGGGAATGGACATCTCCTAAGACATAAACCCAGAGAAGTTATCCATTTCCCCTGTCTGCCCATCATGAGTGTGTCAGGTTGACTTTTTAAAGGACAACTTTAACATATAAGAATATTTTGTAATTTTTAACTTATTTGGACTTTGTTTTAGTAGAGATTTTATTTGTGTGCATCTATCTAAATTAATTTATAGGGATTTACATGTTGTATTACCCATACCTGAAAGATTGTTCTCTCTTTACTCAGTAGGATTGTTCTCATTATACAAAGTCCAACCAAATATATTTTTCTGATGAAACATGTTTTTAGTTTATACACTATTTACTTAAAACGATTATGCAGGTAATTTCAACAGCAGTACAATGAAACGTTTTAACTGAAAAATATTCTCATATTAAGTGTGCTTTCCATTTACCTATTTGTTTTGTTATAGAGAGAATTTCTGAGGCTCTACATTCTCTCATGTAAAAGATGTTTAAATTAATTTTAGTAGATTTTCTTTTATAAATTGAATAATATTTTTATAATTACTGATCCAGGAATAATCCCTAAGTCAGTTTTTCACTAGAAATTAATAGTTGTTCATTATTTCAACTTAAATATTTTCTATTGGTATTTTTAAATTCCATCATTGTCTAATAATCACGGTAGGAATTACATTAATAACATCATTTAGCTGGCTTACCAAGTCAGAATCCTAAAAAGATTCTGAGGTAATACTTGGTCTCATCACAATAAGCTGATCAATTTACCTACCTGTATACTCCATTAGAATTCAGGCTTCTCTAATACATGGAACATAACTGTTTTATATTTGTTTCCTGGCCTATGGTAAGTATACACACTGCTTATAAAATCAAATCTTTGAATGCCTTTAATTCTTTTACTCTTGGAAATGACTGGGTTCTCTTTTTGACAGACTTTTTTTGCCATTTATTTGATGCCATTTTTAGATTTCCTAGTTCATCCAGTTTCAAAATAGAACTCATTTGTAATAGATCTATGTCGTATTATAATTGGATTCTAAGTAATAAAAAAGTACCATTTGCTTTTACTTCATAATAGATTTAATATTTTACACTAGAAGTGTTTTCTTTTTAATTACAAAGCAACTGGCTTCTTTGTTATCATTATTGGACTGTATTCTGGAATATGACTCTTAAGATCTGACCCTGAATTGTGGGGCATTGCAATTTGGATATAGGATTTTCTAGTTAGGCAAAATAATCTTGTTAATTAAATGACATGTAATTTTTTGTATTTGTATACCGTCTTTGGCATGCTATCCCAATAAATTATTCCTTGGATTGAATCATATACTTATAATAATTTCTGTGGCTTTTGAGAATATCTTCAATGTTTTAAAATTCAAGGAAATTCTAAGAAATTCTAGGAACCTATTTCATTCCTAAGAATGAATGAAATTGCACTGATTACTCATAGCTAATATTTTGTTTAAGGATTCAGTAAGAAAAGTTGGCTGGGGTCACATTTGAGAATGTATTGCTTTGAGCATAGATGCAGAACTTGGCGAAGTCTAGTTTGTTTTTTTCAGGGTATTTTAACAATTTGGCCAGTAATTATTGTACAAAGTTAATGTACTTTTGGAAATAAGTGAGGTTCACCTGACTGACCTCTACTTGAGCCTGCCTTAGCCTGAAACCATTTTTGGGGGAATCTGTGCCTTAATTGCAGTAATTATCAAATAATTTCCTTTTACCAATCATGTTTTTGTTTTTTGTCTTTGACTTTATGAATAAATTTTTATGAAAAGAATTTTACATGATATATTTATTTAAGTATTTGAAAGGTAAAACACCAGTGTTTTTTTTTCAATATAAAAATAAAGGACTTAAAGGTGTATGTAACTACAAAACTACCTGAAATTTATTTATATTTGTGAACTTGTAATTATTAAATATATTTATGTGAGAATTTAAATAAAAGAACATCAGAATTTACATAGTTTGAAAATATAACTATACAGATTGTACATGTACACATACTATGCTCAAAAGGATTTATATTTTATAGAATATAAATTATTTTTAATATGGAAGCATTATTATAGCCATTTTTACCTAAACATAACTACTTATGTAATGTAATCATATGACTAACTTGGTATATTTTCTCTTCTTTTGATTATTGATATTTCTTGAAATGATATATACATGGTTAAAACATATGTTTCAGTCTTAATAATCATTTAGCACCAGAGTCTTTTTTGAGCAGTGTTAAAATTTGAACCAGACATAAGTCAGTAGTTCTAGAATTTAATTGAGGCTTTTGAAATTTCAAGGAGCTCAGGGAAATGAAGAAAGTTGCTGCAGAGGAGTGTTACGGAAATAACAATTGATTCTATAATTAAATTTAACCCAAAGAGAATTGCAAGATCCAGATGATTTATGATAGCGAAAATGTCTCTTATTTCCCTTATTTCATCCGTAGTCATTGCTCTTGTGATTATATTAGGAAGTCAAGAAAAGGGCAAAACACTCAGGTCAGTCACCTTCTGTAGTAGAAATTTGAGTTACTACTGTGAATAAAAGTTTCTCATGCAATTTCAGAAACAACTATTTTATGTTATTTGGAGACATACTTTATTGTAATTCTTTCAGTACAGTATTTTTTAGACTCTTACATAAATCTATATTTGTATGCCTTATCTCTGTAACTGGTTTCTTAGCTTTTTGAGGCCAAAGACTGTAACATTTCTGGATTTCTTATAGATTCTTATAGATAGTGCAAGGCCTATAGCAGTGATGTAAATATAGTTCCTTAAATAAATTTGTAAAGCATCAATTAAAAAAGAGTAAACTTGGGGCAGTGTTTCACAGGTAATAGATGTTAATAATATTGGTAATAATGCCATTAGCATATTCTCTTCATCTCAGCTCATTAAAATCAGATCACTAGTTTATATATAACAACCATCACTATAGATTTTTTGTATTATAATCTGTCATTTTGTATAACAGTTATCTGTGAGTGTTATGAACTTCAATTCTGGCATTTTGTAAAAAAATTCTCAGCAGAAGCAAAACTATAAAAAAGAAAAAAATGTTCACAGTAAGACATCTAGGCTGTATTCAACACAATGACAAAAAAATTAGAAAGTTTATTTCAATAATTCAGTCAAAATGATTATTTGGGTATTGTGTAACTCACACTTAACTTTGTTTCTGAGCAATCTAAACATTCTAGGTTTACAATTTGAAAGCACTTAGTCAACTGTTCTCATATGGAAATTGATTTTTAGTTCTTCCAAACATATGAAATTTCTATAAGAAAATGTGTAATATCAAATTACTTTGAAATTGCAGTTAAAATGAATAATATTAATTTCTTTATCAATCTTCCAGAATATCTCATGTAACATAATACCACTGATTTCTGACTTTTGACAAGCCAGATGCATTTTTTAATTCAAATATTTTGGATCTAAGAAAGGTAATAAGTGCATATATTTCATAGCATTTCCAGGAAAGGCTGGGAGAGCTCTCTAGTAAAACACATTGAACATGCCTACAGTAATACATATGGATTTTGACCATAAATAGAATAACAATTGTAAATAGCATCACATTATTCAGGGGAAATTTTGCTGATAATTGAATTTGTGATAATCTTACAAGAAATCTTTCCATTTTCAGAGCATTTTGGGTTTCCGAATTATAGAGTATCATGGATATACAGCTGAAATAATTGCCCCTGCAATTTTTATTACCTATAGATGTATAAGTGTGTGTATGTTTGCATATGTTTGTCTTCTCTTTTTCCTTTTCTCTTACACATTGGTGCTCATGCACATGTGTGCACAGATGCACACACACAACACACACATGCACACACACACACGGGATGAGCAAATAGTTTTCTTGGAAGACAGCCAAACTTCATTTGTTTATGTATTGTCTGTGGCTGCCTTTGTTCTGTGTGGCAGAGTTCAGTGATTGTGACAGAAACTTACAGCCACCAAAGTCAGAATTATTTACTATCAGGACCTTTACAGAAAAAGTTTGCTGTCCCCTGATGTATCTGGTATATCCAGAGACTTAAGTTTTCTTCCTATTTTACAGACAGTAAGACTGCCATAAGTTTGTGATAACTTAGTTTTCAGTGAACTAAAGAAATCAATGAATGCATGAACTCTCACTGTCTCTACAGAATTTTGAAGGGTTTTTTTTTCATTAAAATTTGTAATCTAAATATGAAGGTAAGCTGTATTGGCTTACTTATATTTAAATAAGCTTTTAAAAATAGGCTTTTTTAGTCAAAAAACTTAATTTTATTATATTTTAAGTTAATTTTAGAGTATTTCGAATATAGTTTTAAAATAAAATACTTGAGAGAACACATAGGCAATCCTTAAAATAGACAATTAACATAGTAACTGATACTACCTACCTATATAACTATATCTTAATATTAGTTTTAGCAATAATAAAAATTTAAGCCATTATTTTTATTTCAAAGGATGTTTCATGTTGATTTTTGTTTGTTTTATTGGGTTTGTATTAGAAAGCCACACTAATTGCTTGTTTTGCCAGGTTTAGATCTTAATAAGTTCAGATGACTGACACGGCAACATTGAAAGTAAATTATACAGAGAGGGAATAGGAAGGTAATTTTATGTTTCAGGTTAAAAAAGCAAAATATAGAAAATATGAGAAATGGCTGCTGTGCAGATAGAGATGTATAAGTATTACAGGGGTCTGTAAGACACTCTTCATGGCAATGCCCTGTGTCTTAGAATGCTTCACAATACCATGGGGAAAGTGTAGAGAATAGAATTTGAAGAATACACCACTGAAACTAAGGTAAATCAAGCATGGTGGACCTACAGAATTTCTTTCCACATCTATAGTTGTTCAATGTTTGTTACTGAAATGAAACTATTTCAGTGCCATTCAGCTCTACTAATTTGGGGATTTTTATAAGTTAGAAATAGGCTGGGCCTGGTGGCTCATACCTGTAATCCCAGCACTTTGGGAGGCCCAGGTGGGTGGATTGGTTGAGCTCAGGAGTTGAGATCAGTTTGGGTAACATGACGAAACCCCATCTGCACCAAAATTAACAAAAATTAGCCGCTATCCTCCAGCCTGGGTGACAGGCAAGATTTTGTCTCCAAAACAAAAAAAGATTAACAATTATTAGAAGATTGACTAAAAACTAGTTAATCCTGGGCATATTTGATTTTTAAAATTCAGCTTGTCAGTATAGTCATGTCTATGGAATGGAAAATAAATTGGTATCTTTTATTGTAAGGAGAAATCTTGTCTGGAATGAAACTCATCACTTTTCCTTGTGCAAACTTGCTTCTTCATTTGCTTTCCTTATCTCTGTTAAAGTTATCATCATCACACTCTGATGGTTTCTTTACCCTGCTCCAAAATAGTTGTTAAAATAGTTGTCTAAAATATTTTGTCTCACTCCAGAATGCCTTTCAAATCTGTCTCTACTTGCATTGCCACCATCTTGAGTGCAAGCTTTCATTCATGTAACTATTAGTTACTAATTTCTTCCTATACTGCTGACAGTAAGTGGTCTTTCCAAAATAGACCTGATTCTGTCTGCGCCGTGCTTAAAATCCTGTAGTGTCTCCCTGGTGATGACAAGATAGTATGCCATGTATGCCTCTACTTCCTGCCTACCTCTCTGTCTTCATTTCCATTCTCTTCCTTTCATCCTTCACACCCTGCAGTATAACATTCCAACTCCACTTGGCTGACTATTGCATGCTTCTTTATATCTCAGACATTTCTCTGTCACCTGGAATGACCTTCCCTTTTTTCCCTTTTTAGCTTAGATAGGCTGGGCAGTATCCAACTCAAATGTCACATTCCCCATAACTTCTCCTAGATACAGTTGCTTGCTACCCTTCCTGTGCTTCTCACACTGCATTCTCTATGAACCTGCTAGGATTCTCTGTCATGATTATTTGCTTACATTACCTGCCCTGCATCCCACTTAGTACCTGCCGTGGTGTCAGGCACATTAGACAATATGCTTGGTAAATGCTTTTGAATGAATTGGGATCTTATTCTAAAAAATGATGTTCTTATTTTTTCTCAAAATCTTATTTTGTTCTCACAGTTGATAGTGGATGATGATTTATAGATTTATTGATTCAAGTAATATTTATTGATAATATATTCAAAGCACTTAATCTGTCAGTCTCCTCTCTTGGATCCTTACTTAAAGAAAACTTTGACATTTAAAAGATGAGTTCCATATAAGAGCATGATTTCTTGCTTGTCACTAGAACATGTAATATTAATTTCCCACTATGAGGAACATTCAGCAAGAGATGGAATTTTGAACAGTATTTTAAAGCTTTAGGACTCTTTTAACTGGGTGTTCAATTCAACAGGTGTAAAAAGTTAGACCCACAGATTGACCCAAAAGAGTCTGACAGTTTTTGATTAAAACAATATTATTGTACCTTTTAGTAGTGTTCGTGTTAAAGATAGCATTGTCCCAAAGGCCAAGCTTCTGACTTTACACTCATTTTGGGGATTTCTTATCTGGTTTATTATTTGTGGCAGTTTTTTGTTTTGTTTTGTTTTCTAATGGGGAGGGAGTGTCGTTCTGAAAGAAGAAATTAACTTCCTACCCCTAGTAGGTGTGAACCCAAAAGAACTGCCACTTGTTTTGGATAATGGTTTACTCAGCTATATCTGTTTAATTTACTGCCTGGATCTGGACCCCCTCAAGTTTGTCCAGCTGTATCTTCTCAGGTATTTGCATCTTAGCCACTCAGTGAGCCTATTTCCTCTTTAAACAATATAGTTCATAATATATTCAGAAGTTCTTAATGAACGGTTTCCTTACTGTTAGAATATCTCCCAAATATACAAGCCTCTTTCCTCATAGGCCCTAACACATTTATTGTCTATGTTCCAGGCGTTCATTTTATACTGGTAAACTGTATGGTTTGCAGTACTGAATGAATGATTCTGGTTAGAATATTCATTCCAGTGAACATACATATTTTGTGTTGTAAATATTCTGTTACTTTATCCAGACTCCTAACTATATTTTTGTTGGGGAGGCACATGTATACAGCTCCTTTGGGGGCTACTTCTTAATTAACAAGGCACAGACTGGCATGATAGAACAGGAATGTTACAAACAGTCTTTAGTATAATTTCTCCAATTTTATAATTTGCTTTAAATTATTTCTTTGATCTTTCAAAACCATTTATAATTTTCTTTCAGTCTATCTTCGTTTTTTACCCTAGCCCTCCAGTCTCACTTTTAAACACTCTTATAGTCTATTTATCCATCCCCAAACTATAAAGGTTTTTTCAGATTTTCTGTTTGTTCTGTTTCCACTTTTTGCTTAAGCTGTTGCTTTTTGTCCCCAGGTCTGCCTACAATAAGCTACTTTCACCAAGAAAACTGTCAAAATCATTCAACTTTGAATTTGATCACTGTGACCCTTCTCATAATCATATATTGCCATCTTATGAATGCCAAACTATTTATCTAGCTCTGCATCAAACAGAATGGGCTTTGAGTTAGATGACTTGAATTGGGTCCCAATGCCGCCACTTACTAGATGACACACCTTTGGCTAGCCACCAAATCTTTTTAATTTTTATGTATCAAATGAGGTAATAATAACAAGTTTAAAGAGTTACTAAGAGATTCAAATGAGAGAGCATATATATGTTATTCATAAATGATAAAGCTCTCTATATAAATTTGATATAATCTAAATTTGAATTAAAATATGGACACTTGGGAAGGTATAAATAATAACCTATTTATTACTGTAAACTCCTTAGTATTAACACTATATTTTGCTCATAAGTGGAGATCTCAAATTAGTTACTTTGATTATGAATTTCCTGCCAAATACAAAAAGGAAACACTCAAATTTTTTGAGACATACACTTGTGAAATATTTGTCTTATGCATATACAACATAGGAGTTACTTATAGCATCAATCAGTGGTTGTATTTTCATTATCTCTAGTAAAACATTGATTTAACATCTTCTTTTTAATAATACTTCCAACCAAAGCAATTATGTAATTTCGAAGATAGATATGTCTTTCCAATTTGCCTCTGATTGTGTTCTCATCGTCAAGTTTGGTTTTTCTTTTTTCCTTCTGTCCAAAACTAATTAGACGAAACACGTTAGTAAAGATGTGAGGTTCTGTGGACTTGAAATCACAATGGCCTTTTACACAATACTGAGAGCACTGTTTGCAAATTGCAATTTTGCTATTGTATCAGTTTTTTGTCATTCCATGAAGCATTTGTTTATATTTCTCTTATGATGGAATAATAGTATCTGTAAAAACCATAAATGTTCTTGTTAAATGGGGTTTTTTTATAAGTTTATTTAAAAATTGGCCTCTGAGAAATGAATGTAATTTCATGTTTTTCTAATTTTACTCCAATTTGTTACATATTTAAAAACTCATACATACACAGAATGTATGTGAATAATTCTTTATATCAAAGCCCTATTGTCTAAATTTACATGAGATTAATTATGATCATTTGCCTTTTACTTGTTTTTTCTTTCTCAGAATTCAAATCGTTGAGTAGCCAACAGGTGATAAATGTTCTGTTAATCCTTCTGACTCTCTAGAACATGAGAGAGTCTAACAGTTACACCATTTGTCTCTTAAACGAGCTTCTCACATCTGCCTCTTATTTCATTAGTTAACTGTCTGCCCAAAGGTCTGTTAAGATGGAATACTAGTACCTTTTTATAGCTTGTTCTGTTGGTCTGTACAGTAAGGAGATAGGATCGTTAGCAAAATGGGTACAAAAGGGTATTTATTCACTGCCTACAATAAATATACATGCTAGTATCTAGAAGGCATTTGAGACTGTTTATTGAAATCACCTTAAGAAACAAAAATAACTGGTGTCACTTCAACTTTCCACTTTGCAACAAATAATGTTAGGACCATGGGCTTTCTTACTGCATGAGGCTTTTACTAATTACATTTATCATCAAAGGAAGAGAAATGATAGTATTTGTAAAAACTATTAATTGAATGTTCTAGTTACATAGAGGTTTTTTTGAAAGAGGAAAAGGTCTATTTATTTACTTTAATTTTAAAAACAGTGAAAAACTTTAGAAAATATTTTTATATTGCCAAACATTGTAATTAACATACACTCAATATCGTTATTAATACTTGATTATCTCATTCTCTATGTTGGCACTTCGAAAAACTACCAATTAAGATCTGCTCTCTCATCATATACATCCTTATACAGCAGTCATACTTGTAACTGGAAAAAGTCTTGATAACTTTTCATCCATACACATAATAAGAATTAATGTTTAAACTGTTTATAAGAAGAATACATTCTTTACCTGTAGAATGGGAATAATAATACTGTGTCACAGAGTGTAATGATCATTGAGACCATGCACATAAGGCACTGTGCAAATGCGTTAAATATTGCCCAGCACATAGTAAGTGATCAATGAGTAGTAGCCATTAGTACATAAACATTATTACATTCAATTTTTTTTTCTTTTGGTATCTATTTGGGGAGATTGGAAGCACAACAGTAAAATATTTCATAAAGATTGCTTGATGTGTTAATCATACCTTCTTTTTTATTTATAAAATCGTTTATTAATTAATAAGCTGTGGGAATTACCTATTTGTAAACTAATTTTGCCTTGTGGAATAAAATTTAGGCAGATCTTCAATGATTATTATTCTCTGTTCCAGGAGACAATCATATAACAAATATAATTGGAGTAATAGCAGCTCTACCTAGTTCATCAATTTCAATAACCTTCCCCACCTTGTTTAAATGTAAGAAATGCCTCAACAAAATAAACAACCAAAGCATGAAGTCAGTTTTTGAGTATTTTCACATAATCTTTTATGTCTGAATAATTTTAAATTATTATTAAAAATGTATGCTAGGTAAACATTTTCTTTCAATTTACCTTAGGAATTCTATTTAAAAGAAAGTTTTATTTAAATAAATTAAAATTATATAATGAATTAACTCGGAATGATGATTTCTGCCTTTGTAATTTCATTTTGTTTTCACGTTTCTTTATTGTAGGCCTTGTTTGTATGAAGTCCAGCACATCTGTGGTTGAGCTTGTTATGCTGCTTTGTTCTCAGGTACAAAATCTCATTCACTCAATTACGTTAATATATGAGGATTTTTGTGATTGATAATAAAAAGTATGTGCATATATATGTGTATGTTTATATATTTTTTAAAACTTCCATTATCCCTTAGATATAGAAAATAATTTATGTTGAGTTATATTAGTATATAGATGATCTTACCATGTAAATACTTATTCTTTCTCTCCCTTCTTTTACTCTTTTTAGCAGTATTATTCTCCTACCCTTTCGATTCTTCCATTGTTTCCTACCATATAATCAAATACATACATATAAACGTAATTTATAATTTTGAAATATATTATTAATTACATTGTTTCTTCTTCTCTATATTTGAGATAATGAAAAGTAAGTTTTTTCATTCCATACCCAAAGTATGGAATTATGATATTATGATACAGCTTATTAGTAAATGGTCTTTGATATAAGACTTTCTTGCTTTCCCTTTTTTAAGTCTAATTTGTATATGTCAGTATAAATTCTAAAAATCTACTTGAGCTCTTTATCTTTAATAGTCAAAATCACAGATAAATGGTAATTGTTGGGTATTGTTTCTTCTTGACAATTACAGGAAACTAAAAATAAACGTAAACAGTTTCTGATTACTTTAATAGGAAACTATTGATCTTTCTTCTCACCAGCTCTATCAAGTCTCCTAGCAATCCTGATTATCCTGATTATAATATTAGTGTTAAATGTTTTATAGTATCAGTCTGAAAAAAAGAGCTTGTGTGTGTTTGTAATAAGCAGTTATTACCTTTATTCGTAGTTTCTCTGATAGATAGAAAGGAACATACATCTAAGCTATTGCTAATTACTGGCCTGAGATTTGCCTTAAGACACAGCTAACTCGCAAACAAACAACAATATGAATTCAAGTGATCCTCTAAAACATCAGCATAATTGAAGAAAACAAAGAAACAACTTACCAATTGGTTTTCAGTTTTCAGGTTTACTTTCTTCAAGAATATATTCCCAGGAAAATCATTAGGCCCATTTTCCCCTTTATAGCCAAGAACATTATTGATAAGGAAGAGGTTAAAGAAAACAATATCCCTGGCAGAAGGTCATCTGCAGGCCATTTGAAAATTTTCTCACCTATTGTTGAAGTCCTGAGTTCGAGAGACTATCTGGACCTTTTCGATTCATGATGATGCACAGCTCTGTAAAATGCTTTTATGGAAAAATGGCTTAGAATTTCTTCCTTCATAGCCCTGTGTTTCACTGCAGTTCAGAGAACTAAAGAGGAATGTAGCATTAAGATCTGGTGTCTTTGATGGCCTCATCATCTAATCATAGGTTTAACATTACTCATTTGCTGGCTCCAGGAATTCCTGCCATTAAGGGCCCTAGAGATGAAACTTTGCCTCAGATATTGATTGAAAGGAAGAGTGAGAAATTTAACCTCTCTATGCAGTGCACTTTCTTTCAATGTTTCAGCAAAGCAATATTGTAAACATGCCTCTCAATTTGATTTTTAAGTTGAATTTTTTAAATAATTCAGTATTTTTAAATATATCAAGTGTTTATTTGATGAAATGTACCTTATTTAACTTAAAAATATATGCTTATTCTTTAAAATAGCTCCCAAATGTTTTTGTTATTTTCTGCTTAACTGAAATATTGCTTTCCACTAAATATTTTTAATGAAACAAATAATCCTTCTTTATTCAGGTGGAAGAAGTTTACCATTTTACTGTGAAACTAAGCTTATAGAACTGTCTTTGTAGATCATTAATTGCTTCATGAATGTTTAAAGCCATGCCTTTAGTTGTAAGAACACACATACCAAAAAATGGACATGTCTTCAAAGTTTCTTAAAATAATGTGCCATTTCTCTTTACTACTCAAATTCAAGGTAATTTATATCCTGTTTTCACTCGGGGCAACATAGCAGGGGTATACCTCTGAAAAGAGAAATAAATGCAGTTAATGATGCTGTGGAGATTGCTTGGCATGGCTCTCTCCAAAGCAGAGTTCTTCTACAGCCCTTAATGCATCTCTTGTAGAATGAAGCACAGTCCCTGTAGAATTAGCACAGTTCTGTGGGCAGTCTTTGTGCCAATGCTGTAGGTAATCCTGATGAATTTTGAAAGCTGCAGAGTTCTGAGTCCTTTTTTGTTTTACTTTACAGACAGCCCTTTGTAAGTCTTGAACGCTCCATGTTATTATGATGAGCTTTATGAGTATTAATACTAATAAAAATACTTCAAAATCTGAATGAGTAACTTTGTTACTTTCTTGATATGCTATATATATTTTTTTCTACAGTGAGAAATCCAACTAAGATCTTTAATATTGTGATTTAATGCTGGTTAGAATAAGTTAGAATTCTGTAATTAGAATTTTTACTGTATTTATTTGTATAAAATATGCTTTTCTTTTTTCAAATTTAGATAAACCATTGAAAGATAATTCTTTTTGAGAGGCTTAGAGACTAGGCAGCTAAGAATTAAAAAGGAAAGAAAAATGCAATATTGGTTTTTTAATTGGATTTTGTTTTTCTTTGCTACAACACATTAGATGGCTTTTATTTTTATGCTTCTAATTTTCATTTTGGAAATTTTCTTTTAGCAACTACATATTATTAAGGATATTAGCTTTTCTGTCTTATCTGAACTCCTGAATAAACTTATGGTTGCTAATAGTTTGTGCCCAAAGTATGGTCTAAATTTACATGAGATCATATTACAAGTGTCTGAAGGTACTTGTCAAGGATAATTCAGTTCATATGGGCAAACTTTTAAACTCCAAGGGATATACCATCCAGTCTACCCCCAGTGTAATTTTACATCTTCTTGGAAAATGTATTTAAGTCTTAGAATAAGCTGTTAGTATTATCATTATGATATATTTATCATCCCACAAATACCCACAACATTTTTTACTGTATTCTGGATTATTTTTCTGATATAGATCTTACGATACAAATATAATTTAAGAATAAACTATTTAGTCTTCTTCACCTTTAATCTGTATTAAAGTTTCTGTTAGTAGCATATAAAAATTCTTTTCACATCACTTTGAAGTGAAATGAACTAAATTTAAAAAAATCAATAGCAAATCAGTGCTTGATTATGGAATACAATGCCTTGTTCTTCTACAGGTTCTTCAGCATATCATAGATCTGATACTATCTTCTATCAGATTTTTCAAAAAGGTTTTATAATTAGATGTGGTTGAGGTGCTTATTCTCTGTGTGTACTTATTTGTTCATTACATTATTTTTACTGTATTGTGCTCTTGATGAAGAGCAGATTTCATTTTCAAGTAAACTTCTTTAGGTACTATAATAGTTCCTAATTACTTCCAGATTTTTAAAGAAAATCTCCATAAGATATACTCCAGGAAAAGTGGGCTGGTGTTATCCCATAGGATTTCTTTAAGTTTTTATAAATAAAGTTTAGCAGATGTCACACACATTTTTCTGTGCCTTATCTGTCAATAGAAAATATTTTATACATTGAGAAACTGTACATTTAAAAAATTCTTAGTACTTAAGTGCTTTCTGACTGGAAGCAATGATTAAGCAAATGTGTGCTTAACAAATCATTTCTATTCTCACTGAAAACCTAAAGATGTATAAGTAATATAAAGTAATAGGCCTGCAAGTCTTAGTTAGGTATATGTGGATGAAGTCACTAACATGAATTATCCTGTGGTTTGTTTAAATTCACTTTCTTCTAAATAACCTCATATACTTAAATATAAAGAATTTTAGTGACTTCACTGATGTGATCAAAGCATTAACCCAGGACTTCTAAAGACAACACTTATGAAAGAACCACAACTAAAGAACAATCTTCTTTTTTTAAAAAATGATTTGGCCTTTGAACACTTACATTTTTTTTTTCCAGTTTGATATAGCTTAGTCAAATAGTACAAAGAATAAAAATATGCTTTTCTTCTGCTAAATGCAATAAACCTGAGGTTGAGATACAACGACACAGATAAGACAATACAGAAGCCTATTAAAGAATACTCATTATAAGTACTGAATATTGAAAGGACTTTTGGTGTGTATAGTAAGAAAATTTCAAATATAAGAAAACCAGGGATGGATTAGATGCTTTTTTTCAGTGTCTTTGAAAATATTATGAAATTCTAATTATGAAGATGAAATTATATCACATTTAATTTGGTAATTATTTAGTGACTATATATTTTAAGCTTTTTAATGGGTTACTAAAGACTTACACATTGTTCCATTTCTCACAAGTGATATCTATGAAACTTGGCAGTTTTGCAGCTGAATTTGAAATCAGTAAAAAATTATGACCTGATACTTAAAATTGAATATAAATGAGCAATTACCTTTCTGTGGTTTAGTAAATGGATCCTATGTACTAACAATAAGATTGTCATGGGAAGGTTTATTGATATGAATTAAAGATGAGCCCTGAAGGTGGAAGGTTTTTCTATTCAGCATAAGCAGAGAAGGAGAACTGGGCTAAAGAAACAGCCTGAACTCTGTTTCTTCAGAAACCTGAGGTCTGAGTCTGTTCAGCAGTGTCTAATCTTTTGGCTTCCCTGGGCCACATTGGAAGAAGAAGAATTGTCTTGGGCCACACATAAAATGTACTAATACTAATGATAGCTGACGAACTTTAAAAAAAAAGTCTCATAATATTTTTAAAAAGTTTACGAATTTGTGTTGGGCGGCATTCAAAGCTGTCCTGGGCCACCTGCAGCCCATTGGCTGCATGTTAGACAAGCTTGTGTTACATGCTCAAGCCCGTTACCAGCCTCATTTACAGCACATCAGCAATTAAGTAGCTGTATGTGATTACGGTCAAAGGATAGCAAGAGCAATTTTTTTAAATAAATAGAAAATTGAAAAAACATCATAAATTAAGTAGCAAGACAATATATAATGTGTATTTGTTTACCTAGGTTCTCACCCATTTCCAGGCAATGTATAATCCAATACCTTCCATCCTCAAGAGTATTTTAATATAAAAATATTGTATTAATAGGGTAGAATTAAGGCTATTAAGAAATATCTAACTTTTTTTAAAGTATTGGATAGTTCATGATCACTGACTATAGATTCTGTCTTTTAGAAGAGCCACTTTTTCATTTTCTAATATAAGAAATCCCTGCCTTTATCTCTAGATGGTGGGTGATCCCCCCTCTTATTTGTACTATAGTATCATTTCCAAGTTAAAGGGGGCAAATTTGGGCATTTAATTTTTTTTGGAGTGGCAATGTTATATAATCTTTCTTGCCCTAAACGTTTGTAATATGTCCTAAAGTATAAATAAAAGTTAAATAGGAAGATGAAAATACAGTGAAACATAAAGATGATAGTCAACTCAGATAATAATAAAAATGTAAAATTATTAGAGAATGTGGAGAAAGTTATATACTAAAAATGTAGACACTTTAAAAGAGAAAGAGTATCAATAGAAAATAATCGGAAAATTTCTATTTCATCTATCTTGGGAAGAATCAGTACAGAACAGATTGCAACAGGAAGACAGACTCTCTCTCTCTCTGTTATATACTCAATTACTTATAGCATTCCTGGATGAAAATTTAATCAAAGATTTAAAAAGCATATAATTCAAATTACTTTTGATTATTTCCATGAGGTATTTTATTGTTGGATTCTTTTTTTTTAACTCTTAGAGAAGTTAGCAGGTATAAGAAATTTTGAGTCAGTCTCTTTTGTGTTACAAAATACTTTTCTAAGCTACCTGTAATACATACAATATACATTATATAACACTTGTGTATAACAACTTAACACATATCCACTCAAATTCTAGATGTAAAAGTTTATGAATAAACAAAAAGTTCTCACCTCATCTGTTAGAAATGATAAAATAAAAAAAGAGGAACAAGTCTTTTCTTTCTCATGTCTAACTTCTCATAATTCTAATAAAATTGAGGAAAAAAATAAATCAGTAAGCCTAGGCTTCCTGCAGGATCATTTTTAGGAGTGTTTAATGTCTATGACAGAAGATAGGGAATGTAAAATATTCTGAATCCATGAATCCCTGACAGTAAGCTCACCTCCCTGACCTAAAACTTCTTTCCATATTTTGCCTCAAAATTCACATTTCCCTTTCTCTCCGTTATTTTGGTGTATTGTTTTAATCTTTATTTTCCTAGATCTACTTTGTATAAGTTCTTCAGACAAATGACAACAACTTTGAAAAATGGTGAAAACTACACACACACACACACACAGACACACACACATTTCACAGATTTACCTCTAGTACACATTCCCTCTTTTGGGGGTAGATTTTCTTCATTTTTGTCTTATGCATATTTCAGTATACTGTATTTTTATTAACTATCATGTAATAAGTAGTTTTCTGTATCCTCTTTTTTTGTTCCATTGTACATTTCCTCATGATCATTTTTTCTGTGGTTTTGTTGTTTAAATAATTAGAAACTCACAGGAAGTTACAAAAATTGCACACAGAGTCCCATGTACCCTTCCCCCAGCTTCCTCTAATAGTAACATCTTATATATAACTGTAGTAGAGTATCAAAACCAGGAAATTGATATTAGTGTAGTACTGTCAACTAGATGATAGACATTATTCATCATTCTCTATTTTTTACATGTGTTCATTTGTAACTCAATACAATTTTATTCCAAGTATTAATAAAACGAACATGGTTGTTTCTGTACCTCCCATCTTCTCAATTATTTCAAACTCTTTTATTTCATGAAGCCTTTCTAGATTATTATTATATGGTTCTAATCTCTCCATCATTTCCTTGGCATCTGAGTGCACAAATCTAGATGGTAAATATAGGTACCTGTTTATATGCATTGGTGGGATGCTCTTATATATGATTAAGGTATGATTTTCTTTATCCACCACATTGCAGTTTCTGTTAGAATAAGCTGCATTTCTAGTATTTCCTTTCTTTATGAAGAATTATATTCAGCCAATGGAGAAAATAGTATTATATATATAGTCTCAATATATTTATTTAACATTTATGAAGAGCATGTTAAAGCATACATTGTTTATTTATAACAATCCAAAAGAAAAGACTACTTAAGGATGACACAGAACTTTGAAGTCTTTTAAGATCTGAAGTTTTTTATGGATATTATTCATTTCAAGTATGCTACAAATTTACACCATACTAAAGAAAGCTTTTCTGTTGCCTTCTGTTGTGCTTTACCACTGTCTTCCACTCCTAGTATAAATATCCAGCACATACTATATATAGTTATTAAGGACATATTACGTTATTTTATGAATAAAAATATAGTAGCTAAGGTAATGTGTTGTTTATTTTTATTGTGGTAAAATACATAAAACATAAAATGTGCCATTTTTACCATTTTAGGTATACAGTTCAGTGGCATTAATTAAATTCACAATGTTATGCAGCCATCAACACTACAATGTGAAGGTTAAGGAGGTCAGTCCCCTACACAGACATATAACTTTTTACTCCCCCAAAACTTTTTTTTTTTTTTTTTGATACAGAGTTTCGCTCTTGTTACCCAGGCTGGAGTGCAATGGTGCGATCTCGGCTCACTGCAACCTCCGCCTCCTGGGTTCAGGCAATTCTCCTGCCTCAGCCTCCTGAGTAGCTGGGATTACAGGCATGCGCCACCATGCCCAGCTAATTTTTTGTATTTTTAGTAGAGACGGGGTTTCACCATGTTGACCAGGATGGTCTCGATCTTTTGACCTCAAGATCCACCCGCCTCGGCCTCCCAGAGTGCTGGGATTACAGGCTTGAGCCACCACGCCCAGCCCTTACCCCCCAAAAATTAACCATTAATAGCTTAGTACCAGTTACAGGAAGCCTTACCAATAACAAGCAGTCAGTTAACACATGTTGTCTATGTTATTTGTGTTACACACTGTAATCTTACAATAAAAGAAGCTAGAGAAAATAAAATGTTATTAAAATCACAAAAAAGATATAAATATCTAAAATATATTTACATTAAATTGAAGTGGATGATTATGATTATAAAGGTCTCCACCCTGATCATCACACATGAGGTTGAGGAAGAAGAAGAGGGGTTGTTTTTCTGTCTCAAGGATGGCAGAGGTGGAAGAAAATTCACATATCAGTTCATGAATTCATGCAGTTCATGGATTCATGCAGTTCAAACCTGTGCTGTTCAAGAGTTGGCCGGGCGTGGTGGCTCACGCCTATAATCCCAGCACTTTGGGAGGCCGAGGCGGGTGGATCATGAGGTCAAGAGATGAAGACCATCTTGATCAACAAGGCGAAACCCCGTCTCTACTAAAAATAAAAAAAAAATTAGCTGGGCATGGTGCTGCGCACCTGTAGTCCCAGCTACTTGGGAGGCTGAGGCAGGAGAATTGCTTGAACCCAGAAGGCGGAGGTTGCAGTGAGCCAAGATCGTGCCATTGCACTCCAGTCTGGGTAACAACAGTAAAACTGTCTCAAAAAAAAAAAAAAAGTGTCAACAGTATTTATATCCAAAAATTTTCAATACCCCAAACAAAAACTCTCTACCCATTAAGGAAATAATTATTCATTTCCCTCCACCAGCCATAGGTATCTCTAATGTACTTTTTCTCTCTATGAATATGCCTCTTATAGATGTTTTAACCGGTGGAATTATAAATAGTTGTTCTATTTTGCCTGGTTTATTTCTTTTAATGTAATGTTTTCAAGGTTTGTCCATGTTGTAATATAAATTAGAACTTCATTACTTTTTATGTGAGTATAATATCTCATTTTATGTATAGTACCCATTTGGTTTATCCATCCATCTTTTCATGAACACTTCAGTTGTTTCTACCTTTGAACATTATGGTAAATAATGCTGCTGTCACCATTGTCATACAAGATCTGTTTGAGTTCCTGTTTTCAATTCTTTTGGGCATATACCTAGGACCGGAATTGCTGGGTCATGTGATAATTCTGTTTAACTTTTTGAGGCACCACCAAACTCTTTTTCACAGTGCCTTTAAAAAGCATTTTACAGTACTGTGAAGAATGAACGAGGGTTCCAATTTCACATTCTCTCCAGCATTTGTTAAATTTTGTCATTTTAAAAAATTATAGCCATCCTACTGAATATGAAGTGGTATCACATTATGGTTGATTTGCATTTTCTTAATAACTAATGATTTTGAACATCTTTTTGTGCACACAATGGCCATTTACACAACATTCTTTTCTTTCTTGGAGCAATGTCTATTAAAGTCCTTTGCCTTTTTTTTTCTTTTTTCAGACAGTCTTGCTCTGTTGTCCGGGCTGGAGTACAGTGGCATGATCTCATCTCACTGCAATCTCCACCTCCCAGCTTCAAGCCATTCTCTCTCCCTCAGCCTCTCAACTAGCTGGGATTACCACATGCCACCATACCCGGCTAGTTTTTGTATTTTTTATAGAGACAGGGTTTCGTCATGTTAGTCAGGCTGGTCTCGAACTCTTGACCTCAGGTGATCCACCCACCTTGGCTTCCCAAAGTGCTGAGATTACAGGCGTGAACCACTGTGGCTAGCCGCCCATTATTTTATTTGTTTTTGTTGTTGTTGAATTTTAGATATTCTTTATATAATCTTGATATTAAACCCTAATTAGATAAATCATGTGCAAACATTTTCTCTGTTATGTGGATTGTCTTTTATTTTCTCAATAGTGTCCTTAGATTTACAAAAGTTTTTAATTTTAATAATGTTCTATTTGTTTATTTTTTATTGTGGTTGTCTATACTTTTGGTATCTGATTTATGAAACCATGGCTCAATTTAAGCTCATGCAGATTTGCTCTTATGTCTTCTTATAAGTTTTGTAGCTTTATCTCCTGAATTTAGGCCTTTCATCCATTTGGAGTTAATTCTTGAATGTTGTATGTGGTAGATTCAACTTTAATCTTTTTCTTTTGGATATCTGGTTTCCAGATATATATAATGTTGTATACGGTAGAATCAACTTTAATCTTTTTCTCTTGAATATCTGGTTTTCCAGATATATATAATGTTGTGTATGGTAGAATCAACTTTAATCTTTTTCCTTTGGATATCTGGTTTTCCAGATATATATAATCTTGTATATGGTAGAATCAACTTTAATTTTTTTCTCTTGAATATCTGGTTTTCCAGATATATATAATGTTGTGTATGGTAGAATCAACTTTAATCTTTTTCCTTTGGATATCTGGTTTTCCAGATATATATAATGTTGTATATGGTAGAATCAACTTTAATCTTTTTCTCTTGAATATATGGTTTTCCAGATATATATAATGTTGTATACGGTAGAATCAACTTTAATCTTTTTCTTTGGATATCTGGTTTTCCAGATATATATAATGTTGTATACGGTAGAATCAACTTTAATCTTTTTCTCTTGAATATCTGGTTTTCCAGATATATATAATGTTGTATATGGTAGAATCAACTTTAACATTTTTCTCTTGAATATCTGGTTTTCCAGATATATATAATGTTGTATACGGTAGAATCAACTTTAATCTTTTTCTTTGGATATCTGGTTTTCCAGTACCATTTGCCATAGACACTGTTCTTTCCCCATTAAGTAGTATTGGCACACTTGTGCCAATCAATTCGTTATACATACCCAAGGTGATTTTTAATGCAAAAGTTATTTCTGCACATTTTAAAAAATTTTAGAATATTTGAAGTTAAAAAATATACCGACCTTACCTCATATTCTCACCATCCATGAGTAGTTACTACTAACCATATACTATGTGCCCTTTCAGACTATTTCTGTAGGTAATCTATTTTTTCCTTCTTATCAATATAAGAAAAAGTTGGTATTATAACATTTCTTGTAATTACTTTTCATAACTGACATTCTAAATCAGTAATGTCTAATAGAAATATAATGTGAACTCCTATAATTTTAAGTTTTCTAATGGCCACATTTAATAAAGTAAAAAATAAACAGATGAGATTATTTAATAATGTATTTTAACTCAACTATCATTTCAGCATATAATCAATATCAAAATAATCAATGAGATGTTATTGATTATCAATATATAAATATCAATGAGAATATATAACATCTATGTTATTGATTATCAAAATAAGAGATATTAATTGTCAATATAAAAAATCAGCGGGAATGTAGAACATCTTATTATAATCAATAATTATATATATGTAATTGTTTTATACTGTCTTCAACATCAAATATACATTTTATAATTAGAATACAGCTCAGCTCATAGTAGCCAGATTTAAAGTGCTTGTAATAACCATATGTGGCCATATATACATATACACACCTATACACACACACACACACACACGCACATACACACAGTATACATATATATACACACACACACACACACACATACCTATATATATACATATACATAGATAAATAGGTGTGTATGTATCTGTATCTGTGTGTGTGTGTATATATATGTGTGTGTGTGTATACATATATATGTATACACACACACACACACACATATATATATATATATATATATGAGCTTTTCTTTTTTTTAATTTTAATGTACACTCCAAAAGTACAAGAAGCTGTTTCAGGGGCGTGGAATATGGTAGATCTTCAAAGGTCAGCTAATTTTGTGTCTGAGATTCTTGTACTTAAAAATTATGATCTCTACATTTCTCTACAACACTGAAGCTCTTATACTGGCTTCCACACCTGTTGTTTTATATATATATATATATATATATATATATATATATACACACACACACACACACACACACACATATATATGTGTGTGTGTGTGTGTTGTATATACTCATAGCATATTCTCTTTTTAAAAAAATTATCTTGTAAAACAATCTACTTTTTTAAATAATAAACACAAATACAAGTACATACATATATTCATTTTATAATAATAAGATGTGTCAAAGTTTTAAACATAATTCAGTATCACCTAAATTCTTGGGAAATCTCTTTATGTTTATAGGATACATCAACTTTTCCTTAAGTAATCAATTAAATACATTTCAATATTTTCTAATGGTTTTTTAATGGTTGCCTTTCATCAGAAATTTTCTCTTTGAATTGATCATTGATTATTCATTCCTTACATTCAATTTTTCCTATAATACATTTAGTAAGATCTTCATAAAAATAAGAAATGAAAATGTGGCACATATACACCATGGAATACCATGCAGCCATAAAAAATGATGAGTTTGTGTCCTTTGTAGGGACATGGATGAATCTGAAAACCATCATTCTCAGCAAACTGACACAAGAACAGAAAAACAAACTCCGCATGTTCTCACTCATAAGCAAGTGCTGAATAATGAGAACACATGGACACAGGGAGGGGAACAACACAAAATGGGGTCTGTTGTGTGGGTCAGGGGAGGGACAATAGGAGGGTGGGAGGTTGGGGAGGGATAACATGGGGAGAAATACCAGATATAGGTGACAGGGGGAAGGGGCCACAAACCACATTGCCATATATATACCTATGCAACAATCCTGCATGATCTGCACATGTATCCCAGAACCTAAAGTACAATTAAAAAAATGAAATAGAGGCTGGGCGCGGTGGCTCAAGCCTGTAATCCCAGCACTTTGGGAGGCCAAGGCGGGTGGATCACGAGGTCAAGAGATCGAGACCATCCTGGTCAACATGGTGAAACCCCATCTCTACTAAAGATACAAAAAAAATTAGCTGGGCATGGTGGCGCGTGCCTGTAATCCCAGCTACTCGGGAGGCTGAGGCAGGAGAATTGCCTGAACCCAGGAGGCGGAGGTTGAGGTGAGCCGAGATCGCGCCATTGCACTCCAGCCTGGGTAACAAGAGCGAAACTCCATCTCAAAAAAAAAATGAAATAAATGGTACTTTAAATACTTTGCATATATATTTTCATTACTTATATATGTTTTACATACACTGAAAAAACTCTTATCTCTATTTTCATCCTACAGAGTATTTTTTCACTTCAGTCCTTACTGACTTTTTCAGCTTATTATTGCACAGAATTTCTAAGCATGTTAGTTACAATGAACATTCTCTTTGAAAATTTTAAGGAACACACCTATGTCTTTTAGTGACAGATAATGATAAATAAACATTAAAGATATCAGAAATATAGAATCAGTTCTAGAATTCTGGAATTCTCAAAAGACTTAAGATCTCAATTTACTCCCCCATTTTTCCCTTATAATTTGTTTTATATTTTCATATTTTCAAAAATTTTAAGATGGATTGAATCTCTAAGGACTTTAAATTGGTTTATTTAATTGTATACAAAGGAGAGGGAATGAAAAATGTACAGTGAGTTGACATAGATGAAGAGAAACTGATGGGGAGAATTATGTTTTGGATCTGAGATTTCTTCAACTAGTCCATCTAACTACCATAAAACGATTATGAAGAGAACATAGGGATTTCATCGTCATCCTTCTGGAACTTATTTATCTTCAAAGTGTTTAGTTTCAAAGGATCCTTAACATGAGATCCAGTTCCTTGAAAAAGTCCTTCATCTTGAGGAAATTTTATGCATCCATGTTGCAGAGTTAAAAATTGTGACAAAACTATCTAAAGACTTGGCAGCTCACTGCCGGCATTCAAACCCAAAGTTATGTATGTTTCCCCATGAAAATAAAAGGTTGTTCTTATATTTTTTTTCAGCAGAAAAGTGAATGTGTGTGTATGTAGGTCTGTTTTCTCAAATGGCAATGTTAAACTTTCTGGAATAATTTGTAAGATAAGACTTTTAAAATATGCCCTTTTCCTTTAAAAAAAAATCTTATTTTTAAAGATAAGATTTTAAAAATATGCCATTGCCAAGAGCTTGTTGTTGATGAAATGAAAGTAAATTTTTCTTATCCCTTTGCATGTATTCTCATGTATCTGTGTGCTTTGTTTTAAACAAATTCTCTAAGTCTGTATTTGTCAGGGAAAATGGTTAGATTGCTAGGGCGGGGACTAAAGTTGTCATCCATGTCCACCTATATACCATCTTTTAACTTTCAGGGTAGCTTATACCTCAGCATTCACAACAAACAAATACTGTTTCTTCTCTATGCTATCTTGTCATGAAGTTTTGTATATCTCTCCTTTCAATATTTTATCCAATTATTTTTTGAAGCTCTTGGAATCAGTTCCATAGTAACATGCACTTAAGAAGTATTTTTTGAAATTAGCCAGGCATAGTGGTGCACCCCTCTGTAATCCCAGTTCAGCTACTCAGGAGACTGAGGCAGGATAATTACTCGAACCTGGGAGGCAGAGGTTGCAGTGAGCCGAGATCGAGCCACTGCACACCAGCCTGGACGACAAAGCAAGACTCTGTCTCAAAAAAAAAAAAAGAGAAGAAAATATTTTTTGAAATTATAAAACAAATGTGCATCAGTGTAAAAGAAAAAGGAATATAATCATTGCCTAACCAAATTTATTACTCATGAAAAATTCAGAACCATGTGTATCATTTAATTCACACACATGTGTAAATAAAGTACTACAAATAGAAATAATTTCATTTCAGAGGCAATGTTTCATGATTAATGAAAGTAAAATTAAGTGATGATGAGAAGATGATATAGGATTTATCCTATTTCCTGTTTTCAGGGTTTTAAAACTATTTCTTTTACATGCTTTAAGATTTATTACATTGCCAGCATAAATTCATAGACCTTACTGCTATGGAAAAGGGCAGTAGAAGTAGAAATTTTTAGACCTGACTGCTATGGAAAAGGAAAATAATAAACATGAATTCTTGTCATAGTATTGCACTTTTCCATAGGAGTCAGTTCTAAAAATTCACTTGTGGCTTAGGATAACCAATGGAGAAGATGCCCTTTGTTACACTTTTCCTATAGGATGCATTTTTCTTCTCATTCCATTTTTTTTCTTTAAGTTTAAGCATTTTTGTTTACCACCTAAATACTGTGTGCCATTTTCTACCTAGGATGTAAAGGGATTGGACTTCTCAACTAAAGATGGTAAAAAAAATTATCTGTTCCACTTTTACAACTGTCATTCACAAATTGTTATACATGCTTTAAAAACTACATGCAAGTTTTTCAGGAGTAAACTATACTTTATCTTGTGAATAATATTTTATTGTACTTTTCTCTCTCTCATTTGGTTATTTTTTTAAGTAGGTAAAATAAGTAAACTTAGGTTTTCTTCATTGACCAAAACAATAAGAGCCCACAATACGGATTTGGTTTCTTTTTAAATTTTACTTTAAGTTCTGGGATACATGTGCAGAACGTGCAGTTATGTTACATAGGCATACACGTGCCATGGTGGTTTGCTGCACCTTTAACCTGTCAACTACATTAAGTATTTCTCCTAATTCTATCCCTCCCCTAACCCCACACCCACAATACCCACAGTGTGTGAAGTTTTCCTCCCTGTGTCCATGTGTCTCATTGTTCAACTTCCACTTTATGAGTGAGAACATGGGATGTTTGGTTTTCTGTTCCTGTGTTAGTTTGCTGAGAATGATGGTTTCCAGTTCCATCCATGTCCCTGCAAAGGACATGAACTCATCCTTTTTTATGGTTGCATAGTATTCCATGGTGTATATGTGCCATATTTTCTTTATCCAGTCTATCATTGATGGGCATTTCGGTTGGTTCCAAATCTTTGCTGTTGTGAACAGTGCTGCAATAAACATATGTGTGCACATGTCTTTATAGTAGAATGATTTATAATCCTTCGGTTATATACCAGTAATGGGATTGCTGCGTCAAATGGTATTTCTGGTTCTAGATCCTTGAGGAATTGCCACACTGCTTTTCAGTGATTTACATTCCCACCAACGGTGTAAAAGCATTCCTATTTCTCCACATTCTCTCCAGCATTTGCTGTTTCCTGACTTTTTAATAATCGCCATTCTAACTAGTGTTAGATGGTATCTCATGAGAGCCTGCAATATGTTTAATGCTAAATCCTAGAAAATAGCTGATAAAAACTTACGTTTAAAATTTCTAGTTTTAGTGCTGTTTGTATGGTGAGTCATTAATTCTCCAACTCTTCTATTGAAGCAGCATCTGAGGGCTGCAGTAGGGACAAGTTGGAAGGGTGACACAAACTGTAACGCATGCTGCCCACCAGAATCACAAATGTTCTATGCTCTTGGGCTTTCAGATTCTCATTTTACTTTATTATTGCTACGTTCTTCAACATTTTGAATTAGATTACTTGAAGGCTTTTTGTTGTTTTTTGTTTGTTTGTTTGTTTTTGAGATGGAGTCTTGCTTTGTCACCCAGGCTAGAGTGCAGTGGCATGATATTGGCTCACTGCAACCTCTGCCTCCTGGGTCCAAGCAATTCTTCTGCCTCAGCCTCCTGAGTAGCTGGGATTACAGGCGTGCGCCACCACACCCAGCTAATTTTTGTATTTTTAGTAGAGACGGGTTTTCACAAGTTGATGAGGCTGGTCTCAAACTCCTGACCTCATGATCCAACCGTCTTGGCATCCCAAAGTGCTAGGATTACAGGTGTGAGCCACCACACCCAGCTTTGAGGTTGTTTTATAATTTTTGTTTCCCTCCCAAACACCAGGGGAGATGAACATGTGGTATATATCCTGGGCATATTCCCTACCTGGTTCTTACATATCTCATACCCCAACTTGAATAAACAAAAACTTTAAATTGTTTTTCTTCACAAGACAATTGGTAACATTTTTGTGACCATACAAATTGTTAATAACAATTCGTAATTTTTCATGTTGTTAACAGACATTGACTTGGTAAATTGAAATTATGCAAATTGTTGCAAATAATGAATTTTGAAAACCTTCAAAAACTGAATTATACCCTCTTAATATTAGGTGGAGCCACTTTCGCTATTACTTAGGTCAAGGCCGGCATAACTGCTCTTGCGCCCCAGCCATATCATGTTAATGGAGCGTATGTGGTAGAATAGAAAATATTCATTCCTGGCAAACAAACTAGTAATAGACCTTGGGAGGAAAATGCACCAGGAAATATAACATTTAAACATTATTATACATAAGGATTTTTTCTGTGTTTGCCATCCATGGTACTATACTTCTAGAATTAAACTCTTGTTTTTTTAATGCTGTAGTATAGTCATGCGACAATTGCACCATCTATTTCTTCTGGCCCTAATGTCATCACAGATTAATAAAACCTGACTCTTCCTTTAAAAATACAGTACTTAAAATGTGCACATGAAAACACATAAAAAGTATACCGAAGTCGTAGAGCCATATGAAAAAGACTATTCAGCAAGCTGGTGTTAAACTCCCATTTTGAAAAATTGGTATTTCAACTTAAAGTTGCTTTAAATTCCTATATCAAATAAAAGTATTTGATGCCTACCTACATCAGGGCAGGTGAGCAAGACAGCTAGGGAGCAGGATACACAGAAGACTTAAGTTTTCTGCAGGGCACAGGGGAGAACAAAAAAATATCTTCTTTACATTAAGAAAAAATCCTTTCTTCTTTTCATAATTAGCAATACTTTTTTTTTTTTTGAGACCGAGTTTCACTCTTGTTACCCAGGCTGGAGTGCAGTGGTGCTATCTTGGCTCACTGCAACCTCTGCCTCCTGGCAGTTCTCCTGCCTCAGCCTCCTGAGTAGCTGGGATTACAGGCACGCACCACCATGCCCAGCTAATTTTTTGTATTTTTAGTAGAGACGGGGTTTCACCATGTTGATTATCTCGATCTCTTGACCTCGTGATCCACCCGCCTCGGCCTCCCAAAGTGCTGGGATTGTAGGCGTGAGCCACTGCGCCCGGCCCAGCAATACTTTTTCATGTCTTCACAGAAAATGAGAACCCAGTTAGATTGTTTTTCTGTAGGATTAAAGAAACACTATATTCCATTAGTTTTGATTATCTGTAGTAGCATCATTTTAAGAGGTCTCATTACCAGTCACATGGTTTCATACCTGGATTGTATGTTAATTGCTGTTGACCCAATAGATCACTAATTAATAATGTTTATTATTACTTGTGTTACTCAGGCTGTAGCAGGTGTTGAGTTAAACTTATATTAGAATTTAAAACCATGTATCTCTTAAATTCAAAAAGACCAAGACAAATAAGACCAAGGAGTTTACAATTTACTGGGAAATCAGTAAAGTTTACAGTCATGTTACTAAAATCTGGGTGATTTCATGAGGAATAACTGCACTATTTTATACACAAACAAGTAAAGGAAAACTTCACACTTCTTACTCTTTTTCTGAAGAATTAATTGTTCTTACCCCTTTTCAAGACACATCATTCTTTTATGCATTCGTCAGAATTTCCCTGTCACCTTTCATCTCCTGTAATCTATCTCCCCTTCTTCCTTTCACTATGGTCTGCAATTGTATTTAAGTCTCTTCATCATAAAAACTTCACAGAAACTTCAAACCTGTCTTTCTCTCAGCCTCCTATCCTATTGTTTCTTGGCTTTAATAAAAAAACGTTTTATGATTATTTACTCTAGTTACCACTTCGTCTTTCTCACTTGCCAGCCCAGTACAATCAGACTTTCCTCCACAGCATTTAGGGCCTCTCTTATGTCCTCATCATACCTGACTTTTCTGAAATATGAAAATGTAATGGCATGCAAATAAATGGAATAATGATAGTTTTCTAATGATTATATTTTAAGTTTATGAAAACCTTGGAAAATAAAATAACATGACTCAGTCCCACCATCAAAATGAGAAAGTGACACAGTCCCACTGTCACAAAACGTTTTATGTTCTCTTCGACAAGACTTCTGCCATCCTCTGTCCCTCTCTAATACTGACTCTTCTTTTAGCAGAAAACTAAAAAAAAGAGCAACTCCTTTTGAGAAAGGAGTTGAACACAAATATAGCTCAACAGTATTATATTGTTATTGGACAAATTTAGGAATTACATTGCCTTGAAAAAAGTGATTCTGGTGTGTGTATGTGTGTGTGTGTGTGTGTGTGTGTGTGTGTGTGTGTCTGTCTGTCTGTCTGTCTGAGACAGTCTTGCTCTGTCACTCAAACTGGACTGGAGTGCACTGATGTGATCTTGGCTCATTGCAGCCTCCACCTCCTGATTCAAGCAATTCTCCTGCCTCAGCCTCCCAAGTAGCTCAGATTACAGGCATGTGCCACCATGCCCAGCTGCATTTTGTGTGGCAAAAGCAATTCTTTTAGGAAAAACATATCATTGCAGTGATACATTTTTATTCAGAATGTTTTCATAAGTCTTCTGTGTTCAGAATCTCTGTAGTCTGGTAAAGTTACTTCTTTCCTTTTTCACTGTCTGTTATCCTGCTTGTAGTACAAGTCTCTCCTGATTCATCACAGCATCTCTTTATGGTTCTGTAAAACTCACACTGTTGAAAAAAATTATTTTTTAAAAAAAATTTAAATTTATTTTGTGAAGTTTAAAGCCACATAACCAACAAATAGCAGACCCCTACTTCACAACTGAGATCCACTAGTCAGAATCAACCACTTTCAACTCTTTTGTCTGTTTACTTTATTATTAAATGTAATATTTTTCAAAATAATAGTGTTATGCCAAGGGTCTTGGTTTTTCAATTTTAAATATTTTTTAAATTTATTATATATAGCATGTCACTCTTAGAGCACAGACACTACCACCTACTAGAAATATGGGAGGAAAGTTCTTACTTTTCTCAGCATTTCCCTACTATAGCTATATCCTAGTTTTACAGTGTGTCAGTATTTTTTTTTTTTTTTTTTGAGACGGAGTCTCACTCTGTCGCCCAGGCTGAAGTGCAATGGCACAATCGCAGCTCACTGCAACCTCCATCTCCCAGGTTCAGGTGATTTTCCTGCCTCAGCCTCCTGAGTAGCTTGGATCAGGCACCCACCACCACTCTCAGCTAGTCATTATTTCTTATAAGTATCATCTGTAGCTGGACTAGCCACCATTTCCATCCTGAGATAACTCTTTTCTTTTAGAGTGAATTGCCTCTTTGCTCTTTATTTGTTGGCTATGTTTTCTGGATGCTTATTACTAAATTTCCCCAAAACTTCCCAGTGGAACTGAAAACCTACCCTAACTCTAGTGTACATTAAATATTCTCTCAGCCTCTGCTTAACCCTGTTTCCATACTTCCATTAACAATTATTTGGAGAATTTCCATTGCCTCTGTCTTGTGTCAGTCTACATTTCTCAGATATGAGTCTATCTCTCTTTTTTTTTTTTTTTTTTTTGAGATAGAGTCTCACTCCATCACCAGGCACCAGGCTGGAGTGCAGTGGCGTGACCTCGGCTCACTGCAACCTCCCCCTCCCGGGTCCAAGCAATTCTCCTGCCTCAGCCTCCTGAGTAGCTGGGACTACAGGCGCGTGCCGCCATGCCCAGCTAATTTTTTTGTATTTTTAGTAGAGATGGGGTTTCATTATGTTGGCCAGGATGCTCTCAATCTCTTGACCTCGTGATCTGCCTGCCTCGGCCTCCCAAAGTGCTGGGATTACAGGTGTGAGCCACCAAGGCTGGCTGGGTCTATCTCATTTTAAATTTCTTTTCTTATAGTATGTTTAGGGTTTTTCACATGTTCTTTTTCTCTTATTGAGCACTTTTGGTGAGTATGCATTCCCCTGCTCCAGTGAGCTTGGGCTTAGTCACAGGACTTGCTCTGGCTAGTGAATGTGGGCAAAAGGGGCATGTGTTACTTCAGGTTAGAAGCTACAAGAGCCAGGGCTTGCTTAGACCTGTTCTCTTTTTCTCCATTGTGGCTGCATAGTATGACCATGGCAACATAGTATGACTTCTAGGATGACGCCAATAATGATGTAGAGCAGAACACAGACCATGGACAGGGAATTTGAGCAAGAAGTAAACTTTCATGTTTTAAGCCCCTGAGATTGGGGATTAGCACAACATAAGCTTGTTTCTCCTGTCTAATATATTTTCTCATTTTGGCAGAACCCTCCATCAGTGGGTTCTTGAACAAGAGTGAGTGATAAATTTTTAAGCATGCGTGAAAATGTGGTTATTCTATCTTCATATGTTACTGATAGTTGGGCTGCATTGTTTGTTCTGAGTATTCTGTTCTTCATAACTTGAAACTGGCTGATGTGAAACTCTTATATTAAAAAAGTGATATTTCAACATAAAGTTACTTAAAATTCCTATATCAAATGAAAGTATTTAATGTCTACATACATCAGGACAGGCGAGCCGAACAGATAGAGAGCAAGATAGACAGAAGATTTACTTCCTTCCATCTTCTAATTTTGCTGTTGAGAAATCTAGTCTCATACAGATTCCTGATTCTTTAAACTTCTATTTTTTCCAGTGAACCTCCTCCTTAACCCTGGCGTTCTAAAATTTAATGATGATATACCTTGCTAGAGTATATTATGTATTATATTATACATTATATAATTGTATTGTTATATAATTAAATCCTGGAAAATATTTTAAATTCCTTGTATAATTTCTTGTCTTCAGCATTTCTCATTCACTCTTTCTAAAATTTCTGCTTATTAGATACTGGCCTTTCAAGGGAAGATCCTCTAATTTCTTTGTCTCCTTTGTTTTCTATCTCTGTCTTTTTGGTTGCACCTCATTATCTCTTTGTTCTATTTTCTGGGAGATAGTTTCATCTCCTTTTTTAGTGTCTACAGTATCTTCATATGTCCCAATTGTATTACTACAGTATTTTTTGGTGTTGCTTCATTGTCTCTCATTATTTGGGTTTCATTCCCTTCCCCCCAACTTCCATTATCCCTTTCTAATGTTGGTTTGGTCTGTGTCTTTAACATAAGGTTGCCAACAGGATCATAGGTAATGACTTTGAAAGTATTATCTGTGATTAAAGGATCCTTTATCTTTCCATTTTCCTGAGGCAGTGTGTATATGTGGATTTTTTTCTTTAAAATACTGCTATAATATTCTCCTTCTGTTCTTAAATTTTTATAGATTTCTTTCTCTCCCTTTCAATTGCTTCTTTTTGTAATCTTAAAAATGTGAATTCTTTTCAGGCTAGGAATACCTTCTTAACCTAGATATTTGATCCTCTTTTTGTTTATAATTTTTAGGAGACTTTTGCCTAATGTTATGCCTTAATCAATATTTCTGTGTAAATAATTCCAAATTTCACATTCTTTTTTGGTATACCATTTCCACTGTAAATTTAACAAATTCAGACAACATTGTTTGTGATTTCCCCCAAATGTATTCTTCAGTGTTTTCATAATAATATTACTGTTATCCTAGTCATCTACATCAAAAACTTAATATTTTTAAATCTCATTTCTCTACATCAGCTCTTAAGTTCAGATTCTCCTTTATTTTTATTTTAAATTTTTATTGCATTATAGGTTTTGGGGTACATGTGCAGAACGTGCAAGATAGTTGCATAGGTACACACATGGCAGTGTGTTTTGCTGACTTCCTTCCCTTCACCCACATTTGGCGTTTCTCCCCAGGCTATCCCTCCCCAGTTCCCCCCCGCTGTCCCTCCCCCATTCCCCCCAATAGACCCCAGTGTGTAGTAGACCCCCTCCCTGTGTCCATGTGTTCTCATTTTTCTCACCCGCCTATGAGTGAGAATATGCGGTATTTCTTTTTCTGTTCTTGTGTCAGTTTGCTGAGAATGATGTTCTCCAGATTCATCCATGTCCTTACAAAGGACACAAACTCATCATTTTTGATTGCTGCATAATATTCCATGGTGTATATGTGCCACATTTTCCCAGTCCAGTCTATCATCGATGGGCACAGATTCTCCTTTAATATAGGCATCTTTTCTTAGTAGCATCTTTTATTTTTTATTCCTTATTTGAAATACTTATTTAGACTCCTATTATTTCTCTTGTGGAAAGGCACTTAACAAAGAATCTCCTACAATTTCCTCTTGCTCAAAACTGACAAATTACTATTCTAAAACACTAATTTATTGAATGAAGTCTTGTGATCTTATACTTTTATTGGCTTTCTCAAAATTTAAACTCTAATGTCCTTAGCATAGCTCAGGCTTACTTCTACTGTTCCTCCATCAAAGGTTGTCAATTAGTACATCTCATGGGCTATATGCAGATTCCATATAATTTTAGATTGATTCAAAGATAATTGATTAAAAAAAAACCTTACCTTGTGATTTTTTTTTTTAGACAAGGCATAATTTGGGATGCGCACATGTAATACCTAAATGTGTACTCTGTGAAATATCTTATTGAAATATTCATATTAGAAGTTTATGGTGACTAAAGAGTCTTAGTATACAAACAGTATCACAGAAAACCATATTTAAGAAGTTCTCTGGCCAGGCCCAGTGGCTTACGCCTGTAATCCCAGCATTTTGGGAGGCTGTAGTGGGTGGATCCCAAGGTCAGGAGTGCAAGACCAGCCTGGCTAATATAGTGAAACCACGTCTCTACTAAAAATACAAAAAAAAAAAAGCCAAATGTGGTGGCATATGCCTGTAGTCCCAGCTACTGGGGAGGCTGAGGCAGGAGAATGGCTTGAACCCAGGAGGCGGAGGTTGCAGTGAACTGAGATCATGTCACTGCACTCCAGCCCAGGTGACAGAGCAAGACTCCATCTCAAAAAAAAAAAAAAAGACAAGTCGTCTATAAGAATCGGCTGGGTGCAGTGGCTCACACCTGTAATCCCAGAACTTTGAGAGGCCGAGGTGGGTGGATCACGAGGTCAAGAGATCGAGACCATCCTGGTCAGCATGGTGAAACCCCGTCTCTACTAAAAATACAAAAAATTAGCTGGGCATGGTGATACGTGCCTGTAATCCCAGCTACTCAGGAGGCTGAGGCAGGAGAATTGCCTGAACCCAGGAGGCGGAGGTTGTGGTGAGCCGAGATCGTGCCACTGCACTCCAGCCTGGGTAACAAGAGTGAAACTCGGTCTCAAAAAAAAAATTATCTAGTCTTCATGAGTCTACTTATGTAAGAATCAGTTTTCTCTTTAAGTTAATATCCCAATGAATGTAGTGTGTCTGAGAAACGTACATGTTTTGTGGGATCTTGATTTCCAATAAATATAGGATATAGAATGGGAGTATTAAAGAGGTTTTAAATTTTGTAAAAATTTGGGAAAAAAAAATTAGAAAAAAAATTTGGAAAAAGAGACAATTCTGTAATAGTTTTATTCAGAAATGGTTTGAAAGTTTCAGTAAGTTCTGTACAATGGAATAGCAATATTGTTATTTGGATAAATTTTAGTTAAAGGTTGTGATAGCTAGAACCCCGTGGCTTTGCACTATCCCCAAGTTACCATATCTCATTTCACTAGTTGTTGATTTTCCCTCCTTGGGAGATTTAGGAATTGTTCTTCTATAATTCATCATACATTTACTTAGAGCATAGAATATTTACACACACACACAAGTATCTACTTTGAGGGACCGTATTTATTTTCAGAATGAGTGCAATGCCTTTAAAGGGAAAGTGATCAGGAGTAAAGGTTTGATATAGAGACTGTGTTTTTTGTGAAGCTGAACCCATGGCCAAGGCAGCTGATCACCTCTGTGCAACCAACACCTTATGAAGAAAATATTGGAGGGTAAATCTGTAGATGAGTGCCATGACTGGTCAATAATTTTTTTTTTATTAAAATGCATTAGGGAACTTTGGGGAGTATTTACTTACAAAACCATTAGAAGAGATATAATTTTCAACTCAAAACACTGCTATTTACCAGCTGTATATATATTTAAAACCCCAAAAGTAGAAATCACTAGCATAAACCAAAAAAAAGTATGTAAGCTACAGTCTAAATGTGCTTTAGGAAGAGCATAAAATAAGCATATGATTTTCTCATCCAGAACACTTGATTATTATCACTTATGTTCATAATGGTGACCCTGACCTTGAGAACTGCCAAATTCACAAATATACTCTAATCTAAATTAGCAAAGAGATATTACATAGTTATGTATTACGTATTTGGCCATAGGTTTACTATGTTTTTTTACAGTTTTCAAAAAATTTTATTTGTAATTTTTCTAATTAGTGTTATTAACATTAAGTAATTTGGAATGTACATATAACTAGAACATTTCACTTCCAAGTCAACTTAATATGTTTATGTTTCTAATAGTTTATATTTCTAATACTCATTTTATAATCTTAATGTAAAATCTCTATATGAGGAACTGAAGTTTTCCATCCCAAATACTTCTGGTTTGGTCATTTGCTCTCTTTTAGAAAGCTTAGTGCTCAGAGCCCTCTATACCTGCTGTCTCACTTTCCATCTCAGCTTGCATCCAGCCTGAAATTTTCTGGTGAATCAAAAGCACCTTCTAAACTAAGTGATAAAATTAAAATTTGATTTTTTACAAAATAATATTTGTTACAAAATCTTGTAAAGACATTTAGAAATAATATAATGTAGAAGTTATTAGCAACATCAACATGATTCTTAAACCAGGTTTTACTTTCATTTAAATGTTCATTTTTCTCACATTTGTTTTGGTTTCTCCTTTTAGGAATGGCAAAACTCTATTCAGAAGAATGCGGGACTTGCATTTATTGAACTCATCAATGAAGGAAGGTAATTAAATTTACAATTTTTGAACAACTAGTCAGTGTACATTTTATTCCACTGGGCAATTGCTCTTTTCTACCATCTGTTCCAAAAATGTGTAAGAAAATATCTTTTAAATAACTTATCACACAGGTACTTAAATTTTAATGAAGTTTAAAATGCAAAACATTTATTTTTGATGAAAAACCCATGCATGAAATAAAGGAACAAACTTTATAAGGTTTTGTGAGATTTGAAGTACATTTTGCAGAGTAGTAAAGTTGTTTTACACAGATCAAGTGAACCCAATCTGCAGTCCCATCTGCCACTCCATCTGTTTTCAGACCAGTGCTCAGTATTTACTCCCTCAGCCTCTCAAGAGTCCATGTGAAACAGTTTTATCTGAACATGTCATGCATTCAGTATCCAACTGAAAATGTGAAGGATATTAAATATAGCAAATGTATCTGTCTTGATTAGAAAATTATATATTCTATTATTAAAACAATAAGTAAAATTACATTTGAACCCATTGTTATATTTACCAGTTTGTGATAAATAGTTGTTAATTATTATTTATGCAGTGTTTATTGGTACTGGACACATTAAAACAGCTGTAACTGTCATCATTTTACGTATATAGCTTCTATCAGCCCAAGACCTGCATCCTTCACAACTTGAATTTCTTGTATGACATAGTACGTTCTTTGGAATATGCTGATTATTTGGAAAGACCTATTTATTTCATATTTGAAACCAGCTTTAATTGGTTTAATAAGCAAATAATGCTTACTGTATATAAAATTTACTGTTTTCAGGAAGGGGAGTCATGAAAGAATAGTCCTTGAAAATTAGTTTGTATATGGTATAGATACCTAATTTTTAAAAATTAAATATTGCTTAGTATTATTTATTCCATCACTGTATTATATTTTGAGAAACATCTTCTGTTTTTATAACAGTTTATTTGACATTTCTCATTTTGATATTTTGTGACCTAATCATGTTAGCCAGTAGTGCAGATCTAAAATTTAAAATGTTGCATTCACCGAAACACCAAAGATGCAGGAAAATATTAGTTTTCCTTTATAGCACAAATAGTATTTTACATAACAGCACTCCCTATTTCTTAAAAAGTTTCATTTTGATAAGAATTGGTAATAATTATTATCCATTTTCAGGTGATGCATAAACAGAAGAAAAACTATTTGCTAAGGCTAATCATTGTCATTTCAGTCTTAGAAATAACTCTCAATGACATATCCACAATTTTTTTTTATTTCAACTGTGAAGTAAAATATTTTTTCAGTAAATATATATATTCAGTAAATATATATATATATGTTCAGTAAATATATATGTATATATTCAGTAACTCTCTAACAGTTAACAGAATTGAACCTCTAAGCACTTAAATTAAGATTATAGTAATAGGCTAAGAAAAGGAAGGAGGTGGAGAATTTCCTAATATCAGAGATTTTTTTTTTAATTTATTTTACTTTAGGTGCATACTATATCTGGCATTTCTTTCCGTGTTATCTCTCCCCACCCTCCCCTCCCTCCCCACCTTCTGCTGTCTCTCCCCTACCCGCTCCAACTGCCCCCAGAGATTTTAAGCTTCTGATATGCTTTTATCGGTCAGTGACAGAATTTGGGATATGTTTTAAATTAGGAAAGTTTGGAAATAAAGGAAGTAGTCACATTTTAAAAAAAGTTAATCTATAATAATCTCTGAAATTCTCTCCATTGTGTTCTGTGAGCTATCGTAAATTTCTGTTTATACTCTTCATAGGACTTGTTCTTCCAAATGAAAATGATTTTGGAATAAGGATTCAAACATGAAAGCTGTAAATATATAAGAACAAATATGTATGCATGAATGCAGCAAATGTCTGTTCAGCACCCACTATATGTCAAATACAATGATAAGAGTTAGGAATAGAGTTAGGAATAAGATATAAATGGTTCCAGTTTTTTGGAGAAAGGCAAACAAACACATACAATAATACAAGGATACTGTGATAAAAGCGGTGTAGGTAATTATGCAATCGTTCCACGCAATACTTTACCTAGCTGGAGGGATGCATTCCACTGCTTGGTGGAATTATCAAGGTTTACAAGAAGAGTACTTACCCAAAGGGAATGCTGTTTTAGAGATTATCAGGAGATAGCCAAGTGAGAAAAAAAAGTAAAAATACTATTATTAGCAGAGGGAATTGTATAATGTAGAGGACTACGGGCAAGAGAATAGTGAGACATGTTGCTAGAAAGCTATTTCAGTCAACCAGCAGCTATTTAAATGCATATCGTTTGCCAGCCGCATGGGGGCACAGGTCATTGGCAAAGGTCAAGCCATGAAGCTGTGCAAAGGATGCTGGAGAATAACTGAAAATGTTTAGGCATAGCTTGCAATGTGGAGGGTTTCAGGGGCTCAAGACTTGAAGCAATAGCAATCTGAGGTTCAGTAATCTTGTTGAAGAAGATGGTGTCATGGACTAATAGTTGCTGTGAGGATGGAAGAAGTGAACAAATTTGATGTATCTTTTGGAAATTAAGTCAATATGATTGCTGATTTATTGGAAGGAAGAGGGAAAAGAAGGAATCAGGATATTTTGATGTCAGCTTTGGTAACTAATAGTTACCTTATCCGTATAGTTTACTTAGATAGAACAGTACAGAAAGGGAGATTTGAGTTGAGTGAGAATTTTTCACTTTTGAGTTACTTGTGGTACCAATGATGATGAATAGGCATGTAGGCATTCGAGTCTTGAGTTCTCCAAAGAGAGCTGGCGTGGAGATTTAGGCTATGAGTCTCCAGGTAAACTGTAGAAAAGGATACAGATGTGATGCTCAGGGAGAATGAATAGAGTGAGTGGAGAACCAGGGGCCCTGCTTTTGCAGATGTTTCTGCTGGGAATCCTCTTTTCCCACATATTGACATGATTGGTCATCTTTGAGGAATCAGCTTAAATGCCACCTTCTCACACAGGCTCCCCTGACCATCTCATATAGTTGTTACACTCCCATGGCACAATCCTGTTTTAACACTTAATGTCATCTCAAATGATCTGCTCTGTTTGTTTGTTTACGTCCTGAAGATCTTATGTTTTTATTCATTGTCTTATTTGCTGCTATATCTCTATACTCTGGAATAACGCCTAGCATATAGTTAGCATGCTAATGAAATATTTATTTGTTTGCCATGTTAAATGAATATTTATTGAAAGAATAAAGAAAAGAATAGTGAGAGTAGAATGTTTAAGGAAGAAGGTATAGTCAAAAAGAGGATTTTTAAGTTAGTATTAAAGGGACTACTGGGTTCAGCCACAAGGAGGTCATGGTGATCTCATCCAAACTTAATGCCAGCGAGTACCTGTGTGCTAAAGAATCTGGGTGTAGATCTAAGTCCTGCCCTATTATAGCTTACAGTCTAGTGGGAGCAGTAGCCTTAGATTAAATAATTGCAAGTTTAATAAATATGTGAAGGGCAAGTAGAGGGTACTATGGGAGCAAGTAACTCAGAGGTATTTTTTGAGAAAGTGATGATTTACCTAAAGTAGAGGGACAGAAACCAGGTTGCTTTGAGTTGAAGAGTTAGCCTGAAATGAAAAATACAGACAGCAAATAGTTCCCTAAAGAAGTTTTGCCAAGAAGGGGAAAGATAGAAGTTGCTGTAGGTGGATAAGGTTTAAATTTAGGGGGAAAGGTTACTTTTCCAAAAGAAGGATCTGAGTATTTTTCGATGTTGATGAAGAAAAGCAATATGGTGAGAGGGAAATAAGGCAATATTGACAGAGTAAACTCTCTGAGAGGGGTGCACTGAGACAGAAGGACTGGCCTTTAGTGGAAGAGCACTGAGAAAGGATGAAGACAATTAAATTGGTGGCAGAATTTAGAGGTGATCTCATATCATGCCTTCTATCTATGAAGTAGCTCAGAATAAAGGAAATTTGCTGAGAATAAAGAAAATTAGGGGAGGGTACATACTATCTTTAGAAGAGTAAAGAATACTAAAAATAGCAATTGTAAAAGAATAGAGGAGAAAAAAAACCCTAAAGAAACCTCAGAGGCTTGCCAGGCAATTTGGGGGAGCCAATTGAGGTTGCTGTCTTTGATAGTATAATGTTTTCTTCAGCAGGTCACATTACAGAGAAGATAGACATTTGCTTTAAGACACTGACTTCTCTTACTTTGGTGAAAATAATCTTTTTGCTGAGGACCAACCCCTTCCTACTTCTAATCTGGATTAGGTATTTTTCTCTGTCCTCCCCATACCTCAATTTTTTTCTCGATTTTTGTTAACCTGTTTATACTGTTTATTGTGATGAATTTTCATAGCTATTCCACAATGCACAGTATAATACATAGTATCCATATGTTATTTCTACTGAGTTCAAATATCAGTTCTCTCATGGATAAGCTATTAGACTGCAGCCAGTAATAATTTTCCTCTGACATCGTTTCTCATCTGTAGACTACTGTAGCTCCTTTCTTGGTCAGATTCCCTGAAAGTTAAAGATAAATATATATGATATTTATTACAGCTGCTACAAGTCCATAAAATGGGAGTTTTTGCTTTTGTTATTGCATATAATATGTATTCAGAATTCTGCTTACTGATACCTTTAGTTTGGATCATTTCTTTCAATTTAGACCTTTCTCTTCCACAATATGAACTGTGACTTTTGATTGAAAAAGTCATATTTAGGTAGCTGGGATCCAGTTCCATTAAGAAGCCCATTACTCTGTTTAATCTTCCTACTGTATGTTGATGCTCATTATGTGTGAAGGACAAATTAGATACTTTATACATGCTTTTATTCCACTTGCATAGACATATAACATTTTTGCAACTTTTTCAGTTAGTTAAATATGAAACATTTAAAAATTCACTTTATTTGGGTTGTTAGAATATCAGTCTTTAATTTGTCCTTATGGGAATGAAGATAAAAAATCCTTAAGTAGAAATTGTTATAAATGTTAATCCTACTTAACAGCTACACTCAGGAATACAGTTCATCAATCATAGCTTGAGAAAGCAATTGTGCAGTTGTCTACAATTAACAGGACAAAAACATTTGATGAATGTGCATCTGAATTAAAGTACTCCCTAGGACAGGCTGAAATTATAAACTGGATCATTTAAAGGAATCTAACAAAGGATCTTTATAATTAAAACAAAGCAAGGTTAATGGGATGTAAAATTGCCTGTAATATCTTGGCAATAATGATTGGAATTTAAATTATTAAAATATGCATTGAAGAATAAGGCAAATAGGAAGTACTTATTTAAAATATAGAATTTGAGTGATATTTTTAAATAAATTAATCATTTCCCTGAAATAAACCTTTATCACTCTTTTAAAAGAATATAGAATTTAATTTTATAAATATTCATCAGAAAACGGGAGATCGTATTTATGTTTAGCTCTGAATTTAACCTATGACTTGCTAGATTCTGATCTTTTGTTTTGTTCTTTAGAATAGGGGAAATATACAGCATGCATTTCTTAGGTTTTTAAGAGGAAAAGTATATTGCATCCTAGTATAATTTTTATTGATTGTATGGCCCCAATTTGAATGTATTTTTTAATTTAAATGCTAGTTAATATATTAAGCAACAAGCATTAGTTTGCTTGAGTTTATTTCTCTTTTGTCTTTGATTTGGTAAAAACTGTATTAAAAAAAGACTTTCAAAGATATAAAATAAGAAACTATTTCCTTAAAGTAGACATTTTGGTTTAATTTGAGCCAGTAATCTCTGGAAGCTCTGGAAAACAGAAGTTTCCTTTCCGTGTGTTTTCTTGTGGAATCTAACCTATGCCCCCTTTTTTCAAAGATTCTTCTTCTTATTTTTTTTATTATACTTTAAGTTCTCGCATACACGTACAGAACCTGAAGGTTTGTTACATAGGTATACATATGCCATGTGTTTTGCTTCACTCATCAACCCATCATCTACATTCCTCCCCTGGCCTACCACCCTCAGACAAGCCCCAGTGTGTGATGTTCCCCTCCCTGTGTCCATGTGTTCTCATTTTTCAACTCCCACTTATGAGTGAGAACATGCATTGTTTGGTTTTCTGTTTACGTGTTAGTTTGCTGAGAATGATGGTTTCCAGCTTCATCCATGTCCCTGCAAAGACATGAACTCATGCTTTTTTATGGCTACATAGTATTCCACAGTGTATATGTGCCACATTTTCTTTATCCAGTCTGTCATTGATGGGCATTTGGGTTGGTTTCAAGTCTTTGCTATTGTCAACAGTGCCACAATTAACATACGTGTGCATGTGTCTTTATAATAGAATGATCTATAATCCCTTGGGTATATATCCAGTAATGGGATTGCTGAGTCAAATGGTGTTTCAGGTTCCAGATCCTTGAGGAATTGCCACACTGTCTTTCACAATGGTTGAACTAATTTACACTCACACCAACAGTGTAAAAGCGTTCCTATTTCTCCACATCCTCTCTAGCATCTGTTGTTTTCTGATTTTTTAATGATCGCCAGTCTAACTGGCATGAAATGGTATCTCAGTGTGGTTTTGATTTGCATTTCTCTAATGACTAGCGATGATGAGCTTTTTTTTTTTTTCATGTTTGTTGGCCACAGAAATGTCTTGTTTTGAGAATTGTCTGTTCATATCCTTTGCCTACTTTTTGATAGGGTTGTTTGTTTTTTTCTTGTAAATTTGTTTAAGTTCTTTGTAGATTCTGGATATTAGTATTTTGTAGGATGGAGAGACTACAAAAATTTTTTCCCATTCTGTAATTTGCCTGTTCACTCTGATGATAGTTCCTTTTGCTAAGTAGAAACTCTTTAGTTTCATTAGATCCCATTTGTTAATTTTAGCTTTTGTTGTCATTGCTTTGGGTGTTTTAGTTAGGAAGTCTTTGCCCACGCCTAGGTCCTGAATGGTACTACCTAGGTTTTCTTCTAGGATTTTTATGATTTTAAGCCATAAAACCATAACAGCAACTGTTTGTTAATCCATCTTGAGTTAATTTTTATGTAAGGTATAAGGAAGGGGTCCAGTTTCAGTTTTCTGTATATGGCTCACCTGTTTTCCCAACATCATTTATTAAACAGGGAATCCTTTCCTCATTTGTGTTTGTCAGGTTTGTCAAAAATCAGATGAGTGTAGATGTGTGGCATCATTTCTGAGGCCTCTGTTCCGGTCCGTTGGTCTATATGTCTGTTTTGGTACCAGTACCATGCTGTTTTGTTTACTGTAGCCTTATAGTGTAGTTTGAAGTCAGGTAGCATGATGTCTTGAGCTTTGTTCTTTTTGCTTAGGACTGTCTTGGCTACATGGGCTCTTTTTTGGTTTTGTATGACATTTAAAGTAGTTTTTTTTTTTCTAATTCTGTGAAGGAAGTTAATGGTAGCTTGATGGTGATAGCATTGAATCTATAAATTACATTGTGCAGTATGGCCATTTTCAAAATACTGATTTTTCCTATTTATGAGCATAAAATGTTTTTTCCATTTGTTTATGTCTTCTCTTATTTTCTAAATCAGTGGTTTGTAGTTCTCCTTGAAGAGGTCCTTAACATCCCATGTAAGTTGTATTTATAGGTATTTTATTCTCTTTGTTGCAATTGTGAATGGAAGTTCACTCATGATTTGGCTCTGTTTGTCTATTATTGGTGTACAGGGATGCTTGTGATTTTTCCACACTGAGTTTGTATCCTGAGATTTTGCTGAAGTTGCTTATCAGCTTAAGGAGATGTGGGACTGAGACAATGGAGTTTTCTAAATATACAGTCATGTCATCTGCAAACAGAGACAATTTAACTTCCTCTCTTCCTATTTGAGCACCCTTTATTTCTTTATCTTGCCTGGTTTCTTTGGCCTGAACTTCCAATACTATGTTGAATAGAAGTGGTGAGAGAAGACATTCTTGTCTTTTGCTGGTTTGCAAAGGGAATGCTTCCAGTTTTTTACAGATTCAGTATGATATTTGCTGTGGGTTTGTTACAAATAGCTCTTACTATTTTGAGATATATTTCATCAATACTTAGTTAATTGAGTTTTTAGCCTGAAGGGCTGTTGAATTTTATCAAAGGTCTTTTTTGCATTATTGAGATAATCATGGTTCATTTCATTGGTTCTAGTTATGTGATCAATTACGTTTATAGACTTGTGTATGTTAAACCAGCCTTGCATCCCAGAGATGAAGCTGACTTGGTCATGGTAGATAAGTTTTTTGATGTGCTGCTGGATTTGGTTTGCCAGTATTTTATTGAGGATTTTTGCGTGGATATTCATCAGGGATATTGGCCTGAAATTTTCTTTTTTTGTTGTGTCTCTGCCAGGTTTGGGTATTCGGATGATGCTGGCCTCTTAAAATGAGTTAGGGAGGATTCCCTCTTTTTCCATTGTTTGGAATAGTTTCAGAAGGAATGGTACCAGCTCCTCTTAGTACCTCTGATAGAATTTGGCTATGAATTTGTCTAGTCCTGGGCTTTGTTTTGGTCGGTAGGATATTAATTACTGTCTCAATTTCAGAACTTGTTTTTGGTCTCTTCAGGGATTTGACTTCTTCCTGGTTTAGTCTTGGGAGGGTTTATCTGTCCAGGAATTTCTCCGTTTCTTATAGATTTTCTAGTTTCTTTGCATAGAGGTGTTTATAGTATTCTCTGATGATAGTTTGTATTTCTCTGGGATCAGTGATGATATCCCCTTTGTCATTTTGTGTATTTGATTCTTCTCTCTTTTTTTCTTTATTAGTCGGGCTAGCAGTCAATCTATTTTGTTAATCTTTTAAAAAAAAAACAATCCCTGAATTTATTGATTTTTTTTTTTAAGGGTTTTTTGTATCTCTATCTTTTACAGTTCTGCTCTGATCTTAGTTTCTTGTCTTCTGAAAGCTTTTGAATTTGTTTGCTCTTGCTTCTCTAGTTCTTTTAATTCAATGTTAGGGTGTCAATTTTGGATCTTTTCTGCTTTACCCTGTGGGCATTTAGTGCTGTAAATTTCCCTCTAAACAGTGCTTTAGCTGTGTTGCAGAGATTTTGGTATGTTGTATCTTTGTTCTCATTGGTTTTGAAGAACATCTTTATTTTTGCCTTAATTTCATTATTTACCCACTAGTCATTCAGAAGCAGGTTGTTCAGTTTCCATGTAGTTGTATGGTTTTTAGTGAGTTTCTTAATCCTGAGTTCTAATTTGATTGCTCTGTGGTCTGAGAGACTGTTTGTTATGATTTCCGTTCTTTTACATTTACTGAGGAGTGATTTATTTTCAATTATGTGGTCAGTTTTAGAATAAGTGCCATGTAGTACTGAGAAGAATGTATATTCTGTTGATTTGGGGTGGAGAGTTCTATAGATGGTGATTAGGTCCACTTGGTCTAGATCTGAGTTCAAGTCCTGGATATCCTTGTTAATCTTCTGTCTCATTGATCCACATAATATTGACAGTGGGGTGTTAAAGTTTCCCACTATTATTGTGTGGGAGGCTAAGTCTCTGTAGGTCTCTAAGAACTTGCTTTATGAATCTGGGTACTCCTATATTGGGTGCATATATATGGATAGTTAGCTCTTCTTATTGCATCAATCTCATTACCATTATGTAATGCCCTTCTTTGTCTCTTTTGATCTTTGTTGGTTGAAAGTCTGTTTTATCAGAGACGAGGATTACAACCCCTCCTCTTTTTTGCTTTCCATTTGCTTGATAAATCTTCCTCTATCCCTTTATTTTGAGCCTATGTGTGTCTTTGCATGTGAGGTGGATCTCCTGAATACAGCACACTGATGGTTCTTGACTTTGTATCCGATTTGCCAGTCTGTGTCTTTTGATTGGGACATTTAGCCCGTTTACATTTAAGGCTAATATTGTTATGTGTGAATTTGTTGCTGTCATTATGATGCTAGCTGGTTATTTTGCCCATTAGTTGATGCAGTTTCTTCATAGTGTCAATGGTCTTTAAAATTTGGAATTGTTTTGCAGTGTCTGGTACCAGTTGTTCCTTTCCATGTTTAGTGCTTTATTCAGGAGCTCTTATAAGTCAGGCCTGGTGGTGACAAATCTGAGCATTTGCTTCTCTGTAAAGTATTTTATTTCTTCTTTGCATATGAAGCTTAGTTTGGCTGAATATGAAATTCTGGCTTGAAAATTCTTTTTGTTAAGAATGTTGAATGTTGGCCCCCACTCTCTTCTGACTTGTAGGGTTTCTGCCAAGAGATCTGCTGTGTCTGATGTGCTTCTCTTTTTGGGTGACCTGACCTCTCTCTCTGACTGCCCTTAACATTTTTTTCTTCATTTCGTCCTTGGTGAATCTGATGATTATGTGTCTTGGGATTGCTTTTCTCAAGGAGTATCTTTGTGGTATTGTCTGTATTTCCAGAATTTGAATGTTGGCCTATAATGCTTGGTTAGGGAAGTTCTCCTGGATAATATCCTGAAGAATATTTTCCAACTTGGTTCCATTCTCCCTGTCACTTTCAGGTACATCAGTCAAACATAGGTTTAGCCTTTTCACATAGTCCCATATTTCTTGGAGGCTTTGTTTATTCCTTTTCATTCTTTTTTCTCTAATCTTATCTTCATCCTTTAATTCATTAAGTTAATCTTTAATCTCTCATGTCCTTTCTTCCACTTGATCAGTTCCACTATTAATACTTTTGTCTGCTTCAAGAAGTTTTCGTGCTATGTTTTTCAGCTCCATCAGGTCATTTATGTTCTTCTCTAAACTGGTTATTCTAGTTAGCAATTCCTCTAACCTTTTTTCAAGGTTCTTCGGTTTCTTGCATTGGGTCAGAATATTCCCCTTTAGTTATGAGGAGTTAGTTATTACCCAGCTTCTGAAGCCTACTTCTGTCAATTCATTAAACTCATTCTCTATCCAGTTTTGTTCCCTTGCTGATGAGGAGTTGTGATCCTTTGGAGGAGAAGAGATGATCTGGTTTTTGGAATTTTCAGCCTCCTTGCACTGTTTTTTCCTCATCTTCATGGATTTATCTACCTTTGGTCTTTGACATTGGTGACCTTCAGATGGGGATTTTGAGTAGACATTTCTTTTGTTGATGTTGATGCTATTCTTTCTGTTTGTTAGTTTTCCTTCTCAAGTCAGGCCCCTCTGCTGCAGGTGTGCTGAAGTTTGCTGGAGGTCCACTCCAGACTCTGTTTGCTGGGTATCACCAGCGGAGACTGCAGAATAGCAAAGATTGCTGGTTGTTCCTTCCTCTGAAAGCTTTGTCCCATAGGGGCACCTGCCAGTTGCCAACTGGAGCTCTCCTGTATGAGGTGTCTGTCAAACCTTGCTGGGAGGTATCTCCCAGTCAGGAGTCATGGGGGTCAGGGACCCATTTGTGGAGGCAGTCTGTCCCTTAGCAGAGCTTGAGGACTGTGCTGGGAGATCTGAAGCTCTCTTCAGAGCTGGCTAGCAGGAACGTTTAAGTGTGCTGAAGCTGCACCCACAGCCACCCTTTCCCATAGATGCTCCTTCCCAGAAAGATGGGAGTTTGAGCTGTAAGCCCCTGACCAGGACTGCTGCCTTTCTTTCAGAAATGCCCTGCCCAGCAAGGAGGAACATAGAGAGGCAGTCTGGCTATAGCAGCTTTGCCCAGCTGTGTTGGGGAATTTCCCACGGCTTTGTTTACACTGTGAGGGGAAAACCACCTACTCAACCCCAGTAATGGCGGATGGCCCTCCCCACACCAAGCTCAGACTGCTGTGCTGGCAGCAAGAATTTCAAGCCAGTGGATCTTAGCTTGCTGGGCTCTGTGGGGGTGGGATCCACTGAGCTAGACCACTTGGCTCCCTGGCTTCAGCCCCCTTTCCCAGGGGAGTGAATGGTTCTGTTTTGCTGGTGTGTCAGGCACCACTGGGGTATGAAGAAAGCTTCTAGCTCAGTGTCTGCCCAAACAACTGTTTTGTGCTTGAAACCCAGGGCTCTCATGGCATAGACACTCAAAGGAACCTCCTGGTCTGCAGGTTGTGAAGACCAGGGGAAAAATGGAGTATCTGGTCTGGATTGTACCTTTCCTCATAACACAGTTCATCATGACTTCCGTTGTCTAGGGGAGATAGTTCCCCGACCCGTTGTGCTTCCTGGGCGAGGCAGCACCCCACCCTGCTTCATCATGCCCTCCTTGGACTGTACCCTCTGTCTAACCAGTCTCAATGAGATGAACCAGGTACCTCAGTTGGAAATGCAGAAATTACCCACCTTCTCTATTGATTTCGCTGGGAGCTGCAGACAAGAGCTGTTCCTATTTGGCCATCTTGCCAGCCACTCACCCATGCCCTTTTTTGCCACTCCTTTATTCACTGTATACATGTAATAAGTTAATAAACATACTGAGTTTAATATATGAACATGACTTTTACAAAATTAGCTGCATGTATCTTAAATACTATTTCTGATTTATATGTACAACCTTAGACACTGATGATAATTAAAATGTACTTTGTCTAAAACTAAAGTCCCATTTAATAATGGTTAAATTTAAAGTAATAGGGAAATATATTTCAAAATTTAATGATCATAAATTATGTTTGAATTATATTTTGTTTTTTGAGACAAGATCTCACTCTGTCATCCAGGTTGGAGTGCAGTGGCATGATCTCATTCACTGCAACCTCCATCTCAGAGGCCTAAGCAATCTTCCCACCTCAGCCTCCAGAGTAGCTGGGACTACAGGCACCAGCCACCAAGCTACATTTTGTATTTTTTGTAGAGACAGGGTTCTGCCATGTTGCCCAGGCCGATCTTGAACTCCTGAAATCAAGCGATCCACCTGCCTCAGCCTCCCAAAGTGCTGGGATTACAGGCATGAGCCACCATGCCTGGCCTGAATCACATTTTTAACCATGTTTAAAATATATCTACATATGTGTGTATATTATTTTTTTCTCTTCTGAGAACAACTTTAAATATGCTTTCCTCCTAAGTATGATTTTTTAAAATCTTTGGTGAGTTAAGCAATATTTCATGAAGCACTCATAGTTTATTACATTAAGAAACATAACATTAAAAAGGTGAATCAATGAGAAAGTTTCCTATTTTGGTATATTTATTTCTGTGCCATATTTTTCATTTCTTAGAGACACATATCATATTTTTTTGTTCTTGGTTTACTTATTGCATACAAAAGCCAGACAAGATTTATATAATCTATGTCTTTATTAGAAAACTTATTTAGTTTCTATATCGTTCTGATAGCTAAGATCAACTTGGCAATAGAAGAGCCTAGAGTTCTCCTTTGCATTTATGGCTGTTATGTTGTATAAATAATGAATGCAGGTAGAAGTGAACTCACATAGGCTACACTAACATGAAGGTATAGATGTTGTGCAGATGGCCTAAGGATACACCAAAGGTGAGAAGTGAGAAGATAAGATGAGCAGGACAGATACGACAAGAATACAGGCATGACCTGTGTCACAGATTTTAGCTTATGGAAGAGTGCCAAAATGCCAGGAGAATTAGAATATTGACTTATATAGACTGATTACTTCATAATAAATTTTAATTTTTGTCGGTACATAGTAGATGCATGTATATGAGATACATGAGATGTTTTGATACAGGGATACAATGCATAATAATCACATCGGGGTAAATGGGGATGAAACATTTAAAGAATAAATAATACCAATATACTGAAAGTCTTCCAGAAATAGAAGAGGAGGTAATGCTTTATAGTTCATTTTATGAGACATCATAACACAGATACCAACACCAGAAAAACACATAACAAGAAATGAAATTATAGACTCATATCATAGTAATAAAATCCTTTTAATATATTACTGGATTTGATTTGCCAAACCTTGTTAAAAATTATTACACCTACGTAGGTGCAATAATTTTTAACAAGGTTTGGCAAATCAAATCCAGTAATATATTAAAAGGATTATATCATGAACAAAAGGTAATGATCCTCGAAAATGTAACGTGTATATAACATTCAAGAATATTTATCATAAATTTTTTTCCCAAGGCTAAATGTTCAGAATGGTAATTCCTGTATTTACTCCTAGGATTCTTACATTTTGAGATTAAATGAAATTTAAGTTTTTAATCTATCTTTAGTTAATTTATATATGTGGTGAAAGGTAGGTGTTCAATTGCAATTTTCCATATATGGCTAGGTAGCTACCCCAGCACCACTTGTTAAATAAGGAATCCTTTCTCCATTGCTTATTGTTGTCAGCTTCGTTGACAATCAGATGGCTGTAGGTGTGCAGCTTCATCTCTGGGTTCTCTCTTCCCTTCCATTGGTCTATATGTCTGTTGTACCAACAGTACCGTGCTGTTTTGGTTACTGTTGACTTACAGATTGAAATTAGGTAATGATCCCTCTGGCTTTGTTCTTCTTGTTTACGGTTGCTTTGGCTATTCAGGCTCTCTTTTGGTTTCATATGAATTTTAAAATAAGTTTTTCTAATTCTGTGAAAAAATGACTTTGGTAGTTCTATAGGAATAGTGTAGAATCTGGCTATTTTAATGACATCCATTCTTTCAATCCATGAACATGGAATGTGTTTCCATTCATTTGTGTCATCTATGATTTCTTTCAGCAGTGTTTTATGGTTATCCTTGTCTCTGTTTTTCACCAACTTAGATGTATGTATTCCTAGATATTTTTTGAAGGGGAAGGAGGAACTATTATAGATGGAATTGCATTTTTCATTTGGCTCTCTCTAATCTATTTCAGTTTTTTTCTTTATGTATAGTGGGGCTAATTGTGCTTAACTAATAAGATATCAACTGAAGTAAGAATCAAATGAGATGATAACAATAAAGCACTTAGCCTAGTAAGTAATCAGTTCTCAATATTTCCTGAACATAATAAGGACTCAATAAATGTCACTTGCTTTTATATGATTTATTTATTTAAGTGGCATTTGAGCTGGATTTTGAAGGCTCTAGACAACTGTGAGGAAAATAGAGGAACTTTCACATCCCACCCAGGAGCATAGATGGGGCTTCTATCCAGGGGCTTTCCCATAACAGTTCCACAGGGAAGGGATATTTTCAACCATTGCTAATTCGCTCTCCTCAGCCGGCCTTCTCTTGTCCATGTTTCTCTCCTTTCCATATCAAGTCCTTATGTTTCAGTCTCAAGCTCCAAAATTATTATTTGTGGTTTCTCTTTATTCTCCCTATTTCTCACCCAATCAGAATAATAGTTCTAAAATAATAATGAATTAATTGCGTGTTAGGTCTAATTGTATTTTTATATAATAATTTTTCATATAATCATTTGACCCAAAGGTATGAATAATTGATAGAATTTATCCTCGAGGAAAGATTTCTATTTTAAGAGAATAACTTGTCTTTTTTCTAATAGCTGTATGGAGGGGGAGATTTCTAAGTCTCTAGTGTCTAATTTTTCCATTTTTTTAATCTCTTTTTTTAATTAGAAAAGAAATTAAGCATTCTAACTACAGACTAAAGAAGGAAATTACCAATCTTACAATTCTAGAACAGGCTAACTTCATAAGGGAGGCTTAAGTTTTCAAAATGTGTGGGGCTGTTTCACAGATACACCCTTCAGGTAGAGGCTGTAAGTTTTCTCAGATGTTTTACATTTTGTGCTTTAATTTTTGCTGGTACTCTAAATCAAATAAATACACAGTGTTCTGGATTATCTGGATGGCCATCTTAAATAACAGAGTGTTCCACATGACCACAGCCTCTGCACTTGTGCCTCTGATCCATGTGACACCAAGACCAACTGTGCTTAACTTTTCATATGATTTCTTCAGTTGGATCCCGAGACCTTTCAAAGATTTGTTGAATATTTCCTATGAGATCTGTGAGAGAACAATGTGGAGAACACTGGTTCAGAGCAGTGATTCTCAAGGTGGGAAGGGATGGGGTGGGGTTGAGTGGAAAGATACATGTAGTTTCAAAGAATACATTTCATAATACGAACTGATTTCATAATACGAACTTTATAAATTCAAGCAGCAAAATTATTTCAGCTAATGGGCAATAGCAGAAAACCAACTTTGGATTCATCATTGTGGAGAAGGAGTCTGGAAAAACATAGTGGAAAAACACTGGCTTAGAGATAGAGGCATGCCGATACATGGAGAACAGTAAGAGATACATGCCAAAGAGAAAGAGCAATCCTGGGTCAGTGAGCGAATCCTAGGCCAGAACTTGTCACAGTCTTCTGAAAACCAAAGAGCACATCCAGAAGAAAACCAAGATGGCCTGCCAACCTTCTTGGCCTTGTGATTAAGAGCAAGTTGATCCATTTTTAAATATTGAGTCAAAAGAAGAAAAAAGCTGTGTGTGCCCCCAAATTCATCCACCAGGAAGTGCTGTCATCATTTGCAATGCCATCCAGCTCTTGAGGAGGGACGTCAGCGTGGTGCCTGCTCTGTGGTTACTGCAGAGCTCTAATCTGCTTTAGCTGCATCAGCAGTTCCCCACTTGGCTGCATACTGACTAGATTACTGCATCCACCTATATACTCTTTACCAATACTCAAGGCACCCTTCTTGCTCCCATGAGCTGTTACAAATAATCTGGAATCTCATTAGTGTGGTTGGTGGCTATGATATCAACAAATTCCAGAACCCCTTGCTTGATGGCAATTGACTGAGGATCTCTTGGGTCCTCCTGAAGTATGAGCAGGTGGGCTAGATGAACACAACCACTTTCCCAGGCTGGATTTTACCGTTCATAAACTCTTGAGCCATGCCAACTGGCTGCAGTCTCCCGGGGAAGAACCCTCAGTTGCAGGTATTGCTTGGGGTTTGAGCTTTATTTTTCCGTCTTCTTCTACACAAATAGAAAGTCTCAAAATAGCCTGCTGCATATACCATCACTACACCTCAGGTTTTATATCTTTGTAGTTTTGCAACCTATGAAATGAGTAAATTGGGTCAAGCTTCAAAAAAGAGTTTGATTAGTAGCATAATTCATAACCAATATGGCAGACTACAAATGTAGATGATGAACATGCAGAATTGCTATGAATTCCCACCACAGTCTGGTATGGAGCTTCATAACTAAATATCAAGATCTGCTATCTATTTTTCTCTCTTCTAATGAGCATAAAGATGACCAATGTATCAATGCGTATCTTTCAGAAAAGGGAACTACCATTTTGAAGTACTTTTTAGTGACACCAGAAACTCTGTAACTTACTTTTGAGATTTTGGAGCCAGAGGAAATTACACAGAGGTATTAAATCTTCAATGAAAGTCTGTCTTCTTAACTGAATAAATCAGGATCTTAAAATCTAATCTTACAGTTTGGGCATGCACTCTTTCCTCTAGTTTGTGGGAGATCTGAAATAGTACACCCCCATTTTCTCAAGACAAAAACTGAAAGTAAGATATAGTGAAAATTGTTTGTCCAAAGTTATAATGCTAATGAAACAACAAAACATAGATACAAACTAGTTCTGTCTTTTGTTCTCTAATCTACATATGATTAAAAGTGAATTTGTCTGACATATCTTATTGACTTTTCTATTGATGTATTTGCTTTTTCATCAGGAAATAAAAATTACATTTCAAAATCAGGATCCCACAGTCTGAGGTCAAAGACATGCATTTAAATTATCACAAACTACATAAAATCCGTTTCTTCCAAGAACATCAGAACTTGCTTGTTGATATCTATTTCATTTGGAATAGGATGCTTTGTTCTGTTAACTAACTTTTTTTTCTGGTATTCATGACAACTCTATCTGTTATTAAACAGAAATGAAAATGACTGGATAAACTATTTTCTTTTGTATTTCATATGAAAAATAAACTTACATTAGAAGATGAAGACTACTTCATTCACTTTCTGTGTTGTATAGATACTCCAAATAGGAAATGCTCTGTAATAGCTATTTTTAAGTTATCTGATACTTTTATTTACTTTATTTTTCCATGTTAAATGTACTGTACAGTTTTATAGTGTTAGAAAACTGCATTATTATTCAAATTCTATTTTTCTTTGCCTTCTTCTTCCCACATAACATTTTTATGCATTCATTCATTTATCAGATTAGCTATATACTCTTAGCAAGTCCATGCTTCTTGACAGGTACCATGCAAATCATACTGGATACTGAGATAAATGGATTTTGTACTTCATTTACTGAATTTTACAGTTATAGAAAGAGGAAGACTTTTTAAAAGAAAATAAGGGGGAAAAGCAAAGATAATACCATAAGTAAATGCCCAGAATATTTGAGAGACTGGGAGAGGCCTCTTAACTTTTTATAGGGATGATGGTGTGGCAGCAGTTATAAGAAGAAGAAATGGCACATATAAAGGTCCTGAAATAACATGACTCATTAAAGGAATTACAAGGGTTATTAAAGGATATAGAATAAATATGTTAAAGTGGCAGCAGAGAAGGCTAGAGAAGTAGACAGACATCTCTATATTATAAAAAGTTTAACTGTTATCTTGTAAATTGTGGGTAGCCATTGGAGAAATTTAACTTTGGATAACACCAATGGAAAAGTGAACAATGTAGAAGTAGGCAGACATCTCGATACCATAAGTTTAACTGTTATCTTGTAAATTATAGGTAGCCATTGGAGAAATTTAACTTTGGATTAACACCAATGGAAAAGTGAAAAATGTGTTAGAAGGTTGGAAGATTTGAAGGAGGCAGAAAATTATATGGCTGTTGTAATCAAAGTGAGAAAAGATTAGGATTTAAACAAAAGCACTGTCACTGGAAAGAATTAATTGATTAAAAGTATATTAAGGAGGTAAAATTGACAAACCACAGTGGTTCCAAATATTCACATTCTGCATAGAGTATATTCATTGAGGCATCATGGGTCTTTTTTGTTTGGAGACAGAAGTCTTGCTCTATCTCCAGGCTGGAGTGCAGTGGTCTGACCTCTGCTCACCATAACCTCTGCCTCCTGGGTTCAAGCAGTTCTCCTTCCTCAGCCTCCTGAGTAGCTGGGACTACAGGTGTGCACCACCCTACCCAGCTAATTTTTGTATTTTTAGTAGAGTCGGGGTTTCACCATGTTGGCTAGGATGGTCTCGATCTCCTGACCTCGTGATCTGCCCGCCTCAGCCTCCCAAAGTGCTGGGATTACAGGCATGAGCCACTGTGCCCGGCAAGCATCATGGGTCTTAAAGTGTTAGAATTCCTCAAGGGCCACCCCTCCTCTCTATATATTAGTGCCCCAAGGGGAAGGAATTCCCTCAGGGAATATGTCTAAAGTAACATGCCACTGGGATTTTAAACTTGCTACCAGAAATAAAGTAGAGAATCTAGCCTGGAACTATCAGACTAAGCCAAGATCCTTAAGAGAGTCGATATGTTTCTAGTTGACTCTTTGTTGTTACTAGAAACAAAAGCAAACCATCCATAGATAAACACTGATTGACTAACTAAATGAGACTGAAAGCCAGTATGCATGAGAATCACCAAGGGAGAAAAAAGAATTTGCATCTCTAAGGGCTGCAAAGGTTAGAATTGTGAAATAAAATAAAGCACAAAGTAGAATGAATAAAAAGAGACCATTAAAAATGAAAAATACGTTTTGAAAAAATAAAAACTTGTAGAATTTTAAAAATACAAGTTGGAAAAAAATGTTTATTGATGATTCATCAGATAAGACAAAGATGGAGGTAATTAGTTCATTGGAATTTTTTGAGATTTTTATTTTTGTGCATACATAGTAGATGTATATATTTGTGGGGCACAAGATGTTTTGATACAAGCATGCAAAGCATAATAATCACATCATGGAAAATGGGGTATCCAGCACCTCAGGCATTTATCCTTTACACTACAAACAATCTAATTATACTTTTACTTATTTTTAAATATACAATTAAATTATTATTGACTGTAGTCATCCTGTTGTGCTATTCAATATTAGGTCTTATTCATTCTTTTTAATTAATTTTTTGTACCATTAACCACTTCTACCTTCTAACCAAGGTTCCTACCATCCTTTCCAACCTCTTGTAACCATCTTTCTACTCTCTGTCTCCCTGAGTTCAGTTGTTTTGATTTTTAGATTTCACAAATGAGTGAGAACATGCAATATTTGTCTTTTTCTCTACCTGGCTTATTTCACTTAACATAATGACTTCCAGTTACATCTATGTTGTTGCAAATGACAGGATCTCATGTTTGTTATGGCTGAATATTACTCCATTTGTACAAGTACTGCATTTTCTTTATCAATTCATCAGTTGATGGATATTTAGGATGTTCCAAATCTTGACTACTGTTAACAGTGCTACAACAGACATGAGAGTGTAGGTACCTCTTGTATATGTTGATTTCCTTTCTCTGGAGTATATACCCAGCACTGTTAATTACTAGATTAAATGGTAGACCTATTTTTAGTTTTTGAGAAACCTCAAAAGTGTTCTCCATACTGGGTTGTACTAATTTCCATTCCGACAAACAGTATATGAGGGTTCCTTCTTCTTCACATCCTTGTCAGCATTTGATATTGTCTGTCTTTTAGATAAAAGCCGTTTTAACTGGGGTGAGATGGTATTCCATTGTAGTTTTTTGTTGTTGTTTGTTTGTTTTGCGACAGAGTCTCACTCTGTCACTCAGGCTAGAGTGCAATGGCATGATCTTGGCTCACTGCAACCTCCAACTCCCAGGTTCAAGTGATTCTCCTGCCTCAGCATCCTGAGTAGCTGGGATTATAGATGTTCACTGACACACCTAGCTAATTTTTGTATTTTTAAAAGAGATGGGGTTTTACCTTGTTTGCCAGGCTTTTCTTGAATTCCTGACCTCAGGCAATCTACCCACCTCAGCCTCTCAAAGTGCTGGGATTACAGGCGTGAGCCACTGTGCCCAGCCTCCTTGTAGTTTTGATTTGCACTTCTCTGATGATCAGCGATGTCAAACACCTATTAATATGCCTGTTTGCCATTCGTATGTTTTCCTTTGAAAAATGTTCAGATTATTTGCCATTTCTAATTGGATTATTAGATTTTTACCAATAGAGTTGAACTCCTTATATTTTCTGGTTATTAGTCCCTTGTCAGGTAGGTAGTTTGCAAATATTTTCTCCAGTTCTATGGATTGTCTCTTCATATTGTTGACTATTTCCTTTGTGGTGACAAAGTTTTTTAACTTCATGTGATCCCATGTGTCCGTGTTTGCTTTGGTTGCCTGTGCCTTTGGGGTCCTGCTCAAGAAATCATTGGCTAGATCAGTATCCTAGAGATTTTCCCCAATGTTTTCTTCTAGTTGTTTTATAGTTTGAGTTCATAGATTTTAATCTCTAATCCATTTTAATTTGATTTTTATGTATGATGAGAGATAGGGGTCTAGTTTCATTCTTCTGCATATGGATATCCAGTATTCCCCACACCATTTATTGAAGAGATTAGTTTCTCCTCAGTGTATGTTCTTTCACACTTTTGTCAAAAATTAGTTCACTGTAGGTATGTGGATTTGCTTCTGAGTTCTCTATTCTGTTTGATTAGTCTGTGTTTCTGTTTTATGCCAGTAGCATGTTGTTTTGGTTACTTTAGCTCTGTAATATAATTTAAGTCAGATAAGGAGATTTTTGTTTTGTTTTGTTCTTTTTGCTTGGGATAGCTTTGGCTATTCTAGGTCTTTGGTGATTCCATATAAATTTGAGCATTGTTTTTTCTATTTCTGTGAAGAATGTCATTGGTATTTTGATGGGAATTGTGTTACATTGAATCTGCAGATTGCATTGAATTGGCTGTATGGTCATTTTAACACTATTGAGTCTTCCAATCCATGAACATGGAATATCCTTTTATTATTTTGGTGTCCTCCTTGATTTGTTTAAGCAATGTATTATAATTTTTATTATAGAAATCTTTCACTTCTTAGGTTAGGTAGGTTAGGTGTATTGAATATATTTTCAACTTACAGTATTTTTGACTTATGATGGGTTTATTAGGAGATAAATTCATCATAAGTCAGGAAACATCTGTGTAGATTAACTACACAGATGATAATGTCAATTAATTAATTAACATCCTAGGAATTGTTACTACGTTAGGTAAAAGATAAGAGTTTAGGCAAATAGTGCATTAACCAAAAGTTTGGGAGGAACAGCTTGGAAATGGGTACATAAGGACTTTGAAAAGCTCTACCATACTTAGTCTAAAAGTCTAAAAGGTCATTCACATGCTGAGGGCTATGTGCATGCTTTGGACAGACTTAAGAAGGCCTTAATCTTTCAACTTTTGCTGGCCTTAAGACTATATGGAAACAGGAAGTGAATGCTAAGGTACAGTTGAAACCTGGCTGGTTGATTACTGAGTTCCTTAGGAAAATCTGAGAGGTTTTTTTCTATCTAAGAATTTAAGGAGATCTCTATTTAATTATTAGCTGACCACTAAGGTAATGAAACACAGATTTCAGTGGCCACAGATGACACAAAATACAAACCATACAAAATTAGTTTAGAAAAGTCACTCATCAGATAACAAAAAACACCAACAAATCCTAGGGAGGAGGAGAATGAGATTTCAAGGATTGCCGTATTATATATAACATTCAAAACGTCATTGCAAGGAGACAAAGAGATTTAAAAGTATGACGCCTACACAGCAAAAAAACAAATCAGTAGCAACTCTGCTTGAGGAAGCATTGACTTTAGAACTTTCTAAACACAGACATTAAATATTTTAAATATGTTTCCCTGGTCAAAAAGATGTGCTTATACACTGCTGATGGGGGTGTAAATTAGTTCAGCTATTGTGGAAAGTAGTGTGACACTTCCTTTAAAGAGTTTAAAATAGAATTACCATTTGACCCAACAATCTCATTACTGGGTATATGCCCAAAGGAATATAAATTGTCCTACCATAAAGACGCATGCATGCAAATGTTTATTGCAGCATCGTTCACAATAGCAGAGACATGGAATCAACCTAAATATCCATCAGTGGTAGACTAGGTAAAGAAAATATGGCACATATACACCAGGGAATATTATGAAGGCTTAAAAAAAAGAATGAAATCATGTCCTTTGCAACAACATGGATAGAGCTGGAGGCCATTGTCCTAAGCAAACTAACACAGGAACAGAAAACCAAATACTGCATATTCACTTTTGTAAGTGGGAGCTAAACAATGACAACAGGTGATACTAGGAGGAAAATAACAGACCCTGGGGCCTACATGACAGTAGAGGGTGGAATAAGGGAGAGGATCGGAAAACATACCTATTGGCTACTATGCTTGTTACCTAGGTGACAAAATTACCTATAAACCAAACTCTGTGTTGTGCAGTTTGCCCATATAATAAACATGGCCGTGTACCCTTGAACCTAAAATAAAAGTTAAACCAAAGAAATAACAAGGAAAAGAAAATGCTACACTAAAAAATAATTAGTGCCAAAAAAGGCAAGAAATAAATAAGACATATAGAAAACCAACAGAAAAATGGCAGAAGTCCTTTTTTACCAATAAATCAGTAATTGCACTAAATGTAAGTAAAATGACTTCCCAATTAAAACACTGAGATTTGAAGAATGGATTTTATAAAAGGATTCACCTGTAAGCTTTCTACAGGAAACAGATTAATAGACACAAATAAATTGACAGAAAAATGATTTTAAAACATGGTTCATACAAATAGAACTCAAAAGAAGGAATGACTGTGCCAATATCAGACAGAATACATTTTAATACAAAAATCATTACAGTGACAAAGACATTATATAATAATTATGTAAATCCATCAATAAGATATCATAGTTTTAAATATATATGCACTTAATAAGAGACTCATAAAATATATTAAACAAAAATATACAGAACTGAAGGAAGAAATAAATAATTCAAATACATTACTTGGAGACTTCAGTATCCCACTTTCAATAATGGAGAGAACACCTAGACTGAAACAACAGTATATACCACCTAGACCTCCCAGCCATCTATAGAATACATCATTAACAGTAGCAGGGAACATGTTCTTCACAAGTGCATATGAAACATTCTGGAGAACCGACCATATATAACCAAAAAACAATTACCAGTAAATTTTGAAAGGTTGGAAGCATGCATTTTATCTTCTCCAACCACAGTGGATTAGAATTTGAAATACATAAGAGAAGAAAATTTGAAAGATTTACAAATGCATGGAAGTTAAACAGGAAATTCCTAAATAACCAGTGGGTCAAAGGGTAAATTACAAGAGAAATTACATAATACTTTAAAGAGAATTTAAAAAAATGAAAACTCATAGGATGCATTTAAAGTAGGGCTCAGAAGGAAATTTATATCTGCAAGTAACTACTTTTAAAAAGGAGAAATATGAAAACATTAACATAACCTTTCAACCTCCCAGTGGGACAAACTACAAGAAGAGGAGCAAAATGACTGAAGGAAGAAAAAATAGCGATTAAAATATAAATAAAGCAGAGATTTAACAAGTAATAAAGATAAACAAAACCAAAAGCTGATTCTTTAGAAAGATAACAAAATTGAAAAAACTTTAGCTAGAAAAGAAAGAAGACTCAAATTACTAAAATGGGGAATGAAAGTAGGAACATTATTAATGACCTTAATGAAAGAATAAAGATTTTAAGGGAATACCTACTATAAACAACTGTGTGTCAATACTAGAAAACTTATGCTGCATTCAGGGAAAGATGGCAATGTAGGAGCACCTCAGAATTGCAGCTACCAGTGAAAGCAAAGAGGGTGAGGGGATGCCACATTTCCAAACGGATCTTTATTGCCCACAGACCAGAAGATACCCAGGTGGAGGAGCCCCACGGGTCGCCAGCGCAGCTGTTTTGGCCGGCGTGGCTGTTTTGGCTGGCGTGGCTGTTTCAGCCAGCGCCACAGCACGATGGCACTCTGTACAAAATACACTGGTCTGGTTGCCCTGTTAAACTGGCAAGTGGAGATCTGGGAAGGTAGATTAGCTCATTCATCTGTTTAAATGGGACTGAAACATAAAACATAAAGCCAGGCCAGGAGATTCCCAGGCAGCCACGTTGTTTCAGCTGGCACAGTGGGTCGCCGCATGGGAAATCACACGGATCCCAGCACCTTTCAGCAGGTGACTGGAACACCTGGGAGAGAGTCAACCATTCAACTTAAAAAAAAAAAGGGGGGAACTCTGAGGCAGGGAGCCAGGTGATCAGGCTTGGCGGGTCCCACGCCCACAAAAACAAAAGCAATTGGAAATGCTCGGGGTTGAGAGTTTCACGGCAAGCACAGCTAAAACCAGGATGGCCCAGCTCTGTAGGGGAGGGGCATCCACCATTACCGAGGCACTCCACCCCTACAAAGGTAGTCTGCCATTACTGACGCAGACCTCCGTTGCTAAGGCAACCGGCCATTGCCAGGGCAACCCACCATAACAAAGAGAGTCTGCCATTACAGAGGTGGGCCAACATTGCCGAGGCAGTTCTAACCACACCCATATAAACAGGACGGCAGGGAAATACACACGGCAGCAGGGTGGAGCCAGCAGCAGGGCGGAATTCACAGCAGCTAAGCAAAGCCTCTGCAGGCAGTGACTACACTGCCTCCTTGCTGAGCAAGACAGCCCTGAAAAGAAAATAAAAAGGCAACAACCCAATGGATACCCATAAATAAAGCCCTAACTCCCCGGGACAGACAACCTGGGGAAAAAAAGGGGGTTTATGAGTTCTGCTGCAGCAGACTTAAACATACCTGCCTAGCAGCTCTGAATGAACAACGGAGCTCACAGCTCAGCACTTGAGCTCCTATAAAGAACAGACTGTCTCCTCAAGCAGCTCCCTGATCCCCGTATAGCCAAAAAGTCACCTCACAAAGGACTGATCAGACTGACATTTGGCGGGCATCATTCCGGGACAAATATAGCAGAAGAAGAAACTGGTAGCAACCCTCACTGTTCTGCAGCTTCTGCAGGTGACCCCCAGGCAAGCAGGGCCTGGAGTGCACCTCAGCAGTCCTACAGCAGAGGGGCCAGACTGTTAGAAGGAAAACTAAGAAACAGAAATAACTTCATCATCAACAATCTGGACATCCACTCAGAGACCCAGTCTGAAAATCAGCAACTACACAGACGACAGGTGGATAAATCCACAAAGATGGGAAGAAACCAGTGCAAAAAGGAGGAAAACACCCAAAACCAGAACACCTCTCCTCCTACAAGGGATCACAGCTCCTCACCAGCAAGGGAACAAAGCTGGACAGAGAATGAGTGTAATGAAATGACGGAATCAGACTTTAGAAGGTGGGTAATGAGAAACTCCCATGAGCTAAAAGAACATGTTCTAACTCAATGCAAAGAAACTAAGAACCTTGAAAAAAGATTTGAGGAAATGATAACAAGAATGGACAACTTAGAGAGGAATATGAGTGAATTGATGGAGCTGAAAAACACAACATGAGAACTCCACAAAGCATACACAAGTTTCAACAGCCGAATTGACCAAGCAGAAGAAAGGATATCAGAAGTCGAAGATCAACTCAATGAAATCAAACGAGAAGGCAAGATTAGAGAATAAAGCACAAAAAGGAATGAACAAAGTCTCCAAAAATGTGGGACTATGTGAAGAGACCTAATCTACTTTTGATAGGTGTACCTGAATGTGACGAAGAAAATGAATCCAAGCTGGAAAACACGCTTCAGGATATTATCCAGGAAAACTTCCCCAACATAGTAAGGCAGGCCCATATTTAAATCCAGGAAATACAGAAAACACCACAAAGATATTCCTCATGAAGAGCAACCCCAAGGCACATAATTGTCAGATTCACCAGGGTTAAAATGAAGGAGAAAATGCTATGGGCAGTCAGAGAGAAAGGTCGGGTTACCCACAATGGGAAGCCCATCAGTCTCACAGCAGATCTTCTCAGCAGAAACCCTACAAGCCAGAAGAGAGTGGGGGCCAATATTCAACATCCTTAAAGAAAAGAACTTTCAACCCAGAATTTTATTTTATATCCAGCCAAACTAAGATTCATAGGTGAAGGAAAAATAAAATTCTTCATGAACAAGCAAGTACTCAGAGATTTTGTCACCACCAGGCCTGCTTTACAAGAGCTTCTGAAAGAGGCACTACACATAGAAAGGAACAACCAATACCAGCCACTGCAAAAACACACCAAATACTAAAGAGCATCAACAAAAAGAAGAATCTGCATCAACTAATGAGCAAAACAGCCAGCTAGCATCAAAATGGCAGGATCAAATTCACACATAACAATATTAACCCTAAATGTAAATGGGCTAAATGCACCAATCAAAAGACACAGACTGGCAAACTGGATAAAAAGCCAAAACCCATCAGTGTGCTGTATCCAGGAAACCCATCTCACATGCAAGGATACACAAAGGCTCAAAATAAAGGGATGCAGGAAGATATACCAAGCAAATGGAGAGCAAAAAAAAGCAGCAGTTGCAATTCTCATCTCTGATAAAATAGACCTTAAAGCAACAAAGATCAAAAGAGACAAAGTAGGACATTACATAATGGTAAAAGGATTGATACAACAAGAAGAGCTAACAATCCTAAATATATATGGACCCAATACAGGAGCACCCAGATGTATAAAGCAAGTTCTTAATGACTTACAAAGAGACTTAGACTCCCACACAATAATAGTGGGAGACTTTAACACCCCACTGTCAATATTAGACAGATCAACCAGACAGAAAATTAACAAGGATATCCAGGACTTGAACTCAGACCTGGAACAAGCAAACCTGATAGACATTTACAGAACTCTCCACCCCAAATCCACAGGATATACATTCTTCTCAGCACCATATCACACCTACTCTAAGACTGACCACATAACTGGAAGTAAATCACTCCTCAGCAAATGTAAAAGAACGGAAATCATAACAAACAGTCTCTCAGACCACAGTGCAATCAAGTTAGAATTCAGAATTCAGAATCTAACTTAGAACTGCACAGCTTCATGGAAACTGAACAACTGGCTCTTGAATATTGACTGGATAAACAATGAAATGAAGGCAGAAATAAAGAAGTTCTTCGAAACCAACGAGAACGAAGACACAACATACCGGAATCTCTGGGACACATTTAAAGCAGTCTCTAGAGGAAAATATATAGCAATAAGTGCCCACATGAGAAGAGTAGAGAGATCCAAAATTGACACCTTATCGTCAAAATTGAAAGAGCTAGAGGAGCAAGATCAAAAAAGCTCAAAACCTGGCTGAAGAGAAGAAATAACTAAGATCAGAGCAGCACTGAAGGAGATAGAGACACGAAAAACCCTTCAAAAAATCAATAAATCCAAGAGCTGATTTTTTGAAAAAATCAACAAAATAGACCACTAGCCAGATTAATAAAAAAGAAAATAGAGAATAACCAAATAGATGCAATAAAAAATGATAAAGGGGAATTCACTAAAGATTCCACAGAAATTCAAACCATCATCAGAGAATATTACAAACAACTCTATGCACATAAACTAGTAAACCTGGAAGAAATGGAGAAATTCCTGGACATTTGTGTCCTTCCAAGCCTAAACCAGGAAGAAGTCGAAACTATGAATAGACCAATAACAAGATCTGAAGTTGAGGCAGCAATTAACAGCCTACCACACAAAAAAAGCCCAGGTCCAGATGGGTTCACAGCCAAATTCTACCAGACACACAAAGAGGAACTGTTCCCATTCCTTCTGAAACTATTCCAAATAATCCAAAAGGAGGGAATCCTTCCCAAATGATTTTATGAGACCAACATCATCCTGATACCAAAACCCGGCAGAGACTAAACAAGAAAAGAAAACTTCAGGCCAATATCCATGATGAACATAGATGCAAAAATCTTCAATAAAACATTGGCAAGCTGATTGCAACAGCACATTAAAAAACTTATCCATCATGATCAAGTAGGATTCATCCCGGGGATGCAAGGCTGGTTCAGCATATGCAAGTCTATAAACGTAATTCACCACATAAACAGAACCAAAAAAAAAACCACGTGATTATCTCAATTGATGCAGAGAAGGTTTTTGACAAAATTCAACAGCCCTTTATGCTAAAAACCCTCAATAAATTCGATATTTATGGAACATATCTCAAAATAATAAAAGCTATTTATGACAGACCAACAGCCAATATCATACTGAATGGGCAAAAACTGGAAACGTTCCCTTTGAAATCTGGCACTAGACAAGGATGCCCTCTCTCACCACTCCTATTCAATATAGTACTGGAAGTTCTAGCCAGAGCAATCAGGCAAGAAAAAGAAATAAAGGGTATTCAAATAGGAAAAGAGGAAGCCAAATTGTCTCTATTTGCAGATGACATGATAGTATATCTAGAAGACCCCATCGTCTCAGCCCAAAAACTCCTGAAACTGATAAGCAATTTCAGCAAAGTCTCAGGATACAAAATCAATGTGCAAAAATCACAAGCATTCCTATACACCAATAACAGACTGAAAGAGAGCCAAATCAAGAACGAACTGCCAATCACAATTGCTACAAAGAGAATAAAATACCTAGGAATACAACTAACAAGGAACGTAAAGGACCTCTTCAAGGAGAAGTATAAAACACTGCTCAATGAAATAAGAGAGGACACAAACAGATGGAGAAACATTCCATGTTCATGGTTAGGAAGAATCAATATCATGAAAATGGCCATACTGCCCAAAGTAATTTACAGATTCAACACTATCCCCATGAAGCTACCAATGACCTTCTTCACAGAACTAGAAAAAAACACCTTAAACTTCATATGGAACCAAAAGAGAGCCCACATAGCCAAGTCAATTCTAAACAAAAAGAACACAGTGGGAGGCATCACACTACCAGACTTCAAACTATACAACAAGGCTACAGTAATCAAAACAGCATGGTACTGGTACCAAAACAGAGATATAGACCAATGGAACAGATCAGAGGCATTGGAGGCAACACGACATATCTACAACCATACAATCTTTGATAAACCTGACTAAAACAAGCAATGGGGAAACAATTCCTGTTTAATAAATGGTGTTGGGAAAACTGGCTAGCCATGTGCAGAAAGCAGAAACTGGACCCCTTCCTGACACCTTACACTGAAATTAACTCCAGATGGATTAAAGACTTAAACATAAGACCTAACACCATTAAAACCCTAGAAGAAAATCTAGGCAAAACCATTCAGGACATAGGAGTAAGCAAGGACTTCATGACAAGAACACCAAAAGCATTGGCAACAAAAGCCAAAATAGACAAATGGAACCTAATCAAACTCCACAGCTTCTGCCCAGCAAAACAAACAGTCATTAGAGTAAATCGGCAACCAACAGAATGGGAAAAAATTTTTGCAGTTTATCTATCTGACAAAGGGCTGATATACAGAATTTACAAAGACCTAAAACAGATTTACAAGAAAAAAACAAGCCCATTCAAAAATGGGCAAAGGATATGAACAGACACTTTATGAAAGAAGACATACATGAGGCCAACGAACATATGAAAAAATGCTCATCATCACTGGCCATTAGAGAGATGCAAATCAAAACTACATTGAGATACCATCTCACGCCAGTTAGAATGGCAAGCATTAAAAAATATGGAGACAACAGATGCTGGAGAGGATGTGGAGAAAATAGGAACACGTTTACACTGCTGGTGGGAGTGTAAATTACTTCAACCATTGTGGAAGACAGTGTGGTGATTCCTCAAGGACCTAGAAATAGAAATTCCATTTGATCCAGCTGTCCCATTACTGTGTATATATCCAAAGGACTATAAATCGTTTTACTATAAGGACACATGCACAAAAATGTTCATTGCAGCACTGTTTACAATAGCAAAGACCTGGAACCAACCCAAATGCCCATCGATGATAGACTGGACTGGGAAAATGTGGCACATATACACCATGGAATATTATGCAGCAATCAAAAACGATGAGTTCGTGTCCTTTGTAGGGACATGGATGAATCTTGAAAACATCATTCTCAGCAAACTGACACAAGAACAGAAAATGAAATACCACATATCCTCACTCATAGGCGGGTGTTGAACAATGAGAAAACATGGACACAGGGAGGGTAGCACTACACACTGGGTTCTATTGGGGGGAATAGGGGAGGGACCGTGTGGGGGTGTTGGGGAGGGATAGCATGGGGAGAAATGCCAGATGTGGGTGAAGGAGAGGAAGGCAGCAAATCACACTGCCACATGTGTACCTATGCAACTATCTTGCATGTTCTGTACATGTACCCCAAAACCTAAAATGCAATAAAAAGAAACAATAAATAAAATATATATATATATACTGGAAAACTTAAATGGAAAAAGTTATGGAAACATAATACTAAATTACAGCTGGCTGAACACAAAATACAAAATCTGAATATTGCTGTACCAGTAAGAAGTTTAAGTTAGTGATTTAGTAAAACTTCCAACAAAGAAAAACTCATTACCAGATGTTTTCCCTGGTAATGCTATCAAACATTTGACATGAAAGCAAATCAACGGCCCTCTTTCTCAGACTCTCCCAGAATGTAGAAGAGGGTGAAAAACTTACTAACTCATTTTATGATACCAAACCCCAGATAAAGCCATTTGAAAAGTAAACCACAAACCAGTATCTACAGCACTATTAAATAAAAGTTAATAAAACTACAAATCTTATGACGATGGATGCATAAATCCTGAAAAAAATACTGGCAGATCTACTTTAGCAATATATAGGAAAGGATTATACACCTTGATAAAGTGGGATTTATTCCAGGAACTTATAGTTGGCTTAACACATGAAAATCAGTGTAATACACCATATGGCTAAAATGACTGGGAGAAAAACACATGATCACATCTTAGTAGATACAAAAATAATTTGACAAAATTCAATGCTGTTTAATGATTAAAAATACTCAACATATTAGGAATGGAAGGCAACTTTCTCAATCTGATAAATGAGATTTACAAAACAAAACAAAAAACCCCGCAATGAAGTCATGATTATTTATAAAAGACTGAATGCATTCACCCTAAGTGAAGAAGACCAAAATGCTCACTAACCCTATTGCTATTCAACATTTTACTGGAGGTTCTAGCTAGGGCAATTAATCAAGAAAACAAAATAAAAAATGCCTAAATTGAAAAAGAAGAAATAAAACTCTCTATTTGCAGAAGATAGGACTTATATAGCAAAACTTAAAGAAACTACAAAAAAAAAAAAAAAAAAAAAAAAAAAAGATCTGTTAGAGCTAATAAGCAAGTTCAGCAAACTGGCAGGATGTGACATCAACATACAAAGATCAATTGCATTTCTATACACTAGCAGTGAACCATCTGAAAATAAAATTAAGAAAACTGTTCTATTTATAATAAAGTCAAAAAGAATATAATATATCCATAATATTAAATAATGCTCAACCTCAGTAATTATGAAATGCAAATCAAAAGTACATGAGATACCACTGGATAACCATTTGGATGGGTACTGTAATAGTCGATTCTTGAATTACTATAAAGAAATACCTGAGACTGGGTAATTTATAAAGAAAAGAGGTTTAATTGGCTCTTTTGCAGGCTGTAAAGAAAGCACGATGCTGACATCTGCTTGGCTTCTGGGGAGGCCTCGGGAAACAATCATGGCAGAAGTGAGGGCAGGCATGTCTTACATGGTGGAAGCAGGAGCAAGAGGGGAGGAGGAAGGTGTTACACTTTTAACAACCAAAGTTCATGAGATCTTACTCTCTATCATGAGAAGAGCACCAAAGGACATCCCCTAAACCATTGATGAGAAACTAGCACCATGATCCAGTCACTTCCCACCAAACCCCACCTCCATCATTGGAAATTACACTTCAACAGACAATTTAGGTGGGAACACAGAGCCAAACCATGTTAGGTACTATCAAAAAATTGGAAAATAATGAGTGTTAGTAAGGACACGGATAAACTGAAACTCTTGTGCACTGTTGATGGGAACGTAAATTGGAGTAATCACTATGGAAAACAATATGGCAGATCCTAAGAAAATTAAAAATAGAATTGCCATATTATCCAGCTGTTCCTCTGTTGCTTCTGTATGCGAAAGATTTGAAAGTAGGGCCTCTAAGTAGTATTTGTACATCTATGTTCATAGCTGCATTATTTACAGTACTTAAAAGGCAAAAGCAACCAGAATGCCCATTGACAAGTAAAGAGTAAACAGAGCTGTTTATACATACAATGAAATATTATTCATCCTTAAAAAGGCATAAAATTATAATACAGATTACAACATGGATGTTAATAAAACAAGCCAGTAGTAAAAGGACAAATACTGCATGATTCCACTTATATGAGGTACTTAGAGTAGTGAAACTCACAAAGTCGAATGATGGTGGCAGGGGCTGAGGATGGAGGAGCAGGTAATGGGGAATTATTAATATTTCTGAATAGGTTAAGAATTTAGGTTTTATAAAATGAAACAAGTTCTGTGAATGGATGGTAGTGATGGTAGTAAAACAATGTGAGTGTTTAGTAACACTGAACCATCTAATTAAAACCTGTAAATTGTGTATGTATTTTATTACAATTAAACCTTTTTTAAAAAATATATACTTAGGAATGAATTTAGCCAAAGAATGTCAATACTTTTTCATCAAAAACTGCAACATTGTTAAATTTCTTTCAAACATTGTTGAAGGGAATTAAAGTGGGTATAAATAAAGGGAAATACCTCCCAGGTTAATGGATTGGAAAAGTTAATAATTTTAACAGTACTTTTCACATTTATATGTAAGGTCAATGCATTCTATCAAAATTTTAGCTGTTTTTTTTCCAGAAATGGAGAAGCTGATTCTAAAATAATACAGAATTGCAAGAGACATAAGATAACCAAAGCCATCTTAAAAGAATAAATTTGGGGATTTAAACTTCTTAATTTCAATACTTAATACAAAGCTACAGTGATAAAAACAGTGTGGTACTAGGTAAAGATAGTTTGCAGACAAATTTAATAGAATTGAGAGTCCAAACAGAAACCCATATACTATGGTCAATTTATTTTCCAGAAGGGTGTCAAGATCTTTCAAAATGACTGTCTTGACCATTGTTGAAAGGACAGTCATTTCAACAATGGTACTGGAACAACTGGATATCAACAGGCCAAAGAACAAATCTAGTCTACAATCTCACATGAAAAAATTAATTCAAAATACATGAAAGACCCAAATGTTAGAACTATAACTCTTAGAAGGAAACATAGGTTAAAAAAACATCTTCGTGACCTTGAATTAGGCAATGGTTTTTACAGATATGGCACCAAAAGGACAAGCAAAAAAAAATAAATAAATTGATAGTCGTCAAAATGTAAAAGTTTTGTGTATCAAAAGACATTCATTTACCAGTTAGTGAAAATATAACAGAATTAAAATAAATGTTTGCAAATCATGTGTCTGATAAGAATCTAATATCCAGAATATAAAAGTATCACTTACAACTTAATAATAAAAAGAAAAATGGCCCAATTGGAAAAATGAGTCGAAGATTTAAGTAGACATTTCTCCAAAGAAGATATACAGATGGCCAGTGAGCCCTTGAAAAGATTCTCATAAATGCAAATCAGAATTACAATTAGATGCCACTTCATATTCACTAGAATACCTATGATGTTTAAAATAGACAATAACAAGCATTGGCCAGGATTCGCAGAAATTGGAACCCTCACACTTTGTTGGTGGGAATGTAAAATAGTGCAGCCACTGTGGAAACAGTTTGGTTGTTACTCAACAAGTTAAACGTAGAGTTACCATCTGACCCAGCAATTCCATCTGTAGATATATCCTCAAGAGAATTGAAAACATATGTTCATGCAAAAACTATTCATCACAGCATAATTCCTAATTGCCTTTTAGTGGAAACAACCCAAATGTTCATGAACTGGTGAGTTGGTAAACAAACTGTGATATATGCTTAAAATAGGATATTGTTCAGCAATAAAAAGGAATATGGTACTGATACCTTCTATGACATGAATGAACCTGGAAAAGATTATGCTACCGGAAAGAAGCCAGACACGTATTGTATGATTCTATTTAAATGAAGTGTCTAAAATAGGAAAATTCATAGAAACAGAATGTAGGGTAGTACTTACTAGAGGATAGGAGGAAAAGGAAATTGAGACTAATTACTACATGTGAGGATTTTTGCAGAAAGATAAAAACGATCTAGACTTACATAGTTCATGGTTGCACAAGATAGCGAGTATACTGAAAACCACCAAAATGTACATTTTTAAATGGCGTGTATTTTGTTATGTGAAATATGTCTCATTTTAAAAATACTTTTTAAAAATTAGCATGATATGAACATTTAGATATAATCATAATTTTAGATAGTTTATACCTGAGAGAACAGCAGCTAAGAAACTTACAGTGTATGCATGTCAGGATAAAATAAGAAAATCTTATAATGACAGAAATATACAAGGGGAAAAGTATGCAAATAAATTGACAAACGATAAACGTGTGTTTATCTAAATAGAGATTGTCTTTATAAAGAGCTAATGCTATGTAATATGTGAGTTTTGAGCTGGGGAGTACTGGGCAATAACTTGTAGTGAGAAGGGAGTATAACATAATATTGTTATGGAAGAGGCATATGATATTATTTAACTTCATACTTGTTTAAGTTAACTGTACCTGGTAAAAGTCCAAGAATAGCAATGAAAAGAATAAATACATTTTCATCAATAAGGAGTAAAAAAGATGGAATCCAAACTAAAATTTCTATCCCCAGCTTCTCCCCTGCTGGTTGTAACTGTATTTGTTCTATTCTTTTCATTGTTATGCTTAACTTTTAAAAGCATTAAAAAACTGGGACCAGTGGAAGATTTTTAAAGTATTGGGCTAGAATTAAATACGTTATATATCAGTAAGCACAATAAATATAAAAGGACTATGATTTCCAGTTAAAAACCAAATTTCTCAGATTGGATTAAAACTTTAGCTGAGTTCCATTTACTAAAGGCATATCTACAGCCACGAGAATGTTGAAGGTAAAAGGATAGAAAAATATATACTGGGCATTAACTAAAGAACTGAGGTAAGATAGCTATATTAATATTTTTAAAATTATTTCAAGGTAAAAACTGTTAGTGAAGAGCTAATTCATATAGTTAAGAAAAGTTGAATTTACCAGTAAGATGCTACCATCCTCAGTTCATGTATTTCAAATAAATAACCTCAAAATGTGTCAAGCAAAAAGTGGTGAACCATCAGAGAGAAAATGACAGGTCTGCTCTCTTTGTGAAATATTTCAACACTACTATCTCAATTTTCAAAATATCAAGCAGACAAAAAAATTCAGTGACTATATACAAGATTTGAATAACATAATTAGTGTTTGATATTATTGACATACAGAACTTTTCACCCAATCATAGAGAGTACGCATTATTCTCATGTGAACATGAAACATTTATAAAATCTGATCACGTGGTTCAGGGGCCATAGATTAGTACCAGTCCTTGACCTGTTAGGAGCCAGGCAGCACAGAAGGAGGTGAATGACTAGCAAGGGAGCAAAGCTTCATATATATTTATAGCCATTTCCCATTGCTGGCATCACTGCCTGAGCTCTGCCTCCTGTCAGACCAGTGGCGGCATTAGATTCTCATAGGAGCATGAACCTTATTGTGAACTGTGCATGAAAGGGACATAGGTTGCATGCTTCTTAGGAGAATCTAATGCCTGATAATCTATCACCGTCTCCCATCACCCCCAGATGGGACCATCTAGTCACAGGAAAACAAGCTTAGGGCTCCCACTGATTCTTCATTATGATGAGTTGTATAATAATTTCATTATATATTAAAATGTAATAACAATAGGAATAAAGTATACAATAAATGTAATGTGCTTGAATCATCTCAAAACTATCCCCTTCCACCCACACTGGCCCACGGAAATATTGTCTTCCATGAAAACTAGTTCCTAGTGCTAAAAAGGCTGGTTGGGGATTCCTGACAGAGTTAGATCATAACACAAGTCTTATCAAATTTTTAGAATTAGTGTTATAAATACCATGATATCTGACCAGTGTAAATATTCTCATTACTATTGAAGAATTTTGAATATTTAAATAACTTGGGGTTCAAAGAAAAATAAGAAGTATTTAGACTAAACAATAATAGATATACTAAATACAAAATCCTGTAGATTGTAAGGAAAATGAAACTGAATGATAATTCTATTTGTGTAAAAGTGTATTACCTGAGAAAAAAGCCTAAAATTAATGAATTAAATATCTAACTGGAAAAAAAATGTGCAAGTTAGGAAAGAACAGAACCCCTTTACAAAGTAGAAGAAAGTTGATAATAAGTCTAACAGAAGTGAGTGAAATAGAAAAATAAGATACAATGGAGAGATTAACAAAGATAAATGTTTATTCATTAACTAATAATAAGTAAACTCATTTATTAAGAGTCTTATTTATTAAGATTAAGATTGATCAACAACAAAATAAAACAACATAGATAGTGAACATATGGAATGAAAAGAAGACATAATTATAGCTAAAGCAAATTAGAAAAGAAAATGAGAGTGCTATCAAACCATTATGCCATTAAAATTATAAATTTAAATGAAATGAGCAATCTCCTAGAAACTATACAACTTCATATAACTGAATAAGAAGAAACAAAACCCTAAATAGTTCTTTATGTATGAAGGGAAGTTAGTCAGAAAAATATCTTCCTGCAGAGAAAACTCTAAGCCCAAATAGTTTATAGAAATATTCTACCAAATGTTCAAGTGAAACACTTTTCCAAACTTACACAAACTCTCAGAGATCAGAGACAGGGAATGATCCAGATCATTCATTGAGGCCTGTGTAGTCTTAACTCTGAAGCCAAACAAGGGTTGTGGGAGAAGGAATATCACAGGCCAGTACCTCTTATGAATGTAGATCTGTAAATGCTGATCAAAATATTAGCAGAACCCAATTCAGTTAGGTGTAAAAAGATATACATCTGTGTGGGCTAATTGGAAGAGGATGATGAGGAAAATTTATACCATGAATGCAGAAATTGTTCATCATTTAAAAAATTTCTAGAAATGTCATTCATTTATCATGTTAAATATGAAAACTTTTTTTTATCATCTTCGTAGGTACAGACATCTAGTAAATTAGAAAGAATACTCTTAAAAATTAGGGATAGAAGAGAATTTTGAATTCTTTTAATTTAAAAAACACTGTCTACAGAAAACCTGCAGCTCTATTTATAAAAATCACAAACAAGCAATCTGAACAACATATTGCTTTGGCATATATATATATATATATATATATATATATATATGATAAAATAATTTGTTAAAGAAGCAAGAGACTGATAAACACAAAGTGGAACAGAGTGGTTTATTTATTTACTTATTTACATATACTATTATTTTTAAGCGAGTGAGCCTAGGAGAGTGAAGACATTTGTGCCACCTATCAAAACCTGAGGTAAAAAACAATTTTACTGTGAAAAAGAAATATAGATTTTATCTTCAGTGAAAATCCATTTTGATACTTTCCTTAATAGTCTAGATGTAAAACTGAGAAAGGAGATCACTGTGTTAATCCAGGGTTACATATCTTCAATGCCAATGCAGCAGGTAGATCAGGAATTAAGGGAAGGTGTTGGCAAGAGAGTAGTTAAAACGTGAAATTGTTGGATCCCAGACGGATGCAAAAAGAAGTGAATTTAAGCAGAAGAGGAAAGAGCAGCAAGGATAGGAGATTATGATCTGAGAGTAGACTTAAAGCTTAAAGCATAAAGATTTGAGAAATGAAACTACTTATGGCCTTTGGATTTATTTGTTGAAATGAGGGAGACTTGAAGATTTTTTGAGTTAATCAGTCAAAGAATTGTGAGCTACTGTGATGGATGTTTTCCATGTGAGAAATGGTAGCAAGAGTCATAGAAAGATACCTTCTCCTCGTGTAAATAAAACAGCATAGATCAGTTGGCAGAACTCATAAGTGCACAAGATAGGGGAACAGACTTTCAGAAAAGTGGTAGAATTTCTTTGGTGTGTCTGAGGACAGAAGTCTTTTATTACAAAGCCTCCACCCCCACTATCATGCTTCTTTGCTTTGCTAATCCACTGCTGTGCTCCTGGGAATGATATGTATTAACCAGCCAGACCATGTGCTCTTCCCCTTCCTGCTGTCTCCTGTTAATCTATTTAAGTTTTGTAATCTACACTAATTTGCACATATTAGATTTCTTCCTGGCTTTCTTCAGTCTTCAGCATGCACTAGACAAAGCCATTAAATGGAATATTCTAATATCACATCTCTTCTATCTTTTGAAGCCTGTCTACAAAATGTAGGCTGATAATCTGATCAAAAGTTCATAATCAGAGTTCATGATATTCTTTTTTTTTAGCTTGTCTTACTTTTCTATTTCCCTCAGTGATTAAGATTAAGAATGTATGTTTGTTTACTCTCCAATATCATTTACAGAGGAGTTTCTATCTTTTTTCCTAAGTGTTGTCATTTCTAACAGATTCCTATAACCTTTGTATTCTTTTAATAATTTGTGCTGTTGTTAACTTTTAGACTGAAAACTAGACAACTTTCCCATTAGAATGTGCCTATGTCCCTCTCAAGTCATTGGACAGATTATTGCTGCATGCTTCTAGGAAATACCTGCACCTGTCCTGCTGCTATGTAAGACTTTACTGGTGCTGCTGTCATATGGTCAGAACCATTCCCACTGGTCCCAGAGTGACAGAGTAGTTATTTAACCCAAATCCCATCAAGGAGTAATTAAATCTGTGTCTAAGCAGACATGGATTTTGGAAGGATTTCTACTGAGAACTATCTTGAATTCATTGTTGCTCAGTATTGACATTACTACCCTAAAATAAAAGAACTTATGTTTAAACTTATGTTTAAACAGTAAATTAGAAATATCAGAATAGGTAATGATGTTTTTGTTTCTACTTATCAGTAAAAGGAAGGTTTGCCACAGGTAGATATAATATAGTGAAGAATATAGGAGGAATTACAAGGACTTGGTATTTAGTAAGTACAGAAATTAAAATTTAAACTTATTCCCTTCTGATTTATATTTATGAAAATTTGAGCAAAAAAGTTGATATATTACATGAATAAGCAGTGAAAATAAGTAATGGTGATATAGAAATAGTACTCCTGATTAACATCTCTGAAAGAAGAACTGGACAATGAAGGAATACGAGATTAGAATGAAATTTTAAAAGGACGGAGATAAAGGAACTGAAACTACTTCTTAAGCATGCCCTTTAAGGAAAACCCAGAAAGATTTGAAGGCAGCTTTTAAAAATATTATTTAAATTTTTTTAATAAACGGTAATTCCTTATTGCAAAAAAACTGAAGAAGATACAAAAAGGCCAAATCATTGTTTTTAATTGACAAAGTGAAAACTGAAATGATATTAGTTGTCATAATCAATGTTTTCTTCTCCTCCTTCTCTTCCTCCTCCTCCCCCCACTTCTCCTCCTCCTCCTCTTCCTTCACCTTCTTCTTCTTAATATCATCATCATGTGACTTAAACAAGTACTCATTTTTTTTCTTCCTCATGATTCTCATTGTCTGGGCTCAGTTAAGCAGTTCTCTCTGGCTCCATGTGGAGTTTCCTGGGTCTTCAGTGTCCTGAATGTGACTTACTTTGGGCTGAGACCTCATCTAGTCCTGAGAGCCTGAACACCTCTGTTCTCTCAGAGGAGCAACAGATTCCAGAAAAGAGAGTTCAAAAAAAATCAAAAGCTGCCTGGCATCTTATATACTAACCTCAGGATTCACATAACATCACTTCTACTGTATTCTGTTGCTCACAGGAAGTCACAGGGCAAGCCCAAATCGACAAAGAGTAGAAAAACACTCCCATTTTTTGATGGGGCAATGGTAAAGTCACACTGCAAAAGACCATGTTGGATGGGAAATGTTGTTGTAGCCAACTTTGGAAGTAATCTCTGCCACATGTTATAAAAGAAGTTAGAAAAAGCTCCCTGTGTGTAGATGTGAAAAGATCTCCAAGATACATTGCTATGTGAGAAAAGCTGGGTATAGAACAGACTGTATAATGTACTGATAATTATTAGTGTTAGGAAGTAAAGGAAAGAATATATTTGTATTTTTATTTATATATTTTAGCAGTCTCTGAAACGCACACAGGCATAAGAGTGGATACCTGTTGAGGTTGAAAATTTGGTGAATAGGGGTTATAGTGAGAGGCTTTTCACTGTAAATGTTATTACGCATTTTAAAAATAATTCGAGTCTTCTAAATAAATAAATTCTGTAGTTAAAAAATTCCACTCTGTGGTTGAGCTTTAACTGTAGTTCCATATTAGAATGTGGAATTTCAGTATTTAAATGAATTTTAATGTCATTTAGTCCTATCATCTGCATTATTTAAAGTAAGAATCTAGTCTATTGATTTCATAATGTGTAGTCATTGTGAAATCGAGCTTATTGTGAAAATTTACCTCTAAGATAGTGACTTCTGTTGTATAACTGTTTTAAAACACTCCAACCAAAATTTTTGATTTTTGAGTAACTATCTTAATTGAATTAATTGAATTGCTGATTCATAAGACACACTATTTAACAGAGGAATTGTTGCAACAGTTTTATGACATTTTTCTGTATTTCCCATTTCATTGAATCATAATTTAAAATATGTCAATTTTGTATCTAGCTTTATCTAAAACATGTATATTTGAAATACTGAAATTTGATTATTGAAGAAATTGAACTAACCAAAGCTATAATAATAATTCCAAAGGTATTTTTCTTTTTAGATTATTGTGCCATGCTATGAAGGACCATATAGTTCGTGTCGCAAATGAAGCTGAGTTTATTTTAAACAGACAGAGAGCCGAGGATGTACATAAACATGCAGAGTTTGAGGTAAGGTTTTGGGAGTAGACTAAGTTCTCCTTTTCTCTTATAACCCAACAATCACCTCTCTGTGACCTTACATAAGAAGGATTTTTTGTAAAGGAAAATTTCACTGAAGGCATTACTATTCCTGTTTTCTAAAAGCTTTAGTAAATGTCAAACACAGGGTACTAATTTATTTTTACCCCATTTACAGCATGAAAAAATTCTTTCCACCCTATATATGCCTAACCATTTGGTAGACTGAAGTTATCCTAACCTACTCAAGAGTAAATGTGAAAAATAATTTATAATGCAACAATTTCAGTTATTTTTAAGCTAGCAGAGATTTACACACCATTAGGTAGATATGAGTATATGATACAGTTATTTGAATAAACTCATATAAGATTCAAAAATTATTCTAATTTCTATGTATTATATATAACAGTTATTTATTATTTCAGTTTATTCCATTTACGAGACAAAATTGGTTCCAGAAATATTTATGTGCCCTGGTATTTGGCCTACGTTGAACTTGAAAGTAATAAATGACTCCACCAATTTATTCTCCTGATACAACAGGCTAACAAGTATGGCGTGGCTAGAAATCAGAGCCCACAATTCTAGTTTTGATGAGGTTTTTATCTCAGTAAAGCAGCTCTGTGAGTCATACAAGTTGATAGACTAGGTCTAGTGATCTCTGACCTAGCTGGCTGAAAAGCTTGAGACAGGAAAATAGCTGCTCTTGCTTTCAAACACATGACCTCTGCTTCATTTGGTCAGAAGAAGCACAAGACAGGCAGGCACTTGTCTTGTGAAACTGCAACAACCTTATTTTGAAAGAGATACCAGATATTTTAAACTTCGATAAAAGTATAGTGATCTTTAAGTGTTTATCAAAGTGAAGTTTTGTGTTAGTAAGTAAGAATGGGAATATCAACTGAATTCCCTGCAGGATCAGTTTTGAGTCTCTTGTATTTCCACTAAGAAAATCAAGGTATTTTGTGGGGAAATAAGCAGATCAATATGTGTCATGTAAAAACATTTAAAATCGATTTTCAAGTGGCTAGATGTTAGTTATAAGCTTTAACACATACTTAACCAAGGTGACCTTAAGCTAAGGGCAGTGTTTCCAACCTTTGTTGTTGTTGTTATTGACTCCCTCAGGAGGCTTTGTAGACATTTTGCCTAATTGCCCCCTAATTCCAATGACATTATAATACCACACATAGGCTGCATATCTGTTTTTGTACTTACATACATTTATGTTCTGTATACTAAAATAACAATATTTTTATCTCCCACCCCTCACACACCAATTTTTCACTCTTAGGAATGAAATTACTCTCATTGTGGGTCATCATCTCAAGGTGATAAGAGGTTTCCAAGGAGACATGAAGACTTAGTGTTTTTTAGATTTTATGTACATAAAATATAATATTAATGCAAATCTAATTTTGATTATATTGCCAATGTTATTTGATAATTGTACCTTGTTTGTTTAACTTGAATGTTTATAGCTCTTCTTTTTGGGTTAGAGCTATATTAGTAAATGCAGTGTGTGTGTGTGTGTGTGTGTGTGTGTGTGTGTGTAGTTTACACAAAGACATCCCTTTTGAATGGTAGAAGATTTACCAAGTCCTGACATTTTGCTAGAACTTTTTGAGGAATTTTTCTATCCCCTATATCAGGCTATAATTAGAAAGAAAAGTGTATTTGATTTTAGATGGGTACTTCACAGTTAAGTTTTTTTAGTTAAATACTGTAATTGTTAAGGAAGAAAAATGAAAATTTAATTTTACTCTCCAATGAGCTAATGAAATATTAACCTCATTACTGAGGCAGATCATTGTACTAATTGGTGATTCCCTGTACAAAAAGATAAATTGGAAAATGAATTAATCCTTCTTAGATTACTGTAGGGTTATTTCTCCAGAAGAGATTACTTGTGGTAGTAGTCTGTATCAATAGATAGATGGGAGGAATATGTTGAAGCACCTTCTATGAAATTGATTTTTGCATTGTAATGATAAATGTGAACTCGTTGTATTTATTTTATCAGATGGATGAGACCTTTTTCTTCCTAGTTATATTAGTTGTATTACACGTTTATTAATGTGAAAAGTTATAGTCATGCCACTGTGCATATTTATTGTAGTTTTTTGCATAAAAACTACAATAAAAGAATCAAATTTATAATTAAAGAAATGAGCCCCTTCATGTTTATCTTGAATATTTTTAATACAAAAGATGATCCATTGATCAGCAGTGTTGCTAACACATGTAAGAATGAATATCTGATATATCATAGATTGACAAATTAAATGACAGATTTTTGATTCATATATAATTATCAGGAACATACCTTTTATTTTAAGTGAGATATACTATATTGGCTTGATAAACAAGTGTGTTTCCATTTATAATAAATATTTGTGCTTCTAAAATTATTATTTTTGGAATACATGAAAATTAGATTCTCGGAATTGGAAAAAACCATAAGTCTTTAATTACTTCAACATTGTTCAAATTATTTTACATATACCTTAGAAAGAGCACATTTTTCTATTTGAAAGGTGACTGTTTTTTAGAACAAAATATCAGAAGATGATATTATTTGAGTTTTAAAAAATTGAATTCCTGTTACCCTTTAAGTTGAATATGTATCATCCTTACTAACACACAGTAAAAAGTTTATTATTATCCATTGTTTGTATTTCTTTATAGTCACAGTGTGCCCAGTATGCTGCTGACAGGAGAGAGGAAGAAAAGATGTGTGACCATCTTATCAGTGCTGCCAAACATCGAGATCATGTAACAGCAAATCAGCTGAAGCAGAAGATTCTCAATATTCTCACAAATAAGCATGGCGCTTGGGGAGCAGTTTCTCATAGGTGAGTTATAATAAATTAGAGTAAGTAATATTTCAGAGGTTAATTATAGGAGTTGGAAATAAAAATATGACTACAAATTTAAAAGCCATTTGAAAAATATCATTTAAAAAAAATTACTTGAAAATTTTCCTGAAATCTTTAATGTTGCTTCATCAGAAAGTTTAAGGGAAAATCTAAACTTTTTATAATAGCTACAGTGGAAGTTATTTCTAATTTATAATAATATGCAACATAATACAAAATATGTTTAGGCAGGTATTTTAATCTACTGTCTCTCATATGTAACATGGATGTTAGGTATAAGAAATGGCTCTTTTTTAAAAAAATTTTAAAGTCAACTCTTTCTACTTATTAAATTAATATGATTCATTTTGATACAGGAACACATGTAAGCATATACTATAAAGAAGTAATAAGTTCTTTTAAGAAGTTTTCTTTCATAATTTTCTATTCAGTTTTACCAAGGGAGGATTTTCATCTCAGATATGATTATTTATGATAATATAGTACAACTAAAACCAAAATTTGGTGGTTTGTAAATTACAATGTTCTCCCTAAAGTTTTGTGGACATACAATTCTCTTTGTTGTTGCTATTGTTATCTGGACAATGAAGTTTTCTGGAAAACTAGTAGTAAAACAGGTCATTATATTTAGATGGCTGATGTTCTTCCTTTTTATATTTTTATTTTATTCAACCCCCTTTAAATGTTTTTATTAAATCTCTGTTTGGCAGAGTTTAGGGTCTGATGAAATGTAGACAGGACACTGCTAAGAAGAGTCTTGGTGAAAAGGATTCTGTTAGTTAGAGAAAAACACCTAGAATATAAGTAGGATGATATTTGACCAGCTTCCTGGGATTATGAGTGTAAGATAGATATTTTTAAACTTTATTATCTTTGCATTTAAGGTAAAATTATAACATGTGTCTTTAAAATAGTCAACACAATATTAATCATAATATCAATAATCCATGGACTCTAACATTTACTATTTGTTGTGTGCTAGGTACCATACTAAGAACTTTACATGGATCATTTCATTTAACCTTGAACATCTTTATTAAGGGTGACACTGAGGTGTCTCTATTTTACCAGGAGGAACCTGAAGCTGAAAGATGTTAAAGAAAACTTACATAGTATCACACTGCTTGTACAAATAGCATGTATCAGTCAGGATACTCCAGAGATACTTACATTCATTAAATAAATTCCTTTTAAGGAATTTGTTCGTGTGATCATTGGGAGCTGGTAAGTCTGAAATCTGTAGGACAGGCTGGCAGGCTAGAAATTCAGGCAAGATTTCTGTATTAGAGTCTTTAAGTTGAATTTCTTCTCCAGGAAACCTCAGCTTTTGTTAAGGCCTTAAATTGATTGGATGAGTGTTTCCCACATTATTGAGGGTAATATCCTTTACTTAAAGTTAATGGACTGTAGATGTTAATCTTATCTACAAAATACCTCCACAGCAACAGTTAGGCAAATTGTTTGACGAAACAACTGGACATTATAGCCTAGCCAAGTTGACATAAAATGTAACCATTACACACACTAACAATAACATGAGTGCTTTACCCATCTACAGGCCTTGTCTCCTTTTTTGTGTTATCTGAATTGGGTTTATCTATTCATACTTCCTTATAGGTAGTCAGGACTATAGCATTATGTTGCTATTAATGCATAGCAACATAATGCATAGCATGCAGCTGGTATGATTCAGGATATTGCCTTAACTGTATAAAGCAGTACATGGTTTGGGTTTTCATTATTTCCTCATGTAATTGGAATACAGCTAAAGGACAGTGATCTCCATACCAGCAGTCATGTGGTAACATTCAGATGCATCCTGTATTAGCTGGTCAGCAACCTTTCTGTTATCTCATTAGACTGACAGAAAGCAAGACCTGAGCCCTCAGAAGAGCAGGTGTCTTCTTTCCTGCATGTTAATTTCTACTGCCAACTCTCTGAAAAAAAAAAAACACAATATTTCTACGATCATTTACTAACTGTGTCACTGAACTCTAAACTTTTAAGCATAGGTTTTGTTCTGTATAATTCTCCTTAGTATTTGATTAACTAATAGGGCTCAGTCATTGGACCTATCTTTTTTATTTCTAATTCACTCTCTAGGCAATTTTATCTAGTCTCATGACTTAAAAATAGTACTAATATGTTGAAAACTCCAAAATTTATCATCTCAAGTCCAGTTCTCTCCCATCTCCAGTTCTGCATATTCATCTGCCCACTTGGCATCTTCTACTTGGATATCTAATAGTCATCTCACACATAACATATGAAAACTGAGCTTCTAATACTTAAACCAGTTTCTCTTATGTTTTTCTCCATCTCAGCCAAAGGCAACTCCATTCTTACAGTTACCGAGGCCATAAATATTGCTCTGTTCTTGACTACTGTTTACTTGTCCCACATTGAGCCCTTCAGCAAATCTTAATGACACTGCCACAAAATATATCCAGCTTTGACTGCTTCTCCCCATTTCCTTTGATCACCTTGGTCCAAGCCACATCATCACTTGACTTATTGTAGCCACATGGTATATAGTCTTCCTTTTTAATGTTTTTGCCCTTTTCATCCTAAAGTCATTCTCAGCACAACATGACTCTTTTTTTTTTTTTTTTGAGACAGTCTTTCTCTGTCACCCAGGCTGGAGTGCAGTAGCGTGATCTCAGCTTACTGCAACCTCCGCCTCTCAAATTCAAGCTATTCTCCTGCCTCAGCCTCCTGAGTAGTTAGGACTACAGGCATGTTCCACCATGCCTGCCTAATTTTTTGTATTTTTAGTAGAGATGGTGTTTCACCATGTTAGCCAGGATAGTCTCAATCTCCTGACCTCATGATCTGTCAGCCTTGGCTTCCCAAAGTCCTGGGATTACAGGTGTGAGCCACTGCACCTGGCCAAGTGACTCTTACTAAAATATAGATCCCTCTGCTCCTGTGCTTAGAAATCTCCACAGCTATGCCATGCCAGACTGTAACCACTAGCCACATGTGACTATTCAAATTTAATTAATTTAAATTAAATTAAAATTTTGATACCTCAGTTGCACTAGCCAAATTTGAAGTACTCAGTAGCCACATGTGGCTCGTGGCTACTGTAGTAGGTAGCACAGAACGTTTCCATCATTTCAGAAGTTCTTTTGAACACTTGCTGCAGAGGCTTACCATTTACTGAGGGGGAAAATAATATCTCGTAATGACTTATTAGGCCCTATGTGGTCCAGTCTTTGTTAACTCTTCAACTTCCTCTCCCAACACTCTCTTTTTGGTTCTTTTTGTTCTAGTTACCCTGGCTTCTTGCTTGCAGGTCATGTTTGCTCTGTTTAGAATGCTTTCCCTCAAAAAATTCATTTGGCAAGCTTTCACATTTTCTTCAGGTCTTAATTCCAAATGATACCACCTCAAAAAAAACCTTCTCTAGCTACTCTGTCTAAAATTTTACTTCTCCCCCAGATATTTTACATTGCATTTCCCTGCTTTATTATCCCTTTTTCAACATCTATTACTTTGCTACTTAAATTTCACATATTTTTCTTAAATATTATTTTTATTGTTTTGTTTTCTAGTAGCATGTAAGCTACACAATGGAATAGAATTTTTACTCTTTTATCCATAATTATATCCCCAGCACCTAAAATAAGTCCTGGTGCATAGTAGGTACCAAGAAATTTGTGAATAAATTAATGAATAAATACTTGGTGTATGCCCTTTTTCAGTGATGATACCTATCATGGAATAATAGAAATTAAACTAGTCTATTGGGAATAATTTTATATTTTATTAACTTTATTAAATGCCAAAAAGTACTTATCCCTGCATGAAACAAAAGTGTTAGAGTCAGCAACACTCTAAACCAGTTGTTTACAAACTGGAATCACAAGCTCCTCAAAAAGACCAGAAAATAATTTTAACAGCAAAAGTTGCATCTGAATGCTGGTACCATTGGTAGCTATGATAGAATTCAACTGTGAAACCATCTGGGCCTGGACTTTTTTGGTTTTTTATATACTTCTATATATTGTACAGTGTATGTTTCTACTACAGAATAATGCTCTCAACTTGAAAATGCACAAAAAATATGTGGCCGTATTATCCATTGCTAATCCAATGTGATTAATACAATTGTGCATATAAGAATATTTATATCATACTTATGAGTAACTGAAAAATATTCTTCCATTGTAGGGTGACCATTGATTTTTTGTTTGGAGTTTACCTACTGAACCGCTGAACTGTATTTGACAGTCTTCTGTGTACTTTATTTTTTTGATCTCTTTGTTTTATGGTTGTGTCTGACCTCATATTTTACCATGCACCTTCTAAGCCCCTGGCTCACTCCACCACAGCTACCCTGGCCTCCGTCTGTTTTGTATTCAGGCAAGCTCTTCCTGCTTTTGCATACTGTTCCTTCTGCATGATATACTCAGAGAAGCCTTTGCACAAGTGTTTTCTCATTAGAGTGGACTGCTCTGACCATTCTGTCAAAAGTTGCACGCCACAATTTTCCCTTCATCACTCCCTAAATGTTCTCAGCTTTTATCTTCTTTATAGCACCCATCACTTGGCGTATAAGTTAGTGTTTAAATATATTTTTACCTGATATTATGGACTTTTGTTTACTGGTATAGCCCCAGTGTCTAGAACTCTGCATATAATAATTGTTCAACACATATTTTAATAATTAATGAATCCATGAAAATTTCCATGCACATGTATCATGGCACCATGCGTAGATGGCATTTAAGCTAGTTTTGTTAAAATAATCTTTCCACATAGAATTTGAGCTTTGTAATCAACCATAAGAGCTCAACTACTTATTTTTTTATTGCATTTTAGATTTTGGGGTACATGTGAAGAACATGCAAGATAGTTGCATAGGTACACACGTGGCAGTGTGATTTGCTGCCTTCCTCCCCTTCACCTACATCTGGCATTTCTCCCCATGCTATCTTTCCCCAACTCCCCACCCCCCACTGTCCCTTCCCTGTTCCCCCCAACAGACTCCAGTGTGTAGTGCTCCCCTCCCTGTGTCCATGTGTGCTCATTGTTCATCACCCGCCTATGCGTGAGAACATGTGGTATTTCATTTTCTGTTCTTGTGTCAGTTTGCTGAGAATGATGTTCTCCAGATTCATCCATGTCCCTACAAAGGACATGAACTCATCATTTTTGATCACTGCATAATACTCCATGGTGTATATTTGCCACATTTTCCCTGTCCAGTCTATCATTCATGGGCATTTGGGTTGATTCCAGGTCTTTGCTATTGTAAACAGTGCTGCAATGAACATTTGTGTGCATGTGTCCTTATAGTAGAATGATTTATAATCCTTTGAATATATACCCAGTAATGGGATTGCTGGGTCAAATGGAATTTCTATTTCTAGGTCCTTGAGGAATCGTCACACTGTCTTCCACAATGGTTGAACTAATTTACACTCCCACCAGCAGTATAAAAGTGTTCCTATTTTTCCACATCCTCTCCAACGTCTGTTGTCTCCAGATTTTTTAATGATCGCCATTCTAACTGGCATGAGATGGTATCTCAATGTAGTTTTGATTTGCATTTCTCTAATGACCAGTGATGATGAGCATTTTTTCATATGTTTGTTGGCCTCATGTATGTCTTCTTTTGTAAAGTGTCTGTTCATATCCTTTGCCTCCTTTTGGATGGGCTTGTTTGTTTTGTTCTTGTAAATCTGTTTTAGTTCTTTGTAAATTCTGGACATCAGCCCTTTGTCAGGTAAACTGCAAAAATTTTTCCCATTTTGTTGGTTGCCGATTCACTCTAATGACGGTTTTGTTTTTTATTCTGTGCAGAAGCTGTGGAGTTTGATTAGGTCCCTTTTGTCTATTTTGGCTTTTGTTGCCAATGCTTTTGGTGTTTTGGTTATGAAGTCCTTGCCTACTCCTATGTCCTGAATAGTTTTGCCTAGATTTTCTTCTAGGGTTTTTATGGTGTTAGGTCTTACGTTTAAGTCTTTAATCCATCTGGAGTTAATTTTAGTGTAAGGTGTCAGGAAGGGGTCCAGTTTCTGCTTTCCGCACATGGCTATCCAGTTTTCCCAACAACATTTATTAAACAGGGAATCGTTTCCCCATTGCTTGTTTTTGTCAGGTTTATCAAAGACTGTATGGTTGTAGATATGTTGTCTTGCCTCTGAGGCCTCTGTTCTGTTCCATTGTTCTATATATCTGTTTTGGTACCAGTACCATGCTGTTTTGATTACTGAAGCCTTGTAGTATAGTTTGAAGTCTGGTAGTGTGATGCCTCCCACTGTGTTCTTTTTGCTTAGAATTGACTTGGCTATGCGGGCTCTCTTTTGGTTCTATATGAAGTTTAAGGTGGTTTTTTCCAGTTCTGCAAAGAAGGTCATTGGTAGCTTGATGGGGATAGCGTTGAATCTGTAAATTACTTTGAGCAGTATGGCCATTTTCACTATATTGATTCTTCCTAACCATGAACATGGAATGTTTCTCCATCTGTTTGTGTCCTGTCTTATTTCGTTGAGCAGTGGTTTGTAGTTCTCCTTGAAGAGATCCCTTCCTTTCCTTGTTAGTTGTATTCCTAGGTATTTTATTCTCTTTGTAGCAATTGCAAATGGCAGTTCCATTCTTGATTTGGCTCTCTTTAAGTCTGTTATTGGTGTATAGGAATGCTTGTGATTTTTGCACATTGATTTTGTATCCCGAGACTTTGCTGAAGTTGCTTATCAGTTTCAGGAGATTTTTGGGCTGAGACAATGGGGTCTTCTAGATATACCATCATGTCATCTGCAAATAGAAAAAATTTGGCTTCCACCTTTCCTATTTGAATACCCTTTATTTCTTTTTCTCGCCTGATTGCTCTGGCTAGAACTTCCAGTACTATATTGAATAGGAGTGGTGAGAGAGGGCATCCTTGTCTAGTGCCAGATTTCAAAGGGAATGCTTCCAGTTTTTGCCCATTCACTATGATATTGGCTGTTGGTGTGTCATAACAGCTTTTATTATTTTGAGATATGTTCCATCAATACCGAGTTTTAGCATAAAGGGCTGTTGAATTTTGTCAAAGGCCTTCTCCACATCAATTGAGATAATCATGTGGTTTTTGTTTTTGGTTCTGTTTATGTGGTGAATTACATTTATAGACTTGCATATGTTGAACCAGCCTTGCATCCCAGGGATGAATCTTACTTGATCATGGTGGATAAGCTTTTTGATGTGCTGTTGCAATCGACTTGCAAGTATTTTATTGAAGATTTTTGCATCTATGTTCATCATGGATATTGGCCTGAAGTTTTCTTTTCTTGTTTAGTCTCTGCCGGGTTTTGGTATCAGGATGATGTTGGTCTCATAAAATGATTTGCTGAGGGTTCCCTCTTTTTGAATTATTTGGAATAGTTTCAGAAGGAATGGTAACAGTTCCTCTTTGTGTGTCTGGTAGAATTTGGCTGTGGACCCATCTGGACCTGGACTTTTTTTGTGTGGTAGGTTCTTAATTGCTGCCTCAACTTCAGATCTTGTTATTGGTCTATTCATGGTTTCGACTTCTTCCTGGTTTAGGTTTGGGAGGATGCAAGTGTACAGGAATTTATCCATTTCTTCCAGGTTTACTAGTTTATGTGCATAGAGTTGTTTGTAATATTCTCTGATGATGGTTTGAATTCCTGTGGGACCTGTGGTGATTTCCCCTTTATTGTTTTTTATTGCATCTATTTGGTTATTCTCTTTTTTTTTTTTTAATCTGGCTAGTGGTCTATTTTGTTGATCTTTTCGAAAAACCACCTTCTGGATTTATTAATTTTTTGAAGGGCTTTTCGTGTCTCTATCTCCTTCAGTTCTGCTCTGATCTTAGTTATTTCTTGTCTTCTGCTAAGTTTGAATTTTTTTGGTCTTGCTTCTCTAGCTCTTTCAATTTCGATGATAGGGTGTCAATTTTGGATCTCTCTACTCTTCTCATGTGGGCACTTAACTGCTATATGTTTTCCTCTAGAGACTGCTTTAAATGTGTCCCAGAGATTCTGGTATGTTTTGTCTTCGTTCTCATTGGTTTTGAAGAACTTCTTTATTTCTGCCTTCATTTCATTGTTTATCCAGTCACACCATCAAGAGCCAGTTGTTCAGTTTCCATGAAGCTGTGCGGTTCTGAATCAGTTTCTGAATTCTGAATTCTAACTTGATTGCACTGTGGTCTCAGAGACTGTTTGTTATGATTTCCGTTCTTTTACATTTGCTGAGGAGTGATTTACTTTCAATTATGTGGTCAGTTTTAGAGTAGGTGTGATGTGGTGAGAAGAATGTATATTCTGTGGATTTGGGGTGGAGAGTTCTGTAAATATCTATCAGGTTTGCTTGTTCCAGGTCTGAGTTCAAGTCCTGGATATCCTTGTTAATTTTCTGTCTGGTTAATCTGTCTAATATTGACAGTGGGGTGTTAAAGTCTCCCACTATTATTGTGTGGGAGTCTAAGTCTCTTTGTAAGTCATTAAGAACTTGCCTTATGTATCTGGGTGCTCTTGTATTGGGTCCATATATATTTAGGATCATTAACTCTTCTTGTTATATCAATCCTTTTACCATTATGTAATGTCCTACTTTGTCTCTTTTGATCTTTGTTGCTTTAAAGTCTATTTTATCAGAGACGAGAATTGCAACTGCTGCTTTTTTTTGCTCTCCATTTGCTTGGTAAATCTTCCTGCATCCCTTGATTTTGAGCATTTTTGTATCCTTGCATGTGAGATGGATTTCCTGGATACAGCACACCAATGGGTTTTGGCTTTTTATCCAATTTGCCAGTCTGTGTCTTTTGATTGGTGCATTTAGCCCATTTGCATTTAGGGTTAATATTGTTATGTGTGAATTTGATCCTGCCATTTTGATGCTAGCTGGCTGTGTTGCCTGTTAGTTGATGCAGATTCTTCATTTTGTTGATGCTCTTTAGCATTTGGTATGTTTTTAGAGTGGCTGGTACTGGTTGTTCTTTTCTATGTGTAGTGCCTCTTTCAGGAGTTCTTGTAAAGCAGGCCTGGTGGTGACAGAGTCTCTGAGTACTTGCTTGTTCACAAAGGCTTTTATTTTTCCTTCACTTATGAAGCTCAGTTTGGCTGGATATTAAATTCTGGGTTGAAAGTTCTTTTCTTTAAGGATATTGAATATTGGCCCCAACTCTCTTCTGGTTTGCAGAGTTTCTGCCGAGAGATCTGCTGTGAGTCTGATGGGCTTCCCTTTGTCGGTAACCTGACCTTTCTCTCTGGCTGCCTTCATTTCATTGTTTATCCAGTCAACATTCAAGAGCCAGTTGTTCAGTTTCCATGAAGCTGTGCGGTTCTGAGTTAGTTTCTGAATTCTGAGTTCTAACTTGATTGCACTGTGGTCTGAGAGACTTTGTTTGTTATGATTTCCGTTCTTTTGCATTTGCAATGCTGATGAATCTGATGATTATGTGCCTTGGTGTTGCTCTCCTTGAGGAATATCTTTGTGGTGTTCTCTGTATTTTCTGGAATTAAATATTGGCCTGCCTTGCTAGGTTGGTGAAGTTTTCCTGGATAATATCCTGAAGAGTATTTTCCAGCTTGGATTCATTCTCTTCGTCACATTCAGGTACACCTATCAAAAGTAGATTAGGTCTCTTCACTTAGTCCCACATTTCTTGGAGACTTTGTTCATTCCTTTTTGTGCTTTTTTTCTCTAATCTTGCCTTCTCATTTTATTTCATTGAGTTGATCTTTGACCTCTGATATCCTTTCTTCTGCTTGGTCAATTCAGCTGTTGAAACTTGTGCATGCTTCGCAAATTTCTCATGTTGCGTTTTTCAGCTCCATCAATTCACTCATATTCCTCTCTAAGTTGTCCATTCTTGTTATCATTTCCTCAAATCTTTTTTCAACGTTCTTAGTTTCTTTGCATTGAGTTAGAACATGTTCTTTTAGCTCATGGAAGTTTCTCATTACCCACCTTCTGAAGTCTGATTCTGTCATTTCATCACACTCATTCTCCATCCGGCTTTGTGCCCTTGCTGGTGAGGAGTTGTGATCCCTTGCAGGAGGAGAGGTGTTCTGGTTTCAGGTGTTTTCTTCCTTTTTACGCTGGTTTCTTCCCATCTTTGTGGATTTATCCACCTGTCATCTGTGTAGTTGCTGATTTTCAGATTGGGTCTCTGAGTGGACGTCCAGATTGTTGATGATGAAGTTATTTCTGTTTCTTAGTTTTCCTTCTAACAGTCTGGCCCCTCTGCTGTAGGACTGCTGAGGTGCACTCCAGGCCCTGCTTGCCTGGGGGTCACCTGCAGCAGCTGCAGAACAGTAAGGGTTGCTACCAGTTTCTTCTTCTGCTATCTTTTGTCCCAGAATGATGCCTGCCAAATGTTAGTCTCATCAGTCCTTTGTGAGGTTGCTCTTTGAATATATGGGGGTCAGGGAGCTGCTTGAGGAGACAGTCTGTTCTTTATAGGAGCTCAAGTACTGAGCTGTGAGCTCCCTTGTTCATTCAGAGCTGTTAGGCAGGTACTTTTATGTCTGCTACAGCAGAACTCATAAACCCCCTTTTTTTTCCGCAGGTGTTCTGTCCCCGGGAGTTAGGGCTTTATTTATGAGTATCCTTTTTCTGCTACCTTTTTTTTTTTCCAGGGCTGCCCTGCCCAGGAAAGAGGCAGCCTATTCACTGTCTGCCTGCAGAGGCTTTGCTGAGCTGCTGTGGCCTCCGCCCTGCTGCTATATGAAATTCCCTGAAGTCCTGTTTATATGGGTGTGGTTAGAACTGCCTCAGCAATGGTGGCCCGCCTGTATAATGGCGGACTCTCTCTGCCATTATGGTGGGTTGCCTTGGCAATGGCAGGCTGCCTCAGCAATGACAGACTGCCTCCGTAGGGGTGGAGTGCCTCGTTAATGGCGGACATCCCTCCTCCACAGAGCTGCACTGTCCTGGGTTCAGATGTGTTTGCTGTGAAACTCTCAACCCCGAGTGTTTCCAATTGCTGCTGTTTGTTTGTTTTTGTGGGGGTGGGACCCGCCAAGCCTGATCATCTGGCTCCCTGCCTCAGAGCCTTTTTATTTTTAAGTTGAATGGTTGACTCTCTCCCATGTGTTCCAGTCGCCTGCTGAAAGGGTGCCGGGATCTGTGTGATTTCCCATGCGGCGACCCACTGCGCCAGCTGAAACAACAGCTCCGCCTGGGAATTTCCTGGTGGCTCCCTGTTTCAGACCCGTTTCATAAGATGAATGGGCGAATCTGCCTTCTCAGAGCTCCAATTGCTACCTTAAAAGGGCAACCAGACCAGTGTATTTTGTATGGAGAGCCACCACGCCGGGGCACCGGCAAAACAGCTGTGCCGGCCAAAACAGCTGCACTGGTGACCCATAGGGCTCCTCCACCTGGGTATCTCCTGGTCTGTGGGCAATAAAGATCCATCTGGAAATGTGGCGTCAACTCACCCTCTGCGCTTTCACTGGGAGCTGCAATCCTGAGCTGCTCCTCAAAATGTCAGCGTTTGAAGTGTCTCAATTACTTATTAGCTATGTGACTTCTAGGCTATGTAATCCTGAACAAACAGGTTTTTTTGTTCTTTTTATTTTTTTAACTTTTATTTTAAGTTCAGAGGTATACATGAAGATTTGTTACAGAGGAACACTTGTGTCATGAGGATTTGTTATATAGATTATTTCACCACCCATCAATTAAGCCTAGTTTTTATTCGTTATTTTTCCTGATCTTCTCCCTCCTCCTCTTCTCCACCCTGTCATAGGCCCTATTGTGTGTAGTTCTCCTCTGTATGTGCCTGTGTTCTCATTATTTAGCTCCTACTTATAAGTGATAACACATGGTATTTGGTTTTCTGTTCCTGTGTTAGTTTACTAGGGTTAATGGTCTCCAACTCCATCCATGTCCCTGCAAAGGACATTATCTCATTGTTTTTTATGGCTGCATAGTACTCCATCATGTATATGTACCACATTTTCTTTGCATAGTCTGTCACTGGTGGACATTTATGTTGATTCCATGTCTTTTGAGCAAGGATTTTACCTTCCTGATGCTCACCTTTTCTCATTCAGAAAATGGAATGAACAGTTCCTACTAAATTAGTTTATGTTAATATGAAAAAATGAAATATTGTGTGCAAAATGCTTAGTATAACATCAGACACATAATAGATACCCAATACTTGTTAGTCTCTTTTCTTTTTCTTTTTTCTGTTAGTCTGCTCTTTGTGAAGAGCCTTTTAAAAATATTTCCTGTCCTCTTTTAACTTGTAATATATAGTTGAATGTACTAATTTTATTCATTTTATTAACAGATAATTCTTTAAAAAATAATTGAGACACAGTCTTGTGCTGTCGCCCAGGCTGGAGTGCATTAGCACTATCTCAGCTCACGGCAACCTTTGCCTCCTGAGTTCAAGCAATTCTCCTGCCTCTCTCCTGAGTAGCTGGCGTTACAGGCATGCACCACTACACCCAGCTAATTTTTTATATTTTTGGTAGAGACCGGGGTTTCAGCATGTTGGCCAGGCTGGTCTCAAACTCCTGACCTCAAATGATCTGCCTGCCTCAGCCTCCCAAAGTACTGGGATTATAGATGTGAGCCACCACCTATAATCCTGGCTTTTAAAGCCCAACTTCAAAAGATAGTTCTTGAGCTCCTATTTGCGCTAGCATAGTGGTGAGCAAAACAGATATACTTCCTCCCCAACTGAGTTTATAGTCCAGTAGAATAAATTGATATTGAATGAATAATTCTAGAAATAGGCCAGGCGTGGCGGCTCACACCTGTAATCCCAACACTTTGGGAGGCCAAGGAGGGCAGATTACTTTGAGGTCAGGAATTCAAGATCAGCCTGGCCAAGATGGTAAAGCCCTGTCTCTACTAAAAATATAAAAATTAGCTGGACATGGTAGCACATGCCTGTAATCCCAGCTACTAGGGAGTCTGAAGCAGGAGACTCACTTGAACCTAGCGGGCAGAGGTTGCACTGAGCTGAGATTATGCCACTGCACTCCAGTCTGGGTGGCAGAACAAGACTTTGTCCAAAATAAATAAATAAATAAATAAATTGTGTGTGTGTGTGTGTGTGTGTGTGTGTGTGTAATATATAGGGAAATAAAAGATATAAACCTTTGGTAAATGGTAGGAAAGAAAAGTGCAAAGTACTTTGAAGGATCACATAAAACAGGAGCTCTATTTTAGATTAGGGAGTGAAGAAAGACTTGTTTGAAGAAGCTCTGTTTAAGCTAAGTAATGTAAAGAGACGAGTAGGGCATCTTCAGCACAGCGGGGGCATGTAAACCATTCAGAAGAGAAATATTACAAAGACTCTGGTCTTAAAAAATAAAATTAACAAAAAGAAGGGTAGTTTGTCTGGAGCTTAGTGAACGATGTGGGTAGTGGCTTGAGATGGAGCTGGAAAATAACATGAGCCAGATGATTAAAAGTCCTGTTTGATCACCTTAAGGATTTGTGACTGTATTCTAAGTAGCATGAAAAGCAAAGAAGTGTTTGAAAAGGAGAGCAACGTGATCTGATTAATGTTTTAAAAACGTCAGTCTGGCTGTTATATGAAGACACATATGCAGGACAAATAGGAAAATATAGTCACCTTATTTATAGCCGAGTTCAAATGTCGCCTTTTTCTATAGCATTCCTCAGCTTTCTCTATCTTTTCTAACACTGCTTCCCTATGTTTTTGTTGTTGTCATCTGTATTGAAATTATCTATGATACATCACTTACTGTTGTATAGCCATGTGAATGTGCCTGTCTCTTGCAATATACTTGTAGCTTCCTAAGTGTAAGGATTGAATACTAATTATTGTTATACTCCTGTTGTCAAATATATGTTATATATGAAGGAATTTCATCCTTATAATGTCCTACTTGCTATTCTACAAAAGTTTAGTTATAACATAAAAATTTACATCTATCTTTGGATTCCATAGTGGGGCTGGTTCTAACATACTTTAGCATTTGAATTAATAGTATTGATCTTTATTTTTGCCTTGAGGAAAAGCTATAAGAGATTCTTTAACATGCGTATTTTGAGATTCAGTGCTATTAAATAATGCTCAATTTAGATAGTTTTTCTTTGTTTATTTTAGTTTTTTGGACATTATTTCCTATTGCTTAAACTACTTAAGCCATACAACCTAAATTTAAGTCAACAGCTTTTAATAGTCCCTTGAGTTTAACAGGCCCGTGTGTGTGTGTGTGTGTGTGTGTGTGTGTGTGTGTGTGTGTGTGATCTCAGTTTTTATTATTCATTTTCATATAAGCATTACTATTGAGATTTTGTTTTCTGATAAGATGTTGAGAACACAGCTCTGTATTGATGGTAACTATTTTGATACTTCACTGGGAATGTCTTATTTTCATCCTAACAACTCTTAAGGAAGACATTATTTTTTCTATTTTATGTATAAAAAATGTGAGACTCATAGAAATCAAATGTCTTGCTCAGTATTACACAGCTAAGTAATAGAGACAAGAGTAGAATTTGAGTCTAGATTGATCTGAATCTAAAGCTCATAGTCATTTCAGTGATTAATTACTGATTTTTATATTGGTTTTAAAAACTAACCATTAGAATAATGAAATACAAAGAACCGTGTACTTAAGAAGAAGACTGAAGACTTGGAAATCTAGGGATTTGAAAAGTATTCTTAGGTTTCCCAAATCCAAGACCTGAACTGAACTGACTTTGGAACTGCTGCCCATTGAAGGCATGGCAGAACTTGTCTGAACCTAAAAGGCTCAATTGACTTCCAAAACAAAAATAAACGAACATTCTCCAAGGGAAGTTAACATGATCCAGTGTCCCACAAGATAATATTATAAATGTCCAGGATACAATCCAAAATTACTCAATATACAAAGAACCAGAAAATCTCACCATTTTTCAAGGACAGACGGTTAACAGATGCCATTCCCAAGGTGACTGAGATGTTGGAACTATCTAAGACTTAAAAGCAGCTTTATAATCATCTTCCATGAAGTAAAGTGAAGTTAAATGAATGGACTGATAGATCTCAGCAGGAAAATAAAAAGTATTTAAAAGAACCTAAAAAATGAAAAATACATCACCTGAAATAAAATATTCACTGGATAAGCTCAATAGTAGAATGAAGATGACAGAGGAAAGAATAAATGATCTTAAAGATAGATCAAATGAAATTTTATAATTTAAGAAAAGAGAGAAATCAGATTGAGGGGAAATTTAGCAGAGCTTCAGGTAACTCGGATAATATCAAACAAAATGTCTAAGTTTGAACACTGAATCATCAGAAGAGGAGAAAAATGGGTACAGAAACATTATTTACAGAAAAAAATGGTTGAAAATGTAGCAAATTAGGTGGAAGATGTCAAGTTAGAGACTCAAGAATTTAAAAGATGACAAACAGTATAAATACAATTAAAGCTAAATCTAGACACAACATAATCAATGTTCTGGAAACCAAGATAAAGGGGAAAAATCTTGAAAGAAAATACAGGAAAAAACAATCTGTTACCTATAATAGACAACAATTCAAATGATAACTGTTTTATCAGAAACACATGGAAGCCGGAAAATGATTGGCAACCTAAAATTCAACATTCAGCAAAAATATTCTTTATAAATGAAGGCAAAATTAAAACATTCTCAATGAAGTATTAAGAGAATTATTCACGAACAGAAATGTTCTCAAGGAAATTCCAAAGGACTTCTTTCATAGAACGTGGAATTTTAAGAGTGAAGAAGCATTCTTTGTTTTGTTTTGTTTTTCCAACAACAGTGCAAAGGCAATGTAGTGGAGAAATGATAGTTTTTCAGCAAATAGTGCAGGAACAATCGAATATCCATATGCAAAAACTGGAACTTGACCTGCACTGCAGACCCTATGCAGAACTTAACTACAGAGGGACCATAGACTTAAATACAAAATGTAACCCCATAAAATGTCTCAAAGAAGACATAGGAGAGAAATCTTTGTGACCTTACTTGTTTTGGGCAAAGAGTTATTAAATACAGTACCAAAAATCTGATCTGTAAAAGAAAAAATAATTAAAAACATTTTTTCTGTGAAAGACTTGAGAGAATGTTATATTCGTTCAGACTGGGAAAATCATAGACTGAGAAAAAATACTTTTAAAATGTAACAATAAGAAACAAATATTGTAATTAAAAAAGCAACCAAAATATTTTAACAGATGCTTCATTATTGTAGGCAAATAGAACAGGTCAGTGGTTTTCAAGGGTTAACTCTTGAGGGAGGATATGACTAGAAAGTGGCCACATAAGAGAGCTTTTTGGGATGATGGAGCTGTCCTATATTTTGATTGTAGTAGTGGTTTTATGACTGTATGCATTTGTCAAGATTTATAGAATTGTAAGTCAGAGAGTGAATTTTACTATATGTAAATTTAAAAACGTTTTAAAACTTTAGAAAATACATGGCCTGGAAAAGGTTTTATAGGTGATTCTTGAGGTGTTAACACTAGTATTTGTCAATCTCTGCATTATATATTTATTATAAAGAATTTTCATCAAATATTATTTAATTGTTGTTATAAAGATTAATAAATTACAGCTCAGTTTATCTCTTATTTCTGTGCAAACACTATTATGTTGGTCATAGAATCTCAAGACCAAAAATTGGATTAGCTTTCTCTACAGCTATACCTATGAATAGGTTAATTTATACTAGATCTATTTATATGTGAGTGTGTGTTTATGTGTGTGTTATATATAATTCTAAAGCAAAGTTACCATTCTCTAATAAAGACTATGAGTTATTAAGAGAAGAAAAAAAGAAAACTTCTCCAAGGAATTTTTAAATAATTTAAAATATTAAGATTTTACTTAGGAATGTGCTCAACACTCAATGAATGTAGTTGCTACAAGTATATTGACAGTTACTGAGCTAGATTAAACAATCTGCCAGTTGTGATCTCAGCGACACTGAGATCTAAGATGACTCACCATGCCCACCAAAAATAACATGCTTAGGAAATAAATATATTTGCATCATAGATTGTATTTTTAATGGCTCTAAAGCTTCGCAAAAGGCTATGTTATAGTTTCATGAGAACTATGTGAATGCACATAACAAGTTCAAACAAGAACATGTATTTTTTGGATTTAAATTTAATGTTCTATACTTCCAAGACAAGAGTTCTTAAACTCACTATTTTAAGAATTTAAAGTAAGGCCGGGAGCAGTGGCTCACACCTGTAATCCCAGCACTTTGGGAGGCTGAGGCGGGTGGATCACAAGGTCAAGAGATCAAGACCATCCTGGTCAACATGGTGAAACCCTGTCTCTACTAAAAATACAAAAAATTAGCTGGGCGTGGTGATGCGTGCCTGTAATCCCAGCTACTCAGGAGGCTGAGGCAGGAGAATTGCCTGAACCCAGGAGGCGGAGGTTGCGGTGAGCCGGCCATTGCACTCCAGCCTGGGAAACAAGAGCGAAACTCTGTCTCAAAAAAAAAAAAAAAAAAAGAATTTAAAGTAAAAATAATAATTAAAATAACATAGAATAAGCATTATAAGCACAAGATAATATTTTAAAGTGACATAAAGTAAGCACTAAAACATAAAGGAAGCAATGACCAGGTGACACTGTAAAGCAAAACTTATATTCTTTTTCAGCAAATTCTCATGCATAGTGTAAAATATTCTCATGCAGTCTATTCACTTTCACTTCCTGGTCCCACTCCTGTTTCCCTCATCTTCAGACCTTTCACCCTTGCCATTTATGGTGGATGTGAACCACAACCACCATACTAAGGCTTTTTTTTTTTTTTTTTTTTAAACAGAGTTTCACTCTTGTTACCCAGGCTGGAGTGCAATGGCGCGATCTTGGCTCACCGCAACCTCCGCCTCCTGGGTTCAGGCAATTCTCCTGCCTCAGCCTTCTGAGTAGCTGGGATTACAGGCACGCACCACCATGGCCAGCTAGTTTTTGTATTTTTAGTAGAGACGGGGTTTCACCATGTTGAGCAGGATAGTCTCAATCTCTTGACCTCGTGATCCACCCGCCTCGGCCTTCCAAAGTGCTGGGATTACAGGCATGAGCCACCGCGCCCGGCCTTAGGCATTTATTTTAAATCCAATTTAATTTGCTCCTAGGCCCTCCATGGAGCTGGTAGAAAATTTAATCCCAGTTATTTATACAGCCCCAAACACATACAGTCTCCAGGATTAGGTAGATATTTTAATGATTTTACTAGTGTAAAGCCCTGGGATACTCATTTCACTCTGGACTCTTAGGGGTATGTTTGATTTGTTCTTTAAAAAGGGCTAATATCCAGAATCTACAAAGAACTAAAAGAGATGTACAAGAAAAAAACAAACACACACATTGAAAAGTGGACAAAGGATATGAACAAACACTTTTCAAAAGAAAACATATATGAGGCCAACAAACATATGAAAAAATGCTCATCACTGGTCATTAGAGAAATGCAAATCAAAACCAAATTAAGGTACCATCTCACGCCAGTTAGAATGGCGATCATTAAAAAATCTGGAGACAACAGATGCTGGAGAGGATGTGAAGAAAAGGAACACCTTTACTCTGTTGGTGGGAGTGTAAATTAGTTCAGTCATTGTAGAAGACAGCGTGGCGATTCCTCAAGGATCTAGAAATAGAAATTCCATTCAACCCAGCAATCCCATTACTGGGATTATAAGTCATTCTATTATAAAGACACATGCAGAATTTAGGCAGAAATCTGTATGAGCCACTTGGTTGCCATCATCATTTCTGATGCATTTTTTTTTCTAAAATAAATAGTTTTTTAAAAAATTAGGATAATTATTTTAATAAGTCAGAAGTACGATACTTTGTAAAAATGTATAATACATAGAATTACATGAAAACAAATGATAACTAAGAAAAATCAACATGTGAATAAAAAATAACTCTCACAAATATTAGACTACTTTTTCAGCAACAGAAAAGTCATTAGTTTTAAAATAAAAATTAGTTTTTGGATTCCCTACATTAACGAAACTGTTCCTTGGCTTACAAATGGCATGACATTTAAAATTTTTGACCCATTCGCAACAAACACCTGGAGTTAAAGCGAGGCTATCAAAGTCCCTTAGTCCATAACTTAGCTGCCTATTAAAATGTACATTTACCCAACCAGAAAATGTTCTTCAAGAAGTAACATCTGGAATCTTGTTAGATTTAAAGACATTTTTGTTGTAATCATTGAGAGTGGACCATTATTAGGCTAGTGAGATAAATCTCTGGACACTTGCTGTGACTTTTGTTTTAAATCCTTGCTGTTTGGTTTAGATATTTTAATTTTTATAGCATTACATTTTCTAAAACAAAATGTTCACAAAATTTTTGGAAAATTATGAAAATACATGTTAAAAAGTTTAGAAATTTGAGTTCTGACTGCTTTTTTCTCTGTAAATATCTTCTTTTTATAACAACACATATTTTTGTTTTTTGTAATCGAAGAGTAAATTAGTTTACAGTGATATTATTCTATATTATATGCACACTCAAATTGTACGCATTAGATTGTGGAGCATTTTCTGACATTTGTGCTTACAAGTAAGTTAGTGTCATTTGTCAATAATAAGGCTTGCCTGTGTAGTTGGAAAGTGCCATTGCCCTAGAGTGCTGTATTTTGAAGTCATCTGTCATGGATATATTGTAGAGAGAGAAGACTATTTATGTTTATGGCATTTTAAGTAACTGAGTTAAACCCTTTGGAATATAGAGAAATGGCTTGTTTACTGTCATCACTGTTCATTTAATCCTGCGACCTTGACATGATAGCATTCTCATAAATCTCCCTGTGGGTAGTTCAATAAAAGAGATGAACATCAAAATGTAATGATTGTTTCAGCTTTAGGAATTAACTATGTAGTAGAATAAATATAAGCCAGTAAGCAGTATTACAGAAACATTCTATTTTGCCAACCTTTTTTTCTAACAAATAATACTTACTAGAACATAAGAAGTTATTATATATTCTATATAATATTTGTAGTACCTAACAGATTATTATAGATTAAAAAAAGAAAATAGATATAAATGATATGCATATTATGACTAGATTTTTAAAAAGCAGTTTAAAATTTTTGATATGTCTATTATTATAAAAATAATAGGTTTTTTGCAAGGATGTTTTCATATAGCTTTATTTTATATTGTGTTTTTATTGTGTTATGTCTCCATTGTTAATTTTCTTCAACTTGTTCATTTTAATTTTGTGATGATAATTCCTCAAACATAAATTGTTAATTTCAGTAAGTTCCTCTTTCCCTTGATGTAAGCAGCTACTAAGGTATCCAGGAAAAAATTGAGGAAATTGGAAAACTGAAAAAATAATTACACATCACACTAGGAAAAATTAATGGATGAAACTTAAGGGACTTAACACTCAGTCCTCCCTATAATTATTCCAGAGTCCATGTCCACAAACACTAAGAAAATACAACTTAGATTCAACAGCCTCTGAAAAAGTAAATACTATGAGTACTCCCATTGCTTATATAATAGATCCTCAAGATGAAATAATTTTAAAGCAAGTTACATTTGCCTCTTACCAATTTTCATACATAACAAAAATTTGGCAATTTACTTTGGTGTAATAAAAATCTCTATTTCTCTTTTTGAATGAGATTTTGTACTTTTCATGATAATGATATTACATAAATAGAATTTTTATGCCTATTTTGAGTCTTAACATAAGTCTTAAAAATTAAATACAACTGGCTTTGGATAAAGAAAGACTGAAGGCTAAGCAGTAAAATATGCAAAATATAAACTATCACATAGGCATTTTTACAGGTTGTAAACTAGACTTATCCAACTGAATAAGCTTAGTGTTCTTATGAAACTTTAATGTACATTACTAAGCAGTAAGTTAACATGCATATGAAGTGGGCAAGTAACAAAATGTCTTGTTAACTTAATTAGAGTGAACTGGCAACCAACAGAATGGGAAAACATTTTTACAATCCACCCATCTGACAAAGGGCTAATATCCAGAATCTACAAAGAACTAAAACAGATTTATAAGTCTACGGTACCTGATGGATCATTAAAATTTTCACCTTTCAGTAAATTTGATGTGTTGTGGGCAGAGTTATGTGAACATTGGTTCCAAGTATTAATGCTTCCAGGGGCACTTAAGTGAAGGGGATTTTGTAATTATTTTCTTGGAGAGAATAGTATCTGTTGATACCTAATGGATTTTTAAGTAAAATATATAAATCAATTACTATTATGTAGTTCTCTATCTTATATAGGTCCTTTTAATCTATATTAATAATAAAGCTTTCTTCTCAGGTAAATCCCAACTATTTCTAGTGTACTACCATTCAGATTATTTTACATTAAACTTCAACTGTGGTCAACCCAGATTTGATCAATAAAATAGTAATCATCTCATAAAGAAACCTAAATATACTCCTGTCTCTGACATTGTGACTAGTCTTTGCTATTCTAATTTTGGTGTATAATATAAGACCTAAGGAAAAAAATACCTTAGTCAGATTTGTCACTTTTCATGTTTTAAATTTCTTCTCTACCTCTGTTCTGTCCCACCTGAGACCATGCCAGTAAAATGTTTTTTCTTTTGAAATTGCAATCTCATCCATTTTCACACAATCAAAAATTTCTTATTTTTATTTTAGTTATTATAAATCTCTTTACTATTATTGACACTACTATTGTTTGTTTTTTTTCTTGGAAAAATCTATACTCCAGATATTTTTCATGGCTCTCTGAACAATTTTTAACATTTAACACGAGTATTATTATTAATACACAGTACCTGCCATTTAGGCTGTAAAAATTAAAAACATGCAAATGTAAGTAAGTGTTATTATTATTATATCATGCCTTGTTACGTATTTACCAAATGAGGCAACTTGCCAATGACATAAAACTATTAAAATATCTAAATTATACTAAAATATAATATATATTAACTCAGCTCAGTATTTTTTTCTTTCAGATGCTAAGATTAGAAAGTATGGCTAAGAAATATCTATTACAGCCTCTGTCCAATTAACAAATCCACCCAAACCATCTAAGCAACATATTCAGTGTTCTGAAGTGTTTCCCTGCATTTTCTTACAGTCATTTTATAGCTTTGGGTCTTAACATTTAAACATTTAACCTATCTTTAGTTCCTTTTTTTTATATTGTAAGAGATAGGAGTCCTGTTTCATGCTTCTGCAGATGGATAGTCTGTTTTCCCAGCACCATTTTTTTGAAGAGTGTTGTTTCCCCAATGCATGTGATTTTATACCAACACCATGCTCTTTTGAAGTTAGGTAGTGTGATGCCTGCAGCTTTGTCCTTTTTCTTCAGGATTTGCTTCAACTTTTCTGGCTTCTAGGGTTCCATATGAATTTTAGGATTTTTTTTCCTATTTCTGTGAAAAATGATATTGATATTTTGATAGGGATTGCATTGAATCTGTAGGTTGCTTTGGAATATATGGTGATGTTAAAAATGTTAATTTTTTTAGTCATCAGCATGGATATCTTTCCCTCTGGTTGAGTTTTATTCAGTTTTGTTCATTACTATTTTGTAGTTTCGCTTATAGAGGTTGTTCACCTCTTGTTAAAGTGTGAATAGGATTGCCTTCTTGAGTTTTTACTCAGTTGGTCATTGCTGTATATAAACACTTCTGATTTTTTTATGTTGATTTTATAGCCTGCAGCTTTACTGAATTTATCAGATCTACGAGGCTTTTGGTGGAGTCTTTAGGTTTTTCTAGATATAAGATTATGTCATTTGCAAAGAGGGATGGTTTGATTTTCTCTTTTCAAGTTTTGATGACCATTACTTTTTCTCTTGCCTGATTGCTCTGGCCAGGACTTCCAGTACTTGTTGAATAGAAGTGATGAAAATAGTCATCCTTGTCCTGTTGAGACTTATTTTGTGTCATAACATATAGTCTGTACTGGAGAATGTTCCATGTGCTGATTGAGAAGAATGTGTATTCCATAGCTGTTGGATGAAATATTCTGTAAATGTCTGTTAGGTCCATTTGGTCTAAAATACAGTTTAAATTCAATTTTTTGTTGTTGATGTCTAGATGATCTAATACTAAAAGTGGGGTGTTGAAAATCCCAACTGTTACTCTTCTGGAGTCTATCCCTCCTTTTAGCTATAATAACTAAGAATAGTTGCTTTGTATATCTAGGTGCTCCTGTGCTGAGTGCATATATGTTTAGAATTGTTATTTTCTCATGCTTTATCATATAACCTTTTTTGTCTTTTATTTTTTTACTGCCTTTGACTTAAAGTCTGTTTATCTGATATAAATATGGCTACTCCTGCTTGTTTTTGGTTTTCCTTTTAGTGAAATACTGTTTCCCATTCCTTTATTTTTAGTCTATAAGTGTCTTTGCAGATGACATGAGATTCCTGTAAGCAGTATATAATTGAGACATGTTTTTAAAACATCCAGCTAATATATATATATTTTAAGTATAATGTGTAATCTGTTTATATTCAAGGTTATTACATGAGTTCTTATTTCTGTCATTATATTAATGGACTTCTGGTTGTTTTGTCTATCTTTTGTTCTTTCCCTCTCTTATTATTTATCACCATGGTTTGATGGTCTTCTGTAATGGTTACATTTGAGTTCTTTCTCTTATTTGTAAGTTTGCTCTACCAGTGGATATATATATATATAATATTTATTTTATATATATATTATATATATATTAAATATATAAATATATATTTATATATAATTAAATATATAGGAAATTTATATATTTATATATATTAAATTTTATATATATAATTTTATATATATAATATATATATAATTTTATTTTACATATATTTATATACTATATATATAAAATTTCATTTTAGATTCTGGGGTACATGTAAAGAACATGCAGAATTGTTGCATAGGTACATACCTGGTAATGTGGTTTGCTGCCTACATCCCCATCACCTGTATCTGGCATTTCTCTCCATGTGATCTCTCCCTAACTCCTACCCTGCACTGTCCCTCCCCCAGTCCCCCCCACACACATCTCAGTGTGTGATACTCCCCTCTCTGTGTCCATATGTTCTCATTGTTCAACACCCACCTATGAGTGAGAACATATGGTGCTTGATTCTCTGTTCCTATGTCAGTTTGCTGAGAAGGATGGTTTCCAGGACATGAACTCATCATTTTTTATGGCTGCATAGTATCCCATGGTGTATATGTGCCACATTTTCCCTGTCCAGTCTGTCATTGATGGGCATTTGAGTTGGTTCCAAGTCTTTCCTATTATAATCAGTGCTGCAAAGAACATACATGTGCATGTGTCCTTATAATAGAAGGATTTATAATCCTTTGGATATACACACAGTAATGGGATTGCTGGGTCCAATGGAATTTCTGTTTCTAGGTCCTTGAGGAATTGCCACACTGTCTTCCACAATGGTTGAACTAATTTACACTCCAACCAACAGTGTAAAAGTGTTTCTATTTCTCCACATCCTCTCCAGCATCTGTTGTCTCCAGATTTTTTAATGATCACCATTCTAACTGGCATGAAATGCTATCTCAATGTAGCTTTGATTTGCATTTCTCTAATGGCCAATGATGATGAGCATTTTTTCTTATGTTTGTTGGCCTTACATATGTCTTCATTTGAAAAGTGTCTGTTCACATCCTTTGCCCACTTTTGAATGGATTTGTTTTTTTCTTGTAAATCTGGTTTCCTTTGTAGATTTTGGATATAAGACCTCTGTCAGATGGGTAGATTGCAAAAAATTTTTCCCATTATGTTGGTTGCCAGTTCACTTAACGATTGTTTCTTTTACTGTGCAGAAGCTCTGGAGTTTAATTAGATCCCACTTGTCTATTTTAGCTTCTGTTGCCGATGCTTTTGGAGTTTTAGTCATGAAGACCTTGCCTATGCCTGTGTCCTGAATGGTTCTGCCTAAGTTTTCTTCTAGGGTTTTTATGGCCTTAGGTATTATATTTAAGTCTTTAATCCATCTGGAGTTAAGTTTAGTGTAAGGTGTCAGGAAGGGGTCCAGTTTCCGCTTTCTGCACGTGGCTAGACAGTTTTCCCAACACCATTCATTAAACAGGACAACCTTTCCCCATTGCTTATGTCAGGTTTGTCAAAGATCCAGATGGTTGTAGATGTGTGGTGGCCTACAAGGCCTCTGTTCTGTTCCACTGGTCTATATCTCTGTTTTGGTACCAGTATCATCCTGTTTTGATTACTGTAGCCTTGTAGTGTAGTTTGAAGTCAGGTAGCATGATGCCTCCAGCTTTGTTCTTTTTGCTTAGAATTGACTCGGCTATGAGGGTTCTCTTTTGGCTCCATATGAAGTTTAAGGTGTTTTTTTTCCAATTCTGTGAAAAAGTTCTGGTAGCTTGATGGGGATAGTGTTGAATCTGTAAATTACTTTGGGCAGTATGGCCATTTTCACGATATTGATTCTTCCTAACCGTGAGCATGGAATGTTTCTCCATCTGTTTGTGTCCTCTCTTATTACATTGAGCAGTGGTTTGTAGTTATCTTTGAAGAGGTCCTTTACATCCTTTGTTAATTGTATTCCTAGGTATTTTATTCTCTTTGTAGCAATTGTGAATGGCTATATATTCTTGACTTGGCTCTCTTTAAGTTTGTTATTGGTGTATAGGAATGCTTGTGATTTTTGCACACTGATTTTGTATCCTGAGACTTTGCTGAAGTTGCATATCAGTTTAAGGAGATTTTGGGCTGAGAAGATCAGGTCTTCTAAATATACAATCATGTCATCTGCAGTTAAGACAATTTTACTTCCTCCTTTTCTAATTGAATACCCTTTATTTCTTTTTCTTGCCTGATTGCTCTGGCTAGAGCTTCCAATACTATATTGAATAGGAGTCATGAGAGAGGGCATCCTTGTCTAGTGCCAGATTTCAAAGGGAATACTTCCAGTTTTTGCCCATTCAGTATGATATTGGCTGTGGGTTTGTCATAAATAGATTTTATTATTTTGAGATATGTTCTGTTGATACCTAGTTTATTGAGATATTTTAGTATAAAGGGCTGCTGAATTATGTTGAAGGCTTTCTCTGCATCTATTGTGATAATCATGTGGTTTTTGTCTTTCGTTCTGTTTATGTGGAGAATTATGTTTATAGACTTGTTTATGTTGAACTAGCATTGCATACCCAGGGTGAAGCCTACTTGAATGTGATGGATAAGTTTTTTGATGTGCTGTTGCAATCAGTTTGCCAGTATTTTATTGAAGATTTTTGCATCTATGTTCATCATGGATATTGGCCTGAAGTTTTCTTTTTTTTTTTTTTTTTTTGAGACAGAGTTTCACTCTTGTTACACAGGCTGGAGTGCAATGGTATGATCTCGGCTCAGCGCAACTTCCGCCTCCTGGGTTCAGGCAATTTTCCTGCCTCAGCCTCCTGAGTAGCTGGGATTACAGGCATGCGCCACTGTGCCCAGCTTATTTTTTGTATTTTTAGTAGAGACGGGGTTTCACCATGTTGACCAGGATGTCCCTTTACTTGTTGAGTCTCTGCCAGGTTTTGGTATCAGGATGATGTTGGTCTCATAGAAAGATTTGGGAAGGATTCCCTCTTTTTGGATTGTTTGGAATAGTTTTAGAAGGAATGGTACAAGCTCCTCTTTGTATGTCTGGTAGAATTTGGCTGTGAATCCATCTAGACCTGGGCTTTTTTTGGTTGATAAGCTATTAATTGTTGCATCAACTTCAGCCCTTGTTATTGGTCTATTCAGGGTTTCGACTTCTTCCTGGGAGTCTTGGGAGGGTGTAAGTGTCCAGAATTTATCCATTTCTTTCAGGTTTACTAGTTTATGTGCATAGAGTTGTTTGTAGTAATCTCTGATGGTGGTTTGTATTTCTGTGGAATCTGTAGTGATATCCCCTTTATTGTTTTTTATTGAATCTATTTGATTATTCTCTCTTTTCTTTTTTATTAGTCTGGCTAGTGGTCTATTTTGTTAATCTTTTTAAAAAAAAAACAGCTCCTAGAGCCGGGCGTGGTGGCTCACGCCTGTAATCCCAGCACTTTGGGAGGCCGAGGTGGGTGGATCACAAGGTCAAGAGATCGAGACCATCCGGTCTACATGGTGAAACCCCGTCTCTACTAAAAATACGAAAACTTAGCTGGGCATGGTGGTGCACGCCTGTAATCCCAGCTACTCGGGAGGCTGAGGCAGGAGAATTGCCTGAACCCAGGAGGTGGAGGTTGTGGTGAGCCGAGATCGCGCCATTGTACTCCAGCCTGGGTAACAAGAGCAAAACTCCATCTCAAAAAAAAAAAAAAAAAAAAAAAAAAGCTCCTAGATTTATTGATTTTTTTAAGGTGTTTTTTTGTGTCTCTGTCTCCTTCAGTTCTGCTCTGATCTTAGTTATTTCTTGTCTTCTGCTAGCTTTTGAGTTTTTTTGATCTTGCTCCTCTACCCCTTTCAATTTTGATGAGAGGGTGTTGATTTTAGATCTTTCCTTGCTTCTCATGTGGGCATTTATTGCTATTAATTTTTCTCTAGACACTGCTTTAAATGTGTCCCAGAGATTCTGGTATGTTATGCCTTCATTCTCATTGGTTTTAAAGAAAATATTTATTTCTGCCTTGATTTCATTGTTTATCCAGTCAACATTAAGGAGCCAGTTGTTCAGTTTCCATGAAGTTGTTCAGCTCTGAGTTAGTTTCTGAATTCTGAGTTCGAATTTGATTGCACTGTGGTCTGAGAGACTATTGTAATTTCTGTTCTTTTGCATTTGCTGAAGAGTTATTTACTTCCAATTATGTGGTCAGTTTTAGAGTAGGTGTGATGTGGTGCTGAGAAGAATGTATATTCTGTGGATTTGGTGTGGAGAGTTCTATAAATGTCTATTAGGTTTGTTTGGTCCAGGTCTGAGTTCAAGTTCTGGATATCCTTGTTAATTTTCTGTCTCGTTGATCTGTCTAATATTGACAGTGGAGTGTTAAAGTTTCCCACTATTATTGTGTGGGAGTATAAGTCTCTTTATAGGTCATTAAGAACTTGCTTTATGTATCTGGATGTTCCTGTATTGAGCGCATATATATTTAGAATCATTAGCTCTTCTAGTTGCATTGATCCTTTTGCCATTATATAATGCCCTTCTTTGTCTCTTTTTGATCTTTGTTGGTTTAAAGTCTATTTTATCAGAGACTAGGATTGCAACTTCTGTGTTTTTTTGCTCTCCATTTTCTTGGTAGATCTTCCTCCATCCCTTTATTTTGAGCCTGTGTGTATCCTTGCATGTGAGATGGGTTTCCTGGATACAGCACACCAATGGGTTTTGAATTTTTATCTAACTTGCCAGTTTGTGTCTTTCGATTGGGGCATTTAGCCCATTTATACTTGAGGTTAATATTGTTATGTGTGAATTTGATCCTGCCATTTTGATGATAGCTGGTTGTTTTGCCCGTTAGTTGATGCAGTTTCTTCATTGTGTCAATGCTCTTTATCATTTAATATGTTTTTGGAGTGGCTGGTACTGGTTGTTCCCTTCTATGTTTAGTGCTTCTTTCAGGAGCTCTTGTAAAGCAGGCCTGGTGGTGATGAAATCTTTGAGCAATTGCTTGTTCGTAAAGGATTTTGTTTCTCCTTCGCTTGTGAAGCTTAATTTGGCTGGATATGAAATTCTGGGTTGAAAGTTCTTATCTTTAAGGATGTTGAATATTGGCTCCCACTCTATTCTGGCATGTAGGGTTTCTGCTGAGAGATCTGCTGTGAGTCTGATGGGCTTCCCTTTGTGGGTAACCCAACCTTTCTCTCTGGCTGCCCTTAGCAGTTTTTCCTTCATTTCAACCCTGGTGAATCTGACAACTATGTGCCTTGTGGTTGCTCTGCTTGAGGAACATCTTTGTAGTGTTCTCTGTATTTCCTGGACTTGAATATTGGCCTGCCTTGCTAGGTTGGGATACTTCTCCTGAATAATATCCTGAAGAGTGTTTGCCAGCTTGGATTCATTCTCTCCATCACATTCAGGTACACCTATCAAATGTAGATCAGGTCTTTTCACATAATCCCATATTTCTTGGAGGCTTTGTTCATTTCTTTTTACTCTTTTTTTTTCTCTAATATTGCCTTCTTGTTTTATTTCATTGAATTGATCTTGTCTCTGATATCCTTTCTGCTGCTTGGTCAATTTGGCTATTGAAACTTGTGTATGCTTCGTGAAGTTCTCGTGGTGTTTTTCACCTCCGTCAATTCATTTATAATCCTCTCTAATCTGCTTATTTTCGTTAGTATTTTGTGAAACCTTTTTTCATGGTTCTTAGTTTCTTTGCATTGGATTAGAACATGATCTTTTAGCTCAGAGAAGTTTGTTATTACCTACATTCTGAAGCCTGTTTCTGTCAATTCATCAGACTCATTCAACATCCAGTCTTGTTCCCTTGCTGATGAGGAGTTGTTGATCCCTTGGAGGAGGAGAGATGTTCTGGTTTGGGGTATTTTCATCATTTTTGTGCTGGTTTCTTCTCATCTTTGTGGATTTAACTACCTGTGGTCTTTTTGGTTGGTGACTTTCAGATGAGGTCTTGGAGTGGATGTCCTTTTTGTTGCTGATGAAGTTATTTCTTTCTGTTTCTTAGTTTTCCTTTTAACTGTCAGGCCCTCCTGCTGTAGGACTGCTGGAGGTCCACTTCAGACCCTGCTTGCCTGGGATCACCTGCAGTGGCTGCAGAACAGTAAGGGTTGCTGCCAGTTTCTTCTTCTGTTATCTTTGTCCCAGAAGGATACCCACCAGATGTCAGCCTGAGCTCTCCTTTATGAGGTGTCTCTTTGGTTATATGGGGGTTGGGGAGCTGCTTGAGGAGCCAATCTGTCCCTTATAGGAGCTCAGGTGCTGAGCTGTGAGCTCCGTTGTTCTGTTCAGAGCTGCTGGGCAGGTATAAGTCTACTGCAGCGGAACTCATAACTGCCTTTTTTTCTCAGGTGCTCTGTCCCTGGAAGGTGGGGCTTTATTTATAAATCCTTTCATTCTGCTGCCTTTTTTCAGAGGTTCCCTGCCCAGCATGGAGGTAACCTAGTTATAGTCTGCCAGCAGAAGCATTGCTGAGCTGGGTTCTGCCCAGCTGCTGTGTGAACTTCCTTGCAGTTTTGTTCATAGAGGTATAGTTAGAACTGCCTCAGTAATGGTGATCTGCCTCAGTAATGGCAGACTGTCTCTGTAATGGCAGACTGCCTCAGTAATGGCTGATTGCCTCGGTAATGGCACACTGCCTCGGTAATGGCAGACTGCCTCGGTAGTGGTGAACTGCCTCAGTAATGGCAGATACCCTTCCCCCCGCAGAGCTGGACTGTCACTGGTCCAGCTGTGCTTGCTGTGAAACTCTCAATGCAGAGCATTTCAGATTGCTGGTCTTTGTGGGGGTGGGACCAACCAAACCAGATCACCTGGCTCCCTGTTTCAGCCCCCTTTTTTTCAGTTGAACGGGCGACTCTGTCTCTCAGGTGTTCCAGTCACCAGTTGAAATGGCACCTGGATTTGTGTGAGTTTTTGTGTCAAGACCCACTGTGCTGGCTGAAACAGCCATGCTGGAGACTCATAGCACTTTACCACATGGGGAATCTCCTGGTCTGTGGGCAGTAAAAATTCGTTTGAAAATGCAGTGCTCACTCACCCTCTGCATTTCGCTGGGAACTGCAATCCACAGCTGTTCCTATTCAGCCATCTTGGATCCTCACTTTCAGGTATTTTCACAACTATAGATAGCATTCTTTTGCTTCCAAGTCTAGGATTCCCTTAAGCATTTCTTATGAAGCTGGTCTACAGGTAATGAATTTCCTCAGCTTTTGCATCTGGGAAAGATTTTATTTCTCCTCCATTTATGAAGGATAAATTTGCTGGGTAAAGTATCCTCAGCCATCAGTTGTTTTTCTTTGAATATGACATCTCATTCTCCACTGGCCTGTAATATTGATGCTGATACATCTCTTACTCGTCTAATTGGGGTTTCCATGTAAGTACTTAGATGTTTTCTTTTGCCGTTTTTTGAGTTCTCTCTTTGTCTTTACCTTTTGATGATTTGACCATAATGTGCTTTGGAGAAGACCTTTTGGAATTGTATCTTTTTAGGGATTTCTGAGTTTCCTGTATCAGGATATCTAAATCACTTACTAGAGTTGGGAAATGTCCAGGTATTATTTTGTTAAATAGGTTTTCTGTCTCTTTTGTTGCCTTATCATCTTCACTAAAAATTCAAATATTTAGTAGCTTTGTTATGTGCCATATGTCTTGTGGACTTTGCTCATTTATTTATATTCCTTTTTCTTTATTTTTTTATTACTGGGTTATTTCAAAAGACCTTTCCTCAAGTTCTGAAATTCTTTCTTCACTTGATCTGGTCTATCATTGATGCTTTCTAATACATTTTTTATTTTATTCCATGAATTATTCAGTTTCAGGATTCCTGTTTGTTTGTTTATTGTATCTCTTTAGTAAATTTCTCATTCACATTCTGAATTTTCTGATTTCTTTGTATTGTTTATCTGAATTCTCTCATATCTTACTGAGTTTCTTGAATATCATTTTGACTTCTTTCTTCAAGATTTCATAAATTTTTTTTTCTTTGAAATCTCCTGCTAGACTACTATGTTTTTTCTTTGGAGATTTCATATTTGCTTTCTTTTTTCACATTTCCTGTATCCCTATGCTGATATCTACATCTAGTATAATTGATCCTTCTTCTAATATTTTGAATTTTCTTTTGTAGTGGAAGACAGTTTTATGAACATGTTTTTGTGGTATTGGTTGGATGATTTGGCCTGATTCTGGGTACATGTGGTAGTGTACTCTCTGTAAAATTTCTTCAGCTTTAAACAGCCATCCATTATATCTATGCTTTTCTCAGTAGCTTAGGGCGTGGTTATTTGTGGAGGCTGTGGTAAAGTTTTGTTGGAGATGGAGATGCCAGGTGGACCAGTCCTTTGAGCTCTGTGGTGGCATTGGTGGGCCAAGGCTGCCTGTCTTTGGAACCCTGGTGGGCATAGGCTGCTACCAGTTTTAGCAAGTCCAGGCATACCAATTTTTGAGTTTCCAGGTGTCTTTCTTGGGTTCCAGCAGTGGCAGCCGAGAACCAGGTGAGTAGGTAGGCAGATTGGCTTGTGTTTAATTACCTGGGTAGTGGGCATGGTATGAGTGATGGCAGTTATAATGGCAGAACAACCCTCTGGCTCCCAAGTGGTCTATGCTGGCATTGGTGGTGGCTGTGACAGGTTGGGTAGGCCCATCCCCAGACTGCAGGTGGTATATAGGAGTGGTTGCTAGCTGTGCTGGTAGTGGGAAGGTGGGAGGGCTCATCCTTAGGCCATCTTGGGAAGTACTCTGGTGGCAACAGTGGTGGATAGGAAAGAGTGATCTCCAGGCCCCCAGATAGTGTACTTGGATACTGAGGAGGGCAGAGCCAGGTCAGCAGGACCTGTCCTCAAGTACCCTGGTGGTACATGTATATGCTGGCTGAGGTAGACAAGGAAGGGTTTATCCCCAGACCCCCAGTGGAATGCTTAGGTAGGGATAGCAGCAACTGCACTGTGGCCTTTCTGCTGGGGAGGGAGTGATTGCTTTAAATGGCAACAGCCATAGCAGGCAGCTAGGGAACATGCACTTCAGCCCCAGGCAGCAGCTTAGTGTAGTGGTATCTTTCCTCAGGGCACATGAAAATGTGCAGTGGCACCATTGCTGGGGGCAGTGGTGATGCTACCAATGGCTTGCGCTTCAACTTTATTGGCAGCAACCTGCAGCAGTGGCAGCTGCGGGTAAGGGATGTCAATGAAATCCCAAAGATTGAGAGATGCAGGGGCTGCTGGGCCTCAGGACAGGATGTATTCTAATAGAGACTAGGCTCTCAAAATGGTGCCTTGATGTAGCTGCTTAGACCTCAGGGGTATGTGGGATCAGTTTGAGCTTCTTTTCTCTGGCAGTGGTTTCTAGGCAGCATCTCATTTTCTTATTAGATCCTCCAAGGGCCGAGGGACTCTTCTGAGTCTAGGATTGCAGGAGTCTGTGGTGGGAATGTGAACCACTGGAGGTCTTTCACCATTTTCCCATAGTGGGATCCTTTCCCATAGTGGGAAGCCTTTATGATCTATTGCAAGTGTGATTATCTACTTGCTATTTTGCTTCTTCTTTGTGGAGGAGGCAAGTACCAGATGCCTCTAGTCAGACATGTTAAAGCTCTATGTAACACATATTTTTAATGTTATATGTGTTATATACTGTATTCTTACAAGAAAGTAAGCTAGATAAAAGAAAATGTTATTAAGAAAATCATGGCGAGGCACAGTGTAATCCCAGCACTTTGGGAGGCTAAGGCAGGCAATTACTTGAGTCCAGAAGTTCAAGATCAGCCTAGGTGACATAGTAAAACCCATCTCTATAAAAAATACAAAATTAGCCAGGCGTGGTGGCACATGCCTGTAGTCCCAGCTATTCACAAGGCTGAAGTGGGAGGATCACTTGATCCCAGGAGGAAGAGGTTACACTGAGCTGTGATGGTGCCACTGCACTCCAGACTGGGTGACAGAGGGAGACACTGTCTCAAAAAAAAGAAAAATATATATATTTATTACTCATAAAGTGGAAGTGAATCATCATAAAGGTCTTCATATCATCTTCATGTTGAGTAGGCTGAGGAGGAGGAAGAAGCAAAGGGGTTGATCTTGCTGTCTTGGGGGTCTTGTTTGCAAAGGTGGGAGAAAACCTATGTATAAGTGGATATGAACAGCCGAAACTCATGCTATTCAAGAGTTAACTCTACATTCAATATCTTGCTTATTATAGCCTCCTTCATCAGTGATCTTAGCTAGGTCTTCCGAATCACTTGCTGCAGCTTGTACATCAGCACTCATTTGTTTTATCTTTATGTATGAAAGCAGCCGTTGACATGCCTTCCTCACTAAACTTAATCATTTCTGGCTTTTGACTTTAAGTTAAAGACAACTCCTCTTTTCACTGGAACAGTTAGATGCCATTAATTGGGGTTATTAATTGGCCTAATGTCAATATTTTTTGCCTCAGCTAATGGGGTGGCCCAAGAAGGAGGAGAGACACAGACGAACAGCTGGTTTTGGAGCAATCAGAACACACATCAAAGATCACTAATCACTGAGTACTGTAACAGATAGTAAGAAACAGTTTTAAATATTGGAAGAATTACCAAAATGCGACCTAGAGACATTAAATGAGCACCTGGCAACAGTAGAGTTGCTTGATACAGGGTTGTCACAGACTTTTAATTTGGAAAACATGTAGTTATCTGTGAAGTACAATAAAGCTAAGCATAATAAAACAAGGTATGTTATACCTCATAGAATTTGGGAGCATAAATCAGAAAACATAAAATTCTGCAGTTTTATCAAATGCATATTAAATGAATTGATATTTCAAATTCATAGCAAATGTGACAGGAAACCTAAATAATATCATTAACATTCTGACTCTTTTATTTTTCTAGTTTAAATATATACAATATTATATTTAATTATCAGAATAGTCACCAGCATATTTTAAGCTCTTAAAATTTACACAAGTTTAAAAGATATCTTTACTGTTCTGATTTTTAAACATTTACTTATGGCTTTCCTTTATTTTTTTCACTGTTATAATAGTGAAAGCATTTATCAGTTGGCATTGTCCTTTTACAAATACATAGGAATGCATGCTAGACTATTTAGTAGAAATAACTTTCCTAAATAAAACTGTGGCAGAGAATTGTTCATTTGGAAATCTTTTCCAAGAGAAACAATATAAACCTCAATACCATAAGGCAGAAATTCGCCTTTGGTTTTAAAATTCACTGGCAGTATTCTTTTTATTTTTTAAAATTAAAATGTGCATAAGTTTGGTTTTCATCTCTCAGTATTTAATTGTAATTAGTCACATTGGGACTGCTTTCCTGTCTTTTCAAAGCAGCACACACAGGACTTTTGAACACTTCTACTAGTTTTTATGTTTATTTGCTCAGTTAAAATCAGATTTAAAATTCATGGTAGACATTCATTTCTTTTGATATTTTAAGTAGAATCTAAAACATCTGTTTTATTCAAGAACTTTTAGTCATGTAGGGTCATCTCATATATCATATTGTTGTGCTCCTTTACTTTTTCAGCAACTTTTTGACAAATTAGTAAAATGAAATTGAAGAAGGTAACAATGTTTTTGTGATTTCAAAAGAGGAAATCTTAAAAAATCTTCTCCTATTTATTTAAAAAATAATAATATATCAATCTTCAATTCTTGGCTTTTTGGATTTTATCCCATTCCACCTTAACTGAACTATGATTAAACATACATATTTACAGTTTTATTCTTTACTTCCACTATGTAAAAGATGTACAACTATTTTTTATGTAATGTAAAGAAAGGGACATGCATGATTATGTCATGTCATAGTTTTGCAAAAATATAGCAAGCTGACAAGTTAACTTGTATTTCTAGAAACTGTATATGAAATCATAGCAGTTGTGATACTGAAATTTATCATAAATGACAGAACTTTGGCTTTGCAGCAAAGTAACAAGTGATCTTAAACATAATGAGTCAGAAGTATTAGGGAATTTATTAAAAGATTAGACATAATTTCTCACTTCCTAAAATTCATAGTTACCTGGAATAATATGACTTGTTTATAGTTACTTAATAGATAAATTGTTTATACCTAAATATTTGAAATGTAATGCCTTTGTGTTAAATATTTTCTCCTCAGAAGTATTTATGCGGGGAAATTGTCTAACTAGGATACAGTTGTCAGGGACTAATTGGATACCCTATAAAACATAAGACTTTGACCGGGCTCAGTGGCTCAAGCCTGTCATCCCAGCACTTTGGGAGGCCGAGGCAGGTGGATCACGAGGTCAAGAGATCGAGACCATTTTGGTCAACATGGTGAAACCCCGTCTCTACTAAAAATACAAAAAATTAGCTGGGCATGGTGGCTCGTGCCTGCAATCCCAGGTACTCAGGAGGCTGAGGCAGGAGAATTGCCTGAACCCAGCAGGCGGAGGTTGAGGTGAGTCAAGATCGCGCCATTGCACTCCAGACTGGGTAACAAGAGCGAAACTCCGTCTCACAACAAAAAAAACCATAAGACTAAGTATTTATCATTTATCATTATTCTTTGCTTTTTCTGTTGGTCAAGAGGCAATTGGAAAAGAACTAGGACCCATTATTTCCATGATCTGAAGATTTTTACTGCAACAGCTGAGCAGCTCACTTTTATTCAATGCTACATTAACTTTTCCATTAAGGGTGCTGTTATCAAGTACAGAGTCATTACACATCATGAAGTTGCTGTCTGGTATTTGTTCATTGATATTGCTTTATTTGAGTGTTTCAATTCATTCTAGAGTGAAACCTTTCATCACTTTTTGAGATTGTTGTCTCATTTTAAATTTAGCTAAATTTAATTGCATAGCTATAGTTTAAGGGTCTGTAAATGTTTTCATAAGCCTGAATTCTCTCCTTTTTTCTTACTTAGAACTACTGTCACTTAAACTAAAATATAATTATAGTGTTACTATAATTCATAAAATCCAGTGTCCAGTGACAACACTTGTTTCAGCAAGAAAGACAAATACTTTGTTGTCATGATTCCCCTTCATTCATTTTGTTGTTTTCATTCATTCTATAATTATTCCAGTTGTCTACAATTGCTCAAGAGCTGAGGAATATTCTCTAGGAAGCTGGAGTCTTAGGGTGAAACGGATAGGAGGGATAGGATTTCCTCCATTCTATTCTGTATTAGACTGTGAGATGATTAGAATGGAGGAGACTGTTAAACTGTTGAAGAAGATTTAGAGTTGTAGAGTGTTTAGGAAAAGGGGTTTTGAAGTTGTGGGCACATGCTGTAATAGAGGGAGGCTGCAGAAACGTCGCTGTAAGCCTGCTTCAGGTTGACCATGTGGTACCCCACTGAGCAGACTGGTGAACTTATCTATTGAGAGGCCATGTCCAGCATTCCTAGAAAATTTTTAGGCCTCCTTCCATCTTGGTGAAAGGATAAATTCTGTGGTGATGTAAAGCCTGTTATAATTAGATATCCTTTGTTTTCATGATTCTTTAAAGAGCTAAGACATAGAGAAATAAATCATTAAAACAAAGCTCCTGCTCTGCGATGTTTTATTTGTTGAGAGATTGGTTGTTTTTAAGATTTTGACGAAAATAAAAAAAAAAGTGAAGAGAAGAAACAAATGTCTCCACCAACTGTGGGAGTAAGCTGCAGTGGTGGCCATATGATTGATGTTCATCAAAAACAATGTTAATCTAATGAACACCAAGGAGCAGCTGCAGCAATGGTGAAACACAAGGTAGGGAAGGAAGCTAATGTGAACACTGTCCAGGGATTGCAAAGGGAGGTGTGGCAGAATCCAGTTCTCTGCCAGTGAAGGACTAATAGTCAATTTAGGTTGAACTGAAAAAGGCTGGTTATGAGAGGGAACTATTCTTTGGAGATTAGGGTCTGATGGGATATCCTTTTCTTGTATAGCAATAATCTTGATTCCCTATAGTTTGATGGTTAATGTCTCCCAAATACTACTTCCAAACTTTTACATCTGAAACATGTCACTGTCTTAAAGCAGCAAGGTGCTAGCTCTTATTCCATAACCTTGTTAACTTTACCTGTTCCATTGAATAAGCCTGTAGCTCAGATCTGAGTGATTCGTACCTATCTATCCCTGATATTTAGCCTTCCAGTTGTCTCTAATTTTAAATTGCTTTCTCAGCCCACTGCTTTACCATATCTTTTCATCTTGAAAGCATTTGACTTCTGCCTTCACAGTAACTTCACAATAAATTCTGATACTTTCTACCAGTGTAGTCCTATCTCTGTGACCTCTGTTATCCCTGTCTCTCATTTCTCCAATTAAAACAAATAGACCATAAACATATACACAAGTACATAAACTTACTCGCTGCCTGAAACAAAAACACTGATTTGTGTCTTTTCATTGAAGTTTCTTATTTATTACTTTGGTCTTTATAAGCTCTTCAGTAATCACTTTAAGACAGCAGCTAAAATAGAGCCCTATCATAGTATTTTTCCAAACAAATTAGTTATTCTGATTACAGTATAGCTTTAAGAATGGAAGAAAAAATGAAATGTTATCGTCAAATATTACTGTCTAGGAGAGAAACAGGAATACTTGCATGTATATATGTGTATGTGTGTCCAGGAATATGCCCATGCAAATAAAGTCTATTTTTGCTTCATTCTTCCTCACAGTTCAAATCTTTGCTTCCAGAAATCTCTTTGGCTCAGCTGGCTGGCACGGCCTCTGAAAACAAACAGCCTGTCTATGCCTCACAGAAATAAGTCTATTTTGCTAGTAGATTCCAAAAGATGGAAACAATTTCATAACTCAGGAATGAACCTCTGTGGTCAAATTTCAGAAAATATAATAGGTCATTCTAAAAATATTTTGGATATGTCCTGGTATATTTCAGGCATATCATAACATTGGCTGGTCACTTAGCCCCTACTTATAAAGTTAGCTTCGTAATTTCGTTTTATTTGTTGGTAAAGAATCCAAGTTATAGCTTTTTAGGTCTTGGGTAAGTGTTATTTTGCAAGTAAATCAGATTAATGGATTTGAATTTCAAATACACATTGAAATGGACCATAAATCATCACAGAATTTAAAAAAAGGCAAAGAGACATGACTGGTTTTTTTACTTTATATTAAAGTATGACATACATACAGAAAAGTACATTATATCATAATTGAACAGCTCAATGAATTTTCAAAAACTGAAAACACCTATGCACTTACCACAGTAGTTGAAGACACAGACGATTACCAACATCCTATAAGAGCCCTTTTTGTGTTTCCACCCTGCCAAGGTAACTACTAACCTAAATTCTAAGGGCATGTATTTATTTTGCTTACTCCTGTATTTGTAAATGTAGCTGGAATCATATAGTATAAACTTTTTTGTCTGGTTTCTTTTGCCCAATATTACGTTTGTGACATTCATGATACTGTTTCACATAGATTGTTTATTCTCATTGCTATATAGTAGTCTGTTGTGTTAATATAAATGAATATATTTATCTATTATACAGATTTTAACTCTTATGAATAATGTTGCTCTGAACATTGTAGTACATTTTTTTGTTTTCCTTTTTTTTTTTAATGAATAGAATTCTGTTGAGAATGTACCTAGGATTGGAATTGCTGAGTCATGATATAGACTTGTGTTTAGCCTTACCATGGAACAGTTTTCCAAAGTGTTCATTTGGTCTACATTCTCTCCTCTACTTTACATTTTCTGTTATTTTCATTTTAGCTATTTAGGTGGGAGTATGATTTATTGCCTTAAAGTGTTAGTGCATTTTCCTGAGGTTGAGTGTCTTTTATAATGGCCAAAAAAGGTCATTTGCCCTCCTTCCTTTGTCAAATGTTTTTATCAGCCTTTGGTCCATTGTTCTATTGGACTGTCTTTTTATTATTATTGATTTGTAAGGATTCAGTATATATTCTGGATCTGAGCCATTTCTTGAATATATATTTTGCAAATATCCTACTCTGGGTTGCCTTTTGCTTTCTTATTTTTAGTTCTTCTAATTTATCATTTTATCTTTTATGGTTAGTGATTTCTGTTTCTTGTTTAAAGCATCTTTGCCTCGTGTGATATAACAAAGACATTCTCTTAGATTTTCTTCCAAAAGCTTTCTTGCTTTGATTTTTACTTTCAGATTTGAAAACCATCTGGAATTGTGCATGGCATAAAGCAGATGTGAAGATTACTTCTTTTTGTATGGATATTCAGTTGGCGTAGTGTTATTTATTGAAAAGATTATAGTTTCTCTTACTGTGCTTAAGATAGTTGTTTCTGGACTCTCTCTTCAGTTCTTTTGGTCAGTTTGTCTATTTTTAGACCAATCTCACACTGTCTTAATTACTGTAGCTCTATAAATAGATGTTTATACCTGGTAGTGTAAGCCCTTTAGCTTTGTGGTTCTCACAAATTGACTTGGCAATTGCATTTCTATGTTAATTTTTTGAATCCGTGTGCCAATTTCCGAAAATCATAAGGGTTAGGATTTTGATTCGGATTGCATTGAAGGTAGAAAACAAGTTGGAGGGAAGTGATATCTTTGTACTTTTGATATGCAAATGGCATTATTTATTGATATATGCCTTTCTGTATAGGCCATCTTTGATATCTGTTGTTAAGAATTTGTAGTTTTCAGTGTGGAGGTCTTACAGATATTTCATAAGATTTATTTGTAGGTGTTTAATTTTTTTTTTTTTTTTGGGATGGAGTTTTGCTCTTGTTACCCAGGCTGGAGTACAATGGCATGATCTTGGCTCACCGCAACCTTAGCCTCCTGGGTTTAAGCAATTCGCCTCCTCAGCCTCCCAAGCAGCTGGGACTATAGGCACGTGCCACCATACCCAACTAAGTTTTGTATTTTTAGTAGAGATGGGGTTTCACCATGTTGACCAGGATGGTCTCAATCTCTTGTTTTTTAAAGCTGCTGTAAATGATATTATTTTTAAAATTTAACTATGATCTTGAGACTGATCATTTGTTTTCCTGCATAGACATTTATCTAATAACCTTGCCATATTTGCTTACTAATTATAATAGTTTGTATATTTTATTTTATATATTAGATTATGAGCACAATCATTTGCAAATGCTGTCAGTTTTCTTTCTCAGTTTCCATAGCTTTGATTTGTTTTTCAACTTTACTGTAATGACTACAATCTCCAGTGCACTGGGGTGAGATAATGAGAATCTTTGTTTTGTACCTAATGACAGGGAAAATTTTTGCTACAATTGTAATATTAGCCATAGATGATTTGTTTTGTTTTGCTTTTTTATTGATATTCTTTACCAAATTATTGAAATTTTCTTCCTTGTTCTATTTATTAAAAGTTCTTGTCCTAAATTGGTATGGAATTTTGTCATATGCTTTTTATCTATCATAATTCTCATATGATTTTTCTTTTTATTCTATGAATGTAGCAATCTAATTGAGTGAGGTTATAATATTACGCTATTGAAGGGTAATTATTAAACTAGATAATGACTTTTCAGTCTATAAACTTCTCCAGAGTTTAAGTACCTGCCCTCTGGCAATGTTTTTGGTACCTCGGCAGTAGTTTTTGTCAGCTAACTGGTAATTCAATTAATGTGTTATTTGGGGGAATATATATATTTTTTCATCCAAATTAGTGCCATTAAACAACTATTCTGTAATATGACACAGCAGATTACTATCCTTCACACTTTGTAAAATAGAAAGATATGTAAGAATCAGTCCCAGCCTCAATGAGCTATTATCTCATTTGTGAAATCATACCAATTATTGGGTAATTATAATATTAATACAAAGCAATATTTAGTAATATTCGAGTGAGGCATTAACTAACCTGTATGCTTTATAAAGACATAGATAAATATTCAGACTTCTGTTCCCAAGGAGTAACACTGGATGAAACAGCCAGGTTTCTTTGAGAAACATTACATTATTCCAAAATAAAATATGAGAGGTATAGTAGTTGAAAATAAGACTGCAAAGTAGAGTTCAGATTCAATCAAGGAGGATCTTTGAATGCCCAGCTAAAGATTAGACCTGGTTCTGTAAGCAACTCGATTTTATAAATAAGGAAATATATCTTGAGAGATCATAACCTGCCTTTGGTAATACTAAATCAGAACTGGGAGTTCATAATAAAAAGAATGTAATTGCCTTATTCCTTAATGAAATTCTTCACCCTTACCAAACCAGTTTATGTGACTAATTATTATACTGGTATTGCTTTGTACTCATAAAAATAATTTGTTCATTGTCCATTTTTAATTATATTCTTCTATATCTAATTATATTTCTCAGTTGTAAAACTCAACTGATGAAGAATGGAAAACAGCAATTATTCTCTGGCCGTGACAGATATAATAGGCATTCATGTCATATGATACTAAATGTTAAAATGAGGTCGCAGGGCACTGGAGAAAAGGAAACAAGCAATATAGTATCTTGGGTGATGAATGTGAGGGGAAACATCTTATATAGGGCACTAGCCAGGATATTTATCATTTAGTACTGAAAGCCTGATGACATTATAACAAGGGTTTTCTATGGTAGTCATGATAGCAGAATCCTATACATACAGTCTCTTCAAGATGTCTTTATACTTTTAGGCGAGCACTTGCTTAAACAAGAGGCAAATGGCCACAGATTTCATTTGATATGATAAAAATACCTTTATTATTTGCTCTTTGGTGACTTTAATATTCAGAACACATAATATAATTCTATTTTATTTAACATATACTTACTTAAGCATGAGAGGGCTACCCTTTGTAGTTGGAAGGAAAGTAACACCAACCAAATAGATGAGAAACTAATTAACAATTTCATTGTTTGGGTAGTATAATGTATTTGGATAAATGCTATCTTTTAGAAAACATTAATTGCACATAACAATTATCAGTAAATAATTGTAAAATGAATTAATGAAAAAAAGTGAGTGAATTGTTATCATTTCTACTTCAGCCTGTCTATAAGGCATTAATCTCTTTTTCATTCATTTTTTTAAAAATTGCAACTTTTTAATAGGTTTACATTTTATAAAAAGTTTATATTATTCATTGTAATAGTAAAAATGCCCATGTTTTTGTAACAAGATAAAAAAATTCATAAGCTAATTTGAACTAAAAGTAAAAATGATTAACTTTGGTAACATGGGGATCTTTAGTTCATCTTAAGCCCCTAGTTCAGACTTTTATGGGCTGTATTTCAAATTCAAACTTTTGTTACAAACAAATGAGGAGGAATCATTCTGGTGTAAACAATGCCACTTCAGGACATAATTCCCTCATACCACCTACCTTTATCTAACCTGTAGACCAACAGGCACTAATTGGTAATACCATTGCTTTTCCCTCTGTCCTTAAATATATTGATACTGGTCAGATACACATCTCACTATATGCTGATTATATATACCAGTACCTTACAGATTTGAGGAGATTTGAATTGTAAGAGAATTCATGGAAGAGAAATTTAGACATAGGCTTTAGAGGAGGTAAATCATCAAAACTCCCATCTAGAAAGACCCTGAATTGGGTAAATTAGGTGACCTCAAACTGAGGGAGGTTATGAGACTTGGTAGAGTTTTTAAGAGCAATCAGAGTTGGGAATAGAAGGATGTGTATTATCTAAAGTCAGAAAATAAAATAATATCAGCCAGGACCAAGGTATGCCTAATCAGTATATTAACTATCAATAGCATTATTTAAGGGAGAGAGTTAAGAGATAGAATAGGGGTGGGTCATGTAATTTAGTTCAGTCTAATTCAGAGAGCTATTGGGCTTTGCATAATCTAAAAGCCAACTTTTAGATTGACTGAGAAGAAAAGCAATGAGAGACCATTGTGGGTGAGAGGGTCAGGGCATAGCCAAGCAATTTGACTGGTCTTTGTGCAGGCATCTTCCTAGCCTAGAGACGAGAGTCAGTATGCAGGATCTATTGGACATAGCTGTACTGCTGTGAAAGACGTGGAAGAATATAGTATATAATATAAAAGTTAGAAAAATGAACAATAACTAACATTATTCATGAAATTTGACCTCGATGACAGGAATAATGTTGGTAAAATTTTTATCAGTATTTTTAAAGACAAGGAAAAGAATTTCAGGAAAAAATACAGATTTGTGTGATGAGTATGTTTAAACATATCTTTATGTGTGAGGTAAATGTATAGTTTATTCTATGTTTGGGATAGTGATGAAAATGCCAAGTTGTTGGGTATTGGCATATGACTGGCTGGCCAAAAGAGAATTAATCTGGAAAGGTGAATCCAGTATAGAGGCCCAAGTGATTTCTAGAACTAATTAAAAGAAAAAGTGATAAGGAAAGAGATTCTAATACCAAGGCCCAGTCACACCCATACTGAGTAAGGTAGCATGCGGAAGTCACTAAGACACTAAAGAAAAAGTTAGAAAACTGGGAGAAAAACATGAACAAGATGAATATTAATTTTCAGATGCTAATATTATGTTAGTGTTTTGTTACTGAATCAGTTGTAATGTTCTAAAGAGTATTTACTTATCCTAAACTTTTATACCTAAATGGATACCAGTAAATTACATCTCTGAGGCATTAAGTAGTACCCTTGAAGTATGTGAGAGTAATATATTTCCAAAAGTACTTTATGTGTAGTCAGAGGAGTGACCATTTTTTCAGCAGATTACAGCCTTCTCTTGTCAAAGCTGTCTTACTTAGGCTTTTCTGCAAAGCTGTTTTTAAAATGCATCCCATCAGCATCTAGAAACTTGAATAATAAATTTTTTTTGAGAGTCTCCCTTTGTCGCCCAGGCTGGAGTGCAATGGCACAATCTTGGCTCACTGCAACCTCTGTCTCCCAGGTTCAAGCGAGTCTTATGCCTCAGCCTACCTAGTAGCTGGAATTACAGGCACCTGCCATGATGTCTAAGTAATTTTTATATTTTTGTAGAGATGGGATTTCACCATGTTGGTCAGGCTGGTCTTGAACTACTGACCTCAGGTGATCCACCCACCTCAGACTCCCAAAGTGCTGGGATTACAGGCATGAGCCACCGCACCTGGACTGTTTTTTAATTACTTATTTTTAATCATTTTTATTTTGCAAATGGACTACTTTTTCTGGAGAGATTAAGAATATGATATTGCACTATTCCCTTTGTTAATTGTGAATTCAGCTGAGAATCACCAAACAGAATTCAGTATGAAAATATTATCTACTTTTTGATGTTACCTTTTTCTTTCGAAAGTATACTCCTGCCACTGTTGGCTCAGATGTCTTGTGTTTTAAACACTGCATTTATTGTATTACATTTTTTCCTTCTACTGGTGATATTTTTGTTCTTAAGGTAAATCTTTTTGAGTTTCTGCTATGTTAAAATTTTTAGTAAGTTCTAAAATAGTTCAGCTTTTTTAGACTTTAGTAAATTAAGATTGGCTTGACTTTATATATGTGTTACATATGGAGTATTTCTTTTTGATTATTCTATGAGGCAAACGTTTTAAAATTTTTATTTTAAAATTAGTTTTTATAATTAGTTTTTGGCCTTCCTTTTCTCTTTTTAATCATTTAGCTTCTACCTGGTTAAAGAATACAAATCATACATTTCTCAGTTTGCAACATTAAGAAATTAGTATTTTATTTTATTTAAAATGTTAGTTGGGCCAGGAATGGTGGCACATGCCTGTAATTCCAAAGCTTTGGGAGTCCATGGTGGAGGAACACAGGAGACCAGAGTTTTAGACCAGCCTGGAAAACACAGCAAGGCCCTTGTCTCTACAAAAAATAAAAATGAAAATGAGTTAGGTATGGTCATGTGTACCTATAGTACCAGCTACTTGGGAGGCTGAGGCAGGAGAATTGCATGGGCCCAGGAGTATGAGGCTGCAGTGAGCCATCATCATGTCACAGCACTCCAGCCTAGGTGGCAAGGGAAGATCCTGTCTCTAAAAATAATAATAGAAAAATGAAAATAAAACATGTTAACTGGAAATGTTTTGTCTTTGGTATGTGCCTAATGCGATAAAATTTCTATTGCTGTTTCTGTTTCATACCAGACAGGGATAGGCTTTATATAAGGTGCACCACAGTGCCATTCAGGTGTGGAAGGTGGAGCTTAATGAATAACATTTACCATTACTGATTTACATTGTTTCCCCATCCCATCCATTTTCTTGTAATGTTTTATATAATTTTCTACAGAGATTCACAGTAAATATAATGGTATTTCATGTAATTACATCAACATGCCAGGTTTTAATTAAAATGCATATTTTCTAAATATATAACAGAAAACCTATAATGTTTGCAAATAGATAACATAAATATGTTAAAAATAAAACATATAATCTGAAGTTGAATGCTGTCAATTTGGAAATTTTTTTAAAGGCCCTGATTAATCCATAATAGCATTTTCTTCTGTTCATTTTCTCTAGATTCTTTTTTCTTTTTTTAATTGCGTTTTAGGTTTTGGGGTACATGTGCAGAACATGCAAGATAGTTGCATAGGTACACACATGGCAGTGTGTTTTGCTGCCTTCCTCCCCTTCACCCACATTTGGCATTTCTCCCCATACTATCCCTCCCCAGTTCCCCTCTCCGCTGTCCCTCCCCTATTCCCCCCAGTAGACCCCAGTGTGTAGTACTCCCTTCCCTGTGTCCGAGTGTTCTCATTGTTCATCACCCACCTATGAGTGAGAATATGCGGTGTTGCATTTTCTGTTCTTGTGTCAGTTTGCTGAGAATGATGTTCTCCGGATTCATCCATGTCCCTACAAAGGACACGAATTCATCGTTTTTTTTATTGCTGCATAATATTCCATGGTGTATATGTGCCACATTTTCCCAGTTTAGTCTATCATCAATGGGCATTTGGGTTGGTTCCAGGTCTTTGCTATTGTAAACAGTGCTGCAATGAACATTCGTGTGCATGTGTCCTTATAGTAGAACGATTTATAGTCCTTTGGATATATACCCAGTAATGGGATTGCTGGGTCAAATGGAATTTCTGTTTCTAGGTCCTTGAGGAATCACCACACTGTCTTCCACAATGGTTGAACTAATTTACACTCCCACCAACAGTGTAAAAGTGTTCCTATTTCTCCACATCCTCTCCAGCATCTGTTGTCTCCAGATTTTTTAATGATCGCCATTCTAACTGGCATGAGATGGTATCTCAATGTGGTTTTGATTTGCATCTCTCTAATGACCAGTGATGATGAGCATTTTTTCATGTTTGTTGGCCTCATGTATGTCTTCTTTTGTAAAGTGTCTGTTCATATCCTTTGCCCATTTTTGGATGGGCTTGTTTGTTTTATCTTGTAAATCTGTTTGAGTTCTTTGTAAATTCTGGATATCAGCCCTTTGTCAGATGGGTAAACTGCAAAAATTTTTTCCCATTCTGTTGGTTGCCGATTGGTATTTGTAATAAAATACTAATAGTGTGGCAACAAACACACTTTGTTTGCAAAATATATTGATGTTCTACTTGAAACTCTCCAGTACATTATGGATGACTTAAGCAAAATTCTTGTTAACAGAATTTTCATCCATTTGTGAATTAAGAAACAATTAAGTGTTCTCTGTCCCCAAAATATTTCTACTACATAGTCTGAAATTCTTGCAAAATGCTTTATTAATACTTAATGTCACTTTCAGCTATGAGTTAACAAATGGAGGTATTTTGTATATTAAATAATAATTCACTTATTCTAAAATTTTTATCTTTTTAATTCTAAATATTTAGAATAACTTATTGTAAAATAACTATAGGATTATGTAATCCTGTAAGATAATGTTGACCTAGTTAAAAATGGAGACCAGGCAAAATAAAAAGTAGTAGTTATTTCCCAAAGTATTTTTTTAAATTCAATGTTTTGGTTAACTAGATTAAACAATTAGTTTGTTAAGTGTGATTAACCATCAAGGCAAACAAACCTGAATTTTATTTGATCATTTTATTTTGTAAACCTGTGTTTAAAAAGTATTGAGTTTTTTTATGATTGTTGATAAATGTGGCTGCCCTAAGCTTATAGCAGAAGATCAATGTTTTAAAAATTGAAACAGTATAGGTTTGTATTGATTAATGTGGCTAAATCAAAATGAGAGGTTTTGTAACAGCTTTCTTAGACAGGCTGCTCCCCAGTAATGGCAGCCTATCAATTTTAGCTTTCCACTGATAAATCAGCTTGAAAATTGGATGTCAAAATTTTTTTCACTGAAGTAGTGATTTTTTTCATGCCCTTTAACCTTTTCTGATATACTAGATTGGTTTATAAGACTAAGCTCTATCTTATAGAAAGCAGTTGTCAAATTGACATTTGGATAGATGTTTAAATGATTGTAACAACTATTTTTATCCCTGTATATAAAATACACGTGTGTAGAATCATATATATTCTACCTCCCTAACTAAAAAGGTTGTTCATCTTAAGAAAAATTCAATTTCACATTACAAAACTATAGATGTGCTGTGTATAGGTCTTGGAAATTCAAAGACGGTGAAAGCCTCAACTGGAAGGTTAAGACACATGCTTCCAGAAGTATTTTAGTTTTCATTGAGTAGAGACATTGATGGTTTTTTTTATTTTCTTGTGAATTGATTTCTTTCCTTCTTTTCTTTTTATTTTCTTGAAAATTACTAATAGATTAATTAATGGCAACTCTTCTATGTTGTTTTATGGTCAGTAGTAACTTGATATGCATTATTACCAAAAACAAAAATAAAAAACTGATAACACTTTTTTATTTATCAGGACCCAGTATTGAGGTTTTAAAATGACACTAGAAAAGATTTGATTAACAGCACAAGAAAACAGGCTTAATTTGGATTTAATGGGGTAGAGTTCAGTGACAGCTGACAGTACCATACCTTCATGTCTACATACCCGACTTTAAGTTAGCCTGAAAAGGTATTGATTGCGAAGTTCCTGTTGTATAATTACTTTGTGCTAGGAAAAAAAAAAAGCATGGTGTATTGATCTAGATGGGAGCATTTGAGTAGCAGTTTCCCTTGGCTAACAGTGAGTGTCATCTTTCAGCCATGATAAATGGTAACGCTCTGGCTCAGCATAATTACTTTGTGGTGAAATGAACCTCCTATCCCCTTCTCTTTTACCCTGCAAGGAGATATAGTAATCATCTTTATCTGAAAGCCTTGATTTACTGAACTAATCATCCTCTTAATAGAGGAAAATCTTTTCCCCAGAGTATGTCCGGTTTTTGCTAACTGAAACAGAAATGTGTTATAAAATGATATAATTTTTTTAAATTTCTGAATCCACAAGTATACATCTTTTAAATTAACTATCAATTGTTCCTGACCTATGCTTTTTTCCTTTGTCTATTCTCAACCTACTAGGTAACCTTTGATCTTAACATTGAATATAAATAAAAAGAGAAAATAAAGATGACCAAATCTTATGTATTCATTTTGACAATAGGTAGAATAATTATATAATGAAATTTATAACATTTGGCAAAAATAGAAATTTAGTTTACTTAGTTAAAACATGTCTTGGAAAGCCTTCTGAGTATAACACTTTTTCATACAGTTTTTACTATTAAGCAACATTATTATTTTTTAGATTTTGTGATAGTTCTCTGCATTAAGAGGCAAATAAGATGCCTAGAATATGGAAACCATATATTCCCCACCAATTCTAAAAAAACTAAGATAATTCATATTGTTTGTTAGCTTTTTTGACAAAGATATTTAATATGTTATCAAATTTTTATTAAGTCTATGTTATATTTTGCTGAAAATAGATCTGTATTTACTTGCCAGCACTTTAATATTTCCCCTGGGTAATGACTTTTAGTTAAGTAATGTTATTTAAAGAATATCTGGCAGTCATTTTAGATCATTTTAAGACTGCTGTGAAGGGTTTGAAGAAAGGTCATTTTCAGTGATTGTGCTTAGTTAAGTAAATGTGAAAGGTTTCACAAAGGGAATCTTGCTTTTCAGTGTGCTGTCATAAATTTCCTCTTAGCACATCTGGGAATACCAAGTAAAATGTAGTTGTTTCTGCCTTGAAGGCATTATATTTTATATTTTCTTTCTCTTCGTTTATTTTCTTCTCATAATTCTATTTATTCCCACAACTGAGCACAAAGATTTCATTTTGTCATAAATTAGATCCTCCACTTTTGACAGTTTGTGGAAACCCCTACATATATTTCTCTAAACATTTAGAAAGAGTAGATTTTTTTGCTAAGACTTATTGAAACGTCTGGTTGTTTTTTTTTCTTTTGGTAAACAATTCCTTCTTGAATGTAACCCTGGTTCACAGTTTGCTCCCACTCTGACCACAGCTGGGCTCTTGCTGTTCACAGCTGAAAAGTGAAATCAATTCTTGGTCTAACAAAATGCAGATGAAAGCCATTCTGATCATTCATAGTCATTTCCCGTAATTTTATCAGCCTTTGGTACTTATATGATCCCTGGAAAGCATTGTTTATTCAAGTAAATTCAGTCCCAGCTTCTTTGTTGAGTTGTGCTGTCTTCTAGGAAAATAATACTTCCTTAAACCCATAAGCATTGTGAATAGGTAATCATTATACAGTTTTCTAAGGTAACTATTGCTTTTTCCCCCTAAGGAAATATTACATCTCTAATCAAATCTTTTATTTAAATTATAGAAATTTGTATTGTAAGCAAATATGTCTCTCTATTTCTTACTGTTAACAGAAGATAAAATTTTGAAACAAAAAAATGCTAAAATACCTCAATTCAAATGATCATTGATCTAGGATTTTCTAATTTTTTTAACAAGGTTAGATACAATGCTGTATTATAGCTGAATGCTTCAGAGGTCACAGAACTACTGTGAGTTTGATGGAAAACAGCTTTTCTCTTTCCTATTTTAAATGATTCCTACTTTGATTGCAAACATTTATTATAATTATCAAGAGATTAGGCTGCTGTGATAGAATCCTTGTAATGGAACCATTTAAAAAGAATATAATGGCAGTTTATTGGAGTCTGGAAAAAAAAAGAGCACAGATAAAGTGGTCCCTTTTGTAAATGGTTCCACTGCTAACTGAGTATACTGATTTTATTACTCTGTCTTAGTTCCCTCACTTTAGTAGTTTTTCTGGCTAAGATTACAGTTTTTTCTAGTATGTAACATGTCCTCTCATCATTTCTATGGTTTATGTCTTTTGCAGGGTGCATGTATGTGTGTATGTACACAAATAAAGAGCACTCAGTACTCTCTGATATATAGTCTTTGTTTTAGAACATATATTTGTACAATATTTATTCTAAGATTATTTTGAATATTTATATTTTAATTTTTGAAACTTATTGGCATATTAGATGAGTCCATTCATCACTTCTCATTCATGCGTACTTATTTTCTAGATGCAATAAAAATATCCCAATGTAATAAATACTCAGGAAGTGGCAGACTTAAGATCCATTCCATGCGAATATTTTTTCTATACAAATTAATGCAGTTGACACTCGGGGTAGATATATTTAGATTCTTTCTAATTCCTCAAAGGCAAAAATAAGGGCCTTAACAGTTTCTTTTTATTTGGAGACTTTAATCCATTTGGAGTCAGACAGAAGAAAATAAAAGGACAAAATTTTTAAAGAACTTAAATTCAGTAAAGTAGATATTCCTGTTTTTTCTCAAATTGGAAACTAGTAGAATTGCAATGTTCGCTGAAATACTTGAGTAAACAATTCGAGAATGGATGCCTGCAGAGAAAAGGCACTAAATATTATCTGTCAGAAGTGTCAGGGCTGGATAGAAGGCTCAAGGGCATCGAAACCTATTCTTGAGAAGTGGGAGACTGGAATGGGGAAACTTAAATAATGCTAAAAATAATGCTATTTTAGAGATTATACACTTTCTGAAAACAAAAACCTGCTAGCAAGTACCTTGCACTAATAGGTATCTTGAGCATAATACGTCTTTAAGAATACTTTTCGGAAAATTTTGTTTTTATCAAAGTAGTAAAGGAAGCACCACCTTTTATCCTAGATTTTATATTTCTTGGAAGAATTTGAAATCATATTATCTCCATTTTTTTTGTAATTTATGTTATGAATGTACCTGTTGTTATTTTCTTAATATTGCTGCTATACAAAAAAGTGCCTGATTGAATAGGAGTAATGGTTTTATTCCTTCATACTTACCTGAACATTCTTAAATCACTTGTCCTATGCCATAAGAAGGCTTTACAGTCCAGGCACAGTGGATCACGCCTGAAATCCCAGCACTTTGGGAGGCCAAAGCGGATGGATCAGTTGAGGTCAAAAGTTTATAACCAGCCTGGCCAAGATGGTGAAACCCGGTCTCTACTAAAAATAGCAAAAGTCGCCGGGCATGATGGCACACACCTGTGATCCCAGCTACTCAGGATACTGAGGCAGGAGAATCACTTGAACCCAAGTGGTAGAGGTTGCAATGTAAGCCAAGATCGCACCATTGCACTCCAACCTGGGTGACATAGCAAGACTTGGTCTCAAAAACTAACAAAGACTTTACGTATAGCTTAAAGGTTTCTAGCGATAATAGCTCACTTTAAGGGTACACCAAGTCTTCTTTTCTTTATTACTTGAGTTTCATGTTGTACGTTTAGAAGAATTTGAAATTGTAGTTATTCAATTGTTATTATAGATAGAAAGGACATTGTCCAAAAGAGAGGTAATTCAGAAAGACTGAGTAATGAGGATGGTTAAAAATTTACAAATTCGTTGTACCTTCTGCAAGTTTACCTTACTTTGCTGTTTCGTTCCATACTTTTTTTTTTTTTTGCTTAAAAGAACATTATACATGTGTGTTAATATTTACATGGGTGTTTGTAGGTAAATAATAATTGTAGATGCATGAAGTATGTGTATATAAATAAGAATATTGGAAACATGGAACATAAAAGGAAATCAGAAAGGTAATTTCTGTTCACTCGGTGATTCTTATCAGCACTATACTTAAAATATCTAAACAAGTGAAATAAGGAATTTACATAGATTAATTGAAAACTATCTCTGGCATTAATTGTCAAACCAAATCATCAGGAAGTTTTTGCTTACTAAATTTTCTTCAGATACAATTATATATGTTAATTTTGCTAATTAGTCTTCTATACAACTGAATTTAATTTTGTTTCTATCTCAGTCATAAGCAATACCACACATATAATGCTACTTTCAAATTTGAGTTTGGTCAATAGTGGTGCTACAATTTGTATATGGGGGAGATGTAGAACAATAGCAGTCTGCTTGGTAGAATGTATCACAAGCACACTGTTTCTCTTAGATTTTATATTATAAATGAATAAAATTAACCTTTTTTACAAATATTATACATGTATTTTATATGCAGTATTTTTACTAATTTTATTTAGAAGAATTCAGGGAGACTGATAAGATTATGAGTTAATCATTTATGAAAATGAAAGCAAAAGAAACGGTTTATATTTACTTGCTAGAACTGTAATAAGGCAACTGAATAATATTAATGAAAAATAAAATAAGGAAATACGGCAGTTATTCGAGCAGTTGGACCAAAAAGGGATAAGAACTTAATGAATTGTTGCAGATCACGAATCCCTTTAAAAGCCCTGAAATGTGTAAATTTTATAATATGTCTATAGGAAAGATTTGGTGGCAAAATCTGACTTGAGCCAATATGTGGATTTTTTTGTTACCTTTATCCCATTAGAATCAATATTTATACATTTCTTTGCAGAAATACTAATTTATTTGATTATGGAGTAGTATCTAAATGCTACTAGGAATGGTATAAAATAATACAAAGTAGCTCCACCATACTAATCTTCTAATGTGAGAAAAATTATGGTTTGCAAAACATACTCAATCCCAAGGGTTGTACCTAAGAACCATGCTAGTGGTACAAATGTCAGATCACAGCTGCTGTGAAACCTGGAGTGATCAGAAAGGAAAAATTGAAGTCAAGTCTTTGAATAAGTGGGACTTTTTTTGCCCTAGGTAATTGCAAATTAAGAATGATTATTATACCTAGACCAAAGATGTTTTGAGATACAGAAGTTAAAAACTCAGTCGAATTAGCAATATTCAAAAGGGAGGTCCAAATAGGACACATTGTGATTATTAATGACCTCCCAGGTCACAGTTGAACATTCCATTGGGAATTAGTTCCTGTTATAGTTATATTGGTTGGCTATCCAGAGCTAGCACTTCCGGAGTCCTATTCAGTAATTATGATCTACATTCTTTCTGAGAAGCTGCTTTTTTACAACCGCACTAGACTAGTCCTACCCATATAACTGACTGGTTTTAAATTGTATTTAATCAGTATAATTTGTCCAGTTACCCTAAAGTGGAAAGAAAACAATTAAAATAGATTATTTTTCCCTGTACAATACCTTAGAGCAGTTAACTTAGAGCAGTCATGGAAGCTGCCTCTCAAAACACATTTTAGCACATTAAAAAAAATGATTATAAAAATTTTCCTGGTAGACAACTAAATCTAAAATTGCAGAGCTTCCACTGGAGTTTTTCTTTCATCCCAGCTGAAATAAATTATAAGAAGTACAATACTCCAAAAATTAGGATAATTATGTCCTAGAATAAGTAGAAAATGATAACTTAGCTTTCATTGCCAAACATTTAAATTAACGTTTGGTATGCTTTAGTGTTTTATTTGGTGAAAACTGGAATCCAAAACATTATTTGAAACACTCATTTATTTCAGAAAATTTTCTGATTCTTTTATTGAGTTATTTATTTAAATTTATTTATTTAAATTTATTTATTTAAATTTATTTATTTAAATTTAGGGTCTCTTTTTGAATTTTCAGTTTCAAACATTTATGGAAAATTCAGGTTCCTCTAAAACATCCTTTTTTCTATTTGAAATATCTATATGTAAATGATACCAGTGATATCCAAAGTTGCAACTATGGAAGTAGCTAAAACACTAAGACAATTAGAAATACAATTTTAGTTTATGTTTTTCCAAGTTAAAACAAGGAAGTATGAAATACATTGTATGTCTTTGAATGTTGTCTCCCTTCCATTTAGATTTGTATTTGATTAGACAGAGCAAACCCAGGCTCAAGTTATGCACCTAATCAGAGAAGTTATTCTCTAATTGGCTTATTTTCCCTCAGGCTGTGTGTTAAACAGTGCAGCTACTACTTTTGCTGCCAGGAGTTTTATCCTAGAAACAAACAGCCCATTCTAGATACTCTTTTATAATATGCAGCATACCAAGATGACTAAGGGTCACCTTCCTGTTTGAACTATTTTATATCATCGTATAGACACAGATGTACTAAATGGGGGGAAATTGCATATCCTTCCCTTCCAGAAAAGCAGACACTTTATTTAGCTTATCTGTACCTCTTTTTGTAGGTAAATATGGGATTAATTGAATCCAGAAAATGTCTTAGCTTATTATTTTCTCTCTTGCTCCCAATCATTGATGGATTGGTCTATCTGCACCATTTCCTTCGCTGAACACTGTGCAGATCTGAAAGGCTTCTTTCCAAAAACAGACATGTATGTATTTCTTTACCTAGAAGGAAAGGATTGTCTTTTTAAAACACAAGGGAAAGTGTAATTCTCTCCTTTCTTCTCTCCTTTTCTCCCTTACTTCTCCCTCCTGCCTTTTTCCTCTCTTCTTTTTGGTATTAGAGTAGATCTTCAAGTATCTATGTGATCATTGATGAAACTTAAATATTACAGTAAAGCTGTAATGTTTAAAAATATTTTTAAGTTGTAAAGATATTCCAAATCAAATAAAAAGTGGTTCAATCTTGCTTTACCAACAAATTCAAAGAATTAATATAAATGTATTTTTCTTGCTACACGAGCAAACTCACCAGAAAAAAATAAGACATTTCATTCATTCTAGATCCGGGTCTCATCCACATAACATATGCATATATACAAACACAGCTTAACACGAACTCACTTTCTGGGAGATTTCCATAACTAGGCTGGACATGGAACCAGCTACATTAGCAAATTGTCTACCAGATAATTCTTTGTGATTTCTTCTCTTGTCCTTGTTATTTTCTTTTTCTGCTTACATTAGGTTTACTTTGTTCCTTTTTTCTCATTTTTTGAGGTACCAGCTTAGGTCATTGGTTTTAGATCTTTCTACTTATTAAAATATATAAATATCTAAAGCTACGTTTCTTGCTACACACTGCCTTAACTGCATCTCACAATTTTTATCTGTTTTACTTCCATTATCACTGCATTTCAGATGCTTTCTACTTTTCAATTTCTTTTGTAACCACATTATTTAGAAGTTTGTTGTTTAATTTTCTGGTAGTTGGAGTATTCATAGAGATCTTGTTACTGATTTATACTTCAACTCCATTGTAGTCAGAGAACATATTCTGTATAATTTCAATTATTTTACATTTGAAGATTGTTTTATTGGACAGCACATGTAACATAGTTTGTCAAACATACTGATAATGGTTTGGATCTGTGTTCCTTCCCAAATCTAATGTTGAATTATAATCCCCAGTGTGAAGGTGGGGCCTGGTAGGACGTGATTGGATCATGGGGGTGGATTTCCCCTTTTGGTGCTATGCCTCTGATAGAGTTCTCATGAAATCTGGTTGTTTGAAAGTGTATGGCACCTCCCCCTTCTCTCTCTTTCTTCTGCTCCAATTATGTAAGATATGCCTGCTTCCCCTTCACGTTCTGCCATGATTTTAAGTTTCCTGAGGCCTCCCCAGAAGCAGAAGATGCTATATTTCCTGTGTATCCTCCAGAACTATGAGCCACTTAAACCTCTTTTCTTCATAAATTACCCAGTCTTAGGTATTTCTTTATAGTAGTGCAAAAACAGACTAATACACATACCATGTTCACTGGAAAATAATGTACATTTTTCACTCATTGAGCATAGTGTTCTATACATTTAAATTAGGTCAACATGGTTGATAGTATGTTTCAGACTATCTGTGTCTTTGCTAATAAGTTTGTCTACTCATTGTACTTATTGAAAGAGAGATGTTAAAATCTTCTAATATGATTTTGAGATTATTTATTCCTATGATTCTGTCAATTTTGCTTCATATATTTCAGGCTCTGTTACTAACTACCCATTTTTGAATATTATGTCTCTTCAATAATTAAACTCTTTCTCATTATTAATTATCCTTCTTATTTCTGGTAATAGTACTTGTTTTAAAGCAAACTTCGGCTGATAATAATATATATAGCTACTCTGGTATCTTATGCTTACTATTTATATGCTTTTTCTATTCATTTAGTTTCAACTCATCTGGGTCTATATTTTTAGTGCATTTTGTGAACACACAGCATATAGTTGAGTATTGCTTTTTTTTTTTTTTTTTTTTGAGATAGGGTCTTGCTATATTGCCCAGGCCAGCCTCAAACTCCTGGGCTCAGGCAAACCTCTTGTCTCAGACAAACCTCCTGCCTCAGCCTCCCAAGTAGCTGGAGTTATCAGTGCATACCACTGTACCTAGTGGGTATTGCTTTTTAATCTGTTTTGATCTCTGCCTTCTAATTAGAATGTTTAGTTTGTTAGAGTTAATTATAATTATTGATGTGATTGGATTTAGCTCTAAATTTTTAAAACTTGATTCTGTGTGTCTACTCTGTTTATTTCTGGTTTGTTTGTTCTCTATTCTCCCTTTCATTCTTTTTTGAATTATTTTAATATTTTTAGAATTTTATTTTAATTCATATATTAGATTTTTGCTGCTATTTTTGCAGCATTTTTTTAAATTTTTTTTATTTTATTTTTTTATTTTTATTGCACTTTAGGTTTTGGGGTACATGTGCAGAACGTACAAGATAGTTGCAAAGGTATACACATGGCAGTGTGTTTTGCTGCCTTCCTCCCCTTAACCCACATTTGGCATTTCTCCCCAGGCTATCCATATTTTTAGTGGTTATCTAGGGTTTATTTTATATATCCTTAAATTTCAGTCTACATAGAGTTAATAGTGTACCACTTTATGTAAAACATAGAAAGCTTGCAACCATATGGATTCATTTACAGCTTATCACTCTGCACCATTGCTAGGGACTGCAGTTGTATTCAATCCAACTGCTCGGAAGTGGGTAGCTCACCAATTCCTTCAAATTTTACTCACCTCCAAATGACTATTTTGGTTTACTCCCTGGAATACTCACATTGTTGTTACTTCTATTTTGTTCAGATTTTATAGTTGCTATCTGTAGGAGATTCAATTTATGAGGAGTTTACTCCTCCAAGTAGAACTCCAAATAGGAGTAATTTTTCATTCATTTCTGTCCTCTACCACTCCTCCAACAACCTTCTCTGTGCCCCTGTATTATATCAGACAGTCCTGTTGGCTCTGTTTTTGAAAGATCTTCCATTTCTGACCTCATCTCATTTTCAATGCTATGCTCTACCATTGTCTTTGTCTTGGACTTTTACACTTATCTTGGTAACCTGTCTTTCAACTTTCACTTTAATATTACCCTTTTTTTCCCACACTGAAGCCAAAGTAAGATAAAGTATAAATTTAACCTTATTACTACCCCTTTCTTAAAACCTTCAAAGACTCCTTCAAGGCCCCAAATGAATTTGCTCCCGCCTAACTTTCAGAACACATTTGATCCCCTTATTCCGTAGGCTTAAGCCATACTAACGTTGTTTCTGCTGCGTAAACACACCAGGCTTGTATCCAACTTAATGCCTTCCCTGTAGACTCTCTCTACTGTCAGTGCTTTTACCTTAATCTGGGTGGCTGGATCATTTTCATCACTGAGCTGTCAGCTCATATATCAACTTCTCATAGAGGCTTTCCCCAACCATACTGTGTGTAATATTTCTAGTCTCTCTTCATCTCATGACTAAGATTTATTTTCTTTATAATACTTACCATTATGCAAAAGTATTTTGTTCACATTCTCTGCTTAACTACAGGAGAATGTAAACTTCATGAGGGCAGAGACCTTTTTTCAGTGTTGTTCAGTGCTGTATCTCCAGCTCCTAGAAAGAGTTCCTATTACAGAATAGTCATTAAATAGATATATTTTTATTGAATACACACATATGTCAGAGATATTGTGGGTTCAGTTCCAGACCATTACAATACAGTGAATGTCACAATAAAGCAAGTCACATGAGTTTTTTGGTTTCCCAGTTTACACTATACAGAAATCTATTAAGTATGCAATAGCATTATGTCCAAGAAATGAATGTACCTTAAATATATTTTATTGCTAAAATTTTAATGATCATGTGAGTCTTAAGTTATAATCTTTTTGCCGATGAAGGGTCTTACTTTGATGTTGATAGCTGCTAAAGGTTGAGGTGGCTGTACCAATTTCTTAAAACAACAAAACAGTGGTTTGCCACATCAGTTGACTTCCCTTCACAAAAGATTTCTTAGCAGTATGTGATGCTGTTTGATAGCATTTTCCCATAGAACTTTCAAAATTGGAGTCATTCCTTTCAAACCCTGCTGCTGCTTTATCAACTAAGTTTATGTAATATTCTGAATGCTTTGTTGTCATTTCAACAATGTTCACAGCATCTTCAGGAGGAAATTCCATCTCAGGAAACCACTGTCTTTGTTCATAAGAAGCAACTCCTTGTCCTTTAAAGTTTTATTATGAGATTGTAACAATTCAGTCACATCTTCAGGCTTCACTTCTAATTCTAGTTCGCTTGCTATTCCAGCCATATCTGCAGTGACTTCCTCCACTGAAATCTTTCACCTCTCAAAGTCATCCATGAAGGTTGATATCAACTTCTTCCAGACTCTTTTTAATGTTGATATTTTGACATCCTCCCATTGTTCACAACTGTTTTTAATGGCTTGGAAATGGTGAATCCTTTCCAGAAGGTTTTTGATTTATTTTGCCCAGATACATCAGAGAAATCACTATCTATGGCAGCTATACCATTATAAAATGTATTTCTTAAATAACAATTAAAAGTTGAAATGACTCCTTGATGCATGGGCTATAGAATGAATGTTGTGTTAGCAGTCATGAAAACAATATTCATCTCCGTGTACATCTCCAGTCAAAGCCCTTCAGTGACCAAGTGCCTTGTCAATGGGCAGTAATATTTTGAAAATCTTTTTTCCTGAGTAGTAAGTCTCAATAGTGGGCTTAAAATATTCTGGAAACTATGCTGTAAACAAATATGCTGTCACTAGCTTGATTGTTCCATTTCTAGAGCACAGGAAGACTCGATTTAGCATAACATTTAAGGGCCTTAGAATTTTGGAATGGTCAATGAGCTACGGCTTCAACTTCAAGTCAACAACTGCGTTAGCCCCTAATAAAAGAGTTAGCATGCCTTTGAGACTTTAAAGCCAAGCCTTGGCTTTTCTCTAGCAATGAAAGTCTTAAATGGCATTTTCCTCCTATATTAGGCTGTTTCATCTGCATTGAAAATCTGTTGCTTAGTGTAGCTACCTTCATCAATGATATTAGCTAGATCATCTATATAACTTGCTGCAGCTTCTACATCAGTACTTGCTACTTCATCTTGCACTTTTATGGTATGGAGATGGCTTCTTTCTCTAAACCTCATGAAACAACCTCTTCTCGCTTCAAACTCTTCTGGCGTTCATGGAATTGAAGAGATAGGGCTTTGCTCTGGAGAGCTTAAGGAAATGTTGTGGCTGGTGTGATCTATCCAGGCCACTAAAACTTTTTCCCCTATCAGCACTAAGGCTATTTTGCTTTTGTATTAGTCGGTTTTCACGCTGCTGTAAAGATACTGCCAGAGACTTGGTAATTCATTAAAGGAAAGAGGTTTTATTGACTCGCAGTTTGCCTGTCTGGGGAGGCCTCAGGAAACTTGCAATCATGGTTAAAGGAGAAGCAGACATCTTCTTCACAAGGCAGCAGGAGGGAGAAAAACAAAGGAGGAACTTCCAAACACTTACAAAACCATCAGATCTCGTGAGAGCTCACTCACTATCAGGAGAAGAGCATGAGGGAAACTGCCCCCATGATCCAGTCATTACAGGTCTCTCCCTTGACACATGTGGATTACAATTCGAGATGAGATTTGAGTGGGGCCACAGAGCCAAACCATATAGGCTTTCTTATCATCCATGTGTTTGCTGGAGAAGCACTTTTAACCTCCTTCAAGAACTTTTTCTTTCCGTTTCCAACTTGGCCACTCATTTGGAGTAAGAGACCTCACTTTTGGCCTATTTCAGCTTTCAACATATCTTCCACTAATTATTTAAATATTTGTTCTCCTCTCCACAATACTGTAAGCTTTTAAGTAGAAAATACTCTTTATTAATCTTTATTGTATTAACTCCTAGCACAGTTGCTAGAGCATGGTAGTTGCTCAAAAACAGACACTGTAGCAAGCACTATTTCTGAGCAATGGGAATACAGCACTGATAAGACAGAAAAGACCTTTGCCTTCATGAGCAAGTAGGAGGGAGCATGACTGAGCTAACATGCTTAGCACCTGTGACTCATAGTAAATGATATTTTGATGTGAAGAATCGCCATCTCCCTGACAACACATTCTGAAGTATAATCAAAGGGCTGTCAATAAGTGTTATTAAATGAAATCGTGTGTGGTCAGATGAATTTAGGAAATGTTGAGTACTGAAACGGTATACAGTTTTACTTTAGATTTCCACTTCTGTGAAAAACTTCAGAGTCCCTAAGGATACTTAATCAAGTCCCCCTAAATGTATTCTAAAACATTTATTATACCCTCTATGGCTCTATCTTACGACATCTATAAGAGGAAATCTTCTAGCTATTTTACAACAGATCATTGCCATCTTTAAATAGTTCAGAATCGATAAGATATGTCTATTGCTTTGAAAGAATGTGCTTTCAGGAAGGCAGAGGTCATTTATTGTCAGCTAAATGTACATCATTTTATGCTTATTATTTGTATTTAGATTGAGGAAAAAACTTCAATTGAAGGTCAAATCAATGAACTATAGATTAGTGAGTTGTGAAGTGTGTGCTGAGTTTTCTAGTCATATTATATGCCATTGTTTTAAATACATAAGCTGCCTTTATGTGAAGAGGAAATAATGAAATTGATTACTGGGTGCAGCTGTCCATCTATAATTATGGGTTGTGTAACCTGTGTGCAAAATCTTGGGTTTTTATTAACATGTTATTATTAATTTTACATGAACTATTTAAATTTTAGATACAGAGACAAAATTAATAAAAACATATTCTGAGAATTATCTAAATTGGAAAAATAGTTTAAAACCACTTCAAAAGGTGAACAAGAAAATATTTCAGATATTTTAATATAAAATTGAATTTAAGTAGAATTGCAATAACAGACACAAATCTTGTAAATACTTAAGTATCTAAGTAAATACTTAAATATATTTAAATTACATAAATGCATCTTTTATACTGATCTTTAGAAAAACATTTTATACCTAAATAGTAAAAATGAGTTCAAATTTAAATGTTATCTATAAATATCAGTTTGTTAAAAAGTACAAAATCATTTCTCTATTGTGAATGCCATTTTTTTAAAAATCCAGATTAATGAGAACTTGGAGGAAAAAACATAATGAAAAGATGGCTATTTGGATACTGAACTAGCAGCTTTTTTTCTTGGTTCTTTATTATCATAATATCTTAATGTGGCAAATATAAGTCAGGGAGAGAACATGACTTTTAAAATAGCTTATATTTTTAAAGACTGACATTTACAGGAAAAGAACCAAAGTACAGAGTGTGGAGAGTTTGATTGTTTTCTGAATGGGCACAAAATTGAAAACTTCAGCCAAATTAAGAACTTTTGTAAATAGAAAGTTAATTGTAAAACTAACAAGTACACTTTTTAATTAGTTTAAAAGCAGATGTGTTAGATAACTTTTTGGGAGGATGGAAACATTTTTCTCTGGCATACCTCATAAATATCAGAAATAATCAAATACAAATAGGCCAGATTGCATTTAATTACTGAGATGATTGCGTAGCCTAAAGCAAATTTCAGAAAGTCAGAATAATTGTCACCATGTTCATAATTTACTGTGTTGTCTTTTCCTATTTGGGCTAAAAGTGTTATTGGCAAATAATTCCCTCCTACAAAAGAATGATAAACTTCTTAAAAAGTGATGCTTTTAGTTCCATTATCAGAAGTTTTGTAACTACTTCTACCTCCCTTAGTAGAGAAGCAAAATAGGATATCCATGATGTTTAATCCTTAATGTTTAATACTTAGTAGCTTTCCTCTGCCTTTTGAAGACTATTCTCTGTCATAACTTTGTTTTACAATTTATGTCTACTTTTGTTACATTAAAAAATGTAAGATAGTAATCACATTACCAAATATTAATAAATAATAAATTATCTAAAATAAATTATTTAAACTTTTATTTACATGTTTTTATTTAAGATAGTTATTAATGTTAATATGATTAATAACAAATACTAATAATTGCTGCCTATTATTTGCAAACACTGTTGTAAGTACTATAGGGTTACAAAGCTTCACGAGATGAGTATCCTGATCTCTTGTTGCTTACAATCTAGTAAGAACATCAAGATATAAAATGCATGAGGCATGAAATGAACAGTTGAGATCCAAAAAAGAACAATACAATGATTAATTGCCAAATTTACAAGCAACAGTATTTTAGAGAGAGCAATGGCATGTGATACAAAGTAAATATTAGAAACATTAGAAATATAGCAAAGAAGAATACACAATTAATTGCCAATTCGATAAGCATTAACCTTTTAATGATAAGAATGCCACAGAACTAGGAATGAAGAACACAAGATTGGAGGAAACAGTCAGAAAGGAGTAAAGATTCTAAATCATGCAGTAGAAGAAATGATACTGGAAAGAGGGCACTCTGGACCCTGAGAAGCAGGATAGGAAATTTACTTCAATATTTCTATCACTTCAGTAAATATTGCACTAAGAATTCTTATGTTTGGAAAGAAACATTCGGATTTTTTGAAAATATATTGTAGAAATAGAAATGCAAAAATACACGTACTTTAGTTTGTGTGACAGTTGATATAACTACTATTTATTGGTGGACTCATGGCAAGCACTAGGAAAAGAGCATTATAAGATCTAACATCCATATGGATGAAAAATGAATACTCAGAGATGTCATTTACCTAGCATGTGGCAGGGCTGAGATTTGAACTTATATCTTAGTAGACTGGCTCATGCTGCTGCTGCTACTGCTGCTTACTTATATGTGCCAGGCACTGGGCTAAACACTTTACATATATTCCTTCCATCAGTTTTATAAAATCGGTTTTATTTATCCCTATTTTGTGAATGAAAGAACTGAGGTTTAGAGAATTGCAATAGTAAAAATCATAAACTTAACAATTTTAACACCAGGCTTTTAAATGTGGTATAGCTAATAAGACATCTTTATTATGAAATATTTTATGAGATTTAAAAAACAGTGATTTTGCAGTGATAGATGTAGTTTCCTAATAATTGACAATTGTACAATTTAGCATAAGGATGTTCCTGAAAGTGAGTCCTTTTCTCTGGGATTTCTAACAGTAATCAAATTTTGAAATCTCATGGGGAAGAATTTTTAATTACAATTTCTAAAAATATGTAAGCCTATTCAATATAGCAGTAATTATTAAGATGAAAGAATGCCTACTTTCTTCCAAGTGTGGTAATTGCTCAATAGAATTAGATGTTTCACAAGTAATTTTACAATTTTGTTAATTAAGATTAAAGTAATTATCTCGGCCCTAAGATTGCTTTAAACTGAGAGTCTAGCTCTACTGGTAGAAGAGTGTATATGAGCTCTAAAAAGGTTTGTATGCTATTCCTGCCCCTGCCACCCCCAGAAAAAAAAAGGTTCAATCAGAAGAAGAGCTTTTTAAAAATGCAAAGAGTGAAAATGCAGTTCCACATTTGTGGTAATAGAGAGCTTATTGAATAAAGCTAAAAACAAATTATTTGTCTTCTTCACTCTCTAGCCCGGCCATCTTGTTTAATTGTTTCAAATATTTGAAGCCACTTTTTTCCTTCATGTAAACAAAGTGAAAAAATATACTCAATATACTAAATTTCTCCACAAATGTTTTCACCTTTGCAACCTTCCATTCGCCTCAGCCAAATCTTTTTTTTTTTAATTCCATTTTAGGTTTTGGGGTACATGTGCAGAACATGCAAGATAGTTGCATAGGTACACACATGGCAGTATGTTTTGCTGCCTTCCTCCCCTTCACCCACATTTGGCATTTCTCCGCATGCTATCCCTCCCCAGCTCCCCCCGCTGCTATCCCTCCCCATTCCCCCAATAGACCCCAGTGTGTAGTGCTCCCTTCCCTGTGTCCATGTGTTCTCATTGTTCATCACCTGCCTATGAATGAGAATATGTGGTATTTCATTTTCTGTTCCTGTGTCAGTTTGCTGAGAATGATGGTCCCCAGGTTCATCCATGTCCCTACAAAGGACACAAACTCATCATTTTTTGATTGCTGCATAATATTGCATGGTGTATATGTGCCACATTTTCCCAGTCCAGTCTATCATCGATGGGTATTTGAGTTGGTTCCAGGTCTTTGCTATTGTAAACAGTGCTGCAATGAACATTCGTGTGCATGTGTCCTTATGGTAGACCGATTTATAGTCCTTTGGATATATACCCAGTAATGGGATTGCTGGGTCAAATGGAATTTCTATTTCTAGGTCCTTGAGGAATCCCCACACTGTCTTCCACAATGGTTGAACTAATTTACACTCCCACCAGCAGTGTAAAAGTGTTCCTATTTCTCCACATCCTCTCCAGCATCTGTTGTCTCCAGATTTTTTAATGATCGCCATTCTAACTGGCATGAGATGGTATCTCAATGTGGTTTTGATTTGCATTTCTCTAATGACCAGTGATGATGAGCATTTTTTCATGTTTGTTGGCCTCATGTATGTCTTCTTTTGTAAAGTGTTTGTTCATATCCTTTGCCCATTTTTGAATGGGCTTGTTTGTTTTTTTCCTGTGAATCTGTTTGAGTTCTTTGTAAATTCTGGATATCAACCCTTTGTCAGATGGGTAAACTGCAAAAATTTTTTCCCATTCTGTTGGTTGCTGATTCACTCTAGTGACTGTTTCTTTTTTTTAATAGGTTTTTGAGGGAACAGGTTAAATTTCTTTAGTGGTGATTTGGAGATTTTGGTGCACCCATCTCCTGAGCAGCATACGCTGTAGCCAATTTGTAGTATTTTATCCCTCACCCTCTCCCATCTTTTCCTTGAGCCCCTAAAGTCCACTGTATCATTGTTATGCCTTTGCATCCTCATAGCTCATCTCCCACTTATGAGTGAGAACATAGGATGTTTGGTTTTCCATTCCTGAGTTACTTCACTTAGAATAATGGTCTTCAGTTCCATCCAGGTTTCAGTCAAATCCCTTATGTAGGATCACACCTGGTGACCTTTAAGAACTCTAACCATCACAGGAAGAGTTGGCAATGCTCTAGTCGAGTGGCTCTTTCTTTTTAGTCGTGGATTAAGGACAAGAACCACAACTCTTCTGCTCTGTCTGAACATTCAGTTGTTAATTTTGTTCCTTTAGTTGAAATTCAGATTTTATAAATATTGTGAATAAATATTTTATGAGAGTTGAGCTCAGTTTCCTGGATAACACACTTAAAATGCCTGTTCTTTTTTTTTTTTTTTTTTTGAGACGGGGTTTCGCTCTTGTTACCCAGGCTGGAGTGCAATGGCGCGATCTCAGCTCACCGCAACCTCCGCCTCCTGGGTTCAGGCAATTCTCCTGCCTCAGCCTCCTGAGTAGCTGGGATTACAGGCACGCGCCACCATGCCCAGCTAATTTTTTGTATTTTTAGTAGAGACGGAGTTTCACTATGTTGACCAGGATGGTCTCGATCTCTTGACCTCATGATCCACCCACCTCAGCCTCCCAACGTGCTGGGATTACAGGCTTGAGCCACTGCGCCCAGCCAAATCGCTAGCATTTCTATACATCATCAACAGTCAAGCCAAGAGCCAAATCAGGATTGAACTCCCATTCACATTTGCCACAGAAAGAATCAACTACCTAGGAATACAGCTAATTAGGGAGGTGAAAGATTTATATGAGGAGAGCTACAAACCACTGCTCAAAGAAATCAGAGATGACACAAATAAATGGAAAAACATTCCATGCTCTTGGATAGGAAGAATAAATATCATTAAAATGACCATACTGACCAAAGCAGTTTAGAGATTTAATGCTATTCCTATTATCCATTTAGATTCTTCACAGAGCTAGGAAAACACTATATTAAAATTTATAAAGGACCGGCAGAGAAGGTGGCTCAGGGGGCCCTGTCTGCCCCCTCAGGGGCAGTGATGGCGGGCCCATCCGCCTGAGTGTTACAGCCCCCTGGCAAAAAAAAAAAAAATTATATAGGACCAAAAAAAGTCCAAATAGACTAGGTAATCATAAGCAAAAAGAATAAAGCTGGAGGCATCATGCTACCCAACTTCAAAATATACTACAGGGCTATAGCAACCAAAACAGCTTAGTGGGTAAAAAAACAGAGACCAATGGAACAGAATACAGAACCCAGAAATAAGACCAGACACCTCCAACTATTGGATCTTTGACAAATTTGACAAAAGCTATCAATGGAAAAAGGATTTTCTATTCAATAAATGGTGCTGAGATAACTGGCTAGCCATATGCAGAAGATTGAAACTAGACCCTTTCCTTCCACCACAAATAAACATAAACTCAAGATGGATTAAAGACTTAAATATAAAACCCCAAACTATAAAAAACCCTGGAAGACAACCTAGGCAATACCATTCAAGACATAGGCATGGACAAAGATTTCATGACAAAGATACCAAAGCAATTGCAACAAAAGAAAAAATTGACAAATGGGATCTGTTTAAAGAGCTTCTGCACCACAGAAGAAACTATCAGTAGACCAAACAGACAACCTACAGAAAAAGAGAAAATTTTTACAAACTATGCATCAGACAAAGATCTCGTCCAGAATCTATAAGGAACTTAAATTTACAAGCAAGAAACAAACAACCCAGTTTTTAAAAAATGGGCAAAGAACATGAACAGACACTTCTCAAAAGAAGACATATACACAGCCAACAATCATATGAAAAAAAGTTCAATATCACTGATCATAGGAGAAATGCATATCAGAACCACAATGAGACACCATCCACACCAGTCAGAATATGGCTGTTTTTAAAAAGTCAAAAAGAACAGATGCTGATGAGGTTGTGGAGAAAAAGGAACACATATACACTGTTCATGGGAGTGTAAGTCAGTTAAACCATTGTGGAAGACAGTGTGGCAATTCCTGAAAAACCCGAAGACAGAAATAGCTTTAGATCCAGCAATCCCATTAACTGGTTATATACCCAAAGGAATATAAATCATTCTGTTATAAAGACACATGCATGCATTTGTTCATTGCAGCACTATTCACAATAGCAAAGATATAGAATCAATCTAAATACCTATCAATGATAGGCTAGATAAAGATAATGTGGCACATATACACCATGGAATACTATGCATTCGTAAAAAAGAATGAGATTGTGTCTTTTGCAGGGACGTTGATGGAGCTGCAGGCCATTATCCTTAGCAAACTAACAGGGAAAAAAAATCAAACACCACATGTTCTCACTCATAAGTGGAAGCTAAATAATGAGAACACACAGACAACATAGAGGGGAATGACACACATGGGGCCTGTCTGAGAGTGGAGGGTGGGAGGACAGAGAGGATCAGGAAAAATAACAAATGGGTACTAGGCTTAATACATGGATGATGAAATAATCTATACAACAAACTCCCATGATACAAGTTTACCTGTGTAACACACCTGCACATGTACCCCTAAACTTAAAAGTTAAAAAACTGTGTAACATTAACATGATATTTCAAAGTTTACTGTAAGTGAAGAGTTTACTTGTACACTGTATTTTATGCCTTGATGTTTTATTTTTTATGTTATGTAACTAATAATAATGTTATCACACTTTAACCAAATGACTCTATCCTTTTCTCTTTCTGATAGATAAGTAAATTTGGAGAAAAAGTGATGCCAAAAAGTAAACTATATTATTGCTGCAGTGAGAAATACAGGGGAAAAGGAAGGCTGAAGTTAGAAACTACAGAGGGAAGTACAGAGAGGGCTGCAGCTTAATGAAGTATTAACTAAGTAAAAGAAACACATACCAGAAATAAAATCTTAGACAAAATGTTTACTTTCCTATCCAATTTCTTTTTCATGTCTTTGAGTTTGTTGATAATAAACTTTTCTAATTATTAAGTATAGCTTATACAACCTAACCTATACTTTGATAATTTTCATGCTTTTTTCACCTAAAGTTTCATTATTATTAATTGGGAATACTGTTTGATTTGATACTGGCATTTATTACTGTCTTCGTCTAGTGTGAATCCAAAATGTTTCAGAGAGTTTATCAAGAATTGTCATTAATAATAACTATTTCCTACTGCTGTGCATGGGAAGAAATGATATAGACAAAAAGTTGTAAAGCATCTTAGTAATGTATTTGCAATTCTGATAATAGAATCTATCTTTCTTTCCATGCTTAGCAATCACATGGAGAAGGAACAAATTAGCCTGGCTTTAAAACATTGAGCTCAAAACTAGGACTTGTCTGTCTGAACTATAACTTTACAGTGTCAGAATTTGATAGTATACTTCTTAAAGGCAAGAAGGATGCTTTTTTTAGGAACTTCACCAATTAATTTGTAATGTAAATTGATATAATAACCAGATAATGATACACAAACCTAGGTAAGGGAGAGTGGAAGAGTGTCAAAGAAAAAAGACCTTGAAAGAAGTGGTCAATAATACATAGGCAAGAGTCAGAACAGTAGTAATGGTTTAACATACATCAGATATAAGAGGGGACTTCAAAAGCTTCACAAAAAAATACAATTAAAAGATAGGCATGAACAAATATAAAACTTTATCTCTCAACATAAATGCCATCGAGTTTGCACACTTTTGTACATGATTATGCCAGCCATTTATAGTCCATCCCTAAAGGACTGAGGGTCTTGGAATTTAATGTGTCAGTACAGTCTTTTTTTACATTATTCACTGAAGAAAATGGGTACCCTTTCCAAATTTTTTTCAATTAGGAAACCAAAAGAAGTTACAAGGAGCCAAATCAATAGAAACTCTCTCAAAATTGCACTTGTTTGATGAGGGGAATGAGCAGAACATTGTCATGTCAGAGGACTCTCTGGTGAAGCTTTCCTGGGCATTTTTCTGCTAAAGCTTTGGCTGACTTTCTCAGCACACTCTCATAATAAACAGATATTATCATTCTTTGGTTATCCAGAAAGTATACAATAAAAATGCCTTGAGAATGCCACAAAACTGTTGCCGTGACCTTTGCTCTTGACCAGTCCACTTTTGCTCTGACTGGACCACTTCCAACTCTTGGTAGCCATTGCTTTTATTGTGGTTTGTTTTCAGGATAGTAAGTAAAGCCATGTTTTATCTCCTGTTACAGTTGTTCAAAGAAATACTTCAGGGTCTTGATCCTGCTTGTCTAAAATTTCTGTTGAAGGCTCTGCTCTCATATGCAGCTGATATGGGTGCATTGGTTTTGGCACCCATCCAGTAGGAAGTGTGCTTAACTTCAGTTTCTCGGAATTGTGTAAGCCAAACCAGATGAGATTTCTGCAGTATTCGTTATTGTTTGTGCTGTTAATCATTGGTCCTCTTCAATTAGGGTACGAACAAGATTGACTTTTTCCTCATCAATTGTTGTAGATTATTTGCCTCTGCCTCTGCAAGCTTCATCTTTGACACTGTCTTGTCTCTTCTTTTTTTTTTGAAAGAATTGTGCCCTGTTGCCCAGGCTGGAGTGCAGTGGTGCAAACACAGGTCACTGTAACCTTGACCTCCTGGGCACAAGCGATCTTCCTGCCTCGCCTACTGAATAACTGGGACCACAGGCATGTGCCACACTTCCCTGCTAATTTTTTTTTCAGTTTTTGTAGATACAGGTTCAAACCGTGTTACCCAGGCTGGTCTTGAACTTCTGGGCTCAAGCAGTCCTCCCACCTCAGCCTCCCAAAGTGCTGGGATTATAGGCATGAGCCACCACATTTGGTTTGTTCCTTCTTTAAAAAGTTATCCATTAACACCTGAGGAAAGAAGGGTAAAATACAAGTTTCTAATTTGTAAACTTCTGATTTATTTAATTGTCCCCAGGAACTTTTTTTTAACCGTCAATGATTTTATCATTTTTCCACCCAAACTTCACCGTAAATTTGTTACTTGTTCTTAGTTCAGTTTTAGCAGCATTTCTGTTGCTCTGATGGGGGTTTTGTTCAAACTGATGTCTTATCAAACTGATGCCTTATCCTTCTTAGTGCCTTAAACTATATGCTGTTCAGACATGTAGCAAGTTAGTACAAGTTTATTTTGGTGCAAAATATTTGAAATCCATGCATAATGTTTTCATAATACAAATTTTTCATGAACTTTTTGAAGTTGCCTAGTATGTGTATAGAGATATATTATGGATAAGAGATTTTTGTGTATGTGCACACATGCATGCACAAACACATAACATTGTGATACTCTATACCACTGGGAAAACATCAAACAGAACACAAGACATGTTAAATAAAAGGCCGATGACCTTTCTTATGGTGAACGATGCCGATAAATATAGACTGTGTCTTTTCAACATATTTTGTAGTCATGTTTCATTAGTGTGTTCTAATATATATACCTACACATTCACCTGTACGACAAGTTGGTTCCCCCATTTTCATTATTGTGTATCATCTCTTTCCTTCAATTGGTCAAAAATTTTAACTATCAGTTTGTTTTTAGTATGAAATAGACAAAAGCTGCACAAAGGCCAGAATCATGCTGCTATTTACCTAATATGATTATGCATACCTAGTATTTAGTCCATGACTTGGCTCATATATTTGTATTTGTTGACTGATGAATGAATATAGACATTATAAGTACAGTACTCTACGTACTTCATAGTTATTATTGTTTACCCAGAATAATTAGTACTAGTTACAGAGAGGTAGGAAACAGCTATGCTGGTGCTGTCAATGTTGTACCCTTCAGGCTGTTCATTTTCTTGGTTGCTTTCTTTTCAGTTAGAAGCAGGGCAGCATAAACAAGGAAGTGAGACTGCCTGAGGACACATTCTGCCACCAACTAGTTGTATGTTCTTGGGCACATTACTTTACCACTCTGTGCTTTCATTTCTTCATTTGCACAATGAATTAATAATAGTATCTATCTCAGAGGGATTAATGGAAAGTGGTTGAGTAGATATGTGGAGAATGATTAAAAGTATACCTAGAATACAATAAGCTCTCAGTAAATATTGGTCTATTTTCTTGATCACTTGATCACTCAAGTGGAAGGGAATATTGCAAATTGTATACTGGCTCTTAAGATTTTTGTCTAGAAATGTCTCACTTCTGCTCACATTGTATTAGCTGGAGGAGGTCACATCAACACGATTAAGTTCAAAGTGATAGAAAAGTAGAATTCTAAAATGTGTCCAGAAGGAGGAGAGGATAACCATTTTTAACTCTCAGTATTTATGTTTTTATTTAATCTTGGTAGGATTAGAATTCACGCATAGAAGTCCTGACCTCAGTGATTTCCTCTTCCACTGAACTCCTGTAGCCAAAGGGAAATTCAGTTTCTCATGTATTTTATATGTGTACTTAGTAAAATATTTCTTTGTGTACTTCACTCTTTCCTCTGTTCTGTTGGATAGTTTTTGTTACTACATATCAAATATTCAATTAACATTTCCACTAGTGCTTCACCAGGTAAATTCAGTTTTCTCTGTAGCTTATAAAGGACAGCCATTCCTGAGGGAGCAGGGGGCTTTAAGGAAAATCAGGTGTATGCTCATAAGTTGAAAATGCAATTATTGAAAATTTTATTAAGGAATCTATGAGTGCCTAAACTCTATTTATCTAAAAATAATACCAAGTTCCAGTTAATGAACATCATTATATCAATAGTAATATTAATTATCATAATACAACCTAACTGGAAATCTTCCCTTCATTAATTACTGTTTATCTGTTCTTTTCTTGCAATAGTACACTGTTCTCATTTAACCACACTCATGAACAGAATATATATGATGCTCAATATTTTTTTTTTGAGATGGAATTTTGCTGTTGTTACCCAGGCTGGAGTGCAATGGCACGACCTCAGCTCACCACAACCTCCGCCTTCTGGGTTCAAGCAATTCTCCTGCCTCAGCCTCCCGAGTCACTGGGACTACAGGCATGTGCCACCATGCCCAACTAATTTTTGTATTTTTAGTAGAGACGGTGTTTCACCTTGTTGACCAGGATGGTCTCAATCTCTTGACCTCGTGATCCACCTGCCTCGGCCTCCCAAAGTGCTGGCATTATAGGTGTAAGCCACTGCGCCCAGCCTGATGCTCAATATTTCTATATAATTTAGTCATTAATGGTGCAAAGTTATAAAGACCAAAAAATAAATAAATGAAAACAAATCATATGATATCACATTCACCTTCTTAGTTGACATCACTGGAGGTATCATACATGAGATAATAAATGGATAAGCTAGCAAATCCAAATAGACTTCAGTGTAGCATGATTACCTGTGCAGCTGTGGAGATAGTAGCATAGTGGCTCCTGTCTGTTCAACTGGGTACTCTCCAAGTACAGGAAATCTAAATTAGCCCTCCTTCATGAAAAGAAATACTTTTATATACCAAACTGAGGGCATTCATTGAAACTCTCAGAGCAATCAGAATATACTGACTAAAAAGGCATGTCATAGGATAACATGAAGTTTTGATCATGCTTACAAATTATTAATAGTCACCCCTACAGTTACTCTTAAAGACATTGTTATTAGGTATTTTCTATTGTTTTTTCTGGAGTGACTCATGTTGCAGAAGAAAATGGCAGAAGAATTACTTGTTGAAAAATAGAAGGAGTGATGCAGGAGCAGTTGAATGAAAGAAACAGAAGAAACTATGTGCCTATATATTGATGAATTTCAGTAGGAAAACAAGAGTGAAGAACATGTGAGTGAGAATGAAAGGAAAGGAAATGCACGATGTTGCTTTACCAGAAGAATATATGCTCAGCACTAAGAATATTTCCTAACACAAAGTAGATGCTCAGTAAATGTGTTTTTGAATGAAAACCACAGAAGGAAGGCCAGAAAGAAATAGATGAGGAGTTTGAACAGAAAACAGATGACGATATCCTAGATTGGTAACCTGGCATAGATGCCAAATACAATGCTGTTAGAACATAAGCCTTTTATGAACATATTATTCTACAATGGAAAAACCTCTCCTGATTCATGACTTGCTGGTAAACAATATTATCAGAAAAATGAGGCTATAAGAAGAGTATTATTTGTATACTCTATGTTTTAGTTCATTGAGGCTGTTATATCAAAATACAGGTTGAGTATTTCTTATCTGAAATGCTTGGAACCAGTGTTTTGAATTTAGGATTTTTTTCAGATTTTGGAATGTTTGCATATATATAATGGAGATGGGACCCAAGTTTAAAAACAATGATGGCCTGAAGATTTTATACAATATTTTTAATAATTTTGTGCATGAAACAAAGTTTGTGTTAAGTACTGATGTGTGGAATTTTTCACTTTGGGCATCTTGTCAGCATTCAAAAAGTTTGGATTTTGGGACATTTTGGATTTTCAGATTAGAGATGCTTTACCTGTTACATAAACTAGTTGTGAACAACAGAAATTTATTTCTCACAGTTCTAGAAGTGAGAAACACGATCCAAACTACCAGTAGATTTGGTGTTTAATGAGGGACCCACCTCCTGATTCATAGAGCAGTGCCTTCTCATCTCCTCAAATGATGTAAGGGGATGAACAAGCTCCCTTGGGCCTATTTTATAAGGGCACTAATCCTACTCAGGAGGGCTCTTCTCTCATGACCTAACCACTTTCCCAAAAGCCCCAGTGCATCATACCATCACCTTGGAGGTAAGGATTTCAACATATGAATTTTGGACACAAACATTCAAACCATACTAATAACAGTGTTTCTGAACATTTATTAGAAACTGCTTTGAGAAAAATTTAATAAAACTGTAGACTTCTCCTTCAAAAATACATATGTGCATATCCCATAAAATTTTGTAGATCATTTCAGGAGTTTTGTGAATCTGTAAAACTCATCCATTGGTTAATGATGAGTACTACATTTTTTTAATAATGAGAATGTTGGGCTTCATTTCTACTGCTGCCCACCTGAAAAAGTGAAAAGAAGAGCACAGAAGTGCCGAGGAACAATACAAAGCTCTGATACAGATATCAGAAGGATTAAAACCCAGAGTAACCTGAGGGGCAGTCTAAAAAAATGATATAACTCCGCCATCAGGTTTCACAATGTAATAGGTTATACTCCATTACCTTTCTATTTAGTGATTATAATTTTTTGTGTCCACATATTCACTACGAGTATATAAAAATACAATCATTATTTGTGTGTCTATCTTGCATCTTGTGACCTTGCTTAACATAGTTATTAGTTCTAGAAGTGTTTGACAGATTTTGCATGATTCTTTACATACAGTCATGTTATCTGCGAATAAAGCCAATTTTATTTCCCCTTTTTCTCTATATATTATTTTTATTTCCTCTTTTTTGCCTTACTGCTTTGGCTAGAAATTTCCTTACTCTGTTGAATAAGAGTCGTAACAGCGACATCTCTGCCTTATTCCCAGTGGAGAACATTCAGCCTTTCACTCCTTTTTTTTCTAGTTTTGCCAATGAATAATTTTTAAATTTTTTTTTATTATTATACTTTAAGTTCTGGGATGCATGTACAGAATATGCAGCTTTGTTACATAGGTATACACATGCCATGGTGGTTTGCTGCACCGATCAACCCATCATCTACATTAGGTATTTCTCCTAATGCTATCCCTCCTCTTGTCCCCCACCCCTGACAAGCTCTGGTGTTGTATGATGCTCCCTTCCCTATATCCATGTGTTCTCATTATTCAGCTCCCACTTGTGAGTGAGAACATGTGGTGTTTCGTTTTCTGTTTCTGTGTTAGTTTGCTGAGAGTGATGGTTTCTAGCTTCATCCATTTCCCTGCAAAGGACATAAACTCATCCTTTTTTATGGCTGCAAGTATTCCATGGTGTATATGTGCCACATGTTCTTTATCCAGTCTGTCATTGATGGGCATTTGGGTTGGTTACAAGTCTTTGCTATTGTGAACAGTGCTGCAGTAAACATACATGCACATGTGTCTTCATAGTAGAATGATTGATCATCCTTTGGGTATATACCCAGTAATGGGATTGCTGGGTCAAATGGTGTTTCTGGTTCTAGATCCTTGAGGAATTGCCACACTGTCTTCCACAATGGTTGAACTAATTTACACTCCCACCACCAGTGTAAAAGCATTCCTATTTCTCTACATCCTCTCCAGCATCTGTTGTTTCCTGACTTTTTAATGATCACCATTCTAACTGGTGTAAGATGCTATCTCATTGTGGCTTTGATTTGCATTTTTCTAATGATGAGTGATGATGAGCTTTTTTTATGTTTGTGGGCTGCATAAAATATCTTCTTTTCAGAAGTGTCTGTTCATATTCTTCACTCACTTTTTGATAGGGTTGTTTGTTTTTTGCTTGTAAATTTGTTTAAGTTCCTTGTAGATTCTAGATATTAGCCCTTTGTCAGATGGATAGATTGCAAAAAGTTTCTGCCATTCTGTTTGTTGCCTGTTCACTCTGATGATAGTTTCTTTTGCTATGCAGAAGCTCTTTAGTTTAATTAGATCTCACTTTCACTCTTCAGTGTAAAATTAACTATAGTGTTTTCTAGATACTTTTATCGAGTTGAAAAAATTGCCTTTTATTTCTGTTTCCCTGAAGTTTTCTGAAATTGTGAATTGTTGCTAAATTTTGTCAGATACCTTTTCTAATGAATAATATGGTCATGTGATTTTTTTTAGTTCAGCTGTTAATGTAATACACTGCGTTGATTCTTAAGAATTTTTGTATCTATATTTATAAGGGATATTGGTCTGTAGTGTTTTTCCTTTGTACTGTTTTTGTTTTTTGTATCAGTGTAATATTAGCTATAATAATTATTGAGAAATATTTTTTCCTCTGCTATTTTCTGGAAGAGATTATGTGTAACTGGAGTTAGTTCTTCTTTAAATGTTTAATAAAATTCTTCAGTGAAACCATCTTATCCTGGAGATTTGGAGAAAGGGGAGCAAATATCTTAAATGTCTTTAATTGTTACAGAGTTGTTCATATTATCTGTTTCACACTGGGCGAGTTGTGGTAGTTTGTGTTGTTTGGTCCATTTCTTCTAAGCTATCAAATTTTTGTGGTAGAGTCTTTCACAGTATCCATTCATTCTCCTTTTGATGTCTTCAGAGTCAGTAGTGATATCCCCAGTTTCATTCCTGATGTTAGTAATTTGTGTCTCCTTTTTTTCTTTGTCAGTCTTTTTAGAGGTGTGTCAGTGTTATTGATTTTTTTCAAAGAAACAGCTCTTTGTTTTGTTAATTTTTCTTTGTTGTTTTTCTGTTTTCAGCTTCACTGATATTTATTGATTTCTTCTTTTTTTATTGTTTCCTTTCTTCTACTTGCTTTTTATATATTCTTAAGGTGAGAATTTAGACTTCTGACTTTAAATGTTTCTTCTTTTCTAATATGTGCATTTAGTGCTATAGATTACTTTCTCAGTCCCACTTTAGTTGTATCCTACAAATGTCGACATTTTTTATTGTTTTCATTCAGTTCTGTGTTCCTTCTGTTTTCCCTTGATAATTTTTTTTTAAATTAAGGGTTATTTTTTCTGCCTTCCTGTGGGTTACTTGAATATTTTTTTTAAAAACCTGTTTTTCCTGTTTTTGAGTATATCCCTTTGTGTAGCTTGTTTAGTGTTTGCTCTAAGTATTACATTTTTATGCATAGCTTATCAATCTACTGGTGGTATCATTCTATCGGTCCATGTGAGGTATAGATGCTTTACAACCCTTCACATCCCTTTGCCTTCTTCAATTTGTATTTGTCTTAAATATTACCAGTACATGTACTTAGAACCACATCTGTGTTTGCAATTTTTGTTTCAACAGTAAAACATAATTTAGAAAACTCAAGGAGAAAAGAAAAGCCTATTATACTCAGTCATATTTTTCTTATTGTGTTCTTTCTTCCTCCCTAATGTCTCAGTGTTTCTTCTATTACTTCCCTCATATTTACAGAACTGTCTGTAGTCTTTCTTTTAGACTAGCTCTGATGACAATATATATTCTGTTTTTGCTTCATCTAAAAATATCTTCACTTCTCTTTTATTCCTGGAGCTATCTTCATTGGCTGTTGAATTTGAGGTTGACAGTTCTTTTCTTTTAGCACCTAAAAAATATTTTCCCACCTCCTCTGGTCATCATTGTTTCTGCTGTGAAATATGTTGTCATTTTAATTGTTTTACTTCTATAGATAAGAAGCCATTTGCCTCTGGCTGCTTTATAGACTTTCTTTGCCCTCAGTTTGCAGAAATTTTATTATAATGTACCTTAGCATGGACTTCCTTGGATTTATCATGTTTGGAGTTCAGTCAGCTACTTAAATCTGTACATTTATGTTTTTGCTAAATTTAGAAAGTTTGCCACCATTATTTCTTCGGGCATTGTTTTAGCCCTGCCTTCTTTTTCCTCTCCTTCTAGGGTTCCAGTGACATAAATGCTCAATGTTGTACTCCACAGATCCCTAAGGCTCTGTTCACTTTTTCAGTCTATTTCCTTCTGGTATTCAGATTGCATGATTTCTTTTATTCTGTCTTCCAATTAAGTGATTTCTCCCTCTATCCCTTCCATTCTGCTGTTGAGTAAATCTACTGAGCTTTTATTTTGGTCATTATATTTGTCAGTTCAAAAGCTTCCATTTGGTTCTTCTTTACATCTTCTGTTTCTTTTCTGAGAGTTTCTGTTTCTTTGCTAAGGGTATTTTTTTCATTCATTTCAGGCATCTTCATAATTGTTTTTTGAAGCATATTTTCAAAATGGCTACTTTAAATTCTCTGCCATTTCGATGTTGGCATTTTAGGGTGATCTTTTTACATTCCCTCGGAGATTTTCCAGGTTCTTGGTATGACAAGTGATTTGATTGAAACCTGGACCTTTTCTTAGTTTTTTCTTATGTAATTTATTTTATTTAAACCCTCAATTTAGACTTTCTGTAACATTGCTCCATATGGAGGAGGGGACACTGCCTTATATCTGCTAGGTGGTGGTAGAAATCTAAGTTCTTCACTTGGCCTCTGCTGAAACCCAGTGAGTGAGTTGGGGGCTCTTCTTTACTGCTTTATGGGGGTGGGAGTTCCCAGTCCCCTTGTGATGTCCTCTGGTGGGCTACCCTCATTGCTATTTTTCTGCAGTGAAAATCTTGACTCTCCAGTAGGCTTCCTCTAATACTACCCCAGTGGGAGGGGGAGGGATGCCCCATTACTGTTGCTAAATTTAGAAAGAAAATCCAAACTCTCCACATGGTCTCCACTGACTCCCATGTGAGTGGGGTACCTTGTTACCAGCCAGCAGAGATAAAGTCCTGGCTGCCTTCTTGGCCTTCTCTGATACCACCTAGCAAGGGTGTTCGGTATCTCATTACACCTTCATGAGGATACATGTCTGGGCTTCACACCCATTCTTTGCTAGTATAGGTCAGGTGGGGACACAGTATTTCTGTGATGTTTGGCTGAAGTATAGCAGTTTGTCTAAAAGTTTTCCATCTTGCTAACCTGCTATTTTTTGGTCTTTTGACTAGAGGGAGCAGGCTCTTGTTGTGGCTATTTTTTTTTTTTTTTTTTTGTCTGCACTCATTGATCTATCTGGGCTATTGGCCTCTTTGCCTCCAAGTGTGGGATATACGAAGCAAAAAGAACTCATCAGTGTGTTATTCCTTAGGTCCTGAGGTCCTTAGCCAGTCTGCCTTCTCTCACCTTTCAGTCTTCTTCTTTTTTTTAATTTATTTCAATAGGTTCTTGGGGAACAGGTGGTATTTGGTTATGTGAATAAGTTCTTTAGTGGTAATTTCTGAGATTTTGGTGCACCCATCACCTGAGCAGTACACCCTCTACGCATTGTATAGTCTTTTATTTCTCATCCATTTCCCACCCTTTTCCCTGAGTCCCCAAAGTCTATTTTATCATTCTTATGCCTTTGCATCCTCATAGCTTAGCTCCCACTTATACAGAGAGAACACACAATGTTCGGTTTTTCGTTCCTCCGTTACTTCACTTAGAATAGCAGTCTCCAACTCCATACAGGTTGCTATGAATGCCATTTTTCTCCGGCTGCTTTTTATACTTTCTTTGCCCTCAGTTTTCAGAAATTTAATTATAATGTATCTTAACATGGACTTCCTCGGATTTATCATGTCTGGAGTTCAGTCAGCTACATAAATCTGTACATTTATATTTCATTTCTTTTTATGGCTGATACCACATTTTCTTTATCCACTCGTTGATTAATGAGCATTTGGGCTGGTGTTGTATTTTTGCATTTGCAAATTGTGCTGCTACAATCATGTGTGTTCAAGTATCTTTCTTGTATACTGATTTCTTTTCCTCTGGGTAGCTACCCAGGATTGGAATTGCTGGATCAAATGGTGATCTACATTTAGTTCTTAAAGGAATATCCACACTGTTTTTCATAGTGGTTATACTAGTTTACATTCCCACCAACAGTGTAAAATGTTTACATTCTCACCACCAACACAGCTACATCTATTAGTTTTTTTATTTTTTGATTATGTTCATTCTTGGTGAAGCAAGGTGATATCACATTGTGGTTTTGATTTGCATTTCTCTGATAATTAATGATATTGAACATTCTTTCATATGTTTGTTGGACATTTGTATTTCTTTTGAGAATTGTCTGTTCCTGTCCTTAGCCCTCTTCTTGGTGGGATTGTTTGTTTTGTTCTTGCTGATTTGTTTGAATTCCTTGTAGATTTTGTCCAATGTATGGATTATGAAGATTTTCTACTTCCCTGTTGGTTGTCTGTTTACTCTGCTGATTATTTCTTTTGCTGTGCAGAAGGAAGCTTTTTAGTTTAATTAAGTCCCACCTATTTATCCTTGTTTTTGTTGTATTTGTTTCTGGGTTCTTGGTCATGAAGTCTTTGCCTAAGCCAGTGTCTAGAAGAGTTTTTGTAATGCTATCTTCCAGAATTTTTATGGTTTCAGCTCTTCAGAGTCTTATGATTTCCAGAATTGTTCAGCTGCCCTTACGGAAGAGTAGGGGAAAGTATGTCTACAGTTAGAAATTTTAGATAACATCAGATCTCTGGCTACTTTTGGTGAATTCAGTTACTTAATTTTAATGTAATCTTAAGGGAAATCAATATAGTATGATTTTAGCATGGCCTTTCTTAAATTACTGGGAATAATTTGTAAGGATATAAATCATCCTATTTTAAATTATAGAGATATGCTATTTATTACTATTATTCATCAAATATCATTATTTAACAGAAGAATTAAGTTATAATTATGATGTACAGGAAAAATAAGTGCATTAAAGTCTACTTCAAAGACACAATTTTAATTCTTTTATATGCTGTTTATATTATTGTGTTTTTTATAATGAAGTTATAAATAACAAAATTATATAACCATAAAATTAAAATGCTTTTCAGAATGAAATCATTTTTCTCAATGGCTATACATTGAAAAAACAACTTAGATTTTTTTTTTAAATTAAAAAGCTTTTGGCCAGGCAAGGTGGCTCATGCCTGTAATCCCAGCACTTTGGGAGGCTGAAGTGGGCAGATCACGAGGTCAGGAGATGAGACCATACTGGCCAACTTGGTGAAACCCCGTCTCTACTAAAAATAAAAAAATTAGCTGGGCGTGGTGGCTCATGCCTGTAATCCCAGCTACTCGGGAGGCTGAGGCAGGAGAATCACTTGAACCGGGGAGTCGGAGGTTACAGTGAGCCAAGAATGTGCCACTGCACTCTAGCCTGGATGACAGAGCGAGACTGCATCTCAAAGAAAAAATTTTTTAAATTAATTCAGCGAGTAATTGGTAAAAATGTGTGTGTGTTGGACATTGTGCTAGAAATATAATGATGAGCAAAACATACACAGGTCCTACCTTATTCAGCCTTAAAGTGTTCTTCTACAGTAAAATATCAAAATAATTAATGAAATGAAATCTTCAAGGAAGGCATTTTGTATGTTTTCATGAATAGTGCTGTTCTGGAAAATTAGAATATTTCTTTTGAGTGTATTACTCCACTACCAAATGCAGAAAAATTGACTTTCTAAGCAGTGGTATTTATCATTAATGTTTATTGAAATTAAATTGAAAACAACAATTATATCATAAAATCTTTCGTTGGATTATACAGTGGACCTATTTCCATCATTTTTGATATAGCTCTTGGATTTTTAGTATTGGTTTAGAGTATAAAAGACGGTGATGGCCAATGATGGCCGTTGTTGTTAATGGTTTATATTTGCTGAAAGCTCTAAAATCATCCAAGAACTCTGTTAGCATTAGAATAATAATTTACCAAGACAATTACCACATACTGAAAATTTTTGCAGCTCTAATTCAGTATTATTAATAATGGATAAAATTGCATTTTTCTCAGGTTGCTGTGAGCAGCAGGGAATTATTTCAATGAATATTTCAGCACATTATTTTAATCATTGTTCCACCAAATCCATGTGGGCAATATTTTATACTTCTTAATTCAGCCTATTAAGAAACCATGGTCATTAAATTGTAAACTATTTGTAGTGAGGTATATTCTGTGATTTACAACCCTTGTTAAAAACAGTGTAAAAGAAAGCAAACTGTACCATTAATACTTGTAATTTGATGCTGCATTTGTTACTAAATGCCACATGATTAATGTTTTTAGTAGAAAGAAAATTTAAAAATGCAGAGCTGAGTGTTATAATGCCTAAAATATGAGAATGTTTCTAAGTTTTTTTCATTTGTAGAGGAACTCTGTGTATATATATATATACATATGTATGTACGTATACATACACGAGTGTAAAATATAAATATCTCCAAAATTATCTTGATTTTTCAATGAGACCGGCAAAATAGCTTCAGTTTTACAGAAAAGTGTATTTCCACTTATGCATTTTTATTAATGCAGATTACTTTTTTCCCTCTAATCAGCCAATTGCACGATTTCTGGCGTTTGGATTACTGGGAAGATGATCTTCGTCGAAGGAGACGATTTGTTCGCAACGCATTTGGCTCCACTCATGCTGAGGCATTGCTCAAAGCTGCAATAGAATATGGTTAGTACCAATGCTTCTTACACAAAAATACTTCTGGATGTGAGGTGACTCCTTGTGGTTGAGAATTTCCTTTTTTTTTTTTTTTTTTTGCTAGTATTTAATATTCTCCATGTCATGAGTCAGAAATATTTTGTTCTGCTTTATCCTTCAGCATAATTTAGCTTACTGTTAATCAACCCAGTATTTCTCATACTAGATATATTTTATAGCCTTCAACTTCTTTTTAGAGATAAACAGACTCCACATAGTTGGTTATTAACCAACATCCCTTTCATATAGCCTCTAACAAGAATAAAATCAATCTTTTTCAGTGTCTTTTAAACTTTGATGACCAAGACCCATGGTAAATATTGTTATCCAGTACTCAGACTTACATATTTTATAACAAATTTATAAATAAATTTGTTTCTGTGTACACACATGTATACTGCATTAACATACATATACATGTGTAATATATATGCACATATGTATACTGTAGTATGTATTTATGTATGCATCTACAGATTGTATATATAACTAAAAATATTTTATTAGTAACCTATTTATATGATATTTTATGTTTTAATCCTAATAAAGTTTAATATCCTGTTATAATGTGCCAATTTAAATTTCCAGTCCTCCAATTGACTACAAATAAAAGTTGAAAAATTTAGTCTCCTATTTACAGTATCATTAATTATCATACTACATTAGAACTGTACCCTAAACTCTCCTTTATAAATTATACAGTAAATCATAAATATCAAAATATGTTTGTAGTTTAATAAAAATGCTGCTATTTTAGATTTTTGTCTACTGAGAAGTATGCTTAGGGACATTGGTCTGCTTGCCCAGTTTTAAAGGCTCTAACAAGTTTAAGTTTGATGGAGCATATCACAATTTTATAAACCACATTCACTAAGGAAATACCAGTAATGAACACTGTTCATATATTCTGTTATCTACTTTTATTCTTCAATTACTTGTACTTTATTATAATAATTTTCATTCATTTGGGAGTTTTAAGTGAGCCATCTGTTTTTAAATTTTACTATAGTTGATAAATAGTTTTATATCAAATCATAGTTTATATCATGTAATACCATTCATATTCTTAATGAATTGAACGGGGAAAAATGTTTAATTGTAATAAAAAGACAAAATATTCAAAGCTTTTAAAATTTCTTGTCCCAGTAAGCTATGAATTGCTATAACTTAGTAAGCCTCAAAATACCATTAAAAAGTAGATAAAGATTTCATATGAAACTGTTAAACCTAAGATAAAAGTTACACAGTAACTTTATACAGTAAAAGTAACAATGGAAAAAAATTATAATATGTCTTCTTTGAATAACTAAAAAGAGCACATCAGGATAATAGCCCTCTAAGGATTTGATACCAACTTAAAATGAGTTATTATTATGATCCTGTAGGAGAGAGTCTTAGAAATATCTGCCTACTTAGTAATGGCATGCTTTGTAATGTGAGCTTAAAATTATTAAAGCTTTATTTTATTTAACCAATAATTTAGAGTTTTTGACCAATTAATCCTGAATTTATCTCATTTGAAAGTGGAAAAGTATAAAGACAGTTTGTAACAGACTTTATGCTGCAGTGATATCATTAGTGATACTGAGTTGCCAAAGCTTTAATTGTATAGAATTCACATTATACTACATTCCACAGTCTGCAGATTACTTTTGAAAAAGGCTTTTTTAGAAAAAATATTTGTATTTCTTCTTAAAAGTGAATACTTCAATTTGTGTCTTTAATTTGTAAAATAATTCCTGATAAATTAATGTCAAAGCCTATAAGAAACAAAATTTAAAGTCTTTAAAATGTTTTTCAAACTGATAGTCATATTTTAATAAAATAGTAACTATTGTTAATGAACATAAAGTAAAAAATAATACTCTAAATTTGAAATAGATGAGAGGTGTGATACTAAATATTCTTTGTATGTACCATATTTTAAAATACAGTATAAATTTTCAATCTAGATTATCAGCAACGTTCAGAACCTATCATCTATCCCTCTTTAGTTGTGTTCTTTTATAAAAGAAAAGAGGAGTATGTTTTTATTATACATGTTAAGAACAAAGATGACACATCGACACCATAAAATATTCAGGAAATCTACATGGTATTATTGGAGTTACTTCATGGTCATTCTAAGGTCAGGGAATGGAAGACTTAAGAGAACTAATACAATTTTTTCTCCAAAAACAATTCCCTACAACCTTAATCACATTTCACACCTATGGACTTTAGAACTGAGTGGAGAGTTGAGAGTAAATAGAGAGGATGTAGAGAAGGTGAGTGGGAGGCTCTCCCTGGAGTGGTCTATACATAGAAGTAGAGGGAAGAATCACAAATTTATGAGAAAAAAATTAGTATTGTACCTTCTTCCTACCTCTTAATGTGTGCTCTAACTTATGTAGAAAATATTTCTTCAGAAGAAATAGGAAGTAAATGTCAATAATTATTACAAAACATTTCATCCAATAAAAGTAAATGTTGAAAAACTTAATTTAAAACAGATTTTGTACTGCCAGGGACCCAAAAGATAAGGAAAAACTGAGAAAATATTCCAAATTGGAGAAAACCAAAAAAGATAAGATAGATTATTGCAGCACATTTTCCTAGATGATTGCAGTTGGTAAAATTTGAATGGGGTCCATGATCTGGATGGCTGTATTGTTATCAAGGCTAACTTCTAGAGTTGGTAGGGTTAATGGTGCTTAGACAGGAACGTTCTTGTTTCTGAGAAATACAGCGGAGTAGTTATGGGGTAATAGGGTGCCATACCTGTAACTTCTCAAAAGGCTTCCAAAAGATTGGTAATAATGGATATGTCCAGGAGTGGGGCCAGCGGTAGATGTATGTTAATATTGGGGAAACCTGGATAAGGATAAAAATGGGAGTTTTGTACGATATTTGAAATGTTTCTGTTAGTTTGAAATTATTTCAGAATTTTTTTTACTTTAGCCCTGCAAGTTGAATTAAAACAAAAAGCAAATTTAAAAAATTAAAATTACAGTAATAAATCATTTATCCTTTATAAATGAGCTTAGAAACCTTTTCCTTGTAATATTCGGTATTAGTAGATTTGCAGTAAAAAAATAAGAAGAATCTCGTTTATGTTGCTGAGACAATGTAAATGAGTATTGTTGGAAGCAAATTCTTTGAAAAACATTTTGCCAGTGCACATCAAGAGCCTCAAAAATGCTGATACTCTTTGACCCAACAATTCCCCATCTAGAAACTTGTCCCAAGGAAATGACTCAGAAGAGGGAAAAAAGCTATTTTAAAATATTCACTGCAGTTTTATTTTATTTCAGTAAAATCTGAAAAGCAATGTAATATTGTGGCAAGAGCGGAGAGTTCGGTCTTAAAAAAAAGAATGTATTCAAAAAAAAAGAAAGAAAACAGATTTTGTATAATTTGAAAAAAGATTTTGTATGTACATATTGCCAGGCCATCTGTGTAAAAGTTAAAAAAATAAAAATAAAAAAAGCCTGACATCTGGATATTCTGTCTCCCATTAAACATTTAAATGTGTTTAGGTATTTTGAAGTCTGGCTGTGTATAGACTAATAACTAAATAACCAAATGTTTTGGAGTTGTGCGGATGTAGATCAAGAGTGTATTTATAGCACAAACCTGCAAATTCTGAGTATGCTACTAGAATAAGTTGAAATTCAACTGATCTCTTTCTCTATGTTAAATACATACAGTATTTCAATTTCCCTATTGTTAAATTCTACTTTGAAAGTTAAGTGCTAACTGTATAGAATCTCTGCTGAAAACTTTGGTCAAAAAGTTGTATGCTGATCTACGTGGTAGCAACAAAAAAGGTTTTAGGAGCAAAAGAACATTTTATAGATGGAACTTTCAGAATGTCTGGAGGTATTCAAACTAGTGATCAAAGTTTTCAGAATTTTAAACACGTTGCATACACTGGGAGAACAATCTTAAATTACTTAGAAAGGAAATATTTACAAGACCGTCAAAGCAGTCCCTGGGATTTGAACTGTTGATTTTGTCTTATCTATTAATGTAGTAAGTACACTGCGGTTCAAGAATATAAACCTATATTGTTGTAAGAGAAGTAAAACTGATTTAGCAGACTTCATGTTTTAATACAAATATCTTGAGTCACTTGATTTTTTTCGATATCCTAAATTCAGCTAAACATTTTAGATTATATTATAGTTAAATTTTCATGTGATGGGAAAGAACATTTAGCCATAATTTGGATTTCATGACACTATTTTCAGGCAGTTTATTTGGTGTATCAAATATATTAATAATATATTAGCAATGCTTTCTTTTAAATAAGCGATCAGAATTGGATGTATTTTCAAGGAAATAAAGGATAACAATTTTATTTCATATTTACTTTGAAAAGCTTTCCCTTTAATTTCATTATTAAAACTTGGTTGACCTTTTTCAGTTGGAAAATATCCTTTATACCGATGGAGTTTTTCATGCTTTTTAGTAATACTAATGAGTTGAATAATTTATGAGGTTGTCATGTGCAAAGATTTTGTGTGATTTGATATTCTTTCAGCCTCTGGTGTTGGAATGTGATTAATGAAAACCTAGAGGCGTGTAATTTTTTCCCTGGTGGTTAGTGTTCTAATTTCGCATGTATTTAATGTGTTATTTAGGTGTTTTCTAATAGTTAAATTTCATACAAGTGAAAATTTAATTGATTACCAGGAATTTTACAGACCGTAGCAATGGAACAATATAAGGAAAATATTTTTAAACTCATAAACTCATCTTCTGACCTGCAGAATTCTTTTTCTTTTGAGCAAATTAGCTAATAGGGAAGTTACTGAAAAAGGAGGGTTTGTATATTGTTTATATATTAAAATAAAACAGACTAGACAAATTCTGGTGCATTTCTAGCATGTAAATATTGTAGTTGTCGAAGAATAGTACAAAATCTTAAAAAGTTTGATTGCCTTTGTTGACTGTCAATTATCATTTAGGCCTCTTGTTGCCTTTTCATAAAATTACAGTGGAGCAATGTTTCATCAAAACCTAAGATTGCAAGAGCCTCCCTGTCTGTGATCAAAGACATCATCTTAAATAGGTCTGATCAGGCATGGTGGAAGAAAGCAGGCTGCTTCAGCCTGAAGAAAAAAAAAAAAAACATGGAACAAAAATGACAAAGTTAATCAGTCATTTCTTTGGCAATAAATAATAAGATATGCTGAGAACTGCAAATGAGAACATTCTTAGGTTCCTCAGAGATGTGTCTGCTTAACACCTGATTTATCTAAGCTTGTGAAGCCATCAAGATATGACCTTGATGAATAAAAAGCAGCTCTGTAATGAATCTGGAATTAAATTAGTTTTGATGGTATATGCATGGCTACTGCAATGTGCTACTTTCAGTCATCAAGAATAAGAAAGACAGTGAGAATAGAAACATACTAAGACAGCTATACAATTGTTGAGAAATAAGCTATCAGGTAATCTGACTTCCTTTTTCAAAGACTTTATAGTTATTATAACATTTCAGAGAGATGACTTGATTTTTTTTAAAACCTAATAAACTATTGGTTGTATTATATAGAGACGGTAGTAAGCATCTTATTGTTGTTCATTGATAACTCCATTTTAGTTGTATTATTAATTGGATATACTTATTCGGAATGAAACAGATAATCTGATTATGTTCAAATAATTTATTGAAAGTTAATGATTCACATTTTTTAAAAGAGATAGAGAAAGGCATGCAGGAAATGTCTATCTCTCAGCTCTTTTTGGTGTCATTGTCACATTTTAGTGTCATAGCCTTGTCTTCACCCTATAGTTTTTACAGTCTCTTAAAATAATTTAAGTGGGTTACATAAAGGCTAAGTTACAAAATATTCTTATAAGTGCATTTCACAGATGTTATATAGTATTTTTCATATTAATAAATCTTCTAACAAGCCACTTAGTTTTGTGTTGAAGCTTCGGATTGTAGACTTGAAACAGATTTGGAGGACTTGAGTAACTATTAATTTAAAAGCATTTATTGAATAACTTCTGCTTACTGTGTACATGCTAGATGCTGGATTTGGAGATTGAGACAAATAGTTTCGTCCATATAACAGCACACAGTTCAGTGTAGTGATTCTCAACAGGGGTGGAGGTAGGAGTGCACTGCCGGCATCTAATTGGTAGAAACCAGAAATGCTGCCTAAAATATCCTACCACACACAGGAGAGCTCCCCACAAGGACAACACCAAAATTCCAGCCCAAAATGTGAATAGTACCAAAGTTTAAATAACTTTATTCCTTTCTACTGGAAATTAACATTTTCATATTAATAAATGTTCTAACAAGCCACTTAGTTTGTGTTGAAGGTTCAGATTGTAGACTTGAAGCAGATTCGGAGGAGTTAAGTAACTATTGATTTAAAAGCATTTATTGAATAACTTCTGCTTACTATGCACATGCTACATGCTGGATTTGGAGATTCCTTTCCACTGGAAAGGAATAAAGGGTTATTTAAACTTTGGTACTGTTTCCAGTGGAAAAGAACAAAAAGAATAAACAGTTATCATAGAGGGATGTCGTAGTTCCTAAAGGGACACAGGGAGAGACAGTGACTCACAGTCTGGTTGGAGTAGGCTTTGTAGGAGTAATGGCTTATGCATGGTCTTAAGAGATTATTAATTTACCAGGTGATTAAGGAAGTAAAGGCAGAGGTGATAACAAAAATTACCATGGCATGGAGACATAAAGGACCCTAACTTACTCCTTTGAATGGCCTTAATATTTGGTATTTGACAGCAAGTCACTTCATTAAGGTGTCAGAAAGTATTTTTTATTTTAGATGTTTCATATTGCTAGATAAAACAAAAACTATTTGAGGATAAGAATCAGATCTTCTATCAGTTCCATTGGGAACATTTGCATTAATACAATTCTTTGTGCTTATTACTCAGTTGCTATTTTTTATTTAATTGATAATTGATTAATTTTTTTTTTTGAGATGGAGTTTCACCCTCATTGCCCAGGCTGTGGTGCAATGGTGTGATCTTGGCTCACTGCAACCTCTGCCTCCTGGGTTCAAGTGATTCTCCCACCTCAGCCTTGCAAGTAGCTGAGATTACAGGCACATGCCACCATGCCCGGCCAATTTTTGTATTTTTAGTAGAGATGGGGTTTCACCATGTTGGCCAGGCTGGTCTTGAACTCTTGACCTCAGGTGATCCACCGCCTTGGCCTCCCAAAGTGCTGGGATTACAGGTATAGCCACTGTGCCCAGCCTGATAATTGATTAATTTTAAGAAATACAAATGGTATTTTAACCTCACCATTCATCATTTTGGGTAACAGCTCTGAAGGATGGATTTTCTATAAACTAGGTCTAGAAGGATGGTATTTCCAAATTATTTTTGACTGACATGGAACTATTTAGATCATTGTTTAAAATCTTGTTTCTTTTAGACTAATAAAAGAAACTAAACTACACTACACTTACTACACTTTGGTAAAGTGTACACACAATTGCATTTGTAAGTGATTATAATATATAATAGTAATATTTTCATCAAAGAGCATTAAAAATGTGCGGAAGCTCAGTAAAGAGGGTTGCCTAAACGAAGAAATATATTTTAGCTGGAGTTGAAAGGATGAATGGAAGTCTTCCGAAGCCAATGAGTGGGAAGGTGGCATTGTGGAAAAAGGGACCACATAATACAACATAATGTATTCAAGGAATGGAAAATGATACTATATGATGGAACACAGGATTGTGTGGGGAAATGGTATGAAGATGAGGATGAAACATAGTTGTGGCCCTGCTGTGAAGGGGATTGTCATTAAAGGGTTTTTATTTGGAAAATAGCAGACCATAGAAATTAGGTGACATGCTAAATAATAAGTGATAGAGCTAAAACTCTACCCAAATACCAGTCTCTTACTCTACAGTGCGTTGTAAATACATTTGGAATTTCCTTAACTGTTTGAGGGCATTACTGAACATTTCCCTACTGTAAAGTTGAACTGCTAATTTTTCGTTGGCTGTTATAGCTTATTGTCTGTAAAGATACATCAGAACAGATTAACGTAGTATCATTCCCAGGATATGTATGCTATGCCATTTACAAAACATTTTTCAATGTTTTTGTGTTTTGAAAAGTGCTTTTAGATCGTCTGTACCAGCGCCATTACTTAGATATTTCATTTTTTTAATAATTAAAGAGACATTTAAAATTATCTCTTTCTTCTGTGTCTCTGAGCCAGTTGCTTACCTATCTCAAAAATCTCCTACCCCCATTTTCCATCATCTTATATTTTGAAAGTGAATTGTCCACATTGGACTTTGTGATAGACTTGAAAGAAGACGCCAAGCCTCTTATGGAAAACCAGCCCATATTTGTTTTCTCCATTTATTTTCCTTAAATTGTCTATACAAACATTATTTTCTCAATCACATTGTTTAAATTTTTATTGTAAATTCTCCATTAAAAATTCTAATCTATAGTAATCTAACTTCTGGTGATTAATACTGTGTAGAGCAAAACCACCATTCATTTTTACAAGAGCATAATGTAATTAAAGTACAATACAAATGCTACCTCGCGTGACCTATCAAGGCCTATATGTTTGGGATATGCCATATCCCAAATGAAGGCCATGTTGTCATTAATGCCACCTTAATTCTTTGACTTCTCACTGGCTCCTTCACCTATGGGCATGAACACAGGCCACCTTCACAAAAAGTGCTGCTCCATCACAATAATCAATTAGGGAATTGTCAGGTTTGTGAATATACTAAATGTGCCATGGGGATACCAAAATCACTGAATGATTGGATTGAGATCAAAAACTGAGAATATTGTCTTAATGCATATGCTATCTGTAACATGGAAAAATAAATTTGTCTCCTATTGAAAATACATGGAATGGGAAAAAACTCTAATAAACAAGGAGTGCTAGATGTGAAAAAAGAAAAAGAAAAAGACACCAAGCATCATTTCCTGAGGTTAATGCCACCCATTGTACAAGAAAGTCTCTCCACCCTCTCAGCCCATTCTGAAGTTGTCCATTTAATCTTTTCTTTTATTCCAATGGTTGCCAAACTTTCCAACTTATATTCTGCTCCTCACCCATCTTGGTACATAATGCAGGTTCCTTTCTTTTGTCCCTCCCTCCCCTTCTCCCTCCCTTTCTTGCTTTCTTTCAGAAAAACATATGCTCCTTATAGGAAATACAAAAAAGAGTGCCAAAAATTTAGAAGAAGTCATCCTTGTAAAGATAGCTGTCTTTATCATTTTTATGTATTTATTTCATGTTAGTCTTGATCTATGTGTATTTTATCATAGGGACCAAATGCTATACAATGTACTAAAATAGTCACAAAGATGAGTAATTCCTCATCTCTGCTCTTTCTGATATTTAGAGAGTTCTAAAGTGGCCCAAGTTTTCTGTATGTTTTATTACAGTTTTCACAAGTAAGATGTGCTCTGTGATTTTTGATATAATGAAATCCCATTTTAAATAATTAGAACTCCTAACTTCATGGCTAATCAAAATCCTACCGAGTAATGTCAAGTCTAAAATGTGGAGAGTCTGCATTTATCATCATGTATATACTTAAAATATGGGTTATCACATTTCCTTTAAAAAGCATAGAATGCAGTTTTCTACATTGACTGCGTTAAGATTATTAACATTTAATACTTATACAGTGCTTCACTTAAATTCAATAATATTTTCTTGTACTTTAATTGCATTTTTCTGTTTAAAAATGCTGTTTATGAATATCCCATTTGTTGGTCTGCTCTAAAAAATATTGCTTACCTATGAATATTTTGAATTAAGAATAAATGAAATTCCGTTTTTGCTGTCAGAACCAAATTGTAAAAATGCATTGCATGTCTTTGAAAATCAGTATACTCTATTAGCAGGCCTATCAATATAAAAAGTGCATTCCATTTCCACCTCTTGCTCTAATAACCTTTTCTGTGTTACTCTGAGGTAGTTCACATAATCAGAGTATATTGTCAGCTTACTGGAGTTGGGGAAGCATGAAATGAAAATCACGTTAATATTGATCCAATTCTTTTGCTTGCAAGTGTCCTTGATGTCCTTTTCCAGTGAGCAGTAACTGTTGGTGTTAGGTAGCCATTTTCTTCTCTTCTTTCTTAAATTCCAGTAAATTGTTTGCAAGCATAACTAATCTGAATAAAAATTTAATACTTGGAATAATTTCGACGTGTTAATTCCCAGATTACTAATGCTACACAGTTACTATACCACTGAACTTGTTTCCCCCAGCTTTTCAAAACACAACCTACCTAAAGGTATAATGTTTGTATCTAGTTTGAAATAAAAGTCTGTACAAGTTTCCTTTTGTTAAAAACACATAAGATGCTGTACTCTGATTTTCATGTGATACAGTTATGTGCTAAAGTGGACCATAAGTGCCGTGAGTTATTGATCCACATAAGGAATAGCATTTTGAACCAAGTTTATTATACATTTGAAGCTGGTATCTTGGGTTTTTAATTTTATACTGATGCAGATAATATCTATTTTGGATTGTTCAATATATTCTCTGTCAACAAAAATAAATTGAAATGGGAATCATGGTTAGATCCAACTCATTCAAAGTAAAATATCCAAACTAAGAAAGGAGGAATTGGATGTCTGAACTATCCAGACTTTATATCTGTATTTATCAAATTTGCTTAGTAAATATTCAGATATTTACTTAAAATGTGTTTGGAACAACAAATAGAAACAGTCTGTTTCATGTATAATACTTACTTTCATAAAATAATTTTATATTGATAAAGTGAGGCTTCTGACTCAGCATCAGGTATCAAAGAAAAAATTCTTGCGATTTCTAGTCATTCTTTCTAATTTAGTGTTTTTATTCAGTATCACTAACAATTTTTGCCTTTGGGTTTTTCTATTGAGAAGTATATTTTCTTTTTTTAAAAAAATGCTGTTTCATAAAGAGGATGATTTAATTTTTTGTCCTTAATCTTAATTAGAAAAGTGATCTTTCCTATTATCGTAATTTGTTTCTTAAGGAAGGATATACTATATCTATGCTATAAAGTCAAACACAAAATTAAAATATTAATTTAGATGACTTACAAAGAAAAATATTTACTTATTAGTAAATGATTGTAACACTAGACTGTTCTACTTTTATCTCACTAAGGTAAGGATAAAATGTGTTTGAACAATAGGTTCCTCAGTATAAGAAAAAGCATTATTTCAGGTTCTTTTTGAAATGTTCAAAATTGTAAACTTACCAGTAATTGTTATATACATATTATTGCACAAGATTATGTCATCATATCTAATGTAATTTTCTGAGAGATATATTTATCTTTTTTTTTTTTTTTTTTTTTTTTTTTTTTTTTTTGAGACGGAGTTTCGCTCTTATTACCCAGGCTGGAGTGCAATGGCATGATCTTGGCTCACCACAACCTCCGCCTCCTGGGTTCAGGCAATTCTCCTGCCTCAGCCTCCTGAGTAGCTGGGATTACAGGCATGCGCCACCATGCCCAGCTAATTTTTTGTATTTTTAGTAGAGATGGGGTCTCACCATGTTGGCCAGGATGGTCTCGATCTTTTGACCTTGTGATCCACCCTCCTCGGCCTCCCAAAGTGCTGGGGTTACAGGCTTGAGCCACCGCGCCCAGCCTGAGAGATATATTTATCTTAAATTATTTTCCTTTTATTGGAAATTAAGTAACATCATTTGGAGTTACTGGTCTGAAAAGGTATTTGTTGCTCGGACTTGAGTTTTAATGAGAAAAACTAACCTTTAAAATTTCCCAAAGTATTTATGTAATTAATGCACTTTAAAAAGTATTTGGGTTTGGAAATAAATGGCAACATTTCGTCCTACTTAGAGAGTGGTAGGCTTTGTCAAAATACATTAAACAAGCTAAAAAATGTATTGTGAAATGGCATATAATGAAAAGAATTTTTTCTTTGAAAAAGAATGTCTTCCATGAAACTGATTTCTGATGTTTAGAAACAGAATTACCTGATAATACATTTAGGTAAAAATAAAATTAGACCAGATTTCTATTCTGCCAGTGTCCTTCCAAAGATCTTTTTCCAAAGATGAAAACCTATATTAAATGCATTATTATCTCTTGTTGAGAAAGCAGTTCTTCCCCTTCAAATATCCAAGATACTAAACATATTTACATTACTAAATATCTATGTGCAAAATCAGAAGTACAAATACATTGATGTGTTATGTAATTTTATTTACATTATTAATAATGTCTTTAAATGAATAAAATAGTTATGGGGGAAAACATACATTATATTTAAAATGTAAGCTATTTATACTCCATTCAATTTCCAAAGCACTTCATAACACCTGCACTTCATACTGTCCTTCCTGTCTTCAGGGAGCATCCAATCTAGTGGAGGAGTTGAAGGCTCATTCATGTTTTAATGAATACAAATACTGTTGTAGCAGCATGGTGGAAGGAAGAATATTAACTGCAACTGAAGGAAGAGAAACTGTCACTTTTAAATACCTGATAGTGAATAGGCATTGTGCCATGACAATATACTCATGCTTTATCTTGAGTTTTTTAATCCTCAAATAAGCCAGCTTTTTTTCCCCTCCTTACATAAATCTTCTGCAACAGTATTATAAGCAATAAAGCATTAACTATGTTCTTTTTCAGTTTTAATTATGTACTTAGTATACTTTTTATCCTCTTTTTTATCTTATTTATTTTATCAAAAATATAATAAATATTTTTGAAAGTTTATGTAAATAATATTCACACATTTTCATTGTCTCATTTTAACTTTGCAATAATCCTGTGAAAGAAAATGTGGAAAATATTTAGTATTACGCTTCTACAAATTTGGATACTAAAATTAGGAGATTGGTCTGGATTATTTTTAATATGTTCCTAATGGATATTGGTAGGGAACAATAACATAAGAATGGCAAATCACATAGTCCCACTCTCCCACTTTTGAGGGAACTGTAAAGTACATGGAAGGAAAAGTAACTTAAGTAATGTGCATGTAAAATGACTAATATGTGAATTGTGTTTATGTGTTTTCATTTACTCAGCAAACATTTATTACCATTTTGACTTGTGAAATTAAAGTCCAGGAGAGAATGCCTGAAATAAAAACACTCCAAAATGAACAATGATAAGATAATGATGACTTATCTCTGAGATATAAATGTTATGCAGAAATGTGAATAATCAACCTGACTGAATCCTGAAGGAAAAGGCATGTAAGAGATTTTATGTAAAAGAGATTACATATGTCGGACTTAAAGATTGGAGACAGAGTGGCATGTATGCAGACAAAAACATTCAGCTTTTAGAGGAAATGAGGTACAAAGAGGCCAAATCCGTGAAATAGTGAGGTTAAAGAAGCAGAGGCCAGGTCATGAGCTTTAGACCACATGTTTAAATGTTACAGGTAAAATAACATTGAAAATGTGTTATTCCTTGGCTGATATACATTAGATAGACATTCCTATATAAATATACCTATATATAACTTTTCAATAAATGAAAACCCCATAGTTCCACAGTCGATATAAATAATAATAGCATAAACTGGTGAAAAGCTAAGTCTGCACTAAAACTGGCTTATTATGGGGTTATATCTCTTTCCTTTGCGTGTTAGCCGCAAATATATGATTTATGGCAAATCTATTGTTGTATATTACTTTTTTTGTTTATTAGCATAGATGTTTTAGAGTTGATTATAGGAGGATTTCTTAAACGGAAATAAAATACTGTATTTTCTTTTACATTAATTGTTTATATTTATGAACAGAAAAGAACATAAAGAGCACATGAACTAATTTATTTGCCTTGATCATGTGGCCATGGCAGGTCGACATATTCTTTGATGTCATTAAGAGGAGTTAATGTGTCCAATTTCTCATTTCTGCATTTTAACTTATGTTTATTTAAAGTAACAGTAAAACCTTTAAATTATAATTTAAAATATAGCAATAAGAGTAACAATAATACCGGAATATAGTAACAATACTAAAAACATTGTAGTTCTGCTACTTGACCTTTAAAATATACCTGTTTCACATGGATTCTTGGTTATTAATAGAAATTTTATAAAGGAACTTTAGATTCATGTAATGCAATATTCTGTATTATATAACATTTTTATATACAGAGCTTTATATACATTTACTAGGAAGTCATCTACAGAGTGCTTTCATGTGTTTGTTATTTGTAATATGATGTAGAAAATAACATAAGTACTATTGTAGATTTAGCTTCCTTGATCTATAATTCAGTGGCATTTTTTTCTTCTGAAACTTTTAAATTTTTTGGTATTTTAGTGTTTTCGTAGGCAACAGCATATATGTCTATCCTACCCAGCTTTACACGTAATATACATTTTCAGATCCAAGGCATTCTGGTAGTTTGCGGTATTCGCTTGTTAATTTCTTGATGAATGGCTAAAGGGGCCAGAAAGTGCACTCAGTCCAACATGTCTCTGAAGATAGATGATCTCAAATAAATTCTCTTCCCAATCAGATTTTGATTTGTTGGGTGTTAAACCAATTCTTTCTAAGGACAGTGTTTACAAGCCTTGTAATGAGACAGCCCTTTGAGACCTTACCTCTTTTTGCCTGTAATTTTGATGAATGAAACTCTAATTCATAAAGGATATTGTGATTGAAAAGCACCTTTAGATCTCATACACTTTAATTTAGATAAATGTTTGGTGCAGTACCATAAAATCAGGAAGTTTACTGAGCTGCAAACTGATAACACTTCAATAAGGATGATAAGCTTGATGTGTTGATATGGATTAGTTTACTATGTATCTTTCAAAGTCATGATTGTTTTACTGCTTTAAAACTAGAGGGGATGAAATTGAAAGCTTGATATACATTTCAGAGCTCACCTTTCTTCTACTACATTTCCTTTACTGGTAGATTTTTGTTTTGGTAATACAAAAGTAACATAAAGCTTTTTTTTTTTTTTTTTTTTTTTTTTTTAACTGAGAAGGCAGATTACACATGATTTTTATGTAAGGAAAAACTTGCTTTATTAGATTACTCACACTTAAAAGTCTTTTTTGACTTTATTGTAAAAAACCAAGTTTCCTTTCGTGTAAATACATAGATTCTCCTGCTTGCCCCAAACTAAAGGCAGATCACTTAAGATTTTGAGATATCCAAGGTACTTCAGACTTTGAAATACGCGGGGGTAACTGTAATGTCTGAGTTTATACATTTATTCAGGATTTATGAGGTCTTGCTCTGTGCTGGGCAGTGTGCTAAGTACTGAGAATACCAAGTCAAAAAAATGTTTCCAGTCCTAAAGGAGCTTGCAGGCTTTTGTGGAGGTAAATAAGCATGCAGTTACAATACCTATAAATTTCGCAGTAGCAGGCTTTATGAGGTATGGTGGAAGCATAAGGTAAAGAGCACACAAGTGCTCTTAAGAAATCAGAGAGGGGAATAGGGTGGTGGAGGGAACTTGAACTTCAGTTCAGCACATGTTTGTGGCACAACTGCTGGGTGCCAGGCACTGAAGCTACAGAAATGGGACTACAGCCTAATGGAGAGGACAAACACATAATAGGTAAAACTTATACGGTGCAGTTGAATTATGTGTGAGCTGTGAACGTGCGGTAGGGTTGGTTAGGAAAGGCAACTGAAGGAAGTGTGTTTTGAAGGACAACTAGGAATTAGCTAGGCCAAGTAGGAAAGGTAGGAACATACCCTGCAGGGGGAATAATATTAACATGGGTAAGGAGGTATGTGAAAGTATGGCATATTTTGGAAGCTGTAAATGATCCAGTATTGCTGAGGAGGATGTGGTGAAAACACAGAACAGGTTATGAGAGGATAAAAGGCCTTGGTAAGCCGTGCTCAGAAGTTTAGATTTTATCCTACAGTCTAAGTCTTGCATTGGGTGTTCTTGATTGGGAGGAGCTAATGAATAATATTAATAGGAAAATATCCTAAACTTATTTGTGTTTTATAACACCCTGACAAAACTATTGAAGGTGGTGTGAGTCAGACAATGGTTGACACCCTCTAGACCAAAGCAGTGATGGCCTGAACTAGGGCAGTGACAGTCATCATGCAGTATGAATTCCTAAGTTTCTGCTAAAGTACATGGTTAAGGAGAAGGAGCAAGAGACAGCTCAGTTAGAGAAATGTTCAGTTAATCGTATTCAGGCAAAGTCTAGAAATACAGCTATGGAGACCTCAGGAGAGACTCTGAATTATCAATCATGGATTTGCTTCTTTTGTTCTCAAATAATGCAAGCTCCGTATTTCTGTTTGCCAAGAAGCAAACAAGTTATAAAGATAGCTACTCTCAGAATATTACTGTTGTGCTGGCTTTATATCACCAAAAATCAAATAGAATTAAGATAAGGTCCTGAAGCATTCAGTGATCTGTCCTCAATCTTTTATTCTAGAAATAATAATTATCTATGGGCCAGTGAAAGAACAATATACATGTAACCCATTTAATTCCCCTCCCCTCCAATGTAGCATTGATTTGTAATAATACTATTTGTCTCTGAAGTATTTACTAAAATATATATTTAACAATCTATTACTTTATACATTTAAGCTATGTATTAACCATGTTCTCTAAATGTGGTTATCCAGTAGGAGCTGGGATGACAGACTGTACCACTCAGCCAGTGACACTCTGTAATGGTATTGTGATGTGACTATATTTCTCAACATGTGTTTTTACTCTGGTGGCCTTTGAGTCAATTTTTTCATATTTTAGCAAACATTTGGCCTCTATTTGCTGAGAAAAAAGAACTATGCAAACTGCAAATAAAAGAAGGAAAAAAGCAACTCGATTTTGCATTGCAAGTTGTATGACAGCCAGATGTACTTGCAAGAAAATGGTCGAGGCCAGGCACGGTGGCTCATGCGTGTAATTCCAGCACTTTGGGAGGCCAAGTGGGGAGGAATGCTTGAGCCCAGGAGTTCAAGCCCAGCCTGGGAGCATAGTAAGAGCCCATCTCTACAAAAACTGAAAAACAAAACAAAATGAAACCATGGTATTGTGTGGTATGCATCTGTGGTCCCACCTAGTTAGGAGCCTGAGGTAGGTAGGAGGATTTGTTGAGCCTGGGAGGTTGACGCTGCCGTGAGCTGTGATCAGGCCACCGTACTCCAGCCTGGGCAACAGACCAGAGTACAAACAACAACAAAATGGTTGAGCAAACCTCAGTAGGCGGTAATGGACTGCTGGAAGTTCTATGGTGTGTGCCTGGATGAATTGACCAAAAGTGTTAGAAACTTTTGACCAAAGGCCAAAAATCGTCTCCACATCATTTGGAGAGCAACTGCCTATGTTCCAACACCATAACGTCCCTAAAAATATAATACAACACCATATAGGACTGATTTATTAGGCTCCCATTTCCAGGAATACATCCGCCACACCAAATGAAATATGAAGACATTTTCCTAGTTAATGCTGCTCCTTGAAGACTATGTTCTAATACAAAAACATGGTAAATTACAATGCTTTCTTCTAAATTGAATTTCAGCTTCAAGTGATATGAAATGAAAGTATTTCGTCTGTGTGGTGTGTGTATGGGTGTGGGTAGCATATACGTGGATGAAATTTGCTTGCAGTTCAGATAATTTTATATTCATTGTCACCTGACAAAGCAGCTGTTTGAATGTAATTATGAAAATATATTTAAGCAGTTAAATCCTTGAGGGATTCAGATGCATGTTTCTAACTTATACATTAATGCCAGGTCAAATCTTGCAATATTTCAGTTTTCTGCTTATTTTTATGTGTTTTGGTTTTGGCTTTTTGTGTTATTGTATATAGCAAAATCAGGCTATAATTTCAGAAAACCAGTATTTATTTCAGTAATTCCTAAAGAAATAGCTAGAATACCCGTGCCTGTAATCCCAGCTACTCAGGAGGCTGAGGCAGGAGAATTGCCTGAACCCAGGAAGCAGAGGTTGCGGTGAGCCAAGATCGCACCATTGCACTCCAGCCTGGGTAACAAGAGCAAAACTCTGTCTCAAAAAAAAAAAAGGAAAGAAAGAAAAGAAAAGAAAGAAAAAAAGAAAGAAAGAAAGAAAGAAGGAAGGAAGGAAGGAAGGAAGGAAGGAAGGAAGGAAGGAAGGAAGGAAGGAAGGAAAGAGCTAGAATAAGCTTCTATGTCTCCATCATTTCTAACTCTGCCTTTCTGTAATTTTCTAATGATAACTATTTTTCCCCTTAGATGTGAATTGTTTCTTGTTTTCTGCATACCTATTTCAGCCACTTTCAAAAATGATCTGCTAATTAGCAGATTAGCTGATTAGCAATTGATTAGCTAATTAAGACAAAGTATAATTATGTAAAATAGTATGATTTTAAGAAAATAAGATTGGGGTGAAGTACAGACTTTTTATGCAACATACAGTGATCTTAGAGCCCTAAGACACGGATCTTTGAGTCCTAAGACATGGTAGAGTTCTTTCTCTACCACTAGCAACTGCTAGGTTCCTCCAAAACGTATGTAGCTTTCTCAGCCTGTTTTCTCATCTGTAAAATAAGGGTAGGTGATTACAGCTCCCCACACCTTATGTTTCTCACAGAAAACGAAACAAGATAAAGAAGGTTAAAATGTTCTGTAATTGTAAAGTAATATGTAAATGTAGCATGTAATTATAATAAAGCAATCAATTATTTATAATACCCACTATAAGCAGAAACAATAGTAATTATCTAAACTATTATATTTTTATTGTGATTAGGCACAGAGGAAGATGTGGTAAAGTCAAAGAAAACATTCAGAAGTCAAGCAATAGTGAACCAGAATGCAGAGACAGAACTTATGCTGGAAGGAGACGATGATGCAGTCAGTCTGCTGCAGGAGAAAGAAATCGACAATCTTGCAGGTAAATTTTAAAATACTTTTTTCCTATTTGTTGTAGTAAAGAAACACAAAGCTACTGAATTCAAAATCTGTCTCCTAGTAAGTAAATATATGCCAATGGTTGTAGCAATGCTCGATCACATGAATGTTAAAAACTTACTTTATCTCATTTCTGATATTGAAAAGAGGACCCCAAAGAAATATGTATTTTATTGGCAATAAATGAATATCTTAAGTTTCTGTGTAATGAAGAGCAACTTTCTATATAGAAAAAAGAATACATAGTGTCAGCTATTCATATGCAGCTGCCTGTATAATTGTGAGGTGGGACAAAATGACAGACTCATTGATTTACATGTATCTCCAACCTGCTAACAGCCAATAGTCCCTTTACCCAGGTGACAATTGAATTTGCCATTTCCTCCCATTTGTTATTCTAAAGAATGTCTCTCTCCACTCCTGTTCTGTTATGTAGCCTCATAGTACTAAGCCACTAGCAGATATCTTTTCCCTACAGCCTAAGTTTTACCTTTTTGTGGTACATGTCTGAGATCAATTCTGGATATGATTCTGCAGTGACCAGATGGGGTATGGATATCTTAGCATATTCACCCATAACCTTTTTGGGGTTTTAAGCCACTTTGAGAATCTGATGAAAGCAAGTGGCTTCATGAAGAGGCACATACAATACTGTTTACAATGTCATAGTGCTCACTATGCACTGTGCAGAAAACAAGAAACAATTCACATCTATAGTTTCCTGGAAACTAGTCCATAGAATCATATATTCAACTTCACCGTAAAAACTCCTGCTTCAGGCAGGGTGCGGTGGCTCATGCCTGTAATCCCAGCACTTTGGGAGGCTGAGGCGGGTGGATCACGAAGTCAAGAGATCGAGACCATCCTGGTCAACATGGTGAAACCCCATCTCTATTAAAAATACAAAAAATTAGCTGGGCACGGTGGCGCGTGCCTGTAATCCCAGCTACTCAGGAGGCTGAGGCAGGAGAATTGCCTGAACCCAGGAGGCGAAGGTTGCGGTGAGCCGAGATCGTGTCATTGCACTCCAGCCTGGGTAACAAGAGCGAAACTCCGTCTCAAAAAAAAAAAAAAAAAAAAACAACTCCTGCTTCAGAGTCTCAAAAAGCAGCTGAGTCTTACCTCAGTTCTATACTTGCAGCCCATACAAGGTTGAGGTAGGAGGTGACAATAGAGTGGTGGACTTATATATCTATAATTCTTGATACAAAATCACACTTGTTGCCAGGAACATACTGAAAATTACCTGGCATGGCTTTACGAAAGTCTCTAGTGATTTTTTTCTACTGGTTAGAGATTTCTCTTTTCATCTTCAGAGAGAAGATATTATTGTTAATTGTAAATTGGAGATAGCACATTATTCTCCCTCATCTAGATTAAGAAAGAAAATGTTAAATTAAAACTTTAAGGAGAAATTTCTACACGAGTTACAACAAAAAACAACCACACAAACAAAATACCCCTAAATCCGACCATACAAATTACTGTCAAGGATAATCAACAGGAATGCTCATTCTTTGCTGAGGAAATAAGAAATGATATTAAAAAAAAAAAAAGAGACAATGTTTAATAAGTTTATTCTAGTGCTAATTCCTAGATATTTCTATGTTATTAACATTTCTGCATCATGAAAACTATTTTTTCTATTTAAAACTACTCAAGTCTATGACCAGATCTTTGCCTCAAATTCTAAAGTAAATGTTCAAGTTTTGGTTCTGTTGTTTTTGTGGTTTGTTTTAGTAGCTCAGAGATTTTATCTGAGGCCATTTGGAAATTTAATCAAATGAAGGTCATTGACTCTGTTTGCCTACAGATTTGTTTTCTTTTTTGCTGGTCTCATTCTTTATCTTAAAGAATATAGAAAATTCACAAATGTTATTTCTGACCCATTTAGATCATGGGTTGCCTTTCCTATTCATATATGCTAGCATATATGTTTAATAATTGTACAGTTCAGATTAGATTCTCTGGTCCTTTGTTCCTACTGAAGATAATTAATTAGTTAATACAGATTTGCATAGTCCCTTGAAGTTTATTATAAGACTGCCCAGTAATGCCAGTGACACAATTCAATGAAGATAATAACCTTTTTATATTTCTCTTCTTTAATGGTAGCTAATTATTAATATTAATTTATGTTTATAAGAAAAAATCCCCCAAAAAAGTTAAGTTCAAATGCCTAAAGAACAGTGAAAATATGCTTGACATGAACTTTTTAGAATCAAATTGTATGGCTCCTGACCAATCCACTAAATCAAGACTCCTCTAATTTCTGTCTTTTAATGGATTTGTCATTGGGCACACCTGTTCCTATCCATAGCCACCTGGTACTAACTCATAGTCTTCTAGCGGGATCCTTGTGTCTTACAGCTGTCCTAAAGCATTGATCCTCTGCCTGCTCTGTAGAGTTCATTTTAAAAATGGCAGTCCACAAATATACTCAGAACCTTGAATGCAGTGAAAAGTCAGTAAGGGATGGATGTTTTATGAAGGGCCACAGAAATATTCTTCATATCTTATAACAATAGATTCATTTTGTAAATGCTAAAACCTATTAATTGAGACTAACATAATAGTTACAATGTTACATCAAATTCATTTTAAGAACTTCATTCCAAGCCAGAATTCTTAGGTTTAAGAAATCACCTATTGGTTAAAGTTGCAGATTAAATCAATACGTAACTGTTTTTACACTAAGCAATTGTTGTCCAAATCATGGTTCTCTCTGTTGCAGAAATAAAAATTTGTTGAATAATAATGTCTGCCTTACTCATAACATGTCATTCTAAGTATCTGGCAAAGCTACACTACCTAAAGAAAATGTCAACCATACAGGAGCCTTAAATCCTAAATAAAACCCAGGAAATCCTAAAATCTGTGTACAACATTAATATAATCTCATATTTACTTCATATCTCAGAAATATTATAAAAAGGAATAACAGCCTATTTCAGTCTCTGAGATAAAAATTACAAGTTTATCTTTTAATGACAACTTAATGAAATGGCTTGTATACTATTAGTATAAGAGATGTACTTTCAAATATATAAAAGTATTTAGAGGTCTTAGATTTTGGAATATATATGAAAGATACATCCTTTTTATAATTGTAAAGGTCAACCTAAACCTGCTGATTAGCATACTATATTTTCCTGTTTTTTACAAAACCTTGTTTTGCTGACATAGGCATGCAGATAAGGAGACACGCATTATAATTTGCCAATATGAAATAATAAGTTATATTCAAATAGAAAACAGCATGCTCATTAGTACAGAAAACTTAGAGCAAGTACTAATTTAGTTAAGATTAATTCTGTTTTTTTAAATTCAAAAGGTAGGATCAATTTCTGTTTATAAAAGAAAATAAAAAGATAAAGAAAAATGGCTGGCATGAGTTACTAGGAGCCAGACATCAAAACCAGCTTTTTTCTATATATAAATGATGCTATTATAGATTTAACATTTTCTGTAAAAAAAAAAAAAAAAAAAGTATGTATTTTCTGCTTGTTAAGAACTGTTTAATAGCAGTTACTCATGAGTACATTTACATTTTTCAGGTTTTTAAAACTGTCTTCCATATAGCTGAAAATACTGACAAATTGATATGGTGACCTTTTCTAAATACAAAAGAGGGCTAGGGTTAGGGTTAGTGTTCAGAGAGCTTTGTGTGCAATAACCCATTTAATCTAAACAACACCCTAAAAGGTAGAAATTATTCCACCAATTTTGGAAATAAAGATATAGAGGTCAAGAGATTAAGAAACTTGCATAACGTTTAGAAGTATATAAAATAATATATTTCCTTACAAATACATAGGATATGGTTTAAAATGCACCAAATATTACATTAAAATATATGTGTGTGAGTGTGTGTGTAGATATATATCATTAAAGACTCTTCTAAAATAATGTAAAAATGACATCTTCTGTTTATAACTCAATTTGTACACTGGTTTCATTACATTAGAAGTATATGAACATACATAACTATGTATGGTCCAAAATCAATCTGGTAAGTTGAAAACAAAATGATAAATAGAATGCTTTTAGCACAATTTTACTTAAATATTGACCTTTTCTCATGTTTTCAATATTTTGTTTGAAGATTTCTAGTTTTATGTAAAGACTCAATGTTCCACAAAATTCTGTAGCTTTAAATGTCATACAATTCTCTGTTTCACTTTTAGTTCCCTTTCTTCCCAAGCTGTTCATCTCAAGAGGCAAGTTAAATGTGTGTGACTACTAATTACTCTGTTTATTATGTATTGTAGCAAATGGCTAATATGATTATAATATAGAAGTATGCCAATCAATAAAGCAATTATTATGTTAATAACACCTAACTTAATTTACTTTAATTGCATTTTTTCATTCGTAGTGATTTACCAAAGCCAGTTAGTACCTAAAATCCTGTATGTGACTAAAGATTTCAATTTACTAATTATATTTTTTACTGAAAACATTGAGACTAATTGGTATAATTCAATGAATTTTAATCTAAAATCTTGATTACTTATTTTAATTTGAAACTTAGCTAATTGTTTCTTCAAATAACTATTGAGTAACTGAAATTTAAGATTAACTCAAATTTATATAAATTGACAAGTGAAGGATTTAAATTGAAAAAATGGTGTCCCACTAATGAAATGTATTTCATTACTTTTAGAATGGTAGTTCTGTCACATATGCTGAGTGACAATAGAAATATTTTACATAATAGAATTGGAATTTACATAAATTCCTTATTGTTTCTTCCCAAAGTTAGTAATTTTACTAATTTAAGGAATTCTGAGTTAATGATAATGATGGTGCCTTATGCTTTAGTATCAGTTCTGTTGGTAATAAAAACATATATGTTTTTATTAGACATGTATATGTATGTGTGTGTATATGTATATGTATATGTATATGTATATGTATATGTATATGTATATGTTGTTTTCAACAACAGTCCACCCATTTGGTTAATGTCTACTAATTTGAAAAGTTTACAGGCCGAAACTAATGTCCAAACTTCTTCACCTGAAATATCCTTCCTATTTCTTTGTTCCACACCCTCTCCCATCTCCTCCTGTTAAAAACCCTACCCATTTTTAAGACCCATTTCAAGCACTTATGAAATATTCACTGGCCAATCATATCACCTCCATGACATTTTTCGTTAGCGTGTTTTGGAAACAGCACTATTGAGATATAATTTACATATCATACAATTGACTCATTCACAGTGTACAATTCAGTATTTTTAGTATATTCATTCATAGGGTTATGTAACTGTTACCAAAATCAATTTTAAAATATTTAATCACTTCAGATAGAAACCTTGTTACCATTTGGCTTTCTTCACCAATTTTTCTGTTCCCTCCTTTGCAGCCCTGGACAACCACTAATCTACTTTCTAACTCTATAGATTTGCTTATTTGGGACATTTTACACAAATGGAATCATAGATCATCTTTAGTGTCTTATTTCACTTGGCATGGTGTCATCAAGCCCTTTCCATATTTTGGCATATATGTCCTTTTTATGGCAGTTATTCCATTGTATGGATACACCATATTTTATTTATCAACTCATTAGTTGATACTGGACATTCAAGTTATTTCCACCTTTTCCCTACTATGAATAATACTGCTGTGAACATTTTACAAGATTTCATGTGAACATATGTCTTCATTTATCTTAGTCATATTCTTAGAAGGGGAATTGCTAGGTCAAATAATAACTCCATATTAACTTTTTGAGAAATTGCTAGACGTTTTACCAAAGTGGCTACCTCATTTTGAATTCTCATCAGTGGCATGTGAGGGTTTCAGTTTCTCCATATCCTCCCCAAGACACGTTATTTTCTGTCTTTGTTTATCATAGCCATCCCCCAGCATTTTTTATTGTGCCATTCTTAAGACACATACCACATAAAGCCTTGCATCGTAGGTGTTCTCCCATGTTTTCTCTTTCCTTTTAGAATAAATTCCTTAAAGACAGCAATCACATACTATGTAGCTTTGAACATGAAGAAATCTCCTAACACAATTATTTGCCCTCGAAGGTTCCCACTTAAAAATATTATGTAGGTAAACTGGAAAGTGGAGATAATTATTGAATTAATTCATACCAAAAAACAAAAGACAAAACAAAACTTATTGATGAGCTACTGTAATAAATATTTGAGGGCTCAAATTATCAGACTGTCTGCTTATACTAACTGAATTATTCAAATAATTTCAATAGCTCATAATAAGTTTTGTTTTGTCTTTTTTTTCAGTATAAGTTAATTATACCAAAAACTGAATTTCAGTTCATCACTTGAATTTTCCCGGATAGGAACACCTAAAGTTAAGCTAATCTCTGTTGCATTCCCACTTCTGGTAAATGTGTCATTTTAACTAAATGTCTCTGTAGGTTCCAATTTATAAGGTCAAAATACCACAACTACTGTTAATGTAAAAAAAACACTAGCAATAGAAAAGTTGTTCTGTATCCAATGGGTTGTAATGCTGCTTTGATTATTTTCTTAAAGTAATTAGTAGAGGGAGATAGCGACACAGGGAAGAAGTCTTCAAACTTAAGAGTTGGATTTTTTGTGTGTTTTTCATAGTGGCAGGTTTATATTTCTTTACACACACAACTCACTCTCTCTCTCTCTCTCTCTCTCTCTCTCTCTCTCTCTCCCCCCCCCCCCCCAACCAGGTTAAGAATTCAAAATTCAGAAAACTAATTAGGTAATTATGTAAATTAAGAATAAGAAAAATACAGAAATAAGGAGGAGATCTATTAAAAGGCTCTCTGAAGTGCCAGTCATCTCCTTCATGACCCACTCTGTTGCCCATGATAGTTCCCAGTATGTAGAATTTTTCTTAAGGCTGACCATTTCTACCTCCCTAAATGTCTTTTTGACTTCATTCACTTGCTCATTTACTTACTCATTAACATCTTTTGAATATCTACTAAATATATAGAACATTGATACTCAGATTTGTGATAGAAAAAGAAAATCCTTAAGAGAATTAGCTCTGCTACCAATACCTCTGGGTAACTCAAATAACCAGGAAGTTATGGCATATAATGTATCTTCCCTAAGAAATGAAAGTAGACAGTTGAGATAATCAGCTTGACAGTTAGACCTTCAGTGTTCTAAAATTGAATATCCAGATACCAGAGGCAAAGTTGTTTATATATAAATTGAATGTTTCCTACAAACTGAGCTAGAAAGGAGAATAAAATAAAGATATAGAGCATGTGGGAAAAAGAAATAACTCAGGATTCTGGGAAAACATAATTAAAATAAACTACAGAATTCTAAAACCTAAAAGTTTATCTAAGAATATTTTCTTTTAAAAAGAAAAAGAGTACAAGCCAATGGCACAGAAAATTTTGTTATAACTGTTAACTAGAATACGTGCTATGGAAGAGAACATCTTCAGTGCAGATAAACTCAGACTCAAATCCATCTGCTTAAGCCTAACTTGTACAATGCAGTTCTTATATGGTGACTGTAACATGTAACACTCTGTCTCCAACAAAACTAGTATTTTTTAAAGGTTTCCATATAAATATTTTTATTTCATTTTAGTTACAGAGTCTAACTGGAAGTTATTCAACCTGATACTTGTATTTAGGGGGGGAAATATCTCTTAAGCATCCTGGATTCTCTAAAATTCTTTTTTGTTTTGTTTTTTGTTTTTTGTTTTTTGTTTTTTTGCTCAGGATTTTCCCCTTAATTTTTAAACCCATGTGTATTTCAAGGGAAATTTAATCCATATGTCCCTGACTCACTCACACTTAACTCATCAAAATGTTGTTTAGTGAAAGCTATTTGATGTTGAAAAAGCCTATGAGTCTTTATGAGTCTTTTTTCTCTCTTTGAATGAGGAAGTTGCTTTGCCAGTCATAAATAGTATACCCAAAGGATTTACATTCAGCTTCAAACACAGAATACACAAAGCTCTTGAGACAACATTAACACATGTCTATTTCTTATATAAGCTAAAATATTTAAATTTCTAACTTAATTTTTAAATCAGTTAAGGTGTTATAAAAATAAATAAAAGCTTTATCTTGAATATTGAGCCTTTTTCCCTTTTTTCATTATTTGTATAAAGTCTACACGTCCTTTTAGAGTGTGCAAATATTTTACTATAATCCATATTTTTTTATTTCCATAAACATGTCCCTTTCAACCACAATTTTGTCATCTATAAAACACTATAAGGTACTCCTAATTGTAACAACATCCCCAATAACCACACTCTGTAAATTAAAAATATAATAAAAAGACACAATTCACCTATGCTTATTAGACATTGTCTTAGTTCATTTTCTGTTGTTTATAGCAGGATACGTGAAAGTGGGTAATGTATAATAAAAGAAACTTATTTTATATAGTCATGGAGATTGAGAAGTCCAAGCTCAAGGAGCTGCATGTCGTGAGGACCGTCTTGCTGGTAGGGACTCTGCAGAATCCTGAGGCAGCACCTGGCATCACATGTGAGGTGCTGGGAGGGCTCACATGCTATCTCAGGTCTCCCTTTTTCTTCTTATAAAGTCACCAGTTCTACTCCCATGATAACCCATTAATTCATTAATCCACAAATGGATTAATTCACTCATGAGGACAAGGTCCTAATGACCCAGTCACCTCTTAAAGGCTCCACTTCTCAATACTGACACATTGAGGGTTAAATTTCAACCTGAGTTTTGGAGGGGACAAACAAACATATTTACGCAATAGCAAGCATCAACCATAATTCAAATCATATATAACATTCTTGCATCTTTTGTTAATTAAAAAAAAAGCCACCCTTTCATTATGGTCAGATGTTTCATAAACCATACTGATAAGATCTTTTCTTTCTTAATACAGTGTTATAGTTGAAATCCATTTTGGTTTTCTACTTTTTTCTCTGTATGGAGAATTTATCATAGATGAATTCCTCTACAAATTTATTGTCATATTCACTACCAATATGGAGAATAGGGAATAAATATCTAATTGACCAGGAGACCATGTTTTTTCAATATGGAGGTGACAAAGCTTTCATGGTTGTTTTCAAGCATGTCAATGAGGATATTGATCACCTACTGAAAATACATGGGTCATCTTGTTTGTCACATTTGAGGGAAAAATGCAAGATAACAAAACTGTTTTCCTAGTACCAAAATGTGGATGTTAGCAACTTGGAGGGGAGGAAGAGTAAGCTCTTCATTACCTTTTCATCACCATACCTGAGTGTCCTGGTCCTCTCTCTGAAACACTTTGCCACTTACTCAAACATAAGATTAAAAACTGATTTTGCCACTACAGCTAGAGCAGTGCTATACTGAAGAACCAGTAAGTCGTTGTGCTTACTGCAAATATATTATTTAATTACTTTATGTCCATGGCTTGATGTTGCAGAGCCAGAATAGCAGCTACAGAGGTACTTAAACAATTAGCAAAGGATAAGTATTTACATGGCAAATTATTTACAAATAGTTATTCCAGTAGAATATGTTCTGTCAGTTCAAGTCATCAGTTCAATAAAAACACGTCAATTGTTTTCTCTTAGAATACAAGATTAGAATAGAAAATGTCAAGATTTACACAGTAAGGACAAGTCCTGGAAGGACCTGTCGGACCCTTATTCGCTGATGCTAGATCCAAACTTCGCTCAGGTGAATGTGGTTATCCAACCAAAACAAATATAAGTATCCAATATCAACTGTATGTAAGATGTAATGGCGGGCACTTGGAGTGAAAAGACACATATGATCAAAATTCTGCCTTCTAGGAAGTTATACTCTAAAGAAGAACAGATAATGAAAAAATAATCTAGATATGCAAAAGAACCATCATAACACAAAACACAGTCCTAGAATTACATGGATTCTGGAAAGCCTTTATAGAATGGGCATTTCCTTTCTTGAGTCTTGAAAAATAAGTTAAAAATTTAGAAATATTTAGAGAATTGTTACAGATTATGGGAAGTGTATACTAAAACATTACATTCGGAGTGAAACTACAGTAGTTCTAAATTATCTAGGTAAAAAGCAAGAGGTAGGGAGTCTCTGAAGTTGAGATGGACAAGCTCGGGGAGGGAGCCTTATGTGTCTTAAGGAACCTGGATTTTATCCTGGGGGCCACAGTGAGACTGTGAAAGATTTTAAGCATAACAGTGATCAATTTAAAAAAAATCGGCCGGGCACAAGGGCTCACACCTGTAATCCCAGCACTTTAGGAGGCCGAGGCGGGTGAATCACGAGGTCAAGAGATTGAGACCATCCTGGTCAACATGGTGAAACCCCATCTCTACTAAAAATACAAAAAAATTATCTGGGCATGGTGGTGCATGCCTGTAATCCCAGCTACTCAGGAGGCTGAGGCAGGAGAATTGCCTGAACCCAGGAGGCGGAGGTTGCGGTGAGCTGAGATCGTGCCATTGCACTCCAGCCCGGGTAACAAGAGTGAAAACTTCGTCTCAAAAAAAAATCACTCTGGCCCTTGTGTAGAATGTGTTTTTAGGATGCCCAGACTTGAGGTAAGAGCTTGACATAAGGCTGTTTCCAAAGCAGAAGTGATGAGAGCCTGAAGCAAATCGGTGGCAAGCCAGAAAGAGAAGAATGGGACAGCTACCAAAAAAAAAAAAAAGGTCATTTGTGGAGGACTGTAATAACTGACTAGTGCAGGGAGTAAGAATGAGGGGAACCAGGCCTGAGCGGAGAGGTGGTTTAGAAGCTTTAACTCTGTGTAAGAATGTGCAGATGCAAGCTCTTCTGTGGGTGGGAGACGAAGATGTTGATCTGTTGATATCCAAAATTTTGAAAAGAATAGAGAAGTTTTAAATTTGAGAGCCAAGTTGAGCATGGAGTTGATAATGAAGACCACTGAGATCACGTAAGGAAAGTGAGACAATAAAGAGAGAAGTAGTAGCCAAACTCAGATGTCCTGTGGCACAAGGTTTAAAGGGCAGCCAGGGAAGGAGAACCCGTAATAGGATATCAAGCAGAAAGTAAAGCGGTAAGAGAACAGCAAAGAATCCTGTGCTTAGGAGTCAGGAGCTCTGGCTCAGCCTTTTTCAAACTAATGTCCCTTGTAACACAGGTCTTTTGAAAGATGCTAATGAGAAAACAGAAACTCTATAGTTGTGTTTGGAAAATGATGAGTTTAAAATAAGTTGCAGACCAGGCACAGTGGCTCACGCCTATAATCCCAGCACTTTGCTGGGTGAGGCAGGAAGATTGCTTGAGCTCAGGAGTTCGAGACCAGCCTGGGCAACATAGTGAAACCCCATCTCTACAAAAAAAAAAAAAAAAAAATTAAAAATAGTGGTGTGAGTCTGTGGTCTCAGGTTCTCAGGAGGCTGAGCCTGGGAGGCAGAGGTTACTGTGAGATGCTGTCACTGCACTCCAGCCTGACAAACAAACAAACCTGAAAAAGTTGCAGACTTTTTAAATTTATAGACTTTTTCAAGCTTTTAACTTACTAATTAATATTTCCCAAACATCTTGGCCTAAGTAGAGGTTAGGCTGAAACCAAAGAAGAGAATAGGAGTGAGGAACTAAGAGATAGAAACTGATATCTAGAGCTTAACAAAGAAAGGAAGAAGGGAGATCAAGATAAGAGAGCAGAGGGGACAGGGGAGGTAGGACCAGTAGCACAGATAGAGTAACTACCTCAAATAAGAGGGAAGATGTATTTCCAGAAACTGCTGAAAAACAGTTAGGGATAAATGCAGATGCAGACAGAGGAAGACACATGAAAAAATTTAATTCTTTCTCCAAAATATGAATTCTTCATTTATTATATAATCAGGATGGACAAATATATAGATGAACTTTTCTAGAAAAAAATCCCTACGCTTCTCAGGATAATGTATGACCCAGAAAAACTGTAAACACCACTGCTCTGCACTATAATTTCTGAACTCTAATCTCTGATTTCTTAACCTATAAAGTCTGACATTCAAGGTTGTGTATGATTTTTCAGTTTCATCTCACACTGCTTTTCTTTACATATCCTAATCTCTGTCCAATCTTATTTACTGCTCATTTACGCCTGCAATGTGTATTTGTTCAAACTATTCCCCCTTGCTCACAGTGTTCTCCCTGACCCTGGCCTGCCCAAATTCTACCCATCCATCACAGCTCACTTCAGATGTCACTGCCATCATTCTATCCCAACTGCTCACTCCTCCACCAAAAATAGGCTGGAAATCATGATTGTTCTGTGAATGTCTAGAATTTTTTCTGTCCCTTTCTTGGTAGGAGGTAGTGTATATAACAAATACCCTGACTTTGGAATCAGATCACCAGGTTTGAATCCTGTCTCTGTCATTTACTAGTTGTATGACCGTCTCTAAATTACTCCAACCCTCAGTCTCATTTTCTTATCTGTAAAATGAAGATGATAGCAGTGCGATCACACAGGGTTGCTAAGAGAAATAAATCGCGTAAAGTGCTTTACGTAATTCTTAGTTTAACCCTTTCTTCCTTATGTCATAATTACTCTTGTGTATTCTTTACCTTATACTATAAGCTCTTTGTGGGTAAAATTTATGTCTTATACACCACTGTATTCTCTCCTTGTAACCAATAACAATATACTACTCATTAAGTAATTTTAGTTGACTACATAAATGAATGAATGGTTAAATATGTCTCTATACATTTAATTACAAAGCGAGAACAACTTATACACTAGGAATAATATGATAGTCATAAAATTATGCCATTTAAAACCATAATAGTATGCATATAATATAGCTAGAATGATCAATTACATTATAACTCTCATTGGTTTTTAATATATTTTTACTTTATGTTTTTCTAAAATACTGTATCCTTTATATTTATAAAGAAAAATTTGATATCACTTTCAAGAAAACCTAAAAGATGTAATATGTGAATTTAAGTGGACTTTTACTAAGACATATAAATGTGACAATGGGATATATAATTTTCTATATTCAATTCCACAAACATAGATTGCATACTATATGACAGATGCTGTGATAGGTGAATAAGACAATAACCCCTGTCTTCAAGTAGCTCTTGCCAAATGGGAGAAACAGACTTTTAAACACATACATCCAATATATTATAAGTGTCATAAAGATATGGCCAGGAAACTATGGAAATATAAAGGCAAGCTACTTAATCCCACCTAGGGGTGCAAAAATTTAAATCATATCCTCTGGTTTATTTACTCATCTAGTCTAGTAGAAATTTACTCTTCCTGATCATTAAATGATATCCCAGTGCCATAAAAGAGTCAATACTCTTCCAGAAGGTGAAAAATGTATTCCATATGCTGAACTAAATGTAATATAACTAGAAACACAAATCTCAGTTGGCTCACCTATTAAATCAAAACGCAGAGCAAATGATCACAGCGAACATTAAAACTATCACTGTTGTTTAGTACTTTTGTACTTGAAAATAACTCCGTGCTATTTTACTTATAGTATATATGCTTTGTAAGCTTTTTCTTCCATGAAATCACTCATTGCCTTTTCAGAAAATATACCAGGGTTTTTTTTTTTTGTTTGTTTGTTTGTTTTGGTTCTTTGTAACATAAAGAATTACCTGCTCTACAAATAAATTGGTAAACATAAATGGTGGTTAAAGTTAAAACATATAAGAGTCTTTCTTGGTACTTTTAAAAGTTATATATTATAGATACATTGAGATAGGATTATAGATAATAATGTAAAAATAGATGATCTACCATGATGAACAAATGATATGCTAAATTGCAGTATTCAGTTGTTCATTTAAGAGGGCACTATTCCCTCCTTGTCTGTTTTAGACTGTGCCAAGTTGACTTTTTCCAGATGTAGGTTTACTCTCATCTCAAAACACCTTATATGTGTTCTTCATCATCTGTCTCATTTTATACAATAATAATCTAAGGAAACCATGATCTATGGGGATAGTTGGTTATTGTTAATCTTGATGTTAAGGACAGATGATGCCCAAGAAGTCACCTAGGAGCATCAAGGGGCCAATTCCTGAAAACAGTGAGCTTTCGTGTAAAATTTGAGAGTTTATAGAATATTTATAATGGATAGTTTGGGGGAGGGTACATTGTGTCTTTGTGAATATGTTGGGGAGGAAGTAGTACTGAAGTTTAAATTCATAACGCTTGAGGCATAGCATTCTATCGGTTGTTAAAGTGTTTTTAATTCTATTTAAGAAAAAACATCCTTTAACTATTCCCATGCAAAAATAGTTCAGGGCTGGAGTGCAGTATTACTGTTGTAGCTCCCTGCAGCCTCGACCACCAGGACTCAAGGGATCCTCCCACCTCAGCCTCCTGAGTAGCTAGGATGATAGGCATGTGCCACCAAACCCAGCTAATTTCTTTTTTTTTTTTTTTTTTTTTGTAGAGATGAGGTATTGCTATATTGCCCAGGCTACTCTCAATCTCCTGACCTCAAGTGATCCTCTCACCTCAGCCTGCTGAACTGCTGGGGTTACAGGTGTCAGCCACCATGCCCAGCCCTAAAAACTTTCGTTGAAAATTTCAAAATATTATTACTCTAATAATTTATCTGAACAACTACCAATATTCTCTGTATATAAAGAAAACAATCACTATTTAGAGATTTTGCTACTGTGATTTTTTTTTTTTTTTTAATTTTTAAAGATGCTTTAATCACCTGAAACCCAGAAAACCATCCTGGATATCTAAAATTTGGAAATCTAAAATTTTTTGCAGTATTTTTTTCTAGAACTTCCCCACTAGGGCATGTACACAAATACCTCCCTTTTTAAATGCCAAAAGCTTTCCTAGGATTTCAAAATGTTCTTTAGTAATTTGTTTTGAGATTAAAACATTTTATTCCTTTATTTCTATGGGGCAGAATATTTAAGGAAAATTGACTGTACCATATTTAAAAATGAGTCCAAAGCAGTGATAGATATTTTAGTGATAGATATTTTAGATATATTCAGTCACTGATGGTATGAATTATTTCCCTACAAAATATACCACATTACAGAAATAATTCTAAAAATTTATTTCCTCATTATATTTTTATCCCAATTTTTTGGAATACTGTTATTTTACATTGAACATAAAGAATAGCAGATTAGTTTTAGTTCTTCTAAATAACGTCAGGATTTTAAGTTTAATAATTCTGCCAAGATTAGTCAATGTTTATTATCCTGAAATAACACCTTTTACATGTTCTAAAAGCAAATTGAGCATGTCGTTTCCAAGTAATTGAGGCTGAAGAAAATCCATATAGCTAATACAACTTTTAACAATATTGAACCAAGGAAGTGATTCTAAAATATATTATAATTTTATGTACCCTAAATATAATTTGACCAATTGAAAGTCATCAAATAATTCTAACAATTCCAATTTTAATTAAACTCCCAACTCTTCTTTTCCACATAAAGTCTTTGCTGAGCTTTACACTGAAAGTTGTAAAGAAGCTTAGTATTCTTCAGAAATTTAATTGCCATAATTGCCTTTTAATCACTAGAATGCAGTTTACCCCCTCCTAAAAATGATTAATTTACCCTCACGCCTAGAAAATGATTAATCCCAGCAACTAAGAAAAAGCAGCCTCTGACCTCTAGGAACTGGCCTGCCTGTATCTAGGACTCATTCTTGAGAGCTGGCCTGGAGCTCACAGCTAGGCCAGTGTTGAACATAAACAACCTCGCAGAGCACCAACATCATAGACGGTCACATGATGATGATGCGAGACAAAAAACAACTTTATAATTTTGACTAAGCACAGACAAAACAAGATCACTATGCATACCACAAACACATCAAACATCTTCCTCTTTTGGCTAATATGAGTGACTGCTGCATCTTTTCAGTTAGAGCTTTAGCATTTAGTCTTCCCGCCGTCTAGATAAGATTGATTAAAACACTTAATCATTGAATTATTTCTGATTCCTGACACAGCCCAATCCAGAGCAAAGCCCTACTTTCTTGAACCCTTCCCAAAATCACTTAACTGAAATCCAGATCCTACAATGAGTCTTTTAACACCCTAAAAGTCACCCCACGGTTCTTATTGTTTTCAGTTTCTCTCACTGCAATGAAGAATAAACCCTACTTGTTCGACTGCAGACGTGTTCTTAGTGGTTTTCGCAAGAAAAAATTGACTTAAATTTTGTGAATATTGGACTATTAGTTCAGTAAAATATTTAAAAATTTTGTGGCCAGGCATGGTGGCTCACGCCTGTAATCCCAGCGCTTTGGGAGGCCGAAGAGGATGGATCACCTGAGGTCAGGAGTTCAAGACCAGCCTGGGTAAGATGCTGAAACTCTGTCTCTACTAAAAATACAAAAATTCGCTGGGCGTGGTGGCATGTGTCTGCCTGTAATCCCAGCTACTCAGCAGGCTGAGGCAGGAGAATCTCTTGAACCCCGGAGACGAAGGTTGCAGTGAGCTGAGATTGCACCACTGCACTCCAGCCTGGGTGACAGAGCGAGATTCCATCTCCAAAAAAAAAAAAAAAGAATTTTGTTAAGAAGTTTTACCAAAGTATCAGTTTGTTATTAAGATTTCTAAGCTGAAATTTTGATTTTCAGCAGGATAATCTAAACCCACAGTATTTAACATTCTTCTTTTAAAGCATATTTGATAAATTGTTTCATTTTTAATATAAAACATGTGTACTTTCTACTCTTGGACCATAATGAGGTTTACCATCTCAACTGGTTAAAGATCTTATGACTCTAAAGAGAAGTTACTATTTTAAAGATTCTTTTCATTATGCTTGGGTGGTTTTTGTTCTAGTTCAGATTTTAAATTAGATAAATGGGAAGTAATACCCCTATCCTTCTTTCAGCAATAGCATTGAATCCATATTTTTTAAGCGTCATATTGCCAGGTGTAAAAAGTAAGTAACATTTATATTTTCCTCTTAATTACCACTTTAGATGGTGGAATTTTATATTATTATATGCATCAATACAATAGAAAGAGGTTTTGTCCTATCCATTTGTTTAACCTTTAATATCAATACTTCTATGTGTGCCAAGGACATTATAATTTATTCTTTGACTGCTATAGTAGTGATTGGGATGAATATATTTACAGTTAATCTCAATTTACTACACCAAGCAAAGTTTAGGATGTTAAATTTGTAGTTACTTATCTTCTAGAACAGAATCAGCTAGATCACCATCTCACTGTCATTCAGAGATGCTATTCTTTGTAAACAGTTTTTATTTGGAAAGGGATCCGAGGTTTTCAAATAACCAGGTACCATATGGAAGATCTGCTGGCTTGTGATTGTGCCTTATGTAAACATTTTAATATCGTATCCCTAAAATCCAAATGCTCCCCCAAAGGGGATTAAAACATAATCCCCTCTCTCTGTTGCTGTAGTGGATTAACTCCGTATTCTTTCTGTGGCTGGTTTGCTCCCTGAAGACTACAACAAAGAGATTCAGTGCTCCTTAAACATGCTATGGAATTGGAAGTTGTAATTGGAGATTTCCAAAGGAGGAGGGTAAAAAATGACACACTATTAATGCTGAATATTTCATGATATGTCTTTCTTAAAGAAGGACCAGTTTGAAGCCCTTTTATAAATGCCCAGAAAATCTGTTCAACAAAACAATATTGGACTAAAATCTAAAGGAAGCATAGTCTCCTTTCAGAAACGCAGAGAACTAAGTAGAGAAGATGTGCTCCCCATGGAAAGTTCATGGATTGTGTGCTTAAAATTTGTAGTGTATTTCAATAAATCAATAGGTATGGTTTTGATGTTTTGATCTTTTTTTATGTTTTCAATTTAATTGTTTGGATACGTTAAATTACTTTTTAGGAGAAAGAAGTAATTCGCCATTTTTAATAGTTTTGACCATTATTTGTCACCAAATGCCAGAAACCTCTATTAAACTATAATTCTTGATAATCCTCTGTATTTAGAATGAAGACGAGGTTTTTAGCAATGCCCAACAATGTTTAACTCTGTTTCCAATGTGAACCACATCAGCTTTTTCACCTCGCCTAAATCAAGAGTAAACCGCATAGATTTCTCCAAGGAGAAAATGGGATAAGTGGCATCCAAAGGAGCGTCCTGGTTGCTTAAGGGTTAAGGGAGCGGTTCGAACCGGCCGGAGAGTTGGTGGATTCGGAGGAGGGCGCGGGAGGCAGAAGGCGCCGCCAAGCGCGCGCACAGACCCTCCAATAAACACAAAGGAGGGCCTGGGGAATAGAAACCCAAATCCACTTGTAATCGTACAAGAGATTCGGGCATAATTACTTGAGCAACCTAGATTAAGATTGATGAGCCTTTAACGTGGTGCTTCAGATCGACCGCCTCTCCCTTTCCAAAGAAAAACCTTGTGCAACCGAGGTGGACCCCGACTCGGCTGGGCAGAGGCCGAGGCCCAGAGTCCGCGAATCCCGGGGGCTCACCGAGAGATCGAGAGCGGTGAAATGAAAGGCCTTTGGTTGGGTCTGGCCCAGGATGGTCCGCATCGGGGCTGAGAGCTGACACTCACAGTTTGCTTCTTAGCCACCCGCTAATAATCGCAATAGAAGCCGGCCCAGCCCAGCCCTCTGTGTTCCCCCAGCCTCGGGAACGGCCCGGCTTTGTGCAAGAAGGGCGCAGATTGGGTTTGTGCTGCGCCAGGGAACGCCAATTTGGCGGCGTCTCCCTAGCCCAGCCCGGCCCGGCGGGGGCCGAGGGCGGTGGCGGCGCGAGGTGTCTCCGCGCGGAGGGCCGAGGCCTAGCGGCCGCGGGAAACCCAACTTTTTATTGCCTTTCTCCGACTGTTAACGTGATGCATTTGACTGTATGCATTTGAGGGGAGAACTGGAAGGGGTTATGATGCGCCCCTGCTACAGACAAATGAATAGTTGTATCCGATCCCCACGTTATGTATAACGTTATATCGTGTTTCAAATCCAGGATCGCGAAGAATGCCTCCCTATAGGGGGACTTTACAGAGAACATTTAGGTAATACCCCATTTGGATTAATATTCTATACGCGTAATTCGTGGTTTTCAACTTTAACAGATTGAGAGAATTCGAGACAAGCACCCTAGCAGGCACTTTTAGTGAAGCTGTTTCTGTAGTTTCCAAAGTTGAGAAGTGGCACTTTCGCACTGGTTGTTTTTTTTTTTTTTTTTTTTTTAGAATTGTTTTGTTCAAGCGTCTTACATTTTCATCACTTTTGACCTATTCTCTGTGAGAGAATGACTAAGATTTTCGCTCTTTTCTACATGAGAACTTTATGCGATGTCCGTGTGCACGCGTATGTGTGTGTGTAGCGTGCCTTAGGACATCTTCCTGCAAGAGGCAAACCTCTCAAAACAGCGGAATTTATCTATTTAGATTCTTGCCCCCTTCCCGTCCTCTAGCCTCTCCTTGGGGAGCATCGCTGCAGAGTGGAACGGCTTCGCGCGGTGGCTGGTCTTGCGGGCAGTGCTGACTGCCTGGGGTCTCTGGAAAAGACAGTGATGCTCAATGGAGAATCGGGGCATTAGACAGTCCGTTCTGCACTTTTAAGTCAGTTGATGGCAACCCCTCGCCAACCATGTAGCATTTCTAGGTGGAGATTGAGCGCTCTTCGGTATCCTGACCTGCTGGGTTTTCTTTTCATAGCATTTTTTTCTCTCTAGTCTCGTTATAAGGTAATGTATGAAAGCTGGATAGTACTTATCTTACATGAAAAGAATTTGCCGCGTAATACAGGCACCATTTTTTCTAGTGCATCCTTGCCAATAAAAACCTCTGGTACTCTTCTGGGAGGGAGCGGGAAGGGCCACAGGATCTCAGCCTGACTCCCCTTGCCCTTGCCTTGCAGGCCCAGTGGTTCTCAGCACCCCTGCCCAGCTCATCGCTCCCGTGGTGGTGGCCAAGGGGACTCTCTCCATCACCACGACAGAAATCTACTTCGAGGTAGATGAGGATGATTCCGCCTTCAAGAAGATCGACACGAAAGTGAGTTAAACCGATTCTATGTCCAGTACTGGCGGCTTTGTGGCAGGAAGTGGTTTTCAATTTTGTTTGGTTTTACCTGACAGTGGAGGAGGGAGCACATTCTCCTCTTTCTCGTAGAAAATAAAATGAATGAAATAGCATGTTCTCTTTATGGAATTGAATAATATATTAATGAATTTAAATCCTGTATTACCAGAGCATGTACATTTTAAGTCTTTCTATGAGTGCCTTTGTGTGTACTTGGGCAGATTTGCTCGTTAAGTCAATTGCTCCCAAGTCCCTGGGACCCAGAATCTCAGGCTCTGAGGCTGACTGCAAAATGTCTTAAGAAGTGTCTTATTAAGATCACTTTTAATTTTCAAAACTTTAGATTGTAATATGCTTATTTATTGAAAAGTCATAAAGAAACTATGGGTGGGGAAGCCATTTAGATATAAATGCTTCTCCAGTAGTACATCCATTTTGTCCATCTCCTGAAATAAGAATGGGTTTTATATGTGGATTTAAGAGGAAAGCAACTGATTCTCTGAACTTTGATTTAAAATATATGCTAGTACTCAAATGTGTAAAGGTTGTATTTTTCTTTTGGGAAATGCCAGAAAATACATATTTGGACCACTTGAAATGCATAAATATTTATTAAATGTTATTGTGTAGATTTTAAACACCTGAGTATTAGAGTAGCTCTTTCTCAGCACTTTCTTCTGAGATCTGTTCTAATGTTTTAACTTTCATGTTACTGCACAATTTGCACACTTCTTTTCTGGGGTTAAGAATTCAAGAGCATTAAATGTCATGCTAGAAATTCTAGCATCATTTTACAAAGATCTTCCTTTATTTGCAGAGGCAGTTATTCCAAAACAGTCAAAGACAAATGCTTTCACAGATTCAGAAGTTTATTGCTTTTAATTTAGATATTGAAATAAAATGTTATGAAATAGTATTTGCTGACGAGCTGAAATCCAAAAATTTAACATCACCTGAATTAACTAACTTAAGGCCATAAGTGATCAGCCTTTTCAGTACTTGTTGGCTACTAAAACTACTCCAAAGGATTGTCATGGGACTTCTTTTACTTCCAGCTCCAAATACAGTTTTTAAAATGAGCTTGAATGCACTGTATTTGAAAATAATTTAAATTTGTGTTTATGCTTTTTTTGCTTGTCCTATGATGTCAAAAAGAAATGTTGAATTTCTAATGAATTTATTCTGCTAATGGAATCCTTATTGCATAAAATAAGGTCTGACATAAAATATATTGGTCAGAAAAGATCATTTTGCTAGTTTTCACACACAAATTTCAAAGTTGCATTATGACTTTGTTAAGTTCATTTCCTCTTAGGCAGCTTTTTAACTCAGTCATCTCTACTGTCATGATAGATTTTTTTCTTATACTATCAAAAATGCTACAGAAGTACTGACCAGAAGAGCAAGCTTCCAAAGGTAGATTTAAATTGTGTCTGTTGCAGAGAGGAATTGTCTTACAAGTAAGTTAGAGACTGAGAGTAAATTGTTATCTTGTGTACCTATACAAAAAGAGCTTTTCTCCGGGTGTTTTATTTTTAAGGATTTCATTAACATATTTCTCAAAATGTTAAAGATATTCAAGTGGGTTTGATTTTCAAAATACAGGATTACATCTTTTGACAGAAAAACAATTTAAAGTGAGACACAACAACTTTTATTTTGCTTCATTTATTAGCATCTAATTAAATAAAAACCAGCAACAAATTAAAATCTAAATCACAAAATTATCCAGTGTATTTCAAGTGCATTTTTTCAAATATATAATTCAGATATTCAAGCGTTATTATATAAGCTGAATTCAAATTTCTTTGAATATATTTAAATAACATTTCAAGTATATTTATGGAATGTTAGAAATAGAACAAGCAATATTTGAAACAAAATGTAAACTTTTTAAAGTTCAGACACTTTCAAAGACAGATAAAAATACCAGGAGGAAATCTACCTTTAAATGATATCTTTGTTAGTGGAAAATGTCTGGAAGTATCCAGAATGGCAATTTAAGTTCTGTTCACCAAATCACAAAACACCAACATCCACACTTTCAAAGACAATGTGAGATCACAATATTTGTTACAAATCAAAATATACATTACACTTTCCTTCAGATGGCATATCCAAATCGTGTTTACTCACAGACAGATGCACCTAAATCACCAGGATTGCTATAATCCTTTGATAGTTAGGCAGAATGTTCGCCGTGGTCTTGCATTACAGCTGGGCTGTTTACCGAGTGTTATGGTGTACTTTTCAAGGGAGATAGGAAATCGTGTGGAAAGAAGTCTTCCTAGTACTCGTGGCTTTGGGTTTTTCTCCATCCGCTTCCCCTACTTTTTCTCCCCTTGGAGGGTGGGTGAGATGATGTCTAAATATTGTATTATTATTCCTTTTTAAAGGAAGAGATTGTTTGCACTGTGGAGAGGAATATTAGAAATTGAACAGGAAATTTTACACTTAATGAGGAATTTGAGAAGAGTAATAATTTCGGCTCTTGATTAAATCATCCTCTAAAGTTTTTCCAAACTTTTCGGGTTGGTCAGGATCTCTCTTGCTAGTCGCCACGTTTGTTTGGCAGCGTTTTCCAGAGCTGAGTGAGGTTTGCCTTGAAACAGATCTAAGTTTGGTAGAAAGTAGTGGGGACACCGCCGGCACTGCAGGCAGGAGATTAGTTGCAGCAAAATCCCGTTCAGCCGATCACCCAGGCAGGACTCGTCCCAGTCCGACTCCCGGGGATGCTTTTCACACTCGTAGGAAACCAGAGTCTTCATGTGGTAATTGTTCAAGGGCTGGCCCGGCAGTTCAAGGTGACGATCCCTTAAGGTTTTGAGGATGGAGAGGCACTTCTTTCTGCAGCCCCCCATCTGCAGTCTGTTTTCTGCCTCCGCGAACTGCAGCACCCAGGCGTCGCTCTCCGCCGAGCTCTGCTTGCCGGCCAGGGAGTGGCACTCCTTGGACAAGAGATTGAAACCTTCCGCCTTGACCTCCGCCACCCGGTTGGGTCCCGGCCAGGGTATGTGGGGAAGTGGCCAGTGGGCAGCACTCCTCGGCCAGATCCCAGTGCATTTAAAGGCCGGCGTGATCTGCACCACGTACCTATCTCGAATTCTCAGTTTCACTTCGCTGGTGTCTGCCACCATCTTTACCACATCCCTGTAGCTACATTTGTCTACTGCTTGAGCCACCAGCGTCTGAAACCTGGACCGGATTTTGCGCGCCGAGAGGTAGCCGGAGGCGGTAATGAATTCCACCCAGAGGGACATGCTCCTCTTGCGCCCGTCGCTCAGCTTCAGCACTGCGCAGCCGGGCAGCGAGCCATCGTCCACGAAGTTGAACACCCCCATTTGGTTGAGATAAAGCACTACTTCAAATTCGGTGGGGGAGATGACCTCGAGGCCCTCGTAGCGATTGTCCATCTCGTTGAGAGAGCTGATGAAACGGGGCTCCTGCACTTCCACTTCCTTCAGTACGTCGGAAACTACTTTGCAGACTTCCCGGATAGTTTTGGCAATGGCAGCTTTCCTGGCTTGGCATTTTTCGTTGTAGTATTTATTCAGATGGTAGACCAGCTTGGCCTGGGCCGCGATCATGTTGGGGCAGAGATCCGGATTGTACACCGGAGTCTCGCAGTAAGCTGTGGGATCCAATGCGGCTGCTAGAGCTGGAGCCAACTTCGGTGGAGAAACGGGCCGCAGCGCTCAGAAATGGATCAAAAATGCCTTTCGGAAGTGCTGCCGCGTTGGTTTCCCTGCTGCTGCTCCTGCTGCTTTTCCCTTCCTTTAATCTTTGAGCCCAGCCGGTCTTAAAGTGAAAGATTGTTCTCCCCCCCTCCTTGTCTCTCTTCCTCTTTTAAAGAATCCTTGTGGGAGAGAAACGCATGGAGAGATCACCTTCTCAGGAATAAAAAACAAAAGTTGCGCTGAGACCCAGCAAGGCTCTTCCAGTAGTCAGAATAAGCACCCTTTTCCGTGTTTATTTATGCTTTCCCGTAATCATTGTGTGTGCAGCACTGTTAATCAAATGGAGGAAAAGTGTGCTGAGTGTGTGTTCGGGGTGAGTGTGCGTGTGTATGTGTCAGAAGAAGCCGCTGTTGGTTTGTCTAAGAGCCCAGATGCACTCGTGTGGAAATTATAAAGGCAGGGCCAGGCAGGCGGGCGGCCAATCGCCACTGGGCTCGTCACGACAGCCTCCTTCAGCTCCAACCCGGCTAATTAATCCCCCCTCATGGATATAGGCACACAAACTAAAGGTAGGAGGCTGCTGCCGGCAGAAAACCACCCAGGCCACCTAGACAGTTTGGAAATCAAGAGGAATCTCAGCTTTGGTATTACTTGAAGCATATTGACGTTTTTGAAGAGACTTGGCAAAGCGGCTCTCTTCTGTGCTGAAAACCCTGCTTGTCTTTTACTGCTGAAATGCAAATACAGGTGTATTAACGAGCATCCATCAATTAGTGATCTAGACCGGGCATTCTAAAACAAAGTCACTAACTTGCATTTAGAGTAAGATAATTAACGCCCGTTAATCCTTGGGGTCTTCTTAAATTCAGGTTGAAAGTTTATTCTTTCATTCAGACAACTGGCATATGGAAGTTGGCTTTAAATGGAGGAATACCTGTGTAATTTTCTCATTCCGGATGTTCCTGTATGTTAAAATGAGTTTTTGAAACGTTATGGAGGTAGCGTGCTCTTTTTTTTTTTACTTATGTTTTTTCCTCCTTTGCATTTGTTGAAAGGAATCTGAAAATTATTGCTAATGTGTTAGATGTTGTCGAATCCCGTTTAAGTTAGGATGTTTAAAAGATATTTGGTACCTCCCTCTGCCACACCAGCTGCAGTCTTCTTTGCACTTTGGTAGACTTGCCCAGCATTACAAGCAGGACACAAAGCTGTATATGCACTTATAGAAATATTTGAAAAATAAGTTGTCCCTGGGATGCACAGAGTATTTTAATGTTATTTCATAATGACCCCATTTTAATGTTATTTCACCTGACCGTTGTACATAAAATTCATGTGAGATCATAGAGATTAAGCCCCCTCATGGATAACTATCCTGAACAAATTGAAGGTTTCGGGTTTCTGGCTTGTTTACAGATGTATAATTAAGGTTATATCTCCTGTGTTAAGTGTCCTTAAGTGGTAACCTGGCAGTAGACTTCTAATTTTATACTATTTTATGTGATTTAATTAAGGAAAAATGGTTAACATTTTCAAAGAAAACTAACTTGCAGTCATCTAGAGGTTTTTTTTTTTTTATTTATTTAAACATCATTTGGAAACAAAAATGAAGGACATTATTTCGTTTCTGAATTTCGGAACCTGGAAACAAGAGGAGGAAATGGGTTTATTTAGAACTTTTTATTTTCCTGGTGGTTCAGTTGTGTCCTCAAAGTACAGGAAACTAAAGAAATACTACTTGGGGTTACGTTGTGGTTTTTAAACCTAATTGGGTTTTTTAAATTGCTACCTTTAACTTAGATGCCACCTCTTTCAAATTAAGAATATTTCCAGTCAAATCCTATAGCTCCTGGTAACAGGTTTGTAGGCACTTTTTTTCAGAGCCTCTTTTAACAAGATCTTGTTCAGGGCTCCCACTTTTTACTTAAGTTTTTGATTTTTGTTTGTGTGTTTTGTTTTGCACAGGTACAGCATCACAGAGCCACCTATTATTTACTTTCTCCTTATTCAACAGTGATAGATTCTAATTTAGCTAAAAATAGTATATTACATTGTGGTGCACCCATCTACTCTATTTCCCAAGGACCTTCCATCCCCTTAGGAGAGGGGTCTGGGAACACCCAAAAAGCCCCTCCCCACTTTGCCGTCGTCAAGGGTGAATGCACTGCTACCTTTTGGCAGTTGGAAGGGAGACGCATCAGAGTCGGAGAACCTGCTGCCACGACGGCGAGGATGTGCGGCAGTCTCTGGGGGAAACGCTGCCTCTGGCCTCACCTGGCGCGGGTGGCCCTGTGCCTTCCGCTGGCCGCCTCCCTCTCTCTGCTCGGCGTTCCCATGCCCTCTTGCTTTTCTGTCTGGGCTCAAGATCGCTACGCTTTATTCTGCCTGAGCGTTATTTGAAAACCTTGCTTGGTGTCCCGGCTTACTCTCCACGTCTGCTCCAGGCCACGCTTTGCCCACGCACCCCTCTGCCTTGACCGCCCATGTCCGGCCCAGGTGTGGTCGCAGCCAAGCCCCCTCCAGGTCCCTTGCGCCCAGCGCCTTCTTCCTTGGGTTCAGACCAGAGATACTTGCCCCGAGACCTCGCCCCTTGCCTTTTGGGGCCACCTGCAGAACACCCTTGGTTGTCAAGGACGTGAGACAGCCGGGGACGGGGAGGCCCCGGGGCTGTTCGGGGGACCTCGGCGCTGCCGCCCGAGTAGGTCTGATGGAAGGACGCCGGCCTGCGAGGGACGCTGGCCCGGCCTGGCTGGAGCCAGGCGCGCAGGTGGCGCATCTTCGGGGCTCACTGTGCAGCTTAATTGGGTTAAAGCGAAGCTAAACACCGAAGCACTTTGTGCAAACTAATTGCTGCAACCAGGGCCTTTTCACTAACGATTTGCACTTTGAGAAACAAAAATTGATTATGAGAAAAGGTATACCAGGAACTTCGTTAGATCTAGAGTGTTCCAGGAAAGTGAAGTCATTTAGTTTCAAGGACGCCAGGACTGTTTTCCAAGCTGCTTCTTTAAGCACCCGTCACACGCTGAGCTGAAGGTCATTTACATAACATAGGATTCACCGGTCCGCGGTTATCACTGTGGGTGAACTGGGCGCCCTAGATGAATAATACTCTAGTGCAAGTACTGCTTGTTGCTGCAACACAGTGATTTTCTATTACACTGAACACGTGAAATGAATTGCCTCTGTAGCTGAATCCTTTCAGTGATCTTGGACGCCCCTCATTGCTGACGGGAAAATTAAACTATTCTGAAGAGTGTGTTTGCCATCTCCGAAGTTTTTTTATGGAAATGACCTATGGAGAGGAATTACAAATAACAGTACATTTTTGTTTTTCAGCCGATTTTAATCTAGGCTTGGGAGATAGATTTATTTTATGGGAGTAACATATTGAACTATTTTTCAGTAGTTTTTAAAAAAATATCATTTGATCTATTAAACTAGTTAGGTCAAATGATTATGCAATACATAGAGATGGTTTAATATACATTTATTTATAATGTCAAAACTTTTTTAAAAACTCCAGTTATACCAGTCTTAAAATATTTTTTATTGTAAATATAATCTTAGTACTACTAGAATAAAATTATGTGTCTCATGCTTTAGGATGTAAATACTTAATTGTTTTCAGTGGTATGCATGCAGACATCTTTGACATGTGCTAATAATAGAATGATAATTGAGGAAAACTGGCCTAATTGAAGGAAAAAACATCCCAAGAATTTCATGATTTAATGATACTTTGAAATGCTTACATTGAATGGTATTTGGAATTTTAATGTCTGACTTTTACATTTCATTTACTTAGTCTATGAGTCAGGCTTGATTCAAAATGTACCAGTTAGAAAAAGAAAAAAAAACCAATAAGGATACAGCACACTATTATCATAAATGTTAGTAGTATTAGTGAATATAAAATAATTAAATATTGTGATCCTTAACACTTTGAAGCGTTCAAAATAACAACGGCAAACAACTTTTCCTCAAGTACTGTTTCCTAAATAACTCATCCCCACTTTGGTAGACCTACTTACTCATATGGGATATACAAAGGAATTCATAAATAGTGTCCTTATTAAGTTTAAAGAATATCTCTATTATGTTGAGAAATACAAGAATGCAAGATTTCTTCGTTTTAGAAAAAAACCTAATTTAAATTTGAATTGCATGTTCATAAATCTCAGCAATTATAACCTTTCATCCTGAAAAAGGTATCTGTTAAAGGATATGCGCACACATGTTAAGTGCTCACGCAGATATTGTTTGGTGTTTTTCATTATCTGCTAGCTGCTAGTCTATTCACAAGTATTCATGAATTTAAAGTTTTATTTTTTTAATATGTGCTTATGACACAAGGGAGATAAAAAGAATATGAAGTTGAGTTTATTACATTATTTATCCCGACTGCTGGAGTGGCTTTGAAGGCTCATTGTAGTCATCTGATTTCTTTCCCCCTTCTCTTTTTTTAAATGCACCCAGGCTGTTTCAAGTGTTTCATTCTGCCAGACACAATATATTTCTTTTTTTACACTAGAGAAATTAAAGACAGATATTTGTGCAGGGTTTTCTTTATGTGTCACATTAAATAAAGTAAAATAGAGTTTTTCTGGTAATCTAATTTGATGGCATCTATACCTTTCTTCCTGTTGTGACTCCTGGTCTAAGAACGCTTGAGACAAAAAAATAGTTTGAAAGCTTTCAAGGTTTCAGTGATTTCTTAAAGTAATTATTTCATGCCTTAATATCAGGTTTATTTCAAAGTCAAGCAGAGGATTGAGGTCACTGTTTGCCCAATTTAGACCCTATTTTGTTTCTTCAACTAGAACATTTTGAGAATTGTTAATTTTTAAAAATCGCTTACTCTTCACTTGACTGGTGGCCTTTGCCTCAGTTTTCTTCATCACTCTAATTCACAATCATATAGTCACATTTGTAGTGACAAGTACTGTTTTCTCTACAATGTTACTTAATAAACTTGAAATTGGTGTTAATAGGTTTTTGAAAAGAAAAGTAACTTTGAGATTAAAAACGGAAGTTGGGAGTACACTTAGAAAAATTGACCACCACAGCTTGATTTGTAATAATACTAGATAACTCTGGCCAAAATCCTTTCTTTTGGTAGAAAAATAAATTTAAAGTCTGGGTTATTTTCATAATTGTTTCTGTTTCCTCAATTCATTTGCATGTGTACACAGAGGTGCAGGATGTTTTCAGTTATACCTGTAAACTGAAAACAAAAACGGAGGTTATCAACCTGAAGAAGTTTTTATTGCTCGGCATAAATTGTGATCTCTAACCTTTTCTAAACATTTAAGGACAATGAAGTTAGTCATTCATTTATTGAGTATTACATAGGAAATACGGATTCCAATAGTCTAGTTTCTCACAGACCCTTCAGAAAGTTACTATTCTCTTTCTAATTAATAAAACTAAAATTCTTTTTGTTAGATTTCAGCTTACATTTTTCTTGTGTTAGTATAGAAATATTCAGACAGGATAAATGGGCTCACATAATTCTTTTTTATATGAATGTATGAAAATTGATTTTCCTAACCCATAACGTATACACAAATATATGTATGAATTTACATACATTTCATTTCATACAACTTCATTTTTTGGTGAAATTTTTTTAAGTTAGGTTTGTTGGTGTGTAATTTGCATACAGTGTGAATTTACATATATTTGTGTATATGGCTACATTTTTAGTACTTAATATGCTAGTTTTATTGCAGTTAGAGAAAACAAGGGAATCAGATTCGATCAGTGTCTGTTAATCTCTACATCAGTAGTAGTTCATCCAGGACTGCATTGCTCTCATTACTGTTTCATACTGTATGTGATTAAGCCACTGAAAATATTCAACATGACCTTGAGACTAGAATATGGTACATAGGTAATCAACTTCCTGTGATTACATGTCTAAAATAACCTTTCCTATTTTCAATTTATAGTTTTGGAGCTTATATTTTAATGAGCAAAGTAATTCTTCTAAACCAAGATTTATTTTTTTCATGATCAGTAACTGGAGTAATAACTTAAAAGGATAATTACATCAAATAGAAAATGATTACCTTTTATCATGTATTTTATATACAGTAAAATAAATGGTTATAGAAAAATAAGGAAATTAGTTTGTAAATATAAATTTTCTTTATATCTTTGCATATAAGTATAGTGATAACTATCTGAGAATAAAATACCTATGTAATATTTCATTTCCAGTTAGATGTTATTTCCACTATTGTAATAATATACCTATTAGTACACCAATATGTACTATTTCTTAAAGCACACTTTTTTATGTAATGACTCATCAGAAATATCAAGTTAGAAGTAACACTAATGAGTAGTTAATACTTTTATATTTACATATCCTTATGCATTTTATTATCTAAATATCGAGATCAAATTAAAAGTATGAAGAGCATAGTTTGTAAGATGTAGCATTTCTGATTTTTAAAAAAGTGGGAACCTAGTGAAATAAAATGTATAACTTCATTTTTCTTTGAAATTTGTTTTTTAAAGTTGTTAATGTGTAATTTTCATACAATAGTATTCTATAATTTTTCCGTATGATTGTGCCATTCTGTGAATTCTGATAAATGTATACCATCATAGAAACTCCACCACACATGTAGAACATTTCTATTACCACAAAAATATTTCTTCATGCCCTTATTTCATTATTTTTATTTGTAAATTTTATGATTAATGTATAAATATCTGAGTTTTATATCAAAAGATCTTTAGACTATAACACCATTATTTATTTCCCCTAGAATTTACTATTGTATCATGCTTCCAATTAAAGACAAATTTTAATTAAAAAACACTGAAACAAAGTATAAAATAATATTTCAGATATATAAGCAATATGTTTATAATTTTTATTAGGTAAAGTTCAGTTTTAATGTATGTGACTAATACTTGGTAGATTCATTTTTTAAAGTAACTTATAATATTTAGTATGCTAACATGAATATGTGTGTTAGATTTATGAATCTAGTTTACAGTTTGCACATCAAGATATGTAAGAAAGAACAGGGGGTTCTCATTTAAGTTATCAACATTTGAAGCATATTTGCAATGTTTGTAGCTTATTGCACTAGAGAAAGAAATGTCAAGATTTCTCAATATTTTTACTTTGCATTTTCAGCAAATTAACCTGCCCTTTGAGCGGTAGGAATTGAGGCTAAAGAGTTTATTAGATCTAATATTAATTAATATATGCACATTCTTGGAACATATGTATATATATATATATATATATATACAGAATCCTAATTTGTGTAAGTATACATTATCATGTAAATTTAGATGGTTACAAATACTCTAAATCAAGAATTATAGAAGTGAATACATTTTCATTGATAATGATGCTCTTTCAAATATTTTGCCTTTTTACAACTTGGAATAGTACAACTAGTCTTTTATTTCTTCCCCCAATACATACAAATTATTTAAATGCTTTCTGTTTTATATTTTCATTTGGCAGTTACAATAGAAATTTTAATGTTATGCATGCTTACAAGCCTATTAAAAAAGAAGTTATTGCTTTCTTAATAATCTTGAACCGTCTTTAAGAAATACACTCTTTTTATGGTTTGCAAAATAGCCCATGCATGCAGACTGTGTACACACACACACACACACACAAAAAAAAAAAAAAAAAAAAAAAAAAAAACACCAGTGTTTAAGATAGTAAAAGATTTAATTGGCCTCTATACATTTTCTGTATTAATCTGTTAAAAGGAAACAACTACTAAATATTGTTACCACCTGGAAGTAATATCCACATCTGCAAGATTGTCTCATAATAACCCTTAACATTTTTTGATAATACCTGAAGAGAGTGTACCTAAATGGATTTTTAAAATAACACTGGAAATTCCAACAGCATGTATTCAGTCATACATACTATGTCAACTTGAATGTCATAAGCTTTTAATTATGAAATCGAGAGGTTTAAATATTGCTAGCCATTTTGTCCATAGAAAAAATTTCTTAAATATTTACCTATATTAGTATGTATATATATATACATGTATATATGTAAAAGGACCTTCGCTAATTTAAAATTATTTTTTACTTTTTTGCAACAGACCAAGCTTAAATTTTTTGCAACCTTAACCTGCATTTGATAAACAAATTGTATAACTCATCGGGGGGAGAAATGTGGGATGTTTTGTTTTTTGGTTTTTACTAGCAAATTCAGTTCTTCATTTGTTTTGCTCTCCACGCTGCATTAGCACAGTTTTCCCCTGTGTGCATCTGCCAGTGTACAATTTAGCCACGGGCATCTGTAGACCTTGTGGTGATCAGTATTGCAGGCAAAAGCCATATGTGTTTAAATAAAAAAAAACTCTTTATTTCATTTGCTGTTTTAACTGGATGGATAACTTTTGTGCCTCAAGACAGAAGAAGAAAAAATACAGAAATAATTAATTGCCTCTATTCTTGAGGCAGTTTCATTTCCCCCTCCAATATGGAATGCTTGTCAGCTTTCCTGATAAATGACTGCATGTATTTGCATAGATTTTACATTAACACAAAAATTAGTTTTATTTGTGGAAAACTAGTTTACATAATAATATGAAACCCAGTGTTATTGATTATGTTTCCAAGCATTGATGACTTTAGAGGGGTGGTAGTATTCTAAATTTTCAAAGGTCTGATCAACCTATTTAATTTAAACTTTCTTTTGACAAATAGTTTTGCATTAAGATCTAAAAGACATATTTATAAATTTTAAAGTTTTAAAACTTCTTTTCTAGCTACACTTACCACAACTGTTTCAGACTCATAGTAGCACCCATTTGGTAAGAAGATCCTGATTTTAAACTTTTGCCACGAAATATTTTTAAATACACGTAACCAGTTACATACACTTCGGCCAATTGGAGGACTACATCCATGTGAATGACTTTAATTTTCATATTCATATTATGAAAGAAAGATGGGTGCTATATTGGGTGTGTGCAGTTTAGCTAATTCTTGGGCAGTTATGCATTGTTTACAACCAAATTTAAAATATATCTGAGAACTATTCCCTCCATCTCTAACATATTTCCTTCAGTATAGTTAATTAACCACCTTCCCCCAGCCCTGAAAAAAACCACTGCTGGAGCTGTTAGGGTGCTAAAAACAATTCTACCTCTCTAAGTGGCAGGCAGTAGATGTTTATTCATACTATAATCTGGCATCTTGTTGTCTAGAGGCATCCTGCTAATTATGTGCTATCATTGTATTATCCATGTAGTGGAAAATTTAAATGTGTTCACTACTGTTAGTTACATCACAAAGCTTTTTATAAAATATACTTGATGCTCAAGAAACCTACTATACTTAATGGCAACCTAAACCAAGAGTGTCTCTGCCACTTCTTGATTCTGGGACACCCTGGGTGCCAGCTGTCACAGCTCGGCTAATGATGACAAATGCCCCTCTCTATGCAGATTGCAGAGCTTGCAGGCTGCTGTGAAAGGCAACCAGATTACCTTTCTTCGGATAGTAACTTAACCTTTTAAACTCATGTCAGAATGAAATGATCAGCTGTGATAGTTTCAATATCTGTATCTTTAAAAACAAAAATTAGAATAATATCACATAATACTTCTGAAGTTTTCCAGTATTTGTATTATTTACAGTGTTTTACCCTTGAATGCTGTAATATTCTTTAATAAGAAACACTGGGTAAGACATACTTCATAACCACTGTAGAGTATGTATTTGAACTCTGCATATAAATCAGGTAATGGATAATTGAGAAAATTCTCCAGATTGTTTAGTCCAAAAAATAGACTGTTGAAATTTTGAGGGAAAATAGGTTTTTCTCTTCTCCACCTGAATGAATGATAAAGCCTCAATTCTCCCACTATTTGTACAAGCATAGCCTGTCCCAAGCCAGTAGTTATATTATGTCATTAAAACTTAGTGGGTTATTCCAAAATGATTAAGAGAATAATTGTTGCTAATGAGTGTTTACTCTGGGTATTTTCAAATATGATCTTTTAAGTTATTAATTTGTTCTTTAGAAATTCATGCACTTTGGGAGCCCAAGGCAGGAAGATCATGAGGTCAAGAAATTGAGACCATCCTGGCCAACATGGTGAAACCCAATCTCTACGCAAAAAGCAAAAAGTAGCTTTGTATTGTGGTACATGCCTGTAGTCCCAGTTACTTGGGAGGCTGAGGCAGGAGAATTGCTTGAACCTGGAAGGCAGAGGTTTCAGTAAGCTGAGATCACACCACTGCACTCCAGCCTGGTGACAGAGCGCAACTCTGTCTCAAAACAGAAAAGAAAGAAATGTATTATATTATGGTACCTATACTTATATGGATTTTTCAAAACAATGATGAATACCATTAAGTATAATGTAATTCAGAGGGATAAATTACCTATTAAAGGAGATAATGCTTTACAATCACAACATTCTTTTCAATTTACAAAGAATTTATATCCGTTAATTCATTTGATACTTAAAATAATTCTGAACTGAGAGAGATGGGTGATAAGGAACAGGGACCAATTTTTAATGAGTATTTAATCTCATTTAATCTTCACAACAAATATTAGCTCTTATTCACAAATAAAGAGCCTGAGGTTTACAAAGGTTGTGTCTTACCAGGGTCACACAAGTAATTGCAGAGCCAGGCCTGTCTGACTGTAGCTGCCATCAGAATACAGTATGTAGACTACATATGTCCCTATCCAGATGTAATTCATGGCTACGGCTACTAGGATATAAATGTTATTCTGAAAAGAAACCTACAGGCTTGCATTTACATACATAATATAATTGATGAGTTTTAAAGATAGGGTTCTTTATAGGACGGATTTAAATACATAAATGCTGAGATACTTTTTATGCTATCAATTTTAATTTTATGAGGTATTGATTTATCACATTGGGAGAAACTATTTAGGAAAGATATGTACTATTTACTGAATATCAAATTGGACTAATTCACCTAGGTAACCACTTCATTATAAAACTTAAGATTAATGAGATATGCCTTTATAAATATGATGAAGAGATGCAATTGTTTCAATAATTACTTGAGTGAAATATTTATGTACTTTTCTTTTGTAAAGGTTTATCCATATCATAATTTTACTGTGTAATAACAGCCAGCTATACAACCCACAGTATTGTTTTTCAGCTCAAGATACATTGAAAACTCCCTTTTATCATGAATTTAAGTGCAATCATTTCCAAGAAAGCTATGCGAATGCCAGTTGTTTTTATTCTGTAGTAAATTGTTCTTTGGTATCGATACTAAAATGTGAGGAAATTTTTTCAATTATACATTGAATGAATATATTATTGTATGATGACTGTATTTATTCTAGAATACTAATACGATTCTATATAGGTGATATTAAAATTTTATTAGAATTATACATTTATTAGAATTTATTTAGAATACTAATAGAATTCTATATAAGTACTATATAGTTACTAATCGGTTACTATCTGTAATTTTATATAGTTACTAATCAGTACTAATGCTCAAGTTGTATTTCACTCTACATGAAAATTAAAACTTACAGTGAAAATTTTACTAACATGTGTTGTGCAATTAGTATCAGGGAAGGAAGTAATTCTGTCTCATAAGTCTGACATTTTATACTAGGGCAGGAAAGAACTCTGGAGGAGAATACAATGGAACCCTCTTCATAACTGTCTGAGTCTTTTCTACACCATTACCAGCCATGGTAACAACCATAGCCAAAAGTGGTTATCTGACCTCTCCTTTTACCTCCGTTGATGAGAAACTTACTACCTACTCAGATAGTTAACTGCACTTGCAACAATTCTAATTGTTAGAAAGCTCTTCCTCATATTGAAATCGAATCCTTCCCCTTGAAACCTTCACCATTGGTCCCTGCTTTCCCTTCTAAATAGTCTTATCCCTTTAACAGATACATGCTTTTTAAATTCAGCATTTGAGATACCAAGTTGAACATACTCCAGCCTTTCAGCCATTATACCTTTGGCATATTTTAAGTCACCTCACTGTTCAGGACCCATTCTGGTACATGATTTTCTTCTAGTATGGTGCCTAGAATTTATTACCCCTAGAATGGATTGGTGCATGTAGAGATGCCTTTATTAAAAGTGAAGCATGGGTCACGTTAGCTTTTTGGGCATAACCACAGCCATGCAGATAAATGCTGTAAGTCAACAAATATCTTATTTGTTTAAACATATTATTCCCAAAGTCCTAAGTACATGACTTTTGTATTCATCCAACTCATTATTTCTTGCTATTTTTAGGTATTTTTTCCATGACTTGACTTATAATAACCTTTATACATCATTATTTTAAGAATCAATAGGCATAACAGTTCTTTCTAGAAATATGTTCATAAGGTACACATAGAATATTCAGAGCAAAACAGAATTTAACTTTAATGAATTTAATGTTTTTGCTTGGCTTAAGTACAGAGGGAAGCTAATCCACTTAACAAGACCTCAGGATTGATTCAACTTACTAAATACTCTACAGCCTTTGTATAGTTTTTTTGCCAAATATTTAAAATACTAATATTAGTTTTTTATAGCTTCATCGAAATGTGTAACTAAGAAGCTTCATTTGAGATAAAGTATGTATGTTATGTATTTTGGCATTTATCAATTTTCCTTTGTCAAAGTTTTTATCTGCAAATAGAATCTACAGGTTTCCCATGTGCTTCATCAATGAACAGCAAAACTAATAAACATTAAATGGAAATAGATGTGCTCCTAGGACTTGTAGACTGCTATAGGAATCACCTGCACATTGATCTACATATTTTAACCTTTTGACAAGAGTTTCTAAATAATTTATCATGAGCTGAGGTAAATGCTTTCAAAAAGTGATATTTTTAATAACTTTAAGTCAATTTCAAAATTTGTAAATTAAGCCAAAGTAGTCTTAGGATCCATTGTGCTCAGTTGTTTTTTCAAGTGCAGTGCCTAGAACTGAATATCCATTATCACAGAGTGAACTGGTGAATGTAGAGCAAAGAGACCTCCCGTAAGTGATGAATACATTGTCGGAAAAAACATTCTGAGAATTCTCAAAACACATTTGAGAATTAGAAGTAAAATACAAAATACATTTTATTATATATTAAGTAAGTAATTAGTAAAACACAAAATACATTTATTTATGTTTGTAAGGATGGTAAAAAAAAAAGTGTATTAACTTTTGTGTTAATACAAGTTTTAAAGCCTCGGATTTCTTCAAGTGTAGGCACATGTTTTTATTTGCGAGTTTTTTTTTTTTTTTAATGAGGCTGTTTCACTACTATTTATTTATTACTGCTGTGACATCTAGGCAATAAAAGACAAAGACAGCCTGCCTGAAATTTGGCTTTCTTGCAGTTTGTGTCTTGAATGGGGAATAAAGAAGTCCAGTGCGTTTACAAAAGAAACATTCTCAAGTGAAGAGCTGCCCCATCTGTTTCATCTGGTGGCTTATGCAGTAAGAGGTGTTATCACATGAATCTAAATGCACAAGCAGTTGTTTTATGAACTCTTTCTGTGCTTTGAGGAGTTTATAAGTTGCCTCCTCTGTTGTGTGTCAGTCCCAGCTGACCCAAGTGCATTCTGCTGAGCATATTTGGGGGATAATTAGAACTAATGAAGCCTGGAATACAGCTAATTCTTTAAGTGATTTATTCTTATGCTCTTGTCTGATCCCTAAGAATTTGCCAAATCGTAATCTGTGCCTGTTATTTTTTCCTAGCATTGTGTAGATGCAGCTACTCTGTGCTTATTTGATGGACATCAAAAGTGAATTAGGTATTTGAAAAGCTGAGAAACATGTTTCAAAGTCAAACTTTATGTTACGTATTAGTCCTCAGGCTTGAGAAGAATGCCAGTTCTTCAACATTTTATGTTTTTGTTTAAATCTCAAAATGTTTATGGCACTTGCAAGTAAATAATGGGATAGAAAATATAAAGCAATAAGAGCTCATTAAAAAAATGTACCTCTGGGAAATAAAACCTACAAGTAAAACAATTGAAAATTATTAATGGAAGATTCCTATTTCTTAATTAGGTTTCCCAAGGAAATCTGAAGTTTAAAAAAACAAAAAACCTTGTGACTAGCTTTCATGTTCCAAAACTGTTTCATTAACCTGGCTTCACTGTCCTGGCAGTGTTGAGAGTGATGTTTCTTTATGTGCCCTCACCAAGTAGTCGGTGATTCAGTAGCCTGCAACACTTTAAATCCCATCAACTTGCTTTCCTTTCCTGTTATAACTGTTTCAATGAGCGGCACTTCTGTAGTGCAGGTTAAGATCTGGTAGCTTACTGAGGGTATACTAGAATGAGGACAGACACAAATGCCAACAAAAGAAGGCTATAACTTTATTAAAGCCTTATACTCAGTGAATAAGATAGTGGAGTCTCTTCAGCCAAGTAGTTTTATAGCCTATGTCCTCTTTGGTCTTCTGTTGTCTAGAAACTATAGCAGAATTTATTGTTAAGAATTGTTACTTTTAACTACTGATCCCCGTATTTAATATTCACCATATTCTAGAGCCCAGATAACAAAAACCTTAAGGGCAAGTGCCACTTTATTAATTATCTGTGCTGAAATACCAACACTAATGTAGATCACCAACTAGACTGATTATTGACCAAAGGACCGGTTGGGGATTCCTGAATCTCATTACAGGATACCTAATACAGACCCAGATAAATTCTAGTCTCAACTGTATACCCTGACCTAAGAAGTTACTGTTTCTCATATTTTACCTTCTGCCTGCAAGTCAGCTAATGCTCAAAATCATTTCTTAGGAACTTGATGAAAAAAGTTCCGGGTCATTTTTTAAAGAACATTTTTACATATTTAAACAAGACAAAGAATGAATTGGTAAAATTGGCTAAAATTGAGTTTTGCTATCTGCAAGTTATTCTGCTAAGTGTTCTACCTGTATATGTACCTTCATCCTCTCAACACTATGAAGTAGAAACTTCTGATCTCATTTCATTGTCAAGAATCTGAGACACAGAGAAGTCAATTAACTTCTCTAAGTTTACGAAGCTAGGAGCAAGCAGAGTTAGGATTTTCCTCTCTGCCATCTGATCCCAGGCTCCAGAGCGCGCTTTCTTAGTCGTCATATAGAACCTCTCTAAGTATGTCTTGTCATCTGTAGAACAGGGATAATAATTCTGTATCATAGGGTTATTGCACAGGTTAAATAAATTAATATACATAAAAAGTTTATGTGTTTTAAAAAGAATATTTTTAAACTTACGTTACCCAAGATTACACAGAAACTAGCAAAGATAGGATTCAAACCCAGTTTTTTCTGTCTCCACACTTGAGTTTATGTAGCACCATGCTTAGGAATGTTTGTTGAATGAATAATTAAATAAATATCATCTATGCTGTTCTTTCCAGTGGAAGATTTTGTTAATTTTGCTGGTTATTTTGATAGCATCTACCTAGTACTCAGTGCTTGAATGAGCGAATGATTTTTCAAACAATACTCTCCAATAAAGTATGTTCCATACATCGATCACTCTTAAATCTATATCTTCAGCCAAGACCTCTCCCCTTAACTTCAAACTTGTATGTCCGGTGGTATGTCCACATTGTCTCACATATTTAAGATGCATTTTAAACTTAGATCTCAATTGAGCACCTCTTCTTCAACCCAAGCCTGCTTCTCCATCAGTCACCTGTACCTCAGTGAAGTGCAGCACCTTTTTTTCCAATTGCTTAGGCCAACAATGCGGCTGTCATCTTTGACTTCTCTCTTGCTTTTGTACCCAGTATCCAGAACATCAGCAAATCCTCTCACCAACTTTACAGCTTCCATCCTTGCAAGCCACTATTTTCTCTTAATTTATTTTTGGTGCCCATCATCTTGTATGGGTACTGCTAGTTATCTGAGACAACATAGAATGAGAAAAAGTACAAGAAATCATGCTAGCGAACATCAGTAGAGGAAAATGACCCAATAGCAATGAATGAGAAGGAATCTTCAGAAAAGTAAGGAGGAAAACTAACAGATATGACTGTCTTAAATGCCAAACACAAGAGAGTTGTAATAAAAAGCTAGTGGACAAGAGTTCAGCTACCACACAGAGTTCAAATAACCTGAAAAGTTCTTTATCTTTCTACATCCGTATCAGTGGAATTGTGGAGACAGATGCAGATCACAATGGGATTGAAGAGTAAATGGGAGGTGGACAGTGAGGTAGACAATACCCTTTCAAGAAAGGTAGGATTGGAGACTATCCTAAGTGAAGTGACACACGAATGTAAAACCCAACATTGCATGTTCTCATAAGTGGGAGCTAAGCTGTGAGGATGGAAAGGCATAACTATGACACAGTGGACTTTGGGGAATCGGGGGGAAAAGCGTGGGAAGGGATTGAGGGGTAAAAGACTACAAATGAAGTTCAGCATATACTACTCGGGAGATGGGTGCACCAAAATCTCACAATAAAGAACTTATTCATGTGACCAAATACCACCCTGTTCCCCCAAAACCTATGGAAATAAAAAATTTAAAAAGTGGAAGTAAAGGAATCCAAGAGATAGTATGGTAATTACAAAGTGATGTAAGATAAAATTTTAAGGGTATTTGAACATATTTAGGGCATAGGGAAAGAAGTTATAGAGGAGAGGTTGAAGTTAAAATGAAGGACTAAATCATGGAGGTCTGTCTATCTCCAAGATCAATAGAAGGAAATGGTGTCATTGTCTTGAGGCTACAATGAGAGATGGCTTTATCCTTGAAGATAAAGTTCACACAATTATAATACTGCATTTTATTTCATTCCATATGTATATGTAACAGTGGAGGGTGAGGTGTTGGGTTTATGATAAAGAGGTGGAGATCTGGAAATGTAGCAGGAAGAAACTTGCATTGCGGAAGATAAATTTGTAGAAGGTAGTTTTTAAAGTTTATGGAGTCTAAGACTAGGCCTTAGTTTTCTCTTGGCACTAAAAGCACTGGGACTGAAGTAAGACTCAAGGAGGGACTTAGATGTTTAAACTGTCAGTAAAAGGAATGGGAAGTAACAATGCTGAATCCTGCTTTTCCTGGCAACCCTAGATAAAGAGTAGATGTAGTAAAATTTCAAAATAGTAAGTGAATAAGATAGCTTAAACATAGGCAGACTGGTTTCCTAAGCAGAATATGGACATAGGCATAGACTGCTAAAATTCAAAGAAATCAAGGAATTTTAAGATTAAGGTACAGAATAGATTGTCTATTCATATCAGAATAGATATGAATACTTAACTCTCTCAAATTGATTATAAGATTCTGGGTGGAGAGGGAAAGAATTTTGGAAAAAGAAGACCCATGACGAGTAAAATGAAAGCTGTTAAGTGAAAGGGAGACAGCCTGATTCACCAGAGCTTACACAAAACAAAACAAACGGGCCTAAGGCGGGTTGCTGGGATATTGGGAGCCAAAAGATAACTTGATGAAATCCTTTGTAGTCTAATGCTTTGAGTACTTTTGAGAGATTTGATAAGCAGTTTTACCATCAACAGCTAATGATACAAGAGTTTATTTAAATTTATTCCTGCAGCCAGGGAAATCATAGACTCTTCTTTTAAAAGACCCTGACATTCCATATGAAAGTGTTTTTTAGGTCTGCCCAGGTGATAATCCACTTTAGTATATCCGTTTCCAATACTACCAAAATGTCCATCAGGATATTTTGGTAGGACCTAGCCATATGTTTTACTTGAAGTATGTAAAACTGCCGAAGATACTTTCCCTTAAGGTTTTGCATATCATAAGACTTAGTTTCACAGTAGAGTGAGAAAACCCTTGATTAGTAACCAGAAAGCTTGGGTTCTAGGGCTTGCTCTTCTTTGAATAAAACGTATAATCTTTATTAATGGGTTCAGTTTCCTGCCCTATGTAATGAAGGCATTGGAGTAGATTGTTTCCCTTCTAAAATTCACTTGGTTCCCTGTATTATTTAACTTTGAGATGAGTGCACAATATCAGCAGTTTTACCTTTAAAGGTGTATTTCATCATGTGCAACATATACATTTCTGAAAAGTTAGCATATTTTTATGATTTGAATTATTTCTAAATATGACTGTGAATTTATTCTTCAAAGGGTCCTTATAATAAATCATTTAAAATGAATTCATTTCATAACTAATGATTTCATTATAATGTATAATTTCAAATTTAAACCTTTAGTTATTAAGTAAACACAACTCTATATATTTGCCTTTATGTAACTTTATAAAAGGTATCATGATTATGAATATAAGGAATACAAAACCAATGATAAGTAAGAAAATAGTAAGAAAGTAATTAATCATTTTAAATGAATTCATGACTTCAGGATACTAACAGAATTTGGAGGTTTGTTTAAAGGACCAATCGTTGTTGAGGACTTACAGAGAGTGAGATATGTCAGAACACTATATTAGAGCAAAATATTAGAGAATTTTACGTGGCGCCTTCTTATTCAACACTGGTAACAAAAATGTGATGAAGTCTTAAGGGGAAAACTCAAGTCCACCTTAAATCCTGTGGGTAAGCAAATAGGATCTAAATTTTTGAAAAATAAATCTGTAGTCTGATAAATTAAGATGTATTAGGTTGGTGCAAAAGAATTGTGGTTTTTCCCATTACTTTTCATGGCAAAAACTGTATTACTTTTGCATCAACCTCATATATTGTAAGTCCTAGAGCAATCTCTAATAAAGTAACTAAATATATATAGTTTAAAAGTAAGTGAAGGAGTGGCAAAAGAAGGCAGTAAAGGAGGAAGAGGTGAACAAAAATGATATGAAAGATACAGAAAACAAAAAGCAAAATCCTAGTTGTAAATCCAACCATATCAATAATAGCATTAAATGTAAATGCATTAAACAGTCCAATAAAAAATCAGAAACTAGGCCAGGAGCAGTGGCTCATGTCTGTAATCTCAGCTCTTTGGAAGGCCGGGATGGATGGGCCACTTAAGCATAGGAGTTCGAGACCAGCCTGGGCAACAGGGCAAACTCTGTTTCTACAAAAAATAGAAAAATTAGCTGGATGTAGTGGCACATTCCTGTAGTCCCAGCTATTGAGGAGGCTTAGGTGGGAGGATTACCTGAGCCCGTAGAGATTGAAGCCACAGTGAGCTATGATCGCACCACTGTGCTCCAGACTAGACGACAGAATGAGACTCTTTCTTAAAACAAAAGAAACAAACAAAAATAAGAGACTGTCAGACTGAATTAAAATAACAACAAGATCCAACTCTCTGCTCTCTACATACAACCAGATGCTGTTAACTTTGTGTTTTGACCCAGTTTAGTTTCAAAGATACAGATAGGTTGAAAATAAAAGGATAAAAAAAGATATGCCACACAAACAGCAACCATAAAAGACCTAGAGATGACTACAATAATATCAGATAAAATACACTTTTACACTTCAAAAAGCAACTAGATACAAAGAGAAACATTTTATAATGATAAAAAATAGCTTATAGGGAAGTTATAACAATTATAAATATCTTTGCACCTAACAACAAAGTCCAATGTCCATAAAGCAAAAACCGATAGAATTGAAAGGACGAATATTAAATTCTCCAATAATAGTTGGAAATTTCAATGCCCCCCTTATAATAATGAAGAAAAGTTAGAAATTTCAATGCCCGACTCTCAATAATAACTACCGGAAGATTAGCAAGGACAGATCCTCCTCAATTTACAAGGGGGTTACAGCCTGACAAACCTGTCAAATTGAGGAGTATTGAATGTGTATCATTTCTGCACCATTGTAAAGTCAAAAAATCCTAAGTCAAGCCATCACAAGTCAGGGCCCCATCTGCATATACAAGATTCAAACAACACTATAAACCAACCAGACCTAATACACATCTGCAGAGTGCTCCCAACAACAGCAAAATTTTTAGTGCACATGGAACATTCTCTAGGATAAACCATATGTCAGGCCGTAATATAAGACTGAATACATTTAAAAGGATTTAAAAAATAAAAAGATTTTTTGACACAATGGAATTAAAAATCTATCTGCAGTTGACAAACTGAATCAGCAAATACTTGGGATGATAGGCAAGATTCATAAATGATATAGAAATCATGTCGTGTGACTTCAAAGAACTGAAGCTAGCATACCCAACTAAGGAGTCTAATTTGGATGGGGGATGAAGTGGGATATAATAGTTTCCTCTAAAAAGCCTGTTGTTTATAACAAAGAGTATGTTAATATTTATTCATGATTTTCCAGAGGAAATAAGATCAGTGGGGGGAAGTTGCAGCACAAAATAAGGAAGAATATTGTAACTGTACTTTTCAATTCAATAAGATATAGGCAGTATTATACTTCCTTTTTTAAAAAAAAGACAAGGTCTCATTATGTTGCCCAGGCTAGACACAAAGTCCTGGGTTCAAGGGATCCTGCCGCTTTAGCCTTTCAAGTAGTTGAGAGGGACTAGAGGCACATGCCACTGTGCCCGGTTATGCTTTCATATATTGTGTTCCTTAAATTGTATTTTTAAAGTATTATGTAGAAAAGCCAAACAAGGCCAGGTGCAGTGGCTCATGCATATAATCTCAACACTTTTGATTGGCTGAGGCAGGAGGTTTGCTTGAGCCCAGGGGTTTGAGACCAGCCTGAGCAACATGGTGAGACCTTGTCTCTACAAAAAATGAAAAACTTAGCCAGGCATAGTGCTGCACACCTGTTGTCCCATCTATTCAGTAGGCTGAGGAGGAAGGATCACTTGGGCCCAGAAGGTTGAGGCTGCAGTGAGCCATATCCTCGCCACTGCACTTCAGCCTGGGTTACAGAGTAAGACTCAAAAAAAAAAAAAAGTCAAACAGTAGTTTACAAATAGTTGTTTTCACAAGGATAAGTTTAATTCCTGCAAAATGTCTTTTCTCAAGAAGTCGAGAAACCTTAGTAACAGGAACAGCTTGGCGTGCAGGCACCTCTACCCCTCCCAGGACTGGAGCTAGAACTTAGATATCGAGTCAGGACATCATAGGTCTTTCTCAACAAAATAATGCCCCCTCCCCTCAAGCAAATTTAACAAACTTCTAAATAAATTATTGTGCAATTTCCTTATGGTTTGGAAGGAACTTTTTCCTAACTTTATCAAATCTAAAGAACCATAGAGCAACTCTTTCTCCTAAGTCTATGCTCCAGTCATATGCATTATGAATTATGCAAATAGCTTAGTTAGATATGTAGATGAATTAAAATAGAATTTGCAAAACAAAATGCAAATTGTACAAAAATTAAGGCTATGATCACCAGTCCAGGATCACCTCCAATGAGTTATCTCATAAGCTGTGAACATTGCAACTTAAAGTGATTCACTCAGTGCCTGAGGAACCTTCTGAAGGAGAAATTGAAGAGGTGCTTATATTCTGTATGATTTCATATACACACACACAAAAAAAACAATGGACTGAAAACTATAAATCTATTTTGCCAAATATTCTTAACCTCTCTATTTATCTGCATTAAAACAATGTTGTTATTACTAGAGAGCGGAATTTTTAAAAAGATTTTAATAAGAAAAATTATTGCATTTGTTATATTCTCTCAGACTATAAATTACACCATAGAAGTAAGTTAGACTTTCTTTCATACCCTGGAAGTACATTTTGGCATATGATTCTTCCAGTAAACTAATTGATTCCATAGAGTGCTGAAGAACTTAGCATCTAGATTATGTGGTTTACCTATAAGAGGTTAAATTGCATATCAGGAAGGTCTGCATAAATCTGGGTGCAGTATCTTTCAGTCTTTTCTCTGTTTTGTGACGATTGACCCATCAATTTAGATAGCACCCTGAAGTATAGAAATGAGGAAGACATAGTATATTACCTCTTTTAATGATAAGCAAATGAGGAATCAACTCTTACAGGTATCTAAGAGATTTCGTACTATGTATTTATAATCTTATTTAATATTATATAACCAAATATTTTTATGCCTTTCCACTAATTTTCTACCAAGCACTTAAACAGAGTCTATTTGGAATGAAAACCACTTGAATGGAATATTTATGTTTAGAGTTTAGTAAATTTTCTTTGTAATATTGGCTATTATTTCTTACCTTGAATGAGTTGTTTGTATTTGTACTTTTTTCTAAATACTATTGGTATTTTAGAAGCAAAATTATTTAATGGTAAGATGTATAACATTGGAGATCTTAGCATATTTTGATTTGCACAGAAGTTCTTTAAAGGTCATATATATCAAATTTCATGAAGGAAATGCATTGGAGATGCTTAGTAGACATTTTCTTGGGCAGTAAGAATTACTTGCTTATCAGGATATGTATACATTAATACATATCCTGTAATGTCCATCTTCTAAAGAAAGTCCTCTCTGGGTTGAAAACCTCTCATTGCTAATCTTGTTTCTTATATGTCCAGTAAGAATTATCAACATGTCTTTCATGAGCTATGGCAAATAATTGATAATTACTGTTCAGTGTATTCCTCCCTAGGCAAATGGGTTCCTTTGTAGTACCTAGGACAAGGGGGCCACAGGCAGGAGTCCTCTGCTCTTTGCCATAGTGACACACTGCTACCATACCACGTGAAAACATCATGGTTTATTTATTTTAGAGCTGGTTGTAGCAATATTAGAGGAGGATATAATTTTCTTAAAGCATGAGGAGAGCAGGAACTACATCAACAGGATAATTTGAGGAAAGGCTGCTCAAAAACAAAGTGCCCCAGTCTCTTTAATAAATTGTATTTTCTTCTTGATTATTTAACACAAATGCACACTGAAAGTATTTTTACTTCAAATCTGAATCTCCATAAGAGAGTGTATATTAAAAAATACTAAAATCATATTTTTCAGTTACCTACAGTAAATGTTTAGTTCATGTTATAGTTTAATTACATGGTATCTGTCTTTGCCAGTGGAAATGTAATGTGCTAAATGTTCCATTAATTTTTTTTCTCCTTATACCCTACGCTCAGCTATGCCTGGTACAGGAGACATATACTTTTCTCATATTATTGATGAAGTGTTCATGACCTTTCTGTTGAGATTTGTGTGGTGGTGCTGTTTAAAGAAAGTATTTAGTGGAATTTGTGTGACCACACTAGGCAATGGAAGAATAGGTATTATTTCTGGCTTTGGATCTATAACTCAGGTTAATCGTAATCACTTGAAGAAGAAAACAGTCTTGCCACAGCAAGCAGTTTGGGGTTTTCTTTTTCTAAATGAGAGAAAATTGATGTAATGCTTTTTACATTGCGTTTTACAGCAAAGCATAAGATCTGTTTACCTGGTTGAAATTCAAATTGTTTTATTATGGTGTCAATTCTTTGGTTTTGGCAGCACTTCTAAAGTGTCTATTCACAAAAAGACTCCCATAGTGAATGAATGCTAGTGTTGACACCACCTAACAAGCAGGGATTATGTGTTTACAGAAGAAGTAATATGATAGGTCAAGTATAAGAGGCACTTCTCAAGAGCACTTCAGCACATAATGAGTGACTGACTAGAAAGTGCGGAGCTGCCACTCTTTAGCTTCGAGTCCGTGTTGATGCCCGCCTCTCTTCTCCAAAGCTCTCTTGATCATGTTCAGCTGCTCTGTTCTCATGTGGGGAATAATAGTAGAGTAAAGCTGCTTTTCTGTCTCATTTTTCTTGCTAATTTACACATTCAAGCCATTTTTTGTTTGCTACCCTTATTTGCTATTCCCTTTTGTCCAAGCACTGTTCTCTTTTTTGCCTCAGGCCTAAGAACTAATTTGAGCTTCTATAATTACTTCATGTTTTACACCTGTCTGCATATCATGCACCCCCTTGTCTCTGTACTTAAGCTGTATATTTCCTTGCAGAAAAGCTAGTTTTCATATACAAGGACTCCTAAGTTTCTTCCCTCAGACTTCCTGCAGAAGAAACACAATTAAACTGTTTCGATATCCTCAGCCATGCGGCTGACCTTTGCAGTTCATGAAGGACAAATGAACGCTGTCTGCTCAGACAGTTTGTGTTAAGACATTGTTGAGCAGAGAGCCTGAGCTTTGTTCCTCATGAATGAAGCAATGGTTGTAGTCATTTTAAAATCATTAAGACTCTGAATGCACAGTCTCATTCTACAGTGTTTGCTCTACAGCTGCTCTTCTGCTTTAATAGCAGCTTATTAAATTTGGGTCAAGCGTACTCTGAAGAGTATCACAATGAAGAAACTGTTCTAAAAGTTACCTGTTTAAAAAAGGCAATTGATTAGATTTTTAACTTAAGTGACAGCTGCAATTCATTGCCTATTCTTTGTGATGTCCTGCAGCCCAAGCAGCCTTTTGTAATTTGGGCTTCATTTTGCAAGAGCTTTCCTGAATAATCCAGGGTTGCTTTCCTCTTGGAGCCTGCTTCAATCCAATTAGGAGTTTAACAAGGGTCAAATTAAGGAGACTTTACACTTCATGTTTGCATCATTAGCCATAAGACTGTTATGTGAATGCATGACTGTGTGTCAGGGAAGAGGGGGAAAGGCTGCAGGATGGGACAGACACAAAGCTGTCAACTACCGTGTGGTGTGCCCCTTTGCTGATGGAGGCTCAGCAGGCTAGCAACAACATTTCCAGTTGTCTTTTGGGGTTGCTGCCTTGTCAAATCAGCTGGTATATAGTTGTTTGGAGGTTACAGGTGCTAGCTGGGGCTGATAAAGAAGAGTGTTTTTTGCCTACTCTTTTCTCTTCTGGTAGTCTGTTGTGATTGGACAAACGACTGGGAAGACATGAAGTTGAAACCTCCTGAGCATTCATTATTTTTGATGAGATGACAACTATGTAGGTTCATGTTCTCACTCCTCGTGCTCTTTCCTGCCTCCTCTTTTTTTTTTTTTTTCAAAAACATAATTGTTCTGTAAAATATTATCATAGGAAATGGAAACTAATTTTTGGGAGAATAGTTCGTTAGAGGCTTTGCAAAGACCAGTTACGTGTTATTCAGGAAAACAAAATTCATGATAGTATTTTTAGAATTGTGTTACTTAGAATAGCATTTTGCTCCACTTTGTCCATACCATCAAGTTATATTTATATTTAGCCATATTATGTCACTGTTTAAAGAAAGTGACCTATTTCTAAAAAGAAGGGGCAACAGAATTCTGCTAATCAGCACTTGCATGCGTGGGATATCGCTAGAGAACTGTTGCTGTGCCCCTTGAGCAAAGCTTTGTGCTGCTACACACAAAGTAAAGATTTATCTAAAATAACACTTTCATTGTTCCTTTCTTACCTCCTCAACCCATTAATAGGTACTTTAGTATCATGAGAGTTTTCATAGTTTAATCCCCTTTCAAAAGCTTTTCAGAATAAAAGCTCTAAATGGTCCTCAGTATTAATTTGATGTGACTTCTGTACAATATGGTTTAAAACTCTCAGAAGCACATTTTTACCGCTTACCCCTTTTCATCAGAGCAATGTGTGGAAAATACCAGCTAAATGTGTAGTGGAGTCTCTATTGTGAGCCATTGTTGCTTTCTGATAACATAGATTTTCAATTAAAAAATTATTGTCATTGTGATATACATGAATGTTAATCCCCAAGAATATTTGGGCTCGCCATTTTAAAAAATGTAAATATCTTCTTACTATTGATATTTTTCAAAGCTGTATTTTTAGTCTCTGATTTGCTAAGAATTAAGAGCCAGTAATGAAGTCAGCTTGGTAAATAGTAATCAGGCTTGATTATATGCACTCAGTTACATCTTTGTTTATATTTAGACCACAGTGGCTTCAAACACAAGAGCTTCCAGCACTAATAAATAATCCACCTCACTTTTTCATGTGATGCTTTTGACTACACATTTATCTTTCTTAAAAAAGTTCATGTATGGTAAATGTAATTCTTGCTGTCTGTAAAACATTTGATGATGGAACTGTACATTCCATGCCAAATTCCATTTCCTCAACTTCTCTTATAGACTACAAAGCCTCCAATATGACGGAGGGAACCCCTATTAATTCTTTTAAATTCCAGATCCCTTCTTTGAATTTTTCCACATTTTCCAAGGAGATGTGTGTAGGTGTGTGTGCATATGTATATGAACATGTGAACATCTTTCCACAGAGAAAAAGGTATTTATTTCTAAAAAGATTTTTGAAGCACCTGCTATTGCTAGCAGCTGAGCCCGTGAAACAGTAGAGAGAGCTCAAACAATACCACCTTGCCCACGGGGCTTTATTGGAATGGAGCGATAGGCAGAAATCACAGGAAACAATGTAAACCCTGGACTACAAATGTGCTCTTATTGGGGAATGTGATCTGGTCAGCAAGTTCAGGGACAGTTTTCCTAAGCCAGTGTCTCTGGGCTAACCTATTGAAAACATCGTGCCGTAAAAGTTTTTTATTTATTTTCTTTCCAAAGAACTGAAAATGTTTCTGCATATGCTTTGAAGTCGACATTTACAAACATAATGAAATTTGTGCTGATAATACATTAGGTAAGAGAACATGTAGAAAAGGGCATCTGGAAGCTTATCATTTCTAAGGAAGATTTTAGGCTTAGTTACGTTTATGGACAGGAATGAGCAAGTGACTTCTAAAACTATTTCTTTTTCTTGGTTATATTTTCTCTGGGTTTTTTTTTCTTTTCTTCCTTCAACAAAGTTTATTCCATGATTTATCTGCTTACCATGTAGAAGCAGATTGGAATCTGCCACTATTGAATCAACAATATGCTGGGACCAGATCCTCTGGGTGCTTGTGAGTCGGTACATTCAGTGTCCTCACCTTGGTAGCTTGAAATCTGCTTCTGACAGTAGGATTTATACAACAGAAATTGGTAAACCCTGCAAATAAGCCTCCCCTCCCTGCACTAGCTTGTTTATCAGCATAGCCATGCTTATGTCTGATGCAGTACATCGGATTTGGGCCTGCAGATAGATTTGGGAAAGAGTCCACAACACAGCTTCCCTCCATAGCTCCAAAGGAACTGCGAATGGAAACTAGAAAGCTTTAAACTCAAGTTTTCGATTTTTTAATTAATTATTTTAAGTTTTATGAGCATGTAAAACTTAAAGTATAAGTTCAGTTCCTCAGTGTATAAAAATTTAGCTAATGATAGCATTTATCTTTTAAGATAATAGTCACAACTCCTCCCCATTGATTAAGTGATGACTACTTTTTTAAATGATTGTCTTTTGCATGTAAATGTTTACTAGCTTCCAGTGTAATTGCAAGCAGTATAAAATTGAAGGTATATTTTTAAACTGCACACTAATGACCTTTATAAGTCAGTCTTTATTTTTTTCCTTGTAACGAATTAAATGTTGTTTTGCTTTCAATATACTAATTGGTTTTTCTGAATATAAATGTAATACTTTTGCTAAATATTGAAGTGTAGCAAATATATAATAGTATAATAAATAAAACTAAAATTACCGATAATGAAACAGCCCAGATATAAGAATTTAAAATATTATACATTTTCAATGTATTTATCTACATATAGGTAGATATATAATTTTCATATATATTATTTCATAACCTACTTTTTTCACACAGCAGTACATATTTCTATATTAATAAGTATTGATCTACATTACTCTTTTTAGTGGCTACATAACAGTTCATTGTGTAAATACAATATATTAATAATAACTAATCTCCTATAGGTAAACATTTTTTGGTATTTTCTCTATTTTAAATAAAGCATAATTTTGTAAATACTCTTTTGTATACTTGTTCACCTACCAGGATACATTTCTCAAGGTAGCATTGCTGATATTGAGAGTCCATGGTTTGTTTCATTTTGTTTTTGAGGCTTCTATAGAAATTGCTTCCAATTTTCCCTTCAGAAATTTTTTACCAGTATATTAAATAGCATATTGGACTATTTATGTCGTTGCTCCTCTGTCTGTATAGGTATAGTTATTCTTACTTACTTTTGTTAACTTGATTAACTGATGATCAAACTGGTTTTAAAGAGTCTAAAAACTATTTCTTCTTGCTCTATAGCTCATAAGCTTAAAATTGACTTCAGCATAGTAAGATGTTATTGTGTTATTTTTCAATGTTGATTATTTCCTAAGAGAAGGGAAAAAGAACATGATTTGAAGTGTGCAAAATTCATGTAAAAATATAAGAATACAGTTTTACATGAAAGAGCTAGTAAGATATATATATTATGCTAGCTAGGAAGAAAGCAGCAAATATGAATATTCATTTACAGTTGAATATTTGAGATATTTCACATTCTTCACATCCATTCATGAGTGAATATTTGTTTTAGAGGAAACATTTTGGATTATGAAATCAGAATATGGAGCCTCCCTCTATAGAATGTTGCCAGCTAATTGAAGTTAAAAACAACAAAACAACCCAAAACGTGCAATCCAAGCAAAGTATATGTGAAGCACAATTTGGCCTAAAGCCTGCCAGTTCACCAACTCTGCATTTCAGTTTGCAAACTCCACATTTTGTGGCTTTCTTCTTATGTAATATGATGTACATCTTACCAGTTCGTAACTAAAACTGTTACCTTCCTTTCCCTGAAACTTTAGTAACACCTACCCGTTTCGATTGAGCATGCCCAATGTGGAAGTTGTCACAGTTGAGACTTCTTTGTCTTCTCTTGCACCCATCCCACCTTACTCATGGACTTCACTTGACTTTATCTGCAATTGCTATTTTCGCATATGTAAAGATAAAAATCTTTTCATTTATTTATTTTCTTCTTATATCGTTAACATTTAAGTATTTTATATTGTAGGGAGGAGGGAACTCTTTTTTTTCTTTTTTTGAGACAGGGTCTTACTCTGTCTCTCAAGCTGGAGTGAGGTGGCCCAGTTATGGCTCACTGCAGCCTTGACCTCCTGGGATCAATCATAGCTGGGATTATAGGTGTACCCCCGTGCCAGGCTAATTTTCTTATTTTTTGTAGAGACAGGGGTCTTACTGTATTGTCCGGGCTAGTCTTGAACTCCTGAGCTCACCAAACAGTCCTCTTACCTTGGCCTCTCAAAGTGCTGGGATTACAGGTGTAAGCCACTGTGCCCAGACGTATGTTTTTCATGTTATAATGCAATGTTGTGTATTTTTTGGTATAAAATAAAAAATATTACAATTATCAGAACCTCATTTGTATCTCAGTAAATTACTGGCTTGTATTAATTTACTGCCTAATGTAAATATAAATATATATTATTTTAAAGAATGTGGGCAGAAATCAGAATTCAAATTAACATTTTTAAAAGAGGCTATTTCATTAGCATACATACGGAGATAAGCTTTTATTTAAAACATACCTATACTTATTTGGAATCATGCTTACTATATTCGTATGAATCCAACAGTGAGGCAAAAGCTGGCCTTTGTTGTTTTTTTTGAGACAGAGTCTCACTCTGTCACCAGGTGCCAGGCTGGAGTGCAGTGGCATGACCTCGGCTCACTGCAACCTCCGCCTCCCGGGTCAACCACTTCTCCTGCCTCAGCCTCCTGAGTAGCTGGGACTACAGGAGCGCGCCACTACGCCCAGCTAATTTTTTTGTATTTTTAGTGAAGACAGGATTTCACCATGTTGGTCAGGATGGTCTCAATCTCTCGACCTCATGATCCACCCACCTCGGCCTCCTAGAGTGCTGGGATTTATACCAAATCCTACAGGGGATTGTGTTTTGTCACTCTAGAAGCGTTCTTCACAGAGACTTAAAACCTCAAAATCTCCGACAAAGGAACAATTAAACTGGCTGATTTTGGCCTTGCCAGAGCTTTTGGAATACCTATTAGAGTATGTACACATGAGGTAGTGACACTCTGGTACAGATCACCAGAAGTATTGCTGGGGTCAGCTCGTTACTCGACTCCAGTTGACATTCGGAGTATAGGCACCATATTTGCTGAACTAGCAACTAAGAAACCACTTTTCCATGGGGATTCAGAAATTGATCAACTCTTCAGGATTTTCAGAGCTTTGGGCACTCCCAATAATGAAGTCTGGCCAGAAGTGGAATCCTTACAGGACTATAAGAATACATTTCCCAAGTGGAAACCAGGAAGCCTAGCATCCCATGTCAAAAACTTGGATGAAAATGGCTTGGATTTGCTCTCAAAAATGTTAATCTACGATCCAGCCAAAAGAATTTCTGGCAAAATGGCACTGAATCATCCATATTTTCATGATTTGGACAATCAGATTAAGAAGATGTAGCTTTCTGACATAAGTTTCCACATCTTATATCAAGAACATATAGTTGTGTTTTTATTGTTAATTCTGTCTATTTTTGTCTTATATATTTCTCTGTTGTCAAACTTAAGCTGTACTTCATCTTCTAATTTCAAAAGTATAACTTAAAATGTAAATATTCTATATGAATTTAAATATAATTCTGTATATGCGTGTAGGTCTCACTGTACCAACTATTTGTTACTATAATAAAACTATAGTATTGATGTCAAAAAAAAAAAAACTCTAGACATATAGAGTTTGAGTTTAGACCTAGAAATAGCTATTATTTCAATGATACATATTTTGCCTTTGACCTTTGTTGCTTAAAACTCGCTCACTATACTCTGCAGTTAATCTAAAATTTAGTTATATCACAGCAACCTATTCTGGACTATGAAAATCGGAAGTGAGAAATGGAAGTAAATTCTGAACTGGAAGTGTAATCAGTTAGTTCCCATTGTTTAAGTAGTCCAGTTTTATTATTTATCTTTCAGCTCTTCATTTTTCCAGGTAATGAGCATAAACATGAACTTTTTAACTGTTATATTAGGGATACATCTATGCCTAAGCTGGAGCCTGAAGGTATATTTTAAATTTGTGATTTCATCTTAGAAGGAATAGCCACAGTACAGTTTGGAAGAAATAGGTTAAAGATGCATTCCCTTAACAACTACACTTTTTTCTCAAAAAAGTTAATGTCATAAAATAAATCCTCTGAGAGGTATTCATGAATTTTAATACCTGGGAATCTTTTGTACATGGGAAGACATTTTTAAAGTTCTTTGGGTTTTAATGAATGTTTAATTGATTTTAAATTAATTAGGTTTAAAGACAAAAAGCATTCTACTTTAGTCTGTAAGTTCAACTTACAGATTTGATTTTACTCAGATATTTGGATATAAAAGCATCTTTAATTAAAATTTAAATAACTGATAGGTTTGAGAAATCAAATTTCTGTAATCATTTAACACGAGATTCATACAAATTCATCAGATTCTCTTATATATTTCCAACTTCATCTATTAAATTTATTTATTTATTTTATTTTTTGAGACATGGTCTCTCTCTGTCACCTGAGCTGGAGTGTGGTGGCACGATCTAGCTTACTGCAGCTTCAAACTCCTGTGCATACGTGATCCTCCAGCCTCACCCTTCAGAGTAGCTGGTACTACAGGCACATGTCAGCACACTCAGCTAATATATATATTTTTAATTTTTTCTAGAGAATGGGTCTGGCTTTCTTGTCCAGGCTAGTCTTGAACTCTTGGCCTCAAGTGATCCTCCTGCCTTGGCCTCCCATAGAACTGAGATTACAAGCGTGAGCCACCTCAACCAGGCCCATCATTTAAATGTATAAGTCTGATTTGTTACTATTTATGGCAGTAGTTTAAATGCTTAGTTTTTTTTGTTTTTGTTTTTTTTTTTTTTTGGTTTATAAGTCTGCCTTAGTTTTTTAAGTGTTTTGAGAAATCAAATATATTGATTCAGTGAGAGTAATTTGAAATTCTTACAAAGAACTGTGATAGCAGGATGCTATAGTTAAAACGGCCCAGGGATCAGGTGGGTTAGTGTTCTGTCTGCCCCTCACTCATTCCCTACAACACAGTCAAAAGGCAAATCCTGAGTAAATTACCCCACAAATTTTTGAATTACAATTTGTGATAAATTATTTCATTGCAATTTTTCAAAATAAATAAAGCCTCAAAATGACTTGTCACAAGTCATACAGCCAGTTAGAAGAACTCAATCTAGAGCAGCCTAGCTCTTTTGATTCCTAGGTCAGTGTTCTTAACTCCAAACCATTTCTCAAATTACAGAACCACTGCCATAGAGTTAGAAAGTATTTTCTAAGTCATCTGGTCTAATTTCATATTATAGGAGTCCTTTCTCGAACATCTCTTTTAATATCCATCCTTTTTGAATGTTTATAGTAATAAGGACCTCCTGCTAACTTTTCCCTTTCTGACTGGTGTCCCTCTTGGCCCCCTTAAAGCTATCTCTAATGACTTCTTTCTTTCTCTTAAAGCCACTTAACATAGGCTTTGCTTCCAACACTTCTCTGAAAATGCTTTCCTTAAGGTCACCAATGACCTCCCTTTTACAAAATCCATAGGCTAATCTCTATTCTATTTACGTAATTTATCATACCCTCATCCTGAATCACTCTCTGACCTTCCCTCCGGGATACCCTACTCCTGTTCTTCTACCTCCCTTGCTTCTTCTTTTCAGTTTTCTTTGCCAAAATTCTCTCCTTTTCTTCAACCACCTAATGTTGGAGGGCCCCAATTTTTGGGACCTTTTTTTTTTCTTTTTACAATTACTCTCCTGGTATCTTACGGCCTAAATATCCCCTGTATACTGAAAACTCCACAATTTCTATTTCTAGCCTGACTCTCTTTCTTGAACTTCAGCCTCTTATACTGTAATGCCTAGCTGGCATTTCTGCTTGTTTTGAACTCCTCTTTTCCTTTCCCACTGCCCTCCCCAATTCCCAAAATATTGCTCTACCAACAGTCTTTCTTATCACAGTTTCTTTTTTTTTTGAGACAGTTTCGCTGCTGTTACCCAGGCTGGAGTGCAATGGCGCGATCTCGGCTCACCGCAACCTCCGCCTCCTGGGTTCAGGCAATTCTCCTGCCTCAGCCTCCTGAGTAGCTGGGACTACAGGCGTGCGCCACCACACCCAGCTAATTTTTTGCATTTTTAGTAGAGACAGGGTTTCACCATGTTGACCAGGATGGTCTCGATCTCTTGACCTCGTGATCCACCCACCTCGGCCTCCTAAAGTGCTGGGGTTACAGGCTTGAGCCACCGTGCCCGGCCCACAGTTTCTTTCAACTCCATTAATCCAGTTGTTCAAGCCAAAACCTTGGAGTCATTTTTGACTCTTCTTCCTCTCATACCCAACATACAAAGTCTCTTAGTAAGTCAAATTATCTCTACTTCAAAATATATTCAGAATTTCACTTGTGACCATCTCCATGGCTCTGATATAGACAAGCCTATTCTGGGTATTCTTTAATTTTAAAGGCACCCCTTGCAATGAGATGCTCAGAAATGGCCTGATTGAACATGTTGCAATGGAATTGCTCTATCCCTTTTCCATCATCATAATTAGGATTCTAAGGATCATTTTAGTAGTCATATAATGGTGTTGACTGGAGTCAACCAAAGTTCCAGTATTTCTTTTATATTAATTGCTGCTAGATAGGTATCACCATCTAAAATAATTAAGTGACTATCACTTGTTGATCACCTACAAATACAACTTTGTTTTATTATTACTATAATTCTTAAAGACAGGAATTATTATCTCAATTGGTGGATGAGGAAATAAAGACTCAGAAAGACTAGTTTGCTTAAGGTCACAGGGCTAAAAATTGATAGAACAGGCAGTAGAACTCAGACCTGTTTTACTTGAAAGCCCATGCTTGCATCGTCACAGAAGAAGGTCTGCAGATGAGAAAGAACATGATACACTCAAGGATTTGAAAAACATGCAGTATATTGGAAAAGTCTAAAGGGCAGGATGCTGGCAAGAATCAGACCGGAGAGGGAAGTGCCCAATTTTGAGGGATATTATAAATTATAATTGAGGAGTTTACATTTTACTGACAAACACTGGGAAGGTATTGTTAAGGTATTTCAAGCAGATTTACTTTTCTAATTAATGATTACTCTGATGTTAGTTTGAAGAATGTTTTGGATGACGACAGTGCTGAGTTTTAATGGCCTAAACTAAGGTAGTAGCAGTGAAAAAAAACAGAAATTGATGCATCAGGTGGATTTCAAAAGTAGAGTGGATAACATCTGTGAACTCACTGGTTGTGGGAGGTGAAAGAGAGGATGACTACCAGGTTTCTGGCTGAGTGGTTGATAACATTCACTGAGAATGACCATTGGAGGAAAGGAAAGTAGTGCTGGGTCTAGGAGATAGGATGACTTTACTTTTGGAAATGGTAGAAGGTATCTAGGCGACATTTCGGTGATAATACCCAGATGATATCTGATCTAGGATCTAGGGGAGTGGAGGTCTCAGCTGCAGGAAAATCTGTGAGGTAAATCTGTGAGACATCAGAACATGGGTGGTAACCGATGTCACAGAACTGGATGAGTTGAATAGAGGATTGTTTTGAGAGCCCATAACTGGGTTCCAGTACCAGAGTGTCTAGCAATCATGCCCTAATGGCAGAGGAAGGGAAGCTGAACATGGGTGTCTACTGTGTGCCTTTCAATGGGTACGTCTTTTACCTGCAAATGGCCTGATGCCTCATTGACTGACCCTGACCAGGAGTCCCTCCATGAGTAACTGTTTAAATGGCAGATGCCATTGTGTCTCTTGTTTGACCTGTGTCTGGTATATGCCGCCTGACTGTGGCTATGGTTCTGGGAACCCAACCTTGTGGTTCCCTCTGGCATCCTAGGGAAAAGCCAGCTGGTACCCTGTGATTTCTTCAAATGGAAGGCACAAATTCCATATACCACCACAACAGGAAATAAGTTCAGAGAGCTGTTACTTATAGATCCTGGGCAGGGAGGGCACCATGAGTCAGGAGGGAAGTCCTCTGTCCCAGGTCATGTGAGGTAGGAGTATAGAGTCAGCCAGAGTGAGCGAGTGAGGGCCTGCATGGAAACTAGCAGTATATATAAGGGAATGGGGGCAGGAGGGTCACTTTAAGTTTGTGGGCAAATGCATGAATGGTCCATTTGAAGGAAATGATGGAAAAGCTAAGAGCCCAGTCTGCTAGGCCAGAGAGCGGCCTCTAAGTTTTTATTTTGGCCACCTGCTTAGGCCATTTGTGGTGTTCTACCTCTAGTACCTAGGCAGCAACCTTCGTTGTGTTGTTCCCATTACAAAGATACCAGTCTTTTAAAGACAGGACGGAGTTGTTTGCAAGTGGCATTTAAAGAATAGACAGAGAGTTAGTGGGAAAAAGTCAGGAGAATGGTAGTGGGAAGTCAAGAAAAGAGTTTCGAGAAGGATGAACTGACTGGTGAACAGTATGCCAGATCTGAAGGGGTCAGCTAGATAGGGACTGAAACTAGCCATTGAATTTAATAAGGCAACAGTCACTGTGGAAAAGCATTGTTTCAGCAGATTGTCAAGGGCTTAAGGATATTAAGTAATTTTTATTTTTCAAGCTAAAAGGAGAGCTCATTTCAATTCATTAAATTTCATTTGAAGACTTCAAACTAACTTCTACTTCATGATTTTGAATGTCTAGATCTGATCTGAATATGAAATTCTACTGGAGATTTTTTCTCATAGCCGCTAAATGTCTATTAATTATTCTTAACATACTTTTGAAAACATTTGAAGTAGAATTGTACCACAGGTGACTCCAGAATTTCTGTGTAGAGGAGATTAAGACTGTGAGGGTGTCAAAGGAGAACTGAAAGAACAATCCATGGGACTTTTGTTTCCATGCCCTGTGTTACAAATCAATAAAAACTGTGAGGTGTTGTGGAGAGGTTTTTATTCACAAGTTAAATACGTTTAAGGAAGTACAGATGCAGTTTCATACAGCCACTCTTTCTCCTTTCAGTCTTGACATGGTTATGCATTTATGTAGTATCCGTGACATGAAAATAATTTTAAATACTTTAGTGTCCATTTATATTTTGACTTAATTTTTCAACTCTGTTGTTCTGACTTATCTGGGTAAAAGTTATCTGCCTTGCGTTGTTAAGTGTCAACACTAAGGGCCTGCCATGTGCCAGCCACTTGCCAGCCACGTGCCAGCCACCTCGCTGGGGTATGTGAGAATGATGTTTAAATCGTTCTTGAACCAAACTTTTGCAGTATTACATGTTACTGTCTGTTCTCTGACTCAGAAAAATAAACTCGACTTGCAAAGGAGTAAAAAAGAAGGAAGAAAGGGAAAGCAAGGTAGAAAAGAAGGTATAAGAGGGAAGAAGGAAGCATTTACTGAGCATCTGTTAAGTACCAAACATTATGCTAGAAAATTTCATGTGTGGTCCTTACAATTTAGTCCTTACACGTTTGTTAGCCACTCATTTTGCAGTGAAGAAAACTAGTTTGGGAAGGTCCAGTGAGATTTATTAACTTACCTAAAAACTGCATAGGAAGTAAGAAGTAAAGCTGAGATCTTATTAATGTCCAAAACTCTTGCCACCACACATCATGCCATCTTACCTGGAAAATTCATTTCTCTCATTTTAATATTTTAGTCCTATTATGACTTCTTAATAGATTTTCAGATAACATAGTAATAAGTAGAAAACATGAAAATAATAAAATATAATAGGTTATAAGTATATAGTTCAAGTTTGCTATTGAAGGAAATGTATGTTTCTTTTAAAATAATTATAATCCATCTAAATATCTCTAAACCTCATCAGGCATTGATTGCAATGTATATTTTTACTCTAAAATATTCTAATGCAAGTAGATATCTCTCTGTAGTTAGCAATGATAGTGAAATATACTGCTTTTAGTAAGGTAGCATTACAATGTATCATATTACTTATGTTAATACACTCTTGAAAGAAGTTACATACTTTTTAACGTCTACACAAATATTTTTAAATTATCTCATATCTTGTTATTTGAAATATAAGAAGTTATGTAATGTGTATTGTTAATATAGCAGTCACTGCATTTAGTTATCTGAGAGTACTGTTTGCAGATAATTAGAAGGATGACAAAATATCTCTACTGAAAGCTGTATTTAATGTCCAATAGAGAGATGTTTTGAAATTTATAGTTGCCTCTATTTCGTTTGCTTAAAGAATTTTGGCTAAGCTATGCAGTGACTCTTTGAAGATAGATCTTCTATTCACAGATTTTAAAAGCCTCAGTGTCCAAAAGAACTCAACAAACTCACCCCTGTCTTGAATTGTCGGTGAAAGCACATGCTTTAATTTCTAACACACATTAGTTGTGTGTGCACCATTGGTACATGACAGGAAGCAAAATCTTGAACCCGTAGCTTCCCAGTATCAATTAAAATCTTGACTGCAGGAAACAGTATTTTTAGAGGATTAGCTGGTGGTTGAAGGATTCATTCATTCCTAAATATTCTATATATTTGGATTAAACCTAAATAGCAGAAACTGTCAACCTGGACTATCATTTTGGCCCCTGTTCTGGTTAAAATTTTCGGTTGCATAGAGCAGGCTTTATTCAAATTACTTCAAGCAATAGAGGCTATAGGTATATATGGCCTGGAATTTAAAAGTGGAATAACTGAGTCAGCTCTAGGGACCAACTGCTTTGTTTCTCTTTCGTAAACCATTTAGTCTGCTAATCTCTGAGTGTTCTTTCTTCTCAACAGATAATCTTCCCTTACTTTCTCAAATAGCTTTGGTTTTCTTGTACTTTCAGCTTGCCTGAGTCCGTTCTTGGTTCCCCTGGCCTCTCACTACATTGTGGTATTTCAGCTTCGGTTCCTACTGCCACACAGTTCTTTCTGTGTTTCCTTTTTCTAGTTCTCTACAGAAAGAATCTGACTCATTCAACTCTTGTTTTTGAGTCAGGTCAAACCACAAACTATTGGCAAACTTCTGGATTAGCTATTGTTGATTGAGCCTAAAGGAGGTACCTTATGGTCCTCCTGGGTCGACTTCCTTCCACAAAAACTGTGGCTGATCCCATTTCTCTCAGAAGGCAGCTGTGGGTTCTCTTGTACTATCTCCTGGTAGGATTGATTTTTCTAAGTTGTGCTTTAGGAAATGCTGTAAGCCTTGAAACTCAGTGTAACTATGTTGTTGAAGATATTATTCATTATACTACACAGGTTTTATTTTAAAACCCCTGGCATAAGCTTTAGTATTAGGAATAATTATGCAGTTATTTCTGAACTGGTTTATCTTTATAACCTTTGTGGTGAACTTATTACTTGTTTTTCTTTTGTTGTTTTTTTTTTGTTTTTTCTTTTCAGAGACAGAGCCTTGCTCTGTCACCCAGATTGCAGTACAGTGGTGCCACCTCGGCTTACTGCAACCTCCACCTCCCGGGTTCAAGTGATTCTCCTGCCTCAGCCTCCTGAGTAGCTGGGATTACAGGCACCCACCACCACCCCTGGCTATTTTTTTTTTTTTTTTGTATTTTTAGTAGAGATGGGTTTTCACCGTGTTGGTGAGGCTAGTTTTGAACTCCTGACCTCACGTGATCCACCTGCCTCAGCCTCCCAAAGTGCTAGGATTACAGGTGTGAGCCACCACACCGAGCCTGTTACTTCTTTTTTAACATTGCCTGTTGGGAGTTCACAAATTTGTGCCCCAAACACAGGAAGTGTAAATGATTCTGTAGTATGCTTTTTTATTCTTCTTATCCACCTGGATTCATTTTCTGTTTTTCACCTCATTATTTTTGTGTATTTCTAATTTGAATTATAATTTGTATATTCCTGTAAATCACTTTACATCTTTTCGGAAGTGAGGTATAGATATAAATTATGTAAATTATAACACATTCAGGAACATGTTCATGTTTCCAGCTAGTTTTTAGTTAAATGTGAGCTAATTTTAAAGAAATGGACAAATAATTTAAAAATAATAGTATGTGACATTTTTCTGTATTTAAGTAATTTTAAATCATCCAGCTACTTTTTAAAAAAAAACTTAAAAATCCCACTGGGTTTAGGAATATCTTTCAAATATAATTTGAGATTAGAAAAGATTTTATTAGACATTAATCATTTTTTGTCATAACTATTTGTAACATATTCTTGTCATGGAGAAGATAGCAGATGTGTAATAAGATTAATATACATTTTAAATTATTTTTACATAAACACTGTTTCTAAAACAGCAGCTTCTAGCCCTCCAACAATAACATACTCCTAAAATTATTTTTTCCCCAGACTCTACTTCTTGGCTACTCCTTTAAAAAAAAAAAAAAGAAAAGAAAAAGAAACTGACATCAATTTTATATAAAAGAAGCCCTTGAGGTGGAAAGTTAGGGAAGATTGCATGAGTTTATAGCAGACAAAATGTCGCTTACATTTTGCTGCTCAGTAGTTTGATATACTCATTTGCTGATGTGAAATGACGAGGGCTTACAAAACAGGGTTTTGTTTTTTAGCTGCCTGTAGACCTAGTGGGGCCTAACAGAACCCAGTCAGCAGGTCATTAACTCTGGAGAAAACAGCTTGCATTAATATGCTCTAATCCGGTATAATTAGTCAAATTACTGCACGCCGACCAGCTTGTCATGTGTTGTCAGACTTGGCATGTACACTGGGTTGCCTGGGTCCCTCTGGAATGCCACCCTCAATCAGAGAAAACTGCTCATTTGTAGTGGTCTAGAACTCTTGATGGAAAAGCCTACTAAAATAGTGGTCATAGAGGAAGTTTTATTTATTTTTTGAGAAAAAAAACATTTTTATCAAAAATAATTGAGCACTTTGGTGATTGAAATGGAATCTCTTAATTTTTGCTGTTTTCTGTACCATATCTACGTAATACTCCAAGAAAAATCAACATTAGTGCAAACAAAAAAAAAGATTGAAAATAAATAATTACCAGTTGATTATCGTTCCATTATATGGCAGTGCGTATTTGTAGGTGTTTGTGTATGTGTGGATCTTTTTCCAGTAGGGTAAGAGGTTATTAAACTCTAAAAGGGCCACATTAGCATAAATTTACAAGAGCTCTTGTTCTGGCGGCATGATAAAAACCTGTGTTACCTTTGCATTAACACTGAATTGCTTGTTGTGCTTTTGGCAATGACAGATAAGTCAGTGTAATTCCCCATTGCAACAGAAATGATGCTCCAGATTCCAAACGCATCCTGAAGATGTCACTGACAATAATCTTCAAAGAGCGGGCAGTGAAAGTGGGCTGTATGTTTGTAGGATGATATACTGCAAATGACAGGAAGAATTATGTGAGTGAAGACGAATCTGTAACATATTATTAAGCAATTTCACGAGAATAACAGGGATAAAAGGATAATGGATGAGGGTGTCATTATTACCTTCATGTAGAGGGAAAGCAAAAGCAAAGGTAGAGAGACAAGATTAATTGAGGAAGGGTGAAGCACTCATTGCTCATCAGCTCTTTTGTACTCTTTGCTCCTGAAATTCCAGACTGAGGAGAGGAAAAGGTGCTCAGAGCTGCATTTTAATGCATCTGGCAAAGAGTAGAAAACTGACAAGGCACTTTTTAGTCACCTCCCTTTTTATCAAAATATACATAATGACTGTTAACCTTTTGAATATTCCAAAGTCACAGCAAAAATCCAGCAGAAGGTTTATTCTTTGTGTATGTATGTATGTATGTGTGTGACAGCTTTGATTATTAGTTATGCTTTTAAAAACCAAAATTATAAACTATCAAAATGTTTTTAGCCATGCATTGCCAAAAAATTGCTATTTTCAATTTAGAGAATCACATTCAGTGATGAAACATTTCAAAATCCATTATATTATTATTTTGATTAGTCTGAGGTCATTGGGTTAAAAAGGCAATATATTTTATAAGCAGTTTTTACTCTCCATTTTCTAAGTATATTTCCCTTTCATATAGTAACTGGATTTTTTTAAAAAAATAATGTAAATATATTTTCCCTTTGTTAAATGAAGGGTGTGAGTAATTAAAAGCTTAAAATACTAAATTATCCATTTATATGGTTTTCTTTTAAATTTTATGTTTCTTATAACTTTCTCATTTGGCCAACTACTACAAAGCACATACTATATCACACACAGTAAGATGCAATTATAACATAGCAACCACTATCCTTCTGGTTACCGAATGGTAACACAGCTGTTTTGCTGGAATCTAAGAAACCTTTTGGGACATGAAATCCCTTCTGACTGTAATTTACTCATGATACGGAGTTAACCTTAGAGGTTGTAGAAACTTTAAATTATATATATTTTTCTGTGTGCTGGACTATTAGGAAAATAGAATGATCGTATTACAAGCTTAAATATGCACCCAATGGAGATACTTACTCAAAAAATAATTTGGGAACAAGAAGCCTACATTTCATCCTTTTCTACATGGTGAGTTCATATATTCAGGAAAGGTAACAAAGGGTTGAGATTCAGGAGTCGGTGAGAATTGAGACCCATGCAAGGCTGATATCCAGATAACAATCAAGAGTTTAATATGTACATACATACGCAGACATGCACAGCAGTAATGCTATTAAATGCTGCGTGTATATACCATCTAGTGATGCTATATTGCATTGCAAACTGTCTCTCTGTGTGCCTGTAATATTTTATCCTTGTCATTTTCTGATTATCAGATCTAGAATTCCTATTTCAGTTCTACAAATGGGAAATTTGAGAAGCAGAAAACTAAATGAGTCTACGCAAATAATTTTATAGTAAATGATGCTTCTAAGAATAAAACCGTCTTCAGATACCTCATCCAATGTACTTTCTATTTGCTGTTTGATTTTTTGACTTGTTATTTATGCCACATTCTGTTTTTTGATATTTTGTAGTTTTCATGTGCATCTTTTAAATTATCTTAAATGTTTCTTCACTAAAGGAGCATCCTCTGCCTTATGTTTTCTGTAGAGTAAGGGAAAAGAAACTAACATTTGTCAAGTACTTAATATGTCTTGGACACTGTTCTAGGCACTCTGTGTACATCATCTAACTTAGCATAGTTATAACAGCTAAGTGAGTTAGACATCATTATCACTGTTTTACAAAGGACAGATTCAGAGATGTCCAGTTATTTGTCCAGGTTCACAACTAGTAAGAGTCATGGATTCAAATCTAAATTTTCCTTGTTCCAAAGATCATGTTCTTTCAGTTACTATATAATCACTTACTCCTGTCTATCCTATATCTTAACATATACAGTCAAAATTATACTGTCTTTTTACATCTATCCTGTATTTTAGATCTCCAAATGTCTACATTCAGTGGCCTTTTTCTGTCCTCATATTCCTTGATTTCTACATAGCATTTGACACTGAGCTTCAAAAATCCTAACATGCGTCCTTACTAAGTCTTCCAGTCTCCTTCCCTGGCCAGTCTTCCGTCTGCCTTGCCGTCAAGAGATTCTCCCATCCCCAAAGGTGTGTCCTTTCAATCACCTCCATTATCTACCATAGATATCTAATTCCTTTTCCTGCTTTAAACCTTCACTGTGTACAGATAATCCCAAAGGTACCTCTCTAGTCCTGTCTTCCTTCTACAGCTCTATATTCTTAGCGGCCTGCTCTGTTGATTAGCGGTTGGTATGCTTTGCTTATCTTAAACAAAACTCATAATTTTCCCTTTCTCTAATTTCCTCTTAACTTCCCAATTTTGAAAGATATCATGATTCTAATCACCCAGGCCTTATTGCCCATTTGAATTATTTAGAAATTCTTTAGCCCAACATCAGAAGCTTCTTCCACCTCTTTAGCCTATTGGAGTTCATTTCCCATCTCCATCTTTGACAGATCAACCATCCTTCAAGGCCCATTGTCAGATATCATCTTTAATGAGAGGCTTTCCCCACACCAACCAAATATAGGTATTTCTCTCATCTTTGAATGGCCAAACGATTTGTACCTTCTACTATATATTTTATTGTAGTTTGTCTTTTATTATTTTTATAGTTGTCTACTCACCTCCTTAGACAGTAAACATATTGAGGGCAGTAACCATTGTATCTTATATACATAGTACTTGGAACAACCTTACAAGATACTTAATAAATATTTGTTGAATCGAATTAGATAAAATGACAATCTTAATAAGTATTTTAAAATGTTATTTTTTCTTCTACATGAAAAAGCCTTTACTGTGTTGAAATTTAATATTAACCTTTTGATTATTTATTTGACATTCTGGAGCGTATTCTTTCCTAATTTACATTTATACATTGCAATTTATTATTATAATAGTTACCATTTGTTGAGCATGGGCCTCCCTTGGGCCTTTTGTGGACCAGGTGCTTTGTTAATTCTGGATATACGAAGGTGAGCAAGTCCCTACCTTCATGAATGTCACCTATTTCCTTGAGAAGATAGTGCTCTTTTCATATGACAATTCATAAGGCATATTTATGAATTGTTATATGTATGATATATGGAAAAAAATTAAAAAGAGAAATTAGAGCCTTTTATTATATATTTAGATATATCTAAATCTTAATTATATTAAATCCTTAGTTATAACTACTATGTATATCATAGTTATATGTATGATAAATGGAAAAAAATTAAAAAGAGAAATTAGAGCATTTTATTATATATTTAGATATATCTAAATCTTAATTATATTAAATCCTTAGTTATAACTACTATGTATATCATAGTTATATGTATGATAAATGGAAAAAAATTAAAAAGAGAAATTAGAGCATTTTATTATATATTTAGATATACCTAAATCTTAATTATGTTAAAACCTTATAACAACCATAAAATATAGGTATTGTTTATCCACGTTTAACAAATATGGAAGCGGACTCTGAGAGTCAAAGGTACTTTTCCAAATCACAAAAGCAGTAAAATGGCAGAGGCAGAAATGGAACTGAAGATTATTTAATGCCAAAGTCTATGGTTTTCCACTGTGCCACAGGACTCTACATGTCTGTGTCCTAGCAAAAGGGATGTTACATGACAGGAGCTCTTAACTGTAACTCACGTATTTGCCTCAACCTAGAAGAGGCTGGGAACATTCGTCATAATTTTGCCAGACGATGGGTAGAATGGTATTACTTATTAAATTTATGGAAAGCATACCCCCTGCAGTTTTATGAAAGGAAGGAAAATACCTTACTTGTGTGCAAAATGTCCAATCAGGGTGAGCACTCGTCGTTGCCCTACTTGCTAGCAGCAGTCACAAGATCCCAATTATTGATATAATTTGGGTCAGAGAGAATGTTTTCTGCATCCTACCAAGCTTTGATATGGGTCGGTGTTGGGGGAAGGTTGTGGGATACCTCATAGAGGCTGACACTTGCCACTGCACGTAATGCCACTCACATGATTATAAGAGAGCAATTCTTCATTCACCGTAAGTCCAAATCCAACATAGAGCATGGCAAACAAAACAGAATTAGCTCCTCTCTTCCCTTTGCATTAAGCAAATGTTGATGCTTCGCTGTGAAAGGAAAAAGCAAGCAAACATTTACAGATTGTCTAATACAATTGTACTTAGCCTTTCAAGCGTCTTTCAGACTGCTTCTTATGCCTACATGTCTCTACTTATTCTTTTCTTCTTGTTTTTTAATTCCAAACTTATTTTACCAAGACTTCTTTTGTCTTCCCTTACTGTAAGGTGTTTTTATATGTAGTCTTTGTTTTGGGGAAAACAAAAATGTTCTTTTGGTTTAACATTACCCAAATTTCAAATTTCTAGTCCACATACTCATACAAAAAAATGATACTCATAAGTTTTAGATAAGGTTAGGATTTGTTTTATTCAATTGCTTGCATCTTTTAGATGATTCTAACTTTATATTTCAACTTACAAACTTTTAAAGCTGGGATCATTCAAGTCCCTTTCATTGGCCTTACAACTACCCATCAGGTTGACATACCCAAATGTTCATATACTAGTGCTTTTGATTATAAAGATTATTTTTTATTTTCAGATTTTCTAGGCATTCTTGAGTGAAATATTAGTTTCATTTATTTTTTGACATAGTTTTGGCCTTTTAAGTAGCATTCAGTGCAATGTAGACATGAATGAGTATGCCTTACAGAGGATATGAAGAGTATAATTCATTTATTTTTAAAATTTTTAAATGGATTCATAATAATTATACTTATTTGTGGGGTACCTGTGATATTTTGATACATGTATACAATGTGTAATGATCAAATCTGAGTAACTGGGATATTACCTGAAGCCGTTATCATTTCTTTGTGTTGGGACCATTTCGAATCTTCTACCTATTTTGAAATATACAATACATTGTTTTTAACTATAGTTACTCTGCTGTGCTATTGAACACTAGAACTTATTCCCTCTATCTAACCGTATGTTTGTGCCCATTATCCAAACTCTTCATCCCCACACCTTCTTCCCATCCTCTGGTAACTATTATTCTACTTTATTCCTCTATACAGCAGTCCCCAACCTTTTTGGTACCAGGGATGGGTTTTGTGGAAGACCATTTTTTCCACGGACCTAGGACATGGGTGGGGATGGTTTTAGAATGAAACTATTCCACCTTAAGTCATCAAGTATTAGATTATGAAGAGCATGCAACCTAGATCCCTCGCATGCACAGTTCACAAGAGGGTTTGCACCTGCTGCCCCGCGCTCACCTCCTGCTCTAAAGCCCAGTACCAGTTCATGGCCTGGGGACACTTGCTCTATAAGATCAACTGTTGCATATTTGTCTTTCTGTGCCTGGATTTGAAGAGCATATTTTAATCTGGTGATTTGATTACATAGAAGCCAAGCCTAAGGTGCCTACTATGCTAGTATCACTGTAGTCACCATGTATAATAATCTTTCAGTTAAAAAATGCCTTGAGATAAGGAAATCATGTGTCTTCCTATACCAGCAAGATTCTAACATTTCCTGTCCTTAGCACTGAGAAAGGGAGTTTTTATGGGATAAGGGACTGGAGAGAGGTTGAGAGGGAAGATGTGCCAGTGGTGATGCTAGCAAGGAAAAGGTTAGAGTATCCCGGGTTATAGGAGCACAGTGCCAAGGATGTCATGCCGTAGAAACTCTGAGGGACACCAACGTGACCAATGATCTCTCTTTCTTTTTTCCAGCCAGCTTCAGGAATTGATTCCCCTCTCTCTCTCTTCCAGCACTCTTATAGATTCTTCACCCAGGGTTTCTTTCCTTTTGACCCCAAAGAGCAAAAGAACAGTCTTCTAGCTTCTCACAAGTCTCCTCTCCTTTTAACCCTCAGACTCCTGTAAACTTCTATTGGAAAATTCTAAGTGTCTGTATCACTTCAATTTGAGAGCTTCTTCTTGAAACTTATGATTTATATATGACACACCATAAATGCAGCTTTTTCTGAAAAGTCTTTACTGACAAGGGAAGTTTTTCATTGAGGAAAAAATCCTTTGTTTATTTCCTTACTTCTGTGCGTCATCCATAGAGAAGAAAATTCAAACTTTGGTCGTTCTTCCCATGGGAAGGAAACTGCTGCTCTAATTTCCAGAGCCTTTTCATTGCTGGGTGTTGGAGGCCTTGTTCTGGCTTCAAATCACACCAAATTCATCAAGTCTTTCCCAGATAACCTTGCAATAAGGGAGGATATTCGCTATTAATTGAATTAATATTTATTATTATTTAATATTATAGTAGCTACTATTAATTTTTATGAAAAGTTTCTAGTTTTATCTCTGGTTATTATTCCCCTGTTGTACATTTCCTTAGTCAAAAACTCTGCAGGAAAAGGCAAAATATGACAGGCTTTTTTTTTTTTAACTAACATGCAACAAAACCTTTATTAATATTTTGAACAGGTTCATCTATTACTGAAACTTGTAATTTCTAAACTTAAGTTGGGGCAAATGGCTATAGTGAAGAGTATTGCCATCACTGGGCACTCCGAATGCAAAACTGAAGAATTAACAGCCACCCCCTCAGACAGGACCAGGTGCAAGGTCGACTCTTTCTGGATGTTGTAATCAGAAAGAGTGCGGCCATCTTCCAGCCACTTGCCTGCAAAGATGAGCCTCTGCTGGTTGGGGCAGATGCCTTCTTTATCTTGGATCTTGGCCTTCACATTTTCGATGGTGTCCCTATGTATATATTTTATATATATATATATATATATATAAATTTCACCCACAGGTTCTAATTCTGATTTCATTACTATTACAAGTATGAATGTTTAGAAATCATTTGGTTGCAAGAAATAGAACTCAAAGTAGCTTAATGTAAAAGATCATTTATTTGCACATATGAGTAGTTCATGAAATCCCATGACAAGAACAAGGAAAGCCTGAAGAGAGACTGGAACTGAGGACTGGACAGTCATGTGTCTGGATGTCTCCCCTTCATGTGTCTGGGTGGGCTTTTGTCTCTGCTTCTGCTTCTTTGTTGTTTCTCCTCACAGATAAGATTTCCCTGGATCTCCCTGCTTGAAACCCAAGAGTCACTTCAGGGACATTACAGAGACTATAATTCACTGCTGCTCCATTACCAACTAAAGTTCCACTTTTTTTTTTTTTTTTTTTTTTTGAGTAAGAGTCTTGCTGTGTCGCCCAGGCTGGAGTGCAGTGGTGTGATCTCAGTTCACTTCAATCTCCGCCTTCTGGGTTCAAACGATTGTCCTGCCTCAGTCTCCTGAGTAGCTGGGATTACAGGTGCCCGCCACCATGCCTGGCTCATTTTTTGTATTTTTAGTAGAGATGGGGTTTCACCATGTTGGTCAGGCTGGTCTTAAACTCCCAGCCTCATGTGATCCACACCCCTCGGCCTCCCAAAGTCCTGAGATTACAGGTGTGAGCCACCTCGCCCAGCCACACTTTCAAATTCCAAGGAGAGGGAATTTATTAGTTTGCCTCTGCAACAACTGTTCACCCTGGTCTAAGTCAGCTCTGGTTAGAGAGAAGTAGGGACACACCTCTGAGAGTATGGGGAAGCTTTTTTGAAAAAGGGGGTATGGTTGGTACGTACACTCCAAAAACCTCTCCCCCTTTAACTATTTTGGTGCCTCCTTTCCTCAGTATACTATTCAGAAAGAAGAGTGCCCAACCCAGTTTGGAGGAAGATAGAAGGACTCTAAATATGAACCAGTCAACAGGCAGTCAGTCAGACAGAGAGGAGCAGGATATTCCATCCAGATAGAAGAACAATGAGGGCAAAAGTACAGAGGGGCAAAATGCCTCTGAGGACAGCAGGGATTCAAGGAGATACAGAGCAGTGGTATGAGGAGAACCCAGAGATGAGTGCTGATATTCAGCAGCAGCATTCGCTATAGGATGTTAGGGGTGGTTGACTGGTGTGGTGGCTTACGCCTGTAATCCCAGCACTTTTGGGAGGCCAAGGCGGGCAGATCACCTGAGGTCAGGAGATCGAGACCAGCCTGGCCGACATGGTGAAACCCTGTCTCTACTAAAAATATAACAATTAGCTGGGCATGGTGGTGCACACCTGTAATCCCAGCTACTTGGGCAGCTGAGGCAGGATAATCACTTGTAACCAGGAGGTAGAGGTTGCAGTGAGCCAAGGTCATGCCACGGCACTCCACACTCCAGCCTGGGCAACAGAGCAAGACTGTCTGAAAAAAAGAAGGATGCTGGGGGTAGGAGTCAGAGTCTGGAGGCAGGGGCATTGGTAAGGGTTGACTAGAGGTTAGAAAACCACTAAGATGGGGTCCCCACCCCTCTGCCACATACCAGCCTGTGGCCGGTTAGGAACCAGGCCACACAGCAGGAGGTGAGCAGCAGGCAAGCGAGCACTACTGCCTGAGCACCACCTCCTGACAGATCAGCAGCAGCATTAGTTTCTCATAGGATTTCAAACCCTATTGTGAACTGTGCATTGGAGGGATATAGGTCACACACTCCCTATGACAATCGAATGCGTGATGATCTGAGGTGGGACAGTTTAATCCCCAAACCACTCCACTCCCTCACCCCTGGTCCATGGAAAACTGTCTTCCATGGAATGGGTCGCTGGTGCCAAAAAGGTTGGGGACTGCTGCACTAAGAGACTTAGAGGGCTTTATCAGTGAAAATAAAGAAAAAAGGACAGATGCGAGAAATACTGCGGAGCTGGAATCAACGGGATTAGCCACCAGTCGGACGTAGAAAGGAAATGACAAGAATATTTACAGATAAGTCCCAAATGTTTAGTTTGATGACTTTATGAATAGTGTTGCCATTCACTAAGATAGTAACAGAAACTTACTATGATTAGTTACCACCCTTTTTCAGTCCTGTAATATACCAAGTACTATGCCAGAGACCTTTCTATCCACTATTTAATCACTCTAATGTCCCTATGATTGATATTTTTTTCACCCTTTTATATAAAAGAAATGCATGTCTTTAAGAATTTAGGTATGTTGCCTTCATTCATGTAACTCAAAGTACAGAGTTAATTTTCCTGCTCATTTCTGACTTCAGAACCACCCTACACTTAGGTTTGTTTTTCTTAAGAAAGAAGGCCAGGCACAGTGGCTCACGCTTGTAATCCCAGCACTTTGGGAGGCTGAGGCAGGCAGATCACCTGAGGTCAGGAGTTCGAGACCAGCGTGACCAACACAGAGAAACCCCATCTCTACTAAAAATACAAAGAATTAGCTGGGCGTGGTGGTGCATGCCTGTCACCCCAGCTACTCGGGAGGCTGAGGCAGGAGAATCACTTGAACCTGGGAGGCGGAGGTTGCAGTGAGCCGATACTGTGCCATTGCACTCAAGCCTGGCCAACAAGAGTGAAACTCCATCTCAGAAAAAAAAGGAAGGGAGGGAGGGTAAAAAAGAACAGATTTTAAGGAAAACAGAAGTTCATTTTGGACTTACTACATTGAGTTTCCTGTGAGACAGTCAGCTGGAGAGGTCTAGTGGACATTTGACTATAGGTCTGCAACTTATAAGCAGTCTGGGCTAGATCCTCAGATTTGAGAAAAGGCAGCTTAAAGTGGAAATTAAGAGAGTGGCAGAAATCACTCAGGGGAAGGAAGCTGCCCAATGTTACTATGTAAAACAGACGCCTGCCTCTCCTGGGGATTGTTTGACATCATAAATTCACTGACATACAATTTTTCAAGGCATTCTCTTTCAATTTTAAGAATCCTTTCAGTATCAGCTATTATAGCCCGTACTTTTTCCTCTCTTTTCAAAAATGCTTGTCAGGGATTTATCTTTTTTTAAGAACCAGTTGTTAGACTTTTAAAATTTTTACTTTTAAGTTTTCTAATGATTTTCTATTTATTTTAGCTATATTTCCTTCTGCTTTTTTCCTTTGATATGTTTTTCTGTTTTTTTTTTTTTTTTGGTTTTTTTTTTTGAAGATTTAAATTGAATGCCAAATTCATGAAGTTTTCTTTATAGTTGTAAGGATTTAAAAGTAAGAATTTGCATTGGCTATCTATTTTCATCACATCTCATGGTAATGTTTTAATATTTATCGTTTTCTAAATGCACTGTTACTGTGTTTATTCCTAAGAAAATGACATTAACCCAAATGAATCTAATTGGTAAGATGTCTTTGGTAATAAGGTCTTTCTTGGAGCACTGAAAAGAGGATAATGTAGAACCTCACATTGCTCCCTCTGGATTCTATACCACGTTACCCAATCAACTCAGAATTCGTAAGGAAGAGCTGTGCTACAGATTCAAAGAAAAGGGAAAAGATTCATCCTCTCTTTTTGAGTATGTTTCAGGACAATAAGTCAAATCCTTTGGTTAAGTTCCAAAGGAACAAGTCAGCAATGAACACTATGGTCTGAGTGAGGAAAGGATTTCAGGCAGTGCCCCAAGCCCTTGGATTCTCTTTCCCACCTCCTGGTTTTCACTTTCTCCCATTCCTAGTACTTAGTAGAATTTTTCATTAAACTCCACAGAACTGGGCCATCCTCAACAAAATCACTCCACAGATTATTTATTGCAGCATAAATAAATTCCAAATCAAGTTCTGTGTCATTGAATATTGATACCATTTTTAAATTCCTTCATGTCAGATTGGTGTATTACATTGAGTTTGTCATACTTAATCAACAAACTAAAGCTAAATACTTTCCAAAGAAATAAACAGATGCTAAAATATACCACTTGGATTTTATTTAATATTATTTAAAATAACATTAAATTACTATATGTAGACATAAATTTTATAACTAAACTTATTGATTTACGTATCATAGAAAAGTAGTAAAACAGCCCTACAGTACTTAATGGAATGTTTGTCATCAGCACACAAGGTATTGCAAGAATAGATTACCTGGATGAATGATTTGGAAGGCTTTTATCTAGAGAGTTAGCATAATAAAGATAGGGCATAGTGTATTCTGGTCCCCATTGTGGATCCCTTTTTTAAATTAGAGAACTAAATTGATGTCATCTATTTAGGAGAATGCTGAATAACAAAATGTATTACTTTTTATTCTTTTAAATGTCCTACCATGTTTCAGAATGTTGAAAGCAAATTAATGCATATCAGAAATAAGTTATCTTGTTACTGTCAAAGGATAGTAAATGTAATTGCTTCGTATATTTACTTACCTTGCTTTAGTGCCTGGTATATCAAACTATTGAATGTCGATCAAGATATGCATTCAGTCATTATAGAGATCAGTGGTAAATATTACCATATTGTTAAAATAAAGTTGAGGCCAGGCATGGTGGCACATGCCTGTAATCCTAGCACTTTGGGAGTGGATGGATTACCTGAGGTCAGGAGTTCTAGATCAGCCTAGCCAATGTGGCAAAACCCCATCTCTGCTAAAAATACAAATATTAGCCAGGTGTGGTGGCGTATGCCTATAATCCCAGCTACTCGGGAGGCTGAGGGAGGAGAATCACTTAAACCCAGGAGGCGGAGGTTGCAGTGAGCCAAGATCATGCCACTGCACCCCAGCCTGCATAACAGGACCAAGACTCTATCTGACAAAATAAATAAATAAATAAATTTGAGAAAACATGACATTAACCCAAATGAACCTAATTGCTAAGATGTCTTTGGTAATAAGGTCTGAGGCAAGACACTTAGTATCTTAGTCTTTTGGGGCTATTACAACAAAACACCTTAGATTAAGTTATTTTTAGACAACAGAATTTTATTGCTCTTAGTTGTGGAGCCTGGGAAGTCCAAGAATAAGGCACCAGTGGATTTGGTGTCTGGTGGAGGTGCTCTGCCTTGTAGATGGTGCCTTGTTGCTACGTCTTCACCAAGGTGGGAGGGGAAGAAGGTTTCTCAAGCCTCTTCTATAAGGGCACTAATTCCTTCCCAAAGGCCCTGCCTCTTAGGGATTAAGGGTTAGGTTTTAACATATGAATTTCAGAGGGAAGGGAGAGACACAGACATTCAGACCATATAGCATTTGGGTTCCAGTCTCACCTCTCCCAGCATTCAGACTTTTTGTGACCTTGATAAAATAAATCATTCCTTACTCATTGGTAAAGTAGGGATAAAAATTCTTGCCCAGCCCATAAAAAAGTGATTCTGTGCTGCTTAAATAAAATTGAATATTTGAAATATGTGTGGTGTGTATATAGTTATGTATTAAGAACTTCTAAATTTTGTGTTGTAGATATTTTAAATTATTTTACTATGAAATGGTCAAATCAACAGAAAAACTAGCCAATGTCATGTACTCAACTGCTCAGCTTTAATGTCTCATAAAATTTGATATATTTGCTTCTGATCATTTTTATAAAACAAAACATTAAAGAATACAAGTTTTGGTTAGTGTGATGGCTCATGCTTCTAATCTCAGCACTTTGGGAGGCCAGTAGATCACTTGAGTCCGGGAGTACGAGACCAGCTTGGGCAACATAGTGAAAATTTGTCTCTACTAAAAATACAAAAATTAGGCATGGTGGTGCATGCCTGTAGTCCCAGCTACTTAGGAGACTGAGACAGGAGACTCACTTGAACAGTGTCCTTGGGGTGTCACTCTTTCTGTTAGAAACCTCTGTGGCCTGTGGGGCCTTTGCCCACGTTTTGCTTGTGCCCACTGGCTTGTTCTACCCACTCAGCCTGTCAGGCTGTGCTAAGCTTGCACTACTGGCCCAGATCCCACGCCTGTCAAGGGCAAGCCAGGCACTGAGTCACAAAGAGCATGTGAGCAAATATGGGGTCCGGCCACTGTGCACAGCCAGATGGGCTGGTTGTGGCAGAGCAGACAACTCCAGGCACTGGCACAGGTGCCAGCTCTGTGTGAAGCTAACGCTGGACCAGGCGTACTGTAAGCAGCTTCCACTGTGGGCACTGGGAAAAGCAGTGGTAACCAGAAGCTTGGAGATGCCAGGAACCACAGACTCCCTAAGAGAGTGGCACAGCCTTGGCTCAGGGAGCCCTTAGGTCTGGGCTCCCTGAAGGGCCACAGCAGTTCTCTTCTCTCCTTCTCTCTTCTCTCCTTTCTTCTCTTCTTCTCATATCCCACAACCTGGCAGGCAGGGTCTATGTTTCAGCCCTGTTTGTGTTACAGCTGTTCCAGTCATTCCCACTAATGTCCAGCCCTCAGCAGAGAGAAGACCAATAATGAGTGTGGCTGAGTCGTGGGGATTTTATGGGCTCAGAAGGGAGGAAGTGCATGGTGATTGGTCCATGGGGGTACCATGGGCTTGCCTGGAAAAAGCCCCATCTGATTGGCCCAACACTCATGAATAACTTCCTCCCTCAGGGAGGTTATCACCTGGAACTGGCAGGTGGACCTTCAAGCTTCAGGCCATTCCTGGATTGAAAGTGGGGTTTCACCAGGGACCTGCCCCTTTCTGCCCAGGAACCTCTCTGCCTCCTGCCGTCAACATTGCCATCCATGGTACCCAGGCTGTTTATGCTGAGGAGTGCCTGCAGGCCCATGTCTAGCTACCCTCGCCCTCCCTCCTAGCTTGTGGGTGCCCAAAGCCCAGACAGGCTGAGGCGGCAAGGGGGCTGGCATGTCAGTGCCACCCCAAGTATATGCACACCTAACTGGGTCACAACAGTGCCCAGGTTCGGCCACAACCTTGCTCTGGAGCCAGGAGAGGCCAAGGAGTAGGAGCAGGCACTTCGGAGCCTGTGGGGGCAGGGGTTTGGCTTCCACGGCCCCTGATAACACAGGGGTGCCCAGGTCCGAAGCCGCAGCTGGGAGGCTGTAGCTCAGTAGGGGGCGGGCTGCCCACCTGTTCTGGCTCCTGCCGCACTGTGGAACACACAACCTCAGCCGCACCTCTGACGCTGCAGCGGCATCTTCCCAGTGGCTGCTCAAGTCAGGCTGCCTCTGCCATCACCAGGAGGCGAAAGTTGCAGTGAGCTGAAATCATGCCATTGCACTCCAGCCTGGGTGACAAAGCAAGACCCTGTCTCAACAACAAATACAAGTTTTACCCCATTTTTTTTTTAATAATGGTTCCACTCTGCTCCCTCTTACCCTAAAACTCTACATTATTGTATGGAAATGTTATCCTAATATGATCATATTCAATTTAGGCTTCCTACTCAATTTTCAGTTTTTTATATATCCAACAATTTTACCCCAAATATAAGTACATCCATTATGATGACGTGTGTTAGAAGGGCCAGGCTGCTCACATAGATTTTCAGAAACACTGAATTTAGTCATCATCAAGAAAATCTGTAATCAAACTCTTTGTCTTTTTTTGTTCTCTCTCTGCATGTTAGTTAATGCCAAAGAGAAATAAAGAAGACATTCTTTTAAGTGTATTTACACTGTGAGAAAGATTGCTCATTGAAAATATTGATTTTTAATTATTTCTTTGGGATAAATAAATTAAAAACCAAAAGCTACAATTGTAGGCAAATTTGGATGACCAATATGAATATTTACAGTATTGGGAATAAGGTTAATATTTTAAAACAAGGTTGACAGGAGAAAAATTGTCTTAGTTTGCAAAAGGAAATTTGTTTCTTTAAGTGAAAATTGGGGTCAGTAGGCCACAGCTCTTCTTGCTTTTACATGCCTGAAATGAATTAAATAATGCAGCAGCAAAGCAGTGCTGAGCAGACTAATGACAAAATTATACATTAAGGCTCAAAATCATTATACGCTAGAAATACATATTTTATATATGAAAACATGAAATTTTAAATGCATTCCCACATTAAAACATGAAATTTTAAATGCATTCCCTCCATTATCTTAAGAGAGAAAAACTAAGTCCTGTCTTCTTATGTTCATTAAAGCACTCCTGGTCTTTTTCTAGGGAGCAAGGGTGGTTACTGCATTCTGTTGGCTGATTGTGATTGCAATGTGATTAAAGACTTATTCTTCATACAGTGGATGCAGTATCCAGCCACATATGCTATTCAAAGTGAGTATAATATTATTGTGTGGAGAATAAGTCTAATTTTGAGTTGTTTACTCTTCTTTAGATTCCCTTAAGTGAAATAATGATAGTAACTTTGTTAAACATGTACTGTGTTCTAGGAATTGTGCTAGGTACCCTACACCCACTATCTGATACACAATAACACTTTGAGGCAGACATTATTTTTACCATTTTATAGATGAGGATGCAGGCTCAGACAGGTTAAATAGATGACCAAAGTAACCAGGCTAGTAATTGTGGTTATGAGATGCTAACTTCGTATTTTCAGTAGTGACATTTTCAGGAATATGTTGCAAACATATTAATATTCAATCCAACATTAAATTTCATGATTTATGACTTTTAAAGCAAGTGGGAGTGGGAGTCTATTTTTAGAAATCAAAATGAAGAGCACTTGAAGCCTATGCTATGCATTTGTGTACACTCAGACACTCATGGAGCATTGTGTTTGGCTCTTTTGTTTTCAGTGCTGATGGCAGTAGTTGCCCTATGGAAAATATTAGTGAAAAACACTAAAGTGTAGTAGAAAGTGTATTTTGTTATATAATTACCTTTTTATTATGTGGGCATATAGTAAATAGTCGACCTATGCATATTACATGTAACTTTACTTTGAAAGGCATGTAAATAGAACAGAGTCATACTGTGATCTATCTATATGATACTGAACCATCTGATTCACAGAAGTTATTTCATTAGAATGTGGTTTTTATTACAGCCTTTCATTCCTTAATCCCTTGTGTCAAGTTACAGAGACACCACCCAAGTTGTCACGTCCTCAGTGTATTTATAATGGGTATTTCTTTATAGCGGTACATTTTTCTCAGAGTCACAAAAGGCAGAAAGTTTGTTATTGCCATGTGAAAATTCTCATTTTATACCGTTATTCTCTTTACACATATTGGTCCTCAGAATATGGGAAATAAAATTAGCACTACTGCTACCTGGGAATCTTTACAAGAGAATCGTTTTTGAAGATGAGGAATTCAAATATCAATAAGCTGAATTGAAAACAAGATTAAATTTCCAACATGGTGTCGTTTCTGTATGGAAAGTGATGGAGCTGGTCTGTGTTCCTTTACTCTGTGTCCATGGTATCAAAGTAACCTTTATATCTGTTTTTCTGCAATGATGACATTTACACTTGGTTGCATTAATATGAAGTAACATGGATCATGTGTGTTGGTAGATTCTTTTTAATTACTGTGTAAAAATAATATGTAATTTGAAACAAAAAGCATTGTTTCCAATCCTAATTTCTTTTTCCTCAAGTCCATCCTGTCAAGCTGCAAGCGTGAAAGTTATTTTCTGGTGGTGTGATTAGATTGGGGCTGAACCCTCCAGCTGGCAGTCCTGTCTATGACTGGCGGCGGCCTGTCCCCAGTGCTTGTCATTTCCTGACATGCCTGACAGGATGGGGACAGCCGCCCCAGACAGGTTCATTAGATGGTGTTTTCTACAGCTGGGCTAAAAATAAATAAATAAAAAGTCTGTGCTTTGTCAAAGCCCAAGCTGTAGGGGCCCTTCTTGTTGGTTTAAACCAGGGCCTTGTTTTGACAAATTTTGATCTGTGCAGTTTTTAGATTTTCTGACACATTTTTGTTTCCTCCCCCTTTGGCCTGCACTTTGTGCTCCCTGCCTTATTGCTGCTTCAAAATCCTAACGTAGTCTTCCCAGGAGAAAAAGAACCACTGTTATTGAGGGCTTAAAAGAAACAATAGTGTAATACTTCATAAAATAGCAATACTTAATCTATTTCCATGGTGATCTGCACAATGGAGGAAAAACAACCTTGGGACTTGTGATAAGCCAATTACAAGAAAGGTTAAGAGTTTTTATAGTGCCAGAAACATGCCATGTACATGAAAACATAGGATCATTACTAACAGTCTGCACTGTCAAATACACTGCTCTTTAGAACTGCCAGAAATTTAAGCTATCTTCATTCTTGGGCTTTTAGGAACCTGACAGAGTTTTCTGCCTGTGTTCATAGGCTTTGATGTCAGAAAGAGAAGACTATAGAATACCTGCTAATTAAAACCAGAAATAAATTCAAAAATCAAATTTAGAAATACGCTTCTTTGTCAATGATAGGTCCCCTTTAAGGCTAACTAGATTTGCCAAAAATGGAGTGCATTTGAAACATACATTCCTACAGAGATATGATTTATCATTCTCAACCCCAAATTCAACTTTTACAACTGTAGTACTGCAAAGAAAAAAATCTTCAGCCAAGAAATGATTCTTCTGGATTGCACCTGTAATTAAAAAGTAGCTGTTGACATCTGGACCTTACAGACTCACTAGCCGTGGTCTCTCTACTCTCATAGTTGCTGATAGCTGCTTGCCATTAAGAGAAACATTTTATCTTAATTTTTAGTAGATAGAACATTCCCAAATAGAACACATCTGATCATTTCATGTAAATAATCTTAGCACTGCTGTTAGCTATATTTCCTTTCACATGTAATGATACAAAATAGAATCATGTTTGTATCTCTTACATTTTGTCATTGGTGTAACAAGCAGTGTTGCTGAAAAAAAATAAAACTGCTCATTCACAGAAATCCTAGCCCTTACCTTTCCTTTGTATTGTTAGCTTTCACTGCTTTAGTTCCCCGTCTCTATGACAACTGTTTAAATTGGGATGGGCAACTGTCATCTGGAGTATTACTGAGAGAAAAGTGTTAGTGAGCACACAGTTCCCATAGATAGAGCATTTCAATATAATCCAATTTTAATTGAGCTCCAGAGACTTTGATGTGCTGCAGAAGGTTGGGAGAGAGCTATTCCAGGGAGAAATTAAAGCAGCCCAGCAAGGCTTCCCTGCTCCAGACTGTCACCATTTTAAGTAAGCATTAGCATCAGACTTAACCTGCCCCTATGGAACATCTCACTTCTTTTTCAGCTCTTCACTGATTTATTTTGCCATATGTAAAAGCAAAGCACTTTCATCTTTTTATATGTGTTTTTACACCCATTTGATTAGGCTTGAAAAGCTTGCACTGGACCTGAGATTCATCTTATGCTGTCTGTTGGACTTTGCTTCTGCGGCTCATAAAAGACATAGAAAGTAGGGTAGGGATTAGCTTGAAATTGTCAGCTATTATATGTTAAACTTCCTTTTTTAATACTGCTTTGTAAGACCTTATTTTTGAGCTAAAAAGTTGAAGGAAGTGTAATTTTTATTTAGTCTTGATTTACCATTGAATTTCATTTTAATGCTTAAACTCATGGTCATTTATTAGTGGCTACAATTTTTATTTCAAAATGGATTGAAATACCTTTTCCTCATCACATAAAAAAACATCTTTTAGGGAAAGCTTGTTGGGAGCAGCTGAATACAGACACATCAGTCCTTAATAGAGAAACCACTAACCCTTTATTTTTTTTTAATGGAGAGGGAAAGGGGTATTTTTCCATGTGTATTGAAAGAGCCTTTTAAATATTTTGAAATATAATGTTGAATGTACATTAAATATTCTAGTAATGATGACATCAAATCATAATATTAATTATAATTAAATAAGTACTAAATATTTTGCTTGTGTAGTCAAAAAGTTTTGTTACAGGTATTATAAACTTAAGGAAATTATTGTTTATTTATGACATACTTGACATTTCTGATCTATATTGGCACATTAAAAAAAATAAAAACATATGTTGAGAAATTAAGTAATATATGACAGTAATTAGAAATTAGTTTGAGTCTATGCATCATCCTAGATACTTCTAGTACCAGAAAGTGGATTTACTGTAAAGCTAATGAAGCTTCACCATCAGGACCTCTTACTCTTCAGGCCTTGGGAATGATGGGATTTGCCAGTAATTTTACAGTGGTTTCAGTTTACTAAATTGCCTTAAAATATCTCAGAAGAACCCAATTTCTAAGGCACTAGTAATTTGTTGTGATTTTTTTCCTTGTTCCAGATATTCATATGCATAGCTTATTATAAACAATGCTGCAGTGAATAATACAGTACATATTTCATCTTGCTTTTGGGAGTATATTCACAACATAAATTCATAGAAATAAAATCACCAGGTCAAGGGGTATATACATATGAAATTTTGATAGACACTCCCAAAATTTTCTTGATATATTTTACCATTTTGTGCTCCTGCTATCACTGTTGTGAGAACTTGTTTTGTCACTGTAAGCTCAGTATTAGCAAACTGTTGGATTTTTGCCAATCTGATAGATTTAAAAAAATAGTATTTTCATATAGTTTTCTTTCTCAAACAATGAATGAGGTTAAGCATGTTTACAGTCAAGTAAAAGTCATTTTTACTTTTTTCTGTGATTTATCTATTTGAGCTTTTTTTGAAGCAAAACATTACCCTCTCATTGTCTGTGAGAGGCAGTTATTGATAAATACTATGTTTTGTGGAATGTGTGTTATTTTTCCATATGAGATAACATAGATTTATAATATGTAATGAAAATTATATACACATATAGATATGTGTGTTTATCCCAGCTTCCAACCTAGATTAATTTCTCATTTCTCCTAAATATTTAGTGTCATTTGTTCTGAGGATAAGACTCTTTTAAAATGTTCCTGTATACCCAATAAGAATCTTTCTGCTCTAGCATAAATCAATTACTTATAATATAATTACTTATAATTAGCTAAATATATTAACACTATATATACTATACAGAGTTCGAAACCAGTTTGCCAATGCGGATGTCTCTAGATTATATTTTTATTTATTTACTAACCATGCATATTGGAGCAACACACACTGGTGCTCCAGGTAGCTGCATTCGTTGAGTACTTGCTATGTACCACACACTACACTGAGCACCAGAGAAAACATTCCACATGAATGTGGGGTTTTGACTGAAACACAGAAATCATCTCTAAATATGGAGAAAATCATATTATTATTTGTATTTTCAGTGGAGAGCAAAGCTTTAATAACATTAGATATTTTAATTTACATTTTATTCACTGGTTATGATTCCTTTAAAGTTGTCAAGTATAGATGGGTTAATCGTTTTTATTGTTAAACACATTTTCTTTGTGGAAGTTTATGTTTATGTGAGTGATGACAAACAGAGTGATTGCCATATCTGCAATCTGGACTGAACCTCTTATCTTTTTACAACACTCGTAATCTACCAGTAATCCTAAACCTGGGAAATGTCAGAAAACCCCTAGCCACTGGAGCCAGAAACCTTTGAGACTCCTTTCATATCTTTACCTCAGCATAAAACAGAACACTCTAGCCCTATTCTGTCTCAGAACTGTCTACTCTTCCTCCCCTCTTCCTACCTGCTGCAACTCTCTTAAGTCATACTTCCTCTACTTCCTACTGGCTTAATTCACATTTCCAGTTTAGCCTCATTCCAAGTCATTCTCCATACAGCTTTCAGAGTGCTCTTTGCAAATGCAGTTTTAATCTTATAACCACCTTCCTCCAGTGCTCTCAATGGCATCACATTCCTCCTTAGATCTGCCATCTATTGAGAGCTAAGTTCAAATCCCCCCGATTCCAGTTCGTCCTCTCTGCAGTGAGTGCTCTGGGCAGCCTCTTGCCCATAGACACATGACCTCTGTACTTACAATAGAAACACCTGAGATAAGAACTTTACATACCATAGCTCACTTAATTCTTGCAGGAACCCAGTAAAATAGCGTTCTATCAATCTTACAGATCTCTATCAAATAGAAAAGCTAGGCTCCATGAAAGGAGGGGCCATCTCTGTCTTGTTCACCAGTGTATTTCATCACCTAGCACAGTATCTGGATCCTAGTATGTGCTGACTAAATTTTTGTTTAGTGAAAAAATGATGCATTATGACAACAGCCTTTGCCTGGGAACAGAGAACTTGCTCATGATATTCAAATAAAAGAAATAAATGACATATTTTCAGCAAAGTAGTATTTTGTCACAAATGTCTTTACAAAGAAAGAATAAAACGTAAGCAGAAGAGGAAAAATTAGTCCTGGGGCATTCCAGAAATGCAGAAGAAACTTTTAGATTGTATCTAACCCTAGTAATACTGTTTTCATTGCCTGTAAGTTGTTTAATCTCTAAAACGTCTTTTTACCCAATTACAGATGTTTGGGAAAGATATTCATTTGAAAGCAAGAGGCATTTACTGGGCTATTTACAGTTAAACTGTAAATATTTCTCTAATATAGAAAATTGGATGCAGAAGCAAAAATACCATGGGAAATTCAGTAGGTACATTTTGTAGTTGAAGCACTAAGATGTTTTAAAGTGGTTTTATTTTGTTTTGTTTTATGTTAAACTTCAAATGCCAAAGACAGAACACTCAAAACCAACTATTAAGAAGTATATAAGAACAAATTCCAGGAAGTAATCAGAGGTGACACACAAAACCAGAGACAGGATCAGAGAATAAAGTACACTGAAAAGGATCTGGGCTGAGGTCAAGGCAGAGACTGCTCACATCACTCCTGACTGAGGGTTCACTAAAGTCTGGGTGGGGAGGACTGTGAATTCATTGCTCAACACATGTATGTAGCACAACCTTTCTGCTAACCTCTCCACTTGATACTTGCTATGTTATTTCATTTAATCCAGCCACCCTGCAAAGTAGATGTAATCGTTCCTACTTTATATAAGGGAAACTGTGACTCGGGTATATTTAGAAACTTTTGGGAAGTTACACAAACTTTAGAGTGTGTGTGTGTCGTCCTCCAAGTCCAAGTTCTTTCTACCACAGTGTGACATACAGATATATAAACAATTACTTTGGTCCACCAAACTAAGTGCTAGCAAAGTACATACTTATTGATACATACTGGCAGGATGAGGGAACGTGGCAAACGTAACATTTATGTGACCTTGGATAGATACACATTAAAGCAGACCCAACAGAAAGGACTTCCAAAATGCAAATTTCCCTGCATGAGGTTATGTTTCATTTTACCACTTCTCTTCAGGAGAAGGTGATGCTGGAGAAGCTCTAACTTTAAGAGAAAGAAACATAAATTCTCATGAACCCCTAGCATGCACCAAGTACCCAGGGGTACTTGGGTTTTCAAGTGAAAATATGCTTTAGAAACCCTGAACTCATATTTTATGATAGCTTTCAGTTGCTAATTGTCACTGAAAAAGAAAAGCCTTTAAAACCTGAAAAATAATTCACATTCATCTTTTCTTTCTGGTCCCTGATGAGCCTGCTACCTACCTGGCAGATACTTGATAAATGGTAAATATCTTTTGAATAAATGCTTTTTTTTGAGCAGTAAGCTTTTAATGCATCATAGAAATTTACTAGGCAGACAAGGAGGGCAAGTTATTCCAGAACAAAGTGTGGAAATGTTTGATATCTGTGGGGGTTTTTTTTTTAATTCCAATAGACTTTACTTCTTTAGAACAGTTGAAGTTTACAGAAAAATGAACAGTTAATACAGAGAGTTCCTATATATGTGTGTATTAGTCATATTTTTTTTCCTTCTTCAAAGAACAGACATGAAAGTAATATCTGACAATTTTTTTCTTTTTTTTTCTTGAGATGGAGTTTCGCTCTTGTCACCCAAGCTGGAGTGCAATGGTGTGTTCTTGGCTCACCACAACCTCTGCCTCCCGGGTTCTCTAGCAAGTCTCCCGCCTCAGCCTCCAGAGTAGCTGGGATTACAGGCATACACCACCACACCCAGCTAATTTTGTATTTTTAATAGAGATGGAGTTTCTCCATGTTGGTCAGGCTGGTCTTAAACTCCCAACCCTCAGTTGATCTCAGCCTCCCAAAGAGCTGGGATTACAGGCATGAGCCATCATGCCCAGCCAGTAACACTTTATATTAGAAAATTATCAGCTACAAATAACAGACACTCTAACTAAACTGGCTTCATTAAAAATAAATAAGTAGATGATAGGTAGGTAGGTAGATAGATAGATAGATAGATAGATAGGCTGGCTTCATTAAAAATAGATGATAGGTAGATAGATAGGCAGACAGACTGGCTTCATTTAAAATAGATAGATGATGGATTGATAGATGGATGATAGATAGATAGATAGATAGATAGATAGATAGATAGATAGACAGATAGTCCTGGATTCTGGTGATCTCGAAGGTTAATTCATCTGGTCCCGGATGCTGTCGAGAACCCAGGTGCATTGCCTGTCTTTACTCAGTGATCCTTGGTTTGCCCTCATTCTCACACTGATAGCAACATAAAATAAAATGGGAAATTTTTATCAGGCCTTCTGAAAAGCTGGAATTTTATTTAAGCTCCAATAAACCATGTTTTTTTCTCTCCCCTAAAGCATAGACACCTATTGACATAGCACCAATTATTCTGTTTATACTTCTGCTGCTACAGAATAACTGTATATATACAGGGTCTCCTGGCTTAATCATTAATAGAAATTAATCAGAAGAATAAAATTAGAAATCAGATTCTATATATAACTTTTAATTCAGTCATTCAACAGATTTTTTACTGAGTTTCTACAACATACCAGGCATTGTGCTAAGCAATAGAGACACAGTAATGAGAAGAAACAAATGGTCAAAAAATTATAGTCTAGTGGGGGAGATTACATTAAAAATGAAACTATGCAATGAATTTGCAAAACTACATTTGTGGTAAGTGCTGTGAAGAGAATTTGTCTCCTATAGGTACTATGATAGTGTAATTTGTCTCCTATAGGCACTATGATGGGGAGATTTTACCTAGCTAGGGGGGTCAGTTACAAAAATAGAAGCAAAAAGAGACCTCAAAGATGAGTAGAAATGAACTAGGCAAATAGAGGAGGGAAACTATTTCCAGAGAGGGAAGAGTATGTGCACTGGCTCTGTGACAGGAAACAACTGGTATATAACAAGGGACTGAATGAAAGCCAGTGTGGCTTGACCTCAAGGGCAAAGTGCAACCTGATTCATCTGGAGCAGGAGACCTGTTGTGTGCACCACTAACCCCCTCCCATCTCTTTCGGTGCTGGCTCTGCTTCCTGGGAACTCCTGCCGCCTTATGATTTTTATTAACTGCTTTCTTGCTGTCTTCTGGCTTCTTCCCACTGTCCCGTTCAGGCTGTTTCTGAATATCTCAAATTCAAATAATAAAGAGATATTCTCTGATTGGATCAGCCAGCCAAATTTGTGATCGCATGGCTCTGATAGTTTTTACAGCCAGACTGTGGATACCCTACTTAGGTGACTGCAGGTGGAGTATCCCTTGTCTCAAATGCATGGGATCAGAAGTGTTGCAGATTTTGAACTTTTTCATATTTTGGATATATATAATGAGACATTTCAGGGATGGGACCTACGTCTAAAAATGAAATTTATTTGTGTTTCATATATAGCTTATACATTTAGCCTGAATATAATATGATACAATATTTTTGTGCATGAAGCAAAGTTTGTATATTGAACCATCAGAAGAAAAGGTATCACTACCTCAGCCATTCATGTGGACAGTCTGTGGTTATTTGACATCGTTGTCATTTCTGACAATGAATTTATATGCTACTGATAAGAAAGCATTTTCTTACACTTATTCATAATACATACATAACAGTAAAAAAGAATGACACACCATTAACACGGTGTAAAAACAATGTGTTCGGTGTAACAGCAGCATGGTAGCATCTCAGAATACCTGGGTCAGCTGTTAAACAGCAGCAATCACAGACAGTGCAGGCTTTCCATCTCCACCTGCCATGCTGGGTTTTGATTAGAAGGTAGGACGCTACACAGTAACCCCCATGAGGACACTGAATAAACAGTATGTCACATGCCTACCTGTTGACTGCGACCTGTCATATGAGGTCAGATGTGGAATTTTCTATTTGTGGCTTCATGTTAGCACTCAAAAAGTTTCCTATTTGGGAACATTTTGGATTTTGTGTTTCTAGATTAGAGATGCTCAACCTGTACCTTTATATTAGTTACTCATCCTGGTTCAATCTAGGGTGGTGACATCATTGGTAATAAACATAGTATAAAGGAACTTTTCAGAAGAGGGCATCACCCACGTTCTCTTCAGTCCATAACAAATTGAGAATCACTCCAGAATATTTTAATATGGTTGGTTTCAGTCATTATAGACCATGTATATTAAAAAGTTTGTACATATGTTTATTACTAAATAAAAATAAAGAAAAGTACTTGTAATTCATTACTATGTTAAATTACTGCTATGTGCTACGTTCTGTGCTTGGTAGGAAGAATGCAGAGATACACAGAACTCCTGCCCTCAGTGAGTTCATAGGTTAGTGGGAGACACTAGAAGTCAACCAACAGTTAAAGTTTGGTAAATATTTTTAAAAGGTACAGGGTACCTTTTTATAAAAAGATCCAGGGGTCTCAGTGGGAGCAGCAGGGTCTCCTAGCTTAATCATTAGAAGTTAATCAGAAAAACAAAATCAGAAAGGATCTGCCAGTCAGAAGAAATTTGCAGGGGCACAGAAGTGTGACAGAACATGGCACACTGGGGAGCTGAGAAGTGTTCAGGATGGTTAGAACTTAGCTAGGCTAGGCCGCGTGCTGTGGCTCAAGCCTGTAATCCCAGCACTTTGGGAGGCCGAGGCCGGGGGGTCACAAGGTCAGAGATCCGGACCATCCTGGCCAACATGGTGAAACCCCGTCTCTACTAAAAATACAAAAAAATAAGCTAGATGTGGTGGCACGCGCCTGTAGTTCCAGCTACTCAGGAGGCTGAGTCAGAATTGCTTGAACCCAAGAGTCATGGGTTGCAGTGAGCCAATATCCTGCCACTGCACTCCAGCCTGACACCTGGCGACAGAGCAAGACTCTGTCTCCAAAAAAAAAAAAAAAAAGGCGAGGCAGAATGCACATTGTGGCTAAATAGGGGATTTTATTCTACTTTTAATAATCATATTTGCCACTTTTTAAGTACCTACTGTGTACCATAGTATATATGCTTAATATGCATAAACTATTATGATTTTGATTATCATGACGTTAGGATATAAATTTTTTAAAAATAGATTAAAATTAAATAATCATATTTGCCACTTTTTAAGTACCTACTGTGTACCATAGTATATATGCTTAATATGCATAAACTACTATGATTTTGATTATCATGACGTTAGGATATCAATTTTTTAAAAATAGATTAAAATTAAAAAGTGCACCATAATACATGCAGTTTTCTCTAGCTTAACATAAAGAAATGTTAACTAGAGAAAAGAAAAAAATTTTTTTAGTTAAAGCATGTTTGACTATTGCAACAATCATTACTGCAGCTCTACCCTATAATCTTGTTTCATTCTGGCTGAATCTAAAATTTTAATATGAAATATTTTCAAAAAGAGAAAATAATTTGTCTTGACAATTTATAATATCTGTAAAATCAGACCCTACTACCAAATTAGCTAAAACAAAAAACTTTAACCCAGAACTCCAAATGATCTGAATTGGAAGAAAATAAGTAAGTCTATAGAGAGAAGACATAAATATAACTAGTTTAAAAATTGGCAGTAGGCCAGGCGTGGTAGCTCACGCCTGTAATCCCATCACTTTGGGAGGCCGAGGTGGGTGGATCACGAGGTCAAGAGATCGAGCCATCCTGGCCAACATGGTGAAACCCCATCTCTACTAAAAATTCAGAAAAATTAGCTGGGCATGGTGGCGTGTGCCTGTAATCCCAGCTGCTCAGGAGGCTGAGGCAGGAGAATTGCCTGAACCCAGGAGGCGGAGGTTGCGGTGAGCCGAGATCGCGCCATTGCTCTCCAGTCTGGGTAACGAGTGAAACTCCAAATCAAAAAAAAAAAAAAAAAAAATTGGCATTATGCAGAATAATGCAAAGAGAAGTTAGTATATTCAGTATAGAAATGAAAATAAATACTGGAAACTAGAAATTTGGTTCTTTTCACTAGTATAGAGTTCTGGTCTCCCCACCACACCCCTTTTTAAAATAGCAGCAGAGAGAAACATTTAAGATTTTAGAGTATGCCAATTTGAGAAAATGAGGGAACACAGCCAAAGATACAATATTTACACATGAGGACATTCTCATGAGTAGAACAAAAATGAAGCAACTCTGCCAGTATCATTTTTAATTTTGAGAGTTTTACGATGATTTGAGAGTGTGTATTTGAAGATGAAGTAGACACAGAGGACTTCAGCTGCAACTCTGTTTGTAAATTAAACTTTAAAATATTTGACTCAACAAAAATTGAGTTTTTTCTATTTGCAAGTTCTATAAGGAATACAAAAATAGAATACAATTCAGTCTCTACCCTCATTTAGTATATTTTTAGGGCATTTATGCAATAAAATAGATCAACTTAAAAGTTCCTGCCACAATGTAAGAGGTGCTGTTGGAGAAGTACAAATAATTCTCTTTTGAGTAGTTCTCGGTTCTTTTCTAATGAATATAAGATACCATTTACATAGATTTGGAACAGTATTGCATTTCTGTAGCCCAGATGGCATCTACATGTAACCACAGCAAGGATTTCTAAAGTGCAAGTTTCATTGTATCACCTCTTGCTTTGTTAAAAATGTTATAGCGGCTCTCCATTTTCCATTTTTCTCAGACCAGAGTCCAAACTCTAATGTGAGTTATGAGATCCAGCCCCATATCCTGCTGCCCACTCACCCTTTATTGTTCTTATTTTATTTTTCACCTCTTGGCTTCTTACAATGTGTGCACACAGTCTGGGCCCATTGCCCCCACCCCCCAGCACTGTGTTTATGTATATTTACATACATGTTGTTCCTTCTGCTCGGGACTTCCTTTTTCCCACTCCCCTGCCTTTTTCCATTATTTGTGATTTTCCACCAGACTGTGAACTCCTGGCGTGGGGGGTGCTCTGATTCTCCTGTTCAACATTGGCTCATAATGGTCAGCTGATAAATATTTGTTAAATGAAAATAACTGAAGAAAAATAAAATTGATAACTCATGAGGACACTTGGTAGAAAAGAGCTGACCTAATTATGGGCTCTTTTTAAAGTAAAAAGAAGCCATCTTACAGTTTATCACTACTAATAATGGGACTGGTAGCTGATGTCCCAAATACTGGACTTTGTAGTTAAGAGATTAGTACTAAGATTCCAATAACGTCTAGAATACAAAACTACTGTTAAAGAAACAGTAAGTGTGGCTTTTAGTTCAGTAAAAGGTTATAGGCTGTGGTCCAGATTTTCTACATCCTTTTTGGTTATGTCATCGACAAAGATGAGAACCAGAGATCTACAGGGGTGTCTGTGTGTATGCGTGTGTGTCTGTCCACATGCACAAGAAGCTAGGGAATAAATGCCATAGTAGGCTAACATTTTGTTCAGCACTTCCTGTGTGCCAGGCACTGTGCTGAGCATTTTTTAAAAGGAGCTACTAATATCTCATTCAATCTCACAATGACCCCAGGCAGTTAGGCACCATTATTTTTTCCCCATCTTTGGATAAGAAAACTGAAACATCAGGCCAGGCACAGTGGCTCAAGCCTGTAACACCAGCACTTTGGGAGGCTGAGGCGGGTGGATCACGAGGTCAAGGGATCACCTGGTCAACACAGTGAAACCCCGTCTCTACTAAAAATACAAAAAATTAGCTGGGCATGGTGGCGCGTGCCTGTAATCCCAGCTACTCAGGAGGCTGAGGCAGGAGAATTGCCTGAACCCAGGAGGCGGAGGTTGCAGTGAGCCGAGATCACTCCATTGCACTCCAGTCAGGGTAACAAGAGCGAAACTCGGTCTCAAAAAAAAAAAAAAAGAAAACTGAAACATCAGAAATTAAGTATCTTGCCTGAGGTCTCACAGCTAATAAGAGAGGCAGACACAGGCCTTAAGTCTAAGGTAAGTAGGTTCATAAAATGATGAATTAGAGAAAAAAATCAAGTTTATTAAATCAGAAGTCCTCTATGGATGGGCTGCCTATAATTTGCCTAATTGTAAGATTCTTTGACCCTACCATATACCCATATGCCCATGTACCAATAATGGCTGTGTTTAGGAGTGTTTAACCTCAGAATTAGAGCAACATTGTTTAATTTTTATTGAGGATATATTTTCTGGAAACCTACATTTTTCCTGCTTTATTTCTTGATCGTTTTTGTTTGCCTCACAGTTAAGCCATTTCCATTTTTTCCCATTTTCAATTTTGTATTACTGAATTGTTTTCATCAGGATTAATTCTTTTCCCTGTAAGTTTTATGAAATGATTTGGTTCGGTGATTAATCTTTTGGTCCATATTACATTTTCCTGACTATAGTGCCTGCCCTTGACAATTTTATTTTGATGATTGTATTCGTTATTAATTGAATAAAAGGCTAAAGTGAAACTCTTCTATCAGTTATTTGAAGATCCCTTTACTGTGTAGGAGTGGTCTGTAGCAGTTGTTCTCTTTTGTTCACCAGTATGGTAAAATAACTTTGTAAAGTTCGACACCACGTTGCACGTTAACAATTAAAATTTTCCATAAGATTAAATATTTTAAAAAGATATGATACCCCGTATGTTCTAAATATTATTATTTTAAAATAAAATTGTTATAATACTTTTCAGATATATCCAGTAGAATAAAATATATCAAGTAGAATAGTGATTTGATTACTATTTTTATGTTTTAAAATATACAAATAAGCTCTTTTTTGAAATGAACATTTTATATAATTTCTCTTTCAACTTATACTTCCTTTCAATTCCTTCCCCCAAATTTACCTCATCTAAAACAATTTGTGCTCGTGAGTCTTTTTTGATCACTATATTATACCACCCTGAAAAAAGTGCATATACTTACTGATTAAAACTTTAACTTTTTAGGTTCCTAAGACCATAAAATTCTAAGTATTTAAAATTTTTATTCTGAAATAAATTGTTACAAATATTATTAGCATACAGTCATACAACAGCATAAATATATTGTAAACTTTGAAAAATAATTATCAAGCATAAAAGTAAGATTATATTAGGAATTTATCACTTTTTTACTGAGACAGAATCTCACTCTGTCGCTCAGGCTGGAATGCAGTGGTGCAATCTCAGCTCCACCTCCTGGATTCAAGCGATTTTCCTGCCTCAGCCTCCTAAGTAGCTGGGACTGCAGGCATGTGCCACCACGCCCAGCTAGTTTTTTTGTATTTTTAGTAGAGACGGGGTTTCACTGTGTTAGCCAGAATGGTCTCAATCTCCTGACCTAATAATTCACCCACCTTGGCCTCCCAAAGTGCTGAGATATGGAGCTCTGCTAGAAATTCATCTCTTAATGAGATGAATAGTTAACACATCCATGTTTGAATATTACTTGTTTCTAGAACAATACAGGAAACAATATTAGAGTTGCTTATAACTTTCTTTTTCATAGAGGTGTTGAAAAATTTTATTCACATAAGTAAATAGGATGTCGAAGTTGCATTAGAGCAATGTTGCTCAATGTTTTCTACTTCCAAGTTGTGTGCTAAATATCACATAATGATATATCATCAGAAATTATTTTTAATTATCTCTCAATCAATAGCCCATTTAGATCCAACTCCTTCTCTTTGAAAGTAAAGAACTGGGAAAACATCTGACTTTCAAAAGGATTTTTTTTTTTAGTCCAGTCACTGGGGACATTCACTTTCCAATGCCTCCATCAGGTATTTTGAATCATCCCATTTGAGGCTTTTACCCCTCAGCAGATCTTACACCCCAATCCATATACCATAGAGAAATACCATTTATTTTATTTTATTTTATTTTATTTTTTATTTTTTGAGATGGAGTCTCACTCTGTTGCCAGGCTAGAGTGCAGTGGTGCAATCTTGGCTCATTCTCCTGCCTCGGCCTCCCAAGTAGCTGGGACTACACTACAGGCATGCGCCACCACACCCAGCTAATTTTTGTATTTTTAGTAGAGACAGGGTTTCATCATGTTGACCAGGATGGCCTCAATCTTTTGACCTCATGATCTGCCCACCTCAGCCTCCCAAAGTGCTAGAATTACAGGTGTGAGCCACTGTGCCTGGGCTTTATTTTTTAAGTAGGAGAATGGCAGTGTGAAAAAGGAGATGGGAAACAGAACATGCCCTATCTTGTGTTTCTCCATGTCTTTGGTAGGAAAATAGCATCACCAAGACGTAGTGAGAAGTGGGAAGAGAGGAAGAGAGTGCTCCATAGCTGCTCCCCACACCCTCACTGCATGTGCCACACAGCAGGTATCAGTCAGAGGCGGTCTTCCATGTGGTCATTTCTGAAGTCACACCTTGTAGTTTGACTGTCCTTCAGGGCCTTGGAATCCTCTCCATTGAGCTGACAGTTTCAAAAACAGCATGGATGATCACATATGAGTGTGGACCTGAAATTTCTTTTGAACCATTCTACTTGAATATATATTTGCTATAATCCTGAGCCATTGCCACAAATTTCAGTTTCATATGGAATTATAAAAGTAACAGGGATTTATAACTTTAAATTGCACCACAACAAGCCCTTTAATTAAACTGAGGAAGCTGCAAGTGTCAATTGAATGTGACAGCCTTAGGAACTGTGAAAAGAGTTTGCCCAGCCTTCTGCAGCATTTTCATCAATTCATAATAGGAAATTCAACTGGAAACAAAATTTAGATTTTTCATATTCAAAGAAAAAAATTTGTAATACTTGTGCTAATATATGTGTTACATGATTAGAGATCAGCAAAGCTATCACTAAACAAGTACTTTTTTAGGTTGCACAATATTTCGCTTCCTTAAAAAGAAAAAAAGATGAAACTTTTTTCATCTGTGATTTGACAGCCATTTACATATTTCTGACAGCACATACATGTATGATACACATGAGTGCACAGTAGCCTTGTTTTTTTCAACATGATAATCAGATAATATGTTAAGCACACATTTGGGTAGGTGGTTTACAAGGGATTTCTATGACATTTGTGTTGTATTACTTTGTATGTACTTTAGTGTCTATATACTTTCTATGTACTTTAGTTCATAAGTGAACAAAAGTCATAAATGAATGGGGCAGGCCTCAGGGCATAAGGCTTGAATGAACTCTCTCCCTTCACTTCTTCTGGATATTAAGCAATTAGCTCAGTATAGTTCTGTGGTCACTTAAGAAAATCACAATGTTCCATAAGATTTGGGGTCAATATGCTTTAATATTCTTGCTTATGATCTATATCAAAAATTGTGTTTATTCAGTTCTCAAAATATGAAACTGGATAGGATAGTATTTGTTGATTGGATTTCATTATATATTAAATAATCCAAAAAAACAGGCAGGCACAAGCTAGATGATGTGGGAAGCTTGGCTTAAGAAAGAAAACAAAACCACAAACCTCAAGTATACGTGAAAGTACTTAAATGACTTAGAAAAATATCTTGGACTATAATAAAAAGCAAACTTAAAGAATTATTGTACCCCAAAACCTATAATGCAATAAAAATTTTAAAAAAAAAGAATTATTGTAGAATTTCCTTAAACTTATAGAAAATTATGTAACTAAAAAAAAAAAAGAAAATTATGTAACTAGTAAAGGTATAAATAAAACAGACAATTTTATAGTATCAGGGCTTGATACCCAGGGCTGGGCTTGATGCCCAAATTTTTCAGACCTGGGCTTGACGCCCAGATTTTTATAGAAATATGCCATAAACGTAGTAATCGACTATGACTGATATTCCTTTACATGTATGTATGTATACAGATTAAGTCCTCATCACTTGCCCAAAGTAGCATCCCATCCAGTCATTCTCCCTGCACCCTGTCCCACAGCATTCCACTCTGTCTTTTGTGTCCCTCCCTAGTGCTGTTCCTCAGATCTCACTCTGCCACCTTCCTGCTAAGCTTCAGGACTTTCCCACTGCCTGTGAGCAGAGCAGGGCAAAGGAACCTTGGCGTACAGTCCACGGAAGCCACAGTGATGACACTTATCTGAGTACCATGGTTTTATCTTAACAGTTCATTTGTTTTTGCATTTTATCCAGCCTGTGTTAATTTGACTACAAAAATGTTTTACCAGAAATAAAATTGATGCTCAAGAAGAGTACAGATGATATTCTTTGACACACCTTAATATACAGTTTCACATGTGAGAGGCATAAATCTATAACATCAGATCAAAATTGCTTAGCCTAAAGCCCTTGCATAACTCCTTTAGAGTCAAGGAATCCTTTTTTGTAAAGGTAGTGTCTTCTCAGAATGGGGTCTAACCCAGTCGAATGTTCCATGGTAGTACAAATTAAACTACTAGAAAAGAGAAACCAGCTCTGTTTAGATTGCTTTTTTGGTTCTTGATCAAAGTCAGTAGAGGTGTTTGGTGGACTCCACCATTGGGACATAAGCCTGAGAAGTCTGAGGGCCACATTAGAGAGAGCTTCTGGGGTTAGCAGAGGAGTCAAAAATGTATACGTTTTGTAAGATTTCTTTAGAACCTTCCCCATGTGTATTATTTCTATCAGTTTCCCATTGTGATTTATTAAATAAACAAATGTATATGGAGCACATATGTGCCAGACACTATTTTAGGCACCATGTGTTGAATAATGAATAGGATAGACGAGAGACTTCTGTTCTCATGGAACTTTCATATCACAGGAAGGGGACATACAAAAAACAAACGAATAAGAAAATTAATAATTTTTATGTGCAGAATTAAAACAATGATAAAATAGGCCAGGTATGCTGGCTCATGCCTGTACTCCTAGCACTTTGGGAAGCTGAGGTGGGCTGATTGTTTGAGGTCAGGAGTTTGAGACCATCCTGGCCAATGTGGTAGAGCCCCATCTCTACTAAAAATACAAAAATTAGCCAGGTTTGGTGGTACCTACTGTAGTTCCAGCTACTCGGAAGGCTGAGGGAGGAGAATCACTTGAACCCAGGAGGCAGAGGTTACTGTGAGCCGAGATGGCACCACTGCACTCCAGCATGGCCGACACAATGAGACACCAGCTCAAAAAAAAAAGACACCAAAGTGATCAAATAGAAAAGAGAGTTACATGATAACTCTTAAATTGCATATCATAAAAGGCAGCTGAGAGTAGTAGATCTAAAAATTATTTAAATAAAAATGTATTATGGAATGAAACTTTTTTTAAATAAAGAAATTTTAGGATAATTTTATTCCATAATAGGTCTTGAAGGAAACAAGCAGGGAAAGCAGGAGGTGGTTTGCTATAAAAAAAGGAACAGAAAGAAAATGGCCACAGGCTCCACTGAGTTTTCCTAGCAGGGAATTGTGGCTAGCTCAGAACCTTGTCTCATCAGCCCTTTTAGGATTTCAGATGCTTAAATATAATGGGTTATTCTAAAGTAATCAGGCAGATTTTTTGAAAAGCATATAAGAACATATATATAAAAAATAATTTTTCTTCCCATGTCCTCTTTGGTAAGAGCTATACATTTATTTAAATAATGCTGTCATAGCTCAAAATAGCTTTGAATCTGTCTTTCAGAATTTGCTTCTTAAGCCATTTAAAAGCACTTGCAAAATCATTTTCTTTTAATTTTATTATCTCTCTTTGTCCTCTTTGCCTTCGAGCTTAACTGATCTTAGTTTCTTTTTTTCTTGCTGCAGAGGGTCCCTAAGGACCATTATGGTCTCAGGCTGGAGCAAAGAGAATGGTGATAGGAAAACTTTGTGTATTAGTTGGGATCCAATCAGGGGAGAGGAATCAAAGAGGAATTTAGATACAGTGTAATATGATTAAAATATAAATTATGCCAGGAGATTGGAGTAACAAGGGAATGGCTACTAAGAAATAAAGATAACTCTAAAGAATATCACATATAAGGAGTAGCCAGTACCCTGAGGGCTGTTATGGAAACCCCCAGGCTTGTTGGGGAAGGTGTGGCTGTAGTTCACTGAATGGTAGAGAAGTCACTCTGGCACCCTGCAGTGCCAGAGAGCTTGCTGGAGCTCTGTCTTCTGGAACCTTCCAAAAATTCACCCTCTAGGGAGTTGGTGAAACCACTGATAAGACGTGTCTCACCGGAAACACTGTGCTACAAAATGGCTCGGGGTGAGGGGAGTACTGAGAAAATTGCTGGTCACTGAGTGCTGGGGGCATCATGCATCCCAGGAGCTGGGTGCCAGAGAACATGAGCCTGCCGAGTGAACACACCAGAACAGAAAAGAAAAAAACTCTTCCTCCCATGTGGTCTCTTCAGTGCGCTTTCCTTCATTTTCACAGAGCAAGCAATTAAGGATGAATTGCGACATGAAAGGCCAGAAATTGGCACAGATTATAAAATATAGTTTTACATGGTGCACTTAAAGAGTCAAACTAACATGCTTTTTGGAGCTACCTGCTTGCTATAATGTAAAAACTGATAACATGCTTAATGGAAAGAAATGCTTCGTCAAATTTTCGTTACAGCGTAGCTCCAGATGAGTCAAAATATGACTGTGTGTGTATACATATGTGAGATATCTACATATCTAGAACTAGAAATACAGATACAGATGTCTTTCTGTGGTAACACTATTGGTATAAGGGTGCCAACACAGCTTTTGTGAGAAGATCTATAATTTTTTCTGATATTGTGTTCATTTTACTGTTTTTTTAAATGGCCATAATATTTTTATTTTCTTAGTGAAATAATGGTTATAGCTGAAGATAGATTTTGTTGTTGTGGCTGTTTTGTCTTAAAACGTTTTCTACTTGATAAAATAAAATAAAATGTTAATCCTGCATCAGTATTTCTTTCCTTTTTAAAAATGATTTTGGTCTATGAAATTCAAATATGGAAACCATTATAGCCAAATAAGAATTTATAAGTATAAATTGTGGCAAGTTATTATAACCCTTTTGTGCAATGTCTTTAAAACCCAAAATGCATTTCAAAACCAAAAACCAGTTGTCACATGATGCTCAACAACAAGGAGATAAAAATTCATGAACAGATCTTAATAGCCGGAGCCATGAACTTAATATTCTTTGTCTGTGCTGAAACTAACCATTTCTAGGTATCATTATCACTGTTTTTCAGGTGACAGAAACCAGATGGAGTTAAATAATTTTTTCAAAATCCTATAGTTGGTAAATAGCAGAGCTGAGATTTAAATAGGAGTCTGAATGGCTCCAAAGTGTTTTAGGGTTTAAATAGACATCTGACTGCCTCCAGGAACCTTTCAATGACTAGAGAAAGACAGAAACTGAATTAAGGGTTACAAAATGGGATTTTCAAAAATTAAAGTCCAAAAGATTATACACATATATATTTCCTAGAGAAAGGAAATGTAAAAAGGAACTTTATAACTTGTTTTCAAAGCTTAAGGAATATAATGTATGTAAAACTCAATAACTTTTCATTTCTACCAAAGCAAAATGCAGTAGCGTATACCAAAGCAAGTAGACAAAGCCTCTATGAATTGTTCATGTAAATTGGTGTATCAGGAAGGAATGTGCTTGTTGCAGACTTGAGGACAGTAGCTTAATCAAATACAGATTAGATACATCGTAACCAGAGTCTAGCTATGGATGGTTGCTGTCATTGTTTCAGTAGCTCAATATTAGAACTAACCTTCCTCTCATGGTTACACGATTGCTGCTACAGTTTCAGCCGTCACATCTCCATTCAAGCTAGAAGGACAAAGGGGTGTGCCAGCTACATGTGACTCATTTCATCAGCTTTTCTCAAGCATCCTCAACTGCTTTTGGTTTGGATCTCATTAACCAGTGCTTGGCCTAATGTCCTCCAGCAAAGTTACAAGGGAATTTGGGGAAGCAGGGAATAACACCAGCCAGACTCTGCCCAGCTCATACTTTGTGTAAATAAAATTTTGTTGGGACTCCTCTGTACCCCTTTATTTACACATTGTCTATGGCTCCTTTCCTGTTACAGTGGCAAAACTGAGTAGTTGCAAGTAAGACCATCTAGCCTGCAAAGCCTAAATGTATTTACTCTCTGACCTTTTACAGAAAAGTCTGCTGACCCCGGATTAGACCCGCCATGATCCATTGCCTGGGGTTGACCATATGGACACTTTGGGGATAACTGGGCTTTCACTAAGCAAGGAAGAAAGGGGAGAAATGATATTGGAAAGAGCCAATAATATATGTCTTACAGGTGGTCACCTGGTCCAGTTAATTATATACAAGACCCAAAAGTGAGAATATATTTTTGGTTTTAAGTCACAGGGTCTCCTTGAACATACAGTTTTTCTACTCCATCAAGAGCCAACCAAGACAATTTAGAAGGGCAGAAAGTTTGCAAATACAAAGTATCAAATTATTGACAATGTTGTGATAGACCATGAATTCATTTCTAATTTTCAGACTTTTACTAAGATACTGTGAGAGTAGGTCTTAAAGTCGTATTTTATTGATTGACACGTCCCTTTAAACTGTTTTTACTTTAGGTTCTTGCGTACACTGAGGGACTTCATGGAAAATGGATGTTCAGCGAGATACGAGCTGTATTTTCAAGACGCTACCTTCTACAGAACACTGCTTTGGAAGTATTTATGGCAAACCGAAGTAAGTTCCCTGAAAGATTTTGAAAGAAAATGTGCTCATATTTAGATATTATTTACTTACATGATATGATAATGTCTTGATTTTTCCCACTGTGTTTCTGATACATTCTAGCTTAAACAAACAAAAAATTCTTTTTAAAAAGTAAAAGAAGAATGAATTTGTTTCAAATGTTAACCCTAGGTTTCTCATGGATAAAGTTATACTGAAAGCTGATTTTCCATGAACACTTATTACATTAAATCATGATAGGCACCTGAAGATGATTTATAAAGTTGATAACTAACTTTCCTGTTTTTTTCTTCTTACCACAGCCTCAGTTATGTTTAATTTCCCTGATCAAGCAACAGTTAAAAAGGTTGTCTATAGCTTGCCTCGGGTTGGAGTAGGGACCAGCTATGGTTTGCCACAGGCCAGGTAATTATATCATATTACACATTATCTACGGCTTCTTAACGTATTTCAGTCTCAATATGATAGCAATGTAAATGTGGTTATAACACTATAATTATTTCAGAGGCCAAAGAATTTTCTTGCTCTGAAGGTTATTTGTAGGAATAAGGGTTATGAAAATAGCTATTTTGAGAATGACAGAATGGTTAGGGCAAATTTTTATTTAATACATGTAAATAAGAAAGTAAAAAACTTGATTCCATATCATAGCTAGCATATAATTACGACATTCTTGCTTGTTAAAATTTTACAAGAAACATACCAAAAGCTTCAAGAACATAAATAATTAATTGCTATGTAATAGCATATAAATAATGTTTTTGTAAATGCTATAATGCTTCTTCATTAAAGCAATAAAACCCTTAGAGTTTATTGAGGGTAATAATCATTAATTATGGTATAGTTGTAACCACATTTTCTAGATTTTCATCTTGGTATTTTAGAAGAATCATTTTGAGATCTTGTATTATTAAAAGATACTAATCTAAGTAGAAAACATAGTAATTATATATATTGCTGATATCAGTTTGTCTGTTTTTGGCTCCAAGTAACAGAAAGTGACTGAAAGTGGCTTAAACAATAGGGTGTTTTGATGTGTGTGTTTAATATAAAAGATAGGGAGTTAAGGTGCTGCCAGAATTCGTTCAGTGCTTCAATGATGTCAGAACTCTGTTGGCTTTGTAATCACAAAATCACCACTAATTCTCCAAATACCACATGTTCACATAACCAAATTATAGTAGGAAAAAGACACAAAGGATTTCTCTTTAAGCTTTTGTGTTTTAGGAAGGAATATATTTATCAGAAACCTAAAGCAATCTTTATCTCAAGTTCCTTTGGCCAGAATAGATTCACCTTCCCATCCCTAAAACTATCACTGCCAGAAAGGTGTGAGTTAGTTGGTTTAGCCCAGTCATTCCCTGGGATTTATGGAAGAGATAAATTCTGATTTCTTGCCAGCTCCTACATAAATAAAAGAGGACTTCTGTTGATAAAGAACAAAGGGAGATTGGCTTTAGGTAGATAAAACAGTGTGGACCACATGGACCGTTATGTCCTTGAGAATTATTGCACAGCGCTGTATGGATGGAAAGGAGAACTAATCTTTGTCAATCCTTCCTTAAATAGGCTACAGACATTTGAAAGACAGGGACTGTGTTTTATATATCCTTTAATCTACAGGATCTAGCACAGTGCCTAATTGCAGCAGTGCTTTTTAACTGCTATTCAGCTGAGGTTACCTTGTATTGCAACTGATCTATTCTCCTTAAGCTTACAATGTAAGACCAATTCACTGGCATGTATGCACATGCTCAGGATATTTGCTAGTAGAATGACGAGATTAAGATATTAGTAGATCATGAAGCACTTATATAAAATACAGGTCAAAGAAAAATGCATTTAATCTATCAAAGAAAACGAGGTTAGTTTTGCAAGACTTGTTCTTATTGAATATAAGCTGACTCATAATAATCATTACTTCCTTTCCCAAGTGCTTACATACTATTTGTTTAATCATCAATTCAAGAATTTACTCAGGAATTGACATTAAGAACTTATGAATAGGTCTAACTTTTTCCTTTTTAAGAATAATCTCCTGTCTTCTGGCATCTTTCTCAATGACCATGATTCCTAAAAGATTACTAATAGGGATTTCTGTATGGCCTGTATAATTTCTCTCAGTATTCTTTGACTTGTCTGGACTGGAATTCATTTAAAACAATCAGAAGCTCTTTTATTATATTTCTTAAATTTTATGAGTATTGTTTCCCTTTTAACCACATTTGGTCTCTTTTTGACTTTTAGAACTTTTTTTTTTTTTGGTGAGACAGGGTCTCACTCTGTTGCCTAAGCGGGAGTGCAATGGTGCAATCTCAGCTCACTGCAGTCTTGACCTCCCTGATCTCAAGAGATCCTCCCACCTCACCTTCCAATTAGCTGGGAATACAGACATGTGCCACCACACCCAGCTAATTTTTGTATTTTTTGTAGTGATGGGGTTTCGCCATGTTGCCCAGGCTGGTCTTGAACTCTTGGACTCAAGCAATCTACCTACCTCAGCCCCACAAAGTGCAGGGATTACAGGCAAGAGCCACCATGCCCAGCTGGAAGTTCATTCTTTATAAGAAAACTGAAAACAAAAGAGAGGTTCAGTAGTTTTGGTCTCTCTGTAATCCATAATGCCATTCTATCTTCAAACATCCTTTTGTTGTCCTTGGCTTGTTTCCTCCCACCAAAAGCCCAACTAATTATTAGTTTCCTAATAATATTCTTACAGACTCAGTTTTATATACTTCCTGAGATATGCATCCTTAGAAGTACAATGTGGCATTGGGGAGACACTGCATCTAGCCTTAAACCTGCCACAGCTGGGTAACAATAAGCAAACCTCACACTTAGTAGGAATTCAGTAAATACTGGTTAAAAGAACGAATGACACTACTCAAGCAGAATAATACTCTTATCTACTATAAAATGGGGAGAATATCTTTGCAAGAGATACTTTGATAATCTTTTCTGCTATGTACAAGACAATGCCTATTAAGATTCCATGTGAATAGCAATACTTGTTAATAATCCATTAGTAACAGAAATAGCCTCAACTCTGTACTCAAACTGAACACCCAGGAGTCCTGAGATATCACCGTGAATTCCCAGGTGTGCTGCAGGGCACTTTTAATTGTTTTTAGGGAAAAACAGCAACATTTGTCAGAGACCACACCAACTATATGCTTGAGTTAGTTCCAAGTTTCAACTTAAAATGATTACATAGGGCTTAATTCTTTTCAGTGACACCTCTGTGAAACTGGTGTTGGTGTTTGGTGTCCTCAAAAACAAGAACCACATAAAAAATCAGTGTGGAACAGGAAATGAATATGGTGGTGTCAGATCTGATTCCAAGGTTTCAGAAGCTGTGCAGTGTCCAATAGGAAATGTGGTTATTTAAGAATGAAATATAAATAATTATCTTTAAGTTTATGAGTATTATATTTTCGAATAGCTACTAAGTTGTTAAAATGTTACATATTTATTGAGTTGTTTAGAGCTAACTACCTAATAAACAGAACTATAAGGTATTTCTCTTGGCCAAGGAGCACTATGAAAAATTGTGGAGATACTAAGGGTGCCATGAATTGAAAAAGTTTGAGAACCTGTTAATCAGTTTAAAAACCCAATAGCTTTGTCACACTTTTCTAAATACAACCGCTTTCATTATTTTTAGATGAACACATTGAACCTGGAAAGTTTCATAATTTGCACCAGTTATCATGGTTTATTCCTTAAGGCTGTTCTTATGTCCCTTCTTCTTCTGGACCCACGCATTTTTCAAAGTTCCTAGTTGTTTATATTTTACACCATTACAGGGATATATATTGTACGGGCAGAGGCTTCTTAGAACTTCTTAGAGGCGAGTCTTAAGAAGTTCACTGACATTAAGTCAAATGCATGTAAGCAGGTACCCAACTACCTAACTACCTACCTAGGTAATATGGAGCAGATTTGCTGCATTGTTTAAAATCTACTTGATTTATCTTGAGTATAGTTTTGCTTTTTTTTCTTGTTGATTTGTAAAATACTCATTTGCAGATGTTTTTACAAATAAGATTGCTTTCAGATTATTTTATCCTGAGTAATTAAGTGTATCTTCTCTATAATAGCATTCTCAAATATTGCTAATTTCTACAATTAAAATATATTTTCTAATTCAACTAAGAAGGGTAAACCATAAATTATTTAAAATTGAGTATCAAACCAATATATTAGTTAATATTAGATTTTTTAGAACTATGAATTAAAAAGACTATGTTTGTTACGGTGTGCTTTGCTAGGAGGATATCATTGGCCACTCCTCGACAGCTTTATAAATCTTCCAATATGACTCAGCGCTGGCAAAGAAGGGAAATTTCAAACTTCGAATATTTGATGTTTCTTAATACTATTGCAGGTAAGATGCCTCATTCTTTAATAATATGTTTATGTTAATCAAAATCATGGTATTGTGGCCTGATATAATACATTTTTTGTCTTTGGAATTCGAATGCAGCATTAGAGTAAATTTTGAAGTACTCACATTAAATTTTTTCAGAAACTGTACAAGCTCATACCAAACTTTTAGATGCATTTATTGTTGAAGAGTCTTTTTCTTGCTCTCCTTCTGCCATTTCCTTTACTGACAGCTTTGTCGGAAGGTTTATTAGAGTCAACAAACCATTGCCAGAGTGTCTGGAAATAATAATGGGAAAAGTAATTTCACTACTTTGTCATTCTCAGCGATAGCAGCTAGACAGGAGAATAACAACAGGATTCTGCCTAGTACAGATGTCACCTGGATTATGGCATGATCAGGTTACAGCATCTTTTCTCTTAAAATCGCCAAATAAAAATACAAAATCAGATTACATTTTCTAAATTATGAGTAACTGCCATCAACCTCGACAGTATCATGCTTGTAAATCAAAAGAAGGTAGTGGCTTTGTTTTCTGCTAAATCAGTGGTTGTCAGTGGTTGAATATGTCTATGAGATTTAAGTACTTCATCCTTTTTCTTAAGTTAAGCTCCAAAAGACCTTATTCAGGTTTAATTACAAAGAATTTACCAGGCTCTACTGAAAGTTTTTGCAATTAGGTGAATCTAAATAACCAACATAAATAAATAAATATGCTTACCGTAATTATTGTTTTGTTATGAATGAATGCTCACAACTCTGTATTTAGAGCAGTGCTCATCTCTGAATCATTACTTAAAAAATGTAACTCTGTAGTATTACTCTTTTTTAATCTATCATACATTAAGTGTGAATATGGATACTATAGGTATATATTAAATAGGGGTAACATAGGTATGTGTTAAATAGATAAGAAAAATTGATTTGTCCACAAAATGGAATAAAGCTGTTTGATATATTAAAATGCTTTTTCATTTTAATCCCAATACATTTGTGTATATATGTTCATATATGCATGCATTTATTCATATGCATAGTATACACACATAATATGTATCTTGAACAAACCTGTTTATTTCCTCAAAGATAAAAACTGTGTTATACTATTTAATTAGAACTTTAATTATCAATAGAATGAATTTAAACATCTGAAATGTAAAGAACTTAATTTCATTAGCATGTTTAAGTAAATAGCATGGTGTCGCAGAAAGAACATATCTTTCAACACCAAAGATAAGAGGAATAGAAGCCCAGATCTGCCAACTTTCTATCTGGGAACATAAGTTGAATTTTAACTTTTAACTTTATCTTGGACTTTTAATTTTTTAGTAGCAATATTTAATAGGTTTACAACTGATGTAATAACTGATATGTTTGGTCTTATATCATCTTGTTTTATACTGTTATTTTTAAATTTTTTCTTGCTTTTTATATTGTTTGTTCTCTGGCTATACGAATACATTTTTGCTCACTACTATAGTGATTTAAATGTAAAAATCTTGTTACTAATTCTCCTAGAGATTTACATTTTAAAAGGTCTTATAAACTATATTAATATGAACTAAAAAAAGAATTAGCATTTTAAAATCATACCTAAGTAAGACAAAAACTTCAACTCAATTTTATTTCTCATTCATTGCTTATCTTTGTAAGTATAAATTACTAGCCAGAATCCAGATTATAATTAATTTTATACTCTGCAGTCTATGTCTTTTTGCAAATTAAGACAGATTTCAAACTATTGAAATTATGTGTTCGTGCAGTGTATTATTTTTAGCTATATGGATCCTCACCTGATTTTTCAGGATGATGTTCTCTGTACATTCTTGTGTAATGTTTTTCATCTTCCCTGTGTGAGGTTTTTATATTATCTGCTTTTGAGAGACCTATCAAGACCCAATGTCTACCATTAGATGGACTTAATGATTTTTTCCCTTGGCTGTGCTAGCTAATTGGAGCTGTTGGATATAAAACTGGAGGGCAGGGTGATATACCTCACTTCCAGTTCAGTTTCCAATTTCACAGGTTTTCATATTAAATGGTTTTTCTATTCTAAAATGAGATTTTCTCCAGCCTCTGGATGGAATGCTTTCTAGTTCATTGTTTTAAAGGTCTCTTCTAGTCTCCATCCCTTCCCCCTGCATTTTACTCATGTCAGGTCAGTTTCCCACAGTGTGGTACAGTACCACCCATAACTACCACCCACCTCATGCCTGTTACTTTCTGGGAGTCTCTTTCTTTGTCTAACTCTGGAAAGGTTGCTGTGTCTAACTCTGGATAGAGATAACATTGTCATCTCTTCTTAAAGTTGCACCTGAGCAGTTTAGAGCCTAATAGGCTTTTTCTATTTGGGATGATCTTTGGGTTTCTGAGCCAGAGCATGCAGACTGTGAGGGGAATTTAAAAGCATCTTTCTACTCTTTTTCGAATCGTTGAAGTCTGTTTTATTTATAACATAAAGATTATATAGGCCACTGATTTTTTTCAAAAATTACTGTGTACTTCCTTTGCAATTATTATAACTAAACACTAAAGCCTGACTAATGTAAGCAATGGGATAACAATGAAGAGTAGGGACTAGGAACAGAGAACACTCACCGTCTAGATGAATAAGTGAAATACACATAAAAAAAAGAGCATTTTAAGACAGTTGATATTAAATGCTGAATCATCGCTATAGTGAATGCTGCAAGAGCTCAGCAGAGAGGAGGTATTTTAAAATGTGTTTGCAGAGAAAAAAAGAGAAGAGCTTCACAAATTTCTGCCGGTTGTATATGTGTGGCATATTCACTGGACAGGATTATCATACCTTGTCTGGAGCAGAGAATTATAGATAATATTGGAGCCTTAGATAAGAGCTCGATTATAAAGAGACTTTCAGAAGTCAGTATAGTTTTGGAATAGAAGGGAATGCAATGTGGAGTTTTAGGAAAATTAAACTGATAATTATGTATGGCATAAATCAAAATTGAGATTTCTTAACATTTGTGCTGTAAGGAGAGTATTACAGTAATAATAGTAAATCGTTACTGAATATTTACTGTGTACCACATACTCTATTTTACTCTGACTACAGAAGCAAATAAAGTATGGTTTCTGCCTTTAAAGAGATCAAAATATAGTGAGGAAACAGACATGTATACCAGTAATTCCACTAAGAAGTATTAGAAGGTATAAAATTGTCTACCATGTTATAATGTATAAAAAGTATTATAATGGGAGTATATGCAAAGCCACTTGAGGTAGTCAAATCTAGAAGCCATTATTGATAACTAAGAGATGAGAAAAAGTTTCCCATAGGTGACACATAAATAGGGAATTGAAATATGAGTAAGAATTCACTAGAAAGTAGTCAGAGGGCATTCCAAGGAGAAAGTGTGAGGTGAAGATGTTGGATGAGAGTGGTGGCAGCAGGCATGGCAAAAAGAGAATAAATGATACTTTTGTACAATATCATTGTACAAATGAAGTTTCACTGTAATTTGCTCTAGTTCCATGGTTATGAAACTGTAGTCCTCTGACCAGCATTATTATCTTGGAGGCCTGTTAGAGATGCTGATCTACAGACTCCTCCTCAAACATACTCAGTCAGAAGCAGGCAGCCTGCCTTTCAGCAAGCCCTCTACTTGGTTCTGATACAGAAAGTTTGAGCACAATTGCATTAGCCATTTAAGATCTAATTATCTAAACAAGATTTGCATATAAAACATTTAAAACATACGGGCCGGGCACAGTGGCTCAAGCCTGTAAACCCAGCACTTTGGGAGGCCGAGGCAGGTGGATCATGAGGTCAAAAGATCGAGACCTTCCTGGTCAACATGGTGAAATCTCGTCTCTACTAAAAATACAAAAAAGTTAGCTGGGCATGGTGGCGCGTGCCTGTAATCCCAGCTACTCAGGAGGCTGAGGCAGGAGAATTGCCTGAACCCAGGAGGCAGAGGTTGCAGTGAGCCGAGATTGCGCCATTGCACTCCAGCCTGGGTAACAAGAGCAAAACTCCATCTCAAAAAAAAAAAAAAAAAAAAAAAATACAAGAAAGCACAGGATTAAGTGCCATTCAGTGTAATAAAAGTTTAGAGAAGTGAGAGATTAATATGAAATAATCTACTTGAGGAAACCTTCTTGGAAAAGATGAGCTTTAAATGAATTCTTCAAGGATTTTGTCAGATGTAGATGACTATCCACGCAAAATAAACCTTAATAAGTAGAATGACAACTGAAAAAATATATGAATATGAATATCCTGAGGTACTCTCCCTGGATATATTCCTATTAATTTAATTCTTCCTTTGCCATTATCCTGAAATTTTAAATAGAAGTGCCAGTTTAAACTGAGCACCAGCATTCAAGACATTGGTGATGGTTTTATTAGAGAAGTTTCACTAATGCCATGATTGAATACTTGTTAGTGCAGCTATTAGATTTGCCTGTTTTCCTGATTGGTGGACAGGGTATATCCATGCATCTCTTCTCATCAAATCACCTTTCAGAGTTCTCTTAGGATCCTAAAATAAAGGATGCTCTAACGATATTAAGTTGTGCCAGTATCACTTTAATGAACATGGGTCCTAAAAATAATCATATTACTTTGTAATGCTGCTTTAGGGAAACATTTATTGTTCAGGAAATATTTATTTCAGTGGATCGATTGAAACTTAAGATTTATCATTTCTAGATAGGATATTAGTCTTCTTTTTGACAAATTGTAGTTTCTTAGGTAATCTACAGCCAAGAAATGGTTGGCTTATATTTTGTCGTAATGTTTTTTAAACATTAATTTGTGTTTGATATCAAGATTTAGAAAAACTAAATAATAGTATTTTTATTACTTTTTCATTTGTTTCATTTTTTCCTTTTGAAATAATTCCTTGTTAATAATAAAAACTCAGAAAAAAAATAGTAAATAATAGTTCATGAGTGTTTAATCATTTACATTGTGCCAAACATTGTTCCATGGGCTTTATATGTATGTGCTGATTAAATCCTCACAGTAGCCCCTTGAGTGAGGTCCTGTTCTTATTCCTGTTTTACAAAGAAATGAGGGAGAGAGTAGTTAAATAACTTACCCAAATCATAGAGCTAATAAGTGACAAAGTTGGGATTCAAACCTAGTTTAGCTCCAGAGTCTTCTTCATTCAGATACTACATTGTTCTCTTTCGTGATATTCATGGCACCACACAATTTCACCCCATCACCAGCCTTAACATGTTAACTGCTTTTAATACCTAATAATTATTTAAAACAATTTTCTCATTTTCTTTTACATTTCATTAAATTAACCCTTTGAGGTTTATTTACTGTCATAACTTTTGTGGATACTGATATTCCAGCACTAGATCTGGACTTGGAATTATTATCTTTAATGTAGAAAGTAGCACTCTTCTCAGTTAAGTTTTAGATCAAGAGAAACAGACTCTAAGACAGAGATTTGCTTGAGGATGTTTACTGGAAAAGGCCTTGGGATCAACATCTGTGGGGAGTGAAGTAATTAGAGCTGGGCAGAAGGAGGATTCAGACTGCAGTGCAGTTGTGACAAAGGCTTCAGTAGATCCCATGGGGTCCCTGGGACTGGGGTAACCATTCAAAATTGTCTTGGCTTAAGGGAAGGGAGCCAGGCCTTCAATACCTCCACTCTGCAGTCATTGGATGCAGACTTCTGGGAAAGACTGACTTCAGATTGGGGGCTTTCTTCTAATGATAGAGATTCTTGGAGATGGACATACCTGACCACCACCAGCCATCAATGCTCCCAGCATCCACCATACTAGCAGTTCTCAGACTTCAGTGTATCCGAAGCAGGATTGCTAAAACACAGATCTTTGGGTCCCACCCCCATAAATTCTGATTCAGTAGGCTTGAATTGAGCCTTAAAAATCTGCATTTCTAAGAAGTCCCCATTTGAGGCTGATGCCATTGATCTAGGGACCACACTTTGAGAATTACTGCCCTGTATCTATATTCTTTAAAAGACCTACCTAAAAATAATTTCATTAATCTTCATATAGCACTGTCAGTATCATACATGTTAACCTTATGATAGGGTATCCGTAGCATTTTATGTGCATTTTATCTTCCCAATAAGAAAAAAATGTTGTGCTTGGTGAATACCCATGAAATTAAAGTCACCTAATATTCATTCTTTGTAAATATTCGTAGGATTTTGTGATCTATTATGTAAATTCACTAGAATTACTGGATGAGATATTCTTTAAAGCTCTTGGATTAAAAAGAAGTGTCACAGAATTGGAATCTGGTTGAGAAGATGAAACAGTCTTTTCTGGCTTCACATATAGGTCAATGTGACCTAAGAAATTTCTTATTTTCTATAAATATTTTCCACAAATATTCTATAAATATTTCTAAGACTTAGCTTAAAACAGTACCAGACTCTACATTACTGGTTACTGTCTTACACTCTCAGATTTATCTTTTTTCCCAAAAATATTATTTTATTATAAAATATGAAGTACATTTTATGACCCGTTTCTTAAGGTCTCTCATACTTGACCAATTTCACTTTTCTCCTTTCTCAATTTCTAAGTAAGATTCTGGATTTTTTAATAAGACTCTGTATAAAACATGTGGTCTCAGTATCATAGTATTAATGAATTATGCAGACTTTTTACACACTCCTGTGGTATGTGTACATATGCATAATTGCATATAAATTAACACATTTTACTGTAAATAAGTTTTGTAAAGATACTTTATATAGTAAAAGAAGCTTGTCAAATATTCAGGAAACATATTTAAAAGACATCTAAAATTCCATAAATGTGTTTTTAGGCTTTGTTTTATTCTATTTATAAATTTAATGAATGTTCATTATAGAAAATTGGGAATATGAAAAAGGATAATTTTAAAAATTAAACCACTCAGAAATCTAACCATGAATATCACAGTTGACATTTGGCTGATTTTTCTGTTTTTCTTTCTCTGTGTGTGGTGTATCCTTGGGAACCTGTAATATATACAGGTTTGTTTTGTTTTCCATTTCACTTTTTCCATTTCACTTACCATTCTTTGAAGGCATGACTTTTAAAACTACACGAGTCTCCAAATAAGAAATATGGCATAAATTATTTAACCATTTTTGAAACACTTGGTTTTCTTTTTCAAAGAACATTAAATTTTAGATGACTATGTAAAATAATCTTAGTGATACTTAGAGTTCTACTAAAAATGTGATTTCAACCTCCAGTTCCTAGGTTGACCCGATTTCTGTTCGTGTTCTGAAAGATACAACCTATGCCTTATTTTACACCTTGTTAGATAATATTATGGAAAAGATGTTAAAATCTGGCATTCTTGCATTTTAAAAAATAGGAGAGCAACTGCTAACATAGCTTTGTATAAATGATCCCCTGTTAGACTGGATAATTATTTTTAAGGATTTTGAGTTGTTTTTCATATGATCAGCTAATAAATTCAGCACCACTTCTCCAACCCCAACCTTTTTCTCCTGTTTAGCATTTTCCACTTTTTTACTCTGTGATGAACAAGCCCTCCCTGGTTAATTATGTATATATTTAGCTACTGCATGTGTTGGGCTTATTATTGTCATCTAATTAGATGTAACTTGAACTGCTTGCTTCTAGAAAAATCATTAAAAATTCTTTCCTAATGACCTAGAGATGACAAAATGTCTGTAAAGTGTGAAGAAGCAGACAAGCACAGGAACATCGCTCTTAAAGAGTGTTAATCCAGATGCTGCAATCATCTAATTAAACAATATTTTGCTGTCATTAACATTTTCACCAAGGAATTGCAGTTATAATTTCTTTGTCAGCTGTCTCTAGATTACTTTACCTTCAAAACCAAAGTGCCATATAAAAACATTAAATTGGATGGTTTAATTAATAAGTTTTTTTTAAATGAAGTAACATATTTCTGAGATCTCATTTACTGTGTTTCACTTTTATTATTTCAGTAGATTAGTGTCATAGGCTTGCAATATTTAATATTCATCTTCTAAGACAAATTCTTATAAGCATAGTTAGCAAAATAAAGTGTGTATATATGTATATATATATATATATATATATATACACATACATATATACACACAGACACACACAGACACACACACACACACACACACACACACACACGTATACATATTTATTTGCCACTGCTGGAAAAGGAAAGGACCCTACCAATTATAGCACCAGTGTATTTACTAAATATCAACTATCCTAAAGAAAAAAACAAAACAATTAGTAAATAAATATCTACATATGCCAGAACCTAACAAGTATTACTTTGGAAATATCTCACTTTTTGGATGATTTAATGAACAGTATTTTTTTTTCATTTCACAAAGGTGTTCAGTAAAATAATTAAAGGAGTAATGCTAATTCATGATTAAACCATATCAATGCAAAACCCCAAAATGCCACTTAATCATTCTTTTTTTCTGTGTGACTTTAAATACGTTGTACATTTTTAAATTAAATCAAATATATATGACTGTCCATTTTGCAAGGCTTTTATGTAGAAATTTGTATTAAAAACAAGCATTGTTATATTTATGTATAAAGTTTATTGTATTTATTCAAATTAAAAAGGTGCTATAAGTCTCTACTAATTTAAAAATTACTAAAATTCCCTTAGCATTTATTTTTGAAGGACCTCTCAAAGATCATTGAAAGTGAATTATGAAGAAAAATACAGGACAGATGAATAGCCATGAAGTATGGCTATTGGCATCAATCAGTTTGTGCATACGTATATGTGCATTTTTAAATAATGCTCTTTTTCTTTGAATTTTTTTCAAAAATAGCATTATATCTTTTTTAACTTTTATTTTAGGTTCAGAGGTACATGTGCAAATTTGTGATGGGGTAAATTACATGTCACGGGTGTTTGGTGTACAGATTACTTTGTCACCCAGGTGATAAGCATAATACCCAATAGGTAGTTTTTGGTTTCTCACCTTCCTCCTTTCCTCTACCCTCAAGTAGTATATTTTTCTTTCTTAGAAAATCATTTCTATTAAAAGGCTAGTGTCTTCAAATATGGTCTCTATTTTTATGCTGTTTGCATTTATACAGTACATTTAAATACTGTGTCATGTAAATTGGTTTTTTATGTATTTTAACAGTTTTTCTTAATATATAAATTATAAAACTTTATCAGAAATTACTTTAACAATTATGGTCTAATTTCCATCTATCAATTGATTTATTTAAGTAATGTATGTTATTATAGATAGGTAGCTTAAGCATTATTCTATTTTAAAAATACACACTGGAAGACTTGCTTTTTATCAAAATCTACAGATTTTTAAATAGAACAGTTCCCCAGAAAATGGAAGAGCCCTAAACTCTGCAATGGACCCAGAAATAGCTCTGTCTACCCAATCTGTACTCTTTATATATATACATACAAAAAATACTGAGAATAATCAGGTGCCATAGGTTAGCATACATATGAACTGCCAGTGATAAATTTTCAAGTTTAGAATTTTACAAGTTTTATTTTACAATATTGGTACTGTTTTAGCAGATCATTGTCATGTACAAAAGACTTTAATATGACTCCAAACTCTTGTTTAATCTTATCAGTATTATTCTTCACCACAGACTGTAAACACAAGGCAGGTTCATTGATTGGTTGAGCAACCTGGCTGCAGACATTTTCTTCTAGTTTAATGTACACATTTGCAATATCATTCTCTCTCATATACACCTCTATGCCTTTGCATAATCCTCATCTTCTAAACATAGTGTTCTGCAGTCTTCCTTTACTTGGCTTATATTTGTTCATCATTTGAAATTTGGATCATTTTATTCCATTTTTATCACATGCATACACATTCTATCAACAAACATTTAGTGGGCAGATGGGCAGATGGTATGTGCCAACACACAGAGATTTGAAAAAAAGAAAACAAACAATCCAGCCCTGACATTCATGAGTTTACAGACTAGTGGAGAGGCAGAGAAGTAAACAGTGACATGTATTGGGCATAATAGAGGTCTGTATAAGAACTGTGGTGGGGCAACACAGGCGAAGCCCTAACCTAACCGTAACCTCATCCCAGTAAATGCAAAGTGGAAGCAACATTCTGCCGCCATTACCCACATCTGTATACATACCCACAGCAGTGTATACATTTAAAGCAATATGAGGTTTAGTTGTAAAATGCAGAGCTTCACCTAATAAACAGATAAAATAGTCATCAGTAAAATGTTCTCTAAGTGAATTAATTAACTTGGTTTGGTACTTATAATTGCAGATTTTGGTTCTTACTCAGATTGTAGTTTGCTTTTTTTAAAAATTTCAGTTATGTTTGCCAACTGTTGTAAGAGTAGATATCATTTAATGTAATTTCCTGACAATGAACAAGATAATATCTGCATATCTATGTTACTGTGATAGTGTATGTGGTATGTGCAACCACGGCGTACTGGACTAAATACCAATGAAATAGCTATTTTGTGTGAATTTTAATGGAAATTTAGAAAATTATGATAATCGGATATAACACAATTTTTATAAAAAATAATTTTGTTCAACAAAAGTTTTCTTTGGACCCTGTTTCTTTAATAGCCATTCTCTTAATGTCACCTGATATGTTTTTTCAGTTCCAGTTTATGAGGAGGACCACAGTTGTGCTCCCCTAAACTTTCCACATTCACACTGTGCCTCAATATCATATATGAAGTATTTAAGTCATTCTACCAAAAAATAAACAGACATACTCACCCTAAGATCCAGCAATTCTTCAATAAAGTGAAACAACATAAGAAAAAAAAAATTCATGAGAAAATTTGTGGAAAAATGTATGCTTGACATCTGCCTCTGTACTTTTTCATCCTAGCTTCACAGTACTTCATCCACTTGCAGATTCTCTGCATTCATTCTTGATATAAGTTTAACATAAATTTTGTGTACTCAAAATTTCTAGCTATATATTTGTTATAATAGAATACCATCACATAAGCTGCAGTGTGCAGGTCAGTAGGGTGACTTCCTCCATAATCACTTTCAGGGCCTCTGACTGGCAAGGCTCTGCTTCCAGGGTTGCAATATTCTCTACATCAGCAGAAGACAGATGAGACGCACATGCGGGAAGATTCAGTGGGCCAAGACTTGAAGAGACTTTGCTCACATTCTGTAGATTAGAACTAAGGCCCATGGCCATAGCTACTTGGAAGGGAGGCTAAATAATGTGGTGTAGTACAGGAAGGGGAGAATCAATTACAATAACCAGACAATAGTCTCTATCACAATCTTATAAATAGTAATTCTAGTAACTTTTTAAAACAATTATTGAGTAAATTCACTTGAAATGCATTGTTATCAGAGTTAAAGATATGGTTCAATAAATAAAAGTTACTTTTCTTCTTCAATAGATGCCTTATAAGAACAGAAACTATTTCATAAGCATTTTGTATATGCAAATTTTTATTTCTGTTTTTCTTTACTAGGACGGACATATAATGATCTGAACCAATATCCAGTGTTTCCGTGGGTGTTAACCAACTATGAATCAGAAGAGTTGGACCTGACTCTTCCAGGAAACTTCAGGGATCTATCAAAGGTAACTTTTAAATATATAGAAGTCAGTTTTCTTCATAAGGTTATAGTCTAATAGGATTTCTGTCAGAGTATATATATCCAGTTAATGTTTGTAAGAAAGTGAAACTGGTTATCTTGCCTTAATAGTCAGTTTCTAAACCTTACCAATTCTTAGCACAAGAATTAAGTTACAAGACGATAAATTCATACTGGCATAGGCAAAATGAAATGGGTATTTGAGAAATAGCAGATGTAGGGAGAGGTTTCTCAGATATCCTAGGCTTTGAAGTCAAGGTTAAAAACCTAAAATTAGTATCAAATATGGTAAATCATTTCTGTTATATATTCCTTAGACGATGAAAGATGTTATATTGACCATAAAATATACACATTGTAGGGAAATATAATACTGAAAAGAAAGTCAGTTAAATTTATCAAGTGTCTACCCATATATGAGAGAGAGGATATGGCCCAAAAGATGGCAAAAAAATGGTACATTAACAGTAATAAGAAATAAATGGCAAAATATTTATTAGTTCACTTCATTTGTCCGGAAGAAACTACAGTGGGATACTAAATCGTTTGAAATTCAGTGATGAACTAGGAGCCCAAAAAGCTGCTCTGTAGTCTAAGCTTACACCAGAGGCCTCCCTTAAAGTTTATGGTATGTTAACATAGTAAAGCCTCAGCCCATTCACTTTGAATGCATCTCTCCTTTCTATCAGACTTGATTGTCTGATTTAGCAATCCATAGAAAGTTGAAAAGTATTTGTATATAGGTTTGGTTTTGGGGGGCAGGTTTAAGGGGCTAATGGACAAGAGCAGCATAAAAACCCTGTGAATTAGGGAAACACCATTGCAGTCAATTTAAAATTAATCCCACAGATGGTTTTAGCTCAGCATACCTTCTCGTGCCCCTTTCCTGGCCTTTGAAAGCTAGACCTAGCTGAAATTCTGTATTGCACTAGCTACTAGGTGTGTGACCTAAAGCTAGTTTCTCTTGGCCCGTTTGTAATATGAGAATAATAATACTGTCCCATGTCACATAGTTATACAGATCTAATGACATTTGGAAAACATAGCAGTACTTGGCACAGAGAAGCACTTCCTTTTAACTAGTATTGTTACACATGGAATATTTCTTAGCTTCTTTTGAAGACTGTTTACTAATTTTTCCGTGTTCTTATGTGTTATCCAGTCTCTAGTTCTTCCTATCAAATTTTAGTTGGTAGCTCATTGCTAATTTTAGCCATGGTATTATAGGTGTTAAAGGGACGTAAAAGATCAGTTAGCCCAACTTCTTACTGAGAGTCACACAACTGGTAGAAATAAATTGCTAGCAAATGAATTCCAATATGCTTGCAAATACAGTAATTTTTCCAATGTGAGTCAATCAAACAAAAAATTTTAACTATTTACCATATTCAGGTAACTAAATTATTCAAGATCCAGTAGATAGAAGCGTCATAATTCATGCAGCCTGCCTTTCAGGAGCAAATCTAGTTATTGATTATCTAAATAATATTAGTCCCCCCAAAAAATTAAAAATAAAGTATGATATTTTAGAGAGATCCATGTAAGAGACAATACATGCAGGTTGAGCATCCTTTATCTGAAATGCTTGGGACCAGAAGTATTTTGGATTTTGGATTTTTCTGGATTTTAAAATATTAATATATACATTATCATACTGACCAGTGGAGCCTCCCTAATCTGAAAATCCAAAATCCGAAATGCTCCAGTGAGTGTTTTCTTTAAGCATCACATCAGTGCTCAAAAACTTGGATTTGGGGCATTTCAGATTTCAGAATTTTGGATTACGGATGCTCAACCCATAGTGTTTAAAAACAGGACTCTTGTGCAGCTAGACTGCCTACGTTCAAATCCTAATTCTGCCATTTACCAGCTGTGGAACCTTAGACAAGAGTATTAGTTTCTCTTCATCTTAATTTCCTCACCTATGTGATGAGACATCAATAATAGGGTTGTTGTGTGGAGTGGTCGATGTTGTGTGGAGTGATTCTAAGTATAAAGAACTTAGAAGAGTGTCAGGCACATCAGTATTAGCTAATGCTATGTATACAACAATAGAGTGGTGAATCATTGATACAGGCCATATGCTTTGAATTGTATTTCAAATAATGAAGATAAATATATGCTACTACATCCATATTGGCTGAGAATGTTCGAATGGTATGCATGACTTGCCAATGTTGAAGTGTAATTTTGGGGTGTAAAACAAAACCAAACGAACTTATTAATGTGAGGATGAAAACTTTTAAACTAGTTCTTTGACAAAATCTTATCTGCATGTACTTTTATTCAACACTAATTGAATCGCTGTTACATTAGACATTATTTTATATATATATTATTTTATATATATAATTATATATTACATATATATATTTTATATATATATTTATATATATTTTATATATATATATATTTATATATTTATATATATTTTATATATATAATTATATATATTTTATATATATAATTATATATATATATTTTATATATATAATTATATATATTTATATATATATTTTATATATATAATTATATATATTTATATATATAAAATAAAAACAGTATAGATTCTCAGGTAGCATATTAAAACCTCATACAATGACAACCGTTGTGGCTATTGTATTGTTTTTAAAACAAGGAAGGAAGTTCTTTTTCTTTGAAATCAACTGGGATATTGTGTTTAAAGGAAACTTATAGACCAAAGCTCCTTTTTTTCTCTTATTTATTCATTCTTTCAGTTGTTCATTCAACAGATATTTATCAGGCATGTGCTATAAATGTCAAGCACTCTACCAGCAAAAGAGTGTACAGGAGTGAATAAAGCAGACATACTCACAGCCACTACTTGGAGGAAGTTCAGCCCAGAGCAAAAATGAAAACTTGGTTAGTTAACAGCAATATGAGAGGCCAGTACTTACGAGATAGGTGTAGTGGGGACTGTACCTCACTAGGGAGTATAGGCTCACTACTCTAAGACGTTTGGACTCAAATGTTCTTGAAACGCTAGCCCAGCCAAAGAAAGTGTGGCATTCATTATGATTAGTATGGATTATAGAAGGCATCTGGTAAAATATTCGCTGGTAATCATAGATTTTTTTCATTTATCCATGTATTGAAAAATGAGATAAATTAAATGAGGAAGTCACTGTTTCTACAGAACTGAAGATATAACATTTCAAGGTTTTTTGTTTGTTTGTTTATTTGTTTGTTTGTTTTGAGACAGAGTCTTGCTCTGTTGCTTGGGCTGGAGTGCAGTGGTGCAATCTTAGCTCACTGCAACCTCTACCTCCCAGGTTCAAGTGATTCTCCTCCGTCAGCCTCCCAAGTTGCTGGGATTACAAGCTCCTGCCACCACGCCCAGCTAATTTTTTTTGTATTTTTAGTAGAGGCAAACTTTCACTATGTTGGCTAGGCCGATCTTGAACTCCTGACATCGTGATCCACCCGCCTCGGCCTCCCAAAGTGCTGGGATTAGAGACATGAGCCACAGTGCCCAGCCTATTTCAGGGTTTTTGAGCTGATCTGTATAATGTGTATTTCCTTTGGCAGGGCTTTTCCTTTTGTGCCTCACATGTGCTCTTCTAATTTTATATAGTGTTAAATAAATAATACAGGTAAACAGATGGAGCCTAAATAAATTGAGCAATGTAACTATAAACTGTAGTTTTACAAGCATGTAAGTCTTCATGCTGCGAACAGTTGAATCCATGAGCTCTTAAAAGATAGATAGCTTTTCTTCCATTTTTACTATATTCCATGCTTTAGCAATTTGTTCTTTCTATTCTGTCACCGTAGCATGATAGGAAAATGTTAGCAAATTAAAGCCTCTTGATATGTTAATAAATTACTCGTGCATTGTTTCCATGCTTCATTGAATTTCCTAATAGGCACTTCTTACAAATGGGCTAGAAACCTGAGACTATCATGTATAAAATCCATTAATAAACAAGATTTTAATATATGAAATATATCTTATTATATGCCTAATGAGAAAATGACATTTGAAGTATAATAATATAATTGGAAGGAAAAACTTCTATAGTACAATATTATCACAATGAAGAGATGTCCACTAAGAAACACATGAAATTCTTTTAGTTATAAACAGTACTGCAAATGAAAATTTTAATAGAGAGTTTCTTACTCTTCAGAAGCTCAAGGAATAATTGAAATACTTGAATGATATAACCAAAAACATTCTAAAAGATCTCTAACAATAAAAGTGGTTGTTTCTAAACAAACACTGGGAGTTCTGATCCAAGTAATAATTCTTGGCAGTGAATAATTCTAGAATTTGTTTCAATACACATGTGATACCCCAAATAATTTTTATATTCTTTGGTATATAACAGAATTAAGAAACTATGGGGGCCGGGCGTGGTGGCTCAAGCCTGTAATCCCAGCACTTTGGGAGGCCGAGGAGGGTGGATCACAAGGTCAAGAGATCGAGACCATCCTGGTCAACATGGTGAAACCCCGTCTCTGCTAAAAATACAAAAAATTAGCTGGGCATAGTGGCACGTGCCTGTAATCCCAGCTACTCAGGAGGCTGAGGCAGGAGAATTGCCTGAACCCAGGAGGCGGAGGTTGTGGTGAGCCGAGATCATGCCATTGCACTCCAGCCTGGGTAACGAGTGAAACTCCATCTCAAAAAAAAAGAAAGAAACTATGAAATGTACAATGCCAAAAAATATAAATATTTATTTTCTTTCTTTATACCACTACATCACACGGGCTTCATGAAATTCTGTGTTATAAAAAAAAAAGAAAAAGAAATTCTATGTTATATCAGTTAGGAAACCGTTGAATGAAAGTTTCAGGAAATCCAGCTGAAATTGGCTTGAACAATAATAGGGGTTCGGAAAAAAATCAAGAGGTTGTAACTGGAACTTGAAAAGAATGTAGGCCTTGCTCAGATGTTTCTCTGTCACATATTGTGAAAACTTAAGATGTTTTCTAAAATCTCTGAACTTTTTTTTCTCATCTTTAAAGTGAACACAAGAATACTTACATAATAGGGCTATTGAAAGATTTTAACACAGTAAAGTAGCTAAGGCACCTAGTATAAGGCCTGACACACAAGTGGCATTCAGTGAGTGGCAGCAACAAAGCAAATTTCCATAATGGTCTGTTGAGAGTTCACTATCTTTGGTATGATTGACAGAAACCTAGTGAAAGATTATTTGATTCCTCTGATTTATTTTTTATTCTAATAAAATTTAAGAGTAATGCCATTTAATAAAATATTGCTAATGCAATAAAGAATTCTCTTTTATTATCTGTTTAAATTATAAAATTACCAACACAGTAACATCAAACACTGAGGTTAAATTAAATGATTATTAGAATTTTAGATGCATATTTATTTAGACTGAGATATTTTATATTTATAATATTCTTACTCGTTCTTTGGCCCACTTAATTGAACAGTTGAAGAGCACAGGAGCAATAAAAAAGTTCTTTATCAGAAGGAGTGTTTAGACCTCTCATTTGATTAAACATCACAGGTTCAAGTTTTATTTATTATGTGTACAGGTTAGAGGCTGTGTTTATTGTTTGACATGAGGGACAGCAGTTGAAACAATCTGTCTTTGACTTATCTTTTCAACACCAACCAACAGTAGGTATAGCGATTTCCTCCCCACCCCATTTACAGAGATATTCCTTATGGAGATGTGGCCTTATGGTGAAATGTGTCTTACAACATGATATGATAGTGCTTCAGTTATTTACATATACTCATATGAACTTGACTCTTAAATAATAGTGGTTACATGACTTTGACGTGAAGCACAGTCTCTGCTCATTAAAGTGTAAATAGAATTTTCCTATTTCCCAGTCATGCCCTCTGATAAGTGAAATAGTTTCATCACAAAACCAAGTCCTACTAATATTGACATGAACATAAGACATCACATCACACACCCATTCATCGAGTGGAAAAAATATATTTTGTTAACACAGGAGTTGTTTGACTGACAGATGATGATAAGCATAACCATTTTCCCAAATTATTATGCCACTTAATAAAAGGAAGTGATAATGCCTTGGGGCTTTGAAATGTGATAATGCAAATGGATGCACTGAAGTGTGAATACTATTCAACCATCCACCCTTGATATGATACTGCCAAATGTCTACATACCACATAGAAAAGAGTTTATGTTGGTAAGGTGGGGAGGGCACGACTCAGCAATCTAGCCAAAGTTGCTTGTTGTTTTTTTTTGAGACGGAGTCTCCCTCTGTTGCCCAGACTGCAGTGCAGTGGCACGATCTTGGCTCACTGCAGCCTCCACTAGAGCAAGTTTCTACGGTTATTTTATCTTTCTTTTTCACCATAAGTTAACAACATCTAAAATGAAATTAATTCCATTTACTTGATCATAATCTACCTAATGCTTAATTTTAAACAACAAAACATGAAGTATGCGCAAAACTGCTAGGTATGTTAGTAGTTAGGATGATATAAAACTAAAAGATAAAAGTGTGAATGTGTGAATTTAATTACATACCATCTGCCAAATAACCCTGCTGCCAAATTTGAAACGTTTGTTTCAATGTATGCCTTAACATATAACCTACAGTATGTTGAAAATTGTTTTCCTTAGACTTGCTTCTATGGCAGTGCTAAGGGGGAACTCTTACATTAAGGACAAGGTATTGATTGGCAGTATTTGGATACTGTTTGAAACTCATGGGATATTTGGTTATTTAAATTAATATTTTATTAATACATGCATTCTTTCATTACACAAGCATTTGTTGCCAACCTACTCTGTGCCAGACACTGGAGATACAAAGGCAATCAGACTTGGTCCATACCTTTTAAAAGTTAAGGTCATTTTTTTGTTTACCCAGAGACATATTAAGCTATTTTCCTTCTAATTGAAAGAAAGGAAGAACCAAGAAAAGTGCAGCTAAAAAGGTAGACTTCATGACACTGGTAACCAGAAATAGTGAAGAGCTTTTGTGTTCGTTAGCATCTCCACTGTTGCTTGTTGGAGATATAACAGGGTGACGGGGAGCTATATGGATTTATACAGAACTTCCAAACCAGTCCCAGGCTCTGTTTGCTTACACTGTCTCCTTATCCTCTTTTCTTGTTCCTTCCCACTTAGCCAGCTGAATCACCCTTTCAGAAAAAGAGAGCGGGGAAAAAATCCTATAGAGCCTGTTCCACTTTGAAAATTTTAGGCTGTTAAAGAAGAAACTGTAAACAGCAGGAACACTGTCTAGTGCTCTTAGAAGAATCCTACCTATGAAAGGGAGAAGAGAGCCCGCTTTATGCACTTTCATTTCACTGGCCACGTGTCACCTCTGTATCTAAACCACAGCATTATCATGCAAAACTAGACCAAACTCAGTCGCCTTTAACTGTTCTTTCCCAATGAAACAGGATATTAAGCAATTAGAAGTAATCTTGAAACCAATTTGTAGCCCCATCATTATCCTTCTACTTAATACCTGGAAAACTAGAACTGACACATGAAGATTTCAGATGCTCCACTGTTTGTAGGTGAGAGTGTTTACTTTTCACTAACATATATGAAACTAATTTTCTTAGGAATTATCCTGGGACAATGAAAACAATTATAGCCAATATTTTGCATGTGTTTATTATATGCCAGGCATTGTCCTAAGCATCTTACATAGATTTTCTTGTGTTTTCCTCACAATGCTATGATGAATTGCACTGGTTATATAGATTGCATTTTCTTCCATTTGTTACCTATTATTTCTCCATAATACATAGGTAGGATATACTTTAAAAAAAAAAAAAAAAGCTAGTGATTAATTTATCTTCTAGATGCCTTCCACCTTTTCTAAATGCCCTGGCAGTTTTTATATGCTACCAAAATAATAATAATAATAAAGAAAGAAGGAAAGACAAAGAAAAACTCTCCCTATTACCCAACAAGAATGTAATCTTTTAAAATATCCTGCACAATGGACAGTCATGTCAGATATGAGCAGAGGAGTCAAAAGCAGTCAGTGAGTCATTCCACACCTCCAGAGCTTTCAGTCCTATGTGCGACTAACATTCCTATGAAAGTGCTTAAAGCTGGGTGTGGTGGCTTATGTCTGTAATCCCAACACTTTGGGAGGCCAAGTCAGGAGGATTGCTCGAGCCCAGGAGTTTGAGACCAACCTGATCAACATAGCCAAACCCTGTCTCTACAAAAAATTAAATTTAAAAAAATGCTAATAATTTTTTTTTTTTTTTTGAGACAGAGTTTTGCTCTGGTCACCCAGGCTGGAGTGCAATGGCGCAATCCCAGCTCACTGCATCCTCCACCTCCCAGATTCAAACTATTCTCCTGTCTCAGCCTCCCCAGAAGCTATGATTTTCTTTCGTTTGTTACCTATTATTTGGTAACTGTGCCACCACACCCAGCTAATTTTTGTGATTTTGTAGAGATGAGGTTTCACCATGTGGGCCAGGCTGCTCTCGAACTTCTGATCTCAGGTGATCCACCCACCTCAGCCTCCCAAACTGCAGGAATTACTGGTGTAAGCCACCATGCCCAGCCAAGTGCTAATAGATTTTGCTAATCAAAATGCAACTTTAGATCAAAGATGATCTTTCTTCATCATATACTCAGTTCCACCCTATGAAAAAGTATAAAACGAAATAGATTCAATTAATAGAAAAATGTAATCTTAACACCTCTCTTTATTAATGTTTCTTGACTTCAGGTTCTATCCCTTAATAATATATTTGAAAATTGTCTAGTGATTTGCTAAAGTTTATCTGATGACTGAAGGCCACATTAAGCCAATTAACAGTATGAAAATGCAAAGGGAATGTTTAGTCCACACTTAAGGAACACGGTTTTAACATATTTTAGAGAAAAAATTTTTTAACTATTTAAAGCATTCTTATTTAGAACAACCCAAAACATAGGAAAGACGTGGATTGATTGGAAAGGTTTTGCTTGTTTTTGTACTCAAAATAGAGTACAATGGATTTTAACTTTACTATGAAAATTTTTAAACAAAGAAAAAGTACCAATGATGATAACCATTAGCCAATTCCTACATGTTTTAATTATGGACAGTTTAGCTTTTATTGGTTTACTGAAGTATTTTTAAACAAATTAAATCTATCTTACTTTATCCATAAATATTTCAGTATGGAAAAATAGTATTTTCCCATATAATCATATCACCATGATTACATCTAACAAAACTTATGACAGTTCCCTAATGTTATCTAATACTGTGCCTATAATCAGGGTTTTCTAATTATCTCCCATGTGTCTTAAAAATTGTTTTGCTTAAGCCAGGATTCAGTCAACAATCACGTAGTACATCTGATTCTTCTGTCTTAACTGTCTAAAGGTTAGAAAAGCTCCCATCCACCCTACTACACTCACTTTTTTCATGATATTAACTCATTTAAGAGAACATGCCGGTTATCCTACAGAACTTAATAACAGCCAATATTTTGCATGTGTTTATTACATGCCAGACATTGACGTATGATAAACAGCTTCTGGATTTATCTTTTTGTTCCCGTCTTGTCATTTAACTCCTTGTAACTAGTAAGGTTTTGATGTATGCTGATTCAAATATCAGTGAAGACTGATAATAAAAGGTTTTGGAATTTTTTTTTTTCTGAGACATTATCTCGCTCTGTCACCCAGGCTGGAGTGCAGTGCTACAATCTTGGCTCACAGTCATCTCCACCTCCCAAATTCAGGCATTTCTCCTGCCTCAGCCTCCCAAGTGGCTAGGATTATAAGTACCCACCTCCACGCCTGGCTAATTTTTGTATTTTTAGTAGAGATGGTGTTCATGATGTTAGCCAGGCTGCTCTCTAACTTCTGACCTCAAAGGGGTCTGCCCGCCTTGGCCTCCCAAAGTGCTGGGATTACAGGTGTGAACTACCACCCTGGCTCATATAGACATTTATATTTGGAAACATTTGGTCAATAACACTTACTAGCCAAGATATAAAGTTAATATAGTTAATTTAAATTTATCAGAGTTAAAATGTTCCCGTGTAAAAACTATTTCTTGGTCACATAATTGCAAAGCCATCTAAAATTCTCTCTATGAGATAGACCAAATTCATGATTAAACAGTAAAAAAGGAGTATAAAGGGAAGACTGAAGTCTCCTCATTCTCACTGCCCAGAAACAACTCTCGATATACTTCATGTATATTATTCAAAAACAAATTACACAAAGTAGAATTACTTGACCAAAACTACATGAATTAAAAAAAAATACTACCAATTTTCCCCGCAAGAAATTTATACTGATTTATTTGACAACAGCGTTATGAGATACCATGTTTTCCTATACCCTGGCCAATACTTGTATTATGAAACTTAACAATTTTTGAGGATCTAGTCAATAAAAAATAGTTTTTGTTTAACATTTTAACAATTGTGAATATACTTACGACTTTTGATTACATGTAATAGACAGTCAACTTACACTGGCTTTAATTTAAAATATACATTTTATTAGCCCATATAACTGAGAAATCTAGGGATGGGTCAGTTCAGGAAAACAGGATCCAAGTGCTCACTGGAGTTACCAGGATCCACACCTCTGTTATTTTTCTACATTGGCTTCATTCTTAAACAGGCTTCCCTGTGTTATGGTAATGATGCCTTTGTAACCCCACTAGTAAAAGAGAGCTTTTCACCAGACAGTTGCAGCAAAGTTTTATCCAATCAGGTTGAATCATGTGCCCATTTCTGCAGCAGTCATAGTACTACGAATAAAATATTACGACTGACAGGTCTGGATCCCATGCCTGCCCAGGGAGTCAGGTAAGGAGGTCAGCTCACCTGCACCCGGTAAACCAAGAGTAGGGAAGGAGTGGTTCACAGAGGAAGAAGGCATAATGAATGCTAACAGAAAAAGGAATAGATATCCATTACATTGTAGGAACTGGTACTATTTTTTCTTATATCTGTAGGAAATTGGTATTCATTATTCTCTGAATTGCCTATTCATCATTTCCTCATTTATTTAATTAGATTGTTCATTAGCTTCTCATTGATTTGTGAGAGGACATTTTTAAGGAAACTAGCTCTTTATCTTATATGCTACGAATATTTTTCACTTTGTTATGTCTTGATTTTTGCATAAAATTTATTTCTAAAATTTCTACATAGAAATTTTATATAATATTATATAATTGGGTTAATTAGTCTTCATTCATTTGACATTTATTGCTCACTTTAAAAGGTTCAGGTACTGTAGATGTAAGAATAAAGAGATGAACAAAAGACAGGGGGTTTCCTCGAAGGGCTACTACTGGGTTAAAAAGGTTATAAAGTTGCTATTACCAGATGGTGTTATGTAAGGCTTTACAGATGCAATTTGAAAAACTTCCAGAAGAATGAGTTGAAGTTCCTTAGTCAGATAAAAAGGGAGGCCAGGAATTTACTTGAGCACGGAAGTGTCTGTAGATATGATTTCTATGTTGTCGTAACAGAATTTTCAGAATGATGACAGATAGTTCATGACCAAAAAAAAAGGTAAGAACTCTCAAAGCTCTTCTAAGGATTTTCAAGCCCTTGATTACAAAAGATAACAAGATAACTTAGATGTGTTAGAAGTTTGGATGTCTTAAAAATATTGAGATAACTAAAAACTATTGTTAGAAGCCAGACAAATCAGTCAAATGTACCCAGCTTCTAGCTGTATGTATCTAGCACAGCTGCGGCTGCTTCTGTGGAGCATCTAGCCACTGACCAGCAACGTGATCTTCATTTGGCTTTTCTTCTGTGTCCTCATCTGTAAGAGATTTGGTCAAGTAGACTTCAATGTAGCCTTCCATTTCTTCAGATCTATAATGAATGAGGAATAAATAGGCAATTATGAAAGAAAAAAGTCACGTGAAAGGCCAGGTGTACTGGCTTTTACCTGTAATACCACCACTTTGGTAGGCCAAGGCAGAAGGATCACTTGAGGACAGGAGTTTGAGATGGGTCTGGGTAGCGTAGTGAGATTTCATCTCTATTAAAAATTAAGTCACATTAAGACCATAATTTCTTATTTAGCAATGAAAAAGCAGTGCAGTAGTGTGAAATGTGGAGACCCAGGTATCTGTTTCCTCGTCATGAGATTTGGTTCATAATGAATGCCTTGCTGACCTCAGAGGCTTATGAAAATCAGTCTAGAAAATGGATGTGATGACAATACGTTATACAAATATATAGTATCATTAGTTATAATAGCAGTAGTGAATTCTTGAACATATTATGTGTGCAAGTTTGAGTATGCCTTATCCATAATGCTTGGGACCAGGAGTGTTTCAGACTTCAGATTGTTTCAGATTTTGGAATATTTGCATATACACAGTGAGATAGCTTGGGAACAGACCCAAGTCTAAACAAAAAATTATTTCATTTTATATACACTGTATTCCATATAGCCTACAGGTCATCTTATACAGGTTTTTTTTTAAACAATTTTATACATGAAACAAGCTTGTGTTAAGTACGTATGTGTGGAATTTTTCACTTACAGTGTCATGTTGGCATTCAAAAAGTTGTGGAATTTGGAGGATTTTGGATGGCAAATTTTATAAAGATGCTCAACCTATGTAATAGTAGAATCCTAGTACCATGAACCTTCTTATCATTTTCAGTTTTTTATCATGTATTAGAATTAAGTGTTATTGACACTGCTTTAACTAGGCCTCTGATTTCTCCTTGACAATTATTTTTTCTTGAAAATTATAATCTACTTTGATGGCATTGACCATTCATCAAATCAGTCCACATTTATTTATCTTTATTTATTGAAATTAATCTAGCTCTGTGCTCAGACTTTTATGATCTCTAAAAGTCCTTCTGATGTCCCATATAATACCATTTATCCAATTTGATTTATTTATATAATTTTTGTCAGTCATTTTTGCTTATTAAATTTATATATTGTATACATGTTCTAAGAAAAGGACTTGGTACAATGTGTAAGGTTTGAAAAGATAGGAAAATATTGATAGATCAACGCTAAGAGGATAGAAAGGGGAAACCGGAAGATGAAACTAAAGAAAAAGCACCGAGAAATACACACCAGATACACACCAGATTTTTTCAAAGTACAAACTGAGGTATTGCATCTAAACAGTTGTTTTAAAAACAAAAGAGGGATGTGATGCTTGTTAAAAATAAAAAATAAATAAAGAGAAACACTGGAGTAAGCACATTTAAACAATTTTATTTACAGTAGTATTTCTCAGAGCCTTAAGATCAGGTAAATCCCCACAAACATCTGGTAGGATTTTTGTTTCATGTAATAAAGTCACAAAGGTTTTTGTTTTTTTAGGAAAACTAGCCTTTTTGTAGCACTGAAATTTGAGACAGATTTCCGTGTTTGGTGGTCAAAACAGGGAAATCGAGTGATAAGAATAGAGAAAATTCTCAACATTATTTCTTCAATAACTACAGTAGTGTTTCATGTGGACATCCTAATGCTATACATGTAATTTCCTGCGAACTTTATAAGGAATGCAAATGTTTATACATTAGTCTCTCCTTTGATTCTTTCATGTTGGAAATAGTGCTTTTTTTGCAAGTTATATAGGCTTTTTAGCAGTTTTTTAAACTGAATTATAATAAAGTTTTATAGGAATAGAAATTTTATTTTTCATTTTTGCATTATCTTTTTGCACCATTTTTTCCTATTTGTTACAGTGTTCACCTGTAACATAAAAAATAAAAAAGACAAACAGCAATAAATCTAAAAGCAGGCTTTAAACTTTCAGTTAAACCTTTGTATATATGGTAACACCTAAAAAGCACAGAAGTCGCTCTTTTCAAATGCGCACTGTTTGACAGAAGAGGAAACTATTTATTGATATAGTAACCACGACGAAAATTGAAAAATATTGCAAAGTAAATTTATAAATTTATTAAATGTAGCCTTACTTTTTGACCAGAATGCCTACCATATTCATCTGCCAAAATCAAATGATACTGACATTCCAGTATTTGCTAAAATTTTTAAAGGACAGAAAACTTACAACCTTGTCAGTATGTAGGTAAGTAGGTAATTGATTGATTGATGGATAAATATGATAACATAGGATATCTTTTAGGATCTCTTAAGAAAATATGTCATCTATGACAAAATTCTCACTTCCCTAAACATTTTGAAGCTTTTTGCTTTCAAATGATTTTTTGCTATTTAACTATTAGAAGCAAAATGATAGAAAAATAGTAAGTACAAAGCAAATCACATACATTATGTTTCATAAACATCCTATCTAACCATATTACATAAAAATTCAAAATTATAAATATATTTTAAGAAATTACTAATGGAGGCATATACAGATTTTAATACTGCGCAGCTGTTCCCTACGAAGTATTATTCTTTAAAACACTCCAATAAAATGACTTTGATGTAACTTGAGTAAAATCAAAAAATAAGTATTTACTTTTCCTTTTCCTGTGGTGTAAGACTGGAAGAGATTAGAGGATGAGCCATGCTCCTTTTTAAAGAATATTTTGTGAGATTTTACAGGACAAACAATATCAGATAGGGTCAGTCCTTAGGGATTGCACAGACATTTTATGCAGGTAAAAGGTCTGTCAGCATATTCACGACAGAGCAAAGTATTAAACATTTTCAATGGTTTGAAAAATATACTTACTGAATTAGAAAAACATATCTGAACATCTAGTAAAGTATAAATATGTAGGTAATTTTAAATGAAAAACTCATCACTTCAATTCCCTAACAGACCTTACATTCGTTTCACTTTATAACAACTACTCTTTTACCAAAAATGTAATTATGTACTTGTTTTAAATATTATTAAGATTTTATGCAATGTTCAACAAAATTACATTGCCTTTCTTATATCTATCTGAAGAGATTTAAGAGATAATTAATGAAATTTAACACAATAAAGTTTAAACCTTAGAACATTTTTTTAAATCTAAATTTTTATACTATCATACTTTGTTTTACAAAAGGAAGACAAAAAAGTTTAGGAACTTTAAAATATTAACACTCCTGTGCATGAAAAATACAGCTTTTAGATAAACAAATTGTTGAGTCTTTGTTAGGTCATAATTAAAGTTAACAAAAAATGAACATAATTTACAAATAATTTAAATATTCAGGATAAGCACCATTGCAAATAAGAGTTTATTATGGAAACTCTAACAGACTTTTTACTGCTGACCTCCTTGTGTTATTTGAATTAGTCTCCCGAGGCCAGAAGAAAAGGCTCATAACAATTTATAAATGAATCTTTCTCTCTTGTGTAACATTATGTGCCCCATTGAAACACTAATTTTCTACTACTTCTCGTTGAAATTAAGCCTTCGAGAGATCTTCATAGTTAATTATAAATATTAAATTTTGAAATAAAGTAGTTAGATATTGTACCTAGTACTCTTCTTTTGTTTTCTCCATACACTTACTTACTTTTATAATATGGAACCTAAGTCAAAATAATGTGCTTATTTGATACCATAAGCGCAGACTCTGTATACCATTAATCCAAAATCAGACAAAAACTTAAGCTAAGGCAGTTTGCTATTTGAAATCATGAAGATGATATGCTGGAAATTCCTAATGATTAGATGTGCTAAAATTTTGAGACCGTGATGCAATTAGCACATGCTTTATTGAAGAAATCCGTATACTCCTCTATAGAGATTAGCATCATAATCAGTAAATAGGGTGATAGTACTGATAGGAGAGGTCTTAGTGGCCTCAGCAAAATGCTTTCCAGGGAATCTGAATTTCCTCATTATTCCATCACCCTTAGGTGTGTAGTTTAACAATAAAAAGGATAGTTGTTCCATCTGTATACTCATAGAATGAGACTAACATTCCGTCAAGGTTCTGTATGGAGGGTTGTCTTTGACACTGTGGGTTACTGGCTGTTAAGACAAGGTTTTCACTAATATGGTTGTCAAATGGTCAATGCCTTCACCTTCTCCCCATTGAATTTCCGGTATTCCAAGCTAAATTTTTACTATGTCGCTTATTAAGTAGAAGGAAAATAACAAAACTGTTGGTGTGGCCTTAACAGTTTAAACAAGGTCACCTCTGATTATCTAGTTTACCAAAGCTGTTAGTCAAGTCTGGAAACTTTGTACTATGAATCATCCTCTTGGGCAGTTTTAACCAGTGCAACAATTTGTAATTAATATCAACATCCAGTGTGGTTAAAAATATATTACAAAGTAATGTATTTATGCTGTGTGGCTAAATTGAATTAACAGTGAAATATTAAAGCATGAAGATTTATTATCTCAGATGTGTAATATGACTGTATTAAACAAAATATGTTTTTCTTTTAATAGCCAATTGGTGCTTTGAACCCAAAGAGAGCTGTGTTTTATGCAGAGCGTTATGAGACCTGGGAAGATGAGCAGAGCCCACCCTACCATTATAATACCCATTATTCAACAGCAACGTCTACTTTATCCTGGCTTGTTCGAATTGTGAGTATCTTCATTGAGTTAATTTGCCTTTAATACCTTAAAATTTTTAACATAAGTAAATTAAACAAAAATCAAATACACTTGTAATTTGTCCTAAACAAAGATTAGAGACCAATGAAGTAGAAATTAAAAATTTCGAACTAGCAAGAAATGAATTTTTTAATGAGTTGTCTCATTTGCAAAGTTGGATTAGGAAGATACTTATCTAATGCTGAGTATTATGAGCTTAAACCAAACCAGTAAATTGAGTACATACTTTTTTTTTTTTTTTTTTTCAGTGACAGGGTTTCTCACTCTGCCACTGAGGCTAGAGTGCAGTAGCACTGTCATAGTTCACTGCAGCTTTGAACTCCTGGGCTCAAAGGATCTTCCTACCTCAGCCTCCTGAGTAACTAGGACCACAGGCATGCAACAACTTGCCCGGCTATATTTTTATTATTATTATTATTATTATTATTATTATTATTATTTTGAGATGGAGTCTCACTCTGTCATCCAGGCTGGAGTGCAGTGGCACAATCTTGGCTCATTGCACCCTCCACCTCCCAGGTTCAAGCAATTCTCCTGCCTCAGCCTCCCAAGTAGTTGGGATTACAGGTGCCCACCACCACTTCTGGATAATTTTTGTATTTTTAGTAGAGACGGGATTTTGTCATGTTGGTCAGGCTGCTCTCAAGAACTCCAGACCTCAGGTGATCCACCCACCTTAGCCTCCCAAAGTGCTGGGATTACAGGTGTGAGCCACCGCACCCAGCCTGGCTATCATTTTTAAACATGGGATCTTACTTTGTTGCCCACGCTGGTCTGGAGCTCCTGGGCTCAAGTGATCCTGCCACCTCACCTCACAAAGCACTGGGATTACAGGTGTGAGCCACCATGCCTAGCCCTGGAGTGCATCCTTAATACCCTGCCTCCATTCTCACAAATGACGCACACCGGCACTGACTCTCCCCCAGCCCTCTCATTCTTGCTTCTTGGGCAGCATATTTTAAAACCAGTTTCCAAATGTTCTGAAAACCTCTTTCTGTTACTTTTCACTTTCTCCTAAGACATAAATATATTCAAGTCTCACTGATCTAAAAAAAAAAAAAAAAAGCCTCCTGCCAGCCCCTGCCCACTCTGCAGTTCTTTCTTATCTCTCTCCCCACCTGGTCTGATTCCTGAAAGCACAACCTCTGCTGTCCTACAGCTCACTGTCTGTGTTCCCTCTACTTTATCACCTCCCGTTTGCTCTGTAGCCTGGTTGATTCCAATTCCACACCCACCACTTTACTGAATTGTTTTGGAGGAGGTCACATATTATGCAGATAGAGCTTCCCATTTCTTACCTGTAGTGTCTCTTGCATTTCACACCATTGCTCAACTTCTGTCCTTGAAATTTTCTTTTAAGGTTCCTCTTACAATATCCTCTCCTGGTTTTCCTCCTGTCATCCTAACTGTTCTGGTCAGTCTCCTGCTCAGATTCTTTTCCTTTGATGTTCCTATTCCCCAGGATTTTTCTTTATACTTCAGCTGGGCTATGTCATTCGGTTATAAGCTAGTGATTTCCAGCTTCGGTCTTCTTCTTCTGTCTTCTTCGCAAACATTTCTCATGGGTTCCTGACCCGTATTTCCAGGTGCCCACTAGATATTTCTATCTGAATGTCTCACATTCCCTTAAGCGACATTTCAAAAAATTAACTCCTCATCTCCCTCATGAACCTGCTGTGGTTAAATGCCATGATTATTCACTCAACTGCCCAATATAGAAATAGGGAAGTTTTCCTAGATATTGTCTCCATTTTTCCAACCTCTTACATCTAACCAGACATCCACAGATTCTACCAACTAAGTATCTCTGTCTCCTTTTCTCTGTTAACTCTGGCACTTCCCTTAATTTTGGTTCCCATTGTCTCTCACCTAGATTATTGCAAAGGCTCTTAACCAACCTCTTTCCTTTATTCTCGCCTTCTCATTCTGGTCCAGATAGGAGCACTGAAAGTGACTGAGGAGTACTTAGAATGCTAAATTAAATATCTTAATCATTTTTTCTCCCCTTACCAAGGTACACCTCAGACCAGTCTCTTGTATGAGGCTGATGTGCCCTAGAAACACATTGGTAAAGCAGAGTATATGAAACTGCATCTCCTGTCTTTGAAAATATTTTTTTCATAAACCTAAATGACAGCTCTAGTTTATAGGTCTTCCATAAACATTCTCTCCATTATGGGCAAAAAATAAACATTCTACAGAAATTTAGTATATTTCAAGTAACTTGTAAACCACTGATAGGTGACAAACTACAAACAATTATTTTTGTTAAGAAAAATTTTGTCAGAATTATGATTGTTTAATTGAGCACAAATTTTATCTCTTTCATAATTTTATACTAGCATATGATGTTAAGGAAGTCTGGACTAACTAGTTTTTTGAGAAAACAAACCCAAGTCTTATTTTTAAAAAATAAACTCTAATGATAAACTAAAAGAAAAGACATAGAACTATTTTTAGACCAAAGTTATTAAATCAGTCTAATGTATTCAAGCATTCACCTTAATTAGGTGAACTTGGATTCTTTTATTAAAATGTTCTAAGAAACCTCTAAGTTTCTTAAGAAATACTTTTTAAATCCAGAACTTTTAAAGTATAGAAGTTCTATTTTTAAATTTCCTGTTAATTTTGAGAATATCAGATTTATATCAGTGCTTATTTATCTCTATAAAGCAGTCAGAACAGAGCATCTTTAGTTTCTCGGTGATAATAATTCCAGAGGTAGGAAAATACTTCACACTGACAAGAAGCAAATGCTTTTCAAATTCCATATACACGGACACATGAAGAGCTTATAACTTCCATCCTGCATTTTCATCCATAGGTCAAAACTAAACAAAGACACAAAAATTTACCTGTCAAAATCTCAAAAGAGCTGGCTTTCTTTATAATGGACATAAAATATTCTCTTAATTGATTTGAACTCACAAATAGGCAAACAGACAAGAAGACAAAAAAAAAACTGATTAGATTAGCTGATCACCAAATGATCAGATCGTAAAACCAAAACCAAACTCTCAATCATTACTGCCCACAGTGGAAATTACTTTTTGGCTGTGCAGAAACCAGAAACAAACACAAAAGTCAGCAGAAAGAGTAAATTTTAAAACCAGGGGAATAAAAAGCACTAAAGTTCAAGTTCTATTTGCTGCCTAGGATCCTCCGTGGAAGCCAAGAAAAGGTGTACCTGGGCTTAAGTAGCCCATGAGATATACTTCTTAAGCTACACAGTCAATTTGAGTTCATCAGGTTAGTCTACATGGAACTCTCAAAGGGACCTCCAAAACTGTTAGCAAAGGAAACTTTTAGAAAACATTGAAACCAGAGATTTTCACCCTGAGAGGCCTTTTTATACCCGCTCAGTTCCCGTCAGTGACAGTCATTGCCTTAGGGAGCCACCATCATGGAGGGAGCAAGACACCTCTTGTAGGTACTTTGGGGATGAGAAAAAAAGTCAGGAGTAATTTCTCCTTTCTGAGAAAATGTTATCAAATGGATTGTTGGGAAAATTAAATGAGAATATATTGGTGACAGTATTTTGAAATACATAAAGTGGAATTCACTGTTTTTTTTACCTAATCAAGTTAGTCTGAAGCCAGATTTACAAGGCTTCTTCAATTGTGACTCCACAAAAATGCTTGTTATCAACAGCCTGATTTAAGTTAACCTCATCTGTCCCTAATCAGCTAAACACTTTCTCAAATCATAACTCAGAATTTATCCTTAATTTGATTTATTATTCCAGCAAAATGGAATTCAGACTTGAATCTCCACAAGTGTATGCCAGAATATTCTACACATATTTATCTTACGTATGCCCTTGTCTATAGCAGTGTTACACAACAGAAATATAATGTAAACTACCATGTGACTTAAAGTTTCTAGTAGCCACATTTAAAGTAAAAAAGAAACAGGTGAAACTAATTTTAATAAATATATTTGTTAATCTACTATATCCAAAATGTTATCATTTAAACATGTAACCAGTAACCAGTATAAATATGTAAAGCGAGGCATTTTACATTTTATATTTTTGGAGGGAGGGTACTGAGTCTTTGAAATTCAGAGTGTATTTTATATTTATAGCACATCTCAATTTGAAATAGCCACATTGGAGGTTCTCAATAGTGACATGTGGCTAGTGGCTACTGTTTTGGACAGATCACTAAGGCTGCTTCCATGGGGACTCAGCCCAAATATCTTATGTCATGTGGTTATAAACAAAAGTATCAGTCCAATGGTTCACTAAGTGTTTAACCTAATGGTCCAGGGAATTGTGATTTCCTCACTCCCAGTCCAAGGAGTTTATGAAATAGAAAATGCATTAACATTTGTATCACTAAGAATTTCTTCACAAAAATAAAATATAGATTAAAATAAGTGTTAGGCCTTTTAGACCTAAAGTCATTAAACTTGTTATTTTTTTCAGTGTACCTAGTATGACAACAATAATAATTACTTTAAAATAATAACTAACTACATACTTCATTACTTTAAATTAAAAATATTATTTTAAACAAACTACCAGTGAAATCACTTGTCTACAATATGAGACTCTGAAAAGACTGTTTTCCTGATAGCTGCCATTGGGCAAATCATAAATCAACTTATAGCAGAGTTTGAGTTTCTTCAGATATTGATATTAAAAGACACATTTTACTTGGAATGTTTTTACTTCACATCCTACCCTAGACATATAACATCTATACAGAAGTAATTAAATATTTTTTCCTAATTTGCTGATCACTCAGTAACTTGTTCACCTTCCAAATTCAGTATATTCAGCCCTCTTGTTGAAAACTCATTTGTCAAACATTTCATCATAATTCCAAGGATGTGATGTCTAGAATTTGAAACTTTCTGTGTAAATTATGGCTTGTTTTGAAAGCTTACCCTAAAGCCTCTTTAAACCACAATGTATCTTAAAAGTATATATGTATAGTAGAAGCATTTTTGCAAGCATTGTAACCAAAACTGAAAGATAGTGCTGCTTAATAAAATATTGTTGTGTTTGTCTTGAATACTGATGCATTAAGGACAATGCACATTTACTCAGAGGAAGATGAGGAATACTTAACCAAGAACCTAGTGTGTTGTAGGTACATAGTTAATTAGTAGAAACCTTTGGAAGATTCAAAAGATACCTTTTGGTTCTTGGAAAAGAAATAGGAGAAAATAAAATTCTGGAATTAGACAAAGGCCAGTAGAAATAATGTTTCCTTCATTTGTTAAAATGTGACCTTGAATTTTCTCAGATGTAAAAGGAAAATAATTAGACCTACTCTGAAGGGCGAGAGAGGGGATTCAGTCAACTTAGGTAATACAGAGCCTGGTATAGAGAAGTGCTTAGTAGCTGTTATTTCCCTTCCTTTTGATTTTTATTGTGATTCCTGTCACTTCAAATATACATCTTTTCTTTGCTATAGTTATGTCCCAGGCACTACCTACTTCCCATGAATGAGGTTTGTTTTGGCTTCTAATGCAGTGAAGAGAAGGAAAAGAAGAAAAGAACCAAACTACAGGAAACAAAGGACTTAAAAGATTATTATGAGATGACTAAGCAAAAATCATGTAAGATAGAAGAATTAAGAAGTTGAGTAAAGAGAAGAGGTAGCAGGGAAACAGCATTAGATGTTCACGATGGAATTAGTTGATCTGTAATCATCCAAAAGCAAAAAAAAAGGCTGTTAGTGTCTTCAGAGGGGACGAAATGGTATGATAGAATACAGAAAAACAGGTACTGTTCGGTGCAGGCCAGGTGAGTTAGTTTTCCATCACTGAGAAAGGGTTGAAGATATGAAGTGATGTTGGAATAGATGTAATTAGGAGAAGAAAGTCTGCCATTGGCCGTTTATATTGCGGGACCTAACCTGAACTTTTTAAAGCCTAATGAGTTCCAGAATTGTAATTTCTGAAATTACTATTTTTTTCATTTATTCGTCTTATGTCCCATGCCGAAAGCTTCTCTAATATAATGGTAAAATGTCCAATCTCTTGAGGTACACATGGAAAATGGCTCAATCGACAGGTGGTAGGCAAATAAATATAAAAGTTATTTAAGCTTAATGTAGCACCTGATCCTCTATGTTAGTCAGACTTGAGTCCAATGAAAAAGAAAGGCTTTGCATTGTGCCTTGAAGGTAAAAGGGAAACACAAGGAAAAAAAGCAATCTCCACGGTAATCAGAGCTTGAAAGATCAATACTTACTTATAAACAAATAGGTTATCAATTTCTATTAGTACTCTACCACTGTAGCAGCTGGAGGCCTTCAGGAGTAATGGGAATATATGTCAGTAATGTAGTATGTGACCCTAAAACAGTTGTTAATCAGATCTTTTTAAAAGCTACTTAAAACACTGAAATGTGGAATTCAATATCCTCTGCTTTTGGGTGCCACCAGACTCATTCATAACTTTGTTACTGAAAATAAATGTCATTCTTTAAGATTTCTTTTCACTGAGCTCATCTGTGCTATTCTTGGCATGTCTTTGTTAAGAGTTGAAAACTAGACAGGATTTTATAATTTAGGTTGAGGTAGAGATCAGCTTTTAGCGGCTGATGATAAGAAGTACGGCTTTGCATGTGTAAATGGGTTTTCACTCACATCTGTTTAATAGGTTAAAAAACCTAGAGACAAGCCTGATCCCTCTAAATTAATCTCTGCCCACTACCTACAGTGAAAATTAAATGCCTCACATCAGCATCCTGCAATAATAAAGTGGGTTCTGAAGTACAACTTTTTGATCAAACCTGCTAGTAGTTTAAGAACTGAAAAGAAAACCCATATCTTACTCTTACCCACCACAGCCCCATCTCCCAACAACACCTTGTATGTTTAGGCATATTAAACAAACATTTAGTAAACATTACTAGCCATGTGCTGTGCTTGGGGCTAGGGAAAGAGAGATGAATAACTCCTAAGGAACTGGCAGTCTAGTGGAACGTCCAACAATGAATACTTTTGGTAAAGTGCGTAAAGCTGGTAGTCATTTTTATAACTCTGTGTCAGGTGAGATACGTCGAGCTTTCTGTATGTTATTTCATTTAATCTCATTTAATCCCATAATTCCCCCGAGGTATTGTCATTCCCAGTTTACATAGATGAAAGAATGGAGACAGTTACTTGACATAGTTACCTAATGTTAAGTAACTCGCCCAAGATAGGTAAATAGTTCCACCAAGATTCAAACTTGAATCTGTCACATTTTGTTCAGTTTACCATTGCTAAATCTAGAATTTTTATACCCCCATTTTAAATAATATAATTTAGTGATCAGCTATATTGTTTCATTGCCTTATTTTTAATAGAATTTTTTAGAATTAAGCTTCTAAAAAACAAATAAATTAGTGAAAGACATGTCATACAACTTTTTCTAACTTAATTTCAGTAACATTTATTGGTTTCTCATATTACTGTTTAAGATTTTAAGTGATATGGACTTCTTGGATGTGTATCTGATTTTCAGGTGAATCGATAATGCCTCCCTTGCTTGTATATTGTTATATCATTTTTGATCTTATGTCTTTGATCACCTTTTTCTCTCATCCAACACTGAACATGAAATATTGGCAACATATTACAAGTTTACAGAATTGATGCCATCTGGCCATACTAAATTTCAGGGAGATATTGAGGAAAATCATTATTTATTGCCCTTACCCCAACAGCCAGCTCTTAAGGTTAGTGGCAAGAAGGGGAGGTTTAAGGGGATGAATTAATGTTTAAAGCATACAAAGGAATGAATAGAGACTACATATTAAAGAAAAAGGACTAAAATATTTTAGAAAATATCATGTAGGTTTCTTAGCATTATTGAACCTGAACCTGAGAATGACACGTCATTTGTCCTAGACTTGAGAGAGAAGAATTAAAGCAGGGAAAAGGAAATACAAATTTATCATTGCTTATAATTGCAGTTAAGAAATCCTTAGCAGGAATGAATGTTATTTAATCCTTTTAAACTTGGAGGCAAATTTAATGACATTAAAAACGTAAGAACAACCTAAGAACTCCCAGCATGACAACTCCCAACTTCAGAATTACCAAAAAAAAAAAGCATTAAAATTAAATGTATTAGGATTGCAATAGAGTTATTCCTAGTTTTCTGCTATAGGAACATGTACTGGATGGCACACACCATGTTACCCAAAGATAATAGTCACAGAATACAAAAAGGACTAGTTGATCTTCTCTCTTTTGTACTTACTTTATTCTTCATTCAACAGATTGTATACTAAGCAACTTCTGTGTACAAGGAGTTGTTCTAAGTGGTGGGGATAAAACAGTAAGGTAGACAGGGAACCTACTCATAGTGGGGAATGTAAACAGTAAGGATCAATTAAAAGCGGTGTGATAAATGTTGTAGTTATGTTTGAAGAAATGCAGATTGCTATTTGAGCATAATGGAGAGCCATGATAGAGCAAGGAAAGTTTTTCAGGAGAAAATGACATCATGGCTGAATCTTAAAGGATAAAAAGAACTTAGCCAGGTCAGAATAGTGAAATAAATGGGTAAGTTTGTACCTGGCCTAGGAAACATCACATACAAAGGACAAAAGGTGAGAGTTGTGTGGCAAGATTTTAGAATGTGAAGAAGGGAGTGGTGAGAGATAAGAGTTAAGCAGGTTCCAGATCATACAGGCTCTTGTAAAACAAATTAAGTAGTTCAGACTTTCTCCTAATCACTCCCAGGAGCTGTTGAAGGATTTTAACCAGGGATTTGCATTTTAAAAACATCATCAGACCATAAGGTGGTACTAACACTTTTGTAGTCTTTCACAGGTAATCTAAAATGGACATTCTCTACCTAATTCCACACTGCAGTGATCAGTATCAGAGTGATTTTTCTTATTGCAATGTTATATGTATAGCCTTAATTATTAGAAAGAAAAATCCAACTTACGAATTGTCATTGATGCAAAATCACTTATCAGAAAATCGTAGAGCACTGGAACCCCTTCATTTCACAGATCAGAAGGCCAGAAGCAAAATGACCTGCCGAGGTTGCAGACCGGCAACTGCCGCCTTGGCCTAGTCAAGCCCACACAGGCATCTCCCACTGCCTTAATTTGGGGGCATCTTTTTAGGACCCTGCTTTGCTTCCACATCTTCAAGAGTTTTAAAAGTAGTCATTTTTCACAAAGGAACGAGGGCAGCTGTGTTTAGGGTGGTCAAATTTCTTATTCTGTTTTTTTGCTTAGGAACCTTTCACAACCTTCTTCCTCAATGCAAACGATGGAAAATTTGATCATCCAGATCGAACCTTCTCGTCAGTTGCAAGGTCTTGGAGAACTAGTCAGAGAGATACTTCTGATGTAAAGGTAGGCTCTTTTATTTGTTGATATACATTAAATTTCAAAATATGTGGAAATTTTGATTTTTTAAGTGAGTACGTATAAGACATTTTATATTGCAGCTTCGTTCCATCATATTAAAATTATAAAAGTACCATATAATTTTAAAGGAAATAATTTTGAGCATTATAGAAAATAATTGAAAACTCTTTTGTATTACTCAGTGAAGGTGTTTTCGTTATTTCAAAACATTCCTATCTAATTTAGATCGAATAATCAGGAGATGGAAAGAAAAGCCTATAAATTGCCTTTCCTGCTGTTAACTCAATATTTGGTCCATTCCATAAAACACAGCAGGAATTGGATTTGACCTTAATGTGTCATATTGTTATAGCTTGCCTGGCTTGGGGTTTGCGTAGCCTGGGGCAATTAATAAAGCATTAATGACAAGACCCATTTAAAATGTAGGCTTTTCTGTATAGCCTTAGCTTTTACTTGACTGTGCCTGGGGATACTATGCAACAATACACATTAGATTAAACCAACACGCACACAATATCCAGGAACAGCCAGACAGCAGAGTAATTTTACAGTTGGTACTGCTTACTATTGTTAAATACAAAGATTTGTTATTCGTTTATATGGGCTCTTGTTTTAAGAAAGAAAAACATTGTATTCAAAGCAGTAATAAATATTTGTTCTCTCATTTGTCTCATATTTTTCCCAATAATAAGGTTACATGGCCAGATTATTACATAGGTAAATGTGTTTCTTATTTTAATCTCATTTTCTTCAGGCACATTTTTTTTCCATTACTGTCACTCAGTATAAAAATGTTATGGTATCATTCCATTTAGAATCTTAAACTAACAAAAGGTAGTGAGTTAAAATCAAAATTGTCATTTACATATTTATGTTTCTCTATTGCAAAAAATTTATAAAAGGCAATTTCAGTGTTACTGAACTATAATTGGATGAATACAAGTTTTGTTCAGTATTTCTCCAAAGCAGAAAATAAGGGAATTGGAGCCAAGTAGAGTATAGCATATGTGTGTGTTTTATTTGTTGCTGTCAAACTTGACATAAATGAATATGCATACAACATACTCACATTTGTTAAAAAGTAAGAGAATTTAATATGCATCCTGACTATATTAAGCTTTGAAGTACTAACAGTCTTACAACTTGGCTGAGAATTAAACTCTAAAATATCCACAAGCCATCATTTAAACTGATTTGTTACCAGTGAAGTCAGGGAGGGAATCTGTTTCTTATATAATAACACTTTGAGAATTAATACAGAAAATGGGAGTCCACAGGCTCCCATTGAATGGTAGTATCCAGAATTCGCGCAATGTTCATAAAAAGCACTCAGATATTTTGTATCTGAATTAAATGTTCTTACCTATAATTGAAGGCTTCTTATTGCAGTTAAGATTATTTATATTTTAACTCAGAGCTATATCCATATTATATCAGCCAATTTCAAATGAATATGCCTGCTCCTTCTGATTTGACATCACACACACACACACACACACACACACACACAAACACACACACACACACACACACACACACACACACTGGCTTTTCCACTTACTTCAGAGATCCAGCCTCACATGCCCACACACATGCTGGGGTCAGTCATTCTAATTTTTATATACAGTTTTAGATTTCACTTCCTATCCTAAGAATTTCATTGATGCTTTATAGCACCAGTCTCTGATAACCAATGCCCTGTACCAGGCTTTATCCTCTTCAAAACCCTTTCAGAAACATTTACATTTTATTACTAATTGCTTGGGGGCTCCTGGGGTCACATCATCAAGGACAAAGACCAAGGTGGCTATCACTAACTTAGGAGGGTTTTTTTGTTTTTTATCCTCAAGCAACTGTACTGAACACAAACATGTAGCTTTTTTTTTCCCCAAAGACTTAATTAGTTCATAAGAAGCTCATTTCCCCAGCTTGACGTTACACAGACTGCTCTCATTTTCAGCTCTTTTACCACCACTCGTGAACCTTCCATATTATATGATAATACATCTTAGATATCGTGACTTTCTTTTTAAAGGCTGCATGCTACATGCATATAATAATTTATGGATGCAATCTCCTATTCATGGAGAGTCTGTCTTTCTCCCTGGTTGTAACTATGAAACACAAGGCTGTAGTGAACACCCTTACACAGACATCCTGACAGACTCATATATACACGCAGGCAGAGTCCTGTTTATGGGACTGATGGCTCAAAAACTATATAGGTTTTTTGTTTTTTAAGATATTGCCAAACTATCATCCTCAAAGATGAAAATTCCCTCAGTACAGCAGTGTGCAAGGGTACTTCCTTCCACATATGGCCACACCCAGCATCACTACTGTATTAAACAGTGGGACTTCTGCTAGTCTGGAAGTGAAAAACGAAGTTATCTTTGTTGTAGTTTGCTTTTTCTTGAGTAAAGTTGAGCATTTTTCTTGTACTTATTGACATGTAAACTGACATATATTTTGCCCATTTCTCACTTGGGTCATATGTCTTTTTCTTATTGGTTTGAAAAATATCTTTGAAACTGCAGAAGGTTGCGCTGCAAATATGGTTTCTTAGTCTTCTTAGTTTTGTTATGGGTGTGTGTGTGTGTGTGTGTGTGTGTGTGTGTGTGTGTGTCCAGTCAAATATATTTATATTTCCTTTTGTAGCATCAGAATTTGAGGTTCTCAGGACCAGGGTGTTAAAGAGAAGATAAGACTTTTGGGTAATAACTAGTGCTAACTTGAGAATCTTCTAAATTAATGATTAAACCTGATTTATCAGAGAAAAAATATGTTATTAAGAACAGTAATTGTTTTGCTACCTGTGTGTTAAAACCTAATGTTTTTATTTCTTATTTCTAAGCTGTCAAAACACAGCACTTGATATTTTTTTAAGGTAGTGTGTTTCCATTTCCAGAGAAGGAAAGTATCTCTGCAGTGTCTACTAACTTAGCTAATCATATAAGAGAACTAGGATGCAATAGATGGTTTTATTCTGTCTGTCTCTATTAATGTCAGTCTCTTCCTGTGCTAATGAACGCAAGCTGGGAAGGAGGAGTGCTGCTGAAGTGACCTTTCAGGAGAGAGGTCTCTGGAGTTGAGTCAGACCAGTTACTTTTTACTTTATTATTATTTTTTAAATTTCTTTCCTCTAGCATAGTCTTGGTAACAGTGACATTAAACTTACTGACGTTCTTACACTAATTTTCCTTAATGCCTTCAAAAGTTGTTATATTACTTTTTGAATAGCTATATAGATGTCAGAAAAGGTAGCTGTGACAAAATGTCATTAAGGTGACACAGTGTAAATTAATACAGTTAATGGAGGTGCTCGCCACTGACTCATTGACCCATTATGAGCTCTTGTGGAATTAATGAATGCCAGGGCATCAGTCTTTTGAAAAACACGGAAGAAAAGAGATGGCAGCTTTAAAACCTTGCAATAAATTATATGAGAAAAGTGAAAACGTCTGGATTGGATTGGATTTCACTAGGAAGCCATAAAATGGTATGCTCTCTCAGCAAAATATATTAAACTGAAATGTCAGATTTGATGCAATAGGTATACAATTATGATAGTGTTAATAGTGGTCTTCTATCATTCTAAGACATACTTTCAGGTCCAATTTCTCAGCAGCTTGAACTTGTCATAAGCTTATAAATTAGAAATTGCATTTGAGGATATTTTCTTGTTTTTTGACAGAATGTATATAATACTATTAAATCTACCACTGGATTTTAGTATAGCTGCTAAAATAAACTAGAAGTCACATTTATAGACACAAAATGCCTGCTATAATGTTCATTTTTTGCTATTTCTTTAATAATATTTGGTGTTTTTCTGCACTTTTTTCATTTAGGAAATTTTAAACTACTTGGACGTTTTCTTTAAAAAGAAGCTGATTAAAAGAAATTTATCAAAGTCAGCAGAACAGCAGTTACCTTAAATAGGCAGTCTAGTGTCTGATGTGCCTCTGTAGGAGTCCACTTACACATTATAAAAGTAAACCCATTTTTAAATATAATACTGAATAGTTTTCAAACATGTTTTGTACTGGTTGTTTGATACAGTCCTTGAAACAATCCTATGAGGTAGCAGTCAGTATTCCTGTTTTGTAAAGGAGGTGCACAGGTATTAAGTGATTCACTTAAGTTCATACTCAGGCAGGTAAAGAGGAAGCCAGAACTCGCACACAGTCCACCCACTTAGGTTGCTTCATATCCAAGAGGATTTTAAGAATGGGAGCTGCAAGGCCATTTCATGCTTAGGCCCGAAAGTCACATCATGTTACCTCCGCAACATTCTATTGCTTAAAGCAAGTCATGGGGCCCGCCCTGATTAAGGGGAGTAGACATGGAGTCCACTTCCTGATTAGATGAGTGGCAAAGTCACATTTCAAGGGGACACTGAGGTTGAAGGGATTACTGTGCCCATCTTTGGAAGCAATCTATCACAGTCCTCTCTCTGGTCAAAATTCACATTCATCCTACATATAAAATATACTTAACTTGTTCCCCACAAGCCCAATCCCAGTATTTGTATCAGGCTGAAAACCTAGTATCTTGATGTCTACATCAGCTCCAGATAGAGATAAGGCACAGCAATTCCTAATTTGGAGACCCAGGAACTAAAAAGACAAATTATCTGTCCCATGTACACACAACATGTGGTAGTGAGACAGGAACAGTTAAACTTCAGTAGACACTCCATTCAAAAAGGGGAGAATGTGGAAGGTACATAGCAGTCAATGGTTCATAGCAGTTCTGAAATCCAGCCAGGCACAAGTTGCCCATTACCCAGACCGCAGGGACAGGGACTGTCCACGGATTCGGCCCCAGGTCTGTTATCTGGGCTTGGCTACCTAATTCATTTTTTTCCATGGCTCTTGGTCACTTCCTCTGGGATATTGGCTTTTACTTCTGAAGCGTTCTTTTGTTTCCAGGAGAAATAACCACGGTTTGCAGCTGAGTATCTTTCTCTGCATGCTTCCTGACCCATAGAAAGTTAGGACCAAAGCCTCATATGCCCAAGTTGGTACCACAGCTTTAAAACTGTGTAGCCTTTCTGTGTATCAAATTAGAAAAAGCTAATACTCACAAATGCTTTTGGAACAGGATTCTCTCTTTCAAGCTGTGAATTAGGATACTGTTGATAATGCCCTAAGAATCCCTTTCTCCAGCAAATCATTCTCTGTAGTTGAGCAGGTCTGATAAACACTACCTTAAATTTTAGCTTTTATAAAATGGTTTTACAGCCAGACCCTTGATTTGACCTTTATTCTATGGCCATATTTTACTTGTAGCACCTTGGAATTGATCTTCATCTTGAACCTATTTCTTATTTTGAGACTCTATTGCCAACTGAAGAGATTGTCCTAGGCCCTTCTATTTCTTGAAATACTGCTTCAAAACTGAACAGTTTCTTCCTGAGTTCATCTCTCTCTTGCATAGTGTATCTTTCTTGCATAGCTTACAACATTAGATGAAACCACTGGTCACTTTCAGCATTCTGTCTGGAAATCTTCTTAGTCAGAAACACATGCTTATTAGCTACCTTTTCTGTCTCTGAAACTATTGCAGAAGACAATGTGAATTTTCCACCACTACTTAAGAGGAACTGCTTCCAATAACAACTTCCTTACTGATTTTCCAGACCCCACGAGTCTCCTCACCACCCCTCCCTCTTCTGTCGGCCGTCTCATCCCAAGCCGGAATCATGTGTTAAATCCTTTTTATTACTAGCATTCCACTTTGAGGATTCAGTTTCTGTTTTGGTCACTTTTTATTTTGTAACAAATCACCCCAAAACCTATAGGCTTAAAACAACTATTTATTCATTGACAATTATGCAATCAGAGTTAAGGCTCAAAAAGGACAGCTCACATCTGAGCTACACAGTGGCAGTGGGGCAGCTTGACTGGGCCGCAGAACCTACAGTGGCTTTATAAACTCACATGTCTTGCGCCTCATCTGAGATGGCTGGGACAGCCAGGAACTGCCTGAGCATGTCTGTCTCTGTCACATGTTTCTCTAGCAAGGGAGCCACACTATTGCATGTGGTAACTGGCTTCTAAGCAGACTGAAGCAAAACCTGCCAGGCCTCTTAACTCTTAGGCTGCACTAAGAAGCCTTGCAATGTCACCTTGTCACATTCTGTGTGTTGAAACAAGCCAGGCCATATTCAGAGAGAGGGGAAATAGACTCTGCCTCTTTACGGGAGGAGTGGTGAACTTAGTGAAGATGCCAGAGGGCTAGTGGTGTGGGAGGACTGTTACAGCCATCTATGAGAAAACTGTGAGTGATCAATTTTAAAAATATTGCAAGTATTGGTTTGGTTTGTACCATTCTCTATAGTCTGATTGTGCATTTAGACATAAACCAAAATCTCATGAACAAGCAATTTATAAAATACATCTGATTAGTCTAGGTAATGTATGTTAGTCTATATATATATATGTCAACTTTAAATCACCATATTCAGAAAATAAGATTAAGCGCAAAGTTTGTTTGAGCTGAAAGCTTAAGAATGGTCACCCCATAACATAACAAGTAGCCCTGAATATACACTTCGATGAGCAGCAATCGTAAATGGATTTTTAAGAAAAAGAAGAAGAGGCAGGTCCTAAGTTGCTCACCAAGAATTTACATTAAAGTGAGATAAGCCATTGGCTTTACATTGTTCTTTGTATCACAGATTTCAGGAACATGAAGATAATGAGTAAGACAGCTGGTCAGAAACAAAATGCCTTTTTAAACAATTGCTCCCCAGGCTTGGGTTGAGGAGGCAACCTGAGTTACTGATGTCCCATACTCATGTCTCTCTGGACCTGATGAGTTTTTGCATGCCTCACATAACTCAGACTGCTGTGAGCTATGTTTTTCTCCATATTTTTAAAAAATGCATGCATTATCTGAACTGTCTACATAGCTGTTTATTGAAACACAGACATCCAAAGTGACAGAACTTTTTTACTGAATTACAGGATGCACTTTGGTACTGGGTAAATTCTAGACTCAGAAGTAATAATCTCATCTGTGCCCTTAAAAAAAATTGACAGAGCAGTAGCTTGTAGAATATATTTTATATAAAGTTATAAAATGCATTGTTTTCTAAAAATTACTTCATTTAATCCTCACATCTACCCTAAGAGTTCATTGCTGACATCACCACCTTGTTGCATATCAAGAAACTAACTTTTAGGGGGACAATCCCAGTGCTACTGCCTGCACAGCTTCCTCCTTTATCTTCAATTCACTGGTAGCTGTGAGGTTCCTCTTCTTTAGGAAACACACATTGAGCCCAGTGTGGTGGCTCACGCCTGTAATTGCAGTACTTTGAAAGGCAGAGGTGGGTGGATCACTTGAGATCAGGAGTTTGAGACCAGCCTGGCCAACATAGCAAAACTCCGTCTGTACTACAAATACAGAAAATAGCCAGCCATGATGGCACACGCCTGGAATCCCAGCTACTCAAGAGGCTGAGGCACAAGAATTGCTTGAACCCAGGAGGTGGAGGTTGTAGTGAGCTGGGATCACACCACTGCACTCCAGCCTGTGTGACACAGCAAAACTGCATTTAAAAAAAAAAAAGAGAGAGAGAGAGAAAGATCACATTTTGAAAACCAAGCCAAGGCCTGCAGAGTTTTTAATCAGCATTTCAATGCCTGAAATTTAGGATATGGTAAACACATAGTAATCTTGATTCATTTTTAATTTCACAAATATTTATGGAATGCATATTATATGTTAGGCACCATTCTTAGCAAGATAGACAAGGTCCCTACTTTCTTGGGATTTCTATTATGATGGGACATGCAAGCATACATTAATAAATGGAGAAAATAATCATTGCTATGCAGAAATTAAGACAGAGTAAAGTCATATAGAGTGACCGGGTTGTTATTTTAAGAGGCAGAATACAGAATGTAAGAGCAGGAAACCTGAATTCAGAGTATCTGGTCTTGATTTTTGGCTTTACCACTTATTTGCAGTGCAGCCATTAGCAAATTACCCACCCAGTCTTTGCCTTAGTGTTCATGTCTATAAAGTGAGAATAATGAGAATACCTCATTCACAAACTTTTTGTGAAGATTAAGAAAATACATGTAACGCACTTAGAACTGTGCCAAGACATGGCAAGGTTGCAAAATAAATGTTACCTCTGTTTTAAAACAGAATGACCACAGGTAACATTTAAGTTGATTACTGGCCTTGGCACAGAGATGTAGTAATTACCATCTTCTTGCACATAACCAGTTGAATCTCAGAGATGAAACACTCATATTCTTTGGTTTAGATTTTTAAGACAACAGATCTTTTCAATAATGGAATTGTGAATATAAATTATACTAATGTCTTGTGTTTACATACTATTAAATTAAAATTGCTATTTGAAACATGATTGTAAAACAATAAAACTGAGACCAAAAACGTTCCCCGCTCTGCTGCTTCAGCTACCTCCCCCTAGACTTTTCATGATTTCACTTCCTCCACTGTCCCCTTCAGAAAACTCCAAACTATCCCCAACTCTGGACTTCAGGTTCGGAGAGCTTTAGTCACTGATAGCTCTGGTGTTTTGAAACCTCTAGGGGCTTTGCAAATAAGCTGTGCTTCAGGAGTTTCTATCTGTGTTTAAAACATGTCTGTTTAGTGATTGTTCCCATTATGAGAAATCTGGGAGAGTTTCTTTGTCACTTCAAACATCAAACCTCTAACAGCTTACACCAACATCTTAGTTAATGGCCTAATTTAAGACCACATTTTGGGTGGCCTGATAAGAATGGAGCCAACAAAAACCATCCTTACTTAGGAGGTTGTCCTGAAGGCCCTGGTAACACTACTTCTTTCTATAACTAGTCACAATTAGAGTCTCCTTGAATGTTCCTACTGGAGTATTCTTCCTGCCCTTCTAAAGAACCATCAAGGCAGACGTTCCTAGGCCTGCCTTGTTCTTTGGTGGACTCCACGTTTCAGTGCCATTCTTTCTAGAGTGCCTAAATGAAAATGAAATTGGTCTTCTGCCACTTCTGCAGTTTGGGAACAATTCCGATGGCAACTTTAAAATCAACTTTTTCTGTATTTAAATTATACTTTTGAACCTTTTAAATATAACTTGAATAAGCAAGATAACATTTTTTAAACAGAAAAGTTTTCCCTTAAAAGGCAGATTTCATTTCAGAGTTCATATCCTCTCCCTTTTATTTAATAAAGTTCTTCACTGACTCTTTCTGCATCTTGAGGCATTTTTCCAACCATCTGCATATGCCCCAGATGATTTCTAGTCTTATTAAAATAACTTCATCCAATATCTTTAATAGTTTAATATTTAATGAGCACCTGCTTCATGCAAAGTATAGCACCAAGAGCTACAAGGGAGCCAACAAAACATAAACCTCAAAACTTTGCATTTGCCCAAATGTTATTCATATTAAAATTGCATTTTCCCAAACTTTATTCACATTAATAAATATGACATCCTATGTTTTTTCTGCCTTTGTGAATCTAATTTAATGACTTTCAGTGAAATTGCATTGTAGTGGTAAGGAGGTTAATAATGACCACATATTTTATACAGGAAAGAATGAGAAATAATTTATGAAAAACATTATAGAGTGCCAAGATGGTATAAGATAAATTAAGACTATTTGAGTTGCTTAAATGAAACTAAATATTTTTGCTATATACATGTGGATGTATACATTTCTCTCTGCCTACTAGGAAGCTTCTGTAGTCTCATTATAGAGATAGGAGATGAGCACAAATAACTGATGAAGGGCAGTAAGGGAAATACCTGATTTATGTGAGTCTAGCACATGTAAATCCCCTCCCGACCGAGCAACTGCACAAGCTCACATTCCTTCCCACTTTGGACCTTTTGGGGTGTTACTGTGTCACAGGAAGACCAGGTCATATGCAATAGCAATAGTCTTTGCCTTCTCTGTACCTTTTACTAATTCCTGATGTTTTCCCAAACAGTAAGAGTAAGAGCAGAAGAAAACTATATATTTTACATTAATACATTGAAGTCATAGGATAATAATACGCATTTCTGATTGGGTGCCAATCCGTGAGAACAGCAGTGATGCTTTACTTCTGCTCTCCAGTCAGCGGTCATACCAAACTGCTCATTCTGTGACTGATATACACTGTCATGTTTGCCCAGCCTGGAAATAAAAGTCATGATAGTCATTGCTGATAGAATCGTTCCCGCTGAAGCGCCCTTTAGCCTGTCTTACCCCTCAGTTAAACTGTATCAGTTTTGGCAAATAAACATGTGTTTTCTACCATATGGTTTTTCTTTCAGCTCTTATCCATTTCCCCTTTCACACTGGAGTCATTGAAAAGTCATATTAATTTATATTAATTCCACTAGAATTCTCTTTTTCCTTTGTCTTATACACAGTTTATTGTTGATACACATTTGGCTCTTAGTGTGAGCCATGTAATTCCCTTTCTTTCTACACACTCTTGGCCCCACGACTTTATTTCCTCATCCCCATTTTTCTGCTGACCCTGGCTGCTCTGTTGCAGATTTCCCCTTTGATAAACTTCCACAGTAGGGCCCCTTTCTCTCCACACTTAGCAGTTGCCCTTCTCTCTTCCCTCCCTTTCTCCTCCCTACACATGCATAACACACCACATCTCCCCATTCTCCAGTCTCTCCTTTACTTTGTCATACAGTATCTTGCTATAAAACAAATTTGACTGTTAAAACTTTTTTAAAAAAATTTGAAACCAATACAGCAAAATCCAAACAGCCTATCCTTCAGAAAACTTTCCTCATCATCTGGCCTCATCTGCCTCCCACCATCTCATCCCTCCCTTGTCTTGATCTGTCCGCAATATACCCATTCTCCTCCTGTGCTCAGTTTCTCACCACCCCATAGTACTCTCTGAGGGTGCCCCGCCCCCCTCCTGGTTTTCATCTTAGCCGGGATCCAACTCCAATGTCCCATCTCCAATGAAGTCTCTCCTGACTTTCCCAGAGTCCCCTGCTCTTTCCTCCCAGCTCCCTTCTTCCACAGCTGATGTTGTGTATTATAACCATCTGGTTCTACATCTGCTCCATAGGCCAGACTATGAATTACTTGACAGTAAGGCCATGTCTTATTCATTTTTTGTTTCCTGAGTACCCATCACAGTTTCTGATACTAAAAACCTTTACTATATGAATACATAAATGTCAGAGAAATATGTAAAAGATTTTAGAAAGATTTCTATTTAAATAGAAGAAAACTGTGATTCTTAAAAAGCAAAGCTCCATTTATCCAGAAAAATCACTTATATAGAGATCTGTTGATGCACCCATAATTCTGGAGAAAATGAAAATGTGTATTTTTCTTAATGATTCACAGGGATCATCATAAGAGTAATGGTCAGATTCACACAGAGCATTACTAAAATGAACACCCATTTATAACAGATATGTTAATGGGAGAACTCACAAAGAGAAAGATTTTATTGTATGTTTTTTCTAGAAAGTTAGGGATTCAGTTTATTGGAAGACCTCAATATCTGGTGGTTTTAATTTTTTCTATGAATCCTTAGAAAAGACTACAGTGAGATTTAAATTTCAGGTGCTATGCCATCAATGTTGATCAATTACACAAATTAAGGTGTAGTCTTACAAGCCTATCTTGATATTTGAAAAAAGATTTTACAAATGGTATATATAAAAACTGTAGAGTTTAATTTTCTCCCAATAACTTTTTAAAATACAACAACAAACAAAAACTTTAAGGGTATTAAAATTAGTTCATTTCTATATCAGATTTTTTCTAAAGAAACATAAACCTCAAATTAGACATTGTGCATCAAACACAAGTTCACCTTAAATCCAGTTGTTTATGCTACACTTATGTATAAGTAACACAAGTTGTCTTTGCATCCAATTTACTGAAAACCTGTCATTTCTATGGCAGGCATTAAATATTTAAAACTGATTATCACACTGCATATCATCTCTTTTATTGTGTTCATTTATAGATATAAAATACTTTATCAAGTGAAAACTATAATCTCTTTATAAAAATCACATATTGTAATTGTCAGTATAGTTGAAAAGTAGAAAATATGTGATCTATTACAAATACTGGCAATTGATTTTTAATTTGGATAGTTTATTAATTTTCAGAAAAGGTCTTTACACAACATAGACTTGTTATATAGCTTTACCCATTTGTTTTGTAATGCTATTGTGAACAGTTGTTAATTTGTATACTAATTTCTCTTCATTAATTTATGGGGCAATAAGATTGAAAATGGGTAACATTTTAAAATATCATCTATCATAAACATAAATTTTCAAGTAAATTGTTCACAAGAAATGCCTCTCCCAGATCTTTAAATAAATAAATGAAGACTAGAATAGAATTAAGTCATAAAATATTTATTTTAAGAAATTATTTTAGTCCATTTATAGTTAATAAGTTATAAGTTAATAGTTTCATACAACTGATCTTTATTAAGTGGTTTGATGTGCTTCATTTTTGTTCCTGACAGGAACTAATTCCAGAGTTCTACTACCTACCCGAGATGTTTGTCAACAGTAATGGCTATCATCTTGGAGTCAGAGAAGATGAAGTAGTGGTCAATGATGTCGATCTTCCTCCTTGGGCAAAAAAACCTGAAGACTTTGTGCGGATCAACAGGATGGTAAGAGATTTTTCTTTTGCTCGAGCAGTCATCAGGAAGTTAACATATTCTGTAGTTTTGTTTTGTCCAGTTCTTTACTATAATATTACAAATTGTCACCTTACATCTGTAAATACAAGGTTAAAATTTTCCGTAAAAAAAGAAAGCATTTTACTGTTGTCTTGACAGCATTCCTTATTGTGGAGTGGATTTTCCTTTCATGAGGACCCATAAAGCAATGGTAATGCAGTTATGTTTGCTCCCTTAGGAGAAGACAATCACATGAGCATCTGTTGACGAATGTAATGTGCTCTAAAGTGCTTAAAATAAATGCCCATTTCTTGGTTTTGTCTACTGACTAAATCTGAATACTTTTTTTTCTTATAAAAATACTCAAAACAGAAAAAATTTCATTTACAACATATTTATATGTGGGATATTTATGCTGTGAAACTTACTTGATGGTATAAACATTCTGAAATAGAAAGCGCCTTTTTTTTTTTTAAAGACTGTTTCAGTCTTTTGCTGAAGTTCAGTGGTGTAATTGTAGCTCACCGAAGAAGCCTCAAACTCCTGGGCTCAAGCGGTCCTCCCACCTCAGCCTCCTGAGTAGCTGGGATTATAGGCACATGCCACCATGCCAAGTTAATTTTTTTTAAAGATTTTTTTGGTAAGATAGGATCTCACTGTGTTGTACATGCTGGTCTTGAACTCCTGGGATCAAGAAATCCTCCTACCTGGGCCTGCCAAAAGAAAACATTATTATTTTTAAGTTGCATCACAGATATCTGGTGTTCAAATGAGAAATGTATAAATAGAGTGTTACATATGGGAATTTGATGGGGTTTAATACATTTTACCCATATCTAAGGAGATTTTAATCTCAACATGGTTACAGTACATGACCATAAACTACTTTACAAAACAACCTCTCTAGTACACTATTGTTCTTGGTCAGTTGAGGAATTACATCAATAAAACCAATGACCTAAAATATATTTTGAACCCTGTTTCACTAACTCCTAAGTTTTTCCAACTGTTTGATAAATATGTTTTATTTTGTTTTGACAGCTTATTTATTTGAATCAGAATTCAAATAAAGTCCACACATTGTGAGGGAATTCAGGTATTCCTTAATCCTCTTTTTTTTTTAAAGAATTTAATTGAAATATAATTCATATCCTATACAAAGTCACTCATCATTAAAGTAAAAAACATAATAAAACAGTGTGTATTAGTCCAGTCACAAAGTTATGCAACCGTCACCACAATCAATTTAAGAGCATTTTTATCACCTCGTAGAGAATCCCATACCTTTTAGCATCTTCCCTGATTTTCCCTGATTTCCCCGTTCCCCCCAGCTAGCCCAAGGCAACCACAAATCTACTTTATATCTCCATAGATTTGCCTATTCTAGACATTTCATATTTCATATAAATAGAATCATAAAATATAGGGTTCTCCTCCCCTTCTCTCGATTTTATGTCACTTTTCTTTTGCACTTCACTGTCAGTCACACATTTCCTTCTATTTTGGAGCTATATTTTCTGTCTCTAAGAACTATTTCACTTTTAATGTACTTTATTTTAGAAAGTTGCTGATGTGATATACCTTTGCTTAAAAGCATCATCTAGATAGTCTGCAATCTGGTCTCCCTCCCTTTTTTAAAAAAAAAAAAATTTCATGTTTTGCACAAGTTTTATTGCCAATCCTTTTCACTTCTGAATCTGTTAAATTGGCACTTCCCGATATGTGGAGTTATTTCATACTTTTCCCTTGAACAATAGCTTATTTCTTCAATTTTATATTTTTAATGTGAAGGACTTATATTTCAGTAATATATACATCTGAAAATTTATTTCTTTTTAGAATTGGTATTCCATCACCACACTATCCTTACATACTTGAATGCTATCTATAAGTATCAGCGTAAGGATACCAGCTCTACTAATACAACCCTAAAAGCTCACTGTATATTAGTGTCTCTCAATCACATAATTCCATTGTAGCTCCAGAGCTCAGAACCCCGCCTGGCACATACTAGTTGGTCAGTAACTATTTCTGAGTGAATTAATGAATTATAGAGGTATAGTAATCTCACTGCAGTCAGCATATAGTCTATTAAGTCCAAACTAGTCAAACTGAATGAATCCTTCACTCGGGCAAGCAAAGTAGCCAATAGTTGTTGGACCAGTGCTTTTGTTGTCATGCTATTGAACAGAATTCTCATATGGGTGCTGATAATAAGTGCCTCTTACCTGTCAGGCATTAGGGCAGGCACTCGATTTTTTTAAACATTCATTTTACAGATAAGAAACATGAAGGCCAGACATGTTTCATAATTCATCCATGGCAGAGCCCAGGTTCAAGTACAGGAAAGTTTTAACTCCAAAGTCATACTCTTTCCAGTATGCCAGCTGCCTCTGATATTATCTCTTCTTTGTGAAATTCTTTGAGATTATGAGATTTCTACTTTTAGGTTTATAATTGTCAATCAAGACCTTATTTATTTCCTTTAACATTGTGAATATGGTTAATGCAGATCATTCACAGATAAAGACTGCAAGTTTACTAAGCTTAAATATGCATTAAAGAATAGAGTAGTTATCTTTATTATCCACTGGATATCTTACATTTATTAATTTGCTAATGTTTATTGATAATGTACCAGGAAATGCTTATGACAGTTTTTAGACTTCTAAATATGCAGTGATGCAGACTGGATGAGCAGGAGGCCACTGTTGTTTCCCAGTCCCCAGACTAGGCCACATTGCTTGCTAGGAGAGAGTACTGTTTTCAGTGGTACCTGTTCCATTCAGCATAAAGATAACTTTAGGAAAGGGATTTGCCTTCTTAATAAAAGGCTAAAAGTTTGAGAAGAAAGTTTTAGGATGAGGGAAGGTTTACTGTGATAACAGGGAAAGGACATAAGTTTTTAAATATTGGGGAAATAGGCTCTCATTTATACAATCTAATTAACGAAACTGTGTATGGAAAGCATAGGGGTATTTGGCGTTAGCATTTTTGAAAGCAGTTATCTAAGATCAGTTTCTCATTGTTACTTAAGCAGAGACTTTTTTGTATTGAAAAGAGCCATTGGAGAGAGAGTGTGAATGTCTCCTTTCATTTTTTGCAACAACTCCTTTATCTTGCATTACCAATACCAAATTTCAGAGAGAACAGGAGTAACTAAGTATTTTAACTAGTACTCAATTATAATGCATGTAAATACTTCTCCAGAGAGAGAAAGCCTGGGCTGAATGCTGTTGGGAAATAGGAACACAGCCAGTCAGTGGTCTTGGTGAAAAAAGCTGCCTGCTCTGTAAATGAGCCAAAGTCATAACAAACATAGGTGGAAGTAAAGGTCCTCAGTGATATCTCTTCTTAGGAGTATGTCTGCACTAAAGCTTCCAGATGCAGATGTAGGAAACAGTGGACTAAGTGATTAGTCAAATGCCTCCAGATTCGTCCACTGAAAAGTAATTTGTCTGCTATAAAAATTGGTCCCCATAGTTTTTCCTCCTCCTTATTGTCCTCTCTGCTCATAGCTCACGCTGTCTTCTTAGCTGTTATGCTGTGTTCGTTGCTTTACTTGATTAATAGACATGGCAAAACAGGACTTTAAAGATAAATTGGCAAAACCTCATCCCTACAAAAAAATACAAAAATTAGCCAGGTGTAGTGGTATGGTGTCTGGTCCCAGCTACTCAGGAGGCTGAGGGGGAAGGATCATTTGAGCCTGGCAGATCAAAGCTGCAATGAGCCGAGATCGTGCCGCTGCACTCCAGCCTGGGCACCAGAGCAAGACCCTGTCTCAAAAGAATAAAATAAAATAAGATAAACTGGCATTCAACAAATGGTGCTGGAAAAAATTCGTGCTAGAAGAGTTGGATGTTTATATGCAAAAAAGGATGGGGAAGGTTTCAGTCCTTATATCACACCATATAAAAAAATTAAAATGGATCATGGGCCTAAGTTGGAAACCTTAAATTATGAAAAACATTTAGAAGAAACAAATACGAGGAAATCTTTGTGACCTTATGTTAGCAAAGATGTTTTGGATATGGCAACAAAAGCAAAACCAATAAAAGGAAACATAGATACACTGGACATTGTTAAAGCTTAACTTCTTTGAACACTAAGAAAACTAAAAGACAAGCCACAAGCTGAGAAACAGTATTTCAAAACACATCTAAGACAGGACTAGGATCTAAAATATATAAAGAGCACTAAAAAATCAATAAAAATAAAACAATAATTGGATAATTTTTTAAAGGGGGGTGCAAAAGAATCTTCAGCAAAGAAGATATATAGATGGCAAATAAGCACATGAAAGGCTGTTCCACATCAAAAATTCATTCACAAATTAAAATTAATCAAACTGAAACAACAGTAAGCTACCATTACATATTAGAATGACTTTTAAAAAAATCAAAGGGGGAAAAAATATCTTTGACATTCCAAGCCCTGGTAGAGATACATAATAGCTGAATCTAACATATTCTGCTGGTAGAAAAGAGTTTGGTAGTTTCTTATAAACACACATCAGCCATACAACCCAACAGCCCTACTCCTTGGTTTTAACTCCCCAGAAATGAAAATTCATATTCACACAAGTACATGAATATTTATAATAGTTTTATTTGCTTTCATCAAAAACTGGAAACTACCCCAATATTTCTCACCTGCTAAATGGATAAACAAACTAAAATAAGCTATGGTAACTCCATATTATGGAGTACTAGTTAGCCATAAAAAAGAACCAAGCAGTGACACATGTAACAAAATCACTTTCTTGCTGTCACTTAGATGATACCAAAACAGTTTTAATGGCTTTATTAAAGTATACATTATATATCATAAAATTTACTTGTGTTCAGTGTACAATTTAATGATTTTTAGTAAATTTTCACAGTTATATGACCATCACCATAGTCTAATCTTAGAGTATTTTCACCACCCCAGAAAGATCCCATGCCCACCTCCAGCCCAAGGCAAGGGCTAATCAACTTTTTATCTCCAAAGGTTTGCCTTTTCTGTATATTTCATATGAAAATAGTTATACAATATGTGTTCTTTTGTGTTTGACTTCTTTGAGTAGTTTTTGAGATTCATCCATGTTGTAGCATGTATTAGTACTTTGCTCCACTTTTTGCATAACAGTATTACTTCATGTGGAATATCACATTTTGTTAACCCATTCATCAGTTGCTGAACATTTGATTTGTTTCTACTTTTTGGCAATTTTGAGTAATGCTGCTATGAACAGTTATATACATTTTTCTCTGTAAACATGCATTTTTACTTATTTGGGGTATAGACCTAGGAGCAGAATTGCTGGATCATAAGATAAATTTATGTGTAACTTTTTAAGAAACCGCCCAACTGTTTTTCAAAATGACCTTACATTCCCCAGCAATGTGTGACAGTTCCAGTTCCTCCATATCTTCACTCCCACCTGTTATTACCTGTTTTTTTATTACAGCCATTCTAGTGAATGTGAAGTAATATCTCATTACAGTTTTAATATATATTTCCTAGTGACTAATGACATTGAGCATCTCTTCATGTATTTATTGAATGCTAAAACATTTTTAGATTGTTTTTAATAAAACATTTAGTGATTCATTATAGACACAGAATTTGTGTTCTTCATAGTCAAAGAAGTTTATATACCCTCAGAAATAATAATTTTATTACTGGTGTGCCTAAATGAAATAAAAAAGTCAGCCTTGCTTTTAAAGACAAATCCCCAGGACAATATCATACGCCAAATTTTTTGAACGTAAAAAATGCTAATAGTGATTATGGATGAGAAACTATCAAATACATAGTGTTGGTATAAGCTAAACAAGCAAGACCTACCTATGTCTGTAGAAAATGCTACATTCAACCAATGTGTTGGGTTGTAATGCAATCCAACTAAATAAACTTTCCAAATAAATGAAGTTTCTAGGCTTCCCTAAGTGAGAAGCTTTGTGAAGCATTATGGTTATCTGTTAAGTTTTATTTTATTTTTAAATGACAGTTAATAATTGTTTATTGGGTAAACTGTGATGTTTTGATACCTGTATACAAATCAGAGTAGTTAGCATATCCATCATCTCAAATGTTTATTATTTCTTTGTGGTAAGAATATTCGAAATCCTCTTTTTAAGCTATTTTTTTATATATGTATGTATGTGTATATATATACACACACACACACACACACACACATGCATGTGTATGTAGTTATTATGTATGTAACTGTATAGTTATACTTTATATAACTATTTATACATCGTTATTATTGACTACAGTCACTTTGCTGTGCAATAGAACACCAGAGTTTATTCCTCCTACCTGTAACTGCACCTGGTGACCAACATCTCCCATTTTCCCATCCATATCTCCCCATCAGCCTCTGGTAACCACCATTCTACTCTCTACTTCTATGAGTTTGACTTTTTTAGATTCCATATATGTGAGATCATACAGTATTTGTGTCTATGGGCCTGGCTTATTTTATTTAACATAATAGCCTCCAGGTTCATCCATGTTGTCACAAATGACAGAACTTCCTGTTGTTTTTTAAAGCTGAATATTATTTCATTGTGTATATATACATATTTATTAATCCACTCATTCATTAGTGGACACTTAGGTTGTTTCCATATCCTGGTTATTATGAATCACGCTGCAGGGAAAATGGGAATTCCTTTGGTATACTGATTTCAGTTCCTTTGGGTAAATACCCAGTAGGATGGCTGGATTATATGGTAATTCCGTTTTTAGTTTTTTGTTGTTTGTTTGCTTCTTTGTTTTGACACAGGGTCTCACTCTTGCCCAGACTGGAGTGAAGTGGTGCAATCAGTGCCCACTTCAGCCTTGAATTCCTGGACTCAAGTATTTTTCCCACCTCAGCCTCCCAAATAGCTGGAACCACAGGTGCATGACACCACATCCAACTAATTTTTAAATTTGTTACAGATATGGAAGAGACTTGAACTCCTAGGCTCAAGTAATCCTCCCATCTCAGCCTCCCAAAGTGACAGGATTACAGGCATGAGCCACAGGCCTGTTTTTAGTTTTTTGAGGAGTTTTTAGTTTTTATGAGGAAATTCTTTTTCAAAGTGTCTTTACTGATTTATGCACTACTAAAGTGTAGTTGTTCCCCTTTTCTCCACATCTTTGCCAACACTTATCTTTCATCGTTTTTATAACAGCCAATCTAACATGTGTGAGGTGATATCTCACTGTGGCTTTAATTTGCATTTCTCTAATGATAAAGATGTTGAACATTTCTTCGTATGTCCATTGGCCATTTGTATGTCTTCTTTTGAGAATTGTTTATCTTAAAACTTTGCCCATTTTTTATTTGTTTTGAGACAGAGTTTCGCTCTTGTTACCCAGACTGGGGTGCAATGGCGCGATCTCGGCTCACCGCAACCTCCGCCTCCTGGGTTCAGGCAATTCTCCTGCCTCAGCCTCCTGAGTAGCTGGGATTACAGGCATACACCACCATGCCCAGCTAATTTTTGTATTTTTAGTAGAGACGGGGTTTCAACATGTTGACTAGGATGGTCTCGATCTCTTGACCTCGTGATCCACCCGCCTCGGCTTCCCAAAGTGCTGGGATTACAGGCTTGAGCCACCGCGCCTGGCCAACGTTGCCCATTTTTAATAGGGCTATTTGTTTCCTTGTTACTGAGTAGTTTTGGTTCCTTGTATTACGGTTATCTTTCTAAAACGTGTTACTACTTTGTTCCCTGCTCTTTTAGACAAAGGATAATACTTAATTTTTCACTTTAAAAAGTCGAGTTTATCATCGAGTACCCATTGTTAAACCATGAAGTGATATCACTCCACGTCTGTTGTTTTCTACTTTCTTCTTCAGACTGTCAGCTGTCAGCACAGCTCCCTTTAATATTCCTTAGCCATACTGATGAAAATTGGTTGTTTACAATCTCTGCTAGACTTCAAAACCAGATAATTCACTGTATCAAGGCCTTATGATAGGGCTTAAGAATCAGTCAGCTGCTTAATGAGGCCCTACAGGAATTGTGAATTTTGTACTCTGATAGGGAATGACTTTAATTTCTACCTCAAGTTTCACCGGCCACTGGCTGATTTGGAAGTTGTGTGTTGAAAGATAAAGTGACAAAACTGTCTTTTTAGAAAGTGAATGTTACTACAGGCAGCACCAGGTTCACACTCCTTCTTACATGCAAATAGCTGTCTGGCTGGCCTAGGGCACTCTTCTGCCCTAATGTACCTGCTTGAATTTCTTTCTCTTCTTTCCTCATTCCAAGACTTAACTTCTGACAACTACTGCAAATCAGAATGGATACCCTAATCTTAGCCACCTTACCCCATACCCTAGTGATAGTCCTTAGTCATCCCAATATGAAACTTGACCACACGATTTAATAATGGCAATGATAGTGCCTATACCCCATGCCATTTTTTGAGTATTTATTCTGTGTCAAATACTGTGCTAGAACTTCAGGTGGGTCATTATTTTAATTCTTAAAAAATCACTTTGGGAGGCCGAGGAAGGTTGATCGCTTGAGACAGGAGTTCAAGACCAGCCTGGGAAACATAGTGAAACCCCATCTCTACTAAAAATGCACATAAAAAATTAACCAGGCATGGTGGTGCATAGTCCCAGTTACTCAGGAGGCTGAGTGGGAGAATCACCTGAACCCAGGTGGAGGTTTCAGTGAGCCAGGATCACACCATTGCACTCCAGTCTGGGTGACAGAGTAAGACCCTGTCTCAAAAAAAAAAATAGCTGAGAGAAGAGAAGTATTAACCTGAAACCTATTGAGGTAATTTTTTTTTTTTTGAGACAGAGTCTCACTCGGTTGCCCTGGCTGGAGTTCAGTGGCACAATCTCAGCTCACAGCAACCTCTGCCTCCCAGGTTCAAGTAATTCTCCTGCCTTAGTGTCCCGCATACCTGGGATTGTAGGCATGCACTACCAGGCTCAGCTAATTTTTCATATTTTTAATAGAGACAGGGTCTCACTATGTTGGCTGGCCTGGTCTCGAATTCCTGACCTCAGGTGATCTGCCCACCTCAGCCTCCCAAAGTGCTGTGATTATAGGCGTAAGCCACCACACTTGGCCCCACTGCAGTAAATTTGCATGCCAAATACCACTAACTTATCGAGGTTTCAGTGTTCTTATTCATAGTCTCCAGGATAGGTAAGTGGTGGCAAGAGGAGCTGTGGAGAAGGAGGGGGTAAAGAAGAAGAGAAAGAAATCAGAACCCAGTTCCTTGGGGTGAGCAGAAGATGGGAAGAGATGAGTGAGAATTGATCCAAGACCAGTAGCATGGTCCAGCCACAGCAGCTTTTGAGACCTGACCGTCTGTGGTCCCTGTTTCTATCTCTTAGCCTCCACCCTCACCCCATAAGGTTTCCTTTCACTGCCAGGAAACCGTTGACTTATAGCTGAGGAAGTACCAGCTTCCTCTGCCCATCTGGTATGAGAGGAATGGTGTCCTCCTTCAATTCCACAAATAGAAGAATGATATTCATTTACATTCTAAGCTTTGTAGTCATGGGATTTTAGAGCTGGAATATACCTTTATTTGAAGGAGGAGACTGAGGCTAGGAGGCAAAGTAGTTCATGGAAAGTCCGAACCCAGGTGCTTTTCTAACCATGCTTGGTGTCACAGGTTGGAACTCTGAATGTAATGTCCTCTAGATCCATCTTAAAGTCTGTAAAATTCCACCTGTATTTTGAATTAAATATGACTTTATAGATTGACTTGTGAATAAAACCATAGTAGAATAATACTGTTTCTACTGCAACATATATTCCAATCACCAAATTATAAAGGAACTTTGGGATATCCTGTTTGTTGTTTACACACTGTATCTGTGCTTGGATGGCTTCCAAACACCTAATTGTGACCCAGACTTACAATTCAGTTTTCATCAGTGACACTCTGGCCTATCTCAGTATACATGTGAGATACCTGTGATCACTACACAGGTTTTCTTTTAAAAAGTCTCTTTAAAAAACATGATTCTCACCAGATGGTTTCATGTCGTTCATGTTTTAGAGAATTAGCAGATTATTCATTGAAAGGACTCACCTGCAGAAATGGTTTAATAGTATAAAGACAGTTTAAACTCTAAAGTAGGTTTTCCCTCTTACTATTAGAATAAAACACAGGAATACAGATTTGGAGTAATAATTTTTAAAATTTATAATTGCTCAGAGTACTTATATTGCACATAAATTTAATATAACAAATAACTTACTCCTGATACCAATATGACCAGTTTAAAAACTGACTTCTGTTTATATATACTTCTTACCTGTTGTAACTTGTCTCTGTAACATCTGAAGTACTGATAAGCAGGCTTTTTAATCAAAGTGTGCTTCTTTAAAATAAGCCTCACTGTGTAGCATCCCTGTAAATACATACTCATCCAGCGAGCTGTGTGCAGTGCACTAGGAACTGTAAGGATTGCAGATGTAATTCAGTAAAGCCACTGTTCCTCAAATATTTACTCTCACGTATTCAAAAGAATTCAGTTTTACGCTGACTAATGTAAGAAAGATATATATCGTGTATCTCTGGAAATATAAAACATTCTCAGAAATGAATAGTCCATTTTTATTATAAGTAGTGAGTTCCAATTTGTGTTCATGAAAAAATGAAAGAAGCAAGGCACTGCAGTTTCCCTATATTCAAAACCAAATTCCTGTTATTTCATCATAGGAATTAAGGAATCTGGTAAGACTTGTGAACTGAACCTTTATTCCACGGAGCAAAAGGCTTTATACAAAATTCTGCATATTCAGGGTAATTAAACTGCCCCAGTCTTTGTTCTCTGCATCACCTGGAAGCAGTGCCAGGTGAAATGGATCGCATGTAGCAGTGCCTCACCTGAAAAGTGCTTGTTTCCATGTTGTGCTTCTTGGTTTTCCTTGAAGGAACCCTACAGAATAAAAAGGGACAGTTACTTATGTATCAGCAAAAAGCTGTGTCCGTAACACCTATAGCAGCCATTCTTAGTTGCTTCAGAATTAGAGCTAAAGGACAAGCCCAAACTGTTGCCTCTGGGGACTGTCTTAAGCATCCCGGCAAGGACACCCCGTGAAATGTGCCTGTATGACTCTGCAGCTGCTACTCTCAATGTCTCCTGTGCTACTTCAACTCGAAATTTTCCTTCATAGCACCTTTTTCATAGTTTCTGTTGCTCCAGCTTCTGGGTGGTTTTCTCATCCTACTTGTGGGAAATGATCATAATGATCTCTTGCAGAAATAATGTCAGCTATCTGTGTTAAAACTAGAAAATGTAGGCCAGGTGCAGTGGTTCACACCTGTAATCCCAGCACTTAGGGAGGCCGAGGAAGGTGGATCACAAGGTCAAGAGATCGAGACCATCCTGGCCAACATGGTGAAACCCTGTCTCTACTAAAAAACACAAAAATTAGCTGGCTGTGGTGGTGCATACCTGTAATCCCAGCTACTCAGGAGGCTGAGGCAGGAGAATCCCTTGAACCTGGGAGGCAGAGGTTGAGTGAGCCAAGATCTCACCACTGCACTCCAGCCTGGCAACACAGAGTGACTTGATCTCCAAAATGAAACAAAACAAAAAACTAGAAAATGTAACCAGTTATCTACATAGGTTCATACTTGCTGAAGAAGTGTTTATTTGATGAGTTATTTCTGTAATATACAAAACATAGGCACTAATATAAAATATCAAGTATTTGAATTTTCCATAAATTCCATGAATATAGGCTTTTTTTTTTTTTATGTTGTCTTGTAACTTTAAAAGTTTCTAACTTTATATTGGCTGGGTAATTCATACAGGATTTAGTTCTTATGAAATAGGTTTAGAGAAAATGTGCTCTAGTATATTTATAATTTTGACTAGGATTATCTTCAGTTATTTGAAAGAATTCTTTGTAATGAGCCTAAAGTATAAAGTGAAAATGTCATATATCTCAAAGAAATGACATTCACAGTGGTAAAAAGCCTCCATTTCTTTGTATGGATTAGTAGTCTATATATATGAATATTCCCTCCCTCTTCTTTCAAACTATCATTAAGAAATTCAAGGCAAAGACGACAAAATGTTATAAAAAGGGTTATCATTGATTATTAAATGTCCAGCCTTATGATTGCATGGCAGCAATTGAACAGCAGGTATTTGATGCATTTGTAGCAGACTTTCCATGTCTACAACCTCATTTCCTTTTCTTATTTTTTGAAAATGAAACAGTACTTTGTTGTTTAAGTTATGGACAATAATACATATAATTAGTTAGAATTGTTTGTTTTGTAAATACAGTGCCAAGAATTGTGTTTCACTGAAGAGCTGTGAAATACAAAATTTACTCTCACTAAAAAATCTTGAAAAGTGATATACACACTTTTAATAGACATTTCAATAAATTATAAGTGCATTAAGTTTATACATTAAGAATAGGTTTAATTTATCCACATGAAGCTAGGCTTATTATAACTGACTTACTCATGAAACATTAATAAAACATTGTGTTTAGTTCTAACCTGATTATAATCTGACCTTCTGACAAAGGACAGAAATAGAAAGTATCTCTGATAACATTAACCTAATGCTGGGTTCATCCATCATAATCTAACCTTTTAAAAATTTGTTTAAGAAAAAGGCCCTTTCATGGATATGCATTGATAATCTCCTCCAGCCCTCAGCCCAACAGATTCCTGGTGCTGCTGGGTCAATTGCAGGCTGTCTGCAGTCAGCAGAGCATGCACAGCAACTGAGGCAGGTGAAGCCGAGTTCCAGTGTGGCTCTGTTCTTACTGTATTGCAGCGTTTACAAAATGTCTGTATTTAAAAGAAAATGTTTCCTTTTTCAGCTGGGATTTTTTAAGTAGATTAGACCCCAAATGCAAATGTAAAAATTTGCATTTGGGGTCTAATCTACTTTTTTTTTAACCCAGCTTAAAAGAGAATTTTAAGCAAATAACGTAAGAATTTTTGGAAGTCTTATGTAGAAATTTCGAATACTGAGATAACTATCTTGTGTTTGAGTGCCAGCTCTGGAACACCTATTAGCCATGTGCTGTGCTGAACCCTATGAACTTCAACAGGGGTGGTGTTGAACTTAACATCATGTACTTTCATCCTACTTGGAACACAAGGATGAGTGAGTGGCTTCAGAAGGTGCACTCTAGTTAGGAACACAGACAAACCAACAGTTCCAGTAATTTTAGAAATAAGGAGATGCCAGGTTCTAGAGGCCAAAGAAGAGACCCAGAGCCAGTAAGCATGACATAGAGTTTTACTGGTGACTTACCTATGGGGAAAGAGTCCCGTGGTAGCAGGCTGGCAGGAGACCCATATGGCTCGGTGGCAGCAGGCTAGACAGGAGAACTGCAACCACTTGCAAAAAGCCTGCTGTTTATATCGCACTTTCACTTCCACTTAACACTCCCCCACCCAACTGCAACAACTTCCATCTGGCAACCTTCATTTAACCCAAAACAAAGGGCCTTGATTCCCATTACGGTCCATGTTCCATGAGATGGGCCAGAGAGGGCTCAGATATTCCTCATAAATAAGAAATGGATCTCCAGGTTGGCCAGCCTGATTCCCTAGCTTGCGACTCTCAACTGCATTCAGGTGTGTCTGCCATAAAGGGTCATTCTCAAGGTTTGCTCAAGTCATCACTGTCAGGCGCAGCTTACCATATACCGTGACACTCGGAAATAAGACACCCTATCTCTTGGAACGGCAGTGTCCTCCTTATTTCTAAAATTGAGGACTTATTCATTCTGGAAGCCTTTATTGAGAGCTAATTATGAGCAAGGCATTATGGAAAATACAAAGAATGGCCATGGGTCCTACTCTAAGTAAAGCTAGAGAAATTCCTTCATTCATTCCATAGTTATGAAGGGGACATTATGTACTTTCATCCTACTTTGGGCTCTGGGAACACAAGGATGCGTGAGTGGCTTCAGAAGATGCACTCTAGTTAGGAACACAGACAGACAGTTCCAGTAAACACTGATAGTGTTTATTCAGTAGATACCTGTTGAGTGTTCTGGGTACTGTTTTATGTGTTTGCAAGGATCCCTGTCTTCCTGGAGCTTACTTTTGATCAAAGGGAGACAGGTGATAGACAGTTTTTAAAAAATGAAATATATAGTATGTTACAAGGTTGTTGGTGGTAGAAAATAACACTGGAAGGAAATGGGACCAGGAGTACCTGCAAGGGAGAGAGGTCAGGATAGTCTCCCTGTAAAGGGAGATTAGAGGTAGGCCTGGAGGAACGGAGGGAGGGAGCCAAGTGACTCTCTTGGGGAAAGAGCATCTTGAGCAAAAGGAACATTGGAGCAAAGGCCCTGTGGCAGGGATGTGCTTGGCAAGGAGGCCAGTGGGCAGCATAGGGTGAGCAAGGGGGCACACAGTAGGAGAAGAGGACTGAGTGGTGATTGGGGAGCATCACATAGGGTCTTGAAGGCCATCGTAAGTACTTTGCCTTTTTACCCTGAGTAGGATGTAAAGTCCTTGCAATGTTTTGAGTAGAAGAGTGACTGATCTTCCTTATGTTTTGAAAAGATCACGTTAGCTGCAGTGTTGGGAATGAATGATTCTGCAAGGGTAAAATCAGGGAAATCTGCCAGAAGGTATTATGAGAGATGATGGTGTCTTGGACTGGGGGTAGCAGTAAAAGTTGTAAGAAGTTACTGATTCTGGGTATATTTTAAAATTTGAGCCTATAGTCTCCATCTGGGACTTCCTACCAATGGCTGTTTTCCCTCAGGTTTCTCTAGTCTGACAGAGGCGGGTAAGGTGTGGAGGATGATCATGTGGAGTAGTGATGGCTACAGCAGCAGAGATAGATAAATGCATCTTAGCAAAACATGTTCGAGAGTTCTGCTAAGTTGAAAGCATGAGTGTTTAGTGCCTGTTGTCAACTTGGCTCTTTAGCAGAAATTCTAAGCAGAGGAAAAAGCCAGAGTCAACATTACAGTCCACTATACTGTAATCTTTTTCAGGCCATCAAATGCTTATTCATCTACGTGCCCTCCAAGGCTAACATCTGACATATGGTAGGTGGTCAGTAATTTGGGGCAGGAGAGAGATTAGACTATATTCACCTTGTTTATTTACATTTCAGTGGGATCTGCTGTCAGAGATCAGCGGTTTTGTCTTGTTTAATCACAGAATCCCAGGGCCTGGAACACTACCTGGCACATAACAGGTGCTCTACCTTGAATGAATGAATGAATGAATGAATGTTCCCTCTGTTTGAAATGATCTTCTCCCAGATGCCCTTACAGTTCATTTCTTCATTGGGGTCCTTAATGGTCACAAACTCAGGGAAGCCTTCCCTGGCCTCCTCCTATAATTTAGCAATCCTGCCCCCACTACACATGCTCCCTAACTCCCCATCCTGTGACACACCCTGTATCTTACTAATTATCTTAGTTTTTTGTTGGTCTCCTCCCACTACAGTGTAAACTCTCTTGCAGGGACTCTGGGTTTTTTTTGTTTACTGCAATAATCTTACAATCTAGAAGAGGGTCTGTCACAAAGCAGATGGTCAATCAATATTTGCTGGGTGAATGAATGAGCTTCTTCCCCAGCCCCGCCCTCATTCCTGACATTTCTTTTATTCCTTCCTCTTGTGACTATCACATTTTTTCCATTGCTTTAATTAATAAACCTATAAATACTTATTAAACAATTATTACCCGATGATAGGTTAAGAGTCACGGGAAATGCAAGATAAGAATTAAAGTCCCTATCTTCAAAAGCCTTACTTTCGAGTTGAGGATATGCTGTTAACTTTTGAAACAATGATGTGCTAATTGGCAATCATCCCATTCATTTGTACAGTACCTCACAGTTTGCTGTAAAATGATTTCACAAGTAAATTTGCATGTGTCGTCTTCCTCTACTAAGTAACAGAACGATACAGATGAAAAGTGTTGAGTAGAAATTCATTGAAAAAAACAAGTGAGAGCTGAGAACACAAGAAGCAAACAGTGAACTTGAGTAAGAAGGATGGGTGGGTCTTCAAAAGCAAAGCGGAAAGACAATGCTTTCAAGTTAGAAAGAAAGCAAAGGCTCTGAGGTCATACCAGCTGCTGTGTGTCCAAGGGCTGTGAAGTGTCTGCACTAGGGGGTGAAGGATTTATATCAGGAAGTCCTGGGGAACAGTGGGAAAAGGGGGATGGAGGTTTGAAAGGCCTGAGCCAGACAGGTTATGCCAGGAGGAACAGTGGCAGTTTGGAAATGAAGAATGGCAATGTGGACAGGATAGCTTGACAAGCCTGTCCCACAGGCAGGGCACCAGACAGACTGGATTACAGAAAAAGTTTGAAGTCTGTTGTAGTAACCCATGTGGAGAGCTATGAGGGCTAGAAATAATCTTCTGTATTATGCAGCCAGTAAACAGTCAAGTACTAGAATGATTTAAGCCCCTCAAAATAAACGTCAAAGACAACTATATTGTCTCTACTTAAAACAGTTGAATTATTGAAGTTGTAATAGCTGCAACTTCAGTTTAATGATGAAAAGAAGCTGGCATAGACACTACAGAAATGACAGTATGGCTTTCTGACTCTCCACTTGAATATATGCAACTCTACTTAGAAAATTTTTTAATCCCAAAAGCAGATTTTTGAGGTAATGAGAAAAACGGGTGGGAAATAAATATTTTTGCTCTGGTCTAGAAGAAGACATGGGTATTTAATACTCTTAAATTTTAAAATTCAGGAGAAATACTGTCACCTCACAGTTAAATTCAGTAGCCTACTTTCCTTTATCATAAATTTCAGAGAAGCTTTTCTTTCAAACCTGCTAAAGAACGAATTCTGTACCATCTAATACTCATAGGACAAAATAGAAATTAGAATGAGGGAAATATTATCCGTCTAAGAGATATCCTCTCTAGTTTAAATATTACTATTTCCTTCCTTGCATATCCCCTGGGTAGAGCTATGGGTTGGGAATTGGTTTATCTAGCCTTAACGCAATTGCTTCTGCCTTTAGATATGCAAGTGGAGGGAAAAGAAAGCTATTAAGACCGTTATGACACTAATAGCTTAGTAATCAAGTATTTCTTTCTATTTTTCCAATGTAAGCATTGTACTAAAATCCTGTTTCAAAGTGCAGAACGGGTTTGTATATAAAAACAGTGCTGAAAAAAACAAAATAAACAGATATCAGTGAACAGTCAATAGTGTTTATAGGAAAGAGTCTTAATGTCAGGCTTCAGCTTTAGGTAAGTTGTTATATTTTAATTATTGGTAGCTAATGTTCCATTCTAAGATATTCATTTGATTTTGAACTACATTTAGCTTTTAAATGTATCTTCTTTTCTTTCTGCATGGTAAGTAACAATAAAAAATCTACAAGATTTTGTTTTACCTCCTACCTCATTATTTCTTTGTCATTTAATTTTATAACCAAAACAGATGAAATTACTTAATTATAATTATTGATTGATTCACTATGCTGCTTCTCTTAATATATAGAATAGAGTAAATAGCTACAGACTTTAATATTTTAAAATTTAATTAAAGATGATTGTGGATACCTATGAGCTAATAAATTTAAAAACTGAGATGAAATTGATGAAAGCTGAGAAAAATATTTATAATGTCAAAATTGAGACTTAAAACACTTATGGAAATTTAAATGGTAAAATCTTCCCAGCCCCCAAAAAATTCAAGACCTGTATTATACTACAGGTAAATTCTACCAAATTTTCAACAGGTAATGAATTCCTTTTCTTATACAAACTGTTCCAGGAAACATGGAAAGCTGTCCAGCTCATTCTATGAGGCTAGTGGGATCTTAATTCCAAAAATACTGAAGGGGAGAAAAAAGGGAAAAGAAATTAAGGCTCATTTCATGTATGGCTATAAATATAAAAATTCTAAATGAATTATTATTAATGTTACTAAATGTGTGTATATGCCTGTGTGTGTGTGTGTGTGTGTGTGTGTGTGTGTGTGTGTGTATTGCATCAGAACTCAGTAGCGTTTAACCATTAAGATCAGGAAAAGGACAGGGATTTTCCATAAACCACTGCTCTTTTACATAGTTCTTAAGGCTAAGAACAATTCTATAAGAAAAAATGAAGAAGTTGTAGGCATAACTGGTAAGTTGCTAGAAATACAATCAACTTTTAGGAATCATTAGCATTGTTCTACATCATTGATAACCAAGTATAAAATTTTTTTTTTTAACATTACAGTTGCATCAAAATTTATGAAGTATCTGGGAGTAAATTTAACCAAGAAAGATAAAACTTTTTTGGAGAAAATTTTAATTTTTAACATTAATAAACGACATAGAAAATGATCTGTATATATTGAGCTATTTGGGGATCTTGGATGGTAAAACCTAATGTCAGTGTTCACAAATCAATTTATAAACATACTGGCATTTCAATTCTTTTAATATATCAATACACTTATTGTAAAAGTTACAAAGAAGAATAAATGTTCCTGAATAGCCTAGTTAATCCTGAAAAAAAGAATAAATTCTACCACATATTGAGATATATAAGAAATGAAGAGAATTAAGATAAGAGATATGAAAAATATAGAAAGCTGGACACACACATTTGTATACTTGATAGATACATAGAAGAGAAAGCAAAAGAAAATGAAGTGTGAGGAAGGAGGCTGGGCTGCTTCTATGTAGATTATGATATTATCTGTAAATATTGGCAGTTTTAGGTCTTTGTTTCCAATATATATTCAATAACACAATACATCTCTGAGAAAATGAATTTTTGTTTAATAGTAGAACCAGATTAATTAAAGACCAAAATATGAAAAAGCAAAACCATAGCTATAAAGCTAATTGATCAAAATATATTTATTTCTAATTCAAGATAAAACCCCAAAGCATAAACATTTTTAGAACATAATTTGATGATCTCAAAATTTAGAAAATACATGCAGCAAAGAACATGGATAAAGTTAATTAGATATATGACATTTGAGAGAATGCATTTGCAGTGTTTCAAACCAACAAGGAACTCTTACCTAAAATATATAAATCAGGCTGGGTACAGTGGCTCACATCTGTAATCCCAGCACTTTGGGAGGCTGAGGCAGGCAGATCACCTGAGCTCAGGAGTTCGAGACCAGCCTGGGCAACATGGCGAAACCCTGTTCCTGCAATACAAAAATACAAAATACAGAAATTAGCCAGGCATGGTGGTGCATGCCTGCAGTCCCAGCTACTCGGGAGGCTGAGGTGGAAAGATCACTTGCACCGGGGAGGTGGAATGTGCAGTGAGCTGAGGTGGCACCACTGCACTCCAGCCTGGGCAATAGAGTGAGATCCTGTCTAAAAAGTAATAATAATAAAATTATATACATAAATCAACAATATAAAGGCAAGAGCCTCCATTGTTTAAATGGGCAAAAGATATGAACAGGAAATTTATAGAAAAAGAAACCCAAAAAACCAACAAGCATGTTAAAAAGATGTCAGATCTATTAGTAATTAGAGGAGTAAAAAGTAAAACAATGAGATATTATTTTGTATCTCTTACACTGGCCAAAATTAGAAACCTGGATAATACTAAGAGTTGATGGAGATCTGGACATACAGAAACTGTCATGCACTGCTAGAGAGTGGGCACTCCCAGTTCTACTCCAGATTATAAATCCCAAGGAAATTCTTACAAAGATCCAAAGGGGCCTTTATCACAGCCTTGTGTCATGGGGATTAGAGGCAGCCTGGTGTTTGTTAACAGGGGAGTTTTGTGCAGCCACGAGAAGCAATGGGCTAGTCACACAGTGACACGGGTAGATTTTTAAAATGATACTTAATGAGAAAAGTAAGGAAGAAAATGAAATTTTTAACCCTATATATTTTTAATAGTTCAAAAGCATATCCACAAAAGAATTAGTAATATTTTATAAGGGCACATGTAAACAAAAGGAGAAACATTAAATACATTGCAGTTATTGCCTACTATGGTGGAAGGAGATGAAATAGGAGATGGAGATAAAAGAGAAAAAACACGTTTTAAAAGCTCAAATTATTGAAAAGTCATCATTCCCACTGCCACTCATGATTACAGTAGATATTTTATTCAATAATGATTTTACTGTAATAGAGATAATAGTAAATTTCATCAAACCTTTCTTTAATGGTATATATAAGATACAGTTGTAATGAATACTGCTTAGTTTGGTCATGTTGGTAAAATCTTCCTTTAAGTTATATATATAATTCCATAACTAATTTGAATTCCTGTGAATAGACTTGAGCAATAGTTACTCAATAATTAACCTCTATTTATTCATTTTTTAAATCCTTTCATTTATTGTATCAGACACTGTAAATGTTACTAAATAATTAAACTGACCTTTTTTCTTAATTGAATAGTTATAGGGAATTGACAAAATCATTTATACAAATTGACCCAACTAATATAGACATAATACAGAATTTTAACCATCTCTTCTTTCGTACTTTTGTCTCATTTCCTATGTTCCACTCTGAACTGTTATTTCAAGATCGATGAGATAGACAGTATAGACATTTTGTTTAGCTTTAGTACGGAAACTCTGTTCTTTCATAAAATGTCATTGTTTACATTGCTGAATGAGAAACATCCACAGTAATTGGTGTAGAAGAAATACAAAAAAAAATTGAAAGGAGTAAATCAGGAAGGGAATCTAGTTACATGTGATCACAGGAAAAGTTGAAAAGTATTATTTATAATATTTTATATACTTAAAAAATGAAAAGCAGTTTTCAGTGATCTAATTTAAGAAATAATTTATTCATTAAGTGAATTCCAAATTGATTTCAACACCATAGAAATCACAGAGAATGACTTTATTCACATATTTAATGAGAGCCATAATTTAGAAAATTGTCTTATATGGCTATGCATAACTGAAATTTACAAAGCTAGATGTACAGCTTTTTTTCCTGTTGTTGAAATCGGTGTCCTCTTTAATAGGAATTTGATGATAAATGACTGCAGTGAGAGGTGTAGTGAGCCATGTACCATCACTGCTTACTTCACGGACCTGAGCAAGACTCCCTACCTACCTGTCAAGACCCCTCTAAGAAGCGTCTGATGGCTTCTTAGGATATAAAAAGGCCTTTATTTTTTTTCTATTTATGGAAGCTTAGTATGGCCCTTGACTCTTAGTAATTTACGTTTCTTTCCCCTTAGCTAGCAAACATCCGAAATTGCCCAGTGATTCCCAAACTTTATAATAGCTGACTTAATTCAGAGCAGAAGAAAGACATTCCCTTTTAGTCATCTCAGAGGTAAGCTGGAAGGTTTCAGGAAGAAAAATAAATGTATTTCAGAGTTTCTCATAAAATTTCTTAATTTCAAACTAATATTTAAAAATGAGAAATGAAATTGTGGTAACATGGTATTAAAAATAATATTTTAAATCATTTTTCTTTTACACATGAGTGTGTTTTTATAAGAAATTTATTTATATTTAATTCATATTGTGTACATAATGGAGCCAGGAGAAAGTTTAGCATTTTAGAAAGAGAAAAGTTTCATTTAGGTCTCTGTAAAATACTACTGAGGTAGTATTTTTCCATTTCTAGGAACTGAAGATCTGATACCTATAAATCACGTATAGAAATGTAAAGAGCATATTCTCCTTTTTTCTACATAATATTTCAAAGTTTAAAAAAAGGATATGAAGGTCTACTAAGTTTTCATGGTCTCTCGTTTCTTTCTTGACTCATTTCAGGCTCTAGAAAGTGAATTTGTTTCTTGCCAACTTCATCAGTGGATTGACCTTATATTTGGCTATAAGCAGCGAGGACCAGAAGCAGTTCGGGCTCTGAATGTTTTTCACTACTTGACTTACGAAGGCTCTGTGAACCTGGATAGTATCACTGATCCTGTACTCAGGGAGGTAGGTGTTAAGTCCCATATTATTACAAAACTTTCTGTCATCTCTCAAACACAAATTTGACATTCCATCTCTTTCTGTATAATATTTTTTCAACATAACTTTTTACAAAACATAGCTTTTAGGTTCTTGACATATATGGAAAAATTGAAAAGAGTCCAAAAACAAGTAATGAGACCAGTGTGTGGTTCCTTTTTAAATTGCAGACATTTTTAATATACTTCTATGTCTATATTTTATTTTTATTAGTTCAAAATCTCCATTAAAATCTTTAATGCTTTATGTGTGTTAGTAATAAATGAAACCTAGCTGAATATTTAAGTATGACTATTTCACATTAAAATAATCTGCCAGTGTGGCTATTCTTAAAAATAGCTGGGATTACAGGCTTAGTAGCTCACGCCTGAAATCCCAGCCCTTTGGGAGGCCAAGGCGGGAGGAGGGCATGTGCCCAGCCTGGACAATATGCTGAAACCCCATCTCTACAAAAAAAATGTAAAAATTAGCAGGATGTGGTGGCACAGGCCAACTACTCTGGGGGCTGAGGTCCCATCTACTCTGGTGGCTGAAGTGGAATGATCGCTTGAGCCCAGGAGGCAGAGGTTGCCATGAGCCAAGATTGTGCCACTGCACTCCAGCCTGGGTGACAGAGCAAGACCCTGTTTCAAAAAATAAAAAATAAATAAAAGCAGTATTTCCACCTTCTAGACAGAATACTCAAAAAATGCATGAATGAAATAGATGCAGTCATGCTGTTTTATTCTTATATGTTCTCAGTATGAAATGTTTGTAGCTAACAGTTGGAAATAATGTGCTGTAGTGTACGTGTAGTATTTTTAGTGAAAATATTCATATAAAATATTATTTAAATCACTTCTACATTGCACAAAATGATTTCAGATAAGTGGAAACAGTGAAGATACAGCAGCTGCTACATAAGTGTTGCTTCAAGGAAGCAATATCCCAGTCTTCCATTCTACCAGATATGTGCCATCTGTCGTATGCAAAACAAGTAATTATTTCTACATCTCCAGCCAGTGGAATGCTTTTTTATTTTTTATTTTAGAGGTGGAAAACTTGTAGATTTGAGAAATGAAGCTCTACAAAAAAATTTGCATTTATAAGTTTATTTCTTATATACCTCTATAAAATTAAAATGACTCCATTTGTATGGTTCAAGCAGAGAAGGGGAAACGGAAGGGAAGAGCCTCATAATCGTTGATCTTGGACCCTTAGGGCAAAATACTCTGAGAACACTTTACAAGCATATTATTAGGGGCAATATTGTACCATATTGTGTGCACAAGAAGGTAAAATTATTGCCTGAAGCCAAGAGAAAAACAGAGAGACAGAATGAATGAATGAGAGAGAAGGCAGATATTAGGAAACTGGCTGGTGAAATAAGGAATTTTCTCTAACAATCATTATACCGAGTACCCCCAATTGTGTATAAATTGTAATCAGATTATTTGGTAGGAGATAATTCTGAGCTTAATTATTCTCTTAAGTATACACTCTTGCTTATCACATGCCTATTTTATTAAATACTTTATAAATTAAATTATTCTTTTAAGACTAATACCTTTTAGAATCAGAAAAAAAGAAAACAAGTGTTCATCCTGTATTCCAAGATCAACTCTAAATTGTCTTTTGACTTCAAATTGTCATAGACATTTTTGCTTCTGAACATTTTGTTACACATTTTTACCCATTATAATAAAGCTGTGTTCTTATAAAGAAAGTTGCAAGTTAATCCTTTTGGGCAAAATAAAACTACATTAAGCATCTTATACATGATGAAAGTGCAAAGCAGCATTAAAATTGACAGAAAAATAGCAGGTTTTTCCAATTAAAATGAGGGTTTAAAAAGAGATAACTGAAAGAATTTGAAAATGGTATTAAAGTGGAAACCTTTACATGGAAACTTTCTTTACGTGGATACAGTGTTCATTAACTGAATCTTATCAGAATACCTGTTTCTACAAAATAACACGTCAGTGCTTCGGACAGTGAAAAAAATGTGTATAAGGCTTGTTAAACTGTAGAACTTCTTAATAAACATTACATAGAAATGTAAAAATTAAAAATTGTTTTCTATTGAATGGGAATGGTTCAAGCATATGTTGGCTTATTCTATAGATGGTCTGAACAATATCTTGTTTTACAGCTTTATTACCTGCTAACGATGCAGACTGTCTACTGCTAGTGCCTCAGCCCAGGACTCTGTCTCCTTTCAGCATGCTCATTCAGAGCACATAATTGCCAGACACTCAGGTTTCATTAGAGAGACCTGGAGTCATACTGTGAAATGTATGTTCTTTCTCCCCAAACCTCTTGCCCACTTCCTCAACCCTATAATTCTGTGTCAGTTCTTAAAACACTACATGTGAAGGAACGCATACCTGGAATACTCTTACCTCCCTTCCCCCAGCCTGCAGAGGCCTCAGCACACACCAGCAGAGAGGTTTACCGTGACCCCATGGACCTGTGTGGACTCAAGATTGCTTAGGAAGAGCCTCTATCTCCTTGTGACCACTAGGGGGCCATTTAGTACAGTGTAGACTTAACAGATTAAATGATTTCAAGGAATGCTAGTTAATTTCCCCTCTCCCATTTCCCACTGTTTGCCCCTCTAACATATTCCCATTGCTATTAATGTCGGTTAGCCACATAGAAGCTAACAGTTTCCCACAAAGACAGTTCTGCACTAAAATTTAAGAATGTGAGAAATAGTGTCCTCCAAAGGATGACAGCCCGCCTGAATCCTGTGAGCTGGGTAAATGAGGCTGCGTTATCCAATCTCACTTTACCTCAGTTGCTTTCTCTGTAAAGAAGGAATAATACATCTATAGTCATAACAAAGAACCCAGATAAGATGGAATGAAGTGCAGCGTATTCATTATTTAGTGGTCATTGATGTGCCCTTGCCTATTTACAACCCCTACGATGAGACCATCTGAGAGGCACGGTACCTTTCTTTAAAACATTCTTGTTGAGTTTTTGGAGGTCTTGTACTGATGTGTCGTGCCTTGAAGAGAGTTGATTCCCACCTAAGTGGTTGGACACAGGCTCTTGGAAAAAGCAGAGTTTAAAATATTAACCATTTTCTTGAACTCAATACATTTATTTGATAAGGTTTATCTTAGTATTTTTATAATGCAAAAACCAAAGGAAGGCTAATTATAGTTACGCTAAACTCCAACTAGCCTAAGATGGATTTTTTCATGCTTAAATTAAGCACTAATTTAAAAAGAGACATATTTAATATATGAATATATGTCTCCTTTGTAAAAAAAAAATAATTCTATCTGCCTATAACTTTGAGTTTTGAAGTTAGTGCTAAAGTTTGAAAAATGGCTTAAGGTTATTGATTCATTTTTCCTTGACAGGCGAAATCATGAAGCAGCACTAACCATAGCAATTATGGCATTAAAATGTCAAGAAATTAGAGGTCAGAATAACAGATAATTTTCTTCTCTATGTCAGATTGAAAATTGACGTTCTTTGACAGTTTAGGAACTCTGGCTGAGAAAATTATGACAGCTTAACTTATTTTATACTTGTAAAGCAGTAATTGATAATAAACTTTATCATGACAGCCTCTAGGCAGAAACATGACAGTACAGTTCTGGTACAAAGCTCTTCTTAATATGTAAACACTAGATCTGTTGGATAGTAGATTTATTTAAATTGTCTTAAGTCTTGGCTTATATCATAATCTTCTATGCTCTTTTTTCATAGATGAGCTCTATTTGAGCAGTGTTTTTTCAGCATGAGAAATAATATTTTTTTCTTATCCATTTTTATATATTAATAAAAATTATATAATTTGATTTATATTTTTACTTACTAAATGATGACCAAGAAACTTCATCCTATGACCTGCTTAGGAAAGAGAGTATTCTGGTTGGTAATCATTTAGTCCCATGGTTTTCCAACACCTTGATGCTCAAATATGGCCTGTGGCCCAGCAGAATCAGCATCACCTGGGAACTTGCTAAAACTTCAGCCTCTCAGGCTTCTCCAGCTTACTAAATCAGAAAGTCCATTTAATGAGATTCCCCAGGCAACTTGTTTGAGACATTAACTTTTAAGAAGCACTGCTCTACTAAAGGTGTATTAGACTCATTTGGAGAGCTTTTTTTTTTTCTGCAAAAGTCAAGAGAATGATATAATGAACCTCCATGTACCTATCACCCAATTTCAAAATTTTAAACCATTTCATCAAAACCTCACCCCACCCCTGTACATTTTTTTTTTTTTTAAGAGTCAGAGTCTCGCTCTGACTACCAGGCTGAAGTGCAGTGGCGCCATCTTGGCTTACTGCAACCTCTGCCTCCCAGGTTCAAGCAATTCTCCCACCTCAACCTCCCAAGTAGCTGGGATTACAGGAACCCACCACTAAGCCTGGCTAATTTTTGTATTTATAGTAGAGAAGGGGTTTCACCATGTTGGCCAGGATGGTCTTGAACTCCACCTGCCTCAGCCTACCAAAGTGCTGGGATTACAGGTGTGAGCCAATGTGCCCGGCCACCCTGTACTATTTTTAAATACACATCCCATACCCATCTAACTCCCCATTCACTCTATCCTCCCCATCCCATGGGCATCTCAGAATATCCAGGGAAAGGCTTCAAGCAAGTCTATTTTGAAAAAAAAAAATTCTCTAGGAATTTCACACACATTCCCAATTAAAAACCATTAATCTAGCCTAACACTCTTATTAAATAAGTTTTTCAAGACACCTAGCTATGTGGCGTCAGAGCCAGGACCTAGGTCAGGTGTCCTGTTTCTTGAAGCAAGGCTTCTTTAGCCCCATTATTTTCTAGCAATTGAAAAATAACAAAATATATACTTAATTTTATTCATTAATATTCTTGCTTCAGAATGATTCTTAAAATTTTAAGGTAAGGTATTTTGCTTTTACAGACTGTAAAGGTTTTTCTCTATTTGATCTATGTTTTTGAATTTGTTACAACTTTCAGTAAAACTTTCAGTAATTATATGGGGAAAATTACAATGATTTTAAGAAAACTTTATCAGCCATTTTGTTGATCATTTGATCTCATCACTTCTCAGAAAAGTAGAATTTTATTAGTCTTTGAGGCTTCCAAAGGCACTGTGGGATCATGTTGTAGTTAGTAACTGATTAGTAGTATTAATTGAAGACCATGAAAATTTTTTTACTGCACTTTTATAAAATAAGTGTAAAATACTTCATTCTAAATTTTTTTTATAAATTATTACACTTAAATGATTATAGACATAATTATTCAAACCTGTCTGCCTCAGAGTATGATTATATAGTATGGCATAGGCAATAAAAAAGAATAGAAAGATGAGGATGAGATTATAAGTTGTATCACAGCCCAGCCATTAGTATTTGAGTGACATTAAACCAGTCACTCAACTTTTATGTACCTGTATTTTCTCACTTCAGAAATGATGACAGAGATGATACCTAATTCATAGGAGAAAAAATATGTGAAAAATACTTTAAACTCTAAAGCACTACACAGACATTATTACCTAAAGGCATAATTACATGAAATATCTTAGAAGAACTTTTGTTTTAATAAATTCTTTATATGTGATACCCAAATTATCAATCTAATAAAAAAAATCTATGTTAGCAACAGAGAAAATAATTTGTTTTTAATATTATTTAGTTAAAAGAAGCAATTGTGGTTTTTAAAATTCTTTTCAGTTTTATCTCCAAAATTTGATCAGGATAGCCCAATTGCAGCTCACTTGTTGCCTGTAAGATTCTTTCTTGATCTAAATTAGTACTAGCATTGCTTCGTTCATTATTCTTTATATTTTTAAAAGTTTTACTTGAGTGTCGTTAGTTTTCTATTCATATCGTCAAATGAAGTAGCATCACTATTACTGGCATTAAAGTTGTACTGGTTCCGCAAGAGAAAAAAAAGTAGTTGCTATTTCAGCAGAAGCTGTAAGTATATACCAGACAAGTCATTAACAAGATACTAACTTCTGAGTTTGTCACAATACTTGTCATTATTTCTACGTTGACATTGCCGAACTGAAAAATTATTTAAATGGCTTCTTTTTAACAGCGAGAAGTATCCACATGAGCCTATCATAAAGCATTGTTTTGCCGGCAGCTATTAGAACATACAAGCCATTGCAATAATTATTTATTTATAGATATACACATTTATCTACTTATGCTGGAAATATTAAGATATTAAGTAGTTTTTAATAACACCCGCAGTCATAAAAAATGTGGTATCTTTAGTCTAATTTTCTGTTAATAGTTGTTGGTTTTTTTAGCTTATATTTTCTTTCTCTATCTTTTTCTCAAGCTGACAGGGATAACACCACATCCCTTTGGATCTACCAATGATGAAAATATGCCCATAGGAAGCAGGCTAGATTACTTCAGTTTTTACTTGATTTTCTTGCTGAAATATTCCTTGCTACTGTAGAGAACTGACATGATAGGGCTGTCAAGAACCAGAAGATAGATGTGTCTTTAACCAAAACAGCTGCAGTGCTGGCTTTTCTGAGATGATGAACTCATAACATTTATAAGGAAAAAAACACTTTTTTCATCCTGATGATGTAAATGAAGGTATTCATAATGACAACACTGAGGGCCTCTGCAATTATTGCCTTCCTTGAATTCTTTCTGTTATTCTTTATTCTTTCTGACTTCTTTATCCCTCAGCTTTTCCTCCCTCTTTTTCTGACTCTCTTTGATATGACAAGAAATATCAACACCACCTGCTGGATCTGTGTGAATGAGTTGTATCCATTTACAAGCGCCATGATGCCTAATTGTCTTCATGTGGGGGATGTCCAGAGTTCTCCCAGGCAGTTATCCTGAGAAGTGATTGCAACAAATGGTCACAAAGTGGTTGATAAAGATTTCTTAAAACCATCTTAATTTCCCCCTAGAATTACTGAATGTTTTACTGGGATGAAAATTTTAACAAATTCAAAAGCCAAATTAAAATAGAAAGCAAACCCCTACCTTTTAATTATTGGAGTGAAAAATATTTGGTGTTCTAAAGCTAAAGGATCATTTGGGAGCAAAAAAAATACCATGATTCCTAAAACTAGTAAGGATATAGGTTCAAATATATTTGTATGTGTGTCTCATTGCATAGGTTTGCACTGAGAGCTGGAAGGCTTGCATTGCAAAGGTTCGATGAATAAGGTTTTAATATAGAAATTAGTATCAAGGAAATTAGTGACACACATTTAATTTTGATTAGAAAATAAATCTTAAATTTAGGTTTATCTTACCTCCTCATAATCACTGCAGTTCTTCACTAGGCTATGGTCATCAATTGTGCACTAGAAAAGCATAAATAATGCAGCTAGCCAAAGTTGGATGTGTGTCATTTATGTGAGTTGTGATTTTTTCTCCTCTTTATTTTTATTGTGTGATGTTGAGAAGTACTAATTATTGATTTTCAGAAATTAACAGCAAGTACTTTCACAAGCATCTAAAGCCACATTTTACTCAAGGGAAGAAGGGTGAAAATTGCAACCTGCTGTTTATAATAGAAATAGCTAGAAGGGATTTCCTCATCTTCTGTTAACATAGATTTCAGTTATATTACACAGTTGTTACCTCAGCATAAATTAACAATTATTCAAAACAAATTGCATGTTTCAATTTGTTGCAATTGATATTAGCCAATCTAAGTACCTAGACATTTCAGTTAGATGTTTAGACCTCATCTTTAAAGATTTTAAACATATTGATAATGAGCCTATTTAAAGCCATTTGAAGTCTGAGTGCAGTATATCTAAATTGTTGTTGTCCATTTATGTCAAAATCAAGAAGAATATTTTGTTCTGCTGAATACATGCAATAATACTTTACTCTCACTTTAGTGTACTAAAAGTGTATTATTTTAATTTGGAATATTTATATCAGCACCTGGTAAACCCATGTCTCAGTGTCATTCTACATACCAATCACATCTATTTCAGCTTTTTTTTTAATTTTTTTCACGTGATTAGGCACTCCCAGTGAACTTACAAAGCCTCGCACCAGTGCTACCACTTCTCTCTCATTCCTGCTCCTGCACCACCACCTCCCCTCAATTTGTTTTCCTCCTCCTTTACCTCCTGAATCAGCAAGCATAGAATTTAGTTTATATAAACTCATTCAACCAGGGAAAATTTGGCAGGGATGTCATTCTGATTCTTCTCACCTATGGTTAAGCATTTGTGGATTGAGTACTCTACTTAGGTACCATTTAATGATTAATCACAAAGTGGGCAAAGAACCAGAAAACTGGAAGAATCCTTTGGAGATCATCAGCTTAAACCTTTGCTTCCAGGTAGACCAATCCCTAAGTCATCTAGAAAAGAGTATTTCAGTTCTGTTCCTGAGTATCAACAAATATTTATTGCAATGAGACGCTACAGCCTTTCCTGTAAGCTGATAATAGTCATCTCTGAAATATTTAAAATCCTCAGTGAAAATGTTCCTTGCTTGGATATAATGTTTTTTCAGTCAGTCCCACCCCAACATGTAGCACAAGGTAACCAGCATTTGTTGTGCCTGAATAGCAATCCTATTTGTATCAGTCAGGATCTCAGCACATTACCTTTCAAAATGATAATAAGACTCCAAAGAAAACATACAAATGAACATACAGATGACCAACAAGTATGTGCCAGCATCATTCATCATTAGGGAAACGCAAATCAAAGCCACAGTGAGATACCGCCTTACACTTAACATTAGGTTAGCTGCTATCAAAACAAAATAGCAAGTGTTAGTGAGGATGTCCAGAAACTGGAAGCTTTGTGCACTGTTGGTAGGAATATAAAATGCTACAGCTGGTATAACTGCTAGGAAAAAGGAAAAACCGTATGGAAATCCTTCAAAAATTAAAAATAGAATTCCCTATGACCCAGAAAATTCCACTTCTGGGTATATATCCAGAAGAGTTGAGAGAAGGGTTTCAAAGAGACATTTGTATATTCATGTTCTTAGGAGCATTTTTCACAATAGTCAAAAGTTGAAAGCAACCCAAGTGTGTCCATGGATGGATGAATGGATTTTAAAAATGTGGGTGGGGTGTGTGTGTGTGTGTGTGTGTAATGCATTATTAGCCTTAAAAAGGAAGGAAATTCTGACACATGCTGCAGTGGGCGAATCTTGAGGATGTTAATGCTAAGGGAAACAAGCCAGTCACAGAGACAAATCCTGTATGATTCCACTTCTAGGAGGTATCTTAACTAGTGAAAATCGTAGAGAATGAAAGTGGAATAGTGGCTGCCGGGGACTAGAAGGAGTGGTGAGTTCTTATTTATTAAGTATAGCATTTTAGTTTTAGAAGATGAAAAGATTCTGGGGATCAGTTATACAATAGTGTGAATGTACTTAACACTACTGAACTGTGCTCTTAAAAATGGTTAAGATGGTAAATTTTATATGTTATACCACAATTAACTATTTTTTAAAGAATAATGCAGAGAGTTTAATAACGGTTCTATTTACAAAGGTGTAGACATGGTAAAGTGACTGAACAAGGGAAAGTGACAAGGAAAGGGAGCCATTCCCAGAATCTGGCAAGAAAAGTGCTCACCCAACAAGAGCTGTGGCCTTAGGTGGGGGAGTAAAGGCCAGGTACTGTCAAATGGGACTTGGCAGAGAGAAGCCATATAATCCTGTCTCCACTGTGTCATTGGCTGAATCCACTGGGAAGGTAGAGAGCAAAGGAGCACAGGTCAATGGAGGCTCATCTTCCAGAGCCAAGGAAGATGTCCAGCTCACCCGTCTGTTTCCTTTGAGTTGTTCATTTCTCTAGGACAAGCAGGCTTATTTAAGGCTTCCAGGCTTGGTCAGCTACAATCAGTAACATTGAAATGTACTCACTTTTCCTACCTGAGTTGACTTATACTTACTTTAAGTGGAAAAATTGAGTGAGCTTGTCATTGATGGTAATAGACAGATTTAGTCTGATTTAGACAGAAAATATTCTGGATGGAGCATTTTCTATCTGGAGGAAATGGTGCTTTTTCACATTCATTTGTTAAGTCAATTATGTAACATCACCATTATAATTCAACATGCCGAGGAGGAAACAGGGATCAGCAAGGGGATAAGTCACATCTTCATTCTGCTTAGGTTTACACTAAAAAAACGAAACCAAGATTTAAGGCAGGTAACTGAACACATCAGAATCCCCTCCCTCAAATAGTGTCTGACAGTATCTGCTAATTAAGGCAAACTTGCTCTTTTACTTGGATTACCAAATATTTGCTTAAATATTCTAATAATTTTGCCAGAACAGGTTTAGCCTTAATGCAGTTGATTGTTAAAATGAAAGGAAAAATATTTATTCATCTATTTTGTGGTTTCTATGAAAAACTAGAAGCAGTTGAATATAAAATAGCATTTTAATTTTTTATATAGTTTAATATTTATAAAGCAAGAAATAACAAAGTACAGATATTATTTGCTTGATTTATTTTGCTCCTGCTTTTCCAGCATTAAAAAGTAATGCTTTATGTGATCTTGTTTTATTACAACAATAAACCAGAAGCAAAAGCTAATCCGTTAAAATATAGTCTGCCATTAAGTAACCTTTTCTTTTATCATTTCAGACTTGAAATTCCATTTTTTTTTTTTTGTTTATTTTTTTCATTTGGCATTGGTAGAATTGCAGGTGGAACAGAACGATGATATTATTCACATATATATATTTTATTTTGTGTCAAATTTGTATTTTCTGATTTAATGAAGAGTACTTTTAAATTAAAAGCATTTAAATTAAAGCCTTGTAACTAAGAGCTATACAGTGAGATAAACAAAATAAATGCTAAGGAAACTTTGAAAATCTTTTTCTGTTTTCTCAAGCAACCATTTTACTACGTTTTTCTTGAATTTTCTGAAAATTGTTAGTGAATTTACTGGTATTTGGACATAGTTTGATATTTTGCATTGTGGGTAGCATAACCTATGGTACTTTATAAAATGCTGATTTTTCTGGAAAGAAATTTAAAAGTTTATACAGATCAGGGAAATGGATGAATAGGTCATTTGGGAGCCTATATTGCTTCCTCCTCTGGGCTGTTTGTCATGGCACTGTAGACCTGATGGCATTTCATCTGAAAGATAATACTGAATTATATTTACAAAACAAAAACAAACAAACAAAAAACAGAAAAACGAACAGTTGTAATCATTCTATGGAGAAAAATGTAAATGTAATCATTCTACCTGCAGTGTGGAAGAGACAAAGATTAACCAAAGTTTTTACCCACCACATGCCAGAGAAGGTATAGCTTCTGAATTCTGGCTTACTTGGTTGCCACATTTAATTTTACCTTAGCCAGGAAGTCTTTTAAAATTAACAGGCAAATGTACAACACATAAGCACACAGTATATTTATTGATTTCCTCTTCTGCGTATTTAATTCCAGGTATGTATCTTTACTCAGAGGGGATGTAGAACTTTCTTGGAAGGAAAGCAAAAAAGGAAAGAAAACAAGCAAGAAATACAGAGGTCAAGGGAATAAGGCATATGTCACATCAAAGCTAACACACATGCCCTTTTGTGCACATTTTAGAGGACACCTTCTCTAAATGGATGAATTACAAAAGGTGCTCCTTACTCTATTCTATCACTCTTTGCCTTCCAACTGCGCATCTTTGTACAGGGCATAAATAGCATAATCATTTACACATTGGCCCTGACCTACACGGAAGAAGAAAGACTCGAGAACTTGTTGAGAATAAGTAAGGAAAGAGGGGACTCTGATGAAGATGTCATAATTTTGTAACTTAGTAGGTGGGTCCTGCAGAATTGTATAAAGGCAAGCCTTACCAGACTAAGAAATGGGATAATCAGGAAGTAGGGAGGGGACAAAAGGGAAAGTGTCCCTATTAGAAACTTTCCTGAATTGGAGCTCTGTATACAGATAAGCAGGTAAAACTAAAAACTTAGGTTATGTGTCATACGTGTGTATGCAATCTGAAAATCATGTATACTGTTCATCTGTGCATAACTCAGTTCACATTTATCTTTACTTCTCTGCCTACACCTACAGAATTCCATGTTTTAGAACTTCCTCAAGGTGTTCAACCCCCCTATTTCTTGGTGGGTCTTAGCTGGGGAGAGAAATAAATGCTAAGTGCATATCAGTTCAATAAATATTTGGCAAAACAATTTTTATAATAAGAATCTATATAATAATTTAAAACTCTTTAACTTAATTTTCATTTCTACTTTAACAATTCCTGGTAAAGAAATAATTACTGTTGCTATTTTATGAGACAGATGAGTTTCGACATACACAAATTTTATTAATAATTTATCGGTACCCTAAAAGACCATACAATTTAAATCATTACTTTATTTACAGCTTTGACCATTACATTTTGGGCTCACAGATACAGAAAATAAACACACGAAACCATTTTGGAGAAATAGTTTGGCAGTAAAACTAACTTACTCTTACCTTATGACCCAGCAACCCCTTATCTAGCTGTAGACCCTCCAAAAACTGGCTGCTAACCTCCATCAAAAGACAGGTACACGAATCTTCTAAGCAACTTTATTCACAGTAACCTGAAACTGTTAACAAACCAAAATATTCATCAACAGGAGAACTGATAAATTGTGGTAGGCTATTACACTGGAATACTATACAGCAAAAAAAAAATGAACAAACTGCTGATACATACCACAAGGTTGAATCTTGCAGGCGTTATATTGATCAAAAAAAGCAAGATAGAAAATATGTGGTGTATAATTCAGTTTAATCAAAAATTCAAGAGTAAAAATTAATCAATGATGATAAACATCAAAATAATTATTAACTTGACAGGGTAATGGGGCTAAGAAAGAGGAATAATTGGCTGGGGAGGCACAGGGTTGCCAATATCTATGTATTGTCTTCTGTAACCACCACCCAGACCAAGATATGAAACCTTCCAGTTCCATTCCAAAGTCCTTTATCTTAATCTGGGTAGTGGTTAGAAGAACTGGAAAAATGTATATATGTACATATACATACATATATATATATTCATCAAGCTATACTCTTAAGATTAGTGTACCTCATACACTTTTATCTTAAACCTTAAAAAATGAGTAATTTGAATAAATAAAAGTGAATGCACATAATAAGCTTAACTGCAAGACACCAAATTAAATGATCTCTTAATATCATTAAGAAAGAATATTATGGGCCAGGTGCGGTGGCTCACGCCTGTAATCCCAGCACTTTGGGAGGCCGAGGCAAGTGGATCACGAGGTCAACAGATCGAGACCATCCTGGTCAACATGGTGAAACCTCATCTCTAGTAAAAATACAAAACATTAGCTGATCAGGGTGGCATGTGCCTGTAATCCCAGCTACTCAGGAGGCTGAGGCAGGAGAACTGCCTGAACCCAGGAGGTGGAGGTTGCGGTGAGCCAAGATTGCGCCATTGCACTCCAGCCTGGGTAATGAGCAAAACTCCGTTTCAAAAAAAGAAAAAAAAAAGAAAAGAAAGAATATTATTTACAAGCAAATCTATATTTTCATGTTATTCTGCCAAAGTTTCTACCAATGGATGCATGGTCTTTCATATTTGTAAAACATCAAAGGTTTTGTGAGCCATATTTGTTTTTAAAAATCTAGTGGTTTAAGCCTATTACCTGTGCTAGCTTTGTATGAAATATGTAAGACTCTTGGTACTACTGTTTAAAAAGTTATTATGCTTTATTGATTCTAAGATGTACACCATTTTCATATCTCAATTCTCCAAAATCATAATGTGTCTTACAATCAATCAATGATATAGCACAGTTTAATTGATAACATATTTTACTTATTAACAGTATATAAAATAACGGAGCTTCTAATATGGATAACATAGATTTAATGAAGTTAGATTGACAGACATTTCCAAAGTTTTAGTCTTTTTCTATATACATTATACATGCTCATGAGCTCATGTGTGCAATGTTAATTCATTCTGTTTACTGGAAAGTACAACAAATATACAAAGCAATTGATATGTTATAATACAAATTAAAGTTTTAATTATTATATTTTAAAAGGATTCACAAACCCCAAAGCATATAAGAACCAGACAAGGAATAGAGGAATGATACAAGCCAGTGGCACTGCCCAGGTTAGTGAGTGGTGGGCGTTACAAAAAGGGCAGCTGTGCAGGAATGCTGATGTAGTATTGCCCGATATGCTAATTTTTAAAGAGAAGCCAAAAAAAAAAATCCAATTGATTGTATACCATTTACTGACCTGCAAACTTTGGCTCAAATAGAAACCATGTCTGTAAGCTGAATCTAACCCATGGGATGCCAGTGTGTGACTTTAGGCTGAATGTAAGCTCTTTGAGGACAGGAATTTTATCCATTTCATTTGACCAATATCATGAATATCTAGAATGCAATCTAGTATGTAGTAGGTACTCAAATACATGTTTTGTGAATAAAGTTAACATTAAATGTCTCTGACCCATGCAGACCAATGTATAGACAAATAGAAACATATAGACTTTTTAAAATGGCGATCATTAAAAAATCTGGAGACAGCAGATGCTGGAGAGGATGTGGAGAAATAGGAACACTCTTACACTGTTAGTGGGAGTGTAAATTAGTTCAACCATTGTGGAAGAAGTGTGGCAATTCCTCAAGGACCTAGAAATAGAAATTCCATTTGACCCAGCAATCCCATTACTGGGTATATATCCAAAGGACTATAAATCGTTCTACTATAAGGACACATGCACACGAATGTTCATTGCAGCACTGTTTACAATAGCAAAGACCTGGAACCAACCCAAATGCCCATCGATGATAGACTGGACTGGGAAAATGTGGCACATATACACTATGGAATATTATGCAGCAATCAAAAATGATGAGTTTGTGTCCTTTGTAAGGACATGGATAAATCTGGAGAACATCATTCTCAGCAAACTGACACAAGAACAGAAAAAGAAATACCGCATATTCTCACTCATAGGTGGGTGAGAAAAATGAGAACACATGGACACAGGGAGGGGGTCTACTACACACTGGGGTCTATTGGGGGGAATGGGGGAGGGACAGCGGGGGGGCTGGGGAGGGATAGCCTGGGGGTAAATGCCAAGTGTGGGTGAAGGGGAGGAAGGCAGCAAAACACACTGCCATGTGTGTACCTATGCAACTATCTTGCACGTTCTGCACATGTACCCCAAAACCTATAATGCAATAAAAATTTTAAAAATTAAAAAAAAAATGACATTTCTGGATAATATAGAAGGAATCCATCTCACAGTTACTACCAGCAGGTTCTTTTTTTAGTTTGATATCATTGGAAATTTTTAAGGGGAAATCTATACTTCAGAAAACCTTTTCATGCTGTTGACAAGCTAATTCCTACTTAATCTTCAAACCTGAGCTCTGTTTTTTTCTGGATGTCTTTTTCCTAAGAGCCTATACCCCTTCCCCTCTGTCATTCATCTGGGCTCCCAAGGCAGCCTGGGCCCATCTCCACTGTGGTCCTGCTCCCCACAATGTGCACCGACACATTCATCATCTTTATTTCGGGGACTGCTAACTTCCTGAGGGCAGCCTGGTATCTGACTTTGTATTCCTTGGCATAGAGTAGGCATTCAACAAATGTCTGTCAATTGCTTTTGTGCTATTGAATTGTAAAAGTAAAAAACTCTGAAGTGCTTTTCTTTTTCTAGACCAGCTTTCAGTTTTATACGAACACCCTACTTCTATATTCAGCAAATATTTTTGGAGCCTCTGTTAAGACTAAGTCACAGTCCTGACCTGTAGAGATTCAGTCTGAACAAACAGACATACATAAGTAATGGTGTGTTAAAATCTATAATAAAGGAGAAAAATGCGCTGTGAGAATATGCAGGGCATTCGTTATGATTTAGGGAGTCTGGGAGGTGAAGAATTTAGATCCCTGCCCAAGGTTAGCATTGCGGGAGGATTTTCTCCTACGTATGGAGTAGCTCTCACAACAACTACTTCATTGTAATAATTCATGGGTTGCAGAATGGGCTCTGCGTGTCATCAGGCAACTCTCCCATGCACAGGACCTGCACACTTGACCAGAAAGTCATTGATGACTCCCTGAAAGTGGCAAACGACAGAAAGTCCTACATGGGGAGCAGGGGAAGAAAGATAGTAGGTGCTCACTTCCCACTTAAACGCTTTGGTAATGACAAGAAGTCAAGGGAGACAGTATGTTTTTCAAGATCAGAAAGATCTGTACCTTTTTAAATCAGAGGGTGAGGAATTACCTGAAGGCAGAATTACCAGATAGCTAAAAGAATAACATTGGACTAAGATCCTTTGGGTCATGAAGGCATGTAAAGTAGGTCACAGGGTAGTATAGTCTCAAAAGAAATAAATGTTTAGTGTTGGGAACTGATTGTCTTAATGAAAGGGTAAGGTTAGTCACAACTTCCTCTTTATCCTGATGCCTGACTGGGGAGCTCTTTTAAATATATATGCATATATATTCTGCCTTAGTCCAAAAAGGTCAGAGTTGGGACTTGCAGAAGAGAACTGTACAGAAGATTTCTAGAAATTTTATCCATTTCATAACATTTTCTAGTACAATTTTAATATTTCCCTTTAAAAAACAAAACTAGAGTCAAAAAAAAGCATGTTTGTTGACTCATTCCTTCAATAAACATTAAAAGGCTGCCTACTAAGTGCAAGACACTGATCTAGAGATTAAAACGTGTTTCATTTTGCCCCTGGCTCCTCACTTCCACTCGGAGTCCTTTTCCTGGGGAAGTAAAAACAGGGGTAGCAGTATCTGTTGTTAGAGAGACCTTTAGCTGTTCATGATACATGAAGCTAGGTATTCACCGTTTACTAACCAGGGCAGTGTTAACAATAAAATTACCACTTTTGTTTTCCAAATATTTCTCAAGAGTTTGTTGTTAAAAATGTGAACCTAACCAGAAATGGTCTCTTCCCCCTTTTATACTCATAAATCTTGCACTGGAGGGACAAAAGTAGGATGTAAATGCATCCTATGTGAATAAAAGTTAGTTAAATAGTCACACTTTGCTTATGAGTGGACACCATGCAAATAAATGTATACATAAAAATTGGACAGCACTTAAAGAGATTTAATAATTCGTCCCATTCCCTCTGCAAATAAAAGAACCAAAGTCCCATTTATGCACACTTCGCTAAAATATGGCAGATAATGATGCATTCATGTTTAATATTGCTAATAAATTTGCAAGTTCACATTTTTATTGATAAACATTTTCTTGAAATGCAGTCTAGGAGGACAGATTTTTAAATTTAAGTACTTCATAAATTCAAATTGTAGATAGCAATGAGATTAGCAGTGGTGCTATGTCAAGAGCCGTCTACCAACTTACCTGTGCTCCTACAAACTATGATTTTCATATTTCACATTTATGTGCAACCAAATTGCCACAATTTAGGGAAAAAATTAGCATGGTGGCAGGGTAATGATCATAGTAAATATCATGCTTCTCCTTGTTGACATAAATTACATACAATATTTCAGAAAAATATTTTTGTTAGTCTAGCTTCATATGTTGAAATATTTTGCCTATAGAATTTATGTTTAGAAGAAATACTTGTTTCTTTTAAGATTATCTCTTTGACACACACAAGAAGGGTATATTGTACAGTCCAGACATTTTGAGGGCTAAAATTATTTTTATTCATTGGAAGATATAAAATATCATTTCCATCTACATAGGCTTTAATGAAATATTGCATAGTTCAGGATACACAAAGATTTTGGGGGGGCAGTTCTCCAAAATTTCAGGAAAAATATTTGAGAAAATGAATTTATACCTTAAAGACAATATTCCAGAATTCTTCTTAAAATAGCATAGAAAGATGAAATATATTTTTATAATAAAAGTTTTGTCATATTTAATTATCCTTTAAAATCTTAGTGTTCTTTCTACTGATTTTCCTCTGAATTAATTGGAACTTATAATTTTCTGAATTTTATTTTGTATAATTGATAGACTTTATGTCTCATTCTTTTTTTTCTCCACTAAGATTCCAGAAGCTTATTTCATTAGAGACCCCCATACATTCCTTCTTACCAAGGACTTTATTAAGGTATATGTGCTGTATTTAAGTGTGGAAAGTGTTCTTTGGTCTTTAGCTGCATGCATGTATTCACAGGTTAGCTTTTCCACAGTTAACCTCAGCTTCTGGAAGTAAGAATAGTGACTGGGTTAACTGAAGCATGTTTGGAAGGAGGAGCAAAGCTTGTCTACAAAATACTAACACTTGGATGATTCTGCACCCTGAGAAAAGAGCACCCGTGAATTTTCTGGACTTTTTTTCATGGCTGACTTAGGATACACTTGCATTGTCAAAGAGTGTGTTGGCCTCTCTCTTTGATGCATATTGATTATGACAGTCACCCTCCTTCCCCTGCAGGCCATCGAGGCACAGATACAGAACTTTGGACAGACGCCATCTCAGTTGCTTATTGAGCCACATCCGCCTCGGAGCTCTGCCATGCACCTGGTAAGACAGATCAGCATGTTGGGACTTTTTTTCTTTCCTTTGTACCTGGAAGTACAGCAAATAAAATAGTGGTTTTAACAGCAAATAAAATAGTGGTTTTAACAGCATATTTTACAAGGCTTCTCAATTTTTTGGTTAACTCTTGAGTTTAAGTACAAACTAATACCCCAGGGAGAGACAGAGAAGGGAATGTAAATCTACCTTTAAGTCCTACTTAAGCTAGCCCACTTTTGGATTCACAAAAATAGCCGTCTTCTCTATGTATGCCTCTAGGTAAACTCATTCATGCACACACAGGCATAGAGAGACACAATGACACCAGAATTAAACTCTATTTATAAATTACAATGAAAAATCTATTGCAGACACAATAGGATATTGCCAAATTTCAGGGCAATATACAGTAGGGGAAGTAGTTCATTTTAAGAAACGGAAAGAAATATAATGGTAATTTATGGTTATTGCAGAGAGACTGTTGAGCAAAGTTGTTAAGAGTCAGGGCCCCGGGATCTAGACAGACCAAACACCATCTCTGCACTAGCTAGTAAATGACTTGGGCAAGGTATTTCACCTCTCTGTGTTTGCATTTCAACATCTATAAAATAGAGGTAAAAATAGAACTTACTACTGAGAATTTAATGATTCAATACTGTGTAGCCCTTGGACCAGCACCTGTCATACAGTAAGTTGTTAGTAAATGTTAGCAGACATCAATCATAATTAGCTACTGTGTTAAACTTCTTATTCCCACTTTGCAAGGGAGTCATATTCTTTTCATTTTAATCTGAATTTAAAAGTCCATTTCCATATAAAAATTCCTTTACAGTTTATTAGCAAATAGTAAACATTTTCTTCTTTAGGTAATTTGAAGCAGGTAAAACTTTCATAAGCAATTTCTTTAGAATTTATTTCTTACACTGTGATTTTTCACTATTTTTTACTGAAATGAAAAATACTTTGATGTTCACAAAATGAACTTCAAGACAAGTACTCTAGAGTAAAGAGCTCTGGATTCTGGTCTTTAGTATATGTGTAAACAAATGTCTAAGCTGTTATTTTGTGACAGAAGTATTAATCACAACTTCCATTTACTCTGTCATTTAACAAATTTTTATTGAGCCCCGTCTGTGTGCCAGATCTCATGCTAAGCACTGGAGATACAGTGACAAATATGTCATCTACACTTTCAAGAAATCGGTAGTTGAACTTTTGGGAAACAAATAAATAAATGCATTTGTTTTTAAACTTTTTTTAAAGATAGGGTCCCACTCTGTTGCACAGGTTAGAATATGGTGGTGTGATCAGTACTCACTGCAGCCTCAAACTCCTGAGCTCAAATGATCTTTCTGCCTCAGCCTTCCTAGTAGCTGGGACTACAGCTGTGTGCCACCATGCCTGGCTAAATGTTTTAAGTTTTTTGTAGAGACTGGACTTCACTATGTTTTCCAGGCTGGTCTTGAACTCCTGGCCCCTCAGTCTTCCAAATCACTGGGAATACAGGCATAAGCCACCATGCCTGGTCTCTGTTTAAATTCTTTTTTTTTTTTCCTTCATGCAATGGCTCAGCCAAACAGCTTCATCCCCCTTGGTTAGTCATTAATGAACTCTTTTGACTGCAGTTGGTCCTTCTGTGTGACTAAACAGAAAGGTTTGCACCAAGCTCAAGCTGTTGCTGTATAAACCCTCAGCCACACTGTAGGCACAGAGATGTGGCCCTGGAGCCTCAAGCCCTATGATGAAGCATTTTTAATAAACTGTCCAGGAGAATATCTCTAACACTTTATTTGATGAAGTGCTTTGGCAGAAGAGTTTTACTCTCGTGTTAGTTTTCTGTGTTTCATAATAATAATAAAAATATTTATCCTGGAGATATGCCCAGTCAGAATTCATTACTTTCCTAGGGGAAGTTGTTAGAGACTGAATTGGCATGAAACTGTTTATAAAGAAAATCTAAGCTTTCTAAGTTCATGTAGCAGAGAATTCATATACACTGCAAACCATTACAAAACATGTATGAAAGCTAAATAATGGTTATTTCCAGCTTCCCTATTTTGTTTTAATATGGTAGTATTTGTAGTGTTTTGTAAGACTTACAGTATCTACTTTCTGTCAAGTCATATGCTAGATGTTTATAAAACAAAGGCTAAAAACAGAAAGAAGAAAACACATGGACACATGATGGGTTACAGCATTGGGGCCAGTCGTGGGGCTGGGGGTGGTGAGAGGGGAGCATCAGGAAAAATGGCTAATGTATGTGGGGCTGAAAACTAGATGATGGGTTGATCTGTGCAGCAAACCACCATGGCACACATTTGCCTATGTAACAATCTGCATGTCCCGCACATGTACCCAGGAACTTAAAATAAAATAAAATAATTTAAGAAAAGAAGAAGAAAATGCATTGGCCCTCAGTAAGCTCACAGCCTAGAAGGGAGAAACAAGGCTTCAACCATAAACAGTCGGTGCCAGAGCAGAACCTGGGGAGCACTGCCAGGGAAGCGCTAGGGCTGCTTTATTGAGGCTATTATATTTTAATTATTTAGACTGTAGTCATGAGCCCAGATCAACCAGATAGAAGCGAAAATATTAGTTAATTCACTTTATATTTCATGTAATCAATGGGAGTCACTGATTCGACTAACTTTCCCACAAAACTGATTTTTAAACTGCATTGAGTAACTGTGTTATGTCATGTGGGTGTGTCTGTGAGCTAACTTTTTACTTTGCATTGTGGCGATATTTGAATTGAGGCTGGTCTTTAATGATTCTGTGTCCCTGTATCAGTGACTTCACAGAATTCTTGTTCTCTATTCTCTGTGCCACCCCCAAGTCAAAGATGCTCAATTTGGGGCAGACATTCGCCAGTATGGCAGTGCAGGTGGCTTTTCCTCCTGGTGTGTGCTCGTGCTAGCCTTGTCTGCTTAACCTCTCTCCTGAGACCTCTCACTAACTGTGTTATTCCTTTTGTCTTCCTCTGCTCTCTTCCCTTTCTATTCAACAGTGTTTCCTTCCACAGAGCCCACTCATGTTTAAAGATCAGATGCAACAGGACGTGATAATGGTGCTGAAGTTTCCTTCAAATTCTCCAGTAACCCATGTCGCAGCCAACACCCTGCCCCACTTGACCATCCCTGCAGTGGTGACAGTGACTTGCAGCCGACTATTTGCAGTGAATAGATGGCACAACACAGTAGGTATGTGAGCCTGAGCAAATTGCTTACCAAAGATTTCTTAAAAGCTACAATTAAATTAAGGTAAAAAAGTGTGCTGTGCTTAGCTCAAATGCCACATTATCTACAAAAACAGCAGACTAAATAAATTGTCAAACCCAACTCAGTGACTCCTACCTGTCTCCTTCATTTCTGCTTTGTGTTAGTGCCTCATAGGATGCTTGGATCATAGTTAAGTACTCAATAAATATTTGGCAAATTGAAGCAGTTCTACTGCTAATAAAGGTTCTCCTACCTTTTTCTGCCATTGCCTTCCTGCAAAAAATAAATATAAAAATTTAAAAATGCACCGCACTTTTCTCCTATATCACACAGAAGTGACATTGAATCTGGGTTTCTGGATGCTGGCTTCAAATCCTGTTTCCTCTACATCAGTCATTTATTTAGCAAATATTTGAATGACTATTATGTGTCAAGTAGTCCTAAGCACTGTATATACAGCAGTAAACAGGACCAGCACCAGCTGTATCCTTGCAGAGCTTAGAAACTTTGCAAAAAGACAAAATCTAAATTGTCCAGTGATTTCATATTTCACATATTCCTAAAAGTACCAGCCAGTACATCTTGAAGTGACATAATGTTGTAGCAAACATCTAGACATGTTAATGCTTGACCATGGCAGAAATGGATGTGACCAAGTGATTTAATTGGCCCAGTTCACCACTAAAGATCTCCAAGAAAGCCGAAGACTCCCCGTCTCTGGAGTTGAATTGCTGAGCCAGGCTGAAGTAACCTGAATCTTTCTATTCTACTGATCTCTACATTGCTCTAAAAAATGCGGTGATTTGTACCATAGCTTTATCTCCTACGAGTTTCTAAGTGCACCTATTTTAAGGTTATTGGTGATATTATCAACATAAGGTAACGCTACGTCCATTCAATCAGAGATAGACAGCAAAATTTATGACGGTATTATTCTCAGGAGAGAGCCTCTAGAAATGTTTTGCATTGAGAAAAAATACTATAAAGGACTAAATTTTTCTTTAAACTTGTTCAAAAGTGTTATATATATTATATAATCATGTGTGGAAAAACTATGACTAATGAACTTCATCAGGCCCTAAACATTAATCCTCTGAAGGTAGCTTTTAGTGAGATTAAGATTTTAGGTGTGGCCCAATTTTATACCTTCAGTTTACTTGTCATATATTGAGAAAAAGTCCCCCTTGGATGGGAGCCCCAGCTTCCTCTGTCCTCACCAGGTGAGCTCAGGCTTATACCCATCCCTGTTTGGAAGCATAGCCCTTTCATTGATTTCAGGCTCATTGATTGCTCAGTGACCTTAGCTTTTTGATGGGTTCAATAAATGTTATGATCTTCTATTTATCCAGCTTTTTCTCATCATTAGAATAGAGACAAAACTTTTTCCAACCTTCTACATCTTAAGTGGAAACTTGAAGTCCCTGTTGTGATTATTTTGTAAGGCTCTCTACAGAGACACATAGTATAACTGAACCATTCTTAGAACAATTAATTTTTAAGCAAATATGCATTTTGTAAAATCATCATAAAACACTGCCCATTAGGAAATTCCTCCTTTCTGAAAATGTTATGGTAGTTTTTCTCTCTCTTTTTAATCTTTAGGCCTTAGAGGAGCTCCAGGATACTCTTTGGATCAAGCCCACCACCTTCCCATTGAAATGGATCCCTTAATTGGTATGTAAATAAAGAATAAATTTTCACGGATGCTATCCACATATTCATATGCAGTTTTCATAAAAGGTAGTTGAATAATATTTTTCTTCCACAAGATTAATTTGCTAATAATATCAAATTATCATCAAGGAGCTGTGTAAATTGTAATATGCCATATAAGAGCTTTGGCATTAAAGGAATTGTTTCCTGATATTTTTGGAGGTCATTTAAGTTGCTTATAAATAAGGCAAATAATTCCAAACTGTTTTGTCTTTCAGCCTAAAATGTTCTCTAACAGCTCAGTATTGTTTAAAATATAAGGATTCAAAAAGATTATTAAAAGAAACTAATATGGAAGAACATCTTTTCTGGACGTCTCTATCATTGAATTCTTTTAAGCGAACATGTTTTAAAGCAAATGTTTCATACAAATTACAAACTGATGAGCTAAAACTCTTTGCAGCAGACATTCAAAATATTTTTAAATAATCGTGTTCATATTTACTAGCCATTTGATCCAAAGCTAGCGTCTTAGTCTTTCTAAGCCTTTCCAGTTGCATATCTGTAAGACGATTTTTAATAATGTTTGTTCTATCTAATTCATTGGATGATTAGTAAGATAAATTAGAAAAAAATTGAAAATGCTACAAAAAATTATTAAGCTATATATTAAAAGTCATGGGGTTTTATTCTTAGATTCTTTTTTTTTTTTTTTTTTTTTTTTTGGGATGGAGTTTCACTGTGTCACCCAGGCTGGAGTGTAGTGGCACAATCTCGGCACACTGCAACCTTCACCTGCCAGGTTCAAGCAATTCTCCCACCTCAGCCTCCCAAGTAGTTGGAATTACATGCATGTACTGCCACGCCTGGCTAATTTTTCTGTTTTTAGTAGAGACGGTTTCACCATGTTAGCCAGGCTGGTTTGGAACTCCTGACCTCAAAGCAATCTGTCTGCCTCAGCCTCCCAAAGTGCTGGGATTACAGGCGGGAGCCACCACGCCCAGCCTCTTATTCTTAGATTCTAATTTATCCTTCATCTTTGAACCCAGAAATAAGATAAGATACAAACATTTCAATTAGTTACTTAAAACCCCTACACAAAATACCATTTACATGTCTTTGAGAGCTTCTAAGGTATAGGATGAAGAATATTATTAGTCTAGCCTAGCTATTCCTCTGTCCAACAGACATTACAATGAAATATACAGTTAGTGTGTAACCATGAAAAAATTAATCGGTCTATTCTAATTAGTCAAGGACCAATTGTATAGTTTTCCAGAAACCTTTGGTTTTTCTTTTCCTTACTGACTTTTTTGTATAATTTTTTTTATTGCTTACATTTTCCAGTAATTATTTTTATAGTATTAGTAGATAGCTACAAATAGTAGTACTTATTTAATTGGTGCTGGAGTGGTGGTGGTGACCTTCTACATCTGCATTTCTGTTTAAGAATTCAGCCAAGGGATTTATCCTGCAAGGATGGCGTGCAGTAAGGGACAAGCTGGCACACAGACAGGCACTGGGGAAATCAGATGGTGTCTCTGAGTTCCTGACTTTATACAGATTCAATCCCAGGGCTCTACATGATTCTTTGCCTGTCTCCTTCCTCCCCATTCCCTCTCTCATCTTTTTTGTTCCTCTCCTCCCCTGCTAGCCCATTCTCGAAAGGCCTTCTGTCTGTTGACAATGCAGGCCTGTAAAGCTGCTGACCTGAAGCTCCCTGTGGGGCTGCCCACATAACACCATCCCTTGCTCAAATCTCTACCTTCCTTTGTCACAGGAACTGTGAATACCATCAGAAAATGACAGACTGGGGCAAATATTAAGATACCTCTTCCTTAATAACATACTTCATACAACATTTACTGCCCATGTGATTCTTACAAATTAATGAACTTGTGCATAGTGAGCATCTAAAGAATTAAATGCATTAATATATTTTATTATGTTTAAATTAATTATTTTGAATTCCTCATATTGTTTTTATTTATTGGTGGAGGGAGAACTCAAATTTCTGGCATAATTTTAAAATATGTAATATGGTTCGTAAATAATCATTGCTACAAAGGAAATTTATATTCCTCAAGGGAGAATCTTAATAGTCTTGTACCATTAAAAAAAACTATCTCTGCATAAATGGAGCATGAAAATGTTGTTTTCCTTCTATAAGCGCTTCGTGAAACTCATAATGGAATCTTTCTTCAAATGCTTTTTTTCCATTTATTTTTAGCCAATAATTCTGGTGTAAACAAAAGGCAGATCACAGACCTTGTTGACCAGAGTATACAAATCAATGCACATTGTTTTGTGGTGACAGCAGATAATCGCTACATCCTTATCTGTGGATTCTGGGATAAGAGCTTCAGAGTTTATTCTACAGAAACAGGTAATCCTAACTATGAAACATCATATTCTCTTCAAAATGACTGTTGTTAAAACCAAAGCTGAATATGAACTCATACTTAATGTAGGCATTTTTATCATTTGTCAGTATGATTAGTCAAGATTCAAATTAAATGATCACATTGTAAGCAAAGTTAGCATGATCCCTGAGTTCATGGGACAAATAGGGCTACTGTTCCCTTCCCACAAATTCATATACAGTAAAATATCCTAAAACTCCCCTTGATCTGACCCAAACGCTGAAGAGAAAAATCATGATTGTGTTATTTTATAAAGTCTTTTCCTTACAAATCTCAAGTGATGGTTGGGCACAGTGGATTATGCCTGTAATCCCAGCACTTTGGGAGGCAGGGACCAGGGGATCACCTGAGGCTGGGAGTTCGAGACCAGCCTGACAAACATAGAGAAACCTCATCTTTACTAAAAAAATACAAAATTAGCCAGGCATGGTGGTGTATGCCTGTAATCCCAGCTATTTGGGAGGCCGAGGCAGGAGAATCACTTGAACCTGGGAGGCAGAGGTTGTGGTGAGCCGAGATCTTGCCATTGCACTCTAGCCTGGGCAACAAAAACAAAACTCCGTCTAAAAAAAAAAAAAGTCTCAGATGGCATTCTCTTATCAATTTTCAAAAGCAATGCAAGAAAGCAACCTGTAGGCAGATTTGGATAACATTGTAACTTTACTGGCCTATAGATGAGCTCTTCATAAAACTGGTAAAATAAGATAAAAATACAGTAAAATTTTTAAAAATCTGATAAAATAAAGTTATGCTTATTACTTTTTGAATAAAAGATTAAATGAAGCAAAATTTAGCAAACCTATCATTTCTGTGTTACAGGGAAATTGACTCAGATTGTATTTGGCCATTGGGATGTGGTCACATGCTTGGCCAGGTCCGAGTCATACATTGGTGGGGACTGCTACATTGTGTCCGGATCTCGAGACGCCACCCTGCTGCTCTGGTACTGGAGTGGGCGGCACCATATCATAGGAGACAACCCTAATAGCAGTAAGTGTTTGTATAAAATCGTTCTGTCAAACTATAGTTTATCTTAAATATATTTTGCGTATTTGGTTTTCTGAAGAGTTTTTTCCTAAGGTGTAAGCTTTATAAAATATGAAAGCTGAAGTGGCCAAAAATCTGTATTGGAACGTAGCTATGTTCAAAGTATTAATATGAGCAGTACTATCACCTCTAACATGGAGAGACTTCCAGATTCCCCTCACCGATCCCCTCCCCAGATCTCTGCTCAGCAACCCAGTCTCCAAATGTCCCTGTCCTTCAGGAATTTTCTTCAACATCGCCTAGTCCATTAAACCTATAATATGATTTCTTTCAGCTGAAAATAATCTCTCCTTCTCTGACTTTTCAGAAGATTTTAACTGTGTCTCAGTCAGGGCACTAACCGCTATCTTATCACATACTGTAGTAAATTTCTTCATTTATTCATTTAAAAAACAGTGAGTGAGTACCACTTTCACATGAGGCATTGTGAGGGATGCAAAAATTGATTAAGACAGTTTCCTTGCTTGGGAGGATTCCTCAAGTGACTTTTATTCCACAGTGCACCCTAAGATATCCTATAGGAAGAAAGCGTCAGGGGAGGCTGGACTCCATCATGAAATAATTTTGGAATATAGTTTATACTCAAACGTTCTATATAAGCTCTGGAAGTCTTACACAAATAAATTGTTGATGCTTGTTTAATCCACAGCCTCTCAAACTTCTTTATCCAAGGAAATTTTATTTATATAGGAGCAGTTAGTTATTATCTACTCTAAAGTAGATAACGAGTGTCTGTCTTTCCATTTTAAGCTCCTGTCATAGTGGTATACATAATAGGTTTCCAAAATATCAGATGACTAAAGAGCTGGATAAGAGATTGCCTAGAAATGATTACTGCTTTTAATTACTAAGCTTTCAATAGTTCATTCAAATGCATGACTTTCCTGTCAAATACAGAAAGGTTTCTGTGAAGTGGTAAGGGCAAGTACCTAAACCAGGATTATTCAGATTGTCAAATATAAACTGAAACATGAATTTGAGGAATACTTATAACCCAACAGATATAACAGTTTTCAGGAAACCTGTGCATCTACAACTAAAATGTTATAAGAGTAAACAAATCTACAAGATGCCATGTTACATTGCTTGGCTGGCTGCTGCCTCTCTGGTCAATTCCAACCTGAGACGGCTGGGGGTGGAAACTGAATTGCACATCCACCCTTCATGTCCCACTTCGTCCCCTCAACTCTTATGCATTTTGACAGGAATACTGCAAAAGTAGGAAGTGGCTTTGGTTGGATAGGAACAAAGGTCAATACAGGAGAGAATGGAGAAATATATTTGTATCAGAAGATAGTGGAATATTGGATTAGATGTCCAAATGTTATGTGAAATTTTATTCCTGTTGCCCATAGCTAGAGTTGAACAGTGGATGAAGAAAGTAAATGTGTTGTGAAATAAAATGTGCCTCTTGGCATAGCTACTGAACAAGAGAGTGTATATACACATGAGTCTCTGTTGTAAATTTGAACAAGATGGGATCTTGATTTGAAGGAAAAGATATTCAATGTTGCTTGATTTCCAACCAGTTCAGATAGTTAGTTACCAATTCTTTGTTAACAAACATATCTAAATACCAGTATGATAATCTCCTTATTTGCTCTTTTTAAAAGCCATGTCCTTAAAAAATTTATTTTTAACAGAATTCTAGTATGTCTATGTATTCATATATATACGTGTGTATAAGACATATGACCTACCAGTGATGGCTTTATTATTCTCAAAAATGGTACACTATCAGGTGTATTTTATCTAAATGTATGTTCATGTATTTCCAAATTGCCTTTATTTCCATAATAGTGTAGCATTTCTTTTAAAAGTTTAAGCAGCAGGTCTGTGCAGTATCTTTCATATACAGTGACAAAAAATTAGAAGTTATTAGAAAAAGTTTAAAAGAACAGAATAGAGCTTTAAATCTAATTAATTACCATCTTCAAAATGAAACCCAGAAATGATGCAAGTGTTATTTCCAAAAAGGGGATTTGTTTCTTAAAAGCTGCCATCTGGTAGCAGAGATAAGATGTTAATATACTGCTAGCAGGTAAAGAATATTAAAGAAAAATATTAAATTATAGCAGTTATCTGTGTTCACTACTCTTGTTTTCTAGTGATCTTTTAAACCAAAAAATGGCTAACTATCAATTGTAGCTTTGGTGCATGAGTTAGCAAGAAAAGTTAAATACAATAATATTTAAATTATTTAAAGTTTCTTACAACAGGAGCTATGTAAATACAAAACGCTTTTATAATACTTAAGAACAAAACCGTAGATATTATATTTGTTAAAAAGCAGTATCATATTTAAGTTTTAAGTAAGGACAGGATTATCTTAAAGATATTAAAGAAGATTATCAATATGTATTTTTAAGTATTACCTTCATCTACAGGAATTTATTTTTAGTCAAAAACTGTTGCCATCATTATGAACTTAAACCACTTCCATAGACTCCATTCTGTCAAGACTTTATTAGATATTTAATGTGAACATAGGTAGAATGGTACATTAATAAGAGGGAAAAGTGCTCTTCTAGAATAAACAAGATAAGCACCTAAGGTATTAGTCAAGCAACAATATGTGTTGAGTGCCTACCGCATGCCTGGCACTACCTCAGCAGCTGGGAATGCTGGAAAGTCACAATCTCTGACTTTCTAGAGTTTACAAGAATCTACTTTTATACTAATCACAAACTGCTTCTCCTGCTTGGATGTACCGAGGATGTCGAGTATTTGTTATGTGAATCATGAATTGTTATCGGATAATATTTTGTGGCATAAATACTTTGAACATCCACAAAATGCTTAACTTTACATCAAATAGATGATTATGAAAAAAACTGGTTTTAGTTTTTTTCCATAAGGATGATCATAATAGTAAAAAAAAAAAAAAAATCTCAGGTTTCGTATTGATTGAATGACTGATTTATGGCTCATTTATCTATTTAAAAAGCCAACCTAGTAGCATATGTATGCCTCACTAGGGCCACCATCTATGTTGGTCTCTTCCCTCTTTTTTTCAGGCAGTCACCGCACACACTGAATTGACTGTCACATCAGAGCTCCGCCTGTGGTTTGACATAGCCATGGTCATTTCCATCAGAAAACTCACAATATGAAAAGAGATTTTTTTTCTGTTCCAGTTTAATCTACTCTAGCTTCCAATTCACAGGTCAGAGAAACAGGCCACATGTACTTTCTATCTCATAATACGTTGATACTCAAGACCAGAAAGCTAGTTGTCTCTAAATTTGTATCAAAGTATGTGACACAATGCTCTTAGGTTTTGGAGGTTATATGTATTAACCTGTTCTTGAAGGGGGAAGTCCTAGCATGGAACATAATATCCTAGTAGCCGTCATAATGCAAGGATTGGCCTTGGTGTGGACATGAAACTGCTTTGTGTGTCAGCGAGGCCAAATCGTACCTGTTCATCACAGCATCATGAAATGATAGGATTTATCATTTAGGCTTACATGCACATCACCGAAATCTTCTCAAGATAAACTCAACTGACTTAATATATTTGTTTCTCTTGCACTGTCCTTATTATATTGTAATGGATAGCTCTATTAATTCCACAAAGAAAAAAATGTTATCTTTATGAAATGTTTTAGGCAGGTATAGAAAGTATGTGTGGTTTTATTGTGTCAAATATATTGTGTGACAACTGCAGACATAACAGAAATATTAGTCTTTTTCTAATCCTTTTGACCATTGTGATGAATTGGTCACAAAGAGAATGAATATCTGTAAGCAGACTATTAGATATAGAGTCTCAGACCATAAAAGATATAAGCAAAGACTACCTAATGTAGGTTAGAGTCAAATTATTGTTGTTTTATTAATGTATTTTACAATAATATTTATTGTTATTCTTTCAAACTTGTGGCTTTGATCATAGAAATTATCTTGGAGACTTTAAATAGGTCCCTAACTAGATAACAGAATTGCAAAGATGTGAGGGACAGATGCTTTCATCTGAAACAGACTTTTACACAAATTCGGAAACTAATTTGGAAGTGATAAAAATTAATTTGCGCACTTTAATTGGAAGCAGGCTACTGCATGAAAGAGAGCAGAGCCGAGCTGGCAATTTGTGCTAAAAGCTGATTGAATTTTTTGTCAGGTAGGTTTCTTGGACTTGGCCGCTTATCCTCTTGAGCCTATCTTTGCAATATATTACAACCCATCTCTGACTGGTGTTCTTTAAAAGGATCAATGCTATTCCTGTGGAATCCCTAGAGTCCAAAATTTCATTGATCTTGGGACTTGACATTTCTCATTACATGCTATAGCTTCCAACAAGATAGTCACAAGAGAGGCAAGTTAACATTGTTGTCTCTTCAGCAGACACTCAGAATACATTGGGACCTCAGCTCAAAAGCCAATCTGCTTTTAAAGTATGTAGTTTTAATGTGTATACCAGATATAAGGTGCTTTATGGAAAATTTGATATACATACATACAAAAAGTTTTAAATCATAGTCATGTGAAACTTTGAAGAGGATTTACTGTTCATATTTTCAACTCAAATCTACAAATATGCATTGGGTACTGTAGATAACACATTGTTATTATGCTTTTCCATTCTACCTTTTAAAAATAAGTCCTGTAGCTCATGTACAGGCATTATGCAGACTGTGAAAGGAGAAGCCAGTTGCAGAGGAGACTCCAGCTGCACACACACCTTCTCCGGGCTCCCATTGTGTATTCCTCAGCTCTGGACGCTGACCCTCCTGCCAGCCACAACCTGTCACCAAACATCTGCCAAATCACATCCCTCTCTTTGTTTGCATCCAGCTTTGTTTTTAAAAGACTGTCCTGGTGCCCAGCTCCGCAACTGTCACTAACTGATGCTAGTATAAGAAATGAAAGCATGGACAATTAATAGCACAGAGAGAATTGTAGAATATATTTAGATTTAGATACATTAGACAAGTTCATCTCACCTCTCAGAGCAAGGAATCTTAGCTAGGATTTAGAGTGTGTTAAACCATCTTTTTAAGATCAGAGGAAGCATAGCTCCATATGCAGTAGTTCCACCTTGCAGGGCTTGTCAAGGACCAAAACAGAATGGATGTATTAAAACATCCATATCACAGAGCCTATTCTGTGGTAGACCACTCATCCGCTCCATCCCCCAGCCTAACACCAGGAGATTTTCCAGGGTTCCAGACTGAGAAGGGAGCTGCTTGCCACTCAGCCTCTGCTTTTCCTTTCCCTGTACAGGACTAAGGCGTCAAGAAAGGTCCTGGGCCTAGGTTGGAAGCAATGTATACAGTGACTAATGTGTTCTTATTAGAGGGCTTCGATTTCCAGACCGGGGTGTCTGGGTTTTATGCAAAGCCCAGCTTCTTGAGGAAGGGGAGGTGCACGATACCATTAGTTGTTTTTAGAAGGTAAGGATGAGACAGTCCTGTACTGTGACCTAGATCTGGGCTCAGGACTTCAAGACTAGCATTTGCCCTGCATTGGCAATGCTCCCAGAAAAATGTAGTCATTGTTATCTCAGAAGAGGAAAAAGAAGTTAGAGTGAATGAATAAATGCTTCCACCATATCTATCTTCTGTTCCTCACTTATATTCCTTATGTCTGTGAGTACATAAGGAAATGAAAACACATCATGGGTGAATTTGACACTTTCCAACCCACAGAATGTTTTTATTTGCATTTATCTTGGGACCTTGGGAAATGCGGGAACAAGCGTATTTGGTATTTGGAACAGACCTCTACATCACCCACCCATGGCTGACAAGTTGGGGTCTTGATAAGGGACTCCTGACCAATACCGCTGTTCTCAACTATCCCAGCAAATTTCTAATATAATGTGTGGAAATGAATCTTGAAATCATAGTAGTAATGAAACTGCCATACCCTTTGACTAAATCCCTTATCCTGGGATTTTAACTTTTAAAAGGCATCATATTTTATCTAAGTATAAACATGGTTTATACTTTTGCCATGGTTCTGCAGTGACTTCCCCAAGGTGAGAAAGAAAATCTAATGTCATACATCAGGAGGCTCATCAACTCACTGGGGAGCAGAGGTCTTAGAAACTCCACTGGCTTTGTTTAGTTCTAAATTAGAAGGATCACGGCTTCCCCTGCATATCAGTGTCCCACAAATGAGGTTTAAAATTAGAACCATGAGTTCTTTACTTTGACCATTTTCCTAAAAGCCAGAGACCGTCTCACTGAAAAACCTCTCCTTACCAGGTCTATGTGAACAGCAGCATCTAATACTAGTGTATTTTTTTCATCATCCGTTTTCATAATATTGAAATGACTTTTGATAAAAGGAGGACGAATTTGTTTATTTTAAGCCTTTTAAATATTCAGTTTCCAAATGCATATCTATAAGGAACGTAAAAAAATTGGACGTATTTGTTTATTTTTAGCCTTTTAAATATTCAGTTTCCAAATGCATATCTATAAGGAACGTAAAAAAATTGGACGTGTTTGTTCTTCATCAGTTCTAGTCATTCCAGCACACAGCAATGCTTCTGTGGAGGCAGCGGTGGGGCTGAGGGCAATGACAGTGTCCCTCAGAGGGGCTTTCCACCTGCACCTCCCTCTGCACTGGGCCCTTTAACCCTGGGCTACATCCATCAACTGTGATGTGACAGTGACAGAATATTCCCAAGATTTCAAATGATTGTTGGGTGTGTGACATCTGTCCCTAGCAACGAAATGAAATACAGGAAATAAGCTTTCCCCCGCTGCAGGTTTCCCAACTCTGAATGCCTGGAATGGCATTTTATTTGCCTTTCACTTAAAGAAGGAAACGGTGCTTTCAGGGGCCCTAAACAATATCCCCTAGTAGTTAAGTGCCACAGTTTATTCAGATGACCTGGGGAAATTGTAATGAAACAAATAAAACACTTTAAACTCTCTGAATCAGACATGAGCCTTTGAAAAACTCATTTCCTAGCAGAAAGTGTATAACATGCATAAGGAATATTTTATACATTTTTTCTCATTCTCTGCAATAGGATCAGATTGCTTTTTATTTTTTCTATAGCACATTAGAGAAAGTGCTCAAAACTATTTATTCTATATAAATGAATTAAGTGTATAATTTCAGGGTTTTCCAATATGCTAGTCTCACCAAGATAAAATTATCATTTAGAAAAGTTAAAGCTGATATTACACATAAAATCTTACCAGTACTTTTTTTAAGACTTAATTTTTATGGATACATAATGGTTGTACATACTGATGAGATATGTTGATACAAGGATACAATGTGTAATGATCAGATCTGGGTGACTGAGATATCCAACACCTCAAACGTTTATTATTTCTTTGCATTAGGAACATTCCAAATCTTCTTGTTATTTTGAAATGTACAATAAATTGTTAGCTGTAGTCACCCTATTATGCTATCTTATTCCTTCTAACTGTATCTACCTGTGGTGTTTTATCCATTAACCAACCCCTCCCCACCACCCTTGCCCACCTCCGGTAACCACCATTCTGCTTATTCCCTCTGTGAAATCAATGTCTTCAGCTCCTACATATAAGTAAGAACACGGACAGTTGTCTTGCTGTGCCTGGCTTATTTCACGTAACCTGATGTCCTTCGGTTCCATCTGTGTTGTTGCAAATGACAGGATTTCTTTTTTTAATAGCAGAATAATATTCCATTAGGTAAATATGCCTCATTTTCTTTACCCTTTCATTATTTGTTGGATACTCAGGTTGATTCCATACCTAAGCTATTGTGAATATTGCTGCAGTAAACATGGGGGTGCAGACATCTCTTTGATATGCTCATTTCCTTTCTTTTGAGAACTCTTCTCAATGCTTAAAGCTTATGTTACCAGGAGGCCCAGAGCATCTTTGAAACAATTTTTTTTTCTTTTTCACCTTTTTCCTACAGTGTGAAACATAATTTTATAAATGGTATAAATGTGTTTCAGACAAATCCAGGACTGCTGACATTATAAATGGACACTCTACCAATAGTCAAAACACGTTTAAGCAATATCCATGTATTTAGAAAAAGATGGCAAACAAGTGTGAGCTGCTGTTCCCCTTCTCCCACACTCTGTCTAAGAGATGCCTCAAAAGCAAAATTGGAGCTGATGGGTCTGAAAAAAATTAAACGAAACTGAGAAATCCCTGGGGAGACAGAAGATAGGCAGGTCTTAAGGAAGGGGCTCTTGGCAGAGCACAGTGGAAGATGGGGGCGCCTTACTAGGTAAGGCCTTGTAGTTATGCACTTTCCTTGTGAACTTTCTGTGGCTTCCCTTTTGCCACTGCGGGCAGAGAACTATAGCAGCAGTCCAGCTGGCCAGCACCCAGGGGTCTCATCAGTGCCAAAGAAGGGGCTATCCAGGGGGAGGCGCCTCTGCCAGCCCTGGAACCTTCAGCTTCCCCCAACCCCAGTGAGGGCCAGGAGTTCAACCTAGGAGGCAGCTCTGGGAAAGAGGGGCACCAAGACCAGAGTATGGGGTGTTTCTCTGAGAGACAGGATGGGGGGTTGGGGGGGCCATCCCACCAAAAACAGGAATGCACAGAGAAAAACAGGCAAGCATGCAAAGAACACAAGTGCCAGGAAAGGAAAGATCACAAACTAAATGGTCTATATGGGTGATGCAAAGTAAGCTCATTTCCTTTCAATAAAAGAAGAGAAAAATGTAGAACTTCATTCTAAGGCATAATACTCTCTAAGCCGTTCAGTTTATGAAAGCAGTTAGCAGTGAAAATGCTTCGGGGATATAATTCAGCTGGACTTTTTAGCTAGGTTTGCACTGATAGAGTGAAGTGGGTTCAGTTCCAGCACATAGCTGTATGAACTTGGGCAAGTTGAACCACCATGGAAAGCCTTGGACTTCTAGGCTATAGACTAGGGATTATAAGAGTACCCACCTCATAGGTAAGTAACACAGATAAATGCCTTAGCAGACATTGTGCCATTTCTTAACAACAATGGAAGAAAAAGAATACTCGTTACCATTCTCATCATGTTCGAAGCATATCACGTATGTTAACTTGTCCTGTCGACAAGATGACAGGACAAGTTAACAACGTATGTGATATGCGTAGAACATGATGAGAGTGTATATAAACAGCATGTGTAATAGGTTCACTAGTTATGTGCATCTCACAGAAGAGGAGAGCAGATAGGTTCAGCAACTGGCTCGTGGTCACACAGCTCAATAATAATGCCTTAATAAACATGGTACGTTTCTGGAGGCTGCGCTGCTGCTGCAGCCCTCTCCCCCTGCCATTGGTCCGTGGTGCCTCACTGCTGCCGTTTTCTTTCAGGTGACTATCCTGCACCGAGAGCCGTCCTCACAGGCCATGACCATGAAGTTGTCTGTGTTTCTGTCTGTGCAGAACTCGGGCTTGTTATCAGTGGTGCTAAAGGTCAGAAGTCATTTCTTTCATTTCAAATGTTTAGAAAATGACCATTTTCTCATACTATGACTGTAGACAAATGGTATCCTGAAGTTATTTGCAGACGTTTAGTTTTATGGTTACTATTTACTAGCACTAATACAAAATACGTGTACATTTTTGTGTAGTATTTTGTGGTCAACGGCAATCTAACCAGAACACCGAAAAATTAAATTACAGTATATTTATATGATGCAGCCATTATAAAGGACATTTGAAAGACAAGGGGAACGTATCCCTGATGGAGTGGGGGAGATGGGGGGTCAGGTCACTCATGAGACACAGCTTTGGACCCCCTCCCTCTGCAAGTGCCTTTCTTTATAAGGGGCTGTGTAGAGGTTGATGGAAAGGAAACAAAGATTACTTGGTTCTTTGGAGGTTTTGCTTTGTTTTGTTTTTGAGTTACAGTTTCACTCTTGTTGCCCTTGATTCACTCCTTGAGTCTGGAGTGCAATGGCATGATCTCGGCTCACTACAACGTCCACCTCCTGGGTTCAAGTGTTTCTCCTGCCTCAGCCTCCCAAGTAGCTGGGATTACAGGCACCGTCCACCACACCTGGCTAATTTTTGTAATTTTAGTAGAAGATGGGTTTTACCTTGTTGGCCAGGCTGGTCTCCAACTCCTAACTTCAGGCGATCCACCCACCTCAGCCTTCCAAAGTACTGGGATGACAAGCATGAGCCACTGTGCCAGCCTCTTCAGAGTCTTTGTAGAAGACAGTTTGTTTCAGAAGTCAGGGAACTTGCATCTCCGTGGGAAGACTCCCAGGCAGAAAGGAGCCTGAGGCTTGGAAAAGTGAAAGGAGGGCCAGGGGCTGGAGTGTCACCATAATAGCAACTGGAGGAGGGAGAAGACTGGTGGGATGGGAGGGGCCTGGGCCACAGCGTTTGTAATTTTTTTTAATGACTATAGTAGGAAACCATTGAAGTTTTTCAATCAAGGTGATAAGATAGTCAGGTTTGGTTGTTAGAGCTCATTTCAGCTGTTCTACAGAGAATCCATGGAGTCTGAAGGCTCAGGCCATGTTTTTAAAATTTTGGTATCTAAGAATAATTAACCCAGAAATGGACAGATAGGTAATTCATGGTCTTTTAATTTTAAAAAAGTAATAATATGTGTAATACCATTTTACCCTGTGAAGTCTAAAAAAAAAAAAAGGGAAAATAAGTGACACGTAGTAGGCACAAAGAAAGAAACATTTCCTACAGGTGGTGGTGATGTTAGAGATGGTTGCCGGTTTTTTCCTAATTTTCTATAGGGCAAGTCTATTACTTTAGTAATCGGGAAAAAATTTAATAATGTCACCTGCTTTGTAGAACATGTGTCTATTCAGATCAATTGAAAAATAAACATGTAATTCAATACTGTTTTGTGGAGATTTTTTTGGGACAGTGGAATAGATATATAATACCAGACTATATTAACCAATTTTTGTGAATTGATCGGTAAATTTTTTACCTTATCAAGACGACTTTATAAGGGCAAAGAAACCCAGAAACAATCGGAGCCAAATGTCACTCCTTACCCTCCTTTCACATGCTTGCCTCACTGTTCATTTATTTGAAAGACAAAATATGTTTCTGTAGGCTGAATTACTTAATCAGTTTTCTCAATTTTGCTTTTACATTTTATGTATAAAATACAGAAAAAGGTAAAATGTACGTGACAGTAATGCATCTGTGTGGTACAATGCATACAATTTTGATTCTACTTGAGAAAATGAGCAGCTCTTTTGATAATTCTATTAAACTTTCAAGAAAAGTTTCTAAAAGCATATTATGAGAAAACGTCTGGCACATAAAGTCTTCTATTCTCATATAATCTGTGAACTGTATCATTTTATTATGAACATTATCTGATAAAGGAAAAGATCAAGTATTTACCTGGTGAAAAAGTTTGCAGCATAAGAGTGTGGTATACAACTGGTTCTCTGGCTTTGCTCTGTTTCCATGTAAGATCAGCACTTGGCCTGGCCAGCCTACCTCTTTCCTTTCTGTCTTCTTTCATCAAATCTGAGTGCACACCCAGGGAGGTTTTCAGGTTGGTGGGAGCTGGTGTGTCGTTTGTCATCCCAACTGACCCTGGGCATTGATGTCCTCACTTTGCAGAGGGTCCTTGCCTTGTCCACACCATCACTGGAGATTTGCTGAGAGCCCTTGAAGGACCAGAAAACTGCTTATTTCCACGCTTGATTTCCGTCTCCAGCGAAGGCCACTGTATCATATACTATGAACGAGGGCGATTCAGCAATTTCAGCATTAATGGGAAACTTTTGGCTCAGATGGAGATCAATGATTCAACACGGGTAAATCTGCGTACTTCGTGCTAAATAGAACTGAAGCCAAGAGATTAAAGATTGATTGTTTTACATTAAATAATTCATAATAGAATTTCTGTGCTATCCAGTTAAATGTGTTCCAGTTTAAAAGTATATCATTTCACGTGGACTGATACTTTAAACAAACCCAAAGTTCATTTAATTGCAAGTAATTAACCCAGTGAATTAGACTTCAGAAATGATACTGTTGTTTGATTAAAGCTTAGACTCTTAGGGGATTTTTAAAGCTCCTTTTATAATTGTTTCAGCACTGCACCCTCACAACATTAAAAGTGAGTTTATTTTCAAAGATTTCTATCTTTAGACCCCTAAGCAAAAATTACATATACCCATTTATTTACCCTTCATTCACAAATAAATTATAATTGCTGGTTTGTCATTATTAAACTCTGTTTTGAAATATGCTTCTTCCATTTGTTCTAAAATGCTCTACACTGTTACTATTCATCATTTAACTGAACATGTTACTGCTCAAGTTCTTCCTCAATGAAGTTAATAATATTCTCTTGGGAATTTAATCTTGGTTTTAATAAGATCTTTTGTATATGTAAGAACTTTGATGAATTTCGCATTGGAAATTCTGTGGATTGAACTTGAGAAAAGTTGGATAAATGACTAACAGTAGACAATGATGATAAGGGAACTGGACTGAGTGCTTTTCAGTAGTGACAGTTGGCCATTTAGGAAAAATTGAGAGAAATGGTTATGTTTTTTGTTTTGTTTTGTTTTACCTTTTCTGAAGGCCATTCTCCTGAGCAGTGATGGCCAGAACCTGGTCACTGGAGGGGACAATGGGGTGGTGGAGGTCTGGCAGGCCTGTGACTTCAAGCAACTGTACATTTACCCTGGATGTGATGCTGGCATTAGAGCAATGGACTTGTCCCATGACCAGAGGTGAGAAGGACAAGTGTTATCACTGAGAACTGTCATTGAAGGCTCTCTTCGTTCTATCAAGGGTGAATTGTGCTGTGAGTGTAATTCCAGCGTCCAGATGAAAGAAGACTGGCAAAGAAAAGGGGAAAATGAGGGGAAGAATAAGGATTCTAGTGAGAGGGAAACACAGGAAGAGAATAAGAAGGAAAAAAAGAAATGGATCTGATGAAGAACGGGGGCTTCCAGACAAGTTTTAAGGGCCCAAGACATAGAACTTACTCCCACCAAGTTCCCTTTTCTCAGACCCTTGCCTGGTCTTAGACAGGCCACCCTGGCTTGTATGATGTGAGGGAAACACGTATTTTTCAGCAGAGGTGGGATTCAGTGTGAGAGCTACTTCTAGCTAACCAGTTTCCAGCAAAGCTCATAGTGTGGGCTGCAGCTGGCCTCTCTTTCAACAGCATGTGGCACTCATGCATTGCCCAGAACAGTCTTTTACCCCCACTTTATTTACCCGTTTCTCATTTATGTTATTTTGGTTTATTGTATGTATTTCCCTAAAACACTTTAATCCTTTAATCCAAGTCTTTCTTGGAAAGAGTTGCTATGAATATTAATCAATTAATAATGATTGTCCATTGTTCTTCAATTTGCAAAAGGATTTTATTGTTTCCTAAAATCTACCTTTGGGTTTCTTATGAAATGAAAATAATATTAGAAATATAAAGTACCTAAGCCTTTAAATATAAAGTTCCTTCAAAATATAAAGCCCCTCAGCCTTTAAAATAAACTACAACCCTATAATCTGAATATGGCATGTAATTTCTAATTTTTGCTATTTAGCAGAAATAAGAAAAGCTTGTTAATCGATGTTTTTCTCAACTACATGTAATATTCCTCATAACAATATTTGTTTTAAAATATTTTAAATATTAAGACGTATAATAAAGTTAATGAAGCATCTTCACAGTATAACAAAATGGTACTGAAGTCATTGGGAAAAACACTGTCAGCTAATTTAATCTGGGAAAGGATGTCTGGTCTGCAGCCCAGACTGTTTTTAAAGAAGGTTTAGGGTTAGTATTGGAGTATCCCAAAGTGTTACAGTCCATACTTACAAATAAATGGGAATGGTTCATTGTGTTACTGTTTTATATATGTGTGTTTCTAGAGTGTTTGAAGTGATTGGTGTTTGTAAGTCGTTTCGGTATTTCTCTGATGTTCTTACTCATTTGTGTATTCATTTTGCTGCCACCCTCATAGGTTGAGTACAATGCAAAGCACTAAGGATCCACAACAAGAAACTAACCCCAGAGAGCACAGATCCTCATAATCATTGCATATGAGGGCACCAGGAACAGAATAACAGAAGAAGGAAGGGACAAACTCTTCTCAAGGGCCAGGGAGGGCAGGAAAGACTTCGGAAGATGCTCATCCATTCACCAGGCATGCACAGAGAGGGTGGATGAATGAGCATATTCAAAGTCGCAATAGTATTAGGGGTTCTCCAAATGGAAGGGGGAGACACTAAGTTTCTGTTTTAATCTCATCCTTGGTTTTGATTATTTTGTTGCTTTATAATGAAGAATGCATGCATATAAATTATAAATTGATAAACATGTTGGGGATATTACTCAAAACATGGATGAGTTGTCTAATCAAAAGTAAAGCCACACTTCACATAGACAAATTCTGAAACTTGCCTACATTCGGTCAGTGGCAGCGGGACTGGGGAAGGAACATCTCTGAGAAAGAAGCCTCAGAGCTGAAGGGCTGATCAGTTAGGAGGGAGAGGGAGAGGCGACAAGGGCAACTTAACCAGCAAGGTCAGAAGGTACCAGTGATTCATGGCGGACATGTTGAATCTGAGGGTTTTGTGACACATCCTGGCAGTGACCTGCAATGGGTAATGGGAAATCAGTGTCTGGGGCTTCAGAAAGAGACATCATTGCATTTACATCCAGGGAGAGTGTGGACCGAGAGGGCAAGAGGTGGAGTGATTCAAGGGGTCAAAGAAAAGAAAGGTCAGAGAGATAGGAAGAAACACCAGATAACCTCAGAGAATCCAATGTTTGTCCAGAGCAGGGCAGCGGACAGGCACATGTGTGATTGCTGAGAGAAATGGGGCACCCAGCAGAGGCTGGAAATTTGATTCTGTGGGCTCTCATGCTCTGCAGCAGGGCTGCCTGTGCAGGCATGTGCAGGCTAACTGTGCTTCTCCCAGCAGAACCAAGAAGAAATTTCAGTGCTACTTCCATGAACACAAAATTAAGACTTGGCAAACTTTGAGATCATAATATTGTCTAGTGCAAAATGCCAAACTTTGAGATTGCCATGCTGTCTAGTGTAAAATAGCAATGATAGGAATGATTTTATATCACTCTTACCTGCTGTTTCTGCTTTTCCAGGACTCTGATCACTGGCATGGCTTCTGGTAGCATTGTAGCTTTTAATATAGATTTTAATCGGTGGCATTATGAGCATCAGAACAGATACTGAAGGTAATGGAAGAACCAAAAGCCGAGTTAAAGCTGAGAGCACAAGTGCTTCGTGGAAAGGCAATATCTCTGGTGGAAAAAACTTGTCTACATCGACCTCCGTTTGTACATTCCATCACACCCAGCAATAGCTGTACACTGTAGTCAGCAACCATTTTCCTTTGTGTGTTTTTTCACGACTGAACACCAGCTGCTATCAAGCAAGCTTATATCATGTAAATTATATGAATTAGGAGATGTTTTGGTAATTATTTCATATATTGTTGTTTCTTGAGAAAAGGTTGTAGGATGTGTCACAAGAGACTTTTGACAATTCTGAGGAACCTTGTGTCCAGCTGTTACAAAGTTTAAGCTTTGAACCTAACCTGCATCCCATTTCCAGCCTCTTTTCAAGCTGAGAAAAAAAAAAAAAAAAAAAAAAAAAAAAAAAACACACGTTTGATACTTTGTACATCAGATGCATCTTATTTAAAAGGGATACTTTTGTAAAAGTAAAACCTTGTATAAAGAACAAAATGTTTCTTAATTTTATTGTGGAGTTACAACTTGCATGTTCTTTACTCCCGATGGCTTGATGGAACAGGTGTATTCACACTATGAAACAGAAAGATCTGTCCAAGGACACAGCTTGTATGAAAGGGTTGAATTTGGGCTCCATCAGTAATTTTCGACATTTTCACTCAAATATAGTTTGCACTTTTTAATCTAAATTCATCCTTTCTGAGTGAAATTTGCTCATAAAGCATTTGGATACTAAGCCATTATTTGCCATTTGGGGTACTTTATACAAAGAAAATTCAGCCCTACCCTGCATAATTTGAAGACACAGCAGAAAGGGGGCTTAGGGATGAGGTCCTGGTTTTTCTTGTTAAATAGGAGTCATGAGCGTTAGTTTGTAGTGGTAACTTCCCAGCACTTCCAGAGTCATCCCACTGGCTTGGTGTGTATACATTAGGGGAGGATAATCTGATGCTAACTTTTTTTTTTTCTCATTGGTTCTTGAATAGCTCAGTTTCTTTAATAACAAGTCAGACTTTATTACAACAATAACTGAAGTTATTCTTTTAGGTTCTCGTGAAATTCTCACCTAAAGCCACATTCTTAGCCTAAGGCACTTCATCTTTTATGATGTAAAATGATGGCTATCAAATGATTTTCCATACATTGTACTGATCAAGTTATACACCCAGGGGTATATACACTTTCTTCATGTTTCTTCTTTGTGTATTTGGTGACTGTATCGTCATAGATGTACATATTGTGTCGGTAGGGCTATGAGGCATGTTACAGGAATGTAATTTTCTCAGAATTTACACTCACTTGCAGTCATTTATTTAAAAAGATAAAACAAGATAATGGGTTCTTTGTATTGGCACTTTGCACCGGAAACATATCATTATTTATTGACGTGATTACTTATTTGTTACCCACCTTGTACTAGTAAGTTTTAGCACTGAATTCCTTCTTCATTGTTGTTTGTATTTATGAAATTCTGAAATTATGGGGAATCAGCGTAATGATTAAGTTATTCATCACCAGGCTGTAAGCAATATCTTGAGTTTGTAGCTTAGAATTGGGAGGATACTGAACATCTGGAAGACAAGTTCATTTCATCTTGAGATCATGGTGAAATATTTTGGATATATAAATTCCTTAAGCTATTGTAACCATGTTTTATTGCAAAGATGTAAAATATGCCAGATGTGTGTGAGTTGGAAATCAAAAAAAGAAAAATAAAATATGCAAAGAATTCACGGATTGTTTCACATTTCATTGGACACGTCACTAGCATGTTTCCATTGTGTTGTCATACAGGTTTGAGAAGTCATCATCGTCTGAGGTAGAGGCCTACAGCATCTAAAAACATGAAATCGAGTCCTAATGAGGTGCTGCAGTTTGCTGAAACCTGATCTGCTCTACCGGGCCATCTGGCAGGGATTTGGGGCAAAAGTGACCATCAGGAAACAGCCCTCATTGTCTATTCCACATAATCCACTTTGGGGATTGTCTTTATTTTATTTAAAAGGAACTTACTAGTGAAGGTTATAATAGCTCCTTTTATGAGTGTTATCACATAATGCCTTTTTCATTTGAAACCACACCTTCTAGAACTCATCAGCAACCAGGCATGGCACAGACAGGGACTGAGGACCTGAAGAGGCCGAGCAGCTGTTAGCAAGGGCAGCCTCAAGTGGGCTGAGGGGACTTTGGTCATACAGATGGGCATGGGTGGTTGGGGCAGCGGCCCAGACAGGCCTGAGAATGACAGACTGCAGGCCGTGCTTCCATCTGCATTCCCAAGATGAAAGGGACAGACCCAACAGTAGCCTGGGGAAGGCTTGCTGCTCTTACTCTCCATTCTATCCCCAAGCCAGAAATCTGTCAGTCATCAGCCTGGCTGGCTGCCTCACTCAGCTCTCCTTGCAGCCTACCAGGCACTCCAGCCAACTGATCACTACCTAAAGTGTCTTTTGAAACTGCCCACCCTTTCCAGCACTGTCATCTGGACTGTCCAAAAACCTGACCTCTGACCGGTTCCCTCCCATCCATGCTCCGCCCTGCTGTGGAGGCACCTATCCAGTCATCTCCCTCCCTGCCACGCCGAGCCCCCTAGCACCCCCCAGCACTCCTCAGCACTTTGAAAAACTAATACCAATGGCTTAAAATGGTATTCTTAAACTCTGGTGAGTTGAAAATCACCTGGGGAGCTTATTTTAAAAGCAGACTCTAGAGTGCTACCCCTCCTCCCATCCCAGGCAGTTCTTGCACACATTTTCAGTAACACTGACTTAAGGGATAAAATCCAAGCTCAGTAAAGGGCAGAAGTCCTTCAGGAACCACCCCCAGCAGCCAACACCCCTGGTAAACCCGCCTATTTGCAAGTCCCTGAGACCACTCTTGCACCTGAGTCCCTGAGGTTCCTCCTGCTGGGGGCTTCTCTCTGCCTGTGACACTCGCCTACTTCCTTGTTGCAGATTGACCTAAACCAGTCTGGTCATGCACAATCTTTTTGGCAGGTAAAGGCAGCCCCCAAAACACCACATCTTCACCATTTTATGATACAGTTTTTAGAACCAGTTTCTGCTATGTGTGGGGATACTTTTCTTTTTAAATTGACACAGTATCGCTCTGTTGCCAAGGCTGTAGTGCAGGGGCACAATCTTGGCTCACTGCAACCTCCACCTCCTGGGTTCAAGCAACTCTCCCAGCTCAGCTTCCAAAGTAGCTGGGATTACAGACACGCACCAGCATGCCCAGCTAATTTTTTAATTTTCAGTAGAGATGGGGTTTCCCCATGTTGGCCAGGCTGGTCTTGAACTTCTGAACTCAAGTGATCTGCCTGCCTCATCCTCCCAAAATGTTGTGATTACAGGTGTGAGCCACCATGCCCGACCAGGATACTTTTAAATGAAGTACATTTTAGCAAGCAAGCAAAAGAGTGTCTGCAACTCTTGTGAGTTTGGTGAAGTCCAGGGCTCGGCTTTTTTAGGTGATCTCAAAACCACTTTACATTTTCAAAGGTACCCTTAAAGCAGATGCACAAAGTAGCATCCCATGAGCCTTGTAATGCCATCAGCAACCTAAATCCTCCAACCCAGTCACCAATCTATCAAGCCCTGGGCGCCACCCTAAGAGTATGTGCTAAAGGCCTCAGTAGCTTGTTAAACTCTGGTTATGGAGACGTAGGAAAGTTCAAACACTTTAGCCAGTGTATACTGAATTCATATGTACATTTAGCATCACTAACTCCATCGGCAAAAGAACATTTCTATCATCCATAAAACTAACTTAGAAGCCAATAATTTCCCCTACTAAAAAGCTGTTTCTAGTATTTACTATCCTAACTCATCAAACTCCCGGTTTCTTTAGGATTGGGAAGCTGGAGTATTGGAATGACACCTTTCTGGAATGTCAATTTCTGATCAGGGCAATGGACTAGCCCTGGAATGAAGTATAAGTTAACACCTGTCTGTGTTAGATATTTAAAAGTAAATTACAACAGCATGACATTCTTACTTACTCTTACAGGCTCAGCTCAAGTGCTCCCTACTCTGGGAAGTCTTTCTTGACCACTGGCTCAGCCTCCTCACCCCTGGTGTGCCTGGCACAGCACTGAGCAGTGCATTATTGTAACTCACCTGTCTTTCCTCCATGTGGCTGTGGGCTTCATAGGCAACAGGAAGCTTAAATCCTTAAGGCAGTGCTGTATTCAGACTAGATTCTCAACAAATGTAATCTGCAGAACGTACAGATAAGCAGACAGATATCAGATCCCTAGGCAAAGTGGCAAAGTTGACTGAGATGGTCTGGAGCCCCCAGACTTCCCTCTTCTCATTGCCCACAGCCTCATGTCACCCTCTCCCAACCTGCATGCCTGCCAGGGAACCTCCCTCTCCAAGTACCACCTCAGTCGTGTGCCTATTCCATCAAAGTTCAGAGAATCAATTTCCAATAAGCACCCAAAGAGGAAATATTTTAAAATTTTAATTACTGCTCTTAACCCACATTCATCCAGGAGGAAGAAAAAGGAACTGACAGATGATTTGGGGTAAGAGCTGGCATTGCAGCCCATTGAAGCTGCCTAAGAGCAGAATCCAATAACTGGGCTTTTCACTCTGCGAATCACTTGTTGGCTCCCTCATCAGTTAAAATAGGCACAACAGCTACTTTAAGTATTGTTTTGAGTATCAAAATACATAGCATATGCCAAGCACCTAGTGAAGCACCTGGTTCCCAGCAGAGTTAAACAGATGGTTATTGCCTCCCACCACCTGGGAGCATGGATTATCTTCACCTGCTCACCATCCCATTCCCTGTTTACCTGCTATGGATCTTGCTGGGGGAAACGTCTCCTCCTCTTTTCATTATGTGATTTAGCAGGACTGCCAGTTACACCACCCAATTCCTGGAACTTCCTGACTCAGGCCTGGCTTTCATTTTCGGGACCTCAATGATTGGAAAGGGTTGGACATGACCTGAGCGGGGCCAATGAGAACCCTTTGCAACATTTTGATATTTTGAAGTGAGAAAGAAAAGTCTTTTTCTTCCAGAGTCACTAACCTGTCAATAAGAAATCAGGGTCTACTAGCAACCCTGTCCTCCATTGTAGAGAAGATCTGTTTGCAAAAGGTAAGAATAAACCCTTGAGAAATGAAAGAGCATGTGCACTGTGTGCCAGCCACAACTTTCTGGGGACCTAAATTGCCCTCATGTTTACAGATGTCCCAACCCTGGATGTTTGCTTTAGTCAATGACCAATGAACCCTTTTCTCTCCCCCTTACATTGGTCAAAGCTATATTTTATTTATCATCTATCTATCTATCTATCATCTATCTATCTATCTATCTATCATCTATCTATCTATTTTTAATACTTGAGATCAAATCAAATAACCCTTAAGTCACACAGCCCCCTTCCCCCAGCTCTCCACCATTGCTTAGAAAATGTAACATAATCCAAATTGGTAGGAAACTAAGCATATTCCTAGCTTATTCATGACTCCTTAATTCCACATTTAGATCCGAAAGAAATGCCTGTTCTATCCATCAACACACATGGGAAAGAATGCTCTTGGTAACTGTGTTCCTAATAACCAAATATACCGGTTGAGTTTTTTAAAAATCCAGGCCCTGGTATGTGCCATTAGGAATCAAAATGGTGAATACTTCTGGCCAGAGGTAGTGACTGGTAGGGACCATGAGGGGGTTTGGGGGTACTGGAATTCTATTCTGGGATGCTGGACTGTATGTTGGAGCGGGTGGTGTTCCAAAGGTGAGTTCACTCTGTGAACAATCGTTGAGCTATGTAATGATGAGTTTGCACTTTTCTGTGTGTATATTACACTTCAATTAAAAAGTTCACTTTTAAAAATTAAAAAAAAAAGCACTGGCTTTTGTCACCACTCTGAATTGGTCTGCTCATCATCTGAATTCGGGACCACCATCTCAAATTCAGATGACAGTAAACCACTGGAGAAAGGGATGAGTGCTGATGGTGGTCCCAAATTCAGATGATAAGACATCTCTGGCTGCCTTGTCCCAATGGGCATTCTTCTTCTGATGACAGCCTGACCCCAGCGTTTCCTCTTCCAGTCAGCCTCTCCACTGTCCAGTAGACACCTTGCTCTCTATGCATAGCTTGTACATGCCCCTCCTTTAGCACCTGTCTTAGTGCAACTATTAAAAAAATACCTGAAACTGAGTAATTTATAAACAACAGAAATGTATTGCTCATGATTCTGGAGGCTGGGAAGCCCAAGATCAAGGTTAGCAGATCTGGTGTTCAATGAGGGCTCATTATTCATAGATGACACCTTCTATGTTCTCACATGGTGGAAAAGACAAACAAACTCCTTTGAGTCTCTTTTACAAAGGCACTAATCCCCTTCATGCAGGCTCCACCCTCACGTACTCATCACCTCCTAAAAGGTCCCACCTCTTAAAAAATAGCCAACTTGGAACTTGGAGTCCTAGATCTGTGTCCCAGCTCCCCTGCTTGCTAGCTCTGTGATGTTGGGACAGTCCTCTAACCTTTCTGAGGCTCAATTGCTTCAGGTGTACAATAGACACAATAGAATGTGGATTTCACATTATTTGCAAATCATAAGGTACCACATAACTAAGATTTCACTACTCAACAATGAAGTTCCCAGACCACAATTGGAGTTTTTATGACACAGCCAAACCTCCCAGGAGGATCTGGGGCTCTTTTTCTATAAAAATCTATGTTCTCCATGCGGGAGGCTGGGCCAGCACCATAAATTTACATGTTAGTTCAGTTTACCCAGTTTACCACTGAGTAAGAAAGAAAAATTTTGTTATTTGAGTTCTGTTTTTTGCAATGTGCCTTCCCAGTCAACACAGAAACAAAAATGGGTAGCTACTGAATATCACTGGGGAAGCCAGCTCTCTCCTCAGCTGGGCCTTTCTCTGAGTGATTGTTCTTTTTTTTTTTTTGAGATGGAGTCTCACTCTGTCAGGCCAGCTGGAGTGCAGTGGCGCCATCTTGGCTCACTGCGACCTCTGCCTCCTGGGTTCAACCAATTCTCCTGCCTCAGCCTCCCAAGTAGCTGGGACTACAGGCATGTGCCCAGCTAATTGTTGTATGTTTAGTAGATATGGGATTTCGCCATGTTAGCAAGGCTGGTCTCGAACTCCTGACTGCACCCACCTTAGCCTATACTAAGGGAGGCTGTTGCCTACTCAAACTGCAAGGCCTGCAGGTGAGGATGAAGACACTCGCAAAGCACAGGCCCATGCAACAGGGACTTACAAACTGCAAATCTCAAAACTGCCCATACTCAGTCATAGCAGCGGCCATCTCTTGGTTAGCATGGTTGCTGTTCTTCCTAGTTTGCTCTTTGGCAGGAACAGCCCAAAACAAAAGAAGCATCATCATCATCATCATAGTTTTTATTCATAACTCTATTGAGGCCATCACTGTGGCTCACGCCTGTAATCCCAGCACTTTGGGAAGTCGAAGCAGTTGGGCCATTTGAGGTCAGGAGTTCAAGACCAGCCTGGCCAACATGGCGAAACCCAGTCTCTATCAAAAATACAAAAACAGCTGGGCACCGTGGCACATGCCTGTAATTCCAGCACTTTGGGAAGCCAAGGTGAGCAAATCACAAGGTCAGGAGTTCAAGACCAGCCTGACCAACATGGTGAAATCCTGTCTCTACTAAAAATACAAAAAAATTAGCTGGGCATGGTGGCGCATGCCTGTAACTGCAGCTACTTGGGAGGCTGAGGCAGGAGAATCATGAGAACTTGGGAGGCGGAGGTTGAAGTGAGCAGAGATCGCACCATTGCACGCCAGCCAGTCTGGGCAACAAGAGTAAAACTCCATCTCAAAAAAAAAAATATATATATATATATATATATATATATATATATATATACACACACACACACACATATATATATACACACACATATATGTACACACACACACACATATACACACACACACACACACAAATAAAGCTGGGCGTGGTGGCACACACCTGTAATCCCAGCTACTTGGGAGGCTGAGGCAGGAGAATAGCTTGAACCTGGGAGGCAAAGGTTGCAGTGAGCTGAGGGCACTCCACTGCACTCCATCTCAAAAAATGAAGAAGAAAAAATCTCTATTGAATAACCCTATTGGCTACCGAGTACTTGGCACAACTGTGTGACTTAAATACATGATTTATTTTCCTCATAACGGCCATGCGCAGTAGCCACTATCATTCCAGTTGTTCACATACAGGAACTGAGGCCCAGAGAGGTTAAATATCTTGTCCAAGGATATATACACAATTCTGAAATTAATTCATCATTGTATATGAGACACTGAGAAATCAATGTGCAATGCTTTCACGGCACGTGCAAACAGTCTTTATGTGACCTTTTCCAAAAGAGCATTTGACGAAATGGACGATGTGAAAGCAGCTCAGTGCATCAGACCCTTGGAAGAGCTCAATGAGCAGGACCAGCTCTGCAGCCTTCTGGAAACCTAACTTGAAAAACTGTCTCTAGGTTGGCACGTTGCAAGGAACTTGAGGGCAGACGACCTCCCTTCACTGGGGCCTGAAGAAGCCGGTCTGCCATGGTGGTGGAGGCAAATCTAGAAGGTTATTTTTTGTTCGTTTGTTTTTGTTTTGTTTTGTTTTGAGTTGGAGTCTTGCTCTGTTGCCCAGGCTGGAGTAACCTCTGCCTCCTGGGCTCAAGCTATTCTCCAATTCTCCTTCCTCAGCCTCCTAGCAGGGATTACAGGTGTGCACCACCACGCCCAGCTAATTTTTTTTATTTTTAGTAGAGACTAGGTTTCACCATGTTGGCCAGGCTGGTCTTGAACTCCTGACCTCAAGGGATCTGCCCTTCTTGGCCTGGGATTACAAGTGTGAGCCACCATGCCCGGCCAAACCTGGAAGTTTTAGAAATCATGAATACAAGAAATGGGAGCCACCATCTCTCGTGAATGTTGAGAAGCCTGGCTGGTGTCCCTACTGAGCGTGAAGGCTGCCCCCATCATTAATTCATTCACTCATTCAGCAATTATATCTAAGTCTTCATGGTTTGCCAAGTTCTGTGGGAGGCCCCACATTCCAGCAGTAAGCAAAACCATCGGGTTCAGTGGGGGAGCCCAACAATGCACGCATCGTTTCCCAGCCAGGTATCACAGCTGCTGTGAGTGACGGCAGAGCAGAGGCAAAATGACAGCGCAGGTCTCTCGCTTTGTGGACCAATCACGAGATCCCCAAATCGCCACATTAATACTGATACACTGTATTTTATCTTAGAATAAGCGATCTCCGAACTGTGTACCTCTGGTTAAATAACTATTCCAAACTAGTCCCTGGTCTCTGTTCTTGCTGAGTGCAGCTGTGTTTCTCTGGGTAGGATGATCAGGAAAGACGGTCCAGGCTGAAATAAATGTTCTCAGGCCATGAGAAAGGAGGCTCCAGGGACTGGCGTTAGCTGAGAAGGAAAACAGAAGGGGATGGAGGATGAGAGGAGAAAAGAACCACCTCTGGGAGAAGGGACGTGTCTGGCTCCAGGTGAAGAGATGGGAATTAAGCTGGGAGACTCCTGCTGCTGTCTCCTCCCCTCCTTCCCCTCTCCACCATCCCCTCATCTAATCCCCTCACCAGACCCCCTCCTGTTTGCATTACCATCTCTTTTCACTCCACCTTCATTCTAAATGATTTTCCAGCCCAAGGAAGTTCACTGGAACCCCAAACTGCTTTGAGGAGACATGAAGAAGAGGAATAAGCAGAATAAACAATGAGAATTCAAGGCAGATCTTTTGGGAGGGGTTTTAAACTGAGGAGGGATGTGATCAGAGCGCTTTTTAAACATGTGCACCTTTGCTCAGCTGGAACGTAACCACCGTATGCCTTTATGATGTAATTGCACATCAAGATATAAATAAATGTGACTTCAGATTGAAATTCTGAAAAATCAGTATGACACCAACAAAAGTACCCATAACCTTGTTCTTAAATGTCACATGTTAAGCCAGAATCCTGGACACCAATGGATACTGTGGTTGTCACTCTGGTAGGGCTGTGGGCAGAGTTCAGGGCCACAAAGTAGAGAGCCTCTGCCCAGGCTGGGGCAGGCTTCCTGGAAGGGATGATGAGCAGAAGCTGAGACCTGAAGGAAGGGACGGTAGTGAAAAGGACGTGAATGTGGAAAAGAGGTGACCTCACACCCTCCGGTGCTGTGGCTTTGTGGGTGGTGCTGTGGCCACGCAGGCAATGCTGCAAGCAGTGCTGGGCTCCTCAGGAGCCAGTTCAGGACTCACCTCACTGGTTTTTGTTTCTTTGTTTGTTTTGAGATAGGGTCTTTCTCTGTCACCCAGGCAGGAGGCCCAATCTTGGCTCACATCAGCCTTGACCTCCTGGGTTCAAGCAATCCTCCCACCTCAGCCTCCAAAATAGCTGGGACTACAAGAATGCATCACCATGCCTGGCTAATGTTTTTTTGTTTCTTGTACAGACAAGGTCTCTTTATGTTGCCCAGACTGGTCTTGAACTGTTGGCCTCTATCCTGGATCTCCCAAAGTGCTGGGATTATAGGCATGAGCCCCTATGCCCAGCCCACCCAACTTTTTTTTTTTCTGAGACAGAGTCTCACTTTGTCGCTCAGGCTGGAGTGTAGTGGCTCAATTTCGTCTCACTGCAACCTCCACCTCCTGGGTTCAAGCAATTCTCCTGCTTCAGCCTCCTAAGTAGCTGAGTTTACAAGCACCTGCCACCATGCCCAGCTAATTTTTTGTATTTTTAGTAGAGACGGGGTTTTAGATTAGCCAGGCAGGTTTCAAATTCCTGACCTCAGGTGATCCGCGGACCTACCTTGGCCTCCCAAAGCGTTGAGATTACAGGCATCAGCCACCGTGCCCAGCACCCCCACCTAACTCTTAATGGACTACAATATACAGCCTGGAAGAGATGATTCCAGTTTGAACAATTCTAAAAACAGACAATCCTTAGTATCCACTTCAACGCCTCAGAATATTAGCAGCACCCTAGGCATGACTGATTCCCAGTGGCAGGGTTTCTGCTGTGTCCCCTGAACCTAAATGTGTGATTAGCACTTAAGGAGCTGGAAAATGAATGTCAGTGAATGTAGCTGCCTATGTTGAAGCAGGCGGTTGTTTGTTTCCTAGCTCTTAAATTTCACTAATATATTGCAACAAAGATGGAAACAAGCTATGTCTTTCTGGTTATAGAGGGTTCTCTTCCTCCATCACTAAACATGGACTTACAGGCTTTCCAGCAGAAACCTCTTTTCTGGGACTTCGGGAGATAGAGAACACAGACAGACTTTGCCCCTTTGTTGAACAGATTCAAAGGTTTTGCTTGTTTTTTGTTTTTTGGTTTTTTTTTTGTCCTTGTTTTATTTAAATTTTTTTTCAGAAACAGGGTCTCACTCTGTCACCCAGGCTGGAGTGCAGTGGTGCAATCTCTGCTCACTGCAGCCTCAACCTCCTGGGCTCAAGTGAACCTCCCACCTCAGCCTCCTGAATAGCTGGGACCACAGGCACATACCACTACTCCTGGCTAATTTTTGTATTTTTTGTACAGACAGGGTTTCACCACGTTGCCCAGGCTCGTCTCAAACTCCAGGGCTCGAGTGATCTGCTCACCTGAGCCTGGGCTTCCCAAAGTGCTAGAATTACAGGCACAAGCCACTCTGCCTGGCCTTGCTTTTCTTGTATAGAAAAAAATCTACCGCGTTGATGTTTCCAAATATACCCTCAGTTCTGCTTCTGGAAGCAAAACAAATTGGTACTGGAAAAAGTGAATGATCCCCCTGGCATCAGGAGCCCCAATTATCTGTGGAGAGCCTGTGTTGCTCATGAGAGGGACCCCAACAACAAAGGCCACACAATTCATGACTTAACAGGAGAATGGCCTTCTTCCTACTTGGTTCAACAAAGGGGCCGTAATAAGTTATTCTAGAAGCAAGCCCAGAGCACTTAGTTATAAATTGTAAATGAGGAAGATTTTTTAAAAATCTTTGTTTCATAGAACTTCAAACATCGATGTAGAAAATCAAAAGACTGTGAATGTCTACACTGATTTTTGTTAAGTGTAATGCAGATTTTTGTAAGGGCATTAATATTTGGTTCATAGAGAGACCAAAGGAAAAGATAAATAATTGTCACGTGATCCCTGGCTGACTTCTACATAAGGTGAAGGAAAATATGAAAGTGGCCAGTGTTTGGGAATGAAATCCAGTTGTTCCTCATAGAAAATACGGTAATGAGAAAACCAGACCCAAAATTCGAAGGAGAAAGCTGGCACCAGTTTAGAAGGGAAAACTATCAAAGTAAATGAATGGGCACGTGGGATCCTGACATGGGGATATTGGGGTATCCCTCTGAGAAAACAGGGTAGACTGCATTTTAAGTTTATAAAGAAGGGCATATAATATAAGAAGTAAAGAGACATAGGCATTTAGATTCTATTTTGGCAATATGGAGGCTTCGCTATTCTCAAACCATCCCATTACAAAACATCTAAAAATGCTGGAGTCCATGAGAATGGAAGGGAGCTCACAAGAGGCCAGTATCAAAGCTGAGCCCGGAGTCCTGAAAGCTAAATTCTCGAAACTACCCTAAGGCTATTTGCCAATTGTAGGAAGTAGAAGAGTTCCTCTTTAAAGTTCCCTTTCTTGTTTAAGAAAAATTCTTAAGTGTTAGAAACAATAGTTGGTTTTAAACACTTTCTTGAAAGCCTTCTTGCTTTTTTGCTGGTGGCTCTTTGTTAAGCCCTCTCCCATGCAGCTGTTAGACTTGTTTACAAGAACGTAGCACATTCTATGTCCTTGAACTTTAACCAAGATATCTGTGCTGGACGTGCTCACAGCCTATGCCTCTTCCTTATTTGGACTTCCCTTCTGTTCTCCATTGCTTTTACTTGTTTAGGAATGCCTTAAGTTGTTAGCCAATCAGGTTTAAGTTTAGACTATGAGGTTTGGCTCCAGCCAATGGAGATCAAATACAGCAATAAGGACGACCCCAAATGCGTAAGGTATATATATATCTGCTTTCCTTTGTTCCTTGTACCCTCGTGGCAAGATTACTTCCTTACTGCAGGAAGTAAAAAGAATTGCTTTGCTGAGAGATCCTTTGTCCCAATACTGATTTTTCTTTGTAGCACCAAAAATTTACATATAACACCAATCTCATTTCCACAGTCCTGTGGAGAAATATAGATAAGGCTTGGACCCAACAAACTAAAGAGCTGGAGCAAAGCCCACCTGCCTCACCCACACCCACCCACTCCCTCAACACACAATAAAGCCAGAATTCCTTAAAGGCTATTCTTAATGTGTTAAGAGTAAACCAGGAAAAAAAAATAAAAGCAAACAAATGTGTTTCTCTTTGGCTTTGTGTGGAGAAGGGGAACAGCCTCTACTGAAAATTCACAATCACAGCCCATACCATTATATGGGTGATGTTGAAAGCCTCAAGCCGAGGCTTCCATTTAAAGGGGATCTAGTTTGTTACTTCCCTGGGCACCCGGAAAAAATAAATGCAAATTGTCCTTGGAAAAATTGATCTTAGTCTTCAGTAATTTTCCATGGTTAAATTTGCATGGAAAATGAGCTCTTGGGAGAGAAAGAGAGAGTGAAAAAGGGAGAAAGAGAAAGATAGAAAACATTCTACTAGGAATAAGAATCAGAAATAATCAACAGCTGATTTAGACTCCTAACTACTACAAATATGAGAACTGTCAATATCAAAATGTATTAAAATTATGTTTAAACGAGAAGACAAGAATAGAGGAAAAAGGATAAAAAGGAATGAGCAAAGTCTCCAAGAATTATGGAACTATGTGAAAAGACCTAATCTACTTTTGATAGGTGTACCTGAATGTGATGGAGAGAATGAATCCAAGCTGGAAAATACTCTTCAGGATATTATCCAGGAGAATTTTCCCAATCTAGCAAAGCAGGACACTATTCAACCCCAGGTAATACAGAGAACACCACGAAGACATTTCTCAAGAAGAGCAACCCCAAGGCACATAATCATTAGATTCACCAGGGTTGAAATGAAGGAGAAAATACTAAGGGCAGCCAGAGAGAAAGGTCAGGTTACCCACAAAGGGAAGCCTATCAGACTTACAGCAGATCTCTCAGCAGAAACCCTACAAGCCAGAAGAGAGTGGGGGCTGATATTTAACATCCTTAAAGAACAGAACTTTCAGCCCAGAATTTCATATCCTGCCAAACTAAGCTTCACAATTGAAGGGAAAATAGAATCTTTTATGAACAAGCAAGTACTCAGACATTTTATTACCACCAGGCCTGCTTTACAAAAACTTCTGAAAGAAGCATTACACACAGAAAGGAAAAACCAGTATTAGCCTTTCTAAAAATATACCAAAAAGTAAAGAGCATCAACATAAAGAAGAATTTACATCAACGAATGGGTAAAATAGCCAGTTAACATCAAATTGTAGTAACCCTAAATTTAAATCGACTAAATCCCCCAATCAAAAGATATAGCCAAAACCTAACAGTATACTACATCCAGACCCATTTTATATCCAAAGATACACAAAGACTCAAAACAAAGGGTTGGAGAAAGATTTACCAACCAAATGGAGAGCAAAAATAAATAAATAAACAAAAAGCAGGAGTTGCAATTCACGCATTTGATAAAACAGATTTCAAAGCAACAAAGATACAGTGGTAAAAGGATCAATGCAATAATAAGAGCTAAGGATCCTAACACCCAGATACATAAGACCCATAAAGAGATTTAGACTCAATGAGACAGAAAATTAATAAGGATATCCAGAACTTGAACTCAGATCTGGAACAAGTAAACTTAATAAGTATTTATAGAGCTCTCCATTTTAAATACACAAAATATACATTCTCCACTTTAAATACACAAAATATTGATTGGCCATTATTAATACCCATTTTTAGAATAAAGCAATATTCCTGTTCTCTCTCCCTCTTTTTCTTCCTCTTTCTTCCTCTCCTTCTTTCCTTTTTTTCAAAAAAAAAATTATGTTAAATATGCTGCATATTTTTAAGATGAATTTTTATATTCTGAAATTCTGCTGGTTGTGAGTGGCTGTGCTGCCTGAAGTCTATACCCTAGGGTTCATTTCTGCACGCTGAGAAAGAATTTAGGACACAGACACATGTGGGTGGGTTAAGGAGCATAGAAGAAAGGAGAGAGGAGAGCAGCCCCTTGCGAAAGAGAGAGAGAGATGTCTGGAAGGGTGGCGGGCTGCAGCAGATTTTAAAGGCAGGCTGGAGAAGGTGGCACCTGATTTACATAGGGCTCACAGATTGGCTTGATCAGGTATGTAACAAAGTGTATGGGGAAGGCTGGTAACCCCACCCTAATCTTCTTACGCAAATGGGCATTCCAGTTGATCAATGCCATCTTGTCTGCTCCTTTATAGTACCAGTGGCTGGCAGAGAAGAGAAGATGGAGCTGCCGTCTTGAACATGTCTAGTCCTTAGTTCCTGCTGGCATTCACCCATGCAAGCTCCTAGCTTGCAGGCTGCTCTTTGTTAAAAAATGATTTGGGGCTGCTTTTTATTAAAAAGAAAAGCCTTACAGAGGACTCTCATGCCCTCGTGATCTGCCTAAGTAATTCTTTCTGAAATCCTATATCAGTTATTTTTAAGGAAAGGAAAGAAGGAAAAAGAGTTAGTGTAAAAATAAATTTAAAATGAATATAGCAGAAAAACATGTAAAAGTAATATGAAAGAATAAATATTAGATAAAAGAAGAACACACCATCTCAAAAGCCCAGGCTGCTTTCAAAAATAACCAAAACAAACTTCAAAAAATAAAAAATGCAATTAGTAAGACATGAGCTTAATTGATTACACAGCAGATCACACTCAGCCGAAGAAAGGATTAGCGAACTGAAATTTAGATCTGAATTTGAAGAAATTGCCTAGAATGCAAGACAGAAAGCAAAGAGATGAAAAATACGGAGACATGGAGGATAGAATGAAAAGCTCTATATACATCTGACTGGAGTTCTAAAGAATAGAAAGAAAGCAATATTCAATGAGATAATGGCTGAGAATTTTCCAAAACTGATAAAAGACTTGAATCTTCAAATGCTGGAAATATAATGATTCCCAAGCAGGATAAACAAAACACATACACACCTAGATTCATTGCAGTGGTAATATAGACCCTCTAAAGCAAAGAGAATATTCGAACAGAGCAAAAACAGATCACCCTCTAACACCACACAATCAGACAGAAAACTGACTTCTCAACAAGAAACGCAATTGAACCAGAAGACAAAAGAATAACATTTTTAAAGCACTCGAGAAGAAAAGAACAGGTAGTGTGTTGTATTTTAATCATATTATATTCACGGCAAAATTACCTTTTAAGAATAAAAGTAAAATAAGGAGGTTTTCAGGTAAATAAAAATGAGCTGGTCAGACATGGTAGCTCACACCTGTAATACCGGCACTTTGGGAGGCCGAGGCAGGTGGATCATCTGAGATCAGGAGTTCGAGACTAACCTGGCCAACATGATGAAACCCTGTCTCTACTAAAAATACAAAAATTAGCCAGGCGTGGTGGCAGGCACCTATGATCCCAGCTACTTGGGAGGATGAGGGAGGAGAATCTCTTGAACCTGGGTGGGAGCTGAGGTTGCAGTGAGCAGAGATCTTGCCATTTCACTTTAGCTTGGGAGAAAGAGCAAAACTTCATCTCAAAAAAAAAAAAAAAAAAAAAAAAAAAAAAAAAAAATGAGAGAATGAGAGAGAGAGAGAGCTTAACTAAAACAGACCTTTACAAAGTGACCTAATATTCTTCAAGCAGAAGGAAGAGGATCACAGAGAGGAAGATCTGAGCTGCAAAAAGAAATCCTGTGCAAGAACCCGGTGGGTGCATAAGCAAATCTAAACGATAAACTGAACAAACAATAATGATAATGTCTAATATAGGGAGTTAACAAAAGGTGGCAACCAGGTCCTGGACACTGAATGGTGTCTTGTGATTGGGGATAAAGCATTTTAGGGTCCTTGTGTTGTCTGCTGGGACGCTGATAAAGGAGACTCAGTTTCCTGATGACCTATATGTGGCCAGAACTATAGGTCAGAAGGGTTTAGCACACTACACCATTATTCTCCCCCGGGCTGATAACAAGAATGGCATTAGATTTTATTTTTATTTTACTCATTTTAAGAAATTTAAGACTCTCGAGAGTTCAAATACAAAATCTCTGTTCTTGGGCCAGGAGTTGGGACTCCGTTCTTGGGACTTGGTTGAGTTTAACGTGGTTGATCCGGTAAGGAAAAGGGATCAGGTCTGTGATGGTTAATATTGTGTCAACCTGATTGGACTGAAGGATGCAAAGTATTGATCCTGGGTGTGTGTGGGAGGGTGTTGCCAAGGGAGATTAACATTTGAGTCAGTGGACTGGGAGAGTCAGACCCACCCTCAATCTGGGTGGACACCATCCAATCAGCTGCAGCGTGGCTAAGATAAAGCAGGCAGGGGACAATGAAGAGCAGACTTGTTGAGTTGTCAGGGCTCCATCTTCCTCCCTTGCTGAATGCTTCCTGCCCTCGAACATCAGACTCCAAGTTCTTTGGCTTTTGGACTCTTAGACTTAACCAGTGCTTTGCCAGGGGCTCTCGGGCCTTTGGCCACAGACTGAAGGCTGCACTGTCGGCTTTCCTACTTTTGAGATTTTGGGGGACTGATCCACCATTGGCTTCCTTGCTCCTCAGCTTGCTGACGGCCTGTTGCGGGACTTTACCTTGTGGTCGTGTGAGCCAGTTTTCCTTAATAAGCTCCCTTTCATGTAGATGTCTATTTGAGGCCAGGTGCAGTGGCTCACGCCTGTAATCACAGTACTTTGGGAGGCCAAGGTGGGCAGATCACCTGAAGTCAGGATTGACACTAGCCTAGCTGAAACCCTGTGTCTACCAAAAATACAAAAATAACCTGGGCATGGTGGTGTCTAATCCCAGCTACTTGGGGGGCTGAGGCAGGACAAACTCTTGAACCCAGGAGGTGGAGGTTGCAGTGAGCCGAGATGGTGCCACTCCACTCCAGCCTGTGTGACAGAGTGAGACTCTATCTCAAAAAAAAAAAATTATATATATATATATCTCCTATTCGTTCTGTCCCTCTGGAGAAACCCGTCTACTACAAGTCTCAGGCTGCACAGTTGTCCTGGGATCAATGAGACTTCAGATCCTCAGTGAGGAATCTACTTCCACAACATCCATTCCTAAAACCATCCACACCGCCTAGATCCCCAATTCCACCTTGTTTGTTAGTAAAAAATGAATCGCTTCAGGATTTCTTTTTCCTCTTTCTTTTTGCTTTCTTCTCTTTCTCTCTTTTCCTCTTTCTTTCTCTTTCTCTCTCTTTCCTTCTTTCTTTTTTAGAGATAGGGTCTTGCTTTATCACTAAGGCTGGAGTGTTGTAGCACAATCATAGCTCATTTACAGCCTCGAGATCTTGGGCTCAAGAGATCCTCTCACCTCAGCCTCCAGAGCAGTTGGGATTGCAGGTGCACACCACCACACTCAGCTAATATATATTTCTTTTTTGGTAGAGATGGGGTTCTTACTATGTGGCACAGCCTGGTCTCCAACTCCTGGCCTCAATCCTCCTACCTCGGCTCCCAAAGTGTTGGGATTACAGGCATGAGCCACTGTGCCCAGCTACTTTTGCCATTTATTATACATACGTTTTGCTTAGGCAAAAAAAAAAAAAAAAATGCATAGCAGTAAATTCATGAGAAGCTTCTTCCATGTTGCCCCTGAGGTGTTACCTCCTAACCTTCTCAGGCTTGTTTTCATTTCTGTTTGTTACCAAACCAAGATCTAGAGGACTGAGGCCCCTGTGCCCCAGAGGAAGTCCTCATAGGAAGAGGGAAAGCGCTCAATGACTAAGTGTTGGCAGAGCTGGCTCACATATTCTGCAGCTGTTTGGAAAGCAGCCAGGATTAATAATGAACAGCTATCTTTCTGAACTTCATTGTGGGGTAGCTCATGTAAGAACAGACAGAAAATTTTTTAAAAAAAAATAACACCCCTGGATGCCCGCAGCTGGAGGAATGTGAAATAATAGTACACAGGGAGGGCTTTGGCTCAAATGGGATTCGTTTCCTTGTAAATTCCATTAGCAATCACTCTTCTGCTGCAGAACTGGGGAGGTGAAGCAGAGAACCAACTGGGGTGAATGAAGAACTGCCAGCTGACAGAGGAGATCAACGACCAACCCCAAATATTTATTTAAAAATATAGCAAGGAGAACGTCTCTTTAGAAATGTTGATAGCAGGACGTCCTGAAGAAGAGCCCAACGATTGCACATCTACGGACTAATTTCTCTAAAACAAAATTCGGATATACAAACTGCTGTTGCCGTATGCAAAATGGGACAGGGCGCAGGGGCGGGGGCGGCCTGGAAGAGGCTGAGGATGGGCCGAACTTAGGTTTCATCGGAGTAACACCCTAAGTCCTACCTCTTGGAAGGATTTCACTAGTTTTTAAACCAAGTAGAAAATCGAAGCTAGTTTTATAATTTCCCTGTTTCATTAGCAGCGGTTTTTTTTTCAGGCCATTATGTTTTTTATTTCCAGTATGGGTCCAGTCATCTAATGTTTCATTTCTTCCATAAAGTCCTAAGTTCAAGATCTTCTCCAGGTTTTGTCATACTGGCTCCTGCTCAGAGTGAAACGTGGGATGCTATTAAGGGCAAGAGTCTGATTCTTTCAGTGGGATATAAAACTAGGAGAGCAGCCCCCAGCCAAGATCCCCCAACACAATTGTATTAGTCTGCTCGGTCTGCCATAACAAAATATCACAGACGGGTGGCTTCAACAACAGAGTTTATTTTCTCACAGTTCTAGAGACTGGAAGTCCAAGGCCAAGGTGCTGTCAGGATCGGTTTCCAGTGAGGACTCCTTGGGTTGCAGAGGCACCTTTTTTTTTTTCCATTTTATTTATTTTCTTGAGACGAAGTCTCTCTCTGTTGACCAGGCTGGAGTGCAGTGATGTGATGTTGGCTCACTGCAACCTCTTGAACCCCTGAATTCAAGAGATTCTCCTGCCTCAGTTTCCTGAGTATCTGCGACTACAGGCACCACCACACTCAGCTCATTTTTGTATTTTTAGTAGAGACTAGGTTTTATCATGTTGGCCAAGCTGGTCTCGAACTCCTGACCTCAAGTGAGCCACCTGTCTTGACCCCCCCAAAAGTGCTGAGATTACAGATGGGAGCCACTGTCCCTCCCTGGCCAAGACACCTTCTCACTGTGTCCTCATATGGCCTCTTCCTGGGTAAGCCGAGGTGGGAGGGGAGGAGAAAGGAGGGGACAGGAGTAGGGAGGGAGGTCCCCTGGTCTCTCTTCCTCTGCTCGTAAGGTCACAATCCTATCTTATTAGATAGGATTCTTTTGACCTCATTTAATCTTGATTACCTCCCTAAAGGCCCTCCCTTTAGGGAGGAGCTGCAATTTGGAAGGCGGTCACGGGTAGGGCTTCCAAATATAAATTCCAGGGACACACGGTTCAGTTCATAACAAAAGTATTGCTTTATGGAGGTTCATCTGTGACACCTGAAAATGTGACAAGACCTCAGACTGGTTCGAACTTCCCAGTTGAGAGAAAGAGCATTGTCTTTGTCTCTATGAGACGTGGTGTTTTAGGTTTTTTTGTTTGTTTTATTTTTTTGAGATGGAGTCTTGCTCTGTTACCCAGGCTGGAGTGCAGTGGCAGGATCTTGGCTCACTGCAACCTCCGCTTCCCGAGTTCAAGTGATTCTCCTGCCTCAGCCTCCCAAGCTGCTGGGACCACAGGAATGCGCCACTATGCCTGGCTAATTGTATTTTTAGTAGAGACAGGGCTTCACCATATTGGCCAGGCTGGTCTCGAACTCCTGACCTTATGATCCACCCACCTTGGCCTCCCAAAGCCCTGGGATTATAGGTGTGAGCCACTGCGCCACCCAAGACGTGGATTTGAATCTTTTACCCCTTACCTGCTAATGTGATGTTGGGCAGGTTCCTGAACAAGCATTTTGGGAGGGTCATACAGGATGCTACATGAAAATATGTCGCCCTGGGCCATACGCATAGCAAGAAATTAACACCTGATAGTTTAATGACTCTTCTGGATGATTCTGTATGTTTCAGAAATGTGAAGTCAAAATGCTGTGTCTGAGTTGGGTCAAATAAAAAACATATATGGCTATAGCATTTTATTGTAGAATAAAATAAAGCAACTTGAAATCATTTCCAGGGCTTTTCAGGGTTAGCTAACATTCTCGTATTTGTTCCTTTGTACCAAAATATGAGCAGCTGGACTGCCAGAAATATGTCCTTCACCCTAATTTCTGAAGCTGGCTTCCTTTTCCTTTCTAAAGTGAAAGAGAATAAGGATCATCAGTTAGACAAACTAGTCCATGTGTGTCTTTCATGGAGAAAAGCAGAACTCACTTACTCAGTTAGCCATTTTTCTAAGAACCAAACACTCTGTCCTAAAGCCCTTTAAGCTGATATTGTGTTGAATGATGTCACTAATGTTAATTGACAGTTCGCTGGAAACCATCTCTTAAAAATTCTCCTTTTCCGTTCAAGGCCTGTTTATTTTGTCACAGAATTAGAAATCAAGAAACTTCCAGAAAGAAAATGTGTGTGTGCCTATGTGTGTATGCACATATGTTCTGGCTTTTAAACTAGGAAGGTCATTTGCAAGAGAGAGAGAGAGAAAAATGCAACAAGTAGAAATGAAATTAGACCTGTGTTTATACAGTTCTCCTCATTGGCCCAGGACTTATTTTTGAAAGTTTGTAAACCGGCCTTCCAGTTTAAATTGAATAAGTAGGTGCAGCTGAGTAAATGGAGAGACCTGGCTTTGCAGCCATGTGTTTTCACTTTAAAGTTACATCGAAGAGGAACGGAGGGGGTTAGAGACAAAAATAAGAAAGGGAGAGAGAAGGCAGTCTACGTTTAAAGGAAAAATGTGAGAAAACGAATAGTCAAAACAGAAGTCCACTCTGCTTGGCCTCAAAGGGTCGGAAGCCACTCCACCACGACAGGGGAGACAGAACAGCCTGCCCGGAGCTGTCCCCACAGACCTGGGGACAAGGGGAGAGGCTGCAGGCATGGAAGGCTGAGGTGCTGCCAGCCTGTAAAGGCACCTCCAGCTGGGAGTCTCCCCACAGCCTCCCGGGGAGGCTGGGAGGCTGGCACTGAGATGGGGAGACCAGTTCAACTGATCCTCAATAAGTAAGAACTCTGACGTTCTCTGTAGCCACTTGGTATTGGCTCAACTGTATCCCCCTCCTCCCAAAACTAATATTTTGAAGTCCCAAGCTCTAGTACCTCGGGATGTAACCATTTGGAAAGAAGGCATTAAGGAAGACATTGAGTTAAATGAGGTCATTAGGGTAAGATCTTATTCCAGAATGACGGATGGTGGCTGTCCTTGTAAGAAAGGAAGAGCCGCCAGGGGCCGTAAATGAAGAAAGGCCACGTGAGGACCCAGCGTGAAAGCAGGTGTCTGCGGGCCACGGAGAGGGGCCTCAGGAGACACTGGCCTGCAGACACCTTCACCTTGGACTTGGCCTCCAGAACTGGGAGGAGATACATTTCTGTCATCCCTGCCACCCAGTCTGTGGCATTTGGCCTATAGGTTATGCAGCCTGAGTGCCCTGACACACCACTGAAGACAACCCCGCCTGTGGCTCCAGGTAGAGATGGGCTGCGTTTTTGCTGGCACTGAGATGGGGAGAACAGGGTGGCTTCTTCCTCTGACACCACTGGAATCACTCAGTTTCTGCCTCCTTAACTGCTCGGGGCACGTTGTAAAAGCCATCTGGAGACTCATGATTTATGAACTCCTGGGTGATTCTAAAATACTTCCCTCAGCTTACCCCTGCCCTGCCCCTGCTGTGGGCAGAACTGAGTGCCCCCTCCCACCCCAAAAGCCATGCGGAGTCCTAACCCCCAGGACCTGAGAATAGGACCTTATTTGCAGATAAGGTCTTTAGAGAGGTGATCGAGTGTAGGTGAGGTCATCAGAACGGGCCTAATCCACTGTGACTGGTGTCTTTATAGAGGGAAATGTAGACACAGAGAGAGGCCGTAGAGAGGAAGGCCACAGGCAGATGAAGCGAAGAGCGAGTGCGGCAGAGGCCGAGGAGCGCAAAGCTTGTGGGGAAGCCCCCAGGGGCTGGGTGAAGGCTTGGAAGAGACCAACCCTGCCCCCACATTGACCTTGAACTTCCGGCCTCCAGAATCATGAGACAATACATTTCTGTGGTTCTGCCGCCCATTCTGTGGAATGTTCTTCTGGCAGTGCCAGGAAAGGAGTAGTCCCTCTTCCCAGGGTCCGTCTCCTGGGAACCTGATGAGAATCAGCTCTGGGGGGTCCAGTCCCCGCCAGGGGCTCCGAGATGCTGTGGAGCCCGGTGGCTGCACACATTTGGTGAGAGCTGCAGCATTTGGTGAGTGTGGTTGGCTCACATTCACCCACCAGTGCCCCACCCACCCCTCCTAATGGCTCTGAACCTCCCCCATTCCCCATTGCTTCCTCTCTCTCCACACCCTTAGTGCTCACGCTGGTTTTAGGGGTTTTAGGTTTTAGCTCCCGAAGTTTTCCTGCTCCCTTGCTGGCCCCTTCCAGGCTGACACCTACCTCCCCACCCCCCACCCCCCTCCCCCGTTGCCTTCTGCAGATCCCTGAGCTTGAAGCCTGGCGCAGATTGCAGGTACTCCGTAAATATTTGCTGAAAAGAGTAAACAAAATGAAAACCAGTGTTGAAGGGTGTGATGTAAAGACAGAGGTATCTGTCTATGACTATGTAGCAAATTTCCCCAAACCTCGCAGTTTATTCTCGTGGTTTCTGTGGGATGGGAACTGGAGGCTGAGCTGAGTTCCAGGCGGGCTGTTGGCTGAGCCTAGCTGCCACACCAGGGCTCTGCTTCCAGCTCGCCCACATCTGCTGCCTGGCCGAAGTTCCTTGCTGGCAATTCAGAGACCTTGGCTCCTCACCGCCTGGGCCTCCCCATGGGTGACCTGAGTGTCCTCAGACGCGGTGGCTGGCCTCCCGAGCGAGGGTGAATGACCAAGCTGGAGAGCTGGAGATGAAAGCCACAGACTCTTGCCACCTAATTGTGGACAGGACATATAGTCACTTGTGCTGGATCTATGGATACAATATGGGATGGGGGAGGGATTGCCCAGGATGTGAATTCCAGGAGGTGGGGTGAACAGAGCCATCCTGAAAGCTGCCTGCCCAGACGGACAAGGGTTCAAATCCCACACTTTCCATCAACTGGCTCTGGGCAACGCTGGCCCCTCTACAGATCTCCTTGGCTGATTTTTAGCTGAATCATGATGGCCAATAATTGGAAGGGGATGGACTATTCAAGTGGTTGCATATGTTGCCTCATCGAATCCTTGCATCAGCCCCCAGAGCCGGCTAGTACTACCCGCATCTGCTTCAAAGGAGAACTGCTGCAGGTCACTTACATGGTAAGGGACAGGGGCTGCAGCCTTGAACCAGGGTCTGCCTCTCCCTCCCTCCCAAGGTTTTTGTTGTTGTTTTTGAGATGGAGTCTTGCTCTGTCACCCAGGCTGGAGTGCAGTGGCATGATCTCAGCTCATGCAACCTCTGCCTCCTGGGTTCAAGTGATTCTCCTGCCTCAGCCTCCCGAGTAGCTAGGTTTGCAGGCACCCGCCACCACATCCAGCTAATTTTTGTATTTAATAGAGACAGGTTTCACCATGTTAGGCAGGCTGGTTTCGAACTCCTGACCTCAAGTGATCCGCCCACCTCAGCCTCCCAAAGCGCTGGGATTACAGGTATAAACCACCAAGCCTGACCCACTTACATGTTTTTAATTGGGAAACTGAGGCTGCTGGACTGCTGCGCCTTCTGCTGAAGCCTCGGACTGAGGAAACGGCTTCCACGTTGCTGCGGGTCCTTACCCTGCACCTGTTCTGTCTGCTTTTCCTGTGCTAGGAGCAGTGCCACGGGGCCTTCGGATCCTCAGGCAACACAAACACGCATCCTATGGGGACAGTCTGTCTCCTCTGAACAGGGACCAGCGGTTTGGGCTGCTTCTCGGACTCACAGTCTGCAGAATCAACCCTGGCCTGACAGCACAGTGTCCAGTGGCCGCTTGGACTGACTGACTCAACATGCAGCAGGTCACAAGCTGTCACTCTCAATTCACCTTCATTTCCAAACATTTGTTTCTGCCACTTTAAGGGGAGGGGAGGGTTCTAGACCGAAGAAGCTCATGGTTTGGGGCCATTCACTGGAGGCAGAAGACACCTCCTGGGGTTAGCGCACAGGCAGTGGAGGGTACTGCAAGCTCACATTTGCGGCCAGAGCCCAGGCTGCCCTTGCACGTCCAGCAGGACCAGGGCCCATCCTCCTAACTGAACGACTGCGTAGCCCCTTTCCCTCGGTGACCGTATTTCAGGACTCTTGATTTCTTTGCAAATCCCACCCAGCCTGGCCTGCCCCTCACTCTCACGCTGACCACAGACCAAGTCTGTGCCCCTTCAAAAGCAGAGTTAGGGTAATTTTACTTGACAGGACCGCTGCCTGCTTTTCTCCTTTTTCCTCATCCACCTTCCTCTCAGGAAAAAGCAATAGGTCCACATTTAGACTTCAAAGAAAAGCTGGGCTTGGGTTTCAAAAACTGCGGAGGCCTGGGCTTTGGGGTAGCTCCCTCCTCCTCGCCCCTGAACTATGGGGAACCTGGGAACAAATTTCATCTGTCTGCAGCCCAGCACTCAGGGTCAAGGTGAGGCCCAATCTGTGACCACGGAGGAATTCTGGAATGTGGTCATGACCAACAGGAATTTTATGAGTGTCCCTCTCTGGAGGAGCCTGAGAGAAGGGCTTACAGAGCCGGGAGGGCAGAGGGCGTGGGACAAAGTTCCTTGGATAAGGCTGTGGGTCCCTGGGAAGGGTCGGGATGGGGAAGGTCAACGTTAACCCTTTGAAGGGCCGGTGGGAAGAGGACCAGGTTCAGAGTCCAAAGGTTTTCACATCTAGGTGTGTTCTAAAGGTGGCAAAGCCTCTGATCATCAGCCAGTGTCCTATGTTACAGCACAGCCTAGCGACCAGACCAGCAGATGAGACCCTGTTAATCCCCCATGGTGATGAGTAACTGTTCCCCCGATCACAGATTGGGTGAGTCAGGGGGCCCCTAGGACTCGCGCCATTCTGTCTTACTCCACAGTGACTGGAAAACACAGTTCCTACTCTCCAAATGAGTCTCAGTGTGTTGCTCTCATTCCTGTTCTTTGCATACATCCACCTAACCTACTGATTTCCCTTGTTTGATAGCGTTTAAGGCTGGGTGGAGTGGCTCACACCCATAATCTCAGAGCTTTGGGAATTTGAGACAGGAGGATTGCTTGAGGCCAGGAGTTCAAAACCAGCCTGGGAAACATAGCAAGAGCACCCCCATCTCCAAAAATAAAATAAAATAAAACATTAGCCAGGCATGGTGGTACAGGCCTGTACTCCCAGCTACGCAGGAGGCTGAGGCTAGAGGATGTCTTTAGTCCAGGAGATCAAGGCTGCCTTGAGCTATGATCATATCACTGTACTCCAGCCTGGGTGACAGAGTGAGAACCTGACTCAAAAAAAAAAAAAAGTACATAAAAATAGCATGTAAGCCATGGAGGGAGGGCAATACTTGTGGCCTTTCCTGTGTTGCTAAATGGACCTTCAGAACTCCAGCTAACATGTCAGGGACAGCCCAGGGGAAGGCAGAGTGGAATGACCAAACAGGGCCTCGCGCTGCCTGGCCCCGCTCCATCTCACCTCCACTGCCAGCTGCGCCTCTTTCAACAAGGCCCGTAAGATAATTGAAACTTTTAGCTTATCTCTGGAATGGGGATAATCATACTTATTTTGCAGACTTATTCAGAGGGAGAGAAATACCGTAACATGCCCAGCATGGAAGTCAATGTTCAACTTAATAGTTTTCTTTCTCCACTTTCCTCTGGAAGCAATTCTTCCAGGTGGCACTAGGAGTGATCTTCGCAAGAGAGGGCGTCTCAGAGATGACAACTGTGGACATCCGTGCAACTTCTGTTCTCGCGTTCCTGCCGTTTTCAATTCCACAGTCACAGACTGCACCCTGGAAAACTCAGGACACCCTAGAGGGAGCTGCTCTGAAAAATCAAGTTGCTACTTGCTTGCTACCCTGCTTGCCACATAATGAAATGATTTTCCTTCCCTCTTTTATTTCCTTTCTTTCTTTCCTTCTGAGACAAATGGAAAAATAATTTGATCCCCTTGAATCTTTTCACCCTTTGTATTTTCCCCCTTCACACCCGAGCACCGCCCCTTGATAAATGAGAACACATGTGCTGAAATCGCCGACTTCACCCTCGAGACTCAGGGTCCTCATGCTCCCTGGGGGACACATTTCCTTTCAAACCTCCAGAATAAATTCATCACAGCAGGAAGAACAACGTTTTTCTTAAAAAAAAAAAAAAAATCAAATCCTGTGTCACGATTAATTCAGAGGGAAAATGCTCCCCTTTAATTGGAAACTTTCTTCTCTCCAACTCTGTAGTCTTTGACCGTGGCGATCCAGCACCCTTGGCCCGGCTGCTTTTGCAAAGTCTGCACTGATTCATTCCTTCAGGGAGCCAAAGGGTGACACATGCATATTTTGAATATTACCCTGTATGTATGTAGATCTGCCTCGTGGCTTGACTCAGGGGCTTCTAACCACCTGATGTACTGGCACTCGCCTGCTTTCAAGGATGTGTGCATTTTAAAAATCATCTTCAATTCTTTCATTTGGAGGGTGCACTTTCTGAAAAGGATGCTGGGAACCTTGTTATTTCACTGTTATTTCTCTACTCACAGCCCCTTTGCAAGCAAACCCCTTTTTCCTTAATGACAGCCCACAGTGACAAATGCCCAGTGCCGTTAACGTGAAGCTCCTTGGTTTGACCGTCTCCTGTAGGTGACATCAGAGAAACAGGGCATCCTCCTGAACTGAAATATCTGCTCAAGAATTCCTATAAACTTCCTTACCCTTTGTTTTAAGGAAAACTGCCTGACAAGAAGCGTACTTCCCCCTCGCTGCCTTTGTTTACATGTGCCCCTGTTAATAACAATCAATATTTAACAGAGGCACTCAGGCACCTTGGAAACTAATGTTCTTTCAAACACAAGCACTCTCTGGGAAGGAATAAAAGGAGAGGAGAGTCGGGTTGGCAGCCCTCCATCGGGTGACCATTTATTGTCATGGAATGTAGCAGAAGACGGCTCCTGCTATTTCCTTTTGATTTCGGTGTGTAAATCTGCTCTCACCTAAAGCTTGACCGCATGACAGTGCAGACACACATTAAACTGATTATTTCTGTCTGAGCTGTGTGTAGAATGTGCACTCTAAATTGCACATCAAAATGTTCTCCAAAATAGTACCACCTGCCTGCACGAGTATCATTTTCTTTCACAAAGGCAGACCCAAATGTGTTTCTGGATTCTGCAGCCTCTGGGCTGATGAGGGTTGTCACCCTTTCTGTGTTGGGTGCAAGCTGGGCTGGACTGGGGCTGCTGCTCCTCTCAGCCCCCTGCCTCCCCCTCTAGAGGGAGATGAAGACTCTGGGGGCCTTGCCATGGTGTCTTGAGCTCTTGCTCAGAAGAGGGTCTCAGATTCTCAGGGAGCAGCTTCTCCTGATCAAAATGGGGGAGAACAGAGGAACGCAGGGTGAGTGGGTAGAAGGGGCTGGAATGAAACGAGTGAACAAAGGCAGGAGAACGTGAAAGTATAACACAAACCATCGCAGACCAGAGAAGAGCACCTAGAGAAGAGGAGAGAGAAGCAAACCTAGTGAGGAGGACAGAAGGGATAAAACTAAAAACTGGGAGAGTGGCTTCATTTTTCACAAAGCAGAATGAAAACTAACCCCAGAAAAGGCAAGGTCCAGTTATCGTGATTTCTCCAGAGTAACCCACTTTTCTCCAAACAAATGTCGTGCCCTTGCCAAGAAAAAAGAAGACAAAGACGTTCAGAAGAAGAAAGGTGTTTTGCCCATACAGGGGCAAGCTATGGGATTTCATTCTCAACACAGCGCTCTCCTGACTCACAAACCCACACAAGCACCAGAGTAAAGGAAGTCATCTCATCCCATCTTTGAGGGCTGGGCTTGCAAGTGCTTCTAATTTTATAATATTTGGGGTGATATGCAGGAATTTTCTTGGTCACGTTATGCTCTGGATACATAGCTTTGAGGGTCTAAGCAGGGAAGGTAGAGGCTCCCCCTTCACAGTTGAAAAACTGAGGGCCACAACTTTTCCATCATGTCTTTCTTTATTAAGTTGGAGGGCTGAGGCTACTCTGCTCTCTCAGAGACTTTGGTTTTGGCTTCTGGTTTCAGCCCCTAAAAGTCTGAGGCCCTTCATCCTCACCCCCAGACTGTGCTTTTTGCTTCCATTTTCCGTTTTAGCCAAGCTCCTAAAAAGTAATGTATATCCGTCTGGGATCCGTGGATCATTCCTGTAATCCCAACCCTTTGGGAGGCCAAGGCAGGAGGATCACCTGAGGCCATGAGTTTGAACTAGCCTGGACATCATAGGAAGACCCCATCTCTACAAAAAAAATACAACAAAAAGGCTGGGCGCAGTCGCTCACGCCTGTAATCCCAGCATTTTGGGAGGCTGAGGCGGGCAGATCACTTGAGGTCAGGAGTTTGAGACTACCCGGCCAACATGGCAAAACCCTGTCTCTACCTCAAAAATGCAAAAATTAGCCAGTATGGGGGTGCCTGCCTGTACTCCCAGTTACTTGGGAGGTTGAGACAGGGGAATCTCTTGAACCCGGGAGGCGGAGGTTGCAGTGAGTCAAGATCACGTCACTGCACTCCAGCCTGGATGACAGAAGGAGAACCTGTCTCAATAAATAAATAAATAAATAAATAAATAAAATCTCTATCCCTGTTTCTGCATCTGCAGCTCCTGTTTCCATATCAGACAACTGTAAGTCAGTCCCTCTCCCACACCCGCTATTCCCCGTACCCTGACAAAGTCTAAGCCCCATGCCCAAGGCAGAGGGAGCTTTTGAGTCCACTTACTGTCTTCGTGGTGAGCCTGCTGATGCTGATCACCCCCTTTTTAATCTGCCCCTCTCTTTGAGCACCCTGACACCATTCTCTCCTGTTGCCCTCTGCCTTTTCTAACTGAACATTCCTTCTCTTCCTGGCAGATGCCTGTTTGATTTGGTTTGGTTTGGTTTTAGCTCTGTGATGGTTAATTTTATGTGTCAACTTGCCCTGATATCTGGTCAGACCCTATTCCAGCCGTATTTGTGGGGGTGTTTCTGGATGGAATGAACATTTGAATTGGCGGACTGAGTGGAGCACATGCCCTCCCCAATGTGGGTGGGCCTCATCCAAACTGTCGAAGGCCTCAATAGAACCAAGGGCTGAGGAAGGAGACGTTCCTCTCTGCCTGGTGGTCTTCAGGCTGGGACTGGCCTTCTTATGCCTTCAGACTTGGACTGAGACCTACGCCATTGGCTGTCCTGCTTCTTTGGACCTTGAACTATAGATCTTGGGATTCTTCCAGTCCCTCCAAGAGGATAGGAGAGGGAGAGAGAAAGAGAGAGAGAGGGAACCTAGTGGTTCTGTTTCTCTGGAGAACTCTGACTAATACAAGCCCATTCTCAAGTCTCAAATGGGTCATCCATCCCAGGTCCCAGGTACACGTCAGCCCTCTGAGTTCTGTCACTGCACCCTAGCTGTGGGGAAATTATTTTCACCAAGGTCACTGCCGTTGGCTGAATAGTGGCCTCAGAATATCTCTATGTCCTAACCCCCAGAGCCTGGGAATGTCACCTTATATGGCAAAGGGGACTTTAGAGATGTAATTAAATTGAAGATATTGGAATGGGGAGATTATCCTGAATTGTCCAGGTGGATGTGACACGTTAACATAAGTGTCTACAAGGGAGAGAAAAGAGGATTCAAATTCAAAATTAGCCCCCAATTGGATCACAGACCTAAATGTAAGAGCTAAAACTATAAACTACTTGAAAGAAAACTTATGAGTAAATCTTCGTGAACTTGAATTAGGTAATGGTTCTTCATATCTGACACCAAAAGTGCAAGTCACAACAGAAAACAGATAAATTAGACCACATCGAAATTAAAAGTTTTTGTGCTACAAATCATAGTATCAAGAAAATAAAAAGGCAATCCACAGAGTGAAAGAACATATTTGCATATCATAAATATGATAAGAAACTTGCATTTGGAATATGTAAATAACTCTTACAACCAAAAATAAAAAGACCAGTAACCCAATTTAAAAACGGACAAAGAATCTGAATACACCTTCCTCCAAAGAAGAAAATATACAAATGGCCAATCGATTATGAAAGAATTTGCAACATCATCAGTCATTAGGGAAATGCAAATCAAAACCACAATGATATCACTTTACGCCCACCAGAAATGGCTTAAATAAAAAAGATAGACAGTAGCAAGTGTTGTCAAGGATATGGAGAAATTGCAACCTTTATTCATTACTGGTGGGAATGTAGAATAACATAGTTGTTCTGGAAAACGTTAAACTTACAATTATTATGTGACTCACCAATTCCACTCCTAAGGGTGTAGGTGTGTGTCTCTCTCTCTCTGTGTGTGTGTGTGTGTGTGTGTGTGTGTTGTTTATAAACACATATGTACCTATGTATGTATGTATATAGAAAGATGGATAAAAAGATACATATGTGTGTATATATCCAAGATAAATAAAAACATACATCCACACGAAACTGGTATGTGAATGGTCCATGGCAGCACTGTTCATAATAGACAGAAAATGAAAACAGCTTAAAGGCCTATCAACTCACAAATGAATAAGCAAAATGTGATCTATTCTTATAATGGAATATTACAGGGCAATGAAGAGAAATAAAATACAGATACATACCGCACCATGAATAAACCTTGAGACATTATGCTGAGTGAAAATAGCTAGCCACAAAAGACCATGCACGATTCCATAAATATGAAATATCCAGAATTGGCAAATCTATAGAGACAGAAAATAGATTACAGGTTGCCTAGGACTGAGATGAGGGCAGAAAGTGAGGAGTGGCTGCTAATGAGCACAGAGTTTCTTTTTCAGATCATGAAAATATTCTAAAATTAGATTCTAGTGATACATAAATCTGTAAATTTATAAAAACCATTGAATTGCATCTTTAAGTGCTTGAATTATATGAAAGGTGAATTATACCTCAGTAAAGGTATTAAATAATTAAAAAATTAAAAAGAATGCCACAGAAGTGATGTGTCCTTTGAAGGTATCATATCCTCAGGAGGTCCCCATGTCCCTTTATTTGCTTTGATCACTTGGATAAAGTGACATCTGCCAGGTTTCTTCATGGTCACCTTATTCTTTTTTCCTTGGTAGGGAAATCCACTGAAAAGACATAAATATCGTCTCAGCCCATCTCATGCATTAATCTTAGCATCCATGGCTGACTCTTGCCTGAAACAATGATTACTGTTAGGTTTGCCGACTGGCGATTCCCTGTTTCCATCTTGCTTCCACATTTCGTAGCTGGAATTCTACTGAAAGGAACGCCTGTCCTTTTCCCCACAACCATTATTTATTTATCCAATTGTTTACTGATATTACCATAGACCCATGGGTTCTGATTTTATTCTAGGGTTATAACAAACACTCACCGACTCATCAAATATTTAGGGTGATTCTAGCACGTGCCAAACACTCTTCTGGACTCTTGGATTTCACCGTTGAGCATGATGTCTTGGCCAAGACAGCTTCTATTCTCCTTGGAGAAGCGTCCCCTCCCCCCTGAGCTGGCACCGGTGTCTCCTTTGTGGGTGTCCTGTGCACATGCTTGCACAGGTCCATGCCCTCAGTCATCTGTTTCCTATCTCTCTGGGCTGGCCCGGAGGACCCTGAGGGCAGCTGCCCACATTGAAGATCTCGAAGACACAGCACTGATTCTCAAAGACACTCAGCTCTTGCTTCAGGCTGGGTGAGTTAGTGAGGGAAGGAGGTGAAGGAATGAACAAATGCTAGTGCTCAAATGCAAGTCATAATATTAGAACACTGTCCAAGAAACTCGAAGTTTAACTTTGGTTTGTCCTTGAGAGGCTGCCAGCTGTCTGGTATATTGGTTTTCTATCTAGACATAAAAGGAGAAAATGGAAAGAATTCAATGTCCCTCCATGATTTCTGGCTATGAGCCATTGGTAGAAGGAGGTGCACACACTTGGCCTTCGGGATGGGGAAGATCTGTGGGTTTGGCAGCGCTGAGCTGAAGAGGAGCCCCCAGGACACTCAGGTGGGAGGTCTAGGAGGCAGCTGCAGACCTGGGCTAGCGATCCCCAGAGAGCACCGGGTGGGGTGTGGGGGATGGTGATGCTTTGGGAGTCATGGGCCTCTTGGAGGAGGAGTAAGCCATGGGGAGCACGCGCATGAGCAGAGGGAGGAAGGAAGAGGAAAGGGAAGGAAAGAACCCATGACAATACCAAGGGTGACACCTTGAAGGCTGAGGAAGAGGCTGAGAAGACTTTCAAGGAGGGAACGATCAACAGAGCCAAGATGTGCGGCAAGAGACCCCAGGATATAGGCTGACACGGGCCAGGATCTAGGTGGGGCGGGAAAGTTAGGGGCGGGGAAGTTAGGGGGTGGGGAATTTAGGGGTGGGGAAGTTAGGGGGCGGGGAAGTTAGGGGGCGAGGAAGTTGGGGCAGGGAAGTTAGGGGCAGGGAAGTTAGGGGGCGGGGAAGTTAGAGGCGGGGAAGTTAGGGGGTGGGGAAATTAGGGGGCAGGAGGCCTATTTCAGAGACTGCAATGGGATGATGGGGAGGTGGGGTAGGTGGAAGGGAAACGTATTCCCACGAATAACTTGAATGCCAACAGAACAGAGATCTGGGGATATCTTGGTGGAAGCAGAGGATCAACTGATTACTTCTTTAAAGGTCATGGAGAGTCTTGAGTATGTTCACACATCAGGAAAGACTGAGCCAGGCTGGGCGCCGTGGCTCATGCCTGTAATCCCTGCACTTTGGGAGGCCAAGGTAGGAGGATCACCTGAGGTCAGGAGTTCAAGACCAGCCTGGCCAACATGGAGAAACCCCGTCTCTACTAAAAATACAAGAATTAGCCAGGTGTGGTGATGTGCGCCTGTAATTCCAGCTCGGGAGGCTAAAGATGCAGGAAGAGAAAGGGTTCAGGGCCTGGATGGCACTGACATTGGTAGGGAGGACCCCGCCTTCCTAGGAGACAGGAGGGAAGAGCAAGCTGAGGGAGGTGCAGGGGTCTTGAGCGGGGAGGGGCAGGGGCAGGAAGCTGGGGTGACCTCCTTTGAGGGCCTCCGTGTTTCCTTGTGAGGAGGAGGGGAGGTCACCTGCAAGGACCGGGCCTGGTGGGCTGGAAGCCTTGGACCCCTTCATTGCTGCCTGGCTTCCGGAGACATCACCGATGCTCAACCCCACAGCTCCCAGCAGGCTGCAGGAGAGAGGAGAGGAGGTGGGTGGGGTGCGAAGAAAAGCTGGAGGGAAGGAAGTTAGAGTAGGAGAGCAGCTGAAGGACCGACTTGTGGTCTAGGGAGGGACCCAGGAAGCAAACCCAGGGGAGCCAGGGAGGGAGGGAGCTGGAATAACACTGGGCTGTGGCCAGCAAGTGGGAGGATGGAGGCGGGGGTGTGTCAGGGGAGCAGCCGGTGAAGACAAGATGTGGGTGTGGCTGTGGGTGTAAGTGGCCGGGTTTGCCAGAGCCAGCGGAGACGTAGGAAGTGAAGGGGGCATTCCAGGACACCCGAGGGGGAGGCCCCACCTTGGAGGCCTCGGCTAAGGCCGCCAAAAACATTGTCCAGTGTGTCCAAAGATAGATCCTGCCCCCATCCTGGGGCATGGGAGCAAAGGAAGAGGATGGGAGTGATGGGTGGGTGGGGTGGGGCCACAGAGGAGGAGAGGAGAAAGAGAGGAAGGACCTGGGGACAGGAGCAAGGGGTGGGGACAGACCTGTGTTGTCTCAGTGGGGACACTGCCTCGGAGAAGCAACACTGCTGCCTGTGCTGCGGTGACTTGGAGCCTGGACTCCCAGATGTAAGCTCCACAAGCACCTCTTCTAAAGGCAAAGGATTCTCCAGGAGCCCCAGTGTTTTTCTTTTCTTTTCTTTCTGAGACGGAGTCTTGCTCCCTCACCCAGGCAGAAGTGCAGTGGCACCATCTCGACTCACTGTAACTCTGCCTCCTGGGTTCAAGCAATTCTCGTGTCTCAGCCTCCTGAGTAGCTGGGACTACAGGCACCCACCAGCACACCTGCCTAATATTTTTTGCCTTTTTATTTTTTTTGAGATGGAGTCTGGCTCTGTCACTCAGGCTGGAGTGCAGTGGCGCAATCCTGTCTGACTGCAACCTCCAACTCCTGGGTTCAAGTGATTCTCCTGCCTCAGCCTCCCAAGTAGCTGGGACTACAGGTGCCGGCCATCGCGCCCTGCTAATTTTTGCATTTTCAGTAGAGATGGGGTTTCACCATATTGGCCAGGCTGGTCTCAAACTTCTGACCTTGTGATCCACCTGCCTTGGCTTTCCAAAGTGCTGAGATTATAGGCATGAGCCACCAAGCCCGGCCTGTACTTTTAGTAGAGATGGAGTTTCGCCATGTTGGCCATGTTGGTCTCAAACTCCTGACCTTAGGTGATCTGCCTGCTGTGGCCTCCCAAAACGCTGGGATTACAGCCCTCAGGTGAGCCACCGCACCCAGCCCCCAGTGTTAAAAAGGAAAGAGGGTTAAATTCTGTACAAGTGCTTCAGGCTCTTCAACTCCTATAAAACCTAAGCACTGGTGTCCAAATTTTATACCCAGTGAGAGGCTGATAATGGAATTTTGCTGAAACAAAATCGTTGTTTCCATCACGGCTCTCATCCAGGGTGCTGGAGTCCAGTTTCTTCTTACTTTACTCTCTTGCCCTTTGTCCTTAGGATGATTCAGATTCTCCTGCGACTGGATTCTCTGTCTGAGCTGCTTTGAAATCTTTGAGACATGGGGTGCATCAGTGGCACCTGGTCTCTATCTGATGGGGTAAAGCTGGTGTGGTCTGGAGGTGCCGGTGACTGACAGCTCTTAGCCAAACCTCTCACTGTGGATTCACCCTCCCTGAAGAGCACCACCTTGCCCAAGGTCACGCCTCCTTCCAGGGTCCACCCACCCCCAGTGATGCTCGGTGCTGAGTATTGATATAGTTTGACTGTGTCTCTACCCAAATCTCATCTTGAACGGTAATTCCCATAATCCCCCAGTCTCATGGGAGGAACCCACTGGGAGGTAATTGATTCATGGGGGCGGTTACCCCATGCTCCTGTTCTTGTGATTGTGAGTTCTCATGAGATCTGACGGTTTTATACCGCGCTCTTCCCCTGCTTTTGCTCAGTACTTCTCCATGCTGCTACGTGAAGAAAGGCATGTTTGCTTCTCCACGATTGTAAGTTTCCTGAGGCCTCCGCAGCCACGCCGAACTGTGAGTCAATTAAACCTCCTTCCTTTATAAATTACCCAGTCTCAGGTATGTCTTTTCTAGCAGCATGAGAATGGACTGATACAGAGATAAAGCCCCAACCACCTCCTTCAATGTGGGATGACTCTGAAGGTCAGTCCCCGCTCAGGGGCCCCTGCATGGGGTTGGCTGAGGCCTTCATTGCAACTGCATCACAGTTCAACTTCTCTCTGAGGTCTCAGCTGCCTTCCCCCCTGGGCTGTTGACCCTTAGAGTATTCCCCAGTAAACTTCCTGTATGAAAGCCGTGCGTCGGAGTCTGACTCTTCGTACAGTTGCCAGACTCAGTGCATAAAAATGCAAGGTGCCAGCTAAATTTGAATTTCAGATAAAGAATGAAGAACTATGTGGTATGAGGATGCTTCAAATACTATGCAAGGTGGTTTAGCAAAAAATTACGTTCTGTTTTCAGACGCTTACATTTAACTGGGTATCTCACATTCTATCTGGCAACCCTACTTCTTAGGGAGTCCCAGCTGGGTCATGGAATGATCGTTTATGGTTCTCATGGGCTGTGGAAGAGGAGCCCCGCAGTTTCTATGGCAACGAAGGAGCATAAAGTTATAAGGTTTTAGGAGGCACAAGGGCCAGGGGCACTTCAGGATCAATGGAATGGGTCTGGAGAATGTGTTGAGGACCCGTATTGCTGGTGGGGCTGAATAATTCCCAGTGGTGGCGGTGAAACTGAACAGCTCTCCCAAGAGAAAGTTCCCACGCTGCCCATCTGAAGGTAACCATCTCTGGTGAGGCTGCCAGCAGAGCAGAGCGTGAGCACTGAGAGGCCGGGAAGATGGCACCCCCGTGACAGTCACAAGGGGAGACTGCCCACTTCCTGCCCTGGATTTGGGGAGCCCACTGTTACTGAAGAGGAGACTCAAAGCCAAATCATATCCACTCCTTTGCTGAAAGCAGTGACGGCCTTTTTCAATGGTAAGGACTGAGCTTTCAGTGGCAAAATAAGACTGTTTTAGTAACAAAGAATAATGAATAATTTTAGAATCAGGTCAAGATGGTGTGATGAAGGGACCTTAGTTGGCCTTTAGTAAGAAAAAAAGGGTTCAATGTGACATTACCCAGGGCCAGTTACTGGAAGGAATAAAACCACTTTATGCTTATGTCCAATGAGTTATACTCTCACTAAGTCAGTTACGATTATTATTATCATGTCAAAGGGCTTTTAGGCCTGAAAAACTAAGTTTTCTAATATCCTAAGTGAATATGCCTGCTATGAAAGCTGACCAGAGATAAAGGAGAAAAGATCACAATTAGGAAAAGACCTCGGTCCTGACTCCTTGGCCGGGCCACCCCTCTTCCTGCTCTCTCAGCCTCTTCCCACTGCCGTCGCTCTGGGAGTCAGGGAGGGGAGTGGCTTTTGGGCCAAAACTCTACTCAGGTCTTCCTAAAGAGCTTGCCTCATCCTACCACTTTTCCCAATTCCTCTCACCCACACCCAGCTCTGCATGGCTCTCTTGGGGACATTGGTGATGTGGTTGGTTCATGCCCTTTGTACTGGTCTGGATCCTCCTTGACCACTTGGCAGTGCCCGAAGCAGCTGCCTGCCCACTTCTCCTGAGGCTCCTCCTCCTGTGCGGACGGGACCTCCTGCCTCACCCTACACCCGCTTTCTCTGTTGATTACCTACCTCCTCTTTCCACCTTGGGTAAGGTACTCATTCCCCAGAATGCCATTCTCAGTTTCCTCTCATTATTTGTGTTTTTCTGTGTGATAGCTTATTTTTAAATAAACTTTCTGAATATCAGCTTTATTTCAATATAACTTACCTACCATAAAATTTATTCCTTTAAAGTGGTCAATTCAGCAGCTTTCAATGAAGTCCCACAGCTGTGCAACTAATGTGGCTGTGGGTGTGAGTGGCTGGGTTTGCTGGAGCCAGGGCGGGTGTAGGAAGTGAAGGGGGCATCTCAGCACACTTGAGGGGGCAGTCCCGCCTCCAGGACCTTGGCTGACATTGGCTAAAATAGTGTGTAATGTGTGTGAAGATAAATTCCGCTCTCAGTGCTCAGGGGGTATCACAGTGTTGTGTTCAAGTAACATTCATTTTACTTAAGAGTCTCCCAAAGTTCAAGAATACTGTGCCTAATTTATAAATCCAGCTTTATCATAGGTATGTGTGTATGTACAGAAAAAACCATAGGGTTTTTCTGCCAGATAGAATGTGAGTAACCACAGGGTTAGGTACTATCCACAGGTCCAGGCTTCAGTGAGTGTCTTGCAATGTGTCCCCTCTGGATAAAAGGGGACTACTATACTATATTTTTCTTTTGAGTTGTTTTTTTTTTTTTTGGAGACAAGGTCTTGCTCTGTCACCCAGTCTGGAGTGCAGTGGTGAGATCTCAGCTCACTGCAACCTCCACCTCCCAGGTTCAAGCCATTCTCCTGCCTCAGCCTCCTGAGTAGCTGGGACCACAGGTATGCCCCACCACGCCTGCTAATTTTCATATTTTTAGCAGAGACAGGGTTTAACCATGTGATCCAAGCTGGTCTCAAACTTCTGGCCTCACGTGATCTGTCTGCCTTGGCCTCCCAACGTGCTGGGATTACAGGCCTGAGCCACAGTACCCAGTCTCTTGAATTTTGAACCTGTGGGTGGATATGAGCCTAGTTAAAAATTTCAGTCTAATGAGAGAAGAGAACAGATGCATGGGACAACTAGCCAACTCCACCAGCATAATAACTCAAAGGCAAAACTCTGTCTCTTGTTCTACCAGTCAGGGTCCAGTCAGGCAAACACAATCAAACCCATCCCTAGAAATTGATCGTGAGGAACTGTCTGGTTAATAATGCCAGAAATCTTTAGGGCAGGCTTCCAGAAGGCAAGGTCAGAACCAGGCAGGGCTCCACAGACACAGGCACAAGCTCACATCTAGAGAAGGCTGAAGCTGTCTTTAAAGGCTTTGCAAGTTATGCCCTCCAGGGTAGTCTCCCTAAGCTAACGCCAGCTGATCAGGGACTTCATGCACATCTGTTCCTTCACCGCCCCGTCTCCGTGAGTGTTTGAGTAACCAGGAAGAAGGTGTGTGTGCTGCACAGGGCTGCTGCTGCTTTTCTGTCCTCTCGGTCTTCTAAAAGAACGTCTTTTGTGGCCCACCCTGTCTGAAAACACACTGGAAAGGGAATTTTAAGAAGTGCAATTCAGTGCAGCAGTGTATCACAAAGCCGCACACCTGTGGTCCCAAATTGAGAAGTCCCAGTAAAAGTCTCTATTTGGCCCAACTCAAGTCATATGACCAGCCCAATCCAACCACTACTGCAAGGGGAAGTGGTGGAAGGGTTGGGCTGAACCGTGTGACCGTCTTGTGACTAGGAAGGGAAGGACACCATGATGGGTGCTCCCATAACAGCACCTGATTGGGATGGCGAAGGGGGAGACCCCCCCAAAAGAATTGGGGGTACTGGAAACCTAACACAACCCATATCATCATCCTGGATGCCCCATGGGACTGAGCACCATGCTTAGCTCTTAGAAGGCCTTCAGAAAGCACAGCTGGCAACTGAGGTAAGAACTCAAGTGAGACCCGTGGATGATATTAGCTAGACCATTTGTCCACTCACTGCCATTGGCTGGACCTGGCTGAGACCCAAGAGAAGAGCAAGCCTGTCCATCCCAGAGGTTCCGGCACATCAGGAGTGGCTTTCAGCCATGAGCACCTTTCCAATTTTCAGAAACTTGTTATTTGCCAGACATGTTACATATCTCCACCGCAGGACTCCTGCTTGTTCACACTCAGCTTCCTCCGGAGGTCTCTGGCAAACACCATCTGGCTTCGGGGACTGGGGGGAGGATGAGCCCTGGTGTTTTGTTGCATCACGGCCTCCTCCTCAGAGGATTTCTCCCCTCCTCATGGCCCCCAAGGAGAAGACCCCCCAGGTCTGTGGGCCCCACTTGGCAAAGGTGGCCAGTGTGTGTCCCAAGCCCAGGCGCGGCATCATCCCCTTGGTAAATCTGGGTTGGGGAAATGGTTCTTAGCTCTTAACCCATCAAGGTTTCCTGAGCCTTTGCGTCTGTGCAGTTCCAGAAGGGAGAGGTGCTGTCACTGTATACTTATTCCGGTCTCATGCTCCACGATGTTGTCAACTCCCCTGCAAGGGAAGCGATGTCACATCCTGCCTGTACGTTTCCTCCGTGCCTAGGAGGGTAGTTTGATTTTAAAGGGCACCAGCCAAATGTTTGCTGATGAATAATAAATGAAGGAGGAGATGATTTTCCAGCCATCACTGGAGGAGGTCAGGAGGGGCTGGACTTCACTTCCCTTTCATCAGAGTCAATAACTGAGCTAAAGTTATAGACTCCGATGTGCGGTGCTGATGCAAAGTGGGTTGACGGTGCTAGCGGCACGATTTCTCCCGTTGGACGTTCTTTGCAAGCCCTTTGTCCTTTTCATTTGATGCACTTATTGGAGGAGTTTGTAGTTACTTATAACACATGTCTTTCATTCTGCCTCTCTTTCCTCCTGGACTATAAATTCTGCAGCAATCAAGACAGGGCCTCCTCACCTGACCCACAGAAAGCACTCAGTGAAGAAATGCTGAATGAATGAATGAACAAATTCTTTATGTCAACTGGTAAGCATATTTATATCAAACTATCAGTGCTTTCTAGGAAGACAAATGAGCTCTGCTGCAATCATTTTCATTTGAGATTCTAGTTCTGATTCTCCTTCTCACTTTAAACAGGTAGTGTTTATTGAGCACTTGCAATGTGCCAGGCATTGTTCTACACTTCTCACCTGTATACTTAAAAAAAAATCCTTGCGGCTGTGCTTGGATTACACAATAAAGAACAAACATCCTTGCAGCATCCTTGCTGGAATGCTCTCGTTACAGCTGAGGAAATAAAACGCAATGAGTTCAAGTACTTGTCCAAGGTCATGCCGTTGGTAAGAGGCGGAGACACCTAAGAATGAAACAGGTCTGTCCCTCCTTTGTGTCTAGAGCAATAATGCAGTAAAGTGAGTGTACCGACTCACAGCACGGCCACGGGTACAGGTCCTGAAAGGCCACAGAGCCCACAGCTGAGCTGAGTCTTCAAACTCATCACTCTGAAATTTCACTTCCTGTATGAACCACCCAGAAACATTCCTAAACTCCCCGTTTTTGAAAAAAAAAAAAAAAAAAAAAAAAATTCTGCGTATACTTGCCAAATGGCCCAGCAATCCCACTAATGGGTGTTTACCCCAAATAAATGAAAACATATGTCCTCACAAAGTTCATAGCAGCTTTATTTTTAATAGCTAAAAACTGGAAACAATCTAAATGTCCATCTTCTGGTGAAAGGATATACAAATTGCAGTGCAACCACGTAAGGAAATATGAATCAACAATAAGAAGGAATCGGGGGCTGATACACGCAGCATCCTGGATGAGCCTCAAAGCATCCTCTGTGCGAAACAAGCCAGACACAAGAGACTAGATAAAGTGTGTGATACTCTGGGAAAGGTAAACTATAGGACCAGAAAGCAGGTTGATGGTTGCCAGGGGCTGGAGGTTGGAGGGTGGAAAGTTCATTGCAAAGGGTCACAGGAAACTTTTTTTCTTCCTTGACACAGGGTCTCGTTATGTTTCCCTGACTGGTCTTGAACTCTTGGCCTCAAACTATCCTCTCCCCTCGGCCTCCCAAAATGGTGGGATTACAGGCGTGAGCCATGGCTCCTGGCCAAGGGAAACTTTTCTGGGGGGTGGAGAGAAGGGGCTGAACACTTGATTGCAGTTGTTACACAATTGTCTATACCTGTTACCAAATTGTACACTGAAAAGTGTGAATTTTGTTGTATGTAAATTAGACCACAGTAAGCCTGATTCTCATTAAAAGTAATTTTTAAAGATCTTTGATTCTAATGTATAAAACTGGTTTTTCTATTCCTTTTCTTCTAAATATAAGCAATAGTTTCATTGTTTAAAAAAATGCATAATGTAAAAATAGCATTAGGAAAGCTGCCTTGAAATATGGGAACTAAATGCGTCACACTGGGCAACTTCAGGCACTGCTGGGTCTTCCACCACAGTTAAAATAGCTCCTGCTGTCCCCGGGGCAGGAGTGGCTTAAGAAAGCTTTTAATCCAGGGGTGCTTGTCTGGGACTTTGTGTTAATCAGATTCCATGTGACTGAATGACCTTTGTTTTCCCCTGGTGGAATCGCTCACGTTTAGGGAAACTGGTTTACTTTTAGTGAGTGTTGCAGGGTGCAAATGAAACCGTATTCACCCTAGGATTCCAGTCGGAGAAAGACAGGAGAAAGGATACAGGATTGGCGCAAGGACAGACAGTAGGTCGGTGTCAGGGGGTAGGTGACTGGGGAGAAAGTGTGCTGTTCCCTCTGAGTCTCCTCCCCCATACCTCAGCCTCCCCTCTTGGGGACTATGGCCCCAGGCAACGGAGGCAGCAACACAAATAAATAGAAGAGCTGTTTCATTAAAACCTCCTCCAGACAAGGCAAGCTCTGGATGCAGTCTTCTGTGACCTCTGGGCCAGAGGAGGCGGTGTGTTAAAGACAGGATTACCCCTGAGGCCAGTCTCTGCAGCCAGACAGGGACAGGGCAGCTGAAGGTCAGCCAGGCCAGCTTCCAGCTGGAGGGGGATGTCAGGCCTCAGCAGCACCAGCAGCAGCTTCCCAAGGAGAAGAGGCAGCTGCAGCTGGGGCAGGCAGGAGCCTCGTGCGTAGCGGAAGGAGCAAGCTCACTCAAACCCCTGGGCCATATGATGAGCTGGGGGAAACTGAGGCAGTCTGGGATTACTGCAAAATGAGTAGGTCCAGAGTCACACAAAAAATTACTTTTTTGACTGTGATATGTATCCCTCCCCAGCTGGTATGTAGCTGGGGATAGCACAGACCATGGGTACAACTTTTTTTTTTATTTTTTAAGACTGAGTCTTGGTCTGTCATCCAGGCTGGAGTGAAGTGGTGCAATCTCAGCTCACTGCAACCCCCACCTCCCAGGTTCAAGCGATTCTCCTGCCTCAGCCTCCCGAGTAGTTGGGACTACAAGTGCCCACCACCATGCCTGTCTAATGTTTTGTTGTATTTTTAGTAGAGATGGGTTTTCACCATAGACAGGATGGTCTCTATCTCCTGACCTCACGATCTGCCTGCCTCGGTCTCCTAAAGTGCTGGGATTACAGGCGTGAACCACTGCGCCCAGCCAGGCACAACTTTTAAGTAACTGGATTCTGTGCTGAATAACGTGGATGTGCAGCCACATGACACCTCCCAACCTCCAAAATCCCCACCTGCATTACATATAAATCTCCTTAAAGATTTATGTATGTTTCTTTCTGCCTCGGCATGCATTTCCCGGGAGCTCTGGTGCATAGCAACTGAACTAGCATCCAGGCCTGCTTAATTAATAAAATGAACTTGCGCGCATCTGCAATCCTTCCAAACCATTTCGGCCTTTCTCTCGTTTCTACATGGAATTCAGCCCGTTAGCACAAAAATCCGTGGTGCGCCAAATGCTTGTTTTAGCCTTTTTAAAAAAATTCTTTAAAATACAGGTTGTTTTGGCTGAGACCTTTCAGGAATGTCTTCATCTGAATTGTGCCACTCTGCTTGGTATCTGAGAACCCCCAGGCCTAACACAAAATGGTGGCCGAATATTTGCTGAATAAACAGACCCAAGTGTGACCTTGGGTCTGTCACTTAATCTCTCTGTGAGCTTTAATGCTACCATCTTTAAATAAAGAGAATAATACCACTCCGGTAGGACTGAAGTGAGGATAGACACACATATGTAAAAGATGCACTACATTGTGGCTGTGAAGACATTTAGCCGTTACATGTCAAAAACCACGGGGAAGGAATAGAGACCTGCCTGTGAACCCCAGACATGCCACCAAATTGTTGTTCGACCTTCAGAACACCCCCAATCTTTGTCTTGTTGCAGGGACAGTGACTCTGTGCCTTCCGAATTTTTCTCTAACATTACATGAGATTATTCAGGTAACAGCAGGTTGAAAAGCAGGAATTGTTATTCAGTTTCTATAGCTCTGGGGTCCGTGTGCTTCCTCCATAAACTTTTCTTGCTCTGGGTACTGGCCCTTCTTAGCTAGCAAATTGATCCACGCTTCTATAAGAGCCCACCTCGCTCATCTATACGTTTTATCTCCACCTGAGTTCAGCAGCAGCACTGCTGAGCCCTGCCGGAGCCTCACAGCCCTCCCAGGAGAGACAAACATGCGGTGTTCATAAAGAAACACTGCTGTCCTTCTTGTTTTCTCCCTGGGAATTGCTACTCATGAGTTCCCTTTTCTGCGCCTCAGTCTGTGGAGGCGGGGCTCATATTTATTTATTTATTTTGCTCCTCCGTTCTGTTGGAGGCTGTCCCCTCTCCTCATCTGTCGGAGCTGTCACCTTTTGTAGATCATTCTTATTAAGCATTAACTTGGTGAATGGATGAGCATCACTTGGAAACAGCTCTGGGATATTACAAAACATAAAGCAGTCAGTGCAAACATCTGCAAAACTTGGCAATTCACTGTGGTTTCAATGAGCCCGGGGCCAAGTCCTTGACAGGCCTTGAGGTCCTCAGAGAACGCTGCACAGGAAAGATTTATTTGGGGAAAGGGCGAGAAATGTCACTTTGCACTTCAGGTATGAGGTGGAGGCGGTCAGCGTTTGTAGGCGTGAGTCATTGCCTAATCTTAGCCTTTGTGGGTGTTGGCTACGCTGCCCTCACCCCCATTCCAACGAGTCCTCCTAACAGCTTTGAAAGAAGCTTAAAATCCAGGATCACTTCTGGAAGGTGATTTGAGGAGCAGGTGCCATCTGGGCCAGGCTCCCTGAATCTCTGGGTTCCTGAGCCTGTCCTCCCACCACCTCTGTGCTAGCGGGGCCTGGCATCCCACTCTGCCCAATCGAGTCCCTCTGAGGCCACCCAATGCTCTGGCTCCAGCCCTGGCACCTCTTCTTAAGTGACTGGCCAGCTCAGGCTCTCCAAGGTGAGAGGCCCTGAGCATGCCACCAGCCTGCCTCCCAGCCACTGAGGCCTCCTGCACCCACTGGAGAACAGTGACGTGTCAGCGAGTGAGCCCCAGCTGAGCCTCGTCCTGGAGTCCCCAGCAGTGCGACAGACGCTTGCTTGCTTTTTTCCAGAGTGTGGCTTTGCTTCTCACTGCCTCACATCTGCGTTCGGTGAGGGAGAGTGAGCAGGCCCCTTTCCCAGCAATTCCTGGATTCTCAGAAAATCCAGGGTTTGGACCCACAGTGATGCTATTTGGGTCTCATGAAGGGGATACTGGTATTTGGACCTCTCTTCTTTCCCTGGGCTTTTAAGGGAAGCATATCATGCTTCTAAGATCATTTTCCTCTCGAGGTTGGACCTTGAGATATTCGATCCCCATTTATGATTCTGGAGAAAACATTCCCTCCAGTTTTGGAGTATTTACGTCGGAGCTGAGGAAATTTTCCTTTGCTTTATAAAATGGCTAATATTTAGCTGTCACTATAGGGACACATGATGACTTTCCTGGGCCCGAGGCAATTTTGCTTTACGGGCTTCTTCCTCTGTTCAATAAATAAACACACTAAATAAATACATGTTTTTATTTCTAAGGAGTACAAGTGCAATTTTTTACATGGATATGTTGACACAGCAGTGAAGCCTGGACTCGGCACATCTATTCCAGGAGTACATGGTACCCATTAAATAGATACTGTTTATATGACTGTGTTGATGTAAGACGAATATAATTCAGACTGGGCTTATTATTATCATTATTCAAATTATTGTCATCATTTTCTTCTGATTTTAGTTTAAAAATAAAAAAAAACTTTTGTTTGCTTTTTTGTTTTTGTCTTTGAGTCTTGCTCTGTCTCACAGGCTGGAGTGCAGTGGTGCAATCTTGGCTCACTGCAACCTCCGCCTTTTAGGTTGAAGTGATTCTCCTGCCTCAGCATCCTGAGTAGCTGAGACTACACGTGTGCACCACACACCCAGCTCATTTTTGTGTGAAAAATCAAAACACTTTTGAGGGCCCTAAAATTGCTGTGAGTCCTGGGCGCCTTGCCCACTGCGTCTGCGGGTGAATCAGTGCCTCAGGGAGGCTGCCCGTTGAGCTGGATTTCAGTTTGCAGCCTCACCAGGAGGCCAGAGGTTCTCGGTACCTGTTTTTCTGTTCCAGTTAGATGTGTCCCATGGCTGGGTTTTACATCTGATGTATCTTTGAATCCCATTCTCACTTCTATACCTTCTGTGGATATTTAACAAAAGTTTGTGGAATTAAATTGAAGTTCTAAGGTAAAATTTCACAGCCACATCCCAGAAAGGTTTTGGAAGGAGCTAGTAACACTAACTAGGGGTGACATGTGCACAGCACTGTGAGATGGTCCAGAAGACAACGACGGTGCCGGTTCCTTCACACCCACGTGGTGGAGACACACTGGGGAAAAGCTGTCTTCTACTTCGGCCAGGGACCCACAGCCATCAGCCCTCCTTGACCCCCAACTCTGAGGCCTTGGACAAGTTCTTTAATCTTTCTTTTTTACGCTTGTGAATGAAGTTGACAATAACAACAATCCGGGCGCGGTGGTTCAAGCCTGTAATCCCAGCACTTTGGGAGGCCGAGGCGGGTGGATCACGAGGTCAAGAGATCGAGACCATCCGGGTCAACATGGTGAAACCCCGTCTCTACTAAAAATACAAAAAATTAGGCGGGCATGGTGGCGCGTGCCTGTAATCCCAGCTACTCAGGAGGCCGAGGCAGGAGAATTGCCTGAACCCAGGAGGCGGAGGTTGCGGTGAGCCGAGATCGCGCCATTGCACTCCAGCCTGGGTAACAAGAGCGAAACTCCGTCTAAAAAAAAAAAAAAAGAAGATGCACATGAAGATATTAGGACACCACCTGGGACACGGGGAATATTCATGGTGTTTGTTTGGCATTCTCAGTGGTATAGTCTCGTCCTATATCCCTGTTGAATTATCACCCATATCTTAGTGGCTCTATCTCTACCTCCAGAAATTTCTGCAATCAACTAATTTCGTGTGTGTTCAAAATCGAGCTCCTTTTCTTACACTGAAACACCTAAGGTGTGCCCTTTTCTCCCACGCTGTAGGCTGTTCTAGGACAGAGCCTGTGCCTTTTAGTTTTGTTCTCCCAGAGCCTAGTAAATTCCATTTATGGGGGCAGGTGTGACACAGGTACACCATGAGGCTCCCAAGGGACTGTATCCTGGCAGATGTGACGTGGTTGACTTAACCAGAGAAGGGCGGTGGTGTTTGGGCTTGTAGGAGACGGGTTCAGCTCAGATTTCTATGGATAGAGACTTTCCCACCGAGCTCTAGCAAGTCTACCCCTTTGCTGCCTCAGGGCTGGGCTGGGCTGCCACTTGCCCTAAAGACAGACAGGTGTGGGGCTGGGGGAGCAGATGGAAATCTGGAAGCAAACTTTCTGCAGCACCTACTGCAGCCACACGCAAACCGTTCTAAGAGCAAACTTGGAACTTATGCAGAAATAAAAAACTATGGACCTGTCGATATGGTAGAATAACATTTTTGAGATTTTAGCAGAGATAGTACTAACTGGTTTTGAAAATCTCTCCTGGTAAATCTTCCTCTTCTCTCCCTTCCTCTGCATTGCCTTGGGTGAAATAGCACAGCTGTGAAAATCTAGAAGGCAGAGGGGAGCTGCCTCCATCTCGGCTTCCCGAAGACCCCGTCCACTAGACTATTGTCAGGTTTGCCTCCAAGGCAAACTGGAAAGCACAGGAAGTTTCTCTCAGGAAAAAAAGCTCAAGAATGGAAAAGGATTTTCTCCCTTGGTGTCTAGAAAAAAAGCAAGCTCCTCAAGGCTGGGAATTAAATCCCAGGGAAGCTGCCTGGGGGGGATCCCGAACATTTTCCTGGATAGAGTCCGGAAAAGTCAAAACCCCAGTGGGGGCTTGCAGGTGGGGCTGAGCCTTATGGGAACAGCAGAAGGAACATCAGCCCTGCATCTAGGTGCAGGGCAAAGAGAACCTTGAGCCCGTGGGCAGGCTCAGCAGACGTCTCACGGCAGGCCTCCACGGACGCATGACTCAGGGACCACACTGCCTCCAGCCTCCTTGCTGAACACTAGCCAAGTTCATGCAGCAGCATCATCACCCTGGGAAAAATGGGAGTGAAATCCCTGGAGAAATGGAAAATGTGTCTTTCAGGTAGGTAAAATAGCACCTTGAAACAGAAATTAAATTACGGAAAAACAAATGGGTAAGGTCCTGTTTCTTACACTATTGAATTTGTAGATGAGACTCATTTAGCCACAATAATAGAGACCCATGCCAAAGACATGAGCCCCAGCAGAGACAATCCCTCAGGATGGCCAATGGCCTGGGACTGGAAGAGGACAGGGTATCTCCATGGATGACAGAAAAGTCCTTTTGATTACACTGCCCGAGTCTCTTTCGTGAAGAAGAAATGAGAACTTGCGAAAACTCCTATAGTTTATGATAGAGACGTACTTCTCTTTCCAAAGTGTCAGTCATTTCAAACAAATTCTCCTGGCAGCTTGATAAAGATTTGAGTTAAAGAAGCCCTCCAAGATTGCTTTATCTATAACAGTCGGGACTTGGTGAATGCTACCTGGCTACTAGAGTCAACATTTTGGTACCCAGTGTATACACAACCGAGTGAGCTGATCCAGCCTGGCTTATTTCTGATTCATTTTGTTGCTGGGCACATACTAGGTGCTCAGTAAATACCTAATGAATGAATGAATGAGTGAGTGAATGAATGAATTAATAAATGAAGCCCTCTTGGTTGCCCTGGGTCAGTGAAATCTGAGCTTCTCTGGAGTTGTTTGCTGCTCCAGGGCAGTAGAATTGCTTCTTGACTGCCAGGGCCTTAGGCACCCAAGCTGCTGTGATGATTATGGCACAGGTGTACTCAGATGTTATGGAGGACTGGCTGGATGACATCTTTCTGGGCTGAGTCAGACAGTGCTTCATTTTATAAATGACTAGAGCGTAAGTATATCCCCAGCAAAATGACTGGCACATGATAGGTGCTAAACAAATGTTTGATGAATTAAATGGTCATGTGCTAAAGTCATGCCAGATGAACCCGATGGCTGAATGAATGAATGAATGAATGAGTGAATGCAGAGAAAACTCCGCAGCATGAAGGGGCAGTAAGCTGGCTATCTGTGATCTGGGCTACTTTTCCCAAGGTGCTGGCATTTTAAAAAACTTTCATTTCTGAAGTCTTTGGATTTTCAGTAGGAAACTATGTCAAGCAAGCCAGCATGGCTAGGACTCCCAGGTGCTCAGGCCTCAGGCTGGTTCCCCCCACGGGGGGTGCAAGCCTCTGCTCCATACCCTAAGGTGCAAAAAGTGGGATACTGAGATGGGAGGAGTCTCTGATTATCCTCAAGAGATGCCTGACGCTTGGAGAAGAATCCTGGAGCTCAGCAAACAAAATGCAGCCTAGCAGATACTGCAGGCTGAGGTGGCTGCGTCTTCAAGTTCGCTGGGGGACTGGAAGAGGGATCCTGTTGGTCTTCCTGTCCAGTCCCTGGGGACTGGAATGATGCACGGGTGCCCCCTGGTGGTATTCCCACAAAACTGCAGGCTCTGAAGGCGGGGTGGTCTCGGGCTGGGGAGTGGCCTGTCCACCCAGAGGAGTAGCATCACCTGTTAGGGAAAGAAAAGAATCAATCAGGGGCAGAGGAGCCAGAGCGCCTTAATTAAGTGCCTGACATTGTGGGATGTCTTCTTAGTAAGTCTATGCCCGGTTAGTCTATGTGGATTGATTTTGTGATTACATCTTGAAGTCCGGCCGCCAGGAGCCTTGATAAAATCTTTACATCTACATTAATCAGGAAAACCAGGTAGGGCCCTCGGAGTACTTCCCAGATGTGTCCGACAGATGAAGGCCTCCACGAAGGAGATCAGTGTTCTCAGGGTCGGCATGAATTGTCAGGTCCAGTACCCAAAAGGGGCTGAGCAGCAAGAGTGAGGGAAGGAGATTGGGGTGGGGCTGACATGGACATTTGGAGACCTTGCTGAGAATCCAGCAGAGCCAGGCTCTGTGGAGGGGCCACAGCCTCCATCTCTGAGCTTTCAGCAGCGGGAAGCCCCCTCTCTCGAGAGTGGAGAGATAGGGCCACATCCAGGCCACTGCCGATTGACACTGAAGGATCTTCATGATTCTCCCAGAGAACCTATTTCGCAGGTTAGAACTTATCGTTGGGGAGAAAACCAAGGCCCATTTCATCCCCACATGCAGACGAATCAACCCATGAAGTAATAAGTCTTTTAAACATGTATGCACCTGGTTATCTGTTAACATGATATAATTAACAAATGTTGTTAGAAAGCAAGGAATTGCATGGTTCACAGGTGGACAAGACATGTAGGTGATGATGCCTCTCACCAAAACTCACCTGGATTCAGGATAACAGTGATAGCCAAGAGTGGTGGCCTATAGTACCAGCTACTCGGGAGGCTGAGGTGGGAGAATCGCTTCAACCCAGAAGTTCAAAACCAGCTGAGCAACATAGAGAGACCCTATCTTGGAAAGGAAAAAAAAAGTTTTTATACATTGGGTCCTCTTCAAGAATCTGGAGAACGAAACACTTAATCCAGAGCCCAAGAGCCCAAATGATCATAGAGTTTGAACTGTTTCATCACAAAATTACAGCTTATGCACCTATGGGTTCTTTTGCTTGTGCCTCTACAAGTGACTAAAACGGATGCTTAAATATTGTGGCTGCTTCTTTTTGCAAAGGCAAATGGAAGTCTTATAAAGCATGAGTTAAGCAATCACACACCCCACTTAAACAATTACACACCCATTCAACGGATGACTAAGCTGAGGTTCTTAGGATATTGCTGTGTGTTTCATGATAACTGAAATGAGGAAGGACAAAGCGAATCCAGCATCCCTACATCCTTTCACAGGGAGAGTGCATGTAGCACCACGTGTGTGCTTCCCTGCTGCCTCTCGAATTCATGGCCACAGCAACCATACTTTCTTCTGGCTTCTTGGAAAAGACAGGCCATGAGAAGTGATTTCTGAGAAAAGCAATGCCCCTCAATGAAAAACTGGTCATAAAACTTAAAAGAGGAGCTGCCCTCCTCTCACCAACAGTAATGCATCTTCTACTGTATCCTGCCTTCTAAAGGCTTCAAACAGCAAAAGAGCTGAATTTGAAACTTTTGCTGCATTAAGGCAAAATTGAGTTTAGCCAGGATCTTTATGGATCTTATAAATATTTATACTTAATAACATCTGGGCCTGAGCTTTAGTTTCTAAGTTTGCATTTACTCAACGAGTCTATGTATGTGTGTGTGTGTGTGTGTGTGTGCATGCGCGCACGTGTTTAAATGAGAAATGAAGTCAGGGAGGATACCGTTAGTTTGACATTTTAGTTTTTATATTCGTTTCTCTTAGCACATCTCACAAGAGCCAAGCTAGAGTCTGTTTGATTTATTCATTTTATTACTAGTCAAGAGGCACAAAGTGAAGGAGGATGGGAAAAAGGGCAAATGGAAGGTGGGAGCTCTCTCAGGACTGGCTCACACAGCTGAGAGTTGCGCAAGTATCTGCAAATGTCAGGTCCCCAAATTTACTTTTGCCTGAATTATATGATTGGCTGTCCCAGAGGTCCTCAATTTCCTCTAAGTAATTGCATCATGTTCTCACTTTGTTTTAGCTAAGATAACTTAGTCATGAGAATCAAGCAAATGTTGTGGAGCTCTTCATGTTTTCCAAAAGCTTTTCAAGGACTTGATTTATTATTTTTGGGGAGGTTGAGATCAGCCATGTTTGCATAGCCAGAGAGCAATCATGTCTTTCGAACTTAAAAGACAAATAGGAGTGAGTGCCAATGAAGTCAGCCCCCATTTTTTTCTGCACTGGGAAAAGAGAAGATGATTCAAAAAAATCACTGGCACTTGGTTTGGCAATGGGTTTGTGCTTTTAATCAAATCCAGTACTTTTTAATTTTGTGGACATTCACTTTCAGCAAAGTCAGGAAGCTTGCTTTAAAGGACTGACTTGGAGCTTGGAAGCTCTTTTCTTCTCTCCTCTTTTCTTGTTTATCAGTGAACAAGAAGAAGGGGAGAAAAAGACTTCCTTGCTGTCTTCAAAGATTTTAGGTAAAGCTCTACTTGCCTTGTAAGTATCTCTGCAGCAAAAACGGAAGTACAATTCATTTTGCAAAGGGCTCCCCAGCGAGGACGAACGTTGCAGAAAAAGCAAGTGAATACTAGAAGATCTCTACGTCAGTAAAGAAGGGAATTAAAATGTTAGTGTTTCCTGCAGAAAGAGGGAGCTGTCAACTTGGAAAATAATTAAATGGCAAGTGCCGTCAAAGAATTTGAAAGATTTGCCAGAGGTAAACCAAAATGCAGATAATTGATGCCTATGATAACACTGCAGATACACAGAGCTAGATGCTGGGGAGGATATTTTGACATAGACAAAGAAAATGACTAGTTCAAGGTCACTTGGGAATTAAGTTCTGCAGTTTGTATCCCTGCGACTGTAGTACTTACGTTCCATTCTTGTGTTGTTGCACAAGAGTTTGGCTTTGTTTTCTGTTCATCAGTGAGAGTGTGACACGACCAACTCCATTCTTAGCACCGGACTTTGCTGACTCCAAGCTCCCTGCGGGTGCTGACATCATCTCCTTTGAAAGCAGAGATAGGCCTCTACTGTGTTGTTAGAAGCAAAGGGTTTGAGAAAGTGTTTCTCCCCCACCCGCAGCTCATCCTCCAAAATGTGATGGAAAGTGAGAGTGAAACAGAAGATAAATGTCCTCCTCCATGACTTGGAACTTGGTTTTTGTCCAAAGGTAGAAGTCTTTGGAACGAGATAGCAGGTAGAATTACACCTCATTTTCCTAACGATACAGGCACTATAATAACCTTGGAAAAGTAATCCTCAACATAATACCCATAGGAATATTTCTAATAAGTAATTTGAAATCATATAACATTCCTGCTGTGGTGCAGTGCAAGGGAACGGTGAGGAGATTAGATTTATTTTCTCGTGTTTTTCTAAATGAGGCCAAGAGGCAGGAAGAGGGGCATCGCCTACTTAATACTAATATTCTGACATTGTGTGACTATGTTTTTAGGCCCAGGTCCAAATGGTGCTCTGGCTGAGAGAAACTGAAGCTGAAAGCTGAGAACCATCAATCTCCGAAGCTGAGCTGTTTCAGATGCTTTCTGAAAATTGAGTATGCACGTGATGGCTGGTGCATCCTGCGATTTCTAAAGGCTGGGGACCCCGGGAATGCGCTGATGAAAAGCAATCCCAGAAGGAATCGACAAAACTGAGCCTTTGAAACAGAGATTCGGATTTCAGGAGTAAAACAAATGATTGCGTTTAGTAGAGAGGAAAGCAAACACTACTTTAGTTTGTTAGTTTCACAAAAATTCATGATGACAGAAAGAAAAAGGATAGAAAAGATTTCTAGTCAAGCATTTTAAGCATAACAAAAAATAGAATTTGTAAAATATGAGTACAAAGTATCAGGTGGAGGAAAGTTACATGAGCGTTTTTCGCCTTGAAGTCTTGACTAGTCTGTTGGGGTGCTTGCTTAAAACAATAGCTACCATGTTGGGACCCTTGCTAGATATCAGACACTAAATTAAGTATGTACTTGATGAGCATTATTATTATTATTATTATTATTATTTTGATGGAGTCTTGTTTTGTTGCCCAGACTGGAGTGCAGTGGCATAATCTTGGCTCACTGCCACCTCCACCTCCTGGGTTCAAGTAATTCTCCTACCTCAGCCTCCTAAGTAGCTGGGATTACAGACATACACCACCACGCCTGGCTAATTTTTGTATTTTTAGTAGAGACGGGGTTTCACCATGTTGGTTAGGCTGGTCTCAAACTCCTGATCTCAGGATCCACCCACCTTGGCCTCCAAGAGTGCTGGGGATTACAGGCATGAACCACCGTGCTGGGCCAAACAGAACATTATCTTTATTAATCCTGACAATCCTGTGAGGCAGGAGTTAGTATACCTGTTTTCCAAATAGGAAAATTGAAGTTCAAAGAGATAATTAATTGTCTCCAAGATCATGCAGCTGGTCTGTGAAGTAGCCAGGATTCAAATCCAGGCCCAGGAGCCATCAGTAGGCTGCCCTGCATCCCAGAATGCATCACTCTAGTAGTTAAAGGCAACTCCTCCACCAAAAAAAGAAGCTAACTGTGGAACCAGAGCTTAACTCTGACCCAGGGGAAAGTTTGGACCCTCTTCAATCTAAGATGACTGGGTGTGGTGGCTTATGCCTATAATCCCAGGACTTTGAGGGGCTGAGGCTGGGCAGGACAATCAGTTGAAGCCAGGAGTTCTAGACCAGTCAGGGCAACATGGCAAGACCCTCTCTTTACCAAAAAAAAAAAGGAAGAAAGAAAAAAAAAAGAAAGAGAGGAAAGAAAGAAAAGAAAAGAAGAAAGAAAGAGAAAGAAGGAAGGAAGAAAGGAAGAAAGGAAAGAGAAAGAAAGAAAGAAAAATAAAGAGAAAGAAAGAAGAAAGAGAAAGAAAGAAGGAAGAAAGGAAGGAAGGAAGGAAGGAAGGAAGGAAGGAAGAAAGAAAGAAAAAGAAAGAAAGAAAGAAAGAAAGAAAGAAAGAAAGAAAGAAAGAAAGAAAGAAAGAAAGAAAGAAAGAAAGAAAGAAAGAAAGAAATCTAAGATAACCAGCCACTTGGGAGCCCTGTTCTAAATCGATTAATGAAGAGCAGGGCTCCATAGATTTACCAAAACCAGTATTTTAAGGATGTTGCCAGAATTTGATGAGAAGAAATGATAAGGTGTGTGGTCACTCCAAATAATGCCCAGAACATGTCCCAGAAAAGGCGAGGAAGAGATGTTTACACCGGATTGAACTTGGGCTGAGAAAGCCAGAGGAGCGAGGTCTGTAATTGGGAGCAAAGGGGTTCACTTTGGGAGAGTAAAGAGGAGCGCTTCTGACAAGCTCTGGAGCCAAGACCAATATTATCTTATATTAAAAAATAATTGAAAGTGAAACAAGGCCCAAATTCACCGTGACCAGGAGAAGAAGGGGGGTGGGGCGGGCAGCTGAGGATAGCAACCAATTTTCAGTAGCTTGGGGAAGGAGGAGAAGAGAAGCCGAGGAAATTCAATATTCCAGAAGTTAAAGCCCCATGCTTGTAGAGAACAAAAGAAAAACAGGCCTAATGGAGTAGAATAATAAAGGGAACACTGCATTCAGAGAGATTGGGTCCTTCAAAGGCCTTTGCTAATAGTACAGGGGACTCCATTGCCTTACACCTGTGGGGCATTATTATTTGCACGCTACTCTCTATCGTGAATCGGCTGTTGACAATGGTAAGAAAGTACCAACCCCATGATTGCATTCTAGCTTTGACAGGATTAGGACCCAAAGCCACCTGGGAAGAGAACAACACACCAATAGCTGGGGCCCCACGGCCTGGGTGCTCATTTTGCCAGTGGGTGGGGAATTTTCCGTGTGGTCTCGTGAACGATGAGGTCATCCATTTCCTTCCTCTCTCCCTCACTCACTCTTTCCAGAACAGCTAAAAAGTTCTGCAAATAACTCTCTGTTAACCAACGACATGGTTAGGGTGAACAAAGTGAGTTGTTTGAGTATGGCTAATGAAGAGTTGTAGATTTTTTTAATAGATGGCTAGTTGGCAGAGAATGAGAAGATACCAAAGCAATTATCTATAACCATTTGTTTTACATACCCTCTAAAATATTCTGAAAAACTTTGAACCTCTCTCTACCCATATGTTTCAGTTGATATTTAAGTTTGTTCATTGTAAGTTTGTGTAATTGCAAAGGAAGTAACTGTAAAATTCTACAATAGGAATTATACTGTTATTAACTTTCCTAAATGTATCCAACTCAATGATTTAATACCCACCATCATCCATTTTAATTTTAATTTTATTTTATTTTGAGATGGAGTCTTGCTCTGTCTCCAGGTTGGAGTGCAGTGGTGTGAACTTGGCTCACTGCAGTCTTAACCTCCCAGGTTCAAGTGATTCCCCTGCCTCAGCCTCCCGGGTAGCTGGGACTACCGGCACATGCTACCATGCCCGGCTAATTTTTTTGTATTTTAGTAGAGACAGGGTTTCACCATGTTGGCTAGGATGATCTTGATCTCCTGACCTTGTGATCCCCCCACCTTGACCTCCCAAAGTGCTAGGATTACAGGTGTAAGCCACCACACTCAGCCCATCATCCTTTTTAAAAATACAAGTATAAACTCTTGATTAATAGAAGGGAATTACACACCATTCTCTTTTCTCCTTGACATTGTGTCTGTTTTCTTGTTTTCTTTAAGAGTCCTCTCAATGTATTATGCTTTTTTGTTTGTCTTGTAAAATCACTCTGTCTTATGTTTCTGTGATATATATATATGTTTTTAAATTTGTAGATTTAAATTTTTCTTCTGGATTGAAAACACCATTCTAATGATTAACAAATGATTTGACACAACAGTATAAATATTTTACAAATTTAAAAAATAATCATAACACAAAGCTAAATTTTTACTGGACGTATGTCTTAATGAAATGGAAGAGGGTTTATAGTTTCTTAAATTTTTCCTGTTTTGATGCCCTGGAGAATTTCACACCTGGAACGATGCTGTATCATAAGCCTTTGTTGTTGTTTGCTTTCGGCTTTTAATAAATAGGAGAATAAAAATTTTGACAGGAGAGCTAGAAAAGGAGAAAAACAAAGGTTTGTTCTTAGACCAATCAATTTTTAGGAGTGAGAAGTCATAGAAGTTGAAGAGTCGAAAATGGATTTTCTTAAAATTCTCCAAATGCTCGGACCAGATGGAAAGTCTCAGTGTAGGGTCAGATAGGGATCTGTACTGCAGCTCGAAGGTGACTGCCTTCAACTGCGCACTGTGGATTGCCATTTACTCTTTCTCGGGGAGTCAGAGAAGCCAGCCAGAATCTTATAGCGACAGTGGCAATGTCAGACAAGCCTGTGCACACTTGAGCTCTGCCACTTGCTAACCGTGTGACTTCAGCAAGTAGTAAACTCTGCTGACACTCAGCTGCCTCTTTTTCAAAATGGTTCCGCCACAGAGCTCTAGAGGGCTTAAATGGCTAACATGCTTTGGGTAATATGCAAGCGTGGATGTTGAACGTGGCTGCTCAGAGCATATACGTTTCCTTTTCTACTATAGAAATATCTGGATTGTGGCCAGGCACAGTGGCTCATGCCTGTAATGCCAGCACTTTAGGAGGCTGAGGAGGGTGGATCACTTGAGGTCAGGAGTTTGAGTCCAGCCTGGCCAACATGGTGAAACCCTGTCTCCACTGAAAATACAAAAATCAGCAAGGTGCGGTGGTGCATGCCTGTAATCCCAGCTACCTGGGAGGCTGAGGCAGGAGAATAGCTTGAACTTGGGAGGCAGAGGTGGCAGTGAGCCAAGATTGCGACACTGCACTCCAGCTGGGCGACAGAGTGAGACTCCGTCTCAACAACAACAACAAAAAGAAATATTCAGATTGTTTGAAGTTAGCCACATGGACATTTATTCTATTCCCTCAAGTCTTAGGGGAAAAGCACCTGGGAATAGCCGCCTGCCATTACTATTCAGAGTCAATCCACCAGGAGAGAAAATAGTCACTTTGTGTGTCTTTGTCCCTCTCTCTTGCTACGTTAGACATGGTAGGGGAGCCAGTCCAGCCCTCAGCCCTTTTGCTCTGGGACTTGCCTTCTTTTCTTCCTCCTTCCTATTTAGTTCTTACGAGTAAAACCCCACCAAATGGTTGCAGAGGGTGAAGGATGTGGGTGTATCAAAGCACTGTGCTGTCAAACTTGAAGAGCTGTCTTCACGGCAACTCAATCCCAGTTAGGTTACTCTACATAAACTACACATATGCATAGTCACTATTTACGAACTTCTCTCGGTCTCCAGTTTATCTGGAAGGCATTAGGAGCCTCTTCACCCTGTCCCCATTTGGAGAGGCAGAGGAACTCCTTAGAAGCCAAGAGGAAACCTGGCAAATATAACTGAAGACCACGGGTTGTGGAATCAGAAAGATGGAGGTTCAAATCCAAGTTCTGTGACTAGTTGGGAAACCTTAGCAGGTCATTTCATCCCTCTAAGTCCAAGTTCACTTATCCACAACATGTGATCAATGGTGCCATTTTCTTCACAGGGTTGTGTGGAGAATTTAATGAAGTAATGCACGTAAAACACCAGCACAGTGCCTGGAATACATAAATATTCAATAAGTACTGGAAATTCTAGCCAGGAAAACTAGCCAAGACTATGAAATAGAAGGCACCTACAGTGGAAAGGAAGAAGTAAAACTATATTTGCAAAGCAGAACATTTGATCACCTTAGAGCATTCCCATGATTTATACTGATTAACCTCACCTTTCAAACAATAATTTTTGGGGATAAATTCTAGGCTACAGTTGGCAGAACTGTGTTCAAATATGAATGATCTGTCCTCTCTTCCTTTAAAAAATTTTCATGTAGCGATTCAAGATTTTTTCCTCAATTTTCTGTCTTTTCTTTTCCTTTTTTTTTTTTAGATGGAGTTTTGCTCTTGTTGCCCAAGCCGAAGTACAATGGCGTGATCTCGGCTCACTGCAACCTCCACCTCCCAGATTCAAGCAATTCCACTGCCTCAGCCTCCCAAGTAGCTGGGATTACAGGCATGCACCACCACGCGCAGCTAATTTTTGTATTTTTCCTAGAAACAGGATTTCACTGTGTTGGTCAGGCTGGTCTTGAACTCATGACTTCAGGTGATCCACCCACCTCTGCCTCCCAAAATGCTGGGATTACAGGTGTGAGCCACTGCACCTGGTTCTCAATTTCCACTGACTGAAATGGAAGTGCAATAGGCAGACTTTATGAGGTGACCCTGGGCACGCATCCCACCAGCAGGAAACAGAAAGCAAGTCTGGATCAGTGACTGACATCTTGCTGGGTTTGGTCTCAGGGCTCTTCATTGGGAAGGAGCTCTTTAATGAGGTGAGAACCCTTCTGAGGGCTGACCCCTGGGCCTTCCTGAGGTTGAGGGAGCAGGTGTTCAGAAAGTGTCCCACAGGTGGAGCTCTGTCAGGTGCACCACACACCCCACTGAAAAGCCTTCCCTGGCCACCTCTCACCACCCTGCCCCAGGAAATGTACTGGGACATGATGTCCTTGAGGGCAGGGACTTCGTGTTGCTCGTTGCTATATTGCCAACGCACAGAACAGTCCTGTTCAGTAGAAGTAGATTTTGAGCCACATATCATTTGTTGTTGTTATTGTTGTTTTAGGGTTGGGGTCTTGCTCTGCTGCCCAGACTGGAGTGCAGTTGCACAATCATAGCTCATCGCCACTTGAATTCCTGGCCTCAAGCAGCAGTGAGCTATGATTATGCCTCTCACCTCTGCCTCTCCAGTAGCTGGGATTATAGACATGAGTCACTGCACCCGGCCACACATTTAATTTAAATTTTTCTAATAGCTACATTAAAAAAAGTGAAAAGAAACTAGTGAGGTTAATTTGAATTTACATACACAAATACGCCCAAACCATTATTGTTTAACCAACTATATCCAAAAGATTATTTCAACATGTAATCAATATAACAATTATTTATGAGCTATTTCATTTCTCTTTTTATACTAAGTCTTTAAAACCCAGCATGTACTTTACTCTTACAGCACATCTCAATTCAGCATAGCCACATTTCAAGAGTTCAGTAGCCACCCATGGGGAGTGGCCATGATACTGCAGCTATCACAGACCTGGAACAACTGCCAACACATGGCAGGTACCCTACACCCTGTCCTACTTACCACGGGACAACTAAATGAATGTCTCTAAATTTCCTAGGGCCGCTTAACAAATTACCAGAAATTTGCAGTTTAAAACATTAGAAAGGTATTCTTTCACACTTCTGAAGGCTTGAAGTCCAAAATCAAGGTCTCATCAGGTACTATGGTTTGAATAGTTTTCCCTTCCAAACCTCAGATTGAAACTGAATCCCCAGTGTGGTAGTATTGAATGGTGGGGCTTGGGTCATGAAACCTCTGCCCTCATGAAAGGATTTATCCATTCATGGGAGAATGGATTAATGTGTTATCCTGAAAGTGGGGCTGATGGATTTACAGGAGGAGTAAGACAGACCTGGGCATCGCATGTGAACACACTCAGTTGCCTTACCATGTGATGCTCTGCACTGCTTCTGAACTCAACAGAATCTCCACCAGCAAGAAGGCATCACCACGTGCACCCGCTCACCCTGGACTTCCCAGCCTCCAGAACTGTACGAAATAAATTTCATTTTTTATAAATTACACAGTTTCAGGCATTCTCTTATAAGCAACAGAAATTGGACTAAGACAGTAGAATCGATCCTTTGGAAGTGCTGGAGCGGGGTCAGTCCCAGGCCTTTCTCCAGCTTCTGGTTGCCCCAGGCAATCCCTGGTCCCCCTTGTTTTGTTGGCGCATTGCTCCAATGGCTGCCTCTGTCTTCACATGGACTTCCTCCCTCTGTATATCTGTCTTCTTTTCTGATTTTTGTAAGGACACTTTCATTGGCTTTAGCGTCCCCCCAATCCAGCACGATCTTATTTTGATCCTTACCTTAAACACATATGTAAATATTCTTGTTCCAAATAAGGTCAAATTCTGAGTTTCCAGGTAGGCATAAATTTGGGGGAACATTATTCAATCCAGTATAGGAACCTGGACACTTACATTTTTAAATAGCACCCAGACGCGTTTCCATGCAGTGTGGGCTAAGGAAACCATCACATTACCTTAACAATTTCTCAACAGCCCTGCAAGTTGGCATCATTATCTCACGTTCACTGATGAGGAATTGGAAGTTGGGAATTTAAGTAATTTTCTCAAGTTCTTGCAGCAACTAAGTTTCAGAGCTCAGACTCCAATGGGGGTCTGTGTGACTCCAAAAGTGCATACTCTTATAACCCATATTCAATCCTATCTCATCTTCAGGGTCTGTGGAGTCTTATCAGATGCCCCACATAAAAGTTTCTTGAAGAATGTTTCCTGTTCGGTATCTCTAGTTGATGATTCAGTGGCTTGACACCGTTGTGCATTTTTCACATATGATCAGAACGATCTGTTTCAGAAACATCGTTACCATTTATTGTGTACGGATTTTACCATTGTTATATAAGGTAAGAAAGGGGTTTGTTTTTTGTTTTTGTTTTTGTTTTTTTCATTTTAAAGCTGAGGAGACAATGAGAGGAGAATATGAGAGGAGAGGCTCAGAAATGCTTTTGGCATCCCACTCCTTGAAAATCATCATCAAATCTGGGAGCAAAATCCAAGGTGTGCCGAGCAGTGGAGACAGCTCCTGGGAAAAGCCTTGCAAAGAAATGTTTGTGAAATTGATCAAATGTTCTGAGGAAGGAACCCAGGGTTATACCGCCAAAAGGAGTGTTTGTTGACGTGAAAGATCCATCCTTGTATCCAAAGTGTGTATTTAATATTTAATAGAAACTCACAGGACAACTGGGAAAGAGATTCCAGGTGATTCTGCTTGTGGGACAGTGAACTGGCAAAAAATACTCATCTGGGGGTGGGAATACTTTGTCACTTTTTCATATATATGTGCGAGTGAACATAGCCCTCTTCATTTTTTTCCTGTTATTTATTACTAACTTTTTATTAAAGTACAACTACCCAAGCTTCCCATAATGGCACTGGGAGTCCTCACTGCAGTGTTGAGGACAAGATACACAAACCCATGCCAGCTCAGGACTGTCTGTTGTCAAACCGGAAGCCTGCCACCAGCCCTTTGCCAAGTGGTCCCAGCAATGGTCCCTCCCAGGGCTGGCCAGTGGGGCCCATGTGTCATTGACCTGGAAGAATAGTTTCCAGCTGTGCAGAAGCCCCCTCGCTCAAATCAGCAGCACCTGGCAGAGCCAGTAAGATCTGTCATATTGTGACGTTTGCACGCTTGGGCTTGGCATCTAAAGGTTTGGCATTTAGCTTCAAGTTTGGTGGGAGGGGGCTTGAAAAGATATTGGCTCTGTTCTCTACCTCATCAGGACAGAAGGTCGGGGTCCACTTAAGTGTGCTAACTTGCTACTGCTAAGAAACAAAAGGAAAAGCCAAAACCCAAACCCAAACCCAAACGTAAACAAAGCACGACTTGTCAAGCCCCTGCCTGGGTAAACTGAAGCAAGCCTGTGGCTGCACTGAGAAAATATCATTTTGTGGTGTAAAATGTGGATTCCCATCTGCTTTTTAAATGAGCCTCTGCTCTGGGCCACATGGGCTCTTCAGTGTCCTGTGCTGTGAACTCAATGTGTGTGTCCACATATGTTCAGTCATATGTTGAAGCCCTAACCTTCAGTGTGGACATATTTGGAGATAGGGCCTTATACAGGGAAAAATCTCTCAAACTAGGTTTTTTCCTCTGCTCTTGCACCACAAGCAGCAATCATCATCAACACCAAAGACTTCCGTGACCAAATGTGTGTGGGGTCTTCCCCAAGCATGAAGCAGCGGACACACCAGCTGGGCGTTCTCCAATTCAGTCCCGACAGTGTCCACCGAGAGATGGCATCAGGTCCCACAGATTAGGGATCAGTCTCCAGAATGCCCTCTGCACCCTCAGACACCAGCTGCAATTTCGAGCCTCCAGAACTTCTGACTAACTGGCTTCAGGTTGCGGTCCCATGATTCCCTTTGGGGTTCAATTAATTTGCTGGAGCAGCTCACAGAGCTCAGGGAAACACTTACATTTACCAGTTTATTATAAAGGATATTGCAAAGGATGCAGATGAAGAGGTGCGTAGGGAGAGGTTTGGGGGAAGGGGCAAGCAGCTTCCACGCCCTCTCTGGGTGTGCCAGTCCTCCATGTGTACAGCTATTGGGAAGCTCTCCTAACCCAGTCCGCTTGGGTTTTTATGGAGGCATTCCTTCCCCCAGGGTGTGAGGCAGGACCCAGACAAAGGAGGGTCTTAAGACTACAATCAGAAAAGTGGGGAAAGATTAGAGTTCCTCCTTGGGGCAGGTGAAAGGAAGGCAAGAGAGAGATTCTGTTTCCTGAGGCCTGTCCCCAAGGCCTCACAGCCCCAGTCTTATAACAAAAGACTGTAACAATGGGATATGGGAATTATGAGCCAGGAACCATGGACAAAAACCAATATATAACACCACAGGCTTCCAAGGAAATAATAAGGCTAAATTTAAATGAGGCTATAAGAGTGAGGCTGGGGTCCCATAGGATTAGCATTTCTCCCCTATCCCTAGCACAGGAGCACTGAGGAAAGGCCAAATGAGCACATGGCAAGAAGACGGCCTTCTGCAAGGCACAGGGAGAGCCCTCACCAGAAACCAACCCTGCTTGCACCTTGATTTTGGACTTCCCGACCTCTAGAAGGGTAACACAATATATTTCTGTTGTTGAAGCCACGTGGCCTGTGGTATTTTGTTATAGGAATCCAAGCAGACTAATGCAGTCTGAGAAACTTGCGCAGGTAGGGGAGCTCAGGCTCTCCCCTGGTCCTGTATCCTTTACCTGTCTCTGGCTAGAAACAGCAACTCAATCACCCTGTCTTTAGGATTGCTGATTATAAACCCCCCAGGCAGATGAGACTGTCTCTCAGGTAGGAAACTTTGGATGAGAATTTCTTGCCATCCTACTGCCATTTCTCATCCGTGGGTTGCTCTGAACATGTCCTCAGTGGAGAAACAGACAAAAGATTGAACTTCGGCAGGTGAGCTCTGCAAACCTGGGCCATTCACAATCTTCTTCTCCGGTTTGCTTGGTTTTATGACCCTCTGGACTACTGTGTAAATTAATGGTATAAAATGTTCTCTCACGTCCTTTCCAGATCTAAAGCCACTTTCCCCCAACAGCATTTCTTCTTTTTATTCATCTTTTTTGTTTGTTTGTTTGAAACAGGGTCTCACTCTGTCTCCCAGACTGGAGTGCAGTGGCATGATCGTGGCTCGCTGCAACCTCCGCCTCCCAGGTTCAAGCGATTCTCCCACCTCAGCCTTCCAAGTAGCTGGCATTACATGCATGTGTCACCGTACCTGGCTGACTTTTGTATTTTGAGTAGAGACAGGGTTTCCCCATGTTGTCCAGGCTGGTCTCGAACTCCTGACCTCAAATGATCTGCCCACATCTGCCTCCCAAAATGCTGGGATTACAGGAGTGAGCCACTGTGCCTGGTCTTCATCTCTTTAAGAGATATCATTTTTTGGGGAAAAAATCAACATACATGAGAGTTGAGTTTTCCTCAAATATAAAGTAAATATGGTACCTGTGGGTATATGAGTGGGAATTTACATAATGGGATGAACATACTGCACTGGGTATTGGAAGCACGAAGACAGATAAGATGGTCCCCATTTCCAGGGGCTTAAAATACACTAAACAACATCCAATAATTAGTTCTCCTTTTTATTTTAAGCTTTTCAAACAAGGAGAAAGAAACATAGCAGCAGTGGTTCTTCGACCTTTCCTACCTCACTTATGGAGCGTGCTTTATGTTGGCAACATCTGAGCAATAACAGCCACAAAATGCCAAGTGCATTTAGTGGAAGTCAGCCCCGAACCTGGCTGGCATTCTAAGTGCGTTGTGCGCTTCTATTAAGTCACTGTGGTGAATATATAAACTCATTTATGGCACATGGTGAGGGTTCAACACAGCAGTTATTAGAGATGCTGAACATCAGCACCAGCTAATTGTCATTTTGGAGCTAGAGAGGGATGATGGTTGCATAACGTTGTGAATGTACTAAATGCCAATGAATCATGCACTTTGTTACCCAGGCTGGAGTGCAGTGGCACAATCTTGGCTCACTGCAACCTCCACGTCTTGGGTTCAAGCAATTCTCCTGCCTCAGCCTCCCGAGTAGCTGGGATTAGGCATGTGCCACCACGCCCGATTAGTTGTTGTATTTTTAGTAGAGACGGCGTTCCACCACTGTGGCCAGACTGGTTTTGAACTCCTGACCTCAAGTGATCCACCCACCTTGGCCTCCCAAAGTGCTAGGATTATAGGTGTGAGCCACTGTGCCAGGCCTGAATCACCCACTTTAAAGTGTTAATTTTCTGTGATATGAATGTCACCTCAATTTTTTTTAAAAAAAGCTAATTGCCACTTGCACCAGGTGTTGGGCGAAAATGCAATTAAATACCCAAAATTCGAGGCTGAGAGTTACCACTAGAAAGGAAGAAGAAAATCACGAGGTTAAAATAAAAAGTAATTATGTGCACAGGAAGGCCTGGTGCCCTGTGAGATGAGCACACATCCACATCAGGCAGTCTGCAAGCAGTGAGGAAACACAGTAGGGAGATGAAAATCATAGGCCTGAGAGGATTTAGGCCAAGAGGCCCGTTCTTACCCCCTCTGAGCCTCGACTAGACCACATGCAGCTCACAGAGATGCCTGCGAGGCAAAGCAGGTTTCCTAACTTTCTTCACTGCCACTCCTGCTGTCAGGGTTACCCCCGGTTTGACTTTTTCCTATGATAGCATACTCTGGCCTCACCACCGCCTTTCCTTAATCTGTGATATTTTCTAGACCTGAAATGCCTGACAATGTGCAGTGTGATATTCCTCTTATCATTACTGAGTTACCCTGTGGCCTTTGAAAGCCTTTGGAAAAAACCTTTACTTTTAAGTGTAATGCTTTATTTTCACACTTTTGGACACACCTCCTTCTTCCTCTTGGATTCCCCCCACTTGGGGGATTAAGCCCTGGTAATTTAATTACTTGGCCTCATTGGCCTAGTTTCTATTTCCCCGTTTACATCAGAATTTCCTTTCACTGCAGAGTGTGTTTTCTGGCCAACTATCTTGTTTCTTCTCTCCTGTACTGTGGAAGACAACACAGCCAATGTGACTTTAAGCTCTCGTTTCTTTTCTTTGAGGAAGTGTTCCAGCTTTCACACTTTTTTCTTAGCTCCCTGAACTGCTAATTTCTTTCTGGTTCAACAAAACATATTGTCAGTGCTGACGAAATGAACCTTTCCACGCTGTCCACTCCTCACTCTTCAGCTTCTGATGTTTTGCCCTGTGGGATTTTCCTCCCCTCAGGGCCGATGGGGCTGTTGTTGGATTTTTGCATGTTTGTTTCTTTTCTTTTTGTTTTCCCAACATAAATAAATATAATTTTAATGGAATGAATACCCCTTTTTTTCCTTTTATTTTTGAAACATCATAAGTCTACACACTTAATGGAGTTCAGAGCTGAACCGTCACCCTTTGTTTCTTTAATCATGGTTCTTGCCAGTGCCTGCCCTCCAGCCGTGTTCTGTGACCTTCAGTGGATCCACAGGCATTTAGGTTTGTGGCTGCTCCTCAGTACACAAACCGTGGGATCCACAATTCAGACCCTGATGTTGTCACTCACTAGTCTTTTCATTCTGGGGCTGTTTCTTACTGCCTGTTTGGCACAGTCGTGATAATTCAATAAGGTTGTGCCTGTGAAGGCAGGGAGCATAGCATCTAGAGGGTAGTAGGTATTGCATAAATGTGTGTTGGATTGAGCGTAAACTTAGTTTCATCTCATGAAATATTTTCTCCAATTTAAATCTCTGACCACATCGGTGCACTTCAGTAAGTGTGCAAGAAAATGGGCACTCACTGTAGTGGGAATATACATTAGTACAACCTTTCGGCAGGGCAATCTTATCACATATATACAAATTCACTGTCTTCATCCATTTCATGTTGATATAACAGAGGACCACAGACTGGGTAATTTATAAAGAAGAGAAATGTATTTCTCACAGTTCTGGAGGCTGGGAAGTCCAAGACAAATGACCTGCATCTGGTGAGGCCCTTCTTGTGTCATCCCACAGCGGAAGGCAGAAGGGCGTATGAACATGTATGTGACAGAGAGAGCAGGGAAGGGGCAGAACTCATCTCTTTTTTTTTTTTTTTGAGACAGAGTTTCGCTCTTGTTACCCAGGCTGGAGTGCAATGGCGCAATCTCAGCTCACTGCGACCTCCGCCTCCTGGATTCAGGCAATTCTCCTGCCTCAGCCTCCTGAGTAGCTGGGATTACAGGCACGCGCCACCATGCCCAGCTCATTTTTTGTATCTTTATTAGAGACGGGGTTTCACCATGTTGACCAGGATGGTCTCGATCTCTTGACCTCGTGATCCACCCGCCTTGGCCTCCCAAAGTGCTGGGATTACAGGCTTGAGCCACTGCGCCCGGCCAGAACTCATCTCTTTATCAGGAACCAATCCCTTCAATGATGAACCCAGTCCTGAGATAACAATATGTCGTCATTTATGAGGTCAGAACCCTCATGACCTAATCATCTTTTGAATGTCCCACCTCTCAGTAGTGTTGCATTGAGGATTAAATTTCCAACACATAAACTCTGGGGGCACATGCAAACCATAGCACTCTCTGTCCCGACAACTCCAATTTTAGAAATTGATACTGAGGGAATACTTTATCTGCACAAAGATTTTGCCATGAGGTCATAAAAGATAGGAAAAACCCAACTGTTTTTGCTGCTTTCACACTCGGCCAAACACAGAGCACGTCTGTGAAATGTATGTGGATTATCCAGTGGACGCCAACTGGATATCCTATAATTCAACTCAATTCTGACAGTACAGAAGAGTCACATTCCACAGGTTGAGAGCTCAGTCCCACAAGCCTCCCCACTTCATATGCCAATTGCAAGTCCCAGGTTGTGACCTATGCTTCTCATTAGTTGGTTATAAATTGAGGTTCCCACAACACCCTACTGGAATTCGATTATTTGCTAGAATGGTTCACACAACACTTTACTTACAGAGAAACATCGTACTTACATTTACCCGTTTATTATAAAGGATATTGCAAAGGATACGAATAAGCGGTCAGATGAAAAGGTACATAGGATGAGGTCTGGAAGGGTCCTGAGTGCAGGAGCTTCTGTCCCCATGGTGTTCAAGTGAACCACCTTCCTGGCACAAGGATGTATTTGCTGATCTGGAAGCTCTCTGTGTGCCCTAATCCCAGGATTTGTATGGAGTCTTCATCCCATAGGCCTGATTCACTATTAACTCAATCTCAGAGCCTCTCCCCTTCCCAAAGAATGGGAGGTAAAACTGAAAATTCTAAGCTTCTAATAATGGTTTGGTTTTTCTGGTGACCAGCCTCATCCAGGAGCCTACAAAGAGTTGTCTCCTTAGAAAAAGAGTTGCTGTTACCATCAAGGAAATTCCAAAAGGTTGGGGGTTCTCTGTCAAAAACTAGGGCCAAAGACCAAATATTTGAACAAAAGATTCACTTAGAACACCTATTGCTCAGGAAATTATAAGGATTTTAGGAGCTCTGTGCCAGGAACCAGGGGCAGAGACCAAATACATATTTCTTATTGTCTCATGATACAGAAGATATTCTCTGAAGCCTTATTTATATTCATAAAACATTGGAAACAATTTAAATGTTCATCAGTAGAGGATTAAAAAGATAATGCTGTATTCTTTAAAGAATGGAATACAATCACCAAAAAAAGGTGTTATAGACGAATACTGAATAGTATGATAGTCATAACATTTTGATTGAGAAAAGAAGATTAAAAAAACTTGGATATTTAATAGACAAAAATCAAACTTGTATATTTAAAAAACATAGGTCCTGGCCGGGCGTGGTGGTTCACATCTGTAATCCCAGCTCTTTGGGAGGCTGAGGCAGGTGGATCACAAGGTCAGGAGATCGAGACCATCTTGGCTAATATGGTGAAATCCTGTCTCTACTAAAAATACGAAAAATTAGCTGTGTGTGGTGGTGCGTGCCTGTAGTCCTAGCTACTCGGGAGGCTGAGGCAGGAGAATCACTTGAACCAGAGAAGTGGAGGTTGCAGTGAGCTGAGATTGCGCCACCGCATTCCAGTCTGGGTGACAGAGCAAGACTCTGTCTCAAAAAAAAAAAAAAAAAAAGTCCTGATTTTCATGCACCCACCAAACATGCTCTTCCTGTAGACACTACCTGTCCAATTGCTCAGGACAAAACTTCAGAGCCATCTTTGATTGTCATAGCCTCTATTCAGCTAATCAGGAAATCCTTTCACTCTAGCTTCTAAGCATACCCAGAATCTCAGCCTCACCAGACTCATCACCATTGCCCTAGGGCAAGCCACCGCCATCTCTCAGTTGGATTACTGCAATAGTCACCTGCTGGTCTTTTCACTGTTATGCCTCAGAAGTTATTGTCAACACAGCAGCAGAGTGACCCTGTGAAGGCATTAAATCTCTTCATGGAGCTCTTCTGCTCAACAGTTTCCCGTCTCACACAGAGTCAAAGACACATAAAATGACCAGTAATAAACGGGCTGAATGTAGTTTATTCAGCCTGTTTGTTCAGTCACTTTGCGGGCTTTGGGTACAAGGCAGGAACCCTGTGGAATGAGGGTCTGATGACCTACTTTCAGGGGAGGTAGGTCATAAAATTCTTTTATATCCTGCTTCAGGGGAGAAAGGTGAGAGAATGTCAAAGAGTGATCCTCCTTTATCTGCAATGTTCTCAATTTCCTTCAGTTTAAAATGCTCAATATGAGCCAGGCATGGTGGCTCATGCCTGCAGTCACAACAGTTCGAAGGCCAAGATGGGAGGATCTTTGGAGCCTGGGAGTTCAGAACCAGCCTGGGCAACATAGGGAGACCCTATCTCTACATAAAACCTTAAAAATTAGCTGGATGTAGTGGCACTGATTTGTGTTTCCAACCACTTGGGAGGCTGAGGAAGGAGGATCATTTGAGCCCAAGAGGACAAGGCTGTAGAGATCCACAATCACACCACTGCATGATAGCCTGGACAATAGAGCAAGATCCCATCTCAAAGAAAGGAAACAACCAACCAGCCAACCAGCCAAACAAACAAACAAAAACAGCTCAGTATGTTAAGGTGCCATATTTTGAGGCATCACATTCTAAGCCTTGACATGGAATACAACTTTATGAGGGAGAGATTTTTTTCCACTTTAGTTTTATTGATGTGGGTGTCTTCTCCACCTAGAGCACTCAAGGAATATTAGTTGAATGTCTTGAATGCATTAGTATGGGATGAACCTATCTTTGTTAAAGGCTGAAAATATAGTCGATCTTCATATTTGTCGATACTGTATTTTTTTTCTTTTTCTTTTTAAGATGGAGTCTTGCTCTGTTGCCCAGGCTGGAGTGCAGTGGTGTGATCTCAGCTCACTATAACCTCTGCCTCCTGGGTTCAAGTTGATTCTCCAGCCTCAGCCTCCTGATTAGCTGGGACTCCAGGCATCCACCACCATGCCTGGCTAATTTTTGTATTTTTAGTAGAGAAGGAGTTTCACCATGTTGGCTAGGCTGGTCTTGAATTCCTGACCTTAGGTGATCTGCCTGCCTCAGCCTCCCAAAGTGCTGGGATTACAGGTGTGAGCCACCATGTCCAGCTGATGCTGTATTTTCTAATTTGCCTACTTAATAGAGATATTGATAATCCCTAAATCAATAACTACAGCACTGTCATGTTTCTTCTTGAACATGTGGAGATGGTAAAACATTTGAGTGAGCCTCTGTGCACTTCTTCAGCTGAGGTTGAACAAGCCATCATTCTGCCTTCTGGTTTCAGCTCTCACACTGTAAACAAGTATTTACACATGGTCTATTTAGTGCCATATTGTTTTGAATTTTTGCATTTTGATATTTTTAAACCATGCAATAATGAAATTATAACTCCACTAGCCACTTCCTTTTGGGGGAAAATCCCTTCTCACCTGCATGTTCTAGTCTTAGGTTATTTTCATGTTTTGGGCATCTGGGATTTCTAGGGTTAAAGATACAAACATTTAAGCTGACAAAAAATGTACCAATTTTCAACAAATCCCTAGTTTAGGTCTTGAGTCTATTAAAATTGTTGCTATTCTAAAGGTTGTCCTGATTTGCTATTTCAGTTTCATATATGCTGAAATTTAGTTAACACCGCTCCTTAGCGTTAACTGATCACTACAGTTCTTATTTGCTGCTATTCACATTAAAATGCTGTCCGTTATTTTGAGAATCAAGAAACTGTCTGTTTGCTTTTGTATACTCAGAGTTTCTGTGACAGTTAATACTGAGTGTCAACTTGATTGGATTGAAGGATGCAAAGTATTGATCCTGGATGTGTCTGCGAGGGTGTTGCCAAAGAGATTAGCATTTGAGTCAGTGGGCTGGAGGAGGCAGACCCACCTTCGATCTGCTGGGCACAATCTAATCAGCTGCCAGCAAATATAAAGCAGCCAGGAAAACGTGAAAAGGAAAGACTGGCCTACTCTCCCAGGCCATATCTTTCTCCCATGTGGATGCTTCCTGCCCTTGAACATCAGACTTCAAGTTCTTCAGTTTTGGAACTCGAACTGGCTCCTCTCACTCCTCAGCTTGCAGACAGCTTATTGTGGGATCTTGTGATGTGTAAGTTAATACTTAATAAACTGCCCTTTATATATATACATATACATACAAACTTATAAATATATATATCATATGTAAGTATATATTTTATGTATGTAAATATATATATATCCTATTAGTTCTGTCCCTGTAGGGAACCCTGGCAAATAGTTTAGTATTTATTTATTGAACATCTTTTATGTATAACTATAAAAAGCCATATTTATAGTAACTAGATAAATAAACCCTTAGATTGAAGAGGGTGGTGGGGCTTACACATTCCCTCCTTCAGCAATTGATCTGTTCATCATTGATGAATGATTATTGTTGGTGAACTTTAATGTGCAGGCACCGTAATTGTTATTTCTCCAGCACTTTGACCTAAAGGCTACAGTACTATATGAGAAATAAAAATGAAATTCTAAGCCCCCTACTTGACTGAATGAACTACCTCTTGGCCAAGAGGAACACAGAGAAAATTAAAAACTGAGCTCCTGGCCATTGCAGACTGGGAGGTCAGACATGGCTTGTTATACCTTCTCCTCACTAACCACCATTAGACTTCCTTTCCTAAGGGTTAAACAGGAACGAGCCTTTTGGAAATATTTGCTCCACCACTGACTTCAACTAACCACTTGACCTTTCTGTATTCCTTCTGACATGGTTTGGCTGTGTCTCCACTCAAATCTCATCTTGAACTGTAGCTCCCACAATTTCCACAAGTGGTGGAAGGAACCTGGAGGGAGGTAATTGAATCATGGGGTCAGGTCTTTCCCATGCTGTTCTCATGATAATGAAGAAGTCTCACAAGATATAATGGTTTTAAAAAGGGGAGTTTCCCTGCACAAGTTCTCTTCTCTTGTCTGCTGCCATGTGAGATGTGCCTTTCACCTTCCACCATGATTGTGAGGCATCTCCAGCCACAGGGGACTGTGAGTCCATTAAACCTCTTTCTTTAGTAAATTGCTCAGTCTCAGGAATGTCTTTATTGGCAGTGTGAAAACAGACTAATACACCCTCACTTTTTGCAGTTTCTGCACAACTGCCCAGTATTCCTTCCTGAGAAGAGACCACTGACCATGGACTGGCTCCAGTCAGTTTACTGAGGCTGTGCACAGGATGCCTCTGTGTCTTCTGTTTCACTTTTCCCTAATTATAATGTATTTAAGTATAAATTCTCCACGCAAAACTGAACATGGAACACGAATGTCTGCTTACTACCAGTGTGTGTCCACCTTCATGAATATTCATAGCTTCTCCTATAACCTGTTGAATACATGCACTTATCTGACTCATTCAGCATAAATTGTGATCTCACCCTTCCCTCCCTTGAAATGCCTGCTTGTGGTTTCTACCAGAGGCTACACTTCCCAGTTTGTGGGATGTCCAGCCAGCAGGCTGTAATCTTGATAAGAAATAAAGCTCTCCTGGTCAGGTGCAGTGGCTCAAGCCTGTAATCCCAGCACTTTGGGAGGCCTAGGCAGGTGGGTCACCTGAAATCTGGAGTTCCAGACGTGCCTGACCAACATGGGGAAACCCAGTCACTACTAAAAATACAAAAATTATCCAGGCATGGTGGCACACACTTGTAATCCCAGCTACTCAGGAGGCTGGGGCTTGAGAATCACTTGAACCCAAAAAGCAAAGGTTGAGGTGGGCAGAGATCACACCACTGCACTACAGCCTGGGCGATAGAGCAAGATTCTTCCTCAATAAATAAATAAATAAACGCTTATAAAAGCTCTCCTTTCTAAATTTATGAACCTCATGATTTTTCAATTGACACACAGGAGACCAAAACTGTGTCACTCTGTAATATGACTGTAGGAAACCCGAATATGCCACCCTAAAATGTTACCAGAAAGGGGTCTCAATCCAGACCCCAAGAGAGGGTTCTTGGATCTTGCACAGGGAAGAATTTGAGGTGAATCCATAAAGCAATTTTATTAAGAAAGTAAAGGAAGAAAGAATGGCTATGCCATAGACAGAGCAGCCCCGAGGGCTGCTGGTTGGCCATTTTTACGATTATTTCTTGAGGATATAGTAAATGAGGGGTGGATTATTCATGCCTGTCCTTTTTAAACCATATAGGGTAACTTCCTGACACTGCCATGGCATTTGTAAAATGTCATGGTGAAGCAGCTACCTTGTATTTACTGTGTGTAAATACCCAGGATTCATCATCTTGTGCCAGGAAAATTTAGGACATGGACACACATGAGGAGTTTAGGAAAGGAGGTTTAATAGGCAAAAGAAAAAGAAAGAGAAAGGAAAACAGCTCTCTCTTAGGTCTTCTGAGAGGTAAGACTGGCTGGTGGTGGAGGCACAGGATTTTATAGTCAGGCTGGAGAAGGTGGTGTCTGATTTACATAGGGCTCGCAGATTGGTTCAATTAGGTATGACGTTTGTATAGCACACAGGGAAGGCTGGCCGCCCCACCCTAATCTTATGCAAATGAGCTTTCTAGTTGACCGCCACCATCTTGTCTGCTCCTTACTGTACACGTGGCTGACAAAGAGAAGGGAAGATGGAGCCACCATCTTGAACATGATTGAAACAACTGCCGGCATCTGTGTGCAGCTCGATTTTATGGGCTGCTCTTCATTAGAAAGGAAAATAATTTGGGGCTGCTTTTTATTAAAAAGGAAATCTTACTGAGGACTTCCATACCCTCACTATCTACCTAAATAATTTCTTCTTAACTCTTGTATCAGTGGCACTGGTGGGAGTGTAGTAGTGAGGTCAACCACGTGTCACTTGCTTCACCATCTTGGTTTTGGTGGGTTTTAGCCGGCTTCTTAACTGCAACCCGCTTTATCAGCAAGGTCTTTATGACCTGTATCTTGTGTCGACCTCCTGCATTATCCTATGACTTAGAATGCCTAATCTTATGGGAATGCAATCATAGCTCACTGCAGCCTTGAACTCCCAGGCTCAAGCAACCCTCCCATCTCAGCTTCTTGAGTAGCTGGGACTACTCAAGAAATAATTTAAAAATTTTTAAATTTAAAATTTTTAAATTTTTGGTGGTGACAGAGTCTTGCTATATTGCCCAGGCTGTTCTCAAACTCCTGGCCTCAAGTGATCCTCCTGCCTTGGCCTGTCAAAGTGTTGAGGCTCCAAGCAGAAGCCACCATCCCTAGCCCTGCTTTCTAACACATTAATCCTTACCTGGATTTTAAAAGAGATAACACAATTAACTCATTCATTTCCATTCATGTCTTACCTCTAGCCTTCCATTCTCTGCCAAAGTTTTCTAAAAGGTAAGCTCTATTTGTCTGACTTTATTTCTTCATTGTATACTTATCCCTCCACAGGCCACCATGTCCCACTGCTCCAGGTGACACCATTCACTTAGAATACAATGGGTTTGGTGCCCCCAGAACTGTGTAATGATAGCTGCGGGGCCCCTCATCAACCTCCCCTGCATCCAGTGTTTCTGGCTTCCAGGACTTTTGCTATCACTCTTGGAAACAGTGCCTTCCCTGGAAGGCAGAGCTTCCCAATTGCACTCTGGGGTGCTGAGATTAGGCAGATGTATGTCAAGCTAAGGATCCCATAGCCTTCAGGGCAGCCAGGTGGGTCCCGGGAAGCTAGAGCATTTCAGATGATTGCATCTGGCCTCAGGCAGCCTTGCCTGGTACCCTTTGGTACTATACAGATATCATTTTCTATTCTGCCCTGGTCAGGGACTGAAAAGTTGTGCTAAGATAATGAATTGCCTCCACATTGCCAAATCCAACAGATAGTTTTTTTAGTCTTCAATGCCCTCTCCTAGGCCCTTTCTATTTATCCAGCTGCTTCTGTTATTGGCCAGGTCTAGGCCTGCTCAAAGTAAACCAAGCACCGTGACACGGTTTCTGTGAAAGAGAAAAGATTTATTCTCAAGTCTGCCAAGCAAGCAAGCAGGAGAACAACTCTCAAATCCACCTACTCAAAGATAAGGCTTAGGGATATTTATGGGTTAAGGAAGTGGGATGGCCTTAGGAATGGGGAAAGGTGATTGGCAGTGGGGAAAAATGAAGTAACAGGTTCATTCTGCACAAGTGCAGTCAAGGTTCATGGCATTTCATAAACATAGATACAGAAAATGGCAGTGTTAGCCTGATCTGAGGGTGGAAATTTTGGCCCTCTGACATCAAATGGCCACCTCTCGGGCACGTTTGCAGGCCCAGTGGAAGGGTTGGTGGTCTCACCTGGTTTGAACTGGACAGGAGCTGGACCAAGTTCCTGAAAAACACCAGAAGTGACCATTAACATGTGACCTGTGAATGTTATCTATAAAGTAGCCAGGGAAGGTTAAAGTTAAGTTTCAGCATTCAGCAGGGCAACCTTTAGGTCCTGTAGCCATGGGCTTCATGGACAAAGGGGAAACAAATCTCACCAAAAGTAAGCAAACACAGTCAAGCAGGGCAGGCAGACCTGATTCAATTAACCTCTTGATCACACCTCTTTGTCTCTGTCTTCAAAGTTGTTTTTTAGGCCAGGTGTGGTGGCTCACACCTGTTGTCTGAGCACTTTGGGAGGTCGAGGCGGTTGGATCACCTGAGGTCGGGAGTTTGAGACCAGTCTGACCAACATGGCGAAACGCAATCTCTCTACTAAAAATACAAAATTAGCCAGACATGGTGGCACATATCTGTAATCCCAGCTACTAGGGAGGCTGAGGCAGGATAAATCGCTTGAACCTGGGAGGCAGAGGTTGCCGTTGAGCTGAGATTACGCTATTGCACTCTAGCCTGGGCAACGAGAGTGAAACTCCATCTCAAAAAAAAAGAAAAAATTTAAGTTTTAATGTTTATGGGCACATAGTAGGTGTATATAATTATGGAATATATGAGACATTTTGATACAGGCATGCAATGTGCAATAATCACACCAGGGTAAATGGGGTATCCATCACCTCAAGAATGTATAATTTCTCTGTTACAAATATTTCAATTATATTCTGAGTTATTTTTAAATGTACTATAAATTATTGTTCACCATAGTGACCCCATTGTGCAATCAAATACTAGATCTTATTCATTCAATCTAACTATATTTTGTACTCATTAACCATCTCCAATTCCTCTCTCATCCCCAACCAGTTTCCCAGCCTCTGGTAACCATCCTTCCACTCCCTATCTCCATGAATTCAATTGTTTTGAGTTTTAGCTTCCACCAATAAGCAAGAACATGTGAAGTTTGTCTTTCTGTGCCCGGCTTATTTCACTTAATGTGATGCCTTCCAGTTCCACACATTTTGTTGCAAACGACAGGACCTTATTCTTTATTATGGCTGAATTACTTCATTGTGTATAGGTACCATATTTTCTTTATCCATTCATCTGTTGATGGACACTTAGGTTGATTACAAATCTTGGCCATTGTGAATATTGCTGCAATAAACATGGGAGTACGGATATCACTTCAGTATACTGATTTTCTTTCTTTTGGGTATATTATACATAGCCGTGGGGTCGCTGGATTGTATGGGAGCTCTACTTTCAGATTTTTGAGGAACCTCAAAACTGTTCTCCATAGTGGTTGTACTAGTTTCCATTACCACCAACTGTGTACAAGAGTTCTCTTTTCTCTACATCCTCATCAGCATTTGTTATGGCCTGTCTTTTGGATAAAAGCCATTTTAACTAGTGAGACGACATTTCATTATAGTTCTGATTTGCTTTTCTCTGGTGGTCAATAATGTTATGTACCTTTTCATAGGCCTGTTTGCCTGTTTGCCATTTGTATGTCTTCTTTAGAGAAATGTCTATTAAAATCTTTTGTGCCCATTTTAAAATCAGATTGTTGGATTTTTACTAATGAGCTGTTTGAGCTCCTTATATACTCTGGTTTTTAATCCCTTGTCAAATGGATAGTTTGCAAACATTTTCTCCCATCCTGTGGGTTGTCTCTTCTCTCTCTCTCTCTCTTTTTTTTTTTATTGTTTCCTTGGCTGTGTAGCAGCTTTTTAACTTGGTATGATCCCATTTGTCTATTTTTTGCTTTGGTTGCCTGTGCTTGTGGGTATTACACAAGAAATCTTTGCCTAGACTAATATCCTGGAGAGTTTCCTCAATATTTTCTTTTAGAAGTTTCTTAGTTGAAGTTCTTAGATTTAAGTCTTTAATCCTTTTTGATATGATTTTTGTATATGGTGAAAGATAAGGGTCTGGTTTCATTCTTCTGGTTATGGACATCCAGTTTTCCCAGCACCATTTATTGAGGAGATTATCCTTACCCAATATATGTTCTTGGTATCTTTGTCAAAAATGAGTTCACTGTAGTTGTATGGATTTATTTCTGGGTTCTCTGTTCTGTTCCATTTGTCTATGTGCCTGCTTTTATGCCAGTGCCATGCTGTTTTGGTTACTAGAGCTCTATAATATAATTTGACATTAGGTAATGTGATTCTTCCAGTTTTATTCTTTTTGCTCAGGATGGCTTAAGCTGTTTAGGTCTTTTGTGGTTTCATATTAATTTTAGGAATTTTTTCTTTTCTGTGAAGAATGTCATTGGTATTTCGACAGAGATTTCACTGAATCTGTAGACTGCTTTGGGTATTACAAACATTTTAATAATATTGGTTCTCCAATCCATGAACTGAAATATCTTTCAATTTTTTTGTGTCCTCTTCAGTTTCTTATATCAATGTTTTACAGTTTTTATTGTAGATATCTTTCCTTTCTTTGGTTAAATTTAATCATTTTAATTTTATTTGTAGCTATTGTAAATGAGATTACTTTCTTGATTCTTTTTTAGATTTTTCATTGTTGGCTTAGAAATGCTACTGATTTTTGTATTTTGATACTGCATCATCCAACTTCTCTGAATTTATCAGTTCTAATAGTTTTATGGTAGAGTTTTTAGGTTTTTCCAAATATAAGATCATATAATCTGCAAACAAGGATAATTTGCCTCTTTTATTTCCAAATTGGATGCCTTTCATCTCTTTCTCTTGTCTGATTGCTCTAGCTAGGACTTCTAGCACTTTGTTGAATAACAGTGATGAAAGGTGGCATCCTCGTCTTGTTCCAGATCTCAGAGAATATGCTTTCAATTTTTTTCCTGATTCAAGTATGAAACTAGATGTGGTCTCTATTCTGTTACATTGGTCTATATGTCAGTTCTTGTACCAGTACCATGCTGTTTTGGTTACTGTAGCCTTGCAGTATAGCTTGAAGTCCAGTAGTGTGATGCCTACAGCTTTGTTTTTTGCTTAGGATTGTCTTGGCTATTCAGGCTCTTTCTTGATTCCATTTGAGCTTTAAAATTTTTTTTTTCCTAATTCTGTGAAACATGTCAATGGTACTTTTATGGGAATAAAATTGAATCTATAAATTACTTTGGGCAGTATGGCCATTTTTATGATATTGATTCTTCTTATCCATGAGCATGGAATGTTTCTCCATTTGTTTGTATAAGACCACACTGCTCCAACCATTGGATCTTCAAAAAACTTGACAAAAACAAGCAATGGGGAAAGGCCTTCCTATTTCAAAAATGGCACTGGGAGTGCTGGCTATCCATATGCAGAAAACTGAAACCAGTGTGCAGATTCCTTAAAGAACTAAAAGTAGAACTGACATTTGATCCAGCAATCCCACTGCTGGGTATCTACCCAGAGGAAAAGAAGTCATGACATGAAAAAGATACTTGCACACGCATGTTTATAGCAGCACAATTCACAATGCAAAAACGTGGAATTAACCCATATGCCCATCAATCAACGAGTGGATAAAGAAACTGTGCTATGTATATATAGTGGAATACTACTAAGCCATAAAAAGGAATAAATTAATGGCATTTGCAGCAACCTGGATGGGGTTGGAGACCATTATTCTAAGTGAAGTAACTCAGGAATGAAAAACCAAACATCATATGTTCTCACTTACAAGTGGGAGGTAAGCTATGAGAATGTAAAGGCATAAGAATGACACAGTGGCCTTTGGGGACTCTGGGGGAAAGGGTGGGGAGGGAGTGAGGGATAAATGACTACAAATTGGGTTCAATGTATACTGCTTGGGTGGTGGGTGCACCAAAATCTCATAAATCACCACTAAAGAACTTACTAAGCTGGACACAGTGGTTCATGCCTGTAATCCTAGCATTTTGGGAGGCCAATGTGGGTGGATCACTTGAGGTCAGGAGATCAAAACCAACCTGGCCAACATGATGAAACACCATCTCTATTAAAAATACAAAAAGCTAGCGGGGCATGGTGGCAGTTGCCTGCACTCAGGAGACTGAGGCAGAAGAATCACTTAAACCAGGGAGGCGGAGGTCACAGCAAGGAGAGATCACACCACTGCACTCCAGCCTGGGTGACAGAATGAGACTCTGTCTCCAAAAAAGTAAATAAATAAAATAAAGAACTCACTCATGCAACCAAACACCTGTTTCCCCAAAACCTATGGAAATAAAATAATGTTAATAAATAAATAAAATAAATTCAATATCCCTTCATGATAAAACCTCTCAAAAAACTGGATACAAAAAGAACATACCTGAACACAATAAAGGACATATATGACAGTCTCTAATAATTCTTTGCATTTCTGCTGTATCAGTTGTAATGTCTCCTTTTATTTTTTTGTGTCTTCTCTCTATTTTTTCTTAGTCAGGCTGGAGGTCTGTCAATTATGTTTAATTTTTTAAAACTCTCACTTTTTGTTTTCTTGATCTTTCATATCTTTTTGTTTCAACTTCAACTATTTCTGTTCTGATCTTTATTATTTCTTTCCTTGTACTAATTTGGGGTTGGTTTGTACTAATTTGGGGTTTGGTTTGTTCTTGCTTTCCTAGTTTTTAAAGATTCCTTCCTTCCTTATTTCCTTGCTTCTTTCTTTCCTTCCTTCCTTCCTTCCCTCCCTCCTTCCTTCCTTCCTTCTTTCCTTCCTCCCTCCCTCCCTTCAAAAGTGGTTTCCTCTTATGGCATGTTTTAATTTCTTGCTTTTTATTTTTTTAGTTATCTATTTCATTTGATATTACCATGAGGCTTGCAAATAACATCCATTATTTTAACCTAATGATACCTTAACTCTGATTGCAAAAACAAACAAGCAAGCAGAATACTAAGAACTCTAAACTTTAACTTCATCCCACCTGCTTTTTAACTTTTTGCTGTTTCTATTTATATCTTATTTTACTGTCCATGTCTTAAAAAGTTGTTGTACTGGCTGTTTTTGATTGGTTAGTCTCTTAGTCTTTCTACTTATTATATGAGTCCTTTATACACCACAAATACAGTTACAACATTCTGTATTTGTGTGTGTACTTACTGTTACCAGCGAGTGTTATATCTTCAGATGATTTCTTTTTGTTCATAACACCCTTTTCTTTCAGATTGAAGAATTCCCTTCAGCACTTCTTGTAGAACAGGTGTGGTATTGATGTAATCCTAACTTTTGTTTGTCTAGGAAAGTTCTATCCTTCATGTTTCAAGGATATGTGCACTGATATAATATTATAGGATAATATAATTTTTGTCTTCAGCACGTTAAGTATGTCATGCCACTCTCTCATGGCCTGTAAGGTTTCCACCGAGAAGTCTGCTGCCAGAGGTATTTGAGCTCCTTTATATGTTGTTTATTTTCTCTTGTTGCTTTTAGAATCTTTTCTTTATCCTTGACTTTCGGGAGTTTAATCATCAAATGTCTTGAGGTAGTTTCATTTGGGTTAAATCTGACTGGTGTTCTTTAAACTTCTTGTACTTAAATGTTGATACCTCTCTCTGGTTTGGAAAGTTCTCTGCTATGAACTCTTCGCTTCTTTTTCCTCTACCTGATCACTACAAGTTCCTCTTATTCTACATCCATCAGTTATTTCTGTAGATGGCTTAGACTTACATCTCCTCTGGGCTCCAAACCAATGTATCCCTACAGCATCCTTGAGGTCTCTTGGATGTTTCAAAATTACCTTAAAAGGAACACGTCAAAAATTAATTTAGCATCTACCTCCACTCTTCCAACTGATCTTATTCCAGACTTCCCTATCTCAGGAAGTGGGAGCATTATCTACATTCGTGGGCAGGAAAGCGAAAATCAGCTGTGACCTCTTGTGCTCAAACCTCTTATGTTCAAGTCCTGTTAAGAATAGTTCGTAAATATTCATTTCCTCCATTTCCGGTACCACTACTGCGTTTATCTACTCTCATCTCCTACCTGTATTGCTTTCTATGTCTGTCTTCTTGGCTGCATGCCCTTGTAAACCAAAACATACGTGACACTAGTCTCAATCAATTTAGAGGTTTATTTTGCCAAGGTTAAGGACATGCTTGTGACACAGCTTCAGGAGGTCCTGATACCATGTGCTCAAGTGATTGGGCTACAACTGGCCTTTATACATTTTAGAAAGACATAAGACATCCATCAGTCCATGTAAAATTTACACTGGTTTGCTCTGGAAAGTCAGGACACATGAAAGCAGGAGCTTCTGCTTTATAGGCGGAGTCAAATATTTTCTGATTGGAAATTGATTATTATCTAAAGACCTGAAATCAACAGGAAGGAAAGTTTGGGTTATGATAAGGGGCTGTAGAGACCAAAGTTTTTCATGCAGGTGAAGCCTCCAGGTAGTGGCTTCAGAGAGAATAGATTGTAAATGTTTTTTATCAGAGTTTGCTCTATCAGTCCTCAGGTCTGTGTTGACATTAATGGTAATGAAGCATGTCTGACTCCTCCTTCCCATCATGGTCTGAGCTAGTTTTTTAGGTTTGGTTTCAAACACCGTTGGCTGAGAGGAGAGGTCCATTAGGATTCTCGGGGGGCTTCTAGTTTTATTTTTGGTCTATACCCTTAACTCTCCAGACTGCAGCCAGTGTGATCTTTTTGAAATAAAAATCTGATCACATCACCACCTCCACCTCCTGCTTAAAACCTAACAGTGATGTAGGGGCCAGGACACTTGACCCCCTGAAGGTTTGATGAAATTCACTGACATGAGCCAGGTTGATAAATAGGAGAAAAACATACAGATTTATTCAATGTGCATACACAGGAGACTTCAGAATGAAGACCTGACCCCCAGTAGGATGCAGAAGCTTATATACCATCTTGAGATTACAGAAAGAATGTGAACTCAGAGCATAGCCAAAAACAGGTCATAGTGGTAAATCATGTAGTGGCAAGACTGGTTAGGGGGAGAAGAGGAGGCTTGGCTATCAAAGGCGGCCTTGTTATGTAGATGAAACCTCACAGGTAGCAGCTGTCAGAGAGTACATATAGCAAATGTTTCTTTTGGATCTTTAGAGGTGTCCGACTCAGTTAATCTGCCCTAGATCTGGACAAGGCCTGGCTGCATTAACGGAGATTCTCTACAGATGCAAACTTCTCCCACAATAGATGGTTTTTGCAGTGTCACTTTAGACTACTCTCCCTGTGGCAGGCATCTCAAAATATGTCCAAAAATTATATTTTGGGGTATATTTTGATTTTCTTCAGTAACTTCTGATAACTTACAGGATAAAGGGAAACCACTGCTCAGCCTGTGAGGCTGACCTAGCCTGCCTTCCTCTGGGGTATCTCACACCATTCTTTCTCCACACTGGCTGGGTGTCAGTCACTTGGGCTGGCCCCACTCCCTTTCACCACCAAAGCTTTGTACAAGTTGCCCCCCGTATATTATTTTCTTTCTTCTTTGCCTCGTTAACTCCCACTCACCTTCTAATCTCGGCTGAAGGCTCGCCTCCTCTTGGAAGCCTTTCCTGAGCTATCTCCATTAGATTCCCCATCACACCCTCTCGTAGTACCCCTATTTCTCGTTTTTCACACTCCTCATAGCTGAACTTTTATTTGTGCCTTTATTTGAATAATGTTTATCTGCCTCTAGGTTGCAAACTTCAGAAGGTAGGATGGTTTATTTGATTCTCTATTGCATACTCAGTCCACAGCAAGATGCTTGGTGTATTGTGGGTGCTTCATATTTGTTGAATGAATGAACGAACAAATGCCATACTAAGACTATGCAACTTACCCCTTGGGCATCACTGAAAGACTGTAACCAGAAAATAGATTATTGAAATGTAAACAAGAAAGCTCAGTCAACTGTTTTGAGACAGGATGGGCAGATGTTGGAAAGGACCAGTTTGGCACCTGTCACAATAGCGCAGTTGAGAAAGAATGAGGACCCAGGCAAAGCAGTCCCAGTGAGACTGAAGAGCAGAGTGGAAGTGACTATGTTTAGAAGTCAGGACAGACAGAACACAGTGACTCTGTGAGGTGGTGAAACTGCCTTTGCGAAGATTATAACTGAGCTGATCTAACTGACTCCGTCTTGCTTCTAACCTCCAAGCTGTCCTTGTGCATTCCTGGGCACAGGGTGAACTAACTTTGGGAGGAACCTAGTTTGTGGTTTCATATTGAAACAAATACAATAACCCCCTTTCCCAGAACAAGTCCCCTTCCTGGCTGGGAACTAGACTGCTTTTGCAGGACTAACAAATTTGCCACAAGATTAGAAATGATGGTTTAGGAGTCACGCAGCTAGAGGCCACAAAATTCTAAACCTCCCCAATTGCTCCTAGGGATAACATCGCTATTGTAAAACCTAAGACTCATGCTCGAGTTATTTTTCAGGCCTTGCACTCAATGGATCAGCTAGTGTCACCCCACATTAATACACTGACTCATCTGATCTTGCGGCCCTCACCCAGGAATGACTCAGCTCGAGAGGCCGGCTCACTGTGGTTTCATCTCCAACCCGACCAATCAGCACTCCCCACTTCCCAAACCCCTACCCACCAAATTATCCTTAAAAACCCAAATCCCAGAATTTTCCAGGAGACTGGTTTGAGTAATAATAAAACTCCAGTTTCCAGTACAGCTGGCTCTGCATGAATTAAACTCTATTGCAACTGCCTTGTCTTGATAAATCAGTTCCATCTACGCGGCAGGCAAGGAGAACCTGCTGGGAGGTTTACAGCGGCTGCTGGGATGCTGGAGGGAAGTGCACCAAAGAATCCAGAGTATGTAGAGACAGAACAGGTTTGTGGCAAGAGAGAATGTGCTCAGTTTGAGACTTGAATTGGAGGTTCCCAGGAGACACCCTGGGGAAGATGTCTAGTGGGCAGTCTTGTATTTTCAGCCGTTTTCACAGGTTTCTTCTCTGCCTAGTAACAAGGGCTAGGCCTATTCTTCTTTTAACCCTTTTCCCATTAAAAAAAAAATTTGTGGCTTCCTGCCAGCACTCATTTAATTTTATAATAAACATGCCCTTTGAAGCTGAAGCAAATTGGACTGATTTTCAACATGAAAATAAAACATAAAAATTGTTCTTGGAGTTATTTCTACACAGAACTGACATCGGAACTGTCTGAGTCATCAAAAACATGTATTTTGGAAAAGTCAGATTCATCAAATGAATCTTTGGCCAACAACTGTTTGAGGAGGATGTTAACAGCCTGTGTAGAAATGCTATGTGTTCTAGGGTTTGACATTGTCAGTGATCAAGAATTACTCTATTTTGTAAATAGAAATACCACTACTAGAAACAGAGTGCTATAAAAAGGATGATGTCTTTTGTTTCCCAAGTTGATATACTAGAGAGATGCAAAATAATAATAAAGTGAGATTTCGTGGCAAAGTTACCTCACTGTAAATGCTGCAGCCCCAAGTGCTGCTGGTGAGTATTTTCAGGTCAAACCAGAAAAGGGCTAAAAACAAAACTTTCCTTGGAACTTTATTCCTTTACTCCTCTTCTTAACAAACTGTGTTTGAGAGGGCAGACAGCACAGGCTGTGTCTGTATCTGTTTAACTCCGATTCACGCCTCTACTCCCCATTCCCTTAGCATCGCTGAAACTGCCTTCTATAAGGAGCCCAGAAGCCAAATCTAGTGCACCCGAGAGATTGAATATACAAAAGGACCATGTCCAGACCACATATAAAAATAGAACTTTGATCCACAACCTGTTCAGGAAACCAGCCCCTTATTTACAGAAAACAGTCTAGGAAGCCAGCTTGCTGTATAAGTCAGACTTGCAGGAATCCAGATAGCTATCTTTAGTGACAATCCAGTGAAATAACTTTGATACTAACTGGCCACAAACAGCCAGGACTTAATTAATGACTTAAATGATTGGCAGTTGGCAGCCTCCCAATTTTTTTCCCCTGCTCAACTTAGAACCAACCAGAGAAAGCCAACTATGCCCCAACCAGTCATACAGGATGCCCCACTTCTGATTAGCCTGGCTACAGCTTCCTCAGGCCCAAAGTCTCCAATCAGGGCGCACCTGAGCCTTCCCTTTTTATACTCGAAGGCGTTCGTTCCTCTTCCGCCGCCTGTCTCTGAGTCTCTGCCAAAATGCAAGTGATGGTGGCTGACTCCCTTTCTGCAGCAAACTCAGAAGAAATAGGCTTTGCTTTTCTCACTTTTTTGGTCATATATCAAGAATGACAAGGAAGATGGAGAGAAGTTCTAAAAATGAAAGCTAATACTGAAGAAAGAAAACGAAGGGGTTACAGGTGAAGATAATTCATACACTGGAATACAGATCTTAATTATGTACCCAGAAGGTAGCCGGAAAGACAGGAAGATCCAAATATAAAAAAAGAGACTGAGAGATGAGAAGAGAGAATGCTTGGCTGGTCTTCATTTATTCCCACAACACTTTACGTTTCATCAAATCACTCAGCTGCACTTAACACTACTAATCATGCCCTCCTTGAAATTGTCTCTGCCCTCAGCTCCTGAGCCCCCAGTTCTGATCCACTGTCATTTGCATGTATGATGTGTTTGCGTCCTTCAGGGTCTCCTTCTCTGCCAGGGGTGTCCAGGGTTCCTTCCTCAGTCCTCTTCTCTATCAGCTCATGCCTCCTTGGGTAACGGCATCCACTCTTTCTCAACCATCACCGTTGTGCCCTTTTCCTAAATCACTGTGTCCAGCCCAGACTTGTTCCTACCAACTCTCTCCTTTCCGTGGCTCCACAATCACCTAAACTCAACGTATTCAAAGCCAATTCCCCCTACCCCAACACACACATACATAAACATGGTGCACTTTTCCCTTCCCGCCTCTGCTGGTCATACTGTACCCACCAAATCACACGAGTAAAATAATTAACTCGTACTGATTGATTTGGCTTCCTAATTATTTCCTCGGTGCATTTCCTCTTCTTCATCTCTATTTCCACTGTCCATTAGGATGTGACTATCTCTTCCCAAAATATTACAAAAGTCTCCTAACTGGTTTTCAACTCGCCAGGCTTGTCTCCTTTCAAACAACCTTCCATTCTCTTCAGAGTCATCTTTTCAAAATATCCATCTGAGCATGTCATGACTTGCCTACAGCCCACCTCATCATTTAATATAACATACGAGTTCCCACAACATCCTTATCAGCCATGTTTCCTGTCATACAAGACTTTGAACTCGATGCGCTACGCAGATACATCACACTGTTTAGACTCCTGAGGCTGTGCAAATTGTGAGCGTGTCCCTGGGTAGTATCAAAGCACCAATGATGTTCTCACTTGCATTTTCACTGGTGACCTATGGGCTTAGCTTAGAGTCCCTAGAGAATATTTATGGCCAGCTGCTTGATCCCTGTGAAGAGATCCCTGTTCAGATGGCTGGCTGCCAGGAGGACCACATTGGACTGAATTAGCTATGATTTGTGAGTTTCCAAATTCTCTTTGTTGGAAGCCCTAGTTTATACTTGGCTTGCAGGTGTGGCTGAAACCAAATGAAGGACTATCTAGGGCTTCCCAAGAGAAGAGGAATTTCAAACTCTTGCCCGGAAGTTTTCATCTTCTGCACAAATGGAGTCCCTGCTTATACTTACAGATGTGGTCCTTTCCCTCCCGTGACCCCATTGATGTATCCACATCAACAGATAAGGGGCACAGCAGGCCTCTCTGCTCTCCAGAGGCGGGCAAGAGCCTTCCCAGCAGGCATTTACTGTCAGCCTAAGCAGCAGGAAGAAAGAAAGTCAATATCAGAGGGCAACTGGCTGATTGTTAAAGCTGGGCCTCGTGTGGGAGAAAGATAATGGTCTGGTGATTTCACACGTAAACATTTTTAAGATGCCGATAGCCAGCAGGCAGTCTTTCACATCAGATATCTGTGAAGGGCATCAGCATTTGGGGGAAGGCTGGGAGACAAGAAACTGCCCCCCTCAACTAGAAAATATCACAAACTTGTTGAAGAAAGGAACGCCTCATTTTCCAAGTGCCAGATCGTGCCTTCCTGATTTACAGCAGGACTTTGGAGGCTGACTACTCAAATCTAAAGTTACTGCAGCTGCCTCCCTGCTGGTGTGGAATGATGAAGTGGAAGGCAGTAGAGGAGAGTAAATAGAGCTCCAGTGCTGGCCGGGAACGAAGTCCCACGTTACAGCCAACCACTAAGACTGATACTGTGGGAGAGGGTGATGGTTATGAGGACAGAAGATGGCAGACGCTGAGGACCAGGGAGGCTGCCCACAGTGGCCGGCTGGCTGCAGGGTGTGATGATGCTGACTCACACCAACACTCATACACACCTACATACCCCTACACACACACTGCTACACACACACCCCTACACACATACACACCTATACACACCTACATACCAAGATACATACACACATACCTACACACATCCACAAACAAACCTATAGATATACACACCTATACACATACACACACCTATACACACACAAACCTGCACACATACATGCATATACAACTATACACACACATGCCTACACACATACCACCTACAAACATACCTATACACATACACATCACACACCAATCCATACCACTCACACATGCACACATACACACCTACACTCATTCACACCTATACATACATACACTCCTACACACCTACACACATACCTACACATTCCCACACGCATACCGAAACACACATACATATACACCTACACTTATACACACCTATTACACATATGCCCCTACACCCCTAAAACATGCCTACACACATACATATCTACACTTATACACACCTATACACCCACTCCTACACACCTACACCCCTACACATCTACATACATACACACCTGTACACACATATACCCCATACACCTACACACACACCTACACACACATGCACACCTACACACCAACTCACATACACATCTACACAAACACCTATACTCATACACACCTATACACACACCGCTACCCATGTACACACATACACACACACCTATACACATAGTACACAGACACCTACACACATATACACATACATACACACCTACACCTATACACACCTATTCACACCTATACACACCTACATACCCACACACATATATACCTATACAGACCTACGCACATACCAACTTGCACACATACACACCTACATACACATACACACCTCACACACAACTGTGCACACCAAATACACACACCTACATGCACACACACACATACACGTGTACTTTCAGGATAAAAAGGTAGTATCTCGACTGGAAACTCTGCAATGGCACCGAGGGCTGCTGCTGTGAGCTGAGAAACTTGGAAACACAGGAGCAGCTGAGGTGCGAGGCCTGAGCTCTAGAGCTTCTCTGAGGCATACTTGGGACCTACAGGACAGTGAACAGCAGACAGCCTGACCCCCAGCTGTGCTCTGACTTCCTCCAGATGGTGTCTGGTCCTCTCACAGGGGCCTGTGGTCTCTCCTGCGAAAATTCACTTAGGGAATGATTCCCAAATCTGCAGACTTGAAGAGGCACAAAGGCCCCCAAGGCCAGAGTTTGCCCAGAGGCCAATTTACATTTAGGGCTACATCAAGGAGAGGTGAGACCATGAGTGGAGAAGCCACACGGATTTCAGGCAGCGGATGTGCCTCTGGGGAGGAGAGCAGGTTAAGCCCAGGGACTGAACTTGGACTGCCAGTGGTTTACCTGCTGTTTTTGTTAAAACACAGCTGAGTGGAACTAGGCGCTGGGAGGAGGTAGGTGCCAGCAGTTGGGGCCTGGCTTGGCCCAGTGAGACCCTGGCCTCTCTTTTGCGTGGAAAGTTCCTGTCCATGAGAGAAAGCCCTGCTGACAGGTTGGGGACAGAGCTGAGTTGGAAGTCAAAGTGTGACCCATGGGAATGATCACTTAGGCACAAGGGCACCCACTGCCCGCTGGACTCTGTTTTTAGGAGGGGCCATCGAAGCTCTGATCCGCTGATCCTGAAGGTCGCTAGGGCCCAGCAGTGAGCAGACATCACTCTGGCAGCTGGATCATTCAGCCCAGGGTTCTTGGCTGTCCCTACCCTTCTGAATGCATCCGTGAGCACTGGGGTTACATAGGTGCTCCTTATTTCTCTCCCCTTGCTGGGTATTCATCAGATTCACCAACAGATCGAGAGAGGAACGCTCTGTTGTAAGAACACCCTGAGAGGCAGGGGCAGGGTTAAGCCACACATACCTGCCAGCAAGATTTTCGCAGAAAAGCATGCTCGAGTGTGGGCATTTCAGAAACATCCATAAAACCACAAAGCAGAAGTCCTTTGAGCAAATCAGCAGGCAAATATGTTAGGATGAGGCTTCCCTTCCATCCTGAGCAGAATATTTTCAGTTTTCCAATTTAAGAAACCAGTGTGAACCGTTACCTTCCTCTGTAAGGTAAGTAGAAACAATAAGAGCTCTTCATGAAGGGGGGAAAAAAAGAAGAAGAAAAAAAGGCTTGCTCAGCAAGATAGCAGAGAACTTAGAAAATGTTATTAAAAATGGAACATCTGAGACATTCAGAACAGAGGAGACCATGTCAAGAGGAGAAATTGCAAACGTCTGAATTGGTTTGGGCCCTGATTTACTTGTTGAAAATGAAAGGATATTTCACATTCTGAACGACGAGCCAGCTGCTCTGACAAGTTCACTGCTTAATCGGAGGAATCCAGCAAATTAATAGGTAATTCTGATGGAATAGCAAAACCTCTCTCAGGTGGACCATAAATTATCGCCCTGCTATAAGGGAAAGGTGACAATTTGGATTTGTCCAGGAAGAAGGAGGGAGAGAAATATTTTCAGGGTCAGTGGATTTCTCTATCCTCTCTGTCTCTCTCTTTTCCCAGAACAACATAGAAGAGAACGAGGGTTTCCCTGTGAGTGGTGAGCTGATAAGCTTTGTGAGCGGGAGGTTCTATGCATTAGGAAAGAATTAACCCATGGCTAACTCCTTTGTTTGCACAAGGAGGTGGCTGTCTGCTATTGCTGAGAAGGAGCAATTGGAATCCACAGTATTTCAGAAACGCCTGGGGTCTCTCATGCTCCTTCCAGAGCCATCCTCCCTGACCCCTTCCTCCTTAGCCAGCGCTGGGACCTGGCATCTGCACCGTTTCATTTTTACAGCTGCCTACCCCATCCTGAACACATTCACACATCCGGGAGATGAGCCAGTTAGTTCCCTGGGCTCTACCCTGGCCTCACTGGGGCTGACTCGAAGCCTCCATCTCGCCGATTCTGAGTGCCTGTGTGTTCTTTAAGCACGTGTTTGCGCCAATTGTTCCCGTGACTTGGGACGTCTTCCTCCTGGTTTTCTGGCTAATTCCTACTTATCTCGTAGGCCCTTTCTCAGGGACACTTTCTTCAGACAGCCTCTGATTGCCCTTTGACCTTCCAAAGCCATCCCACCATGTCTGTCTTGTGCCTTCCTCCGTCACACTCCTGGTCATGCAGGATGGCAACTGCCTACTTCTTTCCCACACAGGCTTGTGGAGTGTGGGAGAGGCAGTGGTTGGGGCTTTCACTGTGCGGCCTCATATCCAGCAAAGGGACAGGGGCATATGACAGGGACTTGCTGGAGGTGGGAGCAGATGACTTGCCTATCTGACAGGTGGTGGGGAGGGCGTGGAGGAGGGCTTCACCAGGCTAAAATTCCTTTTAGTAGTACAGGCTCAGGGCCTGTCCTTCCAGAAGGTGGAGAATAGGTTCTCCAAGAAGATTTTGAAAGTCCCGGAAAGAGTGGACAATGACGTGTGAGGATTAGAAGATTCTTGGGAAAGCCTCCACCTCCTGCTTCCAACAAGAATGCATAGATGGAACCATTGATGACATCTTATTATCACTCACCCTGTCACAGGGGGAGGGTGTGCCTGGATGGAAAATGTAGAGGAGACCAAGACCTGTGTCAGACTCACACCAAAGTGTGTTCCACGATTCCCACACTGCATCTCCCAGGACTGGTTTTGAGGAACACACTTTGGGAGACATTGATATTTCCCTTCATTTTAAACTTTCCAGATGATACTCCAGTTTTAAGACTGTGTGGCCAGGCGCAGTGGCGCGTGCCTGTAGTCCCAGCTACCAGGGAGGCTGAGGTGGGAGAATCGCTTGAGCCCAGGAGTTCTGGGCTGCAGTGCGCTATGCGACCGGGTGTCCGCACTAAGTCTGGCATCAATATGGTGACCTCCCGGGAGCGGGGGACCACCAGGTTGCCTAAGAAGGGATGAACCGGCCCAGGTCAGAAACGGAGCAGGTCAAAACTCCCAAGCTGAGCAGTAGTGGGATCGTGCCTGTGAATAGCCACTGCACTCCAGCCTGGGCAACATAGTGAGACCCTGTCTCTGAAAAAAAAAAAAAAAAGACCATGGAAACTTTATCTCTTCAGCCTTTATTTCTTCTTTTCCCCCTTTGCTCCCCTCCTCCCTCCCTCCTTGCCTTCTCTTTTCCCTCCCTCCCTCCTTCCCTCCCTCTTTCTTCCTTTTTTCTTTCTTTCTTTCCTTTTTCTTTCCTCCCTCCCTCCCTCCTGTCTTCCTTTTTTCTTTTTGGCTCTCTCTCCCTCCCTTTTCCTTTTTCTTTCCTTCTTTTTCTTTCTTTCGTTCATTTCTTCCTTCTTTCTTTTTCTTCTCTCTCTCTCTTTTTCCTTCTAGCAGTTTACTAAGGGTGACATTTGAATTGTTATAATAGAGTGGGCCACAAGTATATTTGCATGTGACTGATGGCTGGCTTGCAAGCAGCCTGCACTGTCTCCACATGCTGAGAGCCAGTCTCGGGCTGGTAGTGATGCTGTGCCCCTGACAAACTGGTGTTCCGCCATCTGTGAGTGATAAATCAGTCGCCCCACCCCGTGAACATTCAGGGTAAAATACTTCTCACTAGATGGAAATTCTTAAGAACAGGAATTGTGGCTTGTCTCAGCCTCCACAATGCATCACCCACCGTAGGTCCTTGTTAACGCTTGCTGAGTTAATAGACATAGTGCAATATTAGTGCACGACAAGAGCTAAGATCTCGTAGTAATTAGAGACAGCAAAGAGGTCTCAGGAAAGCCTTCCAGCTCAGAGCCCAGGAGTCAAGCCAAGAGTACCATGGGGTGCACGTACCATTGAGCAGGCAGATGGTAGACACATCCTCGAGTTAGAGGCTGGAAGTTGCCATACATGCAAGCTCTTGCTACATGGGGCATCATCAGCTGAACCCTGGACTAAGTGTCTCAGAATAAATGGCAAACCTTCCAGCTTGAGATATATTTTCTTGTCTTTAAAGTCTTCTGATCCCTAGTGAAAATAAACATGGAGAGCTAAGTTTCTCTTTTCTAAGCTCAAATGAAGTGCTTTCCATGCTGTTGGCACTCACTCAAGAAACATTTAAATGAATGATTTGGAAGTGCAGGCAAGCTGGCTGGGACATCTGTCACCATGCTGATGGCCAGCATGGATTTGGTCGGTCCAGCTGGCTGGGTGTGGCTCCTCGTCTTCCCCTGGTGCTCCTCCTAGAGCTTGTGGGGAGCAGGCTACCTTCTAAGGAAGAGCACAGCTTTTCTTCCCTTTAGGAGATGTTATAAGAATGTTTCCAAGATGCTCCTAGACCTGTTTTGTGTTTGTTACCCAGTTACTTCCATTTCCAGGACTGCCTTCCCTGTGCCTAATGAGTGCCGCCTTGCCCACTACCCATCCAAATGGCCAGGGGTTGTGGAGGGCCCTTCCTTCTCAATTCCCGTTGGCAGTTTTATCATCTCCAATTCCGGACTTGTGCTTGAGGCTTTCACACCAAGGCCCAGGTTTTCCATGGCAGGTTTTTGGCAGAGCCGCCAGCCTCATAAAATAAGGTAATGGTCCTTAGGAAGCAATCACTTTAGCTATTGTTTCTCAGCAATTGGCGGAGAATCTAGAAAGGACCCAGTGACTTCACGACAGTACAGCCAAAGGGAAAACAGCAGCTGCAGCAGCAGCCTGTGGATGGGAGGGAAGGTGACTGCTAATTTTACAAGCATTCAGAGATATTCTGGCACCTTCATAGGACACCAGGGGACCTGCAGTCACTTTTGCTGGCTGACTTTTCAATCTCCTAGCATTGAAAAGCTCAATAGGACAGAAGTTAAATCCATTGTATAGTTTTGCAGTTTTCTGTAAGGTCAATATTACACATGGAATGCCTAATGGGAAATTGCTATAAAAATGGCAGCTAATTACAGGTTAGTGGATAAAACAACACTCTTCTCTGGAGAGCTTGTGCACATAGGTTGAAGGATAAAATAAGGCTGAATGGTATTTGATTTATTCGTGTTTATCCAAGTCAGTGGCCCAGGAAGGAAGGTAATATATGAAAAGGGACATTTTTGGAATAGCTGTTTTTGAATTATGCTCATGAAATACACACTGTGCTATGGAGGACATGTGGGAAAGCTACACGCTGACCGCATGACTAATTTTTAAAGCCTCGCACAGAGAGAATTCCCCGCAAGAACACAGCTGGGCTATTCCTTCGTGGACTGAATGTGTCAATTATGAATTAAACGAAAATGAAATTTTACTCCAATATGGCAAAACGAGCTGAGGAGGGCACCCTGCAGCTAGGGTATTATGTGGTAGTTCATACACCAAGTACTATTATTTTATTAACTTTAAGAACATGTTTTACATATAAACAGGCAACATCAAAAAAGCTCAGTTGATAAATGAACATAATATATCACAGACGATTTCATTCCACATTAACCTACATGTATTCGCTTAAACTGAAGGATTAGGAGGGAAAATTGGATATCATTCCACCTTTAGTTAAGGACACAAATTGTTTCAAAGTTATTTCACTAGGATTCCGAAAATCAAAGATTAACCTGTGCCATGTGATCCATGCAGCAAGTGATAAATTCAGTATTTTCAAAGGAAACATTGAATTTTCTTCGTGTCAAACTGAAACCTTTCAGAAACTTGTTTAAATGCATCAAGTTCCTACCCACCTTTTTAGTATGTATGAGCAAAATACTATTTAATTTCACACTCAACTAATCCTTTAATAATTCTCTTTCAGCCAGATTGAAAAAGGCTAGTATTAATTTCCTAATAAAAAATTTTTAAAAAGTTGTCTAGGATATTACTATAACCTTGGACCGGTTTCAATTTCTTTTTATTTTTTCTGAGAATACACCAAAGATTAATGTCAATGGCAAGTGAGAAATTGTCCCTAGAGAACTATTCAGGGACGTTTTCTTACTACATTTGATTGGACTGGAATGAACAGACATTACAGCATCTTTATCATCACCTTAAAATTCTATTTTCTCTTATAGTGACAGTGAAGACTTTAGAACTATTACTTACTTTAAATTAATAAAGTATATCACAGACAAAAATATACAGTTTTACATTGAGGCAACATTAAGGGTCTCAATTTTTTTGAACAAAAACAAATACTGAAGAAATTGACAGATTAATTTTAGAGGGTGCGCTTCCTTTAGGGAAAAAAAGCAACTAGATCCCTTATTCATTTTATGGGCAAGATACAGTAAACCTCCTGATCAAAACACATGCCAGTTAGAAGCTTGATCACGGGCCGGGCGCGGTGGCTCACGCCTGTAATCCCAGCACTTTGGGAAGCCGAGGCGGGTAGATCACGAGGTCAAGAGATCAAGACCATCCTGGCCAACATGGTGAAACCCCGTCTCTACTAAAAATACAAAAAATTAGCTGGGCATGGTGGCGTGTGCCTGTAATCCCAGCTACTCAGGAGGCTGAGGCAGGAGAATTGCCTGAACCCAAGAGGCGGAGGTTGCGGTGAGCCAAGATTGTGCCATCGTACTCCAGCCTGGGCAACAAGAGCAAAACTCCGTCTCAAAAAAAACAAAAAACAAAAAACCTTGATCACAGAAATGATGCTCGGTGTTGAAACCCAACAAACAACAAACAACAAAAAACCCCACTCTAACCAGAGGCATTTTAAGCCTGTACATTGAATTTCCTGTTTCCCACCAGTTTACGACCCTTAATGTTACTGGATGAATGGTTGCATATTTGAGATGATTAAAAATAAAGGACTGGCTTAAAAGCACCTCCTCCTCTGGTATGTAATTACATACAAACTAAAGATTCCTTCTGACAGTCCTAGGAACCCCATTTGTTATTGTTTCATATACAAGCACCATTGAACCAATTTTTAAAGCACATTTGCAGTTATCAAATGTTCAGTGTGTCCTCAAGTTTCATTGATTTGTTTGCCTTTAAGAAAGGAAAGAGTAAAGTGTGTTATTTTTCTCTTGCTTCTTATCATATCTAAATTGTCAAAAATGTTAATTTTGGAAGTGCTTTTAATCACTGTTTTTCCCAACAGACTAAAATGACTCCATGAAATTTGACAATTAAGTAAGGAAATCTCTATCCCCCAAAGAAGCACGTATCTGACCCTCTAAACTGCATGCAAAGTAAGGGTCTGTGTGAGAGTATTTTTCCCAAACTCCTAATGGAAATGGCAGACAATATGCAGAGAAAACTGAGTTTTGAACTGACCAACTTCAAGTCCTTTAAAATCTTTGGGCAAGAAATAAATACCATGTAGCAGTTTAAAAAATTATTGACTTTTAAATTACAGAAAAGATATGTTATCTACAATATATGCCAGATGACTCATTAAACTTAAAAAATGCATCCGAATAAGTAACTACGTTAAAACTACCATCTTGGATCTCGGTGCTTTCCAAAATTCTGAAATCACTATTAAGGAGGGGCCATACCAGATTTGTTTGTTGTTCTTTTCTCTGGAGAATGGGGAAGAAGTTGGAAAGAGAAGGAAGTAAACCTTCTTTTAGGTACAGCCCCCCCCCCCCACCCCCACCACAGCAAACTTCAGCCTGGGGCACATTTTTATGGTCAAATTAAAAACCTTTGAGAATAGGAGTTTATCATAGAAATGCTGATGGATTTTTTTACCCAGAGGAGGGCTAGGAGCAACACAGTAATATTAAGAAAGCTCTCCCTCAGCACTACTGAGCTTCAGCACGAGGGATAGAGTTGTCTAATGGATGCCCTTGGCCAGTAAACAACTGTGATTTAATGTGCTTGAGACTTGGTCACATGGGAGCTCTGTGACCCTCTAAGCCAAATTTTCTTTTCCTTTTGTTTACAACTGAAATATGCCTCAAAGGGTAAAGGATTGCAATTTTAGCCTTCATTCATGGATATATTGCCTTCTTTCAACATTATCTGACAGGCCTGTTAACCGCCACCCATGGGGAGCAGGTTGCAGGAAGGTCTCATTGAACACAAAACACCAAGTGTTTTCAGTAGTTTATTCACATTTTTTTTCTGCTTATTTTTAATATGCACCACGTGTAAGTTAGATGAGGGCTACGGTAAAAACATTTTTGATGACTGAAATCTTACTTTTCCTTCTAACGATCTGGAGCAAATCACATATTCATTGATTATGACGAATAAAATGATTTCTGCTACAATGTGGAGAAAAAATGTGTTCATTAATATGAACACGTCTACAGAGATGATTTACACGATGCAAGTAATGAAAGAGTTCTTCCTTAACTAGTCTACTATCAAACTGAAAAGATGAATCTTAAAATTCCCTTGAAAATGCCATATGGTTGGTCATGTGTCAGTAAAGGAAAGACAGTCCCCATCACCAGGCCACCACCATGAGAGAGCTATATTAAATACTTGGGAGAAAAATATGGAAATACTTGTGGTGATGATTAAATTGATAATTACATAGATACACTGCCATAATGGTACATATTTGTTCTATGATAAGTGAAATAGAAAATAAGATCAATTTGGTTATAGAAATTCCTTAGAGAACACCACCACTTAATTATTTCAAACTTGAACCATCCCAAGAATGTCGAGAAAAAAATTAGAAAGCACTGGCTAAAAGCAAAGCAATCTGGATACACCAATGTAGTCGGCATGCCTTGTGCTTGTCTGTTAACCCTCTGAGTACATCTCTGACATTCAGGATCTTGGTAGTTTAATGTTGGAAAGATTGCATTCCATCTGATTACTCAAGATTTCTACTTGACTGGTCACATTTCACTGTTTATTCAGCATAGACCACTCAAATTCTACAGTGATGTGCTGGGATCCCCATGCTGAATGGGCCCTGCATTCTTCCGAGCTGCCCTTCCACAGTGCACTGAGAAACACTCCCCAGCTTCACACAGTCGAGTCCCTCTAGGTGTGGATGGGAAAAGGCCTGAGCCATGAGCTGCAGGTTCAGTACACTAGACATTGTAGCAATATGGTTAATGCCCACAGAAAATGCAGTAATTCAGAGAAAAGAAAGGAAAATGACAGTCCACTGCAGGTAGGTCTCTGCCCATTGCATTCTTCATACTTTTAGAGTTGAGGCCAGGATGTAGAGCTACTCCTTAGCCTTGGAATAGTGCTTTGCTTTATATTTCTAAAGAAAGCAGGAATTTCCAACTAGTTCAGTGTTCCTCACTAATGTGGATTCTACCTACATACCAACACTCTTTCTGGTGTTCTGTGCCCCCCACCCCCACCTCCCTGCAAAAAACAACTCAACTAATTTACTGATTACGCTACTTTGTGATTTCGTGTGTTATCACTTGTGGATGGTCTGAAAGGGAGAAAAAGAAACCTCAATAAATAATATGCTGTTTACATGTCAGGACAACACAGACCACAGAGATGACCCTAAATGTAAAAGAGCAAAACATTTTGGAGATGGTGTTGCAAAAGTAATGACATGTGATTTAAAAATCCATATTCATGTAGACCATAGTTACAGGGCTGAAGAGAAAAATGCAGCAAGGTGAATGTGCATTTGAAAATAAAGGACTACAGAAACGTTGTTCACACATTTTAAGACTCTCAGATATTAAAGTATATTCAAAACAGAGAGCACAGGTACACTGCTCAGCCACCCGGATGCACATTTCATGAGCTATCTATCACTCCCTGGTTGTCTCGTGGATTCCAGAGCTGAGCAAACCTTGGGAGCACACCTGAGTTGGCCACCCCAGGAGAATCCTCTCTGAGCCCTGTGGTGATGCACAGAAGCTGTGAGTCCCCATCCTAAAATGGAATCTGTTCCAGAAGGAACTCAGGCCTGGTGACACCATGCTAGGGAGATAGATTTGGTACCAGGAGTGAAAATACAGGTCTCACACAGGACTCGGTCCACAGACAGAAAAACACTATGACATCCTGGACAGATAAAGATAGTAGTATTTAAAAAAGTCATTTTAGGGGATGGAGGTTTTATCCTCAGGGGTATCATCTAAGTCCTTCATCCTGCTCTTCCTGGGAGACTACATAGGTAACCTAAAGGTGTACTTGGAATTGTCTTACCAGTGGTTTATTCACTGAAAACTTATTTTTTGAACATTCTGGATTGTGCTCCCAGTGTGCCTTCTCCTCAGCCATCTTGCAAAGCACTTGCCTCCAGTTCCCTTGTGCCCCAGCTCTCCTATGTGTGGATTTCATGCTAGATGTAGATTGCACAGCGATGACCACAGTGCATGGAAAAGCAGGTGAGAAAAAGCACGGGATCTTATTTCCTCTTTCTGTTTGAAATTCCAGCCCTGTAGAGCACCGGGCAATTTATTGCTCTTTTCCACCAGTTGTTTCTTTTCTGTAGATGTCTGAAACTGTGTAGAGACCCTCACTCACCAAGCACAAGACAAGCTATGGTGACTCCCTGAGAGTCTGCGCTGGTGCTAGCAGCAGCTGTTACGGAAGCAGCATTTCTGGGGCATTATCAGTACATCTTCATGTGGAGATAATTTGGGGGGCACCATCTATTTCCTGGGTCAAGTTCTTTGCCACAAACCCAGTTCCCTCCACTTCCAATGAAGAACTCACTGCAACTGACAGTCACATCTCTAATGAAAAAAAAAATCAGTTTCTTAATAGGATTGTGAAGAAGAAAGAGTCGTGTATGTGTCAAAGTTATAAACCTGCCACGTTCTAAACCCACAGAAAAGGACAAACAAGATATCATTCTAAATGTCCTTCTTTCCTGGACATTTCAGCATCTAACAACACCCCTTGATCTGCGGTAAAATCAAGAAACACGTGTGTGTACATCCAAAGGCCTGAAAAATTCCCCAACAAGAGTTCCCAATAAAATTCAATGCACTCAGAGGGTTAACAAGTGCTATATTACATACTGCAGATCCTAGCTTGACTGATGAAAACATTCATTGCTTCTAAGTTAAAAAAAAAATTGCAAATTGGCCTTAACCCTTTGAGGACTCTATTAGCAGCAAATAACCATCTTCACAAACACCACGTGTCATCTCATTCAGTAAAGGGAAACGGCTACAAAGATACCTGAAAACACTTTCAGTTCTGCCATTCAAGCATTGAGTGCTAGATAGATCAGATGAAACTGTTTTACACAAATTTTGGGGAAAAAAAATCTCAGAGTCTCAAAGGGTTAAGCTAGGACTTTGAGTAAAAGGGTCTTATTAAAAGGGCGAGTTTGGGGAGCGAACAGTCTCGGAGGAGCTTGGGGAGTAGTCTTCCGATTCCGAGTTGAGTTCGGGAGGAGCTGGCTGCGCCTTGTACCGGCTCCTCACATCCTGGTTGCGTCTTCGTCGGAAAACCTGCCTCTCCTTATCAAGAGCGGTGGTCTAGCAGGGGCATAAAATGAGAAAGAGGACAATTAGGGCGAGGGAAATGGCAAAACAAACTCTTTCTAGAACTTTCTTAGGTCAGAAAAAATACACTGGCCAAGTTCACCTGTCCATCATGGCTCACTTCTTGTTGACAGTCACCACTCTCAGAGAGTCCTCTGCTCCCCACAAATCCAGGTCTTTTAGCGACCTGGTCATGACATCTGCAGGCACAGGCAGGATGGATGGTGTACTGGGTTTGACCCATCCCAGGCCCTCCCCAGACTTTTGCTAGCTCCACATTTATTTGCATGGCTCCTAGGCTAGCCAGCGGACACCCCCACCTTCTCTGTAAAGGGGTGCCTGTATCCTGTGTGTAAAAACACTCCCTGGGCAACTTGAATCAACATGCAGCTCAGGGTAGCTGCATAATACAGATGAAGGGTGATGAAACTGACAGTCAGACATAGAAATGGAGCCACTGCTCATCCTGTTCTTTTAGCCCCTCCTCACTCGAAATGATCTTATTATCTGTTGATGAGGGAGTGTGGCTGAATCTCTGGGAAGGATTGGTTTAATTTTAATGAAGCCAATGCCTGAAATTGAACACTGCTTTGAATGCAATTAAACCAAGTGGAAACCTTCCCACGTCACTTTCACAAAGTTCATTTTCATCTAGTATGTGGTAATTTATGAAACTGAGATTCGGTTTCATAGGTATGCCAACTCCCAGTTTCTATGCCTCAATTTCCTGAGGAGACCTCCGATGATTCCCGGATGTGCTATCTGCCTGTAGCTCTGGAAGTTATTATGACATCAGAATGGGGGGACAGCATGACTTCATCACGTATTTAATGGGTGTGGGGGAAAATTGGATCATTACAGAGAAACCCTACACAGAAAGCAGAAGAGTTGGTATGAGGTCTGAAGAAAAATATAGAACATATGAAAGTCGAAGGCATTCTTGTTTGAAAATCCCTCTTTAAAAGGATGTAGCCTGGAGGTTATTCTGCTTTTAAGAGATTACTTTTCTTCTACAGGGATAAATGCCACCATTTTTCCTCTTGAAAATTTACTGTTAGCTCCTTCAAAGAACAGAGATAAATTTACAGCCAGCCTGGTTCTGAGAACAAAGTGAAAACTAAGCCCCTCATACAACCGCAGTATAGCATTAGGGCAATCTTAGATCTAAAACAGGCCAATCAATGCTCCAAAATGAAGTAATAGAGAGAAAGAGAGGCAGTGTGTAGAACCAGTACAGTAAATGGCTTCTTTAGGCTGAACTGCTCTACTTTAAAAACTATCCACACACTGAATGAACGGTGTTATAAACCAATGAGGAAGATAAACCTCAATAATTCACTTCTTGTCTCACTAGATTGTTAATACAATGATGCAGTAACGGGTCTGTTGAAACGTCTACCTTTGATTCTTCTATGTGTTGAATTTTTAAGTATCCTCATATAGTTCTTAGTCTTATACCAACTGATTTTATGATATTTTCAGTATCATAAACCAAAATTCCTAACTTTATTTAAAACATTATAAAGTTACAACACATGGCATTTTGCTTTCAAAGCAAACTAAAATGTTCTGTTTGTGTAGAGTTGAACGTTTGTAAAAAAAAAAAAAACAGACATCTATTTAGTCTGCCTTACATAAAAAGCATTTTGTAGTTAATCCAAGAGTAACATAAACTCCTCCTGGTCGTAAAAAATCTTTCTATTTCTACCTCCTTGAGAAAGAGAAAAGTCATTGGCATTGGAATGAACTCTGACTCGTGAGCAGAGGCAGTCAGATGTGGGGAAGAAAAGCACATCACGTCTGTGGTCAGGGATTTTGCATCCCACTCTGTCCATTGCTGACCATTCACCCAGCTGTCTCATCTTTTAAATAAGGAGAACCTTTCCATTCTCACAGAGCTGTTGTAGGTAGAAATGGATGTGCCAATGCTTTCTAAACAGCCAAGACTACCAGAAAAGTAACGTGTTCTTTTCTTTACAATACTATGTAAGTCATCGTTTTAAAATTAAGTAACTGCAGGTCACAGAAAAGCAACGTGCACAAAGCCCACATTAGAATTTAACTCAGTGCTTTGCCTCCTTCCTTCACTTTCACTGGCACCTTCTTGATATTTACCTCGTCTTCCCATTATCCACTCAATACTTCACACTTTCGGCTGCAGCCACTGAAATACACCATGCCCTCAAAACTACTGTGATTCAGTTTATGCAGAAGCTGGTGGCACTTAATGTTGAGCCCATGCTTGCATGGTCCCCTCACCCTCATTTTCATTTCTGCAAATCCTTATAAGCACAATCCTGTTCTCTTCCTTACTTGTCCTGCCCCAAAAGCCCTTGCCCTGTCCCTGTTGAAGCAGTCAGTTCCGGCTACTCCTACAGATTTCCCTAGTCAGCAGCTTTCTAAATGTTCACCTTTGTAGATAAGGCCTCGTGCACAAATGCTCCTGAGCTTCCAGCTGCATGAATCCCCAGGATCCTCACGACACTCATTCTTGGAAACGTATCATGGTCATGGGCATGTGTCATGGAATAAGTGGTTCAAGGTGGTTGCTATTGGATTTGCAGACTCTTAAGAGTTGAATAAGGATTTATAACACATTTTTGTCCAATAATCTGTCTTTAGGCAGGGAAACTGAGGCCCAGGCATGTGAAGAGACTTGCCATATGCATTGCTAACTAGGAGCCAAACTCAATCTTCTCTTGTGCAAAGCCCAAGCAGTTTCTGCCCATTTACTCTGAAGTTTATTGAAACAGTAAATTAAAGTCACCACACTCCCAGCAGCTCCTCCCTTCTCTGTTCCCAACCAGCATGAGCTAGGGAGAATACACTGGCCACAGGCAGCATCAAAGGCCAAATACAGTGGTCCCTCCACACTGATGATCAGAGAAACTTCTCTTAGGAGAAGCAGGCGGGATCCACCACGCACACAATCCTGTGTATGCATTCTGAATTCTGAGGCTTGTAAACTCCTAAGGAGGCCTGAATCTGATGACAGAGGTATAGTTTCCTACCCTCAGGTCCTCCTAGTATTCTCAAACTAGCATTGAGGGCTCCCAACTGACTTGTTCTCAGAGATGTTCCAGAGGGCATCCCTACCAACAAGTCTCTCCTTCTGGGCCCCAGCTCACTCTGCTTACAGAAAGTATTTTAGGAACTTCTTCCTTCTCTGTTTCCATGACAATCTAGTACCGCTATCATTGTTCATCCTGCCTACACCCATAATTGACCCTAATGAACTGTTTTCCCTACCACATTGTAGACTCTTTGGAGGACCAAGGTCAAGTCTTGGACATGGTCTCTGTTTTTGACAGTTCATAGCACACAGCAGATACTCTATGAACTTTGTGGCATTTGAAATATGGGAAAACTACAGTGGAGGTGATCTGTTTCTCTCTCTTCAATAACTTCGTGGCTTTTGAAATATAAGAAAATAAAATAGAGGTGATCTGCTTCTCTCTGGAGCACCCATCTTCTGGGCCATCCTGCATACAGCTGTCAGATCAATTTCTACAGGGTCCAATTTATTTATGGCTCCTCATAAAGCCCAGTTCCTTGTCCCAGCCTTTGCAATGTGCTTCCAGTAACAACTTCCAGTGTGTAATAACTATTATTACTCAAAATGATCCTATGGCATCAATGGACTCATTGTCTTCCTTTAGTGGGCACTTGATTTTCAAGCACAGCATCTGTTTACTCTGCCTGTGGTCAACCATATCTTAATTTCCCTTTGAACAGCTCCTCACTTCCACATTCCATGATTTCAATGAAGTTTACCCTACCTCTGTCTCTGGGAGTAGGGTTGGGGTGGGCTCATGACCCAGGAGCAAGCCTGAGTTTACTGCATTCCCCAATACCCATGAATGGCCCAAGATGGGCACCCAACCCCATCAATAGGACATGGTAAGACTTTTGCTGAAACTTCACGTTTACAATTTTGAGAGGATGGCAGGCCTGGAGCTGCTCCTCCCATCCTGGTACCAAGGAAGTCCAGCACTGAAGCCAGTACAGAAAGGCAGGATTGAAGAATGTCAAGAAACCAAGCATTGACTGAGTGCTGGATCCATCCATCACTGAAGTCAGATGCAACCTGCGAATCTTTCTGGCTGTGTCAAAGAATTCATTTCGTTTTTTTGCTTAAGCCAGTTTGGTTTTGGTTTTCTTCACTTGCCATAAAAACAGTCCAAGCTGATACATCTCTGAATGTACTTTAATTATTCTCACACCTACATCTTGGTTCAAGGTACTCGCCAACATGCAATTACCTCTCTTCCTCTCTCTTCCCACTCAAATTTGTTAATTTATTTAATTTTATATTATTTTATTTGAGACGGGGTCTTGCTCTTGTTGCCCAGGCTGGAGTGCAGTGGCGCGATCTTGGCTCACTGCAATCTCCGCCTCCTGGGTTCAAGTGATTCTCCTGCCTCAGTCTCCCAAGTAGCTGGGATTACAGGCACCCACCACCATACCTGGCTAATTTTTGTACTTTAGTAGAGGCGGGGTTTCACCATGTTGGCCTGGCTGGTCTCAAACTCATGTCCTCAGGTGATTCACCTGCCTCAGCCCCCCAAAGTTCTGGGATTGCAGGCGCGATTCACTGCGCCTGGCCAATTTATTTATTCTGTGATTCACTGTGCCTGGCCAATTTATTTATTCTTGAACACTTGATCAATTTTTATCTCCTGTATCATACTTTTTCTTCCTAAACTCCTTAGGCAAGAATTGCTTCAACCAAACTTTTGGAAATTAATTGCACACTGACCTTCTATTATTTTTTTCTTTGCATATTCCCCAAATACCTTGCCAACTACTCTATGGTAGAATTTGAAAATTCTTTGCATTTTCCAGATGCTTAGTATACTGTGGCACACATATTAGGTATGTATTAAATACTTCTTAATTAATACAGCACTATTTTAGGGGATTATATACTTTCTGAATAATAACAATAACAAAAAATAGAATTCAAAGCAACTCTAACGCAAAGAGAAAGAAGTTAAAGGTAATAAGAGATAATATTTAAGACTATAATTTGTGTTTCAAATATGACAAAATTCTTATGTCAGATAAAGTTAAAATTCTCTTATGAATTCACTCATCCAGCAAACTTTTATTGTGGTCTAACTTCTTACCACACTAAACACTGTCATGCATGATGTTTAGAAGTTTGTGGCTACAAAATTAACTTGGCTCTGAAATATGTGCAGTTCATCTTTTCCAATTGAATTTTGTAGCCCATATATGCAGTTTGGGACAGATGAAGTTACCAAGGAAATAGCACAATAGGCTGTTTTATAATTTTTACAAGGCATTGTCATAAAACATGTAATCCAATTGAAAATTTCTTCCCTGCCACTGCAGAAAAAAAAAGCATATGAGCTATAATGTATTCCTCTGAAATCTCACATCACAACTTCAGATTCTGAGCCCTTGCAACCATTTCTAAAAGGCAGCTTCATTATTATTATATTATTTTGGTTCCTCAAGGGTTAACTTGATTTTGTTTGTGTGTGTATGGATAGCTTTATTCTTTATCAATCACAAAAAAATCCCCAGACATCAAGCAAAGAGTGTCTCTTCTTCTTAATGCCTATTTTTGTAAATTAAGGACGTCCTCTGGTATAGGCTTGAGGCTCCATGGATACTTGAGTTCCTAACAGATTTATTATTTCGTTAGTTATTTTGTTCACAGTTCGTAGCTTTGTTGGAACCTACATGAATAGGCTTGCAGTAGAAATCCCAGGTGTTTCCTCAGTAAGTTATCACTTCATTAAGAGCTCCTGAGAGACTCTGAAAAGTGTATTATTATCACATTTTGGTGCTAATTACCACAGGTTAGAGGTGAGCAAGAAATATCTTGAGATTCTGGAGTTGACCAGTGGTAACCAAGGATGCAGCTCTAACCTAGTTACTTCAAATATGTGCATGATAGCGACTGCTCTGCTGTGGACTGGGTGAGAGCTGAGTAATGATGGCCTGGGGGAAGCTGCTAAAGAGAGAACACATGGTTGATTAAATAGATGGTATAGAGAAATGGACTAATATAAACCTGTCCTACCCAGAGAAACACTGCATATTCCTGCCGCAAACTGTAAGCCCTGGCTTACCACAAAGCTCTTAGCAGATGCCAGATCAAGTGTGAAAACACAGGAATGGTAAAATAATGCCAGCTACCTCAGCAACTCAGGTGACTGCACACACGGTAGCTGAAAATCTTAGGGAAATCCATCCCCGTCATGTTGGTGCCTGCTATAACACCAGGCATACATCAAAACAAGACAGTGCTTGCCTAATGTCAGATTTATTCCCATGAAGCCTACATCTACTGAATTTGGCCAGTGGCCTCTTCTGTTAAAATGAAATGACACTGTCCTCCACATGTGCTCAGATAATTTAAATCCTTCGTTCTGACATTAAATTTGGAAACCAGCATACAGACATACGAACTACCCATCTGGTATATCTGCAATGTCAGAGTAAAAACATAGCATAGAGGAGGAAGGTCAGGAAGAATCAGGAACATGAACGGAAGCATTCGCTTAGATTTTGCCAGTCTGAGTCACCCCACGTCTCTAATGCGTGTTTTGTCTGCTAGCTTTAGCGTAATCCCCTTGGAAGCAGCAGTAGGTGAAGTCAGGAGAGTTCGCTTTTTGTCCTAGCTCAGCTAATTATGTGACCTTGGACATGTTTTCTAACCACATCAAGCCCCAATTTCCAGGTCCATAGACTGAAGGGAGGTTATTGTGCCTGATCCCTAGGGAAACCTTCACCTATGAAATTCTATGAATATGCTTAATATCACCATCAATCTACTTAATAGTTTATGTTTTTCTCTTAGCAAACAATAGGCCTTCCAGTCTATGGACCAAACATATTTCTGTTCTGCAGTACGTGGAGGATTCTCAAGAGATGTACCTCATTTTCATTGTGAGGCGATGTTCTCTGTCATGGCAGTAATTATTGGATTTAAGTAACTGCATTTTTCAGAGGCAAACATTGACTGCTTTTCCTTTTTTGCTTTTCTTAATTTATTGCTAGCCATCACAAGTAGTCTTCATTTCATTAATAAAAGAACATTACTGTGCATTTTGCCTTTTAGCCCATCCATTATTCATACTACCTAGGAGACTGAACTGGGGATGCAGCTGCTGGGACATTAATCTCAGGAACCCTTTATTTTGCTTACCCGCACTCTGTAGGGACTACATTACGATTTGCTCGTCATTTTGGAAATGTTTTGCTTGCTAGTAAAATTAAACTGACAAATCGATTGAAATATCCACCCTCCTCATTTTATTGGTTACTCTCATGCTTATTGAGGTTCTGTTTTGCTTTGCTTTCATATCCTTTTGAGGCCTTGCCAGAAATGGCACCGTATCTGAAGACATGGCGTGGCTTTCCTTGAAGATGACCATTAAAATGGGAAAAGGAGGTCTTCCTGGGATGCAGCTGAGTAGCCTTCCAAGATGCTTACTTTCTAGGCATGACTATCTTAAATATGATTCCCCATTTTCCTGGGAGAGCTGACCTTATGCTCCAGCACTACTAATCTTAAACACAGGCTTCTGCTGCGGACCTGGTTCTTAATGGTCTTAAACTGGCCTAGCTCTGCAGTGGGTCTCTGATGGCTTCCCATCAGAGAGTTAAAATTACAGCCAGTTGGTAGGAGTTGAGGTCAGAACAAAATATGTGTGTTTCCTCTGCCCAATAGCCCCTGACTTTCTCATAGAAGTTCAACCTCAGTGGAACTGCCATGTTTGTTCTTCTTCATATAGTAAATTAAACAGCCACCAAAAGCACATTTGCTTTAAGAAACTATGAAAATTTAGTGCTTACAAAGCAGGTAAGTCAGGGGTAGCTCCTTTTATTGCAGAAACTGTTTATGCCTTGCCAAAAGCCTTAGTCCTGGATTGCTAAAAGTGGGATGTTATTCTGGAGCATCTCAGATGTGATTTGATTGCCCAAACTCTTTGATGTATCCCAAACTCTTCAAAAACATGTCTATCCTGAAAATCAGTGAAAGAATGGTCCCTTCTTTGGAGAGTTCAATCATTTATTTGTTAACTTAACAAATATTTACTGAAGGCCTCTTCTACTAAAGTGGAGGTATATAACAAGCCCTAATCCTGATATTGTGAAATTTACGTTTGTACAATGGTGCCTTTTAATTTAAACATATTTTCCCCCTAGAAAGGGTGTTGGAAAACTTTTCTGGAGAGGGCGAGATAATTAATATTTTAAGTTGTACAGGCCACATGGTTCTCTGACTCAACTACTCAACTCTGCTGCTGTAGGGCAAAAGCAGCCACAGACAGTTAGTAAACGAATATGTGTGACTGTGTTCCAATAAAACTTTACAAAAAAGGAAGTGGGCTAGATTTGGCCTATTGCCCATAGTTTGCCAATCTCTGTCCTAGAGTCTCACATTTTAAACTCATACTCCATCAGAACTTTGGCTATAGCTACTTCAGGTAAAACATAACGCCACAAAGGCTCAAAAGAAGTATGACATATGTATTACTGAGCCGTTGACCCTAATCAGAGCATTAAAAAAGTTCACGATTCTACTTTAATAACAAATGCCTCTCTCTGGAGAGATATCAGTTTTCTCAGGAAAATCTGTGGAGTGGGTGATTTGCTCTTGGAAGGGAGGAAAACGGAAAGCAATTTTTTTTTACTTTCTTTGGGCTGGGTTGTGTGAAAGCACCTTTGCACAGGCAGCTAATTTAATCCTCACCACAGACACGGAAGGTGGATAACACTCTTCTCCGTTTTGTAGGTGTGGAAATTGAAAACCAGACAGAGAATGTAACTTGTCCAAGGTCATTCTGCAGGAAGTGGGGTGGACTAGATCCAAACCCAGGGCTTCTTGACTCCAAAGCCACACTCTTTCTGTACACTGGGCTGCCAATTTTTAATCGAGTTCATTTCATCTCAATCTCCATGACTTTTTTTTTTTTGAGATGGAAATTATCTCTTAGTGCCCAAGCTGGAGTGCAATGGCACAATCTCGGCTCACTGCAACCTCCACCTCCCGGGTCCACGCAAGTGGACCTTCCGCTCAGCCTTCCAAGTTGCTGGGATTACAGGGGCCTGCCACCACACCTGGCTAATTTTTTATATTTTTAGTAGAGATGTGGTTTCACCATGTTGGCCAGGCTGGTCTTGAACTCCTGACCTCAGCCTCCCAAAGTGCTGGGATTACAGGCGTGAGCCACTGTGCCCAGCCTTCATGACTTTTTAATTTCTAAAAGTGCCTTGTGTCTGAAATGTATTTGAGAATTGTTTATTTCAGCCTATGAACACTATTTTCTTAATAAAAGGTGTGTCAATACCTAGAATTAAGTTCTTTATGTATGATTTTCTGCACATTTACACCTCATAAAGCCTCTATCCTCAGCCGGGTGCGGTGGCTCACATCTATAATCCCAGTAGTTTTGGAGGCTAAGGCATGCAGATCACTTGAGGTCAGGAGTCTGAGACCAGCCTGACCAACATGGTCAAACTCCATCTTTACTAAAAATATAAAATTAGCCAGGTATGGTGGCTCATTCGCTTGAACCCAGGAGGTGGAGGTTGCAGTGAGCCAAGATCGTGCCATTGTACTCCAGCCTGAGCAATAAGAGTGAAACTCCATCTCGAAAAAAAAGAAAAAGCCTCTATCCTCTCAATGACCCTCACTAAGGAGTATTCACAAAGTATGGCAGGAATGAATATGTAGAAACGTAAGTAGATGTTTACTCTTAAGTCAAAACGAGGGAAAGAAGTTCTGAGGCAAGGCCAGAATGAATATGATACCACATCATTTCCAGTCAATCTAGAATCATCAGGAATCTTAGGGAAATGTTAAAAATCTCACTGCAATTTACACTCAATGATTAAGACTTGGGATGCCATGGCATTTTCTCTTTTTTAATAAGTAAGCTAAAGTTTAAAAAGACACATATGTCATTGGAATCCTCTCTTAAGGGGCCTCTGAAAACAAGAAAATCAAACCTCAGTGAGCAACGTGTTCAAGTTGGAAAATGTAACAGATGTTTCAGGATTCCCATGTTCTTTCCAATGACCTTTGGTGACCTTCATGCCACAACAGGCATAGGTATCACTCATCTTTTTGAGCCTCTTGGCCTAATAACTCAGGCTCGGGTATCAAGGTACAAATGCAAGACCAATCCTCACTGCTTTCCTGAGACTTCTCTCCAGCCACAGTCTGAGTGGTTTTGAAGTTTAAATCTGACTTTTTGATGTGTTAAAATGAACCCCCCAACTCTCTGTTACAGAGGGAGCCTCTGGAGTGGGTGCAGCATCCGCTCCTGCCTGCTAATCAGGCTCTGGCTCTCCGCGGGGACCGTGTTCTCACTTGGCAGAGTAAGGCCAGGACAACTTGCCACCGAGCAACCTGCAATGCATTGCAACTTGCTGGGGACATTTGGCTGCGTCTGGCCGAGGCTGGCCCGAGAGCCCTTCTCACACCACAGCGAGGTTCCTCCCTGGCTTCCAGGGGAAGAGTTCTCTCAAACCTGCGCGAGCAAGATGCATTTAACTGACCCCATTCCTTTTAACAACTGAGCATGACATCTTTTAATAGCCTTGCAAAGACGGCGCGCGGCCGCCACCGCTCTGCCTCATTACTCACTGTTTCAGGACGGTGCTCGAATCCAACATGCACATTTTAGTCACGTCATGCCTGGGAACTCAACCACCCTTTTGTCCTAGCTCACCTCCCCATTTTATCTCATTTCTCATGTTTGGCTTATGTCTTGTTTTGATATTTATTTAATTGGGTTACCCGGTTCTGGCTATCGCCCTGTTCTGCATGCTGATGGTGCAGGATTCTTCTTCATGTGTTACAGGGCATAGGACCTGCCATGATGACAGCTTCACTTGGAAAAGGTAGAAATGTGTGTGACTGCATTCCCTTTGAATCAGGATGCATTTCCAGGAGGGGGAAACTGTAACGGGATGTAAATTGTTTTCCAGTGGCTTGCAGCAGGGGAAAATGGTGGCTTGTTAGGGTAGGAGAGTAAGGAATAGCCCAGTAAGCTCATTCCTGGGCAGCGTCCCCCCAGACTCTGGGGATAGGAGCAAAGTCTCCTGGATGCATGGGTCAAGTGGAGGATGCTGCTCCCTTAGAAGCAGCTTTCTGGCAAGAGGCTGGAGAATAAAGAGAAAGGGGAAAACAAACCCCCACCATTTCTCTACGATCACCAAAAAACTAGTTACAAGGGACAGATCAATTCTGGGCACCCTGAGGAGATGGTTTTCCCAGCCTGTGCCCTTATGTGATCTGCTTTACAAAAAGTAAGCCTGACTCCCAAGCGTTCTGCTTAAAGCAGTAAAAACAGCCATGAGTGCTTTAAACACAACAATTGGGAGCGGGGATGCTCGCCTGTAATGATTGTTTATGTTAGAAAGTTGGCTGCCACCGTGGTTAGACAAATGCTCCCACTTCTGCGGAGATAAAAGGCAAGCACTTGGAATCAGTAAGGAGAGCGTGTATGTTCTGGGGCTAAATGGCATTATAAAACTTCCTAATTAAGCATATACGCCGATGAGTTTTTAGCATCGTTTCTCCAATTTAGCTTTACATACTGGGTGCACTGTTCAGTACAGCATTAACTATAAACATTGTTGTGACTGCCCCAGCTGGAAAACAGAGCAGTTTATGTGTGCAAGAAAAAAGAGATTATCTCCCATCTGCTCCTGCCCATTATTCAGAGATGTGTCATTTTGTCTGCTGATGGGAACCATCACTAGGATTTTACTTAAATGGCCTTTTTATACTTGGCTACCTTTATTAATTACTGTATTTACTAGGGGTTTTGCTCCTACCCTTAATCCTACACATTTAGTAATTTAATTTATGACTTTATATGTGTAATTTTTATAACACAAATAGGCACAACTGTAATTACATATACTTGATGCCTATTTTTAATTGTATATCAACTTTACACATACATATCTGGTTAATATTCCTGAGGTTGGAGACATATAATTTCAAAAAGATGGAGCACGGTGTGATTCGATTTATATAACGTACAAAACCAGGCAAAGCTAATTAATGTGACTAGACTCTAGGGTCAGGGTTTACACTTGCGGGTAAATGCTGGAAGGGACTCCTGGAAGGGAGCCCCTGGGATGCTAGGAATATTCTGTGCCCGACCTGGGTGCTGCCTACAGGGGCATGATCGGTTCATGCAAATTTATTGAGATGTACGTTCCTGATATGTGCAGTATTCTGAAATTATATATTCTTTCAGGTAAAAGTAAGAGACGGATGAAGCCTATTCTGTGTTACAAAGTCAAAAAAGAAGGGTCTGCCAAAGGCAAATTATGATTAACTCACCCTCCCCCCTCCAAAATAAGGTCAAAAATCAAGTTCTTTTTACATCTATAAGTCTAATTATGAAGGTAAATAAAACAAATAAATGTGCAATTCCTACATGCATTATACATGGAGAAGACACAAATAGTCTTCTATGTCAAAATGACCTTAGAAAGTTTTATTGCAGTTTGGGTGTTTTCTTGTTTTAAGCGGATTTGGAAATGATCATGATTTTAGTATATCTGAATCATTTGTCAAGGTATGCCCCTTTCTGCTTTTTTATGTGCTATGTTTGGAGTGTCTGATTATAGAAAACTAACCAGGAGTAACAACTGGGACTAAAATCATATATATATATTATATATATACACACATACACATTATATATATAATACATATACATTATATATGTGTATATACAAACATATATATATATTTTATTGTTTTGGTAAAACTTTGCAGTCTAGTCATGAAACAGTATCAGGCAGCCACTATCTTACTACAGATAGGCTCCACAGTTTGGAGAAAACAAATGCCAAAACCAGTGGAAATTTTTTTGTCAAACACTAAGACATAGAGTGTTACCTGGAGATCATTTCAGAAACATTAAGATGGAGAAAACTAGCTCCCTAGGACTTCTCAGAGTTCATTTCTCAAACCATCAAAAGCATCCTGCTTGTGGATAACTTAAAGAGACACAAACAATGCCCCCTTAAAGGAAATGGCAGGGCGGTTGACCAGAATAGAAAGCGATTGGATAGAATTCTTAACCCACTTTTAAACAAATCGATACCTCCCATAATCCCTTTTGCTTGAGCAGATAAGCCAGCTAAATAATCTGACAGTTACAAAATATTGAGAAAGAAATTCATGCAATAGCTAATACATAGAAGGATTTCCAGGGGGAGGAGGAAACAGTAAAACAAAAACAAAACAAAAAGGTGGAGAGTTTGAAAACACAAGCTTACCAACACACACAATGCATTCTATAGCCCATTGTACTTCCAGGCGCTTCTACTGCTAAGTGTAAATGCATTGTTATTCAACTAATCAGGTCAAGGTTGGGCTTGATGACTTTAAAATGACAGTATATGCTTCTGTAGAACACACACTAGCGTGCTATTGTTATTCCATTTGTTAAGGGACAGAAGAGCACTGGAAATCGTTGTTTTAATTAACAACATCAGGAAAATGCTTTGGCATTAGCACTAAATATACTGTCCTTTTAACCATAAGGAAAATTGATACTGAGCATGTGCAATGGAAAGAAAGCTGGCAAATGTCAGTGTGAATAATGGGTGAAAAAAAGGAATGAGGGGGTGTGGCATCTCAATCAAGATTAAAATGAAACTGATAAAGCAGCATATGGACTGGATAACAAATCAAAAGCATGTTTATCCACCGAAGGAACTGGTTAATGGAGACTGCCAGCACGTTGCCATGGAAACACTGACTGTTGAGCTGCACCATCTCATACCTTATCCAATACATTCCTGGTTGCTGGTAGTAGTCCAAAGACCCTGATCTCTTGATGGTAAACCCGTGGTCCAGCTGAGCAGAGAGAAATGGGGCAACTCAGTGGATCAACATTGTGCTAAAGAATTAAGACTCCAGACCAAGCTGTTCTTCACTGATTCTATATGTATATATAGTTACGATGCCTCTTCTGCAGGATAACTAGCTAATATCCTAAGTCTGCATAGTGCAAACAAAAAGGCAAGAAAAGACACTAATCCCTCATGAATATCTTGGAGGTCAATTTGCTCATATAGATCTGGTCATGACCATTTAATCAAGTCCTCTCAATTTCAAAAGATATAAACACCTCTTCACATGCCATAGAACAGAAAATGCTTCACAGTTCGATAAAGTACTGAAATCAGCATCAGTCACTTAAGAGAAAGCAGATTGGACCCCAAAGAGTATCACCACATAAGGCTTAAATTTGAGGGCTTCATTACTATGAAATGAAAGAGGAAAAGAATCAGGTTTTGAAACCTCATCAATTATAGCACTTTAAATTTCTGAGTTAATCTTCAAAAGCAGAGCTACTCTTAAAGTGGAATCTTTTCTTTTCTTTTTTATAAAAGATATATGAACTGATTAAAGGTGAATCTTAATTACATTTCTAAACTAAAAAGATATAGTATAAAACAGTCAATAAATTTTCTCTGAAAATATGGAAAATGAAATAAAACAAAAAAGATTTCACTATATATTAAAAATGCATATGTACAGTTAAGTGCTATGATTAACACAAAGTATAGTTAATAGGAGACAGGAGAAGTTCTCAGAGTTGTTCATCCTGGAATGAGATGTTAGCTTTGGCTTCCTGGGAATAAAAGATTCAATCCCCAAAACCTAAAGAACGATCATACTGTGTGCCTGCTTCCCCACTCTGCCCACAAGAGGATGCAGCTTGCACATCTTTCTTCAGAGAAAGGCTCATGTGTTCTTTCAAGTGCATTACTGGTATGATGTTGATGACAGTTTCTGCTTCTAAATTCACAAAGGCATTTTAAAAGCATACCAGGGCACCAGGCATTTAAACTAAAAACTGCTTGGAGGATTTGGTGTTCTGATTATAAACTAGGTTATCCCAGTGTTCATAAAATGCAGTGTGAGGTTTTAATCTTTTTAAAAATGTGTGTTTCATTTTATTGAGAAAAAAATCGAAGTATACTTGCTCTCAGGAAGATGAAGGTGTATGCTTGTCCACAAAGACAGTTACTTAGTAATTAGCTTTCTATTGCCATCTACAGGCAAAGTGTCATATAACAGGTCTCATTTTACAACTAAGCTTCCCAGTGTCACACAATTACATGCACGCTGATTAGTATGGATTTGTTCAATTAGACTGAAATGCTCTATTTGCTTGAGCAAAAATGCAAAAGAAGAACTTTAAAGCATTAGGAAAATTATTGGTTAAAATAATAAACAGTGTTAAATGAGGAAAAAGAAATTGGAACTGACATCTTAGTCATCGGTTCTTCATCAAGCTGAGCAAATCTAATAATGCCTCTCTCTCTTCCTTCAGCTCTCAAAAAGTTCACCGTTAAAATGTCATCTCTAATTCGTTTTATGTCTATAAATTGCATTTTAATAACCTTTTGTTTCCCTTTCTTTCTCTTTCTTTTTTTAATGCCCCAACTACTGAGGAGGGTAGCAGAGGGACAATGGAGGCTCTCCGAGAGGCGCAGACTGCTGCAGTTCTAAGGAATGCAACGGCTTCCACCTAATCCCGTGGCTTGACCTAATGTCAGAGCACTTTTCCTCCTTCAGGAGGGTATGTGATCCCTGTGAATCTCCAGCTGGTAATCACTCCCCTAGCTAACTCAAGGCCCTCTTGCAACCTTAACATAGAGTTATCATTGTCCTTTCTTTGGTCTTAATAAAGTAGGGAGTGTGAAGCAGAAGAAAAAAAATGACAACATGAACAAAAAACACTACAGTTCAGAACCATGAGTCCACATTAAATTAGGCTCATACCATAAATTACACCTGTGAGAGAGCCTGCCAGTTATGACAGTATGCTTTTTTCTTTTGTCACTCTAAGAAAGCAAAATGTGTCACAGATTCCTTTTTGAGCATTGATGCTCTCCAGCAGGTAGTTAGGTTTCTAACTAAGGAATGAGAAGTACTAGTTAAAAATTAATGATTTAATTGTTGATTTCCCCCTGCACCACCAAACCACAAACTAACACTACATCCTAAACAATAACAATAATAAAAAAATTCTAAAGGGTGCATGTAATTCTAAAAAAATTAGTCCTATGGTAAAGGCAGTTTAAAATGCATTATTTTATAGCCTCTGGGGAGAGCATATGTACCCAGGAAAATTCTGTGTGAATGAAATTTATGCTGAAATTAGTTTTTGTAAATCTATCAAATAGAAGTCATCACTGTATTATATCAATTTCTGAACTTTTAATGATGTGGGTGAACTAATTGCTATATTAAATTATTAAATTATCAAATGGTCTTTATGGAATACACAATTTATAAAAATTTTTTCTTCTACTTCCCACTTATTTTGCTCCATAGCAGAATAGACTTTCTTGGCAGTCATACTTTGGAATATTACCTAATGCCAGGCTTCCTTTTCTTGTGATAGTCCCCTGATAGTCTTTGCACTTTAAGAATGAAAAAATGGTTATACAATATAATTGGATGTATTCAGTGTTATTCTGAAAGTTATACAATGAAGGTGGTCAGAATGGCCTGTTTCTAATTCCCAGCTCCACCCTGTGGCTAGGGACCTCAGCTGCGTTCTTCTGGAAGTTAGAGATATTTATGAGGGAACAGTGTTCTGGAGAAGGTTCCTAAATATACATAGTATGGTAGACTTGATTCTCTTAAAACAACCTCTGAAATTTACATTGATAGTCCCTTTCATGCTTGAAATGTTAGTGTTGATAGTTAACATGTGAATTGTGCTGTAGATCTGACAGGCAATTTTTAAGATACAGTTTTCTGAAACCAGCCAATTATTCTGAATCTGAATTAAGTTGATAATTATTAAAAAAAAAAAACTCTGCAGTGGTAAAGATTAAACAAGCATGCAACCAACGCATAGCTCAGTATTGCACAGCCCGCTTTACAATTTGTAAGTATATTACCAGTTTGTGCGGTTCCCATGGAAACCGTGTTAGTGATGAATTGAGAAACTTGCATTCAAAATTGCATTCAAAGTGGTCCAATCATGACATATAGGGAAAGAAAACAGTGGATCTTTGATCTCCAAATACTAATGAGTGTTTTAAGATCCACCTAGATGAGGTTTTAATGAATTCATATGAATAAAGCTTCAGAATTTATCCAAGTTTGATTAAAATAGGATTTCCCCTCAAATATGTGTTGTCTGTCAATTGGAAAATTGCCTGACGATCCTGCCCTTAGTCATTATAAGACTCCTAGAATACTGTGAACAAACCAATATTGAGCAACCAAGGCAAACTTAACCAAAGACTGATTAAAATAAACAACCAGGGGAAAAAAAGAAAATAAAAGCAAAATGACAGAAGTGGAAAAGGCACTCTCTCTAGCAGCTGTAAGCCCTTAGCAGGAGAAAAACAGTCCCTTTCATGGACAAGCGTGCTGGCAGTCCATTCCAAAAGAAAATTGTGGAATCAAATGTTTGGAATAGACTTCTATCTTGAATGAACAATGGAAACAGAGTACAGAATGTCTGGTTTAGTAGAGAATCACCATGAGAGTGTTACTTTCAAAAATTACTGACTGAATATCAGCTCAGAACAAAGAACACTGACCATCTATGGAAGATGTAGAGGCTGATTTACTTCTACATTGAATTTTCTTAGAAAGAATTAAAGACAGAGGGCAAGAACAACTTGAAATTGTAAAACTTCAGCGGCACTGAGGAGCATCTGGAAGAGTAGGCATTCATTCCCTTTCACTTTCCTCGTGTGCCAGTTGCTCACACGCATGTAAATCACTACTCAAATGCAAACTGTATGAGAGCATGTATGCACACGTTCATATCATTTGCAAATTCTGGAATCTCATATCAAATATTTAGTAACCCAGATCTGGGATTGGTGATATCCAACAGGTCACTTGGTTTATCTTCAGTTTTATTTAGAGCTCTCGCACAACCCAAAAAGAAAAAAAAAGAAAGAAACTGAAAACACCTAGAGTAGTCCAAAATTCATTCAATATTGCTCATGAGTCAGAGGTACTGTTTAATAGCATAAATACTTCCAAAAAAGTCCACATCATAATGTCCTAAATTCTTTGCTTAGAGAAGAAAAACAACACAAGTGATTTTCAGATTGAATATGCTATTAAACTGTACATACTCTGGAAAAAAGAGGAAATTATTAAAAACTCAAGTAATTGGAACTTGAATATATTTACTCTAGAATATGACACCAGGAAGTATGAGATTTCATTATTCCTCAGCCCAATTTAATCTTTGCCTAGAGCTGCGATCAAATTGCATGTAGTGTGTGTCTGTATGTACAGAACAGAAAAAAAAGTCCTTGTGCAGCCGCATCAATAAAATAGTAAATGTTAAAAGACTTTCAACTTTAAGAACAGAAATTTCTAAGGAGCAAGACATCATGACTTCGTTGGGTGTTCACAGTAATTCAGTTTCACGGAAAATCTCACTGCGTAGCTCTTAATTTAGGTCTAGTATCAAGATCTGCAGTGTTCCAAGCTCTCCCTGCAATGTCATCTCTCTCGGCTTCCCTTTCCTTTCTAGGTCCTGGCAAAAGGACACTATGAACTCTTTTGCTTAGAGCCAAAAAGTTTGCACTGGCACAGAGTCCAGCATGGGGGAGGTTTTCTGTTTTGAAGAAATAAATCATGAAATTAATATATACTGCAAGACACCCTGGAGGTGGTGGATAATGATGTGACGCCCAGGGAAATGACCTGCAGAGAAACACCTAATATATATAAGTCCCACACCTCCTCTAGTGCATTAAGTGGCTGAGCTGTCTAAAGAAATGACCCATTCTGCTGTCTCTGGCTGGAGAATCTCCTGAGTAATGCCTGTCTCTTAGGTGGGTTGCTTTAAAAAAGTTATAGGTGGATATTTCAGATGCTTACTGCTATGACAGAAACTCCAGCTGCTGTGCTATTCGGCTTGGGGCCTGTGTTGAAATGCTTCTTTATCTTTCCAGCTACTGACAGCTGATGTTCATTTTCTGGGAGGCCATCATCCTGGAGAAAAAAATAAAATAAAAGAAGAGAAAAAGAAAGAAAATGAGATAAATGAAAAATGAAGGCCAAATCTTCTAGTCATAGGCCGAGATCTTAGAATTCATGAGATGTCGGAAAGAAACCAACCAATGTCTACTCATGAAACACTGTTGTTGGAAGCACTGCTCCAAGGTCTCATTCATTTCCACATCTGCTCTAAAATTAATTTGCTTTGTGTCATCTGACCCTCAGAGGTTTGTCTCTAAATTGAAAAAAAAAATTTCTGTTTTTGGTTTCTAATAAAATCTATTCCAACCACGGCTCTAGGAACATGTCAAAGAGCAAGTTAATCTAGACGACCAAAAAAAAAAAAAAAAAAAAAACAACATGAACATCTTCTTTTTAATTTTTTTCCCTCTTAACCCATCATTTAGACCTAAAGCCAAGGGTCTTGGCTGGCAAGCTTGGGCTTCCGCGTGGCCCATAAATAAACTCAGGCTTGTTCCACAGCTACTCATTTGGCCATTCTAAAATCCCAGGCAGCCTTCCAGGCAGAAAGATCTTCTTTAAATTTTAAATCCTTCTTGCTGCCTTCAAATCATCTGTTCTCATGATGTGGTGTATATGGAGCTCATTTTAACGCAGGTCTCTATTCTCTGCTGGAGCCATCGATGACTGAGCCTGGACACATGGTTCTCTTTACTAAATACTGTTAGAATAACAATAATCAGGGTCATAAATATGTGCCACCACATCCTAGAGTTCATGACGAAAAGGCTGCAGAATCTTTCCAGGCACAGACTGTGTTTTGCTCACTATAGAATCCCCAGATTTTAGGATAGGGCGTTGGCACATAATGGATGCTCAGTTGTGGAATAAATGAATGAATGAACAATAGAGTGTTTGTAACTCACTGCTATAAAGAAACTCCTGGCAATCACTTCGATGCCGTTTGTTATTTTTCTTTTCTTCTTCGTCTCCATCATTTTGCAGATAATTTCTTGGTTCCACCCAGGAAAATAAATCTGCTGCTTATCAAGCATAATGTGCTGGCTGTTTTTGCATGAGCTGGTCCCTCCACACACGGCATTTGCTCTTTCTTTCAGCATTTGGTCATTCACTTACTCAGTGGACATTAACTGCATGCCTACATGGACCAGGCAGTACAGTAGGAGGGGGAGAAATGACGGTGGGCAAAGGCAGGCATGGACCTTGCTCTTCTAGACCCTCGGCTCCATTTGTTTTCTTCACAACTTGGGTCTAACTGGCCCGTTCCAAGGCACGTATCACCAATTAAGCACAATCCATTCTAATGGCTTTTCTGGAAACCTCTAATGCTTTTTCATTATATCAATTTGCACTCTTTCTATTTTTTGGCATTAGCAATAGAGTGAAATTCCAGTAGAGTGGGATGCTACTTGGGGAGGGAACAGGAGCAGGGCCACATGAAATGCTGAGCATGTCAAGGGCTACGTTAGGAATAGCAGAGTGTGGGAGGAACATGTGATCCCTGTCCAGCAGAACCTTGCAGGTTAATTGGGAGACAAAATATGCACACACTATGTAAAATCGTGAAACAGGTCAACAAGACAAAAACGCAGTGACAAGGCAGTGTGGCTGGATGGCTCAGCTAGATGCACCAAAGACGTTCAGAGGAGAAAGAACATACTTTCTGTTGTGAACAGTCACAGCAGACTTCATGAGGAATATGGGGCTTGACCTGGCCCTTAATGACGGAGAGTGTGTTGACAGGCAGAGAGAAGGAAGGTGATATTTGGTGTGCAGTGTGTGCGGTGGAAGCCACAAAGTCATGTCTGCAAAACAAGAAATCAAACAGTTTGTCTCTAGTTAAGAGTTTATGTGTGAGGGTCATGGCAGAGAAAGCTGAAAAAAAAAAAAAAACAGGAGAAGATTGGCCATAAATGAGTGCCCAAAAGACCCCAGAATTGAAGCCTTCATCTCCATTAGGAACAAAGCTTTTTAATAAGAGGATTATAAGTTGAAGAAATGTAAAGGACTGCCTCCCCTTTACTGAGGCATTTTTAGAGTATATTATCCAGTTCTTGGTTCACTCTACAAGTCAAAGAGAAGTCAGATGGTGATTACAAAGAATTAGGATTATGCATCCGGAGTTCTAAACACAAGAGTGAATTCAATGGTGTATATAAAAAATGTTTTTATTAAAATGGTGAATGACATACAAGCCTCCTGTAACTCAAGTTGAACAACAGCTTTTGGGGTCTAAGTGAGAATTTTTGCAAGTTTTCTAACATTTGACAATGGATAGAATGATGCTGAAAGTCTTCTGAATGTTAGTATCATGCCTTGGCAGACTGTCAGGCTCTGCCTGAATGGAAGCGGCCACCCTGGATGCCCTACTGGCCTCACCCCCAAGATTACATATGCACTTCTTACCATCTTTTTGTTGAGTTCCAGGCTACCTTGGGCAGAGTGATCAAATGATCTTTCAATGATGAGATAGTTTGAACAACATGATTGTGGAGAAGGTTGAGGAAAGGTTTGTCTCTTTAGGATGAAAGAAACTTGAGCATATTTGTGGTCTTAGGATAAGAAGCTAGTGAAAAGGGAGAGTTGAATGATAGAGAAAGGGCAGGGTGGGGACCCAGGACAGGCCAAGTGGTTTGCTTTGGGGAGGTATAGGTTTACCTCTTTCTCTGGGGCAAAGATGAAACAAAGAGAACGAGCAGAGATGCAGGGAAGGCAAGTTAGAAGAGCATGGCAGGGGGAGGATGATGACACAAGTGTCTACATGTGTGATCTCTTTCCTCTTCAAACTTCCGTCCACGTTAGTCATTATCGCTCCCATTTCGAAGACGGGTAAAATGAGGCTCAGCAAGGTGAAATCATGAGAAACTCATGAGACGCATGTCCGTCTTGAGCAGTTTACTGCTAGAATATTCCCGTTTAGTTTTAAACATTTGCTCAATGTCACACAGCTAGAAAGTGGTCGAGTCAGCATCAAACCAGGCCTGAAACTCTGCTTTTTTGGTTTCTTTTTCCCACAACAGGTTGCATCAATTGAGGACACTCACTAGAATGGCATCAGCTACAAAAGGACTGCTTCAGTGCTAAATGAAAATACTCAGTGAATCATCTTTTCCATGATGAAAGTGGCACAGTGGTAAGAGGAAATGAGAATTGAATTAGGGGCTGAACAAACCAGAGAATATTTGGACACGACTTAATGGAGCCTAGGAATTATCTGGAGGTCACTAAAAGAGACGCTGAGCATTTTAGGGACCCAGCGGAACACAGAAACTCCGCCAAGTGGAGACGGGGTGTCCACCAATCTGGGATGTGTCAACATGACCTATTAGGGCTAGTACTCTAGGGTCCTAAGGGCAGCAAGGCCCAGCTGACACTGGACAGAATAAAGTGGCACGGAGCCAACAGGGTGGTCCTGTGATGGGCACGGGCTGTGTTTACCATCCTGGTGCAAATACGGGAAAAGAAAGCTGGGTTTTCATAAGAGCAGCCCCTACTTAACCTGCTGAGAAACATCCAGCTCTTGCTGAATAACTCCACCTTCTTTTCACTCCCCATCACTGGCATCTTTTCAGAAACCTGCCTTCACCTGGTTTTCCCCCGACTGCTAGTTCTTGAACTAGGAGTTTGCTCTCTCACCACCTCACAGTGGATTTCCTTATAATTTCCCAGGCCTGGCCTGGTCCTAATCTCCTGTCAAGGTTCCTAGCGACTCTTTCAGATGCTGGGGCCTGGAGGTGAAGGCCTCCAGCTTTAAATTCCAGTGAAGGTTTGAGCTTCCCTTGGGTTATTAGTTCATGTTAAAGCAATGCAAGTAGCGAAACAACTCTCACAAGTTGTCAGAGATGCTTTTGACTTCATAAATCTTAAAATGATTCAGGATTTTTTTCCAATGAAATAAGGTGTCTGGAGGAGGTAAAACACATCCATGTACACACACACACACACACACACACACACTCTGCATGACAATGAAACAGTCTGCAGTGTTTTTACATACATTTCGAAGCCTTTCAGCATAACTGGATTAAAAGACTTAAAAACCTGGCTCTGCAGGGATCTAATCTGTATCTGCACCACACAAATGGATGATGGAGATTTAGCTAACTTACTATCATGCATCAATAAAATAAGGACATTAAAAACATACTTTTATATATACATCTTTATCACCATTATTCAGAATAGATTATGTGCCAAAAATGTGCTATGAATTTTCTAAACGTGACAAATCTGGCAGCATTTTACAAATAGTTATATTATTATTACCATACGTTCTGGTTTGGGGGTAGTTTCTGAAGTTTGACACAGGCTGGTTGTGGTTTGAGGTTAGCAGTTTTTTTGAATTAGAAATTCCCATCCACCACTTGGCAGAGCATTGCAACTGACAAGAACAAAATTAGTTTGCAAAATGGAAAATGAACTCTCACGATCGTCCATAGGAGACCTGGCCTCCTGGTCTCCATTTCTCTAGGGGTTCCTGGGGAAGAGCTGTGGGGAGGCCTGTTGGGGAATGGATGTGAAGTCACTCCGTAGTGTGAATTCCTCGCTTTCCTCTGGGAAATCATTTCAGGCATAATGCTTTAGAAAATTCTCATCCCCTTGTGGATTTTTGGTTTTGAATCAAGGATCTGGTTTGCAGTCTATTCACTGCCAGACTCTGTTATTAATAAGATCTGTAAACTCATGAGAAGCATGGCAGCCTTGAACAGTTTACTGCTAGAATATCCCCATTTCATTTTAAACAATTCCAAGGTCATTAAAGGACTCTTCAACAGCGGTTCCACTTCACCTCCCAGTGTGCTGCTAACCATCTCCACCTGCTCGGCACCCCAAGTCCCCTCGACTCTCTTCAGCATGGCCCTATGACTCTCTGTCTACAATTCACACTGCCCTTTGGGAGAAAATGTGAGGCAAGTTAAGATTTATTTTAGAGAAAGAACAGGAAAAAATGTCCACATGGAAACTGAAACTCCATGTCATCATTTAAAATTTATGAATATAAATAAGTGGTTTTATGTATTATTACAGTGTCATTGGGCTTCACTTAATTTCTAACAAATTCTACCAGCACAATAAGATGAATGTGTATATTTTTTGTGTGTGAGTAGGGCTGATTTTTATTAGTCAACATGGAATATCTTGAGAGATTATCCAGGCTCCTATTTTTTCTTCTTTCTCTTGCTCTTTTCTTCTTTTTGAATATCTTGACTTAGGAGTATCTTTTCAAAAGAGTACATAGGTGGGATATAGGAGGTACATTAAAAGGTAAAGGCCAGGAAGGTGATAGAAAGTCTTGAATTGGCTAAATAACTATATTTGATTTATTGAAACCAGTCCATTCTGCTAGTACCAAAGTTCCTAAACTTGGTCTCACGTTATAATCACCTGTGAGTTTTTAAAAGTCCTGATGCCAGGAAGCCAGTGCAAACCAATTAAATGAGAATGTCTGTGGGCAAAGCCCAGGCATCAGCCCTGTGTTAGAGGCTCCACTAGACTCTTCTGAGCCTCAGTTTTTATCAGTAAAATTGGCAAAGTAATTTGACATGAGACATAGATTCATAAAATTATAGCATCCTAGAGTATCAGAAGAATAATTCTGGGATAAGGTAGGTGAACATTTTGAAAATAAAAATGGAATGATAGTAATAAATTTAAAATATTACAACGATGATCATTTGAGCCTAATTACAAATAAGGTTTTTTTCTGGAAATGTCAATTCTGTTTATGAATTTATCATGAACTTACATTTTCTATCAATAAGGCATCGTTTGTGGGGAAAGTGACTCAACCCTCGTTCCAATTCCTGAAAAAGTCAAGATGTATTATTGCCTATTCTATTCTTAAATAAATATGCCTAAATCACATTGTTCTCCACTAGATGGGTAACAGCATAAAGAAATGTAACTGGGACAATTTCTGTTGGTATTTTGTAACTACATTAAACAAAATAGCTGAGATGCTGGAGACAGTAACAGAGCTTGTGATGCACGTATTATCTATCCAGATCTGCGGCACACAAACAAGATCATGTTTGGGGATGACAGTCTTTCCTCCTAAACAAAGCTTCTCATTCACCAATATGAATCACAATTTGAATCTCATCAGCACATGGTGATGGGTGATACAGTTGTCATCTCGCTCAGACTCAAATTCATCAAATATTTGCTAAGTACCTGTAAGGTGCTAGGACTTAAGATTGCCCTCTCCTCTCAGACTCTTCAAATATATGATCTTTTCCCACCCTCATAGCAAGTGGAGAGGAGAATCCTATTTTCTCCATTTCACAGATAGGGAAAAAGTTTCAAAGGAGAGAAAAGACTTGCCCAACAAGGTCACACAAGTGGGTAAGCTGGTGCTTCTTCTGAGGGTCTACATTCCTCTTCCAGACACGTGGCTGCTTACTGAGGATGGCTCCGTTCATGTAGCTCATTGTAACCATCCACAGAGGCGCCTTGCTCATGACTCTTCCAACAACAGAGCAAAAGGCAAGAATATGGTGGAGCATGGTGGCATTCAGACCCAGGGCGTGTAAAAAATAAAGGTGAACTTAGAGGAAGCTCCTGGAATGAGGCTAAAACAAGTGACTTCTGCTGACTAGGGTTTCCAGTGCTGCAGCCCTATGCTCTATTCTCTGTTTTACATGAGACTGCCTTTTCTTTTTTATTTCTTTTCTCTCTTTTGTTTCTTGTTTTTGTTTGTGTTTTGAGACAGAGTATCCCTCCATCACCTACGCTGGAGGGCAGTGGCTCCATCTTGGCTCTCTGCAACTTCTGCCCTCCAGGTTCGAGTGATCCTCCTGCCTCAGCCTCCCCAGGAGCTGAGATTACAGGTACCCACCACCACGCCGGGCTAATTTTTGTTTTTTTGTTTTTGTTTTTTAGTAGAGATGTGGTTTCACCATGTTAGCCAAGCTGATCTCGAACTCCTGGCCTCAAGTGATCCACCCGCCACAACCTCCCAGAGTGCTGGGGTAAACAGGCGTGAGCCACTGCACCCGGCCTAACTGCCTTTTCAGTTCCAAGTATGTCAGGTAAAAAGGTCATGGTGTAAGCAACAGAGAAAATTAGAACTAATGAGAGCGGAGGAAGAGCTTTTTGACAGTGTCCTTAGGGTTCACATAATTATTAGTGCTTTTCTCTCCCCTTCTCTCCTTTGTGGTAATCAGATATAATTTGATTGCCAAATGCAAAATGTCTCACTAAATGGATATCCTTTGAAATCCCTAATTTATTTATTTCACTTGCTTGGTCATTCATTTGTTGTACTTCGAGACTTCAACAAATACTAAAAAGGCTGATTGTGAAAGCTTACTTTTAACAATTTATTATTTTCAGATACAAAAATTCCGTGTTCTGATTCAGTTACTTTCAAAAGTTAAGCAGTCACTTCCTAATCAAGTCTTTTAAAGCTTTTATTAAAACTGATAATTTTTTGAGGATGTTAAGTCTGTTTGTAGTATTATAGAAAGGGTTTGTTTTTTTTTTTCTTTTTTTAGTTTTTGATCTCCTAGATGATTACTTAAATTCTCTCCTTGCTTTTAGAAAATGTCTTTGGGAAATCTGAGAGGAGAAACTGAAATGATAGCAGAAGTCTAAGATCCAGAGGGAGCCATGGAACCTAATTATGGGCAAAGTGGGACCACGTGTAAAATGGGCACAAGAGCAGGTTGAGGAGGCAGCAGGTTATTGCTGAGACAGGTACATATTGCCATAGGAAAATGAGCAACCTAATTTTTCACTGGTAACAGCCAGAAGTCTTCTTTATTTTGTTTCTTTATTGCAGTTGAGTTGGGATATTATTGATCTAGGGCCATTTGGTCTGGAATCAGGGGAAGATTTATGCTGTTCCCGACAGCACTCCAGACCCCTCATGTATATAAACAAATTTGCTCACATTTACAAAGTTATCTCCTAGCAAACACGCACATTCTGCTGGAACTGACTGCCAGATATCTCCTTCCTGGCCTTCTCCAGGCTCGAGCTATGGCACCTCCTTCTCTGGGAAGTCTCCCCGCAGAGCAGCCTGGGGAAGCCGCTCTCACTGCCCTGGAACTGTGTGGTTGTATCCGACATTGTTCCTAGAGGGCCGGGCTGGCACGGAGTGTCCCTCTGATGAAAATGTATTTGGAAATCTCTATAGATAATTTTTAAAAAATTACTCAGGTGTGGTGGTGCACACCTGGGGTCCCAGCTACTTGGGAAGGTGACGCAGGAAGATCGCCTGAGCCCAGGAGGTGGAGGCTACAGTGAACCATGACTGCACTACTGCATTCCAGCCTGGGTGACAGAGAGAGACTCTGTCTCAAAAAAAAAAAAAAAAAAAAAAAAAGAAGCTTCAGGGTACTTTTAAGGCCACAAATTCAGATTGTCTAGTTTCTTCTGTGTGGTCACCCTGCCCAGTTTTTCCAGAGCTAACATGCAATTTGTCAGTTTATGGATGGTGGGCTTTTAATGAGCCCATGTGGATCAGTCAGAACCAACCACTGCCATTTAGAGAGCCTGCAGCTGGCTTGTGCCTCTTCCTTCCTGCACAGCTAAGGAAAAGGTACCACGACCTGGGTAAGTGAGTTTCGAAAGGTTGCTAATTGTATTAGCAATCATTACAATGACGACTGTGTCCCTATTGTACCTATCTGTTTGCAACATTACCATGTTTTTTTGTGTAACAAAGGGTGGGGTAGATGTAATGTGGTGCATGGGACGTTAAAACATCTGGGCTGAGAGTGGGGATATATGGCTGCAAATTCTGGCTCCATTGCAAGCTTGGCTACTTTGAGAAAGTCCACCCTGCACAGCCTTCATCTCCTCATCTGTAAAATGGGTACAATAATACCCATCCTGCCTATCTTGTAGGCTTGTTATGAGGCTCAGTTAAGATGCTTCCGAATCTTTTCAGCTTCATGGAAAAGGATAACTTTTGCTTAGCACCCTGGGGTGAATGCTGATGTCGTTGAGCCTCGAAGTGACAACTCCTGGCTGCTGGCTGCATAGCCTCGCTGTCCCTAGGGCTGTGGGGATTACTATCTTTGTATGTTTGTACACCAGTTAGAAAACTGCTATATGAGAAATATTAAAATAAAACTCAGTGCATAGCTCTACATGCTCATTTTCATGTCTATTCTTCTGGTATTTGTATATAACCTCCCAGTGGAGTGTGAAGCATCACATTCAGACATGTAGAATGCTGGAACCTAGACCTATAGCCACCAAGTGGCAGAACATGAATGAGGTTCCAAGTTCTTGTCACCCCATATGTAGTCACCTGACATGTTGACTGTGCTTTCAATCATGCCTTGACCTCAAGCTTTTGTTGTTTTGGAAAACAAAACAAAACAAATCACTCAACTACTCACCAAGGTGACAATTCAGAGAAATGGAACATTTTGTTGCCTTTAATGTACAGCCAGATGATTCAGTGAAGTAGGGAGGCTGGTAAAATTTATATCCGTGAGCTGACAGTTTTATAACTGTCCACTTCTATGACCATGCCCATGTATATATTCAGACCTATTATCTGTCTTCTATTCTGGCAACAGGAACCATTAAACCTAGTGATGGAGCTTCTCCATCTGTCAATGGGGATTACCATAGTAACTAGATTATAAAATTATAAAGTTGTTAGGAAGAACACAATCAGCACAAACGCAATATGGTTAAGGTATATAAGATGCTTAAAATACTTCTGGCAGACTCTAGAAGTTAAGCATTCTGTCAGTATTAATTATGGGTATTATTATTATTATTGAGATGGTGTCTTGCTCTGTCACCCAGGCTGGAGTGAAGTGGCACAATCTCAGCTCACTGCAGCCTCCACCTCCTAGATTCAAGTAATTCTACTGACTCAGCCTCCTGAGTAGCTGGGATTACAGGTGCATGCCACCATGTCCAGCTAATTGTTTTTGTTTTTAATAGTGACAGGATTTCACCATATTGGCCAGCCTGGTCTCAAACTCCTAACCTCAAGAGATCTGCCCACCTTGACCTCCCAAAGTGCTGGGGTTACAGGCATGAGTCACCATGCCCAGACTATTGTTATTATTATTGTGTTGAGATGGAGTCTCACTCTGTTGCCCAGGATGGAGTGCAGTGGCATGATCTCAGCTTACTGCAGCCTCTGCCTCCCATATTCAAGTGATTCTCATGCCTAATCCTTCTGAGTAGCTGTAATTACAGGTGTGCACCACCACACCCAGCTAATTTTTACATTTTTAGTAGAGATCGGGTTTCACCCTGTTGACTAGGCTGGTCTCAAACTCCTGGTTTCCAGCGATCTGCCTGCCTCAGCCTCCCCAACTGCTGGGATTATAGGCATGAGCCACTGCACCCAGCCAACTATGAGTATTATTAATCAAAACAAACTTTACCCACCAGTTATAGAGAAATAAAGAGTTAAAAAATAATGGCTCTGCTCTGGGGAATTCCTTCATAGTTAATGTAATACCATTAGACCCTTGTACTCAAAGAACAGCCACAGAGGCAGCATCGGGAAGCTTTTAGAAATGCAGAGCCTCCAATCTACTGTGTTAGAATCTGCATTTTAACAGAATCTCTAGGTGATTTGTGAGCACATTCACATTTGAGAAGTGCTGCCTTGGAGTAGCCCAAGGTGTATGCAGAAACCCTTAGGTCACTTTCACTCTTGGTAGGAATCATGAAAAAAGCAAGACTGACTCAGAAAGTCTATTATGTCTTATCGATGATTATTCAGCTCTAATCTGGACCGCAGAAAGCAGTTTGTCGGGTAGAAGATTGAGGCCATGGGCATCTCACCAGTTAGAAGGCAATCTCATCAGAATACAATATAATGTATACATCAGATGCCCTCATGGAACAAGTCTAAGATCTTGTAACTGTCGTGGCACATATGAGATGGGGGGAACAAAAGGAAACAACACTGTTTTTTTTAAGATGGAGTCTTGCTCTGTCACTCAGGTTGAAGTGCAGTGGCATGATCTTGGCTTACTACAACCTCTGCCTCCCAGACTCAAGCAATCCTCCCACCTCAGCCTCCTGAGTATCTGGGACCACAGGGATGTGTCACCATGTCCAGCTGATTTATTTTTTTGGTAGAGACAGGGTTTTGCCATGTTGCCCAGGCTGTCCTCAAACTCCTGAGCTCAGGCAATCCACCCACCTTGGTCTCTCAAAGGGCTGGGATTAAAGGCGTGAGCCACTGCTCCTGGCCCACAACACTTTCAAAATGGGACAATAACATTAAGAAATCTGCAAATGATTTGTAAAAGGAATGTTAGGCGTGAACATAGAAAAGGGTGCGAGTCACTTACATTCACCCAGGGATGCTCAAGGACTTGAACAGCAGAAAATCGCTGATCGACATCGACCAACAGCATCATGGTAATGAGCTCCTGTGAAGGGGAACATTAGAGTCCAATTATCTGAATTTAAAGAGGAAAGCTGGATGTGTGCAAATACACGAGTTCTCTTTTACTTTCGAAATGCATTTGTAAAAGCTCTAAATCTTAAACATATCAACTCCACTTCCCTGTGGCTACTTATCACTTTTAAAAGTTAAAAATGGTAAGCACTTGAAATTATAAATACATAGCTTGTGGTTGAATAAAAATTAAATTAATAATAAAATCAATTTCAAAAAAAATTTGTAGTAGAAAAGAAAGTATACAAGTTAAGAAATTAATATTTTTTCTTTGTCTAGCATTTTGCACATTAAAGACAGATTTATTAATTAGTTTAATATAGAAGTCACATTTTAAAAAACACTTTACATAAAATTTCACTTTAGCAGCTGAAAGGAAAAATGAATTGTTTCCCTGAATTTCAAGACAGCATACTTAGGTTCAAAAGAAAGAAATGAGGAAAGGCAGAATTACCAACAGCTAGGTGGTAATATAGAATTCATCCTTCAGTAGCTAAAGAATTCTAAAGAAATACTTCAAAACTTCCAGACAAATCAATACAAAGGAAAACAGAACTATGGAGAGGTAAATAATTTCATCATCCTGAAATTAATGAAATTTTTCATGAGCGCAAATGGACTTGAACCAGGAATGCTCTACTTGGGTCTTAAAAATGAGTATGGTATACAATTGTGCACTTTGGGTTAGAAGCTCCCATGTCATGAAATGGTTAGATATGTGTTATCCGTATAACATATACAGGCTTTATAGTACCACTCGGGATGGGGATGGTTTATTTTCATTGAGGGAGAGAGTTCACTTAGCCTTCTTCATTCACTTTCTAACTTGGACCAGAACTTGTAAAAGCATCTGCTGTGTGTGATGCCCTTTGCAGGTGCTATGGAGGTGTAGGAGATGGTCCTATGTGTCAGAAACTGTCAGCCCTCAGGTCATGCAGTGATGGCATGGGGAGCTGGGCAGGTTCCTGAAGAGCCCCCAGCTTGGCAGCTGTATCATCCCATCTCCTTTAATCTGCGCCTCTCTCTGACACTCCTTTTCTGCCAGGTTCCCAGACAGTTGAAGAAAATGAGAGACTTGCACACAATATGCATCATTTTCTACACAAAGTGCTCAGGTCTGAGGGGTTGGCTTTTAAAGGGAACTCACACTCAGGACATGGCAAAAGCAAAGGCATACTCATTGAGCAACCAAAAGATAATTATTTCCCAAAATAATTATCACTGGCATTCAGTACATTCACATTGTTGTGCAACCATCCATGTTAAAGACTGATCTTTAAGTTTCATGGCATAAAAACCAGGAATCTTGTGTTTTTTTCCCCTCTGCCTCTAAATCCTGGCTACTATTCAAGGTTCAACTTAAACAGCTTCCCCATAACGTCTTTCTTGATGATTTCAACCTACGTTGAGGTTGGGGTTTCTTCCCTTTGATTGATTAATTGATGGATTCATTCATATACTTGTTCATTTATTCAATATATATTGAGCACCAGTTACATACTGGTCATACTTTAGACAGTGATGCTACAGCAATAGACAAAGATAGATAGAAATCCTGGCCTTCGCAGAATTTGCATTCTAGCGGATGGAGAGAGTCTAGAAACTGACTATATAAAGAAGATATGCCTACCTATTTATACCTATCTTTTTGGGTAGAGAGATAGGTAGTTAGATGGCATTCCAGATAAACACACAGGTGTTAAGTGTTCTGGAGAAAAATAAAGCAGACAAGTAGGACACAGCAAGCCAGGTAAGGTTTAAGAGATGCAATTGCAAACAGGAAGGTCTGGAAGGCTTCACTAAGAAAATGGCATTAAATCAAGACCTGGGAGAGGTGAAACCACAGGCCAGGACATATAGAAATCTGAGCTGGGCTCAAGCCTGGCAAGGGTGGGGCACAGCCAGAGGCTATAGCAATGTCACTGGAATGACACCCGGGAGAGATGAAGGCAGCAGATGGAGAGACTTGATAAGTACTTGTTGGGGTGTCTGTGAACAGATGACTTGGTGACTGTGCAGTCCTGGAAAACCTAGCAATTACAACTAACACGTGTACAGAAATCACGCTTATGACATCATTAGTCTCTTTGCACACAATGATTTGGAATAAATAATTCCGTTAAATCACACAGGATATAGGGAAGAGGAAGGCACTGGAAACCTACCTTTGCAGAATCGGAAACATTATCCCAATATGGAGAAGGAAAGTCCACTTGCCCCATCAAAATCTGATCAAAAAGCACCTCCTGGTCATCACCACTTCTGTTTAGGTGAACGACAACAAGGAAAAAACAGCACTAAGATATCAACTCAGTGTATGTCTTTTCAGTCTTAGGCACTGGAGCCCTTCCTTTTCAGGTGTAAGATGTGTGTTTTTAAGCAATTAAAAAATGTCAACGTGGAACTGTTTTGGTAAATTAAGAAAGAGTTTTTGGGCTGGGTGCGGCAGCTCACACTTGTATTCCCAGCATTTCAGGGGGCCAAGGCAGGTGTATCATTTGAGGTCAGCAGTCCAAGACCATCCTGGCCAACATGGTGAAACCCTGTCTCTACTGAAAATACAAAAAGTAACTGGGCATGGTGGCATGCACCTGTGATCCCAGCTATTCATGAGGCTGAGGCAGGAGAACTGTTAGAACCCATGAGGCAGAGGTTGCAGTGAGCTGGGACTGCACCACCACACTCCAGCCTGGGCAACAGAGAGAGACTCTGTCTCAAAAAAAAAAAAAGGAAAGAAAGAATGAGTTTGTAATGAGATGAAGAAGAAATATGGAAGGCAAATAAATTAGTATGCACAACATGGAAAAAATAACAGGGATTGCAAGTAAAGTTCTTGTGCTCTTTTCCTGCCGCAGGCTCCTTTGTGCAAGAAGGGTGAATGGATCACTCGGAGAATAGAGAAATGCTTTGTCAGAGCTGAATAAAAGATTGTTGCCCATACCCACGGAATGGAGGGAAACCACACAGCAGGATGTAAGTGATTACACCAGCTGCCCAGATGTCCACCTTGAGGCCATATCTGGAAAAGTAAGGAATGCTAGAGTTAGGAGAGTCAGACTCGGACAAATTATGCAGCTTGGTAAAATCAATATATTTGCTCCTCTGAGACAAAAACAAAACCAAACAAAATAAAAATCCCAACAGCAAACACTCAACTAAAACCCGTCAGCTAGAGTTCAAAGAAAAATATTAAAAGGACCAAGGTGCAGAAATAAAAATCAAAGGATTTCACGCCTGAGCTTATATATAAATATCAGTAAATGAAGGGTTTCAGCCAAAAGGTTTATTATAGTCATTGCAATTTTGAGATAGGGATGGACCCTTGAGATAAACTCCCTTACTTTAGGAATAATAATTATTTCTAGAATGTTTTCCAATTTATAGAGCACTGACATACATGATCAGACTTTGTTTTCCCAGCAACTCTGTAGGTTGGACAAGACAAGTATTGCCTATTGTACAGAAGAGAAAACAGATTCAGACAGGTGAGTCATTTTGCTTAAGATCACACAGTTAGTGTCAGAGCTGGTCGCCAACAAGGTCTTCAAGGCTCACCACTTCCTCCCAGCAGCAGGCAGAATATGTTCCAATAGAAAGTGTGGCTGTGCCCCAGGCAGCCCCACCTGAGGAAGGTCAGCCAAGGCTATGAATGTGGGCTCCCACCTCATTCAAATTTGCCAAATAGCAAAGCCCTCACTCCTTCCCATCTCACTCCAGAAATTTCCCTATTGGGATTCCCTTCTCATCTATCTGGTTTTTCTGCCCTTGTGGTCTATGGTACAAGCAAAAAAATAAAAAACAAAAGCAAACAAAAAATTATCTCCAACTGGTCACAGGGGAGGTGCCACCTAGATCCCCAGGTGTGAACTGTAACTGCTAATGAGAAGAAAAAGTAGGGCTGCTTGCTCTCAGCATCCCCACCCTCCCCATTCCTTCTGCCTAAGGATGGCACCTCCAAGCCTGCCTATGGCCCTTGGTAAGAAATAGGGCTTCTTACCAAAGGGGTCTTTGACTTAGGTTGAGCTGAGTTTAAATTCTGATTCAGCCACTAAAACTAGTCATGAGCTTACACGGTCTCTAACCCATTAGAGTCTCAATTTATTCAAGTGCAAAATGGGAATTGCACTACCTGCTGGAAGAGTAAGAAGTAAAGGAGTTTCAGGCCTGGAATACTGTGAAACCTTAGTAAGGAATAGGCTACCTTACCCTTCTCCCCACGTTCATCTGATTCCGCACACAGAAACCCGGAAATTCCCAGTGGCCCCTGATGCCTAAAGGTGTTTGTACTCCACAGAAAATCAGTGGATCCCCAAGAGGTCCCAAATGGGACCTGGACTGGAGGATAAGGGCAGCTGAGAGCAATAACTGCAGGAGACTGTAATCACCGCACACAGCAGTGTCTGTTTCTTTGATCTCCAAATGAGAGTTAATTACCATCACTGTGTGTTTCTGTTCGTCCGAACATTTTTTACTCTGGGGTTAATAACTTCTGTTCTACCTTTAACAAAGACCAAATGGAAGCCTTAGGATTGCAGTAATTGACAAAACAGACTGGGAAAACAGAGAAAATGGCTCCCAATGTAAACGTTAAAGAATAAAATAAAATTTTAAAAAGAGCGAAAGAAACCTGATAGCCATTTCTCTTTGGATGGGACACAGCAGTACTACTTTTCCTATTCTTGAAGCCAGCAAGTTCTTTTGCAAGCACAGCACTTAAGCATAAGAGAAGCATTTACCCAGTCTCTGCGATGATTTCTGGAGCCACGTAGGTTGGGGTGCCACAGACTGTGTACAGGGGGCCGTCTACAATGGTGGCCAGTCCAAAGTCACCCAGCTTCAGTGATTTGCTGCCATCTTGGTGCTCATACACCTAAAACAAAGGTTAAAAAGCACAACTACGTGAAAACCAAGAGCTCAAAAGCCGTTTCTTGAAGAAATAAGAAACACATTGTGTTTAAATGTAATGTATAGAAGGTAAAAAATAACTTAGGCAATTATACCAGAATGGATATACACACAAAAATATCTTTATTCCTTTAGATTACTGCAAAACCGGAAACATGGTGAACACCTAGAAATGGAAATTGGTTAAATAAATTATGGTACGTTCATACAAAGAGAGATTACATGACCTTAAAATGGCGATGTGGGTTTAAAGTTACTGAATTATGTTTGGGAAATGAGCACAGTGTTTTTCAGATTGGTTTCTATAAAATGTCCATTAAAGAAAAAAAAGCACATACAAGAAAAAAAGTCTGAAGGAATACAGTATTGGTGTATCTGTGTCTTGCTGGTAGGATTATAGGTTTTTAAAATTCTTTTGTCTGTACTTGATATTGTCTATAATAACGGATTTGCATAATAAAATGAAGTACAGAAAGTCTTTAGTGCAGTGTCTCCGATTTATGAAAATTATCTCTTCATTTCAATATATTAAGAAACGTTGCCAGGTGCAGTGGCTCACGCCTGTAATCCCAGCACTTTGGGAGGCCACGGTGGGTGGAACACCTGAGGTCAGGAGTTTGAGACCAGCCCAGCCAACATGGTGAAACCCCATCTCTACTAAAAATACAAAAACTAGCTGGGCATGGTGGCGGGCGCCTGTCATCCCAGCTCTTCGGGAGGCTGAGGCAAGAGAATTGCTTGAACCTGGGAGGCAGAGGTTGCAGTGAGCTGAGATTATGCCATTGCACTCCAGTCTGGGCAACAAGAGAGAAAAACCGTCTCAAAAAAAAAAAAAAAAGAAAAATTTTTAAAATACAATTCTCTAGTAACCAAATACAAAAAAAAAAATACTTTTGGTAAAATACCTTATTTTCAGTGCACTGTATTTTCAATAAGATCTATTTACATTTCTTAAATTAATAATTGAAAGAGATATTAACATTTCATTTCACCTGTGGCAATTTGGAAAGATTTATCAGGTGCAGAGTCAGCATCCTGTCCAGGTTTCCCTTATTAAGGCAGTAAAAGTCTTCTGTCTTTCACCCAACAAATCAAGAAAAGGATGCATGTGACCGGAGGCAAGTACTTATACCCCTTTAATTCCAGCCACCATCAAAACAAATGGAGCTGCTCTAAAAAATATCCCAAATAACTACTTTTATTTCAAAGAAAAGAGGATAGGGCATTAAGAATCCTAATTCAGTGTTCTGTGTTGGAATCAATAAGATAAAGAAAAGAAAACCATGGTAAAAGGCTAGTAATTCCAGCAAGGGCAATCTTCAGGAAATGCCTCAAGGAAGCAGCCATCTTTTCCATGTAGGTCAAAATACTTCATCCAGCAAGCGAGGCTCGCACATTCTTCTGTTCTCACTCTATGATCATCTGCAACTTGCGGCAGCCGTTTGAATCTCTTGCACAGCAAGGCACATCTCCACACATCAGGGGCACCGCTACTGTTGGCATGCCATGACTGCCTTCCTTTGGAAAAAGTAGATTAACTTTGCATTTCACTGCAATGTCAAGTGCAGATGTTTGGCCAGCTAAGCTGCGATATCAGCAGTAATTGTTTGGATCCAACAGTTTCGGCAGAAGCAGGCAGTCAAATCCTTTTGTCTAGAGACTGCATCATTTCTGAGCAGAAAAGACTCTTTTACACTTTATCCACACTCATAGCATGGAGTCTTATTCCCAAGAGCTGTTGATCAGGATTGAGTGTGGGCTGCCCTCTGGCAGGTATCTGAAGACTGGTGGGGTCACCTGTGGTTGGATTGTTAGGGCAAAAACAGCCATATGTCCCTCACAGATGTGGCTTTGCCCAGCTGTCATCTGGGATGGACATTTTGTTCCTTACTTCATGAAGCAGCTGTCCAGCCTTGGTCAGTTTGAGTTAAGTTAAAAACTTTGAGGCTTTACAGCTGCAAAACACAACATCCGCCCCGGCCTAACCGTTCTCAGGCAAAAGAAAATCCTAAGTTGTAGTCTTACCATGTCAGCCGTTCTGGTCATCCAGATGACAAGCAAATGTTTTTCATGAAAAGAAATCTGAGATGGAAACTTCTAGTAGATGGTCTAGTTGATTTCCGAGGCAGAGCAGAACTGTTTACTTCCTTAATTCCATTTTGTTAACAATAACCTTTCTAAAATGCAAAATAATCTCTTGCTTTGATGTTCTCCTAGGTCCAAACGTTTGTTCCGTGTGCTTTGTGAGGTGCTGCAGATTGTGATTTACTCAACCCCCTTGATGCAGGAATTTTGTAGTTTTTTTCCCTAAACACAGTATCTATATCACCTTACTCTGTTCAAAAGTTTGACAAAGCAGATGGTGGTGGATTCAGTCACAAGTCCCATTTTAGCTCTAAATATGACCTTGTAATTCTCCTATATGTAGCGAAAGTTTTCTTTTGAACATCTACATTTTAATAAAAATTCCATCTAACATACAGCCATACACCAATTATATTTAATATTAATGAACAATATAGTTCAAAGTTTCAATAGCTAAGAAAAAAAATCACTAAAAATTCTACTTAAAGAAAATGAGTAATCATAAAAAAGAATTATTAAAAGTAATCATAGGTCTACAGAAACCAAAGCCATTAAAATACATAGAACCGTAATTGTGATGTTTCTTTTATTCCCTGTACAGTGAACTTTTAATCAAGTACTTGACAATGTCCCTTTTTTTTCTTTTTGCTTTGAAAACCATATAGTAGGATTTTCATGAACATAAAGAGGATTCTTAGGAGGGAAAATAAGAGCTTAAAGACAAAGGCCAATCCCATGTAATTGAAACCATATCTAGACACAAGTACATCTGAAATGCTGCAACACAATGTTTTTGCAGGAGAATATGTCCAGGCCTCGAGTCTGGAATTCTGTTTAACTCACTGTCAGGCAGGGCAGGAAACAAGGTCACTCTGGTTTTTTCTCTGTCAACACTTTGGGAAAAGGATGAAGGAGAATATACTTCAGTGTTTCTTCTCCTCCAATGGGAAAGCCCTTCCTGCAATGGTTTAAGGACCCCTCTCACAACTGAGGCTCTCCGTTAGCACCTGCTGCAGCCTGAACTATGTGCACCCTTATCTCTTACCCAGCCAGTGACACAGGGGCATGACTGAGGCCATTTGAAAATGTAATTAAACCTTTGTTTAAAAATCACAGATTGATAAACACATCCATTTAAAGCCTGCACATGCATGCACACGCACACACATCCTCACAAAACCATCTCCAGAAAGTATTATTCTAAATGGCAGCTATAAATTCACTTCGAACTAAATTTTTAATTAAAAGTTAGAAACCAGAAAGGCTTCTAACAAGTTCACGTTGAAATGCTGAATCCTTGGCTTAGACTGCTCTCTAGATTGACTCTGTTCCTTGGCGTTTCTCCTTATTCTGACCATCTTTCAGAAAGGGACATGAGTGGGCTGCAAGCGCAGGTTTGGACAGGCTGGTCCAGCTAGTGGAGCTCTGGTGTAAGAAGAACTTTTTGCCATAACTGTATATTAAAGCCTCTATAAAATGTGACCCACACATGAAGTAGGAGTACATTAATTGTCAGTCAAGGAGTATTCACCACATGAGATATGATTTAATGTTCATAACAGGTCCTTTAAGTACTATAGATGTTCCCTCACGTTTTAAACACCAAGGGGCTATTAAAGGGACAGGGATTAGTGCAAATTACCCAGTATGTAGTGCTTTCACTGTTTTAACTAAGCAATAAAACTGTGTAATTGTACAACACTAATTGAATGCAGCTACACATAATTGTGGGCTGCCATATGTATCCTATTACCATAAAGACTGTCAGTATTTTGTAAGCTACTCTTGTGATCATTGCAGATGGCTACAGTCAGAGAAGTTGTTCTCTAGGGTTTATTATATGGCTATAAAGACATCCTATGATTTGACAGACTAAATGTGTTAAATGGCAACAATTATGAAAAAGGTTCCAATTAAAAGCTGAAGGCATAGCCAACCAAGAACAGATATAAGGAAAGGCCAAGTATGTAGATTTCGGGGCACACTGGTATTTTATACAGGTTGTTTTTGAAATAAGCGTTTTATTTTTGTGCCGTTTTTGTTTATTTGGGGTTTTGCATTAGCTGCAACTTACTGAACGGTAGATCTTTGGGCATATGCTTGATTTCCCTTGGATGGAAAACTGAGACCATTTGGAAAAGTTATTTGAAAAAATAAAACATTTAATATACAGTCATAAAATGCAGCCGGTGGCCATAAAATAATATGAAAATTCACAGATAATCTGAACCCAGTCAAAAGGCTTCTGAGATTCCCATAATATGGCACTAAAAGCTGACTAATACAACAGATGTGTTGGAACAAACATAATTCTCAATGTTTCTATGAATCCAAGGAGAACCCTGATGAAACACTGGCTAATGAATCATCAGTAACCACTGAAAACTATTTCACAGAGGAGCTCAGTAGGTAATAAAAATTATTTCACCAAATAGAATTGAACAAACGTGGCATGAAATTGACAAAACCATGAAAAGAGGTCAATTTACTTTTTAACATATATGGTATCCCTTTAAGAAGACATTGATTTTCCTCCAGCTATGGTATATGGCCTTTATGATGCTTTCTGAAGAAAGTGGATTAAACATAAATCTTTAATCTTTAAGAAATAAAATATAACAACGTTTAAGCAGACAGTTATTTTGTGAAATGCACTTTATCGCCCATGTACTTTTAAATTAAATCTCCTGGATAAACAAAATTTAAAAAGAAATTTATACTTGCATGTAAAATATTTACGAAATCAAAAGTTAAATAAAATAACAAAAACAATGAATGTTGTGCAGATGTCAGAAAGGAGTAAGTCAGATGAGAGGAAATTGAAGGGAAAACTAAAATTGCTCTTCGATATTACACTGGAGGTATCTGGGAAGATAGAGAAGTGAACGGAAACTCCAGGAAACCTGATTCTCACCCTCAATTTAAAATAGTCATGAAACTATCTTAAAAGGAGGTCTATGCAGCTGCAGCAAGATACACAAAACATGCACATTCCAGATTCTGTTAGGAATTATACATCCCAGGATTTTGCCAAAACTGTGGGAACTCAATGCCACTGCAATTTTTTAAAATTGCATTACATTTCTGTCACACAATTATTATCCAATATGTCATTGTAGGAAAATGATCACTAGAGAGGAAAAGGAACTAACTCACCCATAACACTCAGAAATAACCACCATTCCTATTTTGGGATATGGACTTCCAGAGCTTTCTTTCTCTCTTTCCTGTTCTTTTTCCATTGAACAATACATCCTGAATGCTTTTCCGAAGTGAATCAGAATACATCTACATAATTACTCTTGGTGGCTGCTGGATTTTCCATTATATGGATGCACCATATTAGTAATCCCAACAGCTACCATCACCACTGCCATTTACTGCACACACAGGACATACCAGGCATCGTGATGAAGACTTCATGTGCATCTTGGCCCACCTGATCTTCACAACAGCCCTATTCACCTAGTACTCTTACTCATAGTTTGCAGATGAGGAAATTGAGATTTGGAGATGTAAAGCAACTTACCCAATGTTACACAGCTATTGAGTGGCAGGGCCAGAACTTAAATTCAGATATGTCTGAGTCCAAGAGTCTAACCAGCATGTCCTACCACACCACTGTGCCACTATTTAATTCATCAGTGCCCTGAGATAAGTTATTCCAATATATACTATTTGGGTTTTTTTTTTTTCTCATACTACAAAACCCTGAGATGAACATCCCTCTGGATAGCTACATATCCAGTTTCTCCCTCTTAGGTTACATTTCTAGAAGTAGAATTACTTGGTCAAAGGGCACGCATGTTATTGAAGATTTTGGTTACACCAAATTGCCCCTCTGACAGGTTCTGCCTCGTGACCCTCCCACCAACACATATGAGGTAACTGTTATCCTCTTATCTTTGCCATCACTGTATGTTATATTTAAGTTTTGCTAGTCTGATAGGGCTACATCATTTTAAAGAGAAATGAATGTCATCTCTTAATGATAGCAGAGAGCAGTATGAAGTAGACAAACACAGACCTACAAAAGTGATACACTACACTTCTCCTTCCTGTCCTCATCTCCCTGATGACATCACTGGTCTTTGAAGAACGGCCAGTAAATACTTAGTACAGTAACTGGCACCTTACAGTACTGAATAACGCTTTGGGAAAATGTTGTGTTTTCTATTTTCCCTCAACTTCCATCCAAATTCAAAGGGTAGAATTTGTTTTCTAAACACCCACAAAGAAAGGATCATTCCGTTTCTGCCTAGACACTTACAATGACTACAAGCTACTGGTAATAAAGGACATTTAAACTTCAAAGAAATGAGATTACTAGAAAGTTTTTCTAAAGTTAACCCTAAATCTCTTGCCCACTAATATCTTCTCTTTAATTTATTTCCATGCTGTCTAATACAGTACAAGGAAGTTCTCCCATCTTCCATGCGGCAGCCTTTCCTATATGTGATGAGAACCACCATGCCCCAACTGGACATCCCTCCTCTGGGTCAACCCCAGGCCCAGACTGAATGTGTTCAGATTATCACCATAAGGGGTAACATGGTAAGTCAGGCCAAAGACTCTCTTGACTCTTTCAGGGGAAGAGGTCTAAGGGCATATTAATATATGTATATATATATATATACATATATATATATGTTTTTTTTTTTGAGACAGAGTATTGCTCTTTTTTTGAGACAGAGTCACCAAGAGCCAGGCAGGAATGCAGTGGCGCAATCTCGGCTCACTGCAACCTCTGCCTCCTGGGTTCAAGCAATTCTCCTGCCTCAGCCTCCCAAGTAGCTGGGACTACAGGCATGTGCCACCACGCCCAGCTAATTTTTGTATTTTTTAGTAGAGATGGGTTTTCACCATGTTGGCCAGGATGGTCTCGATCTCTTGACCTCGATCTGCCGGCCTCCGCCTCCCAAAGTGCTGGGATTATATGCGTGAGCCACCGTGCCCGGCCGATATTAATACTTTCGACAGCCTAGTCACGAGACTCGCACTGAACCAATAGTCTTTTCCAGATCAACTACTGGCCTTTTGACCTGCAGTCAGGCCAAGTTTTCCATTATTGTTTCTGTAATCGCCAATAACACAACTATACCAAAATGACTTAGCCTCTAGGGATTCATGCTTATCTCTTGCTTAATTTCTTCTTACCCATTTTGGACTTTGACAGAGCCAAAGATATTTTTGGATTTCACTTCTGTCATTGGTGTAATCCACCTTCATTTGGAGTCACTGGTCATGATGAATATGGTATGATTGGTGACAGACTCACAGGATATCATTGGCTTCCTTCCTTGGGGTAACCCCCAATCCGTTCATCAATACACTCTGAGGGCTCAGGTTCTGTGTTTTTCTCTATGACCTCTAGACCCATTCTCTCTGTGGCACTTGTCTTGTCCACCAGTGCAGTTAGCTATCCTATCACCGAGTGGGTTTGTTTGGGGAATTAAGAGTCATGGGATTAAGGTGAAGGAAATACGTCCTCTTGTGAGCATGGAATTGAAAACTAGAAAGAGCCAGAGCACAACCTATCATTGTCACTTGGGTGGAACAGGACAAGCTTATTGCTAGATATAAACCACCGCGTGAAAACGAGGATCATGAGTTGCACGTGTCATTTTGATGGGCAGCTGGGAGCAGGCACAAACACCTGAACACAGAGTTTCTTGCCAGGAGAGGCAGTTTTTCTCCTAGAGAGTCTTAGGGATGTTGGGAGGGAAACGATGTTTGAACGTTTATATATGAAGACAATTACTATGATTGTTTTTGTAATCTAATGAAAAACAGTGATGTGAGTTACAGTTTTGTCAGTAGAGATTTAATTTTCATAAGGAGGTGGCATCTGTGTACACATTTTTAAAAGACCTGCCCAGGTCCCTGGAAGAAATACAATCTGCTACTGATGGTTTTTGTTGCCAAGGGTACAAGCTTGCCATCTAGTGGTGACTTGTGTAAACTGAAAGTATTAAAATTTTTGTTTTTTTCTTAAGCAAAAAGTTCCTTTAGTCGTGAACCATCATGGCATACATACACACAGAACTATACACATACATACATACCTATGTACATACACACATACACGTGTACATACACAGTGGTCCCATGCATAAGCCCATCTTGGGAAGCATCATACTCCCACTGCTCAGTGAAGTTAATACTGAGACCAGTGTGAGAACTCCATCTAACAGGCCAGGTGGCACTGTCCTCTGTTTAAAGAAGTATCATTCATTCACTCACTCACTCCTCTCATCAACCTGGCCATACAGTTATTAAGTACCAGGCATGACAACCAGTAAAGCAACAAGAACCATATAAAATCATGGGCATGATCAATTTTGGGGGAAAAACTTTAGTTAAATACAATAACAAAGCTATGAGGGGTATTTTTTATTGGATCAGTGCCCAGTTTTCACCTAAAATGTGGCTGGAAAATTACTGTAAGTCAAATCATATTTTCTCATTAAAATACTTAAAACTGACCAAACACTAGAGTTAAATAAATCATTCACACAATCTAGATCCTTAAGGACAAGCTACATTTTTATACTGTTCTATAAAAATTAAAAATAAAAAACACTGAAAGTTATATATACACAATTATACTGCCTAAAATGAAATCTACAGCTGAATAAGATATGTATTAAAAATACTTTGCTAGTATTTTTGCTAGTTATAGCAAATATTAATCTAATAGTTAGCTAACAAAAATCTTGTTGGCAATCTCACAATTTAGAAGGATATTTTTATGTCTTTTAATAAAATAGTAAAACAAGGAATACTGTGAGGTCTCTTTATATGTTTGGTAAGTTTCCCTATAATAAGTAAATGAATTCCAAACCTTTACATTAACCTTATTATAACATTTTCAAAAAATAGTCTATAGCTTTACATTTTGCCATGAGGTAGCAATTCCATGCATGGGCGAATAGTAAAATTTCTAACACAATATCAAAAAAAAAGGATTAAAAGTGATTTTTCACTAGATATAACATTATCATTAGGCAGTTTTATTTTTAGGAATAATTTTTAATTACAAAGAAAGGGAAAAATTTAAACAGGAAATTAACAGCTACACGTTATCGCTTTTTCATCAACACCCCTTAGAGGAGGCTCGAAGGAGTTACCTTGCTCAAGGTCGGAAGACCAGCCAGTGGAAGAGTGAACCACTGGATTTTGAACTTTTGTCTAGAATCCTGCGTGTGTGAGGGTCTACCTTCTGGGATCATTCTCTGATTTGCACAACCCTCAACAGAATGTGAAACCAACAGTGGTCTCGTGTGCAATTAGTGACCTCATGCCTGGTTTTGTGAAACCAGAACAGAATCAGTTGTGTTAAGTTTAGCTAAACTTATCCCTGCAAAATTCACCTACCCCTAATCCCTACAGTAAGAAATCACTGTGATGGAGAATAACATCTCTTTAGGTTTCCATATAGACATACTAAATCTATATTACAAATGGCTGCAATTGTTTCTCTATATAGTTCGGCTTCTTAAATTAGAAGATAAGGGAAAAAGAAAAGAGAGAACGTTTTGTGATAATTTAAAGTAAAATATGTTCGAATGAGCATAATATGTCAGAAATATCAGGTAAATTGTAATTTTAGTGAAAGTGCTCTTCTGTGTAACCCCTGCATTTACAGATAACACTTTAGTGAGGAGTAAGTGAACAATGGGTACACAAAACTGAGCAGCAAAAGCAAAAAGGAAAGGAAATAAAACTTTAATTTTCAATTGCTGAAGTTTGGGAGCTTAGAGTGGTTTTGAAACAAAGGCCCAGTTGTAAGTCCGTCCCCATGAGACACTCCTACATAATTCAAGACAGGAATAATGAGTGCAGATGAGAGAAAATTGCTGCACTTGATGGAGGCAGCTATGCAGAAGAGAATGTTTAGGCTACTGTGGAGATGTGGAATTTGAGGTGAAATTAAGTCAGGGCTCAGTCACTTGACCTCGGCTGCCTTTCTCTTAGCCAGTAGCTACAAGATTACCAGCATAATTGCAATGAACTAATTGTGTGCATATTTATTTCTTGAATGCCTATCTTTCCTGCTATAGTGTCAACTTCATGAAGAATGTGTCTCTGGTTCCCTGGCACAGTGCCTGACACGCAGCAAATACTGGGTAACCTCTTCTTAACACAGAGATTACTGTAGTGCAGTGGTAAGAGCCAAGGCTCTGGAAGTCAGAGTTAGGTTGAGAACTTGGCTCTTCTCCTTAAGAGCCGTTACAACCTTGGGCAACTCATTGAACTTCTAGGTACCCAGGTTCCTTACCTATGAAATGAGACAGTAATAGAACTTACCCCACGTTGCTGTGAGGATGAAAGGAGATAATGACTGTAAAGACCTTAGTGCAGGGCAAGCACGGCGATGGTTCTCCATCAGAGCAGATCTGACTAGCTTTCACTCGTGTCATGGGAGTTGGGTGGCTCATCTGCTTTTAGACTTGAGTGTGTATGCAGGTCACCTGGGGGAGCTGGCTGCCATGTGGATTTCTGCAAGCTGTCATCAGTCACCGGATTCTGATTTGGTAGGGCTGCCTCCAGGCCCAGAAATTTGCATTTTTAACAGGCATCTGGGAATAATTCTGATTCAGGGAGTCTTTAGACCACCCTGGAGAAATACTGCTTTAGAAAGAGAATACTCTATTCCCAGATTTCTGAAGAGATGGGCAAAGCAACAGAAGTCATATATTATACATGACGCTCAGGGGTGGATAATGAAAGTAAAAGAAGAACTAGCATCTTTGGGAAAAGATATATATACACACATATACATATGCACAGTACATAGAAATGAAATAGATTTCATTAAAATTCCAGCCTGAAGGGCCAGCAACACTTACGTTACTCCCGTATTTCCCAGTGAAGCGTCCCATGCCTAGTCTCTACCTCCTTTTTCCCTAAGCATTCTCCTTAATAACTGGGTGCGGAAGGACCCCCATTTGCTTTTGTGGAGATCTCTCAAGGTTTCCCCAGAAATGTGGAGTACATGAAAAGCAAACCAAATAGTGGAAAGTGGGGAAGGGTTGTCTCTGGTTTTAAAAATGAGTCTTTCTCATAGTTGTTTTTATGCTAAGGAGTTAGGGTCTTAAAAACTTATTATCTTTTTTTTTTTATTTTAGGTTTTAGATCACATTATTGAGTTGTAGAGTTGGGAGACTCAAAAAGTCTAAAAAAGCTTCCTTTGTTTTCCCCAAGTAAAACTTCCTTTCCTCTCTCCTTCCCTCCCATCCTTCCCTCTTTTCTTTCTTTCTTTCTTTCTCTCTCTCTTTCTTTCTTTCTCTCTCTTCTTTCTTTCTTTCTTTTCTCTCTCTCTCTCTTTCAAGGCAGGATCTCACTCTGTCACCCAGAATGGAGTGCAGTGGTATGATCGCAGCTCACTGCTCCCTTGACCTCCTGGGCTCAAGCAATCCTCCCACCTCAGCCTCTTAAGTAGCTGGGACTATAGGTGCACACTACTATGTCTTGCTAATTTAAAACGTGTGTTTTGTAGAGATGAGGGTCTTACTATGTTGCCCCAACTGAGAAGTAAAAACTTTCTAACATAAAAGTGCCTAAGATAAATGGCATCCATGCCTGTGCTCCCTGTCACTATCTTGCCCTAGCTCAAGGTATTCGATACAGCCCTACCCTTGGTGAGCTCAATTCCCATTCTTGTGCCGGGCTTTTATTTGCTAATGAATAAAGTATTCTTAAGAGCACATTAACTCATCTAGATCAACCTAAAAGGCTGGTTTCCAACTAGATCCTGAAGGCTAACTGGAAATTAACCTTTCAGGTAATTTTTTTTTAAAAAAAGAAAGATAAGAAAAAAGAAGAATTCATATTCATTCATGAGCACTTGGAACTCAGGATGCCCTATGGGTGGGATTCCCCTTACCAGCAGGTTCTCTGGCTTGATATCCCGGTGGACGATATTCAGGCTATGCAGGTATTTGATGGCGCTGGCTAGGTTGTACAGCATCCCACTGGCGTCTCTCTCGGTGTATTTGTTAGTGGAAGTAATGGCATCAAAAAGGTCTCCCCCCTGAGAGAACAGAAGGAAAAGCAGCCGCATTAACAGATGGGCCAGTGGGGCCACCTGCAGAGGCCACTGACAAACCACAGAGAACAGGAAGAATGGGCGTGGAATCTTTGGGTTCCTAAGGGCTCTTCTGGCCACTTCCTTCTCAAAGCCCCGAAGGCTTAATAGCGATTTATCCTCCACTACAAAAGCCAGCGGCATTTTCCCCAGAGCTCAAAGAAAGGGGTAAGGTGAGGATTCTTCACCACCAGACACATGGCCATTTCCACGGCTCCCAGCTAGGGGTTGAGGAGATGCACCTGGATCTCCAGGGCAGAGGCCTGTGACACGTGCAGATCCAGGCGCACGTGCTACCTGCCTCACATTGACTGCCAGCCAGAGTTCAGATTCATAATCCTTTACCTCCTCCAATGAGAAACTGGTAATACCGCAAACTGCACAGTGAAAATGTCCTACTGCCTAGTGAAATGATTAAGATGCACACACACAGACACACACACACACATGCAATCCCCTTCGAACACTAGATTTAGCTCTCTGGGAGTGGGTGTAGTGTTTTCTTTTTCAATACTGTGCTTCTTTGTAAGGAACAGAGAAAAGGACCAGAAACTGTCATTTCAAAGATGAGAGAGAAAAGGAGGGAGGAAGACGGGGACATTTCAAAGAAAGTTTTCTAGGACTGTTATTCATTTGAACTTTTCTTTCCCAGGTACCTTTTTAAAATATTGCTTTTCGGTAAAATGGAATGATTTTTAAGTTCCAGCCTAAGTTCCATTTATTCGAAACCCTTTCGTAGAATTGGGTCTGATTTACTAACAGTATGTGCATCATTCTTGCCTACAGTGCACCAAACTGCCACACACGGTAGCTAACTGTGTTGGTCTGTTACCCTATGTGCTCAGGAACTCGTTGTTTCTTTATAAAACAGCTAAAGCAAAAGGCAGCCGCTATGGGCTGATGATTTTCAAATCAGCCTTTCAGGCCTGGGCCCTCTGCGCCCCGTCACTTTCCACTCTGGAGGCTTCTCTCACTGTCGCCAAAGCTGCAATAGTTCCAAACTAAGCACAGTTTTTTTCAAAACGAATACTTTTTTCAACTTTCTGCTTCTTGCAAAGGTAAGGCTGCCACACATAGGTTTTCAGGTTGTCCCTGCACCACTTGATGAGGTGGGACAGTCACCGTGGTCTATGTGAACAGCACCCCTGGAGTTCCACCGTAGGGCTTGTGTGACTGCATATGGAGACCCTACAAAGATTCCACCAGTCCCAGTTATCTGGGCTCCTGGAATCATGTAATCTCCTTTTTCATAAGAGGCAAGGTCTTGCTTTGTCACCCAGGCTGGAGTGCAGTGGCACACTCACGGCTCATTGCAGTCTCAGACTCCTGGGCTCAAGGGATCCTCCTATCTCAGCTTCCCGAGTAGCTGGAAGCACAGGAGCACACAGCCATGCCTGGCTAATTATTATTATTATTTTTCGTAGAGATAGGACCTCGCTTTGTTGCCCAGGCTGGTCTCCAACTCCTGGCCTCAAGTGATCCTCCTGTCTTGGCCTCCCAAAGTGCTGGGATTACAGGCATGAGCCACTGCGTCTGGCTTCTCTCTTCTTTGTCCTCAACAATGCAGTCAACAGGTCCTCTCCGTCCTCTCTTGGACACGTTTCTCCTTCGCAGCCATCTGGGCCTTCCTACTCCAGCGAACACTCCTGTTGCCTCATCCTGGGTGTCGTCATGTGGTCTCACAGCCCGCTGTGCTTCCTTCTGTGAGCTCTTTATCCAAAGCATCCTGCACACCGACTGTTACCTTCCCACACATCACGTCGCTGTTTTCTTTCTGTCTCCAAGAAATCACCATTCTATTCCCACAGCCGAAAGGAGGAGGCTTTCTATGTTCCGCCCCACCCTTCATTCCACCCTGATTAATTTCCTCTCTTGTTGCTGCTTAAAATAGTGACGCTCACGCTCCAGGATATTTCTTGCCTAGCCATCCAAACAGGCCAAGAGCTCTGTCCTCGAGCCTGTCCTCACGACAGCCCCCTTCCTGAAGTGCCCCCTCCCCTCCCCTTCAGTTTTCTAACTCCTATTGCTCGCTCAGGTCCCAGCTGCAGTCCCAACTCCTCCACAAGGCCTGCGTCCTCTGAACACAGAGGCAGCCTGCATAGGCACTGCCTCTGGCAGGCAGAAGTCTAAAGCCCTGCACCTGATGAGTTTGGAATTTCATTCTCATTAACTGCTGGTCCACTCACAGCCTTCGGTAACATAGGCCCTGCTTGTTTGAGGGCTTCAGGCATCCTTTGCCACCCTACTGGGCCCTGAGGGTTTCAGACGCACACCCCAACCACAGGTCCCAGGGGAAAGTCATGGGAGTCTTTCAAGTCAAGCCCGGGACTGGCCTTCCCTTCCCTGGGAAGCTTCTAGAGCTGGCCTCAGGGCGTTCTGGGTGAGATTAAATCGAAGGGTATGATCTTGCAGCAAAATTGAGGGTCCCAGTGCTGGGCTATGTAGATCTTCTACGGCCTTTTTAGGGTATGCTGGTGATGCAGAGGGAATTCACAAAGGCAGTTAAATGCAATGAGGACCTTACCATAGTCACCTAACCAAGCACACGAGTCAGACTAAGATTTCCCACAACATGTCTTCATGAGCCTTTGCCATCTTCAAATGTCATGTAGTCTCAGCACTCCAAAATCAGCCAACAACGAGGCTCAATCAATAGTAACGGGGGTCATCAGATTCTGACAGCATGCCAAGGACAACAGAATGGCCTGAAGTTGTTAGTCTAAAAATTACCGTGGCTGTAAAAAGACTCCTTCATACTAGGGAAAGTATAATTTAATTTAATAATAAAGCACTGATAGGGAAATCTTCAGAGTTTTTCTTTATTCGAATGAAATCAACTTTTCTTTATAGGAATAACAGCTTGACATTTTTACTCTTTGACCTCAAACATGACAAAAACCTTGTTACTACAGACGAGCCCCCATTCTTTGAAAGAAACAAGTCCTAATTTGAAGTAGACTAAAAATAGATTTCACCTATAAATACAAATAACCACTAAGTTAAAAAAAATATGCCCACATGTCTAAGGTGAAGCAACTCTGAATAACAAAAGCTTAAAGAGCCTAGAATGAACATTTTTCATATTATCACGGATTAGCTTATTAAATACTTTCCTTGTCTTGAATTTTTAAAAGAAAACCTCACATTCAAAAGTCAGCAGTGTGGGGATTCCAACGAGCCTGAGGCTCCTCCGACGGTGCTCACAGCTGATGCAGAAGGCGCTGTAACCAATGACAATATTCTCCAACTAAGGCAGACATTACTTAAACCTTCAGTTTGATGAACATACTAGAAAAGACCTGAGAACAAGACAGCTTCATGAAAATGAAGCATTCCATTTTTTAAAACTTCTAATTCCTGAAAACGTCAAATGTATGGAAGGAGAGAGCAGGTAAGAGACCTTTCATCTCCATTCAACCATCCTCAACACTTGGCTCTCCACATAGTCTACGTTTTCAGAGAATAAGAAGGTAGTTGTATGTGACAGGATGAGATTATGACATTCACTGAAAGGCAGTGTGCCATGCACGTCATTATTAGGACCGTGCTATTTTCCCATTATGTTGGCGACTAAAAGTTTAAAGCTTGTTTTTACAAGATGGCTGGTACCTTTGAATATAGTTCATGGAAAGGTGAACGATCTTCCATTACAACAATAATAGCAATCGTACCTAATGCTTTGTGTGTCACACAAATGGGTGGAAGCCATCTCTTCATCCCCACGATAACACCATTAAGGAGGTCTTATTAGCATTCTCACTTTACATATGCTGAAACTGAGGCATCAAGAGGTAGACCCAAGGTCATGAGCCTCTGCGCCAAAGCTGGGACTTGATTGCTGTGTACGGTTCTCTTGTGAACATTCCTAATCACTGGCCAACGTGCAGAAATGAGAACCTGAATACTGATGGGGGAAACTAAGGGCAAGAACTTTAGAATATAGACAAGCGTGGTGCCATCAATGAAGGCTTACTTTTTTTCCCAAAATACACACCTTTACTAATTCCATGACGAGGTACAGTTCAGTTGGCACATCCATCTCCTCAATCAGAAGGACGATATTGGGATGCTTCACTCTTCTTAAAATAGACACTTCATTCTGGATCATGTGCTCCTGCCCAAAGGAAAAGTTATCTTTATCAACTTCCATAAAACATATGAAAGGCTAACTCAAATGCGTACAACTATCGGTGTATATACCCTTACACGGTACACTAAAGCATTTTGGTAAAATGTAATGAGCATATCTTATATTCTGATATTCAGACATGGCCTACAATTGCCAATAGATGTGGAGCTCCTCACATCATGCTTGTAAATTCAGAACCTATCACAGTAACTACAGTTTCATAGCAAAGAATGAGATGAAACTTAGATCACATGAGGAAGGGAAGAGAGTAAAGAAAGAAAAAGATAAGGAAGAGAAATCATAATCATTCCAAATACCTCGTATCCCAGGGATATATATAAAGTTATATTCTAGTAAGTGTGTAACTTTCTATTCCACCAAAATTCAACCCTTAGGGTGAACGTATGTTTATTTGGGAGCTGATCTGTGTGTTTCTTTTGACCTCGTGAACACTATCTCATAAGAACAAATTTTATACATACTTTGCCTCGACATTTGCTCTTCTTGATAATTTTCAGAGCATACTCTCTAGCAGTCGATCTGCAAAGAGAAAGTTTGTGTTTTTAAAATAAAACTTAACTTCCAATCCATTGACTTATGTTGTCAGGAAATCAATTTCCTACCCTGTAGATCTTGCCTCTTATTGTATTTTGTGAAAAGCTTTCCTTTCCTTTTTTTTAAAAAAACAAACAAATATGTAAATGTTTACGGACTGACCAAGTTAAGGACAGTAAGTCTGCTGGCATAGAGAAAGCTTGGGCTGTTTATGTTGTCATACGTGCAATAAAAACACTAGCGCTGGCACATGGTTTCTTGAGTTGCCCATTTGGCCCTCTTCCAAGTGTACTTTCCTTCCTTTTCTTACTGTGGAAAGCTTTTTAATAAACTTCCACTCCTGCTCTGAAAACAAAACGATAGCATTGCTACCACATCTCAGCCCCTCCCACTGCCAGGCTGTTCTTCCCTCCCCTCCCCTCTGAAGGGATGTAGCGGCGGCCTAAAGCAGAGATGAGTCTCTGCCCTTCCCCTTGCCTCAAGTCTCTCTTGAGGTTCTCTATCCACCCAGGGCACCGGTGACAGTTTTCGGAATGTTCACATAATCACCCTGAAGACTCTAGAGAAAGCAGGCCACGCACTTTCCACCTCAGCTCAGTGTGACAGCCTGTGTGAGTTCCACGGAGAACTTGTGGATGATGTGGTCAAGGTGTAGAGAAAGGGTAAAAATCGATTTCAGAGCTTCCTGGGACCCCTGGGTCCTTTTATGGGCTGTCTCATTTCATTGAAAGAAATTGAAGGAGACAGTGAAAATCCACTCACTTCCCAAAGCCACATGGCAGCATTAGAATCGGACTCTCAGTTCTCGAGGCCCCTGCTCCCTGCACAGCACAGTCAACACCATCCGTCCTCTGTGGCAGGTGTACGAAGAAGGATTTAGTCATATCCCACCTTTAAACAGCTTCCTAACTTAACTTGTGCTAACATTTCTAAGATACCGTAGTAAAAACACAAGAACAGCTCTATTATGAGAGGGCACGATGCATACTTCATAAACATAGCGAACCACGACTTCACAAGCATTGCTGGTTTACTTCTGGTGTGAAATCAAGAGAGCCTAGCTTTTTACCTACAGATCAAAGCCAATTTTATGAATCCAATGGACACAAATAGCAATAAGGTTAAGAACATGATTTTAAAGTAGGGCTTTAAAATCTTCAGTATGGTGAATTAAATGGGATTTCCCAGTTATATGGTTATAGCAAGAAAATGATTTGCCTTAAAGCGAATCAAGAGGCCAGTCATTAATGCGTTTTGAGGACATTTTAGAAACTGTTCCGGTCATTTACTTCTAAAAACGCTTCTTCCATGACACTTCCAGGTCTTTTCATGGTGCCAGCCTTAAAAAACAGTGAACACTGAATTATGATTCTATCTGCTGAATAAAATCACAAGATAATGACTTCGAAGCCTCTTTTCCCCACTACAGGGCTTTAGGGTTCAGGTGGCAGAAGGTAAACCCTTTGCTTTGGGGCTGCCTTCCTGCAGATATGCAGCTGTCCAGAAGAATTCCGTGGCTTTCACTCAGGAAGGAAATGCACTTAGAAGCCCAAGGATGCCTCTGCCACTCTGGCCACTCAACAGAGGTTGATCCTTCCACAAAGACTCTGCCATGGCCGGGCAGAGAGGCCATGATGGAGTGGGAGCCGGGTTGTGACTAGACGCATGGCTTGGTGTGCTAGATGTTCCCACATAAACACCAGACCACCAGCAAGACTGGGGGTAGAGAAGGAGAAGGCACTTGAGTAAGAGGTATTTAAAATATTTAACATTAGAAATGTACAATGTGGGCTGGGCGCGGTGGCTCATGCCTGTAATCCCAGCGCTTTGGGAGGCTGAGGTGAAAGGATCACTTGAGGTCAGGAGTTCGAGACTAGCTTGGTCAACATGGTGAAAATGTACTCTACTAAAAAAGTACAAAAATTAGCCAGGCATGGTGTTGTGTGCTTGTAATCCCAGCTACTTGGGAGGCTGAGGCAGGAGGACTGCTTGAACCTGGGAGTTCGAGGCTACAGTGAGCCGAGATAATGCCACTGCACTCCAACCTGGGCAACAAAGAAATTTAAGATGTGAGGGCAAATATAAATGAGAAAGTGAAATGATTTCACATGTGAAGAGATTCTTCACATTGTATAAACTCGATATACTATAAGACCACAGGGTCTCTTTAAGTGGCCTCTTCTTAAGAGGCTCCTGTAGAGTTTGTCTGCAAACTTGAAAGTATTTAAGAGGAAAACTAAAAAGCTCAAGTGTTTTGGGATTCTGCTTTTCGTAAATCACTGAAAGATTATGATAAAGCAGAACTCAGGTTGGAATATGGAGCCATTTCCTAACTGGCTTACATGTCCCACTGGACGGCAGGGAACCTAGACCACTGCACTGCAACCCAGGCAGGGCCAGAGAGTGAGAAGAGAGGTTTGTGAGGGTCAAAAATAAAAGCTGGCATGCCCTTCACTACTTCCACAAAGAGGGTGATGGACAGGGCTGTGCTGGTCAAAAGAGAAAGCGGCTTCTTAGCTTGGTGATTCCCCATGTTTGCCATCTGATGCTCTTTTCCCTTCAATGAGTCATTTTAAAGCACTCAACGCCCAGGGCTAGTGTACAGCACAGGAAGGCTGAACCCCCCTATAGCCAGACAGACAAGAAGCAGGATTCCCAGTGAGCCAGAGGGTGTGTTGGCTCCCAGCAAGCCAAGGAAGCAGGTTCTGCCCCGAGCCTACAGCTGAGGGCAAGAGGGCAGCAAACTCGGGGCTTACTAGGAGCAAAGACCTTGTGGATTTCCACTATAGAAACTTCCGTAATAGGATTAAACATTCCATTACATCTAATCATGTTTTATAGTGGACAACGAGTTCCATAGAGGACCACCAAATGAATGTTTCACCTTTTCTTTCTTGATTCTCTGAGGGCCAAACTATAAAGCCACATAATAAAATGCATAATCAAAGCCACATGATAAAATTAATTCCTAGAAGCACAGCTTTATAGCAAAGCAGCTAGTCTAGAAAGTGAGCTTGAAAACATGTGCTAGGACTAAATGGGTGTCATAAGAATAAGAATGTAAGTGTCTGCTTTAAGTGAAAACATTTGGCAAGAAATCAAATCTTATATAACGACGTTGCCTTCCTACATACCTCGAACTCTTGAGGACTGCTGTGCCTGTGTAATTATTCAGCAAGCAGTGGGAAACAGGGCTCTTTGGTGGATTCAGGGGGGAGCAAGACCTGATCCCTGTCTTCAAGGAGTCTACGTTTGAGTATACTGAGAATACTAGATGATCTGATTGATCACTGGTGAGAATACAGGCCATTTGCCTGTTTTCGAAATTACATTCTTGACCTTCTATAGAACCCTCTTTGCCACAACTAAAACAGCAGCAACAGAACGCTTTGCTTCTTCCTTGACTATGGGAAATCGATTTGTAAGGCTGCCTTCTTATTAAGTGTGACCCAAGGTTAGAACCCAAAGTACCAGAGGGAAATTTCCAAATTTTACAAACTTTAATTAAATCTAACTTCTTGTGTTTGTGCAAAAAATGGTTTGGAGACAGTTGTCTTATTTAACTTATTTAACTGAGTGATTCCCAACTCAGGCCAGTCTTCTGCCCACTGCACCCCACACCCAGGGAGTGTAGCAGAATATTTGCCAGAAAAAGAAATGGGCCAGGCATGGTGGTTCACGCCTGTCATCCCAGCACTTTGAGAGGCCAAGGGAGGAGGATCACTTGAGGTCAGGAGTTCGAGACCAGCCTGGGCCACATAGAGAGACCTATCTACAAAAAAAAAAAAAAAAAAAATTAGCTGTACCCCTACCTATTTGGGAGGCCAAGGCAGGAGAATGGATCACTCGAGCCCAGGACTCTGAGAGTGCAATGAACTATGATCTTGCCACTGCACTCCAGCCTGGGAGACACATTAAGACTCTGTCTCAACAAAAGGTGGTGGTGCGGAAATGGCTAGCAAAGATTGGGATGTTCTGAGCTAACGTGGTTTCTCTTGTTGATGTTTGCTCTGTTTTGAAGGATTTAAAAAAAAGAGTATGTGGAGAAAGAAAAGCAGCTCCCAAGCACTCCTCTCCCACAGCATTCATTGAATTTCATGGCAATCCTTGTTTGTGGGTAAAGTTCTCTGTATGGGGGCTGTGTATTGTCTCTGTCTGTAATCCCCAGAAGTGCCCAACATGGGCCTGAACTAGGAGATGCTCTGCACAGGTTGGCTGTGGAAACTCCAGAGGATGGCAGCAGTTAGCACAATGACAGAAATACCACCCCCACCCCAGCAAAGAGGAGTTAGTAACACACCCTTTGTTTACCAAGTAATCCTGACGAAGCTCAATCTCAGCCTCCTCCATAAGGAGAGAATGGCCAAGAGCAGAGAGCAGAGAACGGAGGCGTCCCACAGTGTCTTGTCAGACAGCCCCCAAGTGGAATTTTATTTTGAATTTGACAAGGGCCCCATAGATCTCAGGAGCCAGAGGCTCCTCAGAAAGGAAAGAGGGAAGAACAGTAATTCACTAGCCAAGAGCAGTGATCTAAGCTTCAGCACAGGGCATCCTCCAAATCCCAGTTCTGACAAAAATGCCTTCAAACTATAGACACGTAGTCGCTTTGTTGAAGTTATTGGGAATTCTGAAGATTTTCTAGGTGGAGGCGACCCATTTTGGTGACCTTCAGGTCTCAGCTTGTTCTGGTGGGTTTCAGCCTGCTTATGTTTACTGCTAGAGGCAGCACCTTTGCTGTACACGTCTTCAGGCTTATAGGTGCTGGAGGGAGAGAGAAGTATCCGCAGCAAGGATTTTAATTCAGCTCTGGTGCCTGTGTCACGAAGCAATGCCAGCACTGCAAGTAGGGAAGAGGACCTAGAGTCACTGGGAGCTCCATCCCTGCTCATGACTGTCTCACCCCTACCCTTGGCTCATGTGGCCATTAGTCCACACGGAGCCAGGAAAGTGAGGGATGAAGGGCACCTTGCATTGCGCCCTCTGCTTGTGCTGTGACCTCTCATTAGTGCTTTTCTGCTCTTTGAATTTGCTGTGGGGCCTCAACATGCTCCACAAAACAGCTTCAAAGTAGAGCATGTCTCTTCCAGCTGGAGTCACAGTCCACTAACTTCCTTTAGCACGCCCTGGGTGCCCCAGAGGCCACTCAAGAAGTTACTCCTGGAGCATGGGCAGAAATCTAAATGGACCTAGCTGCCAAAGGCTGTGCCGGAACAGGACCACAGAAAGACATCATTATTGTGTCCACTGTTGTAGACAAATATTGCCTGTGACAGGATATGATTAGCAGAGGAGGGGCTTATTCACCCTTGGTCATACATATTCATCATTCCAAACACGGCAGAATGCACCCGCAAGCAATGTGTGCCATTCGCAACATCCTTAGCTCGCTTTTTATTTTCTTGGATCTCTGGAAAATATCAGAAGAATGTTTTGTGATACCTCTGGGGAGAGAGGGCACATGCCATATGTCCTCGTTCAGCGGGAGCTGAATACTAACACTTCATGGAGCAATCTGATGTTTAGGTTCTGAAGTTTCATATGGTGAGACCCAAGATGTGAACTCATGCAATATGAACGCAATCCAAGTTAGAAGGAAACCAATTGATTCTGGGTGGAGAAATGGGAAATTCCTATGTGAGAAGACCCGTCCTGTTGGACTAAGACGCCAGCCCGATCCAAGGACTAGCTAGGAGAAACAGCACATGCCACCATGTCAGACTTAACAGATGACGAATGCTGGCAAATCACCAGACACCCCACAGCTCTGGGGCATGGCAATCTGCTAGAAATGGGGTTTTCTGCTTTAGTGGAAATAAAGCTAAAAAGAGCTAGATTTACTATCAGTGAAAGCATCAATGAAATATAAAATTATATAAGCACACATGCATTTGCATGCATGCCTCTATCTATTACTATACGGATGGTTTTCCCAAATTAATTCATCTGATTTGTACGGGGCCAAAGGAACGTGTGTGATTTGGGCTCAGCTAAGCCAGAGTCTTACAGGAGACTCCTTATTAGAGGCAGTGGAGTAGAGAGGTTAAAAGTGTGGTTTCTGGAGCTGGGCTTGGACCTATGTCTTGCTAAGAACGTCTTAGCTGATTGACCTTGAACACTTGTGTCCACGCTTTCTATCTATAACATGGAGACAACAGTGCTGATATCATGTAAGTATTGTGTTAATTAAATGAAATGTCCTAAGTTAAGGGCTTTGTAGATAGTTTATGCTCAGTTAAGTGAGGCTGCTCCTGCTTTGGGAGGTGTGAGGCCCAGAAATGCAATGGACATTTTCCATTTTGGCACACATGCTCCAAATGGTCAAGCTTTGTGGAGAGGTGGGGGGATGAGAGGGAGACAGGAGAACGGTGGCCTGGCAGCATGGACTCGGGGATTTTTCAAGTTCCCTATGACTCATGCCCCTCCGTGATGCACAGTGGCTGCTCAGCTGGGTCGATGTCACTGTTGGGAATATCCTAGCCTTGCTGACATGCTGGGGTAGAACAAGGTTTGAGATCCACTGCACAAAGGTCACTTAACAAGGGCTCTGCTATCTGAGCTGGGGAAGCACCTTCCAAAGAGCTGCAAGGGGTGCCGGGAGCACATAAGTGGCTACTGGCCAAATGAGGAACCCTCATGAGATGTGGGGCCCTACAGAGAGACTGCCAGCTCTAATATGTCATGAACCTGTGCTTCTAAATCAAAGCCCTCAGAGGAAGCAAGGTCCAGCTCTTCCAGGCCAAAGCCTTCTCGTCTGTCTTCTCATTTCAGTTGTCCTCTCTGAGTGAGGCTTAGGAGCATGATTCTCAGAGGATTGAGAACGGGCGGCTGGGTGCAGTGGCTTACGCCTATAATCCCAGCACTTTGGGAAGCTGAGGTGGGTGGATCACAAGGTCAAGAGATCGAGACTATCCTGGCCAACATGGTGAAACCCCGTCTCTACTAAAAATACAAAAATTAGCTGGGTGTGGTGGCTCGTGCCTATAGTCACAGTTACTTGGGAGGCTAAAGCAGGAGAATTGCTTGAACCTGGGAGGTGGAGATTGCAGTGAGCCAAGATCACACCACTGCACTCCAGCCTGGTGACAGAGCGAGGAGACTCTGTCTCAAAAAAAAAAAAAAAGAATGGGCAGAAAGGTGACAAGGAAGTGTGTACACCCCAGGCCAGCCCCCAGAAAGCCAGAGGACACAGTCCCTTGAAGCAAGTTTCCCTGATGTTTCAATATTCCTCCCACCCAGCTCCGAGGAGAGAAGCTGCTGGCTGACCAGGTCCTCTAAAGCAAGCAGCTGCCCAGGAAAAGAAATCCAAACTGTAATCCCAGCACTTTGGGAGGCTGAGGCGGGTGGATCACGAGGTCAAGAGATCGAAACCATCCTGGACAACATGGTGAAACCCCGTCTCTACTAAAAATACAAAAAATTAGCTGGGCACGGTGGCGCGTGCCTGTAATCCCAGCTACTCAGGAGGCTGAGGCAGGAGAATTGCCTGAACCCAGGAGGCAGAGGTTGCAGTGAGCCGAGATCGCGCCATTGCACTCCAGACTGGGTAACGAGAGTAAAACTTAGTCTCAAAAAAAAAAGAAATCCAAACTGGATACCGAGTGGAGGGCTTAAGGCCACTGTAGCTGGGTTGTAACTACCAGTTAGTTGTCACTCCTCTGTCTAGTAGCCACCAGCTAACGTCCCCGATTAGGTATTGAGAACCTCAGGATACACCCTTCCCTTTAGCCCACAGAGTACCAGGCTCATTCATTTAATCCATCTTCATTTGACCCCTTCTGTTGGGGTCAGTACATATGCATTTTAAAGCTTTTCAAGATGATTGTGTATTTCATCTTATGCTAGTATGCGTTACAGACATAAACCCTCACAAGAATTTTCTGACCTCTACAAAATATGTCATAAAAAATGTGTGAGAAAAACTATTCAATACGGTTTTTAACAACATTAAAAGGCTTACCTGAAAGAGCTGGCAACGTTTCTCTGAGTACATTAAAAAAAAACACCTCAAAGTCTTTAATTTATAGATTGTCCCCAGGTATCACTACATTTTTCAAATCTGTCGTGAGATGGGTCTTTCTTTTTCCAAAAATTCGTTTGCATCTGGGGTTGAGACATTTACTTACTCCATATGTGCCACAGACTGGAAATAGAGACACAGTCTTGGAAAACATAACGCCAAATGTTACCTTTAAAGTTCGATGCAAATGACATCTTTCTCACCTTTCTACACACTCCTTGACAACAGCAAAATTTCCATCCCCTATTGTTCTTCCGACTTTATATCGTTCTGTGATCGTAGCTGGAATCTGGAAGCCTTCCTCCGACACTTCTGAAAGAATCATTAATACTTTTTTATTGCTAGAAAAGGGAACACAGATGTTGCACAAGGAAACAGTTAAAAGTATCATCTAATAGACTGGAATGGATTCAGAATCAATATGTCATTCTCTTTGCAGTGAGGCAACGGCCTCCCTCCCTTGCTGACATTGTATATACTCAACAGCTTTTACTAAGACAAATGATAAAACAAAAAGAAACATCAGGAGTCCACCCCCACCTATAGAAGAGAAACTTGGTTTTCTGATGCCATGGGGAGTCTCAGGAGGAAGTTTTGCTCTTTTTCCTTCATGCCAATTTGATCAATAGTATTTACCGAATACCCACTGCGCACAGAGAAATATCATTCCCATGTATGGTGCAGGAGGAAACTGCAGTTTGCAAGGGACTCGGGGCTGACATTGTACAAGCATGAAAATTGCCTGCTGTTTGGACAGTTAGCTTTACTACATCCTGAAATGGAAATCTCCGTAAAATTCCGTATGAACTAAGCACCGATGGCCACCCGACCTCAGTATCAACGAGCAGACTTTAGACAAATGTTCTTACCAGCAACCTGCGCAGCAGATGTTAAGTTAAAATTACAATATCTATTAAGTCTGTGAATGGAACAGTTTTGTAGTTTCAATTATGTGAGTGCCACTAACACAACACATTTTCCCCCTGAAAATGCATTTTGAAATATTTTACAAATGCCTAATAATTCTTTAAATATCTAAGGCCATAAAACTAAATAAGCCACAGTTAGGTCGTGTAAATATACTGGATAACCTTTAACATCTTGAGGGTGTAAAAAGCCTTTTATAGCTGGGCTCTAAAATGTACATGCTTTAAAGTGATAAATCCCAGCTCTCCCTGAGGCAACCCGAACACAAAATGTGATGGAAGCCTCCTGTGTTTTCTAAATGTATTCCTCTTCTGACCTTTCATCATAAACTGAGACTAAACATTTCTCTTCAAAATAAAACTTTAGGTGGTGAATGGACTTTCTTGGTAGTTTTTGTATTCACACTTGCTCTGTATTGCTGGAGACTCATAATCTGATGACTCATAATCAGTCATCAGATATCTGCATGAGGGCCTTCTTGATTTATGATCATAGTCAGTTGGCAACAATCTGAATTCTAGAGTGGATGAAATTTCTGAAAAGTGTTGAACAAATGTAGGACATCGGTTGCTGTGACTTTTGTCCTTGGCATTGGTGCAGCCTTTTCACCCCTTTATAAGTGACATTTCTCTCTTACCCCACTAGAAGTCATCCAGAAGGTATCTAGCATAAAGCGAGGGCTGGAACCAACCCCTAACCCCATCTTACCCCTCTAAAGAAGCCACAGTTTTGCCTCTATTTGAAGGACTCAGCCAGGGGACTTTTGTCGACTGTAAGCACCCAAACTTACAAAACAGCTCCAGATGACACAATCTTAAGGCGCTTTACTATGTGGCTAAGAAAGGGACCATCTTTGGCTGTTGGGTACAAGTGTGACCCTCCCGGTGGAAAATGGAAGAAGGTACCTTCATCCTGCCTGCCGGTGGGAGCATTTACTGAGACACCCACTCAAAGCACATGGCTTGGGATTTTTTTTTCCCCTGACTATTCGTAAAAGGTACTTTTTCTCACTTTTGGTTAAAAAGGCTCAGTTAGGCCGGGTTCAGTGGCTCAGGCCTGTAATCCCAGCACTTTGGGAGGCCAAGGTAGGTGGATCACTTGAGGCCAGAGTTTGAGACCAGCCTGGACAACATGGCAAAATCCTATTTCTACTAAAAATACCAAAAAAATTAGCAAGGCATGGTGGCAGATGCCTATAATCCCAGTTACTTAGGAAGCTGACACAGAAGAATCTCTTGAACCTGGGAGGTGGAGGTTGCAGTGAGCCTAGGTTCCACCATTGCACTCCAGCCTGAGAGACAGAGTGAGATTCCATCTCAAAAAAAAGAGAAAAAAAAAGGCTTAGCCAAAGGCTTAAATCGAGAATCATTTCATTTCATTAGAAGAATACAAGATACATTGGAACAAAAGAGACTTCTAGGTGGCTGAATTTCATACTTCTGGAAATACAAAAAATTCTGATGTTCTGATGTTGCATTGTAGTCAGAAAATAATTATACTGTAAATTGCATATTTCACTTAATATAATAAAAGCACTTCCCAAAGGGTACTTTTTTGGGAAAAAATTTAATCATATCGTTTAAAACAAATAAGAGAAGCTGATTCTTTAGCAGTGGCTTGATGGTATCACTTTTATCTTTTCCAAATACTTCCCCACGGTTGATTTGAACCTGGTAACAGCCTTCAGGGAGGAAATAGGTGTGATTCACAGTCTCTATTTCACAGGAGAGGAACTAAGATGTACAGAGTTGAAGATGCTTGTCCAAAACGCCGGTGAGCTAGTGAAAAAGTCAGTTCTGGAATCCCGATCATTTGACCACATCACAGAGACATTCTGCAGTGAATCAGCTCAAGGATACTTTTGTAATTTCCACCAATTAATTCTTTTTGTAAAACCAATTTTAATATATTGAGTTTACTTAATTTTGAGTACATCTGGGGGACTGCAACAGTCAAAAGAATAAACTGTCTAAATTTGAATGGTCTTTGTTCACTAAAAGTAACACTAAAAACAGAGTTTGGGAAAACAAAGGCAGCCACAATCCCAGCGATCCCCTCTTATTTATCCCCTCTCATTTCTAAAGCAGGCAATAGCTGGCCTTCTTAGGACATATATGCCCTCGGAGGATGTGAAGTGCCTCTGAAATACACCAGCCTCCCCTCCCATTCTCATAGAGTTGATACCAATCCCTGGTGGGCACCATTATTCAACCCTATCCCCTTGTGATTGACCCTCAGGAGCTGCTCAGCCTGGTCCATTTCATTCCACTTGAGAAGCTACAGTTTCTTGGAGTAAATTTAGCCAACCCGTCCTCTGCCTCCTCAGATACCAAGTCCCAAGCTCATCACCTTCTCCAGGGCCGTCGTTCTCATCCATCGAGCTGCAGACTTTGGTGGATGCAAGGGAAGTAGAGGAGCCGCCATGCTGAGAGCTCTGTAGGGGAACAGAAACAGATAGTTCAAAAACTGGGTGAGAGAGCCCGAGTCTCCAGGGGCCATGCCCAGCCCGGAATCTCAGGACAAAGCTTTGCCCATACTAGGGAGGGTTTGATCTGGACACTTGGAAAAAGAGGTCCTCAGCATATTCAATTGGGGCCACACCTCCCTCTCTCCCTATTGACCCATAATTATTATAGACTATGACAACAGGATCAAGCTAGGTACAGTGAACTTCAATGTTCCATGACTTCTTATTCCTTTTGCTCAAAATCAGGGTCCTTTAGCTCACTGTTTGGATTTGGCAGATTTCAGACACCTCACCTCACTCTTCCACAGTCTATTGGCAAATGGCTCTCAAATGTGGCCCTATTCTGATCCCATCCACTATTTTTTTCTATTTTTCCAGTAGAAAAGATTTCTCTTCAGTTGGTTTTAATAAAATTTCATTAAAAAAATTAAATGTTCTACCTTACCACAACTTAAAGACAAAGATTAAAGGGTAGGTTGTTATTTCCATTTTGAGATCAAAACGTAAGGACTGAGTAGGTTACTGTTTGTTAAATGTTGCATAATAAGTCTGAAGTGAAGACAAGAATAAAAGCCTAGGCCCCGTAGTTTTGTTTGATTTCAACCCAAGACCCGTAAAAGCAAACAGGGTAACAACTGTATGAGAGAGCTCAGAGGACAAAACAGTACCAAATATTTAATATCATGACTGGCTATGGGGCAGTACTTTGAATGTTTCCATCTCTGCATCTATTTCCTGAGAAAACAATTTGCACATTTCAATGCTATTTCTAAATAGTGAACACAGCTTGTCCTAAAAGATCTTCCTTCTGTTTCCCTGGGTTTATCCACTTGGTTGGCCTGATGGGAGCAGGAGGCGGTGAGGGGGCGGGCGGCATTGGCTCATGGTGCCGGCTGTCTGTGGAGCAGAGAGAAGGGAAAGAGCATCTGTAGTTGAATTAATAATGAAGAGGTGGCGAGAAGCAAAGCTGACCTATTTTTCCTTTGCTTACCTGTTTCCCTTCCACCTCCTCCCCATCCCATTCAGCCTTAAAGTATGTACAAAGTTGGAGGAAAGAGAGGTTTGACACAATTTCATTATAGTCTATAGTATCCTACCTAAGAGATTCAAAGATTTTAGCTTTTATTAAAAAGATTAATATAGTTGGGGAAATGCTGCCTAAGTCACTGCAGAGCCATCTGAGTCAAGCATCACAGAACATTTTCCTGGGTGTAACCACGATGAGCATATCCCATCGGCCAAGTTCATCAAAGCTCACAGTTGACACCACTGGGATGACAGTTAAAGTAATAGCAATAGTACATCTGCTTTCCTACAGAATGGTCTAGAAGTTTGGTGATGACTCCACAGTTTGTGTAATGTGCCCATTATTTCACAATATCATAAAAAACTGCCCCTCAGTAAGCCTGGTGACTTGAGCTGTTTTTCTGTCTTTTGTAACCAGCAATACACATTTGTCACATGTCAGGCTAGAAAAAGAGATTCAGATTGACATCTTGACACAGAGTTTTTCTCAGTGTGATACTATGTACTCATAGCCCACTCTACAGAAGGGACTGCAAGTGTAGGAGCTTCTAAGCCATGCTCTGCTGACTTTTATGTATAAACATCCCTTTGTGAAAACCTTGTATTTATAATATTGCAGTATGAGGCTGAGACAAGGCAGATTTATTATGTCAGTAACAGAGGAAAATAAGCATAACCACATTTGAGATGGAGGTGTGTGTTTTCCAGAACAGTGAGATCCTTCACCCCCTGGTTATTGTTTTTGCTGCAGACATAATGGTGCTCCAAACAGAAAAGCACTAAGTAAATGTCTACAATGTAGACCTTTCTCTTCTGGGCTTTCTGGTCCTTGAATTTCTTCCAGCAGCATCACAAATGGCATTTCATAATAGAGACACATGGTGTGGTTTAGGCTGGCAGGTGCCCTGTCATGTGGTATTTAAATTTTAGAATACAAAGATACATTCTTTCACCAAATTAATAGACCAGTAGCATGTTTCCTAGCAAAGATGTTCACAATTTAGACACTCAACTCCAAAAGCTTGTTCTTTTAGTAAGAACATCAGGTACTCGATAACAGAGCTCTGACCCATAGTACATGAAAACATCTTTTAAACTGTAACATTCCATATACTTGCGGGCTATTATTCACTTAATTGCCTTATCAACTAATGAATTGCATTTAACAGTGCCACCAAACGGCTGATCCCTGAATGCTTGTCACAATGCCAGCTGGGTTTTCTCTGCTTTCTGAACAAAAACCTCTCAAGGTTTTTAGGCTCTGGTTAAAGAAAAAAAAAGTAGGGCTAACACAAGTTTGCTTGTATTTATAACTGCTTATTTTCAACTTGACGATTGTGTTTCTGTGTTTCTGAAAGTGTATCCCAAGTCGTTTCAATTTTTTTGCTGTTTGAGAGTAACAGATGACGGCCAGTTAAGAGAAAAACGTACTTACGGACACAGAGTTCTCCGAAAATGGAAAGATTTCATTTTATTTATTATGCTCAAATAGAGTAAAATAAATGTTTTAAACTTCTAATAGTGTTATCTCTTCTTTTTTCCCAAAGAAGTAAGATAGTTAATACCAAATACTTTTCCAAAATAGTGACCATTCATTGATTCAAAGAGTTTTGGGATTGAGATGGACCTTAAATATTACCTGTTCTGTCCCACTTCCATCCAGAGACCAAATGCCCCCTACAGAAATCCCAGTGGGTGGTCAGATGGCCTCTGTCCAAATACCTCTAGTACTGAACATACTACTTCCTGAGGCTGCCCTTCATTGTTAATAGAAGGCAAAATAAAGGAAGTTCTCCTATAAGTTATGTTGAAATTACATCCCTCTACATTTTCCATTTATTGGTTCTGTCTCTGATTTCTAGAGTTGCCCAGTACAGGTCTAACCCACTTTTCGCATGACGGTGCTTTCATGTGTTTGTATATCGCTACTGGTCTCCATCTGTGTCTTCCCAGCACTTTGGGAGGCTGAGGCAGAAGGCTCCCTTGAGCCCACAAGTTCAAGACCTCCCTGGGCAACACGGTGAGACCATGTCTCTATTTAAAAAAAAAAAACAAAAACAAAAACCCTGGTGCTCAAAAGTGATTGCAACTTCTGGGTGTTCTCTGACTAGCACAAAGCAGAGAAGGATAGAGTTTTCTTTCTCCTGAATAGAGTATCAATTCATTTCAAGATCTTATTGGCTTATGTGGATGAAGCCATAGCATTTCACCTTTACAACGAGCCCACAGCTGTGTTGCGTCTCCCTGATCTGTATTTGGAAGGCTGTCTTGGGCCAAGTCCAGTACTTCACATTTCCTCACATTAAATGTCATCTTTATTACATTCATATCTTTCCAGCCTTTTAGATCCTGCTCACTTAGATCTGGTCACTTAATGTTTTTGCTCGGTCTCCCATCTGAAACCATTTTAGTAATCAGCATGGCTCTTTGGGTAATCCACCAATTCTTTACTAATCCACCTAAATATACTAATTTAGACTCTTCTGGAACATTTCTATTATTATCCGTAAGTCCACCTGAAGGATTTCTAACATAGTAAAGGTGAAATGTGTAAGTGCTTGCTCTTTAGAATTAACTTAATGAACTTAACCAGACTTTGTTTACGACCAACAGAAGCTGAAAACCCCACCTATATTTTTTCATTGCTTGTAAATGAAATCAATTTACCTTTTTGTTTTTTTCTGAGCAGATAAACCATTTTATAGTCCACATGCCAACAAGATATTATGTTTGCTTCAATTCGCTAATTCCAAGGCAACTGGGCGTACAGTACAAAGCATACAGTTATTTTAGAATTTAGGGTAATTAGCTGCTCTGAGAGATGTTGTGACATCTGAAATGTCGTCACCCCCAAGCAGGTTTAATGGGAACCATTTGGGCAGGTTGCTGGCACCTGGATGCTTTTATGGCACACCTTCATAAAAGCACTGCCCTAAGTAAGAACACACCATAAGTGTGGCTGTTGAGCTTGGGATCATGTAACAGATGGAGAACACATCACACTTTTTGAAGTAAGTGAGAAAGCTGACATAACAACTCTAACCACATTTTATCAAGATGTATCTGATGACTATGCAGCGAAAACCAGTTCACTTTAAATGGTGTGAGTTACTCTTGCTATTTGTATTAATGTTGTCACTCAGCTGGGGTCCACGCTGCATAAAGATTTTGAAAATATCCAATTGAGAGAATTGATCTAATCAAGGTAGAAAAATCTCACCAGACAACTTTAGCTTTGGCTGGATAATGGCACTATTTCCACCTCACATTTTATCTTGGCATACAATTATTACCTTATTAAGTTGATACTGATTGGAAAAATGGTTAAAATAATTTAGAAATCAAGTAATCACCATCATACAATTTCTGAATCAATCTTATAAAGGAAACACAAGCAATAAATTTTTAACAAACTCAGCAGTTGTCTTGGTGATCTTGACTTTAGATCTGCAGAAGCTCCAAAGATGACCTCATTTAAGAAAATTAAATAATAGTCTTGGAAAAGAGCGCTTCAAACCCACAGGATTGTATGTGATATAGAAAAGCCATACATTTATTTATTTCCCAAGTGGGTACAGAACAATAAGTGGAAGCCATCAATCTGCAATTACTAATAAGTCTCCACTATTTGAAACAAGGCACAAAGGGAACACCTTTTTCCAAATTCCTTTGTCTGAAATCCTCCTAGTAGTATGTTTAGCCTAAATAAAGTTTATGGCACAGATAAGCATGAGCATAAGAATGAATACTGAAAAATGTAAAATGAAAAATGTAAAATGTTATCATGAAGATTTGGATAAATTTTTTAAAAGGCTAAAGAACTATTACTCATGAAGTTGGTTTACTGAAAGGAGGAGAAAATGCAAATGGAAACAGTGGTGTTATGTCTACATTAGTGAAACCATGAGAGCCAAGGTTTCAAAGACAAATGTATTTAGTTACAACAAGATCTACACTGTTTGTTGTATTGGGCAGTCTTCCTGGCCTTGACTGTCCAGTCACTATACTCATGTAAGCCAAGATATATAAATTGATAATCTGCACCATTTGTCCCAAGGAGACTGTACCATTGGGTAGCCACATGCCTCCTCTCATGAGTTTTACTACTCATGAAATCACAGTTTGGAAGCAGCCCAGGAAGTCATATACTGTATTTCCTCTGGATAGAATCATTCCCTCCATGATTTACTCCTCAAATGGGATTCCCAGCCTGTAATGAAGGAAGCTCACTCCTCTTCTAGGTACATGCTACATTTTATGTTAAACTCTAATTATATTAAGAAACTGTTAAGTACAATTTGAAATTTTTATAAATCTGGGAACATTCCTTCCAGTGATTACTGCTATGGACACTGATTACATTTTGCTGTGATCATTGCTGCAGACATAGTTATCATGGAAATAATAAAGAGGACCAATTAAAGGAAATGTAATTTGAAGATTGAAAGTAAAACTAGTGAAAATGTTAGATTTAAAACCAGAATTTGAAACTTATATAGTAATTGTAATAAGAAATTTGTTTCATCTGGGCACAGTGGCTCACACTTGTAATCCCAGCACTTTGGGAGGCCGAGGTGGCTGGATCACTCGAGGTCAGGAGTTCAAGAGCAACCTGGCCAACATGATGAAACCCTGTCTCTACTAAAAATACAAAAATTAGGTGGGTGTAGTGGTGCATACCTGTAATTCTAGCTACTTAGGAGGCTGAGGCACACGAATCGCTTGAACCTCCAGAAGGCAGAGGTTGCAGTGAGCCAAGATTGCACCACTGCACTCCAGCCTCAGTGACAGAGCAAGACTCTGTCTCACAAAAAAAAAAAAAAAAAAGTTTTTCTAGCTTGGTCAGCAGAATTTCCTATCCTTTTTAACATCCTTTTCTATCCTCCCTTAATAAATTAAATACGCTATGACTTTTCTTCTGACTTAAAGTTACGAGAGTTATATATTTTGTTATTTTAATTAATTTTATTTTTAAAATGATGTAATTTATCTAGTGATTTTAGAAGAAATAGCTTATACACATATAAACACAGACATGCCCACATACATATACACATTTTTCACCTGCAAATTAGATCACCTTGAGAAAAATGCCTTCAAGCCTAGAAGACCACTACTAGTGGTTTTAAAAATGGACATTAATTTCTTCTTTTCAATGGGTTAACAATATGTCTGACAAATTCATCCTTTAAGGCAACACTGAAAGAAAGGTATAGTCCTGATTTTAATGCAACTACCTAAAACAGAATTTTTCATCAGAGACTCTTCTTATTTTGTAATTACTGTCAGTATTTTATGCTTTAGATGTTACATGGTACCATTCTGCAGTCTCTCAATTATCACTTGTTGATGCTAATTACAACGGAAGAATGCGATACATGTGATTGTGAAGGTCATTCTTATCCCACATGTAGTCATTTCAATTTCAGTGTCTACTTAGCAAGATTTCCGAAAGAAACTCACTGAACAACATAGGCAGTTTTTCCTGTTTATTATGTAGTTACTCTAAGGTGGTAAGTGTCACAAAGTTAACTTCAAGAGGAGTAACACGGTCCAGTGTGAAACATAAGATACAACATTTTACAATGAAACCACAGCACAAAGCAATTGAACTTTCAAAATTGGGTAGTTCAATGAAACATTTGTCAATACTTAGCTCTATAAAGCTCTGCCAATGGCCTCAGTTGATGGATTTAAAAAATATATTGTTGTGTCAAATGTTTTAACACCAAATGTTTTTTAAAAGAATACACATCCAGTCAGCTCAAACTGTGAGCAGAAAGTATGTAACCTCTTTATAAAAATGTTATCCAAATTTACAACAGTCATAGTATATTTCAAAGTAAAGAGTCCTTAGAAAAAATAAACTCAATTACTTGCTTATTGATGAGTATCAACTCCTCAAAAACACATCACAAGAAAATTAACTTTCATACTTCTTTGCCTATAACCTTCAGATATCTACTATCCTGGCTTCAAAAACATTTTGTGGCCATATATAATACAAACACTCATGTATTACATGCATTGTTTATACTACCTTGGAATTTATCCATCATCTTTACTAAAACAAACCACATTTTAAAGACATCATATGTCATGCACCCTTAAAAATTACAGTGAGGGCTTCTGATTTCCTCTTTTTTCCGCATGCATAACAGGCACAAAATTACAAATATTTTCCAACTGACAGTACAGCACACTATATCAGGCAATTGGTATATTGAATTCAATATCTCTAATTTTCACACTATGCCTCTGTGGGATATTTCAGTCTAGATAGTGGTCACTAACATGCACAAATAGAGATGCCAGCAAGGTTAATGCAAATATGCATGAGTGAGCAAATGTATGCATATATAGTAAATTCATTCAATTAACATTTTCAAGTGTGTATATATTTATGTAGATATAGACACACATACAGCAAGTATATTCAAAATTTGTCAACAGTTTAGTGTTTTGAAAGGACATACAGAATTGCCTTACAGATTATCTGGCTTTGGCATTAAACTTATTTCATATCAAATATACTCTGGATTCTCTTCTGTTTATGTTCTAACATTATACTTGACAATCTGCAACTGTATCAATGTTTCATTTTTTTAGTGTATGTTGATTATCACTACAAATCAACAATACGCACACGATAGAAAAAATCAGTCATAATATTCAATCTTGTTAATAATTTAACACAGATATATCAATCTAAACATTAATGTTACTTATATTTAATAGTTAACACAATATTGGATTTGGCTGAATTTCAAATTTTTTAAATAAATCAGTACATCTAAATATTTGGAACCATTGCCATATTAGTTTAGCATATTTTGAACTTAAATATGCCCCAATTAATATGTCACAGAGTATCACTTTATGTCGATTTTACGTAGAATTCCACAAGAGCCAGTAACTTATAAGGCTGTATCACAAATACTATCCTTCACTATTGACAGTTTATACACATACACAGATACTTACAGAAGCATACCCACATACGCACCAAGCCTGGCAAATTTACATACACACCCACACACCTGTATAGATATATGGCCACATATGAAAAATTTAGCAGTCCAATAATTAAAATATATGGAATTTTCAGGAATATTATTCTAAATCTTCATTCACTTTCATTCAGAAATCTGACTTGCACACTTCATTGTTTTTAAGTAAAAAAAAAAGGAAAGAAACAGAGCCCAATCATGGATAGATCTTCAGTGCATGAGATCGAAATCCCCCTGCTGGTTAAAGTAGGGGACATACATAGTACATTAGCACTGGTTCAAATGTTTTTAGAAAATGTTTTTTGGGTTCTTAACATTTAGATGAGCCAATATGTGTACAGGGATGTATAGAGATGAGCAAACCTGACACTTCTTAAAATTCTGTGGCAGTGCAGAAACAGTGTAGATTCTCCCCCCTGCTTAGTTGATTAAACAAGACAAGAACGCACCATGTGGCTTTCAGAATTATAGTCTTCTGAGTTCACACTGAACTTCACACTTTATATATTTTTAAGTTTTGCACTTCTAAAATGCCGAAAGCAGGGAAATATTTCTGGTATCTTTTTCTACAACGTATATGTCTAAGAAAAAAAGTGAAGTGAGTGCCAGTGAAAAAGTATAGAACTTTCAAACTCTAGCACAATGTCTTCAGAGCACATTTAAGGATTACCATTAGAACAAAACTACATGGCTTTGGTCGAAGTGCTCCCTGCTCAATAGAACAATTTAAAAACTCATTGCCAATTTTTTTATAAAGAATTCTTTAAGTAAGTCAATCATAAGTGCCTATAAATCACTAGTTCTGTTCCACCAATGAACTGAAAACTTCTGATTTGTTGCTAAGGATTTTTAAAATATCTGCTTTAGTTTAATAGAATTATGTTTTGCATAGAAAGAGATCTCAAAGTCTATAAATGGTGTGCTGTTTCAATCTCCGAGGGACTTTACTTTCAAAAAGTAAATGATATATATATATATATATATCCCTGAACAGTCCTTTAATAAAAGTCATATGTTCAAGAGATTAAATGCTGTGGAAAGCACTTCCCTTGGAACTGCTTGAATGGAAAGTTGGCCATGGTATCTATTGGCAATTAGTACCACTCCAGTTTCTTTTTGCCCTGTCTAAACAAAGCCATGGGCTCTACATCAGTTGGCAATATATACCACTTAGAACAAATAGCAGTTATTGGACCTTTCTAGCAGTAGTTGTCCATAAGATAGACAGTGCAGGGAAGTTTAAATTATTGAATTTATTTTTCTTCTGGACCATCTGACCCCTTCAGATTTAAAGTAACTGTTCCACTGCTTTCTTTGCATTTTTGGCAATTTAGTCAAATACATACTAATCTTTTATGGATCCAACTGTATTAAGTAATGCATTTTACAAAGACATAACGAAAACAGGCACCAGCATAGGCAACCTCACAGATGTTTACTGTTTCAGCTAAAACAAAGCAGCCTTTTGATCTCAGCAGGAGTCTCTGCTCATTTCTATTGGAAACAGTTTTAAAACCTGAAGTCTGGAACAGGTATTATTATGAGCTGTTCTTTCAAGATGGAATGGTTCAGTTTGCAGCTCTTGAACAACCTGCCAGAGAAGTGTCTTTCTCTCCAACAGACAGGATAATGAGGCCCTAATTATTATAGGGCTAAGTTTTCAAATGCTGTTAGATTGCCTGGATTTTTTTTTTCTTCTTCTTTTGGTTGGAATATTTTATTCATTTGTAAAGTGAGATGGTAACATATGTAACTATAAACCAGATGGTAAAATCTGCTAGTTCAACAATTTATCAGGAAGATAAATCAATAACATTTAAAACAGCGTGACCACTGAATTTCTCTCCATTTGAATCAAACATTTAAAAATGGTTTTCAAGTAAAATTTGAAAAAAAAATCATGTAAAAGCCTCCAAATGGCATCAAACATTTTTAATTTATTACCTACTGAGATATGTCAAGCCTGGAGAATATCAAAACCATGCTTTGCAAGTCTTAAATTGTTAGTGTTTGAACTAGTAAAAGTAAATGACCACTAAGATATGGCTAAATACAATAGACCATACACAGTAAATTATTTTATAATATTCAGACTTTAAAATAATTATTTTATGTTTAAGCAAAGCTAGCTATAATTTTTAAAACAGAGGACTAGAAGAGCAGAATTAGTAGGTTAATATTAAACAATGGGTTATAATCATACACTTACTTGGTTTAACACAAAAGGAGTTTTGCATATGAAAATTTCCAAAACACCAGCAAGATTGAGAATTATTCAGGGTAGAGATCTGGATATTTTGGGCCTGATTTATACAGCACCGTTTAAGTGAATTTAGCTTTTCAAATGGAGTAGTTAGAAAAAGTCCAGACACAATTTTTTTAGGTCTGTATGCAAAAACAAAAATACCCAACTTTAGTTTTTACACATTTGAAAAATCATGTATATGATTGTAAGAGAAAATTATACAACCTATAGCAATGCCATTGGCCAAGTTCTTCATGTTGGCATATAGCTTAAGCTATAGTTACGCTGTTTCTAATAAAATAACTTTAAAAAATAAAATTTACTTGACAACAAGAACAAGGAAAGTTTCTAATGCATAATTTTAGAGTCTTTATGAGATGTGTCCTTTTCATAATTTTTCTATTTCTCTCAGAATACTAAGCCACAAAACAATAAGTAGCTTTTTCTACTGTCTAGGAAGAAAAAAAATCTAACCAAGCATTTTTATTATTTTGCAATAAGACTACTTCTAAAAACCCATCAATCCAAATTTTAAAAACAATCTAACCTTAAGAAAAATACACCTGCTGGGGCCCAAAGTGGCTCCGGCCGGATGTCGTGGCGCTTGCGAAGGCGAGGCCAAGAGTTCAAGGCCAACCAACCTCAGCAACCTTACAAGCTCTCATTGATTGGCAAAAAAAAAAAAAAAAAAAAAAAAAAAAAAAAAAAAGAAAAATACACCTGCTAATGCCATTTTAATATGCTTTACAGAAAATACAGAAAAATTGTATCTCTATGTCTACTTATAATTAAGAAGGAAACTCCATCTATAGAAATTCTGGCTCTATAGTGCCACATCATCAGCGTGTTGTTGTACTGAATATTGGGTCCATATAGGACATTCACCTAATGCCAGGTCCTGCACAAAAATCTCAGCATTTTGTGTTCAGACTCTCCCCAATCAAATCAATGTGGGAGATACTTTTTTAAATCTCTCAATTTCAAGGTTGAACAGCATGAATACAAAACGCCTACATATTTACTTTTGTATGATTTGGTCTTTTATCATTTCACGGTATGCAAAACTCTTTTGTGTATTTTGCCGTTAGGCTTTTGCTTAGGAAATGTGAAACCTTCACCCAATCACAAACCATATACATTGCTCCATTGTTTCTTTTACACAGAGTCTCCTACTGAATCCAAGTCATCCGAAGAGAGGGGGCGGTACAGGTCCTGCAAGATGAAGGGCAGTATAGATTTGTTTACTCGGCTTTCCTGGGTGCCCTGGGGCTCTTGTGGGAGCAACACTGAATGGGCGTCCCCGGTTTCAAATATTATTAGGCCTTTTCAAGTCATCAAGTTGGAATAGGAGGAAAGATAATAATGGAGAAACCATCTAAATAGACAAAATGGTGCTGGTTTCGCTTATTGGCAAGAAAATGCCTTTTGATCTATTTCTAATCTTTTGCCTTCCTTAGTGCCCATCGAGCTGTATAGCCCCTGAGGTCTGTAAAGGTCAACTCCACTACTCCATGACCAGGCAATTCTTCCTTGACCATTTCCTTCCCATTCTGGGTAGAAAAGGAATGTGCTTACCTCACAATAAAATAATGTAACAAGAGGCCCAGATGGCATTCAGCAAATTCTGATCCCAGAGCAGCAACTCAAATGTTGCAGTTGCATGTAGCATGAAACCCAAGAAAGCATTGCTTTCTCAAGATATGTTTGGATGGCAGAAAGCGCAAAATGAACCCACCTCACCCCAACTCCCTTCCCAAGGCTCCTTCCCTGTTCTCCAACTGACCACTGACTCATCACCTCCTTTCTCCTTTCCTCCCTCCCCTTCCGGCTACTAGATCTCGGTTGGTAGCCAGGCAACCGGCTCAGATCTGCAGTGTCTAGAGCTGGCTTTTCTCCTGTTTTGTGCCACCCACTCCTCACATCATCTGACTGATCAGATAATCTACAAAAGTCAGTGCTGTGGGAGTATAATGGGGAGCTTCATTCAGCCTACATAACACAACATTTCTTCCTGATGGATTAAAAAATGAGACCAAAAAAAGTTCATGAGTGGGAAAAGAGTCTCCAGGCTCTGCTTCTGTGACCAGTCAAACGCCTGTAGACAGCAACTTAAATAACTCTACTTTGGAAAAATAGGTTACTTGGTACATTGCCATGAATATGCTTATGGAGAGGAATGTCTGGCATGCAGGTTCTTTATTATATAAGACTATTCCAAAATGTCAAAAGAGGTAACATAAAAATGTGATTTTAAAAGAAGAAAAAAGTTGATTAAATTTTGTGATTAATATAAGTAAAAACATAGATTTTCTTATTTGTAAAGAAACTAGTCAAATATCTTAACCTTTTTGAAAAAACAGCTATGTTCCTGTATTTTTAAATGGGGCAAGGCACATGCATGTGCATGTGTGCGTACCTGTGTGTGTGTGTGTGTGTGTGTGTGTGTGTGTGTGTGTGTATGTGTGTGTTGGGGTGGGGGCAGCCAACTCATTTTCTTGGCCATGTTGCTAGGCAACACAGAAGGAAAAAATAGAAGTAGCTACTGTTTTCTAATTTGCAGTAAAAAGAGTTAATTTATTCTTTGAAGTGTCTTCTTTTAGCACATGCCATCTTACGCTTATTTCAGTATTTCCTGCATATGAGTATAGCCAACCATTTGAGAAGAACATTAACCACATTTGAAATAGGATCAGTTTTTAGGGATCTTCTAGGACCATTTTAACTGGGAGGGATTATTTGATACAGCTGCCTACATGCCAAGATGAAAGCTCCTCTGGCTAACGCAGCTGGGAATGCCTTCATGCACTGACATAGTACATGGATGGGGACATTCATTTATGGCCTAAATTCAAAAGCTTGGAAATGGAACCGTCTTAGAATATATCCACTGCCCTGCTCACAACATGTGCTCAGTAAATGTTTTCAGATGGTATAAACCCTTTATCCTCCTAAAACAAATGGGACTGTTTTTTCTCTGAAGTATGGTGTTTGCACTGATCCTTTAAATGGTAAAATGAAGAATCTATAAGAAAGCCATACCATATAATCATTCCCCAAGTCCTGGAAATGTTAATTATGTAAGCCAATAGCCACACCGCTGAATGGAAATTTTCTGCCTCCATTGGACAAAATTATAAGGAAGCAGAAAGACAGAAAGCAAAAGAAGCAAATTCTAGCCCCATTCTGCCAAGAAAGAGACATCTGAGCGCAGCTTTACATCCCTAAGATGGAATCTCCACAACAAACAAGCAGGGATTGAAGCTCCCATCTGCAGTGGGAATTCTCGCTCTTAATCTCAACAATTAAGCATAAATGACACCAGTAAATCCTTCATCTGAGTTTCATTAGCTCGAAGAATAAAGACAGATTTCTATGCTAGGTGTACTCTCCAAAGCATACACTTGAAGAGAGAGAATGTTCTCAGAATGAGGGCCCTTCCTGCGCTGTAGCTAATGGCAGTCCCTATAGACTAAAACCTCGCTGGGTGACGTTTACAAGGGAAGAATGACCCACCAGCTCTTCCTCCACTCAAGGACAGGCCTTCAGGAGAGAAAATGAATTTCGCCAAATCTCTGAGTTGTTCACAAATAAGTCTAATACCTTAAAACTCCAAATTAGACTGTGGCCAAGAAGAAACCGCAGTGAAAAGTACTCAAAGGGAAGCAGAATAGAATTATTGGGCCTTCTGTCTGGAGAGAGGCCCCTCGTTTTGTTTGGTATTTCCAGCGGACGCCCAGAAAAGATAATAGACTTATCTAAGATAACACGGCCATTCAGTGGACAAGCGGGCGTCAAATCTTTGACGTCATCAAACACCCAAGACAAGCTCTGCCTGATGCCAGGTGATCAGTGGAGAAAGATAACCAAACTTGATATTTGGTGCGACAGGCTCAGAGGAGCTGGGGACCAACTGAATCTCCCTGCCCCACACTCTTGGATGCCTGGTAGCCTAAAGACACAACCTGTGCAGAAATCTTGAAGACAAGGCTTTCCATCCTGGATGACTCAGAAGTCTCATTTTAAAACACATAATAAAAGAAACCAAACTCAAGAATCCGGCATTTGAGTGTGGTAGACTGCAAGGCGTCCTCACTTACTAAAATGTTCGGTGAGCACTAACACCTCCTTAAGAGCGCACATTACCCCACCTCGCATCTGAAATCAGGACCATAAAGGGCCTTCCGTTTTTGGCATTGTAGCTCCCCCGTTGCCTCCTGCCCACTACTTTTATTTTTCCCTTGGTATTACTAGAAGAGACAAACAGTGCACGTTGTGACAGGATAAGAACAGGAGTCTCTCCACCCTGAAACCAGTGCTAACCCTCACCTCTTCCTTAGTGTGGAGAAGCTAACACTGTTTCCAGTAACTTCTTCACTGTGGTCTCCAAGCTCAGCCCAATTCTCCATAAATGCAAGGAGTGATGAAAAGGTGCTCGATGTGGGTTTCATCCACAAAAGCACATGTCATAGGTTCCCATCCTCTGTCTCATGGACTCTCTGCTGCTCTGGGGCCCCATCCGTACCAGAAGCAACTTTCCACCAGGGCCCTCCCCTCCTTTCACAGCACTTCTTCGTTCCCTTAAGGGGCTGGTGGTCAATGATGAGATCTAATAAAACTTATCACAACTCAAAAGGCTTACAAACTAGTGCTAACAAACCCTGTGCATTCAGAACAAAAAGAGTATGTAAAAGTGAGTAGCAAAGGTGCATTCTTCTCAGAGGTAAGATTTGGACAAGGTTACAGAGAAGCTAACAGCCCTGAGTTCTAGCTAAACCACAGCAAGAAGCCGCCCCGCCAAAGGTAACCTCCTGTTCTAGCTTCGACATCGCCTAGAGACGAGCAGCACGATTTGCTGGCACCTGTACCGCTCTGGAGCGAGGCTGCGAGACAGGTCTGAAGCGAGCAGCTTGCTTATTTCCTTACCCTCTGCTTCCGCAGGCTTCCTGGGCTGGTGGGTGATGGGCTTGGCGACTTGCCTGAGCGCGGAGTAGAGAGCTGACTACCAGGGGTTCCATTAACTAGAAACACAAAGAATCACACACAGAGAAAAATGACACGTTAAATACTTTTCATGACAAATCATCTTCTCCAAGAAACAAACAATTACATAGAGAGCCATCTACTAGAACTCTAGACACTCTTCCACATGTGTACGTTGAGGAGGAGCTTTGGGGAGTAGCCTTCGGAGAGTCACCGTTTTGCTAATCCTGTGTTTCATATAGCAGTAGGTTACAGAGTGATTTTTAAAGATCTGCCTTTCACAACTTTCCTGATGAAGGTATTAAGGATGCCTTTAACTGTGCCAGCAGGGAGTTCAGAAATGTGGGTAAGGTCCTGAGACCCTTTCAATGAGATTCATCCTTAACTCTTCAGTTTAGCTACCTGGTACTACCCAGCAGGAATAAGTATAAGCACAGATCACCAGTGACCACTCCAGTGACCTGGTACGTATTTGTATAACTAATAACTCACTTCTAGAAAAATGTCCTGTGTCCACTTGTGTCTTGTCATACCCCTAGCCTGATTCTGATGGACCTGCCTTGAACAGGACAGTCACTAGTCACAGACAGAAACTCCTCACAGTTTCTCTTTGCTGCCTTCGAAAAGAAAAACTGCTAACAAGTTCACATCACTGAAATTCTACCCAGTTCTCAAGAGTTTTAAGACATTTTCACTAAACCGCATTAAAGCCACAGTACTCAAGCAAGCAATTCTTTTCTCTAAGTAACACCATCTCTAAGAACAGATGAAACAGTTAAAGACACGGTTTTATAAAGATGCAGCAGGTTGCCTCTATTTTACCTGTAAAAATGACAACATTACAGCCCCACAGTCAGTGAAGTAGAATTAACCAGGAGACACATAGATTCTTGAGGGTGCAAAATAAACGCTTTCCACAAGGGAGAGCAGCAATGCATTTCACTTACCTTCTATGAGTTCTAACATGGACACAGTCTTAGTGTTGGACCTGACAATAGCAAGGGTGGAATCCCTTCTCAGCACTAAGCCAAGCACCCGCGGAAACGGGAAACGGTTGGATGAGCTTAAGGATGGCTAAGGCTGCTCTCAGAGCAGGCTGAATGAGATGCAGGATTCATCAGCAGATGCCTTTTCTGCGTAAAGCTGACGTCTCCCAAGAGCAGTGGGAGGTGCAGGTTCTGTCTTAGGCTACATCAAAGGTGTCAATTAAGCCTCATGCCAACAGCAACCCCCACCGATACCACTCCCTCCCGGAAGCCCCAGCGCAGTCAGTACTTTGCACTGAATCATAATGAAGTGGCCCTGGGGCAAGAGACCTAGTGACTCATCTGAAAATCAAAATGACAATAACTTTCTAAAGCCTGGTGACTACCAGGTAATCAGGAAAGCCTCACACAATTCAGTGGCAAGGTAAGAGGTTTATTGATCTTTCACGCTCGACATTTTTCCAAAAACTTACAACCCTGGAAAGTGGGAAGCTCCTTGTTTTGTCATCTCCTCCAAAGACCTTAAAAAATGTCACATACCCCATGCTGCATTAATTTGTAGTTTTGCTTTTGAAATGTATTTGGAGACTCCTAAAAATAGAAGCTGAAAAAGCTATGACTTTTTTTTTTTGCAGAGTAAACTGGAAAGCTGAGATTGCTTTAATCTGCTTGCATGCCACTGTTCTGCCTTTGCTGGGTGAACCTCATGCTCGGACCTCATCACATTAGCTTTCCCAGCCAGTAGCCTCTAAGGAAGGGGCTGCGAAATAGACAAGGACTAAAGGGCAGAAGCAGAGTCTACAACTAGTAAGGAAGGGATGCCCTACTGGTTGGCTGCAGAACACATTTTGTGACTATGATATTTTCTTTGCCCACCCGCATTCTAATGCACATCTTTATGCCATACCTAAAGGCTACATAGATTGGGGGGAAATGTGAGCAAATAGGGAAGCAAACACAGTGTTAACACTTTTTTACTTTGAGACTCTGATCTTATCCAGCTAATGGAAAATGAAGAAAAAGAGACAAAGGACTCACAAGAAAACAGTCTTAGGAATACCTTGCTTTAAAAAGCCAAGCAAAACAATAAAAGCTTGTCATATTTGCTAAGTACCCATTATATGTGTATCTCAGTTTATGGAAGGCATTTCTATGCACCAGTCAATGCACTTAAACCTTTTATATATGCACATATATGCTTAAATGATGTATGTATATTACATCATTTAACTAACACAATAACTCTTTAAGATTGGTAATATCATATCCACCCATTTTTCAGGTGAGGAAATTGAGGCTTACAGATCATGAGTCATTTGATGAGCAAATATGGAACAGAGCCCAAAATGGCTGGTCCTGGCACTCCAGGGCATGTCCATGCCTAACCTGGGCAGTTCAAAATCTACACTCTTACTACTACCTTGCCTTACTGTGCCAGCCTTCTAGCCTACAGGGAAATCAGCAAACTAAGCCAGTAATTACAATAAAGTGTTTTGAGAGGGGGAAGTGAGGCAGGATAGAGAGTCAAGGAGGTAACCATGTTCTCGGGATGCGGCAATGGTGGTGACCTCCCAGCCAACACAATAAGCCTTGGCATTCTCATCGTAATTGAGCTCATTTAAGCAAAGCTATATTCAGTAGGGACTGTCTCTTCTCTAGAGCATGTCCTCAAACTGACCCTTTGCTCATTTACAGTAAAAAACACACCCTGAGAGGAGATTTAAGATGCTAATGAGATGTGATGTATGAACACGCACGTACAGGTACTGCGCATGTGCACCCAGAGGACTACCTAGAACATGCTTACTAGCAACACCTCTTCCCACCTCCTTATGAATTATCATGTAAGAGTCCCATAAAAGGGGTTTCTCCAGCAATAACCTATACTGCCTTGCTCTTACGAGCAGCCCACCCCGAACTCTCTCTCACACAGGGTATACTGTCTATTCTGCATCTAACTTTCAAAATACTCTTCTTTTTTTGCAGTGAATGACTCTCTGCTGCATCTTCTTTGCTGTGTGTCTTTTGTTTAAATTCTTTTAAACTAAGAAGACAAGAATCAAGGCTTCACAACAGCCATCAACAGAAGTATTGGATGTTGCAATTGGAATCCTAATAACCAACAGATTCAGCGTTGGCCTATGCCCTTCAGAGAGGGCAGTGGATACGGGAGTTAGCCTGGTGAAGCACGGAGGGCACAATGAAGAGAAAGTGTCCTCAGCCCAGGGATCCCGTTTCAGGGCTGGATGCAAGAAAGGAGGCCAGTGTGGTGCATTGAAAAGACTTAAATAAGTTAGTACAGCAAGTACGTGGGATTGGAGGGGGAGGACTGTCAGGAATGAGATGGAGGCAGGGGCCACATAGTGAGCAGGGCTTTAACATTCACGTGAAGGAGTTTGGTTTTTATCCAAAGGGCAATGAGAAGCCAAAAAAAAAAAAAAAAAAAAAAAAAAGATTTTAAGCAGGAGCCACAGGATCAGGCTTGCCTTTGAAAATGCTCTCCAGCGCTCTTGCGTTGCCAAGAATGGATTTGTGGGAAACAATACTTGGTGCAAGGAGAATGTCCAGGTAGGAGAGAGTGGGGCACGTTTAAGGGTCCTCTGGCAGAGATGCTGCTGTGGCTGATCTAGGGTAGTGTCATGTGGGTGGAGGTAAATGGAAACGTTCCGGAGACAAGCAAGAGGTGAAAACTATAGAACTTGGTAATTGATTGGCTGTAGAAGACAAAGGGAGCATGTTTGCAAGGACATAGAGAATTCGGACACTTTGGATGGAAGCCCCTCAGATGACACCAGTCCTGCCATGTACGTTGGTGCAATGTTTTCTGTTTTAGATGAAGAAACAGGTTTAGTGGCATAACTTGTCCAAAGACAAACAGCTGGATGGCGGCAGAGCTAAAACTGGATTTCATTTAGTTCTTACTCAAAAAACTTCACAATTTTCCCATAAGTGGCCGGTCCTGGCACCTCAGGGCATGTCCAGAACTCTCCTTGCATCTGCAGGGTTAAGGATACATAGGCTTCTCACTCTACCACTGGGACACTTGGATGTGCTTCCTTTAGGTAAGGTTGTTGCAAAAGTAATTGCAGTTTTTGCATTAAAAGTAAAGCAAAAACCGCAATTGCTTTTGCACCAACCTAAAAAAACCACAGGGCTCAGTGCTTCTACTTGCATTGCCATCTCTAGAAAAATGAAACTCAAGTGCCAGACAAGTCATTTATAATCAAACGTTTTTGGAACACAATGCATCCGAACATTGGGAACAGACTGTATTCTTAGGGTCAGAGTTCTGTTCAGACTCTTCCTCTTCGCCATGCAGAAGAGCATTAGGAATTTCTTACAATGGCACCTGACATCCAGAAAGCATTACACACCTTCTTGTTGAATCACTGCTGGGATAAATAATTTTCTTTCATAAGTAAGTTTGACAGATGTATTGAGCTCACTTGGTTTTTACTCTGTAATGCCAGAAGTCTCTAAGTGCCAATAAAAAAGATTTTGTTACTTATTTAATATCACTTATTAAAATTCAACTTAAAATGGCATTATTTTTCAGAGGCCCTTATTAAACAATTCTATATCTTGAATGTGAACAGTTCAACTTAACATGGTTATTAAAGAGCCAACCAGGGTCAAACAATTAATAATTTCAATCTGAATCCACTAAACTCTGACTTAGTAAAGAACTCGTTAGAACCACTGCCTTTACCCATTCTGGTTTCCTGTGCTTATATCTGTCTGGGTACATTTTCTTATTTTAAAAAAATAGGAAATATTTTCCTTTGCTGTGCTTTTTACCCTTGAGTGAGAAGTGCTCAACTTCAGGATGGATCATTCACTGATACCACGATGATCAATTAACATCACTGGCCACCAAAGAGCTGTGGAAGAAGCCTCACTGAAGAGCTGACTTCCATCCCTCCCGACAGTACATGACACTCTACTTCAATGCAGCTGTCACCTAAGCCTGCCAGGGATCCAGCAGCACATACTGGTCACAGTGCATTGGTGGATAACACTCCTGAGGAAGTGCATTGGTGGTTAACACTCCTGAAGAAGTGCATTGGTGGGTAACACTCCTGAGGAAGTGTGCAGACAGCACATACTGGTCACAGTGCATTGGTGGATAACACTCCTGAGGAAGTGCATTGGTGGTTAACACTCCTGAAGAAGTGCATTGGTGGTTAACACTCCTGAGGAAGTGTGCAGACAGCACATACTGGTCACAGTGCATTGGTGGATAACACTCCTGAGGAAGTGCATTGGTGGATAACACTCCTGAGGGAGTGCCTTGCTGGATAACACTCCTGAGGAAGTGCGCAGATCCACTTTTTCCTTCATCATTTCAGACAGGTGAACCCACTCTTTTGCACTAATTGAAGCCATGTGCACAGGGCCCTAGATGCCAACCACTCAGCACACATATTATACACTTAGTACATGCTAGATTCTTACTGCTGTCTGTCCACAAGATGCTTATGATTAAATATCAGTTACTTTTAAAATTCTAGAGTACGGAATTGGCTTATTTTTACCAATTCATCACTCTTTTTAAACGACTTTCCACTCATATGTAGATTAACCCTTCTTTTTGCAGTTGGGTTCCTCAAAGTCTCGGACACCAAGTGAAAGTTGAATGTTATTAAGTGTCTTAAATTGGTTCTGAAATCAGAGAAATCTCCAAGTGAGACTATCTAACTACAAGATGTGCGACTCATTGGACGTGAAATCCACCTTACCGTTTCCCTGTCTTCTTTTAGCCCTTATGGCGGCTCATTTATTTCTGGTGCTGCGCTTGTCAAGATTTGGGGAGAGAATGTGTTTGCATATATGTGTGTGTCCTTGGGTTTGGGGATGGCGATTCAGGCATGCTGCCAGGGAGATCTGGCTTCCTGCCTTAGACTCTCTTTACTCCCTAGTCATGGTGTAGGCTGTTGATTCCCTAAAATCTCTCTCTCAGCTCTTGTTCCTTGCCTGCCACATTATTGAGAAGAAAAAAAAATGCAAGGGGTGGGGGGTGCATAGGGAGTCAGTTGAGACCCTGAGAAAAGAAACAACGACTTAACAGAGGGAAGAAGAAGTACTTTTTCTCTAATTTTTGCTTCCTGGGTTCTCACCTCATAGGTGAGCTGGAGCCCTGATTTTCTCCATGTCTGTTTTCTCTACTTGAACTGAGACAGTGGGTCCAATTCAAAGAAACCATCTACTGAGAATAATGGGAAGGAGGGGACAGGAACAGAGGAAAGGGAAAAAGGGACTTGGCTCTGAGAATTAATTTTTTAAATAAATATTTATGAAAGGCTTCGAACCTCAAGAAATTTAGGCAGCAGCCCCTAGTATTTCTCAATTCATTCATGTGGTCAACATTTACCCAGTAGTTACCATGAACTCATAGTCACTGTGGAATTCACAAAGAACCCCTGCTCTCAGAGACCTTATACCTGACCGGGGTGGTACAACCTGTCACCTGTGAATCAGCTGCTGCAGTACTGCAGGGCTGGGGAAGACCCTGGACAGCGAGGTGATCCAGGAATGTGGCAGAGGTCTGCAGGGCCAAATTAGGTGAGTGGGCTCTAGAGAGCTGAAGAGACAGAGGAAGACATTCTAGCTAGGCCAAGTGAGAGGAATAAAGGGATGAGGGGGAAGAGCCCAAGCTGGAGACAATTTAAATTAGTTTCTAGGTTGGAGCAGGGGTCCAGAGAAGAAATGGGAGACATGGCTGGAAAAGAAGATGTCTTTCACTTGAGAACGAGTTCAGACTTTATTTGGCAGACAAGTGATGGCAGCAGGTTGGACATTGGTGTCCAGAGCAGATGTAAGATAAGGTGGGAGAAGGCCAGCTAGTGATGGCAGCACCAAAGGGAAAATGGTGATGCACTGAGGGTGGACAGGGTGGGGAGAAAAGAGTTGGTGATAATTTGGGTTACAAGAGAGAAAATTTAATATAAATACCACCTAGAGTCCTGTGATGCAAAATTAGGAAATTTTTGGATCTGATCCCTATCAGCTGGGATCCAAGAACAGGCTATGGTTATGACCACTGAAGTGTGGACCACAAGCACCAAGGGTCAGGGTGCATGAGGGTCCTGGGGCTGATCCCTACTAACCAATTGCTGCAGGACTGCCCCTGCTAGAGTAAAGCCTGGAGCCAGCCTGGGAGAGGACCCATGGTGACCACCATGAATGACACTCCCAGACCAGGTCCCCCTGCCATCTGGTTTTGCCCGTTTCTTCATAGGCCGCAGTGGTGTCCTCACTGTGAAATGCTATGATCCCCATTCAGTTCTCATGCTACCTGACATTTCAACATCAAGCATTTCTGCCCCTTCCTTCATCTCTAAAGTTTCTGTCCCTTGGACTTCTGTCCCTGTACTCTCATTGTTTTTCCCTGCTTCTGCTGATAGCTCTTAGAAATGCAGCCTTCCCCCATGGTTCCATTTTCATCTTTACAAATCTCATTAAGGCAGCAGGGAAGTACCTTATGTTTCTATTATTCAAAGCACTACCATATACCAGGGTCTCCCAAATATACATTGTTAGCTCAAATCTCCTGACTTACACACAGTTATTTAGTCCCAATTGCTTATGGAAATTTCCAAATCACCTCACACTCCATATGCCTAAAATGAAACTCATTCCCTACCCCTCCTCACCCGACAAACCTGCTTCCTATCTCTGATTCCTCTCTCTTCTTCTAGCCTCAAATCCAGTTAAATTTCTGGTTTTGTTTCCCTTTGGAGGTCCCCCCCCAATTCCCAACGATGCTCCTTCAGTTCTGTCTTGACAATTTCATTCCAGGACAACTGCACTGGCCTCATAGAGCCTTCCTGGCCCTTGGACTTCCATGTGTAGCATTTTTTTCTATCCCTGTGCCACTGTTTCCAAAACTCAAATGGGATCTTTCATGGCATTGCGAAAAATCCCCTTTTATTTCATGATACCTACAACTTGCAGCACAAACAGACTTCCACGACCCTGTGCAATCTGACCACAACAAACTGGGCTACCACCATCTCTCCAACTCTTTCTTAGAATTCTATCCTGCATTTTTATTGAATCAGCAACTATTCCCTAACTCTGCCATATAGTTTCCTGTCTTTGTGCCTTAGCTCGCATCAGAGGGAATGCCCTCCTGGCCCTTCTTTACATCTGAATTTATAAATCCTTTTCTCTTGGAAGAGCTCTCTGATCCTATTAATGAGATCTAACCCATTTCCTCTAGGTCATCACGGCACTTATTACACTATTATAGTTACATGGCATACAGTCCAGGACCACATAACAGTGTTTCGCTCAACAATGGATCATGTATCAGATGACAGCCCCACAAGATTATAATCTGTTTCTTCACCCTTTCTATGTTTACATCTGTTTAGATGTAGAAATACTTATCATTGGTTACAATTGCTAGTACAGTAACATACTGCATAGGTTTATAGCCTAAGAGCAATAGGCCATATCACACAGCCACTTGGGTAGCAGGCTTTACCCTCCAGGTTTGTATATGTACACTCCAGGATGTTTGCACATTGGGAAAGTTGCCTAATAACACATTTCTCAGAACATATCCCCATTATTAAGCAACATATGACTGTGTATGTTTCTTTCCCAACTATAATATAAGCAACTTGAAGGCAAGGACTGTGGTTTAATCATCTTTGCACTCTTGGGATCTGATGCATGCCTGGAACACAGTAGATACTCAGGGAAGACTGAATCGACCTGGGGCATTAACAGTGGGAAATTTATACAAGCAGTTGATATAGGCTGCTGCCCCCAAGTAGACAGTAAGTCAAGATAATGGTTCAAGGCTTTGAAGAGTATCTTTGGAGGTTCTGCTGGGGTGAGCACTAGGAAGAGTTGGTGGGTGCAGAGAAGGGAGAAATGGAAGAAGGGACGAGCCTTACGGCAGCCAGAAATTGCAAAGACACAAGGGATGAACCACCAACCTCTCGATTTTGTTGATACATTTTGTTCTCAACAATTCCCTTGGAGCTCCAAAGCAAAAAAGATTCTCCATAGACTGTATAAGGCTGAATTCTCTACACTAAAGGAAAAGACGGAACTAAAAATTAATAGCTGGCAATCTGCCTTTGAAGGTGTTTGATATAAATCAAAAGAATTTGACAAACTGGACGAGTGAGCTGATTAAAATTTTCTTCACTTCCCCAGCTTTGATTCTTATCTACATATGTTGCATAAAATATTTTTATAGAACTATAAAAAAAGTAAAATTTAAATAGCATGAATAAAAAGCCTTCAGGATTTCTGGAATCGCACAGAAGTAAGTTTCAAGGCTGGGCGTTCAGAACAGTGCTTCGTCATGGTAGGTGTTCATTAACTAAGGCATCTGGCTTTTCTGTCTTTCCAATGTTCGCCCTTGCATCTCCAGCACCGAGATCGCTGGTTCACTACAGATTCTCAATGTGTATTGAATGAATGAATGAATGAATGAATGGTTGTTGCCAAGCATGTTTCTACTCTAGTCTATAAGCTTCTGAAGGGCAGGAAAGTGCATTATCTCATATTGGAATTGAAAGGTCTGAGGCACTCACTGGGGCTCAGTTATGCCTGTTATATCTTTACAGACAAAGATTCTAAATACAGGGTGTCATTCTATGAGGAAGAAGTTGGCTATCTAAATGGAAATAAAAACTCTAAAACAAACAAAAAGCTCCATTTTCTTTCTCTTTTTATTTGGAATGGGGTCCCGCTCTGGCATCCAGGCTGGAGTGCAGTGGTGTGATCATGGCTCACTGCAGCCTCAAACTCCTAGGCTCAAGAGATCGTGCCACCTCGGCCTCCCAAATAGCTGGAACCACAGGTGTGCACCACTATGCCTAGCTAGTTTTAAAATTTCTTGTAGATACAGGTCTCAGTATGTTGCCTAGGGTGGTCCCAAATTCCTGGGCTTACGCCTGGAATCCTCCTGCCTACGCCTCCCAAAGTGCTGGGATTACAGATGTAAGCCACCATGCCTTACCTCAAAGCTTTCCCAAATCCAAGAAAAGATTGAAAATTTAAAATCTGTAAGTTTTTTTTTTTTTTTTTCGCTGTTGTTACCCAGACTGGAATGCAATGGCATGACCTCGGCTCACTGCAACCTTCGCCTTCTGGGTTCAAGCAATTCTCCTGCCTCAGCCTCCCAAGTAGCTGGGACTACAGGCGCACATCACCATCCCCAGCTAATTTTTGTATTTTTAGTAGAGACGGGGTTTCACCATGTTGACCAGGATGGTCTTGATCTCTTGACCTGGTGATCCACCCGTCTCAGCCTCCCAAAGTGCTGGGATTATAGGTGTGAGCCACCGCGCCCTGCCGAAATCTGTAACTTTTAAGGAGGACTGCAGCTATGAAGCTTCAAGATAAGTAAACACACTTTTCTTATACTTGTAAGATTAAGAAAACAATATAAAGCCACCTGAAATTTTATCAGTCTTTATTAAAACCAAATTAATGCATATTTCATTCTTATTTTTATTTTGTTATAACTTCCCTATACAGATAAAAAAAATTTTGCTTAAAAGAATTTCCCTTTTGCCACTATACTCCAGCCTGGATGACAGAGTGAGACTCTGTCTCAAAAATGAAAAATAAAGAATTTGACTTTTAACTTATACGTTTTACTAGATCTGTATTCCAAATATATACACATGTACGAAGAGTCAAACCATATGAAACTCTTTACTCCTTATGATGCTCTTAGATTCTCATTTCTTTAAGAAGCAGCTAGAAGTCATTTCTCAATGACGTAGTGATTCATCCTCCAGTGTCTCAGCATGTACTTTGTCTGGGGGCTCTTTATTCTTTGCATGTGTTATTAAAGCTTCTGGTTTCTCTTTGCTAGCTCTATTTGCCTTCTTTCAGCCTTTTCTATTACGGAGACTAATCATAATTCAACAGGTATGTGAATTATGTCATCGATGAGGCCTTGACCCCTACACTTCTTGATAACAGGAATTTTCTTTCATCTCTGTATCATTAGTGCCTAGCAAATGCCTGACACTAGCTGGTCTGTAACTGATAGTTCTGAAAGAGTAAATGAACACCTAACATTAATAAATCATTTTGAACGTCTTTTAGTCCTGCAAAGAGAAGTGGGTAAGGGACAAAGGGAAGATTTACAGAGGATTCTGATTCTTGTTCTAGTGTTGACTTACAAGGGAGGTTTCTGTCCAGCAATGTTATACATCAGGAATTTGGGGTAAATCATTCACCTCCCGGAACGCTGGTGCCAACAGCCTGAGTCGTACTCAGGCTTACGTTGCAACATGTTGTGATGCTGTGAATCGCAATCTCAAACCAGGCACTAGATTAACTATTTCCTGGAGATCAAACTCTAGGAAGCGGAGACGAAGAAACTGGTATCAAGGACTGCCAGCCTTGTGTGTCTAGAGCACCAGAAGCCCCTGGTGCCAGCCCTGAGGTACCATTCTGAACTCTCAGGGCAGAGCAGAGAGTTCCGTGCCTCTGTATCCTTATTTCCACAAACAGAGATAATAATAACTTGCCTTACTTGGCTGCTGTTAGGAAGTTAATAGGAGGATCAAAAAAGATTGAAGAAATAAAAGCTGCATGTAAATTATAAAGTTTCAGGTAAATATAAGTTAACCATGTTCTATTCATAGCAGCATAGCCTGAAAATTGTGCAGATCTTAACTTTATAATATGCTCCAATTTCTGTATAATATAGGAAAATGAATACTGGAAGTAGAAATTTAAACACTGAAGTAGAAATCACTATAAACTTTTGGTTAATATTTTAGGGGGAAAAACAAAGGTTTTTTTTTTTTGTTGTTGTTGAGACAGGGTCACTCTGTCGCTCAGGCTGGAGTGTGGTGGTGCACTCTCGGCTCACTGCAACCCCCGCCTCCCAGGATCAAGCCATCCTGAGTAGCTGTGACCACAGGAGCCACAGGAAACATCATACGTGGCTAATTTTTGTAGTTTTTTTGTAGAGACCAGGATTCGCCAGCCCACCTTAGCCTCCCAAAGTGCTAGGATTATAGGCATGAGCCACCACACCCGGTCTAAAGATCCTTTAACATTAAAAAGTCAGGTGTTGGTTGGGTTTGGGGCAATATCAATGTTTATGGAATATTTAAGTAAAACGATTCATGTTTGAGTCCCTATGATTGATAAAAAACACTAAACAGGCTATCTTAAGAAAATGTGATGCAATACATACAGAGATAATTGGACATGCCTTTCCACTGGTTCCAAGAGCCATCGTTGAGTAGAGACAGGAGACCTGGGCCACAGCAATGGAGGGGCCCCGAGAGAGAGGGGCTTCCCTGACATCCAGCAACTGCACTTGCCTCCAGGAGAACTGGCAACACTGCCGAACTCCCTAACCCCTGAGCCAGGTTCCAGGGAGAGGAGGTGGTCCTGAGGTCACTGACACAATCCATACATTTGTGACTGGGAGTTGACTGCCCTGTGAAACCCTCTAAATTGGAACCAGCCATAGGAAAGTGGTAACAAGTCAGAATCAAGAGATAGTCAGTGCATATAGTAAGTTCTCATATAATCAGGAAACGTTTGCATATTATCTCTTCCAGGTCAAAATGCAGCAAGCTGAAATTTTTATATGCATAAAAAGCTCACATTAAACAAAATATGATTAATGCTATATAATTAATTTTGACCTAGAAGTTAAAGACACCTTGAAGTGCTAATTTTTAAAGAACATATTAATTTTAGAATGAATTTGGATTCTACTTTCTTTATGAAAATGAAACTACTTGGCATGACTCACCTATCACAAATTTCAAGTTAGTGCTGGCCAATTCAACCAGGTTTCAACTAGAGTTGAAGAGGACTTCAAAGAAACAATAGAATGTGGAAATGCTTGTTTGGAGCAACCTGTAGATTTTGAGGCAATGCGTTCTAACCATTTTAAACTTTTAAAAGGAATAATTACAAATGTTGGCAGTGATATACAAGTACATTTAATATATTTGCCTATCTTCTTGAGTTTCCAAATTTTCTTTTCAGAAATGAATATAAATCCTTACAATGCTGAATAGTGATTACATTACCAGCTAATTCTAAAATGAAATTATTGCCTATATGCATAATTATGTTTTTAAGATTAGACTCGTGAGTCCATTCTTTAACATGTACACAAGAATCTGATCCATTCCCTATCTTTATTGACTTATAGGGACAGGAAGGAAGGAAAGAAGGAAGGAGGGAGGGAGGGAAGGAAGGGAAGAGGGAAGGAGGGAAGGAAGGAAAAGATAAGAAAATAAAAGAAAGAGAAAGAAAGGAAGGAGGAAGGGAAGGAAGGAAGAAGAAAAAGAAAGGCAGGAAGGCAAGAAGGCAGGAAGAAAGGAAGGGTGAGAGAGAAGGAAGAAATGAAGGAAAGAAGGAAGGAGAAAGAGAAAGAAAGAAAGGGAGAGAGAGAAAGAAAGAAGAAAGCATAACCTAAATCCAGGAGTACCTAACAAACTACAGCTCTTAACAAGAAAACTAAAAACAATAAAAAGTTAAAAGCTACAGTGTATATTGATTTTCCTGGAATATCTGTAATATAAAAAACACAAGAATTTGGCTAGTCACCCATTATTAGATGCATCTGTTCCACATTTGTCTTTTTATTCATCTTACATACTGAGAGGAAGAAGAGAGGAAAGGTTAAGTAAAATTTAAGTCAAAGTTGGTTTGGATCAAGAACTAATTTTGTTTTTTCATGTTGATGATTTTTAATAGTACTGATAAGGTTTCATTAATACAGGCTCTCTTTCTCTTTCACAACCTTCAACGATTGCATTAAGTAACCAAAATTTCAGGGGCAATAGACTGGCCAGGCTTATGACTTTGTTCTCCTTTCCTCTTCCATAAGAGTTCATCCTATAGCCCAGATTTATTTATTTATTTTTATTTGTTTTGAGACAGTGTCTTGCTCTGTTGCCCAGGATGGAGTACAGTGACATGATCTCTGCTCACTGCAACCTCTACCCCCCAGGGTTCAAGTGATTCTCCTACCCTAGCCTCCCAAGTAGTTGGGATTAAAGGTGCCCATCACCATGCCTGGCTAATTTTTATATTTTTAGTAGAGATGGGGTTTCACCACATTGACCAGGCTAGTCTCGAACTCCTGACCTCAGTGATCCACCTCCGTCAGCCTCCCAAAGTGCTGGGGTTACAGGTGTGAGCCACCAGGCCCAGCCCTACAGCCCAGATTTAATCACAGAAAATGAGAAATGTTCTTTAGTTAAGACGGAACATCCTCCACAGAGCTCAGTATTAACCTGTCAGCTGGACAAACTCAGTTCTTCCAGGGGAGTTTCCCATGTAGCAATTCCAGGATCACTGTCATTTTGTGGAATTTCTCTTCTCTGTGTGTGGTGGTGTCTCTCTTGAAGGGAGAGACTCCCTAATAACCCGGGGAAGGGATTATCTTCAGAAAGAAATTCTCTCTTCTCCCAAGTGACTGACTTTCTAAAGCCAGGCCACTGCCAGGAGGGAGAAAAGGAAGTTAGCAGCTGGTACCCTCCTTTGTTCATTGCTCTCTTGGTCTACACATCAAGGTATCTAAAGGCCTTGCTCTTGGATTGTAAGGACACTGATACTTGGAGGCAAACAGGGAGATAGAAAGGAAGTCATCTCTGTCATGCTAGTAAATGAAGATGAACAAGCCATGTCTTTCCCTCCAGATTATCCAGAGTCAAATAATTATCTGTATTTATTTCCTTTCTGTTTTCTATAACCCACTACTTCTCAAAGTGTGCACTGGAATCAGCTGGAGGGCTTGGAAAAATCCAGGCTGCTGTGCTCCTACTCCAGTTCCAGAGTTTCTGATTCAGTGGTTCAGGGGAGGGAGCTCAGGGCTTTGCAGTTCTAACAAGTGCTCAAGCGATGGCGATGCTGCTAGTCTAAGAACAGTGAGAGGCAGGCTCAGGCCAAGGTCACTGGAGCAATCCCTGCTCCACCCTCTCAATCTCACTCTTGTTTTTCAAAATGTGTGCCATGGACTCCCAGATCCTAATCACCTGGAGTACTTGCTGGAACACAGGTTTAGGTCCTGAGTCAGAATCTCAGGGTGTGGGGGTCAGGATTGCAAACTTCACCAAGTTCCCTTGTGACTCTCATGAACTCTAAGCTTCGAGTTTACTGCCTCATCCTTTAGCAATGCCTCATTTTAGGGCTCCATCCGATCTAGATGAGCAATGTCATGCTAAGGGAGAAGCTCTCAGCCCACCCTTAAATGACAGAGGCAAACGAGATGCATCTCAAATGCCTGCTGTGCTCTGAAATGTATTTCTTGACTGGCTAGGACGAAGGCTATGCTGGGGGGAAGGAGGCATTGGCAGCCCATCTATGCCACCCTAGGCTGAGAGCCAGAGGGGAGTGGTCTTCAGAGATCTGTCTAGAGAATAGCAGTAATTGGTAAAACTCCAAGGGGAAGGTGACTCTTAGAAAACCAAGGTGGGCTTGGTGGTAGCTGGCCCATGACCTATAATAAGCCCCGCTATTGAGAGCTCCTTCTTAGGCAGCCTCAGCCTAGAGCTCTTTTTACACACCCCCTGGGCCCATGCTACTGAGTGAAAGAAGGCCTCCAAGTAGTCCCCAGAGATCTTTATTCTTATTTAGAAGAGCTTCTTTCTTCACGAAATCAGGTAACAATCACCTTGATGTCTGCACCATTTAATAATTCCCACTCAACAATTTGTGTCATTTAATAAATAATTCCCATTAATAATGATACAGACCCTTCACCTGAGGCAAATAAAGAAGACACTTTCTAACTGACTTCATGTCAGTTTTAAGACCACAGAGGAGAAGGTAGGGTTGAGGTGCTCATCTTGTGCATACTCAGCCTTTCCAACACCAGTTCTAGAATTCGCTGAGAGGCAGGCTCAGGCCAAGGTCCCTGGGGCAATCTCTGCTCTACCCTCTCAATCTCACTACCTTTAGCTCCAGAGCCGTGAAAGGAAACTGATGCTGGAGCCGAAGTGTGTTTAATAAAGGTTCAGTGAATACAAATAGGAAACTCGTCATAGGCCAGTCTCAGGTGGAATAAATGCTTTGACAGAGACTTTCAGAATCTGAATCATTAACTTCGGTGTAGAAACATACAAGACGGTAACGTTCTTCTATTTGCGGGCAAATCTGGGTTTCCTGAGTCTTCACTAAGTACATTTTTGAAGCTCAATGCTTTTTCTTGCAGCTAGTATGCTAGACTCCAGCAAATCTGTTCAACCGCTCTAACATGTTCTAAAATTATAAACTGGAACTTCCACTCGCTGAAAAACCTCACACTCTGGGCTTCACACACCCTCTGCTCATCCTGTGTCAGGAACAAGGCAGTTTCTTCAAGATCTCCTCTGCTGCCTTACCTGAGCTGGTGGAGGCAGGGGACTTGCTGCGCCTGGACGGTCCTGGGCTCTTAGTGGTGCTCCTGCGGGATGACGAAGCTATTTTGGTGTAAGAAGTGGACTTCACCACTCGACATTCTGGGGAAAGAACAACAACCACACATCATTATGGGATAGTGGCACACATATCAACTCCAAATGCACAATACACCTAGAAGTAGAAATATACGACCATCCTCAGTCACAGCTACTTCCCACCAATTGGGTTCTTGTCTACACGGAGCCAAGAAAATAAAGAGGAAGGACAGGGTGAGCTTCTTAGACATGGAAGTAAATAATACTTCAACCCCCTAGTTTACCTTCCTTACAATAATATTTTGGCTAGTAATAGGAGTAATAGGCTAATAAAGAGCTTGGGTTTCCCTCGACTCACCCCTCAAGTTATCTATATAGATGGATCTCTTAGGATAAACTGTTCTTGCTTTCCAAGGAAAATGTTAGAAGCAAGGTCAACCTCACAAACCAAGAAATGTGGTGGTGGAAGATTCCACCCATCACAACAGGGCCAAGTTTATTGTCGTGGGTCTTTATGATGTGTGGGAGATGATAGCATTTGCTTGGAAGAGGTAAAACTGGTGAAGAGGTGGTATTTCCCTGCAATGAGGGCGTCCTGCCAGCCTGTGCCACCACAGAAAGCTGCCACAGAGCTTATATTGTGTCTGTGAAGTGGTTTGTGGCTTGAGGACAAGAAACAACTTCACTTTCATCAGATCTAAATTCTCAGTGCTCATGTCCATTAAATTCAATGCTGCACATCTTAAATGGCAGAGAGCTTTCTATTTCTCTCTTAGTGACTCCTTTGACCAATTCTGATGCTGTGCAAACCTATACATCTTGTTCTCAAGAAACTGCATTTAATAATTAACAAAAATTGTACGCTTGTAAGGATAATCAATGCTCACTGTAGATGGAAAATATAAAGTATATTTTAAAATACCCCCTGCTGGGCACAGTGGCTCATGCCTGTACTCCCAGCAATTTGGGAGGCCGAAGTGGGTGGCTCACCTGAAGTCAGGAGTTCAAGACCAGCCTGGCCAACAAGGTGAAACCCTGCATCTAATAAAAATACAAAAATTAGCCAAGCATGGTGGCACGTGCCTGTAATCCCAGCTACTCAGAAGGGTGAGACAGGAGAATCCATTGAACCTGGGAGGTGGAGGTTGCAGTGAGCCGAGATCGGGCCACTGCACTCCAGCCTGGGCAACAAAGAGTAAAACTCTGTCCCAAAAAACAAGCAAACAAAAAACACACCCCCACATAACCCATGATCAAATGATACTTTATTTTTAGAGGTGGGTATACAAACTTCTAGAATTTTTTCCTATGCATTTATATATCTCAGCATTAGGATTTGTTCATACATATTGATCTATTATCACCCCTTTTCACAGTACAATATCTGTGAGCATTTTCACTCTGTTATTTAATGGCTGTTGAGCATCAGACTGCATGGAATACCGTAATTTACTTAACCAAATTTCTACTATTGAATATGAAACTTGCTTTCAATATTTCACTATTATAAATAATTACTCAGTGACATTTTGTATGTAAATGAGTATACAGTTATTCAATTATTCCCTTAGGACAGATTTAGTCCCTGGCACATGAAATTTAGTTTCTAGTAGCCAGAAACCAAGGACGTTCTGTGAGTGCTCAAAAATATTTGCCGACCCTTTTCTTTAAAAAAAATTATAAATTCAAAATTAAAAAATAGCAATAGCTATTCGTTCTTTCCCCTTCAATATCACCACCATTTTTAATAGTGTATGGATATTGCCATAGCTTTTCTAAGCTTTTATAAACACATACATACATAGGCAGATTTTTGTTTGCTTTTTAGAAAAACGGCAAGATAGTGACATGTTTTATACATTTTTTCACACTTATGATATATTATAATCATCTTTCTTGGTCAATCCATAGCAGTCAAAACTGTTCTAAACCCTGCATCATATTTTGTAATATGTTTATATCACAGTTTATTCAATCATTCTCCTATTGAGGGACAATCAGGTCATTCCTTATATTCTAATTTCTTCTTTATATTTTCCAACTTAAATATAAAGTTTTGGAGACCAACCAGACCAACAGGGTGAAACCCAACCTCTACTAAAAATACAAAAATTAGCCGGGCATGGTGGTGGGCGCCTGTAATTGGTGGGCGCCTCAGCTACTCGGGAGACTGAGGCAGGAGAATCACTTGAACCTGGGAGGTGGAGGTTGCAGTAAGCCAAGATCTCAAAATAAATAAATAAAAAGAAAAAATTTTAAACTTAAAAAATTTGCTGAACAAAGTGGATTTGGTGAGTTGAAAGAGAAGAACTTTTTAAAAGCTCTGAATGGTACCCTCCAGAAAGTCCAACTCAAACAAATTATACTTTTTTTTTTTTTTTTCCTGGAGACAGAGTCTCACTCTGTTGCCCAGGCTGGAATGCAGTGGCATGATCTCTGCTCACTTCAACCCCTGCCTCCCAGGTTCAAGAGATTCTCCTGCCTCAGCCTCCCAAGTAGCTGGGATTACAGATGCCCACCTCCACACCCAGCTAATTTCTGTACTTTTAGTAGCGATGGGTTTTTACCATGTTGGCCAGGTTGGTCTCAAATTCCTGAGCTCAAATGGTCCACCCACCTCAGCATCCCCAAGTGCTGGGATTAAGGTGTAAGACACCGTGCCAGGCCTCAAATTGTACTTTTACAGACAATGAGTGGTCATTTGCTAGATCCCTCACTGGGGTTAGGGATTACATTTTCAAAAAATCTTTGCCAACTTCTAAGCAAATATTGGATTTTATTTCTTGAAATCTAAAATTGGTTTGATTGCTAGTAAATTTGTACATATTTCCCACATGCATCTCAGCCATTTGGATTTCTCCTTTTGTAACTACTTATTTATGTCCTCCTTTCTCTTATTGGTTTGTAAGAGTGCATTCTATATGGAAATTTAACCCTTAGTCTATCATGTTATAAATATTTATCTTTGTAGGTAGTTGTTGAACTATGTTAGCTTTTTAAATGTGGTGAACCTTTTTAGTAGTTTTAAATTAAACTACTTTAACTTTTCCATTATGTATTCTGAAACACATTTTATGCTTTAGTAACAAAGAACTCATAATCATTCCAGATCTCATTCTGATGCCTGACTTTAACTTCAAAATTTTCCTTCTCTATCCATGCAATTTCTAATTTTCTAAATTCAAAACATGTTTCTCTCTCTTATATATTCTAAATTGCTTTATATAAACACCATTTTCTATTTTTTTCTAACATCTGAACCAATAAAGTGATTTAAGTTGTTTAGTAAGAAAGAATGTGAGTGTATATGAAATACAGATGTTACACGACTGAAATAGGAGATAAGCCATGGAGAAGAGTGTCTCCTAGAGAGTCTCATGAACTCAACTGGGGAAAAAGAAGAGGGAAGATTAAAAAAAGAAGAGGAGGGCAATTCTGCCTGGTGGTATTATTTATGGATTCCTCCACTTGTTTTCATAGCCCAAGACAAAGAGAAATTAATCAGGGCATTACAGCACCTGCCCCTCTTCCCCAACAGTTATGTGTGCCCAGTGACCCTGCAAGAGATTTCTGTTTTTTTTTTAAGAAAAGAAAAGAAAAAAATCTACACATACGAGAATATTTGCAAAAAATAGGATAGGAATAACCAAGAAACAACATTAATAACATCAGAAAATATGATTGGAAAACCAGGACCATTCACATGGGACAATAAATGCCTGAGGTGTCCTTAGAGATTTTAATTCACAAAACAGAGTTTTAGAATGTGCCAGGATCTCAGATTAGCGCATGGCTCTGTCCATGCAACTGACAACACATCCTGGAGTTTGTCTTAGTGTTGGCCTCTGCTTAGCCTTTTGGAAGTACACTGGCAACCAGATTGGAACGGCATGATGTTGCTGGCCCATTGGCGTGCTTCCAGGCACATTTTTTTTTTTTTTTTTTTTTGACACGGAGTTTCTCTCTTGTTACCCAGGCTGGAGTGCAATGGCGCGATCTCGGCTCACCGCAACCTCTGCCTCCTGGGTTCAGGCAATTCTCCTGCTTCAGCATCCTGAGTAGCTGGGATTACAAGCACGCGCCACCGTGCCCAGCTAATTTTTTGTATTTTCAGTAGAGACGGGGTTTCACCATGTTGACCAGGATGGTCTCGACCTCTTGACCTCGTGATCCACCCGCCTCGGCCTCCCAAAGTGCTGGGATTACAGGCTTGAGCCACCGCGCCTGGCCCTTCCAGGCACATTTCTATCACGTGGCCACTATGTGCCAGGCACCGAGAACTGCTTGCATGATGAAGAGCAATGCAAAGTTTGGAACTCAAAACCCTTACCACCTGGTAGTGGTGCACAGAGTCTTTTCACCACTGAGGGCTCTTTTTGCTAATTTTTATTTCATGAACCTCATGTTTGAAAAATGTTGGTTTCTGCAACACATTTCTATTAAGTTAACATTTCACTTTCTCATTTTAAATCAAAATCAAGATGATCATGAGGGCAGATGACCAGAACTTTTTGTCCCAGGTTATGAACATTCAGAGGTCACATAAATTTAAAACAATAATTTTCAAAGCTCAGCATCTAGTTAGCAAGAATGAATAGTTAAAATAGAAAGCTACCAGATGGTACACACTGTTAATAATACCCATCTGTGAGCCACAACTTGAATTAAAAAGTTGGTTTTAGGGTTTGTGGCATGCTGGTTGGCACAGATGTCAGAGTTGCCAGCCGTGGCTCTACCTACCAACCAGCAATCCAGGTCACCATAACAGAACCAATTTAACCACACTGAGTTGGCATTTCTCCAACTACCAGAAAGAAATTTGGTATTTTTGTGAGGCATTTCTTCTTATTAGAAGAACTGTAGGTATTTCGTTACATTTTTGAAGTATTGGAAAGACTTGTGGCCTCTTATCATGCTTCCAAAGCTTCCCATACTTTTGAACTGAGGTCTCACCATACTATTACTCATTCAGAATTATTTATTTATTAGTCTGTCTCCCCACTCCTATACTCCATTAGGTACTAACTAGTTCCTGGCATATTAAAAAGCAGGAAGTAGCTGCTCAATAAATATTGGCCCAAATTGCTGCTGATCCTGTTACTACTTGTGTGAACTCACGGTATTCACCGAACTCACCCAAACTCTCATTTTATAGCTGAGAAAACTGAGTCTCAGAGAGATGAAATGACTTGCATCAGAACCCAACTCTCTTGCGTTGATGGTTTTCTCACCACCCCTAATATCTGATGTTGTGGCCTAAGCAAGGTGTTCCATGATGGCAAAAGCCTGGGAAATGTCTGTATCCTTGGTTAGGGGCAGACAAATGGGTGAGAGTGGATCAGAGAAAGAACTGCAAGCAACTGTTCTCATGTCAACATTAAATTAGAAATTCAACATATGAAAGCTACCTGTCTACCAAATGTTTATCATATCAGAAAAAAAAGAACATTAAACTGTCTTTCAGAAATGGAGTTATAATGAAGTAACAGCTTGGAGGATCATGGAGTCGGAAAGATAATTACAAATATTTCTACTCAAGGACCACTTGCCTTTACGATAAGAGTGATGCTTCATGCATCATAACGGGGATTAGAACAATTCCAAAGGCTTCGGTTGAATGACAAGAACAGAAACAACAACTAAAGATTTATAGTAACTACATTTTCTAAAATGGGTCAAAATAAATCCAGCTGAAGAATGTTGCAGTGCCAAGCTGTAAATTATTTAAAAAAAAAAAAAAAAAAAAAAAAAACACAAGAACTCCAACCATCTTTCCAAATAAAGTTTAGATTTTCCATATTTTAATTAATTTAAATGGGAATTGTATTTTACATAACGGTGAAAATGCAGTAAGGAACAAATGCTGCATGGCTTTAGAGAGAATACCAGAATCTTCATCAGCTGAAAACCACAGTTTTGAAACACTGTGAATAATATGATCTAAACGGCCAGTAATGTGGAAAACCTTTTTGTTCATACAAGGACATTTTCATAGCCTCAGGCAAGGAAGAAAGCAGTACCTTCCATTCTGCCTCTCACATGGGGGCATTTGCGTTTGTGGCCATCCTTTCTCTACTCTGACGTTTCCTGGCACCCCTATATTTCACTGACCAATTTTCTAAGAGGGCTGCATTTCTGTTGGTGGTAGAGAAACCCAGACACTCCTTAATAAAGATGACACCGAAGGACTGTAGGGAACCCACTTGAAGGAAGCTAACAGATGGTAATTTCTCTTGCTCCTAAAGATTGCAGTCTACCCAAAGGACAGGACAAAGGACAGGTCGGATTATACTAAACTCATGAACTGATTCTATGATGACTGAACCTCCCATCTCATGCAAGCAGGTAAGCAACATTGGATTACATCTCTGTTCTGTTCAGTCCCTAAATTCATTGTTCTTCGAGGTGAAAGTATCATTCCCCACATGATTTATACTAACTTTAGCTTTATGAATGTTTGGGGCATTTGTTAAGATAGAAGTTAAATGTTTCTCACCTTCACCCAGGACATGAACTCAAGAAATGGGCATTCTCTATGGACAGATTTAGAGAGACAGCCCAGATGGTGATGTATAATGAGGAGGTGGAACATTCTTTGGCCACATTCCCGGTGGCAGGAGAACCTCCACTTAGAGAGATCCTCGCCCCACTCCGAAACAGTTGGTAGGTAGGCTGAAGTGTTTTAGAAGGTGCTAAAGAATAGAAATGGTTACAGAATTCCACCACAGGCACCAGTGGCTTACCTGAGCTCACACAGTGTTCATGCATTCAAAGGGGCCGGCTTATACCTTCTGGAGAATCTTGAATAAGGCATAGGTGAAGTCCCTTGAGTGTCTCACAGCATTGGAGACATGCTGCATGCTGGCTAGGGAATACTCTTTAAACAAGAAATGTTTCTACTTTTCAGTCTCTTTTGAAACGAACCCACATAAAAGCACTCTTAGGCAGAGGCCTCTTAATATGTTAATTCTAAATTCAGTTTTCTGAACTGTTCAGGAAATGGACAAGTTCATCTAGAAGAATCCATCACGAGCAGTAGATGCTTTGTGCTTTCTGCTTTACCCTGATTACAAAGGCAAGCTTCTTTTTTAATTTGGCAAGGGTACAATGCCTGTAAATGGAATAATATTCCTCTCCGTTGCTATATGCAAAAGAGAGTAAGGAGGCACATTCTGTTCCAAAGCCTTTTTATAAAAATGGCACAAAGTCAATGACAAAAAGAACTTGCAATTCTGATTCTCCAATCCTCCAATAAGTTGCCCCTACATGATCACTTCCCTCCCCTTGGGAGGCACCCTCCTAGAATATCAAGGCTGTCAATGGTTACTGAGGCAACTCTCTCCTTAACTCAGGAATATGCTCTCCTCCTGTCTCCACTCCAACCAAGTGGTGGTCCAGCTTCCCTCTGAGCACTGCCAATGCCCGGGAGATTCACCACCTCCTGCTCATGGTTTTTGAATCTTCCAGCATCCTCAGGAGGATGGTTATCTGCCTGGATGAGCTAAACAAACCCATCCTGGTATAATGGACAACTAAAGTTCATTTCCTATAGAAATGTTAGAATTTTCATACTTCACAGCAGCGTTACAGGAAAATCCACATGGAGGCTTCTTGTGGAAAGGGTGGGCCTGCATCTAGTAAGAACTGAGGCCCGTCCTGTTTCTTCTACTCCACCTGTTTTCTGAGTGAACCCTGACACCATGATAAGACTTCCATCCTACTGCCTGTGGGGTTTGAAATAAGTACTGCTTTCCCAAGCTCCACATGCAGCACGTCTGGAATAAAAGCAATCAAGATCCTCACACTGTAAAACACAGCTTTTAAATTTGTTTTATTTTTTGGTTTTTTTTTTTTTGCCAATCATTGAGAGCTTGTAAGGTTGCTGAGGTTGGTTGGCCTTGAACTCTTGGCCTTGCCTTCGCAAGCGCCACGACATCCAGCCGGAGCCACTTTGGGCCCAAAACACAGCTTTTAAAAACAAGCCATGGCAGTGAGGGGGAAGCGGGGTTCGTTAATGGGAATAAAAAATAATTAGAAAAAATGAGTAAGATGTAGTATTTGATATCACAACAGGGTGATTACAGTGGAGAACAATTTAATTGTACACTTAGTATGTACACTTACTTAATCAAACACTCGGTATGCTTAGAATGAGGACCATGTGATCTTCCATACCTCAGTTTCTGCAATCATGTATTCAAAGCTTGCTGTCTGTGGTAGATACTGTGATAAGAACTGGGTATATAAAGCTACAAAAGACGTGGTTCCCACCTTAGAGATGCACTATGTAGCCGGGCGCGGTGGCTCACGCCTATAATCCCAGCACTTTGGGAGGCCGAGGCGGGTGGATCACGAGGTCTAGAGATCGAGACCATCCTGGTCAACAAGGTGAAACCCCGTCTCTACTAAAAATACAATAATTAGCTGGGCATGGTGGTGCGTGCCTGTAGTCCCAGCTACTTGGGAGGCTGAGGCAGGAGAATTGCTTGAACCCAGAAGGCGGAGGTTGCGGTGAGCCGAGATCATGCCATTGCACTCCAGTCTGGGTAACAACAGCGAAACTCTGTCTCAAAAAAAAAAAACAATGAAAGAGACGCACTATGTAATGACAGAGGTAGATTTGAGGAATATGTAGATACCACTGTTATGTTTATTATTATTCATTATGTTTGCTATTGTTTCATAACTGAAGTTTTATGGTAGGCTTAAGAATAAAGGACATTAATTAAAAAAAAATAGTACACTTAAAAATAACTAAGAGTATAATTGGATTATCCGTAACACAAAGAATAAACTCTTGAGGTGGTAGATATCCCAATTACCCTGATGTGATTATTATGCATTGTATGCCTGCATCAAAATCTCACATACTCCATAAATACATACACCTCCTATGTAACCATAAAAATTATTATTATTTTTTTGAGATGGGGTCTTGGTCTGTCACCCAGGCTGGAGTGCAGTGGGATGATCTTGGCTCATGGCAACCTCTGCCTCCCAGGTTCAGGTGCTTTTCCTGCCTCAGCCTCCTGAGCAGCTGGGATTACAGGCCTGTGCTACCACACCTAGCTAATTTTTGTATTAGTAGAGACAGGGTTTCGCCATGTTGGCCAGGCTGGTCTCGAACTCCTGACCTCAGGTGATCTGCCCACCTCGGTCTCTCAAAAGTGCTGGGATGACAGGCGTGAGCCACCACACCCAACCAAAAATAATAATAAAAAAAATGTATAAAACAGAACAGTAAAAAAGAAGGCATGGAGAAGACTGAATTGGAGACAAAAGCATCAGCCAGAGTAACTTAGCTGGAGAGTAAAGGCCCAGAAACTGAGATTTTAAAAGGACCTTCTAAAAATACAGGCATGTATGTTTAAACCAGCATTTCCACTGGCCCACCACAACTTCCAGAACACCCAGCTCAGCACTCCAGATGGCACCCACGTGTTCCTGCACCTGCACAGGGCTCTGGAGACAAGGCTGGGAGTTGAAACCTTATATAACATCTGCAGAAGGCTTTATAGCACTGGGATTTCTGTATTAACATCTCAAGAGCCACAGCTCAGATCTACTGTTCTGATAGTATGAGTGATTCTCTTTTCCAAATATTTTCCTTTTCCCTAACAGTCAAATAAGAGAAAAGTTCATCTTTCCCTTTATAACAGTGCAGAGGTCTGCAGGGGTTCTGAGGGATTGGGGGTTTAGTTCTGGGAGATTGCTTGGTAACCCAAGTTCCTACTATCTTATTGCTGTCACCCCTGAGTGTTCTCATCCACAAGGGTCCCTTAGTTGATGTTGCCCTGTCTGAGTGTCAGCCCTGGGAGAAAGCAGTAAAACAGGAAGGTTTGCAGACACTGGGCATGAAAACCTGCTCTGTCCCTTGTTTCACTAGATCTTCATTTCCTAAAGCTGATACTGATCGTTCCTTTTTCCCAGATACCATTTGCACTGTTTTGTGTCAGTTGCTGGTGGTATCCTTGGCCTCACCAAATAGATGCCAACAGCTCTCCCCTAGTTCTGTGACCAAAGCATCCACACACATTCCCAAATGTCCCCTGAGGGCATATCACCGAGTAGAGAACCACTACCCGCTGATGTCTTGATTAGGCAATGTTTCCCTGAGGGGCCTTCAATTAACGCTTACATTCTTCCTCCATGGCGTTAATGAAACCATCACCAACCACCTGCCTGAGCCTCTAAACAATGCATTCCTGTATTCTTTCTGCAGGTTTGACCAGCATAAAGCGTTCGGGCTTTGCACTGCAGTGTAGGGGATGCAATTGACAATGCCGAAGGTCTTCCAATAGTCTGTTAAAATTGGACCAGTACCCATTGCTTAACCATCCTGAGAACACGGGAACATGGGGCCTTGGTTTCTTAGTTGAGAGTTTGGAGGATGAAGAACGTCACGGGGCAGAGGTTAGAGAAAGAGACTTCCACACTGCTGTGTGCAAACCCGAGTGTTGCAGAAGGGCCATAAGCATGGCTGGTGATCAGCCTGCCCTTTAGGTAAGGTCCTTTCCCTTCCAGGTACCACCTGACCTCTGCAATGACCCTTTGGAAACAACTCCGAAATGGTGTTCCTTACTATTTTGGATTGAAAGCAAGTACACGTACAAGAGATGACATTGTTTGTACCTATTGAGATGTGGGGATTTTCAATCTTAGTCATTAGCCTGGCTGCATTGCCTCAAAAACACAAACACGTGCCTTTTTGCTGATTGGTAGTCAGGGTCTTATCTTTCTGAATCCTAAATGAAAGTGTAGTTGGTAGTTTGTTTTTTCCATAGGAACCCAACCTCATTAGCATTAAAACGAGTCCCAGAAGGCATCCTTTTTTTCTCTGCCATGGGTTCCCAGCTGGTCTTCGCTCAGGGTCTGCTGCCCTCTCATTGGCCGATGCAGCTTCACCAACAGTCTGCAACTTTTTGAACGTAAAGCAGTTATTAAAATTGAGAAGCCCCACATTGGCTGGCTCTGAGCTTCTTCTCATAAAAAACCTGTGTGTCTTCAGTGAGAGGTTTGAATAAATCAAAGATGCCAAGTGCCTTTTCTCTCACATGTCGTATGTTCCACATTGTTCCGCCCAAGTACAATGCCCTCTTAGTCTTCGCTGAAGTCTGATCACCTTGAGAGACTGAATATACAGATGGACAATGGCCAGACCATATAACAAAACAGAACTCTGACCCATAACCTGAAGCAACCTGCCGAGGAAAACCCCCTTTCTATGACAGCCTACCAGAAGATAGCACGCTCTAAGTTAGACTTGCAGAAAAGTCAATAACAAATTAGAATAATCTATCTCTAGCAACATTCCAGGAAGCCAAACAATAACCCCTGTACCAACTGACCTTAAATTAGCCAGAACTTAATTAATAAGTGACAACATTCCTAATTTTTGTTTCCACTTCCAACTTAGCACCAACGAGAAAAGCTCAAATGTACACCTCTGCCAGTCCCACAGGGTGCCCCACTTCTGGTTAGCCTGCCTACACCTTCCCCACACCAACTGCTTCCATCAGGGTGCAGGGAAAGCCTTCCCTTTTTTTTCTTCTCTAAAGCACTCCCACTCCTCTGCCTGCCTTTGAGTCCCTGCCAAAATGCAGATGCTGGTGGCTGACTCCTTGTAACAGCAAGCTCTGACTAAAGAGCCTTAGTTTGTTCTCATCGTGTTGGTCGTCACTGATTTGAACAGCACACAGGGCTCTCCCTCAGCTGACTGCAGCACTTGGCACTATGGCTCAGCAAATTTCTCTTTCTGTTACTCATATGTCCGATTCCTTGTGGCCACATTTATTACTTGTGGTGACACCTTGCAGAGTGGCACCCCATCTCCCTGCCAGTTTGTCCTCTGGCACTTGGTGAGACACCACTTCTTGAGCTGACCGTAAAACAAAGCAGCTAACTTCAGTTGAGGGGCATGTCATGTGAAATAGGCCTCCCTTTATCTTCTAGAATCATGTCAACAGCTCACAAGGGAAAGAAGGTTGACTGCGGAAACAGCAGATGAACATCTCCAATCTCACGCTTATTCTGGGCCTGCACTCATTGGATGGACTCATGCGCATAATGGTGCACATATGAATTTCGATTCTCTTTATCTTTTTTCCAAAGTGTATATTTTAGTTGCTGTAACAAATTACAACAAACTACATGGCTTAAAATGACCAAAATATATTTTCTCACAGTTACAGAGCTAGAAGTCTGAAATCAAGGTGTTGGCAGGTCTGGAGTCTCTCCAAAAGCTCTAGAATGGAATCCATTCCTTGTCTCTTGCATGTGACTTCATTGCAGCTTCTGGTGACTCCAGGCATTCCTTGCTTGGGGCCACATTACTCAAATCTCTGCTTCCATCTTTACATGGACTTCTGTGTGTCTGTGTTATCTCTTTGAACTCTTTCTTAGGTGGACATCAGTGACAGGATTTTGGTTCCCACCAGGATAACCCAAGACAATCCCCTCACCTCAAGACCCTTAACTTAATTGAACCTGCAAAGACCTTTTTCCAAATAAGGTCCCATTTACAAGTTGAAACCTTTCAGTGGCTACTGTTTAACCTGCTACAGTGTGTATGACATCACTCGATGCCAGCCTCTCTGGAGCACGTCTGTCAGGAAATCTGCTGTTGCTCCACTGCTTAGAATCCTTCTAGGACTCTTTGTTGCCCTTTGAGAATATCCTTAGAGTAGCCTATAAGGCCCCTCCCTGCTTCAGCTTGCTCTCTCCCTTTTCTTTGGGTGCATTATTTTAGTTTCTTAGAAGCACTAAGTAACCTCCTGCCTCTGGGCATTGGAATATTTATTTCCCTGCAAAAGGAGCAATTCCCCAATACTGCCACCTTGCCTGGTTAATGTTTTGTTCATACTTCCATACTCAACTTAAATTTGTACATTTTGCAAATATTTACTGAGTCTTTGCTACTTTAGGTGCTGGGATACTATAGTGTGTCCGTCAACGGGGTACCTGCTCTTGTGGAATTTATACTCCAGTGGAGGGAATGGGCTTTAAACAAACAAAAACAAGAACAAGAGCTAATTTTATAAGTACTTTGTCAAGAATTAAAAGGGTGATGTGACAGTGAGTGGCTCAGTGAGTGGTTTCTCCATATTGGTGGTTAGAGAAGGTCTCTTGGTGTGGAGGATGTGGAAGCTGAGCTCTGAACACAGGAAGAAGCCAGCTGTGGACAGATCAAAGGAAAGCAGCCACCAGATTAAGTCAAGACTGAAACCACCAAGTGAGGGGTTTGGGTTTTACTCTAAGCAAGATGAGAAGTTACAGGAGGGGATTAAGCAAGAGCAGTTGTTATAGTTTAGATACACAACCCTCCAAACCTCACGTTGAAATCTGATCCCCAGCGTGGGAGGTGGGGCCTAATGGGAGGTGACTAGGTCATGCCGACAGATCCCTTGGGATTGGCTTGGTGCCATCCATGAGGTAATGAGAGTGTTCTCACTCTGCTAGTTCCAGCAAGAGTTCTCTCAACAGCTAGTTATTAAAAAGAGCCTGGCACTTTCCCTTCTCTCTCCATGTGATCTCTGCACATACCAGCTCCCCTTCCCCTTCCACCATGGGTAGAAGTAGCTTGAGGCCCTCAATAGATGCAAATGCTGGTGCCATGCTTCTCTTATAGCCTGTGGAACTGTGAGCCAAGTAAACTTCTTTCTTTATAAATTACCCAGCCTCAAACATTCCTTTATAGCAACACAAATAGACTAAGACAGCAGTGATGTGGTCTGCTTTGAGTCTAAAAGAGAACTCTGGCTGAGGTATGTAGAGGGAAGATTGCAAAGTGGTTATTCTGGGTAAGAAAGGATGGTGGCATGACCTAGGATGGAGGTGATGGATATGGATAGAAGAGAATGACTTGGATATGACGAGGAGATAGAGTTCACAAGGCTTGAGGATGGATTACAGAGGGGCAGGGAGACAGGACAATCCCAGCTTATATGCTCCTTGTGTATGTACCGATGAGTGAGTCCTGCTGAGGGTCCTGCACAGTGCAGTGGCTTCATGTGCAAAGTGTAAGAGAGACCAAGAGTCTAGAAAGGCCCACAGTCTTCCTCCAGGATAAAGGACAGACTTTCCAGTTCTTTAAAAATGCAGATTCCCTGCCCTTCCCTGAACCTATGGAATTAGACTCATTGGAGGTAGGAACCGGGGCGCTTACAAAAATTAAAAACCCATGTGACCCCAGTGGTGTGGTTCCACAGATCAGACAGCTTTTGCCATTCTCCTGCGAATGGATAAGAAAATCACCAAGGAAAATCCAGAGGTTCAGAGTCTGAAGTAATTGTGCAATGTGCCATTTGGAAAAAGTGGACTAAACTAAAAGTATGAGGAGATAAATTAGGAGACAAACTGTTGAAAAAAACAGCAAATATCTGTCCTCCTTCAGATTTTATCCCAACTCAAATTTGCAAAAACAACAAACTATTATCCTGAGGCCCAGCTGAAAGCAGACTTTGAAAGCAGAACAAGTTTCTATTTATTGTCAGCTCATGACCACCTGATTTTAATTAGCTACAAGATGGGGAGGATCTGAAAGCTAGACAAGAAATAAGAAATAGATAAATTATTCAACAATGGAGCACTAGAAAAATGAATAAGAATTTTTCCCGGAGAAAAGAAAACAAAAGAAACTAACAAAAATAAAAAGGGCCTAAAAATGGGAACTGAAATAGAATCTGATCACTCTCTCCTTGGGTAAGGTTCCTTTAAGCCTGACTTTATCCCAGGCATGCAGAAAAACAAGGATAAATGTGCATCTTTGGTTTGGCGGCCCAAAATTCAACCTACTCTAGCACTTGCCCAAGTGGGTTGTGGTCAAGAGGTCTGGAGGGGGCTCCCTGGAAAGGGGAAACATTTGGAGTTTCTTGTCAAGAGCTCCAGGTGTGTCATTCACAAAGGGTAAGGGTATTGTTTTGGATGATGACTCATCATAGATTACAATAGGGTCCATTCTCATTCCATTAAAGCAAAGCCACAGGCTCTGTGCTGCCCAACACCTTGGGTCACTATGGCTAGGGACATTCTCGGGTATCTTGCAAGGTGAGCCTGCCCTGTTCAGGTCATCACCAAGTCAGCAAAATCAGAAGGACCAGGCTCTTGGTGGAAGGAGGGGCTCCTATATAAAGGAAGCTTCCAGAAAGGCACACACCCTCATCCAGATGTTCTGTGAAGTGAGCATCAAGCTTGATTGGGAAAAGAGATTGTCCACCAGGAATGAGGTATCTGTGTTTGACTAGAAGTCAGCCAAGCCTTTTCCTGAGAGAGGACCTCCAACCTGAATCCACCTTGGATAAATGAGGTAAGACAAGACTTGGGAAGATTATTCTCCAGCCAAAATCATCTTGGAGCCTGCACTGTCATCTCAGGGAAAATAAAAATAAAATTCTCCTTTCAGACTATGCTAGAACAAAAATAAATAAACAAACAAATAAAAATTCAACTGGGAAACCAAGAACAAAAACTCTAACTGTAAGGCCAGGAACGAAACATTCAGAATGTTGCGTAAAGAAAGTAATAAGAATGTCATAGTAAACGACAGGCTGAAGCTCCGTGCTTATTTTAAAGGGACCAAGTGATACCGAAGAAGAGTGATGTAAACATATTCCTGAGCAAAGTCTCACTGGGACAGAATTTAATCAAGAGGTTTTTCTTTCAAGGAATAAGCACAATCGCAGAGGGCAGGAAGCAGCTGTTTCAGGGAAGAGATGGGTAACACAAATGTGAGTCCGGCAGAACACACAAAAAAATCAGGCACTGAATTAGGCATACCCGAAGACCTTCAAATTCGTATTTTTATCTATAACTCAGGTTGTTGATTTGTGACCTAAAAATGAAAATTTTCAGGGCCTTACCATGCAAACGTAATGATAAAATAATGATTGGTGGTCTGAAGAAATAAAACTTTGGAAATACTTTGTGATTGCTTTTCAATAATAAATAATTATTACAGTGATGGTGATGTTCTGCACCTAAAATAATAGTAATGCCTAGAAGAGAGAAGTAAAACTGTAGTAGCAGAAGTTTCCCGTAGGCATCAGGGAAAGCTGCTACATAAAGGCTGAATAGGTTCTTAAGAAAGGTTCATTTCTTTCCAAGGCGTTACTCAAAAGTATGGCAGCCAGTCATGTTTTGGGGCAATGGTTTAGATATTGCTCTAGAAATTAGTAGGCTTTAGAATTAACGACTTCTTGGGAGATTGCAGAAATACTTACCCTAAAGAAATAAAGGATGTTAGAGGAAGCTCTCCGAGGATGCCACACAAGCAATGCCTCTGTTCTAAAAGCGTTCCGAAGAGTACCGAGTGGAAGATCCACTGGAGAAATCCAATTAAGTGCTCCCTACAAATTAGTTTCTGGTGACTCAATTATGCCTATGGGTTTCTGGGCTACTCTTTGAAGAAAGCAGCAGGAGAGAACTCAGGAAACCGGTATGAAATAAAGTCTTTCCTTTTTATCATAACTCAGTACATGAACCAGACAACGCCCACATGTTAGGACAGCTTTTGTGGAGTCTGTCAGTAGTTTTCCTGACATTTTCACTGCTCCAGAGAAAACAGCAAGTTAGGTTATTTCATTTAAAGATTAAATAAGATAAAACATTTAGAAAACCCGGAGACAAAGTCTCACAGGTTCAATGTAAGTAAAAGGTAAATTTCTAGAAGCTACACTTACTAGGAGCTTCAGTAGATTTTAAGCTTCCCATGGCCACTCCTCTGTCATTCTCTGCTGAGAAAGCAACTGTGTTTTTAGTTGAATTCCAGCTGCCATAAACGTTAGCTTGCCATTCAACTGGAAAGAAGAAATAGTTCTGCGTTGCTTATATTTTTGGCAAAATGAGAGTCTGTCTCCCTAGATACATCCAGCTATCTGCAGTTGTCAGTCATGTAAGTGATACACTTGGTAATGATGCTACACATCAGTAAATCGCGTGGGGAAATTACAGGTGACCTGTTTGAGTGGGCAAGGAGGTGAGGTTAAAACACCTGAAAATAGCCGAATCAAGTGGTAATGGGAATTCCTGGTAAGCATCTCAGTATCAGGCTGGACTTGCATGTGTAAGCAGCTCTAGTGGGCCTTTAAGTACAAGGGGGAACCCTTAAAGCCATTCACAACCAGCCGACATATCTGCCAGCATGTAAGTGACGTGCTGTCCTGTTCTCTGGATTTCTGGCTGCATGATCTGGGGTGCTCACAATTCCCAAGGGAGGCTGGACTTGCTTCTCAGCCCTCTCCTGTCACCTGGCTTAGAGGAAGCTGCTTTCAAGGAAGAGACCGTGTGAGAAAGACTGATAAGGAAACTGGAATTTGGGAAATTCTGGTTTGAAGAGAATGGCCATTCGTATCATTTTAAAAACAAAATTTCCAGTTTCCTATTCTGTGGAAGATCAAAGGCAAACAATTATCTAGGAACTGATCTTGTGAGCATAATTTAATCACTTACGTAGCTAGATTACTTTTTTTGAGGACAGAGTTATAGCAATAAAAATAGAAGTTTTCAAGCCAGGCACTGTGGCATGTGCCTGTGGTCTCAGCTACTCAGGAGACAGATGTGGGAGAATCACTTGAGCCCAGGAATTTGAGCTCGGACAGCTTAGTAAGATCTTGTCTCAAAAAAAAAAAAAAAAAATCCTTCAGAGGAAAGCATGTTCACACATATGCAATGAAAATTTATGAATGAAAAAGTTCTCCTGGAGTCCAACAAATTTCTAAACCATTTTTCTTTTTATATTCTTTCACATCCATCCAATGTAAGGCAGACATTTTAAGAGTGAGTTAATTATAAAGGATGATTCTATGTGTCCCACTCTGAAAACTTCAGATTTCCTTTTCCCCACTTTTGCCAAAAACTCCAGTATTTATTATCCTGTTTCTCATGTTCACTTGTTATTTGAATTTCCTTTTAATGAGAAATATCCTTCCCACCAACTGTCTAATAAAATCCTTAGTTGTATTGTTTAATTTTCATGAAGCACCCTCTTCATGAACCATTTATCTATTTTCCCTCCTATTCCAAATGACAGACATTAAATTACATCTCTGGGTACATGTGATTAATCTTCAATTCCAAAGTGAAGAAAAGAAGAAAAGGTTAGAAACATCTAAAGCCTCTTTTCTTTTTTATTAGGAGAAAGCAGACTTTGGGTTGAAAACTTGATTTATTTCCCTTAAACCTATTTGAAGATCACCTTTACAACAAAAGGTCAAATGTGGCTTGAAATGAATTCCCCATGCAGTACTTATGTAAGTCCCTGGGTTATAGCATTTCAAGGCTAATAAATATTGTAGTCATATGAAGGCAGCCATCTAATATGACAGCATATAGACTTTTGGAGGGATTGTGGTCTTTTCAATGAAAAGGATCTGGTTAGAAGGGAGGGAGACATTATAGTTGACTTGTGGCCAAGCTGCCTGAAATCAGATAATACTCTATTTGCATTTGGCCTTCAGCCATCAAACAAATGAGTCATTACTGCAATCCACAAGGCAGTTATTGTTGGCTAAGTAATTCACAAAATTATTTCAGTAGATACCTTGCTTTTGGTGGCTGGACTTATCGTCTTTAAATATTTACCCCATTAATTGCAATTCTATGTAAATTGCAAGGTAAACTTGTATTTTATGACAAATTTGGCCCTTTAATTTCCAAAACAAAGAGTGAAGTGTCAAGCCCTGTTCAAAGACACTCAATTTCACATAGAGTTTTCTTTTCCTTTCCAAAAATGTTAGCAGAGATGTATTTACATAATTTAAAAAATATATGCTTTTGTGTTTAGAAAACAGACAGATAATCTTGTTCTCTTCATCCTCCCTGGCATATTCTGTACCTTACAAAAATTACAGAAACCTAAAACATCGTTAGGCTAAGAGAGAAGCTTTGAACACTATGGTCTCTTAGCAACAGCAGGATTCTCCTGAGGTCTGCAGGGCCTCACTGAGAAAATCATGTTCATACACAGAAAATATTAACCCTTCATGCATAATTTTCCTCAAAAATCTATCAGAAAGGGTTTGTAATGGACTTAGTATTTTTGTAACTATGTTATATGCCATTATAAAAGTTCAAAATGTGAATAAATATTAATAGAAGGAAGCAAGACATCACCCTAATTAGGAGTTAGGCTCTGCAAAGCTGTGTCCCACAACAGTCTTCTGTGTCTTTCCTGGACGACCATATTTTAAAGTATGGGACCCAGACTTGATCCTCTTTCTTTCTTTGGAGTCAACTAATGATTTATTGATTGTTTTTTCATTTTGGTTTTAATTCCTTAAATGGCGTTTGTTAATTTTGTTAGAACTGTAGAAGACATCTGTAATTCTGATTCATTCCATCATCGTTTATTTTCCCCCTTAAGATTTGATAATATATCTTATTTTTAAAGAAGGAACTTAGCTTTTGGTTCTCTGAGTCACCGCCCTATCTTCATTTATGACATTTATTTTGACAATACTCTCCTACTACCTTGATTACTGCTTTCTCCCAAATATTTTCCTTCCAATATATTTATGAAGGGAAATGAAGAGAAAATGCACTAACAGACTATCATAGCCATGTAATCAACAGTGATATATTTACTTGAAATGTATTGTAAAAGAGTATTTAGTGATGTGGAATGTTTATGAGTGAAAAAATGGAGATTTTTTTTTTTTTTTTTTTGAGACAAGAGTTTAGCTCTTATTACCCAGGCTGGAGTGCAATGGAGCGATCTCAGCTCACCGCAACCTCTGCCTCCTGGGTTCAAGCAATTCTCCTGCCTCAGCCTCCCGAGTAGCTGGGACTACAGGCATGTGCCACCATGCCCAGCTATTTTTTTTATTTTTAGTAGAGATGGGGTTTTACCATGTTGACCAGCATGGTCTCGATCTCTTGACCTCGTGATCCACCCACCTCAGCATCCCAAAGTGCTGGGATTACAGGCGTGAGCCACCGCGCCCAGCAAAAATGTAGATTTTATTTTATTTTATTTTTTTACTTAGACATTTTATATTTTTATTAATAAATGAGATTAGTTTATAATTTTCTTTTTTGCAGTAATTAAGTTTTGCTATAAAACCACCTTTAATAGCTTTATAAAATGACTTGAGGTTGCCTTCTATATGTTTTTCTATAACCTGGAACAATTTAAATTATGGTTCATGAACTTGGCTTTATGAAAAATGTAGATTTTAAACAGAGTACAGTGTGCACATTATATGCAAAGGGACGTTTTTAAAGGATATCAGAACAGGATTTAACTGTGTCTTTTTCCTTTAGATCAAGGCATTGCTTTTAATTTTTTTGCATTTCCAATTTTCTATAAGTGTTGTTTTTTAAATGTAAAAATGTTCTTGCATTTTAAAACATTTAAATATTTTAGAATTAATTTAAATAATCTATAAGAACATAAAGTAAAAACGATCTCTCCCCCACTTCCTCTTACTCTTAGTTCAGTACACTATAGGTAACAATTTCTTGGCTGATCCATCATAAAAGGTCAGAGCATATATAAGCATTAGAAAAATATGCATACCAGTACGTATATGTATGTGTTTTCTGGTATAAAAATGGGATACAATACATAATATTGATACTTTGATTTTGTTTTCCCCACTTAACAATCCATATTTGACAATTTACAATATTGGCCTATTTAGGTTGGCCTATTCTTATTAATGACAGCATAGTATTCCATTAAATTAATATATAGTAATTTACTTAGCCAGATCTCTATTGACGATGTTTACTTTTCCTCTTCTAAATTTTTGGGATTACAAATTTATCATATACTTTGGTATACTTGTGCACAAAATTTCTAGAGACAGAGTTACTGGATCAATGATGGAAAACCGATGTGTGTTTAAAATTTTGACAAATTGCTGTTGTTTGGCACTATTCTGTCTCATCAACTTGCTATGAGGCTCAGTTTCTCCATGCTTTCACAACACGTTCCTTACCTGTCGAGGAAAAAGGGATTTCCCTGTTTTATCAGTTTACATTTCTTTACTACTTAGTGCGTTGAAAACTTTTTTCTATATATTTAATAAGCCATTTGGACTTTGTCTCTTGCAATCTGCCTGTTACTATCCCTCTCCATTTTTCTGTTATTTTTTTTCTCCTTTTCTTTATTGATTAGCAAATATTCCAATCCATATATTATGAAATGTAGTCTTTTGTAGGACACATTTTGTATAAAGAGTGTTCTCCCTTTGTCTGCTAATTTTAATTTTTATAGTGTTTTGTCATATAAAATTAATTGTTTTACATTCTGATTGGCCAATCTTTTCTTTTGTAGGCTCTGGATATTAATTATTGCAAGGAGACTATCCAATATGATATTTAAACAAAAGGTCAAAAAGCGTTTTCAATGAATGTTCTCATTAGGTAGGTAGCATTATGGGTCCTGAAAATGGCCATAACATAGGCAGACTGTGCAGTAAATCTAGTCTCAAGGAATGGCATAAAATGTTGAATTTTATAACTTTTTTAAAAACATTAAAATATTGACAGAGAGCCAAGCTGGATTATCTATAAATTTTAAAACACTTTCAACCTTTCAAGTTACTGTTTCCTTGTAAGAGTTATAACAAGTTGTAGATGTTTTATCCCCGATTATAAATTACCTTTGTAAATCAAAATGACTATATTGTACATCTAGGTTTATAAATACAGGATGTTTCCTTTTCTGTTTGGATAAAAATAAATTATAAGACTGTTAATGGGCATGGGATTTATTTCTGGGGTGATGAAAATGTTCTAAAATTGATTGTGGTGACGATTGCACAATTCTACAAATATACTAAAAAAACCACTGAATTGTACACTTTAAGTGGGTGAATTGTATGGTATGTGAATCATGTCTCAACAGTGCTGCTATAAAAAAATAAATTGTGGTGTGTTTTGAGTACAGTGATGTGCGAAGTGAAGTGCTGTGGTTTGTCACCACACTGTCACAGCATCGTCTGCAGCAGCTAGGAAACGGCCTCATCAGGGAACTCTGCAAACACTAAGTTTCAGTGGATTCATCTTCTGAGGACCCTTCCCTCTTCGTTTATTCTCAGCTATCTCTTTCCCTTCTCAAATTCTTATACTCTTTTCTTCAGGGTAGGGAGCAGGGCAGATGGAGGGGGAATTTCCAACCTTCCCTTCTAGGTTTTTGTCATTCTTCTGATTCCTGGGATTATATAATTTTACCGCAATGCAGATGCTCTATGACATAACATGCTACAGTGTGGATTTTAACATATGGTAAATAGTCTTGAATGATTCAAGGCATTTATCTTGGTGGGTACCAACTGAGTCATATCACAGGGCACTTTTATGCTCTCGTGTGTCCTCACCTTGCTGAGGCAAATGTGACATACTGTGTTATGCAATTACTATTTCTTAGAGAATCTGTTTTCACCCTCTCTCCTTGAACACCTGCACTGATTATTCCTTGGTAGACTTTTTTTTTTTTGCTTCATACATTTTAATTATTTAAGAGCTTTCACTAAAATACAACACAAAGAATTAAACTACAGGCATTATGGCATAATCCCAGCAGCTTTTGATGACTGTTACCTTACTCATTAAATTATTAACCCCCGGTGTATGAGTCAAGGTCAAGGTAAATCGCCTTTCTCTTTCCACAAATCTGAAATGAGTCACTGATGAACAAAAATCTGTAATTTAATTTAGAGGAATCATCTTTAGCACACACAACTCAGGAAACACTGTCAATGTTTTCCATCCAATTTACTAATACATTTGTGAGGTGTTTCTCTACTTTAGATTTAGGAAAATGTGAATTAGATGTTAGTTTCCAGTAGACAGTGATTAGATAATTAAACAAAACATATTAAGTATTTTAGAGGATCTCTGAAATGGTCCAGGATGTCGTTTAATCCCTCAAGAAGTTCACAGTCCACAAAAGGTTTTAGTCCACCCTTGCACTCTCCCATGGCAAAGGGACAGTCACCTAACATGGGCAGTTTCCCCTTCAACCAGGTCTCACTTCCCTGTTCCCTACATGTGACATTGTCTGGTAGCCCCTCCCGTTAAACACTTCTGCATCTTTACTTGTTCATTTGTATATTTCAGTATAAGCTAAATAGCCTTGGATGATTCCAGAACATTTTTCTTGGCTGGAAGCATACATGGAAAGCCCGTGGTATCCCAGAGGAAGTCAGAGGCATCGCTGAAATATGCCAAAACACGGGCTCCGTTCTCCACAGGACAGCACACACACACAAATTGATTTGTTTTCAGCAGTATTTTTACACGTTGGCACCTTGCTTTCAGATAGACAGTGGTGCCTGGACACACAGGAGGAGCCCTGTAGTAATCGTTTAAGGAATGCTGAATGAAGAAACGAGACAAAACCAAAGACCCCTACCCTATCTGAGTAGTTTCCTTTAAGGTTCTGAACTACTGGGATCAGGGCAAGAACTCTAGCAGAGATGAAGGAGCAAGCAGCTTTTTCCAGAAGGATTTGAAATATTCCTGCTCTTGGCTCACAACCCCCATTCTAAGTTTATTCATCAACTTATCCCCTTGGCAAATATTTCTTGAGCATCTACTGTGTGACATACAAAAAAGAATAAAACCCTGTCTCTATCCTTAAAGAAGAAAGGCAAGCATATTAACAACTTTGACAAAGTCATCAATAGCTACCATTTACTGAGCACTTCCTGTGAGCCAGTCATTGTACCACTGGTTGAGCATCCCTGACCTGAAAATCCAAAATCTAAAATGCTTCAAAATCTGCAGCTTTTTGAGTGCTGACATGATGCCACAAGTGGAAAATTCTGCGCCTGACCAGGAAGGTGTGGTAGGTCTCAGTCAAAATGCAGGTACACGGCACAGGTTATTCAAGATAGTCACTGCCCAAGTGTCCTACCTTTTAACCAAAACCCAGCATTGGAGGTGGACACTGAGAGCCGGCACTGCCTGTGGTTGCTGCTGTTTAACAGCTGACCCAGATATTCTGTGATACCACTGTGTTGCTTAGTTAAGCTGCACACATTATTGTTTTACTGTATTAATGGTGTGTCATATTTTTTACTGTTAAGTACTTAGGTGTGAATAAGTCTAGGCAAATGATTGCTTATTGGTAGCCTATAAATTCAGGGACAGTAATGACGGTGATGCCAAATCACCACAGAACATCCACTGGGGTGGCTGAGATAGTGATACGTTTGCTTTCTGATGGTACAACATACATGAACTTTGTTTCATGCACAAAATTACTTTAAAATTGTATAAAATCACCTTCAAACTATATGTATAAAGTACACATGAAACATAAATGAATTTCATATTTAGACTGGGGTCCCATTGCCTAGATATCTCATGTACATGGAAATATTCCAAAATAAAAAATAATAATAATAACTTAATATCTGAAACACTTCCGGCCCCAAGCATTTTGGACAAGGGATACTCAATGTGTACTTCCTTGACATGTGTGACTGTACTATTCCATGCTAAGAGCTAAGCGCAAGTGCAGCCCCATTTTAAAGATGAAGAACTTAAGGCTTAGCACAGCAAGGGACTTACCCAGGGCCACACAGCTACACGGCATCTGAACCGGTACTTGAACTTGGTGCAGTCTGATGCCAGAGTCCAGGATGTGTTCCCAGGGTGTAACTGGTACCCTACACTAGAAAGGGCTCTTACAGTGGAGAGGAAGGAGATTACTCCAGCCTGGGAACAGCTGAAGAAAAGCTAATATGCATTGGGCTCCTCCCACGATGCTACACACTCATCTCTGAGCAGGGACTGGGAGGCAGGGGTGTAAGAGTGTCCTCAAGAAAAAAGAGGAAGCAGCATGCAGAAAGACACAAAGGCACAAAGTGCCCAGGAGGGGCCACACCAGAAGGTGCTCAGCGCAGGGCTGGGAAGGAAGGGCCCAGTGTGCCATGGTACACAGACACTTCAGCTCTTCCTTATGGAGATTATGCTTCCCTCCTGAGCCTGCCATTAATGTGTGGGCACGAGGAGCAGAGAGGACCGAGAGAAGATGAACAGAGCTCAGATTCCGGCAGCATTTCATCTCCAAACTCTCACCGACCATGACCTCTATTTTCAAGTATTTGGCAGCTGTAATGGTGATGAACAGAAAGACTGACTCCAAACTGGGGCATGATTACAAAGATAATCATATTTAAGTAGACTTAATTAATTGCACATTTTTCTTTTTCTTTTTTCTTTTGAGACAGGGTCTAGCTCTGTTGCCTAGGCTGGAATGCAGTTGTGTGATCGTGGCTCACTCCAGCATCAGACTTTTGACTCAAGTGATCCTCCTGCCCACACCTGGCCCCCTGAGTAGCTGCGACTACAGGTGTGCGGCACCACACTCAGCTAAGTTCTAAAAGTGGAGAGGTGGAGTGTTGCCACATTGTCTAGGCTAGTCTTGAACTTCTGGTCTCAAGCGATCCTCCCACCTTGTCCTCTTAAAGTGCTGGGATTACAGGCATGAGTCCCCACAACTGGTCACTGAATACATATTTCTCTAACAGGAAAGGAAAAAAACTTTAGATGAAAATTCCTTGGATGGATTTTAAAGCATCTGTTGGTCATTCAGAATTATCCTTATGATACCTTTAGAAATATGACAATTGAAGACCGATTATGGCTGGATGCCTCAAGTTCTTTGGGACAGCATTTAGTTTTAGACCGTTTCCATTTAAATTACATGTAGGCATATTTTTCTACATTGTATCTATTTTACAGTGCATATGACATGATGCACATGCTGGTCTCATTCCCGCTTCTTTGAGTAAATTCTCTTCTGTAAGTGATATCAGAGGTGGCTAATTATGTCTTTGCATTTATGGCATGTGGGTAGCTATAGCTATAATTATTTTATGACAAGATTTTAGAGAGGAATACAAGTAAAGCACCTATTTTATATGAAACTGTAACTATTTTACAGTCATCTTTACAACTCAGTGTTCATATACTATAGCCAAAAAAAAAAAAAAAAAAAAAGGAATTGCCTATACTGTGTAAACTTGAGAGTAAACTCTTTTAGAATAATGAATACATTTTTCAGTGAAAATAAAATAAATAAATTTTTAATAGAAAAAACAATTACATCTACTGTCAACAATATCAAATTTAAAAAATATTCTACAAATACCAGATTGATTTTTTCATAATTTTTTTTGTAGTTCACATAAACCTAAAACTCTCTCAAACAAAAATTGTTCTTTTCCACCTCCAAATGGTCTTAGAATAATACAAATAGGACGCTTGGACATCCATCATTTAGGAAACTTCAGAGATCAGATGTTAAACATATATATGCCCCAAAGGGAAAGTAATATTTTGAATATTTATTTTCAAACAAGGTAGAACATGGTAAGATTTGCTGTTAAAACACACATTTTTGGCCAGGCGCGGTGGCTCAAGCCTGTAATCCCAGCACTTTGGGAGGCCGAAGCGGGTGGATCACAAGGTCAAGATATCGAGACCATCCTGGTCAACATGGTGAAACCCCGTCTCTACTAAAGATACAAAAAATTAGCTGGGCATGGTGGCGTGTGCCTGTAATCCCAGCTAGTCAGGAGGCTGAGGCAGGAGAATTGTCTGAACCCAGGAGGCGGAGGTTGCGGTGAGCCGAGATCGCGCCATTGCACTCCAGCCTGGGTAACAAGAGCCAAACTTCCGTCTCAAAAACAAAAAAAAAACAAAAAAACCCCACATTTTTTAGATAGACGTTGCTTAGACTGTATATAGAACACAAAGAAAAGTAAAAGTAAGTGAGATCTCTAAAATACGCTGTTAGGCCAGGTGCCGTGGCTCACGCCTGCAATCCCAGCACTTTGGGAGTCCGAGGAAGGTGGATCATCTGAGGTCAGGAGTTCAAGACCAGCCTGACCAATACGGTGAAATCGCATCTCTACTAAAAATATAAAAATTAGCCGGGCGTGGCTGCGCATGCCTGTAATCCCAGCTACTTGGGAGGCTGAGGCAGGAGAATCACTTGAACCCAGAAGCTGGAGGTTGCAGTGAGCCAAGATGGGGCCATTGCACTCCAACCTGGTCAACAAAAATGAAACTTCGTCTCAAAAAAAAAAAAAAAAAGTTAAAATATGCTGTTAGAACTTGAGATACAGAAAAAAAAGTAAAGTTTTTTTTTAAAAAAAGAAATACAGAAAACAGCAAAGTTTGTCTTATTGAGGCATCCAGTAGAGCTCCACTGAGAAACCATTCCCTTGTGTCTCTTCTGCACTCGGCCCTGGCAGGGCAAGATGAAGAGGATGTGGTCCTCACCTCAGGTAAACCTTTAGAAGGGAGGTAGAGACAAATCCACCCTGAGATCATTCCAACATCAGGGGCTAAGTATGACAGGGTAGAAGACAGAGGTGTGTGCAGGGGCTCTAGATGCTCAGAAAAGGGACACTTAACCCATCTGGGGGCTGTGAGTGTGGAGCCTCATAGCACAGGGAACACTTGCAGTGACCTTACAGAACAAGAAGAGAGAAACTAGGTGAAGAGAAGAGAAGGTGCCCCAGGCCACAGGACAGCATGTTCCAGGGCAGGAGAGGACTAAGGCAGCATGGAGAGGATGGCAAGAACTGCCAACCATTCTTCATTTTCGGGCCATTGGATTCCAGCAGAAGATGAATGAAGAGGATTCTGGAGTGGCAGATAAGGGCCAGATGATGTAGGGTCTTTAGGACCATTTAAAGAGGATGAGAGGAGGCTTCTTACTCTACAAAATATTTTCAAGAGTGAGTAAGACTTGATCGGATTTGCCTTTAGAGAGAACTCTGGAGGCAATGTGGAGGATGGAGCTGAGGAGTGCAAGGCTTCAGGCAAGGGGCCTGGGGCTGTTAGAGAAGTGAGGAGTGCCTGGACCCAGCCAGGACAGCAAGAATGGAAGGCAGGAACCAGATGTAAGATAAGACTGCCTGGATCAGATAGATCTGACTTTTTAGGAGCTCCGTAAATAGTCAAAGGATGAAAGAACCAATGTGTAGAATGAATCCTTGGACATTGCTTGGGCTATGGCAAGCAGAGTCATGAGAAGCCATATTCTAGGATAACTTTTTCCTATTAAAGGCTATTTATCAAACCATAGGAAGAAAAATGAGAAATAGACACATTTGAAAGTAGCACATCAATTGACTTTTTGTTGGTAGTGACGGTTGGGTAGAGGTCAAGTCTACCTTCCCATGTAAGTGAAGCGTAAACATTTTAAATCATCTGCTTATAAAAAACAAAAGCGACTGAAAACAAAGCAAACATGATTCGGGAAATACAACAGAAACAAACACACCTGATAAAGGAGAGTGTCACTGATAAAACTGTACTGATGGTTGTACTTAGAGGGTTTTTTATCTTAAACATTTTCATTTTTTATCTTAAACTCTGTGTTTATAATAATTAAGTTTCACTTGGAATTGAGAGACCATTTCCATCAGCAACAGGATGAATTATTAATATTGCAGAGGTCTTCAAACACATGTGAAAACACTAAATTATCTGGATTTAAAATACATGATTTAAAATCGCAGAGGGCATATGTGGCTGATTACGTTAATCCCTTTCGAGTTTGATTTTCTTTGATTCCCTTCCAGTACTGCTTCCAAGAGTCCACTTTAAACACACACTTAAAGCCTAAGAAAGCCTAAATAAGTTCCAATTACAGGTACAAGATTATTTCCTGGAACTAAAAAATGTCAATGAATGTCTTATCCTAGAAAAATAAGCAGTAAGACTTCTCTTTAATTGCCAGCTAAACAGTTAAGTATCCTAGCCCAGTCTTCCAGGAAAAGCTACATGAAAGAAATGAAACATTTCTCATTAACCCAAATTCTTGGAAAGATATTTAATTAAGTCTTGCAAGTATGTGGTTAAATAGAAATGTCTGAAAAACTTGCTTTTACTAATGAATGAGAGGAAAAATCAGCAGTAAACATTTCTTATACCATAAAGATTTCCTTTGTAAATAATGAGAATCAAAATCGGCTACGATCTCACCATTTAGGCATATTTACAACAACATTGACGGAAAAAAATTCAGTACCACCTGGTTGGTTTAAAGGAAATTGTGAATTATCATTTAAAAATTGACCCATCATGAATGGGTAAAAAGCATATGGCAGCTCTTGGTTGGTGTAACCATGGCTGCCATTTTATGTATCACAGTCTGGTTACAACTTTAAGTTCATGTGCTTTTGAACATGGTGCTTTTTTTTTCTTTTTGAGACAGTGTCTTGCTCTGTTGCCCAGGCTGGAGTGCAGTGGCATGATCTCAGCTCACTGCAACCTTTGCCTCCTGGGCTCAAGTGATCCTCCTGCCTCAGCTTCCTAAGTAGCTGGAACTGTAGGCATGTGTCACCATGCCCAGCTAACTTTGTATTTCTTGTAGAGACAGGGTCTCACTATGTTGCTCAGGCTGGTCTTGAACTCCTGGGCTCAAGTGATCTGCCCTCCTCAGCCTCCCAAAGTGCTGGAATTACAGTCGTGAGCTACCACACTTAGTCTGAACATGGTGTTTTAACTCCCTAAGTGATAGGCAGAAAACAATGCTCTGCTTATAGGGGGACATGAGTGCAATTACTATAACCCAGGTATACCTCTGGGTTCCAGTTTATGCTCTGTCTTTTCCCAAACAAGAACAATAATTTCAATTCCATATTATCAAAAAGGAAGATCAAAATGTGAGATGTTAGTGTCATTGATTCCAATCATCTCCTTGTTCTTAATGTTCCCAAGCCCCAGGACAATAATATGAGAGAGAGAGCTTGCACATTTTTCATTGTAAGTATGTGTAAATGAGAAATAGAAGTGTGTGTGTGTGTGTGTGTGTGTGTGAGAGAGAGAGAGTGAGAGAGAGAGAGAGAGAGAGAGAGAGAGAGAGAGAGAGAGAGAGAGAGAAGACAGTCAAGTGTACATAAAGGGTACATCATACTATGTAAGGGAGGCTATCAGCCATGAAACTGATTACAGGAACTAGAGAACTAACTAAGCAAGGCAGAAAAAAAATCCTTGTTAAAATGTGGTTTGGTCGTGTGGAAAGAATACTAATCACGGTAACTTCTCGGATCCGCTTACCAGATCTATATGTCTAATTATAATGCAGCACAGTGATGAATATGTAAATCATTTAAAAAGTGTCGGATTAACTTGTGCACATTTTTACTACAACACTGTACTGTGTTAAATCCATCTTCAGAATTTATCACTCATAAACTATTGTCATTGGCCCATAACTTACAACTTTGTAAGAAATGACAAGGTGAGGAAGGAATGAAAAGCATATTTAGAGTAATAACGATTTTGAAAAACTGGCATATATAAATGAAGACAAGAAGGCTATTGGTAAAAGATGTGCTTGCTATTCTATAATACCTGCTGTTTCTAAATTAATTTACTTTAGATGTATTCATGGATTGGAAAAAATGGACACACTAGCAAAGGAAATTTCATAATCAAATTCCTAAAGAACAAACATGTAGTAAATTTTATAATCAATTGCCTAAGGAATGTTATTTAACAAGTATTTTTACTAATATAAATTTAAAAAATCAAACCTACATATGGCTTTCTCTAAAATCATACTTACCTTATTAAATATATTTACCAAGTATTTTCTTCTTCACTAATTAGCACACTAACAGTGGAAGAATATGTCACAAGAATTAAAGTAAAGCTAAAATAAACAAAAAAGAAGGAATTACTGAATATAGGCGATACTAAATAAACTTCTTTTTTTTTTAGACAGAATCTCACTCTGCCCAGGCTGGAATGTAGTGGCATGATCTCAGCTCACTGCAACCTCTGTCTCCTGGGTTCAAGCAATTTTTGTGCCTCAGTCTCCCAAATAGCTGGCATTTCAGGCATGTGCCACCACACCCAGCTAATTTTTTGTATTTTTAGTAGAGACAGAGTTTCAGTATGTTGGCCAGGCTGATATTGAACTCCTGGCCTTAAGTGATCTTCCAGCCTTAGCCTCTCAAAGTGTTGGGATTTGTACAGGCATGAGATACCGCACCAGGCCTAAATAGACATTTTATAAAAACTATTCACCAAGTGTTCTGTATGAGCACTGTACAGTCTTACACTACTTTATAGCAGCGTTTCTCAATTTTTGCACTACTGCGCTAGATAATTCTTTGTTTTGGGGAACTGTGCATTGAAGGATGTTTCCCTGGCATCCCTGGCCTCTATTCACCAGATAACAGTAGCATCACCCCCCACCCTTGGCTGTGACAAGCAAAAATGTCTCCACAGACTGCCAAATGTGCCTTTAGGGACAAAATCCCCACCCCCAACCCGCCCCATTGAGAAGGACCACTTTATAGAATGTGGAAATAAAAATTCTGTGCATGGCATCACAACCAAAGGGCACTTGCAGAGGTCACTACTTTTAATAAGAACAGGGAACTTTTTCTTTAATGAGAACTGTTATGCCACAGGGAGAAATTAAACTCAGCAAAAGGGAAGACTCAACAAAGTATGTTTTATTTTTTTTCTTTTTCCTTTTTTCTTTTTTTTTTTTTGAGATGGAGTTTCGCTCTTGTTACCCAGGCTGGAGTGCAATGGCGTGATCTCGGCTCACCGCAACCTCCGCCTCCTGGGTTCAGGCAATTCTCCTGCCTCAGCCTCCTGAATAGCTGGGATTACAGGCACGCGGCACCATGCCCAGCTAATTTTTTGTATCTTTAGTAGAGACGGGGTTTCACCATGTTGACCTGGATGGTCTCAATCTCTTGACCTCATGATCCACCCGCCTCGGCCTCCCAAAGTGCTGGGATTACAGGCTTGAGCCACCGAGCCCGGCTATTTTTTTTCTTAAGGTAGGTGTTGAGGCAGAAAGAAACAAGAAATAAGGAAATGTTCTCTCTCACTTATAAAATTAAGAACAGAGGAAATAAAATGAATTCAGTAAACAGAGCAGATTATAAAAATATGCTTCGGTTCTATATTATGATTGAAATAGGAAGATAAAAACTGAAAGATAAAACAGAGGAAATATAAGTAGAAAATGACAGACTTGGCTGGAGGCAGTGGCTCTTGCCTGTAATCACAGCCCTTTGGGAGGCTGAGGCGGGCTGGTCACTCGAGGTCAGGAGTTCAAGACCAGCCTGGCCAACATAGTGAAACCACATCTTTACTAAAAATTTAAAAGAAAAAATTATCCAGGTGAGGTGGCAAGTGCCTGTAATCCCAGCTATTTGGGAGGAGAATTGCCTGAACCCAGGGGGCATAGTTTGTGCTGAGCTGAGATTGTACTGCTACATGCCAGCCTGGGCAACAGAGCAAGACTCTGTCTCAAAAAAAAAAGAAAGAAAATGACAGACTATGAGGATGTGGCGATGAGGTGGCTTTGGGGAAGGAGATAGGGTAGAACTTTAGAAGACAGAGACAGAGATTGGTAGTCAAAAGTGGAGGTTCTCCTGGCACTCCCTTCGCATGTTCTCTTACAGGCCTCCCCTCTTAGACCCTGGCCCAGCTTTCTCCACCAGGCTGTCCTCCATCCTTCTCCTCAGGCCCCACCAGCTACGGCTTGCTACAGCGATCTTTTCAGGGAAGCCCTGAGGATGCTGCCAGGAGATGTTAAACACTAAGGAGGGGCCTCACTCGCTGCCAACCAGGACTGCCACAGAAGGCTTGGGAATTGGGGAATGGCATGATTAAAGCCTTGCTTTATTATACGGAGTAAAACTTTTTTTTGAGGGAGAATTTGTGTGAAGAATAGTGAGGAAGGGAACTATTCAGGAACAAAGAGATGAGAGCCTAAGTCAGAGTAATGGCAGAAGAGACTGAATATAATAGAATGATTTATGTTTGGTATTGAGAGACTGTGTTAACTTCTCTTCCAAAGTCCACAAGTGGAATGGTTTCAAAGGCAAGAACTTCCTAGCACCATACCTTTATCCACCACTCCCCAGTCTGGGAGCCTAGAGTTATTTGTCTAACTTTCCCATGTGCAGGAAGGTAAACAGCCCAGGTGAGCTTCCTTTGTTTAAAAAGACCGCCAAAAGCCTTTGGAAGGAGGGGCTCTATTGCGAGCCAGACAGCCAATCCAGCAACAGAGTTGAAGATCAATCACTCCAGAGGAAGTCTGGAAAAACTCCTCTCACTGGATGAGAACTTGAAATGAGATGGGAGTAACTCTGGGGTTAAAATCCCCCCTACTCCCTTACCTATATGGACTCCATCTCTAGATCCCCTTCCATGACAATGTGGGATATCTCTCTCTCTCTCTCTCTCTCTCTCTCTCTCTCTCTCTCTCTCTCTCTCTCTCTCTCTCTCCCTACTTCTCTCTCTCTCTTTCTGCCTAATAAATCACTTTCTGCATAACTCTTTGAGCCCACTGCACCTCCAGGGCCTCTTCCCCCATTCCTGGGGCAGGGGAGGCCGGGAGAACCTGGGACACCCGGTTACAGTATCACACTTTGAGGGGGAATGTATGTTATTTGTTCCTTATCACAGTCAACAACAAATCTAGATTTACTTTATGCATAGGAAATATTTATTAGGTTAATTTGATTCAATGAGAAATATTTAACATTAGTTAGGTTTAATTTGATTCAATGCATTTAAGTTAACCGATGAGCCCTACTGAACTCATAAGGAAACTAAAGCCCAGTAAGGTTAACTGACTTGCCCACAGTTAAAGGGCTGGAAAGTTCTGGAGCCAAGGGTAAAACCCAGGTCTCTTTATTTCAAAATCCAAGGCTTCATTCATGATACCAGTTGCAAGAAATCTGTGGCATGTGTGGTGATTCTATTTCTTTGCCACTGCAGACATTTCTAACCGATTTCCTACTCAAGCTTGGGTATAGCCTCAGAATCCTTCCAAACACAGGGCTCCAGAGATCCACTTCAAATTAACTTTTTCTGTATCCTGGCAGGATAATATGTTATCTCTCCAAGATAAAGGAAGGAAAATGGTAGAGGTGATTTGCCAGCAAAAGCATTATCACTCGACAGCCGTAGGTGCAGATTGTGAGAAAGAGAAAAGGGTAAGCATCAGGAATGACAAACGATGTAAGCCTGGGGGATGAGGGGGATGGTGACACTATTAAGTGTCTATTATGATAGAGCTGGAGTAGCAGCAGAGCTGCAACACTGTGAATGTGGTCTTGAGGTGTTGTCCAGTTCTTAAGGGCTGGTGCTGTGACAATGACAGCTGAAGGGGGCTGCTTATGGAAAGCCACAGTCAGGGCCTCCTAAAACTTCTAGCAATTTCAGCCCCCAAAAGAGTGAAACTGTGGATCCTAGAGGCATACGTCCAAAAGATACTGGCCAAACATTTTAGAAAAGACAAATTAGGCTGGGTGCGGTGGCTCAAGCCTGTAATCCCAGCACTTTGGGAGGCCAAGGCGAGTGGATCACAAGGTCAAGAGATCGAGACCATCCTGGTCAACATGATGAAACCCCGTCTCTACTAAAAATACAAAAAATTAGCTGGGCATGGTGGCACGTGCCTGTAATCCCAGCTACTCAGGAGGCTGAGGCAGGAGAACTGCCTGAACCCAGGAGGCGGAGGTTGCGGTGAGCCGAGATCGTGCCATTGCACTCCAGCCTGGGTAACAAGAGCGAAACTCCGTCTCAAAAAAAAAAAAAAAAAGAAAAGAAAAGACGAATTAAGGAGGCTCCAAAGTCCTGCTTTTGAAGACACTTCTCAGAATCATTTTGCAAAGCAAGAAAATTTTTTTATAATCCAAATAGTTACCAAATAAGAAAAATTTAAATTTTCACGCACCGAGTTTCATTTAAGTGGGAAGAATGGGGCAGGAAAAGAAAATGGCTCTTCCGCAGCCTTCTCAAGGAGAATTCTAAACAATGTCTGTAAAACTTCATGCACGAAATGAAGTACCAAACCTGAAGTGCTTTGATTGAAATGAAGTTTTGATGAGTTGCTTCTATCAATTGACCTTCAGCATAAGATTAAAAATTTGTGGGCTTCTATCATCCGCATGATGTTCTTTAAACTTCATTATGTCAGGCACACATGGCAAATTCAACAGAATGCCACAGGAAGCGTCTGGCCATAATAGGAGACAGAGGCACTGCTTACAGAAACGTTGCTAGACAAGTTGTTGAACAGATTTCCAACCTCAAAACAGACATGTTTTCTATTATTTAGCATTTAGTATGCTTCCTCTCTCTCTCTCTCTCTCTTTTTACCTTTAGCTTGTTTCTGCCTATTTCATTGCCATCTACTTTATAAATGTCTTGGTCAAATAATAAGTTATAATGTCATAAAGATTCTATTTGGTACCATATGGCTAATGTCAACCGAAGAGTCTTTAATATTTTCTAAGGAACAGGATATTGTATTTAATGCTCTCAAAACGAATTTCAACCTAAAAAATGTTGAAAGCTATACATACACATGCACACACACACAAATGTTCTACAAGGAGACTATCCATCCCCTCCAAAGTCAAGCTTTGATATATGGGCTAACAAAATAAAAAAAAAAAAAATAGCTTTACAACAAACTATGAAAAACCCACAGACCGACATAATTTCTTCAAAAGCATAAAGTCACTTGCGATGCATTTGCCAAAAGCATAATAAAATGCAAAAAAGCCCTTAAGTTCATTGATTGACATAACAGCATCAATTTTTCTCTGCCCTTCAGCGAATTATATACATGAAAGAATATTTTCATCTTAAGAATTCTTCATCTGACTAGTTTTGTTTCCAGTGAAGCAAACATCAGACAGGGTCTTATATATTTATGGGTAGGTACAAATCCATGAAAAAGATTTCAATGACTTAAAGTTTACATCTGTGTGATATGTGCTAAGGGGTAGTACAAAGAGCTTCCCATAGCTATGAATATTCTAAACCAAATATTAAAACAGCATTTCAAGAAGCTCAAAGTAGCATACAACATTTTTAGTAGTAAGAAAATTTCACTCAGCAGCAATATTTTTAATGGTAAAACCTTTTTCTTTTTTTTGAGACAGAGTCTCTCTTTGTCACCCAGGCTAGAGTGCAGTGGCTCAATCTTGGCTCACTGCAACCTCTTCCTCTCGGGTTCAAGCTGTTCTTGTGCCTCAGCTGAGTGCCACTATGCTCGGCTAATTTTTGTATTTTTAGTAGAGATGGGGTTTCACCATGTTGGCCAGGCTGGTCTTGAACTCCTGACCTCAGGTGATCCACTTGCCTCAACCTTCCAAACTGCTGGGATTACAGGCATAAACCACCGTGCCCTGCCTAATAGCAAAACCTTCTAAAGACATTTTTTAACAGGGAATTTTATCAAACATTGCACTTGCTCCTCTGATAAGAAAAAGAGAGAATGGGGAAAGTGGTGGGTGCTGGATGGCATATAGCTATAGCTCCTTGTCTATGTCCACCTCCTTCCCTTTTGCCTTTAGGAAAAAGAGGCTGGACAACAATGAGGAGTCCCTGGGAGAGCTGGAAAGACTGATCTGGGTTAGCTGGGACAGTGAAGACCAAGCAAAGTGGGCAGCTTTTCGGTTTTCCAAATTAATCTCAATGCTTCTGCTTGGGCTCTGACAGCCTGTATAATAGGCAGCAATCTGCAAAATTGCAAAGGGGCATTTTGTGTTATTTCTGAAATCTCGTCACCTTTTGTAAAATACTCTCTTGCCCACCTCTGCAAGCCATTCTGTTATTTCCTCCATGATGCTTGTCACAACCTGAAACTATATGTGCACTTAATTGTCTGTTTGCTTACTGTTTCCTACCCTAATAGATTGTCATTTCCACAAGGACAAGGGCCTGGTCTGTGCTGGTCACTCTCATCACCAACACCTAGACTACTAATGCCTGGCACAGAGTTGGCCTCAACAAGAGGGTGTTGAGATAAATGAACCCTGGCCTGCCCGGCCTCCTGTCATCAACTTACGGGCACCGTGGCCCCATGTTGCCCTGTGGTTAGTCAAAGAGCCCCATCAGTCCTACCCTTCAACCTGGCCTTAGATGAACAGTGTGTTTTCCACCCTCAGTTCCAGAGGCGGGCCTTGGTTGACCTAAGCCAATCACAGTTTTCTTCTGGCACAGTGTAGAAGTAGACATGTGACATACTTTGAACTTGGTCCATTCAGAGAAAAGCTCAGAATTTTGTTCAATGAGAAGATCCCACCCTCCCCCAGGAGCCAGGAGGCACACAGCCCTGGGGCTCTCAGTGGCCACCTCACCTGCACGAGGTCAAAGCCCACGGAGTCAAAACTCACACACAGAAGGCAACAAAGTCAAGAGATTTACAAAGACAACCAGCTACAACTCTGAGATCTCAAAATCCTCTGGCTAAAATCAACCCAGACGGCCATCTCTGAATTTTCCACTTAGATGAGCTCATTCATTCTCTTCCTTTTAAGATTGCCAGAGCTAGGCCAGGCATACTGGCTCATGCCTGTAATACCAGTGCTTTGGGAAGCCGAAGTGACGGAACACTTAAGGTCAGGAATTCGAGACCAGCTTGGCCAACATGGTGAAACCCTGCCTCTACTAAAGATACAAAAAACGGTAGCCAGGTGTGGTGGTGTGGGCCTATAATCCCAGCTACTTGGGAGGCTCAGTCTCAAAAAAAAAAAAAACCAGACCGCTAGGATTTTCTAACTGATACCCATCCCACTTGAAGTCCTACTCCCCCATTATGTATCTCAGCAGCCTTTTCTTTAACTAAATCTTCATGATCTAAATGAGGTGTATCTTTTGCAGAGAGTATTTTTACTTAAAAATTAAAACAAGCAGATGATCCAAATTTGTGTTTCATTGTTAGAATGATTTTGAAATGGATGTGGAAAAGCATTGCTCTTTGCCTCTCTCAGCCACCCACATTGCTAGCTTCCAGGCCACTCTATCCAGACAGCAACATAGATAGAAACAGCACTGCAACTACACAGCTTCCAACTTCCTGCCTCATCTTTATATGGGAGACTCTTAAGAAAAGAAAAAAGTTAAAAGAAGTTTCCTACGTTTAGGAATTAGATATTTTCTAATTTTCACTTTATAGTTGGCCAAATATTTTTTTTTAATAAAGAAAAACAGAACTACAGCAAAGCCCAATGATGTCTGTTAAAGAATACAAAATAGAATGAGAACAATTCATAAGGAATAGATTTAAAAAGCTATGAGATTTTGGAGGAGAGAATGTATAGTAAGCAGCAATCTGCAAACAGAGATTTACAAAGGCGGGAGTTAGAAAGACTTCACAGAAATTGCATTCGTGCTAGATTTTGAAGGGTGGTGAAGAGCGACAGGCAACAGAGATGAAGGGAGGGAGTGAAACCTTAAATTATGCCTGGGAAACTGGGAGTGGCCCAGTTAGATGGACACGAACACAGAAGATGCGTTGGCTGGGGGAAGATAGATGGATAAAATCTGGAAATGCAGTTTGAGAGCAGACTTGGAGAATTCTGAAACCCTCAAGTCAACTGGCTTGGGGGAGATCAGTGAAGAGTTATTAGCAAGACAATGACGAGGCCAGGGTGAGGTTGCAGGAAAGGTTGGTTTGGCAGTGGCCTGAAGCATGGTCCAGAAGACACAGGGGCCTAAATTGGGATACAGAATGTGAAGCTTGATTACGCAAATTGAGTCATTTTTATCACACCCAACTAAGCAAGGCGGGAGTCAGGGAGTAAGCACTCAGGACACGCAGCATTGGCTCCAAGAATTGAATTTTCTGCAAGCCCAGCTGCCAAAATGGTCAGCTGTAACCTTGAAACCAGTGTCACTTAGCAGCTGCTGAAATGACCTGCCACGACTCCCAAGACTGGTTTTATCTACCATCATCACTGTCACCCAGTAATCAGAACTTGCCAGCTCCCAAAAGCTTCTTCCAAAACAATATGCAACATTACTTTTATTCATTTGACTTTATTTATTTGAGACAGGGTCTCAGTCTATCACCCAGGCTGGAATGCAGTGGTGCACTGCTCACTTGAATCCTGGGCTCAAGTGATCCTCCCATCTCAATCTCTCAAGTAGCTGGGACAACAGGTGTGCTCTGCCACACCTGGCTAATTTTAAGGTTTTCTTTTTTTTTTTTTTTTTTGGTAGAGACAGGTTCTTGCTATGTTGTCCAGGCTGGCCTCAAGTGATCCTCTCACCTCAGCCTCCCAAAGCTCTGGGATTACGGGCCTAAGTCACTGTCCCCAGCCCACATCTCTCTTTATAATAAAACTCGCAATTTTCCCTTTGTTTTTCAGACATACCAAAGCCCACCTCAGTCTGTATGTATGCCACAAATTGCTATTCCGTGATTCCCAAATAAAGTGTTTAATTTAGAGATGTGTCTCTATGTTTTCTTTTGATTGCAACAGGAGTGTATGGGGAAAGGTGGGATAGGACAGTCTGCAGAGGCCGTCCCAGGCCCCAAAGCTACCCCATTTCTCTGTAGTAGAGTTGGTGTCAGCAGGGTCCGAGACAGGGATTAGGAAACACCACAGCTCAGAGGTTCATTCTAAGTGTGGGTGAAACAGTCCTGTGAACTATCCTCAGACCCTCACCAGCATCTTTAATTTCATGTCTATGAAAAAACTTCTTTTGTTTAAAAAAAGAGCCTAAAAACAAAAGTATAGAGTATAACTACTTACAAGTAGGTGCTATCAGAATAAATGTAATTATCATTATATAAATTATCTTTAAGTTTAAAAATAACAGTTCTAAAAACATTTAATTCTTTTTCCTCCTTATTCTGGCGTAGCTTTGCAATCTCAGTCTAGACATATTCACACCCTTAAAAATGAGCTTTAGAGTTCAGGATCTTAAAATAGGACTGTGGTGACATTATAATACAACTCAAGAAGGAACAATGGGTGGGGTATAATTTGTTTCTTCTTTCTCCAGATGAGGCTTGAATTAGTTGGAGATGGAAAATACAGAATAGATAAATTATAGAAGGAATTAAACTTTTAGTATACTAAAATGTATTAATATAAAAGATCTAAGACACTTTGAATAAGGCATAGATACTAGGAAACAAATCTCAGCCAATACTATCCATCATTTCTCAATAGAAGATAAAGCTTTCTCTTCATTCAAGGAGGGCAGGCCATTTAGTTACTCAAATCAAGTAGGAGAAAATGCTGGGTTGAGGACGAAGAAAAAGACATGGATTATGCTAATTCTAAACTAGGTGATAATAGAGTTTCCTCCGCCCTTTCATGTGCTATCCTTTGTTGGGGCGTAATTTAGGTAATCAAATCTTATTGTGGATTTCAGGAGGGGAAGGTTTTCTTCACACAACTTTGTTCCAGTGGAACTTCGCTCTTGTCGCCTAGGCTGGAGTGCAATGGCGCTATCTTGGCTCACTGCAACATCCAGCTCCTGGGTTCAAGCAATTCTCCTGCCTCGGCCTCCTGAGTAGCTGGGATTACAGGAGACTGCCAATACGCCCAGTTATTTTTTGTATTTTTAGTAGAGGTGGGGTTTCACCATGTTGGCCTGGCTGGTCTTGAACTCCTGACCTCAGATGATCCACCCACCTCAGCCTCCCAAAGTGCTGGGATTACAGGTGTGAACCACCACCCCCGGCCAATTCATACATTTTTGAAAAAGAAACCAGAAAGCTTTCTGCAATTAAAAAAAAAAAAAAATGTATCTCTACAAAGCAAACAGTTAAAGAAAACATATTTCCAGACGCTTTCCTATCTTAGAAAGGAAAGACAGGTTCCTGAGTAGATCTGAGCACGCTCACTAGGTATGTTTGGACTGTGTCAGCACCACACAACACGCATTTTCAATAGCACCTGGGAAAGGCTATTTTATGCTGCAGAAAAAGCAACGAGGTGGCTGTAGGTGGGGCCACGTGGCTGCTGGGCCTCCTGGGGGGCTTCTAGATATTCACATGTGTGAGCGTTCCCATTTCAACACCTACAACTTCCTCTTCTCCACCTTGTCTTTCTCCAAAGAGGGTGTGAGAAATGAATATTTGCATATAAAATGGAAGACCTTGTACATGTGACACACACATACATTAAAAGTGTGGGCCCTGGTGCCAGGCGGGCTTGCTGGGAATCCTGGCTCTCCACTTACTTAGCTTCTGTAAGACTTCCTCATCTGTTATGTGGGATGATACTCACCTCAAGGTTTTTGGGTGGGATTTATGAGATTTTGTATGCAATGAGAAATGCCTGGAACACTGTAAACCCTCAGTAAACTCTGGCTATTAATTACTGTGTGCATATGTGTGCATGTGTGTGCGCGTGTGTATATGTGTGTGTGTTTTTTTCTGCAAAGGAAAAAAAATGCTTAATTTATGCCTTCCTGGGAAGGCATCTGGCAGGGTTTTTAAAGTCAAGCGTGAGGACAAAGGTGGAGTATTGACAGATTCAGGGGGCAAGGAGGCATTTTTCAAAAGAACTAATCCCTTTTACTAGAAAGGGTGAAATGACACAGACCACCCCAGATGTTACTACTCCTTAAAAGAAAACAAAAATCTCCCCTGGGCATGAGACTGCCTCTCCCACCAAAAACAGGCTTGTTTCTACAACTCCATCTCGAGAAGCTTCTAGCAGCCAGCACCTCCCTTCTCTGTCCTTGCCCTGCCTCACCTGTCATTTTGCTAAAGACACCCACATCCATCCACTTGGCTTTGCCTTTGTCTTCTCCCAGGTGCTATTTCTTGAGGTTACTCAGGACGGAACATGAGTGCTACAAATCCAAACCCGTGTTCTCCGGCTCCTCTATGTTGTATTTTTCAAGGAGACAAAACAGGATCCAGGATCACTACCTGCAAATCCCTTAATTGTAACCTACTTTCAGATAAAAATTACATGCTTTTGAAACCAGCGATAATAAACCGAAACGCATGAACGGTCAACACAATGACAAAATGTACTCTGCAGACATTGAGGAGACATTGTTCCATCTTTTCTGTGATCTGCCTCTACAGGAGATGAATGAAAGTGCATAGAAGACAAAGGAATGTGATAACAGAGATAATACTCAACAAACAATCTTTTGTTAGGTCAATAATGATTTGAAAAGAAACTATGGATTTTGTGCCTAATAGATATGAGAGGATGGCTCCCAGATAATTTAAATATTTCTCTCCCTTTTTCTCCCTTTCCTTCCTATGCTGGAAATAAAAATGTTGATGTAAACATATATCTCAGAACATAGAGTTCCCTAAAACAGAACATTTCTAGGACGACCAAATCCCTTTCTAGTCCCACAGGCTTCTCTTTGATAGACCTATAGAGAAAACTAGCACCATCCTGACTTCCCAGGGGTCGCTGTGGCAGCACCTTCCTGGCAAGAGAACATACAATGAACACACTAATGTGGCAATGAGTTGCCACCCAGGGAACAGGCCAGAAATTGCTGGAGGCAGGAAGCGGGGAATTAAGGGAGGTGGCAAAATAGAAGAACATGCTTCACACAAACCTGCTATCTCCGTTCTTTGTGCAATTAATCATTTTAGAAACTAGCAAAAGACACTGATGCATAATTGGTCCATTGAGGGATGTGACACTAGAGAGATTTTTAAAAATTTTACTTCTTCAAGTCATCGGTGGTTTCAAATCTTAGAACACAGGTGTACAGAACTGTTAAATTTTACCACCAACAATGACTTTTTCAGAGATAAACTCTTGTATCATTGCTGCTCCAAGCAATGGCCCCACGTCTCCGGGGATATCTGTCCACCCACCACCACAGGACACCCACGGGGCCACAGTGGCAGATCTCCTCTTAGAGAGAAGGCAGTGGGATTTGGTGGGGTTTCCTTTAGTGCTGGAGCTCAGCTAGACATGTGGGGTCACATCGCTCTCATCTAGACCCTAGGATAGCTCTGCTGTTGTAGTATTTATGCCTTAAATAGGAAGAGGGGGGGCTTCTAGGACTAGTATTGCCTCTGCCACTCAGAATATTACAATTTCTCAATTTAAGCTGTCCTTTGTGTTTTGAAATACAGCTGCTACTAGGATGTGGATCTGAACAATTTCTTGCACTGAGGATAACCAGACAGGAAATGGTTTAGGGCTTTAGCAGTCAGTCATCTTAAAGAGGCCATATACACTTTTTAACTCACACAGGGATCCAGAGAACTGATTGGATAAAACAGCCTCCCGCCCCAGCAGTGGGTTCATTGTTTTGTTGTCTGGAGAGCAGGGTGTGAGAGTAAGGGCACATACCAGGAGTCCTGTGGCCAGGGTGACCCTTGCACCTGCCATCCCAGCTGTGGGGCCCTGGAGAGGCAGCTCGCCTCTCCAACCATGCTTCCCAAGTGAGTAAATAAGGACCGTCATACCTTCCTTTGGAGTGGTTGTGAGAATTAAATGCAATATGCTTCATATGGTGCCTGCCTCACAGTAAAGCTCGATCAATCAATCATGGTCCTCCCTTTCTGAATCCCTTCTTGAATTCTTTGCATCCTCCTCATGGTCCTCAGCATACAGTTGGGCATGCAGGGGGCTCTCAGGCAATGCTTGGCCGACCGCAAGTGATAGTGGCAAGAGGCAGAGAAATTCTAGGCAGACAGGGGTAGGTCCCTGGCAAAACCCCACTTTGAGCAAAAAAAGCCAGAAACTCACAGCTCAAAATAACTTCTGTCCCTGTTTTCCCACTGTCTCCTGATTGGTTCTTTCTGAATAATGTCTTTTTACCAATTGAATGCTGCCTTTTTCAAAACTACCTATGGCCCACCCTACCCCCAATCCTGTGCCTATAAAGACCCCAGACTCAGCTAGGAGAAGAGAGAAGCAGCTTGACTGGAGAAAGGTGATTTGACTTCAGTGGGACAGATAGACTTTTAAGGACAGATGGTTTAACTTTGGAGAAGAGCTGGCTGGAGACAACTGGACTTCAGGGAAGATAACCTACCCTTCCTATCCCGGGTCCAGCTCCCCTTTCTGTTGAGAGCAACTTCTATCACTAAATAAAATTCTCTGCCTCTACCAACCTTCAATTGTCTGTGTAACTAATTCTTCTTGGACAACAGACAAGAGTTCAGGACCCACTGAGTGCAAGTACCCAAAAAAGGCTGTCACACTGGCCCTTTGCCCTTGCCAACAGAAGGGCAGCTGCCCCATACTACGAGGCAAGGTATCTACTGAGCTGATAACACACCACTGTCCATGGACAGCAGAAATAAGAGAGCATCGTAACATACCCTAGGTTGCAGGCACTCCCACCTGGTCTGGCCGAGGGGCCCACACAGAGCCTGCTTGTGCTGGTACCCAAAGTGCCCAGCCGGATCTTGTCCTTGCTCACTTACATACTCCCTCCTGCAAGAGGTTGAGCTTGGTGGGCTGAAAAAATGGGGCACCCCTGTCACAAGTCTGCCAAGGAGTCGAGAAAATTCCTGCATCACAAGGAGCTTTGAAGACATGTGACTTATTCCAGGGCAGCGCCTTGTATCATACAGCTTGATGTGAAATTGTCCTGGAACACAGCCATGTGGCTCTGATGATCCTCTCTGCCCAAAGGGCCTTGTGTTAGGTCAGTTTCAGCTGAAAATATTACCCAAGTGCAACCCCAAAGCACTACTAAAGCAAGGTCCCACGATACTGTCCTAGATACTTAGAAGACATAAAGACGATGATGGTATATTCTTTAACTGGCACCTACCTAATATATATTAGTTTACAATATTCATACCTTACATTATTTGTTCTTGACTTTACTTCTTAATGACTACTTTCCTGAAACCAGGTCCAACCACAAATGCTCAAATGCAATTCTTTACCCTTTGGCACTTCCATTACACCTTTGGTAAAGAATTTAAATTTTGTTGTACATGCCTTTCTTCCTACTTCCTCAAATAAGTTATTTTTAATGGAAATACACAGAAAAGGCTATCTGCATATCCCCTTGGCTATCAAAGTTTTAATTTGCCAATGAAATTATGTTTTTTTCTTAAAACTCTGACTGTGCAGACTCCTCACAATCTTAGGCAGAAACAGAATAAACAGAATTCTTCTTATTCATTGTTCCTAAGTGGTTTTTCCTAGTGCCACATTAGACAAAAAGTCTAACACTAGGTGTAAAAGCATTTCAGAAATGTTGCAAAGAAACTAAGGCCCATGCTTCTAGAAAAACAGAAGTTACAGAAGGATAATATATGAAAAAAATTCCATGAATAAACTTAGCAGTTTAAAACTAAACTTGCAAAGGGTAGGTGACCAAGTGCTGTCTACCTGAGCAGGGCACTGACCAGGGAAGATGATTAATTTTTCTTACATTCCAGCCTGCATTATTTTAATTCCAATTTGGTTATGTCAGTCAGTATAGGAAAGAGGTAGAAATTTTTAGAAAATAAAAGATATAGTAGGGCTGGGCACAATGGCTCATACCTGTAATCCTAGCACTTTGGGAGGCTGAAGAGGGAGGATCTCTTGAGCCCAGGAGTTAGAGACCAGCCTGGGCAACATAGTGAGACCCCTGTCCCTACAAAAACACAAATATTAGCTGGGTATGGTGGCATGTGCTTATAGTTCCAGCCGCTTGGGAGGCTGAGGTGGGAGGATCACTTGAGTTGGAGAGGTCGAGGCTGCAGTGAGCTGAGATTGTGCTGCTGCACTCCAGCCTGGGCAACAGAGGGGAGACCTTGTCTCAGAAAAAAAAAAGGCATATTAGCAAAATCATTGTTAATTGAAAAAAGAAATGAAACTAACCAAGGCCAGATGCCGTGGCTCATGCCTGGAATCTCAGCACTTTGGAAGGCCAAGGTGGGTGGATAACTTGAGGCCAGGAGTTCAAGACAAGCCTGGGTAACATGGCAAAACCCTGTCTCTACTAAAAATACAAAAATTAGCCAGATGTGCTGACACAGCCTGTAGTCCCAACTACTCAGGAGGCTGAGACATGAGGATTCCTTGAGCCTGGGAGGTCGGGGCTACAGTGAGCTGTGATCACACCACACACCACTGTACTCCAGCCTGGGCGACAGAGTGAGAGTCTGTCTCAAAAAAAAGGAACTAACCTAATATTTTCCAATGGCTGCCAAATTCCGAGCTGATTATGAGCCATCTCATGAAAAGACAGAAGTTGAGGCAAAGATCATAGCTTATTCATCATTCTATCCCTGGCAATTAGTTTAAGGTCTGACAAAGAGTAAAATCTCATAATTCAATCAAATACAAAGAGGAAGGAGGCGACCTGAAGATCAGAAGATCACTGGAGATCCAATGATTTTAGGAATTGTTTTATGAGGCAATAAGAAGCAAATAAATACTGAAAAGCAACATTTATTGTTGCATTATGCTTTGAAATCTTTACTAAATGTAACCAAATTTCCTATGAGAAAGTTAAGTGCTATTCAGGGAATTCAAAAACATAAAAATAAGTTAAGCTCAAGTATAATGCTATCATAGCAAGCATTTGAGGCAGTCTGTTAATCCTTAGAATAGATTGCTATTTTGCAGATTAAAGAAATGAAGAATTACTTTTTTTCAGAGTCACAGAAATTCAGTAGTTCTAGGTCAATACTACAAACCATGCTGAGGAAAATAACTTGGGTAGTAAGTGTTGTAGCATGGAGTGGGTTCCTTTAAACCACAGCATCTGAATGTTATCAGCCACAAAGGCTGTGTATCCCCAAACTATATTCCCTACTTTTGACTCCTGGAGTTATCTATTCAAAGATGAGTTTTAGGCTGGGTGTGGTGACTCACACCTATAATCCCAGCACTTTGGGAGGCCAAGGCAGGAGGATCGCTTGAGCTCAAGAGTTGGAGAGCAGCCTGGGGAACATAGCAAGATCTCTTCTCTACTAAAAGAAAACAAAAAACTAGCTATGTGTGATGGTGGGTTCCTGTAGTCCCAGCTACTAAGGAGGCTGAGGTGGAAGAATAACTTGAGCTCAGATGTCAAGGCTGCACTGAGCTGTGATCACACCACTGCACTCCAGCCTGGGTGAACCTGAGACCCCATCTCAAAAACAAACAAACCAACAAAAACACAGACCTGAATTTTAAGTCTGAATAATATTTTTTTAAAAAGGCTAAGAGCTATTCAAAAGCAAGTAACCTAAATATTCAAAGAAATGTTGAGTTACTATTTGACTTATGTTTTGATTGATCACTAACCTGTGTAGGCTGCCACCAAATAAAGAATGACACGGCTTTCGTTCAAAGCTCATTCAAATGTTCAAGCCTGACACACCCATTTGCAAAGAAGAATAAGTATTTTACTTTATTTTATTTTTTATTTTTATTTTACTTTTTTTTGAGATGGAGTCTTGCTCTATCACCCAGACTGAAGTGCAGTGGCATCTTGGCTCACTGCAACCTCCATCTCCTGGGTTCAAGCAATTCTCCTGCGTCAGCCTCCTAATTAGCTGGGACTACAGAAGTGTGTCACCATGATCGGCTAGCTTTATTATTATCATTATTATTTTTGTATTTTTAGTAGAGACGAGGTTTCATTGTGTTAGCCAAGATGGTCTCAATCTCCTGACCTTGTGATCAGCCCGCCATGGCCTCCCAAAGTGCTGGGATTACAGGTGTGAGCCACCGTGCACTGCAAGACTAAGTATTCTAACACAAGTAAACAAATCAAGGAAATTTGATTTTAAGGATGAGAGTCAAAGGTGAGTCTCAGGTCAATGTAATCCTTACCCTAAGTCTAACCTTCAGGCTCTGTGTGATGACTCACCTGTCTTCTACCAAAAGGATTTTCAGGTCCCAGTTAGCATAGACTCTCACTAGATTTCCAAGAAGCCAGGGAGCAAAATCCTAAGAATCCCATGGGCAAAGAAACCAAAACACCCATAACAAACAAACACCAAAGATAACGTTTGCATTTGAACACAGAAACTGATCAGCTATTTCCGAGGACAGAAATAGCAAATGAGCATTTGAAAGGGCTCTGGTGACTCCAGTAACTCGGCAACCCAGAGCCCAGTAAGTGGATTAGTCCCATCTTGGACTTCCAGGCAGTCTCTCTTCCCCATCTGCCTCTCCCTCCTCTGCCCTCTCCATCTTCCTTACCCTTAGCCTTGGTTTTCTTCCCCATATAAGGAGTCCAGCCCTGCCTTCAACAGGAGCATACTGCAGAGGCTCAATACACTTTAAACATTCATCCTCTGATCCTGCCCGTCTCCTTTATTCTTTTTGTCTCTTTCTTTTTTCACTTACATTTCCCTCTTTCTCCTCCTTCCTCTTTTTCTCCCTCTGTGGTTCAGTAGATATGCTTTCCTTAGCAGGTCAAAGTATGAGACTTTAATACACACACATAGAGATTCACATGCACACATGCATACATATTACAAATGTGATGGTGAATATCTGTCTAACCCTATCTTTAAAAAATGGTTACGGGATTATGACAAGGTTCAGGACATGCTGTCATAACCGTGGACCCTTGGAAGGCAAAGGCATTTGGGAGGCAGCATGTGCAGGAAGGCCTCTCGGACCTTCCGCCTCACTTCTCTCCTGCAGCGGGTCATAAAACCTAGGAAGGATTTTCTCACCTTCCAGTGAAACTGGTCATAAGACCCTCATTCAACAGGCGGCCTTCTTCTACCTGGAGGAAAATAGCATCATTATCTCTGAAGACACAGGACCCCAGAGAAGAATCTGAACAAATAGGCCTTGCTGAGTTCCCCCAGTTCACGGCACTTAACTCATACCCTCTTTACCGTATCATCTTTCTCTGTGACTGTCCACTCTTCATCAAATCCGGCATAAAAACACACAAGTTGAGTTGTTTCCATGGGTCTTTGTTTCCTTATGAAAATTCTCATGTCACGTGAAACTCCTATTAAATAAATGTGTATGTTTTTCTCTTGTTAATCTGTCTTTCGTTACAGGGGTCTCAGCCAGGAATCTAGAATTGGAGAGGAAGAGATACCCTTCCTCCCCTGTAATTGCATATAACTAAAACAATGACACTGGATGGAGGCAGGTTTTATTCGGTTTTGTTTGCTATTGTCGGGCCCTAAAATAGCATTTCCTATGTTTGGTGATGCTTCATGGGGTGCCAGGTTGTGACACACCCAGCCCTCCAAAGGTGGGAGCTTTCAAGCAATCCTGTCCTGCCTCAAAACACAGAACACCTGGCAGGAACTTAGGAGGTGGAGGACAAAGCCTCAAGGAGGAAGAAAAGCAAAAGAGAAAGCACGCCAAGCCTGCGACCCAGTCTTCTCGGCATGTTTTAAATGAAACGAAAACTGAAAACAAAAAGAAAATGAAAGCTTATAAACTGGAGACCTACTGAATTTGAAACCCAGCTGCATGCCCCCCACCCACCATGTCTCAAGTACCATGGTAACGTGGCATTTTCAAAACCGTTAGTTACCCTGGGAATATTTTAAACAGAGCTCAGCAGAGCATTTCCTGTGGGGGGCTGCCAGTGGGGAGGCATTCTCTAGCTGGGCTGCGGGCTGCTCAATTGACCTGACACACTTTTCAGAATTTGGGGAGACTTCCAGAGGGCCAGGTAGCCATATGCGAGGGCAGAGAGCCACCCACTCATGCCCCTGACAGCCGGACAGAGAAAACAAATAGAGACCATGTCCAAGCCTCACCATGAATCTGCTACTCTCTCTCTAAACCTGTTTCAGCCAAATGTCAGTGCTTATTCTCAACAGGCACACTAAGATGTGATCATTTCAAGGGACCAGCAAAAAGAATGAATCCATTCTACATATCCTCATATGACTCATAAGGCATACACAAATTTTTATTTTTCTTTCTAAAAATGCATTAGAGAGTAAATTTGGAATAAATGTATGCTTCCCCCCCCCAAACCAGATACAATATGTTCTATACATTGCATCAAAGTTTGTAATAAAAGGAACATATAGTTGTCAGAGGTGGCTGCAATAGTTAATACCCAGCAGACAGATCATCTATGAGGTTGTGTGGATTCAAACCCTAAATGTGCAGGAGTGGGGAGTTATGTGCGAGAGAGTTTTTCAGCTGACGTGACCGAGGAGAGTGTTTCAAACATCAATCACTAAAAGTTAACTGATTCTCATGTCACATGAACACCCACTTGCATGGACTGGCCTTTCTCACCATTTCAAAGACAGAGTGGAATCATAAAACCAGCCCTGATTTTAAAGGGCTCAGATGCTAACTCTACCACTTATGGTCTTTGATCATCCAGCTTGTTCAACAAACATCTGTTGAGCAACTACTGTGTGCAAGGCACTGAAGACAAAGCAGTGGACCCCCAGAAAATCACCTCGCCTTCCGGAGCCCATTATTGGCAAAGAAACATGGACACTAATCATGACTGGCCATATCTACCTCACAGATAGGTGTACAGCCAAACTAAAGGGATCTACGAAAGCATCTGCAAATGGGGAATGTCTATAACAAGTGCTCCTATTTAATTAATTGTCTTAGAATTTGTTAAAGGGCCAAAAAGAAATCTTCCTTCCTGAGTGTTGTTTTTTTTTTTTTGAAATGGAGTCTCAATCACTTTGTCTGTTGCCCAGGCTGGAGTGCAGTGGTGCAATCTCCTGGCTCACTGCAACCTCTGCCACCCGGGTTCAAGCAATTCTCCTTTCTCAGCCTCCACCACACCTGACTAACCTTTGTACTTTCAATAGAGACAAGGTTGGCCAGGCTGGTCTCGAACTCCTGACCTCAAGCGATTTGCCTGCCTCAGCCTCCCAAAGTGCTGGGATTATAGGCACCAGCCACCATACCCAAGAGTTTTAAAACAAGTTTTGCTACTAATTAAGTTTTTAAAAAGTACACTTTTTTTTTTTTCAATCTGGAGCTAGCAGATTCACATCTTTGGGAAGAACAAATATCTGTTCGCTTGCCTCAGGAAGACCTCTTCAGGCTTGCAGCATCTAAGGCAGTGTGTAGCATGAATCCTGTAGCATCTTTAACAAACCAAACAACAGAAACTCTTGATTCCGTGGTTTCAAACTTTTTAAGCAGGGATCGTTTCTTCAAATCTTATATAGAGCCCAAATGGAGATACAGATGCCAGTGGGGTGGCTGCGGCTGAAGGAGAGGGTTTTTATTTTTTCTGCAAACTCTGAGGCTCTTCTTGGAACCCGAGAGCCCTGAACAGTTTGACCATAGCCCTCTCCCAGACTCCTCTCTTTTTCTTCTTTTTCAGAAGACACTACAGCCTAATGGTTAGGCAGGCTGGATTTGCAACCTGATGTCAATAATTAAAAGTTTACCTTGGTTAGGAGTGGTGGCTCATGCCTATAATCCCAGCACTTTGGGAGGCTGAGGCAGGAGGATTGTTTGATGCCAGGAGTTCAAGACCAGCCTGGGCAACATAGTGAGACCACCTCTCATCTCAAAAAAATTTTCTTAATTGAAAGACAGAAAAAATGTTTACCTCATCTTCTTCCTCTGTACAATGAGGATAATGATAGTGGCACTCTTTCGGGGGGAGGGGATGTGGGGTGCAGGGGGTTGTGAGAATTACATAAATTCAACCATGTGAAATGCTTAGCACACAGCCTGGCAAATAAAATAAACACATTAATCAGTAGCCATTTTCCCCTTTGAGTCTACCCTTATGCCACTGCCAGATTAATTTTCTTAAATTACTGCATTCCATGTCTGATCTTCATGTTTCAAACTTTACACTTTCTTCCTCCACTATTATATACCCAATAAATGATAAATCCCTTCTCCTGATGCGTAGGGACATCTCTCTACCCATATCTGCAACTATGTCCACATCTGCAATCTTCCATTGGACTTTCCAACCTCATCTGTCTCACCTTCCACTCCACAGACCTGCCCTTCACGCACCTTTGCCTTGACACGTATGGAGCATAGCAATGCACGGAGCACCGTGGAAGGGACTAGTCAAGTGTAAGATAATATCCGAATTGGGTTTTCTAAGTAAATCAGAGAGGCAGAGTCTATAAAGATAATGAGAAAGCTTAGTAGTGTGTTTCAAGTGTAAAATCAATAGCAAAACCAAAAGCTTGAACACACTAGGGAAGTTGGTAAGTGTATTTTCAAGGAGCCAATGTATTTTCAAGGAATTAAAGGGAATATGAGCCAAGTTAAGGAAAATGCACGGGGGTTGTAGAGGAAACCAGTGAGTGTTACGGAGGTGGCCAACGAGAGACAAGGTTGAGACCATGGAGGACAAGAAGGGTGTTCTTGGTCCCACACACACTGGTTTATTGAAAGTTTTCTAAACTGGAAATTGAGGGACATGAATCTGCAGGCTGTGCGCAGAAGGAACTGGGGTGGGAGCTGCTGGGAGGAGGGACACCTGCTCTGGGGCCATCTCTACGCAGCATTCCGCATACATACACAGCTGCATCTATCTTCTTCCCAACTGCTTCTCCCTGCCACCACCAGATGAGGCCCCAGCAAGGAAGGTGCCCATGGTCCCTTGCCCATTCATCTCCTCACACCCTGCATTCGGTAAGTTACCGTGGCCACCCATTTTTGCCATTCCATGTTTCTTCCCTAATTCTGTCCACTGCTCCCTGCCCCCACTGCCAGCGGCTCACAGCAGGCCACCAACACCTCCACAATGACTATTTCAAAGCCACCTAACTGGTTGCCCTGCATTTACATCTGGGTCCCTCCAATCCATTCTCAACTGCTTCCAGAAAGACCTTTTGAAAACGCAAGTCGGATCACGTCAGATCCTATTGGGATCATATCCTATTATTCCCGGGATATGCCAAATCTGCAACATGACTTTAGAAGGTTTACCACAGCCTGGCCCCTGCTCTGTTTCCTGCCACTTTTTCTCCCTCTCCTTCCACTCTAGCCATGCGGATTTCTCAGCTCCTCAGATGGCTGGTATTGAAGCACGTGTTCTGTGTACCTGAAAGTATTCTTCTCTCATTCCACCTCCCCAGCCACAGCACCCCACTCCCACCCCCATAGACCCACGGAGCATCCAGCCCCACCTCGGGCACTGGCTAACATCTACCACTGCTTCAGGTTTCAGCATAAATTTGATTTCCTCAGAGAAGACTTTCCTAAAACCCAAACTGAAGCTCCACAATGCATGGGCTCACCCTTGTATGTCCTTTTTCATAGTACTCATCATTCCTATAATTATTCATTTAATCTCCTGTCTCTATCTTACATGAGACCTTAAGTTTCCACGAGGCAAAGAGCATGTCTGTCTTTTTTTTTTTGAGACGGAGTTTCGCTCTTGTTACCCAGGCTGGAGTGCAATGGCGCGATCTCGGCTCACCGCAACCTCCGCCTCCTGGGTTCAGGCAATTCTCCTGCTTCAGCCTCCTGAGTAGCTGGGATTACAGGCACATGCCACCGTGCCCAGCTAATTTTTTGTATTTTTAGTAGAGACGCGGTTTCACCATGTTGACAGGGATGGTCTCGATCTCTTGACCTCGTGATCCACCTGCCTTATAGGCGTGAGCCACCGCACCCGGCCACATGTCTGTCTTATATAAATGGCAGCAGCACCCAGAAAGGTGTCTGACCAAAGTACGTGCTCAATGAAAATTAGTTGACTGAATGAAGAGAGGAATGAAGATCACTAAGGAATCTCCTGCAATAACTCAGAGAAGGAAAGAACGACCTGGTGACATTTGGCAAAACACACTATGGGGCTGATGACTGTGGGAATGGAACGGGCAGGTAAGGAGGAGGAAAGACCAGGTGACTAAACAGAGATAAAGTTGCCACCCCAGGAGCTGGGAGGAAATGGTGTTCATGACACGGCTAGATATCTGGGCTGGAAACTGAGTTTTGGAATTTCGTATGTTGAGTAGAAGTAAAAATAAACAGAAAAATACAGTGTCTACCACTGTATAGGGTGCGGTGGCTCACGCCTATAATCCCAGCACTTTGGGAGGCCGAGGCGGGTGGATCACGAGGTCAAGAGATCCAGACCATCCCTGTCAACATGGTAAAACCCCGTCTCTACTAAAAATATAAAGTGCTCCATATGGCCTCATTGATGAAGATAAGCTCTATCCAATGAAAATCTTATCAAGGCTAGAAACCCTGTCCTGACCTTGAAACATGCAGGTAGAGTGGTTTTTATTGACTTTTTAAAATTTTCACTTGAGCTGAATCAGGGCTCACTTTCAATCTGTAATTTCTCTTAAGATCATTATGAGAAAGGGACTGAAAAACTAAAATCACATTTTTTAAAGTAAATAATAGGTACTGCAATTTCACAGCTTTGCACACAGTTTGTGCCCAATAAATGTTTTCTGGGGTGATGGCAGCTTGTTTCAGCTATCTTCTACCTATCACCTTCCCATTCCCCATTACTCATGAATTCCTGGGGGAATTCACACATCACCCATGCCCTTCGCACAGCATCAAGCTCAGAGTTTAGCATACAGCAGATGATCAATAACTGTGTCTTTTGCCTATTATATACAGCATAGAGCACTGGCCGAAAGTCAGGCCCAGGTTCTGAATCTATGTCTTTGACAGTACAATGTAACTAGAAACCTTTATCTCTGTAAAGGATATTGTGAGGATTACAGGCAACAGCACACCAAAAAAGCGCTGTGCAAACTGCAAAGAACACAAAACCTTATGCTTGTCATTATTATTAATACAGCTTGGGATTTTAGCACTGGAAGGGAATGGATGGCGATGGGGAGAAAAGGGCACTGACATGTATTGAGCATAAATCCTGGTCAAAGACTAAGCCGCATACCTGGCAAGTGTTATTGTTTTCAATCCTCACAATAACCCCATGAAGAAATGGGCTCCAAGCTGCTGGACACTTCCTCAAAGTCACACAGCTTAGGCCCAAATGGTGTTAAAACAGATGTCTGACTTCTTTTTTTTTTTTGAGATGGAGTTTCGCTCTTGTTACCCAGGCTGGAGTGCAATGGCGTGATCCCGGCTCACTGCAACCTCCGCCTCCTGGGTTCAGGCAATTCTGCTGCCTCAGCCTCCTGAGTAGCTGGGATTACAGGCACGCGCCACGATGCCCAGCTAATTTTTTGTATTTTTAGTAGAGATGGGGTTTCACCATGTTGACCAGGATGGTCTCGATCTTTTGACCTCGTGATCCACCCGCCTCGGCCTCCCAAAGTGCTGGGATTACAGGCTTGAGCCACCGTGCCCGGCCTCAGATGTCTGACTTCCAAGTCCATTGCCATCCAGGGTCCCTGGAAGCCTGTCTCAGCATACCCATCTGCTTTAGATCTGAAGAAGCAGAGGCCCAGAGAACAGCCTCATGGGAACAATACACTAGAAATGAAGGTCCAATCCTGGTTACCTTTCCTTGGTTCCTGAAAGTGACGTTGCTTCTATACCAGAACTTTAAAGAACTGCGGTAACTGCTATGAATCCATTGGGAACTCAGGGAAAGTGAATAGTTGACTAGCCGGTAATCTAACCAGGAAAAGACTGCAACAACTCCAACGGGAACGACCCCTGGGAGGATCTCCCAGGATTGTGCACCCAAAAAAAAGAAGAATTGTGACCAGATGAGAGCAACCAATCAGGACTTTAGAGACAGGGGTCTCAGGACTCAGTTGAGACGCTAAGGGACCTTCTTGACAAGGTCACACTCTAGTTTGGTTTGAAGGAGAGCTTGACTTCCAACCCAGCTCTGGAGCAAATTCCAAGATGCCACTAGCTTCACTTTTTTACCACCTTTCCCCTGAGCTGTTGAAGGGCATCTGAGTCACTGGGAAGATGGCCAAGGCTTGGTGGGCTGCCCTGAACCCGGGGAACATTGATAAGGAGGAGACAAGCAATTCTGTGGGTGTCAGGAGGGAGCAGCGGGGGGTAGAGAGACTATGGGATGAATGATAATCTGTTGGCACTAAACATAAAGGACACGCTGGCTCAGCCCCTGATTCACCAGTGAGTCACCGTCTGTGAGCAGGAAGCATGGCTCTGAGTCGTATTTTGGAAAAGAGCAGTGGGGTAAACATTCAGAAGGTCTCTGTGTTCTCTTTTGTCACCAGAGGCAAAAAGAACAACCATCAATAGCAATTAAATAGAGGCCAAACTTTTATATTGATTAAAAGTCATGTTATGAATCTCTTGTACAATTTTAATTTTTTTTTTTTTTTTTTTTTTTTTGAGGCAGGGTCTCGCTCTGTCACCCAGGCTGGAACGCAGTGGCACGATTACAGCTCACTGCAGCCTCAACCTCCCGGGCTCAAGGGATGCTCCCATTTCAGCCTCCCAAGTAGCTGGGACCATAGTCATATGCCACCACACTCAGCTAATTTTTAAATGTTTTGTAGAGGTGGGGTCTTGCTATATTGCCCAGGCTCATCTTGAACTCCTGAGCTCAAGCAATCCTCCCACCTTGGCTTCCCCAAGTGCTGGAATTACAAGTGTGAGCCACCATGCCCAGCAAGTTGGTCAATTTTTAAATCACTGAGAGCTACAGCTAGTCCCATGACAAAGACAACATGGGACCAGGCTGGCAGGTCTGGGTTTGTACTGCAGTTCTGCTGTATACTCACTGAGCAATCCTGGGGAGTTCAGCTTCCTCATTCACACTCATCTTGAGAAAATTGGAGCAACAGAGATAAATGAACACTTACTGCCTAGCACACACCAGTCAATGCTCAACAAGAGACGAGCTAATGAATGATTAGCAGTAGTGGTAGGAACAATATTTCCCTGCTATCTCTTTCAATATACTGCAGCTGCTGGATTACTAGGCACTAATGTGTTACACATAAGCCACACACCTGTCCTAGAAGGGTGACCATTTTGTGAAGAATGCCCTTGAAGGACAGAAGAAACCCCCTAGGAGTCTATTAGCCCTTGCCTTCAAGAATAGGACAACAAATTCAGGGAATTTTGACACTAACACTCACAAGACAATAAGAAGCAGAACAAAGACGCACGCTAAACTAGACCCTGTTCTAGCAAAAGGAGAGGGCGTTGAGGGCCAGAGCAGTTTGAGGGATCATAAGGATGGGTGTATTTCAGCTGTCTTTCCAATTACCATGTCACCCACCATTTACTTAAGTGTCGCAGCTGAACTGCCTGACCCCAGTCTCTCCCCAGGGCTCCCCGAAGTATACTTCTCCCTCACCTTTCCAACCCTTTAAAGCCCCTTGATGTGTGCGGCTGCCTTGTCTGGTTCAAGTCCGGAGTTTCTGATGTGAGATAAGTGGGGGCAAATCTTTTTGTTTTTTTCTTTTTTTTAAATCGCTGTCCCAGAGCATCCAGCAGATAATTACAAAGGCTTTCTGTTAGGGAAACACCATCAAGACCAAGCCCTGGATGAGTTTTGAGGCTATAGGACCTGTTGAATTGGAAGGCTTAGGCTGAGCACCGTGGCTCATGTCTGTAATCCCAGCACTTTGGGAGGCCTAGGAGGGCAGGTTACCTGATGTCAGGAGTTCGAGACCAGCCTAGTCATGGTGAAACCCTGTCTCTATTAAAAATTCAAAAAAATTAGCCGGGCGTGGTGGCACACACCTGCAGTCTCAGCTATTCGGGAGGCTGTGGCGGGAGAGTCGCTTTAACCTGGGAAGCAGAGGTTGCAGTGAGCTGAGATTGTGCCACTGCACTCCAGCCTGGGTGACAGAGCAGGACTCTGCCTTAAAACATAAAAATAAAAAAGAAATGGAAGGCTTAGTATTCTTAGCATTCTGCACATGAATATTTGTTTTTCTGGAGTAGGGTCCATACCTCTCATTAAATTCTCATGAAGGAGCATATTCTTCAGAAAAATAAAAATTAGTGGTTCTGACAAAGGTTCAGCTAACTATAGCCTAAAAGCCAAACCTGGCCCATTGCCTGTTCTTATGAATAACGTTTTATCAGAATAAAACTACCTATACGTGCTTACCTATCATCTGTGGCTGCTTTCACACGAGAACAGCAGAGCTGAGCGGTTTCACCAGAGACCATACCGCCCAAGAAGGCTAAAATAGTCACTATCTTGCTTTTTTCAGAAAAAGGCTGCTGATCTTAAATTTAGACAAGATCTTTTTAGTACCATCCACTACACCTGAGCAGTAGCAGGCTAATAACTCACCACCAAAATCCAAAGGTAAGCAAATGATTTCAGAATCAAAGTTTCCCGGCTCTAATACATTTGTAACTTTATAGCCTAATCAATCTTCTGTAGACTGGCCCTTATCCTGTCCTCCTTGGAAACCTGTCAGGCAGAGGAGTGGTCAAAGAAGAGCCTAGTTAGAATTCTTCCAAGGCTACCTGCTACAGGCATCTTGGGCTAAGCCTCCTTTGCAAACTGCTAGAGAAGAGGCAGTCAGACGAGAGAATTACCATCATTCTAAATAATTCAGACTCCTGATGCTGGCTACAAACCAAACATGAGAAATTATAAAATTAGCAGCAGCACGTTTGAAAGACTATGTAAAATATGCTAATGCTCTCACCACGTGAAGGCAAAGCTGCAGAAACGATGCCATATATTAACTAGCCTAGGATCAGTCTAAATACAGAGAAACCTCTTAAGAGCATTTAAAAAATAATGATATCCATCAGTTTGATAGAATGCCTTTCTTGGGCTACAAAATAAGTTAACAAACTGTCTTACTCCATTTTAATGTGTTTTAAGTTACTCATGTCCATTTTCAATTTATTTTTTGATTACAGCATATTATATTAATTATCTTTTTTTTTTTTTTTTTTTTTTTTTGCCAATCAATGAGAGCTTGTAAGGTTGCTGAGGTTGGTTGGCCTTGAACTCTTGGCCTCGCCTTCGCAAGCGCCACGACATCCGGCCGGAGCCACTTTGGGCCCCTATATTAATTATCTTTGAGTCAAGAACTACCTTTTGCGCGTTTGGTTGTTGTTTGGTGTTTTTATTTTTGTTCTTATGTTGGGCAGATCTCACCACTCTGATCTATTTGCTGACTGATCAGTTTATGTATATAAACTCTAATTATACATGTGCATATCTTCATCCACTCTATAGAGAACAAAGCAAGCAGACACCACAGAAAATACGACTACACATCCAAGATATGCAGCTTAATTCTGTTAGTGTCTTCTGTGCTTGAAATCGCAAGACCTATATGCTTTACCTAAACCTGCAGTTTGTCCACGAAACTAGGTGTCCAGAGCTAGGGCTGAGAGTTACACATAATAACAGTCTCTTGGCCAGAGGGGTAAGAAATATTCGCAAAAGGCAAATGTAATCTTTTTTCTTTCTTTCTTTTTTGAGACAGAGTCTCATTTTGTCACCCAGGCTGGAGTGTAGTCGCAGTATCTCAGCTCACTGCAACCTCTGCCTCCCAGGTTCAAGCGATTCTCCTGCCTCAGCCTCCCAGGTAACTGGGATTACAGACATGGGCCACCAAGCCTAACTAATTTTTGCATGTTTAGTAGAGACGAGGTTTTGCCATGTTGGCCAGGCGGGTCTGGAACTCCTGACCTCACGTGATCTGCCCGCTTAGTCCTTTCAGAATGCCGGGATTACATGTGTGAGCCACCGTGCCCTGCTGCAAATGTAATCTTACTGTCAGGGAACCTCTTGGGAGTCTCATTCTACTCAACAGTGCACCACGTGCTGGAACTTGCAAGCTTTCGGCTTTGGGTTGCCACACAGTCCTTGTACCATGTTCCAATCTGAGTTTGTTAAGCATTGCTGCTGACTGTGGACGGCCTCTTCTGGGAGTGTCACCCTAAGCTAGCATCCCCAACATCCACTGGCATATTGTTCAGATAAATGTTTGTTAAATAGTTCACAGTAAAGACCCAAATTTGCTCCGCTTTCATCAAGAGATGACAGTTTCTTAGAACCCAAAAATAATGCCACCAAGTAGTAGCCTTTGTCCATTATATTACAGCTCTGCAATGTGGTTTTCACCTACATCATCTCATTTGATCCTCATGACACTTGTTTGTGATTGGTACTACTTTTGTCTCTCTCTGACTGTGGACCTTGACTCAGAGAGGTTAAGTAATTTGTACAGGGTCACCCAGGTGCGCAGGGCAGGAATTGGTGTGACCCATGACCCCCATCTCCAGAGCTGGTGCTTTTCCAAGGGTGCATTTTAGGCTGATGCTGATGTACTGACTGAATGGTGCAACCGCATAATGGAATGAGCCCCAGACGAGAAGTCAGGAGCTTTTGGAAGTCAGAAGCTTTAGGCTTCGGCTCTGACACTAACCTTCTAGCTGACTTTGAGCTCTCACGTGACCCCTCTGGGCTTTGGCTTCCTCACACTGTGAAATAAAAGAACTGAACTAGAAATCCCTTAATGTTCTTTCAACTCCAACAATTAGGAATTTATGGAGAAAAAGTAATCCAGTTTTCAAATTATCTATCTGAAGGAAATAATACACTGTGTGAAATATACAATCTACTCTATAAGCAAATGAAAGAGATTTTGCATTATACATATTTTTAGATGAATCATGCCACAAGCCAGGCCTTCTCAATTGGCTAAGAGCTAATTAACTAAGAGCTGGCTGTGTACACAATTGTTAAAACATTTCTGTGACCTTTATGCAGAAATCAGACTTTTAAGATGGGAGTGTCAAAGAGTGATCATCCTCTCTGTCCTGAGCTGGGAGCTAGCCATTTTGCCTTTCTCTGTTTGGAAAGATCCAAAGTCTCTGATAAGTTCATTGTTTTTGTTACACTGTTTGATTTCTATTTATTAAAAGTGTTCAGCATTATTAACATTACGGAATTAGTATGGATGTCCTCCCCAGATCTTGAGTTTCCATGCTGTATAATAAAACATGTGCCCGGTTTTCTTCCCAGGTTCCTGGCAGGGAGCTTCTAAACCCTTGGAAGTTCCCAAGTGATAACACTGTCTATGTCCGGTCTCTTGGATAACATCAAGTTTATGCTAATGAGATGACTCAGGATAGGGGCCAATCACAACAGAAAGATCAATCATGTGATTAGAGGGTTAGGGCTTCGGTCATGTGATATCAGCCTGACCTCTGGAGACTCAGTTCCAATCAAAGGGCCTAGGATGTAATCACCCATTGTCTACATAACCCCAGTAATGACTCTGGACACCAGAAGCTGGGTGAGCCTCCTGCTTGGCAGACACATCAGTGTGCTGAGAGTGTGATCTCATGAGGAGAGGACCTGCAGGCTCCATTTACGGGACTCTCCCAGACCTTATGCCTGTGTGTCTCTTCAATTGGCTAGCCCTAGTCTGTAGCCTTTGTAATGAAACTGTGATCATAAGTACAGTGCTTTCCTCTGTTCTGTAAGTTTTTCTAGCAAACTATTGAATTCGAGGGAGCTGTGGGAATCCCAGACTTTGTATCCCTTAATGTTCTTTCAACTCCAACAATTAGGAATTTATGGAGCAAAAGTAATCCAGTTTCCAAATTATCTGAAGGAAATAATACACTGTGTGAAATATACAATCTACTCTATAAGCAAATGAAAGAGATTTTGCATTATACATATTTTTAGATAAATCATGCCGCAGGCCAGCCCTTCTCAATTGGCTAAGAGTGGGGGTCAGAAGTGTGGGTGGCCTGGGGACCTCTAAATCTGTGGCTGGTCCTGAAGCTCAGGGCAGCCTTATTGGGGATGGTGCCCTTAACCTGCAAAGCCTGGGCCGACTCCTGGTGGCTGGCGCTGGAACTGTACTCAGCACTGCAGCCTTTCTGCCACCACAGAGCAGTGCATGAGAACAGGTCAGGCACCCTCGCACGTCAGACCCTCTGCACTAACTGTTCCCTCTGCCCGGGGAGCATTCTTGCTCTGGGCCCTGCACGGCTGGCTCCATTAGCCCCTCAAGTCTTTGCTCAGATGTCACTGCTTCCTGAAGTCTTGACCTCTGCAGCTTCCCCACACCGTCCACTCTCTATATACCCCTTCTTCCTCTTCTTCATAGCACTTACCTTCCGATACACTAGGTAATTTGCATATGATTTTGTATGTTAATGTGTTCCTCTGATAAGATGTAAGCTCTCTGTGGGCAAGAATTTCTCTCTCTTTGGTTCACTGTGATACGCCTAGTGCTCAGAGCAATGCCTGCACATTGTACTTATTCACTCGCTGTTAGTAGAATCTACACCTATATGTATGCGTACACATATAAGGTCAGGCTACTGCAACATAATAAATTGAATTCATGTTGTCTGTAACCTCTTGTGGATAGTATATTGAGCTATGCTAATTTTCATATTTGGGAACCCCACAGCATCTGGTGATATTTTATATCTCACTTGAGCAAGAAGCAGCAGGGGTACTCGATTTTCTACACACTTTTTAAAAAGCGTGTACCAATCTTCTAATTTCTGACGGTATTCTCAGAAAGATTCTGTTGAAAGGCTGTCAAGTATGAAAAAAACAAAAAAAGGTACGAAAACATAAATTTGGCTATGTTAACATTAGAGTTAAGGGGCAAATCTATAAAAACAGATTTTTTTTTTCTCCAGAGCTAATAAACTCAAAAGCTTTATAACCTCGGTTCTCAATAGTTGGGCAGGGAGCTCTGTGGTCAGATCACTGGGATATCCCTCCCGCCATATTGTCAGGATGTCCTCCAGTGAACAAAAGGCAATCACCAGCTCCGCTGGCCCTGGAGTGCTTTCATAACTAACATAGAGGTTGATTTTTATCTGTGAGCAAGATGGTGCTAGTTTCCCCCTGCCTTGCTGACGATGATGTTTCTTTCCTCATTCCCCTACTCTGAGCTAACCCGCATGGATTCCTCTAGTCTATTTGCTGGCATTCCTGACAGCACTGTCACTTTTCTTCAGCTTTGTTCTATGATTTTTTGACTAGGAGTGATACAAACTTAGTGACTCTCTTCTTTTCATATCTGTTTTTTAGGTCTTCAAGAAAAGTGAGACTCATGATTTTGTAGTGATTCAGCCTATTGAAAAATGAAGATGTCACCTATACAATCAGTTTTTACATTTTTTTTTACTAAAAGCTTATGTATGTGTTTATTTTCTAGAGCTGTTAAGATAGAAAAACTCAGCTTCAAGTGGTGAAGAGCCACAGAATATCAATATCTTAATATATTTTAGTCATCCAGAACACTTACCAAAATAAAAAGCTATAAAGGGCCGGGCGCGGTGGCTCAAGCCTGTAATCCCAGCACTTTGGGAGGCCGAGGCGGGTGGATCACGAGGTCAAGAGATCAAGACCATTCTGGTCAACATGGTGAAACCCCGTCTCTACTAAAGATACAAAAAATTAGCTGGGCATGGTGGTGCGTGCCTGTAATTCCAGCTACTCGGGAGGCTGAGGCAGGAGAATTGCCTGAACCCAGGAGGCGGAGGTTGCCGTGAGCCGAGATCATGCCATTGCACTCCAGCCTGGATAACAAGAGCGAAACTCCGTCTCAAAAAAAAAAAAAAAAAAGCTATAAAGACAGCCTATATACACACATGTATCAAATTATTACCCAGTTTTGAAACCGGATTTTAAAACCACCTTTACATCAAGTATACTATTTTCCACGGGGATTTTTCACTTCACCTGCTTTCCTGAATTAGATATTTAACATTCTAGAATGTTTTTGTTTAAACCCTGAAGTAGATATTTAACTTTCTAAAACGTGTTTGTTTAAACCCAAGAATACTTGACATGCAGTAGGCTCTTAACCAGTGCATGTTGGGTGTGAGAAAATAAATGGGCATATTTCAAATAGGAACGAAAACCTAAGTTCCTATGCCCTGTGGACCCACACTAAAGACCTGCAGTTCCCTCCTGCACTCAGGGGCATGTGTAGGTGAGTGCAAGGGACAGAGCAATCTGTTGCCTTCCTCTATAGGACTTGTTCAAAAGAAATTAATTGGATCAACTAGGTGTGGCAATGCACACTTATAGTCCCAGCTACTCAGAAGGCTGAGGCAGCAGGAGAATCGTTTGAACTCAGGGGAGAAGGGTGCAGTAAGCCGAGATTGTGCCACTGCACTCCAGACTGGGTGACGGAGCAAGACTCGAAAAAAAGGAAAGGAAAGGAGAGGGGAGGGGAGGGGAGGGGAGGGGAGGGGGAGAGAGAAAGAAAGAAGGAAAGAAGGAAAGAAAGAAATAAAAAAAGAAAGAAAGAAAAGAAAGAAGGAAAGAGAAGGAAAGAAAGAAAGAAAAAGAAAAAGAAAGAAAGAGAAAGAAAGAAAGAAAGAGAGAGAGATCGGAACCCCATTGGACTGAGATGATTCCAGGACCTTGGCTTCCTGTATAAGCAAGCTGAAATGTAACTCAGTGTGAAAGGTAAAATAAAACTTAAGCATAACCCATCAAAAACTGCCAACGGTCTTTAACCAGGGCTTTCCACTGGAATGACCTAAATAAGGCTACTGCTTCACTTCAACCAATCAAACACTGTCTTTGCCTTGAGTCAATGTCCACCTTATCAAAGCCTCTTCCCATGTCACTTTGTTGGAGGCCAAACAGCTTTTGGTTTGGTGCTGCCCAATTCATGAATTACTGTCTGTTTAAATAACTCTTTAAATTTTTAATGTGCCTACGTTTATCTTTTAACAGCCTATTAATCAGCTGCAGGTAATCACCCAGACAAAGCTGGACACTGAGTCTGAGGCTCTCCTACCATTGTTGCCCACAAGGAAATGTGAGGGTTACCGTAGCTTTTCATTTCTTTTCATTTTATCAGAGCTTCTAGGCAGCTATGCTGTTGGTCTTTGGCTAGGCAGGCCTCTAGCAGCATAACTCAGTTGGGAAGAACAAGGGCCTAGAAATCAGACCTCATTTCAACTCTCTGCTGTCATTTATCCTCAGGCAGAATTTGGATGCTTAAACTTCTTAAATGGCCAGAATTAATGACTAAAATTAATAAGATGCTCGCTGGCATGAATAAAATTAAAGCACTGCAAGAAGGTTCAAATATTTAATTAAACAAGTAGAACCTGGCTTGACATCACATCAGAAAGCTCCAGAGAATTCAGCTGGCCAAAAGCTAACCATGAGCCTGCATTGTTTGACAATTGTTAAGAGAAACCTTAATTGCTCTTAAGCTGTATTTGGACAAGTTTGCTGCCTCTATCAAATAAGTTTATATTATTAATGCTCTTTGAAGCCCCCGAGGACTTCAGTTTTAGGTGCCATTTTAAGGAGGATATTGCTGATCAATATCTAGTATTGGATATCAAGAGAAGTGTAACCAGGATAGTAGGGTGGTCTTAAAAGAAATAGTTGAAGAAACTTTGTCTGGAAAAGGTTTTGGGAAGTACCAGGCTATGGGCCTCAAGCATCTGAATACTGACAGATGGAATAGATTCCTTCTGCATCCGTTAATTCAGCTACTATTTCCTGAGCCCTTATGATATTCAGGGCACCCTGATATGTGCTGTGGGATATATATTTTAACGATACACAGGACCATTTTCAAGGCACTTACAATAAAGCAAGACAAAGTACAAACTGTCCAGGATCCTCAGTTTTAATTTCAACTCTCCTACCCACTGGGTATCTAACAGTGATGGTTAATTTGATATGTCAACTTGAATGGGCCACAGGATGCCCAGATTAAACATTATTGGGGGGGCAGGGTCTGTGAGAGTGTTTCTGGGTAAAATTAGCATTGGAATCAGTGAACTCTGCAAAGTAGACTACCTTTTCCAATGTAGGTGGGTCTCATCCAATCCACAAAAGCCCAAACAGAACAAAAGGCAGATGAAGGACGAATTCACGCCTTTTTTCTTCTGCCTCACTGCTTGAGCTGGGACGTCTCATTTCATCTTCTCCTGCCCTTGGACTGGGACTTCTCATTGGTTCTGCCAGTTCTCAGGTCCTTATTCTCAGACTGGCTTTCCTGGTTCACCAGCTTATAGACCATAGACTGTGGGACTTCTCAGCCTCCAAAATCACACAAGACAATTCCTTATAAGTCTATCTCTCTCTCTGTCTCTCTGTGTGTATATGTATTAGTCTGTTTTCACACTGCTGATAAAGACATACCTGAGACTGGGCAATTTGCAAAAGAAAGAGGTTTGATTGGACTTACAGTTCCACATGGCTGAGAAAGCCTCACAATCATGGCAGAAGGCAAGGAGGAGCAAGTAACATCTTATATGCATGGCAGCAGGCAAAGAGAGACTGAGGAAAATGCAAAAGCAGAAACCCGTAATAAAAACCATCAGATCTCAAGAGACTTATTCGCTACCACGGGAACAGTAGGGGGCAACCGCCCCCATGACTCAATTATCTCCCACCAGGTCCCTCCCACAACATGTGGGAATTATGAGAGTACAATTCAAGATGAGATTTGGGTGGGTACACAGAGCCAAACCATATCATTCTACCCTTGGCCCCTGCCAAATCTCATGTCCTCACATTTCAAAACCAATCATCCCTTCAAAACAGTCCCCCAAAGTCTTAACTCATTTCAGCATTAACTCAAAAGTCCGCAGTTTAGAGTCTCATCTGAGACAAGGCAAATCCCTTCTGCCTAAGCTAACGCAAGTTAATTACTTTCTTAGATACAATGGGACTATAGACATTGGGTAAATACAACTGTTTCAAATGGGAGAAATTGGCCAAAACAAAGGGGCTATAGGGGCCATGCAAGTCCAAAATCCAGCAGAGTAGTCAGATCTTAAAGCTCCAAAATGATCTCCTTTGACTCCATGTCTCACATCCAGGTCACACTGATGCAGGAGGTGGGTTTCCATGGTCTTGGGCTGCTCTGCCTCTGTGACATTGCAGGGTACTGCTTCCCTCTGAGCTACTTTCATGGACTGGCATTGAGTGTCTGTGGCTTTTCCAGTTGCATGGTGCAAGCTGATGGTGGATCTAACATTCTGGGGTCTGAGGACGGTGGCTGTCTTCCCATAGCTCCACTAGGTGGTGCCACGATAGGTACTCTGTGTGAGGGCTCTCACCCCACATTTCCCTTCCACACTGTCCTGGCAGAGGTTCTCCATGAGGTCCCTCCCCTGCAGCGAACTTCTGCCTGGGCATCCAGGCATTTCCATACATCCTCTGAAATCAAGGCAGAGGTTCTCAAACCCCAATTCTTGACTTCTGTGTACCTGCAGGCTCAGCACCGCGCAGATGCTACCAAGACTTGGGCCTTGCACCGTCTGAAGCCATGGCCCAAGCTCTACATTGGCCCATTTCAGCCATGGCTGGAGTGGCTGGGACACAGGGCACCTCGTCCCTAGGCTGCACACAGCTCAGGGACCCTAGGCCCAGCCCACAACACCTCTTTTTCCTTCTAGACCTCTGGGCCTGTGATGAGAGGGGCTGCCATGAAGACCTCTGACATGCCCTGGAGACATTTTTCCCATTGTCTTGAGGATTAAAATTTGGCTCCTAGCTACTTATGCAAATTTCTGCAGCCACTTGAATTTTTCCTCAGACTGTGGGATTTTCCTTTCTATAGCATTGTCAGTCTGTAAATTTTCCAAACTTTTAAGCTCTGTTTCTCTTTTAAATGCTTTTAACAGCACCCAAGCCACCTCTTGAGTGTTTTGCTGCTTAGAAATAAAGCAACTACTTCTCCAAGTAGATGGAGAAAGGCTTTACAAGGATGGTGATGGTTGACTTGAACTATAAAGGACAAGATGGAGTGGTGGGTGGGGTTAGGAAAAGAGGAAGAAAAGCATTCCACATTAACCAGACAATATAAGTAAAAACAGATATTTCTGAAATAAATAGCTTTTGGGAGACCCACAAATAATACTGTGGCTAGAGGGCAGAGGAGGAATAAAGGGTGAGAACAGCTAGAAAGATACAATTGAGTCAGATTACAACTGCCCTAGAAAGGCACGCCAAGGAGTCTGCAGGCAGTGGAGGGCTGGGTAAGTGAACTCAAGAGGATCGATCTGTGTTCAAACATGGTGTGGAAAGACAAAAAACTGCAACTAGGATAGAAAGTTCAAGCATCTTCATGAATCTAAGTGGGAGATGATGAGGAACTGATCAAAGGTAATGGCAGTATCGTCGGAAAGGAGGGGGACAGATGGGCTTTGGAAAGTGAGAGTGAGCAGTGAGTAAAAGGTGACTCCATGTTTTGAAACCTTTGTGTTGAGAATGCTGATGCCACGAGCTCATCCAGGAAACAGAGAAGAAGAAATGAAGCTGACCGAGTAGATGATGAGTTCAGTTGTGGAATGTGCTGAATCTCAGGTGGCTGTGGAATAGTCGCAGGAAAGTTCATAAGAGAAAGCTGGAAATATAATTCTGGAGCTCTTGAGAGGAGTCACGGTTAGAGATGTGTATCTTAAAGGAGGTACAGTTAAAGGTTAAGAATGTATTGTCAAACAAAAACAAACCTGGGTTTGAGTCTGCCTTTAATACTAGCTGTGTGGCCTTGAACAAATTATTTATCCTCCCCAAGCCTTAATTTCCTTAATTGTAAATTTGGGAAAAATTATACATACTTCAAAGGCTTCGCTTATTGTGTAGCATCTGGTTGCCATTCGTCACCATCACTGTCTACCAGAACCACCACTGCCGAAGCCATTAAAGTAGATTAACTTGACTAGGAATGGAGAGTCATTAAGTTAAAAAAATGAATGAATTTTAGGGAACAACTATTTATGGATATATGACAGAAAAGCAAACCTGAAAGGAGCCTAAGAGTATTCAAAGGGGGCCAGGCAGAAGACCAAGACAGCAAGACACTATGAAGGGTCAAGGGGAGAGAATTTCAAGGAGGGAATCATCAAAAATGTCAAATGCTACAAAGAAGTCAAGGAGGATAAAGAAAATAAAAAGAATATTGAATCTAGTGCTTTGAAGATTATCCTTGCTTAGTGCAACTATTACATTGGTAGGCATAGAATCCAGTTGCAAATGTAATAGGATTGAAAATGAAAATTTCACCCAGACTCCAAGGAGATGTGTATCAGATACCAAAGTGAATTGTGAGATGGATCCTCTTCCAGAAATTTCAAAGCAGATACAAACAGTTCTAGAACTTAGTCGTCGTACCCACTTTGAGGATAAAGGCTTAAGTTACTGGAGAGAAAGCAGATCTATGAGAAGTACTCCTTAAGAGAGAGCCTTGCTTTGAATTCCATCATTCCAAAAGAGGGGTGATATTCCCCTTCACCTCAATAGGAGTTTCACTGGAAGATCCTAAGTGCTTGATCAGTGTCCTCTGTGGAAAGAGGGACATAACACACTGGTATTTATGTGTTTGACTTTCACCTGAGAGCCTCTGGCAGAAAATCGAAGGAGGCTTAGTTGTACTGGGCGGCCTGTTGTTGGAGGTAAAGGATGCATGGGTGTTCTGACGGATCTGAGGGCATGAGTTGGCATGAAACTAATATAAATTCTTCCCAAGAGGAGCATCTGAGGCCAGCAGGGAGGGCTTTGGAAAACAGGGACTGAGAGAGACTCAGCCAAAGCTGGAAGAAACTGAATCGACTACATCAATAAAGAAGAGCGGAATGTTCCCAGTGAGAGTCCCTGAAGAACCCATGAAAACACCCAGAAGGGAAGTTAGCTTTAAATCACAGATCTTGGCCGAGAGAGTCTGAAGCCATCCTATAACAGAACAGTCAAGTAAGGACTTTCCACCTCTCCTTTCTCATCATCCTGTCCCACCCACCTCATCCCCATTCCAATCCTGGAGAGATCCAAACAGCAGGGAGGAGGGAGTGGACAGGAGAGGAGTCACCAACACTTCCCTTGTCCTTCAGAGTAGGGGACTCACCGCATGCTACATTGGGCTCTGGCTAGGTGTGGAAACGGAACTCCAATTTTGAATGACTATCATGTGGGACCAGATACTTCCACTTTGGAATAAAGGTGCAATTTGTATCTAGAAGAGTCCACAACACTTTTTTTGGTATCTTAGGAGGGCCCAGAAAAATCTTGGGATTGCTGAGGTGCCATCCAGTGCCAACAGAGGAAATTCCAGCCTTATATAAACCTAAACGGATGGCGGAAGACAGTTTTTTAAAAAACTGATAAAACCCCATAATTCTTGTGCTTTCCATGTATCAGTTATACAATAGTGTAACAAATGATCAGGTTGAGGAAGTGAAGGCTTCAAGGACAGTCATTATTTATTATTATTTTTTAGCAGTTTGGCAGACTGCTAAAGAAAGGCATTATGGTTTGATCAGATGACAGACATGACTGGATGCTCTTTTAGGGTAGGAGGAAACTGGGCCTGGCTGTGCGCCGAAAGAAAAGAGATGTACCCCACCTACCCCATAGATAGGGTAAAACAACAGATCCACAAAGCAGTAGGAACAGAATACCGACAAGGCCAGGCCACAAAGAGACAGAAAAGACAAAGATAGGAAACGATCATTGATTTCAGAGAGAAGGGAGACTCTTCTTTTTCTTGGAAAGTTGAGGAAAGCAGGAGAGAAGATGAGGGAAGATACAGATCATTTTGGGTCTAGAAGGAAAAGAAGTAACAGTTTACAGAGTGACTGATGATGAGGAGAGGGGTAGAAGGAAAGCTCCCCTTAGAGCGAGGGCAGTGCCGGGTGTGGTGGCTCACGCCTATAATCCCAGCACTTTGGGAGGCCGAGGCGAGTGGATCACAAGGTCAAGAGATCGAGACCATCCTGGTCAACAAGGTGAAACCCCGTCTCTACTACAAATACAAAAATTAGCTGGGCATGGTGGTGCACACCTGTAGTCCCAGCTACTCAGGAGACTGAGGCAGGAGAACTGCTTGAACCCAGGAGGAGGAGGTTGTGGTGAGCCGAGATTGCACCATTGCACTCTAGTCTGGGTAACAACAGCGAAACTCTGTCTCAAAAAAAAAAAAAACAGAACGAGGGCAGTGAGTGGTATTTGTTACTCCGGAAACCAGAACTAGGAGGACTATGTACAAGCTGGAGAGAGATAATTTGGGCTCAATGACTTGTTAAAAATGAGCACTAGTGGACAGTGGAATTGGCCTTCTTATCAAGTTTTACACCATCATCAATGAAGAGATCTAGCTGGGGATGGTGGAGCTGGTGGATGCTGTGGAGAGGGTTTCTACCTCAAGGCGAGGAGAAGCTGATGACCTCCATGACCTTTCGTGCCCAGGATTCATATACAATGCTATGTTTTATAGGGTTTTCCATGTCAAAATTCATATGTCACCATTGAATGCAATGAAAAAGAAGGCCCATGAAGACCAGAAGAGAAAATGTGAAGAAAAGATTGCCTGTGTTATAAAATGCCTTGATTTTCTAAGTGGACAATTATCTATTTGTAGCAAAGGAAGTAGTCTGAGCTTGAGTTAGATTCTGTCTCCAAAGTACAGTACTCTATATGTATCCATAGCTTGGCAGTTGACTAAGTTGGAAAAATCACTATGTTCTGGGACATTTCATATTTATGGATGAGCTAAAAGGTAGCTATGGTCGGGAAAGTCTCCAGAACCCACTGCGGCCTTTCCACTGCTTAGAGGCAAATGGGAACTTGCAGAGAGCAAAGCACATTAGCCAATGTGCTCTATTCAGAACACAAAACAGACAAAAGCACCCAAACTCTCTATTTGAAACATCAGGCCGAATTCTACAAATCAATGAAATTGGGAATGATCATACCAGATTTTACATCCTTTTCTCATAAGACAATGAAAAGCCACAAAAACTTGGAATTATTCAACAAGATAGCTATATAGTTTTTCATTTGTTTATTTTTTTTGTTTTTTTGAGACAGGGTCTCACTCTGTCACCCAGGCCGGAGAGCAGTGGTGCAATCTCAGCTCACTGCAGCCTCAACCTCTGGGGCTCAAGTGATCTTCCCATAGCCTGTCCAGTAGTTGGGACTACAGGTGCGCTCCACTGTGCCCTGCTAATTTTTTGTATTTTTTGTATCGATGAGGTTTTACCATGTTGCTGAGGCTGGTCTCAAACTCCTGAGCTCAAGTGATCCAACCTGCCTCAGCTCCCAAACTGTTGGGATGACAGGCATGAGCCACCAAGCCCGGCCCTAATACTGTTGCTTTAAAATAAAAACTGTACATTCCTAGAGTTAACATCTACTGACACAATAAAATATTCCAGCACCAACAAGCACCATCCATCTCAAAGAAATCTGCCCATAGATGTAATGTAAAATGGCCTTATAATGCAAGTAAAATTTAGATTTACAAAGAGTTGTCTGTTTGTTGTAAATCACTAGTCATTTTACCACAGCATTTTTCCTAAGAGATAAAATCCAGTAAAATAATATGCAATATTTAGTATTCTGGGTCAAAGTTCATTACCTAAGATCCCCTGACATCTTTACACATAAACAATCTTAAAAGTCAGTATGGACCAGCCTGGTCAACATGGCAAGACCCTGTCTCTACTAAAAATATAAAAAAACTAACCAGGCATGGTGGTGCACACCTGTAATCCCAGCTACTTGGGAGGCTGAGACAGGAGAATCACTTGAACCTGGGAGGCAGAGGTTGCACTGAGCCAAGATCAAGCCACTACACTCCAGCCTGGGTGACACAGTGAGAGTTCATCTCCAAAAAAAAAAAGAAAGGAAAAAATAAAGTCAATATGAAAGATTACATGTGATGTAAGAGCTACTGTCTGCAGGTACGAATGCTTAGCATGCTGCCTGGTACACAGTAAGTTAGCTTATTGAATAAATGACTGTATGAGTGAAAGAATGGATGGATTTAGTAGCTCAAAAACTGGCTTGTGAGGAGGTGTGGTCTTCGTCCTGACTGTGAGCATCTTCCAGTGTTCCCATTAACCTTCTGCTTTCCTAACATCACCAGCCTCAGGACAAAGCAGCAGGGTCATCAGATCTCTTTAACCCAAATCAATGTGGGCATGGAGAGAGGGAGGCGTTTCCCAAGGGCTGGGACTCCTGAACACTGTCACTTTTAGAGAAGAGTGGATATCTTCAAAGGAGCCTTAATCCCCTCTCACCTCCACCACAGCAACAAAAGTTAGGAGTGGAAGAAAGCTGTAGTAATCGCTTTCTGGTTCCAAAGAGCACCAAACGCAGATCTTGATGTCATCTGCCTCCAATTAAGCCCCGCAAATGAAGCTACGTGGCTGAGTCCAGCTGCAATCCACTAGGAGGTATATTTCAGCGGAGGTGTCATTCACCGGCATCATTCACTGGGTAATAAGGAACACAGTTTCCAATGTGCTTTGACATTTATTGTCTCATTTGAGGTCCATTACAACCCAGGGAAAAAAAGGTGTTTCAGGGAATAGGAAGCAAGTCTGGAGAGGTAGAGACCACACAGAAAGCAGGACAGAGAGCCTGGATGAGACTGTGTCTTCTAAGCACAATCCCACTATTCCGATACTGTTCCTACTATTCTATTAGGTTGGTGCAAAAGTAATCACATTTTTTGCCATTACTTTTAAGGCAGAAGCCGTGTTTACTTTTGCGCCAACCTATGTAGGTTCTAGCCCTATTTTCTTATCACCCAGAATTAAGGAAGGTAATCAGAACCCAGGGTAAGTGGTGCCTGGTGTATCTTCTGCCTTATTTAGTGGACATGAGTCCCAGGGAAGTGGTCAGGATGGAATATTTCTAGAAATATTTACCAAGCAGATCTTGGGTACCCAACACCATGGAGATCCATAAGAGAAGCTGAGGAAATGTCCATTCTAGAATCACATACCCAGGAAGAACACTGGACCCCAGGTACGTCTGTCTGGAACAGGCAGAAGCAGGACTGGTCTTTCCTGGAGATGGAACACTACACATGCACACACGTGCATGGGCATACACACACACACACGCACACACACACGCACGCATGCGCACACGCACGCATGCACACACACACGCACACACACATACTGCATCTCAAAAACCTTCCTGCAGTTTTGAGCTTTAATGACTTCAGAATTATAAACACTACAAACATACAAAAAATCTGAAAGCTCATTTATATTTCTTCTACAGTTACTTAGTTTTATGAATATTAATATATTTTTTAATTTAAAATTTTTGTTTCAGTTCACATTTACCATCTTCAATCAGAGGGACAAAAACATTTTATAATATAGTATGTGATATACCTACAACCCACACACAAATGACACATGTCACATAACATCTCATACTAAGCCTGCAGTCAAGTAAATAAATTTCACACGTGCTGCTGTGAAACCAACATTGTTCCTAAGTAAGCTTGCAAGGCTGGCTTTTTTTTTCTTTTTTCCCACACCCTAGGGCTCTTCTTTTTGTTTATATGAATTCAATTTTCTGTGGTTAGATACAATCCACCCTGTTAGAACCTTTTCAAATCCTCATCTTACCTTTGACTGCATTAACTCTCCTCCCTGATGGTTCTAATCCACACAGCTTGAATGCTCTCTAGAGGACCCTTGAGATGGAGTCTCGCTCTGTCACCCAGGCTGGAGTGCAGTGGCACAATCTCGGCTCACTGCAACCTCTGCCTCGTGATTATCCTGCCTCGTAATTCAAGTGATTATCTTGCTTCAGCCTCCTCAGTACCTGGGACTACAGGCACGTGACCCCACACCCAGCTAATTTTGTATATTTTTAGTAGGGACAGGGTTTCACTGTGTTAGCTAGAATGGTCTCGATCTCCTGACCTTGTGATCCGCCCACCTCGGCCTCCCGAAGTGCTGAGATTACAGCTGTGGGCCACCTGGCCTTTAAAGGACACTGATAACCATGGTAAACCGTATCAAGTCCAAAACAGAACCCTGTGGTGTGAAACCTGTTCACTCTCAGAAAATAAACACAATCCCTACCTTCAGGGGCCTGATAGGTCAATCCTAATAGAGAACTCCTCCGGCACATTTGACATCAGCCTATAAATCAGTACCTTTTGGCCAGAGAAGATCAATCAATTAAAATACAACCACCTGTGCCATTCACTATACATTTTGTTTTAGTCCAAGGGATTTCAAGAAGAGCTCTGCCAAATGCACTGCTAAAATTCTCAGACTGTCTGACAGCATTCCTATGCTCCACAAGGTGAAGAACCCTAACTGTAAAGGGTCAGATGAGGGGTAGCCACAGCTCTGCTGTTGATGTATTCTACTAATAAATATAATGCTATAACTGTAAACATCTAACGACAGATCCAAACAAATTAACAAACATCAGTTTACTTGTAACCCAAGTTCAAACAAAATCTGAACAGCTTCCACCAATTGTCTTTTTTAGGTTGAATTTTGTTCCCTAAAAGATATGTTCCAATACTAATCCTGGTGCCTTTGAATGAATCTTATTTGGAAATAGAGTCATTGTAGATGTTACCAAGCTAAGATGAGGTCATACTGAATGCGAGTGGGTCCTAATCCGATAACTAGTGTCCTTATGAGAAGAGGAAAATTATACTGAAATGCATGGAGAAGGTCACATGAAGATGGAGGTGAAGACTGGAGTGATGATGTGGCCACAAGCCAAGGACAGCTGGCAGTCATCCGAAATTCAGAAGAGGCGAGGAAGAGTCTTCCCTAGAGCCTTCGGAGGGAGCACTGCCCTGCCAACACCTTGATTTTGGACTTCTTGCCTTCAGAACTGTGAGCTAACACATTTCTGTTGTTTTAAGTCACCCAGTTTGTGGTACTTTGTTATAGCAGCCCTAGGAAATCAATCCAACATCTAGGCAAAACCATGGGTGTGGAAGGTAATGCCTATTAACATCAGAATCAAGAGCACTTAGGAACTGGTTGATAAAAAACTAGAAAGATCTGAGAAAAGTTGAAAGACAGAATGACAGATATCTGGACTCCCAAGCAGGTGACAGACCTGTTGGGGGCAAGGCTCCGATGGCAGTGCAGTGATTGGCTGAAGGACTGACCAAGCAGAGTGGGGGCACTGGCTTTGAGGCTGGGGGATTGGACAAGAATTGACATCCAGTGTTAGGCTCATCCCCAAGGAGTTCACTGTTCCTCCCAGGCGTGGAGTGATCCTTTCTCAACAAAACCCTATCACTGTTAAATGGCAACAGATCACAAATTGGTCCGTTTGTCATCGACACAGAAGCAAAACTATGCTGAGCTTCCTGTCTCCAGTGTGACATTTTCCATGCCTATGTTTCATCATTCTAAATTAGACAGCAAGGGAAGGATCTGCTGGCCTCTCTGCTTGTCTCTATCTATAGTGCTCTAGCCACCATCTCCAAGGTGCTAAGACTCCACTGATTGATGACGATATTGCTAAAATGGTTACATTCTGAACCAGAACAAGGAAGATGTGATTTTTCAAATGCGCAAACTTAGTGGAGGAAGGAGACTCCCTGGAAGTTTCCTGCATTGATCTGTCTCCAGTGTGGCCCCATGAAATACTTGTCTATAATGGCAAATCTCCTCCCAGGATGAACCTTAAGAGACATCCGTAAGAGATTTCCCAGCAGTAATTAGGGGGATGTATTATTGCGAGCTCACTGGGAGCCAGGTTAATTTGGAAAGTAAAAGTGCCGCCTTGTGGCAAAAGGCCACTTCTTGGCACCTTACATCAAGCACAGCCCTGTGCAGGTCAAGAGTAGTAATTCTGAAGATGTCTGTACCCCCGCTGACACCCCTTTAAGGAGGCTACTATGGAAAAGGCCAAATGAAGCATCAATGTGCAAATACCATTTAGCAAGTACAGATGAGCTGGGCAAGTACAGACAAGCTTCTCATAAGGACGCTAAATCATGCTCGGAGCACTTTAAAAAAGATTCAAATGTTAATTCATTAGCACTAGAACATGCTGTACAAGCAACAGGAAAATTGCAGTTGTCAACGTGTGAATTTAGTCTCGGGGTAAGTTCATCCAAGGAAGTAAAATCTCAATTTAGATCGTTTTTCTATTCGAGCCCCCTTCCTTCCATATCCACGTGCTTCTTTTAGAATGGGGGAGGACATGGTTACTCAGCAAATGTATTTCACACCAAGAAAGGGTTAGGGTATTATTCATCCAGGGAAGGGATGTGAAGTTCTCAGCTAAGTAGTTTGAAGTGGTCCTTCTCCGGGTCAAACCACAAAAGATGGAGAGGGTGTTCTGGGGTGTGTGTGTGTGTGTGTGTGTGTGTGATCGCATGTGAGTCCTCCTGTGTAAATCTCATTCTTTTTAATGAGAAATGATTTGAAGGGGAAATAGCAAAAGATTTGCTGGCATTTTCTTGTTGTACTTCTCAGAAAGTCTACCAGCCTGTCATGGCAGGTGCGTGGGAGTAGCTGCGCATTGGTTGTTGGGGAGGGGAAGCCCAGCTGTGTGAGCTCACCTAGCCCGGCCAGCACGGAGAAGGGGCCCGAAGTCCATCTGAGGCCTAGACAGAGACCTCAGAGCTTGGAAGCTGTGGCCAACTTGGCCCACTCTGCTTGCTGGTTTGAAAAAGAGCTGTATTCCAGGTTGAGTTTGACAGGCTGTTTTCTATATCAAAGCAACAAACAGACTTTCATTTCAGAAGGCATCTGGTCTCTCAAGCCATTCTATCACAAGCAGCGATTTTCTTTAAATGGAAAGTCAGGGCAGTTTATTTTTCTCAGAACCGTGCTGTCAGCTCTTCTGTCTGACTCTTGACTTTCACCTGTTCTGCACAATGGCAAAGCTGTTCTTAAAACGGTGGTGTGGGGAGACATTCCCTGAGGACACTATACTTGTGATCTATTTACAAAAATCTGTGCCTCAAAGGGCACGTAGATCAGAAGTAAAGATGGAATGTATTTAGAGTCAACTTATTTAGAGCAAAAGGGATGCCAAACCACTCTTCTAGTTAGGGTCCTTGAACCAAAATAAATCTCTTCAAATGACATATCTATTTTTATTCTTATTGGGCATTTGAAGCTTTCATGAGAAAGGGGTAATTTTAAAAATTCTTATCCCTACACACCTTGTCTTTTTTTGTTTGTTTTTGAAGACAGTGTCTTGCTCTATTGCCCAGGCCAGAGTACAGTGGTGCAAGCAGGGCTCACTGTACCCTTGACCTCCCTGGGCTCAGATGATCCAAGCAACTTAGCCTCCTGAGCAGCTAGGACTGCAGGCGTGCACCATCAGGACCAGCTAATTTTTGTAGAGACAGGGTTTCACCATGTTGCCCAGGCTGGTCTCAAACTCCTAATCTCAAGTGATCTGCCCAACTTGGCCTCCCAAAGTGCTGGGATTACAGGCGTGAGCCACCACACCCGGTCTCTAAGTCATTTTTAAATGAAAGAACTCTAGTTTCTAAATGCATATGACTGATAATATGTATGTATACATGTGACATAGGTGCTACGCATTAACACACGTCAGCAGTGTTAGGGTGAGGCCACTCCACCACATCCCGTTCCCCGTCATTGTTAGGATTCGAGTGCTGCTCAGCCACTGTTTCAGAAGCTCACTGATGTCTTTTTCTGCACTCATCTAAACAAAAGATTCATTATCATTTCCAACACAATTTCCAACTAGACAGAATTCGAATTGTAAGTATGCAATACTCACCTAATTAAATTAGAGTAATATTATCAAGGGAAGGGGTATAATAATCTTTGGTACAATAATCTTACCTGTAATAGTGCTAAGATTCTCAGATGATTTATACTATCAAAAAATCATTCTTAAAGTCACCACCTTTCATAGTCATTTCCTAAGACATGTCTTTCCCTCTTTATAGCTGTCCCCTCTTTATCAATTGCAGAGCATCACATTTAGTTTGTTAATGGAAAGAAGCTACCTTCTCTTTTCTAATACCTCACAGATGCTAATGACACATGAATTCTACAGTATTTAAAGGAAAAGAAAAACCACTTGCCCAGTTAGGAATTAAAGGAAGCCACATGAAAGCTGAGCCTAGAAACATCCTAAATAATTTTATGATGACAAATTCCTCAGCTAAAAATTGCAAAAAACATGTATTTAAAAATGTAGAAATCCACACTATTGTTTTCTACATACCATCAACTTAAGTATTAAGTGGTTATAAATTAACCATGAGTAACTTATTCTTCTAAATGATTTAACCTTTCCAATTCTCATTTCATCTGTTTTCCATATTTAAAAAAAAATCAAAGAAATTCAAGATATGGAAAAGACACGCTGCGTGAGGATCTGAAACTGATTTGGTAGCTTTGGAGTTGACATAATCTTGGCCTGGTGCGGCTCATTTTGGAAAGCTGCCTCAAATTTCCCCTGGTTTTGAACTTTTTTTTTTTTTTCCTTACCACTTTCATCTAGCAAGAAATCATCCTGGTAACGGAACTTCTCCGGTCCACATGCAATAAAAATGTCATCATCACCAAAAAAGTCCTGAAGGCACATCACCTACAAGAGAAAAGCATGGCACTCAGCGAGGGTGGTAGAACAGCAATTACAGCAATGCAACCCCACGAGCAGACATCTGCATAAAGCCCCTCCCCACCTAATGGAATCAACAGGGCAGCTTCTCCAGAGGAATTTCAAAAGAGGGGTTCGAGCATCTGTTACTAGTAAGAAACATGTTCCATTTCAGTTCTGCAGGAAGATGGGATAAGAAAAATAGAACCGGTAACTGTCACGTTTACTACTTGATATATCAATAGGCTCTGAGGTAACAGCCCTTTGTTTCCATAATAGAGTAGGTGCAGCGGCCCTTTCCTCTCTGGAATGTAATACTCATTGATAGCAACACAAGTCAGCATATGGTTTTAACAACAAGTATGTTTAGTAATAGATGCCATCATATACACATGATAATCACTGAAGAAAAATATTTCTCTCTTAATATGAACAGAATCATCTCCTTTAGGCCCATCCTACCTCTAGTTGAAAGAAAAATGGGGCTCTTTTAAAAGTAATAATAAAAAAATTAAGCTATTGCTTAGACTTAGAGAGATGACGGTAAGTGTATGCCCACTCTCAAGCTCTGCCAAACTCTGAAACTCCCAGGCCACCCAACTTCTTCTTGTCATGTAAAAGACAAGTTTTAAGGCAACCTTTTGATATTTACTCAACTTACTCTCCAATGAGAACTTTAAGAGAGCTAAATGTCATTTTTGCAAGTAACTGTGATCAAAATGAATAATTTTCCAACATCTTGCTCTTCGTCTTTGGAGAGACTATGTAGTATTTTGTTCACATTATGTGTAATACCAACACTAGGAACACTGCTGATTTCTATCTGCTTTCAATTTCCTTTGACTACTTGGGCGAATCATAAGATGGCCAATTGCAGGCACCCATTCAGAGCTGTATGAAATAGACGTTGTAATAGCATTTTCCCCTGAATATTTGAGGACCAGAGACAAACCTTTCAGGAGTGCTCAATTGTTTGGGCCTGTGTTTACAATGAGCTCCTCTCTGATTTGTCTGCAGTTTCCTCTGTGGGCACCTCTGGGGTTCTGCTTTTTTGTCAGTCCCTGGGAATATTACTCTGATATCTCACATGTGCTATAAAATGTAGAGTATAAGTTGAGAGGACACAGCATTATTTAGAGTCCCCACATGCAATGATGTGTGGGCTTCAGAGTGTCTTTCCAAATAATGTCTCTTTCTAAATAATCACTTGGCCGCAGTTTATAAAAAGAAATTTCTTTAACAGTTTGATAATCAACATTAAGCATGAATAAGGTATATCCACGGTTGTCAGTGTTTAGTTGGCCTGTGAAAGCTTAGAAACACAGGGTATTTAAGAGGGACGCTATAATTACTGAAGAAGATAAACTGAAGGGCTTCAGAGTGATGTCAGAAGCTCTGATATCAAACTTGGTATAAAAGCAGACCCTTTGAATTCAGAACCCACTCTCCATTTCACTCCTCTCTCTCTGACTCCAACCCAGTCCTGTTCATCTTTAACTTCATCACACCATAACTTCTTCCAACATCATCCCGGTCAACCCCCCATGGCCATTTTCATTTTACATTTCATTTACAGGAAGTCTTTACTGATGCCTACCACGTGCCTATTAGTATCTGGCATAGACATACACAGATGAAGAAATCATGATCTCTGCCCAAATGTGAACAATCAACCCAAAAGAGCAGTGTCTCCTAAAATGTGGATGATTAATGTGTTTTGTGCAAAAGAGAGTTCTAAAGCCAAACAGATTTAGAAAATATTTGTTTCCAAACTTCTCAAAATCCTTAATGTTCTAATGTACACCAGGACGTCAAGAAGAGATAGAAAAATCCAGTATATTTCCAAAACTTATTTGATTCCAGACCTTTTTTCTCACACAGGCTCATACAGACAGATAGCGCTCCTCAGAGTTCTCTTTGGAATTGGGCTGACTGCCATAGGTGAAAAGATCTCTGGGAGCACAGGAAAGAAAGAACAGTTACCCACTCTGCCCCTAGGCAGCCATGCTTCTGAGGCTGATAAATATTTAATTGCCAACTGATTTACTCACTCAAACATTTATGATGGGCCTACTCTGCATGAAACATTTTGATGTTGTATCTCTGATCGATGAAAAATACTGTTTTTTAAAGGAAACACATTCCCACCATTTGCATTTGAGAACATCTGATTGCTAACCACATCCTACTCATCAGTGTGTGCATGTTTCATGCCACTTCTACATGGACAAGTAACTATCATCAAAGATACAACAGGTTTTAAGCAGGTTGCTAGCCAACGCTCTTCCCTGTTTACTGATGACCATTCTCCACGTCTGAGACTTAAAGAGCAGAACAGATGATGATCCATCTTGGGCAGTTTAGGTCTGTTTGTTTTTTTGGCAAGTGGGAAATGAAACGTGATGAACTTTTGATGTTCTTTCCAACACCGAGACTCCAAAAATATAAAAGGAGCGCAATGATTGTTAGTGAAAAGTAACTGTCATCACCGAGCACAAAAAGGCAGGGGCAAGTCGCTTCAGTGCCAAGCAGCACGCATTCATTTACCTCTGAATCTTCAGTGGTTGAAATGAAAGAATATGTCGAACTAGCAGAAACTCTTATGTTTTCTGTGCTTTCTGTTCTACATCATGTAACCACTCTCCTGCTCACAACTTCCCATTGGAAAAGGTAGGTACGGTCAGTAGATCAAATTCAACTTTATAAAACCGCTCCTTGTTAGAAGTCTTCTTAAAGAGAGGATAGCGAAGGAGACCTAAACACAAGGTTATCCTAAAGATACATTTAGGACAATCCGTGCACTTCAATGCACTTCAGTTATCCGTACTCTCATGCTCTATCACTGATACAGAGGTAGCTGTAATGTATTCCAACTAACAGAACGCTTATAACCCTCTTCTCTAGACAAATGTACATTGAGAATTTTCCTTGAGGCATTACTGTACATTCTGATATCAAGGAATTATGAAAAGGTGGAGGAATTGAAAACCAATGTTTTACACAATAATCTGATTTTATTTATCTATGCAGTGTTACTCCCTTTGAAACCTGTTGTTCTAAAGATTCAGTGTAGTTTTTTGTTTTTAAAGTTCATTTTATGGATGAAAAACATGCTTCCTGTTACAAAGGGATAGTGACAACTGGCCTCTCAGCCGTGAATTCTCTGCTCAATAGGTGTCAGATGTTGGAAGCATTCATCACGATTAGAATCAGGGCAGATGCAAAGGGAAAAGTGTCAAGTTTGAGAAAAGAGAGATGTCTAACCTATGGAGAAGCACCTTTCCAAGCTTTTCTGTTTCACCTCCATTGTCCTGCACCTCCCAGGAGAGTTGGTGTTGTCAGAGCCTGCTCTTCTCTGAGGTTTCACTATGGTCAGAGATTCTGCCCTGCATTAACTTGCAAATCCAGGCCTTCTCCCCACCCTCCTCTCCATTACTCACAGCACCAAGTCAGTCCAGAGCTCATCCTCCTGCCTGTGGACCCTGGCATATCACTCTAGTGGATTTTCTGGATTTTCTCAGCCCTACCTCCTTTCTGTCCAATCCATCCTATTTAATTCTGTCAGTCTACTCTTCCTTAGCAAATTTTCAATCTCTCTCTTCGTGGCTCAGAAAGCCATCCATGGCTTACTTTCCTCAAGTTGAAGTTTAACTTTGTGAGCTTGGCATTCCAGGTATCTCAAAATCAGGCCCCAGCCTACCTTTCAAGCTTCCAGTTGTTTTAGTTGTGACGTGGTGCCTGATATATAAATATGCATTTGTTGGATGGATGGATGATGTATGGATGGATGGATGAATGGATGGATGGATGGATGGATGGATGGATGTCCTAACATGAAACATGTTTCAATTTATCTGCTTTACCTGTTTTTCTCTAAAAGGGGGCTTGTTCTTCCCTATGTGTTTTTTATTTTCTATTTTGTATCCTTTCTTACCCTTTGCCTGTTCAAATCCCTCCTGTGGCCTATAACTCAGTTGCAGATTCAAGCCCTACTTTTTCTATCCACTCTAATCCAAAGTGACTCATCCCTGTTCTGAACCTCTATTCATTGATCCATACCTGTTTACTGAGTGCCCACTATTTGCCAGTCACTGGGCTAGGTCTTGAGAATATGGCTGCTTTTATCCATCACCTCTCCTTTTCCAGTACATGTTTACAGACTTACAATCCAAATAATTCCTGTTGTGAATCAGCAATTCAGCAGACAGAAACTTATATTCGCTTCTAGTGGTTTTGTCAAAGGCTGGAGGCAGGTGCTATCACTCCAGCCCTTGCTCTGCCACCATCACTGACTTGGGAAGTCAGGAAACCTCAGTCAGCTATCTTGAAATGAGTCCTGTTTCTATAGTTCCTAACTTCAGTCAGCACAAAGGCAGTGTCTCCCAGTGGGAACCATTTTCTGGCACCATAGAGATGTCTGCTTAGGCTCTTCCCCAGGAGCACAGCACTGTCAACAGAGCCCAGCTTCTGAGTTAGTCCAGCTCTTCCACTTGGATGTTAATCTCTTCGTGTCTGGGTTTATCATATCAGTTGTTTTAGATGAGTTAAGATGATGACTCCAGGTCGGGTGTGGTGGCTCAAGCCTATAATCCCAGCACTTTGGGAGGCCGAGGCAGGTGGATCACGAGGTCAAGAGATCAAGACCATCCTGGTCAAAATGGTGAAACCCGGTCGCTACTAAAGATACAAAAAATTAGCTGGGCATGGTGGCGCGTGCCTGTAATCCCAGCTACTCAGGAGGCTGAGGCAGGAGAATTGCCTGAACCCAGGAGGCGGAGGTTGTGGTGAGCCGAGATCGTGCCATTGCACTCTAGCCTGGGTAACAAGAGCGAAACTCTGTCTCAAAAAAAAAAAAAAGAAGATGATGACTCCAAAGAGAATAAGTCCTCAATAAAGTTTAGCTATTTTTATTAGCCCAAATGTATTTTTACTTCTAAATAAGTATACATTGAGTGCATACATAATATAAATTTTAAAAAATGTTTAATAAAGCAAACATGGCCAGGCGCGGTGGTTCACACCTGTAATCCCAGCACTTTGGGAGGCCGAGGCAGGTAGATCAGAAGATCAGGAGCTTGAGACCAGCCTGGTCAATATGGTGAAACCCTGTCTCTAGGAAAAACACAAAAATTGGCTGGGTGTGGTGGTGCATGCCTATAATCCCAGTTACTCAAGAGGCTGAGGCAGGAGAATTGCTTGAACCTGGGAGGTGGAGGTTGTGGTGAGCTGAGGTTGCGCCACTGCACTTCAGCCTCAGTGACAGAGCAAGACCCCATCTCATAAAAAGAAAAGAAAAGGAAAAAAGCAAACACACAGAATGTAGCTCCTGGGTTTTATACCAACGTGCTTCTTTTCTAAGTTGACTTGAAGAAAATGTAGCAAATGGGTGCCTCTTCTTGCTTTGGGAATAAAGATTCTATCGGTATCATTATTTTGATGAAAAGTACACTTTGAATTGCACAAAAGAATTGGTGCAAAGCTGGTAGAAGTTGCTAACACAAAGGTGGGACAGGGTTTATGCCTCTGATTTCCATTAGCCTTCCACAGAATGATGCTGGGAAAAGTGATTTGTAGGCATATGCACCTGATCTCACAGATGTGCTGGGAACCACTGTCTTAACTCAGGGCCTCTTGAGATCTGTCACCAACTTCTAGTTTCATGAGAACCAGAGATTTTTATTCCTCAGAAAACTGTTCTCTGTTGAAATATCCTCCACTGCAAAAGATACTGTACATGTAATATATGCAATGCACAAACCAGGTAATCTGTTTATAGTGCATGACACTTAATATTCTGTTGGCTAATTTCCAGTTTTTTCTTAGTGTTTCGGTTATTATGTGGAAATCTAACTCCAATGTTGAATGTTTTTCTAACTCCAAAGAAAAACAGTCAATTTATTGCATGAGAGTTTATGTGATGGTGCTTAACATGATGCCATACCCACAATACCTCAAAAAACATGGGTGTTTATAATTGCCAGATGAGCTGGAAAAAGCCCTTGAACGAGGATCGGGATACCTGGGTTCTAAGCCCGTATTTGCTATAACTGTTGCATGAATTTGGATGAGTGACTTAAATTCTCTTGTTTATCAGTTACTGTATTGGTTCTAATATGCTTTAGCACAGTAATTATGTGATAAAGGATAAATTATATGATAAAGATAAAGTAAATATGAAAATTCACTTTTTGAAATGATATGCCAACAGGAATAGTCCGCACATATCACTACATTTCATCTTCATTATACATGATAACACTTAATCCTTTCAACGATGAAGGAGACAAACTCTATTTGACAATAGTTTATTGCTGTCAGTATCCCCATTTTACAGGTGAAAAAAAAACGTGGCCAGGTTAAACAGAAAATCAGTAGGAATTTGAAGGCAGTCGGAATTTAACTACCAAGCTGTAGGAAAATGAGTCGATCCCGTACCCTCACATTTCCATGTTATAAATCTCAGCTGATAAAATAATTATGATCAATAGTTACCACATACATTGTACATTAATAGTATATAATAAACATGGTATCTAATAAAACCCCCCATTTTTAAAAGAAGGCAGTTTGAATTATTTCTTTGGCTCAAGGAAGACATATTCCTTTTTCTGACTCTCTTCATGTGAAATCTGAATTCACATCGTTTCCATTAACTTGTCATTACCCACAGTCATCCCGAGAGACTAGGCTGCTTACGGAGGAAACAAACTACAGACAAATATGGACTTCCTCTCCTCTGAGCTTCCGGCCTGAGTTGCTCCGCAAGGGCAGATATTCAAACAAAGGCAATAAAAGCATCTGCTATTTACACATTTCCAAAGCAGGACCGTGGAATCCATTCCCCCTTACTGGAATAAAATCTCCATGGTGATGCTGACTTCAGGGAGTGGGGCCAGTATCTCAGCAGAGCCTTGGCAAGAATATTTTCTTTACAAGAGCGCCCTCTTCAAACAAAACAGGGGATATCCCTGCAGCCCTGGATGTATTTGAAGCCACAGAAGTCACTGCGTCTTTATCAGGTGTTTCTCATCGTATCAGAGACACCGCAATATTTTGCTGTCACCCCTTTAAATAATATATTTTAAGTAAGATCATAAACCATCACAGAAGTAACAACGAATACATTCGATTCCATCTATTGGAATCTTTGAGTATGGCACATTCTTTCTGTTTTAACTTTCTTTTTCTTTAAATACTTCATCTATAATTTCTTAAACTTCTTGATACCAGTTAAAGATGGTAGGCTTAAAGTTTCTGGGGTTAACATTTTAATGAGATGCTCCTTACCAAAAAGGAATGCTTATACTTAAAAAAACAAAACCCTGGTTACCTATGTATCTAACGCGCCAAGTTAACAACCTTCCTCTTTCTGCACAATTCATAATGTGACCATTATAATTAGCTTTCAGTTAAAACTTGGCACGTATGGGGCTCCTCATCCTGCCAAAACTGAATTGAGAGGAGGTTCCTCTTCCAATTTCATTCCATACTTGGCTTCTTCTCTCCACTCTTAGCAATGAGTATTTTTATGCCACATGATATTATAAGTCAACCACTGTGAATTTTTCCGTCCTATAATCATGTAATTCCATATGTTTCTGGTTCTAAAATATGTTCACAATTAGTTTTATAGCCAAATATTAGAAACGTGTTATGTTATTGTCATAAAAACACATTCTCCATCCCTTCCTTACATTTTTGTTTTCACGCTTCGATGATAAGTTTATGCAAGTGATAATTTATTTTACTCTAGTTCTTATGGCTAGAAGCTTCTAAAAAACAGTTCTTTAAAGAAACTCTGGCTCTTGGCCAGAGGAAAATATATGAATAAAAAATAAATTAGTAAAGTAATAATAATTAACAGGAAGAAGAAAATAAAGATCCTCAAAGTACTCTTTACAAGTTTAAAACATGAAGCTCTAAGAGTATTTTTTTGCAAAAATGGGTAATACTTTTGAAATTCAGAATAGGCTAGGAGATAACACTCAAACTAACAGGCTGATGCTTTAAAGAAATGGAAAAAAAGAAATATTCTCCTTGGAAATGCTAGCAATTTGATTCGCTGGGTCAATCAGAAAAAGTCAATTATGGAATTGAAAGTGTGTCTCTTCCTTGGATGTGTTCATAGCTGCTGTAGTTGACATGGACGTCAGCTATTGCAGCCTGCTGTTGAACATACTTTCTGACCCCAAAGGCAGCTTTGATGCATGGTTCACCATCTTTCATGGATTCAGACATATCTAAGCAGACTGCAATCTATTCTAAGTGATTCATCTTTTATTATCTACCCTGTTTTTCTAAATACTAACATTTCGTTCTCTTTCTTTTTGAGGTGGAGTTTCTCTCTTGTTGCCCAGGCTGAAGTGCAATGGCGCGATCTTGGTTCACTGTGACCTCCACCTCGCGGGTTCAAGGGATTCTCCTGCCTCAGCCTCCCGAGTACCTGTGATTACAGGCATGCACCACCACACCCAGCTAATTTTGTATTTTTAGGAGAGACAGGGTTTCTCCATGTTGGTCAGGCTGGTCTTGAACTCCTGACCTCAGGTGATCTGCCTGCCATGGCCTCCCAAAGTGCTGGGATTACAGGTGTGAGCCCGTTCTGTTTTGTAAAACATGTCTCTTAGTCCATTCAGACTGCTATAACTACAATATCATAGACTGGTGGTTCAGGAAGAGCTGGTATTTATGTCTCACAGCCTGGAGGCTGGAAGTTCAAGATAAAGGCACCAGGTGATTTGGTGTCTGATGTGGGCCTGCTTTCTCACTGTAGCCTCACGAGGTGGAAGGGACAAGGGACCTCCCTGGGACCTCTAATAAGAGCCCTGATTCTATTCATGGAGATGATGTCCTTGTGACCTAATGGACCTAATCACCTCCCAAAGGCCCGCTTCCTAATACATCGTCTTGGAGGTTAGGATTTAAACATGTAGGCATTTTGGGGGATACAAATGTTCAGACCAAAGCGAAGTGTAAAATGACCTTCTAGTAACAAATACTGACTAAGTATCTTGGCTCGGCCACCTGATAGATGTGTGACCCTGGACAACTGTTTAACATCTTCAAGCCTCAGTTTCCTCATATGTAAAATGGAGCTACCAATGCTTACCCTGTAGTGTTTCATGAGGATTCAATGAGATAATGTATGCTATCAGTACCATGCCTGGCTTGTAGAGAACACCGGGGCTGAGCAGCTACGGCTTTCAGTGCTGATGTTAGTAAGGCATAGTAGGTAGGTCTCTGTGTTAAACATAATTCTGAGGGATTTGGGGCTATTATTTAAGAATAGAACACTAAATTCTTAAAATAGCTGGGAAAGAGAGGTATGAAGAATAGTGATTACTCAGAAGGTTTCTAATCCTGGTCTTTTGCCAAGTTAATACCACATCAGTCCTATTACTCTGTTTGGCTTCTCCCACTAAGACATCCTTTGCTGTTGTGTATCTCCTTTTTAGAATAGCTTACCTACTTGCCTGCCTTTCACTTAAGGAATTAAAGGATAGTCCAAGAAAATGAAAACTGTGACACAGTAGTTTCTTTGGAGAGGGTACAAATAATCTCTGGTCTGAACCCAGAAGCTAACCTAAATCAATTACCTTACAATGAGTGTTCAAGATTAAGTGTGGCCAAACCCAGGAAACTGGCTCATCTGAATCGTCTGATTGAATTCATCATCTTCCGGGATAGAAAAAGATTAAACTTATATTCTACTGCTGAGAGGATCTCCCAAAAGATTCATGCAAGTAGGTAGTTGAGATTGTGGCATGGTTTCTAATTAGGCAGAAACATCTTACTATGATAACTGGCAAAAGAAGAAAGAAAGCTATTAAGAGAAACACGAAGCCACATAATACAGAATCTTTTGGAAATCCTTAAGGGGTAAAATGTGGCACTGAACATGTGGCTGGTCGTCTGCATAATGCTTGGGGAGTGATATTGGACACGACGCTATCTTCCAGTCATTTTGAGGAATACTTCAAGTTCTCATCACCAATGCCAAGAAGTGTTCATAGCAGGAGTCATAAACACGGGACCAACCAGGGATAGGCAGGGAATATGGACGAGTGAAGGCTGGGCCAAAAAAAACAAACCATGAGAGGCAAACTGGATCATAAATGCCCTGTCCAAAGCAAGCAGCATCAGGCACTGTGCTCCAATATTACTTTCTCTGAAAACATTTTAATAGAAAAAATTGTTACAAATTTAACATCCCCAATTAAAAAATTAAATCTGTGGTACTAATGTAAACCCATACAAATGCTCCTCTGGCCTGGATTCAGTCCATTCAACTTTTCATCTACAAATATCCATATAAAACTTTGAAAATAATTATACTGTTAAAAAAGATTTTTAAATGTTTATTCTTTTATGAGTTTACTGTATGTTCTTTGTTAGGGTGGTTACTATTTATAAAAGCCAAGATGAAGAGCAAAGAAATGATTCTCTGAGATACTCCTACTAAATGTACATAAGCCCACAAAACACCATTAATAGAATAGGTCTGGGCAAAATAAACTCAGAGTGAAAGAACAGAGTCACTAATCGACTAGTGTAAGGTGCTTTATAGAAGTCTTGGCATGCAGACAAAGTTACAAAAGTCAGGCTTCAAACCCAGAGAACCAAACCCAATTCAGAAAATCTGTGTCAGGCAACATCCTCAGAGTCAGGACTTAAAAATGTTTTTAAAGCAACTCATTGCTGTCTTATGATTTTGTTGACTCTTATTCAACATGCACATAAATGCATTCTGTTGCTATGAGTTTCCCTCTTGATGTTTTTTAGAAGGAGCCCAGGACCAGTGCTAAGACCCATGAGGCGTGAGGCCCTAGGAGAGACTTTAAACATGATGTTACATTGATTCCTCACAAGGACTGTTTGGTAAAATCAGATTTTTAAAAAGTGTTGAAAGAAAACTGTAAGTATCAAAAGTATTGGCATATATTTGAGAGCTGAAAACATAAATCACTTTGCCTGGTATGTTCTTGTGCACTGGCTTGCTGCCTGAGATTGTGAAAAATAATAGTCCCTAAGTCATGGAAGTATGCTTTTTCCAGGAACATTTATAAAGGTACTTGACATTAAAGTGTGGAGTTTGTTGCTTTAAACATTTCTATTTTGAATCTACTTCTCTGCAATATAGCTTGAGATTAAAAGGCATTTTTATACAGTGCAAATGAGTCTTCTTAAGTAAAGGATGTTTTTAAAGCAATAATCCCATAAAGCTAACATTTCCAAAATGATTATTAGCATCACCACCACCACCACCATTATAACCATCACCACCATCCCCACTATAACCACCATCACTACTACTACCACCGACTACTACAACCACCACCACCACCATTATGAACATCACCACCATCACCATCACACATCACCACCACCACCATCACCACCACCATCACCACTATCACCACTAGCACCACCACTAAACTAACCATAACCACCATTACCACTATCACTATAACCACCACCACCACTAAACTAACCATAACCACCACTACCACTATCACTATAACCACCACCACCACTAATCTAACCATAACCACCACTACCACTATCACTATAACCACCACCACTAATCTAACCATCACCACCACAACCACTATCACTATAACCACCACCACCACTAATCTAACCACCACCACCACCACCACTATCACTATAACCACCACCACCACTAATCTAACCATAACCACCACCACCACTATCACTATAACCACCACAACCACTATCACTATAACCACCACCACCACTAATCTAACCACCACCACCACCATCACTATAACCACCACCACCACTAATCTAACCATAACCACCACCACCACTATCACTATAACCACCACTACCACTATCACTATAACCACCACCACCACTAATCTAACCATAACCACCACCACCACTATCACTATAACCACCACCACTAATCTAACCACCACCACCACAACCACTATCACTATAACCACCACCACTAATCTAACCACCACCACCACCACTAAACTAACCATAACCACCACTACCACTATCACTATAACCACCACCACTAATCTAACCACCACCACCACAACCACTATCACTATAACCACCACCACCACTAATCTAACCATAACCACCACCACCACTATCACTATAACCACCACAACCGCTATTACTATAACCACCACCACCACTAATCTAACCACCACCACCACCATCACTATAACCACCACCACCACTAATCTAACCATAACCACCACCACCACTATCACTATAACCACCACCACTAATCTAACCACCACCACCACAACCACTATCACTATAACCACCACCACCACTAATCTAACCATAACCACCACCACCACTATCACTATAACCACCACAACCACTATCACTATAACCACCACCACCACTAATCTAACCACCACCACCACAACCACTATCACTATAACCACCACCACCACTAATCTAACCATAACCACCACCACCACTATCACTATAACCACCACAACCGCTATCACTATAACCACCACCACCACTAATCTAACCACCACCACCACCATCACTATAACCACCACCACCACTAATCTAACCATAACCACCACCACCACTATCACTATAACCACCACCACTAATCTAACCACCACCACCACAACCACTATCACTATAACCACCACCACCACTAATCTAACCATAACCACCACCACCACTATCACTATAACCACCACAACCACTATCACTATAACCACCACCACCACTAATCTAACCACCACCACCACCACTATCACTATAACCACCACCACCACTAATCTAACCATAACCACCACCACCACTATCACTATAACCACCACCACCACTAATCTAACCATAACCACCACCACCACTATCACTATAACCACCACCACTAATCTAACCACCACCACCACAACCACTATCACTATAACCACCACCACTAATCTAACCACCACCACCACAACCACTATCACTATAACCACCACCACTAATCTAACCACCACCACCACCACTATCACTATAACCACCACCACTAATCTAACCATCACTACCACAACCACTATCACTATAACCACCACCACCACTACCACTAATATAACCATCACCACTATAACCACCACCACTATAACCACCACCACTAATATAACCATCACCACCATCACAGCTATAACCATCACCACTATAACCACCACCACTATAACCACCACCACCACCACTACCACTAATATAACCATCACCACCATCACAGCTATAACCATCACCACTATAACCACCACCACTATAACCACCACCACCACCACTAATATAACCATCACCACCATCACAGCTATAACCATCACAGCTATAACCACCACCACCACCACTACTTTCACTATCGTTGCCATCACCTTATAACCACCACTACCACCAGCACCGCTACAATAGCCATCACCACCACCACTACCCCACTATAACCATCACCATCACCACTATAACTACCGCCACCACCACTATAACCATCACCACCATTAACACTATAACTATCACTACCATCACCATCACCACTACTGTACTACCAACCTCAGCATAACCACCACCACCACCACCACCACCACCATTAACACCACTATCACCATCATTACCATCAACACTCCTATCTCCATAAGGGGAGTCCCTACAAAACTTTGGATTTTGTTCTAAATGAGCTGAGGACAGAGCCTTTTGTCTCTTGAGTGTTCTGTGTAGCATATTAGTTTATGTTCTGTTCACTGGGTGCTTAACCACTTCTAATTGATAATAATCATCCCAGTAATATTCAGTACAAAGGCAACCTAAAATTCTAAAATTATTTTAGGAATGAATTTATATATTTTTTTCACCCATACTTAAATGCAGCTACTAAACATATTTACATGACTTAAAAAATACTGGAGGAAAGTATTTGCTCTCCAAAAAATATATTTGAGAGCAATTGAGCTCTTAAAATTATAAATGGAAACATTCTGTGGAATTGTTTGAATAATAATACTGTTTTTACATAATTGTATTAAGATCTAAACACAGCTAATGAAAGGTTGAGAGAGAGATGGCAATAGTAAGATTTAAAACAATTGCAGTTCAAAATGAAGGCTTGGTTTCAAGCCATTATGTTTTCATAAATAAATTCTGATGTGGGTACACAACTATGAATACAAACTTGGAGATATTCTTAATGGTCTTTTAAAAATTATATGTGGTGACGAAAATACCTTATGTCAACATTTGCTCTTTGTCTTCTTTGTATATTATGTATATTAGAGCATCTATAATTAATTCTTTTTTATCTAAATCTAGAGTTGAGTGAGTAACATAGGGCTGGTTTCCATCTCGCTATGATGCATGAACCAAGGCATAAAGCATCATGACTTCAAAAGCCTACAGAGACCTGGCAGGTAACACACACAGTGAAGTGGGCCAGACATAATAAAACACTATGCAAACAGAGCTATCGATGGCCACTAACACAGGCAGACAATAGGAAATTGATGGGGACTGCACTGACCTGGAACACCCCCCACCCATAAATGGGGCAGCTCAACACTTGTCATGCAGGAAAGTAGGCCAGATTGATTAATTTCCTATGAGAAAGTGAAATCAGATTTTCATTTGAAAGCCCCTGATTTTTAAAAAGTTGGCAATAAAATCATGTTTTATAAGAAACACTATGTATTCCAAATGAGACATGTCCATGTCCTGGATTCAACCCCTGGGCAGGCAGTTTGTAGTCTCCAGGAGAGAATTCCAGCAGCCATGGTTAACATGTGCAGAGCCAGTACTCTTGGCTGTATCTATGACATTTCTCTCAGGAGAGACTACCAAGCTTCTGGATAGACTCTAGCTCTTGTAATTTCCAAAGGCAGGGTAGGGCACAGTCAAGACCAACCACTCCTACAAATTAGAGCTCATGAAAATACCAATACAGCAAGTCGTATGTGTGTGTGTGTGCACTTACGTGTACATGTTTACGCACACGTGTACATGAATGTGTCTACATGTGCTTACATTCCTGTCCTGGGAAAGGGTTTTGTTAGTCAACAGATTGTTTCCTGTCTCCTTCCTCTCTTTTCCTATGCTTGGTAATCATGACTTATTCCTGGAAAGAAGAGGAGAGAAATAAATTGGAGAATTTACAACAGGGAATTTTAGAGCACATGTTACCAGCCCAGTAGAGGTGGAACAAAACTAAACCCCTCCAGCAAAGCCAAGAAGCTCCTTCTACTTCCCTTTCTCACCCCTTAATCTCTGGCTGCAAGGGCAAATCATGGTTTCAAAGCTACCAACTTCACCTTAAAAATGAATGATCGCTCTCTAAAAATAAAAATCTACCATGTGCGCTAATTTTCCTCTTGACCACATCTTCTCTACTCAAATGTGAAAAAAATCACCAGGGCCGTGAAAAACTATTAAAAATGTTAGCTTTAGTTGGAAGGAAACAGAGTAAATAAAACTCAGCTATCTGGGGAAATGGATTTCAGACATCAGAGTGAAAGGATAAAAATCAGAGCGTGTATTTGTTTGTTTGTTAGTTTACTTATTTATTTATTTTAGAGACAGGGTCTCTGTTGCCCAGGCTGGAGTCCAATGGTGGGATCATAGCTCACTGTAGCCTCAACCTCCTGGGCTCAAGCAATCCTCTGCCTCAGTCTCCCCAAAAGCTGACTACAGGCACTCATCACTACACCTGGCTGTTAAATTTTTTGTAGACATGGGGTCTCACTATGTTGCCCAGGCTGGTCTTGAACTCCTGGACTCAAGTCAATCCTCCTGCCTCAGCCCCTCAAAGTGCTGGGATTAAAGGCATGAGCCGCCATGCCTGGCCAAAAAAATCAGAGCTTTTCACAAATAATTTCTAATGGTGTATTTTTATTTATTGCATTTCTCACAAATCAGGAATGAGTTGACATGATTATTTTCTCCTTCCACAAACTTATCTCATATTACTGATAGCCTTCTCTCACGATGTCATAATTGGCTCTGAATGTCCCTAGTGGTCCAGTCCATTTATGTACAGAACATCTACCCAGCACAGGAAGATGCTTTTGTTATTTGGATGAGAACATGCTCATGTTTACGTATTTTTATGTTCCAATTCACTTTAAACAATGCAGCAATATAGAACAGCATAGGATAGAGGTTTTGAGCATAGTCTCCAGAGTCAGAGAAACTCAAGTTTAAAAGTCAATTCCATGAATGGGCGACTTGGGTCACCTATTCAACACATTTCTTCACAGAAAGAATGAGGATAATATTGCATCTGCCTCCCAGGATGACTGAAAGAATTTGATAAGGTAATGCATAGAATGTCAGGCCCAATGCAAATGTTCTGAAAAAAGCAAATAATAGCAATATAGCCCGTAAGTTAATGTTGGTGAAATGTAAACTTCCAAGATTACTCTCAGAGTCAACTATCAAGGAACAGAGAGCAAAATAAATCAGTGGTTTCCAGTCTGTCCTTTCCTTGTGCCGGTTTTACACTGAAAATGATTCTGTCTAACAGCTGTCGGATTCAGACAACCACAGGCATTATTAGAACTGCAATCAGTGCTGACCAAAGTGCATGAAAACCATATTTTCTTTCCTGCTGTATATTATCCATTTTTTTTATACAGTGCAATAACTAAATTAAGATAAACTTTCCCCTTGCATCCCATGAAATAACATTCTTTTCAAGTACCTGACAAGCAGATGATTGAAAATTCCCTTGAGGCTGAAACGTTTGTCCACACCAGTCGTAACTTCCTTAATGCCAAAGGAAATGAGATCTCAGCCTGAACTACCACAATGAACAGCAATTTAAAGGTTTAAAATCACAAAAAAGGCATAGCCGTTCAATGCAAATCTCAAAATTGAAGTTTTCTCCTCGTTTCTGATTTAGACAAACTTCAATGTGTTATCCACAAGTTTTAAGTCTGACTTTAATATTAAGTATAATCAGATAAAAATAAGGTTAAAATCACCATACATGATAGCCATAGTTATAAATTCATTTAAACAAAATCATCATCATCATGTAATTTCTAAAGCAATCAAGTCATAAACTTCTTTTTGCAATTATTCGTAGTGTTATACTGCCCTTCAGTGTCCAAACATAGGAACTGTTAACAAATTTTTTTCAGCTCAAGAAGTCTCTATATGAAACTTTACAGCAAACAAAATAGTTATCTTATTTTTTTGCAGTATCTCAGTGAAGGCAGTTGCTGTGGGTTGAATGTGCTCCCCCAAAATTCATAGGTTGAAGTTTTAACTCCCAGTATGTCGGGATATAACCTTGTTTGGAAATAGGGTCATTGCAGGACCAGGCGTGATGGCTCATGCCTGTAATCCCAGCACTTTGGGAGGCTGAGGTAGGTGGATCAGGAGGTCAGGAGATCAAGACCATCCTGGCTAATATGGTGAAACCCTGTATCTACTAAAAATACAAAAAATTAGTTGAGCATGGTAGCATGCACGTATAGTCCCAGTTATTCAGGAGGCTGAGGGAGAAGAATTGCTTGAACCTAGGAGGTAGAGGTTGCAGTGGGCTGAGATCGCACCACTGCACTTCAGCCTGGGAGACAGAGTGAGACTCCATCTCAAAAAGGAAAAAAAAGAGAGAGAGAGAGAGAGAGAGAAATACAGTCATTGCAGATGTAATCCGTTAGATGAGGTCATCCTGGAGTTGAGCGGGCCCCTAAATCAATATGACTGGTGGCCTTATAAGAAAAGGACATTTTGACAAAGATACAGGAAGAAGGGCACGTAAATATAAAGGCAGAGATTGGAAGATGCTTTTGTAAGCTAAGGAAAACCAAAGATTGCCAGCAAACACCAGAAGCTAGGGGAGAGGCCTGGAACTGATTCTCCCTAACAGCTTTCAGAAGAAACCAACCCTGCCAATGCCTTTATCCTGAACCCCCAGCCCACAGAAGTGTGAGACAAGACGTTTTTGTGTTTATGCCACTCAGAGCACAGTGATTTATCAGAGAAATTTTAGCAAATCAATACAGGTGTGTATTTTTCATGCACACAGAAATATACAGAAACAAAAATTTTCCAACAAAACAATGGTTAATGGCTTCAGTCTTCCATTGAGTTTAGTTAAGTTCTAGAGGGTTTTAGAGAGAAACTCTAAAGCACAGGAGATTCTGGTAACATATATACGTTCTGCCAACCTGAAGAAAGGCAAACAGGTGGTCTTTATTCATTATTTTACATTGATGCTAGTGAATACTTATGGCACCATGACCAGTTCCTGACTGTATGAAAGAGTTGTTTGTACAGATCCTGGATTATCTGGACTCTCTTATGTTCTCTTTGTCTTTTCTGCTTTGTTCATTGTTAGTTGTTTAACATTATATATTCAGAAGAGTGAACTAACAAGAGGAGAGCCTTTATAGGACACCTCCTGCACTTCTAAGATAGAAACAAGGAATTATGACAATGCCTCAAGAACAAGCAGATCATGGGCAGGACGCCACACTGCCGTGAATCGGCAGAACTGGATTCTCCTCGTCTTGACTCTGTAAATCACTCACAGTGGGAGCCTAACATCTCTGATTGCCAGTTTTGTCTTCTTTAAAATAAGAAATTATAATAAATGAGCAATGTGTCTTCGAGCTCTTTTGTTTCATGACTTACAGAGGAAACCTGCAAAGGGCAAACTGGGGAGGTGAATTTTCTCGTGAGCCTACTATGCTTGAGGCACTGAAAGCCAAATGCATCTTTATCACCAGGTGGAGGAGATTCCATAGTTAGTACAGTGGGGAACAATGAAAATACTTCAATTCTACAATTTACTAGAGGCTGTTAATGAATGTTTTGGTAGAGTAGGAAACATAATAGGAAGCCTTACTTGGCCATATTTTGTGAATGTAAAGACCAGGATTGTCAAGAATTGGTTTATACTGAGAGGTTAAAGGGTATGAAATTTCTGGCATTGGTCTAGTCAACCAGATAACTTAGAACTTCAATGTTCTAGGTGTTTCTAGAACCATGAAGTAGTTAAATTATTATCATGGATGATATGGTTAGACTTTGTATCCCTACCCGAATCTCATCTTGAATTGTAATCTCCGGGTGTTTAGGGAAAGACCTCGTGGGAAATGACTGGATAATGGGGGAGGCTTCTCCCGTGTTGTTCTCATGACGGTGAGTTAATTCTCACGGGATTTCATGGTTTTCTAGATGGTAGCTTTTCCTGCATTCTCGTGCATTTCGCTCTCTCGTCTGCTGCCATGTAAGACATGTCTCTTTCCCTTGTGCCACCATTGTAAGTTTCCTGAGGCCTCCCGTGTCATGCAGAACTGTGAGCCAACTAAACCTCTTTTCTTTATAAATTACCCAGTCTTGAGTATGCCCTCTTAGCAGTGTAAAAACAGACTAACACAATGGTAGTACAATAATTTGGGAAAAACAATTTTTAGATAGAAAAATACTTCTAGAACTTGGAAATAGTTAAATTATTTCTACTGTATGAAGTTAAACTTGGAGAAGACCATCTTTTTCAAATTAAAACTACTTTAAAATGCAATAAAATCCTCTTGTATCAAATTATAAGAAGATAAGTGGAAACAATCAAGAATTACTATGGCTCATTTTCTCTGCAGAACTTCTGGAAACTAATTAAATTTGGAAAATAAGGGGGTGTATAAAATTGTAGAATTAGAGACATTCAAAAGGAATGTGCCATGAAGTGCCAGGTTTTGATAATTTATAATACAGGGTTGTATTATAAAGAAACAATACAAGAGGAAAAAAAACAGTTTTCACTCACAATGAAACCATAAGAATCCCAGGAGCATTTTGTAAAAGAGGAAATGAACATGCAAATAGCACGAATGCAGGATTTAAGATTTCATAGGCAGTGCTAGAGTTTTTAAACTTCCATCTTCCTTTCCTACTTGGCAGATTAACTTTACTACCTAAAATTCTGCCTTCAGGAAGATGTTAAATCAGCAAAGCAAATTACACTGAGGCATGCGGACGGAAATATTTGTTTTCATCTCGTAAATTCAAATCTTCATAAACGATGTGCTAGAACATACTTTTTTTTTTTTGCCTGCATCCAAGTTTTCCTACACATACAAAAATCTGAGCATCAAAAAGAAACATTCTTGGAAGCTATGACTTCCAAGGGTTATAAATTGAAATCCACGGGCCAAGCCTTTTTGTACAGCCCTGGAGCTAAGAATGGCTTTTACATTTTAAATTGGTTGAAAAAAAAAAAAAACTCACGAGAAGGATCATATTTTGTGTCAGGTAAAAAATGGTAGGAAATTCAAATTTCAGTGCCCATGAATAAAGTTTTAGGAACACAGCCATGCTCATTTGTTTACATATGTCTACAGCAGCTTTCCAGATACAGAGTTCAGTAATTGCAACAGAGAGTATATGGTTCACAAAGCCTAAAACATTTACCCTCTGACCTTTTCAGAAAACGTCTGCCAACCACTGACTTAAGCCATAACTTAAGTTGCTGTGACATGAAATCAGCAAGTTCCTTTACGACATGTCCTAGAAGACACTCTTCTGAGATCACAGGTGTGGTTCTTTACTCCGTCGCTTCCTAACACAGGGCGGGTGCTTCATGAATGGGTCATTCATGATACTAATAATTTTAGAAATAAGTATAACACACAGCCATCTTTCAATAGGAAAAGAATATTCCCGTATATATCAATAAATCTCTACTCTGTTTGACCAATGAGTCAAGCTGGGCATGTGCTGGCCATCTGTATTTACATGACCAGTTGGTCCAAAGGACCAGCTCCCACTGATTCTTTGACTCCACTGTAACTGAATTAACACGAGCATCTGGAGCTTTTGTACTGTGTGCACGTGGCCCTAATTCCATCTGATAGTTCCATGCTCTTCGTTAGCCAAATGTTATTCACTTGGTTGTAAGCTATGTTTCCACATTTAGAAATATTTACTTTTTCAGGGATCTCAGTTTACCAGTGGCTGTGCAAAGCACAGAAAGAGAAAATTCCTACTCAGGGAAACCTTGAAATGTCCTCCCACGAAGAAAAGTTCACTAGAAAGCAGCTAAAGAATAGTTAAGAAACCACACTGCTCCCCTCCTCTTCTAGGAGGACTGACTGGAAGCCACTGAGAATTAACTATGCTGAATCCCTCTGCTTCCAGGCGACCTTCCACTCTCAGGGGTGGAGTAGAACACTTGTGTTCTCACTCTGTCTCTCTATCTCTGCTATTTTGTTTTGTGCTGTGTCCAACCTTAGGAATACTGTTCAGAGCCATAGAGCGAAAAAAATGACCGAAAATCCCAAATCAAGAACAATAAGAGACTGGAAGAGATCTGAACTTCTCATTCCAAAGAGAGGAGGGCCACAGGGAGAGTTCCTACACATTTGAAGCAACATGTCAGGAGCTAAGGAAACGCTGAGGAATAACAGAAATATTCGAAGTAAAGAGACAAACAAAACACACACAAGAAACATATGAAAAAACTTTATTGAAAATGCAATTCATTTAAAAATCCAAATGGGTTGCCACCCATTAGGGAGGTCATTATTAACAAATAAACAGAAAATAGGAAGTGTTGGCAAGGATGTGGGGAAATTAGAACTCTTGTGAAATGCTTGTGGGAATAAAAAATGATGTAGCCACTGTGGGAAACAGCATGCTGATTTCTCAAAAAAATTAAATGCAGAATTCCCATATGATCCAGCAAATCCACTTCTGGGTATGTGCCCAAAAGAACTGAAAGCTGTATCTTGAATAGATTTCTGCACCCATATTCATAGCAGCACTATTCACAATAGTTAAAAGGTAGAAACAGTCCAAATATTCATTGACAGATGAATCAACAAAATATGACACAATCACAAAACAATGTTTTTCAGCCTTAAAAAGAATAAAAATTCTGACATATGCTACATACAATATGGATGAATCCTGAGGACATTATGCTAAGTGAAATGAGTTTTTTACAAAAGACAAGTATTGCATGATTTTACTTAGATAAGGTACTTAGAATAGTGAAATTCACATGAGAGGTGGAAAGAGGTGGCCAGGGGCTTGAGTGAGGTGGCAAAGAAGTGATGTTCAATGAGTCTGAAGCTTCAGTTGAAGATGAAAACGTTCTGGAGATGGATGATGGTGATGGTTCCACAACATTGTGGGCACACTTAATGCCACAGAACTCAACACAGCATGAGCAGCAGCAGTGACCAGGGAGGGGCTTTAGGCTTTGTGCTCTCTACAGAGCGCCTTCATCTGACACTTCCCGCAGAGTTCCCCTTAGAACTCTTTCTTTTCCTGAACATCAGATGAAGTTGCTCCTACTGGCAATTACCACTGTCTACAAGTCTTTGGCAGAAAGTCAAAGTGGCATTAACAGCTTACACACTGATAATAAAAAATAGCACTATAGTATAGTCCACCTGATTGTTGATCTATTGAAATGTCTCTGAAATTCAATTACAAGTGGCAGCTGCAATTCTTCTCTCACAAAGGTGGGCTGCAAAGTTAGGTACTGACATGCCAAGTTTCTGATTTACAAAAAATTCTCTCAGTAGATCATAGATTCTCAGTCTTTCTTTCTTTTAGAGACAGAGTTTCGCTCTTGTTATCCAGGCTGGAGTGCAATGGCACAATCTCGGCTCACTGCAACCTCCGCCTCCTGGGTTCAGGCAATTCTCCTGCCTCAGCCTCCCGAGTAGCTGGGATTACAGGCACGCGCCACCATGCCCAGCTAATTTTTTGTAACTTTAGTAGAGATGGGGTTTCACTATGTTGACCAGGATGGTCTCGATCTCTTGACCTCGTGATCCACCCGCCTCGGCCTCCCAAAGTGCTGGGATTACAGGCGTGAGCCACCGCGCCCGGCTCTCAGTCTTACTTTCTACAAGAAAAAAAAAAAAAAAAACGAAAGAACAAAACAAGAAGAAAAAACCAGTTCCAGCATAGAGGACATCTCTACAAACAATGGCCTTTGGGTGCAAATCGAAGAAAAGGTTTTTCTCAGGATTGCACCGACCTTTCTGACCCATGGCATTCTCCCGCCTACATCCTAACCATCAGCCAACCAACAAGGAAACAAATGTTTATCTACAATTCAAAACAGAGCACAACCTCTTCAGTGGTTTTCCCTGGGTCTGGTACAAATGCTACAAGTTAAAAGAAGGTAAAAGTCAGGGAAATTACCACCATAGTAACAGGAGTGCAGTGTCTCAGGGAATTTTCACTTCTCCTGCGACTATAATCTGCATAGTTTTTGAACCAACAGTTAGGACACATCATGTGAGTATCTGAAGTCCTGATTCCGTTGGTGTGTAGTGGGTTGAATGGTGGCTCCCACAAAGATACATCCAAGTCCTAACCCCCAATACTTGCAGACGTGACCTTATTTGGAAAAAGTTAAGGATCTTGAGATAAGATCATCTTAGATTAATAGGTTGGCCCTAAATCCAGTAACAAATGTCCTTATAAGAGACAGAAGAGCAGATAGAGAGGAGAAAGTCATGTGAAAATGGAGGTAGAGATTGAAGTGAGGTGGTCACAAGCCAAGGATGGTTGGAGCCACTAGAAGCTGGAAGAGACAAGGAAGAATTCTCCTCCAGGGCCTTGGGAGGAAGCACAACTCTACGGACACCTTGATTATGAACTTCTGGCCTCAAGAACTGTGAGAAAATTCATTTCTGTTGTTTTAAGCCAAGTTTATGATTCTCTGTCAAGGCATCCCTAAGAAACTTTTCCAGTGGGCTCAACAGAGATGGCATGTTTCCTTGTTGGGGGCTCCTCTTTCCCTAATGAATGCTGGCCCTCCACCCAACACACACTCGCTCAGTCGTCCAAGGGGCAAAGTCAGTGGTGAGTTAGCTGTTTGCTATGAGGTGAATGCTTGTGTTCCTCTTAGAATGTGTATATTGCATCCTAATCCCCAATGTAATAGTATTGAGAAGTGGCACCTTTGGGAGGTGATTAGGCTTGAGAGTGAAGCCCTCAGGGATGGGATTAGTGACCTTATACAAGAGGCCCCAGAGGGTTGTCTTTCCCCTTCCACACTAAGAAGATACTACCCTGTGATCTAGGAAATGATTCCTCACCAAGATATTTTGATCTTGGACTTCCCAGCCTCCAGAACTGTGAGAAATAAATTTCTGTTGTTTATAAGCCACTCCGTCTGTGGAATTTTGTTATAGCAGCCAAATGGTCTATGGCATTGTTTGAGGTCTCTCTCATAATCTGAAGCTCTCTTTCTCCTTTCCACTAGGGGAACAAGACCCTCACACTTTTTCTTTTCAAAGCTGCCTAGCTTCCCTAGATTTCGCTAATCTTCCTAACAATTAAAGAATTATTTTCCATTCATGGCTCCATCCAGAAATAAGTTGTGAAGAGCAATATCAGAGGTGCCACTTTCCCACATTTGAGACAATTCACTTTGCTTTAACACATCAGGCTAATGATATTAGCATTTTTTGAAAGGTAGGATTTTTTTCCTAGCCAATCCCACTTCTAATATTTTGCCAAAAGAATAAAAATTGTTAATGCTACAGTTTGAATGTCTGTCTCCTCCAAAACTCATGCTGAAATTTAATCATCAATATATCAGTATTGGGAGGTGGGGCCTCTAAGAGGTGATTAGGCAGTGATGGCTCCACCCTCATGGGCGTGTTTAATGCCTCTTTCTCTCTTGGCTCTTCCACTCTCCTGCCATGTGAAGAACCGTGTTCCTCCCTCTGGAGGATGCAGCCTTCAAGGTGCAATCTTGGGAGTGGAAACTGGACCCTTACCAGGCACCTAACCTGCAGACACCTTGATCTCCTTGATCTTGGATTTCTCAACCTCCGTTACTGTGATACATAAATCTATATTCTTTATAAATCACTCAGCCTTGGGTATTCTGTTATACCAGCACGCAACGGACTACTACAGTTAATTTCACAGATACCTTGTGGGGAGAATTGGTGAGGTCAAAAGCAGAAAAAGTAGCCTCATTTCAGTGCCCTAAATGTTAATCGCCAACCTCAGTTTGCACATGGGGCAGTGGCAGAACAGGATGAGACTGGGCTGCCCATGAGCATCCAGGGCCATGGAAACAGCAGAGAGCCCACAGAGTAACAGAGAAACAAGCTACATATAGCTTGTTTAGTAGGTAACATACTTGATAGGCAAGAGCAGACACCCCAGGAATACACTCAGTTCTACTAAAGAGAAAAGCGAGTAAAACCCAGCTCTTCAGCACTGTGTAGCTCAAACAACCAACCCAAGTTATAAGATTTCCACTCTTCAACAATCGGCTGTGCTATGTCAGGATAGTCTGTTATCAGGGTATCATTTTCTTATATAATTTTTGCCAATGAGATAGGCAGAGAATGATCAATTGGCTTCAAGGTAACTGTAGCACTGAGAAAGAAGAAAAGAATTAAAAGGAGGTTCTCTGGGCCCCGGCCAGGAACTCTCCCATTTGGAACAACACACGCACACTTGTTCCCTTTTAGGTTGAAGGACATGACACCAAAGCCAAGGCTCAGAGCTTGATGACGACACTCCTGTGAGAAACGATGAGATACGCGAAGACAGGAAGATGCGTGCTTGGATCAAAAGTCCACAGTAGGCCGGGTGCAGTGGCTCACACTTGTAATCCCAGCACTTTGAGAGGCCAGGTGGGTGGATCACCTGAGGTCAGGAGTTTGAGACCAGCCTGGCCAACATGGTGAAACCCCATCTCTGCTGAATATACAAGAATTAGCCAGGCATGGTGGCATGCACCTGTAGTCCCAGCTACTCAGGAGGCTGAGGCAGGAGAATCGCTTGAACCTGGGAGGTAGATGTTGAAGTGAGCTGAGATCATACCATTGCCCTCCAGCCTGGGTAGCAGGAATGAAACTCCATCTCAAAAAAAAAAGTCCATAGTAAAAACACTCTCCCTGTGCCCAATGCTGGGCTTTGGAGCTGCTAACACAACTCTGGGATGAAATCCCATCCCTGGACCTTGTTATCTTTTGGCACAAGGACAGGGAGCAAGTTACAAATAATTCCCGTCTTCTACCAGCTGATAATCCTACCTCAGACCTCCTTTCTACGTCTAGATGAAATCCTTCCAATTCATCATTAACTGCACTCCCAGGGGCTTCTTTTCCAACTCTGGACTTAAAATTCACTTCACTGATTGGCGACCACAGACTTGGATACCTATCCTTCTCCCACAGCTGAACTGTTTCTCCACCCTTGCCCTCTGTGTGGCTCAGCACCAGCACACCTCCAACGGGTCCTATCCACCACCTAGATATTCTCTCCTCCTCCTTCCTCTGATGTCCTTTCTGTGGCTCTCAAACATCTTCCAGCAAGTCCTTCCCTCGTGTAGATTCTTACTCAGCTATTTCACAGGTAGCCTTTTTTTTTTTAGAGATGGGGTCTTGCTCTGTTGCCCAGGCTGAAGTGCAATGGTGCAATCATAGCTCACTGCAGCCTTGATCACTCGTGGGCTCAAGTGATCCTTCTGCTTCAGCATTGACAGGAGGTCTTGATTGCTTACTTAGTGCTCAGCTCGTGTGTGTGTAGAGAAAAATACTGAAAAACCGAGACACTCACTACCTCAGAGCTACACACATAGTGTCCAATACCTATTGGCTTATCAATTTACAATAAATAATTAAGGGATACGATAAATAATAATGGGGAGTCTGATTACAAACATTCCTGAAAGTCCAAGAGCGGTATTCTGCATTGACATGAGGAGTCAACAGAGGTTGCCACACACACAGAAGTGGCAAGGAGCAGATGGCACGTTAGCGAGGTAGCAGGGAGTTGGGGTGGGAGCACCACTGAGATGGAGTGGGAAGAAAGCATGGTGAACACTGCAGTGAGGTGGACTCAAAGGATGGCGGGAGTGGAAAAACAAGGGAACTCTGAACCTAATTTGATGTGAGGAATGAGGAAAAGGGAGCCGCATCTCATGGACCATCATGGCTCAAGCACACCCTATATCCTGATGATGCCCAGCCTCTTGGTGCAGTCCCGCCCTTTCTCTCTCCTCTCCACTGTCCAGTGCATGTGACCAGTCACAAAACTCGCAGTCCTCATGCTGTACAAATGCACGATTATTGCCACCTCCCTGTGCCTGCTCTTCCTCCTGTCCTTTGCTGACATCACCGATAACTCACTTGCCTGAGCCAACTCCCAGAACACTCTGGAGCCCACAGCAGAGGAGCTTCCATGGAGAAGCCAGAGAAAGAAAGAGGAGAAAGGAATGAGGACAGCAGGTGAGTGTGGGGCCAAGAGAGGAGAGGCGGAAGGAGGGGACGTGGTCCATTAGATAAAGAACACACTGCGTTCTCCAGGTCACCCAGTGGGAGGCCAGTGGAATCCCCATGAAATCTTTTCAATGGTGAGGCACATGCAGAGACCAGTAAGCTCAGGAGCAAAGGGGAGGAAAGAAAATACCACCCATTCAGAGGACCCCAGGGCCTTCTGCGTACAGGCTTTTGCCCCTGCTGGGAAGACCTCCCCATGCTCATGGCCCATCTAATTCTCAGGACTCAGAGCAGGGGCCTCTGCTGGGAAACTCTCCCCTGCATCGCCACCTTGGTCTATGCCTCGATTGGGCTGGATGTGCCTAAGTCCTCCTACAGGGCCCACAGGGCTCCTCTCTAACAAGGCACATCACACACCTCATTTTATTGTAATGATCTGTTTTCTTCTCTGATCTTGGAATGATGAATACACATCTTCAGATTGCCAATGCCTAGTTCAGTGCCTGGCAAAAAAAGAAGTACTCGACAAATGAATGAATAAATAAATGAATGACAAAAAGGAGATAACAGAATGTAGGCTTTTCCTTCAAAAGCTCCAATGAGAAAAGGCAGAGAGAGCTCAGCTGCTGGAAGGACAGGCAGGGCCAAGACAGTGTGTCTGTGGAAGGGGGAACCTGATCCTGCTCGGAGGTTAAGGATAGAGAAGACAGCACAAAACTGCAGATGCAAGGAAGAGGGAGCAGGGGCTGGCCCGGGGTCCTGGAAGAGGTCGGAGCACAGAGGAGTGAGGATGAGCATGGAGCAGGGACAGAGAAACCCCCATTTCTGAGACCAGAAGGAAAGAGGTGATGTCGGTGGGGTTTGGGCAATGGAGATAGAGGGACAGTCTGCAAGTTGAATGGGTTTATGCCCTGGTACTTCATTTTTCTGCAAAAAAAAAAAAAAAAAAAAAAAATATATATATATATATATATGAGGAACGGTCATTTACTAAGTAGCAAATAGATATATAAAAATAGTTGAATGGGTTTATGCCCTGGTACTTCATTTTTCTGCAATATATATATGAGGAACGGTCATTTACTAAGTAGCAAATAGATATATAAAAATAGAAATAGAAAAAAAAAATAACAAAAGTTTAGAATAACTGCCGAGGAAAAAGTAACATGTGTTGAGCATTTGTTATTTGCTAGAGGTCACAGGCCTAATTGGGTCCCCTTCAAATTCAAATGCGTTGAATTCCTAACCCTGAGTACTTGAGACTGTGACTGCCTTTGAAGAGGGGACCTTGACACGATGATTACTTTAAAATGAGGTCAGCGAAGTGAGCTGTCACCTGATGTTACTACTGTCCCTACAAAAGAGGGAATTTGGTCACAGACAGATGCAGAGGGAAGAACGTGTAAGGACACCAGGGGAAGCCCCCCTGCAGGCCCAGGAGAGGGTGATACGATTTAGCTCGATGTCCCAACCCAATTTTCGTGTCAAACTGTAATCCCAATTTTGAAAGAGGGACATGGTGAGGTAATTGGATCTTGGGGGCAGATATCCCCTTGCTGTTCTCGTGATAGTGAGTTCTCATGAGATCTGGTTGTTTGAAAGTGTGTAATGCTTCCCCACTTGCTCCCTCTCTCTCCTGCTGGCCATATGAAGCGTGCCTGCTTCCCTTTCGTGTCCCGCCATGATTGTAAGTTTTCTGAGACCTCCCAGAAGCAGAAGCTTGTTCAGCTCACAGAATCATGAGCCAACTAAACCTCTTCGTCAATGACGCAACCTCGCGTATGTCTTTATAGCAGTAAGAATGAACTCAAACAGAGGCCTCAGATGGAACTAACCCCACCAACACCATGATTGATCTCAGACTTCTGACCTCTAGGCCTGTGAGAAAATCAATATTTGTTGTTTAAGCCACCCAGCATGTGGTGCTTCATTATGGAGGCCCTAGAAAATGAACATTCCAGGAATGGTGCTAAGAACTTCAGCTCAATGATCTCATTTCAGTCAGCAGCCCTTTGAGGCAGGTGCCATTTACACACTTAGTGCGCTGTGAGAAAAGTGAGGGCAGAGCTTGTGTAAGGTCCTCAAGGGCACAACGCCTGTGCATAACCTGTCAGTCTGACTCCACAAGCCACAACTGTAAACACTACATGATCGAAGACTAGGTCCGGCTTACACCTGTCCACCTGTGCTGCAGAAACCGCACCACAGAGTTGCCTAGAGCCAGGAGCAGGAGGGCTAGTGTGGCTTGTGGTGTGGACGAGGCAGAGGACATGGTGTGAATGACCAGTAGGCTTGGGCAGGACAAAGCACAAATGAGCTGTGCTGGAGAACTGGGGATGAGTCTCAGCTTTGCCACTGAAAAGAAGAAAAGGGGGTCTGACCCGCATCAGGGTGGAGAAGTCAGTTCATGGTACCCTCTAGCTGATCATGGTGCCAATGTGGGGTGCTAGACACGCAAGGTCAGCGAGGTGCAGGGAGATGACACTGAGGGTCCACTCACTGTTCCTGGACAAGTCCCCACCAGACAGCCCATGAAGGATGCCATCGTCTTCAACCAGCTTCCAGGTGAGACCAGGGAGCTGGAGGCCACCCCGTCCCCACCCCGTGCTACCAGAGTCCTGGTGGTGTGACTTTCTATAAAATGGCTCAGAAACTGGAAATAAAAGGAGGAGGGAGGAGTCCACCTGGAGCACGGGGATGAGTCTTCCCAGGAAATCTTGGGTTGGAGCGTTGCGCAGATCTGCTCGCGTTTCCTCCCTTCATTCCCTCCTGGCTCTGCCCTAACTCACCTGAAATCTCCAGAAGGAGATCTTACCAGTGGAAACCTGATGTCTAATGACATCTGGGCCACCTTTCCTCGCCTTTTGTGTGCCAGCTCAGTAGGGTAAGGAGTCCCCCCTGCTCTGAAAATGGCCCTTTACTTGTGATTTGGAAACCTCCACAATGCACCACCAGCTGCAAAGCCAAAGCAAGCCTCCCTGTAATGTGTAAGGTGGCCACATCCTCTGACCTATTTCCTGAATGACTGTGGCCTCTGTGGCTTATCACTGGGCCACTAGGAAATGACACGGAGCGGGGCTGGTCCTCCAGGGAACTCCTTCAGTCTCCAGCAGCATCAATTGTTTAGCAGATTGAGCTCACTGTTTCCCTAGGGATTCCAAGCCAGCCCAAAAGGATGAGATGCAGATAAGGTTCTTTTTCAGAGCACTGTAGGGGTGGGTTTGGAGGCAGGGTGGGAAGAGAAAGGAGGTCAGTCCTGACCAGCTCTGGTCAGGGATGACAGGAGGGGCATGGCCAAGTAAGGAAGGACAGCACGGGCACATGGGGCTACAGAGAGAGAGGTGACTTTGGAGCAGCCGCAGCCCAGATGGAAGGAAGCTCCTGGCCACACTACCACCATCTTGCCAAGGCTGGCACAGTGCTCACCTTTTCCTCCCTAACAGCCTTAGAAAGACTTCTGTGCAGAGATGTTGGTGAACCCTTAGCGGACGATGCTTAAGCCCGTGAGCTCAAGGCAGAATTCTGTGAGTGGTCACGAGAAAGGTCCTCCCAGCACTTCAGCTTCTCTGAGGTTTTAAGCGAGGCAGGCTGGACACTGCACTGAGTTACTCTTTCAGCCAACACAAATGAGCAGACCACAGCATTAACAATCACCAGTACAGTGTCTGGAAAGAATTAGCAAGACCTCAGGAGGGATCTAGAGAGCTTAAGCCTTAATGGAATCTGGATTTTATTACTTAAGAAATTGCATCAGAAATAATTCAAAAAGCTTCATTTGTGAAACTTTCATCCACTCCAGATGTTAAGAAATGACAAAAATAAAATGCTGTATTTCATGTATGTGTGTATGTATATATAGAGAGAGATAGATTAATTCACATTTTATCAACTGTTCCAAATATATAAGTTACTTCGTGCATATCAGGAAGCTGAATACACAACTATGAGCTTCATAAATGCCAGCTGATTACGTTCCCGACTCAGACTGTCTGGGCAGATTGGACAAGTTTTCCTCCTGAACAATCTGCTGTCTGCACTTCTGCAGTCCTCCCTTGTGATGGGCAGGAGGGAAGGATACATCAGCCATGCCCAGCTCACCCCAAATAAGTGGCCTGAGGGCAAGCAAAGGATGGATGGTCCAAGGACTGCTTTCTGAGGAGCAACATTTTGGTGAATGACTATTGTGAAAGTCTTTTGACTTGAGCATATGGTTCTCCATCGCCCCAATATTAGGTATTTGCTGATTAAAGTACAGAAATGCACACATTTAATACTGATCACCAGGTGTACTCTGATGGGCCTGATGGGCTGTGTTTCTTTTATTCCACACAATACCTCAAATAATGAATGAGGAAATACCTATAAGGGCAGATCATAGCCAGAGATGAATGTTGGCAGTGACGAGAAGGCCGAGAACAAATGATTAGGTTTAGAAAATCCCAGCTCATCAACTCTGGTCTGTTCTTCAGTACCTAATAATGGTGTAATAAATCCAAGAACAGCTCCATGTTCCAGGACTAAATCCAGGCAGTGGCTCAGCAAATAACGGAATGTTGTTCATTTCTTTCCCCGGGAAGGAAGTCAAGGTTCAGTAGCCACTGCAGGTTGACAGGACTAACGCCCGCTATACAGTGGGCATGATCACATTGTCAGCAAGAGCTCTGTGAGTATTCAAATGTCTGCTCTCTTTACAGACTGCATAGAAAATAAGCAGAATGTCACTGTCCCTGAAAGAAATATTAAGGTAGTATTACTAACGATCCACTATAAATTGGTGTCAATTTCAAATATATCACTGTATTGACAGGATATAAATAATACATGAAGAAAACACTTGCTCATTAAGAATCGATTTTCTGCCTTGTGCAATTTAGAATTCCAGTTTTTCTTTTTTTTTTTTTTTGAAATGGAGTCTCTCTCTGTCACCCAGACTGTGGTGCAATGGCACGATCTCGGCTCACTGCAACCTCCACCTCCTGGGTTTAAACTATTCTCCTGCCTCAGCCTCCTGAGTAGCTGAAATTACTGGCATGTGCCATCACGCCTGGCTAATTTTTGTATTTTTAGTAGAGACGGGGTTTCACCATTTTGGCCAGGCTGGTCTTGAACTCCTGACCTCAGGTGATTCACCCTCCTCGACCTCCCAAAGTGCTGGGATTACAGGTGTGAGCCATCACACCCGACCTAGAATTCCAGTTTTTCATTCAATAAGTCTACATGTAGTACTCTTATAATCTTCTTTTCATTCTCATTCCTTAAGACTGGATTACAATTAACTGAGGAAAACTCAGAAATTACACACAGCAGAATAATTTGCTATTTTACCAATGAAACAGACTTTGAACCCTCTCAACCAACCAACATGTAATATCACATTTCTCCACTTGGTGTCACTAGACCTCCAGGAAATTCAAACTTAGCCAGAAGACATGACGTTGTATTTCCAAAGCTTTTTTTCTCTAAATGCCCCATTTCTCACAAAGATAATACAAAACGACAATGGCATGAATTATCAGAATGATGGAACTATCTCCTGAAAAGGTAGTAAACTCAGGTTAACTCCCAAACAATATACACACCTATGACTTACCTTACAAGTAAGAGTAATAACCACCATTTATTGAGTACCAGCCACAGTGCTAAGTGTTTTACCTCAATTGTCCTATCTAATCCTGAAAACATGATCTTCCTTTAATGGTAGTTATTTGTCTTTATTTTTAAGATGAGAAACCCAAGCTCTGTAGGGTTAACGTGCCAAGCTGTTCCCGGTCCCCAGTCTCACACAGTTGTCTGCTAAGCCATGAGGCCACAAAAGAGAAGCTATGTGTTGGGTCTGGAGAAAGCCTCCACCTGGAAGACAGCCCTTACCCTCAAAAAAATCATAGCCCAAGGGCGGTAAAGGAAGTGCCAAGTGACCTTCCAATGACTATTAAGAGCAAAAGAATGCAGCCGGGATTCAGGAGACTTGGAAAATGACTAACCAATGAGGTTTCACAGAGAATGAGGGATGTCAGCTGATCTCTGCATCAGGTTCAGAACTGAGACAACCACAAAGAGGACATGGGAAGGGGGAGAGGCACAGAAAGCTTTTAAACAGCCACTGCCATTGCTTGGCAAATGCATGACAGCCAACCATACACAATATTGTCCCAGAGCCATCCTTTCCCGTCAGTCAGATCCCAAAGGCCCATCGTTTCTCACTGCTTTCCACTCCCAGTGCCAAATTACTGACTCATAGCACTCTTGGCTAAAAGGGAAGGAACTGAATTTTCTTTTTTACTTTTAAAAAGATGCTGAGCTGGCTCCTCAGTCAAGTGCTGATGATTCACTGCGAACAAATCCCCATGGTGGAAAGGCCAATCATGGTCATTTACTTTATTCAAATCTTAACAGCTGGAGAGCAGTGAGTTTTCACAATGTGTTACCCCGCCGTCGGGGCTGAAAATGACCTTTGTCTCTGCAGAGGCAACCACATGCAGGTGGCCTGGTCCCTCTTCAACTGGACATGAAGGGTCCCCTGAGCAGCTCTGGCACTAAGTCAGCTGGACCTGAGCACACTGGCTCTTTTGTGATTCTGGGTGAAACATATTACGACTCAAAGTGTGCTGTTGAAAATATAACAAAATCCCACCTACTTGGAACCAACGGGAGACACACCTTTATTCTTTTATTCTGTGGTAAAATACACATAACACAGAGATCTCCTGTCTTAAGCCATTTTCAAGTGTGCAGTTTAGTAGCGTTAAGAACATTCACATTGTCGTTCAACTGTCACCACCACTGGTCTTCAGAATTCTTTTCATGTTGTAAAAATGAAATTCCCTGGCTGAGTGTGGCGGTTCATGTCTGCAATCCTAGCAATGTGGGAGGCCAAGGCAGGAGGATTGCTTCGGCTCAGGAGTTTGAGATCAGCCTGGCCAACATGGTGGAACCCATCTCTGCTAGAAATACGCAAATCAGCCAGATGCGGTAGTATGCACCTATAGTCCTAGTCACTCGGGAGGCTGAGGTGGGAGGATGGCTTGAGCCCAGGAGGTGGAGCTTGCAGTGAGCAGAAATCGAGCCACTGCACTCTAGCCTGGGTGACAGAGGGAGACTCTGTGTCAAAATAAAACAAAACCTGAACTCCCTGTTCCCCTCGTCCTCCAGCCCTGGCAACTTACCCTTCTACTTTCTGTCTTCGTAATTTTGAATACTGTAGATCATGGTCCCCAACCTTTTTGTCACCAGGGACCAGTTTCTTGGAAGAAAATTTTTCCATGGATGTGGGCTGGGCGTGGGGACAGTTTCAGGATGAAACCATTCCACCTCAGCTCATGAGGTATTCGATTCTCCTAAGGAGTGTGCATTCTCTTAGATTCCTGGCATGCTTGAGCAGTAATGCTCACTCACCTCCTGCTGTGCAGCCTAGTTCTTAACTGGGGGTTGGGGGCCCCTGCTCTAGCTATCTCATATAAGTGGCATAAAATGTGAATTTGTTTGTGTGTGTGTGTGTGTGTGTGTGTGTGTGTGTGTGTGACCGGCTCATTTCACTTAGCAAAATATCCTCAAAGTTCATTTTGTAGCATGCATCAGAATTTTCTTGCTTTTAAAAACATAGACTTTATTTTTTTTTTTTTAGAGAAATTTTAGTATCACAGCAAAACTGAGAAGAAGGGATGGAGATTTCCCATAGACCCCCCTGTCCCCACACACAGACAACCTCCCCCACTACCAACGTCCGGCACCAGAGAAAACGTCTGTTACAACTAATGAGCCTACATTGCCACATCATTGTCACCCACAGTCCGTCATTCGCCTTAGGGTTCACTTTATGTTGCATATTCTATGAACAAATTTATGACATGTATCCACCACTAGAGTATCATACAGAGGAGCTGCACTGCCCTTAGGAATCCATGTTGCTCCATCCTTTTTAAAGTTGAATAATAATCCACTGTAGTATATACCACATTTTATTTCTCTATTCTTCTGCTGATGGAAACGGGTTGCTTCTACCCCTGGCCGCTGTGAGTAATGCTGCCATGAATATGGAGGTATGAACATCTCTTTGAGACCCTGCTTTCAATTCTTTTGGGTATAAACCCAGAAATGGAATTCCTAGATCAAGGTAATTCCGTTTTTAATTTTTTAAGGAATTGTTGGATGACAGTTTTTCCATAGCAGCTGCACCATTTTGCATTCCTGTCAACAGTGCACAAGGTTCCAAATTCTCCACATCCTTGCCAACACTTGTTATTTTCTGATTATTTTATAACAGCCATCTTAGTGGGTGTGAGGTAGAACTTGTCATTCATGTATTTTTTAAAACTCTTCCTGAGGCTGAAATTCTATGACTTTTTAAAAGCTGTAATTATGAAATATTGCAGTAGTATCTGATGGTTATACAAATGCATTGTTCATTTAAGATTTCACCACAACCCACCGGGAGGGAGCCTGGACCCAAAAGAAAGAGAGTCAAGGTGAGGTCACAGCCCCTGGGGTAGGCACTTTTTACAAGGGAAAGAGGGTACCAGGCTGGGCTTGGTGGCATGTGCCTGTAATCCCAGTGTTTTGGGAAGCTGAGGCAGGAGGATCACTTGAGCCCAGGAGTTCATGGCTGATTTGCACCACTGTACTCCAGCCTGGACAACAGAGTGAGACCCTATTTTGAGAGAAAGGGAAGGGAAGAGGAGGGGAGGGGAGGGGAGGGGAGGGGAGGGAGGGGAGGGAAATGAAGGGAGAGAGAAAGAAAAGGAGAGAGAAAGAGAGGGAGGGAGGGAGAAAAGGCAACCAATTCAAGTGAATTTCAACTTAGTGAAATCAGAATACCTAAAGTTCCATTAATTTCTAAAACCAGAGTGGGCCCACAGTGAGATCACGATGTGAACGTTAACAAAGCAACACAAAGAATTTCTATAAATAACACAAGCAGACGCTTCATGGTCAGCCTTCAGATTTGGAATTTTTCTTTTTTTTTTTTTGAGACGGAGTTTCGCTCTTGTTACCCAGGCTGGAGTGCAATGGTGCGATCTCGGGTCACTGCGACCTCCGCCTCCTGGGTTCAGGCAATTCTCCTGCCTCAGCCTCCTGAGTAGCTGGGATTACAGGCACGCGCCACCATGCCCAGCTAATTTTTGTATCTTTAGTAGAGACAGGGTTTCACCCAGTTGACCAGGATGGTCTCGATCTCTTGACCTCGTGATCCACCCGCCTCAGCCTCCCAAAGTGCTGGGATTACAGGCTTGAGCCACCGCGCCTGGCCAGATTTGGAATTTTTCAAAATCTAAAACCTGATTGCTAAGTCACATCTGTTGCAGAACGTTACAAATGATTAGGAAGTGTTCAAAGTCCATTCATTAGTGTGAATTGCTTTTTGTCTGTTTGTTTGAAAGAGTCTCACTCTGTCACCCAGGCTGGAGTGCATTGGTGTGATCTTCATCACTGCAACCTCCGCCTCCTGGGTTCAAGCCATTCTCCTGCCTCAGCCTACCACGTAGCTGGGATTACAGGCACCTGCCACCACACCTGGCTAATTTTTTTGTATTTTTAGTAGACATGAGGTTTCACCATGTTGGCCAGGTTGGTCTCAAACTCCTAAGCTCAAGTGGTCCTCCCACCATGACCTCTGGAAGTGCTGGGATTACAGGCATGAGCCACTGCGCCTGGCCATGAATTGCCTTTTTGTCTGCTTTATCTATCAAGTTTCCTGTAGGGTCCAGAACTCTTTGTTATTATTTTAGAGACAGGGTCTCACTTGTTGCCCAGGCTGGAGTGCAGTGGTACCATAACAGCTCACTGCAGCCTCCAATCCCCAGCCTCAAAGTGATCCTCCTGCCTCAGCCTCCCAAGGTGCTAAGATTACAGGCATGAGCTGGCCCAGAACTCCTCAGAAAACTCAAGAGATGGACAGGAAATCCCTTCCCCAAGACCTTGTTTTGTAGGGCTGGTGGAGAGGGTTAATCTCTGGGAAGCACTTCTTCCCAGGAGCCAGGCTTGGCCAAACTCCTCCCGGGCCTGCTCACCATGTGGTCCTTCTATCATCAAGTGCATGAGTGGAATCAGGCTCAGTGGGGGATGCCTGAGCCTCAATCCTTTCATCAGAATGTTTTTTTCTAGAATGAATTAAGACCTACTATTTGATAGCACAACAGGGTGACTATAGCCAAGAATAATCTAATTAAACGTTTTAAAATAACTAAAAGAATATAATTGGATTGTTTATAACACAACGGATAATGCTTGAGGGGATGGGTACGCCATTCTCCATGATGTAATCACTTCACACTGCATGCCTGTATCTTATGTATCCCATAAATGCACCTAGCATGTACCCAAAGACATTTTTAAAAAGTTTTTTCTTGGCATAAAAGAGGAACTAGTGAATACGGAAGATAGCGATGAACTACAATCTGGAAATCTGGGTTTGACTTGACTTCCTAGACTGTGGGCAAATTGCTCAACACCCTGCACCTCCACGCCCTCCGCTATGATGCCACTTACAGTGGTGCAGGTGAGCCTGTGTGGAAACTGCTGGCCCACAGCAGGTTGTCAATAAGTGCTTAATCTGGAACCAGAGAACCATTCTTTTTTACAACGAGAGCCTCACAGAATAACCCCAGAAAGTTCCCTTTTGGTGGCTGACCCCTGGGGTGGGTGTCTGACTGTCAGCTAAGGACAGGACCTCAGTCCCTGTTCATCAGGTCAGCATTCATATCATGGAATGCTTTGGGCATCCTTTCAAGGTCTCCGAGAAACAGTGTGCCCTCTGTGAGACCTACACGAAGCCTCTTTTGCCTCACAGGTAATTCATTCAGAACAAATGACATTGTTTGGAGACAATACCGGGTGTCTCCACCTCAGGCAGAGGCCAGGGGAGAAGCAGTGGCTTCACATGCCCAGAAAACCCTGCAGCGGGTGAGGGAGTGATTCCTCTCCTCTCCCTGATGGGGCTGTTGAGCTGGAGGCAGCAAACGATCAACTCTGGAGTTTCAGGAAAACTCTGACACCCAAACTGCCTGAACTGTCTGCCTCTGCTTGCTAAAGTCTATTTCTCTTCTTGCCTAATTTACGTGGGCTAATTCTGCCACAATAAACCTTTCAATAGGAGGGGCAAACATGTTCTGCAGAGAGAGGTTCCCACTTTTTTTTGTCCTTTTCCTTTTCCCATCTGTTTTCTCTTCTTCAATTTTCTATCATTTCCCTAATCCAGGAATCACCTCTCTTCATTGCCCCCCAGGCTTCTGTAGGAGCAAAAGTTCCCTCTGCCCATTTCCCCAACCCCTTCCCCGCTTGACGTTTTTGTACTCTGCACTCAACAGCAACCCTGTGCCCCCAGTGTGTGTGTGTGTGTGCGTGCGCGCGCGCACGCGCGCACACACACACACACACACACACACACTTGAGAGGCCTCCCGGTGTGGCAGTGACCTGGTCCCAGTAGCACCATAATTGTATCTCTGTGGTGCCTCCCGTCACCATGGAAACAAGCGTTTGCAGGCGCTACAGACAGACACAGCCATTACTGTGGCTGTGCCTGTCAATCCACATGTGAGTGTGTGCGCTTAAAATAGAAGTTCTGCGAATAAAAACAGCAATTAGGGAAATCTGGAAATCTTTCTGACTACAGATGCATTTAGACCTGCTACCAGCTGACTTCCCTTCCACATCATCCTCCCCACTGTTGTTCTTAACAGAGGTGTGGAAAGCCAATAAGCCCATTCTCCCTGGAAACAATGCCTCCTGCCAAGGGGACTAGCCATCCTGAGGGATCTCCAGGGTATGAGGATCAACAGTAGCAGGTGTGGCGCTGGCAGGCCCTTCAGAAAATCTGACGCTGATCCCTGCTCTTTGCATTTTAAAAAAAAAAACTAGAGTACTTAAAACACAAAAGGGAAGAAGAGTGAGTATTTAGGAAATGATAAATGAAATGCAATTCATAAGAAGCTAATATATAAATATTAGGACAGGAGATGAGGCTGTGATTGAAGGCAGGCTGCAGAATCTGTTGATTTTGCAATTAGTAAAGGGTAAGTGACTGAAAGGTAATTGACAACGCTCCAGGCACCACTAAGTGGTAACCTGATGTCATCTCGTTTTTGGTGTGGGAGAAGTCTGTAGCAGGCTTGGCCCTTGGGACTGAGGGACTTGGTGGCCTGCAGGCCCAGGAGAGATTAGCTGGGGATGGGCTGCCCTCTCCAGGCCCTTTTTCCTTCCCTTTGCAGAATCTTCCTCCCCTTTGGCTAGGTAGTAATGCCAACTAGCAGAACATGAAGGGTTCATTCTAAAATTGATGCTTGTCCCCAAATAAAAATTATTCCAATGGAAGAAATCGATATTTTTTCAGGAAGAAAGCCACACCCTCAGCACAGCAGGATTGATCCCCAGATTTAAGGAAAAGTAAAAAGTCCAAACAATCGTAATCATAGAGTGGGAGAAGATATTAAGAGTTGGTGAGGTGCAGCCCTCACTTAAAAGGCTGACCAAGCCGCATTATCCTTGTTTCACGGAGGAGGTAGGGGAGAACGAGGAGGTTGAGGATCTGGCCTCAAACCCACACCAGCAAGTGAACTCCTAGTATAGTTTGTTTCCCTTACATCTTCTCATGGGTCTGTGTTTGACTTTCAACTTGTACCTTGGCTCGTACACATGCTTTTAATCAGCTCTGAGTAGCCAGCTAAATAATGTGGAAAATCAAAAGTACATGCTGATGGTATAGACATGATCACCTCTTTCACCAAAAAAGGGGGCCCTTTTCATCATCTGCCTGACATTGGCTCCTTGAGAAGATTTCTTTCGTCGGTCACTGGCAGCTTTCTGCATCTCTGAGTGAATGGCTTTGGGGGTGAGGCAGGGGAGAAGTTGGAGAAACACAGAAACTAGTGGGATCCTCATGGTCTTCACAGGCAGATCCAAGAGCCTTCCTTAAGCAAGAGGCTGCTGCGTTTGTAAGTAGAGCTACACTTCAGCTTTTCAGGCTGAGAAGTGACAGGTGATGACGTGCACAATGCGTGCAGAGCACAGGACACATGGTCAGGGAGGGGAGACCAGCCCTGGAGAGAAGGGGGAAAGCTGGTGTGGAGGAAAGTTTCCTCACTGCAAGGAAGCCTGGACAATCATGTAAAGGCATTTCTGTTTGCACTGAGACGGTTTAAGATTCTTGTAAAAGCTCCATTTTCCTGATAGTATTTTGTATAGAAAATATTTAAATTACTTTCCCTTCCTTGTTCTCTTATTAACTGAGCAGAGAAAGGAGTGGCACCAGATAGAGACTGAGACTGGCTCAGGATTAAGTGTCAGTGGTGGCCGGGCACAGTGGTTCACGCCTGTAATCCCAGCACTTTGGGAGGTTGAGATGGGTGGATCACTTGAGCTCAGGAGTTGAAGACCAGCCTGACCAACATGGTGAAACCCTGTCTCTACTAAAAAAAAAATACTAAAATTAGCCAGGCATGGTGGCATATGCCTGTAATCCCAGCTACTTGGGAGACTGAAGCAGGAGAAGGCTTGAACCCTGACCCCCTTTTTAGAGGTGAGGGGAGATGTCTACAGACAGCCTTAGTGGAGAGAAATGCTTTGATTTCTACTGATAGCAGTGAGGTGCCGGTCACTGGGCTTCATCTTTTCACAGGTTTTGTCTCATTTCATATTCAAAATGACCCTAAGGGGGTGCTTGAGGGCAGGATACCCCATTTTCCATAATGTGATTATTACATTACATGCCTGTATCCAAGTCTCTCATGTATCCCATAAATACACCAACTATGTATCACAAAAATAAAAAATAAATAAAATGACCCTGCGGCGGACCACTACCTGGTGTTTTCACGGATGAAATGGGAGCAGGCTGAGAGAAGACACCTAACCCACCCTGAGTAATGCAGACACAGTGGGGGAGCCAAGATGAAGGCCAAGTCTATAACTCTTGCTTCTTTTCCCTCAGATTTGAATAACCCAATACTACATGCTCCAAAGGCCAGAAGCTTACAGTGTGAAGAGTCGCTTTCTTGATATATTACTGATGTCTGAATATTTCTCGAGCTTTTATGGCATGATCTCCTCACTGCTCCCCACGTCTCTCTCACTAAAGACAAGGAGCACCCCACCCTCACAGGTCCCCAGTCTCAGGCTAGCCTTCTGCATGCTGTGCTGGTGAAGGCAGCCCCAGCCACCTGCTAGATCCACTTCTGAGCCCCACTTTTGGATATTTCTTGTCCCTTATTATTTCCCTCTTTCCCTAGTGTCTCCCAGCCCCACCTTTGCCTCCCTCCAACCGTGAGTGGCTGGAGTGCTACCATCCTCAGCACTGGGATGCATCGGCCCTCGCCCCACCCACTGCCAGGTTGCAGCATGAGATCTGCTCCCCAATGTGACCTCAGCAGGCTGACATCAGCCCCCGCAGCGAGGACCACATGCCCAGGCTGCTGGCGACATCATAGCCTGATGCGTGCGCGAGACCAGAGTGCCCGTTTTGTACCAGTGCTGTGCAGCCAGCTGCTCTCCCTTCTTGCAACGCCGGTGCCAGCCCTCCCCCTGTGATGCAAGAAGGCCACCTGGATGAGGTCTGCGTACTCACTCACTAGATGACAAGTAATGGCATTACAAGTAATGGCCCCGCTAGATGACAAGTAATGGTGTTAACGGAGGGAAAAAGTGTTAACTCAATTTTCTATTCAAATCTTACAGCTTAATATTTATTATACCATTTATGATCTGTTTTTTTAGAAATCCCAAAGAATGGACTCACAGAGCTCCCCCACTGCATGCAGGTGGCTTTCTCTGTATTCACTCTGTCTCAATCTGTGCTTCTTAAATCTCTATTTCAACAGCTGAAGTTACAAAAACTGGTGACTCCTCCCTGTCTTCTGAAATACTAGCGTGTCTTGACAAACAGCACTTTCCCTGGAGGTGACAAAGGAATATTACCCATGTTGCAGTGAGCTTCAGATTTTATCTTGAACCATTAGCTTTCAGCCACAGCTCATTCATTATTCATTTGCTGTAAGGAAATGGCTGCCGCCCAGAACATTTCAGGAGACTTGAATTGTTGCCGCTGCCCAGAACAACTCACGGTATCATCAGACACGCACCACGAGGGACGCGGACTCCAGGATTTAAACAGCCACTGGAAATTACCTGTGGTGCTCTCTCACCTGGAGGCCATCCTCAGCAATGTAAATGTAACTTTTCAACAAAAGATAAATAGAAACTTTACAAATTAGCCCATGATTTAGAAGATAATGGGGGCGCAGAATCCATAACATATTCACTCTCTCCAGCACCTACCGCACGCTGTACTTTTCTGAATTGACTAGCTCCCCCTCAGCAGACTCCCTTAAGATACATGTGTACTGGAACAGCTTGTGAATTTGCTTTTTGCAAAACATCTATACTTTGGAATTTCAAAATGTGACTTTATTATTATTATTATCATTATTATTTTGGAGACAGAGTTTTGCTCTTGTTGCCCAGGCTGGTGTGCAGTGGCACTATCTCAGCTCACTGCAACCTCCGCCTCCTGGGTTCAAGCGAGTCTCCTGCCTCAGCCTCCAGAGTATATGGGATTACAGGTGCCTGCCACCATGCCTGGCTAATTTTTGTATTTTTAGTAGACATGGGGTTTCACCATGTTGGCCAGGCTGGTCTTGAACTCCTGACCTCAAGTGATATGCCCACCTCGGCATCCCAAAGTGCTGGGATTACAGGTGTGTAATCTCATTACTGTGCCTGGCCATTATTATAATTTTTTAAGAGGCAGGGTCTTGCTCATAGCTCACTGTAGCCTCGAACTCCTGGAGTCAGGCAATCCTCCTTCCTTGGCTTCCTGAGTGGCTAGGACTACAGTGCACCATCATGCCTTGCTAACTGGCTTATTTATTTTTTTTAAGAGACAGAGGTCTGATTATGTTGCCCAGGCTGGTCTTGAATTCCTGGTTTCAAGAGATCCTCCTTCTTCAGCCTCCTGAGTTGCTGGGATTACAGGCATAAGCCACCACACCCAGCAAAACATCATCTTTATAAAGACTTTTCTTCACATTTTTCACTTTAGAAGAAAATATTTCATTTTTCAAAATAAATGATATGTGATAAACTAAGAGTTGGTAGGTGCCATTTTTTCTTTTTTCTTTAAAGAAAGCACAGCTCCTGGGGTAGCCAATCTTAACTACACTTTTTTATATATGTCTACTAAAAATACGAAAATTACATCTGAAGGTGGCACACTCGTGATGAGAATGTAAAAAGCATAGAAAATACATTTATGGTCCTAGGTCCTAGTTCCCAACAACGTCTTCCTATTGTGTTAATTGTCCCCAAGGACATAAATGTAGGTTGAATATCAGAGTACAAGTTGCACTAATACTAAATACCAAACTACAGATGAAAAATAACTAATATTTGTGTGTATTTAAGTCATAATTTTTAATACTACACTGCGACATCTATTAATGCTAGGCAAATTGCCAACATCCTGCAAAAATCCTCCACATTGCCCAGGCCTTTGAAGCACATCCTCTCTCCCTCCCAAAGGGGGCGCTCTTTCATGCTCCAGAACCTCAGTCCCATTTGGCTCTTAGGCCCCTGATCTCTGCTTGAGCTCTCCTGGTCCCTCTGTCCACCTTCGGTTGCAAGGCTCTCAGGATACCTCTCCACCCCAGGCCATGCCTGGCCAGTCGCAACCTTCTCTGAACTTGCTCTGCAGTGGAGACAGTGGCTGTTGGTGTAATAAACACCCGTTTCTCCACTTGGTTCATAGGTACAGAGTGTAGGCTTCCAGCTGGGCTTGGGAATCTCTGGATCCCTCATAGCACCTATGTAGAGCTGTCTATACTCAGTGAATGCTCTTGATTAAGTCAGGGCAGATGGTTTCCAAGCTCATTTTGAACTCCTAGCAAGACTTCAAGTGTGACTATTTTTGTTGGTTTTTAAACAGACATCCAAAGTGGGGAATATTTTTAAGAGAGGTATTTTTGAATATTCCCACCAAGTTATTTTGAATCTGATGAATTATCTTGTACATAATGTCTACAAAGTAGGCCTGGAGAATACAAAACTGACTACAGAGAGAGACAGTTTCAAATTCCTGCTCTGGGTGGTGACTGCCTCAGGCTTCCTGGTGGACCAGTTTCATTACAAGGCAAGAGGATGTACCCTGTCCTTGGTGATGGAGGTCAGGACATGCTACCCCAACATATGGCACTTTGGCGTTTGAGAAAAAGCAGAAATGGGATGGTCACTCTCATTTCACCCACCTCCCCTTCTTCCATGAAGCAGGTCATAAGACTCTCCTGAGACAGGTACCTTCTCTATACCTAAAGAAAAGCATCTAAGACACAGATACCAAGAAGAACCTCAACAAACAAGCCTTGCTAGGTTCCCCCAGCTTATTACCACTAGATTAGAACTTTGTCCAATCATACTTCTCCACGACTGTTCCCTCTTCAACAGACCGAGCATAAAAACACACTAGTTGAACTATGTTTGTATGTCTTCATTTCCTTATGAAGGTTCCCATGTCATTTTTAAACTTAGATTAAAGGCCAGATGTGATGGCTCGCATCTGTAATCCCAGCAGTTTGAGAAGCTGAGGCTGAGGATCATTTGAGCCCAGGAGTTTGAGACCAGCCTGGGCAACGTAATGAGACCTCACCTTTATGAAAAATTTAAAAAATTAGCCTGGTGTGGTGGTGCATGCCTGTGGTCCCAGTTACTTGAGAGGCTGAGCTGGGAGGATCACTTGAGCCTAGGAGGTTGAGGCTGCAGTGAGCTGCGATCGTACCACTGCACTAGAACCTGAACAACAGAATGAGACCCTATCTCAAACAAACAACAACTTGTATTAAGTAAATTTGCATGCTCTTTTCTCATTAACTACCTCTTGTTATATGGGCCTCAGCCTTGAACCTAGGATGGGAGAGGAAAAGATTGTTTTCTTCTTCTGATTAGCAAATCCAGGTCTGATTCCAGATCGTTTTGTGAGCTTTAAACTGCCTACCCTGTTCTAACCTCATATGACAACCTACTCATCTATTTGGGGGGAATGCTAGGAAGATCTTATGCATGGCATTGAAAAACCTTTTTCTAATGCCTTGAAAGTGCCATATGAATCACCTAAAATGTCAAATAAAAGCCTAAATGACATTTTAAATCATAAAAATTATGTTTTATGATTACGCTGGCTCAGTAGATTTTAGTTTAATTGCCTCTCCGAAAAGTCCCAAGGCAACAGATAACTAATGAACAAGTCCTTTCTGATCTATAATAAAATCATAGATTATAAGGGTTCCCACACTCACACCCCTTCTAGTTCACACTTCTTCCTTCTGAAAATCTCAGCTGTTAACAGGTTGACAGACGTTCAATCCGGTTGTTTTGAAACACAAAGTAGTCTGAATCCACTTAGGAGACAAATGATTTCCTTTGATGTGGGAAAACATGCAAGGATTTGCTTTTGCAATCCAGGGTGTGACGAAGATGATGAGTTCTGACAGTACACTCAGGCTCACGTTTCAAAATGAAGAATTACAGTGCAACATGTTGACAGTACTAGGATGTGGCTGCCATTCCCTACTTTCCTAGCTTCCTTCAAAAGAAAGTGCTTTTTTCTTTCTTTTCTAAACACTGGGGGTTAAAAGAGGAGTGAAAAGTGTAACAAAGGGCTATACAGACAAGTTTTGTGCATTTCTAACTTTGCATTGGAAATCCGCTCCTGACTTACCGCAGTCAGCATGAAGCTTAAAATCCAAGATCACTGGCCTTGCTGGTTTTCCTTCTATCAATGACCACAACTGCCCCAGTCTCAAAACCTCAGCATCAGTGTTGACCAGTATGATCATATGTTCAATTTGCCTGGGATAGTCCCAGTTTGTGCCCGTTTTCCCAGCATCCTGACCAGTGTAGCATTTGTCTTGAAAAATGTCCTAGGTTGGATGGTAAATTTTATGATCACTCTATTTTTCCTCTTTCCCCTAAAAAATACTGCTCACATTTCCTTTGTGTGACCTGGTCATTCATTCCTTTATTTTAATTCTACCGCCTGTATGAATGGCACTGACATACTACTCCCCGCTCTGTGATCTCCAGTCTCTAATCAATTATACACATGAAGCTACTGCTCTGAAGCCCTGGATATCTTCTCCTTATTTAATGGACTAAATCCAAATTCAGGCATTCAAGATCTTTCACGTCCTGGCCCTTTTGCTGTTTCTGCAGCCTTGTCTCTCTGATGTAATATGTGGGCCCAGCACAGTTGCTTGCTCAGCCTCCTACACACTGTCTTATGCATCTGCTTCTGTGATACAGTTGTTCAAGCTGCTCTGCTCTCTCTTATCTAAGACCTACTCTCCTTGACCAACTCAGCTCTCACTTCCTCCCGAAAGCTTTCTCTGCTGTCCCTGCCTTCGATCAATCACCTCTCCTACATGACGCTCCTGCAGCATCTAACCTCAGAACTACTGACTTCGCACTTAGCACAGCCCACCTTGCATTCTTTGTCCCTTTCATGCCTCAGTTCTCTCTCTCCAGGTAGACTGTAAGCTCATCAGGAGCAAGGATCTTTTTCTTTCCTCCAATAGCCACCAAAGTCTGCCCGGAGAAGGCAGGAGGCAGCATAAAATACAGGAAAAGCACCGGACTTAGCATGGTTTGTCTTAGACTTGCCACTTGCTAGCTGTGAAGGCCAGGGAAAGGTTTACCTCTCATCCTCCGTTTCTGCATCTATGCATCGGGGGATGAGGATGATACCAATACCTGCCATGCCTTGTGCCTTTAGAATCAGGTAAAGTGGGTCTATTCTGAATTGCAAAGATTTACAAATGTGAGGAATTAGTTAACAGTTTTTTGATGATGGTAACCACAAAGACAGCTAGCCACAGCCTAATTAGAACTACCTATCACATGGTGCTTCAGAGACACATTAGGACCCAGCTGAATGCATCTTGGGCAGGTTTCAGAGAATTTGAATTCAACTCCTTTCTCTGAACACTCATGAAAACACAAAGCTAGAACAAGTATCAGCCTTGAGGCTGCCATACTTCCTTCCTCTCTTCAAAACCAAAGTCTTTAAAGAGCTGACTGTGGAAAATGAAAGGCAGAAAGAGTGAGGGAAAGTGCCCAGTGAACATCTCCAGTCCTTCCAGCATTTCAGTCTACTTTCAAGCCCTTTTCTCTCATCTGCAAAACATCCTTTTGAGATACTGGAACTAATACCATGAGCCCTTTGAAAAACAGAAAAGGGGAAAAGCAACATGCAGTTTCAAAAAAAAAAAAAAAAGTAAGCCATTTAGCAGGAGAAGGTGGGAGCATGGTGATTTTGGAATCAGTCACACTTTACAATTCCAGCTTCAGGCTTGACTGTGGTGTTCCAGGTGGGCAGCTCTTCTGGAACTTTCCATGTAGCAGAAATCTGTGCACTGATGGATGTTTGTGGCAGGAGTCAAGCGAATTAGTCAGATAAAAATGTCAGCGTGAAAACAGGAAAGTGGTTCTCCTGAAGTTGCTTTTCTAGCTGTAAGCTTCCCACACCACAGAATAGTCCATCACATTATAGCCCACACGAAAAACCTGAAAGAATCACGTTCAGCTGACCTCAAACCACATATTCTTAACGAATAAAACATCCTTCCGTCAGCTCTGGAGAACACAAACTCAAAGCTGATATAGGACACCAATTTTGCAAGACAGTTTGCCCCTGGTAATTATACTAAAAATAAAAAAAAAAAAGGCAGCCAACTGGTGAGGGTGTCTGTTCTTTTAGAAAAGATATTTCATGTTCCCTCAAGCTTCATTATCAGTGATTGGTTTGGATGAATGGGAGGCTTCCAACAGCTTTTACCCAAGACCAGGCTTGACAAATGTGGCATGATTTTGGCAGTGCTCGGGCTCTGATTCAGTCTTCAAATGTCTGGCACGGAACATGAACTTCTGAACCTGACCTGAAGCTATTATGGGCTTTAAATTTTCAGGCAATTGCATCATTAAGCAACCAGCATGCGATGGCATTACTATCTTATCCGCTGCCTAAATACCACAAAGCATTTAAAGGCAATTGACATAAATCAGAAATGAAAGGCACAGATGATGGCAACAAGAAATGGCCCATCATTAAGGTTCATTCAAAAGCATACAGGTTGGAACTGCAGCACATTCAATTTTAAAATGCAGATATGACCCAAATTCAGAAAGCTATGAAGACCAATTTGTGCATTTTCACCAAATAGCATATCCTCTGAGAAATTTTTGTCTACATGTTCTCCAAAGTAGCTTTGTAGTGGTGGAGCTTCTTCCTTTTCTTTTTTAAACCTCTACTCCAAGAAAAGAGACAAAGCATCCACATTCAATTATGAGTTTTCTTTTTCACCTCAAATTACCAATATTCCCTCATCTCTTCCAATATCATATTGGAAACATACAATCTAAATGCCTGTGTCTACAAGGATTCAGTGGGGGAAATGACTTAACATTTGAGTGAACTAAGCTCACTTTATTACGAAATCTAATTCTAACCATTTTTAATATGCTAGTTAATATGGGGCAATATTTTTAATGGGCCACATCAAAATATAATAAAAGGAATGTAAATAAATCTGAGGACAAAGAGAAGGAAACCAAACTGGTAGCTTTATTAGCAAAACCAGAAAGAATAAGAACATTTTACTTTCATATAAATGTTCTTTGTCTTTTTTTTTTTAAACTGAGGCCAATTCAAATGTTGAGGAACAATCTGGGAGGCTCTTCAACTTCAATGGTGATTAACGGAAAATTATCATTCTGAATGGAAATTTTGCCTCTTCACAGTTCATTAGAATACACTGGCTTTTCTGACTAAATCACAGGTGAGCAAATAATAGAAGGTTGCTTATTGTTAGCAGCAGGCTGTGATAGACAACCTCACAAAAGATAAACTAACCCACATATGTGAGATCACACATTTTTACTATAAATCTTTGTTTCCTGGCTGGTCCTATAAACGCAAATCTAGCAGAAATGTTACAAACATAAGCAATAAGATTAAAACAATTTTTCTAAAATATCTTCTATATTAGACTTTACTTAAGGCCAGCAGTATTTTCAATATATTTTATTGTTTCATTTTTATCTATTTTTTTTTTTGAGATGGAGTTTTGCTCTTGTTGTCCAGCCTGGAATGGAGCCATATTGACTCACTGCAACCTCCGCCTCCCAGGTTCAAGTGATTCTCCTGCCTCAGCCTCTCGAGTAGCTGGGATAACAGGTGCCTGCCACCACGCCCAGCTAATTTTTGTATTTTTAGTAGAGACAGGGTTTCACCATGTTGGTCAAGTTGGTCTCAAACTCCTGACCTCAGGTGACCCACCTGCCTTGGTCTCCAAAAGTGTTAGGATCACAGGTGTGAGCCACCTCACCCTGCCAATCTATTTTAATTGTAAATAAAATCATCAGTTCTTTAAGTCAGAGATAGATAAAAGCCTCTCTTCTTCATCATTCACTCCATTGTGCTAATATTGCAAACAGCACCACATGCAATGCCCATTCCCACTTGAGATGGTTAATTTTATATGTCAACTTGGCTGGATCACAGGGCCCAGGTACGTGGTCAAACACTCTTCTGGATATTTCTGTGAGGGTGTTTTTAGATGAGATTAATATTTAAATTGCTAACTCTGAGCAAAGCAGACTGCCCTCCATAATGCAGATGGGCCTCATCTATTGGTTGACAGCCTGAACAGAACAAAAGGCTGACCTCCCCAAGCAGGAGGCCATTCTGCAGCAGACTGGAACTGCAACATCAGCTCTTCCCTGAGTCTCCAGCTTGCTAGCCCTCCCTGCATATTTTGAACTTACCTGTTTTGATGTGCATGGGAGCCAGTTCCTTAAAACAAATATCTTTTCCTATATACGTGTCCTATTGGTTCTGTTTCTATGGAGAGCTATGGGCAATACACCACTTATCTGAAGGGTATTATCCACTCTGTGCATCATCTTTTGTACATGTTTTGCTTTCATTGATATGGACGGGATAACTATTTTTGCCCATTTAATACTGAGAGTGAGCATTCAACCTGTTGGCCACAGAGCTATAGCTATTTACTTAGAGCTTCTATTTTTAACACTCGGATTCCTGTGTGATTTATCTTGCACGCAGTGAAGCCCTTTAAAGGCCCAAAACCACTTCCCTAAATTTGCACGCAGGAAAAGTCTCCTTCTGCTAGAAACAGAGTTTAATAATGCTCTGAGTTGAAGGTAGGATGGAAAAAGCCAATTAGTTTCCAGAATGACTCCTTTCTCCTGGGGCTACACCTTGTGGTTTGAAATTAAATCCAGTATCAATCTCACCCATACACAAATGCAAAGCCAAGGCTAGCCCATTTTGGATAATCCTGTGATCTTCTCCACTGAACATGAGCACAGACTGTCTAGATCAAGTTCTTTTTAAGGACGAGGAAATATGAGATTTATTACTAATGAAGATAGGCCCCAATCCAACCAAAACCTAGGCAGAAATGATTATCTTTAATCTCTTTTCTCATCTCTCATTTTAAGGGGAAAATCATAGTAGAGCAGAAGGCTCAAAAACTTGCTTTGGGGTCAAGGAACATTTTCCCTCTCCTGGCTTTTTCCAGTGTGAAAGGAACATACATGGATCTAATTTCACAGGTTAATTTCATTCTGACAATGGAACACAGTTAAACAGCCAATCACATGTTTATATCTATCAGTAGTTTTTAATACTGATGATCATGAGGTGGTGTTAGCCTGATTAGTTCAGGCCTAACCTAAAAATGACCGATTCCTCGTGAAAACGTTCTTTCTCATACAGAACATTCCAACTATGGCTGTAAGTCGTGAAACTGCAATGTAGTGGTCTTTAAATAAGGTATCAAAGAACTTCCCCCAAACCAAAACTAAGCAAAAAACCCAAAGAACAAAATATGTTTCTCATGGATTAATTAGTGGCAATGACTTTCTTCCATTATACAGAAATACTTTGACCAATCAGAATGCACAGGTCTTGGGGTGTTTTGGGTAGCTTGGGGCAGCAATCTGAAGTTTAGCATTTTTGCTTCCAGCTTTATTACTGATATGTAATGTAAACCACAGCTAGTCTTTTTTCCTGCTAAGTGTGGTCAGCAGTTTCCCATGATGTGACTGCTGATCCAGACCACTGTTCGAGTGGCATCATCACTCAATCAATTCATCTTTTGACATGCTGAGCTCCATTCCCACCTTCCTCAGTGACTTTAGTTACTGACCCCCTTTTGAGTATTTTAGTCTCCCTTCAACTGCCCTACAGCTTTAAAATGATTTTTAAAATCCTGAATAAAATTACAAAGTACAAGAAAGTATAGGAGTCTTGAAAGAAAAATTGGCTAAAAATGTCCTAAAGTACAAAACTACGACACAATGCACTCCTATTGTCAGAAAATGCTAAGCATTTTGATAAATAATAGCATCATTAAAGTAAAAATGCCCTTCAATAGATTTGCTTTTTATCATCCTGAAAAGAAAAATAGAGCCCTCTCATAATCCTCTCCATTCAATACCTGCTGCGAATGCAGAAACCTCACACCCATACTGATGACTCTGCGGAGGCACCTCACAGCCATAGCAATAGCTCTTCTGCCTCCTCTGGTCCCTGTCCTCCAGCCTGCACATCTGTACAATCTTCCTTCCCCTCCAATTATGCCACTCAGAATCATTAAACTTACACCAAACTCTGAGGTCCAGAGTGGTCTTCCTGATCATTTATAGGCAACCCAAAAATTCCTCCTTCTCTCTTTATCTGTTAGGCTCTCCTCGTTTCCCTGACAGAAATTCACTTACTGTCATGCACACTGCAGACTTTCACTAATTATTTGTTGAACATAAGGTAATAGTATTGTGATTATGCTTTTCAAAAAAGTGCCCTAATCTTTTTCAAGCTACACCCCAAAATATTTCCAGATGAGATGAGAATGTGCAATCTAGAAAGAGTTTCGGTTAAAGCTGCATTTATGAGCATTTTCACTACAAAAATATGTTGGACATTTACTACTTTCTAGGCAGTGAATCCAAAATATATGAGAATAAGATAACCATTAATTTTAATGGTGATAAAGGATTTTGATTTTCAGGTACAACTTAAAAATTCCCCAAATAGGCGGGACACAGTGGCTCATGCCTGTAATCCCAGCACTTTGGGAGGCTGAGGTGGGCAGATCACCCAGACTGGAGTTCAAGACTAGCCTGACCAACATAGTAAAACCCTGTCTCTACTAAAAATACAAAAATTAGCTGGATGTGGTGGTTTATGCCTGTAGTCCCAGCTACTCTGGAGGCTGAATCTGGAGAATCGCTTGAACCCGGGAGGCGGAGGTTGCAGTGAGCCAAGCTTGAGCCACCGTACCCCAGCCTGGGCGACAGAGCGAGACTCCATCTCAAAAAAAAAAATTCCCCAAATAAATCTCTGCTCCCACAGTTACACTTCTTTCAAGTAGTGAATGGATATGACATTCACTCAGCACAGCTGACAGCCTGCCTGTTTCAGAGCTGGAGTGAGCTGAATGGAATCCTTCTAAGTTTCCCAGAAGTTTGGCACACTGTGTTTCTTGAGATGATAGTCAGCGATATGGGTGGTCTCACCCTTTTTTCTTCTCTCTTTTTGTCTCTCTCCCTTCAAGGACAATTTAGAATAGAAAATCCCTGCTTCCTCCTATCACAATCGCACAAAAACCCCTTCTACCTGGCTGAGCAAGGCCCTCCCTGTCGTCAGGGAAACATTTTCTCCTGAGGCCTCTGACTTTTATTTTTCCTGATTTTGTTTTCTTGACATAAACAGAGCTATTATGAAGCTGGAATTGAAAAACAGCAGTATTAAACTGAATTCCATTCTCCACGTTACTGTTACCTGATGTCTTTCTATGCCCTAGCATCAAACTCTTCTTGGAGGAAATTGGTAGGAGACCTGTGGGAGATGGTCTGGAAGGATGGTGCTTGGGGTCTGCTGACCTGCAGCTAGAGCTGATCCTAGACTGTTGCTTACAAAACGACTGACTTCTATACAAAAATAGCAGCAATCACTGCTGAAATCTCCCAATCCACCCAAACAAGTCTTCCACACTAGGGAGCAAAGCGTTTGCATCTGGGACAGTTATGCAGGAAGAGAGACTAACTACTTGATGTGGCTAAAATAGGAAGGAAAGTAAGTAATTGCAAGCCTTAAGCCAAGTGAGGCCTTTCCCCCACTTCACCCCTAATCTTGACTAGCATTTTTTGCCAGCCTGCCCTATTCCCTCAGTTCTTCCATGTAATCCTCAAGGCAAAACTTAAACCCCACACAATATAAGAGGCTTATTATTGTTCCTTCCCCTCAGTGATGACTTCCTCTTTCTCATTGGGCACTTACTCTCTACTGTCATTTTTTCCCCCCTGTGAGTCCTGGAGTTTCTATTGTAACTTAAGGACAGAAACCAAGTCAGCTATCTTTGGGTATCAAACTGCTAGAACGCTCTCTGGCATGTCCCAGTTGATGGTAGTTCTAGGGCTGAGGACGAAGGAAGTCTAGGGGTCTGGCTATATTAGCAGTTCCAGGCACTGCAGGGGCAAGCTCCATCACCTAATGGCTTTTGATCTGTAACAATTCTCATTTGCAAGGCTGCATTAAGAGCAGGATACCATATTTTAATATCTCAAATAACATAATTAAATATATGAATTAGTATTATATACTATTTACATACCATTAAATACCATTACTAGAGTCATTGAAAGTTACTTAACTTCAAAGTATTTTAAAGATCATTTGAAATGTCTTGTTGAGGAATTCAGACATCATAAAGACATTGAGAATAATCACATCCTGTTAAGCATATGACGTTTTACAAGAAAACAAATGCAAAAGAAAAACCCTGCATACACTCCTATGTATCAATGCAGGATTACCTATTATTTGACTTGATATTGCCAGTACTTAGCACATAAATGACATTTAATAAATACATGTTGGGGGGCCAGGTGCGGTGGCTCAAGCCTGTAATCCCAGCACTTTGGGAGGCCAAGGCAGGTGGATCATGAGGTCAAGAGATCGAGACCATCCTGGTCAACATAGTGAAACCCTGTCTCTACTAAAAATAAAAAAAATTAGCTGGGCATGGTGGCGCATGCCTGTAACCCCAGCTACTCAGGAGGCTGAGGCAGGAGAATTGCCTGAACCCAGGAGGCGGAGGTTGCGGTGAGCCGACATCGCACCATTGCACTCCAGCCTGGGTAACAAGAGTGAAACTCCGTCTCAGAAAAAAAAAAGAAAAAGAAAAAAAATACATGTTGGTTAACTGAATGAGTAAATATGAATTGTTTTCACATACTCATATTTTTAATACATTAAGTACGTACTCCACACATTGCTATAAAAGTAGTGTGCATAACTGATTCTTTAGGAGCAGTAACAAAACACAAGGTTGAAAGGAACATCCAACAGAAAACAATGCTACCTTTTTGAACAGACAATAATTCTTTCAGCAACATCAAAGTAATAAAGTTGAATAGAAAGAACCAGCCGGCTATGAATCAAGAGATTGGGTTCCAGAAGTCTCCTGTTTTATGTGATCTTGTGCAGGGCATTTCACTCCCTTGGACCTCAGTCTCTGTAAAAGGAGGGGCTGAGGCCAGATGCCTTTTTAGGTCCTCTCCCTCCCTGACTTTCCAAGGATGCTAGGACTTCTTCAGCATGGAACTCAACCCCACACCCCTTGCCTGCTAGAAGACATCTCACTGACTTTGTGTTTTAAATGGAAAGGATGTGTGACATGGAATATGAGGTGTGCCCTGCAAGTAATAATGTAAGGAGACAAGAGAAGAACTGTGTGGGACCACAAGATAAAAAGTGTAAGACTCATCACCCTGGAGAATCTCTAAACAAAGGTTTCCTTTTAGTTAAGTTTTTATTTTGCGGGTAATTTTTTTTCTTGGAAAATGAAGGATCGGAACCCCTGGCCTTGCCCTTATTGAATCCCTCTTAATTAACGGGGAATGAAAGCCCATCATTGTACAGATCAAGCTAATTGGAAGCGTTGCTTGGTTTCTTTTCAGTATCAACTAGATGAAGCTTGGACGCACTCTTGCCTTTTTGTTGTTGTACAAAAAACTGTTTTAGCTTTGATTATCTACCTTATTCCCTTTTAGGAGGATGATGAGGTTGGGTAAAAAAAAAAAAAAAAAAAACTCTCTTTAAAAACAATGACTCTATTCACAAGGCCAGGTACAATGTATGATAAGAAATATCCAATTTTTATTCTTGGTGATGGCCAACTCAAGGCTGGGTTTAGGCAAGAATTGAAAGCCTACATAAGCATAGGCTTTTTGGTCTTTTCAACATTTTTCTTTAAGCCAAGTGAGGTGACAAACATTTCCAAAACGGTACAATACAGTTAATTCAATGTGCTGGCAACTTTTACATTTTAAAAGTGTTCTGAGTTTCAATTTAGTGTTATCCAATTTAAGTCAAAGGATTTCTTCAGCAAAACCTAGCAACCAATATTTGCTAGAATAATATGTGCTAGAGAATAAAATGAGATTGAAATGTATTCTAAAATAACCCTTACAGCTAAGTTTATCTTACAAAGTTAAGTAACAACAGATTCTCTTGGAGAAATGGAAATCCTTTTTAGGGTTTAAAAAGTTATTGAAATGCTAATGCTACATTAAAATTTTGTTTCCAAAGAGGCATTTTAAGCAATAAACAAAGAAGGAAAATTGAAGTATCATTTTATATTGGGCCCCAGAGAGATCATACTTGCTGGGGGTGAGGGTCAAGAACAAACAAATATTGAAGCCAGTAGAAAAAGACTGTCTCTGGCTCATCTGCAAAATCTATGTGCATGCACACATGCATGTGTGTGCACATGTGTGTTCTTTTAGGGTGTTGCTTCTTTCAACCATCCACTATCCTCGTGACAACTAACCACATGATTTGGCTAATTGGTTTAAATCCTGTGGGAAGTTAACTTAATAAATTATAAACTCTGAAAGAGCCACGGTTCTTGAGAAATCATAAAAGGCACCATTCCAACTCTGAGGAAAGCTTTGGCTACACCCTGAGGGCTGGGGGAAGCCTTGCCATGGCAGCCCCCTACCCTGGTCTATGCTCTTTCACACTCTCCTCTCCACATGACCAAAGCCAGTGGGTCTGGTCCAGGGAGCCCAGGAAGATCTAGCACTGTGTCCTCATCTGAGCAATCTGCCCATATTTTCTGAACTATCTGATCTCATTTGAGATGGGAAAGCCAGTTGCATAAACCCTTGAATGAACATTCTGATGCCAAGCTGATTCCAATGAATCTCATGTAATTTTGGTGGGTGTGAGCTAAATTTTCCAGGCTCAGAGTGTTCCTGGCACTAAACCTTGGAGATCAAGGAGGAGAAACTGACCTTGAAGACTTTCCTTCTGCCACAAAGAATCACAGAACTATTGCATGAGTGTGTGTGTGTGTGTGTGTGTGTGTGTGTGTGTGTGTAACCCATCCCATTTACTATCCTTCATATTATCATTGGTTTGGAGAAACATGTGCCTCATAGACTGCTGGGTAAATGTAAAGTTTAAAAATCTTTGTGGAAAGCAATTTTATGACATGTAACTAAAACCATAATAGCCTATTCCATTTAACTTCTTATAGATTATCATAAGGATATATTTGAAGACACAAGAAATATTTGCTGAGACTAGGATTTGTGGCAAGATTGCTTATAAAAGCTGAAAATAGGCCGGGCACGGTGGCTCAAGCCTGTAATCCCAGCACTTTGGGAGGCCGAGGCAGGTGGATCACGAGGTCAAGAGATCGAGACCATCCCGGTCAACATGGTGAAACCCCGTCTCTACTAAAAATACAAAAAATTAGCTGGGCATGGTGGTGCGTGCCTGTAATCCCAGTTACTCAGGAGGCTGAGGCAGGAGAATTGCCTGAACCCAGGAGGCGGAGGTTGCAGTGAGCCGAGATCGCGCCATTACACTCCAGCCTGGGTAACAAGAGCGAAACTCCATCTCAAAAAAAAAAAAAAGAAAAAGAAAAAGAAAAAAAGCTGAAAATAAACTGGAAACAACATAAATAGGTAACAATAGGGCATTGCAACATAAGTTAGAACTATACAAAATATATAACCTCTAAAAGTTACGTTAAAGAATATTGACTGAAAAACTACAAATAAGTCAAAGCTTATAATAGGTTACAAACAATATGTACACTATGATTTTATTTTCCTATATGGCCATACTGAAAAGTTTGGAAGGATAGAATAGATATTTTATAGAAGTAGTTATGATTTTAAAATTTAATTACCTGCATTTTCTCTTTCTAATTTTTCTAATAATGAGCACATATTGCTTCTGCAATTAAAAATTTAAGTTTTCTTATTAAAGAGAGCAATGAGTAAATAAAATTTTATATCTTTATGTTAACTTTACTGTAGAGTGTTTTGTTCTAAAATAATAATAGTCATTTTGAAAAGAAGTAAGATAAAACACAAGGATTAAATATAAAAAGTCACATAATTGATAAAAACAAAATCATACATTTGTCTGATATTTTGCCTTAATATGGGCCTTTCCTTGATTATCACAAGGGAATCAGTGTTAACTTACTTTTTGGAAAACATCAGTTTCTGAACTATCTTTAATAATTCAATAGGTGATCACAAAATGATTCCACTGTGTCTGTATTTCCACAGACTACCTAAAAATGGAGCTCCTAGCAGATTTTAAAAACAGCCTTTAAACATTACAAAACAAAAAAGTAACATGCACTGGTTCTAGAATATTAGCTCCAACAAAGCAGCGGCTTTTATCACTGACTGCAGAATCTCCATAGCCTAAAACAGGACCTGGCACACAGTGGGGGCTCAATAAATATTTGTTGAATAACGAAGGGGTGAAGAGCTGGGGTGGGGGAAAATAAATAGAATATAAAGTGAAGATACACAAAGAAAATTAATAAATTTCATGTTATCTTAAAAAGAGACTACTCAGTGAGACGCAAAATTGCTCACAAGTTTTTTTGTTGTTGTTGTTTTGTTTGTTTGTTTTCTTTTTCTCTTTTGAGACAGAGTCTTCCTCTGTTGAACAGGCTGGAGTGCAGTGACGCAATCTCAGCTCACTGCAATCTTGGCCTCCAGGGTTCAAGCAATCCTCCCACCTCAGCTTCCCAAGCAGCTGGGATTATATGCACACGCCACTATGCCTGATTATTTTTGTATTTTTTTTTTTTTTTTTGTAGAAATGGGGTTTTGCCATGTTGCCAAGGCTGGTCTTGAACTCCTGAACTCAAGTGATCTGCCTGCCTCGGCCTCCCAAAGTGCTGGGATTACCAATGTGAGTCACTGCACTCGGCCTGTTCATAGGTTTGAAATAGTAATAGTAGTGCCATTATTGTCTACCACGTATCAAATGCTTTATTTACTTAAACTTAATGTGCACAACAATCTGGCTAAGTATTAATATCTTCACAAATAAAACTGTGACTCTGAAATTTTGCATCATTAGCATGAAACTAATACAAAGAGACTGGTAAGCCCAATAGAGCTTTAATGAAATGCCACTGTATATGATTTTTCCCATTAAAAAACTGCAAAAACTGCAGTCGAAAACTGCATTGACTTAGAGGTTCTAAATAAGATAACTTCCACATGTGTCCCGAAACATAAGTAAGAAGTTTGAGTGTTAGCTAATTTAATAGATTATAACTTGAAAGTGCTTGTAAAAGTAAGTATTTGGAAAGGGTAGCTGAATGTTTCTAATAAAAGATATCTATTCTGAATGTAAAGAATAATAAATAAAGTTCATATGCAAAAAAAAAAGATTTAACAAAAAACAATTATCACTCATTATCCCACCCATTTTGGAGGCCAGCAAATGTTAAGAATGTGATGATCACATATAAGGAAAATTTAGCAAATAATCTTGCATCACAAAAGTCCTATGTCAAACTATTACTAACTTCATTTTAAGGTCAAAGAGAAACAATAATAAAATTTAAAAAGATGGGAAAATGCTTTCAAAAGGATATCAACTAACACTCCGTAGGTATCTCTGGAATACATTATAAAGGGGCGCAGGGAAATATGCTATTCAATGGTAAAAGCTGTAGCTGCTGCAGGCAAAGTGATAGCAAAGAGCAGAGATGAGCTGGCGGCATGGCGGCATGCTTGTGTTACTGGAGTTGGTAAAGAAAGTTTAGATTAGCAGCACTATTTACAGTAGCAAAGACTTGGAACCAACCCCAATACCCATCAATAATAGATTGGATAAAGAAAATGTGGCACATATACACCTTGGAATACTATGCAGCCTTAAAAAAGAATGAGTTCCCGTCCTTTGCAGGGACATGGATGAAACTAGAAACCATCATTCTCAGCAAACCAGCACAGGAACAAAAAGCAAACACCGCATGTTCTCACTCATAAGTGGGAGTTGAACAATGAGAACACATGGACACAGGGAGGGGAACATCACACACCGGGGCCTGTTGGAGGGTGGGGGAAAAGGGGATGGAGAGCATTAGGACAAATACCTAATGCATGTGGGGCTTGAAACCTAGATGATGGGTTGATAGATGGGTTGACAGGTACAGCAAACCACCACGGCACATGTATACCTATGTAAAAAGCCTGCACATTCAGCACATGTATACCAGAACTTAAAAGAAAAAAGATAATAAAGTTTGGATTACACAGAAACTTTTAGGGAAATCATACATAAAGAAAAAGGAAGAAAATGTGAATGAAGGCAAGCACCTTTTCCAGGGAGCTGCACCAAGGAGCTGGGAGACCAGCAAACCAGTGAGTAGACAGACACACAGTTTAGAGAAATGCTATGAGACCTCTGGTTTAAACTGGGAAGAGAAACAAAGGAGGACCACAAAAGCCACGTTTATGTGTGAAACCATCAAATAAAGCATGAAACCTGATACACTTCACCATGATGTTACCAAATTTGTATGTAAGTTTACATTTATATTTTAGCAATTCAAGACCCTCTCATGAAACAGTTTTTGCCTGCTGTACAAAACCTGTTAGCTACTTTCCATATTTAAAGACACCAGAGGCCAGTGCTTCCCAGGAGAGGGAAAGGAGAGGACACAGCCCTGAAAGCAGATGCCACAGGGGAGAAAAAAAATGCTTAATTTTGTGTGAGAAACTGATTTGCAAGCTCTTGGGCAAAGAGCCTTCTATTTGGGGTGGCCTAGATCCAGGAGTAACTGTGGAGGATAGAGTATGAAGTTTGGAACTAGAGGACTCAGGTTTAGGGCAAAAGCTAGCTGACCTGGGTCAAGTAACTTACAGGCTCTTAGCTTAAGTTTCCCCATCTGTAAGATGAAATAATGGTACTAGAGAGTATGTATTTGAAAGACTGTCTTGATACCTTTTAAGTATTTGCAAATAAGGAAATGTCTGAATTGCTGTTTCCCATGCTCAGATTCATAATATAATGCTTTCAACTTCCATCAAGATTTATATCTTGATGAAAAATTTACACAAAGAAATAGCGATTTTACCACTTAGGGAAAGTAAATGTGTATGGGAGAAGAGTGTGCCCAGCGGCCAGCAAGGCTCATTGGTCAACTCTGTGACATGTGTCCACCCAGCAATGTCATGGCTTGACTGATCACCACTCCTGCTGGGCCTCAAAGCAATTTTGAATGACTATTATCACAAACCTTTGGGAACAGCCTCAAACACCTGAAATCATGAATATCAAATCCACGAATGCCAACAGTGCTTTCTTACCAATAAAGCTTAGTAGAGATTTTTAATATTTCACAGTCAGAAGCTTCAGCCAACACATGTAATTTGAGTGTTCTAGAATAGTGTTAGTGGGCTACCAGGCTGTGTTACCACAAATGTGAAGACAGAATCATACAGTCTTGAATTTGCAAAATCTTTGTCCAAGCCCTCTGTATTCCCAGCAAAATCTCGGCCAAATTCCCTTGGAGAATCCTCAGAGTATCTTGGGGTCGTGAGTAGAGATGAATGTTGCATGCTGGAAAGCTCTAGATAGTCTCAAAGAGGAGCAACAAACAGGAAGGAAGATGGACTACACTAAAGGAACTGGAAGATATTCTATATTGTAAGAGTATTGGATATATTCTATTCCCTAAAATAATATTTTCTTCAGGATCTTTCCCAAATCCATACTGTTCGTCAGTAGAGAAACTTGTAGGGAGAGAAAGAGCAAAAGAAGAATATAAACCTTGAGATATAAACCTATAAGCTGTTACTACCTTCAAACAACTAATGAAACAGATTTATTCTAAAGAGGGTATCCATCTGATCACTTTTGTCATATGATAAAACTTAATGAAATATTTAATAATGTTATATTTAGTATATCTTGGATGATCTTTGACTTCTAAGAAGTTAGGGATTATTATTTTTTGTGTCACATACAAAGCGTGAATCATCTAGACTATAAAGGCAATCCTCAGGAGTAATTAATACAATCATTAGTTTATAAAACTCCACATATATATTTAGGTTTCTTCGTATGAACTAAATCTATTTCCAATTATAGCTAATTACAATGCCAATCATTTCCAGTCATTTAACTACTAACAGGGTGTTATTCTTAACACTGACCTTCTCTCTAAAACTCTCTAAAATTCTATAGAGAGCTGAAGATCCTATAAACAAAATGCATGTTTGAAAACCTGAACAGGCTTAATTCTTGCCATTGGAAAGGCTGGCTTCTTTTCAATTCAAATGAAGCTTGCTTTGCATTTTTCTTCATAATTATATTTCAGAGAGCAACGTTTTTTGCTACTTTTACAATTTTAAGTTACAGCTGATAAGCTGTTTACCTTATTTTGTCATACCTAAAATGCTTGCAACCTATGACTGTCACCTGACAACCTGTGAATGACTAACTAATCTAATATAGACAAAAGCCCAATTCTGATGTACTGTTTCCAGATACGTTTTCATAGAAGGAATGTTGTCAAAGCATTTGCAATCTCTTGGAGTTTCGGGGGAAATAACAATAGCAACAAGTAAGTCAGGTAAACTGATCACAATTCTTGATTTTTTTCTAGCCTATAAAAAACTTAGTCTTACAATAAGAACAAACATGATTGAGAAAAATAATCAAATTATTCAATATATATTAGTGTGTTTAAGTGATGTATATTTTAAAAGAAAATAGATGTTTGAACTTAAGCTACAGACTCATCAGAATTTCAAGTAAACCACATGTTTTTGACCTTGCCCTTTCCGGTAACCCACAGAAGAAAGTTCCATGCATAATTCAGTGGTGGCTTCTTCCCATCCTTTAGATCCTGGCTTAAACATCCTTTTCCCCTACCATGTTCTCATGTTCCATTATTAATTATCTCTCTCTCTCTCCCTGTCCTCCCCTCAACAAATTTTTGATGTGATTGTGTCTGCTCCATCAGAGCAGTGACTATGTCTGTTTCAATCACCAATATATTCCCAGCCCTTGATATATAGCAGATATTCAATACATTAATGAGGATTAATTACACCAACAGCCTCCAATTTTTCAGGAAATATGAAGGGCCACCTCTCATCTGCAATGAGTTTGAACCTGTGTTTTCTGAAGCTTTCCTGTTTAGCTTGAGGGTCAGTAATTCCCCATGTGGGATCCTTCCTTATTGACAAGCCTCAGTGCTGAAGGAAGGAAGGGGGAGTCACCCAAAGCTGTTTTGCAGTAAACCTGGGTAAACTAGCACTTTAGGAATGGAAACCCTCAAATGAGCCAGCTTTAAATTTTTTCCAATGGGGAATTCTGGTATCTGGCATAGAGCTTTGGAAACAGAAGGCACTTAATATTTATTATATTAAACTACTAATATTACCATAAGTTATTGGACTAGGTAGAGCTTAAGTTTTCTTTCATCCAGAGCTTCTGTGATGTTATGATGTGAACATGCCTAATCATGAGCCTGTCAAGATTTTCAATCTTGCCCCCTTCCTAGAGTGGCCCTTACTCTGTAAAAGGCATCAATATCCAGCCATTAGCCCATGCTACTCATCTAGGGCTTATGTGAAATCCATTTCTTTCTTCCACCCCTGGCAACCAGTGATCGTTCTCAAAGGCCTTTATTTGTATCTTCTTTTTAAAAAATCCAATTGCCTTCTCCATCTCTCTCACTAACTAGTTCAGGCCCTCATTGCATTTATTCAAACTAGAGATGAAAACTGTCAGCTTGTTAGAAGACTGTCCTCATGACCATATTTATTCTGTCACACTTCTGCAAATCTAAGTATAATTGGGTTTAGAAATCAGAATCGGTTAACTAGCAAATCACTCAGTGGCTAGGACACTGAATACCTTCATATATCTATTTGGGTAATAGCTACCGAGCAACCAGAAGGCTAGAGCATGGACAATTTACTTCATTTAGTTGTCTTGCCAAGAGATACTGATATAAACAACCAGACCGATTATGCAGTAAAATTCACATTTCATGTTCAAATGGCTAAAATCCCTAGTCTGGGGGAACTGCTGCTTTCTACATGTAACACCAGGCACAGAATCACAGAAAGCAACATAAACTGCTACATACTTACTCTACAGAATAGGTTTGCAAATTTAACCTACAGGACACTAAAATGCAGCACATCTTATATTGTATTAGCCATATTTTAATGCATACTTTCTGTATTTCCTTCCTGCCATTATCCTTCTCAGTCACATGAGTGAACTATAAATGATTGAAAAGTAAAGGGGTCACCATTAAAAGGAGCCCTAAAAAGCACAATGATTTCATTCCCTCCTCCATCAAGAAGCCATCCCAACTCAGCAATTAAACCAAGCAAATCAGGCTAACAGAGCATACACAAAATGGTAGAAATGGAAAGCACAGCCAATAATTACCAAACAAGCCATTTTCTTTTATCAGGATTTCCTCTTCCCCATCATTCATCTCACCAGAGAAGCATACACTAAGGACATGACTCCATGAGTTTTTATCATGGATTCTGCAATAAGCTGAATACATTTTCTTTATCCTGTCACAATAGAAACATAATGCAAGCCACATCTGTAATTTTAAATGTTCTAGTAGCTACATTCATAAAGTAAAAAGAAATAAATGAAATCAACTTTGATAATGTATTTAATCCAATTACCTAAAATGTTATTTTAACAGGCGATCAGTATAAAAATTCTTGAAATATTCTGTATTATTTTATGGCATGAAGTCTTTGACAGGGTGTGCATATTTTACATTTATAACACAGCTCAAGTCAGACTAGCCTCATTTTAAGTTACATATGGCTAGCGGGACCACATCAGACAGAACAACTCCAAACAAAAACATCCAATCAAGTGAGAAAGGTTGCTCAATTTGCCTTGCAGAAAAATACCAGCAAATGCATACCTTAAGAAGGTGAATACTAAGCAGCTTGATAAAATAACACATGAATGCCTGTGAAAGCAAAGATATGCTTTTTTGGAAAGGTAAAAACATTTTTAGCAATAATAAAAGGAAGGAAACAATGATCATAGCAATTTTTAATACAGAATTGGAGATCCTGACGGTACCTCCAAACTGTAGTATCTGTTCATGGAATAATTATTTTCACAGCCTCTCAGAAGGAAGCGATCATATCCTTAAGTAACTGAAAAACAAAACTCCAAGACTAGATACAGAAGAACAGAATGTCAAGAGCAAAATGTCATTCAGACTGATGAAGATAGAATGTAACACGACTGGGAAAATTCACAACCTTTGGAATTAAATAAAATCCAGTGCAGGGGATAGTTTGATACCCAACATTCTGGGAAACCAGAATTCTCTTAACCAGCATATTTATAAAAACATATGACTCGATAGCTAATGTCGTAGTGAGTACTCGGGAGTATGGTGTGATCCAAATATGACTTAAGAATCAATAAAAAAACTAAATGGTGTTGACTATCATTTTACAGCAAGTATATAATTGCATTATCAATCTGTGAAACTAGTCATTAATATGGTGTTTGTAGGGCAATGCTTCAATAACCACAACATAGGATTAGAGCCCCCTCTTTACCTATCATTACCACATCTCAAAATTTACTGTTTATCCAGTTTTCTGTTTGCCATACAAAAAGAAGCTGCATTTTATTCCTTACACCCCACAACTGCAACCCTCATCACACACTTACACACACTTATACACACACACACAGACTGCAAAGTCTTTGCCATAAGAAAGGACTTCCAACACTGACCTCTGACCAGCACCATCCTCCTGACTCATGAGAGCCATCTGTAGTGAGGAGATTCAGTTTCCTGAGCACACGAGATTAGTTCTAGATGATGGCAATTTTTAACTCTACTTGCACTGCTAATGACACCACTCAGTTCTTCTAGGGCCTTTATTTCCACCATGGTCAGGAAAGCTTAACACAGTTGCCTACCACTGAAAATGTTTTGAATTCTGTTATTCAACAGGAGAATCTCTTTTATTTCACCAAGTACCTTAATGTGTTAGAGTAGTTCCTCTGCGCTGCTGATTTCTCTGCATTACACAATTATGATTGTAAAATTGTAACCAATTGTCATGTGTTCCCTATAGACTCAGTTTGCACACATCGCTATACACAAATCAAATTTTGTACATAACCTTTCTACTAATTCACATTCTTTTTTTTTCAATTAAATATCTTTTCTACTAAGGGAGCAAATTTGATTTATGGCATAAAATTCTTGAGTTAATTTTCTTGTGTAGTTTATAACTTGAAGTTAACTAATAATTATGTTAAGCATTCCTAAAAAGTCAGTTTAAATGTTTTTTATGCATGTTTAACAATCATTAATCATCTTTTAGTCATCCTAAAACTGAGTCTGACAAATATAGTGTAATTATTTTTCCATGGTTGCTCAATTGAACAAATTTCATGAATCAAAATGTATGCTGCTTTTATACACAACCAGTTCCTACCAATTTTGATTTCAAATGTGTTAATTTACTGTAAACATTTTACAAGGCTATCTATAAAGATTTTCTTATGGATAATTATTTACAGAAGAATATAATTTTTTTTTTTTTTTTTTTTTTTTTTTTTTTTTTTTTTTTTTTGAGACGGAGTTTCGCTCTTGTTACCCAGGCTGGAGTGCGATGGCACGATCTCGGCTCACCGCAACCTCTGCCTCCTGGGTTCAGGCAATTCTCCTGCCTCAGCCTCCTGAGTAGCTAGGATTACAGGCACGCGCCACCATGCCCTGCTAATTTTTTGTATTTTTAGTAGAGACGGGGTTTCACCGTATTGACCAGGATGGTCTCGATCTCTTGACCTCATGATCCACCCACCTCGGCCTCCCAAAGTGCTGGGATTACAGGCGTGAGCCACCGCGCCCGGCCCAGAAGAATATAATTTTTAAATAAAAAATTAGCTATCCACAATTATAAAATAGTGAGTAAAATTTTAAAAGTGTACTTGTTTCTCATTCAAATGTTTCTTTCATCCATATTTACTTTGCTTTCATATATATTATACATATTATAAGTGAACTTGCACAGACAATCTTCTGCAAGTTTAGTTTAGAACTTGGAATATTGTTGATGGCACTCTCTCTATGGCCCTTGATTGAATGCATTTTCTTTCACTAAAAATGCAGATAGCACACATACCCACATGAATATGTTATAGAATATTATAGACCCAATTGCTTGTTTCAGGATCTTAAATTTATCTTGAGGTATATGTGGTATCTTTGTATCTAATTTGCATGCAAATTTATTCTTATTTTGCTTTTTCTAAGTATGCTACCAAAATGAGATGCATTTTTTTCTATGATTAATGTCAAAGGCACACTCTGAATTAATTTATTTCTATCATTTTCTCCAACATTTTAATTAAGCTTCTCCTTAACCTTCTCAGATTTGTTCTTTTAGTTATTATAGAAACTGATAAGGGCCGGGCGCGGTGGCTCACGCCTGTAATCCCAGCACTTTGGGAGGCCGAGGTGGGTGGATCATGGGGTCGAGAGATCGAGACCATCCTGGCCAACATGATGAAACCCCGTCTCCACTAAAAATACAAAAAAAATTAGCTGGGCATAGTGGCGCATGCCTGTAGTCCCAGCTACTTGGGAGGCTGAGGCAGGAGAATTGCCTAACCCGGGAGGCGGAGGTTGCAGTGAGCCGAGGTTGCGCCACTGCACTCCAGCCTGGAGCATGGTGAGGAGTGAGACTCTGTCTCAAAAAAAAAAAAAAAAAAAAAAAAGAAACTGATAAGATGGTTCCTGTGATTAAAAACAAACTATTTTGTATTCCCAAGATCTAAGCCTGGGTAGAAAACAGAACTCAGTTTTCAAATATCTTGGCCACTATTTTATTAAGCTTTGGACTCTTCTACTGAAACTTTCTCCCTCTGGCCCCAAATGCCAGACCTAAAAAAGTATAACTGATAGATTAACAGATGATTATTTATCATGAGTTTTATCAACATTATTGTCATCCTATTTTGTCACTTACTACACAGTATATATACATCACGAATGCATGCATCGATGTGTTTAAACTTACATAATAATGACCTCACTTCTTTGTTCACATCACCTCTTCTTCAAACCCCTGAAGCATTCATGTACCTGAGAGTAGTAGCCTATCACAATTCTAAACACAATTACGTTAACTACATTTCATGTAACATTAGAGGTGTATTATGCTAGAGATTTTCTTTTTCTGCTTATTTCTTCATATGCTTCTTACTCAATGCCTTCTAACTCTTGGCAATATAAAAACTGTAACTACAGAAGGAGCTAATGTCAGCAGTACTGAGTTTTAAAAGACAATGAGAGACACAATTGTCATCCTCAGCATCTAATATATGGCTCATTGTATTACTCAATGCTATGGTTTGTATGTAGTTTGTTTAGCTTTGCAAAGTCTCAGGTTGAAATTCGATCTCTACTATAGGAGGTGGGGCTTAATGGAAAGTTTTTGGATCATGGGGGTGGATTTCTCATGAATGGCTTTGTGCCATCCTCCCAGTTGTGTGCAAGTTCTCATATTAGTTTCCATGATAAATAATTGTTAAGAAGACCCTGGTACCTCCCTAATCTTTCTCTTTTGCACCTTCTCTTGCCAGGTAATACATGGCTCCCCTCTGCCTTTTGCCATGATTGGACACAGTGTGAGGCCCTCCCTATATACAGACACTGATGCCATGCTTCTTATACAGCCTGCACAACTGTGAACCAAATAAACTTCTTTTCTCTATGAGTTACCTACCCTCAAGTATTCTTTTGTAGTAACACAAATGGACTAAGACACTTGATACATGGTTATTGAATAGCATTCATAAAGGATGACCACAATCCTTAGGTCATTGAGTTCAAAAAGTATATAATAAAGAAGCACTTCTGGAATGGCTCCTCCATAAAAATAAAAACAATGGCAAAAAGTTATCAAAAAATACTTTTCTTAGAAGTCTGGAAATGAATCAAAGGCTTGCACCAATCTAAGGAGCATTTATTAAACAGCTGACTCTAGGGAAGAAAAATGAGCTTTGTGGCATTTTTCTTGACTTGTTCCCATTTGTTTGTATCCAGGTCAACTGAGATTATCTATTATTGAAAAAAATAAAAGACAATGAAGAAAAATGAACAGTCCCTCAGTGACCTGCAACTTCTCATTGGAAACAATAGTGACCAGATGGCAGCAGAATGACATATTAAAGTGCTGAAGAAAAAAAAGCTAGCACCTAAACATTCTATATCCAGCTAAACTATCCTCCAAGAAACAAAAACAAACCCAAAACTAAGAAAATTTGCCACTAGCAGTCATGCCGTACAGGAAACACTAGAGACTCTTTCAGGCTGAAATAAAAGGACACAAGACATTAACTTGATTCTACATAAAGAATTAAGGAGCATTAGCAAAGGTAACCAGGTACACAGGCAAATATATAAATATGTAAGTATAAAATACAGTAAAAATTTGTTTTTGTTTACAACACTTTTCTTCTATCTGATTCAAAATGCAACTTCATAAAGCTACAATTATAAAACTGTCTTCATGTATAAAGGTATAATTTGTGTGACAGTAATAGCACAAAAGAGGGAGAAAGAGAAAGAGCTATATGGGAGCAAAGTCTTAGTATATAACTGAAATTACATTGGCATTATACCAAACTAGACTGTCTTACAATGATAATTATATTCCTCAGGATGGCCACTATAAAAATAATTTTTAAAAATAGCAAAAGAAATAATAGATTTAAAATTATATACTAGGAAAAACTTATGTAATTGAAAAAAAGGTAGTAATGGAGTAAGATAACCAAGATAACCCAAAAAAAGGCTTAAAATGTATAAAAACAAATAGCAAATGGCAGAAAAAAATTCTAGTTTACCAGTAATTATGTTATTAAATGGGCTAAACACACCGATTGAAACCAGAATTGGCTGATCATTTTTTTTGTAAAGTCATGATCCAACTATATGCTATCTACAAAAGACATATTTTAGATTCAAAGACACAAGTAGTTTGGAAGTAAAAGAATGAGAAGATATAATATGCCAAAAGTAACCAAAAGAGAGCTGGAGTGGCTACACTAACATCAGACAAAATAAATTTTAAAGCAAAAATTGTTCCAAGAGCCAAAGAAGGACATTTTATAATAACAAAGGGTCAATTCATCAAGAAGATACGGTAATTAACAAATATACATGCACGTAACACTAGAACCCAAAACTACATGAAGGAAAAACTAACAGAATTGAAGGTACCCATATGTAATTCAACAATAATAGTTGGAGACTTCAATATTGTACTTTCAATAATAGATAAAACAACTAGGCAGAAGATCAAAAAGAAAACAGAAAATTGGAACAACACTATAAAACAATAGAATGAATAGAACTATATAGTACGTTCCACTCAACAAAAGCAGAATACTCATTCTTCTCAACAGACACATAGGATATTCTCCAGGACAGACCATGTATTAGGCCATAAAATAAGCTTTTACAAATATAAAAGGATTGAAATTATACAAAGTGTGTTCTCTGATCACATTGTAATGAAATTAGAAATCAATAAGGGAAATTTGAGAAATTTATAGACATGTGGAAATTAAACAATACACTCCTAAATAGCCAATAGATTAAAGAATAAACCACAATGGAAATTAGGAAATAGTTCAAGGTGAACAAAAATGAAAACACAACACAAACCAGTAAGGTGGAGTTATTCCTTAGGGACAAAATCATAGCTGCGAAAGCATTTACTTAAAAAGAAGAAAGATCTCAAATCAATAATATAACTTTCCACTTAACAAAGTGGAAAATGAGGAAACTAAACCTAAAGCAAGTAGGAGAAAAGTAATAATAAAAATCAGAGTGGACATAAATAAAATACAGAATTTTTTAGTTGAGAAAAATCAATGAAAGCAAGTTCCTTCTTCAAAGGAACAAAATTAACAAACCTTTAGCTAGAAAAAAACTTACTGAGAAAAATAGAGAGAAGTCTCAAAATACTAAGACCAAGAATAAAAGAGGGGTTATCACTTTTGACCTTGCAGAAATAAAAAGGATTAAAAGGGAAAACTCACAGTAAAATTAAGAATAAATATGAATATTTTACTAATACCTTATACTTGTTTTTTTTTTTTTTTTTTTTGAGACGGAGTTTCGCTGATGTTACCCAGACTGGAGTGCAATGGCACGATCTCGGCTCACCGCAACCTCCGCCTCTTGGGTTCAAGCAATTCTCCTGCCTCAGCCTCCTGAGTAGCTGGGACTACAGGCATGCGCCACCACACCCAGCTAATTTTTGTATTTAAGTAGAGACAGGGTTTCACCATGTTGACCAGGATGGTCTTGATCTGTTGACCTCGTGATCCACCCGCCTCAGCCTCCCAAAGTGCTGGGATTATAAGCGTGAACCACTGCGCCCGGCTTATTATAAGCCACAATAAATTAGATAACCTGGATGAAATGCCCAAATTCCTAAAATATACAAACTATCAAAGAAGTAAAACAAAATCTAATTAGACCCTATAATAAGTAAAGAAAATAAGTTTGTAATCTAAAACATTCCACAAGGAAATCTCAGGACCATATGTCTTCACTAATAAATTCTACCAAACATTTAAAGAAAATTAACATCAATTCTTTATAAACTCTTCCAAAAAACAGAAGAGGAAATAAAACTTTCCAATTCATTCTATGAGGCTAGTATTAACCTGATGCCAAAACTAGACAAAGACACCACAAGACAAGAAAACTATAGGCAAGTATCCCTTGTTAACAGGCATACAACAATGCTGAACCAAATACTAGAAAAACAAGTTGAGCAACCTATAAAAAGGAGTGTATACCATTAGCAACCAGAATTATTTCTATGAATGCAAGATTGGTTTAATATCTGTACTAGTCAAAGTTCTCCAGAGAAACAGAATCAACTGGACAGATATCTACAGGGAGCGGGAGATAGATGTGCATAAATAGATAGCTCAATAGGCAGATACAGATATAGATATATAAAGATATTTCTGTAAGGAATTAGCTCATGTGATTATAGACTGGTAAGTCCAAATCTGCAGTGTATGGGCTGGCAGGCAGAGACCTAGAGAGCCAATGGTGCATGTCTAGTCCAAAGGCTGGTGGCCTGAGACCCAGGAGAGCTGATGGTGCAGTTCCAGTCCAAAGACCAGGAGAAAGAGACCCAGTATAGCCAACAGAGCAGATGAATTCAGAAGGCAGTCTGTTGGAGACCTTCTTGCTCAAGAAGGTGGGTCATTTGCTCTTTTCGGGCCTTAGGCCAACAGAATGAGGACTATCCACTTTATGGAGGGCAATCTCCTTACTCAAAGTTCCCCAATTAAAATGTTAATCTCATATAAAACATCCTCCAAGTTGGCATGGAAAGTTAGCCATCACAATATCCACATATCAATCAATGTAATTCCATATTGATAAAACAAAGGAAAAAAACCCACTTGAGCATCTCAATAGAAATAGAAAAATCATGAGAAACTCTAACACCCTTTCATAATAAATACAGTAAGAAAAACCGGAAATAGAATGAACTTTTCACAGTCTGATAAAACAGCACCCACAAAAACTTCGTAGAGAATTTCATACTTAATACAGAAACACTGAAAGCTTTCCCCCTAAGATTGGGAACACAATGATGATGTCTGCTCTCTTCATTTCCATTCAGTGGTAGATTGCAGGTTCTAGCCAGGTCAAACAGGCAAGAAGATAGGCAGGGCATCCAGATTGGAAAAGAATAAATAAAACCCTCTATTTTCAGATGACATGATCTTATATCTGGAAAATCCTAAGGAATTCACAAAAAGTCTGTTAGATAAATGAGTTCCTTTATAAAGTTGCAGGATTCAAAATCAATATACAAAAATCAACCCTTTTTTTTTTTTTGAGATGGAGTTTCACTTTTGTTGCCCAGGCTGGAGTGCAATGGCACAAATTCGGCTCACCCCAATATCTGCCTCCCATATTCAAACTATTCTCCTGCCTCAGCCTCCCAATGCCTGGCTAATTTTGTATTTTTAGTAGAGACTGGGTTTCTCCATGTTGGTCAGGTTGGTCTTGAACTCCCACCTCAGGTGATTCGCCTGCCTCAGCCTCCCAAAGTGCTGGAATTAGAGGGGTGAGCCAGTGTGCCCAGCCAATCAACTGTATTTCTATCAACTAACAATAGGAAATCTAAAAATAAATGTATGGAAACAATTTCACTCACAATAACATCAAAAAGAATTAAATAGTTAGAAATAAATTTACCTAAAGAAGGGTAAGACTTGTACAATAAATACTGTAAAACATTGTTGAAATTAGAGGACCAAAAGAAATGGGAAGACATCCTGTGTTCTCAGATTTGAAGATTTAAGATTGTCAGGATGGCAATAACCCCTTCCAAATTCTTCTACAGATTCAACATTATCCCTGTTTGAAAATCTCAGCTGCCTTTTTTTTTTTTTGCAGATATTACAAACGGATCTAAAATTCTTATGGAAATTTAAGGAACTTAGAATAGCCAAAAACAATCTTGAGAAAGAAGAATGAAGGTGGAGACTCATACTTCCTAATTTCTATATTTCCTACAAAGTTAAGGCCATCAAGAGAATATGATACAGACATAAGGACAGACATATAGATCAATGGAATAGAATTAAGAAGCCAGAAATAAACCTATACATTTATGGTCAATGTTTTTCAATAAGGGTACCAAGGCAATTTAATGGAGAGGGAATATCCTATTCAGCAAATGGTTCTGGGACAAGCAGACATCCACATGCAAAAGAATGAAGGTATATTCCCAAGAAACTTGAAAACCTATGGCCACACAAAAACTTGTCCATGAGTGCTCATGGTCAGCATAATTCCTAAGAGTCAAAAGGTTGGAATAACCTTAATGTTCATCACTGATTCACAAATAAACAAAATGTGGTATATTTATTCAGTGGAATGTTATTTAGCCATGAAAAGAAATGAAGTATGACTGATAGGCTATAACATGAATGCATCATGAAAACATGATAAATTTTCATGCAAAATGAACCAAAGGCCACATATCATATAGGTCCATTTATATGCAATGTCCCAAATTAGCAGTGGTGTAAAGCAATGTTGTGAACTTTCATGATAAGGATGGTAAAGGGAATGGTCTGGGAGAGAAAGATGGGACAGCCTTTACCACCATGATTAAGTACTTTAGACATTGTTCTTAAGAAAAATTAATTGCAATATATTTTTTAAAATTTGGACATGATTCAATCTATTTCCAAAAGATCACTGTGACAGCAACACAGAGGTGAATTGCAAGTGCTCTAACTGTAACAATTTATGTTCTAAATCAGAGATAATTAGGACTTGGTCTAGGGTGGTGATGGAGGGAAGACAGAAAAGAGATGCACTGTGTTTTTACTAAACTTCCATCAGTTCAGTTTGAGCGGTAAACCCGCTCAAAGTTAAGCATGCTGAGTGAAGCAAACTGTCATGTTACTTATACATCTATTTACATTACATATATGATTACAAATAGAAACAGAGCCTATTCAATTGTGCCTGTGAACCAGGTCTTTTGAGAGCTTTGCTTTAATGACTTTGACATTGGGCAGAAAATGTGTTGAACTGGCATTATTAAAGTCAGAAATAACCTAACACTTGTCAGCTTTTTAAAAGAATATGCTAGAGCAGTGAATACTGAATGCTGGCCACGCAAAAATGCCTTCAACTATGTTACAAATTTTACACTTGCAAAGACTTTCTTCATAGATGATGCAAAACTAAATTACAACCCAACCCCTAGCCAGCTGTCAAAAATTTGAGACAAATAAGATTTCACTATACACAACTATAGATTTATTAATAGAGAAAGCAAAGATCTAATCAATTTTTCATTAACAGATCCATACTATCTCTAAGACATTAACTTTCAAAACTGGATACATCTTCAAGGTAAATCATTTACTTTCTACCACATGTTTATTTGAAATACATTTTATGGTGAGTTTATTAAATGGAGTTAACTTGACAAAAAATGTAAACCTCTTAATTATTACTTTAGGGCTGTGGAGGACATTTGAGGTCACATTTAATAATAAGGTTGGATTATTTCTGGCAAATGTTTTTGTACTGCTTTGATGCATCTTTTGCTGACAATGAACAGGTTTCCTTGGAAACATAACTGCTCAAAATTCAATACAAGCAGGGACACTCTTAGTCAACAGCCTCTCAGGCATTCTTATAATGAACCAGGAAAATGCAGTTGATGGTTGGCTTATAACATGAATATAATGTAAAATATATTAGCATTCCTCATTAACTCAAAACAAGGTATACTGATCTAGAGACCTACCCATCCCAGGGTTATAATCAAATCTACTTATTAAAAAAAACTTTAAAAGATATTAAAATTCTTTTATTGGTTTTTCTAACTTCACTGTTTTAAATACTAACAAATGATGGGACTAATATCTAAGGATTCAAACTATTTTTACGTGGAGAGATTTTCACTGTAGCATTATCCTCTATAGCCAGCAGTCCCCATTCTTTTTTTTTTTTTTTTTTTTTTTTTTTTTTTGAGACGGAGTTTTGCTCTTGTTACCCAGGCTGGAGTGCAATGGCGCGATCTCGGCTCACCGCAACCTCCGCCTCCTGGGTTCAGGCAATTCTGCTGCCTCAGCCTCCCGAGTAGCTGGGATTACAGGCACGCGCCACCATGCCCAGCTAATTTTTTGTATTTTTGGTAGAGACGAGGTTTCACCATGTTGACCGGGATGGTCTCGATCTCTTGACCTCGTGATCCACCCGCCTCGGCCTCCCAAAGTGCTGGGATTACAGGCTTGAGCCACCGCACCCGGCCCGTCCCCATTCTTTTTGGAACCTCCAACCGGTTTTGTGAAAGACCGTTTTCCCACAACATTGGGGTGGATGGATGGTTTGGGGATGAAACTGCTCCACCTCAGATCATCAGGCACTAGATTCTCATAAGGAACGCGGAACCTAGATCCCTCACATGCCCAGTTCACAATAGGGTTTGCACTCCTATAAGAATCTAATGCTGCCACCGATCTGGCAGGAGGCAGAGCTCAGGCAGTAATGCTTCCTTGCTCACTGTTCACCTCATAATGTGCAGCCCAGTTCCTAACAGGCTACTAGGCCTGGGCATTGGGGACCGCTGCTCTTTATCAACATTAAATGCAATAAAACTGGATATGCATTGCTAAGACATGATCTGGGAACTATTACCGAGCTTTGGTGAATGAGTAACTTGAATAGGTGAAGCTATTTGGAATGCCTATTTGGAATGGACATGTCAACAGCTGACCCTCCAAGCTAATTGCTGCAGTTCTGGGGTGCATACAGAAGAGGTGAGTTAAGTATTTAACGTGCCATGAATTTCTATATGTGAAGAAAAACATTTCTTTATCTAGTACATTAGCTGGGGTAATCAAATACCTATTTTCTTTTGTTTGTTTGTTTTTGAGACAGGGTCTTGCTGTGCCCTCCCAGGGAGTGTAGTGGTGTGATCTCAGCTTACTGCAACCTCTGCCTCCCATGCTCAAGTGATCCTCCCACCTCTGCCTCCCACGTGGTGGGACTATAGGTGCATGGCACCATGCATGGCTAATTTTTGAACTTTTTGCAGACATGGGGTTTCACCATGTTGCCCAGGCTGGTCTCTTAACACCTAGGCTCAAGTGATCCTTCTGCCTTAGCCTCCCAAATTGCTGGTATTACAGGAGTGAGCCACCCAGCCTGGGCTAAATACCTATATTCTGTTGTTGGTTGTGATTCATATTTGACTTTTAAGTTAATCAAGTTGCTGTTTTAGAAGACTTGCTTTTCAGTTTTCTAAAATTATTGTATTATATGCATTTATTGTGGACTTTACCGATTATAAGAAATAGCAGCTCAGTGTCTACTTGTAATGGATACATCACTTGTAATAAAGATTTGATTTTTCTAAAATCCAACTGCATAGTGAAATTATAATTTGAGGTTTGACTAAGTTCAAAACCGAGATTCTGTTATGATTTTCCAAACAGTAGAGACTTCAGGCTGGTCTTTTGAAATGCTGATCTGACCACATGACTCATGGACTTAAATGTTCCACATTTCCCTTTGCTCCTTCACAGGGGCCCCTCAGGGCTGGTGAACTCTCCAGTTTCCTAAGAGGCTCCTGGTCACTGTGTTCCATACCCACTAAACTTCCTGGTTTCCTCTGCCTTGCTTCCTCCTGCCCTCCAGGCTGCTTCTCTGCCTGGGAAGCACTCATCTTATCTGTACCCAGGGGATGTGAGATGCTTCTGAACCAGAGCAAATCTATCTTGAATAGGGGTTGGGTAAAATAAGGCTAAGATCTACTGGGCTGCATTCCCAGGAAATAAGGCATTCTAAGTCACAGGATGAGATATGAGATCAAGATACAGGTCACAAAGACCTTGCTGAAGAAGACTGTGGTGAATAAACGGCCAGAACCCACCAAGACCAAGATGGCAACGGAAGTGACCTCTGGGCATCCTCGCTGCTTATTATATGCCAATTATAAAGCATTAGCATGCTAAGAGACACTTCCATCAATGCCATGACATTTTATAGATGCCATGGCATCAGGAAGTTACCCTGTACGATCTAAAAAGGAGAGAAACCCTCAGTTCCAGGAATTGCCAGGCCCTTTCCCAGAAAACTTATGAACAATCCACATCTTTTTTAGTATATAATCTAGAAATAACCATAAAAATAGCTGACCAGCAGCCCTCGGGGCTGCTCTGCCTATGGAGTAGCCATTCTTTTGTTTCTTTATTTCTCTAATAAACTTGCTTCTCTTTATGGATTCACCTAGAATTCTTTCTTGCTCGAGATTCAAGAACCCTCTCTTGAGGTCTGGATCAGGACTTGTTCCGGTAACAGTGACACCTACACTTTCTTCACTTCCCTGACCTCCCTGGTCAGGTTACAACTCTATTGCACATTCTCATGGCATCATACACATTTGCTTTGTAACGTGAGTCCCAGTGACATGACAAGACATATGTGTCTGTGTGGTTATCCAATGGACATCTGTTTTTCTGTCAGTGCCACAGCATGAGAGACTGGATCTGTCTTATTTTCTTCATTGCATTCCCCAGTATCTTGCAGTGAACCAGACAATATTTGCTGAATGAATACGTATTTCATAATTGTTCCATTCCCTTATATTTCTTATGAGCATGGTGCCAAATGCTCATAAATTCAATGCACTTTTAATGTTAAATACTACACTCTACTAAACAAAGCAATTGTGTTTCACTTTTGAGATATAAGCAGAATCCCAATGATCTCAAAGAACCTGATTTTGAGACACAATCATAGCAATGGAAAGGCTTCAAAGAGTCAGATTGACTGTTAGGAGGCCCAGATCTATTTGGGGTATTTTGGTGAAAAGTTTGTCTCCATTATGAATTAGAAACCAATAGAAAAGCAAGAGGTGTTCCACAGAATTTTCATTACAGATAACATTTTAAAGCGTTCATGTGATATCTAGTGATATTTAGTGATACCTACATTCCATTTTTTTAATTGGTTTTGAAGGTCTCTTCTATGCCAGATATTGTCATATGCTTATACAAATTGTTAAATTTCATGTAACCCCCACAATAACCCTGGGAAGCAAAAATAATTAACCTAATTTTACACACATGGTTCAGAAAGGTTAAGTATCTTGTCTTGAGATAACACAGTGAGCACAGCATGGACCTAAGTAACTGACCCAGATCTACAAATGCAGAGGCCAGGAACACGTTAATGAGTTTTAATTGTTTGAAAATAGAACACGTCCAAAGGAGGCTTCATCCATTCAAAATCTTGCAAACGTTGAATGAAGCAGTATTAAACAATCACTAGATTGTTTCATTATTTAGTATCTCATTCAGACCAAAAGAATGCACCTGTCTGAACCCCACTGCCACTCTGTAAGAGCTCATATTCAAACATTCAAGAGTGATTGAGTGATTAGCTAACCAAAGGTCTTTTGCTTTGCTTCATTTCTTTTTTTTCTTTTTTTTTTTTTTTTTGAGATGGTGTTTTTGCTCTTGTTGCCCAGGCTAGAGTGCAGTGGCGCCATCTCGGCTCACAGCAGCCTCTGCCTCCTGGATTCAAGCAATTCTCCTGTCTCAGCCTCCCAAGTAAATGGGATTAAAGGCACCTGCCACCATGCCTGGCTAATATTTTGCATTTTTTTTTTTTTAGTAGACAGGGTTTCATCATGTTGGCCAGGCTGGTCTTGAACTCCCAACCTCAGGTGATCCACTCTCCTCGGCCTCCCAAAGTGCTGGGACTGCAGTACCTGGCCCATTTCTTTTTAACACACTGAATCTGGATAGTACTTGACCATTAGTGAATAGTATCTTTGTTATTCAAATTTGGGGACAGTACATCCCTAAAAATAAATATTAAACTCAAAGCAAACTTTTTCAACAGAGAAAAGTTATTGATTTAGGGCACAGAACTAATAGAATAATCTCAGGTTTTCTGCCTACAGCAGAGAGGCCGGCCCCAGGGAACCTCCCCACCTGATCAGCTCCCACCCCATTCACTCTTTCCCATGCTCTCACCGCACCACACTTCTCACAATGCCTGCCTGGCACCTTGGCATTTCAGACCTCTGCGTCTTGGGAGGCATCGTGCCGTTAGCACCTCGAAGAAAGAACATTGCCCTGTGTTCTGCAGGTATAACTCAAAAGCCACAGGAATTATTTCTAAACTGTGTATAAAATTATACAAAACAGTCACTCCTACGCTTTTCCCAGCGCCATCGTGATTGCTCAGACTCCCTTTCTGGAGTTTTAGGCCTTCACAGCGTGGGCCCATTTCCTCAAAAACCCGAAATAGTGGTGAGTCATCATCCTTTGAATCTGGATTTGACTTTGGAAAACAGCCAAAATCAAATTAGCAAATAATATGTATGATCAAACTGGATAATTCCATTTAGGCTAAAAAGTTTTAAATACAACAAAATCACTCCAAAAGAGTGATTTTTCTTGTGAGGCTCATGGACTGGGTCCAATGTCAACCACAAAAATAAAGAGGAGCTTCAAAAGTATTTTGCTTTTCTAAAAAACAGCTGCAAGTAGCTTGAACTCTGTGGTGGTAATGGTGTCAAAAGATTGGGGTTCATTTAGATATGTACACAAATTATATGTGTATATATATTATGTAGGTGTGTATGTGTTTCTACATATGTCATTAAATGTGATTTTAAAAGAGCAGTCCTATGATTTTATTGCCAGCAGGTCTTAAATTATTTTCTGGTAATACGTTTGATAATATAAAAAGATTCCTTATTCTTATTAGATAATTAAGTACCATTTGTTAAGTTGTAAAGATGAATTTTGTCACCCTCAGTATTATTTACAGTAACGTATTTGATGACTTCCTGGGAGGCTGTTGCTAAGTGGTTAGCTTAAAATTGAATAGCACGCTGGTCCCCTCTGGTCCCCGCTGCGATTTGCTGTGGTTGTTGTTGAAATGCATGGCTGTCATGTCATCGGGTGAAAAGCTGCTTTGCATGTGGCTTCTACACAGCTGGCTGCTGTTTGCATCTGACCGAACTTCCCACCCTGATCCCTGCTAGGCCCCGCCTGATAGATGTGAGGGCTCAGTGGTGGAGGTCAGGCTAGATGAGCAGCTCAACGCTTTAGGTGGGAGGAGAAGAGAACAAAGAGAAGGGAACAGGTCTGTGGGGTGGGCCCCTTTTAAACCATTCATTAATCTGTCTTCCACTCCCCTGGGTGGCTTAGAACCCCACAGTGGGTTGTCAACTGAAAATTAGGTATTATGTTTCTACAAATCTATTTTTCTTTTTCTTTTTTTGAGACTTGCTCTGTCACCCACGCCGGAGTGCAGTGGTGTGGTCTCAGCTCACTGCAACCTCCACCTCCCATGTTCAAGAGATTCCTCTGCCTCAGCCTCCTGAGTAGCTGGGACTACAGGCACCTGCCACCATACCCAGCTAATTTTTTGTATTTTTAGTAGAGATGCAGGTTTCACCATGTTGGTCAGGCTGGTCTTGAACTCCTGACCTCAGGTGATTCACCCACCTCAGTCTTCCAAAGTGCTGGGATTACAGGCATAAGCCACCGTGCATAGGCCAGTTTTTCTTTTACATCCAAGTATCTATCACTTTTGTGATCATAAGGAAATAAATTTGAGATTTGTGCCATGCCATTCAGTTTGGCTTTTATAACTGCTTTCTAACAAACCCCGTCACCACCACCTGCCATTAGTTGTGCAGTTTTGAAGGATATAAGTCAAATTGACTCTTATTTGGCCTCTCCATGTTCTAAGAAGGGGCAGTCCATTTTTGCAGTGAACCTTTGAGCCACATCAGGGAAGGAAGGTAGTGCTGGGGCTCTCCTTAACTCAGCCCCTTCCCTGGGAGCAGCTTTGGGTGGCCTGGTGGGACACTCTCTCTGCAAAGGTTCTTTTGATTCTTCTGCTTTTTGCTCCTGCTCCACTTTCCCACTTCCTTTTATCGCAGATGCAGAGGGTAAACTTGGGTTTCTAAAAGTTCCTTGGATCAGAAAAAATCGTTTATAACATCGCTAAGAATAATTCCTTGTAACAAAAACAAAGGAACACACAAAAATGAAACCACCTTTTTCGTAAGGCAGTAGCTGGGACCCAGCAACAGGGGCGGGTGGATGGGTGAGGAATGGTATTTTCCATAAACAACAGGATTGATATACAAAACACAGTGTGCGCCAAACATCCTGATGGAAGCAGGCAAACGGTAACTGAAGATTTCTTTCTTGGCCTACACTCCCGCTTTTAAAATATGAACCACTTAAGACATTTACACGAAGTTTGTGTTCAATCCAGAACTTTCATCAGTTTGAAATAATGTCCTACTAAAGTTTCACATTAAGTGAGATATGATGACCTTATTTTAATTTTGTTATTGCTGGTGTAATTTTGACCATCTGGGGAGGAGCACTAGACAAGAAGTCAGAGGACATTTCTAGCTCTCTGAAGAAAACTTAATCTGTAAAGTAGTAATAATACCTGCTGTGCATTTCCTAAGGTAATAGGCAGATTAAAATGATATAATATATAGGAGGCAGCCTGGTATACTGTAAAGAACTTAAGCTTTGGAATCAAATAGTTTAAACTATTTATTCTTAATATTGGTGTGCCCTTGGACAAGTAATTTTTTTCTGAGTGAGGAGTAATTAATATTTACCATATGGGACGGCTGCGAGGTTTTACATAAAATACGTAAAGTGCCAACCTGAGTTGGTTACAGGATTGTCACTCAATAACTATGAGTAACACTTAGAAATATAAACCTTTGTCAACTATGAAGTATTTTGCACCTTCTGGAAAATAACATAAGCTTGATATATTAATTAGCAATGGGTCACCCTTTAAATCTACATGAGATGCCAAAGAAAAAGCAGGATCCAGGAGCGAAGGTCTTTGTCCAGGCCTGGCCATTAGTGAACTGGGTAGTTAGTTCAAAACTAACTCGAAATTTTATCACTGAAGTCATGAATATAAAAAATGTTAAACAAATTAGTCTCCAGTCTAAAAAGAAGGATCATGTATATTAATGCAATCACAAGGATAAAAAAGAAAACCAGAATTAGGGATAATAAAAACTTCTTGGTTGTTTTCTCCCGGAATAGAATTAATAGAAGTTACATTAGAATGTTAAAGTTATTATCAATTGAAAATTAACATTTCAAGTCCGGTTTAGTTATGACTAAGTCTGTACAATATATTTTTCCTGTATCTTTTGGTTTTATTTTGAAATAGCTAAAGTCATTTCTCTAAAATTTCCCCAGCTCTACCTGTGATGATCACCTGGAAGTAATGTGCATTCTTTTAATGTGAAATATTAAATGGGCATGTTTGGTCCTTAGATTTGCAAACTGCCTTAAATTTAAAAATTAGCCTGATAATCAATTCTATTCTTGAAATTTTGAAGAATTTAAGTCATGATCTCAATCACAAATAGGAATAAGCAACGAAACAATACGAAATTCAGGATATTTTACCCAGGCAAGTCCTCTCTCAATGGTGAGCTGGTAAACTGACTCTTGAGGGGAAAATGAAAAGCTCTCGCTCAACAGTTTCCAAAGTATAAATACTCCCACCATGACTGATCTCAGGCTACTAACAGTTTAACCACCAGCTCACAAAATTTCTATTTAATAAGAGTCAGGGAAAGTGGTTTCCAGCACACACTGCCTCTTCCCATTTGAAAGAAAGGGTGTGGGTAAGGAAAAAGTTCAGGAAGGGAGCTCAGGGAATGAGCCAGTTATATAAGCGAAAAGTCTTAGGTAGGTGGAAAGGTCATACATGCAGCATATTACCATCTGGGCATGAAATCACTGCGGCTTTCTCCTTTGCTGCAACCCCTCTCCTCTCTGACCACCTAAACACCAGCCAAATATGAAGGGGGTAGCACAAGACCCTCCCACTCTAGTCAGTCCTGCCCACCAAATCACATTGCTGCCCATCTCTGCCTCTTTGCCTCTGCCCCTCTTGGTATGAGTGAAGTCTCTCTCTTTCTCTGCTCCCTGTCCATCTTCTCTCTTTGCCTCTCCCTGCCTCACTCACTCCTTTTCTTTCTATAGTGTCTGTTTCATAATGTTTTACAATCATATTTTGAATATTCTTTTCCTGCCACCTTGACCCTCCTATGATTGAAAACTTAACTTGGAACTAAAACTGTCTTATTACCCACACTGAAACCACAAATGAACAACTGGATAACTCATTTTTTAATTATCTCGTTCTTTGGCTCCCAGCATTTTTTTTTTTTTTGTATTTATATTGCTATTAAGTAGTATTGAGGGGAAAGGGTCCAAATAATTTAAAGCTTGAATCTAACTATTTCTTTAACATCCAGTCTGTGCTTATTTAATTTTTCCTTTGAAGACAGGGTCTCGCGCTGGTGCCCAAGCTGGAGTGGAGTGGTGTAATCTTAGACTACTGCAGCCTCAAACTTCTGGATTCAAGTAATCCTCCTGCTCAGTCTCTCAAGCAGATGGAACCACAGGCAAAAGCCACCATGCCTGGCTTGTGCTTATATATTTTTGTTGCAAAAGGAACTCAGGTTGTTACTTTTGTCACTGGCAAAAGTACGTACATAAATTTTGTGTATCCTTACAATTCCTAGAAAAGCAGTGCTCACTTATAATCAATATAAGTTTTAGGGAAATTTGAATTATATACTACGTAAAAGGGTATCAGAGAGATTAATCTCTGTTATCTCTCTTCTTGGCCACATTGAAATAGTTATAAAGATAACAACATTATCCAAATAGATAATATTTCCATGAGTATTGAGCTGGGAGGTGGGACTAGACTCTGGAGGCAGGACTTAGACACTGGACCAAATAGAGGACTAGTTAAAACAGAGGCAGAAGCACCTCCCAATGCAGTCTGTGATGGAAGCACCTCCCCATAAGTGTGCCAGTGTGCCATGTCAGTTTACCATTGCCATAACACCCATAAGTTACTGCCCCTTTCCATGGCAACAACCCGACAACACGGAAGTCCCTTCCTAAACTGCCTTTTAATTTGCACGTAAAAAGTGGGTATAACTATAACTGCAAAACTTCCTCTGAGCATGCTGCCTATGGGGTATCCCTGCTCCTCTGAGCCTGCTGCCCATGGGGTAGCCCTGCTCCTCAAGGACCAGCATCTCTGCTGTCAATGTGCACTACAGCTTCAATAAACACTGCTGTCCAACACCACTGGCTCACCTTGAATTCTTTCCTGGGCAAAACCAGGAATCCTCCAGGCTAAGCCCCAATTTGGGGGCTTGCCTGTCCTGTGTCAGTATGGTATGTTGTTTCTTGGACTTCTTGAATGGCAAGTCAAATAAATACCTCGATGTTCTACATAACACTAGACCACCATTTACTACCCATTGTACTAACAATGAGTCCTTATATCTTCACGTGCTTTTGAACCCAAAAGGGTATATGTGTACGTGTAGGTATAAGACCATATAAAGTATACATGATATATAACATAGGAAATCACATTTTATTCACATATTAAGCTATGAGATTTTGTATATGTTAAACATTTATGTACTATAGATTTATAATTTTAATGAATAATAAGTTAATTTTGAATATGATTGCTGGTATGTCTCTTTAGGGAGGTTAAAAAGAGCATTATCTCTACCCTTAAAAAACTACTGTATGATCCAGCAATTCCTCTACTGGGTGTATATCCAAAGGAAAAGAAATCAATATACTGAAGAAATGTCTGCACGTTCATGTCTATAGACAAGATATAGAATCAACCTAAGTTTCTATCAGTGGATGAATGGATAAAAAATGTGATACACACACACACACACACACACACACACAATAAAATATGATTTAGCCATAAAAAGAGAATGAAATCCTATCATCTTCAGCAACATGAATGGAACTGGGCATTGTGATAACTGAAATAAACCAAGTACAAAAAAACAAATATCACCTGTTTTCACTCACACGTGAAAGCTTAAAAAAGGAGGAGAGGGATCTTATGAAGATAGAGAAACCACAACTGTGGTTACCAGAAGCCAGAAAGGGTAGGGATTGAGGAGGATGAAGAGAAGTTGACTAAAGAGTACAAATACAAAGTTAGATAAAATAAGACCTAGTGCTCCATTGAGCAGTAGGGTGAATAGAGTTAACAGTAGCATATTATATATTTAAAAATAAAAGAGAATTTTTCTAATGTTCCTAGCATAAAGAAAAGATGTATATTTAAAGTGGTGGATATCCCAATTACCTTAATGTGATTTTTTTTTTAAGGTGGAGTCTCCCTCTGTTGCTCAAGCTGGAGTGCAGTGGTGTGATCTCAGCTTACTGCAACCTGCAGCCTCCTGGGTTCAAGCAATTCTCATGTCTCAGCTTCCCGAGTAGCTGGGATTACTGGCGTGTGCCACCACAACCAGCTAATTTTTGTATTTTTAGTAGAGATGGGGTTTTGCCATGTTGGCCAAGCTGGTCTTGAACGCCTGATCTCAGGTGATCCTCCTACCTCAGCCTCCCAAAGTGCTGGGATTACAGGCGTGAGCCACCGTGCCCAGCCACCCTGATGCGATCTTTACATATAATATAAATGTATCAAATTATCACATGAATATGATAATGTTTCAATTAAAGAATGAAAGTTTTAAAAAAAGAAAATCTAATCCCCCAGAGTAAAAAAAGAACTTCTAAGGTTTTATGAGTATGGCTTATAATGTATCACAGACACATTAAGACTTTTAAGATACAGCTCACTGCAGCTAAAGTGGCAATAAAAGGAAGATTTTGTGGAGAAAGAAAGCCTCTTGAAGCCAGTGGCTGTGACATCTATTTTTCCTAGATATATCCAATAATTTATTGAATCAAAGAGAATAATGGAGAAGCAAAAACCATAAATACCATCTTTGGTAGCTTTTACATTTTATAAACAAGGAAGCTGGGTTCCATAAAAGATCAGCGACTTGTTACCTTGCTTGCTAAGCTGGTAACAGTCCCCAAAAATGGGTGTGAAATGAAGAGGCAAGAGAGGGCACTGTCCCCTCCATGGGTCTATCCCTGCCCCTGAGGCTTGTTTTAAGGCCCAGAGATGGTTCCATCTTCCAGAGTGCTTCTTGGTTATAGGAATGAGAGCCTCCCAGGGGCAGAACAGAGAATCCTGGAGAACCAGAGACAGTAAGAAGAGCCTAGAACCTAGCTTTGGTCAGGAAAGAGAGGTGAGAGATGGAATACTGAGGAACCTATGGGGCAAAACTTTAGGTCAAGATCCCAAAGGAGCGTTGACATTCTTTGGCATACACCTCTTTTCGTTTTAATCAAATGCATAATCTCAGAAGCTTTTCTGGTACGTGTTCCTAAGCAACTTAATGCACAACTGATCTTTTAGAAGCAACATATTTGGTGATGCTGTTCAGGTAGGTAGGGAGGTAGCTGGGATGTCTTTCATAAATGCCAACATGATAATGAAAATGGTTAATATCTATTTAATTTTACAAAGTGCTATGACAAGCACAGCAAAGTTACCTCCTTTACCACTAAAATATGTTCTATGACTAAAGAAAGCATTTCACATTTCATGCATTAAACACTATTTTTCTTTTTCATCTTGCAGATAAGGAAACTGAGGTATAAAGTTAAGAAGAATGTGCCCACGTTCATATATCTAAGGAGGTAGCAGATTTGAGACTTGAATGAAGTTTCTCTAATTCCAAAGCCAAGGATCTTGAGCACTCATTTTAGAATGTAATCCCGTGTGTAAAATTTATCTAACATTTCGTGATTCACAGCACCATGTTCTATGACTAAAGAAAGCATTTCACATGACTTAGTAGTCATTCGTCAGGGTACCTACCAACAGGGAATCCTATCAGATGTCCAGCTGGCATTTTGATCTTTTGCTGTTGTAGAAAATGCAGTTTTCAATGTTAAAAGCAACTTAGAAAAGATATAAATACTCATTTCAGGTAACGAATGAGTAGGAAATGGATTCAGGAGTACAGAGAATCTCAACAACTGATAAGGCTTTAAAAGAAAACTCCAGAAATAGCTCTTGGCCACCATGTATTTCTGAAATGTGAAATTGCAACCCATTGCCAGATCCTCTGAACAAAATCTGTGAAAATCAAAGGACATAATCTGGTAGGATTTCTTCTGCCATTAGAGCTATACTGAGCTGCAGGCAATTCTGGCTGAAATGTTTCACTCTTCCAAAAGGTAGCAGCTGGCCTCTGGTATAAAAAGCAAATTGGTGAATAAAATTCACACTCTTCAAAATGTGTGAACATCGGTGATATTTTTCAGCACCACTTTCTTCTAAAGCTAAACCAGAGAGGCAAACATTGACTTTTAAAAATTCCCTTTTTATTTAAATGTCTGTCAATTTTCTTGGTAAAATGTTTTGTTGAAAGTATTGCATAGACAGGGTTAGTATGCATGCATGCACACACACACACACACACACACACACACACACACACACAAATACACTGCCATTCTATCTTCCAAAACTAAGCTATAAGGTAAAAAAAAAAAACAAAAAACTTTGATCCAGCTAAACAAACACCTAATTTAATCATGAAATTCTGAAAGTATGATTAAGAGACATAAATATGTTGCTGTATTTTTATGCATTTATTAGCAAAACACTTTTTAACTCAGTGTCTAATAAAGTATATTTTCCCTAAATTTAAAATGAAGACGGCCCTACTAAGTAGCAGATATTTATATAATACAAATAACTTTTATTTTTTAAATTTAAACTTAATTTTTTTTTTCGATAGAGGGTCTGGCTCTGTCATCCAGGTGGGAGTGCAGTGGTGGCACAATCACAGCTCACTATAACCTCTAACTCCAGAGCTCAAGTGACCTCCGCATTAAAGGCATATAAAGGTAGAACTTAAACTGTAAAACTATAGAAGAAACATAGGAGAAATGCTTCTTTACTGATCTGGACAAAAAATGAACCAATATTAATGCATTATTATTAACTGAAGTCCATATTTCCTTTATATTTTCTTTAGTTTTTACCTAAGTACTTTTTCTGTTACAGGATCTCATTTATGACACCATGCTACATTTAGTCATTGTTTCCTTAGGGTCCTCTTGGCTATTACAGTTTCTTAGACTTTCTTTGTTTTTGATGACCTTGACAGTTTGAGGAGTACTACTCAGAGATTTGCAGGATGTTCCTCCATTGGGAGTTGTCTGATGTTTTTCTCATGATAAAACTGGGATTATAGGATTTGGGAAGAAAGACTACAGAGGTAAAGCGGCATCCTTATCACATTAAGGGCACACTGTCAAGAACACATACTATCAGCCTGACTTACCACTGTTGACGCCGACCTCATTCACCTGGCTGAGTAGTGTTTGACAGGTGTTTCAACTGTAAAGTTAATCATTTATTCTCCTTTCCATACTGCACTCTTTGGAATGAAGTCTTTATGTGCAACTCAAACTTAAGGAGTGGGGAGTTATGTTACACCTCCTTCAGGGCAAAACATCTACATAAATTGTTTGGCATTCTTGGAAATGTATCTATCCTCCGCGACTCACCATTTATTCAATCAGTTATTCATATCAGTATGAACTCATGGATATTTACTTTATACTATGAGTTTTAATCCAAGGCTACTTTATTGAATATGTTGGTCGAACTGTTCCAACTTGGCCATTGTGAGCATAAATTGGTTTCTGTGTCCCTTTATACCTCAGTCATTATGAGTTTGTTTGTTTCATTTTGTTTTTATTTTAGCACTTGCTTCCTTTTTGGCACTATAAGATACCTGAGGCTCATTGGTATATTTCCTTTCCTAGTTCTAGAATCAGCCATTTTTCCAAGGACCTCTGTTTCCTTTCATTGGAGAATGATATTAAAAACCAAAATCCGGGTATTAGATGTGTTCATTGCTACTAGGCCTTCTCAGTTGATAGAGCAAGGAAATATACCAACCAACATATATATACATACTAAAAAATATTTCTATATGTAACCATCTGTGTCTATACTAAACTGAGCCTGAGTTCATACTGATATCTCCAACTCTAATCTACAGCTTGCATCACTTTAGTCTCCTCCTTTGCTTATATGTAACATTTCACTCCAACAGTGAGTCACCTGGCTTCCACCATCAGCCATCCATTTACTTAACTGCCCAATTCCAGCATACATGTATAGTAGCATCAGAACTGTTAACCTGTACTCCTATGGAAAACAATTTTTTTAACTACAGGACAATAATTATGTACAGTTTTTTTTTGCCTTCATCTTAACAGATTTCACTCACTTCCAAAGTTACTTTGTTCAGCACCTTAACCTCCACTCCCTTGAGTGAGGTTGTTTCATACATTGTAATACAGCTAGATTGTTTTTGTCTCATTCACTGTTCTTTAAAAAGAAAAAGGAAGGTAAATATATTAACCTGTTTCGTCTTATTCTAAATGCCAGGATATTTAAAATGGAATTATATTTTAGACGAGGTTTCCAAGTATTTTAAACACTCTGCTTAAATTCCATGGCCATGGAGTTTATTCACAGTGCTTTTAATACACACGCTTGTACACATGCACACATACACATTTACCTATACTTAAATCCACTCACTTTAAATGAAATTGTATATAATCTAAATGCTGAAATATTTCAAATTTTAGCTCCTAGTAAGATAAATGATATCTTTAAGAATTATGCATTAGTAAGAATATGAGAATATAAATTCATTCTCTCAAAAATGACTCCACCTATAAGGACTTTTTATTGTCTCTCCTTCTCTTGCCCCATATTTGGGGAAAATATTCCCTTGGCTACTATGTTCCTCTCATTACTAGAACAATTCAAATTTGGGACAGGACAAATGGGGGCTGTGAACACAGTGTAAAGCCAGAGCTTTGCTTCAGTGACTCAGGTCTTCACTTCAATAGGAATGGTAACACACAAGACAAGGATGGATCATACATGAGGGAATATTTGGCATCCTGTCCAGTTTTAATACTGATTGAGGATAATTTGTGTGGGACTGACACAAGCCACTTCCATGCATATCCTAAATGTATTAAACATGGCTATTAAATTATGCCTGTCTGTATTTCCCATAATACACAATACAGATAAAACTACTTTCACATTTCAGTTTTCATTGCAACCTGATTTAAAACAGGGATATTTGCTATTAAATTGGTTGAGAATCTAGTGGCCAAATTTGAAACCACCACCTAAATTTAGAAAGTCACAATTATCAAGCATCAATGAAACATTCTCCACCTCCTATCCACAATACAACAATTGCTCTTCTATGCATGTCGTTACTTTTGACCAAAGCTGCCAATTAATATGACTCCCAACACTTCTCTAAAACATGAAGGAGAGAAAATGTTCAAATAGGCTCACGCCTGTAATCCCAGCACTTTGGGAGGCCGAGGCGGGTGGATTACGAGATCAAGAGATCGAGACCATCCTGGTCAACATGGTGAAACCCCGTCTCTACTAAAAATACAAAAAATTAGCTGGGCATGGTGGTGCGTGCCTGTAATCCCAGCTACTCAGGAAGCTGAGGCAGGAGAATGCCTGAACCCAGGAGGCGGAGGTTGCGGTGAGCCGAGATCGCGCTATTGCACTCCAGCCTGGGTAACAAGAGCGAAACTCTGTCTCAATTAAAACAAACAAACAAACAAAAACAATATAATAATCAGGGCTTTCAAAGGGTACAGACAGCTACAAGTTCATAAAACAAGCTAAATGTTAAGGTCAACATTACCAAGCCAGAGGCTTTCAATGAATTCTCTCATGAAAGATTCTCTAGTAGGTATCTAATGGGGCCCCAATATAAGTTGTGATTCACACATTCTGCATCCTTGAAGAAACAAAGGGGATCATATCAGAAACTCAAGGCATTTATTTTAAAGAAAGTTAGAGCAAGAAATCAAAAGACATTTTTTTGTCTCTTCTGTTCCGTTTTAATAACATTTTTCTAAATGAATTCTGGTGAGAAAATATTTAAATACATTTAATGTGGTCTAATATCCAATTCATTATTCATTTTCTTCTACATAAGCATTTATTTGTTCACTCAAATTAAATTTGTGGCCCACTTAAAAATCAGATGGAGCAATATCACTGAACTTAATATTTAGGGAGGAAAAAACTTTTGTTTGACATCCGATTTAACTGGAAAGCAGTTAAAATAAGAAAGCCATTAGTTCTTTTAAAAAATTGTTGAACCAACTTTTAGAAAATGTTAGAAAGTAAAGATAAAATCATTTACAGAACTTAAAATGGGAAAATAAAAAGTAAATTTGGGAAAGTGTAAATGACCATGAAAAATGTTAATTTCCTCATTTAAGAGAAGACATTACATCCATAAAAAGAAGGAGGGTATTCTGAAAAAGAAACACCAAAAAATAAAGAACTTTTCAGGCTCTTGGAAATTAAAAAAGATATACAATAAAAACTTAATTAAAAGGTAAAACAAAATTAGTTTCTCAGTAAGTCAGAAAAAAAACTTTAAGAAACATACAAGAAAATAAGAGAAACTTAAAAGATCAATATAGGAGGTCCAATGTCTGACTTAATAGAAGTTTCAAAGAAGAGAAAACAAAGAGCAAGAAATTATCAATGAAATAATATAAGAAAAATGAACAGAACAGCACAGTAAGTAGTTTTAAGATTTAAGGGGCTTAAAGAGTGCCAAGTACACTAATAATAAAAGACTCTCACCAAGACATATCATTCACAAAATTATTTCACAATATCAGAGATAATGAGTAGATCCTACCAGATGCCACAAGGAAACAAATAAAAATAGGTAATTAGAAGTAAATATGAAGGAGAATAGCATTAGATTTTACAATTGAAATACTAGAAACAACAAGACCTTTGAAATTCTGATGAAAGTTCTTAAATTGTATAAAACATCACAAGTGAAAGTTGAATAAAAACAAATTTTACAGATGAACAAGGTCTCACGATTTTTATTTTACATGTATTCTGTTAGGAAACCACCAGAGTAACTCTTCCAAAAGATGAGATACATTTCCAAAAAACTAGAAAGTAATAAAGGCCAAAAGGAAGTCCCCTATTGATATAGTTTGGATATCTGTTCTCTCCAAATCTCATATTGAAATCTGATCCCCCATGTTGGGGAGGGGCCTAGTGGGAGGTATTTGGGTGATGGGGGCAGATCCTTCATAAATGGCTTGGTGCCCTCCCTGCAATAATGAGTTCATGTGCAATCTGGTTGTTAAAAAGAGTCTGCAATTTCCCTTCCCTCTCTTGCTCGCTCTCTCTCTCTCTCTCTCTCTCTCTCTCTCTCTCTCTCTCTCTCTCTCTCTCTCTCTCTCTCTCCATGTGACATGCAGGCTCCCCTTCCCCTTCCACCAAGAGTGGAAGCTTCTTGAGGCCTCACCAGAAGTAGATGCTAGTGCCATGTTTCTTGTACAGCCTGCAAGATCATGAGCCAAGTAAACCTCTTTTCTATATGAATCCCCCAGTCTCTGATATTCCTTTATAACAATACAAAATGGACTAACACACTTTGTGAAAATATAAAGGGAAGTCCGATTTTTATTTTTTTTTAAACTGTGCTGTGGAGATGATGATTGTACAGAAAGCAAAGCATTCAACTCTACCTAGTGAATAGGAGAATGTAGGCTTCCAAAAGAATTTTCCAAAGGAAATGTAACTGGTAGATCATTTGATACATTTATGAATGTGTAAATTAATACTGATTAGTGATTAACGTATCTCAAGAAACAGTGAGATAGATACATAGGAAACTAAGCAAAATTTAAAAATTAATCAACAAATAACTCCAAGCAAAAAGAGCAAATTTTTCAGCAAATGAAACAATAGTAGTATACTACTTCACTCTGCAATAAAATGTAAACCCTACTGAATACTAAAAGTTTGTGATATGGATGCAGGAGGGATAAAAGAAAGATAAAAGGAAGATAATTTTTTCTTTATCAAAAATGTTAAAAATCTAAACATGATAAATCAAGAAATAACAGAATAAGCATTTTTTTTTAAAGAGACATGGAGGTAAATAGAGAAAATGAAAGTCTAGGAAATAGGAGTTGCATGGAAAGATGGGATAGGTAAAGCCTCTGCTTTGTTATACATCTTTGGTACTATTTGATTTCTAAGGGTATTATTTCTTACTTTGCTACAAATAAAAACAAATATATTCCTTCTAATAAAATCAAACTGACTTCAGAAACAGTAATAATATTCTATTAATCGGAGTAGAGGGATCCATCTTTGTTTGTTTTCAAGATTATACTATGGAAATTTTCAAACATGCAATCAAGTTGAAAAAATGTTTATAGTGAACACCTGTATACCCAACACTCAGACCCTGCCATTAACAATTACCATAGTTGTCTCATCACATATCTATCCATGTACCCATTGCTCTATTTATTCAAAATCCATCTTTTATACATATGTGTGTGTGTGTGTGTGTGTGTGTGTGTGTGTGTGTGTGTGTGTATTTCAATGAACTTTCTTCTAGGTATACTAGCATACGTATGTATGTTTTAGAAAAAAAACTTTTAAGAATCAAAAAATCAAGCAAATTATTGAACAAAATAAAAGCTAACTGGAATACAATAAAGTATGGTCCTCTCAGTCAAAATTTGACTTTGTATATTTGAGCTTTAAAAATTTTGTCATCAGGTCAGTTGCAGTGGCTCACGCCTGTAATCCTAGTACTTTGGGAGGCTGAGGCTGGCAGATCACTTGAGGTCAGGAATTCAAGACCAGCCTAGCCAACATGGTGAAACCCTATATCTACTAAAAGTACAAAAATTAGCTGGGTGTGGTAGTGCATGCCTGTAGTCCCAGCTACTTGGGAGGCTGAGGCAGGGGGATGGCTTGAACCCGGGAGGCAGAGGTTGCAGTGAGCTGAGATTGCACCACTGCACTCCAGCCTGAGCAACAGAGAAAGGCTCTGTGTCAAGAAAAAAAAAAAGTTCCTCGGAGCCAAGTTCAGTGCTCTATAAAGGGGCCCAGTAAAGGTATGTTGAAGTAAATCAACATTTTAACTTTTTTGTACAGTTTAGGTTCATGACCCAATTCTAGGAAAGATGACTGGCTTCTATTTTGTAGTTGCTTTTTTAAACAAACCCCAGATTTACAGTTAAATAAGATTCAGGAAGAGTATTTTTTAAAAAAACACCTAAATATTATTTTGGTAAAGAAAGTTATGAGAACCAGTTAGGATGAACGTTTACTTTCTTTTCTAATAAGAATTTATCTCCTTGCTTAATAAGCTTGGAGAAGCAAACATATACTCTATTGTGGCTTAATATTTACTTAGGATTATATGACTAACTTAAATGTCACAATGCAAACTACTGAAGTAATTGCAGTGGTACTTAACAGGCCTCTAATCATCCAACACCATCTGAATTAATATATACACTAACATATACAGCTAAATAGTGCCTGAACATTCAGAATTTTATGACTGTGATTTAACAGACAATGCCAAATCTAACATATTCCTTAAAATACTTCCATGACTTGGTGATACTTTCCAGATCCATACATCACACACTTTCGCAAGGAAACCAAAAAAGTAAACTGGTTGAAATTTCATTAACCCTTTGCTCTGAAATCTGATGGCTGTGCCAGCGCAGAGCACAGGAGGGACACGTAATGGCAAAGAAACTGAAGCGGGACATTCTACAAAGTGGCTACATCCAGTCTCCTCACAGGCAAATCCAAGACTCAGAGCCCTCCGCGGAGTGTGTTATGACCTCATTCCTGTAAAGCTAATGATTTTCATGTCCTATCTTTAGTAACTTTCGACTCAAAATATATGAAATAACTAACTTCAAGAAGAAGGACTGGGACTAATGAGACTGAAATTAAAATTTGAAACTCCAAAGCCATAAATACAATATGAAAATTGAGACCAACAGAATTAAATTGAAATTTGAAACTCCAAAGCCATAAATAAAGCCCGAAAAGGACAGCAGTGGTGGCCAAGTGAGTGAAGTCACAACCAAGTTTACATAAGTGAAAATCAGCTGTTTACTGGGCAGCTGAACTTCATGCCCCACATCACACTTCATTCAGTCTAAATAGTCTGGCATAAGAGGAACTCAAACAACTCAGCAGCAAGAAACCACATACACCAATTAAAGAATGAGCAAAGCACTTGAAAAGACATTTTTCAAAAAGAGATATACAGAGGGCCAGGAGGAATACAAAAATATGCTCAACATCAGTAATCATCATAAATGCAACTTCAAACTACAATGAGGCATCTCACACCTGACAGAATGACTATTATCAAAAAGGCAAAAGATGACAAGATTTGGTGACCATGTAGAGAAAAGGGAACCCTTGTACACTGTTGGTGGGAATGTTAGTACAACCATTAATAGGAAACAGTATGGAAGTTCCTCAAAAAAATTAAAGATGGAACCACCCTAGGATCCAAGAATTCCATTTCTGTATATATCAAAGGATATGAATCCATTGTCAAAGGGATCTGCACTTCCGTGTTCACTGCAGCATTATTCATAGTAGTCAAGGTATGGAAGCAATCTATGTGTCAATCAATGGATACATATACATGGGTTAAAAAATGTAATATACATACATTACATTTTTAATATATATATTTATATATTCCATTGCATATAAGCAATTTAAGTGTCAATCAAAGGATACATGGGTTAAAAAAAATGCAATATACATACATTACACTTTAATATATATATTTATATATTCCATTGTATATAAGCAATCTAAGTGTCAATCAATGGATAGATACATGGGTTAAAAATGTAATATATATTATATTAAATATATATGTGGGGCCAGGCGCAGTGGCTCACGCCTGTAATCCCAGCACTTTGGGAGGCCGAGGCGGGTGGATCACGAGGTCAAGAGATCTAGAACATCCTGGTCAGCATGGTGAAACCCCGTCTCTACTGAAAATACAAAAAAATTAGCTGGGCACGGTGGCGCGTGCCTGTAATCCCAGCTACTCAGGAGGCTGAGGCAGGAGAATTGCCTGAACCCAGGAGGCAGAGGTTGCGGTGAGCCGAGATCGCGCCATTGCACTCCAGCCTGGGTAACAAGAGCGAAACTCCGTCTCAAAAAAAAAAAAAAATATATATATATATGTTAACATTAAGGTATATATTACATTAAATTTATATATTAAAATATAATACATATATACATATTACATTTTAATATTATATAAATATATTATATTTATATAATATATAAATGTAATCGACATTCCCTAAACTTACAAAGGAAAACGTAAGTTTGCGACTGCATTATTTTTGAGCATTGGTAAGCATAACACACTAGAATATATATATATATATATATATATATATATATATATATATATATATATATATATCTATATACACATATGCATGTATATTTTTAAATACATGCATCTATCCATTGATTGACACTTAGATTGCTTATATACAATGGAATACTACTTAGCTTTAAAAAAAAGAAGGAAATCCTGTCATTAGCAACAACATCGACAAACCTGGAGGACTTTATGCTAAGTAAAATAAGCCAAGCACAGAAAGCCAAACACTGCATGATCTCAGTTACGTGTGGAATCGATAGGAGTTGAACTCACAGAAATGTAGAGTAGAAAGGTGGTTACCCAGAGGTTGGAGGAGGAGATTGAGAATAGGTTGGTAAAAAGATACAAAATTTCAGTTAGCCTGGAAGTATACATTCAAGAGAGCTATTGTACATTCTAGTGACTGTAATGAATAGCAATATAACAAATACCTGAGGGTTGGGTGTAGTGGCTCATGTCTGTAATCCCAGCACTGTGGGAGGCTGAGGCATGAGGAGTTCTTGAGGCTGCAGTGAAATAGGATTGCACCACTGAACTCCAGCCTGGGTGACAGGTTGAGATCTTGTCTCTTAAAAAAAAACCCAAACCAATATATTGTATACTTAAAAATTGCTAAGAGAGTAAATTTTAAGTGTTCTCCTGACAAAAATATGATGAGTGTAAAATAATGCATATTTTAATTTCCTAGATTTAGTCATTCCACAATATATGTGTATATTAAAACATCATGTTGTATATCATAAATATAGATAATTTTTGATGTGTCAATTAAAAATTAAAAAGTAGTCTGTATTCACAGACTACTTTTTAGTCTGGAGCCAACTGATAACTTAGCATTGGATATATGCTAAAACTGGAAACTTTAAACTAGGGACAAAGCATTTCTGATAAAGTTCTTGATAATATTTTAAATATTAGCCCAAGAAAGAAACAACTAAAATAAAACAGTGTAAAATATTCCTTTATATTGTTTAGGGAATTAATAACTATTACATATCTTAATAGGCACCCAAAGACAATATTATTTTCGTGATATCCAAGAATAACACACCAGAAATAGCACTAAATTGGAAAATAAGAGACTTTACTTTCAGCTTTGCTAATAAGCTGTGTGCTCCTGGGAAAGTCAGCTTCTCTCTTTTCTTGGCAGTGAGGGACAAGATCCTGCATAGTGTACAAATTTACGACTGTATTATTTTTGAGTGTTGGTAAGCTGGGGTCACAGCACTTGTGGGCAATTACTGCAAAGGCCTCAGGACTCCGGATTCTCTGTCTCCTTCCACTCTGGAAATAGCCTTGGCTTTGGAAATCTATCCAGTAGGATTGCTGGGTTCGAAGTGGAGGGAAATGGCAGCAGTTTCACATGTAATTTCCTACACATGATGATTTACCTTATCTTCTCATCTTACCTCGTTCTGTTTCTTTTCCTCCCTTTAAACTCTATCTCATGACATCCATGCACTTTCCATCTTATTCTACTCCACATCACTTTCCAAAGACAATAGAAAACCCAAGAAAATGAAACTAAGTATCGAAGAAAAAAGGAAGCCTTTGTTTTCTGGACTGCCTGATTATGAGATGTAGCATTGAAAACAAGAGCCTGTGTATTATTTTAGATTGTTTAGTATTGCACTGACCATATCAAGTAAATGTGGCTGCTTAAGAAACATGAGCATATTCTGATTTTTCCTAAGAATTTGTCAATCCAGCCCCAAATTCTAATGAACTGAAAGAGTTCATGCAGATCTGAATGCATCTAACAAAATTTCAGGAGACATTTAATGCACTTGGCAATCTGGCAACTTTCCCATTCTTTGTCCATTTTATTTTCCAATATTCCAAGTCCTCTAAGACCATTTCCTGGCTGTCCCATGTGGTTGAACAGAATCCTTTTCCAGTTACTATTTTTTAAATTAGATAAAAATTCATGTTTTTTTTTTTTTTTTTTCTTGAGACAGAGTTTCACTCTTGTTACCCAGGCTGGAGTGCAATGGGCAATTTCGGCTCACCGCAACCTCCGCCTCCTGGGTTCAGGCAATTCTCCCGCCTCAGCCTCCTGAGTAGCTGGGATTACAGGCATGTGCCACCATGCCCAGCTAATTTTTGTATTTTTAGTAGAGACGGGGTTTCACCATGTTGACCAGGATGGTCTCGATCTCTTGACCTTGTGATCCACCCGCCTCAGCCTCCCAAAGTGCTGGGATTACAGGCGTGAGCCACTGCGCCCGGCCCCAAAAATTCATGTTTTCTATCTTAATTATCTATTACCCTTTTATATGATCTTTTGTTATACATCTCAAAAATTTTATCCTAAAGATGGCAAAAAACCTGCTACATTACTCAAGTTCATAATTTATTTAATTTTCTTTGAAATCATATTTGTAGTTTTACAAGTATTTTTAAAAAAATATGTATAAGTCCTTACCCTGACAAAATTGGCTATGGAAAAAGAGCAAAAGTATCAATAACAGTGGAGTTGTCAGAATAAAATAAAATATAATGACTCTAATATATTACGTCAAGATCATTTAATAAAAATCTGACTGACTATGAGCAAAAGGCTGAAAAATATTTAACAACTGGCTTTTTGCCAGGATGGGTGGAATCCCTGATTTGTAATGACTGCTGATTTTCCTGGTATAAATGCTCCCTCCATGACATCCATGGCTAATTTACAGCTACCCAAGTGTTTAACAACTGGCTCAGAAAATTCTGGAAATTTTAACAATCAGCTCAAATGAGCTGGTACATGCCAGCTCCAGCACATAGTGGGAGCCTACTATGTTTAAAGCACTGTTAAACTTTCATTTTATAATTCAATATCTCTGCTATCATCATTAGAATCTTTGGGCCTATTAATAGTTGATGTTTAATGATATATTTTAAATAAATATCTCTGGGGAGTGGGGAAAAATTCGTATTTCTTAGTCAACCTCAAATATCTTGACATACTAAAAAGCTAACTGAAGAAGCAAACATGAGTTAAATAAGCACATCATTCAACAGAATTTTTAACACAGGCATAGTGTACTACTCTGGTGTTTGCTGATGGATGTTAAATTCTTGGTGGACTTGAACGATAACAATGATGTAGCTGAAATTAAATTCCACAGAGATAGTCAGGGAGAACTGAATGCCAACCAACATCAGAAGATCACAAAATCCTAATTTGGTTTGCAACCTTTAAGAATCCCAATGCCAATTCCCTTATCCTGCCATAAAATCTACCCATTCAAGGCAGTTGTGACATGTGAGGATTAGGCCCATTATTTCATTTGTTTTTTAAATGTGCTTTCCCTTTATACCAAAGGATTAACTTAATCCTGTCCTTCATTATGCATGAGGTTCAAGTTCTCCTTCAAATTATAGGATTTGCACTGGTGCACAGCATCTCCACCAGTATCCCTTGTGATTAACCTGATTCAGTTCATTTCTCTATTTACTGAGTATGAGCATCTTCTACTATCAGGAGCTGTGTCAGGATTCAAAGATGCTCAAGGACATCCCTTGCTCTCTGGTCATCTAGTAGACTGGTTCTGAAACCAGTCAGGAAAGAGGAGTATCAGTAGGTCACATAAAAAACATAAAAAGTTTAACTTGGCCTGTAAGCCCAGTGACATATCACAAGCCATTCACAATGATGATACATCAGCCAATGAGGAACAATGCTACAGAGGCTAAAATATATTTCACTCCCCCCAAAACACTAAAAGTGCTTAAGGGCCAAAGTACAACCAGTTTTGTTTCATATTATTTACAACAAAATAAATGAACAGATATTTAAGAAATCTTAAAAACGAGGAGAAGACAAAAGCACCCATAGTCAAAGCATCCTTCTGATCTCCTCTCCTTAGACACTAATCCTTCTGGCTCACATTTTCATAATCTGTAAGGATTCATTTTTGTCTGTCTTGTCATCAAGTTCCCTGGAGACTCTTCAGTGCTTCAAAAAACCGTAATGAAAAGGACTGATGACTTCTCAATCACCAAACCTCAACAGTCATCTCACGTGAGTAAGTAGTCTCATAATCACCTCACTGCTCAACAACATTCACACTTTCAGGTGCCACAGGATTATTTTCCTTTATGTACAAGTCAATTTTTAAATTTCTTTAATAACACATATGTACATTTGTCTTGCTTGATTCTTGCTGGTTTAGATTATAAAACCCTCTGTGTGGTCTTTTAATCCTTACCCTCATGTTCATGTGCTCTCTCTTTGGTTAATAACCATGACCATTTTTTGAAATTCACTGGTCTTTTCATTCTGTTCATTCATTCACTAAATCTCATCTAACACATGGCACTGGTTTTCTCTCTGAAATTACCCAGATTTAAGCAGAAGAATGGTAGCTTGTTTTACAGTAGTGAAAAATCAAAGCAAGATTGAGAATGAACACTAAGGTACTATTCAGCCTCACCTTTTTTTGGACTGAAAGTACAATGCCCCTTTTTTCTCAGTAGCAGTTTTCTGAATTTCAATACTTTCCTTATTATAGTGATAGCCATCTAGAAAGCTATGTTTACTGATTAATAAAAAAAGAACCTTAGAAGGGAATGAATCTGTTCAGAAAGAGGCCCTATGCTCTGTAGGAGGGAAAAGATCTTTAATGAAAGTTAAATTACCTTCTTAAAATTAAAGGCTGCCATTCACAGGAAGCCCGAGTCCCCCAGGTGATTTGGAATATAACTCCACTTTCATCACTATCACTTTAGAGATAGCAAGTAATAGCTGCTACTTTATTTAAAAAAAAAAAATCCCCTACCATTCAAACCTCTTTCTACTTGAGAAACTCAACTTATATCTCATCGCTGAACTTGGTCTCATCACTGAGCGTATATGATGCAATTAGTAATTGCCTCTTGAGGTGTTTCCTTTTATTTTGGCACTGAATAACTTGCTTTCTTGCTTGATATGATAACAGAACTGTATTAGATGATGAGAAAATCATCTTACTACTCTCAGCAATGACAAGATCATTACCCTACAGAAATTCAAAGAAGAAATTGTTTTTAAGGAGGAAAGTAGTGAGGATTATCATGTGAGAGTGAAAGGCAGTATTTCTGGATCATTCAGCAAGTCCAGTTAGCAAAGAGCCCCAACATCATAGTACTAATAATATAGAAGTGACCAACCTTAGGTTGATTATTCATTCATTCTATGAAAATCCAAGGAGCTCTAAGACTCTAGGACAGGCACTAGGAATAGATAGCTAAATAAGACATTGATTTTGTTCATACGGGATACACAGTCTCTTAGAAAGATAGGCATGTGAACAACCACTGAAAAGGTAAGAAGTACAGGAGATGTATTCAAACTGCTGTGAAATTGAAAAGCCAAAATAATTGAAGCCCAGCCCAAAACTATAACTCTAGGCCTAGAAAGCACTGCTCCACATAAGTATGTGATGGATAGGTAAGTGAGTGCATATGCACACAGAAGTCACAGAAGCTAGCCTGTAGGAGAGATGTCTATGAACCTCTAGACAAACCACGCTCCCCACTTCCACACTCATTCTGTCCTTGAACCTGCTGCCAACCTTCTGCTAAGTAGCATCTCAGCCTGAATTTTATGACTGAGCTTCTTTGGGGATGGGGTGCTTACAATCTCTGAGGCAGTCATTACCTTGGGAAGTTACATTTGTTTTCCCTTGTATTTAGCTGAAATCCCTTTTCCCTTAGCTTCAACCAACTGGCATCAGTTATTTCCTCCAAATTCTGTTAAAGAGTTCATTCCAATTACCCAAGATGCCAAGTAAACAAGTATTAAAAGGAATGCTATATTTCTGGCTGCCTGGTCTATCTACTTATCACGAAATGCAATACACATTGATTGAGTGTCTACTAAATGAAAGAACTGTGTGAAGTACTAGGCAGCTACTGGAATAAGAGAACAAATCTGCCTACAAGAAGCTCACAGTCTAGTGAGGTGGGAGGTATGCACATTCATAATAAGGGGCAGAAGAGGACCTCATCACAGAGAAGGACAAGTCAGGTAGAACAAGGGCTCAGCAGATGCAGAGATCACTTTCCACTTAGTAAACCTGGAAATAGCCATGGAGAAAGGAAAATGCAAAATTAACAGAGTCAACAAATACTTGCCATCTGCTATGTGCTAGGTACTGTTTGGGGGACTGAGGTTACAGTCCCACATCTAACGTTTGAGGTCTTTACTTTCAATGAGATGCAATTTTACAAAGAGGAGACAGACCATAGACGAGTGTGACATATACGTCACAATGTGTGTGTGTCTGTGTGTGTGTATATATATATAGTATCACAATTTATATATAAATATATATATTATATATTGTGCCATATATGTGTCATAGGGTGATAATGATAAAGGGGACAGTGCTGCTGGGCGGGGCTATTTCAGCTAAGAGAAACACCTCCAATGGGGACTTCTAAGCACAAACCTTAAGGAAGTGAATAAGAAAGCTATGCAGATATCTAGGGGAAGAGATAGGTCTTGAAGATGAGATGTGGTGTTCCCCAGGAGACTCCGGAATGAAAACCGTACACTGAGGCATAAAGTGAGGAAGCTATATGACACAAAGGGAAGTAGCAGGTGCTGCAGTTCAGTGTAATGCAGGGTTAGTGCAAAAGCTATGGAAGACAAAGGATAGAAAAGCAGAATTAAATAGCAATTATTCATGACACTTCTACATGTTTGATGACAGCTTTTGTCTTATGTTTGCAAATTTGTGCATAGAGCAAACAGCCTTGGAAAATAGAGGGCATATTTGTTTCATCACCAGGATAATGTCCTTAGCTGGGGGAAAGGTTTGGTAGCAACCCTCATAAGATCGGGGGCTTTCTAAGCATGAAATTTCTCAGAAGTGACACATCATCAGTATATGCCCAAGAATCCCCAAGGCTACTGCACATCACTATCATGGGACTCATGGGGAAAACAAAAATACACACAGAGCTCATGTTGCCTGCTGTGCTATGAGTAATAAAGTCCTTCATCTCTGACCTGGGAGTCTTCTATCTTTTGCCAGTATTCATTAAAGTGTGACAGTCTTAACTTTTTAGCTTGCAAATAAAGGAAATCTCAGCACCTTCACAACATAGCTGGGCTATTATTATGCTAATAACTAAACACTGAGTTGAGAAACTTTCATTCTACTTGGGAGAGGAGTAGTGGAAGTACAGAGAAATAACCAACCAAAAAGACACTTCATAGAATGTCAGGTAGTCACAAATGAACAATAAAGCAAGGTAAAAGGACAGAATAATGGGGATGCTATTTTAGATATGGTGATCAGGAAAGGCCTCTTTGAAGAGGTAAATGTGAGCAGAGACCTGAAAAATAAAATGAGGCAGCTGCTTGCTATGATTATGTCTATTTAAGAAAAAAAAACAACAACAACAAAGCTAGGAGTATGTATCTTGTTGAGGTCTTGTCCACACTAACAGGTTGTGTACTTGTCACAACTTACACAACTAAGTTGTGTACTTGTTACACAAATAAGTAGTTACACAACTAAGTAGTTGTATACTTGCCTCTACACTAACAAATAGTGGGGTGGGGATATGAACCTTGGCATCATGAATCCTGCCACACTATGTGTTCGGTATATATTCATCTCTAAGTGGTAATAAGCACCCAAACTATGGAGAATGCAGTAGGATTTATGAGAAGGAGCAGATCTGAAAAACAGCAAGAGACAGATTTCACAAAACTGGTCATTGGGTTCACTTAAAAGACAAAGAAAGAGAGATTAGAGAGGACTAAGAGCCTTTAAGCACGAATGTCCAGAAACCAGGGCTCAAGGAGGAGGGGCTGGGAGAGAGGGATCATGGTTAAATGGAGAAATAATGACTTGATTTTTGACATACCAACCTGGATGCATTAGCAGAATAGCCTTTGAAACTTCCCCTCAGATTTGAGATATCATGGACTTTGCTTCTCTGCCCTCTGTCATGACTTTTATCAATCTGCAAACTCTAGTTCCAGCCCAGCCCCTGGGTCGTATTAAAACACCAGCAAGAGAAAATGAACTGTCTCGTGCTGGCTATTCCTAACCAGCCAGCTCCCTTTCTTTCAATAAACAGGGAGTGAACTCAGTGTCTATTCTAACTAAATTTTCCATTTTTTCATTCCTTTTGGAGATTTTGGAAGAATGAGGGGAACCCTCCCAGCATTTTCCCCAGTGCTTCTTTTTCTGATTTTCTGGAGAACACCAATGTAGTGCTGTTCAATTTATCTTTTCTACTTATATTAAATATAACAAATTCAGACACCACACTGTCATAAATCCATGTCACATTTATCCCTTTATGGTGACTGCAAGATTTTCAAAACTTCATTCTAACTTCTTTAAAGCTTGTCAGAGTGCACTGATGTTGAGGTCAGTAATAGGTCTTCTATTTCTATTTTTAAACAGTTCTGGTTTATTATAATATTTTTAAAATAGAGAGTATTAAAAATATAAAAAGGCATAAGCTTCTTTTGTTTTGTTTTGTTTTTTTGAGACAGTCTCACTCTGTCACCAAGCGCCATGCTGGAGTGCAGTGGCATGACCTTGGTTCACTGCAACCTCCGCTCACTGCAACCTCCGCCTCCCGGGTTTAAGCAATTCTCCTGCCTCAGCCTCCCGAGTAGCTGGGACTACAGGCGCGTGCCACCATGCCCAGCTAATTTTTTTGTATTTTTAGTAGAGACGGGGTTTCACCATGTTGGCCAGGAGGATCTTGATCTCTTGACCTCGTGATCCACCCGCCTCGGCCTCCCAAAGTGCTGGGATTACAGGCATGAGCCACAGCGAAAAAGGCATAAACCTCTAATAAGTCAACTGTTGAATACATAAACCAGTTATATTGTTCAAACATCTAATCATTTTCAAAAGTGTATAATGAAAATATATGTATATGTTACATGTATGGATAACAATAAATATGTATGCATGTGTATATAATATATTCTACTTTTTATACAAATAGCATTATATTATACAGACTTTGAAGATTAGAACATACTATTTTAAAACTATTACCAAGGACTCACCCATAAGTAGGCATGCACGTTTTTACACACGCGTGTGCACGCGCACGCGCACACACACACACACATACATATGATATAGTCAATATTTAAAATTTTATTATAGTCTAAAATAATTATATCTTAGCATTTAATGATGATGATGATGTTGATGACGATGATGATGATGACGGCTCTGTAAACCACATCAGTGATATGTTCTCCAAATGAATACTGCCTTATAGTAACATAAATCAGAACCATGGACAGCAACACCAGTCTTCCCGCCCAACCCCCACCCTTTTCCTTCCCTTCAAAATGATTTATTCTTTCAAAGAAGTAACTTCACTCCAACCTCTACTTTCCTGTCTTTAAAAAACCTGAAGGTATACGTAAGGATTTAAATGCTCTAGAGAGCTTAATCTTTAAAATATTAGCAATTGTTTCTTAAATGTATGTAACACCACATTTGGGAATGAGCACTATTTAAGGCAGACATCAATCAATTATTCAATCAGGTTGATAAGCAAAGAATAAAAATTCCATTGTAAAGCTCTTGGGATAGAGAGATAAGCTGCAATTTTTTGCTTGTTAGTAAGACCACTTTAAAGAGATCTGGGTCTTTGCTCAGCCCGTATTTTGTGTGAGACACCCATGAAAAATTATTTGTACTTTCAGCCTGTGCAGGGTTCAGTTGAGGTTCAGATTCAGGATATTAAATTTATGGAATAGACTGAAGCCATGATGTGCAGTCAGCCAAAATGGCTTTAGTTTGCAGAATGAAACATAGTGGTGTAGAGAGAGGTATTTCAGAGCCCTGTATTCAGGCTGAGCTTATCGTTTTTCCTATGACCACTGTGCTTTAAGAAGAGTTTAGAAAGTCTGCCAGTCATGAATGCTTGTCTGTTAAATGTATGATTCTGAGATAAAGACCACACAGAATGTGAGGATGCACACTATGACCTCTGCTCTCAAAATGCTTATAGATTTTTGGGGGGATGAGAGAAGCTGTATATAAATAGTCACTGCTTTTTCATCTTTGCATATGGACATATTCTGAACAATAACAGTAACTATCAAAAGAATAATTCATTGGTGCTCTACAGAACATTCAAAAGAGAGAGGAAATCTGTGGGCTGGTGGTACTGAGAAACATAATGAAGCAAGTGGGATTAGAACTAGGTTTTTAAAGAAGAGTGGAATTTTGACAAGCACACATTAAGAAGCCATCTCTGTGAAGGAAAATTGCCATTCACTGGACAGGGCTGTCCTCCCTGAAACACTGGCCACAAGTGTCTGAGCCAGGACAGCATTCTGAGAGCCTGATGGACTGAGAAAAGGAACCTTTCCCAGAGTAACCAAGGATTTGGCTGTGTGAGGAACAAGAATGAAATTTGGTAGGGAATGAGAACCAGATATTAGTGCCAAGGGCAGTATCAAGGACCAGCACTGAGAGGGAAATCTAAGTAGAAGGCAAATTAAGAATGTGAAGCTAACATCAGAAGTAAGTCTGGAGTAAGGCACTTATTGAGGAAGGATGAAGCAATTCTAGATGTAGGCTGAGAACAAGGTGAGGATGTTATAGCTATAATAAACATCTAAATATAATAAACATCTAAAATGGGATTGCGGCAGCCAGAAGAGATGTAAAGATATTATAAAATTAGACCCAAGATTTGCTATTTGAGGGGATATCTGAAGGGAAAGAAGTAGCAAAAATTGTTTGAAGGATTTGAGGCTCATAAGAGTGAAGACCCCACTGATAGGGAAGGCCACTGAGGGAATTCGATTGGGCATTTGATTTTGCTTATGTTGAATTTGACATCAAGGTCAACATATAATTCAGTAGGGATTATAGGTTCAGTGGGGATTATATAATTATATAATTCAGTGAGGATGATATGTTTAGAGCTGGAACTCCCTGAATAGATCAGGAACAAAATCCAATCTTATTTTTCTCAGGAATAAGTTAGTAATGATCAGAATATCTACTTGGTTTCTCAATCGATGTTTGTGGCCAAAGAGAGTAGCTATGGTAACATAAAACTGATTCTAATACTTCTCTAAAAAATTTCCACCTGACAAATGCTACCTTTATAGAAAAAATACTACTCTGTGGGTTTAGGATTGTTGGAATGACCTCTCCAAAGGAGATGGCAAATCGTGCTTTGCAAAGTCCATCAACACCGTGCTCCATCCATCGTAGTGCTTTGGTCATACAGCTTCATTGACAGTGAGAAACAAACAGAATTAGCGTCTGCACCTCAGGAAAGGGCCATTGTGTATAAAAGTATTCTTTAAGTCAGATGAGGATAAAAGCTTTCTCTGTTCAATTCCCTACAGTACTGCTCCACTTTCTCATCCATTACCTCCTTCACATAGTAATACAAACACACGCTTTACTGCTACATTGAGAAATATTAATGCTAGAAACTTGGCATTTAAATAATACCTTTCTCCCAAGAAGCCAAAAGCAGTTTATCAGTCACTATTCTGTGAAATCATCATAGTGGGCCTTGAAATAAAATCCAGATCTTTGTCCATCCAGAAACTATTTTCTCCACTAGACCCCACTGGCCAACTGCCAGCATCAGGGGAAAGAAGTACAAGTATGAAAGAAAACCACTTACCCTGACTTGAGGAATTTTACCCTAGACCATAGAGAGCCTGCACCACAGAAAGTAGGGAGCCGGAACTGACAATGGAGTCTGACTGGTTTTCCAGTATAATCGTTAACCTGGAATACCACAGGTAGTGCTTAAATAAACAGGCTACAGGTCATTGGAAAAAAAAAAAAAACCCTCAACTGTGGGTGGTGGCTCACGCCTGTAATCCCAGTACTTTGGGAGGTCAAGGCAGGAAGATCACCTGAGGTTGGGAGTTCAAGACCAGCCTGACCAACATGGAGAAACCCTGTGTCTATCAAAACTACAAAATTAGCTTGGCGTGGTGGTGCATGCCTGTAATCCCAGCTCCTTGGGAGGCTGAGGCAGAGAATATCTTGAACCCAGGAGGCAATGAGATGAGATGGCGCCATCCATCTTGGGTGGTGAAACTCTGTCTCAAAAAAAAAAAAAGGAAAGAAAGAAAGAAAAAGAAAAAGGAAACTCCTCTTGCTTATGTTGTTCTAATGCGGTTATTCCCTTCTGATTTTCAGAATATCCTAAAGGCTGAAGAAGAATTCATATTAATACATCATGTTTTTCATAACAAAGATGACTTCACTTAAATCTTTTTTTTTTTTTAGACGGAGTTTCACTCTTGTCACCCAGGCTGGAGTGCAGTGGTGCAATCTCAGCTCACTACAACCTTCACCTCCCAGGTTCAAGAGATTCTCCTGCCTCACCCTCCTGAGTATTTTTAGTAGAGATGGGTTTTCGCCATGTTGACCAGACTGGTCTTGAAATCCTGACCTCAGGTGATCCACTTGCCTCAGCCTCCCAAGGTGCTGGGATTACAGGTGTGAGCCACTGCGCCCAACCAAATCTTCTTAATATAACTAGAATATCAATATTCAATTCACGTGAGCTAACTATACACAAACATGTGTTTTTGGTCTAAATTCCATTTTCTTAGTATAATAAAATATTAATGAACAATTCATTCAATCATTTATTATCTACTCAGTACCAGGTTACTCTTTCATAGCTGACTGTCTGTCTATTAAATACCAACTTCCCGTTCTCAGTGGTACAGTGGCCAGAAAGCATACTTTTCCCAATTATATCAGCCTCATGATCAGAGCGATTAATGGAGCCTTCTGTGAGTATGCAAATAGACTTACAGATGTTTATCAAACACAGACATTCCACATTATACTTGACTGACAAATACACAACCATTAATTTTGACTCACATGCTGCTGAGTGTGTCCATGCATGTGTGTGTGTTGAGTGGCAGAAATTTTTTAAAATCTTACTGCATTATACTTCAGTGTGCACTCGGCAAGTGCACACAGCAGCAAAATAACCAACAAATAGTTAATAATGGATTAAATGAGTTAATTTTAAAAGATGTCTGGTTAAAAATTAGACTGCAACAAAACTTTCTCTCAAAAAATTAGTAACATAAACTGGTAAAAAGGTAACAGTCAAAGAATTGTGCAGTTGTGGCCATAACTCAGACAACCAAGGATGCAAGTAGGAAGACCCATAGAGCATTTATTCTGTGCCTCATCAACCCCCAGGATGCAGCGATGATCCATAAGCTGGAAGGAAAATGATCATTATGTCAGTTGTGATTAATGCAGCACCTGGTCAGGAACATGTGTACAGCCGTATGAGGACGGAAGCATATGGGACTGATCAGAACACAATCGTGGTCTCAGGTAAGGGGGAGATCTTCTCACACAGATCTTTTAAAAGACTCAGAGAAAGACTGTGATGGTGATGATGATGGGAGAGTTGAGGGAGAAGTTGTGAAGCCACGAGTCTGGACAGAATTCTTAAAACCGAAATCAACAGGGCACAAAAACAGTGCATTCAGAGCAGCAGAGAACTAAGTAACCCCACTCTGACTTCCTAAACTGAGAACTGGCGTTTCTTCTCATCTATGGCCAATTTCGAGTTCCAATCTTGAAGTAAGCTCCAGCACATTCAAGAAGAAAAACATACCCCATTACACATGTATTTTTATGATAAGTAACCAATAAAGTATCTAAAGACAAATATTTACTCAATTTTCTAAAATGAGACTAGATAGGTAGCTGCTGTTCAAAGCACATAAGTGTTTTCACTTCTGATGGCTAAGAGGGCAATAAAACTGTAAGCAAAACATTTAAAAAGCCTCAGTTATCGGCTGGGCATGGTGGCTCACACCTGCAATCCTAGCACTTTGGGAGGCCGAGTCAGGTGGATCACCTGAGGTCAGGAGTTCGAGACCAGCTTAGCCCATCTCTACTAAAAATTTAAAAATTAGCTGGGTGTGGTGGCATGTACCTGTAGTCCCATCTACTCAGGGCTGCGGCAGGAGAACCACTTGAACCTGAGAGGCAGAGGTTGCAATGAGCCAGTATAGCATCACTGCACTCCAGCCTGGGCGACAGAGTGAGACTGTCTCAAAAAAAAAAAAGCCTCAATTCTCTACAAATTTACATTTGGATTTTTTTTTTAGCTACTGTCTCTATTTCCACCCAAAAAGTGACTCACAAATAATTCCAGCAGCAAATACCAGTCCACATGACAGTTAATAAAAATAATATATCTGGAAAAAATGCCAAAAATAGTTTCTAGTTTAAATACTGCAACAGACAGGAGTGAAATGATGAGGTGTAAATATAGTTTGGCTCAACTTAGCGCTTGACAGAGAGCCCAACAAACCAATATTCCAAAACAACCAAACATTTATTATAGTTACCTTGCATCTACTCAAAACTACGTGGCAGCCAGAAATTTTTCTGGTGGGAAATTACAGCATGGTAAACTTCAGTATCCACCATCAATGTGTTGTTTTCATGAGATACCACTGAAGTCACCACAACTCATTGGAAACCCCAGAGTTTCATTTTCCCTACTTTTCAGCTATTAAGCAGCCCTCAGAGAACCCTGTCTAAATTTGGAATGCTTGTCAGGTACAATTCTCTTCGAGTCCTGGTTGTGATTCACACTTCAGTTGAGCTTCCTGTCATTTTAAAATGTCACCCTGTGGGTTTTTATATAAATAAATGTGGGTGTTCCCATTTTGTAAATTTTATAAACAGGAACACCTACATTAATTTATATAGTGGCTTTGATGTTCAAGAAACACTATTTAATTCTGAGATGCTCAGACGCTCAGGGTTTACAGACTGTTTTTGAATTTCATGCATTAATGATCTACATAGAATCAAACACTCCTAAATCAGCCCCCTTTCTCCAAGCCACCTGAAGGCCGCATGGATGTTGCCTGGTCTCCACTGGAATGTGCATCATGAGGGCAGGGACTTACTGTCTTGGTTTTTGCCCTATTGTCAGTGTTGAGAACATAAGGTTCACAATCAAACAGAAAACAGGTGGAGAACAACCTACCTGTTACCCTAGAGGGAAAGGCACCTGGGTACTGGGCCCAGGCAGTTTCTGGATTGAATCACAGCTATCACTTAATATACCTCTTTAAAAGTTAAACCTGTTGATGGATCCTTAAAATGAAAATAATAGGGCCGGGCATGGTGGCTCACGCCTATAATCCCAGCACTTTGGGAGGCCGAGGCAGATGGATCACAAGGTCAGGAGATCGAGACCATCCTGGTCAACAAGGTGAAACCCCGTCTCTACTAAATATACAAAAATTAGCTGGGCATGGTGGCGCACACCTGTAGTCCCAGCTACTCGGGAGGCTGAGGCAGGAGAATTGCTTGAACCCAGGAGGCGGAGGTTGCAGTGAGCCGAGATCGTGCCATTGCGCTCAAGTCTGGGTAACAACAGCGAAACTCCGTCTCAAAAAAAAAAAAGAAAATAATAACTTGCAGCAGAGCTTTTGTGAGAATTAGAGATAATTATGTAAAGTGCCTGCCTGACACATAAAGATAGCCAAATAATAGCTATGAGGATGATGACTTGATAGTGATTACTGTGATGCTGCAGATTAAAAAGCAAGAGAACTGACCACAGATAGGCATCACTGTGGAAACTTCTTCCAGATGGGACTGGACCTACCTTATATAAACATTGAATATACAAGCTGTCATTTCAATTTGATAATCCAACTTGATAATATGTTCAGGTCACTATGATGTCTACTAATCTGCAAACTTAATGAGTATATTTCCTGAGATCATAATGCAAGGTCTTTGTGTACCTGTTTGCTGATGTCTGCATCTGATGTCCTTTGGTTGCTTGTATGTAACACGCTGCCAATGGCCTCATGAGAACAAGACCTGTGTCTGTTTAATTCAACTTACCTGGAGCCAATACAGCACCACGTGCATGTGGAAATGAACTGATCCTGATATTGATCATGATTATCGTCATCTCAGCTATGATAGAAATTATTAACTTTTAGCAGAAAGCTCCTCCAATGTCACCCGAATACTACAAAGTGCATTTGGGTTTGCCTATTAGATACATTGGAAAAGTCTAGATGATCACTCTGGAGGTCCAGTTCTTTCTCTCCTATCCTGAGGTCCCAGGGATATTACAAGAGAAGATAAAAGAGCTGAAGAATCAGAGAGAATGTGGGAACTTCTTCCCTTTCAACAACCTCTGCCTCACAAGGAAGTTAGGTTACTAGATCACGGCTTCAGTTAGGCTCTGACCATTTTCACAATATATATGGGAAAAAATAAGCACACTTACTCTGCTTTGCAGTAACTTCAAGGCCCTGAGGCTCTTACTTTTGGAGTAAGTCTGGCATCAGTTACAGAAGAAAGAAGCAAAGAGACGTAAGAAGCATACCGGTGTGCCCAATATTTCAGAAGTGACTACACCTGCCAGACCACTCACCCCCCTTACTAGATGGAAATTAGGAAATGGTCAGAATAGGAGAATTTATTTTCTTTCACCTTAAGAGGACAGGCTGTAGGTGCCCCTTTTTAAGAAAATGTGAAAAGAGCTGAATTGAATTTTTCTCTTATTGGACAATAATATTTGGTGTATTTTTCAGAGTAGGTAGTCAGGAATTCAACCTTCTTAAAAGGCTTTGAAATAACAGGCTCATTCATTAGCATGTACTTGGTTCCTAGTACTCAGCTTGGCACAGAGAATGCAGGCAATAAATATTTAGTACATGAATAAATTAATGATGAGGTGGGATTGTCATAAGTAATCTCCACAATCCATTAAAACAGTTTATTACATTTTTAAAACATGACCTGAAGGATAGGTTCTGGCACTTTGACAACTGTCATTAACCTATAATAATCAGCTAAAATGAGAAGTAATAAACATCTCATGCTAAAAGTAAGCGAACACTGGGAGGGTCCCACAGTATTTGATGAATACTATTCATACATCATATTCTTGCTATGAACAAGATCTTTATTAGAGGCATTCATTGAATTTAACATTTAAGGTAAAATGAAGCATCCACTAATCTGAAAACTCATAAAGGTTTAGGCATAAAAACAGCAAACACCTTACAAGGTTGCTGTGAAGGGTAAATGAGACATGATGTTAAACATGTGGGCACAGAATAAGCACTCTGTAAATGTTAACTGATATTCCAGTTACTTGGAATTTGGGTCATTCTTCCTATAAGATTAAATGGAAAACCAGAAAGGAAGAATAATTCGGCAAGATAACTCTGCAGAGACTGGTGTGGAGATCCAAGACGTCTTAGCTGTTAAGAACCTATCTATGAGACTAAATGTGACTGGGCAAAGGAAAGACTCATCTGGCTAATTTGACACATTGTTTTAAAATTGTGCAGAAATCTAAATACCCAACAATTAAATAGTCACTGACATTATGTTGTAAAATGGAAAAAATACTTATGCCATTACATTACATCAAAAGAATAGAAGACATAAAATTAAACATATAATAGAATATCTATGCACATTCTGAATCATTTATACGCAACAGCAATGGTAACAGCAATTGTAAAGCTCTGAGGTATAAACTTATGACTGGTTTTTATTTTCTTCTTTGTACCAAATGCTATATTTTCCACCCTCTAAAAACACACAATAAAAAATACAAGTCCCAGATATCATAATAACAACAACTTCATCATGTCAAATTTAAATAGTATTTTATAATACAGTAAGAGCTACAATATTTGATATGTTGATATTTGATATATCGATATTTGATGTACATTATCTGAGGTGTCATTTGCACCTCAAATAACCCTACCAAGTGTGTTGAGCACACAACATTCCTTGAGAGTTAGAAAGGTCAAGTCATTTCCCATATTTTGGCAGCAAGGAGGGAGAGAAGCTAGAAATCAACCCAGGGCCTCTCCACCGCTTCCCGTGAGGGTGGTCTGGAACAGAACGGTCTTGGAATGTTAGAATCCATGGGTAGAGCTACCTTGTCGGTCCTTGGCCACAGCACTTCTTTCCTGAGCTATAAAATGAGTCTAAATGACAGCACTTTCCCAAACAAACCTTGTTACAATAAGAAACAAGATATTGTTTGAAGTAACCACTGGTACATGTCTCTCTATGGTTTTCATTCACTTAGAGGTGCTGTCATGAATTTAGCATGGCCCGAGTAAATTAGGCACAAACATCCTCTTCCATCATAGAGGGGAAGTATGGAAAGAACCTGAGCTAACAGACTCTTTTCTTTTCTTTTGGATCATAATTCAGAAATCAAGGCATTAAACAGACTTGGGGAGAGTGGGTCTTGGTGCCATACCTCAGCTGTACCTCCCTGAGGACAATCATGGTGCCACTGAGATGCCAGGGTTCTTTCCACTAGGTTTCCAATCTGCTTCTCGGAAGTATTCCCTTCTGCCCTAGGAGCTAACACAGCAGGCAACATTTCCTGCAACACTCTCCAAAATCACTGTGCTTAATGAGAAGAGTCCACTGCCCCCTGCAGAACACAATCCTGCTCTGTCTTCAGCCAGGTGTTTTATAGGGGGCATCTGTTTAGATGGAAACAAAAAGTTATTGGTCTAGATACTAGGGAGCAAAAAGGTACAGTGTAAATGCATACATAAGAGTGTTCACATTTTTCAAGTATAGAAAGAAAAAAATTAAGTATCAAGAAGAACATAACAATGGACTATGACCGTACTGATTAATATTTTTAAAATCCACAAGATACCTTTGAGTTCTAGCATTTTACATTGTGATTTCTGAAAATTTATGGTTATCAAAAAACAGAGCCAAATTTTCTAAGCCTGTAAAATCATTCTGTTCCTGTTATTCTGGCAGTAAACGACCTGGCTGATTTCATGCTGGGCAACAAAGATAAATTTCTCTGTATCTAGTTAAAATGTGCTTGACACTGTACATAGTTTTGGCTGGCTACACTATCTTGGTCTCAAGTTATAAATAAGAGACCATGTAAATCAATCCTAAACTCTTCACACAAGGCCACAATAAAAAGAACTGCTTGGTATTCAGTGAATATAAGCCTCTCTAAATAAATCTTAAACTCAGCTTTGGAGAACTTCTATGTAAAATTTGTATAATGTAGCTTTTACAGGCCAACAATTAAATCCTTAGGTTTAACAAATTCTACTTTTGAGCTTTTTCTTTGGCTGAATCTTGGTAAAGCACAGTCTTTTTTTTTTTTTTTAATTCTCATAATTCTTTTCCAAAAATTCTATATTTAATAAATAGTTAATCTGATCAACAAAGACAGTTTTAAAAACACTTCTCATGACCTAAGACACAATAGGGCCTAAGACACATAATTCAGATTAAATGTGTTCTCCACAATAAACTTCTGGAATGCTCTAAGAAGATGCAGCGGGGGAAATCCATATTTCATCTCACTAGTTTCAACACAGGGCATTTCAAATCCTCTTTCCAAGAGCATAAGTGAACTGGTGCTACAAAGTACATAGTCTTTCAAAACACAGTGAACTGGTTTGGATGAGTTAAAAACTCTAGGATACCGTGAAGGTAAGCAAAGACCTAGGAAAAAATAAAATAAAATAAAATTTCTTGCTGTTTCCAAATATAGCAGTCAGATAAAAGTTAGAGCTTTACATTTAATAATATAATGTCACTGGAGCATAGTCTAATGCATTTTTCAGTGAACACAGTTTTCACACTACATTACAGCAGTTTAATCTTAATAATCTCATGAGATACTTAGCATTAATTTCCATTTGTCAGAAGAAGAAACTAAAGTTTTGTAGGAATTGATCGCTGATGAAGAAAGAAACTAGGCACAAAGCTTTTGGAAAAGTACAGTCCAGAAAACAACACCCGGAAAATATTATTCTGAAGTCTATGAAACTGGAAAAAAAAAGGCTTCAAGGGCTCTTTATTCTTTTAAAACACAATCCTCTCTCCCTGAATTCAAGCCATATTAAATTAAGTTTAAATTAAGCTAAGTAACTATGCCAACATGCAACAGAAATAAAGACAAGAAGTGAAGAAACCAAGAATACACCACTATTCATGGTTCTTTCTTCAATGAGAACATTCCTTAATTTGTTAAAACTGATTTTGTTTTTTACCCTGAGGCTCCACATATTAGGCCACTTGATAGCAACAATGCTTGCTCATAAGGCAACTTGAAGTCACTAAGGCAGCCACAGGAAATGACCTGCTTCATCTCCCCAGTATTCATGCTATTTTTCCTTCCCATCGTCTCCATCCATCAACTTAGACTCTCTCCAAGACAGGCCACCTGTCCCAGACCCCCCTCTTTGCACCTGGATCCTTGCCTTCATTCAGATGGGTCACACATCAGCCTTATCTTTGTGTTGCTTTGGAATTACCACCTAAATGTCTCTTGTTTGGATGTCCCCTCACTACTCTCTGAGCAGGGGTAGTATTCACCTTGTTAGGTATATGCCATAGTGAACCGCAATGCATATAATCTAAACATTTTAACTGTTATAACCTAGTGCTATTCCTTTAAAACAACTGCAGAGCAACAGCATCCATCAGCAGGAGAAATGAACTAGAATGACCACACGTGCTCCAGCAGGACACCTTGCCTTTGCTACAATCAGCCAGTCAACAAAGAACTCTTTGAGGGCCAACTTTACGTCTGGTGAAAAGAGTGAGGTTAGAAATGAATTTTCATTCAACAGGCTTATGTTATGAAAAATAAAATCAAATCCTTAAGTGTCCAAGGAAGCTCAGAATGTGACCATTCATGTGCGTTGCATAATGCTTGAAAAGGTGAAAAAAATGGTTTAGTCCAAAAACATCCCAAAGTGGCTGCAGTCCCAGTCCTGACCCAGAGGCAATAACAACATCTTCCAAAGAAACCATTTGTTTCTTTTTGAGAAGGAGATAATACAAGTTTCAAAACTTATCTCACTGGGTGGTTCTGAGAATTATAAGCGGCAAAGCCCATGAAAGTATTTTGAAAAGGACTGAGCACTCTATAAATGTAAACTAGTAGTAACAGCACAGGTCTTTGCTATTCTACATCTGTAATGGGTGACCAAGAGGACTCAGAAGGGATCCAAGTCAGCCCAGCTTTTGATCAGAGAATTTGTATGAGGTTAAGTTAGATTTTTATCAAACAAGATCACACTAATTTCAATTTTTTACCATTAGGTTGTTCTTACTCGGAAAGTTTCTTCAATGATTAGCTGACCTCATTCTCCCTCACTTTTGGTTTTTACCAGCTGTTATGCAGCATTTTTTCCCTCCTTATTTTTTTCAATTTAATTTTTTTTTTAGATGAAGTTTCATTCTTGTTGCCCAGGCTGGAGTGCAATGGCACAATCTTGGCTGACTGCGACCTCCGCCTCCCAGGTTCAAGTGATTCTCCTGCCTCAGCCTCTCGAGTAGCTAAGATTAGCAGGCGCCCGCCGCCACGCCCAGCTAATTTTTTGTATTTTTAGTAGAGATGGGGTTTCACTATGTTAGTCTGGCTGGTCTCGAACTGCTGATGTCAGGTGATCTGTCCCTTGGCCTCCCAAAGTGCTGCGATTACAGGCATGAGCCAACACTCCCAGCCCCCATCTTTATAAAGAGACTTAGAAGAGAGGGTGCTCTGGCAGAAAGAGAAAAAGATAATTGCTTGGCCTCCAAATTAAGTCACTTGGAGCAAAATGAGTCAGTCTACATGGAAATTTTTTTATATAATTGCATATATGCATAATAGAATGCACATTTCTATTCTGCGTATAGCATTTAACACTTCAGAATGACCAGAAATAATGTGAACATATCTCCTTAACGCTGCCACCGGAGTGCTTCTTTCTATCTGGAACCCAATTTCCTATTAAATTAAACACTTAAAACTGCAAAAATATATTAAGATTTCTCCTTTCTTAGTATATACATGTAAGAGAAGAGATGTAATCTCTACAAAATACAACTTCATTTTAAACAAATAAAATTAATGCTTGTGTGGCACTTTCTATGTGATTTTACGAATATCTCATTTAATCCTCATTCTGTTAAGTGTTACTTTCATTTCAGATACAAGAACAAATTCAGCAATATCAAGTAATATGAACAGATAGTGAGAGATGGAATGGGGTAGAAACCCAAGTGTGGCTAATTCCAAATCCCATATTCTTTCTACTACACTGTTACTCTGTATCAAAATATAAATTAGCAGCTATCATAAAAGCTAAGCTTTACTAGGCTGTATTGATGTTAGATGCTGGACCAGGCACTTTGTGTTATTTAAGTCTCATTATAACTCTAAAAGGCAAGAATGCTACCATCCAAATTTTACAAATGAGACAACCAAGGCTAAGAAACACACAGAATTTTCCCAGCTCACACAGCTTACACGGAGCAGAAGACAGGCTCACACTCCAGTTTGATTGACATAAAGTGCATGCTCCCTACTACCAGACTATACTGCTTTTTGGTTGTATGGGAAAAAATTTATATTAATTAATTCACACACAACAGAACTTAAATTTTGTTGTAAAAGCTGAGAGCTTGCAAATCAAAACTGGAAAAACACCAGTGAAGACATATTGATCGAGAGAGGCATGCCAAAGAAATTAAAATCTAAATGACTCCATGTAGACCAAATTCTCAATGTTTAATAATTCAAATATCATATTGAAGCCATTCTTACTATTCTACCTCCTTCACCAGCTTCCTCTCCATTTCTTCCCAAAAGACGTGTCTATGTTTGCATCAATTTCTAGTCTCATTTTTTTCCCAAACTAGCTCCCTCACCTATTGCCACCAAACTGCTTCTGTCAAGATCATGAACCACCCCCAGGTTATTCTATTCAATCGTCCCATTTTCAGGACTCATCTTATATGAGCCATTAGCAGCAGATACACAGGTATCCCTCTGTGCCCCATGGATATGCTTTCAGGGCATCCCATTCTGCTGACTTTATTCATATCCAACCAGTCACTTCTTTTCAGTCCTTTCTGCAGGTGCCCTTTCTTTTTCCCGTCTCTTAATTTTGGAGCAACCTAAGGTCAGTCCTTGAAACTCTTCTCCTCTCTAATGACACTGATTTCCTTGGGAGCTCATCCAGTTTTATTGCTTTAAATATTATCTATACACTAATTTCTTCATGATTTATGTCTTCAGGCCAGATTTCTCTCCTGAATCCCAGACTTGTAGCCAAATGCCTATACAGTAACTCCTCTTGTACAACTAACAAGAGACCTCAAACTTATCGTATCTAAAACTGAGCACCTCTCTTCTTCTACCGCCAACCTCTAGAAAATCACTAACACATATTAGATGATCAATAAAGCTGTTGGACTGAATTGATACAGTCCAGCCAGATGACAAAGAGTCTCAAAAGAAGAATCACAGCCATACATCCTGCAACCAGCAGCCCTACCTTGTTCAAAAGAGTCATCCAGATCCATTAGAAAACCCCAGTAATTATTATGTTACAGTCATGAAAGTTGGAGGTTTCTATAGAACTGGAAATTATATAATGTAAAGTAATCACAAATAATAATCATTTTCTGTTGTATCATAATACATAACATCAACAAGATCTCATTATAATTCATGCTCATCATTATGTGGATTCTGGGATATCTCAGTTTAAGAAGCATCCTTTAAGATATTACTAGCTCATCCAGAATAGCCTATGAGAAGCAAAGTTTAATTCTCTACTGTACCACTTACAGCTACTACTTTTAAAAAACAGCTCTATTGAGGTATAAGTTACATGCCATAAAATTCATTTGTTTTAATTGTATAATGCAATGATTTTTAGTAAATTCATACAGTGGGCAACCACCACGACAATTCGGTTTTAGAACACTTTCACCACCTCAGAAAGAGTCCTCATGCCTGTTTGCAGTCATGCTATCCTCCTATGTCCAACCCCTGACAATCACTAATACATCTATCTTTACAGATTTGCCTTTTCTAGAAAACAGATACTATTTTTAAGGTCCTCTTATGGGATAGATATCTAAGTAAACATTTCACATAAGTTATCTCACTCCTACAACAATTATACGAGGTATTATTATTTGCCCAATTCCAAAGATAACAAATATGAGGCTTGGGGAGGGTAAGACAAGAGTCTCACTTAAATATGTGGGTTTACAAAAAAAACAAACAAAAACTACCTCTAAAAGCCGGTATCTGAAGATATCCGACAGATAAAACAATCTGATGAATTTGCAGAATGCTATAATCCAGAACAAACAAGGAAGATGAATGGTGTTCTGTCAGGGTTTAATTCCATCACCACCCACTGTAACACAAATCAGCCTGACAGCCTGACAGCCAAGGAGGGTGGCTCTGTCTGGCTCACACCTGAGCTATGGAAATGGAGCTTGCACATGTCCTTGGCACTTATTCAAAAATGAGGACCTTGCTACCTCTGATCTCAAAGATGAGCACATCATTGACTTCCTCATGCAACATACACTCATGAAACAGACATGTGAACCATGACCACAGACAGATACGTACCTGAACTACTACACCTAAAAGAGTTTATAGAGTCATATTCAAAAATGGGTATAACCCGTTAGGGATGTATTTCTATAAGAACTATAATATCTGTTGTATGCCAATACAGAAAATGTAAGTTACAGTTCTCTGTTTATTGTTTTAATTGGATAACCATTTAGTTATGGTACAGTTACATGTACTATAATCTCTAGTTCTTCAAACTGGAATATTAGAAAATGTAGATCAGACACAGTCCAGTATCAGTGTCATGCTACCACACTGATTTGCAAAGATGAACAACTGTTAGCTTCTTTCATTATTGCTCACTGCTAAACTTAAGAAGGAAGATCCCCCCTGCCTCCCGCACCATCTCAGAAAAAGAGAAGACAGTACAGTTTATTTGGGATCTTATAATTGCAGAAATAGATTCTCTGTTATTGCCTAAATCACTGATATCAAGTGACTGAAGAAATAGTTGAGGACAAAGATGCTCTAAAATGCTACACAATTCTCAGCTCCTATAGGCACCTATAGCTTTGGTAACTGCCAGGAGAATAAAAATCAGGAAAAGCCATTCGAATCCTTCAGGCTAAAAATCAAGATGGAGGCCCCCTGTGAGCAGGTCCTAAGAGTCCCACTGCCTGTTACTGCCAAGAATGAAGTCACTCGGTAGCAGACTCACAGCTCCTTATGTTTTGTGCAGCCAAGGCTGCTCCTTAGCAACCAATGTCGACAACTGGGTTTCCAAGGAAACCAGAAAGCCCAATTTATAAAACTATGAAACAAAGCAACTGTAAAGGCAACACTAGACACAGAAGGTAACTCTATTCTTATAATTGCTACTGAATTTCTGCTAGTGAAGTGGTACCAATATTTCCTTTCCAAATGTTTAAGGGGAGAAAAGAAGCTAATCTTTAAAGTAGACCACATCACTCCCTGACCTCCATACGTTTCTGTAGCAGGATGGCAAATACATTTTTAGGATTCAAATGAGGGACAACATCAAAAATTTGTGTCTCAAAAATTAGATGGTTCTTGAAGGTGAAGAATATTTTCAGAATCATCTGCATGGTATAAAATCCCTTCCAGATCACAAGGAGAATTCTATTGCCTCCGCTCCTGTATAAAACAATTAGATATATTTGCCTGGCACTTTTCCATTAGTTCTGATACACAATTACTGTGGCTTCCTGAATAACACACTTTTATCACGCAGGGAGTAATAGATGGAAGCACAGCGTTAGGGGAAAATATGAATGAGGATGAAATAAATAAAGCAGAGATATTACTTGTAAGTGACATCCGAGTATTTTGGGAAATCAAGCATATGTCAGATGCCACCAACTGCCTTATAATTTAGGGCTCCCAGACAATTTCAAAAGGAGAAGTCAAAAATTATTTCTATGAAAAATTTATATTGACTGCCTCTTAAGATAGATCATTACTTCGTTACTGCAGAGGCTGGGGTGAATTATTTAACCTAAAGCCTCAAAATCTTGTCTGCAATATGTGCAAGTAATGAAGAAGAGTTAGTGAGATGATAAGCAGGACAGCCTGGCTCTAGAGTAGCACTAAAAATGCTGGTGTTGCCTTCTTGATCCCTCCTTCGATGTATCTTGTAGTTCTTATTCTCATCATGCATTTAAAAAAAAATAATCCACAAGATTATTTTTCTTAAGAGTCAAAAGAATGGATAGAAATCACTGCATAAAAATTGTTTCACCTTGAGAAAATTATGTTAAAAAATGTATGCGAATAAATGCCACATGAGGTAGGTTACCCATTCAGTATATTAATAACGTAAAAGATGGCCTATTTCTCCTGTCTGCTTGACTAGGTGGTCCTTGCACCAGGAATTCATGGGCACTCTCACGATTATCAGAGATCTTATTTTAAAATATCATCTTCACTTCCCCAGTCTTCCTGATGGAATAAAACCAGTTCCTGAAAACTGCTGACCACTCAGGTCTCAAAAATAACTTGACCATTAATGCAACTAGTCATTTGCTGAATTCCTGAAAAAGCTCTGAATGCGCTTGAGTTCTCCTTCCATCTCTGCTATTGTGCAGCCTTCTGATCACTCCTGAGAACTCTGTCTCTACATATTTTAACACCAGAAGAACCTTTCAAACCTTGTTTTCTCTGGCGGAATATAATAAGACCCTAGTCCTTGTTTCAGTAGTGAAATTCTATTAATTCAATGATTTGTGGACTCCTTACAATCTGCATGGTGTCATTCCTGATGCCAGGGAAGGAGAGAAGTTCCAATTGCACCTGCCGCCTTACACTTGAAGTGGGTAATATCTACACATTGGCCCTGGCTCTGCCCTCTGAAGCAATGCAGGCTGAATTATCTCTGTCTTCTATGTGATCCTTTCCCAAATGTTTGAAGATGAACATTCTATTCAAAAAAGAATAATGGCAAAAAAAAATTTTTTTTTTTTTGAGACAGAGTCTCTCATTCTGTCACCAGGCGCCAGACTGGAGTGCAGTGGTGTGATCTCTGCTCACTGCAACCTCTGCCTCCCGGGTTCAAGCAATTCTCCTGAATGGGCCAAAACTTAATTATGATTTCTTCTTTCACATATTTTAAAGAAATCTCAAACATATCATGTAACCCTTCTGACCATATCTTTTTTGTCTATATAATAGATATGATAATGACCCCAGTGGAAAGCTGGAGAGAAGGAGGGGGAGGAGAAAGAGAAGAGAAGGAGGAAATATACGTAGAAGAATAGAGAAAGTGGTGCCACTTACTGAGCACTTAGTGTCAGTACCTCACCAATCACTAATCCTTCTCAACTACCTAACGGGGTAATCACTCTGCTCTACCCCAATTTTACAAATGGACACACCAAGTGTTGCCCAAAGTGACACTGCTATCAATTCTTAACCATTGTTTTATCTCCTTTCTGTATCCTATGCTCTGTGTGCCAAAAATTATAACATATTTTGCAAACATAATTATTTTCCAGCCTAAACAATTGCAGTTCCATGAACTACTCATTGTTACCTTATGTCATTTGGATTCAAAAAGTTCTCAGACATGGTGAAACCCCATCTCTACTAAAAATACAAAAAAATTAGCTGGGCATAGTGGCGCGTGCCTGTAATCCCAGCTACTCGGGAGGCTGAGGCAGGAGAATTGCCTGAACCCAGGAGACAGAGGCAGCCGTGAGCCAAGATCGCGCCATTGCACTCTAGCCTGGGTAACAAGAGCGAAACTCCGTCTCAAAAAGAAAAAAAAAGTTCTCAGAAATCGACTTGCTCCCTTCTAGATGTCACCAGGTTTGCCAGCATCCCCCTGGAAATGGGTCACGGAGGCAGTTTGGCAATTGTGTACTAAGAGGGTTTAAATACCAAGTACTCTGCTAGAGCTGGAGACAGGAGAGATGAACAGATAGGCCTTGTTCTCAGGCAGCTAAAAGTTTATTAGCACTGAAGACTTGCAAGCAGAAAAATACATATTATAAAGGAAATTTCTGTAATAAACCTCAAACAAGATGCGATGATAAGAACGTGAAAGAAGAGTCAGATGCAGTCAACACTGCAAACAGACTGATGACTTGGAGGAATGCAGTGAGACCACCACCTCCATGGACTGCACACCTTCTTACACGTGTCCCTGTTCTATGTTTGCTTTATGAGTCATAACACATGGCTAGCTTATTCTGTATCAAAACCTACATTATTTTTCATGAATTTATAATGTCAAGCTATTGCTCTGATCAATGCTTACATAACTGATATTGGGGACTTATATGGAGAATGTGCAATGTCACAAACATTGATATGACTTTGTGAGCTCTGACCCATAATTTTGGTGTGTTGTAATCATTAGATCTTCTCAGTAACCAGTACTTTAGTAAGGTAGTGATATGGACTGAATATCTGTGTCTTTCCAAAATCCATATGTTAAAATCTAATCCCCAATATGATGGTATTTGAAGATGGTGCCTTTGGGGTGATTAGGTTTAGAGAAGGTCACGAGGATGGTGCCCCCATTATGGGATCAGTGTTCTCTATAGGACAAGAAAGAGACCCCAGAGATTCCGCTCCATGACATGTGAAGACAGAGCAAGAAGGCAGCCATCTGCAAACCAGGAGAGGGCCCTGAATGACAACTGAATCTGCCAGAGCCTTGATCTTGAATTTCCCAGCCTTGAGAACTATGAAAAACATATGTTTGCTATTTAAGCCACCTAGTCTATAGTTTCCTAGGACATCAGCCCAAACTAACTAAAAAATAAGCATACCTCTTATGTCTTCTTGCAACACAGAGACTAAAGTAGGGCCATAGATAATGCTCACGGGGTCAAAGTCTGGGGTGTGCTACTGAAGCCCCTGCAAGCTCTTCAATGATCTGTTATCTGTACCAGTTGGGTAGAGTTCTCCAACTTAGTAGAAATCTCCCACTATTCTCTCATCTCAGCTACCAGAAAGCCATAATATTATAATGCATTATTATTTAAAGTGGCTTACAAGTTGTAGATACTGAAACATTTTAAGGGTGTCCAGAGGAATGAGATATCTCTAAATGGACATGAAGTATCTGAGCCCAGGAGCAAGAGGATGGTGAAATACTACAAACTGCAGTCTAAGGACAGATGAAAAGACAAAGTCAGATTAGCTCTTAGTAGACAGACTTCCAAAATGGCCTTATTTTATGTGAACTTAAAATAGTGACACAAAACATTAAAAGTTTGTCACTTCACACTTATAATTTTATGTAATGTGAATCATTTCCTACAAAAAAAAATAGGTGTGATTTTTGTGAATTTTGCATTTTTACTAGGACTTTGGAATGCAACCCCCTCTAAAATGTGACTCACTGCACTGAGGGATGGTTGTGTGAACACAAAACGGAGAGGGATGATGGACAGAAGCTCAGAAAAGGGGGTCTGCAGTCAGAGAGAGAAAATCAACCAAAGAGCAGGATATAGCATCAAAACACTTGACATTAAAGAACCCGGGGGGCTCAAGCATGCAGAAAAGCCCCTGTTGCTACATGGCTAGAGATGAGGCCATGTCAGGGCAGTTGTGGAAATGCCTAGAATGTCACTCTGCAAAGTCGCAGTAGATCATAGCGAGAGGAAACAGCAGATATGCTGGCCAGGCGCAAATGGAGGCTGAAGCAGCAACTCAAGACTAAAGTTACTGCAAGTGATAACAAAGCTGAAAACAAAACTTGTGCGTGAGGATCTAGAAGCCTTGAGAATTCAATCACCTGGGCAAGTAGAGAAGAGGAAACATTATGATAACCTTGGCTGGGTGCAGTAGCTCACACCTGTAATCCCAGCACTTTGGGAGGCCGAAACGGGTGGATCACCTGAGGTCAGGGGTTCAAGACCACCTGGCCAACAAGGTGAAACCTTGTCTCTCCTAAAAAAATACAAAAAATTAATCAGGCATGGTAGGGGTGCCTGTAATCCCAGCTACTTGGGAGGCTTCACCCTGGGGGGCAGAATTGCTTGACCCTGGGGGGCAGAGGTTGCAGTGATCCAAGATCATGCCATTGCACTCCAGCCTGGGGGATAAAAATGAGACTCCATCTTAAAAAAAAAAAAAAAAAAAGATAACCTCAAGTTCTGAAGGCTAGAGTACTTAGTACCAAAAACACCATCAGGAATATTCTGTTTCTTAGAGCAAGGAAAATGAATTGCCATAATTTAAAAAAAATTGTTTCAAGCATCGAAAGAAAGCTCCATCAATAGCTGAAGATATCCAAAAGGAAAGCAATGAAGTGATCATTAAGAGCTACTGACTTGTGATGCTGCACGTAAAAGTAGTAGTTGTATCTTATACCCAATGTGTGGGGAGCCAAATACATTAGAATCCTGAATTTTTCAGATTTTAGAAAAATGGTGCAGCACATACATCACACATTACTTATCCCTACCCAGTGACAACTGGGCAGTGGCCTGTGATCAGCACATTAACAATTCTGCAGTGACATACACAATAGGAGGGATCACATTAGGTGGGATCAATAATTACCATATAAGCTTCATGTTAATTGGGTCAGGTTTTACTAACAAAGGAGTTATGGGAAAAAAAATGTCTGCTTCTACAGCTTTCGGAGTTTGGGAATAGGACTGTGAGTTGGTATTTAAGGTAACTGAGAGTTAATGAAAAAGGAAGGTTAAAAAAAGGAGGACAAGGCCTAGCTTATGGGGATAACCAGTTTCCCAGTGGAGGGTAAAAGAAAGGAAAGCCAAATGGTGAGACAAAGAAGCAGCAAGAAATCCAGGAGGACACGACGTCATGGAAGATCAAAGGATAGAAAACCAAGCTGGAAATACCTGTGAAATCAAAACATCAAAATATAGGAATTAGGGACTCAATAAAGCTTCTGGTCTATGTTGGATTATCTTACATAGGTGGAGGAGACTACACACATTCAAGGGAAATATTCATCAAGGTCAACAGCATTTTGAATCTGATCTGTCAGTTTCCTCCAGCAGGCTGAAATTCAATTACTACCTTGCTCCAGGAAGTGCTCTGTATTGTACTTCATTCTACCTCCATCTTGGTCCAGAAGTATTCTACATAAAAATAATGTATTGATTTTTACATTATTTCAATATTTAGCCTGCCTTTGATTTTGCATTTTACTTAACCTGGAACAATGATCTACAATATAATGTTTCCAGTTGGATTTTCACAGTTATTTTTTCAACACTCACTGCTTCTGCGTTAACTCTCCACGATAAGGCATCCCTTTCTGTTACTGGGAAAAAAGAGTTTAGACTTTACATCAGTGCTTCTCAACCAGGGGTAATTTTGCCTCTCAGAGGACATTTGGCAATGTCTAGAGACATTTTAGTTGTCACAACTGGGGGAAGGAATACAGCATTCTATCATCTAGTAGGTGGTGCTGGATGTTGCCAGCACCCTGCCTGCCGTGCACAGGACAGGCCCCTACAATACCAACGTATCTGGCCTAAAATGTCCTGGTGCAGGTTCAGAAACTCTGCTTTCAATAATTACAGACTTCGGTGTTTGGTGGAAGTTTTGCATTACTCATATCACAAAACAAGCATTTCAATGCATGTAAAAATTTAGTGTAACATTAATTAAACTGTTAAAATGAAAGCAACTTTTAAAAGAAAAAAGTTAGAATTAAATAATTATTAACATAATGAAGCTAAGAATTCAATTTGATTCAAGTATAATTCCTCCAAAATTATTCCTTTCCTAACATCTCATTAAATACAGTCTAATATCATGAACGCTGACAAAAACAATGTGAAACTTGAAGACAGAATCTCATCACTTAGTACATCATTAAGTAACTTTTTGGCCAGGTTGTAAGAAGATCTAATGAGGCAGAAAAAAAAAATTCAAAGTCACATCTATAAAAAAATTAAGTATTCTGAAATCTACTTAAAAAGACCACCCATAGTTCAAAAGAATAGAGGGCCAATTAGATGGCTTTGAAATGCAAATTTTAATTGTTCCATTTTAAAAGTCATGTCTAAGGGGGCCTTAAAAAGCAAAGCAGGTATTTCCAAGAAATGGCATTCTTGGAAAGTTTCATTGTTCTGGAATTCTAATCTGTGTCACACAGAAAGCACTGGAAACTGTCATCTCTACTTCCTGCCCTCACCCCCACCACACATGTACACAGGGTCTCACAATTTATAAAGGATTGCATCAAACCATTGCTTGAATATGCTCTCTGACTTCTGAGAGAAATAACGTTCATTCAACTTAAGTAGAAAAATTGTGAAGATTAAACAGAGGGACCAATTTACACAGGCATTCTTGAGAGAAACTTTTGTTTTCCTTTAACATTTCGATTGCTCTAGTCAAGGGGAGTAAGGAACAACAATGCTATAAGGCCGCAGTGCTTTGTAAAGAACTATCGAATCCTGCAAACCAAGGCATTGGATAAGCATTATCTAATGAGGGTGAAGAGGCCAGCAATCTGCCCCTGCAGATAATCTTATCTCCAGCCTTACTATTTTAGCAATGATGGCTGACCCTTGAACAACACAGGTTTGAACTGTGTGAGTCCACTTATACTCCATTTTTTTTCAATAAAAGTTAGCAGTGTGTCTGCCTCTCCTGCCTCCACCTTTCACCTCCTCCACCTCTTCTGACTCTGCACCTGTGAGACATCAAGACCTCCTCCTCCTCCTCCTCCTCCTCCTCCTCCTCCTCCTCCTCCTCTTCAGCCTACTCAAGGTGAAGACAGTGAGGATAAAGACCTTTATGGTGATCCATTTCCAATTAATGAATAGTAATTATATGTTCTCTTAATAGTATTTTCTTTTCCCTAGCTTACTTTATTGTAAGAATACAGTATATAACACATAAAATATGTGTTAATTGACTGCTTATGTTATCGGTAAGGCTTCTGGTCAACAGTAGGCTATTAGTTAAGTTTTGGAAGTGTCAAAAGTTATACACAGATTTTCAACTGTGTGGGAGACAGATTCCTCTAATCCTGCATTGTTCAAGGGCCAACTATGCTTGATATATCGTTTGTCATTTAAATTCTCAACAAAGAGTTGGATGGACAAGTCGCTTTCCTTAGACTGAATGCATCATGAAGGTCTGACGGGGTCACCAACTCCTCTCCTGCAACGTCAACTGAACAGATACAAGTCTTGGTTTAGACCACTCTCAGAGAGTTTGTAAACCTATGAAAATGGAAGTTGTAGAAAGCACTAACAGTTGCTAAATACTTTCATATGAAAGGAGTCAAATCCACCCACTGGATTAGATGAAAACCTGAGCTGAATGGCCCCAGCTATCCATCTAGAATTTTATCTTCATTCCTCATTTGGCTTCCTTGCTCCTGGTGGACAGAAGGGAATATACAAACAGATGGGTGCAGTTAGAAAAAGGCAATTGTTGCCTCAGAAACCCAGCTCCTGGTGAGTCAAAGTTATGGTTACAGGGAATGGGGTCTGTCCACAAAAGTTGCTTCCTTAAATATCTTCTGTGCATAAGAATCTCTGAAATCTCATCTGAATTTGCCAAACACCTGTTCAGTGTTAAACAATGTACCCACACATTCCAAACTGCTATTTAGAAAGTCCTTAGGGAATGGAGGGCCAATGAGTAAACAATCCATTCTTTATTAGCTATAAGAAAGCACCATATTTAAGGAGAAAAAGACCAGGTTATCTTAACAGATCAAGATGGTGGTCTCTAGCAACCTCTAGCCTTTGCCTCTGATCAGAGCCTTTAAGTCCTCGTGACCTCATAGGAAGTTCTCTAAAATACACTAAAAATGTCCAGTTTGTTTTTAACTGTACTGTGTGTTCATATCTCTGAAGCTTCTCTTTCATCTTGATTACTCTGTTGGGTCTCTCCTCAGTTCAACTCCAGTTCCCACTTTGGTAAATCAGCCTGTGGAACATATGGGATGGCATTCACTACCCAGTGATAATTAAAATGTAAATGGCTATAAGAAAACAAATCCTGGCCGGGCGCGGTGGCTCAAGCCTGTAATCCCAGCACTTTGGGAGGCCGAGGCGGGTGGATCACGAGGCCAAGAGATCGAGACCATCCTGGTCAACATGGTGAAACCCCGTCTCTACTAAAAATACAAAAAATTAGCTGGGCATGGTGGCGCGTGCCTGTAATCCCAGCTACTCAGGAGACTGAGGCAGGAGAATTGCCTGAACCCAGGAGGCGGAGGTTGCAGTGAGCCGAGATCGGCCACTGCACTCCAGCCTGGGTAACAAGAGCGAAACTCCGTCTCAAAAAAAAAAAAAAGAAAACAAATCCTATACTGTTTATTGGTGCCCATGCAATCATCAAAACAGAGTCGAATCTTATAAATATGACTCAAAAAGATTGAAAGTGGAATCAATTCTAAGAAACAAACAATGCATTATTCACATTCCAGCTGATTTGTAATACTGTCAAATAACACATAAATAATCCATAGAATTCCTCCAGAAACAATCTTTTTCCTCAAGCTTTCCCATACATTTTAAAAAAAAATTCAACACATATTAATGGAGGACCCACTATGTGCCATCCACTGTGGTGCGGGTGCTTAGCAGGAGCTTGTTACCCCTACCGTTGGTCTCACCTTCTAAGTTGGGAAGATAAAACTTGTTGCTTTAAGAAACATTCTATTAAACACAGGATTAGTGGTATATGAATATATATGTATCTTCCAAGCTAACAGGTTCATTTCCACATGGATTTCTCTAAGTTTCTTTGTTGTTGCTGTTTTTATAACATAATTAGAATGTTCTGGAAAAATAATAGAAATGGGTAAAATGGACACATTTCTTTCTCAAACAACTTTTTATCAAAAGGAAGAAAACTAAATTTATTTGTCTCTTGGCTATCAAAAAGACACTGGGGCAAACAGACACTTAGGACTGCACTATCACAAAGGAAACGTCAAATAATTCCTGCGGCATTCAAAAACGTATGCAGAAATGTCAGCAAACACCCTAGAATGATTCTTCCCCGTCCTGGCAGAATGAAAAGGGTAAAGAAAAACACTACATGCAAGAATCAGCAGACAGACAGTAGCTAGTTTTGTCTTCCATTCCCCTCATCCCCAGACAGTTCACAATTCTTGGTTTTAGAAACGGGACCACAGGGACGACAGCTGAGTGTCTGACTTTTCAAATGACTGACGTACAATCACTGGGCACATAGGGGTCAAACGCTGCAGCTATTTCAAAAACACTTATGTATAATCTGATGAAAAGAAACAGCTAAACAGAAAAGACAATAAACAGATTTGAAGTTTGGTCTTGATGAAGAATCACTGAACTGACAGCACAGAAGGAAAAGGAACTGAATTATAAAGTAGAGGGGTAAAAGCCCAGATCTGGAAATAGTCGTTCTATTTCAAGATTTGTCCTGAAGAACTGTACTTTACAAGAAGCTAATTACACTTGTGAAAGCTAGAATCATTCTGCCATTATCTATGCTCCCACTCAATCTCTATTAGAAAGACTACCAACAAGGGATCTGCATGTCACATTAAGAAAAAAAAGACAAAACCAAGCAAGTGTGTAAAAACTGGCGAAAGAACAATAAACCAATGGAAATGGCCTTCACTACTGGTTATACAGCACCTGGTTCAGCATTTTTTCTTTAGTTTATTTTTTATTTGTTTTATTATACCTTAAGTTCTGGGGTACATGTGCAGAATGTACAGTTTGTTACATAGGTATACACATGCCATGGTGGTTTGCTGCACCCATCAACACATCATCTACATTAGGTATTTCTCCTAATGCTATCCCTCTGCTAGCCCTCACCCTGCTAAAGTACTTTCCCATCATAAATAAAATTGTTATACCATTTTCAAGAGATATCGTGTGGTTAAATAAATCAAGATGAGACTTTGAAAACAAAACTACTCCCTAAATACATATGTCGTCTTTCAAGGAAAACAAGTTCCTCATTATCATCATGTGGTCAAAGACTAATTATTAATAACTGATGTTTTTAAGTATCCACTTTAGAAAATTTAGGTACTATAAATATGTCCAAGGAAACTCAAAGCAATATTTTATTAAAATAATAATTTTTATCTCAAAATTATGTAAATAAAAGATACTGAGTTTTTTCTCCCCAGAGAAGTTTGAAACAAATGTCTATATGCTCTAAAAGTTGCCTTTGGATTCTTTTAACTTTAATCTTTATATTTAAAATACATTTCTAGTGTAAGAAATTCAAATAATATAAAGCAAATGGCATTTGTAGATTCCATTTGGAATAGACTGTAGATTAGAATTCGTAGATTCCATTTGGAATAGACTGTAGATTGGAATCCATAGATTCCATTTGGAATAGACTGTAGATTGGAATCCATAGATTCCATTTGGAATAGACTGTAGATTGGAATCCATAGATTCCAGTTGGAATAGACTGGAATAGACTGGAATTCGGAGATTCCATTTGGAATAGACTGTAGACTGGAATTCGTAGGTTCCATCTGGAATAGACTGGAATAGACTGGAATTCGGAGATTCCATTTGGAATAGACTGTAGACTGCAATCTGGATTCCATTTGGAATAGACTGTAGACTGAAATTCGGAGATTCCAGTCCCACTTTCTTTCTCAGAGGAAACAACATCTCCTCTCAATTTACTGTGTTTCTTTTCCAGAACTTTGTGTGTAATTTATATAATCCAAAGGTTGGATTTTTTTTAAGTTATAAGAGACTGTACTACACATATTTTGCAAATTGCTTTGGTAAAGACAAAAATTACTAACCTAAATACAGTACCACTAACCCCAAAAACAAAAATGTCCATCAATAACTAGCTTTAAAGCTTCAACCAGGAAGTTCCCACAACTGCTCATGTTTGCAATAATTTCCTCCAATTTTTTCTATCAGAAATCAAGCTTCTAAATTACGGCACACTATTTTTTTTTATAACTGAGGAAATAGCTACAAATACCCTAAATGTTATCAAGCAAATTACAGTTGGGGTAGACCAAGAGAACACCAGTCTGCCATTAAGCACAGCGAGCTCCCTGGGAGGGAAGGCTGGAGAGGAACTGAAAAGGGCAGAGAGAGAGAGACACACGGGCAGACCAAGGGAGCCCTGACTCCTGAAGCTCTCCCTTTATCTAGCCTTAGATTCTTCTTTCTTGGCATTCTGGCAACTTTAAATAGACAGACAGGAACCCTGGATAAATATTTCATTGCATATTGTTTATTTTCAGTTAGTTACCCAGTAATTAAATAGATTACTTCTGTGAAGGAATCTTTAAAGAAAAGTCTCCACACAAACCAAATCTTGTGGCACTCGCCACAGGATCAGACACTTTTAATAAAAATTATCATTAATCTGTATGAAGGCTCGTCCTTCACTGGCTACAATTAGGTGCTCTCCCTTGTTTTCTTCCTTCCCCCACCCAACTCAGCAGCCAAGGTCACTGTTACCCAACTGACATCATTGCATTATTTAATTAGCTCCATCAACAAACCAAGTCAATGTCAGGAGCTGTTTCTGTGACTTAAAACACTACCTACTCCAGCCCTCCAGAGTCTGCTCTGTATCACCAGGGGTCCCCTAGGCTTCAGAACACCTCAGCTGAACTCAGGTGTCAGGACAAAGCTCTCAGGAGAGAGAATCAGTACCAAGAAAAGTCTTCCTCAGGCAACATTATTGGCTGGCACTATAGCTGGAAATAAAATGTTACCTCGACAGCTTTTTATTTTAAAAAATGTATTTATTTTTAATTATACTTTAAGTTCTAGGATACATGTGTGGAGTGCACAGGTGTGTTACACAGGTATACATGTGCCATGGTGGTTTGCTGCACCCATCAACCCATCATCTAGATTTTAAGTCCCGCATGCATTAGGTATCTGTTCTAATGCTCTTCCTCACTTTGCCCCCCACCCCCTGACAGGTCCCAGTGTGTGATGTTCCCCTCCCTGTGTCTATGTGTTCTCATTGTTCAACTCCCACTTACGAGTGAGAAAATGTGGTGTTTAGTTTTCTGTTCCTGTGTTAGTTTGCTGAGAATGATGGTTTCCAGCTTCATCTATGTCCCTGCAAAAGACATGAACTCACTTTTTTATGGCTGCATAGTATTCCATGGTGTATATGTGCCACATTTTCTTTATCCAGTCCATCATTGATGGGCATTTGGGTTGTCCAAGTCCTTGCTATTGTAAATAGTGCTGCAGTAAACATATGTGTGTATGTGTCTTTACAGTAGAATAATTTATAATCCTTTGGGTATATACCCAGCAATGGGATTGCTGGGTCAAATGGTATTTCTGATTCTAGATCCTTGAAGAATCACCACACTGTTTTCCACAATGGTTGAACTAAGTTACACTCCCAACAGTGTAAAAGCATTTCTATTTCTCTACAACCTCTCCAGCATCTGTTGTTTCTTGACTTTTTAATGATCGCCATTCTAACTAATGTGGGACAGCATCTCATGGTGGTTTTGATTTGCATTTCTCTAATGACCAGTGATGATCAGCCTTTTTTCACATGTTTGTTGGCTTCATGAATGTCTTCTTTTGAGAAATGCCTGGACAGCTTTTTAAACACTCTACATGACAGAGACTGTCTGCATGTCTACACAGGTGGACTACAAAGTATGCAACAAAACAGGGCATTGATCTTCCAGCACAGGTATTGCTAAAAGGAAAACTAAGCCCTTGCAAAGAAACCTGTTATCTCTTCGTCCATGTTGTAATTAACAGAGTTAGGAGATAGTGTTAGCTATTAGATTGGTAATCCATTTCTGAGCATCTCTTAGAGGCAAGCATTATGGGGCATAGGAACATGAAATGACCCATCCTGTGACTGTGAGAAGTTGGCAGCCTAGTGACAGTTTGGACGTGCAAAGCAGTGATTGAAAAACAGGCTGTGTGTATTGCTGGCACACACCAGGTGCTCTGATGCTATCCATACCTTTTTTGCTCTGGGAAGACTCCTAGAGGCTTCTTCTCTCTCCTCTCCACTCTCTTCTAACAAAAGACAGGTTTTACTGGGGGAGGGCAAAGGTCAATTGGATACTTAATACTAGAAACACCTATCCTGTTATGGATACACTATTCTCCCAAGCCAAGGATAAGACTAACCCCACCACCACCACTGGGAAACAAGGAGAAAACAGGGAAGGATGTCAGAGATGAGGAGGGCAAAAGGCACAAAACCTGTGGCTTTGTTTTTACCAAAAATGTTAAGGAAGTCTTTGGGTAGCACCAGAGCGTCCATGAGCCTAGGATGCTCTGGCTGTGTCTAAACAACATTTTTTAAAACATGATGTGGGAAAATGGCCAAGTTAGATGTAGTTTTCCTGTTTCTTCATTATTGAAGACTAAAATCCACCTTTGGAAACCAATCTCTCATGTATGGTGGAAAACACTTTGTGTCCTCCTAGTGATTATGTAAAGGTTAAGTGACTGCTGGATTCTTCAATAGAAGGTTGATGACTAGGAGGAGTGAGCTGCCCGCATAATAATTAAAGTGTGTTTCAGAGGAGGTGTGGCTGGTGCTGCAAACTGTATGCTATGCGGAAAACTCCCTCTGTAGCTGAAGAGGAGGCACTGAGGGCTGGGGCCTGAGCCCAGAAAGGGATGACAAGGGCACTCCCATTGTGAGCAGGTGAGCTGCCTGCTGACAGTGCCAGAGAGGAAGCTGGCTTCTGTACTTCAGGAGCAGCCCCATGTAGGGTCCTATCTTAAGGCTGTTCCCTCACTCTTCCTTTATGTAAAAGCGTTCTGGAAAGCTTAGTTAAATGTCATGATTTGGCCTCAGCTATGCTGTGGGGAATGAAAGGACAGGCTCTTTTCCGTATTGAAAAAAAAAGTGGCATAGGGTAGAGAACTACGTCCTGGAAAGCAGGTTGTAAGATGGCAAGTGTGCCCTGCAAGCCAGCCAGCAGCGTCATGCCCAGAAGCGGGTCTCCGGGACATGCAGGGCTTCCCGATGTACCTTGAGAATCCAGGGAGGGTGGGACCTTATCATTAGTGCTAGAAAAAGATCTATCTCTCTTGACAAACCAAAATACTTTATCCTACTGCAAATAGTCCCCATGACAACCACATTTCCATTTATGTCTTAGCTCTTAATAACTCAAGAACACTCACTATTCTTAGCCTACCTTTCTAGTGCAACCATTTCTTCAGACATTATACTCTTTCCCACCTCTAATCTCTGTTTCAATGATCTTCTGGATTATAAACTTTTCTGAATACTTTTTTAAAAGAGATGAAATACCAATAACCAATAAAAGAAACAAAATTTTATTCTGTCTTTAAAAAAACTCTCTCAATCTACTTATCATCATTGGTGCAATTTCTATATGCAAGTTGGAGGCGAAAAGTCTGAAATAAGTTCAAAATGGCTCTTCCCAGACTCATTAAAATGCTTCAGAAGCTGTTTTAATTTTTTTTCTGATATCTTCAATGGGCCTGATTTCTGCCCTACTTCAAGTCACTCTTCCTCTGTACAATCTAATATCTCTGCGGATAAATGTGTAAGCTCTCCTCTAGCTGATGAGAAAACCTCACATTATAAACAGTGGGGCAACCCAGGAGAAATAGGCCAGATGGCCTAGAGACCTACTGGCCTGCTGGGCCTGAACAGAAGCACAGGCTTTCCTCGATCTGTGTACTTTGTCCAGTTAATATAACTCTAGTTTGGAAACAGAATCTTGGTTGCACGTATGTCTGTTTCCTGTGCAACACTCAATATTCCACTCTCCCGTGACACTTCTCTGCAGGACCATCCTCCAATAGGAACTCCACACTGTCCATTGCAAAGTATTCCCATTTACTTAAAGTTTCTCCCATCACTCTCCTCTTTCCACCTCCATTCTCTGGCAAAGCATTAAGATATATACAACAGGCAGTTCTGGTCACTTAATTTCTCTAACTTCCTTTGATGTTTCTGACTCTTGTCTCACACCAGTAACATCAAGCTTAATTTGATTTTTTTTCTCCAATATTTCAAATACAAAACAAGACAAAATTTTGTTTCCTTTGGTACAAGAGTGACTCCAACAATTGCTAGTGGGAAGGGTTGATGACACTTTGATCTCCATCTGGCAGCATGAGGGAACCAAAGTTTTTACTCTCCTGGTGACTAATCATTATTTCAGATCACCTGGAAAGGATTAACAAATTTTAGTAATCCAGATGTGTGTTTTCCATTCCTATGGTCCCCAAGTGTGCCACATGCATTGTGGGAATAAGCATTAGGTTGATAAGCTATCACTATTTTTAAAAAGTTAATGCACTTTGCCTTCATAAATCACGACATGCCCTCCAAAACATTATAAACCAAGCCTTGCTTAAGAGTGGGGTGACATAACAGTTGTAGGCTTATTGATGTGGTAAGGAAAGTTATTTGATATTTACTGTTCTGGCAAAGTATAAAGACCAAAAGAAAAATAGCTCTCTTTGGGTTTGGACATTCAGGACTTTCTGGATGAAAATTCTCAGAGCAGAAATGTGGGGCCTATGGTCCAATAAGGACGCACATCCTCTATTCACAAGCATGTTTTCTAGATGCTCCAGAGGAGCCCTTCTCAGGGGAGTCACTGAAAAGACCAGCTGGAGGGCATCCAGGCAGAGAGAATGGGATGGCACAGACACTTGGTATTAGAAACAATGAGTTGTTTGGAGAACTGGGATTTAGGGTATACAGGAGAAAATGGCAAGAAATGAGTCTAGAAAGGGAGAAGACGCCAGCATCTCCAAGGATGCTACACGCCATGTTGGGACAAAAGCTTTGTTCTTAGAAACAGCCCTCTGGAGGCAGCACAGACTATAGGTAGGAGAGGAAAGAGACAGGAAGCAAAGAGATCAGCTAGAGAACTTCGGCAAGGGTCCACCATGAGAGCCTGAGCACATGCCTGGAGAAGGGTAAGTGGATTCCCAAAACATTCCTGGTCAGACTGGAGGAGTCACTGAATACTTACTGGATACAAGGGTGAATGCTCTGGTGAGGTCAGTGAAAGCTCAGAAATAGCAGCTGAGCACAATGCAGATCTCATGATCATGAGCTTGATCTTGTGTCCCAGCCCCACCCCACATGGCAGCCAGTCCCTCTCTTGTATTGTTGTCACATGGCTCAGTACAATCCCCTTAGGCACTAGCCCATGGCATTATAAACCACTGGTTAAAATGCTGGCCATATAAATGTCTTCTTTCGAGAAGTGTCTGTTCATATCCTTCACCCAGTTTTGATAGGGTTTTTTGTTATTTTTCTTGTAAATTTGTTTAAGTTCCTTGTAGATTCTGGAAATTAGACCTCTGTCAGATGGATAGATTCTAAAATTTTTCTCCCATCCTGTAGGTTGCCTGTTCAATCTCATGCTAGTTTGTTTTGCTGTGCAGAAGCACTTTAGTTTAATTAGATTCCATTTGTCAATTTTGGTTTTTGTTTCAATTGCTTTTGGTGTTTTAGTCATCCCAGGCTTAAAACCTAGATGACAGGTTGACAGGTGCAGCAAACCGTGATGGAACATGTACACCTATGCAACAAACCTGCATGTTCTGCACATGTATCCCAGAACTTACTTAAAGTAAAATTTTTAAAAAGTTTAATAAATTTTTTTTTAATGCTGGTCTCCTGGGCTGTACTCTGAGTGTCTCAGGCCAAAGACCATAACCCACCCATCTGCATATCCTCAATACTTGGCAATAAGGGCTTGTTATGTGCCAAACGGCTGACTTTCAACTTTTAATCTATATTTGGCCATCAAAATAGAAAATAACCCAAACTTCAGAGAAGTTGCTTCTTTCTTCTGTTGGCTTCTCTATACATTTATAAAGTTAGTCCAGAAAATTTATTTTAGTCATGACACCCCAGAGGTATAAATATATGTGATATATGAGTCAAGGTAGATAAAGAAAATAGCCACCACTCCTAGAGTGATATGTGTCATATGAGAAAGCACTGGAGGTTGACAGTAAGAAGGCTGCTGTGTGTCTTGCTCATCTAGGTCCTCCCTCCCACTTCCACCAATAGCTATCCATTTCCCCCGCCACTGGCATCATTTTCTACCTACTTTTTCATATTTATCTGTGTTCCTTGTTCCTATGCCCTCAGCACCACCCCTCCCCAAATCCAATACAGCTAGTATCATTCTGGACAAATTGTCTGCTTTCCTAGCCCAGGGCAATGTCCCACATTGTTTCTTTTGCTTAGAATGTCCTCTCATCATCTTTCCTACTAGCCAATACTTTACAGTATTGTGTTTAATGAATTATTTTATTTAATTACTTAGCAGCATGTGATACTGCAGACTGTACACAATTCCAAATCTGCTTTATTTTTTTCCCATGGGAAGGCAAGTAGTATCTAAGAGTCTGGCTCTTGAGTTTTTTTTAATAGCTGTGTGATATCACACATATTACATAACCCCCTCTGAATCTCAGTTTCCTCATCTGTAAAAGAGAAAAAAATAGTACTTACCGCCTAGAGTTGCGATGAGAATTTAAAAATTTTAAATTTTATAATGTATATGAAGTGTTTATCACAGTTCCTGGCACAATGGCAAATAGCCGATAGCTGTTAGTAGTTTTTACGCATATTGTATGATTTAACTTTTAATATCACTACTCTCTCTCTACCTTGCTGCCCAAGGCATATCCCTTATCCATCTGAGAGGCATTTTCTTTCCTTTTCCTTTTCTTCTCTTCTTCCTGTTCTTTCCCATATTCAATAAGTTACTAAATTCTATAAATTCTACCACTGAAATATTCCTCACATATTGGGCAAAAGCCCAGGCCACAGAAAATAGATATAAACTGAATTCAAAAGGCCTGAAAATAAGACAAGTCAAAAAAAAAGTTGCTTTGAAGAGAAAAGTATTGTTAACATTATTAATAATTAGGCCTTCCTGAATAAGAGACAAAAACAGTAATAATGCTTCAAAACTGCTGTTAACAGACTGCAGCTTGAAATCCTTAGGTCTATGCCAAGCATCAGACCGTTCCTGAAATCCTTACTGCTACATCAAACCGTCATTATGTAATTGGTCCGTACTTGGAGGAAGGACTGCTCACATAGCTAACTTTGAAAATTGGCAGTGTACCATATTCACAACAGATCAGTAAATTATTTAAGAAGTCAGTAGTGATTTTTTAAAAAGTGAAAAAAAGTTTTTCATTTTGATTGACAGAAGTCATCATGGGGTGAAAACCATCACTTCATTCATTACTACGAGGTCATGGATCTGTGAAAGGATATTTGCTACAATGAATCTCCCAGCCAAGGGCTCCCATGGTGGCTACAAATCACCTACCTAATATTCCATATAGTAGACTATGACTCCCATATTTTTAAATGAAAACAGCACCCTATGATTAAAGAACCTTATATTACATACATAAATTCCTTTAATGAACAAACATTTAACAAGCACCTGATTCAAGCAAAGTATCATGCTAGAGACCCCTGAGGACCTTGATATTCCCAAAGTCATTGCCAGCACATGATCATTCAATCACCTGACTACAGTCCAGGTCCTCATGTTCCCAGTCCTTCTGTTTTTTTCCAAGAATTCCTTCATAGAACTATTTAGCCTCTAAAATGCGCTAAGGAATTTTAGAATAATTCTGATATTTTAAAATCATAGTTATTTTAAATAAAATATTTTAAATTAAAAATACATTAATAGAGTTTCAAAAATATTTACGGAATATAAAGACAGAGTTTGTTCTTCCCAATCAACCTGTGTTACATATTTTAAAGTAATTTTAATTTATATGGCAAATATATGATTTGAGCACAAAAAATATTGTTAGTTTTAGATGGGGGTGTCACTATATTATACAGTTTGGTATCAAATTCCTGGGATCCAGTGGTCCTCCTGCCTCATCCTCTTGAGTAGCTGGTACTATAGGCACCCAGCCAAAAATTTTTTTTAATGACTAGTCCTTATTTGGCTTTAGAGTCAAATCTATATGAAAATGTAGACAAATTAAAAAAAATTAAAAAAAAAAGAAAATGTAGACAAATTAAAATATATCTTATAGTATTTTTAAAAATCTGCCTTTTTGATCCACTATAAATTTTGCAGCCCTCCACAAATCATCTTGTTTAGTCATAGAGTAGAAAGTTTTCATCGCAGTAAATAAAAACTACATTGGATTAAATTATCATTGTATTTTCTTTTTAATATTAGTTTCTTAAGTACAAGAAACATCATAATGTGCTTTATAAAAACTGGCATTATCATCGTTTATATTCTGCTCCTTCTTCACTTCCTGTATTTAACCAATGGTTATGAATACAAAGTTAACAATAGATAGATTAGAATAAAACCAATTTAAAGCAATTTAATGGTCAAAACCAGGAGCTATCATCTGTTGGCATTCTGTTGCATGATTAAACCAACTCAGAAATGTGGACTCTTACTGGATCCCCACTAACTGCCAGTCATGGGTAATTGGTATACACCCCGTGGCTCTAAAATCAATTCCTTTTGAAGGAAAAAGTTTCTAAGCAATAATTATATTTTACTTATAGATTTTAAAGGGTATTAAGACAAATGCCGTTACTGTACCACATTCCTAAACCCCCTAGAGGCTCCAGAACTATCAGCTGGGAAGCACTTTACATTTTGAAACTGCATTGCCCAGGACAAAATGGTGAAGAGCCCTGGAGAGCATCTGCTGTGAAAGAAAAAACACTTTAGAGCCAGGAATATAATTTCCTGTAAGTGAAATAATCACATGAGAAGAAAAGTGAAATTATTGCACACTTACCAAAGGCTCAAATGATGGGAAAAAATTAAGGTGGAAAGGAAAAATGAGGAGCAAAAAGGAAGCAGGAGTGTCCTGAAGAAGGACCATATGTCTGTGTCTTCTCTTGTGCAGAAGCACTAGATTTTTGATCCAGTAAAGAAGTTCCAGCAAGTGACAGAAAGCAAACTTATGCCCAATTGAACTGAACAATTTCTCTATGAACGGGAAATGTTTTGTCAAGAACCAGAAATTTCTTTTGATAATCAGTCATGAGTGAACCCAGGTGGCAGAATGTATCCTTTGATATCTCTCTCTCTTTCTCTCTCTCTCTTTTTTTCCAAGATAGAGTCTTGCTCTGTCACCCAGGCTGGAGTGCAGTGACGTGATCTCGGCTCACTGTAACCTCCACCTCCCAGGTTCAAGTGATTCTCATGTCTCAGCCTCCTGAGTAGCTAGCATTATAGGCGCACATCACCATACCCGGCTAATTTTTTGCATTTTTAGTACAGATGGGTTTCACCGTGGTGGTCAGACTGGTGAACTCAGTCAAGTTGCCCACCTTGGCATCCCAAAGTGCTGGGAGTACAGGTGTGAACCACTGTGCCCGGCCCTCTCATATCTTTCTTGACTCAAACTCCTAAATGTTTCCAAAAAAGCACTACTTAATGCGAGAAAATTAAAGAGGATCTAAAGCAAGATTTTATTTATGTCATCAGATGAGTAAATATCATGGAAATATAAATTCCACCACCTTCTCCCCCAAAATATGAGAGTCAAAGACTGAACACTGCTAGGAACATAATAGAAAAGTTAAATGCAACCTCATCTGAGAAGCATAACTTTCCTGAGGATATGGCCATAGCAGTCACAAGATTCTCAACGGGGAATGCAATCCTCAAAATTTAAGAGCTATTGTTGTAGACAAAATAAGAAAAACTAAGTTAACTTTGGGAGGCCGAGGCGGGTGGCTCAAGCCTGTAATCCCAGCACTTTGGGAGGCCGAGGTGGGTGGATCACGAGGTCAATATATCGAGACCATCCTGGTCAACATGGTGAAACCCCGTCTCTACTAAAAATACAAAAAAAAATTAGCTGGGCATGGTGGCCGTGCCTGTAATCCCAGCTACTCAGGAGGCTGAGGCAGGAGAATTGCCTGAACCCAGGAGGCGGAGGTTGCAGTGAGCTGAGATCGTGCCATTGCACTCCAGCCTGGGTTACAAGAGCAAAACTCCGTCTCAAAAAAAAAAAAAGAAAAAAGAAAAACTAAGTTAAAGATAGAGGGTTTGTCTTAAATTACTGGAATTAATAGCATTTTTCCATTTCATCAATATTATTTTCTGTTGTTGGCTTTAGCTAAAGGGCATTACAATTAACCATATAAGAAACAAGTAAATCTCTATTTTATTTAATTTCAACTTAATAATAAGACCTATATAATAAAGCCCCCAAAAGACAGAGTTGAAAACTGTAAACCAGCTCCATTGGTTTTGAAAGGGTTTTCGGGTATGTAATTTTCTTTAATGTAGTTACCTACCACCAAAACTCCTTTGGTTCTTTGGAGAAACAGATTACCAGGAAGGAGGTTAGAAAGGGAGAAAAATCTGGGAAGCAATCTCAGTTCCTCGCCAGCCTCAGAATTGTGCCTAGACATAAGCCCAAGGCCTTTGAATCTCAGCCAGAGACCAGCTTTTCTTCCCTGTCTTGTAAGAGGCTTCAGAGGGGAGACTAGTCCTTGGATTTGGTTTAGAAATGCCTTGAACAAGAAAAAGAAGATAAGTACACACTGAATATACAACTTTTTCTGGAATCCAAAAGCCAGCAGCATCTTAGCACTGCAGTACAAAGGCATTCAATGATGGTTCAGTGAACATAATCCCCCAGGTGCAGCTTTTCTGTATGGCAGGATATTAAAATGCACAATTAAGTCTCTTTCCTTGAGAAGAGAGAAATTGGTAATTTTTTAAAAGTCCTCAAAGATCTTGAATAGCAAAGTAATGAAAGGACAAGTGGGAAACGCACCATGAAGAGGGAAAGAGAGAGATTATGAAATAATTGGATCTCATCCAAGGAACAGACAAAGCTCATGGAAGCCATATTTTAACTATGAAGTGCAAAAAGATATACACAGCTTGAAATATGTTAATATCATGTGAAACCTAATCAGCTTATAATTGGTATTTTGGACTGCAACAAAGCAAGTATCACCAAATGGGGCCCCAAGAAGGTAGGAGTGAAGAATAGGCCCCAAGGAAGCAACCCTAGGGCTTAGAAGCAACAATTATTCCATCCTGCCATGAACATGAAAGGTTTCTTCTCTTGGATACCTAATTCTGGAGCAAGCTCAGAAATACCGTATGTGCAAAGAATGCAAAGATAATAAGTGGTTCACAGTGCTGAAACTGGCTGTATAACCTCTGTAATAAGTTATCTATAAAACCTCAATAAAACCCAGAGCTAGTCAAACCCAGCTGGAAAGGATGGAGGGGAGGTTAGAGTTACAGGTTAAAGGCGATGAACTTCGTGAATCCATAATTACACAAATGACTTAGAAGGTAGAAAAGAGACTTTTCTATAAATGCAGATAGAAAAATGAGGTCAACATTTAAAAGTTGATGTGATTCATAAGCAGATCAGTGGCTGTTGGGCTACAAGTGGGAGGTCAGATTGACTGCAAGTGTGGATGAGGGAACTTTCTTGATGAAAGTGTGTAACACTGGAATGTAGTGATGGCTGCATGACTCTGTGGATTTATTAAAATCATTAAATAATATACTTACAATGGGTACTTTTTATGGTATGAAAATTATAGCTTAATAAAACTGTAATCATTTGTTATTTTATGGTTGACATGTTTTTAAATTCCGCATTTTTCTCTCGCTATAAAATAGTTGTACTGTATATCTCTCTGATGTGTTACATTAAAAATGTTCTTTTTTCCACTATTGGGAATATAAACTTTTAAAATAATCTAAAGTAAGATTCTTAAGTTTTAAAAATTACTCTAAATGGATTATTTTCATAATCATTAACAATCCAAATAGGAACTGAAATAGCAAGAAACACTTAGAAGAAATTGAAAGAAGACATTTCAGTAGTTTTCTCAACATTTACTCTTTTGACAAACCACTGTAGCCTTCTTAACAGGGCAGTACATTAATGTTAATGTGTGTAAAGACTGACAGATGACAGGAATTTGATAATTTCAGAAGAAGAAAAGTATTTTAAAATTCCAGTGAGCATACTGATAGAGCTTAGCAATAAATTGGGAGCATTCTTACAAAAAAAAAAAAGAAAATGCACCTGAATTTTTTTTTTTGAGACGGAGTCTCACTCTGTCTCCAGGCTGGAGTACAGTGTGTGATCTCAGCTCACTGCAATGTCCACCTCACAGGTTCAAGAGATTCTACTGCCTCAGCCTCCCGAGTAGCTGGGACAACAGGCATGCAACACCACGCCCAGATAATTTTTGTATTTTTAGTAGAGACAGGGTTTACCATGTTGGTCAAGATGGTCTCAGTATCTTGACTTCATCGTCTGCCTACTTGGCCTCCCAAGGTGCTGGGATTACAGGCCTGAGCCACCACGCCTGGCCACCTGAATTTTATATACTTAAAGTATTTGGAAAACACCATATGATGTCAGATATGACACTGTGGTTAAGAATGTCAGTCTGCCTTGACCAGACACTAATCACTCGGGCCAGTTACTTTTCCCCTGATTCTGCAACCGTAAAACAGAGATAATAGTATCTACCCCCATAATACTGTTAATGGGGTAAAAGAGAGAAATTTTAGTTAGTGCCTGGCATATGGTAAACATGCAAGAAACACTAGCTGCTATTCTACATTTATTGATGTTATTATGCCTGGCTGGGTTCTACAAGATGACTTTATTCTCTTTTCTACAAAGCCTCACCCCCAGGGACAGCTCCAGTCTTCACCTTCCTGGAATGCCAAATACTCAGCAATGTTCATGCAAACTGGAGAAAATGTTTCCAGCTGTTGTAACAGAAAATGTCTTCCAACTTTTGATTCATTACACAAGGTGTTACCACTCATTTTCTGGCACAGTGCTGGTGAGGTATCCCAGAAATGATCTGACACACTTTCTTCTGCTGATGTCAAACCAAATTATAAGGCAAATAGGACAAAGGAAAAGTCACAGGAACAGAATCCATTTACAGTGGGGCCATTCACTCTGGTTCTGCCAGGTGAAAGAAGCACTGAGAGACAGAGATGCAATGACTTAAATACATAGGGTAAGCCTTCATTTTTCTCTTCAAAAAAAAAAAAAAAGATCTTAAGACCTAGAAAAGATAGCATCATTAATGTTGCCAACCCTCAAAATAGATTCACATTTCCTCTTGTTCTTCCTCTATGTCTCTTGTGCCCCAAAATGTATGTATGTGGGTGTAAACATCTCCAAAGTCAAATCTCATGCATTTTCATAATCTTGTAAAGTTTTGAAAATAACTTCCCTCTCTCTTTAACCAAGGGTAGAAAATGAATGGGAACTTTACACACCTGATTGCCAACACACCTCAATGGGAAAGTGCAGGCTCATACAACTGAGGGCTAGGATATTTAGTATTTATTTTCAGGGCTTCTACACTGCCATAAGCTTAGAGTACAGGGACTAATTTTAATGGAAATCTGTTTACTAGCATGCTGGTACACAAAAGTAGGCTTTTAATATTATTTGTATCTTTTTGTTTGTTTGTTTTTGAGATGGAGTTTTGCTCTTGTTGCCCAGGCTGGAGTGCAATTATGCAATCTCGGCTCACTGCAGCCTCCACCTCCCAGGTTCAAGCGATTCTAGTGCCTCAGCCTCCTGAATAGCTGGGATTACAGGTGTGTGCTACCACACCCGGCATTATTTAGATTCTTAATGTGCTAGAAGTGTTAATCCAACTATAAAGTGAAAACACATCTTTCAGTTATTTAAAGTCTGAAGGCAATGTTACTCACAGTGTTTCGGCAGTCACATTTCCAAACGTTACAAGCACATTCTCAAATAGGATGAACTGTATCAATCATCTCCTACTCCCATGAACATACAAATGTGAAAATGCAAGTTTCTCTACTAACGAAACTTGCAGTGAGTCTAAAAGGACTCTTCCCTTAGGATTCTACTGAGGAGTTCTCCCAAGTCTTCCTACTACCCACTGAAAGAAAACTAAGGTATTCCCAATGCCTGGCACAGAATCCATGCTGAATAGATGTTTCTGCATCCAACAAGTCTACAAGGACATGCACATTTTCAACATTAAAGGACATTCCTGTTAAAAAGCTAAAGCACAATGATCTCAATAAAACCCAGGTGAAACTCTTGCTCTAATTTGGTAAAACCAAAGACAACTAACTCTGTGAATAGTCTGTTCACCTAACAGGCTTTGTAACAGGTCTTTGTTTTTTACGGTCACTGTCAATAATTGGCACTGCACAACACAATAAGGCATGATGTTGGGTTTTCTCCAACTGAATGTATCCCAGAGGCATCAGAGCGTGATCTTCAGAAATTCTCCCTTTTCCTGTAAACTGTTGCCAAATGCAGCAAGGATTTAATCAATGGATGTATTTTTATTTCAATATACCGTGGCTAAGTCTATCGATTTGAAACAAAATGTAAATAAAGAGAAAAGTAATTTTTGCTATATAAGAAAATGATTGGCCAGGCATGGTGGCTCATATCTGTAATCCCAGCACTTTGGGAGACTGAGGTGGGAGGATTGCTTGAGTCCAGGAGTTCAAGACCAGCCTGGACAATATGGCAAAACTCTGTCTCTACAAAAAAAGAACCCAAAATATTAGCTAGGCATAGTTTGCATGCCTGTAGTCCCAGCTACCGGGGAGGCTATGGTGAGAGGATTGCTTGGGCCCGGGAGGTGGAGGCTGCAGTGAGCTGAGGTTGTGCCACTGTACTCCAGCCTGGGCGACAGAGCGAGACCCTGTCTCAAACAAACAAACAAACCAACAAAAAAAACGATGATGTTACCAAGAAACAAAATACAATAAGCCTGTGCTTATTCCTTTCACAGGATACCAATCCAGAAAGGGCCTGAGAAATATTTTACTCTAACTTTACTCTTCCCAGGGCTGCTATATCAACCAATGACAGAAATGAACCTTTTACTGGTTCTTTGTATACAGACCCCACTTATTTCTAGAGCTCGTTATTTTTCCCTAATTTAGAGCTACAACCTCAGAGATAGAGTTGACCTTCCCATTAAAAAAGGCCCTGCTGACAGGGCCGCTGGGCATCGTATGCCTGTTTGCAAAGCCCTGTCTGCCCTAAGCGATGTGCAGTCCCTGCCAGCCGCCAGCTGAATTAAGTAGGCGACACCACCTCAGTCTCTTAACCTCCCAGGCTGTGTTATAAGAAAATCACTCAATTCTGATTACTAGGTAGTTCCTTCTTCACTCCAGCTTATGCCATCCATTGTTGTTTCCACAGTCAAGTCTGTGATACATAAGACTCTTGGCCACTAAATCCCTGGGCATGCCTACGAAATTATTATTGCTGGGAATTATTTTCAAAAGTTACCCTCCATGTCCTGCACACCTTAAAAACAGCCCACATCTTTCTGGGCATTGTCCATATTGTGAATTGTCTCATGCATAGGAACTCCACCTGATAACAGTTGAAGATCTGAAATCGGTTCTCAGGAGCAGTTAATGAATTCCAGTCATTCCCACAGAAGACACCCGGAAGCAGCACAGGGATCATATTCAGTTTGTGCAGCATATTGAGGTGAGATACAGACAACTTCTAACAGCACACATGTGCACTTTGTGGCATTAATCTCTTCCTCCTCATCTGTGTTTCCATAGTGTTTGTTCAGCCTTCCTGCCTCAACCTAAGTTTATTCTCCATAGAGGAAGCCACCCATTCTTCACAGGAGGCAGCCCACTGAGGCTAGATTGCAGTGGGAACACTTTTCACACGAATGCACTGGCTGCTTTCCAGAACATTGTTGCTGGCAATCATATCTTGCCATCTAATGTCAATATCGGCATTGAGAGGATGCTAATAAAACCACAAAATCAGCTAAAATTAGTGTTTAATGCATCTACCATGCAGCAACAGCCAGGGTTTGCCATTTTCGGGGCTTTGGATTCTGATGTTCCATTCATACTCTTCGGTCTCCAGAGCAGCACTTCTGAAACTTTAATGTAAATATACACAGCCTGAGACTCTTGTAAAATCACATTCCGACTCAGTAGGTCTGTGTGGGGCCTGAGGGTAGCCTTGTTGCTGCTGTCCCGGGACCATTTTTGGTAGTGAGGTCTATATTTATTTATTTATTTTATTTTTTAATTTTTAATTTTTAATTTTTTTTTTTTTTGAGACACAGTCTCACTCTGTTGCCCAGGCTTGGCTGGAGTGCAGTGGTACAATCTCAGCTCACTGCAGTCTCCACCTCCTGGGTTCGAGTGATTCTCCTGCCTCAGCCACCCGAGTAGCTGGGATTGCAGGTATGCACCACCACACCTAGCTAATTTTTGTATTTTAGTAGAGACAGGGTTTCACCATGTTCGCCAGGTTGGTCTAGAACTCCTGACCTCAAGTGATCCGCCTGCCTCAGCCTCCCTAAGTGCTGGGATTATAGGCTTGAGCCACTATGCCCAGCAGTAGTGAGGTTTTTAAGAACACAGATGAAGCATACACCTATGCACACAGCAGGACTCTTTACAACTTGCTTCTATTGTGTATGCAGTTTCTAGCTCCCAGACTCTCACTCTGAAAAAGCATCAGAAGTAAAACGTCTAATTTTTTTATTTTTTTTATTTTTTTTATTTTTAAAGCTAGTGCTTACCTTGAGTTATTTTCTTTCTGGAAGTTTTTTTTTTTTTTTTTTTTTTTTAATAAAAAATCAATTTTATGTTACTAACTGCCAAGTCAAGTTTAGTTTATGGTCTTCCAAGTAGAGAAAAAAAATAGAAAGATCTCTTGTAGGGGCACTCCTAGCCCTGTAATCTGCTCATCAAAAGATGAGCCACAGTTAAAGCTAAGAAATGTCATTTAACAAATTGAAAGCATCTCATGAGGGTAGTTGTGAATACAGAAATCAACAAAGCACTCTCTTTTTTTTTCAGGATATTTTGGTCTCGCACAGGTGTACAAACAGTTCTAATGCAAAGTAGAAATGATTATCCACAGAAAGGGAGCTAGCTTGTGTTTTTCCCTCAGGGAGAAACTCATAAAAGATCATGGTGACTACGCTCTCATTGACCTAAAAAGCCTATTACCTGGCATTTACAAAAACAAGACTGGACTTATGGAATCAGACATATTTTGGAAAATGTGACTTTTTTTCTAAGAGGATTCTACACAGAGCGAATAAATTCTGAGACACTTTTAACCTTTAATAACTGATTACACTCACAGTACCTCGAGAAATGCTACTTTGCATGCTGTCTGCTTCTCGATCGGACTTTGGAACATGATTACTAAAAATACAAAAATTAGCCAGGCATGGTGGTGGGCGTCTACAATCCCATCTCTACTAAAAAGACGTGAGTTAGAAGACAGACAAAAGAGGCTCTACAGACAAGTCAACAGAGAGGAAAGCACACTGGGAAATCTGGCGTCAGGGGATCTGACCCTGGACAATGAAGTAACAGAGTTAGAGAGGAAATGGTTTGATACGTTTCCCACATGAATGTGCAGACTATCGTGTGAAGGTGCCAGCAAGGAACCAAACCACACAGAGTGGGATCTGAGGGGTTTGCTTGTTTGTTTGTTTGTTTTTAGAAAAAGATAGGACCAAATGCAGTGGCTCAGCCTGTAATTCCAACATTTTGGGAGGCCAAGGTCGGCAGACAGATCACTTGAGGTCAGCAGCTGAAGACCAGCCTGGCCAACATGGTGAAACCTCATCTCTACTAAAAATACAAAAATTAGCCAGGCATGGTGGTGGGCGTCTACAATCCCAGCTATTTGGGAGGCTGAGGCAGGAGAATCACTTGAACCCAGGAGGTGGAGGTTGCAATGAGCTGAGATTGTGCCACTGCACTCCAGCCTGGGAGACAGAGCAAGACTTCATTTCGAAAAAGACAAAGGAAAAAGACCAAAATATGAGTAAGGGCCATCTTCCCAACTCAACTGTGGGTAATTTTAATTTATCATAATATTCTCCCCATTTCCTTCTTTATGTTGATTATGTATTAGTCCTACAAAGGACAAGGCCAATTAAAAAATAAATCTCCCATATGTCCTTTTGTTTTTAAGGCATGTTGTTTACAACATAGTTCCTATTTAAAATTGGATTTTTAAAGTTCCATTTAATTTCTGAAACAGACTTCTTTCATTTAATTTAGTTTCAAGGATTTAAAAACTAATCAGGAAAATCTGCTGCAACATATTATACTTTGCCACCACAAACACCCTTGAATACTGCAGGTTTGTGTCTCTGCAATAATTAGGCCAGATGCTTTTCATGCGCATCTCCTATTGGCCCATCACCAATTTTTAAATTCATGGGACATATTGATTAGCTCTTCTCTTTATTCACTGGATGGCTAAGGCAATGTCAGGAAGGTTTAGAGCAATTCTCCTGACTCAGACAGCAAGACGTTTCTAACAGAATATCTATTGTTCCCCCACAAAATGAAAGTGCTTTCAATAGCAAAATGATCTAAAATTGGCAGATGCATTCTTTTTCTTTTCTACACGACAGTCTTTCATAAAGAAGTCCCAGCTAGAAACAACCACCATGGTGCTGTGTGCATGGTAATGTGTCATCACACTGCAGAGGGCGCCATCATCATATTGACAGCTGCACATGACCACAGCCCAGGGTGACCAAGGCAGCTCATACATGGCCATGACCTGTAAGGACCTTGCTGAATACTGGAGCCATGTGCTAATGCCAAGTGGATAGACCACAGCAGACTGGTCAATCATCCAGCCACTTAGTCATTTTATCATTTACCAGGTCAAGTTCTGAAGACTGAAGGCTAATAGGACACCTTTCCTAGCTTCATCCTATAAAATTGAAAGGAGGAGACAGGCATTACAATAGACCAGCTTAATGAAGATTTGCATGGCTACATACAATGTACAGTGAACAGGCCCAAGAGAGGGAGTTGTCAATTTTACATGAGGAAGATAGGAAATATTTCACAGACAAGGCCATCTTTGAGCTGAATCTTGAGAAATGAGTAGGTTCTTGCTTTGCAGAGCTGGGGTTCAATGAGATTACCTTCAATCATCAATGTAATCATCAATGTAAATACATGTAGCAACGAGTCCAGTGCCAGGCACAGAGAAGGTATTCAACAAATGATGGTAATGGTAATATTACTTTCTTGGTGCGACGGATTGCCAATAGATAGACGCCTTTAAGGGATGACTTGTACCATTGAAGAAGAAAGTGAATAAAATATCTGAATTGCATTCACAACTGACTGACAATAAAGGGGATGATGAAAATACAGTCATTAGTAGTTCATGTACTAAACAATAGTTTAGTCACAATGGAAACAATGCAAAATGACGAATTCTATATTCATGGTATTATACAACTGCAAGGCTCTTATGTTTTTAAGAAAGCCTGGAATATGAGAACAGAAGGGAGGAGGACTGCTATTTTTAGAGGACCTCCCATGTGTGAAGCCAAGGCTTTTATATACATTGTCAGTTAATTATCACTTCAATATTATGAGGTATGCGTTATCATGCCATCTTAAAGAATAAGAAATTGAGATTCAGAGAGTTTATCTGACTTCCCAAGGGTCACACCACTAATGAGTATTAAAGTCAGAATTTGACTTTATATTAAGTGTCTCATTTCGAATTCCATGCTCTTTTTATTACATCATGAAGCATTTCCTTGTGAAAAGCCACATTTACAAAGGAAAATATGATTAGTCATTATAAAGGTATAATTTAAAATATTTTTTTTTCCCAAAAACAACTGAGGTGTCAGCTTTTCCATCATGGCAACTGCCAATAATTGGGTACCAATCATAGGCTAAATTTGCCATGTGAATTGTTTCATTTAGTCCTCATGGCAACTTATGAAGCAGGCGTTATTAATATTATTCTTCACTATATACGGATGATGAAACTGAGGATCTTCAAAGCATGAACTGTTTCCAATGGGAGGATAAATTTTACTGTGCCCAGAGCAGAGGACAAATTTGAACTCAGGTCTATAAGTCTATGGAACTAATGTAGTTCCTCTGTGTCATGTTATCGCATATATCTATGCTAAATTTATAGCATTCATAAGCAAATTTCCTCATTATAAGTAAATTCAATATACAGAAATTTTGAACTTAACTAATCAATAAGTTGGGTAGGTTAACTTAATTTTCCAAGCTTGGATGAAAAATCGCAAGCTAGATTTTCCAGACTGAAATCTCAGTCTAGGCCCCTGCTGAATTCTTCTGTTTGTTTGTTTGTTGCAGGGATAACTGACTGACCAGCTGACTTTAAAGTCTAAGTTCTTTCCATCATCCCAACATGCTCCTGATGGGCAGAAAAGGCTCACAGGCCAGGTCAGGGCTCCAGCTGTCATAGAAGCAAGAGAAGTCACTACTAGAAGGCAATCACAAAGCCAGTAGACTTGTAAACATCCCCCAATGCTCTCAATACACTACGGGAAGGGCTTTAGACAACTTATCTTCAGTACTGCAGCAGAACAGTAAGAGAACTTAGAATTCCTTTTACAGCAAGTTAGAATGCAACTTAGAGAAAACTGACTTTTGCTGAAACAAATCTAAGCCTTAAAATACACATCACTGCAGGTACCTATAATTGATCACATCCACAGTGGAGCACAAAGTGAAAAAAAAGGATTTAAATCTTCCCAATTTGGAGGCACTAATATCTACATAAGGACAGGTGTAACTCATAAGTCCTGAATATTGACCAAAGATATGTAACATAAAATAGCGCATTCTATTCTGAACATTTTAATTCTGCAAGTAAAGTGCCATAATGATTCTTAAGCTTCTGTTTCTTTGAAACCATCTATTTCCATCAATTCATAGCTCTAATAAATCATGAGGATGGTTTAACATGTGCTCTGAGCTTTTGTAGAAAATTTTAATTTGACATTTTAAAATGTATGCTAAATTACTTATATAAACTGCTTTTTACTCCAATTGCAAACAAAACTAAAATATATGACATTCACTTTTACTACATAGGTAGTATAGCAAATCAATAGTACACACTCTTTATACCAAGAATAAAGGGTTTTAAAACGCTTGCAGAAGTTAATTAGAACTGTCACAAAAAAGTTCTACTGATAAAAAAGGAAAAATACCACTGCTACTAGCAGCTACAGAAAACCTCCTTTTCCATTCCAAACAAATCCTATCGGATTCTAAATTTCTTATACTTTATCTGGAATCCTCTAGTTTTTCACATTTTCTATGGTTATTGACTCCTACAGCCAAGGTCAGATGTAAATAATGTGTACCACTTTTCTAACATGTAAGAAGAAGACACATACCAAAACCTGGCAGAGACTCAACAAGAAAAGAAAACTTCAGGCCAATATCCATGATGAACATAGATGCAAAAATCTTCAATAAAATACTGGCAAACCGATTGCAACAGCACATTAAAAAACTTATCCATCATGATCAAGTAGGATTCGTCCCGGGGATGCAAGGCTGGTTCAACATACGCAAGTCTATAAATGTAATTCACCACATAAACAGAAGCAAAAACAAAAACCACATGATTATCTCAATTGATGCAGAGAAGGCATTTGACAAAATTCAACAGCCCTTTATGCTAAAAACCCTCAATAAACTTGGTATTGATGGAACATATCTCAAAGTAATAAAAGCTGTTTACGACAAACCAACAGCCAATATCATACTTAATGGGCAAAAACTGGAAGCATTCCCTTTGAAATCTGGCACTAGACAAGGATGCCCTCTCTCACCACTTCTATTCAATATAGTACTGGAAGTTCTAGCCAGAGCAATCAGGCAAGAAAAAGAAATAAAGGGTATTCAAATAGGAAAGGTGGAAGCCAAATTGTCTCTATTTGCAGATGACATGATAGTATACCTAGAAGACCCCATCACCTCAGCCCAAAAGCTACTGCAACTGATAAGCAACTTCAGCAAAGTCTCAGGATATAAAATCAATGTTCAAAAATCACAAGCATTCCTATACACCAATAACAGACTTAAAGAGAACCAAATCAAGAACGAACTGCCATTCACAATTGCTACAAAGAAAATAAAATACCTAGGAATACAACTCACTAGGAATGTAAGGGACCTCTTTAAGGAAAACTACAAACAACTGCTCAACGAAATAAGAGAGGACACAAACAGATGGAGAAACATTCCATGTTCGTGGTTAGGAAGAATCAATATCGTGAAAATGGCTATACTGCCCAAAGTAATTTACACAATCAATGCTATCCCCATCAAACTACCATTGAATTTCTTCACAGAACTGGAAAAAAACACCATGAATTTCATATGGAACCAAAAAAAAGCCCGCATAGCCAAGTCAATTCTAAGCAAAAAGAACACAGCAGGAGGCATCACGCTACCAGACTTCAAACTATACTACAAGGCTACAGTAATCAAAACAGCATGGTACTGGTACCAAAACAGAGATATAGACCAATGGAACAGAACAGAGGCATCGGAGGCAACACAACACATCTACAACCATATTATCTTTGATAAACCAGACAAAAACAGGCAATGGGGAAAGGATTCCCTATTTAATAAATGGTGTTGGGAAAACTGGCTAGCCATGTGCAGAAAGCAGAAACTGGACCCCTTCCTGACACCTTACACTAAAATTAACTCCAGATGGATTAAAGACTTAAACGTAAGACCTGACACCATAAAAACCCTAGAAGAAAATCTAGGCAAAACCATTCAGGACATAGGAGTAGGCAAGGACTTCATGAACAAAACACCAAAAGCATTGGCAACAAAAGCCAAAATAGACAAATGGGACCTAATCAAACTCCACAGCTTCTGCACAGCAAAACAAACAGTCACTAGAGTGAATCGGCAACCATCAGAATGGGAAAAAATCTTTGCAGTTTACGCATCTGACAAAGGGCTGATATCCAGAATTTACAAAGAACTCAAACAGATTTACAGGAAAAAAACAAACAAGCCCATTCAAAAATGGGCAAAGGATATGAACAGAAACTTTATGAAAGCAGACATACATGAGGCCAGCAAACATATAAAAAAGTGCTCATCGTCATTGGTCATTAGAGAGATGCAAATCAAAACCACATTGAGATACCATCTCACACCAGTTAGAATGGCGATCATTAAAAAATCTGGAGACAGCAGATGCTGGAGAGGATGTGGAGAAATAGGAACACTCTTACACTGTTGGTGGGAGTGTAAATTAGTTCAACCATTGTGGAAGACAGTGTGGCGATTCCTCAGGGACCTAGAAATAGAAATTCCATTTGACCCAGCAATCCCATTACTGGGTATCTATCCAAAGGACTATAAATCGTTCTACTATAAGGACACATGCACACGAATGTTCATTGCAGCACTGTTTACAATAGCAAAGACCTGGAACCAACCCAAATGCCCAACGATGATAGACTGGACTGGGAAAATGTGGCACATATACACCATGGAATATTATGCAGCAATCAAAAATGATGAGTTTGTGTCCTTTGTAGGGACATGGATGAATCTGGAGAACATCATTCTCAGCAAACTGACACAAGAACAGAAAAAGAAATACCGCATATACTCACTCATAGGTGGGTGAGAAAAATGAGAACACGTGGACACAGAGAGGCGGTCTACTATACACTGGGGACTGTTGGGGGGAATGGGGGAGGGACAGTGGGGGGGGCTGGGGGGGGATAGCCTGGGGATGAATACCAAGTGTGGGTGAAGGGGAGGAAAGCAGCAAAGCACACTGCCGTGTGTGTACCTATGCAACTATCTTGCTCGTTCTGCACATGTACCCCCAAACCTATAATGCAATAAAAATTAAAAAAAATAAAAAATAAAAAAATAAAATAAAATAAAAAAAAAAGAAGACACATCTTAAATGCTCTAAATTCAAGAGTGGACCAAATTATTACTTATTTTTTTATTTATTTTTTTTTTTGAGACAGTCTTGCTCTGTCACCCAGGCTGGAGTGCAATGTGTGATCTCCGCTCACCGGAACCTCCACCTCCTGGGTTCAAGCAATTCTCCTGCCTCAGCCTCCCGAGTAGCTGGGATTACAGGTGTGCGCCACCATGCCTGGTTAATTTTTTGTATTTTTAGTAGAGATAGGGTTTCACCATGTTGGCCAGGCTGGTCTTGAACTCCTGACCTCGTGATCAGCCTGCCTTTGCCTCTTAAAGTGCTGGGATTACAGACATGAGTAACTGCACCTGGCCAACCAAAATATTTTTACTTCAGATTAGAATTAGGTATTAGAAGCCAAAAGGAAGAAAATAAAGACCATTTTGTAATATCCTATTAATCATTACCATTTCCTGCAGTCAAGTAAACTCCTGTATTAAACACCTAAAATAAATAGTGGCAATTATTATGAGTCATTTACAAGCATCTTTTGAGCTTTATGTTTATAACAGGCAATGAGGATTCATGATCAAAAGATACATAGAAAATGTAATAATAGATAAATTTATCAACATCTACTGGGACATCTTCAAAATGGCAGTTATGATCCTTTCTCATGGTTTACCATCTAAATCAGTTTATGGCTGCCCTTACTTCAGTTGAGTAATACCTAATGTTTTCCATATTGGGAAAACAATAAATTCTTTGCTCACCCTAGCATGCTAGCATTGGTAGATTTTATAAAGTACATGGTAGATTTTATAAAGTGAAATGTCTATGAGATAAAAATATAACATCCCTCAATTTTTTTCTCTCTACTAAAGTATGCTGTGAATGTTGTACAGATCTTTGATGCTGAAAAGTAGATAAGATAGGAATGTGCATTTATTTTCTACTTAAAGAGCAATCTAGTTTGTCATTGCTATATTTGAGTGGGAAGGGGATCATTGGGAAGTGCCTTATCTACGTTCTTTATAGTATAAATCACCTACTTAGACACTAGCTGTTCTAAGACTTGCAGTTCTGTGTTTCTAAGGAAGGATTCAAGAACCACAGATTTAGCAGATTTAGCAGCTCAAGGCAGCCAGATTTGCTTTTCCATAAAAGGAGTCAGGAGATATGCAAGGGTATCTTTGTAGCAAATCCGGTAACTTTTAGGCTTATTTTAAGCACTTAAAAAATAGTTATACTCCAAATGTCCTCTGGAAGTAACTGCTTGGCAGGTTAAGTGAATAACCCACAGCAAAACTCCAACATCCAGAGCTTGGACTTGGGCAAGAGGAAGAGACTCTCAAATGCTCAGATCCTGCAAATCCTCCCCTTGGACGTGGGTTCAGGGGACGTGATTTTAACTGTCAGCTAGAAATGTCCTGTTTTATTCTTTGGAGGCCTTTAACCAAGGCCCAGATTTTTAAAAAATGCATCACTGAAATGAAGGCATGGTAAGTGCTTCCTTGAACTCCCAGCCACGCCAGCAAAAGGACTGATGACCTGGTGAGCAGTCACCCCGAAAGTTGCAAGGAAGAGGAGGAAGGTCAGGGCAACCATTTACTGAAGCTTCAGTGCCCCTGAATAAAGAATGGAGTTGAAATCATTAGAAAGGATTTGCTCACACACAGGCTGCTTATGAACCACAGCGGTCATCGTGGCCAACTTGTAGCTTCCTACAAAATCTTTTCTAGATTGTGCAGCATTCACAAAACATTGATTTTCTTATCTCAGCCTAAAAACAGCAAAAAAAAAAAAAAAAGTACCGTACAATGAACTCTTCACTTAGGGCTAACACAAACCCAACTGAGCAAGGAAGTGGTGGTAGAAACACGTGAGCACTGCACGTGGTCTGCGCCCTCCAGTGTCCATCTCCTCTGGGTAACGTATTAAACAGTAGGCTCAGGCTTGCATGATTCCATTTTCCAAAATCCCATCATCAACAGTTTCCATGTGAGGCATACATCTGCAGGCTGCCTGAAGGCACTCTACAAAACCATTTCCTCTCTACCTATTTACTCAAAGCACCCAAGCAACTCCTTTTTTAAACAATTCTATTTCCTCAACCCAAAAACATGAAATACTTTAGTGGGCATTGGAATTGCCATATTGTTTGTGGAGCTGATGTGAGGGTTCAGTGAAACTATTTAAAAAAAAGAGGTGGAACAAGTGATCTTAGGGTGACATCTTGTATATGGACTGGATGCCACCACAGGCAGGTCAAGGTGGTAGCAGTGCCAGTACCACCCCACTATGGCCAAGCATTATTCCATAGGAAGGCATGGAGGAAAGTGGTTTATTCCCAGAGGCTTATCAAGCCTGAGTCTCTGCAGGTTGTCAAAAATTCTACTCTAACAAACTGCTTATGGGGCAGATTTCTCTTTTGAGCCAAAGTGATTCTAAAGACTGCTGGGGTCCATGAGGAAGTATCTTTGTTCCCACTGGGAACCCAAGGAATAAGTCTTTATGTTCTTTCCACTTTATCCAGTTCCTCTTCAGCTTTTCACTGCTCCTGCTATGAAGAGAACCTGCCATCAGGAGGGGAAAAGCCACAGCAGCAAACTGAATGCTTGACAAAAAAACAGTTGAGTACAACAGTCAGCAGAATGACTGCAGGGAAACAAAGTACATAGCAGAAATGTTTCAGGTGATATTCTTTAGACACATTACTCCCTTGACAATTCTTTCCCAACACATTTACATCGGTTTGGTGCTTTAACATAATCTGCAATGGTACAGTGGTTACCAGCACCAGCTCTGGACCAGTTTAAATTGTAGCTGTGTGGTCTCGGGCATGTTTTTAACAAGTTCTGTGCCTTAGTGTTCTAATCTGTCAAATGGGAATAATAAACAAGCTATTATGAGAATTAAACATGCTGATACTGCAAAGCACTTGGAATAATGCACAAAAAAAGCTATCATCATTATAGTTCAAAACTGCTTTTGCATGTATCACCATAGTTGACCCGCAAGCACTCTATAAAACACAGGTAATCTTTTTATCTGTGCTTCACTGATGAGGATAATGAGGCTCAGTTAAGTGTTTTGCTAAAAACATAAGGAATCTATGGCTGAGCCAAAACTTAAATCTTTGTCTTTTGACATTAAACCTGGGACTCTTTCCCATGACCTTGGATTATTTACATGTAACCCAGAGCAAACTAGCTGTTATCAAATATTGATAGTAAACAAATTCAGAAAGGAAGAAAACAATTGAGAACATCATACCTATTCTAGGGATTTATTCCTGAAATAAGCAAAATTAAATAATCAGCTGATGGCAAATTTTAGCTAAAGTGATTAAAGCTGATTTTTAGATTCAGTGTAGCTTTTTGGAATTCCAAAAATTCTGAAGTGAGGTCGGGAGAGAGAACATTTATCAATATGTATTCTTTGCTCTAATGATACAATTTATAAAATATTTATTTGAATAGGTAAATATTTAAGAAAATAGATAAGCTCCCATCTTGAGAAAATTCAGAACTATAAAATGTTTAAATCACTCATTAGAAATGGAACCAGTGAAGGGCTTAAATGTGTAAATGTGAAGCTTGCCATCTTATTGCTAGTATAATGCACAAGCCACCATGAACTTTCTGGTCATTGATATATTGATGACATTTAGGTTATAGACTCTTAGATCTGGAAGACTGGATCTCATCCATTAGAGACTCTCATCCATTAGAATCCTTATCCACATGATACTTAGGGCAAGAGTTATAAGACAAGCAGAAAACAGTAAATAAGAATGAACAACTGGCAGATGTTCCTTCTTTCCTAATGAATTTTATAATTTAGAGCTTCTGAATGGATCCCTAAGGGAAGTATTCTTTTATGACTAATACTCTTTCTAGGATTAGCATCTATTTCTAATTCGTGAAGTCTGAATGTGCTGCCTTTGAAAACTTGTAGGAGTCTTCTATTTAATAAGATTAATCTCTTAATTCATGAATCACTTTAATTTTAGTATTTACTATACATACAAGTCATTCAAATTATCCCTCAAATTTTAAAAAAAGCATTTTGATAGCACAACATTAAAAACTAAACTTCCAGCAAAGATAGTGGGCTCAAAAACATAATCTGGTACACTCTGAATGACTAGCAAATCATGCTATCCATATAATCAATGTTTTTTAATTCAACTCACCATCAGGGTTCTGTCAAACCTTTACAAAAGTCATCCACCCAAGAAAATGAAAGGTGATGCTTCCTTTCGGTTCATCTGATCAACTCACATTAAAATGGCCGCCCATCCAAGTCAACTGATGTTCATTCTGTACCTAAAACCCTCCCTTTTAATACTGAAAACTACAAGATGCATACTATTCCAGAAATATGTCTTCAAAGCTAACCAGATGGAAATGTGTCATTTTTTAGATACATATTTTAAAATCTAGAAAACGTAAGTAAATCTCACTAGTGAATAGTACAAAGACTTAGAATCTTAAAATATTTAGGTCAAAGAAATAAGTTAGAATATTCCCCACTGGTCACAGTTTACTTCCACACTGCAGTCATGCCTAACGCTATAAGATGTATGAGAAAACAGATAACTGAAAAGAACCATTATGTTAAGCAAATAATAAATGAAAAAGTAGAAATCCTTGAGTAATTATTTAATCTTCAAAGATATTTTTCTTACTTTATTCCTATGAATAATCCTGCTCAACTCAAACTTCTGACTGTTCTGGGTCCAGCAAGCACATATTTGTTGATTAAGTGACCCAGGTCCTTTAACAACTTGAGCGAAATATATGCTTTAGCCACGTATACCCTCCAACCCCTCAGTTCTTGCCTTAAAGTCAAAGTCACATCACAACACGCCTCTTACCTGTTTCCCATCCAACGTGTACAAGCGTTTCACTACTCCCGAATCCAGCTTGATGGCATCAGTGATATCAGTGAGGACCTGCTCAAAGGAATGAGCTGTTTTCTTGTTCAGCAGAATCCTAACAGCTTTCCGTGGCTTCACGCCACTTCTGATGATGGTGACCAGCTTGGGCCGAATGAAATCCTTATTCTCTCGCACCTCTGAAGGGCTCCCTTTGGCAGTGGCCAGTGAAGACACTGCCCGAGAAGCCGAGGTGGTCTTGACGTTCACTGACCAGTTGGGGTTCACATTCTTGGTATACTCCAGTTTCTTGAAGGGCTCTATTGAGCCACATACATAACTCTCTCCTAAGGAAGAGAGAAATATATTTAAATTTACATGAAAATATACCCATTTCTTTTTTCCTACTTATCCTCCCTTTTGCCTTTTCTACTTAGGGGCAACAGCTAGCTCTGACTTTTCAAACAACAGAAGTATGATTAATAAACAGGGAAAACGAAAGATTTTGGATTGCTAATCTGACACTGTCAGCAAGAGATCCACATCCTGGAAAACAAAACAAAACATTATTACTCCATTTCCACATCTTAAGATTGGTGATAGAAATGTTGATCTGCTTGAAAAAGACCTTAGAGAAGTATGAAAGTGAATTTAAAATAAAAAATATTCTTTGGGAATTAGAGATATTAAAATTTGCAGAAAATTTCAAAATTGGAAGTATCTACATTTGCTACCTGAGATAATGTAAACACTAAGAATGAATCAGAATACAGTATCTTCAAGTAGTCATGTCATTTACAAATTTGATGAGAGTTGATGCTAAAGATCTTGTAAAGCCCAGTAAAATTCCAAAAGGAAGCAAATAATCCCCCTTCCTTTTCTCTCATCTCTTCAAAAATGAACTCATAAATAAATATAACCAAATTTTCATTTAAAAATGACTCCTTAGGAAATCTTTTAATGAAAATAATCAGACTATTAAGTAGATGTGAATCACACACAAAAGAAAGGAAAACATGAACCAAGAGACAACTAATTGTAAAATGATGAATTCTAAATGTATATTTCATAAAGTTAGGTCAAAGCATTTTGAAATTAAAGATTTCATAATGGCTTTTTCTCTGTGTTAATAAGTTTTTGTAACTAGGAATAGGTAAAAATGCTTAAAGGCCTTCATAATTGCAGGTGAAGTGACCTAGGCCTAATATAACACAGCCCATTGGCTCTTATCTAAGTCCTTGTATTATTTTTAAATTAAGAGTGCAAGCATCCAAGGCCACAAAACAAGTAGTCATATAAAAATAACTGAAGCAACCTGGCATGGTGGCTCACGCCTGTAATCCCAGCACTTTGGGAGGCAGAGGTGGGCAGATCACATGGTCAGGAGTTCGAGACCAGCCTGGCCAATATGGTGAAACCCATCTCTACTAAAAATACAAAAATTAGCCAGGTGTGGTGGCATGTGCCTGTAGTCCAAGCTACTTGGGAAGCTGAGGCAGGAGAATTGATTAAACTTAGGAGGCAGAGGTTGCTGTGAGCCAAGATCACACTACTGCACTCCAGCCTGGGTGACAAAAATAAAAAGTAAATAATAACTGAAGCACACTTTCAAAAATTAGAAAGAACAGTTATACATGTTATTGAACACTTACTTTGCAGATGTTCTTAAAACATCCTCTAATGTGTATACATACACATTATGCCTCACTAAAAGTTATATGAATAGTTCAAGTTTAACCAACCCCCTTTCTTTTTATTTATGTATTTATGTATTTATTTATTTATTTATTGAGATGGAGTTTCGCTGTTGTTACCCAGACTGGAGTGCAATGGCACGATCTCGGCTTACCGCAACCTCTGCCTCCTGGGTTCAGGCAATTCTCCTGCCTCCGCCTCCCGAGTAGGTGGGACTACAGGCACGCACCATCATGCCCAGCTAATTTTTGTATTTTTAGCAGAGACGGGGTTTCACCTTGTTGACTAGGATGGTCTCGATCTCTCGACCTCATGATCCACCCCCCTCGGCCTCCCAAAGTGCTGGGATTATAGGCGTGAGCCACCGTGCCCGGCCCAACCAACCCCCTTTCTATTCACCTGGCAGATCATGACTTGTCTCAGCTATGCCTTTCTCAAGATTTAACCAAATATCAAAACACATACATATTTTTGATATTTGCTTAAATCCTGAGAAAGGCACATTTGGGTACTATAGAAACACTAGTGTTTTGGGAGGTTTCATGGAGTGATTGAGGGAATGTGTTCTCTTTCCGGGTCCACAAGGGGGCGTCGTTTTAAGGGCAAGAACTTCCCAGCGCCGTGCCCCCCTCCCATGCCTCTCCATCTGGGAGATTTAAGGGTTTCTGTTTTCATTTTCGCGGGCGTGGGAAAGAATCAGAAGTCAATCACTCCAGCGGAAGTTTAGGGGAACTCTTTTCATTGGCCAGTAGGCTTGGAGAGGGAGGGAAGTCCTATCAGATTAAAAGTCCCTGTCTCCCTCATCCGGGTGGATTTGCCGCTGTGGGGTCCCCTTCCACCCTAGTGGAAGCTGCTTTTCCCCTCCTGGATTCCATACTTGGGTCCCCTTCCACATTCTTCGTGGAAGCTGTCTCTCTCTCTCTCTCTCTCTCTCTCTCTCTCTCTCTCTCTCTCTCTCTCTCTCTCTCTCTCTCTCTCTCTCTCTCTCTCTATCTTTTTCTCTCTCCTTTTTCTTTTTCTCTGCCTAAGTTATTTTTCTGCAAAAACTCTTTGAGGGCCAATATTTTCTTATGAGCGCGCCGTGGTCCCCTCTCCCATTCTTGGGTAAGTGAGAGACCAAAAGCCTGGAAAAACTTCCTCTCAGGGGAGCTAAGCGCTCCCTTGCACCCCAAAACCCACCAACATGATAACCTAAACATGATAGTGGGAAGAGAGAATTAAAAATTCAGGCTCAAGACCTGACCTCTTCAAGCATGTGATTTTGGACAAATCCCTCAGATTTCTGGGTGGTGGTTTATTTATCTATAAAATAAAACCCCACTAAGTTTTTATGAAGATCGAATTAGAAGATGGAAATCAAAGTGATCTCAAATGCAAACTTGCTATTTAAGTGAAAATGACCTGAGGCTACATTACTCTGATCATGCAGTAAGCCTGAAGAAAAATTCAAAAACAAAATTACTAGAAATCGGTAAGCAGATCTTACATTGAACAGTTAGTTACCAGTGGACACTACGTTGGGTCCATGTCAATGTGAGAATGCCCCAACGCTCCCCAGTGAGACACACAGCATGTAATTGAGCTAACAAAGCCAGCCTTTGTCAGAATTCTGTGCTAACTGAACATATACAATTGTCTGATTATTTGTAAGTTTATGTTCTAAGCTAATTAAAAGCAAAACAAAGATATAGAGAGTTTACATTTCAACAAAAACTTAATATATTTAAAATATATATTAAATTAGAAGAGGGGGCAATTTTAAAGAAGATAGCAACATGAAATGAGTTTGTTAAAAGAGAAAAGAAATACTTTTAAAAAAATCTTCTTAGATAAAGCACCCTGAAAATGTTTAAAAGCATAAGAAAGTTCTCCAGTGACAACTCTGAGAAGGTGTTGTCGGTTTGGTTCAATCAACAATGATGAGAAGAAATATGTGTTTAATCTGTGCTGTAAGTGTGAGGCTCCTCTGCCTAGATAATCAGATTTAAAGACTGGAATGAGAATCTTCGAGAAGGACGCGAGACTCTAGGAACATGATACTGTGCTAACCGGAAAGCAACAGCTAAAGGAAGGAGAAGGAGCTGCCATCAAATCCAAGATCACACCACAGTCATTGAGAGTCTGCAACACTATTCAGGAATTCAGGAAAGGCCCAGATGGATTTCCTTATGCTAATAAGTTTCCATTGATTGATTTCCTTATGCTAATAAGCTTCCATTTTATTGTGCAAAGAAATTTCCATTAAATCTATTTGAATCCATGTTTTAACTATTTTTACTGTAATCATAATACTGAACTTCTCTCTGCCACAAGAGATGTGGTTCCTGCTTTAACACAGTTAGAGTTGGTTGTATTTTCTGATTTTTTAAAAAATACCTTTTCAATTAATGGACTAATCATCATCAATTATTATAAATTAACAAATGTGATTGTTCTGAATGAGAATAATACATAGTTTTGATTTGGTCAAATAGCTCTGGATATCCAGTGTTCAATGTCTTCCTTAATGTGACTGGGAGTTAAAAGATAAGTTATAACCTTGTTTAAATAATCATTTTTAGGGTGCGTTCAAGTATTGACATGAGGGATGTGTGTTAAGTGCCACTCAAAAATAACAAGATAGGGTCAAGCATGATGGCTCACACCTGTAGTCCCAGTTACTTGGGGGCCTGAGGTGAGAGAATCGCTTGAGCCTGGGTGAATGAGACCGTAGTGAGCCATAATTGTGCTACTGCACTCCAGCCTGGGCAAGAGAGTGAGATCCTGTCTCTTGCTATTTAGAAAACAAGAAAACAAACAAACAAACAAAAACCCCACAAGACAAAGTAAGCTCATAATTACTGTAGTATACTTCCTCTTACATACACTAAGCCACCTCACACCCTAAAGTCTTTTGGTATAACTTCTGCAACAATGAAATAAAAGTGAATTTATCTAAAAAAAAAACAAATAAACTACAACAACAACAACAACAAAACCTAAAGCATATTTGAGCAAAGTAGCCCAAAATTTGTTTTGAAAGTTTTGCATTACTTCCTATAGGTGAACTTGAACAAGGATGGTATGATTGCATCCTTAGAGGTGGTACTGGAAATTATAAAACCTAATAATTTGCTGGTTAGTTATCATACAGTGAGTTTTTTGTTTATTTTTTTTGGTTTGTTCAAGCCCTAAAGATTCTAGAATAAGACTGAGTCTCCACTTGAAATTTAATACTGTGGGTGTCTAAGACACCCCAACAAATAGCAAGAACTGCTGAAGCAGCATCTGCCTGAATTTTGTTGAGGCATTTACAAAGGCCAAAAACTAATCTTTGTTTTTAAGTAGAGAGAGAGAGAAAGAAAATGACAGTTTTTTTTAAAAAAGGCAAAGAAATAAAGCATGAAAATATGTTTAGATTCAACTAATACTAAAATGTCAGAAAATGGCAATTTCTTTCCTGAAAGATATCAGTATTTTCAGAAAGTTGGAGGGTGAAATAATTTTTAAGTAACCATATTAGATTATTTTTAAGATACTGATGAGTCCTGTTTAAAAAATCACTATGTATTTTTAGTTTTATTTTTTTTTGAGACAGAATCTTACTCTGTCGCCAGACTGGAGTACAGTGGCATCATCTCAGCTCACTGCAACCTCTGCCTCCTAGGTTCAAGCAATTCTCCTGCTTCAGCCTCCTGAATAGCTGGGATTACAGGCATGCACCACAACACCCAGTGAATCTTTGTATTTTTAGTAGAGACAGGGTTTCACCATGTTCGCCCTCCTGGTCTCAAACTCCTGGCCTCAAGTTATCCGCCCATCTCGGCCTCCCAAAGTGCTGGGATTACAGACATATTACCACATCTGACCTGTATTTTTAAATGATCATACTTCCCATTATTCTTCAAAGCATAGCAATACATTTCCTCTAATAATATTTATTATTTTTAAAATCTGCTAATTCTACTTTCCCATTAGCTTCCATTATGACATTAGAATATTTCCACTTAAAATGAATTCCCTAGGCATTATCAAAAACTGACAATGTGGTACCAGTTCCCGGAGTGACTGTCCCTGCGATGTGTCAGCTATAAAATTGTTCCTCCACAAGACTCTATACTGGGGGATTCTACAAATTTGCCTCTTATTATGGGAGTGTTTTCATAGGCTAAGAGTTGTGACTTGTAAATTCTAGTTCTAACATTACTCAGTCTGAAAATGACTTTATCTCTATCCTTCACATTACTAGAGCTGGTTGTTACTTCCTCTAGGCTTTCTTTAAGATCAATATGTGGCATATTCAAAAGTATCTCAAGTGAGGGATATCTGTAATATATTTCATTTTTCCAGAGGATAAACTTTCTGATTAAAATCTCTGGCAATGAAATTTCATTATTGTGAGTTATGGCAAAAACTCAAACTATGTACTGAAACCTCTGCAACTGAACTGAATTAAATTACATGAAGTATTGTTTACAGAATAGAATATCATAAAGTGCCTTCTGGATATTGCATTTTATGAGGCAACTCAGATATATACAGCAACATTTATAAGCTACCTGGAAGTCACTGGCTTAAGATGATTTTCACAGAGTTATTAAAGGCAAGAAAAAAGATTTCCCAAAGGTGCTTATGGGTCATTCTTTCACAGAAGTCTTCCATAATATAATAGAACATAAAAGTAAGCTTATAGAAAATGAATTTGAATGTGTATATCAGACCTGTGGAAATGTCAACTTCTCAAATCCAAAGCAACAGAAAAAAAACATGAAGGAGAAACATGAGAGATCCAAACTTTTTGAAATTGAAAAGTAGAGACTCTTTTTCTTATTTCTTATTGCCTGTAATCCTAGCTACTCAGGAGGCTGAGGCAGGAGAATTGCCTGAACCCAGGAGGCGGAGGTTGCAGTGAGCCGAGATCGTGCCATTGCACTCCAGCCTGGGTAACAAGAGCGAAACTCCATCTCAAAAAATAAAAATTAAAAAAAAATAAGCATGGCTTATTATAATTTGCAAATATACAGTGTACGAAAATAGATAGCAAAGGATAAAAACAAAGAATATGTGAAAAACACATGGGAAGATGCTCAAATAGTAAACCAAGAAATGCAAATTAAAGCAGATTTAAGATGTACTCTTGCACCTATTATAATTGCAACAAAAGAATAATGGAAATAAAGTGGTGTTGAGGTTGTAGGAACAAAATAATACAAGGTATTAAAATATATGACAAAGGATAAACACAAAATAAAGCATAACTAGAAAACACCACTACAGACATTAAATCGGTAATCATCTTTAAAAACAACATGGAAAACTACTTGGAGCCATGAAAATGTTTATACCCATAATCTCATTGCTAAAAATTTTGCCTTATAACAGAACAACAAATAACAAAACTGTAACAAAGACATACAGCATTAGCAATGAAACCTAAAAATTAAAAACCACCTCCTAAATCCTGAGTCATAGGTGTAGGACCTAACTTAGCCACTGCGGGGAGGGAAAGAAACCTAAACCAGGAGCCTGTCTTCAAACAGCTTAGAAAGCAAGATGTGTCTTTGAAAAGATTCCACCACAAGGCCGTAAGTGATAATTGCTAAGTAAGTGGTCTAAGCCATCCTAATTTGGAGGAGAAAAAAAATCACTTCCCACTTCCCACTGGGCTATCAATGAAAGGGAAGTGGAATTCACAGAGGCCTTGAAAGCAAAGGTAAGATTACCATTGACAGAAAACACAGAGGACAGCATTCCAGATAAAAATAAAATACTAACATGCTCTATTACACAGTACAGAAAGGGATATTCTGTGACATATTAATATATTTTCTCAAAAAAATTACATGAAAATGGTTCTATAGACAGACAAGTTAGATAAAATTGCATCAGGCAACAAGGCCAGAGTTTTTACACATAATCAGCCCTGGGTGAGAGACAGGTTACATTGGCTGCAGTGTGAACAAGGGGCTGAAGTGAACATGGGGAGAGACAAGTCAAGATATTCCCTGGAAAGTCATTACAGTTGACCAGAAGACGAGGTGAACTGAACGTTACGTATCTACACTAGTGACAGAGGAGTGGGTGCTATGAGGAGTAATTAGCAGATACGACCAGCCAGAATTGGCAGTTGTTTGGCTATAGGTTCTGAGGGGATATGAGGCAACAAAGACATTGAAGTGATGATTATAACTTAGAGGGACTATATCTGACAATTCTCTTGGGGCCTACTTTCCATACACTATAATAGGTACAATTAGAAGGGGAACAGGTTTGGATTAGGCAGTAAAGAAGGAAATTAACTTGGCTGTACACATATTAAACTTGAAGTTCCTAGAGGCCAATCTGTTGGAGATTTCCAGCAAACAGAAATAGATGATGGAGAAGAAAGAACAAGGTGGAGAAATGTCTTAAGCAGAATCAACAAAATTTGGTGATGGCGTGGATTTGAGGGAATAAGAGAGAAAGAAGTTAAGTTATGTGATGTCTTAGTCCTTTGGCTGCTGTAACAAAAGACCATCAGCTGGAGGCTTAAAAACAACACACATTTATTTCTCACTGTTCTGGAGGATGGGAAGTCCAAGATCAAGACAGGCAGATTCAGTGTCTGGTGAGAGCCCACTTCCTCACAGATGGTGCCTTCTTATTGTATCTTCACAGGGCTGAAGGGGCAAGGCAATTTTTGGAAGCTTCTTTTATAAAGTAATGAATCTCATTTATAAAAGCTCCAGTCTCATGAACTAATCACCTACCAAAAGCCCTATCTCTTAATACTTAAACATGTGAATTTTGGGGTCGCAAACATTGGGACCCTAGCAGGTGGTAATACATGCTGGAACATGACAGAAAGAATGAATTCTGGAAAATGGAAAAGCATGAGTCCACAATTATACATGTTGAGTTTGAAAGAACTAAGGAAGAAAAATAGTTATACATATCCAGGTAGTTGGAGTCCAGAAGGTCGGATTTGGAAGTAATAGGTCTTAAACGAGTGGTTAAAATAATACTAGTTGATGAGATCACAGTAGATAATCCAAAGACAGGAAAATGGAGAACAGTGATGTTTAGGTATTTGGCAAGTAAAGAGGGAAAAGAAAATCACCATTAGAACATCATAGAACTAACTGCTATAGGCAAAATCCACCAACAAATGCCAAAATTCATGGGCAAAACCTTAAAAAGAAACAAGATATTTACATAGCATCAAAGTTTCTTCCTGAAATATTAGTTACAAAGGGGAAAATTATAACTTCAGAGTGAATATACCTGACAGACATTGCCTTCACCAAATGATCACAGGTAACCAAGGAGACATACCAACATCACGTACCCCCTGCAATGCTGTACTGAGAACAAAACGTGACTTCTGTGCATAACATCAATCTAATCATCAGACAAACCTAAACTATGGGACATTCTACAGGATAACCGCCCAGTATTCTTCAAAACTGTCAGTCATTAAAAATCAGAAAAGACTGAACAACTGTCATAGCTTCAAGGAGCAAAAAATAGACACTACGACTAAATTCAATGTGTGATTCTGGAATTTTCTTTTTTAAAAAAGACATCAGTGGGGGAAAAAAAAAAGCCAAATGAAGCCTATAGTTCAGCTACTGTATCATACCAAAGTTAATTTCTTAGTTTTGCTCATTGTACCATGATTGTGTGTGCTGCTCCATTACAGGAAGATGGGTGAAGGGTATACAGGAACTTCCTATCTCTGTGATACTTCTATAAGACCAAATTAATCTGAAAATATAATGGTAAAGAAATGAAGCAACTAGCCTAGAAAAAAGAGGTTGAATTGAATCTCTACCTCACATATTACACCAATATGACTTCCGTTAAAATATTTTTTAAGTGAAAACATAAAAATAACACAAGAGGAGGATCCAAGATGGCTGATCACTAATAGCTTGGGATTGTAGCTCCCAGTGAAAGCACAGAGAACAAGAGGACACCACACTTTCAGACGAATTTTCGTCGCTCACGGACCAGAAGATTCCCAGTGGAGGAGCCCCATGGGTCGCCAATGCGACTCTTGTGGCCGGCGCAGCAGTTTTGCCGGTGCCTCAGCACGGCAGCTCTTCATGCAGAGTAAATGGGAGGAGATTCCTGGGAAGAAGAGTACCATCAGTCTTATTGCCGCTGTTTTGGCCGGCGCAGTGGGTTGCTCGGATTACAGAGCTGGGAATCAATAAACTGGGCGTCCACTCACAAACCCAACTAGAAAGGCGGTAATTGTAAAGACAACAGATGGATAAATTTATAACAAAGGGAAGAAACCAGCCTAAAAAGGCCGAGAATACCCAAAATCAGAACCCCTCTCCCTCTACAGGGAATTACAGTTCCTCATCAGCAACTGAACAAGCCCTGATGGAAAAGGACTGTGTGCCATTAACAGAAGTAGGCTTCAGAAGGTGGATGATAAGAAACTTCTGGGAGTTAAAAGAACTTGTTCTAACCCAATGTAAAGAAACTAAGAACTTTGAAAATAGGTTTGACGAAATGCTAACAAGGATAGACAATATAGAGAGGAATATAAATGAACTAACAGATTTGAAAAATACAACACGAAAATTTAGCGAAATATGCACAAGTGTGAATAGCCGAATTGATCAAGCAGAAGAAAGGATATCAGAGGTCGAAGACCTACTTAATGAAATAAAACAAGAAGACAAGAATAGAGAAAAAAGGATAAAAAGAAATGAGCAAAGTCTCCAAGAAATATGGGACTATGTGAAAAGACCTAATTTACATTTGATAGGTGTACCTGAATATGACAAAGAGAATGAATCCAAGCTGGAAAATACTCTTCAGGATATTATTCAGGAAAACTTTCCCAATCTAGCAAAGCAGGACAATATTCAACCCCAGGTAATACAGAGAACACCACAGAGATATTCTTCAAGAAGAGCAACCCCAAGGCACATAATCGGTAGATTCACCAGGGTTGAAACGAAGGAGAAAATACTAAGGGCAGCCAGAGAGAAAGGTCAGGTTACCCACAAAGGGAAGCCTATTAGACTTACAGCAGATCTCTCAGCAGAAACCCTACAAGCCAGAAGAGAGTGGGGGCCGATATTTAACATCCTTAAAGAACAGAACTTTCAGCCCAGAATTTCATATCCTGCCAAACTAAGCTTCACAATTGAAGGAAAAATAACATCTTTTATGAACAAGCAAGTACTCAGAGATTTTATGACCACCAGGCCGGCTTTACAAGAGCTTCTGAAAGAAGCATTACACATAGAAAGGAACGACCAGTATTAGCCTTTCCAAAAATATACCAAAAAGTAAAGCGCATCAACATAAAGAAGAATTTACATCAACAAATGGATAAAATAGCCAGTTAACATCAAATGGCAGTAACCCTAAACTTAAGTCGACTAAATTCCCCAATCAAAAGATACAGCCAAAACCTAATGGTATGCTGCATCCAGACCCATTTCACATCCAAAGATACACAAAGACTCAAAACAAAAGGATGGAGAAAGATTTACCAACCAAATGGAGAGCAAAAATAAATAAATAAATAAAAAGCAGGAGTTGCAATTTTGGCATCTGATAAAATAGATTTCAAAGCAACAAAGATATAGTGGTAAAAGGATCAATGCAACAATAAGAGCTAACAATCCTAACACCCAGATACATAAGACCTATAAAGAGATTTAGACTCAACGAGACAGAAAATTGTTGAGGACAACCAGGACTTGAACTCAGATCCGGAACAAGTAAACTCAATAAATATTTATAGAGCTCTCCACTTTAAATACACAAAATACACATTCTTCACTTTAAATACACAAAATATTGATCAGCCATTATTAATACCCATTTTTTAGAATAAAGCAATATTCCTGTTTTCTCTCCCTCTTTTTCTTCCTCTTTCTTCTTCTCCTTCACTCCTTTTCTCTTTCTTTTCTTCTTTAAAAAAAATTCCACAAGAAAATGAGGAAAAATGGCTTTATAATCTCAGTGTATATAGAACCCAAGAGGCTATAAATCAAGCTATAAATAAAGAATAATACATTTGATTACATAATTGTTTTACACATCTACATGGCAAAAAACACAATAAATGAAGTCACTCACTGAAGAGACATCTGGAAAAAATACAGTCGTGCCAGAACGTGTTTTCCAACGACAGACTCATGTATGACAGTGGTCCCATAAGATTATATCACCATATTTTTGTTGTACCTTTTCTATGTCTAGATATGTTTAGATACAAATACTTGCCATTGTGTTATATTGCCTATAGTATTTAGTACATTAAGAAGCTGTACAGGTGTGTAGCCTAGGAACAATAGCTGTATAGGTTTGTATCCTGGGTGTGGAGTAGGCTGAATCATCCAGGTTTGTATAAGTACACTCTGTGATGTTCCCACAATGGCAAACTGCCTAACAACACATTTCTCAGAACATATCCACATCATTAAATGACACATGACTGCACTCTCAATCATTATTACAAAAAGTTAGTATTTTCAAAAGAAAAATTTCTACAAGTTAATAAAAAAGGCCCCAACCTGATAGGAAAATGATCATAAATGATGGAGAAACAATGCACAGGAAATGAAATATGAATGGCTTTTAAAGATGAAAATTAAAACTATGAGACATTATACAGTTTTCTTAATGGGTTAGTTAATGGCAAAACCTCTGATTACAAACCATCTTATTGAGGGTAGAGAAACAGCCACTTTCGTCTATAATTGGTTTGAGTGTAAACTAAAACCACTTTTATGAAGGGAAATCTTCCAAATAGTGCTTAAACCTTTAATGCTTGTACCTCTCTATCCATTAATATTACTTCTCAGAATTTACCTTAAATTCTGAGATATTCTCAGATATTCTCCTAGGTGAGTGGAAAGATATTCTCCTACGTGAGTGGAAAACATCTACCCAAGGATAGTCATCACAAAAGTGTTTATAATAACAAAAGATTGGACACAACCTGAAAGCACATTGATAAAAGACTGGTTCAATAAATGATGGTGCCTTTGGATAAAGGAGTACTCTGAAGTCAGTAAAAGAACACAGTAGTTCTGGATGTACTGATGTGGAAAGGTCTGCAGGATATACTGTTAAGTATACAAAGCAAGGTGCAGAACTATGGGCATGGAAAGTTACCTCTGGGCGAATTAGAGTACTGCTACACCTTATCCATGGTTTCAGTTACCTGCAGTCAACCAAGGTCCAAAAATACTACATGAAAGAAATCCAGACACAAACAATTCATAAGTTTTAAACTGCAGGCAGTTCTGAGTAGTGTGATGAACTCTCATGTCATCCTGTTTCTTCCATCTTTAACACAAGAAGAGCAAGTACAGGACAACAGGATTTTTTTTTTTTTTTTTTTTTTTGAGACGGAGTTTTGCTCTTGTTACCCAGGCTGGAGTGCAATGGCGCGATCTCGGCTCACCGCAAACTCCGCCTCCTGGGTTCAGGCAATTCTCCTGCCTCAGCCTCCTGAGTAGCTGGGATTACAGGCACGCGCCACCGTGCCCAGCTAAGTTTTTGCATTTTTAGTAGAGACGGGGTTTCACCATGTTGACCAGGATGGTCCCGATCTCTCGACCTCATGATCCACCCGCCTCGGCCTCCCAAAGTGCTGGGATTACAGGCGTGAGCCACTGCACCCGGCCTGAGATGGGGTTTTACCATGTTGACCAGCATGGTCTCGATCTCTCGACCTCGTGATCCACCCACCTCAGCCTCCCAAAGTGCTGGGATTACAGGCTTGAGCCACCGCGCCCAGCCGACAACAGGATGTTTTAAGAGAGATACCACATTCATATCACTTTTATTACAGCATATTGTTACCACCACTGTTCCATTTTATTATTTGTTATTGTTGTTAGTCTCTGGCCATGCCTAATTTATAAATTGAACTTTATCACATATCTTACACATATACATGCCTTTCTCATAGGTATGTATTCATAGGAAAGCATAGTATATACAGGGTTCAGTACTATCTGCAATTTCAGGCAACCACTGGGGGTCTTAGACTATATTTCCTTCCAGGATAAGGGGGCACTGCTGTAGATGTGTCCTTCACATGCACTGGTATCTCTGAGAGGATACTCAAGAAACTAGTAGGCTGGGCATAGTTATCTTATGCCTGAAATCTCAGCATTTTGGGAGGCTGAGGTGGGTGGATGGCTTGAGCCCAGGAGTTTAAGAACAGCCCAGGCAACATGGCAAAACGCTGGCTCAAAAAAAAAAAAAAAAAAAAAAAAAAGAAAGAAAAAGAAAAGAAAAAGAAATTAATAAAGTAGTCCCTCTGGAGAATTTTAGGAAGAGTATGTTTTATAGCTATTCAAAAATTAATTTAAAAAATTCAATATAGCAAGAAGAGGCATAGAGAAAGCCAGCAAAATGGGGAAATAAAGTAGAGGATGCCCCATTGGGAAACAGGAAAAGATGGGTAATCCAGAAGCTATGATAGGAAAGAGATTCCCTAACTGTGGGGTGAAGCACAGGTTTAATCTTCAGAGGGGAATTATGATGGGAACTTGGAAAAGTTATGCAAACTACAGCTCCAGAGTCAGGCAATGTCCATAGAGGGTTAGTGAAAAGCCAAGGCATGCATGAGAACCAAAGAAGAAGAGGGGCTCATCTCTTAACAGTGCAGATCTGATGAACGCCAATTCATTTATACGTATTCAGAGATGACGTATCTACAGTTTTTATCTTAATGCTTAAAGAAAATGTTCTGATCCTCTCACATGTACATTTTCACAAAATGTTAAAAGAAGGACAAATCAGTCATTCTGCCAATACTCCAGGTTTACATTACATCTTTCTCCTAAGAGTTCAAAGGCTTTAAATGTCATATGTTAATTTATCTTCACAACATTTACATACCTACAGTAGAATATAGATGGTGCAAAATTGGGGGAAATGAGGCCAAGTCTCAAGATGAATCACTTGCAGAAATAGGCCTGCAATTCAACTTTCCTTATTAAGCATCATGATCTTTTTAAAAAAACATATTAAGGCCGTTTTGAAAGCAAACAAAAGTGTCACCTTTGGAATGCTCTTAAGTGTGTGTGTGTGTGTGTGTGTGTGTGTGTGTGTGTACATATGCGCATAGGTGACACACATACACATACAATCATAGACGAACACATTCACACTGACCGTATAATTTGGGCTCGACTAAATACATACAGCTAGGTCTACCAACATGCTTAAACCACACTTAGGCATAATAATCCATGTATATCAACAAAACAGTGACAGTGACCACAAGACTGTTATAGATTAAAAATTTCACAAATATCATTGTAATTCAGAATTTTTAGTCTGAGAACAAGCGAGAAAGAGCAAGAGAATAATTATAAGTCAAATACACTTGCCACTGCACCCACTAAAAGGATTTAATTTAAAACTCAAACATCATCATGTTGGAAGAGAAAATGAAAAGCTAATAACATGCATTGACGTTTACATAAAATTAGTATGTGACGTGAGAGATATGAGCCTAATGATGAATATGAAGCAATGGTTTGCATTTTAACAGACTAAGCAAAAAATGTAATTGACAAAGAGGCGAATCTAAATGAATTTCCAGCTATTTAAACACTAAGAGCAGCTGCATGCTAATTGTCAGTGCTATGAATTAGAAAAAAATCTGTTTAAATGAAAATTCAAAAAATAAATGCAGCCAACATGTGAACTCACACACTGTACCAAAGTTACCATTCATTCAATCAGAGAATTTTTTTTTTCTCCAAAAAGTCATTTTTGAACATTAGAATATTCAATTGGCAGTTACTTCATATTGATTAAGGGGAAAAAGTGTTTTGGGGCAAATGAAAATATTAAAGTGTTTCTGGGAGCTGCATCTTTCTTTCCTGGAATTATGTCAAGATTAAAAACATGTGTTTTCTAGAAGAAGCTAATACAATAACACTTCAGTGTCACTAATAGCCATGGGAACAACTTAGGGTTTGCAGTTAACTTTACAATGAAACATCTACCATTCCATTATATCAAAAAATCCACTGTATTAAAACAATCACAAGGGTGCTTTTCATAGAAATTGAATTCATAGCATACAGCATCTTAGAGGTAGATAAGAGCTCAAGTTTTGGCACTAGCCTTCCTGGGTTCAAATCCTAACTCTATCATTTATTTCTTTGTGAGTCTCAGCAGATCATTTAACCACACTGTACCTTGCTTTGCTCAGGTTAGTATAAGGATAACAGTTCCTACCTCCTAGGATCATTGTGAGAATTAAATGTATTTATATATACAAGGATTTGACCAGTGCCTGGCCCATGCTCAGTAACTGAGAGCTATCATTATTACCTTCAGTCAAGACATCAGTCCTTCAGAGCAGCATTATTTTCCAGTAAAAGACAAAGAAGATGGTGGCAAGTATGCCACGATTTTGCTGGTTCCTAGATGTGAAGGGAGTACTGTCATGTGCCACCTCCCAGACCCTCTCCTTGGTGGATGGGAGTCATTGGAGTATCTCTGGCCACTTCTAAGTAAAGATTATTTTGGATGCGAAACTGATTGAAGTCCCACAACCCCCACAGATGCTACATAAATGACTCTGGAACAGAGTGAGGTGTCAACCCACGGCTGTGTTAGGACGTGCTTTGAGGTCTTGCCGTATTTTCCCCTGCAGTACTATCAGCCCTCAGAGGGATGGCTTGTTCACTGGTCATGCACCTGACTTTGCATATGACTTTTACCCAGATCCCCTGGACTGTGCCACCAAATGTTTCATTTAACCTTGGATTTCCCAAGGTCATGCAAAGGACAGGGCACAAAAATTAAAGCTGAAACAGTAAAATTTCATGTTCATTCTTCTCCTTTAATTTACTGGAAGTTCCACCCTCTGAATAGAAGGAAAAAGGCCAAGTCCACAGGCATGTTGGCAGCATGTCAAGTCACCAAAACGGGATGTGAATTCCCACAAAATAAACACAGGCTCCTCTGCATGCTCTCAAGGCCAGTCACACTGTGATCAGGCTGGCATTCCTGCCAAGGGATGAAGGGGAGCAAAATAAGAGAAGCCCCCAGCCTTGAGCCACAAACACTGGTTACAAAGCAGGACAAGAGGGCTCTGTTAGTGTGCAGTCAGGGGAGAGCAACCCCCAAGTCCAACAGGGGTGCAATGGGTGCTTCCTGCTACCTGCACAAGAGAGGGAGGGGATCACATGGCATCCCTGCTGGACCCAGTTGGGTTACACGGCCTGAGCAGATAGCTCTGGAGTAAAGATGAACTCAAGGCAAAATCAAGCTCTTCCAACACTCCGTCTGACCTCCCTCTCCCAGGTTCTTTTGTGCTATCTACTTCTTCATCATTAGGGCCTTGAGAACTCAATCTCAGAAAACCAGCTCTCCAAAGAGGATCTGCTAGCCTCTTTGCACCTTGGTATACATTTAATCCTGGTCCTTTTCCTCCAACTCATTTTAATTGGCAATGGTTTCTAAGGCAATGACAGACAGGCTTTACGCCCTGTTCAAATAGGGTCAGTCCTGAGGCAAGTGTAGTCCAGAGTTGGTGACCTTCTCTGCTTGCATAAGTCACCAGACTGCAACCGCGGATGCAGACAGTCCTATTTCCACATTAAGTGTCTGAAACAGATAATTACTATTAACCTAAATTGGACTGAAAAGATGAAACTGAACAGACTAGTGCCTGCCTCTCAGCAAATATCCGAGAAAGACAATAATCCTTTGAACTCAAAAGGAAGCATCACAGTGGAATGAGTTGCAGAAAACCTAAGTTTTGGTTCAGGGTCATCACCATCTTACCATGTAACCATGGACATGTCATTTGAAATTTCTGGTCCTCAGTCTCCAAAGATAAAATTAATGGATTTGATGGCTCTCAAAGGTTCCTTTCAGCTCTAAAATTTCATGACCATTTATCATTTTCAATTCAAGTACTTTCAGATATGGTGATAGCAAAAGTTTAATTTGCATTTAGAAATGAATATAAACTATGAGATTCAAGAGATAAAAATGGACTTTTAAAATTAATGCAACATGAGTGTGAGAAAGAAAATAGAGAATGCTGTCGAATTAGGCACTTTTTCCCTTGGTCCATTATTATAAGCTACCTGACAATACCACTAAATTTTTTTCCTTTTTATAGTACACAACAGCACATTCTAACGTGTGAAACCATAAGGATTACAGCCGTAAGGCTGAATGCCAACTGTCAGAGGACAAATGGGAGCCAGCTAGAACACTGTGGAAATCTGAGCCTGGAAGCTGTAGGGTCACCTGGGGGTTATCTCACAGCGCTCACCTTCCACCAGTTGGTCCAGGCTGGAAATCTTCTTGAGCCCATCAATGGTGTAGATTGTTCTCACTCCCTGGGGCAAATTCACGTTATCCGACAGAGTTCGGGTCAAATCAGCCAGCAGGGCCTCAAAAGATCGGAACCGGTCTGGAGAGATGGCATACACAATCCCTTTGAAGTAGCGATCTCCGTTTCGATAGAAACGAACCTTCTTGGCCTTCTTCTCGGAGCTGAGCGTCTGCAGCGTGCGGGTGCGGTAGAAGCTGCAGTGGGCGCTGTGCGTCGGGCTCGGCAGGCCGTTCACCCGCGACCCTCGGCTGTATCTCTGCGCCTTATCCCGCTCGTCGAAGTGCTCCAGCTCCATGTCTCTACCGAAGGACATGATGGACTTCAAGTAGGACCTACGAGACCCAGAAACAAAAGCAGATACACATATTGATGTGGGTTATATATATATATATATATATATTTTTTTTTTTTTAATTAGGGACAGGGTCTTGCTCTGTCACCCAGACTGCAGCGAGGTGGCACGATCATAGCTCACTGAAGCCTCGAGCTCCTGGGCTCAAGTGATCCTCCTGCATCAGTCTCTGAGCAGTAACAGGTTACAGGTGTCTGGCACTACACCTGGTTAATTTCCTCCATTATTTTGTTTGTTTGTTTTTAGTAGTAATGATGAGGGTCTCGATATATTGTCCTGGCTGGTCTTCAATCCCTAGCCTCAAGCGACCCTCCCCAGCCCCCAACCCCTTTGGCCTTCCAAGATTTTGGGATGATATTGTGTTGAGATCAGGATTTCAAAGGGTCTGCTTCAAAACAGCTGGGTGGAAATATTGCTGTAACTGATGACACATTTAATATGAGTTATCAAGTGGGACAGAAAGAGAAAGGGATGTGAATTCCCATAAAATAAACACAGGCTCCTCTGCATGCTCTCAGTAGAAAGGGCCCACCCAGTGGAAACAGCTTATTAATCAACCACAGATTTGTTAGAAGCAACTCCGAAGTTGCCTGCAGTGCATCAGGCTTCAAACAGATATTATTCCCAGCAGACACAACAACTTTCCAAAGTAGTGCCCTCTTTTATAAATGAAGAAACCGAGGCATGGAAAACTTTCTCCTAAATTGCTCCAAGTAATACAGTGGAGAAATGCTGGTACCAGCAACTCTGCCCCAGGTTTCCCTGACTCCATAGCTTGCAGGGCAAGCGTGCTAATCCTGGTAGCAGGAAGAAAATAAGCTCTCATATCATTGTACAGTGAAAGGTAAGTAGCTATGGTGGGCTGGGACAGAAAGAGAGGGCAGGCAACATAACAGTCAGATTGTAAAAGTTTCACAGTGTTTGTGCACCCCATGGCCAGATGGAGAGCAAATTAAATCAGTCCGTAGGTTGATTTAAAACTTAAAGAAGATTTTCTAACATATTCACACATGCAATATTTTTAAAAGCAAATTCACTAAACCTCATTTACTTACATTTAGTACTTCAGAAAAGTTGAGTTTAAAAAGAAAGAAAAAGGAAGAGGAGGAGGAAGAGAAGGAAGAGGAACAACAAGGAAGGAAAAAAATGTTCTTTGGAAGTACATTTCTTGGTGCTTCCTTTCACTAAGGCTATCTTTGTGATTGAAGAAATCGAGTTAAACCTCAATGTCAATTTATGCTTGAAAGATGTCAGTTTACACTTGACCCCATGTTAGCTGTGTAAGCTTGAAAAATCTACTTAATCAACACTTTTAAGCCTCGATTTCCTCAATCACAAAATGGGGATAAGAATAGTATCACCTCATAGTCGCCATTAACTATTAAATAAGTTCATGCACATGAAGTTCTTAGCATAGTGTCTGGCATGTGATAAGTACTCATTTTTTTATTAATAAAATCTGTTTTTGTGTTCCTGACCCTGTCACATAAAGACCTAGTAGGAACAGAATCTTTCTTTTCTGGCAAGAGTGGCCCCTGCTTTCTTCCTGATCTCAATCTCATGACTCCTTGAAAGTATACCTGCACTCCCGGCCCCCACAGCAAGCTGCCTGGGGAACCAGTTCATCCTTGCTGAGGGGGGTTGGTTGGTAAAGGTTTGTGGAGTCTTGCAGGTGAATCTGTGTTTTAACAGGACAATCTAGGAAGTGGAAAGACCAAAGCATTCAAAGGAAAGAAATTTTAATGACAACATTTCAGGCATGTTGAAATAGAATATCAGGGAAATGGAAAATTTGGAGCAAGAACCTTACAAGCACTTCCCAAGTCCCACCATATAGACGGACATCAGCTTTCTGAAAGTCAGCCAAAACTCACCAAAGTACCACTGTTTCCCTGACCTTTCTTTGACCCTCAGTAAACTGACCTCTGCTTCATTCTGAGTGGCTAAAATTTCACACCCAAAAGCATGGCTAGAGATTTGGTACTCCAGAAATGAAGTTGAAGAAAGCAATATTTATTGAATGTCTAGGCTGTACCTGACACTATTACTCATCAATCATTGTGTAATATGCTAAAAATTCTCTTCCAAACCTCATATTAATCCAACAAGCTAGGTAATATTATCAATACTCAGTTGAGTATGGAATTTATCCAGGGTCCCCAAATTATAACTGAGGTGGTTGAGATATGAACCCAGATTTACTGTAACTCCAAAGCTGGTGTTTCCATCCCTAGCCCATCTGAAACTGGTTCCTCTTCAGCATGAGAAGCAAAATTTTGTAAACCCTGAGTCCTAACTAGCTCAGTGACCTAGGGCAGGCCACAGAAATGATCCAGACCTCGTCTGCACACAGATGAGGCAGCGGTCAGCAGGCCTCTCATGCGCATGATTCTATCTACCTGCTTATGAGTCTATTGCTGGCCCCACTGAAGGTCTAGGGAGGGAGAAATGAAGTGTGATTTAAACTTGGAGTGTTGAGTTCAGTGCACTTTGTTCCCTCCAACTATGAAAACAACTTCATGCTTCTTACTACCGCATAATAGTCAGAATTTGCATTTTTCAAAAAAAACAGTTACACCATATATAGGCAGCTCTGAACTGGTTTCATTGATTTTGAAGTTAGATAACTTTAAAATAATGATCACTTGATATCCAATCCTGTAGGCATTGCTTATGTAACAGAACCACCTTTTGCCCATGATACTGGTAACTGCCCTTACTTTTTAATTTATATGTTTTTAAAGTGAGCTCTCTTGTCTTCTAAAAGGGGGTGTGTCTTGGGGGTGTAATGGAAGACACTCTCAGTACTCACACCAACTCACTAAGCTCTTCAACATTTTGTAAATTTTAAAAGCCAAACTGGCTTTTGAAGTTTGTGTTTTATTCTTCAAGGCAATGATCATTCTTCCAACACTAGGGGTTTTGGGAATTTCCTTCCAAATTGATGTAAACTAAAAGAAAGCAAACAGGGCGGTAGGTAAGGATGGCACAGTCCCGTTACCAGAAAGAGTGCACATCGAATTCTCAGTGACCGACAATTGGCAAAGGCCAAATAATTTGGCAATGGTCTGAATTCCCCAGGAGGAACAGGCTTTTATGACCAGGAATTCCCACACCAGATGAAAAAAGAAGAAAAGAACAATTTAAAATAGAAAAAAAAAAGTGTTTACTTTGTTTCATTTTATTTGCATTTTTCCTCAAAGTGGATCACAGTTTCATCCAGGGCAGGGCTACACCTTTTACTTCCCTTCCCTGAAGCTGTCCAAAAGTGGGCAATGGTGTCGACAAAAGAAACCATACTCAGAGTGAAATCATTTTCAAGGCTCCAGCTACCTCCACATTCCCAGCACACTTCACACCCTTGTGTGCCGGTAATTATTCCTGGCATCAAAATAGGTGTTCTGTCCCTCGCCTTGGCTTAGTCATACATGAGCTTCTGAAGAAGATCCACTGGCCTTCCACAGGTTTACACTTTCTGCACAGGAAGCCTGTGAGAACACACAGCTCAACGTTCAGAGACCATAGGTGGCCAAGGGCCTGAGTGCACATGTGCAGTGACACCAGGCCGGTAACCACAGCGCCTCAACCACAGCGACCACAGATACTGGAGGGAAGAAGGGCGACTGTCTCTCATCAGAGCTTTTCCTATAAATCCTGCCATTTCAAGAAACCAACATCCCTGATTGTTCTCAGTGGGATTTCTCACCATTTTGAGGAATCTCTGTTCATCCTTCTCTAGGTGAGCACATGGTTCTTGTTTCAGAAATTTACAAACACACGCACATACCAAGAAAAAAAAATGATATAAATGCTACCACATCTAAATAGATGTTGGACCTTGAAGTCCCAAAGCATATTTTAACCGTAGGATTAGGATTCAGGAGGACTGGCAGGGAATAAAAGGCACACACATACCTTCCAGGCCCGTGCACCACCACGGACGTAGACATCGCAGGGTGTGTGCCTATCTTTTATAATTTTCCTCCATATGACCTCTCTTAAAATTCCTTCTGACCCGATTCCATGTGACATTTCATACTTTAAACGCTGTCCTACTTTCCTTTCCCACTGAAAGGCAATATATTTAGGAACAGTCATAAAATGTATTCACGGAACACCCTGCAGTGGTCGCTGAACGTGTGCACCGTGCCTGGTTACACTCGCAGGTGCAGCAGAGAGGGAGCCGGTTTGAATGAAACCTTTCATCTGCTCTCTCACCAACCAGCATCTCCTTGCCAAATCCAGCAGCAATTCCGCGCAAACCTGGTTTTCAAAAGCAGCCTCTTTTGTGGGGCATTGCGGGGCTGTGCGTGCGCTCCCACTAAGAGGAAAAATGTCATTTCCTCTCCGCATGCTTTTAGCACTGCAGGTACTAATTTGAACATGAGGCAGCCTCGCTGTCCCTGAAAGAACTTGAGACCCTGCAAACGTACTTGCAACACCCACGCTGCAGCCACCACCACGCACGAATCGACCCCATCCACAAGCACACATTACCGGCCCGGGCACACTGGAAAGCACACACACAATAAGAGGCCGGGCTCGGCCACTCCTTCCTTGGTTCCCGCTCCACAGCCAGTTCTGACAATGACAAACACCTCTCCCAGCTCCTCCGCCCTGGCTCTCCATCTCCACTAACAACGCGAAAAGCCTGGGGGGCCCGGCTCGCCCGACTCCAGGTTTAAAGCCCCGTGGCACCAGACAAAAGAGCCAGGTGCCAGCAGCCCCGGGGCCGCACGCACGCAACGCCCCCGGGCCAGGCCACGCTGGCCAGGGCAGGGCGGCCGCCTTTCGAGGAACCGCGGGCGGGGCGGCGGGGCCAAGCTGAGCGCCCGCCCTGCCCTAGGCTTCCCGCAGCTGCGGGCGGAGCGGGCGCTGCAGGGTCCCGGGGCCGCCCTCCCCGCAGCTCTCCTCCCCTGAGAAGGCAAACCACGCACCGGTCCGCGGAGAGACGCCGCCGGAGGTCTTTGTGGCCGTGCTGGGGGCTGCCTCCCGGTGCTGTCCTCGCCGGGCTGGGCGCGGCCGGGGCTGCGGGGCTGCGGGGCTGAGGGGCTGCGCGGCTCGGGGGCGGCGGCGGGGCCGGGCTGGGCGGCAGCAGCTGCTGGAGCGCGGCGTCTCGGCTGCGACCACTAGTGCAGGGATGTGCCTCGGCCCGTCCTCATTGAAATGCGGCGCTTCGCACAGCCTCACTCCAGCCTCTCTCTCCAGAGGAGGGCGGCGGCGGCGGCGGGCGCGCTCCCTTTTCTTGTCTCACTCGCTCACACGCCCTCTCTTCTCCCTCCTCCTCCTCCTCCTCCGCGTGCGCGCCCCGTCGCCCCCGCCCTTCTTGGCAGGGCGCACCCACCACGGCTGCGCCCCAGGTCCTCTTCCCTTCCAGCGCCCCGCTCCCACAGCAGCGACCTCGGTGCATCAGACTTGACTACACCCCTAAACCTCCTTAGTCCCCAGAAGTGGTCGTTGGGAGATGAGGGCAGATCAGATGGTGGAAGACAACGTGGACAGGGCTGAGTCAGAGCCAGGAAGTGTGCAAGGCAGAGGGGTGGTGAGGCCCAGAGATGAGGCCCCCGCCGTCGGGGGAGAGAAGGAGGGACCCGCACCCACACTTTTCGATGTGACCTCACGGTCTGACACCTTTCCCTGGGTATGGAAGCCAGTGGATCACCCTCTCATCCTTCTTGCCCGGGATGCACCCATGCAGCACCTCTCCAGATGACCAACCCTCCCAAGCTATGCACTCTGGTGGCTCCCTCAGCCCCCCCACATTGGGACCAGCTGGATCTGCTCATGGATCCCACCCATCGTCTCCACTTAACCCCAAGACATGAGTCACCCTTGGAATAGTGACCTCTGCTTAGAGTCAAATATGTTCCAACAGGCCCTTGAGAACTTAAGGGCCAAGGTTTCACTACCAGACACTTTGCGGTTGCCAAGGCTGGGTCTGCGGTGGAAAGCCCCATGAGCTCATACAAGCTTCTCCTCCCAGAATGGGAATGTAACCCCAGCCCAGACTGTTCACAGCTTCCTCCAGTCTTTGCACTTAGTCCAGGGAGTGGGAGCAGTTTCCAGATTTCGGTGAAATCTTAGACTGGCTCAGTATGCAGCCAGAATTTTGATCCAGTTAATCTGACTTTCAATCCTGCCCACAAGACCTGTGTTTGTCCCAAATACGCATATGTATACAAATACACATAAGTATTTTTCTCTCTTCCTGAGCCCACGCCTTTCAGTAGAAAATTAAAATTTTATTTTTCTCTTGTCCATTGAGCCCAGTTATGTGTTTGACTACTTATTATTAAAAAGCACTATTCTGAAATACTTTCCAAGGATGATGTAAATGCTAAATAATTGCCATTTGTTTTAAAACACAGCTCATACGAGATGCATGTTACATATTCCACAAGTGATGCAATATTTATTTTTGAACTATTTAATAGCCTAGAGATGAGTGCAATCAACTCACCAAATTAACTAAATGCAAAGTACTAAGTCTGTTCTTTCACATTATGATGCAAAATGAGAGCCATGGGGGTAAGTTCAGAGAAAAGAAGAAGCCAAGTACATCTTCTGGAGAACAGAAATCAGAGCTTCTTATTATCTTGCCAATGACAAATGCCACCTGATTTCTTCCAAAATGCTAAGCCAAGAAGTACATTTCATCTCTTAACCCGTATGGATATTCTACTAGGGTCATTTCTTAAGAGTTTTAAGTAACTCACCAGCATCTTACCTCTTCCTAGCTGTTGTACCTAGCACATGCAGATAATGTGTTCAAGAAACACCTTTGTGCTGGACTCTCTAGATAGCAAAGTGCTCTCACTAGATATAGTTGATCATCATTAACTCTTTAGGGAAACCGGGGGACAGCTGATAATTAAGTAGATGAGGACATTAAATAGTTCCCACTGGCCACTACATTATGGTCATATCATTTAGTCCAGGACAGCAGCTGGTACTAAAGTTTATTCCAGGGTAGCGTAAGCCTTTGGCAAATCTAATTCATATTCAACAATAATTTCTTATAACTAGAAAACTCCTAATTCAGGTAATTTTCAAAAACGAATGCTACTTCATTGATATCACTAAGGTATGGATCAAAAAAGTGACTGGAATTAATATATTCTTTTCCCCAGGATTTTCTGAAGTTACTGGAGATCTCACTCTAGCTCCCTACAGCAAATGCTATTTAAGCTGTACCCCAACTGCAGCCTTATGCAGACACAGCTCTGTATTCTACAGGTTGAAAATGACTAGGCTCTATCAGTGGCTCCATCAACTCAGTGCTTGGCTTTTGCCAGGCTGGGGGCTTCTAGACATTTTATTCTTTCATTCTTATAAGAACCATGCAAGGTAGGCCTTCCCATTATTATCCTTATCTTACAGATGAAGGAATTTAGACACAGAGAGGTTACATCATTTGCCCACAGTCATGTAGCTTAAAAATGTCAAGCCCAACTTCAATATTTAAAATCCCTATGTTTTAAAACTCAAAGTCAGTTTTTCCATTGCTAAGGCCATATGCTTATAAAGCAATACCAAATTCTAGTGCAAAGTGTAATCTTTTTTGGAAAATGCAGTCTTTTAATCAAAGAGTTTATTACTTCATAACAGAGTTAACTCCTTGCTATTGTGAACACTGCTTCTTTTAGTGATGGGTCCCCTCAAATATGTCTACTTGGACTAAACTTCTCATGAGGACATTTGCACTTTAACCTCTGACAACAAAGCAGATGGACAATCTTATCTATTTGTGCTTGTCTTCCTGAATGTAAGGTTTTAGTGCAAACCAGGAAAGAGACAGAGGACCATTATTCTTTGGAATAATGCTTTTTAATTCACCATGTATGTCTTTTCAGGTTCATTTCATTGGCTTCTTTATAAACAATATACTTAATTATGTAGATTCAAGGAGAATGGTAGAACAAGAATATTAGCAGGAAGAGATACACTGCCTGTTCTTTCCTCTAGGAGAAGAATTTGCTCTGGCTCATTCATAATCTCTCCTCTGTGGCTATGGGCTCCTGGGTTGGGGGACTGTGCATATGTAGTGGCTGCCACAATTGTGAGAAGGAGCTTTACAGAATATAATCATCAATCTGATTTCCTTTGCATTTCTTTTCTTCTGAAGGCTCTTTATGACATTTCCTGATAGCTTATCTAATTCCCTCTAATCACAGAGAACATACTTCTCTGGCTTCTACTAGAATCAAAGAAACTCAGTGATGTGGGACCTTGGCAGAAGCCTATCCAATTCTTACCTGGTACATGAATTCTGTCTACAACAAATTGTCTTCACCCTCCATTCTGTTGCTTCTGTGGCAAAAGCCAAGAGAAATAAGATTATCCCTTGGAGTATTAGGCTAAATCATGGAATTCTAGGCATAGTAAATGAGATCTTTAAAAGTAATTATTTTAACTGGCCATTTATCTCTGGGTTGGCACTGCAAACATGCTGAGGTCCAAGTTACATGAGATTCTGGACCTGCACAGAGGAAGAAAGGCCCCTACGACTCTGATAGAACCTCCATCAACTAGCAGACAGCTTCCCAAAGCTCTTTTCTTTGTTTCCTGCATAAGTGGTAATTTGCTTTAGTAAAGGGGAACTCTGCACAGCCCACTCTCCTGCTGGACAGCTGCTCAAATTCAACGAAGATCCACTTCCCTGGAATTTTCCTGTGCACCCTGTGTCTACCCTTTAGACCTGCAGAGAACAAACTGAATGGTCCTGACTCTTGCTTGACTGTCTCATTACATTCTCCCAAATTTGACTCCTTGTTAACTAGGAATCCTCAGCCCTTCAACTGCTTCTCATTTGACATACTTGGCAATGCTCACAGCAGTGCAACTGTCAGCATCTCCCTCCACATCTGCCTCCAGGAACTTGGCATGGCACAGCAGGGGTGGTCTGGCTAGGGAAGCTCCATGACTTCATTGGCTGTTGACACAGTGCTTCCATTATAGGAGTAATCGATGTCTCTGACAGGCATGCCATGCTATCGACTCATTCAGTCAATAAAAATCTCCATGCTTTTCACATGTTTTGCTCTTAAGGCCCCTCATTCTGCATTTGTTCAATTAGATTTGGAGGACCTAAGTCCAGTGCCCACTGGAATTTTCCTTTATTACGTTGTATATTGTCATTTGATCCCCCATTCAAACCTGTGGAGTGAGGTCCTTTTGGCACATTGTACTTAAACAATCCCTCCACCATCTTATCAGTCTGACAAACACTGCACCAACATCATCATCTCAGTGGTTGATAAAAGCTTTCAACAGAGCATGGCCACGGCAGGCTCTGTCACCTTACTGGCCACAGTCTCTCTCTAGGTTGATGGCTGGTGGCCAATGACTCTCTCAATGTACTCAAGTAATTAGAGGTCAACATGTTCTCTCCAGAAAATAATTATCTAGAGATCCAGTGATAGGAAAAATTCACATTTTTACGTTAAGGATTATATCCTTGACTTCAATGCCATTTGGAGGTCATGAGTATTTATAGACCACATTAATTTTCATTCATTCATCCTTTCATCCAATAAGTAATTTTTGAGTGTCTCCAATGTGTCAGGCACTATGCTAGGTGGAAGTAACACAATCATGAGATAGAGTTACAAATATCCTGTACCCAGGCATTTGTAGCTTGTCAGGAGACAGATTAAACCCATACTTTAAACCCATACTTACACAAATAATTATTTAAGTACCACGAAGGAAAAGAACACAAAGAGCTTCAAGGAGAGTGTTCCTTCCCCGAGGAAGTAACATTTAAGCGGAGGCCTGAGGTTTGCCAGGCAACAAGGGGAAACGGCATTACTCCAAGCAGAAGAAATAGCTGAGTGAAGACTTTGAGTGGGAAGCAGCTTGTTCAAGGAAGAAGAGCTGGGCAGAGCAGCTGGGGCACAGGCAGACAGAGTGGAGAGAGGCAGCTGCAAGGGTGGGCAGGGACCAGCACCCACTTCCTGAGGGCCTCATTAAGGAATGTGGACTTGTCCTAAAGAAAAGGAAAATCACTGAGAAGTGAGATCAGATTTGCATGTTTAACATCTCCTCTAGCTTCTCTGGCTGCTACTGGAGAATGCTGGAGAAGGACAGGGAATAAGGAAAAGTTTACTAACAAGACCTTGGTTGGAGAAGGTGGCAGGAGAGAACAACAGGCGACCGGGAAACTTGGAGTTCTTATGTGTGTACTACAGTTCTCTTGTTGTAATAGAAATCTGAACTTAGTAAAGTATTCAAATCTGCAGAGTTCAAGTCCATAGATTAAATATGGCATCTCCATATGCAAATAATATTATGTAAAATTACAGATTATTCTTGATACAAGAATTTCAGAAAAATAACTTAAAAATGTATATTTATACTATCTATGCCCCAAAGCATGGAGTAATTCCCCCCAAATAACAAAACTTTTACTAAGGATCCCAAAATTACCTCAAAAACAGTCACTTTGCTAAAATACATCTTGTTTTTTGTTTTTTTTTCTGAAACAGGGTCTCACTCTGTCACCCATGCCATGATCACGGCCCACTGCAGCCTCAGCCTCCCACACTCAGGTGATCCCACCTCAGCCTCCAGAGTAGCTAGGACTACAGGCACTTGCCACCAAACCTGGCTAATTTGTTTTATTTTTTGTAGAGATGGGATTTTACTATATTGCTTAAGATTTTGGGCTCAAGTGATCCTCCTGCCTTGGTCTCTCAAAGTGTTGAGATTACAGGCATGAGCCATCATGCCAAGCCCTAAAATGCATTCAAATAGAATTTTATTTAGCCACACTCTTTGTCCCAGAAATATTTTAGAGGAAAATAATTTACTTTTTATATTTATTAATGCATACTTATATTAAAATACTTTATCTTTGTTAATTATATTTTATTTAATTATCTTTTCAGAACTCTCACTGATTCTATGGAACGCAGACATTTAAGAAGTCACAATGTTAGCCTTCTAAGCATGTAGCAGACCTCACCTAAAACACGTGCGATTTTTAAAATTGGGGGCTCAGACAATAATAATGCTTGTCCTTTTATAAAACATGCATGTAGACTGAATAACTTCATAAGTAAAGTCCAAGAGTCATTGGCAAGTTTTTCTTATATCCCAATGAGTCTTTTAAAATTTAATTTCATTTAATTTGTAGAAGTGGATTTTTAAAGGTATCTTTTAAACAAAGAGAAAGCTTACTACCTTTCTGCTGTTGATAATCTTTTAAGTGGAAAAAAATCAAAATATTTTTAGCATGTACATATTCTAAACTTTTTATTATATGTATACATACCAAAAGTGTAGTTTTAAATAGAAAAAAAGTAGGATGCTATGTATGCAATGCATTATAGCTTCTTTTACTTTACAAATAACTCAAACATATCATAAATCTAAATGCGAAAACTGACACAATAAAACTTCTAGAAAAAAATATGGGAAAAACATCTTTGTGACCTTTGGCTATACAAGAATTACTTAGAGAAGACAAAAAAAAAAAAAAAAAACATGAAACATAAGTAAGAATTAGTTAAGTTGGCTTTTATGAAATTAAAAAACTTTTGCTCTTCAAAAGACACTGTTAAGAAAATAAAAAGGCAAGCCACAAAATAACAAAAAGTAATTGCAAAACATATATCTGATAAAGATCTTGCATCCAGAATAAAGATCCCTTACAGCTCAGTAGAAAGAAGAACAAAAAAAGAGGGGTAGAAAGGGAAAGGATTTGAATAGACACATCAACAAAGAAACATAAGAATGACCAACATCTTTAGTCATTGGGGAAATGCAAACTCAAACTACAATGAAATAACATGAACACCCAACAGAGTAATTGAAAATAAAAAGACTGATAATACTAAGTGTTGGGGAGGAGGTTGAGCAGCTAAAGCTCTTCATTATCTCTGTTTGGAATACAAAATAATACAATTATTTTGAAAAATAATTTGCCAGTTTTTTGTACCTACTCAATGACCCATTGATCCCATTCCTGAATACATACCCAAGAAAAATAAAAATATGTTTATGCAAAGATTTATATTTAAACTTTTATCAGTTTTATTCAAATTAGATAAAACAACTGAAATAAACATTTACTGGTGAATCAATAAACAAACTATGGAATATGCATAAAATGGAACACTATTCAGCTATTTGAAAAGTGGAATTGCTGAAACACACAACATGGGATCTCAAGGTATTAGGTTAAGTGAAAAAAGACAGGCACATATGACTACATGCTGCATAATTTCATTGATATGAAATTCCAGAAAAAGCAAGAAAAGCAGTAGTCAGAGGGCTAGAGTTGGGAGAAAGATTGGCTAAAAGAAGCACAGGTAAAATATGTGGGATAATAAAACTTCTATATCATCATTGTGGTGCTGGTTATATACCAGTACCCATTTGTCAAAATCTATCACATTGTACACATAAAACAGGTCAATTTTATTGTATGTGAATTATAGCTCAATGAAACTGATAAAAATTTCCATACACCAAATTCAAAGTCAAAAAACATGATAGGCTGGGAAAAAATATTTGAAATATATATAACAGAAGAAGATTACTCTTTCTAACTTACAAACAGCCATAGAAATTTATAGGTAAACATCAAGCAATCTATAGAAAAATGAATAAAGTGTGTGCAGTTTTCCACATTAGAGTTGATGCAAATGGCTATTAATCATATGGAAGGATGCTCAACCTTATTGAAAATTCAGGTCAATGTAAACAAGGCAAACATGAGATGCATTTCCCCTGATCAGCCTGGCATCTATTAGAAGGACTGATAAAATACATTGTTAGTTAAAATATGGAGGAAAGCACACTCTTATACAACAGCTATAATTTTTTTGGAAAGAAAATCACAAACAGAGTCTTTGATCCAGCAAGATCTATTCTACAAAAATAAAAGCATCAGTACATAAGCGTTTGTGTCTAGAATGTTCATTGCTGGTCGTTCACTACCATCAATGGCAAAATTTTGGCAGGAAAACTACTGTTTGTGAATAGAGAAATGGCTGAATAAATTGGAGCACATATATCCATACTACAGAATAACATGCTTCTATTAATAACATGAGTTAGGCTATATATCTTGACATGGAGGAACATGATATGCTGTTATATAAACAGGCGAGTGGCAGGAATATTTATAGTATGATCTCATTATTTGGTAATGAAGAGAAAGAGAGTCTACATTGTGTATCTGTTTGCATATAATTGTGTGAGCTTACAGAGCTAAGGATGAGCATGCATCCAAAAGTGTAAACACTGGCTGCTAAGGAGTAGTGGGGGAGAAACATTGTTGCCCTTTTCTTTGTGTATCTCTATGTTAATGCCCTGTTGCACGAATGCTTTTTGTTTTTGTAGTTTGAAAAGAAAATTCAAGACAATAGTTCTACAAATTGCACAAAGAATGAAGCCTATTCCTCTCCCAAGGCCCCCCACCCAGTGTTCAGAACTTTCACAACACTAAACTCGTGTGCATAGATATAACACTAAACTCTGAAAAAACCTCCTACCCTTCTTAGTTCTAATAAAATGTGAGGCCAAATAATAGAATGTATTGTTTTTATAAAGATTAATGGGTGTGGTTCAAGTAACAAATGCACACAGGGGAAAAGGAACTCAAAACTGGCTTTACCCCGAGAGTGCTGAGCTTTAGTTTTCACAGCCTCCCAATGCAGGAAGATTGGAGACAAAACCTAGAATATGCTCATGATAAAATGCTGAACAGGAAACCCCATGCTCTCTCAGAGAAAGGGTGCCTATCTCAAAACTGTGTTTTAGGTAAAGGAGGGAAATATTCCCTCAAAATTTAGGTATATGCGCCTCATGTAGGTTTGCAGCCTAACGTCATACTCTTCTGGTGACCTAAAAAGCCTTGAAGCTCTTAATTCCATTTAAAATGGTTTTCAGGCATTTAGAAAAAGTGAACTAACTCCTCACTGAAGAAATACATCTTCAAGCCAAGTCTCAAAAAATTGCTACAAATAAACTTTTAAAGAATATAGGCTAATGGTGAAGAAAAGAAAGGAGAAAGAAGAGGAAAGGAAGAAGTAGAAAGGGGAGAAGGAAGAAGAGGAGGAGGAAACACTAAATAGATTAATAAAGAAAGCATCATGAGTGTACCTAGAAAAAAGTAAAAAACAGAATCAGAATTAAAATGACTTCTGATAGTGGTATTATCAGACATGGGATATAAAAATATATGTACATATATAATATGTTTAAAATAACAGAAGAGAGGATAAATATTTCAAGCCAAGAGCAAGGGATTTTTAAAAAGACCAAGAATATTTGAAAAATTAAAAAAAGGATCAAAAAGAACTTGTAAAAATTGAGGGTGGCTGGCAAGATAGCCGAATAGAAACAGCTTTAGTCTGCAGCTCCCAGCAAGATCAATGCAGAAGGTGGGTGATTTCTACATTTCCAATTGAGGTGCCCAGCTCTTCTCTTTGGGGCTGGTTAAACAGAGGGTACAGCCCACAGAGAGTGAGCCAAAGCCAGGTGGGGCATTGCCTTACCCGGGAAGCATAAGAGGTTGTGGAATTGCCTCCCCTCACCAAGGGAAACCATGAGGGACTGTGCTGTGAGGGACAGAGCAGTCCAGCCCAGATACTACGCCTTTCCCCTTCACAACCCATAGACCAGGAGATTCCATCAGATGCCAAGGGAATTCCACCAGAACCCTGGATTTCGAGCACAAAACTAGGCAGCCGTTTGGGCAGATACCAAGTTAGCTGCCAGAGTTACTTTTTGTACCCCAGTGGCACCTGGCATGCCAGTGAGACAAAACTGTTTACTCCCCTGGAAAGGTGGCTGAAGGCAGGGAGCCAAGTGGTCCAGCTCAGCAGATCCCACCCCTACAGAACCCAGCAAGCTAAGAGCCCCTGGATTGAGATTCTTGCTGCCAGCACAGCAGTCTGAAGTAGACCTGGGATGCTTGAGCTTGATGGGGGGAGGGGCGTCCACCATTACTGAGGCTTGAGGTTTTCCCCTTACAGTGGAAACAAAGCTGCCAAGAAGTTCAGACTGGGCAGAGCCCACCACAGCTCAGCAAAGCTGCTGTAGCTAGATTGCCTCTCTAACTTCTTCCTTTCAGGGAAGGGCATCTCTGAAAGAAAGACACCAGCCCCAGTCAAGGGCTTATAGATAAAACTCCCATCTCCCTGAGACAGAGTGCCTGGGGGAAGAGGCAGCTATGGGTGCAGCTTCAGCAGACTTAAATGTTCCTGCCTGCCACCTCTGAAGAGAGCAGTGGATCTCCCACCAGCACAGCACTCAGGCTTTGCTAAGGGACTGACTGCCTGCTCAAGTGGGTCCCTGACCCCCGTGCCTCCTGACAAGGAGATACCTCCCAGCAGGGGTCGAGAGACACCTCATACAGGAGAGCTCCAGCTGGTATCTGCCAGGTGCTCCTCTTGGAGGAAGCTTCCAGAGGAAAAAGCAGGCAGCAATCTTTGCTGTTCTGCAGTTTTCTCTGGTGATACCCAGGCAAACAGGGTCTGGAGTGGACCTCCAGCAAACTCCAACAGAACTGCAGCAGAGGGTCCTGATTATAGAAGGAAAACTAACAAACAGAAAGAAACAGCATTCACATCAACAAAAAGGCTATCCACACAGAAACCCCATTTGAAGGTCACCATCATCAAATACAAAAAGTAGATAAATCCATGAAGATGAAGAAAAATCAGTACAAAAAGGCTGAAAGTTCCAAAAACCAGAACGCCTCTTCTCTGCTAAAGGATCACAACTCCTCACCAGCAAGGGAACAAAACCAGATGGAGAATCAGTTTGATGAACTGACAGAAAGAGACTTCAGAAGGTGGGCAATAACAAACTTCTCTGAGCTAAAGGAGCATGTTCTAAACCAATGAAAGGATATAAGAACCTTGGAAGAAGGTTAGAGGAATTGCTAACTAGAATAACCAGTTTAGAGAATGTAAATGACCTCAAGGAGCTGAAAACCACAGCAAGAAAACTTTGTGAACAAGTTTCAATAGCTGAATTGATCAAGTGGAAGAAAGGATATCAGAGACTGAAGATCAACTCAATGAGTTAATCAACTCATTGAGTTAATAAACCATGAGTTTATTCATGAGTTAATAAACCATGAACACAATATTAGAGAAAAAAGAATGAAAAGAAATGAACAAAGCCTCCAAGAAATATGGGACTAAGTGAAAAGACCAAACCTATATTTAACATGTGTACCTGAAAGTGATGGAGAGAATGGAACCAAGTTGGAAAACATTCTTCAGGATATTATCCAGGAGAACTTCCCCAACCCAACAAGACAGGCCAACATTCAAATTCAGGAAATACAGAGAATGCCACAAAGATACTCATAGAGAAAAGCAACCCCAAGACACATATTTGTTCAAATTCACTAAGGTTAAAATGAAGGAAAAAATGTTAAGGGCAGCCAGAGAGAAAGGTTGGGTTACCCACAAAGGGAAGCCCATCAGACTAACAGCAGATCTCTATGCAGAAACCTTACAAGCCAGAAGAGAGTGGGGGCCAATCTTCAACATTCTTAAAGAAAAGAATTTTTTCAATCCAGAATTTCATATCCAGTCAAAGTAAGCTTCATAAGTGAAGGAGAATAAAATCCTTTACAGACAGGCCTGCCTTACAAGAGCTCCTGAATGAAGCACTAAACATGGAAAGGAAAAACCAGTACCAGCCACTGCAAAAACATACCAAATTTTAAAGACCATTGACACTATGAAGAAACTGCATTGACTAATGGCAAAACAACCAGCTAGAATCAAAATGGCAGGATCAAATTCACACATAACAATATTAACCTTAAATGTAAATGGACTAAATGTCCCAATTAAAAGACACAGACTGGCAAACTAGATTAAGAGTCAACACCCATTGGTGTGCTGTATTCAGAAGACCCATCTCACATGCAGAGACACATATAGGCTCAATATAAAGGGATGGAGGAATATTTACCAAGCAAAGGAAAAAAAAAAAGCAGGGGTTGCAATCCTAGTCTCTGATAAAACAGATTTTAACCAACAGGGATCAAAAAAGACAAAGAAAGGCATTACATAATGGTAAAGGGATCAATACGATAAGAAGAGCTAACTATCCTAAATATATATGCTCCCAATACAGGAGTGCCCATATTCATAAAGCAAGTTCTTAGAGACCTACAAAGAGAATTAGACTCCCACACAATAATAGTGAGAAAGTTTAACACCCCACCATCAATATTAGACAGATCAACAAGACAGAAAATTCACAAGGATATTCACTACTTGAACTCAACTCTGGACCAAGCAGACTTAATAGACATCTACAGAACTCTCCACCCCAAATCAACAGAATATATATTCTTCTCAGCACCACATCATGCTTATTTTAAAATTGACCACATAATTGGAAGTAAAACACTCCTTGGCAAATGTGAAAAAACAGAAATTATAATAGTCTCTCAGACCACAGTGCAATCAAATTAGAACTCAGGATTAAGAAATTCACTCAAAACCACACAACTACATGGAAACTGAACAACCTGCTTCTGAATGACTACTGGGTAAATAACAGAATGAAGGCAGAAATACATAAATTATTTGAAAACAACGAGAACAAAGACACAACTTACCAGAATATGTGGGACACAGCTAAAGCAGTGTTTAGAGGAAAATTTATAGCACTAAATGCCCACAGGAGAAAGAAGGGAAGATCTAAAATCAACACCCTATAATCACAATTAAAAGAACTAGAGAAGCAAGAGCAAACAAATTCAAAAGCTAACAGAAGACAAGAAATAACTAAGATCAGAGCAGAACTGAAGGAGATAGAGACACAAAAACCCTTCAAAAAAATCAGTGATTCTAGGAACTGTTTCTTTGAAAAGATCGATAAAATAGATAGACTGCTAGCCAGACTAATAAAGAAGAGAAGAGAGAAGAATCAAATAGACACAGTAAAAATTATAAAGGAGGTATCACCATCGATCACAAAATACAAACTATTATCAGACAATACTATAAACACCTCCCTGCAAATAAACTAGAAAAATTCTAGAAGAAATATATAAATTCCTGGACACATACACCCTCCCAAGACTAAACCAGGAAGAAACTGAATTCCTTAATAGACCAATAACAAGTTCTGAATTTAAGGCAGTAATTAATAGCCTACAAACCAAAAAAGCCTAGGACTAGACAGATTCATAGTCAAATTCTACCAGAGGTACAAAGAGGATCTGATACCATTCCTTCTGAAACCATTCCAAACAATAGAAAAAGAGGGAATCCTCTCTAACTCATTTTGTGAGGCCAGCATCTTTCTGATACCAAAATCTGGCAGAGAGACAACTAAAAAAAAAAAAAAAATTTGAGGCCAATATTCCTGATGAACATCAATGCAACAATCCTCCATAAAGTCCTGGCAAACCAATTCTAGTGGCAAAAAAGCTTATCCACCATGATTAAGTTGGCTTCATCCATGAGATGCAAGGCTGATTCAACATACACAAATCAATCAACATGATCCATCACATAAACAGAATGAATGACAAAAAACATATGATTATCTCAATAGATCTTATATAAATGATAAAAAACTTAATTGATGAAGAACATACAATCTGTTTTTATGTACCAGCACAAAATAATATGACCTTAATTATATAAGTCAAGAGTTGACAGAATTATAAAAAGAAAATAGAAAAAAATTCAACAAATTTCCAAATATTGATTCAGACAGTCAATATTCTTCTCTACAATTCAATTAAGTAGGAAATGAGTAATTAAAGGAAAATATTAAATCTACATATTTAAAGTATTTGAAATATTCTTGTAGTAGTACATTGTTCAAAGAAGAAATCATAATGGATTTTAGAAAATACTTTAGAAAACCAATGAACTAAGCATCTAACTTTAGAAGTTGGAAAAAAAAAACAGAATAAAGCCATAATAATATTTATAAAAAGATAAATATAGGGAACTACTGGCAGAAAACATTCTATGATAGCTTTTAAGATTTGCCAGGCGCAGTGGCTCAAGCCTGTAATCCCAGCACTTTGGGAGGCCAAGGCGGGTGGATCACGAGGTCAAGAGATCGAGACCATCCTGGTCAACATGGTGAAACCCCGTCTCTACTAAAAATACAAAACATTAGCTGGGCATGGTGGCGCGTGCCTGTAATCCCAGCTACTCGGGAGGCTGAGGCAGGAGAATTGCATGAACCCAGGAGGCAGAGGTTGCGGTGAGCCGAGGTCGCGCCATTGCACTCCAGCCTGAGTAACAAGAGTGAAACTCCGACTCAAAAAAAAAAAAAAAATTCTGTATCCTTGAGAACACAACCAGTATAATCTCTTTCTGTTGAGGAGTATTGATGCACCTGACTTAATTAGGTGAGCCCTTTTAAAGAGTGTTTAAAGTTCACAGACAGAGGTCTGAGAAATTCAAAGGTTCAGCAGGTGTTCTTCTTCTGTCCTGGAGGTAGACAAATAGTCATGCTGTATACTGGGGCCATATGGCAAAGAACTGTGTTTGGCTGTAGAAGTTGAGCAGCCAACAAGAAAATGGGGAATTCAGCAATATAACTACAGGGAAACAAATTCTGCCAAAACAAGTGAGCTTAGAAGAAGAGCTCATGCCTCATCATAGCCTCTGCCAGCACCTTAGCACCTTGATTTCAGCCTGGTCAGACCTTGAGCTGAGCATACAGCTAACCATACCCAAACATAAAACAATAAGTCCCTTTTGTTTGAGATACTCAGCTTGCAGCCATTTGTCACACAGCAATAAAAAAACTAATAAGAGCTGATTCAGTGTTCTAGAAAACAAATATACAATATATAGAATCATCAAAGACAAAATCCGGTTCCTTAAAAACTCTAATAAAATAGATGAAACTATGGGAAAAGTAAGAATAAAATAAGGAAGGCTAAAGTGAATAATATTAAAAATAAAAATCAAATCTAACTGCCCATGCTTCAGTTATTTAAAAGATAGTAAAAGAATACCATAAACAGTTTTATGACAACACATTTTAAAACTTAGATGGAACAAAGTCTTCAAAAATATAACTTACCAAAACTGACTTGAGAAGAAATAGATACAGAATCAGAATTTAAATCTTCCAATAATGAAAACAACAGGCCCACAAAAAAACAGGTGAATTCTGCCAAATATTGAAGGAACAAATAATTTCCATCTTGCGGAAACTATTCTTAAGGATAAGTAAAGAGAACATTCCCCTCAATTTATTTTAAGAAACTAGCAAATGCATGATACCAAAATCTAACAAGAGTGTTTTTTTTTTTTAAAAAAAGATCATTATAACCCAATCTCATCTATAAAAATAGTTGCAAACATTGTCAAGACAAACTAGAAATATAAAAAATAAAACACATCTTGAGCTAGTAGGGTTTATCCAAGGAATGCAACATTGGCTTAACAAAAGAAAATCAGCCGATGTTACTCATCACCAAAATAGCTTAAGGGAGAAAAATCATGTGATAATCTTCAACCGATATAGAAAAGTATTAAATAAAAATTCACCATGCATTCATGATTTTTTAAATTCTTGGCAATGAAAGGGAAGTCCTAAAATAGGATACCCCAAACTACTGCAGTCATCCTGCTGAATCAAGAAATATCGAAGTATTTTCTTTAAATTAGGGACATAAGAAGGATGTTTATTGTTATACTGCTGTTCAAACATAGTAAGGAAAGATAAAGAAATGAAAAGTACAAGGATTAGAAAGTCATTCTCAGATAATATGACCATCTGAATAGAAAATTCAAGTAAATCTAATGACAAATTGTTAGAATTAATGAGAAAAATTAGCAAGGTTGATACAAACTGAGTATACAAACATTAGTTACATTTCTATATGCTAGCAAAACAGCTAGAAAATGTAATTTAAATGATATCACTTATAATAGCATTAAAATACAATGTATGGAGGAATATAAGCCTTAGAAAAGATATATAAGATCTTTATGAAAAAATTATGAAATGATATTGAAAGACATTAAAGCAAACAAAATAAATGGTCAGATACACCATGTTCATGGATTGATTTAATCAAATAATAAAAATATAAATTTTCCTCAGATTGATCTATCGATTCAGTGTGATTGCAGCAAAAATGCCAACCATATTTTTGCTTGTGTTTTCATTTTTTGTGAAGCATGACAAGCTTATTCTGAAATTTTGTTGGAAAGCAAAAAGCAAAGAATAAATGGTCAAAACTCTATTGAAGACAAAGAATGAAGTAGAGAGATTTGCATTATCATACAAGGTTATATTATTTAAAACACTGTGGTATTGATGTAAGAATGAACAAATAGAAAAATGAAATAGAAGACAGCCCAGGAACAGAACAACATGCATATAAAAAGTTGTTTTATGCCTGAGTAGGCACTGCAGACCAGAAGGGACAAAAAGGAATTTTTTTTTTTTTAGTAAATGAATCAGCTATCCCAATGGGGGGAAAAATTAAGCCCCTAGATCATATCATACTCAAAAAGCAATCCCAGATGGATTAAAGACTTTCATGTGAACAGAAAAATAATAATCAAATTTGTTGAAGAATATTTTTTTTCAACATCAGGATAAGAGAGTATTTCTTTAAAAGACACAGAAGATGCAAAGAATAAAGAAAAAAAAAACCAACTTTTAGTTGAGTCCCAAGTTTGTAGAACAATATAACTACACTGATTTAGGAGGAAAACTTCCAATTACTATGAAAATGTTTTTCCTGTAAATCTTGACAAGGCCTGAACTACTTCAGGATGTGTGATTTGCTGACCATTCACTCTGCACTGTTGGATGAGTCAACTCTTTACAGCTTCTCTCTCTAGAACCCTTTCAGGGTCATGTCATATTCTGCATCAGTAACCTCACTCCCACATAATCACAAAATTCTGTGACCCATGTCATATCAGTGCATCAGGTTACTACCTCATAAGATTCATTAGATGTACAGATTTAAAAAACAAAACAAAACAAAAAACCCAAGGAACTCTAGCCCTCCCATAAAGAATAGGCTATAAAGGTATTCTTCCATCAAACAATTTTCTCTCAACTAACAGGCATTGTGCTAGTTGTTGAGGTCACAGAGGCCAAAGGCATGGGCGCTGCTCTCAGGCAAACAGATGCCTTATCAAGTATGCTGATGATTACAGATGCTGTGACTTTAAAAATGCACAGAGTACAGAGGGCATAGATGGAAGAATGATTAAGTTTTAGTGGTGAATTATAAAAAAATCTGTAAAGGAGATTACACTGAAACTACTAGAAAGGAATCAGTCCCAAATGAGAAGGCATAGGTAGCCTGCCTGTGATGGTAATTTATGTCAGGCCTCCTAATCTACTGACCTCTACTAGCCAGGAGTGCAGGAGACCTGAGTATTATTCACTACTCATTCCATCTCTATATGCTTCAAACACTTGCTCTATCCCAACCAGCCTAACCCCTGTCTCTGCAATGTTGTCTTTCTCTCCAGGTCCCTTTTGGCTCTAATATCTCCTCTGGGCTTCAATCTGTCTACATAATAATCTCACTAGAAATCAGACAATGATACTTCCATTCTTCAAAAGCCAACTTACAGTCTACTTTCTTGAGGAAGCAATTTAAATCTACTTAGAAAGGAGGCAAGTGGTCTTACATTAATTCAAGTGTAATATCTTCATGTTGACTGTAATATGTCATGTTGGATGAGACCAATCTCTCTTCCTCATCTTTGATGTTATCATCCAGAGCACCTAATACATAACCTGATAGTCTGGGACCTCTGTAAGCTCTCAGCAAATGCAACTTGTATTTAATCGAATTAAATGAAGGCTTTGTGCCTTAGTTTTTTCACCTATAAAATAAAAATAATCATTGTCTCTTCTCTTCTAAAGAATTGGTGAGTAAGCCACTCTATCCCTGGCACCTAAGATAGTAACAGCCATGTAATAGGACCTTAGTAAATATTTGCTGAATGAATAAGTGAAGAGGCTACATTCTAAGATATCTGAGATGAGGCATTGTATTCGAGGTTTTTAGAACTCAAAAAGTACCAGAGCTCTAACTAAAAATAGGCCTCATGTTACCTTCTTATCTTTTAATAAAACACTCCTACAGTTTTTAAGATTCTACATTAACAGTATTACTCAGCAAGTAAAAACACTGAGAAACAGAGAAATGATTCTACCAGATAAGAAGTATTAAAGCAGAATACAACCTCAGGCCTTTTCCACTGGAAACATGTTGCCCTGCCTAGGAATGACGAGGAATTTTGAAGGAGTAAGATTTATGTGCTCAGTAAAAACAGCTGTTTGCTACATGTGTGTTCTACTGCAAATAAAGGAGAAAAGTTAAAGGTAAAGTGTATATTTTTTAAAGTTTTGGTCCATATAGAATTCATATAGAAGAGTATAGATACAGCTAATAAATCACAAAAAATAATTTTAAAAGCATATTTTCTCATTAGAAACTAGTTCATATTCAGAGTCAACATAAATAAAACAGCAAACTTTTTGGTGCTACAACAAATAAATAAGTCAATGGAACTTTTAGAGTGTTTAGAAACAGTCTTGCTCATACATGGGTCCTTGGATATATGATAAAGATGGCACGAAAAATCAGTGGGGAAAGACACAGTCTTCAAAAAGAGGGTGAGAATAATTGTTCACTACATAGAAAAAATAAAATTAGATTTCTTCCTTCATGACATACATAAAAATAAATTCCAGATATATTAAATAACAAAATATAAAATGCAAACTTTAAAACTATTTTTTACCAAAAATGGGGGTAACATATTAAAGATTGTGAAGTTGAGGATAGCTTAAGTTACAAAAAATATAGCTCATAATGAAAAAGGTTTGACATTATTTTTAGATAAAAATTCATTTTTGCCTATGGCAAAAGACATCAAGGCAAATTTAAAAGGACAAATGAAGCCAAAGCAAGACCAAGCAAAAACAACAAATCTGGAGGCATCAAATTAACCAACTTCAAACTATACTATAAGGCCAAAGTCACCAAAACAGCATGGTAACTGATATGAAAATAGGTGTATAGATCAATGGAACAGAGTAGAGAAACCAGAAATAAAGCCAAAAACTTACAGTCAACTGATCTTCAACAAAGCAAATCCAAAAATATGAACTGGGGAAAGGACACCTTATTCAACAGATGTGTTGGGATAATTGTCAAGCCACATGTAGAAGAATGAAACTGGATCCTCATCTCTCACCTTATACAAAAATCAACTCAATATGGATCAAAAACTTAAATCTAACATTGGAAAAATCCTTCTAGACATTGGCATAGGCAAAGACTTCATGACCAAGAGCACAAAAGCAAATGCATCCAAAAAAAAGAAAAGAGATAAATAGATGAGACTTAATTAAACTAAAAAGCTTCTGCATAGCAAAAGAAACAATCAGCAGAGTAAATAAACACCTCACAGAGTGGTAGAAAAACTTTGCAATCTATACTGAACAAAGGACTAATATCCAGAATCTACAAGAAACTCGAACAAATCAGCAAGAATAAAAACAAACAATCCCATCAAAAAGTGGGCTAAGGACATAAATAGACAATTCTCAAAAGAAGATATACAAATGGCCAACAAACATATGGAAAAATGCTCAATATCACTAATTATCAAGGAAATGCAAATCAAAACCACAATGCAATACCACCTCATTCCTGCAAGAATGGCCATAATCAAAAAATCAAAAAATAATAAATGTTGGTGTGGTGAGTTGGATGTGGTGAAAAGGGAACACTTTTTTACACTGTTGGTGGGAATGTAAACTAGTGTAACCACTATAGAAAAGTGTGGAGATTCCTTAAGGAACTGAAAGTAGACCTACCATTTCATCCAGCAATCTCACTCATGGGTATCTACCCAGAAAAGAAGTCATTATATGAAAAAAAAAAAAAATACTTGCACAAGCATGTTTCTAGTAGCACAGTGTGCAATTGCAAAAATTCAAAACCAGCCCCCTAAATTTCCATCAATCAATGAGTGGATAAAGAAAATGTTATAAATAGGCTCTTGCGAGATTTGGGTCTTTTCCTAAGTCGGCACTCACCAAGGAGAAAGCCATGTTCAGTTCGAGCGCCAAGATCGTGAAGCCCAATGGCGAGAAGCCAGACGAGTTCGAGTCCGGCATCTCCCAGGCTCTTCTGGAGCTGGAGATGAACTCGGACCTCAAGGCTCAGCTCAGGGAGCTGAATATTACGGCAGCCAAGGAAATTGAAGTTGGTGGTGGCCGGAAAGCTATCATAATCTTTGTTCCTGTTCCTCAACTAAAATCTTTCCAGAAAATCCAAGTCCGGCTGGTACGTGAATTGGAGAAAAAGTTCAGTGGGAAACATGTTGTCTTTATCACCCAGAGGAGAATTCTGCCTAAACCAACTCGAAAAAGCCGTACAAAAAATAAACAAAAGCGTCCCAGGAGCCGTACACTGACAGCTGTCCATGATGCAATCCTTGAGGACTTGGTCTTCCCAAGTGAAATTGTGGGCAAGAGAATCCGCGTGAAACTGGATGGCAGCCGGCTCATAAAGGTTCATTTGGACAAAGCACAGCAGAACAATGTGGAACACAAGGTTGAAACTTTTTCTGGTGTCTATAAGAAGCTCACGGGCAAGGACGTTAATTTTGAATTTCCAGAGTTTCAACTGTAAACAGAATGACTAAGTAAAAAATATATTCGCAAAAAAAAAAAAAAGAAAGAAAATGTTATAAATATATATACACCATGGAATATTACTCAGCCATAAAAAGGAATGAAATAATGGCATTCACAGCAACCTGGATGGAATTGAAGACCATTATTCCAAATGAAGTAACTCAGAGTGGAAAAACTAAACATCATATGCTCTCACTTGTAAGTAGGAGCTATGCTATGAGGAAACAAAGGCATAAGAATGATACAATGGACTTTGGGGACTCAGAGGGAAGGGTGGGGGGTGAGGGATAAAAGACTACACACTGGGTGTAGTGTACACTGCTTGGGTGATGGGTGCACGAAAATCTCAGAAACCATCACTAAAGAACTAATTCATGTAACCAAACACCACCTGTTCCTCAAAAACCTATTGGGAAAAAAAAGGACAAATGAATGGAAATAAATTTGCAGTGAAATGACACTTAAAGAATTAAAATATATAAATATTCATAAAAGGTTCCAATAGAAAACTTAGCAAGATGGAATTGGCAATTTTCAGAAGAAATACAAATGGCTAATGAATATATAAAAATATGTTTAACCTCAGTAGGTATAAGAAACTGAAACTGAAATCAAAACAATAACCATGTGACACCACTTACCTTAAATTATGAGATCAATTTTAAAAATGAGTGTATTCTGCCAAGTGCTGGCAAGAATGCAAAGAGAAACTCACACACTGAAAGTGGGAACATAAATGCCTTACAGCTTTACTTAGAAAGCAACACAGCAATTGTACCATATGTGAAGGGTTGCAAAAATGGCCATGATCCTTCACTTCTCCCGTTTCCATACTCTTTGTAATGTGATTTTGCACATCTTTTCATCAAGAGGTAGTGAATTTCTTCTCCCTTTCTGTCTAGGTTGACCTTCCATTCTATGGCTTTTATCAATAGATTGCAGCAGGAGAGTCATTGTGTCTCAAGAGTTCTCGCACTCTTTCACTGGCTCTCTTGCTTCTGGCAACTGCCATGAGAACAAGCCTGCTGAAGAAGAGAGGGCCCACTGAGCAGAGATGAGCTGTCCCTGCTAAGGCAATGCTAGACCAGCCAGCCAGTCTAGCAGCTGATCACAGGTGCATGAGCAAAAGTAACTATAAATTCTCTAGCCCAGAACAAATGTTTCATGTTCAGTAACCTCATATTCCTCAGAAGGGCCATTCGTGGACCTAAAAGGGATGCTCCATGGCAACACCTCCTGGAACCCCATCCTAATGCAGGGCTATAGCTCCCCAAAGAGTCTCCTGAACAACCTTGCTGATATGGTTTGGCAGTTTCCTCACCCAAATCTCATCTTGAATTGTAGCTCCTGTAATTCCCATGTATTATGAGAGGTACCCAGGGGGAGATAATCGAATCATCAGTGTGGGTCTTTCCCATGCGATTCTCGTGATAGTGAATAAACCTCGTGAGATCTGATGGTTTTATAAAGGGGCATTTCCCCACACGGGTTCTCTCTCTTGCCTGCTGCCATATAAGATGTGCCTTTTACCTTCTGCCATGATTGTGAGGTCTCCTCAGCCACTTGAAACTATGAGTCCATTAAACCTCTTTTTTTTTATGATTTACCCGGTCTCAGGTATGTCTTTATCAGCAGTGTGAAAATGGACTAATACACCTGACATGCATACCTAATTGTGAAGCCTTTTGGTATATTAGCGAATTAGGCAAAAGCTGTTAAGGTTGTTTCATTTGCTCAACTGTTTTGGCAGAATACTCACATCAGATCTGTTATCCTGGAAGACGGGCCTTCTTTTGGAACATCAGTCTCTGAAGATGGATTATTTCATGATTTTCTGGAAAAATCTTGGTTGAATTCAAGAATCAATGGTCAGATGAAATACTTTCAACTGCTGAGATAAGAAGCTGTTTCGCTAGAATTTTATACATTTTCAAACTACAAAAAAAAATATTTTCTAAACACTGAAATTAAGTAAGGCAATTTTATACACATTTATTTCTAAAGATAAAAATTCAGATGTGGATAACATCTGAAGGAGGAACCCCAGAGCTAGATTAAAAGTCTACAGGGGGGCCGGGCACGGTGGCTCACGCCTGCGATCCCAGCACTTTGGCAGGCCGAGGCAGGTGGATCACGAGGTCAAGAGATCGAGACCATCCTGGTCAACATGGTGAAACTCCGTCTCTACTAAAAATACAAAAATCAGCTGGGCACGGTGGCACGCAACTGTACTTCCAGCTACTCGGGAGGCTGAGGCAGGAGAATTGCTTGAACCCAGGAGGCGGAGGTTGCGGTGAGCCGAGATCACACCATTGCACTACAGCCTGGGTAACAAGAGCAAAACCCCATCTCAAAAAAAAAAAAAAAAAAAAAAAAAAAGTCTAAAGGGTACAATTTTTTTTCAGGCTGACAGCATCCTTGGGGCCTGACAGCAGCTACTACTATTATGATATATTAAGAATTACACTAGGCCGGGCGCGGTGGCTCAAGTCTGTAATCCCAGCACTTTGGGAGGCCGAGGCGGGTGGATCACGAGGTCAAGAGATCAAGACCATCCTGGTCAACATGGTGAAACCCCGTCTCTACTAAAAATACAAAAAAATTAGCTGGGTGCGGTGGTGCGTGCCTGTAATCCCAGCTACTCGGGAGGCTGAGGCAGGAGAATTGCCTGAACCCATGAGGCAGAGGTTACGGTGAGCCGAGATTGCACCATTGCACTCCAGCCTGGGTAACAAGAGCAAAACTCCGTCTCAAAAAAAAAAAAAAAAAAAAAAAAGAATTAACACTAAATGCTTAACATACATTATCTCACTTAATGATTCAACAATCCTAAAATATAGCTATTATTTCCACTTTACAGATGATGATGCTGGGGTATAAAAAAATTAAAGTCAATTGTCTGTGGTCTTAGAGCCAGTAATTAGTGCAGCCTTGCTTTAAACAGAAGTCTGACTCCAAAAACTCATTCTCCTAACCACCAAAATCTACTGCAGTAAAACAAACACACACACAAAAACCATTATATAATGTTGTGAGGTTCACAGAATCTTTTGTCATACATTATTCCTACAAAACTTTTATTCACGTATTTATTTATTTATCTTGAGACAGAATCTGTCTTTGTTGCCCAGGCTAGAGTGTACTGGCACCATCATGGCTCACTGCAGCCTCAACCTCCTGGGCTCAAGGGATCCTCACATCTCAGTCTCCTGAAGAGCTGAAATGATAGGAGCATACCACCATGCCTGGCTAAAATTTTTAAAACTTTTTAGAGAGACAGGGTCTCTCTATGTTGACAGGGCTGGTCTGAAACCCCTAGGCTCAAGTGCTTCTCCTGCCTCTGGCTCCCAAGGTGTTAAGATTACAGGTGTAAATCACTGTGCCCGGCACTATAAAATTCTTATAACTCCCACCTTACAGGTGAGCTTACTAAGACTCATACCAAGAAAGTGTCTATTTCCAAAGTCACAAAGTTTGTATGAAGTAGAGCTGAGACTCAAAGTCCCAAATCCATATCCTTTCCAGCAGGTCAAGCTGCTAAATGCCTTAGTTATCATAAGCAGATGTTGTGGAATATGATGAACTATGAGATAAATTATTCCTAGAGAAATAGAGAAAAAGATGATGGATACAGGGATTTTTTTTCCCCTGAGGCTTGACTCAGGCAAACAGTTGTGGAGCCACTTTGCAAGAATTGCTTTGGAGCAAGCTCTGACTTCCTTTTGTCTGGTGGAGGAGGGCCAGGACCAGGATCTGGGGTTCCTGAAATTAGTAAAATGAACAAACATGGGAAGAAGATGGAGACCACGCCCTAGAACAATGGGGAAGGTAAAATACCTGACCCAGTCTGTAAGCATTCTTCCCTTGGGGCCTGAGCTGGGCAAGTACCAAGGGCAAGGACAGAGCCAGTGATAAGAGGGACTAAGCACATGAACCCGGAGGGCTCAAGGTCACTGCCCACAGTGACTGCGCTCTGTGTAAGCTGCCTCCTCTGTCCCAGCTGGAGTGACTTGGGGAACTGCAATTCAATATGTCAAATCAAGATGGTCAGAATGTTACCAAAATTGATATCTGGCGAATTGGTCAAAATCAATTTTCCCTTACATGGAAAAAGATATTGCCAGGTAGAAATAGTGATAAAATTGCGACTGATATTAGTCTGAGAAATGCCTCAGTATTTGGAGGCTGATGAACACTTGGAAAGTGATTTAAATGTAAACAACTTGTTCAATGCCTTATTTTACAATGGAGGAAGTGTGTTAGTGGTAACTAGCGGGAGCTAGGCGCAGTGGCTCATGCCTGTAATGCCAGTATTTTAGGGAGGGTGGGTGGGAGGATCACTTGAAGCCAGGAGTTCCAGACTAGCCTGGGCAATATAGTGAGATCCTCATCTGTACTTAAAAAAAAAAAAAAAAATTGGTCAGGCATGGTGGCATGCGCCTATAGTCCCAGTTACTTGGGAGGCTGAGGTGGGAGGAACACTTGAGCTGGTGAGGTTGAGGCTGCAGTGAGCCCTGATTGTGCCACTGCACTCCAGCCTGGACGACAAAGTAAGACTCTGTCTACAAAAACAAAACCAAACCCTAGTGTGAATGTGTCTCCAGTCTGGCTATCATCGGCCATGACCGTCATACTTCCGTCATTGTCTCCTTGATCAGGAAAGGGAAAAGAACTATCTCACGGGGCAGAGACGGCTGTGACACTCTCCCCAGTCCAGGGGCAGGAGTTGAACATATCCCTTGAATCACTTCTGGTTTCCAGATGCAAAAGCAGTCCCTGAAAGGAATTTCCAGGCGCTGGCTCAGAGGCTGCGTGTAAAAGCCTGGTCACGCCTCCCGCGTGGAGGATGGAGACGATTACTAATCACCAGCCACCTCCTAGTGACAGCAGAGGCAGGGGAGGCTCGGGGCCCAGCTGTCAGGCGCGAGGGCAGAGGTCGGCGCGGGGTCTCCCCGGAGCAGGAGGGAGCGGCGGGTGACAGGTGCAGCCACGCCATCCCTGAGCATCCTGGAACCTGGCCCGGAGGCTGCTGTGGATCCGCAGCCCTGCGCTCTGGGTAGGCGCTGCAAGGACCCGGCGGCGGCGCCTTCCTCCAGGTCCCCGAATAGAAACAGCCCTAGTGCCCTCTCTCGGACCCTACCAGGGCCCTGCCGGGCTCCTCCTTAGTCAGACCAGACTCTACTGACTCCGCAACAGCTGCTCACTCCCCTTGAGATGCAAAAAGTCTGTGCGAATACAAGAACGGAATGCATATTTCCATGCAGCAATTCACACCCGAGCATGATTTTCACGCCGTGATTGACTTGGGTGAATTTAAAAGACCCTGAGCCTCATAAATAAATTGCGTTGGGGTTTAAATTGGCACAACAGAGTTACTGACTTCCCTGATTCTACTTAACATTGCACTACCTATGTTTTGAAGAAGTGGAGGGGAAAGTCTTTCATGATTGTCTGACTCCGAGTCATTAGGTCTATTAGTTTGCTTTTTTCTTTTCTCATCAATACAATTGACTCCATCGTGTACTTCCCCAGGCAGCTTTCTGTAATTAAGGGTCTCCGGAACTAACTAATAAAGTACAATCAATGCCAATGTGAGAAACGATAGTTACAAGAACATATACCATGTTTAAAAATAGATTTAAATACTCAAAGTCCCCAAATTATTCATTCTTTAAAACAAGTGAGAGTCTGTAAAAGAAAAGCAACTACATGCTGAGGATAATACACAAAAAAATTGACCTTAACAAATTTCTCAGAAATAAACTCTCTATTTAGGTCATTTAAAAAAAATCTAGCAATTTTGCAGAGTTTGACATAGCCAATTTGCTCACAGTCATTGACTGCTGAAACAGATGCCGATGATCAAGTTGTCCATGAAAAAGAATAAGGCTTCTTTCATACTGAGGCCTGTGGCAACCTCAATAAATAAGTCAGCCAAGCAAATTTCTGGAATAAAATACTTCATGCAGACAGAACCACAAGGGCAAAGCCCTGAGGTAGGCTTGTTCAGGTAAAACCCAGGGGACCACTGTCAATGAGCTGAGTGACAGAGGGGAGGAGCTGCTGGAGATGATGTGGTTGGATAGGCTGCAAGGACTGAGGTCCTCAAAGGGCTCATAGACACAGTAAAGAATGGTTTTCCACGAATTAGATGAGAGGCCATTGGAGGTTTGCAAAGAAATGGCAAAATCTGATTTAAACATTAAAAAGACTGTCTGACCAGGCACAGTGGCTCACGTCTGTAATCCCAGCACTTTGGGAGGCCGAGGCAGGTGGATCACCTGAGGTCAGGAGTTCGAGACCAGCCCGACCAACGTGGAGAAACCCTGTCTTTACTAAAAATACAAAATTAGCCAGGCATGCACCTGTAATCTCAGCTACTCGGGAGGCTGAGGCAGGAGAATCACTTGAACGCAGGAGGCAGAGGTTGCAGTGAGCCGAGATCGCACCATTGCACTCTAGCCTGGGCAACAAGAGTGAAACTCCATCTCAGAAAACGAAAACAAAACAAACAAACAAAAAAAGATGGTTCTGTCTACAGTATGAAACAGATTGTAGCAGGAAAAGTGAAAGCAGGAAAACTAGTTAGGAGGCCGTTACCCGGGTGAAAGATATTGGTGGCTTGGACCAGGATGAGTACTGTCCTTCACTGAAGTGAAGTGGTCAGGTACTGATGACATTTTGAAACTCAATAAGTAAGAGAGAGAGAGAGAGAGAGAGAGAGAGAGAGAGAGAGAGAGAGAGAGAGAGAGAGAGAGAGGAGCCAGTGAATCAAAGATTTCTGGCTTGGTGACGAATGGATTTGCCATTCACTAAAAGGAAAGGAGACGAATGGTGGGGAAAGGTAATTAAAAGTACTTTTGTCTTATATGGTGACCCCAGAGCCTTCTCACTAACACAGTGACTTTCACCCACTATTGTAATTGGCCCCCAAGCTAAGTGACCACTTTCTCCTTTGACTTGAAACAGATCACACTCCGAAATCTCCCCTTTATGATCATTTTGGGGCTTTTCTTATTCCCCATTATTCAGGAAAAGTTTGCCAAACATGATCTTCAGAAGTTGGTATTATAAAAACATTGGGATTTTCCTTTTGTGTCTTGGACACCAGCCATTGAGAATCACTGCTGTCACCTGAGCATTTCATTTCTGTTTTATACACAGGTTCTGATCCACTAAAGAGAAAGGAAAAGATTTCTAAGACCCCTTTAGCAAGAAATTTTCCGCTCCTGCAGGAGGGTCCACCTGAAACAGAGGGCCTGTAGCAGTCACTGGGAAGGACCGATAGACATCCCAGACCCTCCTCATCCCATTTCCTAGTAGCTCCCTGCCACCATTTGATGATAGCTTGTTGAAATGATGCCTCTTAAAATGGCGAAGGTGAACAGTGTGAGGTGTCAAAAGAAACTTATGATTAACAATAAAGCTCACAAATTATTAATTTTTTTCCAAGTGAATTGGAGCTAGCTAAAATGTACCCCTCTATTTTTGTCATTCTCCCTTGCATTTGAGAGAAAGAACAGGGAGGAACTGCTGCTTGTGTTGGGAATTTCACAGAATCTTGGGCATCCCCACGAGAGTGACCGCTCCTGTGAGTGGCATCCATCCATTTTTGCGGATTAGAAAAAAAAAAGAGATTGAAGGCTGCTGACTTAGCTGCCTAAGGACAGCAGAGTGGAGGGACTCAGAGAAAATGGAGGACCTTGCTCCTGTTTTTGCAAAGCTTGTCGTTTTATGATCTAATTATAATAAATCTTACTGTTTTAACGTTATCCAGATGTATAGGTGAATGCGATGGTGGCACTTCCGTTATCTGTGGGCTGCTGAGGTTATAGACCTACATTACTTTTTCCAGCGATCACCCCCTCTTACAACCCTCCTTCCTCCTGCCTCATCTCACACACAGGAGCAGTGGCTATCATCAAAGTTATTGATTTATGCCTCAAGCAGGCAGGAAGTCGAACAAAGCAGCCTGAGAAACAGCAGAGGCAGCTGCTTACCCAGGAGGATTTGTGGGGAGGAACCTACTGGCGTAAAGCATATTTGCCTCCATTGGCTTCAGATGCGAACAATATCGATGACAGTAATAATAGCAGCTAATGCATAATAAATGGTTACCATGTCCCAGGCCCATTCTCTCGTTTCATTTTCCCACAGCCTTGCTAGGCAGCTTCTATTAACTCCTTATTTTCACAGATTAGGAAACTGAGGCACAGAAGGATCAGGGAGGCTGCTCATGATCACCCACTAGTATGTGATGCAGGTCGCACTTCAACTGAGGTTTGTCTAACTCTAAAGCTCTTGCGCTATTGGCTTCACACCCAGCCTGGCTTCAAACTCTCTTTTGGATCACTTCTTTTTGGTCGGAACATACAGGCAAAGAAATTACCTTCAGAAGGTTGGTAGGAAAAATAAACATTCCGCGGGTGGTGTAGGCACAGCAATACACAGGTTTTTGGTTGCCTTGACAAGGCTATATTAAAAACAAAGGCTGTTGGAGTGGGTTTAACAAAGAATTCAAGAGGGGAATTGGATACAAGTATGAACTATTTTGAAAAATTTTGTTCCAAAGGGAAACATTCCTTCAAAGGTGATAGAAGCGAAAAATAAAGTAAGCTAAACGCCCAGGTAAATGCATTAGCAATAGATCTTAGCTGGTTAATAAGTAAGACCATATTCAATACAATGCTAATGTTTTGATGTTGATATTGTATGAGGCAGCCACACTTTTCCAGTGGAAGAAGGGGATGTGGGATGGGGCCACTCCCCTAGACAAACTGTAGACTTGAGCAGAGCCTGGCATCATTTGCCACGCTCCTAGATTTAACATACACCAACTTCCAGCCCCATCTTTTGCCCAGAGTGCTGTGAAAACCAACACAGAATCAAATATGTGGATCTGAGCAAAAATGTTCAAACTTTCATTTCGAAAAGGGGGAATTCTGGAGACCAAGATGAATGTGTAGTGATGGAAGAAAAACCAACCGCACATAATCTCAGGGTCCAACTGAGTCATGTAAAAACACTTGTCACCAAGAAAACACACCTCTGTGATGCTGCAAGTGTTAAGAATTGTTACAGGAAATTCCCTTACAGTGTTAAGAATTGTAAGAAAGAATGTAAATAGTACAGGAAATTCACTTACAGCAAGGTAGGACATCCCTGTATTTCCAATTATTTATATCCAGGAAACCCATACTTTTCCCCTGCCTATCGGTCTGCTTTTGATGAGTCATTATCTCCCTGTCATTCCCCCAAGGCCTGAAATTATTTCGGTTTTCTGGCCTTGAGAATGCTTTCTGTGCTTGATGAAGTAGTACTTTTAAGACTCAAGGTTTCTAAATATTGAAGCTTCTATTTATTCTCAGCCATACATTATTCTATTTTAATTTTGAAAATTACAGTTGTTTGCAAAGGCTATTTTTGTTGTGGAGGTGTTAATTATTTTCCAGGGCTAAACTGTGATAGCTGGCCTAGTTATTGCGGGTCCAACAGTGAACTTGGTTTATTATTGCTTTGGTTTAGCTCCACTGAGGGACTGACCTAAAATGTCTTCTTTTTAAAGTCGGAGAATTTAATACTGTGATTGGGTGGTTGTAACAGCTTCCTAACCAGTCTCCCTGCTTTCATCTTCATCCTCACCTCCCGACCCATATTCTATTCTCAAGGTAGCAGCTAAGTGAACCTTCAGTGCAAAGATCGTATCATTTCACTGCTCTGTTACCTCCCAAGGGCTTCACTCCAAAAAAATGAAAAAGTGCTTATACTGTGTGATCTGGTCCCTGCTGTGTAATAACTTGAACGAATCTCACAAATTGCCCATCTCATTGGGCAAAAGAAAACATGCACAGAGAAATACATACAGTAATATTCCTAAGCAATTTTTCAAAATAGGCAAAATCATGTGTTGTTTTAAAAGGAATAATGGTAACGGTCTTTGGGGAAGAGGGAACAGTGGCGGCCAAAAGAAAGAACTAGGTTTCTGGGGTGTGGACAATGTTCTATTTCTTGATCTGGGTATTGGCACAGGGTGTGTTGACTTTGTGATCATCCATTGTGCTGCATACCTGCGATTTGTGCACCTTCCAGTAGGCTAATTACACTTCAGTAAAAACTTTCAGGAGAGAGAGAATGGGAGGTGAGGAAGTGAAGGAAGCAGACACAACACTATGCTTTAAAGGAGTTTTGCTCCAAAGGAGAACAGAGAAATCGAGCAGTATCTGGAAGTGAGGTGGAGTCGAAAGAGGATTTTTGGTTTTGTTTGTTTAGATGGGAGATATTAAAGCATGTTTATTGTGTAATGGAATTGACCTTGGATTAAATGACAATCCAGTGTTCAAGAGAGACAAGGGACAATTGCTCAAGGAATGTGGGTGAGTAGTCAAGAGGGGCTGAGACCCAAGCTGGGAGTGGAGGGGCTGGCCTAGAAAGGAGAAAAGTACATGATTTTGATGATGATTGAATACTAGAGGCATGTATGTGTTCAGGGTGGCTGGGACACTGGGTTCCAATAGGAGCTGTCCAAAAATAGGGTGGTGGTAGAGACATGAGAAGCTTTGACTTCTGGTGACAAGTGACAGGCATGAAAAGAGTGATGAGGCTAGTTCCCATGGCCTTTTAGGAGAAGGTGTGCAGTCATTTCTAATTATAGCCTCTTTGAGTATTGGATTCTGCTTATAATGGGTGAGGCAGATTATGTTGTGATGGGGGAAGAAAAATCAATGGCTGTCCTTGTGGCCCTCATGTCACCTCTAGAGGAGGAGGTCCTGAATAATGAATTCAGAAGACTCATAATGAATTCAGGTAAGTAAGAAATTGTGGAATGAGTGTAGGTATATTTACAATCTTGATGTTGCCAGATAATTGATGCAAATTTAAATTCCTATCCACATATGACAGTTTCCCTCAACCCCTGTTAAAGATTATAATCTTGGTCATATCTAGTCTGTGAAAAATAGCTCATTGCTTTATCAATTACTATTGTGAATATCTTTTCACCTATTTATTTTCCTACGGTTTTGTCTTCCTGAAATTAACCATCTTTCTCCCTGGTTGCTTGTGTGTTCCTTATTCATTTGAAAATCCCTTTGCATATTAGGGAAACAAGCCATTTGCCAGTCATATTAATGGAAAATATGGGGCGGAGGAGTGTTTAATCATATAGGTCTGGGTTTGTCATTCTTTTAAAAAAACATTGTCATTCTTTAAAAAAAAAGTCATGTCATTTTTATAAAAATATACATGTTTTCTTTATTTTATAGTATCTTTGGGGGGTGATGTAGGAATGCAGCTTTACTTCTGTTTTTTTTTTTTTTTCTTATTTCAAATTGCTTCCCCATTGCTGTTTCTGGAATAATCTGCTTTCTCCTAACATTCTTAAAATGCTAACTTTATCGTACCCAGTTTAAAAAGTACTTATGATTCAACTCAAGGAGAGGGCTCATCTGGGTCCTGTTGCAGCCCATCAGTCTCAAAACCTTTCCTTTTTCTCTCTCAGCATATCGAGCGCTTCACACTCACTCCATAGTTCTGAACTCTGCGTCTGGGGTACATTCATCTAAGCCTCTTTGTCTCTGAATTTTAATACAAAAGATATGTACATTTACAATCATGATGGATGTTGCCAAATAATTGATGCAAATTTAATTCTTATCCACATATATGATAGTTTTCCCTCAATCCCTCACCAACACTGTGTGAAAGTTCATAATCTTTGTCATATCTAGTTGGTGAGAAATGGCTCCATTGTTTTTTCAGTTATAAGCATCTGTTCATATATTTATTTTCTTTGTAGAAAATTACATGAAGGTTCTACTTGTGCTATTGACTGGAAATAAGCAAATGATCTGCAAATAGCAGTCCCGTCTTCTTCCTGTTATTAAAATAGAAATGTATGACTTTATTAAGGCTTTGTAACTCCCTGGAAATGGTTATCTTTGAAAATACTGACACATGTTATATTCTTCCTTAAAGTGCTCACACATCCTCTCCCTGTCTCGTGCCCTTTCTCTCTGTGCAAGTACAATATCTCTTAGTATATGATTGATGCGTTCAGCCAACTGGTCATTAGTAAGAGTTATCTCAAAGTCTTTAAAATAAAGTATGTGCTTTAAGTATTTGTTGTCTGGAAGGTTTGTATGAACAGGATTCTCGAAGGCTGGCGGTGCTGGAGAGATGAGGTCTTTCTGGAGTTACCATGTTCTCTCTGTAGCCTTGTATGATGTTTTCTTTTCCACAAAGGAGAAAGAATACTCCCATGCTCATACCAGGAACAGTACCCTCTCCATTCCCACCATTCTGAGTATGCCACTCACTAGCTGCTACATCTGCTTTTACCCCCACCTTACCCTCACATCTCATCCCTCTACCTGCTTTTGACATCAACTATTTTTTAATCACACAGGTGAAGGCCTGCATCTACTGATCCTTTGCAGGGCTAATCACCCTCCTCACTTGTAAAGCCAAGATCCGCCCCCCGCCGGGTTTTCCTGATCTTAACTGCCTTGCATACTTATTCCACTCCCTGACCCTTATCTTCTGTCAAATGTGCTTGGTGAAACCCCAGTGAAATCTCTGCTTATATAACAGCAGGAGCCAGGCAGCCAAATCTGCCTGGAGAAAATCTTATCACCCTCAAAAACCAAATGCCCTCCTTGTTTAGGACGCTACAGAGCCAGGAAGAGTGATATGAGGTGACACTGAGAACCATATTTTTCTTCCTCTGTGCAGATCGTGTACTGGGGAGTAGACAGGCTACAGGAAGGGAAGGTGGCAAGATAAGAACAGCAGCTACCATTGGGCAAGGTCTACCATATGCCAGGAATTTTTATAAGCATGAGCTTTAATCTTCAGACCCTGGATGAGTAAATGAATTTCATTACTCCCCTTTTACAGAAGAGGAAACAAGTGCAAGAAAGTGAATAATTTACTCAAATACACGCAGCGAATGGGTAGTGGAACTAGGCCCTATTGACAACGTTCTGACTTCTAATCTCAGGCTTTTCCCACAACACTCAGCAGCCTCTTCTGGGTAAGGTAATCAGTGCTCTGGCCTGAGCAGTGAGCAAGTGGTGTCTGGCCTAGCCAGGCACTGAGGGTGTAGAAGCAGAGCTCTATTAATTATAGAGGCAAGGGCCTGAGAATTGTGAAGAGCAGTCATAGGGACATGCTGCAGGAGGCCTGGACTGGGCATGGGAGGAGCATAATCACCAATGACTTTGCCTTGCCTTTGTTCAAGTAGAAGCAGAATATCCAAGTGTAGACAGTGAAAAATAATTTTCAGCTGGAATCCTGCCGTGACTGGCTTGGCTTTGCCAATGGGATCTGATTAGTATTCTTGAGCTTTCATTAGCATTTGAAGGAAATACTCAAGTGACACAAAGCCGGTTCTAGCAGCTGAGATTTAACATTTTAACCCAATTTCTCTAATGCAGTTAACCTGTGATAAAATGCTGGTTAAGCACTTTCTTTTCATAAACCATTTTGGGTCTCAACAAGCAAACCATTTATACAAGCACCTTCTCACTCACTCACCTCTGCCAAGCCAGGCCAGTGGACGTGCCTTCTTGAAGTGTGAATTTCATCATTTGCTTCTGGGGTAGAGAACTGGGAGTCCTTTTCCCAGCCTTGGCTGGACCAAAGCCAAGGTTGTAAGTGCAAATCCCTTAACATGATCTCCCTGTAACTGCCTCTTGTGCTGACACAAGCCTGCCCTGGGGAGCAGCATTTTATTGCATCCTTTGTTACAGGTTTTCCATTTTAGGGAGGATAGTGAGACCAAGTATAAACACATTCTCTGCCAGTCAAATTCTGCAGCTAGGTTTTTGAAAAGGATCTGGGAAGTCTTGTGGCCAACAATAATATTTATATTGAAACACATAGCTCTTGCTTCACAGGGTGAGGGCAATGATGGTCAAGAAAGGAATTCCCTTCCCCATGTATGATGCTTCTCACATGATTCAAGAAAGCAAGGGAGCATTACTTTGAACTTAGCATAAATCCTGCACTAGTTTTTCAGTTGTGTAAGAGTAAAATTAATAACCCTTTTAAAATGTTCCTTTATCCCATGACAATGTGTTCATATTCAAATTTTTCCAAATATTATTTTCTACTTCTAAAGGAAAAAAAGCAGCTCAAATGGTATTTTGTCTTTCTCCCTTTCTTTAAACTCTATCAAAGGCTTAGGGGTGTTTTCATCCAGCTCCTGACTCTCTAACCATATAAAAAGGTAGAATTTCCTATTGTACTGAAAAAAAGAAAAAGCCTATAATATCTCTAGAAAAAGATATTTAACATCTTTAGTTTACCAGTTAAATGACATAGTTCAATTACAATTCTCTGTTAGGAGATAAAAATCAGTGTTCCAACCTCATTGGCCTTTTTGATTACAGTAAATAAAATCTAAAAATATTAAGGAAACAAGGAACTACCCCTGGAACATGAGTCCTGTAGGTTTCTCACCCCTTCCTTAATGTTCTATAAACAAGAGTCAGCCACGTTAGAATACCACAACATGAGAGAACCAGTATTAGCCCAAAGCAGCAGGGAAAGAAATCAGTGAGTTTATTCTTGTTTCTATGTGCCTATCCTAATATACGCATAACTATGGGAAAGATTTTCTACTTTTCAATAGCTGCCACTTCAAAAATGAGTCCTATTTTGGGTCTATGTGGAAAATAATCTACAAGATGCTTGCAATGTTGAGATCTGTTATTGAGGGTTTAAAATAACATGGAGTCTTATAAGTCCTAAACAGAGAATTTTTGAACATTTGGCTATTATTTTGAAGGACATCAAGAAATAGCTTGACGCAATTTGAAAGCAGGAAAAATTTAGTGTTTTTATGAAATGCACCACCCCCAACACCCTTACACAGTCTCGACACTACCTGGGTAAGAAATAAGCATAAAGGAATACCTGTAAAGATTTCTTGTGATCCACATTCTTCTTAGAGCAATCTGTGCATTTTAGAAGCCTATTTCCCTGAAGTTTCTTCCAGTGGCACTTAAGCCCTCTCAATTTATAATCTCATGTCTAGAAACCTTTGCTCTGAGCATAAATTAGTATTTTTACATGCCTGATGAGTAAAATTCAACCAAGATGTGTAATATAATCCTGTGTTTGTATGTTATCTTGTTGTTTTTAGAAAGAACATTATTCTAGGGTGTTAAAAACAAAACAAAACAAAACAAAAAACCTTTGAAACTACAAAGATCAGAGGTTTCTCCATTTTCCATAGGAGTGTATGTTTCCATGGTGATAAAACCAGCTCCTGATACCAGATTAATCAAGGTGATCTAAGGGCTTCCTGCTTCCTGCTTCCACATAACAGGGAGACGCACAGAAGGAAAGGAGAAACCAGTGGCAATCATGATAGGTGGGTAGAAAAATACCATGGGGTTCCAGTTCGGATCTTAAGATTTTGTTACGTCAATGCCATTCAGAGAAAAGACAGATCCTTCCCAATTTTTTTTTTTTTTTGCAAAAGTGGCATTCTGTTTTTAACAATACCTTTAGAGTATCTTCACAAAATATTAAAGCTTTGAGAAAAATTCGGAACCACCTCTCTTCATGGCAGTTTCCATTGCCATCTAGATAAACCAAAAAGAGTGAAACCCCACCTCACTTTTCTGGTTTTCACATTTCTTGGGAATACCTACTCAAAATTCACGGGGTCCACTTCCATCTTTGAGTTTCCCCACAAGTGTACTGCCTATTCATCTTCCTGACTTACCAAAGCAGTTTCGGGAACCCACCTCGGCAAACCCTTTCTGAATCAATCACTGTGGGAGTAGTGAATGAGTCTCTTCATCGCTGGCTGTCTGGATTCAGGAGGGCGGTGCTCCTTGTGCTCCACCCCAGTCCTTAACATGCACCTGATCAGTGTGCTGTGAGTTAACAGGGGCTCCCACACTTGGCTGTGCATCAGAATCATCCTATGCAGAGTGCTGGGCCTCATTCCAAAGCTATGGAATCAGAATCTCTGGGAGAAAGTCCTAGAATGTATGGTTTTAATCAACCTACAAGTGCTTCTGAGGCCTGCCAGGTTTGGAAATCAATGACATATGGTTTTAATTTCTATCTATTCTGTCCCCTATGGACATCTAAATCTCTTTATGTGAATTGGGTGTGTTTAAGAGGAATAATCAGATAACAGCAAACACATTTTGTAGTGTTTGTTAAAATGCAGATTCCAAAGCACCAGGGAGCAAGGCTTACCATATCTGACCTTGTGGGACTACGGCCTGGCAATCTGCAATTTAACAAACCTCTCGATCCTCCCATCCCAAAGTGATTTCTTTGTATAGAGAAACACTACCCCCCTTTTGGAACCAAACTGGAACACCTACTGGGACAGAGCACGTGACTTCAATGAATGAGGCAGGCTGGGTGGGGAGGGGCCAAAGGGAAGCCAGCGCCCCACATAAAGTGGGAGGCACTGCTTTGCCTGAGCAGCTTGTCACTATTTTGCCATACTGGAAATAGAGCCAGTATTGTCTATGTTTTGCATTTTTCAGAAGATAGAAATTCAGAGCAATTTAACTTCTTAATGTTCAAAAAACAGCCAATAAACAAACAGCTGCCACCGGCAACTTGTACCCTCTCCCGTTGAGGGTTTTACCCACGTACCTTGGATCTCTGGTGACTTGCAATGCCATGTGTCATCAGGAGCCTGGCCGAGGGACCTTGTACGGTGAATTATACAGTATGATAGAACTGCAGCATCACCAGCAAGCCAAGATCCACTGGCTTGAAATTCTTGCAGCCAGCACAGCAGTCTGAGCTCAACTTGGGATGTTCAAGCTTGGCGGGGGGAGGGGCATCCACCATTGCTGAGGCTTGGGTAGGTGATTTTAACCTCACTGTGTTAACAAAGTCACTGGAAACTTTACACAGCAACTGGCCAGAGCCCACAGCAGCTCAGCAAGGCCTCTTCAGGCAGACTGTGTCACTAGACTTGCTCCTCACTGGGCAGGGCATCTCTGAATAAAGGCAGTGGCCCATCAAGGACCTATAAATAAAGCCCCCACCTTCCTGGGACAGGGCATCTGGGAAAAGGGGCAGTTGTGAGTACAGCTTCAGCAGACTTAAACATCCCTGTCTGGCATCTCTGAAGGGAGTAGCGGATCTCCCAGCACAGAGCTGGAGCTCTGCTAAGGGACAGACTGCCTACTCAAGTGGCTCCCGGACCACCGTGTATCCTGACTGGGAGACACTTCCCAGCAGGAGCTGACAGATCCCTCATACAGGAGAGCTCTGGCTGGCATCTGGTGGGTACCCCTCTGGGACAAAGCTACCAGAGGAAGGCAGCCCCTGCTGGTGATTCCCAGCCAAGCAGGGTCTGGAATGGACCTCCAGCAAACTCCAGCAGATCTGCAGCAGAGGGGCCTGACTGTTAGAAGGAAAACTAACAGAAAAAAATAGTTTCAACATCAACAGAAAGGATGTCCACTCAGAGACCCCATCCAAAGGTCACCAACTTCAAAGACCAAAGGTAGATAAATCCACAAAGATGGGAAGAAATCAGCGCAAAAAGGCTGAAAACTCCATAACCAGAATGCCTCTTCTCCTCCAAGGGATCACAACTCCTTATCAACAAGGGAACAAAAACTGGATGGAGAATGAGTTTGACAAAATGACAGAAAGAGGCTTCAGAAGGTGGGTAATAACAAACTTCTCCGAGCTAAAGGAGCAAGTTCAAACCCAATGGAAGAAAGCTAAGAACCTTGAAAAAAGGTTAGATGAAATGCTAACTAGAATAACCAGTGTAGAGAAGAACATAATGAGTTGATGGAGCTGAAAAATAAAGAACTTTATGAAGCATATACAAGTTTCAATAGCCAAATTGATCAAGTGGCAGAAAGGATATCAGAGATTGAAGATCAATTCAATAAAATAAAGTGAGAAGGCAAAATTAGAGAAAAAAGAGTGAAAAGTAATGAACAAAGCCTCCAAGAAATATGGGATTATGTGAAAAGTCCAAATCTACATTTGATCAGTGTACCTGAAAGTGACAGGGAGAATGAAACCAAGTTGGAAAACAATCATCAGGATGTCATCCAGGAGAACTTCCCCAACCTAACAAGGCAGGCCATCATTCAAATTCAGGAAATACAGAGAACACCACAGAGATACTCCTTGAGAAGAGCAACCCAAGACACCTAATTGTCAGATTCACCACGGTTGAAATGAAGTAAAAAAAATGCTAAGGGCAGCCAGAAAGAAAGGTGGAGTTACCCAAAAAAGGAAGCCGATCAGACTAACAGTGGATTTCTATGTGGAAACCCTACAAGCCAGAAGAGAGTTGGGGCCAATATTCAACATCCTAAAAGAAAAGAATTTTCAACCCAGAATTTCATATCCAGCCAAACTAAGCTTCACAAGTGAAGGAGAAATAAAACCCGTTACAGATAAGCAAATGCTGAGAGATTTTGTCACCACCAGGCCTGCCTTACAAGAGCTCCTGAAGGAAGCACTAAACATGGAAAGGAACAACCAGTACCAGTCACTGTAAAAACATACCAAATTGTAAAGACCCAACGATACTATGAAGAAACCACATCAACTAATTGGCAAAACAATCAGCTAGCATCAAAATGGCAGGATCAAATTTGCACATAACAACATTAACCATAAGTGTAAATGGACTAAATGCCCCAATTAAAAGACACAGAATGGCAAATTGGATAAAGAGTCAAGATCCATTGGTGTGCTGTATTCAGGAGACCCATCTCATGCACAAAGACACATATAGTCTCAAAATAAAGGGATGAAGGAAGATTTACCAAGCAAATGGAAAGAAAAAAAAATAGCAGGGGTCACAATCCTAGTCTCTGAAAACAGACTTTAAACCAACAAAGAGGCCGGGCACGGTGGCTCACGGTGGCCTATAATCCCAGCACTTTGGGAGGCCGAGGCAGGTGGATCAGGATGTCAAGAGATCGAGACCAACCTGGTCAACAAGGTGAAACCCTGTCTCTACTAAAAATACAAAAATTAGCTGGGCATGGTGGCGCATGCCTGTAATCCTAGCTACTCAGGAGGGTGAGGCAGGAGAATTGCTCAAACCCAGAAGACAGAGGTTGCGGTGAGCTGAGACCGTGCCATTGCACTCCAGTCTGGGTAACAACAGTGAAACTCTGTCTCAAAAAAAACAAAAAACAAAAAACAAAAAAACCAACAAAGATCAAAAGAGACAAAGGAGGGCATTACATAATGGTAAAGGGATCAATGCAACAAGAAGCACTAACTATACTAAATATATACACACCCAATACAGGAGCACCCGGATACATAAAGCAAGTTTTTAATGACCTACAAAGAGACTTAGACTTCAACACAATAATAGTGGGAGACTTTAATACCCCACTGTCAATATTAGACAGATCAATGAGACAGAAAATTAACAAGGATATCCAGGACTTGAACTGAGCTTTGCACCAAGCAGAACTAATAGACATCTACAGAACTCTCCACCCCAAATACACAGAATATACATTCTTCTCAGCACTGCATCGCACTTATTCTAAAATTGATCACATAATTGGAAGTAAAACACTCCTTGGCAAATGCAAAAGAACAGAAATTATAACAGTCTCTCAGACCACAGTGCAATCAAATTAGAACTCAGGATTAAGCAACTCACTCAAAACCGAACAACTATATGGAAACTGAACAACCTGCTCCTGAATGACTACTGGATAAATAATGAAATGAAGACAGAATTAAAGATGTTCTTCAAAACCAATGAGAACAAACATACCAGAATCTCTGGGACACATTTAAAGCAGTGTGTAGAGGGAAATTTATAGCACTAAATGCCCACAAGATAAATGAGGAAAGATCTAAAATCAACACCCTAAGGTCACAATTAAAAGAGCTAGAGGAGCAAGATCAAACAAATTCAAAAGCTAGCAGAGGACAAGAAATAACTAAGATCAGAGCAGAACTGAAAGAGATACACACACACACACACACACACACACACACACACACACACACACACACACAACCCTTCAAACAAATCAATGAATCCAGGAACTGGTTTTTTTTTTTTTTAAAGATCAACAAAATAGACTGCTATCCAGACTAATAAAGAAGAAAAAAGAGAAGAATCAAATAGATGCAATAAAAAAATGATAAAGGGGAGATCACCACCAATCCCACAGAAATAAAAACTACTATCACAGAATACTATAAAGACCTCTATGCAAATAAAACAGTAAATCTAGAAGAAATGGATAAATTCCTGGACACTTACACCCTCTCAAGACTAAACTAGGAAGAAGTCAAATCCTGGAATAGACCAATAACAAGGTCTGAAATTGAGGAAGCAATTAATAGCCTATCAACCAAAAGAATTCCAGGACCAGTCAGGTTCACAGCCAAATTCTACCAGAGGTAAAAAGAGCAGCTGGAGCCATTCCTTCTGAAATTATTCCAAACAAGAGAAAAAGAGGGAATCCTCCCTAACTCATTTTATGAGACCAACATCATGCTGATACCAAAACCTGGCAGAGACACAACTAAAAAAGAAAATTTCAGACCAGTATTCATGATGAACATTGATGTGGAAATCCTCAATAAGCTACTGGCAAACCAAATCCAACAGCACATTGAAAAGCTTGTCCATCATGATCAACTTGGCTTCATCACTGGGATGCAATTATGTTTTAACATACACAAATCTATAAATGTAATCCATCATATAAACAGAACTAAAGAAAAAAACCACATGATTATCTCAATAGATGCAGAGAAGGCCTTTGACAAAATTCAGCAGCCCTTTATGCTAAAAACCCTCAATAAACAAGGTACTGATGGAACATATCTCAAAATAATAGGAGCTATTTATGACAAGCCCACAGCCAATATCATACTGAATGGGCAAAAACTGGAAGCATTCCCTTTGAAAACTGGCACAAGACAAAGATGCCCTCTCTCACCACTCCTATTCAACATAGTATTGGAAGTTCTGCTCGGGGCAATCAGGCAAGAGAAAGATATAAAGGAAAAAAGGCAGTCAAATTGTCTGTTTGCAGATGACATGACTGTATATTTACAACACCCCATAGTCTCAGCCCAAAATCTCCTTAAACTGATAAGCAACTTTAGCAAAGTCTCAGGATACAAAATTAATGTGCTAAAATCGCAAGCATTACTATACAACAATAACAAACAGAGAGCAAAATCATGAGTAAACTCCGATTTGCAATTGCTAAAAAAAAAAGTACCTAGGAATACAACTTACAAGGGATATGAAGGACCTCTTAAAGGAGAACTACAAACCACTGCTCAAGGAAATAAGAAAGGACACAAACAAATGAAAAAACATTCCATGTTCATTGATAGGAAGAATCAATATGGTGAAAATGGCCATACTGCCCAAAGTAATCTACAGATTCAGTGTTATCCCCATCAAGCTACCATTTACTTTCTTCACAGAAGTAGAAAAAAAACGACTTTAAATATCATATGGAACTCAAAAAAGAGCCCACATAGCCAAGACAATCCTAAGCAAAAAGAACAAAGCTGGAGGTGTCACGCTACCTGACTTCAAACTATACTACAAGGCTACCGTAACCAAAACAGCATGATACTGGTACCAAAACAGAGATAAAGACCAATACAACAGAACAGAGGTCTCAGAAATAACACCACCCATCTACAGCCATCTGATTCTTGACAAACCTGGCAAAAAAAGCAATGGGAAAAGATTCACTATTTAATAAATGGTGTTGAGAATACTGGCTAGCCATATGCAGAAAACTGAAATTGAACTCCTTCCTTACACCTTATACAAAAATGAACTTGAGATGGATTAAAGACTCAAATGTAAGGCCTGAAACCATAAAAAATCCTAGAAGAATACCTAGGCAATACCATTCAGGACATAGCCATGGGCAAAGACTTCATGACCAAAACACCAACAGCAATGGCAACAAAAGCCAAAATAGACAAATGGGATCTAATTAAACTAAAGAGCTTCTGCACAGCAAAAGAACTAACATCAGAGTGAACAGGCAATCTACAGAATGAGAAAAAAATTTCGCAATCTATCCATCTGACAGCAGGCTAATATCCAGATTCTACACAGAACTTAAACAAATTTACAAGAAAAAAGCCAAACAACCCCATCAAAAAGTAGGCGAAGGATATGGACAGACAATTCTCAGAAGAAGACATTTATGCATCCAAGAAACATATGAACAAATGCTCATCATCACTGGTCATTAGAGAAATGCAAATCAAAACCACATTGAGATATCATCTCATACCAGTTAGAATGGTGATCATTAAAAAGTCAGGAAGCAACAGATTCTGAAGAAAATGTGGAGAAACAGGTATGTTTTTACACTGTTGGTGGGAGTGTAAATTAGTTCAACCATTGTGGAAGACAGTGTGGCAACTCCTCAAGGATCTAGAACAAGAAATACCATGGAGTACCATTCAGTCATAAAAAAGGATGAGTTCATGTCTTTTGCAGGGACATGAATAAAGCTGGAAACCATCATTCTCAGCAAACTAACCCAAGAACAGAAAACCAAACACCACATGTTCTCACTCATAAGTGGGTGTTGAACAATGAGAACACATGGACACAGGGAGGGGAACATCACACACCAGGGCCTGTCAGGGGCTGGGGGGCTAGAGGAGTCGCAGGGGGTGGGGGAATAGGGGAGGGATAGCATTAGGAGAAATACCTAATGTAGATAATGGGGTTATGGATGCAGCAAACCCCCATGGCACATGTATACCTGTGACAAACCTGCATGTTTTACCTATGTACCTCAGAACTTAAATAATAATAAAAAAGGAAAGAAAAAAATTGCACTGTCACAAGTTCCTATTGGGTCATCCAGGCCACTCCCACCATTTAATGTTTAATCCCCTCACTTTGATATTCCCCTCCAGTGCTGATGACACCCCAAACCACGTCTCTCATCTATATCTCCTGCCTGGGCTGCAATATCTGAATATATTTTGGCTACTTCAACTCGGATATTATAAAAATACCTCAAATGCAATGTGTCCCCATATAATTGTCATGTTCTAGTGCCATGATTCCAAGTGTTCTCCTTACATTCTCTCAGTGGATAGCAATACTGTCTGCCTAGCTGCTAAAGCCGGAAGCCTGGGGGGCATCCTTAATTCTTTGCCCTTCCTCACAGCCCTGTATCAGATCATCTACTATGTTTCACTCATTCTGCCTCCACCAATGTGAAACCTACAAGCTGTCACCTTTTCTAGGCAAGCTCCTTGCGTCTTCTTTATTGTGAAAATAATACTGCAACTGTTCCATGACCAGCCAACTTGATTTTACAAGGAAAATCCTGCTCTTTTTCTACAAGGTGTAACCCAACTAACCTTTCTTCCTTGGCTAAGAGTTGAGCTTACTTGGAAGAGAAGAATTCATTAAAAATGAAATTCTCACATTAGAAATGAATTTGGACACTTGCATGAAGTCTAGGATCATGGGACCCAGGCTTGAAAAGTAGAGAGCCCTAAGGATGGATCTGTTAGCCTCCTCTTTATGCTGAAAGGAAAAGTGGGATGAGAGAGCAAATAGAGAGATGGCTCTGGGGGTCGGACTTTTTAGGTCCCCTGTTGAAGAGTTCCCAGTCGCAGGCTTCTCTCAGAGCCCACGTGGAGATGGAAAGAAACCCTGGTGCAAAGTAAAAGCCCCAGCAACAATTAAGACCAGCTGGGAACACAGGCAGTAGTCCCAGTGTCCAAAATACCTTAGCAGGTTCTCTTCCAATGTCAAAGCAATTATTCCTAAAGGAAAGGGGATGAAGAATCAAGCACCTGTTTTTAATAATAAAAGTAAAACCTTAGTTGGAAACTTCTTGTTCCTTTATAAAGTATGTCAAACATCTACAGATTCCATCATTTTGGCATCCTCAAAAAAAAGTTGTAAAACCTGACATGAGAATTAGGCTACGCCTACAGTAATTTTTAAGCTTCTCAAAACTCTAGGAAATTGAATTCCCTACATAGTACTACTAAAAGAGAGAACATATATTTATTAAACAAAACAAAAATGGATTACAATGTTCAGGATGAAAACTGATTATTTTATTTAATACTAAAACTTATGTATAAGAACATTTCAGTGAAATATAAAACAAACCTTTTTTTTCCCCTTATTTTCAACTGTCCTTTCTAATAATACCCACAGGGAGGAAGAGATGAAAAACAAAAGACCTGCTAGTCTGTAACTAAAGGTCCTGAAAGAAATATTTACCTATTAGCCATTGTTTTCACTCAAGGGATTGTGAAATGCAAAAACACACATCAATTTATTCACAGTAGTCAAGTGAGGAGGTAAACCCCTCTTTCAGCATCTCTCTGGGTATCTTAGTTTGGATGGTGAGTGAAGAAGGAAACTCTCTAAAATCTCAAATAAGGAAAAGACACCACCTAGAAATGAGTGACAGTAATTTACGGGGATACTAAAAATAAGAGTCAAGTTGCAGTATCTGCACTCAGTGACACGAGGTATCAACACACCTTCCCAATCTTATCACTTTATCACATCTACATGGATCTTCTTTAGAGCACGCTTTTTTTCATAAATTGTGGAATGTTTTTTGAGAAGAGAGAGTGTAGGTCACTGAGGTCATTTGTTCTTGTAGCTCTCTGGCTGGCAGGGATCCAAGTATGTATGAAGATGAGTGACAGCGTGCAACCAGCTTTTCGCTGCTGGCCTTTCTATCTGCGGAAGCTTTGAGTGCGTTTATCAGAAGCCAGACCATGCTAACTCTTTTGTTATTAGGTCTTTGGGTGGAGCTTTCAAAATCATTCTTTGTTCCACTTTTCCTAGATTATTAAACTGCGCCCAGTAGGTGGTTGAGAGTGTGAATTTCAAACAAGTGCTTTTAATATGCCCAAAACTGTTGCTGCAAAGAAGGGGGAAAAACCCACATTAATTGAATCCTCGCCCATTCTTACTCATAATGTCACAATTGTATTTTCTATATCCCAAAACAATCTGAAATGATTTGCAAAACTATGTGAAATCCTCAGGTGAATAAGATTACAAGTTTTCAAATACGTATTTGTATTAAAAATAATTATTTTCTCACAATTCTCCAACAAAACCCATACAAAGTATAGGTCAACAATTAAAAAATAATAATATTGTAATCTTTTCTTTCATTGACCCTAGTCTTCCCACTGGATACTAATGATCATTAGCAAAATTACGATATCTGTAGACACCACATATTTTAACATTTCGTTGCAATTCTCTTTAGAATATTTATCTTGCAAATATCTTTTGGAAGGTCACTATTGTTCCCATTTTATAGATGTCATATGGAGGTTATAACAATATCTACCTTCAAAGGATCACCTCAGGGATTCTCATTAGATCATGTATAGTAAGTATATAGAGCATTTGGCACCATTAGTTATTGAGTGCTCAAAACATGTTAGCTTTGTTAATATGCAAAAGCATTAGCAACTATATTAAAGTTAACAGAGTCCATTTTAAGGAGGCCAATCTGGTTTGAGTCTTCCTCCAGCACTGGACAGTTCTTTCAAACAATACAGGTATGACTGTTTCATATGCTGGTCCATCTGACAGGACTGCTCTTGCCTCCTCTCTCCTGAGTCCTCACCCCTCTACCTGGTTAATTCTTAGTGGCTAGATGTTAGCATGGATGGTATTTCTCCAGGGGCGAGCAGTCGCTAACCTCACCCACGTCTAGCTGATGTGTGTAGTGGGGCACTCCTCCTACCCGCTTCAACCATATCGTAATTCCTGCTTCTTTGTCTGCATCCTGTTAACACCAAAGCTGGGTAAGGGCAGGGATCGTGTTTACCTTAGTATACTACATTCTTAGCACAATGGCACGCTCAGTGTCAGAACATGACGGGTGCTCTGTAAATATCTGCTGTAGGAGGACATGTGGTATCTGAAAACGGCCAGGATACTGACTGGAAGAGCACTTTCTGATGCAGTGTGAGTGATGCTGCCCACCTAAGAGATAAGCAGCGGCTGGCTATGGGGCCAGATGAGGATGACGGTGGTAAAATGGGATGTGCCGCTACAGAAGCTCTGGGTAGAAGCGGGGTGGGGGGCAGAGGAGTGGGGAATCAGTGCTAGGGGAGATCAGGTTCCACCTGGTCACCTTCAAACTAGCACAGTCCCATCCAGCTTCACTGGTTCTGGATGTTGAGACACCAGCCCTGCAACGTGGGAAGTGAGAGCCTGGGTTGACTGCACCTCCTCTTCACCCATCAGGCTAGAGAGACTCAATCAAGCTCTTAGGTACCGGCCTTGCAACCAGAGTAGCAACAACAAAATGCAGGTCAGGGGCTTCTGCTGGCTGGAGTGAAAAGGTCCATGAACCCCTGAAAACTTACCAGACAGGTGGGATGTGTAGTGCAAGTCTGGCCCAACCCAGAAGTGCAGTGCTGAGGGAGAAGCTTTGAGACCGGGGCCACGGCTGAAGGTAAATGAATCAAAATGTTCTGATTTGTTACGGCAGTTTCGTCATAGGAAGGGGTGACTTCAGAATAATATCTGACAGTATGGAAGGAATTCAGAGACAGCGCTGCATTGGGAGTCTGAGTTTTATACTGATCACCAATAGCATTCTCTGAGGTGGAGCTTAACGGACCTTTAATGAGAAAGAAAACAAATATGGGTGAGTATCCACAATTCTCTAATTCGGAACGACGGTATTTGGCATAAACTGACTGCTATTTCATTTCCTCGCATTATAAATTTGTACTACCACTACACTCAAATGCTGATGGAAAATAAAATGAACTTTCTAATTGTGACATTTAGTGCAATATACACACTATAAATTAGTGTTCGTGTACCATTAAAAGACAGATTTTAGAGAAGCAGAAGATCCCTGTGCCTTTTGATGCATGTGAACGTGCATGTCAATCAAAATTGACTCTCTCTGAGGCAAGGAAAAAGGTTGGAAAGAACAATTCCATTCAGCAGACTGTCTTATATCATTATATAGCTATATTCTACATGGTAACTAGAAGAAAAAAATTAATATGTAATATGAACAACGTAACCTCAAATAATACCATGAATATTTATTTTCTACTGGATATTAATAATACTGAAAGTAAAATAATGTAATAATATGTCTACTTTAAACACAGATATATCTGAAATGTTTGTGAAAAAAATAATTTAAGCAAATGTATACAGAGATTTATAAAAAATAACAGAAAAAGGCAAGCCGCTAAGGTGAAAACATGTCTGTGTTACTGAGCAGGCTCAGCACAGAAACCTTGGGACTTTGGGTGGTCATTTAACTTCTCTAGCATTTTCTAATGTGGGTGGTGAAAGTGAAATTTGGAAGACTTAACTGATTGCAACTTCTCTGATCCTCTTTCCAAACCAATTTGGCAACATGCATTAAGAGCTATACAGACATTCATGTTCTCTGTTCTCTAACTCACCCATCAATCACTCTTCCAGGAATCCAGTTCAAGGAAAGTCCAAAATACAGAAAACCCCATATATGGAAAAATATTTCCTATCACATGATGTAAAAAATCACTCTCCCCTCAAACTGGAAATGCTAAATGTAGCGATTAGAAAATGGCTAAGAAAAGTACTCTATAAATCACTTGATAAATGATTAAAACCATTAAAATGATGAGTGATGCATCACAACAAATATATGTATGACACAAAGTAAAGAAAAAAAATTCAGGATACAAAATGGGATGTCCAATGATTGCTATTATAGAAAAATACACCTGGAAGAAGACTTGAAGAAAATACATTAAAAAATGAACACAGTGATTATCTTAGCCGGGTTAGTAAAGGATCTGAACTGGTTTTCGAATGCAAAAATGTATTTAAATCAAATAAAAATGGAAGTTTTGACTCCTTAATCGTCAAGGCCTCCTAGGGTTTGAACAAGCCACAGGTCTGTGGTCCTCACATATCTCTGGCTTCCCAAGATCTGTCTTCTTAGGGAAGGCAGTGCCTTGAAATGCTGGAGCATAGACAGGCCTGAACTCACTGCCACGAAAGGAGTGTTTCAGAGTTTCTATAAGACACAAATAGTACTGTATGTACAAAAAGTAACATTGACAGGCATATGCCTGTGGCCTGACTCTATCTGATTTAATCTGGGCTGATTTAATCATTCCATGTCACATTCAGCCATTGCTACTTTAAGTAGATTAACCATGGCTTATGGTGACTTTTTTTCTCTTCTCCTCTCTCCTCTAGGTCAGGAGAGAAGTCTACATTGTCTAAAATAACACCCCGAGGATTCTTCGATATATGAAGAATCCGGGCTGGGTTCTATCTGGGGGCTCCTTCTCTTTTGACTTTAGACAGCATCCCAAATAACCTCCATTTGTTCCCATGGCTTCCGCCACATCCCATCTATGCAGGGTACTTCTACGATACCACTTACACGACTAAAGCATATTTTGCTTTCATGACCCTTTCTACCAGTAGGTTGTGAGCTCCATAAGAACAAGAACTGCCTTTCATTCATCTCTGTGTCCCCAGCTTTGAGGCAGGGACATTTAAGCTGGGAACTATGGATGGACCTGGTGCTAACCAGGGCAGGTGAAGGAGAAAGGGCACTCCTGGCACAGGGGAGGTGCTGAGTGAGAGCAGAGCCTATTGGAGGAAGTCAGAAGCCTCACCTAGGACTGAGAGGCTGAGGAGAGAGGTAGTCCTGTCACCTAGCACCTATCATTCAGGTCAAGAGGTCCATATCTTCCTGGTTTCTCGATGGAGAGTAACTTTACCTTTAGGAATACTAAAAAGTCACAACCTGCTAGCTGTGTTCTTGTCCTCTATTTTTCTTCCATCCTGTTATTTCAAGTACATGGGCATGTCTAGGTTTATGTAACACATATAACAAAAATGCCTCCGCATATATACACTTGAAATAACAGGATGGAAAAAAATAGAGGAAAACAAAAGGGAAAGCATTGGTTCCACAATGAATATTCATATAATGAAATTTCTTGAGCCCCTACTGTGTGCTGGTCATTGTTCTAAGTAGTAGAAATACAGCAATGAATAAAACCAGCCAAAAAATCCCCTGCCTTCATGGAGGTGACATTCTAATGAGAGAAAATAGGCAATAAACAAAACACATAAGTAAAGAACAGCAGAAGGCAGTGAGTGCTACCAAGACAAATACAGCAGGGAAAGCAGATAAGGAGTCCCCTGCGTCATGTTTATGGCGGGGAGGAATGTGCAGTTTTACCCGGGTGGCTGAGAAGAGCTCATTGAGAGGTGACATGGAAGCAAAGGCATGAAGGAGATAAATAAATTAACATGTTAAATGCTCAGGGTACAGTCAGTCCTGAAATAATATGAATACTTCCCCTCCCCTGAGATTCGATTCATATTATAAACAAAGTCACCAGCGTGCTTATCATTCATCAACAAGATGAGCTTTCTGGTAATTACGGTCAATTTTGAGCCCAGTTTCTGGCATAACACTATTTAAACGCCTGTCGCCACCTTGTATACCTGAGGCTGACAACACCGGAAGGACTCATCAGCTCCCCTGGATTCCCTGGTTATGGTGGTGAATGCACAGGAGCCCAAGGGTTTGTAAGGCAATGCAGGTCCCCCTGTAAGTGGCACAGATGTTAGGTAAAGCTCACCTCTCACAGCTTCATCCAAAGAGCCCTCTGCACCAGGAGTGGAGCACACATTCCAGCACGTGTTAGGCAGGAACTGCAGCCCTCTCCCAGGAGAGTAAGGGCTCGGCACACTATTTTCCCTTGAAAGGACAGAAAAAATTCTTTGCATATTATTCAGGGAAAACAATATGAACATTACTGAGTCCAATTGCCCTTTTATCATTCAAGTTCTAAAAACACTGACAAAGCCTCAACTATGGATTATTTACATATGAACAAAGAGTTGCACAGGACCCATGATGATTCCTTAGAATGTGCAAGAATGATACACTTTTTTCTCCACAGTTTCTCTTTGTTTACATATTCTGATCAATCTACAAAAGGATCATCTGGGAAGCCACATTTTGCCCTAGTAAGGTGCTCTAAGAACCACTAGTTGAAATACGGCTGGATGGCTCCAGGGCCCGAGACCTCCAAGGAACACCAGAAGCCATCACATCCCTGCTGGACCACCACCATCCCTACACTCACAAGGGGCAAAGATCATTTTAAGAACCTCAGAAATAACAAAAGGAGAAGCGAGTGTGAGTCACGTGATGAAAGGTCCATGGACCTGAGACTTTTTCCTGTGCTTATCACTGTAACGAAATGATACACATCGGCAATGAGAAAAATTCACTGACCCTTAATAAACCCCTGCGCTTTCACAGTGGATGGAATCAGTTTCTACATGTTTAGCACCAACGTGGGAGGAAAATAACTAGCAGACTTCAGATTCACAAGAGCCCTTATCATACCGCTGTGCCATGACAGTGCCTGGGAGAGACAGCTCGACGGGTGTTTGTTTCTTACAAAATCTCTGGTTGTTTTGAAGTGCTTCTGTAATCTGAAATAGATAGAAATATACTTAGGTAGATACTGACATTTTTACATATGTACAAAGACACATACTTTCAATGATAAAAAATTAAAAGAAGTAAAATTGTAGTGTTAAAGCATTGTCTATAAGGATAAAATTCGAAGCTTTGGGAGTCCAATACCTGGGCCATAACGGCTGGAGGAATTTTCTGCCGGATATATTTCACATACTCAACTGTGGCCTCAAGAACTGAAGCTGCATCATTCTTTCTCCCCTTTACATACGGCAAGAGAACACGCAGCTGCTCACAGCAATGCTTGATTCTTTCTCTGGACAGAGAATTGCAATACAGAAAGAATAATTAGTCTCATTTTCTTCCTTGTACCCAAAGACAAACAACCCTTCCTCTGAGTATGTTTGTAAAGGAACCACCCCCTCCCTATCTAGTCTCCATTTCAGAAAAAGGCTATGTTCCTACAAGCCAGCAGCCCTCACAGTCCCTGAAATCACAGCTTCCTGGGGCGCCTATGCATATGCCCACTGCACAAAGAACGACTGCCCAAGTTCACTGTGTGTGCTGATGGCAGCCCCAGCTCTTCCACCTCAGGCCTGCTGCAGAGTGCAGGATGCCCAGTCACTGAGGAAAGCACCCTTCTGCCTACCCACTGCTGCCTACAGAAACGTGCAGACCACTCTGTCCTCCCGGCAGAGAATTGCACACTGTAAAAATCCTTTTGCGATTCACACTAGAAGCCTAGAAGGCAAAGAGCAGTCAGGATCTTCATGTCCCTGGGTCCTAGACCGCATTTCCAACAGATCAACTAGCGTCTTGCAACACATGACTTCATGGCCTGAGCAAAAGGAAAATCAGAAGACTGCTTCCTTTACATGAGGTAGGTATGGACAGAATGAGTAGACCAGGATGCAGGTATCAGAAAGAAACTAACCTGTCTCTCACAGCTCTGAAGAATAGAAGGGAAATGTAAATCTAATTGATTTAAGCCCTTGGTGGCTTCATTCAACCATGTGCTCTTTTAATAAACATTTTTAAGTTCTTGTTTTGTGCTGAATACTACCTCGACATCTACAGGGTTGAATGGTGGTTCTGTTATTATTGAGACCTTAGGCAAGTTACTAAACCTCTGTAGACACCAAAATGGCAGAGAAATTAAATTTTAAAACCTAGTTTGACATACAGCCAACGAATAACTCAAATATTCTGTCTCAGTGGTGTTCTCATTGATCTCTGGGGAGCTTTGGGGGCTCTGCAGGGGTGTCTCAGGAACTAATCTGGGAAGGGAAGGACGGAAGAGCCAACAATTTGACAATGTGTGTGAAGGGCTTTGAAACTTTTCATACCCTTTGACATGGTACTTCCACTTACAAGGATCCATCCTAAGGAGTGAATCTAAAACACAGAGCACAGTGCATATACACAGAAGCCCATCAGAACAATATTTTAGTAAAATACGAAAAACAACACACAACATAGGAGGATGCCTTAAGTAAGCTACAGTACATTAGTTCAGCAGAACATCACCTGGCAGTGGAAGTGATATGTTATAAAGCTTATTGGGGGGCCGGGCGCGGTGGCTCACGCCTGTAATCCCAGCACTTTGGGAGGCCGAGGCAGGTGGATCACGAGGTCCAGATATCAAGACCAGCCTGGTCAACATGATGAAACCCCGTCTCTACTAAAAATAAAAAAATTAGTTGGGCATGGTGGTGCGTGCCTGTAATCCCAGCTACTCAGGAGGCTGAGGCAGGAGAATTGCCTGAAGCCAGGAGGTGGAGGTTGCAGTGAGCCGAGATTGTGCCATTGCACTCCAGCCTGGGTAACAAGAGCAAAACTCCGTCTCAAAAAAAAAAAAAAAGAAAGCTTATTGGGGAAAATTAGGACACAAAACAGCATATAAAATATAATCCTGGACACTAAACAAAGTAAAAATGAAGCCCAGGAGAAAAGACTGAAGGCAAAAACGTCCAGTACCGTTATTTCCGGATGGCTGGATGATGGATCATTTTTATTCCCTTTATTTTCTATATTTTCCATATGTTTTTGCTAGGCATATGTCACATTCATAATTTAAACTATTAAAATATTATTAAATTTTTTCAACATTAGAAAAAGTTTAATCATAGAGAAAATTTGAAAGAATTATATAATGGACACCTATATACTCACCACTTAAGAGTCTACAGTTAACATTTACTGTACAGGTCGAGTATTTCCTCCCCAAAATGCCTGGGGAAGTGTTTAAGATTTCAGATTTTTTTGGATTTTCAAATATTTGCATATACATAATAAGATATCTTGGGGATGGAACCCAAGTTTAACAGAGAATTCATTTATGTTTTATACCATATGTATATAGCCTAAGGTAATGTTATACAATATTGGTACCGCAAACAAAGTTTGTATCCACTGAACCATCAGAAAGAAAAGGTGTCACTATCACGTCAGTGCTGAAAATGTTTGATTTTGGAACATTTCAGACTTCAGATTTTCAGATTAGGGATGCTCAACCAGTATCTGCTTTATTACATATGTGTCATCCCGCTGTCCACATGTCAACATATTTACATATACTAAAGCAAGGTAAGTTGTAGACATAAGCACATTACATGCCTAAATGTATCAGTAGCTAGAGCTCAAATTATTTTCAGGTAAACACTACATAAAACAAAATACACACTAAGTCCTATTCTGTAAGTTTGGACAAATACATACAAGTGTGTGTACCGGAAATACATATATAATGAAAATTCTAATTACACAGGAAAATCCATTATCACAACCCCAGAAAGTCCCTTATGTTTCTTCCCAGTCAATACTATCCCCTAACCATGTAAGGCAACTACAGTTCTGATATTTTTTCCGTCCCACATTACTTTTGCCTGTCCTCAACCAGCACGTAAATAAAATTGCACAGCGTGTATTATTTTGTAAAGTTTCTTTCATTCAGCTTTAACGTTTCTGGTATTTATCTACGTGGCTAACCATATCGCAGTTTGCTCCTTTTCACTGAGCAACAGCATTCCATAATAGATAAGTAAGCTGCGGCATATTTATATATTATGGAATACTGTTGTGGAATATATACAAATATGCCGCAGCTTACTTATCTGTTATCTTATTGATGAACACTTGGGCTGTTACCAGTTTTGGGTTATTATGAATAAGGCTGTAGAACATTCTGGATGTCTTTTTGTGAACGCACAGTTTTATTTCTCTTGGGTAATATCTAGGAATAGAAATGATAGGCCATTTTATAAGTTTATAAAAACTGGCAGAATTTTTACCACACCAAAGTAGTACCATTTCACACTTCCACCATCAATGTATCAGACTTCTTGTTCCAAATCACTGATGATATTTAATACTGTCAGTTTTAATGTTAACATTTTGGCCTTTCTGGGGTTTATATAGTAGTATCTCATTATGCTTTAATTTGCGTTTCTCTGACAGCTAATGATATTTAGCACTTTTTCCTGTGCCTTTTGGGCTTGTATAGCTTCCTTTGTGAAGTGTCCCTGCAGACATTTTACCTGTATTTTAACTGAATTGCAGGCCTTTTTATTTTTTATTTTTAGCAGTTCTTTACACATCTTGAATACTAGGATTTGTCAGATATCGGTTTGGCAAGTATTTTCTCCCAGTCTGCGGCTTTTGTATTTATTTTCTTAAAACTTTTTGACCAACGATGATAGACTGGACTGGGAAAATGTGGCACATATACACCATGGAATATTATGCAGCAATCAAAAATGATGAGTTTGTGTCCTTTGTAAGGACATGGATGAATCTGGAGAACATCATTCTCAGCAAACTGACACAAGAACAGAAAAAGAAATACCGCATATACTCTCTCATAGGTGGGTGAGAAAAATGAGAACACATGGACACAGGGAGTGGGTCTACTACACACTGGGGTCTATTGGGGGGAATGGGGGAGGGACAGCGGTGGGGGGGCTGGGGAGGGGATAGCCGGGGGATGAATGCCAAGTGTGGGTGAAGGGGTGATAGTTGTGTGTACCTATGCAACTATCTTGCACGTTCTGCACATGTACCCCAAAACCTATAATGCAATAAAAATTAAAAAAAAAAAGAAAAAAAAAAAACACAGTGAGATATCACCTTAATACAGCCAAAATGGCGATGATTAAAAAGTCAAAAACAAACAAAAAAAAACTTTTTGATAGCAAAAGTTTTAAATTTTAATGAATCCAATTTATTTACACACATACACACACTCTCTCTCTAATGGTTATTGATTTCTATGTCCTAGCTAAAGAACATCTGTATATTCTTGGCTCATGAAGACATTCTCCTATTTTCTTGTAGAACTGTATTGTTCAATACAGTAGTCAGTAGACTTGAGTCTATTTAAATTTAATTAATAAATATAAATTAATTTACATATATTTACAATTCATTTCCTAAGTTGCAATAGCCACATTTTGAATACTCAATAACTACACGGTTGCTAGTGGCTATTGTATTAGATGATGAAGATATAATTTTTAACACAGCAGAAGATTCTACTGAATACTGTCATCCTAGAAGCTCTATAATTTTAGCTTTACAATGCAGCTCTCACTATGCTTCATCTTGAATTAATTTTTTATATGGTGTGAGGTAAGGGGTAAAGGTTGATTTTCTTCTCAGATGGGTATCTAGTTGTTCTAGCATCATTTATTAAAAATACTTTTCTCTCCCAAAATATTTGCTTTCGTGTTTTTGTTGAAAATCAAATGACCATAAATATGTGGATCCAGTGCTAGCCTATTGTGTTCCATTGATCTATTTGTCAACTTTTATGCCAGTTACCTACTGGTGACTGTAGCTTTATAGTAAGTCTTGAAGTCAGATAGTTTAAGTCCTTTTACTTTATTGTACTTTTACAAAATTGCTTTGGATATTCTAAGTCCTTTTCATACATCGTAAAATCATCTTGTCAATTTTTATGGAAAAACACTTGCTGGCATTATGATTTGGATTCAAATAAGGTTATGTTTCTATTTGGTGAGAACTGACATCTTAACAATAGTGAGTCTTTTATACCATAATTATGGTATAAAGCATAATTTAGTTTTTATTTAACTTTTCATAGTAACATTTTGAATGATCAATATACAGATCAGTTTTTTGCTTTGTTCCTAAGTATCCTAAGGCTATTTCATTCTACTTTAAATGTCTGCAACCATGTTAGAGAAGATAAGGTTCTTTAGTTCTAGTAGCTGTTTTATAAATGTCTTAGGACTTTGGCTTTATACCCAGTCATGCCATCTACATATAGTAAGACAGTTTTTCTTCTTCCTTTCTAATCTGTATGTCTATTTCTTTATCTTGCCTAACTGCAATGGCTAGAATTATTTATTTGATAATGAACAGAAATGGTAAGAATGGGCACCCTTAGTTTGTTCCTGATCTTTTTAAGGAGCAGTTAACATTTTATCACTAACTACAATGTTAATTATAAGTTTTTTATAGATGCCTTTTAACAAATTGAGGAAGTTATCTTCCACATCTATTTGCTGAAAGTATTTTTTAAATGATAATGGTAAATTGAACATTGTGAAATATGTTTTCAGAATTTGTTAATCACATGGTTTTTCTCCTTTATTCTGTTAATGTGGTGAATTTCACCGATTGATGTTTTGGTTTTGTTTTGCTTTTGAGTCAGAGTCTCACTCTGTCACCCAGGCTGGAGTGCAGTGGTACCATCTCTGTTTACTGCAACCTCTGCCTACTGGGTTCAAGGAATTTTCATGCCTCAGCCTCATGAGTAGCTGCGATTACAAGGTGCACTACCAAACCTAGCTAAATTTTTATATTCTTAGTAGAGACAAGGTTTTGCCATATTGGCCTGGCTAGTCGTGAACTCCTGGCCTCAAGTGATCCATCTGCCTTGGCCTCCCAAAGTGCTGGGATTACAGGTATGAGTCACTGCGCCCAGCGCCACTGGTTGATTTTGAATGTCACACCAGCCTTGCTTTTCTAGGATAAACCTGACATGGTCATGATACATTGTACCTTTATATATTTCTTGATTAAATTTGCTAAAATTATGTTAAGTATTTTTGCTCCTATATTCATGAGGTATACTGGTCTGTAATTTTCTTTACAAATAATGTCTTTGTCAGGCTTAGGGTTATGTTGTTCCCATGAAAGTGGTTAAGAGGTATTCCCTCCTCCCATTTCTGTAAGAACATGTTTAAGATTGTTATTACTTCTTTAAAGCCTTGCTGAAATTCATTGGTAAAATCATCTGAGTGTTTTCTCTTTGGTAAGGTTTTGGTAACAAGTTCAATTTTGTAAATATAGAGCTATTTTGATTTTCTGCTTCATTTAGTATCAGTTTTGATAAATTGTGATTTTCAAGAATGTATCCAGTATATCTAAGTTGTTGAATTTACTAGCCTAAAATTGTTCAAAGTATACTCTTCTGTATTTAAATATTTATAGCAGCTATCGTGATCATCCCTCTTTCACTCATGATTGTGATTATTGTGTCTGTCTCTCTCCCAGCCTCCTCTCCCTTCACCACCTCACTTATTTGGGTTTACTTTGTTTTACTTTCTCTTTCTTCCTAGGATAGAACCTTCTATCACTGATTTTTGGATCCTTTGCCTTTTCTAATATAAGCATTTAAAGTCACAGTGTTTTTCCTAACTTTGCTATAGTTTATTTTAAAACTTTGATACACTGTATTATCTTTTTTTAAAATTTAAGTTCCAGGACACATGCGCAGTACATGCAGGTTTGTTACACAGCTAAAAGTGTACCATGGTAGTTTGCTGATATATTCTCTTCTCAATAGATTCACTTTGAAATATTTTCTAATTTTTCTTGTGATTTTTTTTTAACCCATGGATTACTTAGAAGTTTTTTTTTAATTTCCATATATTTAAGATTTCCCTTTAAATTTATTCTTACTGATTTCTAATTTAATTTCATTGTAGTCAGGGAACACATCTTTATTAATTAAACTCTTTTGAATGTATTGAAACTTCTTATATACACTCCACCCCCCAATATACAGTCTATCTAAGTGACTGTACCATGTGCCATTGGGAAGGAGTCTTCTGCTGCAGTTGTTCCGAGTGTTGCTCTATAAATATTCATGAGATCAAGGTGGTGAGCAGTGTTCACATTTTCTAGAGCTGACCAATGTTTTGGTGTCTAGTTGTATAAACTGCTGAGAGAGGAGTGTTAAATATCCAGCAGTTGTTTTAAAATTATCTATTTGTCTGTTTAATTCTGTAAATTTTTGATCCAAGTATTTTGAAGTTCTTACCATCCCGTGCTATTTGTGATTTTAATATCATTCTGAAAGTTGATGTTTCTATCATTACAAAATGCCCCTCTTTACCTCAGGTAATACTGTTTGTCTTCAAATCTACGTTGATATTAACATAGCCCATCTGATCTTCTTATACTTCGTGTTTCCACAATGGATATATTTCTATTAATATTCAAAGCTTCTCTCTTATAGACAGCAGATAGCTGGGTCTTGTTTTGCATGTTTTGATCTATTCTGAAAACTTCTGCCTATAAGTTGGATATAGTTGGATAAAGGTCTACCATGCCGTTTCCCCCTGTAGTCTCTTCTATTTCTCCTTCCTGCCCTCTTTTTTGAATATTTTTAAAAATCCAATTTTAATTTATGTTTTGGCTTCATAGCAATGCATTTTGCCTATCTCTTTAGGGTTGCTCTAGGGATTACAATATATATCTGAAGTTTTCATAGTCTGGAGTTAATACTTTATGACATCACATAAAATGTATAACTGCTAAAGTTATGCAAGTGCATTTATCCCACTCATTCTTCAGATAATAGTCATATGTACTATAGCTATATTATAAACCCCTAATACATTGCTATAATTTTTGCTAATAACAGTTTTAAGTATTTTAAATAGCTTAAAATGGAAAATGTTTGTTTTTGCTTAGAAATTTGTCATTTCTGGTGCTATGCAGTCCTTCAGGTGGTCCTAGCTTTCATTTGGTATTATTTCCCTTCAGCCTGAAGAATTTCCTTCAGCTTTCTTACCCTGAAGGTCCACTGGTGTCAAAATATCTAAGTTGTCTTTTATTTGAAAATGTCTTTATCTTACATAAAGGGAAATAATATCTGATGGAAATATAATTTGCACAAACAAGTGAAGAGTCTAAGACATGCTAAATATGGTGACATACAGTAAAGGGTAGTTTTCTAATTTATTCATGTTTTAAAAACCAATAGCATATATTTATTTGACAGGCCTAAAACGGCTGTATACTGCTGAGATTTCTATCACAGAAGCAAGAAAAAAGTGCCCTTGTACTTTCTGTCCCTCTGATTGTGGCAGCCAAGATTGAGCAGGGGAATGCAGGAGCAAAGGATAGTAATAAAGGGAAATTCATGGGGAGAGAATTTTTGCAACTCAGACAAAACCTTGTCTATAGTGAAGAGCCTGTTTTACTGCAAACAAGAATCCGAAATTTGGATTAAAGAGATAAGAGTTAAGATTACAGGGACTGAAAATTACTTATTTTTCCCAATGAAGAGTCAGGTCCATTTCCTTTCCCCTTGAATCTTCACTGGCCTGTGCCTGCTTTAACCAAAAGATATCTGGAGAGTGACTCTATGAAAGTTCTGGGACTAGCATTTCAGAAGATGTAGCTTTGATACTGGTCTCGTGGAATCCTAAAGCTTCATGTAAGAGGTCCTTCTAGCTTGCTGCAGAGACCATGTGGAGAAGTGATGAGACCACGGGGAAGAACAGCCCATCTGAGCATAACCTGCATCCATACCCACCAGAGGACCACACTTGTAGATGATGCTGTACTGGAATCTCCAGACAGGCCAATTGCTGGCTGAACATCATGGAGTGCCATGGTTAACACCACGCAGAGAGTAACCACAGAGCCAAGCCCTGCCCAAACTGCTGACTCACAAAATCATGAGATATGATAAACAGTTTGTTGATTTACACTGCCAAGTTTTAGAGTAATTTGTTGTACAGTATCAGATAACTGGATGACAGCTTACTGTTTAAAGTAAAACTATTAATAATGCAGGGTTGATAACTGATGTGGCTTGGATGTTTTGTTCCCTCCAAATCTTATGATGAAATGTGATGCCCAATGTTGGAGGTGGAACCTGGTAGAAGGTGTTTGGTGAATCATGGGGTTTAGTTTAGTGCCAGCCCCTTGGTGATGAGTGAGTTCTCACTCAGTTCATGCAGATCTGCTGGGTTAAAAGAGTCTGGGGCCTCTCCTTTCTCTCTCTCTTGCTCCTCCTCTCACTATGTGACACACTGGCTCCACTTTGCCTTCTGCCATGATTGTAAGCTTCCTGAGGCCTCACCTGAAACAGAAGCTGCTATGCTTCCTATACAGCCTACAGAATCATGAGTCAATTAAATGTCTTTCTTTATAAATTACTCCGTCTCTGGTATTTCTTTATAGTAACACAAGAACAGACTAACACAATAACAAATACAAAGGTAAAATGTATGACAACAGTAACAAAAATGGAAGAAGGTAAATAGAAATATGCTGTTGTGTTTTAAGGGCATAATGTCAATTCAAGGTAGATTATGATACGTTAAGGATGTATATAATAATCCCTAGAGCAACCAATAAAAATTGGTTTTAGCTAAAAAGTCAAAATAGATTAAAAGAAATGCTGAAGTATACTTGATAAATCCAAAGGAAGGCAGGTAATGCGAAAAAAGGGAAAAAATAGATTAATGAAAACAAATAGAAAAATTGTAGACCCAAAACCACACTTAACAGTAAGTATATGAAAATGAGCTAACCATTCCAAATGAACAACAGAGACATAGAGACTGTCAGAATGAGTAAATAAAAAATAAAAACAAGATTCAACTACATACTATTTACAAGGGACACTCTTCAAATATAAACACATATACAGGTTAGAAAAAAACATGCAAATACTAATCACAAGAAACCTGTATTAATACCACAGTAGGTTTTTTGAGATAGGGAGTACTAGGAGAGATAAATTAGCATTATCATTTCCTCCTGATGAGTGGGTCAATTCAGCAAGACGGACATCTAACAACAGAGTCTCAAACTACATGAAGCAAAAACTCTCAGAAAGAAAGGGAAAAAGAGTTGTCACTGAAAAATTTAACCCTCAAAAAATAATAAGGGTACAGATTATATGAGAAACACTATCAAGCAGTTCTACCTCATTAATATGTATAGAACACTACACCCCCCAGACAGAAGAATACTGTCTTTTCAAATGCATATGGAACATCATTCATCAAGGGAGACCATACTTTGGGCCATAAAACAAGTTTCAGAAAATATCAAAATATCAAAGGACGGAAACCTTACAAAGTATGTTTTCAGATGACGACAGAATTAAATTATAAATCGATACCTAGAGAGTCTCCACACATTCAAGTGCTACACTTCTAAACAGTTACTTATGAAAAGAAAAAAAATCACAGGGGATATGAGAAAATATTTTGAACTGAATGATAGTGGAAATATGTCAAAGGTGATGAGATGCAGCTAAAGCAACGCTTACAGAAAAACTTTTATAAAGGAAAAGTTTTAGTTTTAAGTGCTTATTTTAGAAAGGAAGAAAAGGTTAAAATCAATGATCTAAGTTTCTACCTACAAAGACTTTTTAAAAATATACTTTAAGTTCTGGGATACATGTGCAGAACGTGCAGGTTTGTTACACAGGTATATATGTGCCATGGTGGTCTGCAGCACCCATCAACCCATCATCTAGGTTTTAAGCCCCGAATGCATTAAGTATTTGTCCTAATGCTCTCCCTCCTCTTTCCCTCCACCCCCCTGCCACAGGCCCTGGTGTGTTATATTCCCCTCCTTGTGTTCATGTGTTCTCATTGTTCAATTCCTACGTATAAGTGAGAATATGTGGTGTTTGGTTTTCTGTTCCTGTGTTAGTTTGCTAAGAATGATGATTGCCAGTTTCATCCATGTCCCTGCAAAAGGCATGAATGCATTCTTTTTATGGTGTATCTGTGCCATATTTTCAAAGCCTTTTTTTTAAAAAAGCAAAGTATAGAGGCCGGGAGTGATGGCTCATGCCAGTAATCCCAAAACTCTGGGAGGCCGAGATGGGCAGATCACTTGAGACCAGCCAGGGCAACATGGTGAAACCCCATCTCTACTAAAAATACAAAATTAGCCGGATGTGGTGCCAGATGCCTATAATTTCAGCTACTCAGAAGGCTGACTAAGGAGAATCGCTTGAACCTGGCAGGCAGAGATTGCAGTGAGCTGAGATTGTACCACTGCACTCCAGCCTGGGTGACAGAGCAAGATTCTGTCTCAATCAATCAATCAATAAAAGCAAAGCATAGAAAGACAAAGAGCAGAAATCAAGGAAATAAAAGATATGGGCTAATATAGAAAATCAATGAATCAAAATCTGGTTCACTGAAAAAAAAATCAATAAAACTGAGAAAACTTTTGCTAGGCTGATCAAGAAGCAAGGCAGAAAACACAATTTATCAATACCAGGAATGAAAAAGCCATCATCACAGACCTATAGATGTTAAAATAATAATAAGATCATGTTGTCACATAAATGTGACACTTAGATTAAATGGACAAATTTCTTGAAAAACATAAATTAACCAAACTGCGATAGGAAAAAATAGGCCATTTAGTCCCATAATCATTAAAGAAATTGAATTTGTAATTAAAACTTTCCCACAAAGAAAATTCCAAGCCTAGATGACTTCATTGTTGAATTCTATCAAACATATCATTTCTATACAAATTCTTTCAGAAACGGCAGACTTTCCATTTGGTTTTATAAGGCCAGCATTTCCCTGATACAGAAATGAGATAAAGACAATGTAAGAAAACTACAAACCAATATCCTTCATAAACACAGATGAAAAAATTGTTAACAAAATATTAGCAAATGGAATCTAGCAGTAAATAAAAATTAACTATACCTTAAGACAAAGTAAAGTTTTGCATTTAAAAAAATCAGTCATAATCAGCACGTTAACAAATAAGAGGAGAAATAACCATCTTACTAGAAAAAAAGAAAGGCTGACAAAATTTTACATCCATTCATGATAAAATCCTAAACTAGGACTAAAAGGAAACACTTTTTTTAAGCTGATATAAAAGCATGCACAAAAGCATATAGCTTACATCATATGTGATGGTAAAAGACAGCATTCTCCCTCTAAGACTGGAAACAAGGCACAGATGTCTACTTGGGGCTCTCCTCTTTACAAATGTGCTCTTCCTCTCAAGCAAATAAGGACTCACAGGGAAAGGTATCTGGGCTAGAGACAGCTTGGAACCCTCTGAGAACTGCCTGTCTACCTTTCCTGAATTTCTAAGACTTGTCTAGTCCTGGAAAAGTCTTCATTTATGGCAAAGCTCAAGTTTCCCTTCTATTCAAGTGAAATCATCATTTCTGATTACAGACTCCTTCTGGCCTCCAGACACAATCCACTGTTACATCCTATTAGAGTCTTCATTCTAAGGTATAAATCTCATATTGCTCCTTTGCTGAAATCCTTTAGGAACTGCCCAACAGACCAGGTTGCAATTCAAATTTCATAGCATGAAATGCCCAGACCCTACCCACTACCTCTCATCTCTTGCCTCTTCCTGCTGGTGTCCTGATAGCCAACCATATGGACATACATGCACTTCCATAAAGTCACTGTACTCTCTAAGACTGCCAACCTCTGTACCTATTATTCCCTCCATATAAATAAAATACCCTTCCCTGACTTCCAAACCAAATTAATAGAAACTTGTCAAAAGCCCAATTTAGTTACTGCCATCTCAAGAAAGCCTTTGATGTCCCCTTATTCTGTCTTAGAAAACTTTCCTCATGTCCTTACTTTGTGTTCTCAACATGAGATGTATTAAAAAGCATCACTTTCTACTTAATAGCCTTTAAAAGTCTGAGCACTAGACTGAGAACACCTTTGAAGGTAGAGACTTATTTTTATCTCAGTTCTCCAATAATTCCTTGGCATGCACTGCAGACTCAGAAATGTTTACTGAATGACTACCTGGCTGAATGAGTGAGTGGCATCTTTTTATTTGCTAAATTTACTAGTTTCACTTATACTTTTAACAATATTACAAAAAATTATAAAATTCATGAAAGTAATTTCTCCCTACAAAACAATAGTGCTTAAAAAGTGCTATATTAAAATTCACCTTCTTAGTTTTTCCTTGCTTGAATGAAGAAGAGAAATCTTTTTGCTTTTCTTGAACTCTGACAATGAAGCATTTAATTCAAGCCCATTGTCATTTCTTAGAGATTCAGGGCTAGAAACAAGAGAAAATCACACCATACATTAAAAGGGAAAACTGTCAGGTAAAATTAAACAATACACACCAATATACTAAACAAAAGATGCTTCTCTAAGTCTCTTGCTTTATACAAAGGGGCAATAGTGTCAAAGCACCTTATCTTATGTTTTTGGTGCAGAATGTTTATTTTAAAATTTCAAAAGAATATATTACCAAAATCATCCTAAATTCAATGACTGATCAAAATTCTAAAATAAATTGTTAACAATAGATACAAGCAGGATTAAAACATTCTGACCTCATCAATAATGACTATACCATACACACACACACACACCATATATATAAAGTCATATAGACTTTATCCACCCTTCAGGAGGAAAATTACATTATAGGAAAAAAGCATAAAGGATTAGAAGGTCAAGATACACCCTAGTCCAACCCAAACAGCAAAGCCCAGGTTCCCTCCATTTAAAAATCTGTCATTTAATGGACATCTTCTGGCTCTACTACTTTTGCAGAACTTCTTCAGGCATTCTGATTCAAAAACATATTAATCTAAGAAACTTGCAAACTAATCCTATTTCCTGTATCCTAAGATATATAATTTGATTTGAAATCTTTATTTATAGAGGTAGGATGCTGAAGAAAGACAGAAAGATTCAAGATGAGCAGAGATCAAAAAGCACATGCATACTATGTAGTCATAAAAACCTTTTTAAAAAGAAAAGCAGTTGTAAGTAATATAAGAAAATCATGAAGCCTTCCAAAACCTTTCCCAGCCCCATATCCTAGATAAGGGTTAACACAGCAAGCCTCTTTAAGATTAAAATGTTAAATAAGACCAAGAAAGCTGTTGGTATCTCTGCGTTACCAAAGTCAGCTTTGGTTTAACCACAGTTACTGACTGCCAAGTCCCTTTCTTGTTCAAAACAGCAGATGGTCACATTCTACAAATTCTGGAAGTGACTAACTTAAAATTCTCGCCATCATCAGTACCCATGCCCTGAGCAGTTATGTCCATTCTTTGTAACCCTAGGCTGTACTTAAAACCTCCTTGGAAATCAGCTTAAAGTGAAGGGAAGACACTCATTAAAATTCAATTTTATAAGAATACTAGCATTGGAAGAGTCTGATGCCCAGTTCAACTGTCTACCCAAAGCAGGTTTGAATGCCAGTTCTAATATCTCTGTGTGTGTGTGTGTGTGTGTGTGTGTGTGTGTGTGTGTGTGTGTGAGAGAGAGAGAGAGAGAGAGAGAGAGAGAGACAGACAGACAGACAGACAGACACAGACACAGACACACACAAGGAGACACAGAGACACACATTAAAACTTGCCTTGTATACCAAAGAAGGCTATTCCAAAAGCTACATGAGGTATGGAAAAGAAACTAAATCCTTTTTAAAGGATGATTTTTCAGTAACTGGGGGTATAGGTTCATGAATTCAAGAAAGATCATAGGAAGAAGCTGTGTGGTAAGTATATAACAGGTGAGACTGTTCTTATCTGTTTAAATATTGGGGTTCCATGTAAAATTTCTGCTTGAGGAATTCACTGTTTTTACAAAGTTTACATACCACTGTTGCGATTTAACTTTGCTTAGTGATAACACAGACGCTAATGCTGATCATATTCCCCAATGATGGGGAACTCACTACCTTACCATTTGACCTGCTCCCCTGTGGTCAACTCTAATTGTTTATGAAGTATTTCCTTTTATTGAGGTGAATACTTCTGCAATGTGTACCCATGCTGCCAGCTCAGGATCCTTAAGTACAGCAAACACTGCATCCCTCTTCCACAAAACAGTCACAACCAGTAAGTCCTCTAAAAACATTGCTATTATGAAAAGGTACAAAAAACTAACCAGGCAAATAGATCAGTAGAAAAATATCCCAGGTGTTCGCTGTAAGACCTCTGCAGGGGAGATCCAGGTTCTTCTGGCCCAGGAGCATTTTCAATCTTAACTGAAAGTTTTGAGAAAGGGACTCTTTATTTATAAAATTGCGTAAGGAGATAATGCTAATCAAACACACAAGCCCTAATCCTTAATGCGATTGTCATCTTTCACTCAATAGATTTTACAAAGCAGTCCTTTTAAAACTAAAAGCAATTTACAGATTTCTGTGAAGCATAAAACCACCTAGGTTAGAAAGCAAAAACTAAAATACTCTATGTTATTCACCCCCATACCTTTAAACCAGATTCTAGTAACTTAGCAACAGGTGTGCTTAAAACACATTCAACTGAGTTTATTTATCAAGTTCCTATTTATAGGTAAATGTCAGGAGACAAAAACCATGCATGAGTCTTCAATAAGCAGCTGCAATGTCAAAATAGAGCATCTGAAAAATTTTCCTTTTTTGCAGCTGCTCATCCGTGGAGCAAAGACAAGACAACTGGAAGCTGACGTGGTCATAACCAACAGAAGGACACAGGCGGGTGATGAACAGCTGCTCTATTTCACCGACAACCAAGTAAGAAGAGGTTGCAAAAGCCCTTGGTCACCATGGTTGGCCATTTCCACGAGGAAATGCAAGGGCTGGGCGCCACTGGAATGTCACCAACACTCATTCATCTGAATATTTAAAAAGAACATTAAGAAAGGAGTGTTACACTGAATCCCGCATCATCATTCTCACAGGATAATCCAGGAAGTGTCTCTCAGGCCCATTTTAAGAAAAAATCTTAATAATTTTATTTTTAAAAATTTTCCCAGCTTTATTAAAGTATAATTGAGAATTTGAGATTGCACATAGTTAAGATGTACAGCTTGAGTTGATAATATACAAGTACATTGTGAAATAATCACCACAATCAAGTTAATTGACATATCCATCATGTCACCTAGTTAACTTTTTTGGCGATGAGAACACGTAAGATCTACCCTCTTAGCGAATTTCAAGTAGACAATACGGTATTGTTAACCACAGTGACACTGTGGTATATTAGAGCCCCAGAATTTGTTCATCTTACATAACCAAAACCTTGTACCATTTGATCAATAATCGTCCCAATTTAACATCATCTTAATTTTAAAAGATTTCTTATCTAGTATCCCAGGCCTAGAAAGACCAAAAATAGTCACAGACCAATAATGATTCCAGTAGAATTTAATTTCCGTAATTGGAGTCTGTCCTTTCACAACAAGCCAAATGAAAGTTAATTTAATTAGTTTAAGTGTTTAGATACTGATAATCTGCATAATACAATAGGCAAAGAGTTTAGAAATGTGAGGTCTAATTGAAGCCTTGACATTAATCCTCTGCATCTAAAATGTAAAACAGAAAGGACAACTACCCTATTAACTTTAAGAAGTAAAATAATTTATATGCAAGTGTTTTGAAAAGTAGGAAGTACAATACAATTGTACATTAGTGCCCTGGCTTTTAGATAATCACACAATGACACAGCACAGTTAATTCCATTTTAATGAGTAAGAAATGATGGTAGCTAAGCTACCAAAATAGAAAAAAAGTAGTGACACAATTCTGCTCCTAACCCCCCACCCAAAACCCTGTGCCTACCGCAGCACGGTATTTGCCAACACACCCTAAACTTCTGAAGATTTTTTTTTTCTTTCCAGGCAAAGAACATATATTTCTCCCTTTATTTTATTCATGCTTGTTTTTGTCAGATTGCGTAAGCATAGTTTTCAAAGATTTTAATTAGAATTTTCAAACCTTTAGAGATTTTTTACTCACCACTGTTTGAGAGACATGTTTTCCAGTAGTTTACCACAATACTCATTTTTTCCATTGTCACTGGTTCAGTTAAAGTCATATCACCTTCATGCCCTGAAATACAACCTAAGAATCTTTATATTAAATATTGACCTTATGGTTTCTATTTAGAGAAAAAAACAAATACTAAATTTAGCAGGTACATACCTTTAAAATCTTCAGGGATTATAAAAACAAACAGCGAATGTGTGTTTTTCTTTTTGCCAAATCTGAGAGAGGAAAAAAAAAATGTTAAAATGAAGCAAAATCATTATTCAAAAAAAGGGGATTCCAGAGTTTAGCTTACTAGGAACTAACTACAGTGATTTTCTTCATTTCTTTATAATTTAAAATAATATCATCAATATGGAAATTTAGTTAAAAGTGGCATCTCAAATCATTAAGGAAAAAGATGAATCACTTTTTCTGGAAAAAAAAAAAAAAAGCCTAACCCTTATCCAAATTTTTGATCAGATCACCAGTTTACAAGAAATTTCTGGAAGGAAAGAAACATTTTAAAGAACGCCATGGGAATGAACAAGCAGAATCTAGAATGGGAGGAATTTTGTAAGACAAATGACTCCTTTTAAAATATATGTATATATACATATATATATGACTCAGATATATTTATTATATTAATATGTTTTATATCTATCTATCTATATATATATATAGATATATCTTTAAAGAACAAGATAAAAAAAGAAAGAGAAAAGAGAAAGTTGAATCCTGATTTTTACAAACTCACAGACTTTTTTTTTATTTTTAAATATAGAGACGAGGTTTCATCATGTTGATCAGGCTAGTCTTGAACTCCTCCCAAAGTGCTGGGATTACAGGCGTGAGCCACTGTGCCTGGCCAAACTCACAGATTTAAAAAAAAAATCATATTATAAGATAAGCAGGGATATTTGAATGTTGATGGGATATTTGACAATACTAAGAAGTGATTATTAATTTTCAGGTATAATATGGTTTTTGTGGTTATTCTTTGAGTCCTCACCTTAGAGAGGTACCAAAGGATTTAGGATGAAATAAAATGGTATTTTAGATTTGTTTTAAAATAATCCACTGGTGGGCAGGGGTGGGAAGATAGAGAGAGGCACGATGAGCCAGATGTGGGTGACCGCTGAGACTACAGTATGGGTGCATTATTGTACTCTCCCCTTTTATGTCTTGAAATTTTTCAAATAAAACTCTTTCTTCAAGTGGCCTTAGAGTTTACTAAAGTCAGTACTGTAAGTCTGGAATTCTGATAACTGAATAAATACTGAGCCTTGGCATTAGCTAAAAGAAAATGATTTTCAAGGAGAATGTGACTGTGAAGGAGACTCTAAAGAGAACAGTTTAAAACTACCTAAGAAAAACAAACTATTCTCAAATACTTAAAAACATCATTTATTGGCATGTGGTTATATATGGTTATTATTTATTCATTAAAACAAGAACTGGGAGCACCCCCACTGTATATCAGTGTTAGGAAGTATACATTCTATATTTCAAATTACATTACATATGAATATGATTTATATATCTGAGTTATACATATTGAGAACCTCTTATGTGCCAGCTCTGTGCTAGGCTCTGGGGGATATCATGGTAAACAGACAGACAAGGTTCCCGCTCTCACACAGCTAGCAGTCTTAGGGAGGAAAGACATTAAACAAATCACTCTAGATAATTTTGTAGCTGAAAGTGTGTCCAATGCTGGGAATGCAAGCCAAAGGGGCCGATAGGGGCCCACGCCTGGGCAACAACCTGCCTCAGCAGCCTTGGAGGAGCCTTCCAGGCAAACAACACTTGGTTCTGGCTAGACACAAAAATGGCTGGGGAGAGGGGAAGGGCAGAAAGCAGATGCGCAGCACAGAACATTCTGGGCAAAGGGCACAGTATATGCGGCAGCCCTGGGGTGTTCGAGAACAAGGTGAGTCTGAGAAGGTGTAAGATGTCCAGGACAGCTCTGGCACAGGGCATCTGAGGACGAAAAGCATGAGTGGAGACCAAAGAATGAGGGAGGGCTGGGCTCTGCTCACAGAAGACTTGTTAGCCCACAGGAAAGGTTTGGTATCAAAGAAAAATGGGCAATGGAAGATTATGAAGCTGAGGAGCAACCAACACGATTATATTTGCATTTCAGAAGGACCACTCTGCCTACGACGGGACACGCTGATAAGGGTAACATGGGGTAGACTGGAGAGACCCTTGGCAGTGACCCAGGCAAGAGCTGATGGTAAGGAAAGCAGGCATACTTGCAGATCTTTGGCAAAATTAAATATTTCAGAGTACTGACTAAACTAGTTACTTCGGAGTAGCAGGATTATGAAGAAAAGGTGACACCCCATTGAAATCTATTCCGACTTGATTCTGTGCTATGAATTCTGGGGAGTTAAGGCTCAGAATTCATAGCACAGAATCAAGTCTGAATAGATCTCAATAGATCCTTTCTTCTGGGAAGAAAGGAAAGGATATATGGTTTCTATGAGGAAATGAGAAACTCAGGCAGAAATATACTGTCATCAAAATAGGCATATGCAGGAGGGAGGACAGAATTTGCCTGGACTACCAAATGTGGAGGTAAGAAGGGCACTTCCTACACTGGTGTGGTGGCGTGGTGACATGGAGGGAATAGGGATATCAGAATGACACCTGCCAGGATGCCAGCATTTCATATATATATATATATATATATATATATGAAATACATACATTATAGATATTTAGATTTCTTTTTTTGACAGACAGACAGACAGACAGACAGACAGACAGACAGACAGGTAGGTAGGTAGGTAGGTAGGTAGGTAGGTAGGTAGGCTGACTTTTTTTTTTGAGACAGGGTCTTGTTTTGTGACCCAGGCTGAAGTGCACTGGCATGGTCAAGGCTCATGGCAGCCTCTGCCTCCCGTCTCAAGCGATCCTGTACCTCAGCCTCCCAGGTAGCTGGGACTACAGGTGTGTGCCATCACACTCTGCTATTTGTATTTTTAGTAGAGATGGGGTCTCACTATGTGGCTGAGGCTGGTCTCAAACTCCTGGCCTCAGGCAATCTTCCGGCTTCAGCCTCCGAAAGTGCTGAGATTACAGGCAAGAGCCACTATGGCTAACCTTGTATATATTTTTTAAGTGATGAGAAAGTATGGATTATAAGGGAGGTATGGACAACAGAATGAAGAAAGAGAAGTAGAAGGGAAAAATGGACTGAGCAGATGGGACCACTGAAAGAAAATTATTGGGTAGTTTAACTGTTAAAATAAAAAATACTTTATAGTGGTTTCAAAAGTTAATTATCATAAGTTAAATACAGTTAAATAATTTTTTAAAAACAGGTTGTTTGCTTTTAGAAATCTTCCTATGTCCATTTTTGAAAATCTGAATATTTCAAAAATTTGAAAATTGATTTTACTGACACAAAAATATGTTAGATTTGGATATATGAATTTATAGGCCCCGATGACTTTCAAATTTCAAGCTTTATATCAGACAGAGGTGGGATTCGTGGACTTTGGTTATTAGCATAGAATCAATTACCAAACACACACTCCCCCCGCTGCATAGGGACTCTAGCAATCGATAAGAGTTCCCAGAATCCAATACTCTGGTCTTAAGCTCAGCTGCTCATTCACATTCCCTGCAAATCAATAAGCTAAAAGAGTTCTAGTTTCCAGGATCAACCAGAAAATGGTCTCTTTTTCGTGAATGAATATTCCTTGAAATGAAACCAAGCAATGCAAAAACAAAACAAAATAAAAATCACTTTTATCCACACCAACTAATACTACTTCCTGTTCTATATACCAAGATCAAATTGCAGGCTCTGAGACTTTCTCAATTAATGTCTCTTGTGTTTTGCAATTCATTTGGGGACAATTCATTTTCCCTCATGTTTCACGATTGCACTGTTGAAATGTTTCCTGAGGCTACACCTCACTTTTGAGAGTAGATACCGGTATTCTTGGTTTTCTTCCTATGCCTGCCTGCAGTGCCCTCTGGAACTGGAACCAGCATCAGCTCACCCTGCAGCAGCACCCACCTGCTGTCTCGCCCCCATCCCCGGGTCTGTCTGTGGTAGCTGAAAAAACAAAGACCATATACAAGTGTGATCTTTGTTTTGTACACTCTGCTGATCAAAGGGTCTCAGAAAAGCCCTGGCCTCTGAAATCTGTCATGTAAGAGGGCCAAAGTGGTGTTATAAGTCCCTATGAAGCCTGCGGAAATTTCTACATTGACTGCTATTAGAGCCATAGGACTTCAAGGGACAAAAGCCAGTATCATCTTTGGGTTGTAGCCTTTTTGAGTACAGTTATCCATTATTCTGTGCAAGGGCTAAATGCAGCCAAACTAGCCTGGTATGACCTATACGGAACTTGTAACAAAAAACGTTCTTTGTTAATTACTTAATTAAGCTCTGATAGTTTATTCTGGCTAATAGTGAAGGCTGGTTTGCCCTGTTCCCACTTGGTTCTCTGCAGAATGCTGCAGCATTCACCATGTGACAGGCTGCTAGAAGTTATAGAGTTGCCCTCAGTTCCTACTCACTTCCTCGACCAATTTAGAGGAGAAAGGCTTTAGTAAAGCTACGTAGATGTTTTGCTGTTATTGTGTTTATTGTCAAACATTCAGAGGAGTAGGACATGCAAACTGCCTAATAAGATTTAATGAGTTACGCTGTCAAGTCAAGGATGTCTTGGAGACATAAAAGGACAACTTAGATCTCTGTGGCTCACAAGATTGGGTTTTCTTAGTGATCAGTTAGCTGGAAAGACAACTGAAACTATGCAGGGGAGAAATGAAATCAGATTCAAACTTGATTTGTTGACAGAGCAGATGGAGCCACAGCCTGCATGCCTTTCCTTTTGCTAAACTGCTCTGAGCTCATGAGAATCACAGAATCGTTAACTGCAGAATCGTTTCATGGAGAAGAAAACCACAACTCCCCATATACTGATGAGTTTAAAACATTTAAATTTTCTGTACCTGTCTTTGGAAGATAAGTATCAGGATGTGTCTGAATTATCAAGGATCTGCCCTTTGAATATGGCTCAATTTAGAGAACTTATCTAAGCCAAAAGTAAAATGTCCCTGGAATTCTGGAGTTAAGCATATGAATCCTAAGATGATCTTAAAATATGTTACCACTGGGTAGTGTTTGAGTACATCTGCTCAATAAAAATACACTCTTTCAATACATTTATGAGATGAAAACAAATTAGGCATTACTATTAGGAACACCAACCTGTGAGATGTAGCATAATTCTTGAGCTATTAGTACTGTAAAGTACTGATATTTTATGAATGATTAAAGTCAATCATTAGCACAAAGCCTAAAATATAGTTTTGTAAGATTAAATTTAAGAATCTTTTAAGGAGGCTGCTTTCATTTTATTCTAAAATAAATCTAATATTATGGCTGACAGACTACACTTCATTCTTATTTGCAATAAAAATCCATAGGACATACATTACAGATATAGAGATTTGTGATCATGTACTCTAACAATGAAAATATATATGGCCACCTTCATTCTATCATAAATTCCTCATTCATTGACAGGAGACATAAAGCTCCTAGAGAAAGAAGAATAAGGCAAGCAGTTGTACATTTTCCTAGACCTACACAGCTTTTGAGAAGAACAAAGATCTAAAGAGAAAAATTTAAAATACATCAGAAAAAAAGCAGAGCCAGGCTTTTCATTTTGGTTTAGTCATTAAATACAGCCCGAACTCAAAGGGTATAGTGCTTTAGGATAGATGAAGGTTTAAACTCCTTATAAATGGGGCAGTACGTGTACAGGACTCATTAGAATAAGAAAAATCATTGGTTGAAAACTGGAAACACTCTCTACAAGAGTTTAAACAATTCAACAAATCGTAAACTCATAGCAATTCTGAGGGCAGGAAAGAGAACTTCAGGGACATTCATAGTCTCTGAGGACAGCACCATGAAAGCAAAGCTGACACACACACATGCACACACATGTACACACACACACAAACACGCACACACACACGAACCAAACAACTCTGTCCCTTTTCAGAGAGGAGCAAAAAAGTGAGGAGGCATGGCCTGCCTAGGATGGCACTTCTCCCACTCATCCAATCATTCACTGGAGCTACAGCAGGGCAGATAACACCGGCTAGTAGTCAAGACCTTCACTGGGTATTGTGAATAGTGCAACAGGGACAAACAAGGAATACAAATCCAGGTGTATTCCACAAAGTATTTGTTCTCTTTCAAACAAATGCTTTCTTTTAAGGTAAAATAACAGAACTGCCATTTGTATAGCTATACACTCAGTACCTTCATCTACTTTGTTTTCTCTGCTAAGAAATCTTAAGCTACATTACTCAGGGCAATAGAAGTTGCCAAGGTGAGTATCAGACAAGAAATTGTCTCCTCTAACCTCCTAGGTTTTAACATCTGCAACTAAACATAAAGCTGGTTCTTCAAAAGAACTTCATTCTTATCTTGCTCAAAAGGTAGCTCTAACAGTGAGCAAATGCAAAGCTTTACTCCATTGAGGGAGGCATAACTGGGGTCCTAGTCTTGAAATAGAGAGACCAGGGTTCTTTCAAAACCATTATCTATGTTTGGTTTACATCCAGCTAGGCCAATACTGAACCTCAGAAGTGAAAAAGAGGTGGCTTCAATACAAGAGTCAATTAATTACAGACTTCTAGAAAGAAAATGAAGGGAAGCATAGAGTTCTAATCTAGTTTTATAAAATTAGCCTGAGTTTTGTAAAAATGAGCCATGTGGTCTTAGGCAAGTCACTTCAGCCTCAGATTTCTGATCTGTCAAGTATGGACAACAAAATCCTGCTCCAACCGCCTCATGTAGTTGCTGTAAAAAGTTTTAAAATACGATATAAATGAGATATTATGATGAGTCGTCAGCCAAGGAAACTCTATTTTTTTAAGGTCTGTAATAAAATAAGCATATTCTCAGAAGGAGGAGAGTTCACAACAGGTTTTAGAAGTGGAATTCATTTTGAGGCAGGTAGTTTGCCTGGTATGTCTAGAGTTCATGTGCCTAGTAGAAAGCCAAAAGAAATGTAGGGGACCAGCTGTTCTAAGAAACCCCAAGAGTAGTTTCTGTCTCTCTGTTTAATAAGTAACTTGGTGGCTTGGGCTTCTCATTCCAACCTTTCTTTTCCCTTAACATAATCTGCTTGCCCCTTTATTCAGGGATCAAAATATTGTCTCTGAATTTTCTCTTTTAGCCAAAAACGGCCTGTCTTGTAATTCTGACAAGCTCTCATATGTTCCAATATAATTGACGATTCTACTTTGTCTATCAAGTATTTCCTGGAAGGAGAACAAATTTGTTCTAATCTAACCCAATCTAAATATATTGTAAGTGGCAGGGAAGAATCTAACTCTCCCACCACTGGACTCCAATTTTCTAGAGTTGGAGTGGGTTAAAAAGAAGCAGAACCTGGCCAGTTGCAGTGGCTCATACCTGTAATCTCAGCACTTTGGGAGGCCCAGGCGGGTGGATCATGAGTTCAGGAGTTCAAGACCAGCCTGATCAACATGGTGAAACCCCATCTCTACTAAAAATACAAAAATTAGCCCGGTGTGGCGGTGGGCGCCTGAAATCCCAGCTACTCAGGAGGCTGAGGCAGAAGAATTGCTTGAACTTGGGAGGCAGAGGTTTCAGTGAGCCAAGATTGTGCCACTCCAGCCTGGGTGGCAAAGCAAGACTCTGTCTCAAAAAAAAAAAAAAGAGAGAGAGAAGCAGAACTTGCATGGAGCTACAAGACAAAATGACAACACTGGTGGCGGTGGTTTCTGGACCCAGTGAATCCAGAGGGCCTCAAGGCTCCAGGAGATACCTCACGCCCCAGCTGACAGGACAGAGAGCTAAGAGTGCTCACTTCCTTTAGTGTCTGCCACTACAATTAATGAACTCTGAAAAGATGCACCATTTTAATGATACAGTAATTAAAAAAGTGTTATGTGTGGAAATAACATAGCATTGCATACTAAATAAATTTATATGACCAATTGATTCTTACATTCTAATCCATACCTATTACTTGAAAAGTTAAAATAATTCTCATAATAAAATGCCACAAACCGGAAATAAAAACAACATGTATATAGAATCTCCCCATGAAAATATCCCTCTTTTTTTTTTTTTTTTTTTTTTTTAGAAATAGCACCTCACTCTGTTGTTCAGGGTAGAGCACAGTGACATGATCATAGCTCACAGCAGCCTCAAACTCCTGAGCAATCCTCCCACCTCAGCCCCCAAGTAACTGGAACTACAGGTGCACGCCACCATGCCCAGCTAATTTTTTAAATTTTTTGTAGAGACAGAGGTCTCACTATGCTGCCCAGGCAGGTCTTGAAATCCTGGGTCAAAGCAATCCTCCTGCCTTGGCCTCTCAAAGTGCCAGGATTACAAGCATGAGCCACTTCCTGGACCCTCAATTTAATATGTAAAATAGAAATATATCATCTTTTTAGGATTTTTATAAAAATGGGTTTCTGAAAAATGATTCTAAAGATACAGGGTCAAGCCTTTTGAAGTTTACCTAATTAACTGGATGGCTTCTAGCTTCTCAGCACTTAGTGAAGAAGGCATCTTCAAGAAAATCATGCTGAATGTCCAATCATCCAAAAGTGCTGCTGCCTCCTTCATGTCACTGATGGTGATGGTGACTTCTGCTATGGTTGAAAATAATTTCTGTACCATATCAGCCAGGTAGCCCACAGTGACATCTCCAACTAATAAGACATCTATTTTTGCCTGAAAGAGAAGGAAGCAGAGGCGTCACATAATTATTACCTAGGCATAGGGAAAATGTCATGCATGAGAGGATAAGACAAATAAAGCCCACAAATAACACAGTGATTGACTCCACATCTAGTCTGCCTGGCTAGATGGTCAACTATAAGCAGCTCAAGGACAGGAACTATTAATTTCACATCTTCAGTACCTAGAAGTAGTGGAAAAATCTGAAGGTCACGCTTTTTTAAACATTTTGCTTACTGATGCTATTCTACTTCAGTTTTTCTGCAAATTTCTCTCTCATCCCGTTAAGCAACAGAGTTCTTAAGACTCACTTTCCCGAAAGTCTTTCCTGCTGGAAAATCTGTTTATTGCTGAGCATCAAAGTGGTAACTCTCCCACACAATTTATTTTGGTGAAACACACATTCCAGGAAACAGAGAAGGATCTAAATTCCTAAATCCTAAGAAACACTGAAATAAAGTCCTTTCAATGAAATATATGTGCTATGCAAACCTCAATATTAGGAACCCAAATGGCTCTTTATTTGCATTTGGAGATATTTTCAAGTATATTCAATTAGGAAAAAAAGCATTTCCATCTTCACCTTTTATTTCTGTTTTATTCTCTACAGCTAATGAACTTGACCCACTGAAAATGCCAAAGAATGGGGACACTTAAATTAATGGAAATAAAAGACAATAGGAAATGCCAGGCCATAGACACCTGTATGAGAAAAAAGATTTGGGAGGTGATTAGAGTTGAAGCCAAAAGAGTGAGTGAAGGAGCCGGAAATACTTGCACAAAGAGAAAGGCAGCTTGTCAAAGAAGCAACTCTACAGGGCAGGATGCTGGCGCAGATGGCAAACATGGGCTTCCCTCTCTTTTAGGCCTGGTTTTCTGAGGACTCAGGAAAGAACAGGTGAGGAGCAAGAAACTAGGCAAGATAAAGTAAGCAAAGCTTGTGCACTTCTACCTGCTCACCTAATTTTCTTCCTTCTTTTTATAAAAAAGTCAATCTTCCTTTATCATCTCTCATATCCTAATTCAATCCCTTCTCTAGAAGCAAGTGCTGTCAAGAGCTTGGTATCTATCCTTCCAGACAATTTTTGTGTCAACCATATAAGTACAATACACACCTATATAGCTTTTCATAAATGGGCTATTACTATTTTTTGAGGTGAGTTGCTTTTTTCATTTAACAATTCCTCAAACATTCTGATTCACTGGGAACATTCTCATTTTCCAGGCTGTTATAGATTTATTCTCATAAAAACATGTTTTCTGTTACTTTTTGGGATCAGGGGTGAATGTGCTCATCTGTCATCTTGATCCGGTCTTCCTTATTTTCGATGATGATACTCGAGTGAGACATTCTCCTGGTGTTGGGTTTGGATGTTATTATAGTGCCATAATGAATACCTTTATACATACATCTTTGTGCAAATAAGCATATATCCTACAATCAAAACTAGGAAATCAGAAAGTAAATTTTTACTTGTTTTGCATACTCCAAAGGATACAAAAATTTATATCCCCATAAACAATATATTTCTCATTTCCCCAAACGCTTAATAAGGCTGATTATTCTTAAACCTTTTAAAATGTTTACCAATATTGCAAGCAAAAACCTTTATCCTTTTTATTGGCATTTTTTGAATGAATGGAGTAACTTTTCATTTTAGTGGCAATCTGCATCTGATTATCGTGTTTTTATCATGCGTGCCCATTTACTCCCTTTGTTCACCTTCCTGTTTGTGGTATCTTTCTTACTGCATTGTGGGAGTTTATATAGACTGGATATTAGTCAACTACTTTTTTTTTTTTTTTCCAGTCTGTCACTCTGCCTTTAATTCTGATGATAAGGTCTCTTGTCACTAATAAGTATTTAATATTTAGTGACAAATCTATTGTCTCTTTCATGGCTTTGGTGAATTTTATCTTACTTTCAAAGCCATCTCTATTTATGTTAAAATATGCTTTGGTAGAGTGTTCTAATATTTTTAAGGGTTTATTTTTGCATTTAGCTTTTTATCCTAGCTGGAGTTTATTTGGTAATTAATATGAGGAAGGTATCTGCTTTCATTTTTTTGAAAATGCAGAACTAATTGACCTAACGGGATTACTTAACAGACTAACCTTCTCTCAGTGTTTTCATGAGAGAAGTTTTCACAATGCCAGGTAGGGGTGTGTGTTGGTGTGTGTTTTTGTGTGTATATGTGTGTGTTTCTGGACTTCATTCTGATCCACTGATCTATTTGCCTACTCCTGGTTAATACCACACTTTTTAATTACTAGCTCTTTATAGTGTGTTTTGGTATAGAGCATATGGTTCCTTCCTTGTTATTTTTGTATTTGGTTATTAGATATTTTCCAACAATTTCTCTTCCAACAGAAATTGGAATCAGTTTGTCAAGGAACCTTGTTAAAGTTTTAATTACGGTTGCCTCTATTTTAACAGTTAATTAGAAAATATCATCGCTATATTAAATCTCTGTATTTAGGAGGGATATATCTCAGAGAATTTTGGTCTTCTATTATGTTCTTCAGTTTTATGGACTTTCATATCAATTTTGCATGTGTCCTAGTAAATGTATTCCCAGATATTTCAACATTTGGAGGTCACTGCGAAGGGGATCTCTTTTCTTACTCACTACATTTTCTGACGGATTACAGCTGACATATAGAAGTGCTATTGATTTCTGTATAAAGAAACTTGCTTCAAATAGTGCACTTTATAGTACTCTGTTCAGTTCCAATACATTTCCATTGATTCTTCTCAATTTCCTAGGTAGGCAATCCTACTACCTTCAAAAAATGACGCTTTTGTCTGTTTCCAGAATGTACGCATTGGCTAGAACCTCCAAACAAGTGTGAATAGCAGGAGTGATAGTAGACATTCTTGTCTTGTTTCTGACTTTAGTGGGAGTATTTCAAATGTTTTTACTACTAAATATGATACTGGAGATTTCTGATCAATATCCTTTATCAGTTAAAAAAGTTTATATTTGGAAGCTAAGAATTTTACATCAGAAAAGGGTGTTGATATTTATTAAATGCTTTTTCAGTATATTATTTTTTATTCTTTGATCTCTTAGGTAGTGAATTCCATTAACAGATTTCCTAATGTCAAACCATTATGGCATTGCTGGGATAAACCTATTCATAATGTGTAATAAATTCAATTCTTTCACCTTTAGATTTTTGTATCTGTGGTCATAAGTGAATATTGATATAATTTTGTTTTGTTGTCTTATTTCATTTGGGTATCTGGGTTTTGCCAGCCTTGAAGAAAAAAGTATTGAGCTATAGTCTTGAATAGTTTATAAAACACAAATTATCTGTATCTTGAGTTTTGGTAAAACACGTCTAGAAAATCAGGTTCTGAAGAAATTTATAGAGGTGGATCTTGCACTACGTTTTATAGTTCCTTACTAATGAATGGCAAATTGAAATTTACCACCTTCTCTTAAATAAATTTTGTTCATGTACATTTTTACAAATCCATTTCATATGGATTTATGTTAATGTTTTAATTTTAAAATATATATAATATTATTGATGTTGAGTTCATTTTGCTTCCTACCTATAAATAAGTTTTTCTTTTTCTGGTAATGCTTTATTGTGAATATAGAACTATGTGGGCCACTGCATTAGCCACACATGGCAATTTAAATTTAAACTTATATTAATTAAAATTAAATAAAGTTTGAAATTCGGTTCAGTTGCACTAGCCATATTTCACATGCTCAGCATCCTCATGTGGTGAGTGTGGATTAACAGGTTTAATTACACATTTTCATCACTGTGGAAAGTTTGACTGGGCAGCATAGTGAGGATCTACATTTTCCTCCTAGTGGAATTTCGTTGCACACCACGAATTTTTATATATAGTGAGTTCATGTTCATTCATTGTTAGTTTATAATTTCAGTTGATATTTCCATTTTAATCTAAGACTTTTATTAAATACCTCTATAAAGATACTTTTAATTTTCCAGGGGATAGTGTGTTTTTTTTTGTGTGGGTATTTGTTAGTTGCTCATTTCGTATTTCAGTGCATTGTCAACAATGAATGTGCCTTGAATGATGTCTACTTTTTAAAATGTGTTGACATTTTCTTCATAGCCTAATACACAGTTAGTTTTTGTTAATCGTCCACGGGTTCTTGAAAACAATGTCTATTTTCTGTTGTGCATAGAGCTCTATCTATATGTTTTAGAGCAAAGTTGTTAATTCTTTCTTTGCATCTAGAAAGAGGAGTATCAAAATCTCCTTAATTATGCTTTTGTCAATCCATCAATTTCTCTAACCATAGGTTATAATTATGGGCTAAGTACATAAAGGTTCATGATAATGATATTTGTATAAATATGTAACTATAATATTTAACAATATATGTTATCTGTTTATATAGTATATTAAATAATGTGTATATCTAGATAGATAGATATAGATGATTCTATGGAGAGAACAGTACTATATGAAATATACCTCCTTGCCCTTTAATGCTTTTCACCTCAAATTTTATTTTTCTGACATACAGCTCTTAGTTCTTCATAACCCCTTATTTTGAACTCTTCTATACCATCTTGATTTTCTCTGACTTTTACAAATAGCTTTTACTTGAATTTATACAGTTTACAATCTGACCTTTCAGTTTTTTTTTAATTTATTTTATTTTTTTTCCGAGACAGAGTTTCACTCTTGTTACCCAGGCTGGAGTGCAATGGCACAATCTCGGCTCACCGCAACCTCCGCCTCCTGGGTTCAGGCAATTCTCCTGCCTCAGCCTCCTGAGTAGCTGGGATTACAGGCATGCGCCACCATGCCCAGCTAATTTTTTGTATTTTTAGTAGAGATGGGGTTTCACCATGTTGACCAGGATGATCTCGATCTCTTGACCTCGTGATCCACCCGCCTCGGCCACCCAAAGTGCTGGGATTACAGGCATGAGCCACAGCGCTCAGCCCCTTTCAATTTTTAATGTATAAATTTGAGTAATTAGTTACATTACTGACATTAACTAGTGTACATTAACTAACTTCATTAATGTAATATAATGAATTAGCTAATGTTAATTAACTGTGAACATTTACAATTGAATGTGAAATGACCTTATTCCCTTTCATTTGTTATTTCAGTCTTCGTATTTACTTTAATTTTTTCTTTTGTCCCATAGCTGCTCCTAGGCTGATCAAATTTTCATTTGTCCATCCTGTTGCTCCTATAATATTTTGAGAGTGAAATCTCTAATTTCTATTCCTTAAGTGCTTAATTATCTTTTTATTTAGAATTAATTTTAGATTTACAGAATAGTTGCAGAGAGGTCATGGTGAGTTCTCATAAACACCTGACTCACTTCCCCAAATATTAACATCTTACAACCACGGTATGTTTATAAAAAACAAGAAATTGTGGGGGTTTTTTTAACCACAAGAAAGAAAACCCTAATAAATTAATATTAGCATAATACCATTAGCTAAACTAGAGACTTTATTTGAATTCCACCAATGTTTCCACTAATAGCCTTTTTCTGCCCCAGGATCCCATCTGGATAACAGGCTGCACTTAGTCCTCATGTCTCCTCGTTTCTTCTAATATGCAACAGTTTCTCAGTTTTTTTCTCGCTTTGGAGGCGTGCTGGTCAGACATTTTGTAGAATGTCCCACTACTTGGATTTGTCTGGCATTTTCTCATAAGTAGACTGGGACTATAGATTTTTGGGTAGAACATCATAGACACAAGTGCCCCCTTCTTATGTTGCCATGTATCAATGGGAGAGGCCAGAGACGTTCACCCTGGTCTCTGGGTTAAGATGGTGTCTGCAAAGTTTCTCCATTGTCAAGTTGCTTGTTTTTTCCTTTCCACACTCTTGTTTTCAGAAGGGAGTCACTAAGTCCAGCCACACTCAATGGAAGGGGACTGAAGTACCACCTCTTCAAGGGAGGAATATCAAACAATTGTGGATGTATGTTAAAATCATCACCTTAATTAATAAATATGTTGGGAAGATGGTTTGAGTCTTTGCAAATCCTCCCATTTCTCCGTAAAGTTATGCCCTATGTTCCTGCCCTTCATTCGTGGAGCTTGTCTGCAACAGCTATTACTGTGACATTCCATTGGTGATTTTCTATTTCCTTCCATCTACATCTATGATTTGGAAATCTTATGTAAGGAAGATATGTCCCCTCTCCCTCATTTACTTATTTAGTCAATTGTTTATTTAAATCAGTAAGGACTTTTGGATATTCATTTTATTCTTTGAGTTACAATCCAATACTAACATTTGTTTTGTTACTCAAATTATTCCACTTTGGCCACTGAAATCTCAGAAATACTTAATTTTTAGTAAGCGTACATAGTCATTTTCAATTAAGATACAGAGTTAATCTAAATCTACAGCCTCTCTCTAAACAAGGCAGCATCCTTAACATGTCTCCCTCCACCCCATGCACTTCTCATGTTATGACCATCTGGAATTTTAGTTTCAATCATTATTCAATATTAACTTTTTAACATTTATACTTAATTCTTTGTTTCTCTGATTTTTACGGTTTCTTGTTTCTCATATTTGCTTCTTTCTTGGATTCATTTTATTGAACTGCAGTCCAGGCTCAAAAAATTCTTTTAAAGACTATCTGATAGCATCAGAGTCCTAATATGCCTGAAAACATCTTCACTGTGCTCTCACAATTCAGCGCAAGTTTCACCCAGCAAACACTTCTAAGGTCAAAATCACTTTCCTCTGGAATCCAGAGTTGCTAATGAAAAGAATAAGCTGCTTCGTTCTTCTTTGGATGCTCTTCTCTCTTTCCTCTGGGTTCTGATAGTTTCTAGGTTGTGTTTAAGCATATACTTTACTCATCCGACTTGGCCGCAGTGGATCTTTAGCTCTGAAATTTTTATTATTTCTTTATTTCCTCCTTTCTGTTGTCTTTATCTCTCTTTGTAAATCTTCTGTGAGAGGCTGCCTGTCTTAGAGTGATCCTACATGCCTCAAATTATTTCTCAGAAATTTCCTCATTTTCCAGATCACTGGCTTAGTCTTCAGTCCTTCTAAGGTTTTTTATTTTTTCCAATTTCAATCCATTTAATGTAAATTGCTAATTTCTAAGATATTTTTAGTAATTTTTCATAACCTAATATTTTTTAGGATGTAATATTCTCTCTACAGATACAAATTCAAATTTTAAGAATTTTTTTTGTATTCCTTTATGTCCTAGTCCATTGGAGCTGCTATGACAAAAGACTAAACTGGGTACCTTACAAACAACAGAAATTTATTTCTCAGCTCGGAGGTTGGGAAGTCCAAGACCACAGTACTGGCAGATTAAGTGTCTGGTGATGGCACAATTTCTGGCTTATACATGGCAATTTCTCCGTGTCCTTACATGGGAGAGAAGCAAGGGTTCTTGGGACTCTTTTATAAGGCACTAATCCCATTCACGAGGACTCCTCCCTTATGACCTCCCAAAGAATTTACCTAATGCCATCACCTTAGCAGTTAAGATTTCAACATATAAATTTGGTAGATGGCACAAACATTCAGACTATAGAACCTTGAAAATCTGTCTTTTTAATTTTCCTATCTGTGCATTTGTCTCGTTCTGCTAATGTCTGGCAAGCCTTGGTTTCCAAACATAAATATGAGTCAAGAACTAAGTGGATATGAACAGGCAGTTTTTCTTGCATTTGCGGTGGTGTTTCCCCTGTGGGGGCCTCCTTTAATGAGACAGCTGACGATGGGTTTGGTGTGAGCAGAGTGAGCGAATGCAAACGCTGGAGAACGGAGAGGTTGGTGCCAGCTAATTGTCAAATCAAGGTAGGCTTTACTCTGAAGACCAAGCATGTTAGTTTATTTCCCTCCTGGGAAGAACTACCTTTCCTTTCCTTTTTCAATTACAGAAGTCTGGAAATTACCCACACCAAGAGTCCTCATCCCATGTACAGTTCATTTTCTTTAGAGAAAAGTTCCTGGGCTTTATTCTTAAGTTAAAAGCATCATTGTTCCTGTGGTAGCAGGATTGAGTGGGGAGAGTCCACGGGCTAAATCAAGGGGGCCCACCTGGCCCTGGGTGTGCTGCATCCAGCTAATTCAAACCAGGTGAGCACGCTTTGGGCTACTTTCATCTTTGTTTCTGTCAACACTGAGCCTGGACTATCACTAAAATTGTTTTATCACCGCATTTCTTCTCTTTATGTCTTGTAAGCTGTGGTTTTTCTACTTTTGTTTTAGTTGCAATTGGACCCCATCTGCTTTCTAAATGTCACATTTTTCTGTGGGTTTTTTAAAATTGTTTAGAGAGGAATTGCTTTGTTCAAACCAAGATCCCATTAAGAACTATGCATTGTATTTGTTGGTTATATCTCCTTGATCTTTTAATTTGAAATACCTGTCTTATTTTTCCATGATATTTACTTGAAGGAATCATCACATTTTGAAAACATCTCCTGCTATGGAGTTTGGCGTAGAGAGGACGGTTGACCTGTGTGCTCAATTCACCATCCTGAGCTAATCTCCTTCACCTGTGCTATCCTACTCTAAACAATACAAATTTAAACTCCTTAGCATGGTGTTTCATAGCCTGCTACCAACCTACTTCACCAACCTTATTTCCTTCTACCTCCCGCAATACTCTATATTCCAAGAAGACAGCTTAACACTTTTAAATAAGCTTTGAAATACGGAATTTCTCCAGTAGAGAGTGTTGGGGCCCCACTAGTTGTTTCCTTTGCATTTTATAAACACTCATTTCCAGCAGCACTTTAGGAGCAGTATGGGAGGCTAAGCCTCTGTGATGCCTGTAAGTGCAGACAGTTTTCGAATCTCCACTGTAGCACATGATTTCTTCTATAGAAATATATTCTTTGTGAACGCAAAGCCAAACAATGAAACAATCATTAACAAGCGATCATAACAGGAGCAATTATAGTTTTGTTTTTTAATTAACCTGATTACTTGAAGTGAATATGAATGCCCAAAAATAACCCATCTAGTACAATTAGGGTGGATGACCATATAATTGATCTTCCAAACTGAGGTGTTTTTGAGAATGAAAGGAGGTGCTATTGATAACCACACCACAATAACACATATAAACTAGGGTGTCCTGGGATATAGTTTGTAAAACTTCCTATTAGTAAGGTTTGTTTTTCTTTTAAAATATTCTGCCACTTTATGTATCTGTGTAAATAGGCTTGACATTTATTCTCTCCATAGATATTTATCGAACCCTTACTATAGGACAGACACAGGGCTGGGTCTAGAAACACATGGTGAACAGACAAGGTCCTTACCCTCATGGGGCTTACATTCTAAGAGCCCTTTTCTCTGCTGATAAGAAAGCATGGCATTTGATCCTTGGAATGCAGGAAGACTAGAGTACGACCAGTTCTACTCAAGGCTGTTACTAATACTTTTTCAACAGCTTAATGCAGTGGGAAGGGAGCAAAGCCATTTGAGACAGACCAGAATCTGTCACTTAGTTCAACGATTTACCAGTGGCTTTGCATAAGACACTTAAGTGATCCTCATCTGGAGGATCAAAATACTTACATTGCAAGATTGTTATGAGAAGTGTTTGGATAGTGCCCTGCAGGTGGTAGTTACTGCTTTCTCAAGTAATACCGAACGCGAGCACAAAGAACACAGAAAGCATCAAATCAACCTAGCAGGGGAGGGGTTGGGGAGAGGGGAAAATGTGTCCGTGCTGGGCACTGAAGATAACTCTCAATCTAACTGATCTCTGCACTGTTTGAATCACATTGCTCAGGAAACAGGACCTCCTGCAGAGCATAAGTTTTAGAATAACAGAAATCAGCTGCCTAGCTTAAGCCTTTCCCTAGCCAGCACAGGGCATTCTGACTGCACCATTACCCTCAGAGGCTCAGTTCCCAATGTCCTCAGAATCTCTCAGCCTTTTGGGGAAAAAAAAAAAAAAAAAAAGTCAAGAAAGAGTTATGAAGGGCAGAACACAGGTACTGGGAAGTAGGGAGAAATCTGAGGGTAGGCAGGAACACAATCTGGAAAGGGATGAGGAGAAACAAGCACTAACCCATCATTCTGTGTAGGAGTCTGAAGTTTCTGCACAGTGTCTTGCATCATGGCACAGAGGGGGTATGACAGAAAGCAGCTCTGAAAGGAACCGATTTGCCAAATGCTTCTTTCCCTGCCTTACAAAATCAGTGCCGTAGCACACTTGGAATGTTAACAGACAAATCAGAACACCGTTCAAGTCCACTATCCCAATTCTAGTTAAATCAACGGAATACTTTATAATCAACATAAATCTGAATATTTAGTTAAAATATCTTGTTGACAATGTAATATGAACACAGGCAATGAAAAAGATTGATGAAAAAGGAGTGTTTCTAGTACATTCTGCCTGGAAAACTGCCTGTTAGTACGTCTAAGATTTTCACCTGTGAGCACTATAATTTGAAGCAATGCTAGACTTCGTTTGATGAAATATCTTTTTCCGTTTGAATTGCTTACTATACCTTTTTAAACAAAAGTAACATGTATTCATTGGGAAATATTGAAAAATTCAAAAAAGAAACGTATCTCTAATTCCACCACTCAAGGGTAAGCCCTATTAACACCTTGGTACATATCCTTTAAGTGTGGGCAGTTTTAATAACACGACATCATTGTCACTAACACACTTTATCCACGCTGTTTCGTTTCTGTGATCACAGTAACATGCAGGGCACTCCAGTCTCTACAATTTTTAAAACACTGGATTTCCATTTGCAATCTGTGGCAGGCTAAACCCTTAATTAGTAACAGCAGGTGCTGAAGTGCTTAAAGCAAATCACTCCTACATTTTAGTGAGTTGTTATTTACGTCACTCTTATCACCAGGAGCAGCGTAGCCCACAATCAGCAGCAGCTGCAGGGCTGAGGCTCTCAGGAGGCAATTGTGGGCCTTCGGTTTCCCCAGGAGTCAGGGGACTTAAACAGCTCTATCTGGAGAAACCGGGCAACTCGCTCTTCTCACAAAGGCACACAAAGAAATCAGTTGGGGCTCCACAATCTCTTAAAGGGAGGAAATCACAGTCATTTACGTTCTACTAGATAATCAGATATTTCATTCAGAATTCATTTTGTGCAGCTTTGCCTAATCCTGCATCATAAAATACTATTTTTCCTTAGAGTTTATAAATAGGTTCCTCCATCTTGAAAAATTAAGAAAACCTGTTAAACTAGTCTACTTCAAAGTGATCATAATTCCATTTCAAAAAGCTTGCTCTTAGGGGAGAAATTATTTGCAGAGCATTCTGAGAGGTAAAAAGACTAAACTCAGCACAAAAGGTTGCCCTCTCCTATTTATCAAGACGTGGAAAATACTAAGATGAAAGCCCCCTGCCCCAGCTGGTCTTGCTTTCTGGAGTGGGGATGTCTCGCTTATGCTTTCCTCCCAGTGCGGTAATCATCACCTTTCACTTTTATCGAAAACAGTTACAAAAGTGATTTTGTGCTTTGCTAAAAGGGCTGAAAAATAAAGTGCTTTCAAGAGAGGTCAGTGGGCTCTTTGATTTCCATGGAGGTGGCGGATGGTGCAGAGCAGGTCCCCATCCCATCACGGTTTTGGTTCCACACACAGCTGCCTATTTGGGTGGAAGCTTCACGAAGGACGCTTTGGGACGCCATGCCAGTGTGCAAACTGAAAATAAGCATGCCCAACTGTGCAGAAGGCAATGCAGGAAGACAGCGCGCCTAAAGAAACTTTTATATTAAAAATAAAAATCATTCACATTTTTGACCAGCCACCAGCCCCAGCGTGCCTACTAAATTGTGTTCTAGGTAGCCAATGCTACAAGTGGCCTTTTGCTCGAAAAATAAATTGGGCAAACGTCAAGGACTAAGACGTTTTTAAGTTGGAGAATTCACATTTATTGAGTAATTGATGTGATATAATCTGGAATTTTTGGATTCCAGATAAGTTTCACTCTGAACATTTCATTTAAATTTCATTTACACTGGGTTTTCCGTATAACACAATTCAGTCCTATTTCTTCTATGGCCTCCTCTCCTGAGATAAATCAGCCCCGTCCTCCCCGACTTCAGGCCCTAAAAGCCGGGTGGCACCAGGGGCCACCCTCGGAAGCCGAGTACTCGCTTCCCCAGCTCGGAGTGCACGAGGAGGGCGAACTCATGCCCTGGAAAGGGCCCTTCCCGCTACCCGCTCCTTGCGGCCCAGAATAAGAGCTCCCCGGGCTGGGCTTTGAGGGCCGAGGGGGCCACCAGCATGGGGCCTGCTCGCGAGGTTATAAACGCAGCTGCCTCCCCTTCCTCCGCCTCTTACCTGGCCCGAGATGCAGCCGTGCTCCTGGCAGATAATTGAAGCAGCCATGGCCGCCGCCCACGTGCTGGGTCCTGTGGCAGCCTCCCAGCAGGAGGAGCTCCACAGCCGCTGCGTGCCGCCGCAGTAATGGCTCCTGGCTGCAGCTGAGGACGAGCACGCCCCGGGCGCCCTTAAAGTGGCCCTGCCACAGGGTCTGGCGTCTGGGGGAGCAGCAGGCCGCTCTTAAGGGGTCCCCGCGGAACCCAGGCCGGGGCCTGCACTCGGGGACTGCTCAAGTTGTCCTGGGGCCCTTAGGAGACCGCCTCATTAGCAGCCTGAGCACCCCAAGTTCCCGTCCCAGGGCAGCTCTCACGACACCAAGCCCCACGTAGTCACTCCCATTGCGCCGCCTGGGGATGAAGAGGCAAGACGTCACCTCAGGATGGACTAACAATTTTATGAAGTCTTTTCTTATGGCCAGTCTTTCCAGTTTAAATGTTAGGAATTAGTAAACACTTGGGTTTGTTTTGCTATTTTCTAAACAAACATATGCAGAGGATAGAGAAGGCGAATACTTTTACAGTGCTTCCTTTTCAAGCCACTAAGAAATTTAAAATGTTAAGCCGGGCATGGTGGCTCGCGCCAATAATCCTAGCACTTTGGGAGGCCGAGGTGGGCGGATCACTTGAGCTCAAGAGTTCAAGACCAGCCTGGACAACATGGCAAAATCCCGTCTCCACTAAAAATACAAAAATTAGCCTGCGCTTGTAATCCCAGCTACTTGGGAGGCTGCACTCCAGCCTGGGCGACAGAGTGAGATTCCGTCTCTAAATAAATAAAACTTCATTTTTGTGCTGTGGTTTAACAAATACTGTCCCTGTTTTCTCAACGGAGTCTGAAGCAATAAAATTTTCTCGTGGCTGCTGCTACTATGTAAACCCCTCTACTCAAGCTTCACTGGACATTTTACTGAGACCTGTTGAGCCCAGGACCCGTGGAGGATCCTTCCTCGGGTCTGTCTTGACTAATGTACCATGATTTTCCCATTGCTGTAAGTGTGGTGGTTATTGTGGATGAGTACAGACTCTGGATCTCACTAGAACATATAACACAGAGGAGGTCTACGGGAACCATTGCTGCAGGCAGTCCCTGGGCAAGTCTCCTGGTTCCTGAGCAGCTGGTGCTGTGTCCTCGGAGCCCAATTTAGATCCTGAGAACCTGCAAAAATACTGCTATGGTTCTCTACAATTCTGATGGGAAGAAAAGGTGCAGATAAACTTCTCATGGGATCATTCTGCATTACTTTTGGAAGTGTACACGTCTTAATAGAGTGTAATAAATTTCGCTTCTATTGCTTTTCCAGTTAATCAGGAACTGACAGTGTCCATATCAACGTCTGTGAGGGAAGTGGTTTACTCACCAATATAAGCCAAAGGTGAAGTCCTGCCCAGACATTGGTGTAGGGTGTGAAATGAGGCAGATTTGAGCATTTCACCCTGAACACGCAAACACCAGATTTCCATTGCTCCAGAGGTCTAGACAAGCAAATCTGATGCTAATAATGAAAAGACAATGTTGAAACGGAAACGGACTCATTGCTTTTAAGTAAAAAAATGCCCCTAAGATTATGTGAGAGGAAATCATCACTACTGTGTTAAAGGAAGTAAAAAAAATAACAAACGACTCTTGTATTTAGAATATGAGTCCAAGCTTCATAAGAATTAAAATTTAGATATTTTTGTTTCCAAGCTAAAATAATAATAATAAAAAAAGGCCAGGGGTAGTGGTATAGTAGTGGCTCATGTCCATAATTCCAGCACTTTGGGAGGCCAAGGTGAGATCACTTGAAGCCAATAGTTCCTGAGACACAGGGAGACGCCAGTCCCTACAAAAACTAAAAAAATTAGCCTGGTGTGGTGGCACACAGTGGTGGCTACTCCAGAGGCGAAGGTGGAAGGATTGCTTGAGCTTGGGAGTTTGAGGCTGCAGTGAGCTGTGACTGCCCCACTGCTCTCCAGGCTGGACAACAGAGGGAGACCCTGTCTCACAAAACAAACAAACAAAAAACTTGCTTTGTAAATGAACTGACATCCACTCTAAAACAATGTCTCTTCCTAGGGAAGATTTTGCTCTCCAAGGGACATTTGGCAGTGTCTCAAGACATTTTTCGTTGTCATCACAGGTAGTGCACTGGCTTCTAGCCAGTGGAGTTCAGGGATGGGCCAAACATCCTACAATGCCCAGGACAGCGCTCTACAATAGAGACTTACTGGTCCAAAACGGCACTCATGCTGAGGTGGAGAAACTCTGCTATTAATATAAACCCTCCAAATTATAGAGTGTGAATCATTTAATTTTGCTGCTACCTTTCACCTTCTTGAATCTTGTGTAGTGGAAAGGAAAAAATACTACGCACACCAAAATGGCAAACTCAGTATTTCAAAGCTGGAACTGGTGTGAGTTGTGTTGGTGGTGGCACAGGGAGAAGGAAAGGTCAGTTTTAACCCCATCCTTTCCCTATTTAAAAATGTACAAGCGTTTCTCTGCTTATTGCAATTAAGTCCCATTCCTCAGTGTGGCATTAGGGACACATTATACCTTGTTCCAGTCTGGCTTTCCAGACTTAGCTTTAAATCAAGTGACTAGATTAGTTTGTATTCCTTAACGGTGTCCTGAGGTCCCACAGAGTTCCCAGTGTAAGATTTGCACAAGCAGATGGAGTAACTTCTTTCTTTGGAATTGTAGCGTTGATAGGATCAGGCACCTGAAGCATAGAGGAGACCTATGCTGCCTTAAAGGATAGCACTTGGCATCACACCACTGTTAGCACAGTTCATCAGTTTGGGAACTGCCCTGAATATATGTTTTGATCCTTCCCAGCTGCTAATTCACTTAATCCTTTGATTCTGACCTCTGCCTGGAAAACATTTCCTGTCCCATTATCCTTGCATCAAAGAGGCTACCACTCCTGCTGCATGCATGCCTCCTTTCTGCCTCTCCCTCAGTCCTCCTAACCTGAAAGTACAGTTCCCACAGCTGTGTCGTCTGAGGTTAGCACACCTACTTACACTTGTGCTTGCTTGTGTTTCTCCCACACAACAGGCTGACTCACACTTTTGTTTTGTGGTTAGTCTGAGAAGACAGCAGGAAAATTTTCAAAGTAGTACTAATTTCATCTGCTAAAGATTTAATATAGGTATCTCCCCAAACTCATATTTGAAATCTAATCCCCAAGGTGATAGTATTAAGAGGTGGGATCTTTGGAAGGTAATTAGGTCATGGGGGAGGAGCCCTCATAAATTGGATTAGTGCCCTTGTAAAAGAAGCCCACAACAGATCCCTCACCCCTTCAACCATGTGAGGACACAGTGAGAAAATGCCATCTATGAACCAGGAAGTGGGCCCTCCCCAGATATTGCATCTGCTGCTGCCTTGATCTTGGACTTCGCAGCCTCCAGAACTGTGAGAATAAACTTCTGCTGTTTATAAGCCACCCAGCATGTATTTTGTTATAGCACTTCAAAAAGATTAACACCATCTCACACCTCTGCTTAACAATTATGACTTGATTTTAGCGGCACGGTATGGCAGAGATTGTTTATTGGATTTCACATTCTAGTATTTAGGATACATACAGAAGTGATTTTTTTTTCCCACTGAGTTAAGAACCATTGCCCTTAGGCAGTAACAAAGGTCAACGAATAGTACCAACTTCTAATGATGCCCTGCGTTAGACTGCAATAAGACGTGACAGTTTTCTCATCTGTCAGTATATTAATTCACTTTTTAAAACAGGACTTAGTTCTACTAAATCTGCCTCATTTTAACCACAAATCTTTGCTAGAAAATGTGGAGCTAAACTGAAGTGACACTGTAACTATGGAGGAGTGGCTGTGTCACATGAAGTCCACAGTGGGCCTGGGCAATGCCAAACTGATTCATTGTGAGGGCGTCCCCTCAGGGTAGTAACACAGCAGAAGCAGTAGAAGCAGCTCCTGTGGAGTCATTGGTTATAGCTCCATGGTCTGAGGCGATCACAAAGTTACAAACGAATTCATTTTCCTTTAGCCACAGTGACAGCTAACTGTGGCTGTATGAAGTTATGAGGAATTTCTTTAGCACAAAAATGTTAGACCACCTTAAAGGAGAAAAGCTTCTTGTTTGTGAAGGTGAGGAATGAGGTAGAGTAGGAAAAAATGGCATTTACACTTTCCTCATAATATGTTGATGTGTAATAATATGGTTTAAAAGTCAGCTAAGAGGCCTGGTGTGTGGGTGGCTCATGCTTGTAATCCAAATGCTTTGGGAGTCCAAGCTAGGAGCAATGCTTGAGGCCAGGAGTTCGAGACCAGCCCGGGGCAACATGGCAAGACATCATCTCTACCAAAAATTAAAAAAAAAAAAATAAGGTGCGATGACACACACCTGAGAGGCTGAGCCCAGGAGTTCAAGGCTGCAGTGAGCTGTGATCGTGCAACTGCACTCCATCCTGGGCAACAGAGCAAGACCTTTCTCAAAAAAAAAAAAAAAAAAAAAAAACAAAAAAAAAAAAAAACATACCCAAGTATATTTATTATATATGTATGATTTAAAGTATAATAATATGGATGTGTATGTACCTACCACTCAGCCTAACAGATACTATCAATAATTTTAAAATATCTTATGTGTGTGTCTCATTCGCATTTCTCCCTCTCTCCCCAGATATAAATATCATTTTGCTAATTTTTACTCCTTTTCACTGCTGAAACCAGAATGGATGGTGATGTGTGTGAGAGAGAAACCTCTGTGTGAAGCCTCTGAGGTCTCAGAGTTATTTTTTACAGTCATAATAGAGAAATGAATAACATGAATTTAGGTGCTACCTTAACAAAATACTAATATTTGTGGCATTAACTTAACAGGTCTGCAGTGAGAGGCACAGAAACAAATATGGGAGATGGGAAGCCTGGGATTCCTATTATGCCACAGCAGATCAAGTGCTTACTAAGGCTGTAGGTCAAAGAAAGGATGTTGGGAAAACAACTAATAATAATGTGTTGATATGGTTTGGCTGTGTCCCCACCCAACTCTCATCTTGAATTATAGTCCCCATAATCCCTACATGGCTGAAGTCAGTCACAGGGTCACACCTAGGTGCACACAGTGTTTCACACCCATATCTCTGAACAGTTGCATACATACCACACACTACTAAAAAGTGTTTCTTGCATATATCACTAAGCAAAGAAGTATGTGTACACCATCACACAGTGGGAAACAAAGTGTTTCATGCATATGAAATGTAGCCTAGTTCTGTGTCCCATAGAAAAAAGAAAGTTTGGTGACTGTATAGCAGCAGTCTTTGCCATAGTCCATCAATTTGATCACCAAATAAATACCTTTCGCTCTTTCTTCCCAGAATACACTTATCTACTCACCAAGGTAACACAAAGCCCCATTCAGTTATTTTATCCAGTGAATATTTCAGTGATTGAGGTGAGAAAAACATATTTAAGTGATAACATAAAAAAAAGTTTCGGATACATAGCAAAGTGGATTTTTATATTAGATTTTAAAATATTTTCTTAGCTTTTTTTTTTTTTTTTTTTTTTTTTTTTTGAGACGGAGTTTCGCTCTTGTTACCCAGGCTGGAGTGCAATGGTGCGATCTCGGCTCACCGCAACCTCCGCCTCCTGGGTTCAGGCAATTCTCCTGCCTCAGCCTCCTGAGTAGCTGAGATTACAGGCACGCGCCACCATGCCCAGCTAATTTTTTGTATCTTTAGTAGAGACGGGGTTTCACTATGTTGACCAGGATGGTCTCGATCTCTTGACCTTGTGATCCACCCGCCTCGGCCTCCCAAAGTGCTGGGATTACAGGCTTGAGCCACCGCGCCCGGCCTTTTCTTAGCTTTTAATGCTTTATCCTTTACTTCTGGCCTTGAGAGTAACAAGTAACTAAGAAGTAACTTTAGCTTCTTACTGTGAAGAAACAGAAAACTAGACAAAAATACGTCAAACAACTGCAGATATTAATATATTGTCATGCACCTTAAGACTATGATGCTTGAGAGAAATGAAGTGAGGCTTATCCATCATTCTAGATTCTACCTGCAAGTACAGAGCTCAAAGCAGGCTAGGGGTTCCCAAACAAAGCATGGTTGTTTCATGTAGTTGAGAAGACAGAGGCTGGAGTTCAGGGAGGCTGAAGTGGTTGAGGTTGCAGAGTACCAGAAAGCAAACAGATATGTAAAAACAGAACTCCAGAAATCTGCTTAGGAGCCCCTTGAGTATTGGCTGGATATTTAGACACATAAGCTTAAAGTAAAACTCTATGAGGTCAAGTGGAGTGCCACAATAGCCTGGGAGGCATCTGAGGTCCAACCAGCTAGAGTTGAGTGTTCCGGTTGATCACTCACAGAATTTACCAGCAATCCCACAATAGCTATGCCTTAGAAATGGTGCTAAACTCTCTGTAGGGCAAAGGTCACTCTATACTTACCCTAACAAAGCCTTGAAAAGAATAAACTGAACTGCAAGTAATTTAACTGCTTAAAAGAACAAATCTATAACTGACAATATGAAATCATCAATGCCTAACAACTAATATAAAAATTAGTAGATATAAGAAGCAGAAAATGATACCCCAAACCAGGAGAAAAATCAGCCACTAGAAAGACTGAGAAATGAAAAAGATAGTGTAATTAGCAAATAAGTATGTTGAAACAGCCATTATGGCTGGGCGCGGTGGCTCCAACCTGTAATCCCAGCACTTTGGGAGGCCGAGGCGGGTGGATCACGAGGTCAAGATATCGAGACCATCCTGGTCAACATGGTGAAACCCCGTCTCTACTAAAGATACAAAAAATTAGCTGGGCATGGTGGCACGTGCCTGTAATCCCAGCTACTTAGGAGGCTGAGGCAGGAGAATTGCCTGAACCCAGGAGGCGGAGGTTGCGGTGAGCCGAGATCGCACCATTGCACTCCAGCCTGGGTAACAAGAGTGAAACTCTGTCTCAAAAAAAAAAAAAAAAAAAAAAGCAGAAAATGACACCCCAAACCAGGAGAAAAAGTCACTAGAAAGACTAAGAAATAAAAAAGATACTGTAATTAGCAAATAAGTATGTTGAAACAGCCATTATGGCCAGGCACGGTGGCTCATGCCTGTAATCCTAGCACTTTGGGAGGCTGAGGCGGGTGGATCACAAGGTCAGGAGATCGAGATCATCCTGGCTAACACAGTGAAACCCCTTCTCTACTAAAAATACAAAAAATTAGCCAGGTGTGGTGACACGTGCCTGTAGTGCCAGCTACTGGGGAGGCTGAGGCAGGAGAATCGCTTGAACCCGGGAGGTGGAGGCTGCAGTGAGCTGAGATCATGCCGCTGCACTCCAGCCTGGGTGACAGAGTAAGACTCTGTCTCAAAACAAAACAAAGCAAAGCAAAGCAAAACAAAACAAACCAGTCATTATATACCTATCCAATTATCTAAAGGAAAACAAAAATATAGTGACAGAAGATATTTTAAAAAAAAGAACCAAAAGGAACAATGGCAAGTGGTTTACAACGGGTTGTAATTAAAGTCCCAGGAGGAAAGGAAAGAGCAGAACAACACAAAAAGGGCCCCAAATTCTCCACATTTGATGAAAACTACAGATATAAGAAGCTCAATTGAACACCATGCAATATAAACACAAAATCACCCTAATAAAACTGATTTTGTTAGTTTTTAGCTAATGGCAAAACATTTTTGAAAGCTCATATTTACAGCCTATATGTATACAGCCTCTATGGTGTAATCAACATATATTTTAGGAAGTTATTTTTGTCTCTGGTTTTGTAGTGTGATAAATGAGCAGGGAATAACGTCTTAGCATCAGAAGGCATACTGACAGCAACCAAATCCACACTTCCACGATTGCAGGAATCCTTCCAATAATATTCCTGACAAATGGTCACCTAATCTCTGCTTAAACAATTTCAACGATGATAAACTTACAATTGAGTAGTTCTCCAGAGAGTAATGTTTTCTGTATTTCTGTATCTGAGTTGGCAGATTGCTTTAATAAAGTTAAATGAACTCTATAAATTCGAGATTTTTCTAGTTCATAATCAGATTAAGTGAATGTTAACCTGTAAAAACAGTGCCCTGCTGTCAAATTTATGATCTGATCTCATATTTATGTAATGCTTTATTATTTTAAAGGTACTTTTTCATACCTCAATTATGTTTAGTGATTTAAATACCAGTTTTTAATAGTCTGGTATACTCTGCCCTTTTTAAATACCAAAGTCCCAGCACTTTTGTTGTTACAATTTGGTTATTCTGATATTTAAAATCAAAAATCAAAATTTATTACAGATTCAATTAGTATCTATAACTCAATTATTTAATTTATGAACAAAAGAAATATACCGAGTGTATAAGTCTAGACAGAGCCTCACTTGTGCACATAGCAAAAAGCAATCAAATAATGTTACTGATAAGCTTCTGTTGCAAGAATAATTCTTAGTCCTGAATAAGTAATTTCTTATCCAGTAGAATATGAATATAATAGTATTAAAGTTGATATAGATAACACTGCTTTGGAATCTACAGCTATACCTGATAAAAACTAATTAACATGATTAAAAGGTAAAAATAATTTATTTGAAACCAAGGTTGTATAGCTCTTTATACATTTTTTAAAAAATCCAGGCCCAGTCAAAAATCACAAGGTGTTCTATAAATATCTCTACAAGGTCATTAAGCAAAAAAATTGTATTATTTAAAGTTAAACAAGTCAAAGGAAAATATTGGCAATTAGCATATAATGCTCTTATCATTACTCTTGTGAAATCTTGGTTGGAAAATTTTCCCAAAAATAAGATCCTTTCTATTCAATATAGTACTGGAAGTGCTAGCCAGAGCAATCAGGCAAGAGAAAGAAAAAAAAAGCATCTAAATAGGAAAAGATGACAAACTCTCTCTCTTCAAAGATGATATCACCCTATATATAGAAAATCCTACAGACTCTGCCAAAAGACTCCTGGAATTGATTAACAACTTCAGTAAAGTTTCAGGATATGAAATCAATGTACAAAAATCAGTTGCATTTCTATACACCAGTAACATTCAAGCTGAGAGTCAAATCAAGAATGTGATCTGGTCTGTCGGCCCCTGAGCATGAGTTGTGAAGGGATCCATTTGTGTGCAGAATCCCTCAGAACCATGGTGTCCCTTTCCCTTACACCTGTTAACGTCTTCAAGGCAGGAGCTGATGAAGAGAGAGCAGAGACAACTCATCTGTCTTCTTTTATTGGTGTCATCGCTACTGGAGACTTGGTAAAGAGCACCTTGGGACCCAAAGGCATGGACAAAATTCGTCTAAGCAGTGGACAAGATGCCTCTCTTATGGTAACCAATGATGGTGCCACTATTCTAAAAAACACTGGTGCTGACAATCCAGCAGCTAAAGTTTTCGTTGATACGTCAAGGGTTCAAGATGATGAAGTTGGTGATGGCACTACCTCTGTTACCGTTTTAGCAGCAGAATTATTAAGGGAAGCAGAATCTTTAATTGCAAAAAAGATTCATCCACAGACCATCATAGCGGGTTGGACAGAAGCCACAAAGGCTGCAAAAGAGGCTCTGTTGAGTTCTGCAGTCGATCATGGTTCCGACGAAGTTAAATTCTGTCAAGATTTAATGAATATTGCGGGCACGACATTATCCTCAAAACTTGTTACTCATCACAAAGACCACTTTACTAAATTAGCTGTAGAAGTGGTTCTCAGACTGAAAGGCTCTCGCAACCTGGAGGCAATTCATATTATCAAGAAGCTAGGAGGAAGTTTGGCAGATTCCTATTTAGATGAAGACTTTCTGTTGGATAAAAAAATTAGAGTAAATCAACCAAAACGAATTGAAAATGCTAAAATTCTTATTGCAAATACTGGTATGGATACAGACAAAATAAAGATATCTGGTTCCCTGGTAAGAGTTGATTCTACGGCAAAGATTGCAGAAATAGAACATGCAGAAAAGGAAAAAATGAAGGAGAAAGTTGAACGTATTCTTAAGCATGGACTAAATTGCTTCATTAACAGGCAGTTAATTTATAATTATCCTGAACAGCTCTTCGGTGCTGCTGGTGTCATGGCTATTGAGCATGCAGAGTTTGCAGGTGTGGAACGCCTAGCTTTTGTCACAGGTGGTGAAATTGCCTCTACCTTTGATCACCCAGAACTGGTAAAGCTTGGAAGTTGCAAACTTATTGAGGAAATCATGATTGGGGAAGACAAACTCATTCACTTTTCTGGGGTTGCCCTTGGTGAGGCTTGTACCATTGTTTTGCGTGGTGCCATTCAACAAATTTTAGATGACGCTGAAAGATCTTTGCATGATGCTCTTTGTGTTCTTGCACAAACTGTAAAGGACTCTAGAAGAGTTTATGGAGGAGGCTGTTTGGAGATGTTGATGGCTCATGCTGTGACACAGCTTGCCAATAGAACACCAGGCAAAGAAGCTGCTGTAATGGAGTCTTATGCTAAAGCACTGAGAATGTTGCCAACCATCATAGCTGACAATGCAGGCTATGACAGTGCAGACCTAGTGGCAGAGCTCAGAGCTGCTCACAGTGAAGGCAATACCACTGCTGGACTGGATATGAGGGAAGGCACCATTGGAGATATGGCTCTCCTAGGTATAACAGGAAGTTTTCAAGTAAAGCGTCAAGTTCTTCTAAGTGCAGCTGAAGCAGCAGAAGTGATTCTGTGTGTGGACAACATCATCAAAGCGGCACCCAGGAAACGTGTCCCTGATCACCATCTGTGTTAAGCATTCCCATGTGCTGTTGATCTCTGGACCAGATTCTAGCAAAGTTGTGTTTGAAACATAGCCTCTTAAGACAGTGCAATCTGTTTATTGGTGCCCATTATATCCTTAAGTTTGGACATTTAGCTGACCTCTTTTAACATGGGTCTAATTTATTTGCCATGCAATTTTCCATACAAATCAGTTGATTTAAAAGTTCATTTCTCATACTGTGCATTAAAATAAAAATTTGAACAATCACAAAAAAAAGAAGAATGTGATCCAATGTACAATAGCCACATACACAAAGATACACAGAAAGCCCTAGGATTATATCTAACAAAGGAGGTGAACGATCTCTACAAGGAGAACTATAAAACCACACCAGAAGAAACCAGATGACACAAACGAATGGAAAAACGTTCCATGTTCATGGACTAGAAGAATAAATATTGTTAAAATAGCCATACTGCCTAACACAATCTAAAGATTCAATGTTATTCCTATTGAACTACTAACATCATTTTTCACAGAACTAGAAAAACTACTCCAAAATTCATGTGAAAGCAAAAAAGAGCCCAAATAGCCACAGCAATCCTAAGCAAAAAGGACAAAACCAGATGCAACACATTACCAGACTTCAAGCTATACTATATACTACAGTAACCAAAACAGCATGGTACTGGCACAAAAACAGACACATAGACCAATGAAACAGAATAAAGAATCTAGAAAAAAAAGCGGCATACCTACAGCCATCTGATCTTCAACAAAGTCAAAATAGGCAATAAGGAAAGGATTCCCTATTCAACAAATGGTGCTGAGATAGCTGTCTAATCATAGCTGAGACAGATAGAAGGATGAAACTGGACCTGTATCTTTTACCATATGCAAAAGTTACCTCAAGATGAATGGAATTAAAGATTTAAACGTGATACCTCAAACTACAAGAATTCTAGAAAGAAACCTAGGAAACACTTTTTTTTTGAGACAGGGTTTCATTCTGTCATCTAGCCTGGAGTGTAATGGCCTGATCACAGCTCACTGCAGCCTTGGCTTGCCAGGCTCAAGTGATCCTCCCACCTCACCCTCCCAAGCAGCTGAGACCAGAGGCATGCACCACCATCCCTGGCTAATTTTTCATTTTTTTGTAGAGATGGCAGTCTCACTATGTTGCCCAGGATAGTCTCAAACTCCTGGACTCAAACGATCCTCCTGCCTTGGTCTCCCAAAGTGTTGGGATTACAGGCATGAGCTAATAGACCTGGGCCCTGGAAACACCATTCTGGATGTTGGCCTTGGGAAATAATCTATGACTAAGATTCAAAAGCATTGCAACCAAAACAAAAACTAGCAAATGGGACCTAATTAAAGAGCTTACATACAGCAAAAGAAACTAGTGACAGAGTAAACAGACAATCTGTAGAATGGGAGAAACTATCCATGAACTAACTATGCATCTGACAAAGGTCTAAAATCCAGAATCTATAAGAAAAGCAACTCAGCAAGCAAAAAATAACCCCACTGAAAAATGGACAAAAGATATGAACAAACACTTCTCAAGAGAAGACATACAAGCGGCCAACATGAGAAAAATGCTCCAAATCACTAATCATCAGATAAATCAAATCAAAACCACCATAAGGTACTATCTAACACCAGTTGAATGGCTAATATTAAAAAGTCAAAGAGCAACAGATGCTGGTGAGGCTGTGGAGAAAAGGGAACACTTAGACACTGTTGGTATGAATGTGAATTAGTTCAGCCACTGTGGAAAGCAGTCTGAAGATTTCTTAAAGAACTTGAAACTATCCTTTGACCCAGCAATCTTACTATTGGGAATACATCCAAAAGAAAACAAATCTTTCTACTAAAAAGACAGATCCACTAGCATGTGCATCGCAGCACTATTCACAATAGTAAAGACATAGAATCAGCCTAGGTGCCCATCAACAGTGGACTGAATAAAGAAAATGTGCTGTATATACATCAGTGGTCCCCAACTCTTTTGACAACAAAAACAGTTCCATAGAAAACAATTTTTCCATGGACTGCGTTGTGGGGAGGGGATGGCTTTGGGATTAAACTGTTCTACCTCAGATTCGTCATTAAATTCTCATCTGGCATTAGATTCTCATAAGGAGTACGCAACCTAGATCCCTCACATGCATAGTTCACAATAGAGTTCATGCTCCTATGAGAATTGAATGCTGCTGCTGTTCTGACAGGAGGTAGAGTTCAGGTGGTAATGCTTGCTTGCTCACAGCTCACCTCCTGCTGTGCAGCCCAGTTCCTAACAGGCCATTGATGGGTACTAGTCCATGGACAGGGGCCGGGCACTCCTGAAATACACCATGGAATACTACACAGTCATAAAAAATGAAATCATGTCCTTTGTAACAATATGGATGCAGCTAGAGGCCAATTTCCTATGCAAATTAACACAGGAATAAGAAACCAAATACTGCATGTTCTCGCTTACAAGTGATAGCCAAACACTGAGTACTCATGGACATAAAGATAGCAACAACAGACACGGGGGACTACTAGAGGCTGGAGGGAGAAAAGAGCAAACACTGACAACTGTTGAGTACTGTGCTGAGTCCCTGGGTGAAAGGATTATTTGTGCCCCAAACTTCAACATTATACAATATACCAGGGTAGCAAACCTGCACATGTACCCCGGAGTCTAAAGTAAGACTTGAAATAAATAACAATGAAGAAAAAATAAAATCCTCATCTCTCACTGAAAAAAGTAAAAATACTAAGACCAATGTGAAGTCAGCCTGAGGAGAGTTGGAAGAAGTTTCATTCAGTTTGAGAGATGGAGCCACACTGAACCAGCAGAGTGGGTCCCAATCTTTTCTGCACAATTTCCTGGGGGAGGCTTAACGAAATACATGTGAGATCACAATCCTGGGGGTGATACACACACCTGAATATTTTACTTTAAGCTCTTCAGGTGAGTCTGTGACACAGCTACGGTTGAGGACCCATGTAAGCAGGTGAGCTAAAGTGCTTTTCATCCAAGGTGTGTCCTGTTTTCTAATTGGCCCAGCCACACGTGCAGCGTTGAAAGCCAATATCTACAAGCAAATGACCTCTAACAGGTCCAGTTCTTGTTTTAAGAGGTGGCTGTTTGAAGCAATGTGAATAAGGAGAGAGAAAGTACAAATATGCTAATAAAGCAGATATTTCAACCAGTTTATTGTATTTTCACACACACACACACACACACACACACAAATAAATAAAAAGCTCTATACCCAGCAACAGCACTAGCGATGACGCATTTTTGTATTTTTAGGATCATATTTTTGAGAAAGATCAAATAACAGTTCACTAACATTTATCTGCTAATTAATATTAAAATGTTAATGTATATTTAACTTTTTTTTTACAACAACCTGAGGTATAAATCACAAAACATACCATCAACCCAGTTAAAATGTACAATAGTTTTATTTTCACAGAGTTGTGCAACTGTCACTGGAATTGATTTTAGAATACTTTCATCACCCCCAAAAGGAGTCCTGTGCCCATTAGCAGTCATTCTCCATCGCCGACCCTTCCCCCAACCCTCAGCGACTACTGATCTATCTTCTGTCTTTATGGATTTGCCTATTTTTGACATTTCATATAAATGGAATTGTACAATATATGGCCTTTTGTTATTCCATTATTTTTAGGATAATGTTTCCAAGGTTTACCCATGTTGTAGCATATATCAGCATTTCATTCCTTCTACTGCCAAATAACATCCATTGTTTGAATATCCTATATTTTATTTACCCAATCATCAGCTGATAAACATTTGGGTTGTTTCCACTTCTTGGCTATTTGAATAATGGTACCAAAAACCTTCCTGTACATGTTTTTACGTGGACGTAGGTTTCCATTTCCCTTGGGCATATACATAAGAGACTTACTGTGTCATATGGTAAGTCTGTGTTAAACCTTTTGAGGTAGTGACTGTTTTCCAAAGTGGCTGCATCATTTTACATCCCCGCCAGCAACATATGAAGCTTCCAGGTTCTTCACACTCTTGTCAATACTCATTATCTTTTTTATTACAGCAATATTTGTTTTTAAAAATGGTAAGTCTTGATATTTTGTAATACATTTAGATATCTTAAATTTTTAAATAAATATTGTTTTACTGATTGTTTTGCCTTATGAATTCTGAACTTTCCAACAAAAGAAAACAAATACTGAAATCAATACATATTTGAGTGTCAAAGACCCTAAACTGTCATTTTTGCTGGGGTTACTGCAACAAATAATTAGATCTTTAAAATTTTTCTTTGAGACAGGGTGTCACTCTGTCACACAGGCTGGAGTGCAGTGGCAAAATCATGGCTCACTGCAGCCTCAACCTCCTGGTCTGGCTCAAGTGATCCTCCCACCTTAGCCTTCTGAGTAGCAGGGCTACAGGCACACGCCACCACACCTGGTTAATTTTTGTATCTTTTGTAGAGATGGGGTTTCACCATGTTGCTCAGGCCAGTCTGGAATTCCTGGGCTCAAGCAATTCACCCGCCTCAGTCTCCCAAAGTGATAGGCAGTGTGAGCCACGATGCCCAGCCAGTAACTGCATTTTCTTTATGACAAATTACCTTCAGAGCTTAGAACTAGATACAGCTTTTTCTCTACTTGTATATTCCTTCTACAAAGGAAAGCAGTCATTGCTTCTTTGCCCTGACTGGTAGAAGGCTTAAGACTAAAACTTTTCTTAGTTGGAAATTCTTGCTAAATTTTAATTTTCATCTTTTGTCTTGTAGGTATTTTTGATACCTCTAATTTAGTAAAAGCTAACTCACATTCCTTTTAATGGGAATGAGGCTATTAAATAAATAAACAAATAAATAAATATGTGGTAAGTACCCTTGATCTGCACAGCAATCCCAAGGCAGTAATTAAGGTAAATATTCCCAACACTATAAAGGAAGAAACTGAGGATATGAAAAGTTATTTACTCAAAGTCAGAAGCTTATAAGTGGCAAAACTGATATTAGATCACAGATTTTGGAGTCCCTCATTTCAGTGCTTTATACTCTCTCAACATATCATCATTCTGTTTAATACAGACATTTTATGACATCTGAAAAGTATCCCAGAGTAGCTCCTGCAGAACCAACACCTAAAGGTAATAGAGTCCCTGTGATAAGATGTTCAACTAATATTTCATCCCAGTGACTGAGATAACTTTAAATGTTCCTCAATCATCCCCGCAATAGCTTAGCTCTGTATGAAATAAAAAAGTGTTTTTTTTCATTGATAATTATAATTTTTTAAAACAGAATCTTGCTCTGTCTCCCAAGCTGGAGTTCAGTGGAATGATCTCAGGTCATTTCCACTGTGGAAAGCTCTGTCTAATGCAACCTCTGCCTCCTGGGTTCAAGTGATTTTTGTGCCTCAGTCTCCTGAGTAGCTGGGATTATAAGCATGTACAACCACTCCAGCATAATTTATATATATATTTGTATTTATTTATTTATTTAATATATATGTATTTATTTATTTAATATATATGTATTTATTTATTTTATATATATATATATATTTATTTATTTATTTTAGTAGAGACAAGTTTTGCCATGTTGGCCTGGCTGGTCTTGAACTGGACTCAAGTGATCTGCCTACCTTGGCCTCTCAAAGTTCTAGAATTACAAGTGTGAGCCTCTACACCCAGCTTACAATAATTACTATTTAAATTATTAATTTTCTACTAATGCTAAGAAAGATGGTATAAGACATAAAAATCTAATGTTTGTCTAACGATATGGGTCAAGACACCTAATATCAATAGTTGGCTAAACAATAGGGTAAAATGTTTACAAATAATTCCATTGTAGAGTAACTTAGAGAAAGTTACTTTATATTTCTCTGCATTACATTTTAAAGTCATTTAAAAATATTTTTGACTATATTAAATTTATATATTCTTCCTTAAAGAAAATAAACTTCTATAGAGGTAGTTATAGAAATGCATTTGGTATTCATTAGTGATGATACAGAATAGAATTTAGGTTTTATGCAGGATATAGGGTGAGAACACCATTAGCTGGAAACTATACTTACTTCTGAGTGATTTCTATAAAGTCCAATGATTTTACTTATTAAAATGGACAAATAAGTTATATGTTCCAGACCTAGGTGACAGTTACAAAAACTATCTAAAGACAAAAACAGTCCTACCATGAATGAGAGGATTCAATACGTTTTGTAAATGCCTCAAAAGAATTCTCTTTTCTTATCCTCATTCTATCTCCACTTCTGGACTTCAGTATTGTGAACACTTGCAGTTGGTCTAAGGAATTAGTCCGTCATCTGTCGCTATGAATTATCACGTCACAAAATGACTTAAATCACCAGTGCTAAGTGGCAGGACCTTATGATTCAATAAATATTGCTTTTCCAAAATCATAAAAAACCTCAGAAAGTGTATAGTTTGCTTCAATCATTTTATAGTTGTGGGAAATAAACATGAGGTGGAGAGACTTACCCAAGATCTCCTAAGTTCATGGCAGAGTAGAAACAACAAACATGTTTATTCATGATTGAAGGTTGTTCTACAATACCATATTTCAAGTCAAAACTTAAAATGGACTTGATTTTTGGCTGTGTTTAAACCTGTTATTTAAAAAACTGAGCCAGATGCAGCCCAAAATGGCAAAAAGGTTTTATGAATACACACTTTTAGCTAACAGCCAACCAGAAACCAAATAGGATAGCAATGTTACTATCAGAGTTGATCATGGGTCTATTACTAAAAGTAGCTGTAATTACACCAGCCTGCAGATTTCCTAGGATATTTTAAAACTCACAGGCACTTCTATTACATAGTTTAGGGTCACTGGAGAAAATTACTTTTATGCAGACAAAGAAACACATTTCTGGAAGAGGAGCTAAAGAAAATTTTGGCTGTTCTTCCTTCTCTATTTTATTCCTTGAAGAAATGTGCAGACTATTAACTTCGCAAGTTGAATATTATAGATGGGGGGAAAAAAGGAAGAAATAGAAATCCACCCAGTTCTGGAATCATGGATAGAGTTCTGGAAGATGGTTTGATCTTGTAATCTTTTTTACTGGTCCTCTCTTGGCACTCACTATCTTCTGATTAGCTGGAGTATATCTTCCCCTGTAATAATAAGTGTTAATCATAACTTTTCAGTCACCATTATGTTCAACAAAAAAACTATAGGCCACACAGAGCAAACTGTATATTGCACCTTGTTCCCACCCATAGGCCTTCACATGGAAACCTTCCTGTGAGTAGTTTCTGCTTACAGTGCAATCTTAGGCAGGCTTCTGCTATAACACGTCATCTCACTACAGCTACAGAGGCATACAGCTTAAGGGTAGATAATTCAAAGGCTGGGAAGTAGCATGTCAGGTGCCCTAATGTGGAAAGCTCTGTCTAATGAGGGATAAGACAGATCCAAGGTAAGACAGATCCATGAATTCCTTTTCTTAGATTTTCATGAGATCCTTTTTCCCTTATTGACTTATGCGCCATTAAAAAGCCAACCTTCCTTAGAGAGTAAAAGTCCACTTCAATTTCCTAAAAACTTTCTTAGTTAAGGGGTAATGGCAGTAAACATGACAGTAAGAACCTGTTATTTTCTCCTCATAAAAACAAAGGATAAAATTATCGCCTCCATAAAAGTGATGAGGAATTGGAAACTATGGTTAGAACAACTTTATCAAAACTCTGGAAATTAATGGAAGTATTGCAACAATCCTGGAAAATTTATAAAATAACAACAACAAATGGCTGAAACTTGGAACACTGAGCTTTGTAGCATTTTAACTTGCTCTATGCCTATCCACTGTTACCCTGGCCCTCATTCCTAGCTCCATGGTAGCCTTGAAAAGCAACAGCCCACAACTGCAGTGAAAACTCAGTAGCCTGGTAGACACCATAAGGGGCAGAATGGGCTTGAAGCTCCTTTAACACCTATTTCATTCCAAGAGTATTTTCATCATTTAAACAGTCTGGTGATTACCTGAAAGACCACTGGCAAAGCTGTCTTTATTTGACCTGACTTGGAGATTGTCCAGTATCAACAGCCTTTTCCCTAGGGGCATTTGCTGGAACAATAAGAAACCACTGTTTAATTTCAGAGCTGCCTGAGTTAGCAGATAACAACTGAGGCAAAAAATAGGCCTCAACTAGGAAGCTTAAAAGGAAAAGCTGAGAGGCCAGAGGCAGTGGCTCATACCCATAATCCCAGCACTTTGGGAGGCTAAGGGAGGCAAGTGGGTCACTTGAGGCTGGGAGTTTGAGACCAGCCTGGCCAGTATGGTGAAACCTTACCTGTACTAAAATTTATCTATCTATCTGTCTATCTATCTAGAGCCAGGCATAGCGCTGCATGCCTGTAATCCTAGCTACTTGGGAGGCTGAGACATGAGAGTCACTTGAGTGTGAGGCAGAGGTTGCAATGAGTCAAGATTACACCACTGCACTCCAGCCTAGGCAACAGAGCAAGACTCTGTCTCAAAAAAAAAAAAAGGAAAAGTTGAGAAATGAGTGTTAATAAGTTCCATTATATTTCTTGGAATCTAGAAGACCATACACATGTGGAACTGTGAGTATGTATAGAATGGTGTGTATACTCAGGAAAGGCCTGAAAAGACCCTAAGTTAGCTCTTGCCTCTGGCTAACCTTGAGGCTCTGCACAAGCAGGATGTGAAGAATAAGGTACAGTTGTAATTTGCCTTGCCAACTGTTGAAGGCATGTTCCAGCACATGCGCACGCACACACACACACCCCTCCCCGCCCCCACACACAGAATCCATCTGCAAAGGCTAGGAGATTTATTGATTCCAGGCATTCAAAGAAATCTTTTCAATCATTAGCTAATCCCTAAGCTAACTCAACAAAGACTTCAGTGTCCACCCCAACAAAGGATACAGATTTTATAGAATTTCAGAAAAAGTCACTAAACAAGCAAACAGCAGCAAAAACAGTGACAACAACAAACCCTGGGGAGGAGAAAGAAACTAATATAGAGAGTGGCCACATTATATTTTCTAAAACATCCAGTTTTCAACAAAAAAAAATTACAATATATGAGAAGAGACCAAAAAACATGGCTCTTACCCAAGAAAAAAAGCACCTAACAAATACTTTCCCTGAGGAAGTCCTGATGTTAGACTTAATAGACAAAGACTTTAAATCTACTATTTTAAAATATGTTTAAAGAACTAAAGGAAATCATATCTATAGAGGAAATTATGAGAATAATGTCTCACCAAATCAAGAACACTAATAAGAGTTAGAAATTGTTTAAAAAGAACCAAACAGACATTCTGGAATTGAAAATGAAAATAAATGAAATGAAGAATTCACTAGAAGAGCTCAACAGCAGGTTGGTATAGGCAGAAGAGTAAGTGAAGCTGAAGATTTGCCAATTACAGTCATCTGGTTTGAGCAACAGATAACAAAGAATAAAGTGGAGGAAATTAAAATATTTTACCCTAAAATATATTTCTTTAACACAATTTGAAATGTCAGTCTCTTGGCCAGCAGGTAGAAATGACTTTGCAAAACTATCTTAAGTCGGGAAAGTTTGCATTAATGTGGAGAATCTCCACTAATGCAGTTGTGCCATGTCCCCTTTCTACACCTCTCCCCAGATCTAGGAGAGATGGAAAGTCCAACACATTTAAAAGTCTGAGAAGAAACATTTACCATCTATTCCCCCTGAGGGTGGCTTTATCTACATAAAAAGACCACCTTTGTTCACAAAGCCTCTTCTCCTGGCTCCCATAACCTTTTTAAAATCAAAATCTAAGCCCCAACTCTTTCTATAACCTCGAAATGGTATATAAGTTTCTATAACTCATTGGGAAGTTGGATTTTCATTCTGAAGACTTCAATGTATACACATTAAATAAATTTGTGTGCTTTTTCTCCTATTAATAAATCTGCCTGTCTGTGATTTTTAGCAAACTTTAGGGGCCAAGAGCCTATGGCCCCCACTAAAGAAAACTGAACAGTCTCAGAGACCTATAAAACACCATCAAGCATATTAGTATATGCATAATGAGTGTCCCAGAAGGCAAGGGGAAAGAGAAAAGGACAGAGAGAATATTTGAAAAATAATAGCTAAAAGTTTCCCAAATTTCATTAAACACATTGATTTACAAATTTAAGAAGCCCAACAAATTCCAAAAATAATAAATCAAAGAGATCAATATCCAGACACATCATTGTCAAACCATCAAAAGCCAGAACAAAGAGGGAATCTTGAAAGCAGCTAGAAAGAAGCAACTTGGTATGTATAAGAAATCTTCAATAGGAGTAACAACTGATTTCTCATCAGAAACTATGAAGGCTGAAAGCAGTGGGATGAAATATTCAAAGTGCTAAAGGGAAAAGACTTCAACTAAGCATTCTATATGCAAAAAAAAAAAAACAACTATTCTTCTAAAATAAAAGAAAAATTAAGATATTTCCAGATAAGCAAAAACAGAAGGAATTAATCATCAGCAAACCTGCCCTATAAAAAATAGTAGAGACTTTTGTGTTAAAGTAAAAGAACATTTGATAGTAGTGCAAATCCCACATGAAAAATAAAGAAAACTGGTAAAGGTAACTACATAGGTAAACATAAAAAATAGAATAAATGTGGTTTTTGTTTGTAATTCTAAATCTCCTAACTGATTAAGAAAATGGCTGCATAAAGCAATAATTGTAAATCTGTTAATGGAAACAAAACATGTAAGGTTGTAATTTGTATGACAATACAGCACAAAATAAGGTGGAGGGAATGGAGCTGCATAGGACAGGACTTTTGATACACTGTTGAAATTAAGTTGGTTTGAACCTAAAGTAGATTGTTATAAATTAAGATGTTAATTGTAATTCCCAGAGACCAAGACCAGATGACTTTGCTGGTAGATTCTACCCAACATTAAATCACACATACAAAAAAACCAATCCATCATGCACACTTCATAAAAATGAAATAGGAAAGAATACCTCCCAACTTAGTTTATGAGGCAAATATTATCCTTATTTTCTTGTTTCTGCTTGTTTTAGGTTTGATTTGCTCTTCTTTTTCAAGTTTTATAAGGTAGAAGGCTTGATTTCATTTGAAATTATTCCTTTAAATATAATTATAGCTATAAATTTCTAAGCACTAACCTGATTTTATAAATATATGAAAAAAATCTATAGCCAACATCATATTTAATGTAAAAACCAAAAGCTTTCTCTCTAAGATAAGGAACAAGTTAAGAATGTTCACTATTACCACTTCTATTCAGCATCATATGAGAGGTTCTAGCCAGGCCAATTAGGTAAGAAAAATAGATAATGGCATCCAAACTAGAAGGAAAAAAAGAAGTAAAATGATCTCTATTTAGGTGACATAATCTTGTATACAGAAAATACTAGGGAATACACATACACAGGCACACATGCGCACGCGCACACACACACACACACACACACACACACACATATTTGTGAGATCTAATAAGTTCCTCAGGGTTTCTGGATTTAAGATCAATATGCAAAAATCAACTATATTTCTAGACACCAGCAATATACAGTCCTAAAATGAAATATTCTATTTCAAACTGCATCATAAAGAATATAAGGAACAAATTTAGCTAAAGAATTGCAAGATATGTACACTAAAATCTAAAAATTATCTTTGAAAGAAATTAAAGAAGATCTAAATAAATAGAAATTCCATGTTCTTGGATTGGAAAACTTAATATTGTTAAGATGGCAATACTACCCGAAGTGATCTACAGATTCAACACACTCGCTCCATCAAAACACCAGCTGTATTTTGTGATGAAATTGACAAGTGGATCCTAAATCCACAGGGAAATAAAAGGGACTCTGAATAACCAAAATAATCTTGAAAAAGAACAATAAAATTAGAGTATTCACACTTCCTGATTTCAAACTCACTAAAAAGTTAGTCATCAAGACAGTATGGTATTGGCATAAGGATAGTGTTATATATAAATCAATGAAATAAAACTGGGACACTAAGAGTAAACCCAAATGTTATGGTAAAATATTTTTTTTTACAAGAGTGCCAGGACCATTTAATTGGGGAAGGATAGTATCTTCAACCTATGGTGTTAGGACAGCTGAATAAATACAGGCAAGAGTGAAATCACCCTACCTCACATCATATACAAAAATGAACTAAAAATGGGTGAAAAGGGAGCTAAAAGTATAAAATTCTTAGAAGAAAACATAGGTGAGCAATAATGTCTTATATATGACACCTAAAACACAAGTAATAATGTCTTATATATGACACCTGAAACACAAGAAAAAGTAGATGATGTTCTTCATCAAAATTAAGAATCTTTGTGTTTCTAAAGATATCATCAAGAAAGTAAAAAGACCATCCACAGAATGGGAAAAAAATTTGCAAATCTTGTATCTCCTAAGGTCTAGTACCCAGAATATACAATGCTCTCAATGCAACGTAATAGGGACAAACAAACCAACTTAATAATAGTCAAAGGACTTGAATAGACATTTCTCCAAAGAAGAGATACAGTTGTCCCTCTACCATCCAAGGGTGATTGGTTCCAGGACTCCCATGGATAGAAAAACTCACAGATGCTCAATCCCTTATATAAAATTGTGTCATATTTGCATATAATGTACACATATAATCCAGTATACTTTAAATCATCTCTAGATTACTTATACATAATACAAGGTAAATGCTACATAAATAGATGTTATACTGTATTGGGTTTTTTAAAATTATTTTTTATTATTATATTATTATTGTTGTTGTTGTTTCCCCAATTTTGGTCCACAGTTGGTTGAATTCATGGATGCGGGATCCATGGGTATGGAAGGCTGTCTGTATAGAAATGGACAACAAATACACGAAAAGATGTTCAACATCATTAGTCATTAGGAAAGTGCAAATCAAAACCTCAGTAAGATACCACTCACATCCACTAGGATGGTTAACATTTTTTTTAAATAAAGGACAACATGTGTTGACAATGATGTGGAGAAAATGGAACCCTGATTCACTACTGATGGGAATATAAAATGGTACAGCTACTATAGAAAACAGCGTGGCAGTTCCTTAAAAAGAGAAACAGAATGGAATTTCTACTTCTAGGCATGCACCTAAGAGAATTAAAAACATTTACACACAAAACTTGAACAGGGATGTTCATAGTAGCATTCATTATTCATAATGGTGAATAGGTGTGAACACACAAATGTCCATCAGTTGATGAATGGATAAATAAAATGTGTTATATCCAAAAACTGAAATATTACTCTGCAACAATAAGGAATAAATAACGTGTTCATGGGATCAAGCAAGCATCACCACTAACGGATTCCAGAACATTTTCATCACCCCAAAAAGAAAGCCTATACGAATGAGCAGTCAGTTCTCAACCCCCCTTCCATCTTCCAACATGGATGAACCTACCTTGAAAATGTTATATTAAGTGGCAGAAGTTAAACATACAAGTTCATATATTGTATGTTCTCACCTACAGTTGGAAATGTGCCATATAACATTTCAATCAGCAATGGACTGCACATATGACAGTATTCTTGTAAGATTACAATACCGTATTTTTGTTGTACCTTTTCTATTTTTATATACACGAATACTTACCATTGTGTTACAATTGCCAGAGCATTCAGTACAGTAATATACTGTACAGGTTTGTAACTTAGGAGCAATAGGCTATACAATATAGCTAGCTGTGTTGTAGGCTCTACCATCTAGGTTTTTGTAAGCATGCTCTATGATTGCACAATGACAAAATTGCCATATGAGACACTTCTCACATGTCCCCATCATTAAGGAACACATGATTGACTATATATGAAATAATAAAACCAGAGAAAAACAAAAAGATAGCAGATTAGTGATTGCCAGGAGTTTACTAGAAGGGGGTTTGAGAACTGACTGCTCATTCGTATAGGCTTTCTCTTTGGGGTGATGAAAATGTTCTGGAATCAGTTAGTGGTGATGCTTGCTTGATCCCATGAACTTACTAAAAATCACTGACCCATATACTTTACTTTATTATTTTTATTTAAATTTGTTTTAAATTGGGTCTGACTCTGTTGCCCAGGCTGTAATGCAGTGGCACAATCATAGCTCACTGCAGCCTTAAACTCCTAGGCTCAAGTGATCATCTTGCCTCAGCATTCCAATGTACTAAAGATACAGAGTTGTATGCTAAAAGGATAAATTTTTTGGTATGTGAGTAATATCTCAATTAAAAAATATTTTTTAAATGTGCTTTGGGAATAATCCATTTCCCGTTGAAAATTTATTAATGATGTTTGAAAATGATTTTTTTTCTGGTGAAATATGGAACCATAACCACTCAATTATTATATTTAATTAATATAGCTCATTATAGGTATTTATTATTTATAGCACTAAATGATTTTCTATTACACTAAGAATGCTTTGAGTAGCTTCGAAATATGGCCCATTTCTAAAAGATCTAACTAACATGATGGCACTAATGTCTGAATAATAACTGACTAATGACACTAATGATGAAGCTGAGATACTTCAATGGTAAAAGATGTTTAATCTCCTAGATGTCTTTTAGAGTAGTGTTTTCCGAACTGCAGAATGCACATTAGTATATTGATTTACTGAATTACAATAGCAATAGAAAAACAGCAGAAAAGGAAACAGAAGAGGGAAAAGAACATACATTAATTAAAAAAACAGAAAAGGGGCCAGGTGCAGTAATTCATGCCTGCAATCCCAGCATTTTGGGAGGCCAAGGTAGGAGACTGCTTGAACCCAGGAGATTAAGACCAGCCTGAAAAACATGGCAAGACCCTGTCTCTACTCTCTACAAATAATAAAAAAATTAGTTGGACATAGTGGCTCATGTCTATAGCCTGAGCTACTCAGGAGGCTGAGGCAGGGGGATCTCTTGAGCTGGGAGTTTAGGGTTGCAAAGAGCTATCACTGTGACACTGCAATCTAGCCTGAGCTACAGAGCAAGACCTGACTCTTAAAAAAAAAAACAGAAAAAAGGACAGGAAAAGAAATATCAACATGCATCACACAGAGTAAGAGAAAATATTTCATAAATTGCTAAATATAGAAATACATATGTGGGCTATATTTCTATATATAGAAATACATAAATTATATATATATATATATATATGGATCACATTTACTGGTGTATTTTCAAATATTCTGATTAGTTCTGAACGTTAGGAAAACTGTGTAAGTCAATATTTTAATATTAGCACATATGAGAATATCCACCAAATCAAACATTTAAAGCCATGGAGACTTGATTGAAAGTTCACAAATCATCAATGTACCAATCCATGAATTATAATAAAGCAAATACTGATGTAACCACCACTTAGGTCAATCAATATAAGATTATCATCATACTGGAAGAAACCAGCATGTTGCTCACAATTATTATTTACTTATTCCTTTTTACTGGTATTAATAATAACTAGCCTATCTTCGGACATCACAGTTTAATTTTATCTTTGAACTTTAAATGAGATCACATTGTACATATTCTTTTATTTATGACCTACTTCACTCAATACTGAGAATTATCCATAATGCTGTGTGAGCTATATTTGTTTTTATTGTTATTACTTATATATATATATATATATAATTTTTATCCATTCCACTACTGATGGACATTTAGGCTATATTCAGTTTTGAACTGTCAAGAATAAAGCTGCTATGAACATTCTTATTCTTTTGGTATAAATATATGCACCATTCTATTTGATATATCACTAGAATTGTTGGGTTATAGAGAAGGTGTATGATCAGCTAAATATGGAAAGTAATGCTAAAATGTATTTGATATGGTTTGGCTCTGTGTCCCTAACCCAAATCTCATGTTGAATTATAATCCCTGGTGCTGGAGGAGTGACCTGGTGGGAGGTAACTGGATCCTGGCAGCGGATCACCCCCTTAGTGTTCTTGCGATAGTGAGTTCTCACAAAATCTGGTTGTTTGAAAGTATGTAGCACTTCCCCATTCACTCTCTCTCCTGCTCTGCCGTTTGAAGAAGGTGCTGCTTCCCCTTCGCCCTTCCACCATGACTGTAAGTTTCCTGAGGCCTCCCCAGCCATGTTTCCTGTACAGCCTGTGGGACTGTGATTCAATTAAACTTTTCTTACCGAGTCTCAGGTAGTTCTTTATAGCTGTGTGAGAATGAACTAATACAGTATTCCGTAGCGGTTGTAGAAATTTATACTCCCACCCACAGTGTATGAGAATCCCCTATTCCTTCATATCCCTGACAACACTTGGAATCATCAATCTTCAAAATTTGTGGTTGTATCTTGTAGTTTTAATTTGCATTCTGCTGATGAGTAAGAGTGCTGAGTCTCTCTTCACATGACCATTGACCATTTGATTATCCCATTCTGTGAGGTGCCTAATACCATAACTTCCTTTAAAGACTCAAATGTGAGTCATCAACAAAAATTTCCAGAGTTAAGCCAGTAAGTAAGAAAAGCAATATTTTGAGGTAGTACCAATTATATATACCTAATTTGGATTATTAGAGAGATATAGAAATATTTCTATTAGATGAGTGATTTGCATTATAGTTTCAGAGAGTATAGAGGATGTTTTCTCCATTTGACCATTTAGTCATAAATTCGTTCAAAAATTATTAAACACCAATTTATGCCAGGCACTCTATTCAACAATAAGTGTCATCAGAGATGGAAGTGACTGATCTGGGATCAAGCACAAGCAGTGCTGGAGGGCACAAACCAATTGAAAGGGCATGTATCCCAGACCATGCCACCCACCTTGATGCACCAGCACCTTAAGCTCAGTTCAGACCTGTGGCATGGAAGGCCACACAGACAAGCTGATTATCAGCCTGATTCACAGCTGCTGCTACATAAGGGGGTGAGGAGGAATGGGTTTGGCATCCAGGTGATCTACTTGGTTGTCCTTTGGTACTAACTTGCCCAATTTTGACAGTAAGTGGATAAGTATCTTAGCCATGACCTGGAAAGGACATGATAAACAGAAGCTCAGATTCCCCAGGGATAAGGGTCTGGGTCATTCTGCAAGAGGAAAAAGGTCCACACTTGAGTCAAGCATAAATCAGCTTGGTACATGGAACTGCAGCTGCACTGTAGCCCTACTCCCTCTGCCCAAACCTGGTTTCTAGCCTTCCCCCACAGGTGTTGATCCTAAGAACCCTCACTCAAACTTCCTGGGCAGGTGAAGTGGCTCATGCCTGTAATCTCAGCATTTTGGGAGGCCAAGGCGGGAGGGTCGTTTGAGGCCAGGAGTTCAAGAACAGCCTGGTCAACATGGTGAAACCCTAGCTCTACCAAAAATACAAAAATTAGTCAGGCATGGTGGCACACACCTGTAATCCCAGCTGTTGGGAAGATGATGCAGGAGAATAATTTGAACCCAGGAGGCAGTGGTTGCAGGGCACAGAGATCACACCACTGCACTCCAGCCTAGGTGACAGAGCCAGACTCCATCTCTAAATAAATAAATAAGTAAATAAAGTAAACTTCCTGCATGCTGATTCCCATTTGTGAGTCTACTCGCTGAGAGATCCAACTCTCAGCAATACTCAATGGAAAACCAAACTGCCCTCATAGATCTATATTCTGGTGATATATATGTGTGTATGTGCTAATATATGATTATAATAAAGAAGTTTAACTTTCATTTTTGAAATATTTCCCTCTTCACTATTTAAGCAAATTTGAATAACAGAAGTATATATTTTTAGAACAGATATAAATTGAAAAATAAATCTGAACTGCAAGATATTAATAAAAATATTTAGGGTGGTTGTACAGAAAAGTCAACATAGCAGGCTTGAGAGTATTGTCTTTGGAAAAGCCTGCTTGCAAGGTTGGTTCTTGGCTGGTATCTGGAAACTTATGGATAAACAGTTCCCTAAACTGATATAAACCTTTAATGATTCACTGTGCCTATGCTATTTGTACAAACAATGTGGTTTATATTGAACACCTGTTCTCCTTCTGGGAGTCTAGAATTCTGGTGCATGCCAGGCAGAGGAAGACTATGTGATCTGTTCCCAATAGAAACACTGGGCCTACACTGCTCTCCACTTTAAATACACAAAATATACATTCTCCACTTTAAATACACAAAATATTGATCGGCCATTATTAATACCCATTTTTAGAGTAAAGCAATATTCCCATTCTCTCTCCCTCTTTTCCTTCCTCTTTCGTCCTCTCCTTCACTCCTTTTTTTTTTCTTTCTTTCCTTCTCTAAGAAAAAAAGAAAAGAGAAAGAAACACTGGGGGCTAAGTATCTAATGAGCTTCTCTGGTAGATAAAACTTCATATACTGTCATACCTGCTACTGCAACTCCTTGCTGGAGTTAAATTAACTATGTGACCCTAACTTGGAGAAAACTTTTGGAAGCTTGGGCCTAGTTTTCTTAGAATCCATCCCGTGTGCCTTATCCCTTCATTGATTTTGTTTTGTATTCCGTTGCTATAAATTCCCTGTGAGGCACACGGATTGGATAAAGAAAGAAAAAAAGGAAAATATATATTAGACACAAGTACAAGAATTTGCCCATCCTTATTAATTCTTCCAATGAATCATTGAATATGGGCGTGGTCTTGGGGACTCTGACACAGTGGTATAATAGTTTTTCTAGGGAAGTCCTTTGTCAGAATTTATTTTAATATTTAAACTACATTATATTTCCAATAATGAAAATGTATAAAGATAATGAATAATAATTTAAAGCATTTGACTATTCAAGAAAGAATATACTTCATCTAACTAAATATATTTAATTCTATCTCATTAATCTCCAGCAAAGAAATTTGCTATACTTGAGTGCCTCTTACCTTGATCTATATTTAAAAAGGATTCTGACTTACAGCTCATTCACATCTTGGTTTAATTTTTTATAGTGTTAAGTTGAGTGAACGTTTTCCCCTACATGGAATAAAGTTACTCGGAGAAGGTTTACCTGAGTAATTCTTCTGTATTTAGTACAGGACCAGGGAAAATTATGTATATATATAACCTTCTAAACTTACAAAAAATTCCTGTTTTTTTTTTCCTTAAGAGACAGTGTCTTGCTCTGTTGACAGGCTGGATTACAGTGGTGCAATCGTGGCTCACTGCAGCCTTGACCTTCTGGGCTCAAGTGATCCTCCTGTCTCAGCCTCCCAAGCAGCTGAGACTACAGTGCACACCACCGCAACCAGTTAATCTTTCTAATTTTTTGTAGAGACAGTGTCTTGCTATGTTTCCCAAGTTGGTCTTGAACTTGAGGCCTCAAGAAATCCTCGTGCCTCAGCCTCCCAAAGTGCTGCATGACAGGCATGAGTCACCAGGCCCTCTGTTCTTTATCTATCCTAAATTGGTTTTGTTTACATAGGACAACAGTTTAAACTGCACTGTCATCTATGATTATTTTAGTGTCCACTCCAGTGAACATATTAGTGAAGGGCTGACGCTGTAATTGCTCAGGCATACCTTGTCTCATTATGATTCACTTTACTGTGCTTCAATAATACTGCATTCTTACAAATTGAAGATTAGTGGCAACCCTGTGTTGAGCAAGTCTATCAGCATCATTTTTCCAGTAGCATATGTTCATTTCATGTCTGCATCAGACTTTGGTAATTCTTACAATATTTCAAACGTTTATTACTTTATCTGTTATGGTGATCAGTGATCTTTGATGTTACTACTGTAATTGTTTTGGGGAGCCATAAATCATGCCCATATAAAACAGCAAACTGTTTAATAAAGGTATGTAGGTTCTGACTGCTCTGCCAACCAGCTATTCCTGGGTCTCTCACCCTCTCTTTGGGCCTCTCTATTCACTGAGACACAACAATATTGAAATTAGGCCAATTAGTAACCTTGTTATGGTGTTAAGTAAAAGGGAGAGTTGCACATCTCTCACTTTAATTTGGCTAGAAATGATAAGCTTAGTCATTTAGTGAGGAAGGTATGTTGAAAGCTGAGATAGGCTGAAAGCTAGGCCTCTTGTGCCAAACAGTTAATCCAAGTTGTAAATGCAAAGGGAAGATTCTAAAAGAAATTAAAAGGACCACTCTAGTGAGCACACAAATAATAAGGAAGCAAAACAGCCTTCTTGCTGATAGGGAGAAAGTTTGAGTAGTCTGGATAAAAGACCAAAGAAGCCACAGTATTCTCTAAAGCCAAAACCTAATCAAGAGTAAGATCCTAAATCCCTTCGATTCTTTGAAGGCTGAGAGAGGTGAGAAAGCTGCAGAAGAAAAGCTGGAAGCCAGCGGAGGTTGGTTCATGAGTTAAGAAAAGAAGACCTCTCCATAACATAAGAGTTCCAGGTGAAGCAGCAAGTGCTGATGAAGTAGCTGCAGCAAATTCTCCAGATGAACGAGCTAAGATCACTGAGGAAGGCAACTACACTAACCAACAGATTTTCAATGGGAACAAACAGCCTCTGTTGGAAAAAAAGATGCCATCTAGGACATTCCTAGCTACAGAGCAGAAGACAATGCCTGGCTGCAAAGCATCAAAAAACAGGTTGACTTGTCCAAGGCTAATGCAGCCAGTGACTTTATGTTGAAGCGAATGCTCATTTACCATTCTAAAAATCCTAGGAATTATGCTAAACCTACTCTTCCTGTACTCTGTAAATGAAATAAAGCACAGATGACAGCACAGAATTTAGTTTACAGCATGATTTATTGAATATTTTAAGCCCACTGTTGAGACTTACTGCTCAGAAAATAAGATTCTTTTCAAAATATTACAACTCTTTGACAATGTACCTGGTTACAAGAACTCTGAGGAAGATACACAAGGGATAAATGCTGTTTAAATGCCTGTTAACATACCATCTATTCTGGTGCCCTGATCAAGGAGTAATTTTAACTTTCAAGTGTTATCATTTAAGAAATACATTTCATAAGGTTATACCTGCCATAGATAGTGATTCCTCTGATAGATCTGGAAGAAAGCCTTCTGGAAAGGATTCATCATTCTAGATGCCACTAAGAACATTTGTGATTTATGAGAGGAGGTAAAAAAATGTCAACATTAAAAGAAGTTTGGAAGACGCTGATTTCAACCCTCAGAGATGACTTTGAGGGGTACAAGACTTCAGTGGAGGAAGTCACTGTAGATGTTTTGGAAATAGCAATTCAGTCATCTCTTCAGGCTGTAATCTCATGATAAAACTTGAATGGATGAGGAGTTGCTTCTTACAGATGAGCAAAGAAAGTAGTCTCTTGAGATGAAATCTGCTCCCCATAAAGATGCCGTGGTGTCATTTTTGAAACAATAGCCAAGGATTTAGAATATTCTATGGACTTAGTTGAGAAAGTAGCAACAGAATTTGAAAAGACTAACCCCAAGTTTGAAAGAAGTTCCACTGTGGGTAAAATGCTATCAAACCGCAACACATATGGTAGAGACACCTTTCATAAAAGAGACAGTTGTGCAGCACTTCGGTGCCCTGTTTTCAGAATTTGCCACGGGTACCTCAGCTTTCAGCAAGCACCACCCTGATCCGTCAGCAGCCGTCAGCATGGAGGCAAGATGCTCCACCAGCAAAAAGATTACAACTCACTGAAGGCTCAAATAATCAATAGCATTTTTCAGCATAAAATCTTTTTAAATTAAGGTATCTACATTGTTTTTAGACATAATGCTATTGCACACTTAAGAGACTTACAGTAATGATATAAAAATAAGTTTTATATACACTGAAAACCCCAAAATTTGTGTAACTCACTTTATTGTGATACTTAATTATAATGGTCCAGAACCAAACCCATAATATCTCCAAGGTATGCCTGTGTTTATGTCATTGTTAATGGTGTAGTTTTAAGCTCTTCTGGATACATATTATTTTAGCTTAAAAATAATATATTATCGTGTTTGAGGACTAAAAATGCCTCTGGGATCTAAAAAAGAAATGTGTACAAATAGCGGAAAAGATCACAAACTTCTTTAAGTTCTCTTACCATCTGCTATTTTATATTATTGCTATAAAACCTAGAAGTTCAACTTCCAAAATGTAGTGGACACCTGTTTTGTCAGTGCCATTTATGTGCAAATGTAATTAATTAGAAAGAAAATATATAGCTAGACTTACGTTTTCACTAAATTCTCTTGCATCCTAGGCGGTTGATCCATCTGTTGCCTTTTAGAAACTTGATGTAAGCTAGAACCCTGAAATACAAAAATGTGACTGTTTATCCTCTTAGTTCATAATTGAGTTCAGAAATAAGAGAGAGAGTCAATTCTCAATTAACTCTCCCACAGGTTCTTTTGCAGCATGTGTAAGAGAAGCTAAGAAAAATGGAAAAGACTGACCTTCTCCATTATTATCAAGCCTCTAAAGATTCTGGAAATCCCCTTCTCAGCCCCATAGTCCATGTGACTTATTAAAAAAAATATGGAGGAAACTGTGAAAACCACATAACCTGTGTTGTATAGATCATTAAAACTTCTTGCAGCAGACACTAAATATAGATAATACATGCACCCTGCCATTATGGTACATAAGATAATAGAAACTTTAGTATTTTGAGGCAGAACTAGAAAGACAATATTTTCACTTTTGCCTACCTTGAAATTCCTCCAGGACATAAAAGTGGAAACTTCTAGTAGGCAGTATAAATGCAATCTGCAATTCAGAAACAATTGAAGCTGATGACTTTAGAGATGGCAATTGAAGCCAAGAGTGAATGAGATCATTCGTTAAGGGTACACAGAGAAGGAAGAGAATCAATAATATAAACTTGAGAAGGCAACTTTTAAGGGATAGGACAATCACCAAAGATAGACAGGCTATCATTTAAACAATAAGAAAACCCAAAGATAGACAGGCTATCATTTAAAGAATAAAGAAAAAATACTATCATGTAAGTCAAGTCAGGGAGAGTGGGGAGTATTCAAAGAAGTGAGCATGGTTGGCAGTGAAAACTGCCTCACAGATGCTTCACCAAACTTGAACAGGAGTTGCTATATTTGGCTATTAGGAGAGAAACTGGGTGAAAGCACAATAGCGGGGTCACAAGAGAAATAAAAAGAGATCAAGGACTAAAAAGCGAGGGCAAAGAGCATATTCATTTATTCACGAAGTTTGGCTTAGAAAAAGAAAGCTAAGGTAGTAGTTTTATGAAGACAGTTAATGGTAAAGTAAAGGTTTGTTTTTATTTTGTTTTGGTGGGAGGGTTGAGCACGTCACAAGCAAAGGTTAAGCCAAAGGCAATGAAAGAGAGATTAAAAATATGAGAAGGAATATTATTAAGTAAGTCCTAGAGGCAACAGACCGGGGAAGAGGTTTGGGATGCTTTTCCTTTAAGACAGGAAGAACAGGAACAGTGGATAAAGATGTGAATAAATTTGAAAATAAAAAGTAGGAAAGTTGAGTTTCACACCTGATAGACTGTCTTTTTTGTGTGTGAGCTAAGATATAGATCATTTGATATGAATGAAAGGTTTGGGTATATTGGAACAGAAAATGGAATTCATTCATTCATTCATTTAGCTAATGTTATTGAGTAACTACTGTATGCTGCCACTACATTAAGCACTCAGGTACAAAGACAAATGGGTCATGGTTCTATTGGGGAAACAGCAAAATAGGTGATTACAGTTAAGTGCCTTGATAGAGACGTGCACAGGTGCTTTGTAAGCATACAGATGAAGCTAATTGAGGGTGGTAGGGGAGGGCTTCAATGGAAAAGTAGCCAATTAAGAACTAGGGAAAGGATATTCTAGGTAGGAACAGTAAGGACCTTAGGTATAAAGCAGCAGATATATCCAGGAATTGCACATAGCATTTGGTCTAAATGCAGTCCAGGATATTAGCAGGAATAATGCTGCAGAGACAGGCACAGCCAAGTTGGAGAGAACCCTGTGGAGACCATATGACAGAGCTTTGCTGTGATCTTCTCGGCAATGCAAACTGAAGGTTTTTAACAGGAAAAGACACTGTTGTATCTGTATTTCAGAATGATCACTCAGGCAGCAGAGAAGAAAAATGGGTGTGGTCGAGTTGGTTAAGGCTTTGGTAACTATGCTGTTGAGATTATATCTCAAGTAGTCAATTTAAACCTAGGGAGCCATATTTTTAAACGAACAATAACAGAATTGTCTAAAAAGTCACCAGAAATACTTGGGCAGTCTGGAACCCATGTCATGAGGAATGGCTAATGTAACTTAATATTTTAGCTTAGAAAACAAAACAAAATAAAAAACTACGGGAAGACTGATAGTCATTTACAAATCTTTGAAAAACTATTATGTAGGAGGAGTGTAGACTTGTTCTTATTCTTCAGAGGCTGTAACTAAACCAATGGGTTTTAAGGAAGTTTCAGGAAAGGAGAATGAGAGGCATCATATGATGTTTTAACAATTTTAACAATTAGAACTTCCTGATAATGAAATAGCAAAGCCTCAGATTCCTTATTTGTAAGCTAAAAGCATTATTTTTCTCAATCTCTCACAGACATTGCTAAAATTTTATATTTACGAGGATAGAAACTAAAACTTAAGTTTATTTTGTGTTGCAAAAAATTCTAATCAGACTTTCTGCCTGACTTTAAATAATGCAATATACCTATCTATTAAAAAGCAATGTCCATTCTGTACTTAAATTGTGCATATAAGACAACTCCCGAGAGGGGGAAACTGTTTCATTCAAAACAATGAATTGAGAGTGAGACAAAGCCATATGAAGGACAGCAGTAGAAGGATAAACAGCACACTCAGCAAATAGCTCTTGTTATCTACCAATAAATCAATTATTTACATATTCAGCATGGAAAGAACTGAAAATCATCCATTAACCTTTCCAATCACCATAGTGTCCACATGGTTAGAACTGTCCTTCACTATAAAGATTAACAATTCACTCTAGAGTGAAAATCCTTATTAACATTTAAACTGGGGACAGGATTAACATCTTCCTGGGAAGCTGTTAAAATAGGCTTTTATCATATGTTCAGTGATCCTGCAGAGTCAGAGTAGGATTATTTCACATAAGTGAATTTTTCAGATAAACAAAGGTAAATGAATGCTTTGAGGACAAAAGACTTTATTTTTAACCTTACAAAAATCCTCCAACAATGTGTTATGTATTACCTTTTTCTTAATTACTTGGGCTTCGATTAGGAACATAAATTCTGTTTTATGTTCAGTTCAGTAAGTAATTTTGCATATTTACTTTTTGCCACTCATTGTGAAAGGGAATAGAAAGCATGAGTCACCCTGCCTGACCTCAGGGAGAAACCTACAGCTGAGTGAAACAAACAGATAAATCAGCAATAAGGGACCAGGTGGAAGGCTAAGGCAAGTAGAAATTCTGGTGCCCCTGTCACAGAGAGGGGCTAGGAGCATCAGGAAAGAAACACAGGAAAGTGATATTCATCATTTCCTGGAATTTACAACCTATTATATGCCAGAAATTTCACTCAGCACTTCACATATATTATTTTTCTACATACAAAATCCTTTCAAGATACTGATATTTCCTTTTCACAGGTGAGGAAGGAAATTAAGGCCCAGAAAGGTCACACAGTAATAAGTACAGAGCTAGGATTCAAATTCAGATTTGCAATGGCTCTACAGTCTAGTCTTTTCATCACTTCATGTCCCATAAAGAGGTAGTGTCTGTGCTAGACCTTGAAGGAAGTGGAATTGACATGTATGAGAAGGAGCATATTCAAGCACATAGTCTGAGGAAAGGCATAAGGGTGCCTGTGTTCTAGGAGTAATCAGTGCATCCAACCCAGTATCAAGGACCATGAAGTTTAAGCTAATCATCCATTTTACAGACGAGACTACAAGGACTGATCCTATCTTGTCTCAACACTATAACCCACACTGCCTTCTACCCACTGTAGACCTGACTTTCTCAAAATTTTATAAATATCCCCTTATTGGCTCTAATCCCCAAACCTAATGCCCTTCCTTTCAACCCTTTCATTAAACCATCTAGATATTCTGAATTGGTGATTAGCAAATTATTCTTTACACCAATCTCATTCTCCAAATCCTCTACCTCCTTTTCTGACCTAGCTGTGTCTTCAGGATTCCAACACTCTTTTCAGCTCTTCTTCCCTTGACTGTCACTGCTGAACTTCTTCAGAGTTATATCCTAGATTATGTTTTCTTTTCCCACTGTGTATTCTCCCCACTGCATTTCATTCATTCAATGACTTCACTTTTTATATAATAATAATTTTCAAATCTTTGTTTCCTGAGAGTCATATATGTCCAACTGCTCTTTGGACACTTCCATGTAGATGGCACACATTGAAAACTGAGTTTACAACCTAATCCTAAAACATATACCAAAATAAGATTAATACTGATTAAATAGTTAAATGTCAGATATTATGCTATACAAGTACTAAAAGATGTGGTGAATGCTATGAAACATTGAGACGGTCTTTTTAACTATAACATTAGAAATCGTAAATAAAAGATGGCTCTGACAACATCAAAATACAAACTCTACAATACCAACAATATCATAAATAAAATGGAAAGGCAAATGAATAGCTTGAAAATAGATGCAACATCTTTCATAACTTACTGATCAGCTCCCTGTCCTATATTTATAAGGACACACTTCTACCAACAGCAGTTCTTATCTCTCAGCTCTCACCATGCATAATCATAAAGTGAAGTGCCTTTAATTTCGTGATAGCACAGAGATAGCAGCAACCTGTTTGAATTCCAGTGATTAGAGGTGAAACTAAAAGGATAATTAAGGAAGGAAATATGAAAAATAACCTCTTAATTTGGAAAACTGTTATGTCCTTTTTACCTTTTTTTTTTTTTTTTTTTTTTTTTTGAGATGGAGTCTTGCTTTGTCACCCAGGCTGGAGTGCAATGGTGCCATCTCGGCTCACTGCAACCCCTACTTCTCAGGTTCAAGCTATTCTGCCTTACCTCTCCAGTAGCTGGGACTACAAGTACCCACCACCATACCCAGCTAATTTTTTTTTATTTCTAGTAGATTCAGGGTTTCACTATGTTGGCCAGGCTGGTCTTGAACACCTGACTTCGTGATCTGCCCGCCTTGGCCTCCCAAAGTGCTGGGGTTACAGGCATGGCCATTTTTACCTTTTATACAAGTTGTATATTTTCCTGTTTACCCTCCATATTTAGAAACTTAATTCCAACATCTGCTTCTCTCCCAAACCAAAAACAAAACCTAGAAAAGTGAAAAATATAATTTATAGTAAGAGGAAACACTAAGAATTTGAAATAAAAAGAGTTACCTGAGTCACTTCAGCTAGGTATGTACGGCATTTATTGTTGATCCTGTGGTAAGCCTATGTGAAGATACAAAAGTAAAGAATCCAACATATGAGAAGATGAGCAATCCTAGCAAGACTAAGTTAAGGTTTATGTCTCTATAGTGTAGAAAATAGTTTTGTAAGCATTTTATGATAATTACAGAGTAGCTTTGTAGATAACATTAGAAATAATGGCAGTTTCAAAGGAATTGCTAAATATAAAGTAAAAACAAACCTTTGATTCTTGTTCCAGTTTAAATGCATAGTATTTCACTTGGCTTTCAAGAGTCCTCTTCTCTTTTTCTAGCTGTTTAAGTAATGTGTTTAAGGATTCCTGAAAATAGAAATAGGAAAATTTTCTATGTACTCATGTTCTAAACAAAATAAGAAATGACAGTTTCTTCACTAGCAAATGCCTTGTATACCTAACATTTTGTGATTTCATAATTCTATGATGTGTCCTTTTTTTCTCTTTTTTTGAGACGGAGTCTCACTCTGTCACTCAGGCTTGAGTGCAATGGCATGATCTCGGCTCACTGCAACCTCCACCTCCCAGGTTCAAGCGATTCTCCTGCTTCAGCCTCCCAAGTAGCTGGGACTACAGATGCCTGTCACCATGGCCAGCTAATTTTTTGTATTTTTAGCAGAGACAGCGTTTTGCCATGTTGGCCAGGCTGGTTTTGAACTCCTGACCTCAGGTGATTCACCTGCCTCAGCCTCCCAAAATGCTGGGATTACAAGTGTGAGCCACTACACCTGACCGATATGTACTTTTTAAGTAACAGTAATAATCACAATATTTATTTAACTGTAACAATATGCCATGTATTGTACTAAGTCCTTTTCTTTTCATATTAAACAATCATTATTTGAAAAACAGTATCACACAAACTTAACACTATCTATCAAACTTCAATAAGGGCGATTTCAGCATCAATTAATGAATAGTAGCTAAACTAACAAGAGATCAATCAAAAGTCCTTTAAAGGGAGCAGCACTGGCTGATGTTCTGCTGAGGCTCTGGGCATTCAGGACCCGGCTACAGAGAAAACAGAATCAAATCAACCAGAGCTCTGGAACCAAGCCCTCACATCGTGACCTCCCTCCCTCCTGGGAGCTCTGGTGGACCTGGCACTTCCAGGTTCCCCTGGCACTTCTGGGCCCTGTGGGCTGCAGGCAGAGCCCCAGGAACCAAAGAACCACTCTGGAAAGGCTGGAACATGGCCTCACAGTCAGCCTGTTGTGGTCATTTTTTTCCCAGAGTGCCCAGAGAGCTCTCTCAATGGACATGGCAGTCATCCAGCCTTCCTGAGATGTTTTCTCATGGAAGGGCATCTTGCTATGAAAACTGGAAGTGTCTCTCTTCAATTCTTGGGCCAGTTCTTGGAACAACTTGTAGCAGTCTAATACAAGCAGTTCGAGTTTTCATGTACCTTGTGAAGCCTCTGGTCAGGGTCCAGGCAGTAGGTGTTCTCCTCCATGGACTGTTGCTGAGGCCCCATTACATGTTCTTTGTGCAGTTCAGACAGAGTGGGAAGGGTTAGCAATTGCTTCAGGAACTACCTCTCAGGCTGTGCCTTTGCACCCTGCAAAAAGGCCTACTCCCCAGCATAGTGGTTCATACCTGTAATCTCAGCAGTTTGGGAGGCCAAGGCAGGAGGATCACTTGGGCTCAGGAGTTCAAGACCAGCCTGGCCAACATGGTGAACCCCTGTCTCTACTAAAAATACAAAAATTAGCTGGCATGGTGGCACATGCCTGTAATCCCAGCTACTCAGGAGGCTGATGAAGGAGAATCGCTTGAACCCAGGAGGCGGAGGCTGTAGTGAGCCAAGATCATGCCACTGTACTTCAGCCTGGGTGACAGAGTGAGACCCTGTCTCAATAAAAATAAAAAAGAAAAGAAAAGGAAAGTCTTGCTCACCAATCAGACTTTGGTCTTGTCCAGTGAGTTCTTTCCTTCTTTGGATTTCTTCCCATAATTGCATTCTGCTTCTTCAACCTCCCCTCAGGAAATAAGGATGCACCTAAGCTACCATTGTCATCCATAGTCGTCAGAGGAACTTGTGGCCGGGATGCTGGGGAACCCACTATGTCCTGCTTCCCTGATCGCCTTTGCTGCCAAGTCCTGATGCCCCACATTGTCTTTTACCACCCTCCAGCAGATGCAGGGTGCTCAGCACAGTGTGGCCCAGGGAGGTCAGTTGCCTCACTCCAACGTTCATGAGCTGTTTCATTCCTGCCTTGGCCTGCTCCAGCCTTTCCTGCTTCTCCTTCTTTGCCTGCAAGCATCACTTCCATCTTGCAGTTTCTTGGCTGGGCAGCTCTGCCGGTTGCTGATGGTCAGTGCTGTCATTCAGATCACCTGCGGTTTGCCCCTGCACATCTTCTCCACCGTGCTGTGAAGTGTGAGAGATGTGCTTTGCATCAGTCACTTGGGGAAGTTCAGGAGGCCTATTTTTTCATGCTTTTCTCAGAAGCTCACTGTTTTAGTATATTCTCATGCTGCTACAAAGAAATACCCAGTACTAGGTAATTTATAAAGAAAAGAGGTTTAATTGTCTTACAGTTCCGCACAGCTGGGGAGGCCTCAGAAAACTTACAATCATGGTGGAAGGCACTTCTTCACAGGACAGCAGCAAAGAGAATGAGAGCAAGCAGGGGAAATGCCAGACATTTATAAAACCATCGGATCTGGTAAGAACTCAGTATCACAATAACAGCATCGGGGAAACAGCCCCCATTATTCAGTCACCTCCAGCTGGTCCCATCCTTGACACATGGGGATTATTACAATTCAAGATGAGATTTCGGTGGCGACACAGAGCCAAACCATATCACTCAGTCAGGATTTAGGACCTCTCAAGCAGAGGGTTTGGAGCGGTCAAGGACTGGCCTCCAGCATGGGTGATATGAGGCCCCCACTGGCCTGGGGTGCTGGGAACATTTTGGCCCTGGCCTTTCCATGGTCCTCACCCTGGGCTGAATCCCTCTGGGCCGTCTCTTCCCTTCTTCTCACTGCATGTCATCTCCTGACCATAAAGGCCACCACAACAGCGCATGTCCAGATCATCCAGAGCATCCATAGGTTCACCGGCACTAGTCCCAGGATTCTGCACATCACTAATTACCTGCCCACAGGTGGGCCGGCAGCAGCTGGATAGGCATTGTGTGGCAGGCAGAGGCACTCTGTGGCTCCCAAGGGCTCTGCAGCTCTGCTTCCACTTGCCAGCAGCCTGTGGGCCACAGCTGGCCATTGAGAACCCTGTGGAGTGTTCTGTCTCTAACATAAACAAGGACCTATTAACCAGGGTAGACCACCCATTGAGTTGGGGGTAGGGGAGGCACCTGGTGTTTTAGAAAACTGTGTTCTTGATTTGCTGTGCAAATATGCAATGCCTTGGAAGAGTAGAAATAGCTCATGGAAGCCCCTAGCTTGGGCCACTCCTGGCCCCATCTAGCCCTACAGCACAGCTAGAGGGTCAAAGCAGGGCTATGTCGTAGCCCTATGTCCATACATACTCCTCTTGGGGCAGTGTGGTGGCTCATCCCTGGTGAGGCTCATTACCCTAATTTCAAGTTTCCTTCTGCTTCGGAGAAGCCTGGTTCTGCCAACAAATAGTCTGTCTACCTTACTAGATTGAGCTCCTTGATGAAAGGGCTATGTTTTCTTCATCTCCTTATCTCCAGTAGCTAGCCAATGCCCAGTACCCACTAAGAGCTCAGTCAGTTTTGTTTTCTTGTTGACGCTACTCTGACTTGAGGCGTCCCCTCTTGATCTCCATATTCAGATCTGTTAATGAGTAAGAGGGTAAAGGTCCCTCTAGCTTTAAAACACCTGTAATATAGAGAGAACTCAGAAACCAGAACCAGAAGCTAAGGAATGGCCAATGGAACATTTTCCCTGTGTGATGGATGGGACCTTAGCTCTGGCTACTGGGGTGGTATCTTGCTACTTGAAAGTCTGCAGAATTTGACCCTAGTTTTCAAATCAGACTCAAGAATGATCTTCAGTGTTAGTGGTTTTGTTTTTGTTTTGAGACAGTTATTGAGACAACAGCTTCTGGAAATCTTTTTCACAGAGCATATGGGGGCTTCTTTGGCCAAATTGAGTGAGTACAGGCTCTATCAGCTCGGCAGCTGCTGTCTGGGCCACAGTCTTTCTGCTGAGTCCTGCTCCTCTACAGATGTTTTATCAGAGGCATTTGAACCAGAGCAACTCCATCTTGAATAGAGGCTGGGCAAATTAGGCTGAGACCTACTGGGTTGCATTCCCAGGAGATTAGACATTATTAGTCACAGGATGAAATAGGAGGTTGGCACAACGTACAGGTCACAAAGACATTGTCAGTAAAAAATGCAGTAAAGGAGGGGGCGGAAACCCACTAAAAGCTGAGATGGCCACAAAAGTAACCTCTGGTCATCCTCACTGCTCATTATATGCTAATTATAATGTATTAGCATACTAAAAGACACCTCCATCAGTACCATGACAGTTTACAAATGCCATGGCAGTATCAGGACCTTACCCTATATGGCCTAAAAAGGGGAGGAACCCTCAATTCCAGCAATTTCCCACCCCTTTCCCAGAAAACTCATGAATAATACACTCCTTTAGCATCTAACCAAGAAATAAGCACAAAAATAGTCAACCAGCAGCCCTTGGGGCTGTTCTGCCAATAAAGGGGTCATTTTTTTTATTCCTTTACTTTCTTAAACTTGCTTTCACTTTCCTCTATGGATTTGCCTCAAATTCCTTCTTGTTCAAGATCCATGAACCCTCTCTGGGAGTCTAGATCAGGATCCCTTTCCATTAACAGACATTACGGTGTGACTGTCTATATCATCTGTCACAAGTATGAAAATAACAACCAAGAGCCTGAAGCTGCCAGGGTAAGCGCCTGTGGAGGAATCCTGCTCCCTGCAGGCATATCTAAAAGGTGTTCCTGTGCTCAGGCCCTGCTCTTTCCAAAACGGCAGGCGCAGGGACTCCCAGGATCCCACTGCCTTGGATACCACAGTCTGTGTAGGCAGCATAACTAAAGTGGTGAGAGCTTCCATGACAGTGAGGGCCAAGAGCAGGATGGTCGAATTACAAGGTAGCGTCCTGCCCTCTGGCAATGAACTGAGTCACTCAGTCCCTGTCTCCCACTCAAAGCCACCATCTTGTCATGACTTCCTTCAGGAGGACTGTGAGCTCTCCCCCAGGACCGGCTTCTTGGCTTCCCTTTGTTACTGGATGGGAAGTCCTGACTGCAAGTTGTCCAGTTTCTTGGTGTATTGAACAAAATAAACAAAGCAACAGATGACAGAGACATATATTTATTGAAGCAAAAGTACACTCCACAAAGTGGAGCAGGCTCAAGCAAGTGACTTAAGAGGTCTGAATATAATGTTTCCTGAGGTTATTAACTAAAAGAACTTGATGCAGCCTAGCATAATTAGTGGCTCAAAGCTTAAGAGTTGAAGGCAGAATGCTAGGCATAAAGCTAAATCTGTAGCAAAGAAAACCCATACTACCACTAGCAAATAACATGTGTCCGTTCTATAGAAAAGCTAGATTCTTTATGATTAGTCTTGCCTCTAGAGCCTGCCCTGTGATCACAGAATTGAACATTAGAAAAATGCCATTGGGAACTTGCTGTTGGAACATACTATTGTGCATTTCTGAGTTCAGGTAAACCGCTCAGTTGGTTTTAGCCCAATAGAGCCAGGTGCCAATTTACTCTAAATCTGTTTAGGCCTGGGTTGTTTAATCATCACACACTATTTAGTTTTCTCTTATATTCCGGCAAAACCATTAAGAGGTAGCCCTGCTGAGAGACTTTCACATGACAGAAAATTTTTCAGAAAGTTCATATAGAGGAATAACTGTCTATACCTGTAATGCTGCCCAGAAATGGCTGGTCCCACCCAACTTGAATCCGCCACCCAGAAATGACTTATGTTGACGTTTAAACCTTCTCTGCCAACACTTCCGCACATAGTGTTCAGATTATGAAATACACAGCCCTTGGGAAGGTATGTGATCTCATCCTTAGAAAGATGAATGAAAATAATTTTCTAAGGCCAGCCTGACCAGCTGTCACATAATGCTATTTGAACTGCACCATCATGACTGTGCCAGCACCTGATGAATGATGAACACCTCCATCTCCTTCTGGGTGTGAAAAGTTATATAATATATTGATTTACTGCTGGATCTAGTCTCCCACTAGCCCCTGTCCTGGTAGTCTTTGACTTCTCACATATGCCACAAAGATTAGTTCTAATACCTAAATAAATAAAAGTACTACCAGCCTTGAACTATACTTAGGAATTCAATTCATGCTTCAAGTATGCTTTTAATTGTGGCTCAAGTCTTCAATCATGAAAACCTGAAGATTCCCTGCCCCAAGTGAAAGGATAAAGGTGGCTGGAGGGGTGAAGACTGATATACTGGATAGTCTAACATAGCATTTTTAAAGAGCAATTTTTACCTAGGAATATGTTCTGGGCTCTGCACTGTGCATAAAAGGGCCATCTAACTATAGGTCCAGAGCCAATGGGCTTGGTTTCCTGAACTACGCCTCTGTGCACAGCTCTGGATCAGTGATGGGGTAGAGTAGAAAAGAGGTACTATGGTTGGCCAGGCTATGTAAGGTCTCCACCTCTAAACTAATGAGCTCTGGGGACAAATACAGCAGTGAAAACTCTTTTGGTACAAAACATATGATTGAAAGAAGGAGAAAATACAATGTGCAGAAGGAAGGGAGTTCCATTCTAGAAGAAGGCAGAGGAAATGCTGATCAAACCAAACCAAAGTGTCCTCTACAAAGGAGATGTTAAAGTCCAGGGTTTGGCCATGGTATCTGGGTTGCTGAAAAGGAGTGGAAGATGGGGGATTAACGGAATTAAGCAGTCCAAGGAATTGTGAGGCTATATTATTTGTTGAGTTTATAGTCAAGTTCCCCAAAACACTGGTAGGAAAGTAGAGAAGAAAAGGGTTAGTTAGAGGTCAGAGCAATAATACACTCATTTGGTTTAAAATTTAATCCTGAACTGATAATTGATCATTTTCAGTAACTCCGATCAGTTCTCACATTCTTGCAAATTAAGGGAAAAAAATCATCAAGTCAAATTCTCTCAATTATATTGGTCATGATCTAGGTCACTAGACCTATTAAAAGAATCATTCAAAGAAAAATGGAAGCAGCTAATTTAAATCTCGACAAAGCAAAATTGCAAGATATTTTAGAGCTCATACCTTCCTGAAACACGGCTACTTCTCTTTATTTAGAATTTTAAAAATATATTAAGAGAATAATTAGATGAAACAGGACAAGTTCCAGTCTCTCAAAATAATTCTACTGATAAAACAAATATATCCCTGAGAAGTGACATGTCCCTACTATATATATTTGACCAACAACCCTGTTAAAACATAATTGGGTGGTATTTCTCAGGCAGGTATTATTCTTCTTCAAAAATTAATTACACACTAGCATCATGAATGGTTTCCTGGTCCCTTCCTAGAATTAAGCAGTCCCCCCAAATACAAACTTGCTCCAGAAGAAAATCAATAAAAGGCAAACATATACAAGAGGCTAATTTAAGTCATTTTATAGAAAATTAAACCCTTATGAAATAAACTGCTCAGTATGAAGAGCTTTTGAAGGAATAATCAGGGGGTGATGGAGGTAGTTCAAAATTCTGCTACATGGACACTTGCTCCAAGAATTTTAAGTTTAGACTACCATAGTAATGTAGATCAGTTACATAATTTGTTAAATACATTTATAGATGTAAAATGAATCCAACCCTTTTTAGTATAGTTTTAATAGAAATGTATTCTAAGTTCTAAAAGAAGTTAGCTTACAAATAACTTTCTAGAACACAAATTATTTTTGCATTAAATATGACCAGAATTAGATGGGATTCAAAACTTTAGAAATCCATACCCCAAAAAAGTAAATTCAAAATAGCAGTTAAAATTATGGGCAATATCTGATAAAAAGCCAAAATATGAAAAACACAGATAATAAATACTTCGGAAGTTTTTAAAAGAAGTTGATCAACACGGGCTGCAGAGTCCCTAAAATGAGGATTTAGATGGAAAAAGTGAGGTGAAAGAAGCTATATATTAGTCATAGACTCGAATCAGAGATGATTATTTAATGGTAGTCATAAAGTAAAACAAAATATTTGAGCAATAAATAAAAGACAAAGTAGGAAAGCTATGGAAGGACTGGATAAAGAAAGCTTAACATGTTAGGCTCAGAAGTCTAAGTACTGGAAGCTATTCCAAGTTATTAAACAAATGACATGATGAAAATAGGGTCTTAGGAATATTAATCAAGTGGTAGTCTCTATGACAGAGGATGTTTTCTGTTACTTTCAGGTGTGCATTTGAAATTCTAACTTTTGAGACTTAAAAATTTTTAATATACCTGTACTTCCTTTGTGACTAGACTATATCTTGCTGCTATTCCCAACCTGACTAGATTCTTTGTCTTGTAGCCTAATTTTACAATTCATTCATTTATTAAAAAACTACCTGTCAAACATCTCTTATGTGTCAGGTATTATGCTAGGGATAGCATACGAAGAATTACAAACCCAGAACCTGTCCTCATGAATCTAAGAATCTAATAAGGAACTCAGAATATGGTCTATCTTGGTGAATGTTATGTGGGAGCTTGAGAGAATGTGTGTTTTGGTGTTGTTGGATGGAATATTCAATAAATGTCAATTAGATCAAGTTGACTGGTAGCACTGTTGAGGTCAACTGCCTGCTTGATTTATCAATCACTGACAATGGGATGTTGAAGTCTCCAACTTTCATAATAAATTTGTCTATCTTCCTTCCAGTAATCAAAATTACCACTTAGGTATACCTACCAGTTTACAGTTCTAGCAGCTCTCATTTTAGGTAAGCAGATCTCAGTTGTGACTGTCCACTTCTGCCTGTTTATCTGGATTTCAGGGAAGGAGTTTGCCCTGCAAATTCAATTTTCTAATGGAAAAGAAAAGTTTTTCTTTTCCAAACAAATTGAAAAGTCATTGATTTTCAATTTGTTCACTGTTTTCTTGTTGTAATGACAAGATTGACAACTTTCAAGCTCTATACCTATTTTAGCTGAAACAAAGAGTCACAAACTTTGATCCCCTTTTCTTTTTTATTTTATTTTATTTTTTATTTTTATTTTTTTAAAATTTTTATTGCATTATAGGTTTTGGCGTACATGTGCAGAACGTGCAAGATAGTTGCATAGGTACACACATGGCAGTGTGTTTTGCTGCCTTCCTCCCCTTCACCCATACTTGGTATTCATCCCCAGGCTATCGCCCCCAGCACCCCCCGCTGTCCCTCCCCCATTTCCCCCAACAGTCTCCAGTGCATAGTAGACCGCCTCTCTGTGTCCATGTGTTCTCATTTTTCTCACCCACCTATGAGTGAGTATATGCAGTATTTCTTTTTCTGTTCTTGTGTCAGTTTGCTGAGAATGATGTTCTCCAGATTCATCCATGTCCTTACAAAGGACACAAACTCATCATTTTTGATTGCTGCATAATATTCCATGGTGTATATGTGCCACATTTTCCCAGTCCAGTCTATCATCGATGGGCATTTGGGTTGGTTCCAGGTCTTTGCTATTGTAAACAGTGCTGCAATGAACATTCGTGTGCATGTGTCCTTATAGTAGAACGATTTATAGTCTTTTGGATAGATACCCAGTAATGGGATTGCTGGGTCAAATGGAATTTCTATTTCTAGGTCCTTGAGGAATTGCCACACTGTCTTCCACAATGGTTGAACTAATTTACACTCCCACCAACAGTGTAAGAGTGTTCCTATTTCTCCACATCCTCTCCAGCATCTGCTGTCTCCAGATTTTTTAATGATCGCCATTCTAACTGGCGTGAGATGGTATCTCAATGTGGTTTTGATTTGCATCTCTCTAATGACCAGTGATGATGAGCACTTTTTCATATGTTTGTTGGCCTCATGTATGTCTTCTTTTGTAAAGTTTCTGTTCATATCCTTTGCCCATTTTTGAATGGGCTTGTGTGTTTTTCTTCTGTAAATCTGTTTGAGTTCTTTGTAAATTCTGGATATCAGCCCTTTGTCAGATGTGTAAACTACAAAGATTTTTTCCCATTCTGATGGTTGCTGATTCACTCTAGTGACTGTTTCTTTTGCCGTGCAGAAGCTGTGGAGTTTGATTAGGTCCCATTTGTCTATTTTGGCTTTTGTTGCCAATGCTTTTGGTGTTTTGTTCATGAAGTCCTTGCCTACTCCTATGTCCTGAACGGTTTTGCCTAGATTTTCTTCTAGGGTTTTTATGGTGTCAGGTCTTACATTTAAGTCTTTAATCTATCTGGAGTTAATTTTAGTGTAAGGTGTCAGAAAGGGGTCCAGTTTCTGCTTTCTGCACATGGCTAGCCAGTTTTCCCAACACCATTTATTAAATAGGGAATCCTTTCCCCATTGCCTGTTTTTGTCTGGTTTATCAAAGATAATATGGTTGTAGATATGTTGTGTTGCCTCCGATGCTTCTGTTCTGTTCCATTGGTCTATATCTCTGTTTTGGTACCAGTACCATCTGTTTTGATTACTGTAGCCTTGTAGTATAGTTTGAAGTCTGGTAGGGTGATGCCTCCTGCTGTGTTCTTTTTGCTTAGAATTGACTTGGCTATGCGGGCTCTTTTTTGGTTCCATATGAAATTCATGGTGGTTTTTTCCAGTTCTGTGAAGAAATTCAATGGTAGTTTGATGGGGATAGCATTGAATGTGTAAATTACTTTGGGCAGTATAGCCATTTTCACAATATTGATTCTTCCTAACCACGAACATGGAATGTTTCTCCATCTGTTTGTGTCCTCTCTTATTTCGTTGAGCAGTTGTTTGTAGTTTTCCTTAAAGAGGTCCCTTACATTCCTAGTGAGTTGTATTCCTAGGTATTTTATTTTCTTTGTAGCAATTGTGAATGGCAGTTCGTTCTTAATTTGGTTCTCTTTAAGTCTGTTATTGGTGTATAGGAATGCTTGTGATTTTTGCACATTGATTTTATATCCTGAGACTTTGCTGAAGTTGCTTATCAGTTGCAGGAGCTTTTGGGCTGAGGTGATGGGGTCTTCTAGGTATACTATCATGTCGTCTGTAAATAGAGACAATTTGGCTTCCACCTTTCCTATTTGAATACCCTTTATTTCTTTTTCTTGCCTGATTACTCTGGCTAGAACTTCCAGTACTATGTTGAATAGGAGTGGTGAGAGAGGGCATCCTTGTCTAGTGCCGGATTTCAAAGGGAATGCTTCCAGTTTTTGCCCATTAAGTATGATATTGGCTGTTGGTTTGTCGTAAACAGCTTTTATTACTTTGAGATATGTTCCATCAATACCAAGTTTATTGAGGGTTTTTAGCATAAAGGGCTGTTGAATTTTGTCAAATGCCTTCTCTGCGTCAATTGAGATAATCATGTGGTTTTTGTTTTTGCTTCTGTTTATGTGGTGAATTACATTTATAGACTTGCATATGTTGAACCAGCCTTGCATCCCCGGGATGAATCCTACTTGATCATGATGGATAAGTTTTTTAATGTGCTGTTGCAATCAGTTTGCCAGTATTTTATTGAAGATTTTTGCATCTATGTTCATCATGGATATTGGCCTGAAGTTTTCTTTTCTTGTTGAGTCTCTGCCAGGTTTTGGTATCAGGATGATGTTGGTCTCATAAAATGATTTGGGAAGGGTTCCCTCTTTTTGGATTATTTGGAATAGTTTCAGAAGGAATGGTACCAGATCCTCTTTGTGTGTCTGGTAGAATTCAGCTGTGAACCCATCTGGACCTGGGCTTTTTTTGTGTGGTCGGCTCTTAATTGCTGCCTCAACTTCTGACCTTGTTATTGGTCTATTCATAGTTTTGGCTTCCTCCTGGTTTAGGCTTGGAAGGACACAGGCGTCCAGGAATTTATCTATTTCTTCCTGATTTACTAGTTTATGTGCATAGAGTTGTTTGTAGTATTCTCTGATGATGGTTTGAATTTCTGTGGAATCTGTGATGATTTCCCCTTTATCGTTTTTTTATTGCATCTATTTGGTTGTTCTCTCTTTTCTTTTTTATCAGTCTGGCTAGTGGTCTGTCTATTTTGTTGATCTTTTCAAAAAACCAGCTCTTAGATTTATTGATTTTTTGAAGGGTTTTTCTTGTCTCTATCTCCTTCAGTTCTGCTCTGATCTTAGTTATTTCTTGTCTTCGGCTAGGTTTTGAGCTTTTTTGATCTTGCTCCTCTAGCTCTTTCAATTTTGATGATAGGGTGTCAATTTTGGATCTCTCCACTCTTCTTATGTGGGCACTTATTGCTATATATTTTCCTCTACAGACTGCTTTAAATGTGTCCCAGAGATTCTGGTACGTTGTGTCTTCATTCTCGTTGGTTTCAAAGAACTTCTTTATTTCTGCCTTCATTTCATTGTTTATCCAATCAACATTCAAGAGCCAGTTGTTCAGTTTCCATGAAGCTGTGCGGTTCTGAGTTATTTTCTGAATTCTGAGTTCCAACTTGATTGCACTATGATCTGAGAGACTGTTTGTTATGATTTCCATTGTTTTGCATTTGCTGAGGAGTGCTTTACTTCCAATTATGTGGTCAATTTTGGAGTAGGTGTGATGTGGTGCTGAGAAGAATGTATATTCTGTGGATTTGGGGTGGAGAGTTCTGTAAATGTCTATCAGGTTTGCTTGTTCCAGGTCTGAGTTCAAGTCCAGGATATCCTTGTTAATTTTCTGTCTGGTTGATCTGTCTGCTATTGACAGTGGAGTGTTAAAGTCTCCCACTATTATTGTGTGGGAGTCTAAGTCTCTTTGTAAGTCATTAAGAACTTGCCTTATATATCTGGGTGCTCCTACATTGGGTCCATATATATTTAGAATCGTTAGCTCTTCTTGTTGTATCGATCCTTTTACCATTATGTAATGACCTTCTTTGTCCCTTTTGATCTTTGTTGCTTTAAAGTCTATTTTATCAGAGATGAGAATTGCAACTCCTGCTTTTTTTTGCTCTCCATTTGCTTGGTAAATCTTCCTCCATCCTTTTATTTTGAGCCTTTGTGTATCTTTGCGTGTGAGGTGGGTTTCCTGGATACAGCATACTGATGGGTTTTGGTTTTTTATCCAATTTGCCAGTCTGTGTCTTTTGATTGGTGCATTTAGCCCATTTACATTCAGGGTTAATATTGTTATGTGTGAATTTGATACTGCCATTTTGATGCTAGCTGGCTGTTTTGCCCGTTGGTTCATGTACATTCTTCATTTTGTTGATGGTCTTTAGCATTTGGTATGCTTTTAGGATGGCTGGAGCTGGTTGTTTCTTTCTATGTGTAGTGCCTCTTTCAGGAGCTCTTGTAAAGCAGGCCTAGTGGTGACAAAATCTCTGAGTACTTGCTTGTTCATGAAGGATTTTATTTTTCCTTCACTTATGAAGCTCAGTTTGGCTAGATATGAAATTCTGGGTTGAAAGCTCTTTTCTTTAAGGATGTTGAATATTGGCCCCCACTCTCTTCTGGCTTGTAGAGTCTCTGCCGAGAGATCTGCTATGAGTCTGATGGGCTTCCCTTTGTGGGTGACCCGACCTTTCTCTCTGGCTGCCCTTAGTATTTTCTCCTTCGTTTCAACCCTGGTGAATCTGACGATTATGTGCCTTGGGGTTGCTCTTCTTGCGGAGTATCTTTGTGGTGTTCTCTGTATTTCCTGGAGTATTGACCTGTCTTGCTAGGTTGGGGAAATTTTCCTGGATAATATCCTGAAGAGTGTTTTCCAGCTTGGATTCATTCTCTTCGTCACATTCTGGTACACCTATCAAACGTAGGTTGGGTCTCTTCACATAGTCCCACATTTCTTGGAGATTTCGTTCATTCCTTTTTGTACTTTTTTCTTTAATCTTGGTTTCTCGTTTTATTTCATTGAGTTGATCTTCAACTTCTGATATTCTTTCTTCTGCTTGGTCAATTCAGCTGTTGAAACTTGTGCATGCTTCGCGAAGTTCTCGTGTTGTTTTTCAGCTCCTTCAATTCATTCATATTCCTCTCTAAGTTGTCCATTCTTGTTATCAATTCCTCGAATCTTTTTTCAAATCTTTTTTCAAGGTTCTTAGTTTCTTTGCACTGGTTTAGTACATGTTCCTTTAGCTCACTGAAGTTTCTCATTATCCACCTTCTGAAGTCTGATTCCGTCATTTCGTCACATTCATTCTCCGTCCAGCTTTGTTCCCTTGCTGGTGAGGAGTTTTGGTCCTTTTTTGGAGGTGAGGTGTTTTGGTTTCGGGTGCTTTCCTCCTTTTTGCGCTGGTTTCTTCCCATCTTTATGGATTTATCCGCCTGTCGTCTTAGTAGTTGCTGATTTTTCAATTGGGTCTCTGTGTGGACGCTGAGATTGTTGATGATGAAGTATTTCTGTTACTTAGGTTTCCCTCTAATGGTCTATCCCCTCTGCTGTATGAGTGCTGAGGTCCACTCCAGGCCCTGCTTGTCTGGGGTATACCTGCAGCAGCTGCGGAACAGTGAGGGATAATACCAGTTTCTTCTTCTGCTGTCCTTGTTCCAGAATAATGCCAGCCAAATGTCAGTCTGATTAGTCCTTTTCTGGGGTGACTCCTTGGATATACAGGGGTCAGGGAGCTGCTTGAGGAGACAGTCTGTGCTTTATAGGAGCTCCAGTGCTGAGCTGTGAGCTCCGTTGTTCATTCAGGGTTGTTGGGAGGTTGTTTATGTCTGCTGCTATAGAACTCATAAAACACCACCCTTTTTTTTTTCCCCCTCCTTAGATGCTCTGTCTCAGGGAGTTGGGGCTTTCTTTATGAGTATCTGTTGCACTGTCCTGCCCCACTAGGTGGCAGTCTATTCACTATTTGCCTGCCGGGGCTCTGACCTGCTAGCACGGGTCCGCCCTGTTGCTGCTGGGCTCCTTTCTGCTGTGGAGCGTGGAGTCTCTCTGTTATGGCAGGTTGCCTCGGCAATGGCAGGCTGCGTCAGTCCTGGGCGGTACTTCAGTGGGGGTGGACTGCGTCAGCAATGGTACGCCCCTCCCTCACCGGGCTGCACCGTCCTAGATGCCAGCAGCAAAACTCTCAGCCCCAAGCATCTCCAGTTGCCGCCCTGCTTGTCCCCGTGAGCGTGGGACCCGCCGAGCCCAATCACCCAGCTCCCTGCCTCAGAGTCCGTCCTCTCTCTCTCTCTCTTCCTCTCCCCAAGCTGAAAGGTCGACTCTCTCACTGGTGCCCCAGTAGCCTGCCGATAGGGCACTGGGATCCATGCGATCTCCCGTGCCGCTGCCCACTACCCCGGCTCAGATCACGCTTCCAAGGAAACTCCTGGTCTGGCTCATTGTCCAAGTCCTGTTCAATCAGATGAACATGCCAATCTGCCCTTCCAAATCTCAGATTGCCGGTTTAACAGGGCACCCAGACCAGTGAGTTCTGCGCCGGGTCCCGCTGCGGTGCCGGCCGAAGAGGCGGCGGGAGCCGGCAGCGTTAGCCAGCTGCGCTAGCGTCCCATGTCTCTCCCACACCTGGGACTTTCAACGCTCTGTGGGCATAAAAGGAACATCCGAGAATGCGGCTAGGACTCACCCTCTGCGCCTTCACTGAGAGCTGCAATCCTGAGTCGCCTCTACGACGCCATCTTGCCTCCTCCCCGATCCCCTTTTCTAACTGAAAAGAATGTATTCTCCAAATCAATAGCTGCATACTCCTGTACCTGAAACCTTATTAATCTACTCTGACAGTGATATCACATAAGGCAAAGTAGCTGTGACTGAGGCTACTAATTGTTTACATCTGCAGAAGCCTACAGTTTTTCCCCAAGAGACATCAAGTTTCTATAGCCATTATGCTAGCAAATTAAAGAGAGTGATGATAGGCACCAATTTATTTGCATTGTTTAGGTCTTTAGTTATGGAACTAATCCCTACTGTCTTCCCTAGGATAAGACATATTTTTGATTCACAATTTTGGTCTGGTGAAGGGAACAGTTTCAGAAGTTGTTATTTTGTCTTTTCCCTACCATGATAGCTTTTACTTCAAAGATTAAGGACCCTAAGGAGGTTACTTTCAACTGTCAAGTATATCTATTTTAATTATGTACTTGGGGTAGGGGAGTCTGTGGGCACATTGAGCCCACTGTGATTTGGACTTTGGTCATAGATTTCCACTCTGAGAATCAACGTCAACTCAGACTCTGTGTTCAGTCATCCTTAAGAGATCTAGTTATTTCAGTTTCCTCAGTGTACAGTCACCTGTGTAAGTGGCCAGAGGTCCCTTTTGGGAGGACTGTGGATACTGTCATAACATAAACTTTGACTAGTATCACGGGGCCTTTCTTAGGAATCTCGCCACCTCTGTGGTCAATGGTTTCTGATTCTAGAAATTGGTTCAGGTCTGGGAAATGAGTAAAGAATTATGCTTTTGCTGGACTGACTGTCCTCAGCATCCTGCTCCTCTGTTCTTGCTTTTCTTTCTTTAATTAGAGATGCTGAACAGCACCATTCTTAATTGGCTTGGCAGCCAGGGGAGGAGGTGGGTGCAGCTCCTGAGAGGGAAAGCAGTTGCTGTATTGAGAAGAGGCCTCTGCAGCATCTTCCATCACAGTGGGTACTCTTCTAGCCCTTACTAGGAAAGGGTGGGCCACCTCTGCATGCCTAGAAGGTCCAGGTAGACATGTAGAATCCAGATCCTCAGAGGCATCTATCCAGATGTCCTGTCAGAGTTTTCAGGATCCCTGGTCATCCCTATCAGGGTTCTGCCCTTCACATAACAGACCTACCTGAGCCGAGCATTCAGATGCCTCTGGAGCTCTGAAGCTCTCACAATTAGGTCTTAAGGCTGTTGTTTTACCCTGTCCACACTTTCACTACTGGTATAGAGGGCTTCTTGTGAGGCTGCCGCTAAGGCTTTCTGGTTTCACAACTTAGCAGCAAATGCCTGCATCATGGCTCCTTCCACATTATTCCACTCCAACAGGATGTTTTCCAAGGTCATCATCAGTGCAATCTGGGCCAGGATCTATTGCTGTCACATCTACCATTCAGAACAGATCCTCTTTCTGCTACAGAGTGAGTGAGCCAGTTACAAATCCCAACTTTACCTCCTGTTTTCTCATATCACTATATGTACTCCTAGTTTTAGATGTGGTCTTCTGAAAAGCAGACACTAAGATGGGATTACATGTGCAAGAATCATGTTATCAGACATGCCCATGTAAAAGAAAAAGAGAGGGAACAGAAGGAGGCCAGCAGTGCAGTCTGACAGTAATGCAAGTCTGAGTCCTAGTAAAGGAGAGAAAGAGAAGGTTGGCTGAAAGCAGAAGCATCCTAGGATGGAATGCAGTCTAGGAAAAGTATGGCAAAGCCATCAAGGGTGCTCACTTCTGGGGCACATATACTAAAATTAGAATGACACAGATATTAGCATAGCCCCTGTGCAAGAATGACACACAAATTCATGAAGAATTTCATGTTTTTACAAGACAGAAAAGATTAGAGTCCTATCTTCAACCTCCTTTAACAGAACAACTCTCAGCCAATAATTCTGTATCCAGCAAAACTAAGTTTCATAAATGAAGGAGAAATAAAGTCATTTTCAGACAAATGCTGAGGGAATTCGTCATGACCAAAGCAGCCCTATAAGATATGTTAAAAGGAGTTCTAGACCTTGAAACAAAAGCCCAAAATGCACCAAAATAGAACCTCTTGAAATCTTAAAACTCACAGAACCTATAAAACAGTAACACAATGAACAAAACAACTATCTAGGTAACAATTAATATGATGAAGAGAACAGTACCTCATGTCTTAATATTAACATTGACTGTAAATAGTCTAAATGCTTGCTTAAAAAATACAGAATGAATTAAAAAATCACATACCAAATATCTGCTGTCTTCAAGAGACTCACCGAACATGGAAGGATTCATATAAACTCAACGTAAAAGAATGCAAAGATAGTCCATGCAAATAGAAACCAAAAGTGAGCAGCAGTAGCTATTCTCATACCAGGCAAAACAGACTTCAGAACAATAACATATTAAAAAAAGACAAAGATTGTCACTATAATGACAAAAGGAGTGATCCAACAAGGAGATATTACAATCCTAAATTTATATGCACCTAACACTGGAGCTACCAGATTTATAAAACATTTTAAAATGTTTAAATTTTAAAAATTACTGCTAGAGCTAAGAAATGAGACAGCAACACAATAATGGTGGAAGACTTCAATACACCACTGACAGCATTAGACAGATCTTTAAGACAGGAAGTTAACAAAGAAACAATGAACTTAAATGACACTCCAGAACAAATGGACTTAACAGATATTTACAGAAAATTCTTTCCAACAACTGCAGAAGATACGTTCTTTTTTTTTTTTTTTTTTTTTTTTTTTTGAGATGGAGTCTTGCTCTGTCCCCATGCTGGAGTGCAGCGGCACGATCTCGGCTCGCTGCAACCTCCGCCTCCTGGGTTCAAGCGATTCTTCCGCCTCGGCCTCCTGAGTAGTTGGGACTACAGGCACGTGCCACCACACCTGGCTAATTTTTGTATTTTTAGTAGAGATGGGGTTTCATCATGGCAAGGGTGGTCTCGATCTCTTGACCTCGTGATCCACCCGCCTCCGCCTCCCAAAGTGCTTTGATTACAGGCGTGAGCCACCATGCCTGGCCGAAGATACATTCTTATCAGCACATGGAACATTCTCTAAGACAGACCATATGATAGGCCACAAAACAAATCTCAATATTTTTTTAATTGAAATCACATCAAGTATCTTTTCAGACAACAAAGGAATAAAACTAGAAATCAACTCCAAAAGAAACCCTCAGAACTATACAAATACATGCAAATTAAATAATCTGCTTCTGAATGATATCTGGGTTAACAATGAAATAAAGATGAAAATTTAGAAATTCTTTGAATTGAATGATAATAATGACACAAGCTATCAAAACCTCTAGCATACAGCAAAAGTACTGCTAAGAGGAAAGTTTATAGCACTAAATGTCTATATCGAAAAGGGTGAAAGAGCACAACTTGACAACCTAATGTCATACTTCAAGGAGCTAGGGAAGCAACAATAAACTAAATCCAAACCTACAAAAAGAAATCATATCAGAGGAGAACTAAATGAAATTCAAACAAAAAGATACAAAAGATCAATGATACAAAAATCTGGCTCTTTGAAAAAATAACCAAAATAGAACATTAGTTAAGATTAACCAAGGAAAGAATAAAGATCCAAATAAGCTCAATTAGAAATGATACTAGAAACATTACAAACAATACCACAGAAATAACACAAGATCATTCAAACTGGGCACGGTGGCTCACACTTGTAATCCCAGCACTTTGGGAGGCAGAGGCAGGCAGATCATTTGAGGTCAGGAGTTCGAGACCATCCTGGCCAATATGGTGAAACCCCGGCTCTAATAAAAATACAAAAATTAGCCAGGTGTGGTGGTAGGCACCTATAATCCCAGCTACTTGGAAGGCTGAGGCATGAGAACCACTTCAACCAGGAGGTGGAGGTTGCAGTGAGCTGAGATTATGTCACTGCACTCCAGCCAGGGTGACAGAACAAGACTCCAACTCAAAAATAAAAAAAAGTAAATTGAGGCTGTTATGAATAACTTTATGAGCACAAATTAGAAAACCTAGAGGAAAGGAATAAGTTCTTGGAAACGTATAACCCTCCAGGTTACATCAGGAAGAAACAGAAACCCTGAACAGATCAATAACAAGCAATGAGAATGAATCAATAATTTAAAAGTTGCCAAAAGCAATAACAAAAACAACCAGGACCAGATGTATTCACAGCTGAATTCTATCAGACATTCAAAGAAGAAATGGTATCAATCCTACTGAAACCATTTCAAAAGACTGAGAAAGAGGGAATCCTCCCTAAATCATTTTATGAAGCCAGTATCACCCTGATACTAACACTCGGAAAGGATACTACAGAAAAAGAAAACTACAGACCAATTTCCCTGATGAACACAGATGCAAAAATCCTCAACAAATACTAACTGAATCTAACAGCGCATCAAAAAGATAATGTATCTTGATCAAGTGCGTTTCATTCTAGGGGTGCAGGGACGATTTAACATATGCAAGTTAATAAATGTGATATACCACATAAACAGAATTAAAAACAAAAACCATATGATAATCTCAATAGATGCAGGAAAAGCACTGGACAAAATCCAGCATCACTTTGTGATAAAAACACTAAACAAACTAGACATTGAAGGGACTTACCTCAAATAAAAACCATACATGACAAACCCACAGCTAACATCATACTGAATGAAGAAAAGTTGAAAGCATTGCCCCTGAGAACAGGAAGGAACAAGACAAGGATGCCTTCTTGCACCATTCCTATTAAGTATAATTCTGGAAGTCCTAGCCAGAGCATTCAGGCAAGAGAAAGAAATAAAGGGCATCCAAATTGGAAAAGAGGAATCTAAACTATTGCTATTTTCAGATGACACAATCATATACCTAGAAAATCCTAAAGACTCCTCCCAAAAGACTTCTAGATTTGATAAACAAATTGAGTAAAGTCTCAGGTTACAAAGTCAATATACACAAATCAGTAGCACCGCTACACAACAACAATGACCAAGCTGAGAATCAAATCAAGAACTTAATCTCTTTTACAATAGCTGCAAAATCAAAACAAAACAAAACAAACAACTAGGAACATCTTAACCTAGCAAGTGAGAGACCTCTACAAGGAGAACTACAAAACACTGCTGAAAGAAATCACCGATGACACACAAAAATGGAAACACAGGGGCCCAAAGTGGCTCCGGCCAGATGTCGTGGCGCTTGCGAAGGCGAGGCCAAGAGTTCAAGGCCAACCAACCTCAGCAACCTTACAAGCTCTCATTGATTGGCAAAAAAAAAAAAAAAAAAAATGGAAACACATCCCATGCTCATGAATTGGAAGAATCATTGTTGTGAAAAGGACCATAATGCCTAAAGCAGTTTATAGATTCAGTACAATTCTCATCAAAATACCAACATCATTTTTCACAGAATTAGAAAAAAAAATCCTAAAATTCATATGAAACCAAAAAAGAGCCCAAAGAGCCAAAGAATCCTAAGCAAAAAGCATAACTCTGGAGATACCATATTACTGAACTTCAAATTATACTACAAGGGTATAGTTACCAAAACAGAATGGTACTTGTATAAAAAACAGGCACACAGATTAATGGAACAGAATAGAGAACCCAGAAATAAAGTCAAATACTTACAGCCAACTGATCTTCGACAAAGCATACAAAAAGATAAATTGGGGAATGGACACCGTATTTAATAAATGCTGGGAAAACTAGCAATCCACATGTAGAAGAATGAAACTGGATCCCTATCTCTTACCTTATATAAAAATCAACTCAAGTTGGATCAGAGACTTAAGTGCAAGAACTGAAAGTATAAAAATTCTAGAAGACAAGGTTGGAAAAATTCTCATAGACATTGGCCTAGGCAAAGAATTCATGACTAAGATGCAAAAAGCAAATGCAATACAAACAAAAATAAATAAATGAGACCTAATTAAATTTAAAAGTTTCTACACAGCAAAAAAAAAAAAAAAAAAATCAGAGTAAACACAAAACCCACAGAATGGGAAAAAGTATTTACAAACCACACATCTGATAAAGGACTAGAATCTAGAATCTACAAGGAACTCAAATAAATCAGCAAGAAAAAAACAATCCCATCAAAAAGTGAGCAAAGGACATGAATAGATATTTTTCAAAAGAAGATACACAATTGGCCAGCAAACATGGAAAAATGCTCAACATCACTAATTCTCAGGAAAATGTAAATTAAAACTACAAAGATCCTACCATACTCCTGCAAGGATGGCCATTAAAAAGTCAAAAAATAATAGATGTTGGCATGAATGTGGGGAAAAGGAAATGCTTATATACTGCTGATTGGAATATAAATTAGTACAACCTCTATGGAAAACAGTATGGAGATTCCTTAAATAGCTAAAATGACCCAGCAATCACATTACTGGGTATCTACCCAAAGAAAAATAAGTAATTACACAAAAAAGACACTTGCACACTTATGTTTATGCAGCTCAATTCACAATTGCAAAGATGTGGAATTAACCTAAGTGCCCATCAGCTAACAAGTAGATAAAGAAATATATCACCATGGAATACTACTCAGCCATTAAAAGGACTGAAATAATGTATTTTGCAGTAATTTGGATGAAATAGAAAGGTAATATTCTATGCAAAGTAACACAAGAGGGAAAAACCAAAAAACAGTATGTTCTAACTTATAAGTGGGAGCTAAACTGAGAGTATACAATAGCATACAAAGTGATATAATGAACTTTAGAGACCCAGAAGGGTATGGCTGGGAGAGAAGGAAGGGATTAAAAAAACACCCATTAGGGACAAATTATACTACTCAGGTGATGGGTGCATTAAAATCTTAGAATTTACCACTGTATAATTCACCCATGTGACAAAGAAAAACAAAAGAAAACAACCTCATACCCCAAAATGTGTTGAAATAAAAAATTTTTGAAAAAAACCATCAGGAAACTTTAAGTCGAAGTCAGCTAACAATGGAGTCCCATGTTTCACAGGAATGGGTCTGCCTTAGCTGCTCCATTGCACTTGATCATAGGCAGAGCATAGCCCTTGGGAAGTATAAACCTGATACAAAAGCAGTGATGGATTTTGAAGCCCAGCACCTAGGGTCCTCAACTAACCTTCCTGTCCTAGAAAGTCTGTGAGGTTCACTGTTGGGTCACCACACTAACTTTTCTATTTTTTTTAATTATTTTTTTATCTCCTTTTTTCTTCCTATTTCTTCCCAATCAACACACTAACTTTTCTTAAGGGCACTTCAGTTTTTTTGCTGAGGAATCCTCCAATCTCCTACCCCATAAGGTTTAATCCTAGCTGTTGTTTTTATGGATTAGAGCAGGAAAAAGAGAGCTGAGAGTTCCGTTATTACAATTGCATATTTTCATTTGATCCCATCATTCTTAGACCTCTATCTCACTCACACTTCTCTGTGTCTGAAACTCCAAAGTACAGAGCTATTGCAGTTTAATTTCTCCAGAAGATAGACTCCTAACGTAAGGAGAGTATACCGGATGCATGGGATAGCAGAAGGGTCCCAGTGACCTAATGCTCCATGTGGTCATGTTCAACTATCTCCCAGATTCCAGCTCCTTTCTCACCCCTACCTTCTTCTGTACATGCCAAGTTGTAAAGCACTAAGCAGGTCAGAAGAGTGAATGCATTATTTTCACTGATACTCTTCTCAGCGGGCCCTGCTGTTGCTTCCTCAACTTCTGTCAAGTCCATTTCTCTTCTTCCAGCTATGAACCTTCCAAAATTTGTTTAAATCATTCACCTGCTGAGATTTCCATTCCTTTTCTTCTCCATTCATTTTAATCATCAGCTATCATTTCTTATCTAATAAATATTATATCCAACTGTAAACGCAGGCCGCTGGGTACCGATTCTTAACATTTTCTTCACATTTCAAACCCAACTTTACCAAAAATTGATTTTAAACTTTACCAAAAATTATGATTTTACTTACACCAATTATCCCCCAATAAATTCCATTTCTAATGGCACTAAGCACAGTTTTCCAATTTTACATGTGTTATTTGGATTTTTGTCAGGTAGGAGTACTTTAGGAAATTTATACATGAGAAGAATATGGATTTCTGAGGCAGGAGTATTAAGAGGGAACACACCAAGTGATGAGCTATGATAGGCATTAAAAAAATTTCCTGGCCGGGCGCGGTGGCTCAAGCCTGTAATCCCAGCACTTTGGGAGGCCGAGGCGGGTGGATCACGAGGTCAAGAGATCAAGATCATCCTGGTCAACATGGTGAAACCCCGTCTCTACTAAAAATACAAAAAAATTAGCTGGGCATGGTGGCATGTGCCTGTAATCCCAGCTACTCGGGAGGCTGAGGCAGGAGAATTGCCTGAACCCAGGAGGCGGAGGTTGCGGTGAGCTGAGATCACCCATGGCACTCCAGCCTGGGTAACAAGAGTGAAACTCTGTCTCAAAAAAAAAAAAAAATTGGGGCCCAAAGTGGCTCCGGCCGGATGTCGTGGCACTTGTGAAGGCGAGGCCAAGAGTTCAAGGCCAACCAACCTCAGCAACCCTATAAGCTCTCAATGATTGGCAGAAAAAAAAAAAAAAAAAAAAATTTCCTGAGGCCTCACACACATACTACCTTACTAGTTTCACAACCAAAAAATATTTTGAGTAAAATGTGGAAAAATGTTTTGACTAAAATGGGGAACATTCCAATTAGGTGCATTTTTTAAAGCACAATACTACTACTCTTTCGAGAATATTTCTACTATTCCGCTAGATTTAAAAATAATAAAATAATTTTATTCTCAAAAACTGCGAATTCTAAAATAGATCACATTTGAGATTGTTAACAACCAACCCTGGCATCTGAGTTAGAAATTCCATCAATGTTTTTATTTAAAATTCTTTTGTCATGTACTAATTTTTAAAGCCTTATAGGCACCATATGGATAATGTATTAAGAAGCAGCTTCATAGCAGTTGTGGACCTCATGCCTTGTCCTTCTTTCTTTCTTCACTATTATCTTTAAGCTTTAACACCTTGGTTTCTTCTTCCAGCCTCTATCACATGACTTTGTCTCCCAGCTCTGTCTTGCTCATTCTCTCCAGGCTCAACATAAAGACACAAAGTATTTTCTCTTTTGCAGTTAGCCTCAGCACTGCCACAACACAGTTATAGCTGGTGTGGCCAGAATTGCTGGAATCCACTTCACTCTCCTTCTCTGTTCCTGCTTCCTATGAGTTGTGTTTTAAACATACTATGCTTTGAAATTATACTATAACTCAGGAAGTTAGGATGTTTCATTGTACCAACATCATGGGGATACAGCTAGCATAAAAATAAATTATCCTGGGGAGAAGACAAAAACACATTACAGATTTTGAAAAAAACTACAGCAATCATGAAATAACCTGGACTATTAACAAAAATGTATTTGTAATTATCCATTTATAAATATACATACCAGAAATCCCTGAAAAATATAAAACTGTACTATAATAACTTTAAGGTTCCTTCTTATTTTACTGACTCCAAAATGAACTAGATATCTTAAAAACAGTTTTATCAGAGGAACATACTCTCTCATTCCATCACTTCCAATTCAGTTCAGAGGAAGACCCATAACTTAATGTTCTTTATCCTACTAAGGAGCTGCTTTTATCTGATTATATAAATCAATGGGAATGTGCTAGAAAACTGCAGCCTGGAAAGACAGACCAACACCACAGTTAAACTGAAAACTCTACTAGATATTAACAACAACAAAAATCACACACAGAAGACTAATTCTTCTATTATCATAAAAGAGCTGTTTGGTTTTGACACTAATTACTTCTTAACATTCCAAGCAATAACATATTTCACCTACGTTCTTGTTTTAACTTGCTTTTAAAAGGTCGTTTTCCAAGAGTAGATCAAAACAACAGGGTAAGAGTAAGAAATTTCAGGATACTGTTTATACATCTGAAATAAAGCATACTTAAAGTTTTTTTAAAAGTGTCTCACCAGGCCAGGCATGGTTGCCCATGCCTGTAATCCCAGCAATTTGGGAGGCTGAGGCAGGTGGATCACCTGAGGTCAGGAGTTCGAGACCAGCCTGGCCAACATGGTGAAACTCCACCTCTACTAAAACTACAAAAATTAGCCAGACATGGTGGTGTATGCCTGTTATCGCAGCTACTTGGGAGGCTGAGGCAAGAGAATCGCTTGAACTTGGGAGATGGAGGTTGCAGTGAGCCAAGATGGCACCATTGCACTCCAGACTGGGCAACAAGAACAAAACTTCATCTCAAAAAGAAGAAAAAAAAAAGTCCCTCATCTCTATCCAAAGCAGAAAGAAAACTCTATTAGCTAATTATGTTTTAAATCAATGATATTTGTTAAAGAACAAACAAAACTTAAGTTAAAAAAAAGTCACTCCACTGAACACTTACAAAAGAAAAAACAGGAGAATATAATTTCATTAAGCACAGTTCCTAGATATAGGTTACTTTTCAATTTAGGCAACTGCACAATGAAAGAACATAGCCTTCTACATACTTAAACACCAAATGCCCCCTTGTGGACAGCACTGTTACTAGATTTACATATAAAATTTGTTTAAACTTACTTTTCTCTCTGTGATTTGAAGCTATGTTACTATCCCCTAACTGACCATTCTGATCTTGAGGAAAATACAAACCCAGTGAGGGCTGTCTACCTTAGGAAGCAATCTCAGAGGTTATATCATTTTAATGACCTCAATACTTTAAATATATATATTTATGCGTGTCAGTGGTACTCTAAGATCATTAATTTTAATGAATAGCTGGGCGCTGTGGCTCACACCTGTAATCCCAGCACTTTGGGAGGCCAAGGCAGGCGGATCACGAGCTCAGGAGTTAGAGACCACCCTGACCAACATGGTGAAACCCTGTCTCTACTAAAAATACAAAAATTAGCTGGGTGTGGTGACGTGTCCCTGTAATCCCAGTTACTCGAGAGGCTGAGGCAAGAGAATCGCTTGAACCCAGGTGGAGGTTGAAATGAGCCAAGATTGAGCCACTGCACTCCAGCCTGGGCGACACAGTGAGACTCCATCTCAAAAAAAAAAAAAAAAAATTTTTTTCTAAGAATTTTCAGAAGGCATAAACCACCAGAGTGAGCCTAGTGGGAACATGACGAATTGGGTGTACAGTGAGGCAATGGGTCCCAGGAAGACCCAAATAGGGCTGGATGTCCATCAGGCAGCACAGATTCTTCAAAAGAAGAATCTGAATCATAATAAAGGAAAGAAATTAGTATCGCAGTCAGGAAAATGGTGTGGGGCATCAGGATGAAGGAAAGATAGAGAAGGTCAATGGGTAATAAGACTGGAAGTCAGAGAGTGGGACATGGCATGGACCACAACAGAGAATAACAGAGGAGAGAGTCTTGTTTCTCTGAAGTGCCAGGTGTGTGATAAAAACAATGGCCCAATGGTTTAAAAGAACTAAGACTTAAAACCAGCTCTTCCATCAGGCTTCTCTGCTTTTGTAATATGTTCTCCTGTTTGTCATACGGCAAGCTGAAACATATGTCAGAAGGGAAGACAGACAAACGGCCAAAGATTAATATTTCAAAAAGTCAATTCATCGAAAGATTAATTTGCAGGGAGACCAATCTACCTAGGATTCCAAATTTACTAAAAACTTGCTGGCTGGGGATGGTGGTTCATGCCTGTAATCCCAGCACTTTGGGAGACCAAGGTGGGCAGATCATGAGATCAGGAGTTTGAGACCAGCCTGACCAACATGGTGAAACCTTGTCTCTACTAAGAAAACAAAAATTAGCCGGGTGTGGTGGCGTGAGCCTGTAATGCCAGCTACTCAGGAGGCTGAGGCAGAAGAAGCACTTGAACCCAGGAGGTGGAGGTGCAGTGAGCAGAGGTTGCGCCACTGCCCTCTAGCCTGGGTGACAGAGCAAGACTCCATCTCAAAAACAGAACAAAACAAAACAACAACAACAAAAACTTGCTTTAAGGAAAATAATTCGTATATGTGAACTTACAACCTGAAATATATTCTTTTTTGAAATATATTTTCAATAATAATACTAAATGCTAAATAATTTCCTAAGTTTGGGTTTTCAACAAGCATTTCTTAAAATGCTACTAAATAAAGCTATATATTCATTAGAACTTATTCAAGGATTTGGATTTCAGCAAATTGGCTTCCTATGAATTGGGTTTCTACAAATTGATCAAGAGTCTTCAGAGAATGTTTGAAGATGAGATTAAATATTTTCCTTAATAATGTTTCTGTTTCTACACCTTTTCCCCCATTCTTTTCACCACCAGCTAGTCTTGTTAGCTTTAGGAACAACATCCGTCTGACTGACAAAGCATATGCACTGCTGAGAGATTTCCCTAAAAGATTCAAGTTGCCTGGGTGTAGTAGAGGACAAGGGGGACAGTATGGATAGGAAAATTAGAGAAAGAGAAAAACAGGGGTCATCACTTTTATGACTCTGAATGAGTCAAGGAACAGGACACTTTCACTTTGCAATACAGTTGACTGCAGGGATATGGTGGGCTTGCTGATAAGACATTACAGTAACTTATCACAAGCAAGGCCGTATTGCACATCTTTCTCTGAGGGATACAGATCCCCTACATCTGCTGATCTCAAATTGTGCTCTTTAAGAGAGCCTACTGAGATGCCTGCCAAAAAATACCAATGTCCAGGCCTTACTCTAGACCTACCAAAAGAGAATTTCTGAAGAAAGCCTCAGAATGTATATTTTAAATAAACATTAGTATACACATATAATGTATACAAAAGTATACATTAAGCAGCACTATTCACAATAGCAAAGACATGGAATCAACCAAAATGCCCATCAATAATAGACTGGATAAAGAAAATGTAGTATATATATACCATGAAATAATATGCAGCCACAAAAAGCAACGAGATCATGTCCTTTGCAGGGACATGGATGGAGCTGAAAGCCATTATCCTCAGCAAACCAAACACCACATGTTCTCACTTATAAGTGGGGCCTGAACATTGAGAACACATGGACACAGGGAGGGGAACAACACACACTGGGGCCTGTCAGGGGGTGAGGTGGGGGCAGTGGAGAGCACTCCCTAACATGAATATCAAACCCTTTATTATTTAGCCTCTGCATGTATTTCCAGCTTCGTCACTCATCGCCCCTCTTATTTATTCCAGACATACTGAACTAACTGTAGATCTGGGGTGTCTTTAGACAGATGGACCCAGAAATACTTTATAATAATTTGAAAATGTACCTATCTTATGATTTTAAAATTCCACTTCTAAGAACATAAATACTTGAAGCAGTGGTTCTCAAACTTTGGTGTATATCAGAATTACCTGAAGAGTTAATAAAAACACAGAGGTATCAAGTAGGTTGAAGGATAGGACTTGGCCTTTGTATTTTTATGAAGTTCCCCAGGTGATTTTGCAACCTTCCAAAGTTTAAGAGTCACTGCCTTAAAGCAGGGGTTGAGAAACAATAGCCTAAACATCAAATTCAGCCTCTGACTGATTTTGTAAACCAGTATTTTTTAGAATACAGCCCACCAATTAGGTATTGTCTATGGCTCCCTTTACACTAGAGCAGCAGGGTTGAATAGCTACAGCAGAGATCAGAGATCATAAGGCTGCAACGCTGAAAATATTTACTATTATCCATCTACAGAAAAGTATACTAGGCCTAGAGGAATACTTTACACTGAAAGACACTTGTAAGGATATTCACTGTGGCAGTGCTTGTCATAGTGAGATTTTGAAATACTCTTGATGTACATAAATAGGCTAATAAATATAGTAAGGATATATACATATAATGAAATACTATATAACTGATAACATTTACTAGATCTTTATCAACATGAATGAAATTAAATAATGAGTAAAAGAAAGACATGTACAGTATGATAATTTTTTTGAGACAGAGTCTTGCTCTGTCACACAGGCTGGAGTACAATGGCACGATCTCAGCTCACCACAACCTCTGCCTCCTGGGTTCAATTGATTCTCCTGCCTCAGCCTCCTGAGTAGCTGTAATTACAAGCATACATCACCACGCCCAGCTAATTTTGTATTTTTAGTAGAGACAGCGTTTCTCCATGTTGGTCAGGCTGGTCTCAAACTCCTGACCTCGGGTGATCCACCCATCTCGGCCTCCCAAAGTGCTAGGATTACAGGCATGAGCCACCATGCCTGGCCTATGATGCTTTTTATACATACGACATGTAGAAAGATACTGAAAAATAAACAAATAACATATACCAAATTCATGGTAGTCCTTGCCTACGAAGAGGAAGCAAAAAGACAGAGAGGAGAACAAAGGGATCTAAACTCTATAAACTGTTCTCACGAAGACATTTAAAGTCAAAAAGGGACACAGATCTAAGATTTATTAATACTAAAATATGGAGTTGTTTGCCATAATATACTCTGTGGGTTTTGTTTAACTCAAAATAAAAACATGTGGACACAGAGAGGCGGTCTACTATACACTGGGGACTGTTGGGGGGAATGGGGGAGGGACAGCAGGGGGGGGCTGGGGGGGATAGCCTGGGGATGAATACCAAGTGTGGGTGAAGGGGAGGAAAGCAGCAAAGCACACTGCCATGTGTGTACCTATGCAACTATCTTGCTCGTTCTGCACATGTACCCCCAAACCTATAATGCAATAAAAAAAAAAAAAAAAAAAAAAAAAAAAAAAACCAGAAACAACCGTTACAGGGAAAAGTAATTGAACATTAGCATTCTAATACAATGGAACATAATATAGCCTTGGAAAATCCACATGAAGAGAACATAAGAAATAATTGACTTAATTATCCTGATTAGCATAGGATTCAAAATTGTCCATGCAGTAAGGCTATAATGATATTTTAAACAACAACAAAAACCAGCTGTAATCCTTTTTCACTTTGTTTCTTGGCTGACTTATTTGAGTGTTCTTTTTAATCAATATGTATACATATAAAAATTACTAAAAACAGAACTGTCAACAGGGAATATGTTTGATTTTATGCTATTCTTTTTCTTTGCCTTTTATTTTGCAAATAATGTCAACTGAATACATATTACTTTAAAATGAAATGCCTTCATTTTAAATAACCTTCTGTGTGGCAGATACAGCCAACTGTATGCCCACAATCTACTCTTCTCTTCTTCCTATAATATTCAGTAAAACACTACATTTCCCAGCCTCTCATGCACATGAACGTGGCCATATGATACAGTTCTAACCCCCAATGAAATGTTAAGGGGAATGACTGGGTGCAGCATGTTAGAAAGCCCTTTGAAGGGGATTAGACCTGACTTGCCTTCACCTTTGCCATTTCGCCTTCACCTACTTCTTTTTTTGAATGAGCACGTGAAGCAGGTGAGAAGATGAAGCAGCCATCTTTAAACATGAGGACAAAAGCCACTAACAAACGAATGGCAGAGTAGAAACTCAGGGGAAGCCTGGATTCCTCAAGGTATTTCAGAGCCGCTGCACCACCTCTGGACTGCAAACCTCTAATACTTTCTGTTACAGGAGGAAAAAAAGCTTTACTTGTTTAAACCTTTCACTTACATTCTGCCAAATGCAACCCTTAATTGATACATCATGCTAAAATAAAATTTTAATAAGTTACCCTACTGAAAGACACTTAGAAGATAATATAATCTATCTTCTCTTCTGAGGAGAAAAGTGAACCTCAAGAAAAAAAAGGTTGGAGGCACAAATCTAATATCAGAACAAAGACTAAAGCTTGACTCTCACTTATGTGAATAATTTTTTCCAAAATATTAAAATCACAGTGAACTTTACATTTGAAAATGGCTGAAATGGGCTGAGTGTCATGGCTCACACCTATAATCCCAGCACTTTGGGAGGCAAGGCAGGTGGTTTGCTTGAGTTCAGGAGTTCGAGACCAGCTTGGGACACATGGTGAAACTTCATCTCTACTAAAATTACAATAATTAGCCAGGCATGGTGGTGTGAGCCTGTAGTCCCAGCTATTCAGGTGGGAGGACTGCTTGAGGTCAGCAGAAGAAGGCTGTAGTGAGCCAAAATTGGACCACTGTACTCCAGCCTGGGTGACAGAGTAAGACCCTCTCTCTCAAAAAAAAAAAAAAAAAGCTGAACAGTAAATTTTACATTATGTATATTTACCACAATAAAAAGAGATAAAATTATATTAAAATCAAGTCCACTTTAATGATCTAGTTTAAAAATAACATTTTATATATTTTTGTCAAATAACATTTAAAATATTACACGTATACTAGTCAGCAACGAGTGCTAATCCCTTTGCTACCCACAAGCAAATCTGCAGTTTGAAGTTACTCAAAATTAGTATTCAAACTAACACATCAATTTCATAAGTATGTCTGTACAGATTACTCCTAAACACTAAACAATCTACAACAAGAATAAAGAATCAGGAAATTTATAGATGCTGTTTGAGTTCATACACTACCCCACAAAAGCAACTAATTTAAGCCCTTTTCCCTAACTCAATCTAATAGGAAACCAAACATTACACAATTATATGTCTGAATTTCACAAATATTATTCTTTATATCAAAGAATAAGACTTAGTACATCTCGTGTCCTTAGCTAAGAGGGTCTCTTGACTGGATATAGGATTTTTGGATCCCAATATTTTTTGAGCAATATTTGGACACTTCCATCTCTGACTCCTTGGCTAGATTTCTAATCTCTGCTGCTTAGACACACACCCCTCTTGGATTCATGAGTATCAAATACTCATGAAAGCATCTGTCCAGAGAATAGAAACAGAACTGCTTCTATTTATACTGAACTTTCATTCTCTTTCCTTTCTACTTGGTCTGTGGTCTTACTCTTCATTGTGCTAACATTTCTTCAGTCTTTTACTGCAAAGAAATATAATTATTTGTCCCTGGATCTAAATTATTAAACCTCGTAGAGAACCACATTTTCTTCAAAAATAGCACAAATACATCAGGGAAAATAAATGTATTTTTGCCAGAATGAATATGTTGCAGAGTCTCAGGTAGTAGCTAGAAAAATCAATTAGATATGATATCCTTAGATATGCCTTATGATGTTTTACTAAGTCATACCAGCACTTGTTGCTACTCTCTTGAGTTAGGACTGAGCCTCAGTTATCAAGAAGCAGGTAGATAGAATATTTTATATCCAGTAGGTAGTAATAAAATTCTACCCACAATTAAGAAAAGGCACTAAGCATAACACAGCCCTAGCAGTAATTTCTAAATGCCACAAGAGGGCGATACAACTCTATGAGTGGGGGTGGGAGGCGGAAAACACAAACAATTTTTCAAATTAAAAAATTCCTGACTTTCAAGATATGGAAATAAAGGCATGTTTGGATTGAAAATAACAAGTGTGCAAAAACCCTTATTTCTCCTTGGGTCATTATTAGCAAAAACACAATATTTGTCCATATCTTTCACTGAAGGGTGGCTATGATTCAAAAAGCAATGTCCATACATGCTCTGCTCCTCTGGACGCCTGGGAATATAGCTGGCAACTTAGTGCTCTGCCTATAGCTACTCAAAAATTATTTCTTGTCACTTCAAACAGGTGCCCTGAAAATATTTTATTTGGACCTCGCCCTAGTCTTCAGACTTCTGTTTGAAATCAATTTCCTTTAATTATTGTGTTCAACCATATTTTTACTCACCACTGGCATTCGTTCATAGACACGAATAGAAGATAGTCTATCTACAATAAATCAAATATGAGCGCTTAATATTTTATCATTTTAACTCAACTTATAAAATATACATATGATTGGTTTTGTACCTGAGGAGTTTCCACGGATTTTTTCTATTTTCTCCTTGAGAGAAACAATTTGCTTTTCTAGTTGATCATTTAATTCAAGTTGTGTCTCATAACGGGTTTTCCATTCACTATCTGAGTAAAAATGGGGGAAAAAATCAAGATTACCCCACCACCTTTCATTTATTCATTAAAATAACATGAAGAACTTGACCTTACTCTATTACTATGCTTGCCTTTATTGGCAATACAGATCAACTGGAAGGAAGTAATCATCGAGTCTGTATTTCTGTGAGTAAGATTTTTCGTATTGTAAGAATTAGACCCACCCTCAGGCTACCACACAGCCAAACCTTATCACAACTACTGTGATTCCTGTTCTTCCTTCCTTCCCACCTCCTTTTCTCTTTTACTTCCTTGTGCATCCTTACAATGAATTCAATTAGAGGGAATAACAGGACCATGTTTCTTTCTGTGGAACTTGAAATACCCATATATATGTAATATTCATGTATTTCACATATATCTCACATATGTATATATCCATGAATATACATGGATATTTCAAGTTCCAAGGAAACTTGACATATATATTTTTTATTCTTATATAAATTTATATATGTATATAAAATATCCAAAATAGTACTAATCTTCTAACCAACGTCATGTTCACTTTTTCCTTTGAAAGCAATTCTGAAGTCTACTTTATAACTATCACTTATATGTCTGTTATGTGTAAAGAATACAATGCTTTACATACATTAACTAATTTAATCCTCATTTTAGAAACTTAGTTACCTATTTTACAAAGTTGAGGAAACCAAGGCTCAAAGATGTCAAATAACTTTCTTAAGATGACACAGCTAATAAATAAGGAAACTGGGCTTTAAATCCAGTTTTATCTGCCTTTGAAATCATATCCTCTTAACTGCTAAGCTGAAGGAACATAGGCATTTAGCTATCTTCTCAGGCATTTTCTCTTAACCTTAAGCAGTTTTCTTTCACTAAATCCCTTTGGCTATTAAAGTCAAAGCATTTTATTATGTCTGGGGAAAAGGGAGAATACAGCCTAGAATTAAAAGGTCTTTGTTCAGATTCAAAGCCCAAAGCTAACTTTTTCAAGCCTTTAAAGTCAGGCTTTGTAGAGAGCAAAAAGATGGCTTCTTTTTCAACTCTAAATGCTCTTTACATGTCTGAAAAAATTGCTGCTACGTAACAGTTGGTGGAGGAGTTAAGGAGAATGAGTATCAGCACATATCACTACCAACCTCTTCAGCCCTGACATAGGCCCCACTTACGCCCTCATCTATGCAAATGTGGTCTACCAAAGAAAGGGGCTGGGCTTGAACACCTTCCCATACTAAAACTAAAAGTCATTAACCCAAAAGCTTTAGAAAGGAACAAGAAGAAAGGAGAAGCCCTGAAGGACTTCTAAACTTTTGTCCAAAAAATCAAGTAGAGCCCAACTTTACGGAGTCATCTTTATAACTTGCTACCTAAAGTCTCTTTTTTGTCATGGTATCTCCTTTCCTACCAGGGGAATGGACGCTTCAGAGCAAGATGAGAATGATTAAAAAAAATTAAAAATGCAATTTATTTTTGGCACATCTGAGTAGAGTTTATAAATTTTGACCCCATTTTATTTTAAAGTATTATTGACTTTTAAGTCAATCATCAAATTTAGATTATCAAATATAGACAAGACAGTCAGGCGCAGTGGCTCACGCCTGAAATTTCACCACTTTGTGAGGCTGAGGCGGGCAGATCACTTGAGGTCAGGAGTTCGAGTCCAGCCTGGCCAATGAAGTGAAACCCAACCTCCACTAAAAAATACAAAAATTAGCCGGGCATGGTGGCAGGCACCTGCAATCCCACCTACTCAGGAGGCTGAGGGAAAATCGCTTGAACCTGGGAGGCAGAGGTTGCTGTGAGCTGAGATTGTGTCACTACAGCCTGTGCAACATAGTGAGACTGCATCTCAAAAAAAAAAAAAAAAAAAAATGAACAGATAGATGACAGATACACCTATTAGTACACAGTTGTAACCAGCTGCAGTCCAGCTGCTCGCCACGTGCAGAGTCCAATTAATAAGAGCAAGGTCTGGTAGAAAGTGACTTTATTAACCCCAACATCAATATGGGACAACACAAAATATCCAACATAGCCACCAAAACAAAGCCACACAGACTTTACAACCAGCACAACTCCTGCATGCCTTCCATATCAAGTTTCCCTTTGTAAGCCCCCTTCCTTTTCCCTTTCCTCTTCCTGCCTATAAAACCTGACCTAGACACTGGACATGGTTATTTTGGATGGGAATCTGGCCACTTCTCCATTATTAGTTTTGGTCAATGAAATCACTTTCGCTCTACCAGACTTAGCTCCTGTGAACTGAACTACGCAATCAGTGCTTACAATTGCCGGTTACAATTGTAGTGTCCCGTATGGCGAGTGCTGTATGCTGTGGGGTCTGAGCATGTCAGTCTGGGCCACCTGTCAATACTAGTTGCTGGTGGAAAGCTGACCCATGGCTAGGATATTAGGGAATTTCTCAGCAGCTGCCGAGAATTCATTTTAGGGACCCTCTCTTTTCTTCCTGCTGTGGTGCCTGCTGCCTTCAATGCTTCACTGGTGCGAAGAAAGTGACCTCTGGAGAAGTTAACAAACTTTAGAACTAGTTGCACTAGTCAGGGTGTACTCAACCACCCTCTGCCTCTTTCGGGGTGTCGCTGGGGCTCTGCTTTATTTAGACTTGGCTGCCAGTAACACCACATGAGCATTTTTTGCATTGGTATTTGTTTGTATTTGCGCCACACCCTTGGGCCTTTGCTCAGTTCTGACTCAGTTGCCAGGGAGAGCCATTTGAAACTGAAATGAGGGATTTGGGAGTCTACACAGCCCCTTAACCAGGGATTTGTTTGGAGGCACACAACTTGTTTGTCCTTGTGTGAGATCTTTGTGCACCCTGATCTCTCTCTCTTTCCCCTTTTTCCATCTTCATCATCCTGATTATCTCAGAAGCCATCTACAGCCTTACTCTCCTCAGCCAAAACCGCCCTTAGTTCCCTCTGGCTGGAAACAGTTTACCTTGACTGGTGACTTAAGGAAATGGGAGGGATTCATCCCACAACCTACAGGTCTGGGGTGCTGAGGCTCTCCCTAAGAGGAGATAAACAAGAGAGATAGGGGTACTGTGCAGTGGCTGGAAGGCTCATAAGCCTCCCTTCCTGCATGTAAAACCTGACTGCCTTTCTACTCTCCATTCCTTTCTTTTTCTCTTTTCCTGTTCACCTCAGGAAACCAGTACTGAAGAGGAAAAACAGTTTTCAACATTCTGGCCCCCGGTTTTGTCATCCTCTTTGGGACGCCAGCTGATGACATATGACCCCTTTTTGTGTACATTGTAAACTGATTAGTAAATTACAGCAAGAAAAATTTAGAGCCCAAATTTAGTTAACCTGAAGCTATAGAGTTGAGTACAGTCTTCTACAGCTATCTTCCTCTTTTCTGCCTACTTTAAATCTGCTGTTTCTAAGCTGCTGGTGCTAAGACTCATTTACAGTCTAACTAAAATGTCAGCATGGGAAAGTTGTTTGAACGAAAAGAAAAAAGAGTAAAAGGGGTTTGAGAAAATGACATAGAGACTGCTTTACCCAAAATTTTGGTTCACAGATTTCCTTGGATTACCTATTAGGGCAAACCAAGTTTAAGCATGGGAACAGGTTCCAATTTTGTCAGAAAAGGAACTTGCAGCCAGCTATCTTTTGTAGGTCTGTGAGTTTGTGATGCTGTTGGATCACAAGGTAAAAGCTATTGGATCTTTCTTTGTGCATGTAGGTATACATGTTTAGATATATTTATGTAATATTCATATATTATGTTCTGTGCCATGTCTAGCATGCTACCAAATTGGCTTAAACGTAAATGAGTACTCAAAAATTAAGTCCAAATGGTTTTCAAGATCATGTGAATGTTTAATACATAAAACTGGTTTTAAAATTACTAAAATAGAAATGTCTTCAGAATTTTCTGCATATATTTTTGCCTGAGTTTATTAACTAAGTGGTTTTATATTTGTATCAGTGTGCATACTAAGGTGTCAAGAGTTGACGCAAAGGTTCTAAGACTAAACTCAGCCAAAAACAGAATAATCTTTGTGTATTTTTTTTGACAAGTAGGACTAATTTAAGATTGTTAGTTCAATGAAACAGCTAAATCTTCTGAGTCATCAGCAAATGCATTTAACTTTAAGTTTCTTAGGTGTTCACCATTTAATGTTCAGACTTTAAAAATGGTTAATAGGGAAATAACTTTAAAAAATGATTAGTTTGGGGTAATATCTCAAGTTTTCAAAAGTAATCTAGATAAACTATTAAAAAATGAAAAAAGTAAACACATGTAAATGAGACAAATGCTTCTAAGTGGACTTTTTGTATAATTTAAAATCTTAAAAATATTTTGAATTAAATAATAGATGCTCCAATCCAATAGATAATAATTGGATTTCTGGAACATTTCCAATTAATATGGGAAAACATATTTCTAAAATTGTAGAATGGTTTCATCCAAAAAATGCTAACACCTGATTAATACTTCAGGATTTCTTGCTTCCTAAGTTTTCACTAAAATTTAAGGTTACTAAGAATAAGAATTCTAATATATAATTCTGTAAGTTGTGCTCTTTTTTAAAAAGAATAATTTAAATAATTCTAAGGTTATTTAAAAGTTATAAAAGAAGGTGAAAAAGAATCAGTGGGTAGGGGAGAGATATAAAGTTGTGTATATAAAAATGTATTTATAATAAAAAAGTTATAAAGAAAAGCAAATAATTTTACATGAGAAAAAAAATTTATATAGTGAATTCTTGTCCTAAATAAAATGGCTGGTTATTCAGAAAAGAGAAAAATTTTAGGACAAGTCAAAAAGTCCAAGCATGTAATAAATGGTATGTGCAAGTTATGATAAGGTTTGTAAAAGGAAAACTATAAAAGATATTTTATATATTAAGTTGTCTATAATTAAAAGGAAATTATTTTTAATAGTCTTTCTAAGATTTATCCCCTAAGACAAGGTTTTCTTAAGGTATTACTTTTCTCTTAATAAAATTACAAGAGATTTTTAAAATTTTGTAATCTGTTTCTTTTAAAAAACTTCTCAGAATAGCATCTCAGTAGTTCAACTATTGCTGTCTCACTGCTTTCAGCTTTTTCTCCCCCTGAAAAGGTCTGAGAGGATAGCTCTCTCCTTCAGCTTTTAAATTAGCTACTCTAATATTTTTCCTCTAGTTCTATTGTCGTGGCATGATGTTAAAATGTTTATCTTAAAGGTCTAAATAAGCAATATTTTCCTCCAGTATAATTTGATTCTGTACTTTTGGCTTTTCTTGATAGGCTTAAATTTTTTTAGGGTAATCAAGAAACTTCTTACTAAGTTTCTAAGAACTATGTATTCCTCTGCTCTACTCAGAACCATGAACACATTTTTCCTGTGTCTGATTAAATTCAAGTACATTTTTCACCAGGTTTAACTTCCAGGTTGTCTAAATAGGCTTTCTATGAGGAGAACTAGTCACACTGCAGGTTTTTCTTTGTCTTTCTAGTAACTGGTGTAAGAAACAAAATTTTATTTTTCCCATCTGACCTAAAACATTTAATTGGCTTTAAGCAATTAAAAATCTAATTATTTTGATAATTCATATGTTGTCTTTATTCAATTTTTATTTGCTTGGAAAAACTAAGATCTAAAAGGCTGAAAGTTGTTACATGAATTTATCCTTCTGTATTGCCTTTAAGTCCTTCAATTATCACTTTGGTTAAATGAGTAACTATTGGTTTTCAATTACCTGTGGATCTGTCTCAATCAAATGTTTTTGAGCCCTTTACATTTTTGAGAAATATCTTCAAAATTGAAACCTAAATTAAGTCTTTGGCTTTCAAAGCTATAAAAGTTAATCACTGCAAGGTTATAGAATCTTTTTGCAGCTTCCAGTCAAGGCATGGACTCCAATGTCACCATCTCCAGTCTCTTAAAAAGGTCCTTATCAGACACATGCACACAAATGTTCATTGCAGCACTGTTTACAATAGCAAGGACCTGGAACCAACCCAAATGCCCATCGATGATAGACTGGACAGGGAAAATGTGGCACATATACACCATGGAATATTATGCAGCAATCAAAAACGAGTTCGTGTCCTTTGTGGGGACATGGATGAACCTGGAGAAAATCATTCTCAGCAAACTGACACAAGAACAGAAAATGAAATACTGCATGTTCTCACTCATAGGTGGGTGTTGAACAATGAGAACACATGGACACAGGGAGGGGAGTACTACACACAGGGGTCAGTTGGGGGGAATAGGGGAGGGACAGCAGGGGGTGGGGAGTTGGGGAGAGAGCATGGGGAGAAATGCCAGATATAGGTGAAGGGGAGGAAGGCAGCAAATCACACTGCCACATTTGTACCTATGCAACTATCTTGCATGTTCTTAGCATGTACCCCAAAACCTACAATACAATAAAAAAGTAAGGTTTAGTAAAGTAATAAAATAAAAATCTTGAAGAAAAAAAAAGGTCCTTATCAGATGCTATTAGCTAACCCTTGTGCTATGGAGTTACAGGGTTTTAACTCTGGGTACACATAACTCATCTCAAGAAGGCACTGAGTTCTGCCTGCATCTGACAGCAAATCTAAGTTAACCAAAGCCCATATTTAGATCTGGGCAAAGACAATAATCACAGTAAACTACTTTCTTGAGACACAGGGACACACCTGTATTCAAAAAACATTAAGATTCACTTAATAATTTTGCTTCTATGTAAAATAATTTATTCTGTGACTTGATATTAAATAATTTAAATGTTTATCTACCTATAAGCTTCCTTTCCTGCAATTGTCAGAACTAGGCAGAGCTTATGACCTTTTTATTTGAAACGTTGCTAATACTTTACATTTTGTTTTACCTCGAGAATTTGAAATTATTAAATCCCTCCAGGCCCAGGGACTATTTCAGAAGTGTATAATTGTAAGGGCCAGATTTTGAGGGATAAATTCATTAAGACCCTCCAAATCAAGGACAGACACACAGATGCCCAAACAGATGAACAAAATGGTTGTGTTTTTTATAGCTAATTGCTACAAGTCAGGATTACATACAGTATCTCAATGCAGATAATTCATAGATAAGTCAACTTTATAGCCTTATTTTTTGACTTTTGGTTTTTGGCTCTTATGTTGCCTAAAAGGGGTTTTAAAGGTTAATGAGTGCCTGCTCACCTCCACTCCCATCTGGTCTAAAACATTTAATTGGCTGTAAGTCTTTTGACTCTAAGTCCCCTGGCAATATGGGTCCCACTGAGAAGCATGATGGAGTGGGGGCACATAGCCACACCACCCTGGACAAAATAAAGCTTAGCAATGGATAATGTTTCTGCATACCTTGACCCAAAAAGGGGGAATATAAACTAAAAAATTAAAATCCAAAGCCCTCCAACAGATTGAATGTCTCCACCTCTTGGCCAAAGGGAATCCCAAAGAAACCTGAAAAACTAGTTCAGGCCATTATGAAAAGTGGAGGCTTGGACACGCCACACTATACCTTCCCCCACTTTGCAGTTTAGGCACAAATGACCATCATTAACATTAAAATAGAAATCGTAAGACTGACAAGGTAGACTCTTTGTAGCAATAAAATATACACTGTTATGTTTCATTTACTAACAAAGACTCTCCAGAAGCTCAGCAAACATGTGCTAATGCTGCAAAGCTTTCCCAAATTCATTTTATTCTAGAGTTTCCTGTATGAAATCTCTCATGTTAAATAAGTAAGAATTTGGACTGAACTGTTATTCCCTTATAGCTATAGTCTTCTGTTATCTCTTTATATAAGTCCTCATATTTCTTGTCAAGGATATTGTCAGATCTTTTATGGCTTGGGTTGGAATTGTGGGTGGGCTCATTTAAAAACCCTATTTTCTAACTAGTTATTGCTGGCATTTTTTAAAAATAAACATTTCTTTCATTACTGTATCCAACCATTTTCTAATTCTTTATTAATATACTGTTTGTAATAATTGGATCACTTCCTAATAGCTACAACTCTTATTTCTATTTCATGTTTTATTGCTTAATTGGAACTCTCAAACCCATATTGCATTTTAATAATAACAGCAGGCAGCTTTGGTACTTTTCCCCGAAGGATGGAAATGCCTCTACTATTTCATTGCTAATTATTATACTAGTTTGAGACAAACAGAAGCATCCTTTTCCTTGTTTTGAAATACAAAAAAACAAACGGTATTTTATTTAAAACCTTTTAGCATTTACTGAAGTGAGTTTAAAAAATATATATTGGATCTATTAATATATTACCCACTAGCCAAAGGGATTTCGGCATTGAAACCTCCCTATAAATGACTCAAAAGAGAAATCCAGGATGAAGATGTAAACTTGTGTGTTGTCAATATACAGACTGAATACAGATATCCTCCATATGACTGGAGGATATCACCTAAGCAGTGGGTACACATACTGAAAATGTCAGAGGGCTGAGCCCTGGGGCACCACAAGGTTTTAGAAATCAGGAAGATAAAAAGAAATGATGAGTGCCTAGTAGGTAGGAAAATGCCAAGAGAATGTGGTGTCCTATAAGCCACTTGAACAAAGGGTTTTAAGGATGAGGTCATGATCAGTTGTAGGTCAAGTAACTGATGACTTAGAGCTTACACTGGTTTTAGCAAACTGGAAATCACTGGTGACCTTGACAAGAGCAGTTCAGTTGATTGAAGGTAAAACTTCTTATCAGAGTGAGTTCAAGGGAGAATGAGTCAAAATCATGCATGTATTGGGCAAATCTAACCACTTCTGTATCTAGATAAGCAAATGTCCCAAAACCTGAGTAAACCAAGATACTCTTCTTTAGAGGAAAAACTCTGAGAGCAAATTTGAGCTTAAAAAGCGAAAAGAAGTAGAGACAGTATAGAATTTGATGCCAGAAGGTCTGGATTGAACTCCAGGTCTATCATTTACCACCTGGGTAACCTTGAGAAAGCCATTTAGAATTCTGGAGTCTCCTTTTTTTTTTTTTTTAAATTTTAAGACTGAGTCTTGCTCTTGTCACCTAGGCTGCAGTGCAATGGAACAATCTTGGGTCACTGCAACCTTCACCTCCTGGGTTCAAGCAATTCTCCTGCCTCAGCCTCCCAAGTAGCTAGGATTACAGACACCCACTACCACACTCAGCTAACTTCTTTTGTATTTTTAGTAGAGACAGGGTTTCACCATGTTGGCCAGGCTGGTCTCGAACTCCTGATCTCAGGTGATCTGCCTGCCTTGGCCTCCCAAAGTGGGAGCTCACAGACGTGAGCTGCCACACCCGGACTCCATTTTTTAATCTATAAAATGGAGGTAATGATACTATCTTCAAAGGGTAGTTGTGAGGTTTCAATCATAAAAAAATGTACTTAAAGCTCTACACAAATACTAATTCTTTTTACTTAAAAAAATAAGTCACCTGAACATTTTGTTTACCATTTTCTTATTACTAAACTTTGTTGTGATATTCAAATTAAAACATAAAATCAAATTTTCTACGTATAGTTTCCTATGAATCCTAAATGGCTTCAAGAGGTGACTTTGAGAATATAAAGCTCTTTGGAGTTGTCTGTGTTTAAAGTTTATGTAAAAATTAGTCCAGTGACAAGCACGATCAAACAATAAGCAGATGAGAAAGTGGAAATAAAAACCACTCTTTTGAAGACTTTTGCTGTAAACGAGGCAGGGACAGGGGATGCTAGTTGAAGGGGAATAGTGAGACCAAAAGAAGCCTATCATTTGTTCTTTAGGTAAAATAAATTCAGCATGTTTGTCTGCTGCGAGGAATGACCCAGCAGAGCAGGGAAAACAGGGCCATCACTAGAGTAATATCCTTGAGTAGGTGTGAGTAGATAGGATGTACTGCACAATGGGAGGAGATAACCTGAGACGAGAATAAGGACAGACCATTCATAGGAACAAGAGGAAAGAGGATGTGTAAGGGGGCAGGTGGTTGGGGAGCTTTGTGGGTAGAAACATGCAGAAGTCCTCTTCTGATTGCTGCTCTTTTCTTTGAAAGAGGAGGGTAAGCTCAATACCTGAGAGTATGAATGAGTGGAGAGGTGGTGGAGATTTCAGAAGAGAGCAAAAAGGGTGAAAAAATTATCTGAACAGTGAACGTACCCATAGTTGTTGTGTGTGCACATGTTTCCAATAATACATTCATTTTCAAACACCTTAATGTTGCTCCACTACCTTCAGGATAAATGTAAATTCATTAGCATCAAGCAATCTTCTTGATTTATTCCTTCATAAACTTTAATCTCATCTCCTAATGCATTCTCATTATGACCTATGTTCCATTTCTATCAATTACTTAGCATATTCTCCAAATGGCTTTATGTTTAATGCTCCTTTGGCAGATTGTATTTTCCAAAGATGACTGCAATAATATATTCCATCCCATGTGTTGCTCTGTAATGCGACCCTACTTCTTCTACTCCCTTGAATCTGTGACCATTACGACCAACAGAATACAGTGGATAGACCTCTGCACCAGTTCTAGGAGTAGCCCTTGACTGGCCTGGCAGTCTCTACTTGTGTCCTTTGGAATGCTTACTCTTGGGATACATCCTCTTGGAACCTAATCACCATCCTGTGAGAAGAAAAAGGTACAAGAGGCATTTCTGACAGGCAGCCCTAGTGGAGCTTTCAGTCAAAAGCCAGTGTCAGACCAGCACACTTGAATCTTCAGTATGCCTGACTGTAACCAAACAAGAGACCCCAATCAACAACCATCCAGTTGAACCACAGTTAATCCACAGAATTATAAGAGGTAATTTGTTGTTTTAAGCTACTAAATTATAGGGTGCTTTGCTATGTAGCAATACACAAGCAGAACTGTTTTGAGTATGATATAGATGGCAGTTGTATTATCATTTACTAAAGGCATGGTAAATAGATGATCTAGGATCAAGTCATGGCTCTGCCACTCCCTGGCTATTTGACCTTAGAGGTTATTTGTATTCCTGGATTTCATTCTTCCATAAATGGGGATAATAACTACCTCACCTGACACAGTCCCTGGCTTTAAAGGAGTAAATGTTTCTGCCCTTCACCTTAGGCATTACTTTTGGCCCACTGAGGAAAGAACTTTCTTTCCTATCATTCTGACCTTTTCTCTTGATACCACATACTAGCTCCTTGTCTTGAGAACTGCTGCTAGTACAACTTGCTGAGCCATGTTTTACTAGTGTGCATAGTTAATGCACTGCATGTGTACCTGTGAGCATGCCTTGTTGTTTTCTGTAACTGGGTACATGAGGAAGTTCCAGCTACCATGCCAATGCAACTATTTGATAAGTACACTCAGAGCCTGCCCCCAGTTATATCTGAGATATAGATATGGAGATAGAGGAAGCTACTTCAGCCTTGGGACAAAGCAGTATTCTCCAACTAAGCTTTAACAAAGCTTTGGGCACTTATAGAAAGTGGCATTGTATTTCTCATATGGCCACTAATCTTTTTGTTCATGGCTCCCCAAATGAGTAAGAGTATAAATGCCCACCCTGATAACCCTAATAAACTCCTCCTGTTCTTTAGCATTCAGTTCAAGCACTGCCTGTTCTGGAAAGCCTGTCTTCATTACCTCACCTGAATTCTGTCAGGTTTCCCTTACCTAAGTTTCCATTTATCCTTATGTAGAACTTATATCATTTCTCGTATCCATATTCTGGTTTGAGACTTTCTCCCAATAGTCAGTGAACCTCTTCAGAACAGGGAAAACAAAGGTATTCCATTCAAAGTGCTGACATATGGCAGGGTCAGATCTTGCATACATTATTTACATAAATTTTAAGGCTATATAAGTGTGTGTGTACACAACATCCCCTACACCAAACACACATTCTTCCAACACAAATAGTCAAAACCTAGATAAGGATTTTAAACATATCCCAAGTCCAGAAGTTAAGATATGAAGAGTATAATTGAGTTGAATAGAAAACTGATATTTTATTTAACAAATAATATTGATATCATGTAACAAAGGTTTTGCTAATAAACATTTTGAACTTGAAAGGTAGGAAAATAATTAAATAGTAATAGGTTTGATATTCTGAAGTATCAGTTTTAAAGCGTCTATCATAAATTGTTATTGTGGCCAAAAGCAATACTGAAACTTTGGGACTATTATTCAATATATGGAATTTAATGCACTATAGATATCCTGGTAAAATGAACAACAGTTATACAGGAGTCATGTATATAAATATTTACTAATATACCTTCATTGTCAGTATTGAGTTTGGCTTCCAGTTCTGCTGTCTTGTGTCTTAGTTCAAGTTGTACTGCATCCCTGTTATTTAAAATATTTTTGTTGAGTATGATTCAATTAAAAATAACATGAAAAAATAATACATAGTAACCCACTACGACTTCAGGAACAAGTTACTATGACACATCATTTACTGAAGTCCTGGTTGAGAAACAAGAATCAGGCAAAGGCAGGCTTCCAATTAGTCAGTTCTAGGACTCAAATATGCACTAAACTCAAAGACCCCCGGGCAACCATTGGAAACCCTTTATTTTTAACTTAAATATCATCCCAAAGAAGTTAGTTACCTGGTTTTTCAGAACCAAGCAAATTAGGCACTGCATATTATTACAGAAAGGCATAGCTAGGTCAATACGTAACTGCTGACAAACTGAAACAGGAAAAAAGAAACACTAATTTAAAAGGTTAGCTATTTAGGACATCAGTAAACAGAACATTACCATAATATGACAGGGTCATTTATTCAATAAAATTTTTAAATGCCTATTATGTTCAAGGTATTGATTGTATTAAATACTGAAGAATTCCGTGAACAGTGAACAGAAAAACAGCAACAGCAGCCACAAAATTCCACTGGATGCGTATTACCAGCCAATGCTAAGTGCTTTACAGTGCATTTCATTCCAACCTGGGAACAACTGTTGGAGGTTTAAGTATTTGTATACCAGTCTTAGAGCTGAGTAAACTGAGGGTTTAAAGAGGTTAATTAACTTGCTGAGATTGTATAATTACTGAGTGACAACAGATGGGGTCTGCATTTACTCAGGATTGTCCTCAAGTACTTCTCTTATCCTCTAATTCCTCGGAATACACAGAACCTGTCCTCAGAACGCGTGTAGTTTGGTAGCAAAACAAGAAATAGGCAATTAAAATACTGCGACTGGAGCTACAAAAGAGGAAAACCCAGAACGCTATCTAGGCACATAGGAGAGTCCAATTCTCACGGGACTTGTGGATGGAGTTGGGAGTATGTCCAAAAAATAACTGTTTCAAAAATTTAATATGAAGTATGCATACTGTCTTAAAAAGCATAAAGGAGGAGTAACATTTTTAGTACATGTCATTTTATGAAGTTCCCCTTAAAGGGATGAAAAAGAACGCATAAACTACATAAAAATTTTTGGCATTGTTTTTTGATTTTGAAACAGAGTCTCACTCTGTCGCCCAGGCTGGAGTGCAGTGGCGCAATCTCAGCTCACTGCAACCTCCGCCTCCCGGGTTCAAGCAATTCTCTGCCTCAGCCTCCGGAGTGGCTGGGATTACAGGCGTCCGCCACTATGCCTGGCTAATTTTTTGTATTTTTAGTAGAGATGGGGTTTCACCATCTTGGCCAGGCTGGTCTTGAACCCCTGACCTCGTGATCCACCTGCCTCGGCCTCCCAAAGTGCTGGGACTACAGGCTTGAGCCACCACTTCCGGCCACTTTTTGGAATTTTAAACAGAAAATCTGGATTTATGATGACATCAAAACCAAACACAACTTTTGGCCTTATAGTATATGGGCAAAATACACTCCATGTGATTGGATAGTAAGGGCTGGACATCCTACCTCAAAGCTGCCTACTTACAATACCAAAGGCTTAGTCAAAGAGGCACATGGATCTTTCTCATGGAACACTTTTGGGACGTCGCCCGATGTGCCCAGGTGTTAATCATGGTGCAGGTCTCACAGCGTCCTCAGCGGCGTCGGCCCTGAGAGACGCTGCAGGTGACGGCTGGGGAGGCGTGGACGGGACCCCACACCGCACCACCCCCGACTCACTTCTTGCGGATCTCTTCCAGCAACTGCTGTTTCAAGCGGTCGGTGCTCACACCGTCGAAGTTGTCGCCTTTCTCCTCCTCCATAGTGTCAGGCTGGAGACCTCCCGTGCCTTTCCCCTCAGCACACCTTAGAGTAGAAGACATGAAAGACCACCCAGAAGCGAGCAACGACAGTACAGCACGAGCCGGGCCACCGCTAACTGGCTCCGGGTTGCAGCTCTCGCGCCTGCCCGCTGAGACTTTATGACGTGGTGACGTCATAAAGCAACGCCCGCAGGCGGCAGGCGGCATTCTGGGTGGGCTGGAACAGAAACGGCCTCTGTCTGTTGGAGCGACGCTGGAGGACACCTCGAGGGACACTTGTTGCTCAAGACGCCAGGGTTAGATGTGCCTTGGAGTGGAGTGTCAGGGGTCGTCTGCTTTTTCTGGCCTCCTGCTGGCTTTGGTTGCTTTCCTAAACATTGCCCTGGGCCGCAAAGTCGGTTTCACTCTTAGCCCTTGTTCAGGAAATGCTGGATCCAAAAACAGCTGCGCCCTTCTTTGCTTCAGTTGAAGAAGCACTAGAGTCGCTGGTTTGGGAGCGTCTGAGCAGAAGGACCTGGCCTGATCACGAGGTTGGAGATCGAGACCATCCTGGTCAACATGGTGAAACCCCGTCTCTACCAAAAATATAAAAAATTAGCTGGGCATGGTGGGGCAGCCTGTAATCCCAGCTACTCAGGAGGTTGAGGTAGGAGAATTGCCTGAACCCAGGAGGCGGAGGTTGCGGTCAGCCGAGATCGCGCCATTGCACTCCAGCCTGGGTAACAAGAGCGAAACTCCGTCTCAAAAAAAAAAAAAAAAGGTACCTCCTGAACTCGGGAAGACTGCTTCAGATTGTTTTGCATCTGTGTGCTGTTCATGAACATACCTCAGAGCTGCTCATTGCAACTTGAAATTTCATTCTATTTTTAACCACAAAGTTTGCATCCTACCCTTGATACATCTGAGTTTCCTTGACAAAAAGAGACAAACTCTGTAAAATGTTTGAAGAGATTTATTCTGAACCAAATATGAGTGACGAATGGCTGGTGACAGCCCTCAGGAGATCCTGAAAACACGTGCTCAAGGTGGTCAGGGTACAGCTTAGTTTTATACATTTTAGGGAGACATGGGACATCAATCAAATGCATGTTAAGACATACACTGGTTCCATCTGGAAAGGCAGGGCAATTGGAAGGGATGGGGGATGTGGGTGGCTTCCAGGTCACAGCTAGATTCAAAGATTTTCTGATTGTCAGTTGGTTGAAAAAGTTAAGTTATTGACTAAAGACTTAGGAATGTCGGGCAGGCCCGGTGGCTCAGGCCTATAATCCCAGCACTTTGGGAGACAGAGGCCAGCAGATCACTTGAGGTCAGTAGTTTCAAGACCAGCCTGGCCAACATGGTGAAACCCCATCTCTACTAAAAATACAAAAATTAGCTGGGCGTGGTGGCGCATGCCTGTAATCCTAGCTACTCAGGAGGCTGAGGCAGGAGGATGGCTTAAACCCAGGAGACAGAGGTTGCAGTGAGCAGAGATTGTGCAACTGCACTCCAGCCTGGGCGACAAAGCAAGACTATGTCTCAAATACAAAAAGACTTAATGTCTTTAGACAAGGGTTTGTGGAGACAAAGGTTTTAGTGAGAATGGGATAATTGATTGGTGTGGAAAACACAATTTGGGGTCAGAAGTCTTGTGAATATATACTTTTTGAGTAGAGTTTCTGGATGAGAGTAACATTTGAATAGGTATACTGAGTATAGTACATTGTCTTCTCCAAAGTGGGTGGGCCTCAGACAATTGACTGAAGACGGAATAGAACAAAAAGGCTGACTCCTGGGGAGTAAGAGGGAGCTCCTACAGCCAAACTGCTTGAGCTGGAACACTGGTCTTTTCCAGCCTTGGGCTCAGACTGGAACTACACATCAATTTGCCTGGATCTCCAGCTTGTCAACTGCAGATCTTGAGATTTCTCAGCCTTCGTAATTGTATAGGCAAATTCCTTATAATCAATCTCTTATACACACACTCCCTATTAGTTCTGTTTCTGTGACTTATCCTAACATAGAAGGTATGCTTATCAAAATTTTGTCTTGCCGTAAGTCTGAAAGGGCAACTCAGAACCAAGTAAAAATAAAATGAAGTGAAAAAGTCTAGATTATGTGATGACATATCCAACCAATAAATGTATAGATACTTTTTTTTTTTGAGACAGAGTCCTGTTGTCGCCCAGCCTGGAGTGCAGTGGTGCAATCTCGGCTCACTGCAACCTCCACTTCCTGGGTTCAAGCAATTCTCCTGCCTCAGCCTCCCAAGTAGCTGGGACTACAAATGTGTGCCACCACGCCTGGCTAATTTTTTTTTTTGTAGTTTTAGTAGAGACAGGGTTTCACCAAATTGGTCAGGCTGTTCTTGAACTCCTGATCTCATGACCTGCCTGCCTCGGACTCCCAAAGTGCTCGGATTACAGGCATGAGCCACCGCACCCAGCCCAGAGGATTTCTTAAAAAGGTCTGTTAGCTCACTCATAGGCGGGTGTTGAACAATGAGAACACATGGACACAGGGAGAGGAGGATCACACTGGGGTCTGTGTGGGGGAACTAGGGGAGGAACAGTGGCAGGTGGGGAGTTGGGGAGGGATAACATGGGGAGAAATGCCAGATATAGATGATGGGAAGGAAGGCAGCAAACCACATTGCCATGTATGTACCTATGCAACAATCCTGCATGTTCTTCACATGTACCCCAAAACCTAAAATGCAATAATTTTTTTTTAAAATTTTTACTGCATTTTAGGTTTTGGGGTACATGTGCAGAACATGCAGGATAGTTGCATAGGTACACACATGGCAGTGTGTTTTGCTGCCTTCCTCCCTTTCACCCACATTTGGCATTTCTCCCCAGGCTATCCCTCCCCAGCTCCTCCCCACTCTCCCTCCCCTATTCCCCCCAATAGACCCCAGTGTGTAGTACCCCCCTCCCTGTGTCCATGTGTTCTCATTTTTCTCTCCTGCCTATGAGTGAGAATATGTGGTATTTCGTTTTCTGTTCCTGTGTGAGTTTCCTGAGAATGATGTTCTCCAGATTCATCTGTGTCCTTACAAAGGACAAAAACTCATCATTTTTGATTGCTGCATAATATTCCATGGTGTATATGTGCCACATTTTCCCAGTCCAGTCTATCATTGATGGGCATTTGGGTTGGTTCCAGGTCTCTGCTATTGTAAACAGTGCTGCAATGAACATTCATGTGCATGTGTCCTTATAGTAGAACAATTTATAGTCCTTTGGATATATACTCAGTAATGGGATTGCTGGGTCAAATGGAATTTCTATTTCTAGGTCCTTGAGGAATCACCACACTGTCTTCCACAATGGTTGAACTAATTTACACTCCCACCAACAGTGTAAGAGTGTTGCTATTTCTCCACATCCTCTCCAGAATCTGTTGTCTCCAGATTTTTTAATGATCACCATTCTAACTGGCGTGAGATGGTATCTCAATGTGGTTTTGATTTGCATCTCTCTAATGACCAGTAATGATGAGCATTTTTTCATGTGTTTGTTGGCCTCATGTATGTCTTCTTTTGTAAAGTGTCTGTTCATATCCGTTGCCCATTTTTGAATGGGCTTGTTTTTTTCCTGTAAATCTGTTTGAGTTCTTTGTAAATTCTGGATATCAGCCCTTTGTCAGATAGGTAAACTGCAAAGATTTTTCCCATTCTGTTGGTTGCCAATTCACTCTAGTGACTGTTTCTTTTGCCGTGCATAAGCTGTGGAGTTTGATTAGGTCCCATTTGTCTATTTTGGCTTTTGTTGCCAATGCTTTTGGTGTTTTGGTCATGAAGTCCTTGCCTACTCCTATATCCTGAATGGTTTTGCCTAGATTTTCTTCTATGGTGCCAGGTCTTATGATTAAGTCTTTAATCCATCTGGAGTTAATTTTAGTGTAAGGTGTCAGGAAGGGGTCCAGTTTCTGCTTTCTGCACATGGCTAACCAGTTTTCCCAACACCATTTATTAAACAGGGAATCCTTTCCCCATTGCTTGTTTTTGTCTGGTTTATCAAAGATTATATGGTTCTAGATATGTTGTGTTGCCTCTGATGCCTCTGTTCTGTTCCATTGGTCTATATCTCTGTTTTGGTACCAGTACCATGCTGTTTTGATTACTGTAGCCTTGTAGTATAGTTTGAAGTCCAGTAGTGTGATGCCTCCCGCTGTGTTCTTTTTGCTTAGAATTGACTTGGCTATGCGGGCTCTCTTTTGGTTCCATATGAAGTTCAGTGGTTTTTTCCAGTTCTGCGAAGAAAGTCAGTGGTAGCTTGATGGGGATAGTGTTGATTCTGTAAATTACTTTGGGCAGTATAGCCCTTTTCATGTTACTGATTCTTCCTAACCATGAACATGGAATGTTTCTCCATCTGTTTGTGTCCTCTCTTATTTCGTTGAGCAGTGGTTTGTAGTTTTCCTTGAAGAGGTCCCCTATGTTCCTTTTAAGTTGTATTCCTAGGTATTTTATTCTCTTTGTAGCAATTGTGAATGGCAGTTCATTCTTGATTTGGTTCTCTTTAAGTCTGTTATTGGTGTATAGGAATGCTTGTGATTTTTGCACATTGATTTTATATCCTGAGACTTCGCTGAAGATGCTTATCAGTTTCAGGAGTTTTTGGGCTGAGGTGATGGGGTCTTCTAGGTATACTATCATGTCATCTGCCAATAGAGACAATTTGGCTTCCACCTTTCCTATTTGAATACCCTTTATTTCTTTTTCTTGCCTGATTGCTCTGGCTAGAACTTCCAGTACTATGTTGAATAGGAGTGGTGAGAGAGGGCATCCTTGTCTAGTGCCGGATTTCAAAGGGAATGCCTCCAGTTTTTGCCCATTAAGTATGATATTGGCTGTTGGTTTGTCGTAAATAGCTTTTATTACTTTGATATATGTTCCATCAATACCAAGTTTATTGAGGGTTTTTAGCATAAAGGGCTGTTGAATTTTGTTAAATGCCTTCTCTGCGTCAGTTGAGATAATCATGTGGTTTTTGTTTTTGGTTCTGTTTATGTGGTGAATTACGTTTATAGACTTGCGTATGTTGAACCAGCCTTGCATCCCCGGGATGAATCCTACTTGATCATGATGGATAAGTTTTCTAATGTGCTGTTGCAATCGGTTTGCCAGTATGTTATTGAAGATTTTTGCATCTATGTTCATCATGGATATTGGCCTGAAGTTTCCTTTTCTTGTTGAATCTCTGCCGGGTTTTGGTATCAGGATGATATTGGTCTCATAAAATGATTTGGGAAGGGTTCCCTCTTTTTGAATTATTTGGAATAGTTTCAGAAAGAATGGTACCAGCTCCTCTTTGTGTGTCTGGTAGAATTTAGCTGTGAACCCATCTGGACCTGGGCTGTTTTTGTGTGGTAGGCTCTTAATTGCTGCCTCCACTTCAGACCTTGTTATTGGTCTATTCATACTTTCGGCTTCCTCCTGGTTTAGGCTGGGGAGGACACAGGTGTCCAGAAATTTGTCCATTTCTTCCTGGTTTACTAGTTTATGTGCAGAGTTGTTTGTACTATTCTCTGATGATGGTTTGAATTTCTGTGGAATCTGTGGTGATTTCCCCATTATCGTTTTTTATTGCATCTATTCAGTTGTTCTCTCTTTTCTTTTTTATCAGTCTGGCTAGTGGTCTGTCTATTTTGTTGATCTTTTCAAAAAAACCAGCTCTTGGATTTATTGATTTTTTTAAGGGTTTTTCGTGTCTCTATCTCCTTCAGTTCTGCTCTGATCTTAGTTATTTCTTGTCTTCTGCTAGGTTTTGAGTTTTTTTGATCTTGCTCCTCTAGCTCTTTCAATTTTGACGATAGGGCGTCAATTTTGGATCTCTCCACTCTTCTCATGTGGGCACTTATTGCTATATATTTTCCTCTACAGACTGCTTTAAATGTGTCCCAGAGATTCTGGTATGTTGTCTTTGTTCTCGTTGGTTTCAAAGAACTTCTTTATTTCTGCCTTCATTTCATTGTTTATCCAATCAACATTCAAGAGCCAGTTGTTCAGTTTCCATGAAGCTGTGCGGTTCTGAGTTAGTTTCTTGATTCTGAGTTCTAACTTGATTGCACTATGGTCTGAGAGACTGTTTGTTATGATTTCAGTTGTTTTGCATTTGCTGAGGAGTGCTTTACTTCCAATTATGTGGTCAATTTTGGAGTCGCTGTGATGTGGTGCTGAGAAAAACGTATATTCTGTGGATTTGGGGTGAAGAGTTCTGTAAATGTCTATCAGGTTTGCTTGTTCCAGGTCTGAGTTCAAGGCCTGGATATCCTTGTTAATTTTCTGTCTGGTTGATCTGTCTGATATTGACAGTGGAGTGTTAAAGCCTCCCACTATTATTGTGTGGGAGTCTAAGTCTCTTTGTAAGTCATTAAGAACTTGCCTTATATATCTGGGTGCTCCTGTATTGGGTCCATATATATTTAGGATCGTTAGCTCTTCTTGTTGTAGCAATCCTTTTACCATTATGTAATGACCTTCTTTGTCTCTTTTGATCTTTGTTGCTTTAAAGTCTATTTTATCAGAGATGAGAATTGCAACTCCTGCTTTTTTTTTTTTGCTCTCCATTTGCTTGGTAAATCTTCCTCCATCCCTTTATTTTGAGCCTTTGTGTATCCTTGCATGTGAGATGGGTTTCCTGGATACAGCACACTGATGGGTTTTGGTTTTTTATCCAATTTGCCAGTCTGTGTCTTTTGATTGGTGCATTTAGCCCATCGAATTTGATACTACCATTTTGATGCTAGCTGGCTGTTTTGCCCATTGGTTGATGCAGATTCTTCATTTTGTTGATGCTCTTTAGCATTTGGTATGCTTTTAGAATGGCTGGTACTGGTTGTTCCTTTCTATGTGTAGTGCCTCTTTCAGAAGCTCTTGTAAAGCAGGCCTGGTGGTGACAAAAATCTCTGAGTACTTGCTTGTTGGCAAAAGATTTTATTCTTCTTTCACTTATGAAGCTCAATTTGGCTGGATGTGAAATTCTGGGTTGAAAGTTATTTTAAGGATGTGTAATATTGACCCCCACTCTCTTCTGGCTTGTAGAGTTTCTGTCGAGAGATCTGCTGTTGAGTCTGATGGGCTTCCCTTTGTGGGTGACCCGACCCTTTTCTCTGGCTGCCCTTAGTATTTTCTCCTTCATTTCAACCCTGGCGAATCTGACGATTATATGCCTTGGGGTTGCTCTTCTTGTGGAATATCTTTGTGGTGTTCTCTGTATTTCCTGGACTTGAGTATTGGCCTGCCTCGCTAGGTTGGGGAAATTTTCCTGGATAATATCCTCAAGAGTGTTTTCCAGCTTGGATTCATTCTCTTCGTCACATTCTGGTACACCTATCAAACGTAGGTTAGGTCTCTTCACATAGTCCCACATTTCTTGGAGATTTTGTTCATTCCTTTTTGCGCTTTTTTCTTTAATCTTGGTTTCTCATTTTATTTCATTGAGTTGATCTTCGACTTCTGATATTCTTTCTTCTGCTTGATAAATTCGGCTGTTGAAACTTGTGCTTGCTTTGAGAAGTTCTCGTGTTGTTTTTCAGCTCCTTCAATTCATTCATATTCCTCTCTAAGTTGTCCATTCTTGTTATCATTTCCTCGTATATTTTTTCAAGGTTCTTAATTTCTTTGCATTGATTTAGAACATCTTCTTTTAGCTCACTGAAGTTTCTCATTATCCACTTTCTGAAGGCTGATTCCATCATTTTGTCACACTCATCCTCTGTCCAGCTTTGTTCCCTTGCTGGTGAGGAGTTTTGGTCCTTTGTGGGAGGTGAGGTGTTTTGGTTTCGGGTGTTTTCCTCCTTTTTGCGCTGGTTTCTTCCCATCTTTGTGGATTTATCCACCTGTCATCTGAGTAGTTGCTGACTTTTCGATTGGGTCTCTGAGTGGACGCCCAGATTGTTGATGATGAAGTATTTCTGTTACTTAGTTTTCCTTCTAACAGTCTAGCCCCTGCTGTACGACTGCTGAGGTCCACTCCAGGCCCTGCTTGTCTGGGGTACACCTGTAGCAGCTGCGGAACAGTGAGGGATGCTACCAGTTTCTTCTTCTGCTATCTTTGTCCCAGAATGATGCCCGCCAAATGTCAGTCTGATTAGTCCTTTTTTGAGGTGACTCTTTGGATATACAGGGGTCAGGGAGCTGCTTGAGGAGATGGTCTGTACTTTATAGGAGCTCCAGTGCTGAGCTGTGAGCTCCGTTGTTCATTCAGGGTTGTTGGGCAGGTGTGTTTAGGTCTGCTGCAGCAGAACTCATAAAACCCCCTTTTTTTTTCCCTCAGATGCTCTGTCTCAGGGAGTTGGGGCTTTCTTTATGAGTATCCATTGCACTGTCCTGCCCAGCTAGGAGGCAGTCTAGTCACTATTTGCCTGCTGAGGCTCCGCTCTGCTACCGCGGGGTCCGCCCTGCTGTGGTGGGCTCCACCCTTTTGGTGGAGTCTCTCTGTTATGGCAGGTTGCCTCGGCAACAGCAGGCTGCTTCTGCAATGGGTGTGTATCTCAGTAGGGGCGGTACATGTCCGTAGTGGTGGACGACCCTCCCCCACCGAGCTGCACCGTCCTGGATTCAGCTGAGCCATTTTGTTTGTCCCTGTGGGAGTGGGACCCACCGAGCCTGATCACCTGGCTCCCTGCCTCAGAGTCCTTTCTCTCTCTTTTTTTCTAAGTTGAACGGTTGACTCTCTCACAGGTGTTTCAGTCGCCTGCTGATAGGGCACTGGGATCTGTGTGATTTCCTGTGCCATGGCCCACTGCACCGGCTCAAATCATGCTTCCCAGCAATCTGCTGGTCTGGCTCACTGTCCAAGTCCTGTTTAATCAGATGGATATGTTAATCTGCCCTCCCAAATCTCAGACTGCCAGTTTAACAGGGCACCCAGACCAGTGAGTTTTGTGTGGGCTGCTGCTGCGCTGCGGCGCCAGCCGAAATGGCCGCGCAAGCCGAAAGGGCAGCGCTGGTGTCCCGTGTCTCTCCTACACCTGGGAATTTCCCCGTTCTGTGGGCAACAAAGGTCCGTCTGAAAATGCGGCTAGGACTCACCCTCTGCGCCTTCACTGAGAGCTGCAATCCTGAGTTGTTCCTACCGCACCATCTTGGAAATCCCCCAGTAAATTTTTTAAAAATAGCTAATACTCCATTAAAATTAAGAAATTAAATTATTAGATAATATTTTCTATCCCTACACATTTCAAACAATTCAATAAAATTCCCTAAATGTACTATAAATTGAATTGCCAGATAAAATAGAAGGACATTATTTAGGACATATTTACACTAAAAAATTATTGACTGTGTATCTGAAATGCAATTTTTTTTTTTTTTTGAGACAGAGTCTCACTCTGTCCTCCAGGCTGGAGTGCAGTTAAAAAAAAAAAAAAAAAGTCTGTTAGGATCTCACAGTGGGAAATTAAACAAAGGCAAGCAAAAAACAGGTTTGTCAACAGCTACAGAAACTACAGATCTGTAGAGACAAAGGAACTGAATTTACCCTCTTGCCTGAAATAACTAAAAAGCTAGGAGAAGGAGTAACAATGGTTTTGAAGACATTGAACATCAGGCAGTAAGGGACAATGATTGCCAAGAGATGGGGCACAAATGACACAAGCTTCAAACAAAGGCCAGGGTACAAAGTAGAAAGGGGGAACACAGCAGAGGCTGGTGGTTGCGCTAAGTTGAGGAAAGAGTTTCTCTAAGAGTCTCGGGAGAACAAGCAGCTAGACTTTGCAGGGCAGATAGGGAGAGCTGCAAAGGGTGTTCCCAGACTAAACTGGGAGTGGGGCTGCTATTTCTCGTTACCCAAAAACAAGACGTAGATGAACTGAGGAGGAAGAGAGTTATTTCTGCAACCAGTTACACAGAGAAGGCCGGGAAATTATCACCAGAACAACTCAAAATTACAAAGTTTTCCAGAGCCTATATACCTTCTAAACTTTATGTCTACACGTAAGTCTGCATTCATCTAAAGACAGAAGTGATTAACTTCTTTTAATCTACAACTAAGGTCTGAGTCCCCGGAGCATCAGTAAATTTACTTAATCTAAGTGGGTCCAGGTGCTGGGGTGATTACCCTTGTCTCCTGCTAATCCAGGGAGGTTTCAGGATTCCTCAGACCCCCAAGAAACTTGTTTAATCCTAAATGGGTCCTGTTAAGAATTCCTTCATTATTTTGTCATGTTTTAAGGCCCAGGTAAAACTCTTGGTGGGCTTTTGTTACATGCTAGCCTTTGTGTAAGGGCCTTGGCTTTTTTAGCTTTTAGTATTTAACCATTCAGTCAGTACTGAAACAGTTGTTATTGAGAACTGGCCTGCCACCACAGTACACTCTGCAATGGAGTACTGATGAATGCACACACGTGGTGGGGCAAGTACTCAGGCCAGGGAAAGAACCATCACAAAGGATTAGAGGACAGTTTGCAAAAGTGGAAATAAATACCTGCTGCCACCCACCAGAATGGAAAACCTCTGAATTCACAGGGCATCAGGCAAACATATGATTTTGCTTTAGGAGTGGAAAAAAATCTAGCCCTAACAAGTTTAAAAGAAAGATCCAAAAGTATTCAACTGGTTCTAAGTAACTTAATCCCATCTCAAGACAAAAGCTCAAAAATACTTACAGAAACAAAAAACATCCAGTACCCAGTAAGGTAAAATTCACAATGTCCAACAATATCTTTGGTCTCATTATGTTGCCCAGGCTGGTCTCAAACTCCTGGACTCAAGCGATCTACCCAACCTCAGCCTCCCAAAATGTTGGGATTACAGGTGTGTGCCACTTCACCCAATGTAACATCATTTTCTTAAGGTATGTTAGAATTCACCTGTAAGTCCGTCTGGGGCTGATGTTTCTTTGTGGGAAGATTTTAAACTCCTTATGGAACTTGTTTAATCAGCCAAAATACTCTTAAAGAATTTGGTCGAGAAAATTGAGCCTCTTGCCCTAACAATCAGTAGGACTTAACTATTTACAATGATGACAGTGTGGCACAGGAACAAAGGAAATGACAGATGAAGCAAACATCCCTGAGCCCAGAAACACTCATACCTGATATATAAAGACCTGTGGGAGATTACTGAAGAAAAGATTACTATTCAATAAATGGAGGATAATTGATCATCCACTGTGGGGCTGGGGGGAGGCAGAATTAGATACCTTACATCTTGCACACACACACACACACACACACACACACACACACACACACACACACACACACACTTCTTAGTAAACACCTAAATGTGAAAAGCAAAATTGTCAGCAGTGATGAACAGGCAAATTTTACAGTAGAGGGAAATGAATGGCAAATGAACATGAAAAATTACTAAGGTCAGGAAAGGAGATCAGGAAAATACGTTAAAACTATGAGATACTTTTTTATATAGACTATATTAACAATAAAACCTTTGCCAAGGGAAATACTACTAAGAGAATACCATCATTTTGGAAAATACCTGGCATTATTTTGCAAAGTTAAAACTGGCCAACCCTTGACAAGCTAACAACTCCACTCTTATGTATAAAATCTCTTACATATGTGTACCAGGGGACATTCAAAAATGTTTTGAGTGTACTATTTCTACTAACAAAAACTAAAAACAAATGTCAACTGATAGGAAAGTGAATAAATTGTGGTATACTCACACAGAATATTATACAGCAACGAAACCACCCATGCATATAAGCACAAGAATAAATTTTAAACATAAACTCAAAAAAGCAAGTTGAATAAGACTTCACATTAATATATGTAGAAATCTTTAAAAATGAAAGTGTGTTTGGAGAATATATGTGTCATTAAAAAAGGGCAAGGAACAATAAAAAATAATGTGGGAAAGCAGGAAGAACACATACGTAAATGTAATTGCCAGCTTTCTATGTCTTTAGTTAGGTGAGGAGTTTATAAGTGTTAATTCCGTTATTCATCATACCTTACATGTTATATACAATTTTATCTATGTATCAATTATTACACAAAAAAATGTTTAGAAGACACCTATCTCCTAATGATTCAGTGGAATGGTGGGAAAAGTCCATTTTCTATAGTCTAAGGCAGCCTACTTTTTCTGCAAAGGGCCAGAGAGTGAATGTTAGCCTTGTGGGCCACATAGTCTCTAATGCAACTAACTCAACTCATGTTGAACGAGACAGCAACCATAGCCAATATGTAAACAAATGGGTATGGCTGTGCTCCATAAAACTTTATTTAAGAAAACAGGTGGCCATCTGGATTTTAGCCCACGGAGGATACTTGCTGACCTCTGGTCAAAGGTCAAAGGTAACTTTTTAAAGTTTACATCCTGTTATTTGCCATTCCATTTCTTTTTAAAATTTTTTTTTGAGATGGAGTGCAGAGTGCCCAGGTTGGAGTGCAATGGTGCCATCTCGGCTCACTGCAATCTCCGCCTCCTGGGTTCAAGAAATTCTCCTGCCTCAGTCTCCCAAGTAGCTGGGATTATAGGCATGCACCACCATGCCCGGCTAATTTTGTATTTTCAGTATAGATGGAGTCTCTCCACGTTGGTCAGGCTAGTCTTGAACTCCTGACCTCAGGTGATCTGCCTGCCTCAGCCTCCCAAAGTGCTGAGATTATAGACACAAGCCACAGTACCTGGCCTAATTTTTATGGGTACATGGTAGGTGTATATATTTATAGGATACATATTTTGATACAGGTATACAATTTATAATCATCACATAAGGGTTTATCTATTGCTTCAAGCATTCATCATTTGTGTTACAAACATTCCAATTACACTCTTTTAGTTATTTTTAAAGTTATTGTTGACTGTAGTCACCTTGCTGGGCTACCAAATATTAGAATCAATTCATTCTAACTATATTTTTGTACCCATTAATCAATTCCACTTCCCTCTCATCCCTTCAATGCCTCCCAGCCTCTGGTAACCAACATTCTACTCTCTATCTCCATGAATTCAACTGTAATTTTTAGCTCCCACAAATGAGAATATGTGAAGTTCCATTTCTTAAATTTGAACAAAGCATAGACTGTATGTAAGCTATTTACCAATTAACTTTTATTTCCATTTTAACAACTAGTACATTTTCCTTGGCCTTAGAAAAAGCCTCCATCAGTTCTATGTGTTCCCGAAATATAAGCCCATGTGAAAATGAGGTCAGGCAATTCAGAGTTTTTTATTCACAAAGTGCATCCTTCAGACAGCTTCAAATAAAGTCAATTAAGTAGCCACTAGAAGATTAGAAATTATTAGAATGGACTACAGCTATGAAAACTAGTATCAATCTCTTAAATTCAGTAAACAAAAATAAAATACCATTAGGTGTTTACTTACAGTTTGTTAGCCTATGTAAGTAAACAGGTCTGTGAACAGTCTGCCTTCTGCCAAAGTGGAAACTGTAATGCCTAACCACCATGGATTACGCCTAAGGTTTTTATATTCTTTACCTTGATTATGAATAGAACCTTTCCTTTTTAGAAACTTGTCTTTTAATGTAAATTCCAGTGACAGAATCCCAGAATAAAAATATTTACCATTAGTAAACTCAATTGTGTTTATATATATATATATTTTACAAGTTTTAACCTTTTGGAAAAACAGAAGCAGATATGGTAAAATAATTTCATAAAGTACTTTTTAATCCAATTAGGCTGATAATAATCATGTTGAATTTTAATACAATAAAATAATGCCCCCAAACTTCCTAGGCTCATAAGAGAATAATACCAGTCTCAATACAAAAGACTTAATAATCTATTTGTATTCATTTTAAATCAAAAAGACCATTTCCTGACAAACAGGTTAAGTTACAAGTTGTAATCCATTTTACTTTTCATCAGTCTTTCCCTGTTTTAAACAAGTCTTTTTGAGAATTCTTAGTTTAGGATTAGTTTTTCTTTAGCTTATGCACTGAAAATTTTGAGAAGCATCTAAAAAAATCCACAATTAGTGCAAAAAGAGGAGATAATACTTTAAGTCATTCCTTCTATAAATAGAATTAAGGTTACTAAATGCCAATTTTAAGCAAATCTATAGTTTACTAATTTCGCTTTCTGAAAGATAGCAGATATAAAAATAGTTCAGCATTAGGTTTAATAAGGTGTAAATAGCACACGTATTATTAGCTTTATTTTACCTGCAAAAATATTTTAGCTACATTTGGAAAAAAAATAAATGAGAATATAACTTCATATTTCTAAGAATAGATGCAAGACTTATTCTTTTCCTTTTAAATAGAAGACATGCCACAAAATTTATGAAAGGTAATTTGTAGGAATGAATACATTTAAAAAATACTGGTTAATCTGTGAGAAATTCCACATTTGTCTATTTACCAAAATTTCATCCATTTCATAAGGCTTTGGTATAGGTGATTCCCAGCACTCCATCATTTATCTTTCTTCTTTGTCTCCTTTACTTCCTTCGTCTGCTCATCCTTCTCTCCTCTCACACTGACATTTGCTGCTCCTTCTTGATTTTCCTTCTGAGAATTGTCCACTATCTGATAGTCCTCAAGGAGAGTGTGTCCTGTTTGTGTTGCAGTTTTCTTCACCATTGCTTTGATCCCAATGTTGTTAATATTGTAGGCAGTCACGCCAACATTGACAGCAGAATCCACTGCATTGTGGGTAGCTTCTCCGGCATTATACCCATATCTTTAAAAAAAAATTAGAGGATGTAGAATCAAATGACAAATATAAAAGAAGGTCTTCTAAATTAGTATTAAATAAGTCAAATGATTACTGTGTTAGCTCAGAAAGCATACTCAAAGCTTGGGTTTCAATTTAATTAATAATTTAAAACATAGCAGAGAATGAAATCACACTGTGAGAAAGCTGTATTTTCTCCTTTAGTAAAAACAGTTTATGAAAATAAACTCAGACTAGTTGAGAATGATGTAATAAAGGCTGTCAAATAAAAATAAAGTATAAATTATAATATAGGTCATTAATCAGTCATTATTTCTTTTTTTAATCTTCCCTTTCTGGAAATATGAGGAAAAATACTCACAGAAGTAACTAATCTAGAGTCATATAAGTAGTTTCAAGTTCAGACTTGAACTTAACCAGACTTTTGGCTACATCTTTTAGATTATAGGAATTTGAGTTTGTCTTTAAACAGAGATTCTATGGCATTCTCCTCCAATCCCACCCTTCTGCACACTCACTGGCCTCCTTGCTGTTTCTCGAGCCTACCAAGCATTCAAAGGCCTTAGGACCTTTGTACTGGCTGCTCTCTGTTTGGACTTCCCATAGCTCTCTGCCCTACTTTCTTCAAGTTGGCTCAACTACAATCTTCTCATTATCTAACCTGTCTGACTTCTCCCACATGCCCACCTCCATCTATTGCCAATCAATTCCCCTTTAAACTGCTCTTTCTTCTCCCATTACTTACCATTTGCTAACTATAGAACTTACTATCACTGTTCATGTTTTACTTGTCTCACTACAACATAAACCCTGTTGGAGAATCTTAGCTTTGTTCTTTAATGTATCCTAAACATTCAGAATAGTGCCTGATACTCAATGAATATTCACTGAATGAATGAAATCAGTTATTCCTGCCCTATTCAGTCTTTTGAGCATCAAATGCATAGCAAGTGCTTGGGAAATTATAAAGCATATACAAAAGTAGTTATTATTGATAATAAAGAATATCTGCATTTAATACTATTTTGATGATAAAATGCAATTTGAGGTCTTATACAAGCATACCAAAACGTATTTGCCTACTCTTTTATTCTTTACCCCTTTTTTGGTAACAGGCTTTTAAAGTTTTTCTTGTCCATAGGTTTCCTCAAATAAAGGACTGTTTAAACAACAAACAACAAAAACGCAAAAGTTTACATTTTCTCCAGGACACAGTGAAGTTTCCTAGATGCTTTATGACCCCTATCTGGACTTTGTATATAACACTAGATCTGTCTTTTGAATTAACAAGTCCTCTCTTACTAAATAGCCTGGCCTAGAACTGTAGTTTGTGATCCCATCGGCTTGTTTGTGCTTGGCTTTTCTAACCCCGGTGTGAAGTAATCTTAACAGTGCCCCTGAATGATGATTCTATTCTGTCCTTTGCCTAATGTTAATATATTAAAGCTAGCGCATGGCAGAGCCTAGTCTGTCAAACCTTCCAAGTCTGTACTATTGTTAACTGGCAGCCTTCTCACCAGTCAACAGGAAAGCTCCCTTAAACTGCTTTCAGCCAGTCCCCGTTGTGTAACCCCTCAGCATTCCACAGGATTTGCTGATGGTGCAGAAGATGCACCACTGCTGATGGGGCCTTCTCATTGTCAACGAAGGCTTAGTCACAAATACTACTGTCAGGTGGTAGTGGCTGTGTCTACACAAAAAGAAAGAGGTATCAGCAGTTTCAGCACTGAAAAACAGTGATAGTTACTCTTGGTTGAGCCCGTTTTCCTGACGGCTTACTTTTCCAGGACCATGTGAGCTACAATGAAGTGACACCACAACTCAAGAATTTCACCACAGTCATGTTTTCAGGTACAGAAAATCCTCCCTATTTACAAACTTCCACTTCTGAGACTCTGAAATGTTCCCTATTCCACTGATAACAATTTGATAACCTCTTAACTGCACTCATACTTCTACAAGTAACACAATTCTAAATGCTACACTGTTTTAATAATGTACTAAAAATGAATTCATTTTGGCACCCTGTTAATTTTGCCTGTTTTTCTAGGCTACCTCCAATTTCAGTAGCAATTCCTATTAATTTGGGAGAAAAATGGAAAAACCAGAATATTCAGAAAACTAGATTCTAATGCTAACTAACCATATGACCTTGGTCAAGTTTCTACCTCTTTGCACCTCATCAAGTTTCTCTTCTTTATCTCAAAAAATAATGTATATGTGTGAAAGCACTTTGAAAAGTCTAAAATACTAAACATTTATTTTTAAATATCCTGTAAAATGGCTTTTCATCAGCTGTATTTTTTTAAATATACCCTCAAGTATCACTCCTGCTTTCCAATATGACTTAGAACTAGTTTTCCTAATAGGCGTCTATTCTTCTCTAACTAAATAACTGTTTAGTCTTTTTCTTCAGATTCAAACTATACTGCTATAAACTCCTAGAAAGCATATATCTGGCAGGAATTTAAATTTATTTTTGATTTCTTATTTTGAAACAAATTAACTTTCATTAGATCTCATTAACTTGGATTTTATATACTAACACTACCAACTGAAAAATAATAAAAAATGAATATAAAGTAGCCCTAAATAAGTCAATGATATTCAAAACTACAATTGAACCAGATTTTTCTGAAATTTCTCCAATGTGTTCAGTTATACAGAACTGGTTTTGGGTAATACGACACCTGCCATTGAAGTTACTCCTTCATCAGGGCAAATTTAAGGGGAATTTTAATTAAATTTCACTAAACAAACTAATAAACTGGCTACACTTAATTATAGCACAGTAACAAAAAACATAAAACAGTCAATTTTCTACAAGAAAAAAGTATATTATTAAGCTCTCATTCCACAAATATATATTCAAAGATAAAATACTGCAAGGGGAAAATAAAAATAGATCTAACTCATTGAAGCTATATTATTCTTCCTTAAACACTTAAAGTGGAATAAAAGGAGCTTAAAGGTGAAACTCAGAAGCTACGTAGAAGAGTGGTGAATTATTGAATAGGTACTATACTGCAATTAAGTGTAATAGGTTTCAAATTTCTTATTGTTTTTCATTACTCCTGTATGTCTTCACATCCTCAAATATCAAATGAAAGTATTAATGTAACTGACAAAAATAAACTGAATCTTAATACTTTCTATGCATTTACCTAAAAATTTTAAGAATAATGGTTATTTAATCCTCTGTACTGGCTTATCCACCTGAAATCAGATAAGGAAGTTTATAGAATACATTTGGTTTTCTCCCAGGCATAAAATTAAGGCACATTTAAAATAACTACTTTGGAGAGCAGCAACTGCTTACCACAGGCAATGAGAACACAAATTTTCCTTATTATTCTACCATCAGTTGGATTAGAGTACTCCACAAATGGTCACTCTATCAAATTTTTGATAGTAAATTTAAATACAGAACAGTATAAATAAACGTTAAGTGTATGCAAATAAATAAGAACAAAATTAAACAAAGGTACAAGCTCTTCCATTTCTTCAGTTCTATCAGTAAGTTATTACTGGTTCAACACTTTTAGTCTCTTCTCTTAAAAGACATTTTCTACTTTGGGCCAGATTAGCTCCACAGGTGAGAAATAGTATTACTTAGATAAAACCTTTTATTCTCTACTACTTCTCCCATCTTCCTAAATTTCTAATAGCAGAAACTAAATTACTGCTAAGACCGAATGGTCCTCATAGTTAGAAATACAAAACTACTTAACTAAATTATCACTTACCTGCTTTAAAAAAAAAATTCCATAAATCTTTGGAAGGATAAAAAGAATAGCAATAATACAACAGAAATAACTGAGCTGAAAATCACTGTTAAAAATACGCTATTCATCATATTAAGTTCTCCACATTAAGGAGCAAAAGTTCAAAAACCTACATTAAAATTCAGTATTCTTAGTTATGTGAATCTCAAACATTTATTAATTGTAGTTAGGCATTTTTTTTTTTCACTAGAGTAGGACATGGACAAACCCAACAAAGCGCTTCCTATCTTCTAAAATGGTAATCTTTTGGCCTAAAAGGCATTTCTGACTTTCTCCTGTTCTTGCTACTTTTCTAATTATGACTGATCCAAAGTAACCTCAGGGGCATAAAGCAATGAATAAATACTAGTCAGAGTTCAGTGCCACAAGTAACAAGAAGTGAGTTGGAAGACTTGAGTTTTATATTTCTATAAGAAGAATTTTAGATCTATTGTATGTTTTATTTTTAAACTCTTCTGGTAAAACTGACACTCCAAGATGATATGCCATATTGCTTTGATTCAAAGATATGGATGCCCCAGAATGTAAACTAGTTCAGCCACTGTTGGGAGATTTCTCAAAAAACTTAAGATGGAACTACCATTTGATCCATTACTACCGAGCCCATTACTGGATATATACGCAAAAGCAAACAAATTGTTCTACCAAAAAGACACATGCACTTGTATGTTCAATGTAACACTATTCACAACAGCAAAGACATGGAATCAACCATGGTGGACTGCATAAAGAAAACATGGTACATATACACCATAGAATACTACACAGCCCTAAAAAAGAATGAAATCATGTCCTTTGCAGCAACATGGATGCAGCTGGAGGCCACTATTCTAAGCAAATTAATGCAGAAACAGAAAACTACAGGTTCTCATAAGTGGGAGCTAAACACTGAGTACTCATGGACATAAAGATGACAACAATAGATACTATACTACTAGACGGGGTGAGCGGGGCGACTGTGAGCTAAAAGACCATCTATTGAGTACTACGCTTACTACCTGAGTGATGGGATCATTTGTACCCCAAACCTCACACAACATACCTATGTAACAAGCCTGCACATGTACCCTTTAATCTATAATAGTTGAAATTATTAAAAAAATTAAAAATAAAGTAATCCCTATTTCTTATCTTCAAACAAACAAATGTATACCTGCCCCAGACAGAGAAGATCAAACCAATTAAGGATGGAAATTAAATTAGCACTGTAGAGCATAGGTTCTGATGACAGAAGCACTTGGTTTATACCCCAGCTCTACTACTCACTAGGAGAGTCTTTTTTCCTTTTGAGATGGAGTTTTGCTCTTGTTGCCCAGTCTGGAGTGCAATGGCACAATCTCGGCTCACCGCAACCTCCATCTCCTGGGCTCAAGTGATTCTCCTGCTTCATCCTCCCAGGTAGCTGGGATTACAGGCATGTGCCACCATGCCCAGCTAATTTTGTATTTTTAGTAGAGACAGGGTTTCTCCATGTTCCTCAGTCTGCTCTTGAACTCCCAACCTCAGGTGATCCGCCTACCTCAGCCTCCCAAAGTGCTGGGAGTACAGGCATGAGCCACTGTGCCTGGCTAGGAGTCATCTTTAACAAGGTATATAACTCTACATTTTGGTTTCCTCATCTGTAAAATGGAGACGATAACAGTGTTGAAAATAAATAATACATATGAAAAGCAATGAACACAGTGCATGATACAAAAATATGAACTCAAATAAATGCTTTCAATAAGTGTATAATTAACATAAATAACCAAGAGTTGTGAATACTATTAATATTACTCTTATTTTTTCTTTCTAAATAAACAGTAAGATCCAAACTAATTCAAGGCTAAGAAAGCAACTCAGGTGCTTCATACTAGCTTTAGTTTTTAGGCCTTGATTCTTCTAGTATTGTGTAAAGAAAGTAGAATCAGGTAGAAAGGATAAAGACCTAAAAGCAGAAGACCCTGCTTTAAATCTCAGCTTTAATACCACGTCATAAATTCGTTATATAGTTGCTGCTTCGACATTCATTTTTAGGCCTGACATAAGTTGCTTGAAGACTAGCTGCATCCCATCACCTTTGGCCTAGTCAAAACCTCCCCCTCCCCATGTGGTTGTCTGCAATACAGTCCACTTGTTTCTCATCTCACTGACTCAAAACCCAGCATACGCCACAGCTGCTGAGCATGAGAAAACCCAACGGTCCAACACTAGAGTCACATAAAACTAGAGTCATGTAAATAAGTTTCCCTGTTCACACCTGTTTTCTTTAAACTAGACAATTCAAGCCCCAGGAGAAAGCCAAAGAAAGAACACCCATGGACCTTCATGAAGGTAGTCACACAGATCGCCTCTCCCTTGCTCGTGCTCCCTGTTCAACCCCCACCCACACACTGGTTGAGCACTCTGCTGTCTCCAGACTTCCTGTTGGCCTTCGTGGGTACCCCTCTTCTCTCAAGTATCTGTAATAAAATGCTTCTGTTATCTAATGTGTGTGGTTGTGCTGCCTTCTCTGTGTCTCACCTGAGCAACACACCCAAACCTTGCTCCCCTCTTAGTCAGGGTCTCCTAGAGAGTGGCTATCTTAGTAGGAACAAACTGAACACAGGTCAGACAAGAGCCACAAGGGCATCTGCCATAAATAAATTCCCTGAGAGAGGGACACCTGGTCATGAGTGTGTCAGGATAAGGAAGTATCCTGTGAAAGGCACAGTGCAAACATGATGAGCTTTCCCTCTTGAGCCACAACACAGCAGAACTAGAATTTATACTCTCCAGAGACAGACCTTGAGGCCAAATGAGAAAGCACTCATAAACTAATCAGGTGAGCATGTACAAATCATTGATTTGTTTGTCTATTTCTTGATATATGAAACTGAAGATACACCATCTACCCATTCCAATACAAGTGTATAGCAGTAATCAAAATCACGTAAGATGTGACATAATTAACCGTCTGTATACAGAGTAGGCTAATATTAACAAGGGGTATAAGAGTTTAATTATAATTCAAGTTTTTTCAGGAAGGTATCATCCATCAAAAACATGTAGCTAGTTAATAAGGTATACAGAAATTCCAAGCTTTTAAGAAAATTAAACCTATTCTTCACTGTAATGAACAAATGTAACAATCAGTGATATAAAGCAAAGTGGTAAGAATTCTATTAACTAGAAATATTATTCTCCCTATTTAAGAAAGGCAGTGAGTGAAAAACATTATTTTATCAGATACTTAATAGAGGAATATCTTCACTGCCATAAATTTTTACAAATGCTACAAGAGATTTAGTCATTAAAATGATAAAATTCAACTTACTTGTGTCTGACAGTTTGTACAGTTTCTGCTGAAACATTGTTAACAATGCATTTAGCTGCACATTCCAATCCTTGCCAGACAGTTGAAAATCCTGTAAAAATAGTATTTAAAAGTAAGTAAATCTAGTCCAAAGCAAACAGACATTCCTAGTTAAAATGCTGGGCCCCTTTGTTACCTTGAACACTACTTGCTGCTACAACCATAGCACCATCCAGAGGAGATTTCCCATCTTTGTCTTTTTTAAGAGCTTCGGGAACAAGTTTGCTTCCATGCTTCTTGACGTGTGGAGCTAGTTCTTTTCCAACGCAATTTGCTACGGTGCAAACTCCATCCACTAATAGGACCATAAAAAAAGAAAACTTAGGAAAAATATATTATTCCCTTGATTTCTACCACCCATCTTGCAACATTCTTAAATGAGCATCTAAAATTGTTTTACCATATAATGTTACAATTTCTACTTAAGGATATGAAGCTTAGAGCGGAGGTCTCACTATGTTGCCCAGGCTGGCCTTGACTTAGACTCCTGGGCTCAACTGATGCTCCTGCCTCTGCCTCCTGAGTAGCTGGGACTACAGGCATGCAGCATAGACTGGCTATTTTTTAAACAAAGGCTTTTTTGTTTGTTTTAAAGTTGTCTTTGCAGAGTCTACTGATGTTTATAATCTTACCTCTCAGATATACATGTTCTTGTACTTCTGCTTGAGAAAACCAGCTGCCTTTTCTTTGACTGTTACAATACAAGACTGGTCAGTACTTTTAGTTTTTTCCAGCTTAATGTATTCACTTTTTCTTTTTTTTGAGGTAGAGTCTCGCTCTCTCACCCAGGCTGGAGTGCAGTGGCGCAATCTTGGCTCCCTTCAACATCCACCTCCCAGGTTCAAGTGATTCTCCTGCCTCAGACTTCTGAGTATCTGGGACTACAGGTGCGTGCCACTACACCGGGCTAATATTTTGTATTTTCAGTAGAGACGGGGTTTCACTATGTTCGTCAGGGTGATCTTGATCTTCTGACCTCACGATCTGCCCACCTCGGCCTCCCAAAGTGCTGGGATTACAGGCATGCGCCACTGCGCCCAGCCTAGTGTATTCATATTTTTCTATCAATAAATATCTCCATGATCTCAGTGAAATAACAGTAAAGTGTTTAATTCTATAAAAGTAAACAATCCAAAATCTGATTCAAAAAATACTATCAAAAAAGATAATTTTACTAAATTTAATGATAATCCATTAAGGTCCTATCTACCCATCTCAAAACACCAAATTGCAGTGCTGTGATTCTCTAAGAGCAAGGGGTTAGAAGTATATTGCTTGGGAAGGCTGGCACCGGAATCAATAAGTCAACTTTTCTCAAACAACAGCTCCCTCTTGACCCTCAACTGATAGGCAATAAACTGTTCTTGTTGAAAGAATATGTCATATCCCTTAGAAGGATTCAAGGGTTCACATCCAGTTGTGCTGCATAATGACCTTTTGGTCATTTCAGACATTTTGTGGTCCCATAAGATTATAATGGAGCTGATAAAGTCCCATTGCCTACTAACATCACAGCCACCTTAACATCATAGTGCAATTACTTTGTTTTTAAAATAAATTTAGTGTGGCCCAAATGTAGTGTTAGAAAGTCTACAATAGTGTATAGTAATGTCCTAGGCCTTCACATTCACTCAGCACTCACTCACTGACTCAGTCAGAGCAACTTCCAGTCCTGCAACTGACATTCCTGGTAAGTGCTCTCTCAGGTTTTAAGCGGTTTTTTATCTTTTATACTGCACTCCTACTGTCCTACCATACCTTTTCTATGTTTACATCTGTTGAAATAGACAAACACTTACCTTTGTGTTACAATTTCTTATAGTATTCAGTACAGTCACATGCTGTATAGGTTTGTAGCTTAGGAGCAACAGGCTATATCATACAGCCAAGGTGTGGAGTAGGCTGTAACGTTTAGGTTTGTGTGAGTATACACTATGATGTTCACACAATGATGAAATCACCTAATGACACATTTCTTAGAACGTATTCCCCTTATTTAACAATACACGACTGTACATTCAGAACTCTTTTTCAAAGATACACACATTCTCCACTCCAACACATCAAAACAACCCTTTAACCAGTTTCTCAAACTTTTATATGCAAATAAGAATCACCTATGGATCTCTTGTGAAAATGCAGATTCTGAATTAGTAGGTGTGTCTGTGCCTAAAATTCTGCATTTCTAAGACTTCCAGACAGGCCCATGTGATGTTGCTGGTCTGCAGGTCCCACTATGAATAACAAAGAGAAACTGCTTTGTCCTAATTCTTTATTCTTGAGATTAAACCACCTAAATGAGCACGCAGATTAAACCTGGATTAAGACATTATTTTAACTTTAACTTTAAAGAAGTAAAATTATCTAGAATTACTTTACCCAGGAACTGACTGACTTTTGCTGCTCCTCCTGTAGCTTGCTTTGCTATATAAAGTCCCTTGGTGACAGCTGGACTAACTTCCACAGGTTTTTCTTCTGGTTGAATCCGTTCTCGGAGTTTAGAAGCACCTTTCTGGATTGCTTTGCCAGTAAACTCAGCACCTTTGACTAAACCCCAACTCACCCAGGAAGCACCTTTTTAAAAGAAAATTTAAAAATTCCATGATATTAGGTCTAGTTATACTTTTAAACACTTTAATAACATCAACCAGAAAAAAACAAAAGGAGTTTGATAATCAGATGCTAAATGTGCCACGTCATAAACTTTCAAGCTAACTTTATACCTACAGTTTTCTTCCTAGAATATATACCTTTTCTAACTAATATTTGAATACTTAGGTCATGTCACTCAGTGACAGAGTTCTGCATTACTCTATGCTGCCATGACAACTTGTAGGTATCTCTGTATGTTACTTACCACAGTATATTACTGTTAGGTATTAATTTTGAGTTTTGGTGCCATTAAAATAGGATTTGGCTAAAGAACCCACAGATACTGTTGTTCTTTTTGCCTTAGGCCAGGCACCACTTTTCCCCATGAAATCCTGAGGGAGAAAGACAGAAACATCACAAAATGGAAATCAAAGAGCTGTTATCTCAAACACCAAGGCAGAACTCTTACTTCCTTTAGGTTGAAAGCATTAGTCAGGAGGTCCTGTTCCTTTCTCAATCCTAAACCCAAACTCTTGGATCTCAGCACCGTTTAGCTTGTTACAGAAACCTAAATGACAAAAACATGGCAACACCCAAATGCATGAGCAGAGAAAATCTAAAAGAGAAGAGACAGACCCAGATAATTTAGCCATTTCTCATGACCGTGGGCCCTAGCCCTTTGGTTTGCTTATGCTTCTCACAGCTTGAATGACAGAAGTGCTCACCGGAGGAACAGAAGGATGGAAGGGCCTTCTCCAGTGAGGACAAAAGGTCCTGAGTCAGTGGGAACATGGGGAAAGGAAGAGCGGGAGAGGGATGAGAAAAGAAAAAATATACAAGAACAGTGTCCCCTAAGATGGGAAGAAGTATTACCCTACTTTGCAGAGACTTCCAACTGAAAATACTTATTTTTTAGCTAACCGTTAACAATAAGCTTTCAAAGCTGAACATCTGAAATACTTAAGTATGTTCTCTCAAGGTCTGTGGCATGGTTTTATATGATTACTCCAGCCCATGAGTAAGCACCCAGCTATCATGTGAAAATCATACCGGTTTATTTTAAAATGTTAACAATGAAAAGTGGCATGTAATAAGTAATTAGAAATTTTATGTTTCTCTTCCTGTTTTAGTCAACATCTCCACCTCCAGCTACAAGCCTACCCATACTGTCTTACCTGACAATCCACTTCTGGGGAAGTGAAGGATTCAAACCCAATCAAACAGGCGCCCATAAACGATAAAAGGCTTGAAGAAGTCGTTTAAAAAATTATCTTTTTAGATTAACTTATAAGTTGAAAAGTTTTAAGAAGTAAGAAACCAGCTGAACTTGAAAACTGAGAAACTGTAAAATAAATGACAATGAAACAAAGGAGACTATAATCCTATAATGACACTACAAGAAATAAAAGGGATGAAGTACAATGATGACTGAAAAAAATAAATGGAAATGAGATAAACAAGTCATAGCACTAATGAGAAATTCTAGATGCAAAAATCAACAACATATCACCATGGAAGTATACAGCATACGTAAATATGTTAAAACTGTAAACACAGAAAGAGAAAATGAGGAAATATAACATTTCACTGGTAGCTACTTAGATATTTTAAATGACATGGACAAAGCAGGTTTAGATTGATTTCTGTTCATGTTTGCATCCTATGCACTTAATTAATGCGGCAGTATGGCAGACCATGAATGTTTGTTGAATAAATGAAACACTGGCAGATGTTAAAATTACCTAACTCAAACCTAACTACTACAGCTTGTAGGACACTGTCCACTTTTACTGAACAAAAGAAAGCTATCATTTACAGTTGTTATTAAAAACAGAAGTCCCTGGCTGGGCATGGTCACTTACACCTGTAATCTCAGCACTTTGGGAGGCCAAGGTGGGCAGATCACCTGAGGTCAGGAGTTTGGGACCAGCCTAGACAACATGGCAAAATCCTGTCGCTACTGAAAATACAAAAATTAGCTGGGCATGGTATGGTGGCACATGCCTGTAGTCCCAGCTATTCGGGAAGCTGAGGCAGGACAATCACTTGAACCTGGGAGACGGAGGTTTCAATGAGCTGAGATGGTGCCACTGCACTCGAGCCTGGGTAATGGAGAGAGACTCTCTCGAAAACAAAAACAAAAAAACACAGAAGTTCCAAATCACAGCTTTCTCTCCTGGTAAAAAGCTAGCTGACCTCTAAGATTATATAGAGCCCAACTTTTCTGATAAGTTTTAATAATTTTATCATAAGAAACGTGAGTTTGGAACACTGACCTATTTTCAGCTTTTGATACTCTTTATCTTTGGCTAAGAGCAGTAGAAAACTGGCAGAAAATTGGCTACCACAAGGCTACTCCTGAATTCCCAATCATATGACATGTATCTTATGTTTCATGTGGTCCTCTAAAAACCTAGAAATGGTTTGTCTTAGCACTTAACCATCCTATACCCATCAAAGTATAAGTTGAATATATGATTGCTTTTTGATGTTTTGTTCATTTTATTCAATTTAGGCTAGAATAAAGATCTTTGTGGATCTGACAGCTCAAAGACTGTACAAGCCAATGGAGTTCCACAAAGAATCTACTGAAGAATAGAGGACTTCTTTGTCTATTCTTTATAGACGGAATTAACCAAAATGGAAAAGTTTTTGCCAGGGCCTAGAAGCACAAAATGGTAGCAAAAAAAATACATAATCTTGGAGAAACTTCAGAGAGGTATCATAGATGCCTCCCTTCTGCTCACTCTCAGCCCTCGGATATGTTGGAATAGGTAGGCAGAAAGTGATCATTCTGTCTCCATGTCAACTGTTTGCCTAGCATTCCAGAGTCCATCTGTAAATTAAATTGGAAAAGATCAGGAGGTTGAGAGGGGACAAACACTCTTGATGATCTTTTGCTACTTCCCAACCTCTAAAGTGTTTCAGAATGGTTGAAGGTAGGTTGCTCCAAAGGTAGGCTCCATCAGTCTACTGTTGGCAACCCTCTAACTCCTGACAAATTAGCTTACTAGGTGCTACTCCATTGATACTGTATAGCCCCTGACTTCTTGAAGTGTTAAGTCTAGGTTTCTCAAGCCTATACAGGTAAACTTGAAGCATGGTTGTTTTACTTTTTTCACTTTTTATATTAGGAAAACCTCGGAGTAGCTTTTAGTGATCTTTACTTATTCTTTGACAGTGGACAGGCACCAACTATGGGCTAAGATGAATGAGCTCAATTTATATCCCTGGTTATTATTCATTTTGTACTCAGGTAACAATAGTCTCTTGATTCAAATCATTTTCCCTAGATCTTTATTATTTTCTGTCCTCCCCCTTTGTACCGTAAGCATTTGATGAACTAGTTATTTATTCTACATATTAAAAAGCCCATAAAGAGACATATACTGATAGGCAGTTAAATGGTTTATAGTCACCAACTATGAGGGATATTACTAGAACCCCAGCCCTGAAGGTACAGAATAAAAAGGAAAAGAGGTACTGGCATTAAGAAACTGAGAGGTCTTAAGTAATAAAGAAGGCCTTGGAGTGTTAGGAGAACATAGTTTTTGCTTGTTTTAAAATTAGGCACTGCTGAGAGTTCTTTTGAAATCTCCAAAGAGATCTCTTCCAAGGATTAACTGGCTCTACTGCTTAGCACCACTATGTGGTAACCATGGTATCTAGGAGGCCTGAGATTTAGTGGCAGCTGGTAATTTCTAAAGATAACCACAAACAGTGTCTCCTCTTCTGAATGTTCATCTTTCCATATGATCCATATGATCCCAGTGGGAAGTGGGGTCTATGTCACATTTCTTGCATCGGGGAAAGCTTGTTGCTTGCTTTTAACCAAGTGATGCTGGAAATTTCCAAGAATATGTCAGCAACGGTAATGCAGCTTCTGTCTATTCACTGGTTGATTCACATTTGAAGCCCCAAGTCACCATACAGAAGCCAGACTAGCCTAAAGCCACAATGCTGGGTGGAGTCCAGCCACAAGAGGCCATGTGTAGGCACTCTATTTGGCAGTTCTGGGCTTTGACCTCTCCCAGCTTAGATGCTAGAGGTATCAGCAATGATCCCAGTCCTCAGCTGTCAAGTCACTAGCTAATGTTTGAGTCTTCCCAGATGAAGCCCTTAGATATCCTGAAAGAGAAACAAGCCATTCCTGCTGTGACCTTTCCAAATATCTGGCTCATTGAATTCTGCATAAACAAATTGTGGTTTTGTACCTTTGGGTTTGAGGCAGTTTGTTAAATAGCAATAGTACATGGAACAAACTTACAGCAGCATAAACTCAAAAAACTTGGGAAAAAGACCTTTGAATTTAGTGTGTGGGGGTGACAGGCAAGTTTTCTGAATAATGGCCTCAGAATAATAATGCTTAGCAGCCTATAAAGTTAGGGGGTAGGGTAGCAAAAGTGAAAAGGTTTTCATTGCTATTTCTTTGTAAATCTCTTTCAAGGGTCAATTTTAACTAATGCAATTACATTTGAAAATTTGGCTTTATCTTTTCGTCTTGTCTCAAGCATAGTTCTTTGGCACTAGGAAAAATATTTTGTTAGTTCCTGGTAGCTAATTATTTTGGCTTGTTCGTTTTTTATGTTAAAGATTTCCTCTGCTTTATAATACATCTTTTAAAATGGATTTTATCGGACGTGAAAACCTGAATTGACAGCTGTTTAAATGAGTCAAGACCCATTTCATGGGGTTATGAATTTGACTTACTGAATGGTGATTGGCAATGTTTTTTTAAAAACAAAATAAAAGGTATAAATCAGAGAGTCACTACAGTTAAAAAGCTACATGAAACGTTAACCAATTAAAGTAGAAAGACATATGTCACTAATGATCATTCTGGTTTCAGAATAATTGATCTGAAGCCCTTTATAACCATAATTAAATACTAGAGACTACTTCTCAAAGGGCTTGGCTATAACCCTCAGATATTCTCATGTCTGCATTTCTGTGTAGTTAGGACAAGGCAGCTCTTTGGGATCTCTTTTATAAGGGACTAATCCCACTGATGAGGGCTCCTCCCTCATGACCTAATCACCTCCCAAAGGCCCCACCTCCTAAAACTATTGCCTCAGGGGTTAGGATTTCAATATATAAATTTTGAAGGGACACACTGACCACAGCTGAGGGATAAGGGTTGGGGGAGGATGAGAGGGAGCTTCAAAGGGGAAAGGAAGGTAACCAATTTTAGATTCAGAACTATTAAGAGTTTGAAGAGTCCTAAACCTTTTCACTATCCATTTTCCCAATAGTAAAACAGAATAACAGGCCAGGAAGAATTTATACCTGTATGACAATATCTGATATTTCAAAAGACTAGTTCCTTCTACATTTATTTCTAAATTGATTATTTAAAACCAAAATACAAAATATTATCTTTCTCAGTATTCCCTAATAAACAGTATCTTTATTTGGTCCAAAGGCTTCACATTAGGGAAAAAGTTAACATTACTATAATACCTGACAAAATGTTGTGAGCAACTTTCTCACTCCATTCAGGTAATTCTTTTGGTTTTTCTTCTGCAACTGGCTCACATGGTACAATGTGACTCAGGTTAACTTCTTCACTTGAAGTATCTTTAGCCTAAATAGTAAAAATGTTTCAAAATGTGAAGAGTTAGTACTAAGAGGGGTGAAAATTATAACATTATATAATAAATATGAAGCCAAGAAATATTAGATATAATTAATGAAAAGTATCTCCAGCCAACCTAGTTACCAGTAAGATCTTATAAAGCCTAATATCAGAATTGCCATGAAGTTGAAAACTGTTCTGGTCCATATAAAATCTTGACTGGTAAGATTTAAATTCCAATGTAAGTCTAATATGGATTTATCACATCATTTAAACTGACTTTTTTCTTTTCTGGACCAGACTAATTTCCTTCAGATAGTTATCATCCCTAGAGATCAGTGTGTACATGGTACTCAGTGAGATTAAAAGATTTTTGTTAAATGACTCAATCAGTAAGCAAAGATGAATTCATAAACTGGTTTTGGCAGAGATCAAACAAATGTCCAATTTGAAACAAGAAGGAATATATAAACACAGAATAATCTGCTATTCCATTTAAGTGGAAACGGAGAACACAGAAATACCTGTACTTTGCTAACTGAACAGCTGTTAAGAGAGCTTGGGACAACACCCAAACTCTCAAAGCTAAATGAACTCATTCTAAAAAATAAGAAGCAGGCTAACTCAGACCTCATAGTATTAATATAATAAAATAACTTGAAAGTCAAAGTGGCCAGTAATACAAAGAATGTCACATAAAATATAATAACAACATTAAACAAAAGAAGTTCTACATGGAATAAAAGTTACCCATAAGTAAAATCTAAAGCTTTTAAGTGCACATACTTTTTAATATCATTTGATTTTTTTAAACAATAAATTATATTTTAAAACATGAAGTTCTAAATGATATGGAAGGATTTCCAAATATACTGTTAAGTAAAAAAACAAAGAGCAAAACATTGTTATGTTAAATATTATGTGTGTGTATACATATATTTATGCATAAATATACCTAGAAGGAAAATAGAAGTTAATAATTATGTGTCTGAGGCCAGGCATGCTGGCTCATGCCTGTAATCCCAGCACTTTGGGAGGCCAAGGTGGGGGAATCACCTGAGGTCAGGTGTTCAAGATAAGCCTGGCCAACATGGTAAAACTCCGTCTTTACTAGAAATACAAAAATTAGCCAAGCATGGTGGCAGGTACCTGTAATCCCAGCTACTCAGGAGATTGAGAGACAAGAATTTCTTAAACCCGGGAGGCAGAGGTTGCAGTGAGCTGAGATCATACCACTGCACTCCAACCTGGGTGACAGAGCAAGACTCAGAAAAAAAAAAATTATGTGTCTGGACAGGTGGTTGGTGGAAAAGAATGGGGGCAGACTTATTTTTCACCATATACTCTTTTGTACCCTTTAACTTTGGTTTCCTGTGATTAACTATTTAAAAAAGTGTTTAAAATATATTTCTTGGAATCATTTTGGACTCCCAATATCCTCATATAGCTGGTCTAAGGTATTCAACATAAACAACAGTAATACTTTGCAAATAAATGTAGGATATTCACATGATATTTATCAATTCCTTAGATAATTACTGAGCATTTATCATATGGAATACAGGAATGAATTCCAGGCAATACTAAACTGCCTGTTATATGATACTCAAGACAATGCTGTTTTATTCATACACTTGTTTATATTACCACTTCTGCCTAGAATCCCTTTCAATTTGCTATTCATATAGCCAACTCTTTTCTTTTTTTTTTTTTTGAGGCGGAGTCTCGCTCTTGTTACCCAGGCTGGAGTGCAATGGCGCGATCTCAGCTCACCGCAACCTCAGCCTCCTGAGTAGCTGGAATTACAGGCACGCGCCACCATGCCCAGCTAATTTTTTATATTTTTAGTAGAGACAGGGTTTCACCACGTTGACCAGGATGGTCTCGATATCTTGACCTTGTGATCCACCCGCCTCGGCCTCCCAAAGTGCTGGGATTACAGGCTTGAGCCACTGTGCCCGGCCAGCCAATTCTTCTTTATCCTTCAAGACTCATCTGAGCCATAACGTCCTGTAGGAAGGGGTTCCTCACTGCTTCCCGTACCACTCATCCACCCACACTTATCTATTAGGCTAGGCTATATCTTCTATGTAATGGCAACACTGGATAGAAATGATCTCTTTGCTAATCTGTCCTTCCCATTAGACAGTAAATTCATTGAGACAAGAAATTTAAACTTTTTCCACTGTCTATGCCTAGTATTCTAGCATTCAGTATTTCCTGAACAATAATTCAAATATACTAGAGTATATCACATACTCAGAGCCTATGAAATGAAAGAAGAAAGTATTACTAAAAATCAAATCTCTGTCATGTTGCCCATCCATTAAAAAAAACAAACTGAATAAAAGTGTCAGAATGTAAGAAAAAAAGAGAGAGTAGCGTATTTAGCCCCAAGCTCTTGGTGAATATAGGAAGGCAGAGAACAACACAAAACAAGTAAGAAAGTTATGTGAATCATTAATGCAAATATAAAAATCTTTTGGCCAAGTGTGGTAGCTCATTCTGTAGTGCTACTTGTGGAGGGTGAGGCGGGAGAATCATGTGAGCCCAGGAGGTCAAGGCTGCAGTGAGCTGTATTTGCAGCACTGCACTCCAGGCTGGGTAACAATGCAAGACCCTGCCTCAAAAAAATAAAATAAAATCTCTCAAATAGTTGGGATAAAAATCTATCCCCCAAACACAGAGACTCTTTTAAAATAGTTTAACACACACTTTAAAAGGGAAATATTACAATGATTCTAATTGTTTTTGCCAGTGATTACTCTGTTGACTATGTACAAGTTCTTTGCTTTAGTATACGGGAATATGACCATATAAATACATGAAACTGGAGAAAGGTACCATTAGAAAACGACATACACACTACTCTCTTACTTACCTTTTTTCCACGTTTTCCTTTATGACGTACATCCTTATTGCCCTGGTCCAACTGCTTCACATCAGTGCCAGAGGCTTCTTTCAGTTGGTCAGAGGAGGGTCTACTTCTTCCAGGGATTTGGAATTCATTTTCTTCTTCTGCCCTGTTCCAGTTGGCCTAGAGAATAAAGGCTTAAGCTTAGCTCAAATCAGAATTTTTCTTAGATGACTTTCTGCCAGCTGTACTATACCATGCTCAAATGACATACTTGTTTGAATGTCAGTTTGGCAGTCTATAAATAACAACTACTTTGCTTTTTTCTCTATACTTTTGTTTTGTCTCATCACCAAACCCCAAACCTCTGAGTTCTTTGGTTCATAGCGTATGCCTAAGTTTCAAAACACAAAGTATAAAAGACAACTTATAGCAGTTGTTGGTACAAGTTATCTTTAAATCAGATGCAGCTACATTTAAATTCAATTAATGAATAAATTTTAGGTAACATATGCAAGACAAAATGAATTTTGTCTTAATGAATTTTGTTAATGCAATTAACAAAACTCATGTCTGCTTTATTATGCATTATTGGAAGGTTAATTTTTTAATTTTTTTTTTTTTGAGACAGAGTTTCATTTTTTTGCCCAGGCTGGAGTGCAATGGCACAATCTCGGCTTACTGCAACCTCCATCTCCCAGGTTCAAGCAATTCTCCTGCCTCAGCCTCATGAGTAGCTGGGATTATGGGCATGCACCACCATACCCAGCTAATTTTTTATTTTTAGTAGACATGGGGGTTTCTCCATGTTGGTCAGGCTGGTCTCAAACTCCTGATCTCAAGTGATCCGTCCGCCTCAACCTCCCAAAGTGCTGGGATTGCAGGCATGAGACACCACGCCTGGCTGGAAGGTTGATTTTTAAATTTTCTACACAGTATACACTTTGCTGAATGAATGCTTAAGAGTAAAAACAAGTCAAAATTATAGCTAGTAACTAGCTTATGTTTATAGTTCAAGTTCTGGGACAGTAAAGCAAGCTAAAGATAATATACAACCAAAAAATAAAATTGAACAGAGAAAATAAACGTACAATCTAAAAGTCTGCTTAGTTTCTTTCCTAAAACCCAGTAATACAGGTCCAGTTAATATAGGGGTGAAGGGAGAAACAGTTCCATATATTAGGTCTGTGAATACTTGAGAGCATCATTTCATTCAGTTAGTAAACAGTGAAGATGAACTCTTTTATTTGACCATATTCCTGCCTTTGCGAATTCCTCCCCACAAGTATAGGCTACACACTTCTGCACGCGAACCATGTATTTTTTTAAATAACTGCTGCTACGCTAACGTACGGGTTTGTTCACCACCAGGTCATTCCCAGGTGAACAGGGGCTGATTTTATATTTATACCCCCCACCTTTTGTGGTCTTCTGTTCTCATACTTTGCCCATCCCACCACTTAACATAGTACCTGATTAACGAATTCCAAATATCTGCTGATTGAAGGAGAGAATAAAAGGTTATACTATCATAATGCCAACCTCATTCAACCCCAGATGACTGTCAATATTCATAATCAAAAATGTTTTTTCCTCTTGCTATAAGAATATATAAATAAAGTCTCTCATAATACTCTATTCAAATTCCCTGTTAAACAGATATACTCTATTTCTACAGGTATGTATGTGGACAGAGGAAACATGCCAAATAAGGAAAGTTTCAGGATGATCATCTTTTAAATATTTTCTTTTTATTTGGCCTTCATTTACCACAAGAACAAAGATAATTATCTCAACCAAAACCTGTTTCTTCTTCAGAATGCCAACCATACCCCTTAAAATATCCAACATAACCCATCTACTAAAGCTAAAACGATCTTCCCATAACCATTGAGTCCCATTAGTCCACTTTTCCAGATGAGCAGTAAAACAGTAGTGAACACAATAGCTAACATTCACAGAGCGCTACTACTTGCTAACACTGATGTAAGGACTTAATGTATGAATTTTTTAATTTCGCCATAGTCCAATGAGGTGGACATTGTTATAACCCCATTTTATAAGTAAATTAAAGTGTAGAGAAGATCAGTAACAGCTGAGCTAAACGGCTATTAAGTGAAAGAGTCTGAATTCATATACAGGCAATCCGACTCTAGGGCTCACAATCTTAACCACTATTTACAGCAAATTCCAAGCACGTAGCTGTGAATATACAAACAAATGATAAACTTTCAGTCTCCTAACCTTGATCACAGTAGAGGCTATTACAATTTCTCTAAAAGCAGAAGTGCTTATGTTAAAGTAGATTTTTTCACCTAAAGATGAGCACACAAGTCACCTGGAGCCGAAGGTCAGACATTTGCCTTAACAGATCTTCAAAGAGCTCTCTATCATCTTCTGGTAACTCAGAGGACAGGACAACCCCCACAAAGCATCCTGCTGCTTGTAGCATTGTATCAGGAAACATGTAGGCTCCGGCAGTACATTTCAGAACTGGAGATCTATCAGGAACTAGAGGGTATAACCAGTCACAAACCTAAAAGGATTCATTAGAAGAAAAAAAATATATATATACAAATGAATGAAACTAGATTTTCACTTACGTTTTGATAAAACTGTTATATACTAGAAAATAAACACTTCAAAGTTTGAAACATATTTTAAAAAGCTTTATAGAACCATCAACATACGCAAATCCCCAGGAAAATTAATCATTTGCTAGTCAAATCTTCCTGCAATAAGAACTGCGCTAAATATGCCATGGCTCCACTAATTATAAAATCTTAAAGCTGATGGCCTTAAATAGCCCAGTGTTAACCAATAATGACTCTAGCTCTAAATAAGTAATAATCAAAGTAAATTAAGCTTTCCTTTATTATTCAAATCAGATATTCCTTTTGTGGTAAACAAACTATTTTCAGGTATTATTTACTTGAAATATTTACTGAAATAATAGTATTTACTGATTTAATGCTCATAACAATCCTATGAAATCAGTTACTATTACTGTCATTTTATGTACAAAAAAATTGAGGCACAGAGAAGTCAATTAAGTTGCTCAGAATCAACAACTAAAAAGTGGAGCTTGGATTTTAACACATGCAGTCTGGACTAGAGAGGCCAAACAATTATTTTAATTAGAAACCCAGCACTCACAGGCCGGGCAAGGTGGCTCACACCTGTAATCCTAACACTCTGAGAGGCCACGGGGGCAGGGGGTGGGGGGTGGATCACTTGAGGTCAGGAGTTCAAGACCAGCCTGGCCAACATGGTGAAACTCGTCTCTACTAAAAATACAAAAATTAGCTGGGCGTGGTGGCACATGCCTGTAATCCTAGCTCCAGCTCCTTGGGAGGCTGAGGCAGGACAATCACCTGAACCTGGGAGATGGAGGCTGCAGTGAACCAAGATTGTGCCATTACAGGCCAGCTTGGGCAACAGAGCAAGACTGTGTCTCAAGAAAAGTAAGAAACTCAGCACTCACTCACAACGTGGAATAATTTTTGTACTAAACCCAAGAGAACCTGACATAACAATAGATTAAGTTAATGTTTATGGATTGTTTATTGTAAAATCAAAGCAAAATAACAAAAGCTCTCCTGCAATGTCATCTGGGGAGGTCAGCTTGCCAGTACACACACAGATTTAAACTCACATCCTGGCTGCCTTATTTCTAATGCAATACTTTCTTTGAGAAACCAAAACATAACTGTGCTCATCATTAAAATACTGTCTTACCCACAAATTTTTAACATTTGAATAGTTATATATTTTAGTATGTACTAGAAAAAAATACATATTTCCCTTAATTTCAGTTATTAAGATAAAACTGACAAGTGGGATAATTTAGTGTAAAAATATAAAACAAGTAATAGCAGCGTGGAGTTGACAAAAAAAATTGTAAAAGTTATTCTAAAACAAAACTTAGGAAAGTTTCTTTTTCTTCACTATTCCATGATTTCTCTCAGATTATCTATATCCTGGTCACCTTAATGGAACTGGAATATCCCCAAATTTTCTTTAAAAAAAATAATACTTTATAAATCTTTCCTGGGACAGGATATTATAGATAAGTAAGCTCATCCACCATAGCCTGATTTTTCCCAGTTTCATTTTCAGAGGGCAAGCTCATGTCCAATTTCTGTATAAACTAACTATAGAGGTAACAGGTTTAAAAAGTATTTGGTATTAAAACTAAAACCAAGGGAAAATGTTTTTTGGAAGTTCTAGAATTATGTCTACCTAAAACCAAAAAAACCTTACTTTAATTTCCTATTTAGACCAATAGTGATTTTAAGCATAGGAAATAGCTAACTTCTAATATTCAGTTGGTTTATTAGTCTTATTTTTTTTTTCCAGAAGAAAACATTCAGGAAACATATATGTTAACTCATTTTAAGGACACACTGCTACAAATACCTGAATAGAAGCAAATGAGAGCCTGTTAAAGAGACTCAAACTAAATTTTGGGTGAAATTTTAGTTTTCATTTAGGACAAAAAAATATAGATATGAGAAAGATTTAAAAACAAAATTAAAAGCACTAAGGACAAATGTGCATTGAAGTACAAGTCATTTCAATGGATGAGTGAATGTGACCCCAGTACAATATTTCTACCATTCACTAACCCGATCTCCAGTTGCTAAGGACCCAAAGATTTTTCAATTTCATCATTGCAATGCAACACTATTAGTAGAAATTATTATAGCTTTTATCATTCCCCACCACAAACCCCAATTATAAGTCTACTCTTTTTAACCTTAAGGTTCCTTCTCTAAAATAATCTACAGGATTCACAATATACTTCTTGACCAGTATCAAATATTTCCTTTCAATAAAGCCCTCAAAGTATCTTCCTCACATATCACTAGTAAGCCTCTGTCTTTAAACAACTTTCAAGTTGACTCCAAATAAAAACTACCAAGAATCAACAGCAGAGTATGCCAAAAGAGAAAATGAATACAGATAGCCTGTGCTATTACTAAACCACATTATTTGGACTGTGGATAAAAGCATGTGCTTTGCTTAAATAGTGATCTTTCTTCAATGCAAACTCCTTTGTTATACTCAACATATACTGAGTCCTCATTTCAAGAACTCATCTTCCTATACCTATATCCAATCTTTTGAAACCAGGTTGTCACTGGACCACTATCTTCAGAACACCTCACTAAATCCACAGCAATACTCTGATACCAACCTTTATGTAGCATCACTCTTTACTCTTGGACCAAGTGCATTCCGGTATATTTATCTGCTTGGACTGTTGAAAGTACATCTTAAATTAGCACCACAGTCTCTACTTCTAAACCTGGGTCTCTCAACCTTGGCATAGTTGAGATTTGGGGCAGGATAATTTTTTTTCTTCATGAGGGTTGTCCTGTGTCAATGTGTGGCAGCATCCCTGGCCTCTTTCCACTACGCCAGTAGCAAGCAACCTCCAGTATGACAACCAAATATGCCTTCAGACATTGTCAAATGTTTTCTGGGGAGGCAAAATTACCCCTGGTAGAGAACCACTGTTCTGGGCCATGGGCTGGGTCTTGCCCATTTCAGACCCTCAGCTAAGTCTTCACAATATTTGTGAATATTTACAGCTACGCATCCATAGGAATTACATAAATCCCTTTTGAAATTAAACTTACTAAGTTTCTTCTTCAGATAAAGCATTAAAAATTTAAGGGTGACCACTCTTCTCAAGTTTTATCATCATAAACTTAATGCCAAAATAAAACTATTAATATATCTTTTTTAAAAAAGAAAATCAAACACAAACAGATGTTCAAGGCTGATCAATCTCATGGAATATATTTAAAAACAAAGTAGAATTTATTGTTATCTTTTTTTGCACTTATACTGGACATGCAAACATTAACAAATAAAAATGAGGTAAAAACACATAAAATTTCAAATTATGCTTCCATTTTTCTCCGGCTTACCTGAAGAAACCCAGGAGGACGGTTTAGAACCGTATCAAGAGAATTATCCAAAAACCTCACAATTCGAAGGTACCCAGGATACGAAGGTGCACTAACCTCCCCTGCAGGATTTACAAAAAAAATCTGCACTCCATTTGGTATCAAAATCAATTCATCTGCATCTAACCCTAAGGTCTCAAGAGGCGGCGGCTGAGAATGATTCCTATAAAACTCTTCTCCAACTGATGAAAACTCCCCAGAATCTGTTCCGTAGGATACAGTGTAGTGACCTTCAGCAGCCTGAGGAGTATAAGCAGGCGGAGCTTCTGCTGGACAACTTTGTGATGGTAAAGAGAGAGAAGCAGGGGCAGCAACTGCTCCTGGACTTGAAGTGTTTCCATTTACTTCAGCACGCTGGGGAGCTGAACTAAAAGACTGAGGTTCTGGTAATTTTTCACCCATGTCTTTAGGTGGAAATTCTGGATATAGCTTGGGCACCTCCTGAAGATCATTCTGTAGAGAAGTGGCAAGACCCTTCTCTAAAATTTCCAGTCTGGTGCGTACATTCTGTAGTGTTTCTTTCATTTTCTGCTGCATCTGTCTAGCAGATTCCCACCCAGGGCCTGTGTGTTCGGGCTCTGTTGATGAAATGCTGATCCCTCTGAGCAGGTGTCCTATTCCTTGCTTATAGTAGTTCTTTGCTTCTTCCTTCTGACCTAATTCATCTGTATTCAGACCTTTGTTAACAAATATAAAGGCCTTCTTATATGCTTCTCTGATGATCTTAATTTCAGCAGGTTCTCCATTTTGTGGCTCTTGCTCCATTTCTGCAAAATTGGAAACATTGTATTTAATTACCTTGCTTAGCTATTGTTAACTTATTTAGTATCCATATTTCCTACTTGAATATATTTTAAGAGGACAAGTGTCTTCCTTATCTCGGTTTTGTTCACTATTATACTATCCTCTAAGCCTACTATTAGGTCTGTCATAAAGAAAGCACTTATGTATTTGATGAATGGATAAATAAATGAAAACTCTTGGTTCAAAATACCTTAATTTAAAAACATAAGAGAATAAATCAGAATACTTCTTTTACATAATTTTCTTGTTCCAGTTTCTTGTAATAGTTTCCTATCATACAGCCTTATGGTTGAAACAAAAGTCTCACTCTAAAATTCATTATAATATAAATCCAGATTATATCCAACCAATAAAAAATAAGTTGAATCACACACTAGAGAAAACAGAAATCAGGAAAAAACATGTGAATGAAACTTTGTTACCTGATTTCCACTTAAAGGTGTCAGGTGACCCCACACAGCCTTCTTGCTTCCCCATATCCCACTAAGATGACACTTGAAAGATAATGAAAGAGGAATAACCATTTTTCTTAATGAGAAAAATGCATGAATAGGCGCTTCTTAGAAGAAAATCTTTAAAAAGTATCTGAAAAGGTGTTCAACGTACTATTCCCTCAGAAAAGTGAAACTAAAATCCAGTGATATACAACTAGACACTTACCAGGTGGCTAAAATGTAAGCCTGACTAGTGCTAAGTGAAGACAAGTGGAAGTCTTCTACTTTGCTGTGAAAGCTGAAAAATGACACGCCATTTTGGAAAACTGGCAGTTTCTACTAAAGCTAATCATTCACCTACTCAATGACCTCGCGTTTCCACTTGCAGGTATATAACAAAGAGGAATGGATGCACATGCATGCCAAAAACATGTATAGCAATACTCACACAGCTATATTAACAAAAGGCAAAGCCTTAAACAACTCAAATGCTCACTCATTCATGCAATGCAATAATATGTAGAAAAATAATTTTAAACTTGATTGCCAGCAACATCAATGAATCTCACCAATTCTTTGAGAACGCCAAATACAAAAGATTTCATATTGAGACCCCATACTATACGATTCTATATGAATGAATTAAATAATGGGGAAAATTAATCTATGATATGACATAAATCAAAATAGTGCTTATAGGTGAAGGCTATAGACTTCAAAGGTACAGGAGGGAACCTCACAGCCTTTGGAAATGTTTTCTGCTGATGCGGGTGATGACTACAAGGGTGTACTGTAGTTCCCGGTTATTTACAGTTTCACTTTCTGTGGTTCCAGTTACCTGCAGTCAACCATAATCTGAAAATATTAATTGGAAAACTGTACAGATGAATAATTTGTAAATTTTAAATCGCACATTCTCAGTATGGTGATTAAATCTCTTGTCCCTCTCTGTGAGCCCCCGGGGCATGAATCATCCCTTTGTCCAGGGCATCCATGATGTCTATGTTCCCCTCTCATGATCGCTTAGTAGCGGACAGAGTTTGGCAATGTCCCCCCCCAGATCTCATCTTGAATTGTAATGAAATTCAGGTGTCAAGAGAGGGACCCAGTGGGACATGATTGGATCATGGGGGCAGTTTGCCCCAAGCTGTTCTCATGATAGTGAGTTCTCACAGTATCTGATGGTTTTATAAGGCAGTTTTCCCAGCCGTTGCTAGCTCTCACTTTCCTGCCATCATGTGAAGGTCTTTGCTTCCCCTTCACCTTCTGCCATGAATGTTAAGTTTCCTGAGGCCTCCCCAGCAATGCAGAACGGTGAATCAAATGAACCTCTTTTCTTTATAAATTACCCAGTCTTGGGCAGTTCTTTACAGCAGTGTGAAAATGGACTAATATAGTAGCCATCTTGGTTATCAGATCAACTGTCCCAATTTTGTGGTGGTTGGGTTCAAATAATTCTTTTTACTTAATAATGGCCCCAAAGTACAAGAGTAATGATGCTGGCAATTTGGATATACTGAAGAGAAGCTGTGAAGTGCTTCATTCAAGTGAAAACGCGAAAGTTTTCAACTTAACAAGAAAAAAAATCATATGCTGATGTTGCTAAGTTCTACAGTTAAGAACACATTCTCTATTCCTGAAACTGTAAAGAAGGAAAAAGAAATTCACACTAGTTTTGCTGTTGTTCCTCAAACTGCAAAACTTATGGTCAACGCATGTGATAAGTGTTTAGTTAAGATGGAAAAGGCTCATATGTGAACAGAAACATGTTCCAATTGAAAGCAATGGGTGCCACACTATCCATGGTTTCAGGCATCCACTAGGGGTCTTACAATATATCCCCCTTAGTTAAGGGGAGGGAGGGACTACTGTATACATACCTAAAAATCATTAAACTATAAATTTAAGATCAGGTTACTATATGCATTTTATGTGATTTCTCAATAAAACAGATAAATAATAAAGCCATAACTCACAAGGATGAGTAGGGAGAATGAAAAGTCAATAGTGCTTGGTACCAAAAAAGGAGGCAGACAAGTGAACACTCCAAAAATACACTTGAGAAAACAGATGCCTTAAACAGTCAGTGGGAAAATCAGAGAAGCAGCTGCACTTAAATCACATTAAAAACCTCCAAAGGCATAAGAATTGATGGAATTCAATCTCACTAGGAAAAGGAAGTAGAGATAAGCTGAAAAAAAGAGGACTGGTTGAAAGCCTATTTACATATTAGCACCCTCTGATATTTCCTACACCAAGCACTCAGGACACTGTTTCTCTATAGCCCGAAAGACTGAGTGCTTTGATCTAGAAGAGTGTAAAATAAAGAGTGGATAAGAAAATATCAGGCATGGGCTGGCCGTGGTGGCTCAAGCCTGTAATCCCAGCATTTGGGAGGCCGAGGCAGGCAGATCACCTAAGGTCAAGAGTTCGATACCAGCCTGACCAACATGGAGAAACCCTGTCTCTACTAAAAATAAAAAATTAGAAGGGTGTGGTGGCGCGTGCCTATAATCCAGCTACTTGGAAGGCTGAGGCAGGAGAATTGCTTTGAACTCAGAAGGTGGAGGTTGTAGCGAGCGGAGATTACGCCACTGTACTCCGGCCTGGGCAACAAGAGCGAAGCTCCATCTCAAAAAAAAAAAAAAAAAAGAAAGAAAGAAACAAACTATTAGGCATGATTAAGGGTAAAAACCAAAAGCAGGGAGATTAAATGAAATGAACATTGATTTATTGAGATTATTGAGACTCTCAGCCTTCTTCTCTACAAATTGGTAATTAGAGTTCTGGCTGCCAAGTACCCCTCAAGAAAGGAGATTAGAAGTTACCTTCTTGAGGAATCTGATCACCATCAAGAGGAAAGACCACAGACCGTGACCGTGAGAGTTCCCTTAGGAAAACTGTCCAAGTAATTCACTGTTGAAAAGCCACAGTTGATAGGTTCCACCCCACAGAATCTCAGATCAGCTTTCTAGTGCTTCATCTCACACACACACACACACACACACACACACTGCCAAAGATCACAAAACATGAGGCAAAGAGCCAGTATAAAAGATTAAAATAAGAGCAATGCAATTTGGTTGAAATGGACAATATGCAGGTAAAATAAAACTTATCGAAAAACCCTGTAATTTACATCAACATAAAGAAAAAGAAAATACTGCATCCTTAAAATAAAAGGTGTGGTGTATGCACACTAAAAAAAGGATATTCAAGGGACAAAAGGAACTCTGGGATATTAAATATTTAAAAGCAAGAAGGAAAAATTCAAGGATGAGGTCATACAATTACAGAAAATGCCCAGAAAGCAGAGCAAAAAGACAGAGATGAAAAATAGGAAAGAATAAGAAAATTAGGACCCAGTCTATAAGGCACATCATTTGAATAATAAAACTTTTACAAATATGGGAGGCTGAGGCGGGTGGATCACCTGAGGTCAGGAGTTCCAGACCAGCCTGACCAAGATGGTGAAACCCCGTCTCTACTAAAAATACAAAAATATTAGCCAGGTATCCTGGCGTGTGCCTGTAGTCCCAGCTATTCAGGAAACTGAGACAGGAGAATTGCTTGAACCCAGGAGGCAAAGGTTGCAGTGAGCTAAGATCCCGCCACTGTACTCCAGCCTGGGTGACAGAGCAAGACTACCTCAGGGGGGGAAAAAAAGTCTAGAAATATAGAAATAGAGAACAGAGAAAAAATAAGGGATGAAAGAATTAAAGAAATAATTCATAGAATTTCCTAGAATTGGAAAACAAATTTCCTGATTTAAAACAACCAACAGGTTAGGTGCAGTGGCTGACATCTGTAATCCCAGTGCTTTAGGAGGCTGAGGCAAGAGAATTGCTTGAATCCAGGAGTTGGAGACCAGGCTGGGCAACATAGTGAGACCATCTCTACAAAGAAAAAATTTAAAAACTAGCCCGACGTGCAGGCGTGTGCCTGTAGTCCCAGCTATCCAGGAAGTGAGACAGTAGGATCACTTGAGAGCAGGAATTCAAGGCTGCAGCGAGCTACAATCACAACACTGCACTCCAGCCTGAGTTGAAAGAGCAAGACCCCATCTCTAAAAAGTAAATAAAAAGGCCAATTGGCAAAAAATAAGAAAAAAAAAATTCACACCAAGAAACATACCACAATATTTTAGAACGCTAGGCTCAAAAAGATCATCTTTAAAGTGCTTATACAAAAAAAAAATAAGAGTACTAAAGAACTTCTTAAAGGCAACAACAGAAGAAGAAAATCATACATTTAATGCATAATTCTGAGTAAAAACAACTTCTAAACCCAGACAAGTGAATGCTTAGTTATTACATCCTCTGTTTGCTGGATGCCATGTTTGATGAAAGGAATCCCAAGACTGATGATGAGTTCCAAGATAACAATTAGGCAAACACTCCAGGCTGGGGTAGGAGACAAGAGAAAAGAGTTCTTTAAGAAAGTAAACTGATAGAATACCTAATGTGTCTGTAAGTTCTGAGAAAAGATCTACACAACCATGAGTATTCAGGGTTTCATTAGTAATAATTAAAAACTAAGGAGATAAAAATAAAGACAATTAACTCTAAAGAAAATGATACTGAACAAGAAATAAAAAGTAATCATAATGTACTAAATGTTTCAGTTTTGATTGGTGTCATAATAAACACAATGAATCTCAATATAAACAAAAATATGATACAAACATATTGAAAAGATGAAAGATGGGATGGAGAAAGAGTTTCTGTGCATGTGACAAAGGATGAAAGAGGTAAAACTTCACTTTTCCCACTGAGAAGTTAATGGACACTGCCTAAAACTGAAAAGGTACCAATATATTTGCACTGTTTAGAGGTACAAAAAGACCAAAAGAATTGGGTAAGAAAAGTGATACAAGCTTACTTTGGGAGGAAGTGGTAAGATTTGGGTGGTGAGACCTCTGATTTTCACTGCATGTCTTGTATAAATACTTAATTCTTAAATCTATGTATATGATAAAAAACTTAATTACTATTATATTTAAAAAGTAAATGGAAGCTTTAGAGCAACTATGTCAAACAGAACTATAATGCAAGCCACACATGTAATTTTTAATTTTCTAATAATCACATTAAAAAGGTGAAATTAATTTCAATGATAGTATCTTATTTATCCAAATATATCAAAAATATTATTTCAATATGCAGCTAATATAAAAACTTTCAGTGAAATACTTTAGTTTTATTTTGGTATGAAGTCTTCGAAACTCGGTATGTGTTTTACACTGAAAAGATATTTCACTTCCAACTAACCCTACTGCAAGTGCTCAATATCCACATGTAACTAGTGGCTACTCTTACTAGACATGGCAATTCTTTTCCTTTGACCTCGTGAAAACTTATGATAGGAGAATTACAGTGATATGAGACTATTTTAGCAGCAATCTACACTATGAAGCATCACAGAAGCTGTGTTCTAGCTTCCATTTAGTAATAGTATAGCAATACTTTCCAGTCTGAAAAACAAACCACTTGTCGGCCTTATCGTACAACGACTTCATGGGACACAGAATATATTCAGTACCCAGTTAGAAAATACTATATACAATTGACCATACATAAACCCACCTTTTTGCTCTGCCCCACCACCCCTATCAAAATTAACAATCTCTTTTCCTGGAATGCTATCCTGTTGTGTCATAAGATTGCTACATTTTTCCAAAGAAACCACAGGACAGGTATTTTGTATTCCATCTTCCTCAGGATACAAGGAGACTCAGAGTAAGGCAGCAGAAAGGCAGCAGAGGTTAAATAGGCTTCTGAGAGTTGATTGGGAACTTCGCCAGCCATCATTAAGTTTGTCCAAGTGACTTGAACAGGATCTTGAACAACACTGTGACTTGGCACCCACTTTTGTGCGAAATACTATAGGACACCACTATCCCCACACATCATTTAGAGCACTTAATATATATGCTGGACATTATGCTAGGTGTTTATCTCAATCCTTACAAACAATTCTTGAAGTAGTATTACTATTAGTATTACTTTGCAGAGAAGAAAATTGAGGTTTGAAAGCATTAATTGCCATAGATCACCTGTTTTTTGAAAGACCCTGGAGTTAAGAATTACTTTTATATTGTTTAAAGGTTATAAAAACAAATAATATGCAACAGAGATCATATATGGCCCCCAAAAGCCTAAAATATTTACTATCTGGCACTTAACAAAAGAAGTTTACTGACCCTGCACTAGATTACGGAATTAAATAGTCTGATTCCAAAAAAATTCTCTAAATCAGGGTTTCTCAATTTTGGCACGGTTGACATTTTGGGTTGGATAATTAATTCTTTGTCAGTGGCATCCCTGAGCTCTGTCCACTGGATGCCCGTAGCAGCACCCCTCCCACACCCCAGCTGTGACAACCAAATATGTCTCCAGACATTGCCAAATGTACCTTAGGCAGCAAAATCATCCCCCACTGAGAATCACCTCTCTAAATGGTCTTCAAACTGGGGGATGTGTGCCCCCCAGGACAAATAAAGTCTTCCACGGGACATACACTAACAACATGCATGTAATTAAAAAAAGGCTTCCAGATCCTTTACTTCCATTAGTATTCCTCACTAAACTAATCTGCCTGAGAATATGCCCACTGTCCAGTTATCATGCTGGTTTTTCTTCCCTGAGATCCTTTCACAATCTTTCCACTTTACAAAATAAAGACATACTTCTCACCCACTTCCATTCTTACTATGATACACTGCCCCAGGATGGAAAAGCCTCCCTACCAACAAAAACTAAGTCAAAGGGCTCAAAGACCCTCCTTTAATTTAGGCACAACTCCCACTAACTAACTATTCCCTTAAGACACAGATTTCCAGGAAACTTCTACTCTTAATTATTATTCATTAAAATCCATCAGGTATTTATGCTATTCTGATCAACTGTTACTATTTATAATAATTCAATCCAAAAGAAAATTACAACTTATTGAATTATAGGAACATTTTTAAACTTAGTTCAATTTATAAAAATTTAAATTACAAAGACATGTATGACAGAAATTAATAAAAAGCTCTCAAGCATAAAAATACATTACCTTAAGATAATATTCTGTGGGATGGGAGTGATAAAAAAAGCAAAAAGGAAGTTTGTAAAATATAATGTATTTTAAAAATTGATGATGATATATCTAAAACTACAAAGATATGATACCCCACTGAATACAGTTAAAAGAATGATGTACCAATATTATATTAAAATGTCAATAGCAATACCATGTGGGAAATTGCATCCTTTTCAACTAAAGCATGATGTAAAATGCTCTAAGTTAACTAAAAGTGTGCAAGAGGGACAGTTTTACAAAAATTATTTGGGGGTTCACAAGCAAATTAAAAGTACTGCTTTAAAATCCGCTCATACTGTAATACATGGCAAAGATGTAATGGACATGGTCTGTCTCTGGCTCTCAGAAGCACCAAAATTTACTATCTTTTGTTAAGCTCTCTCTATATGTGTCTGGAACCCTTCTAAGGTTATCGAATCTTCACTCTTGGAGGCTGATATTTGATTTTTAAAATGTTTTATAAATATGAGCAGTTTGCCTAAGACAAAGCTAGTAAATAATAAACTCAAATCAGTTCATGGATCAGAAAATTATGCGTCAAGAAAATTAAATGAGCTCTCGCCTGGAATCCCAGCTACTGCAGAGGCTGAGGCCAGAGGATAGCTTGGGCCCAGAAGTTCAAGGATGCAGTGAGCTAGGATCGTACTACTGCACTCCAGCCAGCCGGATGACAGAGCAAGACCTTGTCTCTTTAAAGAAAAAAAAAAAAGAAAGAAAGAAAAGAAAAATGAAAATTAGATAAGCTGTATTTGATTCCAAAGCTAAAACTCCTACTATGTTTACAAGTCAGCAGAGTGAGGGAGGGTTAAAGAAAACCCAGAGTGACCCATGGTAGAGAGTTGTGTGGCTTAAGTCTTCTATAGGTAGCATTTCAAAGTAGAGGCAAAACATAATGAGGGAATACAGCTAGAAGCAATATTTACCTCGGGTATACCTTTACTTCTAAGCTTATTTTACATACAGTGTGATGAAAGATTTCTTAAACAATGTGTCAACGGAGGAAACAAGATGGCTACTGAGAAAGAAGAGTGTGCCTGTGTGAAGGGTGGAGTGGGAGGGCTAATTCCACAGGGTTGCTTAATTACCTTCCTTGCTTCATCTCCATCTTGAAGAGAAAAAAAGGTTACACAGGGAGAAGAGCCTGGATATCTAGAGGTTACATGTAAGTGTAATGGTCAATTTCAGTCAAATCTCTGGGGAATTTCAACACAGAAAAAGGATTATATTAAAATAACACATTTTTATTTTGTGACTGGGATTTGCTACCTCCTCTCCAATCTCACAAAATACATTTTACAGAAATAAGGATTGTAGGATGATTTTAAAAAAAAAAATGTCTATTCTATTCCTAAGCACAATTAAGCGACAAGTGTCCAGAAAAGATAAAAACTATTATCACATGATTTCAATGAGGAGAGAAAGTCTTTACGACAATCTAAAGTATTAAACAGTACCTACAACAGTGTAACAGTCTGTGAGAACAAACCAAAATCTGTTCCTGGATACCAGTAGTTCACTTAAATTCTAATTTTTTAACGTTCTAATAAAAGAAACAAAACGCATTTATTTCCACATAACTATATGTATGTGTGTGTCTTAAAAAAAATACCCAAGAGCAAAGGTAAAATTCTGAATCAAAATACCTAGCAATTTAGTTCGATTCCATAAACACTAAAAGTAGTAACGCTCTCACTTCACTCCCACTTAACAGTCAACATTACAAGTAGCCTTTAATAATACCGCATTTATCTCCCTAGAGATAGCAGAAGTTTACCTATTTGATCTTTTACCAAAAAAGCTGAGGGGGCTTTGTCTATGGCCTGTATGCACTCTCTCCGTAGCATCCCACTCATTCTAGCCTGTTAGGGAAACCACACACAACACCGTTTCAGAGAGTGCCACAGGTGAAGCCGACCGGAAACCACATTACAGAAAGGCTTCCCGTTTCAAACAGGTCCAACAAACCCACCAAATTAAGTCTACGATCATAAAGAACCGCGAATCAGAAAACGGTTCCATATGTAATTGGGTACAGTCTTCTATTACTTTTCCCCCCCATTTTCGGCAATTTCAAAGAAAAACTGCTACATTCTTAAATATCCGAGGCCATTATTTCAAACGCCGTAACAACCTGGAACGCAAAGTCGTTAAATTATAATACAATAAAGCCAATCTCCAGGATCCTCAGTGGATTACTAGAGTACTTCTTTACTATTAGAGGAAAACTGGGTCAGCCCTACAGTCACGCAATAATACCCCGCGTCACGAACCTGCGCATTCCAAGAGAAACTTTTCTCAGGCCCACAATGAAGTCGGAGGGATCCACCGCGCAGCTCAATCCCTAGGAAGCACGAAGGGATGTACCGTAAAGAGTCAAAACACGCGCAACCCATCCCAATATAACTGCAGCTGTTCGTGGGCCCCCTTGCAGAGAAAGGCTACCGAACCTGACACTGCAATGGGCGCTGCGGGAGGGCGAAAGAACTGGGAGATCTGCAAACTCGAAGTAAACAACGGGGGTGGGGCCGAGAGAAGGATGAATGGCGAGGCTCCGAAAGGACCCCGCGACGTAAAGCGGGAGGGAAGGACTCCCTCCAACCAAAAAATCCAAGGAGGAGAGGCCGAAGTTTCCCTAAACACGACACTGGGGCGGGGGAGGGGCCGCAGAACAACTTCTCAAACTACGCTCTCACGAAATCGCTCCCTTCCTGAGACTCGGATGAGGCCCCAGCCACCTCCGCCCTCGTACCGCGACTCTCGCCAGCTCGGCCTCCCCGCGGGGTGAGCGGGGCCTGGGGCGCTCACGCCGCCCACCCAGGGGACCGCGCAGGGGTGAACTCCCCGCCCCCCCACCTGCGCCTTCCAGACCTCGGGCGCCCCGGCGTCGCCTCGAGAGCTCCCCGCGCGGCCGCCACAGCCCGGGTCAGCTCCAGCTCCCCTACACGCGTAGCCACTGGGCTCGCTGAGGGCGGATCCCGAAGATTCCAAGGCCTCGAGCGCTAGCTCTCCGGGACCACCGAGACGTTCCAGGCCGCGCGCTCTCGAGCGCTCCCCGTCACGCGACTGCGCCGCCCCGCCTGTCGGCCTCGCGCCCGCCACAGGGCCCGGAGCGCGCCGCCGCCGCTGCAGCCTCGGTCACGCTGCAGATGCCTACGCGCGCGTCTTAGCAGCCGACTCGTCACCAGCCTGCTCAGACTAGGTTTTGCCCACTCTGACCTTCTAAATGGTACGTGGGAGGACGTCCGTCCTCTCGGAACCCAACAGTCACCGTAACACTCTGGAGGGGGAGAAAAGGAGCGTGGGCGGCAGGCGAGAGAGAACCTCGTGAGTCAGCGGCTCCGCGCAGACCCCCAGACACGGTCCCCTGCGGCCACGTCGGCCGTTCTGCGCCTGCGCTATCTCTTTTCTCCCCTGCGTAACCGAGGCCTGGGGAGAGACTACAAGCGAGTGTGGGCAGTGAGCGCTTGTAGCCGCAAGAGGGAGCGCTGGGCACAGTGCACGAAGGACGACAAAGGCTGACTGTCCCCTCAATGTCTGCAGCCTGAGCTTTGGGACTTCAGTATCCAGAGCATAATTTCCAAAAGCCCGCCTGCACCACGTGTTTTAAGTCTCGGGGTGTGTGTGTGTTAAAAGTCTGTATCACTATCATAAAAATGTTAATTCCTCACTCCAGGATACAAAAGTAATTGTGCCAATACCATTTAGGATTATGGAGGGCTAAAAGAGAAAAATCAAGATGAACATACTTTAGCTCTCTTGACAAGTGTTTTTAAATTCGTAAAATATTGTAGATGAAAGACTTGTAACTCCTCCATAGGCCTGCCTTAGGGAAAAGAAAAAAAAAGCAGTATGTACTTATCCTGAGCATTTAGGACCAGTTTTGTTGTTGTGTTTTGTTTTGTGACAGTCTTACTCCATTGCCCAGGCTGCAGTGCAGTGGCATGATTTCGGCTCACTGCAACCTTGGCCTCCCAGGTTCAAGCGATTCTCGTGCCTCAGCCTCCAGAGAAGCTGGAATTCTAGGCGTGCACCACCACTCCCATCTAATTCTTGTATTTTTAGTAGAGTCGGGGTTTCCCCATGTTGGCCATGCTGGTCTCCAACGCTTGATCTCTAGTTGGCCAGGCTGGTCTCAAACTCCTGACCTCAAGTGATCCTCCTGCCTTGGTTTCACAAAGTGCTGGGATTACAGGCATGAGCCACCAAGCTTGGCCTTAAGACCAGTTAAGTGACTTTCCTAGGGATTTCAGTAACTTATTCCAGATGAATTAATCAGATTAATTCAATTAAGATTCGTGATAGGGACTATTTGATGGGAAGAGGGTTTTAAATTTAAAACTGGGAGCTATTTGGTACTTCCCTCAAATCTCAAAAAGGTAGCAGTAAGTCATCCCAAAAGGCAAAACCTTTATTAATATATTAATTTATTAATACAGTGGTTTCAAAATGATTTTGCTCTTATATCACCAAAGGAATCCCAAAAGACTGTGACTGTGTTCTTCCTTCCACATTTTTGGGTTAACCATCAAAATTTCTCATCTGACTTAAATAGTTGCAAAAGAGGCAACTTCTGTTTTATTGTAAATTAACATTGTAAAATAAAAGTGATATAACTTTTAAATGTAGCCAGTGGAATCTAAATACCAATTTAATATATAACATCATCAATTTTTAAAACTACGTGAACAAGCTTTTAACAGAAGGAAATTTGACATCATTTCTTTTCTTCTTAAACTCATATTTTCATTCCATATTGTGAAATTGTATCCCAATGTCATATTTATTTAGTCTTGTAAATATTGACCAGGCTTGGTGGCTTATGCCTGTAGTCCAAGCTAGACCAGAGGCCAAGGTAGGAGGATTCCTTGAGCCCAGGAGTTTGAGACCAACCTGGGCAACATGACTAAACCCGTCTCTACAAAAAAAAATTAGCCCAGCATGGTGGTGCACACCTGTAGTCCTGTTATTCCATAGTCGGAGGTGGGAAGATCACCTGAGCTGGGGAGGCAGAGGCTGCAGTGACTGAGATTGTGCCAGTGCACCCCTGTTTGGGCGACAGAGCCAGATCCTGTCCCTCCTCACCCCCACCAAAAAAAAAAGAAAATCTTTTATTGGTCATCTACTCTACTTCTTTACATTAAAAAGTATATACATTTAAATACAATGTATTTAAAACATGAAGACTTTCTATACAAAAGTTTGTTATGTATAGAAAACACTGAACAGTTTACTACAATACTGTTAGAACTAATATATGAGTTCACCAAGAATTCAGGACAACAGATGTACATACAGAAATCAATAGTATTTCTATACACTAACAATGAACATTTCAAAAATGAAATTAATTCCATTCATAATCTCAAGAATCAAATACTTTGAAATAAATTTAATGAGTGCAAGACTTATATGCTGAAGATGATACAACATTGCTGAAAGAACTTAAAGACCTAAATAAATGGAAAGACAAACCATGTTAAAGGGTTGAAAGACAATATTGTGAAGGTGGCAGCACTCCTTGAATGGACCTACAGATGCAAAACAATCCAGTCAAAATTCTAAATGACTTTTTTCCAGAATTTGGCAAGCCGATCCTAAAATTCATACAATCCGGGGAAATATAAGTGCCCAGAATAGCCACACGCACACACACACAAGTCTTGAAAAAGAAGAATGAAGTTGGAGGACTGACACATTCCACTTTCAAAACTTATTACAAAGCTGCGGTAATCAAGTCAATGTGGTTAATTTTTGTTTTATGGGATATATTTATGTTCACAGTAGCTTCCTTGTATGGCTAAGTCACTGCTGGCCATAGTGGTCTAGTGCTGACTTCTAGGAATATTCATATTACTGACTGCAGAATTACCTGGCACCCTAATAGAAAGACCCTGGCCAGGCACATATTGCTTTCTGTTTGTGTCCTGCAGTGCCCAGTACCAGAAGGACGTGGGAGGGAAGAAACAAGGTGTAAAGTGGATGGGGCTGGAAGCTAATCTGTGGAAAAGTACAAGCAAAGGATTTGGTTTGCTCATCAGTACCTGGGCAAAACCTTTATTAGTGGTCCTTCCAAATTTGGTAACAATTATGAAAATTTGCGCTATTCTTAATACTGAATTATGAAGCTGAACTAAGTTTTCCTAAATTATATTAAAAAGCTAATCTTGATAAACCATGCTAGAGGAAAAACTGAATTATCTGTTCTCTCTGTGGAATATATTGCAAAATCATTTTCATATGAAGAAGCAATCAGAGTACAGAGCTGAGAAAGTTAGGGAAAAGTATTATTGGATGTGCTGAGCACCAGAATGATAGAATGATGTTATTTTTCTGGATTGTGTGGTATCTGTAGTAGTCGTCAGCTTTTTAAAACTCATAATTTTTAAATTCACTTTTATTAATTTCCTACAGCAGGCCATCCAAACTGTAAAAGCTGCAGCCATCACAAAACTTGGATCTGCTTAGGCCCAAGGGATGCCTGAGATCAGCAGAAAATAATTGCTTATATTTGGAAACATGTAAAAAACCATTTTTAACTTTTAGTGTATCTTACTGAAGTAAAACAAGGCTTGAATTATCAAATCAGACTGACAAGAATCAGAGCTTTTACCCCGTCTCAAGAAAATAATGGCAGTATCCAAAACCACGAACCCAGCTGCCCAGGTCTTCCTCAAATTCGTTAGAACACACTCTGGCTTAGATGTAGCAGGTGAGGTCCGAGTAAGCTATGCCAGTGATCACTTAAACAGATGGAGCTCTTTCAGTCGGGAACTGTCTCTATTTTATACTGAAATAATTGTATAGTGGACACTGACAGTTTCCACTGGGCCATTCCATGTGTTAATATAACCATCAATTCCAGGTTTATTTACTTTATGCCATCTAGACAGATCAGGTGTACCCTACTAAAAAGCATTTCATAGACAAGGACTCCCCATTCTCTTTTTACCAGAATATACTTTGCATGTTTACAAGGAGATTTGACTTGATCATTTCCACCTGGCCATCTCAGGCTAGGAATAATTGGCTATAGACCAGCCTCTATCACTTAACTTCTAACTTACCTAATATATGAATTTCTTCTCTTCTTGCTGACATTCTTTAATGATTAGCAAAGAGCAATTTGGTTCTAAGCAAATCTGAATTTTTTTTTAAAGTTTAATTGTCTTCCTTAAGATTGATGAAGTTATTTTCTGTTGACAAAGAATTTACTTCACTGTACAAAAAATGGTAAATATGAATACTATTGTAACCCTGTCACAGTGCCATTAATAAAACAGTAATATTATACATAACATTATTTTAATAACATAAATGTTCTCTGGAGAAAAATCTAATTGTTAACAGACTTTAGAAATGATATAGGCCTATTTGGGTTTTAGGCATGCAATATCCATTATACTTTCAAATCCTGAGTGATTATGCCAAAGACTTTTATGTAGAAGCCTGTAGTTTAGTTAGATGAATGTGCTAAAAGTTTCATCATAAATTATGCTAGATTCAATTTCATTCAGGTTGTCATTTCTTTTATTCACAAGCTGAAAATATATTATTTTTTCTTTTCATCTATTATATAATATTGTCAGTGGGTGTTGGAAAACCCAGAGAGTATATTACATAATGATGAATATCATTAAAATGAGAAATGTTCAAAATACTTTAGTCATGAATTGAGTTAGAGGTCAGGATATCCGTATCATGAAGTGAACTTAGGTTATCACTAGTGGTATAACCTAATTGCTCCAAGCTCATGTTGAAATCAGTGGGATGACTTGGTGTAAGCTAAAACTCCTGGTGAGTACATTATGTTAAGGACTAGTGTGTCGATAATGTTCTAAAAGTTCTACATGAGAGAAGGTTTCCGACCTGTGATCTCATTACATTTTTCTTTCTTAAACTCTACATTATATGGAAAACATGCATTTGACAAAAGATCTATAATTGTGGTGTTCTTAGTAAAGTGGAACTTTTCCTCTTACAGACCAAATATAGTGGATGATGGTCAATCTATTTGTTATAATGAACCCCAAGTTTCTCCTCAAAGAATCAGTATGTCAGTATGTTCAGCTCTCTTATTCTTTCTCTATTTTAAAGTTTAACTTACTTGTAATTCCAGTAAACAACCTTCTCCACCAGTTCTAATCAGTAGTTTACATCTGTTCCTCCCCCCACTTGCCCCCCCGCCTCGCCCCCAGCTCCATCCTGACTCATTCTGGTCACCTGTTCCAGTCACCTTCTTTGACCAAGTCACCCCTGGCTGCCTGCTCTGACCTGCCCGTAACCATCCTTCTCACCAAAACACCCATCCTGCCACTGCAGCTTGGACCCCTGCTCTCTTTAAAATAGCCAGTTGGGATTAGTCTAGCTTGTGTGGTCTAACCCTAGCCAATAGGACAGAGCAGTAGGGAAGACCCCTGTTGGGCATAAGTACCACTTCCCACCTTGTCCAAGTATGCAGCTGCCATTGCTCCATCTGTGAGCCTCACCCTTCTATAGAAGTTAATTGCCTTGCTGAGAGGATTTATCTTCAAGTGTTTTTCTTTTGCAGCATCAAAATTTTACTTATATTGATTAAAAATGGAAAACAATTTCTTTAACAGTTCTTACTAACCTAATTTGACTTTGTACTAGTTAAATTGTACTTTTTATATTATGTTATAAATAGGCTAATGGGTTGGCTATCTTATTTTCTGCTATATGTATAAAAGAGTGGTAGAGTGGGATTTAAAACCAGACACTGAGGCCCAGAACGGTGGCTCACGCCTGTAATCCCAGCACTTTGGGAGGCCGAGGCGGGTGGATCATGAGGTCAAGAAATCGAGATCATCCTGTCAACATGGTGAAACCCCGTCTCTACTAAAAATACAAAAAAAAAAAAAAAAAAAAAAAAGCTGGGCATGGTGGCTCACGCCTGTATTCCCAGCTACTTGGGAGGCTAAGGCAGGAGAATTGCTTGAACCCAGGAGGCGGAGGTTGCAGTGAGCCGAGATCGCGCCATTGCACTCCAGCCTGGGTGACAAGTGAAGAGTGAAACTCTGTCTCAAAAATAAAAATAAAACCAGACACCAAATGTCTTCTTATAATAACTGCATTCCTTTAGGAAAATACCTTGGTAAGCCACCTATATTCAAGACAAGTCCCCAAAGACACAGGCAAAATCAGACAAATAAATGAAAGAATACTTACGCAGCATTTTGTAATACTGTCTCTACGTTACAAATGAGCAAAGATTTGCACAAGTGGAGGAGGGAATGAGAAGCAATGAAAACTGAGAAGAGGCCGGGTGTGTGGCTCACACCTGTAATCCCAGCACTTTGGGAGGCTGAGGTGGGAGGATCACTTGAGCTCAGAAGTTCAAGCACAGCTTGGGCAATATAGGGAGATCCCGTATCTACAAAATAAGTAAATAAAAATAAAAATTATCCAGATATGGTGGCACACACCTGTAGCTCCAGCTACTTGGGAGGCTGAGGTGGGGAAATCTCTCAGGCCTGGGAGGTTGAGGCTACAGTGTTCACACCTCTTCACTCCAGCTTGAGTGACAGAACCAGAACCTGTCTCAAAAATAGAAAAAAAAAAGGAGAAGAGAGGAAAAGCCAGGTAACATGGTAGACTGACAAAAGACTCAGAACAAAGTTTACAAAATTTAATTTGAGGTTGCTTTTGCTGTTGTGATATATGAAGCCTACATTTTCTGAATACTTTAGAGCAGTTTGCCAAAAAATGCTGTGTTTTCTCTTGTTTTGTTTTGCTTTGGCTAGAAATGTAGGAAAAAGGTTCACCATTCATCTTGTTTATATGGTACAGAGCAAGACAAATATGTAAAGAATGAGACCAAGAAGGATGCTGAGAGAACCCATGAAGTGAACTCCTTACGGAAAGGAAATACTCAGAACCTGAGATGTCCTTGAGACTGTAAGCCCCTGGAGAGACTTTTGGATGTTTTGAAGAAGGCAGGAAGCTCAAAGCAAATGTCAGTGCCCTGCAGCCAAATACAACCAAGAGGTCAGAGGTTTTAGCAAACTGGGTTTATGACTCATTGAAGTGAGGGAGAACACGTACCATGGGAGTTAGGAGACATCTTGGTAAAGGGGTATTAGAAGGGCCTCATCACAGCCCTTGGGCTTGTGTTAGGTGATTCTGGATTGGTATAAGGAACTAGGCTTTGCTTGCGTTGAGCGCTGTCAGAAATCAGGAGTAATTCTATGATTGGAGATTTTAAACCTGTCTAGAAGGGTAGATGAGAGCCATACCAAATCTGTAATTAGGAAAGAGGCAGCAGTCAGTCGTATTCTCCAAAATAGGTGGATGTTTGGCCATTTTTGTGGTTTCTACAACATGCATATCTCTGTTCAGACATGATTTCAGAGTGGCTGTGTTTTTGTCTTGATCCTTCAATAGTCACAGACTGGCCTTGTCTGACCTGCATATTCTTTGAATTGTTTAGGTTCAGTTGGGTAACTCCAAGGTCTAGACAGAGGTAACAGGCCAGCTCCTGGCAACACCTGGAAAGCCAAGCCTGTTCCGGATATCAAAGGATGCTTTCCATCTCACTGACTTTATGAAGTAGAGTGACCTTAGATGACACTGGGTTAGATCTATTTTAGCAGGTTAAAGGCTGGTTAACTATAGTGTATTCCCCCCTTTAAACCATGTCATTAAAAAGAAAACCTAGGCCGGGCACAGTGGCTCACGCCTGTAATTCTGGCACTTTGGGAGGCCGAGGCGGGTGGATCACAAGGTCAGGAGATCCAGACCATCCTGGTCAACATGGTGAAACCCCATCTCTACTAAAAATACCAAAAATTAGCTGGGCACGGTGGCGCGTGCCTATAATCCCAGCTACTCAGGAGGCTGAGGCAGGAGAATTGCCTGAACCCAGGAGGTGGAGGTTGCGGTGAGCCGAGATTGCGCCATTGCACTCCAGCCTGGGTAACAAGAGCGAAACTCCATCTCCAAAAAAAAAAAAAAAAAAAACCTATGTCATGTTTTAATCAGCCAATTAGTTGATTAGTAACATCTGTTTGATGTCCTTTGTAGGTAGAGGACTATAGCAAAAGAAGCATAAAGGGTTTTTTTTTTCTATATCATAGGATGTTCCACCATGACCATCCCTGCCTTAAAACAGTCATCTTTCTCTGTCCAGGAAAAGGTGAATAATTCAGCAGACCTTGATTGCTCAGACCTTGCACTATCCCAAGAAAGGCCTGGTCTTCAGGACTGTCCTCTGCACTTGTGGAATATTCTGTTCTGATAAGACTGTTTTTTTTATGCCTTATACATGTGCTTTGGTAGCAGCTTGAGTCTGAGTTGCTGAGATCAACCCTGCAGGCACTGCATGCCTGTAAGGCTGACCCCCAATAAAAATCCTGGACACCAAGGCTCAGGTGAGCATCTCTGGTTAATAACACTTTGCACATGTTGTCATGCATCATTGCTAAAAAATTAAGTATGTCTGTGCAATTCCACTGGGAGAGGATACATTGGAGCTTACACCTGGTTATTCCTGGACTTTGCCCCATGCACCTTTTCCCATTGCTAATTTTAATATATATTCTTTTGCTGTAATAAACCAGAACTGTGAGAATAATTGCTTTTCTAAGTCCTATGAGTCCTCCTAGTGAACCGTCAATTGTGAGCATGGTTTGGAGACCCATGATTCATCTCCAGCTGTATCTCTTCTTTGCAGCCAATTCTACTTTATGTGGATTCGCTTCTTTAATCTTTTTTCACAAGAAAATAAATTTCAGTTTTGGCATACTTTTAACAATAGCTGAAGAGGAAACTAGACCTAGAAACAGAAAATGTAAGTAAAGAAGACAGAGTAAAAGGAGAAATGTTTACAACAAAAATCTTGAGAGAGATAAAGTAGGTCTGCTTTTTAGGACTGTATTGATTCATTCAGTTATTCAAACAATATTTATTAAGCACCTGCTTTGTATCAGGCAATTGCTTGATAGTGGAGTCACAGTGATCTTTAGAACAGATGTGGGTATGTGGGTTCACAACACTTTGTGTTTTTGTTGTTTTTCTTCTTTGAGTCAGCGTCTTGCTTTGTTCCCAGGCTAGAGTGCAGTGAAACTCTCATAGCTCACTATGGCCTTAAACTCCTGGGCTTAAGTGATCCTCCCACCTCAGCCTCCCGAGTAGCTAGGATTACAGGCATGAACCATCATGCCTAGCTCTGTAACATTTATTTTACATTAAGTTTTCATGGCAGAGCTGACTCTATACGATTCTGAGTGCCAGAAAGGAAATATGGAAAATACCCAAGAGGTCATATATCTGTTTTCAGTATCCACATTACGTTGCTCTGAAATCTCAGTGAGGCCTGGAAAGGGACAGCTATTTTCAGTCAAAAAAATAAAGATTTGGAATATGGAACCATCCAGAAAATGACATACCAACCTGTCTCCTACTACATTGTTACTTGCAACAAAGCAAAGTAAATTTATAAACATTTCGTAAAACTGCAAAAGAATAAAATAATGATAAGTTTCTAGTAAGTGTAAACAAAAAATAAAATTCAAAGGTTCCCCCCAACCATCTCAATGGACTTCCTCCTGAGCCAAGGCTCTTAAAATTTAACCTGAGAGACTGTTTCAGGCCATGATGGGAAGTGTGGGTCCATCATGACTCATTATCAGATCAGTGCAAATGTAATTGCAGTTTTTGACATTAAAGTAATGGGGAAAACTGCAGTTACCTTTGCACATAATAGCTCTTTGGCATTAACATCTACACAGACTTTAAGTCTGACAGGAAACACTTTACAACCTATTCTCTCTGAAGCCTGCTTACCTGAAGGCTTCTTTTGCAAATAAGAACTTGGGTCTCCCCAATCCTTTGTCTTAACCCATACACCCCTTTCTGTCGATCCCAGATCTTTAGACAAACTCAAGCAATTGTCAACCAGAAAAGGTTTAAATTTATCAATAGCCTGGAAGTCCTCCCGCTTCAAATTGTCTCACCTTTCTGAGCCAAACCATTGTACTTCTTAAATGTATTTAATTAATGTCTCATGCCTCCCTAAAATGTACGAAACCAAGCTGCACCTCAACCACCTTGGGCACATGTTCTCAGGACCTCCTGAGGGATGTGTCATGGGTCATGGTCACTCATAGTTGGTTCAGAATAAATCTCTTCAAATAGCTTAAAGAGTTTGACTCTTTTTGTCAACGTAAGTAAGGGAGGATACATGGAAGTTAGACAGTGAGCATTATTTACCACATTGAAATTTGTGAGATACCTTATGTGGTATTATTGTGTATTAAATGTGCTTCATTCTATTTCAAGAAGTGTAAAGATAAGCGCTTTTAAAGACAGTTTTAATCATTATCCCTCAAACCTATTTTCCCCACCAACTTGTGAATGTCTTAATTTGGATACTCCTCCTCCACTTGAGAAAGGCAGCTGTCTCTTTCCTCATGAGGGCTGCTCTTCCTAGGTTCTCCATGTTGTAGTTGCTGTGGGGGTCCAGGAAACCAGCCCCTAAGATCCCTCCTTGCAGTGGGGCAGAGCATGGATTCTCCCACTCTTACCTAATCAGGATGCATAAGAAGAAGCCTCACAGGATGGATGGTTGGCTTTATCTAGGACCTGCTTCCTAAGGAGGTAGTGCATGAGTGAAACTCTTGTAACTCCAGCCCCTTGCACATTGATGGACATCACCCATGGGTTGGTTTTCTGGAGTGTAGATTAGACGTGACCAGTCACAAGTCATCTTTGCTGGTACAGAGGCTAGTTGATAAATAGTCATTTCCTTAGAAGAATGTGAAGGTACAGCCACCTTGGAAAAAAGCCCCTGAGGCCCCTGATAAGGATCTTGTTGAAATACAGGATTCAGGGCAGAAGAGGAATGTCCCACGCTATGCAGCCTGTAGCAAGTCCTACCCACAGAACTTCTGTTTAAACACCGCTTGTCTTTTTATAAAAGGAACTCAGAAGTGGAATGTGAAAGAACTCCTTGGCAAAACAGCAAAGTGGTTAAGAGTTCTGCATTATTAAAATAATAACTGGTTATGTTTAGGTATTCTCTGTATACTTTTAAAAGGTTTTTAAATTCTGCGTAATTGGGGATTACAAGAATAAAGAGACGATCCTTCATACTGGTTCACGGTATCATTAGTCAGACACTAGCCCTTCATGAGTAGATTACTTTATGGGGGCAGCCAAGAAGATAAATGTGTGGTGAATTGCTGGCAACATCCACCGAGCACCAGGAATTCATTATTGGACATCCTTGACTGTCTTGGGGGGATTCCCATTCCAGAACAACTAACACTTTACTGGCAATATGCAGGTTTTGGATGGAAAGATTGAGGCCCAGAAGGACTCTCAGTTCTTGGAGCTGGTCCATCCGAGCCTGATTGGCCAAATAATATTGTAGCTGATTACCAGGAACACAATACTCAACAGATTTAAATGCATCATTTCATAAAGAGTTTATAAGCAAAGTCACTATTCATAGAAGAAAAAGAGCAAAACCTGCTCTTTTATGAGATTTGGCAAAAATACACCAACAGTTATATTTTTACAGTTAAAATTTTCAAACAATTCTTTCCAGAAACTCTTAATTATTCAATCGTATTCATTTTATGAATGGTCTTTATTTCTTAGTCCTTTTTTGGATTTCTAATTGCTGCTATTTCTTTAAAGTTCTTTTTCATAAAGCAACGCTAACTTGAAAAACCATCATCTCCCTAACACAGCTGAAAAGACTTGTTGTCATGATTCATATATGAAGAGGAGAAATGGAAGTTGAATTGACCTGTTTTTTTCCTTATATTCCCAGTTTGGCTTGAACAATTGGTACTGTATTACTATTACCGACAAAAAGAAGCTATTGGCCATTTAAAAAACTCTCATTCAGGACAGAAGTAGGTCTTGAGAATCCTTGTCTCTTTTAAAAGAGTCAGTTCTGCAACCCAAATATTTCCTTAATTTACATATAGACAAGTCCCTGTAGTGTCATACTACAGCATAGCTGAGCATCACTGAACTGTATTTAGTCACAAGGTTTGATTATAACAGCAGGGTGCTTCTTATGCAGTCCTGGAGAAGTGGAAATTAAAATGCTAGGAAAATCCTGTTTTAAGTAGCCCACACAAACTACGTATATATTAAGCCTACTTGCCAAGTCTATAAGTTACTCCATCAGAATAAGTTAAAGGACTTTTGGAATTCAATTAACTTTTTTAGATAAAAATAATTCCCATTAAGTTTTCTGCAAAATTAAGTTGGGGATAAGAGTAATAAATATTATGTTGGGGTGCCAAGTGGAAGGTCTTCTACTGACTGTTTTTAATTCATCATTCTATTTCACCACCTCCCCGCAATGAACCAATAAGGTGGCTATGCTTAGATTAAGAAGTAGAAGCTCAGAAAGTTTATGTAATATGTTCCAAACTCCACAGCAAGTACCATACAAAGCCAAGGTTCTCAAAGGTTGTTTTCAGAACTGTTATTTTATTGAAATTAACATTTTATTGAATACTGTATGCTCAGCATGATTAGTTTTCCTGTGTTGTCTTTAAACTCCCCCCCGACAAAAATTATATGGAGTGGAGTTTATTGATGTTACATAACACGGTCAAGGTCTGGTGGCTAGTAAGTGGTAAAACTGTAATTTAAACTGGAGCCTTTGATTTTAAAACCTTAGCATGTTTTTCTTATACCACAGTGTCTTGCTGGTTATCCTATTCCCAAGAGGTAATATACTTTGGGAAAATCTGAAACATCTTAGAAAAAAGAGTAATTTGCTAGGGCTAGAGATGGCCTCTTCAGGTTAGCTCTGAATATAGACATGTACTTAATGCCATGGACCATGCCATACAGCTGTCTGAGTCTAACAGTCTTACCGGCTACCTACATGAACTTGGGCAAGTCACTTACCCTCAAAGCTTGTTTCCAACTTGGCATAGTTGACAAAGCAGTAACAACTTCATAGGACTGTATTAGGGTTTAAGTAAAATAATGTTCACAGAGCTCCGTACTCTACAAGAGACAGCGGATTGCAGTTGTCAAGAGCACAGACCCTGAAGCCAGCTGTTCAAATTCAGAGTCCAAATTCTGGATCTGCCACTGGCCAACTTAGTGACCAGGGGCAAGTTTGCTGTATTCATCTGTGCAGTCTGTTTCTTCACCGCTAAAACAGTGTAGTGATAGTAACTGCTTCATGACCTAGTGTGTATAGGGTACTTAGGATAGTGCCTAGAACACTAAACACTATGTAAGACATTGTTAATTAAAAAAAATAAATAAACAAAATCTCTTTGAACATAGTAGATGCTGAATTTTGCTCTGCAGTCACTCGGGTAAATTAAAAATAACTTTTTTAAACTTTAATTTTTGACCTTTGGAGAAAATTCCTGCATTGCCATTAAGGAAACATGTGAAACGAAATCAGCAGTTCTAGAATGATGAGTGTTAGAGCTTCCCTAGCAACTTCACTGGATTTGGGGGTAGGTGGATGAGGCAGAGAGAAGGTGTTAAGAGTGTCTTTCAGATTTGGGGATTAGATGACTAGGTGTGGCACTAGGGACTATTTCCTGAGATGGGGAAGAGAAGGATGATGCATATAGAAATGGGAAGAAGTAAAAGAACCAGCATTTGTAGCATCTCCCAACTACTGAGCATTGTGCTAGGCATTTTGTATACTCAGTAACTCATTTCACTCTCACAACTACCTTTGGGTTTTACTCTCTCTGTTTCTAGAGATCTGTGAAAATCTTTAAAAGCGTGTGTTTTACCATATATGCAAGTGAATCAACTTAGTTAACTGCATAGATGTGATAAAAATTATTCTTCTCCTGCTGGCTTCCGCACCAAGCTCTGAATTTTCACATCAATATTTATATTGCTATGTTAGAGTAAGCACTACTTTCCCCAGAAAGTGACACTTTTCTATGGAAATCTGTGATGGTTAGACAACTCTGTCCAGAAATGTCATGGGAGCTGTCATATTTCTCTAATATTCACATTAGAAACAGACATTCTATCACGGAGCTAAAATTTATGGTGTAACAATATTGCACATTAACCTCATAATGCTGTCTGTATCAATTTCAACATTAATATAATGTAACTGTTTCCAGGTGGAAGCAAACCAACTTATATATATGATTTTATTCCAATCTTCTGAAAAATGCATGCCATCTGTATTACATCAAACTTTTGGGAATAAAATATATTAAACTAAACACAACTTCAAATAGTCAAAAGAATCTCATCTTTTTCAGGGTATTTCTGAACTCTCTAAAAGAAAACAAGTTCAATTATAGAATCCAAAAATTTTTAAAACACAAGCACCACCAGAGGAAATTGCTATTAATTTTTAAAACTCACTGTTATGCAAATATTAGATGGAATCACATGAATATTCAACTATCAGCATATCAGCACTTTCATGTGGTTTCACCTAACAGATCATAGAGTCGTTTGTAAATCGCAGGGAACAGTAATACAAATTTTTTTCAATCCTTTGCATCATTTTATTTATTTATTTATTTATTTTCAGACGGAGTTTCACCTTTTTGCCCAGGCTGGAGTGCAATGATGCAATCTGGGCTCACTGCAACCTCCACCTCCTCAGTTCAAGAGATTCTCCTGCCTCAGCCTCCCAAGTAGCTGGGATTACAAGCATCCACCATCAAGCCCAGGTAATATTTATATTTTTAGTAGAAATGGGTTTTCATCATGTTAGTCAGTCTGGTCTTGAACTCCTGACCTCTGGTGATCCATCTCAGCCTCCCAAAGTGCTTACACCATGCCTGACCCCTTTGCATCATTCTAAAACTATCTTTTCATTCTGATGGATAATTGAAACTGAAAATTTTTTAACTTTACAAAGTATTTATAGACGCTATTTACATTTTTAGTAATATTATAACATTCATTCATTCATTGATTCATTTATTTGAGATGGAGTCTCACTCTGTTGCCCAGGCTGGAGTACAGGCGTTGGGTTAAATAAGCATTTCCCTCTCTCTCTCTCTCTCTCTCTCTCTCTCTCTCTCTCTCTCTCAACTCTAGAGAAATGCTCCCCCTTCTCTGAATTTTCCCATCTACTCTTCTTTGGCTTTGCTTGATCTTTTTTCTCCCATGAAGATTTAGGGTTTTTATTGACCGGAGACAGATTTTAGCAAGAATGTCCTAGTTATTTTAGCTTGTGCAGCTGGTCACATTCTTTTGAAATTAGCCTGAAATTAGATTACTGCTCAAGATAGCCATAAAATAATATCAGCACTCAGTATTTAACTCTGAACTATCTGGCAACTTTGAATCAGCTCTGCCAAAATGGACATGTCCCAGGGTCTCAGCAGTGATAGTGTTGCAGCCTGTTGGGCTTTTGTTTTTTATTTTTACTTTTTATTTTAAAATAAATACTATAACAAGATGCACAAATAATAGTTTTGAGTATCCATCATCCAGCTTTCATCAAAGATAACATCTTACAAAACTGTAGTACATAATGAAAACCAGGAAACTAGCATTGGTATGTATTTTTAACTAAACTACAGGCCTTATTTTGATTTTACAATTTTTACATGCACTCTTTTTTGGGGGGAGTAGGGGAGGATATACAGTAATATAAAGTTTTACATATCTGTGTATAGATTCATGGAACCACCATCACAGTCTTCCTGATTGCTAAAAGTGGGTGTTCTCTGGGATTCCGTCCTGAACGCTATTCTGTTTTCATTCTCCACATTATCCCTGGACCCTCTGATCAGTAATGGTGACTGTAACTATCTCTTCTATTTTGATAAATCTCAAATGTATAACCTTAACCTCTCTTAAGCTCTGTACCTCACCCTTTCCTGGCTTACTTCTGGACACCCACTGACTATTTTGTCTGCACAATGAGCTCCAACATAGCCAAAATTGAACCTGTATTCCTTCATTTTTAAACTAAATGATCTCTCTTTGGGGGATTAACACCTTGTGGCCCAAGTCAGAATTCCCAGGGATCATCTTAGAAGCATCCGGTACCCCTAATTCACCTCCACATACTACAAACAGTCAACACGCCTAGAGCAGGTACTGCATGCCAGATGCTGTCCCACACCCGCTAGAGGGGTCAGCTCACTTTGTTCTGATAACAGTCGCACACCTTGTCAGAAATAGGTTCAAGTGTCATGAGGCCTGAAACTTGTGTAGTTTTAGGGCCATTAAAGAAAAAGAACAGAAGATTACAAATATTAGAATTAGTATTTACCAAAGTAGATATTTGGGCTATTGCAAGTGGGAGGCCCTGAAAATTGACCTTCACTAGATTCGTAATCTGTCTGCCTTTGAGATAAATGCTGTTCTCCACGATTTTACACTGAGGCAATCAAGGAACACAAACCTGCTGCCACAGGGGGCTCATTACCTCTTGCTGTGTTTTAACAGAGGTCTCCTGTGTGACCTCTCTGCTGTTAACCAGCCCCCTTCATCTGTTCTCTACACCTTCTCCAGAGGGATCTGCACATGGGGCCATGTCTCTCTACTGATCTGAAGCTGTCACTGGTTCCTGGTCCCTTTCAGGATAAGAGCTAAACATGTTTTGCATGACTCCCCGGGGCTGTCCCCTCTGACAGTGGAGGTTGCATGATGCTGAACTGCTAGGGGCTCCCACCAACACCCCACACTTCCTACTCCTTTCCACATGCCCTTCTGCTGCCAGGACTGCTCTCCTCCCATCTCCTCTGCACGCTGCTCTCTTCATCATTTTATCCAAAGTAGAAATTGCATTTCTTTTTTTTGAGACGGAGTTTCGCTCTTGTTACCCAAGCTGGGGTGCAATGGTACGATCTCGGCTCACCGCAACCTCCACCTCCTGGGTTCAGGCAATTCTCCTGCCTCAGCCTCCTGAGTAGCTGGGATTACAGGCGCGCACCACCATGCCCAGCTAATTTTTGTATTTTTAGTAGAGACGGGGTTTCACCATGTTGACCAGGATGGTCTCGATCTCTTGACCTCGTGATCCACCCACCTCGGCCTCCCAAAGTGCTGGGCTTATAGGAGCAACATATGGTTAAAGTAAATAAAAAAAAATTATACAATGTCAAAAGAAAAGCACAAAGAATAATTAAAAACTACCAGAACTGAGACCCCATTTTCTGGAATGAACCACTGTTAAGTGTTTGGTATATATACTTTTCATTTTTCCTGCTCTGTGTGTGTGTGTGTGTGTGTGTGTGTGTGTGTGTGTGTGTGTGTGTGTGTGTTGTGTTCTAGTCTGTAAAATTGGAATATGTTACTATGTTATTATTATTCTTTTTCACTAATCTTCCAGACTTCTCCCCAAAATGTTATTCATTTTGTTTTGCTTTTGCAAATCTCTTATATTATTAGTAAAGCTGAGTCTCTCTTACTGGATTTCTTCTCCTGTAAACTGCCTATTGACACTTACCCACTTCTCTATAGAGCATAGATGACGATAGTGGTCATGTATGTTGAAATATTTGTCCAGCTTTATCTTTAGTTTTTTGACTTTGTAAGGATGAGGAATTTTAATTTGTGTATACTTTTGGATGCCTTTAGAACAATGACCATACTTTTTTTTTTTTAATCTCCATAGCTTCAGCATCTAATTCAATGTCTGCGATGGAACAGGTGAGCTGGAATATTTGTGGAATGCATGGGTGGACTAAAGACCTATGATCTCACTCTAGATCGCCCAGCATGTTGGAGGTAAGAGCTCATCCTCAGTCTCTTTACCCCTTCTCATACAGAGCCAACCACCAAATCCTGCAAATTCAACCTTCAAAATGTCTTTACACATCTCACCACCACCACCGCTCTGTCAGACTTATCATGTCTCACCTGGATTCCTGCAGTAGCTTCCTCTCTCGGGTCTTTCTATGCTAATGCTTTCTTTACCTGTGACCAGGGTTTTCTAAAACCCAATCTGTTCATTTTACTTTTCTGCTTACAAACCTTAAATGACTCCATAGTGCCCAGAAAAGAAACCTAAATGCTTTAGAAAGGAGTTCAAGGCCCTCCCTAAAATCTGGTCTGACTTCTCTACTCAGCCTCATCTCTTTTTTCTTCTCTCTCTATACATCTTCTGTTCTCCAGCTCTGCCACACTTTCAGCTGTTCTGGAACAGACCTTATATTTCACAACTCTTTGCTTATTAGATCCATCTCAAGTGTCAGACATTCCATGGAGTCTTGTCCTGTCTCTCTATCAAAGTCACCACACTGTTATTACCACCATTAGCACCACCACCCTCACCTGCTATACCTCCCTCTATCCTTTACACTTCCTCAATAATTCAAAGATAAGTTTATATTTCACTCCCTATTTCAACTTCCTGCCTGTGTAGAAACAAATTTCTGGTTCAGCAGTTTCAATGAATCAATCAAATATTTGCACACCTGTTATGTGCAAAGTACTGACTCCATTTATAATAATTCACTTTTCAGCTGAAATTTTGAGTGCAGCTGCATTCTGAAAAATTATTCATCTCTCAGAGTGTAAAAATACATGCATTTATAAAAATCTTGGGGGACCTTCTCTTTTGGCTTTAGAGCCCCCGTCCCTCTGTCTGTACAAGAGAGCTTCTTCCTTCTTTCTTGTCTACTAAACTCTCCACTCCTTAAAACCACTCCACACGCGTCCATTTCACTTTATCTAAATTGGCATGAGGATCAAGAACCCTGGTGTTCCTCCCCTCATCAGAGCCATATCATTTTGGTGCATGGGACAGGAAAGGAAATTTAGTCCTCAGATGGGAGCAATCAAACTCCAAATGGTGCTGTAAACTGAACCACACCTGGACATGCCATTCTTCTGAGGACCCTTAGATCAACCCCAGGAGGAGCCCTAGCTGCTCTTCCCCATTCAGTGCCCCTTTTCAGCAGGAAGTAGCCAGAAAGAGTTGTTGCCCCAAAACCCCCTAAGAGCAGTTAGTGTGGCATCTCCACAGGGGAAAATGTTGTAGGAAAAGAGATCCATGGGAAGTTTTCATTTCTTAATGAAAACTCCAGAAAAGTTTCTTGTATTAAAGCCCTGGCTCTTAGAGCCAGGCCGGCAACCTTTGATATATAAATGTCGGCCATTAGAAACAGGGTCCACCCAAACATGGAAATTCTACGGCCTTCTTGCCCTTTCCCCACATGTTCCTGGCAACATGGCTGCCCCCACATATCCCCATGCATGTAGAACATCATGGCTCCCTGCATTTGCATATTAAAAGGCTAGGATGGGAGGGCCAGTTTTTTCATGGGCTACATGAATGACATGCCTAGTCAAACGAATCCCCTGAGCCCAATGCAAATAAAGCACTGCCTCTTCCAGCCTCTGCACATATACCTGGCTAGTATCCTGGGAGGTGGGGACCTCCTCTTTTGGCTTTGGAGCCCCCTTGCCTCTGTCTTTGTACCAGGGAGCTTCTTCCGTCTTCTCCCTTTCTTCTTGCCTATTAAACTCTCCTTTCCTTAAAGCCATAAAACAAACCTTAAAATAGTTAAATTGGGATGAAAAAAAGCACTGTAAGCTGCTCTTGGAACAGGAGATCTGAAGCAAACAGGGAGATAGATGGCAGTGTATTCCCAGCCTTGTTACCTAAGCAAGTGAGAGGGAAGCAGGACTTCTATTCACCGGTGATTTCTTCTCACTCACTATGTGATGATTCGGTCATCTGGCACAATGTCCTCTAGTTCAATTAAAATATGTCTGATTTTTGGTCTAAATATAGTAATAGGCACAAATATTAAAATTATTTTTCCTAAGCTTTTAAAAAATTATATATTCTCAGAACATGATGGATAATCATTTGCCTCTGCAAATTTAAGGCACACAATTTATTTGTGTATTCTCTATTCTCATTGCAAGATGCTTTAGAGCTAAATATAAATAAGAAAAGGATTCAATATGCATATATTATTATTAGTAAACCTTTGCCCCTACTAAAATAATCATGGCTATAAAACTTTAAGGCTTATCACTTTCTCTCAAGGAAACAGTTGGGCATCTTTTAAACATGTCAACAACAAATAAAATTCTTTCATTTGTTCATTCCTTTCTCCCTTTCAGCATGTTAAGCACTATATGAGCTGCTGAGATACAGAAATAAACAACAACATAGGTGTGTCCTTTGCTCAAACCAGGCATAAATGAGCTTCCAAATGAACACAAACAAATCTGGAAGGCTTCTGAGGAAGAAGGACCATTAAAAAAAGGTAGAGAGAGAATATATTGAGATCATGTTTATTAATCACTTAAATAAAATATTCTCCAAAATTTCAGTGATTTTCCAGCCAATATATTATTACCCCTACTTATTATGGGTTTACAGCTGAATTCTACCAGACATACAAAGAGGAGCTGGTACCATTCCTTCTGAAATGATTCCAAACAATACAAAAAGAGGGAATCCTCCCTCATGCATTTTATGAGACCAACATCATCCTGATACCAAAACCCGGCAGAGACACAACTAAAAAAGAAAACTTCAGGCCAATATCTATGATGAACATTGACGCAATAATCTTCAACAAAATACTGGTAAACTGAATGCAACGGCACATCAAAAAGCTTATCCATCACAATCCAGTGGACTTCATCCCAGGGATAAAAGGCTGATTCATCATATGCAAATCTATAAACGTAATCCATCCCATAAACAGAACCAAAGACAAAAACCACATGATCATCTCCATAGATGCAGAGAAGGCCTTCAACAAAATTCAACAGCCCTTTATGCTAAAAACTCTCAATAAACTAGGTATGGATGGAACATATGTCAAAATAATAATAGCTATTTATGACAGATTCACAGCCAACATCATACTGAACAGGCAAAAACCGGAAGGATTCCCTTTGAAAACTGGCACTAGACAAGGATGCCCCCTCTCACCATTCCTATTCAATATAGTATTGGAAGTTCTAGCCAGAGCAATCAGGCAAGAAAAAGAAAGAAAGGGTATTCAATTAGGAAAAGAGTAATTCAGAATATCTCTATTTGCAGACGACATGATTGTATATTTAGAAGACCCCATCGTCTCAGTCCAAAATCTCCTTAAGCTGATAAGCAACTTCAGCAAAGTCTCAGGATACAAAATCAATGTGCGGAAATCACAAGCATTCCTATATACCAATAACAGGCAAACAGAGAGCCAAATCATGAGCAAACTCCCATTCACAATTGCTACAAAGAGAATATAGGAATCTAATTAACAAATGATTTGAAGGACCTCTTCAAGGAGAACTATAAACAACTGCTCAAGGAAATAAGAGAGGACACAAACAGATGGAAAAACATTCCATCCTCCTGGTTAGGAAGAATAAATATCGTGAAAATGGTCATACTAGCCAAAGTAATTTATAGATTCAATGCAATCCCCATCAAGCTACCATATACCTTCTTCACAGAATGGAAAAACCACCTCAAACTTCATATGGAACCAAAGGAGAGCCCTCATAGCCAAGACAGTCCTAAGCAAAAAGAACAAAGCTGGAGGGATCATGCTACCTGACTTCAAACTATACTACAAGGCTACAGTAATCAAAACAGCATGGTACTGGTACCAAAACAGAGATAGAGACCAATGGAACAGAACACAGACCTCAGAAGTAACGCCACACGTCTAAAACCATCTGATCATTGACAAACTTGACAAAAATAAGCAATCGGGAAAGGATTCCCTGTTTAATAAATAGTGTTGGGAGAACTGGCTAGCCATGTGCAGAAAGCAGAAACTGGACCCCCTCCTTACACCTTACACTAAAATTAACTCCAGATGGATTAAATAGTTAAACATAAAACCTAACACCATAAAACACCCAGGCAAAACCATTCAGTACATAGGCATAGGCAAGCGCTTCATGACTAAAATACCAAAAGAAATGACAACAAAATCCAAAATATGCAAATGATTAAACTTAAGAGTTTTTGCACAGCAAAAGAAACAATCATCAGAGTGAATCGGCAACCAACAGAATGGGAAACAATTTTTACAATCTACCCATCTGACAAGGGGCTAATATCCAGAATCTACAAAGAACTAAAGCAGATTTACAGGAAAAACAAAACAAACTCATTCAAAAGTGGGCAAAAGATATGAGCAGACACTTTTCAAAAGAGGACATTTATGCGACCAAAGAACATATGAAAAATGCTCACCATCACTGGTCATTAGAGAAATGCAAATCAAAACCACATTGAGATACCATCTCATGTCAGTTAGAATGGCGATCATTAAAAAATCTGGAGACAACAGATGCTGAAGAGGATGTGGAGAAATAGGAACACTTTTACACTGTTGGTGGGAGTGTAAATTATTTCAACTATTGTGGAAGACAGTGTGGTGATTCCTCAAGAACCTAGAAATGGAAATTCCAGCAATCCCATTTGATCCAGCAATCCCATTACTGGGTATATACCCAAAGGAATATAAATGGTTCTATTATAAAGGCACATGCACATGTATGCTCATTGCAGCACTGTTTACAATAGCAAAGACCTGAAATTGACCCAAATGCCCATCAATGGTAGACTGGACAAAGAAAATGTGGCATATATACACCATGGAATACTTCGCAGCCATAGAACGGATGAGTCCATATCCTTTGTAGGGACATGGATGAATCTGGAAACCATCATTCTCAGCCAACTGACACAAGAACAGAAAACCAAACACCACGTGTTCTCACTCATAGATAGACATTGAACAATGAGAACACATCGACACAGGACGGGGAACGTCACACACTGGGGTCTGTTGGGGGGTGGGGGGCTAGGGGAGGGACAGCGGGGGTGGGGAGTTGGGAAGGGATAACATTGGGAGAAATGCCTGATGTAGGTGACAGGGGGATGGAGAGAGCAAACCACCATGGCAAGTGTGTACCTATGCAACAATCCTGCAAGATCTGCACGTGTACCCCAGAACTTAAAGTACAATAAAAAAAGAGAAAGAAAAATCCCTGCCAATAGAAAACTGCCTTTCCTAGTAGATTGCATGGAAGTCATACTGTTAGCTAGAACTTAAGATATCTTGCTGGTTTAATCAGTTGTTTACTATGGGTAAATTCAGTATTAAGAAAAGTGAAGCTACCAATATTATAGACATGTTTTACATTTTTCCAGTTAGTCATTACTAAAGCTAATATTGAAAAGCTTAATATATTTCACTCTACATTTTTCGAGCACAAATAATAACAATTTAAAAAATAAAATGGCTGGGCATGGTGGCTCGCACCTGTAATCCCAGCACTTTGGGAGGCTGAGGCAAGCGGATCACAAGGTCAGGAGGTCGAGACTGTCCTGGCCCATATGGTAAAACCTCATCTCTACTAAAAGTACAAAAATTAGCTGGATGTGGTAGTTTATGTCTGTATTCCCAGCTACTCTTGAGGCTGAGGCACGAGAATCGCTTGAACCAGGAGGCAGAGGTTGCAGCGAGCCAAGATCATGCCACTGCACTCCAGCCTAGTGACAGAGCAAGCTCCATCTCAAAAAAAAAAAACTGCAGAACATTTTCTTTAAATAATACTATTTTTCTCAAAAATTAAATCAGCTATTGATTTTCTTCCAAGGTCATTTGCCTCTCATCTTTCTTCCAAGTGTCATCATCATATCCATTTCAATTTTTATAAAACTTTAAACAGCAAGAGGCCAGGCAAAATGAAAAAACATAACGTATTAATTCATTTAGTCCCTTAAAAGCCGTATCAGAAGCAGTAGTTGAAAAAAATAGTAGCGTTATCAAGAGTATTGTAATACAGTCCTAACTGTCCTCTAACTGATAGGTTTGTCTTGTACGCTTCATGATCATATATAATGATCTTAGTACTGGCAGATATCGAAGGACGATGGCATTTAACACAATTTCGTCTCCAAATTTTGCTGTGGTTTCATTAATGCCTTTTTGTTAGCTCTGATTTTTTTTTTTTACAAAACAATTACATTCTTTATTTTAAAATATTCCATTAAGTTATCATTGACCGTAGTTAATCTGTTGTGCTACCAAAGAGTAGGTCTTTCTTTTTTATTATTGTACTTTAGGTTCTGAGGTACATGTGCTGATCATGCAGGATTGTTGGATAGGTATATACTTGGCAAGGTGGGTTGCTTCCTCCATCCCCCCCATCACCTGTAACTGGCATTTCTCCCCATGTTATCCCTCCCAGCCTCCCCCTCCTGCTGTCCCTCCCTTAGCACCCCCCACCAACCCCAGTGTGTAAAGCTCCCCTCCCTTGAGTATAAATTTTAATCTAGAACAATAACTGATTTATCCCAGCTGCTGATGACTGCCTGGAATCTTGTTTGGAGCATCTCCAAACCCAATGTACTTTCCCCCCCAAGAAAATACAGGAAGATCTCTCTGCCCAGGCTTGGAAATACATAAAGATCGGGTTTCCATCCTTTATTTCAGGGTGACTTTAATGTAATTCCATGCCCACGGACTGCCTTTACTCCTACAGGTAAAGAAACAAACAAAGGAGTCAACTCTCTCTCTGGTCTGCTTTATGATGTCATTTTCACTCATTGCCCTCTCACATTCACTCAGTAATTCACCAAATATTTATGAAGCCTTCATTGTGTGCAAGGCAGTGAACTCCACACTGTAGGAAGAATGAAGCCATGGAGATCTCAGGCCTGACTCTCCATACCTTCGCCTTTCTGTTGAATTGAACTTTCTGTTAAGTTTAAAATACATAATAGAACTTTGGCGATGTTGAGGCCTGGTCAGGGATGGAACAGAGAATCAGCCCTTAAAAATAAAGCTTCTCTGTCCCCGCCCAATACCTTTAGAAAGAAGGAGGGTTGTTATAGAGCGTAAATAAAACAGTAGTGATTAATAATGATAATAAAGTTTATCTCTTTACTCACTCAAGAACAATCCTTTTGGGACAAATCACTTATGATTTCCTTCCAGGATTGAAGAAAGCATGCACAGACGGAGTGTGGGGGCTGGTGCTGGTGCTGAGCCTGGCATGGGAAGGGAGGAAACAGAGTGAAAAGACTCTTTCATTCCCCTGGCAAAGGCAGCCTTGCAGCTGGGGCCACGGTCTGTGGTGCCGATCCATCCGCTGGGCCGTCTCCTCCCGAGAGAGCGTGTTCCTCCGACCATGCGCGTCTTAGCACCAGTCTCTGGCAGGAGCCGGGAGATGAGGAAGACAACTTAAATGATTCACATAACTTCAAGAAATGTGGATAAGCACTTTATTTTTCTCCCAAACCAAGAATATCTACTCAATTTAAACTTTTATCTGAGACCTCTCTTCCTCAGACCCAGGATCGTGAACTTGCCATCTAACCTGGCAGGTCAGTTAAACCTTAGCCCGTTCAGGTCCTCACCTGTAAAATGAGAAGGTGGCAGCAGAGGTTCCAAAGGCTCCTTCCAAATGAAAACAAATACGATTTTTACATCAGTAGAATTTCAAGGGGCTCACACTTGACCATTACCAAAGAGATAATAAAGAATTATTTGTTTATCTTTCTGTTGGTCTTTTTCTATCATTTTAGCTTACTTATTTCTACTTATTGACCCCAGTTTTGTATTTCCTATTTCTTCTCTTAACACCACTGGATTAAAACAAGCAAAAATTTAAAGATTAATATCCTTTTAAAACATTTTAGACATACACCACACACACACACACACACACACACACACACACACACACACACACACACCCCTTGCATGTAGATGAAGCAGCTAGAAATGAAAGTCTAACTGAAACATAATTCCAGTGATTCTCAAACTTTAGTAGGCATTAGAATCACCTGGAAGATTTGTTAAAATGCATGTTGCTGGACATCAACCCAGAGTTTTAAAATTGCTAGAACTAAGGTGAAGAACCAAAATTAACATTTCTTACAGGTTCCAAGTAACCCAGATGTTGCCAGTCTGGGACCACACTTTGAAAACTACTGCTGGGTAGCACAGCTTCCAAGGAGACTCCAGTGTGTGTTCTGTGTGCATCTTCTCTATGTGTGTATGTTCTGTATATATATGTGCACAGTATCTCCAATGTATGTTCTTATCTAATCCCTTAAAGTCATGGTGCTCCTCAGGCAATAGTTTCTTCCCTCTACTGTTTGTCAGTTGTCACTATTGAGATGGCAGTAGTGTTTTTCTTTGTGGCAAAGCACTTTCCATCTATTACTAATTGATTGCCTACTGATTTCTTGGTTCCCTATTTCGTTGCAAGGATTTCAAGCCGCTGTAAAACTTGCATTTTAACGTCTAGCATGACATTTCCCCTTTGTTTAATTTCATTTTTGTGGCAGATTAAGAACTCCCACCAGCACACATTCCCATTTAATCCCCCAGCCATTGTGGTCCAAAACTCTTTGCCAGAAATTCTGCATGCCCATGAGGTAATGTATTCTCCTCCCAGGTCCACAAGGGGGGTGTAGTTTTAAGGGCGAGAACTTCCCAGCGCCATGCCCCGCTCCCAAGCCTTTCCATCTGGGAGATTTAACCGTCTTTGTTTTAAATTTTTGCAAGAACCAAAGGTCAGTCACTCCAGTGGAAGTTCAAAGGAACTCCTTTCATTGGCCAGGGGTCTTGGAGTAGGTAGGAGTTCCTCCCAGGTTAAAAGTCCCCTTCTTCCACACTCTTTGGACTCCATGTTTGGATCCCCTTCTATGAACACTCCCTTCGTGGAAGTTGTTTTTCTCTCTCCTGAAATTCCCCCTCTGGGGTCCCCCTCCATCCAATGTGGAAGCTGCTTTCCTCTCCTGGATTCCATCTTTCTGGATTCTCTCACTCAGTGTGCGAGGAGCTGTCCTTCTCTGGTTTTCCCCCTCTGGGAACCCTTCTCGCTCAGTGTGAGAGCGGCTTTTCTTTCTCTGACTCAATGTGAGAGCTAACTGCTTCTTTCTCTCTCCTTCTCCTTTTGCCCTCTCTGCCTAAATAAATCACTTTTCTACAAAAACTTTTTGAGTCTGGTATTTACTTTACGAGCACACTGTGCCTTGGTCTCCTCTCCCATTCTTGGGTGAGTGAAAGACCAGGAGCCTGGAGAAACGTCCTCTCAGGCATGAGAGTGGTCATTCTTTTTGTATGTGTAAATGTTTGATTTATTTCTACTGCCATTTGTAATGCAAAGACAGATACTTCCTAATTAGTTACTCTGGCTAGGAATATTATTTATTTATAGAGCTGATGATATTACGTGACTTTTGTGAACTGATCTGCTTCTTGGTTTTGTTTCTATTCTAAATTTAGCTTTTTACTTAGTTGTAACCTTGAGCAAAATCAAACAGAGGTTTGATTGTTTTTTAACTTTTTGATGGATAGTCAAGAAGATAACAGCTTTTAAACTGTTGAAGCTGTTTAAAAACAGCTCCTCGGGCCGGGTGCGGTGGCTCACGCCTGTAATCCCAGCACTTTGGCAGGCTGAGGCAGGCGGATCACGAGGTCAAGAGATAGAGAGCATCCTGGCCAACATGGTGAAACCCCATCTCTACTAAAAACACAAAAATTAGCTGGGCGTGGTGGCACGCGCCTGTGGTCTCGGGAGGCTACTACTACTCGGGAGGCTGAGGCAGAAGAATCACTTGAACCCAGACGGAGGTTGCAGTGAGCCAAGACTGCGCGACTGCACTCCAGCCTGGCGACAGAGTAAGACTCCGTCTCAAAAACAACAACAACAACAACAACAAAAAAAAAAACCAACTCTCTGAGAAGCTACTAAGAATTGGATCTATTCAAAGCTGAAACTGTTGTTCTTATCTGTTTGGTAAATCTAGATTAGACTTTTTGCAATTTGTGATGTAATGGGATACCCTTACCATGGAGTTGCTGAGACAATTAGCATTAAGGATTGATCCCTTGTCCTATGACATAGTCTCAGAGAAGGCAAGGGAGGTAGCCTAGGGAGAGAATAGCTGTCAAGTCCTTTCTTGCCTTTACTGCTTATGAGATAATAGGATTCTCCAGAAGTATCCTCTCTCCCCACATATTGAGTGAGCCCCACCACCATTAAGTCCAGACACATACTTAGTTTTCCAGAGAGGATGCTTAATGACCAACATACTTAATCCAGTTGGAGCCTCTGGCACTTAAGACCAGGGGAGAAACTCAACTCTTTTGAAAGGTGCCAGGCCATGTAAACCAGAATAGTATTTCTAAATAGTAAAATGTTATTGGCCATGAAGAAAATTTTACTCCTTCATCCTGTAGTATCGATCTCCTGGGCTCAGGGGCTGGGCTCCAAAAATATGAATAAATACTGATAATAATAACCATAATCATGATAATGCAACCCTTATACATCTAGGGATTATCTGCTTATTTCAGAGCAAAGTCATGTTCCAGAGGCAGAATTCAGCAGCCAGAGAAATTTTTAAAAGAGAGTACATTCTTTATTTTTAGTTGATAAAGAACATTAGAGGGATATGACTCAGACTGTGGGGCAACAACTTTTAAAAAGTCTTTCTCACTTCACTGTCTGTCCTTCCTTCCTTCCTTCCTTCCTTCCTTCCTTCCTTCCTTCCTTCTTCCTTCCTTCCTTCCTTCCTTTCTCTCTCTCTTTCTTTCTTTTTCTTTTGTTCATTCACACATAAACCCTTCTTTATTGCCATTCCTCAAATAGATGTTACATAGGTATACACGTGCCATGGTGGTTTATGGCACCAATCAACCCATCATCTGCATTAGATATTTCTCCTAATACTATCCCTTCCTTACCCCCCACACCAACCGTGGACAGGCCCTGGTGTGTGATATTTCCCTACAGATGCCAGCTGGAGCTCTCCTGTATGAGGTGTCTGTCCACCCCTGCTGGGAGGTGTCCCCCAGTCAGGAGGCATGGGGGTCAGGGACCCACTTGAAGAGGCAGTCTATCTCTTCACTGAGTTTGAGCGCTGGGTTGGGAGATTTGCTGCTATCTTCAGAGCTGGCAGGTAGGAATGTTTACGTCTGCTGAAGTTGTGCCCACAGTTGCCCCTTCCCCTAGGTTCTCTGTCTCAGGGAGATGGGAGTTTTATCTCTAAGTACCTGACGGGGGCTGCTGCCTTTCTTTCAGAGATGCCTGCCCAGAAAAGAACAATCTAGAGAGGCAGTCTGGCTACAAGGGCTTAGGCAAGCTGCAGTGGGCTCCACCCAGCTCAAAATTCCTGGCAGTGTTTACATTGTGAAGGAAAAACCATCTACTCAAGCTTCAGTAACAGTGGACACCCCTGCCCCCACCAAGCTCAAGCGTCCCAGGTTGACTTCAGACTGCTGTGATGGCAGTGAGAATTTCAAGCCAGTGGATCTTAGCTAGCTGTGCTCTGTTGGGGTGCAATCCGCTAGCTAGATCACTTGGCTCCCTGGCTTCATCCCTTTTCCAGGGGAGTGAACTATTCTCTCTTGCTGGTGTTCCAGATGCCAGTGGGGTATGAGAAAAAACTCCTGCAGCTAGCTCAGTGTCTGCCCAAATGGCTGCGCAGTTTTGTGCTTGAAACACAGGGCCCTGGTGGTGTAGGCACCCAATGAAATATCCTGGTCTCTGGGTTGTGAAGACCATAGGAAAAGCATAGTATTTGGGCCAGAGTGCACAGTTCCTCATGGCACAGTCCTCCTAGCCATGGCTTCCCTTGGGTAGGGGAGGGAGTTCCCCTACCCCTTGTGCTTCCTGAGTGAGGTGATGCCCCACCCTGCCTCTGCTCACCCTCCTTGGGCTACACCCACTGCCTAACCAGTCCCAAAGAGATAAGATGGGTACCTCAGTTGGAAATGCAGAAATCACCTGCCTTCTGCATTGATCTCACTGGGAGCTACAAACAAGAGGAGTTCCTAATGAGCCATCTTGCCAGCCACCCCAGCTTTGTGTAGTGAGTTTTACACCTTCAAGTGATTATTTATTGCTCATTAATTTTTTTTCTTTCCGATTAAGGTACTTCTTTTTAGTGTTTATTGTAGGACAGGTCTGGTATTGATGAAATCCCTCAACTTTTTTTTTGTTTTGTCTGGGAACATCTTTATTTCCCTCAATGTCTAAGTATATTTTCACCAGATACACTATTCTAGGGTAAAAGTTTTTTTTTCCTTTAGCACTTTAAATATGTCTTGCCACTTTCTCTTGGCCTGTAAGGTTTCCGATGAAAAGTCTGCTGTCAGAGGTATTGGAGCTTCATTGTATGTTATTTGTGTTTCTTTCTCTAGCTGCTTTTAGGATTCTTTCTTTCTTTTTTTTTTGAGACGGAGTTTCACTCTTGTTACCCAGGCTGGAGTGCAATGGCGCCATCTCGGCTCACCGCAACCTCCACCTTCTGGGTTCAGGCAATTCTCCTGCCTCAGCCTCCTGAGTAGCTGGGATTACAGGCACGCGCCACCGTGCCCAGCTAATTTTTTGTATTTTTAGTAGAGACGGGGTTTCACCATGTTGACCAGGATGGTCTCAATCTCTTGACCTCGTGATCCACCCGCCTCGGCCTCCCAAAGTGCTGGGATTACAGGCTTGAGCCACTGCGCCCGGCCGGATTCTTTCTTTATTCTTGACCTTTGGGAGTTTGACTAGTAAATGCCTTGGGGTAGTCTTCTTTGGATTAAATCTGCTCGTGTTCTATAACCTTCTTGTACTTGGATATTGATATCTTTCCATAGGTTTTAAAAGGTCTCCTTTGTTATCCCTTTGAATAAACGTTCTATCTCTTAGTCTACCTCTTTAAGGTCAATAACTCTTAGATTTGTCCTTTTGTGGCTATTTTTAGATTTTTATTTTTAGCCACTAAAGGGCAAATCTAAGAGTTAATGTCCTTAAAGAGGCCTATAGGCGTGCTTCATTGTTTTTTCTTCTTTTTTCTTTTGTCTCCTTTGACTCTGTATTTTCAAATAGCCTGTCTTCAAGCTCACTAATTATTTATTTTGCTTGATCCATTCTGCTAATTAAGGGTTCTGATACATCCTTCAGTATGCCAATTGCATTTTTCAGCTCCAGGATTTGTTTGATTGTTCTTAATTATTTGAATCTCTTTGTTAAAGTTATCTGATGGAATTCTGAATTCTTTCTTTGTGTTATCTTGAATTTCTTTCAGTTTCCTCAAAATAGGTATTTTGAATTTTCTGTTAGAAAGGTCACATATCTGTTTCTCCAGGATTGGTCCCTGATGCCTTGTTTAGTTCATTTGGCAAGGTCATGTTTCCTGGATGGTTTTGGTGTCTGGGCGTTGAAGAGTTAGGTATTTATTGTAGTCGTCAGTGTCTAGGCTTATTTGTAGCCTTCCTTTTGGGAAGGCTTTCCAGATATTTGAAAGGACTTGGGTGTTGTGATCTAAGGTGTATCTACTTTAGGGAGCTCCCCAAGCCCAGTAACAATATGGTTCTTATAGACTCATAGAGGTACCATCTTGATGATCTTGGACAAGATCCAGGATAATTCTCTGGATTACCAGGCAGAGACTCTTGTCCTCCTTCCTTACTTTCTACCAGACAAACAGTCTCTCTCTCTCTCTCTCTCTCTCTCTCTCTCTCACTCACTCTCTCTCTCTCTCTCTCTCTCTCTCTCTCTCTCTCTCTCTCTGTTCTGAGCCACCTAAAGCTAGGGTTGAGTGACACAAGCACCCCTGTGGCCATCCCCACTATGACTGCACTGGGTCAGACGTGAAGCTAGTTCTCACCCACAGCCTGCTGTAATGATTTCTTGGCTTCTGCCTATGTTCACTGGAGGCTCTGAGGCTCTACAATCACCAGGTAGCAAAGCCTTCCAGGCCTTTGTCCTTCCCTTCAGAGCTGTGAGGTCCCTAGGCCCCAAGTGGGTTCAGAGGTACCATCCAGAAGTCGGGGACTAGAGTCAAAAATCTTAGACGTCTACCTGCTGCTCTATTGTATTGTGGTTGAGCTGGCACTCAAACCACAAGACACAGTTCTTCCCATTCTTCCTTCCCTTTTCCAAAGGCAGAGTAGCCTCACCCAGTAGCCACCATCACCACAGGCCATGAGGAGTCCTGTTAGACTACCAGCCAATGTTTCCTTAAGGCCCAAGGGCTCTTAAGTCAGCTTGTGGTGAATGCTGCCTGGCCTGGGACTCACCCTTCAGGGCGGTGGGCTCCCCTCTTGCCCAGAGCAGCTCCAGAAGTGCCTTCCAAGAATCAAGTCCTAGAATTGGGGACCCCAAGAGCCCACTTGGTCTCTTCCCTGCTGTGCCCACGCTGGTGCCTGAAGCCAGCATATCTCCGAGGCTCACCCAAGGCCCTTGATGTAGTATCTGGGTATCGTTGTCAGTTATTCAGGGACCAGGCTCTTCAGTTAGCAGGTGATGAATGCTGCCAGGACTGGCTCCTTTCCCTCAAGGCAGCAAGTTCCCTTCCTGCCTAGAGGGTTTGCCTAGAAATGTTGTCCTGGAGCTAGGGCCTGGAACGAGGGCCTCACGATTCTGTCTGGTGCCCTGTCCTGCTGTGGCTTAGCTGGTATCCAAGATGCAAAACAAAGTCCACCCCACCCTTCCCTCTCCTCTCCTCAAGCAAAGGAAGGGGTCTCTTTTGGAGCTACAAGCGGTGCTGCCTGGGGTGAGGGGAAGGGTGATGCTAGCACTCCCGTGGCTGTCCCAGCTGGTGTCTCAGTAGTACATTTCTTTTTATTCATCCTACTTGGAATTTGTTGTGCTTCCTGAGTCTGAAGGATGGATGCCTTTAATCCATCCTGGAAATTCACATAACATAAAATTCACCATTGTAAATTCCGTGGCTTAACTCTTCTATTTTGAAATATTGTCTTAATCTTAATTCTTAATTAAGAGATTAATTCTTAATCTCTTTTATGATTTCTGTCTTTTTGCCTCTTTATCCTGTTATATGTGTAATTTCTTCAGTTCTGTCTTTGCTTTCAATAAATTGCTCTTCAACTGTGTCTACTCTGCTGTTTAGCCCATCTACTGAATTGATTTCAGTGATAATATTTTAAGTTTTAGAAGTTACACGTTTGAATCCTTTCTGAAACCTTCGGGTCCTTGACTATGAGCTCTTCATATTTTTGATACCTTTGGAGGAATTGCATTGAAATGGACACCTGGCTTTTATAACATTTATTTTTTATTATCTATTTGATAATTTCAAATCTGAAATCTTTTTCTGCCTTAACCAGGTACTCCAAGATACTACCCATCTGGTACTTTTAAAAATGTTCAGGGTTTCCTGGATGCTGCAGGTGGTATAATTTGAATCATAAATCCAAGTGGGTGTTATTATTAAAGATCCTGATGGGGTGCAGTGGCTCATGCCTGTAATCCCAGCATTTGGGGAGGCTGAGGCAAGTGGATGGCCTGAGGTCAGAAATTTGAGATCAGCCTGGCCAACATGGAGAAACCTTGTCTCTACTAAAAATACAAAAATTAGCCAGGCATGGTGGTGGGTGCCTATAATCCCAGCTACTTGGAAGGGTGAGGCAGGAGAATTGCTTGAACCCAGGAGGTGGAGGTTGCAGTGAGCAGAGATTGCACCACTGCACTCCATCCTGGGCAACAGAGCAAGACTCTGTCTCAAAAAAATAAACAAGTAAAGATTCTCAGGTGAGAGTTTGCAGTTTTTATTCTTCTTTTCTACCCAGAGCAAAAGAGTAGAGTCCTTTGAGTGTACTAATGTTTGTTGAGGCCTGGAATCTAACTCAGCTTTGTTCAGGCCAAAAGTCTTTTTCCTTTTTTGTTCCGGAATAGACATTACAATTCAAGGCTCTTTTTACTGTATTTGAGGTGTTTTGCCTAGGAATAGTCAGTGTTTCAGTGGATGCCATATCACTAAAAGGAACTAAAGTCTTCAACATGGAATAACTCCTAGACAATCTTATATTAAATATAGAAATAAATCAGGAGTTGTGATTTTAAAACCACATGAAGTCAGGTTGTATTTTCATAGCATTTTTTGGTAAAGAACAAAAATAAAAACTATTTCGTACATGATGAAAGTAATTGGGAAGAGGTGTAGAGTAGGATAGTATGGATATGATAGTCATAACACAAATTGTACAGTTTGACCATTAGTAATAAATATCATTGCTTAAATTGAAGTGTTTGGTTAGCACCGTAAAAAAATGTATCTTCTTATATTGTTAAAGGAAGTTGGCAATGATGCATGAGTATGAACATGTATTAATACACTGAAATTAGTCCACAGCAGAACTGTTTCAGCTGTGTTTGGCCAACTTGTATCTTCCTTGAAAAAATACTTAGACTAAAGGAGCTGATTATTCCTTAAAAGCCATTTAGCACAACCCACATCTCATATCTTAATTTGTAATGTTTCATACAAATTCAGTTCTTTTCAGTAGTTTGGTGAAGTGTATGTCACCTGTTAGATGGCAGCACTTATTTTTGAAGATTGCTATTAAATGGAAGAAAACTGGCTACTTTCTGTGTAAATATTTTGTTAAATATTTATAGCTCTCTAGGAGTTCTTTATCAGTTTCCATGACAGAGTCCAGCAACAGATGTACCAAAAACATCTCCCAGGAATATCTTGTTTATATTTACTTTGGGGAACCACTAACTCATCCCTATGGGTCCAGAGGGAAGCTATGAGCAGAGTCCCATGAGCCAGCCTCTGCACTTGAGCATATGTAGAACTCCGGGGGAGTTGAGAGAGATTCTAATATCAGGGAGAAAAGCTCTTTGTCTGTAAACATGAAAACTGAAATGAATGTAGACTTTCAGGGTGCTTAGTGATAAATCAATTCTATAGAACAACAAGAAGAAGAATTAAAGAAACAAAGCTCTAGCTTTTGCTAATCAAATACCTTGAGGTCAGTGGAGGCTTCAGAGCTAGACTAGCTCTTTAATTCCCTCTTTATGTAAGATCCCTAGGTATTCACTTACTCTTGTATGATGTCTACTACACACTTAAAATGACTTTTGTGAAATTTATCTGGTATCTAAGTGTTTGGTTGCAGGAAAGTTTAAAAACAAAATGTGACTGCCCTATTGCCAGAGGCAGACTGTCTTAGCCATCTTGTCTCCCTTATTCTGGATATTAGTAGGTAAACATGATTTTTTTTGTTAAATTCAATAACAAGCACGTTCATCTAATCATTGTTAAAAATACAAGTGAGAGAGATACTTTCAGCTTTATTTTTGAGCAGTGGTTTATCCCAAATACACGTGTTTTGTCAGCTACTCTCCCTGTTTATAACATGGCTTTGGAATTCCAGAAGACCATGTAATTAAGATAAATAATCATCAAAACAGCATGACATACCCATTTTATTTTATTTTCAAAGCAAATTTAGATAACACATTACTTTTGTAATTTGGTGCCTTTTCTAGAATGCTTTTGTTTGCCCCCAAACAACAGCAAAATCCCTGAAGCCTTCAAATATTTGAATCTATTTTTCTTGGAGTTTCCATGGTATCTCCTTGATGTAAGTGGATCTGAAAAGCCTTTGCAGATAAACACTTGAAAATAAATTTTATATTACTTCGAAAATCTGGCAAGGGAAATTATCTCTAAAGACACTCATCTCATTGACTGGGCAGTTTTATTAAACTTTAACCACCTTTTAAATATTTTCATTGTTGAAGAGTGCATGTTCCCATAAGGTAAAAGATTCAGCTACCCAGAGCTTCAAGGATAATTATATAATTTCCACAAAAGTCTTATAATCCTTAGATTCACTTGAGTAGTAACACAGAATTAAATAGTGCTGTCAGCACTCAGTCTATCAGTGAGACCAGTAAGAGTTGAAGTGGGTGGCATATTTCAACAAATGGTATCAACGGAATATCACTAAGATTCAGAATAGCTGCGAAGACTAAGCTTCATATCGAATTAACCCTGAAACATTATTTAATTGTCCTAATCAACGGTCATACTAATTCATGTTTCTTATACCAATTCTAAAGAGATCTTCGTCCGGCCTTTTTGAAAAGTCATCCTCATTCAGGACAGTTATTCAATTTCAATTTAATACTTCATTTCAAAGAGGAATAATGACATCTACTTATTTTGAATAATAAATTATTGTATAATGTGATCTAAGTGAAATTTAATTAGTAAGTCACCAGTCACATTTAGTGAAAATAGAAAACATACTTCCCTTTGTTTTCAGAAATAAGTAATTGCTTTTGTGTGTCCACAGAAAGCTGCTGACCATCTGCTATTCCTAAGAGTTTGGACACTGTGGAGAAAGAATAATAGTGCATTTATGATTTTTCTAGGAAACAAGAATCCAAGAATTAGACAAATTGGCTAGGCACAGTGGCTCATGCCTGCAATCCCAGCATTTTGGGAGGCCAAGGTAGGTGGATCACCTGAGGTCAGGAGTTGGAGACCAGCCTGGCCAATATGATGAAACCATGTCTCTACTAAAAAATTAGTCAGGTGTAATAGTGCATGTCTGTAATCCCAGCTACTCGGGAGGCTGAGGCAGGAGAATTGCTTGAATCTGGAAGGTGGAGGCTGCAGTGAGCCGAGATCATGCCACTGCACTCCAGCCTGGGTGACAGAGCAAGACTGCATCTCAAAAAAAAAAAAATAATTGGACAAATAAAATATGTAGACATAGTCACTGCCTATAAGCCAAAATACAAATTTTTGTTTTAAATGTTAACATTACATTGAAAAAGAAAAGAAACTATATTTTCCTTAGTTTCATTATAATAGAGATATAACAATATTTTAATTAAAATGCATAAAAAGCATAATCATCTAATTCAGCATAAAAATGCTAACACACAGACAGCTTACGGTATGACCTGAGTTTGCACAGGTGGGTGCGCTGTAGTTCTTTTCCAATAGAATACAGTGAGCAGATCTGGTCCTTTCCAGACAGCGGCTCTGACCAGGGCCTTCTAGCATTTACTCTTCTGACTCTCGTCACCCCACAGACTGAGAAGAAACTTTTCTTTGCCAAAGATCCCATAAATCCTTTGTGATGCACATTAAGTAAGACCCACCAGATTACTTCAGTGAAATCTTTGTTAAATGGGCCTTTGTGTATATGGTACTGTATTGGGTTGCTTGCATTCAGAAATTAACCACATTGATGATGCATTTGCTCCATGAAAATCTGTATTAGTATATTAGTTCTCACACAATAATACAAAGGGAAAAGTTAGTATAAACACAGACTATGCTATTTATGGATCTGACCTCAAGGATAATGACTGAAAGCTAATCTTTTTAAATAATATATATGCTGATTAAAAGGCATCCTAAATATGAGCTGGTTCTCTAGTTTCAAAAAAGCTTTTTGGTCAACATGAGTATATGAGCATGAAGGATGTTAACAAAATAGACAATGTTTACTTGAGCTAGTTAATATGAATCTGGTTATACAATAATATTTGAAATAATATTATGAAACTGTGTCAATTTTGAAATATTCTCATTTCAGAAACATTTTTGCTCAAATTCTTCACTGATATTTTCACATAGGAGTCTTCATTATTGGAAGAGCCACTATTTGAACCATCTAATTTTTTCCAATTTGTAGTATTTTGAGAAAAAACAACTTTTAAGATAAAATACCTTTGAATTGGCATACGATACTATAATTTACACATCTGACAAAGGGCTGATATCCAGAATTTACAAAGAACTCAAACAGATTCACAGGAAAAAAACAAGCCCATTCAAAAATGGGCAAAGGATATGAACAGACATTTTACAAAAGAAGACATACATGAGGCCAACAAACACATGAAAAAATGCTCATCATCACTGGTCATTAGAGAGACACAAATCAAAACCACATTGAGATACCATCTCACGCCAGTTAGAATGGCGATCATTAAAAAATCTGGAGACAGCAGATGCTGGAGAGGATGTGGAGAAAAAGGAACACTCTTACACTGTTGGTGGAAGTGTAAATTAGTTCAACCCTTGTGGAAGACAGTGTGGTGATTCCTCAAGGCCCTAGAAATAGAAATTCCATTTGACCCAGCAATCTCATTACTGGGTATATATCCAAAGGACTATAAATCGTTCTACTATAAGGACACATGCACACGAATGTTCATTGCAGCACTGTTTACAATAGCAAAGACCTGGAACCAACCCAAATGCCCATCGATGATAGACTGGACTGGGAAAATGTGGCACATATACACCATGGAATATTATGCAGCAATCAAAAATGATGAGTTTTTGTCCTTTGTAAGGACATGGATGAATCTGGAGAACATCATTCTCAGCAAACTGACACAAGAACAGAAAAAGAAATACCGCGTATTCTCACTCATAGGCGGGTGAGAAAAATGAGAACTCATGGACACAGGGAGGGGGTCTACTACACACTGGGGTCTATTGGGGGGAATGGGGGAGGGGCAGCGGGGGGGCTGGGGAGGGATAGCCTGGGGATAAATGCCAAGTGTGGGTGAAGGGGAGGAAGGCAGCAAAACACTGCCATGTGTGTACCTATGCAACTATCTTGCATGTTCTGCACATGTACCCCAAAACCTAAAATGCAATAAAAATTTAAATAAATAAATAAATAAAATTGTGAATTGTATTCAAAAACAAAGCAGCCAACTGTGAAACAGTAGAAAACTTGTTTTTCATTGTCCTATAAGACACACATTTGTTGTCTCCGCAAAGCAAACATGAATTGCTTTATAGAAAAACGGATCTGAATAATCTTGTTTCTATCCATATCCCAACACTGCAATCTGAAACTTCATCTTAACTCTCAATAAACTAGGTATTGAAGAAACGTACCTCAAAATAATAGGAGCAATATATGACAAACTCTTAGGCAATATTATACTGAATGGACAAAAGCTGGAAGCATTCCCCTTAAAAACCAGCACAAGACAGGCATGCCTTCTCTCACCACTCCTATTCAACATAGTATTGGAAGGCCTGGCTAGGGCAATTTAAAGGCAAGTTAAAAAAAAATAAAGCATTCAAATAGGAAGAAAGGAAGTGAAACTATCTTTGTTTGCAGATGACAGGATTCTATTTTTAGAAAACCCCATTGTCTCAGCCCAAAAGCTTCTTAAGCTGATAAGCAACTTCAGCAAAGCCTAAGAATATGAAATCAGTGTGCAAACATCACTAGCATTCTTATACACCAACAATAGGCAAGCCGAGAGGCAAATTATTAATGAACTCCCATTTACAATTGCAACAAAAAGAATAAAATACTTAGGAATACAGCTAACAAGAAAAGTGAAGGACCTCTTCAAGAACTACAAAACACTGCTCTAAGAAATCAGAAATGACACAAACAAATGGAAAAACGTTCCATGCTCATGAATAGGAAGATAGATGAAATGAATGAAAATGGCCATATTGTCCAAAGCAATTTATAGATTCAATGCTATTCCCATTAAACTACCATTAACATTCTTCACAGAATTAGAAAAAAAACTATTTTAAAATTCACATGGAGCCAAAAAAGAGCCCAATTAGCCAAGGCAATCCTAAGCAAAAATAACAAAGCTGAAGACATCATGTTAGCCGACTTTGCACTTTTACTACAAGGCTATAGTAACCCAAACAACATGGTACTGGTACAACAACAGAGAGACCAATGGAACAGACTAGAGAACTCAGAACTAAGACTGTGCAACTGCAACCACCTGATCTTAAACAAACCTGACAAAAACAAGCAAAGGGGAAAGGATTCCCTGTTTAACAAATAGTGCTAGGAGAACTGTCTGGCCATACGCAGAAAATTGAAACTGGACCCCTTTCTTACTTCATATACAAAAATAAACTCAAGATGGATTAAACACTTAAATGTAAAATCCAAAGCTATAAAAACCCTAGAAGAAAATCGAGGAAATACCATTTAGGACATAGGCACAGGCAAAGATTTCACAATGAAGATGCCAAAAGCAATTGCAACAAAAGCAAAAATTGACAAATGGGATCTAATTAAACTAAAGAGCTTCTGCACAGCAAAAGAAACTATCAGCAGAGTAAACAGACAACCTACAGAGTGGGAGAACATTTTTGCAGTCTATCCATCTGACAGAGTTCTAATATCCAGCATCTATAAGGAATTTAAACAAATTTACAGAAGAAAAACAAACAGCCCCATTAAAAAATGGGCAAAGAACATGAACAGACACTTTTCAAAAGAAGGCATACAGACAACCAACAAACATATGAAAAAAAGCTTAACATCCCTGATCATTAGAGAAATGCAAATCAAAGCAACAATGAGATACCGTCTTACACCTGTCAGAATGGCTATTACAAGTCAAAAAAACACGAGACACTGATTAGATTGTGGAGAAAAAGGAATGCTTTTACGCTATTGGTGGGAGAATAAATAGTTCAACCACTGTGGAAGACAGTATGGCAATTCCTCAAAGACCTAGAGGCAGAAATACCATTTGACCCAGCAATCCCATTACTGAGTATATACCCAAAGAAATATGAATCATTCTTTTATAAAGACACATGCACATATATGTTCATTGAAGTACTATTCAGAATAGCAAAGATGTGGAATTAACTTAAATGCCCTTCAATGACAGACTGAATAAAGAAAATGTTATACACATATACCATGGAATACTATGCAGTCATAAAAAGGAAGAAGATCATGTCCTTTGCAGGGACATAGATGAAGCTGGAAATAAAACAATTCTGTACAACTTTGTTTTTATACAAAGATCCCCATCTTTTCCCAAAAGTATACTTTTGAAGTGGAAAATGAAGAGTAGGATGATAAATGGCTTGGAGGAAAAAAGATTAATAAAGTCTTTCTGATTAATGATCTAAGTCAAAATTTAAATGGATGTGTTTAAAATTAGTTCCACCCTGAATTACCATTGGAATACATTGCTACAGATCATTGAATCACTCATATGAGTTAGAAGTTGCATTTTACTTATTATACAGAAATCATTGCTATTGTTGAACTGACAGATGATTAACCCCAACAAGTTGCAGTTTATTAAGGCAAGGTCTTAATGACTTACAAAGAGACTTAGACTCCCACATAATAATAGTGGGAGACTTTAACACTACGTTGTCAATATTAGACAGATGAACGAGACAAAAATGAACAAGGATATCCAGGACTTGAACTCAGACCTGGAATAAGTAAACTTAATAAACATTTACAGAACTCTCCACCCCAAATCCACAAAACACATTTATCTCAGTATCACATCACACCTATTCTAAAAGTGACCATAAAATTGGAAGTAAATCACTCCTCGGCAATTGCACAGCATTTCACAGGTTTAAATAAAATACTGGTTGGCTTCTTGTTATTTTCCTCCCTTATTCCTTCCTCTCTCCATTGTTAAGCACATTTATTGGCATAAAAGAGGTTTTTAATACCCATTTTTAGACTGCATTCTAGCCTGGACAATAGAGCAAGATTCCCGTTCTCTTTCCCTCTTTCTCTCTTTCATTCTTTTTTTCTTTCTCTCCTTTTTCTTCTTTTCTTTCTTTTTTCTCTTAAAAAAAGAAAAAAATTGCATTTTATTAATATTAGAGGGAGGGCAGAGCATTGTACCCCAACAAGTGTGAACGGACGTGCCCAGCCCTGTTTATCCCTGCCTAAGACGGTTCTCCCCTTCGTTTCTTTCGGTGGCCTTTAATTATTCTGCAGTGTTTTTCCTTCACTATTTTTGTGATCTTAGCTTGAAATCAATAGTTAATCAGAATTTCAGAAGTTTCTGTGTTGGTTATACCTCTTGACATATCAAAAAAGCAATTTTCTACCTTGTTTTCATGTACTTCTTCAGCAAAAGGATCAAAGGTCCACTTTTGATAACACAAAGACAGCTTAAACATGGTTTAACATCTGCTTCTGGTGGGGTAAAATGTTGATTGTGGATTTAAAGCAAGTAAATAGAAACAAAAAAAAAATATCTGCAATATTGATTATCTCAAATGTTGCTTAGAGTATGCCATTATTTCCAAGTCCCACTTATAAAATACACAGTATTTCATCATTATTTAGCTGAACTTATTTTCATTGACTGGGTAAATAAGCTTTCAGATTATTTTCCTAAAGGATTGGTATGGCAACGAACTGTTAAAATGATCTCTCCAGTTCACTAATTTCCTTCAGTTTCCTCCAGGCTGAAATGCAAACACTATTTCTCTTTCTCTTTTAGCAACTGTGCCTACCCGCTTCAGAAAAAAAGTCTAATTTGTTATAAATAAATTATTTTGGACATGAAAGCCAAAAAGTCATACTTATAACTATATATCTTCCATCTTCATTGTAATTGTAAAGATTTCTCTCAGAAACTTTTTACTTGAAAACCTTATCATCTTTTTTTTTTTTTTTTTTTTTTTTTTTTTTTTAGATGGAGTTTTGCTCTTGTTACCCAGGCTGGAGTGCAATGGCGCGATCCCGGCACACTGCAACCTCCGCCTCCTGGGTTCAGGCAATTCTCCTGCCTCAGCCTCCTGAGTAGCTGGGATTACAGGCACGCGCCACCATGCCCAGCTAATTTTTTGTATTTTTAGTAGAGACGGGGTTTCACCATGTTGACCAGGATGGTCTCGATCTCTTGACCTCGTGATCCACCCGCTTCGGCCTCCCAAAGTGCTGGGATTACAGGCTTGAGCCACCGCGCCCGGCCAAACCTTATCATCTTAATACCTAAGATTATTCTCATCACAGCTCCAGAATTTTTAATCACAATACGGTATGCTTGCTTTATTAGGTAAATAAATATACAAAGGAAAGCAGTCTGGAATCTATTAAAAAGTAAGTCTACTCAATTAAGGAAACTAGTGATAGAAATTATTTGTTTCTAGTAGTGAAACTGCCCCTATAAATTATATTAAATTACTCAAGAAAGAAGGGAGCGGGAGAAACAAAATGAAAATAAACCAAGCTTAGGGCACATTCGCACTAATCATTAAGTCAGCTTGCTCTTTGACCAGCTTTCTCATAATTGCTGCCTAATGTCCCAGAATCATTGGACCTTGTCATAAGACTATTGTTTTTCTTAACTGCTCTATAGATAACCTGAGCATTGTGAAATATTGAGTTTCCATTTGAGATATACTTTCAGCAACTCTGTACCAGTAAAATTACTGACACCATCCTTGTGAAGGATACTACCAAGAGCTGACGCACCAAAGGATGCCATTTCCACATCCTGATGATTTCATGCCCCTTACTCTAACCAGTCAATGACCCCAATTTTCCAGCCCCTTACTCTGCATGATCCCCTTAAAAACTGCAGCCCAGAAAACCTCAGGGAGATGGAATTAAGAGCCTCCTCCTATCCCATCACTCGTCTACCTTGTAATCATTAAACTGTCTCTGCTGCAAACTCTGCTGTCTGTGTATCCGTCTGAGAGCAGGCACATTATCCTGTTAGCCTAATAACAATAGTATGAAAGTACAGAATTGTGAGGACACTGCGGCATAAGTGATCTATTTTGTAGTTTCCAGAAAGCAGATACACAGCTCATTGTACTCCAATAATGTTCATTTACACAAATAATGGGTCTGTTCAGTCATGAAGCAAGAAACGAAGCAATATATCCTAAATAAGGACAGGTCTTGGGTGCTGATGAAGCATCTGCTGAGGAATGAGGATCTCACAAGCCTGAATGTCAATCCGAGAGGCAAATCCTTAAATTATGGAAGGAGGTTATGAATTTGGTCACAAAATTTAACATACAACTTTAGTAACAAAAACGAAGTTTAAGCAACAATTTACATGAACTATTATGTAAGTCTAGCATTCAGCAGATCTAAGTAGATAGTATATTTATAAAATGAAATGATAAAAATTGGGTTATTTTGCCAGGTTAACAGAATCCAGATAGACTTTTCAGTGGTTCTTGTTCTACCTCTGGACTATTGCATGATCCTGGAAAAGAATGAGCAGTTTTTTAACAAATAAAATGTATTTTCTGGACAAACTCTCCTTGCTCATTTATAAATGGATCTTTTTTTATTTATCACACGATGTAGTTGTTTCTCAAAAAAAAAAAAAACACCCTACTCTAATTGGATGGTTTCATGTCATCATTGATTGGGACACTTTATCCCAAATTATCGTATAATAACTTAGGGGAAGCTAGTCAAGGAAAACGTACACATTTGCATACACAGTAGCAGACCTAGACTAATCACGATCACTCTTAACGTGCAGTGACCGTTCTCAACTACCACATCGTCTATGTGCAGTAACCAGTATGGTTGCCACTAGCTTCCTGTGACTACATAAATTAAAAATTCAGTTCTTCAGTTGCATTGGCATCATTTCCAATGCTCAGTAGCCACACGTCATCGGAAATGTAGGTACAGAACATTTTCATCATTCACGTTGTAACCCAGGCTGGAGTGCAGTGGGGCAATCTCTGTTCATTGCAGCCTCCACCTCCTGGGTTCAAGTGATTCTCGTGCCTCAGCCTCCCGAATAGCTGGAATTACAGGTGTGCACCACAATGCCCATCTAATTTTTGTATTTTTTACTAGAGACAGGGTTTCATCATGTTGGCCAGGCTCGTCTTGAACTCCTGACCTCAAGTGATCCACCTACCTCAGCCTCCCAAAGTGCTGGGATTACAGGCATGAGCCACCATGCTCAGCCAGAACGTTCTAACGGATAACACATTTCGTCTGATCTTGCAGCTTGCCATGATGCTCGACTTCTTTAATAATGATTTTTTCTTATTCAGCAATTAATATTTTTATTATAGGAAATTTAGAAACTACAGGAAAACCATTGAATTCAACAAGAATCATCTAATCCTGTGATGCACACAGATAGCTACTCAATATTTGGTATTTATTTTTGGTGCTTCTCCCAAGCATATAAAAATTTTAAGTGAAAATCTAACATACTAAACTTACTGTTTTTATACTTTCTCTCGTAAGATGTATTATAAACATTTCTGTATGTCACTTTTTCTCTACATAATTTAAGTGACTGTATAATAGCTTTTCAGACTATTGCTGCATAATTGTCACTATGGACTTCTACTGCCTTACATTTCATTTAACAAGTTTCTTCATTTAAAACAGATGATTTTTAATTTCTCTGTTATAAAAAAATTCTATAGGTAAACCTTTGAACCTATTTATTATTATTTTCTTAGCATAAATACTAGAATTAGAATTCATTAGTGTTAATTTGCTTCTGAAATGTCACTTTTAGAAATGTAATTTGATGGAGAGAGGTCTGAACCCAGGTTGTCTCACCTACATAGGACAGGGATTAATGAAATTATCTCCAAGTACCCTCCTAGCTTTCCAGCTCTAAGAATTTTTTCAGTGAGTGACAAAATATGAAATTACTAAGAAGGAAGAAAGAAAAAAAAAGCACGGAGGTTTGAAAAAGCAATTTAATACGTCAGATTTCCTCCCTCACACATACAATATTGTCATGCAATCAGGAATTTCGGGGCTGAGAAAGACATGACCACCAGGTGGCAGCAGTACACAAAGTTCTTTGCGTGGTGCTAGACAGGCTTGCATGCCGGCGTGTAGGTGGGGGTGAAGCCAAGTCATCTCGGAGACCTTCCAGAGACAATGGTGTGGGGGCTACCACCCGAAGGCGAAGAGAGCCAGGGAAGTCCCTGGGGAATGGTAAATCAGAGAAAGGAGGTTATCTGGCTAGGAGATGTCCCTCAGCCTCACCATGTGGGGAGCTCTGGATCAGAGTTAGGAAGAGCAGCATGGACTTGGATATTCTACAGCCTCAGGGTTTGGCTTACCTAAGGCTAACAGATGTTGGTGGAGTAAGCAAAGCATGCAGGCTGAATGACTAAAAAATATGCTTTTATGGGGGCCATATTTAAAACAATTGGCTGTACAAGAATTTTAGTTTGCTGCTGGCAGGCTTTTGAACCAATGGTCCTAGTCAGTAGTGAAGAAGAGCACCACATCAGACCAATACAGAGGAGCCATCTTTTGCTCATTTTTGGAACAAGCATAACTTGCGTCTTATTATTCAATCACTTAATCAACAAACATTTATGAAGTGCCTACTATGTTCTGAGTTCTGTGCCAGGAAAAGAGCCTGCAAAGTTGAGGAACATGTAGTCCATGACACTAAGGGACTTACGATTTTGGAAGGGGGCCTTTTGAATGGGAGAGTGGGACCCTGAAATGGTAGACGGGAGGCTGTTGATCTTACCCTCTTCACGAGTTTTCCTAGAATATCTGTCTAACTACTAATAATTATTTTACAGTGGGGATACACTGTATCAAATGCTTTACAATCAATCTACTTTTATTTCCAACTCCATAATCAATCTCTGTAAGTACAATTTAGTGTTCTCAAAACTCATACATACGTAGGGATGGAAGTGGAGGGAAAGGTGGCAGTTCTGGGCAATTATTAGAAAAGACTTTATCATTAAAATGACTGAAATTAAGCTTGCTCTTTGCTTTATTTTTCTTCAGAATTTAGCTAATCTTCTGGCATTTCTACTTTGATTAACTCCACTAGTCTGTCATCAACCTGACCTAGAAATTGCAAAATGATGTTTGTCTCCATCTTCTCTTTCAAACCCAGCATACAGTCAGTTGCTAAGTCATCCAGATTCCGTGGTCAGAGTGACTTCATTGAGTGTCCTGTTCTTTCTGTGTCCATGGCATGATCCTGGTTCAGGTCATCATTTCCTTTAGCAACCATTTCCTGAAGCATCTCCTACTCCCAATCCCATTGCTCTCAGATGGTTCTTCTATAAACATAGTTCTAACTCCATCATTCCTCTGTTCAAAGGTGCTACAGCAAACTCCTTATTCTAGCATTCAAAAATACAACAGAACATTACCCCAATGTTCCTGATTGTAAAGTGTATCCTTTACTGAAATCTCAGGTGTGATAGAACACCAGCATAACCCATAACATGTTTTATGATTGTCTTCTCAGAGTCTTTACTCATGCAAAACTCTCTTCCTAAAATAGGTTCCCTAAACCATTCAGATCAAAACCAGATCCAGATTTCAAGGCTAAACATAAAACCACCATCTTCATAAACATTTTCTGATTTCTGCAATTAACTGAAAACATACCTGGCTTTTAACCAGAACTTTCTCTGGACTTTTTGGAAAACATTTGCTTCACTCTAATTGCCTTGTAGACAATTATTTGTGTATTTGACTAAATAAGACTAAAGCCTCCTATAAGACTAATTTTGCATAGGACTCTTTGTTACTAATTTATGCAACCTCTATGTCTGTCATTAGAATAAATTAAAATGTGATGTGCTCTTCATATACAGAGCACAGTGTACTTCAGGAGGATTTTTTTCACCATTCATTAGGCAATGTGTTTAGTAACGGAAACTGATGGATGGAAAAAGATATTCCATGTCAATAAAAAACAAAAATAATAATAAGCAATTCTGATATCATGGATAGAGCCACCAACCTGCCTCATTCAGTCAGAAAAAATATTAATTGCAGAAAAAAGAAAATACATTCCTGCACAAAACTTTATTATTGTTATAAAGAACAATGTTAACTCACCATTGTTATAAAAATTTATATGTGTTTGAGATTTCTAGCCAAATATACTTTTTACAACTGAAAACTATATATATTCTTTAGGCTTTTTTTTGAGACAGATTCTTGCTCTGTTACCTAGGCTGGAGTCCAGAGGCATGACCTCAGCTGGTTGCAACCTTCGCCTACTCGATTCAAGTGATTCTCCTGCCTCAGCCTTCTGAGTAGTTGGGACTACAGGCATGCCACCACTCCTGGCTAATTTTTGTATTTTTAGTAGAAACAGGGTTTCACCATGTTGGCCAGGCTGGTCTTGAACTCCTGACCTCAGGTGAACTGCCCCCCTTGGCGTCCCAAAGTGCTAGGATTACAGGTGTGAGTCACTGCACCTGGCCAGAGGATACAATAATTTAAAATGTATATGCACCCAACACTGGAGAACCCAGATACATAAAGCAAATATTACCATAGCTAAAGAGAGATAGCCCCGGTACAGTAATATCTGGAGACTTCAGTATTCCACTTTCAGCATTGGACATATCTCCCATACTGAAAATCAACAAAGAAACATTATATTTAACCTGCACTATAGACCAAATGGATTGAGATTTACAGAACATTTCACCCAGTGGCTGCAGAATACACATCCTTTTCTTCAGCGCATGGGTGATTCTCAAGGATTAACCAAATGTTAGGTCACGAAACAACTCTTAAACATTGAAAAAAAATTGAAATAATATCAAGCATCTTCTCTTACCACAATGGAATAAAACTGGAAATCAATACATGGAAATTAGACAATATGCTCCTGAATGACCAGTGGGTCAATGGAGATATTAAGTAGGAAATTGAAAAATTTCTTGGAAACATGATAATGTCAAAACAACACACTAAACAGAAAAAGCAGTACTTGGAGAAGCTGATAGCTCTAAGAGCCTACGTCAAAAAAGAAGAAAACTTCAACTAAACAATCTAATGATGCATCTTAAAGAACTAGAAAAACAAGAGCAAACCAAACCCCTAATTAATAGAAGAAAAGAAATGATAAAGATCAGAGCAGAAATAAACGGGACTGAAATGAAGAAAATACAAAAGACCAATGAAACAAACACAGTCGGTTTTTTGAAAAGTTAAATGAAAATTAAAACAAACCTTTAGCCAGAGTAACTAAGAAGAAATGAGAAAAGATTCAAATAAATAAAATCAGAGATGAAAAAAAGGAGACATTGCAACTGACAGTGCAGAAATTTAAAGGATCATTAGTGGCTACTTTGAGCAACTATATGCCAATAAATTGGAAAAGCTAGAAGAAAGAGACAAACTTCTAGACACACACAACCTACCAAGGTTGAACCAGGAAAAAAAATACAAAATCTGAACAGATCAATAACAAGTAATGAGATCAAAGCCATAATAAAAAGCCTCCTAGTAAAAAAAGCCTGGGATGCAATGGCTTCAATGCCAAATTCTACCAAACATTTAAAGAACTAATACCAATCCTACACCGACTATTCTGAAAAATTGACGAACACTGCGAAACTTCTATGAGGCCGGTCTTACCTTGATACACAAACCAGACAAAGACACATCAAAAAAAGAAAGCTACAGGCCAGGCCAGGTGTGGTGGTGCATGCCTGTAATCCCACACTTTTGAAGGCAGAGGTGGGTGGATCACTTGAGGTCAGGAGTTTGAGAGCAGCCTGACCAACATGGGAAAACCCTGTCTCTACAAAATATAAAAATTAGCTGGGCGTGGTGGCAGGCATCTACAAACCCGGCTACTCAGGAGGCTTAAGCAGGAGAATCAGTTGAACCCAGGAGGTTGCAGTGAGCCGAGATCACGCGATTGCACTCCAGCCTGGGCAACAAGAGTGAAAAAAGAAAGAAAGGGAAAGAAGGAAGGAAGGCAAGGGAGGAAACTGCAGGCCAGTATCTCTGATGAATATTGATGCAAACATCCTCAACAAAATGCTAGCAAACCTAATTCAACAATATATCAGAAAGACCATTCATCATGACCAAGGTGGAGGATGAAGGATTTGTCCCTGGGATGCAAGGATGGTTCAACATACACAAATCAATCATTGTGATACATCATATCAACAGAATAAAGGACAAAACCATATGATCATTTCATATGGTTTTTGATTGCTGCTGAAAAAGTATTTTATAAAATTCAACATGTCTTTATGATTAAATATCCTAAAATAACTGGGGATACAAGGAATATACCTCAACATAATAAGAGTCATATATGACAGAGCCACAGCTAGTATCACATTGAATGGCTGATATGCTGAAAGCCTTTCCTCTGAGATCTAGGACACAACAAGAATGCCCACTTTCCTCACGCCTGTAATCCCAGCACTTTGTGAGGACAAGGCAGGCGGATCACGAGGTCAAGAGATTGAGACCATCCTGGCCAACATGGTGAAACCCCATCTCTACTAAAAATACAAAAAATTAGCTGGGTGTGGTGGCGCACACCTGTAGTCCCAGGTGCTCAGGAGGCTGAGGCAGGAGAATTGCTTGAACCCAGGAGGCGGAGGTTGCAGTAAGCTGAGGTCGTGCCACTGCACTCCAGCCTGGGGCCTGGTGATGGAGTGAGATTCTGTCTCAAAAAAAAGAAGAATGCCCACTTTCACCATTGTTATTCAACATATGGGAAGTATGGCTAGAGCAATCAGACAAGAGAAAGAAATAAAGGGCATCCAAATAATTGAAGAAGTCAAATTATCCTTGTTTGCAGATGATATGATCTTATATTTGACAAAAACCTAAAGACTGCACCAAAAAACTATTAGAAGTTATAAACAAATTTAGTAAAGTTGCAGGATACAAAATCAACATATAAAAATCAGTAGCGTTTCTGTACAACAGTGAACAATCTGAAAAAAACAATAAAAAAGTAATCCCATTTACAATAGCCACACATAAAATTAAATGCCTAGGAATTAACCAAAGATGTGAAACATCTCTATAATGAAAGTTATAAAACACTTATGGAAGAAATTGAAGAGTACACCAAAAAATGGGAAAATATTCCATGTTTTGGGATCGGAAGAATCAATATTGCTAAACTGTCCATACTACTCAAAGCAATCTACGGATTCAGTGCAATACCTATCAAAATACCAATGACATTCTTCACAGAAATAGAAAAACCAATCTCAAAATATATATGGAACCCCAAAGACCCATGATAGCCAAAGCTTTCCTAAGCAAAAAGAACAAAACTAGAAGAATCACATTACTTCAAATTATACTACAGAGCTACAGTAGCCAAAACAGCATGGTACTGGCATAAACATAGACAAATCGACCAGTGGAACAGAATAGAGAACCTGGAAACAGATCGATACACCTACAGTGAACTCATTTTCAACAAGGATGCCAAGAATATACACTAGGGAAAAAAACAGTCTCTTCAATAAATGCTACTGGGAAAACTGGATATCACCATGCAGAATAATGAAACTAGATCCCTGTCCTCAGCCAGATACAAAAATCAAATCAAAATGGATTAAAGACTTAAATATAAGACCTCTCAAACTATGAAACTACTGCAAGAAAACATTAGGGAAAATCTCCAAGACATTGGTTGGGGCAAAGATTTCTTCAGCAATACCCCACAGGCATAGGCAACCAAAGCAAACAGGTACAATTGCATCACACCAGGTTTAAAAAGCTCCTGCACATCACTCCTCAGCCTTTTGGCTAAGATCAAATTAAAAAACACTTGCATAGCAAAGGATACAATCAACAAAGTGAATGGACAACTCACAGAATTGGAAAAAACATTTGCACACTACCCATATAACAGATTAATAACCAGAATATGTAAGGAGCTCAAACAACTCTACAGGAAAAAATTGGATAATCTGATTTGAAAAATGGGCAATAGATTTGATTAAACATTTCTTGAAAGAGGATATACAAATGGCAAACAAGCATATGAAAAGGTGACCAACCACATTATTAGAGAAATGCAAATCAAAACTACAATGAAATACCATCTCACCCCAGTTAAAATGGCTTATATCCAAAAGACAGGCAGCAACAAATGTTGAGAGGATGTGGAGAAAGGGGGGGCCTTGTATACTGTTGGTGGGAATGTAAATTAGTACAACTACTATGGAGAACAGTTTGGAGGTTCCTCAAAAAACTGAAAATTGAGCTAACACAGGATTCAGTAATCCCACTGCTGGTTATATAAGAGATCAATATAGTGAAGAGATATCTGCAGTCCCATGTTTGTTGCAGCTCTGTTTCTGACAGTCAAGATTTGGAAGCAACGTAAGTGTCTATGACAGGTGAATGAATGGAGAAAATGTGGTACATATACACGATGGAATACTATTTAGCTATAAAAAAAAGAATGAAATCCTGTCATTTGCAACAGCATGTATGGAACTGGAGATCGTTACAAGTGAAATAAACCAGGCACAGAAAGACAAACACTTCATGTCGTCACTTATTTGTGAGATCTAATAATCAAAACAACTGAACTCATGGACATACAACAGAGTAGGATGGTTACCAGAGGCCGAGAAGGATAATTAGGGACTTGGGGAAGTGGCAATGGGTACAAAAAATAGAAAGGATGAATAATACCTACTGTTTGATAGCAGAACAGGGAGACTGTAGTCCGTAAGTTCATTGTACATTTTAAAATATAGCTAAGAGTGTAATCGGATTGTTTGTAACACAAAGAATAAATGATTGAGGGGATGGACACCCATTTCCCATGATGTGATTAGTACGCATTGCATGCCTGTATCAAAACATCTCATGCACTCCATAAATATATATACCTATTATGCACGTACCCACAGAAATTAAAAATAACTTTCCCCATTATTTTAATGGAAAATGACTGCATTGTCCTACTGAAATTATTTTTCCTTGGTGCAGAATCTGGGAAAGGCCTCAACTGTACATCATGGGAAACTGATTTTAAGAATACACCTCTAGTTGTGCACGTTAATGGTAACTAAAGTCAGCAGAACCTTCTTCCTCTCACCAAGTTCCTGGGAGGTTGACTTCTTGATGAGTAAATTGCTCATGGAGTCTGCATCTGAGCCATAGAGGCAGTCTTGAGGGATATTTTTGGACATCATAATTTAATGCTTTCCCTTGGAAGGTGCTGGATAAACACCACTGAAAATCCCTGTTGTTTTGGGTGTCCCATTTCCAGGATGTGTGTAGAGTCTACTTCCTGCCCTGTCTTTAAGACTTTAATCATCTTAGTGATCAGATCTGGATACTGCTTCCAAATCTTCTCAGCAACACGCCTTGTTCCTTTTCTCTTAAGCTCCAAGTGCTCCTCCTTTATACATCTGTATTCCTCGTAAACACTAATTGTGCTGCACCATAACTGTTATATTTCCTTGCATGGACCAACAGCTCCTGGAGGGCAGGATCATTTATTATTATCATACTCATACCCAGCTACTGCCTGACATTCATTGGATGCTCAAAAAACTTTGTGAAATGAATGAATGAACAGTAGACTTTGTCTAATCTCATGCTTGTAATTCACACTATTTTCACTCAGAGGTGACTTCTTACAAGTCTTACTGAAAACTTACTTCACTCATCATGTACTAAGGGATCCACTTTTCACAACCTGATGAAATGCTTCTTCAGGTGTGTACAGTGTGTACAGCTTCTCAAGCTGGACTTGCTCAATCCTTTGGTCATCTTCCCTAGAGCTAAGTGCTAATATGTCACAAATTGCAGCTGGTTCCTTGTTTCTTTCCAACATCTGTCTCTCATCTTACTCTTCAAGCTATGCTCTTAGATAAATGTATACCTGAGAATGACAGAGGCATGTTATGAAGAGGTAAAATATGTCCCTAAATGGACCTTTGTCCTAAAATAAACTTTGCTGTTTTTTTTCCATCTCTCTTTCAGTGTATCCTGAAAATCCACCTGATTTCATAATTAACAGAAACTGAACATTTCAACAGGAGATTTCTTACTAGCTAGGATGAACAACTGTAATAGAATAACTGCCTCTGAATACCAGGTAATTTCCGGCAAACTGAAAAGATTGTCTGAATTGTAATTTGTGGAAGGGAGCTGATTTGAATAGGGCTTTTGGGTTTTAAAAATTCCTAGTAAAGAATTCAGCTGTCATCCTTATTTTAAAAATTAATCCTACAGTTAAAGCTAGCTGAGCACTCACTGTCAGGTTGGAAGTGCTGACCAATGAGCTTTTTAAGTTGAAAAAGGCTGTTATATTGGTATTTAAGTTATGCCAAATATTTTAGATAATAAAGAAAGTTGTATTTGCAATTATATTGTTTACTTCTCAATATATTACCAAATATAGTTTATTTAAAGATGGGAAAAAACTTAAAATCTACTTATCTTTGAATTCTAATCCTGATTTTGCTATGCAAATCTAATTCTTATTTGCATAGCAAAATCAGGATTAGATTATAATGTATAAATCTGCATTGCAAAATCAAGATTAGATTATAATGTATAATGTATAAATACATTTAGCAACATTATAATTACACATTTCACTAAAACTGCCCAATTTGTGAGAAAGTCCTTTCTATTCCCTCTGCTCCTTTTGTTCTTAATTCTAAGGCCAAATTTTTAGTTTAGATTTTTAAAGTAAAAATCGAGGATCTATTCAGTTAAATTTGTTTTTATGTCATAAATTATTACTCGTTGGAACACAATATTTAGGGAAGATAGTTTTTAAAGCCAAGAAAGCCGTAAGTATTGCTCAAATTATACACGTATCTGAATTTACATGGACACATATCTATCAGTTCATTTGACTCACTCTCCTGTTTAAGATATGACCAGAGGCTTGTAAGAATTCCACAATGTGGAATTCTAAGACAGCACAATAAACCAATCATAAACTATGTAACCATTTCCCTTTGCCAAGTTTAGCAAAGTGGATGGAGCAGGAAGAAAGATGGTCATAATAATCCTATTTCCTGAAGATTAAGGCTGGATTAGGCTGCAGCCATTCAGATAAGAGGAAGCAGTAGAAAAGGGGTATTAAGTTATCCGATGCTCTCATTTGGTTACATATTTTAAGGCTTTTTTTTTTTTTTTTTAAGGCTAAAGACGGCTAAAGTCACTGGACACCTTTGCAGCCTTGTCATCTGCTTTTTGTCAGAGCTGAGTTGGGAAAAGCTAACCTCAGAGCTGCCTCTGCAGGAGTCAGGCGCTCTCCATTCCCTGCACGCCCCGGTCCCAACCCTGGCTTCAGCTTCAATCCCAGAAAAGAGGATCAAAACCACAGGTTCCAAGAACAAACACTGCGCCAGCGCCTCTGTTTTGGAGAAAAGGAAAAGGGTGTGAGGTTTCGGTCAATTTTGTCTGAGGAAATCAGATGAAAAGGGGTGAACAGAGGACCAGGTGTCCTGAGCGCAGCCAATCTTGTTCGCTCCCAGCGACTCGGGCTCTTGGCAGGACTTGCTGCGGAGTCCCCGACGGAGTTAGCCACTGAGGCCTTAAGAATCCCAGGAAATCTGGGCGTTTCTGGGTGTCCCAGGAAATCTGTCGGCAGGTCGGGGAGGGCTCCGGGAAAACATCCGACAGTGGCGCCAGGCAAGAGCCCGGAAATGCGCCTTTCATTCACCTTTCGAAGCAGAGCATTTGGTCCCTGTCGGTGTCTGACTCTGATGCGACAATCTAGATGTTACCAGAGTTCCCGGTGTTTTCTTCATATTCAAAGACACAGGAAATCCGGGGTGCAAGGGGGACTTCTGTCTCTCAAGGAATAGAAGTCTGACAAACGTACAGAAATGAGTTTCGGGTTGAACAAGACCCGCTTCCGCCTTCCTCCCGCACCCAGCCTTGATTCTCCAGGTGCTTCCCAACTTCCTCTTCATATTTGACGCAACTGCACGGTTTTCAACCTGCGCTTTCGTTAGAATACTTCTATTTTCCCATTAAAACAATGCCCACACTCAGTTTGCTTGGTGAAAACGTTAATAATGCACACTTAGAAAACCAGCGATAATCGCTGCTTGCATAAAGTGGCCATTTGAATAGATTTTGGGTGTGACTTAGAGACTTAGGGAAGGATATTAAAAAAAAAAAAGCAAAAGTAGTAACATATAGCACTGGCAATGTGTGTGTGTATACATACACATATACATATTTTAAATAAAGTTCGATTCTTTCACCTGGCTGGTCAGTCACCTGTGCAGGCGTCCGAGCCCCCGGGTTTCCAGGAGCCCCCAGTATAAGGACCCCAGGGACTCCCCTCCCCAAGAGGCCAGACCGCCCGCCCAGCCCCCAGCCCGGAGCGCTGCCACCGACCTCCTCACGTCCTAAGCCCCAGCGCTGTCGCCCGCGTTCCTTCCTCTTCCTGGGCCACAGTCTTGGCGTTCCCAGGCCGGCTTCTCGCAGTTGCGCAGGAGCCGGGAAGGGAAGACCTCTCATGGGGACCTCGAGCACCACGTGCGACCCTAAAACCCCACATCTCCTCTCCCGCCTCGCAGGCCACAGGCACCGGGAGCCGAGCGGGACAGGCGCGGCCCGCAAGGACCCGCCGCGATGGAGGCGCAACGCCGCGGCGACTGCCCTCGGGGCCGCGTCGCCGCGCCCCGGCCGCCACCGGGCAGGAAACGCAGGTGTGTGAGCCGACCCGGAGCGAGCCGCGCCCTCGGGCCGGTGTGTGCAGGGCGCCGCGGCCTGCGCAGCCCCGAGGGCCCCGCGTCGCTCTCCCGAGCCAGGATTCTCAGGAGCGGGCCGCGCAGAAGACGTTAGCCAGGGGAGTTAGCGGCTGTTGGGAGAACGGGTCACGGAAACAGTCCCTTCCCCTGCCGCGGCATTAGTGGGGTGGCCGAGTCCGCCCTCCCAGGCCGGGGGCGCGTGTGACGACGGCGGCGGCCGACCCCAGCTCGCCCGGGCGGAGACACGCAGCGGGAGCTGGAGGCCGCCGCCCGTTGGTCCCGCAGGGGCCTGAGCGCCCCGGGGTCACGGCGCGTCCAGCCAGAGCGAGTCAGGTGAGCAGGTCGCCATGGCGATGCGGCCCCGGGGCGCTCACACCCGCCGCGGTCGGCATGGAAACGCCCCCGCGAAGGCCCGGGAGCGCCGCTGATTGGCGGATTTAACAGACGCGGGTGGGCAGCTCGGCTTCAGTCTGGAGCCCCGCAGCCGCCCAGGCTGGAATCCCTCGACACTAGGTGCCTCCTGCCCCGCCCTGCACCGCCCTGTAGGCCGCCCGATCCTCCAGTGCACTTGCCAATTGTTCCAGACACACAGAAAGATAACGCCGGGGCCTGCTTTGGGGTCTAGGCAGGTTTTGGGGCCTCCTGTGTGGTGGGAGGAGGCCGTGGGACCGCACCCTGCCTGTCACTTGGGCCGGAGACGGGCTTTCCCGTAGTCCTTTACCCTGGATCTTTGGTCGGGGTCTGGGGAGATTAGTATCTCAGCAGGGCAAGACGGGGCTCCCAGATTTCAACTCGCAGTTGACATGGGGCTTAGTATCCCGACTTGGAGGCTTGTCAGAATATCTCTCTCCTTCCAGCCCTCCACGAGGTCTTGGGAAAAAGCCCCCCTCAGAGATTCAAATGACAGTTTTGATTCAGAGCAGCATTACTTGTGCGGTCGCTCACGCCCCTTAAGCCCTAATAATTGCTGGGAAGATAAACAATTGGTGTTAAACTCCTTGCTTGGTGCTCTCCCTCCTAGCGGTTGGCTGTGTCCTTGGAGCCCCGGGTGGACGGGGTTGACTAACCAGCTTGTCTGTTTCTCTTTCCCTGGTAGCAGCAGCTCGTGGAATCTGAGGCAATGCACTGCAGCAACCCCAAGAGTGGAGTTGTGCTGGCTACGGTGGCCCGAGGTCCCGATGTTTGTCAGATACTCACCAGAGCCCAGGTGGGCCAGGATGCCCCGCAGAGGACAGTGCTAGGGCTGATAACTGAAAATGGGCAGTACAGGAGGACCTGTGGCCAGGTAACAACGCACACGCACTGGGAATGATGCTTGTGGAGAATGACTCTCCTGTTAGGTACTTTTCTCTTGCCCTTGTACTTACAACTCCCCTGAGTATTACAACCCAGGAATCTGGACTACGGGGAAGTTGCTTTCTTTTCTTTTTTTTTTTCTCTTCTCTTTTTTTCTTTTCTTTCTTTCGAGACAGAGTTTTGCTCTTATTGCCCAGGCTGGAGTGCAATGGCGCGTTCTCGGCTCACCGCAACCTCCACCTCCTGAGTTCAAGCGATTCTCTTGCCTCAGCCTCCCAAGTGGCTGGGTTTACAGGCATGTGCCGCCATGTCTGGCTAATTTTTTTGTATTTTTAGTAGAGATGGGGTTTCACCATGTTGGCCAGGCTGGTCTCGATCTCTTATCCTCGTGATCTACCCGCCTCGGCCTCCCAAAGTGCTGGGATTACAGGCGTGAGCCACCGCACCTGGCCGCTTTTTATCTCTTCTGTTTTCTTTTCTTTCCTCTTCTGTTTTCTTTTCCTTCCTTCCTTCCTTCCTTCCTTCCTTCCTTCCTTCCTTCCTTCCTTCCCTCCCTCCCTCCCTCTCGCTCTCTTTCTTTTTCTTTCTGTGTGTGTGTGAGTGTGTGTGTGTGTGTGTGTGTGTGTGTGTGTGAGAGAGAGAGAGAGAGAGAGAGAGAGAGAGAGAGAGTTTCGCTCTTGTTGCCCAGGCTGAAGTGCAGTGGCGCCGTCTTGGCTCACTGCAGCCTCCGCCTCTCGGGTTCAAGGGATTCTCGCCTCAGCCTCCCGAGGAGCTAGGATTACAGGCGCCAACAACCACGCCCGGCCGATTTTTGTATTTTTCGTAGAGACGGGGTTTCACTGTGTTGGCCAGGCTGGTCATGAACACGTGACCTCAGGTGATCCACCCACCTTGGCCTCCCAAAGTGCTGGGATTACAGGCGTGAGCCACGACGATGCCCGGCCAGTTGATTTCCTATGATCACCTTGAGGGGTTCGAGTTTCAGCTAGAAATAGTGATTAATTTTCTTTGTTATTTTTTCACTAAAATGGAAACAGGTCTAGGAACTGTTTGGATTATGTGTATTAAAGTAATTTAAGGGCTGGGCTAAAAGGAAATGTGAATGCTTCTAAATAAACTGGAACTGGGGTTCCTCCAGGTGAGAGCAGTGTTCACACTGATGTGGGTTGTACCTAAAGCAATCCTGGATAATGTTAGCTGTGTTTATTGGGGATAGTGTTAAAATCAGGATTAGATAGGGCTAGACTGGATTACTCCAAAAGGGTGATTTAACGGCAGACATCTCCCCAGTATTGACTAAGCAGCCGTGCTAACAGGTAATGGCCCCTCAGATATTAGTTGTGTGAACTTAACTGATCATAGATACCTTAACAGACCGAAAGCCGTACCTTTCCTATTTTGTAGGTGAGAAAATCTGAAAGGTTTAAGCCTCTGTCAAAAGAAAGTTATGACAGAAACTAGATTAGAAGCCCCTCATCTACTGACTGTTCATGTGATTTGTTCAAAGCTTTGGAGAAAATTGAATGGAAGTGGTTTTAACAAACTTTAATTTGCTTAGCAATGTTTTCTTTTTAAAACTTGAAGCCCGAGACTTGGTTCTTATGAATTGTCAGTTGTGCCTATGGTGGGGGGTTGCATTTTAAATTCCAAATTGCTAACCTCTTAAGTTACCTGGTGCCACCTCTGCATTTTCCTGTACCTATCCTCTACAACCTGCTTAGAAACCTATTTTGTACCTTTCCTTCTCTGTTTAATCCTCAGAAACCTCCTCCTTCACGCTCACTCTCAGCTGATGACTTTGTATCCTATTTTCCTAAAAATATAGAATTGACCGGAAGAGAATCTCCACCTGTTCCCGTGTGCTATATACTCTGCCATCCACATCCTGTTGTGTGTCTGCCATGTGCCTGCTCTCATGGGAGGCCAGCCCCCCTTGTGTATAATATACTCATGTCTTCTTGTTTCTTCAAGGATGTCACTCTAGCACCTTTTCTTTTTCTCATTAGTTTTTTTCTTTTCTACTGGGTCAAACCCATAAGCATACAAATATATTGCCATTTTTCCATCTTAAAAACCTTTCAACTAAATTCTCCCCCCTGAGTATTACAGCCCTGGAATCTGGACCACAGGGAAGAAGTTGATTTCGTAAGATCACCTTGACTGGTCCCTTTCCCAGCTAGAAATGGTCATATCAAGGAAATAGGTCTAGGAACCGTTTGCATTATGTCAATTAAAGTAATTTAAGTGCTTAAAGTAAGTTAAGTAATGGCACAGAAGCTGTCCCATTTAAAGCCACACATCTTGAGAGTTTGCCATATCTTGACACATGCACTCAGCAGTGCCTGGGCCTGGCCGTCGTGGCACACAGCCTTTGTTGAATGAATGCTCTCCATCTCTAGTTCTTCTCCTGTTCTATTTTTGACTCAGTTTGTAGTCTTTTCCTTCCTCAACTGATCAGTATTATTTGACAGAGTTGGTCATTTTTTTTTCCTTGAAATAATTTCTTCTCATTCAGCTTGTAGAACACTACTCTCTCCACGTTTTCTACCTAGCTCACTGGCCATTCTTTGATATCCTGATTCTTACTTATATATCCAGTCTCTAAAAGTTAGAGTGTCCTAGGGCTTAGTCTTTGATCTAAATCTTGCACTCACTCCCTTAGTAGTCTCTTAGTCTCCTAGACTGAAACACTATTTATTTACTTATTTATTTTTTTATTTTTTTGAGACGGAGTTTCGCTCTTGTTACCCAGGCTGGAGTGCAACGACATGATCTTGGCTCACGGCAACCTCCCACTCCTGGATTCAGGCAATTCTCCTGCCTCAGCCTCCTGAGTAGCTGGGATTACAGGCATGTGCCACCATGCCCAGCTAATTTTTTGTAATTTTAGTAGAGACGGGGTTTCACCATGTTGACCAGGATGGTCTCGATCTTTTGATCTCGTGATCCACCCGCCTCGGCCTCCCAAAGTGCTGGGATTACAGGCTTGAGCCACTTCTCCCGGCAACACTATTTATTTGGTGATGACTGGTATTTCTGTCTGTGGCCTAGGCCTCTGAGCTCCACTGCAGGCTCACATATTCAGGAGCTGACTTGGCATCTCCACTTGGATCATATAATAGGCAACCTCAGGCTTGTGTAAACCAAAATCCCCATCCTTTTCCCTACTCACAGAGTGTTCTTTCCAAGTCTTCCTTGTCTCAGTAAGTGGAATATCTATCCTTCCTGTTATTTAGCCTCCAAACCTTTGTCTTCCTTGATTCTTATTTTTCTCTCACCCCACATCTAATCTAATGAGAAAATATTGTTAGCTGTACTTTTTAAAATGTCTAGAACTGTTTTGCTTTTCCTGGTTTATAGTTACTTCCCTGGACCAAATCCCTATTGTGTCGCACTTAGAATTTTCTAGTTTTGTAATTGATTGGCTTACTTACTCTCCACACCTTTGCAGAGCCAGAATAATCCTTTTAAGAAATAAAAAGATTAAACCACTCTTTGCCCCAAATTCCAATGGCTTCTGTCTCTGAATAAAAGCCAGTTCGTAGATCAGCCTTGGCCAGTGAACTAAACCAAAACTAATATTAATAAAAAGGAATCCTTAATCGGCTATGGTAAGTCCTTCATTGGGTTCTCTTTTCTTTATGACTGTCTCACTCTGCTCTCTCTGCTCCTACTGTGTCTTTTCTAGTTTGTTTCCTTCCTCTCTCACAGAGTAGAATATAAACTCCATTGGGGCAGTCCTTATTAAACATTTTGCTCACTGCTAAATTAAATCTGGGCAACTAGAAAAGCTTCTAGCACATAGTAGATAGTAAATATTTGTTTATTAAATATATGTCTCAGCCTATGGACACAGTATCTATGTAGCAAGAGTCAAACTTGGCAGTAACTTGGAGTCTGGTTATCTGATTACAGTAATTTAGGATTGTGACTCTGTTGTCTTTGTGATTCCCCCATTGCTACCATAATTGTTCTTTTTCTTACTAGACATAAATCACATATTTAACTCGATAAATAAAAGGGAAAGTTATGGAACCACAAACTAACTCAGAAGTAGCCTTCAACAGTATACACCAAGATACATTATAAACAAAAAGCTAATGTGGTAGACAGAAGTAGCATTTGCATAAATATAGCTCAAGTTCATAGAGCTTGCCCATGTGCCCTGATTCGGCTGTCATTCACGCCATCTAGCATGGCTCACCTTAATATGCAACAGTGTTTGATGCATTGTATTGTTCACTGTGGTGGCACCACAGTTGTTCCCATTGTTCATGTTATAAGAGTAGAGAAAAAGGAGAAGCGACTGAGAAATTTCCCCAAGAGTAAATGCATTAAGTCATATATAAAGGTTCTTTGGCTTATAAGAGAATTTAGCAGCCTGAGTTTCCAAAATTGTTGTGTTTTTTAATAACTGGGTATAAAATGAAAACATTACAGGGAGCTTCTGACCAAAACGTTTATTTAAGGAGGAGAATTGTAGGAACTCAGCAACTGCATCAAGAGTTATGCTGACTACTTACAAAATCTCATGATGCAATAAATGTAAAGGCCAATTTACAATTTTCCCTTTATGTGTGGTACCTATTTCATTTTGGAAGAGAGCTATAGCTTTTCTATAATCTTCAGTTCTCTTCGATACCTATTGAGGTAGATTAAAAATTTAGGTAGCTCTTTCTCCATATATTAAATGTAGACAAAGATAAAGGGGGAAAAATTTTACTTTTGAAGATCTATTTTCGGGAATTAAATTGCCACTGTCAATTTTTTCAGTTTAGAATTTATCTTACCTTCCCAGGCTGCTGCTCTGAGTCACGCCCGTTCACATTGCCTCTGTGGTCTTTGACGTGGCCTCTAACAAAAGATTCAAACCTTTTCTAGGGGATCACAACAATCAGGTGTTTTTCTGGATCAGAAAATGCCTTCCCTCCAGCTGGAAAGAAAGCGCTCCCTGATTGCAGGGTCCAAGAGCCCCACAAGCAAGGGTTTGACATCTTCATGGACGAACTAGAGCAGGGCAATGGAGACAGCTGCTCAGGCAGAGAGGGGACGGCATTTGAGGATGTGTATGAAGTAGATACCAGCACACTCAAGTCAGACCTGCACTTCCTGCTGGATTTTGACACAGGTAACTGACTTGTCTATGGCTGATGGCTCCCTGTATTTCTAACTGCCTGCTGCATTCAATAGCTAGTAACTAGTAAGAGAAAAACAGTAAGTAATAACTATATTCACAACTGAATATAGTTGTGGAAGCTTAGTGGACTGAACAAGTGTTTAAATTAAATGACTTACCTGACAATGTTGAACTCCTGCAGTTTCCCCGATGCTGGTCGAGTCATCGCTCCACTCCCGGCCTGAAGATATATCTGATCTTGACACACATGTGATAAATGTGACTGAATATGCTGAAGAAATTCATCAGTACCTTAGAGAAGCTGAAGTAAGTTTTCATACTTTCTACTTCAATCTTAGGACACCAAGCACTTATTGTTAAGAGAAATTATAAACTCTTGGTCCAAAACCGATAGTGAATGGCACTCTAATGACAGCTAAACATAAGGATATCTATGAAAAACGAATCGTAATGGCAAGTAGCAATTGCTTGGACTATTTCTACATGATTCAAAGGATTTATATGTTGAATATTTCACTCTTAGGAAGAACTCATATTGCCATTCTCCCCTGCCCCTGACCCCCAGGGTATTTGCTAGCCAATTTACATTACAGAACCAGAAATTTACACTTCCTTGTTATGACAAAGATTTATTTGGCTCTGAATCGGGATCTTTCCAACCTTTGCTTGTGAGATTTTTAAATAGCAACTGCATTGTGGAGTGATCTTTCTGAAATTGCAACTATTTAAACATCGAAACCTTTTCCCCACTCAGATAAGGCACAGACCCAAAGCACACTACATGAGGAAGCAGCCGGACATCACAGAGGGCATGCGCACAATTCTGGTGGACTGGCTGGTGGAGGTTGGGGAAGAATATAAGCTTCGAGCAGAGACTCTGTACCTGGCCGTCAACTTCCTGGACAGATTCCTTTCGTGTATGTCTGTTTTGAGAGGGAAATTGCAGCTCGTAGGAACAGCAGCTATTCTTTTGGCTTCGTAAGTGTTCTTTCGACTTGAATAATATGAAACCGTCACCTGTCAAAACACTGAATTTTATCCTCCATGTCTTATTGAAGAAATGCAATGCTTGATAATTTAAACCATTCATGCATCCTTTGATAGAAGACCATCCTCCCCACAGGGTTGACTGAGAAACTGAATCTTACCACATGTTTACTCTTCAATCACATGGTTAAGATTTTTAGCAACAAGTCCAACGTCCTGACTAAGGCAGCTATCAGCTCAAATTCAGTATCTAATTTAACTTTTTTGCAGTGCAGCCTTTGGCTGTTTTCTAATCTAAGTAGAAGTCCCATTTAAAGATCGTGTCATTACAAAAAGCTATCATCATGACCTAGCAAATGACTCATAATAGTTTATTTGGTTACAGTGAATAAACTACTTCAACTGGTTCCTGTTACTATCAGTCATTCATAACATCACCTAATTGTGTGGGAAAAGAGAGCTGGGTTGTGGCCGAGCTACCTTTAAGTGACCTGTCGCTAAGTGGTAGTTTCTTTTCTGTTCTTCTGGTCTCAAACATTCCATTACTAATTCGTAAAAACTTGCCAGAATTCCCCTAAAGAAAGTAGGAACAAAGGCAGAAGGGAAAAATTGATCACAGTGAAATTATATCACTTTATCTCTTGGCTATAAGCATCGTTTGCTGATTCAGTGGAGAAGGTTGAACAGCATCTTTTTAAAAACTAGAGGCCTGTGGAATTTGTTTCGGTCATTGTGTTGATCCTAACACCTGTTTTCTATGAAATGATTTGAGGTCTGTAGAATGCACAGGAATTTACCTACAGTGTCCGTCATTTGGAATCTTTCAGTGTGTCACAGGCCCAAACCTAAAATTCTCAGCTGGAAATTGTTCCTGTTACTGCTCCTAGCAGTAAATATCACATATCCTTGTGATAACCGTGTTCTTGGTCCGGAAATAAGCTCTTAATATTGTCAAGGCCCTGTGCCATTTAGTGGTATTTAAGTGGATATGTGGCTGCAAAGTAAGTTTGCAAGGGTCATGGGGAGAGGCCTAGCTATGGTATCACAGACGGTAGAGCCGGAGGTTTCAAGTTTTACTTCTAAAAACTCTTCCTTTCCCAGGAAATATGAAGAGATATATCCTCCCGAAGTAGATGAGTTTGTCTATATAACTGATGATACATACACAAAACGACAACTGTTAAGAATGGAACACTTGCTTCTGAAAGTTCTAGCTTTTGATCTGACGGTACCAACCACCAACCAGTTTCTCCTTCAGTACTTGAGGCGACAAGGAGTGTGCATCAGGACGGAGAACCTGGCTAAGGTGTGTATGCCACGTGACTTCCAGGAACTTCCAGTGCCAAGGAGGATAAAAATCAACCTTTCCCAGTCATTCTTCAGTTATTCTTTCCTTTTCGTTTTTTTCTCCACAGGCCCAGAAAAACTGTTGAGTGATGAAAGAGAGCTAATTTTAAGAGCCCAGCTTCGGTTACAAGGCATTACTATTGACTGTGTTTGGCAGGCACAGGTTGTCTAATCACCCAACTATTTCAAAATTTAAGCTTGGAAACTGTTCCCTTATTGAATACAGACCACATACAAGCGAAACCTCCTAGGTTTATAGAATGGAAATGAAATAGTCAGGCATGGTGGCTCCCACATGTAATCCCAGCACTTTGGGAGGCTGAGGTGGGTGGATCACATGAGGTCAGGAGTTCAAGACCAGCCTGGTCAACATGGTGAAACCCTGTCTCTACAAAAAATACAAAACTTACCCAGCCATGGTGGTGCATACCTGTAGTCCCAGCTACTCGGGAAGGTGAGGTATGAGAATTGCTTGAACTCAGGAGGTTGCAGTGAGCCGAGATCACGCCACTGTACTCCAGCCCGGGCAACAAAGTGAGACTCTGTCTCAAAAAGAAAGAATGAAAGAAAGAAAGAAAGAAAAAAGAATGGGAACAAAGTAAATGTAGTTTAATATGGTTCTGATTTCATCCTAATATATTAAGTAACGAGCATTAGTTGGTGGTTTGGAGTTACAGAAGTTTAGTTGAAGACATTAAAGTATTGGTTCGATCAACTGAGTTTCCAGCCACTGTAATCTAGGATATCTGGTATTTGTGCTATGCAAAGAGTAAGAAGGATGTCCACATGTCTTGCTATGCTTCTTCTAATATGAGATGTTTCCACTGGTGCTGTTCTAGTCTCTGAACTGCATGCATTTGCCTGCTGGATCAATAGCTTTAATGTTTTTGTCTTTTGGCAAAAATCTCTGTTCCAATTCCAGCTGCCAGAGCAGTGCTTCTTTCTCTCACCAGCATAAACCCATCCTACTAGCATAAGAAAAGTAACCTATCGCCTACACTTTGTGAGTAGGCCAAGTACTTATGTATTGACATTTTACTACAACATAAATGCTACTCCTGTTCTAGACAGGCATACCAATTACTAACCCAGTAAATAATTTTGAGCATCTATTTCTGCAGATGCTGATTGAACAAAGATAAGATACCATTTATTTCCTTGCCATTTCCAGGCTTACTTGTGACCTTAGTCACATTTCTAATTCCAGTGTGTTTTCTTCTCTTGTGCTTAGTATGTAGCAGAGCTGAGTCTACTTGAAGCGGACCCATTCTTGAAATATCTTCCTTCATTGACAGCTGCAGCAGCTTTCTGCCTGGCCAACTATACTGTGAACAAACACTTTTGGGTAAGATTCTAACTTCTTTCTGGATGAAATTCAAGGTCTATCTAGAATAGGCTTGCTGCTTATGGGACAAGTTGGTTTAATAAGGAGCTGGTCATTTTGACCGCAGACTACAAGATGCTGCTGAGCCTTGCAGGTCAGTCTTTATGGCTTTGACTCTATGGCTTCACTGTATGAGGAGTGAGATTGCAGGAAGTCAAGGAGATAACATCACAGGCTCCTTCAACAGAAGCAGGCCTAGAAACCTCAGTGCCCACTGTTATTCATAAAGGGCCCTTGAGGTACAGTCATTGACTGCTTCAAGCAAAAGTTGTTGACTTTTACCCCCTACATTAAAAAAAAAATCCTGGGTCCAATTAGAATGGCCAGAAGATTGCACCCCAGGCTTTCGAGGCAGCAGGGCAGTAGAGTGGCCTCTTGCCCGAGAAGGTGGCGGCATCAGAAATGGAACCCCCTAGGTCTGGTTCTGAAGGCTCACTGTTGTGCTGAAAGAAGTGGGGTGTCTACCTTTATTGTCATGAATGCTTCTACTTTTTTCTGCTGCATTTTCTTTTCTTTTTTCTTTTTAATTTTCTTTTACTTTTTTTGAAGTAATTCTTATTTCAGCACTGTGGTGTTTTGACTAAAAATTTTTCATCTTGTGTACAAATAGAATGGGCAGGCAGGCAGGGCTGTATAAGGACCTGTAAAAATTTCACTCATGAAGGAACAAGGAAAGTGATCCAGCCCCAAACTGAGCATTATACATTTATAATATGAGAAAATTTAGAGCCCTGGCTGTTCTTTCTGATATTTTACATCTAAAGTCTCTGAAGGAGGTTCTGGTTTCTTTCGAGATGAATGTGGATATTTACTAAGGAACTAATTCCTTTATTTCACATTGATTATCTTCAGATTTCTAATATAAAGTTATGTGAAGCAATTTTTTTCTTTTGTCTTGATTAGCCAGAAACCCTTGCTGCATTTACCGGGTATTCATTAAGTGAAATTGTGCCCTGTCTGAGTGAGCTTCATAAAGCATTCCTTGGCATACCCCATCGACCTCAGCAAGCAGTTAGGGAGAAGTACAAGGCTTCAAAGTAAGTCACTGACATTTTCATATCTTAACTCTCTATTTAAAGCTTAATGGGTTATAGTAATGGTCAGAATTAGGAATAGGTTAAATTGTATATCTGGCGCCAGGTTGGAAATATAAGGTTACATGTACAAATCTACAAATAAATGTGAAGACATCTAGATTTATAATTTGTCGGTTTTGAATACTTATAGTCAGCCAGCTTCCTTCCATTCTGTTAAAAGTACTGGAAAGTTTTCTGTGGCCTAAGTGAGATTCTTTTTTTTTTATTGAGATGGAGTTTCGCTCTTGTTACCCAGGCTGGAGTGCAATGGCGCGATCTCAGCTCACTGCAACCTCCGCCTCCTGGGTTCAGGCAATTCTCCTGCCTCAGCCTCCTGAAGAGCTGGGATTACAGGCACATGCCACCATGCCCAGCTAATTTTTTTGTATTTTTAGTAGAGACGGGGTTTCATCATGTTGACCAGGATGGTCTCGATCTCTTGACCTCGTGATCCACCCATCTTGGCCTCCCAGAGAAGTGAGAGTCTATAAAAGTGAAGTCCTTGGCTCGTGTTGACCTGGCTTTGGGTGTTGTTTCAGGTACCTGCATGTGTCTCTCATGGAACCACCTGCAGTTCTTCCTCTACAGTAAGTTTCCAAATGGAAGCACTCTGGGCCTTGACATCCACATCAAAAGTGCCATTAATTTTCATAGGTTTCTGCAGGCTGGATCGACTAATGTTGCTACGCTATAGATGACATTTGAAAAATGTAAATGTATTTAGGTTTCCTTAGACTTTAGTAGCTTGTAATATTGTCCAACATTTTTAAAAGAATAAACCGCTTGTCTTATGACCATGTGTCAGACTTTTTTGCTAATGATCATGGCTGACGTACTTGCCTGGAACGTTTGTTGAGAGTATTAAAAGTGTCATCTCCATTTCAAGCATCCTTCAAAACTGGTTTTGTAAACAGACATGCTATTAGGATTAAGCATTCTGAGGCATCCAAGGATATTCATGTTTGGTAAGTGGCTGCTCTGAGGCTTTTTTCCTTTTTATTTCTTTATTCCCCAGATAGTTCTCCATAGATTAGCAAAGGAAGGAAGGGACAGCCGAGACAGATGGGTGAAGGGTTATAAATAAGCACTGCCTCCTCTAGCTTCACTCTGCCATCCGAATCAGTAAGACAGGGGTGAGGCCCAAATGTGGTCACATACATCTTAGAAGTCACTGACATTTAATTCTAATCTGAGGATAGCATCCTCATTTGTACAGGGTTGCTATTATGTCTCCAACCAGGTTTGTTTAGGCATCCATTGAACATATATTTCTGTCTTAGAAGATGCTTTGGGAGGTAGAAAAAGCAAATTTCACCTTCAGAAGAAACATCAGAATAATAAACCCAACCCACCAACTGTGTCTCTTGGGAGATCTCCACCCTAAACTTTGGTGTGGCTTAAATTATTCACGGTCTTTCATGATCTACAGTTCACTAATCTATATAGGCTTCTTTTCTTTTTTCTTTTCCCTTCCCTTCCCTTCCCCTCCCTTCCCCTCCCTTCCCCTTCCCTTCCCCTTCCCTTTCCCCTCCCCTCCCCTCCTCCCCCCTCCCCCCTCCCCCCTCCCCTCCCCTCCCCTCCCCTCCCCTTCCCTTCCCTTCCCTTCCCTTTTTTCTCTTTTCTTTTCAAATGGAGTTTCACTCTTGTCACCCTGGAGTGCAATGGCACAATCTTGGCTCCCTGAAAACTCTGCCTAGCAGGTTCAAGCAATTCTCTTGCCTCAGCTTCTCAAGTAGCTGAGATTACAGGCATCCGCCACCACACTCAACTAATTTTTTTTGTATTTTTACTAGAGACAGAGTTACACCATGTTGTTCAGGCTGACCTCCACTGGCCCATGTCAACCTCCCAAAATGCTGGGATTGCAGGCATGAACTACCATGCCCAGCACGCCTGGCTAATTTTTTTGTATTATTATTAATTTTTTTAGAGGTGGGTTTTTTTTTTTTTTTTTTTTTTTTTTTTTTGCCATATTGCCCAGGCAGGTCTTGAACTTCTGGGCTTGAACCCTTGGGCTCGAGTGATCATCCACCCACCTTGATCTCTCAGGGTGCTGGAATTACAGGTGTGAGCCAATGCGTCTGTCCAGCCTACGTGTTACTTTTCAACAGCACTTTTATGTAGGCTATAAGATGGGTAAAATGGAAAAACAGATTTTTTTCAATCTTTAAAAGAAATTGTTTTGAATTTCTTTTAAAGATTGAAAAAAAAAAAAAAAGAGTAGATTTGGCCTTGAGGATGGTTGGTGCTTATTGGGGATTAAATGTGAATATTGCATTGTGCTCTTGTTATCCCAGAATTAGTAGCCATGGACTACTATTTCTTGAGCCCTCGGGGCTGTGAAAGAGGGGCACCTGGAGAGGGGACTCCATGGGGCAGTCCCCAAGACATGATTTGCTTTTTCTACCTCCAAAACCTCTCAAGAAGGTAAGAAATCCATGTCTTCTAGATTCCTTTACATAGAAGAGATTAGACTCAGACAGGTTTTGATGAAATGAGTAAAAATGAGATTCACTACAAATTTTGTTTTTTTCAAGCTCTGATGAAATTATAAATATAAAAATACAACCACGGTTTATGAAGACTTTAACACATTTTAAAGTACCCACAAGTTCTTTAAAGATTTTAGCATTTCCTCCACCCTCCCCTACTTTTTTTTTCCCTGCAGATAAACATTCTCAAGATGTCTCTATTTCTGTTTCCGATGAAGAAATCACTTCCCTAAATGTTTTGACATTTATTGCACAGAGTTCACCAAGGGGATACAGGACCTGTATGAATACTGAATGCTGTTTTTACGTTGTGTAGTGAATAACTTGTTATTTCATACTGTAATTCATGACTGTGTATGTTCCCGTTCACTGCATGAACACGCTGAACTTTCCCACTATCCTTTTGTATTTTACAATGTGACAGTCAAATTGCTCCCTCCCCGTGGGGAGTGGGAGAGGGCGACTCTGTTTTTGTTGTTATTGCTGTTGTTGTTTATTGGTTTCTGAGGCAGCGTCTCCCTCTGTTGCTTAGACTGGAGTTCAGTGGCACAATCATGGCTCGCTGCAGTCTCGACCACCCAGGCTCAAGCTATTCTCCCACCTCAGCCTTCCAAGTAGCTGAGACTAAGGTGCGTGCCACCACGCCCAGCTTGAGGGCAATTCTGGGTAGGGTTTTGGTGGTAGAAGTGCTGTTTTTGTCCTTCTTTTATTTTTATTTTTTGAGATGGAGTTTCGCTCTTGTTACCCAGACTGGAGTGCAATGGCGCGATCTCGGCTCACTGCAACCTCCGCCTCCTGGGTTCGGGCAATTCTCCTGCCTCAGCCTCCTGAGCAGCTTGGATTACAGGCACGTGCCACCATGCCCAGCTAATTTTTTGTATCTTTTAGTAGAGATGGGGTTTCACCATGTTGACCAGGATGGTCTTGATCTCTTGACCTCGTGATCCACCCGCCTCGGCTTCCCAAAGTGCTGGGATTACACCGTGCCCAGCCGTGTTTGTCCTTTTCAAGCCCTAAAACTTTGGACATGGCCAGGGAAGCTTCCTCTCATCCTTTACCCGTTTGTGTTGCCTGATCTCTTTCCTAAGATACGTGTGTTTGTTTTGAAATGGACCCAGACAAGTAACATTTTCTTTTGCTGGTAATATTCTTTCTTTAGAATGTTTTGTGTCAGTTAGAAGGGAACCTTGTAGAAATAGGTTCTCCACTGCGAATTATTTTACAAAGGAGCTTTTGTTTCTAAAACCAAATGCAAAATTTAGACTGTTAATGACAAAATCATACTATAGGACTGAACAGGTAACTTTCATGTTCTTTGCTGAGAGTGGTTTGCCCATACCCCATACCCGCCCCACAACACAGACACCCACTGATTGCAAAGGCCCAGCCCTTAGCTTAGCCTTCCTTTTCTTAGCACTTTTTTTGTGTCTCTGAGATACTTTATCTAAAAATAGAAATATAGGCATCACCTGTGTATCTCCCGCCCAGTTTCAGAGGAAATCGCAGCCTGTTTGTCCCTTCTTTTATACTGTTATTTTTCTTCCCTGAATTTGGCATTGATCAAGCTTGTGCATAGATTTTATACAGTCATGTGCCACATAATGATGTTTTGGTCAACAGCAGTCTGTGTGTATGATTGTAGTCCCGTAAGATTATAGTACCGTATTTTTACTGTATCTTACCTATATTTAGATATGTTTAGATACATGAATACTTACCATTGTGTTACAGTTGCCTACTGTATTCAGCACAGTAATGTGCTGTAGAGGTGTGCAGCCTAGGAGCAGGAGGCCATACCATACAGCCTAGGTGTGGAGCACGCTGTCCCACCTAGGTTTGTGTGAGTACACGCTATGATATTGACACAATCATGAAATTGCCTAACAATGCATTTCTCAGAACCCATCCCCATCATTAAGCAATGCATGACTATATGTTATAAGAATGTGTCCATAAACAGTAATGCTTGCTTTTAAAATGTAATCGTTATTGACTCCTCATATCCTTCAGTGATAGGTATCTTAGGTGGCATTGTTTTTTGAGATGATATGATTAAGTAGAATCTTAGTTATTTATATTATTGTATTATATGAATAAGTAGAATCCTAGCTATTTATATTATTATATTTTCTTATATGAATACACTTATGATTATCTGTTCTGTTGATTTTCCACCTCCTCCCTACCCCACTCCTTGTCACCCAATGGAAATTGTTTCAGACAGGGCTGTGGGTGTAGGAGTACCACGCCTGTCTACCTCTGGAGGTTCTTTAACCTGTGGCTTCAGACAGATTCAGGCCTTTCTGAGGAACTCACGCATGACCATGAATGTAGATGCCCTTATTGAAGTGGGCATGAGAGAGAACTACAGGAACAGCCAACCCTTTATCCGAAGCAAAAGCCCAAGAAATTAGATGGATATATTCAAACTGTTCAGTCATTGCTCTTTCTCCAGTATGTTTTTGTCTCCAGAGTTAAAGTATCTAGACGTTTTACCACTAAAACTTGGAAATGGACATGCATACTCTTTGCTGAAAGTGCCATGGTCAGGCTTTATGTTCCATGTGTGGATGGTGGGGATGGGACTTGAGGCAGGGGAGGCGCTCCTCAGAGCTCATGCCTGTGGCCTCACTGGTATCCTGGCTCCAGGGCAAGGCCCGTGTGCAAGACCCACGTCTCTCAGGATGGGTTGTTTTGTTTTTGTTTTTGTTTTTACCCCAGGGAGGATGCCCCATTCATCATAGGGTGAATATAAACTTACTCTGGGCAGCAAGTTGTTTAATATGTCTTTCATCAGTGATTCCTGTACTTGATGGTAAGTTTTGAAAAGCTAAATGGTCAGTGCACAGTGAGCCAGAGTAATGAGGAGAGAGGCCCAAGGGGAGAAGCATGACAAGGGACCTGGGAAGGAGGCCATGGGTAACTGAGTCAAAAAGCAGGGTCTGGGGGTAGAATGTCCTTGAGGAAGATGAAGTTTTCTGAGGCAGGTAAGTTGACTGACTGAGCTGATGGGCCGGTTGCTTGCCCGTTAGTAGGTGTCTTCCCAGGCCTACAGGTACTGCTTCTCCTTAGTTGTCTCTCCTCCCTTTCACTCTGGCTGGATATCCTGCTGAGCATCTCCGTGTGTTTGCTCATGTCAGTCAAGAAACTATTGTTTGCATCAATTTGTTTGCAACCTATGAACTCTGACTAGCTAACTGGTGAAAGGGAGAGCTATTCCCGCTTTGCAACAAAATGGTGGATAGTTATGTAGTTTCAGCCCACTCACTGCAAGTGTGTGAATGTTCTCAACTGATTTATAGTTATATTAACCTTTTATCCTAAATATCCTTCCGCCTTTCCCCATGTTTACTCTTGACATTGATTGCTCTTTCCCTGCACTATTAAATGTTACCTGTAGGACAGGGACTTATATCCACTGCAGACATCCCATCTTTATGAACAGGATATGGGCTATCACATTCAAAAATAAAACCACCTTTTTCTCCCTCTGGTTTGTAAGCAAAGAGAGAAAGAGAATACCAAAAACTACAATCCCAGCAGAAAATCTGCTGATGGGCTGTAGTTGTAACATATATATACATGTATATGCATTCATATATATGTGTGTGTGCCTGTATGCCTCTGTGTGTGTGTGTGTGTGTGTGTGCGCGTGTGTGTGCTCCTGCCTGTGAAACAAATAGAATTCCTTTTAATTGCATGGACAGTTGCAAAGTTGCACAGTACTCAAGGCTGGGAGGGCAGGCGATCCTGGTCTTTATCAACCCAAACTCAGCTAATGGAGACTGTGCATCAGGACACTTACAGTGGAAGCCTGCACTCTGTACCTACCGTCTGCTGGGCTGTGCTTGTGTGTCACCTTGCTTCTGAGAGAAGTTCGGGCTGGACTTAGACTCAAACATGAGAGGAAAGTACTATCAGGATGCTTTCTGCGCTCTGCTGCCCTAGCCTCAAACTGCACTGGAGATAAGATGTTGGATAGATGTCTGGGTCAGGTGCTGAGGGGAAGGAATGGAGTCGCCTTGGGTTCATCTGACTAAGCTCAACGCTACTGGAAAGGCTTTGCTCTCCTTGCTTTAGTCTGCAATGGAAACAAACAATAACATCCTGATATCAACTTGTGGAGATAAGTATGGACACAGTACTAACTTTAAACTTGTGTCATTTGAAATGTTCTTTCTGCAGTTTGGGTGTTCTCAGCTTCTCATTCTCTTAAGAGAATTGAAACTGAGAATGAAAGGTGAGTACTGGCTTCCTCCTTTCACCAAAGAATTTATTCTTAACAAAGACCCTTAGGGAGGACACCTGGGTCATAATTCCAACTTTTCTATTACCTGTGTGATCCTGGTTGCATGTAGGTAGCTAATTCCCTAAATTACCATCCCCAAAGCTCTGCAACCCACCACCATAAAGACTTATCTCAAGTCACTCTCCAGTGTGTGTTGGGGAAAGATAGCTTTGCTTCCACATGACCATCCTTCTCTAGGAGTCCCCGCTGTGTTCTTATATTTGGTAGGTGAGGAAAGAGAGAGAACACGGGGAGGACACACATTCTCACTGCAGGAGGCTGGGAGACATGATTTAGCTGCAGGCTTGGGAGGAAAGGTGATATGGTTTGGCTCTGTGTCCCCACCCAAATCTCATCTCAAATTGTAATCCCCATAATCCCCATATGTCAAGGGAGGGACTTGGTGGGAGGTGACTGGGTTATGAGCAGTTTCCCCCATGCTCTTCTCCTGATAGCAGGTGAGTTCTCATGAGATCTGATGGTGTTATAAGGGGTTTTCCAAGCCCCTTCATGTGCTGCTTCTCTCCCGCTATCTTGTGAAGAAGGTCCTTGCTTCCTCTTTGCCTTCCAACATGATTGTAAGTTTCCTGAGGCCTCCCCAGCCATCTAGAACTGCAAGTCAATTAAACCTCCTTTCTTTATAAATTACCCAGTCTCGGGTAAAGAAAAAAAAATGGGCTAATACAAAAGGGGAATTCGGTGTTGATAAACAGTCTGTGTTTACCACAGTGGGCATCTCACTTAGTGTCTCAAAATTCTGTCTTTTTGTGAATGATGGATCTGGTGGGGTCAGTATTTTTCAGTTTTGAGCTACTGATTCATTTTCACCATTTCTGCCACATCCAGATGTCACCTTTGAAATGACTTACTTTAACTTAGACTCTTCTTAGCAGTAATATTCCTGAAATAATGGATGTGATATGCTAAACGCCTATATTCTAACACATATTAGAATATATAGCTAGTGAATGTCTGTCAATTGAATGTATGTTCTCTCAGATACATATCTCAGCCCATGGGAATTCAGTGATCTGAGATTCTGTCCGATTGTGTGGAAATTTCTTTTCTTTTGAGACAAGGTCTTGCTGTGTTGCTCAGGCTGGAATATAGTGGCGTAATCAAGGTTCACTGCAACCTCAACCTCTCAGGCTCAAGCAATCTTCCTACATCAGCCTCTCTAGTAGCTGGGACTACAGGTATGTGCCACCATGCCTGGTTAATTTTTTGATATTTTGTTGAGACGGGGTCTCACCATGTCATCCAGGCTGGTCTTGAACTCCTCAGCTCAAGCGATCCTCCCACCTCAAGCTCCCACAGTGAGCTACCATGACTGGCTAGAAAATTTTTAATGCTTAAAAAAAAATGAGCAAGAATTCACCTTGTTATATGTTTTAAACCTAATAGTACCTGGGTAAGAAGTTTGACTGCTGGTCACAAACTGCAAACTGTCTTGAGAACGGCACAATTTCAGGATGACCGAGGATAATAGAAAGGGGTCATAGGGATTTAGGCCTTTAAATAATAGTACAGCATCTCATTTCAGCCTTATTTCTCCTCCCTCTCCTTCCCCCTCAAGCACTAAAAGCAAGAGCTGGGAAAATACTTAGGAAGATTGACATACTGTCTTTTGGGGATGGATAATTTTTTACAACAGTTCTGACATTTAGGGCAAGGGCTGAGCTGGAGAAGGTGCTTAAAGGTGAGATGAAACGTCAAACTAGAACTTCTCCCAGAAGTAAAGTGTAACAGGACGTGTCCCTGGGGCCTGAATCCATCTCTGTCTGCACCTCCTGCTGTCCCTGCCCATCATTTCTCATCTGCATCAATCCCTGTAGCAACCGTCTCACTGACCTTCAGTTTCCTCTTTCCTGTTTCCAGAGTTTCTGAAATGAAATTGATGATATCTCTTTCCTGCATCAAATTCTTCAGTGTCTTACCAACATTGGGATAAAACACAGAGTTCACAGGCCCTTCCCACACCGGACCCTGCCCACCCAAATAGCACCCACTTTAGTTAACCTGTCTTTCCCCAGGTGGGCCACACTCTCTATCCCCTGGGTCTCTCCCACATACGTCTCTCTCTTTGAAAAATAGTTGCCACTTCCCTACACCACTTGGCTACTTCTGAGGTGATTCTTCAGAACTAATCTTCGGCATTGGCTCCCTCGGCAGCTTCAGGTAAGTGTCCCTCAGGATGGTCGGCTACCACTTGCCTGCCTCCCCTCCTAGAGCATGGGGAAGATGCATTTCATCCCTGGACTCCCAGCATCTGACTTTATGCTAGAGGGTCAATCACATTTGGTTGGTTAAATGGAAGGATTATTCTTCTTCTAGACATCACCAACTCTTCATCTAATCAGTTACAAAGTGCTATATCTGGGAAGTATAAAGCTTTTCAAAATACATTTGAATACAATAAAGTTAAAAGAAAAACATCGCTAGTGAAGGTTAAGAGTATATGATATCAATGTACCGTTAAAAAGTTTATTCTCGCCGGGCGCAGTGGCTCACGCCTGTAATCCCAGCACTTTGGGAGGCCGAGGTGGGTGGATCACGAGGTCAAGAGATCGAGACCATCCTGGTCAACAAGGTGAAACCCCGTCACTACTAAAAATACAAAAATTAGCTGGACATGGTGGTGTGCGCCTGTAGTCCCAGCTACTCGGGAGGCTGAGGCAGGAGAGTTGCTTGAACCCAGTAGGTGGAGGTTGCGGTGAGCCGAGATAGTGCCATTGCACTCCAGCCTGGGTAACAACAGCAAAACTCCTTCTCAAAAAAAAAAAAAAAAAAAGTTCATTCTCTTCATAATTATTACGTTTATTGTTGTATATGAAGCTGGGAGATAAAGTAAAACTTTGGTTACAGTCTTGACACAAAAGAGCTTCTTAGATGAGTAGTGGGGACCCAATGGCTTTTTGAGGACAGGTCCACGGTTTTACTGTCTTTTCTGCCTTTATGTGTTTATCTGCTTTAGAGAGAAGATTCTGTTTTCAAAAGGGAACTCTTCCTGAGCTGCCATTTAACAGACAACAATTTTATTTTGCATGCAATCTAATGTATCATAAATCATACTTGCTTTTGAGGTGCATAAACAAAAACGCCCTCACGTTTTTTTATTTTTTCTGGAGACAAGGTTTACCTTTGTCACCCAGGCTGGAGTGCAGCAGCACAATCTTGGCTCACTGCAACCTCTGTCCCCCACGCTCAAGTGATTCTCCCACTTCAGCCTCCAGAGTAACTAGAACAGCAGGTGTGCACAACTGTGACCAGCTAATTCAGAAGCCCTTTTAAGAAAATGATTTTCTATTCCTGAAAAACAAAACCCACTTCATGATGACATAAAGGCCCAAAGCTTTAGCTTTGTGGCAGAATGGTAGGGGTACACTGCTTCATCAAAGTCCCCAGAAATAGAATCACTAATGCAAGGAAATTTGTGGTTATGGAGCAGTTAAACCACAGGAGCCAAACCAATCAGACTGAGCTCATGCCCAGTGAACAAAGGTGGTGAGGCAACTCTGGCAGGGTACAGAACACAGCTGGAGAGAAAAGAGACTTTAAATTGTTGGGAAGACTCTTCCAGAGCTCATATAGTATGGAAGATACTCTTTGCTGGCATAAATTCAGAGAAACTGAGAGGCTTTCTCATCACAACAGGATAGAGCTAAGACTTTGGGTTTTTGAAAGAAGCTTTGCAGAATTCACATACCCCTGTCGATCCTCCAGTGTATGGATTATAATATGAGTCAGTTAAGGTTAGGCTTTGCTGAGATACAAATTAGGCCCAAATTCCCATTGCTTAACACAATTTGACCAGCTTGCCTGCTCACCTTTCTTTAAACAGTGATTTAGAGACCCAGACTGCTCCCATCTTTCAACCCTGCCAAGCTGGAAGCCTTTGTCTTCAGATACATTAATGAATAAGACAGCATGGAAAAAGGACACTGGAGCTCAACTACCTCTGCCGGGAACTGTGCATATTTCTGTTTCTATAGGGGCTGGGGAAAGTAGCTTCACTTTTTGCCCAGGAAAAGGAAATGGCTGGATGAACACACATCATGGGCTGCAACAGTTAACATCCCTGCAGATTCTCTTTTGAATCAGTTTGAAAGTTAGGAATCTGAAATAGAAATAGCCAGGGCAATAAAACAGTGCTTGCTGAACTGCAAAGGAGGCAGAAAGGTTATTCTTCAAGCACTGAGCTTTGAACAATTCCAGGTGTTAGGAATGGGAGGTAAGAACAGTAAAAAAGTATCAGAATAAGAACTAAGTCACAACCCTGATGCCGTGTTCCCCACAGCTGGACTCTGAAGGACCTTGTACTACCCCATGAGATGCTGGTAAGTGTTTTTTTTGTTCTGTTTTTTGTTTTTTTTTTTTGAGACAGAGTCTCCCTCTGTTGCCCAGGCTGGAGTGCAGTGGCTCCATCTCAGCTCACTGCAACCTCCGCCTCCTGGGTTCAAGCAATTCTCCTGCCTCAGCTCACGCCACCACGCCCAGCTAAATTTTGTTTTTTTTTTTTAGTAAATGTGGGGTTTCACCATGTTGGTCAGGCAGGTTTCGATCTCCTAACCTTGTGATCTGCCCACCTCGGCTTCCCGAAGTACTGGGATTACAGGTGTGAGCCACCACGCTGGCCTGTTGCTAAATGTTTCATCATGGGAGAGGAGGAAGCATGGGTCATTGAGTAGCCAAAAAGCAGTGTGTGGTCACCTAAGCACGGATTAAAACAGTTTAAATCACTTCTCTAGTGTGAGAACTCTCGCAGCCTTGAATGGGCTGACAGGCTGCAGTGTCTGTGGTAACGCTCTCCTCAGATGTCCTGCTGAGAACATCCTGGACCAGGGACCCGCTGTTGTGCTCTGAGCTTTCTCCTTGTGTTTGCACCAGGAGGCCGTACTTCTGGGGCTGCCCCTGATGGCTGGGGTATCCTTCCTAAGAGAGCTGGGAGTCTTCTGACTGGTGGCTGTGACTGAGGACTGCTAGGCAGCCTTCTGAATACTTTCTTAGTCTGAGTCTCTTCATATCCAAACCTCTCTTCACCCCTCTCTCCTTCACAGGAGGCAGACCCACATTATGGTCCAGAGGGCTCTGCTTGCCCCCTGCAGGACCCCCTTAATCTCACGGGAAGTTCCCACAATAAATCAGTAGCCTATTTTGGTGGCTTCTTCTGGGAGGCCCCAAACTACCACACAAACCTTGTAAACACTAAGAAGGGGTAATAAACAGTGTTCCTCAAATGTACGTGACCAGAGAAATTTTTTTTTTTTATGCAAAATTAGTCATGTTTCAAAGGACACTAATGGGTTGAGTGCGGTGGCTCACGCCTGTAATCCCAGCACTTTGGGAGGCTGAGGTGGGCAGATCACAAGGTCAGGAGACAAGCCTGGCCAATATGGTGAAACCCCATCTCTACTAAAAATACAAAAACTAGCTGGGTGTGGTGGTGGGCTCCTGTAATCCCAGCTACTTGGGAGGCTAAGGCAGGAGAATTGCTTGAACCTGGGAGGTTGAGGTTGCGGTGAGCCAAGATGGCGCCACTGCACTCCAGCCTGGGTGACAGAGTAAGACTCCATTTCGTGGACTTGGAGGGGGCGTGGGGGAGGGAGAAAAAAGGAAAACTGGACACCAATGTTTGGAGGAACACAAATTGGAAATGTCTCCCGAGGGGAAAGGGATTAATTAGTAATAATAGAAACTGATCTATACTTCAATTTCTATAATATACATACTATATATATAATATGTTATATATATTATATATAACACACGTATAACACATATATAATATATGTTATATATAACATATATATATTATATATATATATCATATATATATATATATATTTTTTTTTTTTTTTTTTTTGGCCAGATGAATGCTATCTCATCCTGCCGCCCAGGGTAAAGTTCAATGGCATGATCACCAACTCACTGCAACCTGGAACTCCTAGGCTTATGTGATTCTTCCACCTCAGCCTCCCAAGTAGTTGCAACTACAAGCATGCCAGACCATGCATGGGTATTCTTCCCTTCCCTCCCCTCCCCTCCCCTCCCCTCCCCTCCCCTCCCCTCCCCTCCCTTCCCTCCTCTCCCCTCCCTTCCCTCCTCTCCCCTCCCTTCCCTTCCCTCCCCTCCCCTCCCCCCGCCCTAGCCTCCATCCTTCCCTCCCCTCCCCTTCCCTCCTCTCCCCTCTCCTCTCCCCTCCTCCCCTCCTCCCCTCCCCCTTCCCTCTTTCTCTCTCTCTTTCTTTTTTCTTCCTTTCCTTTCTTTCCCTTTCCTTTCTTCCTTCCTTCCTTCCTTACTTACTTACTAACTTACTTACTTACTTTCTTTTTTCTTTCCTTTTTTTTGATGGAGTTTCACTCATGTTGCCCAGGCTGGAGTACAATGGTGTGATCTCAGATCACCACAACCTCTGCCTCCTGGGTTCAAGTGATTCTCCTGCCTCAGCCTTCCGAGTAGGTGGAATTACAGGCATCCACTACCACACCCAGCTAATATTGTATTTTTAGTAGAGAATAGGGTTTCTCCATGTTGGTCAGGCTGGTCTCGAACTCCCAACCTCAGGGGATCGACATGCCTCAGCCTCCCAAACTGCTGGGATTACAGGTATGAGCCACTGCACCCAGCTCACTTGCTCTTTCTTTCCTTCCCTTTCTCCCTTCCTTCTTGTGATGGGGTCTCAAACAGGCTGGTCTCAAACTCCTGAACTCAAGCAATCAATCCCCCCACCTCAGCCTCCCAAAGTGCTGGGATTACAGGTATTAGCCACTAAGTTTGACCCTCTATATTATTTATAATTTTATTTTTACAGATATGTTTTAATTTCCTGATAGTATATTTTGTATAATTCTTTCAAAGTCTTATCCAGTTCTTACACTCTTCTGAATTTAAAATAATTCTTGGCCAGGCATGGTGGCTCATATTTGTAGTCCTGGCACTTTAGGAGACTGAGGTAGGAGGATTGCTTGAGCCCAGGAGTTCGAGACCAGCCAGGGCAACATAGTGAGATCCCCATCTCTACAAAAATACAAAAATTAGCTGGGCATGATGGCACATACTTGCAGTCCCAGCTACTTGATAGGGTGAGGCAGGCAGACTGCTTGAGACCTGGAGGTCAAGGCTGTAACAAGACATGATCCCACCACTACACTCCAGCCTGTGCAATAGAGTGAGATCCTGCCTCAAAAAAAAAAAAGAAACAAAAGAAAAGAGAATTCTTCAGCTGCTGTTGAGGAAGTGTCCTAGCTCCTTAGACTTGCTGGCATTATACTCATTACAAATACTCCTTGTAGGAGAATTGCCCTTGTGCCCAGATGAGGCATCAGGTAAACGGCAGCTTTCTTCCTCGAGTTCCCTGGGGTTAAATTGTTGAATGCTGTTAATGCAAATCATCAGGTTAGTGACGGGCTCTGTATTAAATATTGGCACAAGAGAAATTACTGGAATACTTTTAAATGTCTTATGTTATTAAGCACGTAGTGATTTTATTATATTTTCACTTTTGGGAAAAACTTAAGTTTGGGTTATTAACATCTGACAGTGTAGAATTCTGAAACTTATAACTCCACAACATCAGCTTAAAAAAATTGATTCCACAAGATACATACAAATACTCCTTGTAGGATAATTATTTTGGCTCTTTATACAGAGAGTTATTCAAAGATTCTTAAAATTCTGGAAAGCTTCAGAAGTCAATCTTGTGGCAAAACATAAGCTCTTTAAGAGCAGAACTAGTCTTTTCTTTATTTTTGCATCCTCTACAGCCTTGCTGCTCAACGTGTTGTCCATGGGTCAGCAACATCAGCATTGTCTGGAAGTCTTTTAGAAATACACAAGCAAGGACACATGCACACGAATGTTCATTGCAGCACTGTTTACAACAGCAAAGACCTGGAATCAACCCAAATGCCCAGTGATGATAGACTAGACAGGGAAAATGTGGCACATATACACCATGGAATATTATGCAGCCATCAAAAATGATGAGTTCATGTCCTTTGTAGGGACATGGATGAACCTGGAGAACATCATTCTCAGCAAACTGACACAAGAACAGAAAATGAAATACCACATATTCTCACTCATAGGTGGGTGATGAACAATGAGAACACACGGACACAGGGAGGGGAGCATCACACACTGAGGTCTATTGGGGGGAATAGGGGAGCGACAGCAGGGGTTGGGGAGTTGGGGAGAGATAGCATGGGGAGAAATGCCAGACATAGGTGAAGAGGAGGAAGGCAGCAAATCACAGTGCCACGTGTGTACCTATGCAACTATCTTGCATGTTCTTCACATGTACCCCAAAACCTAAAATGCAATTAAAAAAAAAAAAGAAATGCACAACCTTGGCCCCAACCTAGATTTGCTGAATTTGAAACCTGTGCTTCAATAAGATAGAAGATTTCTGTGCACACTCAAGTTTGAGACACACTGGCCTATAGCACCCAACTCAAACCTGGAAATATAAGAGCTTAATAAAGTTTGGCTGGTGTTTGCAGACTAGAACCTTTAAGACTTGATCATTGGTTTCAGCTTCGTTGTTCCAAGGGTTGCTGTGGACTCTAGACTTCACTGTTACACATCTCCCAGAAATAAACAGCAAGGAAAAAATTAAATCATGGTTTTTTTTTTAAAGTCTCATTCTATTTGATTATCCTGTACTCAAGCAAACACTGAACTTGGAGCGAAGGAGCCATCTCTGTCACTCTCTCTCTTCCTTTTAACCACATAGTGTCCTCTATGTGGCAGTATAACTCTGAGAAATGTGCAGAACGTCAGAATCTAGTCTTTAATTACCATCTCTTTGCTCAGAGCTGTCTGTCAAACCAACAGGCCTCTGCTTGGAGTTGGGAGGCCCTCAGAGGTTTTTTTTGTTCTTCTTTCTCTATTTCATTAAACTCAAAAGGCCAAACATCTCAGATCTGGCTGTATCACAGTACTGTAAACTCAATTGCTCCCTCTGCCTTAACTTAGGATGCTTAACTAGAAAGGAACCCCAGGAACCACGGAAAAACCAAGTTCGAGATCATAACTCCTCAACACCTGGGCTTCGGTTGGAGGGAGTTGGTGGATGAACCGGCCTCAGATGGAATCCTCCAGATGGAATCCTTGAGCTCATGCCGTGGTAGATCCTGTGACTAACCTGAGCTCCAGGTTATCACATTTGCAGTGTTGGGAGTGGGAGCATCTAGGCAAGAATGGTTTTCATCCAGGGGTGTGTGTCCTGTGGGTGGCGAAGCCAACAGTGTATCCTCTGGGCATTAAGCACACGACATGACTACGAAGAGCTTTTGATGCTCTGGACTGGGGAGGATAGTTATTGCACGTGTCGATGAAGTAACAGTACACAGTCATTCAATGCTACAGTGTCTAGAAAAAGAATTAAGGTCTTGTATTTTTCTCGGATATACATTCTTCAGTGCACTTTTAAATATAATTTTACATTTGATCCTTACAAGACTTTATGAGAATAGGACAGACATTATTAGCCTCATTTTACGTCTAAGTAAAGTAATCCACTTCTCGGCAAGTTTACGGTTTGCAGTGGTAGTTCATGGCAGTGGCTCAAATTCACTTATTTTACTCATTCCTTGACTCAAGTGACTTAATGTCTCTGTAATGCAGTTTCCATAGCAGTAAATGGAGATGAAAACAATTGGGCCTTATGCATATGGTAGTTAATGTATGTAAAGATTTTAGCATAGTGCTTGCCTTTACACAGCAGGAGGTGATAACTTAGCTTCAGTGATTACTGCTGGAGATCACAAAGCTAATGAGTAATAGACCTAGGACTTGAACCATGATCTCCAGTTCTAAGTCCAATGATCTTTTCATTATACATCAGTGTGAGTGATTCTAGATATATCTCAGGCTTTATCTCCTCCAGGAAGCATTTTCTAATCCCACCCCATTCCTGGCCAGGTGCTGATGTGAATTTTCACAGGAAGCAGCCTCCTATTCAGTCTTTGCAGCTGAGACCACATCATATCCCTTTATCTGTGCTTCTTTATTTTGTTTGACCCCATTTTGTCTTTTATCTCTTCTCTTGGAGGTGTATTTATTATCTATGCCTATAGTTCTCCAATTCTGTTGCAGACTCTGAATAAAATCACAATTTACTCCAACTGTGTAGATTTCTACAGCCCCATAGGAAGCTCCTGCTTGCTGCTGAGAAGACAAACAGATGTGATTTATAATCAGATTGCAGGGGAATGTGGCATGCTGTCAAGGTTTCATTTCTGGCCAAACAGGAGGAGGGACTAAAAATGGGGCTGCCAGAACAAGAAGAAAATGTCAGGTGTTTGAAGGAAAGTGTGAAACTCAGACTCTAATCAGTGGGATGATGATACTACACCTTTTTGGGGGGTTTTGTCTAATTTAGTAGAACGGAATTATTCTTGAGGAAAACTCACTGCAGTTTATATAGATGTGAATGCATACATGTAAGCATACAAAGATATAATTCATATATGGATATACATGTACATATGTCTTCATTTTGTTCCTGGAATTAGAAATGTTTATCCTATGTAGACAAGCCTCAGTATACATGGCCATCTTCTTACTTAACAATCAATGTTATTAATATAAATAAATCATTCAAAATTTGTGTGATAATAAAATAAAAGTCACAATCATACCCTATTACCAAGCATTAGCTACTGCTATTTATACAACACATTGAATGATGTGACTGTTGGCCATGAACAATTTGTAACTTCACTAAAATATATCTCCATTCTAATAAGCAGCTTTAAGGAGGAATTTTATAAGCTTAGGGGACTATTTTGGGGCAACAATTAATTCACTAAATATAAGCAATTGATTTTTTTTTTCCATAATAGGAATATTGTTGCTTTAGGAAACCTGTTGGAAAAATAGGTTTTACTATTTTCACAAGTCATCCATGAGGAGGAAAAGACAATGATTGCTTGATCTGAAACTTCTAAAAGGATGAAACATAATAGGACTACTTTAATACATGACATATGAATAAGGAATTTCTGGGTTGGTACAAACTATTTTTAAGTTCTTCTATACCTGCAAGAATAACAACCTTGCTTAATTTAAAACAAGACACCTCTTGGTTTTCCTTAGTTTGAGAAAATACAAGCAGATTGGACTCCACATTTTTTCAAGAACATAGTTGGCTGGTGGAAGGTGGGATGTGACATGTTAGTCAATGAAGGGCCCAGAGCTAACCGTGAGATCATCAGTGTAGTTTTAAAATCAATTAGTAACACAGTCCCATGGTGAAGTCGTGTGACAATTTTCTCAGACACCTAACGTTTCAAAAAATGTCACGCTATGAATTTCGATTATGGTTGTAATCTAAACAGGCTCTCCAATTTTAAAATGACGACATAAAAGCATCGATTTGGCGCCTAAAACACATTTGCTCAGGAAGCACATTTGGGTGAAATTAACAGGTTTTAAATGAGCAGCATACATTTCCTTCACTTTAGAAAATAATCAGATAATATATTCTTCTCTTATGATGCTACCAATTTATCTCTTTTATGCATTTGTCTTTACATAAATATATTATCGCCTAATAACTAATGCTGAATTAGCTGTGCTAGTTCATTTTCTATGGGTGACCCCAGTAATCTCAGCCTTAACAAATTTAGTGAGGAAGGAATGACTAAGGCATTAACATCCAAGTTCTGCAATGAGGCCTCCAGCATGCCCTTCTGTCTGTGTAGTTAGAGACTTTCAGTGAGAACAAGGAGTGCTTGTAATCCTTTCAGCTGTTTTTTACTTACTGTTTGCCCAGAGGCTGGGTTTAATTCGGGCGAGGGCTCCTGGGGTCTCAGTTTGTGTAACTTCTTTGAGGCAAGGGCAGCAAGGAAGAAGGACTCTACTCCGCAGGTTTAGAAGATTCCAAGCTTGTAAGTCACCTAGGGAACTCTCAAAAGATTTTTGATTCAGAGGTCCCTGCAGGCAAGATTCCAGGCCAGTCTGAAGAAATGAGAAAAAGAAAAGAAAAAAAAGAATCTCAGATGAAAATAATTTAAGCCAAAACTCCTGAGAAGTCCAGGCACAGTACAGGAATTCTGTTAAGATCAAATAATAGCAACAACCTAAATAATAGGTTGTTGCTAAGCCTAATCTTAAAAGACTCGCAGAGAGACCCTGATGTAATCTTCATTTTAAACTCATTTAGTCCCTAGACTTGTCATCCAGCCCCTGAATTGTTGTCATTGTGGAATACCAGAATGATATTGCTGTAAAAGAAATGGTGACCAGCTGTCTGAATCAATTGGGATTTTTTCCATTTCCTAGGGGAGGTAAGAATGCAAAAAGGTGTGGAAAGGAACTGAGCCAACAATATACTACTAAATATTTAACAACTGGGCTAGGCATGGTGGCTCGCACCTGTAATCCCAGCACTTTGGGAGGCTGAGGCAGGCAGATCACCTGAGGTTAGGAGTTTGAGACCAGCCTGGCCAACCTGGCAAAACCCTATCTCTACTAAAAGCACAGAAATTAACCAGGCATGATGGCAGGCTCCTGTAATCCGAGCTACTCAGGGAGGCAGATTCATGAGAATCGCTTGAACCCAGGAGGCGGCAATTGCAGTGAGCCGAGATCACTCCACTGCACTCCAGCCTGGGTGACAGAATGAAACTCTGTATCAAAAAAAAAAAAAAAAAAAAAAATTAATAACTGGCTCTCTGGGAAAAAAAGTATGCGTGTTTATATGTATACCCACTTATTATGAATTGAACTAATGTAAAGAATATATAGCATACAATTTATAAATAATAACAATACAAAAGACTCTTATTTATAAATTCCATCTTCATTGATTCTTACAGAATACTTTTTTGCTGAACTTTTGCTGAACTTTTAAAACTTATAGTCAATCTACGGTTGCAACTGAGAAACAAATGTAGTTCTCACATGAATGTTAGTGGATATTTTCATTTAAGTCAATGAATGAGACTAAGTAAAACATCAAAGATGTATGTGGGAAATCACTCGTTGATCAATAAGTCAATGCTGGAAGAATATTTCCCCAATTTTTTAATACTATTCACGATGCAATGGCCAGAGACATAACATATTTTAAAAGTTTAATCTGCATTATTTACATTTTATCCACCACTTTCTTAAGTTTAAACGAGGAACAGGAAAACTTTTCAGTAAATGGCCACATAGTAAATATTTTAGGCTCTGCAGGCCATGTGGTCTCTATCTCAACTACCTCTGTCTATACAATTCTGCCTCTGTGGTACACAAGCAACCCACAGGCAGTATGTGAGCCAATGAGCGTGACTGTATTCCAACAGAACTTCATGAACACTGAGATTTGAATTTCATTTAGTTTTCATAAAATGTTATTCTTCTTTTAATTTTTTTTAACAATTAAAAAATATAAAAGCAACTTTAACTCATAATCCATACAAAAACGGGCAATGGACTAGATTTGCTCTACAGGCTACAGTTTGCTAATTTCTCATCTAATCAATCAACAAAACAACAAATAAACCCGCAGCAGTTATCAACTTCTGTAATATAAACATTCTCACCACGGCTGATGTCAAGTTCTCAATGTGACATCATTTGAATGCTGTAAAGAGATGTGGAGTAGCACACCATTACACAGTATTTCCATCCTGTGGATATGATAGATAAGAATAACCTCGAGAACACAAATAATATTAAAATGTAGTGAAAGTAATTAAAATTATGAGTGTTGAACATTTATTATCTTATTTCTAGTATAATTTAATTATTTGTAAGCATATACAATTTTATTTTTTATTTTTATTTATTTTTGTGACAGAGTCTCCCTCTGTCACCCAGGCTGGAGTGCAGTGGTGTGATCTTGGCTCACTGCAACCTCCGCCTCCCAGGTTCTAAACGATTCTCCTGCCTCAGCCTCCAGAGTAACTGGGATTACAGGTGTGCACCACCACACCTGGCTAATTTTGTAGTTTTAGTAGAAACGGGGTTTCATCATGTTGGCCAGGTTGGTCTCAGACTCCTGACCTCATGTGATCTACCCGCCTCGGCCTCCCAAAGTGCTGGGATACAGGCTTGAACCAACGCACCCGGCCTACAATTTTATTTTTAATAATGGCTACATTCAACTGGCTGGCAAAATTCTCAAACATTTAACAATTGATTCCTGAGAGTTGGTACAGGTTATCTCTACCGAATCACAAAACTTCGCACTTTTCCAGAGCATATTGCATCACTTGCCTCTGAGATTCCCACATCAACACTGACTTCATCCGCAGACACAGAATTGCCCTCTGGAGCTACTGACAAAGAGTTTCAGGAATCTTAGGCCCTAAGTCATCTTAGAAGCTTTTGCTATCTCTGTCTTCCACATAAAAGTGGGATAAGAAGGAGACCTCATTGACACAGGAACAAATAATATCTAGCAATTCTGGAGCATTTACTCTGGGCCAGGTACTGTTTTAATCTTTTACTTATACCAGCTCATTTGATTGTGATTCGACCCCCACAGTAGCTTTCCATCATCATCATCATTTTGCATTTAAGGACACTGAGAAACAGAGACGTGAGGCTGCTTGTCCACTCACACATATGAACAGTAGAGTTCCAACCTCCCTAAACACTGGGTTGTGTGTACTTGAGGAGATAAGTACCTCTGTTTTATTATTTACTTGTTTACGTACCCAGTAGCAGATTATCAGCTAGATTCAATATATCCCAAACTGGGCTATCCTCTATCCTCCCAAATCTCCTTTTCCTCTGTTTGTTCGTTTGTTTTGTTTCATTTGTTTGTTCTTGCTAATGACACCAGTAGTATAGTAGACACCCTGGGATCTTGGACTCTTTCCTTGTCTTTATTCCAAGCAGTTGCTTATACTATTAATTCAACTTTTAATAGTACTTCTTTTTTTTTTTTTTGGTTTGAGATGGAGTTTTGCTCTTGTTACCCAGGCTAGAGTGCAATGGTCCGATCTCGGCTCACTGCAACTTCCGCCTCCTGGGTTCAGGCAATTCTCCTGCCTCAGCCTCCTGAGTAGCTGGGATTACAGGCACGCACCACCATGCCCAGCTAATTTTTTAATATTTTTAGTAGAGACAGGGTTTCACCAAGTTGACCAGGATGGTCTCGATCTGTTGACCTCGTGATCCACCCGCCTCGGCCTCCCAAAGTGCTGGGATTACAGGCTTGAGCCACCGCACCCGGCCAGTACTTCTTTTAACTGTACTTTTTCTGTGTTTAGATACACAAATAGGTACAACACAATTGTGTTTAAGTCGCTAACAATATTCAGTATAGTAACATGTTGAAAAGAATGTTCAAAAATGAGGCCAGGCGCAGTGGCTCACCTCTGTAATCCCAGAACTTTGGGAGGCCAGGGCGGGCAGATCACGGAGGTCAGGAGTTTGAGACCAGCCTGGCCAGCATAGCAAAACCCCATCTCTACTAAAAAATACAAAAATTATCAGGATGTGGGGGTGCATGCCTGTAGTTCCAGCTTCCTGGGAGGCTGAGGCAGGAGAATGGCTTGAATCCTGGGAGGTGGAGGTTGTAGTGAGCCAAAATTGTGCCATTACACTCCAGCCTGGGTGAGAGAGCAAGACTCCATCTCAAAAATAAAATAAAATAAAATAATCTGATGATGCGTTTCTTAGCATACATCCTTATTGTTAAGTGATGCATGATTGCATATACAACACTTTTGAAATCTATTCATCTTTCAGTTGACAGACACTTAGATTGACTCCATATCTTGGCTATTGTGAATAATGCTGCAAGGCACACGGGAATGCAAATATCTCTTCCACACACTGATTTCATTTCCTTAGAATATATACCCAGTAGTGGAATATCTGGGTCATATGGGAGTTCTGTCTTTAATATTTTGAAGAATATCCATACTGCCATTCATAATGGCTAAACTAATTCACAATATTGCCAACAGTGTACAAGCGTTCCTTCTCCACATCACTACCAAAACTTACCTTTTGTCTTTTTGATGATAGCCATCCTAACAGGTGTAAGGTAATAACTCATTGTGGGTTTAATTAGCATTTCTTTGATGATTAGTACTATTGAGCATTTCTTTCATATATCTATTACCAATTTGTATGTCTTCTTTTGAGAAATCTCTGTTCCGCCTGTAATCCCAGCACTTTGGGAGGCCGAGGCAGGCGGATCACAAGATCAAGAGATTGAGACCATCCTGGCCAACATGGTGAAACCCTGTCTCTACTAAACATACAAAAAAAATTAGCTGGGCGTGGTGGCACGTGCCTGTAGTCCCAGCTACTTGGGAGGCTGAGGCAGGAGAATTGCTTGAACCCAGGGGGTGGAGGTTGCAGTGAGCTGAGGTCGCGCCATTGCACTCCAGCCTGGCGCCTGGTGGTGGAGTGAGACTCAGTCTCAAAAAAAAAGAGAAATCTCTGTTCAGGTGCTTTGACCATTTTAAAATTGTATTTGTTTTCTTGCTATTGAGTTGAGTTCCTTATATACTTTGGACATTAATTCCTTATAAGATGTGTGGCTTGTAAATATTTTCATAGATTATTTCCTTCACTGCACAAAAGCTTTCTAGCTTAATGTAGTATCATTTGTCTATATTCATTTTTCTTGCCTGTGTTTTTGAGGTTATATCCAAAAAAATAATTGTCCAGACTAATGTCACAGAGCTTTTTAACTGTGTTTTCCTCTAGCAGTTTTTTAGACTAAGTTCTTATGTTTAAGTATTTAATCCATTTTGGGCTGATTTAAGTATATTGTGTGAGATAAGAAATGTTTTAACTTTCACCATTTAGTATGATGTTAGCTATAGGTTTGTCATGTATGGCCTGTATTGTGTTGAGATACATTCCTTCTATACCTAATTGTTGAGAGGCTTTTTTTTTTCCTCTTTTAAAATCATAAAAGGAGGCTGAATTTTGGCAAGTGATTTTTCTACATCTGAGATGATGCTATGGTTTCTTTTTTTGTTCTTCATTCTGTTAATGTGGTGACTCACATTTGTGGATTTGCATATGTTGTCCCATCCTTGCATCCTTGGGAAAAATTCCACTTGATCGTAGTGAACCATCCTTTAAATGTGCAGTTGAATTTGGTTTGGTAGTATTTTGTTGAAGATTTTTGCATCTATGTTCATTAGTGATATTGGCCTGTAATTTTCTATTTCTTGTAAATTTCTTTTCTTGTAATTTTCTTTTCAAAGTCCTTATCTGGCTTTGGTATCAGGAAAATGCTGGTCCCATAAAGTTAGTATGGAAGTGTTCCCTCTTCTTCAGTTTTTGAGAAGTTTGTGACAGATTGGTATTAATTCTTTAAATGTTTGGTAAAATTAAGCAGTGAAGCCATTCAGTTTAGGCTTTTCTTTGATGGCAGACTTTATTACTGAATCTCCTTCCTCATTATTATTATTATGTTATTTTTAAATTTTTTTTTGAGACAGAGTCTTGCTCTGTCTCCAGGCTGGAGTACAGTGGCACAATCTTGGCTTACTGTAGGCTCTGCCTCCCGGGTTCTAGCAATTCTTGTGCCTCAGCTTCCCAAGTAGCTGGAATTGCAGGAGCACACCACCACTCCTGGTGATTTTTGTAATTTTAGTAGAGAAGGGGTTTTTACCATGTTGGCCAGGCTGATCTTGAACTCCTGCCCTCAGGTGGTCTGCCTGCCTCTTTGACTTCTTAAGCAAGCACAAACTTACATTGCATCCATCAGTCCCACTTGTCATTGCCAGTATGTTAATATCACTGCACTGACCAGGACTAATCAATTTCCAAGGTCAGCTCTGTATTTCTTTCTAGTATCAGTTACTGTTTCATTAAATCTGGTAAAACTAACATGAAAAAATGCAATTGTTAACCTGAAAAAATGTGAAAATCCAGACTCTTTATCCTGTATTCATTTTCAAAACCTGGTGCCAAATCCCAGGTAAGTATCTTGAAGCTCACATCCCAGAAGAAAAGAGACATCTACATCTGCCATGTTGTCCAACTTGAGGGTACAATTCACATTCTATAGTATCCTATGCTGTACACCAGAGATACAATGTAAACGGTGCCCCTGGAGTTGTGCAGTGCTGCAATACTGGACAACTTGCTGCTGTTCTTATTTTTTACATGATTGATTGGGAAGGAGGGTATGGAAGTAAGGAGGGATCAAGTTACACTTTGTTCTCCATTTTAGGCAAGATCAACATCCTAGGTTTTGAGGTCTTTAAATACTGAAGAGCAATTATCAAAAAGTAAAAGATTGTAAGTGCTATAGATAACTGCCAACATTATTTTCAGAATAGATATTTTCATTATACTATAGTGATCATAATACTAACCAAGGATTTCTGAACAAATTCCTATCAGTGTGAGGATAGAGTTGTCATTGCCATCCTGCTTTACAGGATAATCACAGAGCATGACTGCAGTCTACTTGTCTTTCCTACAAAAGGGCTTATATATCCAGAGAAGGTGAGGTCTTCACTATGGGAAGATGAGGACTGTGACTCTTAACTACTCAATGTAGGACAAGAATTTTAGATCCCAAGATAACCTAACAATGAAGTGATGGTGGTTTTCTTCTTTTAAACTGTTGATGTGTGACTATTATCACTATTCATAAACTAAATCCTCATATCTTGGGGCTGCAGCAGGGTTCCAGGATCCCATTTCTTAATGTCATTAATGTTACAGCTATAAATCTCAAAACAAATACAGTAATCACAAGGGAGCATCAGCAGCTGGGATAGTTAAACAATACTTACCTTTACTATACAGAAGAGATAAGTGCTCTTCATTGCAAAGGAATCCTTTACAGGTAAATGTTTTGTGATAGAAATCTTTTTTCTGACAAAATTCACTCTTTTAAATCATTAATACATAACATATGTACACATTTTTGGGATACATGTGATAATTTCATACATTCATATAATGTGTAAAGATCAAATCAGAGTAGTTGGTCTTAAATTTTTGTCTTTTCTTTATGCTAGGATTTTCTTCTGTTTTGAAATGTACAGTGGGTTATTGTAAACTATAGTCACCTTACTGATCTATCAAACACCAGGCCTTATTTATTCTATCTGATTATATATTTGCAACCCTTAATCAACTCTCTTCACTCCCACCCACCTCCTCTACACTTCCCAACCTCTAGTAACTACCAGTCTACTCTCTATCTTTATGAGATGCACTTTTTTTTAGCTTCCACGAGTGACAACATGCAATATTTGCCATTCAGTGCTTGGCTTATTTCACTTGGCATCAAGACCCCCAAATTCATCTATATTGCTACAAATAAAAGGATTTTATTCTTTTTATGGCAGAATAATACTCAATTGTGTATAAATATCAGTTTTCCTTTATGCAGTCACCCACTGATGGACACGTAAGTTGATTCCATATCTTGGCTGTTGTGAATAATGCTGTAATAAACATGAAGTGCAGATATTTCTTCAATATACTGATTTTCTTCCTCTAGGATATATACCCAGCAGTGGAATCACTGGATCATATGGTAGTTCTATTTTTAGTTTTTGAAGGAAGCTCCATACAGTTTTTTATAGTGGCTGCACTACTTTACATTCTCACCAACAGAGTAAAAGTGGTTCCCTTGCTCTGCATTCTCACAGCATTTGTTATTGTCTGCTTTTTGATAATAGCCATTTTAATGGAAGTAAGATAACATCTCACTGTTGTTTTGATTTGCATTTCCCTGATGAATAGTAATATTGCACATACTTACTGGCCATTTATATATCTTTTTCTGAGAAATGTCTATTCAGATCTTTTGCCCATTTAAAAATAAAATTTAAATAAATAAATAAATATATATATATATATATATATTGCTTTGCTGCTTAGAAAATAAAATTGCTGTTATTTTTGCTATTGGATTGTTTGAGTACCTTATGTATTCTGGTTATTAGTCCCTCACCAGTTAAATAGTTTGCAAATATGTTCTTCCATTCAGTAGGCTGTCTCTTCACTTTGTTGTTTCCTCTGCTGTTCAGAAACTTATTAACTTCATGTGATCTCATTTGTCTGTTTTTGCTCTGGCTGCTTGTGCTTTTGAGGTATCTTGGGACTGCTGCAGGGTTCCAGGATCTCATACTCTGAAACCTTTGCCCCAGTCATTTTCCTGAAGTGTTTCCCAACAATTTATCCTAGTAGTTTTAGAGTTTCTGGTCTTAGATTTAAGTTCTTAATCCATTCCGATTTGATTTTTGTATATGATTAGAGATAGAGGTATAGCTTCATTCTTCTGCCTATGGATATCCAGTTTTCCCAGCACCATTTATTGAAGAAACTGTCCTTTCCCCAGTGTAGGTTCTTGACACCTTTGTCCCAAATGAGTTGGCTGTAAACGTGTAGATTTATATAAGGATCTTTTTTTTCTGTTCCATTTGTCTGAATGTCTGTTTTTATGCCAGTACCATGCTGTTTGGCTACTACAGCTTTGTAGTATAATTTGAAGTCAGGTAATGTGATGTCTCCAGCTTTGAGCTTTTTCTCAAGAAGACTTTGACGATCTTGAGTCTTTTGTGATTCCATATGGATTTTAGGATTTCTTTTGTGTGAGTGTGAAGAATGTCATTGGTATTTTGATAGAGATTGCATTGAGTCTGTAGGCTGCTTTGGTTAGTACAAACATTTTGCCAATATTGACTTTCCCAGTCCACAAACATAGAATAGCTTTCTAATTTTTTTGTGTCCTCTTCACTTTGTTTCATCAAGGTATTACATTTGACATTGTTGACATTGTAGAGATCTTTCACCTGTTTGGTTCGTTTTATTTCTAAGCATTTTTTATAGCTATTGTAAATGAAATTGCTTTCTTTTTCTCAGACTTTTTGTTGTTGTTGTTGTTGTCATGTAGAGATGCTGTTGCTTTTCATATGTTGATTTTGTATTCTGTAACTTTACTGAATTTGTTAAACAGTTTTAACAGTTTTTTTTTTGTTGTTGTAGAGTCTTTACGATTTTCTAAATATAAGATTATATTGTCTGCAAACAAGGAACATTTGACTTCTTTCCAACTTGGAGGCCTTTTATTTCTTTCTCGTGTCTAATTGGTCTGGCTAGGATTTACAGTACTATGTTAAATAAAAATAGCGAAAGCAGACATCCTTGTCTTGTTCCAGATCTTAGAAAAAAGGCTTTTCATTTTCCCCATGCAGTATGATGCTTAGGTGTGGGCTTGCCACATATTGCCTTCATTTTATTGAGGTATGGTCTTTTTATATCCAGTTTCTTGAGGGCTTTTATCATGAAGGAATGTTAAAGTTTATGGGATGCTTTTTCAGCATCTATCGAAATGATCATGTAGTTTTTGCCCTTGCTTCTATTGATGTGATGTGATATATAACATTTATTTATTTGCATGTTTTGAACCATCCTTGCATCCCTAGGAAAAATCCCACTTAAATTATGAATAATTTTGTAATGCGTGGTTTAATTCAGTTTTCTAGAGTTTTGTTGAAAATTTTGCATCTATGTTGCTTGGTGCTTTTGTTCTGTAGTATTCTTTCTGTCTCTTTCTTTACATCTTTGTCCGGTTTTGATAGAAGGTAATGCTGGCCTCATAGAATAAGTTTGGAAGTATCCCCTCTTCTTTAACTTTTTGAAGAGTTTCAGTAGAATTGGTATTAGTTCTTTAAATGTTTGGTAGAATTCAGCAATGAAGAAAGTATGTCCTGGCTTTTTTTTTTTTTTTTTCCTCACCTTTTTATTTAGCCGACTTTAGTTCTGTTGGCTTTTCTTTGATGGGAGGGTTTTATTACCATCTCATTACTTACTATGGGTATGTTCTGAATTTCTATTTCTTTATAGTTTAATTTTGGTAACTTGTTTATGTGTCTAGAAATTTATCTACTTTTTTCTACATCTTCCTTTTTATTGGCATATAGTTGCTCATAACAGACTAATGCTCTTCTGAATCACTGTGGTAACTCAATGCAGTGTCTCCTTTTTATCTCTACTTATTTGAGTCTTCCCACTTTCTTGTTTGTTAGTCTAGCTAAAGTTTTGTTTGTTTATATTTTTAAAAAACTTTCTGTTTTGTTGCCCCTTTGTATTTTTTCAGTCTCAATTTTATTTACTTTTGCTCTGATCTTTATTATTTCCTTCCTATCTTAAGTTTGGGTTTGGTTTGCTCTTGCTTGTCTAGTTCCTTGAGGTGCACCGGTAAGTACTTAATTGAAGTCTTTCTACTTTTACAATGTATCTACTGCTATAAACTTCCCTCTTAGTAGCACTTTTTCTGTATTCCATAAGTTTTTTTAAATGTTGTGTTTCCATTTTTATTTGCTTTACGAAATTTCTTGTCCTTCTCAATTTCTTCCTGACCTATTGGTTATTAAGGAGTGTGATATTTAATTTCCAGCTCTACATATCTAGTTTCCAAAGTTCCTCTTGTTATTGATTTCTCGTTTTATTCCATTGTTGCCGGAAAAGACACTTGATGTGATTTCTACTTTTTTTTTTTAATTTGCTTTTATTAGTTGTATAGCCTAACGTGGTTTATCTTGGAGAATGCTGCATATGCTGATGAGAAGAACATGTATTCTGTACCTGCATAATGTAATGTTCTGTAATTGTCTATTAGATACATTTGGACTACAGTGCAGATTAAGTCCAATGTTTTCTTGCTGATTTCTGTCTAGATAATCTGTGTGATGTGAAAGTGGGGTCTAGACGTCCCCACCTATTATTGTATTGGTGTTCACTTGTCTCTTTAGCTCTAATAATATTTGCTTTATGTATCTGGATGCTGTGGTGTTGGGTGCGTATATATTTATAATTGTTATTAACTGTTGAAGAATTAGCCCTTTATCATTATATAGTAATCTTCTTTATCTCCTTTATAGTTTTTGACTTGTAGTCTATTTCATCTGATGTAAGTATTGCTATTTCTGCTCTTTTTGGTTTCCATTTCCATGGAATATCTTTTTTCATACTTTCATTTTCAGCTTATATGTGTCATTATAGGTGAAGTCAGTTTCTTGTAGGCAAGATACAGTTGGGTCTTTTAAAAATCCATGTAGCCTCTCTGTATCTTTTAATTGGATAATTTATTCCATTAGATTCAATTTTATTATTGATGGATAAGGACTTCCTACTGTCATTTTGTTATCTGTGTTGGTTGTTTTAGAACTCCTCTCCTCCTTTCTTCCTTTCTGTCTTCCTATGTATGTAAAAGGTTTTCTCTGGCAGTATGTCTCAATTCCTTTTTGGTTTTTGTGTGTCGATTACAGGGTTTTCCTTTGTGGTTACCATAAGATTTGCCAAAAAATCTTATAACAAATTATTTTAATCTGATGATAACTAATTCTGATCACAGACAAACATGAAAAGAAAACATACAAGCAAAGAGGAAAGTAAAAACATTAACTCATTCATTAATGTTTGGGCATTAGAGAGTTAGATATATATTCCAGTTTTAGTGTCTGGCCTTGTTAGTACTCACACTTCTTGGGAGGGCTTTCTAAAAATTCAAAGGGGATAGAGTGTTATCTAAACCTGTGGTTACTGCAGCAGTTTGAGCACTAGGGGGTGCCTTAAGCCCAGGTGTGCAGCGACTCTTGCAGACTCCTAAATACACAGCCCTTGCTGGATCTGGGGAAGATAAGGGACAATTTCCTGGGTTTCCAGGCAAAGTCTCTTGCTCTCTTCCCTCTCTTTTCATTAATCAAAAGGAGTCTTCACTCTGGACTACTTGCACTGGGTAATGTGCACACTTCCCTGGTTGCCATAGCGGACACTGTGTTGGGCCGCACCTGTAGCCCATGGCTTCCCAGACCAGCACAGCACAGGGGCTTGCCCAAGGCTTGTGGCCACTATTACCTGGCTGCCACTGATGCCTATTCAATGTCTAAGGCCACTTTAGTCAGCAGGTGGTGAATTTTGCTAGGATTCAATTCATCCCACCAGGGCAATAGAGTTCTTTGTGGCCTGGGGTAGGTCTAGAAATGCCATTAAAGAGCACAAGCCTGGAGTCAGGAGCTTTAGGACTCTGCCCAGCACTTGCTTTACTGCCACTGAGCTGGTATCCAGTTGCAATACAAAGTCCTCCGTACTCTTTCCATTTTTTCTTCTAAGTGGAAGGAGTTTCCTTCTGTACTACATTGTCTACAGTTGAGGGAGGGAAGATGAAGGCACTCTCATGGCCACTGCAGCTGGAGTCATGGTAAAGTGGCACGCCGAGACCACAGCTCCTGAGACCAGCACAGCACCAGGGCTCACTAGAAAACTGCAGTCATTGTGGCCTGGCTGACACTCAAATTTATTTGGGGCCCTAGGCCACTTTAATTAGACAGTGGTGAAGCTGGTTGGAATTTAGACTCTTCCTGTTAGGGAATTCCCTTCTGGCCCAGGGCTGCTCTAAATATTCCCTTTGTGCATACCCAAAGAATGGTGCCCAATGTCGTGTTCCACTGTGGCAGGGTGGTGCTGAGCTCTAATGCAAAGTCCACACTCACTTTTCTCTCCCTCCCCAAAGCACACAGATTCTGTCTCTTGGCTGCCCTTACGGGATTGGGGAAGGGGTAATGCAGGTAATGTAGGACCGTCCTTTCTACCCTTTTCAATGTGTCTTTCCTTGTTGTTATGCTAAAGTAGGTATTGTGATTGCTCATCTGTTGTTCTTTTTTTTTTGAGACTGAGTCTCCAGGCTGGAGTGAAGTGGTGTGACTTGGCTCACTGTAACCTCCACACCCAGGGTTGAAGCGATTCTCCTGCCTCAGTCTCCTGAGTAGCTGGGATTACAGACACCCACCACCATGCCCGGCTAATTTTTGTATTTTTAGTAAAGATGGAGTTTCTCCATTTTGGCCAGGCTGGTCTTGAACTCTTGACGTCAGGTGATTCACTCATCTTGGCCTTCCAAAGTGCTAAAATTACAGGCATGAGCCACAGAGCCCAGCCTGTCATTGTTTTTATGAAGGTGTTTTCTTGTATACATAGTTGTTCAATTTGGTATTCCTGTGGGAGGATGATTGACAGCATTTCTATTTAACCATCTTGCTCTGCCTCCAATCACAAACCATATCTTAGTTGAGATTTGAAGGATGAACAGGGGTTATCCAGGCAGGGAATGTGGGATTAGAGGAAGCATACCTAAGTGGCATAAATAATTTGGATGCCAAGGCTACTTGGCTGTTTAAGAACCTTAAAGTTGTTCTGTTTGGCTGAAGAAGAGAGGCAAAAATGAAGGGCACTGATGTAGGCAAATGCCAAATAGAAAAAATATTTTGAATCTATGTTAAAGAATTTGGACTCTATCCTGAGGAGTGCGCATCATTTTAAACTGGATATTCACATGATCGCATTTGTTTAGAAACTTCATCCAGGCTACAGAACGGATGGGGTGACCTGGGGATAAAGCAGATATAACTTACTGTAGCATTTTCATACACAAAATGAGAAAGGAAAAAAATGTGTGAAGTTTGGTCTTCTCTGTCAGTGACTACTGTCTGTAATCTTGACCCAAGATTATGAAATTTATTCTTAAGGGCATGGGATTCTGATTCTCAATATCTCTAGGAAGGCTTTTTAAAAAATTCTACCTGGATATACAAGTAAATGGCTGCTTAAATCTCTGTCTGCTCCAACCCTACCCTGGAACTTGAAAGGAAGCCACTTTCTAACACACATAACAATTGTATAATTCAGTACCAAGAATCGTGGAGAAAAAAAATCAGAGAATTATAGTAATTCAATTTAAAATCTGCTGAAAGCTTTGCTTAAGGCTTGTGTGGCTGTACAGAGAAATTGCATGAGGTAAGAAAGCCGTTGTCATGGCCACAGAGCAGTTGGTATTTTGATAAAATTAAAATGCCCTCTCAGGAAAGGTTCTACCATTCTCTGGAATAACTTTTTAGAGCTTGAGGTAAAGGAAAGGCAAGACATACGTGTGAGAAGGCATCATGTCCAGGTGACAGTCAGAGTCTGGCTTGTATTCCAGGAGCTTCAAATTCTTGTTTTCTTTTTTTTGTAGTTTGTGTTTTTTTTTTTTCCCCACCAACAGCAATATCAGAGCAAAATTGATCTAATTTCACAAACTGCACTTCTGATAAATTTTAAAGGAACTTAAAATGTTATCCTTGAAAATGAGATCATAAAAGGGGATATACCATTTGTTCTAAGAATCGGAAATAGTAAGCAATCCAGCAGCATTCAGGTAACAGAATCTATGTAGGATTGCAGCTGTTAAATATGCATGATTAATTAAATGCAATTCCAATCATCATACTGCCAGATATAAATGCCATCTGGGAAGGGTTGTCTTATGATAAGACTAATGGTGCAAGCATTGTAACACTATTCAAAGGCAGAAGAAGCCATTCTGGAGCTTTGCTAAAAATAGGGCACTTCTAGTGTAAAAGGAAAGTAGACCTGCATGTTCTGTCCACCAAAGTCGACCATCCATTCCATTCCAGATAAGAACACTCACTTCCAAACTGCCCCTTTAAGATAAAAGGAGCTTGAATTGAGGAAGTGTAAGAAATCGATAGGTTCTGTTATTTGTACAAATGATTCTTTATTTCTTTCATACAGCTGTACAACTCTAATTAAAAAATAAGAAACCAGTGAAATAAACTTTAGCAGAAGGTCTAAACATAAGCAAATGTTGCATTCTGTAATATTTAATACATGCTTCTTAAAGCTGATATATGTACACACACATGCACGTGCACACACACTTAATCTTTCTCAAGAAACATGTTGTTTTCAGTTGCATTTTTGAGAAGTGTATTATTATTTTGCTCCATTACTTTTAGATTCTTATTCTAATTGTGTAGAACTATTTAAATAGGAAGAAAGATAATCTTCAAGTCATTCTGGTTTAAATATTGTGGCTTACAAGAAAGCTGGCTTCACTTCCCCCACAGAAAATGAAATATATATATATATATATATATATATATATATATATCCAGTATTGAGATCATCACTAGCAATATTCCAGAACTCAATTATAAAAATGAGATAGTTCCTGGGCCCACAATGAAGTTAAAAACTTTAATTAGACAGTAAGAGAATTGGACTTACCTTATCTGTGACACTACTCTCCCATCCCCAATTTGCCCAGCATCAAGTATGTGGAAAATTCCCCCGACTCAAGATTTTGACATTGGAAAAAGTGAGAACAAGGTTGACAATCAGCTTCCCCACCATCTTGGGTTCCCTGGCAGGAAACCTGTCTCTGCCTCAATCCATGGGAAATATTATGAGTGCCTAAAAGGAGAAGTATTCCTGAAGACAGGCAGAGACAAAAGGAGGAGGCAAGACCCCATCCCAAAACTTGAGGAAGATGTAAATATCCACATGCAGGAAGGTCAGAGAACACCAAACAGATCCAACCCAAATAGGATGACCGAGGCATGTAATAATCAAGCTTCCAAAAATCAGAGACAAAGAGATCCTAAAAAAAGCAACAAAAAGAAGCAAAAAACATATAAAGGCGCTCCAATTCTCCTGGCAACAGGCTTTACAAAGGAAACCATATTAGTCAAGGGAATAAGATGCCATTTTGCAAGTGTTGAAAGGGTAAAAATCCCTGCTGTTTAAGAATACTGTATACAGCAAAACTATCCTTCAAATATGAAAGAGAGATAAGGTGTTTTTCAGACAAACAAAAGCTGAGATAATTCACCACCACCACTACCCCCAGAGCTGTCTTATAAGAAATGCTAAAGGAAGTTCTTCAATCTGAAAAAAAACACTAATGTGTAAAAAGAAAACGTGAAGATATAAAACCCACTGGTAAAAGTAAATACGTGGACAAACCCAGATTTCTCTAATACTGTAATTGTGACATGCAACCCACTCATAACTTTACTGTGAAGTCTAAAAAACAAATCTATCAAATATAATGATAGCTATGCAAACATTTACGATATAGACAGTATAACAGTATGTAAATCGATATGACAGAAAGTCAAAATGTGGGTAGGATGAAGTTAAAGTGTAGAGGTTTTTCAGTTTTCTCTTTGTTGGTTTCTGTTCTTTGTGATCTAAGATACGTTGTCATCTCTTTAAAATAACTTGTTATATCTATAAGATATTTTTGTAAGCCTCATGGTAACCACAACACAAAAACCTATAATAGATTCACTAAAAATAAAAAGCAATGAATTAAAACACACTACCAGAGAAAATAAACTTACCACAAAGGAAGGCAGCAAGCAAGAAAGAAAGGAATAGAGGAAGTTGCAAGCAACTAGAAATCAGGCAACAAAATGAGGGTAGTAAGCCCTTATTTATCAATGTTAACATTGAATGTAAATGGACTCAATTTTCCAATTAAAAGACATGGGGTGGCTGAATGGAGAAGGAAGGAAGGAAGGGAGGGAGGGAGGGAGGGAGGGAGGGAAAGAAAGAGACAGAAAGGGAGAAAGAGAGAGAGAGAAAGAGAGGAAGGAAGGAAGGATGAAAGAAAAGAAAGAAAGAAAGGAAGAAAAGAAGGCAGGCCACAAATCCTAATGGCACTCTCCTCTAACCTTTCTCCCGTCCACAAATCTCATCTCCTTAAATAGCACCATGCAGCTGCTCAAACCAATCTTAGACGTCATCCTCAGTTCCTCTGCATTTCTTGCACGGTGAGCATGTTCAGCTCATCTCCTCCTGTGTCCACTTCAAGTCAGCTTGCTCTTCCCCATCTCCTGTGCTCCCACCACCAGCTCTCAACTAACTATAAAATCCTGCAGCGTGCTCTATCTGCTTCAACTCTGTGTTCCCTGAAAGTGTTCAGTTTTGGTTTAGCTTCAAACATTAGAAATTTAATATTCCAAAGGATTCTAAAAACAGATTAAATGTGGCAACAAGAAGGAAGTTTAATATGCATGTCTACTAGAATAAACTGCTTTTCAATAAGATATAATCTCCAATAAAGTGGTTTTTCTTAGGTCTGACTAGGAGCCATAGACTCCATTACTTTCTTCTCTTTTCAGAATCATATTTCTTGTCTATTTTATGTATTTTATTGATACATACTAAATGTACCCACTTTGGGAGGCCGAGGTGGGTGGATCACTTGAGGTCAGGAGTATGAGACCACCCTGGAAAACCCCGTCTCAACTAGAAATGCAAAAATTAGCTGGGCATGGTGGCAGGCATCTGTAATCCTAGCAACTTAGGGGGCTGAGGCAAGAGACTCGCTTGAACCTGAGCGACGGAGGTTACCGTGAGCCGAGATCATGCCACTGCACTCCAGCCTGGGCAACAGAGGGAGACTCCATCTCCAAAAAAGAAAAAAGGTACCTAGTTTCAGGGTAGCTGTAATAATTTATCACTTATATATATAACGTGTGAAGATCAATTCAGCATAATTGAGCTACTGATCACGTTAAATATGTGTATTTTCTTTGTGCTAGAAATGGTCAGTTCATTCTATTTTGACATGCACAATTGGTTATTGTTAAGTATAGTTACTGATTTATTGAATACTAGGTTTTATTTCTTCTGCTGTTTATTTGTACCCATTAATCCACCTCTCTTCACTCCTCCTTTCTCCCTACCTCTCCTAGCCTCTGGTAACCAACAATCTACTTTCTATCTTCATAAGAGATATTTTCTTAGCTACTACATATGAGTAAGAACATGTAATATTTGTCTTTCTGTGCTTGGCTTATTTCACTTAACATAATTATTCCAGGTTCATCCATGTTGCTGCAGAAGACAAGACTTCATTTGTTTTTATGGCTGAATAGTATCTCATCATCTTTATCCCTTCATCTGTTGATGGGCAATTAAGTTGATTTTATAACTCTTTAATATATTGATTTTTGTTTTTTGGATATATATCCATAAGTGGAATCAATGGACCACATGATAGTCCTTATTTCTTTCTCATCATTTGATTGATGATGTTTCTCACGATTTCTTTCTTTTCTTTCTTTCTTTTTTTTTTTTTGAGACAGAGTTTTGCTCTTGTTACCCAGGCTGGAGTGCAATGGTGCGATTTCGGCTCACTGCAACCTCCACCTCCTGGGTTCAGGCAGTTCTCCTGCCTCAGCCTCCCGAGTAGCTGGGATTACAGGCACGTGCCACCATGCCCAGCTAATTTTTTGTATTTTTAGTAGAGACGGGGTTTCATCATGTTGACCAGGATGGTCTCGATCTCTTGACTTCGTTATCCACCCGCCTCGGCCTCCCAAAGTGCTGGGATTACAGGCTTGAGCCACTGCGCCCGGCCACGATTTCTTTTTTAGCTAGCTTGTTTATGTATAAAAATACCACTGATTTTTGTACATTGATTTTGTATCCTGTAACTTCATTTATCAGTCCTGCGTTTTTCGGTGGAGTCTTTAGATTCTTCTGTATATAAGATCATGTTATCTCAAAACAGGAACAATTTGGCTTCCTCTTTTCCAATTTGGAGGCCCTTTATTTCTTGCTCTTGTCTAATTGTTCTGGCTAGAACTTCCAGTACTATTTTAAATAAGAGTGGTGAAAGTGAGTGTACTTGTCTCATTCTAATTATTAGAGTAAAAGCTTCCAACTTTTCCCCATTCAGTATGATGTCAGTGGTGGGTTTGTCACATATGGCCTTTATTGTGTTCAGATCTAGTCCTTCTATACCTAATTTGTTTTGAGTTTTTATCATGAAGAAAACGTTGAATCTTATCCAACGCTGTTTCTGCATCTACTGAGATGATCCTTTGTTTTTTTGTTTTTTTTTTTTTTGTCTATGAAATAGATCACATTTATTGACTTGCATATTTCGAATCATCCTTGCATTTGGGGAATAAATCCCTCTTGATCGTGCTGGATATTTTGATGTGTTGTTGGGTTCGGTTTGCTGATACATGTTTTAAGGATTTTTGCGTCTACATTTATTAGGGATATTGGCTTGTAGTTTTCTTTTTTTTGGTGTATCTTTGTCTGGCTTTCGTATTAGGGTAATGTTAGCCTCATAGAATGAGTATACAATAATTCCCTCTTCTTAACTTTTTTGAGTATTTTTAGGAAAATTGGTGTTTGTTCTTCTTTAAATGTTAGAATCCAGCATTGAAGCCATCTGGTCCTGGCTTTTGTGTTTTGGGGAGATGTTTTATTACTGCTTCAACCTTGTTACTGGTTATTGGTCTGTTTAGGTTTTCTGTTTCTGCCTGGTTCTGTCTTGATGGGTTGCATGTGTCAGGAATCTACTCATCTCCTCTAGGTTTTACAATTTGTTGGTATAGAGTTTTCCATAATGGTCTCTAATAATCCTTTGCATTTCTGTGGTATCAGTTGTAACATATCCTTTTTCTGATTTTATTAATTTGGATATTTTCTTATTTTTTCTTGGTTAGTCTAGCCAAAGGTCTGTGCATTTGTGTTTATCTTTTAAGAAACCAACTTTTCATTTGGTCGATCTCTTGTATTGATTTTTTAGCCTCTATTTTGTTTATTTCTGCTCTGATATATACTATTTCTTTTCTTCTACTAATTTTGGGTTTGGTTTGTTGTTGCTTTTTTTAGTTTTTTTTGAGGAGCATTATTAGGTTGTTTTTTGAAATCTTTCTATTTTTTGATGAAGGTTCTTTTTTTTTTCCTATAAACTTTCCTTTCAGTATTGCTTTTGCTGTGTCTCATAGGTTTTGGTGTGTTGTGTTTTTATTTTAATTTTGTTCAAGAAATTTTTAAATTTTGTTCTTAATTTTTTCTTTGACTCATGACCATTCAGGACCAGGTTGTTTAATTTCCATGTATTTGTACAGGTTTTAAAGTTTCTCTGTTATTGATGTCTAGTTTTATTTCATTGTGGTCTGAAAAGAGACTTGATACGATCTTAGTTTTTAAAAATTTGCTAAAACTTAATTTTTTGGCCTAACATATGGTGTATTCTAGAGAATGTTCCATGTACTTATGAGAAGAATGTGTATTCTGCAGGTGTTGGATGACATGTACTGTAAATGTCTGTTATGTTCATTTGGTCTATAGTACAGTTTAAAGGCAGTGCTTCTTTTTTTCTGTCTAGATGATGTGTCCAATGCTGTGAGTAGTGTATGAAAGTTCCCAGCTATGATTGTATTGAAGTCTATCTCCATATATATATATATATACACACACACACACACACACACACACACACATGCACACACACACACACGGGTGCTTTAATGTTACATGAGTATGTATTTATAATTGCTTTATACTCTTGTTGAGTTGATCTCTTTATTATTACATAATGACCTTCTCTGTCTTTTTTTTTTAAATATAGTTTTAGACTTAAAAGTCCATTTTATTTGATATAAGTATAGCTACTTCCACTCATTTTTGGTTTCCACCTTGTGGAATGCCTATTTTCATCCCTACATTTTTTCTCTCTCTTTCTTCCTTCCTTCCTTCTTTCCTTTTTCTTTCTCTCTCTCCTTTCCTTTCTTTCTCCTTTCTCTCTTTCTTTCTCCTTCCTTCCTCCCTCCTTTCCTTCTCTCCTTCCTCTTCCTTTCTTCCTTTTTTTTCTTTTTTTTTCCAGACAGGGCCATGCTCTGTTGCCCAGGCTGAAGTGCAGTGGCACAATCATAAGTCACTGTAGCCCTGAGCTCCTGGACTCAAGCAATCTTCCCACCTCAGTCTCCCTATTAGCTGGGACTAAAGGAATGTTCCACCATGGCTGGATTTATTACTTATCCTTTCAGACAAAGAAAATATGTGTGTCATAGGTGAAGTGAGTTTCTTGGAGTGAGCATATAGTTGGATCTTATGTCTTTTATTCATTCAGCAAATCTATCTTTTTTAATTAGGGAATTTAATCCATTTACATTCAGCGTTATTATTGATAGGCAAGGACTTACTCTTGTCATTTGTTAATTGTTTTTTCTGGTTATCTAATATATCCTTTGTTCTTTTCTTGCTTGCTTATTATTTATCTTTGCAGTTTGTGGCTTTCTGTAGTTACAACATTTGATTATGTTCACTTTCTTATTTGAGTATCTGTTCAAAGATACACAATTTTATACTTTTGAGTTTTATAGTTTTGTATGTTGTCATTACTGTAGTCCTTACCTTTGTGCTTCCAGATAGAGTCCCCCCTTAAGCATTTATTGTAAGGCTGGTTAAGTGGTGATGAATTGTCTCAGTTTTTGCTTATTCATGAAAGATTTTACTTCTATTTCATTTCTTCATGATAGCTTTGCTGGGTACTTGATATGGTTTGGCTGTGCCCCCACCCAAAATCTCATCTTGAATTGTCATTTGAATTATAATCCTCACATAATGGGGAGGGCTCCCATAGGGAGTGATTAGATCATGGGGGCAGTTCCCCCACACTGTGTTCTTATGATAGCGAGTGAATGCTCACAAGATCTGATGATTTTATAAGGAGTTTTCCCCCTCTTAGCTCTGCACTACTCTCTTCTGCCACCATATGAAGAAGAACATGTTTGCTTGCTGTTCCACCATAATTGTAAGTTCCCTGAGGCTTCTCCAGGGTTGTAGATCTGTGAGTCAATCAAACCTCTTTACTTTATAAATTACCCAGTCTAGGAGGCTGAGGCAGGAGAACTGCCTGAACCCAGGAGGTGGAGGTTGCAGTGAGCCGAGATCGCGCCATTGCACTCCAGTCTGGGTAACGAGCGAAACTCCGTCTCAAAAATAAATAAATAAATAAATAAATAAATAAATAAATAAATAAATAAATTTCCCAGTCTCAGGCAGTTCTTTATAGCAGCATGAGGACAGACAAATACAGTTTTTTTTTCTTTCAATATGTTGAATATATCATCCCTTTCTCTCCTGGCCTGTATGCTTTTGTTGAAAAATCTTCTGTTCATCTAATGAGGATTCCCTTATATGTGACCTGATACTTTCTCTTGCTATTTTAAACCTTCTTCTTTGTCTTTGCCTTTTGAAAGTTTTAGTATAATGTGCCTCAAAGAGGAGATTTTGGTTGAATCTATATGGGGATTTTTGAGATTTCTGAATCTAGATAGCTATATCACTCCCCAGACTTGGGGAGTTTTCAGCTGTTACTTGATTAAATAGATTTTGTATGCCTTTTAACCTTTTTTTTTCCTCCGAAATGCTGGAAATCTGATCATTCTCTTAATGATGTCCCATAAGACCTGTAGGCTTTCTTTTTTCTTATTTTTTCTTTAACTGGTTTATTTCAAAGGACCTGGTTTCTTTGTTCATTTGTTTTAATTTTAAGGTGGCTCTGCAAAGAAACTTTGGTTTATAAGGCACTGTTATTATTAATAGTTTACTTTTCCTTTACTTTGAAGTGGCTCTCAGTCTTCTTGAGCAGCATCATGGCCTGGATGTTGGGCAAGACACTCACCTGTGTGATAATGACTTTACCCAGCAACTTGTTGAGGTCTCCATTATTGCAACTGTCCAGCTGCAGGTAGTGCAGGACGATACATGTCTTCTTGTTGTCACAGGTCCCATTGCCTGCGAACTCCAGAATCTCAATAGTCAGGCACTCCAACACCACTACTAGGCACACTGGCATATCAGCCTTACTTTCTCGTAGTAATTGCCCTTGAAGAGCAGGAGGTGTGCATGACCCATCAAGAACCGGAGCCTGGTCCAGGAGGACTGGACCCTGGCCTTAAAGCCTCGTTGCTCTGCTTGCCACGTCCAGACATAGTGGAGTAGAGTAATTGTCAACATGAGTGTAGTCTCAACAGAAACTTACTGGATCAATTGACCAAAGTTAAAATACGACAAAATATAAAGCAAACTCAAATTGAAGGATATTCTACAAAACGGCCTGCCTACAACCTTAAAATTCATGAAAATGAGGAAAGTCTGAAGAATTGTTTCACACTGAACAAGATGAGAGAGATGGGGCAACTGGGTTCAAAGGAACTTGGATTGGATCCTTTTGCTATGCAAGACATTACTGCAATATTGGAGAAAATTTGAGTGGGATTTTGGAGTGTAGGGTATTCAGTTCTTTATATTCTTCATGATACTATTTTTTAAGTTGACTTTGTTTCCAATTTTTTTCGAGACGGAGTTTCTCTCTTGTTGCTCAGGCTGGAGTGCAATGGCGTGATCTCAGCTCATGGCAACCTCCGCCTCCTGGGTTCAAACAATTCTCCTGCCTCAGCCTCCCAAGTAGCTGGGACTACAGGCATGTGCCACCACACCGAGCTAATTTTTATATTTTTAGTAGAGATGGGGTTTCACCATGTTGACCAGGATGGTCTCAATTTCTTGACCTCGTGATCAGCCCATCTTGGCCTCCCGAGGTGCTGGGATTATAGGCGTGAACCACCATGCCTGACCTGTTTCCAATTTTAAAGTAACAAAAAAATTATATTTTAACAGAATATGTTTGAGGTAGGTACACAATAGGTAAGAAAGGTTTTTTATTCAGTGACATAGCAGAATCAAAAAAGGTTGATTTGGAGTGCTCTAACTGATTCAAACTTCCTAAAAACATTTACTGTGGCAAAATTTGACCTGAGATGGTTTATCTTTTTGAAAATGGGGATAGATTGTGATAAAGAGATTTACCTTTGCAGTCAAGACCATTGAGAATATAATTGACTGGAAATTCTAGTATGGGAATTATTCTATGTAGAAAACCAAGAGAAACTCAATTTTCGTGTAAAAACAAAAATATGAAAATATGATCATGTTATAAAACTTAACAATGTGTTAGAATTGCTTTACAAATTTAGGAAAAACTTGGTTCTCCACTGTGTAAGCTATTCAATAAACTTGTATAATATGGTCATTAAAAATGTGGCTTATAAAATCCAACATAACTTTTTAAAATATTTATTAAAATATTGTATAACTGTAATCATTAATAAAAGGAAATAAGGACAGCTCTCATAACCAACTTCCACAAAGCTGACTCATTAGATTAAAGGGTCCCCTCCATTCCCTTTGTAAATCACACTGGCTGCTGCTCTTGGCAGACTGACATGCTGGTCACTGAGGAGTGGATATAAAGCCTTTTAAAAAATGCAGTTGAACTTGATGGCAGATTTATGAGCTGGTTCTTAAGGCTTCCACTCAGCAGCAGCACACGTTCCTTACTCTCACATTTTATTAGTCAAAGCAAGTTACAGGAAGTCACATGTGAGTAGAAGGAGACATAGTATGATCCTTCCATAGAGAAGAGCAGGCAGGGAGTGGGACATAGAATTGCACTCCTGTTTCTGGTGGAATCTCTGGAAAATCCTGAAGAACCCTGGTACAAACCTTTCTTTCTTAATCTGATCTGTGCAGAGACTTTAGGGCTGACATTCATGCTCTGGAAGAGGGCAAAGCTGCATTTTCCCAGGGCTCAGTGAGGAAGGCAGCAGTGATGTTAGAACATAGTGTAATTTGTATAAATTGAGAACAAGTTATCTCTCTCCAGCTTAAAAATTTATATGCTTTCCACTACATCATTTTCCTCCCATCCTTCAGTTGGGTCCAAAGTGAAAAATATATATGTTCAAGGTTTCCATTAAAATGCGATTCTTATTCACAAGAGAAGACTTTTTAGGCCATTAGCAGCCAAGGGTTTTATTTAATTAATGGCTTTGCAAAGTTTCAGAAATGTACCACCATTGGTACATAAGATAATTTTAGTGGTACATGGATGACAACTTTTTATTTTACACATTAAAATAAATAACATACCCAACCTATAATTTCATAGATATTACAGATTGGAACTAAATTGAAGCAATTATTTACATTTAAAAAGTGAGACAAGTTAAATAAAAATATCAGGTTAACAATGCAAGTGGTGGTTTATGAATACAGGGAAAATTACAAGAATGGGTGAGAAATGACAAAGTTTGGAAGACACCAGTTTTGTTTATCAGATTAGTTATTTTCTCACGGGAAGGGAAGTTACACAGGGAAAAGCGTGTTAGAGTAGTAGAAGGGGTGAAGTTGGGAGACTTTGGGATCCACGGAGATATTGTTGAGTCTGTGGGTCCCTGAAGGCTGGAAAAGCATAGCACAGAGATCATGGAAATAGGGGAACAGAAGGTGAGAAAGGCCACAGAAATGTGACAAACAGGAAAAAATTCTTGATTCTTCACAGAGTTATGCAGGGCTGGCTTGGCTCATGTGAGATGCATTTTTCTTCATGGTGGCAAATGGCAGGGTTATGAAGGAAGAAGGCTGACCAGGCATTTCCTAAAGACATCATGGCTGTGACTAACTTAACGATGAGAATTCAATAATTATCAGTGTAGGAGATCTCCAGGAAGCTTGTTTTTCTGTAATAACAGCTTGAGATTTAGCAGACAACAGCATTTTTCTGGCTACCATTTTATATTACAATTTTTCTTAACATCTTTGGGAAAGGATGCCACAAGTCTGTAAGGGCAGCTTGCCCGCGCTGCAAGCAGCAGCAAAGAATGCTTTGAAGTTATGTCTTTTCCAGTGCCTAATGATTCAGAGTTGCATGCAAACAAAAGCTTGCAGAAAGTTCTCCCAAACCTCCCTGGAGCTGTCCTTAATACTTGGTGTGCTAACAATGATCTCCGTTTGGGAAGCAATCTTCTCTTCCTCACTCCCAAGGTTCAGCAGGCTGAGGCAGAAATTGCGTCAGCTGTGAGTGCTTCTGAGCTACAGGCAGAGAAGAGGGACTTCTGACCTCCCAATGCAGTGTTTTGATGTGTGCATTTAATAAAGGAAAAAGAGTATTCGTGACTTGACTGCTTTAGGCCAGGTGGTTATAAGGCCCAGACATTTCCCCGGATAATGAGATCTGAAAATCAGAATTGCTCACTTGTAAATTAACTGCTCAAATTTGGCTAATGTATTGAATGCCCTTTAGAGGAATGACGTTTGATATCTCAAGGTCGGAAAAACTGCATAATCAGAGTTTCAGTTATGTGAATATACCAAGAACTGCCAGATTGGGTCAGGCATAGCCAGTCACTAGCTCTGGGCCTCAGGTGGGTAGGACCTTCGTGGGACCTTGTTTTTATCATTTTAAAGTTAGAAGTTTCAACCAGATAATTGAGAGCTGGCCTTCCACTCTAACAATGTGTATGCCAACACCTTTCCACAGGTGACCCTCAATTTGTTCTGGTGTATCAGGCAGGGGAAACTGGGGCTTAGGAAAAGAAAATGGATAAGATGTTTATTTTTCACACATACAGAGGAAGGCTTTGTGCACATCTGGCAATAACAGTCCAAGGTCAGTCCTTTACAAAGTCATCTAATACAGCAAGCAATTCCTTGTAAGCAAAAAATGACTGTGGGTAAGATGAAAGAACAACTTTGGGCCTAGAAATGGCCTCTGACAGTGGCACAAGTGTGGAACTGCATCTTATGATACAAGGTGTTATTCACAATGGTAAACGTAAAGCTTTTCTGTTTTGTTTTGTTTCTTAAAGCTTCTTTGATGTGTCCTTGTATCCGGGAAGACTCGATCGTTACTTGCCTTTTTACTCCAAGTAAATGTGTACCCCAAGGAAATATGAGTTTTGTGCTCATTGTGCTTGAACACATTGACATTTTGTTAACTGACTGCCCATTCTCATGAGGAGTCAACACAGATGGCAGGCTTTGAGGTCTCAGATGCAAGCCCTCCTTCCTTGAAGGAGCTTGGAGCCTGAATAAGAAACATAAATATGTTTCAATGAGATTTTCTTACAGTTTCAAGAACTAAATCCCCCTACAGCTTATTATTTTGGAATTTTAATTCTCTGCTCTTAGGTCTTCAAGGTGTATATATTTATCCATCTATCCATTCATTTGTAAATTAAATTCAAGTTTGGTGCCAGCCACTATGAAGCATCAGGGATAGAGAGGTGACTTTGACGCCATTCTTGTCTCTGAGAACTCACAGTTGTGTCTGGAAGACAGCCATGTAACCAACTCATTAAAGAATTGCATTTCATTATTAATTAATAGAATATTGGGAACCAACCAATTTGGTTGGTTCTTGACAAAAGTTCAATTCATACAGCTAAGGTATTTGGGGAGTTTCATTAGATCAAAAAAAGAAAAAAGCGCAGTCAGCGCTTGGGTTTTTTTACATAAAAGTCTGAACTTTAGGGTATCTTTCTTTGGAAAAAAATAAGAGGATATTCTAGAAAGACTGGCATGCATTCCTGGAAATGCATGAGGAAACTAAACTCGGAGATATAGCTGAGGAGTGGGTGCTTCCTAAATATGGTGCAAGTGATTTCTTGTTCATCTCAACCCACTATTTACACTGTGTTTACATATGTCATTACACTCAACCCTGGCCAGTCATGTGTGTTTCTTGTTTCTTCTCCTTAAGCATTTGAATTATTAGATTCTTGGATCAGAAGAAGGTCACGCTGGAGGTGGGAAGACCAGTTGGTAAGTTATCACAGCAGTGTCTGCAAGAAAAGGTGCTGGCAATGCAGATGGAGAGTCAAGAATAGTGGCAAGATATTTTGGTCATGGTGACAGAACTTGGTCACTGGAGGATTACATATTTTTACTTCTCCAGAGATATTTTTGGAATCTTTTGGATTTGTTTCCTTTATGCATTTGTTTCAACCTGATTATGGAAATCTTTCAGACATTACGTATCAGTTTTTTCCTCTCAAGGAACAAACTAGAGCCCTAGAGAAAATAGGCCAGGGTGTTGACGGCCTGGCTAAGCATTCTTCAAAGTAAGCTGATCTAAGCCCGGGTCCAGTCCAGGGAGAACCACTAAGCAAGGTGCAGGGAGCTATTCTCGGCTTAGGGAAATAAAACATGGTACGATATTCGGAAGTCAGGCACAGTATCAGGAACCCAGGTAAAGACAGAAGGAGCATGAATCAGAGACGCTGGCTTTGAGGTCAGCAACAGGTTAGAGCCCATCCAAGAGTCCGGGTAACAGTCACAGGATAAAAAGCGTATGTGTGTGTGTGTGTGTCTAATGTGGATGAAGCTGAGCGTGCAGGTGGAGGAAGCAGGTGGAAGTGAGGATTTAGGGGCCAAGAGGCAAGACAGTTCCTGACAGTCCAGGGAATCCACACCCAGAAGAGTCTGCTCCTGGCTTCCTATGTCTGCTACTTATCTTGCTATTCTCAGGGCACATCAGCTGGTGGTCTGCAGAGTGAGCATCCTGGTCCGATTGTCCCAAAGACAAGAGGAAGAAAGGAAACCAACCTTCAATGAGTGCCTTCATTGGGTCAAGTGTTTTCCTGGTTAGTCTTCACAATACTAGGAAGGCATTATTCTGAGAGTAACCTGACAGAGATCACAGGACAAATCAGTGACAAAGCCAGGCTTTGGACACGAAATCTTCCCATCTCCAAAGCCCACTCTTTCACTCATTCCATGTGGATTCTAGAGCAGGGACCTCTCAGTGTCACGTTTGATCTTGGATTCTGGAATCTAGAGCTTCTCTTCTAAAAATACCATTTTTAATCTCATGTATGGTGTTTATTACATTTAACTTTTAACAAAGTAACTAATAATCTTAAAAAAAATTCCAAATAGAATGTGAGCTTCTGAAAAAGTGAACACCATGTCTTTATTGTCTTATCTCTGTAATCCCCACAGTGCTAGCATGATGCCTTCACAGGTCCCAGGAGTGTGTGTGTGCGCATGTGTGCATGTGTGTGAACTGAATGAACATTCTTTCTTCACTTATCCCTGCTCCCTGTGACCCTATATTGGTTCTTTGGCCCCTGCTCCTGTCACTTCTGCACTTCTTCCCAGGCTATCTAATACATAGACATTGGCATTCCTCTATCTGGCTTTCAGACATTATTTTATCTTGATTTCCCTGTACTTGCTGGATTTGGGACCCATAGAGTCCCTCTCTCTTGCACATACTCTGTTTCCCCCATTACATTGTCTCCTGGGATCTTGGCTGGGTCTTGGACCCAGAAGGTTCCTGTATATGGATGCAAAGACTCTGCCTTGAGGGGATGGAAAAGACTTTCCATAGGGTGCAGTGACATATAAAGCAGACTGTGAAGACTGAAAGTATCTTAAGGAAAGGAAAAGGCATGCGTGATGGTTTATTTGAAGATCTGTGAGAAATTTAATGTCACTGGAGCCAATGATAAGTAGTGGAAGATGAGGCCAAATGAACTTTATATTAAGACAGTTTTTCTTTTTCTATTTGTTTCTCAGCATGAGGCAATGGGATGCAAAAATGACTCTTCCTACTTGATGTCCAGTGCTCTTCGAAGAGCATCGCAGCCTTACAAGAGGTCTCCATTCTGGAACCACTAGACCCAAGAGCCTGTGTTTCTCCTGAAGAGCTTCAGGTAGAGAGGGAACTCCCCAAGATTATAATTCTTCCCTCCAGTTCTCTAATACTTGCTGGTCAGAAATTTCTACTTTCCAACTAACATCTGATTTCTAAAAAACATTTTAGGTAGAATAGATGAAGTGTCCAAAAATCTTATACTCTCCCTTAAGGATTTAAATGTTTTAAGCTTATTTTAAACACAACTATTTATTAGAAAACATTGGGCAATTACTAATCATTTCATTGATTAAATATACTTATCAATGTTGTAGACTGTTTTAGGCTTTTTTTGGTATGCATGATATTTTTTTCTGAATTAAATTGAAATCACTTTTTCTATGCAATGTTTTTATCACTTGCATTCTTAAAGTTTTAATTGTAAATAATGTAAATATCTAAGAAAAAATCTTTGATTCTGCTAGACATTTTTTTTTCTCTGGTTGAGAAAAAATCCTAGGTCTTTTGAAGTTGGAGATTTCTACTTTGAAAAAGTCCTGTGAAACAGCATGATGGCCTAAGTGGGTCAGAATAAGATATACCTAAGGATTAATTTTAATTTTTGTCAACTTTGAATTTTTAGGAAAGCTTAAATAGCACAATACAGTGCAATAATTTAATCTGTAGACAAAATGTGCATGTTAAATCTTCTTTATCAATCTCAGCCTCCAGGAGTTTAATTCATCCTGGCCCTTCCACTCACTGTCTGTGTGATTTTGGGCAAAACGTTTCTGTGCCTCAATTTCCTCTTTTTGAAATGGAGACAATAATAAGAAGAAGAATTATTGTAAAGATTAAAATGAGATATTATTAGTAAAGTTCTTAGGGCAATGCCTGGCACTTAGTAAGTGTTCAACAAACGTTAAACTTAAAAAAATTACCTTAGATAGCTCAGCAATTATTACATGTTTGCTGCTATTGTAGCAAAGTCACAGAGGAAAAATTTGGGTCTATTTTTTGAATATAATAAGATTCAGAAAAACTCTGAGCATTAAAATTTTAAATGAATTTGTTATAAATATAGGTCTTCTAATGTCTTCCCATTTGGGAAAAAAAAACTTACCACAGATGACAGGTTCTCCCTTCAATGTCTAGGGAGGCAAGTCTCTAGCATTCTAATAAACTGCAAGGAATATGTTCACATTCTTTCACATTCATATTCCCAGCAAACAAGAAGTAGCAAAATCCAGCATTGCCTCTTCATTAAATTTGGTAACAAAACTCGTCCTTTAATTGAATTCTTATCTAATGACTCAGAGCTTGGAGGCAATCTGATACCTTTAATTTGGAAGTTGATTATGCATGTTAATTAAGACAAAATCATGATTATCTAGTTCTTGTTTGCCTTCTCTTAACCAGTCTCTTACATACTCCACCACTTCCCATATCCAAATATATTGATTGTTGATTAATGAGAATGAGCATTTTTCTTTTTATGAGAAGCACGTATTAGATCTAGGGGTCTAATTGATCCTTCCTTCTTTCTCCATGTACTAGTGTTTTAGTTCTTGGTTGATGATTGGGTTGAGTGTGGAAGCCACGGTAATGGTGAACAGCAGAAATTTGCAGGGTTCCAAAGATGCTAGTGTTCAGGGAGAAGGATGACCTCTAAAAGGGAATAAAAAACTAGGACAATGGGTTTACTTGGCTCTATGCTAATGAGAAAATATACACCTCTCAAACAATAGGTGATGTTACAGTGAAACTTTCTGGGAGTGGGTGTAAAGAAAAACAATCCTGACAAGCAGAAGGCAAATGTGCACAAGAGACTAGAGAGAGGAAGCAGACATACATCTAAAGAATCATGCGGCTCAGAAATCCAGGATTATTAAAATAGCTCATACATCGAAAAGCAGAGCTATTTCTAGTCCTTCAGCATGTCAGTTTGTTGCTAAGTGCCACCTGGCATGTGTACTTTGAAACTTGGGGATTTTATTCCTAGGAAAAGTGTGTAAATGTTTTCCTGCCAGCAGACATAAACAGTGCTAACAGCAGCAGCGTTAAGCTGAATCTCCTAAGACCCATCAATCTGTGGAACTTAATTCTTTTCTCAGATCTCAAGAGCCCATATTCTTCCTGCATCTAGTTCACAATCTCTGAAGTAATTAAGCTTCACCTAATAATTTTTTCTAGTTCCACAGTGGTTGCAATAGCTGTGCTTTCCACCACTGAAAAAACAAGAGTTATTTATTGTAAATGCTTATTTGTGGGTTCTAAGAAAGGATAGAAGAAACCAGAACTCCTGAAGCTGTCTCACTATAACTCATGCTACTCAGCTGCATTAGGGGATTGACAGCTGGACAACATTCCATCAGCAGTCTCTGGTTTTCCTCCTCTCAGGTTCCTTCCTTACCTGTCTCCATTCTGTGTATTCTCAGAAAGCCTCTTCCCAAGACTCTAGGACACCACTGTCCATTTTCACGTTTGTGACTATGAAAACACTCTTTATCAGAAATGTCCACTGTGGTAACCACTAGCCGCATGTGGCTATTGAACACTTGAATGGGGGTATTGTGGCTGAGAAACTAACTTTAAAAAGTTTTATTGAAGTCTAGTTGACACATAGTAAGTTGTACATATTTTAAATGTACAATTTGATAAGTTTCAACTATAAATACACACATGAAAACAACACCCAGTGAAGATAATGAACATAGCCATCACCTTGAAGAGCTTCTTTAGAACTCTTTGATCCTTCCACTCCACTCCTCCGTCCTCAGGCAATCACTGGTCTGTTTAATGCAATGAAGGATTAGTTTGCATATTTTAGAATTTATATAAATGGAAGAATAAAGTATGCAATCTTTTTTTGTCGGGCTTCTTTTAGCAAAATTATTTTTTGATTCAATCACACTGTAACATACATTTAATATATTCATAGTTCATTTCTTATTCTTGCAGTCCAGTATTCCATTGGATGGATATACCAGTTTGTCTATTCAACAGGTTGGTGAATACTTGGACGTTTTCCAGTGTTTGACGTTTGCAAATAAAGCCATGAACATTCATGTACAAGTTATTGTATGGACAGATTCCATTCATTTCTCTTGAGTAAGAACCTAGGAATTGTGGGAATGGTGGCATCTTGTAGTGAATGCATGCCTAATTTTCAAAGAACTGTCAGCCTGTTTTCCATCTGTAGTTTATGAGAGTTCTAGTTCCTCCATATTCTTTTTTTTTTTTTTTTTTAAATTTTTATTGAATTACAGGTTTTGGGGTACATGTGCAGAACGTGCAAGATAGTTGCATAGGTACACACATGGCAGTGTGTTTTGCTGCCTTCCTCCCCTTCACCCACACTTGGTATTCATCCCCAGGCTATTCCCCCCCAGCCCCCCCCACTGTCCCTCCCCCATTTCCCCCAACAGTACCCAGTGTATAGTAGACCGCCTCTCTGTGTCCATGTGTTCTCATTTTTCTCACCCACCTATGAGTGAGTATATGCAGTATTTCTTTTTCTGTTCTTGTGTCAGTTTGCTGAGAATGATGTTCTCCAGATTCATCCATGTCCTTACAAAGGACACAAACTCATCATTTTTGATTGCTGCATAATATTCCATGGTGTATATGTGCCACATTTTCCCATATTCTTGTCAGAGTTGATGTGTTTAATCTTTACAACTCTGATCATTCTAACAGCTTTATAATGGCATCTTATTGTGGTTTTAGTTTACATTTTTCTAAGGAATAATGATGCTGAGCACCGTTTCATGTGCTTGTTTGCCATTCACATGTCTTCTTTGGTGAAGTGTCTGTTTGGATCTTCTGCCAATTATTTTTGGGTCACTTGTTTTTTACTGAATTTTGAGAGTTTTAAAAAATACAAGTTCTTTTTTTTTTGAGACGGAGTCTTGCTCTGTCACCCAGTCTGAAGTGCAGTGGCATGATCTTCGCTCACTGCAACATCCACCTCCCAGGTTCAAGTGATTCTCCAGCTTCAGACTTCCAAGTAGCTGGGATTACAGGCGCCCGCCACTACACCCAGCTAATTTTTGTATTTTCAGTAGAGACCAGGTTTCATCATATTGGTGAGGCTGGTCTTGAACTCCTGACCCTATGATCCACCTGCCTTGGCCTCCCAAAGTGCTGGGATTACAGGTGTGAGCCACTGCACCCAGCCTGGATACAAGTTCTTTATAAGACATATGGTTTTCAACAATTATATGCTAGTTTCTTGTGTGCTTTTTCATTTCTTAACAGTGTCTTTTAAAAGAAATTTTTAATATGGAAAAAATCCAATTTATAACTTTTTAATGGATTATGCTGTTATTCTTGTGTACAAGAAACCTTTGCCTAACACGAAGTCATGAAGATTTTCTCTTATGTATTTTTGTAGATATTTTAAAGTTTCAGATTTAACATTTAGGTCTGTGACCCACTTTGTGTTCATTTTTGTGTCTATGCAAGGTATAGATCTAAGTTATTTTATTTTAATTTGGATATCAAATTTTCTTGGCATCAGTTGTTGAAAAGAGTATCTGTTGTCTGTTACGTTGCCTTTGAACCTTTGTCAAAATCAGTTTTCTGTATATGCGTGGGTTTATTTCTGGGCTGTTTATTCTTCCTCATTATCTATTTGTCTATCATCTTGCCAAAATGATGTTGTTTTTATTTCTGTAGATTTATAATTCTTAAAATCAGGTAGTGCCAAGTTTGTTTTTCTTTTTCAACATTATTTGATTATTCTAGGTAATTTGCATATCTACATGAATTTTATAAAGTTTATAAATATTTATTTTTTTTAAAAACTCCCTGGAATTTTGATTGTAATTGAATTGACTCTATATAATCAATTGAGAGAGAACTACATTTTACCAACAGTTGGCCTCCTGGCCCGTGAATAGAGTGTATCACTCCATTTATTTAGGTCTTCTTTATGTTCTGCTTGTAATGTTCTATAGTTTTCAGTATCTGGTTCATTTACATCTTTTTCAGATTTATCCCTAATATTTCTTGTTGCAGTCATAAAAGCAGTTGCATTTTGAATTTTAATTTTGGATTATTCATTGCTAAAATACAGAAATACAATTGATTTTTTTTGTTGTTGTTGAGACAGTCTGGCTCTGTCACCTAGGCTGGAGTACAATGACATGATCTCAGCTCACTGCAACCTTCACCTCCTGGGCTCAATCCAACCTCCCACCTCAGCTGCCCAAGTAGCTGGGACTACAGGCACATGCTGCCATGCCCAGCTAATTTTTGTATTTTTTTGTAGAGACGAGATCTCACTATGTTGCCCAGGTTGGTCTCAAACTCCTGAGCTCAAGCAGTCCACCTGCCTTAGCCTCCCAAAGTGCTAGCATTACAGGTGAGAGCCACCGCTTCCAGCCTGATTTTTGTAAATTGGTAAATATATTCTGCAAAAGTCCTTATACTTTCCATTGAATTTTCTACCTGTTTTCTGCAAATAAATACAGGTTTGTTTATTCCTTTCCAATCTGGATGCCTTTTCTTGCACTGTTGCAATGACTAGAAACTTTGGTTCAATATTGAATGCAAGTAGTGAAAGCAGAATCTTTGTTCTAGCTCTTGGTGGAAAGTCTCCAGCTTTTCTCCAGTAAGTGTGATGTTAGCTATAGATTGTTCACAGATGCCCTTTATAAGAATGAAGTAGATCCTTTCTATTCTTAATTTCGTGAGAGTATTATTAGGCATGAATGCTAAATTTTTGTCAAATATTTTAAATATGTCTATTGAAATTATCATACAACTTTTCTGTTTTAGTTAGTTTATATATGAATTACATTCATTTTTTTGTTAGTTTTTTTTTTTTTTGAGAAGCAGTTTCACTCTTGTTACCCAGGCTAGAGTGCAATGGCGCGATCTCGGCTCACCGCAACCTCCGCCTCCTGGGTTCAGGCAATTCTCCTGCCTCAGTCTCCTGAGTAGCTGGGATTACAGGCACGTGCCACCATGCCCAGCTAATTTTTCGTATTTTTAGTAGAGATGGGGTTTCACATGTTGACCAGGATGGTCTCGATCTCTTGACCTCGTGTTACATTCGTTTTTGAAGGTTAAAATAAACCTAACTTGGTCATAGTGTACTAATGGGTTTGATTTGCTAAATTTTGTTTATAATTTTTGTATATATTTTTATGAGGGCCCTGTTTCTTTTTCTTTTAATGTCTTTGTCTGGTTTTAGTATCAGGATGATATTGGCCTGGTCTCATAGAATGAGTTGGGAATTAATTCATCCTCTTCAATTTTTGAAAAATTGTTTAGAATTGATGTTATTTCTTCCTTAAAGGTTTGGTGGAATTTACCTGAGAAGACATTTGGGCCTGAACTTTTCCCTGTGGAGAGATTCGAATCTGTAAGTTTGATATCTTCAATAATATAGAACTATTCTAGTTATCTATTTCTTCTTGAATAAATTTTAGAAGTTTCTGCCTTTCAAGGAATTTGACCATTTATCTAATCTGTCAAGTTTACTGGCATAAAGTTGTGCAAAATATTTCTCCATTGTTCTTTTACTATCTGTAGAATCTGTAGTGCATTCACTTCTCTTATTCACAGCTTAGTAGTTTGTGTCTTCCTTCTTTATTTCCTGATCACTGTGGGTAGATATTCATTAATTTTATTGACCTCAAATAATCATCTTTTGTTGTATTAATTTTCTCTTGTTTTACTGTTTTCATCTATTTGTTAATTTTTTATTTTTATTTTTTGAGACAGAGTTTCACTCTGTTGCCTAGGCTGGAATGCAATGGTGCAATCTCAGCTCACTGCAACCTCTGCCTCCCATGTTCAAGCAATTCTCCTGCCTCAGCCTCCCAAGTAGCTGGGATTACAGGTGCCACTACCATACATGGCTAATTTCTGTATTTTTTTAGTAAAGACAGGGTTTGACCATTTTTGTGAGGCTGGTCGAAAACTCCTGACCTCAGGTGATCCACCTGCCTCAGCCTCTCAAACTGCTGGGATTACAGGTGTGAGCCACTGTGCCTGGCCTGTTTTTATTTATTTTTGCTCTGATTTTTATGTTTTTCTTCTGTTTACATTGGGTTTAATCTACTTTTTCATTTTTCCAGTTGCTTAAGGCTGGAGGTAGGGATATTAATTTTAGACCTTTCTTATTTTCTAATATAGGCATTCTCCTGTTATTCCATATTGGCTGGAAGCATAAGTCTGGAACTAAAAATTTAATTTAATTTAATTTAACTAACTTAAACAGCCATGTGTTGCTAGGGGTCCCATATTGAACAAGACAGTCTGTGGGGTGAGAGGAAGTAAACTGAAGTGGAACAGCCTGTGATTTCATTTTGTGAGACATACTGAGAGATGGTATATTGGACAGCTCCCTAGATCTCATTTAATGCCCAGTGGCTTTGAGAGTATTCTTGCAGCCATGCCTGACAATGACTGCTTGCTGCTCAGATGAAGCCCATTACTCCTTCCTCATGTTTCACTGTTAGGCTGAGAGCATTAATTTGCAGAAATCTGGCTTTCTTTTCACTTCGGCAGTCTGGTTCCAAACTCTCTGTAGGCTGGGTCTAGTTACTACTCTCTTATGACTCTGCGTAGAATGCCCTCCATGGATGCACTAAGTAGGTGTTGCCAATCGACTCCCAGGTTGATACAATGTTGCCTTATTTTATGTTTATTAAATGAAAACTCATCTCCTTCCACATGTGGCATTAAGCATTGACACTATTAGCATTTTGGGAGGCCCAGGAGTGCAGATCAACTGAGGTTAGGAGTTCATGACCAGCTTGGCCAACATATTGAAACACCATCTCAACTAAAAATACAAAAATTAGCCAGGCATGGTGGTGCATGCCTGTAGTCCCAGCTACTCAGGAGGCTGAGGTAGGAGAATCACTTGAATCCGAGATGTGGAGGTTGCAGTGAGGCGAGATCACACCATTGCATTCCAGCCTGGGCCACAGAGCGAGACTCTGTCTCAACAACAACAACAACAACAACAACAACAACAACAACAACAACAACAAAGAATTGATACTATTAAAGGAAACCCTGAGTATTTTCCCATTCACAACGATTATTAGCCCCAGACAACTTAAAGCTAAAAAATAACAACAACAAAAAAGAAAAACCAAAAACTTTTGTTTTACTTTTTAAGTCACTTCATCTCTAGTCAGGTATGCAATTAGGTTTTGTACGCCTGATTCATTTCAATTCAGATAGATTTGCTTGCAGAGTTATGATTGCAGAACCAAAATGCATGCGTACTGCTTCTGATAGCAAAAGGATATTAGACCATAGAAGATCTTGTAACTTCTCTGTCCCATAAGACTGGTAATAGATCTCTATTATTAATACAATCACGTTTACTGGAAAACAGAGTTCTATTTTTTGGTGCCTCCAACAGAAAATGTAGACGTGCTTGAGACAGACTCGTTCATCCATAAACTATTAATTGATCATCTTTTACATTCTAGACACCGGAGATAAAACAATAAACAAAGCAGACAAAAATCTCTCACTTCACAGAGATTCTGTTCTGCCTGAAGGAAACTGTCAATAAGTATAATAAATAAGTAAAATATGTGGAATGTGAGATGGTAATAAGTGCTATGAAGTAGAACGAAGTGGGAGCAGGAGTAGGGAGCGACAGGGTGGCTGTGATTTTAAATTGGGTGATTTAGAAAGGCTCACTGAGAAGGTGACACTTGAACAGAGGACTGAAGGGGGTGAGGGAGTGAGTTTGGGGAAGAGTATTTCAGGTTGGAGCAACAGCAAATGTAAATGCTCTCAAGCCAGAATGTGTGTGACATGTGCCTGTGCAGGCAACAGCATGGAAACAGTTTGGACTTAGCAATACACCTTGGATTTTCTAAATGTATAACAGACTTCAGATACCTCATCATTGATCTTCCTAGCATTCTCATGTATGCGTTGTGCAATGTCTTTAATTTACGTGTAACTTTATGAATGTATGGATTTATTTTTACACTCCATGTTATTCCAAAAATATTAGACATAATTTCTAACTGGATCTTTCATCTTCTGTCTGTTTTCCCTGGAATACAACTATTAGAGTAATTTTCCTAAAACACTGTTTTATTCATTTTTAAGAACTCAAAACTGCTTCTTTAATCAAGCAAAATTTTCAATTTGCTGTTCAAGGTCCTCTGTCACAGCTACGATATTCCTTCGTCGGCCCTACCTCCATATGACCTGCCTATCTGTCATATGTATTCCTACCCACACATGAGCTCATGCTGGCCCCCCGCCTTGAGAGCCCCCATTTCTCACTGCCAATTCATTTCATATGTAACTTTGAAATAAAAAATCAAAACTCAAATCTACATCACTTATTGATTCAACAAAGCATTTCTTTACTATCTTCTATACACCAGGCATTGAACAGCACGAAATCTTATGCAATTAACGTGATCCTTCAACAATGATTTTCTTTTTCTGGTCTCCTACAACAGTCTAAAAATATACAACAGAATCCTGTATTTCATTAAATATTCTTGTTCAGTTTCTACTGTTAATACATATTTTCCCCAGGGGTAAGCGGTAAATTCCTTGAGGACAGGAGTTTTGTCTTTTGTTACTTTGCACTTTTCACAGTGCCTGGCATAATAGAAGCAGATTAAAAATTTGTTGATACCTTGATTTAATTTCCAAGGGTTTTTTTGGAAGCTGTCACAGCAAACCTCTGAGGATCTTTTTAAATTATATTTAATTACTCTCCTATCGTATTGATTAAGTAAAAATGGCAACTTCTGCAACACACGATAAAACAGCGAGTATTTCATTGGCTAGCCAGATCACCCAAGGCTTTTATAACATTGGATGAAAGCTACATCACCCACTTTCTCCTTTCAGTTGATGGTATTTTCATCTGTACAAAAACTACGGCCCATCGGCTGTTTTAACAGTGATGAATGTGGGCTCCAGCAGATAATGCTGAGTGCTGTGCTCAAACTGAGAACATTCATCATGCACTCCTCTCTGTGGATGGGTGAACAAATCCCCAGGTCCCCATTGTTCATAATGGGACAAGACACATCTCCTTCTTTCAAACAGCAAGACAGCTGTTTAAATTTTCATGGCATCTATGAATTGTCCACAGAACCTTGCCTTACAAGACGTTTTATTCCAGCTAAATTCCAGCCACACTGGGCTTCTTCCTGTTCCTTGTCAATCCCTTTCCTAGCCTCAGGTCTTCAAATTTTGCTGCCCTCCCTGCCTGGAATGCTCTTCTCTCGGCTCTGAAAAGCCTCATTTTTATTCTTCGGCTTTCAGCTCAAATAACGCCCCCTCATAGTAGTCTTTTGTTACCACTTTTATTTACAAATGCCCTCTCTACCTCCAACACAACCTGTCAATTACTGTTATGCCACCTCTTTATTTCTATAATAGCATTTATCCCAATCTAGCCTAGAAGAGGTCTGGTACTTGGTAAATATGTGATAAGTGAAAGAACAAATAACCAGTTATAAAATTAGCTACATGTTGTTTACCAGTGTTGTTTATCACTTCCTGCTCCATCCTGTAAGTGATATCCACAAACCACATGTGCAGTACTTGACTTTCAATAACTTACAGCTTTAATAATTATTATTGATTTTATTTGAATACATGGAAGTGAAAATTTTAAATGAGAAATGTCCTGTTGAACCACATCCCTGGACTGTCCTGTTTTTGTTCCTTAAATAGCCTTAACTTCCCTTAGTGACCTCTGATTATCTCTTAGCTCTGTGGGTTTAACCCTGATCAAACTCATTTAATCTTTCAACGGCAGGGCAATCCTCACATGAATCAGAATCCTTCATTTGTGTTGTACAGAAAACATCTACATCTTTACAGCAGCTCTGTGAGTTGGGCAAAGCATGCAGCTGGGTGATCGCCACAGTACAGATTAAAAAGAGGTTTAAAAAGATAAGTGACTTTACTAAGGTCATGTGACTAGAAAATAAGGGTAAAGGCAGAGATGAGACAAGGGAATCTGTTTCTGTATTACGAGGGTGCCCTCATGGCACTCAGGAAATCTTATTGTCAGTGTCTTCCTGGATGAAAACAATGAGAACACACCACTGAAAAAAGGAAGTCCTCAACAAAAAGAAAGTCCTCAGAAAGAAAGTAAAGGGCATACACAAAATCATCCTCACCCCTAACTCCTGTCATGACCACAGAGCTGGTGGTAGTTTCAGAAAGCAGGCCTGTTCCCACGCTCTCAGCCACGTGGATTTGGTTTGCTCTCCTTCTCTGGGTTGCTCTCAATTCCTTTAGTAACTTGCATTTATTTTTTATTTTGTTTTCTTTTGTTTTCTTTTATTTTATATGAGCCGAAGTCTTACTCTGTAGCTAGGCCAGAGTGCGGTGGCACGATCTCAGCTCACTGCAACCTCCGCCTCCTGTCAAGTGATTCTTCTGCTGCAGCCTCTAGAGTGACTGAGACTACAGGAACGCACCATCACACCCAGCTAATTTTTGTATTTTCTTTTTAGTAGAGACAGAGTTTCACCATGTTGGCCAGGATGGTCTTGATCCTTGACCTCATGATCTACCCACCTTGGCCTCCCAACGTGCTGAAATTACAGGCGTGAGCCACCATGCCCAGTCCATTTGCATTTATTTTACATTAATTTGGGCTTCTGCCATCAGCCTGTCTTTCTAGTTGTTCTTTATTTATTAATTTAGGAGTACATATATTCAATCAAGAGCTGTGATTTCATATGGAAGCAAAATTGGACCTCTATTTATTTTTATTATTATTTTTTGAAATGGAGTCCCACTCTGTTTCCCAGGCTGGAGTGCAGTGGCAGGATCTTGGCTCACTGCAACCTCTGCCTCCTGGGTTCAAGCAATTCTCAGGCCTCAGCCTCCTGAGTAGCTGGGACTCCAGGTATGTGCCACTGCTTCTGGCTAATTTTTATATTTTCAGTAGAGACAAGGTTTCACTATGTTGACCAGGCTGATCTCAAACTCCTAACCTCAGTTGATCTGCCTGCCTTGGTGTCCCAAAGTGCCGGGAATACAAGTGTGAGCCACTGTGCCTGGCTCAAAATTGGACTTTTAAAGAAGAAGAGCTCCCAGATTACAATTACTCTAAATAAGGTTTTGGAGACTTACTAAAACAGAATTACCTGGGGGAACAAGAGAAAAGGAGAGAGAGAGAGAGAGGAGAGAGAGAGAGAGAGAGAGAGAGAGAGAGAGAGAGAGAGAGAGAGAGAGAGAGAGAGAGAGAGAGAGAGAGAGAATGAATATGAATGAGATCTAAGAGCATGTCACAGTAGAAAAAACAGAAATTTATGTCTCAAGCTCAGCAGAGGAAGGTAGAAGCACGTATGTCTGTGATTGCATGAGCATCTGAATTTTACCATCCTTATCTGCAGATGTCAGCAGCAGGGGTATTACTGAAAGAACCCCAAGTAGATCAGAAAAGAATGATCCATACACAGCAAGCCACTGAGCATGCCAGGAATGAGATCTTTTGGCTTATTTAATGGCTGCCTAACATTGGTGGGGGAGGTGGGGACTCTGCTTCTCAGACACATCACAACTAGTCCAGAAATCCCATGTGGGATGAGTAGGCCCAGCCCCTTCACTGGTTTGGTTCTTTAGTCAGTTACCTTTTCTCTGTGGGTTTGAGTTTCCTCACCTAAAGAAACCTCGTCATGGCCTACCGTATTTGCTCGAGTTGTGGGGACCAAGTGAGAAATGTAGGAGAGGCAGAATTTTGGAATCTATTAATTAAATCCATACAGGTACAGGTTATCTTCCTGTTCTTAATGCATCGATGGACCTGCTCCTTGCTAGCTCTGCTAATGACTTTTGTGAGTCCCTTTGGGATTTCTTCAGCTCTGCTTGTTAATGGTTATTTCATTTCAGCTCAGGATGTAGAAGCTGCTTAAGGATCCTGCTCTCATCTGTTCCTTCCTATGTCTAGACTGGAGAGACTGACTTGCATGAAATGTAATTTTGGTGCTGGCAGGCCAGCTGCTGTCTGTGATATCATGGAAGGTGACCTTACGTTGCCTACAGATGTTAAACACTGCTTGCAGGTGACCTGGCAATTCTGTCCGTCTCTCCATTCTGCATACGAAATCTCCCCATCAATCAGAACTTAGCATAGAGGGATTTGTTCCGCTAAAGGTCTCATCGAAATTTCTGAACTATCGCTGACAAAAGAAAAAGGGAAAAAAGTAAGGCCAATTTATTTCCAGGCTTTTGCTAAGCAGCAGATGTTTCCTGTGCAAAAGTAATATTACAGCAGCATATTATATTTGCATAGTATCATATGGTTTTGAAAAACAAACTTTGTTTTAAAAATTATACAAGGAATCATGAATATATTCACATTGAAAAAACTTGAAACAATATGGAAATATATAGAGGCAAGGGTTTCTTCTGGGAAAAAACAGGGAACTTGGGTGATATAAGAGATATAGTTGAAGGAAGATCTTAATTTTGACTCTATATTGAACTGTGAGTGTTTGTCAGTCCATAGCTTGTATAAACGTTTGTATACATATATGTAAATATATATTCAGATAAAAATATATAAAAAATTTCTTTATATAAATAGAGTCATACTAAACATATTGTTCAGCAATTTTTTTCTTAATCTTGATGAGCTTTCTAAGTCATTAGGAAATAGATTTGCTGCATTAAAAAAATATATAGCTCCATGCTATTCCCAGAGTATGTCAATTACTTTCCTACATATGACATTTGTTTTGAATTTGCTGATATAACAATGTTGCAACAAACATTTCTGAACATACAGCGTTCTGCACATGGATAGGTATTTCTTTATTTTATTTTTTTATTATTATACTTTAAGTTCTGAGATACATGTGCAGAGCATGCAGGTTCGTTATAGAGGTATACATATGTCATGGTGGTTTACTGCTCCATCAGTCTGACATTTACATTAGGTATTTCCCCTGATGCTATCCCTCCCCTAGTCCCCCACCCCCTGACAGGTCCCAGTATGTGGTGTTCCCCTCCCTGAATCCATGTGTTCTCATTGTTCAACTCCCACTTGTGAGTGAGAACAAGCGGTGTTTGGTTTTCTGTTCCTTGTTAGTTTGCTGAGATGATGGTTTCCAGCTTCATCTATGACCCTGCAAAGGACATGAATTCATTCTTTTTTATGGCTGCATAGTATTCCATTGTGTATATGTGCCACATTTTCTTTATCCAGTCTATTCCATTGTGTATATGTGCCACATTTTCTTTATCCAGTCTATCATTGATGGGCTGTTTCCAAGTCTTTGCTATTGCGAACAGTGCTGCAGTAAACATACATGTGCATGTGTCTTTATAGTGGAATGATTTATAATCCTTTGGTATATACCCAGTAATAGGATTGCTGGGTCAAATGATATTTCTGGTTCTAGATCCTAGAGGAATTGCCACACTGTTTTCCACAATGGTTGAACTAATTTACACTCCCATTAACAGTGTAAAAGTGTTCCTATTTCTCCACATCCTCTCCAGCATCTGTTGTTTCCTGACTTTTTAACATCACCATTCTAACTGGCATGAGATGTTATCTCATTGTGGTTTTGATTTGCATTTCTCTAATGACCAATGATGATGAGCTTTTTTCCATATGTTTGTTGGTGCATAAATGACTTCTCTTGAGAAGTGTTTGTTCATATCCTTTGCCCACTTTTTGATGGGGTTGTTGGTTTTTTTTTCTTGCAAATTTGTTTAAGTTCTTTGTAGATTCTGGATATTAGCCCTTTGTCAGATGGGTAGATTGCAAAATTTTTCTCCCATTCTGTAGGTTGCCTGTTCACTCTGATGATAGTTTCTTTTGCTGTGCAGAAGCTCTTTACTTTAATTAGATCTCATTTGTTAATTTGGCTTTTGTTCCCACTGCTTTTGGTGTTTTAGTCATGAAGTCTTTGCCTATGCCTATGTCCTGAATGGTATTGCCTAGGTTTTCTTCTAGGGTTTATGGTTTTAGGTCTTACATTTAAGCCTTTAATCTGTCTTGAGTTAATTTTTGTATAAGGTGTAAGGAATGGGTCCAGTTTCAGTTTTCTGCATATAGCTAGCTAATTTTCCCAATACCATTTATTAAATAGGGAATCCTTTCCCGATTGCTTGTGTTTGTCAGGTTTGTCAAAGATCAGACAGTTGTAGATGTGTGGCATTGTTTCTGAGGCCGCTGTTCTGTTCCATTGGTCTATATGTCTGTTTTGGTACCAGTATCATGCTATTTTGATTACTGTAGCCTTATAGTACAGTCTGAAGTCAAGTAGTGAGATGCCTTCAGCTTTGTTCTTTTTGCTTAGGATTATCTTGGCTATGTAGGCTCTTTTTTGGTTCCATATGAAGTTTAAAGTAGTTTTTCTAATTCTGTGAAGAAAGTCAATGGTAGCTTGATGGGGATAACATTGAATCTATAAATTACTTTGGGCAATATGGCCATTTTCACAATATTTATTCTTGCTATCCATGAGCATGGAAGGTTTTTCCATTTGTTTGTGTCCTCTCTTATTTCCTTGAGCAGTGGTTTGTAGTTCTCCTTGAAGAGGTCTTTCACATCACTTGTTAGTTGCATTCCTAGGTATTTTATTCTCTTTATTAGCAATTGTAAATGGGAATTCACTCATGATTTGGCTCTCTGTTTGTCTATTATTGTTGAGTAGGAATGCTTGTGATTTTTGTACATTGATTTTATATCCTGAGACTTTGCTGAAGTAGCTTATCAGTTTAAGCAGATTTTGGGCTGAACGACTGGGTTTTGTAAATGTACAATCATGTCATTTGCAAACAAAGACAATTTGACTGCCTCTCTTCTGATTTGAATGCACTTTCTTACTTTCAGTTGCCTGATTGCCCTGGTCAGAACTTCAACACTGTGTTGAATAGGAGTGGTGAGAGAGGGCATCCTTGTCTTGTGCCGGTTTCCAAAGGGAATGCTTCCAGCTTTTGCCCTTTCAGTATGATATTGGCTGTGGGTTTGTCATAAATAACTCTTATTATTTTGAGATATGATCCATAAATACCTAGTTGATTGAGTTTTAGCATGAAGGGTTGTTGAATATGCCTTTTCTGCATCTATTGAGATAATCATGTGGTTTTTGTCATTGGTTCTGTTTATGTGGTAGATTATGTTTATTGATTTGCATATGTTGAACCAGCTTTGCATCCCAGGGATGAAGCCAACGTGATTGTGGTGGATAAGCTTCTTGATGCGCTGCCGGATTTGGTTTGCCAGTATTTTATTTTCTTTAAGTGGGATAGAAACCTGGAAATGAAATTGGTGAATCATACTTTGGGTAAATTACCTCTCTGGGACTCAGTTTATTTTCAGCAAAATAAATTTAATATTACCAACCTCGTGTCATTTTGAGCATTTAAAATTAAAATTAAATATTTAAATTATAAAGCCAAGTTCATTCTCTTTATTGAAGTCTTTTTAAAAAGTCATTTAAAATTCTTTTTCCCCCTCACTATTCTCACAGTCGTTATTCCTCTACATCTGTTCCTGTATGTTCTGTTCTATATAAGATGTTTGATGTGCAAAAGAAGAAGTTAAACAACTATTTAAATTCCTTTACTCCACCTTCTTCTCACCCTGAAGAATGTTCCAGTTCTGTTTTCTGTCTTCCCTTCTCTGCCTCTTGTCTTCTCTTCCCTGGTTTGTTTTGTCTGTGGTTCCTATCCTTTCTTTTCACAAGCTACATGGAGGCAGCCATCTGGGAATTTGCCTCTGAGGCTGGGGGAGTCGTGAAGTGAGGGTTGAAAGTACTGGGGTGTGGAGCTTCTTCTGGGACAAGTTGCCAGCTGGAGCTGAACCAGAGCTGAGTCTAGGAGCCAGAAGTCAAAGTGGCACCATGGAAGGTATACAGGAAAGCTTCAAGTTTTAGGGTTAAAGCATTTAATGCTTTAAATGAATCTTCTAATGGGCTCATTACTAGCTTCTTCAGAGGGGCAGGCTGAGGGACGTGAAGAAGGAGGGACACAGGTAGGGCTGGAAGTGCACTGAGGTTTGGCAGTGAAGGTAGCATCCTGCAGCCAGGGCTTGGCCTCTTCTTTAGCTGCCTCAAGCCCCGGTATGCACAGTCCTCGGAGGAGGTGGGTGGCAACCTTGGCCAAAGGCAAATACAGGAGAAGGATTAGTTTCTAGTTCTTAAATGTCATAGTGTTTTGCAACATTCCAATATTTTAACCTTTTTAAACTCCTCTGTTAAATGTGGGCATGTTTGATGTAGATTTTCCCCTTAAAATGTTTTCTCTCCCTCGAAATCCATCATGTTCTTTTTTTAAAAACCAAATTTATCTTTATTGATTTATTTTGAGATGGAGACTTGTTGTGTTGGTCTTGAACTCCTAGACTCTGGCGGGGTTCCTGCCTCAGTCCCCCCAGGGTCGCTGGGATTACAGGCTTGCACCAAGGTCACCATACCCGCTCCATCACATTCTTCAAGAATTGTTTCTCTGATGGCTGTAGATCTGTTAGCGTCTTATGTATTTGTTTTGAAGGGAAAGACTAAAGCACAGTTGCAGACTGAAGCCTGAAACTACCACAGATTAAATGGGAGCACCCTGTTGATGTTATAACTAGAGGAGTGAGGTTTGAAACCTCTGTTTCTTGGCTAGGTGTAGCCCTGAGGCAGTGAATGTTGCCAGCAGGCTTAAATACATCCTGACACTTTTCTTGGTGGGGATCAGTGCTGTACATATGATGCCTGTTAACTGCTTAGATGACGATCGAGCAGGGACATTAGGACGTTAGAGAGATGATTAAAGCTGTTGCTGAGGAGTTTTGCTGCACCCGGTCTCAGCTTTGCATCTTCATGTGAATGCAGTTTTCTCATCATGCAACTGTTCTATTGCCTGAGCAGGTTAGGGCCATCTGCATAGACTGGAAATCCAGAAGGGAAGGACTTCATGGGGTCCGTTGACTTGTCCTGGCCCTACCAAGCACTTGGTGTGTTTAATCAACACTCTTTAACATAAACGAGAGGAAGAGAAAACATGGCAGATCCGCGGTTGGATCTGTGATCTCTCAGTTCTTCCCTTGGAACCTCTGCAAGGGAATCCATGCTGTTCATTATGCTCCCCCAGAGAACATTATGAGCTGTTCTATGGGGCCAGATTTTCATCCTACAATTATCTGAGAATAGTTCCCATATTGTAGGAGAGATGACTGTCTGGTCCAGTGAGTCAAGAGGGATAAAAGCACAATCCATTTGTTGGGGGCTGGGGGAGGCATGGTCTGGTGGCTAAAGAACAAAAACCCAACATCTATCCTGGGTATGACATTTAACTCAGTGCATTAGGCATGCCATTTTATCTTATGGTACAGAAATCTTGGGAAATGTTACAGCTGCCTAGGTGCTGGGTTGTTCCCAAGATTTATGCCTTCAATATGCTTTCGATTTTAATTCAAAGTATGAAATAACATGGCCACAAAATGCTGATGTAAGTCTCTAGGTTTTCTTTGTTTGTTTGTTTTTTGAGACGGAGTTTCGCTCGTTACCCAGGCTGGAGTGCAATGGCACGATCTCGGCTCACCACCTCCGCCTCCTGGGTTCAGGCAATTCTCCTGCCTCAGCCTCCTGAGTAGCTGGGACTACAGGCACGCGCCACCATGCCCAGCTAATTTTTTGTATTTTTAGTAGAGACGGGGTTTCACCATGTTGACCAGGATGGTCTCGATCTCTTGACCTCGTGATCCACCTGTCTCGGCCTCCCAAAGTGCTGGGATTACAGGCTTGAGCCACCGCGCTCCGGCATATCTCTAGGCTTTCAATTGAATTTAGGAAACTTGGGGTTTTCTTACATTTGGTCTCTATGCCATCCTTAAAACCACGTGAGTCCTTTGTATCAGGCTCCGACTGCACAGAGAGCTCTCTCCACATAATCCGTGACTCTTCCGCCTTACATCCTGTTGAAAAATGCACGCTTTGAATGAAGAGACCTTCCAAACAGGCTTTGTATGAGCAATGACTGTTTATTCACTGGGTGCAGGTAGGCTAAGGCCAAAAAGGGCATTAGCAAAGGGTAGTGGGGTAGGAGTGGTTTTATATGTTTGGGTAGTTTTTTGGGGGGCGGGGCTGTTGCAGAGTAAGATTAGTTACAGTGGTGGGGGCAGAGGGCAAGGAGTATACATGACCACAAGTTCAGTTACAATGGCAGGGTTGGGTGAGAGGTATTTACATTATCATAAGAACAGTTAGGGTGGCAGGGTTGGGTGAGGGGCTTGTCCGGGGAAGCTCCGCTGGACGATCAGGGACAATGGCGAACGCAGGCAGGAGGTGGGAGACATCAGCCAAGGAAAGCAGGACTTCAGACTTTCAGGCTCCAGGCTTGCATATGGAGACCTGACATATCCCAGGAAAGCAAATCTTTTGGTCCCTTCTGTTCCTGTCTCCTCCTTCTTGTCTTATTTCAATGTCTGTTTTCACACCAGACCTTACACCTAGAAAATTCTCCCACTTTCCTTCCAATAATAACTCTCCTTACCTCTAATCCTTTTATCTTATTCCACTTTTCAAATTTTTCTTGCTCATTTAAAATCAGTAAAAAGATGAACATTTATTGACTTAGACGTGATTTCTTCTACCAGTGCTTAGCACAGTGCCCAATATACTACATGCTCTATGAATTTTTTTTTAAATAAATGAATGAATACTTCCTCCTTCACAAGACAACTTGATTATTAAATATGAAATGGGAATGGTGGCGGCCTATTCGTTGGGATACCAAGTCAAAGTTACGTAGGACTCTCTACTTTAAGGAGCACGCTGTTGCTACTGCCTGGAATGCCCTTGCCTTCCACCCAGGAACTCCCCAATTCCTCACCGCTGACCACATCTTAGCCAGCTTTCGGGACTTGGCTTAGGGTCGCTTCCTTCAGAAAGCCTTCCAGAGCTTCCAAGGCTATAGGACTCCTCCTCTGCGCTTCCAGTCTGCAGATTTCTCATGGGACTGGCATTTACTCCCGTCTCTCCCCTCTCTTCACAGCAGTTACAACAGTGCCTTCTTTTCCAGGGTTTCAGTTATGCACAGTCAACCATGTTCCAAACATACTAAACAGAAAATTCCAGAAATAAACAATTCATAAATTTAAAATTGCACGCCATACTGAATAATGGTATGAAATTTTTTGCCATCCCATTCCATCTACTGGACAAAGTGAAGACGAAGTGAATTGCCGTCCTCACTTTGGCCAGTAGATCCTGTAGACACTCCTGCCCATTAGTCATTAGTAGCTGTCTTGATGATCAGATCAACTGTCTGAATATCACAGTGCTTGTGTTCAAGTAGCTCTTATTTTACTTAATAAGAGTCCCGAAGCATAAGAGTAGTGATGCTAGCAACTTGGTATGCCAAAGAGAAGCTGTAAAATTCTTTCTTTAAGTGAAAAGGTGAAAGCTCTTGTAAGGAAAGAGAAAAATATATATGCTGAGGTTGCTAAGAGCTGTGTTAAGAACAAATCTTCTATCTGTGACATTGTGAAGAAGGAAAAGAAATCCATGCTAGTTTTGCTGCTACACCTCAAACCGGAAACACTGTGGCCACAGTGTGATGACTTTTATGACAGTATATTTTTATGATACCATGTGTCTGTTATAATACCATAATTACTTATGCTGCCTAATTTAAAAATAAAACTTTATCATAGGTATGTATGCACAGGAAAAACATATGTGTATGTATATAGTACAAAACCACACACATATATATAGTACAATATATATATAGTACTATATATATATATATACATATATATAGTACAATATATATATGTATATATATATATATATGTGGTTTTGTACTATAATGTGTGGTTTCAGGCATCCACCAGGGGTCTTGGAACTCTCCCCACTGGCCCCTGAGTAAGGGGAATATTGCATTCTTCACCGGTCCTCCATTCCTAGCAAGGGCCCTGGAAATTGAAGGCAAGCAATGCATGCTGGGAATGGATAAATGACACTGGTTTGGATGACTTTTAGGAAGTGTGGCTGAATGAGAAGGGAGACTGGAAGGCTTTTATAAGAAGGACCGATACTTTTCAGGAAAAGAGTGAGGGAGTGAGATTCCATCTTAAAGCTCCAAGAATTTTCAAGAGTTGAGGGAGGCGTTCTCAAATTCAGCAACTGAAGGGTGAGGGGTAAGAAGAGCATCACCCATTCTTCAGGTTTCACCAGCATACACCATCTTGGTATTTCGTCTCTACTGTAATTTCTGTTCCTACCACGTATTGCAGTGTGCAATTATCTTTTTGTCTCAGTCCATTCTGGCTGCTGTAACACAGTACCATAGACTGGGTGGTTTAAACAGCAAACATTGGTTTCCCGCAGTTCTGGAGAGTGGGAAATCCAAGACCAAGATGCCAACAGATTTAGTGTCTAGGAAAGGCCCTCCTCCTGGTTCATGGATGCTGTCTTCTAAATTGCCATAAGGGGCGGGGGGGGGCGGTCCTCAATTGCCATAAGGAGAGAGGGGGGGTCTCTGGGTCTCTTTCGTAGAGGCACTAATCCCAATCATGAAGGCTCCACCCTTATGACCTAATGACCTCCAAAAGTCCCCCCATCCAAATACCATCACATTAAAAATTAGGTTTCAGCATATGAGTTGGCTGGGGGGACATGGTGCAGGGCATAAACATTGTCTATAACACTCTGCTCATTGCTTGTGAACACTCCACTATAGCTGACGCTCCTTCAGATAGGAGAGGACAGTTTCAGAGCTCTGCTTATCCACGACACTGTGGGCTAAGGGCTTAACAAAGAAAGAAAGGCCTGCTCTCTACCTGGCCAGTCTTGTTTGAAGGCCTCCTTTAGGGAGAGGAGGGATACCTGTTGTAGGTGGCTGGTTTTCCAAAGTAAATTTTTCTGGCATGTACTTATTATAATTTATCTTGCCATGGATATTTATAATTAAAGACTATAATCCTGTTCTCTAATTGGCGTAGTTTCAGGGTGGCATGGCTTACATCTGGACTGTCTAGGTTACCCCCTTACTTCTTCCTTTTACCCCATTTTCCTCTTTGTGAATCAAAGTGTCTCCTGGCACTCACTTTGTGTTTGCACTTCCTGACTTTGCTGCTGTGTAGAGAATCTGCATGTGTGGACATTGCTTTGGCTCCCTCTAGATCAGAAGTTCCTTGTGGACCTACTGTGAAGTTAGCAGAGTGTGTGTGTGTGTGTGTGTGTGTGTGTGTGTGTAGGAAAGTGGTACAAATACTATTTTTAAGACTTTCAAAAAGCTGGATGAAAACAGCTTATTTGTGGGAAATAAGATCATACAGGCTAACTAAACAACTAGACATTAGTTGTTTTGTGTGTGTCTGTGGGTGCCAGAATTCTATTTGGGAAGGTAGGGTATAGACAGAGTAGACGCATTTTATTTTTTTTGAGACGGAATTTCACTCTTGTCACCCAGGCTGGAGTGCAATGGTGCGATCTCGGCTCACCGCAACCTCCGCCTCCTGGGTTCAGGCAATTCTCCTGCCTCAGCCTCCTGAGTAGCTGGGATTACAGGCACGCACCACCATGCCCAGCTAATTTTTTGTATTTTTAGTAGAGACGGGTTTTCACCATGTTGACCAGGATGGTCTCGATCTCTTGACCTCGTGATCCACCCGCCTTGGCCTCCCAAAGTGCTGGGATTACAGGCTTGAGCCACCAACAGATTTGGGTTAAATTTGCAGCTCAGTCATTAACACACCGTGTGACCCTATGTAAATTCTTAACCCTTTACATTCTGTTTCCCCACTGAGATGGCAGGACTAATAGTCACTGAGCTAAAGTGTTTTGGAGACTGAGTGAAATTCTATTTGTTGAGTTTCTGGCACATCATAAAGGCTGTATTTGGTCACCCCAGGAGCTCCGTCACTTTAATATTCAGAATGTGTCTTCCTTTGAGTTAATGCATAATTTAAAATTTTCATCTCATCTGTATATTAATTAGTTGCCTCTTTTCAAAAGCGTTAAATGACACCGGCTCAGGCATCCTGTCCTCTGTGACAGGCCTCTGAGAGAGGATGCAGTCAGAGAAAGTTGGTTGGGAGCCCCACTGATTTTTCCAACATTTTTTTAAGAGTGAATTTTCTTCTTTTCAGGGAACTTGAAATGCTAAAAGCAGATGCCCAGAGACACCCTGATGATTGGATTTAAAATTTAAAAAGCATTCCAAACTTCTAAGAGACAAATCTGACTTTAGAAGATTCTTACTTTTCATAAAAGTGTTTCCAATCCCTAGTCACAGTCAAAAATAATTTGCATTAAGGAATACGAAGTCAAATCTGAAGTCATGAAGATAATCGATTCCCTTTCAACCTGCATAGTTGCTCTTGGAGACTCTGGGCTGCATTCCTAGTATTGCACTAGTCACTGTGGTCTTCACTAACACAGAAGGAAAACCCTCTGGGGTTCATCTCGACCACCTCAAGACTCTAACTACACAATGAGAAACCAAGGTTGATATAGAATGCCTAAGTTTGCATTTCCTGACTTTGCTGCTGTGTGGAGGATTTGCATGTGTGGACATTGCTTTGGAAGTTCCCTTGCAGGCCCACTTTGAAGGTAGCAGTGTGTGTGTGTGTGTGTGTGTGTGTGTGTGTGTGATGTGTGTGTAGGGAAGTGTGCAAATACTATTTTCAAGAGTTTCAAAGTGTTTGATGGAAACAGCTTGTTTGTGTGAAGTAAGATTACACAGGCTAACTAAACATTGTGTTTTTTTTGATAGTGGACCAGAATTCTATCTAGCAAGGCAGGGTATAGAAAGAATGGATGCATTTTAAAGACAGAAATATTTGGGTTAAACTTGTAGTTCAGTTATTCACACACTGTATGACCTTATGCAAGTTCTTAATCTTTCTCATTCTGTGTTTTCACTGAGAAATCGGGAATAATAGTTGCCCAAGGTAAAGGGTTTTGAGACTCAGTAGAATTCTGTTTGTAGAGAGTGTCTGGCACACAACAGTCACTATGTAGGTGGACTTATCATATCTGAATTACCATTGTCCCAAACAGTGCACTAACATGTCACATTTTGGATCAAATTTCAATAGCATATAGTGTTACTTTTTGTTTTTCTCTTCATGCCAGACATTGTGTTAAGGGATTTTCTTAAATTATCTCACTTAATCCTCATAATAGCTCTCCAAAGATAAGTACTATTATCACTCCCCATTTTACAGAAGAGAAAATAGAGGCTATCTATGTGATTTGGAGATTTGTAATTTCTAAAGTGAGTAGAGGAGTCAATATTCAAATTCAGCTCATCTAACTTCACAGCCCTCTCTCTTAACTGATGCAATTAATTGAGAAGTCATACATGTCTTTAGAAAACTACCCAAAAAAAGAGAAATTAAGGAAAGGAAAGAGAAAGACCATGAAAGAAAGAAAGAAAACAATTGTTTCTTAAGATACATAGTTTGCTATTTGAGTTATTTTAAAACTTTGTCTTAAGACCAACTGAAGACTATCTCTAAAACCAAAAATGAAATTAGTCTTAGAGATGAAAATGTTGCGAATAGCTGCTTTAGATAGGGTAGAAATGTGCTTGTCCTTAGAATAGTTTGAAAGAGGATCTGGAAGAAAACCTTAGGACCATAAAATGGGTCCAAATCAAGTTTTCTGAAAGAGAGAAGAGCAAAAGTAGTGGAGCTCCCTGTATGTTTGACATTTACATTGGGAGAACAACCTAGTCCTTGGAAGAGCTTGATGTAAACATGCTGCACGACATGGAAAGGGGGACATCTTTTGAAAGCTGAAGCCAAAGATGTTCACATACACTAGTCAACTGTCAGCCAGGCTATTAATGTGCTACATGTAAAGTTACAAGATGTTAAAAAAGTAGAATGAAATAATTACTTAGTGGGGGCCACAGTGGCTCCGGCCAGATGTCCTGGCGCTTGAGGAGGCGAGGCCATGAGTTCAAGGCCAACCTTAGCAACGTTACAAGCTCTCATTGATTAACCAAAAAAAAAAAAAAAAAAAAAGAAATAATTATTTATTAAATCCTCCACATTTTGAAATGTATGGGTAATTAATCCACATACAACCAAATATTTGATAAAAGGAATTACTAATTTGTTGCCTTCTATATTCCTGAATGATTCTGTGAACTTAAAAATCATTTGCCGGTCACCTGGGTCTCTATGTGACAAAACACTGTTCCAGGCTATAGTATTATTAAAAATCTGTACCATTAGATGGTCACAGCTGAGATGCAAGGAGGTGGGCATTGTTATGACATTTAAATAAAAATTACTAAGATTATTGCTATAGCGTATATTACATTCATTTAAAGTGCAGATTTTATGTGTTTCGATAGTTGTATACAACATCAATTACTGCCACAAGAAAGGTATATGTCAGTCTATTTTCTGCTGCTCTCATGGAATACCACACAATAGACAGTTTATAAGAAAGATTTATTTGGCCGGCAGTTTTTGTGGCTGGAAAGTCCAAGATCAAGGGCCTGCATCTGGTAAGGGCCTTCTTGTTGCATCATAACAGGGCAGAAGGTATCACATGGTGAGATAGTGCATGCCTGAGAAAAAAAGGGGCTGAACTTTTAAAATAACTGACTCCTGAAACAGTAGCATTAATCTGTTTATGAGAGTAGATCCCTCATGACCTAATCACCTCTTTTTTTTTTTTTTTTTTTTTTTAAGACGAAGTTTCGCTGTTGTTACCCAGGCTGGAGTGCAATGGCGCGACCTCGGCTCACCACAACCTCCACCTCCTGGGTTCAGGCAATTCTCCTGCCTCAGCCTCCTGAGTAGCTGGGATTGCAGGCCCGCGCCACCACGCCCAGCTAATTTTTTGTATTTTTAGTAGAGATGGGGTTTCACCATGCTGACCAGGATGGTCTCGATCTCTTGACCTCGTGATTCACCCGCCTTGGCCTCCCAAAGTGCTGGGATTACAGGTGTGAGCCACTGCGCCCGGCCCCTGATCACCTCTGAAAAGTTCCACCACTTAATACCGTCACAGTGCCAATTAAATTTTAATACGAGTTTTGGAGGGGCACTCAAACCATAGCGGTGCAGAACATTTTTCCCACTTCCAAAGATCCCTCGTGTCCCTTTGTAGTTCATTCTATCCCCACTTCGAATCATGGGTGACCACTGGTCTAATTCCTGTCCCTAGGGGTTAGTTTATATTTTCTAAAACTTTATGTAAATAGTCATACAATATGCACTCTCTTTTCTTTTGGCTTCTTTTGCTCAACCTAATGATTTTAAAATTCATTTACATTATTACGTAAATATAACAGTTCATTCCTCTTTATTGTTGAGTAGCCTTGCAAAATATATATACATTTTATTTTGTTTATCTATGTACCTGTTAATGAATATTTAGCTTCTTTATTTTTTCCCCATTATGAATGTTTTTGAACATTCATGTGCTAGTCTTTGTATGGACACTTGTTTTTATTTCCCTTGGGTAAGTATCCAGGAGTGGGTCCTAAGTTAGGTGTCCGTTTAACCTTTTAAGTAAAACAGTGAATGTAAAATGGTAAAAACCATTTGACATTTTACCATTTTACATTTCTAGGAGATGCGTGTAGGAGTTCCAGTTGCTCCCCATCCTCACTAATACTTGATATCATCAGTAGTTTTAATTTTAGTGAGTCTAGTAGGTTAGAGAGGTATCTCACTGTGATTTTAGTTTACGTTTCCTCAGTATTTGATGAGTGATCATCTTTTTGAATGCTTATTAGCCATTTCATATCTTACTTTGTAAATGGCCTGTTCAAATCTTTTGTGCATTATAAAAATTGAGTTGTCTTTTCATTACTGAGTTTTTTTTTATATTCTTGATATGAGTCCTTAAAACACAAATACATATATTTTCTCCTCTTCCATGGTTTGTATTTTCATTCTTAATGATGTCTTTTGAGGAGCATAAATAATTTTGATAGTCCAACTTGTTACCTTTATCTTCTATAGTTCATGTTCTCTGTATTTTAATTAAGAAATCTTTGCCTAGTCCAAGATCATGAAGATTTTCTAGTTTGTTTTCTTCTAGAGGCTTTATAGTTTTAACTTTTATATTTAGGTCAATAATTCTTTTGATTTCACTTTTATGCCTGCTGTGAGGTATATTATCCACTAATGAGTAACTACTCCAAAATTTAGCAGTTAAAGCAACAAATAAATTTCTTGTCTCACACAGCTTATAAGCATCAGGAATTTGGAAGTGGCTTAGCTAGAGGATTTTGGCTTAAGACCTCATGAGGCTATTGTCAAACTGTTGCCCATGGCTGTAGCCCTCAGTAGTCTGACTGGGGCCAACGGGTCTGCTTGCAGGTGGCTCACTCACATACCTGTTGACAGAAGGTCTCAGTTTCTCACTGTATAAAACTCTCCACAAGGCTGTCTGAGTGTCCCTACAACTTTGCTTTCCCTAGAGGAAATGATCTAAGCAAGAACTAGTGAGGAAGAAATCAAGGTGTCTCTTACAACTTAGTGTCAAAGCTTGACACCATCACTTCAGCCTGATTCTATTCATTAGAAGTGAGTCTCTAAGTCTGTCTCACATTCAAGGTGATAGGATTTAATTTATATCTTTTTAAGGGGCGAGTATCAAAGAGTTTGTGGGCGCATTTTGAACAACCATTTGAGATAAAGTTCAAAGTTCACTCTTTTCCATGTGCACATCCAGTTGTTTTAGTATCATTTGTTGAAAAGATATTTTTTCCTGGCATCATGAGTTCTACTTTCTTTTCCAGATGAATATTATCCATGGTTATATCAAAAGCAAACTGAATTTTTAAAAAGTCAAGCTTACAGCAAAAGCTTATTAAAAATACATAAATGAAAATTTCAAATGATGGCATTAATTCTAATAATGTACTTTCTGTAAGTTTACATTTTCAATTTGCAATTGCAATACTTAGTACGATCTTGGGAGGTTAATGTTGAAACACATCTAAGACATTGGCTAATTTACCTCAGTTTTATGAATATTGAAGCAGAAATGTTAGGAGACTAAATGCATGGTTCAGGACGTAATACAAGAAGCAGGCAGATCTGAGAATATTAGCTATTTAATATCCTGGCTTAGTCATCTTTCTAATGTATCAAACGTTGAAAAGTCCTTGACATGAGTAGTTATGATCTTGGTCTCTAAAACTATTATACTGAAATCCACATGGAGCACTTTTTAATCTCACCTTATTAATTGCATTTGTGTGAAAATCAGCCTTGTTCCTTCTATCCCTTTCCTCATTCCCTTAATGTTTCTGTTTCCTCCACTGATCCATCTATCCACTCATTATTGTTTAATTCACACGTGTTGAATGTCTTCTATGAACCAAAATTGGTCTAAATGCTCAGGACACAAATATTAGAAGAACACTGCCTTTGCCCTCAAGGAACAGAGTCTGGCTTCTGTGAGCACTAACGTATCATCTCTCTCAGTGAGGTAAGCTTTTGGATTTAAGATCATGTTTCTATCAGGTCATCACCCAGAAACCAAAACCTTTGAGAGAATTCAGAGTTCCTGGAATGATAGAGATTGCACATGCTGGTAAATACTCCATGTGAAGGAATTACAGGAAATGGAGGCCTTCCATCAAGAGCATGGATTTTCTCTTAGTTTGTACCATCACCAATATTCCTAAGGAAATCTATTATAGAAAATGCTAGGGCTATGGGGGATCAGTGACAGAAAGTTTCATTGTTAGCTTGCTTAACTGGTTTCTATAAAATATAGGTCTCTTAGCTAGATGATTCTGGCTCAGGACCTCAGGAGGTTACAGTCAAACCGCTGGCCATGGCTGTAGCCATCAGTAGTCTAACAGGAGCTGGTGGGTCTACTTGCAGGGTGGCTCACTCATGCAGCTCTTGGCAGAAGGTCTTGGTTTGATTATGTGTTAGATATTTGAGTTGCGAAGTGGGGACCACTATGGCACTGGAAGGGAGGCACTTTGGTGGGGTGCAAATACAGGATTTTTTTCCTGTTCATGATGAAAGCCTACTTCCCCATGAGCATGATGCTTTATGAAGCTTTATTCCACGCCTTTCACGATTCAACCGTCACTGAAGCATGGATGAAAGAGAGCTTTGATATATACCATGTGACACCAGGTCCTTTCTGCAGCCATCCACCCCAGGCTGTTTCTCACAATTAGAGCTGCCAACAGCTGTGTGGTACCTTCAATGGGCGTCTACTGATGGAATCCTCACAGAGGAGTTCAAATATCATTTCTTCCTTTTTTTCATAAAGTGAATAAAGAGTCTTAGGAAACCTCATCCGTGGCCTTGTAATAGAGAGGTCTCTTCTACAGTTGGTGCAGTTCAGTCAGGGTGCAAAGTCTGCCAAATGGAGCTGCTGTTTTGATGATGCAGCCACCTTGTGACAGATACTAGTGGCAGCTCAGTGGAGGGCACAGAAGCAGAAGCCACTTTGAAGGAGGCTTAACCCAAATTCTGCTGTGGATCTATAATAAAAATTAAAAGTCAATTAGCCAGATTGTCTTTGCACAGAAGCGTATGAAAGAATGAGAAGAACAGAATGGAAACAAAATGTCAGACCTGCTCTCCGGACTTGTATCAAAGGGCTAGGGGTGGAGGAAAGGGTACAACTCTCATTCCAAAAAAGGTACAATTCTCATTCCTCTAGGACATGATATTCTATGACCCGGGTGGGGTTCTTAGTATAAACACAGAGATGGACTCTTGCTGATTAAAAGAGGAAAGGAATATGTTAAATGACAAACGTGTGCTCACAGAATTATTGAGAATACCAGTCTTCAGGTCCCAGAGACCCAAAATTATACTGGGGAAATTTGGTAAATGAGGACCATGCACTGTAACTGCCAAACATTAGATGAGGCTGCTCGCACTCTGCCACCACCAGCCCCATCTTCGGACGCCCATCACCACCGTAACCCGAAGATTCCCTGAGCCTTTCCTCCTTCACCCTGATGGTTCTCAAGCCAAAGTCTGGAAAGGTGGGTCTGAGTGGTGGAGCTTGGTCTCCTGACCGTGCCTGGCTGCAAGGAGGCTGGGAAAGTGGGTGCGGGCATTTTCAGCTTCCATGTGGGAGGTGAGCCCTAATTCTTTCAAAAACGCGTATTGTTGGAGTGGGATTCACCACACATAGGAGAAGGGTTCAGAAACTGGGAAACTCCCTTCAGAGAAAAGGCACACATCCATTTGAAAAGTTCTAGATTCTGATGAGGAATAAGAGAGGATGGGGTAGAGTCTAAGTGAAGCAAAAGACTGGGAGATTAACTTGGGGAAAGTTTCCTGCTCCGGGAAAGAAACTGAATGGACAGAGGTCAGTGCGCCTTTGGCTTTAATTAGGATCACCTGGGAGCATCCAAAAAGTACTGTTGGCTGGGCTCCTCTCTAGATCAGCTAAGCCAAAGTTCCTGGGAGTGACTTACATTCTGAAAGCTCCTCCCTGGTGACTCTGATGTGTGGCCAGGGATGATAGACACTCAACTACACTAAAAGGCACCTGGAGAAAGAAGACAGGTGGGCTCTGAAGTGCCTGCAAGCAGGTGCCAGGAGGTAGCATCCATCCACAGCCGCCTGCAGCATGTTTGGCATTTTTGTGATCCAGTACTGCTGAGCAACTGCAGGAATCTTCTTGTAACTCACTGGCATTTTTAAAGGCTTAACATGATGCACACATGTGAGGTTTCCTAAAACCTGAAAATCATTGCTGCGTGATTAATAAAAGCTCTCCTCCAGGCGGTGGAGGAGGGAGGAGGGACATGGCTGTGTAGATCAAGGCCAAGTGCTGGGAAGCCGTGGGCTTGATAACTAGAACCCACCACCCAAACCCTCACTCATTGTCCTGGAATGATTAATTCTTCTTGTCAGATGGGCTGAGTGGGAGGAGAGCGAGCAAAGCCTGAGTGTGGGCTTCGGAAAGATGCCCCCGTGTGCACAGCTGGATGAGATTCTTCAAGGAGCCCAAGTAGCCTGTTCAGGAAACTCAGAGAGAGAAACAGTTCCCAGGCAGGTTGCCTTTGTGAATCACACAGACTTCTGTGCCCACTGCAGCCCTTGGCTCAGCTCAAATCCCTCTAGGTTTATTTAAGAATACTATCTTAGTCCATTCAGCTGCTATGATGAAATACCATGGATAGATTTGGTAGCTTCTAAATGAAAGAGATTTATTTCTCACAGTTCTGGAGGTAAGGAAGTCCAAGATCAAGGTGCAGGCTGACTCGGTGTCTGGCGGGGGCCCCCTTTCTGGTTCATAGATGACACCTTCCTGTGGTATCCTCACATGGTGGAAGGGGGTGAGCAAGCTCCCTCAAGCTCGTTTACAAGGACACTTATCCCATTCATGAGGGTGAAGCCCTCATGCCCTTATCACCTCCCACAGGCCTCACTTCCTTTACCATCATCCAGGGGGTCAGGATTTCAGCATGTAAATTGCAGAAGGACACAACTTTTAGCTACTACCTGAGAAGGAGGGAGGTTTGGGATCCAGGTAAATTTTCACAATGCTAAATTTGCTTCTCAATTTCAGACTAGATTAAACATGAAGGAACCCAATTAAGCAAAGAATGTGTATCAAGGAGTCAAATATTTCATGAAGAAGTCAAGGGCAGCAAGTATCAGTGTTTTCTTTTCAGAGTAAACATCTCAGAGGACAGAGGATGTGTCTGGAGCAAGGCGGGAGACACAGAGCAGAGCGGAGCGAGGGAGAGTGAGCAGCCCACCCTCCCCAGCCAGCTCCCTCATCAGTCTCTATTCGCTGGTTATGAACATGATGAATGACGCCACTGCAGTGAAGCTGCCGTCTCTGCCCTTTGCTGGCCCCATTAAGGTGTTTTGGCTGTAACCTTGAGGAATAGATTCTAAAGGACACAGTGCCGATCACTGTTCCCAGTTCAACTCCCCAAAGCCACCTCCTGTGAAGTCACATGTCCATGCCTGCTCATGTCCTCTTTTGAAATGTGAGAAAGCGGTGCTGAAATTAATCATGACAACAGGAACCTTCCAAGTGTTGGTTTATGTTCTTGGAGCAAATTATTGGCTGTAAGAACAATTTGGGGGAAAAAAGAGCATTGAGAGGATTCATGGAAATGTGTGGCAGTAATTAGGCTGCAGTGGCACAGAGTCCTGTCTTGGCCCTTTTAAACTCGACAGAAAATTTCATAAACCGAAATAGAGGAATGGACCTCTAAAAGATGGGTAATTTTCTTTAACATTTATAATGTTAAATGTTATATTTATATAATGTTTATATAATGTTGTATTTGTGTTTGGCACATAATTTAATAAATATTTATTAGTTGCCTACAATGTTCTGTGCTGTTACTATTAGGATGGATTCGTCAATGTTCCCTCTGTTCTTGCAGATCTGATATATTCATGAGGGGCAGAAGTGGGAGGGGGTGGAGAATGAGGAATTTCTTAAGGTATCTGATATACATTCTTTGGATGCTGAATACCCCAAAAGGCCTGACCTGACCTATGCAATCTATGCAATAACACGATTGCCCCTGTACCCCATAAATTTATACAAGTGGAAAAAAAAGCTTTAGTGGGATTCTCGGGTATAACTATGAAAAAACAAGACAGAGAGAAGAAAGAGAGAAAGAACCATAATCAGTTAATTTCAATAAAACAGAGTTAGTGATAGGATTGAGGTAAGCATAGGATGCTATGGAAGAGAGGGAGCATATGACATGTAGGGTGAAGTCTGATATCGTCTTTGCATTTTGAGTAGTGTGTGTGTGTGTGTGTGTGTGCGCGCGCGCACGCACGCGTGCACATGCACATATGTGTTGAGGGGTGGGCGGACAGCAAGCAGTTTGTTATTAATGCAGCTGAAACTGCAAGTGGAGCAGTGGCGGGATTTGGAGACGGAGGTGTAGGGCTATGTCTTCCAGAGCTCTAAAAGCCAAGCTAAGCAGTTTGGCTTGCACACTGGAGGATTTTAAAATTCAATTGCATTAGAATTATTTAGGATTTCTCAGACGTCTTCCTCTTCAACAACAACAACAACAAATAATTATTCAGAATTTTGCCACTCAAAGTGTGGTCCCCAAAGCAAAAGCCTAGTTATAACCTGGGAATATTTTAGCAACGCAGAATTCCACTCCCTTCATAGCCACAGAAGCAGAGTATGTATTTTAATAAAGTGATCCATATGCACCTTATTAGTAAAGTTTGAGAAGTCACCTAGGGAGCTTGTTGGAAAATGAAGATTCCTTGATAATCAGATTTTGCTTCAGGAGAACGAGGGTGACATCCTGCAGCTTGCATTTCTAACAATCATCCCAAGTAATTCTGCTGCAGGTGGCTCAGGATTAAGAAAAAAAAGATGCTCTTATTATCCACTTACTTGGGTTTTATATGAATTTAAGCTTCTTGTTGGAGATGTGCATAGATCACGGTACGATCCCTCATTTAAGATAAATCTTGAATGGTTGTCCCAGGTAACATTGGCTAAAACAAAAGCTTAGCCCACAAACCTAGAAGGCAGCTCTGACCACACAGAAAACCTGAGGCCCAGAAGTCCATAGGGACAAGCAGATAAGCTGGGCACAGACTCCCTTCACTGTGCGCTCTGGCTGATTCTAAGTAATCTAAAAGCCATGACTAACGCTACCTAATTCTTCTGAGTACATTTACAGACAGACTTACTTGCCTGCCTTGAATGTTGGCAGAGAAACTGGAGTTTCAAGGAGTGGAGGACTCATTAGCAGCCAAGAAATGTGTTCTCAAAGCTGGCGGCCAGTCAGAAGCAGATCGGTGAGGGCAAGGAGAGAGGGAGCACGCAGAGCCTCCGACAGCAGGATGCCAAGGACTGCAGAGAGCTAGGTGGAAGTGGTTAACTAGACAAAAAGCACTACCATCTCCATGTGGGGGAAATGGATTACTCAATCTCTGTCTTCAGATGGCAGCCCAGGTGCTCAAGCAACTCATTTTCCATCCCCGGGAACAACACAGCCATAGAGAGGAATGTATTCTTGGTTATGGGGCGATAGCTGGGGCCCTGGGCCTCTCTGTCACAGTGATATCACACATGTGTTTCCTGTGACCATCTTGGGAAGTGAGGCAGCTGCTGTTTCAATGTTAATTAACCACTCAGCAAATCTATGCTTTCCAACCAAGCACAATTTCAGCATGGGTGTATGCCCTTGGTTCTCAAACTCTAGTGTGCATCAGAGCTTATTACAACGTTGCTGGACCCCGTCCTAGAGTATCTGATTGAGTAGGTCTGGGGTGGAGCCTGGGAATGTGCATTTCTATCGAGTTCCCAGATGATGTTGATGCTAATGCTGTGGGTCTGGGGACCACACTTTGGAATTACTGGTGTAGCAACCACTATGCTGCCCTGCCCAGATCCCCAGTGGAACCGAAAGATTTATTGCTCCAGCTTATAGGCATTCTGTGGTCACAGTTATCACTCAGCTGTTGGCCCCTTTGAGAGTTGTCCACAGATGGACACAGCCTCCTTGCTTGAGGTCATGCCCCTTCCCTGGAGAAGCCTGCATTCAATAATTGGGGGATCTGGGGGAGTAGAAGAAGCCCTCACCCCAGGATGAAGATTCAGAAGGGCCACAGAATCCCTGTGGAATTGACTAAAGCCCTTGTCGTGACTGTGCCACAGCTCAACTCTTTCTTCCGCTCTGTATTTGTAGATGGCCACATAGGCACTCTCCCTTATGACCACTGTTGGGAAAGGACAAAACGCTGAGTTTTGTTCACAGATAGGTTTGCCATCTGTGGTGAGTGGGAGCAAGATAAAAATCGAGGACCGTTATAGGACTCTCACTCAGAAACTGCCTTGAAACACAGCAGCAAGGGAAAATCCTCCCAAGGGGCAGGGTCTATTGGCCAAGCCAGTGGGACAGGGCAGTCGACTTGTTTCTGTGGGAGACACTACAGAGCTACACAGCCCTGGAGGTAGATGTATAATTTAATGACAGAAAAGTAGTGAAGAACAGGGAACAATAATTCAATCTGTCACTGATGGAGTGGACAGTACAGTTACATGAACATTTTTACTATTTACTAGCGTATGAAAAGCACATTGATACAGATTATTGAGGGCATTAAAGAGGCACAGGAAAAGGTGACCTGCCCCATCCTGAAGTGAGCAGCAGGGTAAAGACAGCTTCTGGGAGGACGTCATGCGAGAGGGGAAAGAACTGAGTAGCTCCAGGCAGACGGGGGCACAGGATTGAGAGCTGGGGAGCTAATGAGGTGAGGTCAGAAAAATAGGGAGGTGACTAGGTCATGTTGTATCTTGAAGTCCTCAAAAAGAAATTTGAAATTTCTCCTGAGCTATTGGAAATGGGTCGAAGGGCATTAAGCAAGGTTCATGAACAGATGCAGGCTTAAAAATGCTTATTCTGGCAGCAGGGTGTGGGATGATTTGGAGAGGAAAGACTGGTGAGGAAACAGAGAGGAATTTTCAATCCCTGGCAATGGTCCAGGCAGGAGAGGCAATGGTGGAAGCAGACAGCCACCACTCTTTAAGAGCACAGGCTTCCTAAGACAACAGGTGAGCTGGGTCTGAGTTCCGACTCTGCCTCGACATCTGTGGACCGTGGGCAAGTTTCTTAGCTTGGCAAAAGCCTCTGTTTTCTCATCTGTAAGGTGAGCATACTGACAGCACCCACTGATAGAGTTTTGTGAGGACTAAATGAGAAACTGCATAGAAGGGGATTCGTTTTGTGTCTGGAACCAATAGTACTCAAGTATTACCTGTCACTGTTATTCCAGGATGGTGTGGACTAATATGGAAGTAGTACTTGAGTGAAGAGGAATTGTCCAGAGCATGAGAATGAAGGTACAGCTGGTGCAATCCTATAAACTGGCTTTACTCTTAGGAATATCACTTCATTTATTCAATTATCCATCTATCCTTAGATTCATTACTATTTCCCGAGCATTAACTCTGTGCCAGCACTGTTCTATGCTGTGACAGACACATGAACACAGACTGTTGGTTCTTAGTGCTCCCTCCTCAGGGACTCTGACCTTGTAAAACTGACCCTGGATGTCACTCTAGGCTAAAGCACTTACAATGTCTTCATTTCCATCACTGGAAACTTTAGTATCCCAATTCATGTCTTCTTGACAGTTAGCAGAAAAAAGTTGAGGAAAATCTATTTCTCCCTTTATAAACAAGTACCTATGAAAGTGGAGGGTTACAGCTATCCAAGAATGTCAAGCTGCAGCTTGGAATTCAAAACCTGTCATTGTACTGAGAGGTTCTTCGCATCTTAAAAGCAACCATGAAACTAATTACAAGTGAGTGACCTGCTGTTGATCTCCACGCATTTGCAAAGTCCAGTTTGTCTAAATTCTTCATTACTTAGTACAGTTTCAAGTGGGTTTTGCTTTCTGTAGATGTAGGTGCATTGTTGTTTCTTGGCTGTTGGGACTTATAGAATAAATGAGCTGACTGATCTATAGCAAAACCTTTCTCATGTTACAGTTTCTTATACATCTGCATTTGACTCTGCAATCTTTGTTCAGGAGCTAGGTACCACTTTCTCTGTTGGTATAAGTATGGGTTGTTTCTGTTAGCACGATAGGAAACCCTGCGTTTTTAATGATATCAAATTTAATTGTACTCACAAAACCCTTTAATTACCATGTTACTTGCCCCGGAAAACATACCACTGTTATAGCAATTCTGTAGCCAGTAAGCTGGCTGGAAATGTGTAAAGTGGATTTTATCTACACCATGGCCCAGCCTTCCTTCCTCATGAGGAAGAGGCTTAGGAAACCAAGGACACAAAGGAACTTCTTTCAGTTCTGCACACACATTCTCTCTGCCTGTGTGGTTCTCCCAGCCTTCTGCCCAGTTTTTTGACTCCTGCTTATTCTCAAAGCGCAGCTCAAGTCCCGTCATTCCATGAATGATTTGTGTGCTTCCATCACTTTCTACAGCATAGTCTGTTTGTTAGATTATCTCCATGCCGGAGAGAGGAAGGTACGGAGGTAGAGTTGGCTGCCAGTGTAAAATGAACAAGGACCGAGCAAAGAGAGCAGGCAATGGCTATTTATTCAGAGTTTGCTGTAGCAAGCGAATCATCACTGCGTTTTGAAAAAGACTCAAAGGCAAGCAGAGGAGTGAGAAAGCTTTAAAAGGAAAAGGCCTGTAATCCCAGCACTTTGGGAGGCCGAGGCGGGTGGATCACGAGGTCAAGAGATCGAGACCATCCTGGTCAACATGGTGAAACCCCATCTCTACTAAAAATACAGAAAATCAGCTGGGCATGGTGGCGTGTGCCTGTAATCCCAGCTACTCAGGAGGCTGAGGCAGGAGAACTGCCTGAACCCAGGAGGCAGAGGTTGCGGTGAGCCGAGATGGCGCCATTGCACTCCAGTCTGGGTAACAAGGGCGAAACACCGTCTCAAAAAAAAAAAAAAAAAAAAAAAAAGGGAAAAGGGAAGGGTCAGTCATGCCCGAATCAGAGGCCGCTGGCATGAGGAAACTATAGGCAGGCTAACCAGGAGCCAAGCATCCTGTGTGATCGGTTAGGGAAGATGTTTGTCTTTCTCTGGTTGGACTTAAGATGGAAACAGGGAGAAAAGTAGAGAATTTGTCAGTTATGAATCAAGTCCTGGCTGATTGTTACAGGGGCTATTTATTGCTTGGCTTCCTGAGCTCGTTGCTGGAGAGAGTGGTATGACTTCCCCTAAGTCTGACTCATAGATGGCAGGTTGCTTCCTAGGCTGTTGACTAAAACACAGGTTGGCTTCCTGGGCAGGTTGCTGCAGAGTGTGGGTCAGAGTTCCATTTTAACATATTTGTCCATTGACTCTCATCAGTAAGGCAGCCGCCACAATGGCTCAAGTGAGAGTCGCGGAGGTCGGTGGAATAAAAAGAAGGGATGAAAGGACAGGATTTGGTTCAGATGAGATGAGGGAGGACTTTCAAGGCCAGAATCGTGGTTAAAACTCTGCTGCCGGGCCTGGCGCAGTGGCTCACGCCTGTAATCCCAGCACTTTGGGAGGCCGAGGCGGGCGGATCACAAGGTCAAGAGATTGAGACCATCCTAGTCAAAATGGTGAAACCCCATCGCTACTAAAAATACAAAAATTAGCTGGGCATGGTGGCGTGTGATTGTAATCCCAGCTACTTGGGAGGCTGAGGCAGGAGAATTGCTTGAACCCAGGAGGCGGAGATTGCGGTGAGCCGAGATCGCGCAACTGCACTCCAGCCTGGGGCGTGGTGACAGAGCAAGACTCTGTCTAAAAAAAAAAAAACCTCTGCTGCCACCAGACTTCCTGGATGTAAATCGCAGCTCTGCCTCTCACCTACTGAACATGAAAATAATAGGACCCGCCTAATAGGGTATTACTAGTTATCAAATGTAAATTATACTAATTATTATATATAAAGTGAGTAGAAAAGTTCCTGACACAAAGTGAATGTAGCTTATTACCCTGGGACAAGAGTGATAGCATTAGCTGACAGCGAATCAGGAGGAAAAGCAGCCTTCAAAGCAATCTTTGGGCAAGTTTAACTTCCTTTTGGTTTCCAGGAGTGAAACTGGTTTGTCCCTCTATCTGGCATATTCCCAAGAGCACTGCAGTGTGTGCGCTTCCTCCTGTTTTGGTTAAGCCATTTTGTTTAATTTTTGTATGTTTCACATTTATTTATCCATTTAATTAAAAAACAAAAGTGTTATGTATTTATTGTGTCCAAAATGATGTTTTGAAATATGCATACACTGTAGAATGGTAAATGAAGCTAATTAGCATATGCATTACCTTACATACTTACTATTTTGTGACAGGAACAATTAAAATCTGCTCGCTTATCAAATTTCAAGTATACAACACATTGTTAACAACTATAATCACCATGTTGTACAATAGATTTCTGGAACTCATTCCTCTTGTCTACTTGCAATTTGTTACCGTTTGACCAATGTCTTCCTATTTTTCCCCTCTCCAGCTCCTAGTAACCCATTCTACTCTCTGCTTCTATGAGTTGACTTTTTTCATTTTGACATGCAAATGAGATCACGTAGTATTTATTTTTCTGTGCCTGGCTTATTTCCATTAGCATAATGTCCTCCACATTCATCCATATTGTTGCAAATGATAGGATTTTCAAGGTTAAACAATATTTCTGTATTTATTATATATATATACATGGATACATCTTTTAATCCATTCATCCCTGATGGATACTTAGGTTGATTCCCTATCTTGCCTACTGTGAATAATGCTACAGTACACATAGGAATATAAGTATCTCTTTGACATATTAATTTCATATCTTTTGCATGTTTACCCAGTAGTGGGATTGCTGGATCCCATGCTAGTTCTATTGTTAATTTTTTGAGGAAACTTCATACTGTTTTTCTTAATGGCTGTACTAATTTATATCTCCTTTAATTTTTAATGGTTACTTCAGGGTCTGTCCAAGGAGGTAGCAACACTACCCCTGAGGTAAACAATTGAATCTAAAAAATTTGATTACCAGAGCAATGAGTAAAATGTAAAATGAACTAAAAAATAAAAAGATTGACAATTGTAGTGATAAAGATACATGTTCATAGTGTTTTATGGCTCACAAATTATTTTCTGTTGAATCACATTTTGGATAAAAGAAAGTGGTTATTTTTGACAGCTAAGGAATGCAGGGCATGGATACTATGTTATAAACTTATTCAACTCCCTCTGATACTTGGCTTTCAGTTAATTAACATGGTGGCACTTTAAATTTACACTGGTTTCTCAATTGCCACTTCTAAGTAAAAACTGATTTTCAAAGTAGAAATTAGGTTTTCGTGTATGAGTCATAAGCATGTACTCATGCTAATGAATTATTTACTACACTAGAATCTTAGAAAAATACTTTGTCTAACCTATATTTGTTTTATATTAGATCTATCTTAAAGGTATTCATTGATAAATGAAAAGTAAAGAATTTGTGTAAGCACACACCTTCTTAAAGTACCATCTTCTATCCTTTGATCATTTTACTGCAAAATAAGGAAAAGGAAAGAATGTAGTAAAACCCAAGGAGAATCTTAAAATTCGTATTCCTTTTAATCCATGTGAATTACAGCCTTTCTATAAAAGAAATGGAGAAATCTGGTAATGTATTTCATGCACAGATGGATGAACTGTCATGCATAGTATAGATAGCCTTGCTCGGGAAATAAACAAACATTTAATGTTCACTGACATGTCATTAGTTTTCCTAACAGCATAAACGCACATTAAAGACGTAATGAGCAGGAATTTGTTCAGCCATCATTATGTAGAACAAGAAAAATGGACCACTTATAAAGGAGTTTAAATACCTACTGGATAAAGGCCAAAATAAGGCTCTGCTTTTCTCTTAGGTTTTCTATGTTAGGGTGAAAAAATCTCATAGCGATTACCATTCAAATTTCTTTACTATTGACAAAAGGGAATCAGACAAAATTCTGAAAACATGGCATATTATCTAATGCATTTGCAGAAATGCATCATATGCTTTCATTTTCTAAAACATAATCCATTGCACCTGTGATTTGAGAGTGCAGTATTTTCCAGCGTTCTAGCCAAGAATGCAGTGAACTTTTTCCTGGCGATTTCACCTAGGGGTTTGATGTCCTGTGTCTCCAGATCCTTCCCAACCATTTAGAGCTCTTGTTCCCATAATCAGAACCATTTAGCAAAGATGCTTTCCCAATTAACAAAAGGTTCCCCTCACCCTCATCCAGTGAGTTTTTCTTTTTTCACTTACAAATGTGACAAAATCCCTATATGTGACATTACCCTACATGTTCAGGTATCTTATAGTATAGCAAATAAATATTGGCTGAAGCACTAGATGAATAAACAAGTCTTCCTGAATTCTGCTGTATCTTTTGTGGCTGTCAGTGAAATTAGTTAATCTCTATGTAGATTCAAATTTCTAACCACATATCGCGTATGGGTTCCTTTACTTAGTTTACCAATAAGAAAAACACTACTCATGATGGAGTTGCCAACTCTCAATAAAAGGAATAGCTCAGCTTTGTCACCCTCTGGCATATGATCTAATACATTTTCAGAAATGCATCCTACTCTTCTCTTTCATTTCTTTCTTTCTTTTTTTTTTTTTTTTGAGAAGGAGTTTCACTCTTGTTAACCAGGCTGGAGTGCAATGGTGCGATCTCGGCTCACCGCAACCTCTCTGCCTCCTGGGTTCAGGCAATTCTCCTGCCTCAGCCTCCTGGGCAGCTGAGATTACAGGCACGCGCCACCATGCCCAGCTAATTTTTTTGTATTTTTAGTAGAGACAGAGTTTCACCATGTTGACCAGGATGGTCTCGATCTCTTGACCTCGTGATCCACCCGCCTCGGCCTCCCAAAGTGCTGGGATTACAGGCTTGAGCCACCGCGCCCGGCCCTCTTTCATTTCTTAAAAAATTTGCATTTTTTTCCTCTTAAGTGCAAAGGTTAATTTATTTTAGTCGTACTCACTCAGGTCTTTGGTTACAGCCCCATTGATGCTTGCAGTTTTCAAGCACACGGAACACTTTCTTTTTCATGTGTTCCCTGTTCATTGGGTGTCACTACGCTACACATCATTTATTTTCTACAAGTGCTGCACTATATACATCCAGTAGCCTTCCCAAATGGCCATGGGGACGTTCTCCCTTGCCTTATACACCATTTATCATTGACGTTAGTCCTTTCATTTAACTTGAGACCTGGCTTTTCATATATATATTCATTTTGCTTATAATTGAGCCTTTCTGGCTCATGTGAGTTCAGCCTTCAATGCAGTTATTTGCAAAAACTACTTTGGTTAACTCTCTTTCCACTTCCAGGGGGAACTTTTCTTCCCAAACAACTCATTTGTTTCAGGGCATCTTTTTATATCACAGCTTTTTAAAAAGACCATTTGGGGAATGTGTTTTGGATGAATCAGGCTGAAGTGTATTGAAGTTCTTTGAAGTTGGATGGCCCCCTGGCTGGGTGGATTGAACTCTGGTACAGTGTGTTTAACAGGATCTCAGAAGAGATAAATACCAATATCAAACAAGCACCGCAGTCAGTTCAGCCAGGCTCTCTCACTAACAAACTCCAGCATTCTTAGCCTAGAGAAAAAAATGATAGAAAGTAGAACTTTCAAACTGTGACTCCATAATGTTAGGAAAGGAGTCAAGGGAAATTTATACCACTCTATATCAAAGAAAATAATGTGTGTACAAAGTCTGCCCACATTAAGTACTGGCAAACTGAAAAAAAAAATCAGGAAAATAAAGAAAAAAGGACAAAATGCAAAAACAAGATGAGCCCAATCTGGAAGAAAATATAACCAAAGTATAAATTAGTTTTGTGAATGCTCTCCGCTATATGAAATTTAATGATATATGAATGCAATAAACCAACAGATTAGAACCAAAATCATAAAATAAGAGAGAGTGACAGGAAAAGAGCTTCCCCTGAAACAAAACCATTGTCAATATAATTATAAAAGACAAGGAACAGGGTGTACAGGAATGAAAATAAAATTACTAGCTTCAGATAATAATACTACAGGAAAAAAAAAATGAAGGATTAAACCAATGAAAGAGAAAACGCTAGCTATAAAAGACAGAGATCATTAAATGTAAGGATAATTAGTATCCTTGGAGTACAAAACTCATAAAAAAGAACAGGAAAAGTATCTAGAACTGTAGTTCAGAAAATCCTCCTTAAGATGAAAATGTTGATTTGAGTGTTGAAAATGGAATAAATTTGAATGTTGAAAGTTAAAAATAATACTGAACGGTAAAGAACAAATAACATCCTGGCTAAGCATAAAGGAAGAATTCTTCAAACAGACAAGTACAAATGTCTTACCAAGCTTAAGGGGGAAATCAGGCTTAACTTGTACTTTTAAATAATAACAATCAATGCCAGACAGAAAACAGAACGGAAAAATACATCAGAGTTCTGAGCGAAAGAAAGTGTGATCCTAGAATGCTATGTTCAGCTGGGTAGCTCTTTTTTCTAAGCACTGCTTTTTAGAAATTTAATTATGACGTGTCCTGGTATGATTTTCTTTATGTTTCTTCTCCTTGGGTTTTACTGTATTTGATATAAAAGCTTATCATGTTCATTAAATTTGGAAGATTTTCAGCCATTATGTTTCAAAGTTTTTTTGTTGTTGTTGTTATTGGCCTTATTCAAGTTTCAGAAATGTTGAGGAGATGTGAGTAGATAAAGGCCAGGCTGGGTAGCTCATATCTGTATTTAAAGTTTTTTTTAAAAATGCCCACCTTTCCCCCAGTTCCCCCTTTGCTGACTCATATTACACAGATTTTAGAACACTCAATATTGTCCCTTGGGTCATTATTCACTTTTCCAGTATTTTTTCTCTCTGCTCTTTACTTTGGATAGTTTGTATTGCTATGCTTGCTGATCTCTGCAGTATCCAATCCTCTGCTAATTAGTGCTGCTACACTAATTCCATCTAGTTTATTTTTCATTTTCTGTACTATATTTTTCATCTCTGGAAGTTCCATTTGGGTCTTTTTTAATATTTTTCATTTTTTTTCTCACCATGTTTATGTTTTCTTTTACATCCTTGAAAATCCTTAGAAGATTTTAAATGAATGTTTTAATGTCTTTGCTAATTCCATTATCTCTGCCATTTCTGGATCTATATATAGTGACTGATTTTTCTCCTAAGTATCTAGTATATTTTCCTGCCTCTTTGCATATTCAATATTTTTTTCTTAGATGCCAAACATCATGGATTTTATGTTGCTAGGTGGTGGATTTAGTTACATTTCTCTAAGAGTACTGCAATTTATTGTGGCATGCATCAAGCTACTTTTTGAGGCTTGCTTTTAACCTTTGGCCAGTAATCTTTGTTTTACAGCGAATTTAGCCCATCCTAAGGCAAGACCATTCTGAGGACTCTTGCCAATGATCCATGTATCATGATAAGGCCTCTCTATTCAGGCAGATGGGAACATAAACTCCTCCAAGCCTTATGAGAATTCCAGTAATTGTTCAGGCTACTTCTTTTCAGTAGTTCTTTATCCAGTCTCATGGGGTTTCATTTATAAGGATTCAAGGAGACTAAAGGGGACTCCCTTGTAGATCTCCAGGGATGTCCCTCTACACAGGTTCTTCCTGTCGTATACCGTGTCCATTACATTCTGGCAGCCTTGGCATTCCAAACACTGACCTCCGTCTCCTCAAGTCAGTGATATCTCCAAGCTCTATTTGGGTACCCCAATATAGTTTGGCTCTGTGTCCCCACCCAAATCTCACCTTGAATTGTAATAATCCCCAAGTGTCAAGGGTGGAACCAGGTAGAGGTAACTGAATCACAGGGCCGTTTCCTCTGTGCTGTTCTTGTCTTAAGGAGTGAGTCTCATGAGATCTGGTGGTTTTATCAGCATCTGGCATTTCCCCTGCGTACAGTCACTCTATCCTGCTGCCCTGTGAGGAAAGTGCCTGCTTCTCCTTTGCAGCCCTCCATGATTGTAAGTTTCCTGAGGCCTCCCCAGCCATGTGGAACTGTGAGTCAATTAAACCTCTTTCCTTTATAAATTACCCAGTCATGGGTATTTCGCCATAGCAATGTGAGAATGAAGTAATACATATATCAACCCCTATTCTGTGCTATGTTCTTGAAACTGCCTCCAGGCGAGGCAATCACAGGCTCACCTAATTTTTTTTTTCTCTCAGGGATTATAATTTTATCCTTTCTGAGCTGTTGTTCAATGCATGAGAATAATCATTCATATAATTTGTTCAGTTTTCCAGCTTTTTCATAAAAGGAGGCCAATTTCTGCAGAAGCTAATCCTTTAGCGGTGGATATGGTAACTGTTAGGTTGTTTTCAAGAATAAAAGGGTATTGAAGACAGTCTCAAACATGAGAGAACTTGGGGGCGTTAGTACTCATAGCCCTTTTTGAAAAAATCAACACAATTACAAAATGTAGTCAACTGAGATCAGTATGAAGAACTCGGGAATAAAGAAATGTGGTAACATCCTTGGGATGGAGCACTACATCTATTTATATATAAAACTAAAATTGAACATTTGTAAAACTCATGGCTATTTTAGTTTTATTTTTGCTTGATAAAGCAAAAATAAAAATGTTAGGCAGAAAAGGAAGTGGAAAGAATTATAAGAGTAAATACCTTCATCATTTTCAGGAAGGAATCAGCTGAAACTTTCCAAAATTGAAAGTATAATTATAAAAATATAATAACTCCAACGTCAAATTTTCCAATCATTGTTTTGTAAATATTATAGGACTGTTATAAAAACTAATCTCTTACGGTAAGAAAGCTTTAATTTATATGCGGTTTTACTTAGTTTTTAAACATTAAATTAAAATAAAATTAATTTATTTTCTAAAATGGCTTTCTGTCATTCTCTTACTATAAAATTATTTCTATCTATCCATTTTCTCCATCTTCCTATCATCCGTATGTCTATATTAATATATACAAAGAAATATGTCTGCAACGTTGTATATCATGTTATCACACTAATTATATCTTGGTATTGAGATTGTATAATGGCTTTCTGTCATTCTCTTACTATAAAATTATTTCTATCTATCCATTTTCTCCATCTTCCTATCATCCATATGTCTATATTAATATATACAAAGAAATATGTCTGCAACGTTGTATATCATGTTATCACACTAATTATATCTTGGTATTGAGATTGTATAATTTGTTGCTTTCTCCATTTTCTTTCCTGAGTCCATACATTTTTTCATGTATTCAGTGAATATTTAGTGAATGTATACTGTATGCCAAACATTGTTCTACATTATTAAGATACAATAGTAGAAAAAACAAAAGAAGCTTACACCCTCATAGGGCTTATTTTCCACTATTGGGAGATAGACAATTTCACAACAAATATAATATTCAATGTAATGAAAAGTTTGATGAAGAAAAGTGAGACAGAGTGAGGATACTGTGTGAGGTTTAGGTTGAGGTTAATGTTTTTTGCTTGTGAGTGTCCAATTGTTCCAATACCATTTGTTGAAAAGACTATTCTTTCTCAGCTGACTTTTTTTTTGCACAAATATGAAAAAAATCAGTTGATCTTGCTTCCAGGAGTCTATTTATGGAGCCTCTAGTCTGTTCCATTGATCCATATATCTCTTCATCTGTCAGTACCATAATTGTCTTGGTTACTCTAGTTATATAGTAAACTTTTAAATCAGATAGCGTTATTTCTGTAATTTTATTGTTCAGCTATTCTAGTTTCTTTGCCTCCCCATACGTTTTTAAAAATCAATATGTCTATATCTACAAGGTATCCTCCTGAAATTTTGCTAGGATTTGCATAAAACCTATATATCATTTGGGAACAATTGACATGTTTATTATATTGAGTTCCATATCTTAATCCATGTGCTCAGCTGTCTCCAAATGCTTTTAGATCGTCTTGCTTAAATTTTAAATAGTAAACATGTATCATTTTAATGACACTAAGTCACTATTCTTTAAAAATACAAACTATCACAAGCATTGGTATAATCTTTTAAAAGTATTTTCATTAATTAATTAATCTAGGGACTTAGTACTCAGCTTCCTGACTATTCCTCAATAGTTCACAAATTTTTAAAGAGTTGGAAATCATCTCAGAAGCTTATTAAAATGTATATTCCTGGGCCCACCCCAGGGATTCTAGTTCATTAAGTCTTGGGTGGGGCCCGGGAACCTGAGTTTCTAAGAGGCACATCATAGGATGATGAAATAGGGGTCCCAGCCACATTGGGAGAAACACTTAGTTCTTTCTTTCCTTGTGTATTTTCTCCTGCTGCCTGTTTTTTGTTTGTTTGTTTTTGTTTTTGTTTGTCAATGGTGGATATAAAGAGAATAAATTGGATATAAAAGTCATACAAATCTATTTTACAGTTTGAGAAAAAGCCCTAACAAAGATGTAATGAAAGAGGCTGATGCTGCTGGCTTACATAAATCTCTTGGGCTGCTTGACTTCTGCATTCCCAGTCTATCCAGCTTCAGAGTTCCACGAAAAATGAGCAGCTTGTAATTCACAGGAAGTTCCATTGGGGCACACTGCAATTTAGTGAATGTGCACAGCTTTATCACGTTTTCTATATGATGTGCTCATCTAGGCTTGACTCCAATAGCAGGAGATTCTGATACAGTCCAATGGTCAATTGAATAGAAAATGTAAGCTTCTTGAAAGTGATGCATGTGACCTGATTCTATGTGTATCATAAAAATGATCCATAAGAATAATATTCAACTTCGTCCAGAGTCCTTTGTGTATGTGATTCATAAGAATAACATTCAACTTCATCTGGAGTCCTTTCCCTTTAATGGGAAGGGTAGAAAATGGCCAAAACTTTGGGTAAATAATAGGAGCTGTGGACTCATGAAATAAAAATTATTAACGTTTTATTCTTCCATGTTAGTCAGCAAAAGCTCAGTGCAAATGCATTTCTGTATCAGAAGAGGCAGGCTGCTCAGACAGAAAGCGAGAGCTGACACTCTGTGACGATGTGACACAGCGGTACAGGCTGCACACACAGCAGACTCAGGGGTTGAGTCTTACCGAAGCCTCATATTAGTTGTGGTTTTGGTGGGGCCAGTATCTTAACCATACTGTGTATTCATTTATTTCTTTGAAAAATGGGGATATGAGAGTATTTATCTTCAGGATTTTTCTGAATATCAAAGGAGATAATGTGTCAGTAAGTAAACAAAGATACTTGTGTTTAAAAAGTGGATTCCAATCCTTATTTCTAGAAAGCATCTATCTGGATCAGCTTACAATTATTGCATCTTCTCCTGACTGGCAGCATAGGTTGGCAGGTACCACATACTCGCTACAGGAATGTTGTAAAGCCTTAGCAGAGGAGTTGGAATTTAGAAGGTGTACATTATTTGTGCAGGAAAACTATTTCCCAGGGAGCAACAAGCCAGGCAACAGCTGGCTGATTCCACAGCTTCCCTGGAAAATGAGAAAAATACAAAGGATGTGTCAGTTTTTTGGCAGGCGAACCTCACCAGGGATCCCACAGACATGGAGAACCAAGCTGATTAAAGCCCAGTACAGTTCTAGGGCACCCAACTTTCTTCCAATTGCATTATTGGCCCATGCATAACGAATCAGTCCATCCGATGATAATGTCTTCCTTCTTTAGTAGTAAAATACGCTGAAATAAAGAGAAAGAAGAAAAGCCCACAGCTACTCTCAGGCTCTTCGACCTGAGGTAGATTGTATGGCTTTCCAAATAATTTTAAAATGCTAATTGACTAATTGCTCTTATTTATCATCTTCCCAAGCACTCTTGAAGTCAATTGCAAAGGTGTACACAGAAATAGACACAGAAATAGACACAGAAATAGCACGATCATTGTCAATTTATGGCAGAGGCAATGTGTTTTGCTTCCCAGCTCTTTCCGGTAAGCACTGAAGAATCCACTTCCCATGAGAAGAGGCAATCTCTACCCACATATTTGAACAATAAGAAGATTGCACTTAGACCACTTGATAACAAGGCTTTCAGCACACATACACACTCCCACTTGCCACTCTGGAGAATCATAACTCATTGGGATTATTTGTTCTTGGAGGAAACCAAGCACAGAAAGGCAGGAGACAGATCATGGAGACTTAGATAAATATGCCTAATTATAGACTGAGCTATTAGCGTGACATGAATTGCTGCTTCTGAAAATGATTTGACAGCCAGCGAAAGCTCCCGTGTCACTGGCCTAGACTGTTAGGAAGCAGCGCCCGGCAGGAGCAGCTCCCACCACCACCCTCCCAGCTGGCTCTGGGGCTCCATGCTTCATTGGCTTTTTCCTTTGCTTTGCTTGTGAAAATGAGCTCCATCTTTCAAATTACTGCTGCTTTTCATGGGTTGAACATAGCTGCTGGTACCTTCATGCTGTCCTGGGTATTGTTGATGCTTCTTAACTTAATACACTTTAACTTACAACGGTTAAAACCCAGATCAACATTTTCTTTTCACCCACGCTGAAGGCAGAGCCCCATGTATCCAAAGCACTTGCCTCTACCCCGCATTGAGAGCTTGCAAACTTGCTCTGCAGCCTCTCCTGCTGCCGGGAACCCTCTGTGTTCTTAATTTGTTTGATCAATGTAATTTATTTAGACTAAATCTAACACTTGTTCCTTTCAAAATTCTCTATGTAGAATGAATACTAAGTGAACATTTATTTGCCTAATTTTACAGCATTGGGCCAACTATGAGCTTTCCCCCCTTTACCAATCTTGTAATTGGTAATGCACCAATCTTGTCCAGAAAAAAAGACAAAGGATCTTGGTGCTTGGCTGTAGATGCAGTGTGTATGGTGAATGTGCGTGGCACACAGAACTGTTCATCAATGTGAAATGGGTGCTCAACCTCTGGCTGCGTTTATTAAGGAAGGAGGCTCTTTTGAAGTACTTAGCACATCAGCCTGGGTGACAGTGTGAGTCCCTGTCTCAAAAAAAAGAAAAAATATTTTTTCTCTTGAAGTACTTAGGAATGAGTTTAGAAACGAATCCGGAGCATACAAAATGGAGTAGGAATAGGAGTTATATATGTAATAGGGATGTTATTTAAAATCTATGAATGTGCTTTCTTTTTACCCACGTGAGTTCCTTACCTTGGTCCTGGTTGGCAAGGGGTTTGAAAATATTACAAAAGGCGGCATAGAGCAAGCTGGACATAATACTTAACTTCTCCTATGCAAGTTAAGATTCTGCAACAGAGCAATAACCCTGAAAATCAGGTAACTGTCGGGATAGGGAATTTGCTACATGCCTTTACACATTCTCTCCCACCCACCTTTAGTATGAGAGGCCGTGCCCCAAAGACTCAGAATTGGGAATTTTCCTCTAAGATATCCCCTTCGTCTTTAATAGCAAAATCAGAAGGCCTGGCAGCTGATGACGCGGAACCTACTTAGGTGTGTGAGACAGGTAGACGTGTTAGATGAGGAATGCTAACACTGACAACGCAGGAATTAATGATTTTTTAAGACATCCTACTACCTACAACAACCTGGGGCAAAGCCAGCTCAGGCTGCAGAGTCAGACAGAGTGGAGCCCTTGGGTTTAGCTTTCTAAGCTGCTGCCAGTGCCCATGGGCTGTGGATGATGAGTTCATGGCCAGGGGACTTGTCAATCAGTCTACCACGGCAGGTACAGAAGCCTGGCAGCAGAGACTGGCCTGCACCAAAGACGCAGCAGACGCTCAGGGGTTTGCAGATAGCCAGAGTCGTGGAGAGGTCACTTTATTCCGAGTGCTTCTGGGCCTTGACCAACCCAAAAGAAACCAAGTCATGGCTTAAATTGGCCAGACTCTGGGGCCAGCAGGACTCACAAGTGATAGAAACATCACTCTGGTGACAGGGGACAACAGCTTGAGCACCTCCAAGGGCTGTTTAAGGCCAAAGGGTCTCTTTGCCCTAGTGATGTGAGAAAGAGTAAGATCCTGTCTCCTCAAAAAATAGGAGTCTACCCTAGGGAGAGATGCAGAAAGAGGCGGGGAGTGGGCTATCTAAGGGACTTCGCATTGTTTCCCTAAAGTGTCTGCACACTAGCTCAAGGGATGCACAGATACAGGCAAAGGAGCAAATGGAATTTAAACTGATGGGAAACTTAGTTATAGGTGTTCTTGCTAACCAACGGGTAGAGGCTTGGGAGAAATCCTGGGTCAGAGGTCTGCTATAGGGTTTGTCAGAAAAAATGCAAAAAAAAAAAAAAAATGACTATCTTCAAAACACGTTGAGACATTCCTCCCATTTTCCAACTTCCAGTAGCCCTGAGAATAACTTCCTTTATAATTTTTTAAATTTCCTTCTTCTCTTACATTTTATTTACTTATTTATTTTTGAAGATTTATTCTCAACTCTTTGAGGAAGATGAAAGCCTGGATTTAGTCAAATAAAAGCTGTTCTATAAGGATGCCCTACCACGTTAGACATGAACTTGCGATCATTCAGGCTGCCAATCAGTTTTGCTCTGAGGAAGCTTCTGGCTTGGTTTATTTGGGAAGGAGGCTCTCTTCAAACCTTTAGGGAAGGTTTTGGGGATGAATATGGAACCTGTGAAAATGGTGCTTACATCCATGGACAGTGGCATAGTCTGCTGAAGGTGATAGCCACATGTTTCTCTGATGCCCCAGACCACCATTTTGGGATCCTGTGGGTCCTGGTTCTAAGATGCTCCTTCACCTGGAAAGACTCAAAGGGTCCTAGCTTTGATTATTAGTCCCTAATCTCATTGCACTGGTGTCATTATATGAGACAATGCACTGGACTTTGAACCCTCCACAAATGGAAGCTGTTACGATCATCATGTTTATTTTTAATGTGGCAATTGAGTACTTAAATAATTTGTCAGTAACAAACTCAGACAGTTTGAGTTTACTTGTATGGTAGAAGTTAGAAAAAGCACATTTCTTTAGCCGACTTGCTTGTAAGCATCTGTCCTGACCCAGAGTAATCTTTGAGCCCCAAGCTCAGAAGTCCAGCAAAATGGCAGACTGCATACTCATATGCAAGATAATAACAGGCTGGGTCATGACTGCTAGCATTTATTGAGTACTTGGTATGTGCCAGGTAATGTCCAAACACTTAATCTCAGAGCAATCCTATAAGTCAGGCACTATTTATCATTTCCATTTTATAAATTAGGAAATAATTTTTTTTGTTGTATGTGAGCTCTGGGGTACATGTGTATCCTGCATCCTGAAGGATTGTTGCATAGGTACATACATGCCATGGTGGTTTGCTGTCTCCATCCCCCAACCCCCTCACCTACATCAGGCATTTCTCCCGGTGTTATCCCTCCCCATCCTCCCCGCCCCCCAAACTGTCCCTGCCCCCTCACCTCCACACCCGCACCTAGCCCTGTGAGTGTTATTCTCTTCCCTGTGCCCAAGAGTTCTCATTGTTCATCACTCACCTATGAGTGAAAATGTGCTGTTTGGTTTTCTGTTCTTGTGTCAGTTTGCTGAGAATGATGGTTTCTAGGTTCATCCATGTCTCTACAAAGGACATGAAGTCATCCTTTTTTATGGCTGCATAGTACTCCATGGTGTATATGTGCCACATTTTTTTTTGTCCAGTCTATCATTGATGGGCACTTGGGTTGGTTCCAGGTCTTTGCTATCATAAATAGCACTGCAATGAATATTCATGTGCATGTGTCTTTATGATAGAATGATTTATAATTCTTTGGGTATATACCCCCCAGTAATGGGATTGCTGGGTCAAATGGAATTTCTATTTCTAAATCCTTGAGGAATCACCACACTGTCTTCCACAATGGTTGAATTAATTTACACTCCCAACAACAGTGTAAAAGTGTTCCTTTTTCTCCACATCCTCTCCAGCATCTGTTGTCTCCAGATTTTTTAATGATTGCCATTCTAACTAGCACAAAATAGTATCTTAATGCAGTTTTGATTTGCATTTCTCTAATGACCAATGATGATGAGCATTTTTTTTTTATATGTTTGTTGGCCTCATGTATGTCTTCTTTTGAAAAGTGTCTGTTCATATCCTTCACCCACTTTTGAATGGGTTTGTTTGTTTTTTTTTCTTGTAAATCTGCTTTAGTTCTTTGTAGATTCTGGATGTTAGCCCTTTGTCTGATGGGTAGATTGCGAAAATTTTTTCCCATTCTTTTGGTTACCTGTTTACTCTAACGATTGTTTCTTTTGCTGTGCAGAAGCTCTTAAGTTTAATTAGATCCCATTTGTCTATTTTGGCTTTTGTTGCCATTGCTTTTGGTGTTTTAGTCATGAAGTCCTTGCCTGTGCCTATGTTCTTGAATGGTTTTGCCTAGATTTTCTTCTACGGTTTTTATGGTGTTAGTTCTTATGTTTAAATCTTTAATCCATCTGGAGTTAATTTTTGTATAAGGTGTAAGGAGGGGGTCCAGTTTCAGCTTCCTGCATAAGGCTAGCCAGTTTTCCCAACACCATTTATTAAACAGGGGGAACTTTACCCATTGCTTGTTTTTGTCCAGTTTGTCAAAGATCAGGTGGTTGTAGAAGTGTGGTGTTGCTTCTGAGGCCTCTGTTCTGTTCCATTGGTCTATATCTCTGTTTTGGTACCACTACCATGCTGTTTTGATTTCTGTAGCCTTGTAGTATAGTTTGAAGTCAGGTAGCATGGTGCCTCCAGCTTTGTTCTTTTTGCTTAGGATTGTCTTGGCCATGCCAGCTCTCTTTTGGTTCCAAATGAAGTTTAAAGTAGTTTTTTTCCAGTTCTGTGAAGAAGGTCAATGGTAGCTTGATGAGGAAAGCACTGAATCTATAAATTACTTTGGGCAGTATGGCCATTTTTACAATATTGATTCTTCCTAACCATGAGCATGGAATGTTTTTCCATCTGTTTGTGTCCTCTCTTATTTCCTTGATCAGTGGTTTGTAGTTCTCCTTGAAGAGATCTTTTACCTTCTTTGTTGGTTGTATTTCTATATATTTTATTCTCTTCGTAGCAATTGTAAATGGGAGTTTGCTCATGATTTAGCTCTCTGTTAGTCTGTTATTGATGTATAGGAATGCTTGTGATTTCTGCACATTGATTTTATATCCTGGGACTTTGCTGAAGTTGCTTATCAGCTTAAGGAGGTTTTGGGCTGAGATAATGGAGTCTTCTAAAAACACAATTATGTCATCTGCAAATAGGGACAGTTTGACTTCTTCTTTTCCTAATTGAATGCCCTATATTTCTTTTTCTTGCCTAATTTCTCTGGCTAGAACTTCCAATACTATATTGAATAGGAGTGGTGAGAGAGGGCATACTTGTCTAGTGCCAGTTTTTAAAGGGAATGCTTCTAATTTTTGCCCACTCAGTGTGATATTGGCTGTGGATTTGTTGTAAATAGCTTTTATTGTTTTGAGATACGTTCAATTGATACCCTGTTTATTGAGCGTTTTTAGCATAAAGTGCTGTTGAATTTTGTCGAAGGCCTTCTCTGCATCTATTGAGATGATCATGTGGTTTTTGTCTTTGGTTCTGTTTATGTGGTGCATTACGTTTATAGATTCACGTATGTTAAACCAGCTTTACAACCCCAGGATGAAGCCTACTTGATCGTGGTGGATAAGCTTTTTGATTTGGTGTTGGATTCAGTTTGCAGGTATTTTATTGAAGATCTTTTCATCAATGTTCATCATGGATATTGGCCTGTAGTTTTTTTTTTGTGTGTGTGTGTCTCTGCCAGATTTTGGTATCAGGATGATGTTGGTCTCATAGAGTTAGGAAGGATTCCCCGTTTTTGTATTGTATGGAATAGTTTCAACAGGAATGGTACCAGCTCCTCTTTGTATGTCTGGTAGAATTCAGCTGTAAACCCATCTGGACCTGGACTTTTTTTGGTCAGGAGGCTATTAATTGCTGCCTTGACTTCAGACCTTGTTATTGGTCTATTCAATGTTTCAACTTCTTCTTGGCTTAGTCTTGGGAGTGTGCAAATGTCCAGGAATTTATCTATTTCTTCCAGATTTACTGGTTTATGTGCATAGAGTTGTTTGTAGTAATCTCTGGTGGTAGTTTGTATTTCCAAGGGATCAGTGGTGATCTCCCCTTTATTGTTTTTTATTGCATCTATTCAATTCTCTCCTTTTCCTTTTTATTCGCCTAGATAGCGGTATGTCTATTTTGTTGATCTTTTCAAAAAACCAGCTCCTGGGTTTATTGATTTTTTGAAGGGTTTTTTTGTGTCTCTATCTCCTTCAGTTCTGCTCTGATCTTAGTTATTTCTTGTCTTCTGCTTGCTTTTGAGTTTTTTTTGATCTTGCTCCTCTAGCTGTTTCAATTTTGATGATAGGATGTTGATTTTAGATCTTTCCTCGTTTCTCATGTGGGCATTTATTGCTATAAATTTCCCTCTAGACACTGCTTTAAATGTGTCCCATAGGATCTGGTATGTGTCTCTTCATTCTCATTAGTTTCAAAGAACATTTTTATTTTTGCCTTCATTTCATTGTTTATCCATTCATCATTCAGGAGCAAGTTGTTCAGTTTCCATGTGATTGTGCAGTTTTGAGTGCTTTTCTTAATCCTGAGTTCTAATTTGATTGTGCTGTGGTCTGAGAGACTGTTATGATTTCCATTCTTTTGCATTTGCTGAGGAGTGATTTATTTCCAATTATGTGGTCAGTTTTGGAGTAAGTGCAATGTGGTGCTGAGAAGAATGTGTATTCTGTGGATTTGGGGTGGAGTGACCTTTAAATGTCTATTAGGTCCACTTGGTCCAAATCTGTGTTCAAGTCCTGGATATTCTTGTTGACTTTCTGTCTCATTGATCTGTCCAATGTTGTCAGTGGAGTGTTAAAGTCTCCCACTATTATTGTGTAGGAGTCTAAGTCTCTTTGTAGGTCTTTAAGATCTTGCTTTATGTATCTGGGTGCTCCTGCATTGGGTGCTCTTCTTGTTGCATTGATCCTTTTACCATGATTTAATGCCCTTCTTTGTCTCTTTTGATCTTTCTTGGTTTAAAGTCCGTTTTATCAGAGACTAGTATTACTACCCCTGCTCTTTTTTTGTTCTCCATTTGCTTGGTAAATCTCCTTCCATCCCTTTATTTTCAGTCTATATGAATCTTTGCATGTGAGATGGGTGTCCTGAATACCGCACACCAATGGGTCTTGACTTTTTATCCAGTTTGCCAGACTGTGTTTTTTGATTGGGGCATTTAGGCCATATACATTCAATGTTAATATTGTTATGTTTGAATTTGATCCTGCCATTTTGTTACTGCTGGTTGTTTTGACCACTAATTGATGTGGCTCCTTCATTGCATCGTTATGCTTTACCATTTGGTACATTTTTGCAGTGACTGGTACTGGTTGTTCCTTTCCCTGGTTAGTACTTCCTTCAGTAGGTCCTGTCAGGCAGGTCTTGTAGAGATGAAATCTCTCAGCAATTGCTTGTCCATAAAGGATTTTATTTCTCCTTCACTTATGAATCTTAGTTTGGCTGGATATGAAATTCTGGGTGGAAAGTTCTTTTCTTTAAGGATGTTGAATATTGGCCCCCACTCTCTTCTAGCTTGCAGGGTTTCTGCTGAGAGATCTGCTGTGAATCTGATGGTCTTTCCTTTGTGGGTGACTTGACCTTTCTTTCTCGCTGCTCTTAGGATTTTTTCCTTCATTTCAACCCTGGTGAATCTGACAACTATGTGCCTTGGGGTTGCTCTTCTTGAGGGATATCTTTGTGGTGTTCTCTGTATTTCCTAGATTTGAATGTCTGCTTTGTTAGGTTGGGAAAGTTCTCTTGGATAATACCTTGAAGAGTGTTTTCCAACTTGGATTCATTCTCCCCAACACATTCAGGTACGCCGATCAAGTGTAGATTAGTTTTTTTCACGTAATCCCATAGTTCTTGGAGGTTTTGTTCATTTTTTTTTTACTTTTTTCTCTAATCTTGCCTTCTCATTTTCTTTCATTAATTTGATCTTCTATCCCTTATATTCTTCCTTCTGCTGTTGAAACTTGTGATTGCCTCACGAAGTTCTCCTGCTGTGTTTTTCAGCTCCATGAAACCGTTTATGTTCTTCTCTAAGCTGGTTATTCTAGTTAGCATCTTGTCTAACATGTTTTTAAGGTTCTTAGTTTCTTTGCATTGAGTTAGAACATGGTCTTTTAACTCAGAGAAGTTTGTCATTACCTACCTTCTGAAGCCTGCTTCTGTCAATTCATCAGATTCATTCTCTTTTTTTGTTCCCTTGATGGTGAGGAGTTGTGATCCCTGGGAGGAGAAGAGGTGTTCTGTTATTTGATGGTTTCATCCTTTTTGTGTTGTTTTTTTTTTTCCCATCTTCGTGGATTTATCTACTTTTAATCTTTGAAGTTGGTGATTTCAGGAGGAGTCTCTGAGTGACTTTTCTATTGAGGTTGTAGCTGTATCTTTTTTGGCCTGTAGAGGGCGTTGCTGGGCTCTCCCGGGTTCAGTCAGGTTGTTGGGTGGGTGGTCCTTCCCGGGAGTTTGTTTGCAGGTGACATTGGCCCCACCTTCCCAATGGCGTCTCTCCTTCCCCAGCTGGATCTTCCTGGTTGGGGTCAAGCTGGTGTATTCAAGGGCTTCAGTTTGAGTTAGGTGGAGGTGGGGCCTGCCAGGCTTATGGTCTGTTTCCCTGCTTTCAACTCTGCCTCTCTCTGTGGGAAGGTCCATTCCTCTGGCGTTAGTCCAAACTCCCGCCCAGGTCCCTGTGACAACTTACCGTGCCCGACAGTAGCCACTGCTCAGATTTGCATTGAATACCCACAGCACCCCACTGTCTGGCAGGGCTCTTGTGGACCGTGGGTTGCAGGAGGGATGAGTAAGCACAGGATCCGAAACGGAGCACCGGGGGGTTAAGTCCCCCAACCCTCCAAGCTGGCTGCACGTTTCAGCTGGGGACGTGCCCCCGGTCTTGATTTGTCCCCCAGGCAGCTCTCGCCCTGTGGCTCCTTCCCTGGGCCTAATTTCAGTGCCCTATCAGTCCCACAGAAACGAACCCGGCACCGCGTTTGGAATCATGAAGTCCTCTAGCCCTCTGCGTCTCATTCGCTGGGAGCTGCATTCCGGTGCTGGCTTCTCTTGGCCATCTTGGTGCCCCCACTCCTAGAAAACATATTTAAAGATATCAAATATTTGCCCAGGTTCAGCCGCCAGAAGATTGCAGAGAGGAAGCTGGACATAATATTTAACTTCTCCCATGCAAATTAAGAATCTGCAATCGGGGCCCAAAGTGGCTCGGCCGGATGTCGTGGCGCTTGCGAAGGCGAGGCCAAGAGTTCAAGGCCAAACAACCTCAGCAACCTTACAAGCTCTCAATGACTGGCAAAAAAAAAAAAAAAGAATCTGCAATCGGGCCGGGCACGGTGGCTCACGCCTGTAATCCCAGCACTTTGGGAGGCTGAGGCAGGTGGATCACGAGGTGAAGAGATCGAGATCATCCTGGTCAACATGGTGAAACCCCGTCTCTACTAAAAAAGAAAATACAAAAAATTAGCTGGGTACGGTGACATGTGTCTGTAACCCTAGTTACTCGGGAGGCTGAGGCAGAATTGCCTGAACCCAGGAGGTGGAGGTTGCGGTGAGCCAAGATCACACCATTGCACTCCGGCCTGGGTAACAAGAGCAAAACTCCGTCCCCCCAAAAAAAAAAAAAAAAAAGAATCTGCAACCGAGCAAAACTGGAAGTGGCAATACCGAAAGAAAAGCCAGAGACTACAGCCAGGTGACAAATTATCCTGAAACCCAAGCAGCAAACAATCCCAAGGAAGTCAAGTCAAAGTCTGCGGTCTTGTGCCTGACCAGAGCCTGCTCTTGCCTTGCACCCTCCCCACCATCCTGTGTGCAACTAAATGTTACTCGACTGCAAAGCACATGTGCAAAGAAAACAGACCGCTGTCTCGTCTTTGCCATTGGTGAGCAAGAATGCAATTAAGTAAGGGTTCAATTCAGAAAAGCTGTCACAAATAAGATGTAAATTTGGCAGAAGGGCAGGAGAGGATAGGTTTGGGAAGGTCTGCTGTGGGGCAGGAAGACTTCTGAAATGACAGAGGAAAGCCTGTGAGTTCTATGGATTGACGTGGAGAAGGAGGGAACAGCACAGAATAGATGAGGGCCAGAGAGAGAAAAGTGACTGGTAGAGAATAACCTCCCTCCTATTATTGAGGGAGGCTGACACATGTGCATTTGTACCGTAAGTAAAGGCTGTGCAATTGCAGAGAGAGAAGAGATCCAGGAGGGAAGGGGTGTACAGAATCATGTCTACTCTTGCTATAAACAGCCACTCACATTTGTACATCACTTTACATATATAATACACTTCACATACATAATCACACCAGGTGCTCCAGCAATCATTGTTCTAACCTATAGGTCTTTTCTCTGTGAGGCATCAGTGGAAGGCAATTAGCATGTGTGTGAAACCAAGACTGTTTACACTTCGTGCTTCAAAGCTAATCATCTCCCAGTCATTTTATTTGTTCATCTGTTTTCACGTAAAGTGTCCATTGTAAATAGAATTGGGGACAGCAAGGGTTGCACACATAGGAAAATGTCCTCCATTACTTTAAAATGCTGATACTTGTTCTGCTGTAGAAGCTGCCTGAGATAGGACTTACAGGTGCCCAAGCTTATAAATGAGTCCCAAGACCTTCCATTAACATATCATTCATTTGCTTTCATAAGGGAAGCACAAAAAGATCCCCAGTTAAGGCTTTTCTCATTCTTCCAGGCTGTTTACAAACTAACAGGATTTGGTCATGAGTGATATTGGGTGGCCATAACATGCTGTTTTGCAAAGAGCGGGTACAGTTGACTAGCAATATTCTGCACACGGATTACCCAGATGGCGAGGATCACTCTTCCATGTCCATCTCCTGAATCCTCCTCAAGATCAGGGGCATGTGGCTCTCCTTCCAGCATCATTCCTCAACCCCAAGCCAGCTTAAAGTTTCTCTCTAGTTTTCAAGTTACCCACTGACATTGAGAGCTGCTTTCATATATCTCCCCTAACCCCAGCCCCAGGTCCCTTCCATATCAGATTAAACAAAAGTTAATAGAAGCCATAATTATTATACTGGGATTCAAAGGGAACAGCATACACAGAGCACCGTGTCATTTAAATTGGCAGATTTCCACCCCAGGTTTCTTTTGCCAAACATCGGTGTGGATCCATTTGGCCACCAGCATGAGCCAAGTGCCCGCTGCTATTGTCTGCTGGCAGCCACACATCCTGAGGCAGCTCCAGCTATGGCCACTGCAGCACTTCCTGCCAGGCAGACTGTGGCAGGTAGAGAGCCGGTGGGCCTATCACGGGACTGAACGCAAAGCTGCCTTCCCTACTTTGTCGGCATTCCCCCATGTGTCCAGTTTTAATGCTTCTCTTCCCCTATGTGTGGTTGTCTTGATTGATGTTTAAAAATGCCATAGGCAAATGTCTGTCTTTCTACCTATCATCATCTATCATCTAATAGCTCTAGATGAATATATATGAACGTTAAAAATATTCTCATCGAAATTGAGACTGTGAGCCGTAATTAGGACTTCATTGAAAAAACTGTTGGTGCTGTTATCCTATTTTGCCTCCTGTCAAATTAAATATTTGCTCTTCTTACCTTTGCACATTTTCACATGAGCAAACACACAGCTCTTCCCAGAAAACATGAAAGACTGCATCTTAGATTCACACCTGTAGGCGGTGAGGCTTTCTCAGAGGCTATATAGAAACACCGCATTTCCTAGGGGCTTGAAGGAAAGCAATTTTAAAATAGTTTGAGTTCTTCTCTGGGAGTCGACAGTTGGTGACCACACCTAGAAGTTTATTTATTATGTGTTGATTCATTTGTTCATTCAATGCATATTTTCTAAGAGGTTTTTCGTACTGCTTCTGAGGACACAGACCAATTAAGTGAGACATGTTCCCCCAATACAGTATAAACAGGAAAAAGAATTTTCCTAGAATCACCTTAAATCCACCCACTTGGTCTTTTTCAGAGCATGTTCATATCACTTGTCTCTTTGGATGCCACAAAACAGGCAAAGCTGGCATGATTCTCTTCAATGGGGGACAAAGCCAAGGTCTACCCAGGCTGTGCTGTTGATTGTTGGTGGAGCCTGTACCAGGATCTCTCATGAGCTGTGTGACTCAGGGCAAACTACCCAACTGCTCCGGACCTCAGTGTCATCATCTGTAACAACGGCCCGAATGATACCTGACTACTTCATAAACTGATATTTGTGAGGTGCTTAGCACAATTCACAGCACAGGACAGGCACTCAATACACAGTGGGTATTCTTGGCTGTTAGAAGCTCTGCCTAGATGCTGCTGCTGCTGCTATGAAGCCCTATGAATGCCCTACAGGGATGGTTCTCCTGGCATTTTCTGAAGCAATGTCTAGCTCACTTTTAGCACTTGCAGTCAAATGTGGATTTTAGTTGAGAGACGGTAAAGCTGGATTAATGGGCAGGATCCCTGCATCTTTGTTCATCCATCCCCTCTCTGTACAAACACACATGCATGTGTGTGGGCATCACATGCCCCTCATATCCAGGATTACCTCCAGTCTCAGAACCTCTTCAACCCTTTTTAGGCTGTGGTGGAAATGGGGTCAGCTAACTCCAAGGAGAAGGTGCTGCAGTCAGAGGCCTGTGGGACCTGAACGGTTGCTAGGTTACCATCCCGTGGGACTGGTCTGCTCCAGCTGGCCTGGAGGCTTGACAGATTTCAGCTGATTCCGAGTAGCTCTGCTTCTTTGCTTTGAAGATCCCCCAGGAATGTGTATGTGCACCAGGGAATATTTGTCATGAGCCCGGGAGGACTGGCTGGACCCGATCCCTGCGGCTGTGCTGACCAGGAAGAAGGAAGCGGCGCCGGCAGGATTCCCTACATCTGCTGTGCTTCTTGACTCCACACAGAAAGGCCAACAACCAATGGGCTCTGTTTGTCAAGGGAGACTTTCATGGTTTTTTAAGTGAAAAGAAGTGAGGGTGGATGTGGGATTGCTAAGGGAAGCTTCAGGCCTTTTGGAATTTGTCTTAAGTAGCCTCTGTGAGTATAACACTGATGAATTGGCTACACTCACCACCAGCGAGCTTCAGTGATGGCGGGAGAGAATTCCTGATACAGCCTCATTCAGTTGTACAACTCTGAACCCAGGAACTATTTTTTATGCATTTGCTTATTTCTGAGAATTGGGCAAAGAAGTCATTTTCCACTCCACTCAACAAATAGTTATAGACCCTTAGTTTAAGTTAGACATGGTGCTAGCTTTAAGAATAAGGAGTGAGTGAAGCAGATGGGGCCCTGTCCTCATGGAGCTTCTAGTCTAGGGGAAGGTGGAAATAGAACTAGTAATGCCAGTGTGCTGAGTGTTATAAAAATCAATTCTATGGAATCACACACTACAGGGAAACTTGAGAGACAATGTAGCCTGGGGTCTAGAAAGTGCGCTGTAAAGCCAGTTTGTCTCCTTGGGAATCTTGGCTCTGACATTTACTAACTATATCCTTAACCTGGCTTAGCCTCATTTATAAAATGGAATAGTAATAATAATTGTAATATTTATTTTATAAGGTATTTATATATAAATTTGTTAATATATAAAAACAATTAGATCAGTTTGTGGCACATAGTAAATAATTAGTGTGAGTTATTACTGACTCTTCCTTGCTTTGGTGGGTCATTTTTAAAGAATCATGTCCTATTTTTAACTCTTTGTAGTGTGCTAACTTCAGGAGAGAGCGCAAACCCACTTTCTGCTTCATTATAGCTAATTTTATCCCTGATAAGCTACTTTAGGATGTGGATTTTGGCAGAGGGTTGGAGCCAAATCCTCAGTTGCTACCTTTATGCAAAAAAAAAAAAAAGAGAGAGAGAGAGAGAGAAAGAAAACAAAGCAAATAAGGTTTACTTTTCTGAGAACTGAACAAGAAGTACATTTCTGCATATTCTCACAAGCTGGTCATCTAAGGCCGACCGCTCAGACCTAAGACCAAATGAATAGCTGAGGGGGCGCTGATATGAGGTCACTAAAATGAGCAAATCTGAAGGGCAAGATTCTAGAAACTGGTGCCAAGGATAGGACTAAGTTCTCTTTGTAAATGTGACTTTACAGAAAAGGCATCTTTTCAGAGAATGAAGGCTAATTAACAAAGATTGGTTGCTGTTCCTGGCATTGAGAGTTTTAAGACACTTATTGGAGAAAAACAAAGTGGTATTGACCCAGCCTTAAAGCCAGACATGGATGAGGGCACCGGAAACCATCCACACAGCATAAACAGTTTCCTCTCATTTTCCCATAAATGGAGAGGGCAGAGATCTGCCAGCCTTTGATTCAAAGATCTTGTAAGACTTTAAAATAAGCATCAGAGATATTTCTGAGAATGGCACAGCACCTTAGACTAAGCCACTCTGGACAGTGATGCTGAGATGAGACGCCTGTCTCAACCCTCTAACAGAGATCCAAGTCTTCTTTTGTTTCTGTCAATTGCGAACCCCAGTGTCTTCTGTGGTCTTCCAGAATGTTCGCGTTTAGAAGAAAGTTAGAAATAACATAATCCAAACCCCTTCCTTTACAGCAAGGCAACTAAGTTCAGAGAGGGGAGACCATCCAGAGCCTCACCCACTTCATGGCAGGGCAAAGACTGAAAGCCAGACGCCGTTTGCGGTCTGCACCTTCTTGTGATATCTTGGCTGTTGGTTACCATCTGCAGGCAGATTCTCTGGCCGTCATCAGGTTCCATGTTAATTATTAACAACTTGAAAGCAAGGACAATGTCAAATTCCATGGAGTGATGTTTGCCTCCAATAGACAGTTTTGTTCTCACGAAGTTATCACTCTCTGGATTGCTTCTTATTTTCTAGACACATGACATGTGATGGTGAGCAATGTCTAAGCCTCAGTGGTTTTGATAACTAGGCTTTCTTCCAGCAGAGCTTTTCTTCTCTTGTTTTTCCTCATCCGGTAGCCCCTCTTCCCAGCATTGTTGCTTCTCTTTCGGGTAAACATACATGCAAAGCCTGCCCTGGTCCTCCCTCCAGGCAGACCTTGATGCACCTTCTTTTGGGCTCCTTTCACGCTTGAGACTTGCCCTTTATGAGACATAAGTCTCATTGTTAAGGCTACCATACTATCTTATTATGATTGTTATTAGATTATTACAATAATCTTGTCATTTATTTGCTGGTCTGTCTTCCCAATAGATCATAAACTTCATAGAATCAAGAACAAGAATTCTGTTTTTCTAAAGCCTCATCTGTTGACTGAAGAGCAGTTCATCCATCAGAACAGGAGGAAAGGCCAAGTAGCTGGCCACTGGCTCAGAACAGCAGATGATGTGGTGGGAGCAGGTACCTGTTCTCTTCCCGTTTCCTCTGCTCTTTCCGTGAAACAGAAGGAGGATCCTTGCCTAAGAGTAAGGACGGGGCAGAGGAGGTATGGAGGTCGGGGCAGAGACAAGAAGAGAAGGTATGAGGTTGTCAGGAGAGAGGGATAGAGCATGGAATAGTCTGGGAGCAAGATGGTTGACAGGAGAAGGGCCGAGGGTGTGGGAGAGTCTAAGTTATGTGAGATGTTTACCTAGGACAGTGGGTGAGAGACTGAACCAGGGAACTGTACAGTATCTCTGAGAAGCACTTGGGGTCTACTTGAGGTTAGAGGCCATGAATTTCAAGGGAGACCATTGGCCAGATTGAGTATTTTTTCCAGATGCATCCACTGTGCAGAGGAAGACTCAGAGTTGATAGAAAGTTGTAGTTACTGTTGTCAGGGTTTTGCTGAGAGAGTGCCGCGTAGGAGAGAGGCCAGGATGCTATGGGAGCAACAACAAGGACTCAGGACAGCGATGGACTGTGGGATCTCAGCAGAGTGAAAAAGGAGGGAACAAATAACGGGTCTGAGGGACAGTGGTAGGGCCATATGAGGACCAAAGAACTCTGAGATCAGCCTGCCAGGGTAGGGAGTGAGAAGAAACTTGGGAGAAAACTTAAGTGGCTAGAGGATGCACTTCATGGAGGCTGACATGGCAAGATGCTTTCCTCTTTAAATCCTGAGGCCCAGGGCAATGCAGATGGTCAGGACCATATTTCAGGGAGCAGGAGAATGCCTATAGGCTCTTGCCCACAGAGTGAGCTACTGCCAAGTCTTTGCTCCCAGTCACCGAGTCCTCCTCTCTCTTCATTTCTTTGCTCACTCTTTTGCCTATTCCACAAATAACTAGTGAGGCACGTCACCAGAAGATGTGCCATGGCAGGCAGGTCCACCCCCTGGAGCAGAGGAGGGCCACTCACCAAATTATGTATTATTCACCCTATTTTACAGATGAGGAAACTGAGGGCCAGGGAAGTGATGTTACTTGCCAAAGTTCACACAGCCAAATGGCATCTTGCTGTGGGGCCCCTGGACTCGTACTCAGCTCTGCTGGGCTCTTTGTGCAGAAGAGACTTCAGCCACTGCCTGGGTATCCACATTCTCCTTAAAATGGTCCCTGGATTTATCCCATCCATTTGTCTGAGTGGGAATTTTTTTTCAGACCTCCCAAGATTCTGAAAGAGAAGCAGATTTGAGTGGCTTAGGGTAGTTTAGAGCAGGAGTTTTCCAAGAGTTGGATTATGACATTGGTGTGTGACAAAAATAATCAAATAAAAAAGTGTAATGTTTATGTATACAGGACAGCAATGACTATCCCTTATGCTGAGTATGTTCTGTGACTTAATAATATTTTTGTATTAGAATAGTCTTGAATGCAATTCTTTTTTTATTTTAAAACATCCTTTGTTATGAAGACAAATAGATGATAAGAATGTGTTTGCTTGTTTTAATGTCCATACTAGGCAAAATAAATTATTGTTACTATATTAGTTTTCATAATGCTTTTGGTCATTTTACCAGTCCATGAAATTAAAGTCTGGGAACCACTTGTTTATAGAAAACAGGCTTTCAGAACACAGCCTGTCCTGAAGTGACCTGGCTTTAATGTCTGGAGTGGGAGGGAATTCTTTGCTCCGAGGCTTCTGTCTTCCCTGAGCCAAAGAAAGTCACGGAAAGGTTCATGGATTGAAGACCCTTACATTTTCCTTAATGTGTGTACAAATCCATGCCTGAGTTGATTTTTTGTATATTTACCCTGGAAGTGGATTTGAAGCTGGCATGCTCTCTCTCTTGAGTCCCTAAGTGCCATGGGGATAAAGTGTCCACACAGTCTGACATCAGGGCAGAATCTCTCCAGCTGGGATTTCCAGGAAGCTTTGAGCAAGAGATGTGGAAATCAGAGCCTCAGCAGCTGCTGCCTGCTGGGAACAATAAACTGTGGCCCTCCCTTCAGGCAGAGCTTTGTTTTCTGTTGGTGTCGTATCAGATATGCTGTCAGCGTCTCCATGGTTCAGCAGTAACCAGCCAGCAGCCCCACAGCAATGAGAAGCCGGAGAGTTAAGGATCCCAAGGTCAAGGAAGCAAGGTCTTCGTGGATCAGCGATGGAGCATTACCTTAGCCTTGCTGGCTTGGGCCTAGGGAAAGCTATACATCACATCCTAATGAGCAAATGTGAAAGAATCAGAAAATGATAAAATGACTTCTGCTCAGAAGGTCACTTAGTAATGGGTATCCTGATGTTTTCCTGAAGCAAGTTACAAGACGGAATCTGCTAGTCTTGAAAGAAAAGGCTTTGTCATATGTCAATGTTCATCTTTCGTTTCTCTCACGTTCTCTTCGTCATCAAAATCAATACCTCCTCTTCCTCCTCTCTCTCCTCCTCTGCCGTTTCCTTCTTTATTTAATGTATAGACTTCTTTTCATTTAGGCTACTCATCCTGCACAATACAGTGTGATGGCTCTGGCCATAGGTTATAGATTTGTGAGATTTTTCATGCTGTCACAGATACATATGTTTGGACTTTGGGCACATTATTTTTTGAACTTCTGTTTTAGATTTAGGGGGTACATGCCGGTTTGTTACCTGGATATATTGCATGATGTTGAGGTTTGGAGTATGAATGATCCCATCGTCCAAGTACTGAACACAGGACCCAATAGTTAGTTTGCCAACCTTGTCCCTTTCTCTTTATCCTGCCCCATGTGGCAGTCCCAGTTTCTATAGTTGTCATCTTTATGCCCATATGTACCCAATATTTAGTTCTCACTTACAAGTTAGAGCATGTGGTATTGGGTTTTCTGTTACAGCATTAATTTGCTTAGGATAATGGCCTTCAGCTGCATCGATGTTGCTGTAGAGGACGTGATTTTGTTCTTTCTTTGGCTGTGTGGTATCCCATGATGTGTATGTCCCACATCTGGAAAAGTCCAATCCACCATGGATGTGTATGTCCCACATCTGGAAAAGTCCGATCCACCATGGATGTGTATGTCCCACATCTGGAAAAGCCCGATCCACCATGGATGGGTACCTAGGTTGATTCCATGTCATGGCTGTTGTGAATAGGGCTGCCAAGAACATACACACGCATGTGTCTTTTTGGTAGCATGACTTGTTTTCTTGTGAATATACACCCAGTAATGGAATTGTTAGATCAAATGGTAGTTATGTTGTAAGTTTGTTTGAGAAATCTTCAAACTGCTTTCCACAGTGGCTGAACTATTTTATATTCCCACCAACAACGTACAAGCATTCCACTCCCTGTTTTTGACGACGAGGTCTTGCTCCATCATCAAGGCTGGAGTGCAGTGGTAATTGGAGTGCACTCCAGTAATGACTCACTGCAGTCTTAGCCTCCCAGGCTGAAGTCATCCTCTCACCTCAGTCTCCTAAGTAGCTGGGGCCACAAGTGCAAACCACCTCTCTTGGGTAACTTTTAATTTTTAAAAATAGAGACAAGGTCTCATTATGTTGCCCAGGCTGGCCTCGGACTCCTATGCTCAAGCAATCCTTCTGCCTGGGCCTCCCAAAGTGTTGGAATTACAGATGTGAACCACCACAGTTGGCCCACTTTTCTCTGCAGCCTCACCAACATCTGCTGTTTTTTGACTTTTTAGTAACAGCCATCTGACTGATGTGAGATGGTATGTCACTGTGGTTGGCTTTGCGTTTCTGCGATGATTAGCAATGTCGAGCATTTTTCTTATGTTTCTTGGTCACTTGTGTATCTTCTTTTGAGAATTGTCTATTCAAGCAACAATAGCATTCCCCTTTCTAGTGTTGTTGAAGAATTAAATTTTTTAAAATGTCTATAAAGCTTCAGAAGTGCCAATCACAGAATAAGCATGCAATTAATGTTAGTTCTTATGATTATCTGTGAAATGTACAGAATATGCAGGTAATGGGTTTGGAGACTCATTCTAACAAGCATTTATAAGTGCATACAATTGTCTTAGTGTTGGGGCCGGGCATGGTGGCTCACGCCTGTAATCCCAGCACTTTGGGAGGCTGAGGTGGGTGGATCATGAGGTCAAGAGATTGGCACCATCCTGGTCAACATGGTGAAACCCCGTCTCTACTAAAAAAAAAAAATACAAGAAATTACCTGGGCATGGTGGCACATGCCTGTTATCCCATCTACTCAAGAGGCTGAGGCAGGAGAATTGCCTGAACCCAGGAGGCGGAGGTTGCAGTGAGCTGAGATCACGCCATTGCACTCCAGCCTGGGTAACAAGAGCGAAACTCCAAACAATTGTCTTAGTGTTAAGGGAGGGTACTACAGAATGACATCTTGGTCATCTGGTGCCATCGGTTTTGATCATTATTTAAGATATGACTGAATCACCTGCTCCCAAGAATTCTTCCTGGAGAGTCCCTCCTGAAAGTCCTTCCTAAAGATGTCCCAGTTGTGAGACAATTTTCTAGATGACTGTCTCCTTTTGCTTTACTGTGTTAACCCCTTAGTCAGAAACATAATTTCAATGAGACAGATTCCTAGTTTTAGTAGAAAATCAGGGCTTTTTGAAAACCACTTTGAATACCCAAAGTCAAATATATCCAAGTGACCTGAAAAAAAAAGTCAACGTACTTTTCAAAAATCTCAATTTTTCTCTCTCTACAGAAATGGGAAATCTGGCTGCAGAAGATACTTTTTTTTCTAAAATGCATAAGCCTATCTTGTAGAATAATTTGATTCATAGCTGAGACCTAGCAGCATTGTTTCCCTTGGAACAGAAATGGGTGTACTTAGAAGGAAGGTTATAGTTGCTAAAAACTAAAGGCTGCTTTAACTCTAGTGGCCCTCGAGGCCTGAAACACTAGAGAACATTTGTCATGCTGGTTCTGTGAGGTTGTTGAAGGGCTGAGATGAAACACATTGGGAAAGCTTTGCTGTGTTAGGTGACTCAGAGCAGGAACTGCATCCTTAATGCATGTTCTCGTTAGCAGAATTGCTTTCTAATTTAAAAACTCACCAGACCATCGCTCAGTTTCATCCTACAAATTCTACTAGGAGCGTACATGTTGCACTAAAGAAGTAGTTTTTCTTCCATTGATTTAAAAACATAATATTTCTTCACTAATGCAAAATGGGTCAAGATTTTAACTTACCTTTGAATGCTCAGGAGCATGTCCGTCTTTGAATACATTGATTTTAACTTTGTTTTAAAGCAAGATGATTTGGGCTCTCATAAAATCATTGGAGATGTGAGGCCAAAGAAATGATTTCACTCCAAAGAAACTACAGCAGTTTCACTTCAGTGAAATTCCAGTAAAACGACCCTTTCAAATGATACAAACTCTAGACTTGTTCTTTGATTTGAAAAATTTTTACAAGAAAAGAAATGCTTGTAAAAAGAAAAATTTTTATGAGAAAAGAAATTTCACCAAGTGAAAAGATCAAGTAAACGGAACTTCAAACATTTTCTCTTTCATTTTTCTACATGGTTAAGGAAAGGGTTGTGTTTGTAATGCAGAGAGAATAAAACAGAGCATTTTTGGTCGACAGTGAAAATGATACTCAACAAACCATGTGTCCCTTTAGAGTTTGAGAAATACTGAGACATCTTTAAAAAGTGATAATAGTTTATTTTTATCATAGTATGCAAAAAGTTCCTAGGTTTTGCAAATTTGGTACTGTGTATTTTTATTTATATCAGAACTAATGTTGCCTAAATTTTATAATTTGTCTTAATTTTTGCTCTCTCTAGACAAGGATTAGCATTTCTCATCCTCCAAAAATGCCACAGGCTTCCTAGACAAATATTTCTTTGAGGAGCTGGTTAAGGGTTGCAAAAATACAGTTAGGAAGAATGTTCTAGAATTTGATATTACACTAGGGAAAATATAGTTAATAATTTATTGTACATTTCAAAATAGCAATAAAATAAAAATTAAGATGTTTCAACCACAAAGAAAAGGTATATGTTTGAGGTAATGGTTATTCCAGTTACTCTGAGTTGGTCATTACATGTTGAATACAGATGTTGAAATATCACATGTTCCCCAAAATATGGACAACTATTATATAATCAGTTGAAAATGCCTTAAAATTATTTTTAGGCTTGTTGCAGTGGCTCACACTTTTAATCCCAACATTTTAGAGGCCAAGGAGAGATGATCACTTGAGGACAATAGTTTGAGACAAGCTTGGGCAACACAGTGAGACAGGGAGAACTTGTTTCTACAAAGAAATTAATAGTTAAAAAATTACCTGTGTGTGGTGGTGCATGCCTGTAGTCATAGCTACTTGGGAGTCTGAGGCAGGAGGCTTGCTTTAGCCAGGAGGTTAAGGCTGCAGTGGGACCTAATTGCACCACTGGACTCCAGCCTGGGCAGCAGAGTGAGACCCTGTATCAAGAAAAAAAATTGGCTGGGCACAGTGGTTTCTGCCTGTCAGCCCAGCACTCTAGGAGGCCAAGGCAGGAGGATTGCTTGAGGCCAGAAGTTTGAGACCAGCCTGAGCAAAATCATGTGACCCTGTCTCTACAAAATGACAATAATAATATCAAAGTTTCATACAGTACCATTTACTCTTGTGATTGGCATAGTTCTATGGGTTTTGAATAATGAATGGAGTCATGTATCCAACATAATACAAACCAATTTCATCACCTCCAAAAATTTTGTTTGCTGCCCCTTAGTGGTCAACTATCCCCTTCTCATACCCCCCAATCTCTGGCAACAACTAATCTGTCCTCTGTTCATATAGTTTTGCCTTTTCCAGAATCTGATAACAAAGGAATCATATAATACTACGTAGCCTTTTGGGTCTGTACTCTTTCACTTGGCAAAGTGACTTTGAGTCATCCATGTTGGAACATGCATCAGTATTTGGTCCCTTATTATTGCTAAGTAGTATTCATCATACATATGTACCACAATTTGATGAGCCTATCACTTGTGGATGGAAATTTGGGTTGCTTTTTAGTTTTTGACAACCATCAATAAACTGACTATAAACATTCATGTACAGGCTATCATGGGAATATAAGTTTTCATCTTCTTTTGGTAAATTCCTAGGAGTGAGGATCATTGGGTCCTTTGGTAAGTATATGTTTAATTTTATAAGAGAGGGCAAAACTATTTTCCAAGGTTGCTGTACCATTTTGCATTTCTTCTAGAAATTTACCAGAGTTTCAGTTGCTCTGTGTCTTCACCAGCACTTGGCATTGTGAGTTTCTTTTTACTGTAGCCATTCACCATGACTTCAACTTGATTTATGATGCTGAGCATCTTTCCATGTTCTTATTTTCCTTCTTTTTTTCTTCTGTGGTGAAATATCTGTCCAAGTATTTTGCCCATTTTTATTGAATAATTTGCTTTCTTTCTGCTGAAGGAAAAGGTGGGCAATTCACAGAATGATGAAAGTCCTGGGTTTGCACATGAAAATGGAGGCTGAAACCAAGAAGGTTCTTTATATATTTTAGATACAAGTTTGTTGTCAGATATGTAATTAGAAAATACTTTTCTCTGAATCTATAGCTTAAATTTTTCCACCCTATTAAAAGTGGTCTTTATAGGTAAAGAGGTTTATTATGTATTTATTTGAGACAGCTGGAGTGCCGTGGTGCAATAATGGCTCACCACAGCCATGACTTCCCAGGCTCAAGTGATCCTCCCACCTCAGCTTCCTGAGGAGCTGGTACTGCAGGTACCTGCCACCATGTCCCATGTCCAGCTAGTGGAATATCACAGAACTACAGAACAGGTAGGACTTTAGCTATTGTCTAGGGGTATCTAATTTCTTTATGTTTCAGAAATAAAAATTAAAACCCAGACCGGTATAGTGGCCCACTCAAAGTCACTTACAGTAATGTTCCAAGGTCTGCTGTGGCCCCTGGAGACCTTTCCTCTTGTTTTCCAGGAAATTCCACAGCAGGCTATGCAGAACATTATTTCTGTGCATTAGGTGCAAAAACAGAGTCCTGTGGTCACATATGTTGGGAAATGGTGTATACCACTCTCCAGGGCGTATTAACATACTACAGGTTTTAAGGTATGCCTGTAAAGGTATTTGTTGCACTCTGTTTGACCCAGGTTTTCCGTGTTTATTTGCCTTCAGGAATAGTTTGCCTGAAACCTACCGACATAAACATTACCTGCCTGATGGACTGTGTCGCAGGTCAGAATAGGTTGGTGGTCAATTAATCTACAGACAAGAAGCATGAGACCTGGATGGTTACAGCTCCTGGGCAGGTTTGCAGGGAGACCAAAGCACTCTAGGGGTCACATTCACCAGGCTCTAAAAACTCGCAAAATTGTTTCTCAAAATCCAAATAAATAAAGGATTGGATTTTTTTACTCTTATGAAACAGAGACAAAAGAGAAGTTTTCTCTTAAGTTAATATTGAGTATATACGTATGAATTACTCAGGTCATAGCCTTATAATTTTATTAGGTATAGGAATTGGAGGTGAGTCTGTCCTAAGTTCAGACTACACTCCCTACGTATGTGCAGACATACTTACAAACTTTGTTCCGTCTCACTCCATGTCAGAGATGGGAATGAGTAAGATACATCCCAGACAGTAAGGAACTCAGAGTCTCATATGTCTTCTTCTTTTGGAGAAGGGGAGGTAGGAGGGAGTCATAGTTTTCTCTGTTCTAATTCCCACCTCAAACCCTGAGGAATCCAGCTTTCTGGAGAGCCCAGGGCTCTTCTTACAAACCAGTTACTGGGTATGAAAGAAACATCTTATTATCAAGCAAGAAGCAATGACAGGGTCTGATGCCTTTTTTTCAAGTTCCAAACTCCCCGCTGCTTCTGGCTCAAGTCCTGCTGCTGTCATTCCTGGTTCTCTCGTGTGGTTTCTGCTGCCCGCTCCTCTGGCAGCAGCTTCTTTCAGGTGGGCCTTTGGATGGCTCTTCCCGCCAGCGTGCCTTCTGCCCCCTGCCTCCTTCACACTGTGCAGACAGCTGGAGCTCTTTCCAGGCATTGCCAGAAAGGACTTTAAAGTCCCCTCTCCGAAGAGAGCCTCTGCCAAGCTTGTCCTGGGAATAGACAGCTAGATCAATGGCCTTCTTTTCCTACATCTGTTTGGTTGAGTATCTGCCAGGCACTGAGCTAGGTGACAGATACAAGGTAGATATGACTGTGTTCTTGTTTTTAAGAAGTTTATGAACTGTGAGGAAGCAAGTCGTACTTACAGATAATTTAAGTGATCTGGTAAGTGCTACAGCAGAAGTCTAAAGTGAGTGCTATGGATGCTGGCCTCAGTCTAAGGGTTGTAGGAGGACACCTCCTGCCTCCTGCGCAGGTTCCTCTGCTGGAACACAGCTCCGCACTGAGACACAGATGGTCTCTGGAAGGTTAGATTTGTTTCCTCAAAGAGAATTACATATCTGATTTGGATTTCGTTTTTCCCTGATTGTCACAGACTCCATACTCATCAAGGGTAACATTCTCCCCTCCTCAGTCAGGCCCAGTGTTCTTTCAAACCATAAAACAAGGTGAAATTCTGGCTTCAAAGCATCCATCCAGCTTGTGTCTGAGGGCAGGCACCACTCTGCAGGGGGTTACCTGTCCCTTCCCTTGAGGCACTGGGGCGAAAGCAGCACCCGCCTAGGTATTAAGCCCTGCATGCATTGGCTGTTTTTCCTGGTGCACTTCCTCCCCCAGCACCACCGCCAGCAGACCCCAGTGTATGTTGTTCTCCTCCGGCATTCACATTTCTTACTGCTGCTATCTTCGCTCTGTTCTTACTGACTCTAGAGAAGGATACAGTCTTGGTTGACATTTTGCAAATAGAAGAGGTGAGATTATTAAATGATTATTGCCGTCATTCCCACCAACCCTCTCTTCAATATTTCTAAATTTAGAACATTTGAATATCTTGTTTTCTAACCCATGTTTCATCAATAGCGAAAATATGTGTAAAACGGGCATAAACAGGAAACCAGTGGTGAGATTATATAGTTTCTCAGAAATCATTAAGGAAGATTTTCCCGAAACCAAGTTTTAGAATTGTCCCTTTGTCTGGCATCCTGTAAGTTTCTGAGTTTGCAGATTTGGGATGGGTGAGGTGTATGGCTTCCCACCACATTTATAATTAAGGGGAAAGGCTGCTGTGACCATAGCAGAGGGGAGGCTGAACTGGCAAGTCAAGAACTGCATAGATGCAATAACTCAACATCTAGAGATTGATGCCTTGAAAACGTCTGTATCCATGTGTCCATCACCCTTGGAAAGCCTTAGTTAGAACCTCTAGTGAAGCCCATTCACAACATTCAAGGTGGACCAAACTCAACTTCAACATCCTGTATCTCAGGTAACTCATCTTCTCCCCAAGAAGTGTGTTTCACTTTCAAGCCTTTTGGTTTTTTGTTTTTCAGCCTACTGTAATCATTAGAAAATACCACAGGAGACCCTTGCCCAGTTAAAAATCAATCAACTGATGAGTTAAATTTGAGTGTTAATTTTTTTTTTTTTTTTTTTTTTGAGACGGAGTTTCGCTCTTGTTACTCAGGCTGGAGTGCAATGACGCGATCTCGACTCACCGCAACCTCCACCTCCTGGGTTCAGGCAATTCTCCTGCCTCAGCCTCCTGAGTAGCTAGGATTACAGGCATGCGCCACCGTGCCCAGCTAATTTTTTTTTTGTATTTTTAGTAGAGACGGGGTTTCACCATGTTGACCAGGATGGTCTCGATCTCTTGACCTCATGATCCACCCACCTTGGCCTCCCAAAGTGCTGGCTTTATATTTGCCATTAAATCCTAGCTTTGCTTCTAAAACAACAAACAAACAAAAACAGCACTCACATTCTCAACCATAGTCATTTATATTGCCAAAAAAGGTTAAATACCATTCAGTATAATTGCAATGTAAAATTCAGTTTTATATTGTACTCTGTACTCTGTCTTTAAAAGTGGTAATCAGAATACAGTGCTCAAGATACTATTATAAAATAATAATTTAAAAATAAGTATTAGGTGCTTATGTATACCTATTAGAGTGACTCTGGAAGAAAAAAAATAAATATTAGAAGCTATATACAAAAATAATTGGCATTTCTTTTAAAGTAGTTATGTCAGGCACGAATAAACAACATAACCAAATGAGGCATACGTCAGACACACAAGGTTGACTCACCATCCAAAAATGATGTGATTTACCATATTAACACACTAAAAAAAATCCTGAGTGATCACCTAGATACAGGAAAAGCATTTGACAAACTCCAACATCCATTTCTCTTAGCAAATTTGGAAGAGAGGTTAACTCCCTGGCCCGTAGAAAGGGGATCAACAGAAAATGTACAGTAAACATTGTATTTAATATATATATATATATATAATATTTTCAGGGAGGAGCTGGTACTACAGGCAGGCACCACTACATCTGGCTAATTTTTAAATTTTTTGTGGAAATGGGTCTTCCTATGTTGCCCAAGCTGGTCTCGAACTCCTGGGCTCATGTGATCCTCCCAACCTTGACTCCCAAAGTGCTAGAATTATAGGCAAGAGTCACCGCACCCAGTTCCAACTGTCTTTTGATTATTTCTTTTCTGTTTTTCTTTCTTTCTTTCTTTTTTTTTTTGAGACAGAATCTCCCTCTGTTGCCCAGGCTGCAGTGCCGTGGCTCAATCTCAGCTCACTGCAACTTCCACCTCCCGGGTGAAAGCAATTCTCCTGCCTCAGCCTTCTAAGTAGCTGAGACTACAAGCATACACTACCACACCAGGCTAATTTTTTTTTTTTTTTTTTTTTGTATTTTTAATAGAGACGAGGTTTCACCATGTTAGCCAGGCTGGTCTCGAACTCCTGATCTCAGGCAATCTGCCCGCCTTGGCTTCCCAAAGTGCTGGGATTAGAGCTGTGAGTCACCGCGCCCAGTCTGTCTTTTGATTATTTCTAAACATGAAGTCTGATCTTAGGGTGACATTAGGGCACCTTGGCTTATCATTGTTCTTCAAATAATGGTTACTATCCTCAGCCCCGTATGGTAGCTTGTACTGTTGTTAGGAAATATCTGCTGTCCTACCCTATCCTGTTGACGGCAGCCTCAACTGCGCAGTTTACATCATCCACTGAAAAGAGAAGTTGCCATAGGCCAGCTCCTGAGAGGTGATTTGAAAGCTGTGTGATACATCCAACAAGGCTCTTTTCTGTGTGCCATAGGCTGCTCTACTCCTGTTAGCAGTTGTTTGTCAGCTCTTGGCCCTGAATGAAGATATGGAAGAAAGTCACAGTCATCCTCCTATGACCCATGACATGAGCAGATCATCCTTTGCTGGTGTGAAACACTGAGATTTGGGGTATTATTTGTTATCACAGAATAATATCGCCTATGCCAATGGGGACAAATGGCCTAAAGGGTTTTTCCCTCATTCTTCCCAAGCACCTTTTCACCACTCTCCGCTTTTCACCCTTGCCCCATCCATTCAGATCTTCTCTCCATTTCTTGAAAACTTCAAATGCCTTCATACTTGAGGGCTCTGATACATGCTGTTCATTCCACCTGGAATCTGCTTTTATTTTAGTTTTTTGGTGTATTCTGCCTCACCTCCCACTCCCATCACACGGCAAATGCTTACTCATTCTTTAGATCTCAGGGAAGCTGGTTTTACTTTCTCCAAAAAAATCTGAAAAGCAACAACAACAACCAAAAAAAGAAAACAGTTACTATAATCATATTCCATATGTTCAAAGACAGAATTTCAGACATAGAAAATATAGAAAAGAGGCCCACATAAAATTTTTAGAAATGTAAACAATTACATCTGAAATGAAAAGTGTACTAGACCCAGCACAGTGGCTTAATCTATAATCCCGGCACTTTGGGAGACTGAGGTGGGCAGATCACCTTGAAGCCAGGAGTTCGAGACCAGCCTGGTCAACATGGTGAAATCCTTTCTCTACTAAAATTACAAAAGAATTAGCCAGGCATGGTGGTGCACACCTGTTATCCCAGCTACTAGGGAGGCTGAGGCAGGAGAATCGCTTTAATCTGGGAGGCTGAGGTTGCATTGAGTCGAGATCATGCCACTGCACTCCAGCCTGGGCGACAGAGCCAGACTCCATCTCAAAAAAGAAAAGTATACTGGATAGCATTAACAAGAGATAACACATTGCAGTGGAAGAGGTTATTGAACAAGAAAAAAGGAAAATAGCAACGATATAAAAGAATTAAACAATACTGTCAACAAATTTGGCCTAATTTTTAAACACTCCTTCCAAAAATAGCAAAATACACATTCTTTTTCCAAGCACACGCAGAGTATTTAGCAACATAAGCCATATTGTGGGCCATGAAAAGAGTTAATAAATTTAAAATAATTCAAGCCACAGAAAGTATGTACTCTAACAACAATAGAATTAAGTTAGAAGTCAAGAAAAATTCTGGGAAATTCCCAAATATTTGAAAACTAGAGAACGCATTTCTAAATGTGTCCAAGAAGAAATCAAAATGGAAATGAAAAAGTATTTTGAACTGAATGAACATGAAAACACATTATATAGGATTTTCAGGAGTGTCACTATACCCTTAGAGTGGTATTACCTCGTGTATATAGTATACTTAAGTAGAGTTTATGGATAGCAGTATTTAGGGGAAAATTTGAGTACTAAATAAACATATTAAAAAAGAAGAAATGCCTCAGATCAGCAATGTTAGTTTTCACTTTAAGAAACAAGAAAAGTAGAAACAAATGAAAACCCAAATAGAGGAAAGAAAAGGAGTAAAAAAGATAAAGAAGAAAATCGATGAACTGAAAAACAGAAAAACTACAGAGAAAAGTAAAAGTAACTTAATACGATTTTTACCGAGAAGACCAATAAAATTGATAAACCTCTAGCCAGAGTGACCAGGAAAAAGAGAGAGAAGACACAATTACAAATATCAGAAATGAGAAAGATGACATCACCACAAATTTTGCAGATATTTATGCTGATGAATTTAACCAATCAAAAGAAATGAAAAATTCACAGAATGACAAAAACTAACAAAGCTCAATAAGAAGAAATATATAACCTGAATAGCCCTATTATATATTGAAGACATTAAATTTTTAATTAAAAAGAAAACTGCAGGTTCATAAAATAACTGATAAATTCTACCAAACATTTAACAACAACAAAAAATCAAGTTTATGCAACATCTTCAAAAAATTAAGAAAATAGAATAATTTCCAATGCATTCTATGAGGCCAGCATTACTTTGATGCAAAAACTATATAAAGACATTACAAAAAAAGAAAACAATAGACCAATATCCTTCATGAACACAGACATAAAACTATTTAAAAGTTTTAAAAAGTCAAGTTCAACAAAATATAAAAACAAATAAACAACATAACCAAGTGGGGTATATGTTAGACTCGCAAGGTTGACTTATCATCCAAAAACGATGTAACTTATCACATTAATACTCTACAAGAAAACCTGTGTGATCACTTAAATAGATACAAAGAGAGCATTTGACAAATTCCAACATCCATCTCCCTTAGCAAATTCGGGAGAGAAGTTAACTTCCTGGCCTGTAGAAAAGGGATCAACAGAAAATGTACAATAAGCATCATAGTAAATGGTGACAGATCAGAAACAATAAAAGAATGGCTACTCTTATCACTTCTATTCAATATTATACTGAGGGTTCTGGCCAGTACGATTACGCAAGAATTTTTTTAAATGAAAAGCATCTCAATGGGAAAGGAGGAAACGAAACTGTTTCTAGACAAAATTATTATCTGTATAAAAATTCAATGGAATTAACAAAAATCTGCTAGAACTAGCAAATAAGTTTAGCAGTGTTTCAGGATATGAGATCAATACACAAAAACAAACTGTATTTTTATATGCCAGGGATAAAATATTAGAAACCAAAATTAAATGTATCATTATAATAGCATCAATCAATCTGAAATGATACTTACAGATAAATCTGGGAAAAAAAGATACGAATGATTTGTACACTGAAGAATACAGAACATTGCAGAGAGTAATTAAAGAAGATCTAAATAAACAGTTAGGTTTTCTTCTTAGGTCAAAAGACTCAATATTAAAATGTCAATTCTCCCCAAGCCCAACTTTAGCTTCAATGCAATCCTCATCAAAATTCTAGCAGGCATTTGTTAAAGGATTCAAAATTATAGCTAGATAGGAGGAATAAGATCTAGTGTTCTGTACAACTATTGGATGACAATAGTTAACAGTAATATATTATGTGATTTCAAATGGATAGAAGGAGGATATTGAATGTTCCCAACAAAAGCAATGATAAATGATTGTGATGATGGATATGCCAATTACTCTAATCTGATCACTAAAGAGTACATGTATCAAAACATCAGCATGTGCCTCATGAATATGTACAATTGTTTGTCATTAAAACATTTTAATTCCCATAATTCAGTGGGGAAAATACAGCCTTCATTTTAAATTTTATTTTGGTTTCGGTTGACAAGTGATAATTTTATATATTTATGGGGTATGATGTTATGTTTTGGTATATATTCATCACCTCACATACTTATCAGTTTTTTTTGTGGTGAGAACATCTAAAATCTATTCTTCAAGTATTTTGAAATATACAATGCATTTTATTAATTATGCTCACCATTCTGTGTAATCACTAAAGCTTATTTCCCTTGTCTAGTTGAAACTTTATACCCCTTGATTAATATCTCCCCTTTCCCCATTTCCACTCCCTCCCCTGGACTTTGGTTACCAACTTCCTATACTCCTTTGAATTTGACTTTTTCAGATGCCACATATCAGTGAAATCACGCAATATTTGTCTTTATGTGCCTGGCTTATATAGCAGTATCCTCCAGGTTCATTGGCGTTGTTGCAAATGCCAGAATTTCCTCTTTTTTAGGCTAAATAGTATCCCAGTACGTACTTATACTACATTTGCTCTATCCATTCATCTGTTGATGTATACTTAGGTTGCTTTCATATATTGGCTACTATGAATAAAGGTGCAATGAACTTGGGAGTGCACCATCTCTTTGACATATTGATTTCAGTTTATTTGGACATATACCCAGAAGTGAGATCACTGGATCTTATGACAATTCCATTTTTAGTTTTTTGAGGAACCACTATACTATTTTTCATAATGGCCGTACTAATTTACATTCCTACCAAAAATGTCCGAGCGTTCTGTTTTCTCCATACTTGTCAACTCTTATCTTTTGTCTTTTATATAATAGCCATTCTAGCAGGGGAAAGGAGATACTGTGATTTTAACTTGCATTTCCCTGATGATTAGTGATGTTGAAACTTTTTTTCATATATCTGTAGATCATTTGTAAATATTCTGACAAATATCTATTCAGAAGATCCTTTGTTTATTTTTTAATGAGGTTATTTTTTTTCTTGCTATTGAGTTGTTGAGTTCTTTTTATATTTTGCATATTAACCCCGTATAAGATATGTGGCTTGCAAATATTTTCTCTTGATCCATGGATTGTCACTTCACTCTATTAATTGTTTCTTTTACTGTGTAGAAGCTTTTTGGTTTGCTGAAATCCTATTTCTTTATCTTTGCTTTTGTTGCCTGTGCTTTTGGGGACACATCCAAAAAATGTGTGCCCATATCAATGTTGTGGACCTTTTCCCCTATGTTTTCTTATAGTAATTTTACAGTTTCAGGTCTTACATTTAAGTCTATAGTCTATTTTGAATTGATTTTTGTATATGATGTCAGATAAGGGTACAATTTTGTTCTTCCACATGTGGATATCCAATTTTCCCAGCACCATTTATTGAAGAGACTGTGAGAAAGGAGAGCTTTCAATAAATAGTGCTAGAACAACTGGATCCATTCAGAAAAAACAAAAATGTATACACAAGTTGTACCATAGACAAAAATTAACTTAAAATAGATTATAAGCCAAAATATCATAACCAAAACTCTAAAACTTATAGATGAAAACACAACAGAAAAGTCCTCGTCATCTTAGATTAGGCAAAGATTTATCAGATATGATACCAAAAGCACAAAACATAAAATTTTTAAATCAAGACATTTGACTACCAAAATTGAAATCCTCCTTCGTTAATAGTTATGTTAAAAGAATGAAATTCCAAGCCACATAACAGGATGAAAGATTTGTAAAGCATATACCTTAAAAGGGTCTATATTCAGAGTGTATTTCTGAAAACTCTCAAAGCTTAATAATTGGAAAACAGTTTCTAAACTCCTAAATGGGCAAAAGTTTTGAACAAACACTTCACCAAAAGGACATACAGATAGTGAATAAGCACATGAAAAGATACTTTTCCTCTTCAAATCACTAATTTTTGGGAAATGCAGATAAAAACCACAAGTTACTACAATACACTTAGCAGAATGACTGAAATAAAAAAGACTGACCATAGCAAGTGGTGGTAAGATGTAGAGCAACTGGCACACTCATATGCAACTGATGGGAGTGCAGAATGGCACAGCCGCTGTTTATAACAGCTTCACAGCATCTTATAAAGTTAAGTACACACCTACCAAATGGCCCAGCTATTCTACTGGTAGGTATTGTTCAAACAAAATAAAAGCATACATTCCCACAAAGACCTGCATACATGTTTATAACAGCTTTATTCATAACGGCCAAAAAACTGAAAATAATCCAAATGTCCTTCCACAGATGAATGATAAATAAATTGTGATATACCCACAAAACAACCTACTACTCAGCAAAAAAGGAATTAGCCATTAATATGTGCAACAATATGAATAAATCTCAAAATAATTATGCCGAGTTAAAGAAGCCAAACAACAAACAAAATGTACATACTATATAATTCCATTTGTATAAAGCTTCAGAAAATGCAAACTACTCTATAGTGACAGAAAGCTGATCAGTAGTTTCTTGGAGGGGATGAGAAAGGGGTCAGGGGGAGGGGAAAAAATAGAGAGTATATAGCTCCATGTAGTGAGAATTCTGCTTGTATTTTTAATTTTTATATCAAATTGCTTAGCATAGTGTCTGGCACAGCATAGATATAAAATTAATATTTGAAAGAATAAACGATGCATATGTAGACATTCATTGATTAGCATAATGAATAGAAGCATGGATTCTGGAGTCAGATGCATTATTCTGGCACACAAGTTGTGCAAAATTGGAGAGTAACTTAACTGCAACATTAAAAAGGAGAAAAATATTACCCACCTTTCACAGGTGGTTGTGAAAATTAAATGTGATAATTTACTCATAAGCGCTTGGTGCAGGGTGATTGAACATAAGAAAATCATCCCTGTTATATATCACATTAATAGAACAAAGAAAGAAACCATAGGGCCACCTCAATTAACATGGAAAAAGTACTTGACAAAATTCAAAACATTTTTAACAATAAAAACTCTCAGAAAATTAGGAATACAAAGGAGCTTTCTTGATGTGATAGAAACCTTACATGAAAAGCTAACAGTTGGCCCTGCACAGTGGCTCACACCTGTAATCCCAGCACTTTGGGAGGCCAAGGTAGGTGGATCACCTGAGATCAGGAGTTCGAGACCAACCTGGTCAACATGGTGAAACTCTGTCTCTACTACAAAAAAAAACAAAACAAACAAACAAACAAAATATTAGCCAGGTGTGGTGGCAGGTGTGCCTGTAATCCCAGCTACTCAGGAGGCTGAGGCAGGAGAATTGCTTGAATCCAGGAGGTGGAGGCTGCAGTGAGCCAAGATTGCATCAGTGCACTCCAACCTGGGCAACAGAGCAAGACTCGTCTCAAAAAAAGAGAAGAAAAAGAAGAAAGAAAGAAAGAGAGAGAGAGAGAAAGGGAGGAGGGAGGAAAGGAAGGAAAGAAAGAAAGGGGAAAAGTTAACATCATATTTAATGATGCAATCTTTTCCCTTAAGATGAGAAACAAGAAAAAAATGCTTGGGCTCACCACTGCTATTCAACATTTAACTGGAAGTTCCAGTCAGAACAACTAGGAAAGAAAAAGACATAAAAGGCATTCAAATTGGGAAGGAACAAGTAAAATTATCTCTATCACAGATGACATACCCCTATATATAGAAATTACCAAAAAAATCCACCAGAGTTAAACAAATTCTGAAATGTTACAAGGTATAAGATTAAAACACAATCAATTGTGTTTCTATATATTGGGAATGAATAATTTTAAGAGCTATTTTTTTAAATTTTCATTTAAAATGGTACCCAAAAGAATGACACTTAGGAATAAATTTAACCAAGGAGATAAAAGACTTGTAAAGTGAAAATTATAAAACATTGCTGAAAGAAAATAAAGGTCTAAGCAAATGAAGTCATCTCATATGTATGAATTGGAAGACAATATTATTAAGATGGCAACAAAAAGTAAAAGTGATCTATATATTCAATGCAGTCTCTATCAAATCCAAATTTTTTTTAGAAATGAAAATGCCAGTTCTCAAATTTGTATGATTTGAAAGGGGTCCTGAATAGCCAAAGCAATTGCGATAAAGAAGAATAAAGTTAGAAAATTTATATTTCCTAATTTCTTTTTTTTTTTTTTTTTTTTTTTTTTTGAGACGGTGTTTCGCCCTTGTTACCCAGACTGGAGTGCAATGGCGCGATCTCGGCTCACCGCAACCTCCGCCTCCTGGGTTCAGGCAATTCTCCTGCCTCAGCCTCCTGAGTAGCTGGGATTACAGGCACACGCCACCATGCCCAGCTGATTTTCTGTATTTTTAGTAGAGACGGGGTTTCACCATGTTGACCAGGATGGTCTCGATCTCTTGACCTCGTGATCCACCCGCCTCGGCCTCCCAAAGTGCTGGGATTACAGGCTTGAGCCACCGCGCCCGGCATATTTCCTAATTTCTAAACTTACTTCAAAGCTATAGTTATCCAAACAGGGTGGTACTTGCAGAAGAATAGACATAGATCAACAGCACAGAACTGGGAGTCAATAAATAACACATATGTCTATGTCAAATTGATTTTTGACAAAGGGCCCAAGACCATTCAATGTAGAAACCATAGTCCCTTCAAAAACTTATATTTAGGTTATTTATTCACTTTGAATACCTTTTTTATGTAGTGTGTGGTAGGGATTCATTTACATGTGGATACCCAGCATACAAATGAATCCCTACCACACACTACATAAAAAAGGTATTCAAAGTGAATAAATTACCTAAATATAAGAACTGGACCATAAGATCTTCTTTAGGGAAAAAATAAGTGTAAATCTTCATGACCTTGAATTTGGCAATGGATTCTTCGATATGCCACCAAATGTATAAGTGAACAATAAAGAAAAAATAGATTAACTAGATTTTGTCTAAATTGAACACTTTTGTGCATAAAAAGATACTGTCAAAAAAGTGAACAGATGATTTATAGAATTGAGAAAATATTTGCAAATCATATATCTGATAAGGGACTAGTTTCCAGAATAAACAAATAACTCTTACAACTCAGTAATTAAAAAGATAAGTAACCCAATTTTAAAATGTTCAAGGAAACTGAATAGACATTTCTTCAAAGAAGGTTTACACATGGCCAGTAAGCACATGAAAAAATCTTCAATATCACTAGCCATTTGTGTATGCAAATCAAGACCACTATGAGATACACTTTATACTCACTATCATGGTGATAACAAAAAAAAAGAAAAAGTGAAAGAAAAATAAGTAGAGTTAGTGAGGCTGTGGAGGAATTGAAACCCTATTACATTGCTGGCGTGAATGTAAAATGATTCCACTACTATGGAAAACACTTTAATAGTTCTTCAAAATGTCAAATGTAGAATTACCATGTAATCCAGCAATTCTCCTCTTAGGTATACATCCTAAAGTATTAAAAATGGTATTCAAACAAGTATATGTACAGATATATGTTCATAGTAGTACTATTCCCAATGGCCAATAGCTGGAAACAACCCATATCCATCAATGAATCAATGGCTAAACAAATTGCGGTATATACACACAACAGAAAATTTTCAGCCATAAATAGGAATGAAATACTGACACATGCTACAATGTCAATGAACTTTGAAACATTATATTGAATGAAAGAAGCAGACACGGAAGGCAGGCAAAGAAGCCAGAGCTATACTGCATGATTACATTTATCTGAAAAATCCCGAAAAGGTAAATCCATCAACAGAATGCAGATTAGTGGTTGCCAGGAGCTGGGGAGGGAGGAATGACGAGCCTAAGTGGGATACAGCTTTCTTTTGCGGGGATGAGAATGTTTAGGAACTAGAGAGAAGTCGGGGGTTCACAACATTGTGAATGTACTAAATGTGACTGAACTATTCAGTTTACAAAGGTGAATTTTAAGTTATATAAATTTCATCTCAATTTTTTTTAAAAAGAGGTTGATGCACTGCCTCATTCATTATAAGCACTTAAGAAAAATAATCTTAAAAATTTATTGTAGCTTTATTTATAATAGCTGGAAATTAGAGGCAATCAAATCTAAATGTGAAAAAATGGGAAACCAAACTTAAAAATTAAGGTATATCCATATGTTTAAATATTCTAGAATTTCATTCCAAAATCCATAAAGGGATATTTTGTAGTAATAGAGAACAACAGTTAAGTTCAATGTTTATAGCCAGAAAAACTATAATAAATAGTACATTTAAAACTCAGTCAGCATACTTTTCTTTCAAGTTTGATAACTCTCCAAAAGCTGAAATATTTAATTTCCCAAGCAAGAACACTCCAAAATCACATCAATTCAGAATTAAATGTATTTTCATATCTTAAATTGAATTCATGTCCAAATGATGAGGCTTGGAATCTGATTTCCACAATTTGTGCCAGACTGTACCTCTCAAGCTTTATTTCCTGAGGTCTCTGCTTCCCTTCTGTACTACAGTAAGTCCTATACACCCCCAACTGCAACATTTTACTCTTGTTCTCCCCCACCAGAAATATCCTCACTTCTTACCCTTATAGCTTATCCATTGTTGGAGTCCTAGGACTTCCTAGGGAAATCTCTTTAATTCCAGCCCCACGCTGTGCCTCCATGTCTACAGCTCTCTAGAGGTCTCCCACACTTCTCCTTCTGTCTGGCATTGCAATTATTCCTGCACTGATCTTATTTCCCCTGTTGCCACAGGCCTGTAACTTACTTACGTTTATAATCTCTAAGGCATCTGGCAAAGAGCTCTGCTTTGATTGTAGTAGGTGTTCAATAAATGTTTATGAAAGTGAGTGGAATTTCCGAAACAGATGGGTAACCTATTCAGATGCCAGGACATAAATGCAAACTGTTTCTTGTAGCTTCTGTGTTTGAACAGACAGTGCTCTGCTCTCTGCATTGTAGATACTGCCACATGCTTAGTCAACACAACATTCATCAAACTATAATGTCAAAGGGACACAAAATAGGCCAGCTGGGGATGATTTATAATTCATGAACAAATCACCATTAGTATTTATGACTTTTCACTTCAAATCACCATCAATATCCCCCTTTTCTCTACTCATACATTCAGAGAGTTCTTCTCATAGTCATGTAATATGAGCACTAGATATTAAATACATTAATCAAGTTAACTTTCTATGTATGGAATATAAGGGTTATGACCCACAAATTTAAGATCAGTAATGTTTTTTGGAAGATTGTCTTATTTTTCAGCTCCACAATTGAACAATGAGAGGTCTCCTCAAGGATTAGAAAGCTGAATTTCTTCTCAGATATTACATTTGCATATAGCTGGATGCATGCAGACAAAATGCATACATGCCAGTGGGTCAGGTTTGCTGGGGTGCCAATTTAAAAGGGATGCCAAAACATTATATTTAAATGATGCCTGTTAATTCGTGTTTCTGGTGAGCTCTAACTCGTGTTCTTCCCTTTACACTAGATAGCATCTCATGGATGAAACAAGAATAACAGAAATAACAGTAGTAGAAATAATAATGCAGTGGAAATAATAATACTTCTCATTGACTGATCTACTTCTGTACAAGTTGCATTGTATACCTGCAAACACCACCGCCAGTCCTGAGAAACTGATTCATGTATGTAGTTGCAATCAGCAAAATTCTGATACCAAATAGAATTTGTTGTTGCTGGAGATGAAATATTTATTTTAACATCTAAAAGGAAAATGAAAGAGTTTTACTGGCAAAAGATCCAGGAAGAACCTGTAAATGTAGTTTGAACAAGATTTCGTACCTATGGACATGTGATCTCCATACTCAGTGAATATGAGAGATCAGGGCTACAGAAGGGCATGGAGTTCTGGTGACGAAGGGCATGGGCTCTGTAGTCAGAACTGCAGCACTGAAATCCCATTTATACGGCTTGGTAGCAGCTATCTGTGTCTTTCTGCATGTTATTAAACCCAAGTATCAGTTTCATTATTTGGAAATTTGGGATAATAGTGGTGCTTACCACAGAAGGTTGTCATGAGCATGAGATTAGATAAGTAACAAATAAATCAGTACTCAGTATATAAGCACTCTGGAGATATTAGCCTCTTTTATTATTCAACTGTGAGCAATAGAAAAACTATGAAATGAAAGATAACTTCAAATAAGTTAATACGTAATGTTCTATACATTTACATATATCTGTTTAGGAATGGAAAATCAACTGCCCCCTGCCACCCTAAGTAATTGTTAACCAAATATTTAAAGACTATAGGTTTTTAAAGGCACACAATTTTTAGCATTCTTAGGGTACACACTTGCTTCAGTCCAACCTTGCATGTACTAAATATGGTTCACTGAAAGAATAAAGAAATATTAAAGAAAGCTTATCTACAAAGAAAATAACCTGCTGAGACAAAACGTACTTCTGAACAACTTTGTACTTTAAGTCAACTTGTCCTCTAGCCGGCAGGTCATGCCATTTTAGCCACCAGAAATAACTAAAACTCCCCCAAAAAAATTCCATGTCGTAGATAAATAATTTTTCACTTTGATTCTCACCTGTTTATGATAAAGAATCTTTTTGGACCCAGGTTTCCCAGCTAAGGTAATCCAGAGACAGCTATTTTATTTGTTCTGACCTCTTGAAAGATCAATTGAGAGTTGAGGACAATTCTTGAGACTCAATCAGAAAAAAAAACAAATTAGACCCGATTATTACATTTCCTGATGTGTGCCCATGCCATCCTGGGGCTGATTCAAGGATACCCAGGTTTGTTTTAAAAGACTGGAGGATCAGGGATTGGTTAAAGCACTCTCTGGCACCACTTGGCTGTGTGACTTTATACTAGTAACAAACTCTGAGTTTCAGCAGTCCACCTGTCAATCCCGGATAACAGTTTTAACTTACATGTTTAGTATAAGGTTTAAGATAATTATGGATGAAAGTGTTGTGGAAACTGTAAAGCTCTTGTAAGTGTTGTTACTCTTGGAGAGAAAACACTTCTCTGTTTCTTTCTCTCACCGTCCGACTCCCATCCTCACACAGACACACAGACATACTTGCTCCAAACTTTCTGTCAAGGCCATAAATACCTTCACTATCACCCGCTGGTGCACGAGTTGCATTGTAAACCTAGAGGCAACACCACCAGCCCTGAGACCTGCACGCCAACAGTTGACTCATGCGCATAGTTACGGTGTGCAACATTCTGATGCCAAATAGAACTCAGTACTGTTACTGAAGATAAGGTATTTTAATATCTAAAACAGAAAAAGTTTAATATACCTCCCAGGGTTCTCTTTGTTTTAGAATCTAGCCAAAGAAAATGGAAGTTTTACTAGCAAAAGAACCAAAAAGAACTTGTAAATATATTTTGAACAAGACTTTTAATCTACATTCATGTGATCTCTACACTTAGGGCTCCAGAAGACTTGATCTTCTGCTACCAGCAGCCAGAATCCAAGACGGACGATGCACACAGAGAAGGAACTGGACTCAACCCCAGTTATCCTGGTCAAAATTTCCAGTATAAGAAGAAATCTGGCTCTTGAATGTTTTGGTTTTGGTTTTGATTATTTTGAAGAGGATCGTGCCTGTCGCCAGTCTTTCTTCCATGGCACTGGCCAATAATATACAATCCAGAGAACTAATCATGGAATGAGTTCCAAAGTATCTATTTTATTAATCTGGGGAATATCCTCATAATCACCAAAGGAAAACTTCTGAGAAAAAAACGGAGAAGACATAGCTTGAGACCTAGGGTTGCACTGAGGCTTCCTACTTCCTTCCCTACCAAATGGAAAACCCTGACACCCACAGGGCAGGCGTGGTCTCTCATCCAGGGGCAATGGCTGCCAGCATAGTTGTATAAGGATTGCATGGAGACACATCACACTTTCCACACGGGGCAAGGCAACACGGGAAAACCCAACTTTCCCGCCAGGAAGGTACATGTTTTGGGTTATTTTTCCAGAAAGGAATGAATACGAGTTATGGCTAATCCACCTCCACTCTCTTCCCTGACACCTCTATGGGCAAGGACACTGGCAGGATAAGTGCTAGGACCATGGCTACAATCTATGGTCATGGGACAGAGAAGTCCAGAGAAGCCCACTAGTTGATCACCTTGAAAACTGCAGGAAAAGCAAGGTCTTGAGAATCTGTATTTAAGCTCCCTTTGTTGCATATAAATATTTGAAAACAAAATCTTTTCCGCTTTAAATTCAAATTTCCTCTCTTTGCTTGAAAGGTGATGGATTTTCAGAGAAATAGAACAAATAGGATATGACTGATTGTTTGTTATAAGGAAGTGGTTGGTTCACCAGATGATTATAAAGGTTGGCAAGTCCCAAGATCTGCAGGGTGAGTCAGCAAGCTGGAGATCCAGGAGAAATGATGGTTTAATTCCAGTGTAAATCCAAAGGTCTAAGAGATGCCAGCCAAGAGGAGTTCTCTCTTACTGCGGGGAGGGTTAGCCTTTTGCTCTATTCAGGCCTTCCACTCATTGGATGAGACCCACATCCATGAGGTAAGCCAATCTGCTTTACTCCTTCTACCAATTTAAGTGTTAATGTCATCCAGAAACACTCAGAATAGTGTTTGGCCAAATATCTTGGCACCCTCTGACCCAGTCAAGTTGACACATAAAATTAAGTGTCTCAGGTAATAATTAATATTTACAACTCAAATCTCTCATCTGAGAGTCATAAATACGATGGTTCCACCAGCCCTGCCATTTGCTTTCCATACATCTTGAAAGGAGTTACTTACTATTCATATTCCTTTATTGCAAAATTGAGAAGAAAAAACTTGATTACCTACCTTTTAAGTTATTAGATTATCAAAGTACTTTTTCCTATTTTAATTACAGAGGAAGCGTTACATTTACCCTTTCTTACTTCTTCACTCTGCTAAGCCTCATTCTTTGAAAGAACACCACTCGCAGGAACTGATGACTGAGTATTCAAGCTGTTCTTATACTTGCAGCCCTGGATAATATTTTGATGAAAGAACCTGCAAGCACATCAAGTTACTTCCCAGAGCTTCATCAAAATTCCGGATATAATAATGCTATTTTCAATGGGCTCTCAAGAAGTGATAATTAGCTTTCATTAAACATAGTAAATATTAATGCAAGTCAGAAACAGGGTACAGACAGAATTGGACTAAACACATTCATAATGCAAGCATTCAGTCTGTGGACTGTATGGAGCTTCCCGGAAAACACTGGGGCTCTCTGGTTTTCACAGTGAAACTTCCCTTTTCATGTGCTAGCACTGAAGACTGAAATAAAATCAATGTCTAAAAGTGCATTCTCAGATTTTTCCTGAGCTTTAAATTCAAAACGAATTGAGGTGTGACTGATGTAATTTTTTAAAACTTCAACTTCTTTAGCTCTATGTCCTATTTTTAAAATTAAATAAAAACAAATGTAGTCTATGTCATGGTGTCAGAGATTCACATCAAAGAATATCAAATGTCTAGGACTTAAATGTCATTTATTACACATTAGGATGGAAATAGGTGAATAGTAGAATTAGGTCGGTTCTCAGCAAGACTCTCATTAATGTTAAAAAGATTTTTTAAAAATTTAAACCAAAATTAGTTACAATTGCATACTAGAAAGGCCAAAATGAAAATAACTGACCACATCGAGTATTGGTGAAGATGTTAGGGAACTGGAGTTCTCATATATTGCTCATTGGGATGAAAAAGGTTATAACCACTTTTGAAAACAGTTTGGAGTTTCCTTAAAAAATGAATACCTACCATATGACACTGTTTCAGCAATTTCACTCCTGGGTATTTATCTAAGAGGATTAAAATCATGTATATACAAAGATATCTCTACAAAAATGCTCATAATAGCTCTCTTCAGCAGCTGTTATTCATAATGGCAGAAAATTGAAAACAACCAAAATATTTATCGAGATGAATTTCTAAACAAATTGTGATACAGCCACACAGCAATACTGCTGATACTACCAGTCGGCAATAAAAAGGAATGAGCTATTGATATACCCAACAATGCAGATGAAGCTCAAAGATGTTATGGTAAGTGACAGAATCCAGACACAGAAGAATACAACTGTGTTATTATATTTATATAAAATTCTAGAATAAGCACAACTAATCTATACTGATGGAAAGAAGATCCGTGTTTGCTTGGAGCTGTGGAAATGGATGTTGATGCAAATAGAAGGGAACATTTTAGGGTGATGGAAATGTTCTATATCTTTACTGTGGTGGCAGTTACATAAGTGTATATTTGTCAAAGCTCATCAAACTGTGAACTTAAAATAAGTGGGTTTTGTTATATGTAAATCATATCTCATTACTGTTGATTTGTTTTCTGTAAATGGGCTAATGATTTTAATAGCCACTAAATGAAAGAGAATATCCAAATGGCCAATATGTATAAAAAATATATTCAAGGCATTATTCATCAGGGAAATGAAGATTAAAATCACAATGAGATGCCACTATTCACCCACCAAAAGGGCCAGAATTTCAGTGCCTGAAAAGTTTTGGCAAGGTTGTAGAACAACTGGTGAGACTTCTTTAAAATGACACAACTATGTTGAAAATATGTTCAAAATTTTCCATCAAAACTAAACATTGCCTGTCTTACAAACCAGCAATTTTACCACTAGCTATATATGCAGAGAAATCAGGGTTGTGTTCACCAAAAAGTAGATACAAGAATGTTTACTGTAGCTTTATCTGTAATGACAAAAAACTGAAAATAATCCAAATGCAAATCCACAGAAGAATGAATAAATAAATTGTGGCACAGTCGTACAATGAAATACTATATAGTGATACAAATGGGTAAAATGGGTATGCATAGCAACAGGGATGAATCTCATCAATATTATGTTAAGGAGAAGAACCAGACACCAACAATTTTGTATGGTTCTCTTTAGTTTAAGAATTGGCAAAAGTAATCAATAATCATAGAAATCAGAATAGTGGTTACCTTTGGAGGGCTACAGTCTGGGAAGAGACACAAAAAACCCTTCTGGGATTCTGGAAGAGTTCCATATCTTTGCTCAGGGTAGAGTTATATAACTGTGTGCATATGTAAAAAACCATTATACGCTACATTTAACATCAGTGCATTTTAGGCACTACCATATTCATGTTTTACATAAATTTTTAATAATCCACTGGGACATGTCTTCAGCTGAAAAATTCAATCAAGACACCATGGTGACTGTAGCAAAGGTAAAACACCAGGTTTGTGAATATGGGACTCCTTTTTACTAAAGAAACACATAGTACACAGAATTTACAAGTCCTTTCTTTTCGTTAACGAAACAAAAGTTTTAATTCAAATTTAGATGGAAACATTCTGAAATAACATTTGAACTCCAGAAGTCCCTTGAAGTGACCAAAGTTGTTAGTGACTTTTTGTTAAATCAATCTTGCCCACTAATGTTCCTGCCACATTCTTTCTTTGATTTCCTTGGTAAGCTGAAAATATTTTCTTCAAGGTGACAGACACCTTGCCTCAAAATAACGGGCTTCTCTCAAGGGAGGTGAAAGATCATTTTGTAAGCAAAAACTGACAGACGTGAACAATTTCAACCTAGGAAAAGATCATGGATATCAGGGAATTCAATCTCCAGTCCTGCTAAAGAGCTGACAGAGCCTGGGGAAGGAATGCAGATTCAGAGAGAACAGATTTCTGCCCATCAAGAAACCAAAGCAAGAGTGTATGAATATTGATTCTGGCCCCACTTTCTCCCTACGGAGAGAAATGCAGACACAGTGCAACTCATATAGCGGTGTTGGGATCCAGCCCAACCTCAAGCTGCTGCTGGATTATAAACAGCTCATCCAACCACAATGTAGACATTTTCTTCACTTCCATTCTGTGTTTCCAAGGAGAGAACCCATTTCACAAATTTGTTGATAGGTCCTTTTCTAAGAACTCTAAGTTGGAGCCCAAGCAAGTAAAGGTTTGCCACATATGAAGGGCTCAAAAAAAGAAAAAATGTGAACAGGGTAGAATCTCAGGATAGTCTGTTTTGTGAGTGGAGAATGGTGGGTGGAAGTGATCAGAGGAGAGATGAAGGGAAAAGGGGCAGAGTAGAGTTGTTGGCAGGTTAGGAAATACACGGTAAGAACGTTTTAAGAGCTTTCTGTGGAATATGTAATGTCCCTAAAGAAAATGGCAGATCTCATGAATTAGGATTTTCTTTCCTGCTTCTCAAGAATTGTACAATCTAATCACCTGTTTGATTACCAATGACAGTTAGACATTCATCTTTAGAGATGCCTGCTGAATGAAAGCCGGGGCTCTAGTAGCACATGGTGAGTTTCCAGTCATAGTATTTGTTGGTGATGAGCTATTAGCAACCTTTGTTTTTTGTTTTTGTTTTTGTTTTTGTTTTTGACAAATCTCACTCTGTTTCCTAGGCTGCAGTGCAGTGGCATGATCTCAGCTCACTGCAACCTCTGCTTCCTGGGTTCAAGCGATTCTCCTGCCTCAGCCTCCAGAGTGGCCAGGATTAAAGGCACCTGGCACCACCATGCCCGACTAATATTTGTATTTTTAGTAGAGACAGGGTTTCACAATGTTGGCCAAGCTGGTCTTAAACTTCTGACCTCGGGTGATCTACCTGCCTCGGCCTCCCAAAGTGCTGGGACTACAGGCATGAGCAGCCGTGCCAGGCCAGCAAGTTATGTTAAAAATTCAATTGATTCTGCATCAAAAAAGAAGAAATCATAGATGAAGCTATTTACCATCAGAGAAATAAGTAGTCTCTGCCTTCTTGCAAGAGATGAGCAAAAATGGTATTTGCTTTTCCTCACATTTTAGCAGCCAGAGTTATTCAGAGTAAAAGGGCTGTGTGAGCAACTGGTTTCCTACCTTGGAGGAACTGACCTTTGCAAGGTAAGATTTGCTCTGTGCTAGTGATTTCAAGAGAAAGAATATATGTATTTATCGAATACTTTTTTACTTTCTTTTGGCAGTCCTCACCCTTAAGAATAATTTTAATTCTACGAGTGTCTTTCTTTAACAAGAACATTATAAAGTACAGTACTTTCAATGAAGGAGGAACAGAATCTGGTTGTATTTATCTTAGATACAGGAATGAAATAAGCTTTGCTCTCGTGAAACGGATCTGTTTGTAGGTGAAAATAGGTGGCAAGAAGGAAGTTAGTGGTGGTTACAGAAATTCCCAGTGGGCCACTGCGGAGGGCAAATGAGAATCTGATGATTCTGCTCATTTGAAACCAGGTTTCTCTCTAGCCCAGAATTTGAATGTAGTATAAAGTCTCTGAAGGAATATCTCAGGGATATTCCTGATTAGTCTTGTTTTCTGTACAGGAATTCCCTACAGGCAGTCATTTACACTAAAATGAAAACTTCTGAGCTTCCTCTGAAAGTTAGCTCATGCTTTCCTTCCTTATAAGCTGAAATCTGCTTGCCCTTTGCTCCCTCTCTTTGGAACAGCACTGAGAAAACCTTGTCTTTTTTTGTATGTCAATGATTAACTCTTAAACGTTCGAAGACAGCTAATGTGTATCCCCTTCAAACTTCTACAGGCCCCTGGTTCTTTGAATGGTGGCTTGAAATACGCTTCTCCCCGTCTTGGTCACCTTGTCTTGGAGGCTCTCAACTTGTTAGTCTGTGTCTTGAACTGGGGCGTCCAAAGTTGCAAGCCGTATTTCCGGTGTGATCAGATCAGTGCAAAACTCAGTAGGATTATTATATTCTGTGATTTGGACACTACCATCGTATTATTGCAATCAAGATTTTTAAATTTTAGCAACTATATTAAATTGTTGGCTTAAGTTACCGCCAAGCAAAACCTTCATATTATTTTTGCATAAACTGCTGCCAAACCGCATTTCCTCTTTCTGTGCTTAGGCTGTTGAGCTTTGAAAGGTAAATACAGAAAAGAACATTTGGTTTCTGCTTATCTTTCCAACCTGTCAAAACTACTTTGAATCTTGATTTTATCATCAATCAGATTCACTTTTTCTTCCAGCTTTCTGTCATCTCTAAGCTTGCTAAGCATGTCTTCTATGTCTTTATCAAACCACTGATAAAAATGTCTAATAGGACAGAGCTCTGTAGCTTGCCTCTAGAGACTGCCCTCCAACTTCATGAGCTTTTCCACCAAATGTTTCTAAGCAGCTACTGTGTACCAGAAACCATCTCAAGGAGGCCAGGCATGGAGGCTTGTGCCTGTATGCTAGCCCTTTGGGAGGCCAAAGCAGGAGGATTGCTTGAGCCCAGAATTTCAAGACCAGCCTGGACAACATAAGGAGACCTCATCTCTACAAAATAACAACAATTAGCCGGGTGTGGTGCTTGCCTGTGGTCCCAGCTACTTGGGAGGCTGAGGTGGGAGGATGGCTTGAGCCCAGGAGGCTGAGGCTGCACTGAGCCATGATTGCACCACTGCACTCCAGCCTGGGTGACAGAGTGAAACCTCGTCTCAAAAAAATGAAATAAAGAAACAAAAACAAACAAGAAACCAGAAAATAAAAAAATAAAAAGAAACCATGACAAGGAAAAAAGAAACAAATAAAAAATATATAAAATATTCCCTTTGACTTTAGAGAACTTTTTGATTAATAGATTGCACAGTGCTAGTAATATTTTTAGGGTAAAGATTTTTAAGCATCATTCTATGAAACTTTGCTGTCTTCCCATTACTTCGTATGTTAGAATATCCTGAGACTTGGTCAAACATCTAACCATCCAGGGTATACTAGGTCTCTGGCAGACTCCTATACCTAGAACATTACCAAAACAGAAAGTAAAGCTAATTTAACCAAACTTATTATATCTTTGTAAAACTGCATCTACTGGCTGGGCGTGGTGGCTCACCCCTGTAATCCTAGCACTTTGGAAGGCTGAGGCAGGCAGATCACGAGGTCAAGAGATCAAGACCATCCTGGCCAACATAGTGAAAACCCTTCTCTACTAAAAATACAAAAATTAGCTGGGCGTGGTGGTGCGTGTTCATAGTCCCAGCTACTTGGGAAGCTGAGGCAGGAGAATCGCTTGGACCCAGGAGATGGAGCTTGCAGTGAGCTGAGATTGGGCCACTGCACTACAGCCTGGCAACAGAGTGAGACTCCGACTCAAAACAATATAATACAAAAAACTGCATCTACCATTGGTGATTGTGGAACAAAAGCAACTCCATCTTGGATGCTAATCTGCCATGCTGACTTCTGATTAACCCTACTCCAAGAAATGCCTCCTAATTTCTACTGTATTTACTGTCCTTAGTGTAAGAATATATACTCACCGTACATCAAAGCAACCTTGATGTTATTGTACAAATTACAGGGCTTGGCACACATAGCATTCTTTCCTTCTCTGGCATGTTAACTTTAATAGGCCTGCTGGAGCATGTATACGTACCCTTTCCCTATGGTATATAAGCCTTGGGTCTGCGGGTAACAGAGTAGAGATCTACCTGCATTGCAGCTTCCCAAAACCATGCTTCCATTGGTAAGTGTCCGCCCTGAGCCACTCTTTACATTTACAAACTAAGTTTGTCTGATTTGCTCTTCAGTTTCTTGGCTCCTTCTGCATTTGAGGGTCTCTTTTCATGAAGGCCATTTCATGGAACAATGATGATTACATTCTTTTACAAATGGGGCAGCAAGTAAAGTCCAAGATTTAAATCCTATTTCTAGCATCTGTTAGCTGTGTGACCTTGAACAAGTACTGATTTTTCTCTGACACAGTTGTGGTAAGAAAAATGCATACATTACAGGATTATTATGAGCATCAGCGGTAAGAAAATGTATACATTACAGGATTATTATGAGGATCAAATTGGATAACTATGCAAATTGTTATAAGATTTGTTTCCTTACTCCTGAAAGTCTATTGACAATCCCTTCAATAATTTTTCCAGCCCTCAAGCTTGTTAGTCCGTATTCTGAATTCAACCACTCCATCTTTCGCAAAGTATGATGACACTTCTCCAGCTCCAGTGGCTAGGCCCTTGCCCATTCTCCTTGATTTTACCATCAGATCTTGGAATACTGACATCATGTCTACGATTCCTTCAGGGTTCTGGGATATTTGTTGTCTGGCTGCAGAAATGGGAAGGAATGCTTCTTTTAAGCAATCAAGTTATTTTCTACAACCCTCCATTATGTTAAACTACAATTTTCTTATGTGATACGCTTCCAAAATGAGTTCCCTTTGTGCTCTGGAGACCATGAAAGTAAGAACAGGAACTAAGTGGTTCTGCCTTCCTTTGGAAATTGACAACTCAGATTAACCATGATAATTCTAAAAGCATATGGATCCCTTCACCTTGCTGAATCTGAAAGCCAATGGATCTGTACTTGTGGATTTGATTTCCAGCTCTTTTTCAGAAAGTAAAGTCCCATAGTTGGACGTACCGAGTGCTTCTCAAAGGTGTGGTTGAGAGAAACAGTATTTGTAACGGTATACAATCCACCCATTCCTCTGTATGTCTTTCCATCTCTCTGCCCCCTCCCAAATTTTGTTTCTATTGTATTTCACCTTGTTCAGGTTGATCATATTTACATTCTGTGCAAAAACATAATTCCCGTAGTTGTTGATTAATCAATTAATCAAATTCAGTGCTCATCCCCATTTCCTTCCCTCCTTGGTCTCTCCATCCTTGAGTTTTTCATTTTGAGTCTTTTCATTGTGTGGATTTCTTAGCAGACTTTTTTTTTCTTTTCTTTTCTTTTCTTTTTTTTTTTTTTAATAAGAAAAGCCTCTGTGTACTAAGTTCTGAGCTCTTTGTCTCTGAGACGGTCTGTTTGGTTCTTTTATATCTGAATGACATATTCATTTACTATCATATTCTTTGGTCACATCAGTTTCAACATGTCTTAATACAAAAACCATTTCACTGTCTTCCCTATAAAAAAGTCTAAGGCCAGCCTCAATAATCTCACCTTATAGGGTGAGTTCCTTCTTCTCGAATCCAGACATTAAGAATTTTTTCTTTATTCTTGAAAGTTAGTAGCTTGACTACAATATGTATCACTGCTGAACATTCTATATCAAAATTTTTCAGAACCTAGTAGTCTTTCAGTCTGTAAATTCTTCATTTTGGGAAGTGATCTTGTGTTTTATTTCTGAATACATATTTTGTTCCATTTTGGGGGCTCTCTAATTCAAGTTTACAATTGTCTTTATGTAAGATCTTCTTGTCTGTCTTCGGTATCTACTGGTTTCTTTCTACTTATTTTACTCGGTAATTTTTATCTTAATTTATTGTGATAATCTCAAGCCTTCCTCTATTGCTAGAATTTGATTTTAATGGAGTCTTTTCTCTTCTTTGCTGTTTTAGTTTCATTTATTTGTCATTTTAATACTGTATTTTTCTTCCTTAGTTTTACAATCTCTTTCATCTCATTCAGTTGCTTTAACAGTCTTATCTTTCAGAGCAATCTTATCTTTCAGTTCTTATTTTATTAAATATGTTTTTATTAAATTACTATACAGCATGAAACAATTGGTTGTATTTCCTTCTGTTTCTTATGTTTTCTTATATAGGTCTTTTGTTTGTTTGTTTGTTTGTTTGTTTGTTTGTTTTTGTGTGTGTGTACATTTTAGCAATCGATATGACAATTTTGTGTATTTGCTTTGCTGTCACTTTTCATCCAGCTCTTTTTAGAGTGATTCTGTTTAGGCATTTTATTACTCTTGTCTCTCCTTAAACTTAACCCTAGACTGAAATGTTTTCTGTCTCCAACCTAGTTGAGGGCTTAACACATTATATTCTATTTTTCTATGGCCTGAATAAATGGTGGAAAGAGAAACTGTGGTCTATACTCTCCTTCGACATTTATTTAGAAGTCCTATACCAGAGTTTGCTCCTTGTAATCTGAGGATATATCTGATCTCTAGGGAGGATGTCCTCAGTTTTTTATCCTGTGAGGCCCCAGTGCCTTCCTCTCCATTAGGTCATCTTTATATACCTGTTTTCCTGTTTATCTTTAGCTATTACTTTCATCATTCTTCATTCAAGAAAGAAAGAAGAAAAGGATATACATACCCTCATTCTGCATCTCTCCAGATTTGTAGGGATTCCTGAGTAATCTTAGAATTTTGTCAACCTTTCAACACCATCTGGAGAAAAGGGGCAAGTTAGGAACTTAGGTGTGGTGCATTTCCCCATTCTGCTCCAAAATCTTTTATAGCTTTCCTAAGCTGCCAGCTTTTAAAGTGTATTACATTAGGTTTTCCCCTATTCTTTGGATATTGGAAATTTGTTGTTAGATTTTATTACATTTTGCTTACTTTGTTAGATATTTGGGGAATAAAACTCTGGGGTGCCATTTCAACCTTGCATTTACCTTGAAAGCTCTCAATGCTGCCTCTGTGAAGATGCACAGCAGAAATTTATCTCTAGTCTTAGCACATGGACAGTGGTACTTCCTAGCAAAGGGTCTGTCTTTATCTCATGGGTTCTGAGAACTGAGTAATTGATTATGCTTATCTTTTAGAAACTAATTTGAGACCCATTTCTAGCAAAGTGAATACGATCATAGCACAAGTATTTTGGTGCTTTCTATATGCCTAGCTTCATCTTATATTTCTTACCCTGATTTTCTCTTTATTTTCTCACTGTTAAAAAGATCTTTCTGTACTGTCTTTTTAAGTTACTTCAGATCTTTTATGGAAAAAGGTAAGGTACAAGTATATAAATAAACAGTTGCCCCAATAATTCCTCCCCCTTCTCCTGCAAGGTGATAGATCCATTTCCCTGTTCTAGCTTTGACGTGGCTTAAAAACAAATGCTTTGTTGTTGACGTCAGCATCCTTTGAGAGCCAGGGCTGTGTTAGCTATCCTGACATTATTCTTAAGGTTGATGCCAAAATTGTGTTTATTTTTGGTTATGTGCCCTTCCTTCCATCTGCATTGAAATACTATTTGTTTCTGCTTTTCTTAAAATATCTGGTTCTCTTCGCAGCCCGATACAGCTATCCATAGGCAGCTCAGGCATAGGATGGATAAGACACCTGGCTATTGATAACTCTCTAAAAATACTCAGGAGCACAAAGATTTTGAGAATTATAGTTACTGCGCTTGGAGAAGAAAAGCTGTCTAAGTGTTTGATATACCACCTGAAACATAATAAATACGAGCAGGAAAAAATATTTTAAAATTATATTCCTTGCTTTATCTTTTAAAAATGAAACATTGAATCAGTAAGTATCAAAGAGATTCTTCTCTTTGACCTCACCCCAATGCCAGTCCTCTCCTTGCTTCAGACTCGCATCATCATAAATTTTATGTATTTATTTGAGTCAATGTTTAACAGTTTATATAATTAAATGTGTCCCTGAATAGTATCCAAACATATACTAGGCTTTTCCTCGGTTACTATGAATTACTGCACTCCTGTCTAAGGCCAAGCCTCATCTGGAGCACTGGATCCACCCATTTGTACTTCGTTAAGAATCCAGTAATTATTCCTTCGTCTTTCCTGTGTCATCAGAATTTCCCTCTCTATTGGATTGTTCCCTATAGTATTCAAATGTGCTTACATTTCTATTTTAAAACATGCTCCTCCGCCTATCTCTCTCTCCTAGCACCCACCACATTCCTCTGTTCTCATTTACAGCTCCTTAAGCTGTGCATACACTTTGGTCTCCAATTCCTTTTCTGCTTTCTCATGTACTCATTTTAGGTTTTCATCCTCACCATTCCAGCAAACAGCTCTTATCAATGGCAGCTCTTTGTTGCCACATCCAGTCATCAATTTCTAGTGTTCATTTTATTTGCTTGATTTGAATAATTCACAATGTTAATCACTCTTTCCTTCCTTAATGCATTCTTCATTTGGCTTCCTAAACATCCCTCACTCTTTGGTTCTGTTCTTACTTAACTTGCTACTCTTTCTGGGTCTCCCCAACCTCTGAAAATTGGAATATCCAGGGCTCATTGTCTTCTCCTCTTTCTCTGTGCTCACTCTCTAAGTGATCCCATGCAGTTTAGTGACTTCACAGCCATCTGTATTAGTCCATTTTCATACTGCTATGAAGAAATACCCGAGATTGGGCAATTTATAAAGAAAAAGAGGTTTACTGGACTCACAGTTCCACATGACTGGGGAAGCCTCACAACAATGGCAGAAGGCAGAGGAAAAGCAAAGGCATGTCTTACATGGCAGCAGGCAAGTGAGAGTGTGCAGGGAAACTGCCCTTTATAAAACTATCATATCTCCTGAGACATTCACTATTATGACAAGAGCATGGAGAAAACCTGGTCCCATGATTCAATTACCTTTCACTTGGACCCTCCCACAATATGTGGTAATTATGGGAGCTACAATTCAAGATGAGATTTGGGTGGAGAGACAGCCAAACCATATCACCATCTATACTCAGACAACTCCCAAAATGTGCATGTAACTGTCCATCTTCATTTTTTTTTTTTTTTTTTTTTTTTTTGCTAGAAGCAAAAAAATCTCCTTTCAAAACATTCAGGCACACCAGATATCTAACCATTTTTTTCTTCTGGAAGATATTTCTCTTTTAATGGTTTGTCTTTTAATTCTGATTGCATTTTTCCCTAAGTCTACTGCACCTTAACATTCCAAGATCTCCTTTCAGCTCTCTCCTTGGTTGGATTTCTTGTTTCATGGAGCACAAATATTCTACTTTCTTGTTTCATTCTCTCACTTCCACAGAGAATATTCCCCAAATGCATTCTTAGAAGCAGGCAAGGGAGGTAACCAGTTTGGTATTTTTGCATGTCTGAATATGCCTCCATTCTAACCTTACCTTGTTTGAATGTTTGGCTTGGTATGGATTCTAGCCTAAAAATGGATTACTTCAGAAAGTTTGAAAAGTTGCTTATTTGTTAAAGTGTTCCAGTGTTGCCATTTTCCTTTGTATATGACCTTTTTTTGTTTTTCTTTTTTCCTTTTGGAAGTTTCTCCTTAAGCCCAGGTCTGAAATTTTGTGATGCTAGGTCTTGGGGTAGATCTTTTTTCTGCCATCATACTGGGCTGTATGAGTCTGAAGACACATACCTTCAAGATATAGATAATTTTCTTTAATTATTTCTATAATAATATCCTTCTCATCCATCTTTTTCCTTCTATTTCTGGAATTACTGGAATTCCTTCTATTTCTGGAATTAAGCAGATGTTGGACCTTCTGGATTAGCCTCGACTTGTATTTTTCTGTTTAAAAAATGTATTATTTATCTACCTTTGACCTTCTGTGAGATTTCATCTTTTTTATCTTTCAAACCTTCTATTTCACTTCTCATTTCTGTTATCACATTTTTTTAAAATTTCCAAGCATTCCTTTTTGTTTCCTAAATATTTTTAAAGCATTTTGATTCTGCTTTGTGGTTGCAATAATTTTATTTTGTTTGTGATTTTTATTTGTTTATGGATTTCTTCTACAATCTTGTCTTGGTCTAATTTCCTTTTCTAGTTTTTATTAATTATTGTGGGGAGAGGAGAAGATAATTTCTGTTTTTCATATTGGAAACTTTCCTAGTGGTCATTGGCTCTCTGGTCTTTTTTAAGACTGGGGTACTCAAAGCTGATAGAGACCTTTGAATAAATGGGTAAGTGTGCATGTGATTTGGTGAGGCTATTTCATGCTGGGAAACGTTAATGTCAGTACTTTCAGATCTTTTTCCTTGCAAGTCAAAACATCTAGGGAAGAACTTTCCAATTTCTGCTTTGAAAATATAAACCTGGTTGTTAGAAGCAAAGAAGAGAAGGAACTGCTCACATTTCAGAGTGTGAACTTTTACTTATTCTCATGTTCAGTTTTGTATATTTTCCTTCCATGTGTCTTGTGTCCCTTAGTCGGGAGATCTTTTGGTTCACCTTCTCTGGAGGACTAAACCTCTAGTCTTCTGCCAGGATAAAGAAGAAGCCTTCTCCCAGCTACTAATGGGAAATAACATATGAGTATCCACTTGCTCCTGAAAGAGACTTTTTAATCAGTCTCATATTTTGGCTCTCAACTTTCCCTCTGCTTTTGGTATCTGGTACTACCAAATCCTGAGCCTTTCTGTGATATCAAAATATTGTTGCTGTGTTGTTCTCTCCTTCTTTTTTTGAAGTTGTGGGGTTTCCATATTTTTTTAATCCTTGAATTGTTATTTTAATGAGATTTAGAGAGGTATTGGAGGTAAACATGTGCCTTACTCTGTTATCTTAGCTTACTGCTTAATTTTAATGATGATGTCTCATATACAGGTATCCGTAATTTGATATAGAAAAAGCTTTAATATTTTTGTTTACAAATTGTGTTATTAAAATCCTCCTTATCTCAAATGTGGAAAGATTTTGCACATGCCCACACCCACCCACTCACCCACCCACCCCCACACACACATTTTCTTTAATAGTTAAAATATTTTCACAGGTAGATTTTTAAAATCCTTCTTGAATTACTATCAACGTGGCATATTTAGTAAAATTACACTGACTTCAGGTCATTTTCTTGCAGGCTTAATAAAATTCACCTATGGTAAACAAAGCCACTGGGAAGTTTGAACAGGGTGGAGCCCACCACAGTTTCCTTTCATTGGGTTAGAAAGTGCTTGGAGTTTGTTGCTACCTTCAGAAGGTCACCAATATCAAAGACAAAAGTTAGATAAATCCACAAAGATGAGGAAAAATCCGTGCAAAAAGCCTGAAAATTCCAAAAACCAGAATGCCTATTTTCCTCCAAAGGATTATAACTCCTTGCCAGCAAGGGAACAAAACTGGACAGAGAATGAGTTTGACGAATTGACAGAAGTATTCTTCAGAAGGTGGGTAGTAACAAACTCCTCCAAGCTAAAGGAGCACTTTCTAACCCAATGAAAGGAAGCTGAGAACCTTGAAAAAAGGTTAGAGGAATTGCTAACTAGAATAACCAGTTTAGAGAAGAACATAAATGACCTGATGGAGCTGAATAAAATGCCCCCATAAAAATGACCTGACATGAGTGTAATTTTATACAGGATATTTTAAAAATCAAAGAGTTTTTTATTTATGTAGGTTTTCTACTTCTTAAGTATATTTTTTGGTTTATATTTTTCTAAATGTTTTTAATGTTATTTAAGTTTACAAAGTCATCGGCATTCATTTATAATAATCTCTTACAATTTAAAGTCTATTGTATCTGTAATTCTGTTACTTTGTTGTTGTAAATTGTTTACATTAACTTTTCTCTATCTTTCCTGATGAGTTTTGATAGAATTTTGACTGTTTTGTGTGTTTTTTCAAATAACTAGCTTTTCTTATGTTGGGTAGTTTTATTTTCTTGTTCTTTCTGATTAACTACATTTCTGCTCTTAAATTTCTATTTCTTTTGTTATAATTTACTTAGGTTGAATTCTTAATTTTTTTTAATTCCTTGAGTAAATTATTGCTCATTTCTTTTCAAGACTTCTTGTTTTCTAACAAATACATTTATATAGTGAGAACATTTCCATTTAAGTATTGCATTGTCTGCATCCTGTGAATCATTAATATGTATTTTTGTTGTTTGCACCTAAATATTTCATACCTAAGTCATGAATTAATAATTGGAGTTCTGAACATCCTCTTTAAAATTGATTTCTAATTTCGTTGTATTGTTATCAGAGAATGTTGTCTGAATACTATTTTGTTTGCAATTTGTTGAATCTTCCTTTGGGACAAAGTTCTGGTGGATTTTAATAAATGTTTCATGTGTTCTTGAGAAAATGGTATATTCTTTATTTCTTGGGTAGAGAGTTCTAAATATCTATTGTTAACAATGCCATTCAAATCTAACACATTCTGCCTATATTTTTGTCTGCTTGGCCTTTTGTTTTCCAAGAAAGGTATATTAAATTATTCTACAATAATTATTGATTTATTCATTTCTCTGTGATTTTTTTTTTTGAGCATTTGCTTTACATATTTTGTGGCAAGGTTATTCAAAATTATAATGTTTTCTTGATGGATTAGTCTCTTATTAGCACAAAATGTCTTTGTTTCCATTTCCTTTGAGTTCTGTTTGGACAAGTATTAAGTTCTTTACATGAGCTTCCTTTGGTTACTATTTCCCTGTTTTATCTTTCTCATCTTTTGATTTTCAACTTGTTGGGAAGTTCACTGTGGCTTGAACATCTGTCCCTTGCCAAACTCACGTTGAAATGTAATTGCCATTGTAACAGTATTAAGAGGTGACCCCTTTAACAGGTGATTAGACCACGAGGGTTCTACCCTCAAAGGTGGGATTGGTGTCATAAAAAATTGAATTCAGCTCTCTCTTATTTTCTCTTGCCTTCTAAGAAGGCCCTTGCCAGAATCTGGCCTCTTGATGTTGGACTTCTCAGCCTCCAGAAAGTGAGCCAATAAATTTCTCCTCACTATGCATTAGATAGTCTCAGATATTCTGTTATAGTATCATAAAAAAGGACTATGACAGCATCTTTTTGCTTCATAAAGCTGGTTATGTATCAATTTGAGAGTCTTTTGATTTTAATGAGTCTGGCCAACTTGCATTAGTTTTAATTATTCAAATGTTTGGACTGATTTTACCATTTTACCTTTACTTTCTTATTGATGATGATTTCTCCTTTTTTGCTTATGTCCTGTAGCCAGTGAATTCTTATAATCTAACAACTTGTATCATTTTTCAATTATAGATAATCTTCAGCCTTTATGTCTTCAGAAACTTCCTTTTGCCATTTTCACTTTTATTGTTTTCTGGGTTTTCTATTAAGTATTAAGCTTTTTAATCTCCTATCATATGTCTTAATTTATATTCTATTTTTCTGTCTCTTAACTTGTCGGTGCTATATTCTTCAATTTTAAAGGAGGTTTTTGCTGTTGTTGTTGTCAGGTAGAATTGTTAGAACAGTTGTCTCTTCAATCCACTGTTCATCCTATGTCTTCTCTTTGTTAAAAATTTATTAACATTTTTGGCCAGGTGCAGTAGCTTATGCTTGTAAACCCAGCACTTTAGGAGGCTGAGGATGGTGGATCACCTGAGGTCAGGAGTTTGAGACCAGACTGGCCAACATGGTGAAACCCCAATTCTACTAAAAATACAAAATTATCCAGGCATGGTCGGGGGGTGCCTGTAATCTCAGCTACTTGGGAGGCTGAGGCAGAAGAATCACTTGAACTCAAGGGGTGGAGGTTGTAGTGAGCTGAGATCACACCACTGCACTCCAGCCTAGGCAACAGAGCAAGTCTCCCTCAAAAAACAAACAAACAAAAAGTTTTAAGATTTCCAGTTTTTAAAAGTTTATCTGCTTGCTTTTGCTACATAACCTTTTCTTCTTATTGGAAGTATTCTACTAGCTTTTTACAAATCCCTCTGAGCAGTTTCAGCATATACTTTTGTAAGCCTTATGGAATAAATATTATTATTCTATCTCCTTTGGTATGAATTGTTCCATTTGTTTTATGACTGGCTAACTCTCCTAATTAAGCATTTTCTCATGCATTTATCACTTTTGTCTGAAATTTTACCATGCACTGGAGCTTTTCACCCATGAAAACTCCTCATTTCGTGTAGTTTTTCAGTTGCCAAACAGAGACAAACGAAGCTTCTCAATTAGAGGCTTATAGGCTTTATCCCTGTGAGTGGAACTAGTTACAATGTCCTGCTCATGTATCATCTCAGCTGAAGAATTCTCACAGCTGCCTCTCTTTTCTTCCAATAGGAGAGTGGTACATTGTGATTGTATCCTGAATTTTAAAATAAAGTTAATTCAGATTTTTTTTTTTTTTTTTGAGACAGAGTTTTGCTCTGTCACCAGGCTGGAGCGCAGTGGCACGATCTTGGCTCACGGCAACCTCCCCTTCCCCAGTTCAAGGATTCTCCTGCCTCAGCCTCCCAAATAGCTGGGACCGCAGGCATGCGCCACCATGTCCAGCTAACTTTTTTGTATTTTTAGTAGAGATGGGGTTTCTACTAAAATGTTGGCCAGGATGGTCTCAGTCTCTTGACCTCATGATCCACCCACCTCGGCCTCCCAAAGTGCTGGGATTACAGACGTGAGCCACCGCGCCCAGCCCCAGGTTTTTAACTGTTAGGACAGCGGTCTGGCACTCGGCTTCATTCCTGTCTTGCAGCAATAGGATTAGTTCACCAGCCATTCCTGTGTGGGCCTTATAACATCTGAATCCATTTTCTGCATCTACTCACCCTTTTCTGTGGGCCCCATGGCTTCATCCTCCACTATGGCCTTTCCTACTATTCTTGAAACATGGAAATCATTCTATTATCTCTTTTTAACAAAGCTATCTATTTTAAATATATTTCATGTATTTAATATTTAATTTGTATGTTAATGGAATATGAAGTCTATTTAAAAAATTTCATTTGAATTTCTATTCTTTGAAAGCAAAATAATAATAATTTTGTAATTGCTCACTTAGCTGTGTTAATTGATGTCCAAATTCAACTTACCAAATATTTTTTTCTTTGAGGGTTTAATCTGCATTGAACAGTTCTTGTTTATGATGATAATAGGAAGCCAATATAGCAACTTTCCAATAAGAACCAAGATCCTACAAAGCAAAAGGGAAACCAAAATAAAGATCTAAAGAACTTTTATTATTATGCTTTATTTTATGAAATTTAAACTATCATGAGAATAAAGCCATTTGTGGTTCATAAAAATAAGAATAACAATTTCTGTTACATTCCTGTATTAGACAACTATTTTTGCATGAATGTGTTTTAGATAACTCTACCCATTAGACAACTATTAGATATAGATTTGTGTTTTTTTATGAATATTGTCATTTATCCTTCTTAACAGTATACTGACAGTATATAGTATCGCACAAGTCAAAGCAATGGTTATAAGTCCAGTACTCTGAAACTTTTCTTCACTTAAAAACAATTACATATAGATTTATAGTATTATTTGATTGATCTTTTTTCCAGGATTTTTTCCATTTGCATAAAACTTCACATTTATATATCTAGCGAAGTTTTGTCTGGAACCCCTTCCCGCAATTAAGGTCTTGTTACAGAATGTGCTTTATTTGTACATGTCCCACAGTTCTCCTGTGAACTCCTTTTGAACTTCATAGTGAACCATAGTGCAGAAGTAACCTATATCTTAATGACTTTCCATGGACTACATAAGCTTAAAAGGAAGAAAAAGGTTTTTATTTTCTTGCTTCATGATTTTCTCACCTAAAAAATAAAAAAGTAAATATTTTTCCTTCTCCTCTAAAACCTCTATATTACGGTTCAAACATCTTTATAATTGAATTTCATGGCTTAAGATTTAAGCGCATAGAAGAATAATCACTTTGCTTGTGATTTGGCAAAAGACTTACAGAGTAATCTCTATTTGCTCTGCTGAATATTACTAGATTCCTGTCTATTTATGAGTTCCCAAAGGTGAAATAAGATTTAGAAACCGGTTTGGGGCCCTTTATTTATTATCTTATAATGTCTGTAGTCTCTGTACTGAAACCGTGTCTTTTGTTTCTGATATTGATTAGGTGTTCTTTCTCTTTTCACTTGATCAGTCCCCCTAAGGTTTTATTGGAATTAATCTTTTCAAAGAACTGGCACTTGTTTTTGTTAGTTTTCTCTGTTGCCTGTTTTCTACTTTTTTAAAGTAAAGTTAGGCTCCTGTCTTTATTATTTCCTTCCTTTCATCTACAATTTATTTGACTTACTCTTCTTTCTGTCATTTCTGAAAGTGAAATGGAAGGTCACCCATTTTAGATATTTTTTTCTGAATATAGGCACTTAAAAGTATGTTTCAGCCAAGGATGGTGACTCACACTGGTAATTCCACCACTTTGGAAGGCCAAGGTATGAGGACCACTTGAACCTCAGAGTTCCAGACCCACCTGGACAGCACAGTGAGATTCCATCTCTACAGAAAAATAAAATAAAATAATTATCCAGGCAGGGGAGCCAAAAGGATTGCTGGAACCCAGAAAGTCGAGAATGCAATAAGCTTGACCATGCCACCACACTCCAGTTTGGGTGACAGAGTGAGACCCTGTTTCAAGAGAACAAACAACAAAAACTAAAACCTGTGTTTCACTCTATGCACTGCTTTAGCTCGTTCAATTTTAAATATTCTCTAATTTCCCTTGTATGCCTTTTTTGATCCATAAATAATTTAGAAGGGTGGTGTTTAGTTTCCAAATATTTGTGATTTCCTCTGAAATAAATTATTCCCGCTGATTTATTCCTGATTTGTTTCGCACAGTGTGCTTTGTATTATTTTAATACATTTAAATTCATTTAAACTTGTTTTATGGCCCAACATATGGTCAGTTTTGAAAAATGTACTTCTTTTCACTTGAAAAGAAGTTTTTTTCAGTTCTATAAATGGTGTCCTATGAATTTCAATTAGATCATGGGGGTTGATAATGTTAAAATCTTCTAAGTCTACTGATTTTTAAAAATCTAGCTGTTGTATTAATTGGTGAGAAAAGAGTCTTGAATATAATACTCTGAGTATAAATTGTCATTTTTTTCTTTTCATTCTGTCCATTTTTGCCTGATGTATTTTGAAATTCTGTTCTTGGGTCTATACACATTTATAATTATGTCTACCTGATCAATTGTTCTTTTTTCTCATAATAAAATATCCCTCATCTCTTCTAATATTCTGTGGCTTGACATTCATCTTATCTGGTATGAATATAACCATGCCAGCTTTCTTATGCTTACTGTGTGCATGATTTATCTTTTTTCATTTATCTATTTTCAATGTAGCAGTGGCTTTCTATTTAAAGTGCTTCTCTTGAGAGCAGCATATAATAATCTTGCTTCTGTCTATGTTGACAATCTCTGCATTTTAATTGTAGTGTTTTAGATCACTAATATTTAATGTAATTGTTGACATTTTATTTCAGTCTATTATTTTGTTGTTTGTTTTCTGTTTGTCTCCTCTATTTCGTTGTTGTTGTTTTCAGTTTTGTTTTTAGACAGGGTGTTGCTCTGTCACCCAGGCTAGAGTGCGTTCTTGTGGTTATAGTTCACTGTAGCCTTGAACTCCTGGGCCCAAGTGACTCTGCTTCTCCAGCCTCCTGAGTAGCTGGGGCTATAGTGCACACCACCAAACCTGGATAACTTAAAAACATTTTTTTAGAGATGGAGTCTTGCTATGTTGCTCAGACTGGTCTCAAACTCCTGGCCTCAAGCAATCCTCCCACTTCAACTTCCCACGGTGCTGGGGTTAGAGCTATGAGCCACTGTACCTCAGTTATTTTTGTTGTTTTGTTGTTTTTCTTTATTCTCCCTTCCCTATCTTCTTTTATGATGATTTACATGGTTTTTATTATTTTATTTTATCTGTTGGATCTTTAACTATACCTCTTTGACTAGATTGTCTTTTAGTGCTTACTCTAGGGGTTACAATTTCTAGGCCTAGCCTTTCATAGTCTACTTAGAGTTAACATGGTTCAGCTTCTTATAACAGATAGACTGAGAATAAAGAAAGAATACACATATATCCACATAAAGACTTGTACACACATGTTTATGGCAGCTTTATTTCTAATAACCAAAAACTGGAAATGACCCAGTTGTCAACAGGTGCATAGGTAACATATTGCTGTCTACATCTAATATATAGAACATTATTCAACAATGCTTTTTAGTAACCAACTTTTATTAGTCTTTGCAAAACATTTAGTTCGCTTTTTAAAGAAAAAAGGTTGTGTTTTTATTCACCCTCATATTTAATAGAAGTTTATATAATATTTAATTAAATCATGAATCATCAATAACATCCTAATTAACAGATTTTTGGAATGAGTACAACCGACTCATGTAGAGTGTACAATTCAACAGGTGGGAGTGAGAACATTTAGGCAGACCAGGGAATGGCCCCCTGGGTACTTTACAAGAGGCAGGCATCTGTCAGTATATCCTTAGTGGGAAGACAGAGGGTTGGCTAATCTGGCAAGTTGGTTAGTGGTGGTCAGTTAACAGAGCCTTTGCTATATTATCAAATTGCCTTCCGAAGGTGGTATAGGTTTACACTTTCACACGGTAATTTTAAATGTCCCCATATCTTGAAAGCACTAATAAATTTTAAAATATTTGCCTATTTTAAAATAGTTGTTTTGAGAGCCCCCAGCATAACTGGGGTTCCATTACGATGGCAGGTAGCAACCCCAGTTTAATGGGAAACGAAGGAGACCTCTAGCCCCCTTGGATGTTCACAGTGTGCCTTTCATGGGATGCTTCATTTACCTGGCAGACAGCGTAATGCCACATTGCCCAACTTGCAACCAGAGGGTCCCTCACATGGGAAATTTGTTTATACTGGCAGACACCCTTGTGGTTCTTGTCTGACCTATGTCCAGTTTATGCCTTCTTGACCAGTGCTCTGGGGTTGGAAGCTTGACCTTGTGTTCTTTCCAAGGCCAGGAACCCAGGGAAAACCTGGCCTAGGGCAGCCCCTAGTTCTTCAGATGGAAGGTGCAAATTCAATATACAACCACAATAGGAAACACATTGAAATGCTGCTTACTTATAGATCCTGGGCAGGGAGGATACAATGAGTTGAGAAGGCAGTCCTTCCTTCTCAGTCATGTGAGGCAGGAATGAAGAGTTAGGCAGAGAGAGAAGGTAAAAGAGGGAGGGAGGGATACAGGGAGATAGAGAAGTAACTAGCAATATATATAAGAGAACACAGAGGGGTCACTTTAAGTTCATGTGTAAATGCCTGTATTAGTTCAATTTCATACCGCTGATAAAGACATACCAAGACATAATTTATAAAGAAAAAGAGCTTTAATGGACTCACGATTCCATGTGGCTGGAGAGGCCTCACAATCATGGGAGAATGTGAAAGACATGTCTTACATACATGGTGTCAGACAAGAAAGAAAAGAGAACCAATCAAAAGTTGGAAAGGAAAGCAGCAAGCCCAGTCTGCTAACCTGGAGAGATGTTTCCCTTTATACAACCATCAGATCTCATGAGACTTGTTCATCACAACGAGAACAGTATGGAAGAAACCACCCCCATCATTCAATTATGTCCCACCAGGTAGCTCCCACAACACGTGGGAATTATGGGAGCTATAATTCAGGATGAGATTTGGGTGAGGACATACCCAAACCATATCAATGCCTGAATGGTTCATTGAAAGGAAAGCAGCAAGCCCAGTCTGCTAACCTGGAGAGATGCCTCTTAAGTTCTTATCTTTGGCCACTAGATTGAGCCATCTGGGTGTGTGCAGACCTGGAAACTGTGTCAAGGGTGACCGAGCCCTGCCTCTGTCACAAGAAAGCTAAGCCCGGATTCAAAATAGATGACTAGGCAACATAAAATTATAATTGCATCTCACTGTTATTTCAATTTCATGCCTAGACTCCTAGTGGTGAATTTTGGGTACATTTTTAGTACATTTAGTACAACACTTTTTAGGCATTTTTCTGTACAATTAGCACACACGATTGTTAACAGCAAGGCGGCTGTACTAAAGAGAGCTCCCCTCTCCTGCACCTCCTGGTGGGACTGGAGGCAGGAATGACCATTAGGAAGTAGGAGTGGAAAGATGCCTGGGGGTGTATCTGTAACTCAGGTATTGTAAAGCCGGGTAGTTGACCTGTGATCATAGTGGGTTTGTATCATTTGCTTTCATTTATAATTAAAGTGTTATCTCTATTTAGTACACTTGTTATAAAATTTATTGTTTTAAACTTAGACTGTATTAATTTTTAAGTTCCGAAGTAAAAAATAAAACTTAGGCCCCTCTTATGTTCCAGTTTCTTATCCTGAAGCCTGTCATTATTCTATTATGAGTGTTTGCGGAGGAGAGGAGAAAAAAGTAGGTTAGAGTTATCTCACATTTTTTTTCCTTATAAACCTTAATTAGAAAGGTTTCATGGAAATACTTTCAGCTTACCCAATCCATTTATTCCTTGTAAAGCTTTTAAACTTTGCACAGTCAGGAATGGCTTTTATCTCATGCACAAATGAAATCAAAATAAAAATGCAGATTGAGCTATCAGCTACTTAATACCTATAATTCTAGCAGTTCTGAGCAGCGCAGCAGGTGAATAACAATAAAACCCCACACCTGGCAGAAAAGAAGGGAACAACAAGATATATTTTGGTTTCTTAAACTTTCCAGGACGTTCACAATAAATCCATTCAATGAAATATTTTCTTATGGGCCCACTTTCTTCAAGTCATTGAGGGATTCAAAAATTGTTGAATTATATTGTTTATAAGTATATAAGTTAGACTTTTATGTTACATATAAAGATGAATACGACAGAATCATCTAGTAGCATCTTAGAGGCACAATAACATGTTGACATCAAGTACATGGATAATCTATGGGTGCTTTTAAATGTAGAGTATTAATTTAAAAATTCAAGGTATGTTAAGGTCAGCAGATCAGAAAATGACTGCCATTGAAAAGATAGCTCATTACTCACAGTTCCAAGAGGAGAGAGCACACCATGCTGCAGGGAGTCACCCAGCGAAGCACCAGGGTCAGTCAGGAGTGAAGGGGGAAAGAGAAGAACTGTAGGTTAGAGCCTTTACAGTGGTTTCCATGGGAAGGAACAGGATAGGCAGGTAAACAGGCTTGAGATTGGCTAGTTTGTACACTTTCAGTGGCTCTGGGCCATAGAGGCGTTCCCCAGTTGTCTGGCATCTGGCTGGCCCTAGAGGGATTGAGGCAGGTGGAATAGTGGCCTAGAGTGTTAGTTAGGTAAAGGAGGTGTGGTTTTGGATTGGTTGGTTAACATTTGAAATGCACACTCTTGGCCACCTAAATGGTTCATGCCTATAATCCCAACACTTTGGGAGGCTGAGGAGGAAGGATTGCTTGAGCCCAGGAGTTCAAGACCACGCTGGGCAAAAGAGTGGGACCCTCATGTCTATAAAAATTTTTTAAAAATTAGCTGGGCATGGTGGTGTGTGTCTGTAGTCCAAGCTACTCAGGAGGCTGAGGCAAGTGGATCACTTGATCCCAGGAGTTCTAGCCTGCAGTGGGCTATGATGGTGTCACTGCACTCCAGCATGGGTGACAGAGTGAGATCCTGTATCAAAAAAAAAAAAAAAAAAAAGAAAGAAAGAAAGAAAGAAAAGGAAAAAAGCACACCCTTGTGGGCAGTTGTTCACTATTTCTAGGACTTGGTTTGCTATGGGAGGGGGGCAGTCTCTCCAGGGTCAGCAAGCCCCAGATGTCACAGCATCACAATGCAAAAATAAAAGACACAGTTAGTTAAACAGAGGCTACTCGGTATTCATGATCCCACTCATCTCTGTGTCTGTTTGGAATTCAGGCAGCTATTCCAAGCATAAGCTAGTTTTCTACATTTTAGTGTATACACTATTTACTCAGCCCTCTGGGTCATAGGGATTGTGATACAAACAACAAAAGCTTTCTGTTTACTTAAGGTATAGAATAAAAACAATAGCAGCTCTGGAACCCAAGTTAATTCTCCACATTTTCATGATAGCACATTTGCTTTTAAGAGTAGAGGATGCATAAAATAGAAATATTGCTATAAGCGACTCAAAAAAGAATTTGGAAAACTAGTTACACACAGTAAAAAAAAGGGGGGGGGAATTTTCCACATTACCTATCATTTGTTTCTAATATCAACATCAGCTACATCTTCTCACCACTCGAACTGTTAAGTATTTTGAGAATCACACAGCATTACTAACCTAACAATTTGAGTGACCCATAGTAAAAATAATACACTAGAGAGAACCAGAACACCCAAGGGATGAGCTTGACAGTTCTCTTTCTCCTCAGACCCAAATACATCTCATTCAAATCACAACCTTGCTTCATTCAGGAGTGCCTGTCTGGAACCCGGACTTGCAAGGAAGGGAGAAAGAGTGGGCATGGGTGTGGGGTGATCAGGGAGACCCTGCCAGGCCCGCAGGCCTGGAGACTCAACTCCATGATAAGCTCTGATTTAAGGGCCAGGCTGCAGAATTTGAAGTTTGTATCTTGCTATTTTGTTTGCACTTTTACTTGACAAGAGATAAAGAAGATGGGGAATCAGGTAAACTCTCTCACAGTGATAGCAGGTGACCAGTGGCTTTTGAAATCCATGACTCACAAGCTTATTAACACCAAACAGATCTAAACATGGCACCAGTAATTGTGGTTACGCAACTGAAGGAAAAAATGCCATGGCAAGACAAACTAGTCATTCTTACTCAAGTAAGAAAGTGAATTGTAAATTTCCTGTAAAGTGCAACATTGCAGTAGTGTGCCTTTTCCATACAACAAAAAGATAGAAAATCTGACATATGGGGAGGCTGGGAATAAGGTTCCTTTCTAAAGATTCCCAAAGAAAATAAACAAACACACAAAAGTCTAATAAATAAAAAGCTGAGAGTTGGCTATTTCCCCCCTCATGCTAACTTAGCAAGGATCTGCAGAATGCTATCATTGTCATCATGCAGTAGAGGAACAAAAGCTTATAGAGGATAATGACAGAATCAAAATCAGGCACCTAACAAGCAAGATAAACAGTGCCCATTTCATATGGTAGACTATTTTCTGTTTTCTCTATACTCTCATTGTCTTCCTGCTCATCAATCAGCCTACTAAAAACACCAATCAGCTAGAAAAACAGAGGAGAGTGTCAAGGGAGATCTTTAACACCAAACCAAGCAGACTGAGAAAATATCTTAGAATTTATGAAATAATATTTATACTGGTGAAGTGGCAAAACTTAAGTAAGAAGCATTTAACAAGTAATATGGAAGCTTGATAATAATTGTCAATAAAATACTTATGGAAGATTAAATCACAAACGATTCTGAATAACCAAAGTGATCTTGAACAAAAAGAGCAAAGCAGGAACCATTATACTACCTGATTCAAAATATACTGCAAAGCTATAGTAACCCAAACAGCATGATACTGGCATAAAAACAAACACATAGGCCAGTGGAAGAGAACACAAAACCCAGAAATAAATCCATGAATTCCTGGTCAATTGACTTTTGACAAAAGTGCCAACAACACACGATGGGAAATGGACAGTCTCTTCATAAATGGTACTGGAAAAAACTGTATATTCACATGCAGAAGAATAAAATTAGAACTTTATCTCTTAGCATATGTAAAAATTACCCAAAAATTGATTAAGTTCTTATACATAAGACCTAAACATTTTAAAGGGGAAAAGAAGGCAAATGAGATTGTATTAAACTAAGGTTCTGTACAGCAAAGAAAATAATCAACAAAGAGACAACCTACTGAATGAGGTAAATATTTGCAAACCATACATCTGATAAGGAGTTAATATCCAAAATATATAAGGAACTCAAACAACTCAATAGCAAGAGAACAAATAACCTGATTCTAAAATGCACAAAGTACTTAAAGAGACATTCATCAAAATAAAATGTACAAGTATCCAACAGATACATGAAAAAATACTCAACATTGCTAATTATCACAATGAGATATTATCTCACACCTTTTAGAATGACTACTATCAAAAAGACAAAAGATAGCAAGTTTTGGGGAGGATGTTGAGACACTCTTGGTAGGATAGCCATTATGGAAAACATCATGGAAGTTCCTCAAGAAATTAACAATAGAATTTCCATATGCTCCAGCAATCCCACTTCTAGGTATTTATCCAAATTATATGTATTAATGTGTTCTCACACTGCTATAAAGAACTTCCTAAGACTGGATAATCTATAAAGGAAAGAAGTTTCGTTGACTCACAGTTCTGTATGGCTGGGGAGGCCTCAGGAGGCTTACAATCACAGCAGAAGGTGAAAGGAAGGCAGGCACCTTCTTCACAAGGTAGCAGGAGAGAGCATAACTGAAGAAGGAACTTACCAAACACTTATAAAGCCATCAGACCTCATGAGGATTCACTCACCATCATGAGAACAGCATGGGGAAACCACCCACATGATTCAATTACCTCTACCTGGTCTCTCCCTAAACACATGGGGGTTATGGGGATTATTGGGATTACAATTCTAAATGAGATTTGGGTGGGGACACAGGCAAACCATATTATTTCATTTCTAGCCCCTCCCAACTCTCATGTCCTCACATTTAAAAAAAAAATTTTTTTAATCTTTTCAAAAAACAAGCCCTTGTATTGAGGGCTGATTTTCAATAAATCACAGCGAGGGAGCTGTTCTGCTATGTAAGAAACCCTGACCCAGAAGCAGATTGCCTATGAATGGTTTAGTGCCAGGTTCCCCATGAACATGTGTTGTGTGATGGGCAAAGAGGCAGCCGCCTTTCGGGCTGCACCCCATTTCCCAGGACAAGAGACTCTGCACTGGATCTTGGTCCCCATTGTCCTCACATTTCAAAACACAATCATTCCTTTCTAATAGTTCTCCAGTGTGCAGCATTCGTGCCACAGGCTTGAGACAGCTAGCATGACTCGCCCCATCTTGGCTGCTGGACCTATCTGCACTCCCCCATCTGAGGGCTGTTGCGCTGAGACAAAGGCCGCGGGCTGAGTCACTGAGACAAAAACAGAATGCAAAGCAAAGGTATGCATTTTATGAGGACATTGTGCTGTCTGTCTTCATGTCCCCATCAGTCTCTGTGTAAGCAATAAAACTTGCTGCAATTGAGATGCCTAAGAGGAGCAAAGACCCCTGCCCATATTTTCCCTGGAGCTAAGTCTTTGTTCCACCCCATGATGGAAAACAGGTTTGACAAGCCACCTTAAAGACATCTTTGAAAGACATAAACTTCTTTTTGAGTTATTTTCACAAGCCTCTGATAAATATTCTGCTTACCCTTTATTTGCATAAACTTCCTTGTGAGCTACTTTCACAAGCCTCTGATAACTATTCTGTTTACCCTTTTTTTTTACATAAACTTTGTGAGCTATTTTCAGGAGCCTCTGTTTACCCTTGCTTTGTGAGATAAAGTATCTGTAGACAAGAAAAAAGGTATAAAAACTGTAACCCACAAGAATAAAATTTGCTACGTTTCCACCCCAGGTTACATAACCCTCCAGACTCTGCTTTTTCTTTCTTTCTTTTTTCCGCGCACTCTCTCCCTCAGGTTGAACAAGACATCTACGTTGGCAGTCTTGGGGACTCCCGCAGGTCGGTAGCCCCCCGGCAGATGTGCCGGGCCCCGACACTCCAGAGTCTTAACTCATTCCATCATTAACCCAAATGTCAAAGTCCGAAGTCTCATCTGAGACAAGGCATGTTCCTTCTGACTAGGGGCTGGTAAAATCAAAAGCAAGTTAGTTACTTTCTAGATACAATAGGTGTTCAGGCATTGGGTAAATACACCTTTTCCAAATGGGAGAAATTGGTGAAAATGAAGAGGCTACAGGACCCATGCAATTCTGAAATCCAATGGGACAGTCAAATCTTAAAGCTCCAAAATGATCTTTTTTGACTCCATGTGTCTCATCAGGTCATGCTGATGCAAGTGTTGGGCTACCACAGCCTTGGGCAGCTCTACCCCTGTGGCTTTGCTGGGTAAAGCCCTCCTCCCAGTTTCTTTACTGGCATTGAGTGTCTGCACAGTGTGAGCTGTTGATGGATCTATCATGAAGGAGTCTGGAGAACAGTGACCCTCTTCTCATAGCTTTACTAGGCAGTGTCCCAGTAAGAACTCTGTGTGGGAGCTCTAACCTCATATTTCCCTTCTGCACTGCCCTAGCAGAGATTCTTCATAAGGGCTCCACCCCTGCAGCAAACTTCTGCCTAGACATCCATGTATTTCTATACATCTACTGAAATCTAGGTGGAGGTTTCCAAACCTCAATTCTTGACTTCTGTGCACCTTCTGGCCCAACATATGTAAGCCACCAATGCTTGCTGGTTGCACCTTCTGAAGCAATGGCATGAGCTGTATCTTGGCCTCTGTTAGCCACAGCTGGAACACATGGCACCAAGTCCTGAGACTGCACAAAGTGGCAAGGCCTGAGCCCAGCCCAGAAAACCACTTTTCTCTCCTAGGCTTCTGGGCATGTGATGGGATGGGCTGACATGAAGACCTTTGACATGTCCTAAAGACATTTTTCCCATTGTCTTGGGATTAACATTTGGCTCCTTGTTACTTATGCAAATTTCTGCAGCCAGCTTGAATTTCTCCCCAGAAAATGTGGTTTTCTTTCCTATTGCATTGTCAGGGTGCAAATTTTCCAAACTTTTATGCTGTTTCCCTTTTAAACATAAGTTCCAATTCCAAGTCATCTCTTTGTGAATGCATAAAACTGAATGCCTATAAGTGCACCCAGGTAACCTCTTGAATGCTTTTCTGCTTAGAAATTTCTTCTGCCAGATAAGAAATTTAAGTAATCTCTTTCAAGTTCAAAGTTAGATCACCCTAAATCATCTCTCAAGTTCAAATTTCAACACATCTCTAGGGAAAAAGCAAAATGCCACCAATCTCTTTGCTAAAGCATAGCAAGAGTGACTGGACCTTTGCTCCAGTTCCCAAGAAGTTCCTCATCCCCATCTGAGACCACCTCAGCCTAAACTTCATCATCCATATTACTATCAGTATTTTGGTCAAAACCATTCAACAAGTCTCCAGGAACTTTCAAACTTTCCCACATCTTTCTGTTTTCTTCTGAGCCCTCCAAACTGTTCCAACCTCTGCCCATTACCCAGTTCCAAAGTTACTTACATATTTTCAGGTATCTTCATAGCAGTTCCCCACTACCTTGATACCAATTTACTTATTACTTCATTCTCAAACTGCTATAAAGAACTTCCCAAAACTGAATAATTTGTAGAGAAAAGAGGTTTTATTGACTCAGAGTTCCATATGACTGGGAAGGCCTCAAGAAACAATCACAACACAAGGTGAAGGGGAGGCAGGCACCTTCTTTGCAAGGCAGCAAGAGAGAGAATGACTGAAGAAGGAACTTGCTAAACACTTATAAAACCATCAGATCTCTTAAGAATTCACTTACTATCATAAGAACAGCATGGTTCAATTACCTCTACTTCGGCTCTCCCTTGACAATTATGAGGATTATGGGGGTTACAATTCAAGATGAGATTTTAGTGGGGACATAGCCAAACCATATCAGGATATGAAATCAACTTGTGAAGAGATACCTACATTCCCATGTTTACTTCAGCATTATTCACTATAGCCAACATATGGAAGCAAATTAAATGTCCATCAGTCGACAAATGATTTTTTTAATGTAGCATATATATGCTATGGAATACTTTTTAGCCTTAAAAAAGAAGTACATCCTGCCGTTTGCAACAACCTTGATGGACCTGAAGAACATTGTGCTAACCGAAATAAACAAGGCACAAAAATACAAATACTGCATGACCTCACTTTAAAAAGTCTATTCATAGAAGCAGAGAGTAGCATGGTGTTTACCAGAATATTGGTCAAAGTTAGTTAGAGAGAATAAAAACACTGAAGAGATCTGTTGTACAACATGATGACTATAGTTAATAATAGTAATTCTTAAAAATTACTATTTTAATTGATCTCACAACAAAAAAATGATAAATATATGAGATAATGCATGTGTTTAAAAAAATAAGTCAAATACAGTATTTATGGAGGATTAAAAACACATCAGGTAGAATGAAAACTCAGACAGCTGTTTGGATAAAGGTTGTTTTATAATAATGTGACAGCAATTATTTAGCTGTGTATTTTCATTACGAGTCAGTTCTCAATCCTTCTCTTTACAGATTTTACAAAAAGCAAGAAAATTCCCAGTGAAGTCACTTATTGATCAGAACATTTGATAGTCTCTTTATCTCTGGTCTCATAGTAAACAAAATGGCAAGATACACTTCAGAATTAAGTCTGAGGTTACAAAATATTTTTACATGTTTCCTTTCTTGTAATCTCTTCTTATATTTTAGCCACAGAGGTATTCTTTTCTGAGATACCTTTACTCTCCATAAGAATCTATAAATTAAACTGTAGCTAAGGAAAACCTATGCAGTCCATTGTAACAGAGGTGGGAGACAGCAGACATTGGGTCAGAGAAGACATTCTAAACTATAGAATGTAGACTCAAACCCAGAAAAAAATTGTTATGATTCAAAAATACATTATTTAAGCTCCTTATTCTTAAAAAACTCTCTTGTGATTTGCATTCAGTCCTTAAGGGGTTTAGAAATCAAGAAAGAAATTTAGTTAATTAAGTCTATAAAAAGAATCCTTCTGGAAGATGTGGTTAGAATTTGGGGGAGAAAGCACACACGAAATGTCAAGGAAGATGTCTCTTCAAATTGTCATAGAATCATTTAGGTGGATGGTTAGAAGCTTACAGCTAGAATAGATCTCCAGAGAGTATGTTGTAAGAAACCATATTCTTTTGGCACATACAGGGACCAGATGCTCTGTGAAGTCTTCCATCATTTGCCTCCTCTAATACCATGATGTGCAGGTGTATGAAACCCTTATATAAGTGTCTGGGCATTGCAGGGTATTCTACAGGAAGAAAGAGAAGAGCTCTGTTGATTTTAAGGAAACTCTTCATGTCTGCACATATTTCAACACCAAAGCAATTCTAGCTTTATGCCAAACGAATTAGGTTTTAGTCACCTTTATAAATTCTCTTAAAGGGCTGGGGATTACAGTGGCTTAGATTCCTTTAAAATTACTGAAGGCGGTAACAGATTGGAAAAAAAAGGTAGACGGTCCTGGAAAAAGGGTTCTTGATCACCATGGTCCCTTGCGGTTTTAAATGGGTCCTTTTGGTGAGGTAGGTGATTAAAGTGGCCATAGTGGGTTGGCTGAAAGTTAATTCTACATTATTCCCTACACATCTTGGTCTCGTGTGCGTTTGTTTTGCATCTATGAGAAAAATATATCATTTCTGAAAAACCGTTTCTGATGCATTACTGTTTACAGCAAGTAAAGAATACTGCAAATAGATTTTTAAATCATGTAAATAAAAGTAACCAGATTCACCCTGACATTCCAATTCATGTGGGGCTCTCTGAGACAACAAATGCCCTATCCATTTCAGGGCTGGACTTCAACTTGCGCTCTCGTAAATCCTCCTGCAATCAAACGTCCAGAAATCACTTTTGCATCTGAAAGCTCAGTACTTGAGTTTGTGCTTCTAAAGTCATCAGGCTATTGGTAAACACTGTCTGGATTTTTAGCTTTGTGATTACATTGGGCCCACTGGGATATGCTAAGATAATCCCCCCATCTGAACATCTTTAATGTAATCACATCCACAAAGTCTCTCTTCCTTATAAAATCACAGTTGCAGATTCTGAGGATTAGGATGTGGACTTCTTTAGGAAATCGCTATTTAACATTCTATAGCTCTGAACTACTTACACTCCACTGCCTAACCCTGGACTTGGGCTTGGGCTGGGGGATGGGGTGGGATCCTCGCTTGCCTGCCAGTGTTGCCATGGTGGCACTGCCTCTGGTCTACAGCATCAATGGGGGTGTGGTAGGCACTTTTTGCTCTGTTTGTCACTCTGAAGATAACAGCTCAGTCACCAACTCCACTCTCACTACTGCGTATGTGTGAGAGTTCACATATGAACTGTGTGTAGGTCTGATGCAGCAATTCTGGGGAACCCTGGGCTGATTCACTAAAGTGGGCTGTTTTGAAACCAACAGACCCTCCCTCCCAAGTACTAATTATGATAATTCTTTCAGCAAAAATTATTTGTGTTTTATTTTCCAGCTTTTTCTATCCTTATTACTGGAAATTATAATAATTTATGATGGATTAAAAAGTTATATACAAAAAGCTAAACTACAAAGCCTTTTAGAAGGGACTATAAGAAATATCTTCATGACTTGGAAGGAAGAATTTCTTATATAAGATAAAAATCACTCATCATAAAAAAGACTACTTTTTTTCTTCATGGAAATATTATAAAAAGACATTATACAACATTTCTTCATGGAAATATTTTTAAAAAGAATGAAAAAGTAAACCTGAGTAGAAAATATCTGTAGCACACATAATAGATAAGGGATTAGTATTCAGAATACATAAAGAGCTCCTGTAATAAGAAAAAAAAAAAAACAAATTTTTAAGTGTGCAAAATTCTTGAACTGGTTCCTCACATGGAAGGAAATCCAATAGCCATTATTAACATGGGAGTGAACTCAACATCATTAGTAATATGGGAAATGCAAATTAAAATGACAAGGAGAAAAAACAATATACTCATTAAAATTGGCATATATAAAAAAATCTGAAAATACTTGATGTTTGTGTTTGTATGAAGGTAAAATATCATATACTCTTATACTCTGGCACTGCTGATGGGAAGGAAAATGGAAACTGCCTCTTTGAAAAACAGAATAGTGTTAGCTAGTAAATTGGAAGCTATATACACCATATCACCTAGTTTTTCCACATTAGATTTATTTCCTAGAGATTATCTGCTTTTATGTATAAGTGAGTAGATGTCTAAGTATGTCTATGGTTGTACAGCTTGTAGTTGACCCAAACTGGAAACGACTCAAATGTCCAAGAGTGGACATATAATGGATATAGAATAGTATACACAGTGGAATACTACACAGCAATGAAAATTAATAAACCCCATGTTCAGCCACTCATTCTGTTCAATCTTTATTGAACTCCTTTGTTCGAAACACTAAGCTAGAAGTAAAAATAATTAAAGCCAACCATCTCCTAGAATAACTCCCAAGGAAACAAGCAGGTAAACAAATACTTATAACTCAATGTGATAGGTAATGAAGACTACACTCTCAAAGGGTGCTTTACAGATTTATCACACTATGTCTTCTCCCTCTCCTAGCTAAAGCAAAACAAAACAAAACTTTTATCTCTTTCCTCCTCTCTTTGAAATTTATATTCAAAGAGAGGAGGAAAGAGATAAACAGAATTGAGTTGAGGCTATGTATATAGTATTTTGGAAAAAAAAAAATCTTAAATTACAACCCCAAAAAGCAAATTTTAACAGTTTAAATCTCATACATTCTCAGAGTAATTTCTACATTGTTTTACGATGATCAGGCATAGCCATGCCTCTCTGGAGCAATTGCTTTGCTTTTAATATTATGGGCACTGTGAATTGTGAAACTAGTCGGGTCTCTTATATGAATTGGCTTCTGGATAGTTACAAATTTGAGTCTACCCACAAGCATGTTATGCGTCTTTCCTAAGTCATATTTCTTGACCTCTGTTTTTCTCTTTTCTTTCTCATTTGCTTCTAATGTACCTTACTGTGTTTTATTACCTACATTCTAAGTATAAAAGCCAGAATAAGTCCTTTCTGGGACAATCTAAGGAATGCATTAATAGAATAGAATTATAGAATAAGATAGAATAGAATATTGATTCATCCCCTTCAAGAACAGCGAGCGTTCTGAGGGAGGAGACAGTGTTACTCATCTCTGTCCCTGCAGTATAATGCCAGACGCAGAGTAGGTGTTTTAGTCAGCTTTCCCTAGAATATGCTTCAAGGTAAACAAGCTCCAAATCTCAGTAGCTTACAACAGTAAATATTTATTACTTGGTTACATTATATGAGGTCTGCAGTTCAGCTGGACTCTGTTAGACTTGGCTCCATGGGTTTTCTCATTCTGGAATCCAGGCCAGATGAGATTCCGTTATCTAAGATGTGGTACTCGGGAGCAGTGTCAGCCATACCATGTAATACAATGGCATTTAAAGCTTCTGTTCAGTCATGGCAAAGGGTCATGTCTGGTTACTCCCATTGGCCAAAGCAAGTGAAGGTGGGCAATTGTGAACTGTTAGTATTCAATGCATGTTTGCTAAATAAGTGCTACAATAAGTATCATAGTAGTTGAGCTACAATGTAAGGTAAGATTCCTATGCCATGAGCAATTTTGTGCCTCACAGGAGACTAGATAATGAGAGCAAAATATTTCCTCCATTCCCTTGTAGCCCAATGAGCAGCACTAATGAAAAATGAGGTAGGAAAGTTCATAGCCTGATTCATTCTTCATCTCTAAGAACAAACTTGTTGGTGCCTAAGAATCACTTGGGAAGCTTGTTAAATATATATATATGGATATACATATATATTATACGTTTATATATATAAATAAATTAAATGTATATATTTGTGTATATATGTGTTTGTGTGTATATGTGAATATATATACACACATATATGTATATGTGTCTGTACATATATGTATGTGTGTACATATATGTACACACACACATATACATACATATATATGAAATACAGTCTCTGGGACCAACAGATCGTTTCTAAGCTCTCTCTGTGTTTCTGAAGACAGCTTGGTGTGGAACTTTGCTCTGCAACCAGCGGCAGCTCTGGCCTTGGTAGAGGAAACTTCTTCTTAGTCCCTGCCACCCTAGAATTCCAAGAAGCACAGCCGTCACTTTTTCAGCCCTCTCGTCCTTCCACTCCAAGGAAGCTTGTGGGGAGGAGCTGGCTCCTTGGGCTCACACCATACCTGAGTAGGCTTCACATCACTGGTTGCATGATATTGCAATTATATATGTTCCTACCTGTGAGCACCTACCTGAGTGCTGGGAACTCATTTTGTTTCCCTTCACATCCTCAGTGCCAACCCATGACTCAGAGTAAGTGCTTATTGGATAAATTAATTTATTTTGTTAGTGATCCCTATCTATCACAGCGTCAGTTCTCAAACCTTAGCATGCACGCAATCATCTGCAGGTCATATTAACAGATCACTGGGCCTTCCCCCCGGAGTTTCTGATTCACTAGAACTGAGGAGGGGCTAAGAACTGGCATTTCTAACAAACTCCCAGGTGACAGCCGTGCTGCCACTGCTGATGCAGAGCCACAGCTGAGAGACCCCTGCATGACAGTACCTTGTCTTAGCATTTTTTCCTTGTCTATGGAATTCTGAGCAGGTTTTGTTTATAAAAACTTGCCCAGAAAGATTAACAACAGCTTTCAAAATTGCAAATCAGTTTGCCATGGCTTTAAATGTCCAATCACATCAGTCCACAAACTTAGGCATGACAAAAGATCTATCTTTGTTATGCTATTACTGAGATCATTTTATCTCAAAAGGCTCCCAAGGGATGGAATCTGTAGTCCCTGTGGTATCCCAAGAACAGTCTTGACACATAGTTAATTGCCATATAAACGTTTGCTGAGTGAATGAACAAGTGATGCCAGCAGTATCTTCTAGCCTTCACGCTTCCTTTGCTCTCAGGGCCATCTTACACCCTGCTGTCACTGCTGTCCATGACTCTAGCAGGTGTGATTTATGGTATATTCTTTCAGCAAGAGTTAGGGGCTGGCTCTCCCTCTTCTCAGCCTGTGCTCGACCTTTAGAGAAAGGTCTGTGCTCTGAAGGGTTGTAGCGGAAAATCTAATTCTCCAGTCTTTTCTCTTTAAAAAATAAAAATTAAAGTACAACTCTTAACAATCAAAAGACTTAGGCTTTTAAATTTACTGATTTGCCTTTGAATTTCATGCACCTTATTTGGAACTCAAAGCCAAAAATTTAACCCTTTATTCTGTCAACTGAAGAATGATGAAGTTTATACATTTTGAAAGGAGAGATTCATTTCTCATAAAGCAGTCTGCAGGATGGCCATTCCAACAGGCTAAGACGTGTAGTCTCTGGTCAGAAGCTGAAAACAGACACTTCAAGGGATGGACAAAAGGAACAGGAATTTAAGTTGAGTGAGGTGGCTGAACGTAAGTATTCACAAGCTACTTTTAAAACTCTCAAATATTTATGAGAGAAGAAACGTGTGCATGCGCGATTGAACTTCATGGCTCTTTATAGGTCCCATGTACAAAAAACGGCAATGTTAGCATGATCCCAGGGTAGAGTTTTTGGCACGCTGACATCAAATGGTGAACACACATGGACACAGGGAGGGGGTCTACTACACACTGGGGTCTATTGGGGGGAATGGGGGAGGGACAGAGGTGGGCGCTGGGGAGGGATAGCCTGGGGATAAATGCCAAGTGTGGGTGAAGGGGAGGAAGGCAACAAAACACACTGCCATGTGTGTACCTATGCAACTATCTTGCACATTCTGCACATGTACCCCAAAACCTATAATGCAATAAAAATTTTTAAAATTTAAAAAAAACAAAAACAAATGGTGAACACACAAACCCTTACTGTGCACTCTCCATGGACTGGCATTCTCTTATCAGATTTCTGTGACTGGTGGTCCCTTATCAGACAAAAAGGAGAGATAGCAGTAGGCAGTTGTTGATGTCAGTGGTGGGGTCTTTTGAAAAAGCTGGCTTAAGTTTAGCCCTTAGGGAAGAGTCTAATGGTGGTTAGCAAGGGCAGGTATACGATGAAGTGAGTCTAGCCTCCGATCCTGCCACGGCCAAGAAATCAGTTATTTTTCCGGTTACTCTGGAATCTTGTTAGCCAAGAAGAGGTCTATTCAGTTGGTTGGGGGCTTAGGAGTTTATTTTTATTTTTTAGTTCATAGCAGATATTTTTCTATTCTTGTAGAACAAGGAACCTCAGCCTCACTATCTAGTTTTAATGTTTCAAAGCTATAAAGTAAAAGGAATTTAAAAAACCAATTAGCATTTCAAAATAATATCAATGCTCTATTTTCATTTATATCATATTACATCATACTCATCATCATTCTAACAATACAAAATCCCATAGAAAATGTTTTTCTGCAGAGTGCAAATGCCTTTTGAAGATGCAGTAGCACCATTCAGCACCAGAGAGGTCACCCACACTTTGTCCACAATTACTGATGGAGTCTGAGGCTTGGAAAAAATTCTTACAAACTAATTCATGGTGCAAGCAGTTTATTTCTACTCAAGGAATTTCTCAAGGGGATTCTGTCAAGATGCTCCCAAATCAGAGTCTGCTCTGTGGCAGCCCATCACCAGCAGCATCATCAGAAATGTAGATTTGCTCTGATGTCAAGAGGTATGTAAACAGGCAGCAGAAGCACTTGTAAAGGAACATTCCTCCTATGGCCATTTCAGTTAATTCAGCCAGGAGGAATTCAGGACACAGACCAGGAAAGTGTGAGGGAACCTGGCAGAATGAATGACATGCTCTGAAATCTGGGCATACTGGTGTACTTGGCTCCTACTCATTCCCAGGATGCCTAAACTGCAGGTTTAAAGAGCAGCGGGCAGTTCTGCAAACACTGAGGTAAGTCATGGAAGCAAGGAAAAGATTATTTATTGTCTAATCACATTCCAGGATTATTACTGAGTGTTCTGCAGACATCATATTTAATCATTAAAACAGTGCAAATGCTAGCCAGTAATGCAGGAATTCTGCATTTTACAGACTAGGAAACTGAGATTCTGTAACTTGCCTGCGATTACACAAAGCCGATTGGAAACCTGGTTTGTGACTTCAAGCCTATGCTCCTTCCACGACCACATGTGGTCTCTTTCAGTGGTCACAGCAGACATAGGGAAGGAGGTGGGTCATCTCTTTTAGAGAGTTTCTAAGACTGGATTTAGACCACTTCCTCACCTCAATCCTATCCCTAAGCATAGGGATTTTTAACTGAGCACAAAATTTTTAATTCTCCAGGAACAGGAATGAGAGTACAGTAGGATGCTTGTTCATATGCAGTTGTAGAGGGGAGTATCCTTTGGCACTAATAAAAGCACACCGAAATAAAAACCCATTGGTTTGTTTGGAGATACTTGTCCAAGTGAATAGGAACAATTTTAAAACACTTTTTAAATTTTATTTGGAAAAATGTCTTTCTTATAGATCTCCATAATGTGACCTCAGGTGATCTTTCTGATTTGGGTGAGTTTCACAAAAGATCCATTTGGGAATGGCAACAGCCTTGAAATCTTGTCCGGACTCGGAGAAGCCTATCTAAGAGCTTCCTTCTTGATATTCTCCAAGCACCCCAAGATCAACTTGGGAAGGAGAGCCGGGCCTCACTGGTGGCCGCTGATGCTGCTTAGAAGTGCTCACCCCAGACTGTGCCCATTCGAACACAGCCTTTGCTCCCAGTGTCTTTTCTGTTCTTTTTGCTCTTTATGTCAGCTTTTCTGTGGTCTTCCACGTTCCCACTTCATTGGATTCAACTCTGTTTAATCTAGAGAATTCTCTCTCCAGACACTGCTTGGCACTGCCTTAAACTTATCTGAAGTTCATATTGCTTTGAGTTGTTCCTTTTCTTTCCTTCAGGGAGCAGCCATCTCTCTTATCAGGTTTCCTAACAATAATCTCTGTTACAGCTGTAACCTATCTGTTACCAGTCCGTCTCTTTTGAAATTAAACATAATGAGGTTTATATTCTCTTTCACAAGTTTTGATAAAGCAATGTGGTAGAAACAGAATGGCTTTTGAATCAAATACATTTATTAACCAGGTGAGTTTAGGAAAACTCTATAACCTTTCTGAGGCTCAACTTACTCATCTGCAAAATAGGTATATGAATAACTACCTCTCATTATTGTAGGAAAGATTAAATGAGATAAGGCACCTATTACACTACCAGGTTGCCAGGCATATAGGCAAAATAATAAATAATTCATAAATGCTAGGTCCTTACCTCTTCATCTTCAAAACATTATATATTTTGCAGAAAATGCCATGGTTCTTTTTCTAGAGTCTGTCTTCACAAACCAACAACTTATACCATGTTGCTGTTGAGTGGGACTTGCAAAGCTTGTCTTGCAGAAGAGCTCCACGCAGGCTGTAAGTTCCGAAAGCATGAACGCTTTGATTTATCCCTCCCTGGGCCTGCCTGCCTGCAAAGGACAAGAAAAATATTTCAATGGCTTCTTCTGTCAATTAGGCTGTTTCTATAGAATGTTCTATTTTAAAATAACAGTTGCTGGTTTTAAAAATGGGTTTAATCAATGGGGTAAAACCACAAACCACTTTCACTTTTGCAGTCTCGGATTTCCTCTCCCCACCCCTTGGTGACAGCTGAAGGTACAGCTCATAGTTTTCCTATCACTTCCAGCTATTTTTGAACAAAGCTTTATCTAGTGCCTAACTGATTTGGGGATATTAAAAGGTCTGATTCTACCTAGTATCAAAGCTTGAACTTCACATCCAGTTCGTAGCTTCTCCCTCTACCCCTCTGCTCTCCACCAACTCACAGTTGGCTCAGAAACCCACAGTGGGGAAGGGTTGATGTAAAGACGTTGACCTTTCTCCACCGAACCTTCTGGAGCTTCAGAATTAGGAGAAGGGAGAGGGATTAGAGGAAGGCAGGGAAAGTCCAGCATCACTGGTGGTGCTCTCTCTGCTGGTGCTGATGGCCTGTTCTGGTCTCTCTTCTAGCAGGCCTATATGTGCTGGTTTTGTCTGGGCATCATTTAGCGTCTGTGGAGCCTTCCCCCATCCTCGCTTCACACCTTCAGGACACTCTCATTCCCTGACATAGACAATTAACTCTTCAGCAGACTCTCTGGTGACCACCTGCAACTACCATTTCTCTTCATCCTTGAGGACCTCATGCATTTTTCCACAGCAAATGAGGAAGCCGTAGCTCTTTCTTTGCCTTCCATCAGTGGGTTAAGGGGCTTCTCCAGCTGTCCTCACATCTTCATGGTATTCCAGACAGAAATCAGGCATCAGTGCTTATGTTGACAGAGGCCCCGGTCTATGGAAAACCCATGCCAGCTTCTTGCCGTGCTCCACCTCCTCCACTTTAGTGCACCTGGTGGGCCCTGGAGTCTCTGCAACTCAGTGAACGTGGAGCTGGAAGTGAGATGCCAAATGTCTCTCCTTGAGACAGCCCCAACTGTGGTTAGCATGTCTCTCAGATCCCCAGTACTTGTCGGGAAGGGTGGAAATGCCCCACTGGCCCCGCTAGGCCAAGAGCTCTCCTTTGTTGGTGATCATCTCCTCTTATACAGGCTGATGATGGCTGGAGGTGACAGTTTTGATGGCTATTATATCAGATAGCATCTAATGTCTTTCAGTAGATTTAGCTCAGACATGTCAGGCATTCCTTTTTAGCATGTGGAGGCATCTTTTGTTTTTTAAGCATCTCTGTTTTGGGGCTTCAACTAAGAAAACATTTTTAAAAGCTCCATTCAGCATCCTCTTTTCAATTAAAATAATAAGTGACATGGTAATTGTTACTGATATGCAATATAAAAAATATATTGTGGTCATTCTCAGGATACACCTAAGGCCAGATTTCAATACAGAACATCTTTCTTGACTCAATCTTTAAAAATTACTACTTTATGAACCTTTAATTTCCACTTTAAAGAATTTAAAGCCTTCTGTATATCATGCCAGAGAGAGTCACACAGTTCACCAGCAGCTGCAAGGCAACAATGATAGTACTAGGTTGGTGGAAACATAATTGCAGTTTTGGACCATGAGTTTTAAATCATTATAACTAGGCTCAAACCCATCTATATTAATCAAAATAGGAGCCATTATAATCAACACTTTTTTTGCCAAAGATAAACAAGTTTGTTTATTCCTGTAGCATTAAAAATCCATGCTTAGGGATTCGATGAACTCTTGGAAAGCTAAATCACAGTCACAGTGAAGCCAGCCCTACTCATCCTTCTCAATGATACTTATTCTTCTGGACTTTTAAAAATAAAGAATCTAATAACGCTCTACCTTTACAGAAAGCGATTTCTTTAATTTTCGGTGAATCTGACAATTTGGCTTTCATTCAGAGTTCTTTTAAGGGCCTTACTCTTTCCTTTTCCTTTTTTATGTATTTGGAGGCATTTTATGACATGCAGAACAGAATAGCTCTGAAGCTTAGTTATATACCTGTGAAGGATTCTCCTGTCTTTCACAACGGGATGCTTTTCCTTGGCCACATCGCTCACCTGCTGTCTGCTCCCCCACTCCTGATAGTCCTGTGGCCATACTCTTTTCTTTTTAGAGGCAATAACTTGAACTGCATCAATTCCACTTATGATCCATAATGTTCAAATTTGTTTTTAAACACATTTTTAACTTTTAGAATACTTTCAGATTTACAGAGAAGTTGTGAGGATAGTACAGAGAGTTCTCATTTATCCCATGCCCAGTTTACTGTATTATTATATTAAGATGATATATTTATCACAGTTAATGAACCAGTATTGATACATTTTTATTAACTGAGTTCATATTTTGTTCAAGTTTCTTCAGTTTTCACTTCTCAAAAAGCAAAATTTGCTGATTTTCAGTACCTAAAAATTAAGTATGCAGTGTTATATTCTATTCAGAAGAGTAAAGGAAACTTTCCTGTCTCTTCTTCGTGGGGGTTAGCAGTAGGCATAAACTCCCTCCAAGGCTGAGGCCTCAACATTCAGCTTTCACCTGATTTAAGAGCTCCACTGCTTGATCCTGCCACTCCCCCATGTGTCTTGATAAGATCTGGAAACCATTAAAAATGACCCCCAATTTTTTTCAACCAATTGAGTTCAAAGACCAAATTGGCTTTTATTAGTGATTCATGAATCAGGCAGCATCCAATCTATAAAACTGAAAGGTGCTCTGATGAGCTCTTTCAGTGGGTTGCTTTGTCTTTTTTACATCCTGTCTCATTATGTGTGTGATATGGTTTGGCTCTGTGTTCCCACCCAAATCTCATGTTGCATTGTAGTTCTCAATGCGGGGGGAGGGACTGGTGGAAGGATCATGGGGGCAGATTTTCCCCTAGCTGTTCTTGTGATAGTGAGGGCGTTCTTAGGAGATGCGGTTGTTTGAAAGTGTGTAGCCCTTCCTCATTCACTCTCTCTCTCCTGCTCCACCATGTGAAGAAGGTGCTTGCTTCTTTTTCAACCTTCTGCCAGGATTGTAAGTTTCCTAAGGCTTCCCCAGCCGTGCCTCCTGTACAGACAGTGGAACTGCGAGTCAATTAAACCTCTTTTCTTCATAAATTACCCAGTCTCAGGTAGTTCTTTCTAGGAGTGTAGGAACAGACTAAGATGGTGTGGGTTTTCCTCTCTTTCTTTTTTATTTATTTTTTTTCCTTGCTTGCTGGAACTGCAAGTGACTTCAGGCTAACCTTCTGCATTCCCTGTCTTCATGCACCAATTTGTTCTGTCACCTTTTTCCATATTTTTGTCCCCCAATTCATAGTGCTTAAGTTAGAATCACAGATCCTGTGGTAATTAGTATGTTTTCAAATCAACACAATGATTTGACATGACAGACAGCTCTGGAAATTTTTAACGTTAATGAAACTGCATTTAGAGAAGATAAGAATTAGGCTTGTTGTGAATTATTTAATTTATACAGCCAATTATGAACTGTATGCATGGATGGAGAGAAGAGAAGATAATGAAAAAACAGAGATAAGCCAAAATAATTTTTATTTGACTTCAAATATTAAGACACCCGCAAGCGAATACCTTCCCCTCCCTCCCTGACAACTGCAAAAGAGTGGTGGGGTCCATTTATCAACTGTCCTGAGATTGGGGCAGATAGAAATTGGGGAGAGATTCAGTCTCCCCAAAGACAAAATAAAATCAATATTCAGGACTTGCTGAGAAATGAAGCATCAAAAAATAATATTATTGTGAAAACACAGTATAATTCATCTGTTTTCTTTTAAAAATCTGCATCAGGCCAGCAAATTTTTGGTTTAACACATGCAGTTACAATGGACCATTTCCTACTGTCTCTCTACCATGATCCAAAACGATCCCACCTGAAGCTTAATTTTTATAAGATGACTTATGATGATGGTGAGCAAAGGAATTCTCAGTATCGAAAATTCAGATTGTCAACATTTGATTGACAATTTGAAGGAGACGGGAATTCTTTTTGTGAATTAATATATATGGCAAATTTAGGATGTGTTATCAACATTATTTTTTATTTTTACTTTTTTGATCAAATCACAACAATATTTTAATTGATATGAGGTTGAAATATCAATAAGGGTACAGATTACTTTCAAAAAGACTATCCACCACTTTGACCCAATTGATATGTAGAGAACACTATAACCAAGACATTGTTAGTATACATGGTATATTCTTTTTTTTAAAATGTATTTATTATACTTTAAGTTCTGGGGTACATGTGCAGATCGTGCAGGTTTGTTACATAGGTATACACATGCCTTGGTGGTGGTTTGCTGCATCCTTTGCCCCATCATCCACATTAGATATTTCTCCTAATGTTATCCCTCCCCAATCCCCCCCATCCCCTGCTATTCCTCCCCTAGCCCCCCAACCCCCAGGCCCCAGTGTGTGATGTTTCCCTCCCTGTGTGCTTGTGTTCTCACTGTTCAACACCCACTTACAAGTGAGAACATGAGGTGTTTGGTTTTTCGTTCTTGTGTTATATTTTTTAAAATAAAAAGTTTACTTAAAAATATTTCATTTCTTAAAATAATAGAATTGTGTGTAATATTGTGCCCCTATCAGAGAGAAAGATCCAGTAAAGTGATGATATAGAGTGGTCTTAAAGTAAAAAAGAACTCAGCACGGTGGCTCATGCCTATAATCCTAGCACTTTTGAGACTGAAATGGGAGTATTACTTGAGGTCAGGAGTTTGGGACCAGCCTGGGCATTAAAGTGAGACCCCATCTCTATTCAATTGAAAAATAAAAACAAAATAAAGAAAGATTTGCTTAATAACTTTGGTCTGAAAAAAATGAATGGCTATCAACTGTTATAAAACCATAGACATTATTGTAAGCAGATGTTCTCATACATTTAAGTAGTTTATAGAATTGTTAACCTAAATCTTGTTAATATTTTAAATTTCTTGGGAATACATTTTACAACTAATTGATCCTGTCTGGATCTCTGTGTAACCCTGTACTTCAGCAAGTATGTCTTAGTGAATATAATCACAAAGCAACTTAATTTTATTCTCCCACTATAACTTTACTGTTATTTAGCTGAGGTGTTTCCTTCCCTCTTTCTGGATGAAAACTCTAGCAATCGCATAACTCTGGTTAGTTTCAAAATTACAAAGTCATATAATTCCTCTAAGGGGCAAGACAAAGTTTCAAATTAGAAATTAGAAAGGTCACCCTTACTTATTAATCAAACCTTACAGTTTCATTCACAACTGTCTCCCCTCCCACCAGGTAGAGCATGTTCTGGGGAGAAAAGGGTTACAGTGTCTTCTCTCTTTCTAGCTACTGTTTCAGAGCTCTTGGAGGCTGGAGAGACGAAGAGGTTTTCTATAGAGAGAGTTGTGGCATGAGTCCTAGTCCCCCGTTAGAGATGGGAAGTGTTCATCTCTTTATTTTAAACCAAGAGAAAGAAACTGCAGAGGGATCATTTGCAGAGCTTGATATGTGTACCCTGAAATTAGAAGGACCCAGTACACTAGTGACTATCTCCCCTCTGAGAAATCTGGAGGATAAATAATGGGCTGATCAGCTGATACAGATGGTGCTCCAAGTTTGTCAGGGAAAAAGAATCATGAGTGTTTCTCATGAGCCACTGGAGATTGTTTGAGGTCCTGTATAATAGGGCCACTGGAGAAGGGATGGGACCTGCAGTAGGTACAGCAGAGGCTGGATGCCCAGGTGTAAGGTGTGAGCTGGAGTAGCATTATCACTGGCATTTGGGGTGGTGCAGGTGCAAAATATCCACTCATGAGGCCGGGGCCTGAGAACTCACAAAAGCACTCAGAAAGCACATGTCATCTCTAAACACCAGCTGGACTTAAAAAACAGAAGGCCAGCTCAAGATAGGAACAGTCAAAGAAGGAACTTTCCTTCCCCTCTAATTTTCTTTTTTCTGAAAAACAAACAAACAAACAAACAACAACAAAAAAAAAAACAAAACAAACAAACAAAAAACCACCATGCAGATTCCGATGACATTAATCTAGCAGTGAGGCCAGAGCAAAGGTATTTTTCAAAACATCTCCAACGATTCTAACATATATCTGGAGTTTTATGCCAGTGGTTTGAATAATTAACCTGCAATTATCCATGTCAAAAAACAAGTTGGGAGAATTGCAGGTTCTGGGAAGAACCCACGTAACTGAATTCTATAGACAACCCCAAATCTCATTTTTACCAATGGCTTCAGACTTTCCATATTTTAACGAGGTGATAATTAATATCAAAATTGACTGTCTTGATTTCCTACCTTTATTTCTGTCACTCATGATAAGATGGAGGCTAATTAACAGCGAAATGGCCTGAAGGCAGACAAAAGGCAAGAGGAAAAGAGAGAAAGGAGTGTGTGGATAAAGAAATTTGTTCTTCATCTTTGTGATAGCAGGGTTCACAGGCATATGGTGCTGTGTTCCAGCACCTACAAAGAACACGTTTCTTCTCACAACAACTCTGTGAGACAGGTTATTATCCCCATTTTACAGATGAGAAAACTGTGGCACGAAGATGATGTGAACTTGCCCAAAGCCATAAAGCTATCCAGCAGTGAAGCTGGAATGGCACCTAGGCCATCTGACTCCTGAGTCCTTTCTTAACCAACACACACATATGCTAATAAGCTCATGAGCAAAAGGTGTGAGTATATTAAAGGGAAAAAAGTGGAAGAACTCGGTAGTTATCCTTCAGGAAGTCTATGAAGCATGTCTTTGAATGGATCCTGAATGCTGTTTCTTCCCCCTAGGCTGTACTGCTGACTCACAATATGGAATTGAGACGGCCAAGTGTAAAGGGGCCCCAGAGAAACTCAAACCACCTGCGTGCTGGGAGGAGTGTGCACTGAGGCGGAGCCACGAAGTTCACCAGGTTTGCAGCAGGGAGGAGCCTGGCCCCTCCTCTTCCTGGATGGAACCCGGGATTCAGTCTGTGAAGGAGGAAGCCCACTAGCAGGACTCTCGCTCTGCTGAGGGTCCCTGTTTCCCTTTTTTTCCTTTTGTCCAATAAATCCCATTTTTCTCGACCTTCGAAGTGTCTGTGAGCCTCATATTTCATGGCCATGTGACAAAGACCCCGTCTTTAGCTGAACTAAAGAGAAATTCCTTCAACATAATCAGTTTCTGAGCTAATACTTTAAAGAAATGATTATTTGCAAATTCAAAGCTGGTTTACTGTTAAATATTTTGGTACCCGAAAGGTAATACAATTTACTTTGAAACTAAATCCCTGAGTAAAGTGATTGATAGATTACTGCTACTATTCTAAGAATATCTGCTTAAAAGAACAGATTATACAGAACCTCTTTCCGCATTCACCGCTTGTACAGTTTTACTGGATAACACAATTTCCATCTTGCTTCCCCATTTGTATTCATTTCACCTATCAGGTAACGGAGTCTTGATTCAATCAGCGTTTTATTAAGCCCTCATCATGTACTTAATTCTGTATCTCTTTCAAAATGTCATAATCTATTGTCTCATTGTGAGCTGCCTCTAGTCAGTTTATTAGTGTCCTAGGTGCTCATGTGTCCTAGGTGCTTTATTAGTGTCCTGGGTGCTTTGCTCTGCACCATGCTAATTAAATTACTTGTTGTATACATTATTGCAGAATGTTCCAGATGATGGCGATCAGACAAATGTCAGAACGCTCATTAATATTTTCTCAACACTTGCAGGAAGGAAAGCATTGCTATTTTATCTCTGGTTCTTGCTCCTTCTCTCTCTCAAGACTGGCAGACATCAGTACCGCTACAAGATACCCTGAGACAGCCCTAGGCCAGTGGATCTCAACTTTGGCTCCACATCGGAATTACCTGGAAAGCTTTAAAAAATACTAATGCCAGAGTTCCAGCCCCAGAGATTCTGATATCACTGCTCTGAGGCATTTGGGGGTGATTTTAGTGTGTAGCTTGGGTTAGGAATCCATTGCTCAAGAGCTAGCAAACCCATAGGGAAAAACAACAAATGATTTTATATATAATGATATTATATTTTCCAAAGTCACTCACAGTTTCTTTTTATTTCTTTTGAAATAGATATTATACTAGTATTTTACTTGTATGTAGTTTTCCTAGGTAATTGTACTCTATGCTTATAAAATGTCTCAGCTTTTCACTTGGGTCACAGCGATGTCATGCAAACCAATAATTCTTTGGAATTAGCCTGTATATGAAAGGAGCATTGATGCATTTTTTTTTAACTGGGAAGTTTCCGACAGGGTCCACTGGTTCTAAAGTCAAAGAAGCACATTTAGAAGTATACAGGTTATAGTGAGCAGTCTTACAGTGATGTAAAGTTATATAGCTGGATTTTTTTCATAGCACATATCCATTTTCCAGTAAATAACTGATTCCACAGATTTTGAGGGGCTCAATGTCTTTCCCTAAAATAATGACTAAAAGACATGCACATCTTTTTTCTATGGTTTCCACAACCCATGGAGAAAGAACAAGAACATATCCAGGAGAAATAGCAGGTAACCAGGTACGGTCACTGCGCAAAACATCCTTTCACATTCAAATGATGATTCCCCACCCCTTGATGGGGGTGACCGCAAGCTAAGAATGTAGTCTACTGTCTACCGAATGGAGACAGTAGTAGACCCTGTCTAATGGGCTGATGTGAGGATTAAGTAAATGAATACCTGTAAGGTTCTTAAAACAGCCCTGGACACACAGTAAGTCCTCGATAAATGTTAGTTGAAATACTTTTTTTTTTTCCAGCCTCTAGGACTGGAAAGCATCAATTTCACCCAACAATTTAGCTGTCTCTTCTAAGAGTTTAAGAAAGGTGACAGAATTGGCCCTGGGGAATGCAAGGACCCAGCAGCAGCCCTCTTTCCTTCTGCTACTATTTGATGGTATCAGAGGGGCGTCATCTCCACCTACTGTCCCGGTCCACTGTCTAAAATTCATTTTTCTCATTATTCAGCATGGTAAGCACCACAAAAGCAGAAATAATATGTCTTTTATTCACGGACATGAATCCAGTTATCATCCCAGGTTCTGGCACCCAGGGAGGAGCAATAAAGTGTCGATTAATCCAGAAGCCCGAATGAGGTAATATATCAGCTATTACCACTTTAGCCTAAATTAGGCCACTCGATTAGTCCTGGTGTCAGAGGCATTTGAACCAGAGCAACTCCATCTTGAATAGAAACTGGGTAAAATGAGGTTGACACCTACTGGGCTGCATTCCCAGATGATCGAGGCATTCTAAGTCACAGATGAGATAGGAGATTAGCACGAAATGCAGGTCATAAGGACCTTGCTGATAAAACAGGTTGCAGTTAAGAAGCCAGCTAAACCCACCAAAACCAAGATGACCGTTAGAATGACCTCTGGTCGTCCTCACTGCTACACTCCCTCCAGCACCATGACAGGTTATAAATGCGATGGCAACATCAGTTACCCTATATAATCTAAAAAGGGGAGGCATGAATAATCCACACCTTGTTTAGCATATAATCAAGAAATAATCATAAAAATGGGCAACCAGCAGCCCTTGAGTCTGCTCTGTACATGGAGTAGCCATTCTTTTATTCTTTTATTCCTTTTTTTTTTTAAATAAACTTGCTTTCACCTTACTCGATTGACTTGCCCTGAATTCTCTCTTGCCCGAGATCCAAGAATCCTCTCATGGGGTGTGGATCTCAATCCCTTTTCTGTAACACTGGCACCCAGCGGTTTTCAGGTTTACACAGAGAATGAATAAATTGTGAGAGGAGATGGGAAAGCGTAAGGCAAGAATAGGCCTGAAGGCTATGTTCTGCCCATTGGGAAGGCAGCTTTCCAGAGAAGCTGGAAGGCAGCAGGAGGTTATGGGAAGCAGGGTACCAGGAAGCAGCCAAAGGAGCAGAGACCCAGTCACAGAAGAGGAAGGAAATCAAGGCAGGAGAGTCCAGGGAGAAGCGCAGTGGAGAATAGGGAGGAGATCACAGTTCTCAGCTGTAGAGAAGCTGAAAGCAACGAGAGCAGAAAGCAAAAGCACAGTACACCATCAATTAACTTCAAATTTTGCTAAGAGGGTCTACTGGGCCTTGCATATGTAGAGACAGGCTTTTGACCAGTGGTTCTCAAAGTGTGGTGCCCTGTCCAGCAACATCACCATTACCTGGAAACTTGTTTGAAAGGCTAATTCTTGGTCCCATCCCACACCTAATGGATCAGAAATGCGGAAGACGGGGCCCAGCAAAATATTTTAACAAATGGTCCAGGTGATTCTGATGGAGACTACAGTTAGATCTGAGTACCACGGATCTAGATTAAATGATACTCAAAAGCACTGACCAAAGGAAATTAGTCCTGCATCCCAGTGAATATGATGTGGTGAGAAAAGTTACCTTTTAAGTCTTTACAACAACCATGGAAGGTAGGCCAGGAAGATATCTACCGTCAACTCCATTTCATGTATGAAGAAACAGGCACAGTTCCGTAATGGAGTTATCCAAGGCCACACGTCATTGCATGGTAGGACAGTAGGGCTCATGTCTCCTGATTCAGTGCAAAACAGCATTTCCTATCAACCTCCTCTGATAAATCCAGTTCTACAAATCACAAGTGCTGGTCTCTGAGGTGTCATTCTTTTTATAGCTTCGAGTATGATTAAACCCTTCATATATGCCAATCATCGATCAATTCATTATTTTTTTCAAACAAAAACTTCTATTTGGTCCTGACTCCATGATCAAAACAGTAACTAATATATTGAGCACAGGTTCATTAAAATTAATGTGGAACTTCATGTTTAGAGTTGAGAATCAGATGCAGAAAAATATGGATGCATCTTTAGAACACTGTGGACAAAATCAGTGAATAAAAATTTAGCAAACCAAAAGTAGTATTGAAGCTCTGAAGTAAATTTTGAGAAAGAAGAGAGGTACAGCTTGAGATATTTAGCCAGCACATCAACGAGACGCATCTAAGCTCATTCTTTCTCTATCCCTAACATCTTCAAGTTTTTGTTTTCTGAGACAATCTCCACTTCCACCAGCCTGTTCCATGAACTCTATGGTATGCAAGCGTTGACTGTGAACCCTGGGGAAATAAACATTTGAGGAAGCTAAACAGCATCCTGAAAACTGAGAAGAGTGAAGAAAAGTCTGGGTTAGCATAACAGGAAAGCAACTTCCTATTGTCACCAAAACCTTCCTAATCAACACTTCTGTGGCATTTTGAGTCTGCTGGCTACATTCATTCATTCAACACCACAAACTGCAAAGTGTGCTGCTGTGCTCAGAATTTTTGTTGCGATTAAATGTGCAACCCCTAAATTCTGCTGCTACTATCTTACTGACTAGCTTATTTACTTAAGGCAGGAGAAGGCATCTATTTTTACACATATCATCTTTAATATACTTTTAAGGAGTTGGTTCTGAGTCTTTGCTGCACATTTGAATCCACTGGGGAGCTTTTAATAATACAATGCCTAGGACGCACCCCAGGCTAGTTAAAGCAGAGTTTCGGATGATGGTTCCCAGGCATTAATATTTTTTTCCCTACCCATCTTAGGTTCATTCTCTGGCTGAGGCCTTGTAAAATTAGGCTAACAAAAACAGATAAGCAAAAGAAAAGCATACAATTTTATTAGCAGGGGTATCATGCAATCACACATACACATGCAACACTCAGAGATGAGTAACTCTAAGAGGCCGTTAGAACTTGAGGTCTATATACCCAACTTAGTAGGTGAAAGGGAAGAGAAAAAAAGTACACATATGGAAAAGCAAATAGCTTTTTGGAAAAATAAATGGCCCTTAGGAGAATAGATGGAACATATGATAGTCTTGTGATGACGTTTGTTTAAGTGTAGTGCCAAGAAGAGGAAATAAGGGTTACTCCCGGGAAGGGCACTTAGGACTTGAGCTCTTTCGGGAGGTTCTGCTTTTAAGTACATAAGGAATTTCAGAAACTCAGATCCCTTCAGCTCAAAATAATCCTTGTGCCAAAGTGGCATATTTTGGGGTGGCATATCCTGATTCCCTTCAATTTCAATGCACAGCCATAGACAAGAGCCACTGCTCAAAAAAGAAGTTTATTTTCTTTATCTCTCACACAATTACAAAATAGAAACAAGAAAGGAATATAATTTAATCTAGAAAAAAGAAATTAACAAGAGAAATGCATAACAGATTTATTTAACCAAAGTTTTACATAACATGGTGGCCTCCAAAAATGAAGACCCCGAAAGCAGGCAAATCCATATTTTAATGCTTAGGTTGGATGAAGAATGGACAGTCATATAAAAGTATAATTTGATGCAAAGGATATGATCTAATGGGAATAAACTGGGGGAAGCTTAGCAAGGCCTGTTTATTCAGATTCTTCTTGTCCTCCAGAGAAGTCCTTTAGTAACAATTTTCACATAGAAAGGAGCGTTAGGTCAAAGCGACCACCTTGTTTCTGCAGTTTTCTCATGCCAATGTGCCACATTTGGGGAGACTGTGTTCTGAGCACTGACATATAGATTCGATTAACTTCCACTAAGTGTCTATTAAACGTCAAGTTCTGGGGAATAAAAAGCTGAGGGCTCTATTGGCTAAAGAAGTTGAATTTAACACAGGCATTTACCGCTATCTCCTCTTTAATTCTCAGTAAAATGACAGCTGAAATCATCAACCGCAAGGGCAGAGAAACTGGTTCTAAGCAGCAGTCAACAAAATGTGAAGCTAAAAAGCAAATGGAGGACGGGGAGCTGAGATTTTTAGACTGGAGACAGCTGACATCTGAGCCAGCAGAAGGGGAAACCAAGAAACAATGTGATTTGCATCACAGAACCCCAGAAAGATTCAGGATCCACAGCAGCAGCAACTGCTAAAGGGAAGAGTAAATGCAAAGCTGAAAACAGAAAGCTTGGTTTCAATGTGTTTAAGAAGCAGCCAGGAAAAAGAATAGGGGTTTGCTCTCTGAAAAGGGTAAACCGGAAGTATTCTGGATTGGGGAACACAGAGCACAGCTGACGATGGGTAGGGTGACTGCAGTGCAAAGATGAATTAGAGGAAAGTCTACTGAACGGTGAGACCTTCTCCCAGTTCCCATTTTCCCCAGGCCTCCTATACTACTAGGAGCCAGGTCTGTGCTCCCCGAGAAGAAGAATGAAAGATATTTGGGGGAGGGGTAGGAATCAGAGCAGCATAGGAGAAGAATTTGGGTGTCCCAGTGAAACAGGCCAGCCAGACCTGGCCCGTTATTATTTGGCTGGGCTCTAGTTGCAAACCCCAACAGGTAGCAAGCACTGACCTTGCATAAGGAACTTCCAATCAGCAACTAGATAAACTCATTCTTAAATGTGACCAGACAGCCTAGGATCACTGGATATCTAGGTTTAAGGCAAACAATAGGGAGGGGAAGTGTACTCAGAAGAAATAGGGGAAATGGAAGAAGGAAGTTTAAAATGAAAACCTGAGTATCCTCAGAGACATAATAGATGGCATCGGTGAAATAAAAATAGAAAGGAACATTCAGACAACTAAAAATTAAAATTAAAAATAAGAGAACTCTTAAAAATTTAAAAATTAATACTAGAGATGAAAAGCTGACTAATAGGGATGTAAAGAAAATTTTAAAACTCTCCAAGAAATACAACAAAATCAAGAAAAGAAATTTAGGAAAGAAAGAAATGAAAACAACAACTAGAGCCCAGCCAAATAATAAAAATTCCAGAAGAAATGAACAGGAAGAATGAAGACAAATTCGAAAAACTTCCCACAAGAAGAATGTATGTTTTCAAATGATTTGGCACTCATACTGGATTCAGATAAACCCAAACCAAGACACAGCATTGTGAAATGTCAGAATCCTGGGTTCAAAACAAACAACAAAAACACACCAATGCCTTCCAGAAAATAAAACAAACACAAAACAGGCGGAGACTGGGAATCACACCCATATCAGACTTCTCAACAGCAAGACTGGGAGCTAGAAGACGGTGGTGCATGTCTCCAAAAATTAAGGGGAAAATGTTTACATCCAGAATTCTACACCATGCAAAACTTTAATCAAATGATGGTTTCAAATCTTTTTTTTTTGAGACAGGGTCTCACTCCGTCACCCAGCCGGAGTGCAGTGGCATGATCATGGCTCACTGCAACCTCGAACTCTTAGAGTCAAGCCATCCTCCCATATCAGCCTTTCAAGTAGCTGGGACTACAGGCAGACACCACCAAATCCAGCTAAGTTTGTGTTTTTTTTGTAGAGACAGGGTTTTGCCATGTTGCCCAGGCTGGTCTTGAACTCCTGAGCTCAAGCAATCCACCTGCCTTGGCCTCCCAAAGTGCTAAGATTACAGGCATGAGCCACTGTGCCCATCCTCTTTTACATCTTTTATCATCATGTGTTCTTTTTCAGGACACAATTGAAGAATGTGGTCCTTCATAATGATGGAATAGACCAAACGATAGGAGTCACGGAAAAGAACATAGTCTCTAGGAAACAGCATCCAACAAGCACAGATAATCTCCAGAATGGTTGTAAGTGGAGGGTCCTAGTAGGAAAGCTGTATAGACTGTGGGATGATAGAAGGTATGACTTTCGGAAGATGAAACCAAAAAATATGACATAACTATTTGAGGAGGATGAAGGCAGTAGACGTAGGGAGAGGAGAGGAAAGCTCAAAAAACTAAAGCCATGTCTCCAAGGGAGGAAATCAATAGAGAAAATCTAAAATCTAAAAATGAAGAAATAGAAGTATACGGCATATTATATAGAGATTTGAAAGTAACTACAAAATAGAAACAGTGAGAAGTTGAAAGTGGTTACATGCTGGGATGGAAGGAGATGGAAAGGGTGGTGGGGGGAAGGTTTTTTTCATAATAAGCATTGAAGAAATATTTGACCTTGAAAAGAATGCACATATAAAACTTTGATAAAACATGACATTAAACTTTTTCAATGATACTGTGAATGCCCACAAATGAAATCCAGTTAACGGAGAGAAACATTTTGATGCAGGTTGATAAGTGATATGAGAGAGGCATCTGCATGGACTTATGGATGAAAGCCCAGTGGAAAGGTCTAAATATGAGCCAGGAGTCCCAGGGATCAGTTCCTGGAGGAAATGATAATGAGCTTTGAAGGCTGAATAGGAGTTTGCTAGATTCAAAAGTAGGAAAGACAGTCTCCAGCAAAGAAATGTCGAGTGTGACATCATAAAGAAAGAACCAGTAAGGCATGTTTGTGCAGCTTACAAAGGCACACGCACGGAGAAATAGCAGGAGATGAGGCTATAGAGAGGTCAGATCGTTAAGTTCATGTGGGTTCCGCTAAGGAGTTTGCTTGTATTCAATGGCAGATCGGTTCTAAGCAGAGGATGATGTGAGTAGAACAACAGCACTACAAAGATGAATGGAAGTGGGACCTGGAGAGAGAGAGTAAGGAAACCAATCAGAAGACCACTGCAGTATGCACTCCAAGAAGTGGACTAATGTGTGAGAGTTGTAAGACAGGGAATGAATTGCAGTTATTAAAGGACAGGGTGGAGGGCTGAAAATAGAGACGAGACAGTGACAGCTCCTGGGCAGCTTCTGATGAGGGCGACTGAGGGAACAGCTGCCATTCAAGACAAGGAAATCTAGAAGGAAAAACAGATTGGGAGGGAATTCAATCAAAACACATTGACTTTGAGTTGCCCATAGAATGTTCAAGTAGAGATGCTTAATGGGCATTTTGGCACCTGTGTTTGTTGGTTTGGTGGAAGGATGTGTTACATTCACCATCATACAGGTGGCAGCCAAAAGTATCCAGATGAGAGAAGTCACTCAAAGGAAGAGGACAGAGTAAGATAAGGAGGCCATTGATGGATGCTTGGGCAATTGCTATGGCTTGAATGTTTTCATCCCCTTCAAAATAATTCATGCTGAATATTAATTCCCAATACAACAGTATTAAGAGGTGGGGCTTGTAAGAGGTGATTATGCCAGGAACGATCCTCTCTCATGAATGGAATTAAGGCCTTTATAAAAGAGGCCCTATGCAGCCTTCATCCAGCTTGTCGTCTGCCATGTGAAGACACACCATGCATCCCCTCAGCGGGCTGCAGCTTGTCTTGGAAGGTATCCTCTTGGAAAACAGCAGCCCTCACCAGAAAACTGAACCTGCTGGAACCTTGATCTTGCACTTCTCAGCTTCCAAAACTGTGAGAAAATACATTTCTGTTCTTTATAAGTTACCCAGTCTCTGGTGTTTTGTTACAGCAGCACAAAATGGACTAAGACAGGAATATTGTCTCCTAGTGAGAAGGTAAAGAAAAAGGAGTGACAGAAGGATGATGCATGATTCATATTTATTCAAATCCATGAATCCCTCAAGAGATTGGGATTTCAAGCCGGGCGCGGTGGCTCACGCCTGTAATCCCAGCACTTTGGGAGGCCGAGGCGGGTGGATCACAAGGTCAAGAGATCGAGACCATCCTGGTCAACATGGTGAAACTCCGTCTCTATTAAAAATACAAAAATTAGCTGGGCATGGTGGTGCGTGCCTGTAATCCCAGCTACTCAGGAGGCTGAGGAAGGAGAATTGCCTGAACCCAGGAGGTGGAGGTTGCGGTGAGCCGAGATCGCGCCATTGCACTCCAGCCTGGGTAACAAGAGCGAAACTCTGTCTCAAAAAAAAAAAAGAGAGATTGGGATTTCATTTCCCTAAATACCTTTCTTCTATTCTTCAGAATCCATGGTTTCCCTGTGCTCAAGCCATTTAGGAAAGAAAAATGAGAGCAACCTCTTTTCCCCTTTGGCTGTAAAATACACAGAATGAGGAAAAAGTAAAAAATGACTCCTGGATATATGTGCAACTGTACAGATGATGAGCACAAGAAGTGCAAGAAGAAAAGTGATCTGGTAAGAAGATTTGGCTCCACTTTTGGAAAAAACTTGCTTTCGTTAAGGGTAGGACTACGAAGAAAGCTTGTTATTTTCATCATATCATACAATGAACTTGACCTGCGCAGATCACGGCACAAATTCCCCTATGGAATTATGCAGCACAGCCCAGCAATCCATGATTTCAGCATTTTAAAAAAACAACTTGAAGCTATCTTTTCTTCCTTTAATGGCAAGTGCCCCATATGTGACAAGTGAACTCAGTCTTCCCATTTTGAGAAAACTTTAAATTCCCTGCTGATAGGTAGTCAGGTAGTTAATCATATCAACACATACAAGTGGTCTAATTGGGTTTGTTGCCTTTTAAACAATTCTAAAGGCTTTTACTAAAAATGCCAAAGTCACTGACAAATACCTAAATCAAATAGGCACTATTTGGCCTTTGATCCACCCATTGGACACTTCTCTCTTGAAGAGTATAATCAGACAGAAGTTTTAGAAAATCCCACTCCTATCCCAGACATCTCTTTTCCTTCCTTTGTAGCAGTGGTTTCATGAAGGTGCATGGGAGGAAAGAAAGTAAGAGAAGAACTGAGCGGGTGAAGAAAGATCATAAAACTATCTAGTATTCCTTAGCATTTATCAAAAAAAAAAAAATCAGAAACAATCAACAAACATACACTAAATATGACGGATTGCTATTGGTAAGGAAAGACTGGCAGCATCCTGCACCCTGGTGTTAGGTGGTACATTACTTTTCCAGTGAGACATTAAATCAACAGCCTCAAGAAAAGAATGAGGCACTCTGTATTTTAGACTAAATTTAACCAGCATGTAATATAACCTTGGGCAAATCATTCTTCCTCACTCAGAAACCAGATTTCTAAAAGAAAGATCGTAATAAAATTGACCCTGTTCATAATAAGGTTGCTAGGATTAACTTAGAAATAATTATAAAATTACTTGGCAAATGCTGTATTAAATCAGAATACATTACTCCAGGCAACGTATCTTTGCAGTGGAAATAAAGTTTGATATCTCTAGGATGGTTCATCATTGTCAGAAAGAAAATGGAAAACACATAAGACAGCAAATGGGAAAGATATCCTTCATTAGTTCATTTGCATTAATGGAGTACATGGTTCCATCACCCCACAATCAACAAAATTTCAGTTGAATGTGCCAGGTCACAGGCCAAGTTCAGACAGAATTTTTGAAAATATATTTTATGGTTTTCATCAAATAAACGAATGACCATATTAGAAATTCGTGTATGGAATACTGTATCAGACAGAATAACAGGAGAAAAGAGAATCCAACTCAAGTGGTTCAAGAAATGTTAATAAAATGTGGTCAGAGATAAGAAACTGGATAAAAGATGTTGAAGTCCCTAGAAACTAACCACAGAAGAAGGAGGCACCACCCTTGGCCTGAAGCGGGCAGGAGAGGTAACCCATGTTAGAAACTCATTGAGAATCGAAGCCATGGAATAGAGCCTGCAGGAAGGAGGGTAATTGAGGGATATGAATTTTGTCACATAACTCAAAGTGGCGAAGACAAAGCCCCAAACCACAAAGCTCTCCCACCTTGTATGAGGCCGTTCTCGCATTGCAATAAAGAAATACCTGAGACTGGGTATTTACAAAGAAAAGAGGTTTAATGGGTTTGTGGTTCCAGAGGCTATACAGGAAGCATAATGCTGGCATCTGCTCAGCTTCTAGGAAGACCTCAGAAAACTTACAATCACGGTGGAAGATGAAGGGGGAGCACACACAACACATGGCAAGAGTAGGAGCAAGAGAAGGGAGGAGGTGCCACACACTTTTAAACAAACAGGTCTCATGAGAACTCACTATTGCAGTGACAGCACCAAGCAGGGATGGTGTTAAACCTTAAGAAAACCACCCCCATAATCCAATCACTTCCCACCAGGCTCCAGCTTTAACACTGGGGAGTACGATTCGACATGAAATTTGATGGAGACACAGATCCAAACCATATCACTCTTCCCCTCGCCCTCCAAATCTCATGTTCCTCACATTGCAAAATACAATCATGCCTTTCCAACAGTCCCCCAAAGTCTTAACTTATTCCAGCATTAACCGAAAAGTCCAAAGTTTTATCTGAAACAAGGCAAGTCCCTTCCACCTATGAGCCTGTAAAATGAAAAACAAATTAGTTACTCCCAAGATATAATGGAGGAATAGGCATTGTCTAAATACTGCCATTCCAAAAGGGAGAATTTGGCCAAAACAAAGGAGCTACAGTCCCCATGCAAGTTTAAAACCCAGCAGGACATTTATTAAAAATTAAAACTTCAAAAATAACCTCTTTTAACTCCATGTCTCACATCCAGGGCACACTGGTGCAAGGGGTGGACTCCCAAAGCCTTGGGCACTTCCTCCCTGTGGCTTTACAGGATTTAACTTCCATGGCTGCTGTCATGAGCTGGTGTTCTGTACTTGTGGCTTTTCCAGGCACAGAGTGCAAGCTATCAGTGGATCTACCATTCTAGGGTCTGGAGTACAGTGGCCCTCTTCTCACAGTTCCACTAGGCAATGCCCCAGTGGGGCCTCTGTGCAGGGGCTCCAAACCCACTTTTCCTTTCTGCACTACCCTCACAGAAGCTCTCCATGAGGGCTCCACCCCCACAGCAGGCCTCTCCGTACATCTTCTGAAATCTAGGCAGAGGCTTTCAAGCCTCAACTCTTATACTCTGTGCACCCGTAGGCTTAACACCACATGGAAGCCACCAAGGCTTATGGCTTGCACTCTCTGAAGCAGTGGCCGAAGCTGTACCTGAGCCCCTTTGAGCTATGGCTGGAGCTGGAGCAGCTGGGATGCCGGGAACAGTGTTTCAAGGCTGCACAGGGCAACGAGGTCCTGGGTCTGGCTCACCAAACCATTCTGTTCTCCTAGGCCTCCAGGCTTGTAATGGGAGATGTTGCCATGAAGGTCTCTGAAATGCTTTCAGTCTATATGAGCATAGATTGTTAGAAGCAGCCAGGCTCCATTTTGAGTGTTTTACTGCTTAGATATTTCTTCCACCAGATATCCTAAATCATCATTTTCAAGTTCAAAGTTCCACAGATCCCTAGAGGAGGGACACAGTGCAGCCAAGTTCTTTGCTAAGGCATAACCAAAGTGACCTCTCTCTAGTTCCCAATAAGGTCCTCATTTTCATCTGAGCTCTCCTCAGCCTGGACTTTACTGTCCATATCACTATCATCATTTTAGTCATAGCCATTCAACCAGTCTCTAGGAAATTCCAAACTTTCCCTCATCTTCCTGTCCTTCTGAGTTCCCCAAACTCTTCTAACCTCTGCCCATCACCCAGTTCCAAAGCTGCTTCCACATTTTCAGGTAATTTATAACAATGCCCCACTCCTCAGTACCAATTTTCTGTATTAGTCCATTTTTGCATTGCGAGAAATACCTAAGGCTGTGTAATTTATAAAAAAGAGGAAAAAAAAGAGGTTTGGGCCAGGTGTGGTGGCTCACACCTGTAATCCCAGCATTTTGGAAGGCCAAGGCAGGCAGATCACTTGAGGTCAGGAGTTTGAGATCAGCCTGGCCAACATGGTAAAACCTCATCCCTACTAAAAATACAAAAATTAGCTGGGCATGGTGGCAGGAGCCTGTAATCCCAGCTACTTGGGAGACTGAAGCAGGAGAATTGCTTGAACCCAGGAGGTGGAGAGAGCAGTGAGCCAAGATCATGCCCTGCACTCAAGCCTGGACAACAGAGCAAGACTCCATTTCAAAAACAAAGAAAAAAAATAAAGAGGTTTAATTGGCTAATGGTTTCACAGGATGTACAGGAAGCATGCAAGTGGCATCTGCTCAGCTTCTGGAGAGGCATCAGGAAACTTACAATCATGGTGGAAGGTGCGGAGGGAGCACACACATCACATGGCCAGAGCAGGAGCAAGGAAGAGGGAGGGAGGTGCCACAGAGCTTTAAACAACCAGATCTCATGAGAACTTACTGTTGATGACTACACCGAGGATGGTGTTAAGCCATGAGAAACCACCTTCATGATCCAGAGACTTCCCACCAAGCCCCACCTCTAACACTGTGAATTGCAATTTGAATGAGATTTGGTGGATACATGGATCCAAACCATATCACATCATTTCTCTCATTCACATTTTATTCAATATTTCTATTTGATTATAAACCTTTGCTTATTCAGATCTCTAAATATTAGTACCACTGCCTTTGTATGGCAATCAATAGATTACCATCTTACACGGTGCAGAATTTTGTATGTTCATGAACTAAATACGAATTCAAGAGAATAGCATAACTGGCCAATTTTGAGAAGCAAATATATTAGTATTAAACATCAGTACTGTAAGGTTTATTGCCGAGGTAAAATGAGGAAACTGAGGCAAGTATAAGAAAACGAGATGCTATTGAAATGAAGGAGAAAATACTAAGGGCAGCCAGAGAGAAAGGTCAGGTTACCCACAAAGGGAAACCTATTAGACTTACAGCAGATCTCTCAGCAGAAACCCTACAAGCCAGAAGAGAGTGGGGGGCTGATATTTAATATTCTTAAAGAACAGAACTTTCAGCCCAGAATTTCATATCCTGCCGAACTAAGCTTCATAATTGAAGGAAAAATAAAATCCTTTATGAACAAGCAAGTACTCAGAGATTTTATTACCACCAGGCCTGCTTTACAAAAACTTCTGAAAGAAGCATTACACACAGAAAGGAACAACCAGTATTAGCCTTTCTAAAAATATACCAAAAAGTAAAGAGCATCCACATAAAGAAGAATTTACATCAACGAATGGATAAAATAGACAGTTAACATCAAATGGCAGTAATCTTAAATTGAAATCGACTAAATTCCCCAATCAAAAGATACAGTCAAAACCTAACGGTATACTACATCCAGACCCATTTCATATCCAAAGATACACAAAGTCTCAAAACAAAGGGTTGGAGACAGATTTACCAACCAAATGAAGAACAAAAACAAATAAATAAACAAAAAGGAGTTGCAATTCATGCATTTGATAAAACAGATTTCAAACCAACAAAGATAGAGTGGTATAAGGATCAATGCATCCTAACACCCAGATATATAAGACCCATAAAGAGATTTAGACTCAATGAGACAGAAAATTAATAAGGATATTCAGAATCTGAACTTAGATCAGTAACAAGTAAACTTAATAAGCGCTTGTAGAGCTCTCCACTTTAGATACACAAAATATACATTCTCCACTTTAAATACACAAAATAATGATCGGCCATTATTAATACCCATTCATAGAATAAAGCAATATTCCTGTTCTCTCTCCCTCTTTTTCTTCCTCTCTTTTCCTTTCCTTCTAAAAAAAAAAAAGAAGCAGTGCATCTGATTCAATCATTTGAAGACTCATTTTCTATTTTGCAAATTATCCAAGCCCCTTCCTTTTATTTTGTCTTCCTTGTATGTCAGGCTTCTTTTGCCTTTTTATCGACACTTTGACACTTTTAGCATATTTAGAATAGGACAAGAATGAGGAAGTAAAACAAAAGGCTGTTGGCGTGATTACAAAAAAAAAAAAAGAAAATGAGAAGCTAATTTATTCAGCTCCCGGGCGAGGTTCTGCGGTCCAGGAAGGGGCCAAAGAAGTCGCACTCAGCTGTTTAGGGCATGGGGTTTTATGGGGAGGGAAGGCAATTGATTGGCTATTCGGGAAACAAAGGGAAGGCAATTTCATTGGCTGTTGAGAGGCAGGAAGTGCCTGGAGGTAGCTGTCATTGGTAAGCAGGTGAGACCTTGGGTAAGTGGGCCTTCTGGGGGCGTATGGGGCAGACAGCTACTGGGCAGGGTTTGGTGGGGGCTTCTTTTAAAAAATTCTTTTGTAGGTTTTTGAACAGTGGGCTGGGGATTGGATGCATAGTTTAATGTTGAGTGTGGCCTTGTGTATGATATGCAGAGGCGAGTGCAGGGAAGCCATGTGGTGAGGCCAGATAATGAGTTAGAGTGATGACAGAGTTATCAGGCACGGAGAGGGATGGATGTGTCCGTTTGACTCCCAGCGAGGCAACCGGCCTTACAAGTACTAAGCCCTAGTCACTGCATGGAGGAATACAAAATAACTATTTCTTAGGAAGACGAAGTCTTGAGTTCAGACATTAGCTGTTACACTCCTTAACCACCAGTTTGCTCCTGGTGCTTCCCATTGGTTTAGTTTAACCCACACAGAAGCCAGAGGGTAATGACATGCAGCTCGTAGGGTCAGCCTTCTAAAACACAGAGGAGAATTCAGGACAGCACAGATCAGACCTGTGGGGTGGGAAATGGAGAGTAACCAGTGTATATATAATCCCCAGAATTTTGAATACACCCTACCAATCCAGCTTTAAAAATAAAATGTATGTGCTCCTTTTAACTTCATCATGAATCACTGAAATATCTCACCATTATTATGGTAATCCCAATGGGCAAGAAATTCTGTATGAACCTGAGGTCTGATTATGTATGCATTTGACTGCAGGTAACAGAAACCCAACTCCAATTTAAATAAGTAGCATTTACCCATGAGAATCTTGGAGATACTGGGTTGCTGGCATTGTCCAGCAGCTCAAGGTCATCAAGGCCAGATCTGGGCTTTTACACGATGCACTTCACCTCACAGTCACAAGATAGCTACTGCAGCTCCAGTCAAATGAAGCTTTCTTTAGCTCCTTTAAAGAAAGAGGAAGCTAGAAAAGGGAAAAACAGCACCAGCTGCATTTATTTCTCTTTATCAGGAAAGCCTCAAAACCTGAGCCAAATTCCATCTTTATTTCATTGGCTACAACTGCAACATACTCCTAACGCAAAAGAGGCTTCATAAGCAAGTATTTAGGGGAATGTTTCTACCCTTGATGAAAACCTGCCTTCTGGCGGCAAGGAGGAAGTGGGGAGATATTTAACAGACAGCTGAAAGTGTCTGCCACAGTTAAATATCATTTCAACATTTTATGGTTTGTTGCATTAGGTAGTCAAAGGAAACCCTTTATTACTCATTAAATATTAGATAACAAAAAGCAATGTTCAGTCACTCTTTTGCTTCTGTAATGAATGAGGCAGAGGGACAGTGAGTCCGTCCTCCAAAAGTCCTTGCCCTGTCAACTATCATCAACCCATTTCTTTTTTTTATTTCTTTGTGTGTGTGTGTGTGTGTGTGTGTGTGTGTGTGTGTGTGTGTGTGTGTGAGTGATGGAGTTTCACTCATATCTTCCAGGCTGGAGTGATCTTGGCTCACTGCAACCTCCAACTCCTGGATTCAAGCAATTCTCCTGCCTCAGTCTCCTGAGTACCTGGGATTACAGGCATGCACTACCACGCCTAATTGTATTTTTAGTAGAGACGGGGTTTCTCCATGTTGGTCAGGCTGGTCTCGAACTCCTGACCTCAGGTGATCTGCCCACCTTGGCCTCCCAAAGTACTGAGATTACACATGTGAGCCACCACACCTGGCCAATCCATTTCTTACAGCAGCTAGGAGAACCCACCCAAACAAAAGCAGCTAATGTCTCAACTTGAACTAGATTCTTTTTTTTTTTTTTGGAATAACTGTTGTATGTTCCTCAATCCTAGTCATTACTAAGGCTTATATTTAAGATTAATGTCTAATACTAATGCATCTGTTTCTCAAAATTAGCCCAATCATGCTGTTAACTTGAATTCATATTTAGTTTGTGAACATACCAAATTCTGCACCAACTGTATAAGAGTGTGATCTACTGATTGCCATGCAAAGGCAGCAGCCCTGGGATTTGGAGATCTGAATCATCAGAGGTTTTAGTATAATTAGAAATATTAAATAAGGTGTCCCTAAATGAACTATTTTGATCAGTTTCAAAAGATAACAAGCCACGGACCAAGAGATATTACACTCCAATTATTGTCTTACATTCAGTGATCCTACTGCTTGTGTTAATGAGTAGCTGCCAAGCAATAGTCATTGAAGGGACAGGAAGCATAGAAACCACATTCCGGGCTTGGCTGTGGCAGTAATTTATCCCCCTTGTGCATTCCCAGCATGGTATGTGACCTTGAGTTGCTGTTATTTCGGTGAATTTTGCTGGTGGTGGTTTTTTTTTTAACTTTGTTTTATTCTGCATTACATTTCATCTATTATTCATGTGAATCTTGGAGTAAAGCTGATCTTCTTGCCACATCACCTTTTTCTGTCACATTCCCTTTCTGGCCACCTCTGCCCCAGAGCACTCTTGATGGAAGCATTTGTTATACAATCAGCCTACACCATAAACCTTACCCTGTGAGCTTAACTTGGCACCGGGTCACAAAGGGGAAGGAAAATCATATTTTGAAGTGCAGAGTTTAACATCTGAACAATTCAGGTATGTCTAAAACACTCAATGTTTCAAAGGCAGCCTGATGTAAAACACAGAGTAATATTCAGTTGTGTAAGACTATTTCATGTTTTAGTTAATCAGTATTGTAGAAATATAACAGAAAAAGATTTCATGATCATAGTGAATCATGGTAGACTACAGGCAATAATTCTTGTGATAATTTAAAAATTAAATTTAAACTGGGATTGGATGACCATGAACGTCAGTCCTCAACACATTATGGGCAAAAAAATGCCTCTGGCAGCTCTTGCGATCCTTCCTTAAAAGACAGCTAGTAGGACATCCACTGTTTGCCCTTTTTAAACTTTTCATCCTTTCCTCCATCCTGCTATGGAGAACATGTCAGGAGCTCTTGGCACCATCTTGAATGAAGAGGATAAAAGTCATACCTTGGGATTCATGGGGAGGTTACCTAGAAAAAGCCTGGGTCTCTGAGCTGGACTGGGCTTCTACTCAAGAACCTCTACATGAAAAAGAAGCAAGATTCTATCTTGTTGAGCCACTCCTTCTGTGGATCTTTGCTATTCGCACCCCAACCCAAGGCTAACAGATACAGCTCAAGTGAAAACAATAATGACAGCTAAAATGTATTGACCTCTTACTTTGTCACATGTTGTGCTGAGCACTGTATTTGCAGTATTACCTTTAATCCCCATAATGACCCCAAGAGGCACCATTATTATCCTTAGTTTACAGAAGAGGAAACTGGAAGTTTAAGAAGTTAACTAACTCACCAAGCAGGTGCAGCCAGTAAGTGGTTGAAATGGATTCAACCCCAGCATATGACTCCAGAACCCATGCTCAAAACATTAACAGTTAGGTGCGGTGGCTCACGCCTGTAAACCTGACACTTTGGGTGGCCAAGGTGGGTGGATCACCTGAGGTCAGGAGTTCAAGATCAGCCTGACCAACATGGAGAAACCCTGTCTCTACTAAAAATACAAAAAATTTAGCCAGGTGTGGTAGCACATGCCTGTAATCCCAGCTACTCAGGAGGCTGAGGCAGGAGACTCAACTTGAACCTGGGAGGCGGAGGTTGCAGTGAGCCAAGATTGTGCCATTGCTCTCTAGCCTGGGCAACAAGAGTGAAAGTCTGTTTCAAAAAAAAAAAAAAAAAAAAAAAAATTAACCATGGTGGAAAATACCTTAATATCTTTGACTCATGGTTCCTCTGTACGATCAGAGTTCCTCTGTACAATTAGGGGAATGTTCCTACCCTTGATCAAAACCTGGCTTCTGGTAGCAAGGAGGAAGTGGGGAGATATTTAATAGGCAGCTGAAAGTGTCTGCTACAGTTAAATATCATTTCAATATTTTATGGTTTGTTGGCATCAGTCAAAGGAAAATCTTTATTACTCATTAAATATTAGATAAAAAACAATGTTCATCTCAATTCAAGCAATATTTTGGTCTCATATTTTGGAACTTCCTGCCTTCCAAACATCCTACCTGCTAAACAAATATTTCCTTTAATAAGTTACAACACCCTGTGTTATCCAAGGTTAAGGAAGACAGGGATGACATTTATTTTGAAGAAGGATGTATATACTTGTGCTTTGCACCAAAAGGCATAATTTCATTTCCTTACTGATTCACAATGGGAAGAATGAAGTGAAAGAGACATCTTGAAAAATGATTCAGTCAGGAGGGATGTGGCTAGAGGATAATCTGCAGCCAGTATTGTTCCAATGCCATCCTCCACACTGGAATATATTTCAGTGCTTTATAGGTCAGCAGCTAGAGAAAGAAAGAGAACTAAGCTAAGAAATGCAGAATGAAGACAGTCTCACCAAAATTCACCAGAACAAGTTTTGGTGAACTAGACCAGGATGTTGTTGTTTCTCCATTATGACAACGAATTCACTGTCATTTCCAGCCTGGCATAAATTTCTTTCAGTCTCCTCCTGGATTTTTGACAAAAGTCTGAAAAGGTCTGTGGTTTCTGACAGTGATATGTCTTTCCTTCATCCATTCTTTTCGGTACATATTTGTTGGACCCCTATTAAACGCCAAGCATTGAGTTAGGCTCAAATATGGGTACAAAGATAAAGAAGGTGTTGTCTCTGTCATTGGAAGAGACAAAGAAGAAGAGCCCATGTGGGTTAGAGCAGAGAGAAGGAAGGTGTGCAGGAGATGAGGCGGGACCTGCAGAGGCTGGAACACAAAGGGCCTGTTCTCACTAGTCGAGAGGCTTGCACATCATCCAATGGCATGGAGAGCAATGGAAGGAACTTTGGCAGAAGAGTCACGTCCATTTTGTTCTAAAACTCTAGTTTCAGCTGGGCGCGGTGGCTCACGCCTGTAATCCCAGCACTTTGGGAGGCCGAGGTGGGTGGATCACAAGGTCAAGAGATGGAGACCATCCTGTCAACATGGTGAAACCCCGTCTCTACTAAAAATACAAAAAAATTAGCTGGGCATGGTGGCGTGTGCCTGTAATCCCAGCTACTCGGGAGGCTGAGGCAGGAGAATTGCCTGAACCGAGGAGGTGGAGGTTGTGGTGAGCGGAGATCGCGCTATTGCACTCCAGCCTGGGTAACAAGAGCGAAACTCCGTCTCAAAAACAAAACAACAACAAAAAAACTCTAGTTTCACACAGCAGCATCAAAGTGAATTAAATGAGATCAGAATGGAGGCAAGTATTTTCGTTAGGAAGCTAAATTACACTAATCCAGGAGAACTATGGCGAGGGCCCATATCAAGGCAGTTGATTGGGATAAAAAAGAGTCCGAATGCAGAGATCTCCTAGAGAAAATCAACAGGTTTAGTGTGGAAGAGATTGCGGAAGGGATTGGAGAGGAAGAAGAAGGAATCAATGAAAATTCTCAGATGTGTGGCTTGCTGGATTGATCTTGGTATTTTAGAGATTGCTGGTGTTGAAGATAGGAAAGAAGCTTACAGGCTTTGACTGTGGAGAATACATCTTTCCCCTTGACTCTACCTCTTAGCATCATTCAACAAGTCATGTTGATTTCTTAAACCTTAGATTCTTCATCTGTAAAACAAGGATTATCTTTGGGATTTAAAAAATGAGAATTCATAAGATTATATAAGAAAAGACCTTACTATTGCTCCTGTAACCAAACTGAAGTTGTCAGTCAAGTTTTAGTGCAGAAAACAGAAACCACACAAGGTATGTCAAGCAAAAAATGGTATTAAGTTCAGGGAACTAGTTGCCTCCAAAATAACTGGAAAGACTAGAAAACAAATGTCAGGGTTGTTAAGCTTTTAACCACATCGCTGCAAGTAGAATCCAGAGATCAGGAAACTGATGTTGCTGCTACCCAGGTCGAGAGGCTTCAGGAAACTGCTGCCAATGTCACAGGCATTCTGCAGCCCCAAAACTGTTCATCAGCAGTGAAACATGAAGCGTGGTCACCACAAAACTTACGTCTGCCAAGGGCTACGTGTTCACCATTTCTGCTGTCGGGAGAATGTCTCTGCTTCTCTTCCACCTCTCAAACAAAGCAAGTGTATTTCTTTGGTCGAACATCAAGTACATCCAGAACTCTACTACATGTAACTGATTCTCAGGTTTTGGCTCCTGCAACATTGGAGCATAGGATAAGGTGGAAATGGACGATTACTAACAAATAATACCCAGCTCAGGCCTTAAGAAATATAATTTTAGTTATAGAGCTCATCTGAACTGGATGAAAGGTTTGGGAGTGAAGATGGTAAATTCAGTTTGAGACATTTTGACTTTGAAGTGCCCGTGGGACATCCAGACAGGTGTATATAGAAAAATACTTTAGGAGGTAGGTATATAAATAACGATTTAGGAGTTATCATCTCAGTAGTAGCGGAAATCATGCAATGTAAATGGCACCCCACCCTCCCACCTTCCCTGGGAGAATTAAAAGTTGAGAAGAGGCTAACACCAAGTATAGGACCCCAACATAAAAGGAATGGAAAAGGAATAGAGTAGCTCAGAAAGAGATCAGAGAGAATTTTAAGAAGGAGGGTGTGGTCTGCAGAATGTCAACCAGAAGTCAAAGAACTAAAAACTTTCCATAGAATTTGTCAACTTGGATGTCATTGTTCACTTGGGTAGCTTCCATTTCAATAATAGTGATAAAGTCAGATTTCAATGTCAGGAGAGGAAGTCTTGGTTGTGAAGGAAAGAGATGGAACAGGGAGATAAAGTGTGATTTTTATAAAAAAAAAAAAAAGTTCTACATCATGAGAATAAGTACTAAAATGATAATAATGTTCTTTTGCCTCACAACTATCTTTGGTAGTTATGTTTCTGTGTTATGCATTCTAAAAATACTTCCTTAAGTCTGGGATGATGATCACCTAACATTGTAATGGTTATTCTGGGTAGTGTGATTTTTTAAGTCATTGCTTTTCTTTCTTCTTTTCACATTTTTCATAGTTTGAAGCAAGCATACTCATTTAAGCCAAAGCAATCATCATTATCCCTAAACCGAAAATAAATTTTCTCTATACCAATTGTGGGTTGGGACTTTAGGTCATTTTATACAACTGATGTGCTACTGACAATGTCTGGGAGAAGTAAATCCAGTTTCTGATGAAGGTACCAAGGCTTTTCCTGGAATCAGGGTTTTTAAAGGTAATTATGATGCTGGAATATCTAAAGAAAAATATACATAATAAATAGGATGAAGGGGATTGGAAATTAACTCTTTAACTTCATTTCACGTGGCTGGAAACTTATGTAGAGTATTAGCTTCACAATTTAAGATTCAGAATTTTGAGATAGAAGAAAATAAAGACCATAATCCAGTTTCTAAAATTACAGTTGGAAACTGAGGCCTAGAAAGGACCTGGCCAAAACCACAAAATTGGAGGAATGAAAAGTAGAAGTCTGAACTCTGAACCCCGAGGCTCTACCCCGCAGGCCACAGGCATGGCTCACATGCCCTTGAGGCAGAGAACTTGGAGAGTATCAGAAAAGGCTGAGGACTGGATAACAGGATGTGGAATGAAAGGTCAGAGGATTTGGGATTGTTTGACTTGGAAAAGAGAAGACTGAAGGGATCTCAATAATTTCCCAAGACAAAAGGAAAACTGTCCTCTCCTAATGAAATGGATAATAAAAGTTTCTCTAACCTCTTGCCCAGGTTGCTTTTTCCTTTTCCCTCACCTACCCAAATGTAATCCCCCTTCAATGTCATTAGACACATCCCAGATCTTCCTAAGCCTCCCAAGGTGAGTCCACCTTGAACACGGAACTTTATCTTCTCAGGTCGTTCCCTTGAGCACTTATGGCTGAAACCACAGAGACTAACACACACATTGTCACAGTGCCTCATTGTTTCATTACGGTGTGTCTTTCTTCTTCAGAGAGATCTATCCCAACACTTCACCCCCGACTTCTGTCATGGCCTAGCACAGTATTGACAAAAATAGTAGACACTCAATAAATACTTATAGAATTTAATTAAACCGCAGCATAAAAATTCATCTTAAATACTAAACATGTTTTTCTAATCATAAATATTATTAATTATTAAGTAGGATGCAAAATCTCCTCTAAACTTATTTTAAAAAGGATATTTATCTATCTAGAAAATTTAAGGTGTGATTCTGTCTGACGACCCAAGGATACAAAGATGAACAGTAATTTATTTTTGAGTCTGAGCCTCTTGATTCTGTCATAAGCTACATTTAATTAGAAAGTATGTATGTCTCAAATACACTGCATTAAGACATGACTGTAGAGGGTTCAGCTACATCTAACGTTGATTCAAGCCATTGCAGAGTCAAACTGACTAGTCGATGAGATATTTGTAATGATGTTTCACTGCATCTAAATAAGATAAAGAACTGAATGGTTGCTTCAGTGATCACATGATTGAAATGTCATAGTTCTATCCTTATAATGGGAAACATGCTAAAAGCCATTGTATTACTTCAATGTCACAAAATCCGATGGATTATAGATGGATTCATTCTTTATGAATGGTTAGTTTATCACTGCTAGCATTTACAAAACAATGTTTCACAAATTTTTCTGTATATCTTTTTCTAATTTTCTTTTTTCTACTCATGAATTTCCTAATTTACTGAAACAAGAGATACACTAGAGATAGGAGGATGTCACTAAATAACTTTGTCAGATGAAAGGAATAAAATCCCTCCTCGGAAAGCTCTTGACTTGCTGCATGTTTTAAAATACTCTCTTTAAGTATCTTTACTATTATCTTGCATGTTCTTCACATGTACCCCAAAACCTAAAATGCAATAAAAAAAAGAATCTTTATTATTCTTTTAACTAAAACCATTTACTCTCAGACCCACAGGATTTTTTCTTTCACTATAAAACATGTCTATGGACAGGGACTTGCTTTCTTATTAGCATGTAAATTTCTAAATATAATAAATATTATATTGGGAATAATGAATCACCTGCCATCCAGTAGAGCTCATTAAAATGTTGACTCTTGAATTGCCTTCTTGAGAGAAAGTCCTCTTTTAAAAAATTAATGGGAGCCTCAGCAAACTGACACAAGAACAGAAAGCCAAACACCGCATGTTCTCACTAATAAGTGGGTGTTGAATAATGAGAACACATGGACTCAGGGAGAGGAGCATCACACACTGGGGGAAGTTGGGGGGATAGGGGAGAGACAGCAGGGGGTGGGGAGGGAGGGGAAGGGAGGGATGGATAACATGGGTAGAAATGCCAGATATAGTATGTACCTGAAGTAAAATAAAATTTAAAAAAATTAATGGGAGCCATGACTTGAGTTTGTGAGATTTGTAGCTTCTCCTTTCAGTCATGACTATAACTTCTTTGCAGATAAAGATGATATTTGTGCCCTCTGGGATGTTTCCATGTCTAATAATGTTTAAATATAATATAATTTTAGAATAAGAAGGGCTGTTAGAGGTCATTTTGAAAGTTTCATGAAAGGAAAGAATCAACGTGTCTGTCACTTCAGCACACATCAGGGTTCCATTTAGTATGACGCAGGGTCACTTGAAAAAACAGTCATGCTCTCTGGCAGGCTCTGAAATGTGGCCCCGTCTGGAACACAGAGTTCTCCCAAGGCAAGGATAGATCCACCATGAAGCTAACGAAGGTGACGTGTCAGGGCCCCTCCCTCGCCCACTCTCTATGAGTGCTCTAAGCACTGAGTCATGCAGCGTCGTAAGAGGAGAGATGCTGGGTTCTCACCGGAAGCATTTCTGTGTACTCATTTCCACTGAGTTGCCTAAAGAGATCACTGAATCTTCAAGGCTTGCATAATTTGTTGTGATTAATTTTCTCATGTTAACTAAGATCACTGTGTAATTTTCTATCTTTTTTCATATAGAGCAGCATTCCCCAATCTTTTTGGCACCAGGGATCTGTTTCATGGAAGACAATTTTTCCACAGCCAGGGGTTGGGGGGCATAGTTTGGGGATGATTCAAGTCCATTACATTTATTGTGTACTTTATTTATATTATTATTACATTATAATATGTAATAAAATAATTATATAACTCGTTATAATGTGGAATCAGTGGGAGCACTGAGCTTGGTTTCCTGCAACTAGACTGTCCCTTCTGGGAAAGGTGGGAGAGAGTGACAGATCATGAGGCATTAGATTCTCATAAGGAGTGTGCCACCTAGATCCCTCGCATGCGCAGTTCACAATAAGTTCAGTGCTCCTAAGAGAATCTAATGCCACTGCTGATCTAACAGGAGAGGAGCTCAGGCAGTCATGGGAGCAATGGGGAGCTCACATGACTGTAAGTAGAGATGAAGCCTTGCTCCAGCATGTGTGGCCCAGTTCCTGTTCTATGGCCTAGGGGTTAGGGACCCTTGATATGGAGGGATCTTGAAATCATATAAATTTCAACCCCTACAAAACCTAGATCTGCCGCTGTCCAACAGCAACAAGGATTTCTTTGCAAGGAAAATCTGTTTCAAAGAATCTTTTTAATTGAAAAGTTCTGAGTTTCATTAGCGTCACCAAAGCCCGTCGACATAATTTGTGTATATGTGGGCAAATGATCTGCATGAATCATCGTTTGGATATTGAGGTTTAATGGAGTGAACACTAAGCTTTACAGGCAAAGGAGGGCCCAGATTTAGATGCAGCATCATGGAACCTCATAACAACATGTGGATCATTGTAATAAAAATGGCCAAGCAGATGTGAATTCCCATTTCATTACTGAGCAGACTACTCCTACCAGGTCTACATGAGGTTTTAAATCAGCAAGTAAAAGTCAGGGCAAAAGACATGATCTATCCCAAAATCTCTCAGCAAAAGCTGTGTTCAGCATGTCTGAGAAAATTTGGCAGCCAGTGCACAGCACAATGAATATGTGGCACAAAGATTCAAACCAGCTTGAGAAAAAAAATCAAAGAATTGCAGGGACCTCTTTACACCAGGTCTCCTACTGACTCTATTCTGCTGAGATAACGCTTCCCAACTTTAACATAGGCCTGATTCACTTTAACATAGGTTAAACCTGATTCACCTTTAACATAGGTTCTGATTCACTGAAACTTGTAAAACAAACAAACAAAAACCTTGGAAGGGGGACAATTAGAACAAAAACATTCCTTTAACTTATAATTTCATGACTTATTAACATGCCCTGTATTGCAGAAAATTCACCAACTTTAATAACAAGGGCACAGCAATCTACCAGTGTTGTTAGATTGGAGTATGTGGTTCTTAAAAATTATTTTAAACTAAGTTCTATCATCTGCATGAATTATATTTAAATACTTTAAATAAATATTTTTGTAAAATTATTCACATAACTTAATACAGGAGACAATCTCTTCTTTTTTTTTTCTTTTTGAGACAAAGCCTCCCTCTGTCACCAGGCGCCAGACTGGAGTGCAGTGGCACAATCTCGGCTCACTGCAACCTCTGTCTCCCGGGTTCAAGCAATTCTCCTGCCTCAGCCTCCCGGATAGCTGGGACTACAGGTGCACGCCACCACACCCAGCTATTTTTTTTTTTTTGTATTTTTAGTAGAGACGGGGTTTCACCATGTTGGCCAGGATGGTCTCGATCTCTTGACCTCGTGATACGCCCACCTCAGCCTCCCAAAGTGCTGGGATTACAGGCTTGAGCCACCACGCCCAGCTGACAATCTCTTCTTAAAAAAGAAGAAAGCCTAGTTACATGCCACAAGATAGATGAACCTCGAGGATATTATGCCAAGTGAAATTAGCAGTCACAGAAGGATAAATACTACTCCACGATTCCACTTAAATGAGGTTTCAAACATAGTCTAACTCATAGAAACAAAGAATAGAATCTTGGTTGCCAGAGATACAGGAAGGGAGAAAGAAAGAGTTGCTTATCAACACTTATAAAATTTCATTGACACAAGATGATTAAGTTCTAGAGACTAGCTGTCTCATACTGTATCTATAGGTAATGATACGCAGAGTACACTTAAAATCTGCTAAGAAGGCAGATCTCATCCTAGATGTTCTTACCACAACAAAATAAAACAAAATGAAGAAGCAGAAGGAGGAGGAGTGGGAGGAGGAGTTGGCAGTGGCAATCACTTCCAAGAAAGAGTGCAATTGGTTGTTCAGCCTGACGAATAAAGGCATTGGTGGTTGGTGGAGGGCTGGAGGGTGATGAAGATAAAGATCAGTGTTAAAGCTTGTGAGAGATTAATTGACTTTCTCAGGAAAAATTGGCTAAGAGCCAATACCTTAGGACAGTGGTTACTCCAAGGATGGGCCATGAATCTCTGAAGGTCCCTGAGACACAATGGGATTATTAAAACACAAAAGTATTTTCATAATAATGCTAAGACACTATTTGCCTTTTTCATTGTGTTGACATGTGAATTGACAGTGCAAAAGCAATGAGAGGGAAAACCCTTGGTGGCTCAGCACATTTCACGGCAGAGGTCCCACCTATACTAGTGATCTGCATCCTAGTACAATGAATGTCGCACATCACTGCCTCTCACTTGCAGAGGGGGAAAGCCAGAGAAGAGCTGCACTTTAGAATGTCCTTGATGAAGAAATATAAACTGTTGATTTTTAAAAATATCAGCTCTTGCATATACATCTTTTTTATATTTTGTTTGACAAAATGGAATAGGCAGAAAAGCACTTCTACTTCAAACTCAAGTATGATGGTTATCTCAAGGAAAAGCGCTTGTAAGATTGAGTTGTGGGCTGAACCAGCCATTTTATTCAGAGAATAACACTTTTACTTGAATCAATGAAGAACCAACTTTATTTAGACTTGGGGATTTGGCAGACATTTTTTTCCACAATGAACCAAGTGAGACTGACTATCACTTCCAGGAAAACAACTGACAGTACTTGCTGCCAATGATAAAATTCAAGCCTTCAAGTGAAAATTAGAATTTTAGAAAAATTGTATCTGCCACTGTAAGCTTGATAGCTGTCCAATACTCAAAATTTTCTGATGAAATTAGTAGTAGTATTAACAAATATAATATTTTGTACTGTATAATGAAATGTGCCAACATTTAGAACACCTGCACAGTTCAGTAAATCAATATTCCAAGTGACCAATACATGATGCTGTGAAATCATACATGGGTGAAACATCCGTTCAAAGTACAAGATAGGCTAATAAATTTTAATGTAAACAAATTTGAAAAGTTCACTGATAGGGTTTCATATTTCACAATGCAACTCACCTTTTAAAAACCACCATTTGGTATAGTTCCTAAAAATAGCTACACTTTTCTGAAAAGGTTATTAAGATATTCCTCTTTCCAACAGTGTGAGGCTGGTACTTCTCAATATATGTCAACCAAAATGACATGTCACAGAAGATTGGTGGCTTTAAATTACGCCCACAGATTCTTTGACAATCCTCAAAAGGTAGAATCCAATTTCTTGACTGAGTGTGGGCCAAAATTAATGACTCACTTCCAGTGAATATAATGTGGTAGAAGTGACCATGTGTCATTTAAAAATAGGTCACTAAAGGTATTGTAACTTCTTCTTGTGTTCCTTCTCTTGGAGAGCTCTAGAGAAAACCACTGCCATATTATGGGAGAGAGTTGAGAACCATAGCCTTAGGAGAAAGGTCAAAAGAAGAGGCCAAATGTCTGGATTCTGACAATACGAGGTAAAGTTTCCCTTTAGATGCCATCAAGATTCAACTACTGTCCAACCAACATCAGGCTTCTCAGGGGTTGTGGATTATGTATTACATCAGGAGTTGGCTAAATCTGGCCCACCATCTGCTTTTGTAAATAAAGTTTTATCGGAACAAAGCCAGGTCCATCTGCTTACAAAATATTTATGGCTGCTTTTGACTATAATAGCAAAGCTGAAGAATTGTCACAGAAATTATATGGCACATGATTTGCAAAGCCTAAAGTATGTATTATCTGGCCATTTACAGGTTAAATTTGCTTACCCCTGTATTATATCAATGGTCTTCAATTTGCACTGTTTCTATTATGTTTTCCCAATAAAATTCCAAGGGATGGCTTTTTTCAGGGATAAGACACTTTCCTTTCACTCCCTCTTATTTTCCCCCTATCAGCACCATGTATATGTAATTAATGCCAGAAGGGCAGCTGGACAGTATTTTGAGATATTACTTTAATGGTTTTCCTTCCATTTGACTTCTTTACTCTTTTCCCTCTTTCTAGCAGGCACAAGCTCATGGCCTCATGAGAGAGGTATTAAGGAGCATGGCAGAGGTACCTACAGGATTCTGTGTGCTAAATGCCTGCATATTTAGAGAAGAAACTCTCATAACCACTTGGAGAGGCAGAGAGGGAAGGGTGTGTCATTGCCCAATCCTACACCTCTGCCTAATTTTCTTGTAACCTGTAGAAAGAGCTCTGTGCACAGAGTTGAACACAGCAAGTATGTCCCAAGCACAGGAATGAAATAGCCCAAGACCCAGACCTGAAGAAGGTGAGCAAGCAGAGATAATGACATGTGGTGGGCATCCTATTAGGATTAGTCATGAAGACCAGAGGGGCATTCTTAGCACTATATGAGATGTAGGAATGTGTGCAATCTCCAATAAGTGGTGGGGAAGAGGGAAGAGAATCCCTAGAAAGACTGAAGTTAATTGACTGAAAGAGGACTCAGCGTCAGAAACTAAGTAGAATTATAAACAATAAGGAATGTATTTTCTGCTTATCCCAGTCTGAGATGTTTATTACATAAGCATCACTGGCCAGCTGAAGGCATTCATTCATTTCATTATCCATTCAGTGAATAATTATTGACAATCTACTACATGCTAGGCACAGGAGATATAGACATGCTCCCTGTTCTCATGAAATTTATGGTTGATATAGATAAGACAGGTTAAACAAACACAATATGAAGTTCTAATCATGTTAAGTACTATTCCAAAACATACCTAAGTGTGCATGTACACGCGTGCGCGCGCGCACACACACACACACACACACACACACACACACATACACAAAACTAGAGAGGTAACCAAGTTCTGAAGCTAGAGCCTATCCCAAGAAAAGCCCCTGACAGTTGCTAGTTTCACTCTATGCAAAGACAGAGCAGGTTTTGGGTCTATCGGAAGTGAAGAATCACAACTGAAACTCTACTCGTAAACTCTCTACACTCCCAGTAAAAGGCCAGTCAGTAAAATTCTACCTGTGGCAAAAGGGAGACTGCAAGGAAATGTGCCTGTTTCCACTACGTCTCTGCATGGGGCAAAGAACAATCCTCCCTGAAAACTCCTAAATACAAAGTTGCCCTTGCAGGTTTGGGGTAGGGATCTACACACTCGATTGTAATACAGGAAACAAAAATCTAACAAGTTAGTTTACAGTGACTCTAATCTGGAATAAATAAAATTAAATCCTCTCTTGAGGAATAAACTCTCAACCAAATCCTTTAGGTTTCCCTAAAAGGAAGTAAGCCTGTATGAGTAAAATTCAGCATGAATGATAAAAAGTTAAATTATACCCGCAAGTAATTTAGATATTGAAATTATCTTATATATGTGGAAAACAAGTATGCTTAAAATGCTTACAGATTGATACATGATGCAGCAATTTCATTTCTTGGCTTATATCCAAAAGTCTTGAAAGCCAAGACTTGAACAGATATTTGTACACCCATTTTCATTGTATCATTACCCACAGTAGTTAAAACATGGAAGCAAACCAAGAGTCTACCAACAGATGAATGTATAAGCAAAACGTGTTAGATACACACAATGAAATATTATTCATCCTTAAAAAGAAAGGAAATTCTGACACATGCTATAACATCATGAACCTTGAGAACATTGTGCAAAGTGAAATTAACCGGTCACAAAAAGACAAGGATTGTGTGATTCCATTTACATGAGGTAGTTAGTAGTCAAAATCATTCAGAAAATAGAATCATAGTGGCCAAAAGCTAAGGATGAGGGGGGAATGGAGTATTATTGTTTAATGAATATTGTTTAATGTTTTCAGTTTGTAAAATTTAAAAAGTGGTAGATAGATGGTGGCAATGACAGCACAACAATGTGAATATATTCATTTTTTAAATTATTTTTATTTTTGACACATTATTGTACATACTTATGGGGTAAAATGTGATGTTTTGACACATGTATACATTGTGTAATGATCAGGTCAGGATAATTAGCATATCCATCACCTCAAACATTTCACATTCCTTTGTGGTGGGAACATCCAAAATTCTCTCTTCTAGCTAGTTTGAGATACACAATACGTTACTGTTAAGTATAGTTAACCTGCTGTGTAATGGAACACCAGAATTCACTCTTTCTTTCTAATTGTAACTTTGTACCCACAACAATGTGGATGAACTTAAAGGACCTTACGTTAAGTGAAATAAGACAGACACAGAAAGTACTGCATGTTTTCACTTACATGTCTAATTACTATGCATTTAATACCACTGAACTGTTAACTTAAAAACGGTTTAGATGGTAAATGTTATGTTATGTGTATTTCAACACACACAAAAAATTTTAATGTATTATTAAGCTTTAATGACATTTAAAAATGATTAGACAATGCAAAAGCAGGGTGGTCTTTAATTAATTGCCTCTTTTTTTCTATGAATGTTTAATTCTTTTTTTCCTTTTTTTTTTTTTTTTTTTTTTTGAGACGGAGTTTCGCTCGTTACCCAGGCTGGAGTGTAATGGCGCGATCTCGGCTCATCACAACCTCCACCTCCCGGGTTCAGGCAATTCTCCTGCCTCAGCCTCCTGAGTAGCTGGGATTACAGGCACACACCACCATGCCCAGCTAATTTTTTTGTATTTTTAGTAGAGACGGGGTTTCACCATGTTGACCAGGATGGTCTCGATCTCTTGACCTCGTGATCCACCCGCCTCGGCCTCCCAAAGTGCTGGGATTACAGGCTTGAGCCACCGCGCCCGGCCCCTTTTTTTTAAAATTATACTTTTAAGTTCTGGGGTACATGTGCAGATCTTGCAGGAATGTTATATAGGTACACTCAGGCCATGGTGGTTTGCTGCCTTCATCCCCCCATCACCTACATCAGGTATTTCTTCCAATGTTATCCCTCCCCAACCCCCCACCCCCTGCTGCCCCTACTGTAGCTCCCCATCCTCAACAAGCCCCAATGTGTGATGTTCCCCTCCCTGTGTTCATGTGTTCTCATTATTAACACCCACTTATGAGTGAGAACATGCAGTGATTGGTTTTTGTTTTTGTGTCAGTTTGCTGAGAATGATGGTTTCCAGATTCATCCATGTTCCTACAAAAGACATAAACTCATCATTTTTTATGGCTGCATAGTATTCCATGGTGTATATGTGCCACATTTTCTTTATTCAGTCTATGATTGATGGGCATTTGGGTTGGTTCTGAGTCTTTGCTATTGTAAACAGTGCCACAATGAACATACATGTACATGTGTCTTTATAATAGAATGATTTATAATCCTTTGGGTATATACCTAGTAATGGAATTTCTGGGTCAAATGGAATTTCTATTTCTAGATCCTTGGGGAATTGCCATACTGTCTTCCACAATGGTTGAACTAATGTACACTCCCAGCAACAGTGTAAAAGTGTTCTTATTTCCCCACATCCTCTCTAGCATCTGTTGTCTCTAGACTTTTTAATGATCACCATTCTAACTGGCATGAAATAGTATCTCAATGTGACTTTGATTTGCATTTCTCTAATGACCAGTGATGATGAGCATTTTTTCATGTGTTTGTTGGCCTCATAAATGTCTTCTTTTGAAAAGTGTCTGTTCATATCCTTTGCCCGCTTTTGGATGGGGTTTTTTTGTTTTTGTTTTTTTTTGTTGTTGTTGTTTGTAAATCTGCTTTAGTTCTTTGTAGATTCTCGATATTAGCCCTTGATCAGATGGGTAGATTGCAAAAAAACTTTTCCCATTCTGTTGGTTGCCAGTTCATGTTAATGATTGTTTCCTTTGCTGTGCAGAAGCTCTGGAGTTTAATTAGATCCCATTTGTCTATTTTGGCTTCTGCTGCCATTACTTTTGGTGTTTTAGTCATGAGATCCCTGCCTACACCTATGTCCTGAATGGTGGTATTGCCTAGGTTTTCTTCTAGTGTTTTTATGGTGTTAGGTCTTATGTTTAAATCTTTTTTTTTGTTTGTTTGTTTTTGAGATGGAGTTTTGCTCTTGTTGCCCAGACTGGAGTGCAATGGCATGATCTCGGCTCACTGCAACCTCCGCCTCCTGGATTCAGGCAATTCTCCTACCTCAGCCTCCTGAGTAGCTGGGATTACAGGCATGCACCACCATGCCCAGCTAATTTTTTGTATTTTTAGTAGAGATGGGGTTTCACCATGTTGACCAGGATGGTCTCAATCTCTTGACCTGATTTAAGTTTTGTGTAAGGTAAAAGGAAGGGGTCCAGTTTCAGCTTTCTGCAAATGGCTAGCCAGTTTTCCCAACACCATTTATTAAACATGGAATTCTTTCCCCATTGCTTGTTTTTATCAGGTTTGTCAAAGATCAGATGGTTGTAGATGTGTGGTATTAGTTCTGAGGCCTCTGTTCTGTTCCATTTGTCTATATCTCTGTTTTGGTAGCAGTACCATGCTGTTTTGATTACTGTAGCTTTGTAGAATAGTTTGAAGTCAAGTAGCATGATGCCTCCACCTTTATTCTTTTTGCTTAGGATTGTCTTGGTTATGTGGGCTCTCTTTTGGTTTCATATGAAGTTTAAGGTGTTTTTTCCAGTTCTGTGAAGAAGGTCAATGGTAGATTGATGGGGATAACGTTGAATCTATAAATTATTTTGGGCAGTATGGCTATTTTCACAGTATTGAATCTTCCTAACCATGAGCATGGAATGTTTTTCCATCTGTTTGTTTCCTCTCTTATTTCCTTGAGCAGTGATTTGTAGATCTCCTTGAAGAGGTCCTTCACATTCTTTATTAGTTGTATTCCTAGGTATTTTATTCTCTTTGTGGCAATTGTGAATGGGAGTTCATTCTTGATTTGGCTCTCTTTAAGTCTATTATTGGTGTATAGGAATGCTTGTGATTTTTGCACATTGAGTTTGTATCCTGAGACTTTGCTGAAGTTGCTTATCATCTTAAGGAGATTTGGGGCTGAGACAATGGGGTCTTCTAAAAAAACAATCATGTCATCTGCAAATAGAGACAATTTGACTTCCTCTTTTCCTAATTGAATACCCTTTATTTCTTTTTCTTGCCTAATTGCTCTGGCTAGAACTTCCAGGATTATGTTGAATAGGAATGGTGAGAGACAGCACCCTTTTCTAGTGCCAGATTTCAAAGGGATGCTTCCAGTTTTTGCCCATTCAGTATGATATTGGCTGTGGATTTGTAATTAGTTTTTATTATTTTGAGATACGGTCCATTGATACCTAGTTTATTGAGAGTTTTTAGCATAAAGGGCTGTTGAATTTTGTCAAAGGCCTTCTCTGCATCTATTGAGATGATCATGTGGTTTTTGTCTTTGGTTCTGTTTATGTGATGGATTATGTTTATAGATATGCGTATGTTGAACGAGCCTTTTATCCCTGGGAAGAAGCCTACTTGATCATGATGGACAGCTTTTTGATGTGCTGTTGCATTTGGTTTGCCAGTATTTTGTTGAAGATTTTTGCATCAATGTTCATTATGGATATTGGCCTGAAGTTTTCTTTTCTTGTTGAGTCTCTGCTGGGTTTTGGTATCAGGATAATGTTGGTCTCATAAAATGAGTTAGGAAGGATTCCCTCTTTTTGTATTGTTTGGAATAGTTTTAGAAGGAGTGGTACCAGCTCCTCTTTGTACGTCTAGTAGAGTTCAGGTGTGAACTAATCTGGACCTGGACTTTTTTTGGTTGGTAGGCTATTAATTGCTGCCCCAACTTCAGACCTTGTTATTGATCTATTCAGGGATTCCACTTCTTCCTAGTTTAGTCTTGGGAGGGTGTAAGTGTCCAGGAATTTATCCATTTCTTCTAGGTGTACTGGTTTATTTGTAAAGATATTGAAGAATTTTAGACCTTTGGTCAAGTTTATAGTTTAAAAATTTAAGAGCAATCACAGAAATAATAGAAATTGAGAGTAGTATCATATCTTTCAAATAGTAGTAGAGAAAAAAAAGTCATTTAAAAATCTCATTCCAAAAGAAGTCAAGAAAGGAGAAAAAGGCAAATAACATTAAGTAGACACATGATAAAATAGTAGAAATTATCCCAAATATACCAATTACCATGTTAATGTAAGTACATCAAATGCCTCAATTTAAAAGGCAAACATGTCAACTAGACAAGGGTGTTACAAGAGAAATACCCAAAACATAAGGATGCAGAAACGTTCCAAGTAAAGGAATGGAAATCATTGTATTAAACAAACAATATCACAGATAAGAAAGTAGACTTTAAGACAAAATCATTATTAGAAATTAAAGAGTAATTATACAATAATTAAAAGTGAAAATTCACCAAGATGATAGCAAATTCTAAATTTATTTGTGACCTAACAGCATGGTCACAAATATACAAAAACTAAATTTCCTAGGTTTACCACAAGAAATTGACAATATACCATTATCACAGAGGATGACTTCTTTCTCAAAAACTCAAAAACTGATCAAGACAGAAAATTAGTAAGTATATAGAAGATCTTATTTTAAAATGCAATTAACAAGCTTGCTTAAACTCATGGACATCCTACCAATGAGAACACACATTCTTCTTATCTATGAAATATTTTCAAAAATTGGCTGGTTATTAGGTCACAAAACATTCAAGGAATCAGTATCCAAAAGGCCATTTCTCTCCCCATAATTGGGAAATCAGTAATAAAATAAATTTTTAAAAATTATTTATTTGGAAATTTAAAAAAATATCTTTCTAAAAAAAATCAAAGTTATAATAATGAATACTTTAATAGCTGGAACTCCACAATAATAAGAATTAAAAGAGGACAATGTGGTAGAACCTCTTGAATTCTGCTTCTGGGTTGACAGTGTAGTTGTACTCTTCCCTACTTCTGCTAAGGACAGTTGAAATTCCTCGCCACGAACATGGCTCAAGCCTGTAATCCCAGCACTTTGGGAGGCCAAGGCAGGATGATCACCTGAGGTCAGGATTTTGAGACCAGCCTGACCAACATGGTAAAACCCAATCTCTACTAAAAATACAAAATTAGCTAGGCATGGTGGCAATGCCTGTAATCCTAGCTACTCGGGAGTCTGAGGCAGAAGAATCACTTGAACCTGAGAGGTAGAGGTTGCAGTGAGTGGAGATCGCACCGTTGCACTTCAGCCTGGGCACCAAGAGCAAAACTCCATCTCAAAAAAAAAAAAAGATCTTGGACATTATGTATAAAACAACAGACACGTGAAGCGACTGTGAAATAGAAAAAGGTGAACCAACTAGGGAGTCTCAGAACTCAAGGAACAACATTGTCATGTACTCCTTGGATTTTCTTTTACTTCATAAACCTCAGACTGTGTACTGGAGAAGCCAAACACATGTAAACGCTGTGGGGCACATAAACAAACAAATAATTAAGACCTATTTTCTCCAGCCACAGGACCGGGAAAAGGAGCAACCGAGCAAGATGAAAACTTTTAGACAAAAGCACTCTATGTCAGCCCAACACCACAAGAACAACCTCTCTGTGTGATTTTTCAACTTATGAATCTATAGTTACTTTAAAATGAAAAGGTTTTTAAATGATGCTGATGTAATAGTAAGTAGCTGAGTAGCTAATTTATTTTAGAGGTCAGAGAAGCACTCTCTGAGAAGATGACATTTTGGTTGAGACGTGAATATCAAAAATTGAGGCAGAGGAAACATTAAGAGAAAAGTCCCAAAGGCGGAAGTGAGTTTGGTGTGTTCTTAAAAAAGAAAAGTGAATTTGGTGTGTTCTAGGTTGAAAAGTACAGGAAGAGTGGGAATGTGATACAAGACAGGTAGAGATGTAAGAAAGAGACCAAGTCGTGGAGTGATTTATGTATCTAATTAAAAGCCATTTAAGCAATTGAATGATATATTCTGATTTAAGTTATTAAAAGGTTTTAATAACTTAATCATGCAAATAACTTGAATCATACAAATAACTTTAATATTTTTAATCATGCAAATTTGTATTGGAAAATAATTGTTGTCCAGCCAAGCTGCAAGCAGAGGAACTAAGGAGTCCCATGAGTTGGTGAGAGATGGTGGTAACTTAACATATGAGGTAACCATGGAAAAATTATGAATATGTTTTGAAGATATAATAGATTTCTAAAAATACAAATTAGATGTAAGAAATTAAAAGAAAAAAAGAGCAGATGGAAGGGAAACTGCTCAGTTATAGTTTAAGAACTGGGTAGACGATCATGCATTGAGACTGTGAATACAGGACAGTATACAGACATGGGCTTGGGAGTGGGCAATAGAAATTCAGAGTTCTATGTTGATCAAGTTAGATTTAAGATTGTATATATAAATGGAGGTGCTGGGTAGGGCCTTCTGGGGAGAAGTCTTATTTGATAAGGCTTATTAGCATAAAAATGGCATTTCGATCGCAGGATAAATTCTCCCAAAGCAGAAGTCTGTTGACAGTAAAGAAAGAGGAATTAAGACTGAACCAAGGAGAATTCCAAATTTAGAGGTCAAGATGAGCAGAAGAAACGCAAAGGAGATTGAGAAAAAGTGGCCGGCAAAGTGGAGGAAAATCCAAGAGACTGTAGTGTCACCTCTTCTAAAAGGAAGAGGTGATCAGTGGGTCATGAGTGAAAAACAGAGAAGCGGTCATTGGATTTGGCGATACGGACGCTATTATTGTCCTTCAGGAAAGGAGTCTCCGTGGAGTGGTATGAAGGAAGTCTATTTGGAGTGGACTGGGTCAACAATGCAAGCTAAGGAAATAAAGCCATGAGTATAGAAAACACATTTTTGAAGTTTAGCCAAGAAGGAAAGTGGAGAGATGGGAAGGGCAAGATATGGAAATGAGATGAAGAAATTTTTTTAGATAGAATATACAAAAGCAGGCTAATTAGGCTAATGAGAATGGTACTATATAAAGAGATACTGGCGACGATGCAGGTGAGAGGGGATTACTGCAAAGACAATGTTTTTAAGAAGCTGAGAGAGAATGGGACCCAGAGCATAAGAGGAAGTGTTGGACTTCAACCATAGTAAAAAGAAGGAAGGAAGACTGCGGGTGCAAGTGCAGGCTGCTAGAGGGAAGACGAGACAGTTCTTATTTTATCTGAACCACTTTCTCAAGGAAGTATGAGGTAAGGTTGTAAGTTACAAGTTGAGATGTGGAAGAAGTGGCATAGGAGTTTTGAGGGGGAGAAAAGAAAGTGTGAAATAGTTGTTTAGAAGTGAGAACTTGAACATTGCAGAGAAGACCAGAGGATTGCTAGGCAGCATGGTGCACCCTTCCAAGTGCTGTGATCATGGAACATGAAACCGGTCAGCCTGGCCCAACATGAAACCGGTCAGCCTGGCCCAACATGAAACCGGTCAGCCTGGCCTCCTGTTCCTCTCTAGCAATACGCAGCTACTTGAGCTACCTGGCGTGATGTCGGCAGGTGTATGGGTTTAAGGAGAGTTGAACTGATGAGCTGCCAGATGAGTACGATGACAGGAGAGAAGAACGACGAACTCAAAGGTGTTTGGAAGAGAGTGACTGCAGCGTTGCGTGGTCTTCAAACTCTTGCTTGCATAGCCCCTAAAAATAGTTTTGAAAAACTATGTACCCACACATTTTAAGATAACATCTAAATTTTTCATTGTAAGTCTAAATGTGATATATTTTTGACACACAGTACACTTTTATATCTCACTTTTTAAAAAATGTAACCAATGAATTTAAATACCATATAATTTTGGTACCTACCATCATCCATTTAAAAATACATTTAGAAGTGCTTCTTAAATTGAAATTTTACATCTTTTCTTTCTATTTGAACCTGTACTTTCAGTCTACTCCCTTCACACCCACCCCCACAACTAAATTCTACAATATATTTTTGTACTCATAAGATTTTTATTTATCATTCTCACACATTCCTCTGCAACAAAAATATGTATATAAACTAAAGTTCAATGTAATTTTTATATTTTCCATGAGTATAAGCCTCTAAGTGTTGAAAATTGTCTTCTAGACTGACTTACTATTGCAATTATGATTGATATACAAGTGACTAAAATAATCTTTATACATCCAAACTTTTATCAAAACAAATATATTAAATATTTTTGATAAGTAACTATTAAACATAAAAATAAACATTTTATTGTAAGTTTTTCTCTTAATACATATGAACAGTTAAGATAAGTGAGGATACCTTTTGCCAGTTAATTATTTCATCCATGGGAAAAGTTACTTATTTCTAGATTAAGTCATAGAAAATATAGACCATCAGTTATATATTTTTATTGTAACATATGTGCTGGGAAAGCTTTTTCTCATACCTATGTAGATAAGAGTAGAAAAACATTTTATAGCAATGTCACTCAACTCTTTAAATTTCTTTTGAGTTGAAAGCCAATAAAAATCATATAAGGATCTATCATACTTATGTTATATAAAATATGTTAATAATCTGTCAGCTGATGGCTCAATTTATTGACAATAAAGAATTAGAAATCTCCTAACTTACAAATGGACTTGTTTTCCAGTTATTGGAATTATTTCTTTTCTGAAGGAACATATGCCAAAAAAGCTTTGCCAAGACTTATCTGAATGTAAATTATAACTTGCTACTCTTTCACTCAGAGATACTTTGTTTAATTCAATATGTTCAGATAGAAATTTGGAAAAGTAAATAATGTTAATTTGATTATGTTTTGGTCAATACAATATGTTTGATACAATGCTTAAATCTAATCACATTTTGTTTTAATTAAACTTCTTTTTTTAATTTTTAATTTTTGTGGGTTCATAGTAGGTGTATATATTTAAGGGATACATGAGATGTTTTGATCCAGGCATGCAATGCATAACAATCACATCATGGAAAATGGAGTATCCACCCCTTCAAGCATTTGTCCTTTGTGTTACAGTCTAACTATACTCTTTGTTATTTTTAAATGTACAATTAAATTATTACTATCTATAGTCACCCTGTTACGCTAGTTGTAATTCATTTTTTCTGTTTTTTAATACCCATTTAACTTCATATTTTGAGATAATTGTAGATTGACGTGCAGTTATAAAAAACAATACAGGGAGATCTTGTGTACTCTTTATCTAGATTTCCTGCCTCATCGCATTCTTCATACATTTTCTTTTTTGAGACAGAAGCTCGCTTTGTCACCCAGTCTGGAGTGCAGTGGCGCAATCTCAGCTCCCTGCAACTTCCACTCTCCAGATTCAAGCCTTAACCTCTTGAGTAGCTGGGATTACAGATGCCCACCACCATACCCAGCTAATTGTTGTATTTTTAATAGAGATGGAGTTTTGCCATGTTGGCCAAGCTAATCTCTAACTCCCGACCTCAGGTGTTCTGCCTGCCTCAGCCTCCCAAACTACTGGGATTATAGGCATCAGCCACCGCGCCTGACCTATACATTTTCATCAGTACTTCAAAGCTGCAGATTTGGTTCATTCAATATAAGGAAAATGCCTTCCATGCAATCCAACTGGCAAAGCCAATATCAGTGCCAAATCAGCAGTAACATCAGACTTTATTGCATTCAGAAAGAGGCTGACTTTTTAAAATTGTATCTTCACATGTGTTTTATGGACATTATTAAAATACTGAGATAGAAACTACTGAATATATTTTGCAAACTAGGTTACTTGCTTCTGCAACCAAGATCAAACTGATGTAGAATTCATCTAATTATCTTGTATGTCTTACAATCAGCTATTATAAAAACAAGACCACAATAATACATTGTTTCTCAGCAGTTATTTGGTATAATGTAATGTAATGTGCAATGAGGTGGTAATTTTTTATGAAATGAGAAGTATTAAGATAACAACATGAATGACCTTCCTCCGGTAAGTGAATTGTGTACATGAATCAAGCTTTGTTTTTCATCCGTTTGAAGTGAGTAAATAAGAATTAATATGAAATTAGAAATTTTTTCTTTTTCTTTTCTCCTTTTACAACTATGTTGCTGGAAGAGGTGAATACAACATTTTTTATATTTTTTTAACATTTATTTTAAGTTCAAGAGTACATGTGCAGGTTTGCTACACAGGTAAACTTGTGTCATGGGGGTTTGTTGTACAGATTATTTCATCGCTCAGGCGTTAAGCTTAGTACCCATTTCCTATTAGGTTTCTTAGATAGAGAATTCTTCAATAATAAATTAAGACTTTTCTTCTGAATTGATTAAAGGAAAAACGTACATATTGCTAAAAGCTCACTAACCCAGCAGCAAACACATAATATTATTTATTATTGTTAATAGGAGGTATAAATTATTCAACATTTTACAAGGTAAAATCTTCAATTTGTTAAAAGTAAATTTTAGCTATCTTATTGAATGATGAACATGAACTTAAATCATAAACTTTTTATCTTATATATCTTGAAAAATTGCTAGTTTTGAAAAGCATTGCACTGATAGTTGTAAGAATCAGTATCATACACCTCTTCTACTTGGACAGTTCAAAGGTTCTTTTCATGTCGGCTGATAAAATGTCCTAGGAACGGGGGCAAAGAATAACTCTGTGGGGAAGAACCCTGCCAAACACTACCTCAGCCAGGGGATCAAGGCTAGCATCAGCAGTGATAAGTCATGTTGATAGTGTCCACCCTGGATCTGATGTGAAGAAAATGGCACTTTACCTATGAGATTTTTCTCCCAAAACCTAGAAACCCAGTCTAATCATGAGAAAAACATCAGATGAATCCCAACTGAGGGACATTCTACAAAATACTTGGCCAGTATCCCCAAAATTATAAAGGTCATTAAAAATAAGGAAGCCTGGGAAACTGTCACAGCAAGAGTAGACTAGTGAGAAATCAGTGCGGTATTCTGAACAGGACATGGGCATAGAAAAAAGATATTAGGTGAAAAATAAGAAAATCTGAATCCAGTACGGCCCTTGGTTAATAATAACACACTATTGAAACATTAATTTCTTTGTTAATTATGACACATACCATAATAATGTAAGATATTACTAACAGGAGAAGCTAGGGGTGCAGCAGATGGGAATTCTATAGTATCTTTGCCAATCTTTGTAAATCTGTAATGTTCTAAAATTTTTAAATTTAATTTAAAAAATAGTCCTACGGATAAATATCTTGAATAAATAAAGTTAAAAAAATAGTTCAGGTATATTTTTAACATGTCGTTTTTGATTCTCAGCATTTTTGGATGTTCCCCTCTTTGCTTTGCCTCCATAGGACTCCACTTTCAGAGCCATCGTTTCATCGGTAACAGACCAAAGATAAAAGAGTCAAAGTAATTCAACAAAAATTATAATAACTCTCTCCATACATTCTATCCCATATCTGAATCCAGAACATCCCAACCTGGGAAACATACACCGTTTATAAGACCAAATACGTAGAAGACAGGACAACCATGTTTCAATTAATGATTAAGAAAATTTTCCTAAACATAATACTCTGACGTATCACTTTATACGGCACTCTGGAGGTTTTATGGCTCAGTTGCATACACAGTAGTAAGATTCGGGATGGTGGAGGTATGTGTCTTTCTCACATAGAGTAGGTGAAGGGGCTCCATACACACCTGTGAGTTCTCAGGTGGATCAACTTAAGAAAAATAATCTATATGATTGAGAGTTTCCTTAAAACTCTCTTTGCACAAGTCCTCCCTTGGAAAGTCTTCCTGTACCTGATGGGCATGTAGTTTGCAGACCACTGGAATGGTGAATTATGGTGTCTAAGCTGGACAAGAAGGGAAGTGAGGACAGAGGGGCGTGACTGACTGAGAAACGCAGCGGGCGCCGGTTTGGAGGGTCCGGTGAGGGTGGAGAAATACCTGGAGAAGTAGGAAAAGGAAAGATAAAACAAGCACAATAAGATGGGAAATGAGATTTCTTTAAGAAGAAATAGAAGAAACACACACACAAAAGGCAAGACTGGAGTGCGCATGCCGCTGGGGGCAGGACAGCACAGGACCCACAGTATTTTCAGGCAGGCCTGTCGTCTCACACATCTTCATCGTGACCACGGCTACCCGCTCAAGTCTGTCTTCTTCACAACTGTGCTTCCCAAACCCAGAACAGTTCCTGGCACAAGGGAGGTGCTCGATAAATATTTGTCAAATAAACAAAAGTATTTTGACATTTAAACTGCAAGGCACTATTCAGGGAAAATCTTCTCCACCTACCTGCCTGCATATCAAAGCAAGAAGTGGAAATTCTATTGCTACTGGCTCTGTTTTTATGGCACCATTTCCCAAAACACTTTCATTACAGGTACTTTGCATAGAAATATCTCCTTGAACTCTTTTCAGAAACATTTTTTTTTTTTTTTTTTTTTTTTTTTTTTTTTTTTTTTTTTTTTGAGACGGAGTTTCGCTTTTGTTACCCAGGCTGGAGTGCAATGGCGCGATCTCGGCTCACTGCAACCTCCGCCTCCTGGGTTCAGGCAATTCTCCTGCCTCAGCCTCCTGAGTAGCTGGGATTACAGGCACGCGCCACCATGCCCAGCTAATTTTTTGTACTTTTAGTAGAGACGGGGTTTCACCATGTTGACCAGGATGGTCTCGATCTCTTTACCTCGTGATCCACCCACCTCGGCCTCCCAAAGTGCTGGGATTACAGGCGTGAGCCACCGCACCCGGCCTCAGAAACATTTTTAACATACGAAAAAAATAGTTCAACACCCAATAGTAAGTCTATTGAGTCTCCTGTTCTTTCTCCTCCCTCCTGCAGCCTCTGGGGAAGTACCATGCTTTCTTATTCTGCACACATAATACTCTGCTGATATTTACTGTACTGAAAGCATCAGGATCCTGTTCTGCTTTCTTTTCCGGACTTGAGAGCACATTTGCTCAAGATGCACATTTTCCCAGGGTGCCAATAATTACTTCATTTTCACCTGCGCGTCCGGGAGCAGCTGCCCGCACTCCAACTGTCCGCTTGACAGTCAGTGTCATTCATATATCTAACTTGTGCTGAGGATCCCTTTGAGTAAAATTGCAAAATAAGGCAAAGAATATAGCAGATGGGTTTGGCTGAGAACTATCTCAATAACAATCTTCCATCTTCTTCAAGATCATCAATACTAGCATTGTTAAATTATATTGCTGGGTTTTTAACTATTTTTCCACAAGAGAAAGCATATTCTGGTCATGCTGATGGCTGGAAGTAGACTTTCCCAGTACATTTGAGGGTTAAACCGAGGAAAGGATGGCCGCGCTCTTGCCAGCCAATGGAAGTTCCCGGAGCCAGATATTTTGGGCTCCAATATCTCAAACCTGTTTAGCTCTCCTCCCCTCCACTTCACATTTCTTACGAATTCCTTCAAAGTTAGTTTTCTGTCCTAACACCCCAAGTTGCCCTTTGGCTGTGATAAATTGTAAACCACGTCAAGGAAAAGCGATCTTTGAGAAGCACCTAAGTGGCACATTATGAACTGCAAAGCTCCCACAGAGCAATTTAAAATGATGACTATCCTTTTTAAACATCCTCTTCAAAATTGCACATGGACCTGAGCCAGTCACAAGACAGAGCTGTGGAGGATGCATGAAGCTCCCCGTCTGCTCTTCACGTTGCTCGTCATTGATTTATAACCCGGGTGCGTCATCCGGCCACACAGCATTGCTGGGACTCGTACCCCATGAAAAGATGCATCCTGGCATTAACGTTTTTCTTCTACCTGCACCTCGATGTGACTCACTGCTATTCCAAGAGCATTTCCACCCACTCTTCTAAAAAAGAAAAACAAAAAACAAAACAAGAAACCCGTGTGATATTTTAGACTTTGAAGAAATGAAGCCTTTTAGAGATGACTTCTGCTTTCTTTAAAGAAGCGTCAACGTGTTTTCTCTCCCTTCAAACACAGCAGCGTGAGTAAATCCACTCCTTCCTGCTTGAAGTCTCATAAACAGAATCACTTTTTTTTTCTGGAGTGTGTACCATTCACTGCCTGGGTGAGACTTACAGATACTTCCCTTCAAACAAGCCATGAGAGGGCACTGTATGTTGCAGGAGATAAAAACGAAGGCCTCAGGCTGGCTGCAGTGCTTCAGGCATGTAATCCCAGCACTTTGGGAGGCCAAACTGGGATGAGTCCAGGAGTTTGAGACTAGCCTGGGCAACATAGTGAGACCCTCTCTTTACCAAAAATTTAAAAATTAGCCATGTACATTAGTGTATGCCTGTAGTCCCAGCATCTAGGGAAGCTGAGGCAAGAGGATTGCCTGAGCCCAGGGGGTTGAGGCTGCCGTGACTATGATCACACCACTGCACTCCAGCCCAAACCATAAAGTGAGATCCTGTCTCAAAAACAAAACAAAAACAACAGCAACAAAACACGAAGGCTGCAGATTCCTATAAGTAACCTAAAGGCACAACTAATGCTGCTGTAACTTTTAAGCAGAACCTGAAATCGGGCAGGTGTGATTCCTGTCTTCCTCGGCCCATTTTAGCCTGGCCCCATTTACTGGAGGAGCCAAAGGGTAAAGGAAATAGTGCAAGCTCACACGCTGTGGCTGGTGCAAGGCATGCTGGAAATTGGAGCTGTTTGTTGCTGGTGTCCATCCCATTAGAACAGCCACCCATCTGGCCCAGCTGCTCCCTGGCCCTCTTCACACAAGGCAGCCTGCCGGGACCTTTCCTTTTGGGAAAGTTCCATAACACATTGCCTTAGAATGTCCTGGGACCTCGCATTGCCATTTTCCATTATCCAATCTCCACCCTCCCCCTGCCCAATGCCCACTTCTTCTGCCCTCTGATTGGCTAATTCCCTAAGCATCAGACCTCTCAGAGTTCACATTTGAGAGTAAAGTCATACAATCTGCTTGGATGCTAATGGCTAGTGCACAGAGAAATGCCCCTGGCTCTTCATTCCCTTTAAGGAATAGAACACATTTTAAACAGGGGCCTCTTAAAAAATATCAATTTTCCAGCCCAGAGGAGGAGGTCTCCTGCTGGGAATTTCAAGTAAGATAAAAAGAGAAAGGAACATTCCTGGGAAAGGCAGATCAGTGACTTTTGAGTGATGCTACTTAACAGCCATTTACTGGGTCCTAGTCAAAACATCACTGCAATTTTTGGAATCTTTTGGTCACAAAAAAATAGAGTTTTGCCAGGTTACCTCAGATGATAGGGGAGCTATGGTAAGGATACACATCAAAATAAAAGCAATGGGAATTTCAGGGGAACACACGAGTATATTTCTGTAAAGCATATTTATATTTCTATAAAGTAGGGTTATTCAACTTTATAGAAATGGAAATATAGTTTAGAAATTGGTCGATAGTTCAGGATTCAACAGAGATGTAGTGAATAGGTTAGCATGGAGTCCCCTGGAGAGAGAGATTCATTCATTCCCTTGCCTTCATATTCCTCTTGGCTTCAGCTTGCCTGCCACTGTCAGCCAATCACCACTCCCTCTCCTCTGCATGTATTTTGATTTCTGCTAACTCATAACTTTTGCTTACTCATATTTTAATCTATGCATCTCTTCTGCTTTCTCATAGTTTCCGGGTGTGTGTTTTTTGCTTCTATTACGGATTCTAATTGACCCACTCTAATATTCCAGTTCAAATGCCCTAGATGGAGAAGTTACCTGGATCAGTTAATTTACATTCTTCTTGTCAAAGTCCAGCCTTTATATCAGGCCTCAGCCAAAGTATTCTTAGTTGTGAGCAATAACAAATGCTTTGACTGGTTTAAACAATAAAAAAATTAATTTTTTAAAGGATCAAAATGATGCTCAGAAAATGAGCAGTTATTTTCTCAGAGTTCCTTTACAGAACACAGGTCTCTGAAATTGTGGCTGATGGAACATGAGAGAGAAGATAAAGTTTATAAAGGGAACATCAAAAGGAGGCTGAGATGAAGGAGTAAAGAAAAGTAAGAGACAAGTTAGTTCCGGCAGTAACCATGGTAGAACATTTTGTTCCTGAAAACCTAGAAGAAAATTACTAAAAGTACTTCTGAATGTTGCTTTCAGAGCATGACTGCAAGGAAGGAAAGATGGAGCTAGTGTTTTTTAGCACTTACCAGATAGAAGACAACTGTTAGGAATTCGTGTGTGTGTATGTGTTTGTGTGTGTGTGTGTGTGTGTGTGTTTAGCACTCAACAACCATTTAGTAAAGCAGACACTATTTTCATTTTATAGATCAGGAAAATGAGGCTGAGAGGTTGATTGGCTTAATTCACACAGATAGTAAATGATAGCATCAGAATATAATGACTCTCCATCTGATTCCAAATTCCACACTTTTTTCAACGACCCATTTCTCCCGGAATAAGACCAAAGGGGAGGAGAAAAATCACTGTGCTCCCTAAAAGTTATGTATTCAAATCTTGCCTGTAAAGTCCCAGGCCTTTGAGTGGTACCTGTCCTACCTATAAAGACATCCTATGGAAGTAAATTTGGTAATTAAAATGTTCTAGTTATCTTACATGGGAAATTTTTTTAAATAAAGAGAACAAAAGCTTTGCTTCCCATATCAGGCTGGCTTCCCCAATTTTTCACTGTACTTGGAGGCTGATATGGCTTTACTGTGTCCCCACCCAAATCTGACCTTGAATTGTAATAATCTGCACATGTCAAAACCAGGTGGAGATGATTAAGTTGTGGGGGTGGTTTCCCCCTTACTGTTCTCCATATGGTAGTGAATAAGTCTCATAAGATCTGATGGTTTTAAAAATGGCAGTTCCCCTGCACAAGCTCTCTCTTGCCTGCTGCCATCATGTAAGATGTGAATTTGCTCCTCCTTGCCTTCCACCATGATTGTGAGGTCCCAGCCATGTGAAATTATGAGTCAACTAAGCCTCTTTCCTTTGTAAATTACCAAGTCTTGGGTATGTCTTTATCAGCTACATGAGAACAGACTAATACAGAGGCGATAAAGGAGTTTTATACCAGATCAACCAGAGAACATTATCAAGGCATCCTAAGCCAAAAAGATACGGAGAAAGAAGAATTAGATAGAATCATTGAGTTTACGAAGTAAGACCACAAAACACATTTACATGTTTTCCCTGTGTCATAGTTAAGTGGCCATCATTTCTTTTTAAGTGGCCCTGTTGACTTTGGCAGCTACCCAGAAGCCTAAAATCACTAGAGTTTACCCAAATGTCACCTGAGTATGTAGGATGCCCTCACACAAAAGCAGAGGGTTTGGGCAATCAGTGATACTAACTGTAGTGAGTTGAATGGTGCCTCCCCCCAAAAATATATGAACCTATAAATGTGATCTTATTTGAGGGGGAAAAAGTCTTTGCAGACTTAGTTTAATTAAGAATCTCAAGATAAGATCATTCTGGATTATGGTGGGCCCTAAACCCAGTGAAAGTGTCCTAGGGGAAATGGAAAGAAGAAACACATAGGAGATGATTTGAAGTCAGAGGCAGGGACTGGGGCAATGCATCTACCTATAAGCCAAGGAACACCAAGGATTGCTGAGCGCTGGGAAAAAGGCCTTCGCGGTAGTCCCCCTCTTATCTGAGATTTCACCTTCCACAGTTTCAGTTACCTGAGGTCTGTGATTTGAAAATATTCAATGGAAAATCCAAGAAATAAACAATTCATAAGTTTTAAGTTGCTGCCATTCTGAGTAGTGTAATGAAATCGCACACTGCCCTGTTTTCATCCTGCTCGAAATATGAATCATACCTTTGTCCAGTATAGTTACCTCCTGTGGATACAGTGGTGTATCCACAGTGTCTAAGCTCCCTACCCATTAACCACTTAGAAGCCTTCTTGGTTATCAAATTGACTGTGATGGACTCACAGTGTTTGTCTTCAAGAAACATTTATTTGACTTCATAATGGCCTCAAAATACAAGAGTAGTGATACTGTCAAGTTGGGTATGCCAAAGAAAAACTGTGAAGTCCTTCCTTCTAGTGCAAAGATGAAAGTTCTTAACAAGGAAAGAAAAAACACACAGGTCGAGGTTGCTTAGATCTACAGTAGGAAGGAAACCTCCGTTTCTGAAATTGCAAAGAAGGTAAAAGAAAGTCGTGCAGTTTTGCTGTTGCACTTCAAACTGCAAAAGTTACAGCCTTAGCGCGGGATAAGAGCTTAGTTAAGATGAAAGGGTCATTAAGCTTGTGGGTGGAAGAGGTGAAAAGAAATGTGTTCTGATGAACAGATTTGGGCTCACTACTCTCCGTGGCTGTAGGCACCTACTGGGGATGTTCAAGGCATCCCCCGTGAACAAGGGAAGGACTTGTGTAATGATTCTCACAAAGCCTCCAGAAGGAACCAACTGACAATTTCATTTCTAGACTCCAGATCTGAGAGAGAATCCATTTCAGTTTATTTAAGCCATCCAGTTTCTGGTCATTTATCCCAGGAAAATTGGGGTAGAAGCCCTAGGAAACTAAGTTTAGAAAATGTCAAGAAAAGCCTTATAAAATGGACACTGAGGGAAAGGAGTTAGCTTACCTTGTCACCAAAGGTAAGACAAGGAAAAGATAACTGATATGTACCAGCCTGAATAAAAAGCTCGCCCAGCAATCAAAAGTTCTTTTCCCTTCTCTGACAATTTCATGACGTTGGCAGAGTTTCTCAATGGACAAACTGCATTAGTATCATGTAGAGTATGGGCCAGGCAGGGTTGCTCACACCTGTAATCCCAGCACTTTGGGAGGCCAAGGCCAGCGGATCACCTTAGATCAGGAGTTCGAGACCAGCCTGGCCAATATGGAGAAAACTCATTTCTACTTAAAATTCAAAAATTAGCTGGGCGTGATGGTGGGCACCTGTAATCCCAGCTACTTGGGAGGCTGAGATAAGAGAATTGCTTGAACGAGGGAGGTGGAGGTTGCAGTGACCGAGGACCCAGCCAAGGTCACACCACTGCAATTCAGCCTGGGTGACAGAATGAGATTCCATCTCATTAAAAAAAAAAAAAAGAAAAGAAAAGAATTCTGCAGAGTATGAATGAATCAGACAATAGGGTTGGGGCCTAGGAATCTTACACAAAAAGAAATTTTGAGGACCAGTGAAGGTCAACAGTTCTAACTGCCCTCTCATACACCTCAGCGTTTCACAAAATTAGTTGTGAGAACAACCAGTGATATTTGGAATGATTTTAGCATGGAAGACTTATCCCTCTCTTTTATTGTGCATTGAAATACTAAATATGACCGGTGTCTTACACACCAGTAATTTCATAGATATTATTACTTGCAATGAAGCCAAGTAAAAATCTAAGGTAAAATTTACTAAGCGCGTCATGGAGCAGACTGTAAATGGATGTAAGGTAACTCAGGAGAGTGCCACATGAACAGGTGAAATTCAGGAAGCCAATCCAAGTGTGCCGGAGGGAAGTGGGTCTCTGAATCTGCCCTCTTGACGACACAGCTCATTCCATCCTCCTGCATTTTACATCAGGCACAGAAGGATCTACATAGAAAAGATTCACACCCACCCACAATTGCCCTGGAGAAGGAAGGGAAGAGACAGAGAGCCTTTACTTTGTTACCACAGAGCCTCTGAGTTAAGCCAGATGCCCCTGCCTGTATCTACCTAGAGAACAATTGAACATGGGTGGAGGTAGCAGGCTCCTGGAAGCTGGGCCCTAGCGGGTGGAAGCATACGTGCATTTGTTGGTGAGACTTGGGTGGCCTGATTCTGTATTGTGCATATTTGCTTTTCTGGCCACAAATAGGTCTCACGGTGAGACAGCAGAATCAGAGTAGGGGCTCCGGAACAGGTAGCCGCTCCAGCACTTCTCAGGGACTCAGCCCTTTGCAGGCCACAGAGCAAACGGACTGTTGAATGTCAGAGTGAAAGAGACCTACAGGTGATCCAAGTCTCTCATTTTCCAGTTGAAAAACAGGAATACAGAGGGAGATCTGTCTGGTCAAGGTCGCAGCACTGATTGGTAACTGAAGTTGGTCAGATCAATTAAAGCTTCCTTTTCCGCAGTTCTGGTATGATACATGACTCTACGCCAGTTCCCTAGTAGGGACTCATGATTGTCTGTCTCCCTGGCAGTGACAGAAACTGCAATCCTATTCAACTCATTTGATGATTTGGTATAGGATTCAGAGGGGCACGCAGCGAAGGCTGAGCGAGCGCTGTCTGTGGTGAAGCTCATCACAGGATAAGGCCATGCCCCACGCAGCTCAGTCGGAGCTGAGCTTGCGATGATGCACCCAGAGTAGTTGTTTAGGGTGGGGGCTGCGCGGAACTCATAAAAGATGTAAGAGGAGGAGAAAGTTGGCAAGAAGTGGATGTTTTCATCTACAGAGAGGTCCCTGAGCCCTAAAGAAACTGCACCCAACCCCCCACCCCACTCCCCCCCACACACAAAAGTTCACCCACTACACCTGCCTTCCCCAGATGGGGCTCCCTGCGCAACGCCTTCTCGTCCTCCAGGATTTTCCAACGATGGCGCAAGCTCCTCCCTCAACCGAGCTGGGCGCCGTCCTAGAGCCAAGCGCCCGCCAGAGCGGAGACTGGGGGGCGGCGAGGAGTGGGCCCAGCTCGCAGCCATTGGTTATGCGGTCGGGAGGGGCGGGGGGACGACGCGCGGGCTGTGCAGAGCAGGCAGCCCCTGTCCATTCCCGCTGCGCCCGCTGCCCACCGTGCGCCCAGGCTGCTCGCCGAGCCCCTGCGCCCAACATTCCCGAGGACGGCTTCGCGGGTGCGGATCGTCCAGCCTGGAGAATCGCCCCACCGCGAACTCAGGAGCCCGGCCCGGGAAGTCGCGTGTCCTGACCTGCAGGTCAGTAAGGGAGACCTGCAGGGTTCCGAGCTCTGGGGGTGAACTTGTCCAACGCGGAGGCGCCCCAACTCCTTGCCTGGGGCGGCCTCGGGTCCTGGAGGACAGCCGCCTCCCAGACTCTTTTCCGGCTCCTGGAGATCTGGCTCCTTGCTGTGGAACACCCCCAAATCTATCCCTTTCGCGTTGTCCTTACTGTCCCGAGCAGCACCCGCAGCCCGGCTCTCCGAGTCTCGGGGTGACTCCACGGGCTGCAGTAGGAGCCGCAAGGGGCCCTGAGCGCAATGTCCTTGGCCCCGGGATGACCTGCCTCGGTCCCGGACACGGGGAGCCGGGAAGGTCTACCCTCGCGTCCGCCGCTCTTCAAAGGTGGATTCCTCCAGGCAGGCGTAGACTGACTGTTCTACACTTTGCAGAGTGTGTGTCTAGGTACATTCTGATTGCTTTTGCCTTTGTAGTGTGTGGAGGGCCATTCTTGGGTTTGTTTTGCTCCTGTCTGATTTTCTAGGGTCATTTGCGTCCCTTCCCGGGAACGGGGACTCGCCACGCGCACACTGACAGCTGGCTTTGCACCTTAAGGCGCTGGCGAGTCTTTTCGCCTGTCTTCGGGTGGCCCTAAATCCGGGGAAGTTTTATGTAGCGCTGAACACTTGCGTTTCCCAGGGGTGTTTTCCCTAGCTCCCGGAAACCCGGTAGGTAACTGCAACAGCGACCCTTCCCCTTTTCCCAGGTCTGATGAGACACTGAAACCCTGCCCTTCCCTATCGAGGCGTGCAAGTGATGGGCAAATTGCTTAAGTTCCGATTTAGGAAAGGGATCTGTAATTTGCCCTCCTCCAGGGAGCAGAGGGACCCATTCATTCACAGAAATATCTTGCTGGGGACCAGGATTAAAGCTATGCCTGCCTGCTTTCCTCCACCAGATGCCTGGGCTCCATTGGTCTCGGGTTTGATCTCATACTCTAGAGACGGGGTCTGTTTCTTAATATCCTTCATTTCCTCTCCCCGATAATTTTCATTCGGAAACTGTTCTGCTAAAGTAAGTACTTCGGTGGTTCTTTGTGGTAGATGATGGGCTCCGATGGCTAGAGGATGTCTCAAAGCCTCGCATTTGGTACAACCCGTACTACAGGTGCAAAGGGCGGGGAAACTGACAGCCTTATTGCCCTGGGGCGGACCCGCGGGACTACTCCCTAAGACGTTTCTCTTAGGTGCTTTCTCCTAGGTGCTTCCAGGATTCATTGTTCAGACAACAGCCTGTCAACAGGAAAAGAGGCTCGACAAGTGACGGCCTTTTTTTAAAGGGTTTGTCTCTTCATGCAGTCTTGCGGAGCCCATGCACCCTCTGGGGAGAGAAAAAAAAAAAAAAAAAAAAAAAAAAAAAAAAAAAATATATATATATATATATATATATATATATATATATATATATATTTAATTTGCTGAATTATACAACTAGTCTGGGTGTCTCAGCTTATTTGTGATCCTGCCCATAGAGGTTCTTAAGTATCTTTGTGTAACTAAATACTTTTCATTTTGTAACTAAATACTTTTCACTTTACAAAGTAGAGTGATGTCTTTTCCCCTCTATCATCACAAACGGGACACTGTGTTTAGTTGATCTGTAATAGAAATTGCCTTTTGGAGGGCTTGTAAGTGAGGCTGCCTGGTCTCAGAGCCTCCCTCAGCCCATGCCCTAGTCACCTTCAAATGCTGGACATTGTAGGGCCCCCGAACAATCTGCCAACCTCGAAAGTAATCTGGAAATATTGAGAGCCAGCAAGTGGGTGGGGTATTCCATTTTTGTGTTTTGGCTTTGAGGGGCTTATTATTTTTTATTCCTCTGTGTAAGCCAAAGTGCTTTGAAGAGCTGAACACACACATTTATTGTTCTCATTAAAGAAACCTGTTGTAAGCTAAGATCGAGTTTATACTCCCTTGCTGTTGATTCGTTCAGTTCAACATATTTTACTATTTGTCTACGATGTGAACAAGTACATCAGGGGTTAAGAGACAGATAACCATGTGATTGTGTGTGGCATCAAATCCATGAGCGTTTATTTGCAGGTTTCCTGGGTTTCTCTTCCTTTTTCTTTTTTTTTCTTTTTTTTTTTTGTTAATGAGGGCAGATGATTAATGACAGAGCTGATTTGTAAGAATGACCAACCATACTAACCTTTAAGCAAACTTGGAGTTATCCATTCATTATAAAAAAAGAAAGACTAACTCATCACAGCAAAAATTCTGATTCAGCCTCTGCTAGATCAAGTCTGAGCTCATTTGATAATCGTTCTTCTCTGGCTTACTCTTCTCCCTCTATTTAGATGACAACATTTGGGGGGGGGTCCTTTATTTAAAAACGTTTGTACAATTTGTATGAACTTTTTTTATTTTATTAGTTATGATGGAGAAGTGAGAAAATTATGGCTGAATTTTTGTGTTTTGTTCAATCTGAATTTTTTAAGTAGTAATTTAGGAATCTGAAAAAAGAACATTTCTGAATGGCCCTGGGTGCCAGGCACTATGTAGGTCCCACTTGCCTGGCTTCTGGTACCCATGAGCCACTCAGTAAAAATTTGTTAAATGGAAGTAAAAGCCAAAAAGTAGTGCTGCAGAAGAATGCTGTTTTCTTCAAATATCTACCTCTGTAGCATATTATATTAGTATCTTAATACAAAGTATTATAGGCCTAATATTTACAGACTTTAATGATTGTTTATAATGAGAGCTAAAAAGAATAATAATAAAGCCTTTAAGTTAATTAATAGAATAGGAAATCCAACAAGGAAGAAGTTCAAGCTTAGTGTGTGAGTTGACAGAATTCCTTTTAGCCAACATATGTGCCTAGAGGATTCAAGCTAGAGGCTTAGATGAAGAAGCCCTTGGTATGCATATGTGGCCCAACCTTTGATTTAGAATTCAGGAAGTCCATCTGTCCATTCACTGGCCATTTCAAGGGCCGGTCAACAGTCTACTGGGCCAAATTCTGTGGTCCCTTCTGTTCTGATTCTGATTTGTGGCAGATGTGTCTCTAGGATACAATGTCTTCATGCTCAGTCTCACGACATAAAATGCCTCCTTCAAGAGTTTCTTACAAATATAGGAAATAGTCATCATTTCACCTTTACTAAGTTTGGAAATTTTTTTTTTGAAAAAAAAAAAAAAAGATATTTGAGCCATCAAGCAACCATACACAGTTTAACATATGTCCAAGATGAAGTAGCATAATCCAACCAAAACAGTGCCAGTCTGACAAACCTCCACGTTGCCATCAGGAATGGGGTACCTCACTAACAACGTCTGAGTGCCTGACTTTTAAATTCTCATATATTAAGCTATATTAAGACAGGAAATTAGTCAGTCTAGCTCTACAATTTGTACTTTGATTCTTGATGCTGATATTGTTAACAGTGAAAGGGTCTGGAAAATGTACACCTCTGATAATTGTTAAAAGGGTCACTTAAAAAGGTAACAGACCTGAATCCAACTTCTGATCGGAAGCAGAAGGATAAGTGGCAATAAGAATCAGTTTCAAATTAAGAGAGACTGGAAGATGAATGAAACCACAGTTAAATGAATTTAGTTAACTAAATTCATTCAAGGAACATTCAATGTATAGATTTCCTTCCCAAGGGAAGCCGATATAGTAGCTTTCCTGGTTAATTTGCCAGGGTTGTCTGGTACTGATCAGAAGTACCTGTTAATCTATCAACTGTTGTTACTCGTTAAACTGGTTTGGTCCTTATTCACCTTTGATTTCCCTGTGACCAGGATTATATCAGAGGGATATACCATTCTCATTTCTTAAGCAGAACACTGACATCCTGTAAAATGCAATGCTACCTCAAAGTACCTTTAAGCCCTATTAGGAAGATTTACTCTCTAGCATCAGCCTGAAAGTCAAACTTTGAAAAATATGGCAGAAATGAACCATTTCAAAGGTTTGTGTTAAGTATGGATAAAGGGAGAAAAATAAAAAAGAAAGAGAAAAGGAGAAAAGAAAAAAGAAAGAAAAAGAGGGGAGAAGGAGGAGAGGGAAGAGAAAAAACAAGTTCTGGGCTTAAAAACCAAGAGTATTTTTATGGCATATGTTATAATCAAATTTTATTTCTATTTCTTAATGAAAATACCTTTATTATTTTTTTCTGATGTTAATACACATTCCTTCTGTCAAAATGTAAATACAGAAATGCACAAAATAGAATGTTAACATGCCCCATTATATTACCCTCTAACAAAAACGTATGTTAACAGTCTAGTATATAACCTCTTGTTTTGTTTTGTTGTTTTTGCATCTAAAATATATATGTGAATAATAGTAGTAACAGCAGCAGTAGTAGTAGTTATTTTACAAAAATGGAATCATACTATATATTATTCTGAAGGTTACTTTCTTGACTTAGCCATAAATGTTCAGCATCTTTTCATGTTAGAAAATATGGTCCTTTTTCACAGGGAGGGGAACACCACACACTGGGGCCTGTTGCAGGGGTGGTAGGAGGGAGAGCATCCCAGCACCCCAGCATGGTAATGCGTGTGGGGCTTAATACCTACGTGATGTGTTGATAGGTGCAACAGACCACCATGGCACACGTTTGCCTATGTAACAAATTACACGTCCTGCACATGTATCTGGAACTTGAAATAAAATTTTATACAGCCCTTTTTAATATAATAGGATCAGGAGACTTCTGTGTGACTCTTCTGTCATGTTTCTTTCTTTCTCTTTCTTTCTTTCTTTCTTTCTTTCTTTCTTTCTTTCTTTCTTTCTTTCTTTCTTTCTTTTTCTTTTCTTTCTTTCTTCTTTCATTCTTTCTTCTTTTTCTTTCTTCTCTCTCAGATGGAGTCTCACTCTGTCGCCCAGGCTGGAGTGCAATGGCTTGATCTCAGCTCACTACAACCTCTGCCTCCTGGGTTCAAGCAATTCTCCTGCCTCAGCCTCCCAGGTAGCTGAGATTACAAGTGCCTGCCACCATGCCCAGCTAATTTTTATATTTTTAGTACAGACGGGGTGTTACCATGTTGGTTAGGCTGATCTCGAACTCCTGACCTTAGGCAATCCACCCGCCTCAGCCTCCCAAAGTGCGGGGATTACAGGCATGAGCCATCACACCCAGCCCTCTTCTGTAATTTATTTATCCAATCCTTAAGTCATGGACATTTTAGTAGCTTTGATGTTTAGCCACAGAATACATCTTTGTGCATGTGCTTTTAAACTTGCTGATTTTTTTCTCCATAGGATACATTCTTAAAATATATCATTTACACTGTTATCCTATAACGCCAACTAGTTTGTGTGAAAAGGGAAGCATTCAAATAGTTCATGCAACAAACAGTAGACCTTCCTCCCTATGACCTGGCACATAATACTCTTTTCCTTTAAAAAAATATATTAGCAGTTAACATTCATATAGAAAAGTACACAGATCATAAAGACATAATTTATGATTTATGTGTTCAATATGACACACCCATATAAATAGTACCAGGCCCCAAAAAACTTACTAATGCAGGTTGAGCATCCTTAATCCAAAAATCCAAAGTCTGAAATGTCCCAAAATCTTAAACTTTTTGAGCACTGGCATGACACCACAATGCATGGCACCCTTTTCATCAAAAGGCAGCATGGCAGGTTGAGACTGAAAGCCTGCTGTTTGTTGTTGCCGTTGTTGAACAGCTGATACGAGTATTCTTGTGACGCAACTGTACTGCTTAATTACTTTTTTCTTTTTGAGATGGAGTCTCGCTCTGTCACTCAGGCTGAGATGCCATGGTTCGATCTCACCTTATTGCAACACCTGTCTCCCAGGTCCAAGCAATTATCCTGCTTCAGCCTCCCAAGTAGCTGGGAGATTCTCCTGCCCCAGTATCCCGAGTAGCTGGGATTACAGGTACTCAGGAGAGTACCTGTAAAAATTAGCTGCCACCATGCCCAGCTAATTTTTGTATTTTAAGTAGAAACGAGGTTTCACCATGTTGGCCAAGTTGGTCTCGAACTCCTGACTTCAAGTGATCCACCCACCTCGGCCTCCCAAAGTGCTGGGATTACAGGCGTGAGCCACCGCACCTGGCCTGCTTAGTTACCCTTGAACACATTTTTTTCTCTGTGTTATTGATGTTATATCTTTTAGTGTTAAGTATTTATGTGTAAGTGTAAGAAAATAATTGCTGTGAGCAGCATATAAATTTAGTCAGGAATGATGGTGATACCAAATAACCACACATTGTCCACATGGGTGGCTGAGATAGTGACACTTTTGCTTTCTGATGGTTCAATGCACACAACTTTCATGCAAAAAAATTTACACATATTGTATAAAATTAGCTTCAGGTTATGTGTATAAGGTGTATATGAAACATAAATGAATTTTGTGTTTAGACTTGGGTCTCATCCCTAAATATCTCATGTATATTCAAATATTCCAAAATCCAAACAAAAAAAAATCCCAAATCAGGAACACTACTGGTCCAGAGCATTTTGGATAAGGGATACTCAATCTGTACCATCTGCCATTCCCCTCAAGGAAAACTGTCATTCTCACAACTCCTCATGGGAAAGTCCTTGGTGAGCTTGGATGCTAGTCTCAGACCGTCAGAAAGACTCCTTGCCAACAAAGTGGGTCTAGTTGAATGGGATGAGTTTCCAAGATTCTTCGGTGTGTTCAAGTGTCACCCTATTATCCCTGTTGATTTGGTCTTACATTTTTCCACTGGACTCCCTGCTTGGCACATATTTTGATTCATATGATGAAAAAAAAAAGCCTCTGGATTAAAAAAATTTAACTTCTTTTTTTCTGCCTTCCTCTTGTTAGCCACTCAGCTCAGCTGTGAGTGTGGAGTGGATTTTGGGTTGCAAAAAGGGTCTTGGGCCCTCAATGTGTGTTTTTTCTCACTAGCTGGAGTTCCTACTGCACATTCTTTTTCAAAAATAAGTGACATATAAACAATGACCTTCAAATTTCAGTTAACTTTTGGAGGCCTCATTTCCCTGATTGCTAAAGACCTCACTTTCTGTTTCTCTGAATTTTTTTCCTTTGTTGTTATTAGTGCTTGTTTGGATTTCGGTTTTCTGTGGTTTTACTTGTTTGTTGGTTGGTTGGTTGATTTGTTTGTTTTGAGACGGAGTCTCGCTCTGTTACCAGGCTGGAGTGCAGTGGTGAGATCTCGGCTCACTGCAACCTCCACGTCCCAGGTTCAAGTGATTTTTCTCTCTTTTAATAGGGGAAAGTTAAGACTGAGAGGGATTATAAAGGAAAACAAAAGAATACATTAGGTACTTGATACATATTTGCAGTTAGTTTTACGATGAATGAAAAAAGCGAATATTTGCTTCTCTTATGCTCATCTGCTCATATGTTTTCATTCCTCTTATTATTTTCCTAAGAAGCTGAGGTTTTTGGATTAATTCCCTGGCATAGCGCTGCTAAGGAGACTGCTGCTCACATCACCATGGCTATGATCTGCGTCGAGGACTACTAGAAGTACGGTCCGTGCACCAGCGCCCATTTGAATTATTACTTATTTGTCATGAGATACGGAACTCGTGCCAGAATATAAATCAAATAAGGCTCTAGGCATACTTTTTAGTTTAGCTGTTTCCCTTTTCTCTTTTTCTTCTTTCGTAACAAGACTTTCTTGATGAAGGAAGCACTGTTTGCTGCAAGTTCCTCATCTCACAGGGACCTGTAACCAACACGTCAGGGAGGGGGCCAGGTGGCTGCTTTGAGTAGCTTTGATCTCCAAAGTAGCACTTCGTAGTCAAATTGAAAAATTTCTAAACATGTAAGCCTTCTTTTTTCTGTGCTGATTTGCTATTGAATTTTGGGCTGTTTTGGTTTCATTTTGGTTTGGTTTGGTTTAGCGTTGAAATGGAGTAGCTAACAGTCCTATGCTATGTGATACTCCTGAAGCTAGTGAATTATAATAAGCTTCCCCTACAACGACCATGAAGTGGGTATTTTCCTTGACCCTTTTTATTTCCACAGATGAGCACAGCATCATAGGTTGTGATGATAAAGGACTTGTAATTTTCAAAGGATGGGATTACCATGGAGTGTAACTTAAGGAATTCTTTTAAAAATGCATTTGGTTCACATTCAGCTTCATCATCTCACTATGGTAAACTCTATTGATTTTTATTGTGCCCTTCAGAATATATTTGTTATGACCCTCCAGCTTGTTCACAAGAATGTATTTTAGCATTTCCAGCACATTCCTCCATCCTTTCCTCAGTTATCCTGGTGAACGCTTGACCAAATAAAATCTTAGCTTTGTTAGACATTGTTGAAAGACACAACTGGTTTGATTTTAAAAATATGGGCAGAGTTTGCCCTGGAACCAGAAACTATTAATTTTATTTCCATAACTAAAACATTTCTAAAATTTAGAGAGGGTTCATCATCATTATTCTTTACTGCTGATGCTTACCCCCTTTCAGTAATCTTTACGATTTTACACAAGATCGTTTATTCATTCGTTAAATATTCTTTTACCTGCAAAAACGGAGTAAACATGAGCTACGTCTCCAAGAAGCTTCAAGTTTCTTTATTCCCTTATTCTTTCATTCATGCAGCCATCTAGCAAATGCTGATTGATCATCTTTATGCCATATCCTGTACTGGTCTGTGGATATAAAATAAGTGAATTGTTAGTTCTTTATTTTAGGACTTCTCAGTCTGTTAAAGCAGATAGGTAAATAAATACAGTAAGTATAATAAAATGTGAGAAATGCTAGTGTAGAAAGTTACAGAAAGTATGCTGAGAACGCAGAGAAGGGAGCCAGAAATTTGCATAAAGAAAGTACAGAGGTGAATAATAAACAGATGAGACAGAGGCTGGATAGCTTGAGTAAAGACTTGGAATGAATAAATTGGATTTGGGTTTAAGTTAGGGAGAGGACATGTACACGTATTAGGATTAAACGTAAGTATTTTTTAATTGGGGAACTGAAAATAGTAATAGTAAAAATGAGACTGGAAAAGTAGCCTGTGGCCAGATCATAAGAGACCGCTCATATAAGAGAAGTCTTTTAGCTTTCTTACTCGAGCTGGCTGCTATACAAATTGTAGATGCATTAGACTCATGCATATAATGATAAAATTCTATCCCTTCCTGTACATTGTTAAGAAGTATTCATTCAATGTATGACTGAATGCAGCAAAGAATATAGTTTTCTTAACCAAAGGTGATACACTGACCCTTACTTGTACGATGAGTTTTTTTTTCCTCTAGGAGTTATGAGTTAGTCTGATAGCCTCATTGCCTCTCACTGGTTCTCATTTGAAACCATTTGTGCCTGTTTAAGTGACAGCTGGTCAGGATTATCCGTATACAGTAGCAGCTCATCATATTCGAGCTTATTAAGGAACATGTCTTTGCCTCTACCCATAGCTAAATCTCATGCCCTTAAACCTAACGCTTCTATGAAATCAAAGCTAACCAAAACAGCCTTTAAAAACCTTCTTTCTCACCAGTACCAAAAGAGAGTTTTAACATATTACATACACAATTCATACAACTCTCAGATAGTCATAATTTGACTTATTTATGGTCAAATTCTTAGAGACCCATAATAAACTCAGCCATTAAAGTATAGTGAGACCTTACGTTGGTCCACAGAAGGAGAATAATGCCACAGTAACAAACCCCAAATCTCAGTGATTTAAAACAATTAAAGTTTACTGATGTTGACATTAAGTGTCAATGGGGCCAGCAAGGAGTGAAGAGACTCACTGTAGTAACACAAGGATGCAGACTGATTGATGTTGGCAGGTACTTACACCATGACACAATAACGGCAGCAGAGGTAAGGGGGTGGCAAATCTCACACCAGATCTTACATTTTCTATCCAGAAGTGACATGTCGCCTTTCACACACTTCATTGGTCTAAACAAGTCATATGGCCACCCTAAATTCAGAGGGAGTTAGAACATGCACTCCAACAACAGGCCTAGGAGAAGGCAATCAGAAACATTTCGTGAACAACACTAGTGACTGCAAGTCTCAAATGCATTCCTCCTCAACCCACAGCCTCCCCAAAGAGAAGGAATGGAATGAACATACAATTTGGAGATGGAGAGCTGTAGATTTGAATTCCAGACCTGCCTCTTAGTGGTGGGGTGAGCTTGGACCAGGCTTTGAATTCTCTGAGCTTGCGGGATGCAGTGGCTCATGCCTGTAATCCCAGCCCTTTGAGGCGGGCAGATTGGCTGAGGAGGCAGGCAGTGGTCAGGACTTTGAGGTCATTCTGGGCAACATGGTGAAACCCCGTCTCCACCAAAATACAAAAACTACTCAGGCGTGGTGGTGGGACCTGCAATTCCGGCTACTGGAGAGGCTGAGGCATGAGAATCACTTGAACCCAGGAGGTGGAGGTTGCAGTGAGCTGAGATCATGCCACTGCACTCCAGCCTGGGTGACAGAGCAAGACTCTGCATATTTAAAAAAAAAAATTCTCTGAGCTTTAATTTTCTCATCTGCTAAAAAAAAAATAGTGGGAGACAATAACAACTATCTTAGGGAGTTGTGGTAATTAAAGAAAATATGCATACATATAAAGACACACATCCAAAACTGGTGCATGCTTTTATTTGATAAATACTAGCAGCCATCATTTATGCTGCCCTTGTTCTTGTTTCTCAAACTGATTCGTCTGCACATTCTTTCACCCCCACAAGCATCCTGGGTTTGCCTTCATCTGCGAATCATGCTCTGAAAACAGACTGCTACTTCTCAATAAGTTGGGGATGCCCTCACCCACCCCTTCCCCTCCCCTGTACCTCTCATCATTCTTCTGCCATAATGTGTCCCCATGTCCCAGCTCACACCATTAAAACAAAAAAGAACTAATACTAGATTAAGAATAGTAAATATACAAGCTCTAATTGATTGGCAAAAAAAAAAAAAAAAGAATAGTGAATAATGGGTGAAAGTGTAGGCTATTTCTATGAGGGAAATAAAAATGCAGAGCTCATAGCCTCTGAAAGCAAGGTGACAAGCTCAGCCTTGGTAAAGAACAGTCAATTAAATCGTGTATTAAAGGTTATCCATAATTTCCTTGAGTAAAAAGATATTTACTTATATGTTTAAAATAATTTGTAACTATTTTCTATAGGTCACTACTCTGGAGTCTGTTTTCTACAAATAATTCCTAATTATTTTTCAGTTCCACCTTCTTACATTTTCAAGGTGAAATATGCTCTGGGAGAATGTGAGCCTACCCTTGTCTATTGCTTCTGTTTTGTCTTTGACAGGCTCTGGTCTTGAATCGTTATCTAAACTGACAACAGGCTTCTGAGGATTTGATTTCCACTCACAATTGATAGCCTGCCATCTCATTTTGTTCCATGTTATGAGGAACATGTGGACATTTTCTTTGTTTCCCAGACTTTTTAGTTCATTGTGCCACCTGTGAGAGAAAGCGAGAGCATTGGCAGGCTCGACCACTGTGTTCACACAGAGGATTAGCAGGACCACAGGAAACCCCACCTAGGAAGATGCTTTCCTAATGAAGGACACAACGCCCTCTTTCTGTTTTCTCCCTTCCCAGGTGTCCTTGGAAATCCAGGTAGATGAGTAATTTTGCAGCCATGAGAGAGCGCTTAGTCTCCTTGTAGAGATCGTGTTTTATGTAACCTCTGTCTAATAACAGACTCATCTGGTACTATTTCAGGTCCCTACCTGTATCCTCAGTCATATGATTGGTGATGACTGGGAAAAACACTATTCACATCAATGTTTCCTATTTTTTTTAATTGCAACTGCATTTTGCCATGACTAGATTCAATTTCTAAACTGTTCATTGACCACCTTGCAAGAGTCTGCCCTGGACTGTAAGTGAGTTCATGGGGTCAAGTTTAGACTCTTTCTACACTAGAGAACACACCCAAACCAAGGTAATTAAGGAGGTGGTTGCTAGTCATAAGAGTTGTAAGGAGGGTGAGCATTTTTGTCTGTGGAACTTGCCGTTTGCAGCCTCTTTGACTTAGCCGCCTAGTAAAGTCTCTACTTCTTTTAGTTTATCTGCTGCTTTTGAAGTCCCTACTTTGAACCTGGACCACATTGGCTGTTGTGGGTTCTCCCTGATCTTCTCACGGATCACCTACTTATTAGTTCTCATTAGAAAACCGCTAGTCCCAAGCTTTGACTGGGTATTTAAACTGCAGGAGAGACATCCTTGGCTGCCTCTGAAGATGACTGATGATGTAAGATGCACATAACAGGATTACTTGCTCCTGGAGGCCCAGATGAGATGCAGTCCAGTGGGTGGTGGCAGGAGTAGGGTTGTGAATAAGGCTTACTGGTGAGTCACCGTTCCTGGTCTTCAGGCAGCCTCTCCCACCAACATGGATGCAGTTTCCTGGTCATATTAAACTTCCTCTAGTTCATCCTCCGAAGCTTCACGGCAAGTTTTTGTGGCTTACTGGGCATCATGAGCTGATGATAGCAGCAAGTAGTTGAGCTTTTCTGATGCCCACAGAAGAATCTGGCTTCCATCATTGTATTTCCTTAGAAGCTTCTAACATTTTGGCTGACTTACTGCATATTTTTCTAAGCATATTTTCCTGAGTTCCTTGGGATAAATTATTTTCTTCCTCAACTTGTATGTTGAAAATTTCTAAACCTGTTGAAAAGTTGCAAGAATAACAACAATAAATACCTATATGTCTGTCAACTGGATTAACCAGTTGTTAACATTTTGACACATGTGTTTTATGTATGTATGTATATGTGTATGTGTGGGTACTTTTTTTGCTATTTTGGCTGAACCACTTGAGGGCTAGTTGATAATATGACATTTTATGGCTAGATATGCATTTCCTAAGAACAAGAACATTCTCCTATATTACCACTAGGAAGTTTAATATTGATATGATATAATTATCTAACGTACAGTCTATATTCAAATTTTCCTAGTGGCCCTAATAATGTGTTTTATAACAAAGATTTTTTTTTCTTTTAATTGATCCAAGATCCATCAAGGATCTTATATTGAGTATCCTTGTAAGGGGAGAAATCTTGAGGTCTGAATCCTACTTTTTTTCTCTGAGTATTCAGCTGACTACTAAATAATATAATATGGCCAAAATTGAATGTATTCAAAACTTAGCCTGCCTAAGCTGCCAATTACCAGGCATTATTCTTTTTAAATACCCACTTTACTCTTGAAAGCATTATCATACTTTGACTGTCAGCCTTGGAGAACTGGAAGAATGAGATCATTTATCTGGCAAAATTCATATGTATATGTTATGCCAAACACTTGCCTAATATCTGGATGAGATGAGCAATTTACAGACTGTGTAATCAACTAGGGTTCTATCTGTAGTTGTGTTATGAGAAACAATGGTTCATTAATTCAAGGAAATGCTATGCCTTGATTAAAAATGTCATTAAGTGAAAGACTCTGTTAGCTTGAATTCCTATTGGGAAATGCAAGACACATAACATTCATGCATATTTGTGATGTTCTAATCCATTTTTAGGGAATAGGTTATTATATAAAGTACCCTAGTTTAAACAAATACATGACTACAGTTGTCAATAGAGATAGATATAAATAGTGACCTGTTTAATTATTTTGCTAATGCTGAAGTTTCGTTTTTGTATTTTTTTTCAGACAAGTGGATCTGAAATCTACCAATGATCTTGCATTACATTAAGGGGAAAAATATCTCCTTAATGGGGAGTCTTTACTTTTTGTTTTCAAATTGTGTGTATACATGTGATCTTATGGATAATGGTTCTTCTTCCTTGTTGTATTCTTATGTGCAAAAATAGAGAACTGGTTACATTGGTTAGCTTACATTGCTCTTTCTATGAATCAAGCCTCAACTATCAAGATATTTTAAGTGGCAATGAAGTTTTGGGTCTATGTTATGGAGTGAATGAAATATTTACTGCATATCTATTCTTATAAATTACACACACACACACACACACACACACACACACACACACACAATAATAGACATTTACAGGAACATAGACCAACAAAAAGGTTGTTATTAAACTCATTAGCCTGGATGCCTATGGGAGACAGAATTTCAAGTTCTTCCCTGCTCTCTTAGGACAGTTTTAGAGGCAAAAAGGCCCCTGAAGCCTGAGGATACCTAGTAGTTTACATATAAAGGACTTAAAAAAAAGCTCTGGCTGAGTCATTCCCAGGGATTTATGACAATCACAAATTTATTTTACAAGTACAAAATCTTTCTAAATAACACTCTATATATGAGACAGTTATGAACATTTTCTGATTGGACAAAAAATATATATTGGATACAAATTATTTTACTATAGAGACAAAATGAGACACAAAAGAAAAGGAACAAACACCCTTCCATTATCCTAGCACAGGATGTTTCATGAGAATTCTACTTTATTTCACTTATTTTTTTGAGACAGGGTCTCATTCTGTCACCTTGGCTGGAGTGCAGTGGCACAATCATGGCTCACTACAGCCTTGACCTTCCAGGCTCAAGCGATGTTCTTACCTCAGCCTCTGAGTAACTGAAGCTAGAGGTGCATGCCACCATGCCTGGCTGTGGTTTGGATTTTTGGTAGAGGCAGGTTTTTGCCATATTGCCCAGGCTGGTTTTAAACTCCTGGGCTCAAGAGATCCTCCTGCCTCAGCCTCCAAAAGTGCAGGGATCACAGGCGTAAGTCACCATGTCCATTCAGAGAATTTTTTGAAAGGTTGTCTAGTTTTGCTAAGAATAAGCAAGACTTTTTGTTTACTAATGCCATGATTTAACCAATTTTAGCTACTCTGAGGTTAAAAGATGTCTTTCTTAATGTACTTCTAAAATACTGGAAATGATCAGAGCTGGTAGGGTGAAAGAATTGATTGCAAAAGCTCTCATTTAAAATGAGGTAGGAGAATCACTTGAACCCAGGAGGTGAGGTTGTAGTGAGCCGAGATTGCGCCACTGCACTCCAGCCTGGACAACAGAGAGAGACTGCCTCAAAAAAAAAAAAAAAATGCTGTAACATCTTGAAAAGCCAATATTATTTTTACCTTCTTTCTTCCCATCGATCCCTTATAATCTTGCTTATGATCTTCAAGTCATTATTTCTCTGGCTGTTGACTCTTCCTGTCAATCAAGTGTTTAGCCAATGACCTTTTCTCCTGCTCTCTGAATGTGCCTTGCCTCATTCTGCTACTTCTTATCCAGTTCTTGTTTCCCTCAACCTTCAGATTACTCCTTTTCGTGTTTTGATTTAGGCTAATTATGTTAGCCAAGATGGGTCCAGTCTCTGTGAATGCAGGAAATCTACTCCTTGGTCTTTTCTAAACACCATAAAAGAATCATGAAAATGCTATGCCTGGACCTGGTTTTGTACTTGACCTTTTTATCTAGAAAATTACCCATTTAACTATCTATTTTATTGTAAGACACTATGTTTTTAAATGCTCATTCTTGCTAAGGCAGTGATTTGGATGTAAAATCCTTCCATGGATATAAACATACTAAAAAATTTTTTAAGAATAATAGTTTCAGCTGGGTAGGGTGGCTCATGCCTGTAAATCCCAGCACTTTGGGAGGCTGAGATTGGCAGATCACCTGAGGCCAGGAGTTCAAGACCAGCCTGGTCCACACAGCGAAACCCCACCTCTACTAAAAATACAAAAATTAGCCAGGCATGGTGGCAGGTGCCTGTAATCCCAGCTACTAGGGAGGCTGAGGCAGGAGAATTGCTTTAATCTGGGAGGCAGAGGTTGCAGTGAGCTGATATTGTGCCACTGCACTCCAGCCTCAGTGACAGACTGAGACTCTGTCTCGAAAAAAAGAAGAAGAGGAGGAGGAGTTTGATTTCCCCCAGAGCACAAAGCTAAATAAATGCAAGGGCCTTATACTTAATTACTTTTGAGACTGTATAAGGTAGATGATGAAAACACTTAGTTCATATCCTTTTTTGAAAAATTCTCCTGTGTTCTTTTATAGCTTCCATCTATCAATTCTGTCTTATATATCAAGAAAAATATATTGTGAATATTCTGAGAATTATACCTTATGTAGTAACTAATTTTTAAAGTAGTGCAAAATAAGTTCTCTAAAGTAAAAATATTCAGAGTATAATTTACATTTATTTTTACTTCTTGCTGAGGCATATTTTAGAAAGCCTAGGAGTAATCCAGGCAGACAAAAGCCATCACTAAGGGAGAGATGGAGGAGACGGGGCTGAAACCAAAGCCACCTAATGACCTGCCCTGGAATTGATTTTTAAAATACCTCACCGATACCAAGCTCTTATTTGTCATTTCTGTAATTTTTATCCACCAAAGTACTATGAAAACATTCTGATTGTATTTTCTGATCATTCATTTAAGCTGTAGATTAAAAGGACTGTTCATTTTCATCTTTTGTCTCACGTCAACCAGTCCAGATCCCGGAATTCCAATGGACGATTCAGAATCTTCATCTCCCCACCTTTCTTCACATAACGTGGCCTTCTAATTCAATGTTCTCAATGTGCAATAGCAGATAGATGCAGTTTATTTCCTTAACTTGGCTTTGGTTTTTATTGAGAAGGACTCATAATGAGAGTTCACACAAAACTCTGCTCTCCCAAAGCACTGTACTAAGTAAAGGTGGTTCTCAAACAGGTAACTCTATGGATGGCTGAGTCAGTTTTGAGTAAGGGTAGCACATAAGATAATAAACTTTATTTCTGTTACTGCAAGTCCAGGGGTAAATGTTTGCCATTGAATGCAAGTGAAGATTTACATTTAGAGAAGGATGGTGGGAAGTGTGTATTGTCAGCAGTAATCTTCTCTCAGCTAGCATGATGTAAAAGGCCACTAAGCTGAGAGAAAGCATTAAGAGAGAAGATAGTTGTGCAAAGGGTAGAGGAATGGCTGCAAGGTCTTATATAAAATATGCATTTCCTCAATAGAATGAGAAACAGCTTTGCTCAGATGTGATAAGTTCCCTTCTGGATTCTGGAAATACTCATTTTTAGGTGTTCTATGAAGGAAAAGATCGAATACATCATCTAAAACCATTAATTCCATTCGACTATCAAATCTTCCTTTTGCGTACTGGAAAAAGCATTTTACTATTTGTGTTAATACTTTATGGCACTTTCCTCATATTTTTGAGAGGATCACCTTTTGAAGTTATGACAGCAGAACTTGATAATGATGGAACATTGATGTGGCATCTAACAGCCAGGCAAGGAAACAAAGCAGCTTGTCCCAGTTTTCCATAACAAAAACCTTTCAAATAGTCATTATTCACGTAGAAATGTATTTGAATAAAGGTCTTGAAATTTGAAATTGCTGTGCCATGTTTGAGGCTGACTGGTAGGCTGAGTTTTACAAACCATTGTGTCATAGAATTCAAGGCCATGGCACAAGCTGTGCCCACACGCTGACTGCATGTGTCCTGCCATGCTTATATGAGAGCACTCAGAGATGACAGCTGGTCAACTCTTCATTTATGGAGAATGGAGGTACGTGCTAGAGAGTACGCTTTTCTTCTTCCAAAATATCACCAGTACCCATAATTCTTCTGCAGGAAGGAAAGCTTCCATTCTTTAGAAGGGGTCCCAGGGCTATGGTGCTAAATGACTTGGAACCGGAGACCCCAGGTCTGCACTGTCTATGTGGTTTCCCATTTTCCCCACCCCACTGGGCACATGGTAAGAGACTGTGCATCCCCCCTTCCTCACTTCACTAGGGCACTGCTTTTGTGTACATTTCTTCCCAGACCAGGCATTTATTCCCAGAGAAAAAGGGAAAGATGGCTGACCACAAGCTAAAACATTTCCACAGGTCTTCATTTACGATGTTTTGATCCAGCTGTCTCATTTTCCTTTCTCAAAAATCACCTTCTGAGGACAGTGATTCTGAGGGGGAAAAAAAGCATCAAAATCCCCCTGTGGCTTTAGGTGTCACCTGAAATGAGAGTCTGCTGGTGCTGCCCGAGACAGGTCAAGGCTATGCATTTAAGATGAAGTCTCTTTCTTCTTTTCCTCAAACCTTATCTGTTTGGGAGCAACAGCCCAAGAAGCATCTTCCTGAAACACACTCATTTGATTTCATTTCCGCAGTGCCACCTCCAGCCTCATTCCACACTGTCACAATGCCTAAACACACACAGCCTGGGTCATCCTGAGCATTATACAGCTACTATTAAATCCAACCCAAGAGAAAGAAGATATTCCCATTTTGGAAACCTCAATAAGGAAATGAGAATTAACATCCAAATTAAAATCCTTTCTAACCGTGCACATGCTCTGTTATTTCAGAGCAGATGAAATAGTGAAATGAAATCTGTGTAGCTGTGATTTTAAATTAAGAAGTACCCTGGAAATGATAGTAAATCAATAATATTTGGGGGGAATATTTAAGGAAGACGATATTTAGTTGTGAAACGTCAAATAAGGGCACAAGTTTTCATTTCCTGGTTTTTTCCTATTTTTCCAAGGCCACTTAAAAGATCAGATGCTTTACCCAAACCTCCTGAGCCCCACTTCCTATAAACCACCCTGTCGACAGTTGAGGCTCATGGTGGAGTTTTGGCTGAAAGGAGGCAATCTTCAGGCAGTTAAAACCTACTCTGGGAATATTTACCCTATAAAATGATATTAACAAGAGGTCTGGTAGCCAGATGTGAGCTTTATCCCCTGAATTGCTGATACCAGAGCGACATTGTCTGTGCCTCCAGCCCCACCTCTAGAAAATGGTACCAATTTGGGTAGCAGAGAAGGTGGCTTTAGAAAAATCGGCCAACTTCAGCTGAATCTTTGACCTATACCTGTCTAAACTGTAGGACTAAGACAGACTTTGAAAGTCCCTCTAGACTTTCTAGAAGGAACTATCTAACTACTGGCGCTTTACTTGGGATGGCCTTTTATTCTTTAAGTATGATTATGGAAAATGTTATCACATCTTAACTCAAGACCTCCTGGGGAAGTAGGAAAGATAAGTATCACTGTTGTGCAAATGAGAAAAATTAACTTTCAGGACTAAACTGGGGACTTGCCCAAAGCAAGTGGCAGATAGAAACTAGTTACCCAAAGCATAATTTTTCTCTTACTACCACAGTTGAGAAAATCAAGAACACAGTTTAGGCATGGATTCTCGTCAGTTTTTCGTCACTGTCTAGCTGTGTACCCTGAGTAAATCACAATGTCTTTGCATGTCAGTTTTCTCATCTGCAGAATGGGAATGATTCCTGCTCTACCTGCCCTGCAAAGTAGTCATAAGGAACACACAAGATGCATAGTCTTTACCTTATCCACCCATGCTAGAAAAGAAATGATGTTTATATTTGATCCTTCCTACTGAAACGTTAGGGAAATTGAAACCAGATGGTATAAGGGGTGAGGGTGGGGAGAAGCCAAAAGCCCTTGCTTGCCTTCTAATTAGAGATGTGCTTTTGTCAAATCAACTAGCTTCTTTATTTCTCTGTTTCCTCTGCTACACTTAGGAGGTTGTACTGGAACATTTTAAATAGTTTTTCCCATCCAATCTGTGAGGTTTCTATCCTAGTTTTCTTTTCTATGCTGCCTCTGTGACTCTTTGCTATATTCCCCAAAGATGAACAGCTGGAACATTTACGTGCTGTAAAAAGGCTAGGTATTGCCAAATCAGTGTAACACATTTGCAGTCCCACTGTGATTCTTCCTTTTTTTTTTTTTTTCTCAAGGATGGTTAAGAACCTGTACCAGCCTAATGGAATTAAAATCACCAGGCAATGCAAAATGAGGAGTAGGAGTCAAATTATTTTAAGAACTACTAAGACACCATCCCTAGCCTACTCAAGAACTCACTAGGACTCATTAGACTGCGTGTCACCCAACAGGGACAGCCCTCTTTGAAGTGTACCCACTTTGACAAGGATCATTAGTGCTGTTCAGCTGCAGCCACAGTGGCAAATGTCAACCCCTACAGGAGTTAGTGCTTAATTAGATTTGAAGAACAGAAAGAAAAGGCAAGTTCTCCAGGTAAAATGCAGGGCAAAGTTTAGAAAGAGAAAGCTAGAGGCAGTGAATGTTTTCCTGTTAGTATTGCACCACAATGGAAGCAAGATTTAGAAATGTACAACGAGAGCTATACAGAGCTAGGAAGAGCATCTTTTCTGGACTAGAAGAGATGTATCTATCAGACAGGAGAGATATTCTTGTCTCGCAGACTGCACACAGTGAAGTGCTTTTCTTTGCACCTAAGAAGAAATGGTTCCCCCTCTACACCCCTTAAAACACAATACCCTACACTCACCCATCCACCATCCCCCTTTGTCCCCCACCACACACTAAACTCATTTTTTCTCCAACACTTAACAGTTCAGCATACTTCCATGTCTATTACGTTGGTCCATGCATAACACCATGAGAAGATGAAGCAGGTGTGGACCATTTTACGAATAAGAAAAGTGATGCTCAGAAAACATAGGTAATTTGCCCAGTTTCCCAAAGATAATGGAGAACTCAGGACTCAAACCTAAGTCTCTTTAACAGCAAACCTGATACTCTCTCTACATTCAGAGAGAATCCAACCTTTGTTCTTCTTCTTAACAAACCTAAAGCTTTTAAATTAAATGCCTAAAGTGTGTAAAACAAAGTACCTAGGTACCTTTAAGACAAAGAGTTACATAGAAATGGCACCTGATTTCAAGGAGATAGAATTTTTATAAACAAATCAGCATCTTATAAACATTCAGTAAAATGCAAACTCACATGTGCAGTGATTTTCCAAAGTGTGCTAGAGGGATTTACTGGTCAGGAATTATGCTAATGAGCTGGAGAATGTATGGAATTAATTTTCTGGGGGAGGGAGGTTTGGAGCTAACTTTTGGTGTTCTCATCTCAGAGTATATACTTGGAGCATCTATTGAAATCGCAGCAGATGGAGCACATCATAAATGTATTTTTTCTTTTATCTTCAGTTCCTCGGAGAAACATGGTACCTAGGGTACTGTAGAACAGAAAATAAAAGTTCATTTTATACTATCATTTGTAATATAAAGATATAAACATGACTGATTCCTAAGGGAGTTATTTCATCTTGTTTCCTCCCTGGTGAGTTTTCTAATTAATCCCTACTGAAATAAAAACCAAAAATGAATTTCAAATCTGATATTTTCTGAAGAATGCACTGAGTTGCTTTTTTTGTTTTTTCAGTCTTGATGCACACCTGATCCCCTGCTGCCTTTGAGAAACAAGAAGTTTTGTTGTGCTGATTTAACAGCCTGTGATTTCTGCAAACACGACCGTGAAAAAAATGCCAAGCTGTCCTGTGTAATCCCTGTGTGAAGTTTCAACTTTAATCTAGCAGTTCATTCCTTCACCCTCCACAAAGATGTCTGAACCTGACACTTCCTCGGGGTTTTCAGGAAGTGTGGAGAATGGAACTTTCCTTGAGCTGTTTCCCACATCCCTGTCCACATCAGTGGACCCATCCTCAGGTCACCTGTCAAACGTCTACATCTATGTGTCCATATTCCTCAGCCTTTTAGCATTTCTGCTTCTGCTTTTAATCATTGCCCTCCAGAGGCTCAAAAATATCATCTCCTCCAGTTCCTCCTACCCAGAGTATCCAAGCGACGCTGGAAGTTCTTTCACCAATTTGGAAGTCTGCAGCATTTCCTCTCAGAGGTCCACTTTTTCAAACCTTTCATCCTGAGAAAAATGGAAGAGTCATTAAATGTGGCAGCAGCTTTGGCGTCCCCTCATGGGAGTATCGCGTGAAGCGTTGCCTGATGAAAGAAATGACCCCTTTGGTGTAGACCTGCTTCTTCTCCTTGATCTCTGATTTCTTTTCTATTCATGATGCTTTCATTTGGGGATGGAGACGCTGATGCTGGTGGAAATGTGTGCAAAACCGAAGGTGCAGAGTTTCACACAAACGGCTCGCTGAGTCTGGAGTGGTCTTCTTTGGGTAGGTCAGTTCATTCCGCTTTGTTGGGTGCCGTAGATTCATCTGAGGTGGCCTCTCCGAGTTTGCTGGACATGGACTCTTGCATTTCATGTCTTTTACAAAAGCATGACATCAACTGAGCCTGCAGAAACTGGAAAATCAAGTCTGACCTATGTAGAAGATATTTTCCATATTTAAAAGATAAAGTGGAGACACCAAATTTAAAAAGGAAGAGAGTCAATTTAGATTTAATGTATGGCATTTCTAAAACTGAGAGTAAACATATGCTAAACATTTTCTTTAACTTCACTGTAACAAGTGAAAATACACTTATTGATCAATGTAAGTCATTTGGAAAAGTTTTGGAAGAGTCTACATTTTAATAGCAAGACACACACGTATTATGATGGAGTTTGTGATGTATTTCTGCCTCCTGTAGTTTTATTTTGTGTTTCTGCTTATGTTTTAGTCAGAATGCCCCAAAGTTGTGGAATTCTTGGTGATTAATTGCTGTTACTAGCACTAAGAGGAGCACCAGAAGAGATGCCAAGAAGTTTTTATATGAATAATTTCTATCAGTGAGAATTAAGCATATGGAAAATACTCATTTAGTTGTATTTTATACAGTAATAACTTAGCTGTCTTGTAAGTTCCTTGATTCGGTTTCATAGTCTTTATAATTTTAGTGCAGAATCATATTAGGCCTCCAAGATGTCTGACATTTGTTCACTCACATTAGGTTGCCAAACTTAGAGACTGAATTAGAAATATGTGTGTTGTTATATACTCCACGAATGTCTCGTCTCTGATAATTAGTTGCTGTATGTTAAAATAATACTCTACATTCGGATTTCAGGATGTGAGTTTGTATTAAAAATTGTAGGCACTCAAGCTATGTAGCTGCTGGCAGGGTTAGGGATCCTAGGAGCTGCTGTGCTGCAGGCAGCCAATTATGTCTGAACTTGGCTGGGGAGTGGGAGGGGCTGCCTTTGAAATTAGGCACACAGGTGAGCTCTGACATTGAATGTGGGGGAACTCAAGCTGCCCCTAAAAACAAAACAAACAAACTGCAGCTCCTTAAGAGTAAGAATTTTAATTTAATTTTAAGAATAAATGGCGTACAGGGTAAACACTAAACTTAACCTACGGAAGGCCACTGCATCAACATGCCACTGTCTTCCCATAGCAACCGAATCATTCCTTGTTCAAAACATTTAATAATCTTAAGCAGTGAGGCTTCCACACATTCTGTGGTTGGGTTGTACAGTCAGCACTCGCCAGTGACTAGAATGGGGGAAACAATACACTGTTTGTACAGGGTTTATCAGTCTAAAATGCTGAGAGAGTGGAGGTCTAGGAATGAAAATCAGAAGGCTTCTTCTTCTTGTAATTCATAAGCCTCACTTAAATCAGACCACATTTAACTATTTATATATCAAATATGTCCCCAAACATTGTAAGACCAGAACAGAGTTGCTGCCCTAAAATGTATAATTAGTGAAAAATTTGCCTCTGTTACAGTTTAAAGCATGACAGTAGGTTGGGTATTATTATGTACTATAAAAACTGGACTAGATAAACTGCTATTTTAGTGCATTATTAGCATTCTCTGAGTATATATATGTATGTGTGTATACACACACACACACACACACACACACACATATACACACTCATATACTCCCAATTAAAAGTAGCGTGAAAGCTACACAGAATTACAGAGGCATCTATATTGTCACTTTTGCTCTTCGACTAATCCTGTGCCGTTTTGGTTATAGAGAGAAAAAAGGACATGGGTGAAGTGATTTTTTTTTAAATAAAAGGACAAATTTGCCACACAACAGAACAATCTGAGTATGCTCCGTCCTCAGGGTATCTTTTTATCCTTTCCTTGTGAAAGAGATACAAAGATATCTGACAACAAAACTACTTTAAAAATCAAATCAAATCGAATCCACAAGCACACTCCCATTCCTCCCCTGCTACAATGGTTCTTGCTCTCAACATTAAGTAGGCAAATTAAGAGCCACATTCAAATACATAAAACAGGATTTGTCATTAGAAGCTTACCAAGTAACAGATTGTACAACTTGAGATGAATTCATGTTGTTTAAGAAGTTCAGAAAGGTTGGAAGATGGGTTTATAAATAAAGAAGTGGAGTCCATTGAAAGCCTGGTTCTTTGATTTTTTTTCAGTGAGGTGATTTATAATCTCTTCTAGAGAAGAAGCTTTTCCTAAGAGTTTTAAGCACAAACCACCCACCCACACACACACACACACACGTATAGAGAGACACATATTTACATATAAATATATCACTCCTTTTCTGTACATTCTCTCGGAAGAAGGGTCAGTAATGTGTGACTCAAATGTCAGCCTCTCTCCAGCCCTGCAACGGTCACCTCCCTCTACGACAGTGAGTCCCACATTTCTCTCATGAAAAGAATAATCTGGGTGTTTTGACAATATAGAGGATCCCATGCCACACCCCAGACCTTCAGGAGTGAACCCAGGGTGTTTCTGGATATTTTTAACAAGGACTCCAGTGGATACTGATGATCAGCAGGACACACTGTGGCTGAGAAAGGATCACATGTATTGCGCTTACGTATTTGCAGAGAACAGGGGTCTTACCTCTCAACCACTGCCCTTGTAACTGCAGTTGCTCCGAGCTGAGCATCCCCTGCACAGCTCAAAATCCTCACTGGGACCTACTTTCTTGCTCGAGTCTGGATCCAGCCACCCTTCTCCTCAATGGAAAGCTGCTGCTATTGGAATAAACTTGGCGAAAGCGGGAAGTGCAAAAAGCCACATCTCTTGTGCCATCTCTGAATTGCCCCCAAGATGATATGCATGGAACAGACTAGGTTAGAGGACTGGGGGTAGCTGATGGGATTTATAAGATGAGAGAAAATATTTTACACTGAGTACTAAGTAAGACTATTCCCACAGTCCAAAGGAAAACAACAACAACTAAGAAAACATTATCTAGGAGAAGTGCCAGTTCCTTCACTTGCTCCCCTGTCTTAAAGTCTGCCTTGCACCCGTCTGAGAGAGGCTCCCACTTCAACCCAATGCCAGGTCCCACTCTCTCACTCTCTGTTAGAAAGTCCCCTGGTATATGTTCCTATCAGTCCAACACCCTGGACCTAGGACTTCAGAGACCCTTAGTTATTCAAGAGAGACCACTCCCAGGCCGCATATGGATGGGTGTGGTGTAGGTGAGCTCCATGTAGCAGAGGAGTTCAGGTAGGCTCTGGATCTCCAGGACCAGTTCTCTGCAGTATCTCTCCATCAGTGAGAGAACAACTGCACTTCTCCTGCTTCCTGGTTATCCAGCCAGACCCAGTATGCATCTGTGTGCATGAACACACATACACATACACACAGAAACTCACAGACATACACTCTCCTTCCAAGAACAAATAATAATCCCCAGTGTTTGAAGACAGCACCTCTGTTTTCAAAGTCTGCTTACTTCAGTTTCACCGTGCCTTCAACAGTGAGCTGAGCACAGTAATTCCTTCTCACTCATCCTCCTTCAAAGCCATGCCTAAACATCTGCAGAGACCTCATCAAACCATTGCAAGTATAGCTTTTATCTTGGATTGGGTCCACTCTGAGTTAGGGTGTTTGGACACCCTGGACACTATAATAAGACATTATTATCAATAGGAACTCATTAAATAAAAGAATACATGTGGTGTTTGGTTTTCTGTTCCTGTGTTAGTTTACTGAGGATAATGGCTTCCAGCTCCATCCATGTCCGGGCAAAGGACATGATCTCATTCCTTTTTGTAGCTGCATAGTATTCCATGGTGTATGTGTAGCACATTTCCTTTATCCAGCCTATCATTGATGGGCATTTGGGTTGATTCATTACCTATGTAACAAACCTGCACATCCTCCACATGCACCCCAGAACTTAAAATTTAAATTTAAATTTAAAAAATAAAATAAATGAATACATCCTTTGTCACTAAGATAAAACAGACAGATATAGGTCTTGCCCTCATGGAGCTTATAATCTAGTAAGGAAGGTCCAAAAACAAATGAATAAACAATACGTATAATTGCTATTGCAATTAGCACTATGAAGAGAATAAAATTGTAAAATAATAAACAACAAGGGAAACTCACCAGACATAGTGGTCAAAGAGGGCCTTCCTAATGAGATCATAGTATTTGAAGGGTGTTGGGGAGAGTCTTCTCCACAAAGGGATAGAGTCTACAAAGGCCCTGTGGCAGGAAAGGGCTAGGCTTGTGAACAAAACAGTCAGAGTGCTGGGGCGCAGAGTGTGAGGTTGAAGCAGGGGCAGGATAGGTTATGTAGGAACTGGTAGATTAGAGTAGTAACTTGGATTTTATTTGGAGTATGACAAGAATCCATTGAAGGATTTTGAACAGGTAAGTTACATAATTGAATTTTTGCTTCAGAAACATGACTGTAGATGTTTTGTAGAAAATAAACCAGTGATGGACAAAAAGTCCTATTCAGATCCACCCTGGGTGGGGTATGGGAGTAGGTGGAGAGTTGTTCTCCCAGCTACAAATATCTGTTCATCTTCTAGCCATGGAAACGGCCTGAGCTGAGAATGAGTATTGCCACACACTCTCCTCCTTCCTCCTCCCATTTCCACCACGCACTCACCTCCCTCTCTCTCCTGCTCTCTCTCTCTCTCTCTCTCTCTCTCTCTCTCTCTCTCTCTCACACACACACACACACACACACACACACACACACACACACACAGACAGAGTTCTTCTCAGATTCTCCCCTCCTCACCTAATGTTCCTCCATTTGGCCCTTGTTTAAAGTATTTCAATCATGTTGTAGTCCATGTAACTATTACTCCAGTATTTTTAACATGATGTGTGACTAATGTTGCAATGAAACTCTAATACTGCAGCAAAGTTGAAGCATTTAAAATTGTTGCTCCTTTTTAAATTCCATTCTCAAAACAGCTATTATTCTTGATGCACTATACGGCTCATTCCTATGATTCCAGGCTCTTGTGGAGAGTTGGCATTTTGGGGTAGTTTCTCCTTGGTTATCTATCTGCCCTGCTTAGCTAACACTACATGCCATAGGATACAGAATTTGGATTCAGACCACGTCCTAAATGTTAACTCTATGACCTTAAGCAACCTCTCTGAGACTCCAGATCTTGGTAACTGGAAGAGAATAATAACCTCCTTACAACGTTGTGAGAATTAAGAAACTATATGTGTTAAGCGTGGAGGGTGCCCAGTTTCCTGGAGTCTTGAACAAAGAATTGGACAAAATGCTCAAAGCAAGGAAAAAATGAAGGGTTTTATTGAAAAGGAAAGTACCCTCCACTGTGTGGGAGCAGGCCTGAGCATAAGGGCTGCAAGGCCCCATTACTCAGAATTTTGGGGAGTTTAAATACCGTCTAGAGGACTCCATTGTTTACTTGGGGTACACCCTATATAAAGGAAGAGGATGACGTTACAAAGTCATTTACTTGGTCTGTGCCCTTCGGAGGATATTTCCTGTCATAGCTGAAGTGTGAATCAGCCTTAGGTTTCCTGCCTCCAGACCCTATTTTCCTGCCTCATCTCCTCCCTGAGAGATGTGATCCCCATACATCTTTACAGGAGGCAGAGGAACCTATGGTCTTTTTTTGGTAACTGCTTCATGCTGGCTTGGGTCATAGTCCCCACCTACTGGGGAATCACAGAACTCTCCCTGCTCTATCTAGTGGAGGTCAGGTAGCTCCTTGATGTCTAAGGGCGGTGTCTTCACCTGGAACTGGCTGAAACCTTTGTTGCATCATCTCCTGAAGCTTGATGGTCTCTAGGTGAGAGGAAATGAATTTGGTTAAAAGATTTAATGGGAACTTCAGGGAATGAATACCTATGCTGTCAGAAATGTCTGTTACAGAGATTTGCAGAAGAGAAGAAAAGAAAACCTGGTCTTTTCTAGATTCCGTGCATTTCCTTAAAGTCTTAGCACGAACGACTCCGTTTTGCTTTGGATTGGTCTTTTGGGGCCTAGTGCATGAGCTTAGCCCAAAACAATGACTTCCAAGAATTTTGTTTTTAAAATTCCCCCTTTTTGGTGAGGTTCTCACTTAGGTGAGAGTGTGACCAAAACTTATGGCCTTTGTGCCACTCTCAGTTACCATCATTTTGGGTTGTATGTTATGGTGTCCTCATGGTTGCACATTTCTTTTAGCTTTTGCCATTCCAGTTGAAGAGAGACCATATGACATTCTAGAGATGGCTGCGCGCAAGCATTTAAAACTTCCGAGAGAATACAATGTACCAGGGAGACTATTATTATGACTATTGGAAAGAAAATGCCAAGTTCAGACTATGCTCCTTTTCCAGGGTCCCTAGAAACCAAACCACCTAAAATTAAAAAGATTAAAGAATGAGCTAGATGAAGAGTCTACTCGCTTGACTAAGTGGTCTTTTCATTAATCCCCTACAACTGAATTACTGTAATCTGCATTTGATGTGTTTCTCCGTAGGTCACAAGTGTCAGCAGCCACACAGGTACTTCTTTGTTTAGCCAATTCTATTATTTAGCATAACTTTCACAAGAGAATTTAAAATCTGTTGTGAATCTGCTATACAGCCTATCATGAGGGATACATTTTTATTCATTGCTTCTTCTACTTTAAACCATGAAAAAAGAACCCAACAAACAATGCCCTTCTGGAGGAGTGAAGACCTACTGGCAATGTTCTCCTTAACTCATGATGTGGGTTAAGAAGGGTGAACCAATGTTTTGATTTTGACTGATTATGAGGCAACCTATGTACCATTAAAGTTTCTTACCTATGTCGGGCCTTCACCTTTTATCTATCGAAGTAGAAGTTCATCCATGTAAAAGGCTGGCTGCAAACTCCTTCACAAATAAAAGTCTACCCCATAAGCACAGACAACAGATCCGTCTTCACTTCTGTTGTTTGAAGAGGGACAAGCAAGAAAAAATACTCCAAGATAAGAGTTTCATGACAGTAGAAGTCTTCATCTGTGAACTTGGGAAAAACTGTTCACTTCAAGGATGCCATCCTCTTGGGAGAAATTTCTCTGGTTAGCTTTACCTCAAGGATTCCAATGGGTGCACAGTTCCAAAAGTGTGGAGGACCCTTCTCAGTTGCAAGACCATGGACCCAAAGCCCAAGGTCCCCAAGTTTTGTCGTAGTGTGGATGAGAAGGACAGTCTTTCTCTGATGTTCTCGAAATATTCAAACTACAAGAAGCTTTTTTAGCTGGTGTAAACACATTGTAGCATAGTAATCTACTGTTATAACATCAGCCCTCTCACATGGGAAAGCTTATATACAACCAGAAAACATGTATTGAAAATAACAATTGAATGAAATCCCTTTATAAAATGTTTACATAGCCCATAAGGTAACCAAATGTAGATGAAGCTTTAATTGTCTTCCCAGGAATATGGGACCAAGCATTGGTTATAAACGATTTTTAAAATTTCAGTATCAGCTGGTTTAACATGAAAGTCTGAATCTGACAAAGTACATTCTTGGTATTTAATTAATTTTTGTTCTACTTGAGTTAGTAGCTTTATTCAGGAAATTTGGTTTCCTGTGCTTTTACAATAACTTAACATAATAATAATAATTATAATTGATAGCATATACCATTTTAGAAATTCCATATAATTTTAGAACATATACTAGTATTATTCATAAAAATATAACCTAAAGAAGACTGAACATCATTTTGGCAATCCCATGTTCCTAAACATGTCAAATAATTGTTTACCTCCTTTCTGAATGTTTTCAGGGACCCTCTGATCCATCCAGAAAGTCAGGCATTAGGAAAGACAATTTTGAAACTGAAGTTTGATTTCAGAATTTCAGATTATTTATTTTGCCAAAATAATGACTCAGAAATAAAGAAGTAAAAACTTTTACACAGACACACACACACACACACACACACACACTCTCTCTCTCTCTCTCTCTACTGTTCTTACACACCTTGCATGTAAAACTGTCTCTAATAATCTTAATTGCATGTTACAATGGCAATTCTTAGCAATTTAAACTTTAATGTAAAACCTGGTAAACAAACCTAATATTTCAACATAATTTAGAACACATGTTTACAGTTTGAAGACATCGTATTTTACCAATGATCTTTAAAACGCTTTGTAGTTCCCAAAGATTGCTAACGTCACATGAACTAAAAGGCATTACACTTTCTACTTTCCTGACAAAATATTTGATTTAAGCTCTTATTATTATTAAACCAATTAATTTACAACTTTACAGAGGAGATTAACCAGTTTGCACAGAGAGAAAGAGGCCAGAGATTGGCTGGTAGGAAATTTTTACCCTTTTGCCTCCATGCCAGGCTTCTGGGTTCTCTCTCCCTGAGCGGCCCTGGCAACCACACCCTGTGGAGAAGATATTTGCTGTCATAGCTGAAGTTTGAATTGGCCTTATGCTCCCTCCCTCCAGACCCCATTTTCCTGCCTCATATGTAAACTGCCTAATTCACATACTTGGGGAGTAATACCATATATGCAAATGTTAAGCAAACATCACTAACTTTAGACTTCTGAAGAGTCATTTTCCCGTTATTTCTGCCTACCATTATCTCTTCCTACCACCTGCTTTCTCTGCTTTCATGCATCTAACTCCTCTTCCATCCTCCCTTTCTTCACACACCTGCCCTAGTCTCTTGTTTGCTGAGCCCTTCCTGCTCCACAGTCACCTTCCTGCTTTTGCCTCTATGTCTCACCATGACCTCAGCAAGGATACACCAGGGGAGAACTCATTGAAGTTGTTTCTCCCAACAACAGTATCTACTTATTTCAACCTATCCCCTTCCCAAGGACTGAGGGTGTTGGGGACAGAGTCATGTGCCGTAATACAAGTAACGGTGGTGGAGAAACAGATCAGAAGGAAGGATTGCGGGGGAGCACCCTGTGGCTTATGAGGCATAACGAAGGTGCTGAGGGATGTGGGGTTACGATCAAACTTGAAGTGACCCTAGGAAAGTCGGACTGGGATGCAACAGTGCCTGGAGAAGTCAGACATCCCGACCTCTGTCAGTACGTTCAAATTCTCCAGAGCTGGCCCCACTACCCAGCAGCTCTGTGCTTCCAGTCCAGCTGCACAGCATATTGCTGATTCTCAAACTGGCCTTATTTTCTTAATCTAGAGTAGCTGTTACGCTACTTACCCCTAGCATTCAATGGCACTTCTTGAAGGATTTTTGTATATTGTTACTTAAGGATTACCATTTCTCTTAAGAGAAAGCTTTTTTTAATAAAATTCACTCACCTCCAAAGATAGAGTAACTTTGATGATTCAGAAGCTCCTTCAAGATCTCCCAGCGCGTCAAACTTATTATTATAAACATCATTTTTTGCTCTATATGCATAGATGCAAGTCTAGAGGAAATTCTGCTTAATAAAATTCCAGATTAGTTTACTATAATACCAGCTAGAATAACATTAAAAGTATTTGAACATGCTTATTGCTAGTAGTAAAAACAAACTAGTTTAGCTCAAAGTGATTATTCAAGCAGGAATAATAATAAATTATATTAACTGCTAGCACTTATGTAGTCATCACTAGGTGTCATGTACTTTTTTATATTCACTCTTGGCATCCATGAGGTAGATACTATTATTATTCCCATTTTACAGATTAGGAAACAGAAGAAGGTCACAAAACTAATGAGTGGTAGAATGAAAGATCCAGCCAAGAAAATCAGGCTCTGAGTTCTACAAATTAACTACTGGGCTTCACTCCTCCTCTTCCTTCCCTTCAAACACTGTCACTTTTAAAAGAGACATGTTTTAGAAAACGTTTATTCACAAAGGTAGTTGAGAAATCAATGTATAACCAAACATTCAAGTTTGTGGTAGAAACACATACGTGCTGACAATGAAAGGGGCACTAGGCTATTGCTTTCTAACATAAATAGGGACACAGTCCAACACAGCCTCTTTACTCACTGACATGCCCAAGGCCAAAACAGTATTAACAAGGGTCCTGCTTCCCAGGTGTGGGTACAAACGTGACTCAGCTCCACAGCAGCCTGGGGACATGGAGATGCATACACACAAGATGCACCCAGGAGCCCCTTCTTGAGGAAGATTCATTTCTCATAAAACAGAGGTGTTCATCCATTTCGCAAATGCTTCTTGAACACCTACTATGTGCTAGGCATTTTTCTTTGCTTTTGGGATTCGACAGTGAGTGAAACAGACAAAAATACTGCAAGAAGTTTATGTTTTAGTGGAGGAAACAGACGATAATGGACAAGTATAAAATATATAGTAAATTGGATAATTATAAGTGCATAGGATAAACTATAAAGCAAGGAATGGAAATAGAAAGAGTTTAATTCAGTTGTAAGTTAAGAAAGAAGTGAAAAGAGAGACCTTTCTCAGAAGATGCTATTTAAGTTGTAAATAGCATCTTTTTGCTCCTCCTCACCATGAAATTATGAACTTCTGAAGATTACAGTGTGAAAATGGTTTTTGGACCTCCACTATTTCAACCACTTGGAGTCAGCCAACATAAAACACAAAACATGTAAAACAAATAATTTAAAACAAATCCAAACAGCTTTCACATATTTACCTGGTGGGAGGAAAAAAAGAAAAGCTCTCTCATACATTGAACTGACATCTCATTTGCTCTATCTTCCATTGCTGATATGGTCTATAGGGGCAATTCCAAGTCCAAAGGTTTTTATGAGTTTTTCACCTAATTGGAATGAAAACATACTTCAGTGTCCTGCCAACCCAGCCTCAGCTAAATGGCTAGAAGCAGTAATAGACATTTTCTGGCTGGAAAACTAGCTCTCCTGTAAGTAAGTATAAGGTATGGCAGAGACAGAGGAAGAAGCTTGTTTCCAAATTGGGGATGCCTGAGCCAGCTCTTGACCATGCAGATGAGTGCCAAAGAAGGCATTCCAGTAGCAATAGCAATCCAAAGGCATGCAGGCTGAGAGTGCTTAGGATGTGCAAGGAATTACTGGGCGTCCCATATTCTCAGCACACAGTGCAAAAGCAGGGAGACAGATTAGTGCAGAACCACCTTCCAAGTGCCCCTGCCTTTCACTCCTAGTGCGGCATCTTAATTCCCAGTGTCCGCATCTCAAAGCTCGTAGCTAGATACCGTATGCAGCACTTTAACGGGGTGGGGAGGGGGAACTGGAAACCCAGGTTGAAGGACAGCAGCCCTGCATGAGTAGGCTGCACCTCCATCTCTGCAGATCTGAGGGTGCGTTTCCTGCTGATGATGCCAGGATGACAAAACACTCATTAAGGCGCTTCCAGGAAGTGGTGAGAGTCAGGGTGAGCCAGGACCCAGCCTTCCAGGACTCTCTTTTAGGCCACATTAGGTTCGAGTATTATCGTGTGGCTGGGGGTTGCTGCTGAGCCCTCTTAAGCAAGGGAATGACACGATCTTCTGCTTCACATGTTTATTTTAAAGTAGAAGGCATAATATTTGTTGTTATTTTTGTTATTTAAATTTCAACAGCTTTAGGGGTACATGTGGCTTTTGGTTCCATGGATGAATTGTTTAGTGGTGAAATCTGGGCTTTGGGTGTGCCCTTCGCCCGAATAGTGTACATCGCACCCAATAGGTGATGTTTCATCCCTCGCCACCCATCCTTCCCCTTTCTGAGTCTCCAACGTGCATTAGCGCCCTCTGTATGCCTTTGCATACCTAGACCTCAGCTCCCATTTGTAAGCGAGGACATGTGGTATTTGGTTTTCCATTCCTGAGTTACATTTCTTAGGATAATGGCCCCCAGTTCCAACCAAGTTACTGCAAAAGACATTATTTCATTCTTCTTCTTTACGGCTGAGTAGCATTACATGGTGTATATACACCCCCTTTGCTTTATCCACTCATCAACTGATGGATATTTAGGTTGACTCAATATCTTTGCAATTGTAAATTGTGCTGCAATACACAAGTACAGTTGTCTTTTTTGTATAATGACTTATTTTCCATTAGGTAAGATACCCAGTAGTGGGATTGCTGGATAGAATGGTAGATCTACTTTTAGTTCTTTGAGAAATCTCTGTAGAGTTTTCCATAGAGGTTGTGCTAATTTACATTCCCACCAGCTCGTAGAAGTGGCCCCTTCGAAGTATGGTTTTTCCAGCTCTTGAAACATACAATGGCTCTTTAATGTTTGTAGGATGAATGAGGGAGTAAAAGACAGACCAACCAGGCAGGAACAAATTCCCTCCACTCCCAGAGAAGAACAGCATTGGAATCCTTAAACCAGAGAGGAGAACTGACTCACAGTGATTTTACTGCCACCATCAGAAAAATCAATACAAGCAACTTGACTTTCTCAGGATCCTCTGAGAATCTTCCCATAAAGCTGGCATAAGGCCGGCTTTAGCAAATATTCTTTTGCTTAAGAAGTCAGTGGAAAGACATGAGATTGCAAGGCATGTAATGCAGCTTTGGTCACTGAGTTTTCGAATTGAGTAGTGGTTTGGTAAAGCAAGGTATACTACATGCCATGAAAATATTCACGGGGACACGAGGACAGTGGTAATAAACCAAAGAACACAAAAAATTGCTGAACAGGAAAAAGGATCTTATTTGGTTCAGTGAACTCAGCCTCTTTGAAACTTTAAACCTCTCCCTGGCTATGCTCTTGCAGCTCTCAATCAGCTGTTCTACATAAATATGGAAGTATTTCAAGCTTGTTTATACTCTCTGCTTCAGTGACCCTGCAGACAATTTATCCCACACTGTTTACAAGGCTTTATGAAATCCACAGTTCTGCCTGAATTCTTTTTCCCCTTTAAAGGTTTTGCTGTCTCTTGGTTTGGGCTCCCTTTGACTTGTGAGAATAATTTGTTCCTTCCTTCTGATGCTATCCTTCATTAGCCCCAAAGCCCCAAAGTTCCTCTTCTCTAGGATTTTCCCTGGTCTCTTCACCTTCTGCCAGGAACAAGTAGCCCTCTCACTTAGGGACTCACCTGAGGCTCCAGGCTTTGTGGAGAGTCAGCAATGCCTGCTGGCTCATTCCTCAGCACCTTGGGCTACTTCAAACTGTCTTTTTTTTTTTTTTTTTTTTTTTTTGCCAATCAATGAGAGCTTGTAAGTTTGCTGAGGTTGGGTGGCCTTGAACTCTAGGCCTCGCCTTCGCAAGCGCCACGACATCTGGCCGGAGCCACTTTGGGCCCCCAAACTGTCTTGACTGGTAATCCCGGCAAAGCTAAAGTCTTAGAGACATCCAACTCTCCAATCTATAAACGTTTCTCCCTAGGATTTGATTATCAATTACATTGCCATGAGAAAGTGCTGAAGGAGGAAATTCATTTATGAAATCAATATGCATGTTGTAATGATTTGTGACAGAGCTAAATGTCAGATATAAATTTTTGAGAAAGCATTTAGAGCGACCGGCTTTGCATTGGTGATGGAATAGCTTTTTCTTACCCTTAGTACTACCTCTGTCCCAAAATATAACCGTAATATCTGGGATTATTTTACTGTAATCTTGACACCATTCTTTTTTCCTATATGAATGCCACATTCCGTATCTCAAATTTGATGCAATAATTTAGATGAGGAATGTGGTCACTGTGTATGAAGAATAGCATTTTTTTGGGGGGTGGGAAACTGAGTGTCCCTCTGTCACCCAGGCTGAAGTGCAGTGATGTGATCATGACTCACTGAGCCTCAATCTCCTGGGCTCAAGCAATCCTCCTGCCTCAGCCTCCCAAGTAACTGGGACCACAGGTGTGTGTCACCACAGGTGTGTGTCATCACACATGTCTAATTTTGTGTTTTTTGTAGCAATGAGATCTCACTGTGTTGTCCAGACTGGTTTTGAACTCCTGGGCTCAAGTGATCCTCCCACCTTGGCCTCCCAAAGTGCTGTGATTACAGGCATGAGCCACTGCACCTGGCCAAAGAATAGCATTTTTATAGGTGTTTATTTCCTCATAATATGCTTTTTTTTCTACACAAACCTCCATGGTTCTAACTTGAGTTGGGGGGAGAGAGAGCAAGTAGGGAGAATGTCAAGACCTTAGGTAGTGGGAAGAGGTCAAGGTCACCAAAAAAGGCAGAGCAGTTATGGGGGGAAATAGTCTCATAAAGATGGGTCTTTAGGAGGGCACTTGAGTGAGCCAATGCCAACATCCAAAGCAGTGGGGTCCTCAGCCATCACTCTCTCCTTCCTTGTCATGTCAACTTTTTGAATGAGTTGCCTCCACTCCCGCAGTCTCTGTTTTCTTCTTAACTACTTACTGCAGTCCGGTTTCTGCTATGCACACACACGTACTGGCACACACAGACGTTCTCACACATAGAACCATGACTGACATTGCTGTGCTCTTGGAAGGATGTCACTTCTGTCCTTTGCTTGTTGAACTCCCTACAACACTCAACATACTGTGGAATATTCCCTCCTCAAAACGTGCTCTTCCTCTAGTTCTCAAAGACCCCATACTTCTCTGGTATTCCTCTGGTCACTCCTTTTCAATACCTTTCCCTGCATATTTTTTCTCAACTCTTCTTTTTTTATTATTATCATTATTTTCAGATGGAGTCTTGCTCTGTTGCCCAGGCTGAAGTGCAGTGGCATGAAATTGGCTCACTGCAACCTCCGCTTCCCAGGGTCAAGTGATTCTCCTGTCTCAGCCTCCTAAGTGGCTGGGATTTCAGGTGCCCACCACCATGCCCATTTTTTTATTTTTTATTTTTAGTAGAGACAGCGTTTCACCATGGTGGCCAGGCTGGTCTCGAACTCCTGACCTCAGGTGATCTGCCCACCTCAGCCTCCCAAAGTGCTGGGAGTATAGGCCTGAGCCACCATGCCTGGTCTACAACTCCTCTTTCAACTGTTAGTGTTCCCCAGATATTTGTCCTTGGCTATCTTCCACTCCATACAATCACGTCCACTCCCACGGCCTCATTTCCATCCACATGCTGTGGACTCTCTGCTGACTTACAATCTAAGTACCTTCCGCCCCAAACTCAGCACGTCCAAAACTAAGTTCCTCATCTTCCTGTCATGATGCCCCCAACCTTCTCCATCTCTTGCCAACTCCTCCGACACTTGCCTCTACCCACTGCCTCACCTCCATTCAAACAATCACAAAATCCTCACCTTCAGGCCTTCCTAGAGTTCTTGAATTCACCCACCTCTCCCTAATAGCATTGCCCTGTTTCAGGCCACATAGCTAGGATCCTTAACTGGTTTTTTTGGCTTCTAAGCTCACCTTCCTTCACTCCAATCTCCAATCTACAGCCAGAGAAATTTTTCTAAAAAGAAAATCTGACTCATCATGTACCATCCTTCAGTGGCTTTCCATCAAGTTAAAATAAAGATATACTTTCTCCAGTGGGTCAAAGGCCTTTGGGCACTGCCCTGCAATCCTTCATCTCCTACTACTCTTCTACCTTCCTTCAATGCACCCCCACCCATCTTTATACACGCTGCTCTCTTTGTCTGGGACACCTATTCCTCCCTCATCCTTAATGCCTGGCTAGATCATACACATCCTTGCTTTTCACTTAGATATCAGTTTCTCCAGGGAATCTTCTAGACACTTCCAGGCAGGGCATCTCCTACCGGTTTCCTATCACCTGAGGTGAACGGAACACATGGCACTCACCCCTGGGGTGACTCATCTGTCTCCCCTCCCGCATGATACTCTGAGCTCCTGCAGGCAAGGCTGCAGGCTATCCTCAAAACCCAGAGGGTGCAGCACGTAAAACCCCTCAAACAAAAGTCCACAATCGACAGTGGAATGAGTGATAACCTAGGAAACTAGAAATCAAATTTCCTTGTGCCCATCAATGTATCCATATAGAATCCATTTAAAGTAACCAAAACATTTTCACTTTTAAATGTTTGTCTATAAGCTACATAATGCCCCATAAAAGAAATGAAAACAGAAAAAAAAAAAAAAAACGTAGTTTAAATGTTTTTTTCTAAGTCATTTACTGCATAAAGCTCAGCACAGCCTCTTTCAGTGTTTGCAGTTCCCGATCTACGGCTGCCCCAGGCTTTGAACCCGTTCCTTTCAGCTCCTTGTGAGGCAGGAGTGGGAGTACCATGCCCTCCACCCCATGCCCTTGCTGTGGACTGTGCAGCCCCACGCTGTTACTAATTCTCTTCTGGAGCCACATTCTCCTTGCTGAAGGAGCCCCTGTGACTCAGCAGCTTGTAAATGAGTTAGACCTTTTTGCTCAAAGCAGACTGAACACAATGAACCACTGCATACTACATGACAATTAAATTACAGAAACACTGAACAGATCTCTGCATAATCAGAAGGTACCTGCTTATAAACTGCAGATAGCTAGAATCTATTTTTTTAAGGCAAGATCACAATTCAACCATGCTCAGCCACATTGTCATACTGAATGGTAACTACAAGTAATTTCTCATGAAGGAAGCATGCTCCAGTTCCTCAGTGCTCCAGTTCCCCCCGCCAACACACACACAGAGAATAAAGATATATTTTACAAAAAATTACTTATACATTGGCATCCAGTGTAATGAAAATTTGATTAAAATATGAAACTGTTAAAATTAGGGACATGAGAACACCAAAACTTATTCTTCCTGTTTAACTGTAACTTTGTACCCATTGACCAAACTCTTCTGGTTCCCTCTCCATCCTCCCCTACCTCTGTTAACCACTATAGCAAATAACAATGCAACGTATATTTTAAGATAGCTGGAAGAAATAATAAATGTTTAAAGTGATGGATATGGTCATTTGATCATTATATTTTGCATACACACATCAAAATATCACATTGTATCCTGTAAATATGTACCATTATTGTGCCCATTATACATTTTTAAAATTAAGCAAAAGAAAAAAAACTAAGAACATGAAATCCTTTGGCTCACACAATATGCAGACTGAGAACTTTGGTGAATTTTAGAAGTGCAGGCTTCAGATCGTGCCATGAATGCGATAATATAGGGTGTATAGATGATCTGTTCCTAACACGTGTGAAGACACACTTTTTTGTAAATAGCTTAATGAATATTTATTGTAATCACAGTATAGAGTTTATCCTAAATTTGTACTTCTTTGTACCTCCTCACAGACTGAATGCAGCAGCTGAAAGATTAGCAGCCTCAAAGAATTTTAAATACATATCTGGAATGTCTGCTATTATAGGTCCTGTAATTTTATAGGTTCTGTGATTCACTAAATGATTACTCAGTATTGGGTATTAGGAAAGCACAGACTCTGTCCCCAGGTTACTCACAGCCTGTCGGGGGCAGAAGGAGAAGAAGGAGACAAAAGAAGAAGAAATAGACATGTGCTGGATGTCTGCTGTGTGTCAGGCACTACATGAGATGATATATAATTTCACTGAATCTTCATGATAATCCCATGTGGTTGGGATTATTATCTCTGTCTTACAGAGAAACAAACAAGTTCAGAGAGATCCATTCTCCTTGTAACTTGCTGCAGAGCAATGTGGTAAGAGTTGTACCAGCCAGAGAAGGAGGTGGCCCATGTAACAAGTGGAGTGAGGACAGATAGAAAGGTGAGAAGGGGCTTTGCTTGGTTGCACAGCATGAGTTTAAAGATTCTGATTTTGATATATAAGTTATTCCTGAGAAGACGTGCTTTAGACAGCTGGATAAATGGGTCTGGAGGTTAGAAGACAGCCAAAGCTGAAGGCATCAATAAGGGACCCTTTGGGATTATGTACAAATCCAAAAGAGAAAAGGCTGAGGATTGAACTTTGTGACTTTTAAGAAAACAGTACTTAGGTGGTACATAAGCTGAACACAATGGCTCACACCTGTAATCCCTGCACTTTGGAAGGCCAAGGCAGGAGGATGGCTTAGAGGCCAGGAATTGGATACCAGCCTGGGCAACATAGCAAGACCCTGTCTTTACAGAAAAATACAAAAATTGGTCAGGCATGGTGGCATGTGCTTGTAGTCCTAGCTACCTTGAGAGGATGAGATGGAAGGATAGCTTGAGTCCAGGAAGTTGAGGCTGCAGTGAGCCAAGATCTGCACTCCAGCCTGGGTGACAGAGTGAGACCCTGTATCAAAAACAAATAAAGGCACATAAAAGAGGAATACACCAAAAAGACTAAGAGGAAGCAGGAGAACATAGTGCCATGGAGTAAAAGCTACAAAGGAAAAGCTGGCATCAAAGGAGGGCTGCATTTAATTATTGAATTTTGCTGTTAATATGGGAAGGTCTGGGTTGCATTGAGACCTAGGAGGTAGCCCATGGCATGCAGAGGTGGGAGATGAACAGGAAGGGGGCCATCTTCTCCCTCTAGATGGCAAGCTCCACCTGGCACATCAGGCCAGACTTGTCTTTTCACCCCTTTACCTCTAGATCTAGAATAGGTCTATCCACTGTTTCGGAAATACTTATTGAACGACTGAATGAATTATTTAATGAACTAATGATTCAAATATGAAGTCCTAGAGAAGAAGGGAGGAAATGAAATCCAGAGTGAAGATGGTGAGCTCAGCGCTGGACAAAAGGAGGTTCACGTCTTCCTTTGAAACTAGAATCACCAACACCAAGCGTTCTGCTCAGAATAGACACTCATGTTTGCGAACCAAATCAATGAATTCTGTTCAGAGTGTTATTAACTCATCCATGTTCCCTGATTTCACAATTAGAAGGTTCTATTGAAAAAAATTAAGTCCAGTAAACTGTGTTGGACTTTGGTCACCAACAAAGATTCAGTGATTTTTAGTAGACATGCTACTCTTGATTTGTAATTATGAATGGCACGAGCCCTTTGCTGTTGATAGTTTAACATTATGTTTGACAAAGGAAACTGGTTACTGAGCATTGTGGAAATTAGGTTATTTTCAAATATGATGAAGATTCTCATGCTACTATAATATATGATATATTCATGGCTAAATAAAATATGAGATGCATAAAAATAAGAATGAAGTGTAGAAATTTACTTTTCTAACTTGGTGCTAATTCAATGGATGAGGAAAGAGACCATAGGAGGAAAAGAGAGAAAATGTTGAGAAACTCTTTTAAAAAGTTAATCAGACAGGCCTAGAATCTCAAGGGCTATGTCAAAAGAAATGTAAATGTGTGGAGAATTCAGAAATGGCTCAGGAGGGTTTATCTTTTCCGTTTGTGTTCTCCAATGCCATCCCAGGCAGCACTGTGACCCTGGCCCCAAGATAAGAGTCGGTGACCTCTGTCACAGAAATGCCAACTGTCTCAGTTCCATCTGCATTTGCATTTTCTTCCCTGACCTGGAAAATCTGCATTTCCGTATGCAGGCTTCCAGACCCCAGATGAAAGATCACGTGGCTGCCTGTCTAGTCTTCCACTGACAGGAATACAAAGCCAGCCATTTTCAAATAATGCGACTGCCCCTATGGGTTATCTAACAGCGGAGGATCATGGCAGCTTCCCCCACTGTTCAATGGGTAAACTTGTGTGGCTCTTGTCCTAGATTCCTAAGAGGACACCGGTTTTCTCCAGACTCCCCCCAACCCCAATGTTTTCCTCAAGGAATGATGTTTGGATAACACAAGATGATAAAGTAATTTCCTTTCCTCCGCATTACCATTGTTGCCACATGGACAACTGGGATTGAATGACTGAAAACAACTTGGAAAACTGCTACAATCTCCACACTGCTGTCTTCCATATTTCATCCATTCTGAGCACATCCATTTCATCTTCTGAGCACATAAGTTATTTTCCACTTTGAAGTCCTGTTCAAGAACCTGCAATGGCTCCTGTTGCTTTCCACGTCAAGTCCTCCTTCATGCAGCTTTGAAGACCTTCAGAAATTGGCTCCGTTCCTACTTGTTCACGCTCCTGCCCTTCACGTCTCCCTCCTCCTGGATAGAACCATCTCCTTTCTGCACAGGGCCATTCTCATCTCTGCCCTACTACCTACCCTGGCCTGCCTCTATTCCCCCACAGTGGGAGTGCCTCCCCCACCACCCCTTTCCTAACTACTTGCCCATTTCTCCAGGGGCAGATGAAGCCCTGCTTTCTGGGGTGTTCTCTGATTCTTCCAGTCCCTGCTGGTGAGACTGACAGAAAGAAAGACAGGAATCTTTCTGCCTGAAGCAGACAGTCAAAACATAGATATGCTTAATCGTATTTTGTTGGTTGGGGCTCCCTTGGAAATACGTCTCAGACTTATTTTTACATTCCCTCCATAACTAGGGAAGGGCAAAGCCAATAGTAGGTATACATACTTACTGGGCCCTTGATTTTAGAGCCCCTATCTGTCTTCTTGCCCTGAGGCCATAGGGGATTATCTCTAGTTGAATGTCAGCAGCTGGGGAGCCAGGTATTAGCATTCTTACTACAAACCCAATCTCACATTACCTCTTTAGCAAATGCAAATCTGTACTGGTTGAGTCAGAGAGAAGCTTCTATAAATTCATTCAGTGTTAACCAAATTTTAATGTTAGCCTTTGGCGGGTTTTCGCTGCTTTCTCAGATATGTGCAGTTGGTTTCAAATCTGTGTCCTATTTGAAATGTGATAAGAAGCTAAAGAGAGTAATTGATGGGAGAGCTCATGGCTGTGGAAACTAAGCTCCCTTTGGTCATCCTCACCTCCTGTATGTCATCTGCTAGCCTGGACCGAGCTCACATAATCACATTGCTTGAAAACAATTTTATGATTTCAAATGGCACTATTTCAGGGCTACTCACATTTAGTGTTTGTTTTAATACTTTTGACTCATTGAGGAGAAACATGGTGGCTGATGTACACAGAAATGGAACTGGGAATTCTCGGTTTAACTCTTAAAATCCTGTGCCTCAGATGCTTCCAGAAGATCCAGGCCTTTCCTAGATCCTCAAAAATCCCTTTTGTCAATCATTTCAAATATTAGAATTAGCTTCCCCTGAGATTTTTGCTGTAAATGTTAATTACACATTAACAGAAGAACTAGAAATAAATAGCATTTATATTTTTGGTTTTCTGTGATTATTTATGTCTCTGCCTTCAGAATGAAATCATTTCCTTCCTGCCTAATCAGGCTGAATTTAGGTAACAGAATATAGCTGTGGACCTAAGCTAGATTTTAAGAAAGAAAAATAATTTCACAGCTGACTATGCATGTCTCTATTGCCATTACTAGTTAATTTTAATTGAATGCTGTCTGTGCACTTCCTGAAAAACCACACATTCCTCCTTCAAGACCCAGTTCAAACGTTGCTCTGTGAAGCCTTCCCCAGCTTGCCTGGCAGAGTTTAGCATCCCTGCTTTATATTCCAGCAGCCTGTGTTTGATTCCTTGAACTCACAAGGAATCGAGTGGATGCTTTATAAAGCATCTACTTTCCATGACTCAGTGCCCTTGCCATAATGTACTTTATCAATTGACCCGTCTGTCTTCCTTTCTCACTCAAGTTGCTCAGGGTGAGTGCTACGTCTTATTCATGCTTATCACGTTTATACATTCTGTACAATGCCTAGCACACAGCAGAGGCTTAGTGGGATGATTTAGATCAAAGGTCAAAAGAGGCTGGTGGTTCCTGAGCAGCTGCCTGAGTACTATCAGCAAAGATGGGCATATTGATTCACGTGGGCTGAGCTTTTGAAGTGGAAGAGTTTGTCTGAGCTTCTATAGCCACAAGAAATGGAGAGAATGGAATGGATGGGGAAATGGGTTGCTGGCCAGAGAGTCTGATATCAACAGAAACCATCTAAATAGCTCCTAAATGTGCTTCTATGACTTCTCTATTACCACTGCCTCCAACTTCTCCAGGTATTCCTCATTTCTTGCCTGAATTTACTCATAACCTCTACATTGGTCTCCCTAGCATCATTACAGTATTCTTTTCCACTCTGGTCTCCCTTAGGCATCTTTGACATGACCTCCAGCCTGAACTCTCTAAAAACAAATCCAATAATTGTTTGCTTAAAATCCTTTCAGTACGTAAAATCCTTTCGGTGATCACACAATGCTTGCACACACAAACACACACACACACACACACACACGCAAATGTGCACACACACTGCCTTCATTCTGAAATCCAGACTCCTTGCTGTGATGTTCAAGGTCCATGCATGATTCGGCCCTTCCTTTTTGTCACTGTTATCCCTTGACACACACCCTGCTGTCCAGGATGTTGAACAACTAGAAGCCCCTGAATGGTCCAAACCATGAGACCTTTGTGCCTTGGCATATGATGCTTCTTGCTGTTACAAAACCCTTCAGATCCTTCGTCTTGTTCAACTTCCTTACCTCAGCCTCCAGTTCAGGTTATTGCTAAAGTGCCACCTCATCTGAGATGCCTTCCCGAACCACTCCCTACTCCCTACTGGGGTGAGGTACCAATGCACGCCCTCCCATACCATCCTGTGCATTCCCCTGTCTTGGCACTTCTCATGTGGCATGCACTGTCTGACTCCTCCAGGACACTGAGTTTAAGGGTAGGCATTTCTTATTTGCATCTGTCAATGTGTAAGTGAGTGTTTCCCTGACCATCCCACTTAACACACACGTGTGTGAACATGCACGTACACACACATCCCCCATGTTCCCTATTCCTATTCCCTACTTTGTAGTTCTCTCCATAGCACTCGTCAGTTTCTAATACACTATATAATTTATTTATTTTGTTTGTTTTCCATCTTCTTCATTTTATGTAAACAGCACAAGGGCAAGAATTTGAAAGCCTGTATTTTTTTGAGGGGGAATGGCCTTGAATTGCCCTGGTCTGATACTGATTTTTCTATTCTACTCAGCCCTAAGTTAAGATTGAGTTACTAAGAAATAACCACATGTACCTTCCTCAAAGAAACATCAGGAGTCCTTTTGTTACTGTTCATGCCCACCAATACCACCAATATCCTGTTTTTTCAGAACTTTACTACCAGAATGCTCAAAAGTTTGCTCTGGTTTCTGTTGTCAGAATTTCCGCTACCTGTTCTTGGACTGACTTTTTCTCCTAACTCTATAAAATAGTTCAGCAGTTGAGTCACTTCAAAGTAGCTGCTTTAGATGCTGTCTTCCCTGATACCCATGAAATTTGTTAATAAAAACTTTTGTTCCTCCTTGCTACAGTTTGAATGTGTCCTCCAAATGTTCATGTGTTGGAAACTCAAATGCTCTTGTAACAGTATTAAGAGATGATTAGGCTTTTAATAAATGACTCGGCCACAAGGGCTCCACCTCACCAATGGATTAGTGCTGTTATCAGAAGAGCCGGTTAGTTTTCTCGGGAGCGGTCTTCTAATAAAAGAATGAATTCAGCCCCCATTTTTTCCTCTATTCCTGGAATGCATTTTCTCACCATGTGACACTTTTTGCCATGGGATAACCTCACCAGATGTCAGCACCATGCTCTTGGACTGCCTAGCCTCCAGAACCATAAGTCAAATAAACTTCTATTGTTTATAAATTACCCAGTCTGCAGTATTGTGTTACAGCACAGACACTCCCTTTTTTGCTTGTTTCAATGTTTTGTTTTGTTTTGTTTTCTGAGACAGAGTCTCACAGTGTTGCCCGGGCTGGAGTGCAGTGGCGTGATCTCAGCTCACTGCAACCTCCACCTCCCAGGTTCAAGTGATTCTCCTGCATCAGCCTCCCAAGCAGCCGAAATTACAGGCACCTGCCACCACACCCAGCTAATTTGTTATATTTTTAGTAGAGATGGGGTTTCACTATGTTGGTCAGGCTGGTCTCAAACTCCTGACCTCGTGATCTGCCCACCTTGGCCTCCCAAAGTGCTGGGATTACAGTTGTGAGCCACCGTGCCCGGCCTGTTTCAATGGTTTTTGTCTGTTTCATCCACTGCTAGTTTCCCAGAGTCTAGAACAGTGCCTGACATAAAGCAAGTGCCCATTAACTGTTTGCTGATTAAAGGCATTTGTCTCCTCAGTGTTTAGTAGGATACCTGGCACATAATAGACCCTCAATGCATATTCACTGAACAAATTAATACAGGACTGAAAGAAATAGGGGTGCAAAATTACATGAAGGAATAAAGTGGATGAAAGGCCATTTGAAACTCTTCCTTCTTTCACATATCTTACGTCTAGTGAGGTACAATCATCAAGTTGTTGGTTTAGTTCTTTAAAATTTTCCTCATATTTTCTTTTCTACTACTTAATTCAGGTCTCTGTCATCTCTAACCTTGACTATTGCAATATTCGTCTAGTTTCCATGCCTTTAGTCTTGCTCTGCTTCAATCAATTCTCCTCTTAGTGATGTTTGCAAAATGTGTCCAGGAGTATCACTCCCCTGACTGGTGAATCCCATCTGGCGGATAACATTAAATGCCTTTGTGAGAACAACAAGGTCCTTCGTGACGTGGACTCTTTCCATCTTCACCTTCTACTCCACTTCTGCTGGCCCCGCATGTGCTCTGCATTCTTGCCATTCCAAATTATTGCAATTCTTTCCAGCGTTTCTCTTCCGTGCTTCTGTGCCTCTGTTCTCTTTGCTTGGAATAGTTCTCATCAATTTTGTACACGACTAACCTTTATGCATCCTCCAAAATTGAGCTTCACTGTCATGTCCTCTTTCAAGTCCTCTGTCTTTCCCAACTAGAATTTGTCATTCCTTCTTACACCTCCCAAAGCACTCTTCACCTTATACATTGTCATTGTTTGCTTAGGTGTCTGTCTTCTTCCCAGAAATGTGAGTTCATTGAGGGCAGAGACTATGTCTTCTGCATGTTTGTGTACCCTGAGCTTAGCCCCATGTTTGCCATTCACTGGGGACATGAAAAATATTTTTTGCTATGAAGACTTGCACATTATGCTTACCATGTGAAAGTTCTACTTTTTGGAAATTATTTAGTTTTCAGCCTTTATAAAGCCCATGTAGTATATTTTGCATTCTAATGATAATTATGGCTTCTTAGTGGAGTCTTCCCCTGTGGGTTTCATGGCAAGGACCAGTACTTTATAAGGATTTTCTTAGGTTCAACCTTACATTTCTATATTGAGAAGCCCTTTTTTAGGCAGACCTTTCTACCCAGATTTTCCTTCCTTTGTATTATGCACTGTTTATACAAATTATAGAATGCCAGGTTGTTTCATAGGTTCAACACCACACATTAGTGTTCCTCATTTAATGCCTGACTCATTCTACACGGTAGTATCAATCCCCACAATTTTCCTGAGTTGTCACTGGGACAGAGCTCACTGTTACTCTGAAAGGAAAGATAAGAATTTGAGCAAAGACCTGGAACCAACCCAAATGCCCAACGATGATAGACTGGACTGGGAAAATGTGGCACATATACACCATGGAATATTATGCAGCAATCAAAAATGATGAGTTTGTGTCCTTTGTAGGGACATGGATGAATCTGGAGAACATCATTCTCAGCAAACTGACAGAAGAACAGAAAAAGAAATACCGCATATACTCACTCATAGGTGGGTGAGAAAAATGAGAACACGTGGACACAGAGAGGCGGTCTACTATACACTGGGGACTGTTGGGGGGAATGGGGGAGGGACAGCAGCGGGGGGCTGGGGGGGATAGCCTGGGGATGAATACCAAGTGTGGGTGAAGGGGAGGAAAGCAGCAAAGCACACTGCCATGTGTGTACCTATGCAACTATCTTGCTCGTTCTGCACATGTACCCCCAAACCTATAATGCAATAAAAATTTAAAAAAAAAAAAAAAAAAAAAGAATTTGAGCATGGGCTTTTTCTAAATTGCAGAAGAGTAGGTTGGATGCAATGGCTCATGCCTGTAATCCCAGCACTTTGGGAGGCCAAAATGGGCGAATCACTTGAGGTCAGAAGTTCGAGACCAGCCTGGCCAACGTGGCAAAACCATGTCTCTACTAAAAATACAAAAATTAGCCATGTATGGCCGCTGACACCTATAATCCCAGCTAGGAGCCTGAGGCATGAGAATTGCTTGAATCTGGGAGGCAGAGGTTGCAGTAAGCCAAGATCATGCCACTGCACTCCAGCCTGGGCAAGAGTGAGTGAGACTCCATCTCAAAAAAAAAAAAAAAATACAGGAGAGTGGGTTTAGGGAATTTTTTAAGCCTCTCAATCTTTCCTCATAAGCTGATATTAGAATGAAGAGTAGCTCATTCCACTCATTCTAAAATTTGTGACATCAATTACACTTTCAGCTATGCCTGCAATTGTTACTACTTCTGCCTGCTTAAAAAGCAAAATGGAAAATAAAGTAATAAAATATGCAATTAGCTTAAAGATAATTTACTAAAAGGGAATTGATAATATTAGGCAAACAAGGTAGAATTAGATTGAGTGTTAGCCCAAGAGCTATCCATGAATGCAGAGGCAAGAAAAATTATAAAACACAATTATATTCAGGAAGGAAACAGCTCAAATGCAGAAGAGACAGGATGGGGCATTACAGCGAAAGGGCAAGACAAGGCCACTGATGGGCAGTGAGGATGGTGGCTTGAAGCATCAAGCAAACAAAGCACAAAGCAGAGCGGGTGAGACTGGGCAGTTCAGGACATTAAGTCATGAATATGCCTTGTTCCAGGTTGCCATCTGTACACATTTCTTAAATTCGCCGCACTCCATTTATCACCATCTGCATACTCAGAGTAACATGCTAGTCAGAGCAAGGTAAAGGTTTCTCTAGGTTTCCTTGGCAGAACTTTGTAAACTTTTGTGGGTGTGCTAAAGATGGGCCACACACTTTCTGGTGCAGACCTCCATGCCACAGCTGAGGCACGGGCAGGTCTCTGTGAACCTGGACATCCATGCTCCAGGTGAGCTACCATAGCTCCACGCCCTTGGCCGTTGCTCGGGTCCCATAGGCTCTCATGGTCCAGGGAGGGTTTCAGCTATTCCAGGCCTAGCAAGGCAAAATCAAGTACCAAGTGGATAGATTTTCACAGAGTAGCAAAACAAGAAACGGCAACCCTAGGATAAGCCCGGAGCCGATTCTCCAGTTTTCAGCAGGGTCCAACGGCATAAATTAGAGAGTGGAAATCCCCTCAGGCTCTGTACCAGACCTCATACACCAAGGGTTATCTTGCAGGTACTCCTATCCTCCCAGTATCATCTGGTCTATGGTAAGCAAGAGTGTGACTCCTTAAAGGCACTACAGCAGATTTAACACACACCAAGTCAAAGCTGTCAAATCCTCTGTGCACCTGAAATGTTAGGGCTGAGGCCCATTACAGAGAGAACTTAAGGATAGCTTCGTTGGCAGGAGACCTCATGCTTGAAGTATGCAGTAGAGTGCCCTGAAATAGAGTGTCAAAGATTGAAGTCCTTGACATCTAACTCTTCATCCAGGCTCACCCTGGCCCTCAACAAAATTAATATCTTTGGGTAAACATATTCTAATCAAGCTTTAAATAACTTTGGTTAGTTACAAGTGTGAAAGCTCATCAGGCCAAATCTTCGGTGGAATTTTCCCTTCCTGAGCTCCCCTACCTTTCCACTTCTAACTCCTTTAGTTTGGTTCTCATGAGATTATTTCTTCTTGGATTCCTGAGATGAAAAGCAATAGATGAGGGAAGGTCTATCTAGAAAGGGACTAGGTTAGCACTGATAAAAGTGGCTGAGGTCAATGAATATTTAAAAGAAGCCAAAAAGTAATGGATGAGGACTCCTGCTTTTTGAAACCTCATTTTCCAGTCCAAAGCACAAAACCTACAAACTGAGGCGAAAATTCCCTTTGCACCATCTTCTTTGGCATTGCCAGTCATTGAGAGGGGACTGTGGAGGGCAGCTAGGTTAAGGGTAAGGCTAAGTATGTGTTGGTTCTTCCTCTTCCCAGGAGAAATTGCCGCAGGGTTCCCTGGCCTTGGGAGATCCCTGCAGAAGCAGACTGAAGCTAAAGCCAATTCAGACTGTCAAGGCAAACTTCCTAGTCACATTCTGATCACAGATGAGTGGATTGGTGAATAGGACTGTTGCAGAGTCAAAATATGAATCTGGAGAAGTTTGGGCTCTCTTTTAACATCTTAATCCTTACAAAACCCTCTCTGGGCCGAAGTCTCATGCCACTCTGGCCCTCAAGTCCTGTTCTTCTGCCCCCTCTCATGGATCTCACCGGTCCTGCAGGTACATTCTTGGCCTACATGCCCTGGGTTTTCCAAGGGGAGGAGCTAGCTAACTCAGCAAATTAACTTCACCTGCACGAATAAATAAATAAATAAATGAGGAAGCTAATGGAACTCCTGTAAGATCATGACTTTTTGGAGATTATTTTGCTTTCTAACAGTGACTTTCCAGAAGCAATGCCTTAGAAAAGAAGTAATTCTGATGGAGAAGTATTCCCAGTGACATAGAGAGATAGCAGAACCCTAATAGATGTGAAGGGATAGGTACCTTCAGGACCTTGCTGGGTTTCTCAGAGGTAAGTGTCTGATGTTCTGCTTATATATGAAAACCCTGTAGCAGTGATGAATTCTGCATCATTTGTTTAATTTTTCACAGGGCCATTTAGTAGACATTAATGAGAGGCCTATTATGTGAGACCCTGTGCTAGGTGCTGGAAATATAAAGTAAGTAACAGGCTGAGCACAGTAGTTCTTTCCTGTAATCCCAGCACTTCAGAAGGCCATTGTGGGCAGATCCCTTGAGCCCAGGAGTTTCAAGCCTGGGCAACATGGCGAAACCCCATCTCTATAAAAAATACAAAAATTAGCCAGGCATGGTGACCTGTGCCTGTAGTCCCAGCTATTCAGGAGGCTGAAGTGGGAGGATTACTTGAGCCTGGGAGGTAGTGGTTGCAATGACCTGTGATCACACCAGTGCACTCCAGCTGGGGCAACACAGTGAGGCCCTGTCTCAAAAAAAAAAAAAAAAAAAGGAAAAAAGGACAAAGATAAACAACACAGATATGTCTCTGCCCTCATAGAGCTTACATTCTAACAGGGAGGCAAATCAGAAATAGATGTGAACAGACAAAATCTGTAGAGCAGGTTGGAGTTGTATTACAGACAGTGTCAGGAAAGCCTTCTGTAAGGCTCAGACATTTAAGCTAAGATTCAAAAATGAAAGCAGTCAGCCATGCAAAGAGATGGGGAACAGCGTTCCAGGCAGAGGGAATAGCCTGCGTCACAGTGCTGGAAGGGAAAGAAGTCCAGTGAGGCTAGAGCTGGCTGACAATGGGAGAGGAACACAAAGTAAGGTTAAAGAGAGGTGGAGAACAGAGCATGTCAATAGTAAATTATGGCCTTGGAGTTTATTCAAAATGAAATTAAAAATCCTCCTGGATATGAAGTCAGGGATTACACTCCAGCATGCCTTTAGGGAGCTCTTGCTGCTCTGGGAAATAAGCTGTAGGTGGACAAGAGTGGCCATAGAGAGACAAAAGCTGATATAACAGTCCAAGAAAGAGATGATGGTGGCCTGGAAGTAGATGGAAGAGCGAATAGAGGTGAGATACGTTTTCACAGATAGAATCAACGGGACTTGCTAATGCACTGGATATATGGGTTACAGGCAGGGGAAGAATCGAGGATCACCAAAGGGAAGGAGGGCTTCACAACCCACTCACTATCGCCCTCTTGGGGCTGTGAGTCCTGATGCCTTCTTGAGCTTCTCAGGACTCCCAGGCCTTCAGACAAAGATCGTGCCTGGATCCATTGCCTCTGTGAGACCCAGTTAAAGTTTTCCACTTGAATTAGAAATTGCTTCTGAAAAAGCACAAAGAAATCAAAAAGACTTCTTTGTGCATTGAACTGAACTGACACTGGCATGAGAAAATGACTTGCTTTGCATAGTGAAAGAGTCTAGTTGAACTGCCCAGAGCAGTTATCAAAAGGTTTAAGAAAGATGTCAGGAAGTCCCATGCAATATGAGTGACCGAGTGAGAATTCGGATCCTAAAGCTGGGCATGATTTATTTTTCTGCACTAACTCAATGTAAAAGTTTCCAAGTGATCTCTTCCAAACACAAATCAGCTCTAAAGACAGTAAGCATGCAGTAAGTAGCACTCTGGTACTTCATGGTTTTCTGTCTTGAATGCTACCTGATCCTGTAGATGGCTTTGGGAAATATTTATGAATAAACATGGATTCTCTTTTCTAATAACTAGCATAATCACTATCAGTAGAACATCTGGTATGAACCAAGATGAACTAGGGCTCTGTGGGCCTGCCTGTACACTCCGGAGAGCCAGGGGCCATGGCCCCTTTCCGCATAGGAGATCTGGGATGCCTGCCTGCTGGAGTGTATCTGTTTATGTGTCTATGATGGTGAATCCCCACATTTTCCCAGTTCTCAATTCATGTACCCAACCGAAGGCTAGGAAACAACAACATGGTGAAATACTCTCCTCCTGCCTTCCCACCCAGGACCTGCCTGACCTTCCCTGTCTCAGTGAACAGGTCACAGGTCACCATGGGGAATTCTACCCCCCACTGGGGAGACAGGTCTTCCAAAATGATGCTGGTTATTTTGGTGGCCGTAGCTATTGGTGGGCGGGGAGGGGTTTCTGTTACCACCCAGTTTCTCTGGTACATCCCACCTTGTCCTCAGATCCTCTATTCCCTCCACAACAACAGAAACATGCCCAGGGACTCTGAGGAGAAATACTGCTGTCACTCCAGAGGACATTATTTTAGCAATAAAACTGAGTGTCAAGTATTTTTTTAAGTAATGAAAGTAATCACAGAAATAAGGTTTCCCATTTCCTTCTAAAGCAAACTAAAGTTTAGTGATAAAAAATAGAAATAACTTATTTGACAACCATTTTCAATATTGTACCTCTTCTTTCATAGCTGTTAAATAAAATCTATTTATATACTATGGGTAGGATTTCAGACAATAAGTTAATTACTTTGGGTGTGGCTTCTTGTGAAATTCTATTGCTATGCTTTAAACTGAACAGAGCCTGATCAAAAGATGAAAGATGAGTTTAGAAAAGTTGTCACATGTCGTCTTATTCCCAGGGTTTAAAAAAAAAAGCTGAAATAGAAAATTATATACTAATTTTCAGATCAAGAAATGCTGTGTAATTTAACATCATCACTATGTTAATGGTAATCACATTCCCATTAGGACATAGTAGGGTACAAAGAGTCCTAGGCATGGTCTGTGCTGTCAAGGAGCTTACAACCTCTTCCTAACACTGCAATCAGCCTGGCCCCTGCCTGCGTTAGGGCCTTTGGCCACACCATTCTTTTTTACCTTCCATGGCTTTCCCTGCCCTCTGATTTGGCAAACTCCAACCTATCATTGGTTCTTGGCTTCAATATCACTTACCAGAACCTGGGAGCAGAGGGAACATGTCCTATCTCTCTAAGGCTGCATCCCTCATTATGCTTTCTCCTAGAGCCTTGAGCACTCCTTCACTGAATCTATAAAAATTAGTATCATACAGCTATTTGTGAGATTGGGGGAGCATAGGGAGGAGAGCTGATGTTTCGTAATGATAATCTCTCCTCAACTAGACTGCAGATTCCACAAGGGCAAATGATTTTGTTTACCACTCCATCTTCAGCCCTGACACAGTGCCTGGTACATAGTGGGGGTCTCAATAAATACTTGTGAAGTAACTTAATTAATGATACAAACACGAGTTGCCTAAAAGCACTTCAAAATGGCATGGCTGAAGGCCAGATTATACCTGCCCTGTGAAATGAAAGGAGGGAAATACCAGCTTGGAGTTGAAATTGTTACAATTAGCATCTTGAGGGAAAGGGCTGAGATGAAAATGATCCTAGAAGGAAGAACCTAGAAGGATGTGTTCCAGAAAACACAGAGGAAGAACAGCACTGGCTGAAGGAATAGAATAGTGGGCACAGCAAACTTGGTACAACAGAACACTGGTATAGTTGAATGGGGATATCTATAGGGAAGTAGTGGAATGCATATTTATATTGATATTAACATTAATGTTTATATTGATATTAATCCCACTACTTCTCTATAATATTAATATTAATATTTTTCCAGCCAGTCATGGTGGTTCATGCCTGTAATCCCAGCACTTTGGGAGGCCGAGGCAGGTGGGTCACGAGGTCAGGAGTTCAAGACCATCCTGTCCAATATGGAGAAACCGTATCTCTCCTAAAAAATACAAACATTATCCAGGCATGATGGAGCATTCCTATAGTCCCAGCTACTTGGGAGATTGAGGCAAGAGAATCACTTGAACCCAGGAGGCGGAGGTTGCAGTGAGCCGAGATTGCACCACTGCACTCCAGCTTGGGTGACAGAGTGAGACTCCGTCTCAAAATAAATAAATAAATAAAATATTTTGCCATTACTTATAATGGCAGAAACAGCAATTACTTTTTCACCAACCTAATAAATAGGTCAAATTTAGACAAAAGAGCTTACTTTTAGGTTTAGGTCCACTAAAGGCCTTTGAACAGTGATTATGTATACAAACCTGATATTTTGGCATCCAAACCAAAAAATAGATGAAATACAGGTTTCCATTCCTGTTACAAAGATTTATTGGCCTTACTAAAAGATTAAGAAAATAAGCTTTAAAATCTTTAAAATAATCTTTAAAAAAGATTAACATCACTTTGGGTAGATTAAAATGTTTGTTTATAACTAAAATAGTTTGGATGCCACTTAACTAAAAAGATTTGTTCAGCAAAAGAAAATAAAAGGAAATAATTAAAGAGCAGAAAAACATGTTAGTAACCATTGCTAATTAGAGATTATTTTAAAATCAAGATAAAATAACATTGCAATCTTTATGCATGACAATTGACATCTGTGATTTGGTGTACAAAATTTTAATCCACATAAAAATTTTCAGGACCACCACTACTGCTTTTGGTAAAATGTCTTTTGGATTCTAAAACACACTGAAGAAAAATATTCCAGAATATCTTTAGTTTAAAAAGTAAAGTCCATCAGCAGCTCAGATGCCAGCTGAGATATCTTGCCCTTTAAATAAAATCAATAGTGAGATATCGAGCTTCCTCCCACTTTCCCTAGGGATAGGAGAGGATGGCTTTCACCTAGTGATTCCTCTCGAGTGTCTTTTGCAGTCTTGCAGAGCTGTCTATTCTTTAAAACACTGCACTTCCCCAAATGTAGACCATGCAGAAACTTTAAAATAAACAAGAATGTGTGAAGGAAAGGAATTGTTAACACTCACCAAACCTGACATTCCCATTGCCTAAGGAAAAATCATTCCACTATTAAACCCTTAACAAAATTCCCTGTATGGCACACCAACTCTTGTGCTCTTGATTCTCAGACCCATGTCCCCTGGAGAGCAGTTCTTTCCAACCTCACACAGCATGGCTCCACGCCACTTCAGATGGAGCTCAGAGCTCAGACCCACCTGCATTCACTCCCAGCAGTACATTTCCTCAAGTTTAGGTTATTCAGGCTAGATCAAAATAAGAATATCAGAGCTCCTCTTTCATGGCATGGAAACAATCATGAAGTAATTCACTAATGAACCTACTCACAATATTAGCCCCTACTCAAACAGTCTTTCTTGCATTACACATTTGTAGATTAGCCTCCTACAGATGGTCAGATACTGTAAATATCTGGAAATACAAGGCCAAGTCATTGCAAATTGAAATTTTAAACATCTGGAAAGATGCAGAATTTCATCAAGTTCATGAAAATTTGTTGCAAACTTTGCTAGAATCATAGACTCTGACGAATGAGGGTCAAGTGAGTTGGCACAGTTAACCAGGGAAAATCGACAAGAAATGGTGGCACAAGAGGCATATCCTTAGCCATTTACATGCGAAAACTTAGGGAGGTCTGGGAAAGAGCTGAAGAAGTTTTGCAAAAAGGATCTTCATTATGATTGTGCTTTGAAAGTCAAACTAGAATTGAAGGAAATTGTATTTACTAGCATACTAGTTTGTTAGAATATTTACGCCTTAAAAAAACAACACTTGATTCCTTCTTTATTATTCTAAAAATTAGCATATAGTTCCAGTTTTTATTAAGTTGTGTTTAAAAACAGAAACAAACTTATTTTTGCATGTTTAGCGTCACTTTTCAGAATAAAATTCAGTAAAACCTTTTCTCCACTATTTCCCATGAAATTTTGACCTATTTTCAGTAAATTCATTTTCTGGTATTATAGCTTTTCTGCTATAGAAGATGTTGTGTACCTCATGGGAATGTCAGTGCCACTGCTGTAAAATGTCCTCCTGAAACATTGATGTCATTTGTTGAGTATGGGTCTCTTATGGACTGAATTGCGGCCCTCAAAAATTTGTATGTTAAATCCCTAACTGGCACATGGCCCTCAAAAATTCATATGTGAAATCCCTACCTCCCAATGTACAATATTTGGAGATAGGGCCTTTAGGGAGGTAATGAAGGTTAAATGATGTCATAAGAGTGAGGCCTTGATCCTGCAGTACTGGTGTCCTTACCAGAAAAGGAAGAGACACGAGGGGTGAGCACAGAGAAAAGGCCATGTGAGAGCACAGCAAGAGCGCCATCTGCAAGCCAGGAAGACCAGCTTCACCAGAAACCCACTCTGCCAGCACCTTGATCTTGGACTTCCAGCCTCCAGAACTGTGAGGAAACAAATTCCTGTTGTTTTTCCTTTTTTTTTTTTTTTTTTTTTTTTGAGCCAGAGTTCTACGCTTGTGTCCCAGGCTGAAGTGCAATGGCACCATCTCGGCTCACCACAACCTCCGCCTCCCGGGTTCAAACAATTCTCCTGCCTCAGCCTCCCGAGTAGCTGGGACTACAGGTGCGCACCAACATGCCCAGCTAATTTCTGTATTTTTAGTAGAGACGGTGTTTCACCATGTTGACCGGGATGGTCTCAATCTCCTGACCTCATGATCCGCCTGCCTCAGCCTCCCAAAGCACTGGGATTATAGGCGTGAACCACTGCGCCCGGCCTCCTGTTGTTTTTTTAAGCCACCTGGCTGTGGTATTTTGCATGCAATCCAAGCTGACTAATAGAGGGTTCAATCACATTATTTGACAAGGGGGCTGTTCTTAGCATCTAGGAGTTACATTTTATTGAGGGTTTCTTGTACCCCAGACACTGCTGAATAATTAAGAGACGTGATCTCATTTCATCCCCACAGAGCCTCAGAAAGTAACATCACTGTCTATATTTACAAGTGAGGAAACAGAGGCAAAGAAAGATGACTGTCAGTCACTTGTGCAGGGTCACCTAGCTCGGAACTGGTGAACGAAGCCAGAATTCAAACCAGTCTGACTCCCCAGCAGTGGTTCTCAGCTCTGTCTGTGCATCAGAATCACTGGGGAACTGTAAAAATAAATGATGCCTGGGTCCTAGCCCCAGAGATTCTGATGGATGCCATTGTCTGGTATATTCCAATTTGTTAAAGATTCCCAGTTTTCTATAACAGAAATCTAAGGATGTTTTCTTTGCCTGGTGAAATGCTGTACTCTGTTGCTGCAAAACAAATTACCACAAACTTACAGGATTAAAATAATGGCACACCTACTATCCAACAGTTTTTGTGGGCTAGGAATCTGAGCACAGCCTAATAGAGTCCTCTGCACAAGGCCGCGAGTCAATTGTGAGCCAGTTGTGGTCTCATCAGAGACTCCACAGTGAAGTCATCTTTGTCTAAGCTCCCTCAGGGACTCAGGTCTCCATTTCCTTGATGGCCAAGCAGCACTCTTTACTCCTGGAAGCTGCCCACAGTTCCTTGTCACATGGCCCCCTCCTAGGCCCCCTCACAATACGGCAGCTTACTGCTTCAAGGCCAGCAGGAGATCTCTGCTCCAGTCCCTTAAGATGGAGTCTTATATAACACAATGTAATCATAGAAATGATTTATGTCACCTTTACCTTAAAATGAAACCTAACTAAGGGAGTGACTTGCCTTTTGTATATTCCACTGGGCATGACTCATTTGAGGTCACCTTAGAGTATATTTTTCACACAGGTGATTTTAATGGGCTGCCAAGTTTGAGAATCACAGCTCTAAAGCATGTTGCTCTATTTCTTTTCCACTAGAAATAGTGCAAATTTGAAATTCATAGCTTTTACATTTTTTTCTTACCACTCGATTTTAAATGGCATGGAAAATGAACAGAAAAGAAAAATGCTATCCTCTCTATTTATGATTACACACATGAAATTGTCCCTATTTAACAATTTTTGGCCTACGAAAACAGTAGTTTCTATAGTTCAATAGGACAATAATATTATTTTTTCCTGATAAACTATGTGCCTGAAAAATGTCTAGATGTGTTTAGAGGTTCAGGTAGAAAAAGTTAGAGGTATCTTCTCAACTAATGGTACAACTTTAGCAATTCCATAGCAAATCCAAAACATCTGACATTCTGTCTATGAAATATAGTCACATTTTCAAAATAGCTCTCAGTAATACTAGAAAATTCAAGTATGCTATTATGAATCACCAACACTTTTCTGAAGAAACAAAATTTAAATGATTTTTGGCTTGAGATATTTACAAAGGTAATATATTATGGGTTAAGAACTGCTTTAGCAGAAATGAGAAAAAAATGGTAAAAATAAGTTTTAGTCTTGTCTGAAAAGAAAACATAAATTTAGACTGAGCATTTTCTTTATGAAATACTCAACCATATCTGCTGTGAAAATTCTCTAGGGTGGGTAGGCGCTACCTTCCTGGGTGTGAGCCTTGGAGATCACTGTCTGGGAGAAGCTGAATTCTAAGACAGTGACTCTAATTCACCTACATGGCAATTTGCCTGGAGATTTCTATTCAAAATGGTCTTCCAGAATTTCTCCCAGGAAGAATTAAAAGCAGTGAATTCACCACTCCTAGGCCTGACTGAAATATCAGAATCTGGGTATGTTGTCAGTTCAATTTCAAAGTAGAAAAACCTTATTTTGGAAATGTGACTATTTCAGGAGCATTGTGACAGAAATCAAAGGATGTGTTCTTTGCCTGGTGAAATGTGTAGCTTCCTATAAAAATATCCCAGGCCTAGACCTTTAGTTTTCTCATGCAAGGACGCCTGGCCTTTGGAGGGGTTATACCACTTTGGCAACAGAAGAGTCCACAACATAAAGAACCCGCTACTCTCTGTGGAGTTTTTCATGCTGCGAATACACAGCAGTTTTCTCCCACTTAAAAATACTCTACAACTGTGCCACCCAGCCCGGTAGCCATGAACCACATATGGCTCTTAGTCACCTAAAATGGGGCTATTCTCAGTGAAGATGTACTGGAAAGGTAAAGTACATTCCAGAACATACCAGACTTCTAAGACTTCATTCAAAAGTTCAAAAAAAGAAAAATATTTTATTAATAATGTCCATATCAATAATATAGTAATGATAATATCCTGTCATTGATGATATCTTAGGTTAAATAAAATATATAACTAAAATTTATTTTACTTGTCTTTTTTTAAGTTTGAATGTATATTTTGAAATAAAAATGGAAACAAACCATTACATGCTATGTGTACTTATAAAAATTACAGATCTAGTAAAAAATTTAAAAAAAACTGTCATTAACAAATGCCAAGTTCATTTTTTGAGCAACAAGAAATCTCCCATGTAATATCAGACTGAAAGCTAGTGAGACACAGTGCGGTGATGGCTCAGCACCTGCTGAGTGAGGAGGCCTGGAGCCTGCCTCCTGGGCTGGGTGCTCAGCTCTGGCCTCCGGCTGGATGCCATCTATTTTCTTTTATAACTTTTTTTTTTTTTACCAACTGCATGATGGGATAATTTATATCCCAAATTATAGGATGCCATCTAGAGTCCTATGTGCCATGGTCCTTTTCTTTCAGTATATGGTATAAAACATTGCTATTTTCCTTTGATTGTAAACTTCAACAGAAAATAACATGCTTAAGAATTTTACTACAAAGAGTACTGTGATTTCTATTGCGGCTCGCCACCTTTAGAACATTTCCACTTCAGAAGTTTCTGATTTTGCTCACTTTCTTACTTGGCAATGGTCCCCTGGCAGCATTCTCCACAGACACCAGTGTGTACAGAGAGGCGAGCTGCAGGCCTGTCCTGAAACCACGGTCTATGCCTGTGCCTTCATGGAACAGGCTGTGTCACGTCTCTGCTCAGGCTCAAACCATCTGCTCGCAAGTAAGTTACAGACAGTTCAGCCCATCCATTTATTGCTTTCCTTACATTCCACTTTTTATTATTTAAGTTGTGTTTTCATATGTACCTGTAGAATTTATTCACATTACCTGGCTAATAATCAACAGTTTGCATGTTTTTTTTTATAATAGCTCTTCAGATACATTGCTAGTATGTGAAGCTCAACTGATTTGCATAGGGACAAATGAGAAGATATTTATGCTGGTAGATTGTCTGCATCAGAGATAGCACCACACCTCACAGTCAAAACTCCACCTCTCTATCAATGTTATGTTTTAGCCCTAAAAGAGTCAGCTTGGTTTGCTCACTTTCTCCTACATAAAATACTTAGTGTCTTTCTCAATATTAAACATTATTATTTTTTAAATTTACAAAGGTGTTCAGAACAAACATCACAAAACAACCTTAATCCCAGATAAATAGTCTAAAAACACAGTTGATTTATTTTTGCATACCAATTCTAAAATAAAGGTTTGAGCCTTTGACCATGCCCACAGATGCCCAAGTTCTTTCACACCATAATTTCTATAGTTTGACAAAACTAGAATACACAGCCTTAAGAGGGACGAATATCATAAAAATTCATTACTTCCATGTTTAACTTTTTCACAATTACTTGAAAATTCATAGCACAGCGTCCTTATAACTTGCTAATCATGAAAGCTGTAAATTAATAATTATTGCCTCTCATAATGACTGCACTGGTATCCACTTTTATGTATCCCTAATTAAAGTCAATTGCATTTAATTGATTGTAAATTTGAGGTAGCTTCATAGTGGCTCTACCTGGTGGAAGGAGTATGTCTCAAAGTACCCTCTGCAGCATGAGTAGGTTAAAATGAGAGGGGAATACAGAACCAAATATACTGTCTTCTCACTTGGCTTACAACCAAAAAAACCCCAACAACTTCTTTAGTGATAAAAATACAGTTCTTTTGTAAGCATGGAAACAATACGTGCAATCTGTTTCTTTGCATTAAAAGTAGCGTCAAGGGAAAAGGACTCAAAGTCTGTTGCCACCTTTTGGTTAACCTGGGTAAGAATGTACATAAATGCTTGTGGGCGCACTGTTCCAGCATGGCACAAAGCGACTGGATGAACCAGGAGCCATCCTTTGAATTTCACCAAGAATGAGACCCAGGTGCTGTGGAGTGTGCGTGCAAGAGGTCGGCCTCCACTGGTGTTTTATGACGCACCATGCCATCATCAACACCGCTGTCTATCTCAATGCCACAGTCCAGTTCTATACCAGGCAGGCCTGAATAATGAAAAATTTGGGTTTTCCAGTTAGACTCCTACAACAATCCCCTCTGAAAAAGCTTGCTATTTTTTTCAGGTCAATATGTCCATTTGTTCCAAAAATTATTCCTTCTTCACCATGGCTCAGAAGCACACAAACAAAACTGCTCCTTTGGCTGTGATCTTCTTCAGAAACATTACGCATCAATTCCACAATTTCTTCATGTGTAAGATCATTTTTATTCCTGACTTCATATTTCAAGTTCACGAATGTTTCCCTGAGGTTTGCTGCATCAACATCCGTACCAGACCGAGATGCCATCCCAGTGCTTTTATGGAAGTTCTCATTATTATTCTTATACATAAACCCATTTTAGGATAATCCATTTTACAACTATTGTCCAAGGATATTCCAGAGTCCATTGATTTGCTTCCTTGTCTGATCTTTGGTTCCGAATTTTTAATGGATTTTGAATCCACCGTTTTCAGTGTTCTCCATGGATACCTTTATAAACCACAGCCACCTCACACCTTCCACAGCCGCCTCACAGGAACGGCCACCCGCTAGGATCCCCACATGCATGGCTTCCTTATTTCTTTTTTAACGTGGCTACTAGAAAATTTAGAATTACATGTGTGCCATGCAGTATATTTCTACTAGACATTGAAAACCCATTCTGTTCTTTACTGGTAAGGTCAGAATGAACCTGGCAAGCCTGCTGGCTCAAAAGGTCTGAGCTGGAACTTCAGATGCTGGGTACTGAAATGAAGGGTTGCACCATAGAGCAACAGAAGGATTTATACCGGTAGCAAAGAAACAGACAAATAAATCATGAGGGCCAGGTTTCCATGAGTGTTTCAGAAGGAAAGCTGTGGTTCTGAAAGGGTGGTCACTAGACCAGCAGCATCGCTTATGGACTCACTGAGCCTTAGCAGGGAACTGGCCAGACATGCCAATTCTCAGGTTCCATCCTCCACCCACCGAGTCAGAAATTCCAGGGGTGGGAGCCAGTAGAGTGGGGGTTAGCAAGCCCTCCAGGTAATTCCAATGCACCCTCAAATTTCAAAACCCCTGTTATAGCTCATTGAGCATCCCACCTGCCCTGTGGGTTGGAATTAGTTAACACTCCATTTCACAGATGGTACAGTTTGGATGTTTGTCCCCGCTCAAATTTCATGTTGAAATGTAATCTCTCACATTGGAGGTGAGGCCTGGTGGGAAGTGTTTGGATCGTGGGTGTGGATCCCTCATGAATGGCTTAGGCCATCCCCTTGGTGATAAGTCGGTTCACATGAGATCTGGTTGCTTAAAGGTGTGTGGCACCTCCTCCCACCTTTCTCTTGCTCCCACTCTCACCATGTGACATGCCTGCTATCCCTTGTACTCATGTCAGGTGACATTATTTATGGCATTTTTATGAGGGAAATGCAATTACTGTTAGAAACCTATATAAACCTACCCCTGGCAAAAGAGGAGACCTTCACTGTCTTCTATGACTCTGTAAAGCGGATCAGGGTTGTTTTTCTCCACTAGCTCTGGTGGAAGCAGTTTTCCTTCCCTCTGGCAGCTATTTTCGAAAGTGAAAAGGAATTCGCCCCCTGGTGGTGACCACATATTAACATGAAATACTTACAAATCCAGTTTTTATGTATTACAAACTGCTTATGCGTGGCTTCCTTTGCCCACCCTGAGATTTTCTTGTTAATATTATACCTCCCAAAGCATTTAGGGTATTCGCTTGCATCTGAAAGAGTCTCTGCAAGTTTTCTGTGTAATTATTAGGGACATCGACTCTTTACCAACTACTGAACAAGAATAAATTACTTATTCTTGTAAGCTTCTAGGATACAATCATAAGCAAAATGTTTTTCTTCCAATATGAGTGCACCATCAAAACTGTGCTCTAACATGAGTCCCAGTAGTATCACTAAATCTTAACAAACTAGTCCCTAAGTTGGAATTTCTGTAACACACACACACACACACACACACACACACACACACACGCACACACACCCAAGTTCTATCTATCAAATTTAATGGACAAGTTAAACTGATCTTGTCATTCCCCAGACATAATTTTCACTGCCCGCAATTTTCGCATTGCCTTTTTTATGGTTTTCCTTTGGTCGTGCTCCCTAGAAGAAATTCCCTTTTTCTTTCCATATTGCCTTAAATCTCATGGTCCAACATCCCCTTTCTCTAGCGATATGAAGTATCTATTGGTTCTCTTTCCTAAGCTATATTGTGAACCTAGAATATGCAATGCTGGATAATGTGATCTCTCCTGTATTAAAAAAAAGAAAAAGAAGATTTCTGCCTGAATCACTCTGCCTGGACTACACAATTAGCACCTTCTTATACATTACCTTGTCTCTAATTTTCAATTCCACACATTTCGAAACTTTATTACATAATGTCCTATTAAGGTATTTCTAAATTAGAATATATGCTCCTTCTGAGCAGAAAAATTTCTTATACAGGTTGTGCATGCCTAATCTGAAAACCCAAAATTTGAAACGCTTCAAAATCTGAACATTCTTGGGCACCAACTTGATACTACAAGTGGAAACTTCCATAAATACTTAGCACAAACTTTGTTTTATGCACAAAATATGAAACATATCAGATGAAATTATCTTCAGGCTATGTAGATAAGGTGTAGATGAAACGTAAGTAAATTTTGTGTTTCGATTTAGGTCCCATCTCCAAGATATTATGTATAAGCAAATACTCAAAATCTGAAACTATCTGAAATCTGGAACACAGTCCCAAGCATTTTAATAAGGGATACTCAACTTGCACTTAATTTTTCATTCATTACTTCACTTCAGGGACTGCTTACTACATTTGTTCATCCATTTATCTAATTCACTCATTCAGTGAGCATCTATGAAACATGAATGAGACGCTGTCGATATCACTGGGTCCATGGGGCCTAAGGGCTGTTTCCATAATGCGTGCTCAACAAATACCCATGGATTAAATAACCCACTCTCTTACCCAGTCTTATTTTCATTATCTGTGAGCTGGAAGCCTAGTTGCTATGAAACTGAACAAACGTAGCTGTAAAAAGAGGTTTTCCAACATCCTGATGTAATGACCCAGACTCTGCCTCAATTTAACACAAATCCCTTCTGTCTACCTGAGATCTCAGTATATGCATCCACCAAGAGGCCTTGCAGGAAAGGCTGGAACCCGAGGAATGGGAGTGGTGATATCTGTGCCTGAAAGCTTCTGCCTTTCACTGTGAAGTGTGAGACAGTGTCATGTGCTGAGAGAAAGGAAATGTCAGCAGAGAGGTTGGGGCTTAAGGAAAGGGTAAGAATCCCTGGGAAGAAAGCAAGAGGATGTTCCCTGGCGAATCACCAAAGGATAGCTTTGAGAATCTCACTGAGATTGGAGACCAAAAGTATGTGGTGACAACAATCTGTGGTTTCCTCCAGCATTTAGCACCTGCTTCAAGGGACAGAAAAGACCAATTTTACATTAACCAAGTCAGAACACAAGCAGGCTGATACTACTGGTGGAAATAAAGGCCCAGGCCTTTATTTCCTAAAGGAGAACAACTGGAGAGATGCCCCTTGTTTCTACCCAGGGATGTAATAGAAGGAAGGGAAGCAATGAGGGGAATGGGAGCGTGGGGGACCAAAGGACTCTCTGAGCATGGTGGGTGAAAACTGGAGAACTAAAATGCTGTGGTCACAGGTTATTTTCATATTGACGTTGACAGCTTCTAAAATGAAGTTCTTCTTGGTGAGAATGAAGTTGAGGATGGATAGCTCATGCAGAATGGCAGTAAAAGTTAAACGTTAAGGAGTTCAAGTTGAAGTCTGGATGGACTCTTCGCCAGAATGTTAATGCTATCTATAACTATGGCAGGAGTTCTGGAAATCAGGCCTTCGTGAGTTAGATGGCAAAATTTTCAACAAATGAAGGTGGATAGGATGGGGAAAGTGGGATAGCCACACAGCCATGAAACTCAAAAAGATAGAAAAGTGCAGAGAATTGTGCCCCTCAGTAAAGTTTAATTGGTTTATAGTTTGACTCATTCTGTGAAGCAGCTTATCTGTTTAATAACTCAGAAAACATAAGCGTGGTGGGTAAATACATCAAAACCATGTAAATTCAGAAATAAATACTTAGAAAAAGCTTACAGTTCTATTCTGTGGTTTTCTAATGAAAGGCAATTTACCAGCCATTATGCGTTTCCTATCTCATTTGAAATAACAGACTGACATTTTACTAATTCATTATGCCTGATCAAAATCATATTTTGTTTTATCTAAGCTTTCGGTAGCATTCAAGTGTTATGCTGGGATGCCTGTTTAGAAGGATTATGCCCGATATATATATATTTTTTAATGACTAGATGTAAAGATGTTCTCTTTCTGCACCACTTCTCATTCAACCTAGAATGCAAAGTACAAATCTTATTGCAATCTAACAAAGCTCCTTGAGAGTTAAGAGTCTGGTTTCAAAACTGAGAAAATGTCACACTGAGTGTTTTAAACTTAAAGCAAAAAGGTAGATAGTATGTGAATTCAAAGCAATAATGGTAAATGGTAAACATTAGCAAGTCTTTACTTCCTTGTCAAATATAGGAGGAAGTGTAACCTATTGGTTAGAACCAATTATGCTACATTCCCAAGGCATAAAGCACAGGTGGGAAGCTTTGGTGGGTAATAGGACCAGGAAGAAGAAAGGGTTGTGGGACAGAAGGGTTGAATGGTGACCTGGTTCTGGCTGGTGCTCTCAGGGTTTCCACAGGCCTGTTCTAAAGTGAACTTGAATCTCTTGTTAGGCCCTTGAGGAGACCAGTCTTCCCAAGTGATAACATTGTGCTCCCATGCTTCAGTCACAAGCCCAACCCTCCCTTCCCTTCTAGGCAAAGTTTCCTTCTCATCCATTACATGCCAAAGACGTCACTCTCATGAATAATTTCATGGAACATGTTAGTTGTGTCCTATGCATACTAAATATGAAAGGGTCTGTTAGGCCTCAACCCCTTTCTATAAATTGGGACAATGACTCCACGATGCACTTTCTGCTCTTCTCCACTGGACAGGTAGTTGCAACTTTTCGTGCAGTGCCAGCCACATTCACGTAACACCATTGCAAAGGTTAAAATAAATGGATTTGGCAGTATTAGTGTCTGGTATACAGTATATAGGGCTCCTCTCAACACTGGCAAAATAAACATTGTTGCCATCAGTGACCCCTTCATTGTTTTCGACTACATATCCTCATGTTCCAAGATGATTCCACTAGTCAAGTTCAATGGAATCCTTAAGGCTAGGAATGGGAGGAAGGGCAGAAGACACCTGGATTCACATCCTCATTTCTAAGGTTTACTCCTGCACACAACTTTGATCCCATTCCTTCCCTCCTGTTCTGGGACTTGGTTTCTTGGGTTCTTCCTGTAACATTACCTTCACCCTTTCTTCTGTTCTGGAGTGTGCCAGTCAGCCCACAGATTTGCATAGATGTCTCCACCCTAAATCACTTGTTCTCAGTGCCCTTTTAGCTAGTATCTTATTTCTAACCTTTCCCACCTAGTAATTCCAGGGAGCATCATACCTATCTTGCCTTTGTGTTGTTACTAAGGCATTTATTTGTCCACAGCTCCTTTTAGCTTCATTCATTCATTCATTCATTCATTTGAAATGGAGTCTCCCTTCATCACCCAGACTAGAATGCAGTGGCAAGATCCCGGCTCACTGCAACCTCCGCCTCCTGGTTTCAAGCAATTTTCCTGCCTTAGCCTCCCAAATAGCTGGGATTATAGGCATCCACCACCATGCATGTCTAATTTTTATATTTTTAGTAGAGACAGGGTTTCAACATGTTGGCCAGGCTGGTCTCGAATTCCTGACCCCAGGTGATTCACCAGCCTCAGCCTTCCATAGTGCTGGGATTACAAGCGTGAGCCACAACGCCCGGCTGGCTTCCTTCTTTCTTGAATATTCTTTTATCCCAGTTCTTTCAAGGTTATCTATAAGAAATCATCATCATCACAGTTGAGTTACCAAACACAGTGGCCTTATTTTCAGTTTCCATTTGACATAGCTGACCTGTCTTAGCTTTTGAAATGCCCTCCTCCTGGGATCCGCAGTTCCCTTAGTTTTCCTCCAGCCTTTCCAAGTGCACCCCTCCAGACTCCCACATGGATTCTTCCTTTTCTCCTCCTCCCTCGCCCTAGGTATGTCCTTGGTCCTCTTCTCTTTTATTGACTATCACTCTTTCACAGCTTTCACCAACATTCCTGCATGGATGAGCCTCATGGAAGTCTTGACCTCTCTGCCAAGCCCTGATTCTGATTTCCATCCACCTAGGTTTCCACCTACAGGTACCATCAAGCCTTGGGACATGTCTACAACTAATTTGCATCCACTCTTTTCCAGAGGTACCGGCGTGTCTATCAATCAGTTTTTCCTTCAAGTAGAACCACATTAATTCATGAACAAGAGTAAAGATCTGTTCTGCAGTGAGCAGGCCTATGCAAACCTACCTCCAAAATCCAGGGAAGCTGAGGTGGAACAAAGAGGATGACAAATTCAGTTTCTCAGAAAGAAACATTTAATAGGGACTTAAAAACAGAAGCCATTATGTCCTGGACCAAGGCAGGAGCAAGATAAGATGGTGGATCCTCACACCCTTACCCACTAGATCCAGGGCTTACGTACCACAGGGAAGGAACAGAACTTGTAGGGAAAGGAAAGAGTACTATGGGAGTCTGCATAAGTGCAAGCTCTTACACGAGGAACAGTAGACAAAATGGAAATCTTAGAGGCATTCCCAGAACCAGAGTTAATCCAAAGTCAACTTGATGGATTAGCATCCAAGAGGGGGTTGCTTTAGCCTCCCTAAGATCTCTCCTACTTTTAAAGGCTTCCAGAAATAATAATTTCCTAAGGTCCTTTGGCAAATAAACTTTATAAAACAGGCTACAGAGAACTGAAACAAAAATGATGATGCTTTTACATCTTAAGATAGACTGAGTTGTATAATTGAAAGCTATAGATCAAAAAAGGCTCATTTTTCAAAGAAAATCATTTCTAGGGACACACATAGAGAGTGTTAGACGGATTCTTAAAAGACAAGATAGGCTTAAGGGTACTTTCGAGGGATCATTTATTTAAGACGGAAAGCAAAATGAGATCTTGGAAAAATAGATGTTGTATGAGTGCAAATGTTGTTTCTATTCTAATTATGTTAATTTAATTCATTTCCTCCATGGGATCGTGCTGCTAAAGATTTTGAAAGATTTAGTCATTTTCTTCTGTTATAGATTGACTTTGACTCCATATTTTTTAAGCTTTTTACCTTTTGGACTACTGCCTTTTTGTACAAAATATTCCCATTAGAAGAAATAGTTCTGGCTAACCCTTTAAAATATGAACAAAACAACATCTATTCTAGAATTCTGGCTGCTCTTTGAATACTAAATCTTCCTACAGTTCAAAATGAATAATTAAGGTCTGTCTTAGAGACTTGATTTCAGAGAAAGGAAGCTCAGTAATTAAAGAAAGAAATGAAAATGGAAACTGGTCAGAAGTGAATAACAATTTTTCATTTCCATTTAAAAGAATCTCTCAAGCACTAAGTTTTATTCAAATTACCCAGGAGGCTAGTCTATTTATTTTTTTCCAAGTAATCCCTGAGTTTGAGTAAAGGAAATATAAGCTATGCAATTTTGGTTCTATAAGATAAATAGAAACGGAAAGCATTTCAAAAGTTCACGTTTCAGTAGGGGTTGTGAAAGAATGAATAATAGTAAGGATGGGTTAATCTGAGGCAACTGGCCGAGCCCCTCTACCCCCTCCTCACAGTGGCTTCTTCCTGGGGGATCCTAGCTAGGGAAGATCTATATGATGCAGATTTATGACTGCTATGCCTTCAAAGCTCATCTATCCCTCAACCTCTCCAAGCCAATAAGGAACTGCTCATCATTAAAGAGCTGCTGCAATTCTCCAGGATAGGCCAAGGACCTCAGATATAACTAACCTCAACCAAGGCCCTCTAGCCATTCTCACCATGTGGCAGGCAGATGCATTCAAAATCATAGTGGCTTTCAGCTCAGCTTCATCAGCAAGAGAGATGCATAGAACACCACAGACCCAGGAGAGAACCCAAAAGACCCCAACCCTCCTCTCCAGCAAAATCTCAGCATTTCATGGAAACCCACAGGAGAGGACCACAAGAGGAAAATAAATTTCACTTCTCTTTTCTAGACTAATATTCTTTACTTTCTAATTACAATTTATGGCATACAAAATGATTCATTATCTCATTCGTCACCTTTATAAAATTTTAAGTTGTACTCAAGATGACTAAAAAATAGCTTAGCAAAGATGAAATAAACCAAAAGCACTGATTGCTTATTACTGGTTGAAAGAGCTTCATTTTTAATGTAGCAGCTATTGCCAAAACTGTTTAATGAAGACACTGAAGTATTAAAGACATCGATCTTCATAGGCAAGGCTTCAAACCTCATGAAAAGTTTAGAGATCGTCAAGAAAGCCTATCATTCAAGATTATATGTGGGACAGTAATGGGGGTTTTGTTAGTGGTGTGCGTTACCGTAGGTTCCAAATAGCATTTGGCTAGATATTTTGGAAGTGTTTATTCTGTTTGCTGATCTTAGATGCTCTGTCTATATTAACCACTGTATTTATATTAACGTTCTTTATTTTTTTTTTCAGATAGCTTTGTGTCACGTGCTGAAGTATGGCTATCTTTCCAAATTATTTATGTATGATGTAATTGAAAGTTTGTACCCAAATGTTAGCTTACTTTTATTCCACTATTTTCACCAAATATGCCCAAACCCAATTGGATTAACATACTTGAAACTTTTCAAAATAATAACTCATTCAAGGTGTTCTTTTTAATGTTTTAGTATTGCATATTATTGAATGAGATAGTGTGATGAGTAGAAGGCACAATTTTTTTACCTGGAGAAAGTTTCATTGGGATAGACAACCAATCTTAAGCAAAGCAAACAATTAGGAATTATATACTTGTTGTTGTTTGAGACAGAGTGTTGCTCTTTTGCCTAGGCTGGAGTGCAGTGGTGCAATCTCAGTTCATTGCAACCTCCACCTCTCGAGTTCAAGCAATTCTCATGCCTCAGCCTCCCAGGTAGCTGGGATTATATGTGTACACCACTATGCCAGGTTAACTTTTGTATTTTTAATAGAGACAGGATTTCACCATGTGGGCCAGGCTGGCCTCAAGTGATTCACCCACCAAGACCTCCCAAAATACTGGGATTACAGGCATAAGCCACCACACCGAGTTGGGAATTACATAAGACTTAATACAAGCAAAGACACTATGACTTCGTATGAATTAAGTCATGGCCATGTTTTGTTTGATTTTTTTCTAATTCTCAATATTTTGTTGCTATTTTAACATGTTTAACAACATTTTCTACATATCTGTTGTGTACAGAATGGGATTGATTTTTATATTAAATATGTGTTGATTATATATATATCTAGTACATTTGCTAATTTCTTTCAAAAATTATACTAATGTCCTTATTTTCTCTTTTTAAATTTTTATTTTAGGTTCAAGGGTACATGTGCAGGTTTTTTATACAGTTAAACTCAGGTCATGGGGGCTTGCTGTACAGATTATTTCATTATCCAGGTGCTAAGCATAGTACCAAATAGTTCGTCTTTCTGCTCTTCTCCCTCTACCCACCCCCCTCCCTTGGGTAGGCCCCAGTGTCTATTGTTCCCCTCTTTGTGTCCGTGTGTTCTCATCATTTAGCTCCCACTTATAAGTGAAAACCCGCAGTATTCGGTTTTCTGTTCCTGCATTGTTCTGTTCCTGCATCCTGTTTTGTTAAGGATAATGGCCTCCAGCTTCATCCATGTTCCTGCAAAGGACATGATCTCACTTTTTTTTTTTTAAATATATATTTTATTGCATTTTAGGTTTGGGGGTACATTCTTTTATAGCTTCTGCATTTCTATATTTCAGTTGTATCAGATAAAGAAAATAAACTGGGTTTCTTTTTATCTAATTTAATACTCTTTCTTTGAGAGTGGCAAGTTTGGTTCATTTACATCTATTTTTATTGCTGATATACTTGAAAATATTTCTATTATCCCATTTTGTGTTTTCTATTTGTCCTACTCCTTTATGCTTTTCTCTTCCTTTCTGTCTTTTGATTGATTCTGTTTTTTAAACTTTTAATTTCAAAATTTTGAAAGTTATTCATTCTGTTCTTCAGGAATAACCGTTAGTAAGCTAATATTCATATATAACTAAAAATTAATCAACATCGCTAAGAAATAAAAGCTCTACCCAAGAAATAAAATATCTCTATCTAAGAAATAAATGTTCTTAGAAAGCTTTACCTAAAATAGCCTAGCTCACAGAGATTTTTGCCACATTTCTAATGCTAACTTCATTTTTTCACCTGCAAAAGTAAATATTAAATGGGCTCAACATTTTAGATTTACTCACATACTAACCTTTGCTCATCAATCCTTGTTGAATATGACACATTCTTTGTTTATTTCTTCTTCTAAAGTGAGTTCTTTAGAAGTTCCTTTCTGAGGATATGTTTGTAATAAACCGTTAATACTTACTTGTCCAAAAATATATTATTTTACTCTCCTTCTTAAATGCAATTTTAGCCAAGTATAGTTTACCAATTAGATAATTATTTTCTTTCAGCATTTTGAAAATATTATTTTCCATCTTAGGGCCTCTATTGCTGATGTCGAGAAGTCTGCTCTTACACTCATTGAGTGTGGTCCATGGAGCCAGTTAGCAACGGAGCTCTTAGACCTCACCCTAGAACGACCAAATCAGAATCTTAAAGTGGTAGGACCCAGGAATCTACACGTTTGGTTACTCACTTTCCGGATAGTTTACTGGAAGCTGAGAACCTTAGAGTATGTGCAGGCAACTTGCTTTTATCTTTTCCTTAAGATCTTTAAGACACTATGATGTTGTAGATGTAGATTTGTTTTATTTATTGTGTTTTGGGATTATTATTATTCTCATATCTGAGGATTCATACTTTTTAATAATTCTGGGAAATCATCAAGCATTATTTTATCAAATATTGCCTTTCTTACATTTTTCTCCACCTTAACCCCAATAACATGTGTTTAAAACATTTTCATTTTTTTTCTGTGTTTTTAAATGTAGATCCCTATGCACTAAGGTCCCTAACGCTGTTTTTAATAGGAAGAAAAGATTTTGATTAGGAATATCTGTAAGGGAATATACCTGCAGAAATTTAATTCAATTTAAGAACGTATCCAACAGATACTCAGTGACCCACACACATTACTAATCCCAGAAATGGGACAGAACTTTTCACAAAAATAGTACAACATTTTTACTGTTACTATAATGCTTTTAAGCCTTACTGTAAGAGTATCACCAGAGATATGCTGTAACATGGAATGACTCAGACTCTCCCTGTATATTTGTTAAGCAAAATTTCTTGGACAATGTTCAAGACAAGTTTATATTCTCTAGATCTTCAGATTGCAATGTGTTCTTCTACAGAAAGGTCCACATGTGTCATGTTTTCTGTCAATGTGCAACACTTTATGTTTTTAAATGCTTGTCAGTGAAGAAGCAGCCCATGCTGGAAAGAAATCCAAAAATGTTCCCCTGACTTTAAAGTATATCCACAGACACCCACAGAAAACCTATTACCTGATATTTGGGGAGACTTTCATCAAATTTGGTGACTCAGTTATCTTCATAGAAAAGAACGCCGAAAGTTTTAGAATGCTGACAGAGTAGCTTCATATGACTCCTTCAGTGTCTCCTTTCCTGGAAAATATGAAATGGACAAAGGGCTTAAGTAGAAATAAAGTTAGACCCAGAACCTAATGAGGGGAGGAGGCATATTTCTTAACATGCTGATGGATGAATGGGAAATTTAAAACTTGAGTGTTGTAAAAGCTAATGCTTTTAAGGCTAATTATCCATAATGACAATATGTCTGTGTGCTATGTAAATAAGAACTCAAAATGAGACACATCTGTCATAATGAAACATGACACAGGGGAGATTACACTAAAGCCTTTCTTACAGTGAGTTTTTGGATAAACTTTTTCTCTGATTAACTAAACGTTCAATTGTTTGAAATGCTTGCACTGAGACTTGGATGGAAATAAGATCAGACTTTTGCAGAAATTTTTCTGGATGAGTTATGCAGATTCAACCTGACTACTAGTTCACTGATCCTCAGCAGAGGCTACGGATGATCCACTGGAGTCAGTCATTGCCATGATTTGTGTAGAGGCACAAGACCGTCTGGGAGCTGAAGACTGGTACCTAACATTCATGCACTGGTTTATTTTCACCAAGAAGGCAATTTAAAGAGATTCTTTTTTTTTTTCCCTTCTCTCTCTCCATCTAAAAGCCCTCACAAAAAGACAGAAATTATCTTTACCCAAGCCTTACCTTCACCTCAGTCTCTTCTCTCTCCTATAACTTCAGCCTCTCCCTCTTTGCTGGCTCTTGTCCATTAGCCTATAACATGTACAGGTCTCTGCCATCTTTAAAAAGTAATTAACAGAAAACAAAGAAAGCCCTTTTTGAATTCTGCCTATCCACTGGCGACAAGTTTCTCAGTTTCTCACTCTCTTCCTTCACACTCAACTCACTGAAAAAGTAGTGCCTTCCCACGGCTGTCTTCACTTTCATACTTCACTTTCATTCTCCAGCCCATTATAATCTGGCTTCTGCTCCAATTTGCCTCTGATATTCCTCGTGCTGAGATCACTAACAGCTACATAGTGGCTTTACTTAAGCTTTTACCTTGTTTGACCTCTTTGTTGCACCCGACACCACTGATGACTCCCTCTCTTCTTGAAGTTCTTTGTTCCCTTGGTCTCTACACCCCAGTTCTCCTGCTGCATCTCAGAACCAGTCTCTTCCTCTATCTCCCCTTGCTCTGTTCTCCCCTTAAACATTGGTGAGCCCCAGACTTCCAGCACGAGGCAGCTCCACTTCATGCCCTGCCTGGATGATTTCATCCTTGATCACAGCTTTCCCTTATGGCTAAGATTCCAAAATCTATATCTGCTCTTTAAACTGTCTCCTCAGCCTTAAAACTGCACATCCTACAGCTCACATGGAAGTTTCAATGATACCTCAAACTCAGCGTGACCAGAAAGGTTTCACTTCAAAGTAGAAAAGGTTTTCCTTCTGTATTCTTTTTCCTCTCAGTTTTTCCAAACAGTAATCGAGGAATCAGCCTTGTCTCCTTCTCCCAAGTGACTGACCTTGATATCATAAGTTCTGTTAAAGCTCCCCTGGTGTACGTGTCCTTTTCTCTCTATTTTCATTGTCACTGCTGCGGTTCATATGCTCATTGTCTCTTGCCTGACATTTGTTTCCTAAAAAGTCTCCCTGTCATATTTTCTCCCTCCCAGTTCATTTATTTTACTTCTGCCAGTGTCATCTGACTGAAGTTGTAAGTGTCAATCTGTCATTGAAACCTCTCCATATTGGGCATTTCATACGCACCTCCTCACACTCTTTCAGCCTCTGTCTCCCAGGCCTCTTCCACTTGCTCTGTCTCAGCCATTAGCACTTCAAACATCTCGATGCACACCCGTAGAGACCTGCCAGAAGCCAAGGCCTGGAGCTTCTGGCTCCTCTCCACCACTTCCAGACTCAAATGAACCACCATGTCTAGGCCCTCGGAGAAGCAAATGCCAAGGTGAAACTGGACATGCCAGACCGTGATGCAGATCTGACCCTGATTAAAGGAGAAAGAGAAAAAGAAAGAAGGGAGGTGAGTGGAAGCATCTTAGACTGTGGTGCAGTTCTAAGGGAAGTTTGGTAGGGCCATTGGAAAGTTCTCAAGCTAAAGTCTCCTGTCTCTTAGGAACAGACCTGACTTAGTATCTCTGCTCTGTGCAGTCACTGAGAGCAGAAGAAGAAAGTGTGGTCTCTATAATGTTGCATGTTTTTAGATCACCAAGTCAGACTGTTAGCCAGACATGGCAGCAATCCACCAGATGACACCCTTAAAAGAACTGGAACTGGCAGCCTTAAAAGGGAGCTAGACCAGGTCCAAAATTATGAGTAAATTACGACTAACTGCTGGCTCAGACTCATGCAACTACTTCTGAGGCATCAGTGCCTCACCTTCAACCCATGGGTCTGTTAACAACGACAGAGGAAGAAAAGATAAGCCTGGCTCACAGATACAGAGTGCTCTGCTGGTGTGCTAAAACCTGACAGTTGTATTATAGCCCCAATTGTAGGAGACCCTGAAAGACGGTCTGATGAGATGACCCTGAATGGTCTCCTCGGCCAGCCCAGTGCTTGTGTGGTGGGCCCATGAGCAGAGTGGCCAAAGCGGAAGGAATGAAGACCAGGTCTGGGCCTAATAATAAGGGCTTCTTGTCATTGTGGGCAATCTAGCTGTGGCCACTGCTGAGTGGCCAGAGTGCCCGCAGCAGAGACTGAAGCTGTGCCCTCAACCTCGTACTATTCTTTGAGGTATCTGCCAACTACCTACCTAGTGGCAAGTCAATTATATCAGGCCACTTACACATTGGAAGGAACAGTGAGCGTTAATTCATACTGAAATTGATACATACTCTGAATGTGGGATTGCCTTTCCTAGCTACGGTGTCTCCGTTAGCAGCCCCAGCAAAGCACTCATAAAATGCTTTATCATTCAACATGTTTTCCACACAATGTTCCCTTCAACAGTGCAATTTTCCACAGCAAAAGTGGTGCAAAAATGGACTTCAGACCAAGGAACTCCCTGAAAATACCATGTATGCCAGCACCTAAAATGATGAACAGCTTATTGAAGGCTCAGCTGCGGGTCTGACACCTTGCAGGGTTTGATTGCTGCCTTTGAGGGGTGACATACGGACTAAATCAACAGCTGATATATGGCACTTTACCTCCAATGTTAAGAATATTGTGTCGAGGAAACAAGGGTGGTAGAAGGGACCCCATCTCACCATCAAGCACAAGGGCCCAGTTATAGCAATTACGTTTCACCTCCCTACAATCTAAGATCCTGCCCAATTAGAGGTCCTAGTTCTCAGGGAAAGAACATGTCTGCCAGCGTATCTAAGAGTTGCATTGAACTTAGTTGTGACTACCACCTGATCACTTTGGGCTTTCTTGATAATAGTTCGACTAGCAAGGAAATAATTTACTGTTTTACTGAAATAATTAAGGAGTTGGTGTTGCCACCACAGAGTGGGGTTGTAATGTCTGAAACCACATAGGGGAATCATCAGGTCTCTCTCAGTACTTCCTTGCTCCCTGATAATGATGAATAGAAAAATACAGCAGCCACAACCTAAAATATACAGGGAAAATAAGGCATCAGACCACTTGAAGTTCTGAATCACTGCACCAGGAAAGCAAGTTAGACCACCTGAGAACTGTCTGATGAGGGAAATATAGAATGGGTGATAGAGGAGAGAAGTTATAAATGCCAAGTAGAGTTCCAGGACCAGCCCTAGTGCAGAAATTGTAGCTTACTTCACTATCTTGCCTTAAGTGTTTTAGGAAATCACAACCAGTAACTATATTGAGGGGGCTCTGTGACCAACTGACTTGTACCTCCCCTCTCTGAGAAGCAATGAGACTGATGTGATCTTTACAAATTATATGAATGCATAAAATTATTACAAGTACCCCCAAACTATGTACTCTGCTATGCATCAAATTAAAAAATATAGTAGGCTCTCTCTTTTTTTTTTTTAAGATGGACTCTGGCCATGTTGCCCAGGCTGGAGTGCAGTGGCGGGATCTCTGCTCACTGCAACCTCCACCTCCCGGGTTCAATCAGCCTCCCAAGTAGCTGGGATTACAGGCGCACACCACTACATGCAGCTAATTTTTGTATTTTTAGTAGAGACGGGGTTTCACCATGCTGGCCAGGCTGGTCTCAAATATTGGACTTCAGGTGATCGGCCCATCTCAGCCTGCCAAAGTGCTGAGATTACAGGCATAAGCCACCACACTCAGCCAAAAAAATATAGTAGACTCTTTTAGGATACTTTGAAACAGCATTGAGAATAACCATGGTGATCTTTTGAATGACATAGATCTTTTTGGCTATTTGTGGCAATGTATGTTGAATATTTGCTTAGTATAAAGGCATTATACGGCCGGGCACGGTGGCTCACACCTGTAATCCCAGCACTTTGGGGGGCTGAGGCGGGTGGATCACGAGGTCAAAAGATCAAGACCATCCTGGTCAAAAAGGTGAAACCCCGTCTCTACTAAAAATACAAAAATTAGCTGGGCATGGTGGCGCACGCCTGTAGTCCCAGCTACTCGGGAGGCTGAGGCAGGAGAATTGCTTGAACCCAGAAGGCGAAGGTTGCAGTGAGCCAAGATCGTGCCATTGCACTCCAGTCTGGGTAACAAGAGCGAAACTCCATCTCAAAAAAAGAAAAAAAAAAAGGCATTATACACATTTATTGTATAAAACACCATGCTCCAAATTTGCTGTCTTTGTCTGTGATGACAGTATTTGGATGATATTTTCAAATACAGAAACACCCTTAATCACTTCCTTCAGGGTAAAGCCACCATTTTAATAATAAATGAGAAAATAACTTCTTCTGGAAGAAACAAACTATGGGGAGAACATTTGCAAACTGGATGTGTGACATTATTTCCATCATTATATGAACATACAACCGAAAATAATGTATGCCACCTGTAACAACTCTCCTATGTAATCACTTCTTAAAAGTTAAAAATAAGTGTTTCAAACCAGTTTTTAAATCTTCCGCATGTAGATTTCAGTGAGTCTGGACCCATTTGTAAAAATATGTTGGTCCTTTTGATGACTTTGTACAAACAACTGGTAGATATCAGGGAAGATGGATACCAGCCAGATATTCTGCTAGAACCTGGAGATTTTTCTTAACATCTATCCTGTTCTTCTCAAGCTTTCCTAATTCTGTCCTAATTCTGTCTTCTCTGTAGAATAGATAGCAATCTAATGGACAGTCTACACTCTTTTCTTATAAGCGCAAGTAATGTTAGTACAAATTCCAGAGGACAGAAATGAAGAGATTAGTCTAAGTTTAATCTCTGCTACTAATTAACCATGTGTCAAGCAAGTCATTCTGGTGAGGGGGGTTTGAGTTCTGTCACAAAACAATTGTGACATTGTATGATTTCACAGCAGCTGCCAAATTTGCAAATGCTAGATGGGACTCCTGCCAACTGATAAGCCTGCTTCAGAGACAGGCAGTAGGAGAACCCATGCCACCTTTCCTAATAATACAAAAGGAGCTACAGTTATATGAGCCTCCCTTGACATTTGAGGGTAGAAGAAAAGGAGGGTCTGTCCCTGTGTATCATATCACTCAGGAGTGACAGTCAGGCTCAAGGAAGTGTCTTTGGATTTGCTGACAATCCAAAGCCTAATTATGTTGAATTACAATAATCAAACTCTTTTGTGCCTGTTTGATTCTCTTCCCCAAGTCTCTATGTTTAGGATCTTATTTTAATTGAAATCTTTGGAATTAAATGTTATGAATAGTGATACATACAATATGGGATAGTACTTGTAAAATATAATAAAATGTAAAACCTTATCATGCTTTCAGCTTAAAATATTATTCTATGCCCAGGCAAATGTCAAAGACAATTATCTCCTTCATTAAGCATTACCTGGAAGATGGATAATATTTAATATGTATGATGACAAATCTACAAAGAAAAAGAAACATCAAAAGGCTGCTGTCAGAATCCATGATGTTCCACTGTTTAAACACACAGATATCTGTGATATCACAATGTTTAAACAAAATAAAATGCCATTTCATATGTAAAGCAAGAATGCTAACATCCAGATAAAGAAATTATAGGAATTCTTCCTTAAGAAGAAAAAAGGAAGGTATTTCAAGAGTAAATTCTTATATTACTACTAATCCATTTTCTTTTAAAAAATCAATGTCAGCAGCTGTGCTTGCTAGGATACAAAATTTAAAACCACAGGGAGGAGGTAAAATGTAATGAGAACAAGTGGGAAAACCCTTGTTTTGCCAATATTTTTAAATCTCTTCTCTAGAAAGTAACTTCTTGGAGATAGGAGCTATACTGTCTTTACTCATTTTTGTATCCTCAGAATTTTTCAACCATGCCTGGGACATAATAGATATTTTATAAGTACTTACTCAATGAATAAATAAATGAACAAAGTTAGGCAGCCATTAAATTTATTTCAAAGAGAAATTACCAAAATCAGGCCACATAATTGTTTAGTGACAGATCTTAAACTCCACTTCAATGGAATGACTTGCTTGGCATATAACTAGTCAGTAGCAGAGCTTAAATTTTGACTGATCTCTTCATTTCTGTCCTCTGGAATTTGTGCTAAAATTACCTGAGCTGGCCAGGTACAGCGGCTCACACCTATAATCTCAGCACTTTGGGAGGCCAAGGCAAATGGATCACTTGAGGTCAGGAGTTCATGACTAGCCTGTCCAACATGGCAAAACCCCACCTCCACTAAAAATAAAAATAAAAAAATGAGCTGGACGTAGTGGCACATGCCTGTAATCCCAGCTACTTGGGAGGCTGAGGCATGAGAATTGCTTGAAACTGGGAGGCAGAGGTTGCAGTGAGCCAAGATCACGCCAGTGCATTCCAGCCTGGGCAACAGAGCCAGATTGTCTCAAAACAAAAACAAACAAATAAACAAAATTACGTGAGCTTACAAGTGCAGAGACCGTCCTTATATTGCTACGACGAGCTCTCCTCTAGCTACTTCCCAACAGTTGCAATAGGAAATAGAAAGCCAAGGTTGAGCACCCCAAGCTTCTTCAGCCCATCAGGAAGAAAGGAGGAAGGCAAAGCTTAAATGGAAGAGGGAGATCTTGGAAGAGGAAGGAGGAAAAGGAGAGGGGTCCGAGAACAAGCATCCTAATGTGATGAGAGGATTGGACACAAGTTTCACAGTTTGCTTCATTTCCTTTGAATTAATGTTCTCTGGGACCCTTCTCAGTACTAACTCTCAATGCCAAAGAACTAAGTAAAATCCCAAATGTCAACAAAAGCCTAATTTTTTTTTCTACAGAAAATGTCTATCATAGATGATTGAGCCTAAACGAGATGCACAGCTTAAATACCAAGCTGAAAATAACATCCCACATTAATTAGGTTGTTTTTTTCCCCCAACTACATACTTCTTGGCTAACAGATATAGTATATTCCACCACCTACTGAGAAGACTAGATGATTTTTATTTTACTGGAAAAAAAAATAACATTTCCATTTTTATTCAAATGCGTGTGAGGGGAGAAGGAAAGCCAATCGTAAAACACAGATAATATTTAAATCCTAAAGAAAATTGGAACATTTTGTTTTTCAATAAATTATAAAAAAAGATAATTTGATGAGAAAGCAGTTGTTAGTACACATGGCAGAAAAGCAATGCCCTCCTAAGCTTTAGTAGAGCTAATGATGTGATTGTCATTATCAGATTACCCAAACCCAGAGCTGTAGGATTTCCTAGTTCAGTCATGAAAAGAAGCAGGGTTCAGGTATCAAAGCAGAATGTAGGAGCATTGCCCTTTTATGTCACAGTTCTTTATTCTTCATAGTAATGGTTTTGGGTTGGGGGAGGTGGAAGGGCTGTAAGTTGATGACAAAAAAGCCAAACTCTGTAAAATACGTAGAGAGATTTCTTCTGAGCCAAATGTGAGCACTATGATCCATGATACATCCTCAGGAGGTCCTGAAAACATGTGCCCAGGGTGACTAGCTTATAGCTTGGTTTTATGTGTTTTAGGGAGACAGTCAATACGTGTTCTGTCCAGAAAGGCAAGACAACTCCAAGTGGGGGGCTTCCAGGTCACAGGTGGTTTCAAAGATTTTCTGATTAGCAATTAGTTGAAAGAGTTATTGTCCAAAGACCTATAATCAATAGAAAGAAGGGTCTGGTTTAATATAAGGGATCCTGGAGACCAAAGTTCTTATTAGGTAGATGAAATCTCATAGGTGGCCACCCTTAGAGGCAATAGACGGCAAATGTTTTCTATTCAGACCCTTAAAACGTATTAGACTGTCAGCTAATCTCTTTAGGATTAGAAAAAGACCTGTAAAGAAAAAAGGATTCTCTACAGAATGTAAATTTCCCCCCAAGAGAGACATGTTTGAAGGACCACTTCAAAATATGGCAAAGAATTATATTAGTGATGAAATATTTTGATTTCTTTCAGAGGCTGCTATCTGTCCTGGGATGCTATACAAGAATCAGGTTGGAATTTGGTATCTTATTGCTACAAAGACTCTGGTCAGTTTTAAGATCTTTTTTTTCTTTTTGAGACGGAGTCTCGCTCTACTGCCCAGGCTAGTGTGCAGTGGCCAGTCTCGCCTCACTGAAACCTCCGCCTTCCATGTTCAAGTGATTCTCCTGCCTCAACCTCCCGAGTAGCTAGGATTACAGGTGCACGCCACCATCCCCAGCTAATTTTAATAGAAATGGCTTCACCAAGTTGGCCAGGCTGGTATCCAACTCCTGACCCACCTCATCCTCCCAAAGTGCTTGGATTACAGGCTGAGCCTCCGCAGCTGGCCAAGATCTCTGTTTTTACGTTAATGCTGGTCAGTTGTGCCTGAATTCCAAAGGGAGGAGGGCAGAGTGAGGTGAGTCCAACCTCCTCTTCCTCTCATGGCCTGAACTAGATTTTCAGGTTTCTTTGGAATCCCCTTGGCCATAGTGAAGCAGCTTTGTTGTTTCGGGTAAATACCCGGGGTTTCTCATTTCATGACAAGAAAATTTACGGCACAGACATAGACACAAGAAGTTTAGGAGCAGAGTTGTAATAGGCAGAAGAAACAGAAAGGAGAACAGCTCTCTTTGGAGAGAAAAAGGTGAGGAGCTAGGGAGTTCACCTGATGTTACAGGCAGCCTTGAGGAGGTGGTGTCTGATTTACATAGGGCCCACACCTTGTTCAATCAGGTGTGACATTTATATAGCACGTGGGGAAGGCTGGCCACTCCACCCTAATCTTATTATCCAAATGGGCTTTCCCCTGGCGAGTGCCATCTTGTCTGCAGGTTACTGTACCCATGGCTGACAAAGAGAAGGGAAGATGAAGCTGCCATTTTTAACATGATTGGCACAACTGCGAGCATCTGTGGCTGCAGCTCAATTTCACAGACTGCTCTTTGTTAGAAAGAAAAATGATTTGAGGCTGCTTTTCATTAAAAGGAAAACCTTACTGAGGACTTACATACCCTCACTATCTGCCTAAGTAATTTCTTTTTAACTCCTATATCAATAGGAGGGGTCCATTCAGTTGGTTGGAGAACTTAGAATTTGTTTTTGGTTTATAAAGTGAAAATGAGAGTTACTTCCAGGAAAATGGTTTGTTGCATGCTCAACAGAAAATGCAGTGCCCCTCTTTCAACATCTATGCAACAATGCTTACTGGTGTTTTCTCCACCTGGGGTAGGTGACTTTCTTTTTTTCTTCTTCTTCTTTTAGAGACAGAGTCTCGCTCTGTCACCCAGGCTGGAGTGCAGTGGTGCAATCTCAGCTCACTGCAACCTCTCCCTCCTGAGTTCAAGTGATTCTCCTGCCTCAGTCTCCTACCCAAGTAGCTGGGACTACAGGCATGCACAGCACACCTGGCTAATTTTTGTAGTTTGAGTAGAGACAGGGTTTCACCATGTTGGCCAGGATGGACTCGAACTCCTGACCTCAAGTGATCTGCCTGCCTCAGCCTCCCAAAGTGCTGGGATTACAGACATAATCTTACTCTCTTTTTACAGCAAAGACTGTTACACTGCCCAATTATTTCCAAGTTCTATCCCTTCAGAATTACAAGGATGTTAATAGATGCTCCTAGAAAAACAAAACTTGTTATTAAAGAGCTTGAAAGTCTTATAAAGAAAAACGTAAAACACTTTAGGGTATTTTAAGGTTAGAACATGAAATCCTGATTTGGGTTTATAGTCTGGCTGCTCCTTGAATCTGTAGCCTGTCCCTGAATTCCTCCCATTCAAACCTCTAGAATATGTCAGCTCTCAGCACCTCTGAATGGTACCTCCGTGTGTGCTGGCCTGGTTGCTGTCACTCTGCCAAGTCCCACCCAGGTTCCACGTCTGTGCTTCCACCATACTGCAGTTCTCCTGACTCTTCACTTCTGTCCTTCACATGCCTCGTGCTACTAATATAGAAATGTTTGTTGAAGAAATGGATGACTTGATGAAGCCTTTCAACTAACAGAAGAATGGGGATGAGGAAGACAGGGGCTTAATTTTAAAGAAAAACTCTTTATGCCCTTCAGCTCTCAGTTTTTCATGCGATACATTATGCATCCTGATTAAATCACTAAGGAACAGGCCCAAACCCTACCTGCTTATGGTAAAGAGAAAATTCCACTTTTATTTTTAACTCTATTAGACATGTAAATATCCTTCAGCACAAAATCTATACAAATATAGTCTTCCTCCCACCCGTGACTCATTCTTCTATAAATCAACTTTTCTATTAGTACTAGATTCTCTTTCTTGACACATCAGCACTCTAATTAATGAGAAGTGGATTTTTTTTTCAGTACCATAGAAATTTATTTTTTAAGGGTAAGGGGAAAAAAATGATTCCAACAAAATGTCAGCCCATGGTAGAGTGGAAGGCATATGTCTGCAAAGCAGGACAGACAGGTCCAGCTGGGTATTCTGCGTTCAGGATTTAGGAAGTGGAAAACTGCTCTATGCAAATGAACCCGTATCACTAATAATCTGAGTCTCCATGCCTGCATAACACTTTCAGATCCTCACAGGCCCCGTCACTTCACTTTATCCTGTACTGCAGTCCCACAAGGCTGCCATCACCAATACTGAACTGCTAATGAATTCTTCCTGCTCCTCTGCTCAAGTGCAACTGAAAGCCGGTGTGCTGAAACTTCTAATTAGTAGGAGGTGAGAAAAAAGGACTGCAATAATTTTCTGAAATCACACACTAGGAGGTCTGCTTTTCACTTGTTCATCCAATTGCTTTTGTGTCCCCTTTGACTTTAATATAATCCCAACTTCAAAGTTAAGACATGTCCTAACTTACTAGTTATATGAATTACACTCATGAGAATCAGAGCTGTGCATATGCACAGAGAAGGTAACCATGTATCTTGTATGGCCACCTATATTTGTGCTTTCCTTCTCAAAAAGATTACCACTCTCATCTAACCCAAAAAGTTGAGAAACAGAATCTAAGATAAGACTTGTCTTCTTGGAAAGTTCTATTGGGTTTTGACTTGTGCAATGTAATGCATTTATATTAAAATTACATTTGACATAACTCCCCCATATATACAAAGAGTCACATATGTATGAAGCCACTAGGTATCTAAACAGTCGAATTATTTTGTAAGAAGAAGACCATGCTTTGCTCAAAACTTCATTTGGTTAGTGACAGAACTGCTTTGAATAATACAAATATAAAATTTAGCCTTGAAATTATCTTGACTTAATGAAGTTCCAATCAATCAATACTAAAGAAATGTCTAAAGCCATTCATATTCATTTCTTGTGACTGCTGTAACAAATTTCCACAAACTTGATGGCTTAAAACAACAGAAATTTATTATCTCACCATTCTGGAGGCCAGAGGTCTGAAGTCAAAATTTCACTAGGGCCGTGCTCCCTTTGCAGGCTCTTAGGAAGAATTCTCTCTTGCCTTCTCTAGCTTGTAGTTGCAGTTGGCATTCCTTGGCTCGTGGCTGCATTCCTCCAATCTCTGCCTGCGTCTTCACATCATCGTCTCCTCCTGTGTCAGTCCGTAATCGCCATCTGCCACGCTCTTACTAAGATACACCTGATTGCATTTAGGGCCCAACTGGATAATCTAGGATAACCTCCTCAACTTCAGATCTTCAATTAATCACACCTCCAAAGACCCTTTCTCCAAATAAGGTAACATTCACAGGTTCTGGAGATCAGGACATGAATATTTTGGTGAAGAGGGGGCATTTTTCAGCCCACTGTAACATTTTTCAGTGTTTCCTTAAGAGTCATGAGTGATATTTTCAGTGAGGAATACTACATTTTGCCTCAGGTTCAAAGAGAGAAGTGGGGTTTAATCAATGCATACAAGGCAAAGATTATACCTAATTCAATATTCAGCTCAGTGACTAGCATGGAGATGTGGTGTCTGACAAACCAGCCCCGAGCACTGTCTTTATGTTCAAAGCAAAATCAAATTCAATTTGTTTCTTTCAGTGCAATTTGTCTGCATTAACCCAGGATCAGGAATTGCTCACTTTGTTACCCTCAGGTTATCTTCCTAAGACACAATCAACATTTTTGACACATTTAATTCCAATTAATTCTACCTATTTTGCAGAAGAATACTTGATAAAATATTTTTAAAATATTGAGTTGTTTTTCACCAAACTTGTCATATAGTCACCCCAAAATTTCCTCCAGTTTACCTTCAGTGCCATATTGTCATGCTCTGTGTGTACCATAATATTTTTTTAAAAGATTGAGAAGTCCTGATTTACAGAGATAAGTAGGCTGAAAACAGGTCCTTATGGAATATCTACCTTGCAAGAGAGGGGTTAATGAAGAAGAGACAGAGAGAGCAGCTATCTGGCATTTGGTAGACAGACTCCTCCTTGTAAGGTGGAAAATTCCCTGAAGGAAGCAATTTAGAGCTGAGCTGCCAAAACAGATGTCAACTGTTCACAATAGATCGACAATGGGGAGAAATGCCAGATACAGGTGAAGGGGAGGAAGGCAGCAAATCACACTGCCACGTGTGTACCTATGCAACTATCTTGCATGTTCTTCACATGTACCCCAAAACCTAAAATGCAAAAAAAAAAAAAAAAAAAAATGTCAAATGCCACTGAAAAATGAAGTAAAGGCTGAAAAACATTCACTGAATTTGGTAATTAGAAAGCACTACAGGCCAAGTGTGCTGGCACATGTCTATAAATCCAGCATTTGAGAGGCCAAGGCCAGAGGATTGCTTGAGCCCAAGAGTTTAAGACCAGCCTGGGCAACATAGGGAGATCCTAGCTCTACAATAAATTTTTAACAATTAGCTGGACATGGTGATGCATGCCTGTGGTCCCAGGTACTCAGGAGGCTGAGGTGGGAGGATTTCTTGAGTCCAGAAGGTCAAGATTGTAGTGAGTTATGATTACACCACTGCACTCCAGCCTGGGAAACTGAGAGACTCTGACAAAAGCAAAAAAAAAACAAACAAAAAAACCCAACCAGCAAGATCAGGACCAGTGGACTGACAGGAAAAGGCCATGAAGCAGGGAGTTGAGACTTATGTGGGGGGAGGAGAGGTATACACAGAAAGAAGATTATTTCTTTCAGAAGAAAGAAGTTTCTGTTCTTTTAGAAGATTGCTGTTGACAGTGATGAGAGGAAATAATGGAAGGCAAGAGGAGGCTTTTTGTGAGGTGTCAGACTTGTGTTTCTACCTTGAAGTTAGATAGCCGTGTCCAGAAGGAGAGTTTAAAGATGCAGATGCTGCTAACGGCAGACAAAGGCATACACTAAATAAAGTCTTTAAAGAACCTAGAAGAAGTGAGATTGTGCTCAGGGAAAAGGGTTGATCTTAGGCACATGTCCCCTGGCTAAAGAGAAAGCATGCAAAGATGTGACAAATAATTTTACCAATCAGAATTCAGAAAGTTAAATGTGGCTCCACCTGGGATACCTCTTTTCTTTGTTTCCCAGGAATATAAACTGAGGAATATTAGAAATGAGAAAAGGTCACTGGATTTGGCAATTGGAAGGCCATTTGTGACCTTTGCAAGGGCAGCTTTAGTGCTTCCTTCAACCAACAAATATTTATCATCCTGGTGAATAGCGCACTAGACAAGACCTTGTTACAGGACCAAGAGGTTCATATGTCTGCTGCACAATAACATACCAATATATCAAAACAGCAGAGTTTGCAGCAGAGAAAGAGGTTAATGATTGCAGGGCAGCTGAATGAGGAGATTCAAGGAGACTCCTCCAAATCATCTCCTGAGAAGTTCTGGGTTGGAGTTTTTAAGGGGATTGCAAGGGACAAAGGGCTGAAAAAAATGGGGTCATTGGTTGGTCAGGGTAAGAGGGATGAAATCGTCAGGATGTGGAAACTACATCCTTTAGTGAGTCAGTTTCTCACGGTCCTTCAGACCAGCTGGTGTCAGTAGTTTCACTGGTAGGCAGGACCTGATAGAATATCTCAAAGGGAAAACTTCACATTTTACAATGTTCATGTTATCTATAGAGCAGTTAAGGGAGACTAGAATCTTGTAATAGGATCTACTGATTCTGGCGCAATAGGTAAACAACTAGGAGGAAGCAGGTCAGAGAGCAAGCTGACCTCATGATAAATGCTGAACGCCTTGCAGCTTAGTTTATTTTCATTTCTGTCCCTCCCTTCTTCCTTGATTAAATTTACAAAGTTTATAGGGACCGTTTCAACCTCCCAAGACAGGAGACTTAAAGTCCAGATTTAACTCTTTACCAAATTAGCTCTTCATAATGAAGGCACCATTTGGGGCACTTATTCCCCCAAAATAAAGAAGTTAGATGAAATGACAGGTAAGGTCATGTCCAACATTTACACTATGTATCTATTATTATACTGTGTTCAAGACATAAGGCTTGTCATGTTATGAAATTTAAAGATCCAATGAGAGGGAGGCATCTGGACTTTCAAGTCATCAGAGTCTCTAAAAACAAATACTTCCTAATAAAAAGTCATCCTGCAGTGTTCCTTCCTGAGTTAAAGCCTGCTGTCAGGGAGAAAACACTGAAATTTCTATTTCAGGAGAAAAAAATGTGACCAATTTCGAATATAATTTTTAAAAATTCCTCAGTACCAAACAGCCTGAAAATGGTAAGACCTTTCACAACCTGATAAAGTTATTTCTCGATATGAGAAATATGAGAAAAGAATTAGCCATAAATTTAGGAGTTTTACCCAGTGGGCAAATTTGGTGTTAATTTGAATATATTGCTTGGGCCCCTTGGGATGTTGAGCACAACACACTAGATGGAAAGTTGTGATTGCACATTATATATTTTGAGACAAAACACTTCTGCCAATCCTTGAGCTAAAGGAACAGAAATTATAAGCACACATAATGAAGACTGAAGAAATTTGATATTAAAAGACGTATTATGTTGTCTGATACATCTTCCTGTCAACATGTTCATTATAATGTGTTCTTTTATTCTGTCCTATTCAGAATTTCTAGTTGTCTGTTCATTGATTTTACACCTCCCACCAAAAAGCTTAGAAACATTGACAAGCAGCATCATATACTCTAAAATGACGCAGTATGAGGGGGAGGACATTTCTATTGCTTTGATCTTCATAAAAACGCTGCCATGGTTAATTTGTTCAGCTCCAAGTCTTTAGTATCTTGTCACTCCTTTTGAATACTCCAGAGGAATGCTTAGCTCTGATTAGATTGAAGGTGCTCCCACAGCAACAATAGAGGTATGTTAAAATGTGGATTATTCCAGAGGTGTGTCAATACCACTCCAATCCATTGTTACCAAAACCAAATCATCCACCATTGGTAACTAGTTGTCCACTAGTTAAATTTGTGGGTGGCCATTTGTTTTCTTTCCTCCTAGAAGTCCCTACTTTTCCTCTAACAACTCGGAGCTGCCCCCTGAGTTGTTAGAGGAAAAGTAGGAAAAGAGGATGGAGTCACTTCCTTCTTTCATTTCCCACACATGATTGTGTTGTAGGAGAGGCAGTTGGGCAGCCAATGAACTGTGGGATCTAGGGTTCAGGAGACCTGGCTGCAAGTCCTTCTCTTTCCATCTGTTGCTGTGTGATGTTTAGCTCTAACCTCATCAGAAGTCAAATGTACTCCTCTGTGAAAGTTAATAAAACCTGAGTGATCAATGTTTGATGTTGGATTACTGTGAAAAAGGAAAAGAAAGAGTCGACAGGAGAGCACTTTGCAAACCATTCAATAACACGCTGTGAGAGAGAAGACAAAGCTGAGCAGCCTCAGTGCTGTCCTCTCAAAACATGCAAAATTTTCCTATTTAAAATTCCCTAAAATAGATGATATTCCTACTTGTTTTACTTCTCTGATCATATCCTGACTGGGACTGGAACTATAATAGTAGACACTTTAATATGCCGGAAAAAAAAAAACAGTCAATTTAGAAAAATGTTTTATTATATTCCAAGCAAATTCTAAATTAATATAAATAGTATTCATACTAGGCATACCTTGTCAAAAATTAAAATTTCAAGTATAGGTATAAATTTCTGCAAATATCCAAATGGGGGGAAGAAAAACAACTTCCCTTAAAAAGGGCTAAAATCTGTTGTTGTTGTTTTTTTTGGAGACAGGGTCTTAATCTGTCACCCAGGTTGGAGTGCAGTGGTGCAATCACAGATCACTCCAGTCTTGACCTCCTGTGTTCAACCAATCCTCCCACCTCAGCCTTCTGAGTAGCTGGGACTACAGGCATGCACCATCACACCTGGCTAATTTTTTTCATTTTTTGTAGAGACAGGGTCTTGCTGTGTTGCCAGGCTGGCCTCGAACTCCTGGGCTCAAGCAATCCTCCTGTCTCAGCCTCCCAAAGTGCTCCAATTTTAGGTGGGAGCCACCACTCTTGGCCTGCTTCCTCCGACTTCTTTGCAACACTGAATTCCTAAAGACAATGAAAAATTTGTAAAGATTTTGAGAGGGACATAATCAGGAATTTCATTTCCAGCCAAAGTGGTATTCATGTGTGAAGGCAAAGACTAAGAAAGGAAACCAGTCATGGGTATTCAAAGTAAAGAAGTAAAGAGTAGGAAAACCAAAATAAATTAAATAGAGAAACTCACGTATAAATAACTGCTATAAATACAATCACAAACTCAACATAAAAACAAAACTATTGAACACAAGGGAATACAGGGTAAAGAAAACTAATAACTACATGTAAGCAACATGGGTCCGCTCCTCTGTTTAACCACAGGAAGCCTGGGAAGTCAGGGAAGAAATTAACAGAAGTCAAGGCAGAAATCTGCCTCCTGCACAAGGTGGCATAAAAATTTTATGTAAGCTAAGGCCCGAAAGAATAGTCAGAGTTGGCCAGGACAATGGGAGATATTCCAGTGGCAACAGCAGAATCCCACTCGGGACGAAGAAAATAGAAATCAGTTTATGGGAAAAATGTCAGAAGTTCACAGATGCAGTTAAAGGTCAGGAAGGTTGGATTCAGAACAAGACAGACACAGCGACACAGGAGATGCAATAAGCTTGTCAGAACACTGCCACTGAGATAATGAGCCCTACCATGTTTCTGCCTGTGCGTCATTCCTCCTAAGACTCACAGTCCCTGAAGAGAGAGCCAGATTGAACGAGCTCAGGCCTGTTGCTGGCCAGAGGAAGGCAGGACTATCCGTGATGGCCCCACAGAGACAGCTCACGGTCCACAGGAGCCACAGGTAGGAAACTGACATGCCGTTACAGGCAAATCCAAAATAGTGAATGTTCACTCCAGGAGGACTGAGGCTGGGGAGGGCAGCGGAAACCTATCACAAAGAGCCTTTAAGTCATGCTAAGAAATGTGGATGTTTTTCCAAATAAAAATGGGAAATAAATGAAAGGTTTGGAGCAGAAAAGTAATAGATTTGATTTCTATTTTAGAACGATGGCTCTGGCAGCAATGTGAGGAGGAAACGGGAGGGGGACTAACTAGAGAACGTGCAGTAATTTAGGTAGAACAGGATGTGGCCCAACTTATTAACCCTAGGCTGCAGAGAAACATGAGCAGTATGTCTAGAGAAAGTAAAGTAACATAGAACCAATAGAATTTGGTAACAGAGTTACCAATCTTATTATGATTAGATTATTCATCATCATCATCATAAGCAATAATAATGTAACAACAGTAAACAACAATTAAGAAATAATTTGATAATGGAAAATTTTGTTCTCCCTCCAAATAATTGATGTGCTGTGTGCAATCCATTAACGAGAACTGCGTAACCCATCATTTGGCTCAGAACCAAACTTGCATCTGATTCACAGCAGCAGTGTGAACTCTTGTCTTCTGTGATCTTCTTTTCCTTGATCCTGACTTTTTCCATCTGTATTTGTTCTACTGTTACACCATGTCCGTATCCTTTTTTGGCAAAATATCCTGAAAGACCTCAAAATTACCAAATAAACAAACAAAAACTCATGCCCATATCCTCAATCAAAACCATTTTCCTGTCTTCATAATTTGCTAATGGCTCCACCATTTCCCCTATACCCGGAGCTTGGAAACTTCATCAAGTATAAGAACCACTCTGTCTTGCCTGTCCTCCGTTGCCCACATTCAGATCATCTTTACGTGAAAAAGTTTTTGAATCAGTGCCCTACTTTTTATCCCTCCTTGCTTCGAGTAAAATCTCCCTTTTCCTCTTGCTTAAACCTTCCATCAGCCTCCTAAGAGTCTCTCCTTGCCCTCTGACTATGTACCACTGCCAAGTTAAATTCCAATTATATTACTTTTCTGCTTTAAAACTCTGATGATTCACCAGTGCTAATAAATTAGTCATTGGCTGGTGACTCACACCTGTAATCCCAGTACTTTGGGAGGCCAAGGTGGGTGGATCATCTGGGGTCAGAAGTTCGAGACCAGCCTGGCCAACATGGCAAAATCCTGTCTCTACTAAAAATACAAAAATTAGCTGGGCGTGGTGGTGCACCTGTAATCCCAGCTACTCGAGAGGCTGAGGCAGGAGAATCTTGAACCTGGGAGGCAGAGGTCACAGTGAGCCAAGATTGTGCCACTGCACTCCAGCTGGGGTGACAAGAGTGAAATTCCATCTCTAAATAAATAAATACATAAGGCATAACCCCTTCCTTCTGTTATAAAAGATTCCCTCTTAGAAGATTATAACATGAAAAAGCTAGGAACCCTTTTAGAATCCTCTAAATTGAGTACACATGTCGGGTCTACTTTTCTCTGCTTCATACTTTTTCCCAGGTCCCAGATACATCCCTGGGTGTCTCAGTCCGTTTTCTGCTCCTTCACAGACTGGAGGAGTGATGAACAAAAGAAGTTTGTTTGGCTCACAGTTCTGGAGGCTGGCAAGTCCACAATCTAGGGGCTACATCTGGCAAAGGCCTTCTTGCAGCGTCATAACATGGAAACTAGGTGGAAGGGCAAGAGAGTGCATGCAACAGAGAGAGCAAGAAAGTGAATGTGCCTTTATAACTAACCTACTGCGGTGACAGTGGCATTAATCAACCCATGAGGATAGAGCCCCCATGACCTAATCACTTTTTAAAGTCCCCACCACTGTTGCACTGGGGATTAAGTTTCCAACACATACACCTTGAAGGGCTTATTCAAGCCATCACCCTTGCTTCTCATTCATAGAGGAAGAGGAGTGAGGAATCCAGGTTGCAGACTTGGGAGCTCTAGCCCATCCTATTCCCGTCCTCTTCTTTTTGGGGGTCAGCCTGCCTGCTTTGCACTGTGAGCCTGTCTTAGCCTTGCTGTTGGCTTAGTGCAGAAGCTCTGTTTCTGGGAGGAAAGAGGGTCAGGGGAGTGCTGGGCTTATTCCTGATGGACAAACTTACCTAGTTCTGGGGTTTACTATCAGGAATTCCATTGTTGCCACATACCTGAGTGAATTTGGGAACCAAAACTAGAACATATAGAGATTAGGCTTCTGGAAGCTAGAGGAATTGATTGATGTAATGTAAGCTTTAGGGGACCTATACCAGGCTCAGGCCATGCAGGAATTTTAAATATTGAGTTGTTCTGCAGCCAATATTGTACCTTGTGCTTGACTTCTGTGAAGTTGACTTTAGCTGCTTCAGCCTGGATAAGTGAGTTTAAGTCTCAGACTCCTGAAAGAGACTGACCTGGTGGCTGAATACACAAACAAGAGGCTCTTTCTATATTGCCTGGGCTGCAGGCACTGACCACTTCAGTGATCTCAGTGGCAACAGCAAAACTAGCCACAAAGGCTTTAGCAAGAAGCTTGGGTTTAAATAGAAAAATAATTTAGTCTGTGGGCAGCTGCAGGTAACCTTGAATAACACATGCATAAACAGGCCTGTGATTGCAGCCAGGACTAACAGACGGAATAAACACATCGGAGAGCGCCTTTAGAGTCCCACTGAGGTTTTGCCGTGAACGAGGCAGAGTGTTAGCATATTGTTCGGCTTTTACTGGGATTTTCACCCACGTCTGTAAAGAAATTGGGTTCCACATGAGTCACAGAGCAATAGCATGTGAATTTCTAGCTTTAAATTATTAGTGTTAGGTTCAAATAGGTAATACATGATCTCACTTTAAGTAGACTCAAATTCTATTCTACATTTAGAGTCAAGGAGGATTCTTAAAATTATTACTGGAAAGTCTACAGTAAAAGCAACTGATTTTCTTGCCTTCCATCCTGCACCCTGGTGATCCACTCATTTCTAAGAAGCAAACCTGATCATGTCAGTCCCTTGCCATAAACTACACACGCACACACACACACACACACACACACACACACACACACACAGCGCATGCACCTTTGCACCTTAGCATGGAAGACAATCTTTCCATGACCTGGATTCTGTGTACCTCCCTGGATTGTTTCCTGATAAACTCCACCTCTGCATTCTAGATTCCAGTTGTACCGAACGATTGCAAGTCTTGAGTATTATAAACTTTATAACGTGTTCATTCTGCCTGCCATGTCTTTTTATCCTAGTCCACATGGATTTTACAAGACTCAGCTTTCGTATCACCTCTCCAAGGAGCCTGTGTACAGTAGAATTACCAGTGAATTCAGAGCACTTATAATGTTTTATTTTTCTTGTATATTTGTTGACTCTTTTTCAACTAAGCAAGCAGTTCTCAAAAGAGGTGATATAGCTCCCAGGAGGCATTTTGAAAATATAAGGGGCATTTTTAATTGTCATAAGTGTAGGGGTTGGGAGAGCACAACAGATATTCAGTGGACAAGGCAGGGAGCTAACTACCTTCCAATATGCATACAGTTCAGTAGAAAAAAGAACTATATGCATCACATTCAACTTTTAAATGTTCCAGTGGACTTTCTGTAGGTGAAAATCTTGTTTATAATTATCTTAGTTAAGATTAAAACTCTGGGATAGGTGCGGTGGCTCAGGCCTGTAATCCCAGCACTTTGGGAGGCTGAGGCAGGCAGATCACCTGAGGTCAGGAGTTTGAGACCAGCCTGGCCAACATGGTGAAACCCTGTCCTTACTAAAAATACAGAAAAATAAAAATTAGCTGGGTGTGGTGGTACATGTCTGTAATCCCACCTACTCAGGAGGCTGAGGCAAGAGAATTGCTTGAACCCAGGAGTTGGAGCTTGCAGTGAGCCAAGATCACACCACTGCACTCCAACCTGGGCAACAAGAGCGAAAACTCTGTCTCAAAAAAAAAAAAAAAGATTCAAACTTTTTTTTTTGCATGGTGTTATATATTGAATTTCACAGGAATATAACTACCATAAACTGAGGAAAGAATGTACTTGGTTCATGTTCAGAACTTTATCAGGAGTTGTTTCTCATTTCAAAAATCACATCACCGTGGGCACCACTAAGAGTGGTATTTGAGTCACCAACACAACACTCATGTATCCATCTGCATTTGTCGATGAGGCATTCATGGTGACTGTGAGTAGATGTACAAGTTTCCTCATTTAGCACTTATTTCAAAATGTCAAATATAAATTTTAAATGTGGGCAAATATTCAGTCAAATATATTAAATTGGGTTTTACAGCTTTTATGCACAAAAGAACAGTCACCAATGTGTCTATTCTGCCAACACACTTTTTTCTAATTAAGCCAATGAACCCATGAAGAGTAAGTGAACATTTTACAAAGGAACATGTTGATCACATTGGCAAAGATATGTATATATATTTCTGATATTTAAGGAAAACTGAAAATTGCAATACTGTCACTGGAATATTCAAGAACATTCTCTGCAAAAGGAAGTGGGTCTCATTGGTTCTTACAGAACAACATAAAATATCATACAATATGGTACATCATACAATATTCTAAGAAAATTAGTCTTGCCGGGCGTGGTGGCTCATGCCTGTAATCCCAGCACTTTGGGAGGCCAAGGCGGGTGGATCACGAGGTCAAGAGATCAAGACCATCCTGGTCAACATGGTGAAACCTCATCTCTACTAAAAATACAAAAATTAGCTGGGCATGGTGGTGTGCGCCTGTAGTCCCAGCTACTCAGGAGGCTGAGGCAGGAGAATTGCTTGAACCCAGGAGGCGGAGGTTGCAGTGAGCCAAGATCACGCCATTGCACTCCAGCCCGGGTAACAAGAGCGAAACTCCATCTCAAAAAAAAAGAAAAAAGAAAATAAAATTAGTCTTATAAGCTATATAAGAGATTAGTACAAAGAGGCTAAAAAGAAATCCAAACCAAATAATTTCTCTATCCTATTGTAATACTGCTTTAAGAAGATGGTAAAAGATACTGAAATTCATTGCATAATGCAAATATTCTTGATTATGACTGGGCAAAAGTAACCAGTATAAAATAAGACTTTAATATTTGCATCTATAAAGTGTACAAGGACAGAAAATTTATGTAGAAAAGATTAATTTCAAAATTACTAACAATGAATACAAAAAACTGTCAATATTTGAAACCCTAAAATTAATTAAAGGGAAAAAATTTCCTTTTCCAGCATCATTGCTTATTTAACAGATGGAGCAACAACAATGTAAGTTTAGAGCCAACTTTAAAAGAGGTACCAGGTGTTTTAACAAGTCATTTTATTATTCACCAACAACTTAATTACCAAGTTTCAGAGAAGGAGATAATCATCAATGAATGTTTAAAAATAATCCCTTCACTAACAGATTATTCATAATCTTGCAAATGTCAATGAAATGTTTGAATGTCATGTCCAAAGAACATGATTCACCAAGCAAATATTTTTAAAAGGTTTGGCTCATATTATGGACCTTTATGGATCTTTACCATGATCAATAAAAAACATATATATAATTGGAAATACTGCAAATTGATGAAGTATAGCTTTAAAGCATATTTGAAAAGGACTTCTTTATTCAAATTATAATTTTTAATTTATATTTTGTATATCAGTATATTTATTTTCAAATATAGAGAAAAATCGAAAAACTAGGGCAAGCTTGTCCAACCCACAGTCCATGGGCCACATGTGGACCAGGATGGCTTTGAATGCAGCCCAACACAAATTCATAAACTTTCTTAAAATATTATGAGTTCTTTTGTGATTTTCTTTAACATTAGCATAGTTAATGTTAGTGTATTTTGTGTGTGGCCCAAGGCAGTTCTTCTTCCAAAGTGGCCCAGGGAAGCCAAAAGATTGGACACCCTTGGATTAGGGCAAGGAACACCCATATGCCTGCCACCTATATTCAGCAATTGCAAGTATTTTGCTGTAATTGCTTCCTACATGTTTGTATATTTAGCTAAAACATTTCAAAGTAAAATTCAGTGACCATGCTATTTTACCCCTGAGTTCTTAATCAGGAATCTCCTAAATATAAGGATATTCTCTTGCATAACCACAATGTTATTACTATACCTTAAAAAATTCAGGAGTGGGCTGCATCCTGGGTGACAAGGCTTCCCCCAGCTGCCCTCTGTGCCTTAGATACCGTAGGGACCCAAAGGGCCAGCTCACTTGGGTGGGTGCGGTGGCACCAACCATGAACACCTTAGAAGAAAGCTTCACGGTGCCCTTCTCCTCTGACTCTGATGCATATTTTGATGCTGTGGTTGGATATTTAGAAGACATTATCATGGATGAAGACTTCTAGTTATTACAGAGAAATTTTATAGACAACTACTACCAGGAGTTTGAGGACACTGAAGAGAATAAACTCACCTACACACCTATTTTTAATGAATATATTTCTTTGGCAGAAAAGTATATAGAAGAACAGTTGCAAGAGCAAATTCTTAGCTTTAACATGGCAGCTTTCACAACATTACAGCATCACAAAGATGAAGTGATTGGTCACATCCTCCAAACGCTGCTCACATTTACAGATTTTCTGGCTTTTAAAGAAATGTTTCTGGGCTACAGAGCAGAAAAAGAAGGCCAGGGACTGGACTTATGCTGTGGTTTAGTGGAGACTTTATTGTGCAAATCATCTTCTGTCAGCTTCCCAGAATACTCTGCTGTACTAGGTCCTACCTCCAGAAAATGAATGGGATCATTCTCAATGTCACTGGCTCAGTAGGACAATAAGCTCAGCTCATGATGACAGGAGAATGTATCCTGGAAAAACTGATTCTGTTCTGCAACCCTTCATTCACGTTAAGTGTTGATGGATAAAAACCAAAATGACCAAACCCTCCTGGACCTATTTATCCTGAAACATCTTTTTTTTTTTTTTTTTTTTTTTTTTTTGAGACGAAGTCTCACAGTTGCCCAGGCTGGACTGCAATGGCCCGATCTTGGCTCACTGCAATCTCCGCCTCCCCAGTTCAAGCGATTCTCCTGCCTTAGCCTCCCAAGTAGCTGGAATTACAGGCACCCACCACCACACCCAGCTAATTTTTTTGTAGTTTTAGTAGAGAGATGGGGTTTCACCATGTTGGCCAGGCTGGTTTTGAACTCTGACCTCAAGTGAGCCTCCTGCTTTGGCCTCACAAAGTGCTAGGATTAGCAGGTGTGAGCCACTGCTCCTAGCCAAAACACCTTCTTGTACTCATTAACCTTAATACTCCTCTCCTCCCCAAGTAGGTACCTCTCTCGGGTGCTTCTGACTCAGACACCTTAGGAGCAAGCCCATGTCAAACATTCCACCCTTCCTCACCCCAGTATTCATGTTTGTGTATCAAAACTCACCATCATGATCTCTCTTTATCCCGGCAGGCTTTGTATACATTTTTTATGCATTTGCATCTCTTTTTTGACATGGGTCAGAGTTTCAGTTCTTTAGCCTTACTGGTTTTCTTTTTATATTTATCTGGGGTGTTACTCCAGCCTGCTGTCCATCTTGAGATTTTTGAATCTCCTGTGATCACAGCTTCTCCTGGCTGGAGGAATCAACTGAAAGAGATGTCCTTTACCTAAAAGCTACATGTGAAAAACAACTCCTGGTCTTAACATTTGCAGCCCTCGCATGACTGTCTTCTGCCAGTCCTGATGTAGTCCCACTATTTTCAGAAGTTTCTTTGAAATGTTATTTTTGACAAATATTTGTATAGATGAATTCTCAGGCTAACCTAGTGGGTACAATTTTGGAACTTCCATGATTACCTTCCATAATTACCCACTTAAAGATTAAAGTATTATATACCATGTGCTTTTTAGTGAATGTCATGAAGGCAAAAATGCTTCCTACGTTGGCATTCATTCCTATTTTACTGGGCATCTATGAATGCATGCTGTATGCTGGAAATACACTAAAAGGTATCCTGTACTGATAGCATGTTGGTGTGTTTGCATGTTTACTGAAAATCCTTTCTGTATAAACAAGTTTCCTGGGTTCTCAGGGTTAGGTAGGGACTCTGCTATTTCTTCCTGTCAAAATCTCTCCTATGGAGACGATGTTCCACTGCCGATCTAGCTTAGCAGGAAGAGGAGAGGTAAACATTCTTACTAGTCATCTGTCTGCTTTGGTTTAGTGCAAATGTGTGGTAGAATATTACTTATCAGAGAACATGTATGTCATCTCTGGAAAAAAAGGAAATCATAGCAGTTCAATTCTCAACATGTTCCTTTGATTTTTTTAAAATAAAAATAAGAATCTGTACTGACTTCTCACTTGGCTGTCTTGCTTTTAAAAGACAAGCTACAAGTGATGTGTTTTTCTATACTGATGTGTCATTTATTAAATGCTTTTGTACCATGAGTAAAACAAAATTCAGAATCACTATTTAATGTCATCTAATAGTTCATTTTCAAATGTCTCCAACTGTCCCCAAAATACCTTTTATTACATTCGTGCATCATGACTCTGTTTTAAGCTAGAAAATTTCTTGACCCTATTTTTTTAATATAATTTTTAAAAAATTGACCTTTTTCTACTAAGCCAGTTGTCCTTTAGAATTCCCACATTCTAGATTTTTCTGACTGTCTCTTCATGGTGCCATTTAACTTATTCCTCCCTCTCTTCCCTATAAATACGAAATGAGCTCTATAGACTTCATTAGGTTCGCATCAAAAATTTTTGGCAAGAATCACATGTGATGCTTATACTTTATATTTCCTCACAGAAGGAGGTAGCAAATGTCAGGTTTTCTCCCACAACTAATGCTAAGGAGGGCACAGTCCTGTCTCTCCAGTGCAAAGGTAGAGATTCAGTGCAAATGAGGTCCTTTTTACATTTTAAGGAAAGGACCTCAATCTCATTATAGTATAGGGAATTCGAATGACTTAATCAACAGATAAAATATTTTTTAAATAACCCTGCCAGATTAGTCTCTTCAGGCTACTAGAACAGAATACCACAGACTAGGCAACTCATAAAAACAACAAATATTTATTTCTCACTGTTCTAGAGAGTGGGAAGTCCAAGATCAAGAGGCCAGCAGATTCCGTGTCTGGTGAGGGCCCTATTCCAGATTCATAGATAGTCGCCTTTTTGCTGTGTCCCCTCATGGAAGAAGGGGTGAAGAATCTCCGTGGAGTCTCTTTTATGAGGGCACTAATCACATTCATGATCATGGTCTAATCACTCCCAAAGGACCCACCTCCTAATACCATCACCAGGGGTGTTAAGACTTTAACATTTAAATTTTAGGGCACATAAACATTCAATCCATTGCACTTGCTCAATGAGAATTTTTATAGTTTTCAGCTTTGCCACATAATCTATTTAACATAAGGGTAGGTTAAAAGATACTGACTCAGAAATATATTGCTCTCATTTGGATGCTGTGATGATTAGGTTTAAAGATCCATTAACATTTTACAATACCAGATTGGGTGGTTTTAAACAGATGTGTAATATCTTTGCCAGCATTTTCAAGAAAAGTTAATTGATTTCAGTATGCTGCCTCTCATATAAACAGAAAAAAAAAAAACTCAATTGGACTTTGAGGACAATGTATGATTTAATCAGTTGTAATAAAACGATCTGGGATCCAGCTAAGACTTTCTCACCCACTTGTTTGAAAATAATCTAAATTATGGCAGCATTCCTACTACACATATAGCTGAGGATGGTTTCAAAATGCTTACTGCAAATGTCTTTCAAATCAATTGCAAACCGGTAACAGGAGATTTTAAGCTAACTTTCATAGACTCTGTATAATATTGAAGTATAGACCTAGGAAACAGACATCTCTTAACTTTTAATATGAGATATTGTTTTCAAATATTTCATATTAGCGTAGATTTAAGTTGAAAGTACAATAAGATATATATGTTATAATAATTACATTTTGAAACTGTTATTAGTCTGTTCTCATACTACTAATAAAGATATACCTGAGACTGGGTAATTTCTAAAGGAAAGAGGCTTAATGGACTCACAGTTCCACGTGGCTGGGGAGGCCTCACAATCATGGTGGAAGGTGAAAGTCACACCTTACATGGCGGCAGAGAAGAGAAAATGAGAGCCAACCAAAAGGGGAAACCCCTTATAAAATCATCAGATCTCATGAGACTTATTCACTACCAAGAGGACAGTATGGGGGAAACTGCCTCCATGACTCAATTATTTACTTACAATAAAGGAAGTTATTAAGAGAATCATGAGGAATACAAAATTTATTTACTATTCATTAAGTGGATCTTCATAAAGGTTTTCATCCTTCTTGTCTCCACATTCAGTAGGCTGAAGAGAATAAAGAGAAGAGGTTGGTCTTGCTATCTCAGGAGTGGCAGAATCAGAAGAAAATCCATGTACAAGTGGACCTACATAGTTCAAACCCCTGTTTTTCAGGGATCAGCTGTAGTATATAAAAAAGCAGTGATAAGTATATATAAAAGAGAGGGTATCCTGTTTTTTACCTTGTTTAAAAAATCATGTCAAGGCCAGGCATAGTGGCTCATGTCTGTAATCCTAGCACTTTGGGAGGCTGAGGTGGGTGGATCATCTGAGGTCAGGAGTCCAACACCAGGCACCACTGCACTCCAGCCTGGGTGACAGAGCAAGAGTCTATCTAAAAAGAAAATACATATATACAAAAAATTGGCTGGGCATGATGGCATGTGCCAGTGGTCCCAGCTACTTGGAAGGCTGAGGTAGAAGATCACTTGAGCTAGAGGTCGAGGCTACAGTTAGCAGAGATTATGCCACTGCACTCCAGCCTGGGCAATAGAGCTAAACCCTGTCTCAAAAAGAAAAAAATTATTCTAGTCATTGAATGTGTAAAATTGCAAGTACAAGAGTTGTTGCTCATCAATGCTTACTCAAAAAGAAGTCCTGTCCTGTTAGGAATATAGGACATACAATAAAAATACGTCAATACATAATGTACCATGTATTTCTTTCCTTTTTTGATGGAAAATGTGCAAAATAGAATTTACCAGCATGTTTATGCTTTTAAACAGAAATATAGCAGTACTATAAGCAGGAAGTACATCTGTAGGTAAACTGCATGTTTTATGTTTCATATGGTTATGCATCTTTCCCTGGCTCCCTGTTCTATATCTTTGTCCTTTGAAATCTTCTCAGATTCCCTTGATGAAGGTATAATGTCAAAGACTGGTCTAACATATAGTTAGGGCACAGGTCTCCCAGATTGGGATGGCCCAGAACAAATACTACTTTATATATCGGGCTATCAAAGTTATCATCTTTACTCTTTCACTAGAGGCCTTTTTTGCCTAACTAGAATGGACCTTCGGTAAAGTAACGTACTCACATTTCTGTTAATCTCCCATGTTTGGAAAAATTAATGTTGCTATAAACTGATGGAGTTTAATGCCTCATTACAGTTAATCTTAATCAAAACAAGAGCAACTTACTAAATAAGCAACTTAGTTAAACCAACAATTTAACAAGTTTTATATTAAAAACATGCTATCCCCCACCATCTCTACATATAGCAAGAAGGATGAGAGGGTCACCTGTTTCTCAACCAGACCCAGAATTTTGCTGCCACAGCAAATTGATCCAGTTTCCAGCTCTAGGTTTATATGTGAATCAAGGACTGTTTCTCATTGCCCTTCCAGTCACACTGTTTGTTTGGGACAAGACTTATCTAGATTACTAAAAAATAGTTTTTAAAAGAAATTTCTCTACTCATGTTCAAATGAGGAGTCAGCTTGGTGTGTATTTGATGACATCACAATTATTAGGAATATATGCCATATTGCTATGGCTTGGAGATGGATTGTCCCCACCAAGACTCGTGGAAATTTGAGCCCCAGTGTGGCAATGTTGGATGATGGGGATTAGTGGGAGGTGTTTGGGTCATGGGAGCAGATCCTTCATGAATGGCTTGGTGCTATTCTCAAGGCAGTAAGCTTTTGCTCTGTCAAGACTTGAATAGTTCTCTTTGGAATAGACTAGTTCCCATGAAAGCTGGCTGTCGTAACGTGAGGTTCCTCCTCCTGTTTGGTTCCCTCTTCATATGTGACCACTTTCCCTGTGACCTTCTCCACTATATTTTGACCTCCACCATGTCTGGCCTTCACCTGAAGCCAAGCAGATGCTGGTGGCATGCTTCTTGGGAGCTAAACAAATCTCTTTTCTTTATAAATTAGCCAGCCTCAGGTATTCTATTACAGCATCACAAAACAGACTAACACACATGTGTTGATAAAAGAACTATTCTTGGAAAGGAACTGAAGAAGGTCATGTTTGGGGATATTTCTCTGCTATCCTATGTTGTATTAACATATTGGCAATACGTCTTGTGACATCTGTGTTAGGCCAGATTCAAGAATGATTTGGGATATAAAATATCAAAAAATAGGCACTCAGCCGCTGACTGAAGTGAACATATGAGGCATGACTATCTAGGAATATGTAAGCCCCTAAAACTACTTCACTCTTACAGGATGAAATAAATATAAAAGTGTTATGTAACCAACAATTCTTTGGAATCTTCTTTCAAAGGAGGTCATCTTCTGGCTGTTCTAAACAAAATCAGAATAGTATTTCTGAAAATCTGAGCACAGTCTCTTTTTTGTTCATGCATTATCTATAAACTGAGGAATGCAAGAAATATAAATAGAGCTTCAAAAATGTTCATTTTTATTGTCCTAATATTCTTCTCACTTTTCTGGAAGCAAAAGATAAGTTGGTTTTTTTTTTTAATAAATTTTAATTAAAAATATGAATATAGGATATAATGTGTAATACAGATTGTCATAAACAAATTTCTCATATCAGAACTCTTCATTGTGATTCCTATGCTGTAATCACAATGGTAAAGTTCTGTTTTGGTGAGAATTGTTACTCTGTGGACACTAAGTTTCATAAGTGATTGGAAAAGGATTGAAAAAAAGGTGATTGGCAAATGAAAATTAGAATGAATGGTTCCTTTCCTCAGCCCCCAACTCACAGCATAAATTACTTCTCAGGAAAGCATAACGCTGTTTTATGAAGACAAAAACAAAACAAAATAAGCTAGAAAAGGGAAAATGGAGTATGGAGTTGGAAATAGAGGAGACAAGATATAGCCCTTTGGTTCTACAAAATAATTCTTAACTTTTATTAACATTAAATAAGAATTCACCATATATCATTTTCTTTACCAAAGGCTCAAGTCAGGGTTAAATTACATGTATGTTGAGAAAGCAGAATTAAAGCAGTAGATTGAAATTGACTGGTCCCTACCAGACTGCCTCACCCTTCAAGGGGACACTGCACTGCCACAGCCCCTGTAGCAACCATGTTCTATATAAAAGGTTTCCTCCTCCAACCACTGACTGAATCAAAAATGGGCACCTTACCCAGGTGTAGACCATCCATGGCTTTCCCATAAGCTCCAACCAACCCAGCACTAAGAAAAGTGAGGCAAAACAAAGTCTCAATATCTGGAGTCTGAAATGGAAACCCTGGAGAAATTCTCACCCACCAGTGAGCAGTGAGAATTAAGAAGGAAAGATCCTAAGGAACTGAAGAACATAAACCCCATTGATGGCCACTATATTTTAAAGTCCCCAGAGGAAACAGAAGACACAGATGGTTCAAAGAAAGAGACTTTAACCAAGACTATTTGCAGAAATGTAAGCAGGGTTAAGAGAACACACAAAGGATGGTAAAGCCATTTAGAAAGTAGCAGCAGCAGGAAGCCATTACCGCCTGGGCGTGAAGGAAGAGGGGCAGAAATAGGGTTACTGGAGCTCAGTGAGATCTAGAAATGTGGAATAGGGCCCCACAGCAGGAGCTGCAGCCTTGGAGGGATATAGAGACTGCCAGAGAGGCAAAGTGGAGCAGAGAAGCAGAGGGAAGGAAGTATCCTAATCTCTCTTTCCCCTTGCTCTAGTGGCCCACTCATTAGTCAAACCCAATCGGAATCCAGAGACCATGGGAGTTCTGGTATGGTTCAGTTCTGCCTGCCTCAACCCCTAGCACAGAAAAGAACAGGGAAAGCAAGCAAAGTTCATCTGCAGATCAAACAGACCAACCAGAAAGCCACGTACAAGTCCAAGTTATGAAGGATCTGAAGAAAGCTGGTAGACAGAGGAAAACTGTCCCGAAAAAAGTAGGTGACTTGAGAGAAAGGGAGACCAGCTGGTCTCTAGACCTGCCTCGTTTCTGATGCCATTCTGTCCACTCACTGCAATGCCCCATCCTGACCCCCGGAGCTTAAGGCCCCTTTAATAGGTCTTGCTTCCTTATCATGAAAAAAGCCCAAATAAGTCGGATTATCAAATGAGAATATGCACTTCTTCATCTCACTGTTTTCCACTTGAGACTACTCTTAGCCAGGCGCGGTGGCTCATGTCTGTAATCCCAACACTTTCGGAGGCCAAGGCAGGTCGATCACCTGGTCAAGATATCAAGACCATCCTGGCCAACATGGTGAAACCCCATCTCTACTAAAAATACAAAAATTAGCTGGGCATGGTGGTGCATGCCTGTAGTCCCAGCTACTCGGGAGGCTGAGGCAGGAGAATTGTTTGAACCCAAGAGGTGGAATTTGCAGTGAGCCTAGATTATGCCATTATACTCCAGCCTGGCAACAGAGCAAGACTTTGTCTCAAAAAGAAAAAAATACTCCTTTGGTAATTGATAAGCATCATTTTCAAAACAAAATAAGGAATGTGAATGGCTATAAGGAAATATGAGGATTAGTGAGGAGATGAGGAACCCCACGCAGAATTCACACAATGCCTGTCTTTAGTAGTAGGTCTTAAAACTTGGCTTTGACAATAATCTGAGTTTCTACTACTTAAAATACACCATATGTGCAAAATCCTACTGGTTGGTGACAAATATGCTATGTTTATGAATCCCTGAGCTAGGATATCTGTTTGTACCTCTAAGTCTACTAGATTACTTCTTAGTATATTATAGATAATTCAGTGATTCTCATCTCTGGTTGCATATTAGAATTACCTGGAGAGCTCTTTAATAATATGGATGCTTGGCCCCACGCCAGACCAATTAAATAAAAATCCCAAGTGACGGGCACACACAAAGTCATTAAAGTATATTAAATTCTAAACTTAGGAAGGAGCTTACAGATCCTTCAGACCAACTTCATCATTAAGGAGGTTCAGGAAAGGCCACCCCATGTTACCTAGGTATACTGACTACTTTGAAGTGAGGCTACTCGGGGGACATTGGGTGTAGACAGAAGCATTCTCTGAGCCCCCCTTATCTCCCTAAGAGAGACTCACCAAAAGGAACTCACTTGTCACCAATCCCATCACTGGGAGGTTTATCAACTAGGGAAGATTAACTCTTATCCCAGGAGGGGAAGACTACAAGTCAGCACCATATCCAGACAACATTTGTCACAAACTGTCATCTATTCTTCTAAGAGCTCATTTTTTCCCCAGAATTTATTTATTCTCCCCTGAGTTACCTACATCCCCACTTCACTCTCCCCTGTGAAGACGGTATACAAGCTTCTAGATCTCACCGGGTTTGGGGGTATTCACTCTTCTGTTATGCCCCTGTGCAAGGAACAAATGTATATACCTTTCTCCTGTTTATCTGCGTGCAGTCAGCTTATTTCCTAGACTCCTCATCAAACCCTCAGAGGGTAGAGGGAAAGTCTTCAGCTCAGAGATTCCTGGTCCCTGCCTGATCAGTTTCACTGACACTTAGGATCGAAGCCAGGCTTAGAACACAAAAGTCCTGCATTCGCTCAAGTTCCTTCCCTTAACCTGACTCTTTTATTTGTTAATAGAATCATCCAGAAAATACTTTTGAGGTCTATGATGTGCTAAGCACTAAATCTACTGCTATTATTTGTGATAGCCAAAAATCATAAAACAATCCAAATGTCCATGGTCTGGTAGATGGATCAGCAATATAATGAAATAATATTCAGCAACAGAAAGGAACAAACTACTGATATAAGAAACGAAGTAAATGAATTTCAAAAACATTTTGCTAGGTAAAAGAAGCCAGGTGCAAAAGGCCATATACGATTACATTGATATGAAACTGTTACAATAGGTACTTAGTCAAAGATGAACAGGGCAGGAGAGTGTTCTCCTCAGGAGGAATGCTAGGCAACCATCAGATCATGGTCAGGCAGTTGTTAAACCTTCTCTAAAATAATAATTTGTCACAGCCAGCGCCAGGGAAAGGAAGTCTCCCAGTAGATAGAAACACCTAAAATTGGTGATTATCAGCTTCCCAACAAGATCTCAGGAGTTGGGTGAGTGGCTCAAGCATGCACGCTAAGAGGCCAAATGGCAGAGTTTAACGGGAATATGACCTTCCTCTAGAAACACTCAACTGGTAAGGGAAGAACACCTCAAGTGAACATGTGCAGTTTTGGTAAACACACTGCACATGCAGCCCCTCCCCAAGCGCTGGCGGGCCACTGTGCATTTGGACAGCCCACCCCAAGAGAAGAATCAGGGGAGAAGGGTCACAACTCTTTGGAGGCATGCCTGCAAATAAAACCCCAAGTCAAAGGTCAAACCACCCACTAGATCTCTCAAGTCACCGGCTGGGCGTTCTTCCAAGTGTTCTTCACTTCTTTTTGTTCCTGCTCTAAAGCTTTTAAATAAACTCTCACTCCTGCTCAAAAACTTTTCACTCCTATTTCTCACTCTGCCTTAGGCCCCTCAGTCAAATTCTTTCTTGTGAGGAGGCAAGAACTGAGGCTGCTGTAGATCCGTATGGGTTCGTTGCTCCCAACCCAACAAAATGTCTAGAAAAGGCAAATCTATAGAAACGAAGATTAGTGGATTCCTGAGGCTGGAAGTAGGAGCAGGGATTGACTGAGAATGGATAAGAAGTGTCTTTTATGGAGTGATGGAAATGTTCTAAAACTTTTTTGTAAAAATGATTGCAACTCTACAAATTTACTAAAAATATTTAAACTGTATACTTGCCATAGGTGGTGTATACTTACAACAGAATACCACACACTGAGTAATTTACAAAGAACAGAAGTTTATGTGGCTCACAGTTCTGGTGGCTGTAAAGTCCAAGAGCAGAGCCCTGGCATCTGATCAGAGTAATACCATAGTGGAAGGGCAGAGGGCAGAAGGCAGAAACAAGCATAAAGAGAATAAAAGAGGCTGTAATGTATCTGTTTATCAGGAGCCCACTCCTGTGATAACTAAGCCATTCACTTGATAATGGCATTAATCCCTTCATGAGGGCTAAGCACCTCTTAAAGGCCCCACTTCTTAATTACAATGGCAATGGCAACTGTAACAGTATTAAGAATTGGGGCCTTTAAGAGGTGCTTAGTCCTCATGAACTTTTGAGAGACATGTTCAAACCACAGCAAAATCATACCTCAAAAAAGATAGGTTTATTTTTTTAAGCTTACTGTCACTTATTGAACACCATAACAGAAATTTGTATTAAGACTTAAATAATACTGCTCTGAGTAGTATGCTGGTTAAAATTTTTTTTAACCAGTTAACTGATGGCTGGAAATGAAACAAAACTTTTCTTCTACCTGTTTAGGTTTCTTGCCTGGGAACCTGTAAATTGAACTTAAAAAGATAGATTAGGAAAATAAACGAGTTTATTTACAAGAACTACATGTAGTTCTGAGAAGCATTACTCAAACAGATGGTTAGAATTTGAGGCTTATATACCTAAATTAGTAAGTAAAAGAAGAGGCAGTAAAAGTTCCCATGGGATGAACAAATAGGTTCCTTTAGGAAAAACAAATGTGTTTTTAGGAGAACAAATAAGAAATAAGACATTTTGTGATAATATATGTTTATGTAGGTTTTCTGAATTCAGGTCATGAAATTCCCTTGGAGCAGGGTATTTATGGTAGATTTACTCTTGGTCTCTCTCCTGGGAGTAGAAGCTTTCCTCAAGAGGGGATTCATGATAGTCTTCATTTATCAGAAGTTTCAGCTTCTAGTCAGATAAGGGAAGCTCTGAGAAGGCTTCTTTCTGTATCAATTGAATCTCAATGTCTTTGGCTTAAAATAATCTTTATGCCAATTCTGAGGTTCTGTGTGTGTCTCTACCTGAGATAAAGAATGTTAACACACAATTCACACGATTGATAAAATATACAATACTCAATATTGTAATTCTATACATCATAACTTCAATATGACTATTTCTTATGAAAATCACTATCAATTTTCATGAATTCACCAAAAATAATGTCCCAAATTCAAAATTAGAATAAATGCAGCTGGACAAGGTGGCTCACACCGGTAATCCCAACACTTTGGGAGGCTGAGGTGGGCAGATCACGAGGTCAGGAGTTTGAGACCAGCCTGGCCAACATGGTGAAACCCTGTCTCTACTAAAAATTCAAAAATTAGCTGGGTGTGGTGGCAGACACCTGTAATCCCAGCTACTCAGGAGGCTGAGGCAAGAGAATCGCTTGAACCTGGGAGGTGGGGGTTGCAGTAAGCCAAGATCATGCAGCTTGGGGGGCTGCGTTTCAGTCTGGGCAACAAGAGTGAAACTCCATCTCAAAAAAAAAAAAAAAAAAAAGGATAAATGCTTGACTATTCACAATAGCAAAGACATGAAATCAACCTAAATGCCCATAATAATAGAATGGATAAAGAAAATTATACATATACACCATGGAATACTATGCAGCCATAAAAAGGAATGATATCATGCCTTTGCAGTGACATGGATGAAGTTGGAAGCCATTATTATCCTCAGCCAGCTAACACAGAAACAGAAAAACAAAGGCCCCATGTTCTCACTGATAAGTGGCAGCTGAATGATAAGAACACATGGACACAATGGGGAAGAACACACACTAGGGCCTATTGAAGGGGGTTATGTGGGAGGGAGAGCATCAGGAAGAATAGCTGATGAATGCTGGGCTTAATACTTAGATGGGACGATGTGTAGTAAACTACTATGGCATACGTTTATCTATGTGTCAAACCTGCATATCTTGAACATGTATCCCTGAGCTTAAAATAAAAGTTGAAACAAAAACTAAACAGAGCTTAAAATAAAAGTTGAAACAAAAAACTATTATTTGTGAATAAAGTTATACCTTTTTCATTAAAAAAAGGAATAAATGCTTGGTTTCTGTCCAATTCAGTAAAGAAGTAAAGTGTATTTTTTGTTCTTTTTATTTTTTATTTTTTGTTGACCACAGCAAGGACATAAAGTGTACTTATGTCATAATGTCGGCAGTTATTTTTGTTTATATTGAGAAAAAGCAAAAGTGAAACAATGAACATGTATGTAGGATCTTTACTTGTTCAATGATGTAAGCAACTTCTTTGCTGAATCACATGATAGTTTTTAGTTTTCAAATACTAAAATAATATTTCATCAATGGGAGGGGGTTGGATATTCACAATGTGACAGTTGCAGATAGAATATATTTTAAGTTTAATATTTTTTTTTTAAGATGGAGTCTTACTCTGTTGCACAAGCTGGAGTGCAGTGGCACAGTCTCAGCTCACTTCAATATCTTCCTCCTGGGTTCAAGCAATTCTCATGCCTCAGCCTACTGATTAGCTGAGATTATAGGTATGCCCACCACACCTGGATGATTTTTGCATTTTTAGTAGAGACAGGGTTTCACCATGTTGGTCAGGCTGGTCTCAAACTCCTGACATCATGATCTGCCCACCTCAGCCTCCTAAACTGCTGGAATTACAGGGGTGAGCCACTGAGCACAGCCTTAAATTAATCTTCACTAACATTTTCACTATCACTTTCTTAAGTACAGAGAAAATCAACAATAAGTATAAACCTGCTTTGTCACATTTGATAATTTCCCTGATGTAAATACTCTAATCGTGGCTGACTTCAAGCAATCAACATGACATACTGAGGGCAGAGTTGGCAAAATCTGCAGTAACACACCACTAAATAATATTTACACATACAGATACAATAGACATAAATAATCTTAAGAGCATAGATAATGGTAAAACATAAATTAATTAGAAAACGAAGCGTTTTGAGGTTTGTAACCTTTGTTTTTAATATAATCTTATCATAAGTTTACATAGTATGATTTTTAATAATAGCAGTGTTTAATTTTTCTGCTAATTATATTTCTGAAATTTTAGCAACCAGGTATCACCAGTTGGCCCTAGCACACCACCACCTACTGCCAGGTTTCACTAATGAGGAAACTGAGGCTGGAGAGGCTGTTACAAACTTGCTGTGGTCACACGGGACAGCACTACCCAGGTTGCTCTAATTCCACGTGCCTCTCTTTAAAACATAACTGCCAGGCCGGGCGCAGTGGCTCACGCCCCTAATCCCAGCACTTTGGCAAATCGAGGCGTGTGGATCACAAGGTCAAGAGATAGAGACCAGCCTGACCAACATGGTGAAACCCCATCTCTACTAAAAAATACAAAAATTAGCTGGGCGTGGTGGTGGGCGCCTGTAGTCCCAGCTACTCGGGAGGCTGAGGCAAGAGAATTGCTTGAACCCCGGAGGTGGAGGTTGCAGTGAGCTGTTATCACGACACTGCACTCCAGCCCCAGGCGGGATGCAGTGGCTCATGCCTGTAATCGCAGAACTTTGGGAGGCTGAGGCAGGCGGATAAGGAGGTCAAGAGATAGAGACCATCCTGGCCAACACGGTGAAACCCTGTCTATGCTAAAAGTACAAAAATTAGCTGGGCGTGGTGGCGCGAGCCTGTAATCCCAACTACTCAGGAGGCTGAGGCAGGAGAATCATTTGGACCTGGAAGGCAGAGGTTGCAGTGAACCGAGATCGCCAACACCACACTCCAGCTTGGCAACAGACTCCGTCTCAAAAAAACAAAAAAACAAAAAAAAACAAAAACAAAAACAAAAAAAAACATAACATCTACCTACATCAGCACCCAAACATCTTACTGTGAATGGATTTATAGTTTGTTTAATAAAGTCACTGCTTTACAGTAGGTGGGATGGGAAATCTGACTAGGCAAAAGACTAGAACGAAGGGAAAAAGAGCATCTACTTAACAGTTCAGGGTACCGCAGGATATTTTCTCTCCTGGGATTTGGCCAAGCCGAGATTTAACAGCCAGCTATTGTCCAGCAATTGGTAGAACTGATAGAACATTCACTGTTTTTTTAAACGTTTGCCATTCAATAATCATTTTCACCATTTAAGGAAAACGTTAAAACTTATCTCAGCGCCCACAGAAAAGAGCAAGTATTAAAAATCAATAAGTTTCCAAAAGAAAAAAAACAAGTTATCCCTCAATACAAATAAAACTTGGCAAAGGTGTGGCCCACCCCTCTCTGTTCCACTATTTTCAAATAAGCCACCTCCGCCTTCATGGACTGCGAGCTAGTGGCTCCGTGTTGTGACACCACTACATCCCAGCTTCAATTCTCCCCTTGCAGGCCTTTTGGGGGCAAATAATAAAATTAGCATCCTAAACTACAAGTCGTGAGACTGCTCAGGAACAATCTTAATTTGCATACTGGAATTCCAGTAGAAAATGATTTCAACCGTTTTAGATACAATAGGTTCAGGTAAAAACGGCGCTGCCTTGCCAACCACTGCATGGTTTCACCTTGACACAGACGCCATCTGAGAATCCCGCGGCTGGCGGAAGTGGACGGAGCCGCACCTGCGCAGTCAGTCCCGCTTGCTGTGCGCTCAGCCCCGCCCCCAGAGGCGCGGCGCTCCCTGACAGCCCGCGGGCGTATACACAATGACGCGCAGGCTGCGGTCGCGCAGGCGCAGTGGGGGCGCCTTCACGGCTCCGGCGCCTTTTACCCTCGCTTGTTCTGAGTTTTTGGTTTGCTAAGTGCAGTTAGGCCTGGCAGGTGCTGAAAGCCCGGGGTCGTGGACCCCGGCCAGGTCTCAGCAGCACGGAGGCTCAGGATGTCGCGGAGGGCGCGGGATCGGGGGCCGCCAGCGGCGTGCCCCACCCCGCGGCCCTAGCCTCGGCTGCGGCTCCCACCCTGGCACCAGCCCCGGTGGCGGCCCCGGCCTCGCAGTTCACCCTTCTGGTGATGCAGCCCTGTGCTGGGCAGGACGAGGCCGCGGCCCCCGGGGGCAACGTCGGGTCGGGCAAGCCCGTTAGGTACCTGTGCGAAGGGGCCGGGGATGGCGAGGAGGAGGCTGGGGAGGACGAGACGGACCTGCTGGACACCTCGGACCCTCCGGGGGGAGGCGAGAGCGCAGCTAGTTTGGAGGATCTGGAGGACGAAGAGACCCAGTCGGGGGGCGAGGGCAGCAGCGGGGGCTCCCGGAGGCGGGGCAGCGGCGGGGGCAGCATGAGCAAGACCTGCACCTACGAAGGCTGCAGCGAGACCACAAGCCAGGTGGCCAAGCAGCGGAAGCCGTGGATGTGCAAGAAACACCGCAACAAGATGTACAAGGACAAGTATAAAAAGAAGAAGAGCGACCAGGCCCTGAACTGCAGTGGGACCGCTTCGACTGGCAGCGCGGGAAACGTCAAACTCGAGGTATCAGACTTAGCTGAGGCCTGGGGGTGGGAGGTGGAAGAAAAAACCCAATCTTAACCCAAACGCCATCTCCAGGGCCTGCCCACCCGCTTCCAAATGGGTCAGATTGCAGTGACTGGGTAAGTGGTCGGGAATTATAGTGTTTGCCCTAAATTAAAGTTTATACCAACATGTGCAAAGCGGTAACAATGCAGAAATTTCAGTAAAAATAATATGACATCGGCAGAGCTGTCATAGATCTCGGATATGCCTGGAAGGGCAGTAAATGATCAGTATGGTTCATCGCTAAGGGAGACTTAAGAACCTAGATGAAGTTGGTATTTCTGCAAAAGTAATCTCTGTTTTCAGTACTCTATCCTCAGTATCCAGTTCTTGGTACTCTGTTCTCAGTATTCGGTTCTCTGTACCTCTCTTCATAATGGTCCTGTACTTAGTTCTTTGTTTTGTCTTGTTCTGTTAACCCTTTTCTTAGTACCCTATTTTAGTACTGCTGTTCTGAGTCCCCTGTCTGCAGTATCCCTGTACTCTGTTCCCATTACCCCTGTGTTTAGTCCCCTGTTCTCATGTTCTCATTACCTCAATACTTAATATACCTTGTTCTCAGTATCTTTGTTCTTAGAACCCTGTTCTCACTACCCCTTTTCTTAGTACCCCTGGCGGGGGGGGGGGGTTAAAGAAAAGGATGATAATGGGGTATAAGTATCAAAACACTTTTGGATTGTTTGATTTGAACTGAGTCGAAGGTAAAACCAGTGTTCTGGAGTTGGACTTCTGGGTGCAAATCCCTGTTCCATCATTTGCTGGCTGTGTGGCTTGAATAGGTTAGTAAACTCTGTAAAATGGGCATTAAAATAGTGTGTCATTCATAGTGTTGCTGTGAATATGTGAGCTATTCCATAGTGTTCACACAGTGTCCAGCAACTGGTAAAAGTGTATAAACCGTAGCCATTATTCTTGTCTTGCTACTGGTATACTTTGAGGATGTTAGATAAGCAGATATTTCTTCTTGTGTGAGCTATATAATCTCTCGGTGTAGAGAAAAATTTAATTTTGTTACAAGTGATCCAAGCCAGGCATGGTAGCAAATGCCTGTATACCCAGCTCTACTCGGGAAGGTGAGGAGAGAGGATTGCTTGAGAACCGGGGGTTTGAGGCTGTTGTGAGCCTGTTAGGCTGCACTCCAGCCTGGGTGACATAATGAGACCCTAGCTCTAAAAAAAAAAAAAAAAGTGATCAAAAGAAATTTTTTTAAAGTGTAAGCTGTCTTAGGGTCCTAGGATGTATTCTGTCTTTAAATTTATTAGTTTCAGGCTGAACTTGAAGTGCTCCATTACGAAAATATTAGACCTTGTAATTGTTTACAAATGTAATTTCTAGGCCAGGCGCAGTGGCTCATGCCTGTAATCCCAGAACTTGGGAAGGCCGAGGAGGGAGGATCACCTGAGCCCAGAAGTTCGAGACCAAACTGGGTAACATAGGGAGACACCGTCTCAACAAAAAATTTTAAAAATTAGCCAGGTATGGTGCACATGCCGGTGGTCCCAGCAACTTGGGAGGCTGAAGTGGAAGGATCACTGGAGCCCAGAGGTTGAGGCTGCAGTGAGCCATGATTGTGCCACTTCACTCCAGCATGGGTGACAGAGAAAGACTGTCTCAAAAACAAAAAGTAATACTCTAAATATATCTAACATCTACAGTTGTCATTGTGTCATAATTCACACTGGTTAGGACTGAGTGACTTCTCTTTTCATTAAGTTTTAATCTTTTGGAGTAAGAGGACTCCTTTGAATATCTGATGACTTAATGAACACTCTTCCTAGAAAAATGCATTATGTAAGTTTAATTTTGCATACTAATTCATGGGCTCAGGACTTCTGTAATCATAATTTTAAAACCCCCTCAATCCATATTCTTGTAAAATCATGTGTTTTACCAAATCTCTGATTAAAGGGATTTAGGGAAATAAACATCTGAAAAAGAATGAAAGTTAGTAAAGGTGATCAAGTTTGTTCCTAAGTTCCACACGTGCTCATTCACTTCCGAATTCTTTAGACAGAGAGAAAAATAGTGCTTTTTTTTTTTTCTTTCTTTCTTTTTTAAGACAGAGTCTCACTCTGTGTCATCCAGGCTGGAGTGTAGTGACGTGATCTCGGCTCACTACAACCTCTGCCTCCTGGGTTCAAGCAATTCTTGTGCCTCAGCCTCCCAAGTAGCTGGGACTACAGGCGCACACCACCACACCAGGCTAATTTTTGTAGTTTTGGTAGAAACGGGGTTTCACCATGTTGGACAATCTGGTCTTGAACTCCTGGCCTCAAATGAACCTCAGCCTCCCAAAGTGTTGGGATTATAGGCGTGAGCCACTGCACCCAGCCTAATAATACTTATTTTCAAGGAAGAAGTATACCTATGACTGCTTACTTTTTTTTTTTTTAACTACCTAGCATTTACATCTACAGTGAAGAAAATGTATAAAAGACGAATGGATACTGAATTAGAATCTCCCTCTGTATTTCCCACAAAAAGAGCCTTAATAATTTTACTATTTTGTTACTTACTTACTTATCTAATTTTTAGAGATGGGTCTCACAGTGTTGCCCAGGCTGGCCTCAAATTCCTGGGCTCAAGTGATCCTCCCACCTCAGCCTTCCGAGTTATCTGAGATTGCCACTCACCACTGCATCCAGCTTCACTATTTTAAAATAATTTGCATGACTTTTTAGGGAAGAGAATTAATTGCTATAAACAACAAATAATAGCTTACTATCCAATTTGTCTTATATTGTGGGATGCTTTATCAGTTCTGAGGAGGCTGCAAGATCTGTAAGTCTTTATCTTTGTTGAATTGCGTGTAAAGAAAATAACAGTGCCAGTCAGGATATAATAAGAGCCAGCTATATAGACCTTTTTCAGTAGTTCAGAGGAGGATAGATCATTGTAGGCTGAGATACTCCAGAAAGGCTTTGCAGAGGAACTGTGACTCAATATAAACCAGAAAGGATGAGTAATCGTTTATATAAGCTGAGTTTCTTATGTGCCAAGCTATATACATGGAGTCTCACAACCCTTCAGCAATGGTATAGGTAGTGTCTTTTACATATGTGGAAACTGAGGCACAGAGAGGTTAAAGAATTTGGCCTATGTCAAAAAGCCAGCGAATACTGTACTCAAACACAAACAGCCTTATTCTAGAGCCTTCACTTTTACCCCCTGACTCCACTGCTTCCCTAGAATTCTGGTAGGTAAAAGGAAAGAGAAGCACATTTTGGTAAAGTGAAGCAGAAATACAGAAAACACTTTTGCGAAGATAGCAAGTGGACTGTTCCAGCTAAAATGTAATAGTTGAGTGGAAACTTCATCAGAGAGAAATTTGGAAAGATAAGTTGAAGCCAATTTTTTATAGGATTGAATGCCAGGCTATGGGATTTAGTTTTGGAGTCTTTAAATGAAGTGTTCTAATCAGGAAGTAGCAGAGGATCCTACCCTGATGGAGTGGGTTAAAATTGAGAGCCTATAAATTTTGAGACTCTTCTGCTATATTGTGAACAGCAAGATTAGAAAGTAAGGTCTCTATGCCAATGAAGGATTTATTAAGGTAAAAAAAATTAAAGAAATTAAGGTATCTAAAATTAGTATTTCTTACACAAGTCAAGGTTAAATAAGGAACAAGTGTGTATAAAGTCTCCCTCACAAATCTAAGAAGTATGCTATATGAGAAATGCATAAAGGGACTAAGGATAAATGAATTGTCCTCCGCTGGTGGGATCGTTGTCATTAAATACCTAAAAAGCTATCATGTAAGATAAGCAGTAGACTTATATGGCATAGTTCTGAGGTAACGAGAACTCTTAGGAATAAATCACAAGGAATATATATTTCAGCTCAGCTTAAGTAAAGCTACCTAACATTCTACCAAAACATTAGAGCTATTAAAAACCAAATGAAGTGCAGCAAAAGTGGTAAACTCTGTAAGACAGAAAGCGTTAAAAGTTTTTCAAAAAGAATTCCAACATCTGTACAAGTCTGTAGTAGATGACCAAAGATTATTTACACTACAGGCTTCTCTATCTAATTCAGTATCTAATATTTTGTGATATTAACCTTTTGAATCTCCAGAGTGAGGTTGTGAGGGCAGAGGGTACTGCACCATCAAGTCAGTTTCAGCATTCCATTATCATGCACATAAAAATGAAAGAATCTCATAAATAAAATCAGCTCAGGGGTTGGTGGGGGAGGAAGAAATTATTTTTGTTTCCTCTGAGTATTAGAATTTTCTTTTTACAGTTTCTATATTTTGAGGCCTAAAATGTCTAGGGATGAAATACTTTTGTAATATTAGATGGGTTAAATTCGTATAAGGTATGGCTTTCTGATAAAATATTTATAGTTTTATATTTAGTAAGAATTTTGGATGTGGTATTGTGGCATAGTCTTGTAAGAGTCAGAATATTTCAGTCAACTAAACAATATTTTGTAATGACAGCAAAATTACAAGTATTTAAGATGCTGTAGGTAACTGAGGGTACATATTTGGTAATAAGTACTGCTGATTTTGTTTTGGGGTGCTGAAATCTCAGGGTAATGGTATTATTTTAAGACCTGTTTTGTCCATACAGATGGCAGGAGACTATTCATACTAGTGCTTTTCAAGCAAGTTTATCTTTTTTTTTCTAGTGACTTCTAAATTTTGAAAGCTTTGGTTATCAATTACTTCTTTAAATGATATTTTACTACTTGCCTATTTGTTTTGGTTGTTAATTGGGTAAAAAGCTATCAATTAGGTGTCTTATTGAGCAGTATATAATGTGCCTCTGACTTCATATATTTCAGCCAAAGGCAAGCAGATTATGTTTTGGCCTGGATAGCTTTATATGAAGAGAATGGTCAATTCACTTGGTATTTTTTCCAATATTGAAAATAGGTCACAAGCGACTCTGCCCCAATCTTAGTGGCCTACCTCTCACACACTATTAATTTTGAGACCTATCAAAAGACTAAAAAACCCAGGTTGAAGATCTGGGGGAAAAGGGAATGAGGGGGAACATTACCTAAAATTAACTGCTGATATATTGCCTATGATAATGAAGGACTTTCCCAAAGTTTCATAGAGTCTGGGCAAGAGGATGGAAGAAATGCAAGCACCTGTTCATTACATCATTGAAATACCTGTAATCATGATTTATAACATTAACCGTTTATCTATTTGATTTTTATCATTTATCCCAGGAAAGTGCAGATAACATACTCTCCATTGTTAAACAAAGAACAGGATCTTTTGGGGATCGTCCTGCAAGACCTACTCTTTTAGAACAAGTGTTAAATCAAAAAAGACTGGTAAATATCTATTTGTAAATCAGTTATAAATGTGTTAACAAACATTGTTTGTTATAAATAGAACTATTGAGATTTTTTAGATTTTAGCTCATGATATCACAGTATACGTCAAAATAAATTTCTAATAAGGAGTCAAATGTTTAAAAAAAGAATCAGAAATTTACCTCAAAAATCTGTAATGAGATTTTGTTTAGCTTATATAGACGGAATCTAGAGAAAAGATGATACACTTGACTACATAAAAATGAAGGCTGTAGTTTAAAGAGCAAAAATATCTACAACAAATATAAAAGACTATGGTTAATGTGGCTGGTATTTTATCACATAAAATATTCCTGGTTGGGCCTGGTGGTTCATGCCTGTAATCCTAACACTTTGGGAAGCTAGGTGGGAGGGTCACTTGAGGCTGGGAATTTGACACTATTCTGGGCAATATAGTAAGACGCCATCTCTACAAAAAAATTTAAAAATCAGCAGAGTGTGATGGTATATAGCTGTAGTCCCAGCTACTCAAGAGGCTGAAACAGGAGGATTGCTTGAGCCCAGGAGTTTGAGGCTGCAATGAGTTATGATCATACACCACTATACTCCAGCCTAGGCAACAGAGCGCCGTATAAATCATTAAACATGATCTCAGTTTTCATATATATATCCCACATATATATATATCCCATATATATATATCCCACATATATATATATCCCATATATATATATCCCACATATATATATATCCCATATATATATATCCCACATATATATATATCCCATATATATATATCTCCCATATATATATCCCATATATATATATATCTCCCATATATATATATATCTCCCATATATATATCTATCCCATATATATATCTCCCATATATATATATCTCCCATATATATATCCCATATATATATCTCTCCCATATATTATATCCCATATGTATATCTCCCATATATATATCTATCCCATATATATATCCCATATATATATATCCCATATATATATCCCACATATATATATATCCCACATATATATATATCCCACATATATATACCCCATATATATATCCCACATATATATACCCCATATATATATCCCACATATATATACCCTATATATATATATCCCACATATATATATTCCATATATATATATATAAAATATGCTTACCTTTTTGACAGCTTCACTCTTAACTGTAAAGAAAAATTATAAAAATTTATTTAATTTGATGAGGAAAAAACTTTGGCTTCAATACATTGCAAAAGAAACAAACAGAAAAAAAGGCAGAATACCATTAAATGATATGGAAAGGTATTCAATATCAGCAAAAATAACAGAAAGCGAAAATTACTTAAACAATTACACACAATGATGCAGTGATGTTGAGGGTTTCATGAAATGGAGATTCTCATGCAGTTAATGGCATTATATATTGGTACAGCACTTTTAGAAAGCAGTTGGTCACTGTATACTAGGAGTCATCCCTTTTGACTCAGACATCACATTTAATGTGAAGACATTTACAAAACATAAATCCTAAATATGAATGGAGTTAAGCATAGAAGTATTGCCGAGAATATATTTATCACAAATAATAAAATGGTATTTATGATAAATATATTCTCGCCAATACCTTTATGTTTACTATTTATCACAAATATATTTATCACACATAGTAAAATGTCTAACAGTGTCATAACAGCTAAGATAATTTTTAAACAAAACAAATAAAAAACGTACTAAGATATAATTCATATAATCTTAAAATCAATATTTAATGATAACATGTCCACATTATTCAGTTTATCTTTTGGCAACTTATATGTAAGTATTTTATTATAAAAACATTTTACAGGAGACTGTGACTGGATGAATGCTTGAGCCTAGGAGTCAAGACTGCAGTGAGCTATGCTCATGCCACTGCACTCCAGCCTGGGCAACAGAGTGACACCCTGTCTCCAATAATAACATATTAATCATAGTCTGTTATATTTGTTGTATTATTACAACTATATTTTAAAATGATGAGTGTACAAAAAGGTCTTGGATGTTTTAGAGCAGTTATGTTAGGGGTTTTTTTCCCTGAAATTTTGGTATATACTAATATATATGTATATGGACATACAATTTTTCATTTCTTTGTGAAGACTTAGTTGGCTATGTCTTATGAATGAGAAACTTGACTTCTAGCACTAGTTTATATGTATGTACAAACTAGCGTTAGCTGCCATTTTCACATGTGGCCCCCTTTCATCTCCATTTTTTTCTTGCTATAATCCTGGGTCAGTACTTTTAGCTCTTTGCTTTTACGTATTTCAAGAGAGTATATCTGCTGGCATATCACAGAAGGCGTTTGCTTTGTGCCCAAAGTCACCAATAACAGACTTCGCCCATTATTTTTAGGTTTTAGTGTTTTGATGTGTGAAATCGCATTATTTTCAGTTTGCAGTAATTGCAGTGCATCAGACGTAAAAGTGATTTTGATTCAGGCATATTTTTGTAAACATTGTATCATGTGTAGGGACACATCAGAGTAATTTCATAGCATGAAAACAGTCTAATCACATAAGAATAATGCTATTAATTTTTTTTTCTTTTTTCTTTCTAAGTCGTTGCTAAGAAGTCCAGAAGTAGTGCAGTTTTTACAGAAACAGCAACAACTACTAAATCAGCAAGTTTTGGAGCAAAGACAACAGCAGTTTCCAGGAGCATCAATATGAGGGAACTTATGGAGAACATCTACATGGTTTTTATCTTATTGTGATAGATGAACATATTTTTTTACCAAAGACAAATGGGATAACAATAATACATGCCTGTAGAACATAAACATTTTCCTGTAAATGTATGTGCGCATTTGGGGATGAATAAGTATTGCACTTTGTGCATCTAATCTTTCAGATTACTATGAGTTTGAAGAAGTCGGTTTATCTTTCCAAAATAATATTTAATTACAATGTTTAAAAAAAAATACGTGCCTCTTCAGTCATTGTTACTGAAGGTAATGATGCAGTTACTTTCTGTGGAAGTCATAAAGTTAATAGATAATAATCTTGAAGCATCTAGCTCAGTAGTTCTCATCAAGGGTCAATTTGATTGTCATAGTGACCTTAAAAACTGATTTTAATGAATGGCTAAAAAATGCTAAATGTTCTGCAGTGTCAGGGGTAGTCCCACACACTAAGAGTTGTCTTATTCATAATGCCAATAACACTCCTAAGAAATGTTAATGGCTGTTTTTGTGGTGCTAATATGTAGTTGGGGCACCTATAATAGGGTTCCCCTAATAACCTTTCTTTGCAGTTAAGACTGAAACTGTCAGAGAGGTAAGCACGTTTTATATAGATGTAATGAAAGTGATAGTTGTGTAGTATCTTTGAATTTAGGATGTCTATCTCTTTTCAGAGGTGTGCTAGTAAAACCTGAGGGATTAACTAAGCACACTGGGATGTCCCACAGCTGGCTTCTCTCTTTCATGTTACCTGTTAGAGTTGATTTCTTAAAGCAGACACTCTTGTGTATTGAATTTGTGAGCACCATAGATCTCAGCCTGCCAATCCCAAAACAAAATTATTGTTCATATACTTATTTTTTATTAAAATGAAAAAAAATCCTTTTCAAAAAAGAGATCCTGAAAATTAAATTCACACTCTAGCATTTTGTCATTGTTTTTCAAAATTGAGCTATTTCAAAACTGCTATTCCTGTAATGTTCAAAAATGGTAGATAATCTGGACATTTTTTTCTTATACTTTCTCCTAGGAAAACTTTAAAAAGGCAAACCTACCAATAGGAATAACAAATTGTCAAGAAAATATATCCAATATTAGGATAATAAGTGTATGTATCTCAAGTTTAACTGTACAAAAATTTGTTACTTGGTTTTTAAATTCTATATATTAAACTTAATCATAGCTATTCTAAGAAGTGCTTATGGAGAGCAAGAATGTTTTAGTTCATTTTTAATGTGTGTTTTTACTTGCATATCTGTTCAAAACACTTTTAACAAAATTAATTCATTAAAGTCCAGTTGTTGTTGACCTTTGAGTTGGCTGATTTCTTTTTTCTGTTTTTTAGTTTATTCTTACTAGATGCAGAGGAATTCTACTATTTGTTGTAGTTAGTTTATTCTCATACTTAAGATGTCAAGAGTTGTTTTGAAAGCTTGTTATCGTTTATGATGAAAACAGCTTATGCTTCTTCAGATGTAATAATGAGAAAGTAGGGAAACGGAAATGGGAAAGGAGGGAAAAGAATAGTCTGAGAGCTGAATGAAAAAGGACTGAATATAAATATTTATAAGAATTTATGATGAGTAATGAGTAGAATTTTGGGTTGGGAACATAGCCATACAACCATATAGCTGATTCTCACATCCCATGCCAAGGAATCTAGACACAAAGGACGTGTGTATGATTCCATTTACATAAGTAGAAAAGCAGGTGAAAGTGTGCTGTCAGAACAGAGAAGCAGGATAAAATGCCCGTGTGAGCAGGATGCAGTCTAGACGGCTTGAGGAGTCTTCCGGTGTTCGGGAGATTGCTTGCTTTTCCAGTTGCTAGTTAGGCATGTGTGTCCTATTAGTGAAAATTCAACAAGCTACATATTTATGATTTTTGTACTTTTCAGTATATATTTACACATCAATTTTTTAAATACTAATTTTATTTTTTTAAGACTCGGCTACCCTTGCAGTTGAGTGTGGCCATATGAGTAAATTCTGGCCAGTGGGATGTGAGCACAGGTGATAAGTGCAACTTCCAGATGGCACCCTTAAAAAGAGAGCAAGCAGGGTCGGGCGCAGTGGCTCAAGCCTGTAATCCCAGCACTTTGGGAGGCTGAGGCGGGTGGATCACGAGGTCAAGAGATCAAGACCATCCTGGTCAGCATGGTGAAACCCCGTCTCTACTAAAAATACAAAAAATTAGCTGGGCATGGTGGTGCGTGCCTGTAGTCCCAGCTGCTCGGGAGGCTGAGGCAGGAGAATTGCCTGAACCCAGGAGGCGGAGGTTGTGGTGAGCCGAGATCGCACCATTGCACTCCAGCCTGGGTAACAAGAGCTAAACTCCATCTAAAAAAAAAAAAAAAAAAAAAAGAGAGCAAGCAGCTCATTTCCTGTCTTCCTCCATCCTGTTGCCTGGGATGTGGACAAAGCAATGGACCATCTATGGGCCAAATGAGGGTCATTCACTGGGGCAGGTAGAATAACAAAATAGAAGGAATCTGTGTCCCTGGATGTCCTCAAGGAACTGAGCAATCACACTAGCATGGGATGCCCTGTCTTTCAAGTACTATGGAAAAAAGAAATGGAGTATATTGTTTCTACCTCACTGATGATGATGGCATAACCGTGGTTGTTGTTATGACAGCCAGCCAGTATTGTTTATTTTCTAAGTAATACTGTAGGGAAAAGTGGCATTGACAAGTGGCATACTGGAAACCAGTAATTTGTAACGGCAATCTGCAGTTATGTGACAGTGTTTCACTGGGCTTAGCCAGCTGTAGGAGTTGGAAAGGTAGATGGTAGGCTTGATGTAGAGTTCATTTGGTGGAAGGAAGTAAGGCATGAGGAAGTTAAGATGCTTCTGAAAGTACTTTCAGGAATAGATTTGAGCTGAGCAGAGAAAAACTGAGGCTAATGGAAACTGGAGGTTCCTATGACATTGCAGTATAAGTGTGGGAAGAGAGCACAAGATACCTCAGGTAGGACTCATTACAATCAATTAGTGACAGCCCCAGTTTTTCTTCTATAATAAATCTTTATCAATAAATTTGGCCCTCAGAAATGCTCAGCAGCTAGACCATTGCTAGGCTTCTCTTTGAAGAGTTGATTTGGAGCAATTAAATAAACAAGCCTTTAGGATTTAATGGCAGGAAAGTCACTCAGGGAGGACTCACCTCAAGGAGAAGCTCAAAGCATTTTGCTTCAGCTCATCAAGCAGCAGCTCTGGAGCACTGCAAAAACAGTTTTTAAAAATGGCAAGACAGAAAATGTAGGGAGAAAATTATGGAATGATGTTTTGCTTCAGGGGTAATCCAAACTACCACAAAGGAAAATTGGGACACTGGTGGTGTGGGATGGGAGGGTTTAGTGGTCAGGAGAAAATCTTTTACTGAAATTGTCTTTTTTTTTTTTTATATGGAGTCTTGTTCCATGACCAGGCTGGAGTGCAGTGGTGCAATCTTGGCTCACCTCCACCTCCCAGGTTCCAGCAATTCTCTTGCCTCAGCCTCCCAAGTAGCTGGGATTACAGGTGCCCACTGCCATGCCTGGCTAATTTTTATATTTTTAGTAGAGACAAGGTTTCACCATGTTGGCCAGGCTGGTCTCAAACTCCTGACCTCAGGCAATCCTCCCACCTTGACCTCCCAAAGTGCTGGGATTACAAGCTTGAGCCACCACTCCCTGCTGAAATGATCTTTTATACTGCTTAAATTCTTACCATGCATATATGACCATTTCAGAAATGTTGTTCTTACTACAAACTAAAAAAGAAATCTTGTTAAAAATTGATGACCAGGTGCAGTGACTCATGCCTGTAATGTCAACCCTTTGGGAAGCTGAGGCGGGTGGATCATCTGGGGTCAGGAATTTGAGACCAGCCTGGCCAACACAGGGAAACCCTGTCTCTACTAGTAATACCAAAAAAAATTAAAATAGCCAGGTAGCACACATCTGTAGTGCCAGCTACTTGAGAGACTGAGGCCTGAGAATCACTTGAACCTGGGAGGCAGAGGTTACAATGAGCTGAGATTGTGCTACTGTACTTCAGCCTGGTTGACAGAGTGCAATTGTTTGAAAAAGGAAGGAAGAAATGAGCCTGGGTGACAGTGAAATTGTTTGAAGAGGGAAGGAGGGAGGGAAGAAGGAAGGAAGGAAGGGAGAGAGGGAGGGAGGGAGGGAGGGAGACAAGAAAGGGGGAGGGAGGGAGGCAAGGAAGTGGGGAGGGAGGGAGGGAAGGAGGGAGGGAAGGAATTGAGATATGTAGACAACTTATGCTGACAGTTATTGCCCCTTTGATTTCTATTTTGGTTTATAGAAAAATTTTTTACTAGTGAATCTTTTTTACATATATGTGACACTTAATTTGTAGTGAGATTTCCCCTTGGAGTTTACAGGCCATCCTGGGGTCCAAAATATATACTTCCCTGCTGGAGATATACAAAGAAAGTATAATCTAAAGACAATATGACAAAATCTGCCAATTTTCTAGCACTTTATAATTTTCAAAACAATTCTGCATGTTTACTTGCTTTCCACAGCAATTTTATAATGCATGCACAATTATTAGTTTATAAACACAGAAGCAAAGTTGAAAAGGTTACATCACTTGCTCAAGACTACACAGCTATCGAACTGCTTATATCCAGGCCCTCTGATTCCAAATGACTCACTGCATACTGTTGTAAGCTTCAGTCAAAGGCCGATGCAATCTGGATGTGCCCCTCGCATTTTGGCAGTGGATGCACCATCACTGGGCCGTAAGAATAAAGGCTTTGCACAAATTAAGCCTAGATTTTTGGAATGTGTTAAAAGACAAATTTTATGTTAACTAACCTTAATTACTTTAGGAAGTATTTTCATATGTGCTAATATAGTTGAACCTCAAAAGACCGCAAGGCAAGTAGTATTGTCCTTGTTTTGGGATGAGAAAAGGAATTCGGAGAAGTTAAAGTGACATATAAAACAGGTTGCACTGTTAGAGGCAGAACCAAGATTTGAACCTAACATTGTCTCTAGAAATGATGCTCTCTCCAGAATAGCATGCTGCTGCTAAAGTAAAAACTAATACTTTCAAGTGCCCAGTTTCTTTTTTCTTGAGATGGAGTTTCAGTCGCTCAGGATGGAGTGCAGTGGTGCCATCTTAGCTTACTGCAACCTCTGCCTCCTGGGTTCAAGCGATTCTCCTGCTTCAGCCTCCCGAGTAGCTGGTAGTACAAGCGTGCACCACCACGCCTGGATAATTTTGTATTCTTGGTAGAGGATTTCACCAGGTTAGCCAGGCTGGTCTCGAACTCCTGACCTCAAGTGATCTGCTCACCTTGGCCTCCCAAGGTGCTGGGGTTATGGGCGTCGAGTCACTGCACCTGGCTGCAAGTGCCTATTCTAACACAGTAGGCCCTTCAGTAAGTGCTAAAAATTAAATTTTTTAAAATGAAACTTTCTGTATGCTTATACATACAATTTTATATAAATACATTAATAATCATATTGTACATACTGAAGGAGCTTTAACTTTATACTCTCTTCTGTTCCTTTTTAAAATTTTCTTACCCTCTGTCTTCCATGTTCCACCCTTTGCCAACTACCCAGTATGTAGTCTGTATTTTTTTCATGTTTATATATGAACACATACATACATTTAGAATTGTCATTGTTACATAAAAATGTGGGCATATTATACATGCTTGTCAGCATATTGCTTTTTTTGTAATGCACCAGAACTGTGTAGAAGTCCCTCTGAGTCACTTGTACAGCTCTAAGTCATTCCTTTAGATGGCTGCAGAGCATCTCTTGCTGGGAATGCACCATCATTTATTCAACCATTCCATTGTTGACAGGCATTCACTTGGTGTCTTGTTTTCCACCACTATGAACAGTGCTGCAGCAGACATCCTTGTAATGCGTCCTTACGTACTGGTATACATTGGTGGTTTTATGGCCTTGGGATTGACTTCCAGAAGTGGGATTGCTGAGTAGAGGGTTATAAGTTTCCTTTAAATAGATGTTGTTATATTCCTTTCCCCAGGAAATCTGTAGCACTTAACATGTTTACCAGCAAATGAAAGAGAATTAATTTTTCTCACATCTATGCCAGTATTGTTACATGTATCAGCATTTCCTGAAATACTGATAAATTAAAGCATCTTTTTCTTTTTCTTTTTGAGGCAGGGTCTCACTCTGTTGTCCAGGCTAGAGTGCAGTGGTGCAGTCTCAGCTCACTGCAACCTCAACCTCCTGGGCTCAAGGGATCCTCCTACCTCAGCCTCTTGAGTAGCTGGGACCACGGGTGCATACCACTACACCTGGCTAATTTTTTATTTTTTGTAGAGATGAGTTTTTGCCATGTTGCTCAGGCTGGTCTTGAACCCCTGGGCTCGGGCAGTTTGCCCCCCTCAGCCTCCCAAAATGCTGGTCCTACAGGTGTAAGCCACTGTGCTCAGCCTAAAGCCTCTTTTTATATGCTTGCTGCTTATTTAAATTTGCTATTCTGTGAATTGCTTAGTCATCTCTTTTGCTTATTTTCTATTAAGTTCCATTTTTCAAGCTCAGTGTGTAAAACTCTGATTAATATCATGAAATTTAACTCATCACTTTTATCTCTTTTTTAGTCCAAATCTAAAACGTGTTCATTTACTTTTTTATGGTATCTTTTGCCATAGGAGCTTTTAATTTTTGTGTATTTCAATATGTCTGACATTTCTTTTATGGCTTCTGGGTTTCTAGTCTTACTTTTAAAAGTCTCAAGTGGAATCTTTCAAACGATTACTGGTTTATAATGATTCCCATTTCTTTTTCTAGAATTAGAAAATAAAATTAATAAAAATATTGTCAAATAGTTCTAATTGCTTTCGTGTAACTCATTGAAATGGAAACCTTAGTATTTTTTGAAATCATTATTACACCCCCAGTTCCTAACTGTCTTTAGTTTCTAACTTCCTTAGCTAGAAAAAAATGAATATTATACTCATGACCACAGATACTGTTGAAGGTACATAGTTTAGGACCTGCATTCAGATAGCAGTTTATTTGAAAATGGGCTGAACTATCATTTATCTAGCAGATTTGCCTCACTATAGAAAAAATAATCTGCTTTTAATACTGCTTTTATTGAGTTTCAAGTTAACAGTTGTTTTAAAAACATTTTAATGAAAATACTCGGCATGTTTAATAATTAGGTGAGTTGATCTCACCTTTCATGAAGAGATGAGCTTTTTCCCCCATTACCCTTAACATAGAGTACCCCATCCTCCAAATAGTTGTTTGGATTATTCTAAAGCATCGGAAGTGAACTTTTTAAAAAATCTACTGCAGCAAAATAAGTCTTTCCTCTTCAGAGTTTTACCCTAGTAGCAGAACAGGATGTAGCCTGTTTTAAGATATATTCCATAAGCACAGATGCTGATTTTTATGAGCTATCTGAAGCTTGGGCTTTAGAGGACCCAGGAGTATATGCAGCATGAAAACAAAATCGGAAAGCTGAGGAAAACAACCAGAAGGTAAGTCATGACTAGTGGGATTTTCTGTTTCTTTTGCTCCTGTAATTGCACCTCAAATGATTGACTGTTCTTAAATTGGAGACCACAGTCAGCGCTAATAAGATTTTATGCCAGTTGCCTTTGAAAATCTAATAAGCAGCAGGATATGTTAATAGTAATATATTAATTAACATTAAATATTAGCATTAAAATTGTTAGTGTTTATTATGGTAATATATCGTTAAACTATAAATCCATACCTGCAGTTCACCATCATGCTGATTAGAGTCATCTGCAGACACTTGTGGGGGGCACGGTGAGGGTAATTGTGACAGCAATACTGTTTTTCAGAAAATGAGGGAAGCCAGCCAGTGTAGTGGCTCAAACCTGTAATCCCAGCAATTTAGGAGGCCAAGGCAGGCAGCTCACCAGAGCCCAGGAGTTTAAGACCAGCCTGGGTAACATGGGGAAACCCTGTCTCTACAAAAAATACAAAAATTATCTGGGCTACTCGGGAGGTTGACGTGGGAGGATTGCTTGAGTCCAGGAGGTTGAAGCTGCAGTGAGCCCTGATCCTGCCACTGCAATCCAGCCCGGGTGACACAGCAAGACCCTGTCTCCAAAAACAAAACAAACAAACGATGAAGGAAACTGAGTATTAAAGAGATCAGGATTTTTCTAAGAAAACCTAAAATTGTCTGCCAATATGGAAACTCAAGTTTGCTTTATAGCAAGGTGTGCTGAGACTCTTATTTTGGGGTTCTTCATATACTTGAAGAGCTGGCCTTTTTTAAAAAAACCATCCATCTTGACATGTACACCCTGTCTCTTTGCTAATTAAGTGGAACTTTTCGGCCAGGAAAATGCTTATCCAAGAAAAACCAAGCATTGCTGTCTTACCTGGGTGCCCTTCTCTGGGTAACATACCCAAATGATACATTACTGTGTCTCCTCTATTTCTTGTTCACCTCTTTAATGCCAACAACAAAGAATCAATTGCCTTTTGCAATTAGTCCCAGACATTTGCTACTTTCAGTGAGTTATAAAGTTCACCCAGTATCACTTTCCTCAACATGTCCTGCTTTGTTAGCAAATGAAAGTGACTCTGGCCCCTGCCCAGGCCAGGCATTGCCCATTCTGAAGCGGAAGGAAAACTTAAAACTGAGACCCTCAGAGCAACTCTCAGGGGCCCAGTTTGGAGAGGAAGGCTGAGTGCCGAGTGCTTTCTGAGCAGCAGATCACCAGCCCCTGAGTGTCTCTCTGGCTGCCTGCTGAAGGTCTGCTACTGGGGCCACTGTGGTGACTGCCAAGCACAGCAGTGGCAGGAACAGCAGTGTCCTCAGAGGCCAGTTCTGCCTGACTACCTACACTGTGCCCTTTCTAGGAAATGTCATAGTTCACTGCTAGTGTTAATAATTAGTGATACAGGATTTTTTGCTCCTTAGTTCAGCTAAATCTGGGTTCTTGTCTCATGGCCAGGAAAAATTAGGCACATTGAAGGGTGAGGAGAGCAGAATTTATTAAGCTAATAGAAAGTTCTCAGCAAAAAAATGGGGGGACTTACCAGCAGGCTCCCATCTCACAAATTGACTAGCAAGCCACTGCAAACAAGCTGAAGACCAGCTCCTCCCCTGCACGAGGCATGAATTCCTGGTAGCTATGCCCCAGTCCCTCGGTGCACATTGTGGGCCCTTGGTTGAGCCACTCCACATTGATTTATTTCCCTTACTGTGCACGTATTAAGGAACACAATTTTTTACCATGGGTATGTTTAGGAAAGCTCCCCATGCACAATGACCTGGACGGGTCAGAGGTTCTCTGGGAACCCCTTCCTATCTGCCTAGGCCACTGGCTATCTCCTGCCTCTACTGATAGGAGGCAGAAAGTGATGGGTTCATTTCTGGCAACCAAAATGGCAAGCCTCCTCACATGATCTTGGAAAAGGAAGGAAGAATTTTGGACAGAAATCTCTTCAATAGCTGACATACAGGCATAGCAAGTTGAACAAGCTATTGATCAGGACCAGAGTAGCAACCAGATAAGAAACTGCAGGTGCTGCCTGTATTCCGTGATAAGCTGCTTACCTGTGGCCTCTCGACGAACAGCAGGCAACATTTTATCAAAATTCCAAACACCTGAATGATAGGCACGACTACAGGTTTGGGTACTATTTCAGCGTGTTAGATGAGTGAAAACCCCAAAGCACAGTGGTTCACGTAACAACCATTTTTTTTCTTTTTCCTCACAATGTTGTGGGTTGGCTGAGCTTAACAGAGAGTTTCTTCTCATAGTCTTGCTTGGGGTATCTCAGGAGGCTGCGTTCAGATGGGCTGTGGCTGTGACTGGACAGTCAAAATGACCTCCCATCCTCCAGAACCGGAGGCGTCAAACCAAAGGCCCCTGAGCAAATCCAACCCATGCTCAGTTTTTGTACTGCCATGAGCAGTAGTTTCTACATTTTCAGTAATTAAATCGCTTTTGCATTTTTTAATCATTGAAAAAAATTCAAAAGAAAAATATTTTGTGATATGTGAAAATTATATGAAATTCAAATTTCAGTGTCCAAAAAGTTTTATTGGAACATAACCACACCACGCTCATTTGCTTACGTGCTTTTGCACTACAGTGACAGCGCTGAGTGTTTGTGACAATCACAGAGGCCACATGGCCCACAAAGCCAAAAGTACTGACTGCCTGCCCTTTAGAGATTCTGCTGGCCCCTTCTCCAGGGATTCTGTCCACAGACAACTCTCTCTGTTTTTCTTGTTTGTTTGTTTTTTTTTGAGACAGAGTTTTGCTCTTGTTGCCCAAGCTGGAGTGCAATGGTGCAATCTCGGCTCACTGCAAACTGCCTCCTGGGTCCAAGCAGTTCTCCTGCCTCAGCCTCCCAAGTAGCTGGGATTATAGGCATGTGCTACCACACATGGCTAATTTTTTTTATTTTATTTTTAGTAGAGACTGGGTTTCACCATGTTGGCCAGGTTGGTCTCGAATTCCTGACCTCAGGTGATCCACCTGCCTTGGCCTCCCAAAGTGCTGGGATTACAGGCATGAGCCACTGCACCCAGCCCACAGACATCTCTTCATTCAGTAGTCTAACATGGGGGCTTGCTCTCAAGAGTGCTGTGCAGGTACTCATTCTTACCTCTGCTTGCATAAAGCTTGCTAACATGCCATTGGCCAAATTAGGTCACACAGCTAACCCAAAGTCATGTGGGTGGCCATCAACACTGGGATGTGTGTAGCTCATTGGAGGTCACTGAAGTAAAACCTACCATAGTTACTCAGTAAGTCAGTCAAATTCTTAGTTTATGGGACAGCTGACAGGTGTAAGAAGGACCCTGTGTTAAAGGGAATGGATACAACCTAATAACGTTAACAATAAATGGATTTTAACCATTAACTTCCATTAATAATGGTTCTGATTAGAGCGCAAGATGAACGAGTGAAATGAGTTCCCTTACCCCCCTTGCAGGGCATGCAACAGGGGTATGGCTCACTCCTTTGGTCTCCCCGTTGCTCAAACCCCTACAGGGAGCATGCAGACAGGCAGGTGCAGAGGCCGTGGGGAGTGCTTTTGGGCTCCAGCCTCATGGCAGCGTCTAGGGATGGGTGTCTGAGACTCCTGAATCCCAAGTGGGCTTGTGTTACGTGTACTCTTTTCAGCTTTGCCATCTGTTAGTCAGCTCGATAGACCCTCTGTCTTACTGCAAGGACAGTGGCCAGTGTGACAGCTTTCTGTGTCCCAAGTTCTTGCCCAGTGTACCGGAAGAATTGAATGACATGTGGGCTCGAAGGATGAGTGCAAGGTTTTATTGAGTGGTGGTGGCTGACAGGGAGATGAATGGGGAAGTGTTCAGACACCTCTTCCCTTCTCTGCCATGACTCCCTTCCACTCCCACTCTTTGTCACTCTCTGCCACTCTCTCTGCTCCTCTCAATGTTCAACCGCTTGTGTCTGTGCTTGCTAAGGTCTCAGACTTATATTGGCACAGGATGGGGCATGGCGGGTCAGAGTGGTCTCGGGAAATGCATTTGGGTGTGAAAACAGGAATGCCTGTTCTCACTTAGGTCCAGGGGCACAGGTCTGAGGGTGGATCCCTCACCAGGGACTCCGCCTTTCTCTACCCAGCACTTCCCTGCCTCCCTCCAGTATCAAGAGTAGAGCCTTGTGATAGGCTGGATCATGGCCCCCAAAGATATCCATGTACTAATTCCCAGGACTTGTTGATATTGTTTTATATGGCAAAACAGACTTGGCAGAGGTGCTTAAATTGAGGATTCAGAGAGGAGAGATCAATCTGAATTATCTGGATGGGTTGTAAATGTAATCACAGGTGTCCTTACAAGAGGAACGATCGCTTCCGGAGGAAGAAATAGGAGACATGATGATGGAAAAGACAGGTTGGAGAGATTCAAGAAAAGCACAGCCAGTCAAGGGAATGCGGGCAGCCTCCAGACGCTAAAAAAAAGGCAGAAAACTGATTCCCCCTACAGCTTCCAGAAGGAACTAGCCATGGTGCCACCTTGTCATCCTAGTGAGACGGTTTCAAACTTTTGTCCTAAAGAACTGTAAGAGTGAGAACTGTAAAATATATTTATGCTGTTTTAAGCCACAAAATTTGTGGCACTTTTTTACAACAGCAACAGGAAATTAATACAAGTCTCCCAGTGGCAGGGGGTGAGTCTCATCACATTTCCAGGCAAGCTCTGCTTAATATCTTGCTTATTTAAAAGAGAAATTTAGCTAGCATAAGCAATAGTGACCAGCTAGATTGTATGCTATAATAATTGTGACTAAATGTAAGAAAAATGATGGCATATCCTTTTTTTTTTTTTTGAGATAGAGTCACGTTCTGTTGACCAGGCCGGAGTGCAATGGCGCGATCTTGGCTCACTGCAACCTCCACCTCCCAGATTTAAGCCCTTCTCGTGCCTCAGCCTCCCAAGTAGCTGGAACTACAGGTGCACACCACCACACCCAGCTAACTTTAGCAGAGACAGGGTTTTGCCATTTTGGCCAGGCTAGTCTCAAACTCCTGACCTCAGGTGATCCACCTGCCTCAACCTCCCAAAGTGCTGCGATTACAGGCATGAGCCACCACACCCAGCCAATCACATACTCTTTGAATCAAAAAACCATTTCCCTCAAGTTAGCATATGCGATATTTATTGTACATTGAGTGCCCTCTACTGCTTACCCGAAGCTTTCTAAACCCTACCCAAACTCTTAGAGATAAACGCAGTGGGACAATTTGGAGCCTTAAACTCCCAAATTCTGAGATGTCTTCCAACATGATTTTCCAAAGCAATCTGTAGCATTGGTGAAGGGGATCATGATTCAGGGAGCCCCAAGGAGGGTCTATCATAGACTGTTGCTTTTTAAAGTAACTAGTGGCAATGCTTTAAATTGTTTTTGTAGATTTAAGGACCTGTGGTCCAAATGTCTCAGTTTAGTATGCAAAACCCTTTAGCTCCAAGCTCCCTCCTATCTCTGCCTCTCTCCTTTACTTCAAGCTATCACGATTTACATAGTATAATGCTAATGGATAACTTTCCATTCCTTTTCGTTGTTTTCCACTTCTCCAGCAAGTTGAGGAGCCCTCTCTAGGCCTTCAGCCCTAAGCTTTGTATTTCCTTTTTATGCCAAACCAGGAGCAACGAATAGTATCTTTACCAACTTTTCTCTGCAAATCCCTTTCTTAGTAATTTCTAATCTTACAAACTCCCTCAGAAAAGACATAATCAATTTAACATTTTTCATGTTGTCTGAAAGAAATGACTTTAAGTTAGAAATATTTTTATTGTGTATCATCATGTTTTAAACATTGTACTATAATCATTTCAGTATACCTTTAAATATTTAATGAAGACAAATTTCACTTTCCACATTAATTTAGTGATGGGCTATATTTAATTTGTTTTAAAATAAGTGGGTCAGGAAAACCAAGTGTGTTAACAAATGAGTTGTAAAAATGGTATGATTATATTTAGCTTGAAGACTGAATGTATAAGAAAGTATATACTGTTATAGCATCAAGAGACAAAACACTTTTACAGCATGATGTTCAGAATATTTGAAATTATGCTTAAACATCAGTGGGTGCTTTGATGATTTGTTTATTTATTTATTTGAGACAGAGTTCCTTTCACTCTTGTTGCCCAGGCCAGAGTGCAATGGCGCGATCTCGGCTCACTTTTGAACCCAAGCAGCGGAAGTTCAGACACCTCTTCCCTTCTCTGCTGTGCCTCCCTGCCACTCCCACTCTTTGTCACTCTCTGCCACTCTCTTTCTCTGCTCCTCTCAATGTTCAACCACTTGTGTCTGTGCCTGCTAAGGTCTCAAATTTATATCGGCACAGGATGGGGGCACAGCACGTCAGAGTGGTCTTGAGAAATGCAGCGTTTGGGTGTGAAAACAGAAATGCCTATTCTCACTTAGGTTTCTGGGCACAGGCCTGAGGGTGGATCCCTCACCAGGGACCCCGCCTTTCTCTGCCCAGCACTTCCCTGCCTCCCTCCAGTATCAGTACAAACCTCCGCCACCCGGGTTCAAACGATTCTCCTGCCTCAGCCTCCTGAGTAGCTGGGGTTACAGGTGCCCACCACCATGCCCAGCTAATTTTTGTATTTTTTAGTAGAGACGAGATTTTGCCATGTTGGCCAGGCTGGTCTCAAACTCCTGACCTCAGGTGATCCACCTGCCTTGGCCTCTCAGTGCTGAGATTACAGGTGTGAGCCACCATGCCTGGCCTATTTTGTTCATTTTTAGGCTTTTTCCTTCCTAAATGATGAGACTAGAGAGAAGTTAGCCTGCCACTTGGAAACATTCTCTCCAAATAACACATTGCAGGTGTGAATTCTGTTTGGCTTCAAAACCAAACCGAATATAATTTTCCTTATATTTACTCCATTTCACACTGGCATTTAGATGCATAGAATCATTCTGAGGCCATCCCCGACATTTTTATTAGATGTATGCTAATAATGGAACCATCAGTGATCATGCAGAGGTAAACTTTCAGAATTAGTGTCTTTTTGTTAACTTGGTGTTATACCATCAAAATTCTTTACACTTCTTATACTCAAATTCACACTGTGAGAGTAAATTAAATGCTTAGAATAAAAGCAATTTTAACCGTTTCTTGCTACTACTCTGCAGCTGGATAACTATTTCTAAACTGAATCACAAGCATGCTTTTCTGATTCCTATCCGCTGTGCATGGTTACTTGATATGCAGTTGGAGGCTTGCAATGTTTTGTATTCTGAAAGGAAGAAGCTAAATACCTACTGATATTTTTAAAGAAAGAATTAAAAACAAATACCATTTCTGCCTTTACAATGTGATCCCGAAAAGCCTTTCTAAAAAAGTAGCTTAAAAAATGCTGAAAATGAATAAAGAGTATTCCTGTCCTTAAAGACCTCCCAGCGTGTTAGAGAGATGGATTAGTAAACCGTGTGGTGCAGGACCTGATACTGACCAATGGTCATGCCCATCAATATGGGCATGAAGTATGACGGGAGCACAGAGAGCAGGCACTAACCTGCTTTAGGAATGCCCAGGATAATTTACCAAGAGAACTGACACAAAAGACAGCAACTTGGATCGGCCCAGAAGCCTTGCCTGGTACTTACCCAGGGCCTGATGTAGATGTCACTCAGGGGTGCTCAGCAGCTTGTCACAGCTGACAGCACAATGCTTATTATTGGTTTACTTGTTCATCTTTCTCCACAAACTGGTAAGCTCCTTAAAAGCAGGAACTTATGGAACAGAAGAGAGGCCTCAGGCAACGCCACACACCTACAACCATCTGATCTTTGACAAACCTGACAAAAACAAGCAATGGGGAAAGGATTCCCTGTTTATTAAATGGTGTTGGGATAATTGGCTACCCACGTGCAGAAAACAGAAACTGAACCCCTTCCCGACACCTTACACTAAAATTAACTCCAGATGGATTAAACACTTAAACGTAAGACCTAGCACCATAAAAACAGAAGAAAATCTAGGCAAAACCATCCAGAACATAGGCATAGGCAAGGACTTCGTGACTAAAACACCAAAAGCATTGGCAACAAAAACCAAAATAGACAAATGGGATCTAATTAAACTCCAGAGCTTCTGTACAGCAAAAGAAGAGTGAACCGGCAACCAACAGAATGGGAAAAAAAATTCTCCAATCTACCCATCTGACAAAGGGCTAATATCCAGAATCTACAAAGAACTAAAACAGATTTACAAGAAAAAAAAGCAAATAAACCCATTCAAAAGTGGGCAAAGGATATGAACAGACACTTTTCAAGACATACATGAGGCCAACAAACATATGAAAAAATGCTCATCATCACTGCTCATTAGAGAAATGCAAATCAAAACCACACTGAGATACCATCTCATGCCAGTTAGAATAGCGATTGTTAAAAAATCTGGAGACACAGATGCTGGAGAGGATGTGGAGAATTAGGAACACTTTTACACTGTTGGTGGAAGTGTAAATTAGTTCAACCATTGTGGAAGACAGTGTAGCGATTCCTCAAGGACCTAGAAATAGAAAGTCCATTTGACCCAACAATCCCATTACTGGGTATATATCCAAAGGATTATAAATGTTTCTATTATGAAGACACATGCACATATATGTTCATTGCGGCACTGTTTACAAAGACCTGGAACTAACCCAAATGCCCATCGATGATAGACTGGACAAGGAAAATGTAGCACATATACACCATGGAATACTATGCAGCCATAAAAAAACGATGAGTTCATGTCCTTTGTAGGGACATGGATGAATCTGGAAACCATCATTCTCAGCAAACTGATACAAGAACAGAAAACCAATCACCACATGTTCTCACTCATAGGTGGGTGTTGAACAATTAGAACATTTGGCCCTGGAAGCAGGGGGAGTATCACACACTGGGGTCTGTTGAGGGGGACTAGGAGAGGGACAGCAGGGGGTAGAAAGGTTGGGGAGGGATAACATGTGGAGAAATACCAAATATAGGTGACGGGGGGATGGAGGCAGCGAACCACATTGCCATGTATGTACCTATGCAAAAATCCTGCATGATCTGCACATGTACCCCATAACGTAAAGTACAATAAAAAATAAATCTATATATAAAAAGGCAGGAACTTTGTCAGTGTCTACAGTGCCTGCTGATGCATACGAACCATAAGTAAATATAAGGAGTCTGGGATGATGAAAATACTTCTACTCTAAGATGGCTGATGTTTAAAGACAGTATTTTATGTCTATACCATATGTTTAAGGCATGTGTATTCATGTCTGAAATGTCAGTACCAAATATTAGATGCAAGCATAGGGTCAGGAAACACGGGAGATGCAGAGACAAACGAGACACAATCACTGCTCTCCAGAAACTTACAGTGTAAACCGGAGGCTTCGTGGTCCCCACCTGGATCTAAACTGCCACATCTTTCTTGTGTTTATAGTTTGGAGTTCCACAAGATACTTTTTTTGCATAAAGGGCTCTGTTTCTTTTTTAAAAAAATTGACAACTCTGATCAAGTATATAAGAAAGCTGTTTTCTAGATATAAAGATTCCCCTCCCTTTTTAAGATTAGAAGGACATTTAAGTGAAAGGAATTGAGAATTTACATTTTTAGATGTGTTCATATTTCTTTGGATTTCATCGTAGTTTTCCCTCAACAGTTGCCTTTTAGCACCTAACAGGCAATCTGTAGCAATGTACAGATGTTTACAATACTAAAAGTGTTCATTCTTTCCTGTACACTGCAATATCACATATTTGCTACTATCCAGAAAAAGTTTCTACATATATCCTTTCTAAAGTTACTGTGAAGTATCTTCAAGATCTATACTTCATGACAGTTATTCTAAGATGTTTAATTCAAAGCCACTACCGAATTTCTCTATAGCACGTGGAACTTAACATCCCATTTTCAAAATAGAATGGTTTCAAATTAATTGACTTAAGGAGCTACAGACCCATATACAGTGAATCTTTGCATGAGGTTTACAGGAAAAATGAGCCAAAAGACATGTAGGTACAGTATTCTTTATTATAAACAATCAGATAACAGTATAAGTGTGCATCTGATGGATAACTGAAGCCAAGTTATTATAATAGAAAGCATAACTTCGCTCAAATAGAAACTTTCTTTGTGGTTGTTGATCTGGTTTACATTAATCTGAATTTAACATATGCCAGGATCACTAAACTTGTCATGTATTTCTGCTATTAAAATCCTAACAGGGAAAGACAAAATGTGAAATGCACGTTATATTTTATTTGTTGAATATACATATATACATACGCTAAATATTTGGGACACATTCAAAGTTAAGCAGGCGCTCAAAGCCTATGGAGTGATATTTAGGAAATGTTTTTGTTGCTATTTTGTTGCTGTTACGGGAACGTCCATATCCTTAAAAGACAATAAAAAGGAGGATTCTAAATGCTGGGTGGCTGGCTAACTTTTCCTGATTTATACTGAGTGTAAAACAAAACAAAACGTAAAGTAAATGTGTTAAATAGTGACGTCTTTATAGTTCCCAAGCACTGGCAACTATAAAAAATATCATCTAGCTAAAACAAACTTTTCACATCTCAATTTTTTAACAGAAAAACAATAAACCAACAACAAAAAACTGGTAAATGTTCTGGGTCTTGTGAGCAGATCAAAATGTTACTACAGTGTTCTCTATTGAGTGATCCTTGTCCGTTGTCCGTGGCAACCTTAAACGTGTGCTGCAGTGCTGATGTATTTACAGGCTTAGCATGTCTGCTTTATTAGTTATCCTGGACAGAATGCTACTCATTTTTTTATTGTCTGCCTCAAGAAATGAGTGCTAAATGACCACATTTAGAAGCCTGAAGTCAAATACTGCATCATTTTTTGAAACTCTTGGTAGCCAAAAAAAAAAAAAGCTGATTAAAATATGATTATGCTACAGTAACTAAAGGGTTAACTTCTCATCAATTCTAAATTCTTCAAATTTTACAAGCATCTTAATAAAGGCTTTTGATGAGACATGATATGATAATCATATGTGCCAATTTAATAATTTGTCAAAAAAAGTCAGGTTCACTGCAATATTGTGTCCTGGCTTCCCAAAGCCGCATAGAAATACAAGTTTTTTGTTTGATTTTTGTTTAGAGACTAGAGTGTCTTCACCCAGGCTGGAATGCCGTCACGTGATCATAGTTCACGGCAGCCTCAAACTACTGGGCTAAGGTGACCCTCCTGCCTTGGCCTCCAAAAGTGCTGGGATTACCGCCACTGCAGACTGTTTTTTGTTTTTGATGTCATTTATAAAACACGAGTTTAGATTAATTAGGTAAAGGTGTAAGATTACCAGAGGGTAAGTTAGAGAGCTGGTCAAGAGATCATGAAAGCTGTGTTTGACCTCTGAAGCAGAAGCTATGTCGAAGTTCTCCCATGGAATGGTTCCCATATGAGATTCACCATATTAATGTCTTTTCCAAGAAAAAGGGAGATATAGAATTATTGGAAAATAGGGAAGCAAGGGGAGAAAAAAAAAAAAACAACTTTGAGACATGGGAAAAAAAAGTAGCATTTATACCAGGAATCCATTACCTGGTTTTGCAGAAGAGTAGGGAAATAAAAAAAAAAAAAGCAGAGATAAGAAATCAATTACATTCTTTCAAGCAAAAAAGACTGTATTATTTTGTTTTGTTTTATAAGTTCTGAAACATGAAGATGTCTGTGCAAACAGATTCACCGAGATTCTTGGCTCCGTGAGGGCTGGGACATCTCTTATTTACATTTGACTCTACAGTACCTAACATTGTACCTGACACTTACAAGGTAGGTGCACAACACATAGATGATGAACCAATAAACTACACATTCTTCTAAACACTACGTGTGCCACCTAGTTTCAATGTAAAATGCAATAATTCTTTTCTATTGTGTATATATGAAAGTTTCTATTAGATAACACTAGTCATTATAAGAGGTGACAGTAGTAGCTCAATTATATATCTTTATCACATGACCATTTCTACCTTGAATACAATTTAATGAGAAAACTACCATGTGCACTAAAGCTAGAAAGAGTTGAGACAAAATGTATTAATGAAGAAACTTCTTGGATTACTGAAGTGCTGTCTGTTACAAGCATAACTGCCATCTTAAATTATATGTTTTTTAAGAAGGTGTGAAATATTTTTCCAAGCAACGCAGTGTTTAGTATATGGCAAATATATACATATGGAAGTACCTAGAAATGTAGGGGATTTTCCTCCATCATCTAAAGTAAAATAAGAACAAGTTTTTAATATTGTGTATATTTTTAAAAGATGTCTTATTATTCGGTACCACTGCTTCCCAGAAATTATAAATGATTATAAAATTATTATAACTTTACTTGGGAATTTATTTCCGGGTATGAGACTTTAGATAACTTAGTTACTAGAAATACTAGGTTAAATAACTCATTGATCCAATAACGTATCCAGATGTTCTCAAAGTCTTTACTGTTGCTTTAGTAATCTGCAGAGTTAATACGTGCCAAAAGGCAGAAAAACGTGGCAAAGGAGTGCCTTCCCCAGGAGACTTGAACGTGGGAAGACGAGAAAGTGTAAGTCGATGTGTGATGCTTTTCTCCAGCCTGTGGTTTCACCTGCTTCTTGACACAGGACTGAAACACGTGCTATTCTGGCACGCTGTGCAGACTCAAAGTTTGCAGGACGGCCTGACGCGAACAAGCAGGACAACAGGAATCTGATCTCCTCTGTGGAAAGCAGTGTCTCCCTGGGTGGCTCTGGGACCAAGTTCTGCTCTTATCTTGTAATTTGGGAAACAGCATTTCATGCTATTTTCATATTTATTTTTCCATATTAGACGCCGTTTTCACAGTGGTAGACTGAGGGAACATGACTTTTTGGCTTCACAGTTTTTTTTTTTTCTGATCACAGTTTGGTTAAAATGTACCACTGAATATCAGCACAGGAGCCCAGTCATTGGCATGTCAGCCTTAGAAGTAAAGTTTCTATGACTTATCTCATATAATTCATTGTCCAAGCTTGTTTTTTTTTCTTGCCAATAGCACTGAAGTGACATCATTTAAACTGTAGGGGTTTCACTGCTTTGTTTCATCTAAGTGTTATTTGCTCTGGTGCCGCTAATTCCTGACTTTTGCTGTATAAACAGTTTCAGTATTTCTGTGAGGCCACACAACATGCTTTATGATGACACAGCTGACTAAAGCTGCCTTTTCTTCTGCTAACACCCTTCAAATACTTTTGAAAATATTGCCCCTCAATTGTTTCCTCCCACAAAAGCTGCCAACTATAGCACAGGCACAAAAGGCCTGCTTTTCCAATCGCACTGCACTGGTTTCAGGTTAACTAGAAAGCACAAAACAAATGGTGATTAAAAAAAAATAGGCATAGTATACCTTCTATGTATTTACACATGTTTTTAGAAACTTCAGTTAGCTGCAAATCTGAAATGATACAAGCCATCCCTGAAATAGCCTCTATCCTATGGAAACACAGCTTGAGACACGACTGTTAAGACACTGAAGAAATGGGGTTATGCGGAGAGCCCATCTGCATCAGAACTTTGTCCAGCCACTGCAGCGGCCCATGAAGATGAATCTCAATCCAGCAGGGGGTGCTGGTGACATCCTGGCGATGATACTCAGCGCCCCAACCCTGAAAAACAAGAAAGAAGCTGAGTGATGGTGCCACACTTAAACTCAGCCTCCAGAGCCCCACACAGAGCTCGGCGGGGGCAGAGCCCACACCCCAGGGTAGCTCCTGAGACCGGAGAGGAAGAGAACATGGCCTCTACATTCCTGCAAACACAGGACAACTCTTGCACCAACCAGATGCCTTCAGATGAATCCAAATCAGTGCACTCCCTCAGGGTTCACAACTAAGTATCTGGACCTGGAGAGGTTCTGGAACTCCAGTCACATGGGAAGCACTGACAGATAATTTTCCTTTCCACAAAGGAAGAAACTTGACCTTTTATTCCCCTCTTCATGCCTAGGACAGTGTTTTACACAAAATGGCTACTGCAGACCAGTGAATGGACCTGAAAGGCGTAAAGAGAGAACTGGAAGGTGCTCTTGGATTTTCAGGGCTAATTATCAAAGCTTGCTTGTCTCTCTCTCTCTCTCTCTGGCTCACTTGGCAATATCCCTTTTATCGCCATTCAAAGGAGAGACAGTAATTTTTTTTTTAAATTTTGCATATTTTTCTCTGTATGTTATACATCAATGAAAAGATATTTTAAAATAAAGGGAGATCACAGCCAGGTAAATCAGTTTTGTGACTGGGAGCAGTGATTCTCTGCAGAGTTTTTTAAAACTTGGATTTCAACACAACCGTGCTGCCTGATTACATTTTACATTTGTGACTGAGAACCTCAAGTAAACCTGTGATGTCCCCAGCACATAGCCACAACCCACCCCCGAGTCCCTTCTCTCACGTCCCCCTCTAGGTAACCGCTCCTCCCCACCAAAACCACCAACCCCTTTATCCCTGTCCACGTCTGCAACTGATGGATTTATTTTGTATTTTAATGAGAAAAATGAAGACATCAGAAATGAGTTTCCATAGTGCCTGCACCCACATACTCGGCTTTTCTACCTCTTACCATAGATTAATTATCTGTGTTTCCAAATAAGCTGGTCCACCCATTTATGCACTCTCAGACCTGTCTCCCTAGAGACATCACATTCCAGCAAGTCTTCCCCTTGTCTCCTGCAATCTACTATATCATCCCATCAACATATGAACACGCTGAAACGTCTTCCATCTTCAAGACACTTCTCTACCCCCAGCAGCTACTGCCCTATGCCTTTATCCTGCTTCCAGCAAAACCCCTCAGCAGAGTCATCCATACTGGTTGTCTCAAACTGTCTCCTTCCATTCTCTCTTAAATCGATTCTGATAATCATTTCACTGCAGCTGCCAACCAAACTTGATATTCTTAAAATGAATGGTCAGCTCTCAGTCTTTGTGTTACGTGGCAGCATCTGATTTAGTTCATCACACCTTCTCATCAATGCACCGTCTTTTCTTGGCTTCCAAAGCACCATACTTCTTGGTCTTATTCTACCTCACTGGTTGGTCTTTCTCAGTTTTCTTTGCTGATTCTTTCTCTTCTGTCCTATCTTTAAATGCTGAAGTGTCCCACGGCTCAGTCCTAGAGCCCCCTGTCTTCTCTGTTTATTTATTTATTTTGAGATGGAGTCTGACTCTGTCACCCAGGCTGGAGAGCAATGGCGCAATCTTGACTAACTGCAACCTCTGCCTTCCATGTGGTTGCCAGGTTCAAGCGATTCTCCTGCCTCAGCCTCCCAAGTAGTTGAGATTACAGGCACATGCCACCACGCCTGGCTAATTTTTGTATTTTTAGTAGAGATGGGGTTTTGCCACGTTGACCAGGTTGGTCTTGAACTCCTGACCTGAAGCGATCCACCCACCTCAGCCTCCCAAAGTGCTAGGATTACAAGCGTGAGCCACTATGCCGGGCCCTCTCCGTTTAAACTCAAACCTTTGGTGTTCTCATCCAGACTTAGGTAGTTAAATATTGTCCTTTTGCTGACAATTCCCAAATTTGTATTTCGAGCCCAAACCTCTCTCCCCAAATCCAGACTCTTTTATGGGACTGGCTACTCACAACACCACTTGAATGTGGACACACATCTCAATACACCTGCATCTTCTCCATCTTGATTGAAGCAACTAACTTCATCTTCCTAACTCTTTCTCAGCCCTGCATGTAATCTGCCTTCACAATTCAGAATCCTTCCATTTCTCACAACCTGTACGGGAACCCTCCAGGTGGGAGTGACTCTCACCTGAATATTGCAATCGCCTCCTAACTGCTTTCCCTACTTGCAACCTGGCCTGTATAATATCTCTCCTCCACACAGAAGGCCGGGCAGTCCTTTAAGAACAGAATCAGATCATGAAAATGGTTGCTCCGATCCCTGCAAAAGCTCACCAGCTCCTTAGAGTCACCGCTGAACTCCTGGCAGTGGCTCAGGAGGCCTCGCTGTGGTTCCCTGAGGCTGCTCTCGTCTTACTCCCCCTGCCCATTAGGCCCCAGCCATACTGCCCTGTTCGCTCCTCGGAGTCTCCAGGCATATGCTCTTGCCTTGCTCTTCCCTCTGCTTCTGCTCTTCCGCCAGAGGCACCTGGGCCTAGTTCCATGTCTCCTTCCAGTCTCCGCTGACCCGTCACCTTTTCAGTGAGGCCCACCCTGATGTGCAGACGACTCCACTGCCCAGTGCTCCAATTCCCTTCACCCCTGCCTAGACTTTCTCTTTCCATCCACACTCTTTGTTATGGCTGTTGTTTATTATCTGTCTCTCCCTCCTAGAATACCGGTTCCCTGAGGCCAGAGATCTGTGAGAAATCATTGGTATGTCCCCAGGCCTGGCCTGACACATGGCAGGTGCTCAATAAATATTTGTTGACTGACTGAATGAGTCCTAGAATCAGTTAAAATCAGAGCTGAAAGAAACCTTAAAGAGATCTGACGTATCAGCCTAGTGGTAGCCACCAGTGTTTGCTCACCTACAATTTTTTTAAAAACTGATCATCTATATTTACTCTGGATTTATTTTAAATTTCCTGCAGTATTAGGAACAGTTTGTCTTCTATATCAACTGTGCAGCTTTATGAATTTAAATGCTGCCTATCTGAGAAATGTATCTAGTTATCACGAAGATCAGATTTCTATATAAGCTTATATTTAATTATAGTGAAATAACTACCTATGAGATATTGGCATTTCATCCTAATTTTAAAAACACAGACCTGGAAAAAAAAAAAAAACTGTATGATTCAAATAATGCCCTCTGCTGGTTCTAAAGCAACAGAACATTTTAAAAGATTTCCAAGTTACCTGTCAATATGACTTTATAATACACGCTTTTAAAACATTAAATTTGAATGAAACTGCTTTGTCACTATGAAAGAGAAATGATTTCAAGCATATTTTTTAAATTAGAAACTATATTGTTCTTACTTTTTAAATAATTACTAAGATTATAAACAATAAAAACATAATTTATAGAAAATTATTTGTCATGGGAATTTTAAAGTGCAAATAAAATTTACTTGGAAAAAAAAAATGCCTGGACCAAGCCACACTGATTCCTTGGATGGATGCATGGCGGTATGAAAATTGTCATATATACCCAGGTAGTCTGATAAACAGACTATTGAAATATTAGAAATTGAAATATCTGAAATATTAGACTGATTTGTGAGTACTTTGCAACAGATAAAATAGCAGGTGATGAAACTGAAGGCTTTGGCTTCCATATACAAACCCAGTTGTTTTTCCTTCCCACTAGGAAACTACCTTGGTTCTCCAGCCTTCATAGCAACCTTAATAAGATTCAATATGAGAAATTCAACAAATACTTATCAACAGAACACAAACTACTCTCAGAATTAATCACACCCAATGTTGTTTCTATTCCAAATTATTTATACCTTTATAACAGTACTTATTTTTTTCTTGTATTTAAGCTAATCCTGCCTATTTTGTAGCTTATTCATAAATATTATCTACCCCATGTGCCTGAATGCTTTTTTTTTGAGAAGGAGTCTCACTCTTGTTGCCCAGGCTGGAGAGCAATAGCGCCATCTCGGCTCACTGCAACCTCTGCCTCCAGGGTTCAAGAAATTCTCCTGCCTCAGCCTCCCAAGTAGTTGGGATTACAGATGCCCATCACCATGCCTGGCTAATTTTTGTATTTTTAGTAGAGACAGGGTTTCGCCATGTTGGTCAGGCTGGTCTCAAACTCCTGACCTCAGGTGATCTGCCCGTCTCAGCCTGCCAAAAGTGCTGGGATTATAAGTGTGAGCCACTGTGCCTGACCTGCCTGTATGCGTTCTAAGAATAAGGAGAGTATCTTACGGAATTCAGATAAATTCACCAACATTTACTAAGTGATAATAGTGCTTGGCAATTTGAAGGATGGAAAAATCTCTGTTGCATTAGTCCAAAAAATTGCTGTTGTTACATAATGTCATCTGCATTAAAAACAACCAGCTACCTTACTTGCTTTTCCTCAGAAGAATTTTCATATAACTACAAGAATTTTCACATAACTGCTAAACAAGACAGTTCATACTCAAAAAGAAACTCCTCCTAAAAACAACAGAATTTGATAAAAATTGGTTTTGTCCATCTGAATTGACGGCAGAACTGCCACCTCAGTCAGGGTGCTTTTTTGTTTTGTTTCATTTTTCACGGAACATTTTATAAAGTGGTAGCAAGCACTCCTTACCTTAACAAAACTCATCCGGATAGTGCACATCTTCGTCAGCTCGTACACAACTTCAAAGCCATGGTGAACCGACTGGGCCAGGAGCTGAGCGAAGAGCTGGTTGTTGAAGACCTTCAGGCTGCAGCCGCTGGGGATCTTGCAGACGGTGGCTGGGTGGAAGCCGTGTTGATAGTTGCAGTTCCGGCTCTGGACAAAGATGCTGCTGTCACTCACGCACTCGGCATACACTTCTCCCCCGACGTAGTACAAGTGCACACCTGCAGACACAAAAACACTGCCTTCCTTCACTGCCCTTTCATAGTGTGCCTCCCCCACTGATTCCTGAAACCCTAAGAGATGTGACTCCCTCCTCTTAGGTTGGTTGTCAGATCACAGATCACATGAATGACATGTGTGACCTAAATGCCACTTAGTTTAATTGTAATCTGTGCTTTTGCCACAAATTCACTTAAAAGTGGATTGCGGCTGGGCACAGTGGCTTATGACTATAATCCCAGCACTTTGGAAGGCCGAGATGGGTAGATCATTTGAGGTCGGGTGTTCAAGAGCCTGGCCAACATGATGAAACCCCTTCTCTACTAAAAATACAAAAATTAGCCAGGCATGGTGGTGGGCGCCTGTAATCCCAGCTACTTGGGTGGCTGAGGCAAGAGAACTGCTTGAACCTGGGAGGCAAAGGCTGCAGTGAGCCAAGGTAGCACCTCTGAACTCCAGCTTGGGTGCCAGAGTGAGACGTCATCTCAAAAATAAAAATAAAAAGTGGATTGCAACCGATGTTAATGATCACTCCCAAGCTTTACATCCGTCTAGAGGAGCCTGTTCTATAATCGATACACCCCGATAAACCTCACCACCTCTTGCCATCAGCCTGTATACCGCCATCTTCAGCAAACTCCCTAATGATCGTAAAGTAAGCGGAAGTATCATCATAAAAACGTTAGGTCAAGGTGCAGCCAATGACGTGAGAAGAAATGGGCTACATTTTCTAAATCAGAAAACTACACGATAACCCTTATGAAATTTAAGGGTCCAAGGTGGATTTAGCAGTAAACCAAGAATAGAGAGCTTGATTGAAACAAGGCTCTGAACTCCATCACTCCTGTTTATTCATTCCAAAAATAAGGTTTTACAATTAGAAATGAAGTGAATATGTCATGCAAAAAATTCAAATAATCCTTTGTGTACATATACAAATTTTAAAATTTAAAACTGGACACAGTTAATATCATGAAAATGTTACTTAAGTGCACACATTAAACCCACTTCAGAGGAAACAATGACGCTCTGAAAATTTACCAATACTTATAAATCTGTTTCTCTTAATAAATACATCAGAGACCTATTTCATTTACAAGTTTGTCATTCACTAATATAAATCATATAAATAATGTCTATTTTTTATTTGTGAACAGTGAAATTTCTACCACATTTTTAAGATACAGTAATATAAAAACACATAAGCAAAATGTAGCCTTTATCACTTTATCTAACATTCTTGAAATTAAAGTTCAAAAGAGCATCCTGAGGCTGGACGCTCACGCCTGTAATTCCAGCATTTTGGGAGGCCAAGGTGGGTGAATTACTTGAGGTCAGGAGTTCGAGACCAGCCTGGCCAACATGGTAAAACCCTGTCTCTACTAAAAAATACAAAAATTAGCTGGGCGCAGTGACACACACTTGTAATGCCAGCTGCTCAGGAAGCGGAGGCTGCAGTGAGCAGAAATCACACCACTACTGCACTCCAGACTGGGTGACAGAGTGAGAGTTCGTCTCAAAAAAAAAAAAAGAAAAGAAAAGAAAAAGAAAGAAAGAAAGAAATGCATCCTGGGAATGTTGTTGCTCCTGCTAATTTCCATCCCAAATTAAATTTTAGTTAATTCTTTCCCTCCAAATGTCTGGGTTTGAGATTTAATATAAATGTATATAGCAGAGGGGCTGATGTCAGAAAAAAATGAAGAAACTCTAGTCTAGTGAATACTGAGCATCAGAACAATTTTACTCCAACTTTTTGATGGGAAAAAAAGTCTCCAGCACTAGAAGTCAACATGATTATACAGAGAATCACCATCCAGTTAAAAGGTGTTTGTAGAATCAATCCAGAATATACTTACACATTTGGGGTCTCCTCGAAAGGAAACTGTGAAACTTTGAAAGAACAGTACTTACAGGCTTCCGGGGCTGCTCAGGGCCCGGTGTGCGTAACTTTGAGTTTAGGAAACGTTACTGATGGAGCTGCTGGGAGTTTCTTTGTGCGTAACTTTGAGTTTAGGAAACGTTACTGATGGAGCTGCTGGGAGTTTCTTTGGTCAGGTCCTAAGCAGCACTTGAGGCAGTTCTGCATTATATGTGACTACATCCCACCATATTTATTGTTTCCTTTTCCCTTAATAAAATTTCAGAAAAGAACAATTTTAAGCGGTATGTATCCCAGCCACATCACTCTGAAGAAACTGACCCAGGGGTGCACAGCTAAGGCACAGCCTGGATATCCAGGCCATGGTTGTCTTGCCACTGCCTCTCCTCTTCCTTAGCCAGAAGCTGGCCCCCTTCTCCGCTTCCCTCAGCCTTCCTCTCCCTTCTCTTTCTCCTCACTGTTACTCTCCTGAGTGGCCTTGGGCCCACGCGGTGGTACCAGGGGGCAAAAGGATGGTCCTGACTGGCTGGGAGAGTTACTTGGCTGGGCTCCTATGATCATAAACAGAATGCTATGCTGGGGCAAAATGCAAGCACCACTTCCTACAACAAGCCCTGTGGGCTCCAAAGGGGAAAGGCCTGCCTTGTCCGGGTGGGTGGAGGATTTTTCAAGAGGGAAAGTAGAAGGAGCCAGAGTGGAGTATTAAGGATTTTGTCAGAATTAGAATTGAATGACCTTCAAATATATAATCCTCTTAAGATCTATTACATAAAATAAATGATTTCTTTCATTATGAGTCTGGTCTTTGGGGGGTGGTTTTCAATCCTGTTAAGGGCATCTGCAACCACAGCCCACTGTGGCAAAGCTACCAAGGCAGAGAAGAGCCTGGGCAGGTAGGCAGTTGTCCAGCATCCTGAGAGAGAGGAGCAGAGCCAAAGGGACGAGCACACGGAGACCTCCCTGAACACCAGGAAAAGGCGGAAGCCAGCCTCAGGTTGAAGGAGGCCGGATTCTGGCTAGAGACACCAGCATCAGAGGAAGAGTCAAGTAGCCCAAGGATGTGAATTGCATCCATTTGGTAGGCTCATAGCAGCTTTAAACTCTCGTATCAGATTCAAGATCACCACAGAGTAGAGCAGTAGTTCTTAAACCTTAGCTCGCACCAAGACCACTTGCAGGGCTTATTAAAACAGATCACGAGTTCAGTGGGTCCAGGGTGAGGCTGGACGACCTGCACTTCTAACAGTTCCCAGGGGAGCCCAATGCTGCCTCACTGCACCACTCCCTGGCAACTACTGGATTGATGCTCAGGCTGTTTATAGACCAGCCTCGGGAATTGGAAGGGTTAGACAAAATAAGTGTGTGATACTTGGCAACTACTATCAGACAAAAGTTTCAAGAAATTTAGCATCCCACTCTGCTTATAAATAACAGCAGAAGTCTCCTGTGTTTTCATATCTATTTCAGAATTTCACCTCATGGAAGGTCATTATTTGTTAACCTTATGTTATGTGATATATATATATATATATATATATATATATATATATATATATATTTTTTTTTTTTTTTTTTTTTTTTTTTTTGGACACCATCTCGCTCTGTTGCCCAGGCTGGAGTGCAGTGGCCCAATCTCAGCTCATGGCAAACACCTCTGCCACCTGGGTTCAGGCATTCTCGTGCCTCAGCCTCCTGAATAGCTGGGACTACAGGTGCCCACCACCACACTCGGCTAATTTTTGTATTTTTTTAGTAAAGAGGAGGTTTCCCCATGTTGGCCGGGCTGGTCTCAAACCCCTGACCTCAGGTGATCCACCCACCTTGGCCTCCCAAAGTGTTGGGATTACAGGCATGAGCCACTGTGCCCAACCAGTAATATTCCTTTAAGGTGGTACAGGAAAAGCATGAACATGTGCAGATTTTACTGCAGCCTACATTCTGACAGTTCTGTAAGAAATGTTTAGAAAAGACATCACATCTATTATTGTTGCAATCAAATATGTCATTAATATGTTCATTATTGTAATTAAGAAGCATTAGAAGTAGAAGGCAATGCTAGTGTTACAATCCTGCAGCCTGTTCTAACTCCTAGCAATAAGGAAAAAATGCTCCAAAGGAAGTACTACCTGGAATCACAAAGAGAACCCTGGCAATGCCGCGCCCAAGCAAGTTCCGCCCACATCCTGGATTACATATCTCCTTGGGCTGCGCCTTTCTTTATCTGAACTTTCCATTTGTGTGTGACTGCCACCCACTTTTTGGGAGATTAGGGAGTGTGGAGTCCTGTGTGTGTGGTTAATGAGGACCAGAAGAATTTTGGATTTAATTTGGGTTTGCTGGGATGAACTACAAAATGTGTCTTTAACCCTCTTCTGTTGTCTTGAATGACAGGAAATGACTGGGAAGAGGGCAGGTTGGGCAGGCTGGTGAGAGTGTGCCAATCTCTGGAATCCACTAACAGAGGAGGAAGTCGGTGTCTCAAAGTGGAAGGAAGGTGCAGGGATACCCTCCTTACTGGGAGGGAGGCGAAAAGATCACCATAAAAGGCAGAGTGTCCTGCACAGAGAATGCCGAAGCCTCTCCAGTCCCCTTAGGATAAAACCTAAACGTCCCAGCACAAGCACAACGCCTCCTCTGGAGTTTGTAATTGAACTTCCCCTTACCTATGTTGCCTTTTCTTCTGCACAGCTATTTTAGAAGCTTTAGGAAAACACAAAAATGGTATTTTTTAAAATTCCTTATATAGATAGATACAAACTCCAATAGATGGGAGAAAGGATATGAATCCTGAGATTTGCTCTAAAATATTCTAACAAAAATATCGTAGAGGGATAGATGAAAAAGAATGGTACAGAATATGAATCTTTATTGAAGCTGGAGATAGTAAGATGAAGACTCATTATATTCCTCTCTCTGTTTTTGTGTCTATTTGAAATTTCCCACAATAAAAAAAAGTTTTAATTGGTGGTTAAAAATACTAATAATATAAAAGTACAGATTTCCAGATCCACACCACGACCTAGGTCCAGAGGATGGAGGTAGGTCCTCCACAGGACTGTGCCTAGGGTTGTGCACTGCACAACCACTGCAAACTAGGGTTTGCCTCCTAGTCTGCAAAGCTTTGTGTAATTATTACAATCCTTTCCCAACAGATGGCAGTAATTTCTCTTGAGGAAGAGGCACCTTTTCCTAACTCACACAGAGCCACCTCTAGGCTGATAGCAAGGCTGGTCCTCCAAGACTGTCCCTGATGACTGAGTCTCTCTGGACAACACGATGAACAAGCTTGTTTGGGTCCGACTGCTCCACACGGCATGTCCCATCACTACCATTCAAACACTCTGCCTGGGCTGCAAAGTGAGGCATCTCCCTTACCACTGCTGCTGCCTTCTAGGGCACCCTTACACATCATGCCCACCCATCCTCACAGGATCAAGAACGCCCACTATAGAAAATTTAGAAAATACAGACAGAAAATAAAAACCAGCCACAAATCCACAGCCCAGAAATAATCAAAGCTAACATCTATTATATATCTTTCAGTCTTTTTAATGTGCTCTTTTTTGAGACAGCCTCCTGACTAGTTGGGACTACAGATGCACACCGCCACCCTCGGCTAACTTTTTTGTATTTTTTTGTAGAGATGGGGTCTCACTATGTTGCCCAGGCTGGTCTTGAACTCCCAGGCTCAAGCAATCTACCTGCCCTGCCCTCCCAAAGTGCTGGGATTACAGGTGTAATCCACCGTGCTCAGCCATGTGCATTTTTAAGAAGAAAATTGGGATCATACTCTACAGGAAGTTTTAAAACTTGTTTTCAGTTAATAATATCTTGTGAACATTTTCTCAGGGTATTAAGTATCCTGCAACATCAACTGTAACGACTGTAACAGTGTGACATCGCATCCTATGCTAAAATATTTTTTTAGGATTTGCTTTTATTAAGATGAAAAGCCATACATGTGTTGAGAGGCAGAACCAAATGACTATTTTGAAAGAGGGAAATGAAATCCACTGGGAAAGGAAGCAAGCCAAATGCCGTCTGGACATGAAGACCCTCTGCCCAAGGCGTTTGAACCAAAGCAAGTCTGTCTTGAGTAGAGGCTGGGTGAAATAAGGCTAAGACCTACTGGGCTGCATTCCTACACGGGTAGGGATTCTAAGTCATAGGATGAGATAGGAGGTTGGCACCAGATACAGTACATAAAGACCTTGCTGATGAAACAGGCGGCAATAAAGAAGGCAGCTAAAACCAAGATAGCGATGAAGAGTGACCTCTGGTCATTCTTACTGCTACGCTGCCACCAGCACTAAGAGTGTACAAATGTCATGGCGAACATCTAACATCAGGAAGTTACGCTATATGGTCTCAAAAGGGGAGGCATGAATAATCTCCCCATTGTTTAACATATAAGCAAGAAATAACCATCAAAATGGGGAACCAGTTGCCCTTGGGGCTGCTCTGTCCATGGAGTAGCCATTCTTTATTTCTTTCCTTTCTTAATAAACTTGCCTTCACTTTACTCTGTGGATTTGCCTCAAATTCTTTCTTGTGGGAGATCCAAGAACCCTCTTGTGGGGTCTGGATAGGGATCCCTTATTGGTAACATCTCTGCAAGGAGCTGACTGATGAAACCCTTATGTCAGGATACGTCCTTTCATCAAGCAAGAAGAATTACTAGAATTCTACAGAACTTGAGATGTAAAAGAAAATAAAGATTCATAAAAAGGTTTAAAAAACCCAATTCCAAAAACAATGCAATGACTTGGAATATGTGATCATTGTTTTCAGGATATGCTTCATCTACCTCAGAAAGTTCAATAACCAGGGTTAATGGTTATCATTTTTTTCTTCCACAAAAGGAGAAATTTTTTTTTCATTTTTTCTTCCACAAACGGAAGCACAGATGTCAGGCAGGACAAATGCCACATGTCTACGTCCACAAAAGAGAAATGGGCCAGTCTTGCTCAAAGCGTTCTCGCATACCAAGAACCCAGCACAGGCTCACTGTAAGAGTTACCAGAGCTAACTTCAACGACAGCAGAAATTGTCACTGCTCAGAAATGTTGTACTATTGATTATGATTATATTAAGTCATGAATTTCCAAGAAATATAATCCTACCTGAAGTTCTATGTTCATGCAGTCAACTCAAAGCTGTGGTTTGTATAATTATCTGGAAATCGAGGCCATCTTAAAAGCCAGTCTAAAAATGCAGGTACATGTTATCCTCCAATTATCTAGACTGACTATTACATCATCCCCAGATCATGGGGAACTTGCCCTTTGCTTTCTTTTGTGCTGTCACGTATCAGTCATATCAGTATTATACATCAGTGGTTCTATAACCTTTTTCTGGAAAGATCCTTACAATCCTCCACAGAGGTACTGGAGAGCTCTGTGTAATTCTTCTCACACAAGATTTTTGTAAGGAAAACATAAAACCTTCTCTGATTGACCTTTTGAAAGCAAAATCTTGTAAAATTTCGGTGCTTTATTATCAGTTGGGCCTTCTTCCAACATTGCAGAGTTGATTATGGCACACAAGGGCTGTGGCATATGATGGGCATTTTCACTCCATACTGAAAGATTCAATTTTACAAACAATGAACTATGAGGGGCACCAAGATGAAAGGGCAGGAGGGTCCATCCCCTCTATCAAAGGGGAGCAACTGGGCCCCAGTCCTCAGGGTGCAAGTTCCTGGCATCACTTGTGTGACCATGTGTAAGCTACTGAACTCACGGAGCTTTAGCTGTCTCATCTGTCAAATGAAACTGATAAACCTTACTTGTACAGTTACTATAAGGATTAGAAATTACACATAAATGCATACCAGCGTGTCTCTTACATATTAGGTAATCAATGGGGGGTGTAGCTACTATCATCATCATATTATTATCATTATTTGATATGTCATTGGAAAGAGCTCAAGTGATCTGCCTAATTTCTTATTTTTCTTTTTTTTTTTTTTGAGATGGCGTCTCTGTCTGTCACCCAGGCTGGAGTGTGGTGGCGTGAACTTGGCTCTCTACAAGCTCCACCTCCTGAGTTCAAGCGATTCTCCTGCCTCAGCCTACTGAGTAGCTGAGATTACACAGGAATGTGCCATCACACCTGGCTAATTTATTTTGTCTTTTTAGTAGAGACGGTGTTTCACCATATTGGCCAGGTTGGTCTCGAACTCCTGACCTTGTGATCTGCCCACCTCGGCCTCCCAAAGTGCTGGGATTACAGGTGTGAGCTACCATGCCTGGCCACCAGTCTGCCTAGTTTCTAAGGAAGTATATGGATAGGTCCCACACTGGAATGCAATGTTCCAGGCTGCTCAAGGTATTGCCTTTGACATTTAAGTGGTAGCTTTTGGTATGCTAGTGCCAACTGTTAGTAGCTTTTTAAAGCACCTTGCTAGGAGGTCAAAGTCATAGGTTCAATCCCTTTGTACCATTTAACTGCTGCATGGCTACCAATAAATGCTTTCTACGAGCTCCTTCACCTCAGAGAGCTACCCATTAGATGGAAAGTGGGGTGAATCAGCACCCATCATCACCACTAGCGAAACCACGACTCAAAGTGCACAGACTGCTGACAGGGTGGCAACATGACCTTCCTTTAGCAGGGCCAGCCATCTCAGCTAATGTAGTCACTAAACAAGGAATACAAGCCAGAAGTGACTTGAAGGATAATTTATATTTACTGAGTAGGGGAATGGCTCATCATTAACTGTCAGGCCTCCATGTGCCAGCCGGACCCAGAAAGTCTAAAGTCCTGCCAGCCTCAGCTGATCACCATCCGCCCCACATTCTCCATTATCCCTGATCGCCCAATGGAGCTTCCCTGGGACATTGACCATCAAGGGACGCCGCCATCTTAACTGTTCTATGATAATGTGAATACTCTGCACCCCACCCTGCCATCTTAACTACTCTTACGCCTTACCCCACCTGCCACTGTAACTGAATTTATGGCAATGTATATTCCTTGCCCCTACCCCCACCACAGGAACTGATTTTACTCCGTAACACCCCTGCCCCCTCCCCAAAAACTTTGCCCCAAACCTATAAAACCAATTCCTATCCCACCGCCCTTCACTAACGCCCTTTTCGGCCTCAGCCCACCTGCACTCAGGTGAATAAACAGCCATGTTGTTCACAAAAAGCCTGTCTGAGAGGCTCTTCATTCAAAGTGCATGTTTTTTACATTATAATTTAAAAAATATTTTTTTAAATGATATCTTCAGGCCAGGTGCAGTGGCTCACACCTATAATCCCAGCACTTTGGGAGGTGAAGGCGGATGGATCACCTGAGGTTAGGAGTTCGAGACCAGCCTGGCCAACATAGTGAAACACTGTCTCTACTAAAAATACAAAAATTAGCTAGGTGTGGTGGCATGCACGTGTAATACCAGCTACTTGGGAGGCTGAGACAGGAGAATCACTTGAACCCAGGAGGCGGAGGTTACAGCGAACCTAGATCACACCACTGCACTCCAGCGGGGTGACAGAGCAAGACTGCCATCTCAAAAAAAAAAGATGTCTTCCATCCTTGCCCATCACAGTCTAATTAATCTCAAAAGAACAGCTAGGGGATCTTTTCAAAGTGTAAACTCAGATCATATTGTAAACCAAAAATAAAATTTTAAGGCCCTACAACCAGTTGAATGGATCCCCACCTCAGCCATGGTGCTCTAAAATTTAACCTGAAAGACTGGTTCAGGCTATGACGGAAAGTGGGGGTTGGACATGCCTCATTATATCTTTCCAGCATAAACATCAACACAGAGCTGGAGTCTGATAAAGAACATTTACAGTTACCTGAGGGGCTTCATCTGCATGATAAAACCTAGGTCTCTACAACCCCTTATGAAATCCAGACATTCCTTTCTATTGACAAGAACTCTTTCAACCAATCACCAATCAGAATATGTTTAAATCTACCTATGACCTGGAAGCCAACCCCTCCTTTAAGTAGTTCCACCCTTCCAGATCTAACCAATGTAAATCTTACATGCCTTGACTGATGTATTATGTCTCTCTAAAACGTATAAAAGCAAGGTATAGCCCGGCCACCTTAGGCTCATGCCACCAGGACCTCCTGAGGCCACATCACTGGCATATCCTTAACCTTGCAAAATAAACTTTCTGAATTGACTGAGACCACTGCTGGGTGTAAGTATGATCAGTGGAGCAGCCATGCAGCATCTCTGCCTGAGGAGTAGCCATTCTTCTATTTCTTTACTTCTCTAATGAACTTGCTTTCGGTGTACTCTATGGATTCACCCCAAATTCTTTCTTGTGTGAGGTCCAAGAAGTTTCTCTTGGGGTCTGGATCAGGACACCTTTCTGGAAACATCTGCTGAAATGCCACTTTCCCAGGAAGGCCTTCTCCGGTTACACTGGTTTGAAGTCTCCACTCTCTTCCCCTGCTTTGCATCTCTCTATTGGACATACTGCATGTTGTATTTCTTGTCTGTCTTTCCCCTAGCAGCAAGTAATCCACGAAACCTGGGTGTTATCTTTTTTCCACTGCTGTATCCTAGTGTCCAGTCTGGCTGAGAGTCAGTGCTCAGTAAATATTTGTGAGATGAATGCATATCACTAAAATCTAATGTCAATTAATTCCACAGAGCAAGTTAACTCATTCGATAGCCTAGGAGTGCATTTTGCAGCTAACTTATTCAGGCTGGTGCTCCAGGAAGCCATGCTGCTCAGAACCAGATAACCCGTGGCAGCATCCGAGAGAGACTCCTGTGATCTCACAGAAGAAAGACTTCCCTTGCTTTAAAATCTCCCAAGCCAACACTTGTTTCCCTGCCAGGCTTGATGGCAAAACTTGTAGCTTGTCTAAGAAATTTTTTTTTTCCACACTGGAGTAATTCCTAAGCAGCTCTGAGAAAACTGTAACTTTGCCTTGGGACCATGTGACCATGAGTACCCTTGAATCAAGGGGAGCACTATGAGGTGCTCCAGTTTGGGGAACAGGTCATCAGTCCCGGCTTTTGCTCATGTGGCTTCTTAACCCTAAGGATGAGCTCTCAGTTAATAACACAGCAGCTACTGATATAACTGGGATATCTGACTCCTCCAAATCTCACATCTAAGTCTGATTCCCAATTCTGGAGGTAGGGCTCGGTGGGAGGTGTCTGGGTCATGCAGGAGGATCCCTCATGATCTGCTTGGTGCCCTACTTGAGATCATAAGCGAATTCTCATTCTATTAGTTCCTGCCAGATCTGTTTGTTAAAAAGAGCCCAGCACCTCCCTCCCTTCTCTCTCCATCTCTTCCCAGGTGACACACAGGCTCTCCTTTGCCTTACACAGTGATTAGAAGCTTTCTAAAGCCCTCACCAGAAGCACATGCTGGCACATATGCTGTAGTGCAGCCTGCAGACCCACGAGGCAAATAAACATCTTTTCTTTATAAATTACCCAGTTTTAGGTATTCCTTTATAGCAACAAAAACAGACTAACACAGACTCTCCATGTCCTCAGCAGAAGCACCTTGAAGAAGCAACTTGCAGACAGGTTCCTAAAATGCATTCAGTGCTCCTTTAACATTTTAATCCTGTCTTTGGATCCACTGGCACCAGCAGATGCTGAATATGCAGAGCAATCTGCACAGCTCCTCAGCAAACTGCTTCACAACGCCATGTGTTAATGTTTTGTCCTGAGATTTCACTAAAGGTTCTTCTAAAAATCATCTGAAAAAGTAAAGGCATGCTCAAGAAACTTGTTTAGGAATTCATTCAAAGTATTATTTCCTTTGAGGAATGGCTATGTTTTCCACTTAGGGATAAAAATTACATTCCAGAGTGGGTTTTTCAATTCTTCCCTCCCTGTCAGGAAATCTAGAGCAAAATCACCACCATCTTCTCTAGCTCTCTGTGTCAAAGCTGTTTGAACCAGAGCAACTCCATCTTGAATAGGGGTTAGATGAAATAAGGCTAAGACCTACTGGGCTGCATTCCCAGGAGGACAGACATTCTCCCACCCAGGTACTAACCATGCCCAACCCTGCTTAGCTTGGTTAATGGTGTTAACCTTTATGGATGACATATCTGGATTTCTCTCCCCTCCCCCAACCCCCGTTTCTGATTTTCTATTTTTCATTTAACATTTCACTGCAATGGTTTCTCGTAAGTTGCCTCAAAGCCACTATGGAGACAGAATATAAATAAACATAAAGTAACTGTCTCCATTAAGAGTCAACATCACTGAATAATCTCAGCCTGTTTCTAAACAATGGCTTTTAGGTTTACTCCAACAGGAGACACTTTGAAGGTGTGTTAGGAAGAACATTACAATGCGTCACCAAAGGAAACAACGAGCCACCCCTGGAAATTGGAAAGAAAAGGCTCGGGCTACTTTCCTGAGGTGGTTTAAGTGCTGGATGGAGAGAGAAAAGGTCAAATGACTGAAGGTTCTCTGCATCTGGAGGACTCCACGGTATCACTCCGAGATACCAACTATTCCGATATAAAAGAAAATAATTTAAAGATCCTCAGCCAGACCACACACTCAGCTGAGATTTGCTACCAACACTCACACCAACGAGATGTGCTTCAAAAGCATCGCTGGTCAGAACAGAGACCAGTGTGACTTGTGCCCAATCAGCTGCTATATACCTGCACACAAGAGAACCCCAATCACATGCCAAAGGCTTCCAGACAGAAATCAGTCATTCTTTCTAACTACCTAGCTGCTAAGCCTCCGAAGGGAACTTTACCTGATACAAATCATCATCCAGTCAGAATTCCTCTTCTTCAGATATGATTCTAGTTTGCAAGTTTTAGGCAAATCAAAAATAATGCATAGTACTTATATCAAATAATTTCATCCTGCTGTCTTCATAGTTATCATCTTGCTTGTCTTCACCATGCCCACTCCATGCCACCCACTCCTAGAAGGTGGCATGATGACTTTAGAGGCAGAGGGACTAAGATCCTGACAACCCATGTGCTTTCCCCCACGGTAATGTCAGAGCTATCTCAGAGCTCACCAGCACTGGGGCCCTTCCACAGAGGCACGTGACTGATATGCGAAGATGGTCAGGCGCATTTCTACATACATGACCATGGACATTTTAGCTAGATGACTAACGGAATGACATCTTTGCTCTTACCCTTTCCTATGTGTCTCCTGGTATTTTCTATCGTTGAGTTCCTGTTGACATTAGAAAGAAGTCCAAGACAGAATCTGTTCCTGTTATTTGAAGGGTCGGTGAACCCATCTATGAGCACGCTTCGGGAGGAAGCCTGGAATGTCTCCCCAACTCGGTTGTTCAGTTCGTAGTAGGCGACCGAGCACCAGTGCTGGGGCTCCTCATAACAAACTGGCCGAAAGTCTGGAAGAAAACAAACCAGATAGCACATGGCTACTGTCATACCTGCGCTGTGTAGCTCATGATTTCACCAGGAAACTTAGTTAATCCTTTTAACCACAAAGTCGGCTGTAACACCGAGTATGCTGCCCTGCAACCTTTTAGAGCCTGTAGCTCTCATGGAGCTGCTTGGGGCTGGCTCATTTCACCAGCCCACCTGAGATGTACAGCCCACGGTCCTCGTTCATATTCCATGGCTAGGGCATTTATAAACATATGTATTGGTTAATGAAGGGGCCAGGGAAACATGACACAAACAGATGGACGTAAAAAACCTGTCAACCCTAAAGCAAGCTCAGCTAAAAGGAAGCCGGCAGGGCACCTCTTCTTTCAGAAACATGTGAGAGATGGCATGTCGCTGTGATTCTATCCTCTTGAATCCTCGTGGCAAAAAGTATCATTTTCCAACAAACTAGAGATGGAAAATAACAGTTTGGCTATGATAAAAAAGCAAATCAATAATGCTGAATAAGACATTAAATTATTTAAGGGGAAAAAAAACTTCCACAGAGGGGCTCACATTCTGCTTTGTGGAATATCTAGTTATGCATGACAAAACAAAATTTAAAGAGAGTTGGATATTTCATTAGGAAACCCATGAATATTTTCACAACCAACCCAAAGTTAAGTCACTTTCCTGTAACCAACCAAAGTTCAGAGTTCCTTCTTCCTTTGCCACCCACACCCTTTCTCTGTCTGTCCATTATCAGACTATCTTTCTCTTCCTTGAACATCCTTGTCATTCTTGCATCTAGAATATGTTCCTATATGCGCTAAATATAAATTTATGAAATGGATAAAATTGGGGGTTATTATCTCTTTTACAAAAAGATCTTAACTTATAAAAGTATTCACTTGGAGTACTTCAAATGGTAAACTTCTTCAGAACCTCTCAATTCAAGATGTGGCTCATGGAACAGTAGCCTCTGCATCACATGGGAGCTTAGCAATTCAGATTCTTGGACCCCACCCTAAGATCTGAGGAATCAAAATGTGCATTTATGCAAGATCACAATGTGGTTTATACAAACATGAACGTCAAGCAACACTAGACTATTATAAGATGCAAATAAAAGTCTGTAAAAACCCCATTTACATATATTTCTAAGACTACCTCTCTGGCCAAATGAAAGACACCACTGTAAACATAGAGTAAAAACACAAATAGAATAAAATCCCTAACTTCTTGAGTTCCCAATTCCATACTAAACATCAAGAACTACAAACTTCTGACCAGGCATGATGGCTCACACAATCCCAGCACTTTGGGAGGCTGAGGCAGGCGAATCACAAGGTCAAGAGATTGAGACCATCCTGCCCAACACTGGCAAAACCCTGTCTCTACTAAAAATACAAAAAATTAGCTGGGCATGGTGATACATACCTGTAGTCCCAGCTACCCAGGAGGCTGAGGCAGGAGGATCACTTGAACCCAGGAGGAGGAGGTTGCAGTGAGTGGAGATCTTGCCACTGCACTCCAGCCAAGTGACAGAGTGAGACTCTGTCTCAAAAAAAAAAAAAAAAAAAAAAGAACTATGAACTTCTAAATGTGAAGTTAAAATAAAAAGTTAACTTATTCTGGTAATGAAGATGATAAAACATTAATTCCGGAGCCCAAAGTGGCTCCGGCCGGATGTCGTGGCGCTTGCGAAGGCAAGGCCAAGAGTTCAAGGCCAACCAACTTCAGCAACCTTACAAGCTCTCATTGATTGGCAAAACAAAACAAAACAAAAAACAAAAAAAAAAAAACATTAATTCTGCGATGCTGAGGAATGTCAAAGTTAAAATGCAAAGCCATGAAAAAATAAAAATTAAAAAAAGGCTGAAGTCCTTTCTGGCCTCAGCCCACCTGTACCCAGGTGAAAAAAAAACGCAAAGCCATGCTATTTGCCTCTTAAAACACACGCCAAACAGCAGGCCAATCGATATATTTCTGGTTTTGTCTTTTGAGTTGCTTTGTTTGGGGTTAATAGGAAATACTTTGGAAAACAGCTACATTTCACCGTTCATCTACAATTTACCTCCGTTTGGTATCGATAGCACTAAATGTCTATCAGCTGTGGCATCTACAGGTTGGCCACTCTGGGTCTCAGAGGCTTCTGTGGCATGATAAGGCAGGGGTGGTGTGTCAACTAAAAGAAAGCAGTAGAACAAAGGAATTGTCAAATCAATCAACCACACAAAGTCAGCTGGATCCGACATCTTTTGCCATTAAACTCCTGGGCTTGGTGAACAGTGCTACTCCTACAGAGAGACCATGTTAATGTAACAAGGCTCTCCTGAAGTGACATTGTGAGCGCCCTATGAAAGAAACGTTGTTCTGAGAGCCTCGCTAAACGGTCAGTTCATTTTCCCTCTGACTTTTGAGTTATATCATTGAGTTCTAATGACTTCATGGCGAGACTTTGAAATGTGAGACCTCTTCTCCCAACTTTCCTCATAGCAGAATAGTCTGTGATCTGGCTTGCAAACCACAGAGAAAACTAGACGTTCTCTGAAATGAGCCTGATTTTCAGCTTCTACGTTGCCATGAATTGTACAATGGCCACGGGGATGCTCTATCGCTGAGATACTCCGGGATATTCCCCCCAAAACACAGAGTAGCTGAAATGTGATTATAACTTTGTGCCCAACTCAGGCTGAGAAGGGCCCTTTGACTCAAATGGCAGTTCTGTGACTGGACAGTGATCATGGTTAGGCAAATGGGATACATTCCGTGATAGGAACTTATCAGGCAGTAATTCATAACACAATAAAAACTCCTGAGAAAACTCTTTATGGAGGACCTCAGCACAAAACAACTGATTCTAATGTTAGTTCAGAATGGTTTTGTTACATCCGTGGCAGAATACAACAGCAAAAAAGTTGGATCGATCTTCCTTTGTTGTATCAAGTTGTCCATACAAGTAGTTCTCACACTTAAGTGTGCATAAAAATTGCCAGTGGGGCTTCCTAAAAATGCAGATTCCTGGCCCCGTCCTTAGCAATTCTGATTCAACAGGTCAGTGGTTAAATGTAGCCATGTACATTTTAACATGCCCCGATGGCAATTCTAATGCAGGGGTTCATGGACCATACTAGGAAACCATGGATAAGCTATGTCCTTGTGAGAAAAAGGACTACGAGTCCTATCACTCTGGTGAAAAGTTATAAAGCAAGATAGCCTTTTTGCAGGTCTTTGACTAAGTATGTCTATTTACTCAAGGGGCAGAACACGCTAAGTACCGTGGCTCACAGCTATAATCTTAGCATTTTGGGAGGCTGAAGTGGGAGAAACACTTGAGTCCAGAAGTTTGAGACCAGCCTGGGCAGCGTGATGAGACCCCATCCTACAAACAAAAAATTAAAAATTGGCTGGGGATGGTGATGTGTACCTGTAATCCTAGCTACTTAGAGGCTGAGGTGGGAGAATCACTTGAACCCAGGAATTTTAAATTACAGTGAGCTACGACTGTACCACCATGCTCCAGCCTGGATAACAAAGCAAGACCCTGTCTCTAAAAAATTAAAAGTAAAAAAAGGGGGACTGAAAATAGAATTACTATATGCTATAGCATTTCCACTCCTAGGTAAACACCCAAAGTAATTGAAAGCAGAGTGTTATTTACTAGAGCCGAAAGGTGGGAATAATCCAAAAATCCAATGAATTGATTTTTTAAAATGTGGTTTAGCCATACAAACAGATATTGTTCAGTCACAAAAATGAACTACTGCTGTATGCCACTACACAAACTGTGAAAACACTTTGCTAAGTGAAATAACAGACACACAAGGGCAAATATTGTGTGAATCTAGTATTTGAGGCACCTGCAATAGGCAAATTCATAAAGACTGAAAGTAGATGAGAGATTACCAGGGGCTGGGGAAGTGGGCAAATGGGGAGCTATTGCCTAATCAATACAGAGTTTCTGTTTAGGGTGATGAAAACTTTTTTAAAATAGGTAGTGCTGATGGTTGCAAAACATTATGAATGCACCTAATGCCATCAGATTGTCCTTTTTTTTTTTTTTTTGAAACAGGATCTCACTCCCTCACCCAGGCTACAGTGCAGTGGCACAATCTCAGCTCACTGCAGCCTCTGACTCCTGGGTTCAAGTGATTCTCATGCCTTAGCCTCCTGAGCAGCTGGAATTACAGACGTGCGCCATGATGCCCAGCTAACTTTTGTATTTTTAGTAGAGACAGAGTTTCACCATGTTGGCCAGGCTGGTCTTGGACTGCTGACCTCAAGTGATCCACCTGTCTAAGCCTCCCAAAGTGCTGGGATTACAGGTGTGAGCCACTTCACCTGGCCAGGTTGTACTCTTAAAAATGGTTAAAATGGCAAATTCTGTGTTAGATATATTTCACCACTACTTGAAAAAATTTAACATATGAAAAACCATGGAATTATACACTTGAAATGGGTAGTTGTATGGTATGTGAATTATACCTCAATAGAGCTTTTTAAAAAATTTTAGAGGCTGAACCAGTATATCTCAAAAGTTCCTTTTATTCTTGTTTATCTATGGGTCTGTTATTCAGGTTGGCATTTTGCTGTTAATCATTCAGACAAGAATTATTTTCTTTGAAATGAAAAGGGCTATGCCTTCAGTGAGAAACTAACCAGCTTCTGCATCATTTTTGGGTCTGTTCTGCATGGGTGGGAAGAGGAAAAAGAATATCAACCTGTCAGAGTAACCAGGGCAGGAATTCAAAGTCAGCACAGGAAGTCTTTGTAACACAGACAGAGGTGTGTTATGTAAATATATATTTTGCAACATAATTATCCTCCTGTCCCTTCACCAAGGCTCTGTCCTCAAATGACTTCTCTTTCTGTTGTATTTCTTCTCAGTGAAGTCAGCCACTTGTAAAACTTCAACCATCTGCTCCCACACTGAGTGAACAACTCTCAAGCTAACCTCTAGCATCTCTGCCTTCACCCCACAGTTAAGTCCTGTTGAATTAGAGGGGGATCTCCTCTAACTCACTGCCCTCATTCCAAGCCCACATCCCTGTTTTAGTTCAAGTCCTTATAATCAGTTGCCTGGACTGCTACAGGCTACTGTATGTGACTGCTCTCAATAGCTACTGCCTCCTGAAGGTAAGAGACCACAGCAGTCCTTCCTTCTCCACCAGAGATCCAGTCCGAGACCCCCAGTGGATACCTCAAACTGTGGATGGTATAGAATACCATGTATACTGTGCTTTTTCCTATACATACATACCTATGAAAAGTTTAATTTATAAATTAAACACAGTAAGAGATTAGGAACAGTAACTAAGAATAAAGTGAAACAATTAGAACACTGCCAGCATCACTACTCTTGCTCTTTGTGGTCCATATTAGATCAGAGTGACCTGAACACAAGCACTGTGATGCCTCAACACATAGAGACAGCTACTAATTGACTCACAGGTGGACAGTGTCTACAGCGTAGATAAACTGGGCAAAGGGACAATACAGAACCTGGGCAGGATGGCACAAGATTTCATCCCCACATACAATTTAAAATTTATGAATTATTTCTAGAATTTTCCATTTAATATTTCAGGCTGCAGCTGACCTCAGGTAGCTGAAACTTCAGATAAAGGGGGACAACTACATTGTTTTAATCATCGTTGCACCTCTAGCACTGGCCCAGTGCTGGATACTTAGCAGTTGCTCAGTCATCACTTACTGAGTCCATAAAACCTGTACCTATGCTCTGGAGCTCCATGTCCAGGTTCTAAATGCCTGTGTGGGCTGGGAGGCTTGGCTCATGCCTGTAATCCCAGCATTTAGGGAGGCCGAGGCAGGTAGATCACCTGAGGTAAAGAGTCTGAGACCAGCCTGGCCAACATGGTGACACCCTGTCTCTACTAAAAATCCACAAATTAGCCAGGCATGGTGGCGCACCCCTGTAATCCCAGCTACTCAGGAGACCAAGGTGGAAGAATTGCTTGAACCCGGGAGGCAGAGGCTGCAGTGAGCCATGATCATGCCACTGCACTCCAACATAGGTGCCAGAGTGAGACCTCGTCTCAAAAATAAATAGATAAATAAATAAAAATAAACAAACACTTGTGTGGGAATGTATTCAATAAGCAACTGATGAGCAACCACTGCATTTCAGGATCTGTGCTAGACATAGAAAAAAGAAGACTCACTGTCTAACGGAAAAAATAGACCACACAGGAATTATACAATATAGTACAATAAATGTTATAGTAGATGCTTACGTAACTTGCTGAGGGGCAAAAGGAACTAAGTAACTCAGAGGGGAAAAGGCAATTCCCTCTTTATCTTCCCACATTTTATAAGCTCTGTGAGGACATGGACAGTTTTTATTAACCTGTTAATGCCTCTTTCAGCAATCCTAAGGCAATGCTTGCATGTAGTAAGATATTAATAAATAGCTGTTAAATAAAAGATTACAGGAATAAATAAATGAGGCAGATTGTAACATCTGGCACCAAATGTATTTATGCATGCCTTTAGGAACTTGTCAGCTCCGCATAAGATTTGTCTCATACTCATGAGGTACATATGTATCTTTTATTCATTATCTCAACTAGATCCACTTTACAGGTATGGCGGCAAGTGCAATCATGACAGCATGCAGAGGCTCCCTTTCCATTCCATACGCTCTCTCAATTCGGCAAACTGAAGAGCTCTATATTCAAAATGTTGTCCTGGCTTCACGTGGCAGAAAGGGAGAATGTACTGGCTAAAGCTGGAGCTTCACTCTCTGCCTCACTCAAGGGATGCAGGCATATGTTTTAGGCAAGGACTTCCTTTGATTGTTGAAAGAGGTAACCAAGGTAGAGGCTTAGGATTGCTCTTCCATGTTGCTTGTTTTCAGGCCAAGTCTTTTGCCTAGATTAAAGAAGTCTTTTAATCTTATTTCTACTGCCTTAAAATGCTCCTTGGAAATTCCCAGGGATACTATTCAAACCCATTTAGTTTCTGAGAGCTTTCAGAGCTTTCATAGCAAAAACATGTTGTATCTCCAAGGTAACTGCCTCAAAATGGGTATAGCCCTAATCATTTTAGGGGTGGTTGCTTTGTAAACTGTTGACACTATATGAATGACAGTTCCAATGACTGTCATTGTGACTGTCCATCATAAATCATCATGTTGGGTCTATTTTCCCATATTGCCCCACAGACCATAGTTCTTACCGACCTGAATGCTGATACGGACTCTCTGGCTCAGAAGGACTTCCCGGGGAGTGAGGGTAGCTGGCCATGCACGGGGACTGCGAGAACGCGTGGCTGGGAGAGGGAGGCAGTGCAGAGCACGGAGGCTGCTGGAAAGAGTCAGGATAGGTGGCGTTGTGTGGCATGAGTGGCTCACTGTGCAGGGAGGCGCTGCGGAACTTGGCCAGGAGGCTGAGCTGGGGGTTATATTCACTGTGTCTTGGCACAAGCACAGGAGGCAGCACTAGGATCAAAAGGGAACAAGACAGTTAGAATTGAACACTGCTCATCAGTACACAGCAGAGTGGATACTTGTCATTCTTAACTATTTTTTTGATGATAGAGCTGTTTTTCCCCTTGGGAACTACTCTCATTCGTCTTCATGCTCATCATGGAACGGTCCGCTCAGTTCCCATCTCCACCTAAAAAGTGAGCATGTCAGTCAAGCTAAGGCAACAGCCTTCTCCTTGTAACCTGAACCTGAAGCAAAATATCACAATTCACAAAAACATTTAGAGGAGGATCTTTCTAGTGTCAGCACTCTGAAGAGACCTGCTATTTATTCCTACCTTGGAAATGGCCAGAGCTGTCCTAACACCCGGCTTTCTGGCAACCTGATTGTTACATCTTTCTTAAATTCTGCCAAATAAGTCTTTTTTTCTCCCCAAGGCAAAATCCGTTTCTATTGCTTGCAATGCAACCGTAAGTGATGCTCAGAATATTTTTCCTTCAGAGATCATGTTGAATTATTTAGATGACTAGACTCAATTTCAGGCTCAGTAGTGCTGCTGAAATAAAAACATTCTATGTGTCCTTATTGGAAAGACTTCAAGGTGACTAATTAAAAGTTATTAAGTTAAATACAAAAGTGAATAACAATAAAAGTAAGTAAAAGATAAGCAGCAGCCAGTAGCAGTGCCTCATGCCTGTGATCCCAGAATTTTGGGAGGCCAAGGCTAGGGGTAGGGGGAATCACCTGAGGTCAGGAGTTTGAGACCAGCCTGGCCAATGTGGTGAAACCCCGTCTCTACTAAAAATTCAAAATTAACCAGGTGTGGTGGCGGGCACCCATAATCCCAGCTACTCAGGAGGCTGAGGCAGGAGAATTGCTTGAACTCAGGAGGCGGAGGATACAGTGAGCCGAGACTGCACCATTGCACTCCAGCATGGGAGACAAGAGCAAGACTGTCAAAAAAAAAAAAGATAAACATCAATAAGACAACATAAATTATGTCTGTTCATTTTAGTATGCTTTTTCTGGGTTCTATTTTTTTTTTTAAAGAACACTAATGTTCTTCATTCTAATTCTATACACAATTTTGGAATAAATTCAAATTCTCAAGGGCAAGCTCTTCCCTAGCCCTCGTGTCCTACTGACCTCTAGAAGGTGACAATGCCTGGCATAAAGTAGCTACTCCAAAAATGTTGTTGAAGAGCCATCTGTGGCCAAGGTAAGTTCCAGACAGAAAAGCAAAGAAAACACAAGGGGAAAGTGGTCAAAGAATAATAAAAGAAAACTTCAAAGAGCTACAAAGGGCTACGTCTTCATATTGAAAAGAGTCACAGAGTGAGCAGAGCTCAATTAACAAAAAAAGATCCAGATTGAGTCTTTCCATCTTGAATTTCAAACACTGCAGGATAACTGGAATATTCCAAAAGCTCCTAGAGGATCACTGCAAAGTCATCTATAGAGAAAAGAGAATCAACTGACCTCGACTTCCCACCCAGCCCTGGCTACTAGAAATCAACAGATCAATGCCCTTCTGAGGACAGATAATTCTTACCCCCAAATTCCACGATGAAAACCACTGGAATAACCAAAAAAGAATACAAACTATGAACTAAAATACAGCTATCAAGGACTGAGAAGAGGAGGAAGAAAGAAGATAATATAAGTGAGTGAATTCCTCATCTTTTATGGTAGAGAGTCAATGACATTATCTAAAGGTGATAAATTTGGAAGCAGATATGTAAGGATTTACATATTATCTAGAGTTACTGCAACAATTCTTAGTAATAATAAAGAGAAATACAAAAGAACTAAGCAAGAATTGTTTAAAAGGGTTTGTCTCTGGGTATGAATGAAACAGATCTTGATTCTAATCACACTAGTGATTTGTCAACCACAAGCAAATATTAATAAAAATTCATAAAAAGTAAATCTTCTGAAACTGCTCTAAAAAATAAGGTCTTAATAAAAGGTAAATGTTTTGGAATAAACAGACAATTACAGTAACAATGACATTAACCCCAAAGTCTGCCATCTGCCTTTGACATCGTACATCTATCTCTTCCTTAACAAGCAATAATTTTCAGTTATATGGACAGAAAATAAACTCTAAAGGGTAAATGAAAGGTTTTCAACTAAAACTGCTACAGGTGAGGGTAGCAGAGAAACAAATAATTTTGTCCCCTTTTACAAGCTAGTATTTGCACACATATACTGCCTTGTGACACCAGAGAACAAACATTCAACATCACCATGAAACAGTGACATGGATAATAAACCATTACATTTCCTAAAACATATTAATATTCCACAACCAGGCAAGAAAAAACTGATGTACCTCACAAATGGTCTGAAGCCAGGAGCTGACAGAGCAAATGCTTAGGGCTTCTTTGTCAATGACACTTCATCACAATGTACAAATGTTCAAATAAAACACTCGTTTTTTATGAAGAATTTGAATAATCTCTGTGACTTCAGTTTTAATGTAAAATATCTACCATGTATAACACTGATAAAAATGCACTGCCTCCTATCCGTCTGAATGCAGAGACTTCTATTTCTTCATGGCCTGCAGATCTGAGGCACCAAGAGAAAAGAAAGGATACATTTTCCTTTATCATAACAACTATCTTGAAAATATATTTTTACCGTCTGGGTAAAATCAAAGCCAGTGGACGTCTGCAAAGAAAACTGATGGTCTCATCCTAGGTATGATTTGCCCTGACTGGCTCAGTTGCCTTAAATGTGCACTGATCATATTTTAAAATACTTTCACTCAAAACACAGCAATCCCTCACGACTAAATTCCACTTCCACATCTCAACTGCTGCTTGTAAATATGTCAGTGAGCTTACAGACACTCATTCCTATTTCATGCCACTTTCAAATACCATGCTATCTTTACATCTCAGTGCTACACAGCGGGGAACAGCAGAAGGAGTCACAGAGTACATGTGGGTGCAAAGCAGATCTGGAAAAAAACCACTTTTGTCTTTTTTTTTTTAAGTCATGTGATTGTGATATAATATGAATATTTTATGTAAAGGAGAAGTTACACTCCTGAAATAACGTCAGGGTGAACGGAGTAGAATCATCATGTACCACAGCTTCCACCAGAACCGTGCCAGGTGAAGTGTGGTCTGAGGACTGGGGACCCTTCACCAACTGCTGGGTACCAGTCTGTGAAGATAGTGCTTAGAAACTTTTCACAGCAACGTGACAGAGGTTCTATTTGTTGAAATAAATAATTTTTAAAGCTGGGCTTATATTTTCTAAGTCTTTTTAGAATTTTATTTGCTTAGTAATTACACATAACTTGGAAAGCATTGAAACTGATTATTGAAGTGGATGTGTCAATGAAAAGAAAATGGAAATGCAGCCTTCAATGCATCTAAATGAATGGCCAAAAAATGAGATTTCAAAGGCAAAACTTAAGCTTTATGATAAATAGGAACTCAGCAAACTTGTTTAACATTAAAATTTTATTATTCTTAAAATATTTACTTTATGGATATCTAGCTGGACATAAAATCTACTTTTTCTATTAAAAAAAAAACAAAGTTAAGCATAAGAAAAACCTCTGTAACTTAAATATTACTTTAAAGTAATATAATCTTTACTCATCTTTCCTTCTGGAAATTCACACCTAAATTACAATAAAATAAAATCTATCTACCATATGTAAAACATTCACACTATCATTCCTTACGGAACCTGAAAAACTAAGGGCCGGGTGCAGTGGCTCATGCCTGTAATCCCAGCACTTTGGGAGGCCGAAGCAGGCAGATCACAAGGTCAAGAGATTGAGACCATCCTGGCCAACATGGTGAAACTCCGTCTCTACTAAAAATACAAAAATTAGCTGGGTGTGGTGGCGTGCACCTATAGTCCCAGCTACTCGGGAGGCTGAGGCAGGAGAATTGCTTGAACCCGGGAGGTGGAGGTTGCAGTGAGCCGAGATCTCACCACTTCTGCCTAGTGACAGAGCGAGACTCTGTTTAAAAAAAAAAAAAAAAAAAAAAAAAAGTAAAACTAAAATGTTAAACAGTTCTTCAAAAATAGGCTTTTGAATATTCAAAAGGAAAACCAGATACATTTTACAAGATATTTCTTACATGTTGTTACATTTTACAACTATGTTATTCAGGAAAAGAGAAATGATTTCTTAATGAACATTTTTCCATTTGGGTATATTTTAGATGCTTAATGTAACTTAAATCTTTGAAACACAAAATGGAATCAAGTCATTTTTGCTATAAGCTTAGACATTATTGACTTTTTTTTTTAAGTAAGCAAAGAGTCAAAGTGAAGCAGGGAAGAAGGGAGGAAAGCAACTCGCTCCAGGATTTAGAGAAAACACATCCGATTTGCCAAGTATGTGGAACCACTAATACCTTCTCAACAAGGGCCTCAGTCCCTGAATGAGCTGTGGGTGGCATCCACACACAGGTAGATGACTTCCTTAAGTTCTGCAAGCTTGAAAGATCACTTAGCTGTGACTGAGGTAGGCTGGGCATGAATCACTTGCTCTTTTAAGGATACTCTTTTAAGGTAAACTGACCCTGCCTACCTACCTAGACAGGATCATCTCTTCATTGGACATGGGCAATTTCCCTGAGCTCACATGTCAGTGCTTTGGTTTCCTGGGATAAGGCAGATGGCCAATCAAAGAGAGAAAGCTCTCCTAAAACTGTGTTCCTGTGTGGAATGCTACAGAAACACTCAAAGAGAATCGCACTGAAACCCTCTTATAGCCAGTGTGAAGGAACAAAAATAAACACCAGGCTTCAAGAGGAGGGGGGATATACACATTTACAGATACACATACTGGAGCATGAGGGGTTTTAGAAAGGTATTTTCCTATACAGTCATGTACTGCATAATCACGTTTTGGTTCAGGGACCACATGTAAGACAGTGGTCCCCTAAGATTATGATATTGTACTTTTACTGTACCTCTTCTACATTTAGATCTGTTCAGATATATTCAGTACCACTGTGGTTAGGATTGCCTACAGTATTCAGTACAGTAACATGCTGTGCTTAGGAGCAACAGGCTATGCCATATAGCTAAGAGTGTAGCAGGCTATCACATCTAGGTTTGTGTAAGTACACGCCAGGATATTCGCACAAGGAAGAAATTGCCTACTGATGCATTTCTCCGAATGCATTCCCATCATTAAGTGATACCTGTCTGTATTTAAAACCATTAAAAAAAAAATAACTGCCTGGAATGATGTCCAGCAACTCTTTCATTGGCTGTTTTCAGACCCGGATATGAGACACCTTCTACTTACCTGAACTTGAACAAAGTAGCAGCTAGAAAACCGGCTTCAGTTCAGTGCAGTTCAGTTCAGTTCTTGGTGGTGGGTGGGGGGGAAGATACTTATTTTTTCTAGCTCATCATTATTGAGGCCATTTTAAAACCTTTTAGGACCCCAACAACTGGTAAAAGATTCTATTGACTTGTCCCAGATACCTCCAAATAAAACTTTTATGGGAGTTTTCTCTCTTTGATTAGCCATCTGCCTAATTTTCAAAATCGCACAAAGCTTACATGCATGTTGGAATCAAAGGAAATACCTTCTTTCTAGATTTTTCCGACTAGTCTGGAGTTTATCTTCATTCCTTCACACTGGCTATAACAAGGTTTTACTTCTGTTCCCTTTGGATTGAGTTCCTGTGGCATTCCAGGCAGGAATACCGTTTTCATGGGAACCTTCTTTGATTGGACATTTGCCTCATTCCAGGAAACAAAATTTTTCGACCAGTCCCTCAAAACTGAACCTCCCTCTTCTCCTCTCCTCCTCTCCTCCTCTCCTCCTCTCCCCTCTCCCCTCTCCCCGTCTCTCTTCTCTCTCTCTCTCTCTCTGTCTCTCTCTCTCTTTTTCGTCTCTCTTTCGGGAGACGTCTTTGTCTGCTGGTGCCCCATCGTTCTCCATCAATGGGGCACAGGACCTTCACTCTGAAGATAAACCCCGACGCAGTAAAGACAGCCCACCTGGAGTCTCCACGCGGCGGTAGTGGTAAGGGTTGACGCACACCTCTTTCTGCTTGGAGCCAAACGGGAACTCACAGCATTCCAGTGGCTTCAGCTCGTGGTGGGACTGCAGATCCGGCCAGCGCCACACGCGGCAGTAAATCACGTGGGGCAGCCCCTTGCGGTGGGACACCTGCAGCCGCCCGTCCAAGGAGCGGGGAATCGTGACGCACTTGCTGGGCTGGCCCGGGCAGCTGAGCGCCCTCTCCAGCTCGTCCATGGCTCCCTTCTTCTTCTTCAGCTTCTTCACTAGAGAGTCCACCGCCTTCTCCGCCCACTTTTCCTCTTCATCTCCTTGCTTCCAGCCTAGCAGTCGCTTCACTGCGGGGCTGGTGAAGGAGAAGAGGGAGCTGATGGGGGTGGTGGAGTGCATAAGAGGCCACGGCAGGCTCTGGCGCGCAGGGGAACCGCACAGCCCTTCACGGCCAAGTGGGCAGCGAGCGGCTCTCCAGGGGTGGCATAGGGATCAATTCACTCGTTCTCCTGGGAGCAGCTGGGACCAATTCAACTTGGGAAGTGTGTAGACTGTCTCCTAAGCCCTTGAATGGGCTGGCCAACTCTGGAAAACACAAGACTTCAATTAGCTTAATCAGGGGAACGTTCAGAAAAAGTTGAAGTTGGAGAGAAAGAAGTGACGCACACCTGCAGTCCCAGCTCCTCCAGACGCTCAGGCAGGAGAATCAGAGCCCAGGAGGTCGAGGCTGTTTCACTGCAGTCTCACCTGAGCAACAGAACCAAGCCCCAAAGTTGGATAGAACGGAAAAAACATTCTTCAAATGTTTTAATTTGAAAACTGCTGTCTTTGTCTCTGCCCTCTCCTTTATTCCCTACACCCAGGTCTCAGGTCATTCTGCCTTCAAAGTCTTTAGAGTTTGTCCCTGTCTCTCCATTTCCACCGACACCTGAGGTCTGACCCACCACACCACTCCTCTGAAGTAGCATTTTTCCTTCTGTCTCAATGCTAATCCACTTACTCCCAAACACAGTTCTTATCAGCTCATTTTCCCATTTAAGAAATGGCAGCGGTTCCTTGGTCTCCCAAGTGTAAACTCCTCTGCCTGAGTTTTTCCAGGGACGCAATAATCTTTCCTCAACATGAGTATGTTCTTTCTTTCTCATTTTTACTTTGCACAAGTAATCCATCTTCTTGTAGAAAATAAATACTAATGAAAAGAAAAAAAAAAAAAAAAACAGGATCGTGAATAATCTCACCACTCCTGGACAGCCACTCTTAACATAGTCTTCCAAACTACTTTTCAGGACAGCAGCTCTCCAAGTGTGCCGTAGTGAAGAGATCTGCGGAAATATAAAACAATAATACTGTTCTCAGTAACTTTTTGAAAACGATGTTTTCAATAAAAATATTTTATGTTAATATAGCATAGGTTCACTTTTTTTGAATCAATAAATATTTTTTAATTTCTTAGTTTCAATTTTTTAAATGGTAAAACTTGAGAGATACAGCCCACATAAGCAAGAGTTCATTGGCATTCTCAATAATTTTTAAAAGTGGAATTTTTTATGACCCAAATCCCTGAGAACTGTTTTCTAGAAATTATACACCATCACATACACAAATACATACACAAAAAAGCACAGCTGTCGCGTTTGATATTTGGCCTAAAAACAGCTGAATTCTTCTTTGCCCTCTCATCCACAGGAGAGGTTCTTTCCCAATTATTCAACAGTCTCATTTAAATTTCCTGAGGTAGAACTGTATTTCCCCTTCCGTGAAATAGCTGGCTTAAACAAAACCTCCCCCTTCTTCCAGATTTTAGAAACCAGCTACCTCATTAATGTTTAAAGTGGCTGGCTGGTAACATTTTGGAGCAAGCTGACTCAAGCATTTTGGGATCTTGGGATCAATCTAGCTCATAATATCCAACAACTATTTGTTTAATATGCATTAAATATAATTTTCTCCTGTGCTTCCCTGGAGGGAAAGCTGTACCTTTCTGAGTCCAATTCTATAAACTTCTTATGAACAAAGGTGCCTTATAAGCCCCTACTAGGGTGATCATTATCAGGCATGTCGGGTGAGCAGGATGGCAGTGTGGTCCCACAAAACACATGAGATTCCATGAGTATAAAGCAACAGTCACCATCACTTTGTTCCTCTGGCCTTTATCTGACATTGTACAGAGATAAACTGTGACAAAAGGGAGAGTTGAGAGCTCCATAGCTGCTCTTTTTCACTTGGCAGTTTGACTTACACTCAGTTTTATTTGGAAAGATTGATTTTGTGGCTTAACAATCATGAACATATAAAGTATAGTTAAGTCACTGTGTTCAAGTTCTGTTTACTTCATCCAGTCAGGCTGCCTTAAAGCAATGGCTGAGGAGGGTTAGGAGCTTTAAGGAGAAGTCTCATGACATAATAACCTGAACCCCAAAAGAGTTGTGAACTCTGCTTAGTTTTACATGGGATTCATTATTAGTAAGTTGTGGCATAGATCTTTAAGCTGAGGTCAGTTGTAGAGAAAAGCTTTTTACAAAAATACTCAGCAGAGTATATACCTTTTAGAAACTTTTGCCCCATAAAACAAGTAACAGTTCACTAAACCAGGTTGGTTTGGTTCATTTTTTTAAACTGTGAGTGCCTATCTACTAATGGTATGTTAAATCAATTTATTGGAAAAAATAGCTTTTGTAAAAACAACAAAACAAAATAGATGTTATTGCAAGGCAGCTGAAATAAATTATAATAATCATTTCTTAAAACTTCTCATTCAGAGATGTGTGTGTATGTGGTGGTGGCATGTATGTGTCCAGGGTCACAATAGAAAATTTGCTTAAGTTGGGTTACAATAAAAAAAGTCTGAAAAGCACTACTCCTAAACCATACATTTCTTCAAACTGTGTCTGTTTGAGGTTTACCTTGATGAGTGACCTTCAGTGACCACCATACTTTCTCATCCCTTGGGGAAATCCCAACTCATCAGGAATCTAGGGTATGAAACACTTTGGCTCTCTGCAGACCCATCTCACTGACACATTTCAAATCATTACAGTGGTCTCACAACAGTTCCAAAACTATGATTTCACTGCTGCAAGATACCGCTCCTGTCCCATTAAACACAGGCCCTCGCATTGAGGGAGGCCCCAAAGAGTTAAATTTAGAACCTCAAGAGTGACAAACACCCAATTCATAACTGTGGCCTCCAGCTAGGCTAGAAATAGAAAATATCAAAAAGATTTTAATTAGGCTGACTGGTGGGTATACAGATGCTCAAAATACTGTTTTCTATATGTGTTTGTATGCTTATTTTTAATAGAAATAGGCAGATTTAATAGACATATTTTAATAGAAAAATTAAATGTAAAAATTGAATCATGCCAGGTGCAGTGGCTTATACCCTGGGTCCCAGCTACTGAGGAGGCCGAGGGAGGAGGATCACTTGAGCCCAGAGATTCCACTCTACAGTGAGCTATGACTGCACCACTGCACTCCAGACTGGATAGCAGAGTGAGATCCTGTCTCCAAAAAAAAAAAAAAAAAAAAAAAGCCTGGAATCTCACTAATCTCAGGTTCTTGTCCACGTTGTTTCTGTTTGTCCAGGTAATGCACTTTAGGGTTCACAAAGGTTATTCATTCTCATTCCTATGTTTTAGCCACTAGTAGAACAAAGGGCCAGTTTGTCTCCAGGTGGTCATCAACCTGACATTAACAGTGCAGGTTTTTGTGTGTTTTTTTGAGATGGAGTCTTGCTCTGCTGCCAGGCTGGAGTGCAGTGGCATGGTCTTGGCTCACTGCAACCTCTGATTCCCTGGTTCAAGCTAGTCTCCTGCCTCAGCATCCCGAGTAGCTGGGAGTACAGGCACGTGCCACCATGCTCAGCTAGTTTTTGTATTTTTTTTTTTTTTTTTTAGTAGAGACAGGGTTTTACCAGGTTGGCCAGGATGGTCTTGATCTCCTCACCTTGTGATCCGCCCGCCTTGGCCTCCCAAATTGCTTGGATTTCAGGTGTGAGCCACCGCACCCAGCCAGCAGTGCAGGTTTCTTCACTTGTGTCAACCCGGCTCAGAACAGCTTTCCACTGTCAGAGAACTGAAATGCCCACAGACTCTAAGCTCGAACCTACCATCATCACCTGATAACTCCACAGCCCCGGTTCACCAAAACAATTAAAACAGCACTTTCAGAGTGTTCAGTAAAGATCAACTGATTGCAAAAACAGGAGGGACGATTAATATTTCCTGTAGTTACTCCATTTCTAAAAAGTACAAAGGAGAATAAAGCAAACAACAAGTGAGCCCAACCTGAGGAGGCGAGAAGCCTAGAAAGATTCCTGAGAGGATAACTGGGCTGCACTTAGAAGGATTTAAATCACAGTTAAAAAAATAAACCGGCAGGTCACAGTGGCTCACGCCTGTAATCCCAGTACTTTGGGAGGCATTGGTGGGCAGATGGCTTAAGCTCAGGAGTTTGAGACCAGCTTTGGCAACATGGTGAAATACCATTTCTACAAAAAATACAAAATACTAAAAAAAATACAAAAATTAGTTGGGCATGGTGGTGTGCACATGGTGTCCTAACTACTTGGGAGGCTGAGGCAGGAGGATTGCTTGAGCCTGTGAAACAGAGGTTGCAGTGAGTCATGACTGCGCCACTGCACTCCAGCCTGGGCAACAGAGGGAGACCCTGTCTCAAAAAGTAATAAATAAAATAAAAAATAAAAAAAATAAACTGTGGTGGATTAGGATAATGTTCTAAGATTTTTGGTGTGATTACAGTCTCGCTTTTGTAAGAAAATGGTGTATGCCTGTCACAGATCAACTGTGTGATCTTACGCAAGTCATGTTGCCTCTCTAGACCGCTCCCCTTTCCCTCATTTGCAGATTAAGACGAGGCTCAGCCTCCGGGGAAGGGTCTTTCTGGGCTATGGGTCTATGACTCCATGGGTGTTGGCTGGATGTACCACATGGGATCTCAAGACTCGCTCAGCTGCTTTGATGCTACTTGGACAACCCGTAGCAGTCCAAGTACAACCTTCACTCATGACACTCCACAGCATAGAGCAGGGCGAAGCTACAACTTCTCCGACATGGCTATCAAACTGACCCTTTTCATAACGAACATCATCTACCAACACGAACAATTCCCACTTTGCTCTCCAACTCTTGTTTCATTTTAGTATTATTTTAAGTACTGCAAAGGAATAAAAGTAAAAATGTATACTGGGTATTCCTGTTTTTGAAACCACTGGTCAGTGCGTGATTGGCATTCATAACCCCTCACAAAGCCTCCTGCTGGCCTCGAGAGCTTTCCTTCTTTGGACACAGAAAAAAAAAACACCATGACTGTCCTTTCTCTGGGAAGGACACGCTTCACACACTCGCAGCATAAAAACAATACTTTTTTCTTTTTCTGGCATCGAGTTTTACAATAAACCCCAACTGAGTAAGCAAAACAACTTCTCATTTTCGAGTCTTTTAAATAAACAAGCCCACTTAAAAGAAAAGCAGCGCTGACCACATGCATACACCATGATTTAAGTGTACAGAATTCCACACTAAAAAACAATTTACCCGGCTGGATAACAGTTCAGGAGACATGAGCTTTTTTATTTTAAGCTGACGGGTTTAAATCCAACTCCCATTAGGAGTTACTGAAGGTTATTTCCACTCAGTTGGTCTCCTTGGAAGGTTCCGTTGGTGATTTTAATCCTGGAGAAAATATAATTTTAAAAACACTGTTTAAGATGGAGCATTCCTAAGCCCTGGGAACATGGAAGCTTTGAGCAATCCTTACAGGCATTGCTTTCAGGTCAATGTGGCCAAGACCTCCATCACCTACCAGGCCGCACGATGCAGTCAGCCCAGGGGGTCAGGAAGCCCTTGTTTGTTCAGTGACAGCCCAGCCCAGAAACAATCATCACAATAAACCATCATGATTTCCTTCTTTGTTTTTGTTTTAATTTTTCAACCATATCGATTTTGAGCCTCTAATCCACAACCAGCATTAAGTATACCTTGGCATCCCCTCTATAAAACAGTTTACTAACCAATTTAGAAAGTGAACATATTTGCTGAAGGAATATTTAACCCCCTTCAAGGAATATACTGTTATCTAGACTATTTCTGCAGTACTTTTTGTACACTGGTAATTAATACTGCCACAATAAATGCTTATTTTACTTTATAATAACTTATTTGTACTTATTTATACGTTACACGTATATATAAAACTATGTCCAAAAGAACATCTATCTAGAAAACAGTTGGCTGTTATTATTCCCATTGGCACACATCTATCATGTCTTCTTACCTTACAACTTGAGAAGAAACTGGGCTTAAAACACACACCCAGACATATATTTGATTAATTCAAATTTGTCCTCACTTAAACTAGCCTGGCATTCCCATATGTCCCAAATGAGTAGCAATCATAAGTTGTATTATAAGATATAAGTAATCACTTTATGCATATACCAGTTTAGTATCATGCTGGATACACACAGAAATGGTATCATCATTTCACCTTCTGAAAAGAGACTTTTCTCGCTGTATTCTGAGGTTTGTTTCCTGGATACTCGTGAAGGGACGGTTCTAGTTCTCTGAGTGGAATCCCATCGGCCCACAGCACCAAAGAAGACAACAGAGATGCAGCTGTTTGTAACAGGAGCTCTGTCCAGGGGGCCGCAGGGACATCTGAATTGTGTGCTCATTTTGGGTTACTGCACAAATATTGAGTTTTACTTAAGGCAACAGTCCGTAAGTACTCTTCTTTAAGTCCTCAAAAGAGCCTGTGACCCCCAAAAGATTTTAAAAAAAACACTGAATTAGAAAAAGGGGAAAAGGAGAAAGTAAGAATGAGAAGGGGAATAAGCTAAAGGGACTGCAGAGAGTAGCTGACTACTCTCACTGCGTGGGTGCTGGGGAGAGCCTGAAATGACTACAACGCCTGGAGTTCATGAGAAGAAGGCAGAGGGGAGAGAGGCAGATGGCCAACACGTGCTATCTTCATGATAAGTGCCTTAAGTACATTTACTCACTAAATCACTGTCACAGCTGCATGTGGTCATTAACCCCACTTGACATGTGAGGAAACCGAGGCACACAGAAATTAAGTACCTTGTCCAAGGTCACACCACCAGTAAGCCAGGATTCAGACCCCTGTAGTCTGGCTCCAGACACCCTAAGCCACTGCACCGTAATCCCGCTCCCAAAGGGGATGGGAGGAAAGGAAAATAGGTGCATCCCTTGACAAGCTGAGACTGACAGCAAAAGACCCCCTGAACCCAAGGCTGGGCCTGAGCTGTTCTGAAATGCAGGAGGATGGGAGATGGAGCCTGAATAGCGGAAATGTGAGGGAGAAGCCCTCCAAGATCTCCTCAATCTCCACAACATTGTGGCTCTAAAGGGGCATGAAGCACAACAGAGAGGTTGGCTCTGTGTCCTAAAGGAAAAGACAAACCCGAGCTGAGCTGCATGCCAGCCTTCATTCACTCATTCACATATCTCAGCAAATGGCCCTGAAATGAATGCCTATTATGTGCCAGGTACCCTATCATGTGCCCAGTGGGGAGCAAAGCAGACATGGCCCTTGCCCTTACAGGGCTTAGAAACTGTCTGGGTATGAAACACGTAAATATTAACAAGTCATGAAGTCTTATGCAGGAACAAACATGATTGTGGGGCCAGGGACCTGCGTGGACTTCCTGATGAAGACCCCCCGAGGAGGTGGCAATGAGATCAAGAGGATGAGAAAGTACGGCCACTCCAGGGGCTGTAGAGTGAGACCTCCAGAGAAAAATGCCAAGAGGGTGGCACAGGAGTGGAGAGAATTTCATGCATTTGGGTAACTGGAGGAAAAACTGTGGTCACAGAAGAGTGGGCAAAGGTGTGAGTGGCTAGAAGTGAGGCAGGAGGTGAAGACACAAGTGCTCTGCTGGAGCTGGAAAGCAGCATATGGAAAATGGGTTTTATCTAAAGTGCAAAGGGGAGCCTCTGAATGGGTCTACTTATTTATTTATTTATTGAAGAGACAAGATCCAGGCTGGTCTGGAACTCCTAGACTCGAGTGATCCTCCTGCCTCAGCCTCCCAAAGTGCTGGGATTATAGGTGAAAGCCACCATGACCAGGCTGAATGGGTTTAAAATGCAAAGAAGATAAATGATCTGACTTGATCTTTTTTTTTGAAATGGAATCTTGTTCTGTCTCCTAGGCTGGAGTGCAGTGGCACAATCTCAGCTCACTGCAACCTCCGCCTCCCAAGTTCAAGTGACTCTCCTACCTCAGCCTTCTGAGTAGCTGGGATTACAGATACACACCACCACACCCAGCTAATTTTTGTATTTTTAGTAGAGGGGCTAGGCTGGTCTCGAACTCTTGACCTTGGGTGATCTACCTGCCTCAGCCTCCCAAAGTGCTGGGATTATAGGTGTGAGCCACCATGCCCAGCTGACTTGATCATTTTTAAGTGATTGTCCTTGCTGCTTAAATGGAGAATAGATCAGATGAGGGAGCAAGTAGAAGACAATGTAGAAGGACAGGTGAGAGAGCTGGGAGACCAGGCAGAGGTGGTAGTTACTGGGAAGCTGAGTTCAGTGTGGTGGTTTTGTTTGAAGATGAGGCTTCTAGACAGAATCTCACTCATTTTACTGATTACCCATAAAAAGGAGAGATGCATGTGGCAAAACATAGAAGTGGAACACAGAAGGAAAGAGGAGTGAATGGGAGCAGACACAGGCAGGTTTGTCTACCTGGTCATAGGAAGATGAGAGTGTTCCCTCTACAACTATGAGGTTGAAGTGAAGTTAATGAGACAGGCAGGACGAGGGTTGACAGACTTGAGAAGCAAGGAGAAATTTGGAAATAGCTACAGTGTGGGGGAGCAGAAGTGTGTTCTGCATAGAAAACAAAAGGCAAACTCCAACAGGGACCCATCAGCCAGAAGAACTGCAGCAAAGCCATTGCAAGGGTCCCACTCTGAGGAGTTTCAGAAATAGGAGCTCTACTCTCAGAATAAATGAGCACTGCTGTTTCAGGGTGCTCAGCCTGAAACCAGAGTTGGTTATGGATATGGTTTGGCTGTGTGTCCCCACCTAAATCTCATATTGAATTGAAGTCCCCACTTGTCAAGGGAGGGATCTGGTGGGAGGTGGCTGGATCATGGGGGCAGATTTCCCTCTTGCTGTTCTCATGATAATGACCAAGTTCTCGTGAGATCTGGTTGTTAGATAAGTGTATGGTGAGTCCCCCTTCTGTCTCTTTCTCTCCTGCCTCCATGTAAGACGTGCCTTGCTTCCCCTTCACCTTCTACCATGATTGTAAGTTTCCCTAGGCCTCCCAACCATGTGAAACTGGAAGTCAATTAAACATCTTTTGTTTATAAATTACTCAGTCTCAGGCTGTTTCTTTATAGCAGTGTGAAAATGCACTAATACAGTTTACTGCTGGGATCTTTTCACCTTTATGATACAGAAGGTGACCAGAGCTGGATAAAGAGGCAGAAGAGCCAGCCAAGTATTTGAGCACTTATGTATAACAGATGCAAAAATGCCACTGCAATCAACTCCCAAATCATAAACTGATCACATTATGATGAAAATAGGCAGTGTCCTCAGGTGGGAAAAAAGCAACACTCCTAAACATGTTTTGTGATGGGTGTCACACTCAGCACCTGGAACTGAGGAAGCTGCGGTAAATTCTGAAAAGGGAATACAGAGTGTTTGTGTGATTTACTAAAAGAAGTGATTAACTTGATTGAACCTTTTAATATAATAGCTTAGAGAGGAAGTGATTGGACATAAAACACTTCCACATGACAGAGAAGATGCACATGAAACTGACCACATTCATTGCCTTTGGAAAGGGAACGTGGCCAGAGGAGAAGAGTGGAGGACATGTCAGACTGCATTTTACATCAACCGAAAAATGCCTCCCAAGTCAGAAAACTCAATAGAAAATTGAGAAGAGGACTGCAGAAAAGTGGGAAATAGGCTGTCTATAGTTTTTCCAAACACTGATTCTACTTCAGAAGAAAAATCATAATTGAATTTCTTCCTGAAAAAAACATTTTATTAGCAAAGACTGATTTTTTCCCACCCCTTCCTCAAAACGCTTTGAACCAGTATAATCTGATTAATGTCTCTGGGTTACCCAGATATCTTGGTCCAGCTCTTGTTAAGACCACAGGAAGACTGGATTTCCCGTATCCATGTAGAACGTTGTGCCTATTTACTTTAAATTGTGGCTCCATGTTTCTTTCACGCTCAAGATAAGCCTTGCAATTTTCAGTTAGCAGGTAGTGACCACCTTATAACAGGGACAACCCATTCATTGGGAGCTCCTACTTGTTCTAAAACTCTAATTAAATTGCCAGAACTTGGAAGACAGACGAGATAACAGAAGCAAAATGGGCCTTTAACTCAGAGTAGAACCCAAATATGCTACAACAAAGCAGCCATGTTACTTAGAGACCATTCTTAATACGGATCTCACTCTAACAGGCTTTTTAGTTTTTATTAGAGTGCTTTGATTGAAATTTTATGTATACACAAAATTATATCATCTCATTATTGACAATGAAATAATTTCTTCCTTCCCTAGTCTATTTGTAACTCTTAATGTGTTTATAAAACATCCCACATTCTCAAGGAGAACAGAATCAAGGCCAACTCTTTTAGCATGAGTGATTTATCAATTACAAACTGTAGATCCTTAAAAATCTATTTTTAATGAATTGTTTATCATCTGGTAAATAACGATTGCTCTTAAAAAGAACCAAACTTTTTAAACTTTAGCAACCTCAAAAAGAATACATCAGATCTCATGCAGCAACATACAGTGTCTTTACTCCAGCAATTCTGACCCATGAAAATCTGAGTTTATCACAAATATAAACTTAGGAAAGATTATTTGGCTTATGAAATGAGTCATAATACATGTAAAAGTATGATTCAACTTACAAAAATCTGATTCACAGCTTTTTCAGGAATAAATACCCTCTTATTCAATAAACATTTACCAAGCTCTTGCTGTATAACTGCTAATTTTACTTCAAAAGGCATATCTAATTTTTTTCTTTCTTTTTTGTTTTCTAAAGGCAATTTTTTTTTTGGTCAGAAAAAATATCTATACCCTTTAGTAGAATTAAGAGTTCTCATTTACATTTCTACTTGCAAAATATAATTCTAACTTAAAAATGTATTGTTCTTATCTTTTCATCTAAATGTTCTTGGGGGGGACACTGAAGAATATCACTGTTAAGTAAACTGTAAAACAAATCAAATTAGTTTTGAGGACACTTTATCTTATAACACTGCCCTCATCAAAACACCAAGCATCCTTAAAACTTTAAGAACTTAACAATTGTTCCAGCTTTTTGGTAAACAATACAGCAAGTAATATTTTACTGATGTAGCCAATGAACCAGTTTTTTTCAATGTTCTCACCATGTCCTTCAGAAAACAGATAAATCGTATTTTTCTAAATATCAGAAGATACCCAGGTAGAACAGCTTAGCTTAAATTTGGAAGACGTACTTCTCTTTTTTAAAGTAGGTGTTTAAAATTGGTTTTGTAGGTTACTAGGCAGTTTCAACTTTCTTCTCACTTTTGTAAAGTCACCTCAGGACAGTTTGGATGCCATGTTTAAACTCTGATGAGTGTTTAGGAACCAGAGAAATGAGCTCCCCTCCAACCACACACACATGCATTGACTGGCACTCTCAATTCCTCCCCTTCTTACCCCAAACTCTCCCCTCTCCCTACCCGCCATGACCCATCTCTCTCAAAATCAGTGCAGTTCAGCCACAACAGGAGGAATGTGAGCTGTTGGCAGAGCATCAACAGTGCATCACAGACACACCACACAGAGTACAGAGCATGTTCTTAAAAACGTTCCCCATTTTTCATTTAGAACCTCTCATATGCTAACACACAAGTCACTTTTATGAGGCTTATTATAAAATTTATTAACTTCATTCCAGCCTGTAGTTTGTAGTGGTAAACACAACAAATGATCTTTCACTTTTCCTCCTTTCTGCTTTGGTCCTCTGAGAAATACAAATCCTAAGAAGAGTGAATGGCCACGTAACCTAGTCCTACTAGAAACATATTACTTTCTCTCCTTGTGCTTAGGAGTAGAGATTATTTCTAAAAAGCCCTTTAAAACCTCCTTGGAGAAGCCATCCTGACACACTTCTCAAAGACTTTCATTCATCCTTTGATTCAGTCAACAAGTGTTTACTGAGGCTCTATCATACACTGCGTGCTGCGCCCTGAGCTGTACTTTCCCAGATTCAAAATCTCCATTGCCTAAGGAATAAGAACTTTAAGTCAGGATGCGATGCCATTAGCCTGCTTTAAAAATTCAGAATCTTAAAAATGTAATGAAAGATTGGGCGTGTGCTATTTCTGGACTTACTAAATGGTTTACTAGGTGATGAGGGAGATGTGTTGCTTTGTTTTGTATTGTTTTGTTTTTATTTTAAACATAGGTGGCAAAAGAGTAATTTCATTGCAGAGAGTCTAAAACTCTGGGTCAGGCCAGAAGGTAATGTATTTTCTTCATTATACCCAGCCTGGTGAGCTCCACAATCTGTAACTGTCACCCACAGGACAGCTTCCCTGTTCCCTAGGTCAGAGCTGGATGGACCCTAGGGGATAAGCTTGAGCTTGCTATATTTTTTTCCAGGTAGAACTGTGAAAATGTAGTTATGGTGTAACTGAGGAAATGCCACCAAATTAGAGCCCTAATCCTGCTGCACCATCATTCATCTGCTCCTTCCATGTGGCATCTGTTAACCGCTACAGTCCCACCACACAAACCAGCACTTCTTTAAATTTGCAGTTTGGATTCTTAATGTTGGGGAAGAATTTCAGAAGTCAAAAACAAAACAAAACCAAAAACTGAATCTGACTTGGAGTAAGGGTGAGCTGATCCATTGTAATGAGCTCTGTATCTTCTCAAGCCAGAAAAACACACAGAAAATGACAGAGTACAAGGCCACATTGGAAATATTTTTGTCGATGACGATGGTAGTATTATTGCAGTACACATAAAATGGTATTATTGGGCCACTAGGCTTCATTGTACCACTGACTTGAAAACTTAAACTGGAGCCACTCAGGTCAGACAGATGTAAGGAAAGAGCCTTACAAAGTCATGGCTGACCACCCGTTAAACAGGAGGATACCCATGAATAACGAAGTTGGTCATCATGCAGAGCAAAAATTATTCCTATGTCGATTTAGTCACTGAATGTAAATGAAGAAGTAGGTTTTTATGTGCTAAGGAGTCATGAAACACCACAAAAGCCAAGAAAGGGTACAGCAGCCTACCGTAGCAAGTGCAAAGAAAATAGCAGGGAAGACATTTGCCACCTTAAAATTATGACAAAGCCCACAAACTAACTACACTAAGTTCTTCTTGTGTCACTTCAAATATAAAAAAATACATTTTCACAAAATCAACCAAAACTTTCCACTAAATAACCTGCTTGTATAAATTTAACCATCCTTTTTGTTTTAAAGTTGACATCACCAACTGTCCATAAAAATTCCAGTCTTCTGAGACTGAAATGGATCAAACTACATCAGGAACAACAGAGCTGTTTTCTCAGTAGGTTTAAGTTTTACTAAGTAGATAACTTATCAGTGATGCTTAACTTTAAAATAAGCCGGCACAAAGCCACAACTGAGATAGATCAATAATTGTACCCTTGAGCAGCAAAGCAAAGAGAATAATAAGCAAGAAGTACTTTTAAGAAAAGAAAATGTGAAGACATTCCTATGCATGATCTCAGTCAGAATACAGGACAACTCAGCATCCCCTAGTATTCTAGACACTGGCACTTTGTTGGGCCAGAAATGTTTAGTTATAAAATTAGAACATAAGTAAAAATCATTAAAATATCTTAATAGACTTATTGTTGAAAACTTAAATTTGGTCCGAAATGGCAAGAGTTGATAGGAATGTAATAAGAATTTGTAGAAATTGCCAGTTCAAGCACTTTGGAAATAATTTGCCATTATCTTGTAAAGTTGAAATGTGTATATTATAAGACATAGCAATTCCACAACATAGTATAAAACGTAGGCCAGCTTCCAAACCTCAGGTAGAAATGATTAACAAAACCAAGCCATTGGATCTCATCCAGCATTTAAAAAATGGACTAGTCATTGTTCACAGTAGGGAAAAACATTATTTCTTGAAGTTTTTGAAGAGATGAATTTTAAAGAGATGTATTTGTGTATATGTCCTATTAGATTATAGTTTTTTCAAAAAAATTGAAAACCACTTCCCTAAAGAAACTATTGTACATATTCTGTGAAGGGGGAGTTGAGTTAAAAAATAAATGAATAAGTACACACACACACACACACACACACATATACGATTGCACATACTAGAATATTCATAGCAGCGTTACTCAAAAAAGCAAAAATCTGGAAATAAATATCTATCGGCTAGAGAATGGCTACATAAATGAAATAATCTTACAACTGAATTTCATATAGTAATAAAAACATATTAATGATATCCACAAAGATTAGTCTTAGAAATATAACATTAAGTGAAAAACAGCAGAGCCTAGAAGATGACACAGAGTATAAAGTCGTTCTTAAAAAGTTTAAAAACATATAAAAACTAAACATCCCAGAGATACATATGTGATTAAATTTCATTTCAAAAATTAAGACAATAAAATTCACACTTCTGAGCAGAAGGCAGGGAAGTAGCCCTACAGGGAGATGCGGCATTTGTAAGTTACACTGTCATATTATATTACATATTGTATTATTATAATATTCCATCATAACTTTTATAAGTGTGCCACATATTCTTTTGAATGTATCAAATATTATATAATAAAACATTTTAATTAACTTAAAACAAAATCCTAGACAATTTTGTATAATATGGTCCCTACTGTTAACAGTATTTCTTAGCATATAGAAGTTCAACAGAAGTTCAAAGATTAAGAAAAAATAAGAATCCTAATTCTTAACTAGAGTAGCCTTAGAACAATGAATAAGAAGGTTAACAACAGTATTTATTGGGCAACCCCTATGGTTCGACATGGTTCGGCTGCATCTCCACCCAAATCTCATCTTGAATTGTAGCTCCCCAAATTCCCACATGTTGGGGGAGGGACCCAGCGGGAGATAACTGAATCATGGGGGTGGTTTCCCCCATACTGTTCTCTTGGCACTGAATAAGTCTCATGAGATCTGATGATTTTCTAAGGGTTTCCCTCTTTCACTTGGCTCTCATTCTCTCGTTTGCCACTATGAAAGACGTGCCTTTTGCCTTCCGTCATGATTGTGAGGCCTCTCCACCCACACAGAACTGCAAGTCCATTAAACTTCTTTTTCTTTATAAATTACTCAGTCTCTGGTATGTCTTTACCAGCAGCATGAGAACAGACTAATACAAGTCAAAAAGTTACACAACTAACACATGGGACAATTAGTGAGTAGCCCAAGAGTGAAATTATTTGTAAGACTAGAAACTCTTTCCTGGCTCTGTATCTTCATTCCTGTCTTTCTGCTTCCTGACCTCTTCCTCTCCCCTCTTCTAGGTCCAGTCACCTCCATGGAGTCTTCCTGATCCCCTGCCCAATGCTTTGTACTTCTCCTATGTCACTTATCCCATGTGGCATCGTGCTGATTGGGGTTCCAATGGAGAACCCCACCTCCCGAGTCTGTGGTTCTTTTAGCCGCCCCCAAGTGATGTCTCACTGAGACACGCAAATGATGCCATGAAAGAGACAGCAGTGAACCAGCACTTGTAGAAACATCTGACATCCCAAGAACACTACTTGACCATGATCTATGACAAATTCACTTATGTCATACTCTCCTTCACTTCCATGGCAAGGAGGGCTATCAAGTTTCCCTGAATTGTCTGGTAGTGAGTGGCTCCAAACTGCCTGTTTACTTACCACTCTCAATTTCCTGCAGGCAGTTCCAGCCAGCACCTGTCAGCTTTAGGTTAGATTAACCAATTAGATTCTTCCACCACTCCATCAACCCTAAATCCTCAAATCTACATCTTCCTCCTTGTTCCCAGGTCACCTCTTTTCTAATGAGTCCCAAATTTCTACATCCGTGTGTAACAATAATTTCCTTAACTGTATACAGCCCTGTGATATGGATATATGTCCCTTACTAAAACGTGAGCTCACTTGCATCTCTTTATCCATTTAAGGTCTAGCATAGGTTTCTCAGCCTCAGCCTCAGTACTACTGACATTTGCGGCTAGTGTAGAGGGGCGGTCCTGTGTGTTACAGGGTGTCTAGCAGCATCCCTGGCAGTTACCTATAGAGGCTAGTAGCACACATTCCCACCATATTGTGATGACAACCAAAAATATCTCCAGATACTGCCAAATATCTCCTGTCACCACTGTCGAGAACCACTGACTCAACATAAATCCTGATTCTGCTCAGTCATCACAAGGTCTTTTAAATTTGGATAACTCTTAAATAGAAATTAAACAGAATTTCAGAAAAAGATGTGTTCAACGTGAATTTCAATATTTGGAGGGAAATTGCTTTACTAATGGCTGCACACAGATTAAGTTTTGAATCCTAGGATAGGAAATTCAGTGCTTTTTTTTTCCAAGTTGGACTTGGGGACTATTACCCAGTGAAGTCACTTACGCTGAAGACACTAGAAGGATTTGTATCATAGTTTTTATATTCAGATATTAATCCACTTGAAATAAATAGTATTTTCCAAGTCAGCTTGCAATTGTGATTTAGGGTTATTTGGAACCACCTAAGCAGAGACTTGAGTTACTGTCACAGAAAGAGAAGAACTGCAGTTTCCTATTTTTGTTAACTAAATCAAAGCAATGTGCAATTGCAAAATAGATTTGAAAAGACTTAGTTTTAAATTAACAAACATAAAAGGCAGAAAATTGACCTCTCCCTTATTCTTTCATTCCACTCCCACCCACCCTGTGGGCCAATGCGGTTGGGTTTTTCTTTTTTTGACAGGGTCTCACTCTTCGCCCACCACTGCAGTGATCTCGGCTCACTGCAACCTCTGCCTCCGGGGCTCAAGCAGTTCTCCCACCTCAGCCTCCCAAGTAGCTGGGACAACAGGCATGCACCACGGTGCCCAACTAATTTTTGGTATTTAGTGTAGAGGCAAAGGATGTTTCCTAGGCTGGTTTCAAACTCCTTGGCTCAAGCAATCCACCCACCTCAGCCTCCCAAAGTGTTGGTATTACAGGTGTCAGGCACCTGACCTGGCCAATTTTTTATTTACTAAACATCTTTCAAAAACGACTCTTCCTCCCTTCCTCCCCTCTTGACCTCCCTCCAGACCTTCCAAATCTCTTCTACAAATTGCCAGACTTCTAAAATGCACATCTGATCCTTCCATACTCCTGTTAAAAAATACCAGAATTTCCTGTAGCACGCTTGTAAATGCTAAGAATTTTCTTTCTTCTCTTCCCTTCTCTGCTATTTTTGTGCATAAAAAACAAACCCAAAAAACTAGAAAAATATGGAAAAGTTCCTAAAAAGAAGGCTCAAAAACCACTGTTTGTCCACCCAGAAAAACCAATCACTATTAACATTCTTGTCTATTTGTTTTTTTCTAAATAAACATTTTAAAATAATTCATTTATAAGTACGTCTTATATTCTGCCTATTTTAATGAATGGTATACTGCAAGCATTTTCAAGTTATTAAAGTACTTACTGTTTTAAAAGTTTTGAGGTAGTGAGAGTAATATCTAACTTTTATTTGAATTCTAAGTTGCATATGAACTATACTTGCAATATTTTCTTGTGCCATAATTTGAAAAAACATATTTAGAACACTGTATGTGTATTTTATAAGCTGGTTTTTAACAGCTTTATGTAATTGCTAAAACAAAAACAAAATCTAGAGGCATTTTCCCTCTAGTCATCAGTAAATCTGCCAAAGCCCTTTACAGTTCTAATTACAGAAGTTCTACGGTAATCTGTTATTATGAAAATTCAAACATTATAAATCAGGTTAAATCTCATCAACCACAGTTCCCAAATCTTCATGCATACTTTGATGTGACTATTAATACTAGCTTGGACTGACTTACAGATATTTTACTCCGAATATCCTTACATATTGAGGTCCTTACAAAAAATAAAGCATTAGTTTGAATTTTTAAAGAGATTTAAGCATTCGGCAACTTGCTTGAGGATATTTTCTGTTAGCGGGATTTAAATCTACTTTATTCTTTGTAACTGCTTTATAGTATTCCACACTGTGACAAAGCCTTTTCTGCTTAAGCCCAACCTGCTATACAAGAGAGTTTGCCACAGTACATGAAATATAAAATAAATTCATAACTATTTGAAAACTGGCATCAACTGACAAAAGGTGGGATATCTTCAGAGGAAATTAGAAAGTGAACATCTTCCTAAATAAAAAAGAATAATGCAGGATTTGATAACCTGCTTTTTATTTCAAAAAAATGTAGAAAAATTCCTATTTTTGAAAACTGCTAATGAAAGAAAACTCTTACTTGATTGGGTAAAAGAGGAATAATATATTTGCATTTTCAGTTATAATTGCTCAATTCATGCAGTTCCTGACTTACAAGGAGCTTTTAATCCAAAGTTCGTTAGTGGAAACATTACAAGGTAACAGAAATGTGTTATGCCTTAATAAGGGTGTGGGTTAACCTTATTAGGGTAGGGAACATAGTTAGTCTACATAGAAAGATAAAAATTTGAACTGTTTTATACATATTAAGGAAATTAAATTCACAATTTAAAACTTTCCCAGGAAAAATCACCAGGCCCAGATGGTTTCACTGGATAACTCTATCAAACATTTAAAGAAGAAATAATACACCAACTCTTCAGAATACAAAGGAGCAAACAGTTCCCAAATAATTTTATAAGGCCATCATAACCCTGATACAAAAATCTAATAAGAAACTAGAGGAAAAAATAAAACACAGATAAATAGTATTCAGAAATATAGATGTACATATTCTTAACAAAATATTAGCAAATCACATCCAGCAGTATAAAAAGGGCTAACAGAGATTTTAACCAAATGAAGTTTATCACAGAAATGTAAAACTGGTATTAAATTTGGAAATAAATTAGCATGTTTCACTGTACTAACAAAATAAAAGAGAAATGCCATACTATCATCATAATAGATGCAGAAGAAAACATTTGACACAATTCAGTACCCATTCATGAGTTTAAAAAAATTAATTCTCACCAAACTAGAAATAGAAGGAAACTTCCACAATCTGTACAGGGTTAACTACAGCCTTTAGCTAACGTAAAAATTAATGGTGAAATATTGACTACTTTCCCCTAAGACTGGAAACAATGCAAAGAAACCCACTCTCACCACTGCTGTTCATGATTGTATGGATGTCCTAGCAGTGCAATAAGGCAAACAAACAAACAAAAACAAGCATAAAAATTAGAAATAAAAATGCAAAATTTTCTGTATTCACAGGCAACAGAAAGAACAAAGTAAAGGAATCTACCAAAAAAAAACCAAAAAACCTAAAAAACCTGTTGAGACTAGTGAATTTAGCAAGTTGCAGGATACAAGGTAAATGTACAAAAACAATTATATTCCTATTTACCAGCAGCAAACAAATGGAAAATTAAAAATGAAAACATTTACAATAGCTCAAAACCCATAAAACACTTAGAAATAAATTTAACCAAAAAAAAAAAAAAAAAAAAAAAAAAAAAAAAAGGTGGGGCAGGGGAGAACTCAAAAATGACACCTGCAAAACACTGTGGAAAGAAATTAAAAGAAGAAATATACCATATTCATAGATGCGCAAAATCAGTGGCTAGGATTTCAGTTCTCCCCAAATCGATCTATAGATTCCCTGCCATTTTGACCAAATTCCTAGCAACACTTTTTTGTATACATTGATAGGGTGATTTCAAAATTTATATGAAAAAGTCTGTAGAATATCATAAAATCTTGACTATTTACTAGGGATCAATAAAGTAGGAAGAGTCCAGATTTCTTGGGCACCTGGGTATGTCATTCATCAAAACGACAAATTGAGGAGGAACTAAATGAAGTTGGGGGTAACCACAGATGCAAAGAAATTCATCTTAGATTTACTGAGTCTGAGGTAGTGAGGCGGATACAGAGTTGGGGGAAGTGTAGTATCAAATGGAATTCAGTCAGTAGGTGGGTTCAGGATCTGGAGCTCGAAGGACAGGGCTGAACTGACAGATGAAATCCTAAATTTATCAGCTTATAAGGGGAAAAGGAAACTATTGTCTGGATGAGATTGTATAGTATATGAAAAGTGGAAGCAGAACATTTTGCTGAATTATTAAAGTAGCTTTCTATGGTGTCTCTGCTTTACACTTGTCCCTCTATTCATAACACAACGGCCACGTTGATCCAATTAAAACATAAGTCAGGTCACAATCTTTCTCTGCTTCAAACTCTCCAAAGGTTTGATTCACTTGAAATAAAGGCCAAAAGCCTTACAATGGCCTGCAGGGTCCTACACCACTGCTTCTCAATCCTGGTGGCATATTAGAATGATCCTGCTTTAGCACAAATCCCTGTTACCTTCCTGTCTTTTTTCCTTCTACTCTCCAACTTGCTCTCTCCACTTCTACTTTCCCTCAAACATGCTAAGTATGCAACTATTTCAAAGCACTTACTGTTTTCCAATGCTCTTCATGTTAGTATACACATGGCTGCTGCCCTCGTCCACTTTGGAACTTTGCTCAAATATTAGTGAAGCCTTCTCTGACTGTCTTGTTTTAAATTGCAAACCCCCACCACCCCTACCTTCCATACTATCACCCTTTCCTGATTTATTTTTCCCGAAAGGACTTATCACTACTACTATCACTATGTCTATATATATATATATATATATATATATATATATATATATATATACACACACACACATATATATGTAAATTATTTTACTTATATTTTTAAAAAATGTATGAAAGTGAAATGCATGTAACAGAAAAATCACCCATTTAAAATAAAGAATTCATTGGCATTTAATATATTCACAGTGTTATGTAACCACCACCTTTATCTAGTTCCAAAACATTTCCATCACTCCAAAATAGAACCCTATACCCATTCAACAGTTTTCACCTATTCCTCCCTCCCCATCAGACCCTAGCAACCACCAATCTGCATTCTGTCTTTAAAGATTTAGCTGTTTTGAATAGTTCACATAAATGAAATTATACAGTATGTGTGATGAATCATATGTGTGTGAGTGTGTCTATGCATGTGTATGAGCGATTAATAGATATATTCCATATTCTATCTTCAGGCTATTGTGAATAGTGCTTCTATAAACATTTGTGTAAAAGTATCTGTTTGAGTAGCTGTTTTCAGTTCTTGGGGCATATATCTAGGAGTGGAATTGCTAGTCATATAGGAATTTTATGTTTAACTTTTTGGGCCACTGCCAAACTCGTTCTCCACATCATCTGAACCATTTTACATTTCCACCAGAAACGTATGACAATTCCAATTTCTCTACATCCTCACCAACGCTTGTTATTTTTCATTGTTTCTGTTTTTATTATAGTATCTTGATAGATATATAGTCATTTATTATTGTGGATTTGGTTTCTTTGTTTTTTGGGGGTCTTTTCGGGGTTTTTTGAGACAGTCTTGTTCTGTTGCCCAGGCTGGAGTGCAATGGTGCGATCTCAGCTCACTGCAACCTCCACTTCCCAGGTTCAAGTGATTCTCCTGCCTCAGTCTCCCAAGTAGCTGGGACTACAGGTACGTGCCACCATGCCTGGCTAATTTTTGTATTTTTAGTACAGATGAGGTTTTGCCATGTTGGCCATCCTGGTCTCGAAATCCTAGCCTCAAATAATCTGCCCACCTCGGCATCCCAAAGTGCTGGGCTTACAGGCATGAGCCACTGTGCCTGGCCCACTGTGGTTTTGATTTGCATTTCTCTAATGCCTCATAATATTGAGCAAATTTGCTGCCCATTTGTATGTCTTCTTTGGAAAAATATCTATTCAAGTCCTTTGCTCACTTTAAAGTTGGGTTGTTTGTATTTTTGTTGTTGCATTGTTAAGAATTCCTTACATATTATGGATATGCAGACCCTGAGATACATGGTTTGAAAATATTCTTTTTTTTCCTTTTGAGACGGAGTTTTGCTCTTGTTACCCAGGCTGGAGTGCAATGGTGCCATCTCAGCTCACTGCAACCTCTGCCTCCTGGGTTCAAGCAATTCTCCTGCCTCAGCCTCCTGAGTAGCTGGGACTACAGGCGCGTGCCACCATGCCCAGCTAATTTTTTTTTGTTGTATTTTTAGTAGAGATGGCGTTTCACCATGTTGACCAGGATGGTCTCGATCTCTTGGCCTTGAGATCCACCCGCCTCGGCCTCCCAAAGTGCTGAGATTAAAATATTCTTTCCTTTTCTGTATGTTGTGTTTTTACTTTCATGATAATGTTGTTTGATGCATGCAAGTTTTTAAATTTGATGAAATCTTATTTTTTCTTTTGTTACTGATGTTTTTGGTGTCATCTCTAAGAATCTACTACCAAATCCAAGGTTATAAATATTTGCTACTGTTTTCTTCTAAAAGGTTATGGTTTTAGCTCTTATGTTTAGGTTATTGATCATTTTCAGTTTGTATATCTAGTGTGAGGCAGGGATCTAACTTTATTATAATTTTTCATGTGGCTGTGTAGTTGCCCCAGCACCACTTGTTGAAGAGACTGTTCTCCACTAAATGGAGAGCTAGATTGTTTTCCATTGAATGGTCTTGAAATCCTTGTCAAAAATCAATTGGCCACAGATGTTTGGGTTTATTTCCAGACTTTCAGTTCTTTTCCATTGATCTCTATATCTCTTCTTATGTCAATACCACACTATTTTGATTACTGTATATTTGTAGTTAAGTTGTCAAATTGGGAAATATGAGTCTTTCGACTTTGTTTTTTTTCAATGTTGTGTTGTATTTTACTTTTAAAAAATTATTTATTGTCTCTCTTTCCCTACCACAACATAGCCTCAGTTAGGATGTGGACTTTTGTCCATTTTGTTCCCCACTGTACGCTAGCACCTAGAATACGGCCTGACACATACTATGTGTTTGATGTGTGCTAAATGAATGAGTGGGCTCCTGAGAAGATAAGGTCATCCACAGCTGAGATAAGGGTGAGGATGGGAGTATAAGATGTGTGGAAGAAAATACCAAGGTTGAACAATTTCTGTCAAAGAGGAGTTTAAATGGCAGGGAGGAGAAAAGTCCGGACCTTGGGCTCTAGTGCCAAGGGGCCCTTTCAAGGCTTTATTGGCAGACAGAGCAAACAGTAGCAGCAGCTATGCTTGTCTGCAAGTCCGTCTTTAGTATTTCAAATGTACAAAAACTAAAAATCATTTAGTAACGATCTCATTAAACATTTTCTTTTATTCGAAAATAAAACATCAGGTAAGACGAAATAGAACGAACAACAATGAATTGTTTTCTTTGAACTGAGAGGGAAAATAGCTTTAGCAGTTTATCTCAAAAGTCTCCATAACTTTTAGCGCATACAGATAACTCTTTTTGATAAGTTAACACAATTTTACAATCATATCATACTATATATAATGCAAAGCAACATACTGACCTTTTCAAACACATTGTGAACAAAATCTTAAATAAACACACTTACCGCTTTTAGTCAAATTAAATAACTGGGCAGTGACATCAGCAAGTCTGAACTTCACTGTTACTAATGGAACAGAAGCCAGTGAAGAAAAAACAGAATTACAGGGCACACGTGATGCAGTTAAGAAACTCTTTAGCAACTTTCTTTGATGCATACTGCTTTCTTTTCCAATGTAAAATACTTAAAATATAAATAATTATGGAAGTCCAAAGAGTACCCTACTGTTAATATATATTATGTAAACTGCCACTAGATAACTATTTGTCTTACATAGCAAATATTGCTAGGAAGAGATTAAGCAACAGATTGCCACTCCACAAATCAAGCAATACGGTCCATCTGTTTCTAGGTTCCATTACGGTACACCTACTGCTGGTTAATAAACTGTTAAGCAGAGGATGCAAGTGTACCTCTTATTTGATTTTTTCAAAATGAACAATGTGTTCTTCATATTATTTGGCAGGCAGACTGATACCTGCTGGGAGTTAGACATGCATCTCTTGATCTTCCTTGCCTGGATAATGATTTGCAATAATATGTGAAGTGTATAAACTGTCACTAAAATTGCACAGCTCTGGGATTTGCCAGGTGCGAATAGCTCTACTCAAGCCTCAGGGAAAATATGTGATTGCCCTATGCAATCATCCCAGCTTTAATTATGGTCTGGTCCTATTATTCTCTGGAAAACAGTGGCAGTCTGGAGAGAGCTTTGCCACCTGCTTAGTCTTCAATTCAGTCACTAAAAGGCCGTGGGCAAATTCATTGCCTCAGGCATTTTATTACCTCATCTGCAAAACCCACTCCAAGGGCAACTCTGCTACGCATCCTTCAAACACAGCTCAGACATCCCAGGACTCTGTGACTTCCCCAGATGGAATTATCTTCTCAGTCAGGACCTTGTACACATTTCTATTTTCACTTGGGACAATTTATCGTCCATTTGTCTCTTTATTGAACAACAAAGCCTTTAAAGACAGCAGGTATTTTACTCATTTCTGTAGCTCCAATCTCTCCCATAAAAAAGGTGTTCAATAAATTCTTATTGTTATTTATATTACATGACTATAGCACCCAGTGGTGCCCAGGATATAGCAGATGCTTAATACATATTAATTTTTGGTAATTTCCTTCTTTTCCTTAAGATTTAACTTGTTTTCATCCTTTTATCACCATTCTGCCATGAGACCTCAGTCCAGCTCTTATCACACTTGACCACTGAGGGAAGACAGAGACGATTTTGCCCCCATGGGACATTTGGCAATGCATGGGGAAATTTTGGGTTGTTGTAACTTGGGGAGGGAGGTGCCACTGGCCTCTAGTGGGCAGAGGCCAGGGATGCTACTAAACACCCTACAAGGCAGAGGATGGCTGCCACCAGAATGATCGGGCTCCAAATGCCAACAGAGTTGAGTTTGAGAAACCCTCATCTAGACTTTAATTACTTGAAATCAACTTCGGGTTGTTTTACCCCAGTCCCATTCTTTCTCTGTTTTAATCCATTCTTCCTGAAAATCTTAATCATTCTTATTCTGTTCAAAAGGTCTTACACTTCTTTTGAATATCTTCTTTCGTTTGTTACAGTTACTGCCAAATTTTCAGTGACAAAGGCAGAACTGGAGCCATTTCAACAATTCTTATTTCCAGCCAGACATGGTGGCTCACACCTGTAATCCCAGCACTCTGGAGGCCGAGGCAGATGGATGGCTTGAGCCCAGGAGTTTGAGACCAGCTTCAGCAGTATGGCCAACCCCCATCTCTATTAAAAAAAAAAAAAATTAACTGGGTGTGGTCCTGCAGGCCTATAGTCTCAGCTACTAGGAAGGCTGAGGTGGGAGGGTCACTAGAGTCTGGGGAGTTCAAGATTGCTGTGAGCCGAGACTGCGCAACTGCATTCCAGCCTAAATAAGAGGGCGAGATCCTGTCTCAAAAAAAATTTTTTTAATGCGTTTGTTATATTTTGTAAATGTTTTGTTCATTGTTTTTAAAAAAGAGATGTGGTCTCGCTATATTTTCTTGCTATGTCTCAAGTGATCCTCCCACTTCAGCCTCCCAAAGTGCTGGTATTACAGGTATGAGCCACTGCACCTGGCCAAAAATTCTTATTTCTAATCTGCATGCTTTACAACTTTTTTTTAAACCAAACAAAGTTTAAAATAAGGAGAACACCAAGAAGAAGGAAAAAGACTCTAAGGAAAGGCAGCTAATTTTTTCCTTCACTGATCAAATTTCTACAGCTACAAAGGCCAAATGGCCTTTCAAATTTCATTTGAAGAATAAATGCTGTGTCACTGAACGTTATATCACACACTGGACTGTTATCTCTTATGCTGGCTAGTTATCTTTTATTCTAACCATGATTTATTTAAAATTAACGTGAACAAAAATTGGTAGGTTTTAGAAACAGGAAATTAAAAAAATGTTTTATTCCTTTTATTTATATGACCATATGTTTTGGAATTCCACAGAAGTAATTATCTTAGATATGAAAAGACATTAATAAATAGGTGGAAAAAATAGTTTCTTGAGAAACATGCCATTAAAAACCATATTCCATGCAAATCATACTTCTGATAAGAGATACATAATATCCAGAATATATCTCACCACCAGGAAACTGAGGCAAAAAAGAAAAAAATTAACAGAATATATTTTAAAATTATTATAGCTGAACAACAACAAAAAACAAACCACCCAATTAAAAAGGGACAAAGCACTTGAACAGACACTTCTTCAAAGAAGAGATACAAATGGCAAATAAGCAATTAAAAGGAGGTTCAACATCATTAATTACTAGGGGAATGACTGCTTTTCACCATGTACCACTTCATACTCACTAGGATGGCTCTTATCAACAAAACAGAAAGTAAGTGTTGGCAACAACGTGGGAAAATCAATAATGTGGAAAAATCTGCACATTGTTGATGAGAACGTAAAATGGCTTAGGGGCTGTGGGGGAGAGTTTGGTAGCCCCTAAAAAATGGAAACTTAGAATTATCATGTGACCCAGTAATTGAACTCCTAATTATACACCAAAAGCAACTGAAAATAGGTACTCAATGTTCACAGCAGCACTATTCACAATAACCAAAAAGTGAAAACCTAAACATCCATCAACAAATGAATGAATAAACAAATTGTTATATATATATACACACACACACACAAACATACATATATATATATATATATACAATTAAATATTATTCAACCATTAAAAAGGAATGAAATTTTGACACATGCTACAACGTGGATGAACCTTCAAAACATTATGCTGAGAGGAATAAGGCAGACACAGAAGGACAAGTAATGCATGATTCCACTTACTTATGTGAAATAGCTAGAATAGAGAAACTCGTCAAGAAAGTAGAATGAAGGTTTCCAGCAGTTAAGATAAGGGGAAAATGGGGACTATTTTTTTAAAGGGTACAGAGTTTCAGTTTGGGAGAATGAAAAATTTCTGGCAACAGATAGTGGTGGTAGTTGTACATCAGCATGAATGTGCTTAATGCCACTGAACTGTATACTTTAAAATGTTGAAAATGAGGTCATGTGTGGTGGTTCATGCCTGTGATCCAGGGCTTTGGGGGGATAGGTGGAAAGATTGCTTGAGACCAGCAGCATAAGGCTAGCTTGAGCAACAGAGGGAGATCCCACCTCTACAAAAGTTTTTGTTTTGTTTTAATTAGCCAGGCATAGTGGTACCCACCTATAGTCACAGCTACTCAGGAGGCTGAGGCAAGAGGATGACTACAGCACAGGAGTCTGAGGCTGCAATGAGCTATGACTGCACCACTGTACTCCAACCTGGCTGACAGAGCAAGACCCTGACTCCAAAAATAAACAAGTAACTGTTAAAATGCTAAATTGTATTACTACGTATATATGTATATTTTAACACAATAACAAAATTCTATTCCAAATGTTATAGTAATTTGCTTCATCACTACCTTCAAGGGATTTTACAAATGGAGTCTCTCCCTCTGCCAAATTAGAGGTATTTTAATAAACTCTATTTCAGGTGGAAAATAATGTGTCATCAGTGCCTAGAAGCCTTGGAAGAAAACAGAATCCCTGATAAGGTAAAATGCTGGGAAATCTTCCCACTTGCCCAGGCCCAGTGACATAGGTTAATCTCCTTTCAGTAGCTCAGCCTCTCTGAAGGACAGCCACTCCCGTGAGATCCCTGGCAGGCTGCCTGCCTTTCAGATCTTTCTTCTACTTAATGCTGATTAATGTAAACATATCCATTTTCTCTGATGGTTGTGGTTTGGGAGGGAAGAAGGAAGTACCGTTTTTAAAATAACATTTGCTTCTATTTGCTTCTATACTAAAAAGGGGAGAAAATATGGAACAATCTCTAGAGAAATAATTTTTTTTAACGAGATCTATTTTCTATTTCACAGCCATCCAATGGCAATGTTACATGCCATGAATCAACATTATTCAGCTTTTCTCAGAACAAGTTATTCTTGTAATGAAAACTATAAAATTTCTTCAGTCAAAACAAATAAGCAAACACAACAAATATTCCTAGATTCAATAACGGTGAGCATTCTGAAAGAAGACAGAAATATAAATTTATTTTCATGCGCGAACACATAAAGTCATGCTAAAATCTACTAATACCCAAGAGTCTCCATGACTTCAAATCAATTGAAAGTTCACAAAATTTGAAATTCATTCTTTCATAAAACTGACTTTATGATCCCTCCTGAAATAGGAACATGACAGAATAGAATCTACCACATTAAACTATTATTGGGTTAGGTGAATTTACCTTACAATACACAACTAAATACAAGAATATTTGAAGTTCATTTTAAAAATATACATTATCATCACTCCTGGATTTGGGGACACTGTAGCCCAGAGAAAGTGACATATTAATTGTTTGAGTCTCATCAGATAAGAGTCAGAAGAAAAAAAATAAGTGAAAATAAAAACGAATTAGCAACTAAACAACTAATTTATGGTGAGGGGGAGAAAGAACACATACAATCTCACTGTAAAATCAGAAACTCTCCAACAACTGCTTGATTTCTTTTTTTTTTTTTGAGATGGAGTTTCGCTGTTGTTACCCAGACTGGAGTGCAATGGCATGATCTCAGCTCACGCAACCTCAGCCTCCTGGGTTCAGGCAATACTCCTGCCTCAGCCTCCTGAGTAGCTGGGATTACAGGCATGCACCACCATGCCCAGCTAATTTTTTGTATCTTTAGTAGAGATGGGGTTTCACCATATTAATATTGAATTTCACATGAAACCAAGGGCCATGCCTAAAAGGAATATATAGGGCCCAAATGAAGACTCTTGGTTTACCAGCTAGCCTCATGCTCATGGCATGAAGCACTATGGTAAGCAGATGTCATTGGAATTTACATTTAAGAAGCCACTTGGGAAGCCTTGGTCTACGTTTACTTACATCCCTGAGATACAGTTCTCTGGGCCACTCAGATAGTTTGAGCTTTGGGCTAGAATGTTAATGTTGATCGGATATCATTTTTAAAGTTTCAGTGGAGATTTTAAATTATTTTTTAAATTGAAGAGATTAGACACAGTTTTTATTGTTGCTCATTAACACTTCTTTGGAAGACAGAATCAGTATTCCATTGCCTGTCTGCTCTATAGTGAAAGGAAAGTAGAATGGGCATTAAACCTGCAAAGAGGGGAGTCTAGAGGTCATGCCTAATGGTTGGGGTCATTTAAGGTAGGTTTAGAATGCTGTATATTTTTCCATGTAATAGTCTGAATATTACGATCATATTCAAACATTTCAATGGTAAGCCACCATAACAGTTACACAAGAGAAGGCCAACACTACCTTGTAGAGATCATGGTATAAATTTCTAGTATTACTACCTACATTCTCTACACATATGTAATAACCTGTATACAATTTACACATACACATATATAGTCAGCATATTCTTTTAGAAACACTGCATGCCACCCAGCAAATGTGGTATTTTATTATTTAAGTTTGGAAGGGCCCACAATTTAATGCTTCCAGAAGCAAGAGGCAACATGATACAATGGGTAAGACACAAGATTTGGAGGAAGACGACTCCAGTCTGAGTGCTGGTGCCATCACTGATACCTTCAAATAATCACTTCCATACTGTTTCCTCCTCTGTAAAATGGAAACGATAACTACCTTTTGTGCAGAAGCACTGAGGGAATCTGAGAGAAAGCAGTTTGAAAACAGTAAACTAAGATAATATTATCGTTTATTATCAACAAAGAGTTATACTTCTGTTTATTTCTCCTGTATGCTTCACTGTGGGAGTTAAAAGGTGCCAAAAAAATTTTTTAAACAATCTCTTTAAACTAAAATGTAATCACCATTGACTCCAGGATCCTCAAATGCACTATCCTGGAATGTAGAAATGGAACCACAGTGAACGTGAGGAGAGGGAGGGATGAAAACGCAAACCACAGAGGATTTGCAGGGCAATGAGACGACTCTGCCTGATACCACCATGGTGGATATACATGTCATGATACACTTGTCCAAACCCACAGAATGTGAAACACCAGGAGTGAATCCCAGCGTAAACTACGGCCATGGGTGACGACGTGGCAATGCAGGTGCATCGACTGTGACAAATGTACCACTCTAGTGAGGGGCGTTAGTAATGAGAGGCTGTGCAGATGTGATGGCAGGAGGCATGTGGGAACTCTCTGCACGTTCTGCTCTATTTTGCTGTGAACCTAAACTGACCTAAAAGTAGTTTGTTAATTAACAAGAACATAATAAACCTATGAGCTTTCTCAAAATGCCATTTTCTTACTGTACCCCTGTGTGCTGATAGCACTGCTCTCTAACCACTTGCCCAAGCTAGAAATCACAGAGCCACCCCTGATGCACCACAGTCTGATGGAGATTTTATTCTTTCTTTTTCCTCAATCCCACACTCAAATATAGCGGATGGGGTCTGCCACAGACTCCTTGGACAGGTCCCACCCCAGACATCCCCAGTGACTCCATTCCACCTCCGGTCAGCACCTCCTACAGTGCCTCCCTTCACAAGACTACCCCCTAGAAAGCATTCTGCTGTCTGGGCCTCTCGTGGGCTCTCATTCTAAGTCTAGAGCAGGCCTCATCACTCTCCTGCATGATACCTCACTGTGACACTGGAGCAGAAGGGGACAGTAATTATGTCTGCAAGTTGAAATTCAAAGAGCTGCATGTGCGCTTTAAAATGTTTTCCCCAAATTTCTACTCTGAGTCTGTATCCATACATTCTACATTTAAAAGCCCACTAAGTATCATGAGGTAGGAGTTGTGAGTTGATGCTTGTAACATCAATTTCAAATAAGGCTGTTCGCAGTCTGGCCTCCCCAGACTACATTCCCAGCCTCATCTCTTTTCACTCCCTTTGCCCATCCCTCCTTCCCTCCCTGCCCAGAAGGCCCCTGTGCAGCTGTATCTTTCCAGCTCTTTCTTCAGAACAGAGCTGGAGGTCAACTTCCTGGAAGCCTTCCCTGGCAGCCTCCAGGCAACAGCACTGATCATCTCTCCGCTGTTCCTCTGGACTTCCACAGCACCTAGCATGTACTCACAACAGCACTTACCACACTTGACTCCCCAGGTTTGGTATGTATTTTCTCCAGAGACACTGAGCCTCCTGGCCAGCCACAAGCCAAGCCGCACTGTGGTCTGTACCACCTACCTGGCACCAGGTCTGGCACGTGGGAGGCCATCAATAAATGTGGAATGAAAGTAAAACCCAGTTTTATCAATACCATTAACTACTGTATTGCTATTAATAGTATTATTACTATTATTATTTTGAGAGAAGGTCTTGTTCTGTCACCCAGGATGGAGTGCAGTGGCTTGATCACAGCGTACCGCAGCCTCAACCTGCCAGGTTCAATCAATCCTCCCGCCGCAGCCTCCTGAGTATCTGGGACTACAGGCACACCACCATGACCAGCAATTTTTTTTTTCTCATAGAAGGGTTTCACCATGTTGCCTAGGTTGTTCTCAAACTTCTGGGCTCAAGCAATCTGCCCCACTTGGTCTCCCAAAGTGCTGGGATTATAGGCATGAGCCACTGCACCTGGCCAACTATTGTATCATTAAGCCCCATGTAATCAGTAGAAGTTCTAACCTAAAGCCCATTTCTTTACTAATGCAATACAATAAATTTCTTTGAAAGGCACAATTATATAATGCATTCCCTACTTCCTATGCATAGTCTATCAACTTAAGGTAATATTATATAGAGCACAACCTGTCTGTGAATATTTGCAAAGTGTTAAATGGCTATAATCTTTTTAATGTATAATTTTTAATGATGTGTGGGCTATTTTTAAAGTTTTATAGATGTGTGTGTGGAGGAAGGCTGTTTCCTGGCCAAAGGCTGCCTCGGGGGTGGAGTTCATTCTCATAAAGAATCACAAATAAGCCGTGTTATGAACTGCTGTTTGGGGGAGTTCAGATTTTTATTTGCTAAAGAGAATCATGAAGCAGTGGAGATGGTGCCAACTGCTTAGCAAGGAGTTGTGGCCATTTAAAAGCATGCATACCACTTGAATTTGTCTTCACTCTTCCAAATACCCCTTGATTATGTGATTCTTCTGTTCGAACCATTTAATAGTTCCCTTTTGACTGTGGGTTAAGTGGAATAGTCTCCTTTGCCTACAGATTAAATCCAAATTCCTTGTCCTTCCTTCCACCTTACCCTACCAAAACCAACCTATTTAGGAGAGAGGAAGGTGGGGTCATTGAAACCCCAACATATTTAGGAAAGAGAAAGGTGGAGTGGTTCCAGTATCAACAATGAAGTGGACACGAACCTAGCAGCTGAGTATTTCAAGGTAAGACGTGGTCCCTTTCTTCTATAATACTTTTGAGACAGCAATCTAAACACATTATTATCAAGCAAGTAACAGGTGCACTATTCCAACAGTTACTAGAAACAACAGTGTAGCACTCACAGTGGTCTGGAAAAGGGTTGGGTGGGGTTTCCTTTAGGACCAGCCATGCAAACTCACCCTTGAACCAGCAAAGGGTAGCAGGGGAAAACAGGAGGAAACTGTACAAAGGCTGGGTCCTCCTCCTGACAGACTCAGTAAGTAGTGAAATTCCATGACCTAGGGATGTTCTCAGCATCCCTAAGTTCTCATAAAGACTTACTGAAAGAAGCTCTTCCTGTTTATATCTTCTATTTTACTGCTACTTTCTAGTTTACCTCCCAAATCCCAATGGGATCATTCTCATTATCCTTAACAAGAGTAACTAAAAATTCACACACAGTAAATATGGAAGTCTAATCAGGAAAAATACAGTCATCCCCAGGTATTTGTGGGGGATTCAGGCCAGAATCCCCACAGACACCAAAATCCAAGGATGTTCAAGTTCCTTGTATAAAATGGCATATTTGCATATAACCTACCACATCCTCCCCTATATTTTAAATCATCTTAGCTTACTTATAATATCTACTACACTGTAAATGCTATGTAAATGGTTTTTATATCTTATTTTTTATTTATATTATTTTTATTTTTTTCCCAAATATTTTTCATTTGCAGTTGTTTGAATCTGTTGATGCAAAAACCACAGACTCACAAGGCCAGCTGAATAGAGAAATAAATCCAAATAAGTTTGAGGAGGTAAAACATCTTACTATTGGGGAAACATTTTAATATTTACTTTCTTGACCTCTTTCACGCTAACAAGGCTATGAAATCCTAGAGACTAGGATTTCATTTTTGTTACTTTATTTTGTTGTGTGGTCTCCAGGGCCTGGTTTGGGGCCTCACAGGTGGTTTAGATACAATAGCTATGCACAGAGTAAATAACGGGTGAATGAATACCCTACTATACGAGCCCCACAAATTTACAAGATTCACCTCCTAAAGTGATTGCTACATCCACAACATTGCAACACTTTAAAACCCCAAAATATAATTAATACAACTTAAAAAAATTTTAAAAAATGTGTATTTAGAAGATCTTGTACTAAAATTAGATGCAATGACAACAGAAAGCAAGTAGAACTTCCACTCTTTGAAATAATAACAACTTGTCATTATTTCAAACACAGCCAACACTTAATGACTACTCTGTGTAAACATGTAGTCAATACGCTGAAAGGGAAGCATTTATGTCCATAAGTGTTTGTCTTTGACAAATATTTTATTCAACTCCTATTCCTAAAACTAAAATTCTACTTCCACTAGAAAACAAAGAATGACTAAATACATGAATGAGAGAAAGAAAACCACGAGATCTAAAATCTTTTTAGCTTAACACGTTTTTCATCTTCCACATTCGTTACCACCATTCCTGGCTTCTAATAATCACTTATATCATTAATAATAATCACCCATATCATTAATCCCTGGTGGCCTCGATTTATGAACAAGTTGTGCTCAATCCTGCGTAGCGATTTGGAAACTGGAATTTACTTCTCCCTAGAAAGAATGTCATGAGTGCTGATGTACGTCCCTGGCCAGCTCACTAGGATCCTCTTAACTCATAATGCAGGTGCCGTTAATACTGCTACCACCAATTCAAATATGTGATGCCTGCCTTTGGCATCTACCAATCTGCTTTCTGCAACACCCTCTTTCCACCCTTAGGTGCCTTGAACTTCTTAACAGTGCTACTGCCCAAGCCTTTAAACGACTTACTCTTCCCCACCCCTCCTCCCAGCCAAACTCCAATTCTCTCACTTGTGATTCTCAGCAAAGAAAGGAGCAAAATCAATCCATGGACTTATGATGAGGTGTACCTGATAAAATAAGTCAAATATTCTGTCACAAAGTGGGAAACTGATGGAATTTGTGAATCCTTTTCTGAGTTACCATTAATTCCTGAAACGTGGTACTATCAAATCAGTTAAATTTAGCTACAGGAATTCAGAAAGCAACTTCTGGCACTTCCGTTGAATGCTACTATCCATCAAATGCTTCTTTAAAAGAGATCTGCAAATCTGCTGTAAACCTTTCGTAAACCACAAGTACTTAAGGCAAAATCCTTCAGGACTATATTAACCATTTCACAATTATTGCATTTTGTGAAAACAAATCAAAATACACAGCAACCAAAGTAAATCTGTATTTGATAGGCTTCTAGTCAGTTTAACAGACTAAAAGTAAAAAAATATCAGGCTGTATGGAAGAAGATATGCCACAGACTAAACCAAGGATTTAAGGCAAATGGCCCAGTCTATCTAGGGACATGCCCTCAGGGTCAGCGGGTTCAGAATGTCGCTAACCTCACAGTGTTCACACTGCCACTACTTGGAAATTCTAAGTTGTCAGAATCCTCAACTCAGAATCCCCAATGTCACCAACATGTTTCAGTGACCCAAGACCACGTGTGCTATCCAGATTCCATTGTTCAGCGGTAGGAAACCAGCAAATGGAGTCCTGGGATGAACGGTCATCCTTGGCACTCCCAGTGTTTGTAAACTGAAGATTGCTTTTCACAACTGCAGCACTAAACTCTCCTCAGGATTGAGTACACATTTTCTATTTATAGTCCCTTAGAATTAAATATGAAAAAGAAATGGAAGTGATCAGATATTAAGTATTAAATTTCCCCAAAGGGAATTTCACATAAAAATAATCCCCACCAGTGGCATCAGCTAATCAGAATACCAAAGAACGAGACAGAGAGAGAAAATCTTGATATTTCATATCTAAAAAAGAAGAACTAGAAATTGTCAGTATAGGAAAAAATCAGACTCCATAGGTCTACTTTACAATTATTCTTTGGGTTAAACATTCTTTGAATTAAATATTGTCTGGGGAATGAGGGGAAAGAACCAAAATCTCTTCAGTGCTTATGACTTCTAAAGTGTTACAGCCTTGTGCACACACATCTATAATCCATTTCTTAAAATTTATGCATTTGGTTTTAAATTCTGAATTTAAATTTTATATTGGAGTCATTTTGATTCTTGAAAAATGGGTTTTGAGTTGATTGGAGCTTCCCAATTAAAACAGCACAATTTAATATATTATACAGGCATGATATTTGTAAGCACATTCTATTTCTTCACATCATATTAACTTTAATACTGGATCATTAAACAGAACATGATGTATTTAAAAATGGGGGTCAGTACCGTTCAACAACAGAATGACCAAGGCACAGAAGGGAGATTCAGCTCTCTGACAAGGCTGCTAACAAGACCCTTTATAAATCCAACGTGAACAAAGCAGCAGCTCATCTCAATAGCAGTCTGCTTTTCTTTTGTAAGCATAGTTTGAAACACATACACTAAAAACAGTATCAATTTTTATGTGGCCATGGTGGTGGGGGAGGAATCAGCATATCGTGTTAGCAATTTTCTGTGGAATCACATTAGAGTTTCATTGTGGTAGCCATATCACATTAAAATCTGTTTTTCTACTAAATGGCTTCCATTGTGTATTCAGTGAATCTGATATGGAAAATTGCTAACGCAATAAGAGTATCATAGAAGCTTTCCTGATTGTTAATGCTCAGCCACAATATTCAGGAGAAGGAGGGTCTCATCTGGGCTGAGGGGATTTCAGGCCTCTTAACAAGTCCTCAGCTCAGATTCAACACCGGCTTCTTGAAAGATGGATCTTCAAGACTTAGTCTATGGATGAAATGCTTTTACAGATTTTATTTCAGAAGGGACCATGGGTTCCGTGAAAAAAATGTGTCATGTATTCATTATTGACAGAGTAATATAAAGGGCACTGTGGTCAGCATTCAGGGAATAAAAAAGGTAGATGAAACACAGCCCTTCCTTCCTGGATCTTGTAAGGATGGTCTGAGGGGAAGAAATAAATTAGTCTGTAAGTAACTTAATACAAGACAAGAAAGACAAGAGTGGAGAAGGCAAAGAGCCACAGATGCTCGAAGGAGGACGTATCTGGGACCAGGGTCATCACAGAAAGTTCCACGAAGGCGGCGCCTGAACAGGGCATACAAGATGAAGAAGTCACATTCGAGGATCTGGTGGGAGGTGGGGAAGCTGGGAAGGCCTCAGCGTGGGTAAAGGTGTACAAGGCAGGAAAGGGAGGGTATGCATGGAAACTAGCATTCTCTATTTTTTTGCTTTTTTTTTTTTTTTTTTTGAGACGGAGTTTCACTCCTGTTACCCAGGCTGGAGTGCAATGGCGTGATCTCGGCTCACCGCAACCTCCGCCTCCTGGGTTCAGGCAGTTCTCCTGCCTCAGACTCCTGAGTAGCTGGGATTACAGGCACGCACCACCCTGCCCAGCTAATTTTTTGTATTTTTAGTAGAGACGGGGTTTCACCATGTTGACCAGGATAGTCTTGATCTCTTGACCTCATGATCCACCCGCCTCGGCCTCCCAAAGTGCTGGGATTACAGGCTTACATAAAACAGGGAAAGACCAGGAAGATAAGCCTGGGAAAGTGGTCTGGGATCAACCTAACACTAAGGGAGGCCAACACCAAAGGAGAGCAGAGTGTAAGTCAGACAAGTGCGGCTGAGGTGTCCCTCGAGGTTCTGGGGTGGGAAGTGTCAGGATGAAGACCACCAGGCAAGAGGAACATCCAATTTTCATGGGTATAATGACTTCTAATGCTAACAGATATCTTGAAATCCTAACAGCTTTAGTCAAGACAAGTTTCTTAAGAGACATAATTTACCAGAATACTTATTTTAAAAGGTTAGTTTATTACCAGGGGACGATTGTTTATTTTTTCAATGTCCTTACTCAGGACATGGACATTTACCAGGATAGCACAAAACATTGTGAAAATGCCCACAGTATTGTAAGTACTTATGCATTTACCTTTTCCACTTTTTTTTTGCTTTAGAATAACTTTCAACTCACTAGCAACAGTAACCAAGGAAATATAAATCCAACAGCCTAGAATCACAACTATTTGAGAAGATTCATGGATTCAACGTACTGCTATATTTACTGTTTTATTCTGGACAGTTTCCCATTTTTTAATTCCTCTCTAAGTGTCTAAAACAATATACATTAAGTCTGCACTAAGTTTCATTAAAGCTTTAAAATTTAGCATAGTATGTTTGGCAAATCAGAAAAACCATGTATTTCTCATAACCTTTACCTTCCCTTAAATCAGAGTACATCCTGTGGATAAGGATTATTTCCCACATATTAAAGCAGAACATGATGGAACTGCTGTCTTATTTATTACAGAGAGAATATCAGATAGAAACTAGTTACCTTAGTGCTATAGTGATCACTTCCAAATACCGTCCCTCAGGTTTGGCAACACATATTGCACTCTCATTAACCAGAATTAAACTATTTGGAAAACAGATTGAATATTTTCATACTGAAATTGAGTATTTTCATCTTTATAAAACAATTTCTGGACAGACTTTTTTCCCTCCAACTGACTACATGTTAGTAAAGATAGTGTGCCAGTTGTTTACTTATCGATAGCTTTCGTACTGTTTCATTTAAAAAACAAAACAAAACTCTTCTTTCTCATCCCACGTCTTGGGTAATCTGAGATGCAAGAGTTGACATCTGTATTTTCTGATTACTCATTAACTACGAATATATAAGTTAAAAAAAGATTTTAAAAGGAGAAAAGCCAAATAGTTCATGTTGACTTTGAAAGACTGATAACTGATGTGGTCATTTTAAAGTACTTAGTTTAACCCAAAATTTGTTAACATCTTTGATTTTTAGTAAACACTGCACTAATAGAAATGCGTTTGTTCATATCAGGAGTATGTCGGCATTCTCTTAAACTTGAAACCACAGAGCTCAAGCATAAAACAGCTCTGACAAAAGATAACCAGTCAAGCATAAAAATGGGAGTTGGTTGTGTGGGAATACATTAAAAGGCCTAAGGCTGTCTGGTAAAGATAGTTGTCTTGCCATCAATGAAGGTGACTATTACCACTAAAAGTTGTTTTTTTGGGATACAGTAGTTGAAATTTCTGTCATCTTGTATTTAAAATGCTCGTTGTTTATAAATCGCCACATCATTTTCTTATCTGAAGCGTCCTTCTTGGATAACCACAAACTTGAAAGCAGTCTAAAATTGTGTTGATGGTCTCCTACAAACACAGGAAAACTCATTTATTGAATCTTTTCTATTTGGAGTTGAGAATGTCTTTGGCTTTTATTTTAAATGCCTTCTTAAATATAGATCACTATTTTTAAAATGTAAACATCCAAAGGCACTTGGAGGAATGCTTAGGCAGGAGATATGCTTGTAGTAGTCACATTTCACTTACCCCGAAGGGTGCCACAACGTTCCACTCAGTGACTTCTTAGGAGGCTGCATTATTAAATGCCTCACGACTTTACGGTCAGCCTGCATGCTTCTTGCTAACCTACCTTTCCAAAAAATCATCCATCCGAGAAATCTGGCAAGCCACCGAAATGGTGCTAGCAAACTGGATCTATCCAAAGCACGCCACAGTGCCCTGTGGGTATCTCACTGTGAACTACAGGGTAAAGAATTTACATACAATTTTATCCCCAAACCGATCTGTGTCATTTGTAGGTTTGTTCTCAGGAGTACCCACGCCAGCCCAAAAAATAAGTCAAGGGAATATTTCCAAACTATCATTTCAAATGTCCACAGCCAAGGGCGGGAGGAGGAAGCAATAGTAACGGGAAGACTTGTCAGCGATTAGCCATCCATAAAAATGTTTTCCCCGCTCTCCTCCTTCCGATCACAAAGCTGGCGTCAGGCAGTCTCCTGTATCTGCGCCCCACCTCGCCCCCTCCCCTCTGCGGAGAGCTGGCACCGAGGGGTGGGCCAAGGAAAAGACAAACACCTCGGTTCCGACGCAGTCCAAGCGCGAGCCCAGAGACACTTGAACAACATTCCTAACTTTGTTTTTCTCACTTCGCGTGCCTCAAAGGTAAACAAAGCGAAAAGCCTCTGCAACAGGAGGCCAGCGAGGCCAACTCCGCCCTGGCGAGTTTAAAAGCGGCCCCCAAAAGGTCACAATGACGACCCCCGCCGCCCCCTCTGTCCGCGGTCCCCGCTCTCCAGCTACAGCAAGCGGCTCCTCAGGCAACTGTCCTGGCCCTGCCCACGCCCCGGGCCCCGGCCCCGGCCCCGGCCCCCGCCCGGCCTCCGCCCCCGCCCCCGCCGCGGAACGAGCATCCCCTGACAGGTCCCGGGGCCGGCGACGCGGGCGGATGCAAGCGCAAGGAAGACGCCCGGCGCCGCGGCCAACCCCCCGGAGCGGTCCCCTCCGGCCCCGCGCCCACCCCGCCCGAGACAGGCTCCACCGAGAAACACCGGGACGGCGAGCGCCCAGCCACACGCGGGGGAGCCTCCCAGGCTGCCCGAGGACCAACAACTTCGCCCTCCACTCCACGCGCTCACACGCACGCACACAAGCAGCGCGCGGCCGGGGAGGGCACGTCTTACCTGTCCCCGCGGTGCCGCTCATCCCTCCCCCACCCGGGTCCGGCGCCCCCCACCCCGCCCCCGCGGTGGTCCCCCGGCCGCCCGCGCCTAGCGCCGCGCACTCACTGCCTGGCTGCGCGCGCCCAGCGCCTGCAGGGCCCGGCGGCGGCGGCGGCGGCGGCGGCGGCGGCGGCGGGGACCGAGACAGCGGCTGCAGCGGCGGCGGCGGCGGCCCCAGCCGGCGTCAGTCAGACTGGAGCCGCGAAGCCTCATCGCCCGTATTAGTGCGCCGACCTGGAAAGCGGCCAGGGATCCCTGCTCGCGGCCCGCCCCCGCCCGTCGCCGTGCGCGCTGGCCGCTCCGGGAGCCGCGGAGGAGGGGGCTGCGCGGGCCCCCGCAGGGGGCGAGTGCGAGGCCGGCCCCACGGCTACGTGCGCGGAAACTCGCGGCGCGGACGCGGGGTGGGGGGAGTACGCTCGGTTCTCGCCTCTGCCCCACCCCTAGCCCCGGGCTGCCCTCTCCGTCCCCCTGCGTGACCCCAGGCTCGGCTCCTGCCGGCGACCCCGGCCTGCTGGGGGGTCCCGGCGTGGGATGAGGCAGCCTTCTGCCTGCGTGGGTCGCCTCGCGTCTCTCTGTCCCACCCGGCCTCTGAGACTTGTTGCCAGCACCTGGAGCCCGAAGCCTTAGAAGGGTTGTCAGCGCAACAGGAATACAGGGTCACCCGCCCATCAGTCCGGAGACCCCTCTGAGTTGCTGTTTCTGTCATGTTTCTGGGCCCTGATGGTGACTCTCACTGGCCCTGTTTGTTCCTGATTTGCTTTTCGGAGTAAAGGGGATTCTACCCGCATTGACAGTGACAGAGCTACTGGGCCGCACTGGCATAGGCACAAGAAAATCTAATATCTCTGAGGGGAGTGGTGGTTAAAACGACTCATAGAATTATGTGGATTGTAATTTCCTTACGCATATTTATTTGCTTAACAACCCAGCATGTGAGATATATTATCTAATCTAATAAAAGATACAACGTTATGGGCACACAGCAATGTTAATGTACAACTTTCTCATCTCACGCCCTGGCTGCACCCCCAGGTAGCAGCCTCTTAAGGTCGCTGTGGACTCCTGGAACCCACTCAGAAATGCCACTTAGGAGGAACCACCTCTGATTCCCCGTCAGCCCCGTAGCTCCTCACAGAAAAGGCATTTGCTACAGGGGTGAACGGAGAATAAAGCCACACAGGGCAGTTTTCAACTTGCTCCTGTGTATAGGAAAGTCACAGCTCCAGAAGGCCGAGATAGCTGCTCTGAAATGTAAAGCAAGGCCTTGAATTTCACTTTTTCTAGTTCTCGAAGCACTGCACTTTCTTCGCAGCAGATGCTGTCTTTGCATTATTATACCGTTGTCGTTGAACCGTGATTTGTTTAAAACAGCATTTGTAGCAGAACCTTAAATACCATGCCTTAACCTCAAAGTCGTCTTTCTACGCTGTCCCAGATACTTCTGCTCCCAGTGAGGTGTTCGGTTTGAGACTGTGCTGGGTGAGAAACACCAGCAAACAGCGGGACTGGTAAGGGCTACAGCTTATATTTTAAGGATTATGCTGGATGTGGACTTTATTGCCAGTAAACTAATTACGTCCTCAGAATTGATACCTTGTGGCTCAAGTTTTGTAAAATTAAATCAAGAAAAGAAATGGCCCAATTGCTATCTCAGTTTTCTTCTCGTATATGAACACGATGCGGAGGACACAACGCAGAGAAAGAAATTATAACCTCTGCAGCACTGGCTCCCGCTTCTGGCATGGAGTCTTTTTCAGTTCGCGGAATTCTCTTGGCAGGGCTTTGATTTAGAGTGTGTCTAGTCTGCTTTTTTCTGTACGTTCTCATTTACATACCAGGATATTTCTGCACGGTGATTACTTTTTCCTGCCTAAATATTAGTCTGTCGCTGATATAATTCCTATCATGTATTCCTCAAGGCTAGTATAGAAAGTTAATCCATTACACCCAAGAACAGTGCGATCTGGTGAGTTCCGAGGAGAAAATGGTTGGCCTAGGACAGAATGTGCAGTGTTGACACTCCATTTGACAGAAGCTGACTGCCCTGGTTAATGGAAAGCTAGACTTTGCTGTATCTTTCCCGGTGATTTCTTGATTGGCTGTGGTTTCACTGCTTAATAGAACTTCCACCAAAACTTTCTGTTACGGTAATCATATGAGAGGAGAGACTCGGAGATTGTGATTTGGTAGAACACCCAGTGAAATTTTGGTTCAGGACCTCAAAACCACGGCAAAACTGAGACCTGTTATCTGAAAGATTATAAAGTCTTGGTAACGTGAGCTCCCTCAGCCTATAAAACAGTGGTAGAAAGGGCAGCTTCCTTTCCCCAAAAGAGGGCCAATTCTTTGCATTTGCCATATACCCAGCATAAAACCAGACTGTGGTCTCTGAAGCTGTCCCTGAAGTGACAGGGAAAAGATCCGGGCAGCCCAGAAAACCCAGGCATGGAAATTGATCCGGGGGTTCATCCTGGCTGATGACTTAAAGGGATTCATGTATAAAATGTTACCAAGTGTTGAAGTGCTCCATGCTATTGTCGTGTCAGATGCAGTTGGAGGACCTGTTATTAAAGTGGCCGATGGTAATGCTCCAGAGCATGCGTTGAGACCTGGTTTCTTATCTGCTTTTGCCCTTGCAACAGACCAAGGGAGCAAACTTGGACTTTCAAAAAATAAAAGTATCAGCTGTTACTGTTACACCTACAGGTGATTCAGTTAAATTTGGTGGTGAGTTTCATAGCCCGCAGCTATACCAATACAGGACTAACTGTCAGCCTGGAAAAGAAACTTGCTCCATTATTTGAAGAATTGAGACAAGTTGTGGAAGTTTCTTAATCAGACAGTGGTTTCACTGTGTACCTTATCTTCATTATAACAACACAGCATAAATCCAGCAGTCTTTAGACCACAATACTTTTATCCGTGTGCTCAAGAAAGGGCCCCTTTTTCTAACTTATACTAAAGAGCGAGCAGATAGGTATAATTTATGGACAGATTGATTGTTATATTTTCTAGTGTAGGGCATTTTCTTATTTACTGAGATCTGAGGAGACCACAAAAATGGTTCAATCTGTCACAGCTCCCATGGAGTTAGTCCAGCCACCAAATATGGATGAGATTCTATTCCGTGGATCAGAATCAAACTAGTACGTTGATCCACTTGAGCCATGAAGTGCTCCTTAATGTACAGTCTTCCCAGGCTTGCAGAAGGAAGCAGACTTCTTATTATGAATAATAATGACACATTTTCCTTCAGATTATGTTTTGTTTCTTCACATTGAGAGTGAGGAACATAAAATGGCTTACTAAAAGTAATAAAATCGGTACAATCACTAACGTTCCTTTGTGCTTATTACTTTTCGGTCTAGATGACTATTACTGATCGGTTTGATTCTTCTCAGAGGGTGCTGCTCTTTAATGAAAATGAAAACTATAGTTAATGGTGTTTCCTCAAACTCTGCTTTCTATAACCAGTCAGTGTTTCCATGTTTGTGCTTTATAAAGTTTACATGGAATTGTTACTGAATTCTGTTTCCAATATTAGTATGGATGTAAGCATGACAGTATAACCATTTTTGATATGTGAGTATAAATAAAATTTTTAAAAATAAAAAGGTAACAGATTATAACAAAGTCTGTAGTCATGCATGGATGTGAAGATTCTGCTTCGTAGGTCTTTTGTACCTTATGATTGGGCCAGCATTTTAATGGTTACACTCGGAGTGGTAACTGGGAATCATAGCCTCCACACTCCTCCCACTTCAAGTCTCCATTCTAAATTTTATGTGTCACTCTGTCCTAATGCTGTACTTTTTCTGCCTCTCATTTGAACTTTCCTTGAAAGTCATCTTTCATTCCGTAACCGTCATTGAACGTTTTCCTACGTACCAGGTACCTGAATTAACTATATGAACACAGAGCACTGGCCCTTAGGAAGCACAGCCTGACTAGGAGAGAGATGCGCAGACCGACGATTATCAACAACTGTGTGTGTCACCACAGAGGAGTGGGCACAGGGAGGTGTGAGGGAGGTCTTCACAGGTTGAAATTTCAGCTCCAACTTGAGAAGAGAGCATGAACACCTATGTCCTGCACCCCGGGGCCCCCACCCTGCCTCAGTGAGCACAGCTCTGCAGGTGTTGGCCTCACAGCAGAGTGCAGGCTGCCTTTCAGTCCCACTTGCCGCCCTGGCCAGGCACTCTGATGCAGGCCAAACTTGCCCACTCATGAAGGCAGTCCAGAATGCCTACTATGTGCAGAATTCCCTGAGGTTTTGCATAGAAAAGCCTCAGCTTTCCTAAAAGAATTGTCAAGCTAGTTGGACAGATAAGAAAAATAATGTTAACACGGTAGTTCATCACCAAATACATTCCAAAGGATTGCGACGAGAGCAATGGACCATCTTGACTCACCAAGAATCAGACGCTGTCTCCATTGTGAGAGAGAGTCCCCCAGCCGGGAATTGGACTGGTACTTCCCACACCCCCTTTCATTTCCCTCTCACAACCTCTCATGTGCCGAGAATTATCATCTGCATTTTACGGAGAGGAAGCTGAGGCACACACAGTCTATCCGTTCCAGGCTGCCTGACTCCAAGGCCCAGGTATTTATTCAGGACACCTCATTGTGGTCCTGGAACTCCAAGTGGAGTTGAAAAGTGGTGCGACGTGGGCAGTGACGTTCTAGGAAGAATAATCTACACAGGCTAGAAAGTGGAAGGGGGTGATGGAGAAAAGTGTGTAGAGATAAGAGGTAAGGAGACCAATTAGGAAGGCGTTGCAGCCATCTAGGCATGGGGTGATAGGCGTCTGCGGGATTCTAGAAGAGTGAGGAGGAGATGCATTTATGGACACTTTGAAGAGATAATTAATACAATTTGGCAAAAAAAAAGCACAAAAACTGGAGGAATCAAGGATTGAAGATGGGAGAAAATGCTACCTTTAGAAGAAATAGGTACTAGGAGGCAGGAAACTATGCTTCGGGGAAAAACGATAAAAGAAAATCACCCTCTTCTTCCCACAATTGTTCCTAAAATGTATTTACCTTTGTCCTTCTCAGAACAGCACCACTACATGAAATTATATAAACTATGTATGTATGTTTGGACTGGCTCCTCTGTAAGAAGGCCGATCTTGCTTATTACTTGTATCCCCACAGCCTAGAACTATGCCTGGCACATAGTAGGTGCTCAATAAATATTGGTTGAATGAATGAAATGTTTGGTATGTGGTGAAAAATCTTAGAAAAGTAATTAGAAGAGAGATGTGGCTTTGGAATTTCTCTGCAGAGATGATGGCAGATACCTTGAGAATGAATGAGATCCCTGATAGAGAGAGAATGGAGACAAAACAGAGGGATGAAATCTCACTCACCAAGAAGGATGAAGGGGAAAAAAAGAGGTTTCAAGAGAGACCAAGAAATGGCTCAGAGGTAAAAAGGTAACTCACAGTGACCCCTTACCAGGTAAGTGATTTGAAAATATATTCTCCCATTCTGTAGGTTGATTTTTGTTCCTCTGTTGTTTCTTTTGAGGCACGGACATATTTAAATTTGATGTAGTCCCATTTGTCTATTTTTGCTTTCATTGCTTGTGCTTTTGATGTCATATTTGCTTCTCATTCTTGATACCTCTGCTGCCTTAACAAACCCACAAATATTTTATTAATTAAATCAATAAATGAATGAATATGTGATAAATAAAAAAGAACAGAAAATCTGCTACTTAATTAAATGGAAGGACTTACTCAACCTCAACTCCCAGTTGAAATTTCACTTGGGCTTCATCATAGAGTGCTCCTCCTTCCCCTCCCTGCTTCATCAGTGGCTCCCCTTTCTCTGCATCCCAGTTTAAGAGTCACATCCTAGAGAAGCCTTCTTGGTCTTCTCTGACTTGATCAGATTCTCTGTTTTGTAATCTCATGTGGCCTATAACTCTCTCATTCATAATCAACACTGTTGGTCCACATTGATATATATTTACCTATTCAATTAATATCTGTCCCCTTTAGTTAACTATAATATCAGAAAGAATGAACAGTGTGTCTAGTTTTGCTCCTGTTTATTTCCCACAGCTAGAACTGTGTCTGGCACATAGTAAATGCTCATTAAATACTTATGAAATGTAGGAAGATTTACTATGAGTAGAAGGAGAGATAATGGATACTGGGCGTGGGCTTGGGTTTTTGATATCCCAAGTTCAGAGCAAAGTAGGAGAAAACAATGCCTGCCCCGGACTCTTTTTTTGGAAGACTAAAACTAGTGTGTGTGTGTGTGTGTGTGTGTGTGTGTGTGTGTGTGTGTGTGTAGTGAGGGGTGAACTGGATGGTAGTACATATTCATAGACAAGTGGCAGGCATGTTAAAGGGGCTGAAGAGACAGAGTATGATCCACAAAACTTACTTCCACTGTAAGGGTAAAATTAAGATTTATTCTTATTTTTACGTATGATTTAATTATTTGATGGTATATGTGGCACAAACTCTAGTCCATCATAATAGCTTTTTTACATTTAAATTTTATTTATTTATCTCTGTATATTTTTGTAGTTTTATAATGGGGGTATTTGATTTTGTGACACCTGATCCCCATAGAACTAAATGGGCTCCATTCTTTTTGAATAGCAGATATTTAAGTTAAAGATAAATTTAATTTTGATTTGGAAGCTGTGCAGTACTTTCTGAAATAAAAGGCAACAACCTTGGGAACCCCAGAATTATAGTTGGGGTTTACCACTAATAATGGGAAAAAAAAACATTAGTTTAAAGCCAAGTTTTTGCCTCAGATTGGCTAGAAAAAAAATCTCTCCTTTCCTTCAAAGGACAGGCTGAAGCCATTAGATCAGCAAGACCCCTGCCTGTGTGCTGCCTGTCTGAAACGTGATGAGCGAAAAAAAAGCTAATTTTTTTCCTTGTGACTGTGAAGTGATTAACACGTTGCCTTTCTGCCATTTTCATAATATTATCTTCTTTATAATGGCTAATAAATCTTACGCTCTTCGATCAACACATTGTTCTTTAATTTAACTTTAATTTATAGAATTCTAGGAGAAATTAGAGAGATATTCAGAATACTTTAAATGCTAATAAAAGAGTATCTCTAAAAGCATAAAGCATTTTCTTTCTTTCTTTTTTTTTTTCCGAGATGGAGTTTCATTCTTATTGCCAGGCTGGAGTGCAACTGCACGATCTCAGCTCACCGCAACCTCTGCCTCCCGGGTTCAAGCGATTCTCCTGCCTCTGCCTCTGTCTCCTGAGTAGCTGGGATTATAGGCATGTGCCACCATGCCATGTTAATTTTGTATTTTTAGTAGAGACAGAGTTTCTCCATGTTGGTCTGGCTGGTCTTGAATTCCCAACCTCAGGTAATCCACCTGCCTTGGCCTCCCAAAGTGCTGGGATTACAGGTGTGAGTAAAAAAGCATTTTCTGTACACATAAAATGTTTCATGTTCACATAGAATCTTAAATATTTGACCAATAAAACCTAATCACTTTTCTTTCTTGATGATATACTTCTATGTTCACATATCATTTTTTAAATAATATCTATGTTTAATGAATTTTGCATTTGGAGTAATTTTAGATTTACAAAGAAGTTGCAGAGGTAGTCAGGGGAGCTGGGTGCAGACACATGTCATTTTAAAAATTTTTAGTTTTAGTTTTGGGATCCATGTGCAGGATGTGCAGGTTTGTTACATAGGTAAACGTGCCATGGTGGTTTGCTGCACCTATCAACCCATCACCCAGATACTAAGCCCAGCATCCATTAGCTCTTTGTCCTGATACGTTCCCTCTCCCCACCCTCCCTTCCCAACAGGCCCCAAGGTGTGTTGTTCCCCTCCCTGTGTCCATGTGCTCTCATTGTTTAGCTCCTATTCATAAGTGAGAAGATGCAGTATTTGGTTTTCTGTTCCTGTGATAGTTTGCTGAGGATAATGGCTTCCAACTTCATCCATATCCCTACAAAGGACATGATCTCATTCCTTTTTATGACTGCATACTATTCCGTGGTATATATGTACCACATTTCCTTTATCCAGTCTGTTGTTGATGGGCATATTTGCTATTGGTTCATACATTATTTTATGAGTCTTAGGTCTATTTTTTAGGCCTCCATTGACAATAGTTAGGGGTCAGATGCAGTGGTTCATGCCTGTAATCCCAACACTTTGGGATGATAAGTCGGGCAGATCACTTGAGTGCAGGAGTTAGAGACCAGCCTCAGCAACATGGTGAAACCCTGTCTTTACAAAAAAAAAAAAAATACAGAAATTATCTGGACTTGTAATCCCAGCTACTCGGGAGGCTGAGGTGGAAGGATCACTTGAACCCCAGGAGACGGAGGTTGCAGTGAGCTGAGATCCCACCACTGCACTCCAGGCTCAGTGACAGAGCAAGGTGCTGTCTCAAAAGTAAATAAATAAATAAATAAACAAGGATGCAAAATTTCAGTTACAGGAGGAATACGATCAGGAAAACTATTATATAACATGGTGACTATAGTTAATAACAACGTATTACATACTTGAAAATTGCTAAAAGAGTAGATTTTAACTATATATATCACAAATAAAGGATAAGTATGTGAGGTAATACATATTTTAATTAGCTTAATTTAGCCATTACACAATGTATGCATATTTCAAAACATCATGTTGTACACCATAAATATATACAATCTTTGTCAATTAAAAATGAATAAATTTTAAAAATAGACATAGACATAGAAGGAAACAGATCCTGATACTTATTTGTTCATTAGTTTTTGCATTACTCTTTTTTTTTTTGAGATGGAGTCTCACTTTGTCGCCCAGGCTGTAGTGCAGTGGCGTGATCTCAGCTCACTGCAACCTTTACCTCTGGAGTTTAAGCAGTTCTCTCTCAGCCTCCTGAGTTGCTAGGATTACAGGTGCATGCCACCATGCCTGGAAAATTTTTTGTATTTGTGGTAAAGACACGTTTCACCATCTTGGCCAGGCTGGTCTTGAACTCCTGACCTCACGATCCACCTGCCTTGGCCTCCCAAAGGGCTGATAGTATACAAGTGAGCCACTGTGCCTGGCCTAGTTTCGCATTACTTATAGAGTGAGAAGTCTGAGTGGAGAAATAAAGTCTTTTTTTTTGAGACAGAGTTTCACTCTTGTCACCCAGGCTGAAGTGCCATGATGCGATCTTGGCTCACTGTATTTGCATGCTTTGGCCTCCTAAAGTCCTGGGATTACAGCCGTGAGCCACCTCTCCCAGCATGAAATAAAGTCTTTCAGAACAAAGTTGCTTATGGAGTAAGGTAGATCATAAACACATAAATAACATAGGAGATAATATTCTGTATTTACCAGAATTTACCAGCAAAATATTCTTTCTGATATGTACATGTGTGTTACTGTATATTTTTATTAATTTTAGTTTGTAAGCTGAAGCTCATATTATTTCATTTGGTTCTCACTATAACCCTGTGGGGAAGCAGCCCACATAATATCTCCATCTTCCCATGCCATAGATAAGAAAACTGAGATGCACACAGCTTACCTCCCTGGAAAAAGTCTCATACTCACCAATCAGTATCTATCCTGAAGACCAAGGCCTGTCTAGAGTCTGGTAATTTGCTTTGATATAAAGTCTTTTATCTGCTATTATAATTAGCCACTCCTGCTTTCCTTTGATGAAAGTTGGTATGATATCATTTTTCATTTTTTAATTTCAATCTGCTTATATTATATTTGCAGAGAGTTTTTTGTAGAGAGCATATGGTTAGGTCATGTTTTAAATATTCTCTGCTAATCTCTTTTACTTGAATTTAGATCAGTTACATTTAATGTAATATGTTATTGACATGTTAAGGCTTAAATCTGTCATTACTTTTCCTTGTTTTATGTCTGGGTTTTGTTTTTCTTGTTTGAAATGGGGTCTTACTCTGTCACCCAGTTGGGAGTGCAGTGGTGCAATCATCGCTCACCACACCTCAGCTCCTGGGCTCAAGTCATCTTCTCACCTCAGCCTCCCAAGTAGCTGGGGCTACAGGTGCCTGTCACCAAGCACAGCTGTTTTTCTTTTTTTTTTTTTTTCCCATAGAGATGGGGTCTCACTATGTTGACCAGGCTGGTCTCAAACTTTTGTTTGTTTTGAGAGAGTCTCGTACTGTTGCCTAGGCTATAGTGCAGTGGCGTGATCTTGGCTCACTGCAATCTCAGCCTCTTGGGTTCAAGCAATTCTCCCGCCTCAGCCTCCCAAGTAGCTGGGATGACAGGCATGTGCCACCCAGTGAATTTTTTTGTGTTTTTAGTAGAGACGGGGTTTCACCATGTTGGTCAGGATGGTCTTGATCTCCTGACCTCATGTTCCACCTGCCTCAGCCTCCCAAAGTGCTGAGATTACAGGCATGAGCCACCACGCCCAGCTCAAACTCCTAGTCTTAAGCAATCTTCCAGCCACAGCCTTCTTTGCAAAGTATTGGGATTACATGAATGAGCCATCATGCCTGGCCTTCTGTTTTGTTTTTTATTTCTGTTTTCTTTTTCTGCCATTCTGTGGTTAGTTGAACAATTTTTAGAATTCAATTTTTGTTTATGCATACTGTTTTTGAATATAGATATTTATGTAGCTTTTTAGTGATTTCTCTAGGTATTACATTAGACATAACTCATCACATTCTATTTTACCAGTTGGAGAGAAGTATAGAAACACATCTGTTTCTGTCCCTTTACCTTCCCTCATTTATAATATAACAGTTTTATGTATTTCTCTGCATGCATTTAAAACCACATCAGTGTTATAATTTTTGCTCACACAACCAATTTGAAAAACTCAAAAGAAGGAAAGCTTATTTATTTATTTTAGTTTACCATATGTCTTCTTTCTTCCTGACAGTCCAAGGTTACTCCCCCCTATTTTTTTTGGCAGTTTCCAAGTCATTTTATTCAGAATTTTGTGTTTGTTTCCTGAATCAAAAAATACTATACAAAACAATGTAAAAATGGCTACCACTTTATCTCCCCTGCTTTCCCCCCGACCTAGGGACAATCCCCTGGGCAGCCTCACTCAGGGGTTTCAGAGGTTTTCCTTCCAGATTTGTTCCAGGAAATGAGGTTGATTGACATAGTCCCTTGAATCACTTTCAAACCTCTGGGATCTGGAGGTTACTACGTTAGGGAAATGGATTAGTATTTTTTGGGAGAAGATCCAGTGCCTAGGGAAAGAGCCTACCCCCCAAAAATGGTGTCTAAAATGTTCACGGTTCCTTCTTTTGTCTCAAAAACTGACATTTAGTCAAAGAAAAAAATACAAGATGTCCGTCCCTTGGCTCCCTTCCCTCCCCACTCCTGCTGCTCCTCAGCCCCGCAAGATTGAACCCTGGCTGGAGCAAGGTAGCAGGACAGCCCCTCAGATGAGGTCAGCAACATTGAGGGACATTTCCTCAATGGCGGTGTTGTAGAAGGTCTCGATGTCTCAAAGAGTCCTCTTGTCTTCTATCACCATGTAAACAGCCACACCCTTACAGCCAAACTATCCCCCTCGACTGATTCCGTGGATATAGTTTTTCCTGTTGGTGGGAAGGAAATAGTTGATGACTAAAGAAACCTCATCAATACCTCTGGCCAGCAGGTCAGTGGTAATCAAAACTGTTGTAAAGCCAGAACCAAACTCCCTCACGATCACATCTCATTTTTCTGGTCCGTATCTCCATGCATGGCAGAGACAGTGAAATCACAAGCATCCATCTTCTTGGTGAGCCAGTCCACCTTCCTTTGGATGTTGATGAAGATGACTGCCTGGGTGATGGTCAGGGTTTCATACAAGTCACACAGTGTGTCCAGCTTTCACTCCTCTCCTTTTGTGTTCATGTAGAATTGGCAGATACCCTCCAGGGTCAACTCTTCCATCTTGGAAAGAATCCGAATGGGGTCCCTCATGAACTTCTTGGTCACCTCAAGCATATCAGAAGGCATTGTAGCTGACAGCAAAAATACCTGGGTGTTGCTGTTGAGCTTTTGGAATATGTCATAGATCTGGTCTTTGAATCCATGGCTTCACATTTCATCAGCTGTGTTCAGTACAAACCTCTTGATGTATTTGGGAGACAGGTATCTCCAGTTAAGCATACCAAACACACAGTCAGGGGTACTCATGATGACACGGGAGCTTCCATCTGCAGTCTCTGCACCTCAGCACACATGGTGCCCCGAAACAGGCATGACAGGACGTACCCCCATGTGGTATCCTAGTGCCATGACTACCTTCTGTATATGATGAGCCAATTCTCGAGTGGGTGCTAGGACCAAGGCCTGGGAGGCCGTTAGATTTAATTCAATCTGCTGCAGAATTGATATGGCAAATGTGGCCATTTTCTCAGTCCCAGACTGGGCTTGAGCAGTCACATCATAACCCTTGATACAAGGTAGAATGGCTCACTGCTGGATGGCAGAGGGCTTCTCAAAACCATAGGCATAGATGCCACGGAGGAGGGACTCTGAGAGGTTCATGTCATCAAAATTGTCAACAATCTCATTCCAGTTACTCTTGATAATGCCTTGGGCTCCATCCCATCAGGGCCATTGTCTCTTGATCAGGAATCCTGACTCGCAGACATGATCCTTAGAAATTAGCCAAGGTTCCCGTTTTTTATTGTCTCCTTTCTATTTAGAGAATTTTGCTTAGCCATTAGGGTAGGTCTGTGGGTATTAAATTCTGTTAGCTTTCTTTCCTCTGAGAATGTTTGATTTTTCTTTCATTCTTGAATTTTTTTTTGTTAAGGATTCTCTGTTGATAGTTTCTTTGTTTTAGCAACTGAAAAATCTTATGACATGTTCTTCTGATTACCATAATTTCTGACGATAAATTAATTTGCTGTCATTCTAATGGTTTTCTTCTGATAAAGTCTCAGTTTTCAGAAGTTTAAGTATGATGTGTTTTGGTGTGGCTATCTTTGGGTTGATCCTATAAACAGCTGAACCTGTAGGTTTTCATCTTTTGCCAAGTCTGGGAAGTTTTCAGCCATTAGTTCTTCTAGTATTTTTTCAGCCCTTTCAAGGATTCTAATGACACAAATGTTAGATATTTTTTATAGTCTCACAAGTTTTTGAGGTTCTGTATTTTTTGTTCAGTTTTCTCCCTTGATCAGATTATTCTGTCTTCTAAGTTCACTGATTGTTTTCTTTGTTCCCTTCATTCCACTATTGAGCTCATTCACTGAGCTTTTCATTTATTTTATTTTTAAGTACTAAAATTTCCACTTGTTCTTCTTTATACCTGCTGTTTCTTTGCTGAGGCTCTCTATTTTCTCCATTTGCCTTAAGAATGTTTGTAATTGCATTGAAACAGTTTTGTCATGGCTGCTTTAAAAAATCTTGGCCAGATAATTCTATCATCTCTGTAATCTTATTATTGGCATCTATTGATTATCTTTTTTTTATTCAAGTGAGTTTTCTTGGTTTGGTAAGTTATTTCTTTTATTTATTTTATTATTATTATTTTTTGAGATGGAGTTTTTCTCTGTCGCCCAGGCTGGAGTGCAGTGGTGTGATTGCGGCTCACTGCAACTTCCACTTCCCAGGTTCAAACGATTCTCCTGCCTTAGCCTCCTGAGAAGCTGAGACTACAAGTGTGCACCACCATGCCCAGCTAATTTTTGTATTTTTAGCAGAGATGGGGGTTTACCATATTGGCCAGGCTGGTCTCAAACTCCTAATCTTGTGATCCACCTGCCTTGGCCTCCCAAAGTGTGGGGATTACAGCTGTGAGCCACCGCGCCCAGCCGTGATTTTCTTTTAAATCTGGATTTTCAAACAATATTCTGAGACTCTGGGTGTTCTTTGAACCTTCTGTTTTAGCTGGCTTTTTCTGACACTACTTCATCGCCAGGTAGAGGTGGAAGTAGATTCCCCATGAAGTCTCTACTGACACCAGAGGGGAGGAGGACTACTGTTGGTGCGGGGCAGGGTGAGAGGTCTGGCTTACTTCATGGTCTTCACTGTCACTGTAATGAGTGTGACCTCATCACCACTGGGCCACCAGAAGTAACAAAGCCTCCTCTGACACATGACTGACTCTCTGCTTGGCCTCCTGTGACACCACCCCAATAAACACTTGTTACTGCAGGGTGGGGTGAAGAAGAGACTTCCCTGATGGTCTCCACTGATATCATAGGAGTGGAGGACTCATTACAGGCTGGCAGGATTAAAAGTTCTACACCCTACTTGCCTTCTCTGACATCACCCTGCTAGGGGTGTTCGGTGCTTAATTACACCCTCATCAGGGTTTGAGTTGTCTCCCCACTCAGTCTTTGCTGGTGTCAGTTTGGGAGTGGCTGGCACTTTTCTTGGTTGGAGTAGAACAGTTCTTGTCTAAATGTTTTCTGTCCTGTAAGCCTGCTCCTTTCTTGGTCTTTTGCCAAGAGGCATTTTTTGGGGCTTTTTCGATCCCTGTCCATTGGTATTTCCAGGTTGCCAGCTTCGGCTCCAAGTCTGGGATACATGAAACAAAAAGCAAAAAGAAAAACTAAGGAACTCACCTTCATGTTATTCCTTGGGTCTGAAGATCCCTAGCCAGTCTGCCGCCTTCTTTTCACCTTTCAGAGTATAGTTGTTTGTTGTATATATAACGTCCAGTGTTTTTAGTTGTCCTTAGCAGGAGGAATAGGGGAAATATACCTACTACTCTGTCTTCCCAAAAGTGGAATTCTTTACTTTGCTTTTTTTTTTCATTGTACAACTATCCTGATTCAACTGGCCCTTTCACTAAATTTCTTCAGAAAACATTTCTATAGATCTCAAAAAATACAATATAAAATATAAATGTGTAGGACTGCTGTCCTGTTTTATAAGAATAACAAAGATCAGGCCGGGCATGGTGGCTCACACCAGTAATCCCAGCACTTTGGGAGGCCGAGGTGGGCAGATCACCTGAGGCCAGGAGTTTAAGACCAGCCTGACCAACATGGTGAAACCCTGTCTCTACTAAAAATACAAAATTAGTCGGGTATGGTGGCAATGTGCCTGTAGTCCTAGCTACTCAGGAGGCTGAGGCAGGAGAACTGCTTGAACCTAGGAGGTTGCAAAAAAAAAAAGGACAAAGATCAAAAGGAATTGACAGGATATAAATTGTCCTCCCAGATGCAGGTGATTTTACTTTCACTGTAATTGCACATTGTGCATGCAGAGTTCCACAGAGATACAATAATTTAGGGAACATTTCCCTAATTTTAGACTGCAAAGATTCATCCTTAGAACACATCTGTTTTCTTGATCTTGTATTTATTTGCACTGCAATTTAAATGTTTAACATTTTACCTTCTTGCTAAGTAGATTCCTTGAAGATAGACATTTTTAAAATGTAGAGCTGTTAGGCATTCAGGTACTCACTGAGTGGATGATGGAACGACTTACATTTGACGGTATATATATTGCTATGTTAAGGACTTTTATTTTCCCTACAATTTTATTTTGATGGATTTAAATAAATTCACATTATTGGAGAGTTGGGACATGTTCTGTGGTTACTATGACTTTGGGGCCCTAGGTTTTACTATAGCTGAGATATTAGAAAAAGCTGCAGTGATTCATCTACGCTGCACACAGGTACATCTTGTTACTGTAATAGTCATGGGTCAGAGATATAGACCTTATGCTTTCATTTTCCCCAGCAGTATTTTTTCTTTTTCTTTTTTTTTTTGAGATGGAGTTTCGCTCTTTCATCCAGGCTGGAGTGAAGTGGCGTGATCTCGGCTCACTGCAACCTCTTGCAGGTTCAAGTGATTCTCCTGCATCAGCATCCCGAGTAGCTAGGATTACAGGCACGTGACACCATGTCTGGCTAATTTTTGTATTTTTAGTAGAGACAGGGTTTTACTATGTTGTCCAGGCTGGTCTCAAAACTCCTGACCTCAGGTGATCCACCCAGCTTGGCCTCTCAAAGTACCGGGATTACAGGCATGAGCCACCGCACCTGGCCCCAGCAGTATTTTTGAGTGCATTGTGATAATGCTCAGGTAAAGATATCTGCTGTCCCCCTTTGTGCTTTCTCAATGCTATCAGAATTTAGACAGGATCAAATCTAGGCAAAGTATTGTGTTTTGTGACCATTAAAATACGAACTGGAATTTTACTTCAAAATCAGTGAATTATAAAGATATCACTTCTTAGAGTGTCTTATTGGATTAACAAAATAAATTTATCAATTTGTGGCTTTGGCACTTTCGAGACTGCACAAAAACAAAGCAGTCCTCTAGACTTCTTCAGGGGATTTAACTATCAATAAAATGGATAACCACATTCATAGAATTATTTTTTTGATGAATGAATTGAAATGGTAACATTAACCATTTCCTTTATTGATAAATCACAATTTAGGATGCTGTGGAGACAAATAAAATAAAGGCAAAGTTTCTGCTGTTAAGGAAATTATAACTGATATGGTTGAGGTTTGTGTCCGCACTCAAATCTCATGTCAAATTGTAATCTCTAGCATTGGAGGAGTGACCTGGTGGGAGGTGACTGGATCTTGGTGGTAGATTTTCCCCTTGCTATTCTCATGATAGTGAGTGAATTCTCAAGAGACCTGGATGTTTTTTTAAAAGTGTGTGGCACCTCTCCGTTTGCTCTTTTCCTACTTTTCTGGACATGACTGTAGGTTTCCTGAGGCCTTCCCAGTCATGCTTCCTGTACAGCCTGTGCAACTATGAGTCAGTTAAACCTCAATTTTTTTTTTAATACCCAGTTCCAGGTAGTTTTTTTTTTTTTTTTTTTTTTTTTTTTTGAGATGGAGTCTGGCTCTGTTGCCCAGGCTGGAGTGCAGTGGCACAATCTCAGCTCATTGCAACCTCTGCCTTCTGGGTTCAAGTGATTTTTCTGCCTCAGCCTCCCAAGTAGCTGGGACTACAGGCATGTGCCACCATGCCCAGCTAAATTTTGTATTTTTAGTAGAGACGGGGTTCCACCATGTTGGCCAGGATGGTCTCAATCTTTTGACCTTGTGATCCATCAGCCTTGGCCTCCCTAAATGCTGGGATTATAGGCATGAGCTACCGCACCTGGCCTCAGATAATTCTTTATAGCAATGTGAGAATGGGCTAATAAACCAACTGAATAAAGAACATGGGAAGTAGAACTAGAGAATCAACTATGAATAGAAGCACAGTTGACCCTTGTACAATGCAACAATGGGTTAGGAGTGCTGACTCCTGTGTAGCTATAAACCATGTATAACTTTTGACTCCCTCAAAACTTAACTCATAGCCTGCTATTGACTGGAAGCCTTACTGATAACATAGTGTATTCAAATACATATTTTGTAAGTTATATGTATTATATCTTGCATTCTTATAAAAGTAAGCTATAGAAAAGAAAATGCTATTAAGAAAACTATAAGGAAAATATATTTAGCATTCATTAAGTGGAACTGAGTCATCATAAAAGCCTTCATTCTTGTCTTCACATTGAACATGCTGAAGAGGAGTAAGAGGAGGGGTTGGTCTTGCTGTCTCCCAGGTGGCAGAGGCAGAAGAGGTGGAGGAGGTGGAAGGGGAGGCAGAGAGCCAGGCACCCTTGGTGTAACTTCATGGAAATATTAATACATCATAATTCTGGTCTGACTTTTTTTTTTCATTTCTCTAAAAATGTCTCTCTACAGTATTAATCCTTCTTCTACCATTTGCTTTAGTCTCAGTGCCCGTATTGTATAAGGGTCCATGTTGTAAAAGAGTCACAAGCAGTCTTGAATTGGAGTCCTGCATCTTGTATGCCTTCTTCCGTGTCATCTGGCACTGGTTCAGAAGCACTCGTCTCCATCAAGTCATCTTCTGTTAACTCCACTGGTGTTGTCTCTATTACGTCTTGGATTTCTCTAACATCCATATCTCAAAACTGTTCACCTGCTCTGCTACCTTTTTTTTTTTTTTTCCGTATCCACAATCACTTTCATGAGTTCTTTGATTGGGTCTGTCATAATCCTATGAAGTCACCGTGACACAGTTTTCTTCTGCAGGATTAATTGTCTCATGCTTGATGGCTTTCACAGCTTTTATTTTTCTATAAGAATGGCTGACATCTTTAATGGATAATTCTTTCACTTTGTTTTTGTTTTTTGTCTTTTTGAGAGACAGAGTCTTGCTCTGTTGCCCAGGCTGGAGTGCAGTGGTGCGATGAAAGCTGTGTAACTATCCTGATTCAACTGGCCCTTTCACTAAAAATCTTCAGAAAACATTTCTATAAATCTCAAAAAGTATAATGTAAAATATAAATGTGTAGGATTGCTGTCCTGTTTCGTAAGAATGACAAAGATCAGGCCAGGCACGGTGACTCATGCCAGTAATTCATAGCCCCAAACTCCTGGGCTCAGGCAGTCCTCCATCCTCAGCCTCCCAAGCAGCTAGGACCACTGGCATGCACCACCATGCCTAGCTAATTCTTAAACTTTTTGTAGAGATGGTATCTTGCTATGTTGCCCAGGCTGGTCTTGAACTCCTGGCCTCAAGTGATCCTCCCACCTTGGCCTCCCAAAGTGCTGGGATTACAGATGTGAGCCACCAGAGCCCATCCCCTTCCAGACTTTCATGTTCTATTGGGCTTTTTTCCTAGCATTGACAATCCTTTCTGTAGAGAACTGTGACTCCTTGATGTATAGGCTGACTTAGAGACATCATGTCTGGGGGCAAGTAGACAACTTCTAAGCCTTCCATGTTGAATTCATGAAGTTCTGGGTGATCAGGGACATTGTTCAATATTGAAAGAACTTTAAAAGGCAGTTCTTCATTGGCAAGGTACTTTCTGACTTCAGGGACGGAACATCAATGGAGCCAATCCAGAAAAAGGGTTATTATTGTCCAGGTGTTCTTGTACAACCAGAAGACTGGCAGCTGAGGTGGATCATTTCCTTTCAGAATTTAGCAGCTTTATAGATAAGGGCAGTCCTGATCCTATACCCAACTGCATTTGTACAAAACAGTAGTTAGCCTGTTTCTTCCTGCCTTAAATCCTGGTGCTTGCTTCTCTTCCTTACTAATAAACGTCCTTTGTGGTATTCCCCCACACCCCTTCCCCCTCCACTCCCCGCCCCCCAAATTAGGGCACTTTCGTCTGCCTAAATTAAAAAACAGTTTAGGCAGATATCCTTTCTCCTCAATGATTTTCTTAATGGTGTCTGGGAACCGGTCTGTTGCCTCCTGATCAGCAGAGCTGCTTCTCCCTTATTTTGACATTTTTAAAGCCAAACCTCTTTCTAAAATTATCAAACCATTCATTGCTGGTATAAACTCTCCAGCTTTAGATCCTTCATCTTCCTTTAAGTTGTCATAAGATGACTTTGCCTTTTTGTGAATCATATTAGAGTCCACAGTATGCCTTTCTTACGGCAATCCTGGACCCACTTAAAAGCTGCATTTTTAATATGAGAGAAAAGGTATTTTGCAAAAATTGCAAGATTTTTGCACCTGCAGATGTAGCTGTGGCAATGGATTCACAAATTTCTTCTCTTTTCTTTCTCAAATTTTATCTTTCTTCCTTTTTCTTTTACGAATTTCATTCTCTTTCCTTTCTTCCTCTCCTTCCTCTTTCTTTTTCTCTCCCTTTCTTTCAATGGTACTTATACTGAATTTATTTATTTTTTGAGACAGAGTATTGCTCTGTCACCTAGGCTAGAGTGCAGTGGTGTGATCTCGGCTTACTGCAATCGCCATCTCCCAGGTTCAACTGATTTTCGTGCCTCAGTCTCAAAAGTAGCTGGGATTACAGGCACCCGCCACCACACCTGGTAAATTTTTGTATTTTTAGTAGAGACAGGGTTTCACCATGATGGCCAGGCTGGTCTCGAACTGACCTAAGGTGATGTGCCTGCACTGGTCCCCCAAAGTGCTGGAATTACACGTGTTAAGTCATCATGCCTGGCCTGGATTCATTTATCTTGAAATGGTGGGAAACCTCAGCTGCAGCCCTCATCTATGGTACATATCAAGCAATTCAACTTTTTCTTGTAAGGCCATGATTTTTCTCTGCTTCTTGGGAGTACTTCCAGCATCACTAATGGTACTTCATATCGGTCCCATGGTGTTATTCAAGGTTCACGGTATTGCACTAAACATGATGAAAAATACATGAGAACTGTAAGAGCTCAATATTTACTGGTGTATGCAATTTACTGGAGAGATGAACTGCTCATGTGGCGATGGTTAGCATCACACAGCATTTAAGTGGATACAACACTTGAGCTCACTGCAATAGCAACAGGAGGTGGCTATGAAATTATTAATTTTATGCAGTTTTAATACTGCATCTTTTCTTTTTGAGACAGTTTCACTCTTGTCACTTAGGCTAGAGTGCAATGGCACGATCTCAGCTCACTGCAACCTCCACTTCCCAGTTCAAGTGATTCTCCTCCCCTCAACCTCCCAAGTAGCTGAGATCACAGGCATCCACCACCACGCATGGCTAATTTTCGTATTTTTAGTAGAGACGGGCTTTCACCATGTTTGCCAGGCTAGTCTCAAACTCCTGACCTTGTGATATGCCCACCTCAGCCTCCCAAACTGTGGGCATTACAGGCATAAGCCACCGTGCCCCGCCTAATAGTGCATCTTTATGTTTTACATATCTCTCGACTGAATAGTCTGTGTATGGTCTATGTTTGTGTGTACAAGTTTTGATAAATCTCTTAATAGATCTGTGTGTATTTTATATAGTAAATGATAGACTAATATCAAAGTCTTCGATAGTATGGAAGACATTAAGAAAAAGGTTATGTCATTAATGTAGAAAACACATGTAGATACTAGTCTATCATTTACTATAATCTTGTAGCCACCTCCTGTTGCTATTTCAAATTGTCACAGATCCCCCCAGATTTTTCTAATACATTTTTTTTTGAAAAAAAACCCCATGTATGAGTGGATCTGTACAGTTCAAAGCTGTGTTATTCAAGGGTCAATTGTATATAACTATATGTTATGGAGACAGGATTACAGATGTCAAGAGATTATTGTTCAGATGAGACCTCAAGTAAAGTAAGTTTCATATGTATATATTTTATAAGAACAAGTCAGGGCCAGGTGCGGCAGCTCATGCCTGTAATCCCAGCACTTGGGGAGGCTGAGGCAGGCGGATCACGAGGTCAAGAGATCGAGACCATCCTGGCCAACATGGTGAAACCCCATCTCTACTAAAAATACAAAAAAATTTAGCTGGGTGTGGTGGCACGTGCCTGCAGTCCCAGCTACTCGGGAGGCTGAGGCAGGAGAATTGCTTGAACCCAGGAGGCAAAGGTTGCCAGTGAGCCGAGGTCGTGCCACTGCACTCCAGTGACGCCTGGTGACGGAATGAGACCCCGTCTCAAAAAAAAAAGAACAAGTCAGAAGGTAGAAATTGTCAAGTTGTCTGACTGGCCTCAGGTTATACTGTTTTAATCATGCCATGCTCCTTTGTTTCCCATTTTTTAAAATTTCAGTAGAAGCATGAATAATGGCTACTTGTGTGATCCTGGGCAATTTGTCTACTTCATTTTGTGCAATGCAGGTAACTACACCTGCATGATACAGCTGTTTGATCAAATTACATACTGCATGCAAAATGTTCATCACTTTCCTTGTACATATGTAAGGATAATAGCTTTTGCTATTTCACTTTGCTATTGATGCATATAGTTTTTGTTAGCAGATTCTATAAATTAACCGGTTAAACTACTTTTTCTCTGATTGCCTCAGATTCTTTTCCATACTCCTCCAAGCACTCTGAAACTGTGCTTAGAAAGGTAAGGTGGGATCAAGGATATCAGACTTTTCCCTATAGTGCTCACACTACATAAAAAGTATTGTGACTTTCCTTCAGTATTCCTATTATGCTTCAAATATACATTTTTATCTCGTTTATAAAGAACAATAACAAATTATTTCATTGCCTTTTTATAATTTCATTAAGGATCTTATTCTTGGCTCAAGGCTTATTAACAATTCTTATAAATGTGCATGGTCTTTTCTTCACTTTGCTTTCCATTATTCTTGATTTATCCATTTAAGTGAATTTAATGCTCACAAAATCTGATAGTAAGTAAAGTTTATTCATATCTTAAGTGTTTACTATATGCTAAGCACTGTGCTGGAAATACTAATTATAATAAGTCATGCCTTCTATTTTAAGAAGCTTATTGTCTACTGCAGATGTGATATTATTGCTGTTGTTCAAACTACTGGAGAGGAATCATTTTTAGCTTACTTTTCCACTCAAAAATGATTTATTCAATATACTACTGTAACTTTCTACTTATATGATCCCCAGTTTTCATACCTTCAGACAGTGAAGGTTACAGAAGAGTCATTAAAGAGTGTGGGCTTGGAATCCAGACTATGCAGGTTATAATCATGGCTCCACTCTTTCCTGTGTGACCTTGTAACCCTTTTGTGGCTCAGTTTCCTATTCTGTTGTAAAGGCTAAGTGAGTCATTATATACCAAGTGCTTATAACAGTGGTTGGCATACAGTAAGCACTTAATAAATGTCAAACTATTACTAGTTTGTTTCTCTAAGATGACAGAAACAATCTAATTTTTATTTTGGGGGGTTCATTATTTTATAATTGCTATTAGTTCTTGCAGTATCTCAAAGACAGAGGCTTCTGATGTTACTATGTAAATATATTAATATTAAAAATTTGATTGACAGGGACTCCCTCCATCACCCAAGCTGGAGTGCAGAGGCACAATCACAGTTCACTGTAACCTTGAACTTCTGGGCTCAAGTGATCCTCCTACTGTGGCCACAGTGTTAGAGATGAATAAGAATATAAAGAAATGGACACCTTTGTGACTAAGTCTGTATTCTTGGCTTTAGGGTATAACTTCCTAAAGTTTCATAGGCTGAAATACAGGTTTCTTTGATTTGGATAAATGTATATGCATTTAACATTATACCCTAGCTTTATTTTTAAATCTCTGGAGAAAACTGTTACATGATTGTAGTTTATATTTAAGAGAATTATGCAGGCACTTTAGATTAAGAATCGCTCTGTCTACAAAAATTGTGTTTCTCAGAATTGTAATGATAAAGCCAAATAAACAAAAGAAAATCTAACTTTTTTTATAACCATCTTTTTAAAAACCATTTATGTCCAAAGAGGTATAAAATTTTTTGCTTATGGGATTTTAATTCTTTAAAATTATCAAAAGGGAGACAATGACAAGTGTATTCCAGCTTTACTTAAAATTTTAGTTTTGGGGAGGTAAAGTAGGGAAAAAAAATTTTTAGTTTCAATGAAATGAAATGTGTCATTGATGCATAAGAACACAACTGAAGACTGCAAACAACCTAATTCATTTTCCGAGTTTGCTCAAGCCTCCAGGCGCCAGTCAAATATCGAAGTCGTATAAAAAGTAGGTCTTTGCCCATTTGTAGCCAGCTCCAAAATGGAACTAATTTAGAACCTGTAATTTAAAAGTAATTAAAAGCAAATCAGCTTAAATAAACTCAGCAAAAAACATATCAGTTTAAAGTCAGTTTACAGGATCTGTGTGAGCCTTTACCACCTTAATTTTTTTTTAAATCATGGACCAAAAAGTTAAACAATTTCAAAGCTGAAGTGAGTGGTTTTCTCTAAAAACAAAACCAGAACACCTTGAAGTGAAATATAGCTTGAGAGGATCTAACTAGTGCAAATTTCATATGGCCCTACTATAGAAAGGAGGGACTGCATATGGTGAGGGCTCTAGAAAAGTCTAACAAAAAACTATTCACTACTGAAATTAATTACATATGAAACAACTAAAGATACAGCATAACAGATAAATGATTATTTCTACGTAAATCCAATCTTAATAATAAAAAATAAAGTCTATGATCAGACTTAAGATAATTTTTGTCCAGAACTCTTTGTCTACACAAGAACACCAGCCTAATTAAATATCGGATCTGGGTAACACAGCAGATTAGTTTTTTGTGTTTTTGAGACAAGGTCTTGCTCTGGCACCCAGGCTGTCGTGCAGTGGCATGATTATGGCTCACTGAAACCTTGACCTCCCGAGCTCAAGTGATCCAAACCTCCTACCTCAGCCTCCCCAGTAGCTGGGACTACAGAGGCATGCACCATTACCCCTGCCAAATTTTTAATTTTTTTTGTAGAGATGAGGTCTATGTTGCCCAGGCTGGTCTCAAGCTCCTAGGCTCAAGTGATCCCCCCACCTTGGGCTCCCAAAATGCTAGGATTACAGACATCAGTGACCGTGTCCAGCCATAGCAAATTCTTATAACCATTACTTATAGTATATACCTGTAGATAAAGAAGTATCAGGAGGAAGGTTTAACTTTTCATTGTCATTTTAATTACTTTATATTTAAAGAAGACCTTTTCACTGCTCTGAATTTATATAATAGCTTTCTTCTGAAAACATTACCACCAAAGCACTGTAGAAACATTATCATTAATCAGGACCAAATATTATCTTCATCCTACAGATGAGAAAGTTGAGGTACCTACAATTCATATTATAATACAACTACCTCTGCAATGGAAATAAGAAAATGACTAAATACAAGATGGACTTTTACTTTTCCCACTTCATCTTCCTATGGAGTCTATGTTGGCCAAAGATCAACAGAGTTGATCATGATACCCCTGAGTGACCGATCCTTTTACCTGCTTCCCAATCCCCTTTGATTCTAGGCAGCTACTGTGGAGATGAGCTAAGTTTTTTGTAAACTCACTTTGATTCAGCAAGACATAAAGAGGCTTGAATTCATTCTAGACTAAACAGTTTGTATAATCTCAAGACTGGTTCTTAACCTTTTTCTGTCCCTAAACATCTGAGGTTACAGAGCAATAATGGTTTACTGAAACAAGGACTCGCAAAGAAAGGGCTCACCCGGAAGAGAGGTGGACTTCGAAAAAGTCTCCAGCTGATTATGTTAACTGCTCCCACACCATGAATTAATTTAGTTCATTCTAAGGTAAGGAGATAACTAGAATATGTTTAAAATTCTACACAGTCAGAGCTGTCTAAGCCTTTTTAAACAGGAATTATTAGATTTATGATAGATTTCAAGTCATTACAGAGTTGGGATCTTTACATTTTTGGATATACGTACAGATATAGTTTAAAATGGCTCTGAATTAATTGTAGACATTTGGAGTAAAATAACATTTATTTATTTATTTATATTTTTTCAGGCGGAGTTTTGCTCTTGTTGCCCAGGCTGGAGTGCAATGGTGTGATCTCAGCTCACCGCAACCGCTACCTCCTGGGTTCAAGCGATTCTCCTGTTTCAGACTCACGAGTAGCTGGGATTACAGGCACCTGTCACCATGCTCGGCCAATTTTTTGTATTTTTTAGTAGAGACAGGGTTTCGCCATGTTGGCCAGGTTGGTCTCTAACTATTGACTTAAGGTGATCCACCTGCCTCAGTATCCCAAAGTGCTGGAATTACAGGTGTGAGCCACGGTGCCCGTCCGTAAAAAAACTTTTATCTCTTCGTTAGCTCTGCATATAGGTTTGCAGGTACTCAATTAATATCCACCTTGTGATCAAAAAAATATATAGCAAATGGTAATGGAAACAATTAATTTATCTCAAAGACTGTCAACCTTCTAACTTCAGATCCACATGACCTTATCTATTGTAGGTGGTTTTATTAAAGTTTCCTGGACAGGTTAGTAGGCCTACTGAAGGCCCCACAAACAGACAAAAAATAGAAACGGCAGCAAGCCAGATGGAAGGTATTAGTAGGTAATACTTTTCCTTTGAGTCAAGACAGCTGAGAAGGCCTTGATGAGGTGAGCTGGGAGAACATTAAAGCCAGCTGACTTTACTGAACAATTGTATTATCTGACATCTCTCCCTTTGTCTGACTAAACATCAGTCATACAATAAACAATATACTCACCTTCAATTTCTGTCCAGTTGACAGCAATTTCTGCTACTGGAATTTTAAAGAACTGTGCTATATACAGCAGTTCTACATCAAATGCCCTAAAATAGAAAACATATTTATTTTTAAAGACAAATAGAACACAACTATAATGTCTACCTTGGCATGTTTTAAAGAAGCTTACATGGCAGATATAAAGCTTATACCATAAAACTGAAGATCAGATTCACAGAAGTCAAATAGTTCAAAGCCGAGTAGTTCAGAAGCTTCCAGGCAAATATTTAGAGTATCAGTGCATAATACTGTATCTCTGTCACAACTCAGAAACTCACAGAGGTAAAACTAGCTTCAAGGGTTCCAAGAAGAAATTTAATCCTGGAAAATTTCAAGACTGATGGTTTTCAATCCTAACCTTAACTAGCTCAAGGTAAAGAAGTGAAAACATTTTTGACTGATTCAGAGAGCTGATAAAACTATGAGGCGTTCTAGTTGAGATTGTTTTGCATTACTTTAGAGTTGCTTGCCTATTTTCTTCTACCATGAGAGGATCAAGATTAATTTTCTAGTAGTGTCCCCAGGGCCTTCCTCGTCTTTTCTGTTTTCCTTCCTTGTGCTGTCCTGGATAATATAATACCGGCAACTACTGAAAGTAAAAAGCTACTTTGGACTAGTCTGAAATACTCTTTGGGCCAGCGCGGTGGCTCACGCCTGTAATCCCAGCACTTTGGGAGGCTGAGGCAGGTGGATCACCTGAGGTCAGGAGTTTGAGACCAGCCTGACCAATATGGTGAAACCCCATCTTAAAAAAATAATAATAAAATAAATAAATAAATAAAATAAAAATAAATAAAAAATAAAAAATCAAAGATGGAGTTTTGCTCTAAAAAAAAAAAGAAATACTCTTTGGGTATAACTAATACATACATAAGACTTTGATATTGTCTTACTCTTCCTAACATATACTATTAAAGCCATTTCCAGTCTAACTCCAGTGCAACCTTCTACTTATAAATGGTCTTTCTTAAAGCTTCTCTCCAGTCAGCGTGTTGGCTTAGGTCAAACCTGCTTTCCTTAAAGCTTCTGAATCCTGACTCAAGATTCTGCTCACAAAATTTCTTTGAACTAGTTGCTCCTCTCACTGGCATTAAAGTTCAGGAAGAAAAAGCACTGCTAGCGACCTGTTAAATCTTCTTCATCCTCATTTAACCTGTATAAAGTCCTTGACTGTTTTGCTTTCATCCATGAATCAGTCTCCACTTTCTAGGCTGCACAGAGCATAGTTCAAACTTCCAGGGCTTGGTTGTAAAACACATTATTAACACAGAGAAGAAAATGCTTAAAATCCACTTATGTTTGATTTCTCCAATCCCAGACAACTTGAATTTGGGAGGTTTTTTTTTTTTTTTTTTTTTGCCACAATACCATTATCATCTATTACATAAATAGTTTATACTCCAAGTATTTGGATAATTCAATAAGAAAACTATTTTTTTAAACAATGCTTTTTCTTATCCAAATAAAATATTTAGTTAAGATGATAAAACCATTTACAAAAGCGTGTTGTCTCCTAGAATTGTGATACTCATGAAAAGGGAAATAATTTCAATATTAAGCCTGGTGCTTAACCCTTAACTTCTCCTTTTAACACAAAAATAGATATTAGCTAGTGAGGTAGTTCTAATAATACTTGATAACCTGAACAAGATTATTATATAACATTTCTGAGGATGTCAGTATATAGCTAGTGACTTACCAAGTACCCAAAACAAAAATATTGAGTAAAAAAGAGTGGGGTGGTTTATTGAAATAAAAAAAAAAATACCCCAGACCAAAGGGTTTTTTGTTTTGTTTTAAACAGGGTCTTATTCTGTCAACCAGGCTAGAATGCAGTGGTGCAATCATGGCTCACTGCAGCCTTGACCTCCTCGAGCTCAGGTGATCCTCCCACCTTTGCCTCCCGAATATCTGGGAGCACAGGCCCAGATATTCTTTACTAGTCCTATAATTTTATCTCCTCTATTCTTTTCTAGTTTTGTTCTTTTGATATTTCCTCATTTTTATTATCCAGACCTCTTTTTGAATTTTTATCTCTGTGCCACCATACCTGGCTAATTTTTGTATTTTTTGTAGAGAAGGGGTTTCATTATGTATCCCAGGCTGGTCTTGAACTCCTGGGCTTAAATGATTCACCTGCCTTGGCCTCCCAAAGTCCTGGGATTACAGGCTTAAGCACTGTGTCCAACCCAAAATTAAGTTACATCTTTCTCCTCTTAAACATTTTAGAAGACATGAAGATATTTGTTAAACACACAAAAAAATGCAGCTCATACCACCATATTATAAGTGTCCAATCTGTTACTTAAGCAAACATTTTAACTAAAATACCAAGTACTTCTAGATAGAGCCTTATGTTATTATAAGGAAACCCTTATACTGATAAGCTTTATTCTCCAACTAAGATGCCTTCATTTGTTTATGCAAATATGGGTTGGGCTGAGCCATGCCATTTTCTTTTCTTACTCAGTTCCTGTTACAGCTGTTATCTCACTAACAGATACATTCCTAAAGGACAAAAGTATGCTGAGACCCTGTTATACACAGCAGATAGACATGAATTCCACTGTTGCCTCCTGCATGCAGCCCTACTAAAATTAAAGCAACAATATGGAATAAACATAAGAACAAAGATGGGAGAAGATGTTAATTAAAAAAAAACCTGGAAGTTGTAGGGAACATGGACAAGAGTGGTGGGAAAAGTGTGCAACAGAGCACCTGAGAGGCTCAGGCACTGAAGGCCTCAAATGATGTATTCAGGTCAAGACATAAGGAGGGCTGCAAGTAGGACTCACTGAACATCTGAGATTTTCCTTCCCCTCATGCTTTTTCACTGTTTGTTCTGTGAATGCTGACAGCCAGGTTCACAGCTTCTAGTAAAGAGACTGAAAGACTCCATTTTCATGAAAATGACCTGTCCAAAAGACAATGACAGTTGGGACTTTGTCACACATGGCTCTGCTGGTTTAACCTGCAGCAAAATTTACCAATCAGAGATTCTGTGCATGGACACAGCTTCTACTGAGTGTTTAAGTCCCATACCATAGGCATGGGAACAATGAGTGATAAAAAGAAACAAAAAATCAGAGGTAACATAAACAATGCAGGTAAAGAAAATGACGAAGTTTTAAATGAGACATTCAGAGGTAGTGAAAGATCATGTAGTCATAAAACAAGAGTAGGTTTTTTAAAAAGTTAATACTGAAATACAAAGAGTTCTAGGAAATTACAATTTTGATAGCAGAGAGAAAAATTCAAAAAGAAGACTGGATAATAAAATTGAGGAAATCCCAAAAGAACAAAACTAGAAAAGAAGAAAGAAAACTATAGAACTCGTAAGGAAGTTCCACATCTGTTTGTAAGAGAGCAAAGAAAATGAAGAGTGTTAAAAAAAAAAAAGATTAAGAAACAAACATTTCTCAGAACTAAAGGACACGACTTTTCAATAAATGGTGTTGGGAAAACAGGATCTCCATGTGCAGAAGATGAAACTGGACCCTCATATAAACAACAACAACAAAAACAACCTTGAAATGGATTAAAGACTTACACTCTTACACAAAAGACCTGAAACTGTAAAACTACAAGAAGAAAACATACGGGAAAAAACTACATGACAATGGTCTGCGTCATGTGCTTTTTAGATTGGATCCCAAAAGCATAGGCAATAAAAGCAAAAATAGACAAATAGGATTACATCAAACTAAAAAGCTTCTGCACAACAAAAAGAAATAATTAACAGACTGTACAAACAACCTCTGGATGGGGAGAAAATATCTGCAGGCCATATATCTGATAGGGGGCTAACATCCCAAATATACAAGGAACTCAACTCCATAGAAGGAAAACAATTAATTCAATTATAAAATGGGCAAGGGGCCTGAATCGACGTTTCTCAAAAGATGACATACAGATGACCAAGGGATATATGAAAAAATGCTCAGCATCACGGAAATGCAAATTAAAACTCTTGTCAGAATGGCCATTGTAAAAAAGATGACAGGTAACAAGCACTGGTGAGGAGGTAGAGAAGTGGGATCCCTTGTACACTGTCGGTGAGAATGTAAATTAGTATAGCTATTATGGGAAAGCGTATGGAGGTCCGTCGAAAAACTACAAACAAATTACCATATGGTCCAGCAATCTCACTTTTGAGTATTTATCCAAAAGATTTGAAATCAGATTGTTGAGGAGACAACTGCGCTCTCACGTTCACTGCAGCGCTGTTCACAACAGCCAAGTTATGCACTCAACCTAAGGCTCCATCAACGATGAAACAAACGGTAAGGAAAATGTGTACATGTACACAGTGAAATAGTATTCAGCCTTAAAAAAGAAACGGTGTCATTTGTGACATGGATGGAATTGGAGATTATGCTAAGTTACGCTAAGTGAAATAAGCCAGACCCAGAAAGACAAATATTGCATATCCCCTCACTTTTATGTGGAGTCTAAAACAATAAAATTTACAGAAGCAGAGGGTAGAATGGTGGTTTCCTGAGGCTGGGTAGGGAGATGGGGAGATGATGGTCAAAGGGTACAAAGCCTCAGACAGGGGAATAAGGTTTTTTTTGGAGATCTATTGTACAATTGTACTGATTATAGTTAATAATATTGTGTTGTACATTTCAAAATTGCTAGTCAATTTCAAATGTTCCTACCACAAAAAAATAAGTATTTAAGAGTGACGGATGTATGTTAATTAGCTTGATATAATTATGCCACATTGTATTCATAAATCATATCACTGTGTATCTCATAAACATATTCAACTATAATTTGTCAATTTAAAAGCATTTTTTAAAACTTGATAAAAAATTTTTTTTTATCACAGACTTCAAATGTTTATTAAATAAATTAATTTTATCAAAGGACAAAAACAAACTAAAGGACACAAGTTTCCAGATTTAGAAGGAAATCAGAGAACCTACTGAGTACTCAACGAAATGCATGACGAAGAACTACATTAAGGCCTAGGATCATAATATTTCAAGACACTGTGGAGAAAAAGCTTCCAAAAGTGGGTGGGTACAACATGCAGAGAGTGAAAATTCAGAACTGGACTCCTTCACAGAAGCATGGAGTGCCAGAGACAATACAGGACTGTTTCCAGAATTTGGAGGAAAAACCATTTCCAGAATTTCCATTTTGAATGATTATAATACCTTCTCCACCTAAGTATAAAACAAATATAAGAGTAGAATCAATTGTTTTTCACATGTAAGAAATCAAAAAGCTTCTTTCTCATGTTTTTAGAAAGTTAATAGAGGAATGTGCTCTACTAAAATAGGGGGATAATTAATTAAATGGAGATAGAGGACGGAATGAGCTTTCTGAGATGCGAAAATGAAGGATGTAGAATCTGTGTTTGAACACACAGTGAGGGATAATTATACTCTTGAGAGCCTGAACAGCAGTAAGTAACAGATCCACAGTAAAGTCACCAAAACAAAAACCCCAAACATTTATTACCTTCAGGAAAACAAAAAGTAGTAAAAAAAAAAGGTAATATATTCATGCTGCACTCAAATGTGAATTATCTTCACACAGCTATGACAATCAATACTGACAATAATTATTTTAAAACTGTATTAGAGTTTCCGTGAGGAGGGTATACAGGACTTTAAGATAACTTTAGTTCTTAGCATTGATTTCCTATTTTGGAAATCAGTTTCTAAAACTGAACAACTGTGAAACAGCTATGTAGACCCATTATTTTGAATATAAATGCATATATCACACAGAAATAGCAAAAAACAGTTGAAAGTGGCCATAGCTATGGAGTAGAAATTGGGGCAAGGAATTACTATTCTGTTATAAGCCTATCAAACTATGTAATATTTAACATTATAATCATGTATAACACTGATTAAAAAGTATTCATTGAAGTAAAGTTCATTTCAAAGAAAAAACACACATATTATTATTTTGAGACATTCTATTGCCCAGGCTGGAGTGCTGTGGTGTAATCATGGCTCACTGCAGCCTTGACATCAGGGCTCAAGCTATCCTCTTGCCTTAGCCTCCTGAGTAGCTGGGATTATGGGCATGTGCCACCATGCCCAGCTAATAATTTTTTTTTTTTTTTTTTTTTTTTTGCGATGAAGTCTTGTTCTATTGCCAAGGCTGGAGTGCAATGGCACGATCTCGACTCACTGCAACCTCCACCTCCAGCGTTCAAGTGATTACCCTGCCTCAGCTCAGGCTGGACTGCAGTGGCGTGATGTCAGCTCACTCCAACCAATGCCTCCCAGGTTCAAGTGAGTCTCCTGCCTCAGCCTCCCAAGTGGCGGGGATTACAGGTGCCTACTGCCATGCCTGGCTTTTTTTTTTTTAAAGTAGAGTTGGGGTTTCACCATTTTGGCCAGGCTGGTCTCGAACTCCTGACCTCAAGTAATCCACCTGCCTCAGCCTCCCAAATTGCTGGGATTACAGGCATGAGCCACTGTGCCTGGCCAACACTGACAGTCTTAACTTTAGGTATACTCCTTTACAGATTTCTAATACCTAGAAACTCCACTTGATTTTGATTTCTTAAAAGTCCTGAGAAAAATTTCAATCAATCCTTAAGAAAAAAAAATAGTAAATGTCAAATACGACATTTGGAAATAAGACATAGATGTACAACTTGGTTTATGTAACTTAACTTATATTCTTTAGTCTTGATTTAAAGTACAGGAACAGAGATGTTTAAATAAAAAACACTGACGACATATTACTGCGGTGAAGGGTATACTGCTCATTAAGCTGATACATGTATATTTGGTGGTTCTTCTTTAGAGGCACCAAATAAACATAAAAATATGAGCAGCTAAAATTTAATTGAGGTGAATCTTTTTTTCCTAATAAAATTAAAAAAGAAATAGAGACAGTTTCACCACGTTGCCCATGCTGGTCTCAATTCCTGGACTTGAGCAATCCATCAGCCTCAGCATCCGAAAGTGCTAGGATTACCAGGGTCAGCCACCATGCATAACCCTTAAGTGAGGTCAATCTTACGACAATCAACACCAAAATAAACAAAAGGCTTGCATGTTACATTAACATTAAGAAAAAGAAAAAACCCAACAATGTTCTTTAACTTAACCCCGCAAAAACTGCTGTCTAATACAATAGTCCCTCGCCACATGAGGATACTGAGCACTTCAAATGTGGCTAGTCTGAATTGAGATGTGCTGTAAATTTAAATATATAGTACAAAGAAAATGATGTAAAATATTTCAGCTCTTTTCACACTGATTGCACAGTGATATGACAATATTTTGGAAATATACTGGATAAGAAATAAACCTTATCTGCTTTGTAAAAATTTTTTTAAGAACAGGATTTCACCCTCTTCCCAGGCTAAAGTACAGTGGTGTGATCATAGCTCACTGCAGCTTAAACTTCTGGGCTTATGAGATCCTCTTGCCTCAGTCTCCTGAGTGACTGGGACTACAGGCACACGTACCACCATACCCAGCTAATTAATTTTTTTTTTTTTCTAGAGACGGGGTCTCGTTATGTTTTCCATGGTGGTCTTGAACTTCTGGCCTCAAGTGATCTCCTCGACCTTGGCCTCCCAAAGAATTGGGATTACAGGCATGAACCATCTTTTTACTTTTTTAATGTGGCTAATAGAAAATTTGAAATTACATATATGCCTTGCCTCTGTCTCATATTTCTATTAAACAATGCTGCCCTAGAACCATCATGACAGGGAAGCTTCAAGATTTTTAAGTTATCAATCCTAACCTTTTGTATTTCAAGAAAAATGAAAGATCCTCAACAATGAAAAATAGTATTCTCAATTTCTAAATTCTTCCTTTCAAACTACGAAGAACCTGCTTCTCTGACCCTAGTTCTGGACCTAATAGCTGACTGAAAAATAACTAATGCAGACAGAGAGGGCTTTACTTCTAGAGTCGTTTCTTAAATTAGATTTTCTGTTTTTGGAATCTATTAACTATCAGTTTATTTTATTTTTCAACATAATCAAAACATAAATCTAAATTTGACAACCAATGTATATTACTTAAAACGTTTTAGGCTGAGTGCAGTGGCTCACGCCTATAATCCCAGCACTTTGGGAGGCAGAGGCGGGTGGATCACCTCAGGTCAAGAGTTTGAGACCAGCCTGGCCAACAAGGTGAAACCCTCTCTCTACTAAAAATACAAAAATTAGCTGGGTGTGGTAGCAGGTGCCTGTAATCCCAGCTACTCTGGAGGTTGAGGCAGGAGAATTGCTTGAACCCAAGAGGCAGTGGAGGTTGCAGTGAGCCGAGAGCACGCCACTGCACTCCAGCCTGAGCAACAGAGGGAGACTGTCTCAAAAAAAAAAAAAAAAAAAAGTTTTAATCTAGAAATAAAAGTTTAAAAAAAAGTCTGAATGATAATTTTAATTCTAAAAGTACATTTTTTAAAGTAATATTTTGGGGGTTATATGGCATCTATTTCTAGGAAGACAACAGGTTTTTGAAAAGAGATGCACAAAAGTGGTAGAGAGTATAAAAATGGACACATACTGGAATAATCATGCAGATACCCAATATGGATTCACACAGAACCCATGACTAAGTATGAATTCTTTCAACAGTATTTACTGGGTACCTACTATATGCCGGGCATAATATTAGATAGTGGAACATACTAATAAGTAAAATTAAATGTTACTCTTGCTCTCATGGAGAAAGATTATGCTTTAATCAAGAAAAAGAAAGATTAAGTAATTACACAAATATAAGAAAAACTATAAATGCCATAGGTGCTATGAATACAGTCCATGGTATGGCAACAGAATATAATTAGGAGCACCTGTGCTAATTATATTATATTTAGAGAGTGAGGGCAGGCTACCCTAAGGAAGATGTGGAGAAGAGGAAAGCATCTGCATGTGGAGACACAGGTGGGGCAGACTAAAGACCCTGGGAAGCAAGCCCATAAGGATTCTAAGCAGAAGAGGTGCACACGTGACCACAGTTAAGTTTGCAAAGATCTCATGGGCTACGGCATGGTAGTCTGGGGAAGGATGGCGTCCTGGATGGCAGTGATGGAGGTGGAGAGAAATGGAAGGACATAAAAGCTAAAATCAACAGGCCCTGTCACGGATTGGATATATACATATGCATGTGGAAAATGTCAGGGCTGATGTCAAGGTTTCAGCTTCTGTATGACACACCTGCATCTCCAGTATATTTCAAAAGACAGCTCAGAAGTATCAAATGCTGCTGATGGGTTAAGTGTGACAAGTGGTCACTGGACATGCCCACTGGCTTCAATGGCATGGATGTAGCTAGATAAGATGAAGCAGACCAGGCGCGGTAGCTCACACCTGTAATCCCAGCACTATGGAAGGCCAAGGTGGGAGATCACCTGAGGTCAGGAGTTTAAGACCAGCCTGGACAGCATGATGAAACCCCGTCTCTACTAAAAATACAAAAACTAGCCAGGTGTGCGTGGTGGTGGATGCCTGTAATCCCAGCTACTCGGGAGGCCGAGGCAGGAGAGTTGCTTGAACCCTGGAGGCAGAGGTTGCAGTGAGCCAAGATTGTGCCACTGTACTACAGCCTGGGCAACAAGAGTGAAGCTCTGTCTCAAAAAAAAAAAAAAAAAAAAAAAAAAAAAAAAAGATGAAGAAATGGGAGAAAAATCCATATTAAGGTGGAGTGAAAAATGAGTGAGAAGCAAGAAAAAGTCAGTGAATATAAACCACTTTTTCAAGAGAAGTTGCTTATGAAGGAGAAAGGGCTAGAGCTGGAAGGGTGCAGCAGGGTCAGTGGAGAGGGTCTGGGAAAGATATGATGGAGAGGAAAAGGCTGAATACACAAGAGAGGAAATACATGGACAGGATTAGGTTTTGACAAGGTGGATAGGTGGAAGGAGATGTAGAGGTCAAAAGGCTGGTCTTAGGAAAGAGACCTTATCTCCTGTAGAAGGAAGAAGAGAAAATGGGTGCCCTATTCTGTTTTGATATTTCTGAGCTTTTTCTTTTTAGGTCAAAGGAAAAAAAAAGGACATCTTAAAAAGAATGTTTTCAGGCCACTCAATTTCTACTGTCTACAATTAAGGTGAACACACATAACTTTATATTATATTGTTGGGTTTGTATATTTTCACATTAAGATCCGACTCAGGAAAAGTATAAAGCCAAGATCAAGTTTACATACATTAGTGTCAGTTTTGTTTTAATCTGCATGTTCATTATAAGAATACAGGGCTGTTTCTCATTACCTAGAATGATTGCTGGGTAATAAGAGACTGGATACATTCCAGTCAGAAACCTACCATCGTTCAATGTGTAGAGATGAAAACGTCCGCGAAGCTGCTTCTCGTGTAAATAATTTGAACCCACACTGTGTGTCCCTGATTCCTTTGACACAAAGGAACCACACCAGAAAGTGGAACCCATACATGAGAAGAGTACGGAAGTAAGAACGCTGAAAACAAAGACAAAATATAAATGACTTTTCAGTTCATCTGTAAAGGAGAGACTGAAAACACCTGGCTGTAGACAATTGGATTTTAATATTTAATTGACTGGTAGATCTTACATAAGAACACCAATGCTCCATGAGCTTCACCAACAAAATAAACAGCAAGGATACCTACTCCTTAGAACAAAGTAGAGGTACTAGGAAGCAGTTACTCATTTCCTGGAGGTTGAGTCAGACAAGAAAAATCACAAGACTGTGAGTGGCCAGGGCTTCGGCCTACCAGGAGACACAAGTTTGGCGCTGCTGTGAGCAAAACATCTCAATTTCTTACATATTTTATGCTGCTTTGCCCCACATGCATTTCAGTTTCAAAAAAGATGTCCATTTCCAGGATGTACTGACAAAACAAAACACGGTAAGTCTGCAGTCTGATACTTAGCTAATGAGAATATGGACGGAAGACATACAGCAGAGTATCACGAAGGTTATGGACTATAAAGGAGTTTGAAACAGACACCCGGTCTAAGTATGCCAGAGATCTAATTGAATACATTTAAAACATTGAGTTCTTTAATACTTTGGAATTAAAGTAGGTTTTAATCCCATCTAAAGTTTCACTACTGTTATTGATGATTAATTTTATTAATAGTAGTAAGAGACTATTTCATTATTCAATAAACATTGCATACTTTAAAACATAAGAACCTAAGATTATTAATTATCATTGTATTCAAGACTTTCATATTCAAGATTTATTAAAAGATAAGATCTTTTTAAAAAATAAAATAACAATTTTATTTTTTTTAAGAGACAGACTCCTTCTGTTGTCCGGGGTAGAGTCCACTGATGGTCATGGTTCACTGAAGCCTCTAATTCCTGGGCTCAGGTGATCTTCCGGCTTTAACCTACAAAGCAGCTGGAATCACAGGTGTGTGCCACTACACCCAGCTCTTTTAAGACAGCATCTCTTAAAATGTTCCTTAGTTAAGGTAATAGACTCATGCAGTGATGTGTTACTTACATACATAAGCAACCTATTAAGAGTCTATTAGAACATTTAATATCTCATACTGTAGAATAAAGGTCCCTTCCTCCTTTTAGCTTTTGCTTTTCAAAATTATAATTTTTAGTATCATTCTTCCTTTGCATGCCTTTTTCTATCATCATCAAACAGAACCACAGTGGAACAGAGTAGCACAGAAATGAAGCTGGGTGCAGTAGCTCACGCCTGTAATCCCAGCACTTTGGGGGACTGAGGCAGGTGGATTGCTTGAGGTCAGGAGTTTGAAAACAGCCTGGCCAACATGGTGAAACCCCGTTTCTACTAAAACTACAAAAAATTAGCTGGGTGTGGTGGCAGGCGCCTGTAATCCCAGCTACTCTGGAGGCTGAGGCAGGAGAATCACTTGAACCTGGGAGGCGGAGGTTTCAATGAGGAAGATGGTGCCACTGTACTTCAGCCTGGGTGACAGAGTGAGACTGCATTTCAAAAAAAAAAAAAAAAGAAAGAAAGAAAGAAAGAAAAAGCACTAAACTGAATAGGCCTATATTTGAATCCTGGCTCTATTACTAATTAGCAGGGTGACCTTGAACAAGTTATTTCAACCTTCTAAATCCATTTCCTCACTGATAAAATGAGAATGATAATGCCTACCTCACAAAGTTATTATAAGGATTAAATGAGATTACTTTAAAGACTAGAGCCAATGTTCGGCACAGAAAATAACAGGAACTCAATAATGTTCTTCACAAAGGAAGAAAGGCTGAAAGCTTATTTTACTCTCCTGACCACAATTTTACTTATGTATTAAATAGGGCAGGAAGGAAAGGAAGAATAAAATACTTATCCGTAAGGTATGTAAAACAAACTTTTAAAAATGATCTAGCACTTCTCATTTATCATCTAGAATCATTAGTTATGGTTTGATGTAAATATGTCTTACCTCTCTAAGTAGATAGGGCAGAAACCTCATTTTAAAATACTTTAGGAATCTCACAACAGCATGCTCAGTGCCTTCCATAAAATACTTCCAATAAATACTGGTTGACTGATTAAATCTCCAAAAGAGCACTTATGCTTAGGAAAGGAACAAACAGAAATTGAAAGATAGAAAAATAAAAATTAAAGGTAGAAAAACAATATCTATAAATTATTCTTCTTGAATGATTTTTAATGTGCTTTGAGTAAGCGTATTTGTTAGCAAATAAAACTATTCATGACTGCTTTTGCTTGGATGTTAATAGAAGTTTTTTTTTTTAGGATAATGGCTAGTTTTTAAAAAGCAGAAAAATGTAGAGTTCACATGAAGACCTTAACTTACTTGATTTCTAACATATTTAAAAGCCTAACAAGGTTAGCCACAAAAAAGGGAATCTTGTTTTTGTTTTTAGAACTTTGCAAAATATCTTAAACTTTAGAGGACACCTAAAATTTAGGATAGACTTATTTAGTTAAGTGAAGCTACTGAAGTCAGAGAGTAGGCTTATATGATCTTCTGAAACGGCCATTTAAAACATTAAGGAAAACAATTTTCCCTGTTTCAGTGTCAACACTAATATCTCCAATGTTTATAAAATGTAAACAAGAAATTAATTCAGGTGAAATTTAAAGCTGACTGCTTCTTTCATTGTCTTAAAATAAGAAGTTCAAAGAAGTCCCAGGACTTAAGCAAAGACTCTTTAATAAACAAAAACTAAAAACATTAAATAACCACTAATGGATTCTATTTTTGAATCCTTTAAAATGATAAATTCAAGAACAGCCAGACAGTAAATAAACATTACCATTATACAGAACACATGGGAATATAAGCACTTTTAGGGATGATATAAGACTCCATCAGGGCAGTATCATGTTTGTCTTCCAAGGGAGCAGTAAAACAGGTGGTAAAATAATTGAGAAACGTAGAAAAGTATCAAGGAAAGATGTGTCTGAACATTACGCAATAAGTTACTGAAATTGTCATTTGCTATCCTGATTAATTCTTTTATAATTTCTCATTGCCCGCAGTGATCACCATGCCAGGGTTTATATTACTCAGCACAGGAAAGGACATGGAAAGCCAAGCTGCAGTTTTCTGGACATGAGGCAGATGCACATCTTGTGCCTCTCAGAGACAACCTTTTATGAGACAGGTATGGTTCTAGCAGAAGAAGCTGGACTTGAACAAGCCTACTGAGTTGCAGCTATCATAGCAACTGCAGTAGACAACCAATGATCTCTAGTGAGTATCACAGGCTATCCTTTCTTTCTACAGAATGGCAGCCAATTTTGTGGGAACCAAGAGCACTAAATCAAACACTAGGTTTTAGAGAGAAAGAATGGATGGATGGAGACAGGATAAATTACAAATACGTGGTTCCTACGATTGATCCCTTGATACCTGGCTAAGAGCAGTACTAGGTAAAAGATTTACACCACAGCATAGTCTCATTTAAATTTATAAATGTATTTATAGGAAAAATTCAGTTTTCAACAAATGCAAGTTCTAAGTGAAAATAATTTACACCATGAAAAACAAAAACAAAAGACATGGCTCATTTCTACAGCCACCGCCAACAAATACAAGAACTATCTCTTGCTTAGATTACTCACTGGCTCCTTAGTCTGTCTCTGGCTTTCTATTTCTCCAAACTATCGTTTGTCTTTCACCATGTAGATTATCTTTTTTCATCCCATTAACATATTTTAAAAAAAGAAAAAAAATTACTTATGAAACCATTATATTAGTATTGGTCTATTGTTATTAGTTGTTTTTGTTCTTTTTTTTTTTTTTTTTGACGAAGTCTTGCTCTGTCACCCAGGGTGGAGTGCAGTGCAGTGGCACAATCTTGGCTCACTGCAACTTCCGTCTCCCAGGTTCAAGCGATTCTCCTGCCTCAGCCTCCCAAGTAGCTGGGGTAACAGGTGCACACCACCACACCTAGCTCGTTTTCATATTATTAGTAGAGACAGGGTTTCACCATGTTGGCCAGGTTGGTCTCAAACTCATGACCTCAGGTGATCTGCCCATCTCGGCCTCCCAAAGTGCTAGGATTACAGGTGTGAGCCACTGTGCCCAGCCTATTTGTTATTTCAACACAGATAATTGTATTTACAATATCATACTTTTTTCCCCAAACAACCTAATATTTCAGGTTTTATCCCATGTTATTAAATAGTCTCCATTATCATCAGCTTTACTGGCTGCACATTTCATCTAGGGCTATAGCTATATTTCCTATTGTGGGAATTTAGTATTTAATAGTTTCTACTCTATACACACACACACAATTTTATAATTATACATACATATATCTAAAATGTGCTGAACATCTTGGACATATACTTTTCCTTTTCTTATCCACTGTGCATTGGTAAACTGATGAAGGTGGATTAATGCCAAGCTCTTTTCCCATTTTAAATATCTAGGAGTGTGCTATTCTCTGTGGTTAACAGATTAACCTTTTTCAAACATCAGTGAGAATACCTAGGATCACAGAATACTAGACTAGGTGCTGAGGATATTAAAATAGTTACTTCTAAAAAAAAAAGGAGAAGAGGCCAGGCACAGTGGCTCACACCTGCAATCCCAGTACTTTGGGAGGCCGAGATAGGTAGATCATTGAGGTCAGGAGTTCAAGATAAGCCTGGCCAACATGGCGAAACCATCTCTACTAAAATTTTAGAGCCCAGCCTGGCCAACATGGCGAGATGATTTCTACTAAAATTTTAGAGCCCAGCCCGGCCAACATGGCTAAACCGTCTCTGCTAAAAATAAAAAAATTAGCCGGGCATGGTGGCACATGACTCTTATCCCAGCTACTTGGAAGGCTGAGGCAGGAGAATTGCTTGAATCTGGGAGTTGGAGGTTGCAGTCAGCCGAGCTCGTGCCACTGCACTCCATCCTGGGTGACAGAGCTAGACTCTGTCTCAAAAAAAGAAAAAACAAAACAACAACAAAAAAAACACCAGACATGGTGGCTCATGCCTGTAATTCCAACACCTCCCTCAGGTCAGGAGTTCGAGACCAGATTGGCCAACATAGAAAAATACAAAAAATTAGCTGGGTGTGGTGGTGTGTGCCTGTAGTCCCAGCTACTCTGGAGGATGAGGCAAAAGAATCATTTGCACCTGGGAGGTGGAGGTTGCAGTGAGCTTAGGTCATGCCACTGGACTCTAGCCTGGGTGGCAGAGTGAAACTCTGTCTCAAAAATAAAAATAAATAAATAAATGAAAAAAAAAAAAAAAAACAGTCTGGGTTTCTGTACTTCAATATAATCCTTAAAAGGTTTTGTCACTCTGTTATCAGTATATCTTTTTTAAAAATTAAAATTTCGGCCAGGCATGCTGGCTCATGCCTGTAATCCTAGCACTTTGGGAGGCTGAGGCAGGTGCATCATGAAGTCAGGAGATCGAGACTATCCTGGCCAAAATGGTGAAACCCTGTCTCTACTAAAAATACAAAAATTAACTGGGTATGGTGGTATACGCCTGTAGTCCCCCCTCCAAGAGGCTGGAGGCAAGAGAATCACCTGAACCCAGGAGGTGGAGGCTGTAGTGAGCCAAGATCGTTCCACAGCACTCCAGCCTGGACAACAGAGCAAGATTCTCTCTCAAAAGAAAAAAAAAATTAAATTTCTACGTATCTTTTTTCTGAATCATTGGGAGAAAGGTTCAATCTTTTATCCCACTTGTTCTCAAAGCCGGGTGTGTGTAAGAGTGACTTGGGATGTTGTTGCTCTAGTTTTTCTAGCATAATCTACAAAATGAAGAATTTAACATCTTTAGTGGTATTTTTATATCCTAAAACAGCAGCTGCAAACTTGTCAAATTTTAAGGTATAGTGTTTTTCTAAGAGGAATGATGTTAAAAAAAAATTTAAACTGAATAAAACTGAAAATAAAGCATTTAACTGTGCCAATGTTAGAAAAAATAAAGACTAATGTTAGAAACAGTAAATTGGTTAAAAAATAAAGTTGATTGGTTAAAAAATGCATCATTCAGAAGTCTGTTTTATAACTGAACAGATTCTCTTCATGCTAAAATTGTATTAAAAAAACTGCTTGCAAAGTCCACATTTTCTTGTATACTCTTAAAAATCAATTCCAAAATGTGCCAATCCTTCATAAGCTTTCCACAATTAAAAAATTATTTTCTTTTCTTTTAAAAGGAATGTTATGTTTAAGATTAGACATAAAAGCCAACTGCTTGCCAAATGTATATGTAAAAAAGGAAATAAAAGCCAATTAACTGGCTGTCCCATGACAATTAATGAAGTCTCACCTGAGCAATTGATTCTTTTTCCAAATGAGCTCGAGATCCACATGCTATAGCCATTTGATTCTGAGGAAAAAACGCAATGAGATAGTTTTTCAGTATTTAAATATCATTAATAAAAATATTTATTTTCAACAAGAATGTCTCATTTTTAAAAACTGATTTTTTTAAAAATTGACATTAAAAAAATCTTTTAAAAGTTTATTGAAGAGTTCAGAATATGTACAACTTTGAGAATCCTAATCATACTTACTAAGAGCTCATTAGATTTTGCTTAAATAGGCCTAAATATAAGGGGCATGCATTACATTAAAATTCATAACTTTAAATGACATTTTCTGTGTAAAAATACTTTATTATTATTTCAGAGAAAATTAGTGGTAGGAGAAAGAAAAGGGTTATTTGTAGATGACATAATCATATACCTTGAAAATCAAAGAACAGCAACTTAAAAAGTACATTAGAAACAATAAAATAATTTTAAAAGATGAGTAGTCAAAATGAATAGATATACAAAACTTTAAATGTCACATGTACAAACAGTAATCACAAGATGTAATAAAAGACAGCATTTATAACATCAATAAAAATAAAAAATCTAGAAATAAACTTTATAAGAAACATAGAACGTTTAAACAAGATCTAAATAAAGGAAACAAGTAAATGCTAACAAAGAAAACTTAAACACACAAAGGTCTTGCCATAATGGAGGAGACGATGTTAATAACAACATTAAAAAGTTAATGCTTTCTAAATTATTACCAATAAAAATACAAAAATGATCTTTCATTGAACTAGAAAAGCTGATTTTAGAGTTAGCATTAAAAAAAAGTCCTTATTAGTACAGTGGTAAGCAAATAAAAACTTAAAAAATATATATGTTTAAAGATCTTTTATTCTGAGCCACATATGAGTGATGAAGACCTGAGCACAGTCTCCAGAGGTCCTCAGTGCATTTGCCCACACACCGTTTTCCACAGTGTCTGTAACATTTTACGTTTCCATCAGCAATGCACAAGGGTTCCAATTTCTTCATATCCTTACCGATGATTATTTTCTGGGGTGTGTGTGTATGTGTGTGTTTGTTTTGAGTTGGAGTCTTTGTTATCCAGTGGAGTGCAGTGGTGCAATCTTGGCTCACTGCAACCTCCACCTCCTGGGTTCAAGCAATTCTCCCGTCTCAGCCTCCTGAGTAGCTGGGATTATAGGTTCGTGCCACCATGCCCTGCTAATTTTTATATTTTTAGTACAGACAGGGTTTCACCATGTTGGCCAGGCTGGTCTTGAACTCCTGACCTCAAGTGATCTGCCTGCCTTGGCCTCCCAAAATGCTGGGATTATAGGCATGAGCCACCACACCTGATAAAAACTTTTTAAAAAGAGAAGCAAAAATAATCAAGAAAAGAGCCGGGAAAATTCAAGAGTAATAAAGGACTCATCATAAAAAAGTTTAAAAATATATGATAAAGCTAAGGTACTGGAATGTGAACAGACAAATCCATGGACAGAATGGAAAGGCCAGAAACACACACACAAAGCCATACGAGTGTTCAGAATACGATAAAGATGACCTTTTAAATCAGTGGCAAAAAGATGAACTGACAAATGGTGTGGGACATCTTGGTAGCCACTTGGAAACCAAATTAAGTTGGACTTGAGCTTCTTAATTAAATACTGGGACGTAGTCTAGACATATCAAAGATTTAAATGTAAAATATCAGAAATCATTTTTTAAATGATCCCAAGGAAGGCACGAGTACAGAAAACCAGACGGTGATCACTTTGATAATAAAAATTTAAAGAATTGCATGACAATTCTTTAAAAAAATCCAACCATATTCAAAATGAAAAGACAAAAAAACTGGGAGAAAATATTGTCAATTTATACTACAGACAAAAGGTTAATTTCCAAAATGCATAAAATGCATCTACTAATTATTTTTAAAAGTACCCAAAAATACAGTTGGAAAAGAGGCAACACATTGCCAATCTTGTTGTTACATATAAAGCCCCCCACCGCCACCCCACCCAACCTGAGATTATTTTGAAACAAATTCTAGACATCATGTGTTACAAATTCATATACAGTTCAATCGTAATACCACTATTATACCTAAAACATCAATAATTCCTTAATACCATCAGATACAGTTTCCATAATTACCCAATTATCTCTTAAATGTTTTTAGTTTGTTTGAATGAAGAACCAAATGAAATATATACAAATCAATTGGTTTTTCTTTTATCTGCGGGCTCTCCCTACCTCTTTAAACTTATTTCGTGTAACGTGTTGAAGAAACCACATTGTTGTACAGGTTTTAGATGTTGCTGACTGTACACCCATGGTGACATTTAACATGTCCTGCTCTAACATTTAACATGTTCCTCTAAACTGGTAGCTAGACTTAAAGGCTTGATAAGATTCAGGTGTGATTACCTTTCAATCCTTTGTCATAATAGTGCTGCATGGTAGTTTTTGTGTGTGTGTGTATCAATTGTAAGGGCTATACAATATTTTAATGTTCAGATTTACCATTACTTTGACTATTTGCCTATTCATTGTCCTTTCTAATTTCAGTTATAGAAAGGCAACTGAAAGAACATCTTTGAATATAAAACTCTATCTGTATTTTAGATTTCCTTCTTTGGAGACAGTCACAGACGTAGAATACTAAGTTAAAAGTCTGAATGTTTTTAATGCATGTGGGCCAAATTTTTCTTTAAGAGGTTCTTTACCTGTAATCAGAGTACTTGGGGAGGCCAAGGTGGGTGCATCAATCAAGACCAGGAGTTCAAGACCAGCCTTGGCAACATAACAAAGCCCCATCTCTATTAAAAATACAAAAATTAACCAGGCTGGTGGCGCATGCCTGTAGTCCCAGCTACTCAGGAGGCTGAGGCAGGAGAATTGCTTAAACCCGGAAGGCAGAGGTAGCAGCGAGCTGAGATTGTACCACTGCACTCCAGCCTCAGTGACAGAGCAAGACTCCATCTCAAAAAAAAAAAAAAAAGAAAACAAGAATTTTCTCAGCCAGGCACAGTGGCTCATGGCTACAATCCCAGCACTTTGGAAGGCCAGGGTGGGCAGATCACATGAGGTCCAAAGTTCAAGACTAGCCTGGCCAACATGGGAAAACCCTGTCTCTACCAAAAATACATAAATTAGCTGGCTGTGGTGGTGTGTGCCTATAGTCCCAGCTACTCAAGAGGCTGAGGCAGGAGAATCACTTGAACCCAGGAGGTGGTGGTTGCAGTGAGCTGAAATCGCACCACTGCACTCCAGTCTGGGAAACAGTGAGATTGTCTCGGGGGGCGGGGGGGGGGGGGAATTGTTATGTGCTTTGCCTACTATTTAGTAGTAAAATAATTTCTTCCCTTGTTTTTCTGGCAGAGGTACTTTGTGCAGAAAGGGAGAGAATGGTTTTCTTAGAGAGGAAGCGTGTTAAAAGTTCAAATAGCATATGGCAAATCAGCTTTAACTTTAAATGCGAAAAGAGCAATAACCCTATGGAGCAATACATAAAAAAATCCTTCTACATTTCAAAGATTCATGAATAAAGTTAAAATACCATGTAATTAAACTAAAAATAAATCACAACCCAAAAAGCTTTCTCTCAAAAATCCCATTTTTATCTTCGCGTAAGTCCCTAAGAGCTTTTAAGAGCTCTGTGTATCTGAAGAATTCTGATGTAAGAGCTGAATCCCCGATACCAATCTCACTATCAGGTGGAATTAATCTAAATGGTCTTTCAAAAAGTTAGCTGTTCTTCAGAAATGAAAGATATCTTTGTTTTAAAAACTGCCCTTGCTAGAAAATGTCTGTAGACAAGGAGTCTCTTTCTTTTAAACCTCTTTTGGAGTATAACTGAATTTCCCATGGTTTTTAAAAGTGAGTATTTAAGTTACTATGACATTTGGCTTTTAAAAGGGGTAATAAGTGAGGCAAATGTGGTGGCATGTGCCTGTATTCCTAGCTACTAGGGAGGCTGAGGTAAGAGGATTGCTTGACCCAGGAGTTTGAGGCTGAGTCATGATGGCACCACTGTACCCTAGCCTGGGCAACAAAATGAGATTCCCAACTCATTAAAAAAAAAATGGTACAGTGGCTCATCCCTGTAATATGCCTGTAATCCCAGCACTTTGGGAGGCCTTTGGGAGGCCGAGGCAGGAGGGAACACTTGAGGCCAGTTCAAGATCAGCCTGGTCAACATGGTGAAACTCCATCTCTACTAAAAATACAAAAAGCCAAGCGTGGTGGCACATGCCTGTAATCCAGCTACTCAGTAGACTGAGACATGAGAATGGCTTGAACTTGGGAAGCGGAGGTTGTAGTGAGCAAAGATCATGCTACTGCACTCCAGCCTGGGCGACAGAGCAAGACCGTCTCAAAAAAAAAAAAAAAAAAAAAAGTGGTAGGAAGTGTATTATCTTCTAGAAAGAAATACTTAATTGGAATCTTTCTCAGTACTCTTTTTTTTTGAGATGGAGTCTCACTCTGTCGCTCGGGCTGCAGTTCAGTGGCACAATCTTAGCTCACTGCAACCTTCAGCTCCCTGGTTCAAGCGATTTTTCTGTCTCAGCCTCTCAAGTAGCTGGTATTATAGGCATGTACCACCATGCCCCGCTCATTTTTATATTTTTAGTACAGATAGGGTTTTGCCATTTTGGCCAGGCTGGTCTTGAACTCCTGACCTCAAGTGATCCACCCTCTTTGGCCTCCTGAAGTGTTGGGATTATAGGCATGAGCCACCGCACCTGGTCCGTAGTACTTCTTAAGTTAAATGTTTTCACACAATTTACTGAAGAGAAGAAACAGACTAGAAATATAACTAATTTACATTAACAATCATAAACAGTAACAGAATTGGACCTGATAAAAAAAAATCAAGCACAAAGATGAATGTTTGCTGGGCATGGTGGCTCGCACCTGTAATCCCAGCACTTTGGGAGGCTGAGGAGGAAGGATCACTTGAGGTCAGGAGCTCAAGACCAGTCTGGCCAACATGATGAAACCCCGTCTCTACTAAAAATAAAATTAAAAAAAGTTAGCCAGGTGTGGTGGCAGATGCCTGTAATCTCAGCTATTTGGGAGGCCAAGGCAGGAGAAACAGAAACCCAGGAGGTGGAGTTTGCAGTGAGCCGAGATTGTGCCACTGCACTCCAGCCCGGGTGACAGAACGAGACTCCATCTCAATTAAAAAAAAAAAGATGTTAATTAGAGGTATTGGTTATTGAGTGCTGAACACACGCTAAACTTATTTATTTATTTATGAATCTTGATCTGCTGCTCAGGCTGGAGTGTGCAGTGGTGCGATCTTGGCTCACTGTAACCTCCACCTCTTGGGCTCAAGTGATTCTCCTGCCTTAGCCTTCCTAGTAGCTGGGATTATAGGCACGTGCCCCCACACCCAGCTAATTTGTTGTATTTTTAGTAGAGATGGGGTTTCACCATGTTGGCCAGGCTGGTCTCGAACTCCCAACCTCAGGTGAACCCCCACCTCAGCCTCTCAAAGTGCTGGGATTACAGGGATGAGCCACTGTGCCTGGTTACATTTCCTTATTTTAATCACTACTTCAGAGTTATGAACATGGGCTCCCATTATCCATACATCATAGAAGAGGTATGTGAAGGTTACATGGAATTTGAACCCAGGCCTATCTGAATTCTACATCCAAAGTTTCCACATACTGAAATGGAAACAGAAATTGGCACAGGTACTCCAAAAGAAAACTCTGGCTCCAAATGAGATAGAGATATAGAAACCAAGTTGAATCAATTTAGAAATTAGTAAAAGAAAAATCAGATAGTAAAATTATCCTACTCACCCTATGGGCAGAAAGAGAAACTTGGTGTATGAAACAAAGTACTGAGTTAAGAAAAAGTTGTATTTATTAAAAAAATTATTTTAAGAAAACCATTTCTTTCTCAAAATACAGGCTCACTGTTAAAAACAATTAAAGAAAAAAAATTCAGGCTGAGCAAGGTGGCTCATGCCTGTAATCCCTGCATTTTGGGAGGCCAAGGCGGGTGGATCACAAGGTTAGGAGTTCAAGACCAGCCTGACCAACAAGGTGAAACCCTGTCTCTACTAAAAAAAATACAAAAATTAGCCAAGTGTGGTGGTGCTTGCCTGTAATCCCAAGTACTTGGTTCACTAAGCAGGAGAATCGCTTGCCGAGGAGGCAGAGGTTGTAGTGATTGCACCATTGAACTCCAGCCTGGGCGACAGTGAGACTCTGTCTCAAAAAAAGAAAAAAAAAAAAAGAAAAAGCTTCAAAATATCCATAATCCCCCACCCAGAGACAACCGATATTATACTGTTATATTATTATACACAATACATAATGTGTTAACATTATTGCACATCTACCCATATATATCAAGATGTTAAACATTTCTCATTTAATTATGTATAATGAATAAGCATTCCATACAATAAGGAATTTAACTAGTATAACTTACCATTGGAGATTTTAAACTGTTTTCAATTTTTTCCTTTTTTAAAAAAAACAGCTATATTTACAAAACAAATAATCAAAAATCCTTGAAAATTTATTTTTACATATATTCTATTTCCTTAAGATAAATTTCTCAAGCCTGGGTTAATGGATGTGAATAACTTAAAGCTCTTGATTCATATTTTCAACTTGTTCTATGAAGTATTGTATCAACTTGCTCAGATTGAACACATAAATTTGGCAACATTCATTCTTTTTGCCCCTTCATATGAGGAAAGGTGAATTATTTTTTATTATGGTACAAAAAGGCTCTACCATAAGAAGCATTATTATGAAGGTGTTATGGTTAAAATGAATACTCAAAATTTTACATGGCACAAAAGAGCTTCTCAATTTTTGATAGCAACTAAACTTGAAATAAAATACACCTATAAAGCCTTGTAAAAAGCCAGTCTACTGAATATATTTAAACTGTAGCGATTCTTAAGGTTTCTTCAAACAGTGTTATTATGACAATTTTCTTTTTCTTTTACTGGAGACAAGATCCCACTCTGTTGCCCTGGTTGGAGTGCGGTGGCATGATTATGGCTCACTGCAGCCTGCACCTCCCCAGGCTCAGGTGATCCGCTCACCATAGCCTCCTGAGTAGCTGGGACTATGATGCTTACCACCACTCCTGGCTAATTTTTGTATACTCTTTTGTAGAGATGGGGATTCACCATTTTACCCAGGCTGGTCTCGAACTCCTGGGCTCAAGCTATCTACCCGCCTCAGCCTCCCAAAGTGCTGCAATTACAGGTCTGAGCCACTATGCTCGGCCAATAGAATTTTCTTTAAAAAAAACAAAAAAGAGAACTACATCAGAATGTTGATTACTGTTGAAGTTAGACAAAGGTTTATTATACTATTCACTCTACTTTTGGTTATGTTAAAATTGACAGTAAAAAGTTTAAAGAAAATATAAAAAGTAAATTAACATTTATCTGTATAGGATGGTTATGCATGCTGAAATCTATTTAGAAATAAGAGCATGACCCAAATAATTTCTCAAGATTTTTCCTTATTTACTACCAACTATTCCATAGAGTCTTAATGCTTTTATATCAGTATATCAAAAACTCTATTACATTGTTAGACTACAAATATTCAGAGGAAATGCTCCATTAAAAAGTATTAACAAAGGTTTTTTTCTGGGTGATAAGATACGGTTGGTTTTTTTCTTCTTTTAGGCTGTTTCTAATCTTTTTACAATGCCTTGGTGATGCTTTTATAATACAAACAAAACAAAATCCCTACCATACATCTGATTGCTACATCCTTTCTCTCTCTACCACCGGCCACATTTGCAGCATTTTTTCAATCAGTTGATCATCTATTTCTTCACAGTGTTTTCCTAAATTCCAGGTGAGAAGTAATACAAATGTGGCATATTTTAGCATCTATTCCCCTATGAGAATTTGCCTTTTTGGTATCATTTATGACTGTATTTTTAAATGTAACATGGCTTTCCCCTTAGACACTGTATACAGTAGTATTCATTTGTTCCACAAATATTTACTGAGTCCTTACTATTTACAGTATTCTAGACGTTGGAGATGCAGCGATAAGGACCCTCTTCTAGCGATGCTTATGTTCCACTGGGACAGATAGTGTTTAACTTACACAATACATACCTAAACTTTGCCTTATCACTAGGCATGAACATTTCCACATGAACCAATCTCTACCCAACAGGAGAATATCTCTTCTAGAACCAAAATTTTAATCTTTTCAGATATAAATCATTCTAAAATCTTACACTTTCCTTTTTAAAAAAAAATTTTTTGAGACAGTCTTGCTCTATTGCCCAGGCTGGAGTGCAGTGGTGTGATCTTGGTACACTGCAACCTCTGCCTCCCGGGTTCAAGCGATTCTCATGCTTCAACTTCCTTAATAGCTGGGATTACAGACACGCACCACCACGCCCAGCTAGTTTTCGTGTTTCTTTTTAGTAAAGATGGTGTTTCACCATGTTGGCCAGGCTGGTCTCAAACTTCTGACCTCAAATGATCCGCCTACCTTGGCCTCCCAAAATGCTGGGATTACAGGTGTGAGCCACCGTGCCTGGCCCTGTCTTTAAATTAAAAGCGTCTTCTCATGACAATCATGGGGATACTAACTTTCTATAAATATCTTGCGGTTAGCACAAGGGGTCAGTAAACTATGGCCTATGGGGTCAAACTCAGCCTGTTTTTGACTGGCCTTTTGCTAAGAAAGGGCTGGGGAGGGAGGAGGAAGAGGACTGCTTCAGAGACCATATGTGATTTACAAAGCCTAGAATGCTTATTCTCTGGTCCTTCACAGGAAAAGTTTGCTGTTCTCTGTTCCACTTAACTGCTGGCATTAAATCCCTGGTTTGATAAGCAGCCCTGGTCCTGAGCCACTTTCTTCAATGATTGGGCAACACACTTTGAGATCTGCTAAGACAGGCTCTCTAGAAGTTTTCTATACGGTCTACTTCTTACATTTTCAAGACGGCCGTTTTATTTTTGCTGTCCTTTTACTTATTTGATTTCACAAAGATCTCAGCAAAATATCTGTGTAACTGCCTGGTCTCTAAAACAAATGACTTTGGAGGCTGAGTTCTCTTTTGGAAGCCTGGTTTTCTACCCATATATTGAGAGAGTAAAACAAATATACCAGCTTCTTAGACTTGCTCACAGGGTACACAAAAAAAGGGAGGAGGATTCTTTTAAGGAACCAAACCACACATGCACATACAAATCATTGGTATACAAAACCACAACTGGCCAAGGATTACTATATTAGAGATAAAAGAGCACTCAGTGTCATTAGTAAGCAACCTAGCACTCAGACTGAGTTGTGTGTGTGGTTAAGATCTGCTTCCTATGGTTCTTCTCAATGAAATTTTCTCTGTATCTTTTTCATATCCATTAATTCTAGTCATATATGGGCTTAAGAAGCTAAAAACTAAACTTGTTAGAACTATGTCTAAATCAGAATTTAAGGGCCAGGCATGGTGACTCAGCCTATAATCCTAGCACTTTCCGGGGCCAAGGAAGGCTGACTGCTTGAGTTCAGGAGTTCAAGACCAGCCTGGGCAACATGGTAAAATCTCATCTGCTAAACATACCAAACAATTAGCCAGGCATGGTGTTTTGCACATGTAGACCCAGCTACTCGGGAGGCTGAGGCACAGATTTGCTTGAACCCTGGAAGTGGAGGTCTCAGTGAGCAAAGATCACATCACTGCACTCCAGCCTGGGTGACAGAACGAGATCCTGTCTCAAAAAAAAAAAAAAAAAGAAAAGAAAAAATTAAAAATTACACACACACACACACAAAAACAAAAAAAGAATTTCAAACCAAAGTCATAGCCTGGGAAATTACTCTATGATCATGAAATACAGACTTTTTAGCATTTATTTTGACTGTTAGGGAATTTCTGATTCAATTTAGAAAGTTAATCAACTGAACAAGTGATCATCACACACTCCGGGTTTTTGGTTTTTTTTGAAAAATTTATCTTTATTTTTTGAGACAGTCTCTCTCTGTCGCCCAGGCTGGAATGCAGTGGCACAATCCCAACTCACTGCAACTTCTGCCACCCAGGTTCCAGCAATTCTCATGCCTCAGTCTCCCGAGTAGCTGGAATTACAGGAATGTACTACCATGCCTAGCTAATTTTTCGTAGGGATGAGATTTCGCTATGTTGGCCAGGCTGGTTGCATACTTCTGGCCTCAAGTGATCCTCCCCGCTTGGCCTCCCAAAGTGCTAGGATTACAGGTGTGAACCACTGAGCCTGGCCAGGATATGCTTTGCTTAGAAAAATTACTAAAAAACAAGCATATTTTTAAAATGAGGTAGAATAACCACTGGTTAGGAAACTGAAAATCTTAAAGTTTTACACATTAAAAAAAAAAATACAAGTAAAATACAAATAAAAATTTTGTCTAGGTGCGGTGGCTCCAGCCTGTAATCCCCACAATTTGGGAGGCCAAGCTGGGCAGATCACTTGAGGCCAGAAGTTTGAGGCCAGCCTGGCCAACACAGTGAAACCCCATCTCTATCAAAAAATACAAAAAATAACTGGGTGTGGCGGTGCACGCCTGTAATTCCAGCTACTCAGGAGGCTGAGGCAGAAGAATCCCTTAAGGCCAAGAGGCAGAGGGTGCAGTGAGCCGAGATCGTGCCACTGTACTCCAACCTAGGCAACAGAGTGAGAGACTGTCTCAAAAATAAAATAAAATAAAATAACACTTTTAATATGAAAATGTAAATGCCCTATTTTATTTGTATATATTATACAAAACTCTAAATTATGTACATGAAGTTTAAAACCTTACAAGAGCATTTATTTTCAGAAAAGAAACTATAGGCAACTTTTCTAAGATGAGCTTGTATAAGAATCATCAGACCAGAACATGTGACCTGGTTACTTCAAGAGAAAATACAATAAGTAGTAGCAAATTTCTTTTTGCTGTCATTAAAAAAAATCAGATAATAAAGAAAACATTAGAAACCACTGTAAAACGTACTGAAGATATTACTTAAACTGTCAAAACAATATTGTAAAAGACATTTAAGCTAATGACTGCCACCTAGTGAGATAATCATGTAATTACAGGACTTGACTATGAAACCCGTGTTCCTGTTCCATTCTTTTCTGAACTATTTTAGTCATTATTTTTATTAGAATTTAGGGAAATATATGCAAGGCATGCTTATCAAATTTGTGGCTTAAATGAATTGAGAAGAAAACAGCTATTGCCTTACAGACAGAATAAGAATCTATACCTTTAGACATGGAAAATCTAACAAGTTGAAGTTGTTAAGAGATAACTAGCAACAATTCCATTCCTGAAAACAAAGCAAAAAGAACACAGAAAAAATTCACACCAGTATAGGGATGGAGAAACAAAGTTCAAAGGCAATGAATAGGAAAAAGAGTTGGAAATACCTGTATGAAGTAACAATGTAATGTGGGAACCAAATCCACACAGATACATCTTCAGTGGAAAATTACGATGGTAAGAAAAAAATATGCTCTGTCTAAAAACTGCAAGAACTGACAGCCTAAAATAGAGAATATACATGGAGAACAGCTTTGACTCTCTGAAGGGCTGTCACAAAGAAGTGGAGTAGATCATTTTGTGTAGCTACAAAAGACAGAAACAACGGAAGGGGGTGATTAAAAGGAGACAGATTTGCATTTAGTGTCTAGAGGAACTTACAGCGAGGCTGAGACAGAATGAGCTGCTCAGGCATCATCAGAGCTATGCAGCAGAGGCTGAAAGATCATTAGGTAGTCGTCAAAACTTTCCAATATTGGATAAAGGACTGAATTAGATTTAAGGGTCAACAAACTATACCCTGTAGCCCAAATCTGATCTGTCTACTTTCATGCTACAACAGAGCTGAGCAGTTGCCACAGAGACTGACTAGCTTTAAAGGTGAAAATATTTACTATATGGCCCTTTACAAAAAAGTTCTCTAACACCTGAATTACATAATTAAGGAGATTTCTTCTAATTTCTCTATGCATGTAGCTTCAGAATGCAAGTTTTCTGAGAGCAATGACTAGCAGTTTATAAGCTTTGTCAGAATAATGATACTTTTCACTGGGTGAAGACCAAAAACTATGAATTTTGTAACTTTAACCACCTATCATTTATTTGCCTCCTTTCTACCTCCTCCAAAAAGTATTATATGATGCATATTAATAAAACTTACTAAACTGAATTCAAATTAATTCAATTGAGTTGGGACATTTTAAAATAATTAGGGATACTTTAAGGTGCTATAAAACAAAGGCTGTAAATTAATTGCTTAATGATAAGCATATATTTTAAATCTTTAAAACTTACATTTATAGTAACAACGCAGTAAATGGGATTATGGTCAGAAAAAATATTGCATCAGAACTCCTTTTGTTTTCAGAGTAGGATACAGGAACTAGATTTACAAGAATAAAGTTCAGGTATTTTTTTTCTGTTTCATTGTTTGGTTCATTCCCTAACATAAGCAAAATCATTTAATTTTTCTTTGCCTTACTGTTGAATGACAAAGTCAGCTGCTAAAAATCTGACACCCTCTGCCCTTCCTCCCACTCATGGCTCCCTGTAGAAAGATCCTCTGGGGACAACGAGAAAATCATACCAAGTAACTTTATGAATTAGATTTTCCTTTTAGCCTATCATGATTTACTAAGATGTGGGAAATGAAACACTTTTTTATTGAGAGTGAACTATAACATATCCAATAATAAATTCATATCACATTATAAGGCAGAGAACTTTTTGTGATGACGGAAATGCTATACAACTAGTTGGGCATGGCAGCTCACTTCTGTAGTACCAGCTATTCAGGAAGCTGAGGCAGGAGGATGGAGTCCAGCCTGGGCAACATAGTAAGACCATATCTCCTTAAAACAAAACAAAACAAAACAAAAAAGGGGGGTAGCTTCTAGCCACAAGTAATGAAACTGAGGAACTAAATTTTCATTTAATTTAAATTTAAATAGCCACATGTAGCTAGTACTACTCTTCTGAACAGCACTGGTATGAATATCTTTACAGCTAATTCTCCTAAGAATTATATTATTCATTTAGAATCTTAAAAAAATGAAAAACACCTAGAAAAAAACAAAAAACAGTAAGAAATAAAGGAGATGGGGAATGGGTGATGGTGGGGGAGAAATATAATATTTAACAAAGAGTGGAATTAAATAAATATTTATGGAAAGATACACAGTGAGTTTCTCTGTAATCATTACTAAATTTGTTGGTTGGGGGGCTTATATGTTTACTACTTTTGTGTTGTTTGGTTTGTTTTCTGCTATAATGAATAGGATCTTAAAAATATGTAGTAATACTCAGTTCTAAAATAAACTAGGTCTATTTCATTTACAGCTAGTTCTACATATTGATCTTATTTTGGTCTCAATTTGTTTCCTTATTTCTGTGATTTTTTTTTTTTTTTTTTTTATAAGAGACAGGGTCTTGCTTCTATCACTGACACTGGAGTGCAGTGGGGCAATCATAGCTCCTTATAACCTCAAACTGCTAAGCCTCAGCCTCCTGAGTAGCTGGGACTACAGGCATGCACCAACACCACATCCTGTTAATTTTTCTCTTATTTTTATAGAGACGGGGTCATGTTATGTTGCCCAGGCTGGGCTCAAGCTCCTGGCCTCAAGCAATCTTCCTGTCCTGGCCTCCCAAAGTGCTGGGATTATAGGCAAGTAACCCTGGGCTGTAATTTTTCTTTTAATACCATTTCGTTGTTTTGTCATCTTACCTTTGAAGACCTGTGTTGCTAAAATTCTTATTTTCATTGTTTTATTTCTTTAGCCAAAATACTTGCATGTAATTTTGTCCTTTTCCTTGGATTACACTGTCTAATCTTTTATATGCAACTTTAATTATTTTCGTGTAGTAAAATGTTGGTGTGATTGCCATTTATTTCTTTTATTTTGTCATGATTAACATGGGCAGCTCTCCTAAGTAAATGAACATTCTCTTTGATATATACTTTTACCTCTTCCCCTTCTAAACTAGAATTTCAAGGCCTGAGTATTTTTATCTGGTCTTGAGGGTGGGTGGTGGGAAGGCAGGGAGGAGGGACCCTTCCCTGCAGCTCTACATGGCTTTGTTGGTTTACCTGGGTTGGTCTTGGGAGCTTTTGTCAAGTGTCTTGAACAAGCTACACTCCATCCAGGAAAGGATCTAGTCACATGGATCTGTGTGCCCAGCTTAGCTTACAGTCCTGAAAATGGCAGATCCAGCTAGTTTTCTTGCTTCTGCAGAAATTCTGACATATTGTATGATGCTAGGTATATTGTTTGATGTTGTCCAAGGGTACTTTTTCATTCTCTTATTGATTCTTTCCAGACTGTGAAGTATTTGGCAAACGCTTAGGATTTGATAAATTCATCTCCTTTCTCTAAATGGCTTTTAAAGGTGGGAATGGCACCAGGATTTTATTTCTTTCCTCAACCTCCAGTTTTTGAATTTATGGCATGAAGTTTCAAATAATCCTTTTTGAGTGCCTGCTGCTTGTGATTTTTGTTTGTTTCATCAAAAACTGGATTCTGTGATCTAGCTTCACTTCACATCTTTACCTGGAACTGAGACTATAAAAGCCTTAACTGAACATGCACAATAAATATTACAACTTGGGTAGAAGCAGTCAGAAACCAAGAGAAAGAAATGGCCACAATAATAAATAAGTAACTGTCAAGTGAATCTCATAAAATCAGACAATATTTGTAGCAAAATGATCAGTTCCTCTATAGGGCTGTACCATTTATGTAAGGATTTCATATCAAAAACACTCATTTTTTACACTGATAGGTGAATTCTCCATGAATTTTACTTTAGCTCCCTTGTATTCCTGATTGAATGTTATTTAAACTACATTCTTATACTCACAGGCCAAGGCTGTAGATCTTTTAGTCCCTTTTCTAATTTCTCAACATCTGGAAACTTTGTGGCTCCATCAGCATCTGCCATAAGGATCTTTTCTCCTCGAGAACTGAATATACCCTGTATTTTAAAATTTCAAGTAAAAGGATTGCTTAAAATTAAGGTTAAATTCAATGACATTTCAGTCTGTTCTGATTTACTTAAAATACCTAACAATGAAAGATGAGGTATGAGATGGCTGAAGGAGGCCAGGATTCATTGAAAACGTATTACCTGTACACTAATAAGATCTTCTTAAATGTACCTATTGCCTATCTTCATTATTTAAGTCACACTACAAATATCTTGGAAAACATCAAGATAATAAAATAGGTTTGGACAAATTAAAGATATTCTGCATCACTAAGAATAAAAAGGGACAATATCTATCATACTTATTATATGTTTATCATGTCATGATGCTTAAAATGAATTAGGGGCTACTTAGAACCACATATAAAGAATATGTTTATGGACAGATTGAACAATCTAATATACAGATTTGCTGTGAAATGCATCATAAAATTATAGGTCTTTAGTATCCTTTATTATAGAATCTAAAGTTTATTAAATTAATTAACTAACGAGACAAGGAATGTCAATAAAGTTTAAGAATTATGCATTGATCCAAATGTGATTTTATGCCACTTGCAGTATCTGAAACAGCAAAATTATGCCATTCAATTCTGAACTGACTAGCCTTTTGTGCAAATTATGGCTCCATGAGTGCATATTTCATACAGAAATAAAACTGCACAATTTTTAATTTCTCTGGTGTATCTGAGTGAATTCCTTATTTCTTAAGTGCAAATATATTTATGGTTTGATATACTAAAATTGCTTTGATGACACAACATAGTGTGACTATAGATAAGACATACACATGTAGAGAGAAATCAGATCATTTATTCTATGTTATAATAAGCTCACTAGTTAGTATCTGTGATGTCTTTTTATCACACCCATTAGAACAAATGCAAAAGGTCAGGTGAAATGGCTCACACCTATAATCCTAGTACTTTGGGAAGCTTAGATGGAAGGATTGCTTGAGCTCAGGAGTTTGAGATCAGTCTGGGCAAACAGCGAGACTCCATCTTTATAAAAACTTAAAAATATTAGCTGGGTATGGTGGCATATGCCTGTAGTCCCAGCTACTTGGAAGGCTGAGGTGAGATTATTGCTTGAGCCCAGGTGAAGGCTACAGTGAGCTATGATCATACCAGATGCATTTCAGCCTGAGTGACAGAGCAAGACCGTGTCTAAAAGAAAGGGGGTAGGGGAGAAGAATACATGCAAAAAAAAAAGGGCAGAAATAAAAATGCTACACTCAACATCTACACAACATATATAAAGTATTAGAAAAGAGAAAGTATTACAAGGTCAAAAAAACTGGAGCTGTTAGTTTGCAATGGGAAAAAAAACTAGTAAGTGACTAATCATTTCAATGAGGCATGATCAAACTTTAAGCCTACTTTCTTATTCTACCGTCTATGGCCTTCTCTTTACCGCAGCTCCTTAAAAAGGTAGTCTAAAAAACAACAACAAAATAAAAAGGGAGTCTATCTACCATAGCAACTCCCGTTTGTGTTCCTCAGTCATATTTTACGCCTATTATTTCTCATGTGCCTCACTGGCTTAAGATTTCCTGGCTCTCCTTTTCTCTATAACCTCCTCTTTGCCAGTTAAATGGGTTCAGGTTCAACTATCATCCGACGTATGTATGACTCACTCACACACTCTCTCCTAGGCTAGTCTGGATGCCACTGCTGGTTGCCTCAAACTTAATATGGCTCAAACACAACATACTCTCTTACACCAGCTCCTCCCCTAGTCTTTCATTCCTTCTATTAATGACATCATCATCATCCCAGTTACCCAAGGCCACTGGTACTCATTTGATATAGTTTGGATCTGTGTCCCCTCCAAATCTCACATTGAAATGTGATCCACAATGTTGGAGGTGAGGCCAAGTGGGAGGTGTATGGGTCATGGGGATGGATTCCTCAAGAACGGCTCGGTGCTGTCCTCGCAATAGTGAGCGAGTTCTCATGAGATCTGGTTGTTTAAAACGGTGTAGCACCTCCCTGCCCACTACCTTGCTCCTGTTCTCGCCATGTGACATGTCCGCTCCCTCTTCACCTTCTGTCATGAGTGGAAGCTTCCCGAGACCCTCACTAGAGGCAAATGCTTTCTCAACAGTGTGCAGAATCATGAATCAATCACATCTCTTTTCTTTATATGTTATTCAGTCTAATGTATTTCTTTAAAGCAACGTAAGAATGGCTTAACATGTCATTCTTCTCTGATCCCAGACCCAGTTCCACCACATTTTAATAGCTCCTACATTTATCCCCTCATTTTCTTCTCTTGTGTCACTATCATCATCCAAATAAATGTTTATCATACCTCGCCCAATACTGCTATACTTGCTGCTGGCTGATTAAGGGCCACTCTGTCACAGGTAAAAAATGTAAAAGCCCCTCTTCTACAGTTTGTGACCTGGACCCACCCACCCCGCTAGCCTCATCTCCCCAGTCAGGACATGGTTACCATGACTGAGTCCTTTATTGCGGCATATTCTTTCACACTGCTGTGCCTCTGTTCATGTTTCCCGTCTAAGCTCCCCGCCCTCCCAACTTGTATGTGGTTAAGTCCTAAACCTCCTCGAAGACTCTGCTCAGAATCTGCCTTCTCTGGGACAGCTTTGCTGCTCCCCACAACAGAGAGTGGTACCAACATTTTGCATATGCTTTTATTATAGCATTTACAACACTGTATGGCAATGGTCTGTCTCCCTATTAAACTGTGATTTCCTCAAAGACAGAATAGGTGTCTTTCATCTCAGTGTCTCTAATGAAAGTACAATGTTGGCTGAATAAAAAAAACAAATGGATAGATTTAAAGCCCACCATGACATTGCATCAATTCTACTTTCTTTTTTGTTTCACATATCCTGTGACCTAGTCAGAGTGAATCACTGTTTCTAGTACATATCCAAAGAGTTCCTACTTCTGTCTTTTCTGGCTTTGCTAAATGGTGTGCTGTTTTCTCAAATCTTTTCTCTACAGTTATCAGAGAGGTCAAGAGCATGACTTTCAGAGTGAAACTAACTGCATCTAAGTCTTGACTCTACCTCTTATCACCTGATGACCTTGAGTAATTTACTTTACCTCCTTTCCTCATCTATACAATAATCCAATTAACAGACATTGCGAGGAGGGCAACATGTGATGATGAAGCTCTCCCTTCTCCTTCCTGTTTGAATGTGACATGTCCAGGTTAGGGTCCAGGAGTCACCCTGTGTGCATGAGGAAGGAGGAGTGAAAAGGCAGAAGCTTGGACTTCTGATGACTGTGGAGCTGAACAAGCCCTGGTCTGCCAATCTCGAGACTTCCTTTTATAAGGAAAAAATTTAAAAAATAAAAGTCAAAGTCAATTATTTAGGTTTTCTTTCATATATCTTGATTTCTAAACTTTCAGCTTGAATCCTGATACATCTTAGCTGACAGTAACTACTTTTTTGAAATTTCTTAGCACTTTATCTGCATGTCTCTCATAATTATCATCTTCTTTTTCACTTATGCAAATGCTTACCTTTTCTATTAGACTGCACATTTCACCAGGATAGACCCAAGTCAAATTCATCTTAGTTCATGCTACCATGTATAACATCATATCTTATAAAGGTAAAACCTAATACAAAAAAGCATTTTTTAAACTGCAAAAAAACACATAAGCTTACTATCTGGTAACTCTATCAAAGATACAGAGGTAGATGGTAACATTTTAAACTTTAAGATAAACATAAATATATTTTAAAATTACCCAGTATATTATAGATATGGTATATTTTAAAATTTGACTAAAAACATGAAATAATTATTAAAAATATGTTATCACTAACTTGAAATGCTGGTATTCAAGCAGCCAGCAAACACTCAAGTCTGCAAAAGACATACTGAAAATAACTTCATATTTTGGATAAAAATGTTGAAAATATGTATTACCATTCTAATCGCTCCACCCTTCCCACGATTCTTCACCAGAGTTATCACACGTACTTTGTCACTTCCGTATTTCTGGCAGTATTTAAAAGCTACCTGTGAAATTAAATAAAAGTCAGAATAAAATTAATTTGAATTCTAAGAGAATTACATAAGCTGTGTTTCTCACTTTCGCTTAAGCACTGCTATTGTAGTCTGCCCCTGCTTGTGACTAGATGATACCCACTGTACATTCTGATGACCAGGAAGAACTGTAGAGTTCTTGGTGCCAAGATATAACATTGACCTATTAGGTTGAAGTCATAGCTCAATTTCCTGCAGAGAACCATTGGAGTGGGCAATGACCTTCTTTTCTTTTCTTGACTCCTCTACCTAAGCTACTGAGCTAACAAAAAAACCAAAAAAACAAAAGCCATGTGCTGTCTGACTAGTACAAACTTGTGATGGGGCCCTCTATGCTGGTTAATGACTTTTGTATTTGTTCTGGTCTGCAATCGATCTTATTTCTCAGATAGGCTGTTTGTATCCTGACCATTACCCCCGAGTCTTTTCACTTGAATTCCTCTCTCTCAGCAGATATTCATGCCGTTACTTCTCTTCTAAATCTTCAATCTCTTCCTCTCTGCTGGCTCCACAGCCTCAGACTTGCTCAAGCTGCCAGCATCCTAAAAACTTTCCTTTGACTTCACTATTTTCTCAAGCTTCTGCCATTACTCTGCTTTATAATCAAAGTCATGAGATATCTATATTTGCCACCTACATTTCTTTATCACCCATTTATTTTTCAATCCATTGTAGTATGGCTCAAGCCCTTTGCTTTTCTACATCCCCTTTCCATATACCCTTAGCCCATCAAAGGTACTCTCTCCTTCGACAACCATCTCTACAGGCAGCTGTAAAGCTGCTCTCATCTGGCATTTGCCCTCCTCTAACTGTTCCTAAGTTTTCACTTCTAATTCCTTTTGCTTGGCTAGCTCTATAACCCTCACAAGGACCGACTCTACATTGTACAACCACATAGCTGATAGGAAACCCTTGGCCATCTTCTCTTTTCAACATATAAGCTCACCAGGAGTCACTGCATGAGCTTAATTACGGCTTGTATTTATGAATCTCACATGTGTGTCTACAGCCCAGACTCTTCTCTCCTGTGTCACCTAGTCATATATTGGATAAAAAAGAAAACTCGGCCGGGCGCAGTGGCTCAAGCCTGTAATCCCAGCACTTTGGGAGGCTGAGGTGGGTGGATCACGAGGTCAAGAGATCGAGACCATCCTGGTTAACATGGTGAAACCCCGTCTCTACTAAAAAATACAAAAAATTAGCTGGGCATGGTGGCGCATGCCTGTAATCCCAGCTACTCAGGAGGCTGAGGCAGGAGAATTGCCTGAACCCAGGAGGCGGAGGTTGCGGTGAGCCGAGATCGGGCCATTGCACTTCAGCCTGGGTAGCAAGAGCGAAACTCCGTTTCAAAAAAAAAAAAAAAAAACTCCAAATTTCATTCATCTCCTCCTCCCACTCCTGCTCAGTCTATATTCCTTGCTGCAGCAAATGGCATTAAGTTGCTCAAATTATAAGCCTGAGAATCATCTTCCATTTCTATCACCCATCACAATTCACAGGCTACTATAACTCATTGACTGATTTATAAAATTCCTCTCAACTCCATGGCATCCTCACATCTTACTGACCTAGTTCACGGCCTTATCTCCTAAAGTCTCCACATCTCTAGCCTAATTCCCTAATTCTTTCTCAAAGTTATACGAGTAGCCTTTCCAATATGGAAATCAGTTCACATAAGTCCTATTCAAATATCCTCAGTGATGACCTATTGTTCTAAGTATCACATATAGTCCCTTATCACAGCACAGGAGATCCTTTGTGATTCAGCCCTCACCTTTTTAGCCAGCTTCGGAGGCTGTCCCATTAGTACCCTGTACATTAGCAGTATTTGAGATTTCCAGACCATACCATGGTCTCACACTTCTATGCCTTTACTCAGAAAACTATCTTCTAGCTTCCTCACCTGTCAGGCTAGCTTAAGACTCAGCCAAACACCATTTCTCTTTTCTAGCCTCCATGCCCATCCTCACCTTCCCCCAGGAAAAGAAAAGTATAACTCTAATAGCTATATGTATTACAAAAGCATTTTCTCATTCAACTACTACTTTACTCATCAATAATATAACTGTAAATGTCAGCTACTTAAAGGCGAAGAATTTTATTTCTGGTGTCTGACACACAATCTGAAATCTATCAGTCTCAAAGAGCAAATGCAGCCATGGTCCTGTGTACACACTCCTGATGTAACACTGTTAGCTAGCTGCCAATCCAGCAAGCAGTGCCTCTTTCTTCTTTGCTGTTATGGCCCCAATACTACATAGTGACAACTGTGAAGCCCTAGGGGATGAACCATGGTTGGTCTAACTCCTCTATGCTGAGGACTTTCACAGCCTCCCTGCAGGCTTAGGTGGTCATGTCAGTAAGTTCTAGCCTGTGAACTTTGGGTATCGGCTTTACAACAGGGAGGGGTGAGGACTTCTGGTAAAGATTTTCATTTCTAGTTAATAAGGAGAGAAGCACACAGAGATGATTCTTTTCTGTTGTTGTTGACATAGGGTTTTGCTCGATTTGCACTGGAGTGCAATGGTGAGTTCATGGCTCATTGCAACCTTGAACTCCTGGACTCAAGCAATCCTCTCACCTTGGCCTCCCAGTGTGTTGGGATTATAGGCATGAGCCACCATGCCCATCCCAGAGGTGATTCTTAAGGTCCTGGCTGTCTCTTACTACTCCAGAACATGTAATATTTGTAGCTGTGGTCATTTTGTGATGTTGGAATGTGTGAGACTGAAAGTATGGATCCAGCAACCTGATCCTATTTAAATGCTAAGCCAACTCTGGAATCAACTATGTCCAGACTTCTTGGCAGAAGAGATAATTAAATTTCTTTATTATCTAAGCCACTCTCTGATATAGTTCCTAATTGATAAAAATGTCTAACACCCAGTACTCTAATCATTTGCTGCATATTTCCAGTATTATTAATAGATGTGAACTCCTTCAAGGCAGAGAGTGGTCTTCACATCCTTGTATTTTAGTATCAGTCAGAACTCTTCACTCCTGCTTAACAGCTGAAGAAATAACTGTTCAAAGAACATTTATTTGTGGCCAGGTCCAGTGGCTCACACCTGTAATCCCAGCACTTTGGGAGGCCGAGGTGGGCGGATCACCTGAGGTTGGGAGTTTGAGACCAGCAATGACCGACATGGTAAAACCCCATCTCTACTAAAAATACAGAAATTAGCTGGGTGTGGTGACACATGTCTGTGATCCCAGCTACTGTGGAGGCTGAGGCAGGAGAATTGCTTGAACCTGGGAGGTAGAGGTTGCAGTGAGCCAAGATCATGCCACTGCACTCCAGCCTGGGCAACAGAGAGGGACTCCAACTCAAAAAAAAAAAAAAAAGAACATTTATTTGTACTGTAGATGTTTACTCTGGAACTGTCCAATACTTGATAATCATCATAAGACTCATAAGAAGAGAGAGTCATTGTGTAAGTAGCTACGTGAACTAACGAGACTTTCCTATGTTAGGAAACCTCCCTCTTGGTATGTAGCTTCAAGGAAGGAACACATTGTGGAAGCCACACCTGTTTGGAATGGACACACACTGAAGCTTTACAGCGTGGCCATTAGTGTACAGGGCAGCAGCTGTCACTCGGCCACCGTTGTGAACTGAGTTCCTACTGAGTGCCTACTCGCCTTTTTGATATGTTGTTTGAGGATATAATAAATGTCACTGTACAACTGCAGTTTTCTCTAATATTATACTTTGTGCTTCCTTAGTCTGAAACACCTCAAGAACAAGAGCCATATCTAAAATTTTCCTCACACCCCTCAGAGTGTAAAATATTACCCAGGGAATCCACAAATACTACTAAGCGGAAACTGGTTTGTTTTAAATAAAAACTTCTACTAAATATAATTTCAAGTTTCCACTTCCTCCCAACGTTGGATCAGTGGGGTCAATTGCTTGTCCTTCCTGGGAGGGCATCTCTGATCCTTCCAGTAGAGCAGCGGACCACTCACAGGTCAAGGGCTGCCAAAAGAGTGCTCCTCAGAAGATGCACAGCCTCAGCTGGGTCTAGGCTGCCTCTATAATCTCAACAGCAAGTGTCCAAAGTTTGCTTTCCATGCCATTTCCTTCATGTATCACTAAACTGCTGAGATGGCTTGTGTTCATAACTTTCCCATCATACTCACTATTCAAAGTGCAGCACTTACCCTTCCTGCCAATGCATTCTGTGCATGTCAAAGGACACACCTGATTCCCAGTGGCTGGTATGAAGGCAGCTTTCTATTTGCATGACTGCTTTAAAAATTGTAAGGCAATATGGAGCAGAAGGAAACTGTGTTTAGGGAAAAATGAAGCACCAATTGGTAGGCAACAAAGGTTCCTACTCTCGAGGTTAGGAGGAACTGTGAATGGGCATGTTACTTCCCTATCTGGTGATCTTCAAAGCTTCCCTGGTGTTATGGAGAAGTCCCATAAATGAAATCTGTTTTTTCTGCTGTCTACGCTGTAACAACGGAGAGTGTTAGGCACAGCTTTAGGGTCCCCTGATGAATAAAAGTGAGATTTCATATGCGCAAAATTATTGTCTATTTTCTGTCTATTGTCAATTCTAAAAGCAGGTGTATTTACCTTTGAAGTTTGATCTTTACTGCCATCATCGACTACTATCACTTCATAAGTGAATGCAGGATCTCGTTTCTGCAAGAAACAAAAAGAAAATAACACAATTTGGCATAACTGCCATAAATTATTCCAATAAAATCATCAATAATTGAAAAAACAACTGCTTTAGTGTTAATACATATAAATTTAAATATAAATATTAGGGCACAAACAGCATAAAATAAAAAGGCTAAGTTAAAAAAAAAGAGAGATCCTGGGTAGAGGCGGACAGTGAACATTGACTTAATCTCTCCGTCACCTCGCTCTCCCCTGGTCTACCTTGTACCCTGGTGGTGGAAGAAGCCAGGTACTTGTGGTGCTACAGCACGTTTGAGAGGCTACAGAAGTGTAAGAAAAAAGCTCCTGAGATTTGAAGTTAGAGACTGCAGATTACTGCTTGGCTGCAGCATTTCTTAGCCTAATGACTGTTGGCAACTTAACTTTTTGGGCCTTTTTTCTTAATAAAAAAAGACAGCAGAACAATCTACTCTATGTGGCAGATGTGAAAATTACAGGTAATGGAGAGGTAGAAGCCTCATACATATTAATGACTCAATTCCTTTCTTCTTTTCCCTAAACTGAATTTTTGGAGTCATAATAAAGTAATACAGGCCTTTCTCTTTCAGTGAATCTTCTATTTCCCTTTTATACAAAAAACCTAAAAGTAAAGTAAATCAAAACTTTTTTTTTCCCAATAATTCACTTAATCCTTAATCCCTTCAAGGAGATTCCAGTGGCAGCTAATGTTACAATAGAAGGCTGTGTATCACTTCCCTTCTTATGTAGGGGAAAGAGGAAGAAAATGTGAGAGGAAACTCTTGAGAATATTGAAGAACAACGTCAGTATAAGTCTTTTAAAAATATCTCTTTTTTCTGTTCATTCAGACTTAGTTTTTGTTTATTCAAACTTAAAAAAAAGAGAAAAGGATAAAAGTTAACAGCAAAAACAACAATATACCTTTTCTTATAAGTCACAAAAGTAAAAACAGCATTGTAGCATCATACAAAGTCTGCAGACATACATTGTCACTCAATTTTAAATACGTCATCAGGCAAGAGAGGATAAATATGGGTAGGAGGGTAGGGAAACAGAAATTTCAGCTTCCTGGTTTGTCCCGGGTCACCCATCTGCCTCTGGAGGTAGCGTGCTACGTGCCAGACTTATGAATAGCAACAAGCCAAGCAGCAGGTGGCCCAGCGATCGGGGTGCTGCCAGGATTGCCTCTCAAGTGCATCTAGCTTGGGGTCCACAAGTTGGTGACCTGGTCTAGTTTTAATTGGAGATATCATATTAGAAGAGAAAACTTGATACCTGTCTCTTCTCTAGATAGCCCAGAGCTTCATCCATCATCACAGGCACTTAAAGAAAAAAAATATTAAAAATCGCTTTTGAAAATGATTTACCAAGCCTGGCACATTCAGCTTACATACAGAAAAAAGTCCCAATAATCTAACAAGCCCCTCTGGTACTCTCAATGGTCATTCCCATCTGGAATCCCACCTTCTGTCCACATCTTCTTTACTACCTCTTAGAACATTTATCAGTCCTCACTGCCTCAAGAGGCTGCTCCTATTCATGAGAGCTAATAGTCACTTCTGTCTCTGTCGAACTGCAACAATTATCAACTGTGCACACAACACTGCCCACAGCCATTAATGTTTTGGCAAAGATAGTGAAGTCAAATACTTCAAATTTCCTTTTCTTTCCCAACTACCCTTTACCAAACAAAACAAAACAAAAACAGGGCTTACACCGTTTTTCTTCATTGTATGAAGGCACAACAACAGAAAGCTGTTTAGTAGGTGAGTCCCATATGCTGGGTAAAGTTTCTTTCTGGCCTTTGGCATTTAAGAAGAACTTCTCTTCTTCATGTTGATGGAGTGCTGGCATTTTTGAAGCAGTTATAAATGCAACAATGGAAATCTAAAAGCAGAAATGTAAAAAAAAATTATGTTTTACTGATTTTTCTATATTTATGTTAGACTATATCATCTACTTTTCTTTTAGTTGAATATTCACTCTCAGTTTTTAGTTCATTAACAATGGTCTACTTTTAACATTGTATTGGCACACTTTATGCTTTCAAAGCAATCTATACATTTTTGGAATGCTACTCATTTGCAATTTAATGACCGATTTTAATATCCCAATTTTAATATCCTTCTGGGTACACACTGAGAGTGAACACTTTTTGATTAGTGGGAGAATAGAGGCAGTATCCAGAACAGTGGTGAAGAGTTCCTACTACACACAGTAGTGTTTAGATTCATTTCTAAATTTAATTTCCTACTAAAAGCCGGCAGTGCTTCAAAGAGGCTGAGTGATTCAGATCGGGGGCAGGAAATGTAGAATGGTGGAATAGCATATCATACTAGGAAGTGACAACACTACCAAAGATTATAAGGGCTGTGCCAAAAGGACAAAGCAGTCAACCAACGGGGCTCTCACTGGCCTATGAGGTGAGGATCTGATCATCTTCCCACTTCCACCGACTAAAAAAAAATTATTGCAATGAATCAAACCATGGAAAACACTGTAAATCATAAATTCACAATGATACCAAAAACAAAAACTGGGCAAGATGCCAGGGAACCATCTCAGTATGGTTCTTTCTATGTATTAAAGATATTTCAGGGTAAACAAATAGCTGAGGATAAGATTTCTTTCATTATAAAATTCTAGGTAATAAATGAAGGATACAATGAGAATGTTTCGCTTTGCGACCCACAATGAAATGACGCATTTAGGCAATGATCCTCAATGACTACTGAAACCATTAGGCTGATGACAAACTTTGTAAACTGGTGGGTCTGGCTGGCAACACTTGAGCCCGCAGGTCCATCTTAACACCAGAGACAACTGGCCTTTACATGACTCCTGATGGACGAGACATGAAAGAATCGAAGAAGCATCCCTCGTGATTTTTTTCTTGATTAAAAAAAAATCAAGTATGTATCTGATCAAGTCTCTAGATCCTAACTACCAGTTTATGGGAAATTCGAGACAGAGGACGATGTTAAAAGGCATTAAGGGGATGCATTCAGAGAAATCCAAATTGTGAGAAGTTCTACAGGAGGAATGATCACATTAAAGACAAGGAAAAGAAAAACAGGGGAGAAGAAACTGTTAACAAATTAAAGAGACTCAAGACATCCACAAAGTACAATGTGTGGCACTTGTTTGAATCCTGATTGGGACAAACTGAGACATATACGAGACAAGTGAGGGACTGTGAACTGAGGAGGAATTTGAAATCACAGAATAAACTCCAATCTGTGACCACTTTATTGTGGTATTTTTAAAAGAGACCTTATCTGTTAGAAATAAATGCTAAGGATTGAAAGATAAAATGTCTTCAAGTTGTTTTAAAATAATTCGGAAAGGAGCTGAGACTGTGATAAAATAAGAATGGAGAGTGGATACAGATGAAGACAAGATGAGGTTTCGAAAAATATTTTTTTTTGAGATGGAGTTTCGCTCTTGTTACCCAGGCTGGAGTGCAATGGCGCCATCTCGGCTCACCGCAAGCTCCGCCTCCTGGGTTCAGGCAATTCTCCTGCCTCAGCGTCCTGAGTAGCTGGGATTACAGGCACGCGCCACCATGCCCAGCTAATTTTTTGTATTTTTAGTAGACACGGGGTTTCACCATGTTGACCAGGATGGTCTCGATCTCTTGACCTCGTGATCCACCCGCCTCGGCCTTTCAAAGTGCTGGGATTACAGGCGTTAGCCACAGCGCCCGACCATGAAAAATTATTTTTTAAATGATTTCTTGCTCTGGTATTTAAAAAATCTAAGTTCTACTAATTGTGTGACATTTGAGTACATGAAACTCATTTCTCCAATCTGTTTCCTCCCCTGTAAAAATAACGCTAACGATAACATACATGTCACAGCGTTGTTTTAAAGATCTAATGAGATAATTCCTATTAAACCAAGAGCAACACTCAACATACAGTAAGTACTGCACTCAATAAATGGTAGCTCTTATCACTTCAAGCTGGTGGGAACAACTACTGTCAGTACAATCTCATAAAATCTGTGCAGAAGACCCAAAGTAGATTTCTGCAGCTTCGATCTAAGACTGTGTGAGACCACCACTTCCCGGCCGGCACCCAGCCAAAACAAACAAACCTGGTTTGCTCAAAAACTTCAAAAAACAAAAAAACCCCAAACCCTGACATCTCCACTTGTCAGGGCAAGAGAGGACTCCTCTCTCACCCAGATACTATCAACAAAGAAGTAAGGATGCACTACATTTTATCTAAACTGTCAATTTACACATCCTCTGAAAAGATGGCAGAGTGGCCGTCCTGGCAATGCCGTCTAGGTGGTTAATCTGAATGTCAAGGAAGCTGAAATCCTCTCCACTTTTACTAACTAGATGGCAGGTTCATTCCAAAATATGTGGGAGAGAGTTCACTTGGCCAATTATCTGCCACTTAACAATCAGCAAGGGCTTACAATGTTTTTGTGTTTCGAGAGCAATGGCAAAGAAAATCGAGTTTGAATTCTACTGTTCTGCCTTGTTTAGGGACAGTATATTGAGGGTGCTTAATTCTGGAACACAACGCTTCCCCCAATCCCCGCCGACATGGTAATATCAGGAGGCCTGAGGCCTGTCTCTCTCGCTCACCCCTGGGTCTCATCGATCCACGGATTTATTCCCATCTGTAAAGGATGGCTGTCCTCAGGGCACCGTCACCCCTATTTGCTTAACCCCATCAGCAAAGGGGGCAGGCTAGGGAGCACACCCCTTCTGGGAACTGGAGTCCTCCCCGGGTGGGGCAGAACTGCAGCGGCTGCAGAACCCGGAGGGAGTCTGGGAGAGGTCGAGGCCGACAGAGCCGGTGGGCAAGGGGCGCGGGCGCCAGGGGCGAGGGAAGCGGCGACGATGGTCGCTGGGTGGGTGCGCCCCAGTGTGAAAAATCTTACAAGTCTCTGGGCACACAAAGAGATAAGGTTCCAAGGGAAAATTAAAGAACCGAAGAAAAGGGGAGTGAAATTGCAGGAAAGGAAACTCAGGTCAGGAATTCGGGGTAAGCTAGGGGAAAAAGGTTTAAGTCCGCGAATGGGTAGCGCGGAGGAGGGGACGCCTGAGGAGCCGCAGTCTCCAGGATAGCGGTGAGCCTCGGCCCGCGCCGGTCCCCAACCTCTGTTCTCACCAGTACGAGGGCTGCGGCCACAAGCGCCGCACCGAGCACCGCCAGCTGCAGCAGGAGCAGAGCCATCCTCCATGCCGGGGCCGCCCGCCCTATCCGGCACCTACACACACGCGGAAGCGCGACCCGGCCCCGCAGCCAGAGAGGCCTCGCCCGCCGGCCGCAGCACCCCCGCGTGGCTAGGCGGAGAACCTGCCGCTCTCGAGCGCTCGGCGCCCAGGCGGTGGAGAGACGCGCTAGGTTCCTTAGCACCGCGCCAGGTTGAGCAAGTTTGCAAGATTTCTACTTAATTTGAATTTCAGATTAAAAAAAAAAAAAAACTAATTTTTTTTAACAGCCTTATCAAGATATTTACATACTACACAACTTATCCAGTTAAAGGCTTCTGGTCTATTACATTAGTTTTTATAATTGTGGTAAAATAAAACAAAAGTTACCATTTTAATCATTTTAACTTTACAATAGTGAGTGGCATTAAATACATTCACAATGCGGTGCAATCATCACCATCTATCTGTAAAGCCTTTCCAGATCCCTCCAGGTTCTGGTAACAACTAATTGCATGCTCTATTTGGGGCATCCTCATGCTTAAAAAAAAAAAAAAAAAAAAAAAATGCTGTTTATCAGACATTCAAATTTAACTTGGTATCCTGTATTTTATCTGGTAACCTCACGTCGGAGAGAGATGGCAGCCTTAAGCACGACACAGTCTACAACACAAGCTGATGTTTAGAGCCAGTTCCAGGACCTGCAGAGCAGAACGTGGTGCGGATAATGAGCGCATAAAAGTTCAGATTTCTCAACGTGCTGGCAGGGAGCCCTTGACCAGGGAAGAGGCAAAGTCAGGGCTCAGCCTAAGTCACAGGCGGAAAAAAGACGCAGAAACATTGGAATAACGCGCTATACGCAATGCTCGATTCTTCGCTGGAAACCCTGTTTTCTCCGAAATATTGGCCTTATTTTGAGTGACAGCACCAGCTTTTTTATAGGACACCTTCTCCTTCTCTAACAGCAGATTCGTCAAAATGCGTCCAAGCAAGGAAACCTAGAAGGGCGTCTGGCCAGGATAAAGTCTAAGCCAAGGCGGGCCTCTCGTCGCGTCCCCGCCTTGGCGTTTCCTGTGGCGTGAGCGGCCCGGGCATCCGTGTCGAAAGTGCGGTGGCGGAACAGGCGAGCAGGCGAAGAGCGACGCAGGCGCAGACGCTCGGGCGGGAAGATGGCGGCTGGGTTCAAGTGAGTGTTGGCGGCTGGAGGGCCGAGTTCTATACCCTGGCCGACGACGGCTTCCTTTAACTCTTAGCTGAGATTCTCTCACCTGGAGGTCGACCCTTTTGGAGTGCCATTTCCTTCCTTGTCGAAGCAGGCGACGGGCGGGAGGACCTGGAGGTGGTCGTAGTGAAAAGAAAGGGCTTCTTTCCCCTAGTGAAACGGGAGATGAAAGGACTGTGTAGAGTTCCATACCCGCTGCGAGCGCTCATGAGCGTGGTGTGTAGCGAACATGCAGTCCCAGGAGACGTAGTTGTAATCTTTTAAAGATTGTGGCCTGGCGCGGTGGCTGACGTCTGTAATCCCAGCACTTTGGAAGGCCGAGGCGGGCGGATCAGGAGTTCGAAACCAGCCTGCTCTACATGGTGAATCCCTGTCCCTAATAAAAATATAAAAATTAGCCGGGCGTGGTGGCGGGAGCCTGTAATCCCATCTACTTGGGAGGCTAAGGCAGGAGAATCTCTTGAACCCGAGAGGCGAAGGTTGCAGTGAGCTGGGATCACGCCACTGCACTCCAGCCTGGGCGACAGAGTGAGACTCTTGTTCCAAAAAATAAATAAATACAAATGCATAAAGATTGTTGCGTCAGACCCACATACCTCCTGGTTCTCCCTCTCCCGTAATTTATTTCTAAAAGAATCATGCCTCGTTCGGAACGTTTTTGTGTGTGTAGCCTATGGACTTCCTTAAAGTTTTTTTAAAAAATGGATAAAATAGGATTCCAAAGGAAACCCATTATGTTGAAATAATTATCTATGAATAGGGCCGGGCGCGGTGGCTCACGCCTACAAACCCAGCACTTTGGGAGGCCGAGGCGGGTGGATCACGAGGTCAAGAGATCGAGAACATCCTGGTCAACATGGTGAAACACCGTCTCTACTAAAAATACAAAAATTAGCTGGGTATTGTGGCGCGCGCCTGTAGTCCCAGCTACTCGGGAGGCTGAGGCAGGAGAATTGCTTGAACCCAGGAGGCGGAGGTTGCAGTGAGCCGAGATCGCGCCATTGCACTCCAGCCTGGGTAACAAGAGCGAAACTCCGTCTCAAAAAAAAAAAAAAAAAAAAAAAAAAAAAATTAATGAATATAAACTCCGAAGTCATGATATAGTAGTATATATACTTGCTTTAAAATTTACCTTCTTAAACAGGATCTAGTGACGAGTCTAGTAGTACCTCGTGGGATTTCAAAGTAACAGCCTAAACATACCGTACACAAATGAATACATCGGTGGTCTTTGTGTTTGTTAAAGTTGCAGGTGCTGCTAATGTTACAATCGTTTATTGCCTCCAGCCATAATTGAAGAATGTGCTAAGTTTCCGTTACAGTGAAAATAAAGATGTACCTTTTTTGTTTCCTGAGTTACCTAGTACTATCTAACTATTCATGTTCACATTTATGAAAATAATCTATTTTCATGATCACTAGATCACTCTGAATCCTTGTTTCAGAGCAAGAATTACATGATTTTTCTGACACCTAGATTAATCCGCTTTTAAAGAGCTCACTCAAAGGGCTTTTAGACGCCAATCTTCTAATCGATTACAGCAGAGTTAAAATAGCAATTGGATGTGATTGCTGCTGCAGGGGTTTTTACTTTCTAGAATTAGTAAAAAATTGTGGCAGTTTCTGCTGTATCACCACATTCTAAAGAGCTTTGCCCATTTCTGGATTTATGTTAAGATTCATCATTTATCTCAGATATATTTTTAACATGTGTTTCAGAACTGTGGAACCTCTGGAGTATTACAGGAGATTTCTGGTGAGTAGAGTTTATGTACATGTTATGCCTTATGTTAACAATGGGCTTCTTTTAAAGATAAATTTCCAGTAATTTAAATAAATTCATTTGAAGTAACATTTAATGTGTTTCCCCTGGTGTGTGTAAAACTTGTGATAGATATGTAAAGTATGTAATAGGTACAATCTTTTTATATAAACATTATATTTATTTAGAAAGAGAATTGCCGTCCTGATGGAAGAGAACTTGGTGAATTCAGAACTACAACTGTCAACATAGGTAAGGATGTACTTTCCACTTTCAACTGTATGATATTCCCAAATTTTAGTCTCTGAACCACTTCAACAGTTTTTCAGCCAAATTCTCCCTGTCTAAAGGATTTGATGATTTTTTTGTCAAGAAATTTTTTATCCGTACAAAAGCCCTGTAACTGAATGAAAAATGATTAACACAAATTCAAGGACAAGTGAATAATTATTTAAACACTAATTTAAAATAGTTTTATATCATTTAAAATCAATTATTCCAACTTGAAATACATTTTCATAAGCAACTGTCAGGTGTAGCAAGATAATCCTACATAGCAAACTAACACACTTAATGATTATGTAGATAATTTTGTAGCTGTTTTCCTTTTATGTACTTTTCATTTTGCTTATTTTTTCAGGTTCAATTAGTACCGCAGACGGTTCTGCTTTAGTGAAGTTGGGAAACACTACAGTAATCTGTGGAGTTAAAGCGGTGGGTATAAATATGTCCTATTGAGATCTGAATTACTAAATTAGCCTCCTCTATTTATTAGATTATAATTTACACTTACAATTCTGTTGATTTGGCAGTTGGGTGTCAGTTTTTAATTTCCCAAGAGCTTTCACTATGAGTGTTAGATAATATGACCCAAGCTTAATGACTAATTGAACATTTGTCAAATGTACCAAAATGAAATAACTTTTAAAATCTTAATCACTCTTAAAAAATTTGGTTATATCATTTGAGAAATTAACAGAGATTTTTGGTGACATCCTTTTAGCTGGTGATGACATGTAATCTGTGTAAATGTGTAGAAAATTAAAATTGTTGAAAAATTTGAGAGAATAATGGCTACTATTTACTGAGTACCTGCTATGTTCCAGACACCTTTTTAGGTGCTTAGGTGCTTTACAGAATTATCCACTTTAATCCTTACAACAATCATTTGTTCTTTCTCTCCACCTCCTGTTTTATAAATGAGGTTCCGTAACCTGTCCAGGTACATAAGATGCATAAGTAAAACTTAAAACGTAAATCTGAATCCAAAGCCTGTGCTGCTTTGACTACACTACACCCTGTTATTTAACCTCAGTTGAGATTCTTCCTTGGTAAACCTAGAGTGATATATAACAGTAAGATTTGAGAACTCCCTCCTTGCCAGGTTTTATGCCTGGGATTTAACAGCTTTATCTCATTTGGCCCTTATTAGTAGTCCCTAGGAGTAGACACTATTTTCTTCCCATTTCACAGATGAGGAGTTTAAGGTTAGAGGTTAAGTAACTTGCCTAAAGTCTCAGCAAGTAAGTGTGGCTCTGAAATTTGAACTGGCTTAGTGATTACAGAGCTTTTGCTTTTTTTTTTTTTTTTCCCCTTGAGACGTAGTCTGGCCCTGTCACCCAGGCTGGATTACAGTGGCACGATCTTGGCTCACTGCAACCTCTGCGTCCCAGGTTCAAGTGATTCTCCTGCATCAGCTTCCCAAGTAGCTGGGATTACAGCCGCCTGCCACTGCGCCTGGCTATTTTTGGTATTTTTAGTAGAGAGATGGCCATATTGTTTGCCATGTTGGCCAGGCTGGTCTCAAAACTCCTGACCTCAGGTGATCTGCCTGCCTTGCCTCCTAAAGTGCTAGGATAAAAGGTGTGAGCCACAAGGCCTGGCTAAGCTTTTGCTCTTTACCACTAAAGCAGCAGTTCCTAAATGTGGCTGTATCATCTGGGGAATAAATTCTGATTCTTGGCTACTGGGTTGGGGGCACAAATCCAATCACTATTTTTAAAAAGATCTCTAGGTAATCTTGAGCAGCACTGTGATGTAGGCCACTGTAGTATAGTGCCTTGTTATCTTACAGAGCTATTGTGAGGATCAGCACCAATGCTGAATTGTCTTCAGAACTTTTTAGTAGCTTCTTTCATTCAATAGGAAACATTTCTTTGCTACTATAGGAATTTGCAGCACCACCAACAGATGGCCCTGATAAAGGATATGTTGGTAAGTTAAATGATTTTGTAATTTTAATACAAATACTTTTAACACATTTTGATAATTTTAGTTAAGTCCTACTAGTTGAGTTGATGTAAAGAAAATTATTCCTAATATTCAGAAATATTTAGGAATAAAACACATTCCTCAAAAGTTTTCCACGTATTTGTTAGTAAAGGATAGCATAATAGCAGGATATAGAATTTCATACATTTGACCTTTATCAAACTTGCTTTCTCAATTCTTGTTTATACATTCATATGTCACCAAGTAAGAAAATAGAATTTTGGCCGGGTATGGTGACTCATACTTGTAATCCCAGCACTTTGGGAGACAAGGCAGCAGGATTGCCTTAGCCCAGGAGTTTGACCAGCCTGGGCAACAAAGGAGACCCCCGTCTCTACAAAAAAAAAAAATAAAGTTAGCTGGATGTGCCAGTGCACACCTGTGTCCCAGCTATTTGGGAAGCTGAAGCAGGAAGATTGCTTGAGCCTGGGCTGTCGAGGCTACAGTGAACTGTGATCATGTCACTGTATTCCAGCCTGAGTGACAGAGTGAGACCCTGTCTCAAAAGGAAAAAAAAATAGAATGGAATCTTTTTTAGTTAGAGAACTGTCACTACACACTTTTTGTTTCCATGAAAATTCTTTGCTTTATACAACTGCTATTTTTTTTCTTGTCTTGGAACCATCTGTTCTTTATGATAGAAACCAACATTTTTTAAATAAGAAAAACAGAGGAGCTGTCTTCGGTTACAGATTGAGGTGTTTTGAAAGATGCCAGCAAAGCTTTTGTGAAGGATTTAGAAGTAAGGCCTAAAATAGATTTTTAAAAAATGCATATGAGGGAAAAAAGAAAAATATAAATTTCATTTTATCTATGCCTGGGAGTCTTACAGAGAACAAACAGAATATAACTCTAATGTTCCAATGCGTTCTACTCAGAAAAGCGTATCCATGGCCATGGTTGCCTTTGCTCTGGATAATACCTTTAACCCATAAGTAATTCAGAAGTTAAAAAGTTTAGTTCATAGCTGCAGAGTGTTTCTTTCAGTTCCTAATGTGGATCTACCACCCCTGTGTTCATCGAGATTCCGGTCTGGACCTCCTGGAGAAGAAGCCCAAGTGGCTAGCCAGTTCATTGCAGATGTCATTGAAAAGTAAGAACACCATATATATAAAATCTTACTATATTTCATTTTCAGATAGTTTTTGACTTTTCACTTACTTTGCTCTTTGTCATTAAATCAAGTTCACAGATAATTCAGAAAGAGGACTTATGCATTTCTCCAGGAAAGGTAAGAGGAATAGAGAAGCTTGTAAGTTCTTACTAATTCTGAAGGGATTTTTTGAGGGGGAAAGTGAATAAGAAAATTAAAGCACCCAATCAAAGTAGCCTTAAATATGACTGTCTACAGATTTTAGAGATTCAGTAATTTCTTACTCTGTAATTCTCTAAATGAACCATATTATTTATAAAAAACAAGTATGACTAACGTATTGCATCTGGGAGCTACCTTTTTAACTGAAGTAATTTTTTCACCCTTAACTTTTAGAGAAAAGTTCATTTTTTATTCTCTGTAGCAGATTAATTGCTAATCATGTTATTGTATGTTTATGGTGAAACCATACAGTAGATTCCAAAAGTCTATTTGAAAATGTAAAACTAGGTTGATTAGAAACTAGAGAGGCTTTCCTACCAGATCACATAAACTGATAACATGAGCACTGTAAAACCTAAACATTTCATGCATTATGGGAAGGTGCCTTTTGAATTTTAGTTAGGGCTTTCAAACCATCTCCCTCATCTGTAACCTCCCAGTAAGAATGGAAATTCTTCTATATCTGTAGCTCCATTAAAGGAAATGGATAAGTTTGCCATTTGTCAGCTTGCTAATCAAAAGCCAGTTTTTACCAAACCTGTCTACTTTCTTTTGATTTTCTACTTTACAAAGGTAAAGCATTTTCTTAAGGTTTCCGAGCCTTAAAGATTATCTTGCTTGTTTAACCAAGGGTTCTGTGGTTCTTATGTCTAAGCGAATAGTATGTTCTTCCCATTAGAAGGCTTTAATTTTCTTTTGTGTTAATTCTGTTTTAGCTTGCCTGGGTTCTATACTGTGATCTCATTTGCCTTGACTATGATGGAAACATTTTGGACGCCTGCACATTCGCTTTGTTAGCAGCTTTAAAAAATGGTAAGCAGCCTTAAAAAAAAGGCAGTTATTTCCACAAATGGGTTAGAATGTTGTTTTGTGAAACTATTCATGTACATCCACTTTCATATGCTTCCAAATTAATGAATGTAATACTGACATGACTTTCCAAATATAGTTGATTGTTGTAAATTCTCTAACTGAATGCTGTTTAAGATTGCTGCTTTGACTGTACCCATCTACTTAAGTTAGGACTTCGTTCCTTTCCAAAATATTGGTTAAGGAGGGAGTGAAGAGTTTAACTTCCGGGCCGGGCGCGGTGGCTGAAGCCTGTAATCCTAGCACTTTGGGAGGCCGAGGCCGGTGGATCACAAGGTCAAGAGATTCAGACCATCCTGGTCAACATGGTGAAACCCTGTCTCTACTAAAAATACAAAAAATTAGCTGGGCCTTGTGGCGCATGCCTGTAATCGCAGCTACTCAGGAGGCTGAGGCAGGAGAATTGCCTGAACCCAGGAGGCAGAGGTTGCAGTGAGCCGAGATCGCACCATTGCACTCCAGCCTGGGTAACAAGAGCAAAACTCCATCTCAAAAAAAAAAAAAAAAAAGAGTTTAACTTTCGGCTAGGTTATTGGTGAAGATCTGCCAGTATCCTCATAGTTCTTTACGTGATACTGTCAAAAGAAGAATGGATTCTGTTGTTCTTACTGAGGCCATAGTAATAGTGAAGTTTCTTAACAAGGAGTCTAGGTTGACCGATTATAGAGTTCAATGACTTGTGCATATTCCCTATCATTGCACTGCTGAATTGGTAAGAATAATTGGAGGTAGAAAATAAAGTTAGCACAGCAATATTATTATAGAGTGGTTAAAGCAGAGACTTAGGTTTGAATCCTGGCTCTACCACTCTGTGCTAAAGTTTCCTTATCTATAATAAAATAGGGATAATAGTACTTCTTTATGAGCCTTGGTTAGATGAATATAATGAAAATGTGAAAATGCTTAAAGCAGGACCTGGCAGATAAAGATTAGCTAGACATTTATCTATTAGCAATCATTTTTACTTCAAAAATGGGTGCAGTGGCACATGCCTATAGGCCCAGCTGCTGGGGAGGTTGAGGCAGGAGGACTGTTAGGAATTCAATCCTAGATCATTTTGACTTCTTAAACTTTAAAAAAAAATTATGCAATAAGCACTAGGTAGGAATGTCAGATGCTGTGAAATGCAATGTATATCCTCTGTATTTACCTTAGTTGCTGTAAGGTGCTTTTTAAAAAGGAATGTTCTGGGCAAGTTAAATAGAGGCAAAGAATTAAAAAAAAAAAAAAAAGCTTAGAAACCATTTGTCCGTTAGACTTACTTTACAAATTTGCCTTTTCTTAGTACAGTTGCCTGAAGTTACTATAAATGAAGAAACTGCTTTAGCAGAAGTTAATTTAAAGAAGAAAAGTTATTTGAATATTAGAACTCATCCAGTTGCAACTTCCTTTGCTGTGTTTGATGAGTAAGTTAATCAAACTTACTTTAAAATTTTCTATATTTAAGATTAGGGTAATTGATGTTCAGCATTCTAACTCTTCAGAAATGGTTATGGTGACCCCACATCCTAGTTTTCCATCAACACTTCAGTTTATACTTTTCCCTGCCCAATTATTTCTAGTCAACCTGTTTGCTTTCATAATATCATGAATTGGATGATCAGTTGTGTTCCTTTTACCTGTTCCTTGGTTTACTTTTACCTGCGTAACATTAATTTTCCAATTCTTTCACTAAAGATTTACCTGAAGGTATCTTCAGTATTTTCCAGGGATTTTAGCATGTTCAGAAATAGAAGAGTAGGGCCAGGCATGGTGGCTCACACCTGTAATCCCAGCACTTTGGGAGGCTGAGGCCAGAGATCACCTGAGGTCAGGAACTGGAGACCAGCGTGGCCAACATGGTGAAACCCGTCTCTACTAAAAATACAAAAATTAGCCGGGCCTGATGGTGTGCGCCTGTAATTTCAGCTACTTGGGAGGCTGATAGTATGTTTAGTAATTTTAAAGTAAAATTTGTTCCATGGATTGATTGATAAACTTACACTTGTTTCTTTTTATAGCACTTTGCTTATAGTTGACCCTACTGGAGAGGAGGAACATCTGGCAACAGGAACCTTAACAATAGTAATGGATGAGGAAGGCAAGCTCTGTTGTCTTCACAAACCAGGCATGTTCCTGCCACTTCAGTCCTAAACATATGTAGATGAAAACTCAGTGTGAGCTTTAAATTAGGGAGGGCCAAATGGAATATGGGGTATTTTATTTACCTAATTGAAGTTTACTGTCGTTTCTTAGCTACCTCAAATTTTCTTACATGTCCTTATGGTGTATGTCAGTGGTTCTTAAACTTAAGACATACATTAGACTCACTTGGAGTCTTGTTAAACTAACTTGCACATCTTGAGACTGTAGCCTGATTTACATTATCCAATTTTTTTGTTTTATAATTTGACATGACTTTAGTGTAAGTATTGGCAAAATAATTTTTCAGGTGGAAGCGGGCTAACTGGAGCTAAACTTCAGGACTGTATGAGCCGAGCAGTTACAAGACACAAAGAAGTTAAAAAATTGATGGATGAAGTAATTAAGAGTATCAAACCCAAATAAATATCCACCACATTTTCAAAACAGATTTGTAAAAACTGTATTTGTTAACACTGTGCACAAATGTTTTATACTAAATAAATCTCAAACTACATTCTTTTGAAAGATGTTTCTGGTATTTCTTAGGTCCCATCCATATATATTATGTATAGTGAAACCATTTTTAAAAAGCAATGACTTAGGCAAACCAACCCTAGTTTGTTAAACCATTTCCCTGTTTTTATTTAAAAATGATAAGGTTGTGCTTCTGTATAAAGTTTGTACATCTAGCAATGTAAAATACTGACACATTAAAAAAAAAAACAAAAAGGAAGTAGAAACTCAATCCTTTTGATTCAATGCTCTTGTGTTTTTAAAAAAGGAAAAAAAAATAATGCAAGACTCAGAATTTTGGAGTGGTTGGCGTGCCTCTCTTCATTTTACTTTTTGACTGGCTGCCTGTATGCCGATGACGATGTAGCTGAGCTGTTTGTGCTGCTGCTGCTGCCATAGCCATTTGATGCTGCAAGAATCGCAACTGCTGCAAAAGGGAGGGAAAAAAAATCCGAGTTATGTTAAATGCAGGCAGGTATAGAAAGGTTCTTTTCCTGAAAGTGATGAAAACAACAAAACTGAGAAAGGGAGAAAGCACCAAGATAACAAAAGGGACTATACCACATTGAGACAATGCACAGTCAAACAGCACCAGTGGCACAGAAGCCTGCTGAGGGCTTTAAAAAGGATTCTTGGCAAAATTCAAAATTGTTACTTTGCCCTGCCAGTCTATATTGTAGTAACTCAGCAACTTCAGTTACCATTTTGTTGTATAATGATAGTTTATAGCAACATAAAACAACCCTGAATATCAAGATAGTCAACTATAACATGCTGACTTTCCTTCCTAAAATTATGGTATAACATTTTTCTAAATAAACAGGTATGACAGTTACTAACAGGAACACTTTTCTGCAGTAAAATATTAGAAAGTTAACAATTGGCACTTAAAACTGTCTATTTCAAAATATACTGCATACTAGAAAAATGTATGTTAATGTGCCACCAGCACTTCATGAAAAATTTTAAATTAGAAAGTATGGCTTAAAAGTACAAAATATATTCAGTGCTCCAAGTTGACTGGCTAAAATGTCAGACTTTAAAATTTGCTAAATTATTTACCAATTACTGTATAGTCTTAAAAGACAGTCAAATAAAACTAAAGCAAGTTATTTTGAGGTACTTTTGGAGCTGAGTATCTTTAAAAATGTAATCAGAGTGAAGTTGCTGGATTACTTGTATCTGTTGCTGCTGTTGAAAGGCAGAGGAGAGCTGGAATCTCTGCTGAGGAAGGCTTTGCTCAGGTCTGTTCTCGGCAGAGCCAAGCTGAGACAACACTACAGAGAGGAGAAGGGGAAAGCAGGGCAGTCAAAAAGTTTGAAGGCTACCAGGGTTAGAAAAGGACAACATAGAAAATGAAATAATAGAAAAGTTAGCAGTATGATTAATCTTAAGTATCAAATCGTAGACATTTCGGAATAAATTTAGTATATAGTCTCCTGTTAGTTGGGGTACGTACCACTGATTATGGAACTTACTGGATACAAAAAGAGAAGGGAGTGCATTATGTGTCAAAGCACTGAACCTCTCCTCTTGCATCTGTATGGAATTTGATACTGGTGCTATTTTGTTTAGAAGAGTACATTATTTCTTGAAATATAACCAACAAAGTAGGAAAAGGGAGATGGAAGAAATCTAAACTATTGTAACAACAAAACTTGTAGACAGACAATTGCTTTAAACAAAAGATACTGCAATGAATATCAGACTATTAACAACAAAGGTGGTGAACTGAGACTGAGCATTCTTATTTTTCAGCTGAGTGGGACCACAGTAATCAGTTCAACACTCATTTTGTGTATGGGGAAGTTTAAGGCCAACCTGGTTTAAGTGTCAAGTCTGTGGCTAGGAACACTCTCATGATTTTTCAAACTAGAGTCCTTTCTACTAAATTGTATTACAGCTCTTTTCGGAAATTCACAACTGGTCTGATAATGGTAAATATTTATATAAACTTACATTTGCGAATTCATTACCTCTAAATTGAAACTTCATGTAAGGATTACTTACTGCCAAAATAAAGATCCTGATTATTCTAAAGGCATCATAGTAAGCCCACAGTGATAACTTAAGATGCTGACAACATAGTCACTCATTCAATCCTCAAACTCTATCATAGTTTTCTTATACATGTGGCTTACTGTTTTAATTAAGTATGAAGTTAGAATTATCATCTTTAGCTGACAAGATAATATTCATTAAGACTAAATCTTTAGTTCACCGTTTACTGCTGGATGTGTTGAGAAGTTATTTAATCTTTTTTTTTTAAATGATAAAAGTGGCTTATAGAAGTTATGCTACTGACCATTAAGACTTAAGTCATTTATGCAACTACAAGTTACCAGAATGAGACAAAAGATTATGCAATGGAGAAAAATTCAGTCTTAACCCAGGAAAACTGAAAAGTTATTAATTAAGATAACTACTGGCAAACACTGAAAACAGCTCTAGTAACTTCCTAGTAAAGTGGATAATTATTAAATTTTGCCAGTAAATTGTAACATAAGGAAAATACAACTGTGGTAATTATGTTAAGTCAAAGCTCTTTTAATTAATCCACTATCAAATTAATGAAAAAAATCTCAGCCATTAATAGTTCACACATTAAATATAGCTTTACTTTTTCCTGTTTACTGTTTGCAAGGGAAGGAAAAGAAAGTAACATAAGTGGTGAGATCCCAAATCGATTAGATATGTTTACTAAATTCAGCATATAAAGTTATGAAGATACCTACCAGCTGCCTGTGACTGCATAAAACTTCCTACTCCAGTAAGGTTAATAACAGCAGCTTGCTGAGCAGATAAGGCCTGTTCTTGACTGGTTGAACCTTGTTCAGAACCCTGAATAAGCAAATTTAATAAATGACTTGAAAAAGAAGGAAAAACAAATTTGAGCTGGTAAATAAGTATTTTTCCTGTATGAAAGAAAGTATCAGTATTAGACTAGTCTTGTAAAAAGAATAACAAGGAAAAGACTTCAAAGGTATTTAGAATAAGCAAGAATATAGTATTTGAACGAAGAAAACTTTATTTTTCAGTGCATCTGTATTTATTGATTGTTTGATACTACCTTCATAATGCCTACGGCTTTTATAAAGCTTCTTGGAAACAGTTTTTTAAAGCTTAAAACACCCTTTGTAACATAACCATAGTACCAAAACTTTTAGTCAGCAGCCTAAGTCAAGAAAAGGAAATAAAAGGCATATAGATTTTATAGGAAAAAGTAAAATTGTCCTTATTTGCAAATGGCACATTTGTCTGCAGAAAATCCTAAGCATTCTCCAAAAAAGCTCCTAGAAGTAGTAAGTTAGTTCAGTAAGAGGGCACAATACAAGATCAACATACAAAAGTCAGCACTACATATATTGGTAATGAACATCTGAAAAGTGAAATACCATTCACAATTGCTCAAAAAAGAAAAAAGCTTAGGTATGAATCTTAAGTCTAAGAAAACATGTACAGTACTTTTATACTAAAAACTATAAAACATTAACTTGGGCCTAGATAAAGACATACTATGTTCATGTACTGGAATTCTCACATCATAAAGACAGCAGTTCTTCCCTGAATTGATCAACAGGTTTAACTCAATTCCTTTAGAAATGCCAGCAAGGTTTTTGTAGATATAGACAAGATGATTCGAAAATTTATATGGAAAGGTAGAAAACCTATATTAGCTACAATTTTGAAAAATGATATGGGAGAAAAAACTGCCCAATTTTAAGACTCACTACAGTGAACAAGATAGTGTGGTATTGGCTAAGGAATAGACATATAGATTAATGAAACAGAACAGGGAACCTAAAAATAGACCCACCCAGATGGACCCAACTGACTTTTAACAAAAGTACAAAAGTAATTCAGAAAGAATAGCTTGGATATTGATAGACAAAACCAAAAAGCTAAACCAACAAACAAAGGACCTAAGTTGCACACCTTGTACGAGAATTAACTGAAAAGGGATCATGGGTTCAAAATAGAAAACCATAAAACTGTTAGAAGAAAACATAAGAGAAAATCTTTGGAACGTAGAGCTAAGTAAAGAGTTCTGAGACATAATACCTAGAGCATTTTCCATAAAGGAAAGATACTGTAACTGAGACTGCTGCAAATTAAAAACTTTTGCTTTTTGCAGAAGACATCCTTTGATACCACCTAAAATAGTGTCTGAAGTAACATTTCAGTATATAATGGCAAGCCAAACATTTCAAAAGTTACATTTATCTTCGGGGGAACTCCCTGGAGATAGAGATTGGACAAAAGAGCACATAGCTGAAAGGAGGGTATGTTACTGAATTTGGAACCCAGTTCATGAAATGAACAACAGAATAAGGCAGACCACATCACCACCAAAATGGAATTCTGATAAAACAAAAAAGCTCAAAATGCAGAAAAACTAGCAGTGATATAAATATACTCCCAAAACACTATACAAACCTAAGGTAGACCGTAAGCCACCACCATAAATGGAATATTCAAACAAGGAAAAATAACGATTAAACACATTTTGAAGAAGAAAAACACTAAGAAATAAAAGAACTCAGGCTAAAACTAAAAGGATGAAAAAAAGACGTACTAAGCTAAGATTAATCAAAATAAAGAAACAAGAAATATTACCCTAAGATAAAGGTCATTTGTTAATGATAAGGGTGAATTAATCAAGGATATAACAATCCTAAATGTATATGCACTTAACAATATGGGCTCAAAAAACAACCTTTAACAAAAGGAGAAATTGAAATTTCCAGTTTTGTTTGAAGACTTCAAAAATTCTCTCAATAACTGATAAAACATGTAGAAAGAAAAATATATAGAAGACCTGAACAATACCATCAAATACCCTGATTTAATACAGAACACTCATAACAGCAGAATATGCATTTTTTTCCAAGCATATGTGGAGAATTCATCAAGACAGATCACGTTCTCAAGCACTAAACAAACCTCAACAAACTTAAAAGGACCAAAAATGTTTTCAGACCACAGTGGATATAAACTAGAAATCAACTACAGAAAGATATTGGGAAAATTCCCAAATATTTAGAAATCAAACATATCTAAATAACTCCTTTAAGAGGAATCCATAAGACAGAAAATTCTATGGAACACAATGAAGGCACGGCATATCAAAATATGTGGAAAGTAGCTTAAGCAGTACTGAGAAGGAAATAGATAACATTAAATGTTTATTTTAGAAAAGAATGACCTCAACACAATAATCTAAGCTTCCACTTATGAAACTACAAACTATCATCAAGAAAACATTCCAGAAATAAAGAACTGACTCTACACACTAAAAGGACCCACAGAAAAAACATGGAAAAATCAATTCTGACACGCATCCTAGTGAAAATATTAGACAAACATTCAGGGCACACTTCTAGGCAAACTGCTTAAATAAATTTACAAGAGCAAGAAAATTAGACTGGCATCAGATTTCTCAAAAACAAACTTCTAGGCAAACTGCTTAAACTTATAGGAGCAAGATAATTAGGCTGTTGTCAGATTTCTCAAAAACATACAAAGCAAATCAACAGTAGGAAGCATTTTTAAAAAATTTAAAGTAGACCTAAAACTAGAGAACATTTAGAAGACAACAAGTGAAAACACTTCAGTACATTGCATTTGGCAATGATCTTCAATATGATACCAAAAGCACAGGCAAGAAAAGTAAAAAGAGAAAATGAACTACATTAAAATAAAAAAACTTGTGCAATGGATACAATCAAGAGTGAAAAGACAACCCATATATCTGTGAATCAACATCTGATTTGTGTACATAAAGAATGAAGAACTACAATTCAACAAGAACAAAAAGTAATCTGACAAAAAAAAAAAAAAAATGGGCAAGGGACCTGAATAGACTTTTCTCCAGGGATGATATACAAATGGCCAAGACGCATCTGAAAAGATGCTCCACACCACTAACCGTTAAGGAAAATGGTTAATCAAAACCACAAAGAGATTATCACTTCACACCCATTAGGATGGCTGCTTAAAAAAAAAAAAAAAAAGGCAAAATCCCCAAAGACCCAACCACCACCAGAAAATAACAAGTGCTGACAAAGATTTGGACAAATTGTGATCTTTGCGTGTTGTTGACAGGAATGATGTAAAATGGTATAGCCACTATGGAACAGTATGATGCTTCTTAAAAAATTTAAAAATTACCACATGAACCAGCAATCTAACTTCTGGGTATATATCCAAAAGAGTTGAAAGCAGGGTCTCAAGGAGATAATTGTACACCCACATTCATACTAGCATTATTTACAACAGCCAAAAGGTGGAAGGTACCCAGGTACCTTGTTTATCCATTCATCAGTGGATGAATATGATATATACAAAATATGGTATTTACAAGTATCATTCAGCATGGAAAAAAAAAACATTCTGACAAATGCTATAACGTGAAGGTTCCTTGAAGACTTTATGCTATGTGAAATAAGTCGGACACAAAAGGACAAATAACTATATGACTGCACTTATATGAGGTATCTTGAGTAGTCAAACTGATACAAACAAAGTAGAATAGTGGCCCTGGGGAGGAGGAAATAAAGAGTTGTTTGGGAGGCTGCGGTGGGTGGATCACGAAGTCTGGAGTTCAAGACTGGCCAAATGGTGAAACGCTGTCTCTACTAAAAATACCAAAAAACAATTAGCTAGGCACGGTGGCAGGTGCCCTGTAATTCCAGGTACTTGGGAAGGCTGAGGCAGAGAATTGCTTGAACCTGAGAGGTGGAGGTTGCAGTAAGCCAAGATCACGCCACTGCACTCCAGTCTGGGTGACACAGCGAGACTCCATCTCAAAAAAAAAAAAAGTTATTTACTGGATATAGTTTCATTTTTACAAGATGGAAAAAGTTCTATAATAGAAATCTGTTGCACAACAATGTGAATACACAACACTACTGAACTGCACACTGAAGAAGTTAAAATGGTAAATTTTATGTGTATTTTACAATTATTTTTTTTGAAAGAAAAAGATTTTATATCTAGCCAAGCAATCTTTAATGTGATTAGAATTAAAAAACGGTAAGCTTTGAATGTACCCTTCCTGAGGACTCTATTAGAAAATAAGCTGTATCCAATTAAGACTTAGCTGGGGTAAACTGGGCAAAAGGAATGGTGAATATTTCATATAATTTGTGAGATAGAGAAACTTACATGTGGGACCCAGGAATCAGTATTTTTTAGCTTCTCAGATTACTCCAGTGTACCCAAAGTTTGGAAGCACTTGTACTTCCTTCTACTGTCATTTATTGCAGTTCTTATTCAATTCATTCTCTTTGGCAGTGTACACATTTGTTTTGTGTATGTTCCCACTGCCCTACATTTTATAATAATAGGGACATCTCTATTCTAATAGAAATGAAATCCTAAAAACAGAAAGATAAAGATGGGGTAGAAAATATATGAGTGATAGGGGCAGAAAGACCTAGGTTTGAATCTCTGGCTTGGCCACTGACTGTATGGCTATGAGCAAGCCATTTATCTGAATCTCATTCCTACTATTCAGTATGGTATGACAGTTTTGTTAGGAATATGTACCCAATAGCTGATTGCTACCATTGTTAATAAAAACGGTACAGGAAATGTTTACACTAACAAAGCATGTGAAGTATGCTTGAAACATACCAGAAAATGTTATAAATTTGATGTAAAAGCATATAGAAGACTAGAAAACCCATACCTGCTCCCCTGGCTGTTGAGGACTAGAAGTTGTGGGCTGCTGAGGTTGCTGTGGTGTAAACTGAGAAAGCTGCTGTTGCTGCTGCTGCAGAGTGTTAAAAATAAGTGAACCACCTGGAAGCTATTAAGAATTTAAACAAAAATTAACCAATTTCAAATTATTTTATACCAAATATTTAAATTTATTCTACAAATATTTTTGGATCATTTGCTATTTGTCATTCTTTTATTGAGGAAACACGTGAACAAAAAACAAGTTGGCTGCCCTTAAAAAAAAAGATATATTAAGAGGCAATTTTTAAGTCCTATTTGGGTTCCCAAGTATGTTAATACTCTTAAACATAAATCTTTCTGCTTCAAGTTAGTAGTTAGCTATCCCAATTCAAATGCTACTTGTTATTTCACTCTTTTTATACATTAATACAAAAGAGCATTAAATACATTATAAAGTACAAACAAGCAGCTTATGAATCAGAAATGTAGAGTACGAAAAGCTACCCCCCCACAAATTTGTTCTAGTTTTGCCAAAAACACAAAATTATACACGATCTTTTATATAACACAGAGACAGAGAAAGTAGTGGTCTTCAAAATAAATATGGACATCGAAATTGCTGAATTTTCTTAGAGATCAGTCTCAGTGTTAACAGGAATGGAAATCCTTTAGTTTGTTATGGTTTTCTACATTTATTATGTACTGATTGAGGATGGAACATTTGACCTATGCTATGTCCAAATCTACCTAATGATGAGCTGTGATGGATATAGATAGATACTTTGACCCAAGGATTTTTTTTTTTAACTATACACATCTAAGAATTCTGTATTTGGTATTTTTTTGGACAAGGACCTCCAAATGGTCCATATATAAACCCCTATAGCTTAAAAATGGAAATGTAATTTGAATGCAATTAATTCAAATTTAAAAAAGAATTTTTCAAGAAGCACTCATAAAACTCCAGGTTAAAAAGAAAAACAATACTTTTCAAATACACCAAAAAAAAAAATACGTTTTTCCATTTTTTAGAAAATCTGTTGTTTCTGAGTGCCAGGGTGGCTGATCTGTTACTGTCATTTCCCATCAATCCATAGCTCTGCTATGTTATATATAAAGATCTTTATATTCATATCTATCTATTTACCAAACTACTATACTAATAGCTTACTCCTTCTTTAAATTAGAGGACCTAGCATAAGATCAGGAATTTGTAAATTCACCTCCCTTTTTTTTCCTTTGAGACAGGACTCACTCTGCTGCATGGGCTGGAGTGCAGTGACGCAATGTCAGCTCACTGCAGCCTTGAATTCCTGGGCTCAAGTGATCCTTCCACCTCAGCCTCTTGAGGATCTGGGATTACAGGTGCATGCTTGGCTAATTTTTTTGTAGTGATGGGGTTTTACCATATTGCCCAGGCTAGTCTTGAACTCCTGAGCTCAAGCAATCCACCCACCTGGGCCTCCCAAAGTGCTGGGATTATAGGTGTGAGCCACATACCTATTTTTAAAGTCTCCTTCAAGCACAAAAAACAGTATTACATATATATACACATAAACATCTGTTGGGAAAGCAGTTATTTTCTAAATATACCCACTACTATTATTGTAGGCAAATATCCTCCTTGGTAGGTATAAATTCTCCCTACTAGCACAGCTAGTTCATAATTAGGCAGGGCTACTGGAGCCAAAGTGTGGTATATAGGATACTGATTCTTTTTTATCCACTTGATCATACAAAGGTAGCAATAATAACCACACCCTTAGAAGATTCTAAACAGACCTCAGAATTTCAAGTGCTGATACATATATACATTGTTTAGAAAAAAAGTCAATGTATGAAAAATATAACCAAAAGCAGTATTTCAGGTTTACCTGGAGCAGATTTAAGGGCCTGAGACTTGAAGTATTTTTTAAACCAAACGGAACACCTGTTAAATAAAACTCATGGTTATAACAGAATTGAAAGTTTAGTTACACATGAAAATAATTTACACTTTAGTATATATAATAATCTTATGTACTTTCTGCACAGATGTGCTTATTTTCCATACTTCAAAAATACCTTAAAAACAAAAAAAAATTTTCTTCAATATTTATCAATCCTGAGATTTTATTCAAAATTGTGAAGCACAAGATGTACATTATATTCTCTATTTCAGAAACTGAGACTCCTTTTTCATTCTTCTGTTGGCTGAACAGAGTCATTAAGAATTATGTGAACACCATGAGTATAATAAAACTAGCACTATTGTGCAAATATATTCCAGGTACTGGCATCTATTTACATTTATCAGTGCTACACAGTACACTATAATAATCCTATCTCTAAGAACTGGTGTGCTCTATGTTATTTGTTTTAACTACAAATGCTAATCAGAATGCTAAAGAATGTTGCAATTTGTGTATAAGGATCAAAACTGAGAGTCAGGAGACAGTGCTGTTAATTTTGAACTTATTCCTAAAAAATCTGTTATGTAACATAACACAGAGCATAGCTTAAAGCTGGTGGTGACAAACTTTTACAGTAAAGGGCCACAATAAAGGGTTATTTTGTGAGCACAAATGACCTCTGATGCATCTTATTCTTTTTACAATCCTTTTAAAAATGTAGTAACCATTCTTAGCTTAGGCTGTGTGCTGTAGTTTGCTTACCCTGGTCTCAAGGTATGTATATATTTTACTTACTAACAAAATATGTCAATTTGAACACTATTTAAACATGTATCTAGTTCTCTATCAGATCATTTTCAAAAACAATTTGAAGTAAGAAATGCACATGTAATACTAGCGAAGCCTTGTAAAAGAAACCAAAAAGTATAATCAGATTGAAATTCGGCAAAAATATCCCTTTCTGGAAAAATTCTCATTTAAAAAAATGGCTTAACTACCTTTTAAAGTGGATAACATCTGTATAATGCTTTCTAGCTTTCAGCCCTTTCATACTTAATTTATTTCTCTTAAGTACCAACTGAAGATATTTTTATTCCTACTTTAGAGTGAATTGAACTGAGGCTAAGGGAGAAAAATGTAGTGACTTGAGTAAAGCCCCAGTTTAGCAACTGAAGCCACGTGTAACTGGTACAACTGGTAATTACATGTAAATATCCTAAACTCAAGATGTGATTCCATTTCCAGGACTTTTGCCACTAAAACACATTTATGCTTACTAAAATAAGAACACTAACTAGAATTAGGAAATTACAGTGACATGTTAACATGTTTAATTATATTCTCTGGGTTCTCTTTCTCATAACTCACAGGAAGTTTTTAATAAATTTTTCTAGATTGTTTTTCCTATTAAATGTTTCCTCAGTAGAAACTGAATTGTTTCAAGATATTATAATATATTCTTTTAAAGAGCATCAAAAAAATAAACACAAGTTATTATAACTGTTTTCCTGTACAGGTAATAACTGCTCCTAAATAAAAGAATGCTTATTGGCCGGGCGCGGTGGCTCAAGCCTGTAATCCCAGCACTTTGGGAGGCCGAGGCGGGTGGATCATGAGGTCAAGAGATCGAGACCATCCTGGTCAACATGGTGAAACCCCATCTCTACTAAAAATACGAAAAATTAGCTGGGCATGGTGGCGCGTGCCTGTAATCCCAGCTACTCGGGAGGCTGAGGCAGGAGAATTGCTTGAGAACCCAGGAGGCAGAGGTTGCAGTGAGCCGAGATCGCGCCATTGCCCTCCAGTCTGGGTAAGGAGCGAAACTTCGTCTCAAAAATAAATAAATAAATAAATAAATAAATAAATAAATAAATAAATAAATAAATAAATAAATAAATAAATAAAAGAATGCTTATCACGTCTCAGGCACAGTTTAAGCACATAATCTGTATTATATTTCATTTAATCCTCATGACTATAAGTTATTATTGCTATTCCCATTTTACTTATACGGAAAATTAGACACAAAGGTAACTTTCTCAAGATTACACAAATTAAGTTGCACAACTGGGATTCAAGTTGAGGTAGTTTGGCTCCAGAATCCAGGCTCTTAACTGCAATGCAGTTGCCTCTTGTGCACAATGTATATTTTCTTTTTTTTTTTTTTCAGACGGAGTTTCGCTCTTGTTACCCAGGCTGGAGTGCAATGGCACGATCTCAGCTCACCGCAACCTCCGCCTCCTGGGTTCAAGCAATTCTCCCGCCTCAACCTCCTGAGTAGCTGGGATTACAGGCACGGCCACCATGCCCAGCTGATTCTTTTTTGTATTTTTAGTAGAGACGGGGTTTCACCATGTTGACCAGGATGGTCTCGATCGCCTGACCTCGTGATCCACCCGTCTCGGCCTCCCAAAGTGCTGGGATTACAGGCTTGAGCCACCGCGCCCGGCCGTATATTTTCAAAATACAGTTATTTTCCCTGTAATATAACTACAATGACAATAAGGCTACCAAAATTGATTTTGTTATTTGGAAGGTAAAAGAAAGATGTGCAGCACAGACTCAAAGGCTTACCAAGTTTTCCACAGAAGTTGATTGCTAGATGGCTTTTAAATCAAATATCAGAACTTTAAAGGCTTTTGAAATGAAATGCCTGTGATATAATACTTCATGAAATAATGACATTAAATGCCTTTAGCATTACTCTTAAAATTACATTTTTACTTTAGCATATACTTTAATTTTTTTTAGAGGTTATTTCCAACATTCTGACCTGCTTGAGAAGCTGCCTGCATTGCACTGGGCAATGCATTTGGTAGCAGACCTCCTGAGGGTAGAAGGCCGCTCAGGTTTATTCCTGCAGGAGTTATGGCACCAGTGTTACAGCCCAGCATGGGGTTTGAACCACTCATCAAAGCCTGGGCTCCACTGCAGGAGAATAAGACAAAGCATTAAACTTCACTGTAAAAGGAAAAAAAATCAGCCACATAATTCCTCAGATTAAAAAACATACTACTATGCAAACACAACTAGTTATTTATTTGTCTTAAATTTCAAAGATGGTAATGCAGAGGATAAACAGGAAATTCTAAGCTGCTATCAAGATGAAGTATCAAAAAACAAAAACAAGATGAGGTACCATCTTTGTGCAGTTAACAAATGTATTATTTAAAATTAAAACATTCATGTCAGGCAGCTTCTATCCGTATCTACACTATTCCTGTTCAGTCTGAGTAATACACAGTTTCTTCTTAATTTCACAAATTAAGAATTTAGATTGGTAAAACTATCTTAAAAAAAAATCAGGACATCAATGCAAACTTACCAAACAGAGCCCACTACATTGATGAAGTTAAGTCCAGCAGAGTTTGCCATGACCTGGGTGGCCGTGGTTCCTGGAGTTATAGATGTTACCATGGTGGAAAGAGGAATGGTTGTTACAGGCATTGCCTGGCTCAGAGACCTTTGCTGCTGAGCAAACTGAGTTAACAAAGTGGGCTGAGGGGTGAAGCCTGAATCTTGGGGAGTAGGGGTGGCTGAAGGGGTACTAGGAGTTGAGCTCTGAGCATCAGGAGGGTGTGGGGTCGATGAAGGGGTTGGTGTAGGAGTAGATGGCTTAGGAGTTCCAGATCCTGCTCATTGAGAAAAATAAAAATTGCTAGTTTGTTATAAATGGCCAGTCCTTTTAAAATAAGGTTAATGGAATCTTACTTAGCACTGACAATTTGTTCTAGTTTTTTTTTAAAGCAGTTAACTGCAAGTGTTAATTTCTACACATGATACATGAGTGTTGCTACACTCAATTACAATTAAGGATGCAGTATATCACCTAAAAATCCCATTAGAGATGCTATTGCAGTAACAGTATAAATATACAGTTATATTCTACCACAATACCCATTTAAAAGTTAGTTTCCTACATGCTGCCCTTGGCCTAAAAAGTTCAAAAGGAATTCAAATTAATTTGTTATTTACGATTTAATTAATTCAAGACTTCATTTAAAAATATTGCTTCTTTAGTGTAAAAGTCTGAGATAAACTGTGAACATATTTAATAAGTTACATATGGTTAACAATCATATTTGGCACCTAAATATACATGTTTAATTCCTAACACATCAAGTTTATCCTGACAAACGAATTTATAAAAAACAGTAATAAAGCAAATATCTGATAGATAATACTGCATCTTTAACAGTAACTGTGTACTTCTGTTTAAATGTAGAATGTATAGAAAATCTGTTGTGAATGAAGTATGCACAGTTTATCAATTTTTTAAAAAAACAAAAACGAAAAACAAAAACCAAAAAAGTAAAACCAAAAGCTCTTGAGGTGTTTTCTTTTTTAGCTTTCATGTCCTGCAGAAAGAAAGGAAAGAAATGTGAATGTCCAGAAGCTGTCACTCAACCCTTACTTAAAGTAACAACTGTGTGCAGTAGATTACCATAATCCATACCCACAACATAAGAAGTGTGAATAAGACTTTCAGAAAATTTATATATTTTTCTTTGTGCAAAACAAGAAGGCAGAAAAATTACACCTTTTGAGCTATCAAGATGAAGATGTTTATATCTAATGCAAAGACCACCCTATCACTGTGCAGTGTACTAAAACTTTCAGCATATATTACCTATCTACAAAAAATCTAAAAAACTGGAATGACTCTTTTCCCCAAATTGGTACCTTTCGGATATTTACTAATTTGAAGAAATTCTCCCAAACTAATGCTAGCATTCTTGTAAAACTCTTCTTGATGTTAAAAAAAAGTATTCAGTAGTAAAAATCACATTTCAGTATCTTCAGAATAATGCTTCATGATCATAACATTTTAGTAACTGACAACAATTTATAAAAGAGTGTAGGAGTGTTGTTGAAATATTGTTTTTCAGTTTATTGTATCACCACCTTGGAACTAGTTGACTTCTTACATATACAAAGATAGGACCTGCAGCAACAACTCTTATGACATTTTTTTCATATCAGCCACACAATTTACATAAATATGTAAAATGATCCTAGGGTACACTGGAATAAAAAATATTTTGAAATCTTATTGCCACATGTAACTACCAGATTTTTTTTTTAAGGAGATGTGTAGGTTGCAAGTCTATAAGAAAGGTATACGCAGAATGCATACATATATACAGAAAAACAAGTACAATTACAATAGAGACATAATACATACAATCAACAAGAGCTCTGCCTGAAGCTTCTAGCAACTTATACATTTTGGGTACACAGTACATTCAGATATCACTACTTCACAGGTTGAAAAAAGCTGTCTTAAGAAACACTAATGCAAAAGCTTATGAAATTTAATGAAGAATTTAAGTTATGACTCACTTTGTGATGAGCTGGCAGGTGACAGGGCAGCTGGAGAAAGCATGCTAACTTGATTGAGATCCACAGATGATTTCCGAGGAATACTTGATGGTTTAGAAGTAGGAGGAGGAGTTGGAGATTTGAGAAAGCTGCTTGTCTGTTGTGGTGTAAAATAGTTACCTAGAAGAACATAAAAGTTATTTTCTAAATCTATAATTCAAAATTCTGTGAACTGTACAAATCAAAATGGGGGCAAGATTTTAAAAAAGAGATTGTAATTGTATAATGTTTCTTATTCGAGATTGTAGAAAACTAAGAAATGTAATACCTGAGGAACTATTTCCTGAGCTTGAGGGAAGTTTGATTGGTGGGGGACGATGTTTTACACCCTTCCCCAATACTGAAGACTGAACTGACACGGTTTCAGTTTGCTAAAAGACAGTGACATTAAGCATACTTGTTAAAATAAATACTGCTATAAATCTCAGATAAAAACACAATTTTTAACTCTGCAAAGTGCTCTTAGTAGTTAGATTGAATACTACATGTATTACAGAGGAAATTTCACATAAGACCCATGAAATATATTACAGTATACATAAAGAATGAGAAAAAGATTTCTGAGAAATAGGGTGGGAAGAAAGAGTTTTAGGGAGAAAGAGTAAGATGCAAACAAAGCTTCCACCCTTCCATGCCTATCTATTAAAGGAAAATAACAGCTGTTAAAGTCTAATAACTAGAACACGGGTATTCATTTTAATTTTTCTTTTATCTTTGTGTACATTTAAAAATTATATTATAAACAGTTAAATTAAAAAAAAGGCAAAAGTAAAAACAAAACTAAACAGTATCTCCACTCCTCAAAAAATGATCATTTTTTTGAGACGGAGTCTTGCTCTGTTGCCCAGGCTGGAGTACAGTAGTGCAATCTCGGCTCACTGCAACCTTCACCTCTGGGGTTCAAGAGATTCTGCTGTCTCAGCCTCCTGAATAGCTGGGATTACAAGTGTGTGCCACCATGCCCAGCTAATTTTCGTATTTTTAGTAGAGACGGGGTTTCACCGTATTGTTCAGGCTGGTCTCAACCTCCTGACCTCAGGTGATCCACCCGCCTCAGTCTCCCAAAGTGCTGGGATTACAGGTGTGAGCCACTGCGCCCAGCCTCAAAAAATGATTCTTAACATTTCCCAGATTACTTGTGAAACAACTGGGCCAAAGAAGTAACATTAATGAAACACACTTCTGTTTCTTTTGCTGGAGAAACCTGACTCAGGCTGGCTGAGCCACTGGAGCTGTGTGACATCTTGACTGGACATTTAGCTTCATTCTGGACTAATTCTTGGTACTGGTTGACTACCCTAAAATATCAAGAGAAAACAGGTAAAAATTAGATAACCAGTTTTAAACAAAAATTTATTTTATAGGAAAGAATAATAATGGGGAAAAAAAGGTTCTGTCAAAATTGACATAAAAATTAAAATTAGGCAATTTGTCTTTGTGTTAAAAGTACATAATTTTAATCTGTTCAATGTAAAAGTGTCTAAAACATTTTGCTAAAGAACAATCTAAAGATATACTTTCAATATCTTATTTATAATACAGAAATTGCAGGGATTACTTAAGTAATAAGCAGCCAAAGGAAAATATTCACTTCCCTTCTTAGATTCTGATTAAAGTACTATTTGGAAATCATCTTCCTTAGCAATAGTAAATATATCTAAGTTTTCTTATTTAAAACAAAACTAAATTAAAAAAATTTAATTTAATTACATGAAAAAAATCCTAGGTATTATAAACATTGGAAAAATGCATTTAAGTCCTCCCAAAATCTCATCCCACAAAAAAGAACCAATCTTAATAGTCTGGTGTATCATAAGCTTTTAAACATTTTTCCAGAATCAATAAAGTTTTAAATTTGGAAAGAACCTTAGAGATTTTACTGTGCAATGCCCTAATTTCACAAGATGCCCATAAATATTAAATAGTGTATATATGATTAATACATAACCAAAATCAAATTTTTTAACTCTTAGTGAAGTATTCTCTAATCTATAAGGGTGAAAAATTTTTCATATCCATCCTGACCAAAAATACAGATGCAAGTATTTTTACCTCTCAGCATCGGTCTTTGAGCCAATAATGAACCTAAAGTGTTTAAAAAAAAAGGAGAGAAAAAAATTAGGTAAAAGTTGTCTTAAGGAGCCTTGGGATTACTTTTGAAATCTTCCATGTTTTAGTCACAGTAATATAAATTGGTGTTAAATCGACCAAGATATGGGAAAAACTGTATTGCATTTAAACAAATAAAACAATGACTAAGTTTTGCATACATTATGAAATAATGTGAATAAGTTGGTTGATTTAATTAAGGGATTTTCTTTTGGCACAAAATTTATTTATTAAAACATAATTTGGGCTGAAAGTTACAGTGCTACACACCCTTACAACTATTGGCCCTACAGGAAAATCACTGAACTACCATGTGCAAAGGTCTTTGGCCTTCCTCTCACTTTAACCTGCAATTTTAGAAGTTACTATTGGAGAATGATCCAAGATGGCTGATCGCTAACATCTCGGGATTGCAGCTCCCAGTGAAAGCGCAGAGAACAAGAGGACACCACACTTTCAGACAAATTTTTGTTGCTAACAGAGCAGACGATTCCCAGTGGAGGAGCCCCACGGGTCGCCAGCGCGACTCTTGTGGCTGGTGCAGTGGTTTTGCCGGCACCTCGGCATGGCAGCTCTTGGTGCAGAGTCAACGGGACTGGTTCCCCTTCTGATCGACGTTTGGAGCTCCGGGAAGGCAGAGTCGCCTATTACAGACTCAAGAAGGAAGCCAGACTGGAGATTCCCAGGCAGAAAAGCACCATCAGTCTTTATGCCACTGTTTTGGCCAGCGCAGTGGGTTGCTCCTATTTAGGCCCTGGGAATTAACAACTTGGACGTCCACTCAGAGACATAATTTGAAAGGTGGTAATTACAAAGACGACAGGTGGATAAATTTACAATGATGGGAAGAAACCAGCGTAAAAAAGGCTGAGAATACTCAAAATCAGAATGCCTCTCCCTCTAAAGAGGATCACAGTTCCTCATCAACAAGGGAACAAGGCTTGATGGAGAACGAGTGCATTCCAATAACAGAATTAGGCTTCAGAAGGTGGATAATAAGAAACTTCTGTGAGTTAAAAGAACATGTTGTAGCCCAATGTAAAGAAACTAAGAACTTTGAGAAAAGGTTTGATGAAATCCTAATGAGAATAGACAATGTAGAGAGGAATATAAGTGAATTAATGGAACTGAAGAATACAATATGGGAACTCCGAGAAGTATGCACAGGTTTAAACACTTAAATTGATCAAGCAGAAGAAAGGATATCAGAGGTCTAAGACCAACTTAATGAAATAAAACGAGAAGACAAGATTAGAGAAAAAAGGATAAAAAGGAATGAGCAAAGTCTCCAAGAAATGTGGGACCATGTGAATTTAAGACCTAATTTACATTTGATAGGGGTACCTGAATGCGATGGAGAGAACGAATCCAAGCTGGAAAATATTCTTCAGTATATTACTCAGGAAAACTTTCCTAACCTAGTAAAGCAGGACAATATTCAACCCCAGGTAATACAGAGAACACCACAAAGATATTCCTCAAGAAGAGCAACCCCAAGGCACATAATCGTTAGATTCACCAGGGTTGAAACAAAGGAGAAAATACTAAGGACAGCCAGAGAGAAAGGTCAGGTTACCCACAAAGGGAAGCCTATCAGACTTACAGCAGATCTCTCAGCAGAAACTCTACAAGCCAGAACAGAGTGGGGGCCAATATTCAACATCCTTAAAGAACAGGACTTTCAGCCCAGAATTTCATATCCAGCCAAACTAAGCTTCACAACTGAAGGAAAAATAAAATCTTTTATGAACAAGCAAGTACTCAGAGATTTTATTACCACCAGGCCTGCTTTACAAGAGCTACTGAAAGAAGCATTACACATAGAAAGAAACAACCAGTATTATTAGCCTTTCTAAAAATATACCAAAAAGTAAAGAGCATCAACATAAAGAAGAATTTACAGCAACGAATGGATATAACAGCCAGTTAACATCAAACGGCAGTAATCCTAAATTTAAATCGACTAAATCCCCCAATCAAAAGATACAGCCAAAACCCAACGGTATGCTATGTCCAGACCCATTTCACATGCCAGGATACACAAAGACTCAAAACAAAGGGATGGAGAAAGATTTACCAACCAAATGGAGAGCAAAAATAAACAAACAAACAAATAAATAAATAAATAAAAAGCAGGAGTTGCAATTCTTGCATCTGATAAAATAGATTTAAAGCAACAAAGATACAGTGGTAAAAGGATCAATGCAACAATAAGAGCCAATGATCCTAACACCCAGATACATAGAAACTTAGACTCAATGAGACAGAAAATTAATAAGGATATCCAGAACTCAAACTCAGATCAGGAACAAGTAAACTTAATAAGTATCTATAGAGCTCTCCACTTTAAATACACAAAATATACATTCTTGTCAATACCACATCACACCTACTCATAGGTTTAAATGAAATTGATTGGCCATTATTAATACCCATTTTGTAGAATAAAACATTTCCATTCTCTCTCCCTCTTTTTGTTCCTCCTTCTTCCTCTCCTTCACTATTTTTTTCTTTCCTTCTCTCAAAAAAAAAAAAAAAAAAAAAAGGAATTCCCTTTTCTCTTATATGAATATATGAATCCTCTCTCTTTTGGATACTCCCTCCCTTCCTTCTTCCTTCCCTCCTTCCATCCTTCCCTCCCTCCCTTCCTTCCTTCCAAAAAAAAAAAAAAAAAAAAAAACAACAAAAAAGAAGTTACTATTAATGTCTACATAACAGGTCCTTAGAATATATTTCAAACAAGGTATACATATTACATATTTATCTCCAATTTGAATAAAATAACTCTAGCAAGTCTTTTAAAGAGTTTTTGACGTTGATATAATCTCTTAACAGATTAAAATAGTTTATTTTTTAATTACCAATTTGAATGATCATCTGTGGAGGAGCTGAAATATAAAATGTAAAAAAAAAACACAGTTAATGCAGCTCAAACTTTGACTTCATAATTTATTAAAAACTTTATGAGTATGGAAGAATGACTTAAAGATAATAAATCATGCAGCTACTCTGATGTAAAGGTAAAAAATTTCCATTTTCTTCCTGTCAAACAAATTAGTCATTTGGCTTTATAGACCATTTTTTTCACGACATAACACATATCAGCCTTGTTTTCTATAAGAGTAAGTTAATAAATTTAAAATGGCCAATGTATATTGTCTTTAAGTGAAAGATTTTTATAAATATAAGTAATCAATATTGGGTACTATATTCACTACCTGGATGATAGGCTCAATTGACACCCACAACCTTAGTGTCATGCAACATACCCCTGAAACAAACCTGCACACATAACCCCTAAATCTAAAATAAAAATAAAGGAAAAAAATGGCTTCCTTAAAAATGCATGCTGAAGATTCAGAAATAAATTACTGCAATGTATATAATTTTAAAAAAAGTTTGTAATCAAAATATTCAATCCTTTTATAATAAAAACTGGTCATGTGAAAAAATAAGTTGAGGATTCCCTGCTATTTCCTCTCATTGACTTTTACCTAAATATTGGTGGGGTTGCTCTTTAAAAATCCACCTTTCTACTGTAGTTTCAATTAATATTTTGGGTAAGTAAAGGCTTTACAATTAACATAGACCTGGCCCCATCCTTTTCTGCTGAGTTTTTTTTTTTTTTTCCCCTTTTTTTCAAAACAGCATCAGTTTGGTTTAAAAAAACAAATAGTAAAACAATTAAAACAATTAAACTAAATACTGTTAGCACCAAATATATGTAGTTCATATATTTTGGAAGACCATTTCTCTCTCTCTCCACATATATGTATATACATATACATACATACCCATACATATATATATATATACACACACATACATATATGTATGTATGTATATTAACATGTAGGGCCAATAACTACATTAAGCATTGAGTCTGTGTCCTTACATGCAGTGCCAAAATACCAAGTATCTTTTTACATTTATAGTAAACTTGCTTCCTATTTTAAACATACTATTGCCCAAACACTTCATGTTCACAGAGAGGTTAAAGTCATAAGTGCCATAAATATATAAAGAAGGATATCACAGGAATAGCCTTCAAAACAAGCATAAAAATAATTAAACACAGATAGTTTTTTAAAAAAAAATTATTTTTTTGAAGCGAAGTCTTGCTCTGTCACCAGGCTGGAGTGCAATAATGTGATCTTGGCTCACTGAAACCTCCAATTCCCTGGTTCAAACTATTCTCCTGCCTCAGCCTCCCAAGTAGCTGGGATTACAGGCCCACACCACCACAACTAGCTAATTTTTGTATTTTTAGTAGAGATAGGGTTTCACCATGTTAGCCAGGATGTTCTCAATCTCCTGACCTCGTGATCCGCCTGCCTCAGCTCCCAAAAGGGATTACAGGCACGAACCACCACATCCGACCTAAAAAACTTATTTTTAGTAACTCTTGAGCAACATGGTAACTATGATTTAAGTTTACTTAGGTCTACTGCCAAATCTAATTGTTATATTTAACTAGTAAGTGAACTCCCAAAGAGAAATTTTTATTCATTAATGGTTCACAGTAGTTAGTTACTAGATAAATTCTTGGTGCCTTAATTTTTTTTTTTCAGTTGCTTGTATTTAACAGAACTCACTGTGATGGAGACATCTGGGTGTCACTTTCTTCATCTGCTTTACATGGCTGTATTTTACCATAGTAAAGTGGATCTCCAAGTGACTGCAAGATGGTCAATTTTGTTTTCTGATACTGAGTGCCAGCTTCACATTCAAATATATAATCATCTTTTACATCCTGAAAAAGACATAACACCCCAAATAAATACCTTCACAAGCAAGTAGGCAATAAGAATTAGTAAAAATCAGAAATAAATGACACATTAACATGTATCTGACAACAGGAGACACACAACACTTAGCCTACAAAGATGTTTAAGACAGCCTACAAGAATAAAGCACAGCATGGTTCTTAAAAACTATATGGGCACTCAGTATGCATTTAATCAGGCATTAATATATACTGTGAAGTATGTACATGCATGTAACAATACATCATTAGATATATTATGAGACATACTAATATACATATTGGAAATCATAGCAATGAACATTTACTGAACACTGTTTTCAGCACTCTACAGGGACTGCCTCAAGTAAGCTTCATCATATTCTTCTGGTTGGCACTGTTATTACCATATCAGAAGTCAAGGAATTAAGCAAAGAGAGGTTAAATGCCTAGCCTAGGTTCACACAAGGAGTTAGCAGTACTTTGGGAATGAGAGTTCCAATGGCATGTTTAGTAAATCAAACTTAATACGGCAGAATTTCATACTAGACATATGAATTGCAAATATTAAATAATATTAAAAGGATAGAACTTTCAAAAGCAGATCTGTTTCTATTTATCATTTGTCTGCTTTTGCTATCACACACAAAAAAACATCTCTCGTCATCTCACTCCTAGGGTTCACCTAATTTAAATATTATACCTATTTCTCTTTTTTAAAGACATTATTACTGCAATCAGGAAAACTTATGAAGAACACTTCTGTTAAAAGGGATCCTTAGAAGAATTTACTAATTTGAAACAAAACAAATCAGAACTACCAATATGCAAACCAAAAGTAAAAATGAAGTTCTTCATTAAAATTGCTCCTTAAGGCCAGCTACAGTGGCTTATAATCCCAACACTTTGGAAGGCCAAGGCAGGTGAATCACCTGAGACAAGGAGTTCGAGACCAGCCTGGCCAAGGTGGCGAAACCCTGTCTTTACTAAAAATACAAAAATTAGCAAGGCGTGGTGGTGGGCGCCTGTAAATCCCAGCTACTTAGGAGGCAGAGGTTGCAATGAGCTGAGATGACGCTATTGCACTCCAGCCTGGGTGATAAGGGCCAAACTCCATCTCAAAAAAAAAAAAAAAAGAAAATTGCTCTTTAAAATGCAAAGTGTACTTTGGTAAACAAAATAGTCGTTTCTTCTTGTAATTCACTGAACTCCCAGAAAATTATTTAAAAAAGAAAAAAGGTCCCAAACTAATGACAATTGCACTTTATGTTTAGTAAACTGAGAGGCCAGATTAGAAACGGCATCATTAGAAACGCAGACTGGCAATGATTACTTACATGGGCTGGCCAGACTGTTGGCTGTGAGTCATCAGATTTGATAGACTTTTCCACTTTAGCATATTTCTCCACCTAAACAATCAAATCAAGAAATACCACATAAAATAGAATCGATATCAGATAAAATAGAATCAGTATTCTGACCAAAGAGAAGAAACTAAGTTACTTGACAATACACTCATTATACTTGTTAGTGCAAGAATTCTTAAATCACTGATACCAACTACTTATGCTTAAGTAGTTTAAAACACAAAACTAAGAAAGTCTAGGGAAGGTAAAATATTAAAAGCTGATGAAAGTTTTTGACGCGTTTCCACTTTCTAGTCAGACTTGGGCCATATATTCTGTATATGTCCTATATTCTGTATATGTCCTAGACATCTGTGAGAGTCAAATATTAACTTACTGGCAACCATGATATTAAGAGTAACTTAGACTTACCTGGGACACCTATTAAAAATACATATTTTCATGTCTGTCCCTTAGAAATCCTAAGTAAGCAGATCTTGAACAAGGCTTGAAATCTCTATGCTTAACTGATACCCTAGGTAATTCTTCTGATTGAGCTAGACTGAGACGTTTTGTTTTAGGGCACTGCTATTCAAGGTGTGGTCCATGGACCCCAGCACCACATAACCTAGGAGCTTGTAGAACTGCATCTTAGGACTCAGACCAGACTTGCTGAGTAGCAAACTACAGTTTAACAAGTTCTCCAGGTGGTCTGTAAGGACATTAAAGTTTGGGAATTACTCCAGCTTGCCCTCCAAAGCTAAATCCCACCCTTCTGTATTTATAATGAAATTCTATTCTCAGGCCATGTTCCTTGAAGAACAGTGCATAAACTACCAAAAGATAATATGGCTTACTTCCTTGAGTTGTATATACAGTCTACTGTGCTTTGCACAATTTCTTTTTTTAAAATCACAAAAAGTAAGAATAATGCATGTGCCAGCATGGAAAGGATGCAACAGAAGAACAAATCTGAAAATAACAAGTGTAAAGAGTTGAGTGAATATAAAAAAGAGCACAGGAGAAGGAAAAATATAGGATCATTCATCAACTTGTCCCTTTTCTGTCTTCAAGCCATTTATAATTCATACACATAATGGATCAATAAAGAATACAGCCCAATGTTCGTAATCTTGGTCACTTCTCTAGCATTATTAATCTTTATTTTTTGTGAGTCGTATTATTAAATACTACTAAAAATTTAACCACTTTGAGGAAACAAGCACTGTTAGGAAATTATGAATACGAAAAACAAGATTTCATGTGATTATGTAATATACACTATATTTTTCCACATTTTAAAATTGTTTTGTTTGCCATTCCTGCTCCAAACACAACTATATTAAGGGGTTATGTTCTTTCAACTTAATGTGAAAAAAGAATAATACACAGCTTCTAAAAATCATTTTTCAATGTTTTTTGAAATAAATCATATAGGTTAAAAAACATTTTTTTAGAGTATGATCTAAATCACTGTTTTTAAAAGAAATGTTTTCTGTTTCTCAAAGTATAAGTGACCGAATGGCAAAACTTAGGAACTTTATATGAAAAAAACAATTCATGAACTGACTTACATCTACTTCAGAAGGTATGGCCAAATTACAGGGACTCCGTTTCCACATATCTACACACTGAAAAAATTAAAAACAGTAGAAATGGAAAACTTGAAATAAGACAGGCTTTTGGCATAATAACCTTTATTTAAAAAATATATACTTACATTTCCTGCTTTAGAAATTTTGAGGTCATAATGCTGACCTGCTTTTCTTTCCTTTCTTTTTTGTAAGAAATCAAGTAACCTCAGCTGAGGAGGAGGTGGACAATGAGATAGATCCTGCTGCCGATTCAGAGAGGATCTGGAATACCTCTTGAAACACCTGAAATAATATTAAGAGATTTGAATTAAACGGCACTAATAAAAGAAACTCATATGTGAGTTGAAACTAGTCAGTGCCGAATATGTACAGATCATGTTTATAGAACACTGCCACATGCCAAGCACAGTCCTAGGAACTGCTGAAATAAAAATGAGTTAAGACAAAATTCCTATTACCACAGAGCTATCAAGTCTAGATGGAGAGGAGACATCCACAAGTAAACAGATATAATAATTTCAGATTTCAGATACCAATGAGCAGTAAGAGAAAAAACAGAGTACTCTAGAGAGTATGGAGTAAGGAGGGCAACATTAGGGAAGGGAACAGGGAGAGGGAAGGAAGGCAAAGAGTCTAAAGAAACAACATGTGAGCTGAGACAGGAATGATGAGAAGGAACTAGCTATGGAAAGATGGAGATGAAGGGGATAACTTCCAGTTTCGGGTACAGGCATGTAAGACTCTGGAAGCTGCCACCTCATCCTAACAAGTAAAAAGCTGAATCAACAGAAAAATTAACAATTCTTCTTAGATCCATAAAAAAGGTGTGGTCATAGGACAAACCAATGCCCGAAACTTGGAGAAACCAACAGGCAAATGTAGAGCATCATGGCTTGCTAAAGCAGAAACCCATTAGCACAAACCTCCTCAGGAACCAGTGCTGGTGTAGAAAACCTCAAGTATAACTGATGAATTGCTGGAGGCTTAGTGTGGACATGTCTGAGAGATTCAAAACTCCAGGGGGATCTAGTCACTGGGAGCCTCCATATTTTGGGGGGTTTTATCTCCAGGAGCTCAAAGAGGTTCTCACAGTGACTAATGGGGAAAAATCCCCTCATGTTTACCATAGAAGGTGGGGAAAAGGCAATATTCTGAAAAATCAGGGAACGAGTATGTGAAGCAGAGATATTTTTAAAAGATGCCAAGGGAGGCATAAACTTGGTTTGTTTCAAAAACAGAAAAAAGACAGATATGCCTAGAGTCAGTTTATAACTAACTGACTTCTAAAACTATAATATGTTCTCAAATCTCGAAAATAAATTACAAATTCTTACCTTAAAAGTAAGATTAACAACAATTAAATTAGTCATTTGTTATTAGGAAAGTAATGAAAAAATTATTCTTTCAGTTCTTATTTGATCTCAGCCTCTTTACCTTTTTGGCAAATAGACTATATAAACCTAAGAGGAAATTTGTTCTTTAAAAGACTGCAGAAAATTCATCAGTTCAATCTAAAGCAGAGAGCATTAAAAAAAAACATTGAAATACTATATAAGAAAATGTAATACAAGACCATTAAAAATCCTATTTTCACTGCAATGACTGAAAGGAAGTAAAAAGGCTTAAAAAAAATCCTATTTTCAAAAAAATAAAAATCAGAGGCTGGTACAGCTGGTCATGCTTATAATCCCAGCTGTTTGGGAAGGGAAAGTGGGAGGATCACTTGAGTCCAGAAGTTCAAGACTAGCCTGGGCAACAAAGACAGACCCACCCCATCTCTACCCTTCCCCACCAATATCAGAGCAACTATACCTTGGAGGGAGAAGATACCATAAATAGCAAAATTTAGAGCTACTTTTGGTTTAATATTCCACAACGACAATTACCGTTTCATTGGGCGAGTGTTCATCTTTTGCTTGTTATAGAGCAGTCGGTTTGCAGTGCAGGTGACTGCTATAGAAGGATCAAGACAGAGTGGTTCAGCTGTAGCTAGGATGAGCTGGCTCTCAAGCAAAAGTTTGTCTTCCTGAAATGTATAGGAAAGAGCATATGTCAATACCAGATTTAAGATTTTCAAATATGTAATTATACATAGCACTTAATCTACAAATACTCCCTGGAATTCTGATAAGGACTACAGTAAAATATGGTATTTTCAGGTTCCAGTGTTAATGTGCATGTAAACTTTAGAAACCAGAAAGCATAAATAAACTCTTTCTTTTTTTTGGAGACAGTCTCTCGCTCTGTCACTCAGGCTGGAGTGCAATGGCATGATCTCGGCTCACTACAGCCTCCGCCTCCCAATTAAAGCAATTCTTCTGCCTCAGCCTCCCAAGTAGCTGGAATTACAGGAGCCTGCCACCACTCCCGGTAATTTTTTTGTATTTTCAGTAGAGACAAGGTTTCTCCATGTTGGCCAGGCTGGTCTCCAACTTCTGATCTCAGGTGATTCACTCACCTTGGCCTCCCAAAGTGCTGGGATTACAGGTGTGAGCCACCGCTCCCAGACAAGAAACTTCTAATGGAAATTCAATGCTGGTAGACCTCATTTTATTGTGCTTTGTAAATATTGCACTTTTTACATATTGGACATCTGTGGCAATTTTGCATTGAGCAAGCCTATCCAGTGCCACTTTCCCAACAGCACACACTTATTTTGTGTCTGTGTCCCATTTTGGTAATTTTTTCAGTATCTTAAACTTTTTCATTATTATTTAATCTATTATGGTGATCTGTGATATTTGAAGTGTACTCAATCAAGAAATGATGTATCTTCTCTAACAGCTTCACGGATCCACCACTCCCCTGTGTGCCACGTCCCTACCCTGTCTTTCTTCTTCTTCTTCTCAGGACTCTACTCCTAGGCAAAATACGGCCTCTTAGTGTTCAAGTGAAAGGAAGATTCACACATCTCTCATTTTAAATCTAAAGCTAGAAATTATTAAGCTTAATGAGAAAGGCCTATAAACAGCTGCAACAGGCTGAAAGTCAGGCTCTTGTGCCAGTTAGCCAAGTTGTGAAGATAAAGGAAAAGTTCATAAAGGGAATTAAAAGCACTACTCCAGTGAACATCCATAACACGTAAGAAAGCAAAACAGCCTTAGTGCTGATATAAAGAAAGCTTTAGTGGTCTGGATAGAAGATCAAACTAGTTGCAACATTCCTTAAACCAAAGCCTAATCCAGAGCAAAATCCCAACTCTCTTCAATTCTATGATGTGAGAGCAGTGAGGAAGCTGCAAAAGAAAAGTCTGAAGCAGAAAACTGGTTCATGAGGTTTAACAGGAGAAGCTGTCTCCAAAACATAAAAGTGCAAGGTGAAGCAGCAAGTGCTCATAAACAAACTGCAACAAGTTATCCAAAACATCTAAGATAACTGATGAAGGTGGTTACCTTAAACAACAGTATTTCCAATTAAATGAAACAGCCTTACATTAGAAGAATACGCCATCCAGAATTTTCATAGCTAGAGAGAAGTCAATGTCTGGCTTCTAAGCACAGGCTGATTCTCTTGCTGGGGATTAATACAGCTGGTGACTTGAAACTGGAGCCAATGCTTGTTCGAACATTCTGAAAATCCTAGAACCTTTAGGAATTACTACTCTGTCAGTGCTCTATAAACAGAACAACAAAGCCTGGATGACAGCACATTTGTGTACCACATGGTTTACCAAATTATTTTAGGACCACTACTGAGACCTACTGCTCACAAAAAAAGATTTCCAAAATATTACTGCTTATTAACAATGGCCTTGTCACCCAAGAGCTCCGATGGAGATATATAAGGAGATTAATGTTTTCATAGATCCCAATACAACATACACTCTGCAGCCCATGGATCGAGGAGTAACTTCGACTTTCAAGTCTTAATATTTAAGAAATACATTTTGTAAGGCGTTAACTGCCATAGATAGTGATTCCTCTGATGGATCTGGGCAAAGTAAATTAAAAACCTTCCGGAAAGGATTTGCCATTGTAGATGTCACTAAGAACAAGCATGATTCACAGGAGGGGGACGAAATAGAAACATTAATATGAGTTTGGGAGAAGCTGATTCCAACCTTCATGGATGACTCTGAGGGGTTCAAGACTTTGGGACAAGAAATCACTACAGGTGTGATGATAGCAAAAGAACTACAATTAGAAGTAGAGCCTGAAGATGTGACTGAATTGCTATAATCTCATGATCAAACTTGAATGGATGACCAGTTGCTTCTTATGGATGAGCACAGAAAGGTTTCTTTTTTTTGAGTCAGAGTCTTACTCTGTCACCCAGGCTGGAGTGCAATGGTGCAATCTCCACTCACTGCAATCTCTGCCTCCTGGGTTCAAGCAATTCTCCTGTCTTAGCCTCCTGAGTAGCAGGGATTACAGGCACCCACCACCATGCCCGACTAATTTTTATATTTTTAGTAGAGATGGGGTTTCACCATATTGGCCAGGCTGCTCTTGAACTCCTGACCTCATGATCTGCCAGCCTCCCAGTGCTGGGATTACAGGTTTGAGCTACCGTGCCCAGCAAAAGTGGTTTATTCAGATGGTACCTATTCCTGGCTGTGAACATTGCTGAAATGACAACATAATATTCAGACTATTACATAAACGTAGTTGACGACACAGCAGCAGCAGGGTTTTAGAGGGCTGACTCCAATTCTGTAAGAAGTTCTACTGCAGTGTAAAATTACATCACATGCTGCAGAGAACTCTTTCATGAAAGGAACAGTCAATTGGCAGGGCAAACTTCACTGTGTCTTGTTTTTAAAAATTGCCACAGTTGCCCCAATCTGTCAGACCCTGATCTGTTAGCAATCATCAATTTCCAGGCAATACCTTCTACCAGCAAAAAGATCATGTCTCCCTGAAGGTTCAGATGATCATTAGCATTTTTTTTTTAGCAATAAACTACCTTTAAATTAAGACATATAGATTTTTTTTTTAAACATAATGCTATGGCACCCTTAACAGATTACAGTACAGTTGACTCTTGAACAACATGGATTTGGAACTATCAAGGTCCACTTACACAGGAGTTTTCAATAAAAGTTACACCGAGTGTGCATGCCTCTTCTGCCTCCCCATCTTCTCTACCTCTTTGTACTCCTGAGACAGCAAGATGAACCTTTCCTCTTCTACTCAGCCTACTCAGTGTGAAGATGATGAGGATGAAGATCTTTAATATGATATACTTATTAACAGTAAACATATTTTCTCTTATGGTTTTCTTAATGTTTTCTCTAGTAATTAAGTGTAAGAATACAGAACACAATACACATAACATACAAAACAAATGTTAATCACCAGGCATGGTGGCTCACACCTGTAATCCCAGTACTTTGGGAGCCCCAGGTGGGCAGATCACCTGAGCTCAGGAGTTCGAGATCAGCCTGGGCAACATGGTGAAATCCCATCCCTACCAAAAAAACAAACAAACAAAAAAAACAAAAAAACTAGCTGGGCATGGTGGCATGTACCTATAGTCCCAGCTACTAAGGAGGCTAAGATGGGAGGATCACTTGAGCCTGGGAGGCAGAGGTTGCAATGAGCTGAGACTGTGCCAATGCATTCCAACCTGGGTAACAGAGTGAGACTCTGCCTCAAAAAAGAAAACAAAAACCAAAATCCAGTAAGGCTTCCCAGGAGGCTATTAGCAGTTAAGTACTACAGGAGTCAGAAGTTATACATAGATTTTTGACTGCATAAGGGCCACTGACCCTTATGTCTGTGTTGTTCAAGGTCAACTACATAGTGTAAATGTAACCTTTTTATACACTAGGAAACCAAAAAGTTCATGTGACTTGCTTTATTGCAGTATTTGCTTCATTGCAGTGCTCTGGAATCAAACCCATAATATCTCTGAGATATGCCTATAATTTGTAGAGTATGAAATGCTCAGATTGTAAGAGTGGCTACTCATTAATTCAACAAAATATTTGAGTACCTATACTGTGTTAGGCACCTCTTAGGAACTGGGGATAAAGTGGCGAACAGAACAAAATCCTCTGCTCTCACAAAACCTATAGGGACATAAACGGTTACAGCATTTTTCAGTAACTGCGAAGTAACAGTCCCATTCTATACTCAGCTTAACTACATTACAAGAATAAAAATGACTCTGCTAATATTGTGTGAACTCTATATACCCAATTCCAAAGTACATACAGGCTCTTTACTGTTATCACATAATGTACTTTACTGAATCCTATTATTTTGCTTAACCTCTGAAGTATCTTGATAGTTATGACTAATTTTTTTTTAAAGTGAATCAATTAATAGTATTGCTAAATAAAAATTTGTTAGAATTGACCAATTGCTTTCTCATGTCAGTACATCTGCCTGGTTGCTTCTTTGCTGTGTCACTTAAGAGTTTATTTTATTCACTGAATTCCTATAAACTGCTAGTTACTACTAGAGAATTGATTTAATATGGGGTCTCTCTTTTTTTTTGGACAGGAAGTTCTTTATTGGTGCTATTACCACTGTTATGTACTGTCTCTTGCATCAAGCCAAAGGGTACACAATAACTGGTTGTCCCATCTTCAATCAGTGGGTTTAGATTTCTACATTGTAAAATTTCCCATTAACCTACCATCTAATGGTTTTCACATCCAAGAATTACTGCTGTCCGTATTCATTACTTCATTAAAATTTTCGAACTTTTTGTTTTAAGTCTATCATTTCTTTTGCACCTTTTAACTGGAAATTTTCCTAAGAATTTTCCCTCAGTTACTTGGCTGCCTAAAATACAGTTCCTAATGGGAATGGCAGAATAAATACTATATTCTCTCTTTTACCAATCCTCAGAGTAAGAAACTGATGACCTAGCAAACTCTGATGGTAACCAATGAGTTTTTCTGTCTTCTAATATTCTTTTAATAGCTTTTCATCTTTTTGTAGACAAGATTATGGCCCAAACCAAAAGACAATACTTAGTAGTTACTGATGAACTGAAGCTTACTTTACAATCACATATCACAGAAAGGATAACTACCATTACTGATATTTTCTTTGACTTAGTAATTATTCCTCACTATAGTCACAGAGAATTGAAAACCTTTTTGTAAGTGAACATCTCCTATACAAGGGGTCTTACAAAAGTTTATAAGAAATGAGTATTAAGAAAAAACTATATAATAGGTTTCAAAATTTTTTGGACCAAAATAAAACATGTACTAAGCTATTAAAACCTATCTGAACAGAACCTAGTTTGAAACACTAAGAAGGATAAGACATCAGTTTGAAAACAGCCTCTACCAGAGCAACATGAATTCTGCTAAAACTGAAGCAAGAACACACATTAAATTTATGGCGAGGCTTGAGTGGAAGAATCATGAAATCACTGATGCTTTATGAAAAGTTTATGGGAAGAATGCCCCAAAGAAGGCAGCAGTTTACAAATGGGCTACTTGTTTTAAGAAGACAAGACTATGTTAAAGATAAAGCCTGCAGCAGCAGATCATCCACATCAATTTACAAGGAAAAAAAATCATTTTGTTTGTGACCTAACTGAAGAGGACCAGTGATTAACAGCAGAAACAATCGCCAACACTACAGGCATCTCAACCGGTTCAGCTTGAACAATTCCGACTGAAAAATTAAAGTTGAGTAAACTTTCTACTTGTTGGGTGCCAAAACCACTACATCCAGATCAGCTGCAAAAAGCAGAGCTTTCAACAGAAATTTTCAACAAGCAGGAAGAAGATACTAAAGCATTCTTTCCAGTATAATCCTGAAAACAATAAAGCACAATTAAGGCAATGGCTACCAATGGCTACCAAGAGGCAGAATTAGTTCAGTCAAAGCAAAAGCGACAGGTGAAGAGCAAAGATCTTGGCAATAGTTTTCTGGGATGCTCAAGGCATTTTGCTTGTTGACTTTCTGGAGAAACAAAGAATGATGATACGTGCTTATTATAAGAGTGTTTTAAGAAAATTAGCCAAAGCTTCAGCAGAAAAATGCCCAGGAAAGCTTCACCAGATTCGATCTGCACCACAACCATGCTTCTGCTCATTCTTCTCATCAGAAAAGAGCAATTTTGCAAAAGTTTTGATGGGAAATCATCAGGTACCCATCTTACAGTCCAGATTTGGCTCCTTTAGACTTCTTTTTGTTTCCTAATCTTAAAAAAAAAGTGTTTAAAAAGTACCCATTAATAATGTAAAGATTGCATTGATATGGTTCAACTCCCAAGACCCTCAATTCTTTAGGGATGGATTAAATGGTTGATATCATTTACAAGTGTCTTGAACTTGACGGAGCTTACATTGAGAAGTTTATATTTTTTATTATCTTTTAATTCCAATTTTCCACAAACTTTCTGAAGTCCCCTCATATATCACTGAGCCAGAACTGGAGGGTTAACTGGTTTTTCTTAGGGGTAAGAGAGTTCCCCTCATTTCAAGGCAACCAGTATAAATAACAAAGAAAGATAGGCTAGGCTAGGTTTAGAAACCTGAATGATTAAAAAAAAACAACTAACCTGGGTCCATTTATGGTTATCACTTGTTATTGAATGTACATCACAAATTAAAGTCTAGAAGAAATAAAAATTTTTTAAAAACTCATTAATCTGTGCACAAACATATGAAGACATTCCATAAATAAAACTCCCAACTAAAATCTAAAATAGTATTTCTTAATTAAACATCCTTACCTGCATTGTTGGACGTAAGAGAATGTGCCGACTTTGGTAACCAGGAGATTTCATATTACTGGACTGCCTGTAGTCACGTATTTCTGCTATGACACATCCGCAATGAAAAATGTTAACCTGTTTGAGTAAAAATATGTGAGTATCATTTTTTTCAAGAGCCTAAATAAGTAGGTTTACATCAAACATTTCACATTCTTTACATTCATGTGATATTTCTGGCCACTCGTGTATGCACACTTCAATAGATTTCCTTGGTAGATTTAACACTATATAAACATTTTCAGAGGAAGTATTTTATGTTCATCACTATGACACAAGAAGCAATTTAAAATTATTTAATAGCTTCTAGTTCTAGACTGACTTGGCATCTACTGAGTCAACAGTTTGACTTTTGGCATTGACATACTACGATTATGTTACAGATCCTTGGAACTGCTGTTCTTCTGAAGCTCATTGACTTACTGTTACATTTCGCTAACTCTGTCATTATTACAAAGGTTATCACAGTCATAAATTGCCAATTAACCTTGCCAGTGTTTCAGCTTCTAGATATAACTTCTATATTTGCTCTGCTAAAATTTCCAGAATAAAATATTTGCCCTTAGCCTTTATTAATAAGAGAAAAGCTAAATATAAAATTCAAATGAAAAATAGTTTTTCAGTAATTTCTATGCCCAAATGTAAGAATTCTTGCCACTGAAGTTTTGGTAATTCTTACTTGCCACGGTCACTCATAGTATGTTTTTCATCCATTCAGAACTTTTAGTGAGTACTTTGGTCTCCATGTTATAAGTCATTCTTATTGTCATTCTTTTTAATAAATATTTACTGAGAAACTGTAATGAGTACTATGTGCTAGGCACTATCCAAGTACAGCTTCACAGATACAGTGGTCAGATAACATTTGTTCTCAGTTGTGGGAAGACAGGCAATAAACATGTAAATAGAACAAAATAATTTTAGATAGTGATGAAGTCTATAAAGGAAATAAAATAGGGAAGGGCTAATCTGGATTGTACGTGCAGATAAAAACCTTAGGTTTCACCTAAGATCTGAATCACAAGAAAAGGCCAGAGACATCAGCAACAGATCATTCCATACAGATGAATAACAGATGAAAAGTTGTTACTGTAGGAACAAGCTTGGAGTGTTTTATTGTGGAAATAAAACAAACAGGGATGAAATGTAGTGAGTAAGGATGAGATTTAGAAGATGAAGACAAACAGGAAAGAAAGAGTTTTGTTCAGAGCACTGGGCTTGACCATGTGTCTTAAAGAGAGAGCTGGTATTTGTTGATGAACTGAATGTGGAAGGTGAGGATAGCGTAATCTGTTAGATTGAAAAGACTGGTGACAAAACTGGTTTGGGAGGTAAAATAAAAAGTTCTGTTTTTGCTATGTTAAATTTGAGGAACCTATTACATACCCATTAAGAGCTTGGTGGAATGGCCATGGTGAAGCATATAAGCAACAGACTAAATAACATTTAATAAACCCATGAAACTGGCTGAAATCATTGAGAGAGAATATTCCTAAAGAAAAATGGAGGGCCAAGAACTGATCTCTGAAAACACAGAGATTATAGTAAAATATGGAACAGAAATTATAGTAAAAAAGACCAAGGGATTAAAGAATGCAGAGGAAAACTAGGAAAATGATGCCCCGGAAGTCAACAGAAAGGCATTTCGAGCAGGATGTAGCTACATCCACTGATTTTGCTAAGAGGCCAATTAAGAAGAGAACAGAAAAGTGACCAATTATTCAGTATATGGAAATCACTGGTAACTCTGACACAAAAGCAGCCTCTGCAGAATGATGTCATGATGCCAAATGAGATGGATGGTGGAAAGAACGAAATATGAAAAATAAAAGGAAATGACTATAATTTGAGTAGTGTTGCTGACAAGAATAACAGAATAATAGAGCAGTAGTTGGAGAAGGACATGAGGTCAAGGAAGGATTTTTTTTTTTTTATTTGAGACATATAGGTTAAGTATCCCTTATCTGAAATGCTTGAGACTGGAAATATTTCAGATTTTGAAATATCTGCATTATACTTAGGTTAAGCATCCCTAATCAAAAAAACTAAAACCTGGAATGTTCCAATTAGCATTTCCTTTAAGTGTTACGTCAGTGCTCAGATTTTGGAACACTGTGATTTCAAATTTTCAGATTTGAGAAACTCAACCTGTAACATGGTATGCTTGCATTCTGCATTTAGTAGAGAGAGAAATAGATAGAAAAAAGAGAGGTTATAATTTTAAGCGCTTGAGAAGGAAGGGAGAATTCAGAAAACAAGTGGAGGGGATGGATGCCTTATGAACAGTATACATCAACTATTTTAACAGGAAGGCAGGCAGATATGGAGAGAGATGTAGGGATGCTAGTCGACTGGTGCTAGGAGGAAACAAGAGTTCTCATGTGATGGCTTCTTTTTCCTCAGTTGAGTACACAGTATGACTGGGGTTAAGTTAAGGCAGCAAGAAGGAAGAAGAACAGAGCAAGGGAGTGCTTACCTAGGCGGGCTATGAAGTGAAGTACAGATGTAAAGACCAGTTTCTGGCCCCCAAGTGAAAACTTCATAAATATTCAAAGTAGTTTCTTTCATAATTTCTTGAGTGTAACTATAGGGAGATTTCCAATTGATGAGCTAATTGTTCTAACTATTTTAGAAGAATCATATAGTCATTTATAACATATATGTATACATACATCTAATATGACATATACGTATATGTATCATATAACAAATATAAAGACGTTTTAAAGACAAAAATTTTGCACCTGAGATTTTTCTAGGAGATCAACCAAAATAGGAGGTAATTCTTCTGCATCCAAATATTCAAGCAACTCTCCTTCTTCATAGGGCAGTCGTATAGTCTCAGAATCTTAATTTAAAACATAAAGTTTGAAAATGATCAGGCTCATTGAAAGCTTAGCTGTATAATTCAAATGGCTTTTCATAAAATACATATATAATAAAACCAAAAGGTATTTCAACAAAGCAAGGATTGAAAAAAAAAAAACCAAAAGGCCCTTCTAACATCCATCTTTATTTAAGGGGAGGAAAAAAAAAAACCTAACACATTATGAAAAAAAATCTGCCATAACGTCACAATCTGAATCACAGCCCAAAGCAAAATAACCAGAATATAATAAAATTCCAATGTCAAAGTAACTGAAAGTTCACTGAAGACCAATTAATCTAATCTGGAGATATTTGGTGCCTTATCTGAAAAGTGGTCACTTTTAGAACAAAATTCGCTTGGTTTTACACTTTACAATTAATTATCAACATATACAAAATTCTAGTTATGTGAGTTCCTTGTAGAATTCACATTATCATCATGTCAAATTGTTATGCCTCTTTAGTGAAACAGAAGAGTATTTATATTTTTAAATTATTTTTATATTCACCATTAACAGAAATTTTCATATTCAATATTAATAAAATATTTTTAATATGTGAAAATTACTCAAAAGGCAGCGAGTCTGCTTAATTTTGAATATTTCAGATTCATATTCAAACTGCAGGAATATCTACCTTTAAACACAGTATACTATCTTAAAATATAAATAGCAATAAAATAAAAGGAAATAATCATTTATAAGTTATGCTTTTATAATTTTCCTTGTTTTAACATTTCCTTTGGTTCTGACATGCTTTTGTAATTTGACTTCCTTTGAAGTCAAATTACAAAATATATATATCAATATTATATATATTTACAATATTACAAAATATATAATATATCAATGTTATATATATTTACAATATTACAAATTATATAATAATATATCAATTAGAATACTTTTAAAATGCACATTCAGGAAAGCTAATTATATCAGAGATAACTTCTAACATTGTAACAAAACATAAGAAAGGAAACTGGGATCAAAATCTGTTTTTATCACTAAGTCATCAATGAACTGAAGGACAAATGCTTTGGCAGGTTAAAAAACTACTTTAAAAAAACAGCACATCCTGCCTGGAAAAGTATGTTGTGGCAGCTGTGCTCTGGAGGTTCTTACCTGATCCATTTTTCCCCCTGAGCATCAGAGAATATCCCTCATTTCCTGGGTATAGATTGACCACTAAACATGACAAACTCTCTTGCATAACAAGCTTCTCTAACAAGTTCACATTTCTTCTTAATTTCTGCTTTAAAAAGAGGTAGAGTTCATGAAAATAATCCAGTATAACCTTAACAAATAATGCTGATTTAACAAAATCAGGCTTGAATTAACCTTTTGGTGCTCTTTCCACATTATGACCCTGAATAAATGGGGAAGGCTCACAAAACTATAGCCACTATGTATGGGACAGCTATGTAAACTTAATTTTTATCTACTACTATGTTTTATGCAAATTAATTTATATTTCAAAAACTGGTGACCTATAAGACAATAAAAACAAATAAGCACTTTTGAATACTTAAGAAATATAAATATTTAAATGAGTAGACTATAAAATCACTAAATGCAAATATATAAAATACGGAAGTATATAGTTTCCATTAAGCGTAAGTCTAACCTAAAGAATTTGGAGCATTCTTTTGGTTGTATCTAAGAAGTGCACATTTCTTAAATATTTTATAGGCTAAATAAGACAGAAATAAGTTCAAAAGCTCTAAGCTGAAATGCTGAACCTAAAAATATGTAATTGATAAGATGAAGTAAGCAATTTGGATATTTTCTATAAATCTAATTCAACACCTCCTTAAAAACCACAACAAAAATCCATGATTTAAAAAATGTGTATGATTTAAAATAAAACCCACTTACAGGTTTAACAAACCCTTTCATCAAATCCTATTTAGCAAAAATAACAACAGAATATTTTTGCAGAATCTCAAAAAAATGTTTTGAATATCTTATATACAATATATATTAAACATATAATATACACATACAGAGAGAAGTGATAAATTCTTAATCTGTTATCACCATAGATTAAAACACTAAGCAATCTGAAAAATTTTTTTTTTAAAGGTAAACAACTTTTAACCACTTAGATGTTAAACTAGTAAAGAGAGACTAAAAATGTTATTTCACTGTAGAGGAAACCCTCATAATTTGACTTAAGATAGAATTAGATAAATTTTTACAGTATGTTTAACTCCTCAACAAAACAAATTAGCTACCACAGAGTTGATCCCATTTAGACTAGAGGTTACAAATTTTCTTTCTTAATGGGCCAGACAGTATTCGACACTTGTGGGCCAAATAGTCTGTGCTACAATACTCAATTTGCCTTTGTACCTGTAAGGCAGCCCTAGATAATACACAAACCAACAGATGTGATGGGTTCCAACAAAAATTCATTTATAAAAACATGCAGTAGGCCACATTTAGCTGGTGGACAAGGGCTTGCCAATTCCAATTTAGAATCTTCATATATGTAGCTCTCCTATTTTAGTTCCATCACTGAAGTGATTGGTATGTACATTATACTGATTGTAAAGACGGTTTCATGGGATGTTTCTATCCATACTGCATATGTCAAAGCTTAGAAAATATATACTTTAAACATCTATAATTTATTGTATGTCAAGTATACCTCGGCAAAACTTAGAAAAACATACTATAAGATTTATTTATAAGTTGCCAGACGTGGTGCCTCATGCCTGTAATCCCAGCACTTTGGGAGGCTGAGGTGGGTGGATCAAGAGGTCAGGAGATCGAGACCATTCTGGCTAACACAGTGAAACCCCATCTCTACTAAAAATACAAAAAACTAGTCAGGCATTAGTCAGGTAGCACATGCCTGTAGTCCCAGATACTCGGGAGGCTGAGGCAGGAGAATCACTTGAACCAGGAAGCGAAGGTTGCAGTGAGTCAAGATCTTGCCACTGCACTCCAGCCTAGGCAACAGAGCGAAACTCTGTCTCAATTAAAAAAGTAAAATAAAATTTAAAAAAGATTTATTTATAAGCTTAAAAATAATTTTTTTCCTAATGTAAAGATTTCAAAGTTAGACACTACTGGAATTCCACTGTTTTTGGCCTAAATAGTAAAACTGTATTCATTTCTAAAGACAGACAACAAAAGCTCATAGAGGCCTTTAAGGCCCTTCCAACCTGAGGGCTCAAAGACATCAATAAATCAACTTCTGTTACATTTCGACTACCCATATCTTTATGCCAAATAAAAATGAATTAAGTTAAATTGGCCATGAACTCGTTTTATGACCACGTTCACCTTTTTTTTTTTTTTCTGAGACGGAGTTTCGCTCTTGTTACCCAGGCTGGAGTGCAATGGTGCAATCTCGGCTCACCGCAACCTCTGCCTCCTGGGTTCAGGCAATTCTCCTGCCTCAGCCTCCTGAGTAGCTAGGATTACAGGCACGCGCCACCGTGCCCAGCTAATTTTTTGTATCTTTAGTAGAGACGGGGTTTCACCATGTCGACCAGGATGGTCTCGATATCTTGACCTCATGATCCACCTGCCTCGGCCTCCCAAAGTGCTGGGATTACAGGCTTGAGCCACCGTGCCTGGCCCAAGTTCACCTTTTATTATTGTACTTGAATTTCCTACGTGTCCTGTAATAACTCTGGCTTCCCAGTTCAAATCATCATGAGAAAACAGGTTACTGTTCTCTTGCTATAAGTTTATAAATTACTTCTTATGGGGAAGAAGCAGCAAAAGATAATATATATTGTAGCTTTGCTTATGACTTCCTAGGAAGACAGTCTGTTACTCGGTAAACTGTTCCTCCACTCCTACCTCATCAGGTGATCTCTGCCTGGTGCCAGATTAGCCAGAGCTCTGGGTCAGCTGTAGAACTGACTAGAGTCTGGTTAAAAAAAGATGTTAGTACACACACACACACACACACACACACACACACACACACGAAAGATGTTAGTACACACACACACACACACACACACACACACGAAAGATGTTAGTACACACACACACACACACACACACACACACACACACACACACGAAATGCTCCAAATGTAACTCCTCCGAATTCCCCTCTTCTACATTTCAAAAGCTACAACACAATAAAAATGTACACTTACCTTAACCTCGGGTTCTTTTTCACATTCTTCAATATACAAGTCGTAAAGTTTTTGAAATACAGATTTTCTAAAAAAAAATTTAACAAAACAAACACAAAAAATGTTAATACAGTAATCATCATGACATGAATGTTATTTAATTTTTTCCTAAATATTAACATTTTTTCCTCAATTTCCCAAAAGTGGGGGTGGAGCTGGATATGGTAGCTAACATCAACTTAGAAATTCCTAATACATGTAAATAACCTATAAAATTTCTAGCTCAGTGCCTACCAGAAATGTGATAAATGGTAGCTATCATCATATTTCAATGAATCTAAGATGTACCAATTAATTATTCATACCTTCCACTTGACAGGTATTTCCTTTTAGGAGGTCTTTGTCGGGCACTTTCAATGACATACTAAAAAACAAAAATTTATGAGAATAGCTTGTCTTTTGCTTTTGAGTATGAACAACTGTATTGAGTATAACTAAAACATACGTAAGGCTAAAAAGGCTATTCAGTCACTTAAGTCTCTGAATTACATTTTGTAGGAAAAACTACTTAACATCTAAATATAAATTTCAAACAAATGAAATTTAAACTGCATTACGATTTAGCAGTTTTCATTGCCATAAGCAAAACCATAGTTTCACAACCATGATTTCACAGGTCAGAAATATTCTCAATATATTTTCTGGTTGTTCAAAATATGCTTAATGTATGAAAAATCGTATACTGCACACCTTAGCTCTTTTTTCCTTTGAGTAATTAGAAAAACTGTCAAACCAGGAAAAGGCAATTTAGAAATTCTATATTCTTGTTCAAGTTTTATTCCATAGCATTATTACCTTGAGGATTCCAGGTAACAGGTGATCCAAATATCACCTGGTATTTTTACATATTTATAGCAAAATGATATGCATACTTCTCCTAAAATAATAAATAATAATGTGCTCCTTTAAAAATCACATACAAAAATCTCTTAAAACTGAGCTTTTGCCAAAGACAACACTATTTCAATATGTAACTTAGTCACACCTCACCTCTGCACGATCCAAAGCTAGTTCTAAAGCTTGTTGCTGCAAAAAGTAAATAGTATATTTGGTAATATTAGTTATTTCCACAAAAAAATAATTTAATACACATTTAACATTTCTAACGTTTTTTAAAACAGGTCTAATATATTTTCCTTTATTTGTCTCCTCCACTCCACTCTATGATCCACATATATAACAAAGAAAATATATGAGTCTTGAGCACTTGATTATCAACAACAAACTAAGTAAGAATGTAATACGGTCTCTCCGGTCAGTGCTTGTGAGGCTAACATAGAGGAGGTTTGGATATGGCAGCTATCATCACTTCACAGACTTTAATTTTTAATAGCACCATTCAAGGAAATATATTGGCCATAAAGTACACAATCAAAATGAAGCAAAAACAAAACTCTCCTAATCTGCTAAAAATCCTGAAAATTGGGAGTAGGGTTGTACTAGCACTAAACATCAACTTTGATGGCTACTATTGCCATGTTTCAATGAATTTAAGATGCCATTGAAAGCTCATTATTTTGCATAACATTAAGACAGAAGAAAAATGCTGTCAATTGTTAAGACAACCTTGAGTATCAAATCATCACCAATTTGCAATATAAAAATATGAAAGAAAGTGAACTTCAGAATTGATGAAACATAATACTACATGTAAGGTTTGAGACCTACTAGTAGGTTCCTCTCCGTCCATTTCTTAGAGATGAGGAAAAAATATGATGAAGCTATGCTATGTCTTTATTTGTAAAGCTTTCTTTTCTAAAGACACATATGAATAAAAGCACTAGGTTCTAAACAAAATTAAACAAATATAGCTGGGCACGGTGGCTCACGGGTATAATCCCAGCACTTTGGGAGGCCAAGACAGACAGATCACCTAAGGTCAGCAGTTCAAGACCACCCTGGCCAACATGGTTAAACCCTGTCTCTACTAAAAATACAAAATTAGCTGGGTGTGGTGGTGCCTGCCTATAACCCAGCTACTTAGGAGGCTGCAGTAGGAGAATCACTTGAACTCGCGAGACAAAGGTGGCAGTGAGTCGAGATCGCACTATTGCACTCCAGCCTGGGCAAAAAGAGCGAAACGCCATCTCAAAAAATAAAAACAAAACAAAAACAAAAAAATAAAACCCCAAATATACCACCAGCGATTCTCTTCCTAGTTTTTTGTTTTACAGTATTTTTCATTCACAATGATAGTCACTTTTAAATTTTATTTAGAGGCACAGAACTTTCAGTTTTTATTGAAAAGAACCTAAATTCTTGTCTTATTTTGCAGATTCCAAAACCTCAACCTATGAAGTTGCATGTGGTTAAAAACTCCTACTATCCACCAAAGTCCTAGGAGGGTAGGGGGAAGAACAAATATTGCCACCCTCTGGAAATCATGGGAACTTTTAAGTGACCCTGCCACCTGGGTCTTAAGGATTGAGAATTTGTATGATTCCAAAAATAGTGGGCTTCTTTGCACTGTTCAATAAAATACAACCCATATTATCAAATATCTAAATATGATAAGTGAAGAAAGAAAGCCTGAAATCTGCCATCTTTTCAAAAGATTCAGTTATAATAAATCTACACCAATTTGCTTTATTAAAAATCTTGGCCAGGCACTGTGGCACATGCCTGTAATCCTACAGCTTTGGAAGGCCAAGGAGGGAAGCCAGGAGTTTGAGACTAGCCTGGACAATATAGTGAGATTCTGTCTCTACCAAAAAAAAAAAAATCTTCTAAGGAGCAGATTCCCAGTGAAGCTGGTTCCCAGGATTCAAGTTAAGATTCCTGAATATAACTCATTTTCCACCATGAAAACATAATTCTGTACATACACACTTCAAAAATACATAAGGTTCTTTTATATTTTGGCCATAACACTTTAAGTTTGTATCAAAAAATTATAATAAAAACAATCAAATATATACTTTAAGACAATTTTAAACAGCCAGTCATCTCAAGTAAATACTTCATCTTCTGAAATTAAAACTTCAAAGGGTCTAGTGAGATATGCCTAGATATATAAACAAAAGCATTATTCATTCATTACCTCCTTCAAAAACTTAAGAGAAATATGATTAGGTAATACAGATGTAAAACAGAAGGTGTGGTCAGAACCCCACTGTGGTTATTTCTACTTTTCTCTAATAGGGGAGGAGTAGGTAGGTAAGAACCCAAGAGTAGAAGAAAAATAAATGTTTTTTAAAATTTGTGCCACAGAACAGGGGTTATCTAAATGAATAACATGGTGGTCAATGTTCAGTTATTCTCTCTCAAATGCTGCTTCTTCTTTAAAACATTAAAAGGTGTTTTTATCCCTTAGTCTGTCATTTCTTAATGGAAAAAGTTAAATCCCTACTCTTAAGTATGTTTAGTGACTGTAGGTCAGTGAACAGAAACATGCCATTAGAAGATTAGTATTGATGCTGCCTGAAATGTTATGTGCAGTAAGCAGGTTATGTTTGTTTTTAAATTTTAATAAAATCTAAAGAAAAGCTTTAAAATATGAGAAATCTATATTCCCTCAAACTATCTGTATTTATACCCACCTCCTTGTCAATGATTTGGAATATGGCAAAACAGACAGAAGTAAATACTTTTAATACTTTGTAAATACAAGAACAGATACGTGGATTATGTGTGTAACGTGAATGTGATAATTATAATAGAGTAGTGAGCCACATATTTTAAAGAGAAGATTTTGCAATGTGATTGCTAAGTAACTTCCCAGTTGGGATAACCTGTACAACTTACAAGAAGAGTATTTCTACATCTATAATACAAATATCTTTATGAAGATGAAGGAAGAGAACATTCTAAAACACAAATTTGAACATACTAAGCTGAAGCTTACCATTGTGGCATAAAATAGGGGTCCAAAAGAAGAGATAAGTTACGTATGCTGATGCAGTGGGGTGAACACCATGTCTTTAACATCAATCTTATAGTACTGTAAAGCAAAAACAATACAAACCCAAAATTAAAATAAGACTATTAAAAGAAAAGAATGAGATTACATATTTAGTAATTAATAAGGAAAATTACTTGAGGCACATATATTTTTAAGACACTTTTAAATAATGTGTAACACTAAAATTCATGTACCACAACCTATCCACTCACTGCTGAAAAGTACTTATAACTAGGTAGGGCAAAACTCATTTGCAAGTTAAAATTATTACTCTCTTTCTTCAAAAATATTTAACATCCCCAGAGAGAAAAAAATACATTTTTAAAAAATATCTTCTCTATTGCCACTGTTGCCGTTCTCATTTTTCCTCTGAATTATTTTAATAGCCTGCCCACTGGCCTTAATCACTATACAGTTCACTTTACAAATCACAGATATAATCATGTCTCCCGATAAAAAAAACCCTCTTATTAATAAGAGAAGACGCAAACAAATGGGCAAACATTTCATGCTCATGAATAGGAAGACTCAATATCGTGAAAATGACCATATTGCCCAAAGTATTTATAGATTCAATGCCATTCATATCAAGCTACCATTGACTTTCTTCACAGAACTAGAAAAAATTACTTTAAATTTCATATGGAACCAAAAAAGTGCTTGCATAGTCAAGACAATCCTAAGCAAAAAGAACAAAGCTGGAGGCATCATGCTACCTGACTTCAAACTACAGTACAATGCTACAGTAGCCAAAACAACATGGTACTGGTACCAAAACAGATATGTAGAGCAATGGAACAGAATACAGGCCTTAGAAATAACACCACACATCTACAACCATCTGATCTTTGACAAACCTGACAAAAACAAGCAATGGGGAAAGGATTGCCTATTTAATCAATGGTGTTGGTTAAACTGGCTGGCCATATGCGGAAAACAGAAACTGGATCCCTTCCTTACACCTTATACAAAAATGGATTAAAGACTTAAATGTAAAACCTAAAACCATAAAAACCCTCGAAAACCTAGGCAATACCATTCAGGACATAGGCATGGGGAAAGACTTCATGACTAAACACTGAAAGCAACTGCAACAAAAGCCAAAATTGACAAATGGGGTCTAATTAAACTAAAGAGCTTCTGCTCAGCAAAAGAAACTATCATTAAAGTTAACAATCTACAGAATGAGAGAAAATTGGCCGGGCGCGGTGGCTCAAGCCTATAATCCCAGCGCTTTGGGAGGCTGAGGTGGGTGGATCATGAGATCAAGAGATCGAGACCATCCTGGTCAACATGGTGAAACCCCGTCTCTACTAAAAATACAAAAAATTACCTGGGCATAGTGGTGTGTGCCTGTAATCCCAGCTACTTGGGAGGCTGAGGCAGGAGAATTGCTTGAACCCAGGAGGCGGAGGTTGCAGTGAGCCGAGATCGTGCCATTGCACTCCAGTCTGGGTAACAAGCGAAACTCCGTCTCAAAAAGAAAAAAAAAAGAATGAGGGAAAATTTTTTCAATCTATCCATCTGACAAGGATCTGATATCTAGAATCTACAAGAAACTTAAATTTTCAAGAAAAAAATCAACAACCCGGTCAAAAAGTGGGCAAAGAATATGAACAGACACTTCTCAAAAGAAGACCTTTCGAACATATAAAAAAATGCTTATTATCACTGGTCGTTAGAGAAATGCAAATCAAAACCACAATGAGATACCATCTCATGCCAATAAGAATGGCAATCATTAAAATGTCTGGAAACAACAGATGCTGGTGAGGCTGCAGAGAAATAGGAACACTTACACTGTTGATAGGAGTGTAAATTAGTTCAACCACTGTGGAAGACAGTGTGGCAATTCCTCAAGGATCTAGAACCAGAAATACCATTTGACCCAGCAATCCCATTAATGGGTATATACCCAAAGGATTATAAATCATTCTACGTAAAGATATATGCACACTTATATTTACTAAAGCACTATTTACAACAGCAAAGACTTGGAAACAACCTAAATGCCCATCAATGACAGACTAGATAAAATCTGGCACATATACACTATGCAGCCATAAAAAAGTATAAATTCATTTCCTTTGCAGAGACATGAATGAAGCTGAAAACCATCATCCTCAGCAAAACTAACATAGGAACAGAAAACCAAACACCACATACTCTCACTCATAAGCGGGAGTTGAACAATGACAACACATGGAGATGGGGAGGGGACTATCACACACTGGGGCCTGTTGTGGGATGGGAGGTAAGGGAAGGGAGAACATTAGGACAAATACCTAATGCATGCAGGGCTTAAAACGTAGATGACGGGTTGATAAGTACAGCAAACCACCATGGCACATGTATACCTATATAACAAACCTGCCTGTTCGGCACATGTATCCCAGAACCTAATTTAAAAAAAAAAAGATACATTCTTCAGCCTATTTGATTAAAAAACAACAAAAAACCTCAGTCCTTGGGTACATGTGTTTTTAATACTCTGTGGAAAGAGAAGGGAATTATAAACCATTTCTGAATACTAAATTATGATGGTTTTTACCAGGGCACTTGTGTATTTTTTAGTTGCAAATGAATCCGCTGCCTTTTCCATTTCTACTTGAAAAAATAACTGATAAGCAAATTAGAGATATTCAGACTTAAGTATTTGGTACTTGTCTTAAAAATAACAAAGTAAGCCCATCAAGAAAAATAGCTTCCCATATTTACTGCTAATAATAAAATTTGAACCCATAAGGTTATAATTTCAAGGGACTTTTGACTGCTTTCTATTATTTAAAGGGTTATTCTGATGAGATTGCTGGTGATATTGACAAATTGATTTTTTTGTATTGTTTAGTGAAATGCAGTGACATTTAGAGATCTTTGCAACTCTGGTAACTTAATTTTCCAAATGACCAATGAATGATGTTTCCAAAATTATGCATAGGTAAAGATTGAGTCAAAGTTGCAGGGAGACAAATGGCTTTAAAACTAACAGAATATAAAGTACACTGATACAATTTCAAATTTACATTGCAACTTAACTTTGAAAAACAATCATGTTTTGAATTTTGCGCAGTGTCAAAAATAATGTGTACACTTACCTAAAATGATTACTAAAATTCTGATGTCTTAAAAAATAAAAATAAAATAAAATCTCACGGATGCATAGCTTAACAGAAACATAAATCTCTATAAAGGAAAAAAGTTAAAATTGGTATATAGTATGGTACTTTCAGCTATTTACGGTGTACTGCATTAAGAGAAACTAGAAAGAAATAATTCATCAGATAAAATATTGTATTTTTGTAGGAGTAACCCCATAATGCTAATTTTTCAGTCATAAAAAGATTTCCAAACTTCTCAAAGACACTTAAAAAAAATTTACAGTGTTGAGTTTCTTTGTATTTAAAAGAGTAACTTGAATTAATTTTCAAGACAGCAACTCGGAGGTCTAACATGAGATAAGTAGCCAACTCAACATGACTTCTGAGATCTAATCTCAAGAAATGTGTCTGTATTTTTTAATAATTTTTTTAAATCAGCATTTTGTTATAATTGTATATGCACATGTAGTTGGATTTAATAATAGTTATGTACTTTTTACCCAATTTTCCCCAAAAGTAATATCTTGCAAAGGTGTTGTGAAAGAAATTAACTTCAAAACCATAATATAATATCATAACTAGGATACTAACATCGATACAGTCAAAATATAGAACATTTCTATCACTACAATGATCCATCCTGTTGCTCTTTTATAGCTATGCCTGCTTCATCCCCTCTCTCTTTCTCCTTAATCCCTTACAACCACTAATCTAATCTCCCTTTCTATAATTTTGGCATTTAGACGATATCATATATTCCTTTTAATGGAATAATGCAGTTGTAACTTTTTGGATTGGCTTCTTTCATGCAGCTTAATTCTCTGGACATTCATCCAAGTCGTTATATATGTCAGTAGTTCCTTTCCTTTTACTGCTTCATAGAATTCTGGGTGGAGGTTGCAGTGAGCTGAGATCACTGCACTCCAGCCTGGGCAACAAGCGAGACTCTCAAAAACAAAAAATCATTTTAATTAGTATCCTCCAAATGCCCCAGGTTACATATTCCAGATGCAGCTCCAAACCCACCAGCCCATCATCTCTCTTCAAGCAAACTATGCACTCTTGAAAACCTTCTTTTTTGTAACTACAGGAGCTCTCATCCTGGCTGCACAAGAGTAACTTACGGAGCTTCAAACTGAGAGATGTCTGTGACCCACCAGCTTGAGACTGATTAAGTGGTCTAGACTGAGGCACAGGGACCCAATTCCCCCTGCCATTTTTGGAGCTCCCAGATGAGTCAAACGTGCTGCCAGGGTTGAAGCTCACACTGCCTAGTACAGAGATGGTGCATAACATTTGCTCTGAGATAAGACTGGGCATGGTGGCTCACACCTGTAACCCCAGCACTTTGGGAGGTCCAGGTGGGAGGATCATTTGAGCTCAGGAGTTTGAGACCAGCCTGGGCAACATAGTGAGATCTTGTCACTACTAAGGGAAGAAAAAAAGTTAGTCCAGCATGGTGGCACACATCTGTAGTCCCAGCTACTCAGGAGGCTGAGCCAGGAGGATCACCAGAGCCTGAAAAACAGAGGCTGCAGTGAGCCATCATCACACCACTGTACTCCGGGGGGGGGGGGGATTAAACAACTTTTAAAAATAAGCTAAACTTCTGATACAACAAAAGCACCATACAACTATAAATAATTTACAATCATTTACAATGAGTAAGATATTAATCCTACCCTTGAAGAGCTGAGAGGAGTTTTAAGTTGAATTTAGGTTAAGCTGAAAATTTCCTGACCACTGAATTTGAAGATGAAAATACACTATGTACTTTTGGACAAAATGTGGTGACTTTAAAATTAAGATTTCTTGTCACTAAATTGGGGATGGGGGATTACTAACGTTAAATTATTTAAGTACTTCAGACAAAAACTAATAACTTCATAATCTCTCACAAAGCAGATATCCTGACTGTATACAGAATATATCAGAATCTGTGAGACAACTGTAATCATTATCATCTCCGTTTTACAGAATAAGGCAATCAGAACAACTGATTTCCTAACATCACAGACCTAGACCAGAATTCAGAACTCTTAATGTCCAATCTTAGGTCCCTTCCAATATTACAACCTTAAAACTAATCAAACCAGTACTCGTTTCACATTTTTTTTTTTAAAGCAAAGCATTTAAAATAAGGACCCGATTCTGCTCAGAGAGGAGTATGTGTTTAATTTTGGTCTAACTTTATACCATGGTGATCAACCCAAATACTCTGTACTCAGTTTAACTCCGAAAATCCAGCTCAGTACTTTTTATTTTGAGTCCTGCTAGAGACTTTGATGCATTGCACTCAAGAAGACGCGGCCCCCGCGACGCGATGGTTACGGGAGATAGCTTCCAGGACAGCTGTTCTCCAAGTTCATTTCTGAGCTCCTGGTAACCATGGCCAGTAATTAATCCAATTTTAAACGTTGCTATCAATTCTACTGATTGCCCTCATCGACCTGAGTCTTCCAACTGCAGGGGCTTTTGTCACAACTTAGGCTTTCCGTGTAAAACCGTCAACTCCACAGAGGAGCAACCAGCCTTTATGCAATATGGACACCAAGGAAACCGCCTTCGAAGATGCGCAAGGCAAAATTCTTGCCAGTGTCCGGAAATGCCCGTATCTAAAACCCAAAAGTCAAACTAAAATTAAAAGTTCGGCTCAGCCACAGCACGAAAGGCGATGGAGGCGTCCGCCCGGAGGGTGGCTGCCTTGACCCCCGCCCCGGCCCGCCGGGTCTCTGGGGACCTCATCTTTCTCCAGCGGGATCTGGGAAGGGCCCACTCACCTCTGACCCTGGCCGGATCTCGCGCTCCTAAGCCACTGCGTTGCCAGCCACTCGCCGGTCCCACTCACCTGCCGCCGCCGACCACCTCTGTGGGTCGCCCCGCCGCTAGGCCTTAAGACGGCCCCGCCAGCTCCGCCGCAACGCTCACCCGCCCCTTCGGCGGCGCGTTGCTACACCCCCACCAACCGCCTGTTCCGGTGGCCGCACTTCCGAGTGGCGGACTGGGCCGGGTGGGGGGGGGGGGGGGGGGCGGGAAATGCGAACGGAAGGGGAGGAGCCTGGAGGGCGGGGCCGCTGCCGGGAGCTTCAAGCCCTGCGTTTCGCGCCAGACGCCAGTGAGGTAGGGCCTAGGAACCCTGCTCAGGCCCGGAGGCAGAGTCCGCAAAGTGGGAGGGACGGTGTAGAAAAGATTTTGGGGAAGAGAGACCCTGTTGAATTTCTAGAGTGAAAGAAACGTAGAACTAGCTTTTCTTTTTGCTTAGCACATCGAATGGAAAAACAGCGACACTGTTACCTACATTTACTGGTCCAATGCAATGCGTACAACCTGCTGTAGTATATCAACTGCCAATTAGTTTAATGTTTTTTAAAAAATCACCCCAGAGAGGGGTTCTAAAAATTCAGAAACGACATTACCAGCACACGTTGTAAGGTTTGTTTATTTTTGAGACAGTCTCGCTCTGTCGCGCACGCCAGAGTGGAATGGTGAAATCTCGGCTCATTGCAACCTCCGCCTCCTGGGTCAAAGCGATTCTCCTGCCTCAGCCTCCCGAGTAGCTAGGATTATAGGCGTGCACCACCACGCCCGGCTAATTTTTGTATTTTTTGTAGAGACTATTTAACTATGTTGGCAAGGCTGGTCTTGAAGTGCTGATCTCAAGTGACCCACCCGCCTCGGCCTCCTAAAGTGCTTGGAATACAGGCATGAGCCTTCTGTTGTGCACCGCCTGGGGTGAAACTTTTTAATGAGCATTTATTATTTGCTGTTCACAATAACAAGTGCCATGATAAATGAAAATGTGTTAGAACTAGAGGTAGTGGTTGCACACGTTAAAAATGTATTAAATTAGGCAGCCATCAAAAACGATGAGTTCGTGTCCTTTGTAGGGACATGGATGAACCTGGAGAACATCATTCTCAGCAAACTGACACAAGAACAGAAAATGAAACACCGCATGTTCTCACTCATAGGTGGGTGTTGAACAATGAGAACACACGGACACAGGGAGGGAGTACTACACACTGGGGTCTGTTGGGGGGAATAGGGGAGGGACAGCGGGGGGTGGGAAGTTGGGGAGACATAGCATGGGGAGAAATGCCAGATATAGGTGAAGGGGAGGAAGGCAGCAAATCACACTGCCACGTGTGTACCTATGCAACAGTCTTGCAAGTTCTTCACATGTACCCCAAAACCTAAAATGCAATTAAAAAAAAATAAAAAGGAATAACATAAAAAAAAGTATTGAAGTACACTGCAAAATAAAATTCAAACACATTAAGCGGTTAGTCCCATTCCTTCCTCACTCAGTCCTTGGCAAATGGCAATCAGCTTTCAAACTGAGGGAATAAAACCTTTTGGGTCAATGGGGAACTTTCTAGAAACCCTAGTATGGGAAAAGGTCAACGTGGGTACTTCAACCATATCACAAGGCAGTGTTCAAAATATCACTTAGCTGTTCAACCACATTCCGATAGTGCTTGCAAGTTCAACAGAAACTAGGAAACAACCACCACAAAGAGAAAATTAGGCGACTCATGGTCACAAGCCCTCTCTCCACACAGGACTAGGGGGCAAACACTCAGCAACTCAAAATTACTTGAGGATATAAGTCCAGGCAGCCCTGGCCAACAACAGCAACCCTCTTGGTCCCCTTCCATGATCTGGAAGCGTTTACTTTCTCTTGCTTAGTAAACGGCATTGCTGCTCACTCTCTCGGGCCATGAACGCTTGTTTGGAGTTGGAACACCCCGTGGGGGTAAGGCTCTCTGCTTGATTCTTCGAGCAAGGGAAGCCAGGAACCTAAGATTGAAGCACAAGCTGCAAATCCGGTTACGAAACTGTGGTACCTATTAACGGATATTTCATCTAAATGGAATGTGTGACCTTTTGGTCTTCTTAGCATGATCTTTTGCAGGTTCGCCTTGTACACCTTGTGGCATGTATCAGTACTTCATTTCTCTTTATGGCTACTATTCCACTGTACCTAGATGCCATAGTTTAACCTGTCCATCCATTGAGGGACATTTGGGTTCTTTCTACTTTTGGGCTATTGTGAATAGTGATGCTATGAACATTTCTATACAAGTATTTGTTCCAGTTCCTATTTTCAATTCTTTTGGGTGTAAACATAGTGGAACTTCTGGGTCTTAAAGTAATTTTATGTGAAAATATTTGAGGAACCGGTAAACAAATGTTTCTACAGCAGCTGAACCATTTTACATACCAAGAGCATTGTAAGAGGATTCCAATTTCTCCACATCTTCACTAACACAGTAATTTTCTATTCATTTGATAGTAACCAATCCCAAAGGGTGTGTAGTGGTCTTTTATTGTGGGTTTGGTTTGCATTCTCTAATGTCTAGTTATGTTGAGCATCTTTTCATGCTGTTATTGGACATTTGTTTATCTTCTTTGGAGAACTCTCTATTCAAGGTCTTTTCCCATTTTTAAATTGAGTTGTTTTTCTTTTTGTTGTTGAAGTTATGAGTAGTTATATATTCTGGATATTAGACCTTATGAGATGTATCATTAGTGGATACTTTCTCCCATTCTGTAGGTTGTCTTTTCACGTTCTTGATAATATCCTCTTGTGTTCAATTTTGATGAAGTCTAATTTATCTATTTTGTTACCTGTGCTTTTGGTATCATAACCAAGAATCCATTGTGCAAACACACTAGCTCTCGTGTCTCTTCTTATGAATATACTTGTCCTATTGGATAAGGGCCCTGCCATTATAATCTTCTTAAATCTTAATTACTTCCTTATAGATCTTATCTCCAATACAGTGCCTTTAGGGTTTGGGGCTTCACATATGAATTTTGTGGAGATATAATCCAGTCCACAGACTTCTGCAATTTATGTCCTTATTGAATACAAAATACGTTCATACCACCCCAACAATCTCAAAAGTCTTAACTCATTCCAGCATCAACTCTAAAGTCTGAAGTCCAAAGACTCATCTAAATATCACCTAAAATAGGTAAGAGTGAGACTTGAGAGATGATTCATCCTGAGGCAAAATTTCTCTCCAGCTGTGAAACTGTAAAACCAGGCAAGTGATTTGTTTCCAAGATACAGTGGCAGAACATGACAGGTCCCAAGCAAGCAAGGCAAATTCCAGTAGATTTTAAGGCTCAAGAATAATCCATTTTGATTCAGTGCCCAGTCTTCCAGACCTACTGGGATGGTGGCCTTGCCTTCTGGACCCTAGGTGAATTCTGTGCCCTTCCCCACACTCTGCCAGGCATGCTCTCCCAGGCAGGGTCTCATCCCCCAAATTTTGCTAGGTAATAGCCTTGATAACATCTGAATTACTTTGAGATCATTCTCCCCGTAAAGAATAGTGCAGGTTCACAACTGGATAGCTCTATTGTCCTGTCCTGTAGAATCTAGGATGTAAAAGCCTTACATCATTTTTGTCTTGTCTGCATCCCCTTCAGTTGAAACAGGCAGTGTTTCTGCTCATAAAATCTCATAATTTATTTATCAAACGGTAGTCTAGCCACACCTTTGGTGTTCTCTTTAGAATATACTTTCTCATTTTTTTGCAATATGACAGGTAGAGAATTTTCTAAATATTTAAGTTTTGGTTCCTTTTTGGTTAATAATTTTTTCTTTCATTCATCTCTCTCCCCTTGCATTTTACTATAAGCGTTCAGGAAGACCCAGGTCACACTTTCAACATTTTGCTTAAAAATCTCAGTTAAACATTCAATTTTATCATTCACAAATTCTGTCTTCCAGAAAACACTAGAACACAAGTCAGCCAAGTTATTTGCCACTGTATAGCAAGGACTGCCTTTCTTCTGTCTTGCAGTGACCCTGCTTCATTTCTATCTGAGACCTCACGAGAATGGCCTTTAACATCCATTTATTTACCAAAATTGTGTTCATGATTATGTTTTCTCTAAGAAGATGGAGGTTTTCTCTTCAACTGTATTTCTGGGTTCTTGCCAGAACTGCCCTTAACATCCATGTTTCTAGCATGGGAATCTAGGCTTTTTCTAGCATGCATCTCAAAATTCTTTCAACTTCTACCCATTATCTAGTTCCAAACCCACTTTCACATTTTTAGGTTCTATTAAAGCAACACCCAACTTCTTGGTAGCAAAAATCTTAGTTTGCTTAAGCCACTATAACAAAATACTATAAACTGGATGGCCTAAGCAACAGAAATTTATTTCTTACAGTTCTGAAGGCTGTGAAGTTCAGGATCAAGGTTCTTGCCAGTTTGGTTTCTGTTGAGGGCTCTTACTGACAAGTAGATGGCCACCTTTTTTCTGCATTCTCATATGACAAAGGAAGGGGGAGAAGGAAAGGGAAACAGAGAGAGACACACATATGTAGAGAAAGAGATCTGGTGGGGTTGTTCGTTTGTTTGTTTTGTTTTTTGTAAAGATACTAATCTATAGGATCAGAACTCCACTCCTGTGATCCATTTAACCTCAGTTACCTTCTTATAGGTCCCATCTCCAAATACAGTGACACTGGGGGTTTGAATTTCAATATGTGAATTTTGAGGGGACATATTCAGTCCTTAGCAAATGCTATTATAAATAAGAGTGTTTTTCAATTTTCCAGATTGCTCATTGCTGATGTATAGAAACACAGTTGATTTTAGGGTATTGTCTTAGTCCATTTTTTGCTTCTGTAACAGAATACTACAGATTGGGTAATATATAATAAACTGAAATTTATTGCCTCATGGTTCTGAAGACTGAAGAGTCCAAGATTGAAGGGCTGGCATATGATGAGAGCCTACTTGGTATGTTATCCCATGGTGGAAGGGCAAAGAGAGGGCTAGAGAGCAAGGGATCAAACTTAAAGCCTCAAGTCCGTTTACAATTGGCATTAATCCATTCATGATGGTGGAGACCTCATGACCCAAACAACTTACATTAGGCCCTACTTCCCAACATCGTTGCATTATGAATTAAGTTTCTAGCACATGTTTTTGGGGGGATATGTTCAAACCATAGCAAGTGTTGATCTTGTACTCTGAAAATTTACTTATTAGCTCTAATAGTTTTGTATGTGTGCATACATGTGTATATTCTTTAGTATTTCTATATATAGAATCATGTAATCTGTGAACAAAGATAGTTATACACTGCTCTGACCAGAGCCATCCCTTCATTTTAAATATTTTGCTCACATATTATGGAATCTGGCAAGTCTGAAATCTGTTGGGCAGCCGAATAGACTGGAAACTCAGGCAAGAGTTGATGCTGCAGTCTTGAGGCAGAATTTCTTTTTCTCTGAGAAATCTCAGATTTTGCTCTTAAGGCCTTCAGCTAATTGAGAAAGTTCCACCCAGTTTAGGTAAAGATTAATCTCCTTTAAAGTCAACTGATTATAGATATTAAATACATTTCCAAAAACTTCATAGCAACACCTAGATTAATGTTTGATTGTGTACTGTAACCTAGCAAAATTGACATGTAAAATGAAGCATCATATTCAACGTGGTAGATAGTAGTATTAGTTCACAGGATTTGTAAAAATTTTTATTTCTTACTTTTTTTCCCATGGCTTCAGTGTGGGCAGAGTATACTTCTTCATGGTGATTTGCATGTGGCTGTGTGACTCACTTTGGCCACTGGAGTATGAACAGATCCACTAGCAAATGAGGATAACTAGATAGGGTCTCAGAGAGAAGCAGAAGGCATGTGTGTTGTGAATCCTCTGTATGTGTATGTGTGTTTCTGCAAGCAGTGATACAGAGTCCAACTTGAAAGGGCTCCTGCTGGCAAATGAAGGCACAATTGGAACATCAGGGAGAATCAGAAAGATTTTTTTGACTGAAATGTTTTGAAATATATCAAAAATATATAAAAACATAAATTTCAATGCTTTTATAAAACCTCTTGCTGGTCACATTGAGGATTGCTAGGCACTAACTCATTATTCTGAAATTGCTTTTAAAAAGCTTTTCAAACCAAATGTTTTGCTTTCCTACACAAACTGAAATTCAGAGTTGATAGAGGAAAACTTTTTTTTTTTAAGAGAGAGTTTCACTCTTTTTGCCCAGGCTGGAATGCAATGGTGCACAGTTACTGCAACCTCTGCCTCCCAGGTTCAGATGATTTCCCTGCCTCAGCCTCCTCAGTAGCTGGGATTACAGGCGTGTGAAACTATGCCCAGCGAATTCTATATTTTTAGTAGACAGCGTTTCACCATGTTGTCCAGGCTGATCATAAATTCCTAACCTCGGGTGATCTCATCTGCCCGCCTCGGCCTCCCAAAATGCTGGGATTACAGGCATGAGTCACCGCGCCCAGCCTGGGGAAAACTTTTTAATAAAAAAATTTCTGTGAATAAATGAATAAGAAATGATGGAATATCACCATTTTGCAACCCTTAAGAAAATAATGCTTCTAGGGAATAATTATTAGTGGTTGCCAAATAACCAAATGGGTGGAAGGTTGAAAGGGAATTTAGTAATAATCCACTTTATAGTGGATCAGGCTGACAATACCTGGCTAATCTTATTAACACCGAAAGTGAGATGATCAAAGATTATGTGCTATGTGCTATTCTATATAAATAGTACTTTATAGTATTACTCTTTATGAAATATTTTTACAAAGAAAAGTAAATCTGAATTTAACTGCCAGTGTACTTGACAAAAAGAGGCACAGAGTAACATGTTAAGTGCTCTTTCAGTGACCAGCAGTGGTGGTGGAGAAGACCCACCCAAGTCTGGCTGTGTTGGGTACTTCTAATGCAAGTAACTCATCAGGAGCCTCACTTTCCTCCTCTGGTGCTGTCAGGGCTGTTGCCTTGAGCTCCCCCTACATTCGTGGGTCCTTGATTTTAGAGTTGAAGACTTGGCTGCCTGGCTATGCTCTGAATGAAATTATTTTCTTATGAGTGTCATTCTGTCCCTCTGTTATAAGTAAAGTTTCAATGCCACCAAAGAAATAACACTTGAAGATAAGTCCTCTCAGCAAGGCAGTTTACTTCTATAGAAGGGTGTGGCTCACGGATGGAGCAATGGTGGCCACACACCTGGACAAGGAGGGGAAGGAGTACTTATGGCTGACAGGGGTCACCCCTACTGCTGTGTTGTTCCTTGTTCCCCTATTGCCTAGGGTTAGACCGCACAACCTAGACTAATCCTGATTGGCTATTTTAAAGAGAGCAGGAGTCCAAGCTGGAGTGGCAGGGTGGGTGGTTTGGTGGGAAGGACAGTTACGGGTGGGTCAGAGCAGGTAGCCAGGGGTGACCTAGGTCAAACAAGGTGACCAGAGCAGGTGACTGAAGCAGGTGACTGAAGCAGGTGACCAGAATGAGTCAGGACGGAGCCGCAGGCCAGGGCAACAGATGTGAACTACTGATTAGAACCGGTGGAGAAAGTTGTTTACTGTAACTACAAGGAAGTTAAACTTTAAAATAGAAAAAGAGTAAGAGAGCTGAACATACTGACATACTGAATCTTTGAAGAGAAACTTGGGGTTCACTATATCTAACACCTCCTTCCCTAATGCTTGCCTCTCTGGTACCATTGCTACTGATATCACAGCTTTTCTAGCTCAAGTCACTCCTCCCAGGACAGGGAAGGTGCAAGCGCAGGCGGTGTTGGGGGGGTGTTGCGGCAGTATGTGAGGAGGCCCTACCTGCTGTATTGTGGACAAATGTTCTGACAGGTGTGCCAGCCATGGCCATGGCAATGGAAAGACAAAGCCTTCTGTCCGGCCTACTCCCCTCTCCAGCTGCTTTCCACACTTCCAAAACCTAGATCGTGTCATATGCCCCCTGTTACATTTTTCTGAGCCCCTAGTGTCCATAAAATGAAGTCTGCATTCCTAATATGATGTTGAGTCCCTCCATGGTCTGAGCCTATCCGTATTTCTAGACAGTCTTCTGTGATAGCTCCTTTACATCCTGCTGTCTTGCTGGCTGCATTGTCTATCTTGTTATAAGCTTTTATTTCTCTCTTGATTTATTTTTTAACTAATGATTTTCCTTTATCTGGCATTTTCTTTTTTTAATAAATTTATCTGTTGAATCTTATACCAACCTGCTTCACTACATAAATGTTAATACCTCTCAGGGACTTTCTGGGATTTCTTTCAGTTGAAATTAGTTTTTCTCATCTGTGACTTCCCCAAATGCTTTTTTTTCCCTTTGAGATGGAATTTTGCTCTTGTCTCCCACACTGGAGAATAATGGTGTGATCTCATTTCACAATCTCCGCCTCCTGTGTTCAAGCAATTCTCCTGCCTCAGCCTACCCAATAGCTGGGATTACAGGCTCTCACCACCACACCCGGCTAATTTTTTGGGGAGGCGGGGGAGCATGGAGTCTTATTCTGCTTCCCAGGCTGGAGTGCAGTGGTGTGATTTGGGCTCACTGCAACCTCTGCCTCCTGGGTTCAAAATTCTCCTATCTCAGCCTCCCAAGTAGCTGGGACTACAGGCACCCGCCACCATGCCTGACTAATTTTTGTATTTTTAGTAGAGATGGAGTTTCACCACCTTGGCCAGGCTGGTCTTGAACTCCTGACTTTAGGTGATCCACCCGCCTCAGCGTCCCAAAGTGCTGGAATTACGGGCATGAGCCACCATGCCTGGCATCCAAATGTTTTATTTTAACCAAGTTGGCCAAATTAATGTCTCACTAATATTTTTCTCAGTTCCCCTAACTTGAGGTAGGATTTCTTCCTAACTCTAGGCCACTAACCTCCCTTTCCTTAGACCATTTACTATAAAAAACTTGTAGGCTCCTTTTTTGCTCCTTTGAGATATAATTTTTAAAAAAATGCCTGTTACCAATTCTACAACCCTGGAATGTCTGTCTTTCTTTTTTTTTTTTTTTGAGACCCAGTTTCGCTCTTGTTACCCAGGCTGGAGTGCAATGGCGTGATCTCGGCTCACCGCAACCTCCGCCTCCTGGGTTCAGGCAATTCTCCTGCCTCAGCCTCCTGAGTAGCTGGGATTACAGGCACGCACCACCATGCCCAGCTAATTTTTTGTATCTTTAGTAGAGACAGGGTTTCACCATGTTGACCAGGATGGTCTCGATCTCTTGACCTCGTGATCCACCCGCCTCGGCCTCCCAAAGTGCTGGGATTACAGGCTTGAGCCACCGCGCCCAGCCTGGAATGTCTTTCTTAAGGACTTGAGGGCCATCTCCTTGTGATGTAATAACCAGGGAAGATAGAGCCCCTGTCTCCAGTTTCTGTGGAAGGGCAGTAACCAACTTCAGAGGGTGCTTAGCTCTAAGTTATAATAGTACCTCCTATCACAAAGATACAGGAAAGTTAGTGTTTTTTTAGGTAAGGCCAGTTAACATAGATGGCCTACTATCCCCTACTCCAGCTTTTAAAACCTCTCCTGCTAAACTTCTGTACATCAATAAAAGGCAACCAACAGAATGAGACAAACATATTACCAATCATATATTTGATATATATAAAATAAGAATATGTAAAGAATGTCTACAACTCAACAACAACAAAAAAACAAATAACCCAATTTAAGAATGGGAAAATAATTTGAATAGACATTTCTCCAAAGAAATGGTACAAATGGCCAATAAGCACATGAAAAGGTACTTAACATCACTAATCATTAGGGAAGTGTGAATCAAAACTTCATATTCATTAGGATGACTGTTACCAGAAGAACAGAAAATAGCAAGTGTTGTCAAGGATGTGGAGAAATCTGGATATTTGTATCGTACTAGTGAGAATACAAAATTGTGTGGCTGCTGTAGAAAATAGCATGGTTGTTCCTCAGAAAGTTCAGCACAGAGTTACCATGTGATCCAGCAATGCTACTTCTAGGTATATACCCAAAGGCGTATAGGCAATGCTGGATGGAGAGAGGCAGGAATGAGTTGACTTCAAAACAGTTAGTGAAGGACTAATTAACCTGTAAGAAAAAAAAAAAATCTAAAGGAGGCAAGAGAGGGACCAACAAATGAAAAGGTCGGGAAAGCAGCAGGAGGGATGGGTGAAACCACATTCAGAAACAGCGAGACCAATGGACTCAATGGTTAGTTAACAAAGGTGAAATAAATGCCTCTAAGGATGTCATGACCAGCTGCTGATGCCAGGATGTCTGGTTGTTCAAGGTGTTATCTGAGACTGAAGGGCTTTCCCCCTTTTTTCCTGAAACTCCCCCTCTTTTATCCTTTGGCTGCATAAAAACTCCATGCTGCTTTTTTTTTTTTTAAATGGAGTTTCACTTTTTCACCCAGGCTGGAGTGCAGTGCTCTGGGCTCACTGCAACCTCTGCCCACCAGGTTTAAGCAATTTTCTTGCTTTAGCCTCCAGAGTGACTGGGATTATAGGTGCCTGCCACCACACCTGGCTAATTTTTGTATTTTTAGTAGAGATGGGGTTTTACCATGTTGGGCAGGCTGGTCTCGAACTCCTGACCTCAAGTGATTCACCTACCTTGGCCTCCCAAAGTGCTGGGATTACAGGTAAGAGCCACCTCGCCCAACCCCTGCTTCTTTTTGTTAAGATGGATTTGATAAATCCTTTAAAGATGGATTTGAGAAATTTGGTCAAAGCCTTCTTGCTTTGACCAAATCAAATAGATCGTTCTCAGTCTCTGAGCAGTGTTTGGCATCAATTGCATGTCAGGTACGTGAGCCTGAATTTGGGATTTTATGACTCTAATGATGTCCCATCTCATTAAAAATTCTATCATCCCCTAATTATCCTACATCCCCACTGCCTGTCTGAGCTCATCTCTACTCTGTCCCTCATTTACTCCACACTAGCCTCTTTCCTGTTCCTAAAAACAGGGCCTTTGCATCTGTTTTTAGGAACTCCTGCTGGAGTGCAATGGCACGATGTCTGCTCACTGCAACCTCCGCCTCCTGGGGTCAAGTAATTCTCCTGCCTCAGCCTCCTGAGTAGCTGGGATTACAGGCACGCGCCACCATGCCCAGCTAATTTCTTGTATTTATTTTTTTAGGGTCAAATGAGCAATTTTATTCACATAAGCATCCAATATTACTACCAGTTTTTAATGAGCACTCAAAGCATGTTAGTAGTAGTGGTCATATTATTACTTCTACTGATATTATTAATATCATAATCATTCATGAGTACCAATTTCTGAGAAACAGCTTTTCTTTCATTTTGAGACGGAGTTTCGCTCTTGTTACCTAGGCTGGAGTGCAATGGTGCGATCTCGGCTCACTGCAACCTCCGCCTCCTGGGTTCAGGCAATTCTCCCGCCTCAGCCTCCCGAGTAGCTGGGATTACAGGCACGTGCCACCATGCCCAGCTAATTTTTTGTATTTTTAGTAGAGACAGGGTTTCACCATGTTGACCAGGATGGTCTCGATCTCTTGACCTCTTGATCCACCCACCTCGGCCTCCCAAAGTGCTGGGATTACAGGCGTGAGCTACCACGCCCGGCCCAATTTCTTGTATTTTTAGTAGAGACGGGGTTTCAGCATGTTTACCAGGATGGTCTCAATCTCCTGACCTCGTGATCCACCTGCCTCAGTCTCCCAAAGTGCTGGGATTACAGGCGTGAGCCACCGCACCTGGCCCGCATCTGTAGTTTTAAAAATTCCAATCGTAAATAGTTCCCTATGTATATCTAAGAGATAATTTAGAAAAGTAATCATATCAGTATCATACTTTCAAAGTGAACTATAATGTAGTACCATTTAATATCCAGTCAGTGTACATTTCCCTAATTTTCACGATAAAAAAAAAGTTTGTTCAAATCAGCATCAAAACAAGGTCCACACATAGTATTAGCTTAATATGATAGTTTTAATCTGTAAGTATTTTAGGATACTTTAAATCTATAATAATGAAACTTTTTATTGTTTTAATCTATAATAATTTTCTCTTCTACCACATTTCTTATGTTCTTTTGTGCAGTAGAACTTCCCACATTCCAGCTTAGTGGCATCTAACGTGTTTACCTGCCTTTTTATTTCCTCTAAACTGCTTGTTGGACCTAGACACTAGATAAGATTCAGGATTGATTTTTGGTTTTTGCTGAAATATTTCATAGGTGGAACTGGATTTTGCCTTTTGCATTATACTAGGAAGGTTATAATGTTGAGCTTTCTTTTTTTGTACCATTATGACTGTTCAGTAGATTCAGGTATTGAATTAATTCAATTTTGCCACTAGAGGTCAGGCTTGATTTAAAAATAAATAACTGTATTGAACGGTGAAAGATCTAGACAATTTTTGATCCATAAAGGAGTAGAAAAATCTTTATTATTAATGAGATGTCATTACTAGGAATTTCTGCCTAAAACTTTTTTGATTCTTTTATTTTTATTTTTATTTTTTTTAGACAGAGTCTCGCTCTGTCGCCAGGCGCCAGGCTGGAGTGCAGTGGCGCCATCTCGGCTCACTGCAACCTCCGCCTCCCAGGTTCAAGCAATTCTCCTGCCTCAGCTTCCCGAGTAACTGGGACTACAGACGCGAGCCACCATGCCCAGCTACTTTTTATATTTTAGTAGAAGTGGGGTTTCACTATGTTGGCCAGGATGATCTTGATTTCTTGACGTCGTGATCCGCCTGCTTCAGCCTCCCAAAGTGCTGGGAGTACAGGCGTGAGCCACCGCGCCCGGCCTTTGATTCTTAAATACACAAATGTTGGTTCCTTTAAAGTTCAAATACAGGTTTTCTAATATAATTTTTCCATCATTAACCATTATCACTATTCTACAATTCTGTTTCCTAGATTTAAATACTCAGTCATTTAACTCAGTTTATAAGCTGCTTTAAGTCTTTCAAACTTAAAGTCTTTCAAATTTATAAGCTCTATCCCAGTCATTTAACTCAGTTTATAAGCTGCTTTAAGTCTTTCAAATTTAAGGTCTTTCAAACTTATAAGCTCTATCCCAGTCATTTAACTCAGTTTATAAGCTGCTTTAGCTCTCTACAATACTCCAGTTAAAATGGCAAAATGGGAAAGTTAGGACAGTGAGAAAAATAGTGGTTCAACCAAACATGAAAAAAAGTACTGAGCAGCAAAGAAGAGGAGGAAGTCAGGTGAATTCACAAAACTGTGGCTGCAGCAGGAGGCAAGCCCTGCTACTTACTGGGATTGTCTACAGGCCCATCTCCCACAGCTGCATCCACAGCTTTGTGTGAAACCTGCCTTGCTCTTGGCTGGTCAGCCCTGTGAGTCCAAAGATGTTCTTCAGTTTAACTCTACTGAAAAGTTAGAGTAGGGATGATAGTAGAGGTCCATGTATGTTGTTGGTGTTTTGAAGAAGTGAGACAAATTTAACTCAGTAATGTCACTCTTACGGTAAATTACTGGCCAAAATCCTAATGCTAGAACAACAGATAGCAACAATCTTATCTTTTCTTCAGTTACAATCTTAGAGGTGTGGAAAACCCTGAACTAAACTCAGGTCATTGGCAGTTTAGATTCTGACCGTCTCTCATTGAGGCATCTTGTAACATGACCACTTTGAGCCTCTGTTTAGAAGCAGGTAAAATGGGACCAACAAAACCTAGAGCTTCCAGGGAGATTGCAAGGACTCGGTTTTCTTACCTCATTGGCTGCTTCTATTTGGTCTTCCTTGCTGGGTCCTGTGCATAGTCCCATCCTCACTTTGTATTTATTGCTGAATAATGTTCCATTGTATAGATATGTCACCTTTTACTTACTCATCAGTTGACATGCTTTGGTTTGTTTTCATTTTTTGGCTATTTTAATTAATGCTGTTATGAACATTCATGTACAAGTTTTTGTGTGCACAGGTTTTCAGTTCTCTTGGGTATATACCTAGGAGTGAGATTGCTGGGTCATATGGTAACACTATGTTTAACCTTTGGAAGAAATGCCAGGCTGTTTCCCAAAGGGGCTGCATCATTTTACATTCCCATCAGCAATGAATGAAGTGGTTTCAATTCCTTCATATCCTACTAATATTTGCTGTTATGTATCTTTTTTTAATATTTATTATAGCTATCCTAGTAGTTGTGAAGTGATATCTCATTGTGGTTTTGGGTCACATTTCCTTAATAGCTAATGATGTTAAATATCTTTTCATGTGCTTATTGGCCATTTGTATATCTTTGCAGAAATATCTATTCAGATCTATTGCCCATTTTAAAACTGGGTAATAAAAAGAAAAAAAGAAAGAAAGAAAATCTAAGTGTGTTAGGTGAAACAAACAAATGAAAACTGGCTAATTTGTCTTTCTGGTGTTGAGTTGCAAGAGTTTTCTGTTCTGGATACCATCCCTTATTAGATATGTGATTTATAAATATTTTCACTCATTTTGAGAGTTACTGTTTCCTTTTTATTTTCTCAATAGTCATTTGAAAGATAAAAATGTTTAATTTTGATAATGTTGAGTTCATATTTTTTTCTTTTGTTACTTGTACTTTTGGTGTCTTATCTAAGAAACGATTGCCTAATACAAGGTCACAAAGATGTACACTTAATTTTTTTTCTAAGATTTTTATAGCTGCCATCTCCAGCTTTTATCTTGGAAACTATTGGTAAGATCTTCAGATTCAGGTGAACTGTCATACAACTCCCATAACCTCTTGGTGTCCAGATAAATGTTTAACAACCAATTTTATGAAAAAAAGTGTATATGTATCTGTGTGTACATAAATTATTGCAGATTTTACTGCTTAAAAGGAAGTGTAGCATGCATATTACAAATAATAATGAAATGTACTCTGAATTGCAAATATCATATGCCACATAACACAAATGCTTTCACTGATTTTTGCTAAACTCTCATACCATAGCCAACCTATAGTTGCCGTACATCCATGACTTGATAAGTTGAGTTACATCCTAATCCAATTAGCCTTTCTTCCACTAAACTTGTCACTAAAATCAATACATTGTCTATTGTTAAATGATTTCTCATCCTATACAAATTATATTTATTAAATTGAAATATTTTTCAACTTTAGCACAAATCAATTTTTGATTTATAGTGGTTGCCGATTTTCATGGTATAAATACTCTCATCATGATTGATTTCAGGCTATTAACATGACATTACTGAACACAGAACTGGGAAAAGATGCACAGTAGTGCCCCAGTATATGGTATTTATACCATAAAGATACAATAGAAATCAATGACCTCAAAGCCAAAGATAATAGAAAATGTAATCAAGTAATATAATGATAAAGTAAGAAAAATGTAATAAATTATGTAGCAAAGTAAACCCTTGGTATCCATGGTATCCCTTGGTGTTTGTGGGGGATTGGTTCCAGGAATCTTGAGGGTATCAAAATCTGTGGATGCTCAAGTCCCTTATATAAAATAGCATGGTATTTGCACCTACACACATCCTGTTGTGTATTTAAATCATCTCTAGCGTACTTATAATACCTAACATAATGTAAATGTTATGTAAATAGTTACTATATTATATTCTTTTTTATTTATATCCTTTCTTATTGTTGTCTTGACATTTTTAATGGTTTTTTCTTTTTAACATTTTGGATCTTTGGTTCGTTGAGTCCATGAATGCAGAACTCACAGACAGAGAGTGTAGTAAGCTGACAAAGATGATTTTTATGCTTTCAGAAAGCAACATCAGATTATTAAAAGATTCTAATGTTCAGTAAGCACGAAAAGTCAATTACAGAGTTTATAAATTAATTGGATAACTAATTCTATTCCTTCCATGAATTTATTAATTTATTGAATGTAATAAACACCATATTACATTTTAAAAAGCAGGACTCTTGGAGTCATGAGGTCATATTGAATTTAATTCAAATCTCTGCTTGTAAAGATTAAATGATATTTATGTTTATATCTTCTATCTATCTATTCATCTATCTATCTATCTATCTATCTGTATTGAATGAATAATATTAAAATAAAACACGGCCCATGTTTTCAAGAAGCTTCCAGTCTTATGAGGATGTAGAAAACAAATTAGTGGTCCCAGTTCAGTGTGATTATAGTGTGTATAGAAGCTATGTCAGTAGGTAGAGGGAATCTAAATCAGACAGAGAGGTAGGAAGTATAAGGGAGAACTCAGAGAGGTGATACGTAACTTTGATTCTTAAGGCCATGTGGTGTTAACTGTAGGAAAAATGATTGAAGGTTATTTTAATGAGAAGAAATTAAATATATGTGAGCAGGAGGCTTGAAGTGGCAGTACAGTTGGCCCTCTGTATCTGTGGGTTCCACATCTGCAAACTCAGTCAGCCATGGATTGAAAATATTTGGAAAAAAACTCACCCCAAATAAGACAACAACAAAACTAATACAAGTAAAATAATGCTATGTACAGTATAACAAGTATTTACCAGCATTTACATTGTACTAGGTGTTATCAGTACTCTAGAGTTGGTCTAAAGTATTTGAGAGGATGTACACAGGGTTATATGCAAATGCTATGCTATTTTATACAAGACTTGAGCAGCCGCAGATTTGGGTATCCTTGGGGTTCTTGGAACCAATGGATACCAATGGACGACCAAACTCTAAAAAGCTTAGCAGACATACCTCAGGGGGAAGGCAATTCTGCTAAATATTCAGACAAATAAAAAAAGCCAAAATATGCATATTTGGTTACCCCTTTATCCAAGGACAATGGAAGCCATTCTGATTCAGATTTTCTTCTTCATCCTATTTCTTTTTTAGATGAAGTCTCGCTCTCTTACCCAGGCTGCAGTGCAGTGGTGCGATCTTGGCTCACTGCAACCTCTCCCTCCTGGGTTCAAGTGATTCTCCTGAGTCAGCCTCTCTAGTAGCTGGGATTATAGGTTTGAGCCCCCATGCCTGGCTAATTTTTGTATTTTTAGTAGAGATTGGGTTTCACCGTGTTGGTCAGGCTTGTCTTGAACTTCTGACCTTAATTGATCCGCTTGCCTTGGCCTCCCAAAATGCTGGGATTACAGGTGTGAGCCACTGCACCATGTCTATATTTTCTTAGCTAAATTCACCATTTGAGTGTTTCTGGCAGGTGAACTAGGTCCCTCTTCTTCTACAACTCCATCTAATTTCTGCCAAAAAAGTTATGATAGAAAGTAAGGTAGAAATAATCAATCTTACTTTCACATTAATTTTTAAATTTAAAATTTGAATATCCTTAGTAGGTAGCAAGTTCTTTGAGGTCACTGATATATTTTATTTCACTTTATATTATTCAGTCCCAATGGCATGCCTTGTTCAATGCTTACAAAAGAAAATGTTACTAATTCTGAATAGAGAGATTTAGAGACGTCTTATAATATGCAAGTACAGGAGGGAAAAAGAAGATGGCACAGTCGGAGCAACTCAGGATTGCAGCTCTCAGTGAAGACGCAGAGTGTGAGTGCAAGCCGCATTTCCAGATGGATCTTTGTTGCCCACAGAACGGGGAAATTCCCAGGTGTAGAAGAGACACGGGATGCCAGTGCAGCTGTTTCAGCTGGCGCGGCCGTTTTGGCCGGTGCTGCAGCGCAGCAGCACTCCACACAAAACGCACTGGTCTGGGTGCCCTGTTAAACCGGCAATCTGAGATTTGGGAGGGCAGATTAGCATATCCATCTGATTAAACGGGACTTGGACAGTGAGCCAGACTAGAAGATTCCCCGGAAGCGACGTTTGAGCTGGCACAGTGGGTCACTGCATGGGAAGTTACACAGATCCCGGTGCCCTATCAGCAGGCGACTGAAACATCTGGGAGAGAGTCAACTGTTTAACTTAAAAAAAAAAGGGGGCTCAGAGGCAGGGAGCCAGGTAATCAGGCTCGGCGGGTCCCACCCCCACAGGGACAAACAAAACGGCGATTTGAAACGCTTGGGGTTGAGAGTTTCACTGTGGACACAGCTGAACCCAAGACGGTGCAGCTCAGTGCGGGAGGGGCGTCTGCCATTACCGAGGCATTCTGCCCTTACTGAGGTACACTCCCATTGCTGACACAGCCTGCCGTTGCCGAGACAACCTGCCATAACAGAGAGACTCCACCAAGAGGGCGGAACCCACCACAGCAGGGCGGAGCCCACAGCAGCAGGGCAGAGCCCACGGCAACAGGGCGGACCCCAAGGCAGCAGGGAAGAGCCTCGGCTGGCAAATAGTGACTAGACTGCCTCCCAGCTGGGCAGGACAGTGCAACAGATACTCATAAAGAAAGCCCTAACTCCCCGTGACAGAGTATCTAAGGAAAAAAGGGGGTCTTATGAGTTCTGCTGCAGCAGACTTAAACACACCTGCCTAACAGCCCTGAATGATCAGCGGAGCTCACAGCTAAGCACCTGAGCTCCTATAAAGTACAAACCACCTCCTCAAGAAGCTCCCTGCCCCTGTATATCCAAAGAGTCACCTCAAAAAGGACTGATCAGACTGACATCTGGCGAGCATCGTTCTGGGACAAAGCAGAAGAAGAAACTGGTAGCATCCCTCACTGTTCCGCAGCTGCTACAGGTGTACCCCAGACAAGCAGGGCCTGGAGTGGACCTCAGCAGTCATACAGCAGAGGGGCTAGACTGTTAGAAGGAAAACTAAGTAACAGAAATACTTCATCATCAACAATCTGGGCGTCCACTCAGAGACCCAATTGAAAAGTTAGCAACTACTCAGATGACAGGTGGATAGACCCACAAAGATGGGAAGAAACCAGTGCAAAAAGGAGGAAAACACCTGAAACCAAAACGCCTCACCTCCTACAAAGGACCAAAACTCTTCACCAGCAAGCGAACAAAGCTGGACGGAGAATGAGTGTGATAAATTGACGGAATCAGACTTCAGGAGGTGGGTAATGAGAAACTTCCATGAGCTAAAAGAACATGTTCTAAATCAAAGCAAAGTAACTAAGAACCTTGAAAAAAGACTCGAGGAAATGATAACAAGAATGGAACTTAGAGAGGAATATAAATGAATTGAAGGAGCTGAAAAACACAACATGAGAATTTCGCGAAGCATGCACAAGTTTCAACAGCTGAATTGACCAAGCAGAAGAAAGAATATCAGAAGTCGAAGATCAATTCAATGAAATAAAATAAGAAACCAAAATTAGAGAAAAATGCACAAAAAGGAATGAACAAAGTCTCCAAGAAATGTGGGACTATGTAACAAGACCTAACCTACATTTGATAGGTGTACCAGAATGTGATGAAGAGAATGAATCCAAGCTGGAAAACACTCTTCAGGATATTATCCAGGAAAATTTCCAGAACCTAGCAAGGCAGGCCAATATTCAAGTCCAGGAAATACAGAGAACACCACAAAGATATTCCACAAGAAGGGCAACCCCAAGGCACATAATCATCAGATTCACCAGGGTTGAAATGGAGGAGAAAATACTAAGGGCAGCCAGAGAGAAAGGTCAGGTCACCCACAAAGAAAGCCCATCAGACTCACAGCAGATCTCTTGGCAGAAACTCTACAAGCCAGAGGAGAGTGGGGGCCAATATTCAACATCCTTCAAGAAAAGAACTTTCAACCCAGAATTTCATATCCAGCCAAACTGAGCTTCATAAGTGAAGGAAAAATAAAATCCTTTGCAAACAAGCAAGTACTCAGAGATTTTGTCACCACCAGGCCTGCTTTACAAGAGCTCCTGAAAGAGGCACTACATATAGAAAGGAACAAACAGTACCAGCCATTCCAAAAACATACCAAAATGCTAAAGAGCATCAACAAAATGAAAAATCTGCATCAACTAACGAGCAAAACAGCCAGCTAGCATCAAAATGGCAGTATCAAATTCACACATAACAATATTAACCCTAAATGTAAAGGGGCTAAATGCACCAGTCAAAAGACACAGAGTGGCAAATTGGATAAAAAAACCAAAACCCATCAGTGTGCTGTATCCAGGAAACCCAACTCACATGCAAGGATACACAAAGGCTCAAAATAAAGAAATGGAGGAAGATTTACCAAGCAAATGGAGAGCAAAAAAAAGCAGGAGTTGCAATTCTAGTCTCCAATAAAATAGACTTTAGAGCAACAAAAATCAAAAGAGACAAAGAAGGTCATTACATAATGGTAAAAGGATCGATACAACAAGAAGAGCTAATGATCCTAAATATATATGGACCCAATACAGGAGCACCCAGATATATAAGGCAAGTTCTTAATGACTTACAGAGACTTAGACTCCCACACAATAATAGTGGGAGACTTTAACACTCCACTGTCAATAATAGATCAACCAGACAGAAAATTAACAAGGATATTCAGGGCTTGAACTCAGACCTGGAACAAGCAAACCTGTTAGACATTTACAGAACTCTCCACCCCAAATCCACAGAATATACATTCTTCTCAGCACCACATCACACCTACTCTAAAATTGACCACATAGTTGGAAGCAAAGCACTCCTCAGCAAATGCAAAACAACTGAAATCATAACAAACAGTCTCTCAGACCATAGGGCAATCAAGTTAGAACTCAGAATTCAGAAACTAACTCAGAACTGCACAGCTTCATGGAAACTGAACAACTGGCTCTTGAATGTTGATTGGATAAACAATGAAATGAAGGCAGAAATAAAGAAGTTCTTTGAAACCAACGAGAACGAAGACACAACATACCAGAATCTCTGGGACACATTTAAAGCAGTCTCCAGAGGAAAATATATAGCAATAAGTGCCCATATGAGAAGAGTGGAGAGATCCAAAATTGACACCCTATCATCAAAATTGAAAGAGCTAGAGGAGCAAGATCAAAAAAGCTCAAAACCTAGCCGAAGACAAGAAATAACTAAGATCAGAGCAGAACTGAAGGAGATAGAGACACGAAAAACCCTTCAAAAAAATCAATAAATCCAAGAGCTGGTGTTTTGAAAAGATCAACAAAATAGACAGACCACTAGCCATACTGATAAAAAAGAAAAGAGAGAACAACCAAATAGATGCAATAAAAAACGATAAAGGGGAAATCACCACAGATTCCACAGAAGTTCAAACCATCATCAGAGAATATTACAAAAAACTCTACGCACATAAACTAGTAAACCTGGAAGAAATGGATAAATTCCTGGACACCTGTGTCCTCCCAAGTCTAAACCAGGAGGAAGCCGAAATTATGAATAGACCAATAACAAGGTCTGAAATTGAGGCAGCAATTAAGAGCCTACCACACAAAAAAAGCCCAGGTCCAGATGGGTTCACAGCCGAATTCTACCAGACACACAAAGAGGAGCTGGTACCATTCCTTCTGAAACTATTCCAAATAACCCAAAAAGACGGAATCCTTCCCAAATCATTTTATGAGCCCAACATCATCCTGATACCAAAACCCGTCAGAGACTCAACAAGAAAAGAAAACTTCAGGCCAATATCCATGATGAACATAGATGCAAAAATCTTCAATAAAATACTGGTAAGCCGATTGCAACCACACATCAAAAAACTTATCCATCATGATCAAGTAGGATTCATCCTGGGGATGCCAGGCTGGTTCAACATATGCAAGTCTATAAACGTAATTCACCACATAAACAGAAACAAAAACAAAAACCACATGATTATCTCAATTGACACAGAGAAGGCATTTGACAAAATTCAACAGCCCTTTATGCTAAAACCCCTCAATAAACTTGGTATTGATGGAATGTATCTCAAAGTAATAAAAGCTATTTACGACAAACCAACAGCCAATATCATACTTAATGGGCAAAAACTGGAAGCATTCCCTTCGAAATCCGGTACTAGACAAGGATGCCCTCTCACCACTCCTATTCAATATAGTACTGGAAGTTCTAGCCAGGGCAATCAGGAAAGAAAAAGAAATAAAGGGTATTCAAATAGGAAAGGTGGAAGCCAAATTGTCTCTATTTGCAGACGACACGATAATATACCTATAATACCCCATTGCCTCAGCCCAAAAACTCCTGAAACTGATAAGCAACTTCAGCAAAGTCTCAGGATATAAAATCAATGTGCAAAAATCACAAGCATTCCTATACACCAATAACAAACTTAAAGAGAGCCAAATCAAGAACGAAATGCCATTCACAATTGCTACAAAGAGAATAAAATACCTAAGAATACAACTAACAAGGAACGTAAAGGACCTCTTCAAGGAGAACTACAAACCACTGCTCAACGAAATAAGAGAGGACACAAGCAGATGGAGAGACATTCCATGTTTATGGTTAGGAAGAATCAATATCGTGAAAATGGCTATACTGCCCAAAGTAATTTACACAATCAATGCTATCCCCATCAAGCTACCATTGACTTTCTTCACAGAACTGGAAAAAACCACCATGAACTTCATATGGAACCAAAAGAGAGCCCGCATAGCCAAATCAATTCTAAGCAAAAAGAACACAGTGGGAGGCATCACACTACCAGACTTCAAAGTATACTACAAGGCTACAGTAATCAAAACAGCATGGTACTGGTACCAAAACAGAGATATAGACCAATGGAACAGAACAGAGGCATCGGAGGCAACACAACATATCTACAACCATACAATCTTTGATAAACCAGACAAAAACAAGCAATGGGGAAAAGATTCCCTGTTTAATAAATGGTGTTGGGAAAACTGGCTAGCCATGTGCAGAAAGCAGAAACTGGACCCCTTCCCGACACCTTACACTAAAATGAACTCCAGATGGATTAAAGACTTAAACATAAGACCTGGCACCATAAAAACCCTAGAAGAAAATCTAGGCAAAACCATTTAGGACATAGGAGTAGGCAATGACTTCATGATCAAAACACCAAAAGCATTGGCAGCAAAAGCCAAAATAGATAAATGGGACCTAATCAAACTCCACAGCTTCTGCACGGCAAAAGAAACAGTCATTAGAGTGAATCGGCAACCAACAGAATGGGAAATAATTTTTGCAGTTTACCCATCTGACAAAGGGCTTATATCCAGAATTTACAATGAACTCAAACAGATTTACAGGAAAAAAAAAAAAACAAGCCCATTCAAAAATGGGCAAAGGATATGAACAGACACTTTACAAAAGAAGACATACATGAGGCCAACAAACACATGAAAAAATGCTCATCATCACTGGTCATTAGAGAGATGCAAATCAAAACCACATTGAGATATCATCTCACAGCAGTTAGAATAGCAATCATTAAAAAATCTGGAGACAACAGATGCTGGAGAGGATGTGGAGAAATAGGAACACTTTTACACTGTTGGTGGGAGTGTAAATTAGTTCAACCATTGTGGAAGACAGTGTGGCGATTCCTCAAGGCCTTAGAAATAGAAATTCCATCTGACCCAGCAATCCCATTACTGGGTATATATCCAAAGGACTATAAATCATTCTACTATAAGGACACATGCACACGAATGTTCATTGCAGCACTGTTTACAATAGCAAAGACCTGGAACCAACCCAAATGCCCATCGATGATAAACTGGACTGGGAAAATGTGGCACATATATACCATGGAATATTATGCAGCAATCAAAAATGATGAGTTTTGTGTCCTTTGTAGGGACATGGATGAATCTGGAGAACATCATTCTCAGCAAACTGACACAAGAACAGAAAATGAAATACCGCATATTCTCACTCATAGGCGGGTGATGAAAAATGAGAACACATGGACACAGGGAGGGGGTCTACTACACACTGGGGTCTACTGGGGGGAATAGGGGAGGGACAGTGGTGGGAGGGGATCTGGGGAGGGATAGCCTGGGGAGAAATACCAAATGTGGGTGAAGGGGAGGAAGGCAGCAAAACACACTGCCATGTGTGTACCTATGCAACTATCTTGCATGTTCTGCACATGTACCCCAAAACCTAAAATCCAATAAAAAATAAAAATAAAATATGCAAGTACATGGTTCACAAGAACAGAAGAAAATTATCTGAACTTTTAAAATTATGATCTGAGTTAGGTTACACCAGAGTTAATAAAGAAATGTGAAATAAGAATTAACAGAGACTAGAAATGCTGACCTCCTTATAGTAGGGAACGAAAAGATCATAAATTGATACTTTGAGATAAAGTAGATTCACTTTGGCCTCTGGTAAACAATATTTCCGTTACATTTTTTTAAGTAGGGAGTAAATACCTTGTTACATGAGCAGAGCCCTAGGTTCCTAGAACAACAATCTATGAACATTTACAATGGGGTAGGAAATAAACAGAATTTCCCGCTAGAAGGCCTGCATTTGAATTTCATCTTCAGTATTTGTCAGCTGTTTGGCCTTCCTCATTTTCAGTCTGTGTTTTGTCACTTGTGAAAATAAATTGTTCTCTTTGTTGTTGTCATCATTATCATCAGTTTCCTCGTGGGGTGATTAGAAAGAGCAAACAAGACAATGTAGTGGACAGTATTTTGTAAATAGTGAAGTTCTCAGGAACCATGTTGTTGGTTGTTGGCTCTGGAAGGAATCCATTGTTCCAAGATCTTCTATTCTCTGACTTAAATTGACATTCTATTCTCACAGGTGAGTTTCAACCAGGGCAAGATCTTAGATGGTTTTCCCAGGTCAGGACCTGGGAAGCATGTGTGACTGACTAGTCTTAGGCAGTAATTCAGATGAGGATAGGACCAAAGCTACCCAAGTGTATGTAACTCTTAGGAAAATAATGAAATGAGCCTGGAAAAGGAGATGTGGAGACAGTACAGGACTTGTAAAGGCTGGGAAGAAAATAGCAATCCTGGAGTTGATTTCTACAGATATACAGGACCAGGGAGGGCACGAAGCTGCCCGAAGTTTTCTTTAAATATTATGGTTTCTGGAGCTGGAGAGATACAGGTTGCTAGATGTCCTAACAGGAAAGCAGCTCTGCTTCCAACTACCTTCTTTAATATATTTTGATAATGGGCAGATGCCCCAATAATAATTTTTTTGTTGAACAATTTTGTTTTAAAATAAAAATAGCTGCTGGAATATTTAAAATTGGGAGATATCAAATCGATGACCCTTCAGTGTGTGCACATTTGATAAAGGTTTTTTTTCATTCTGCCATATTCTTAGTTCCTGGAAAACAAAAGTTGACCGGTATTTTATCTTTCAAGTAACCTTTTCACAGAAAAGCTCAAAATTTTGGAGATAGTGAGGGACTGTGTTATGGAAAAAAACCTGTCTTTCCAGGTCCACGAGGGGCATCTTTCAAAGGCAAGAACTTCCGAGCGCCATGCCTCCATCCACCTCCCCATCCGGGAACCTATAGAGTTCTTAGTCTAACTTTCCCGAGGCTAGGGATAGGTAAAATTCCAGGTGTGCTCCTTTGTTAAAAAAGCCTGTGAAAAGCTCTGGGAGGAAAGGCCTCTGTTCTGGGCGGAAAGGCCTCTGTTCTGGGCTGGACAGCCATCCAGCATCAGAGTCAAAGACCACTCCAGAGGAAGTTTGAAAGAACCCCTCTGATTGGACAAGAATATGAATGGGGCAGGAATAACTTCAAAGTTAAAAACCCACTGCCCTCTACCTGTGCGGATTTTCCTCTCTGGGATCCTCTCCCACGACAACGTGGGAGCTGTCTTTCCCTCTCTACCTGTTCGGATATCCCCTTCAGATTCCCCTCCCATGGCAGCATGGGAGCTGTCGCTCTTTCTCTCTGCCTAATTAATCACTTTCTGCCACACTCTTTGGGTCCATGATATTTACACGAAGGGTAAGCTCACTGCGGGCCAGGGCCTTTTCCCCATTCCTGGGGCAAGTGAGCCCAAGAATCTGGGACACCCGGTTATAATAGTTTATGTTGTTAATGGTTATATGAAATTTACAAAACAATGGAGTTTTAAATTTTAATATTTGCATAATTAGTTTAAAATAATATTAAATATCATGTCTATTAATTTTGTTTTTTATAATTTATTCACCCAACAACTAGACGCACTATTTTGTACCAGCAATTGCCTTGTAGCCCAAGGATGAAAAGTGGGGCTTCTGTCTTGATGGATCAACTATGATGTAATTCCATATTTGATAGAATTGATCTATATATAAAGTAATGTAAACAAAGGAGTAGACATTTACATTGGAAAGTATGAGAAAGCCCTTTCTCTGAGCACATGAAAATCAGAAACATGAGTGCCTTAAGAAAGTTGGGGACTTATGGGTCTTTCAGGGGTCATACGTTAAAAACATATACAACGTCTGTTAAGAAGAAGGTTAGCGGAGATTAGCTATTAGATGACAAGATTATCTTAAAATTGAAAGAGATTTGAGCCTGTTTGTATTCTGCATGGAGCAAAAGATTCCATATACCAGAAAAGAAAATCTTTGCTATAATTTAATAGGGTCCCTGAGTGTGTTAGAGGGAAGGGATTAAAAAGAGTAAACCAAAGAGGGAAGTAAAATAGCCTGCAAGGAGTCCTTGGAGTGACTGATGGATAAACACTCTGGCATGTTTGTATTTGAAATGGGGAATATGTTAAGCACCTGGAATTTAGTTAATCCTGTTTCCCAAAGCAGTAACGATCTCCTTATTAGCATAGAAATTGAGGAAGCCAAACAAAGACAGACTGCCAACACTGAGTCTGAATAGAGCCTTCTTTTGCTTCAGAGACACAGAGCTAAAGTTGTCTGTATTGGAATTTAAGAAATGTATCTTTCCCTTTTAATTGTCTCATACACAGAAACTGTTAATATAAATATGATACACCTGAATTGGAAGTTATAAAATATAATGAATTTTGTAATAAGAGAGGAATTAACATGGCTAGTAAAAGGAACTTTGTGGCTTATGCCTGTAATCCCAGCACTTTGGGAGGCCAAGGAGGGCAGATCACCTGAGGTCAGGAGTTCAAGACCAGCCTGGCCAACAGAGTGAAACCCTGTCTCTACCAACAGTACAAAAATTAACCAGGCGTGGTGGCGGGTGCCTTTAGCTACTTGGGAGGTGGAGGCAGAAGAATCCCTTGAACTTGGGAGGTGGAGGTTGCAGTGAGCAGAGATCATGCCATTACACTCCAGCCTGGGCAAAGAAAGTGAAACTCCATCTCAAAAAAACCAAAAACAAAACCAAAAAAAAAATTTTAAGAGTAAAAAGCTGTTGAATGCCAGAATGATTTATCAAAACGGGTTGTAAGTTTAAGAGCTTTAAACTTACGATACAGATGCATTTAAGATAACATTTCCAAACAAACTCTGGCTTTGCATACTTGATTAGCCTGGTCTTTCTTTTTGTTTTTTTTTTTTTGTTTTTTTTTTTTGAGTTTTGCTCTTGTCACCCAGGCTGGAGTACAATGGTTTGATCTCAGCTCACCGCAACCTCCACCTCTGGGGTTCAAGAGATTCTCCTGCCTCAGCCTCCTGAGTAGCTGGGATTACTCCCGGCCCCCACCACATCCAGCTAATTTTTGTATTTTTAGTAGAGAAGGGGTTTCGCCATGTTGGCTAGGCTGGTCTCGATCTCCTAACCTCAGGTGATCCATCCACTCTGGACTTTCAAAGTGCTGGGATTACAGGTGTGAGCCACTGGGCCAGGCCGCCTAATTTACTTTCTATGACCCAACTCAATCATTACTTTCTCTAAGAAGTCTTTCCTCACTCATCCATGAAGATTTGACCATTTCTTCCTTTGTGTCTTCACTATCCCCTTCATGTGATACTATCACAGCACATACATTTTAGGACAATTCTTTATGTACCTGTCTCCCTTTACCAGATTACAGTTCTCTGAGGGCAAGAACTCTTTTTTACTTATCAGTAGCTTTTCAAGTTTCCAGATCACTGCCTGCAAAAAGTAGACAATCAGTATAAATAACCACTCTACCTCTTCGATGCTAGCTAAATCGGTCACTCATTTTCTAGAAACTCACCATAAGCATTCCTATTTTTTGTGTTTGTGTCATTTCTCTCATTTTGGAGTGCACTTTTCTCTGTTTCTGTGAGTCTTGTGCATGCTTCCAGGTCCAGTACAAGTTGCATTTTCGTCGTAGAGCTCCCGGGAGATTAAGGGCTTGAGTGATCATTCTTTCCTTGGAAATTCTAAATCATTTATTTACAGAGTCGGTATTTTCTGAAAAAACATGTTTATCCATGTCTACCAAACTAGTTTGTGAGCACCTCAAAGACAGGGGCTATGTCTTATCCCTCTTTATTGTTGGATGTTCTATTCAGAGTAGCTGGTCAGTTATAAATAATGGTTGGTGAGAAAAGGGGTGAGAAATGGTGAGTCTGACCACGTATGGAACTTTCTGTTCAGGACAGTAATGTTAACTCAGATTTGTAAAATCTGCACACAATGGAGAAACAGGATCAACATTTCTAATATTATAAAATAATGATATATTCCCCATCTCTTATCCAGAACTCTGGGAGCCAAATTGTTTTGGAATTCAGAATTTTCCTACTCACTGTAGGACTGGGGGTAGCACTTCCTGTTAATGTTACACAGCGAGTGGATAGATAAAGACTATAAATATCCTCATGTCAGTTCAAATCAGGCTTTAATTGATAAAGTGAACTTTGATAGTTTGACTTGCATAGAGTATGAAATAAAATTATTTGCCTGATGATAAATCTACATGTCATATTGTTGGCCTTGTAAGTTGGCCATAGTGTGAGATATAGCCTTTGCAATTCAATTAGTTTCTGTGGAGAGATGCTGTATTAATACAAATGTCGCAAAAAGACTGTAAATCAGAATCTCAGTATTCTGCTAAAAATCATAGCTTTTAGGCCAGGTTCGGTGGCTAACGCCTATAATTGTAGCACTTTGGGAGGTCGAGGTGGGCAGATCACGAGGTTAGGAGCTCAAGATAAGCCTGGTCAACATAGTGATACCCCATCTTTACTAAAAATACAAAAATTAGCAGGGTGTGGCAGCTTGCGACTGTAGTCCCAGCTACTCGGAAGGCTGAAGCAGGAGAATCGCTTGAACCCAGGAGGCAGAGGTTGTAATGAACTGAGATTGTGCCACTGTACTCTAGCCTGGGCAACAGAATGAGACTCCATCTCAAAAAAAAAAAAAAATCATAGTTTTTAAAATTTGACTCACACATTTGGGCAGTTTGTGTTAACATATCTTAGATACTTTTTAGTGAGAATTTTGGCAAGAGTTTTTAAGACTTCCTGTTCAACACGAGCTACCTCTTCAGACAGAGTAGGCTTAAAAGACAATAAGCTTGTAAATGTAGAAAAACCTTTTTAGTCGACTGACTCTCATAGAAACACACTACTGCTGTTCTTTTTAAAAAGTGTTTAAAGAGTATTTAGAAATTGTGTTTTTGTGTGACCAGAACTGTATGCAGTATTTTTTTTTTTATTGTAAGCCTTCACTCTTCTTGGCTAGAGTTTAATTATATTTTTTCATCCAACATTCACAGATTTAGTTGAGCAGTCTCTTTTGGCTTGCATTGAGTCAGTTTATTTGTTCACAATAATGAAGTCACTGACATATGGAAACATTTAGTGTGTTACTTAACTAATACACTGGAACAATAAAACCTAGAAAGCATCTTTATCAAGTTAAAATTTCAAACCACACAGTTTTCTTTTTTTCACTTTTATCATAAAATTGCTCCCAGGAATTGTGCTGTAAAAATCAGATTTTTTTGATATGATGATTTTTCTTTTTAACTTTAAAAAATAAACTTTGATGGGGTGAACCTAAAGAGGAGAGTGACCTAGCTGTACTTTTAGAAAGCAGCTTTAAAGAAGATCAACTGAGAGAATTGAGAAGAGAAATTGGAGGTGGCGGGTGAGGAGGGGAAAGAGGAGGGGGTACTGAGTAGTGAGGTGTCTTAGTCCATTCTTGCTGCTATAACAAAATACCTTAGACTGGGTACTTTTTTTGTTTGTTTGTTTGTTTGCTTGCTTGCTTTTTTTTTTTTTTTCGTTTTTTTAGACTGGGTACTTTTAAACAACAGCAATTTGTTGACTATAGTTCTGGAGGCTGGGAAGTCCAAGATCAAGATGGTAGCAGATTCAGTGTCTGATGAGGGCTCATTCTTTGTAGGTGGCAACTTCTGTGTGTCCTCACAGGGCAAAAAGGACAAATGGGTTCCCCCAGGCCTCTTCTATAAGGACACTAATCTCATTCATGAATATGGAACCTTATGACCTAATCACCTCCTAAAGGCCTCACTTCTTAATACTCTGTCATTGGGTATTAGGTTCCAACTATGAACTTTGGAGGGACACTGATATTAACACCATAGCAAAAAGTGAGAAGGTGGATGAGCCTGAATTGAATACAGTAGACAACAGATTTGTGAACATATTTTAACATATTATTATCATTAGCTACACAATGAAGAGCAATTGAGAACTATCTTAATCATACCTGAAAAAGGCCATGACTGTGTACGTAGTTGGGGTTCTCTAGAGGGACAGAACTGATGGAATACATATATATATATATATATATATATATATATATATATATATATATATATGTAAAGAGGAGTTTATTAACTCAGAGGATCACAAGGTCCCACAACAGGCTATCAGCAGGCTGAGGAGCAAGGAGAGCCAGTCCAAGTTCCAAAACTGAAGAACTTGGAATCCAATGTTTGAGGACAAGAAGCATCCAGTATGGGAGAAAGATGCAGGCTGGGAGGCTAGGCCAGTCTCTCTTTTCACAATTTTCCGCTGCTTATATTCTAGCTGCACTGGCAGCTGATTAGACTGTGCCCATCCAGATTGAGGGTGGGTCTGCCTTTCCCAGGCCACTGACTCAAATGTTAATCTCCTTAGGCAACACCCTCACAGACCACCCAGGATCAGTACTTTGTATCCTTCAATCCAATCAAGTTGACACTCAATATTAACCATCACACTGTGAAAACAGAAAGACAGCCCAAAAGGGCCAGTAACAAAGGAAGCAAGAGGTCATGAAAATGGATCAAATGTATCTTGCAAAAGAGAAAAAGAAACTTTTTTTGATAGAAAAGGGAAAGTTGGCAAATAATAATTATTGGTTGAGATAGGATATATTGTCTTCTTATAATTTTCAGGCTGCTGACAATAATGCAATGAGTCTGAGGCAGCCTAACTATGAAAGAACAGGATGAGTGATGCTGACAAACGCAGGTGGCCTTAACTGTATTACAGCCAGGCTGGTCACTCTGCCCACCTATGTGACCACACGTGTTTCTGCAAATTACTTATAGGCAGCTTAGTATTTAAAGTAACTCAGAAAATAGACCTACGAAATGTTGATAATCCTTTCACAGTTATTTAGTTAGTCAAGGTTAAGAAAAGAAAGGAAGAAAAAAAAGGAGACAGTTTCTATGCAAGTGTAAAATATATAATAATGACGAAATATTTTACCTTCCCCAAAAGTGACCGAGGAGTTGCTATGTGGAGACGAAGGCAAATTGGTCAGGACTCTTTTCTTTACAAATGACAGAAGCATACCTTGAACCAGTTTAGGCAAAAGAAAGGAAATTTATCAGTTCACGTGAGTGAAAATCCAATATTTGCAGCATTAAGCATGGTTATCTCCAGGTGCTCAGATAATGTTGCCAAATATGTGTTTCTTATTTTCTATTCTTGGCTCTCTGCTTTTTTGCTGGCTTCATTTCTCTGTCAGGTTATCTTTTCAAATGATAGGGGAGAGGGTCCCAAGTATATTCAGATCTAAATTTTTCTTCTAACTCTAAAGTATTCTCTACAATTTCTGCATCTGCATCAGCCTCTCAAATAACAAAAACAACTCTGATTAGTCCTGCGTGAGATATGTATTTACTCTGAACAAATCAAGCACTCATTGGAATCTTGGAAATGGGAGGTCTGACTGGCAAGCCTGAGTCTTGAGCAATGAGAGTGGGTAGTCTGACGGTTGGAAATGCATGGAACAGAGAAAACAGGACTGAAAGGAAGGATGTGAGACTGAAAGCAAGCACGGGCCTACTTAAAGTTGTTGGTAGTATAGAAACATGAAAAGCAAAAGTAACAAAATAATATTGACAACTGGGAGATGAGCAAGAAGAACCTAATCAGTGTTCATCAAGTCAAGAGGGATTTGGGAAAAACACAGAATCTGGAAGGACTGAGCCAAAGCTGAAGGAAAGCAAAAGTCTATTTCGATCATTTCTGTAGACAATTCCGGAGAATCTCGGGGTAGACCAGCAGTTCAAAGTGACAGTGAAGTTATTGACAGTTTTGATCTGTGGCCGAAAGACCTAAGCCTAACTCAGAGAAACAAGTATCTGGCTAATCTTCAAGGAGGATTTTGTCTTTGTTATGTGTGGGTAGCACAGGCAGGTCTGTGCTGAAAGAGACAGTTCAAATAAGCAGTAGTGATGCCGCAGATGATTTGAGTCTAGCAGGCACACATTTAAGTTCTAGAAGGAGAGGAAAAAACTTGTAGAGTCAGAGATACCATGGTTTTTGGGGGGTCAGAGAGTAAGAATGGGGTGAAAGACACTATGGGTGAATCCTGGCCCCAAGGCAGGGGCCATTTGCTTCCTCCCTCTCTGCTGGTGTTTTACTGCCACAGACTTTTTCAACTCGCTCCACAGTTACCCAAAGAGATTTCAGGTCCTTTCCCAGAACCGCTTACCCAGTCAGGCTTCTGGAGAGGGAGATGAGAATCTGATTAATCTATCTGTTTATTTATTTATTTTTGAGACAGTCTTGTTCTGTGGCCAACCTGGAGTGCAGTAGCATGATTTTGGCTCACTGCAACCTGTCTCCTGCTTCAGGAGATTCTCCTGCCTCAGCCTCCTGAGTAGCTGAGATTGCAGGTGTGCCCCACCACGACCGGCTAATTTTTGTATTTTTAGTAGAGACAGAGTTTCACCATATTCATCAGGCTGGTCTTGAACTCCTGACCTCAAGTGACCTCCTGCCCTCCTTGGCCTCTCAAAGTGTTGGGATTACAGGCATGAGCCATTGTGCCCGGCTGAGAATCTGTATTTTTAACAAGTGCCCAGGTAAGTCTAAGTTCCTTTAAGGCCTATGGCCTCAGGGAACATTTGCCTCCCACTGATGCTTAGAAAATGTATGGGCTGAATGACCCAAGTCTGAGTAGAAAATGAAAAATCTCACGAAGGTATTATAAGCTCTGCTATTACAATATATTCCCCAGTCACTTTCCGGTTTTGTCTCCTCAGTAACATGAGAAAAAACATTCCATTAAATACCAAGGCAGGAAGGAAAATTATGTAACTTACTCTCTGAGTGACATCCCTAGGTCCCAATGCCATTCCAGAATTTCCAGCATCGAGTTTAGCAGAGCACTTCTGAAGATCCCTTCTCATTTTAGTTTTATAAATCAGAGGGGTGGGTTCTTACCAGCTGTATACAGCTGTTGGACCAAAAGTATGTGGAGTAGAAAACACAAGAGAAAAACTACTCTTATATTGGGACTCAAAGCACAAAAGAGAAACCATATGGTAAAATCTGGGCTAATTTGAAGCTATTCCTTCTTAAGGAGATAATGGTGGATCTGGGCTTTCAACACAAAGGAATATTTGATATCCTATTCTAATGGTCAATTGTATGTATCAGTTTGTGTGAGCCACGGTGCCTGGACAGTTACTCAAAGTTTATTCAGGATCTTTCCTTGAAGTTGTTTTCTGGATGAGATTAACATTTTAATTGTTGCACTTTGAGTAAATCAGATTATTCTCCATAATGTGGTTGAGGCTTATCCAGTCAGTTGAAGGCCTGAACAGAACAAAGACCTGAACAAAACAATAAATCTCTCTCTCTCTCTCTCTCTCTCTCTCTCTCTCTCTCTCTGTCTGTCTCTCTCTCTCTCTCTGTGTGTGTGTGTGTGTGTGTGTGTATATATATATATATATATAAAACTCCTGTTGGTTCTGTTTGTCTGGAAACCCTGACTAATGTACTTATTGTTGTATTAATTATTTCCAGTTCTGATTGAATGTTAGGCTTTGTAGCATCAAGACTAAACCTCAGGTCCTTAATTCTCTGCTTGCCCCCAGCTGTACTGAAACGCCACTTAATTATGGACCAAACCCAATGACCTGTAGTATATGTCACTCTGGCACCTGTTTTTTTTTTTTTTGATGTACTGTATGTCCTGGTGGGCTGTGAAGGAGAAACAGGTGTGTTCTCAGATAGTGAATCTCACAGTCCTCAGGGTGTCTGAATGGGACCTGCACTGCCAGAACCTCTGGTGGTGACCACCAGCAGGCAACAGCCCCTGGCCAGAGTTCTTTTAGGACCGATTTAAGCAAGTGAAACCTTCTGTGTGTGGTCCCTGCAGGTGCCAAGTAGGATGAGCGGCAGCTAACATTGGTTGGGGCTCTGAGCAGGGCCAGGGCCAGACAGTCATCCCAGGTCTCTGTGGCTGATTTGCCCTGTAGCAGAAGAACTGTGACACTGTGCTTCCCATGGGAAAAAGGAAGAAGAAGAGGGAACTTAACTTCTTTTCTCTTACATGCCATTGGTGAGAGTTGGCCCCTTGTGAGTTAACCTCTGCACACTTCAGAGGAACATCATACAGCCCTTTTAGGAGCTACCAGGGAAGCAAAATCCTATGCTTTGCTTTGTGGTGGTTCTTCCAAGTCTGGAAATGGTAGAAGGAGCCAGAAATTCAAGGTGGGCAGAGACAGCCAAGCAAGAAAGTCCAGCTATTCTGGGTTGGGTAGGCAGCTTTTGAAATCTGAAATGATTCACAATGTTCCACCTCCTGTTTGTTGTTGGGACAGAGTCTCACTCTATCACCCAGACTGGAGTGCAGTGGCATGATCTCGGATCACTGCAACTTCCGCTTCCCAGGTTCAAGGAGTTCTCCTGCCTCAGCCTTTTGAGGAGCTGAGATTGCAGGCACATACACCATGACCAGCTAATTTTTGTATTTTTAGTAGAGACAGGGTTTCACCATGTTTGCCAGGCTAGTCTCAAACTCCTGACTTCAAGTGATCTGCCCACCTCGGTCTCCCAAAGTGCTGTAATTACAGGCATGAGTCACCGTGTCCAGCCCTCACCTCCTGCTCTTCATTCCCTTGTGTGATCCCTTCTTGAATGTGGGCCGGTCCTAGTGATATACTACTTATGAAGAGAATACTACAAAAGTAACGAGCTGTCCCTTCTGAAATTAGGTTATAACAGACTGTGACTTCATTTCATTAGCACACATACTCCTTTGCCTTCTCTGATGAAGCCACCTGCTACATTGTGGGATGGTCTACAAAGAAGCCCATGTGTCAAGGAATTAAGAGAGGCCTCTGGTTAACAGCTGTGATGAACTGAATACTGTTAACAGTGACGTGCAAGCTTTCACACTTCTTCAGTTGAAGAATTATGAATGCATGTATGACTGTAGTTCCAATTGACACATGAGATGCAGACTGATGAGTGACCCAAAGCCAGAGAAAACAGCCCAGATTCCTGACCCACAGATACTCTGAGATAAAAAACTATCTGTGCAGCAGCGGATACTAATATAGGCAACTCATCAACTGCAGGCACAGGATCATCGAGGATCCCAGTGGAGTTGGAAGGCTGTGGTGGCAGAAAGGTGGCTGCAGGTTGGAAGGGGTGAACAGCTGAGAGCCTAGTGCTGGCCCTGAGAAACTCTGACAAGGTGTGTAAGACCTGTGTGCTCTATCAGCCGAGTCCCACATTCTCAGAGGCATCACAGCATGGAAGAAGATAATATACTTGGTAGTGAGAAAGAAATGAATTCAGCTCTGTCTGAGGTGATAGGGTCAAGTTGCTTGAGCTATTTGAATCTGAGTTTTCTTCTCTGTGAAGTGGGAATAATACTTCCTATTTAGAGGATTGGCTGAGCTACACATGTAGCAATGCACCTGACACGTAGGGGCTCATAACACATGGTCTTTATTCTGAGGATTGTAGACTGTTGAATTTGGTAAGCTTGAGCAATTTATCTTGCTGAAACTCTTTCCAATAGGCATTTACTTGACTTGATACTTCTGAGACAACACCCTTTTTTCTTCTATCTTTCTGTGGCTTTTGTTTTCCTAATGACATTTTTATTGTTTGTTTTCTTCAAGAATCCATCATGGGGCTCATTTTCTTCTTCATATTCTTCCTGAGTAATATTATCTCTGGGAAATCATTTTTTTTTCCCTCTCCCAAGTCCTTGCTGGTCATAAAATGGGAACATACAGCACCAGCACTTTCAACCATTTAGAAGCACTCATTTGGGAGGAGCTATCTTTCATCCTTCTCCACATCTCTAACCTGTCTTATATCCAGGAATGGGAGTGACTTAACTTATCGGTGACATTGGAAAAAAGGGCTCATGATATAACCCTAGCCTATGGTTTGCTAGAGTTCTTTCTGTCTCTCTTAGCCAGGCATTGTCCAGCTATTTTGTCTGAATTGAGCAGATAAGTTCAAACTTGTTTAAAATTAAAGAACTGTAGAGTCTGAATAAACATTGTTGACACAAGTGCTTTAAGAATTCAGAATGTAAGTCTGGTATTTACTATTTCATTTCAGATAAGCAAGATTAAATACAGTTTTGTTTTTAATCTCCCAAGGTTATAACATATAATATTAAGACCATATTAGCCCTAAGTCTTATTCAAATGTTTGTTGTAGGAAATTGTGTTGGCTCACTAAAGTTATACATTTTATTTGTCATAGCAAATTGAGTTTACTCACCAACCTTTTGATAATTAAGCCATGACAATGACTTCATGGATTTTACTAAAATTGACCTTATCTATATTTAAACTCTGTAAATTCTCTTTAGATAGGAAACTATCTCAAACCCTTAGTTTAGATTTTTCTTCTTGCTGATTGTATAGTTAAAATAAAATGACAAATCTCATATTTTTACACTTCCACATGAGGTCCCAGCCTTCTCTTTCCAACAATAAGGGACATATTTTAACTCCTATTTGACTTTTTTATATTTCTTGATGGATTCTGAATCTAGAAAGGAAGGATATAGCAAACTGGTCCTTTTGAACCCTAATAAAAACCAGGTATTCGCTAGGGACTTGCTTTCCTTATAACATGCCACTTGGTAGTTGAGGTTGAAAAAAGGGAGTGGATAACACCACTTAATTCTAGCACAGGCAGCTAACAACATTTCAGAAAAGACCCTGCGTTTCTCAGAGGGCTGAATTGGCTTTAGCCTTATTAGTCTATGTAGCCTTATTCACGCTTGTAATTTTGCTCTTGTCAAACTCTTGATTACTTACTATATTGAGACTGTGAACTTGGGGATCATATTTTCTCATATGCCACTTTGCTGTTATACTTGCTCTTCTTTCTGTTTATAATACCCAGCTCTTAAATGCCACATAGCCTGTGGCTCAGTATTTTCTGCTCAAATGCTGGCTCCTTGAGGCTTCCTTTCCTGACCCTTCCTCTCCCTTACCTTTCAAAGATTGATTTAGGGCTTTATCTGAGCTTGTTTCTTCTGCGCTATGTATCTGTGGAGTTTATGGCAGTGCTGCAATTAAAACATACACAAATTCTTTCTGTTTTGCTAAATAGATTATGAGTTCCTTGGGTACAGAGATTATAGTTTTCATTTATGTAACTTTAGTGCTTAGTATGCTGTCAATGAATGTTTACTAAAAATAAAATAAAAAAGGAACTCTGTTAAGTATAGTGACCAATTGTTCTAGCTGTGGACTAGTACCAATTTATATCTTTATCCTAACATAATTATTAACAGTATCCCCTTTCACTCTCAAAAGTATTCAAGTTTGGAGGATAAATTCTAGGTTACCCTATTCACAGGGATTCTTGGGGGAGATATAGAGCTGAATTGCCTTTTTTTTTTTTTTGCATCAAAGAGGATAATGTCCTCGTATTTTCTCGGAAGCAGAGACATGATTCTTATAAATTATAAAAACAAAAATATCTCAATGATAATTTTCTTACCTACAAAATGAAATCAGCTGTTTCACAGATTTCTGTGAAGGTTATGTATATTAGTTCACAATGGCTGCCACAGCAGAATACTACAGTCTGGGTTGCTTCAACAACAGGCTTCATTTTCTCACAGTTCTGCAGGCTGGAAATCCAAGATCCAGTTGTCTGCAGGTCTGGTTTCTCGAGGCCTCTCTGGAGGTTTACAGATGGCTGCCTTCTTGCATCCTCACATGGCCTTTTCTCTGTGTGCACATCCCTGGTGTCTCTCTCTCTTTTTGTAAAGACACTAGTTATACTTAATTAAAGCCCTGCCCTTATAACCTCCTTTAAAGTCCCTATCTCCGAATAGAGTCACACTGGGGGTTGAAAAGTCAATATATAATTTTGGAGGACACAATTCAGTTGATAAGATGTATATATAAATACATGTGTGAACTTTTATATCCATACCTACCAACCCATATATATAAAATCATTTTGAAAATAACACTGTGAGGACCTTTCTGTTTGGACAGAATAATATAAATGGGTGGTAGAAGACTTTTTTTTTTTTTGAGACAGTCTCTCTCTGTCACCCAGGCTGGAGTGCACTGGCTGATCTCAGCTCACTGCAGCCTCTGCCTCCTAGGTTCAAGTGATTCTCCTGCCTTAGCCTCCCAAGTATCCGGGATTACAGGCATGCACCATCACACCTGGCCAATTTTTGTATTTTTTAGTAGAGACGGGGTTTCACCATGTTGGCCAGGCTGGTCTTGAACTCCTGACTTCAAGTGATCTTCCCTCCTTGGCGTCTCAAAGTGCTGGGATTGCAGGCATGAGCCACTGTGACCAACACTTTTTATTTAATCTCATATTATCAGATTATTTTGTTTGAGCTTTAAAAACAAATTTATTACTCTGTAACAGATATTAATAATTTACTCATTTAAAATAATACATACAATTTCTAGGCTGGATGCAGTGCTTCACATCTGTAATCCTAGCACTTTGGGAAGCTAAGGTGGGTGGATCACCTGAGGCCAAGTGTTTGAGACCAGCCTGGCCAATGTGGCACACCCCTGTCTCTATTAAAAATACAAAAAGTTAGCTGGGCATGATGGCAGGCCCCTATAATCCCAGCTACTTCAGAGGCTGTGGCAGAAGAATCCCTTGAACCAGGGAGGTGGAGTTTGCAGGGAGCTGAGATCAGCCACTGCACTCCAGCCTGGGCGACAGAGTGAGACTTCATCTAAAAAAAAAAAATACAACTTCTAGACCTTGTGAAGAGAAGTTCTTGTCAAGGTACCATGCTTTAGAGGCCTGTTAAACCCGCTTTTTTTTCTGTGGGATGAGGAGTCCATAGGACCAAAAGGACATGTGGGTAGCTAGATCTCTGTGATTCTTGCTCAACATTCTCACGCTGTATCTGACACCAGATATATTCTCAAGATGTATCTGGGCTCTTTGGGGCTCCTTTGAGTCTCCATCTTTCTGAGCATGGTCTGTACCACTGGTAGGGTAGCATGGGAGATTTTTGCTTAAGAAGAAGAGTGCTCCTTCCCTCCTACCAGATTCTGGTGTGGAACTGGAAGGGATCCTAGGCAATTGTGAGGCTATAGAAAAGATACAATAATAAATAGAACCTATTTTAGTTGATGTTTTATTGACTTGATTTTATATCTTTCAAATATTTAAATCTATGCTTGAACCTTCATTTGTGTAACTGCTCCAGGCTCCACAAATATTAGGAGTGAACTTTTCATTTTTTTTGAGACAGAGTCTTGCTTTGCAGCCCAGGCTGGAGTGCAATAGCACAATCTCAGCTTACTGCAGCCTCCACCTCCCAGGTTCAAGCAATTCTCCTGCCTCAGCCTCTTGAACAGCTAGAATTACAGGCATGCCCCACCATACCTGACTACTTTTTGTATTTTTTAGTAGAGACTGGGTTTCACCATGTTGGCGAGGCTGGATTTGAACTCCTGACCTCAAGTAATCTGCCCACCTTTGCTTCCCCGAGTGCTGGGATTACAGGTGTGAGTCACAGTGAAGGGTGTGGAGTGAAACTTTTAAACGAGCATTTATTATTTGCCATTTGCAATGTCAAATGTCCTTTAACATTTGATCTACACAACAGAAAATTGGTAGGTTTTATTGCCAACCTCAGTTTACAGAAATAAAACTGTGGCCAAAGTCACCCCAGCTCAGAGAAGTAGAGTTGGGCTTGGATTAGAGCTCTGACCACAGAGACTGAACTTAGCCACTCTGCCCTGCTCTAGGGCCATTCAAAGAGTGATTTTAATTCTCATTTATTTTGAAGGACGTAAAACATGAACTCATTGACCACAAATAGTTTGTCTGAAGATAATAATCGTCTGGGAATCTGCAACAAATTGTTCAGGTTCTGAAATTTGCATTTTCAGACATAAGGCTTATAAAAACTGTGTGCATTGTTGTATAATCAGTTCTGACTTAAGTAGTGTAACTGCACAATGGAAAGAGTGGGTAATCTTGTTCAAATGAAAGTTTCCTCAAATAATGGAGCAAATGAGTTGCAAGAATCTACTTAAAACTGAAAAGAAATAGCTCCCTATCACTTATCAGAGTGTTGAAAGGTATGGGGGCAGGTCGTTTTTCTGCTCATCTTGAAATGGAATGACAATGGCCAAGAATTTCACCAACATGTACATATTTTTGCTCCTAATTTTTCGAATGTACAGTACTGGCAGGCAGCATTCACACTATGTCTTTAAGTGCAAAACATTAGAACACATCTTTACCTACACATATACTAGAACTGTCATCTAATTTAGAACAGAGTGTTCTTCCTTTGCTCCTTATTAGGCCCTAGCATAAACTTTACAGGTCTGTAAGCAAGGTTTGTTTAGTGCCTTGCTTTTTTGCCCATCGTGTTTATGTTTGTTCCCAATAAGACTGGTTTGTAATTTGGATAATGAACTCTTTTTTTGGTTTTTCACATGACCACGAATGTCCCAAGTTCCTGATGATTTGTAAACCACAAGATACAGCAGCTGAAATGCATTAGTTTAATCATAAACATAAACACAGGGAACAGTCTGATCTTATAAAACCCTAATTATGCAAATTTCTCACATTAAATAGTGGTCTTAATAATGGCAAGGTTTCAGTCCCAGCTGCTTTTCCAATTTACTTACTTCAAGAACTTCTTTGTATGTGATTTGAAAGTTCCAAGTTATTTCCGGGATACTTCAGTCCCTTTAAAAATTTTCTGCTTGCTTCTTTACTGTAGCTTTTACAGTATTGCTGAGTAGCTATCCAAGCAAAGCAGGGGCAGCATCTTGAGTCAGAGGTGGAATCTGCAATGGAAGGATCTCTGTTATCTCAATCCACCAGCTGAGGAAAGGGGAAGTATTTAGGGTAGGCTGAAGGCAAAGGGGACTGTGAAAGGACCCGTTGGAGGTAAAGTTAGGGTGGAGAAGCCAGCCAAATTCCAACCACTGCCTATTAGGCATAATTAGGCATAACTCCAATCCCTCACTGAGGCATTTACATCTCATACGCAGCTAAAATTCAACGTGAGAAAACTAAACTCCTCATTTTATCTTACTCAAAAGAGACTCTTCCCTCATCTCAGTTTATGGCAACTTCCTCTTTTTAGTGACTCAGCCCAAACATCAAGAAGGCATCTTTGTCTTCTTTTTTTTCCTCATATTTATTTACAGAACCTACTGGCTCTCACTTTCAAATATACCTAGAATTCAACAACTTCTTGTCCTTCCCCAGCTTGGTCTCAACGACAAGGACCTTGGAATCTAGATAATTGAAGTAGAGCTTCCATCGCCTCTGTTTCCATCATCTCATTTATGTCATTTATGGTAAAATCCAAGCCTCCTCTCCTTCACCTCTGACTTCATCTCCTACTTCTCCCTCCTTTAGCCTTGCTGGTCCTCTTGCCATTTCTCGAATACTCCAGGTATGTTCCTGTTTCAGAGACTTTGCCCTTGCTGAAGTGCTCCCTCAACTCCATGTGTTTGCCCAGACAGCATTTTATTTTAAAGGAGATGATTTTATTCAGATTATTGCAATATGGGGAAGGTTCATGAATAAGGAACATCTCAAAAAAGGAAAAGGGGTCTGGGGCTTTACAGAGGTAGATGAATATGGGAGTCATTACAAAGGGTACAGGTGAGTCCTATCTACAAGCATAAGGTGGTCCTTTGCAGTTAGTCATGTCCCAGAAAATAAAGGGTGGGGAATTTCTCAACCACCACTGCTTTCCAGGAGTGCAGGCCTCTGATAAAATTCAACATCCTTATTCCCTCCAGTTATCAGCTGTCACTGAACAACTCAGAGGCAGTTATAAACTTCCTGAGTAGATGACACAAGGTCTAAAAAACAATCTTGCTGGCCTTGTATTTGTATAACCAGTTGAACCCTCTGTTGGAAGGTGGTGGCAAAGAGCAGCTCTTTTCGGGTCCTGGAGGTCACCTTAAAAGATGTCTTCTCATTTGCAGCCATACCTGGGGTAGATGACAGTGCACTGGCTATCATACACTGGCACTTTGTTGCAGACTAGTAGAGCTCATGACTACACCTAGCACAGCTTTCTACAGCCACACATCTCTCCAAGTGACAGAAATGAACATGCTCATTACAGACTCAAAGACAAAATCTTGGGAGGAGTAAACAAGGATCTGAAAGTGAGGCCTGGCCCTATAGAGAGATGTCAGTTTTATCTTTTTCAGCATCTTTAGCTCTAGGTGGTGCAAATGTTTCCACTTAAGGAAAATTTATTCCACAATAATAATTAATTGTATGACAGTGAGATAATGAGACCTTTATACTGGTTTATCACAAAGGATACACATGAAAAGATGCATAGGGTGACGTATGGGAGAAGGGGCATGGAGCTTTCACCCTCCAGATGCCTCCACATGTTCAGCTATATGTGAACTCCTCCAGTGGTGATTTCTAAGTGAGGAATTCTTGGACTGCCTCGTTTATAGCCGGGCACAACACTCCTTATTCTTTCCATTGTTAGTTTTCTTCATAGCAATTATCTTCTGAGTAATTTAACTTAGTTATTTCTTTCATTTATTAGTAGCCCCACTAGAATGTAAATTTCATGACAATAGGGATTTTCACCTATTTTATTCACTGATACAGCCCCAGCAACTAGAACAACATCTGGCATATAGTCGGTACTTAATAAATGAATAAACGAAGATATGAACAAACTGTACTGAAACATGACTATGGCCTATTAAGCATGGAGAACAACCACCATGCACAGACAGGTGCTTGGGTATCAGAATATGCCTAAGGCTGAACATCAGTATGAACAGGTGAAAATCATTTTGTATAATTTGATGATTGTTTTTGTGTTTATCACTCTTCTCTTTCTGTAACAGAGATAACAAAGATTGACCAGATGAGATTTTTAGAGGTAAAGATGAGATTTGTAGGTAACACTTAATTTCATCTATAACTTCAGAGTCAAACCTTAGACCTTTAAGATAGATTCAGATAAATGCAGTGGAAGGTTTTTTTTCACGGTATATATGTGCAAGTGAAAGTATTGTGAGTGGTGGTGATGGTATTGCTGGATTGGGGTGAAAATGCTTATTTCTAAACTTCTGTGATTATCTCTGATTGGAAACGTGACACCATACTCAGCTGCTCCGTCCTCCTAGTGGGTCTCATAATGGCCCTAAGGAATCACGGATGTTAGAAGATGGTAGAATAGAAAGGCTGTGAAAGACCCAAGAAGGTTCCACTCAACTTATACATTAATAGCCATCCTTTCTTCTTTTCCCTTTTCGATTTAAAAAGTCATAGCTGCCATTTTGCAAGATTTTTTTCCTTTTAGTTTCTTTACAATTTATTACTTGCCTGGATTTTCCATAAATATTTTACATGCTGAGGGACATAGTGTTTTAAGTCCTACGATTCTCCTGTGCCTAAACCAAGTTTCTAAATTATGTCATATGTTGAGAACTGTAGCCAGGAGTTAAAACTTGGCAGTTAAAAATTGGATTCAGTACAGGTTTCTACTATTCCTTGGAATCATTCAATATGACCTCTTGAGTGGTGGTGGGGGGCCTCCTTCTCTCTCCCTCTTTTTGTAGTTCCTAGGAATTTCAAAGTTGGAGGACAGAAAAATACAGAACGGATGATGTACTTTATTTGGAAAATGTGTGAATTCTGCACATTTCAGATGTGTGCTACTCTTTAGTGTGCGTGACCTATGAGAAGCTATAAATATGTTAAGGAAAAAAGTACATAAATATACATGTGTGCCTGCTGTTTCTTTTAAACTTTTGGCTTTAAAATATGAAATATATTATTGTCTTTTGTCTTCATGTGGCAAAATATAGTTACTTTTGTTACTTTATAGTAGGTTCCCAATGGAAGAAGGTTAATGACAAAGAATCCAAGAAGGAAAATTAATTTTTGACCAAAAAAACCTCCTTTTGATATTTTTACTATAATGGAATTAAGCTTATAATTATTACAGTGCTTGAAACATTAATAAGTCTTTGCGAGTATTTGTAGAAGTAGGAAAGTATCTTAAAAATATTTATTGATGAAAAAATCATAGTAAAGGTAAACCTCCAAATATTTATTTGTAGACCTAAAAGAATAAGTACATTCATATGGTAGGAGATAACCAGTGTCTCCCTTCACGTTTACTCTTTGTTTTTTTTTGAGACAGAGTCTTGCTCTGTCACCCAGACTGGAGTGTAGTGATGTGACCTTGGCTCACTACAACCTCTGCCTTCCAGGTTCAAGTGATTCTCCTGCCTCAGCCTCCAGAGTAGCTGGGACTACAAGGCATCCACCACCACACCCAGCTACTTTTTGTATATATATATTTTTTGAGACAGAGTCTTGCTTTGTTGCCAGGCGCCAGGCTGGAGTGCAGCGGCACAGTCTCGGCTCACTGCAACCTCCGCCTCCTGGGTTCAAGCAGTTGTCCTGCCTCAGCCTCCCGGGTAGCTGGGACTACAGGCGCGGACCACCATGCCCAGCTAATTTTTGTATTTTTAGTAGAGACGGAGTTTCACTATGTTGGCCAGGATGGTCTTGATCTCTTGACCTCGTGATCTGCCTGCCTTGGCCTCCCACAGTGCTGGGATTACAGGTTTGAGCCACTGCCCGGCCTAGTTTTTGTATTTTTAAGTAGAGACAAGATTTCACCATGTTGCCCAGGCTCATCTGGAACTCCTGACCTCAGGTGATCCATCTGCTTCAGCCTCCCAAAGTGTTGGGATTACAGGCATGAGCCACTGTGCCCAGACGTGTATGCTTCATTTTATTTTCTTGTTTTACCTTCCCCCAAACAGAAAGATTCAACAGTAGTTAGAATGGCCATCTTCCAACATTTAAAAAAGTGCATTCTCCAATGGGTGAACAAAGTAGAGCAGTAACCTAGAATTCTGCTGAGTAAGCCACTGTGGAGCCTTAAGTGGTGAGGTCTTCCAATATCACAGTGATGTGTCTTCAACTTACATCACCTTATAGTGAAAAACATGATTTAATTTTGGTGAAATGAGATTCATCTCTTGGCATGACTACTAACAGCATTCACTGAATTTCACATTCTTCTTTTGTGAACTGTGAAGACAATGAATGGTATCTAGAAGAAAAATGGAATGATAATATACCAGGACAAAAACACCTATATTTTGTTTTACAAAGCTAACAGTAGTTTTAAATCTGCAGCTTCATTACAGACAAACTATGCCACAACCTTTTCAAGTGGCAAGAATACAGAAATATTTCAGGATAAGTGCGTACTGAATAAAAGCACTGAAAAATATCTTGCTAGAGGGAGGTCAGCTTTGAGAAGTTATTACCAAAGCTAAATATTTTTTTTTTTATAAACTATACTCAGAAATATAGTTTATGAGACTGATTTCTGGCAAAAGAATCAAGGGCTTAATAGCTAAGAAATGAATACCTTAACAAGGGTGGATAGAAAGAAGCAAGGAAGCTTCCCATCCCCAAAATTTGTGCTTATTAAGATTTCTTCAGTATTATAGTACTAATATATCCCTTAATGGCAGAATGTGGTAATCATGGAATTAATTACTGCTGAAATAGTTTTCAAATGAAAAAAATTTTAAAAAAATGAAACCTGACACAATCTGACCAAACATGTGGCAATTTACAATTTCAAGGTTATTTTACAAAATGCCCACATTTACACAATAGGCTCCTCGCAGCGTTTTCAGATAAATGATCTTTTAATTTATCCTGACATGCTATAAGTGAATAAATTACACCATTTAAAGAATTAAAAGGAAAATGAGTTTTCCTTTCTCTTGTGTCAGAGAAAAAGAAAAGAATGTGCAAAAAGGTTAAGAGGAAGAGCACGCACACACAGATAATTTAGAGAAGTAGATGGGGGTTAGGGAGGGTCAGTGATCACAGAGACTCACACAGTGTGCTCTCCAAGGGTAAAAGTCAACTGCTTATAGCCATTACACAAGTATTTTAAACAATGCTTTGTAGTCAAACTCTTCAATGCTTGCATTCTTATTTGAAATTAGCCCAGCTATTTGTCAGTGGAAGAAGTAACAATACCAAGTTCTGGTGGTTGCAGTACTAGATACAGTACCACAAGTCATTAGAAAAAGAAAAAATGAAAGAATGCCTTTCCCCTTCATACAAAAAAATTATTTTAAAATAAAAACATTGAAAAAAGTTATATCGTGAAACAAAATTTAAGTGCACAGGAATATCATGTAACAAATGGCTTGAAGTTGACTATTGAAAAATTGGGGAGATTTTTATTTCCTAGTGAGTCAGGAAGGCATTTTTTTGATTGTTGTTTTAAAAAGTATCATTTCCTTACAGAAACAGTTTCTAGTTTTTGATGAACTTGTAAACATAAAAACTCGATTTCAAAATGTGAACAAAATCCCAGATCATATTGGAGTTTACAGTGATTACAGTTATCTAAGCAACATACATACACGTTCAGTTGTAAGCTGTTAACTAAATTTCTGTGACAAATATGGTTGCTGTTGTTGTTTTTTATTTTTTAAATACCGAGAACATGATAGAATTAATGTGGAATTCTGAAGATAATCTGGTAGTTACTAAGTTTTTCTTACGTCTTCACAGGTAAGCAGGCAGAATCTTTCCTATACTCAAAACTGGAAATTTTGGTTGTTACCAGATTAGTTGGTTTGCAAACAAGAAGCCAGCCATTTTAAGAATGCTTTTCAAGTGAACAATTTGCAAACCCCAGGGATGGAGAAACCCTAAGAATGCTCAATTGTAAGCATTTACAACTTTTGCAGCTGTGGCTGAAGACTGTTCTTCAATGAGATCTCAAAGTAGTCTAGCTCAAAATAAAACGTTTTAACAACAAAAAAATGGCATATGCACAACATCTTCACCAATTCATGTGTGCCCACCATTTAACTTTTCTACTTGAATAAATGAACAGAAAACCAGACACCATGTTTCACTACCTCAGATAACATTCACAATTACAGCAGCTACACCTTGGGATACAGAATCACCAACGCTCCCTAAGTCAGTTCATATAGAAATAAAGATTTTTACACCAAGTAAATGATTGTCCACAGCCACCAGCTAGTGTACATATGAACTACAATTTCCAGAGTGGGAAGAATCAAACGCTGCTTGAATCATCTGCTCTGCTTCTTCCGTTCCTCATTCATGCTTAGTTATCTTTCACATGATTCTTTTTATTCGTTTTATTGCCTGTCTGGGTTTGGGCCTGCTGACCCTGCCCACTGGAAGAGGCTGCCTGCTGTGCCGCTTTCTGCTTTAACATCATCCAATCAAACGTGTAGTCATATTGGTGGTTCAGGGTCCTGAAAAGAGTGCGGAAGAGCTGCCTCAGATACATGTAATCGGGGACTTCCTCAAAGCGCAGCCCACGACAGTAATTCAAGTACATGGCAAACTCCGCAGGAAATCCCTTACACAAAACTTCAACAGATGTGGACCTCTTCTTCTCACGAATCTTTTCATATTTTTGTTTCTTTGTCATGGCCTTTAGTCCTTGCCACGGCAGGTTGGTTCTATTAAAATACATGAAAACGTAGCCTAAGGATTCCATGTCATCTCGGCGGCTCTGCTCAATACCAAGATGTGCATTGATGCTGGCGTATCGGACGGTGCCAATGAGGTGTTTATCTTCTTTGTACGGTATGTGTTGCCTGGTCCTGTTGTCTCTGTACCTTTTGGCCAAACCAAAATCAATAAGGAACAACTTATTACAGTGACGCCCAGTACCCATCAGGAAGTTATCTGGTTTAATGTCTCGGTGTAGAAAATTCATCTTATGCACGTATTCAATTCTACTGATCATCTGGTCGGCTAACATAAGTACAGTTTTCATAGTGAACCTTCTGGAACAGAAATTAAAGAGGTCTTCGAGGCTGGGTCCCAGAAGGTCCATGACTAGCACGTTGCTGTCTTTTTCCTGACCATACCAGTGCATGTGGGGGATGCCAGTCCCACCTTGAAGAATCGTGTAGAGTCTGCTCTCATACAGCAACTGGGGGTGCTTGGCCTTCTGAGATTCCAGCTTCACTGCCACTTCCTCCCCGTTGGTGGTGGCGATTCCCAGATAAACGTCTCCGAAGGAGCCAGAGCCGATCTTCCGCACCAGTTTGTATTTCCCTCCCACAATGAGTTCGGCCTTGGAGCCGCTGTTTTTCATCATCCTGAGGGGCAAAGATGGAGGCTGGCCTCCGGGCTCTGAGGCGCACAAGGCTGAGCGTGAGGGCGTCAGGAAACAGCCTGGAGTCAGCTTGGTGTCAGCCGCATCCCCGCAGCGCAGCCGGATTTCCACCAGGTGGCAGTTCGTGAGGGCTTCTCGCGATTGCCAGGTTTGGCCACCACCTCTTTCTGGATGGCTGTCGCTGCCTCGCTGTCGCGGCGACGTCGCAGGCCGAGAAACGCGGCGCGGCGAGCTGGGGCTGTGAAACCGCCGCCACCGCTGTCAATGGCTGCAGGCCCGAGGGCCCCGTCACGCCGCCGGCGCCGCCATCTTGTTCCTCCGCTGAACCAACCACAAATCGAGAATTTTTAGAGAAGCTATTATTGTCTGAGTCTTCCGTTAGGTGTTCCACTCATTCCGTTTCACACGGACTTGCTCGTCTTGTGAGGTAGCTGTTATTTTCCCTGGGTTATTGGGTAGGAGAGGCTAAGTCCCAGGTAAGGGGCCTAAGGTTGCAGAGTATGGGCGAGCTGGAATTCAGAACTGCTTAGGCTTATGTGACTCGGAGCTCAGCTTCTTTAGACTTAACCGTGCAGTAGTGGGAGGCTTTTATAACAAAGATTTCTGGCTTTCAGGCCCAATCATTGTCCCGCCTACTTCCCTAGCCATCGTCTCTCTCTGGTTTAATTCGAGTCGGGGTGCCACCTCGGGCTTCTTCTCTGCGATCTCAGTGGTTGCTTCTTTTTTTTTTTTTGAGACGGAGTTTCGCTCTTGTTACCCAGGCTGGAGTGCAATGGCACGATCTCGGCTCACGGCAACCTCCGCCTCCTGGGTTCAAGCAATTCTCCTGCCTCAGCCTCCTGAGTAGCTGGGATTACAGGCACGCGCCACCATGCCCAGCTGATTTTTTGTATCTTTAGTAGAGACGGGGTTTCACCATGTTGACCAGGATGGTCTCGATATCTGGACCTCGTGATCCACCCGCCTCGGCCTCCCAAAGTGCTGGGATTACAGGCTTGAGCCACTGCGCCAGGCCAATTGAAATGCCTCTTTTTTTTTTTAAGCGATCCTTTTGAAGTTTTTTCATAGAATGCTTTGAGTTCAAATAGGATTTCACAGAGAAGTTCCGGCAAAACTGACTAAATGAAGCATTCAAGTCAAACGTAACCAAAATATGAAGAAGAAATAGACGCGGGCAGTTCTGAGCATTTTCTCAGAAGAAGTGGGACCAGCACTAGCAGAAAAAGTCTATCTTTTTTAGACTTTTTAATCTAAAAAATATCTGTTAATCCTAATGGAGCAGTAGCAACGAATTTGGGGGCCAATGGCAGAAGGGCAGGAGAGGGTGGTGGAAGTTTGAAAGTAGATATTCCCACTTACTGTCTCATACAGTGCTGTTCCTAACTTTTCTGACCTGCAACAATCTATGGTGAGAGAAGGAGCTGGTTTGAGACATAGATGGGCATAGAACATTATGAACTGCTTTAAAACATTTTAAAACTCCACTTAAGACAAATATGTGAGGTGGGTAGCACAGTATATTACTTGGCTTTGCAGCAGGAACAACCCACAAATCTCCGTGGCTTACAATGACAAGGTTTATTTATAATTTAGGTTTTATGTAAGCTGTAGATCAGCTGCATCTCTGCTTCCCGTGTCCTTTTTGTTTTAGAATGTAGGCTGAAAGAGGAACCGCCTTAGGAGAATGCTGTTCTCATAACAAAAGGAATGACAAATGTCACATTCCACTGGACAAAACATGGCCCGGTCCAAAGACAGTGGAGTGAAAATACATACTCCTCCCACAGGTGGAGAGTAATACAATATTCTGCTGACAAGTTTTATTATTATGATCGTACTTCTCATTTTATACAAGTGGAAGTCAAGGCACCGAGAGGTTAGATGAATTGCCCAAGACCACACTACAGACAAACGTCAGGGGCCAATTTGAAACTGAAGTTTGACCCAAGGCAGTTACTTTTTATATTGTATCAACTAGAATGGCATTTCTTTCATTTACTTATCCAACTTCGTTGAAATTTGCCTGGAGAACAATTTCTCTTCTAATGACCTAGAAAAAAATTTATGTTGTTAACTCAGTGCCCATTATGCTTCCTTCCCTTTCAGCCTTCCAGTCAATGGCTTCAACATGAACCTTGAAATTCAAATGATCTCTATGTGAGAGAAGTCAGTAATCAAAAACGTTACAGATAACCCATACTTCGACAAAAACTTGAAATTAAAAAAAAAATCCCCTTTCAACACTAACTAGAATAGTTTAATGATAGTTTTTAAATTGTTTGCTAAGTCCTATACTTTTTTGTGCTAGTTAAATAAAGGCACTGTCTGTAAAGAAAGTCAAGTGTAACATAATGGTGGCTGGGTGAACCTTCACTTACAGGGAAGTTGTGAGCATCTCCAAAATGGGGAGAATCAGTAACCGAAGTGGTGATATGACCCTGAATAGCTTCCAGTCCAGTCTCCAGTGAATTCTCTTACCACAAGCCAGTGGGGCTGCTGACTGTTTCCTGAACACATACTCCCTGCATTTTTTCATCTTTGGGTCTTGGCTTATGGTGTTGTTTCCTTAGCCTGAAATGCTTCCAGCGTGCTTTATCTTCCCCATCACCCAGATCTAATTCTAATAATCTTTCATGGCTCTTCCTTAAATGTTGTTTGCTCCATGAAACCTTTTCCAATCTCTTCAACCAAATATAAGTACTCTTTAAACCCAAACAACACTTTGCTTAAACTCTTGCATCCCCTCCCACCCTTTTGTTCAAAGTTTTTCCCTAAGAGATATGCAACAAATAGTTTTTAGAATGTAAGGAAATTGAACTACTATATTTGATAAAGTTTTCTGGATAGTGTGTGGGGTTGATGCATTATTTATTCATTTGTTCAACAAACAATTATTGAATGCCTCCTATTTGCAGGGCTTGAGTGACTCACCAAAGGTGGCACAGATGTGGAATGATGGATTCAGAATGGAAATCCAGGATTGCCTGACTCCAAAGCCAGTACTTTTAACCCCTACATAGATATCAACAGCCAGAGGCTACTGAATGCTGGGTGGCCTCACTGTTGCGCAGGTAGTACTTCTCTTTCTTTCCCTTAATTATATATTTTGCTAATGCATTTTAAAGCTATGATTTAGTCTTGGTTTCAAAATTGCCACTAAAATAATTTCTACTAATATAAGATGACCCCAGTAAAAGTAAAATAAGATATTCTGGGCAGGATTGCACTGGATAGTATTGTACTGTCCAACAGCCAATTCAGATTTTGTCAGTCCTGAACTTCATACATTTTTTTTGTGGCCCTCTTTAAGAGAAAGGACAAAAAAATGAAACAGGCATAAAAGATTTAACTTAGGAAAATAAATCATTACAATTTACTTGGTGTTAGAAGTTCAAGTCTCTTTTCTATCCCCTCAGCTATCTTGATGCAATTGACCAGAAATGCTTACATAGAAATGTTTCCACATTGCAATCTGACTTCTCCTTCCCACCTGAAATACTCCTGTCTGCTCCTAACACTTAGAAGGTATCCTGCAAAATAGGCTTTATTCACTTCCCTATAAAACCACATCAGCTTTTGGCAATTAAGAAATGATATTCAAATGGCATTGGTTTTAGTCTCATATGAGTTTTGGGGTTAATTTTCTGGGCTTCTTGATATCTTCCTAGGAAACAGAGACACTTTAGTAGAATGGTCTTTTGAGGCACAAAATTTCTAAGTAAAAACAATTTATTTTTTTGGCTATAGACTTGAGTGGGCAATTGTTGTTATGGAAACCATTGGCATGAATACCATCTCCTTTTGGAACTATTAAATAGAATACAAGATAAATGAAAATATGTTCTTAAATAAATAATGCTGTCACTAAGGGATTTACTGAGGTTTATGTGGCTCAAACACTATGTTAAGAATAACATTACCCAAAATCAGTCACTTCAATTTTTAAAAGATCCTGGAGATGACTAACTTTATAGAAGGATTGAAGTCATTTTTTCCTCAAAGCTTTCTGGAAGTATTGGCACTGCAAAGACAATGAGACACTATTGGAAACGATGCTATTTGGTGTAGTGTCAAAAATCACAGCAGAGGGCGTCATTGTCATTGTAATGTGCTGGAGTTTCTTCATGAAAGAATATTTTCTCCATTGCTCTGCATCTTTCTGTTCACTCATTTTGAAACTTGCAATATGTTTATTTGAAAAAAAAAAGAAAGCACTTTTAAATACCAATTTTGCTATATTGAGAACGTAGGGTGCAATTTCAGCCTGAAAAATCATTACTTTTTTTTTTTTTTTGGTTCCTGTGAAGTTATTGCAATTCTGGTAGCTTTCTAGACTTCCTTCCAAAGCAGTGAGGAGTTGTAGAACCTCTTTTGCTTTTTCTTGCAGGTTGTCACTTATATTAAGACCATCCAAATTGTTGGCAGATCATTAGGTGAACACATTCATTTAAATTATGTTACTTCATTCAAAAATCAGAAAATTACATGGAAGCAGTTCATAACATAATATCACACTTACTGCATCTTCCATTTCCTTTCAGCTAATTGTGCTTAAGTTCTAACAGCTATCTACTCTAATACAAAGAGAAAGCTGTAAGTTGTAATTATGTCAGATGTTCAAAATGAATGAGATTGAGTATAGATGATCCATGAATTTAGGTTGCTTTAATTATTTTATGGGTTGATCTTGTGATTAGTTGGACTGTGATCAGGGTGAACAATGGATTGGGAAATAAAAGGACTGGCTGAACTGCAGTTTTGTGCACCCTGAATGTGCACATACAGGCTTGCACTTAATCCCGGTAAAATTCCTTTCTGACAATTTTGTCTAAAGAGAGCATCTCCAGCAGAGTACAAATATTTTTTATAACTCTGGATTCTGCAGTCAATATATTTATTTTTCAAGTCTCAACCTGGTTCCTTATAATTATGTTCACAGAGATATTTAATTTTATCCAATCATCATACACTCTTCCTAATAACACATGTCTAGAATTCTGCTTTTTTAAAAACAGTAGTACTAATGGTCTGTTAGAAAAGACATGTCTTTGAGATATAGGAGTTTCTAAATAATGAATTATTGTTTAGTACCAACTTTTGGAATCCTTACATTTTAAGGAACTTGAATAATTTAAACATTAGATAATGTAACTCCTCATAAAAACACTGTATAGACAAGGGCCAATATTGCATTGAGATTGGATGAACATTTTATTTTACACATAATTGTGGTCTACAAAACAAAACACTAATAATAATGGCTACCAGTTAGATAATTTAGAACATATCTTAATATTTACCTTCGTGATAAAACATTGTATGTTTTCATTTTTTTCTGATAAAATATTATACAATAATAAAACTTGACAATATCGTCAAAAACAACCATTTCAGGGCTCTTGAAATTCACCAAAGGCATACAACAAATTGAGAAGCGATTATTCACAGAAAAAATGCTGAATGTAGGTTAACAGGAGCAGTGGGAGTCTATGGCATTGTTTCCTGGGACTTCTCCCATCTCTGTCCCCTGTACCCCACTCCCAAGATGGATCTGTTGAGAAGTTTATGAGGGCACTGCTGAACCTGAAAACCAGCAGCTTCCCTGCCAAAGTGGGGGTCATTTGATTTAGAGCACAGTGTGGAAAAACCTTACATTCAGTGGTGTTGTCAGTAGAAATAGCAACCTTTGTGGCAAACGAAAGGAAAAGACTAGCTGTTTGGATAGTGTGAAGTTATAGTCCTGGTCACTGCAAACAATGGACTGGTAGACAAGCCTGAAATTTAACAGGGAGATCTAGGAAATGAGATAGCTATGGAGGGCCTTGCTAAAGTTCTCCATGTATCCATGCAGGGGAGACTATGAGAGAATCCAGATAACCCACATGTCTCTGGCTAAGTGTGAGACAGGCCACAGAGGAGGTGCCAGCAGAAGGCCTGATAAGAAAAGCCAAAGCAAACTTGACAACTGATTGATTTTAAGTCAATGGCAAACTTTCTTTGGATTATTTAGTATTAAAAGACTATGCTAGGATTTTGCAATTTCTTTTATTTTTGTAAATTCTTCATAAATTCTAAATTCTAATTTAATAAATATATTCTAACTTAGAATATTTTCTAATAAATGTATTCTAATATGAAGGAATATATGTATTATATATATATGTATACATATATTCCTTCACAATAATTAGGAATAATTTAGGAATACACTAGAGTGGGGAAATGTTTTTTTAATTTCTGAATTGTGACTCTCTGAACTTGTTCCCCATCTGTATATTAGAACTCTTTGTTGGCTTCACTGCTTCTTTTAATTTTAGAGGAATAATATCTATGAGAACCTTGCAATATTAATAGTAGCTTATATTTATTGAACACCTATTATGAGCCAGACATTGTGCTGTGACTTTACACACATTTTATGCCATTTGATTCTCATAATGGATTTATGGTGATGTTATTCCCTTTCTGGGTGGGGAAATTGGAGCTTAAGCAAAATAACTTTTCCAAGGTTATAACAGCTAAGAAGTAAAGTATGTGGAATGCAACTTGGCAGTCTGATTTCTGAACTCCAATCCTTAAATACTATGCTATGTTTTCAGATGATGGTGCTATAGAATACAGAATATTTTTCTATGGGTATAATAACACAGTTTGATAGCAAAGCAATCAAGTTATGTTATGTAGAGTTGCTGTTACATTAAGCAGATTTTACTGATGAGTTTTTAAAAGAAAACCTTTATATCAAAGAGAATTTCAAACAGATACAGAAGTAGATAATAATTTTAATGATACTTCATGTACCCATCACACAGCTTTGAATACTTTTTATAAGTGCTAAAATTACTGCTTGCTATGCTGAATTTTACTGCAAAAGAGGAAATATTATAGAACAATTTTCGTAGAGTGAACATCAGTAACTATTAATTTTGCTACTAAAATGTTCAATAATGGATTTTACTAACTCATTACTTTGTGAATATTTCCTTTTAAAATAGACACCCTAAGGCCCGATGTGGTGGCTCTTGCCCAAAATCCTAGCACTTTGAGAGGCTGAGGTGGGAGGATCGCTTGAGCTTGAGTTTGAGACTGTAGTGAGCTATGATGGCACCAACCCACTGAGTCTGGGAAATAGAGTGAGACCCTATTTCTACAAAAATAAATAAATTAATTAAAAAATAAGTAAATGAAATAAGTTAGACAAATTTATAATATGCTTTTAAAAGTAGAGAACTCTGTGCAAACAACATGAGTACAAGGAGCAGAGGATTGCAAATATTCTGTGATTATTTTGGCGTAATGGAACAAATGACTGGAACATAGCAGGGTAGATCTATGGAGTTTGGTTTACTCATCCCCTGTTTCTGTGTTGCCTATGGACCAAGATGCTGTCTGTGGACCTCTATGGGTCTCCCACCCTCTGTCATGTGACCTCTGGGCTAGTCTTTTTCTTTTAAAGACTTTTTTTTTTTTGAGAAGTTTTCGGTTTACAACAAAATTCAGCAGAAAGTAGAGTTCCCATATTCTTTCTACCCCCTGCCATCCATGCATAGCCACCCTCACCATCAACATTTGGTACCAGAGTGGTGTGTTTATTACAATTGATGAACCATTGATACCTCATTATCAGCAAAAGTCCATAGTTTACATAAGGGTTCACTCTTGGTGTTTGTTGTACATTCTGTAAGTTTGGACAAATGTGTAATGATATGTACTCACCATTAAACTATCATAAAGAGTCACTTCACTGTCTTCATAATCTGGCCTGGTCTTTTATTCATACATTTTCTCTTTTATAAGCATGAGTACTGTTCTTTTCTGTATTTGTAATAATCATGTTATGGTTTTTGGTGACTTGTGGAGAAACTGAGAACCAGTTCTCTGAATCTTATCTGCAATTACTTGGCACAATAGTATTCAACAGAGCTATGGTAGTTTGAAGAACTGGAAGGACATAGTAATATGATCATATTTTGTTTTTTTAGGCCACCTACAAAAATATTTTGTGTTATACAGAGCATTCAACTTCATTATTTGAAACTTTAGATCCCTTGAATGGGATATAATGTTTTATGCCCTGTGTTTCTGTAATAGTCTTTAAATTCTCTATGTCAAGTGTATTTCCAATAACTCTGGCTCCTGACAGAAACTGTTCTGTTTTTCTGCCTCTTCTTTGGCCTCTAGAATCCTAGAAACTGCATTTTGATTATTCCTGTAACTTGTGGCCCTGTAAAATAACTAATTGTCTTTTGCTTTTCAAGATAACTCAAAATTATGTCATTAGAGGTATTTCCTCTGACTCCTTAAATCTCAAGTGGGCAAGACCACTAGTCAGAGTAGGATTCCTGGCAATATTCCCTGTCTACACTATAGCCCACGTTGCCATATACACAGTAGAGTTGTAAAGATCCCATATATTCTGTTCAGCTAGAGTTCTTGCTGCTGAACTTGGTGGATTTTACTCAGTTTTAACATAATCTGCAGATTGCATAGCACAATCTACAATTTTGTACTACATTTTTGGAACGTTCAGATGACTAAATGTTTTTCTTTTTGAAGGACTCAGAAAAGACAGTGTGGAGCTGTTAAGAGCTTAGATGCTAGAGAAAGCCAAACACTAGCTCTGTCACTTACAAGCCAAGTGGTCATAGGAAAAGTGAGCTTCAATTTTTTTCATTTGCATAAAGGACATATTAATAGCAAACTCAAAACTGAAACTAGGGTTCATTGAAATAATACATGCAAAGCCCTTGACTTGGTCTGGTGCACACTAAACCCTCATTGTTACCTGGAAGAAGAAAAGTGGTAACAAGGTGCACTTGGATTTTATAACTACAAAGTCTCTTCCCTTCTGGGATCCCCTGAGGGAATTCCATAAAATGAAGTATGAAATCATCTTTGATGGAAAGGCTGATGTGTTCTGATTAGAGTCCATAAAGACTTCTGGATTCATGTTGCTCTCGTAAGGTTAATTTGGATTATACTATTGTGTCGAAGGACATAGTTGGGAGCCAGGGGAAGATGCTTTTGTTTCTCTACAGAGTATAGTTCAGTCTTCCACCTATTCTGATAATCTAATGCAAGTCCAAAGATGATAGCAGAGCACTTGTCTAGCCTTTAAGTTTTTCTACCACAAAATCTCCAGTTCCAGCAACCTGAAGGGCTAGTCTTTCCTTTGTCTGGTTTGGTGGTTGCTTGAATAGATTCTACCTATTAAGATTTTATTTCAGAAATATTTTGTACAAAGCTTCCTTCATCTGCTATTGTAATATTCTTGTTAACATGCGAAAGTTTGCTAAGGGATCTCTGGCTTTGGTCCCAGCAGTCTAGAGGCAATGAAATATGTACTGCCAGGTGTATATCATAGAACATTTCCATACAACTGAGCAGAAAAGCAGACTCTCATGTAGAATCAAATGAAATAATAAAGGAATCCTGTAAATTTCAAAGATCCCATCAAAATTCTTGGATGGAATTACTTAGACCTGGCAAATAGAAATACAGCTGCATTTTCAATGATTTAAAAAAATTCATTAAAAAATACTGGCAATAGCAAAGCAAATTAAAAGTTTAATATCATTTTTGGTTATATAGTATTTTTATAAAAACCCATATGGTAAAAGAAATCTTGGTTATAGAGTGAAATGTGAGAAGAGTTTGGTTGAAGCATTAGATCCTTTATTTAATAAATATGTAATCTTTAACCAAATAATGTTCTGAGCCTCTGTTTTCTCCTCTGTAAAATGGGGCTAATACTTCACCTACTTCATTTGGTTTTGGGGAGCCTTGATGAGATAATATGTATAACCTATAAAGTACTCTGTAAATAAAATATGTTAATTATATGATTTCCAATATTCAAAACCAAACTATAAAATCTGACATTTGAAAGGAACATTAGAACATTAGAAGACATCTAATATATGCGTCTTTTCTGTGACATTCAAAATAACAGTCCTATCTCTGGTCATTTCTAGCAATGGGCTCAGACTATTTAGGATGCAAGCATTCCACTTGCCATTGGGAAAATTTCTTAAGTTGGGCTCTTCAGGAAGCAGACTTAGGAAAATTAGGGTGCAGGACATTTATTAGGGAGTACCCTTGGCATTGCCCCTGAGGAAGGGAGAGAAGGAGAAACTAGAGGGCAAAAGCTTCAGCTGAACCCATGGTGAGCTTGGGGCTTCAGTGGCCCCTAAGTGTTATCATGAGTCAGGTTGCAGGGCAGGGCCTTTATACCTCCATCATGACCAGTCATTGCAGGCTGGCTTCTCCAAAAGGAGGTGCCATTATGGCAAGGTAATAATTCTCTTCAGCTGAGGCCATCCCCAAGGAAGGTTAAAAACCTGCCTCAGCCTCCTGAGTAGCTGGGATTACTGGCACCCACCACCATGCCCAGCTAAATTTTTGTATTTTTTTTTTTTATAGAGACGGTGTTTCACCATGTTGGCCAGGCTGGTCTCGAACTCCTGACCTCGGGCTATCCACCCACCTAGGCCTCCCAAAGTTCTGGGATTACAGGCTTGAGCCACTGCACCCAGCCAGCAGTAAAAAATTCTTCAGAGAAGTAAAACCCATGGGAGATGGAGCTCACTGACTTTAGGGAGAGTGGTTTTGGTGTAGTAAAGGGGATGGAAACCAGATTGGAGTGGGTTGAGGAGGGAATAAGGGGTGGGAAAATGAAGATGATGGTTTCCAGCTTCATCCATGTGTCTGCAAAGGACATGAACTCATCCTTTTTTATGGCTGCATGGTATTCTGTGGTGTATATGTACCACATTTTCTTTATCCAATCTATCATTGATGGGCACTTGGGTTGGTTCTAAGTCTTCACTATTGTGAACAGTGCTGCAGTAAACATACATGTGCATGTGTCTTCATAGTACAATGATTTATAATCCTTTGGGCATATACCCAGTAATGGGATTGCTGGGTCAAATGGTATTTCTGGTTCTAGATCCTTGAGGAATTGCCATACTGTCTTTAACTATGGTTGAACTAATTTACACTCACACCAATTGTGTAAAAATATTCCTATTTCTCCATATCCTCACCAGCATCTGTTCTTTCCTGACTTTTTAGTGATCACCATTCTAACTGGAGTGAGATGGTATCTCATTGTGGTTTTGATTTGCATTTCTGTAATGACCTGTGATGATGAACTTTTTTTCATATGTTTGTTGGCCACATAAATGTCATTTTTTGAGAAGTGTCTGTTCATATCCTTCACCCACTTTGGAAGTTCTGGCCAGGGCAATCAGGCAAGAGAAAGAAAGAAAGCGCATTCAAATAGGAAGAGAGGAAGTCAAATTGTCTTTGTTTGCATATGACATAATTGTATATTTAGAAAACCTCACCATCGCAGCCCAAAATCTCCTTAAGCTGATAAGCAACTTCAGCAAAGTCTCAGGATACAAAATCAATGTGCAAAAATTACAAGTATTCCTATACCCCTATAAGAGACAAACAGAGAGCCAAATCATGAGTGAACTCTCATTCACAATTGCTACAAAGAGAATAAAACACCCAGGAATACCCCTCTCACTTTTAAGTAGTTTGAACTATTTCTGAAACATTAGAGAAGTGAAAATTCGAAGATGTTAGTGCTTTGTTGAAAACAACCATGACCAAAGTACTTGAGTTGTAGAAAACTTCCATTGTACAGCTCAAACTGAAATGTGTAACTAATTAAAGGTTACAAGTTTTCTACTTGCATTATTTAGTCCAACACTTCATCACCTTATTTTGCTTTTAATGAAGAAAATCTCCTATGGCATGCTATTTATTATCTGAAAAGTAAAGTCTTAAGTCTGACTTATTATTCAGATAAACAGCATCTTTGACAAAAACAAAATGAAACATTTTTGCATGATTCTAGTGCAAACATAGATTATGTAACACAAATACACCATTAAAAATTTTTTCCTATATATGGGATAGGAAAACATGGATTTTCTTCCTGGAAACATTTCACAGATTCTTTTGTTGAACACCTATGCCATGGATCACTCTGACTCTAGCCCCCTTCAGCTGAGGGAAAGCAACAGTTCTAAGTGTTCCTGTTTCCCCCAGGGAGTGTTTCCCAGGAGCTCAGCAACATTTCACTGCTTTGTGCCACGCCTCTGAGTACTTTGTTCTATCCTTGGCATGGCACGGTAGCTCCTGGGGCTGCTGCCCAAACCCTACTGGCTTGCTGATAATTTATCTCACTCTTGGAAGAAGGTGCTCCAGAGTTAATTTTTTTCCACAGCCCAGTCCCCTCAGGGTATGATGATTTAGGGTGGAGAGGGGGAAGACAGTGAAGGCCTCTCTCTCTCTTCTTTTGTGTTAATTTCTTTTAGGGGTGGGGGTCTTAAAGTAACTTATCTAAGGTCCCTGTGTGTTCTAAGAGAAGCGGCTTTTTCTTATTGCTTATGGTTGTTTTTTTCTTTTTTCCTTAGAGTCAGCTGTGTCTGTTTAGGGGCTAGATCAGAGTTTTCGCTCTGTCTCTGATATGCTTATATACCAGACTTCCTTTTTAAATAATAATATCATGCCCGGTAATATTTTCTTAGCTAAAAGCAAAATGAGGACATGAAGTGTTAGACTAAATAATTCAAGTAGAAAAATTTTCATTTTCTATTTAGTATTTGTGTGTGTGTGTGTGTGTGTGTGTGTGTCTGTGTGTGTCTGTGTGTGTGTGTTGTGTGTGAGATGGAGTCCCATATCACCCAGTTTGGTCTGCAATTCTTGGGTCTTCAATTCTTGATCTTCCTGCCTCAGCCTCCTAACTAGCTGGGACTATCAGCATGTACCACTGTTTCCAGCCATCCCTATATTTGTCTTCAATCAAAAGGGTTATCAGGAACACCTCCAGAACTTTAAAATATGAATTTTCAGATTCACTCACCGAATCCCTATTTTCATAAGTTTGTTCCAAGCATCTGCATTTTTATAAGTTCCAAAGAGGGTTGTAGTATATACCCTTAGTTGAAAACATTGCCCTATGTATTCATACCTTTGCTCTCCCACTCCCCAGAATAAAGACAGGTAACACCCTCTCTTTAAATTGCCTTTTTTGTTTGTGAGGAGAAAACATTCAAAATTTTATTCTCCAACAAACAGACAGCATTGGCAGGTATAACTACAGGGTTTTCTCCTTAGATCATATATTCATGAGGCAATATTAGCTTAACATTGAGAAAGCCAATGGTATGTTCTCTATAACAATATCCACTTCATGTATAAACAGGTACTATTATTACGTTCACTTACAATTCCAGAAGGAAAGGCATCAATTGGAAAAATTTTTTTGGATCCTAAAATCAGATACAGTAACAGAGACAAAACTTTGGCTAACAGTCTTGATCTACTTTTCAGTAAGGGCCTTCCACAATGAGGGAGAAGCGTTCTCTGCCCAGAAATTAGGGTCTTTCTCCTTCTTCATTAAACCATTGGTACAACATTTCATTGTTTGCTCAACATTATTAAATGTACAAAAGAGCATTAAAAAAAGCAATTACAAAAATATCTTGAATATCCAGCTATTCTTACCAATATGTGAATTCTTAGATTTACAAGAGGGCCTGGGAATACTTCGGTGGTCTTCAAATAGGAAAATAAGACACTCTGGATACAAAAATAAAAGGTATATCCCCTTTTGGCTAGAATGCACATGCCCCAGTATTTCCTGCTATGTTCCATACTGATTATTAAATGTGTTTCTTTGCTCAGCTCTTCTCAGTTCTTTATCTCTTCTGACCAACAGGACCTTTTTAATGTTAGGTCCCAGGGATAGATCTGAATGACAGCTATAGCCATTAATTGAGAACTCTTACATTTCTTATTATCTGTCTATGTATCTGTCTACTTATCCATCTATCCATTGATCTATCTTAATTTATTCATCCATTTATGACATGTTTGTTTATGCTTATTGAGTACTTGCTGTCTGCTGGATACTGAAGATACAAAGGTGAGCATGGCAAACCTGGTCCTTGACTTCAAGGAGAAGGAATCATTAATGTTTGCACAAATAGGTAATTATAAACTGTGATAAAGACCACAAAAGTCAACGTGAGATTGTTTGACGAGAACTTCAGATCTGGGCTGGTGAAGTCATGAAAATTTTGCTGAGGAAATAACCTGGAGTTAAAACCTGAAGAGTGAATAGATGTGTCAGGGTATTGGAGGTAGACATGTATTTTGAATCATTTCCTTAAGTAGACTACCAGAAGTGCAATTTATGGGTCAAAGGACATGACTTTTAAAAATCATTTAAACTGGCCGGGAGCAGTGGCTCATGCCTGTAATCCCAGCACTTTGGGAGGCCGAGGCGGGTGGTTCACGAGGTCAAGAGATCGAGACCATACTGGTCAACATGGTGAAACCCCGTCTCTACTAGAAATACAAAAATTAGCTTGGCATGGTGGTGCGTGCCTGTAATCCCAACTACTCAGGAGGCTGAGGCGGTGGAATTGCCTGAACCCAGGAGGCGGAGGTTGCAGTGAGCCGATATCGTGCCATTGCACTCCAGCCTGGGCAACAAGAGCGAAACTCCGTCTCAAAAAAAAAAAAAAAAAAAAAATCATTTAAACTTTTTAATTATAATTGTTTCCTTTAAATTTTAAATTTATTTAAAATTATTTTTATGTAATTCAAACTTAAGAGGAGTTACAAATATAGTATACCTTTTTTTTTTTGCCTTGAACGATTTACAGGTTTTCACTATGATGCCCCAGAACCCCAAAATACTTTGTGTGAATAGCTTTCAAACAGGGACATTCTCTTACACAAGCACAATATGATAATAAAATTCTTGGAATTAGCATTGAATTATTCGTACTTACTAGTCCTTAGACCTCATTTGAGTCTAGCCAGTTTTCCCAAGTGAAGTCTTTTGTAAAAAAAGCTCCAGTTCAGAATCAGGTGTTGCATCTTGTTATCAGTCTTGAGTTGGCTTCAGTCTTGAACATTTCCTCAGTCTTTTTTTGACTTTGATGATTTTGACCCTTGAAGATCACTGTCTGATTATTTCGTAGAATGTTCTTGCAGTTGAATTTCCTGATATTTCTTCGTGATTAGGTTCAGGTGATGCATCTTTGGCAGGAATACCACAGAAGTGTGTTCTCATTGCATTCTGTTAGGTGGCACAAGGTTTCAGTTTGTCCCATTACTGATGATGCTCAAGTTGTTCACCTGATTAAAGTGGTGTCTACAGAATTCTCTTCTAAAAAGTTACTTTTTTCTTTTGAAATTAATAAATATTTTGAAGCTGAAAATATCCCATTCTTTATGAAACTTTCAGTTTATTCTTTTTGATATTTATAACAGATTGGACTTACTGTTTTCCTCTTTTATGCAATGGGTTATAATCTACTACTATTATTATTTAACTTGATGCTCAAATTATCTCATATTTGACTGGCTTCTGTGTCCCATTGCTACCATGGCTGCCCCTCTCCATTGAGGATGCCCTCCTCAGCCATCGTGGGGCACCAACACTCTGAGCTGAGTTGCTAATCAACATGGATGCCCTCTTTTCCCTGCTCAGGATCCAGTATCCTTTACCAGCTGTCCACACCTCCTGTTTGTGGAGGAGCTATGGAGGAGGTATGGACAGCCACCATTTATGTGGAGACGTCCTTCTCAGCCTTCGTGGGGTCCAACACTCAACATTGGTTGCCACACACTTCTCAACCTAATCAAGCTCTAACACCCTGTTCCCTATGCAGCTTGGGGCTCCCTGCTATCTATACATTTTTCCAACTTTTGCTATTTTGCCATATTTCTTTCAAATTTTTTCTCTATACATTTAACATAGTGCTGATAACTATGATTTTTAAATCCCATTTATTTATTTTTAATAATTTCAACTTTTATTTTAGATTTGGGGGTACATGTGCAGGTTTGTGACATGGATATATTGTGTGATGGGGAGGTTTAGGATATGAACAATCCCATCATTCAGATAGTGAGAATAGTACCCAACGGTGAGTTTTTCAACTCTCTCTCCTCATCTTCTCTCCCTACTCCGTTAGTCTTTAGTGTCTCTTGTTTCTATCTTTATGTCCACTAGTACCCAGTGTCTAGCTCTCACTTATAAGTGAGAACACAATGTCTTTGATTTTCTGTTTCTGTGTTGATTTACTTAGATTATGGCCTCCAGCTGCATCCATATGGCTGCAAATGATATGATTTCATTTCTTTTTATGGCTGTGTACTAATCCATGGTATATATGTACCATATTTTCTTTATCCAATCCACTGTTGATGGGCACATATATTGATAGCATGTCTTTGAAATTGTGAATAATATAGCAATGAACATAAGAGTGTATGTGTAGGATGATTATTTTTCTTTTGCATATATACCCAATAATGGGATTGCTGGGTTGAATGAGTCTGCTTTAAGTTCTTTAAGAATCTCCAAACTGCTTTCTACATTGGCTAAACTAATTTACATTCCCACCAACAATGTAAAAACATCCATTTTTCTCCACAGCCTCACCAGTATATTATTTTTTGACTGTTTAATAATGGCCATTCTAGCTGGTGTGAGATGGTGTCTCATTGTGGTTTTGATTTGCATTTCTGTGATGATTAATGATGTGGAGCATTTTTTTTTGTATTTTTTTTGGCTACTCATATGTCTTCTTTTGAGAAGTGTCTGTTTATGTCTTTTGACCACTTTTTTGTGGAGTTACTTGTTTTTTGCTTGTTGGATTTTTAAGTTCCTCACAGATTCTGGATATTAGACCTTTGTTGGATGCATAGTTTGAGAATGTGTTCTCCCATTTTGTAGGTTGTCTGTTTACTCTGTTGACAGTTCCTTTTTCTATGCAGAAGCTCTTTAGTTTAATTAGGTCTCACTTGTCAATTTTTTGTTTTTGTTGGAATTGCTTTTGAGGACTTAGTCATAAATTATCAAGGCTGATGTTCAGAATAGTATTTCTTAGGTTTTCTTCTAGGATTCTTGTAGTCTGAGGTCTTACATTTAAATCTTCAATCCATCTTGAGTTAATGTTTATATATGGTGAAAGGTAGGGATCCAGTTTTATTCTTCTGCATTTGCCTAGCCAGCTGTCCCAGCATCATTTACTGACTAAGGTGTCCTTTCCCCGTTGCTTACTTTTGTCAACCTTCTTGCAGATCAGATGGCTGTATCATGTGGCTTTATTTTTGGTTTCTCTATTCTGTTCCATTGGTCTATATATCTGTTTTTGTACCAGTTCTGTGGTGTTTTGTTTACTGTAGTCTCTTAGTATTGTTTGAAGTTAGGTAATGTGATGCCTCTGGCTTTGTTCTTTTTGCTTGGGACTGTTGTGGCTACTTGGGCTCATTTTTTGATTCCGTGTGAATTTTAGAATAGTTTCTCTAGTTCTATGAAAGATGACATTGGCAGTTTGATAGAAATAGTGTTGACTCTGTATTGCTTAGGGCAAAAATGGCCATTTTAACAATATTGACTCTCCAGTCCATGAGCATGGAAGGTTTTTCAATTCGTTTGTGTCATCTATGATTCCTTTCAGCAGTATTTTGTAGTTTTCCTTGTAAAGATCTTTCACCTCCTTGGTTAGATTTATTCCTAGATATTTTATTTTTTGTGTGTAGCTGTTTTAAATGGGATAGCTTTCTTGATTTGGCTCTCAGCCTCAACATTATTGGTGTATAGGAATTCTAGTTTTTTTTTTACATTGATTTTTGTATCTTGAAACATTACCGAAGCTATCTATCAGTTCCAGGAGCCTTAGTGGAGTCTTTAGGGTTTTCCTAGGTATAGAATCACATTGTCAGTGAGGAGAGATAATTTGACTTCTAATCCTATTTGGATGCCTTTTATTTCTTTCTCTTGCATGATTATGATTGCTCTGACAAGGACTTTCACTACTATGTTGAATAGGAGTGGTGAAAGTGAGTGTTCTTGTCTTGTTTACACAAGACACATTTTCTCAAACCACTAAGAATGTTTCATAAATGTGATTTTAAATGACTTGAAATGAACAGAATATTTTTGTCTTAATTGCACATTGCTGCCTTAAGATAGACTTCTAGAAGAGGAATTACTAGGTCAAAAATGCCAATATTTACAGTTCTTGATACACATTTTCAATAATCATTTCAGAAAGGTTACGTATTCAAATATTCCTTTTACTTTTTTTTTTTTTTTGAGACAGAGTCTAGCTCTGTCGCCCATGCTGGAGTGCAGTGGCACGATCTCGTATCACTGCTACCTCCACCTCCCAGATTCAAGCGATTCTCCCACCTCAGCCTCCTGAGTAGCTGGGAGTACAGGTGCCTGCCGCCATGCCTGGCTAATTTTTTGTATTTTAGTAGAGACAGGTTTTCACTGTGTTACCCTGGCTGGTCTTGAACTCCTGAGCTCAGGCAATCTGCCTACCTTGGCCTCCCAAAGTGCTAGGATTACAGGCATGAGCCACCGATTTCTAAGTTAAATGCAATGCTGTGCCAATAAAAATATCATTAGATTCTTTGAATGAGCTAAACAATTTTATTTTAAAGTTTGTTGAGATGAATAAACAAAGAATGGCTGGAAGAATCTTGAAAACGAAAAGCAGCATATGGGTGTAGGGGAGCCACCCTTATCAGCTTCTCTACTGAAAAGAGTATGATATTGGTGAGTGTGTAGACAGAAGTCCAATGAAACAGAACAGAAAATCCAGAAATGGACCCAAATATATACCAAAATTTAGTATATGAAAAAGGTGACACCTCAAATAAATATGTGGTGTTAGGATAGATAGCCATATGGAAAAAGATAAAATTGGATCTGTCCCTTCCTCCATATACCAGGACAAACTGCAAATGTTTCAGAGACATAGCTAAAAAATGAAACCATGGAAGTACTAGAAGAAAACTTAAGTTTCTAATATGAACAAAAATTAGAAGCATAAAAAAACTGATAAATTTAACTACATAAAAAAATCTTCCAGCCTTAGGCCTGTAATCCCAGCACTTTGGGAGGTAGATGTGGGTGGATCGCTTGAGCCCAGGAATTTGGGACCAGCCTGAGCAACATGATGAAATCTCATCTGTACTAAAAATACAAAAATTAGTTAGGTGTAGTGGTATGTACCTATATTCTCAGCTACTTGGGAAGCTGAGGTAGGAGAATCATCTGAGCCTGGGAAATTGAGGCTGTAATGAGACATAATTGTGCCACTGCAAATCTAGCCTGAGTGATGGGTAAAATGACAACTGAGAAAAAAAAAGGTTACTCATTTCAGGGACAAAGGACTAATAAATCTAATAATAAAAAAAGAAAGTGATAAAAAGCATAGTAGAAAATGGGCAAAAAATATGAGAACTTTACAAAAAAATTTGTAAAATATATTTAAAATGTATTAAAAGATGCATTGCTCATAATAAGATAAATGTATACTAAGATTATGCTGAGATGCCATTTTCAATTACCAGATTGGTGAAATTCCAAAAGTTTACAATATTTTGTTGGTGAGGCATGGGGAATACAAAATGGCATAGCAGCTATGGAGGGGAATTTAGCAAAACTACATATGTGTCTCTTTCTTTCAACCAGTAATCCCACTTTAATGAATTTATCCTCAGATACACTGATAAACATATGACATGTCAGGGTAGTGGGAAAGATTGGAGTCAACTCAAATGGCCTTCAACAGGGTGTTGGCTAAAAAAATTATGATTCATACCTAGTAGATCAGTAACTATGCTGAAATAATGCTTTATAACAAACCACCCCAGAAACCTTTGCAGAAGGTTGATTTTTAAGGAATGCATGTGTTGTATTATAGCAGAAACACACATACACAGGATGGTACATATCTTTTATTTTACACAAATAATAGCACACTATACACACTTCTTTGTGCCTTGCCATTTCACTTAACAATATATATTATAGCTAATTGTATATCTCTATATAAAAAGCTTCCCTATTTTTTGTTGTGGCTATATGTTATTTCATGGTATGAATACACTATTATTTATTAAACCAATCTCTTATTGAAAGATGTTTAAGTTGCTCTCAATTCTTTATTATTAAGAAATGCTAGGTCTGTCGGGCATGGTCGCTCATGCCTGTATACCCAGAATTTTGGGAGACTGAGGCAGGTGGATCGCCGAGGCAGGTGGATCACCTGAGATCAGAAGTTTGAGACCAGCCTGGCCAACATGGTGAAACCGCATCTCTACTAAAAATACAAAAATTAGGCAGGCGTGGTGTTACACGCCTGTAGTCCCAGTTACTCGAGCGGGAGACTGAGGCAGGAGAATCACTTGAACTGAGGAGGCAGAGGTTGCAGTGAGCCGAGATCATGCCATTGCACTCCAGTCTGGACGACAAGAGTGAAACTTTGTCTCAAAAAAAAAAAGGGGGTTCTGCAATGCATTGCTATGTATGTGTATATATACATACATAGACATACACACATATAATTTTGCACAGATGTGAATATATTTTGGCTACTTTCCCAGAAAGAGAAATTTTCAGCACATTTGAAATTCCCCTTTCTTCCAGCACTTCAGTGTTGACTCTGTTTCTTGTTTAGATTTCATATATAGTGATACATTAATTCTTTGAAGAATACCTCTCAGGCTCTTGTTTTTAGAGATAGAATAAAGTTGCAGTAGAGACCAGGAGCAATGTGTTTCCTTTTCTGTTTACAAAATTACCTGTGATCAACATATGGGAAAAGCATGGTCATCAAAAGGAAAAATATACAATTATATTTCTACTATTTATTCTTGTTAGTTCACTGACTGAAACTAAAATATGGTTTATTACAATGGATGAAAATTTGGAAATAAATAATTAATTTGCATAATCAAGCAATCTGCATTATATTGCATAAGGGACAATAAGAAAGTGAATTACATACAAGGCTAGACTTCATGCTTTGACAAACAAAATGTAGCAGAATAGTTTCTTTAAGTGGAACTTCTGCACAATATTTCCACATGAGATATAGGTAGCATGGATTAAATAGAGATGTTAAGAATTTCTTTTTAGTTTTTTTGTTTTTTGTTTTGGTCTTTCTGAAGGATGACTTACCATTACTTGAGGGGGATTTAAGGAACTCATACATAAAAAATAGATGTTGGCCATTATTATCATGAAAGAAAAGTGGTTTACAGCATGGAAAGTATCTTGGAAGTTTACACAGATTTGGAAAGAAAGTGATCAAGGCTTAGAGGATGCACTGAACAACACAGGAAGAAAAGAAGGCAAGCGCAATGTGAGAACATCAGCTCTAAAAACTGAAGTGTAGTCTGCTGGCTGTGAATTCTCACAAATCCCTAGTCATGAACTTTCCCTCATTTTCCTCAATAAATGTGTATTTGTATATATGCTTGTGTATGTTTGCTTTTTGCATTTCCTCAGACAACTGAGAAATACTTTGTACTTCAATATCCAGTGTTTACATGTCTTACAGCACCTTTGCTCCTTGTGTGTTAGTTTTTCCTTCAGTCCACTTAATTTTAAAGCTGAACTTCTTTTCCACTCAGCAGTCTTTCCTGTAATTTAAAGCCATGAAATTGATTGCATTTCCTTCTCAGTGCATCCATCCACCATGCAAAGACTCTTTTATTTTCTTATTTGTGGAAATTTCTTGCTGTCACATTTTGGCACTCTTCCAGACAATAAGCAGTTCTGTAGCGTTGGCAAAAGCCATGTATCTAGTTCTAAAGATATGTACCCCCCACCCCCACCCCCGTGTATCTTAAATTTCCTCTTGACCTGACCTTTCTCTTTGCCCTGGCTTGACTAATCTGAGCTTATCTGAGAGTGCTGGCTTTGCCAAGTTCCTTCTGTTTGTGAGCTGAATTAATCAAAAGGCATCAACATCAATCTTCTTCTGCTAGTACGTGCACACATATACACACACACACACAACACGCACACACACACACACACCCATCATATCATTGGGGAAAGTTATCGTGTTGACATTTTTGGGGGAGATGGTTATAAAGGTAGCATGTGGAAGGTGGAGAGTAATCATAGATATTCAGTCTATCTTGCAGGACAAATTGCCTGGTTCAAATGGTGAGCTACTCTAATTATATTCGGAGTAGGCGACATAATGTATTCACTTCTTTCCTTTTCATGTGGCAAGTGGTACTTGTGTAAACAGAGGGAGAATAGTACACATCTGTTCTGTTTCCAGTCCTATGATTCAGACTATTTTAAGTTGCCAGGAACCAGGAAAGTCTGGAGCCATTGTTTGCTGACATAATCAATGGAGTTCAGTCGGGAAATAGGAGCAGCCAAATGTTCCCCAAAACGGAGGTGGTGTGGCTTCCATCAGCCCACCAATGTTACTTCAAAACTTACTCAACTGAACAAAATTGCAGATGAAATAAATAATCTAAGTTCATTTTTCTCATCATTACGATTGCCAAAAAACTAAGTTTCTTTTAGCGACCCAGCACTATATTAATTTTCTGCTAGGCAGAATATTTCTCTAGCTTTCTGTGGAGGTCTATTAGTCAACCATGGATTCCTTTTCCCATAATACCACCTGGAATATTACCAACCTGTGGTGAATTTAATTTTAACCGCCATGTCACATTATTTTCTTCCTCCCTTCCTTTCTTTTATTCAATATGTATTGAAGGTCTATTTGCTAAACATCATGCAAGGTACCAGGGACACAGTAGTGAAAACGTGACACCAGGACACTAGAGTCTAGGAGAGAAGAAATACTTTAAAAATGAGTGAATTATGATTATAATATGTGCTACAGAGGGGAGGTACAAGATAAGTATGTATACCAGCATGAACTAACCCACCTGTGGCAGTGACATTTAAAGGGTGACTTGGAGAGTGAGTAGGAGTTACTGAGACAAAGAGTTTGAACATAAGGACAGAGCTCATGGGATCTTTGTCAGCCAGAGGGAATGGAATACATAAAGGCTGTAAGACCTAAAGGAACTGGGTGAAATTTAAGAAATCTCAAAAGGAGTAATGAGGCCTGGACTCAGAATGAATGGAGTGTCTGAAATATTATGCTGAGGCCAGAGGAACCAGGACCTTGTAATCAGGTTAACAGTTTAAAGTTTATCCTATTATAATATTTAGGGTTTATCTTGTTGCAATAGGTTGCCTGTGAGATGAAACTAAAGAAAACAGACACAAGGCACACTGAGATATTAATTAATTAATTAATTAATTAATTAATGGCAGGGTCTCACTCTGTCACCCAGACTGGGGTGCATTGGCACAATCATGGCTCACTGTAGCTTCAACCTCCTGAGCTCAAGTGATTCTCCTGCCTAGCTCCATGAATAGCTGGGACCATAGCTACTTCTGGGATCAAGCCATCCGCCCACCTCGGCCTCCCAAAGTGCTGAGATTACAGGCTTGAGCCACTGTACCCCCGCACAAAGATTTGAAAGAGATGAACTGTTATTCTAATCTGGTCAGCAATTTCATTTGTAAAGTGAAACCATTACTTTATCTTTTTTGTTTTGGGAAGATCTCTTTTTGTGTCTCAATTGTGGTTTTAGAAGACAAATTGAAACCCACTCATCTAAGTGTAATGGGAGACAATTTTGGTGGAGAATCACCTCATTCTTGCTCTGTAGAGAGCTGTGTGTTGTCTCCTCAATAACCACAAACCTGTGAAACTTAAAGACTAGAGAATGAATTATCCCACTTTTATAGGGAGCTATGGGGCCTTCAGAGAGGTATAGAATTATAATCACTCCTGGAGTTCAAAATTATTGCTCTTTTTCTGATAGATCAAGGTAGATGAGGCCATCTCATAGGAAAGAATGAAGTGCTTTCTTCCCCCTTCCTCTCCAAAGAACCTATCGGTGATGTTTAGTTAGGGTCTGGTTGGGAGAAAATGGAAGGCATTGTATGCATTCTGGATATGGAGGGTTTATCTTGTTGCAGTAGGTTGCCTTTGAGAAACTAAAGAAAACAGACACAAGGCACATTGAATTTGTTTATATTTATTTATTTATTTATTATTCATTCATTCATGGCAGGGTCTCACTCTGTCACCCAGACTGGGGTGTATTAGCACAATCATGGCTCACTGTAGCTTCAATCTCCTGGGCTCAAGTGATCCTCCTGCCTAGCCCCATGAGTAGCTGGGACCATAGCTACTCCTGGGCTCAAGCCATCTGCCCATCTCGGCTTCCCAAAGTGCTGAGCCACTGCACCCGGCACAAAGATACAGGAAAATAAAGGTTTCATAACTGCTGGAAGAACTTCAGGAACAAAGACCATGAAAGCTGAACTGATGATGTTGTCCTGCAGCAGTGATTTGGGTGATTTTCGAAGAAGCCCAAGTAGAAGTTACTTTGATCTTCACTTCAGCAGTGTATCTGTCTGCAGTTGCCCACCACTGCCTCCACAGAGTAGCAGCCTTTCCTTTTCTGCCTTCTAGATCTCATGCAAATGCCTCTCATTAGCTAACTGTGACCTGGAACCGCAGAAGGAAGTGGAGTCTGGAAATGTATTTCCTGATTACTCTTATGTAATGCACAAGAGACCTTTGAAAAGGATGGCAATGATGTCAAATTGACAATGGGACAGTTCGGCCCAGGTGATGACCCTGGTTTAACAGCAAAGCTTTGGCTGTTGTGAGGGGAAGAGGGTTCCCAGCGTAACAGACTGCCACTCTGACAGTGTGGATATATGCTAAGGTTTCCTGTATTTGTCAGGTTGCTCCAGAGAAACAGAACCAATTAGATATTTAGATGTAGATATATTTATATACGCACATACAGATTTACTTAAGGAACTGGCTCATGTGATTATGAGGGTTGGCAAGTCCAAAATCTGCAGGGTGAGTTGGCAGGCTGGAGACCCAGGGAAAAGCCAATGTTGCAGTTCAAGTCCGAGAGCTGTGTGCTGGCAGAATTACCTCTTGCTCAGGGAGGTCAGTCTTTTGTTTTATTCAAGCTTTCAACAGATGGAGGAGGCTCACTCACATTATGGAGGGCAATCTGCTTTACTCAAAGTCCACTGATTTAAATGCTAATCTCATCCAAAACACCCTCACAGAAACATCCACGATAAAGTTTGACCAAATATCTGGACACTGTGGCCTAGCCAAGTTGATGCACATAATTAACCATCATTACCACTGCTAGACAGTGTTTTGAAACAAAGTTTTATATCAATATGCCTCAAGTGAAAAATTCATCTTCTTTTTATGTATATATGGTTTAGTTCTCCCCTTTTAAACTAAAGAATGTGATAATTATTTCTTCCCTTTCTCTTAGATTTTACAAAAAGAATAGAGACATCTTTTTAGGCCATATTTTCTTAATATTTTATTAGTGTTTTGAAACAAAGTTTTATATCAATATGCTTGAAGTGAAAATTTCATATTCTTTTTATGTATATATGGTTTAGTTCTCCCCTTTTAAATCAAAGAATGTGATAATTATTTCTTCCTGTTCTCTTGGATTTTACAAAAAGTAAAGTAGAGACATCTCTTCAGGCCATATTCTCTTAATATTTCATCATTAATTTATTCATTTGTTCAGTCTTTCAACAAGAAAGATGATTCTTGTTATTGATGATTTACACACTCATGATAACACAGTGATATGAATAAAAGATCAGGCCCAGAAAAAGACCTTAAACTAGAGAGCAATACAAGCATTTTACTGTAGTTGCAAAAACAAATAAGGAAAATGCAAGTGCAAAAGACATTATATTTACAAGCCTTTAAGAGATGAGCCAAAAGTTCAAAGAGGGGTATTTTATGAACAAATTAAACAAATGAAAATTTACAAGTTTTACAAATTTTACAAATCACAATATCTGCAGGTATGTTCCTGAATAAAATTGAAGATGAGTGAAGGCAGTTTTATTGAAACAGTTTTTAATGTCGACTAATATGATGTGTTTTGGAACCAAATGTCTTAGTAAAGAATACACAGACCCTAACACATATTTAATGAATCTTTCGTTGGGCCCCCAGTTTCCTTTCTGATCTCAAGACTGTTGTCTTGCCAGTGGCTATACTTTTCAAGAAGGTAACTGCCATGGTTGATACAGGATTACTACATTCAGAGGTAGCTGAGATGGCAGTTACTAGCTTTATGACAGTGCACAGTTCACAACATTATCACCAATACTGTGGGTGTGAATAAAATAAAAACTGTGGTAGGTTTAATTCTAAGATGACTTCCAATGACCCTCACCTTCATCTAATCCTCTCTACTTTGACTATGGATGAAACTTGTGAATATAATGAGACATCTACTCCTGTGTTTATGTTACACTCCATGGCAGAAGGGAGGTTATATTGAGTGGGCTTGACTGAATCAGTTAAACTCTGTAATAGAAGAGAGGCTTCTCTGGAGGATACCAGAAGGGAAATCAGAGTTTTGCAGCAGCAGAGACATTCTGGCTGGCCTTAAGGAACATATCATGAACATACCATGTTAATGGCCACTTGACAGGGAACAGCAGGAGGTCTCAAGAAATTGGTTGACAACCAGCAAGGAAACAGGGACCGCAGTCACAAAACCTCCAGGAACTAAATTCTGCCAAGAGTTAGAATGAGCTTAGAAGTAGATTGTTTTTCTCAAACCCTCCAGATGAAAACTCAACTCAACTGACATTTGATTTCTTCCTGTGATACCCTAAGCAGAGAATCCAGGCATGTGGTGTCAGACTTGTGACCAACAGAACTGTGGGCTAACAAATGGGGGTGTTTTAAGCTGCTAAGTTAGAGGTGATTTGTTGTGCAGCAAGAGAAAACTAAGAGAAAAACAAAAACAAAACAACTTTTATCCAACTTTCTTTGGGATGTGAAATTGTGCTGAGACTGGTCTTGGGGTACCCTCATCTTAGTCAGCTCAAATAGGTAAGGGAGGGTTCTGAGGTCAATGGCGAGGTCACATGGATGAGAGCAGAATCCCATGACGCAAACTCAGTTTCTTTAGAAGAGGCCCACTGCAACCCTTGGAAAATCTAGGAACAGCCAAGAAGGGTATTTTATCCATAATCTTTGAGGATATTGTTGAGTCTATTTGGGTTCCCTACTTTCTATCACTTATATTCCTATGAGCATGAGGTGTAGAATATTCAGCTAACTTATTAGTCATTCCAGGACTTGATATTATGGTAATTCCTGCTTGTCTGCTGTTTCACTTTGTGCAGATTCATTACCCATGGTCAACTGCTATCTGAAAAGATTAAAAGGAAAGTTCCAGAAATGATCAATTCATAACTTTTTAAATTGTGTGCCATTCTGGGTGGTGTGATGAAATTTCTTGCCATCATGTTCCATCTCATCCAGGATGTGACTTCTGTCTTTATCCAGCAAATTCATGCTGTAGCTGGTTCCTGCCTGTGAGTCATTCAGTAGCAGTCTCCGTTATCAGATTGAAAAAGCATAGTATATTTAGGATTTCATACTATTCTTGGTTTCAGAATCCACTGCAGGGATTGGAATGTATTCCCTGCTGAAAAGGGGAAACTGTATACTTCATGTTTGACCCAAAGCAAATTCAAGTATATGACTCAAATAATCACTTTGTAATGTTCAGTTCAGAGTTGCTGAGTACTAGTTCTGTTGTTTTGTTTTGTTTTTGTTTGCGACAGGGTCTCAGTCTGTTGCTCAGGCTGGAGTGCAGTGACATGACCATGGCTCACTGCAGCCTTGATCTCATGGGCTCAAGTGATCCTCCTACCTCAGCCTTTCAAGTAGCTAGGACTACAAGCATATGTTAATTTTTGATTTTTTGTGGAGACAAGATCTCACTATCTTACCCAGGCTGGTCGTAAACTCCTGAGCTCAAGCAGTTCTCCCACCTGGACCTTCCAAAGTGATGGGATTACAGATACAAGCCACTGTGCCTGGCTAATACTTTTTTTTTTGGGGGCGGGTAATGTTTCACTTTTTAACTGGTGAGACATAATTTTTAAAAATTTTTAATAAGTATACTGTCATAGTTTGAATAGCAAGAATTATATCTATTTCAAGAAAGCCAGATCAAATAAAGAATCCAAGTGTGTAAAGTTAAAGACTTCTTGAGAAAAATATAAAATGCAAATTTAGATTTGTACCTTCTTCATTAATCATGTTATTTAAAATTAAGTTGCTCTCTTCTATTTTATTTTATTATTTTTGTTTGAGATGGAGTCATACTCTGTTACCAGGCTGGAGTGCAGTGGCATGATCTCAGCTCACTGCAACCTCCACCTCCTGGATTCAAGCAATTCTCCTGCCTCAGCCTCCCAAATAGGTGGGACTACAGGTGCACACCACCACGTCCAGCTAATTTTCATGTTTTTAGTAAAGACAGGGTTTCACCATGTTGACCAAAATGGTCTCAATCTGTTGACCTCGTGATTCACCTGCCTTGGCCTCCCAAATGGCTGGGATTACAGACGTGAACCACCACACCTGGCCTGCTCTTCTTTATTTTATCCTCTTGTGGTGGGGATGAGGTCTTATGTGAAGGTTCATGACTTGTCAAGTGGTGTATGGGCTGGACCAAACCTCCATTTGTTCTCCTAGCTAGGCCCTTTTGTCCAGAAATGAACAGGTATGTAGCAGCACCAGGGGAGAGTCATTTGAGTAAATGTAAAACATGCTGAGGATGAAGAGGAACGCTTATGTTTCAAAAACTAAGGGCATTCATACCTCCATGGGAAAGCAAGTCTACTCAAATTCTTTTCCAAGCCAAACAAAGTCGAATGATCATCAGGGTTTATAATAAGGTGTTGGAAATACGTACTTCAGAAGGAAATGAGAGTAAAATTGGATGAGTAAAGATGAATAGATGGGATATATAAAGCAGGAGTTGGTGAACTTTTTGTTAAAGGGCCAGATAGTAAATATTTTAGGCTTTGTGGACTATACAGTCTCTTTTGAAACTATTAACCTCTGCTTGAAAGCAGCCATAGAAAATATGTAAATGAACGGGTGTGGCTTTTTTCCAATAAAACTTAATTTACAAAAATGAGGTGGAGATACAGGGGAGCATAGTTTACAGTATAGATTACTGAGAAAAAGGGTTCTCTGAGGCATTTTGTTGATGTAACTCTAATACTGATGCAGAAAGAGCTCCAAATCTGAGTAACAAGTATTGGTAAATTATCCAACATACACACTCCTTACAAGATGAAAATAACATTTGATAACCAGTTTTCATTTATAGATCTACAAACACCAGGAATGGAAGTTTTATATTTCTCTGTGCCTGACAAATGAAACTTCCATTCCTGGTGTTTGTAAATCTATATATCCCCTGTAATATATACCTGTGAAGAGGAAAAAAAGGGGCAAATAACCTAAATTTCATATAAAATGTTACTCTTTAATTTTATCTTGCAGTGTCAAATTTAAACAATATATATGGATATGTGTTATGATTCCTGGAATCAAGGTGAATTGTATTTCTTTTCCTTCATAGCAACTAGCTGTTATAAGGGGTGATGTTTCTTGGGCTGGCCTCACTAATGGAACTCAGATGTTTACTCAGATAAGAAATTCTCCAGAGAAACTCACTGTAAGCAAAATACCTGAAGAGATATGAGAAAGGGATTAGGCCATAAAAACAGACTTTTTTCAATGGAAAAAAAACCCTGCAGGATCCCAGCAATTTATTCATTTCCTGAGTATCTGAATGTATTATTCCATAGCATAAGTGATAGGATATTTTGCTCTTTGAGAACAAATTTCCCAGAGTTCTCAAACTCTCAAAGCTTGAAAAGAATCAGTCTTAGAAAAGATCCATGTAATCGTGTGTGTGTGTTCGAGTGTTCTCAAGATGAAGATAGACTGTTCAGCAAAGTCTTTTTAAAGAATTATGTGGAATAGGTGGGCACTGATAGTTTCTTGGGCAACTGGACATCTGAACCTTAGTGTTTCATGCAGCGGGCAGATTCCTTTGGCCACATCAGCCCTCCCACATTGTTTATTGCAGTTTATAACCTCTCCTTATACACCAAAGGGGAAGACCTTTATGAAGGAGTTCACAAAGCTGTTCTGGTTTCTTAAGGCAACTAAGGCCAGCTGGAATATTCACTGTGATACACTTTATTTTGTAAGATTTTTGCATCTCATTGAAAACTGGCAGTTAACAGATCTCAGAGGCAGAGTTTAGATTTTGATTGTCATTTAATACTGCTGGAAAGAAATTAAATTCTAGTGGGGCCAGACTTTAATGAAAGCAAATTGATCTCCTCCATAGCACATTGATGAAAAGAAAGCTCAAAGATTTAAGAACTTTCTGAATTCTCTTGACTCTTCACTGCTAATTAGTACCATGACCATTATTTAACAATGTATAAAGTACTTTGGTACTTGTTTTGACTTGTTTTTAATTATCTCTCTAATTTCCCATGGCACCTTTTAGTGCTACACTTGCTGCTAACAAATATACAAACTGTGGACAATGGTAGATTTTTTTTTACTTATAAAACAAAATTTTGTTTTTCTTAGGTTTGGAGTTCATTTCTGTGCAGTTAAAGATAGGAAGCGATTAGTACCTTTCTTCTAATGCCATTTTGAAAGTTTATGAAAAAGAAAACATCATGTGATAGAAAATTGGTTAGGTAATGCAGTGGGTGAAATTTTGAATCGTACTCTCTTCGTGGAGCTAGATAGATTTTCCCATACTGGTTTTGGGGTGGAGATGGTATGTTTCTATGAGGTTGGAGTCTAACAGTTACATCCATGATTTCCCTGTCTATGTGTTTTCTGGAACCAGCAACTCAGAAGACAGTGTACCATTGAAAGAGCTAGTAGGGATGGAGCTTATAAATATTCACTCTGCTTATCTTCTCATTAGCTCTCATTTTGGCTCAGTTTGATAGGACTATGATGAGAGACAAGGGCGAATACTATAATCTGATTGTTTACTTAAAAGACATTATTCCCAGCAGTATAGAAATTTGTTAGTGAAATAGTAGAGCAGAGCATTAATTTAGGTCTGTGAGATTCATCTGTTCCTTATTGAAGAATTACTCTAACGGCTGCTAAACCTAAAACTTAGCTGCTCTAAGTAAATCACTGATTAACACCCGATCTTGAGACTTAGGCCCATCTAGCAAAAGATACTATAAAAACAAGTTATTGTTACTTACTTTGTAGAAGAAATATTCAATGTATAATGAATTCATATTGGTTAAGAGTTGGGAAGTCTTTCTGTTAAGATATCTTCAGCCTATATGTTACTACTGAATGTTATCTTTTCTTCCTTTTTTTTCGGTTCAGCAAAGGTGAATTCCTTTAGGCCCTGTGACTAACTACTCTTCTCTAGATCCAGAGATTATCTAATGAGTTCCTTAGAAAACTTTGGAACAAAATCAGTTGAAGACTTACTGAATGACTAATGGAATCATATCTCTAGGGAAAAAAGCTGGCTCTTAATTTACTGGTTGTTTGCAAATGTTCTGGGAATGAGCAGAAACTAGGATAAACAGCTATTAATAAGAAAAAAATCCATCAGTCACCTTGGATATTCATACAAGACATAGAGAGGTCAGCTTTAAATGTTTCTTCTTCTTTCTTTCTTTCTTTTTTTTTCAAAAGACAGGATATTGCCTCCTTGCCATCTGTTGATAAAGTTCACCATGAAAGTCTGATTTATAACGTTTAAGATGTAGTCTCGACCTTTATCCTGTAAAAGCTTTTAATGAATTCTTTATGGAAGAGTAACTGAGAAAAGAATTCTCAGGAATGTTTATTTATATCATGAGTTGTGGAAACATATATAACCATGAAGGATATTATTGGAGGAAAAGAAAATGAAGCATCAGCAGGTTCATGTGTTTCAAACTTTGATGCATCAGGATAAATTTAATCTTTGCTCCAGAAGCATTTTAAATAGTCATAGGATATTTTTTCCATCAGACATTTTTATATTTGTGATGAGATAATGCTTCAAATGTTTCAACAGAAAAGAGAAATTCTATGGAAAAAACAAACTGCATCTTACTCTATTTCTAAGCTTTGAATTATTGTAACTCATAGTCTTGACCAGAATTTTGTTTTCTTAAAATTATCCCCTGCACTCAAGTTGATTATTTGATATAATAGTTCCCAGTATCATGTATATATGTGCTTTGTGTGTACCTGTGTGACTTGAGTGTGTGAATCAGATCTTTTGCACCTTATGAGGGTTTTCTTTTTTGTTTGCTTTTTTGAGATAGGCTCTCTCTCTCTGTCACCCAGAGCTGGAGTGCAGTGGCACAGTCATAACTCACTGAGGCCTCAGATTCTTGGCCTCAAGTGGTCCTCCTGCTTTGACCACCCATACTGGGATTACAGGCATGAGCCACCACACCTGGCCTGTGAGTTTAATTTGGAACATAATTCCTGCATCTATCTTCAAGGCCTAGAATGATGGACATTGTAAATGTACCCATAGTTTACCTCAAGTGCTGGGACAGATTGTGAAGGAGGTGAAGTTCATCTTCACTGAAACTTGTCTCCCTTTCCAGGCCTTTCCATCTGGAGAAGTTTTGTCACATGGGAAGTTCGGCCTGTGGTGTGGGAAGGCACCTTGGGCCACACAGAAAATGACTGTCCTTACTGTCCTGTGGCATTTGTATTTTGGAGAGTGGTTTCTGAATCAACTTTTACCATTCTGTACTCTCTGCTATTCTGAATTTCTCAATCCCTCACTTTCTTTTTCTCTACCTCCCTCTTATTGTGTGTGTTTACTTTTTATACCATGTGACTTTTAATGCAAATACATCATAGAAAGAATATAAAATTCTCCCTTAATTCCTCCCCATCCTCCAATTCCCATTCCCCTCCCAGCACCACTGTTTACATTTTAGTGTGTATCATTTTAGTCCTTAACACATACATTAAAGAAAGTACTTTGACTTCCAATTTCACTGTTTTGTTGTTTTTAATTTCATAAATATTGTACTATAGGAGATACAGATCTTGGTATACAGAAGCATATTTTGAGTTTCAAATGTCTTGACTTGCTAGACTACTCATGTAAAGCTCTCACTACATTTCATGTTCTAGAGAACATGTGAAACACTATACTGGATTGAGTGGTGTCCTCCTAAAAGGTGTATGCATGTTTTTCTTTGCAGAATCTGTCAATGGTACCTTTTGTTGGAAAAAGAATCTTTGTAGATGTAATTGAGTTAAAGGTCTTGAAATGAGGATTATCACCCTGGACTACGTGGGTGGGCTAAATCCAATGACAAGTATCTTTTTTTTTTTTTTTTTTTTTTGAGACGGAGTTTTGCTGCTGTTACCCAGACTGGAGCGCAATGGCGCGATCTCGGCTCACCGCAACCTCCGCCTCCTGGGTTCAAGCAATTCTCCTGCCTCAGCCTCCCAAGTAGCTAGAATTACAGGCACACGCCACCATGCCCAGCTAATTTTTGTATTTTTAGTAGGGACGGGGTTTCACCTTGTTGACCAGGATGGTCTCGATCTCTTGACCTCATGATCCACCCGCCTCGGCCTCCCAAAGTGCTGGGATTATAGGCGTGAGCCACAAGTATCTTTATAAGATAGACACTCAGAGAAGAATGCAAGGTGAACACAGAGGCATAGTATGGAGTGGTGTGGCCACAAGCCAAAAAGGTCAAAGAACACTTGTGATCACCAGAGGATAGAAGAGTTAAGGAAGAATTACCCACTGGAGACTCCAGAGGGTGTGTGGCTGAGCTGACATTTTGATTTTGGACTTCTGGCCTCCAGAACTGTGAGAGAATAAATTTATTGCTTTAAGCCACTTAGTTCACTATATTTTGTAACAGCAGCTCCAGGAAACTAACACAAAAACCAAAAAAGCCAAAATACTATACTTCCACGATTTAGAAATAGATTAAAAGGAAACAAAATTTGATTTAAAAAATTAATTCACAAAATTCACTCTTAAATAAGCAATACACAACTTTTCTTGTTATAAAATAATATCTCAAGAATTGTAATTCTATCAAACTTTTATTTAAATGTTGTGTAATTACTTGACTAAAGCACTAAAATGAAAAGATGTTTCTGGATTAGTAAGAGAGATTTATTAAATAGTAACAAGAAAATACTGAATTAACCTTATCTAATCCTTAAAGATAAACATTTGGAACTGGATTCCAATAAAACTTATAAAATGGGAGCAATTTATTATTAATAATAAGATTTGTATTTATACAACGTGCATTTATAAAACATCACCTTAAAAATGATAATTCTGTCAAGTTTCCATTTGAGTCATTGCTTATTTACTTAACTAATAGCAGTAAAACTAAAAGAACAAAATGAAATTACTTTAGAGGAGATACAAAGGAACATCTTCCTGTGGTCCTGAATTTCAGAAGGCTGGATCAGTTTTGGAGATGACTCATTACTATTTTCAGTGGTGCCACAGGGACAGAAGATGGGGAACGAAAATTACTTGGTAGAGAGGATTCCTGGGAAGGTCCATACTGGCTGCCTAGGGGAGGAGGAGGGACAGGAGGTCTTTCTCTTAGCCGTTATGCCCTGGCATTTTCTGCAGCATCTGACCTCTGACTGGAGAAGGAAATGGAGGTCCTGAGTCTGGCCCAGCTGTGTTTCCTTTAGGAGGCAGCATTGAATCAAGCATGTGTAAATGACCAAGATTATCTGTGATGCCATTTCTACTGCATTCCATCTCTGAAGATGAACAGTCTTTGTGATACCAAACAAAGCATAATAAAACTTACAAGTTCTGCTGGCCCTGAGACTCTGGCAGTCCATGCAGCACCAGGGCAATCTTTGTATTGCACTTGTAGAAGAATTGCTGGATCAAGATACAGTTGGCTGGATGGAGGAATTCTTTTTCTGTGATTCTGCTCCTATGAGGGTAGTGTCCTTGGATCATTGAGCCAGCCTTGTTGTATTAGTTTGCTAGGACTTCCATAACCAAGTACCACAAACTAGGTGGCTTCCATGACAGAAATTTATTTTCTTACAGTTTGGAGGCTACGAGTCTATGGTCAGGGTGACAGCAGGTTTGGTTTCCCCTGAGGCCTCTCCTCAGCTTGCAGATGGCCACTGTCTTGCTGTGTCCTCACATGGTCTTTCTTCTGTATGCATGCATCCTGATGTGTCTCTGTTGCAATTTCCTCTTCTTGCAAATAAGAGATTGGATTAGGGCTCACTCTAATGGTCTCCTTTTAACTTAATCCACTCTTTAAGTTAAAGGCCCTGTCTCCAGTTACAGCCACAGTCTGAAGTACTGGGGATTAGGGCTTCAACATATGTATTTTAGGGAAACAATTCAGGCCATAACGCCAGCCTAATGCTCCATTTAATACTCCCCTTTCTTTAGTGATCTGGAAATCCAGAGAATTCCCTAGATTTAAATTCATGGAGAGATGATTTTTCATTTCTCTTCAGCACTGAAGCTCAAGACAAACGTCTTCTTGCTCTCAGAGATGTTAAGTTTAGCAGATGCTGTAGTGACTGTCCAGATTCGTTAGGCCCTTTCACATCTGTGTTTTCTGGCTGACTTCAACTACTGGTATTGGATGAGGGCTCTCCACACTGCAGAAGACTTTTTCCCTTGTGAGCATGGCAGGCTGGCCATGCTGGGGATTCATGACTCTTGGGAGTGTCTTTCAACCAATGACTGAGAGAAATTGTTGTCTACCTGTCCCAGTTTCTTTGGCTTTTGGATAAGATGATTCTGAGTCATGTATTTTATATCATTTCCCAGATATTCTTCAAGGAATTAAGCTCCAGTTATCCAACGTTCTAATTTTGTTTGATAGTGTACCCTTCATTGACTGTCTTCCCTTTTCTATCTCACATTCTCCCTCATCTCCTTTGTTTACTATACCTCCCAAATAAATACTTTTCATCTGAATTATTTTTTTCTGGGTCTGCTAGTTTTAGGGAGGAGGATAATCTAAACTAAGGCGATTGATATTAGAAGTTGTTCTAGGAAGCACATCTTCAAGACGGATTCTAGAATAGAAGCACTTTACGTTCAGATTGCAACAAAGTCCCATTGTTAGCACTAAGAGGGGTGGTGATAGGCTCTGGCATTTTATAGCATTATAATCATTAAGACTTACTGTGGTGAATTAGGTTGGACTGAGTTGAAAGGGTGTGCACTGTCTCATGCAATATCTCTAGAATCTGAGAGGGTGATATGGTTAGGTTTTGTGCCCCCACCCAAATCTCATCTTGAATTGTAGTTCCCATAATTCCCACATGTCATCAGAGGGACCCTGTATGAGGTAATTGAATCATGGAGGTGGCTTCTGCTGTGCTGTTCTCATGATAGTGAGAGCTCTCATGAGATCTGATGATTTTATTAGAGACTTTTCTCATCTTTGCTTGGCACTTCTCTCTGTTGTTGCCATGTGAAGAAAGACATGTTTGCTTCCCCTTGCACCGTGATTGTAAGTTTTCTGAGACTTCCCCAGCCATGCCGAATGGTGAGCCAAGTGAACCTCTTTCTTTTTTTTAAATTTTTTATTTTTTATTGCGTTTTAGGTTTTGGGGTACGTGTGCAGAATATGCAAGATAGTTGCATAGGTGAACCTCTTTTTTAAATAAATTACCCAGTCTCAGGTACTTCTCCATAGTAACATGAGCACAGGCTAATACATGAGGCATTGGTAATTACAACAACTATAGATTTGGTCAGTTGCTATTAAATGACATTAATGTGCTGAAGAAAGAATACCACTCAAACTAACCAGCAAAGAACCTAGGAAATTATGTAAAAGTCACAAAATCTCTTTGGCAATATTTAAGGAAGCTTTCATCCTTAAATCTGGAGAACTGATTGCACTGAAAATCAAGCCTAGCATCAGAATGTGAGAGTAGCAGAATTACCAAGACGCCTAAGACATAGTGCCGGCAAGTCTCTTTCTAAAATGACGAACCTGATAGGAAAAGAATGGGACTCTGATACCTAGAATGAATTGATTTGAGAATCTTAAAATCTTTCCAGATCTCCATGAACTCTTGGACTTGCATAAATGGCCTACTGAATTTCCCTAAGATTCCCTTGAACTCTTGGGCCTGCAGAAGATGCCAACCCTTCTTACCAGAGGATAGCAGTCACTTTCACTCCCAATCCTTCCTTGTCTGGATATGATGGAGAGGACTCACCTAAGGCAGATATTTTGCAAGATTCTATGCTTGCAAGTATACTTACCTCAAGATTTGTTCTAACCGCCCCTCTTAATATCTAGGCTTAATGTCAGCATGCCTCAACTGGGAAAGTACTGTCTCTGATTTGGGAGGAAAGAGACTGTTCAGCAGATGAGTTGCAGGACTTGGTTAAAATATTTATCAGGAAAATGTCTCTAGAAATTGATCTTGAGAGTGATACATAAGGAGTCACAAAATAAGGCTGAATAAGGGAGAATTTATTGATACGAGTGTCTCACATGCATTTAATACCCTTGCAAGGACATGAGGAGTCAGTTATAATCTTCTAGGTGCATGATGGACATCCAGAACTGCCTTGACATATTATCAAAGTAGATATCAAGTGACTCAGAGAATTTAGTACATTAGAATGGATTTATGGTTTCTGCATTGATTTTCTGATATGAATTTCAGTTACCACAGTTTAGTTAACTAATACCAGTGTCCCAAGAGCACTGTCTACATTTCAGTAATAAAGATATATTAACTGAAAGTTATATATAACTTTCAGTTATAAAGATATATTGCATAAAGTACAAACTTTGCTATCCCTTCAGTGCATAAAGTGCTACATAAATGACAGATGCACATCCTGACCAGTGACCAATTGTGTCACTTTTCAAAAAATCTTTAGGTAATTGATCAATGCACATCTGTTATTCAGTTCACACGCAGATGGCAACTGTATAGTTGTGTCATTTCGTTATCTCCCAGTGATAAAACCATCTGCATTTTACAAAAGGGATACTTGAAAGAGGGAACCAACTGCAAAAAGTAAAAGTACAGCAAGGAAACAAAAAGTATAATGTTGGAAGTGAAATTCTAGTCAAATGTAAATGGGCTTATAGAATAAATAGTTGACTGTGGGAATATTGACACATGTGCTATTTATGAGACTCTAGACATGCAATCAGAGAAACTTAGCAACTGTATCAGCAGTCTAAAAGAGAAAAGTGGTCACGATGGAAAGGTTAAAGAGAAAAGGATGCCAGTGAGAAATTTCACATTTAAGAGAATTCTCAGAGACATTTGACTGTATTAAAAGTAGAAAGGATAAATAAAATGCTGGAAAGTGATTCAAACTTAGAAAGTAGTATGAAAATGTGCTGAGGCATACAAAAGATGCTCGCTCTATATTGTATGTGATAGGACAGGAAGAAGGCAAGCACTGTTCAAACTATTCTTGATAGGTTTTTTTCTTAACAAATAAATAAAAAATCCTCAGTGATAAATGTTTTTACTAGATAGACACTTAGTGAGGGTATTATTTTATCTGTTTAAGCAAAACTATCAAGAGCAGGTGATCCAAACGTTGATGTCAGCTGCCGGCAACAGCAAACAGACAAAACCACGATCCTTTATTCACTTTCCAGATATGAGGCAGTTGTCAGACTCAGTATTGATTGAAGGAAAAGGTGAGTAGTCTTGAGGAAGAACTTTGCAGTGCCTCCGCAGACACAAACAGTAGTGATTTCCCTGTTTTTTCCCAGAGCCACTTACCAGAGTAATAGTTCAGTGGCGAAAGGGGAAAACTGTGTGTTTCCAGGGCTGTTGGATGAGGGTCTGAACTGCCACTGGTATGTTTTGAGAGAGGGAGTTTGTGGTGTTTAGTTCTGTTATAGGTTGAATTGTGTCTCCTACAAAAAGATATGTTGGTGTCCTAACCCTAAATACCTTAGCGTGTGACCTTATTTGGAGATAGGGTCTCTACAGAGGTAATCAAGTTAAAATGTGGTCATTTTTGTGGGCCTTAATCCTATATTACTTGTGTTCTTATAAAAAGGGGAAGTTTGCACACAGAGACAGGTACTTATAGAGGAAAAATGGTGTAAAGAGACCCATGAAAAAGATGCTATCTACAAGCCAAGAAGAGAGGCCTGGAACAAATCCCTCACAGTCCTTGGAAGGAACTGCCCCTGTCAACGCCTTGATTTCAGGTTTCTAACTTCCATAACGGTGAGACAATGAGTTTCTACTGTTGCAGCCACTCAGTGTGCGGCACTTTATTATGGCAGCCCTAGCAATCTGATACAAGGCCATAAACGGAGTCCTGGCCTAAGTCTATGTCACAGTGAGTTCAAAGGCTCCTGTGGTCACGTACTCATTCCCTGAGTCACTACTCATGATTAACACATTTAGCAGAGGCAGAACCTTCAGACTGGTTAACTGATCTGAAGAGTCAGAGCTGCCACTGTAGGAAAGACTGCGTGGAAGCCCTTGAAATGCCCCTGCTGCCATTTCAACCAAGACAGAAAATCAGAAGCAAGGCTGCATCTCAGGTGGAATGGCAGCAATAAGAGACATCCTCAAAGAAGGATTCAGGGGTGGCTGTCACCATCATCATTGCTCATACCTCTGGAAGAAAACCCAGATGGATGGAGCAGAAGATGTAAACTTCTGAAAACTTAGCTAAGTTTCCAGCTGCTCTTTGGATGTACCTTTACCAGAACAGATCAACACATTCTCTTGCACTTGGTGTACAGAAAACGATCTGGAGAAAGTGTTCTTTCCATTTTTTGCCAGAAAAATTTACTGGAAGCAATTTTCATTCATTTGGAAGAGACCAAAGTATGCTGAGTTATATTAACTCTCTTACTCTTCATTATAATATAGTAAAAAGGTAACTTGAATATCTAAACATTCTGCAGAAAATTCATACTGGTCTACTATTTAGATGATATCACATTAAATGGACCAGGAGAATGAAGTCACGAATCCTCTGGATGCCTTGGTAACACTTATGTATGCCATAGGGTGAGAGAGAAATGCTACAGAAATTCAGAGGCCTGCCACACTGGTGAAAGTTTTGGGAGTATTATGGTCTGGGGCATGGTGAGATATACCCACCAAGCTAGAAAAGCTATTGCACCTTCTGTTTTCTACCACTGAGGACAATGCATGCACAGTACTGAAAAGGCTGGCTGATTAGGGATCTGGAAGAAGTAAGGTGAGGATCCATGACAAGAAATCTGTGGAAGAAGAATGTGGGTTGACTATTAAGAATGGACACAAAGTACGTGAATCTTTGCATTCCGTGTTGGTACTTACAGAGAATATCCATATCAGAGAAGGAATGGAAGAGAAGATGGGTAGGGTAATTTGTCCAGTGGCATTTAGCAAGCTTTTCTTCTCGGCCATTCCTGTGTTTGCACAATGGGCCTATGAGAGGAGTAGCATTGTGCCAGGAGTGCAGGAGATCCATGAGACTGTCAGCTGAGGCTCCCTCTCACCAGTGCTGATCTACGCACTGCTACTGCAGAATGGTCAAACTGTCAGTGGTAAAAACTGATGCTGAGCCCTTGATAGGATGCTTTCCTCTGAAGACACCAACCTGGAGGTGACAGACATTTGTTCTTATGGATTTATATTTTGGTTATAAGTCTACCTTCCATGGTAGAATGTAGTGGCTCATGCCTATAATCCCAACATTTTGGGAAGCTAAGGTCAGAGGATTGTTTGAAGCAAGGAGTTCTAGAACAGTCTGGGAAACATAGTAATACCCTGTCTCTACAAACAAACAAACAAACAAACAAACTGAGTGTGGTGGTGAGCACCTGCAGTCCCACTTAGGAGACTGAGTTGGGAGGATTACTAGAGCTCAGGAGTTCAAGGTTGCAGTGAGCTATGATGGAGCCATGGGACTCTAGCCTGGGTGACAGAGCAAGACCCTGTCTTTAAAAAAAAGAAAAAAACTCTACCTTCCTTGCTGTACCACCTTATTCTGTACTATTATCTGAGAGATCAGCAAATGTCTGATTTGTGGTTGTATCTCACATAGCTTCACCTTGGATCAAGGGACCACATTTGTACCAAGGAGTAAGCACATGTCCATGAAATCCACTTGTCTTACTATATCACCCAGAAGGTGCTGGCTTGAAAGTTTAAAAGGCCACTGAGAGATCAAGCAAAGGCATCAGCCTGGAGTTGTTGGGTGCTATCTTTAAAGATGTGGCATATACTTTGAATCAACATACACTGCTATATCTTCCTTAGGTAGAACAAATGCATGTTGGATCCAAATCATGCTAGTAGAAGTTGCCTTTACACCATTACTCTGTAACCCACTTTGGGGGAAGGTGTGCTGTCTCTTCCCACAATTTTGAGCTTTGTTGATCTCAAGGTTTGGGTTCCCAAGGGACAAAGTAACTGTTTCTGTAAATGTAAGATTATAGCAGTTGCCTGGTCATTTTGAACTTCTTACACTAATAGAGTAGAAGGTAAAGAAGGATTAGCATATTGAAAAAAATAACTGGCTTTGATGATCATGGAGAGGAAAATTCCTGCTACATAATAATTACAGGAAGACGTATGTCCGAAACTCAGGAGATTCACTGGGTACTTCTGAATAACTTCAAGTCCAATGACTACCATAAGTGAAAACTGCCAGAAAAACATCCTGACAAAGTTAAGGTAACTAGATGTGCAGATCTCTCAGGCATGAAGGTCTGAGCTATTTTGTTGAAGGACAGACCTGCATAAGCAGAAGTACTGTCCAAGAGGGAGAAGAATCTAGAATGTGTGTTAGAAGAGGGAGAGGGTGAATATCTGTTGTGCCCTTGAGACCCATTGCAACAGCTAATAGAAACTGTAGCTTGTTCCAGTATAAATACCATTGTAAATTTTTCATTTCTTAAATAAAGATTGTGTCTGGCTACTATTTTGAAGAAACAGTAACAAGATGAAGTGAAATTAACATGGGGACAGAGGGCATCTGATTGGTGCAAGGGATAGACAGTAGCAGATATAGTCAGTTCCCCTTTCACATCTCTGGAGAGTTCACCTCATATCCAATGGCAGCTATCTGCATTTCATCTGTGACTAAGTGTCTTTTTTCCTGCAGCTTTGGAGAGCTGCCTGTACTTAAAACAATCTAAAAGTGCCAGTGAATCAGCAATCCCTAAAGGACAGCCCCCAGTCAGCAACCCTCCTATGCAGGTGTCTGAAAACCTAAGCTTCTTTGCTGCTAGGCTTAGACAGTTCTGAGGTGTATGTTTTGCATGCATCCTCAGTGTTTGCTTGTGGGATTAAGCTTTAATTTGCTCACCGTGGAATACTATGCAGCCATAAAAAAGAACCAAGGTCATGCCCTTTGCAGGAACATGGATGGAGTTGGAGACCATTAGCAAACTAATGCAGAAACAGAAAACCAAATACTGCATGTTCTCACTTAGAAGTGGGAGCTAAATGATGAGAACACATGGATACATGGAGGGGATCAACACACACTGAGGCCTACTGGAGGGTGGAGGAGGAGAGAATCAGGAAAATTAACTAATGGGTACTAGGCTTAATACCTGGGTTGATGAAATAATCTGTATAACAAACCCCCATGACACAAGTTTACCTCCTAAATAACAAACCTATACAAGTACCCCTGAACTTAAAAGTTAATGTAAAAAAAATGCTTTAATTTCTAACTGTGATAGTTTAATGGCACAGCCCTTATAGGCTACATTCCTTTTCTTGTCTTACTGTCCTATTTTCTTACTAGTGTTACATGCACTTCCGAACTAAACTATGCACATGCATCCTTGTCTAAGGGCCTGTTTCCGGGGAACCTGAAATAAGACAGATGCCAAAATCTTTACATATTTACTTATTGCTTTATCATTCAGTGTGCGCTGTTACAAATAGTAATGCCAGTATCAATACTAGCAGTAAACTTAATGTGAACGGTTTAAGATTTATTTAATCTATTTTTATTCATAAGCCATATCACATTTATGATGTGTAATCAGAATATTATATTTAAACAGTTACATGTAGTTTGAATTAAAATGCATTGTCCCAGTATTTCTAACTTCTGGAGGTGACGATGAGTGGGAGATTGTGTCCGTTTAGGCTACCATTTTGCCTGGAATTTCAATGACATGACTTTTGATTATCTGCAATGCTGTTTTCTAGTTGAGAGAGATTACCAAAGGTCAAATAAGGACCGAGAGGGTGGAGAGGCTGTGAAACATGGATCACAGCATACTGAGTTGAGACTTAATAGCATTGCTGTGAGTCACATTAATCTTTTTAATGTAAAAAATTTACGGTTAAGGGAGTAATATACTTGGTTAGCAAAAAACCAAATCAAAGCCTCCCTACAATTTTTTTTCAGTAAATGGCTAATCATGTTCAAGGATGAATGATAATATAAAAAAGAACAAGCATCTGATGGCCTTAAGAGAATGTAGAATGAAACTTACAAATGAAGACTTCAAAATATCTAAAGAAAATGTTCTTTATAAGAAACAGGAAGGCACCCCTGAGGGGCTCTATATCTAGTGAACCACAGCTGCTATCAGGAAAATGGTTGGGAGATTTCTTGATCCCTGAAAGGGATGAGGTTGGGGGAGTTGCCCAGAGGAATCCCTGTTCCCACTGACTTTTATTAGCAAAACATGCTAATGTTTTGTCTAATGGAGTACAATGTGTAAATGCCCATTGGGTGGCCTTCATCTCTTGGTCACTGTGCAGCAGTCTGCTTCCCAATAAATCATGCTGTTTCACAAACAAACAAAAAACAAACGAAAGAACCAGCAAAAAGACTTTAATAAAAATGAAAAAGAAGAAAAACAAAATGGAGATTCATAAGAGGAATTATAGGGGAATAGAATAATTCACTCAGAAATAAGAATTCATTTCAGCTCATAAAAGTCAATAGGTTCTTTCTATACCAGCAAAAACCAGAAAGAAAATACAACATAATACAGGAAGTCATTTGTAAAAGGAAAACAACTCTATCTTATATAGGAATTAACCTAAAAATGAACAAAAGAAAAAGCTTCAAACTCAATAGAAGGACATAAAAAAATCTGAATAAATGAAGATATATGCTATATATCTCATGCGCACACCCACAAAAAAACACACAGAGAGAGAGAGAGAGTGAGAAGAGAGAGACAGAGAGAGAGAGCAAGCGAGAGAGAGCAAATCTATAAACTCAGTGTTTTCCCAACAAATTTCCATGGGCCCTTCTGAAAGTGCAAGTCTAGGCAACCATTTGTATTGTGTGACTCCTAGTGAGTAAGACACCCCTTTCCTAAAGCCACTATTAGAATAATTTTGAAGAGCAAAGAGAATGTAAATGTTATCCAATCAACTTCTAATGGCATATTGTTTGTAATTAAGAATGAATCTTCACAGGGACAAAGTTATAATGACTCTGTGTGGTGCTGATTCCATACTCCCCTTGTCAGGAATGTTACCTCTAGTACTAAATGGGGTATGGCTGTATTCAAACTAAGCAATGTTGGGGGCACAAGACAGTTAGTAGCAGGAACTTAAGCTGAAAGGTTGCATATGAAGAAGCTAGGAAGTAGAGCCAGGAGCATATGGAGAAAAGAGACAGAGTCTACACAATGAGCTGTCATGTCAGAATCAAAGTGGTGATCAAAAAGCCTGAACTATGAAGTAGTAAAAGAAATACAATGAGAAATGGATAAGCCAGTAGTAGAGCAGGAGAGAACTCAGCAAACTGAAAGCCAGAGGAGAGAGACAAATGTGCAAGATGGAGAGCGTAATTAGTTCCTAGGGATTCATCAGTTTCCGACTGCTTACTAGTTAACAGTTCTATTTCTAGATCTTATGTATGCCTTTATAATAAGCTCAATATTTTTCTTAAGTGGTTTGAGTGATTCTTGGTCTTTTCTTTTTAAGAAATAATTTCCCCTAGTATATGAAAGACATTTAAACATAATATATCATTTTTGCACTATTTTACCTACTTTCCTTTCTTCATCATTTCTTGCTTCGCACATATCGTTTGTTCTCTTCCCTTGCCTTTACTTTCATTCTCTTCTGCTTTCTCTCAGATCTTCAATTCTATTTTATCCCCTAAGTGCACCCACTCTGAGACATTTTTTACATGTACTTAAGCTTCTTGTAAAATATATGGTGTTATACATGTATGTGTTTTTATTTTTCTTAAATAACATGGGGCTATGAATCTCATTTTACCTATTTTTTTCCCAATCAACATGATGTTTTAAAGATCTATCCACATTTTTGTATATATATTTATTCTAATATATATATACAACAAGCTTCTAATTTCTGAGTATTATTTCACAGTATGCATTTATCATACTTATCCACCCACAGAATGGGTTAACAACGATTTGATAAACATTCTGTATTGTGCTCCTGTAGTCACTTTTTTTTTCTCGCTGGATATGCATATCACAACATAAGATTGATGGGCCTAGGGCCTATCCCTATACAATTTTGTTGAGTAATTTTATTACGTTCTGCCGTATTGTTCTTAAGAATGGCCATGGAATATGAGTTTTAATTTCCTTTTATTCTTAGTTGGTACAATCAATATTTTTTAACTTCTGCCATTCTAATAGAATAAAGTGGTGTCATAAATGAGTCACATGTGACTGATTACTAAATTAGGGCGTTAACTCATTAACTTTAGGTATATAGCATTAAGGTTTCATATTCTGTAAATTTCTAATTCATATGCTCACTTCCTGTTGGGCTTTCTTTTTCTTTTTGATCTGCCAAAGTTTTTGTATGCTTTAAATATTAATCCCTTGTGGGTTTTAGAAATTGCACTTTTTTTCTTAGTTTGTCATGACCTTTCAACTTTGTTTAAGCTGATCACCATTGAACTGAAATCTTTAATTTTGATATAGTCAGTTCTATGAAGTTTTGCAAATATTTCAATTTTATATTATCTAAAATTTTTTTTAGAGACAGGATCTCAATCTCAGACTGGAGTGCAGCCTTTTATGTCTTTATAATAAGCTCCATTTTTCTTAAGGTGATTTGAGTGACTCTTAACACTTTTCTTTTTAAAGAAATAATTCTCCCTAGTACCTCTGTCAGTGGTGCTATGGGGTGCCGTCATGGCTCACTGCAGTGTTGAACTCCTGGGCAGAAGCAATCCTCCTGCCTCAGCTTCCTGAGTAACTGGGGATATAGGCAATTTTTTTTTTTTTTGTGATGGAGTCTCACTCTGTCGCTAGGCCGGGGTGCAGTGGCGTGGCACAATATCGGCTCACTGCAATCCCTTCCTCCTGGGTTCAAGGATTCTGCTACCTCAGCCTCCCAGCAATTTTGTTTTTAATTGTGGTTACAATCACATTACATACAATTTGCTATCTTAAATATTTTTGAGTATACAGTTCACTAGTTGTAAGTATATTCACATTGTTGTGCAACAGATTTCTACAACTTTTCATTTAGCAAAACTGAAACTCTGTGCCCATTAGCACCAGTTTCCCCTCTCTAAGCTCTTGGCAACCACCTTCCTACTTTCTGTTTCTATGATATTGACTAATTTATTCAATTTTTAATAATTTCAACTTTTACTTTAGATATAAGTGGTACATGTGCAGATTTGTTATCTGGGTATATGGCATGATGCTGAGGTTCACAGAGTATAGTACCAATAGTTAATTTTTCAATCCTTGTGCCCCTCCCTCCCCACTCTAGTAGTCCCCAGTGTCTAATGCTATCTTTATGTCCATCAGTACTCAGTGTTTAGATTCCATTTATAAATGAGAACATGTAGTGTTTGGTTTTCTGTTACTGAGTTACTTCACTTAGTATCATGGCTTCCAGCTACATTCATGTTGCTGTAGAGAACATGATTTCATTCTTTTTTATGGCTGCATAGTATTCCATACCATATTTGTATAGTATTCCATACAGTATAAGTATCAAATTCCTATGTACAATGGCATAGTATTTGCAAACCACCTGTATATGTTTTCCTGTATATTTAAAATAATCTCTAGATTACTTATAATGCCTAATACAATGTAAAGTTTATGTAAGTAGCTGTTAATTTAAATTGCTTAGGGAATAATGCCCCAAAAATCTGCACATATTCAGTACAGATGCAACCATTGAAAGCCTAACAACATTTCTGACTAGCTGTTGGTTGAATCCGTGGATGTGGGACTTGATATAGATGGCCAACTGTACCTCATAGTTTCCATTATTTTATCTACTTTCTGATAGTTTTAAAGGTGTAACTTTCCCTCTAATTACAGATTTAACTGTGTTACACAAATATTGGCATGTGGTGCTTTATTGTTTTAGCTATCTTAAAATTTTCTTTATTAGTTTTTTTAACCAAATAATTATTTAACAGTATATTATGTAAGACACAAACAGGTGTTTCAGCAATTCTTTCGGTGATAATTTCTGCTTCTACTGAATTATAAATAGAGAATTTAGTCTTATGAGGTTAATTACTTTGATTTTATTTAGAATTTTCCTGTGGTTTAAAATGTTATAGATTAACAAAAATATTCCATGTGTACTCAAAAATAATATATATTTAATACCTGCTGGATACTTATTATCTGTAAATATATATTGTTTTAGTCAATTATTTGAGTTATTAAAAGCTTCTATCTTTACTTTTTTTACTGCTTTTTTTTTAGTTTGTTACAAGGCTATGTCAAAGTTATAGACATGGTTGTTGACTTATACACTTCTACCGGTAGTCTGTCAGTATTTTCTTTATATATTCTAAGGCTTTAATTAGATACATATATGTTAATGATTCTTGATCTTTTTTAAACTACTGTTAATATTTGACATTTCTCTTCATCTCTTGTAATAATTATTTTTTTCTGACATTAAAATTGATGTTCTGGCATCCTTGGAGTTTTGATTTGCCTTATATATTTAAGGGAAAAAATCTCTTTATCTTCAGCTTTATGAATTCTTTAAAAAATGTCTCTTGTAGACAACATATTGATAGATTTGTAATAAAATGTAATCTCAGTCTGTGTTTTTTTAATGAGGTTAAACCATTTACATTTATTGTAATTACTGTCCTATTAAAACACATTTCTGCCATATTGTTTTTTTTTCTGTTTAAATTATTGCTAGGTTTTTTTTTTTACTGCTTCCTTGTATTCCATTGGATACAATTTTCTTTTGATGATTTGAAAATCTACCATTTTATTTTTATTCTTTTAGTAGTTATGCCTAATATATTATGATTCATTTTAATTATATTTTTTCTTATCAATGACTTAAGATTATCAATATCTATATAGCTGTCTTCCCATATAGACAAGTACTTTAGCACATCTACATTTCCCAGTGTCCTTCCTCTGTGCTTTATCCCACTTCACTCTTCTGTTAGTAGTGCCAATAATTTTTGTAGTAAATTGTTTTAGGTATATTTTTGTATATTTCCGTCACTTTAAAAAACCCTCTAAACTTGACTAAATTACTTACTTATCTATTTTTCATATATTTTATATATCTCATCTCTTCATCCCTCATGATTTCTTTCCTTTTTCTTTTTTTTGAGTACTTTTTCTAAGACAGTATCCACAATGTTTTGTGTAAAAAAATCTCTTGAAGCCTTATATGCATCAGAATATCTTCATTGTAATCTTACATAGTGTGCTAGGCTTTCTGTGACAAGCGGCTGTCTGCCTCTACACCCCATCAAATTCTCAACTTCCCTCATCTCTGTATGAGTTTCTCACAGTCTTTGCTTTAATTCTTCAGATTAACATACTTTCTTGAGCTGGTTGGAGAAGCAGGCAACAGAAGTTTGTCATCTTGTAAGAAACAGAATTTCTTTTTATAATTGAAATGGTCTGCTTAGGAAATACATGATAAAGGACTAAAGCCATTCTATTTAAATATCAAAGGCAAAGTTGACCTTAGAATTCTGAAGTTTTAGTGTTATATTTCTTTGGGAAAATCATCCCTTTCAATTATGTGACTTTGGAGAAAAATAGTACATGGAACTATGTAGGTGGAGGGGACACAAATCTCATTAGCCTAAATAGGCAAATCAAGCATCAAGGTTGAACAGGGTGATAAACGTTGCAGCCAGATTGCTCTCACATTTCATACTTAGTGATCAGATTAATAATGAAGATGAAGAGGAAGGGAAAAAAGACATTTCTAATCTGGATGAGAGCGAAGATTAGATTACTGTCACTGAGATTTCAACTACAGAAAGAGGAGCTAGTAATATATATGCAACCTACAAAAATGGAATAAGAGTGCTATGGTGACTGCAGAATTCTCTAGAGCAAGCCTGTTCAACCTGTGGCCCATGGGCGGCATGCAGCCCAGGACAGCTTTGAATGTGGCCCAACACAAATTTGTAAACTTTCTTAAAACATTGAGGTTTTCTTGTGATTTTTTTTCCCCCACTCATCATCTATTGTTAATGTTAGTGTGTTTTATGTGTGGCCCAAGTCAATTCTTCCAGTGTGGCCCCGGGAAGCCAAAAGAGACCCCTGCTCTAGATTGCTGATTGGTTGGGGTGGAGATGAAATTGTAGGAGGTAATTGAAAAAAATTAACAGTGAGATAGAAGAGATGCTTTTGTTGCTAGTAAAATGGAATTAAAAAAAATTCCAGTAAAACTTAATGATTATCATGCCAAAGTGTCTAATTTATAATAGAATATAATTTAGGAAATCTGGTACATTTTGATTGATATTGCTACATTGCTATGCCTTTAGCTTTGCTGAGATTTGTTGGTTTGGAAGGAAACTACAAACTCAGTTTCAAGGATGCATGTTAAGCAATTTCAGATTTAAACTGTTTACAATTGCTAGCTTTTGAGTATGGCTTTCATTTGACATTATAAATTTCCACTCTACATGGGAATCACCTGGAATTTATTTTGGATAGGTGATTCTCAAAGACATTTTCAGTTACTTAGAAGTCTAAAACTGTCTGACTTCTAGTCTCTGTTAGAGTGTTTTCTATTTTTTTTAAGTTCTAGTAAGCATTTTCCTGAAGTAATAGTAGCCAACTCTTTATTTCTAGTGGCTGGGAATTTCATTCAGAGGGGATATGTGATTTAATTTTTGGGGATGGAAAGCTTTCCTAATGAATTAAGTTAAAATATTTTCACGAAGTGGTCCAATTTAAATTTACATATAATACACATAATATTTAACATTCTGTTCATTTCCCTAACAGTTGACACATGCTTTAGCTGGAAATGAATGAAAACATATGGGCATGAAAATGTCATCATATCAAAACAATGTGTTTATTTCAAGATATTTTATGAAACTATTTGTTTCAAGCATGGTATGTGCTATATTGTCATAATGAGAACAGTTTTCCTGTCAAAATGCTTTTTATGGAGTTTATCTGAAGGGCAGCTATAGAGGGCAGTTTCTGGAGAAATCTTTTATTTTATTTTATTTTATTTTTATTTTTTGAGACGGAGTTTCGCTCTTGTTACCCAGGCTGGAATGCAATGGCGTGATCTCGGCTCACCGCAACCTCCGCCTCCTGGGTTCAGGCAATTCTCCTGCCTCAGCCTCCTGAGTAGCTAGGATGGAGAAATCTTTATTAATATCCTTATTCCATTCTTGGAGTGTTGCCTCTCTCTTCATATTCTTTTCTTCCTTTCTCCAGTTTTTCTGTTGCAGACTTAAATTGTGATATAGTAAACAAAAATTGGTTGATTTCATAATTTTAAGAAAATATTACTAGAGTCCAGGGAGTCTTCCGTCTTTGACATCATAGATATGTCTGATTTTTTTCTTTTCTTAAAAAATTATTTATTATTTAAACATTTTATTTATATTTAGAGGGTGCAAGGGCAGATTTCTTACATGTGTCTATTGCTTTTTGATGATATAAGCACCTGAGGGATCCTTTCTACCCACTGCATAAAGAAAGAGCACAGCATTGGAGTAGAGAAAGAGTTTCATAGACACTAGCCTAGCCATACCACATGGGAGCTGGAATTTTTACTCAAATAACCTAAGTTGAAGCTCATGGGTTAGAGGTTTTTCAAAGACAGTTTGAGGGAACTGGTGGGTGTGGCCAGGTAACAGGTCCTTTTTGCTGATTGGTTGGGGTGAAGATGAAATCATAGGGGGTCAAACGTATACTCTGAGGGCTGAATTGCTTCTGGTTAGGGCCATAGGAGCAGTGTTGGTGGTCCAGGTAAAAGCCATCAGGTTTAGCTGGAGCATGGGTGTCAAACATGCAGAAAACTGGAAAGATCTCTCAAAAATTCAATCTGCAATAGTGGTGATACTTGCAGGAATAATTGGGGAAGTTGCATGTCTTATAACCTCTGGAATAATGACTGACAACCCTTTATGTCTGTACCTTAGCAGGACTCAGGCATCTCTCCTCCCTGCAGCCTGGGGGCCTCCTAAAGCAGCTGTTATCTTTCTAAAGCATCTGAGTTTTGGGCAAGGCTTATTGTCATTTACACTGTAGCCTAAATGTCTTCAAAGTTAGCTCAGCCCAACAGCCCAGGAATAATTTAGGGAGAGGCAAGATGTGGGTAAGTTAGCTCAGCTTACTGTAATAATTTTTCTCACTGATATGATTTTTGCAAAGACGGTTTCAGTGAAGTCTGGGTGATATCATACTCAACAGGTAATTTTTTATCCCTCACCCCGCCACCCTCCCATCTTTTGTAGTCTCCAGCATCTGTTATTTCACTCTGTCCATGTGTACCCATGGTTTAGCTCCCACCTATAAGGGAGAATATGTGGTATTTGACTTTCCATTTTTGAGTTATTTCACTCAGGATAATGGCCTCCTGCTCCATCCATGTTAATACGTCTACAATTATTAAAACTCATAGTCCTGAATGCCTAGGTCTAATTGGTCCATTTTATTTTTCACTCATATTCTATGCATATTTCTGCTGCATGCCTTCATCATATCTACTACTTGCAATGCCAGCCTCCTTTCTCTTGATTTATTTACAGCTGATTAGTTCTATTCTAGGTGAGGTGCCACATTTATTTTTTTTTACAAAGATCCTCAATAAATCCAGACAGCTTTGTTTCTCTTCACTTTCTGTTTCTTCATTTATAATGTACTTGGCATTGTATTATATAGAAACTTGTATGATTTTGTATTTTGAATTATTTCATATATATTGTAAACCAAAAACAAAATTCTAAGCTCCCCAAACCGGCTGATGGACCCCTTGGCAAAGGCACTCCAAAGTAAATCTGAAAATCTAGTTGAGGCCATGATGGGAAGAGGGGGGGTCAGACATACTTCATTATACCCTTCTCCCTTTAGCATTCAGGCACACCTGACCAGCATTGACATTAAAACAGAGATCTTAAGACTGGTAAAGATTCTGTAGCAATAAGACACGAAATTTGAACCTGACTCTGGTGTAGCATCACATGGCAAATAGCAGTCCTAAAACGAATCACAATATTTTACCCCAAAATATATTTCTTTGACATAGTTTGAAATGGCCCTGTAAAGCTGTCTCTTATAGGAGAAAATCTACATTCTGTAGATAATCTCTTTCTCTTTCAGGAGAGATTTAACTAAGATCTAGGAGAAAATTACCTAAGAATCTGGCTAGCACCTTTTTAGGTCTGATAAGAGCTCTGAAATCTACTACCTTGAGGCTTCAGCTGCATAATCAAATTTTGTCTCCACAACTGTTTATCTTGAGAGCTTGTTTGGAGGTTCCAGCAAGGGAATACAACTACTCATATACCCTTGACTGAAGACCAGTCCTTCTCTATCAGGGATGGTCATTCTCTTCGACCAAGTGCCCAGCTTCACGAGGAACACCTGAGGTGGTAAGGAAGGAAGGAGACACCCGCCTAGCCAGCTAGATCAGCCTAATCAACGCTGGCGATCCATGGGGTGACAGATGTCACAGTCAGGTCGCCCTCACATCCACACAACTGTTTATCTTAACCCAGACATTTCTTTCTGTTGATTCCAAGTCTTTACATAATAATGGGTATGGTTTAGCTCTATGTCCCCATTCAAATCTCATCTCGAATTGTAATCCCCACCTGTTGGTGGAGGGGCCTGGTGGAAAGTGACTGAACTGTGGTGGGGGCAGCCTTCCCCCTTGTTCTTGTGATAGAGTTCTCATGAGATCTGATAGATTAAAAGTGTGGCACTTCCTGCTTTGCTCTCTCTCTTCTACTATTTTGTGAAGAAACCACTTGCTTCTATTTCACCTTCCACCATGATTATAAGTTTCCTGAAGCCTCTCCAGCCATGCAGAACCATGAGCCAGTTATAATTCAGTTAAACCTGGCAATACCCAACTGCCAATCAGAAAATGCTTGAATCCACCTATGACCTGGAAGCCTCCACTTTTGAGTTGTCCCACCTTTCTGAACCAAAGGAATATACATCTTACATGTACCGATTGGTGTCTTATGTGTCCCTAAAATGTATAAAACCAAGCTGTTTTTATAGGTTTTTACAGGTCAGGTAGCCTGACCACCTTGGGCAAATGTTCTCAGAATCTCCTGGGGCTGTGTCATGGAGTACGGTCTTCATATTTGACACATAATTAAGTTGCTTCAAATATTTTACAGAGCTTGACTCATTCTGTCAACCATATATGTCTTTTTGACTTGAAGAGCATGAGTTTCTTGAGGGCAAAAATATGATTTATAAATTTTTATTAGTATGTGTTTTTCTTTTAACATTGTGAGGCACATAAGCATTACAACATCCATTGGCATTTTATTGGTCTGTTTGAATTTTATTAATCTAATTTCAACTCTACCACCAACTGTGTTTTCTGAATGAAACTTCAAATGTATTTTCTACATTAATAGTCATAGATTAACTTATATATTGGTTTTGATCAAATTAATCTTTTCTAATTTTTACTTCTATGAACCCCAGTTGATTTTTATGGGTGATGTGGCATGAATCCTATTATTTATTTATTTATTTTTGAGACGGACTCTTGCTTTGTCACCCAGGGGCAGGAGGGCAATGGCGAGTCTCAACCATTGCACTCCTGCAACCTCCTGCAATTCACTGCAACCTCTGCCTCCTGGGTTTAAGCAATTTTCTTGCCTCAGCCTCCCAAATAGCTGGGATTACAGTTGCCCAAAACCACGCCTAGCTAATTTTTGTATTTTAAGTAGAGACAGGGTTTCACCATGTTGCCCAGGCTGGTCTTGAACTCCTGACCTTCGGTGATCCACCTGCCGTGATCTCCCAAAGTGCTGGGATTACAGGCATGAGCCACTGAGCCTGGCCTGAATCATATCTTTAAAGATTCTCCTCCAACTTTGCCTTTTTGAATCTTATACATTCCTAACCCACTGCTCTAAGCTCCCTCTTCTGCACTCCTTTTCCTTCGATTTACCTCCATTACTTAATTTATGGAAAATACTACATCACCTTATAAATTTGTGATGGCTATTACAATATTTTATTGCCATTTCCTCAGGCATAAAGAAATAATATTTTTTATTTTTTATGTTTGAAATAACTCTTCTGAATCTCTATTTCAGTTCCTCATGACAGAACACAAAGTCTTGGTGCATTCTGGGTAAACACGATAATTTTGCATTTAACCCATAACATGAGTTGTAACTCTACAGGATAGCACTGGGAAGCAGTGACTGCTGATTGTTGGCGTCTGCCTAATTTGTTATCTGTTGAGGTGCAACTTGCTCCATCCATCAGCTGGGCATGCTTCTTCTCTACATCTGCACCCCCTGAATGGTAAGCCTTATGATTAGGATTTGGTTTATGTTCCGTACTGTTCTTGTCTAAAGAGAAAGCCCTTAAGGCCTCTTGTTCCTAGTTGGAGGGAGGTAGGAAAATTAGGCTGCCTTCCTAAGTCACTTCAGACCTGTGGGGAACCAGATGACGTGGCAGTAGACACTCTCTGCCTCTGTCCCACATGCCTCCAGCCAGCTTCTCTTCTGCTCTAGGAAACTTTTAGGACTTAGCTTATTTTTCCAGGCCTCTGCCAGAAAGAGAGCCTCCTCTTTCTACCGTCACAGCCCCAAACTTCTCTGGAGCTTTGCATTTACTTGCTTCCTTTTAAAGCTTATTCTAGTTTTGGATGGTGGAAAAGGTGAAGAAATGCAGGGTGGTGAGATCATTTTCATAAGTGTCTGTTTTGCTTTTCCATCAATTCTTTTTGAGAACATTAATAGCAATATCATGTGATGTCTAGGAATATATACATCACAGTCATATTATAAAAATATGTCTAGAAAAAGCAAACCCAAATTCAAATGAAAGTAACCTCCTACAAGGGTTAAGAAAAAAGAGTTTATGAGATATATGAATTTATTAAAATTTTAGTGACTTCATTGTTATATTTTTATTTGGCTAAGAATAATGAATCATTTCTAAATATTTGGACTCTCTGTGTGCTTAATCAGAGAGGATGAGACAATTAGTGGGATATGCCATTTTAGCAAGACCCAAGTCAAAAACAGCCACAACATCTTGATTAGTATTAGAAAAGTCTGATGACTATAAAAACATGGCATAATGTGACAAATCCAAGAATGGCCTCAGAGCATAATGATAAAGCTTCCCTAAATTTACCTTCAGAAATAGAGTAATTATAATCATGTAATACATTCCAAGCCTGAGCAATAAAATTGCTGTCAAAATGTGCCTCAGGGTATTTCACTCTCAGTGATTATAAGTTTCATTTCTAGTGACGAGTACGTGTATCCAGTTGGAAATAATTTTTTTCCTCCCATAAATTAGACCAAATTAAACCAAATTGGTACATTTCCAAAGAAACCGAATGCAATAATGTGAGTTTTTTCAGTAAATTCTTCTGAAGTACAATATTGTGTCACTGCTTAATTTCTTAAATGTCCAGAGTTGTCAGATAGGTTTTAACTCATATGGTACTGCCTGGGGGTCTGTAAGGAAAATAATTTTCAGGCTGGTTCCTGGCTTTAAGAAAACAGTACAGGAATTGAATGATTAATGCACATTTTGTGTTGTGGGTTGCCCTGTCAGGCCTCAGTACTAATAGTGGTGCCATATAGATTCTATTATACATATTATCTATATTATTTGGATAACATGTAAATTTTGATATGAATTTATTTTTTTTGAGATAGGGGTCTCACTGTGTTGTCTAGGCTGATCTTGAAGTCCTGGGTTCAAGCAATCCACCCATTTCAGCCTCTCCAGTAGCTGGAACTACAAGTAGACACCACCATGGCTCACCATTAATTCTGATATAATTTTGTAGGTGAACTGTAATGCAACAATGACAGCTAGGAGAATGAGTTGAGGAATGAATAACTTCAATATTTTGCTAAATGAAATTATAAAAAAAATTGATCATTTTCTTTATTCATGACTGAACACTTGTTAACCCATTGCTCTGGGCAGGGCACAAATCCTATTTGCTTCATGGTCTTCCTTGTTGCTCTCGCTGAACTGTGATCTTTTGTGCAATACACCACCATTGCAAAGTGTTTGTATCCTTCAGAGACACTTTCCACATTATGCCTTCATTTGTTTATTTATCCTTGTTTGTTTATTTATACCATTTATTTCATTTTCTTTTTCTTTTTCTTTTTTTTTTTTTTTTTTGAGATGGAGTTTCACTCTTGTTACCCAGGCTGGAGTGCAATGGCGCGATCTCGGCTCACTGCAACCTCCGCCTCCTGGGTTCAGGCAATTCTCCTGCCTCAGCCTACTGAGTAGCTGGGATTACAGGCACGTGCCACCATGCCCAGCTAATTTTTTGTATATTTAGTAGAGACGGGGTTTCACCATGTTGACCAGGATGATCTCGATCTCTTGACCTCGTGATCCACCCGCCTTGGCCTCCCAAAGTGCTGGGATTACAGGCATGGGTCACCGCGCCCAGCCTATTTCATTTTCTTAAATTAATTTTTAAGTTCATCAAGTAAATATTGTACATAATTATGGCGTATAACACGATGCTTTGAAATGTGGATACATTATGGAATGGCTAAATTGAGCTAACTAATGTAAGCATTACTTTACATATCATTTATTTGTGGTGAGAACACTTAAAATCTATTGTCTTATCAATTTCCAGGTATACATTGCATTGTTATTAGCTATAGTTACCATGTTGTACAATAGATCTTTTGAACTTAATTACTCCTGTCTTCCTCATAACTTTGTGATGGTAACACTTTCTAGCATTTGCATTTCTGACAGCTTTAAAAATTATTAAACGTTCATTTGCTTTATCTTATTCAGTTCTCACATAGACCACATGATTCAGGTTAATTACCCCCATGTCAGTGAAGAAAGGGATGTGAGATGGTGCAATGAGGCAGCTTCAGAAGACTTGTGTTTCAAGTGTGTTTCACTGTGTAACATACGAGTTTTGCAATTGTGAAGAGGAGATTTACACACTTGAAATTTCAGCTTTCTCTCCTGGAAAATATGTAAGGGGGACACAGTGCTGTGGGATTTATTGCCAAGAGTCATTAATCAGAGATTTAATAACTTTCAAACACTATTAAAGTGGCATTAACGTATTACTATTAAGACAGCATAGTATCCTGGAGGGTAGTAATTATGTCCCTTTTTATTTTCCAAACACTTAGTGCAGCACCTAATGCATAGTTGGTGCTCAGTGAATAATGGATAAATGGATGAATGGGACAGAGGTTGGCAAACTTTTTCTGTAAAAGGCAAGATAGTAAATGTTTTAGGCTTTGTTGGTCATATGATCTCTCTCACAACTACTCAAAGCTGCTTTTTTACTGCAAAAGCAGCCATACACAATATGTAAGTAATAAGCATGGATGTGTTTCAATAAGATTATGTATAACCACTGAAATTTGAATTTTATATAATTCTCATATGTCATGAAATACTCTTCTTCTGATTTTTTTCCAACTATTAAAAAATGTAAAAACAGTTTTTAGCTTGTGAAATGTACAAAAACAGATGGGCCAGATTTATTTTGTCAATCCCTGGAATAAAACGTGAATATCGGTTAAATTAAGCATGTGTCTGAAACCTCAGCATCGTACAGTATACCCATGTAACAGACCTCCACGTGTAACCCTGAATTAAAATTAAAGTTGAAATTCTTTAAAAAACTAAAGCTTATTATGGTCACTTTATAAGCATATTTTTTATAATCTTATTTTAATAAACTAGAAAATTTATTTGGTCATTCACTAATATATTATGAGCATAAGAATAACAGAGGGAAAAATCAAACTTACTGTACTGGGTTAAATACAATTTTGTGTTTCTTGTATTATGCTATGCAGAATTTGATCAAATATTGTGAACTTTTAATTCATTTCTGGATTCATTTAAATAGATTGAAAAAAGTTGAAAAGGAAAGTATGCATTGAGGAACAACTGATGAGGCGATAAGATGATGTAACACACTTGGTGTTATGGAAAGTCACGAAACTGTGCAGACTTGGTCCATTGCAAATTCGTGCTATCTAACCTCATTTAGGTTCTTAATGCTACTTGTCAATTCTTTTCTTATTCATTGCTTGTTAAATTCTTACTGCATTCCTCATAGCAGCTGTTTTAGATTTTCTGTGCTTTCAGCTTCTACTCTCATGGCCTCTCACTCACTCTGAGCAGATGACTCTACTCCTGGACTTGCTGGCCAATGCAAGCTCCTGCAGGTTTTCTTCCCTCCTCCTCAGAGATCTCTGCTGCCACTCATTTCCCATAACCTCACATTCCTCTTAATCTTCACTTCTTTGTTTTCTTTCATTGTAGGGGAAAATGTGTCATTTACACTTCTGCTTTTTCCACCACCATTTTCTTTTCTTTTCTTTTTTTTCCTGAGCTGGGGGTTTTGCTGTTTCCCAGGCTGGACTTGAACTCTTGGGCTCAAGCTATCATCCCACTTCAGCCTTTTGAGTAGTTGGAATTACAGTTGTGATTCACTGCACCCAGCATCTACCACTATTTTAAAACGTATTCCATAAAATTATTTGATTATTTTCTTTATTTCTTCTGTTAGTATTTTTCTGCTTTCTTACTTGCTCTTTCTCTTCTTTTATAAACATTCTTAGATATCCTAGTCTTTTAAGACAGGGCTTATTCAGCTTTTCTTCACAAATGTCTCCCAAAAGCCAGCCTCTGTTCTGCTTGGACTTGGCTTCACTTCTGTTCTTACTGGTAAGTGCCCCCACACATCGCCCCTTCCCCCTTTACTTAACACAAACAATCAAAAAAATCCATATCAAACTTAACCATCTTTTAGACCTTCTGCTTATTTCAGATCATTGTTCAGTCTCCTTTAGGTTAATCATTTTATGTTCCAAAAATATGGTTGTCTTTATCTCCCAATATAACTTATTCCTTTAGTCCTTGCAGTCTGCATTCTCTTTTCACTGTTTTTTTGAATCTATTCTCAGGAATCACCAATGTTGTGTTTATCAGGGGATAAATACAACAAACTATTATTAATGATAATCTTCTTTTAATTCCCTAGCATTTATCCTTTGATGGATAATGCATACTTCTTAGAAATGTAAGCGCCATTTCCTTGGTAATTAAATCTTGGAGCCATCCTTGACTCATTGCTTTTTATTGCCTGCCTTAGACAATTCTCCAGTCCTAACAATTTACCTTTGAAATATTTTTGGCATCTTTCTCTTTATATTCCTCCTGCTGTGACCTTAGTTTCGTTTTTAATTACCACATACTTAATAAATTAGTAGTATTCTTTTTATTGGTCTCATTTCTTAAAGAGTCACCCCTCTCTAATACATTTTAACACCTTCCCGAAATATTGGTTTTAAATTACTTCACTTTGGTTGTATTATTTCACTGCTCAATAATAACAGCTGGCAAGTATGGAGGGCTTATAGTGTATCAGGAAAGGCTTTAAGGAGTCTTGAGTTCTAAATGGACAGGCTTAATTAATCCTCACAATAATCTTATGAGGTAGCTGGTATTATCATTTAACTGTGAAGAACATTGAGCCTGCTAGAGTTCAATTCATCCATGATCACACAGGTTATGAGTTGTAAGGTCAGGAATCCAAGGTTGCCCTCTCCCTACCCTTCAATGCAGGATGTGGGGTTGAGTTTGTGTGGGGAGTTGGGGGACAGCACCTAGGATATTAACTGCTACACTGTAATGTCTTTTGTGAGTGACTGCCTCCACTGACTTTTAATTTTCAGAGGTATCAAACACAAAACCAGTGTGAGGACTTATGTTCTATTCGTAATTCTCATACACACACACTGGGTCTTTGGTCTGCATAGTTCTGTTTATATTGTTCCCCGGACTCCCATGATGCTTCCCTTCTTCTTCTTCTTTTTTTTTACAGTTCATTAATTTATTTTATTTTATTTTTATTTATTAATTAAAGACTCAACAGTTTACTAGATATAATATAATGACCAATGAAAATGAAAGCTCTGTGTATTTCCAAAGATTTATATCATCAAATGTAAAAGGCTTTCTAGCTACAGTCACCTAGCTGTCCAAACCTCCTTCAAGGTTATTGGATGTAGATCTTTTGAGAAAAGTGTTGACCAGAGGGCATTGGAGTGACCTTGAGCTCTGACTACTAGGAGTGAGAGAAGACAAAGTTTGATAACCAACCTTGTTTGGGAGAGATGTCTAAACCACCTATATTCATGATTAAAATAAAGAGACAGAAAAAAAGACTGAACAAAAGGTTGAGAGTCTAGGATAAATTATATAAAAGGCAGGGCCAAGTTGAGTTGTGCAATATAGATTTGAGGACTGAGCCAGTGGGTCTGAAGATACTGCTTTTGGATATCTACCACATGGCTTTTTCTGGGTTTGGGCACATGGGGTAAAAAAACAGAAATCACTAATGATAAGAAAAGCTGAGCAACTGACCCTGTCATCTCCAGGCAGTCTCTGGTCAGATCAACTCCTTTAAAAAAAAAATCACCCTAATTAATTAACTTAAAACTCTCCATTATCTGACTTTGACAGTCCCCATTGCTGTCACTTCCTGTCTTTTAATATACTTTCACTTAACTATGTATACAGTTGTTACATTTTGAGAATTTAACCCCCCTTCTTGCCATATTCCTCTTTCTTTAACCAGCACAAACAACTCTTCCTTTGAACTGGCCATCCTAGGTTGGCTTTGGTAATCCCTGGTGCTACCATAAAATCTTACGTCGTGGGTCTCAAATTTTGGTGTCCATGAGAATCAGCTGGAAAACATGGAATATAAAATCCTCAGATTCCTACCCAGTCTGCACAAATCAGAATCTCTGAATGCAGAACAGAGAATTTCATTTGTTGCAACTGCCTTAGTGATTCTAATGCACATAAATGACTGAAAACACGCCTCTGTGATTATTATATTTTTTGTAATTATCTCTGTATATATTAGCCTCTGTCTAAAACACTCTTTTTCAGAGCAGTCAGTGTTTTGGTCAAGTTTTTGTGACTTTGATATCTATTCCGAAGTCTGAAACATATCACACACTACCATGTGGTTATTTAACTAGCTCGTGAATACTTTATGTAGAAACAGTGAACCAGAGTGGGGAAAAAGAATACCCAAATAATTAAGGATTTGAGTTGTTACTCTCTACCGGAGTAGGCATCATTTTATTTTTGGTTCTTATGGATAGGATATTTTAAAAGTGTAGTTATTCCTGTTTATACTTCACTTATTTAAACATAGTATATATGGGCATTAGACTAGTTACTTGAAGGAAACTATTCAAAATGTATTAACTTAGGTCAACAAGCAGAGCATTGAAGGGCAGAGAAATGTGAGTTGCTCATCCTGCCACATAACTTTTACATTTATTTCTGCCATTTATAGTCCCTGAGAATTATGAAGTCTTTGTAAATCTTACTACTTCTCCTCATCTTTTGTCTTTATGTACTTTCCTTCTATTTCTCCTCGCAGATTATTTCATTTTCTTTTCTCTCCTATCCTCTTGCTCTTTCTTTATTCCTAATTCTCTCATAGAATTACGATCATAGCCATAAATGATTTTTAAAATAAACTTTGAGGTTTAATTTTCATAAAGTTAAGTCTATCCATTTAAACTGCACAGTTCAGTGAGTTTTGACAATTACCTGTGCCCATGTAAACACCACTGCAACCAAGGTACAGGACATTTCCATAACCCCCATCATTCTCTCATGATCCTTTGGAACATTCTTCTCCTCGACCCCATGTGCCCCTGGCAAATACTGGTCTGCTTTCTGTTGTCGTAGATTAGTTTTGTCTGTTCTAGAATTTCATATGAATGGAATCACACAGTTTATACTTTTTTATATTTGCCTCTATCATTCAGCATCATTTTTTTTTTTGATGGAGTCTTACTCTGTCACCAGATTGGAGTGTAGTGGTGTGATCTCGGCTCACTGCAGACTCCACGTCCTGATTCAAGCGATTCTCCTGTCTAGGCCTCCCGAGTAGCTGGGACTACAGGCACGTGCCACCACGCCCAGATAATTTTTGTATTTTTAGTAGAGATGGTGTTTCACCATGTTGGCCAGGATAGTCTCAATCTCTTGACCTAGTAGTTTTTCTGCCTCAGCCTCCCAAAGTGCCATTACAGGCATGACCCACCTGGCCCCAGCAACATCATGGTTTTAAGATTCATTTATGTTGTTCTATGTATCAGTAGTTCATTTTTATTTTTAAATTTCATTTTATGAGTATGTCACAATTTGTTTATTCATTTGCCTGTTGTTCACATTTGGGTTGTTTCCAGTTTTTGACTATGAAAAATAAAGCTGCTATGAACTTTTTTGTCTGAGTGTTTGTGTGGACATATGTTTTAATCTTTCTAAGGTAATCACACAGGAGTTGATTTGCTGGGTAGATGATAAGTACTTGTTTAAGTTTATAAGAAACTGCCAATTGGTTTCCAAAGTAGTTGTGCCATTACCTTCCCATTAGAAAAGTAGGAGAGTTGTACTTTTTTCACATTCCTGTCAATAATTGGATTGTTAGTCTTTATAATTTTAGTCATTCTAGTGGATGAGCAGCAGTATTTCATGGCGATTTTATTTTGCATTTTTCTGAGGTTAATGATATTGAGCATCTTTTCATGTGCTTGTGGGACAGTTGTATAACTTTTTAAGTGGTCTGTTTCAATCTTGTCAATTTAAATTATATTTAATTTAGTAATTTATTATGAGATACATAGTTATTTATATATCAGCAACATATAATTTGTCTCTAATTTAAAAGTGCTAGTTTTCTGTTCAATTAAAGTAGATGAGTCCCTGATTTAATTCAACAATTCCTGTATTTTGGCTTATATATATCTCAAGCACAGTCGTTAACCAGCTGAAAAATCTGTCACGAGGCCAGAAATGGCTATAAACTGCTGCATAATAATTTCCTCATACTTTTGTAAAAGACCCACACCTAGGGTAAATATTAGATAGTAATAATATCAAGAGAAAAACAGCAGTCGATGGGTAGCTGAGTGACTCCATAAACAATCTCCTATAGCTAACAGAAATGGAATTTGATCAACTATAAAAGCTAGATTAATTTCTGCAGTTGAATTGGCAAACCATATGATAACATTGAAGCATATGTCAAAATAAGCACATATATTCCTGGGGTGAGAGTGATCTCCCTCAGTCCTCTCAGTGCAAAACTCAAGTCACTGAGATGTCTCATATTCTCATCTCCAATGTCAAGGTGCAGTAGATTCTTGACATTCATGGTAGTTGTGTTCTATAAAGTTGCTGAAAACATTGAATTAGTGCAAACAGTGAATTAACTCTTAGAGGAAATATATATAAATCAAATATCATATTTAATCTTAAAATCTCATCCTGGTGGATTCTATTCTCTTTATTTTACAAAAGACATGAGGAGATTGAGAAGTGCTAAGTGACATGTCTGTGTTGCCATACTAACAGACGCCAGAGTTGGGATTTGAGCCCCACCCACCTGGCCCCAGGGCTGGAGCTTCTGGCACTGCTTGGCACTGCCCTGACTGCCTGTGTTTTCTGGTCATCTTTGTATGGGAGCAGAAACATGAAGGCAGCACATTGCCTTGTTCTACCTCAGCTGCAACCAGTGCTTTAGACAACTCAAATTTTTCGCTCCTCTGTTCATGTCCACAAATTATGACAAAATCTCTGAGAATATTGATTTGGGGGTTACAAATAAAATTTAACAAGTAGGTGAATTCATGGTTACTGAATCTGTGAAAAGGAATTGATTTTACATATGAGAACATAAAAGCATTCGCACACATTCATTCACATGAGCACATGCAGTTTCTGCATGAGTGGAAGAGGGAGCAGGCAGGATGGTGACAAGAAATGATCTGTGATTTGTTTTCACTCTGATTCTGAATTGGACACCAATGAGATGCTTTGATTATTTTCAGGTTTCTGATTTATGTCATGGTTATGTCTATATGGCTAGTTGACTTTTTTATGGTCAAAGTGAAGTAGCCTATTGGTTAACAGAGCTACAAAATCTAGGTCATGTAAATATCTAATCATTTTTACTGATGTGTAATATAGCTTCACATCTCAAATTAAACAAATGTTGGTAGATTTTGACAGCAATATTGATAAAATCTGAATCACAAAACATAGAGGAGTTCCACCAGCTATTATATCTTTGCTTTTGCTATTTCTTCATTTGAGGTCATCAAAGGTCTGTGCGAGATGATTCCGGCTATTTCCAGAGCTCAGTCTGAGAGATCAAGTAATGACATTCAGCAGAAACATTAAAGCTATGCTAGCTTCATACAACTGTTAACAACCAGAATATTATTCCAGACAACTTAGACCTAGGAAGCAATTGGAAGGATTCAGCAAATCACAAAATAGGAGCAGGTGAAAAAGTTTTAAGGTGGAATATCATTTAGGTATAGATCTACCATCTTAAGTTGTTCACCTCAGCCTTAATACTTTTGGAATGGAGAATTATTTGGAGCAAGCTTTTTTTTTCATTAAGTTTTGATTCTTTCTAGAATATGCTGGCTAATTTGTTTTACAATATAAATATTTTCATGTTTAGACCATTACTTAATAGCAAAACATTTTTACGATTAATTTTTCTTTATCTTAATATGGTGTTTATATTTTGAATAATAATTAGTTTTACTAATTGTATCTGCTAATGAATGTGTATCTTGAAATATGTTTGGAGTTTGTTCTGTACTAAGCTTATATGTTTCTGGATTTGAAATGTATAAAACATTTAATTTCAGGTTTGTTTATACAATCTGTGATAGTTTAAAATAAACTGTAGATATTTAAAAAAACACCAGAGTTACCACCATTCCTATTGAAAGTATTCCAAAAAATTGAAAAGGAGGGACTCCTCCCCTTAACTCATTCTATGAGGCCAGCATTATCCTGATACCAAAACCTGGCAGTGATATAACAACAGCAACAACAAAACTTCAGGCCAATATCTTTGTTGAGGATTCATGCAAAAATTCTCAGCAAAATACTGGCAAACTGAATCCAGAAGCACGTCATAAAGCTTGTCCACTACAATCAAGTAGGCTTCATCCCCAGGATGCAAGTTTGGTTCAACATATGCAAATCAAAAAATGTGATGCATTACATAAGCAGAACTAAAGAAAAAAAACACTTGATTATCTCAACAGATGCAGAAAAGGCCCTTGATAAAATTCAACATCACTTCATGTTAAAAACTCTGAGTAAACGAGATATTGAAGAAACGCACCTCAAAATAATAAGAGCCATATGTAACAAACCCATAGCCAATATCATACCAAATGGGCAAAAGCTGAAAGCATTATTCTTGAAAACGGCACAAGACAAAGTTGTACTCTCCCATCACTCCTGCTCAACATAGTGTGGGAAGATCTGGCCAGGGAAATCAGGCAAGAGAAAGAAATAAAGCATATTCAAATAAGAAGAGAGGAAATGAAACTCTCTTTGTTTGCAGATGACATGATTTTATATCTAGAAAACCCCATTGTCTTAGCCCCAAAATTTCTTAAGCTGATAAACAACTTCAGCTAAGTCTCAGGATACAAAATCAATGTGCAAATAGCATTTCTATACACCAGCAATAGTTAAGCTGAGAGCCAAATCATGAATGAACTCCTATTCACAATTGCTACAAAGAGAATAAAATACCTAGGAATTCAGCTAGAGGGAAGTGAAAGGCCTCTTTTAGGAGAACTACAAACCACTGCTAAAAGAAATGAGAAATGACACAAAAAAATTAAAAAATATTCCATGCTTATGGATATGAAGAATCAATATTAGTAAAATGGCAATTCTGCCCAAAGCAATTTATAGATTCAATGCTATTCTCATTAAACTACCATTTACATTCTTTACAGAACTAGAAGAAAACTACTTTAAAATTCATATAGAACAGAAAAAGAGCCTGATAGCCAAGGCAATCCTAAGCAAAAAGAACAAAGTGAGAGGCATCGTGCTTCCCAACTTCAAACTATACTACAGGGATACAGTTATCAAAACAGCATGGTTCTTGTACAAGAACAGACACATTGACTAATGGAACAGAAGAGAGAACCCAGAAATAAGACCATACACCTACAGCTAGGGAATCATTCACATTTGATTGAAGGAATTGAGACTTCGTTGAAATTGCTTATCAGCTTAAGCTTTGGATATTCCACAAACCTGACAAAAACAAGCAATGGGGAAATGATTCCCTATTTAATAAATAGTTCTTGGAGAACTGGTTAGCCGTATGTGGAAAACTGAAACAGGACCACTTCCTTACATATTATACAAAAATCAACTCAAGATGGATTAAAGACTTAAATGTAACAACCCAGATGTAATCCCAGCACTTCGGGAGGCCAAGGCAGGCTGATCACTTGAGGTCAGTAGTTCGAGACTAGCCTGGCTAGCACGGTGAAACCCCATCTTTACTAAAAATACAAAAAATTAGCCTGGTGTGGTGCTACACACTTAAAATTCCAGCTACTTGGAAGGCTGAGGCAGGAGAATCACTTGAACCTGGGAGCTGGAGGTTGCAGTGAGCCAAGATCACACCATTGCACTCCAGCTTGGGGAACAAGAGCGAAACTCGATCTCAAAACAAAAACAAAAAACCAAAACCAAAACACCCTGGAAGTGTTGGTGGGTTTTGGGGTGCTCAGCTCGCTCCCTGGTGGACTCCAGGTTCTGGGTTTCTCACTTTCTCAAGAATGGGAGAGGGGACCATGGTGGGTGTGCTCGTAAATAATGTACCCCAAAAAAGTTTTTATAGAGAAGTGATTTACTTCGGCAGAGAGAGCAAAAGGAGAAGGAGAGAGAAAGAAACAGCTAGCTCTCACACTGAGAGAAAGAAAAGCTGCTCTCACACTGAGTGAGAAGGGTTCCCAGAGGGAGAAAAGAAGGAAAGCTCCTCTCACACTGAGTGAGAGAATCCAGAAAGACGGAATCCAGGAGAGGAAAGACAGCTTCCACACTGAGTGGAGGGGAACTGAGAGAGAGAGAGAGATGGAGTTTAGGAGGGGAAGACAAGCTTCCATGAGAGAGTGTGGAAGGGGACCCCAGAAGGGAAATTCCCCCAGATCAGGGAGACAGGGACTTTTAACCTGGGAGGAACTCCCACCTTCTCTCAGACCCCTGGCCAATGAAAGGAGTTCCTTTGAACTTCTGCTGGAGTGACTGACTTTTGACCCTTTCCCACACCCATGAAAATTAAAACAGAAACCGTTAAATCTCCCAAATGGAGAGGCATGGTGGGGGCATGGCACTGGGAAGTTCTTGCCCTTGAAACTATGCCCCCCGTGGACCCGAAAAGAGAACAGATTCCCTCAGTAGGAAACCTAGGCAATACCATTCAGGACATAGGCACAGGCAAAGCTTTCATGATGAAAGCGCCAAAAGCATTTGCAGCAAAAGCAAAAATTGACAAATGGAATCTAATTAAAGTGTTTCTGTATAGCAGAAGAAACTATCAACAGAGTAAACAGACAACTTACAGAATGGGAAAAATTTTGCAAACTATGCATCTGACAAGGTCTAATATCTAGCATCCATCAGGAACTTAAACAGATTTAAGAAGGTCTAATATTCAGCATCTATAAGAAACTTAAACAGACTTACAAGAAAAAACCAAATAACCCCATTAACAAGTGTGCAAAGGACATGAACAAGCACTTCTCAAAAGCAGCCGTCCATGCAGCCAGCAAACATATGAAAAAAAGCTCAACATCACTAAGCATTAGATAAATGCAAATCAAAACCACAATGAGATGCCTTTTCATACCAGTCAGAATTACTAAATTCTAAATTACTAAAAAGTCAAAAAATAATAGATGCTGGAAAGGTTGAAGAGAAAAGGAACACTTTTACACTGTTGGTGGGAGTGTAAATTAGTTAAACCATTGCGGAAGACAATGTAGCAATTCCTCAAAGACCTAGAACCAGAAATGCCATTTTACCCAGCAATCCCATTACTGGGTATATACCCAAAGGAATATAAGTGATTCTATTATAAAGGTAATATGCATGCCTATGTTCATTGCAGCAATATTCACAATAGCAAAGACATGGAATCAACCCAAATGTCCATCAGTGATAGACTGGACAAAGGAAATGTGGTACATATGCACCATGGAATACTGTGCATCTATAAAAAAGAATGAAATCATGTCCTTTGCAGGGACATGAATGGAGCTGGAGGCCATTATCTTTAACAGACTAACTCAGAAACAGATTAATACCGCATGTTCTCACTCGTAAGTGGAAGCTAAGTGATGGAAACATATGGACACATAGAGAGGAACAACATAGACTGGGGCTACCAGAGGGAACAGGGGGAGGAGGGAGAAGATTGGGAGAAATAACTGATGGTCACTAGGCTTAATAACTGCGTGATGAAATAATTTGCGTAACATATCCCAATGACACATGTTTGTGTATGTAACAAACCTGCACATCCTGCACATGTACCCCTGAATTTAAAATAAAAGTTAAAATAAAACATCAAATAAAAAATCAGAGTTGCTATTTTATTTGGGTACTGTAGTCTCTGAGTAAAAATGATTAGCTGAGACTATTGACTACTGTCAACCCTGGAACTTTTTTTAACTATTTAAATAAAAATTATTATATTAAGGACTTCAAAGCTACTGCCACACAATTGACTTATGAAATAATACATGTTAGAGAAATAAAGTGAACAATTATTAAATGAATAATAAGTAAGTGACTGTTGGATTATTGTTTTAAAAATAAAAACATTGCTGTGTCAATGTATAAATCATAGGGGATGGAAATGCCATTTTAACCTGCAGGTTGACTAATAATTTAAATTAGTAAATAATTATTTAGTATTTTAAGGAACATATCTATGTGTTTCAGAGATAAAAAATAATGAGTTTTTTCTGGCTTCTGAAGGTTTACATTCAGCAGGAATCTTTTGTAAACCCTGCTATATAGTGTGGTGAATACTCTGTTAGTGCCACAAGCAAATATATCAGTTACAAGCAATATCAGCAGGTAGAAACACAAGTAAAATTTCACAGAGGAGAATTTAAAAATTTTATGAGACAGAATGGAGGGATGGTATGTATGGGGGAAAGGCATTTTAGGCAAAGGGAACAACATAGAAAAAGCACAAAAGCATAAAAAGTGGTGTGTTTGGGAATATGTCATTGTAGTGTAGGGTATATGTCTTAGTCAGCTCAGGTTGTTGTAACAAGAATACCATATACTTGGTGGCTTAAATAACAAACATTTATTTTTCACAGTTCTGGAAGTTGGGAAGTCCAAGAGGAAGATGCTGGCAGGTCTGATGCCTGTGAGAGTTTGTTTCATGGCTTGTAGACAGTTGCTATATCTTCACATGGCTGAGACACACACAGACAGATAGATAGACAGACACACATAGACACACACACGCACACACACACAGAGAGAGAGAGAGACAGAGAGAGAGAGACAGACAGAGAGGCAGAGAGAGAGAGACAGAGAGAGAGACACACAGAGAGAGAGAGAGAGAGAGAGACAGAGAGAGACAGAGAGAGAACAAGCTTTCTGATGTCTCCTCTTATAATAAGGGCACTGATCCCATTAGGAGGGCTCCACCCATGACCTACTTACCTCTTAGACCATCTCCAAATACCATTATGCTAGGGATTAAGGTTTCAACATATGAAGTTTAGAGAGACACAAACATTTAGTCCATAGCAGTGTAATACATAAGGATAGGTTTAGAATTGAAAAAAATAAGTTTGGAGTGAGATTTAAGGTAATATTGACAGCTAAATTATAGATTTTGTCTAAAGGAACATGAAGACTTAGAAGGTCTTTAGAAAGACAGTTTTGGTAATATTATACAGAATGAATTAGAAAGAGGAAAGTTTGGCACAGGGAGACTAGTTAGGAGACTATTCCACCAGTCTCAGTAAGAGAGGACGAGGGCTACTGAGGAGGAAATATAGAGGAGAGAATCGATTGGGGAGATATTGTTTAGGTAGAATTCTCCAGGGACAATGTCACATGGTAATGAGTAAGACTGAGGAGCCAGAAAATGCTTGTGAAACAAGCATTTTTGAGGAGATGGGGAAGAAAATCATTTCACCAAATAAGGGCAAGAGTGCAATTTACCTTCTTTCAAGTCATCTGGTTGAGAAAGGAGAAAATAGGATTTTTCTTTTTTAGAGAAATAAGTTTTTGTTTGTTTGTTTTTTTAAAGATTGGGGGTAAAGCCCATACAGAGAGAATGTTTATGAGACAGAGAGAAATATAAACAATTCTACTTGGGCACTTGTTTGCTATATGTTAGTCCAGGCCACACAGAAAGAGTGTAACAGTGTGTCAGTGACAGTCTGGAGTCTTTGGCACATATATTTCTACTTCATTTTGTCATGGACCACCTTGCTATTGACCCCTGTTATGTTCTTCTACTGGTTCCCCTGCCTAGTTTTGGTCTATTTTACTCCCTCCTGTGACTGCTCTCCTTAAACTCTGATGAGCATCCTCTGATTATACCTGAAAGAGAAAAGGGGGAATTTACTAGGAAGGTACATGGGTGCCTTGCAGAAGTCAAGGGCAGCCAGCTACTGGACCCAGGCACTAAAAAGGCAGAAGGATCCTTGCTTACTAGAACAAGTGCGTTTGTGACATTCTTCTTTCTTTGTCTTTGCAGAATGGATTCCTCTCCTTTGCTGGAGGAAGTATAATAGGTAGAAGATGCCAAACCACAGTATCCAAGCTTCACATGTGTCTAATAGGTCTAGTTTCTTAAAAAAGACGAACTTCCCTCAGCCCTAATCTTAACTGATTGTCTCAGCCTGGATCAAGTGCCCAAGCCTGTTCCAACCAACAGTGGTCAATGGAATGGGTCCCATTGTATAAGCATGACTCATCGGAAATCAACATGGGGACCTGTTCATGGGGCTGAGGGAGAGGAATTACTATGTTTCATGCATAGATGCTGGGCTGGCAACACAATGGCTTAGGGTCATCACACACTGGTATACTTCTGATTTCCTATACCTAGCTATCAATTCTCATTAGGTAGATTGCCTGCCATCAAAACCTTAATAGTTATTTATTTGAGCATTTATGATATAATATATTTTTATTAGGAGCATTACATATTATGTAACATATAATAGGAGTATTAAATATAACAAAGCAGAAATATTTTTAGTAATAAGAAAAAGGATACTTAGACTTTAACAACTGAGACAACCTCCTAGTCTTTCTACTCCAGACTGTACAGGAAATTCCTCATCAAATTTCTGAAAACCACTCTTAGACATTATCCATTTTTTATAGTCCTGTCATCTCTTAGTTTTCAAACAGCAGGGATGTTCTTCTCTATAAAAGCATATGCTTTTGTTGGAATAATAAGCTAGAAATAGGAATTAATTCCAACTGTTGATTCTATGCTTTCCTGTAACTAAAACATTGAAAATAAGACTTATTTGATCACATAATTCTAAAGTAATAATAGAAATTTCTTAGAGTTACTAGTGCACTATAGCTTCATCATGCTGCAAAGTTCAGTAGAAGTGATTGACGTATTGTTTTGTCACCTCACAGTCAACAATAATTGCTGACATTTATAAAGGATCTTTTATTGCAAAATATGGCTATCTTTGCTGTAGCTCAAAATGAGTAGGATTTTGTTCATGATTATATCCTTTATTCTTAGAGCAGTGCCAGACACGTAATAGGCCCTCAGTATTTCTGAATAAATCATTGAAAAGTACTTGACATGGAAGGAGTCTTATTATAGTGATGTCACTTAATTCCTTGAACTCTGTGGTAGGTAGTCTCCAAAGATGCCTGCCATCATTTCCTTCCTTCGGGTACATTCATATTCTTTCATCCAACAAGAGGTCAAGTCTGTTTTCTATACCTTTGTCTTTAGGCTGGTCTTGAAATTTTCTTTGACCAATTTAATTTGAAGAAAGTGGCACCATGAGAATTCTGAGCCTAATATTTAAGAGGCCTAGAAACTACTGTTTACCTTTCAAAACTAATTAGAGAGGTAAAACTATTTACCTCTTAAAGAACTTCTTATATTATATGTTCTTATGATATAAGAAGTCCAGACTTTATTATGTTGGAAGGAAGTCCATGTGGAGTCACATGGAGAGATCAGAGGCACCAGACAAGTGAGAGAAACCTCCTTGGACTTTTTAAAAAACATTCTACTCACCAACTGAAAACAGCTGAGTAAATGGCCCCAGTTGACATCACAAGGAGAAAAAGAACTACCCAGCTAAGCCCACCTCTATGTTCCTATCCTAAGGAATTATGAGAAATATTAAATTGTTTAAGAAACTGTTTGGGGGTTGTTAGGTAGAAACAGATGACTGAAATAAGCTCCTTCTGTATTATATGCCAAAAATTGGTATATTGATCTGTCATGAAAAATATACTTTTCAACTTTTATTTATCCAGGCTTGTTGCCTGGATATGTTGCGTGATGCTGAGGTTTGGGGTCTTAATGGTCCTGTCAGCCAGGTTGTAAGCATAGTACCCAATAGGTTTTCAACCCTTGTTCATCTTTCTCCCTCCCCACTCTAGGAATACCCAGTGTTTCTTGTTGCCATCTTTATGCCCATGAGTACTCAGTGTTTATAGCTCTAACTTAAAAGTGAGAACATGCAGTAGTTTTATTTGATTTTCTGCTCCTGCATTAATTCAATTAGGAAAATGCCTCCACCTGTATCCATGTTGCCACAAAGGAGATAATTTCATTATTTTATGGCTGTGTAGTATTCCATGGTATGTATATATATATATATATATATATATATATATATATATATATACACACCACATTTTCTTTATCCAGTCCACCACTGATGGGTTAACTAAGTTGATTCCATGTCTTTCCTAATGTGAAGAGTACTGCAGTGAACATGCAAGAGCATGTGTCTTTTTGGTAGAGAGATTTGTGTTTGGGGCATGTATATATCCAGTAATAGGATTGCTGGGCTAAATGGTAGTTCTGCTTTAAGTTCTTTGAGAAATTTCCAAATTGCATTTGACAGTGGCTGAACTAATTTTCATTCCCACCAACAGTATATGTGTTCCCTTCTCTTCACAGCCTTGTGAACATTTGCTATTCTTTGATTTTTCAATAATAGCCATTCTGACATGTGTGAGATGGTTTCTCAGTGTGATTTTTATTTGCATTTCTCTGATGATTAGTGATGTGGAGCATGTTTTCATATGTTCATTGCCCACTTGTATGTCCTCTTTTGAGATGTGCCTGTTAATGTCTTTTGTTCACTTTTTTTTTTTTGAGACAATGTCTCTCTCTGTCACCCAGGCTGTAGTGTAGTGGCATGACCTTGGCTCACTGCAGCCTCTGCTTCCTGTTTTGCCCATTTTTTAAAGAGTTATTTGTCTTTTGCTTATTAATTTGTTTAAATTGAATATAGATTCTGGATATTAGACATTGTTGGATGCAAAGTTTGAAAATATTTTCTCCCATTCTATAGGTTGTCTGTTTGCTTTGTTGATAGTTTCTTTTTCTGTGCAGAAGCTTTTTAGTTTAATTAGGCCCGACTTTTGTTTTTGTTGCAGTTGCTTTGAAGACTTAGTTATAAATTCTTTTCCAAGGCAAATGTCTGGAATGGTGTTTTCTAGATTTTCTTCTAGGATTCTTATAGCTTGAAGTCTTACATTTAAATTATTAATATTCATTGAGCTAATTTTTCTGTGGTGAAAGGTAAGGGTCCAGTTTCATTCTCATGCCTATGGCTGGCCAGCTATCCCAGCAGCATTTATTGAATAAGGGATCTTTTTTCCATTGCTTATTTTGTAAGTTTTGTCAAAGATAAGATGGTCATGGTGTGTGGTTTCATTTTTGGGTTCTGTATTATGTTTCATTGGTCTATGTGTCTGTTTTTGTACCAGTACCATGCTATTTTGGTTACTATAGCTTTATAGTATAGTTTGAGGTTATATAGTATGATGTCTCTGGCTTTTTTCCTTTTTTCTTAAGATTGCTTTGCCTATTTGGGCTCTTTTTTGGTTCCATATGAAATTTAGTTTTATCTAGTTCTGTGAAAAATGATGTTTGTAGTTTAATAATCCAAATATGAAACTCAATAGCACTGAATCTGTAGATTGCTTTGGGCAGTATGGCCATTTTAACAACATTGGTTCTTCAAACCCATAAGCATGGAATGTTTTTCCATTTGTTTGTGTCATCTGTGATTTCTTTCAGCCGTGTTTTGTAGTTCTCCTTGTAGAAATATTTTACCTCCTTGGTTAGATGTATTCCTAGGTATTTTATTTTTGTTTGTGGCTATTTTAAATTGTACTGTGTTCTATTTGGCTGTCAGTTTGAATGTTATGGGTGTATAGAATGCTACTGATTTTTGTATGTTGATTTTGTATCCTGAAACTTGACTGAAGTTGAAAAATAATTATTCATAATTTATTAGATAATAACTCAATTAGACCCTTGTTCAGTTTTGATAGTAGAGGATTAGCCACCACCTGATATGTAAAACAATTTTCTATGCAGTTTTTAAATAGCATTTTCTTTCTTGGTTCTAACATTAAGATTTTGACTTGTGCCGTCGTTTTGCTACTATATGTTTTTTACACCCTGGGTGAATATACCATAGTAAGATTCAGGACAGTGATAGATGTGCCATTATTTTCCTAATAGTGACAGAACATTGTGGGAATAGAGGTGGAAAGAGAATCAGCTTCTTGAGAATAATTTTAGGAAAAAATTCACAGGATGTTGATGATCTGAAAATCAAATGCCCTAAAACTCCTATCCTGCTGACTGTTACACTTAATTACCACCTAATGCATTGTACCCTAGAACTTCAACAACAAAAATAGTTTGCTAAAAACCACCCCTGTGAATCCAGAGACAACGAGTCAGCTAGAAATAAAGACCATGCACAAAGCCTTGGCCTTCTGGAAACATCCAGTAAAAATTTTTACTAACTGTACTCAATCTACAGCGCTTTTAAAAGAACACCCTCAGCCAGAAATTAGAAAGAACCAGTACAAGAACTCCAGCAACTCAAATGACCAGAGTGTTGCCTGTCCTACAAACAACCACACTAATTGTTAAGGGTTCTTAACTAAGCTGAGGTGACTGAAATGACAGGAAATAGAATTCAGAATTATCATGGATAATTTTGGATAATGGATAACGGATCACATTAATTATCCATTCATGTAATCAGTTTTACCCCAGAACACTCTTTTTAACTTGAAACAATATTTAAATAAAAGTGTTCACTAAGGATGAGGTAATCAGGAATGATTGTAGTGTCTACTCCTTACACTTGATATCTAAGTGTGTCCAAGAATTCCTAGAGAGAGAAGTCATACAACAAGACCCCAACTAAACCCACACTTATCTTAGCTTCCCCTTTCCTTAAAGCACTCTATGCTGAAATCATATAGGGTTATTTTCCCTGAGTGTTCATCAACCAATGCATGCATAAAGAAAATGTGGTTTATATGTACACAATGAAATAATATTCAGCCTTAAAAAGGAGGTAAATTCTGTTACTTGCAACAACATATTTGAACCTGGAGGACATTATGCCAAGTCAAATTAAGTAAGGCACAAAAAGATAAATACTGCACTTTTTCACTTATGTGTGGAATTTCAAACAAATCAAACTTATAGAAGCAGAGAGCAGAATGTGGTTACCAGATACTGGGGATTGAGGGGAATGAGGAGGTATTGGTCAAAGGACACAATGTTTCAGCTAGATAAAATAAGTAAATCACAGAGGTCATAGATAAGTTGAATAGCTTGACTCCACATTGCATACACGAAGCATTACTTTATACCCCATAAATATGTACAATTATAATTTGTGTATAATTAAAAACACATACATGGGGCTGGGTGCGGTGGCTCACACCTGTAATCCCAGCACTTTGGGAGGCCAAGGTAGGAAGATCACGAGGTCAAGAGATCGAGACCATCCTGGTCAACATGGTGAAACCCCGTCTCTACTAAAAATAGCTGGGCATGGTGGCGCGTGCCTGTAATCCCAGCTACTCAGGAGGCTGAGGTAGGAGAATTGCCTGAACCCAGGAGGCGGAGGTTGCGGTGAGCCGAGATTGTGCCATTGCACTCCAGCCTGGGTAACAAGAGCAAAACTCCATCTCAAAAAATAAATAAATAAAAATAAACACACACACACACACACAGTAGCTTCACATCTTTGCCTGTGCTGCAAATCAACTTTTATAATTAGCTCCTAATCAACTTTTATTACCAACTCCTAGTCAACTTTTCTAACTAGCTGGTCTTTTGTCTTTGTCAAATCATCCTCTGTCACTTTGGACAGAGTTGGTGATCCTCTCCTGTATCCAGTTTCATTGCTGCTGGCTGCACAGTAGGTTATAACACTGGGGAAGGACACAAGTTAGGGGGCTTTCTTTGATGGGGGATCTACCATTTTCCGACTATGCTTTTTATGAGGTTCAGCACCTCACCATCACTCAGGTTTTTCTCACCTTTGTATGATAAAAATTACATTTCTAAATTCAATGGCCCATTTTCAATCCTTATGTTGGACTTTCATACTATGGGTGTAGTTTACCCATGTTCTCCTTTTACAAATGCTTCCTTCTTCTGAATTCTGGGATATCACAGATGGCTGGCTTCCCAATGACTCTTCTCTGTGCTCCTTTTAGATGACCATTTTCTGACCATTTAGATGCCCATCTCCTTTTAGATAACCGTTTATTCTATTCTACTTATACATTTTGGAACTCATTAAGGCTCTGTACTGGGTTATTTTCATCTCTATGTCTGCAGTCTTGCCTTTGTTGATCCCATTTTTGTCCATAACATTTGTATGCCATATGTCTGTTGAATACTACTAAATTTGTAACACCCACCTGTTATTTCCACTGGATTGTTTTCTGAGTGCCTCAAACTTACGGTATAAAAAACAGAACTTCTGATTATTATTTCTCCGTCCACATCCCAAATAGCTCTTCTTCTAGGTTTCCCTGTCTTAGCACATGACACTTCCATGTACCTGGTTGATCATTTCAGTAAAAGACAGTCATCTCCTCTGATTCACCTCTTTCATATCAACTCTACTGCGTATATACACTTTTTCCCATACCCATTGACACTGCTCTGGCTTACCACGCCATTGTCTGCAGTGAAGTGAATTATTGTTCTTTTCTTTTCTTGTTTTAGTTTTTAAAATTTTATTTATTTATCAATATATAATGTTTGTATATATATTGATGGGATACGTGTGGCATTTTGTTCTATGCATAGATAGTGCAATGATCAAGTCGGGGTATTTAGGTCATCCATTACGTTTATCATTTATCATTTCTATGTGTTGGGAATGTCTCCAGTCCTCTCTGCTAGCTATTTTGAAATATGCAATATATTGTTGTTAATTATAGTCACCCTACCCTGCTATATTGAACATTAGAACTTATTTCTTTTATGATTTTAAAAATTCTTTTTTTTAATTTAACAGAATTTATTTGAGCAAATATAATTCACATGCCCTTATATTCACCCATTCAAAGTGCACAATTCAGTGGGTTTCAGTATATTCATGTTTTGCAATCATCACCAAAATATAAGTTTAGAACATTTTGATCACCTTTGAAAGAAGCTTCTAAGGCATTAGCAGTCAATCCCCTCTTTCCATAGCTACCCCTCCTAGCCCTAGGCAACCTGCAATCTACTTTCTATTCTGTCTCTGAAGATTTGCCTATCCTGGACATTTCATATAAATGGAATCATGTAAAGTGTGGTCTTTTGTGACTGGCTTCTTTCTTTTTTTTTTTTTTAATAGTACTTTAGGTTCTGGGGAACATGTGCAGATCATGCAGGATTGTTGCGTAGGTACATACACGGCAAGGTGGTTTGCTGCCGTCATCCCCGCATCACCTATGTCTGGTATTTTTCCCTACATTATCCCTCCCCACCTTCCCCATCCACTGCTGTCTCTCCCCAGCCCCTCCCAACTGACTGCAGTGTGTGATGCTCCCCTCCCTGTGTCCATATGTTCTCATTGTTCAACACCTGCCTGTGAGTGAGAACATGCGGTGTTTGGTTTTCTGTTCTCGTGTCAGTTTGCTGAGAATGATGGTTCCTAGATTCATCCATGTCCCTATGAAGGACACAAACTCATCATTTTGTATGGCTGTGTAGTATTCCATGGTGTATATGTGCCACATTTTCTTTATCCTGTCTATCATTGATGGACATTTGGGTTGGTTTCAAGTCTTTGCTATTGTAAAAGTGCCACAATGAACATACGTGTGCATGTGTCTTTATAACAGAACAATTTATAACTCTTTGGGTATATACCCCCAGTAATGGGATAGCTGGGTTAAATGAAATTTCTATTTCTAGATTCTTGAGGAATCATCACACTGTCTTCTACATGGTTGCACTAATTTACACTCCCACCAACAGTGTAAAAGTGTTCCTATTTCTCCACATCCTCTCCAGCATCTGTTGTCTCCTGATTTTTTAATGATCGCCATTCTAACTGGCATGAGATGGCATCTCAATATGGTTTTGATTTGCATTTCTCTAATGACCAATAATGATGAGCATCTTTTCATGTTTGTTGGCATCATAGATGTCTTCTTTTGTAAAGTGTCTGTTCATATCCTTTGCCCACTTTTGAATAGGTTTATTTGTTTTTTTCTTGTAAATCTGTTTTAGTTCTTTGTAGATTCTGGATTCTCGCCCTTTGTCAGATGGGTAGATTGCAAAAATTTTTTTCCCATTCTGTTGGTTGCCAGTTCACTCTAATGATTGTTTCCTTTGCTGTACAGAAGCTCTGGAGTTTAATTAGATCCCATTTGTCTATTTTGGCTTTTGTTGCCATTGCTTTGACTGGCTTCTTTCACTTGGCATAACATTTTCAAGGGTTATCATGTTGTAACATATATCAGTACTTCACTACCTTATATAGCTAAATAATATCCCATTCTAAGAATATAACACACTCTTATCTATCTGTTAATAGCTTGGACATTGGATTGCTTCCACTTTTGAATAATGCTGCTATGAGCATTTGTGACACATTATTGTGTATACATACACAATAATGGATTTATTTATTTATCTTGGATATATACCAAGGAAGAAAATTGATGGGTAATACGGTAATCTTTTTATGTTTAACCTTTCTGACAAGCTGCCAAACTCTGTTCAAAAGAGGTTTCACTAGCTTTATCTACCCAACAACAATGAATGGGAGTTCAAATTTCCTTACATCTTTATGTCTGCCTTTTTGAGTATATATCCTTGAAGGGTACTGAAGTTAATGGTGAAGATAAATTGTAAAACCTCTTGTGGTTTGATTTGCACTTCCCTAATAACTAGTGCTGTTGAACATCTTTTCATGTGATTATTTTATGTGGATTTGCATATCTTATTTGGAGAAGGGTCTGTTCAAATCCTTTGCTCATTTTAAATTGGATTATTAGTCTTATTATTATCAACTTTTATTTTAGATTCAGGGGTACATGTGCAGGTTTGTTACATGAATATATCATGTGATGCTGAGGTTTGAGATATGAATGATCCTGTCACCCAGGTAGTGAGCAAAGTATCCTCTAGGTAGGTTTTTAGCCCTTCCTCCCTTTGCTCTCCAACCTCTCCTGGAATCCTCAGTGTCTATTGTTGCCACCTTTATGTCCACAGGTACTCAGTGTTTAGATCCCACTTATAAATGAGAACATGCAGTATTTGGTTTTCTGTTCCTGCATTGATTCACTCAGGATAATGGCCTCCAGATGCATCCATATTATTACAATGGATATGATTTTGTTCCTTTTTGTGGCTCTGTAGTATTTCATGGTGTATATCTACCACATTTTCTTTATCTGATCCACCATTGATAGGGACCTAGGTTGATTCCATGCCTTGGCTATTGTGTATAGTGTTGCAATTACCATATGAGTGCATGTGTCTTTTTGGCAGAATGAATTAGTTTTCTTTGGATATATTACTTAGTAATGGCATTTCTAGATTGAAGAGTAGTTCTGTTTTAAGTTGTCTGAGAAATCTTCAAACTGCTTTCCATGGTGGCTGAAATAATCTATTAATATATTCCCATCAACAGTGTCTAAGCATTCCCCTTTCTCTGTAGTCTCATCAGCATCTGTTATTTTTTGACTTTTTAGTAATAGCCTTTCTGACTGGTGTGAGATGGTATGTAATCGTGGTTTTGATTTGCATTTCTCTGACAACTGGTGATGTAGAGCGTTTTTCATGTTTGTTGGTTGCACGTATGTCCTCTTTTCAGAAGTGTCTGTTCATGTCTTTTGCCTACTTTTTAATGAAGTTATTATTATTATTATTTTGCTGATTGAATTAAGTTCCTTATAGAATCTGGATATTAGACCTTTGTCAGATGCATACATTGCAAAAACATTCTCCCATTCTGTAGGTTGTCTTTTCTCTGTGGATAGTTTCTTTTGCTGTACAGAAGCTCTTTAGTTTAATGAGGTCCCATTTATCAATTTTGTTTTTGTTGCAGTTGCTTTTGGAGTCTTCATCATAAAATCTTTGCCAGGGCCTAGGTCCAGGATCATATTTCCTAGGTTATCTTCCAGGGATTTTATAGTGTTAGGTTTTAAATTTAAGTCTTTAAGTCATCTTAAGTTGATTCTTATGTAAGGAAGGGATTCAGTTTCAATCTTCTGTATATGGCTAGCCAGTTATCCCAGCACCATTTATTGAATAGAGAGTTCTTTCCCCATTGCTTATTTTTGTTGGTTTTGTGAATGATCAGATGGTTGTAGGTAAATGGCATTCTTTTTGGGCTCTCTATTCTGTTCCATTGGTCCATGTGTCTATATTTTTACCAGTACCATGCTGTTCTGATTGCTGAAGCCTTGTAGTATAGTTCAAAGTTGGGTAATGTGATGCATCCAGCTTTTTTCTTTTTGCTTAGGATTGCTTTGGCTATTTGGGCTCTGTTTTGGTTCCATATGAATTGTAAAATAGTTTTTCTTCTAATTCCTTGAAGAATGTCATTGGTAGTTTGATAGGAATGGCATTGAATCTATAAATTGCTTTGCACATTATGGTTATTTTAACAATATTGACTATTTCTATCCATGGGCATGTAATTACTTTTATTTGTTTGTGTCATTATTTTTTTGTGCAATCTCTTCTAATTCTCTTTCACCTCCTTGGTTAACTATATTCTGAGGTATTTTATGATTTTGTGGCTATTATGAATGGGGTTGTGTTCCTGATTTGGTTCTCAGCCTGGATGTTGTTGGTATATAGGAATGCTGTTGACTTTTGTACATTGAGTTTTGTATCCTGAAAGTTTGCTGAAGTTGTTTATCAGTGAATTTTTTTTTTTTTTTGAGACGGAGTTTTGCTCTTGTTACCCAGGCTGGAGTGCAATGGCGCAATCTCGGCTCAGTGCAACCTCCGCCTCCTGGGTTCAGGCAATTCTCCTGCCTCAGCCTCCCGAGTAGCTGGGATTACAGGCACGCACCACCATGCCCAGCTAATTTTTTGTATTTTTAGTAGAGATGGGGTTTCACCATGTTGACCAGGATGGTCTCGATCTCTTGACCTCGTGATCCACCCGCCTCGGCCTCCCAAAGTGCTGGGATTACAGGCTTGAGCCACTGTGCCTGGCCTAATTTTTTTTTAAATGGTAGTATTAAATAGTGAACCCATTTGGATCTAGGCTTTACTTTGTTGGAAACTTTTAAATTAGGAATTAACCTCTTGTTATAGCTTTATTCAGATTTGCTATTCCTTCTTTAGTTAGTTTTGGTAGTTTATGATTTTCTAGAATTTGTTCACTTCTTTTATGTTACTAATTTGTTAGAGTATAATTCTTCCGATATAGTATTAAATTCCTGTTAGATTTGTAGTAATGGCTCCTCTTTCATTTTTGACTTTAGGAATTTGAGTCTTCTCTTTTTTCTTTGTTAGGGTAGCTTACAGTAGCATTTTTACTTGTCTCTCAGTTTCAACTTTTATTGCTTTCCAACCATTCTTCATGCAGCACACAGGATGATGTTTTGAAAATGCAAATCAGATCCTGATGTTTCCTGCTTAATTATCATATATTTTTAATGAGGATAAAACAAAAGTTTCCTGTCTTGGCTTACAAGATCATAGAAAATCTGACCCTTGATTTGCTTCCAAACTTTATCTTGTGCCAACTTTGTAATTGTAATAGGTCTGTTGCTCAATGCACATGGCAATGTCAGTACATTGAGACACTGGGTGGCAGTACAGAAAGAGATTTAATTGGAGGACTATTCAATGAGGAGATGGGAAACTTCTTCTATCTCCTTAAGAAGTTTGGGGAAAGGGTTCTTAAAAGTTTTGAAGTGGGCAGACATGTGGATATCATCGATTGGTTAAAGAATGCAGGGTAGAGTCATGAGGCGGGGAGATAACAATCTGTGTTCTCATATTAATTCTGTTCCTCTGTGAGAGTCTTCAAACTAATAGCGTCAGCTGTTTCACTGACATTTGGGATCTGGAAAGCATTTTAAGTAATCTTAAACAGAAGTCATATAATCCTAAAGTGGAAATCCCATTTATAGGAACAATGGGGATGCAAATGGTCAGTATCTGGTACTACTTTTGGTTAAAAGTAAGTGGGTCAAATTGCAGCCTGATTAATGCTTAATTATAGCTACATTTCTTGTCTGGAATTCTTGTGAACCTGTGAGGATGGATTCAATTTCAGTACATTCAATATGCTTCTGCCAATACTGGCTGCTTTTCTGGTTCTTAAATATGCTGAATTCTTTCTTCTCATAGGACCCTTGCATATATTGTTACTTCTATGTGAAATTCCCCCATCCCTCAAACTGGCTGAATTATACTAATAATTTTGGTCTAGTTTAATTATACTAATAAAATATTAATTAATTTATTAATTAATATTAATAAATCCTTTATTTAACTCTATTGCAACTCGTTCACAATTTATAATTATATATTGTGGGGTTATTTTGTTTAATATTTACTGAATTTTATGAGAATATGGCTCATGATATTATTATATAGCCAATTTCAGGATATTATATATTTTAGTAAAATTTCAATGTATGAAAAATATTTGCTGATAGTTTCTTAATAATATAGATAATTTAACTGATCTCATAAAATAATGCCCTATTTCTGGTATTTTAAAAAGAATACTTGAATATGACCTATATTGCCCAAGTAACAACAAGAAAAAGAGAGAGAGAGAGTAATAGAAACCAAGACAATTGTTCAGGTCCTTTAACTACTGCCCCTTGTGTCCTTGCTAGTGTAATTTACAAATTATATACAGTACAAATGTAGTATACGGCAAGTTTAGGAACTTTGAAATTATTTTTTACATACATTCTTTCATTTTTTGAAAAATTTCTTTCCATTTTCCATGGACCAAATGATTCATAATGTTATCCCAGAAAAAATACATTGTACTCTTGCTTCCTGATGCTTAAACTGAAAATTAGAGATAGTATTTTGACATATGAATGAACATCATATAGTTACGTAAATTGATATGTCATTTTTTCACACTTACACTTCCATTTACAAATAATGGGTTGATGATGAAAGTCAATTCTTAAATATTTTTGAGTTTTCTGCATATTTTAATTTCATAGGTGACATTCAAGTGTAACAGTCTTGAGTTGGAAGTGTGTGGTGAAGTGGGCATGTTGTCTGTGAAAACACTGAAAGCAGAGAATCCTTCCTATATGTGTTTCTTCCCCGTAATTCCATAGCAGAATTTATTAACCTTCTGTATTTTCCTGTATTCCTTAAGGAAGAAAATGCAGATTTCCCAGCTTTATTGAAAATATTTCATCTCCCTAATGTTGACTACATTTAAAAAGTATTCTTACATAATAGGCATTTTAATATATGTAATCTTGAATCTTTAGAACAACATGTAAAGGAAGTATTAACATCTTTTATTTTAATACAAAGAACTAAAGACTGGAGAGATTAAGGAATTTGTCCAAGTTTAAGTCAATAAAAATTAAAGCAAGAGCTAAATAAATATAGGTTTATATTTAACCAAAGCCCTTTTTTTATTAAAGAGATTGTATTTTCTTTATTGGACTTTGTAAGTCTGAAAGGCAAGGATATGATTAGCAGGTGGTGAATTCTAAGAAAGAATCTATCAATGTGTTTTATTTGTGGAAAGAATGGGAACTCTGTGCTGCTGTGTTTTGTCCTCAGTGTACTTTGAGACATTAGGTTACAAACTCATGAACAACCTGTAACTCATTTTGGTGGAATATGAAAGTTAATTTAGATCTTTCCTTTGGAAGTTTCATTGTAACCATAGATAAATTATTTCATTTACCTTTGTCTTAATTAAAGGACAAATGAATCTAGGTCAAAAGCTATAAGAAAGTAGGGCTAGGAACAGTTTATTTATTTGTTTGTTTGTTTATTTTTAGATGAAGTCTCCCTGTCACCCAGGCTGGAGTGTAGTGGTACTATCTCTGCTCACTGCAACCTCCACTTCCCAGGTTCAAGCAATTCCCATGCTTCAGCCTCCTGAGTAGCTGGGATTACAGGTACACTTGTCACCATCTCCAGCTAATTTTTATATTATTAATAGAGATGGGTTTCACCATGCTGGCCAGGCTGGTCTTGAACTCCTGACCTGAAGTGATTCACCCGCCTTGGCTTCCAAAAGTTCTGGGATTATAGGCATGAGCCACTCCTCCCAGCTTTAGAAACAGTTTTAAATTGCTTGAGGATGCCTTTGAGTATTAATGCCAGTAAAGCAATGAGGAAGACATTTGTCACTTAGTCTACCCAGGATTTGAACTATTTTCCACTTGAAAGAGGTTTCTCCTTTTGAGTGATATAGAGATTATCTCTCTAATAAAAGCTGAGATTGCTAAATATTCACTTTCCCTTGTAGCTCTACTATTACAACCACTTGTGAAAGACTTTGAGATGAAAGAGCCAAAAGAAGTAATAGTGAATTCTTTGTCATCACAGTCACAGTAGATGTGCTTGTAATGTCAATTTCACAATACAGAATGGGCGTCAAATCTGGTGGCATTCACAGCTGCAATACAATTTTATTCCTGGTAGAGAATTTGCAGCACTGAAAGTTGTAGTATTTAGTGTTTGGTGGTGAGGGTGACGGTATTCTTACCAGTCCAGGCCTGGTAAGGATATCAAATTAAATATATAATATGCTTTACCAGGGAGAATATTTTTATAATACAGATGGTCCTGACTTATGATGGTTTGACTCAAAATTTTTCAACTTTACAATACTTTTATCTTGATATAACCCCATTGTAAGTGGAGAAACACCTGTATAAATAAAAAATAATTGCTTTCTGGACTACATAAATGATTTCTATATGTCAAGAGGAGAAACACTAACAGCCCACCAGAAAAATGGGCAAACAATGTATACATGTAATTTTCAGTAGATGAAACCTGAGTAACACATAAGCCTATTAAAATTATAACAATAATGAAAGTATCTTTCATATCCTCCATATTAGCAAATATTGTATAGTGTCAAGTATCTCTAAATTTTATAACATTGTAGGAAATGAATTAGTGAAACATCACCCTTGAGAGTATAAATTCTCATAACACAATTGGAGAGCCATTAATGAATACCTAATAAAACTGAAGGTGGGCACTTCCTACATTCATCGAGTGCATCTACTCTAATTGTGTTTATCTAAGAAAGTCTCAGATATTGCAAAAGGAGACATGCACAAGAATGTTCATTGTAGATGCTTTTGCAATAGTAATAAATGGAAAGCATCTAGCTGTCCATTAGTCTATGAACTGATAAACTGTGGTTTGTCTTCACAATGGAAAACTTTACATAAAATAAATTAAATCAGTCTACGTGCATTCAGCATGGATAAATAACCAAACATATTGTTTTATTTTTAAGCAAGTTGCAAAAAGTTTGGTGCAATGCATTTATATACACATATGTATGTATAATTTAAAAACATCCCAAACAATAGTGTAAGTTGTTTATAGATTCATTTATATCCAGTTAACAACACTCCAATTTCAGAATACCGGCTACTTTTGGGGAGGGAAGGAGGGAATCATGGGGGAAATATGGATTTATTCTTAAAAATGAACAGAGAAGAGATTGAAGAAATATGAAAAATGTTCATATCTGTTTAAACATGATTGTAGGTGCACAGATGTCTGTTACAGTACTTTTGATGTTTAAAACATTTCATAATTGAAAATTAAGGAAAAACTGTTTTAAGTACTTGAGCTAAAATGAATCTGTGATGTTAAACTCATTATCAACATGACTCTAAAGGACTTCTATTCCTAGACAGTTAGAAACTAATTCTGAAGTTTTTATTTTTATCATTATTCTCTACTTGAAAGAGCACATTTATTATATATATGGTGATTAAAAATATATTTAAGTTTATTATGTATGAAAATACATATGTAAAGGTAGCATCCATATGACATATACACACATGTATATTTGCCGTTTCTGATGTTCGCTTGTTTTAGATAGTAAACAGAGTTGAGAAGTTTTTAAAGACATTTGGGTTTGGATTTTGGTACTTAATCTCTTTAAGACTTAGCTCTATTTATTCCTCCCAAGATTTTTTCCAACCTAATTTAAGATACACTTTTAAACTGTTGCTTAAGTCACTGGAGGCTTAGTGTAAATAGTATAAAATTTGAATACCATTAACTATTTATTAAGAAATTTATAAGAATTAAATAATACCATATGTTTAAAAATTCTTTGTAAACTTTAAAATACTATATATAAGATAGATATTGGCATTTCTTTAATTTCTGCTTTCAGTGCCGCAGACTAACAACCAAGAGATTAATACATATTTCTGTATTATTCAATGAGTGCCTAATGTACAAAGTACAAAATTCATTGCTGTCGTATTATCAAGATGAAATAAAGTAGACATTACTCAATATTTTTTCTGCGGAAAGTCATGCTTGTGATCCCAAATGGGGAACTGGCTTGTGTGATTCTTGTTGTTTTTTTTGCCCTCTAGAAAGAACCCATGTACTTTTTGAGGGCAAAATAAACCCCAGATTCTGCTTTGATAACATACATTGCAAAAATGGGGCCGGGCACGGTGGGTCACGCCTGTAATCCCAGCACTTTGGGAGGCCGACGCGGGCAGATCATGAGGTCAAGAGATCGAGACCATCCTGGGCAACATGGTGAAACCCCGTCTCTACTAAAAACACACAAAAAATTAGCTGGGCATGGTGGCGCGCACCTGTAGTCCCAGCTACTTGGGAGGCTGAGGCAGGAGAATTGCTAGAACCCAGGAGGCAGAGGTTGCAGTGAGCTGAGGTCGAGCCACTGCACTCCAGCCTGGTGATGGAGTGCGACTCTGTCTCAAAAAAAAAAAACAAAAAAAAAAAACGAAAAAACAAAAAACAAAAAACAAAAATGGAATGATTTCCTAGCAAACTCCAGGATTGAGAAAAAAAGTTATTTGATATTTCTGAATCCTATAATAGTATCATAATAGTATTTCTTTTAGTGTGGGTCTTTTGGTGAGAAATTCTCTTAGTTTTATTTTGCTTTCATTTTTGGAGGATCATTCTGCTAAATAATAAATTCTAGGTTAGCATGTTTTTCTTTCAGCATTATTGATGCCATTTCATTATCTTCAAGATTCATTAGTGTCATTGAAAAGGTAGCTGCTAGTCTTACTGTTGCTCCTCTGGAGAGAGTGTCTTTTTTCTCTGATTGATTTAAAGATGTTTATCTGTCTTAGGTTTTCAGCAATTTGGCTATCATTGGCTTAGTTTGTTTTTCTTTGTACTTATAGTGCCAGAGGCTTGCTGAGCTTCTTGAATTTGTGTGTTGCTGTCTTTTACTGGCTTTGGAAAATGTCTTGGCTATTATCTCTTCAAATATAGCTTCTGCCTAAATTTATTTCTTCCTGCTCCTTCTTGATTTTAGTTTACTTTAGTTTTAGTATATTAGCTTTTGACCATGTTTCACGTGTCTTACACACTCTCTCTACCTGTACTCCGCCATGCTTCAGGTTGCATATTTTCTATTGACCTGTCTTTGAATTTATTAAACTGTCTTTTTCTGTGTTTAATTTTTTATTAATCACTTCTGCTCTGTTCTTGATTTCAAATAGTATATTTTTCAAATCCTGAATGTCCATTTGATGTTATTCTGCTAGAGGTGGTTCTTCCCTTTACTTTGTTAGGCAGATAATGGGAGAAACTGATTATCTCAATCTAATCCACTATTCATCTGGGTTGGGTTTGGGTTGCAATTTTAGGAAGACTCAGCCAACTTGTGGTTTGACTGTGTTCCTTGGGATGTTTCCCTCCCAGGTTTGTGATTGATAGTCTGGAAAGTCTCCATCTTTTCAGCTCTGAAAACCTGGGAGATTCAGTTCTACCTTTCAGGTTTTTTGGGGTGTAATTCATTCCCAGTCACTTCAAAATCAGGCAGAGGTATTGAGGGGGAAACCAATGGAGTGTTTGAAGCAGGGCCCCTCTCTCTAGTGGACTTGTCTTCTTGGTACCATGAGACCGGGGGAAGCTTTGTTTCCAGCCTAGAACACCAGGCTCCTCTGCCACTCCAGAACTAAAGAATATCCCTTAAGGAAAATCATATGAATTCTGAGTTATTCTAGTTTCTAATACATCATTCCAGTCCATGTGAACTTCAAAGGCTCCACTGATGTCCTTTCCTCGGTAGAATCCCTTCTACCCAATTAAAGCTGGATTCTCAGCCTGCTCTGATTATCAGCAGACCTCACTCCCATGCCAGAAACAAAACATCCGAAGATTATCAGCTGACCTAGAAAGCACTAGCATTTTAATCTTCATAGTCCTCTTTACTCCCATAGCTCTCTAATGTGTTTAATAACAGGATTATTGCAATTTATCTATTTTTTTTCTACCTGCTGCAGTGGGACTGGCACCACCTCCTACATTCTCCTCAGAAGTGGACATCCCATGGTGTAGTTTTGGATTATGTTTCTGGAAGCTTAGACTCAAGTCTGGTTCCATAGCCTTCTTGGTGTTTCTTTAAGCCACACACAAAATCTTGTTATAATTCTCAAACCCACCACCCCCACCTTATTTAGGTAAAAGGAGCTTCTATTGTTTATAACACAGAAACTTGACTATGCAGTAGAGGTTGAGGATGGGGAAAAATATTGCTGAGAGAATCATTGGTTCATAGGAACACTGAGGTTGGGATAAAAAGGCCACCGTGTGTGGAGGCATTTAAGGGCTAGAGACAAAGCAAATTTCCATGATGACCAGCAGCACATATGAGCTTAGCTGTAAACAGACCAACTGGGAGAAGTCACATCTCTGTGGACACTATGTTAGGTTATGCAGTGACCAGGCAGACGTATTTGCCACAGCATCAGTATCTGCAGATACAGCGAGAAAAGAGGTCAATGCTGTAACCAAATAGGATGAGTCACTACAGCCAGAGGAAATCATTAAGGCCAGACACTTCCTGCCCTTTGCTAATTGGAAATTTGGGTTTATCTTGTACCCAGAGGCCATGTTGGGAAGGAGTTGGAGAGAAAGCGAAAATCTGAAAGTGAGTAATTATTCTAAGTAGACTATTTCCAAATAAAGCCACTAGGATACATTTAGTTGGCGAACTTGAGAGCCAAGATGAGGTAAGTAATTTAAAACACAGAAAATCACATTTCTGCATTTCTGAGTATATAGACGGTAGATTTCAACCCCTTGACAATACATGGTGAGAGAGTCCAATGTTAATGTAGAAAATAATTTTTCCTTGTGGTTGATGAAAACTGAAAATCCAGTTCAAAGTTATCAAAAATGTATGAAATCTTATTATACATTTTATTAATAAAAATTTCTCTCTTTTTTTTTTTTTTTGCCAAGTTGCATTTTCTTCTGGATAATAGTGAACACAAAATATTTGTTTACTGTGAATTAAAGGATTACGAAAGACATTCTAAAGCCTGTAGTTTGAATACTTGCTGCTTTCTGTCATTAAAAACATGAGCTTGGAATTTCTTTTTCTTTCCCACCTTCAAATATAGCTGATGTAGAAGGGAGCAGATAATCTCAATGCTTTAGATTTGAATTTGAATTTAAAAACAAAGAAGATGATAAGAGAGATAGCATGGGGGAGAAATGCCAGATATCGAAGGGGAGGAAGGCAGCAAATCACACTGCCATGTGTGTACCTATGCAACAATCTTGCATGTTCTTCACATATACCCCAAAACCCAAAATGCAATAAAAAAAGAGAAAGCAATAACAAAATGTTACTTACCTATTTATCAAAAAAGGTGTCTTGAAAATATCAAAGCTCTTTAATTTGAGCTCTTAAAGTTCCAGAGGATAGAGAAACTTAGTTTCCCTCAGAAAATGCAGGTTTATTCTAAATGTAACTTGTTTATTGAATGGCCTGGACCCACCAGTGGTGTACAGTAGTAAAGGACTCCCTCACCCTCCTCGCCCTCAGCTGACTTCAAAAATGCTCTACCGGCCTGGCGCGGTGGCTCAAGCCTGTAATCCCAGCACTTTGGGAGGCCGAGGCGGGTGGATCACGAGGTCAAGAGATCGAGACCATCCTGGTCAACATAGTGAAACCCCGTCTCTACTAAAAATACAAAAAATTAGCTGGGCATGGTGGCGCGTGCCTGTAATCCCAGCTACTCAGGAGGCTGAGGCAGGAGAATTGCCTGAACCCAGGAGGCGGAGGTTGCGGTGAGCCGAGATCGCGCCATTGCACTCCAACCTGGGTAACAAGAGCGAAACTCCGTCTCAAAAAAACAAAACAAAACAAAACAAAACAAAAATGCTCTACCATTCTCTCTTCCCTCCCCTAGGTTGACAGCTCAGGAAGATGCCAGAAACTTTCAGTATTTTTCAGCTCTGAGAATTTTATTTTCAAGTAATATACTGGAAGTCCAGTAGACTACACTGAACTTTTAATCTCATACCTAATTCAAAGATACTTCCTCTCTGCACAACGCTCCAAGTCCCATTCTTGTCCACTCAGATCTGTGGCTCAACAACAGGCAGTAAATGGTTTCTTCATGTGCCCCTTCTTCCTCCCACTCCATCTTGTGGTTTGTCCAGGGTGTAGGAAAAGAGAATGGAGATTAGGGGGGAAAGAATGACGCCTGTTATTTTGCTGGAGCTCTTTCTTTGGTTTGCACTGGCTGAACATCAAGCCTTTCTTTGTGGCAGTGAAATGGCGTTGCTGTCTGGCATAATACCTGAGATTCATTGCCTCATGCCAGGGAAATCAAGGACAGGGATACATGTGGAGTGAAGTTAAAAGCGGAGGTTTAATAGGCAAAAGAAAGAGAAAGAACAGCTCTCTTTCCTGCTAGAAAGAGGGGCCTCTGAGTAGGACTTCTGGTCATCAGTGGAGTGCACAAGGTTTTATAGACAGGCTTGAGGAGGCGGTGTCTGATTTACATAGGGCTCAAAGATTGGTTGGACCGGGTGTGATGTTTACATAGCGGGTGGGTAAGCTGGCCGCCCCACCCTTATCTTATTATCCAAGTGAAGTCTTTGCCTGGCTGGATGCCATGTTGTCTGTTCCCCACTGCACTCGGGGTTGGCAAGAAAAAGGGAAGATGAAGCTACCATTTTGAACATGCCTACTTCCTTTCCCTCTTGTCCCAGATGCTGGCATTCACCTGTGCAAGCTTACAGCTTGCTTATCTATGTTTGCAGCTCGATTTTGCAGGCAGCTTAGTGTTAGAAAGAAATGTTGGGGCTACTATTTATTAAAAGGGAAACCTTACCAAGGACTTCCTTACCCTCACTCTCTGCCTAACTAATTTCTTAACTCCTGTATCAGCAGGTGCTTTGTAGATACCTGTTTACACCCTCATCTCCACACTCTACCAGTCCGTGACGCAGATAGTGCCACTTACAACTAAAATATTGTAATGTCTTTTCAGAATCTGTCACATTCAATATCTCTTTAGTGTTTTGCAATGGAATTCTGTCTTGACAGTTCACCTTTCTTCAACAAGGTCCCTCACAAAGACACTTGGGCTACCTTGGGAGGTATCCACTTGCTCTTCATCTTTGAGGAAGAAGGAGCTATTAGAAATCTGGGGAGGTGCTTTAGCATAATAGGGATTTTTGAAGTAGATTTAAATAAGAATACATCAAGATTCCACTTTAATTTTTGTGGGAATGAGAAACAAGTCCCGTTTAGGTCTTCCCACTTACTTTTCAGATCTAAGATGAAATGATTTCTGTCACTCTATGCCTTTAGTTTAAAAACTTATATATTCCTAAAGGGGTACAGGAGAATAACACAAAATTTCTCTAAAATCTAAAAGTATGACAGGTAGCCTGAATTTTTTGGAGCTGTGGAAGGAGTAAGTCTCAAGTCTCAACCCAAGAAATATTTGACATGTGTTTTAAAGTATCCCCACTTAATATTTTTGTTCCCAAATTCACTTTTAGACCCTGAAAAATGATAATAGGTAACACATGGGTTTTAAGTAAAGTTAAATTTACTGGATGAGAGTTACACTCTAGTCACTTTTGTTTCCTTTGGAAAATGTTTTCTTTTTACCATTTTTTCCTTCATTCCATATATTTTGCCACAAAGCACTTTTGCACATTTCTTCCCCTAGAAAATGAAGCTGTATAGGTTAAATCTGAAAGAGTAGAGTCTATTATTCTCAGCTTTGAACAAATTCCATGGATCAGACTTTCCTGTGGTAAAGCCAGTTAGAAGTACAGAGGAATTAAATGAGAGAAACGAGAAACACAGAACTCAACCATGTGCATGCTGTTTCTGCTTCCTTGTAGGAATTTATTTAAGTGGTTGATAACTGGGTTTTGGAAAGAAAGTCTTCTGCAGCATAAAATGCACTTACCATTCGTGTCTCATGGGGCATATTTACTTGGGTGAAAAATTGTTTTGAGTAATTCCGACTTTCTAGACTAAAACAATTAGAAATTAAAATAAATGCATCAAAATCTCTCTTGATTTTAAAAACCTATGCTCAGTTTTACAGGTTTTGGAAGCGTGTATGTGTGTGTGTGTGTGTGTGTGTGTGTGTGTGTGTGTGTGTTTACAGATATATCTACATATGCACACATAGTACGTATTTTTATGTATGCTATACTTCATCATTCAGTATGTTTGCATGTGAACATTTATGTGTGTAATAAACTCAAACTAGAAGGATATCTTGATATCTGTGAAAAGAAACAGTAATTTACAATATTTTATAGCCTTATTTTCTTGAAAGAAAATATTCTATGGCCTTATTTCTTTAAATTAAACCTTTATTTTTACTAAACCTAGTATCTCCCTTACTTTGAATACCTAATCAATGCTATTTTCATTATGAAAATATTAAGTATAACGGATTATTGAATGCTTTTTATATGCTAGGAATTGTTCATAGCAATTTATGTGTATATTTAGCAATTTAATCTTGACAGTAACATTATAAAATAGATACTAATATTACCTGCTTTCTCAGATGAGGAAAATGAAGCACAGAGAAAATTTCACGGGATCACAGAGTTAATATGTGACTGAGCCTGGATTGGAAACCAGGCCACAGGTCTCTTAATACACTGAAGTTGTAAAATGGGAAATGGACAGCAAGAACATCTTGATCAATCAGAGTCAATAAAAATGGACAGATTCACATTAGGTTTTTAGTATTGATTTCTACTCATTTTCATTGGAATTGGCATTTTGATTGCTTCTTGTTATGATGACTTTGAAAGGGCACACAACATAAAATGAAAAACTGAAAGGTCACTGTCTAGAGCAGGGATTGACAAAGGCTTGTTCTGGGACTGCTAGCACCCTAGCACCACTTATTAAAAACAGTTTTTTGTTTTGTTGTTGTTGTTGTTGTTGTTGTTGTTTTTTGAGTCTTGCTCTGTCACCCAGGCTGGAGTGCAGTGGCATGATCTCAACTCACTGCAACCTCTGCCTCCTAGGTGAAAGCAATTCTCCTGCCTCAGCCTCCTGAGTAGCTGGGATTACAGGCATGTGCCACCATGTTGGCTAGTTTTTGTATTTATAGTTGAGATGGGGTTTCACCATGTTGGCCAGGCTGGTCTTAAATGCCTTGGCCTCCCAAAGTGCTGGGAATACAGGTGTGAGCCACCATGTCTGGTGTAAAAACATTTCTTATCTGTATCCATAAAGATTCTGTTTCAGTGGGTTTGGGATGGAATTTAGAAATCTATGTTTAAAATCTCCCTTGGAGGTCTGGGTGTGATTTAGATGAGAGAATTCTAATCCAACACTTTTTAGAGCTGTTACATTGTTATTGTTTTAATTTACTGAACTCTATGTTATTAAATTGTAATCTACAGTCTTTAATTTTAACCCATCTCTTTATATGAATTTCAAAAGTTCAATTAAAGAGATTAATGCTTGAATATTTTCTATGAAGCGACCAATGTAGCGTTGCCCCAGCCAAATCTGTGATTTAATGTGAGTGCACTACTGTATTTCCTTCATTCAACGCTGCGTTTGTTTTCTTTGCATTCTTATGTTTCTAAAAGTACATAGCTGATGGAGTTGAAAGTTATACATAAATCTCCCTCCATTTTCATTATTATTAGATTGATGGTGCTTTTTTCATTATTATTAGATTGATGACCTGAGGAAATGGAATGCTTCTACCTCGTTGTGCCCTGTATTTTCTCCAGTGAAATATAGAAGCTCTGCATGAGACTTGGGTTGTGGGGCAGAGTCACAGGAACTGGGGTTGGTGTGGGGATTACAGGGACTCTTGAAGCCTTCAAGGACCATGGTCTAAGAGGCTGAATCTGCCAGACACGACAGCTCACACCTGTAATTCCAGCACTTTGGGAGACTGAGGTGGGATCACCTGAGGTCAGGACTTTGAGACCAGCCTGACCAATATGGTAAAACCCCTTCTCTACTAAAAATACAAAAATTAGGTTGGGCATGGTGGCTCACGCCTGTAATCCCAGCTCTTTGGGAGGCTGAGGTGGGCAGATCGCTTGAGGTCAGGAGTTCAAGACCAGCCCAGCCAAAATGGTGAAACCCTGTCTCCACCTAAAAATACAATTAGCCAGGTGGGCGCCTGTAATCCCAGCTATTAGGGAGGCTGAGGCAGGAGAATCACTTGGACCCGGGAGGTGGAGATTGCAGTGAGCCAAGATTGCACCACTTCACTCTAGCCTGGGCGGCAGAGCCAGACTCTGTCTAAAAAAAAAAAAAATTAGCTGAGCATGGGGGTGTGTTACTGGGGAGGCTGACACAGGAGAATCGCTTGAACTTGGAAGGTGAAGGTTGCAATGAGTCGAGATCGCGCCACTGCACTCCAGCCTGGGCGACAAAGACTCTGTCTCAAAAAAAAAAAAAAAAAAAAAAAAAAGAAAGAAAAGGAAAAGAAGCTGAATCTAGTGGGCAGGAGTGAATTCTGAGGCAGGTAGATAACCAGCTAAGTCACCACTCCAAATGGAAGATCTAGGTACAAGGAAATAGGGGTAGAAAATACCAAGTGTAGAGAAGAGCCTGAGATTACAATAATTTGCTGAGTAGTTTATGATCATTGAAGGTATATTTTACTGGTACTCACAGCCTTAGCTCTGAATGAAAAGAGGGTCCTGATGTGCTTCAGAACTCCATCTAGAAGGTTGTATTTACATAGATGGAAGCAAAGAATTGAGATAAACTGTACTGATATGAATTACTCACCTCCTCATTTGCTGCATATAGAAATCATCCACTTACTGATAAAAGTGTAATTGAACATGATAGCTCAGCTTCATGTATGCATACATATTTATACATTGCTCCCGCTTCTCAGCAATAGAGGAGTCAAAAGGTAGATGATAATAAGTGAATTCTGAGCCACAAAAATGTGTTTTCTCTGTCTGCTATTATTCTATTGTTGCAAGTAATTTTCAAATTGCAAGTTGCTGGGCATGGCCCCTAGAATAGACAGTATTTAGTGTTTCCCAGTTGAGACAGAGGACAAATTCTCTCTCCATCATCTCATTTTCTTTTCTTTTTTTTTTTTTTTTTGTAGAACTTGGCTACACACATCAGTGCTGCCTGACCTTTTATAGAATATTTAGCAGATTACATAGCATTTGAGAATTGTGCTTACTCTGAGAGAATAAAAGTGATTTGGAACTAAGTCACTGATCTAAAGTGAACACACATGGAGGAAGACCCAGCTGAAATTTATGCCTGCAGTGGGAGAAACACAATTTTTACAAGCCTGGATAAATAAATTGTAGCAAGATTTTGATTTTTACACAGGAGACTTAAGAAATAGGATGACCTATTCTATTGAATTATATATCAGGATTGTTTTTTACTTCTTTGACTGTAATTCATTAGAATTTTAGGGAAAAATTTGAGAATAAAAAAAGTGATTAAAAGTCTTGAATTTCCTTAAGACTCTGTTAAAGAAAAACTAATATTTTTGTCCAATTTTTGTATTTTGTGTATTTGCATTTGTGCTTATTTTTTATTCAGTACAGAAGGAAATAACATATTTTTTGTTATGATTATTGAAAGACCTGACATTTCTATGTGACATTTCAGTTATAATAATTGTTAATGTGACTAATGAACTCAGATATTATTTTTAAAACAACCACTTAAACCATGTATATGTTTAGAAGTTTCCCAGACATAAAACATATAGGAATGCATTGCTTTTTGTATCAACGTTTCTTACAGTTTATTAACTCTATTTCTTTAGAATCTAAAGTGACTCACTAGATACATTTAAAATCAAATTTGTCATCACCTGGTATGAACAGAGTAGACAAAAAGAGTTGCCAAATTTATTAACTGTGTTAATCAAGAAGACATTTGACTTTAACATACATGGGATTACAGAATGCATTTACGTTTAACATGGGATTACAGAATGCATTCTTTAGTGAAGTTACTCAGATTTCAATAATTTATTTGACTGTTTTCTATGAAGAATATTTTAATACTGAGTAAAGGCTGGAAGTGATAGCTATAGCTCCTTAAAAACTAAGTATACTTATTTCTCTTTATTAGATTTATTGATTTTATGTTTAATAGACTTTTTAAAAGGACTGTTTTTTTGTTTGTTTGTTTTTGAGGTGGAGTCTTGCTCTATTGTCCAGACTGGTATGCAATGGCAAAATATCAGCTTACTGTAACCTCCACTTCCTGGGTTCAAGCGATTCTCCTGCCTCAGCCTCCTAAGTAGCTGGGATTACAGGCACGCACCACCACGCCCGACTGATTTTTTTTGTATTTTTAGTAGAGACGAGTTTTCACCATATTGGCCAGGCTGGTCTTGAACTCCTGACCTTGTGATCTACCCACCTCAGGCTCCCAAAGTGCTGGGATTACAGGCATGAGCCACCATTCCCGGCCTAAAAGGACTGTTTTTAAAGAATGATTTTAGGTTCACAGCAAAACTGAGAGTAAGGTGCAAAGGTTTTCCATGTACTCCTTTCCCCCACGCATGCATAGCCTTCCCCATCATCATCACTCCCCACCAGAGTGGTACGTTTGTTACAACTGATGAACCTACATTGACACATCATCATCCACAGTGCATAGCTTACATTAGGGTTCATTCTTAGTATTGCACTTTCTATGGATTTGGGTAAATGTATAATGACATGTATTTAACATTATAGTATCATATAGAGTAGTTTCATTGCCCTAAAACTCCTCTGTGCTCTGCCTGTTCATCTTTTCTTCTCTCCTAATCCCTGGCTACCACTGGTTTTTCACTGTTTTCATAGTTTTGCCTTTTCCACAATGTTATATCTTTAGAATCACACAATATATAGCCTTTTCAGATTGACTTCCTTCACTTAGTAATATGCATTTAAGATTCTTCCATGTTTTTTCATGGCTTGATAGCTCATTTCCTTTTAGTGTTTAGCACTATTTCATTGTCTAGATGTACCACAGTTTATTTATCCATTCACCTACTAAAGACATCTTGGTTGCTTATAAGTTTGGCAGTTATGAATAATGCTACTGTAAACATCCATGTTCTGGTTTTGTTTGGGGAAAAGTGTTTAACTTTTTTGGATAAACACTGAAGGGTTCAATTGCTGTTTTGCATAATTAAGTGTGTATTTAGTTTTATAAGAAAACACCAGCTAGGCGTGGTGGCTCACCCCTGTAATCCTAGCACTTTGGGAAGCCAAGGCGGGTGGATTGCCAGAGCTCAAAAGTTTGAGACCAGACTGGGCAACATGGTGAAATCCTGTATCTACTAAAATACAAAAAATTAGCCAGGTGTGGTGACATGCACCTACAGTCCCAGCTACTTGGAAAACTGAGGCAGGAGAATTGCTTGAACCTGGGAGGCAGAGGTCGCAGTGAACCAAGATCACACCACTGCACTCCAACCTGAGACAGAGCAAGACTCCATCTCAAAAAAGAAAAGAAAAGAAAAGAAAACACTAAACTATCTTTCAAAGTGGCTGTATCACTTTGCATTCCCACCAGCAATGGAGGAGATTTTCTGCTGATCCATATTCTTGTCAGCATTTGGATGATGTCAGTGTTCTGGATTTTGGTTATTCTAATAGGTGTGAATTGATATCCCATAGTTGTTTTAATTTGCATTTCCCTGATAGTATGGAGCATCTTTTCATATGCTGATTTGCCATCTGTATATTTTTTTTGGTGAGTCTGTCAAAATCTTTCGCCAATTTTAAATTCAGGTTTGTTTTCTAATTGTTAAGCTTTAAAAGTTCTTTGTGTATTTTTGATAACATCCCTCTATCAGATACATCTTTTGCAAGTATTTTCTCCCAGTCTATGGCTTGTCTTCTCATTCTCTTGACATTATCTTTTACAAAGCAGAAAATTAATTTTAAGGAAGTACAGTTTATCAATTCTTTCTTGCATAGACCATGCCTTTGGTGTTGTATCTAGACCCAAGTTCATATAGCTTTCTCCTATTATTTTCTATAAGTTTTATAGTTTGTAATTTACACTTAGATCTATAATTGATTTTGAGTTAATTTTGTGAAGGATATAATATTTGTACCTTTTTTTAATTTAGTTTTTTTGCATGTTGTTGTCCAGCTGTTTCAGTATCATTTGTGGAAAAGATGATCTTTGTTGAATTTTGTATTCTTTGCTCTTTTGTGAAAGATCAGTTGACTGTATTTATGAGAGTCTATGTCTGGGCTGTTGATTCTGTTCCATTGATTTTTCTATTCTTCTGCCATTACCACACCGTTTTGATTACTGTCACTTTATAGTGAATTTTGAAGTTGGGTAGTGTCAGACTTTCAACTTTGCTCTTCTCCTTCAATAATGTGTTAGCTATTTGGGTCTTTGCCTTTCCTTGTAAACTTTAGAATCATGTCAATATCCACAAAATAACTACTGATATTTTAATTGAGATTAACTGACATCTTGCCAATAGTGAATCTTCCTATCCATGAACATGGAATATTTCTCCCTTTATTCCTTTGATTTTTTTTTCATCAGTTTTGTAATTTTCCTCACATTGATCTTATACATATTTTGTTATATTTATGCATATATTTCATTTTTGGGCTGCTAATGTAAATGGTATTATGCTTTTAATTTCAAATTCCACTTGCTCATTGCTGGTATATATAAAAACAACTGATTCTTGTATATAAATTTTGTATCCTGTAAGTTTGTTATAATTTATTAGTTCCAGGAGATTTTCATTGATTCATTCAGATTTTCTACATAGATCATTAAATCATTTATGAACAAAGACTTTTTTTTTTCCTTTTCCATCTGTATACATTTTATTTCCTTTTTATGTTTTATTGCATTAGCTAGGACTTATAATGTTGAGTAGCAGTGATGAGAAGGTACATTTTTGCCTTGTTCCTAATCTTTTGTGGGAAAGATTTTAGTTTCTCACCGTTAAGCATCATAGTAGCTGTAGAATTTTGTAGATGTTCTTTATCAAGTCAAGAAAGTTCCCCTCTATACCTAGTTTACTGAAAATTTATATCATGAATGGATGCTGGATTTTTTCAAATGCTTTTTTTTTTGCATTTATTGATACAGGTATGTGATTTTTATTCTTCAGCTTGTGAAGTGAGGGATTACATTAACTTATTTTTGATTGTTGAGCCAGCCCTGCATACCTGGGATAAATTCCACTTGGTTATAGTATGTAATTCTTGGTGCGCACTGTTGGATACTATTTGCTAAAATTCTGCTAAGGACTTTTGCACCTAAGTTCATGTGAGATATTGGTCTATAGTTTTCTTTTCTTGTAATGTCTTTGGTTTTGCTAGTAGGATAATGCTGATTACATAGAATAAGTTAGGAAGAAATTCCTCTGCTTCTATCTTCTGAAAAGAGATGGTATTTTCCTTAAATGTTTGGCAGATTTTAGCAGTGAGCCCATCTAGTCCTCCTATTTTCTGTTTAGAAAGGTTATTAATTATTGTTTTAATAGATATACGCCTATTCAGATTATCTATTTCTTTTTGCGGGAGTTTTGTAAGATTGTGTCTTTCAAGGAATTGATGCATTTTGTTCAAGTTATACATTTTGTGGGCATAGAATCGTTCATAGTCTTTTTGTTAACTGTGAGCCAAAGCTTTCTTTGTCCATTTCTTGGATCTGAAGTACTTTTCAATATGATCCTTGGCCTGAGCTTCTTTGCCATAGTCCTTAAATACTACCCAACTGCAACCAATCACTTTACCAGGTTTTCTCTCTGTCAGTTTTGCAGAGGACAACCCATGTTTTTAGTTTCTTGTCATCAGCCTTAATTAGGTTGATTTGGTGTTCAGCAGAAAGGACATCCACCAACTTGACATGCATAGGCTCATTGCAGTCAGATGCAAGCACACAAAGAGGCTTGATGCTTGACTAAGGTTTTGGCAGCTTTGTAAATTCCATGTTCTTGGCTCCTGTAGATGAAGACAGTCTTCAGCACTTTTTGTAAAGCAGTATGAATGTCCATTATACCTTTAGCAGCAATGCCTTTCTCAACCATGGTGGTGGGTTATGGATGAAGCCAAACACTGAATGCACCTGAGCCTCCACTTCTGCACAATTTAGCTATGACAGGTAAAGATCTATAGTATTTCTTGATCATCCTTTTTAATGTTAATAAAATATCTGGATATGTCCCTTCTTTCATTTAAGATATTAATAATTTATCATTTTTTTAAAAAAATTTGTTATGGTAGCTAGAACTTAATGATTTTATTGATTATTTTAAAGAATCAGCTTTAGATTTTGTTGAGTTTTTCTATTGATTTATTTTTCTAACTTTTATTGATTTCTACTCTAATTTTTGTTATTTCATTTCTTGTGCACACAGTTTTAGTTTAATTTTTCTAGTTTCCTAGATTGGAAGCTTAGATGACTGCTTTTAGATTTTTTCTTCTTTTCTAATATATGCATCCAGTGATATACATTTCTCTCTAAGCTCTGCTTTTGCAGCATCCCACAAATTTTGATAAGTGGTTTCTTCATCTGGTGCCAAATTTTTTAAAAATTTGTTTTGAACTTTCTTTTTTTCATGTATGTGTTATTTAGAAGTGTGTTGTTTAATCTACACATATTCGGGGACTTTTCAGCTATCTTTCTGTTATTGATTTGTAGTTTAATTCCATTATGGTCTGAGAGCAAATATTGTAGTATTTATATTATTTTACATTTGCTAAGGTTTGTTTTATGAACCAGAATTTGGTCTATCTTGGTGAATGTGAGCTTGAGAACAGTATATATTCTGCTACTGCTTCAAGAAGTCTATGAAAGTCCATTTTTATCCAGTTGATTGATTGTGGTTTTGAATTCAACTATGCCCTTACTAATTGTCTGCCTGCTGGATCTGTCTATTTCTAAAATAAATATTGAAGTCTCAACTATAATAAATTTATTAATTTTTCTTTGCAGCTCTATCAATTTTTGACTCCTTTATTTTGACACTTTATTGTTAGGTGCACACATATTAAAGATGGTTATATCTTCTTGGAGAATTGACACCATTATGCAATGCTCCTCTTTAACCCTGATAACTTTCCTTGCTCTGCAATTCTATCTAAAATCAACAAAAGTACTCCTGCCTTCTTTTGATTAGTGTTTGCATGGTGTATCTTTTCCCATCTATTTACTTTCTATCTATGTTTGCATTTATATTTAAGGTGGTTTCTTGTAGACAACATATAATTGGGTCTTGTTTTTTGATCTACTCTGACAATCTCCATCTTTTAATAGGTGCATTTAGAACAATGACAATCAGAGTGATTACTGACATAGTTAGATTAATGTCTGCTATATCTGTTACTGTTTTCTATGTATTGCTCTTGTCCTTTGTTCCTATTTTGCCTTCCATTCTTTTTCTGCATTTTAAAGTTTAATTATTTCATATGATTCTTTTTTTCTCCCTTTTTAGTATATAAGTTTTACTACTTAAAAAATAATAATTTTGGCCAGGCACGGAGGCTTGTGCCTGTAATCCCAGCACTTTGGAAGGCCGAGGCAGGTGGATCACCTGAGGTTGGGAGTTTGAGACCAGCCTGACCAACATGGAGAAACCCTGTATCTACTAAAAGTACAATATTAGCCGGGCATGATGGTGCATGCCTATAATCCCAGCTACTTGGGAGGCATAGGCAGGAGAATTGCTTGAACCTGGGAGGCTGAGGTTATGGTGAGCCAAGATCATGCCATTGCACTCCAGCCTGGGCAACAAGGGTTAAATTCTGTCTCAAAATATTACATATATATTTTTATTGATTCTTCTAGATTTTGCAATATAAATTTACAACTAATCCAATTCTGCTTTTGAATAACACTATACTATGAGCATATGAGTGTTATACCTTATAATAGTGGTACTCACATTCTCACAGGTAGTGAAAGTACCAAATAATAACAAAATAATTCTAATTCCTCTCTGTCTTTTTTCATGTTATTGTTATTATTTTTGCTTATATGTAAGCATATGAAAACATATGTTGCACATAATGGTTGTAGGAGTCAAGGGAGAGCTTTCCCCTTAGCTGTCTGAGAAACATACTCACAAAAGGCAGATAAATTGGAGAAAAGACATATACGTTTATTTAATATGTATACATGGGGAAAAATCACAGAGTGATTACTTACCCCTCAACTAGATGAAAGAAGCTTATATAGCATCCTGGCCAAACAATTATGGGAGGAGGGAGAATTGTCTGTTGAGGGACAGTATTGTCTGTTAAAGGACAATAAAGGAATAAGACAGAGAATGAATGGATCCAGGAACAGAGATTAACTTGTAAAGGGTCTATTCAGATGTGGTTACATTTTTGGTATTACAGGGAGGGGAAGAAAAGACAATTTTTGTTTAAGTTGGTCTGAATCTTAGGCACATAAAGGTTTTGAGAGACAGTACTAGGGAGAAGGTCAGAGAGACCTTGAGGCTTATTCTTCAGTTTAGCCTGTTAATGTGCCATATTTAGGGATATCAGCTGCTGAGCCCCAACAGCATATATAACTAAATATATTGTTGCTGTCGTTACATTGTTATCTGTTAGACCAACTGAGTACGAAAAGAGAGAAATTTTAATTTTATCTTCATTTATATTTTTTTCTCCAGTGCTCTTCCTTTCTTTATGTAGGCTCAAGTTTCTGACCTATGTTATTTTCCTTCTCCCTGAAGGACTTCTTTTAGCATTTCTTGCAGGGCAGGTCTACTGGCAGCAAATTTCCTCAACTTTTTGTTTGAGAAAGTTTTTATTTCTCTTTCACTTTTGAAGGACATTTTTACAGGGTACAAAATTCTAGTTTAGTGTTCTATTTCTCTCAACACTGTAAACATGTCACTGTACTCTATTCTTGTTTGCATGGGTGCTAAGGGAGAAGTCAGATAAAATTTTTTGTTCCTTGCTAGGAAAGATACATATTTTTTCCTCTGGGATCTTTCAAGTTTTCTTTTCCTTATCTTTGCTTTTCAGTAGTGTGAAAATAATATTCCTAAGTGTATACTTTTTTATGGGGGCAGAGGTCATTTATTCTGCTTGGTATTCTCTCAGCTTCCTGGATCTGTGGTTTGATGTCTCACATTAAATTTGGCAGAAATTTCCAGTCATTATTACTTCAAATATTTATTTGGTCTTTTTCTCTATTCTCCCTCTGGTATTCCCATTACACATATGTTATACCTTTTTTAATTGCCCTACTGTTCTTGTATTGTCTGTTGTTTCTTTCCGGTATTTCAGTTTTAAGATTTCTATTGATTTATCCTCAAGCTCAGAGATTCTCAACAATGACTAGTCTACTAATAAGCCCACGAAAAGCACTCTTCATTTCTTTTACAGTATTTGTTATTTCTAGCATTTTTTTGCTTATTATTGCTCTCTGCATACGTTACCCATCTTTTCTTGCATGTGGTCTACTTTATCCATTAGAGCTCTTTGCACATTAGTAATAGTTGTTTCAATTTCTCCATTTGATAGTTTCTGCCATATTTGAGTTCTGATACTTTTTCTGTTTCTTCTTGTTGTGGTTTTTGCCTTTTAGTATGTCTTGTAATTTTTTTCTTCATAGCAAGACATGGCATACTGGGTAAAAGTAACTGCTGTGTACATGTCTTTAGTAATGTGGCAGTGAGGTGTTTAGGGGGTGGTGGGCAGGAAGCATTCTATGGCTCTATGATTATGTCTCTGTCATTCAGAGAGCATGTGCTTTTGGAATATGACAGTTCACATGTGCCTCTCCCTGGCCCTCTTCATGCGTAGGAAGGACAGAATGGCTAAAATGGGCTGGAGTTGGGTATTTCCTTATGCCCAGGTCAGTCAGGCTCTGATAAAATCCTAGCAGGTTAGGCTCTGGTTAACTAGTTTCTCCTGAGGATTTCATTAAGAATAGCAGAATACTCTGGGATATTTCAGAATGGTTTATTTCCCTTCCTCTGGCCAGAAGCATGAGGGAAGTTTTCTTTCTTTTTTTTTTTTATTGTATTTTAGGTTTTGGGGTACATGTGCAGAACATGCAAGATAGTTGCATAGGTACACACGTGGCAGTGTGTTTTGCTGCCTTCCTCCCCTTCACCCACATTTGGCATTTCTCCCAATGCTATCCCTCCCCAGCTCACGCCACCCACTGTGCCTCCCCTACTCCCCCCAATAGACCCCAGTGTGTAGTGCTCCCTTCCCTGTGTTTATGTGTTCCCATTGTTCATCACCCTCCTATGAGTGAGAGTATGCAGTATTTCATTTTCTGTTCTTGTGTCAGTTTGCTGAGAATGATGTTCTCCAGATTCATCCATGTCCTTACAAAGGACACAAACTCATCATTTTTGATTGCTGCATAATATTCCATGGTGTATATGTGCCACAATTTCCCCATCCAGTCTATCATCGATGGGCATTTGGGTTGGTTCCAGGTCTTTGCTATTGTAAACAGTGCTGCAGTGAACATTCATGTGCATGTGTCCTTATGGTAGAACAATTTATAGTCCTTTGGATATATACCCAGTAATGGGATTGCTGGGTCAGATGGAATTTCTATTTCTAGGTCCTTGAGGAATTGCGACACTGTCTTCCACAATGGTTGAACTAATTTACACTCCCACCAGCAGTGTAAAAGTGTTCCTATTTCTCCACATCCTCTCCAGCATCTGTTGTCTCCAGATTTTTTAATGATCACCATTCTAACTAGCGTGAGATGGTATCTCAATGTGGTTTTGATTTGCATCTGTCTAATGACCAGTGATGATGAGCATTTTTTCATATGTTTATTGGCCTCATGTATGTCTTCTTTTGTAAAGTGTCTGTTCATATCCTTTGCCTATTTTTGAATGGGCTTATTTGTTTTTTTCTTGTAAATCTGTTTGAGTTCTTTGTAAATTCCGCATATCAGCCCTCTGTCAGGTGGGTAAACTGCAAAGATTTTTTTCCATTCTGTTGGTTGCCGATTCACTCTAGTGACTGTTTCTTTTGCCGTGCAAAAGCTGTGAAGTTTGATTAGGTCCCATTTGTCTATTTTGGCTTTTGTTGCCAATGCTTTTGGTGTTTTGGTCATGAAGTCCTTGCCTACTCCTATGTCCTGAATGGCTTTGCCTAGATTTTCTTCTAGGGTTTTTATGGTGCCAGGTCTTATGGTTAAGTCTTTAATCCACCTGGAGTTAATTTTAGTGTAAGGTGTCAGGAAGGGGTCCAGTTTCTGCTTTCTGCACATGGCTAGCCAGTTTTCCCAACACCATTTATTAAACAGGGAGTCCTTTCCCCATTGCTTGTTTTTGTCAGGTTTATCAAAGATTGTATGGTTGTAGATATGTTGTGTTGCCTCCGATTCCTCTGTTCTATTCCATTGGTCTATATCTCTGTTTTGGTACCAGTACCATGCTGTTTTGATTACTGTAGCCTTGTAGTATAGTTTGAAGTCTGGTAGTGTGATGCCTACCACTGTGTTCTTTTTGCTTAGAATTGACTTGGCTATGCGGGCTCTCTTTTGGTTCCATATGAAGTTCATGGTGGTTTTTTCCAGTTCTGTGAAGAAATTCAATGGTAGCTTGATGGGGATAGCGTTGAGTCTGTAAATTACTTTGGGCAGTATGGCCATTTTCACGATATTGATTCTTCCTAACCATGAACATGGAATGTTTCTCCATCTGTTTATGTCCTTCCTTATTTCGTTGAGAAGTGGTTTGTAGTTTTCCTTGAAGAGGTCCCTTATGTTCCTTGTAAGTTGCATTCCTAGGTATTTTATTCTCTTTGTAGAAATTGTGAATGGCAGTTCATTCTTGATTTGGCTCTTTTTAAGTTTGTTATTGGTGTACAGGAATGCTTGTGATTTTTGCACATTGATTTTATATCCTGAGACTTTGCTGAAGTTGCTTATCAGTTTCAGGAATTTTTGGACTGAGACAATGGTGTCTTCTAGATATACTATCATGTCGTCTGCAAATAAAGACAATTTGGCTTCCACCTTTCCTATTTGAATACCCTTTATTTCTTTTTCTTGCCTGATTGCTCTGGCTAGAACTTCTAGTACTATATTGAATAGGAGTGGTGAGAGAGGGCATCCTCATCTAGTGCCAGATTTCAAAGGGAATGCTTCGGGTTTTTGCCCATTCAGTATGATATTGGCTGTTGGTTTGTCATAAATACCTTTTACTATTTTGAGATACGTTCCATCAATTCTGAGTTTATTGAGGGTTTTTAGCATAAAGGGCTGTTGAATTTTGTCAAATGCCTTCTCTGTGTCAATTGAGATAATCATGTGGTTTTTGTTTTGGTTCTGTTGATGTGGTGAATTACGTTTATAGACTTGCGTATGTTGAACCACACTTGCATCCCTGGGATGAATCCTAGTTGATCATGATGGATAAGCTTTTTGATGTGCTGTTGCAATCAGCTTGCCAGTATTTTATTGAAGATTTTTGCATCTATGTTCATCATGGATATTGGCCTGAAGTTTTTTTTTTCTTGTTGAGTCTCTACTGGGTTTTGGTATCAGGATGATGTTGGTCTCATAAAATGAATTGGGAAGGGTTCCCTCTTTTTTGGTTATTTGGAATAGTTTCAGAAGGAATGTTACCAGCTCCTTTTTGTGTGTCTGCTAGAATTTGGCTGTGAACCCATCTGGACCTGGGCTTTTTTTGTGTGGTAGGCTCTTAATTGCTCCCTCGACTTCAGACCTTGTTATTGGTCTATTCATAGTTTCAGCTTCCTCCTGGTTCAGGCTTGGGAGGACAGAAGTGTCCAGGAATTTATCAGTTTCTTCCAGGTTTACTAGTTAATCTGCATAGAGTTGTTTGTAATATTCTCTGATGATGGTTTGAATTTCTGTGGAATCTGTGGTGATTTCCCCTTTATCGTTTTTTATTGCATCTATTTGGTTATTCTTTCTTTTCTTTTTTATCAGTCTGGCTAGTGGTCTATCTATTTTGTTGATCTTTTCAAAACACCAGCTCTTGGATTTATTGATTTTTTGAAGGGTTTCTCATGTCTCTATCTCCTTCAGTTCTGCTCTGATCTTAGTTATTTCTTGTCTTCGGCTAGGTTTTGAGTTTTTTTGATCTTGCTCCTCTAGCTCTTTCAATTTTGATAATAGGGTGTCAATTTTGGATCTCTCCACTCTTCTCATGTGGGCACTTATTGCTATATATTTTCCTCTGGAGACTGCTTTAAATGTGTCCCAGAGATTCTGGTATTTTGTGTCTTCATTCTCATTGGTTTCGAAGAACTTCTTTATTTCTGCCTTCATTTCATTGTTTATCCAGTCAACATTCAAGAGCCAGTTGTTCAGTTTCCATGAAGCTGTACAGTTCTGAGTTAGTTTCTGAATTCTGAGTTCTAACTTGATTGCCCTATGGTCTGAGAGACTGTTTGTTATGATTTCAGTTTTTTTGCATTTGCTGAGGAGTGCTTTACTTCCAATTATGTGGTCAATTTTGGAGTAGGTGTGATGTGGTGCTGAGAAGAATGTATATTCTGTGGATTTGGGGTGGAGAATTCTGTAAATGTCTATCAGGTTTGCTTGTTCCAGGTCTGAGTTCAAGCCCTGGATTTCCTTGTTAATTTTCTGTCTGGTTGATCTGTCTAATATTGACAGTAGAGTGTTAAAGTCTCCCACTATTATTGTGTGGGAGTCTAAGTCTCTTTGTAAGTCATTAAGAACTTGCCTTATATATCTGGGTGCTCCTGCATTGCGTCCATATATATTTAGGATTGTTAGCTCTTCTTGTTGTATCGATCCTTTTACCATTATGTAATGACCTTCTTTGTCTCTTTTGATCTTTGTTGCTTTAACGTCTATTTTATCAGAGATGAGAATTGCAACTCCTGCTTTTTTTTGCTCTCCATTTGCTTGGTAAATCTTCCTCCATCCCTTTATTTTGAGCCTTTGTGTATCCTTGCATGTGAGATGGGTTTCCTGGATACAGCACACCGATGCGTTTTGGTTTTTTTATCCAATTTGCCAGTCTGTGTCTTTTGATTGGTGCATTTAGCCCATTTACATTTAGGGTCAATATTGTTATGTGTGAATTTGATACTGCTATTTTGATGCTAGCTGGCTGTTTTGCTTATTGGTTGATGCAGATTCTTCATTTTGTTGATTCTCTTTAGCATTTGGTATGTTTTTGGAATGGCTGGTACTGGTTGTTCCTTTCTACGTGTAGTGCCCCTTTCAGGAGCTCTTGTAAAGTAGGCCTGGTGGTGACAAAATCTCTGAGTACTTGCTTGTTTGCAAAGGATTTTATTTTTCCTTCACTTGTGAAGCTCACTTTGGCTAGATGTGAAATTCTGGGTTGAAAGTTCTTTTCTTTAAGGATGTTGAATATTGGCCCCCACTCTCTTCTGGCTTGTAGGGTTTCTGCTGAGAGATCTGCTCTGAGTCTGATGGGCTTCCCTTTGTGGGTGACCCAACCTTTCTCCCTGGCTGCCCTTAGCATTTTCTCCTTCATTTCAACCCCGGTGAATCTGATGATTATGTGTCTTGGGGTTGCTCTTCTTGCAGAATATCTTTGTGGTGTTCTCTGTATTTCCTGGACTTGAATATTGGCCTGCCTAGCTAGGTTGAGGAAATTTTCCTGGATAATATCCTGAAGAGTATTTTCTAGCTTGTATTCATTCTCTTCGTCACATTCAGGTACACCTATCAAACATAGATTAGGTCTCTTCACATAGTCCTACATTTCTTGGAGACTTTCTTCCTTCCTTTTTGCACTTTTTTCTCTAATATTAGCTTCTCATTTTATTGTATTGAGTTGATCTTCAACTTCTGATATCCTTTCTTCTGCTTGGTCAGTTCGGCTGTTGAAACTTGTGCATGCTTTGCGAAGTTCTCGTGTTGTGTTTTTCAGCTCCTTCAATTCACTCATATTCCTCTCTAAGTTGTTCATTCTCATTATTATCTCCTCAAATCTGTTTTCAAATCTTTTTTCAAGGTTCTTAGTTTTGTTGCACTGATTTAGAACATGTTCTTTTAGCTCACGGTTTTCTCATTACCCACCTTCTGAAGTCTGATTCCGTCATTTCATCACATTCATTCTCCGTCCAGCTTTGTTCCCTTGCTGGTGAGGAGTTTTGGTCCTTTGTAGGAGGCGAGGTGTTCTGGTTTCGGGTGTTTTCCTCCTTTTTGCACTGGTTTCTTCCCATCTTTGTGGATTTATCCACCTGTCTTCTGCGTGGTTGCTGATTTTCTGATTGGGTCTCTGAGTGGATGTCCAGATTGTTGATGATGAAGTATTTCTGTTTCTTAGTTTTCCTTCTATCAGTCTGGCCCCACTGCTGTAGGACTGCTGAGGTCCACTCTAGGCCCTGCTTGCCTGGGGAACTCCTGTAGCAGCTGCGGAACCGTGAGGGTTGCTACCAGATTCTTCTTCTGCTATCTTTGTCCCTGAATGATGCCTGCCAAATGTCAGTCTGATTAGTCCTTTGAGGTGACTCTTTGGATATACAGGGGTCAGGCAGCTGCTTGAGGAGACAGTCTGTACTTTATAGGAGCTGAAGTGCTGAGCTGTGAGCTTCATTATTCATTCAGGGCTGCTAGGCAGGTAGGTTTAAGTCTGCTGCAGCAGAACTCATAAAGCCCCCCTTTTTTTTCCTCAGGTGCTCTGTCCCGGGGAGTTAGGGCTTTATTTATGAGTATCCATTGCACTTTTCTGCTCAGCGAGGAGGCAGTCTAGTCACTGCCTGCCTGTAGGGGTTATGATGAGCTGCCATGGGCTCCGCCCTGCTCTTGTGTGTAATTCCCTGTAGTCCTGTTTATATGGATATGGTTAGAACTGCAGTGGCGATGGTGGCCTGCCTCTGTAGTGGTGGATTCTCTCTGTTATGGCGGGTTGCCTCGGCAACGGCAGGCTGCGTCAGCAATGGCTGAATACCTCCGTAGGGGTCATGTGCCTTGGTAGTGGCGGACGCCCCTCCCACACCGAGCTGCACTGTCCTGGGTTCAGCTGTGCTTGCCATGAAACTCTCAACCCTGAGCATTTTCAATGGCTGTTTTGTTTGTTTTGGTGGGGGTGGGACCCGAGCCTGATCACCTGGCTCCCTGCCTCAGAGCCCTTTTTTTTTTTTTTTAAGTTGAATGGTTGACTCTCTCCCAGGTGTTCCAGTCGCCTGCTGCAAGGGCGCCGGGATCTGTGTGATTTCTCATGCAGCGACCCACTGCGCCAGCTCAAACCACGTTGCTGCACGGGAATCTCCTGGCCTGGCTTTCTGTTTAAGTCCTGTTTAATCAGATGAATGTGCTAATCTGCCTTCCGAAATCTCCAATTGCCAGTTTAACAGGGCAACCAAGCCAGTGTGTTTTGTATGGAGTGTTGCTGTGCTGTGGCCTTAGCCCAAACAGCCACGCTGGCCCAAACTGCTGCGCTGGTTTCTCGTGGGACTCTTACACCTGGGATTCTCCTAGTCTGTGGACAATAAAGATCCATATGGAAATGCGGCATCCACTCCCCCTCTGCGGATTCACTGGGAGAGGCAATCCTGAGTTGGTCCTACAGTGCCATCTTCCCTCTCTCTTCTGAGGGAAGTTTTCTCCAATATTTACTGTGAGAACCAAGTGAAGTTTTGGAGGTTAAAAAGTCACAAAAATGTGGGGCCTCCCTCTCATTGGATCTCCTGGAGTTTTTTTTAACTCTCAGACTTGCCTACACTGAGCCTTTAACAATTTGTCAGTAACAATTCAGATATTCCTACCCTGGCATAATTTCCCATGAAGGTTTCATCTTGTGGGTTTCTGTTCTGGCAAGTTGTGATTCTCTGTATTAAGTCTGTTGATTTCTCCAGTTGGAGGGAAGCAGTTTTCTCTGTGACCTCAGTTGTCTTGTGGATCTAAGAAAAGTCATTTTTCAGTTTGTTCATCTTTTTACTTGTTGAAAGAATGGAGTGGAGACATTCAAGCTTCTTACAATCCTGACCAGAAACTAGAAGTGAATTTATTTAGTTCATTCTAATGTTTGGCATTTCAAATAATACTGTTAGTTTCCATAAGTGTGGAGAGATAGTAGCCTATGACTTAGAGGTTTGTGAGAATTTGGAAGGAAAAAGCCAGTAAATTTTTTTGGAATCGATGAACTGTGTCCACAGAAGTAGTAGCAGCTCTCTTAGCAGGCTGATTTTGTAATGTGGTTCTGGGAGTTATTTCTAAGATGCAGAGCTGTAATGATTCTACTTCTTGTATTGTGGAAGAAGAGATCAAAATGCATTAGGATGTGGACTGTAGTTATCCTGATTATCAATATGATACAGGAATGCTGCTTCTGAATGTGAATGGCTAGGGATGTGCCAAAACCCAGAAGGTCTGTAGAGGTACTAGAGTGTACCACCATGTCTAGTTATACAAGCAAGTGAGCAATTATTAGACAGTATTACCAAAATTAATAGTCCTTAGAAAATAAAATTTGCATCACCTCATAAGCAAGGAATACTAGCTGACTATAGGGTCCTCAGGTTTTAGAATTATTTTCTAGAATTAGATTTTTAAAAATATCCTGTGAGAGGATATTCCTACTAATAAATAGATTTAGTACTTTAAATATTAATTATATTATATGATATTTGGTTTTGCTTTATTGACCTTATTTCAATTTATAATCAATAACTTTATTTCATTTTCTTGTTCAGATTGTATTTTCCTTTCCTTTTCTTTTTTCCTAGCATCTATTTGCTTCATTAAACTTTCTTTATTTTCCCTATATCTTTACTAAGTTTTGAAATTACTTATTCCATTTCTTTTTTTAAATTGGCCACCTTGAACATTTTTGTGTATGTAGTTGACTCTACATGTTTTTATGATTTTACCTAATAGAAAAAGGACTTGAGCATGCCCTAAGTTTCTCCAGACTTCACAGTTTGTGTTATTTTTATACAGTATTTTCATTCCAAAATGTTAAAAGATATATCAGTTTTCCTGAGTTTTAGTTTTAAAATCTAGTTTGTAATTTTTTTTTTGGACATAGTCTTCCTCTGTCACACAGGCTGGAGTGCCGTGGTGTGATCTCAGCTCACTGCAACCTCTGTCTCCCGGGTTCAAGCAGTTCTCCTGCCTCAGCCTCCTGAGTAGCTACGATTACAAGTGTGTGTCACCATGCCTGGCTAATTTTTTGTATTTTTAGCAGAGACGGTGTTTCACCATGTTGGCTAGGCTGGTCTTGAACTCCTGACCTCAGAAGATCCATCCACTTCAGACTCCCAAAGTGCTGGGATTACAGGCATGAGCCATCATGCCTGGCCCACTTTGTGATTCTTTATATTCCTCTTCTTTCTGTGATCAAAGAACTATGTGTTGAGATGAATTGTGCATCAGCCTAGATTCCTATAATATTTTATTAGCAAATTTCCCCTACTGACTATACTGAATGGATAATGTTGGTAAAAGACAAATTTTTATTTGGTTAGCTATTAAGATTTGGGGGCTGTTTGTTATTGCACAAAACCTTGTCTATCCATCTGATACTAAAATTAATTCCTGAGAGTGTGCTGTTACTGTATCAAAAAAAATTGGGCAGCATTGTCATAGTAGTCACTTACTGGGAAGCAAGAAAACTGTTATTGGAGGTTGGAAAGGTAGTAAACTATGTTTTACTGATGTGAAACATTTCACAAAACTACTTTGGTAGTTGTAGCTCTAGGAAAAGTGGGAGAAAAATGAAATGTCCATTGTTCTTTGTGTTGGTTGATATTGGCTGCTTTTGTCAAGAAATGACGTATGTTAAAAATGAATCAGCTAATATATGAGCAGAAGCAAAGGAGGATTGAGAGAGTTCATAAATTCATGGCTTATTTTTGATTTTTATATGAGTAAAATTATACAATGTGTATTTTGTGTCTGTCTTCCTTTGTTCAATAATTATGTTTGAGATTCATTTATCTTGTTCTGTGTAACTACATTGATTTAGTTTTACTAAAATATATTATTTCATCATATGAGTATATCTCAGTGTTTCATCCACTCTACTCTCAATGGAAATTTATGCTGTTTTATAGTTTTGACTACTGTAAATAACGTCATTTAGAACCTTTTTGTACATGTCTTGTAGTGCGTATATGCACACATTTCTATGAGACAGCTATCTAGGAATAGAATTATTGGGTCACAAAATGTGTGCATTTGCAATGCCAATCTATTCTCCAAAATGTTTATATCAGTTTATACTTCCATTAGCATTGTAAGTTCTACTTACCTTACATGTTTGTCAACATTTACTCTTGTCAGCCTTTTAAATATCTTTCTGTTTAGTGGATGTGTGAAGGTTTATGGCTTAGTTTGAATTTTCTTGATTAATAATAAAATTGACCCCCTCTTCCCATGTTTGCTGGCCTTGAATTATGTCTGTTGTGAAGTACCTGATTAAGACTTTTTTTCCTAGAGTCTTCCTGCAATCTTTGGCTCGTGGTCCCACATTATTTTGGCCTCTGCTTCTGTTGTCATATCTCTGATCCTTACCTTCCTGTCTACCTCTTATACCTCTTTTGATAACAACACTGACCCACCTGGATAATTCAGGATAATCCACCCATGTCAAGATGTTTAAGTTAATTCCACTGGTGAAGTTTCTCTAGCTATAGAAGGTATAATAGTTACAGAATCTGGGGATTTGAACATCTTTGGGGGCCACTATTCAGCTATATCCTTCATGGCTTAATCACCTTGCTATATGCTCAAGAAAGCTAGTTTCCTGCCACTAACAGTAAATAAAATTAAAAGTCTATTGTCAATAATTAAAAAATATTTTTTCTGTATTATCCTTAAAACTAACATTTGCTTAAATTGTATTGCCAAAATATTTTTTATTATCTCTCTGAACAATGATCAGTGAGTGATCTTAATTTCCAGACCATCTAGGTCAATCATACTTAAGAGGTAACAAAAATTTTAGTCTGTTTGGAATAATCTGCACTTTTGTAGGTTTCTGTTCATTGTTCAAAATGTTCTGGGTATAGTACCGTTATAATAATCATTATAATTATTTCCTGGAGCCTTTAGTACTTTTGTGTCAAAAGCGATTGATTGCAAATAAATGAGGCTCCACAGTATTATCAATCCATTTTGTCCTTTCATTCAAGCATCAAAACATGACTGCATTTCATATGCTTCCTTAAAAAAACTCTTACCTTTTTGGTTTAGGAGTATGTCTTAATTCATTCAGACTGCTGTAATAAAATACCTTAGATTGGATAAATAAAAACGGAAGTTTACTTCTCACATTTCTTAAGGCTAAAAGGGGAGTTTATTGGCTCACATGACTTCACTAAAAATTCCAGAGAAGCATGTGCTTCAGGAGCAGTTTGATCAAGGAGTTGACATGTTATCAGCAGGACTGACTTCTATCTCGTTTGTCAATTTTTCTTCATAGTGGTTTCATTCTACCTTCATATGGTGTCATTATGACTTTCAGCAGCTTTAAACCTATTGTCACCTATGTTTACTCCAAAGGAAAAAAGTATATCTCTTTTAGGTAGTTTCTGTACAAACCCTAGGATTTACTGTAAATTGAACCAATTTGGATGACATGTTCATGCCTATCTTTGACATGCCCTGACTTCATCATGAGGCTAGAGGGACTGCCCCAACTTGGATCACATGATCCATCCCCAAAGCCTGGGTGAGACCCTTGAACCACAGGTACCAGAAGTGGCAAAGGATTTAGCATATTATAAGCTAAAGACGGGAGCTGGGTTCCGAGTGATACAAAATGTCCATTCTCGGGTCACTTATGTTTTTGAGACGATGTCATCATATCCTTAGTTTACCCTATTCAACAGAGATAGCTTGTATGGAAGAAACGTTGTCCTTTTGTTTTAAAATATTCTTCTCTCTCCCTTTGTTTATCTGAAGCTCATAATTATAACATGATGTATGTCTTTCCTTTCTTTCTGGCAACAATTTTTTCTCCATCTGTTTTTTATTGAATGATGTATGGGAAAGCCACATTTTCCTAGCTAGGAAAGCTTGGTAAGCTATTCTAAAAGTCTCTGTGCATTCTGTTTAACACATTCCTATTTTTAGCTTTCTGGGAAGATTTATGCATGTGATTGTAGCCAGTATTAGCTCTTTAAATTTTTTCTTAGATAATTTAAAGCTGAATTTATCCCTGAACACTTTTCCATAGCTACTTAGGATATTGTTCTAAGTATGTAAAACTTTAGCTCATGTAGATGTGCTTTAAAACATTTTATGGACATTAACATGGGTGCATATGTATTTTTCTCTAGCTAAATTCATTTGTATTTACTTATTTTGATACTCACATTAAATGCAGAGAAGGAAAACTTAAATAACATGTTCTTTTTTCTAAATAAGGTTGAAAGCCAATCATAGATAACCTCCTAAGTTTCAAAGTATCAGTACTACCAGAGAAAAAGAAAAAAAAATTCACTTTTAAGCTTATTAAAAGTATTATATGGCATACCATTATATTCTACAGTTTGAAGTGATAAAGCTGAATAATTCTATTTTAGAAGGAAGCACTGGAATCTTTAATCTTCATCACAGTTCATTGTTACTCTTTGCAAACTTCACTGGAAGAGAATAAGATAATTAGATCGTCAATGGTGTATGGTTTTTCTGTTAGATTTTAAAATCCTTATAGAAGAAAGTTTTGTCATTTTGTTTTTGGATAGGTTTTTATTTTGATTTGGTAGTCTCATTCAGTAATTAATGCTTTTGTGTTTACATTATTTGTGAATAAATGCATAAATAGCTCAATTGACCACAATAATCTCCTTTTTAATAAAAATGTAACTGTTTTTTCTTTTTTACTTCACTGAGTTGCTTTCACTCAATTGTCTTTCCAAGATCCAAAACTAATAAAGAAGGTCCTTTGATTTACTTTGCTTTTGCTATCCTATGGTTGCAAAACAGCAATAAATAAGTGGCATCTGCCTGGGTAATGTATGATGTGGATAGGAGATAGCAGCTGAGATAAAACCTCTCTTTAGTCCTTCTTCCACTACTCTGTGAGATTCTTTGGCAATTTGGTAGGAAAAAACAATTGGAAAGCTTCTCATGAACCTTCCTTACCTAAACTCATTATATATAAAAATCAGGTGTTGAAAGGTGCTTCTGTACTACTAGATTTTATATTTTTTCCTTAAAGCCTGGATCAATCAATTACTATCACAAAGCCTTGCAGAATTATATAATTTTTCTGTCCTAATTTTTCTCATCTCTAATATTGAGATTAAAATATTATATCTATTAGGGCTCTGGTTTGGATTAGAGTTATACACGTATGATATTTAGAAAAATGTTTGGTAGATATTAAGCACTCTGTAAAGGTTAATTATTATTATGGAATGGAGTACACCTTGGCAGTTGAGAGCTGAGGCTCTGAAGTCAAACTTGCTTGATTCCAGACTATTTCTGCCCTTAAGCAAGCTGGTTAATCTCCCTGAGCCATAATTCCCTCAATTGGAAAATTGGTATAATAATGGTATCAAAGCCATAAGGTTGTTTATGAGAATTTAAATAAGATAATATACACAAGACTCTTAGAATAGTACTTGACACATGCAATCACTGCACAAATGTAACCTATTATTATCATTAACAGCATCTGTGTTGGATTATGAACTCCACAAGAGCACATGCAAGACATTTACTTAATTTAATTGGTGTAGATTCTAAAAGAGAAACTCCTATGAATATATTCTTCCAAATAATTAGATTTAAAATTTGGATTAGCTGTACTTTTCTTTTTTACTTCACTACCCACTATTATGGTAAGTGGTTGAATACCACTAACAAATATAAGTAAACACACATATACTAAATATGAAACAGTTAAATAACAAAGCCCTATGTTAAACAGAAAGCTCAACTCCTAGAGAAAATGGATCCAGAGACATTAAGTATTTCTTTCAAGAGATAGTTTATTCACTTAAGAATCTCTCCTTCTGCATAGCATACCCCAGGAGATGTACACAAACATTCAGAATTTCTGTTGGGCAGCCCCAACTACTATAGTTTCTAGGTTGTGCATATTGGTGCAAAGTATCTAGAAAAATAAAAAGAAATGTTACTTTAAAAGTGGTAGAAATACACTGATAAACTATGTATAGATGAGGCACTGACCCCTTATTCTGTTCATTAAACTTTGAGCAATTGCAGACAATACTATTATTTTTCGCAACTGTTGTATCAGCACTAGCATCAGGAAAATGACCTGCATGGTGGGAATTAGCCTAAAGAAAACAAAACCCCCAACACCGAAAAGTTAATGCAGGCTGGAATCCACTGGGATTACCTAAGGAGAACAAGATTTAGACGAGGGGAGTAATATGACTCAAGTCATTCATGACCAAAAGCTTCATAATCTCTAGTGGGTACTTACCACATCCCAGGTACTGTGCCAAGTGCTTTAGATATATTATTTCATGTAATCTTCCCTGCAACCCTTTAGACACTATTGCTGGCAGTCTCATTTTGTAGCTTAATAATTTTTTTCAAGGTTAGGAATGGTAGAGCTGGGGTGAAAATCCAGGCATTCTGAGTCCAGGGTCCAGTTTTTAACCATTGCTACATATTCCACATCATTCCATTACAGAAAAGAACTTTACATTATTTTTTGAAAACATTCTGTAGTTATAGTCTTGCATTATTGTTCAAATACACCTCCAAAACACATGTTGAAACTTACTCCCCAATGTGGAGTATGGAAAAGAGGGGTATTAAGAGATTCCGAGTTCATGAATAAATTATTTCTTAATTTATGTACTAATGAATTAATGAGTTATTATGGGAGTGGGACTGGTGAAGAAGAGGAGAAAGAGAGATCTGAGCCAGTACGCTCAGCCTCCTTGCTATGTGATGCCTTGCACCGCTTTGGGACTGCAGTCTTCACCATCAAGAAGGCCCTACAAGCAGTAGCCTCTCAACCTTTGACTTCTTGGCCTCCATCACTGTAAGAAATAAGTTTCCTTCTTTATAAATTACACAGTTTCAAGTATTATATAATAAGCAACAGACAACAAACTGAGACGCTTTGCTTAAGTTTTTAATGAACTACTTTGAATTAACTTTACAATGTAGGTTAAATTCTTAAATCCTTCTGTGGTTGTTATAAAATACTGAGTTAAAAACACTGATACCCAAGTGAAGGGGGAGGACCAGCAGCACTGTCAGCTTGAGGTTGTGGTCCTGTTTAGAGTAAACAATGGACTGATGAACTAGCTGGGGATTTAACAGGGATTTGCAGTGACTGAAACCGTCATAGTGGGCATGATAAGCTCTTCACATATCCCAGATTGACTAAAGGCTGTGTGGATGTGCAGCAGAGACAGAATGGGCTCAAGCCACCCACACATTCCTGGCTGACAGGCCTTAAACACACACATAGAGAAGATTCAAAAGATTTTGATTGGAAGTAAAAGCTGAGGAAGACTTGAAAATGGTATGTACTTTGAGTCTGTTCTCCAGGCCACACACAGATCCATCAGCAGAGTGGAAGCCTTGCTGGCCTGAGGTTTTTGAGCACAACCTGTGAAAAATCTTTGCGTGAACACTAAGCTATGTAAATATATCAGTGATTTCTGGAAAACAAGGGTTGGCCATAAAAGGAAAAAAAAAATGAGCAGAGACGTTATGACTGAGACATATTTCCCAGATTTAGTCCAGACTAGTTATTAAATAATCAGCAACATAATAATAACCCTCAGAGAATAAAAATCCAGAGTTTCTACAATATATTATTTAAAATGTCCATTATAAAATAAAAAATTACCAGATATGCAAGAAAACGAGAGTGACCTATCCCCAGGAAAAAGCAGTTAATTGAAAATCTCTGGATTTCTCCAGATTTTAGCCGAGGAAGACTTCAAAGCAAGTATGATGACAATATTCAAGTGTGTAAACAAAATCATGCTTATAGAATGAAATGAATATATGATGATGTTGACTCCATAAACAAAAAATATGAGGACATGGAAATTATGTTGAAGAATAGAAATCTTGGAGATGAGAAGTACACTAGGTGAAATGAAAATTTTACTAAAGGCATTTCATAGGAGATTTAACATGTCAGAAGAGAATTTAATTGAAGTTATCCAATCTGAAAAACAGAGACAGAAATAATTGAAGAAAGTGGACAGAGCCTAAGAAAACAGTGGGGCAACATAAAGTACACACATGAAGAGAATCCCAGAGAGGTCATAAAGAGACAGAAATAATATTTCAAGAAACAATAGCAGAAGAAGGAAATGAAAAATAAAAAACGATGGATGGAGATAATTGTCCACATAAATGTCTTATAAAAAATACTAAATAAATTTCTGTCTTTTTATTTTACTTTTCAGCTCCACAATTTCTTTTTTATAATTAGAGAAAATCTTTTAGTCTGAAAGAAAGTGACACCAAACAGTAACCACCAGAGAAATCCACCAGGAAAATGAGAAGTGAATGGTAGTTATATGGATAAATATAAAAGCTTCTAATAATATTCTTTTTTTCTTTTTTTTGAGACAGAGTTTCACTCTTGTTACCCAGGCTGGAGTGCAATGGCGTGATCTCAGCTCACCGCAACCTCCTCCTCCTGGGTTCAGGCAATTCTCCTGCCTCAGCCTCCTGAGTGGCTGGGATTATAGGCACGCACCACCATGCCCAGCTAATTTTTTGTATTTTCAGTAGAGACGGGGTTTCACCATGTTGACCAGGATGGTCTCGATCTCTTCACCTTGTGATCCACCCACCTCGGCCTCCCAAAGTGCTGGGATTACAGGCATGAGCCACCGCACCCAGCTAATAATATTCTATTAATATTTTTACTCATTTCTTTTTTGAATTCCTTTAAAAACGTAAGAATGCACAAACACTAATTATAACGCTGTATAACTTAATAGAGTTTATAACATATATATATAGGTAATATATATAACAATATTAGCACAAAGGTGGGGAGAAGAAAAGGAGATCTATTGGAGCAAAGGTTCTATATTTTACCAGAATTAAGTCAGTATTATTCTGAAGGAAATTATTATAAGTTAAAATGCATTTTGTAATTGCTGGAGCAACCACTAAGTAAATAGCTAAAAATATAGTAAAAAAAAGCAGAGGAATTAAAATGGTTATACATACACAAGTACACACATATACACATATATACATGTGTATATACATTTAGTGTCTGATTTTGTGAAAGTGTGTGTGTGTGTGTTTATATATATGTATACTCTCTGTAAGTTAGGCACTAAATGAACAATGTAGAATAAAAAAGACACAAGACATAGAAATCAAATATAAAGATGCAGGCATAAATCCAAACACACTAATAATTATATTAAATGTTAATGGACCAAACACATTACTTAAGAAACAAAGATTGTCAGGTTGAATAAAAATACAAGACACAAGCTGTATGTAAGAGACACATCTTGGATTCAAAGACATGAATATGTTGGAAGTGAAAGGATGAAAAAAGATATATCAGGCATAAAGTAACCATAAGGGAGACGGTGGTTATATCAATGTCAGATAAAACAGACTTTACAATAAGAAATTTTACTGAAGGCAAGGAAGGACATTGTGTAATTATGAAAGGCAAAATACAATTATGAAGGTATAACCATTATAAATGTATATATAACTAATAACACAGCCATACTTGAAATAAAATGTGAGAAAATTAAGAAGAGAAAAAGGTAATTTAAGAACAATGATGGGAGATTTAATTACTTTATCCTCAGAAACTAATAGACCAACTAGACAGAAAATCAGCAAGGTTAAAAAAGGTTTGAACAACGTTTTCAAGCAACTCAATCTAACTGATGTACATACTGAGTAACTACAGAATACACATTCTCTTCAGGTGCACATATAAAATTCTTCAGGATTCACCATATTCTGGGCCACAAAAAAGGCTCAATTTAAAAACTACTGAAATCATAAGTATGTTCTCTGACCACTGCAGAATTCGATTACACCTCCACAACAACAACAAAAATCAGGGAAACTCATACACATATTTCAAAATTAAACACTCCACTTCTATTTAACCCTATGGGTGAAAGAAGAAATAAAAATGGAAATTTAAAAGTATTTTTAAGTGAATGTAAACAAAAATTCAAAATGTCAAAGTTTAATTAAAGCAATGTTTAGACCAAGAGGGCTTGGCACGGTGTATAAAATCTGAAGTCACAATCTGAAAGCTTTCAGCTTGTTCATGAAGTGTGTGGATTAAACATCAGCAGCAGGATTTTCTGTTTAAATCATGACTTTATAATGCTATGAGTGGGTGCATGTATTGGTGTCATAAACATTTAAATAGATTGTCTATGCTATTATCATCCTTTAAAGACAAAAATTCAAGAAACATGTGTGCTTTCCCCAAAATCTTTACACCGCCACAACAACAAAACCTTTAAACTTCAGTGTTTAATAACAAGTTTCAATAGGCAAATATTTTAAAAACTATGAGGTATTGAAATAAAACCAGAAATTCTGCAGTATTAATGAGTTATGATGAATGTAAGATTGATTGCTGTACAATAATTAATTTATAAACTAATTTGTTAACAATTATTGTTATATAACAATTAATTTATAAATTTATTTCTACGGTTCAGTCTGAAGGTAACACATCTTTGCAGATGTTGTTTTCAGAAAAAAATTAAATAGAAGACACTGCTGAATGTTTATTTGATCTGTTTTTTTTTTTTTTGAGACAGTCTCTGTCGCCAGGCTGGAGTGCAATGGCGCCATCTCGGCTCACTGCAACCTCTGCCTCCTGGGTTCAAGCAATTCTCCTGCCTCAGCCTCCTGAGTGAATAGCTGCGCATGCCACCATGCCCAGCTAATTTTTGTATGTTTTTTTTAAAGTAGAGATGGGGTTTCACCATGTTGGCCAGGATGGTCTCTTGACCTCGTGATTTGCCCGCGTCGGCCTCCCAAAGTGTTGGGATTACAAGCGTGAGCCGCAGCGCCCGGCCTATTTGATCTATTTATTTGGAATGTTTCAGAATTCAAATGTGAAGGACTTAGAAAAGGGGTTATAAATTAGGAAGTCACCTACAAATTAGGGAGTAGTCTTGGCCAAATGCTTAGTTTTTGCTTAAATATATTTCTTTTTAGTCAGTTTCTTCTGTGCATAATTTCTTCTTTATATAATTGTAATCATGTTACACAAATGTTAAATAGCTTTCTTCAATTAATGATGATTTATTTTATGTCATTACATAGACTTCTTAAGCCATTGTGAAAAATAGTGGTATAACGATTGAGAGTAGGTTCCATAGTTTACTTAACTGTTCCTGTACCGCTGATAATTTAGACAGTTTTCAGACTTCTACAGATATATACATTAGCCTTTGCTGGTATTAACATTATTTCATCAAGTTAAACTTTAGTTGTGGATACTTTATCACTTTGAGACACATTTCCAAACTTTCACAAGTTAGTATTTTACATCAGCTTGCTTTGTTGTTTGTTGTTTATGTCCTGTGACTGTTGAATGTTTCTTTTCTTAACGTTTCTCTCATTAATTTGTAGATCACTAACATGAATAAATCTTAAACCCTTGGTATAAAAACATTTCATAATCTGTTCTTTAGCAGATAATTTTTATTTTGCCAGATACAGGCTCACTTTTTTATCTAGTTAAATCTTTAAATTATTTTTATTTTTCTAGGTTTTAAAACTCAATTTTGTGAAAACTCCTTATAAAGAGTTGAAAACTACTCTATCCCCTTTTACATTTTCGGTTTTGTTTTGGAACTTATTCTATTTTGGTGGATGACATTGAGTTGAAGAAATAAATTTTTTTTTGTAAAATTGCTCATAAATCATTCCAAGGCCATTTCCTTCATAATTTTTTCTTCTCTGTGAATTCTGATCACACTTCTGTCATTTGCAAAATGTTTACATGTAACAAAACTTGTTTCTGATCTATTTATAATTTTGTATTAACATGTCTGTTTATTCTTGCATTAGTACAAAAATATTTCTGAAGTCCATTTGGGAAAACAAATAGGTAAAAACAGCAGGGGGACAAAAACCCCTAGGAACTGTGTTTACTTGACTTTCCACTGATTTTCTGTCCATGCCTAGAACACTGCTCTGCACGTGACAGACACTGAGTAAAGATTAGTTGCTAATTGAAAGAATGAAAAATAAGTTTGATAATTGAGACCAACTTAGCATGCTTTTGAAGTTTTAGAATGAATATTCTTCAGTGATATTTTCTCAGTATTTCTCTCATTTGCTTTATTAATAACCTAAAACTAGAGATTGAATATTGATGAGGACCTGGATGATGGCTGTATAAGTTCATATTAATATTGCTATAATGAACTACCTGAGACTGGGTAGTTTATGAATAAAAGAGGATTAATTGACTCACAGTTCTGCAGACTTAACAGGAAGCATGACTGTGAGGCCTCAGGAAACTTATAATCATGGTAGAAGACAAAGAGGAAGCAAGTATGTCTTACTTACTGTGGTGGAGAAGGAGGAGGAGGAGGAGAGAGAGAGAGAGAGAGAGAGAGAGAGAGAAAGGGGGAGGTGCCAAAAACTTTTAAATGGTGAGATCTTGTGAGAACTCACTCACTATTATAAGAAAAGAAAGAAGAAAACTTGCTGCCATGATCCTATCACCTTCCACCAGGCCCCTCCTCCAATTCTATATGAGATTTGGGTGGGGACACAAATCCAAACCATATCAATGGCAATCTGGGATTACTGGCTGACAGTGGATTTCTGTTGGACAGGGACAAATTGTTCATCTTGTTGCATGACTTGAGTTTAACCTGGATTCTTACCTAATGGAAAGCCTTTTGGTGAAAGGCCATTTTAGCTTTACAAAGAGGTATGGATGGTAGGAATAAGAGAAATTGTGGTATACTCGTCTGCAAAAGTTTTTATGAACTTTCCCAAATAATGTTTTATAGAACACTACCAGTGGTATATATTCCATTTCCAGAGGCATTTGGGGTATCTAAAAATGGGACAAATGCATAGTTATATTAAGAAATTTAAACAGCAGAAAATATGGGTCAAGGCCATGCACAGTGGCTCATGCTTGTAATCTCAGCACTTTGGAAGGCTGAGATGAATCATCTGAGGTCAAGAGTTCAAGACTAGCTTGCTAACATGGTGGAACCCTGTATCTATTTAAAAAAAGTACAAAAATTAACTAGGCCTGGTGGCACACACCTATAATCCCAGCTACTTGGGAGGTGGAGGCATGAGAATCACTTGAACCTGGGAGGTGGAGGTTGCAGTGAGCTGAGATTGCACCACTGCATTCCAGTCTGGGTGACAGAGCAAGACTCCATCTCAAAAGCAAAAAAAAAAAAGAACATATGGGTCAAATATAAATCTATGCTAAGAACCTTAAAAGAAAATCACATACTACAGTATTATCTCATATTAAGTAGATAGGCAAATTTATGGATAACTGTCGGCAGCCGTAAATAAATAATAATTATTTTTAGCAATATATAAAATTTGTAATTGTTTCTGGTTGTCACTATGACCTCACATTTTTCATTTTTGGGAATGTCTTTGTCTGTTTGTGTTGCTATAAAAGAATACTAGAGGCTGGGTAATTTATTAAGAAAAGAAGTTTATTTGGTTCATGGTTCTGCAGGTTGTACAGGAAGCATGCTGCTGGCATCTGTGTCTGGTGAGGGCCCAGGAAGCTTCCACTAATGGAAGAGGCTGAAGGGGAGCCCTTCAGATCACATGATGAGAGAGGAGGCACCAGGTTCTTTTCAGCAATCAGTCTCAGGGGAGCTAAGTGTGAGAACTCACTCACTCCCGGGAGAATGGCACCAAGCCATTTATCAGGGATCTACTCCCATAATCCAAACACCTCTCACCAGCCCCCACCTCTAATATTGGGGATCAACTTATAACATGCGACTTTGTAGGGTCAAACAAACCTTATCCAAACTATAGCAGTCCTCATTATGCTATTCCTCATAAAACTGGTAATTGTTTGCTTCTGCTGGTCTATCTAGAGCTTATGTTTTCTATCTTCAAAATAAACTTGATATTATGGTAAGGTCATGAGATACCCATCTGGTGAAGCATTATGTCTTTAGGATCTGCTGCTCTCTTAGGATCAGCTGTATATATATTTGAAATGGGTAAAAGAAGGCCAGTGAGCAATAATACCATTCTGAACATAGGAACTGGCAAAGATTTTATGACAAAGACATCAAAAGCAATTGCAACAAAAGCAAAAATGTACAAATGGTATCTAATTACACTTAAGAGCTTCTGCACAGCAAAGAAACTATTAACAGAGCAAACAGACAATGTAAGGAAGGGGGGAAATACTTACAAACTATGCATTGGACAAAGGTCTAATATCCAGCATCTGTAAGGAACTTAAACAAATTTACAAGCAAAGAACCAAACAACCCCATTAAAAAGTGGGCAAAAGACATGAAAGACACTTATCAAAAGAAGACATACGTTCAGCCAATAAGCACATGAAAAAATGTTCAACGTGGCTAATCATTAGAGAAACACAAATCAAAACTGCAATAAGATACCATCTCATACCAGTCAGAAAGGCTATTACGAAAAAGCCAAAAATAATAATAATAGTAATAATAATAATAACAACAACATGCTGGTGAAGTTGTGAAGAAAAGGGAACCCTGTTGGTCACAGTGTAAATTAATTCAGCCATTGTGAAAAGCAGTGTGATTGTTTTTAAGAGCTAAAAATAGAACCACCATTTGACCCAGCAATCCTGTTACTGGCTATATACCCAAAATAATATAAATCATTCTACTGCAAGGACACATGCATGCATATGTTCATTGCAGCACTATTTACACTAGCCAAGACATGGAATCAACCTAAATGTCCATCATCGATAGGCTGGATGAAGAAAACTGATACATAAATGCCAGGGAATACTATGCAGCCATAAAAAAGAATGAGATCATGTTCTTTGCAGGAATGGAACTGGAGGCCATTAACCTTAACAAACTAATGCAGGAAGAGAAAACCAAATACTACATGTTTTCACTTATAAGAGGGAGCTAAATGAGGAAAACACTTAAACACAAAAAACAACAGACACTGGGACTTGCCTGAGGGTGGAAGGTGGGGTGAGGGAGACAATCAGAAAAAAGTAACTAATTAATTCTAGACTTAATACCTGGATGATGTAATAATCTGTACAACAAACCCCTGTGACACAATTTACCTGTATAACAAACCTGCAGATATACTCCAAACCTAAAATAAAAGTTTATAAAAAAAAAAAGGCCAATGATTTTGAAGTTAAAGGTGTTGACTTTAGTAACCATAAAGAAGTCTCTACTATGAAACTTATTTTAGTTTTAGAAGGTAATTACTGTTCCTGTTATTTCATATCTGTATTAGGAAATGAAGCAGTAAGGCCCCAACTTGAAATGAACACAGAGAGGCAAATTAGGGTAAACTGAGGAGGTTTTATTTATCAAGAGACTATTTCCAAAGGTTTGGACAGACTGTAGGGAAACCACATGGATAGCAAATAACCAAGAATAGAAATGGTAGAGGAGTTTCATTACTTTTCATGTGGAAGGAATTAGGGGAGGAATCCAGCAGGAGACTTATGTAGAGGTGGCAGTCTTGAGCCATATTGTAAACTTGAGGGGATAAAGCCAGGGCAATAAATAACCAGACTTACCGTCTTCCCTCCTCCCCATTGGCTGAATTCAACAAGAAGCCAGAGGACATGGAAACCTGTTGACCTTGTCCATAGCAGTCAGCCTCCTGGGGCCAGAGAGCTGTATAGAGAAAGATTTAAAGGAGGAAATGGAAGATATTCAGCACAGTGGAGGGGTGGGGTGGGAGTAAGATGCAGAATTAAGTGATTTTAATCATGTTATGCTGCATGTTCCACTAAAAGGAAACTTCAACTGTGATATTATAAACTGATTCTCACAAGTTATGACCACCATTCTGTAAATGATTCCCATTAAACATATGAATATAATAAATTACTTTATTTGAAAAATTTGTCATGAGCATCATGTTTCTTTTAGAAGGATCTGGACCAGTTTTTGCAAGGGTTGGGTTTTCCATTGATGGATAAAAGATATGAGGAGATAAAAAGAAAAATGAGAAAACACTGCTGTATTTTGCCTTTACACTTCAGAAAAAAAGGCATGAAAAGAAAGTAAGGCCACAAGTATGCATAGGATGATAAAACAACTTTTCCTTGATTTTTTTATAATTAAAAAATCTGTTTTGTATAGAAAGAGGCATTTCACTAAAGAAGAGAAGCAAATTGATGATAGGTATATTAAAAAGTTAACTTCACTAATAAACATATGCAAATTACAGACACAGTAGAATTTCCTTTTTGAACACTGGATAAAGATCAGTTTTCCCAGTGTTGATGAGCTTGTGGTGAAATAGGCCTTTACAAGGTCTGATGAGAATTTATATTAATACCATATTTTTGGACATAATTTTGGCAATACAAATTAGTAACATCGAAGTTCATACACATTGACTCATTTCATTTAGGTTCGCCAGAGAGAACCTACATGTTTACTATTATAGATATGCTTGAGGGTTTTCATAATATTAACCATAATATATGGACTGTTACAAAACATTTATTACAGTTTTTGAAACCATATGGAAAATGTTTATAATATAATGCTAGTTTTAAAAAGATATAAATAGATAAAAATATCAATGGTGACCATCTAGTGGTAATGGAAGAACAGGTGACTTCTGCTATTTCTCTCTACTTGTATGTCTTATATGTATATATTTTGCAGGGAGCATGTTTAACCTTTAAAACACGAAACAAATAATAAACATATTTTTAAAAAGTTGTTTCTGTTGCCTGTTCTCTAAGCAACTATAAAATGTTTGAGTCATCTGGAGACATCGGTTTGCTTAAAGCTCTGTAAAGAATAAAAAGAGTAGAGTAAGTGTAAACTTCTTTGGGAGTCATGTGGAATTTGAAAACTTCAGAAATATTTATATTTATATTCTCTTTATATACATATGGTTTTAAAAAAGTGATTTTAATATTTTATTTTTTGTGTTTAATGTGTTTTCTAAAATGACTATAATGACATTGTTACTTTAAAAAAAACTTTTTTAAAGAGTAGTTTTAGGTTCACAGCATGTTACGTTTTATAATAAAAAACTATTTTTATATGTAAATTGGTCATGGTGGGAATTAAGGAATTAGGTACTTGAAAGTTTATTTCTTTTGTGTACTTTGAAAGTAATTTAAAAATATATCATGATTATACTTACTGTGCTTGGTTGTTTTAATAAGAAAGCATTTTATGGAAGCAAACTCATGATTAGTTAATCTCAAGTTGATTTATCACTCAGGTGGACACCACATGGTTGAGAGTTTTTTTTTGCTTCTTGAAGGCCTATTGCAGGGAAGAAAGATGGAAAGTGACAGAAAAAGGCTTTCCCCCATCCCTTGCTCTTACTATCTTAATGCAGAGTTTATATCACTACGTAGAGTAAATAGTCAACATGTGCTTCAGAGAATTAAAATGGAGCAGAAGACCTTAGCTACATTAATAAAGTTTGTAAAGAAAACAGGTATTACCCATTTCTACTGAGAGGCATAAGAAGAGAAAAGCGGGAACAGCTATTACTCCTTGTTTTCTCTGCTGATTTCTTCAAAGAGCTTGTGAGAATACCTAATGAACTTCTGATCTTCATTCCTTTTTCCTCCCTCTTCCCAGTTCATTTCCATATTCTTTGTTCTTTATCTAATACTGTGTCTCAATCTCTCTCTCTTTCTCACCAATTTACCTCTATCTCTCTCTTCTCTGTTTCTGGAACTTTTTTAATATAGGAATTTTAGTTTCCTAGTGCTGTTGTAACAAATTACTACAAACTGGGTGGTTATAAAACAACAGAAATGTATTCTCTCACAGTTCTGGAGTTCAGAAGTTCGAAATTAAGGTGTCTACAGGGTTGGTTCCCTCTGGAGGCTTGGAAGGAGAATCTATTCATGTTTCTCTCCTGAATTCCAGTGGCTGCCAGCAATCCTTGGTGTTCCCTGGCTTATAAACTCATCCCTCCAATTTCCACCTCTGTCTTCAGGCTGTCCTCTTTTGTTTTGTATTCTACCTTTCTCTTTTCTTATAAGGACACTTGTCATTGGATGTAGAGCCCGCACTAATCCAGAATGACCTCATCTTGAGATCCTTAACTTAGTCACATCCTGCAAAGACTCTAATTTCCAAATAAGGTCACACTCATATGTTCTGGGTAGACATATTAATCAAGAGGCTACCGTACAACCCACTATAATAGGAAACTTTTCCTGGTGATATTTCCTTCTATTTTATAACTCCTCCCTTTCCCTAATTCCTAACTTAATTCCTCCTGTTCTTCATTCTGCTGTCTAGAACTTGGAACTTATATCTCTGCTGCTTTCCCAGAACACTGCTCTGCTAGATGTACTTTCTAGAGGGTTCTAAGGCCTAACCAGTGTAGGTTACTGTATTCTGTATCTCCCTGTTGGATATTCATAACACATGTTACCATATTAATGGCCTGAGAAATCCTTCTGTCTCATCTCCTAAACCATGAAACCCTTTGCAGAAAAATGTTCAATAGAATTTTGTGAAACTCTGTTTTGTGGCACGCTCTTTAGGGACTACCGTGGAGCAAATTTTTTTTTTTCCCACTAACTGCAATGCTATGTTGGTAGTTTGATTTTAAAAATTCATTTTTGCCTATCTCTCGACAGGTCTCACTTTTTGTTTTTCAACTCTTTCTTGTTTGCAAAAATTATCATATTACCTGCAAAATTTCTACCCCATGTTTATGTAGGTAACTGCTAAATTCATTTCTTTAGATTTGACCTGTAATCAGCTTAAATTCTCAACATTTTCTATCTAGTATTAGTTAAGAACGAGCAATTTCTATATTTTCAGATTTTTCTAGTGATGCTTAAAACTTTTGCTTTTTAAAAATTATATTTCAAAATAACAGCCTTGAAGCCTACTAAAAGAATTTTTGCTTCAAATGGGAAAGTAGAAAGTAATGAGTGTAGAAACTTTAGTATCTATTTGCAAACCCGTAACTCTTCACAATGTTTTAGAAAATGGCTCCAAGAAGAAATTATACTGTATCAGATAAGCCACAGAAAGAAGATGGCTGTATATTTTAATACTGGTTCTGGCATTTAGCTACTCCTAATACTCAAGGGATTTTCTGCACATTTTGAGTTGATGTTGGAATTTTAAAAGGTCTGTGGCAACAGCCACACTGATATTTCAAAGTCTCACTCATCTTTATGAATTTCATGTTTTATTGTTAATTTTTCATATAACGATGACAACTTTCCTGTCTACAGGGCTACAGCAAATGGAAGCTTAACTTTTTGGAGCACTTTTAAAATGAAATTTAAAATAAACTTTTAAAAACATAAACATATTTCTCTTTGCAAATTAATGTGCTTCAGTGTTGTCCTGAGCTATTAACACTCAAGGACTACTCGGTAGCTGTATTTTCCAGATAGTCTTAAACTATCTGGAAACTTAAACTTGTGATACACTGAAACCCTGACCTGTTAATTAGAGTACCATATAACTCTCCACTTTTCAAGAGTTTCTGTTTTCACAGATGACACATATATTTGGTTTTCTTTACATAGACCATTACTCCATTTATTCCATTGTACTTGAATCTATCTAATGAGCTTCTGGTTCTACCCATGAGCAGTGCTTTGAGTGGCTTGCCAAATTTTTACTGAAGGTTTAGGTGTTCGTTGAATCCAGTCTGACAGCTGCTGTTTCTCATTTAAAGATTTTGCAAGGAACTCAGCAACTTACTTGGCCATTGGCTTAAGTTTGCAAGTATTCTCACTTCTTCCATTTATAAGTATGGAAAAAAGGCTCTCTTCTCCCTGGTTAAACAAATGAAGAGAAACTTTACCCTAGGGAAGTTAGAAAATAATGCACGTAGAATATTGCCAAAACTGTTGGTATATCTGTGAAGTATAAGGGTCTTTAGAGATGGGAGTTAATTTAAAAAGAGACTATCAAAATGGTATTTGAGTAGTGATAAAGCTTAAGTTTGAATTTAATTTCATCTTCTTTCTTATAATTCAATTATTTTACAGAAGTTGATTGAAAGATAGGTGGCTGGATTCCAAGGCATTTCTTTATGGAGATAAAACCTTAATTTTTTTTTTTTTTTATAAACAACCTGGGGATAGACTGAGTAGATTGTTCTGGATCCCTCCAAAGTAGGTATGGTAGACAATCAAATAATTATTTGCTTGTAAGACTGCTTAGAGATAGTTCTCTATGGGTGTCTCTGGCATCTGCACATGTTATGAGCAGAGGCATTAACTATCCTTTTGTTCTGCACTGTATTTCAGAAGTATTTCTATAGATAATATCTTTGGAAGATAAAATAGTGTTCCCACTCCCCACCTCCCCCCTCAACAGACAGATTTACTTACTTTTCAGCGTAATAAAGACAACTTCTTCTTTCATATCAGAGGTCAAGCACGTTTGATTACTGCCCATTATAAAATATTTTGGTTACCTAAGCTCAGGTTTCCTCATTTGTGACAGTAACCCACTGTGTGTGAGGTACTCACCTGGCTTACTCCACATGGCCCTCGTGGGACCAGGTGGACAAGAGGAAGAGATACAGGTGAGAAGCCTAGAAACGCAATTGCCATGAATAAATATGTTCTATGTTTCTGACCCAGGGGTCTTTACTCAGATTTATTAAGTGTTAATTATTTAGGTTAATTTTCAGAGGTTATTTTATTTCTCCTAGTTTCAAGGTTTTGGGGGCTGTTCATATAGCTATCTTTATTGTTTTATAGGACTTAACACAAGATGACTAATAGGGCTTTAAAATTGAAAGGTACCAATATTATTCTTTTTTCATTTTAATAGTCAGAATGGGCTAGTAAAACAAATAGGCTATGATAACAAATCAACCCCCGAATCTTAGTAAGTAACACAACCCACAACCAAAGTTTATTTGTAGTTTACACAGTGTTCATTGAGAATTAGGTGACTCTCTAGGGCAGTATTATCTTTCATCCTCCACATAATGATTGATTCAGGCTGTTCCTATTGTAGGTATTGCCATCTGAGTCTGTGTACCCCTCTTGGTAGAGTGAGGGAAGAGAGTAAGTGCACAACTCATGCTCACCCTTGTACGCCTTGACTCTCATCACTTAGTAACATGGCCCTACCCAGTTGTGAGGTGGCTGATTGTAGGGAAAACTGAGGACATTAAGTAAACAATGAATATCTGTCACTTTCATGGATATCCGTGCAAATATTTTTTTAAAGTAGGTTGACTTGACTACTTATTCTCATGCTAACAATGCAGTTAAAATATTTTAGTCTCTTAATAAATTTAAGTAACTGCTATGTGCAAATCCCTCTCTCCTTTAAAAAAAAGTGTCTTTGCTATTTTTGTCTGATTATTCTTCCAGATAAAACTCAAAATAGTTTTTGGGTAAAGTTATTTCAAAAACGTTTTTTGACATTCTTATTGGAATCAAATTAAAGCTATAAAGTAATTTAGGAAGAATTGGTATTTTTATAATATTAGTGTTTCAAGGCAGAAACAGGACTAATTCTAATTTCTATAGTAATAAAGATTTATATTTCCTTCATGAGATACAACTACATTTGTAAAATAATTCATAAACATTTTAGGTTTTTAATTGCTTCTTGTGAATGGAATTCCTTTTATCTTATTACCTCTTACATTTGATTATGAGAACTAACACATGTGTCTCAAAAATGAAATGTAACTAATTATGCACATATATAAAATGATTTTAAAAATAATGAAAAATATGAATGATCACATACTAATTTGAAAATCAAAATGACATTACTACATTTCTGGAAAAAATGAAAATGCTGCAGTAGGTTCCTAATGAAATAGAAATAAACAAAATACTTGAAAGATAATGACTATGAAATAATTTGAAATAGCATGTAAAACTATCCCTTCGATAAAAGTACTGTTTTAGGTGATTTTTAAGCTGGTTCTACTTTCAAGTATGAAAGTTGATTACACAAACTGCATCATTCTTTTCATACCCAACTAAATCAGAGTCAAGGGGCCAATGGAAAAAGTTCTCAGGTCACATAGTGCCTGCTCCAGGAACTGAATTTTCTGCAAGCCCAGTGGCGGAAATGGCCTGCTATAATCCTAAAAGCAGTTTTACCTAGAAGCTGCTGAAACAACCTGCTGTGGTACCAGCATCACTCACCAATTAGAGCTTGCCAGCTCCCAGAAACCTCTCTAGTGTCAATGAGCCTGCTTTCAAAATAGTATGTAGCATTTATCTTTTGAACAAAACCCCAGCCTTTCCTTTGTGCTTTGAACACACTGAAAATCACCTTGGTCTATGTGGATGACCCTAATTGCAATTCTGTGATTCTCAAATAAAACTTTAAATTTAGAGATTTGTCCCTATATTTTGTTTTTACTTCAATGCTAATACTTCCCTAAGTTAGATTTTCCATGAAAAGAGTAAAAAAGGCAAAAAAAAAAAAAAAAAGAAAAAAGAAAAAAAGAAAAGAAAACTTTGATGAATTTTTATTTTTTATTTTTTGAGACAGGGTCTTACTCTGTCACCCAGACTGGAGTGCAGTGATGTGATCATAGGTTACTGTAGCCTTGAACTCCAGGGCTTAAACTATCTTCCTGCCTTAGACTCCTGAGTAACAAGGAGTACAGGTGCATACCACCATGCTGAGCTGATTTTTACAGTTTTAGTAGAGACAGGGTCTCACTATGTTGCCCAGGCTCGTCTTGAACTCCTGGTTTTAGACTCCTGCATCAGCACCACAAAGTGCTTAGATTACAGGCATGAGCCACCATGAGAGGCCAAACTCAGTTCTTTTTGAGGCTAACATGACATAGATACCAAAAATTCAAAGACAGAAAGGGAAAAGAAAGTTATAGACCAGTTCCATTTATGATTAGAGGTGAAAAATCTGTAATAAAAACATGCAATAGTAATTAAAAGGCTAAACCTGTAGATTTGATGTTTTGATAAATAGAGAATATATTAAGGTCGTTAAAATAATAACAGTGTATTGGAATTAATAATATCTTGATTCCTGAACTCTTTTTGCATATGTTGAGTTAAACAGGTGCTTCCAAATGAAAGATTAATGGGTATAACTAATATTAATGTGGCAGGTAATTTGTCAGGTATTAACCTGACAAAGCTATTTTGATATACCCCTCATAAAATGAGAATATGAATGACTTTATTAAATCAGTTTATTGCATAGCAAATCCTTTGCAATCAGTTGGTTTCCAGTGCTTTGTTTTCAACAGTACTGGGGAAAGACCTAACTGAGTTTTCAGCTAGCTGACCAGAAAAAGTAATTTTTTATTTTAAGTCAATGTATTTTTGGTGAAGGAGTACAAAAAACTGCATGGCAGTTGCTAAACAAACAAAATTTTTCGCATTATCATCTGTCTTTTATATGTGACTAGTTTCTTTGTAGTTAGGTCAATAAAAATGAGAAAATATGTAATCAGTGCTGCACATTATTTCATGCCAGCCATGAGTAATCTACTATAGATACATTACTTAATGGAAAAACTAAAAAATACCTTTAATCAACAGACTCATTTCTAATGAAATTTACTTTCACGTTTTAAAGTTACTTATGAAAATTTATAATGTTGTTTTGATGAACTGTGTGTTAACAATATTAACAAATCGATTCCAAAGAATGTTTTTAACCCAGTTTAGTTCCCCAGTAAGCTCCCTCTTGTTAACAATGCTGTTGGTCTAGGACCATGTTTTGAGAAGCGAGCTTCTAATACATGCTTGAGAAGCTTGTAACTGGCCTGAAAACACCAACCCACTGAGGGAAGGCAAAAAAGTGCCCTGGCCTATGTGTTCCAATTAGGTGAGGCACCAGAGAGCCATTCACAAGAAGGTGAAACTGAAAACTAACAGAAGGCTAAGCCAGCCTCTGTTGTGCAGTTCAGATGACTTAAAGTTGACACAATTAGAAACAGAAGTCAGTGCTCTGGAATCAATAAGACTTCATGAATGAAACCATGAAATGAGGGAAATTGTACTACATTTGAACAGCCAAATAACTCTTCTTTTCTAAAGAAGTACAGTCTTATTGTCTGCTCTTAAAAGTGAACCGGAAACTAGCCTTATGCAATGAAGCTCTTAATCTAAGATTATTAAGTGGTTTGACTCAAAATAATCAGTCTTTTCATGAGTGTAAAATTGAGGCAGAATGTGAGTGTACCTGTATTACTTTGATTTGAGTTTGAATTGAGGGCTTTTAACTATGATGAGAGTCTGAGTACACATTTAATAACTGAATTGCTCAGTAAAAACTTCACTATATGCATGTTATGTCAAATTATTAGGTTTACAATACTGAATTAGGGAAAATTCACTAAAAACGAACTAGTACTACAGTTATTAAGAAATAATACATAATTGCTAAGTTATGTCAGGGATATTCTCCAGCTGCCTGGGTATTTTGAAAATATTAAGTTGTGATGTCCCTAGATTGGAAGCCTATTCTTGACTTTAGGCAATGGTATACTTTAGCTCCCATGGGATGTTTAGTATCTGTGGATTTTCTTGTGAGGCAATTTAAACTTTTGCTATTTTTACTCATATGCTGGAACTGTGGCTAAAGAAGTATATCTTGCAGAAATTTATTTTACCTGCTTTATGAAGATAGTTTCATCTTGAATTGTGTAATACCAGTTTGAAAACTAATGATTCATTCATGATGTGGTTAATAGAGCAGTTTTCAAAGTCAGACTGATTTTGTTTAAATCCTAACTCTAGTTGCTTCATCTTAGATAATTTTTTTCACTTCTCACAGCTTCTGTTTTTCTCCTCTGTAAATGGAAAATAATAATTAAATAAAATAACATGTAAAACAGTGTAGAGGGTGGTACAGAGAAATGATAAATACTAGCTATTATGGTTATCATATTTAGTTGTCTATTCAGTTGTTCATTCAACTTATTTTGTATTGTATGCTCACAGGTTAGGTGCGTGGAAATCAGAGATAGACTCTGCTCTAGTCATTGATGCACTGATGAACTCACTGTCCAGTTGGAGTTAGGGACAAGTAAATAAATGAATACTATTCAGTGTTATAAGTAGTAAGACAGAGGATCTAATGAGCCACCCGACATGGGTGGTAGTGGATGTTATAAAAGATTAGCTGGAGGAGGTGATATCTGGATTGAGGTTAAAGGATGAGTGAGATTTGCTAGGGCAGGAGGTAACAGTGTGCCAGGCAGAAGGAATAGGATTTAGGACTCATATTATATCTGAATATGACTCATCCATGTAAAATCGCCTCTTAAAGTTTTTGATAGAAGTTGTAGGATTGTTTGATTTTTGACTTGTCAATTTTTATTTCTCACTCTCTATTCTGAATTTGAATCCTACTCAATCATGAGCTGGATTCTACTGGATTATGGCCCTTTGGTGATAAATCAAATGGCTGGCACATAGCAGGAGCTAAAAAGTGTTCATTAAATTGAATAGAATGAAATGAAATCTCAGGAGGAAAAGTCTTTTAGGGTTAGACATATAAACCAATATATCTACTCCAAAGAAGGTTTAGCAATGAAGAGATCAATCACAAATATATCATGGGTAGCAGTGGGGAAGTAAATCAAATTCAGGTTGAATGAGCCAGAAACTCAATTACTCTTTTTGAGGCAAGTCAATCAAAATACATTTTTGTAGTATCAGATAACTTTAAATACAAGCCTGAAGAGAATTCTAAAAATAATTCAAAATATTTTTATTATTTCAATTGCTCCTATTTAGTAGTATAAACAATTGAGAAATACACATAGTCTAATATGCTTGAGCTTGAAAATAAATATAAGATGAAAACATAGTTTAAAATGTGTAAAAGGATGTCTAATTTCTTGAGCATTAAAAAGATGTTTAGGAATGACAACCTGAGAAGACTTACAAACCCTTTGCTGTATAACAAAACTACTTTATCACTGAGGAACAATTTTCAGTTGTTTGCATATTTTCTGGGCAGCTATAGTCTAAATAGGTAGATCACAAGTGAGAAAGTGGGGACATTTGGCTGTATTGAAATAATGATCTGAAGCAGTAAATTGATTTTCAAAGGACATTTTTGGACTTTGATGTTCTTGCTTCACAGAATTTGTCCTTGTAATTTTCCTCACCCTTGGTGTTATCTACATATGCTGTATAATTGTGCCAACAACTATTTTATGACTATTTTATTATTTTCATGCCTTGAAGATTATTCAGTTGTGCATCAAATCATACAAAGCAAACTAAGGAAGGAGAACAGGATAGGAAATTGGGGACTTGCATTTCGTATGCTTTTATAGTTGATGCCAAATGCAATAATTAAGTCAGCCTTAATATTACTTTCAGATTGACTAGATTTTAGACAGCCTTCTTCCCAAGTCTGGACTCCTTAAGAAAGGGGGGGTTCCTCTTTTCTTAACGCATTTACTTACCTTGCAACCATAAATTCTTTCTCCACTTCTTTGAGATGTATATAAATCTTTTTTAAAACAACTTGCCAGTTTTGCAACCCAGGAATGTCTTTCTTAAGGACCTGGGATCCATCATCTATGGCCAGTTAAGATCAGAATAAATGACTTCTTATTTAAGAGAGTAAAGAAGAGCCGGATTTTGGCATTCTCCCCAAATCTAAAAGTATATGTAAAAATTATTAGGAAAAAAAGAGAATCTGGCAGAAAGATGCCAGCACACATTAAACAATGCAAAGGAAGGGCTGTGGCCAATAAAAGAATAAGCAGAGTTTCCAAGAGTTAGGCATTGCCTAGGGCCACTCAGGGTGGCTCCCAAGTTTTTCAAAGAGGAAATTTGGCATATAGGTTAGGGTGGAGATGGAAGCATGGGGAGAGGACTGTGAATAAACACCATTTTGAAACATCTAATTCATCAGGAGGTAGACGGAGAGAGAAGAGGAGGGCAGCCATGGGAGAAGTAGAAATGTGCTTGAAAAATAAAAATTCTATTTTTCCTTTTCCTTTACCCTTCAGTGTCAGGGAAAATAAGAGTTTTTCATATTGAGAGCCTTCTGGTTGGAATGAAAGAGGAAGCAACAAGACATGATGATCCCAAAGTAACAAATACTAAATACAGGAATAACCAGAAATCAGGTGAAACAACAGGTGCAAGAGGGGATCTAAGATGAGATCTGCTGAGGGAGACAGAAAAGGAGGTGAGTGGGGATCTGGTAAATTTCCTCCACTGAGCTGTGGCCTCAATGAAGGGGTGAAACAAAACTAACAATCAAACAAAAAAACTCACAAAGGCAAAATTTTCTTCTTCTTTTGTAGAATAGAAGTGGCCAGTGAGAAAGGAAAGGCAAAATGTGATTAGGAAAAATCCAGGCTGAACTTCACAGAACTCTCTAGGTACTTATGCTGAATTGAGGAATTATTTAAATTTCAAATTATCTTGCACTGGATTAAGACAAACTCAAGATTAAGTAGAGAGAACTGGGACACAGGCTATTTAACAAAATCCCTGAAGACAGAGAAGAGCTCAGTTTTGCTAATCAAGACTGCTCACAGCCTAAGCAGTAAGGTCTGAGGTTACTAGAAATGGAACTATAAAACCACAGCATGGAAAGGGAGTCAAGGAAGTCCATTCAGAGTCCATCAGATCAAGTAGCAGATCCTGACTCAGTCAGTCACCCGCTTTGTATGAACAATATACAAATGGGGTCTATGTAGCTAAATTGTAATAAATATATTAGGGAAAAAGTAACAGGCAGGGGAAGAAAGAAAAAAAATTACTGCAGGAAAAATACAGATTTAAAAACTTTTTAGAAGTCAACCCAGGAAATAGAAGAAACATCTCTCTAAAAGCATTTCATTAGTTAAGAATTAATTAAAAATATGAATTAAAAAACCCAGAAAGATAAGAACAGAAAAATCTGACTGAGAATGAAAAAGTAAAATATAGCACAGAATGGGAAACATTGAAGACAAAGAATTACAATTACAGAACCAATAAAAAATTATTAACAAAAGGTATGAGTGAAGGCTTATTGTCATAATAAAAGACTTAAAGTATTTAAGATAAAAGTAGAAGAAAAATACATGAACTATAAAACAATTAAAGAGAGTTTAATAGAGACACAGAAGAGCTAAGGATGGTCCAACAAAAGGATAAATGATGTCCCTGATGCAGAGAATTCAAGGAAAAAGTGAAACATTAGGAGATGGATGGACTTTAAACTAATAAGCCCTTATAATGGTTAAATCTTATTTTGAACATGTATCTTTTTTCCTGCCATTTGATTGCTGATACATTTAACTTAAAGCATAACAAAACAAGATCCCCCAAAACATGTTTGTAATTAATATTTTAGGCTAAGCTGGATTTTCTCAAAATATTAGAATTTGATCTTATTAATTACTGAGGGAAGAAATGTTAAATGATCAGTTAATATTTAGTGACTATTTTCTGGACCCAAACTTGAGACACGTGGTCTGACAAATGTGTTTACTTTTTAAAAACTGTTCTTGCTGGTCTTTAAGCATTATTAACAAACTTTTTTTATCTAGAAGTTGAGAAACCATGGGATTTAGAAATGCAAAGACAGGTAAATTATTACAGATTCACTCATTTAAAAATCTTTTGCTTGATGCTTACTACGTACAAGTGTCTGCATCAGAATCTCTTCCACTAGGGATCTTATAATTCAAAATAGGAGGCAAATCAGCTGAGGCAGCTACATTGCTGTGTGCTTGGGTAGCATGGTATGCTATGACCGCATAGCTCTCAAGGTATGCTTTTTTCTAGAGACGCTGAGTGCTAAGGAGGAACTTATTCAGGAGGCTCTTTCCGTTATGCCATATCTACTCTTTTTAAAACTGCTTTTAAGAAGATATCTACTAGGTTGGAATTTAACTGAGGGGTCCACTTTTTAAAACCTGTATACAGTATACAAAAAAAAAAAAAAAAACAGAATTCAACTTATTTTACAAATAATCTCTATTTTAGATTTCTCCATATATAAGGCAAGCCTTTCTTCTCCTTCATCCCAAGGGAGCATATAGTTGAATATAATGCAGTTATGGGGAAATTACTGAAGACAGCCCTTCTACTCCCTGAGAATGAATTCCTTCTTCCCCAGTGCTCCTACAGCGAATGATTGATTCTCCTGTAGCACTTAGAGATTGAACTTAATTATTTATGTACACACCTTGACCCATCTTTCCAATACCTTCATCTTCTAAAGATTGAGAAATTTTGTAAAATTTTAAGAAAAGGAAGGTACCATGTTTAATTTTATGTCACCTAGTAGAGAGCTGGGCACATAATTAGCTCTCAATAAATATTTGTTAAATTAACCATTGGAAGATTGAACGAACATCTAACAGCACGTTAAAACAAATTTCAGCTGAGGCATATACCAAAGTGAATGTAAGCCGTATGACTGTGAAGGAATCTTCAAAGTAGATGATTGAAGAACTACGTTAGTGACGCTTAAATCCCTTTTTCACTTTGAAAATACAAAAGAGCAGAGTGAGAGAGTAGATCGAACTACACTGCTACCAACAGCCAGGCAAAAAGGCAGCCTCCCTAGGTGATCATTCCGTGCTTGAGTATCAGTGGGGAAAGTGGCCAGTGGAGGAGCAGCATAGCACATGTCAGGGGAACTGGGGTCAGAAGAAGCCACAGTAGGGCCCACAAGAGTGTAAAGTCGAGCTTATGGTCGACAGAATAAATTTTTGACACATGATGGGGCCAAAGAGTCCCGATTCAATCCCAGGACCACCCATTCACTAATTAAAACTTTTTCCATCTGGTTTTCTTGCCTGTCTTTCCTCTCCTTGACTAAGTGGAAACTAATGCTAGCGAGTCAGGAGGAGGTGAGAAGAGAAGACAACCACATCATCCCCATTCCCTAAATCAGACACTCTGCCAATGCAAGCCTTAGGCAGCCAGGAGGTTGTCCTACATTTCAAAAGACATTCGAGTGTTGGTTAATACTTTGGACTGAACAGATTACATTTCTATGATACATCCAAGTGACTGTAGAATTATTTTATATGCAAAGTGAAAAGAAAATCAGGAGTGATTTCTGGTGAGATTTCATCCAGTTGCTGGGAACATGCTTCCCCTATTGAAACGGAAGACCAAAAGAGCTGCATTTTCATGATGTCGCTCATTGTTCTGTTCAAGGTAATATAATAATTGTTATTTGTCTTTTAGTACATTTTCTGTCTTTGAAATCTGGGAAATGTCTCAGTGAATAGACTGTGTGGATCTGATCTTGTTTCTGTTGAGAAGGAAAATTATAGCTTGTGTTCAGTTGTGTTGGCTTTGAGTGTGTAGGAAACCCAGTGGGATATCTGGGTAATTAGATTTGATAACAGGCCAACTCTCCTTTAGGCAGAACAAGGGAAGAAGGCAGAGACTGATATGCATCTGGTGTGTCCCTTTTAGAGTTCTCTGAGTCCTGGACAGACTCTGCAGCAAACACCCTATCTCAGGTTTGGTGCACAGCTTCAGCAATACTTTTGAAATTAAGATGAAAGACTAGGTGGCTGGGGTGCTGGCCAATCATGTTTTCTCTCAGGCCATTCTTTTGCATCTTTAATTTGAGGATAAACTGCCTGTTTCAAAACTGAAACAGCAGAATCTCTGTGGAAAAGACATTTATGGCCGAGCCCACGGGAAGGCAGAGCATGTGTTGTCCCGGTAGTGCCAGCAGTGTTATCTTGGTGATTTTTGTCTCATGCCAACTTCTGACTTTTATCTTTTGGAATTAGAAATACGATTGTGGCAGCACCAAGATCAGATCCATTTCATGGAAGGAAATCTCAGAAACCAAGATAAAAAACTCATATATAAAACTAAAATGACAATATAATAATTCAATTATTAAGAGAGAAAAGGCCGGGCCCAGTGGCTCACGCCTGTAATCCCAGCACTTCGGGTGGCTGATACGGGCAGATCACTTGAAGTCAGGAGTTCGAGAACAGCCTGGCCAACATGGCGAAAACCCATCTCTACTAAAAATACAAAAATTAGCTGGGCATTTTGGTGTATGCCTGTAATCCCAGCTACTTGGGAGGCTGAGGCAGGGGAATCTCTTGAGCCTGGGAGAGGCAGAGGTTGTAGTGAGCTGAAATTGTGCCACTCCACTGCAGCCTGGATGACAGAGTGAGACTCTGTCTCAAGAAAAAAAAGAGAGAGAGAGAGAGAAGAGAAAAAGAATTTCACGAAGGATGGGATACTTGTTCTGACATCAAGGCTCTTTTCTTCTTGTAGTCAAACAATCTGGGCAATAAAATGCCAAGCCAGAGTTGCTTTATATGAAAGCCTCAACATGAAGGAATACTGACTGTGGGCTCCTGCAGCCCAGCAGTGCTTCAACAGAGTGGTGGTTGTGAGGATTTCCCTTTTATGTTTTAGCTGCACAATTGTTTCATGCAATCTTCTATATGTCCAATAGATCATAAAAACAGAGGATTAAAAAAAGAAAAGAATATACAGTATCTCAAATTGTAAAAGATACTGCTTAGGTATTTTTTAAAAAGTAAGGAAATATATTAACTTAGCAACACCAATGCTCTCTACTGACATGTTACCTTCTTTATCATTTTTGACAGAGTATTTAAAATTATTGGACTTGTGTTTTGTTACCATGTTGAGATATGTTCAGTTCATTTGTTTCTATTTGAAAAGTTCTAAGGAAAGAAAGGGAATTTTATGAACATTTATGTGCCTTACATACATAAATGTATACAAAATGTACAGAAAACCCTCCAAATGTTTAGAAGGTTCCGTGGGAGTATGAAGAAAGAAAAACAATGTGTGAAAGCTTTATGCTATCCCTCATTGCATATCAACAACGTGCTCACTTTTATTCTGTGTTTACCCAAATCATTTTTTTACATTCATTACATTACTTGTTAAAGGCTCACACAACGTCCCAAATCATGAAACTATAATGAGATGAAAGAAAATAGTGGAGTACGGTGTAGTATTCTAACATCCTTGAAAACGCCCAGGCTTTTATTTTCAGCTGTTGCAAATTTCCTTAATATCTCAACTCCAAGAGTGGAAGTGGAATTCGCAAATGAAAACAAATGAAGCCTCCTGACTGGCAGCCAACCTCTTTGCCTGGTGTGCTTTCCATTTTTTCCTGGTTTATAGAACACCAATTCATGTATACTTTTTCCTTCAAATAGCACAGCTCCAAACCTGCAGCTCTAACAGTGGAAAGATAAACAAAAGCTAGGAAAGAGGTTGTGCTCCTGCTCCTAGGGGGCACGTCCCTGCTGACACTTCAGTTTCAGACTTCAGGACTGTCGGACAATATGTGTCCGTTACTTTAATCCGTCCAGTTTGCTGTACTGCATCGCTGGAAAATGAATACAGATGGCTACAGGTAGTTTTCTGATACTGGAGGACAAGAAATGCAGGGTCAAAGTCAGTCTTGATCCTTGAATACCATGCTAAGGAAATTATATTTTATTATCCAGGCAAAAACTGGATGGAGAAAAAGCTAAAGCAAATATTGATCTATCAAAGGTATTAAAGAGAAAAATAGCATTATCAGAAGTGTCCAGAGAGGGCCAAGCCACTGGAATACAGTGGCTCACACCTGTAATTCCAGCACTTTGGGAGGCCTAGGTGGGCAGATCGCCTGAGGTTGGGAGTTCAAGACCAGCCTGACCAACATGGAGAAACCCTATCTCTACTAAAAATACAGAATTAGCCAGGCGTGGTGGTGTATGCCTAATCCCAGCTACTTGGGAGGCTGAGGCAGCAGAATTGCTTGAACCCAGGAGGCGGAGGTTACAGTGAGCTGAGATCACACCATTGCATTCTAGCCTAGGCAACAAGAGTGAAACTCCACCTCAAAAAAAAAAAAAAAAGAAAAAAAATGAAATGTCCAGAGAGGTATATCTAAAGATGTTCTGGAAACAGTAAGCTTCTATAAAATCAAAGTTATCATTAGTACAGATACTCTGGATTCTGGAAACAGAGGGTGAGTTAGAAGAGGTTTATAATTGTGGAATGGAGTAGGAAGCTTCCTCCAGGCAGTGAGGAAGTGGCTTTGGACTAAGGCAGTGTCCCTCAAGGTGAGTAGAAAAATGCAATTTTCAGAGACATAGGATGATCTAGAGACTTTTGTCACTGATGCATGGTTGGTTTTGAAAGACATCTGAGTTGAAAATGCCTCAGTGATTCAAAATTTTTGGTTACAGGATAGTAATTAGCCAGAAAAATGGTTAAAGAAGAAAGAATGTGTTTGGAGAGAAGAGGATGAATTCTATCTTGGCCACATTTCAGTTTGAGGTGCCTTTAGACACCTTGATATTTACCCCGCCATTAAAAACCTGAATTTGGAAGAGACTGGAATCCAGACATTTTTGTTACTAGTCTATCAGTTTATCATGGCGGCTATGAAAGGAGCCACAGAAGTGCTGGACTTCCACTGTACGATGGCAAGCAGGGAGGACTGATGTCTAAAAGCAATAATAAAATAATGGGGAAGTTTATTACACCGAAAATCAATAAGATGATTTTTTCTACCCAACAAACACTTTCTTTTAGGCTCCAATATTATGATGATAGTTTTAGTATATTTTGTAATCCTGTGGCTATTTAAAACACATGAAAGTAATCTGTCATGAGATTAGACTAAAAAAAGTGCATGAATTGCTCTTAAACATGAGTTGCTTTTGGATGTACATTTTGGGCTATTTATGCACATTTTAAAGTTCTTCATTATTTAAATGTATCTCAGATACGTGATAAGTAAGGCTGAGGAACTAGAAGTAACTGTTTTTGTGAAACCAGAACTAAAGCAAATAATAGGCCAATAGAGGGGTTTTGAGGTAAGAGAACTGTAGAAAATTGTGAAGATCTGTATAAGAACAAGAAAAAATATTTCTAGGCAAATTATCAAGGACATTGAATTTACAGAATTTTTGAAATTACAAAAGGAGACCTGTTGATAGTGGATGCTTTCCTTAAATTCTTATCAAAAAATAAATTGATGTCATTTAACCTCTATTATTCATTTAAAAACCAAATTATCAAGGCAGTTTAGCAAGCTGAAGTTTTCTGGGATGTCATATAGATTAATGGCATTCCTTAGAAAATCAGTAAAAGAATGATAATATTTTACTCTTCATATAAATATAAATAAATAAGCAGGCTGTGTGTGATGGCTCACGCCTGTAATCCCAGCACTTTGGGAGGCTGAGGTGAGCAGATGACTTGAGGTCAGGAGTTCGACTCTAGCCTTGCCAACATGGTGAAACCCCGTCTTTCCTAAAAATAAAAATAAATTAGCCGGTCATGGTGGTGCATGCTTCTAATTCCATCAACTTGGGAGGCTGAGGCAGGAGGATCACTTGAACCTGGGAGGCAGAGGTTGCAGTGAGCTAAGAGCACCACTCCACTCACTACAGCCTGAGTGACAAGAGTGGAAACAACTCTGTCTCAAAAAAAAAAAAAGCAAATAATATGATACAATTTATAGCAACTTAGAACATGTTTTTCTCTTTTGCCTTTTGTCCTTGTTGGCTTGAGGTGCCCTTCTACCTGAAGGATGACTGGGAGAATAGGCAGCCTCTGACACCCAAAGTAGGATATTTTGATGAGTATCCAGTCTTGCAAACCAGATTACTCTCTTGAGGCAGGTTTTAAAAAAATTCTATCTTCTGTCTCTTTATATGGTCAGTAACAAAGCCTGGAGAGTGTAGGCTCCCAGAGTTCCACTTGCATACAGAGGTGATATTCCTTTGCCTATGACAGTAAGTCCATAAAGCCTCCATTCAGGGAGGATGTGACCTAGGGGAGGTGAAACCAATGGCAACCTTTTTTCCACCATGTGGGAATTGTGGGGTGGAGAAAGAGGGGGCACAAGGCAGGGGTGTGTGTGTGTGTGTGTGTGTGTGCACGCGCGCGCACTGATTTCCTACTCTCCAAACTCTGGCCCCAAGAGAAGTGCATTAGTTGAGTATGGGTAACGTGGAGAGTGTAGGGAGGTCTCCTCACCCTCCACTCTTTGACCCTTTTCTCTCCCCTCACCTTTCTTTACCCCCACCATAATGTCCATTTAGTATTTTGGAAAGTGATCACCTTTCTGTAGAGCTAAGCTGACTGGTTGATGACATACAAAAGCAGAGGGAATCCCTGAGGTTGAGCTTTGCTCATCTACCTGTGGTTCCCTTAAGGCATGGATTGGTCTGGCTGCTGAGCTTGCCAGAGAGGGCCACCCTAGCTGGGGCAAGATGCATGGCTACAAAGCAGAGAGTGGACTGCCCAGACAGGGACAGAGGAGAGTTTTAGGTGAAAAGGGTTTTTAGCATCTGTGGGAGTTGAGGTGAGGCTGAGTCAGCCAGGAAGTAGCCACAGAGCTTACTAAGCCAATGGAGAGAAGATCAGAAGCAGCCCCACAAATGAACCTCTGACATGAACCTCAGTAAGGTAAGTGACACCAGGTGAAAAAGCACATTGCCCTGAGACCAGGAGTGCCAGAAGACCACTGTAGGCGTCACAAGCCACAGCCCTCCCTCATGCACCCCCAGAGTATCTTAGGGAACCAAGCTGGGGCAAGGAAACCTGTCTGAGAGGCTAACTAGGCATTCATGAGATATTGAGAGGGACAGTTTAAATGATCAGATTGGACTGAGGTTTAAACTACACGGAACACTATTATGATTCCATTATATTCCATTCTCACCATATCTCAGAAATAATTGTAATAATAGATGCTGAAGGTTTAGAGACAACTCGTCCCTTACTCAATAGGTAAGATTGGTTCTTTGGTTTTTCATAATATTACTGGACTTATTAGGTTATGGAATAGTGCTAACAATTCTGGAATACTGGTGATGATTCTCAACTTTAATCCAGATACTAGATGGCATCAATATCATTTACTGAGTTTCCTATGTGACAGGCATGGCTTTAAATTCCTTACACATATACATTTTTGAAATCCTGATATTGATCCTGTAAGGTTGGCTTTGTTTTTTTTATCCCCATTTTATAGGTTTAGAAACTGAGATATGAAGAGATTGTGCAACTGCTCATGTTCACACAGCTAGCAAGTGGCTGATGTGGACAAGTACCCAGGCAAGTCTATTTCTACAGCTTAGGTTCAAACTCTCAGCTCTGTTGCCTCCCTGACTGTAGCATCTTAGTATTCATGCCCATTTGGGCCCTCAGGGATTAGGGGTGTTGATTCCATCTCATGGGGTGCCTAGGCATGCTCATTTTGACTTTCAAGTTCAGAGGACAGAACCTCTCTCCACCAATCCATTAGGTATTCAGGCGGTGTCCACAATGGGTTGCAGAAGTTCAGCTTGTGTGTGGCTCTGACTCCCACGGTAATGGGGGAGGTACTCTTTCAAGGTAAAGGGAAGTTCCTTTACTCAGATGCAGACAGTGTAGCTAGCTGGCTAGGACTGTTCAACCACAGAGCCTCTAGACTTAAGCAGAAGCCACAGCAGCAGTTCTTGCCTGGGTCACTTGCCAGAACCTCCCGAAACAACACCCTACCTTTGCAACTCTCATAGCTTGGTCGCCCTTGGCAATTAGGTTCCTTCATCTGTCTTCCTTCCAATCCTTCCCAAGCTCCCCACTTTCTACTCTTCTCTGGTTTTATTTCCCTGTGCAAGAAACATATTCTCTCTTTTCTCTCATAACATTGACCTTGATATCTGATCTGGAAGGTCTGTAATCTCCAATTTAAAATTGCTTCCAAAAACAAATGTAGAAAAACAGAAAACCCAACTTCTTCTCCCTTTAGGTAGAAGGGTTTCCTCTTTAGAAAAACAGTGTCTGGTTCTTATTCCTTACATCTGAGAGCAAAGGTTCAAATTCCATTGAGGGGAAGGTTGTCCTCCTTAGCCAAAACAATAAATTTGTGGAATACAATTGAGATTTCATATTAAAAATAGGTTAAATATTTGTGTCTTGTTACAACTTGGTTGAGAGAAGGAATCTTAAAATCTCTTATGGCTCTTTATGGGACAGAAATTGGAGCAGTTCAGTTTCATTCTATAATACTTTAAGAAAAAGATGAAACAATCCTGGGTAGTAGAAAAAAGTTGGAAGTCAGATGGTTTGGATTTCAAATCTTGATTCTAACACTTGCTATTTACTGGTCTTGAATTAGTAACTTAAAGTTTTTGGAGGCTTGGCTCAAGGAGCTAATTATGAGCAAGTGGTGGTGAGTTTTGAAGGACTTGAGGAGAACAGCACATATTCCTTGCTCTGTAAATTCTTCCCAGTGAAATACGGCTTTAGTTTTATTAGCAGATGGCCTCATTCTGCCAGTAGCATCTCTCCAGGAAAGGTGTGGCTTTTTGATGGTAGATTAGGGAGAGAAACTAAGCATTCTTAGCTCAAGCCTTTCTTCTCTGTCCTCTTGGGCCCACTCCTGTCCCTGTCTATACTTTATGCTATGGTATGAGATTGTACAGATAAGGATCCTGGACTGGTCACTGGTCCAGTTGGGCTAACCTGACTAATTCCAGGACTCAGCACACCTGGCCATGTTCTCTCCCGTAGACTTATCAGTGTTGAAGGGGATATTTCCATCTATTTCTTGCTCAACTGTTTTGCTTTTTAATTGGTTCTGATCTTTGGCTAGGAAAAGGGAAACTATGGAGTTCCTCAAATTATAAAGGAAAGTCAATATGTTTAGAAGTGATCAGCTCTTAAAAGTGCTTTACAAATTTAGTTCTCCCTCTCTCTCTTGTTCTCTCTCCCTTTCAGTTGACTGCTCTTCTCTTTCGCAGCCTGAACCAATCTTTTCTACCACGGCCTGTTTCCTCTTGTTTGCTTTTCAGAGAAAAAAAAATTGATGGTGGAAGAAGAACAGCTGGTTGCAATTTCTTTGGGTTTTTAATCAGAAAATTCCCCAGTTTATTTTATTTGGCTGCTTTTTAGAGTGTTATTGTTTAGATTGAACATTTAAATAGCTTTCTTGAAACTTCCACCAGAGATATGGAACCTAAAGGGAATAAATGTTTAAACTAGAAATGTTAGTGAAGATGAAAAGTAAAGCTTAAAAATAACTAAATTAAAGATCCTATAAAATATTTAGATTCAGCCTTTTTTTATACAGACTTAGAAAACTTCATATATTTGTCCTTGGGGACTATTGTACTAAAGATATATGCCTGCATTCCAATTCATTACTCTGAAGGGGGAAAGAAAGTGAATGACGATTATTACTGTATCACTGGGGCCATTGTGTCTTGAGTTATTCCAATGCCATAGTTGAAAGTTTCTTTATTACTCACACTGCTTTGTTTCAAATTTCTGTCTTACTGTTAATGTTTCTTTATGCTTAAATTCATGCATTGTCTGACTGTCGCTGTTTAGGACAAGAGGCAATAAAGAAGCAATGGAAAAAGCCCAAGACTGAGGATAAACCAATTTCTTATCTGGATTATGAAGGCTATTGCAATTGCTCACGTTTATGCTATAACTGCTAGAACTCAGTTGGCTTCTCACAGATACAAACTCAGTGAGAAAAGAGCAGAAAAAATAACGTCACCAAGGGACACCGAGCATTAAAACTCCTCTATTCTAGTGTCTCTCCCTCCACCTAGTTTGAGCCCCTCTAACTCCATCTCTGTACAGCTTGTAAAGTAATTTTTCTGAGAGTCCAGTTCTAGTTTGTTAGTTTTGTGCAAAAACCTCTGCAGGAACTGACAGGCTGACATCACTGCATCTTCCCACAAACTTCAGACTGCAACAATGTCAAAGGATTTGTGGTTCCCTGTGTCAGTTGTAAGGAAGACAAACACCCTTGGTTTCTTTAGTGCAATAGGGTTTTATGGTAAGAAGATGTAGGGAAGTATAGGAAACCTTGACAGTCCCTTAGACAGCCATGCGGGGAGCAGGAACTGTGTCATTCCAGGTCAGCCCCATTCATTCAATGGCCACCCAAAATTCATCTCCTTGGACAAGGGCAACCGTGGCCTCTCTTCTAGGGTCTGCAGTCTGGTCTCAGCTTCTTGTTTTTGTTTTTCTTTCTAGTTACTTCTTCCTGCTCTCTTCATGATTCCTTTTCCATGGTCTCTGTCTTCCATTCACTATCTCCACGTGACCAGGAGAAGGAGTACCCTAAGAGTAGAAACAGGGCATCCTCTCCTAGGTAACCTGGGGAAGGGCCTTCTCAAAAATATCTCTGATTTGACCACTTGACAATGGGACTTAATGGAAAAGATTTGAGTTTCCTACCAAGGAACACAGGACCAGCTATTGGGCCTTTGTGGGTTCTGATGGTCAGCTTTGCTAGGATCCATGCGAGGACAGCCCCTGTGACAAGAGCTATTCCTTTCTTTCCTCCCAGTGAGTTGGATGAAACAGAGACCACATCAATCCTTACCCAGACCTCCAAACTTCGAAAAAGAAAGAGGACTAGGGGTTCAAGCTGAGATCTCCCCATCCCTGGGGGTAGCAGAATTTCTATGCCAAGATCAGATCAATGGGTGAGGGCCCATTGCACTTCTTGGACCTTTCAGATGCCAGTGCACAGGTGACTGTGATCTCCACAACCTTTGAGTGTGGGTGAAGCAGATAATGCTCTCTGGTTTTAGGTGCTGTTTAGGTTTTAGATGCGAAGGCTAACATCACTGAGACTCTTTCCTGGGCACTTTTGGGCTCCTGCAAACTTCCATTGTTATAGCCTCCACCACAGAGTATTAATAGTATAGATGTATTGTCTATGTACATTCATGACTGAGTTCATCCTCAACCTCCGATGGGAATTGCTGCAATTAAGATTGTGTTAATAGGGTATGTAGAAGACCAGGGGTATTTGACTACAGGTGCCTCTCTTCAAAACACTGATTTTATTTTCTTTTGGCATATATACAAGAGAATAATTGCTGAATCACAAGATAGTTTTATTTTAAATTTTTTGTGGAACTTGTGCTGTTTTTCATAATGGCAGGACTAGTTTATCATCCCATCAACAGTATGTGTCTCCTTTTCTCCACATCCTAACACTTGTTTTCTTTTTTTTTTGTAATAGCCACTATAACTAAAGTTAGGTGATATCTCATTGTGCTTTTGATTTGCATTTCCCTGATGATTAGTGATGAGCATTTCTTAATATGCCTGTTGGCCTTGTGTATGTCTTCTTTTGAGAAATGTCTGTTAAGGTCTTTTACCTTTCTTTTTTTTTTTCTTAGATGGTTACTTATTTTTTTTTTTTTGTTAAGTTTTCTATATAGTCTGGATATTTACCTCTTAACAGATGTATAGTTTGCAACTATTTTCTCCCATTCTGTAGGTTGTCTCTTTACATGCAGAAGCTTTTTACATTGATTTAATTTCATTTGTCTGTTTTTACTTTTGTTGCCTGTGCTTTTGAGGTCTTATTTTTAAAAAATCTTTGCCCAGCCTGATGTCATGAAGAGGTTCCCCACTATTTTCTTTTAGTAGTTTCAAGTTTTAAATTTAAGTCTGTGGTTTATTTTGAGTTGATTTTTGTATATGGTGAGAGGTAGGGGTCTAGTTTTATTCTTCTGCATGTACATATCTAATTTTCTCAGCATAATTTACTAAAGAGGCTGCCTTTCCCCCAATGTGTGTTCTTGGTACTTTTGTCAAATGTCAATTGGTTGTAGGTGCATGAATTTATTTCTAGGCTCTATTCTATTCCATCAATCTGTGTGTCTGTAATTTATGTCTGTATCATGCTGTTTTGATTACTACCGCTTTACAGTATACTTTGAAGCCAGGTAGTAAAATGCCTCTAGTTTGTTTTTCTTGTTCAGGATTGTTTTACATTTAGAACTTTTTGGAATCCCATATAAATTTTAGGATTCTTTTTTCTATTTCTGCAAAGTATGCCTTTGGTATTTTGATTTAAATTTCATTAAAACTGCAGATTGCTTTGGGTGGTATGGGTGTTTTAACAATAGTAATTATTCCAATCCATGAGCATGAGATATCTTTTCATTTATATATGTCATTTTCTTTCATCAAAGTTTTATAGTTTTCAGTGTAGAGATTTTTTTCCTAGTTGTTTACATTTATTTCCAGGTATATTATTAGCTTTTGTAATTATTATAAATAAAATTGATTTATCATTTTTTTCCAGATAGTTCACTGGTAGCAATATAGAAATGCTACTGATTTTTGTATGTTGACTTTGTATCCTGCAACTTTACTGAATTTGTTTATTAGTTCTAACAGTATTTTCATGAGGCCTTTAGGGTTTCCTGTATAATGTGATAATGTAGTCTGCAAGCAAGGAAAATTTGGCTTCCTCCTTTCCAGTTTGGATGGAGTTTAATTTCCGTCTCTTACCTAACTGCTCTGGCTAGGACTTCCAATACTATGTTGAATAGAAGTGGTAAAAGTAGGCCTTCTTACCTATAATAGAAATGGTAAAAGTAGCCTTAGTAGATCAGGTTTGTTCCTGATCTTAAAGGGAAAGTTGTCAGCTTTTACCGATTCAGCGTCATGTTAGCTGTGGATTTGTCATATATGGCCTTTATTGTGTTGAGGTGCATACCTCTACAACTAATTTGTTGAGAGTTTTTATTATTAAGGGATGTTAAATGCTTTTTCTGTGTTTATTAAAATCATCACATGATATTTGTCTTTCTTTTTGTTAACATAGTGTAACATATTTATTGATTTGTGTATGTTAAATTATACTTGCATGCCTGGAATGAATTCCACTTCATAATAGTGAATGATATTTTTATTGTGCTGTTGGATCCAGTTTGCTATTATCTTGTTAAGAACTTTTGCATCTATATTCATCCAGGATATTGGCCTGTAGTTTTCTTTTTTTGTTGTGTCCCTGTATGATTTTGGAATCAATGTAATGCTGGCTTCATAAAATGAGTACAGAAGTATTTCTTTCTCTTTAATTTTCCAAAATAGTTAGAGGAGAATTAGTACTATTTCTTCTTTAAATACTTGGTAGAATTCAACAGTCAAGCTATTGAGTCCTAGGCTTTCCTTTAATGGAAGACTTCTTATTACTGATTTAATTTCCTTACTTGCTATTGGTCTGCTTAGATTTTCTATGAATTCATAATCATGTCTGATAGATTGTATGTGTCCAATAGTTTGTCATTTTTTCTATGTCATCAATTCACTGGCATGTAGCTGATCATAGTAGTTCATTATGATCCATTGTATTTCTGTGGTATCAGTTGTAATGTTTCTTCATTTCTGATTTTATGTCTTTCTTTTTTTCTTAGACTAGCTAAATGATTTTTGATTTTACCTTTTGAAAAAATAATCTCTTCATTTTGTTGAGCTTTTGAGTTGGTTTTTTGGTCTCTGTGGTTTGTTTCTGCTCTGATTTTTATTATTTCTTTGCTTTTACCAATTTTCGCATCGGTTTGTCCTTGTTTTCCTAGTTCCTTGAGATGCATCATTAGGTTATTTATTATAAAATTTTCTTGTTTTAATCATGTAGGTGTTTATCACTATAAAATTTCCTCTTGAAACAACTTTTGCTGTGTCCCATAGGTTTTGATTTGATGTGTTTTCATTCTTATTTATCTAAAGGAAATTTTTAATTTCTCTTTTAATTTTTTGAGTGACTCATTGATGTTTAGGAGCATGTTGCTTCATTTCCATGTATTTGCAATTCTTCCATATTCCTTCTTGTAGTTGATTTCTAGTTTTACACCATGTAGTCAAAAAGAGACTTAATATAGTCTCTATCTTCTTAAGTTTGTTAAGACTTGTATGGTCATCTAACATCTAATTTAAACTGGAGACTGTTCTATGTTCAGTTACAAAGAATATTTATTCTGCAGTTATTTGATGGAATGTTCTATAAATTGTTTTGAGTTGTAATGTAATTTTTTTGAATTGTTCCTGAACTAAATGTCTCTTCAGTTGACTTGGTCTGTGGTACAAGTTAAGTCTATGATATTTCTTTGTTAATTTTCGGTCTAGATGATCTGGCCATTGTTGAAAGTGGGGTTTTGGATCCCTCTACGTTTATTGTATTGCTGGCTATCTACATCCTTAGGTCCAATAATGTTTGTTTTATTTATTTGGGTGCTCTGGTGTTTGGTGCATGTATATTTACAATTATTATATTTTCTTGTGAAATTGGTTACTTTATTATCATATGACTTTCTTTGTCTCTTTTTTGCAATTTTTAACCCAATGTCTATTGTATCTGGTTTCTGTTTGCATGAGATGTCTTATTCCATTGCTTCACTTTTTATTTTGTTTGTTTTTAGCAGCAAGATGAGTCTCTTGGCAGCACATATTTGAGTCTTGAAAAAAATCCATTTGGCTACTATATGTCTTTTAGTTGAAGAATTTAATTAGTTTACATTCAAGGTTATTATTGATAGGTAAAGGCTTGCTCCTGTCATTTTGTTAATTATTTCTGGCTTATTTGCAGAGCCTTTGGTTTTTTACTTTTTACTTTTTTCTTTTTTTAATTGACACCAAGTTTCACTCGTTACCCAGGCTGGAGTTCAATGGCGGGATCTTGGCTCACCGCAACCTCCGCCTCCTGGGTTCAGGCAATTCTCCTCCCTCAGCCTCCTGAGTAGCTAGGTCTTGGCTTTTTTTCTTCCTGCCTTATTGTTTACTTCTGTGGTTTGGTGGATTTCTTTGGTGCTAAACTTTGTTTTCTTTCTTTTTCTTATTTGTATATCTGCTATAATTTCTTCCTTATGGTTACCATGCAGCTAGGATTAAGAGTTCTGTAGTTAGAATAGACTATTGTAAGCTGATAGCAACTTAATTTTGATTGCATAAAAAAACTCTAGGCTTTTCTCCTCTACTCACAATTTATATTTTGTTGTTATAATTTACCTTTTTGTCTATTACATGTTCCTTAGCCACTAATTGTACCTGTTGTTGTTTTTGACTATTTTGATTTTTAATCATTCATGCCAGAAAATTAAGTAATGTTCTGATTGCTGTGCCACAGGTAGATGTTTCCCTATCTGTAGACTTTTCTGGTACCTCAAGTACCTAACCTTATTAGTCTAGACTTGATGCATTTCTGCAACTGGACTCTGACACTGCAGGAGCAAAATGTCTTCCTAAATGTAAACTCCTTTTGTTAAAACTAAAACATCTGTAGAAGAGGGTTCAGGATTCACCATTGAGACTATTTAGGTTACAATGTTAGTGGCCTTCTCCTCCAGTACACTCACTCTTGTTATTACTCGGAGAGGTTGCCAGATGGTATTGCTAACGTTTCGCTCATGTGTGTGCTCTGGCTGGTCATTCCTGCTACTGGAATCATCTAATTAGAAAAGATTATGCACAACCTGTACTTGGTTTCTCTGATTTTCTCAATTATTTTCTGTTCTTTATTTAATTTATTTCTACTGTTATCTAATTATTTCCTTCCTAGGTTTAGTTTGTCCTTCTGTTTCTACTTTCTTAAGGAGAAAAGTTGTTTTTTATAATAGATTTTTACTTTAAAAATAACATAATATTGTTAAAGCTATAATTTGCATTCCATAGGTTTGGTATGTTTTATTTTCATTTATCTTAAAAAGTGTTTATATCAAAGTAATAAAAGCTATTTATGACAAACCAACAGCCAATATCATACTTAATGGGCAAAAACTGGAAGCATTCCCTTTGAAATCCAGCACTAGACAAGGATGCCCTCTCTCACCACTCCTATTCAACATAGTACTGGAAGTTCTAGCCAGAGCAATCCGGCTAGAACAAAGAAAAAGAAATAAAGGGTATTCAAATAGGAAAGGTGGAAGCCAAATTGTCTCTATTTGCAGACGACATGATAGTATACCTAGAAGACCCCATCACCTCAGCCCAAAAGCTCCTGAAACTGATAAGCAACTTCAGTAAAGTCTCAGGATATAAAATCAACGTGCAAAAATCACAAGCATTCCTATACACCAATAACAGACTTAAAGAAAACCAAATCAAGGATGAACTGCCATTCACAATTGCTACAAAGAGAATAAAATACCTAGGAATACAACTTACAAGGAACATAAGGGACCTCTTCAAGGAAAACTACAAACCACTGCTCAATGAAATACGAGAGGACACAAACAGATGGAGAAACATTCCATGTTCATGGTTAGGAAGAATCAATATCGTGATAATGGTTATACTGCCCAAAGTAATCTACACAGTCAACGCTATCCCCATCAAGCTACCATTGAATTTCTTCACAGAACTGGAAAAAACCACCATGAACTTCATATGGAACCAAAAGAGAGCCCGCATAGCCAAGTCAATTCTAAGCAAAAAGAACACAGTGGGAGGCATCACACTACCAGACTCCAAAGTATACTACAAGGCTACAGTAATCAAAACAGCATGGTACTGGTACCAAAACAGAGATATAGACCAATGGAACAGAACAGAGGCATCGGAGGCAACACAACATATCTACAACCATATAATCTTTGATAAACCAGACAAAAACAAGCAATGGGGAAAGGATTCCCTATTTAATAAATGGTGTTGGGAAAACTGGCTAGCCATGTGCAGAAAGCAGAAACTGGACCCCTTCCTGACACCTTACACTAAAATGAACTCCAGATGGATTAAAGACTTAAACATAAGACCTGGCACCATAAAAACCCTAGAAGAAAATCTAGGCAAAACCATTTAGTACATAGGAGTAGGCAAGGACTTCATGACCAAAACACCAAAAGCATTGGCAACAAAAGCCAAAATAGACAAATGGGACCTAATCAAACTTCACAGCTTTTGCACGGCAAAAGAAACAGTCACTAGAGTGAATTGGCAACCAACAGAATGGGGAAAAAAATCTTTGCAGTTTACCCATCTGACAAAGGGCTGATATGCAGAATTCACAAAGAACTCAAACAGATTTACAGGAAAAAAAAAAAAAGCCCATTCAAAAATGGGCAAAGGATATGAACAGACACTTTACAAAAGAAGACATACATGAGGCCAACAAACACATGAAAAAATGCTCATCATCACTTGTCATTAGAGAGATGCAAATCAAAACCACATTGAGATACCATCTCACAGCAGTTAGAATGGCGATCATTAAAAAATCTGGAGACAACAGATGCTGGAGAGGATATGGAGAAATAGGAACACTCTTACACTGTTGGTGGGAGTGTAAATTAGTTCAACCATTGTGGAAGACAGTGTGGCGATTCCTCAAGGACCTAGAAATAGAAATTCCATTAGACCCAGCAATCCCATTACTGGGTATATATCCAAAGGACTATAAATCATTGTACTATAAGGACACATGCACACGAATGTTCATGGCAGCACTGTTTTCAATAGCAAAGACCTGGAACCAACCCAAATGCCCATCAATGATAGACTGGACTGGGAAGGTGTGGCACATATACACCATGGAATATTATGCAGCAATAAAAAATGATGAGTTTTTGTCCTTTGTAAGGACATGGATGAATCTGGAGAACATCATTCTCAGCAAACTGACACAAGAAGAGAAAAGGAAATACCACATATTCTCACTCATAGGCAGGTGAGAAGAATGAGAACACATGGACACAGGGAGGGGTCTACTACACACTGGGGTCTATAGGGGGAATAGGGGAGGGACAGCGGTGCGGGGGGAGCTGGGGAGGGATAGCCTGGGGAGAAATGCCAAATGTGGGTGAAGGGGAGGAAGGCAGCAAAACACACTGCCATGTGTGTACCTATGCAACTATCTTGCGTGTTCTGCACATGTACCCCAAAACCTAAAATACAATAAAAATTAAAAAAAAAAATGTGTTTTCTAATTTCAGACCAGATTTTTTATTTCCTCTTCGTGATTTATTCCCTGGTAATTTCTTCTTTAACCCATTGTTTATTTAACAGTGTATTGTTTAATTTTTACATGTTTATGAATTTTCCAATTTATATTATTGATTTATAATTTACTTCCATTGTGGTTGGAGAACATATGTTGTGTAATTTAAATTATTTAAAATGAATTTTTTGAATCATTTTAAATTTATTAAAGCTGTTCTATAGCCCAAAAAAAGGCATATCCTGGATAATGTTCTATGTGCACTTGATAAAAACGTGTGTTCTGATGTTTTTGTGGAGTGCCTTACAGATATCTGTTAGATCTAAGAACAGTTATTTTTCGGGAATTTTCCTAAAGGTGACAATCTTATTTATGTCAATTTAGTTCAAAAATAACACCAAATAGTTTTAATAGTATACAAAACTTTGTTCCTGACTGTGGCTTGTACCTGTAATCCAGAACTTTGGGAAGCTGTGGTGGGCAGATCACAAGCTCAGGAGATTGAGACCATCCTGGTCAACATGGTGAAACCCCATATCTACTAAAAATACAAAAATTAGCAGGTCATGGTGGCACACGCTTGTAGTCCCAGGTACTCTGGAGGCTGAGGCAGGAGAATTGCTTGAACCCAGGAGGCAGAGTTTGCCGTGAGTCGAGAACACAGCACTGCACTCCAGCCTGGTGGCAGAGCGAGATTCCATCTCAAAAACAAAACAAAACAAAACAAAAGAAAACAAAACAAACAAAAAACTTAGTTTCTGTATAGAGCTCCATGTCCTTCCCACTTGTGCTATTGTTGTCATAAAATACATCTTTAAACATTACAGGTCCACTCACTCAGTTTTATAAATACTGCTTTATGCAATTTTTTAAAATTACTCAGAAAAAGAAAATAGTTACAAATGAAAAATGTATCTATATCGTACTTTATGTTTACTTATATAGTTAACATTACTGATGTTTTTTATTTCTTTGTATAGATTCAAGTTTCTGTCTAGTGTCCTTTCATTTCAGCCTGCTGGATTTCCTTATTGTTTCTTATAGGGCTGCAAGTTCTCTCAGTGTTTTGTTTACCTGGGAATGTCTTAATTTCGTCTTTGTTTATGAAGGATTGTTTTGCTGGCTGTTGCACTCTGGGTTAGCTGTCTTTTTCTTTCATCACGTTGAATATGCAATTCCATTGTTATCTGGCCTCCATTGTCTCTGATAAACATTTGGCTATAAATCTTATTGATGATCATTGTTAAGTATTGAATCACCTCTCTTACTGCTTTGAAAGTTCTCTGTCTTTTGACAGTTTGATTATTTTGTATCTAGGTAACCTCTTTCAGTTTATCCTACTTGTAGTTTGCTGAGCTATTTATATGTACAGGATGATGTTTGTTATCAAATTTGGGATGTTTTCAGTTATTGTTTCCCTCACCAATTCTTTCTGTCAGTTTTCTTTTTTTTTCTCCATGGGACTCCTATTACGTGTTTGTTGCTATGTTTGACGGTGTACTACTGGTCTCTGGGGTCTTTTCATGCTTCTTTTTCTTTCCTGCTACTCACACAGGATAAGCTCAATTTGCCTATCTTTAAGTTCATTGATTATTTCTTCTGCCAGTTCAAATCTGCTGTGGAGCCCCTCTAGTGAATTTATAAATTATTATTCTTTCAACTCCATAATTTTTATTTGGCTAATTTAAAAATAATTTATACCTTTTAATTTGTATTATCTATTTGGTAAAATAGCATTCTTATGCTTTCATTTAGTTCTTTAGACATGGTTTCCATTATTTCTTTATCATAGGGAATTAAAAATCTTTGTCTAGTAAGTCTACAACATGGGCTTCTTAAGAGATTTTGTTTTCCCTGCATATGACTTGTACTTTCCTGTCTTTTGCATGTCTCATATTTTTGTTGTTGTTGTTGAAAACTGAATGTTTATGAGGCAACTCTGGAACTCATATCTCCTCTCTCAGGTTTTTTTCTTTTTCTTTGAGACGGAGTTTTGCTTTTGTTACCCAGGCTGCAGTGCAATGGTGTGATCTTGGCTCACCGCAACTGCCACCTCCTGGGTTCAAGCAATTCTCCTGCCTCACAGCCTCCTGAGTAGCTGGGACTACAGGTGTGCACCACCATGCCCAGCTAATTTTTGTATTTTTAGTAGAGACAGGGTTTCACCATGTTGACCAGGATGGTCTCAACCTCTTGACCTCGCAATCCACCCACCTCGGCCTCCCAAAGTGCTGGGATTATAGGCATGAGCCACCATACACGGCCTAAGGTTGTTTTTATTGCTGTTTTTTTCTTGTAGTTGTTCCTTTGGTTTTGTTTGTTTAGTGACTTTCCTGAACTGATTTTGTAAAGTCTCTATTCTTTCTCTTGTGTGGCCACTGAAGTCTCTACTTTGTTAAGTTTGTGTGTGAAGCCAAAGCTTGGACAGCAATGTTCTCATTACTTCACCCAGTTTGTCACCCAACCTTTGTTGAGTGACTGTGTAAAAATTGGGACATGCCTTCCCTGTCCTGGTAGTTTACAACTCTGTTTAGCTTTAATTTTGCTTGTACAGAGATTCATGGTCAACCTAAGTAGGAAATTAGGAATTTTTCAAGTTGTTCCTGTCTGTGTCCATAGTCCTCTTATTTCTTCTATGTGATTATCAGTAAGATGTTTCCACAAGAGGGGACATAGGACCAACTCAAAAAAACCCACAAAGTTTAATATACTCACAAGTCTTAGGAACAAGACGCATGGCATACCTACAATAACTTACAAAGTAACAGGCTTGGCATGTTTTCTCTAATTTAGTGCATGCTACATATGTTGCCCTCAATCTCTGTTCCTAAAGATGAAAAATTTTCAGCCTTATAAAGAAATTTGCCCTGATCTCTCAATGCAATATAGAATCTTCTAGCATATAATCTTTCTCCATTTATTTCTTTTTATATAACATGTGTTTTAATAGCCTTTCAGAGATAATTTGTTTTATTTTTTAAACTCAAATGAGAGACTCTAGGAATGAATATTTATATATCAAGTAAAGTGGATAAAAAAGGTGAGAAATGTCAAGACAATTAAGAAGGGCAAAAAAATTTAGGCAATTTAGACTTCTGTGAATAGCTCTCAAATAATACTCTTCAGATTACTGCTTGTTCCATTTGTTCTCTTAACCCAAAGTATAACTTGCTCTTTCCAAATAGGAAACTAGAAATCATTCTGAAAATGAATCAATAAAAATTTCAAATTATTGCATTAGCTGAACTCAAATTAAAATTTCTCTAGTAAGCTATGTTATGCAGTTGCCAATGAAAGCAGCAGGAAGTGCCAACTGTTTGAGAGGATCTGAGGCATACTTGGACTTGCTTGGCATTGTTATTTGCTTCTAATCACTCTGGGAAGTGTTGTGGTGGAAAATTAGTCTAAGAGGAAATGTGCGGAACAGCCAAGGGAGCCTCTGGGAACAATCAAAGCAGGCTAAGCCGAAAGCCTCCTGATATTCCTTCAGGACACTCTGTACTGCTCCCCTGAGCTATCACTTCACAAAACATGGTCTCTGCTTTCTTCTACTTCAGATTTTATGTTGGTTTGCATTCATAGATTATCTCCACTTGTGTTTAAAACGTCTCTTGTGAAATGCCTACAAGGGAGTGATTATTGCTGGGCTATCCTGTATCTGAGCAGTGTAAAGGAAAATTTCTCTACTTTTGGTAACTGTCTAAGTTTGGGGTTTGAGGAAGAACATATGCAGAATAACCTAAAGGGAAATAAAGACTATTTATTGATATATTGGTCATATAGCTGTTGGTCTTTTAAATTTTTTTAAAATATGCATTGAGGATTTAAAAATCATTTAAAACTGATTTTAGAAGAACTGGTATAATATTAAGTAGATTATTTTAACTTACCTCATAGTAGGATTCAAAGTAGTACAAGTTTTTTTTTAACTTTTCCCACAAAATACCTTTTTAAAAAACTCTAATTGTCTTTATATCTGTACACTGATGTTGTGTGCAATATAGTGTAATGAAATCAATATGGGTCATACTTAGTTCAAAATATTATTCTATCTCTTCTTTTTTTATGACTCCTTGAATATGTTACTTAACACTCTCATGTCTCAATTTTTCTTCTTGTGATGTGGTTGAGTATTTAACTGTAAAAAATGCAGTCATTTGTGAAAGTGTTAGCTTAGTGCTTGACACAGTGGGCACTTGATAAAAGTTACTTTGAATCTGAATATAGTCGCTATTGCTCCTTTTTCCTTACCTTCATGGATCATCTAATTAGCAGGTAGAATTGTTTTTCACAGGCTGGGCGCGGTGGCTCACACCTATAATTCCAGCAATTTGGGATGCCGAGGTGGGCAGATCATAAGGTCAAGAGATCAAGACCATCTGCTCAACATGGTCAAACCATATCTCTACTAAAAAATACAAAAACTAGCCAGGCATAGTGGTGCGCTCCTGTAGTCCTAGCTATTCAGGAGTCTGAGGCAGAAAAATCACTTGAACCCTGGAGGCGGAGGTTGCAGTGAGCCAAGATCATGCCACTGCACTCCAGCCTGGTGACAGAATGAGACTCCATCTCAAAAAAAAAGAAAAAAGAAAAAAAACCAAATGTTTTTCATATCATCTTTGTAATTGTAGAGTTGCTAAATTGCCTGTTTACTACCAATTGTTACTTTTAAGAGCATATTTCTTCTAGCCCTTTGAGAAAGGAAGAAGAGTAGAATTCAGCATAGGTCCAGTATATATACTATGTTTTGGGAGTATGGAAGACAAATATATCTTGGTTCCCTTTTGTTAGCAAGCAACCGCCTGCAGGATGGTAGTTTGTTTTGTAGTCTGCTACATGATAGGCCCTGAGTCAGGCTCTTTGCACATTGCTGGCAGTGGAGAAAGCTCCTATCCATAGACTTTGTCTTTCCATGTGGAAGGAATTCCATATGAATAAAACTCTTAATTGCTTATCCAACTCTCTCCTTCAGTGCTCCCAGATGACTCCTGAGTTTGGAAAGAGGAATTTTGCATATGTAACCTACTTTTTTTTTTTATCTCCTCAGGATCTGCCTGCAGAGAGAACATACTCATCTCTGTCCTTCCTTCCGTTCCAGTGGAGAGATCTACAGCCTTCAACATTGCCTGTGACTGGATGGTAACTGTTTAATTTGAGGATCCGGTATTAGAAAGCTCATGGTTGCTAAACACCTAAGCCACATGACTGAAGACTGAATCCAATAGTAATAAAAGCTATTTTGTTTTTCTGCTTAAACCCTGCTTCAATCTTGCAAACATTTCTGAAGTTAGGAGGGAAAAGGATGTTTTCACTGATGAGCTTTAAAAAATCCCATTAAACATTTAACCCACATATCTGCTGACTGGTTAGCCTCTATCTACATAATAGAAGGATCGCAATACCTCCCAGTTACTTTCACATATTTCCAGGAAGATGTCTCAAAATCTCCACACTCTAGATGTAGTTGTCTTTTGTTGCTCAGACTTTTTCTTCTTATGTTTTAGCTCTCAAGCGTATAGAATTGTTACCTGAGAAGGTTCATTATTGTCACTGCACATCATGGTTTACTAATTTAAGAAAAATGTCTCCCCCCAAAATATTTTGCATCAAGTTATAGCCCTTGAGTTGCCAAAATGTTGTAGGATTTCAGGCAGAAGTAGGAAGAATGGCCTTTCCCCAGTTCTATCCCTCAACTTAAAAATAAAATTAAAGTCCCAGAAAACCTCTTCTTGGGCCTAATATCTTACAGAATCTTTCATGCAGAAGAGTTTAATAATTTTTTACCTCACCCCACTAATTACTTGGGCTGAAACATAGAACAGTAGTTCTGTTTGGAACATACATGACAGCATCCCTACCATTCGTCTTTTTACATAGTGTAAGACTCCAGTCACAAATTCCCTTTTCTTATTCTACTTGCAGAATACAAGCTCCTATGTATATCATTTACTGCAAATGCTTATCTTGGATACAGGTGTAAGAGTGGATGTTGATGGATGGTGGCCTGGTGATGGGCCCTGGCTTAATCTGCCCTAAACCATAGATTGTGCAACTTTTGTTGTTACTTCTTTTCAGTGTTATTCAAAACACTCTTGGGTGTTTACTACTATTGTAGAAGACAGGTTGTATATGTATCTCCATAATCTGATATATATTTATATTCATGAGTAGAGAGGCATGATATGTGAATAATTGGGCTTTATGAATTTACCATTGCTTAACCAAGTACATTTCCATGGAAATTATCCTGTGGAAATGACCATATTCATTTCACTAAGAGGTGGTTGGATAGAGTCACAAAACATATTTTTGCTCTCCTAGTTAGGTGCAGGTGTTTGGAAGGCAACCCAGACCTCAGATTCTGTGGAACAAAATGAATCAAAGACCTGAAATTGTCTCTTCTTTTCCCCTTTGGCCGACCTCCTTTAATTCATGAAATGGATCTGTGAGTCTGAGAATTCATTTTAAGGTCGAGCATGTGTGTAGGTGAGGATAAGAATCAGAGATATCAGTAGCATAATGAAGAGGTAACACAACATAAGCATTTAGAAAGTGTTTGGTTAATCCTTGACTTTCTAATTGCCAGGAAAATAGCTAAAATGGCCATTAAAAATTAATCCTACCCCAACCCCGGGTACTACAAATAAAGTAATTTTCAAGGAAAATAAAAATCACAAGAGAAAAATCTCATCCTAAAGTATGTCTACATTTTCCAAGAGATTTCAAAATGGAATCAAAAAGTATTTATTCTCAATTGTTTCCATATTTTGTATTGAAAATACGTTGACTAACAAAATTACTAGAAAACAAAAATACAGACATGCATTCTTTACCATTGGTATAGATGCATCTTCATCAATCTAATATTTATTTAGCTTTCTGTCTTTAATTTTGTGGGGGAGGAGTGCTGAAATTTCAGCAGGGACAGTGAAAAGCCCATGGAAATAGAAATTAGAATGTCTCCAGAAATAAAGAGGGAGTAAAAGGCAAGTACTATTTGGTTAATATCACTTGAGGTGATTTCAGATAAGGCCATAAACCAGGTTAGAAATATATCAAAACAGAATTGGCATTATTATATCATACACTAATAAATATTAATTAGATCCCTATTTTGGGCAAAGTACTGTGTTGAGCACTATGGCAGATACAAAAATGTTAAATGAACTCAATGTATTTAAGAGGATTATAATCTAGAACAGGTAGTTGTATATATACTATTGCATACAGCTATGAATGTAAGATCTAGTCTATTATAGTATAGATGTATAAGTTATTTCAAAGTAGCAAATTAATAATTGACAAGTAGTAAAACTAGTAGGTGCTTAATAGGAGAAGTAAGACAGAAAGACACCACTGCCTTCTGGAGTGAGTTAAGACAATTCTAGTATCCGCCAACATTTATTCAACCCTTACTATGGGCCAGGCGATGTTCTATGGACTTCACGTGTATTAACTAATTTTTATCCATTTGATAATCCTGTGAAGTAGAAACAATTATTATCATTCCATTTTGCATACGTGGTAACTGAGGTCAGAGAAGCTGAGTAACTTTCCTAAGAATTCTGGAAAGTCAGCCAGGCACGGTGGCTCACGTCTGTAATCCCAGCACTTTGGGAAGCCAAGATAGGCAGATCACGAGGTCAAGAGATCGAGACCATCCAGGCCAACATGGTGAAACCCCTTCTCTACTAAAAAATACAAAAAATTTGTAAATTCTGGATATCAGCCCTTTGTCTGATGTGTAAACTGCAAAGATTTTTTCCCATTCTGATGGTTGCCGATTCACTCTAGTGACATGCACACGAATGTTCATTGCAGCACTGTTTACAATAGCAAAGAACTGGAACCAACCCAAATGCCCAACGATGATAGACTGGACTGGGAAAATGTGGCACATATACACCATGGAATATTATGCAGCAATCAAAAATGATGAGTTTGTGTCCTTTGTAAGGACATGGATGAATCTGGAGAACATCATTCTCAGCAAACTGACACAAGAACAGAAAAAGAAATACCGCATATACTCACTCATAGGCGGGTGAGAAAAATGAGAACACATGGACACAGAGAGGCGGTCTACTATACACTGGGGTCTATTAGGGGGAATGGGGGAGGGACAGTGGGGGGGGGCTGGGGAGGGATAGCCTGGGGATGAATGCCAAGTGTGGGTGAAGGGGAGGAAAACAGCAAAACACACTACCATGTGTGTACCTATGCAACTATCTTGCACGTTCTGCACATGTACCCCAAAACCTATAATGCAATAAAAATTAAAAAAAAATACAAAAAATTAGCTGGGCATCGTGGTGCACACTTGTAGTTCCAGCTACTTGGGAGGCAGGAGAATTGCTTGAACCTGGGAGGCGGAGGTTGCAGTGAGCTGAGATCGCGCCACTGCACTCCAGCCTGACGCCTGGTGACAGAGTGAGACTCTGTTTCAAAAAAAAAGAATTCTGGAGAGTCAGAATTTGCATCTCTGAAGCATGAGAGTCATGCTTCAGATGCTGTATTCCTCATTATGGCTTAAGACTCTGCATGAGGAACCTTGGTTGCTGGTCCTTCAAATGGTTGTGATCCAGATATGTCCAAGCAATTTGCTTCTAAGACAACTATGAATACTAGATGCAAAATACAAATCATACCTTATCTAAATCAATTGTTAGATGTACGTTTTTTGGAAATTGATGGCCAGCCAGGGTCATTTGGTCATTTATGACTCTGCCTCATTTTCTGTTCCCTTTACTATTGTTAAGAGCTATTTTTGGAGAAAAATGCTTGGGAAATCTCATGGACTGGATGGTGAGACCTTGTGAACATTTCAACAATGAAAAACAATCATCAAATTATTAAGCCATAGAGTAGAAAACATTTTCATTTCCTAAATGGAGGGGGAAGAGAAGAAGAAGAAACAAGGTCCGTCGGAAGTAAGAGCAGTTAGAAAGGTGTGAGGTTGGGAGGCCAGACGAGGTGCAAGCTGGAGCGGGGGTAAAGAAAGAACTTCCAAATCCCATGTTTGTCAGGGAAATTTGGAGAAAGCGGGGGTCTGAAAGATGGAATTTAAAATTTGAACTATGCCACAACCTTCTCTTCTGAAATCTTGAATACAGTCTCCATTGCTCATAAAGGTTAGTGTGAGCATAATTTTTAAAATAAGCTAATGTTTGTTGTAAGTTTTTGAAATCAGTGAAAGGTATGCTTTCACAATTTAGTTGCCACCATCAAACACTGAGACAGACAGTCTATGGGGAAGCAGAAGATGAGGCAGAAGGAGATCATGGGAAGGCTTAACACTGCCACAGCTGTGGCATTGTGGGCTGAAGTCTCATTCATATTTAGTGGGACAGGATATCCACCAGTAACTTCAACTGACACAGCTGGCATAGTTACAAGACATGATCAGTTAAAGGTGGTTAGTGATTTTCTTTTCAGTTACGGTCAACTTCCAGACTGTGAGTTTTCCTTTCGCCTGATATTACTGTAATTTTCCTTTCAAGCCTTTTTTAAATTGTCATGTCTTTTGGGAATTTTACCATTACAATCAACTTCTATTAAACTCGGTTTTTTACTTTACAATGGTGGAGATATTAATTACCAGTTAAAAGTAGCTTTCACCCACAGCTATCCTGCTATGGCTGAAACCATGGTGTTCTAAGCCCAGAGTCTTTTTTCTTTTCTTTTTTTTCAATAGCACCTGTTAGGACTTCTGCATTAGTGTCAGCCATTCTAATCTAAAGTGGTTCTCATTTTTTTAGTGAATTCCTTAGAGGTTGAAATTATTACTTTCGATCTCAGTTCTCCATCCTCTATCAAAAATCTTCTGTTAGAGACCTAGTCAGAATTGCTAAGCATTTTTTGAGGCTCCATTAGTCTCTCTTCCTTTTATATCATGTGTTTTCTTTTTGCATATTACCCAGTAGAAGGAAATTCTAAGAAGCCTCATCTCTTTCACATCTTCAGAGCAGTTGCAGAAAATGCTTTGTGCTGAGGGTCAGGGGCCTAGAAACAGGTTCCGGCTTTTATTTCTGCATCTACAAAACAGTACTCAGAATATTTGCTTTTTCTGGTTGTGGGGCAGCACTATGTAAACTACAAATGCCTGTAAACATTTTTGGGTATTATTATAAAAGAAAAAGATATAAAAATTTCATTCAAAATATTTTCTGGGTTGAAGAAAATAATCTCTTTTTCCGCTGAAACTCTTTGACAATAGAAAATGGGTGCAGAGGAAATCTTAGCTGCTTTGGCAAGGGAACTCACCCAGACTGAAGTCTTTCACCCTTGGTTGCCACTTGTGAGAAGAGTCATAGTTCTGAATTTTCACTGAGACAGCAATGAAAAATACACTTGCAAAGCAGAGCGTTGCGGAGTCCCAGGATGGCATGAAGAACCACAGAAGAGGGTGGAACTGACCTTTTTGTTAGAATTAACAGCTTATGATAATTTTCAGATTTCCTTTATTCTTTGCATGATAAGACATAGATCAGATAGGATTTTATTTTATTTAATGTATTGTATAGAACCTCAATACATTTATTTGGAAAGAATATGTTGTTTCAGTAACAAGAATTTTTTTTTTTGGTCAGAAAATATGTATCTTTTTGTAAATTGAATTGAATGTTAGACATAGAAATGTTAGTACATGTGACATGACTAATCTTTTTATATAAATCTTTGAAGTTCCCAGAATTTTAATAATTAACCTTTCTTTCCACAATTAAGATCTTTTGGCATGTTCAGGTGCTCCGTGAAGTCTACTGTAATACGCTATATGTAAAGTGATTTCCTGTCTGTTTCGGGACAATATCTTGCTATGCATTTGACCATGTACAGGCACGCTCACTTTTTCCAGTTTTAGACATAATGAGTAAATGCCACATAGTGGCATTTGAAATAAAGTAACCAAAGAAGATTTAAAGACTGTACAAATAAATATTCAATAATTGGCTAAGAATCAGGTACTTGTCACTATGCAAGGTGCATGGAAACTCTGTTTCTAACTACTGAATTTGCAGTGGAAGAAGAAGAAGGGCAAGGATAGATGGTGGATATAGTAGGATACATTTAGTGAGTTAAGTTTTCTCCTTTTAATTTTTTCCCCACTTTGTAGAGATGTGAAGACAAGATGTCTTCTCATCTAAAAGGGAAAATATTTAGACATATGGGTCACAAAAGCCATTTATGCTTAAAATATTTCCTTAAAGCCATGATTAAAATATCTCTGGCATTACAAGTTTCTGGAAAAATGCAAAGTGTACTCTTTTGATTAGTCCTGGGATGGTGTCCCAGCCATCTTGTCATCCTTGCCTCCACCTGGCGGAGGCACATCCTCTGTACAGTATGTGCAGTACTGTTGGGTTGCTGTCTCGTTACTAACCAGAGTGGGTTGCACATGTGGGCTGGCCGCAGAGGGCCTGCCCCATGGTACTCTACTGTCTGAGTGGACTTTTCCACTCAGTGTTTGCTTTGGCCTGATCCATGCGATGTCTTGCCAAACCTGCAACTCCTGCCAGAATTCCCTCATCCCTGCATTGGAAATATTCCTCATGCTGTTGTTAGAAAACTCTGATCTTTCACCATAAACCTGGCGGGATGTCTTTGGCCAGACCAAAGTATCGAGAAGACAGGTTTTTCTCTGTGAAGAACGTGTCTGCAGTGGATAGTACTTGTACTAGTAAAAGTATTTAGGGCTGTGGTGTTGGACAGCTTTATCCACTTAAAAAAATGAGAAACTCATAAATGTAGCACTGAACAGCCTTCCACTTAAAAATGAGAGAGGCAATGACTATTCCAGTTCAGTTGCCAAAGTAAAGCATAAGGTATGGTACAGGATGTTATCTTAGAAACAGAATTTTGTGTTTGGGTCTGTAGCCTCAGAGAGCAAATTTTTTTTTCTACAGAGTGATCCTGAGTTCTTCTACAAAGTGGCACATGGGCATTACACAGCTGTGCCAAGGGTGTAATGACTTTGACACAAACATTAGCATCTGACTTTCCATAGGTGCGAGAAGAACGTACTGGTTTTTATATTCTATTTCTGTGCCCAGATCTCCCATTCTTTCGATGCACACTGTGGATATGACAAGTGAAATCCACAAAGTAAATCAACAGATATATGTCTAGTATTGTACTGGGTATGCAACTTATTATTTTTTTTAAAGTTAAGCACACAGATTGTACATGTACTGCTCAATAAATGTTCACAGAGTAAACACCCTTGTATTCCTACTACCCATGTCAAGAAATGGGGCATTTATCAGCACCCCAGGATTCTTTCTGTGCCTCTCATGGTCATTAAATGCTGCTCCTTTTCCTGAATAATCTCCATGCATACTTTAAAGTTTATATTAATAAAATTATCAGTCTGTACTTTTTGGGGGTCTGGGCTATTTGGTGATTTTTTTTTGAGACAGGGTCTCACTCTGTTGCCCAGGCTGGAGTACAGTGGCATGATCTCAGCTCACTGAAACCTCTGCCTCCTGGGTTTAAGCAATTCTCCTGCCTCAGCCTCCTGAGTAGCTGGGATTACAGGTGCCCACCATCACGCCCGGATAATTTTTGTATTTTTAGCAGAGACGGATTTTCACCATGTTGGCCAGGCTGGTCTTGAACTCCTGATCTCATGTGATCCGTCTGCCTAGGCCTCCCAAAGTGTTGAGGCGTGAGGCACCCACTCAGACTTTTGGTATTTTTCGATGATCATCACGGGTAGGGTCCTTCAGAAGCCGCTAAGAAAAGGTTTGGTGAACAGGCTATTTATAAGGGGTCAACACCTGTGGAAGGAAGGAAAAGGAAGCAGGGCTGGGAAGACGAAGAAGTCAAACTGCAGTGTAAATGTGAGAAAGCCTCAGCCAACCCAATGAGATGCTCTAGGGCAAATACTGCTCTTCAGAGAAGAGCCCTGATAGGCTGAAATGGTGAGACCTTTATGCTCCTGAAGCAACAGTCATTGGGCATGGACTGCCTTGGAAAAGTACACACTCAGGTGAGGTGGCTCTTTGCAGCTGACACCTTTAAGGAGCTCCCAGCATCTAGGACAATAAGGCCTTTGGAGTGTGATCTACGTGATGTATCTCTATGTTCACTGCAGTCTACCCCCTGTGGTATATCCATCACAGAAGACCTCTTGAGCTGATCAAATCCACTTCATATAATTCAAACAGCAGCTCCCTAAGGACTCAGGTGGACCTGAACTTAGAAGAGGAAGTTAGGAGGAAGAACTGTATCCCACGAGAGTGCAGATGGTATTAGGCCAGAACTGGTATTCATTGTCTGTGTTAGTTCATTTTTGCATTGCTGTAAAGAAGTATATGAGGATGGGTAATTTATGAAAAAAAGAGATTTAATTGGCTCACAGTTCTGCAAGTTAGACAGGATTGTGGTACTGGCACCTGCTTCTGGTGAGGGTTCAGGAAGCTTACAATCGTGGCAGAAGGCAAAGTGGGAACAGGTGCATCAAATGGTGAGAACTGGAGCAGGAGAAAGAGATGGGGGAGGTGCCATGTGTTTTTAAACAACCGGATCTCACATGAACTATCAGAGCTAGAACTCACTCGTTACTGCAGGGACAGCACCAAGACATTCATAAGGGATCCAGCCCCATGACCCCAACAGCCCCCACTAAGCCTTACCTCCAGCACTGGGAATTTCACTTCAACGTGAGACTTGGAGGGAACACACATCCAAACCATACCATTGTCTCTTTTACCTCCACTTCCAACCCCAACTCTCTATTCCAGATTTCCTTCGGTCTCAGCTTGTCTTTATAGCTAATCCTGAGGGGTCTGAGATCCTAAATTCCATGCTGTTTTCACACCCAGATTTCTATGCCTGTCACAATGTGGTCCCCTGGGGTTGGTTGCCAAAAGCCTTGTCAATCCCAGGGAAACCTCTAAGCAAATAATTCTTATCAGAGTTGCTGTAATCACCTGATAGGTTCTTGAAGACTGTTCAGATAGAGCAGATTTACTGAGACAGTGGAACTGCAATAGTAAAATAATTTAATAAAATAGTAAAAGAGTTTAATAAACTGATCAGAAGACCACAGTTTGTTATTCAAACCAGTTTCTGCAGATTTGGAGACTGGGCTTTTAAAGGATAATTTGATGGGGAGAGACCTACGTAATAGAGAATGCTTCTTGATTTGGTCAGGGATAAATCATAGGGGGTCAAAGTTGGGGTCATCTTTCTGTCTTCAGTTCCTGGGTGGGATCACAGAACTGGTGGAGCCAGTTTATTGGTCTGGGTGGCACTGGCTGGTCCAATAGAATGCGGAGTCTTAAGAATGTCTTGAACACCAACCTTAGGTTTCACCATAATGATGTTATCCACAGGAGCAATTGTGGAGGTTACAAATCTTGTGGTTTCTCGCTGCATGACTCCTGAGCCATAATTTCTAATCTTGTGGTCAATTTGTTAGTTTTACAAAGGCAGTTTTGGTCCCCAAACAAGGATAGGATTTGTTTTAGGAAGGGGCTGTTACCATCTTTGTTTCAAAGTTAGACTATAAATTCTTCCTATAGTTAGCTTGACCTATGCCTAGGAATGAACTAGGGCCATTTGGAGGTTAGGAGCAAGATGAAGTTGATTGGGTCAGATTTGTTTCACTGTCGTGATTTTCCTATGTCATATTTTTCTTATTCTTATAATTCTTGCAAAGGCAGTTTCATTGCCTTCCAGGATGATCAGTTATTGTATGTGAACTGCCTGAGGAAGGGCATGCTCTTGAGCAAGATGGCTCTTGGATATTGCGGAAAATCACAAAGGTACTGAGAGACGGGAAGCTGTCTGTTGACAGCACTCCTTGGAGCTGGAACAACAAAACTTCCATTGAGAGGGATCTTGATGACTCATCTTTTTGTCTACTATTTTCTTGCTTTTATAGATGGCACCACTTAAAAACTTCATTTTTGAATTGTCTGTTGTATATACAATATAGGAATACAATTGACTTTTAAATATATTATTTGTATCTAACAACTTTCCTAAATCTACTTGTTTATTCTAACAGTTTATATATACATGGATTCTTCAGGGATTTCTGTATGTATTTCAAGTGTATGGAAATGTATCAAAATTGACCGGACAGTGGGTCACTAGATAAGTGTCAATACATTTTTAAACCATTGAAATAGCCCCGTTTGTTCTATGGAAGCAATGAAATTAAGTTAGAAACAATAAAAAGAATTCCTAACTGTTAGTAAATTAAGAGATATTCTTACATATAATACCTGAATCAAATAAGAAGTCAAATGGAAATTAGGAAATATTTTGAAGTGAACGATAGCGAAACTAGGACACACTAAGCTGGTCAAGGTGGCTCGTGCCTCTAATCCCTAGTACTTTGAGAGGATGGGACCAGAGGATTGCTTGAGCCCAGCAATTTGAGAGCAGTCTGGGCAACATAGTGAGACCTCATCTCTATAAGAAATTAAAAAAATGTAGCCAGGCGTGGTGGCATATGCCTGTAGTCTCAACTACTCATGAGGCTGAGCAGGGAGGATCACTTGAGCAAAGACTGAGGCTGCAGTGAGCTGAGATCATGTGGCTTTACTCCATTCTGGATGACAGAGTAAGACCCAGTGTCAAAAAGAAAAATAAAACAATAATAAAAGAAAAAATAGGACATATTGAAACTTGTGAGAAACAGCTAAACAGTCAAACATATAGCTGTAACTGCATGTGTTAGAAAAGGAATAAAATTAATGATCTAAATATTCATCTCAACAAATCAGAAAAAAATTAGCAAAGTAAATCTAATTAAAATAGAAAAAATAGTAAATACAACAGAATTTCTACCCAAGTTGCTAAGAGATTATGCTTATGTTTTTGACATATTAGATCTACTTGAAAATAGTATTTTTATTACTTTCTCGATCATGTTAGAACAGTGTATTTCCATCCTTCTATGATTTTATGATATATATTTTTAAATTCAAAGAAGTTGTTTTATATAATAATGGTCATTCAGATTTACTCATATATTTTTCCTCTTTATTGTTGGTCATTTGTCTCTCAATTTCCATGCTTTCATCTATGATATTTTTCCTTTTGCTGGAAGAAATCTTTTTGGTATACTTTTTTGGTACAGTTCTCCTGGAGATAGATTTTTCTTAATGTTTGTTTGTCTGAAGACATCTTTATTTTATTTTCCTTTCTGAAAAATATTTTATTGTGACGTAGAACTCTAAGTTAGCTCTTTCTTTTCAGCACCTCAGTTACATCTTTCTATCATCTCATGGCTTCCATTCTTGCTTTCTTATTTGGGGGAGGATGGGACAGAGTCTCACTCTATCACCCAGGCTGGAGTGCAGTGGTGCAATCCCGGGTCACTGCAGCCTCTGCCTCCCAGGTTCAAGCTATTCTCCTGCCTCAGCCTCCAGAATAGTTGGGATTACACCCACCACCACATCCGGCTAATTTTTGTATTTTTTGGTAGAGATGGGCTTCACCATGTTGGCCAGGCTGGTCTTGAACTCCTGACCTCAGGTGATCTGCCTGCTTCAGCCTCCCAAAGCGGTGAGATTACAAGTGTGAGCTGCCGCACCCGGCTGGCTTCCATTATTCCTGTTGAAAGTCATCCTTATTCTTTGGAGCTACTATTTTTTTCCCCTCTGGCTAAGCATGTTTCTTTTTGACTATGGTTTTTGACGTTTTTACTGTGATGCAAAACTGGATATGTTGTTTTGCATTTATCTTTCTTGGTTGTATAAAGCTTTTTGAATTTGTGGATTGATGCCTTTGTTGTTTTGGAACATTCTCAAGTAACGTCATCTAAGATACTCGTTGTGCCCTTGTGCCCTACCAGCTCCTCTCCTAGGGTTTCAGTAACTTGTCTGTTAGATCTTTGAATCATGTCTCTTAAATTTCTTATCACCTTTTCTTTATTTTCCATCTGTTTTCTCCTCTTTTAGTTATCTTGGATACTTCAAATTGACCTATTGACCTGTTTTCCAGTTCTAATACTCTCTTCTCTTATTTAATCTGGAAATTCTATTCTATTTAATACAGTTTTTAATTTTAATATTTGCTTTTTTTGGTTTAGAATTTTTAAATGATCATAGTGTTTGGTCAGTTTATCTTGCCATCTATTTTTTAAAAATGTTAATTACATTTATTTTAATATCCTTCTGTGAGAACTTAAAAGCCTATGTTACCTGGAGTCTGTTCCCATATTATATTTTTAAACTTTTTCTTGATTTCTGACTATTTGACTCTCTCCCTCCTAATAACTGTATAAATTAAATGCCAGGACTGAAAAAATGATAATTTGTAGAGTTTACCTCTATCTCCAGTGAGGACTTAATGTTAATCTGCCTGGCAGTTAGAGCAGGAGCAGATTACCTTTACCAAATCTAGGATTGAGTTTGTTCAACACTGGATATTTGTAAGAGCTTTGTTCTTAATCTTACAGTCTGGCCCTTTCAAAGCCTTCCAGAGGGCTGGGTTGTTTATCAGGGCTGTCTTTTCGGGACCCCCCCTGAATGCCAATGTTTTCCTCCTCAGGCTCATTAGGCTGTTGAAAACTCAACTCAACTTGTATTTTTAGGGTTTTGGTCACTGTTTTCCGCTTTGCTTCTTGGCCTCCTGACCTGGCTCTTCTTATAGCTACACTTCCCTTCTCTTCAGGATCTTGAATTCTCAAACTATTACTTTTAAACAAACACATGTTGTATTTTCTCCAACTTTTCTAATTGTTTCAGACTAAGCCTTTGAAAGAATTGTTCTGCAATTCACACTAACACCGAGAACGGGAAATCTTGAAGGCTTTTTCATTGAGAGAAAGGTGTTCGGTTTCTTGTTATATTCCCAATGCCTTTTACAACCCTTGATGCATCAAAGTGCTCAGAAATGTTTTCAATGAATAAAAATGTGCAAGAGAAGAATGAAACCTAGCTCATATTCAGGGGCAGTTTTTGATCTGATGAAACAACCAAGACTTAGTCAAGAATTCTCTACTGCTTAGTTTAATACTAAAATATTCCAAGGACTCTTTCTCCACCACTTGAATTCTCTTATCCTTTTCTGCTCTGAAAAATATTTGAAATTCCTCAAATACAATTTATCCTTTAATCTTATGTTGTATTAAGAGTGCATTTGATGTTATAAGCTGGGAAATATATTGGATGTATCAGCATAAGGTGAGTTCTGGAAGATAGGCTCCATTGTATGTCTGCTACATTCTTCGAGATATCTCAAGCAGTGCTCAACACATCGATGGGGTATGATACTTCCTTTAAGATATAATACAGTCAATATTAAAGTTTTAAATTCTAAGCTTGAAGGGCTCAAAAGATGTGTATTGTATGCATATTTTAATAAAAATCATTTAAAGAGTTTTAAGAGCTAGACTACATACAAAGCATTATGTTCATAAGTAAGCATCCAAATACACCATCAGTGTCGTTCACGCTGCCATCATGGCCTGGTGAGAGGATGGCAAAATCATAGTGACAAAAAGCAAGAAGAGCTATTTATTGCATGCTTGATATACACCCAATACTGTGGTAATCATTTTATAGAGATGCTCTCATTAGTCCTTATAGTAACTCAATTCAGAGGTGCTTTGGTAGTCCCAATTTTTAGTGAGGACCTGAAGCAGAGAAAGATTAAGTCACTATCCAAGGTTATAGAGCTAGCAAGTGGAGAAACTAGGTCAGCGATTGTGGTTGGATATGACCCTAGGAAAACATGTTGTTCTGTTCACCTCTCCATTTCAAGTTCTGTAGTCAATTTCTGGTCCCGGTAATGAAGGAGAAGGAGAGATGTATGACTTAGTTTACCGTTTCATTGCCATCAGCAGAGAAACACTGAGAGGAAGGGGTGGAGTGCTTCTTTCAAAGTTTCCTTTCACCTTAGGTGTATGTAATTATCTGTAGTAAAAGAAATCTCTTTCCCTACAGCAAGCATCAGTTGGTTTTCCCTACAGTAAGCGTCACTTGGCTGAACAATTTGTTTCTTTCATATTATGGTTTCCCTTCTTTCTTCATTTTCCACTGGAAAATTCTGTTAAACTCAAGAAATATGTAACCTAATGTTGAATGTGCCAGAGAAGAAAACGAAAAGTATTGAATGAGTTAGAAGTGTTGTTCTATAGAAACAGACCAAAACATTAGTCTATTTTTCCCAACTTTGAGTTGGGAAGAATGAGTTTTAAATGGATATCCTCAAAGTCTAGAAAATCACAAAGATTATTTTTTGGATGAACAAAGGTATGTGAAGGTGCCAGAGAAGAGCACTGAAAGTATTAAGTGAAGAGCACTGAAAGTGTTAAAACACTGAATAAGGAGTTGCAGAGAAATGCTGCAACATGAATGAACCAAGCTACAGGATGAAAGGCCGGGAGAGAGGGTCTCCTGAATGGATCTTTGGCTAATGGTGAAAATGGACTAGGATGTGTGCCCCATGCCAAGGAGAGAGAAGAAAAAAAATGGTGATGGGATAATGTAATTTTTCTCTCATTAGTATCTCTTTTGATCTATAAATAATACATTCCTCCACATTCTATATTAAATCCAGAAATAAAATCACAATGTTGATTAAAGGGAAAGTGAGGAGAATAATTTGTAATATGTTGAAGGTACAGAATAAACTTTAGAGAATATTAGTTTGTCATGAGTTTTTCTCTCTTTCTACCAGAAGGCATCCCCAGAATTATGTGTCCCAGACAAATGATTGCTCCTGTTTCTGAGCTTTTATATTAAAATCTGGTGATTGTGGAGCATAAAATATTTCAAATTGTTCAATCTGTGATGTTAACTATCTTAAGCATATAATTTATAAATTAAAATATACAAATCACTGAAGCAAGAGAATCATTAAACATATAGAAAAATGATTTATTGAAAAATATTTGAATAAATAAAGTATATGGCTATAGTAAATACTAGATCATATTCTAAAGGTGGTAAAATACTAAAAAAAGTTTTATATTAATACCACATTTTTCATTTGACATAATTGTTTCAATGATGAGTACCAAAATGACAGTAACTTAAAAAAGTTAGAAAGCAAGCTCCCTCTAATGCAGGTATGTAGATCAGCCCTGTTGTGGTGGCTTTGCTTCACTAGGCTTCAAGGACTTAAGATTTCTTCTAGCTTCTTGTTTTTCTGTGATGTCCTCCATTTCTGAAGTCACCTCATGGCCCATAATAGCAGCTTTCTTTTAGCCATCATATTTATATTCTAGCTAGCAGGTAAAAGCAAAGAATAAAGGGAAGATCATGTATCAACTGCCTTTTAAGGAAAGATTTCCTTCCTCCCTCCCTCCCTCCCTCCCTCCCTCCCTCCCTCCCTCCCTCCCTCCCTCCCTCCTTCCTTCCTTCCTTCCTTCCTTCCTTCCTTCCTTCCTTCCTTCCTTCCTTCCTTCCTTCCTTCCTTCTCTCTTTTCTCTTTTTCTTTCGGGGTTTCACTGTGTCACCCATGCTGGAGCACAGTGGTGTGATCATGGCTCACTGCAGTCTTGACCTTCCCAGGCTCAAGTGATCCTCCCACCTGAGTTTCTGTATTTTTAGTAGAGATGGATTTCACCATGTTGCCCAGACTGGTCTCAAACTCTTGGGCTCAAGTGATCCACCTGCCTTGGCCTCCCAAATTGCACCTGGGATTACAGGTGTGAACCACCATGCTTGGCTTACTTTATTTATTTATTTATTTTTATTGTACTTTGGGCTCTGGGGTACATGTGCACATCCTGCATCCTGCAGGACTGTTGCATAAGTACATACATGCCACATCCCCCCCACCCCACCTACATCAGGCATTTCTCTCGGTGTTACCTTTTAAGAAAAGTTTTCTAAAGGTGTCTCAAGAAACTTCTGCTTGCATCTTATTGACCCGAAGGACCAGGTCACTTGGCCAAATCTACCTGTAAAGGAGTCTTTATTGTGGCTAGCTAAATGCCCAGATGAAATGAGATGTTCTGTCAACCTGACCGAAGAGTAGAATAATTTTTGGAGAACAATTAGCATTCTCAAACATGCAGGGTTTCCAGAACCGTGTTGTCTGTTCTCTGCAGGCTTGTGTTTAGAAGACAGAACTGGACTAGTTGGTAGAATTTACTCTTGAATGAAGGATGGAACTGGTAAGTCTACTCTCCCCTACTCTTACAACACATTGCAGTTCTTAACATTTTGGGTTTATTAGATATGGCAGTTTTTGATTTAGCCCTAAAGAAGTTTTCTTTTGAATGTGATCTTTGGACCACTAGCATCTGAATAAGGTGCTCATTAAAAGGATAGGATCTTAGCCTCCTTCCAAGGTTGCCCTTTCAGAGATGAATTTTAGTTTTTAATTGTTTTATCCTAATGAACACAGTACTCTGGGATGTAGAAACATGTTAGATGCTTTGATTTTCAGCGTCACCAAAGATAGCAGCTGTTTTACAGTCCACGTCTTCACAATGGATTATAGTTAAGAATTGGTAAAAAAAAAAAAAAAAAAAAAACTGTTCTCTGCCATTCTGGTCTCCTTATTTGGTGACACACAAGAAGTACAGCATGCTTTTAGGTCACCTAACACATTTTAAAATAAAATCTGAAACCATTTGAGTTGATTCCTCTAAGATTTATTTCATCAACATCATCATTATACTTGCCTGCTATGTTATAGCCACTGTGCTAAGTGCTTTACACACAATATATCTGTTAATACTCTCAATAATCCTGTAAGGTAGCAATTTTTGTGCCCATGTTAGAGCTGTGAATATTGATGCTGAGAGATTTGAGCAACTTACCGCAAATCTCAAAAGTGGTAGTAGCATTGAGATTTAAGTTAAATTCAAAATCGGCTTTTAATTACTATGCTCTATTGATTCTAGCCCTCTGTTGCTGCTTCTAAAATTAACATTGATCTAAAAAAGTGTGTGAGTATATATATATATATATATATATATATATATATATATGCTGAATATATGCACACATTACTGCTTATACACACAATATATCTCATCACAGTATAAAATTTTTTTTCTGGGTATCTAAATTATTGTTAAAACTGTCTTTGAATATGTTTGTGAGGCCGTGTTATAAGTTTCAGAGATAAAATCTTTTAGATTTTTAGTTATTATCCATGGATTCTTGGGCTTTGTGAAAATATATAGTACAGAAAATTTCTGCAGGTCCAGCAGAAATAAACTTTATGGGGATAGACTGGGTATAAAAATTAATGGAGAGTATAAAGCCACTGCAGACTTGGATTACCAGTAGATTAGAAAATGAACAGGTATTTGCATGAGCAGTAGTTTGACTGCTTATTATACTTCGCTCTTTTCTCTGGTCACATTACATGATGTAACCCGATGAATCAGAGATTGGATCTGCATGGGGAGATGTGGATGACCACAATTTCCTACTAGTCACTGCTTCTACAGACATTCCCAAATCCCCTCAAGTCATTTTGGAAATCAACTAAAGCTCAACATTTGTTAGGAACATTTGCTAAAATGCTTACAGGTAGAGCAGATAGTGCTGACCTGATGCCTGTTCCAGAAACATCTGTACCTGACCTTCAAGTAATCTTTCTCCATTTAAGCTCTTTGTCTAACGTAGTCCTGTTCACTGTCTTCACCTCAGAAATGCATCATGTCCCCACCATGTTAGTGTTTATTTTCACAAGTCTCTGTACTCATAACTTCTGCTCTTTGTACGTCTCCAGGAACTGGTCTTCATCCATGTTGTCTGTTCCCTGCAGGCTTGTATTTATAAAACAGAACTAACTGGACTAGTTGGTAGCATTTACTCTTGAATGAGTAAGTTCACTCTCCTCTTCTCTTACAACGCATTGCAGTTTTTCTTAAAATTTTGGATTTATTAGATATGGCCTTTTTCGATTTAGCCATAAAGAATTTTTATTTTGAGTGTGGTCTTTGGACCACTAGCATCTGAATCATCTAAGGTGCTCATTAAAAGGATACGATCTTAGCCTCCTTCCAAACATACAGAATCAGAATGTCTGAGAGTGGGGCTCAAAAATCTGCATTTTAAATCTTTCCCTGGTGACCTGATGTACATTAATATTTATAAACTTGGAGGACTAAGCACCTTGTGTCAAGGTGTTTGAATTTCTTCCTTTTCCTTTTGTATAAATTTTTTCCCTTTTTCTTATCTTCTTCTTCCCTCTCCCCAAATGTAAAATAAATTTTGGGCCAAATCTGTGATCCATGGGGAATTTTAAGTTCTTTTCTGTAGACGTCTTTTGACATTTACTGTGTCTGGGATCTGGGGCTGATCATATAAATTGGGGACCCTTAAATTTGACAGGGCACTGCCAAATTTCTCTTGTCCCAAAGAATCTCCCATTTTAGGCTTCCCAATCCTTTCTTTCAGACAGATATTAAAAAAACAAATGTCATGTCTTTGGGTTACATGGTGGCTTTTACACTTGTCCAGTTCTAGAAATGTTTAATACCATAAAATATAACAAACTTTTAATTAAGTGATACTTTCTATTAAGTACCATCTGCTATGGTGAAGGACCCGATTCTTGGATTATAGCATTTTGATAGTGGAATGCTTCATTTAGATTCTTGTGGTATGAAGTGCAAAGGTGATAAAAAGGGGAAAAGACAGTAATTGTCAATATATTTCTGTTAAGATGAGTCCTTATTACATAGGAAAGAAGAAAGGGTTCAGGAAGTTATTCTCAAAGTAAGGTGCCTACGTGCTTAGTAATAGCATTGACACATTGGTGTCTAAGTCTAGGCTTACACAAATAATGGTGAGTGTGTTCGCTGGATCTGACATAACATGGCATCTGTGTCCATGAGACAACTGCCATAAATATTGGCCTATTAGTCAATAACATTACTATGATCGTTGGCTCAGAATGCATATATTAATGAGATCAAAGCAGATACAATCAGAGTGAATCTCAGAGCTCTTGAGGGCCCTATTGGAAAAGTGGCTCTCTTGTGCTGTTCCTGAAATTTTGAAGATCTGAGGCTACAGCTGCTTTAGCTATCTCGTCTCCATGACGTGAGAGCTCATGGATAATGTCACCATTTCAGAGAAGGAGAGCCATGGAGTGAAAGAAACAAGTTTGGAGTGACATCATTTAACTTTACTATCAAACATCACTTGGCATTAAATGTATGTCTAAATTTTTTTCAGTTATATGAGCCATTACATTCCCTCCTTCCCCTTGCTTTTTTTTTTTTTTGGCTTAAGCCAAATTGTGTGTGTGTGTTTAACTTACAACTAAAAAAGTGTCTTAAACAATATGCCTTCTTACAGTGCTGATCATCCTTCATTATTTTTGCTTGTGTAAGAGCTGACTCCCTTGCTGGACTGTAATCTCCATGAAAGTCATGTCTGTCTTGCCTGAGAGCTGCTGTCGTAGATAAAGATCTACCACAATGTTAGCACAGAGTGGGCATGCAATAAACATTTTTGAATGAATAAATATATAATTTAATATACTTAATGAATTTAATATTTTAGCATTTTTGTTATAAACTACTTATTTCCATATTTTTTAAAGAAAAACCATCCTACATTCCAGATCCACTTTCCTTATTTCCTTTGCTGATCTTAAGATACATCTTGCCACCTACATCGTTTTCTTCTCTGCCTTACTCTGGCATTAAAATAAATCAAAACAATAATTTTTTGTCTGCTGATTTTTACCAGTTACTCCTGTTTTTTTAGCCATTCTTTTGTCTGTATTTTATTGGTACTTCAATTACAGCAGATTTTACAGTGCATTATACCTAATGGTTCATGATTTTCTCTATTTCTTAAACTGCATTCTTTGAAAACAACCAAGTTTCATTTTACATTTATATTGCCAAATGACTATTACTGTGTTTTAAAAATGGAAAAGCTTGCAGACATTTTTCCTTAATTTTTTGTTTTACTCTTGCCAGTGTTTTATGCTATCATAAACATAACTGAATCTTCCGATATTTTTCTTATTCTCATTTGAGAGTTGTTATTTATACTTATATGCCACCAGTTGGCATATTTTGTATGCACTTCAAAAAGGACTTCATGGATGGCCAAAATACTGTGGAGGGAGGCTTGAAAAAATTATATTTTGGCAATAATCATTCATAAGCACTGATTTTGGAATTACCTGGAAATGATCATTATTCCAGGTAAAAATGGAAATAGAAAATTTAAGAACTGAACTGTGAAAGCAGAGACCCAGGGAGAATGTTCACAGTGAGGAGGAGCAATTGTGTTGTTACGGATTATCTGGACTTTCATAAAGAATTTATGGACAGTGAAGTGTTAGTGGCAGTCACCATTGCCTATTGAATGCTCATTCCCCAACCCTTCTTTCTTGACAGAACCTACATTTGTTTAGGTATTGGCAGGTGGCAATGTTCTCAGGAAGGTAGTTTCCTTTTTCATCATTAGAGGATGTTATTTTTCCCCGTCAATGATGTTCTAATTGCCAAGGACATTCCAGTGATGAGCATTTTACCAATTCCTATTAATGATATGTAAGCCTATATGGGTATCTGGGGATTATGGGAAACATTTTCTTAATAATACACACACACACACACACACACACACACACACACACACACACACAGTGCTATGAAAGGAGAGCACTCTGGATACTTCTTGCTTTTTGCTTCTGGATGCAGTCATAACATCTGGCTCTGCAGCAGCCATCTTATGCTCACGAAGAGACAAACCTAGGAACAAGGAGTGAAAATATTCAGGATGGTAAAGCCAAGTGCAGAAGGAGCCTAAGTTTACTGATGGCATTGTTCAGTGGTTGAATCAACACTGATACTGCCTACTTCTAGGCTTGTCAAATGTCTGGGTTAAGCCATTAAGATTTCTGTCACTTGTAAATGCACTCTAATAGGTACACTGTCATAGTTAAGGCAAAGAGTGAAAAGGTGGGGATGTCTTCTTCAAGTGTCTGCCTCACTTTGTGGCGTGCAATTGTGTGAGATTCTGGATTACAGAGATTTGTTACAACAGATAATATGCAATTCTAGAATTTTGTAGAAAAGTAATGAGGCATATCACATTGGTTTTGATTGCTTCATTTTATCTTAAGCACTTCTGCCAAGTTTAGTAAATTATGAGGCATTTGAAAGTTGTCTGTAGGCTACCAGAATTTGAATGAGTCCTTTTCTAGTAAAATAGGATGGCTGCCTAAACCCAGCATTTTGACATATGTAAACTGAAAAAGGAAAAGAAAGCCATGCTTTCTGGTAATCATACCTGCTTTGCCCGATACTGTTTTTTATCCCTGTGGTTCAAGAGATTAAAATTCCTTGACTTTCAGTGATTTTTCATTGGGAGAATCGAGGCATCAGGGCATATGATCTCCCTGAATTAACACCATCCTGCTTAATATAGAGCCACCTATTCAGAATAATAAGTATTGTTTACATTTTGACTAATTTGCCTCATAGTACCTTTGTCAGCTAGATATCACACAATGACACCTTCAATGAATTAAGAAAATATATATACAATTTGGAGAAAGATTATGATGACTATATATGTAAAAAAAAAAAAAGGAATTAAATTGTAAATTTGAAATGTGAGAATATGGAATATGTAAATATCCAACAATATTGGAGTTTTATAAAGGCTATTTGAAGTTTTAGTGATATAATACATTTCTGATCGGATTGGAGATTTCCCTGTTTCCTCTCTTTAGCATATATAAATACTTGTCACCTGTTGTGTTCTGGGTCCTGTGATGGTTAATTATATGTGCAACATGGCTAAGTTATGATGACAAGTTGTTTGGTCAAGTACCAGTCTAGATACTACTGTGAAAGTACATATTTTAGTCATGAGTAACATTTAAATCAATAGGCTTTGACTAAAGCAGATTATGCTCCATAATGAAGGTGGGCCTTATTCAATTAGCTGAAGGCCTTAAGAGCAAGAATAGTGATTTCCTGAAGAAAGAGGAATTCTTCTCAAGACTATAACATGGAAATCCTACCTAATTTTTCAGCCTCTTGGCCTGCTGAATTCAGACTCAAGACTGGAACAACAACTCTTATCTGAATTTTCAAAAAGCTTGAAATCTAGATTCCAGATTTGTCAGCTCCGCACATTGTCTGAGCCAATTCTTTTTAACTAATCTCTATCTCTATCTAAGCAACATGCTTAGATACAAACATGCTATTTGTTCTATTTCCTTGGAGAACCCTAATACAGGAGGCCTCAGTTCAAATTCCAGGACAGTAGAATAAGTTCTTTTTAATTATTAAATTAAAATCAAGTTTGATTAGTTATAAAAATTTTTAATACCTCTCAGGAGATGTTTCCTGTAACATGTACACATAGGCACATGCACACTCACGCATGGTTAAAGAGAGAGAACTCTCCAATCCCCTGCAATATGTCACCACAGATTACAAGATGAACATTATATATTAGGGAAAAAGAGAAATAGGCAAATATTAAAAGATAAGCCAAATAAAAGGATTTTTACAAGTTTGGAAACCATTTCCTAGTGACAATTGGCTATAACCATAGAAAATAATAGACCGTTGCTCTACACATTATCAGAAAGTCATCACCCTGAAATGCTACCAATCTAAGAGAATTTATAAAGTTAGATGTTGGTAATAACTGTTTTAGATGACAGCTGTAATAGTAAGCATAAGCAGATGGGATATGACCCTTGTGTATAAGAACATAAAGTAAAACATATTATTGTGACTTTGGTATTACACAGGAGGAGATAACTTGACCCACTGACATGAGGACCCTGCTTGGTTTGTTATTTATACTCTTTTGAGTGAGAAAAGGGAGAATTGAAAGATTACTATAGCTTGATAAAAATATTCACTTGTTTGCTGTGAGTAGGTTAGCATTAAGCAGAAGTCTGATTATGAATTAGATTTTCCAAATAACTTCATTCTAGGAAGAAGAAACTTTGATTATCTGACTGATACATATGGCTAGTCCAGCAGCTATCAATATTACTTAAGTTATCATGAGCCCATTTCTTCGAGTCTAGTTTCCTTTATGTGAATTTGATATCTGGACCTGTGTGTCCTCGGAATATAGAGAAGGTAGCCGACCTGAAAGACTATGCCAGCCTTGCATGAAACATTAACTTAGCCATTTTGTAGATGACCAGCCTTGCACCAAGAAGAACCAGGCTGCAGCTATATCTTGAGACAGGCAACTCAATCACCTAAAGACACCCCTATGAACCAAGAGAGTTTCCTGAATTGAATGGAGCTACAGAATGATGCCCTCCCGTTGGGCTGTTTGGGGCTTCCTTCAGTTCTCTTCCACTGATCTCAGAAGGTCCAGGACAAGCTGCGGGGAAGTGCCCAGGTGCATGATGCTGGCTTTCAGAAAAAGTTGTAACAATCTAATTGCCTCTTAACACAATTTAAATTCTAAGCCTGCAGGGTAGGCTCCTACCCATCTTTTTCATTCGGCACATTAGGCGTGCTCCACTAGGTTTGGAATGCAATATTTAGCCCTTTATTCCACACACGGGTGTCTTGCTAGATGTAGGGGAAATAGTAATGTGTCTGCAGGACTAGTTAAAACTTGCTTTCTGAAGTGAAATTCCACAGCAGCTTAGTCTCCTTTGCAAACCGACCAACCACATGACTGCCAGAAATCAATGCACATTGATTCTCTCCAAATGTTTTCAATGAGTCAGTGCTAGCATTCTTGCCATTAGGTTTGTTGTGTTTTTTGGATAGCTTCTTATGCATTACCAAGTGTTCTGATGAGGGTAATATATTTTATTTAATGTTTCTTCTCTCAATGAAGAATCAAGCAAATACGTATGTGATTTTACCTAAATTTGACTTTCTACTAGCAAATCGGGACTATAGCTTGTCTTTTATTGGTGAAAATTGACCTTTCAATTCTGCCAATACCACTATTTTTTATTTGTCTCTCAAGTTTCTTCTCTATCCCAAAGCATCTTTGAAGAAAACATATTCATAATGTTATAAATAAAAATTGAAATTTGTTGTCTACATTACTGAATTTTAGTAAAAGATCAGTTTTTACTAAAAATCTGTTATAGCCTTTTATGGTAGCAAACTCATTATAAAAACTTCCCCAGAAAAACAACCTGGGAGGGGGAGTCAAGATGGCTGACTAGATACAGCCAGAAAGAGTCTTCCAGCAAGAGACCAGACCATCAAGACTGGCACACCACTCTGAGCAGATCTTCAGAAGAAAGGCATTGAGAGTGGTCAAAGGAAGGAGGCAGACCCCTGGCTGAAAGAGGGAGGAACATGGCAACACTGCATAGGACTGCTAAGCATCAGAACTTGTACTTGACCCCCAGAAACTCCTGGAGAAGGGCTGAGTTAAATAGGTGAGAAGTGGCCCACTCTTGCCATAGACCTCTGGAATCCTGGCAGCAGGGAATGCTATGTCCCCCACAGACATTTGAGCTGACAGGGAGAACTACTGGAAGAGGTGGCAGGGACAGAACTCCAGCCTGGACAGAGCCAATGGGATTTAGCACAAGAATGACTGCAGTGGGACACGGTCAGGAATGTCCATCCCCAAAGCTCACCAAGCTCCTCTAGTGGCTTGGGCCCTTGTTGACAGTCAGAGCTGGACAGAGCGTGGTGGTCTTGCCTGTGGAATGCTGCCTTTTCTGTTGGTTTCTCCTAAGGCAGCTGCCTGGCTGTGCCCACTAGCAGTGCAGCCTGGAGTGGCGAACTTGGGTACTTCCCAGCAGCTGCCACCATAGCCCCTTTGGTGGCAGACTACACCTGACCTTTGGAAGATTCTAACAGACAAGCCCCCACTGACAGGGACCCACCCACCTGCAGCCTTCCCCACTACAGCCTCCCCCAACTGCTTTGCTGATGTACACTCACCTATTGCCCCTCTCCCCACTGCTTTACTGCCATACACTCATCCACTGTGTCCCCACCACTGCTTTGCCAGTGCTCATGAGTAAGTGGACCTTACTGCCCTCCCCTGATGGCACATACATGTGCACCCCACCACCCAGTTGTTGTCAGTATAAATGTACACACCCTGCCAGGCACTGGTGATGCATGCACACCTACACTGTTGTCCTGACCTGTGCAGATGCCACCATCCTGCCTTGCTGGCACCCTGCCCCTGCTGATGTGAGTGTGTCCTGCTGCAAACCTCTGTTGTCAACACATTCAGTTAGATACCACCCTGCCCCAACATGGATGTCACTACCCAATCCCCACTAGTGCTCTGCTTACACCAATGCGTGTCCCCACCACATGTCACTGCAGCTGGCATGCACATGTGAGTGCAGACCCTGCTGCCATCACCCCAGTGAAGCATTTTATCTGGCATCTCCCACAGAGTGTTATTGTCAGGAGACCAAGAACACACTGGCCCTTTCAGCACAGCAAGTGCTTAACCTCAAGGGGCCAGAGAACAAAGCCTTGGGCTTGGTACCTGCCCTGCATGGTTAAAGCATGAAGCTCAGAAGTGCTAATCTGAGCCTTGGCTTCCTAGAATCTTCCAAAAATGAAGTAAGTTGACAGAACTCACTTTATACCATAGTAAAACCCTTAAGGACATCAAAGAATAAAAAGGCAAACAAAACAAAAAACAAAAACCACCAAAGTACCCATCCATAAAACAGCAACTTCAAACAATAAAGGAACATCAACTCACACATATGAAAAAGAGCCAGTACAAGAACTGTGACAAGTCAAAAAGCCAGAGTGTCTTCTTACCTCCAAATGACTGCACTAACTCACTGGCAATGTTTCTCAACTGGCTGAAATGGCTTAAATGACACATATAGAATACAGAATCTGGAAAGGAATGAAGATTATCAAGATTAAGGAGAAAGTCAAAACCCAATCCAAAAATTTTAAGGATTCCAATAAATGATACAAAGGCTGAAAGACAAAATAACCATTTTAAGAAAGAACCAAACTGAACTGATAGAGATGAAAAATGCAGTATAAGAATTTCATAGCACAATCAGCAGTATTAACAGCAAAATAAACCAAAATAAGGAAATAATCCCAGAGCTCAAAGACTTGTTCTTGGAATCAATTCAGTCAGGCAAAACTAAAGAAAAGAGGATACAAAAGAATGAACAAAACTTCCAAGAAATAAGTCATTATGTATAGAGACTAAACATAATGACACATTTGCCATCCTTGAAAGAGAGAGAGAAAGAGCAGCAACTTGAAAAACATATTTTTCAACTTGAAAAACACTGTCAGAGGATATGGTCCATGAAACTTTCTTTAACCTTGCTAGAGAGGTTGAGATTCAAATTCAAGAAATGCAGAGAACCTCTGTGAGATACTATTCAAGTCAACCATTCAAAGACACACAGTTATCAGGTTATCCAAGGTAAATGAGAAAGAAAAAAAATCAAAGGCACCTAATAGTGTACCTCTAAGAAGGAACCCTACAAGCCAGAAGAGATGAAGGGACCTATATTAAAAGTTCTTAAATTCCAATTAATAATTTTATGTCCAGCCAAACTAAGCTTTATAAGCAAATGAGAGATAAGGTCCTTTTCAGACAAGAAAATGCTAAGGGAATTCATTACCACCAGACCCACCTTAAAAGAGGCCTTTAAGGGACTGCTAAGCATGGAAATTAAATACTGTTGCTGGTCACCACAAAAACACACTTAAGTACATAGACCATATAAGTACATAGACACTATAAAGCAACTACACAATTAAGTCTGTATAATAACTAGCTAGCAACATGATGATAGGATATAATCATGTACACATCAATATTAACATTGAATGAAAATGGGCCAAATGCCCCACTTTAAAGGCACAGAGAGGTAAGTTGGATAGAGAAGCAAGACCCAATTGTATATTGTCTTCAAGAGAGTCATCTCACATGAAATGACAACTATATGCTCAAAGTAAAGGGAAGGAGAAAAATCTACTAAGCCAAGAGAAAACAAAAAGGGCAGGAGTTGCTATTTTAATTTCAGACAAAACAGACTTTAAAATAAGTATCAAAAAAGACAAAGAACAACATTATATGATAATGGTTTCAATTAAACAAGAAGACTTAACCATCCTACATATATATGCACCCAACACAGGAACATTCAGATTCATAACACAAGTTGTGAGATGCCTGAAAATGGCTTAGATAACCCCACAATAATAGTAACACACTTCAGTACACCATTGAGTATACTAGACAGATCATCGAGACAGAAAATTAACAAAGATATTTGGGACCTAATATTTCAACCTTGGTGAAAGTTGACGTTTCACCAAATAGACTTAACAGACATCTATAGAACACTCCACCCAGCAACAACAGAATATACATTCTTCTCATATACACTTGACACAGCCTCTGAAATAGATGACATGATTGGTCATAAAACAGAAATCATACCAATGACACTCTTGGACCATAGCAAAATAAAAATAGAAATCAATACTAAGAATTTCTCAAAAACAATACAATTACATGGCAAACAATCTGCTCTTGAATGACTTTTGAATACACAGTGTATTAAGGTAGAAATCAAGAAACTCTTCGGAACGAATGAAAACAAAGACGGAACATGCCAGCATCTCTGGGACACTGCTAAAGCAGTTTTAAGAGGAAAATTTATACTGCTAAATGCCCACATCAAAAAATAAGAGACATTTCAAATTAATAACCTAACATCATACCTAGAGGAACTAGAAAATGAAGAGCAAATGAATCCCAAAGCTAGCAGAAGAAAAGAAATAACCAAAATCAGAGCTGAACTGAAAGAAATTGAGATTCAATAAAACATCCAAAAGACTGATGAAACAAAAACTTTGTTTTTTGAAATAATAAATACAATTGATAGGCTTCTACCTCGAGTAATAAAGAAAAAAAGAGAAAAGATCCAAATAAACATAATTAGATATGACAAAGGGAACATTGCCATTGACATCCCACAGAAATACAAGAAACCCTTAAGAGACGATTACAAACACCTCTATGCACACAAACTAGAAAACCCAGAAGAAATATAAATTCCTGAAAACATACAAACTCCCAAGATTGAACCAGAAGGAAATGGAAACCTTGAACAGACCAATAATGAGTTTCAAAATTGAATCAATAATAAAAAGTCTACAAACCAAAAAAATTCCTGGACCAGTTGGATTCACAGATGGATTCACCCAGACATATAAAGAAGAGCTTAGTACCAACACTACTGAAGCTATTTCAAAAATCTGTGGATGAGGGATCCCTCCTTAACTGATTCTGTAAGGCCAGTATCATTCTATTACTAAAACCTGGCAGAGACCTAACAACAACAAAAAATTTTAGGCCAATATCTCTGATGAACATAGATGTAAAAATCCTCAACAAAACACTAGAAAAACCAAATCCAGCAACATATCGATAAGCTAATCCACCATAATTAAGTAGTCTTTATTCCTGGAATGCAAGGTTGGTTCAATTTATACAATTAAATCAATGTGATTCATCACATAAACAAGAAACACATGATTATCTCAGTTGATGCAGAAGAGGCTTTTGAGAAAAGTCAACATACCTTCATGTTAAAAACTCTGAACAAAGTAGGCATTGAGGGAACATACTTCAAAATAATAAGAGCCATCTATGAAAAACCCACAGCTAACATCATAAAAAATGGGCAAATACTGGAAGCATTTGAGAACTGAACAAGACAAGAATTCCCACTCTTACACTCCTAGTCAACATAGTATTGGAAGCACTTGCAGAGCAATCAGGCAAGAGAAAGAAATAAAAGTCATCCAAATAAGAAGTGAGGAAGTCAAACTATCTCTGTTTGTAGAAAATATTGATCTTATACTTGGAAAACTTCATTGTATCTGTCCAAAATCTCGTAGGTATGATAAACAACTTCGGTACCTATGTACAAAAATCAGTAGCATTTCTTCACCAACAATGTCCTAGCTGAGAGCCAAATCAGAAACATAATTTCATTCACAATAGCTGGAAAAAGAATAAAATAGCTAGGAATAGAAATAACTAGGGAGATGAAAGATCTCTACAACAAGAATTACAAATCACTGCTGAAAGAAATCAGCGACAATGCAAAGAAATGGAAAAACATTCCATGCTCTTGGATAGGAATAATCAATATTGTTAAAATGGGCATACTGCCCAAAACACTGTATAGATTTAATGCTATTCATATCAAACTACCAATGACATTTTTCACAAAATTAGAGAAAGTTATTTTAAAATTTATGTTGAACCCAGAGAAAAGCCTGAAGAGCAAAGGCAACTGAAGGCAAAAAGAACAAAGTTGGAGACATCACATTGCTCAACTTCAAACTATTCTACAGGACTGCAGTAACCAAAACAGCATGGTTCTCATATAAAAGCAGACACATAAAATGATGGGATAAAATAGAGAACCCAGAAATAAAGCTGCACACTACAACCAACTGATATTTGACAAAGTCAACAAAAGCAAGCAATGGGGAAAGGACTTTATATTCAAGGAATGGTGCTCGGATAACTGGTTAGCCATATGCAGAAGATTGAAACGGGACCCCTTCCTTTTACCATTCACAAAAATCAATTCAAGATGGACTAAAGACTTAAATGTAAAGCCTAAAAGTATGAAAATCCTGAAAGAAAATGGAAATAGCATTATGGACATAGTTCCTGGCAAATATTTTATGACAAAGACTACAAAAGTAATTGCAACAAAAACAAAAATTGGCAATGAGATCTAGTTAAACTGAAGAGCCTCTGCATAGCAAAAGAAACTCAGTAAAGAGATAACATACAGAATGGAAGAAAATATTTGCAAACTATGCATCTGACAAAGTTCTAATATCCAGAGTCATAAGAAACATAAATCAACAAGTTGAAAACAACCCCATTAAAAACAGGGCAAAGGCATGAACAGACACTTCTCAAAAGAAGACATAGATGCAACCAACAAGCATATGAAAAAATGTTCAATATAACTGATCATTAGAAAAATGCAAGTCAAATCCCCATGAGATACCATTTCAAACCAGTCAGAATGGCTATTAATGAAAAGTAAAAAAATAAATGATGCTGGTGAGGTTGTGGAGAAGAGGGAATGCTTATACTTCACTGGTGAGAATGCAAGTTAATTCAGTTACTGTGGAAGGCTGTTTAAAGATTTATTGTAGAACTTAAAGCAGAGCTGCCATTTGGTCCAGAGCTACCATTCAGCCAAGCAATCTCATACTGGGTATATACCTAAAAGAATGTAATTCATTCTATCATAAAGGCACATGCATGCACATGTTCATTGCAGAACTATTCACAAAAGCAAAGACATGGAATCAATCTAAATGTTTATCAGTGGTGGACTGGATAAAGAATATGTGGGTACATATATACCACGGAATACTATACAGCAATAAAAAGAATGAGATCATGTCTTTTGCAGCAACTTGGTTGGCACTGGAGGTCATTATCCTATGTGAATTAATGCAACTATGGGAAAACCAAGTACTTCACGTTCTCACTTATAAGTGGGAGCTAAACATTGAGTACACAAGGACACAAAGAAAGGAATGATAGATACCAGAGCCTGCTTGAGAGTGGAGAAAGGGAGAAGGGTAGAGATAAAAGACTACTTCTTAGGTACTATGCTTATTACCTGGGTAATGAAATAATCTGTGCATTAAACCCCTATGGCATGCAATTTACTAAAACCCACACATGTACCCCTTAAACCTAAAGTCAAAGTTGGAAGGAAAAAAACCCAAAATATTTCCCAACTATAATCTCTGAATCAGGTTGTTTTTCCCTACATATTTTTCTTTTGTTAATAGAAAATAGATCTCTATTATTTTATGATGTGGTATAATTATTTCTCTCTTTTTGTCATTACTTAACTTCTGTATTTGTAGGACAAGTATTAACTTCACCTTCTCTCCCCGACATCTCTGATACATCTTCTTTTCAATATTGGAGATTATTTCCCTACTTTTGATGCACACCATCAGGTACTCAGACAGTGGCTCTTATTTTGTTTCCTTTTGGTCTCGATCAACATGAACAGTTATTTCCCTTGATATAGCATTTTGGTTATAAAAAATGTAATAATATGCCTTTTAGAAAGTGCGTATTAGAAAGAAGCACTATGACAGTTCTTCTACTTGAAGCATTGGCACTGTCATATTTTTCCAGTTGTAAGAAGGAATGGGTTTTAAGGTTTCAGAAGAGATTCTTGTGTTATTGTTTCTTTATAATGATGATCATAGCAATGGCAACTTATTGAGTATTTGCTTCGTGTTAGAAACAAAACAAAGTATATTATTTAAATGATTGTATTCAATCTATACCATTGCCTATGAGTGAATATTATTGTTCCCAAGCAAAGAGATCACGAATGGCATGGCCAAGATAGTCTTAGCAATTCCATTAATTGACTTAATTTAATAGGCTTCTTTCTGATTCAGGCCCCTGATCTCCTTTTTCCTTAGAACATTTTCTTTAGAAAACTTGTTATTGTCAATTCTTTCTTTGTCCATTTGAGATATAAATCTTTTTAAAAGCTTCTTGCCAGTTTTATAACTCAGGAATCTCTCTGTCAAGGTCCTAGAAGCTATCTCTATGAAATGTCAGCAGGAAAGCTAGAGCCCGTCTGCCAGTCTCTATGGAAGGGTAGAAGTGTAACTTGGTGGGTGTATGATTTATTTTGAAAATAAACATTGGAATCATAAATATATAAATATGGTTTCCTTGTATAAATAAAGAATAGGGTAAAAGGACTGTAGAGTTAGGAATATACATTAATTTGTAGATTAAAACCATTCACAACTACAAATTAAACACAAAATGCTTCCTGGTTGGTGTGTACATTTTCATCTTATACTTTGGATTTTGATGATTAAATAGTGAACTTTTTAAGCACATACTCGGTATATAAATAAATGATGATAGAACTTTATAAAGGACTTTCTGTCTGAATCCTCTCCAATTAGTGTTTAATGAACCGAGTGAAGATCATCTTGCTAATGGTTTAGTCATCTTTGACTTTACGTTTCTTATTAAATACGATTATTGTGTGTGTGTGTGTGTGTGTGTTTTATTAAAGCAATGAGAGACAATAGAACAGGTATTTGAGATGGAGTCTCGCTCTTGGTGCCCAGGCTGGAGTGCAATGGCATGATCTCAGCTCACCAAAACCTCTGTCTCCAAGATTCAAGCGATTCTCCTGCCTCAGTCCCCAGAGTAGCTGGGATTACATGTGCCTGCCACCACACCCAGCTAATTTTTGTGTTTTTAGTAGAGACAGGGTTTCACCATGTTGATCAGCCTGGTCTCAAACTAATGACCTCAGGTGATCTGCTCACCGCAGTCTCCCAAAGTGCTTTGATTATAGGTGTGAACCACTGCGTCCAGCAAGTTCAAAATATATTTCTGATCAATGATAAACTGGAAGTTTTAAGTAAATTTAAATTATATTGATATTGACCTTAAACTTCAACAAAATAAATGCTCAACAACAACAACAACAACAAATGGTTACTCAACAAAAGTAAGAGCAAAACAACACACAGGCACTGACAGATGGTGAGGAGTCATTATCCTAAATTAACACCTGGTAAGCACATGTTACCTTTTCCCCAAGTGGTTTCCAAATATAACTTGAATAAACAGATAGGTATTTGAATAAAAAGATGCTGGCTAAATATCTTTTAAATAATACATTTATGGTTATGTTAATTCACAGGATCTGGTTTTATTAGGGAACTAAAATATGTCAAAAAAAGGAGAAACCTTTTTCCCTTTATTATGCCAGTAGTATTAATAAACCTCTTGTGAAAGACTTGAAAGAAAGCAGTTTTTCAATAAAAACTTGAAATGGAGCAAAGAGTTCACTGAATGTCTTCAGCGGAACAGTAGGTCTTGTCTAAGCACATCCCTCAGGGTTAATTGATTCCATGATGTCTCTGAATCTTTCACTGCAAATTATTCTTGCTCATAGATATGCAAGTGAATATCATCTGGGTGTGGTGCAATTGATTCCCTATTCTCACCTTTTGGAATAAGCTAATTTTTCATTTGTGTCAGTTAATTTCAGCAGTTACAGCATCTTACTTATTTCTTCATTAACTCACAGGTTAAATAAGATATTTGACATGTATTTGTTTTATATTTGTATGAGAGTCATGATTATATCTGTTAAAATTATTTAATGCTATGCTTAGCTATGTTGTTAGAATATCTTTTGTTTATTACCTAGAGGTATTGAAGTATGTCTGAAATTTATTCTTAAAATACTTTTTAGAAGATGGAGAAATAACACCCTAATAAATGACATGCTTGGTATAAAATATGATATGTTTATATGGCTATTTAAAGTTTTCCACAAATATTAAAAATTTATAAGATTAATACTGAGAATTGCTAATAACTCAATGGCAATGTTAAAAGTGTGGTTCAATTCTAATGTTTAATTACTCTTGTCTTTATTAAATAATACAATGGCTCGGTGCAGTGGTGCATGCCTATAATCCCAGCGCTTTGGGAGGCCAAGGCGGGTGGATCGGGCAGGTGGATACTGAGGTCAGGAGTTTGCAACCAGCCTGACTAACATGGTAAAATGCCATCTCTACAAAAAAAATTAGCCAGGCTTGGTGGCACATGCCTGTAATCTGAGCTACTGGCTGAGACAGGAGGATTGAGGCTGAGACAGGAGAATTGCTTTTACCTGGGAAGTGGAGATTGCAGTGAGCCATTGCACTCCAGCCTGGGCAACAAGAGCGAAACTCCTTCATAAAATAATAATAATAATAGTAGTAGTAGTAATAATAATAATACAACCATTATGGTCCATTCTCCAAATTTATGTCTTTGAACTTAAAAGTTGTGCTGAAATTCTGTCTCAATAAAAGGCTTATTTCATAGCTTCTAGTCAAAATAATTTGGTAATGATTGACTTCGAAAGTTTTATAATTGAATAAATAGTTTTCATTTTCTTGATAATTTTGTTTTTGAGCCTCGTGTAATAATGTAAAATACAGAAGTGAGACTTAAACCTTTTAATAAAAATGCTATTTTGTCAGAAAACAAAAATAAGAAAAATTTTTACAATAACTCAAAATATCTAGTTACATCATATTAAAGTGGAAATGTGAAAAAACAGGTGGCGTTACTTCCAAGAATCACATCTATGGGATTAGATAGATGGATCTTTACCTGCCAAATCTACCTACCTAGATAGAAACAACTTAATGCCTGTGGAAATAACAAATGCCATCTAGCATTTGTCTACCCTTTGTAGGAATTCATTTCTATACATAAAAATTTGTGTGGGCATTTTACAGAATAGAGAATTCAAATGACCAAGGAATAAAACAAATCCACTCAACTTCACTGATTGTCTTCAAAATGCAAATTAAAGACATAATAAGCCATATTTCTTATCCATTAAATTGACAAAAGGATGATAACATCTAGTATCTATGAAGATATGGTATATCTCATACATTGCTGTAATTATTTTATTTTTAAAATTTTTTTGAGATAGAATTTTGCTCTTGTTGCCCATGCTGGAGTGAAAATGTGCAATCTGAGTTCACTGCAACCTCTGCTTCCTGGTAAACAATTCTCATATAGATAATTTCAGTAGGGTGTGGTTTTATGTGCGTATGTGCATGCCTGGGCAAACACCATCAGCATTTTCAGTATAAACATTTCCTGAAATCATTACTTAAAATTTGCATTAGGTAATGAATAATGCTGCTTTTGATTGGGAATGTAAGAAAATATTTTGTGAAATGTTCCATTCAACAACTAATCTTCAATGAAGTCTTATAATATGATTTTGATGGCTAATGTGAAGAAAGGAAGACCCAAAATGTGAAAACAAGGGAAACGCTTTTTGCAAAACTTTATTATAATCCATAAAAAGTGAAGATAGTAGGGTTTTTGTGTATTAATGCATAACTTTCCAAATTCTACAGAAAATATTTCTAGTTATTGTATCTGAGTCTTCATTTAGGAAGATGCAGTTTATAATTTTGCAGATAATGTACTACATGACAGGGTTTAGGAAAACCTAGTTTTCTAAGCTGAGATATAGCATTGCTAGATAAGACCTTATGTCCCTAGAACAAGAGGCCTCGCCCCAGGGCTCATTGCCCAAAGGTATTATTTGTATACATAGTCAACCTTCTGGTATCCTGAGGAATTGGTTCCAGGACTTCTACAGATATCAAAATCCCCAAATGATCAAGTCCCTTATATAAAATGGCATAGTATTTGCATACTGTGTAACCTACACAATCTTCCCCTGCGGATTAAATCATCTCAATATTACTAATAATACCTAGTACCCTGTAAATACTATGTAAATAGTAGTCACACTGTATTGTTTTTAGACTTGTATTTTTAAAACTTTTGCATTTTTTTTCCAATGCTTTTAATCTGCTGTTGGTTGAATCCGCAGATGTGGAACCAGTAGATACAAGGGGCTTACTATATTTTGGTGTATGATACAAAGCAATAAACACATGTATAATATCATTATTTCTATTATTATTATTGTTTAGGAGAGTGGAATTATGAATAACAATCGGCCTGAGTCTCCAAGCCTTCAATAGGGGTGAAAGGTAGGGATAAATTACAATGTGGAGCAAAGCACTGGATAGGACTCAAAGGACAGAAAAGTACTTAACTGAGAGAGATTTCTAAATTCATCGTCTATTCATAAAGCAACTCTTCTGTTCTTTTTTTAGCTAAAATATTTTCCAATCTTCATACATATCTCTAAATGTATTATACAAATTATGGTATAATTATTGTATTGTTTGTAGGTAATATGATGTGTGGACTAAAAATAAGTGGTTAAAGCCTACAATCCTGTGCCAAAGTAGGACAAAAAGTAATTATCAGTGAAGGGTGGGTAGGGGATTTTAACACAGTTCGCATATCAGCAACCTTCTGTGCAATGCATAATTTCCTATAGGTATGGACAAATTAAGTTTATAAAACCCTAAGACTAGGGAAGATGGTGGTGGGGAAGTGGCTGGCTGCAGTTCAAACAGCATTGGATGTTAGTCTTGCCAAATCTCCACAGCTTGTAGCTAAGACAGGTACAGTCTACAGTCTGATTTATATAAATCCCTGTTTCCTTCCATATAGCAAACACATACTTTCCACAGCAGCATAGTAACATGATGTATAATTCCTTCAGGTATTAAGTGGGAAAACATCTGTTCACTCGATTACATTTATAGATACACACAGATATTATAATGGCTAATTTGGAATAGATCATTTGCTTATCAGTTATAAGTAATTAATATACATAAATTCTGTATATGTGGGGTTGTGATCTCAAAAAGATCTAGAGGCAAAATCTACTCTCATTTTTTTCTTTACATGTGTTGTACATGTGAGCAACTCAGCTAATATGATAGGTAATAAACAGTGGATGCCCAACTTGCATTTTAAGGTTTTACTGAGCTGGGAGAGAACCATTAATATTATTACGTGATTGGCCAGTATCCTTAAGGAACTTTGAATTTTTACATTTGAAGGACGACTTGAGGGAAGATTAACTAATATTTGTCAAACCTATGGATTTAATCAATTTATGGTTAGCCAGCAAAACTGTGAGTAAGAGAAATCTGCCTCTAGGGAGATAATCTATTGGCTTTCTTTTTCTTTTATGATCTCCTTGCTCTGCTCCACCCATTTCAACATATCAACTCCTTATTTCCTGGATAGCTTCCATCACCAATCTCTGCATTAAAAATCTGCTCTCTTAGCAATTGTCAGATCTGTAATATATTAATATTAACTATAGTCACCATGTTGTACAAAAGATCTCTTTAATTTATTCCTCTTGTCTAACTAAAACTTCGTGCCTTTTGACCAACATCTCCCCATCTGCCTCTCCCCAGCCTTTGGTAACCACCATTCTCCTTTGTTTATATGAGTTGAATTTTTTAGCGTTCACACATAAGAGTAAATTTTAAGATTTTTTTTCTTTTTAGACGGAGTTTCACTCTTGTTACCCACGCTGGAGTGCAATGGCGCGATCTCGGCTCACTGCAACCTCCGCCTCCTGGGTTCAGGCAATTCTCCTGCCTCAGCCTCCTGAGTAGCTGGGATTACAGGCACACGCCACCATGCCCGGCTAATTTTTTGTATTTTTAGCAGAGACGGTGTTTCACCATGTTGACCAGGATGGTCTCGATCTCTTGACCTCGTGATCCACCTGCCTCGGCCTCCCAAAGTGCTGGGATTATAGACTTGAGCCACCATGCTGGGCCAGATTTTAAGATTTTAGGTAGATATATAAATAAGTATATAAGGCAATGCATATGTTAATTAGCTTGATTTAGCCATTCCACAAATATACACATTTTAAAACATCGTATCATGCCCCATGAAATATATATACTTTTTACATTAAAAAATAAATCTGCCTTCAGTCGCACATTAAGATGTAACACACTCATATCACTCTAGATCATATTTTCTGCTATAATGACCACACATTAATAAGATTGGCCAAAATTGTAAAGCTCTTTTACAATTAAAAGTTTTAAGAACTTTTATTATGAGGTATGGACTAAAAATAAGTAGTTAAAGCCTACAATTCTGAAAGAATGTTCAGGGAACCCAAGTCCTAAGTGACTTTTTTAAAGAAGATTCCATGGTCAAATGTTTAGTAAAGGTTATTTATCCCTATACTGGGATTTCAGTATTTACTTTAGGACAGTAAAGACTCAGTTTGTGAAAGTAAATTTTTAATTCTATTTAACATGGCATTTGGCAATTGTATTTGACCATGAAAAGCAATTACAGCTGGCCCTCTCTATTTGTGGAGTATGCATCGACAGATTCAATTAACCACAGATCAAAAACTATTGGATAAAAAGTTGTGCCTGCCGGGCATGGTGGCTCACGCCTGTAATCCAGCACTTTGGGAGGCCAAGGCGGGTGGATCACGAGGTCAAGAGATCGAGACCATCCTGGTCAACATGGTGAAACCCATCTCTACTAAAAATACAAAAAGTTAGCTGGGCATGGTGGCACGTGTCTGTAATCCCAGCTACTTGGGAGGCTGAGGCAGGAGAATTGCCTGAACCCAGGAGGCGGAGGTTGCGGTGAGCCAAGATCGCGCCATTGCTCTCCAGCCTGGGTAACAAGAGTGAAACTCTGTCTCAAAAAAAAAAAAAAAAAAAAAAAAAAAACAGTTGTGCCTGGGCTGAGCACGGTGGCTTATGCCTGTCATCCAGCCCTTTGTGAAGCCAGTCAGTGGATCACTTGAGGTCAGGAGTTTGAGACCAGCCTGGCCAACATGGTGAAACCCCATGCCTACTAAAATTACAAAATTAGGTGGACATGATGGTGGGTGTTTGTAATCCCAGCTACTCAGGAGGCTGAGGCAGGAGAATCGCTTAAACTCCTAGGAGGCGGAGGTTGCAGTAAGCTGAGATCACAGCATTGCAATCCAGCCTGCACGACAGAGTGAGACTCCATCTCAAAAAGAAAGAAAAAGAGTTGTGCTTGTACTAAACATGTACAGACTTTTTTCCTTGTGATTATTCCCTAAACAATGCAGTATAACAACTACTTACAAGCATTGACGTGGGTTATATGCAAATAACCATTTTATATCAGATACTTGGGCAGCATTAGATTTTGACATCCATAGAGCACCTGGAAGCAACTACCCAAAGATATCAAGGAATGATTATTGATGGCAGCAGTAGCTTATCTGGAGCAGCTGCTGCCATGATGGCAGCTGCAATGGGGGAGATGCAGCTGGGGTTGCATACTCCATGGAGCCCAGTAGCCAGGAACAAGCAGAAGCCTTGCCCCCTTCGAAGCTGGAGGGGCAAGAGCTCCACTTCCTCGGGTGGCAGCCACCCAACTGTAGCTGTGGATCTGGACATCTTGGCACTTTTGGGGGCTCAGGAAGCCCCTCTTCCCCTGCAGGCTTGGAAGTGCCTGCTCCTGTTGCCTGGCCTTTCCCTGCTCTAAGCATCTGCTTCAATTTTGGAGCAAAGTTGTGGCCAAGCCTGGGTTCTGTCATGACCCAGCTGGGTGTGTGCACACCGGGGCAGTGCTGACATGACAGTCCCTTGCTGCATCTACCCTCTCCAGACTTCAGGTACTGATGAGCATGTGGAGAAAGGCTGAGGGGGAATAAGGGCAGCTCGGTGCAGGCCTACAGGCAACCCTCAGCACAAACAGCCTGGATACCATGAGCACAGTGGATGGCAGGTTAATGGTGGCAGGAGGCAGATAGGCTCCTGGGTGGAAAGGGTTGGGTCCCAGTGAAACCCTACCTTCAGGCCAGGGATAGCTTGAAGCCTGGAGGTTGGATTGCCAATTCTGTATCAGAGTGAGAACTTACTGTGCTTTTTCTGAGCCTGACCATGGCCACCCATGGACAAATCAGCACATACTTCCTTCCTGTAAAGCCCATAAAAGCCCCGGCCTCAGCCAGACTCTGAGAGACATCAGGACAACCACCCTGCAGAGAGAAGCTACCCACTGCAGGTCTCCTCTGAGCTGTTGTGTCACTCAATAAAGCATCTCTTCACCTTGCTTATCCTCCACTTCTTGGCGTATCTCATTCTTTCTAGACATGGGACAAGAAGCAGGGACCTGTAAAATGGCAGGGCTGCAAGAGAAGTAACCAGGGTTTTTATGGGCTTCAGAAGGGAGGAGTACATGCTCATTGGTCCATGGGCAGGCCTAGAAAAAAGGCTGAAGCATGCCCCTTTTTCACCATGTTATGGGCGATGACCTAGGAGCTCTCAAAGCCAGGGCTGTGACACCCTCTTTGGGGCTCTGTGGTTTGTGATGTTGCCAAGCTTCTGGGTGACACCACTTCCCCTGGTGCCAGCCATGGAAGCTGCTTGCAGTATATCTGGTCTAGTGACAGCCTCACTGGGAGCCCCTGCCCATGCTGACACCTGGAGCTGCCCACCCCATTGCAGTCAGTGTGCCTGCCTCTGTACAGTGGCTTGACCTTATGCTGGCCTGGTCACACAACCCTCACCACTCTGCACCTGGTTCAACCTTCACAGGTGTGGGATCCAGATCAGTAGTGAGAGCTGAGCACAGCCTGCCAGGTGGAGTCATGGAATGAGCCCAGCAGGTCCAAGCAAAACTTGGGCAAAGGCACCATCGGCCACAGACGTTTCTGGCCAGAAAAGTAACACCCCAAGTATTCTGTGATAGTATTATTTGTTTCTATATCACCTATTAATATTTATCAGAGAAAACTTTACTGAAAATGCTGCTTTAGGGGCTTTGTCCATTGCCTGTGAACTCACACCACATTAGTTGTTTGGCATTATGACATTCTTGGGATAGAGGACTGTGCCCAATGGTCTTTTCCACAAAGGACAGAAGAAATAAACTAAAATTATTTACTGATAAGGTTTCCGTGACATTGATCACACTATACTTTGCATTATCAGGAGAAGATCTGAGGACTTTAGAATGAAAGATGGTTTCTTAATCTTTTGGGGTTAAGATGTGAGATATTGTATTGTCTTATAACATGAGGCTGGATAAATATAAATGAAATATTTCAAAGTATGTTTCAGAGAAGTTTTATTTCACTGGACTTCAAATTCCTGTTTTGTAGTTCTCAAATAATACTATCTTCTTCCCTCTGCATTATTTTCATCACAGCATTTACTACCATCTGATACATATTTTTCTTATTGATTTTGTTTACTGTTGCTTTTGCCTTCCTCCACTAGAATGACAAGTGACAAGATGACAAGTGACATAAAATTATTTTTAATTGACACATAATAGATGCACATATCTTTGGGATACATGTAATAGTTTAATACATTCATGTGATTTGTAAAGATTGAATCCATGTAATTGAGATATCTCTCACCTTAAATATTTATGTTTATGCTAGCAACATTTAAATTATTCTTTTTAAATTATATAAATATAAATAGATCATATTTTAATATACAATAGAAGTATAACCAATTATTATATACTATTGTTACCCTACAGATATAACAAACACTAGATCTCATTTTTTCCATCATACTGTATGTTTGTACTTGTTAATGAACCACAAATGCATTTTCCCTCCTCTTTATTTTTTTTTAGAATTGATTAAGGTGGACTTTATTAGAATTAAAAAATTCTGCTCCGCAGAAGACATTATTCAGAGAATTAAGAGACATTTCACAGACTGGGAGAAAATATTGGCAAAAGACACATTTGATAAAGGACTACTGTCCAAAATGTACAAAGAACTCTTAAAGCACAATGATAAGAAAAGGAATGACCTGCTTTAAAAATGGGTCACAGACATTTACAGACATCTCACAAAGAAGATACACATATGGTAAATAAACATATGAAAAGATGTTCCATATCATATGTTATCAGGGAAAAGCAAAACACCAATGAGACTCTTACTCATTACTGGTGCAAAATGTCACATCCACTTTGCAAGATAATTTGGGACTTTCTTCAGTTTCTTACAAAACTAAACAGGAACACATGATCCAGCAATTATGCTCTTTGGCATCTATCCAAGGAATTTAAAACTTACCTTCATACAAAAACCTGCACACAGATGTTTATAACAGCTTTATTAATAATTGCCAAAGCTTGAAAGCAACCAAGATGTCCTTCAATAGCTGAATGTCAGACAAAAAACTTTGGTTCATCCAGACAGTGAATTATTATTTTGCACTAAGGAGAAATGAGCTGTCAAGCCATGAAACGACAAGGAGAAATCTTAAATGTGTGTTACTAAGTGAAAGGAGCCAACCTGAAAAGAATATATATGTATGATGCCAACAATTCGATGTCTGGAAAAAACAAAACAAGGCAGACAGTAAAGAGATCAGAGGTTGCCAGGGGTTAAAGCAGTTGGGCAGAGGGATGAATAAGCAGAGCCTCAAGGATTGTTACAGGAGTGAAACTACTCTGTATGATATGCTAATGCTGACTACATATCATTATACATTTGTCCAAACCGACAGAATGTACAACACCAAGAATGAGACCTAATATGGGTTTTGGATAATTACTCTGTGTGTGTGTGTGTGTGTGTGTGTGTGTGTGTGTGTGTGTGTGTGTATCTTATTGCTGGATTTTGTATATGTGGTGTTTGTCAGCATCTTAACATACATAGTTTATCTTGACTTATTTTCTCATTCTACATTAATATACATTTAAAATCTAATTTTGTATTCATAATTCTGTACTTTTCTAACACATGGCCCCATATATATATATATATATATATATATATATATATATATATATGTCTACTTTACAAACCTAATCACATCCTTGAATCTCTGCATAGTATTTTCTTTGTTTTTTATTATACTTTAAACTCTAGGGTACATGTGCAGATCATGCAGGTTTGTTACAGAGGTATACAAGTGCCATGGTGGTGATTTGCTACATCCATCATCCCGTCATCTATGATATTTATTTCTCCTAATGCTATCCCTTCCCAATCCTCCTATCCCCTGCTATTCCTCCCCTAACCCCTCCCTGTGTCCATATGTTCTCATTGTTGAACACTGACTTATCAGTGAGAACACGTGGTGTTTGGTTTTCTGTTCTTGTGTCAGTTTTCTCAGAATGATGGTTTCCAGCTTTATCTATGTCCCTGCTAAGGACATGAACTCATCCCTTTTTATGGCTGCATAGTATTCCATGGTGTATATGTGCCACATATTCTTTATCCAGTCTATCATTGATGGGCATTTGGGTTGGTTCCAAGTCTTTGCTATTGTGAACCGTGCCACAATAAAGATACGTGTGCATGTCTCTTTATAATCCTTTGGGTATACACCCAGTAATGGAATTGCTGGGTCAAATGGTATTTCTATTTCTAGATCCTTGAGGAATCACCACACTGTCTTCCACAGTGGTTGAATTAATTTACACTCCCACCAAGAGTGTAAAAATGTCCCCTTTTCTCCACATCTTCTCCAGCATCTGTTGTCTCCTAATTTTTTAATGATCACCATTCTAACTGGCATGAGGTCATATCTCAATGTGGTTTTGATTTGCATTTCTCTAATGACTAGTGATGATAAGTGTTTTCTTTTTTCCATATGTTTGTTGGCTGCATAAATGTCTTCTTTGAAAAGTGTCTGTTCATATACCTTGCCCACTTCTTGAGGGGGTTGTTTTTTTCTTGTAAGTTTGTTTAAGTTCTCCATAGATTTTGGATATTAGCCCTTTGTCAGATGGGTAGATTGCAAAAATTCTTTCCTATTCTGTTGGTTGCTGGTTCACTCTATTAGTAGTTTCTTTTGCTGTGCAGAAGGTCTTTAGTTTAATAAGATCTTATTTGTCTATTTTGGCTTTTGTTGCCATTGATTTTGGTGTTTTAGTCATAAAGTCCTTGCCCAAGCCTGTGTCCTGAATGGTATTGCTTAAGTTTTCTTCTAGTGTTTTTATGGCATTAGGCCTAATGTTTAAATATTCAATCCATCTAGAGTTAATTGTTGTATAATGTGTAAGGAAGGGGTCCAGTTTCAGCTTTCTGCACATGGCTATCCAGTTTTCCCAACACCATTTATTAAACAGGGAATCCTTTCCCCATTGCTTGTTTTTGTCAGGTTTGTCAAAGATCAGATGGTTCTAGATGTGTGGGGCATTATTTCTGATGCCTCTGTTCTTTTCCATTGGTGTATATTTCTGTTTTGGTACCAGTACCATGCTGTTTTGATTACTATAGCCTTATAATATAGTTTGAAGTCTGCTAGTGTGATGCCTCTACCTTTGTTTTGTTTGTTTGTTTGTTTGTTTGTTTCTTTCTTTCTTTCTTAGGATTCCCTTGGCTATGTGGGCTCTTTTTAAGTTACATATGAAGTTTAAGGTGTTTTTTCCCCCAATTCTGTGAAGAAAGTCATTGGTAGCTTGATGGGGATAGCATTGAATCTATAAATTACTTGAGGTATTATATCCATTTTCATGATATTGATTCTTACTAACTATGAGCATGGAATGTTTTTCCATCTGTTTGTGACCTCTCTTATTTCCTTGAGCAGTAGTTTGTAGTTCTCCTTGAAGAGGTCCTTCACATCCCTTTTTAGTTGTATACCTAGGTATTTTATTCTATTTGTAGCAATTATGAATGGGAGTTCAATCATGATTTGGCTGTTTGTCCACTATTGGTGTATAGGAATATTTGCAGTTTTTGCACATTGATTTTGTATCCTGAGACTTGGCTGAAGTTGCTTGTCAGCTTAAGGAGACTTTGGGCTGAGATGTTGCAGTCTTCTAAATATATAATCATGTCATCTGCAAACAGGGACAATTTGATGTCCTCTCTTCCTATTCAAATACACTTTATTTCTTTCTCTTGCCTAATGGCCCTAGCCAGAACTTCCAATACTGTGTTGAATAGGAGTGGTGAGAGAGGGTTTCCTTGTCTTGTGCCAGTTTTCAAAGGGAATGCTTCTAGTTTCTGCCCATTCAGTATGCTATTGGGTGTGGGTTTGTCATAAATAGCTTTTTTTATTTTGAGATACAATCCATCGATACCTATCTAATTGGGAGTTTTTAGCATAAAGGGCTGTTGGATTTTGTCAAAGGCCTTCTCTGCATCTATTGAGATAATAGTGTGATTTTTGTTTTGGTTCTGTTTATGTGATGGTTTACATTTGTAGATTTGCAGATATTGAACCAGTCTTGCATCCCTGATGAAGCCGACTTGATTGTGTTGGATAAGCTTTTTGATGTGCTGTTGCATTCAGTTTGCCAGTATTTTATTGAAAATTTTTGCATCAGTGCTCATCATGAATATTGGCCTGAAATTTTCTTTTTTAGTTGCATCTCTGCCAGGTTTTGGTATCAGGATGATGTTGGTCTCATAAAATGAGTTAGGGAGGATTCCCTCTTTTTGTATTCTTTGGAATAGTTTCAGAAGGAAAGGTACCAACTCCTCTTTGTACCTTTGGTAGAATTTGGCTGTGAACCCATCTGATCCTGAACTCTTTTTGGTTGATAGGATATTAACTGCTGCCTCAACTTCAGACCTTATTATTGGTCTATTCAGGAGTTCAAGTTCTTCCTGATTTAGTCTTTGGAAGACGTAAGTGTCCAGGATTTTATCCATTTCTTCTAGATTTACAAGTTTATTTGTATAGAGGTGTTTGCAGTAATACCTGATGGTACTTTGTATTTCTGTGGGATTGGTGGTGATATCCCTTCATCATTTTTTGTTCCATCTATTGAATTTTCTCTCTTTTCTTTTTTTATTAGTCTGGCTAGCAGTCTATCTATATTGTTGATCTTTTAAAAAAACCAGCTCCTGGGTTTATGATTGATTTTTTGAAGGGCTTTTTGTGTGTCTCTCTCCTTCAGTTCTGCTTTGATCTTAGTTATTTCTTGCCTTCTGCTGGCTTTTGAGTTTGTTTAATCTTGCTCCTCTAGTTTTTTTAGTTGTGACATTAGGGTGTTGATTTTACATCTTTCCTCACTTCTCTGGTGGGCATTTAGTGCTATAAGCTTCCCTCTAGACACTGCTTTAAATGTGTCCCAGAGATTCTAGTACTGTGTGTCTTCATTCTTATTGGTTTTGAAGAACATCTTTATTTCTGTCTTCATTTCATTATTTATACAGTAGTCATTCAGGAGCAGGTTGTTCAGTTTCCATGTAGTTGTGTAGTTTTGAGTGAGTTTCTTAATCCTTAGTTCTAATTTGATTGCACTGTGGTCTGAGAGACTGTTTGTTATGATTTCCTTTCTTTTGCATTTGCTGAGGAGTGTTTTACTTCCAATTATGTGGTCAATTTTAGAATAGGTAGGATGTGGTGCTGAGAAGAATGTATATTCTGTGGTTTTGGAGTGAAGAGTTCCATAGATGTCTATTAGGTCCACTTGGTCTAGATCTGAGTTCAAGTCCTGGGTACCCTTGTTAATTTTCTGCCTTGTTGATTTGTCTAGTAATGACAGTGGGGTGTTAAAGTCTCCCAGTATTATTGTGTGGTAGTCTAAGTCTTTTCGTAGGTAATTAATAACTTGCTTTATGTATCTGGGTGCTCCTGTATTGGGTGCATATGTATTTAGGATAGTTAGCTCTTTTTATTGCATTAATCCCTTTACCATTATGTAATGCCCCCCTTGTCTCTTTTGATCTTTGTTGGTTTAAACTGTGTTTTATGAGAGACTAGGATTGTAATACTTGCTTTTTCTTTGCTCTCCATTTGCTTGGTAAATCTTTCTCCATCCCTTTATTTTGAGCCTATGTGTATCTTTGCATGTGAGATGGGTCTCCTGAGTACAGCACACCAATGGGTCTTGACTTTTATCCAATTTGCCAGTCTGTGTCTTTTGAATGGGGCATTTAGCCCATTTACATTTAAGGTTAATATTGTTATGTGTGAATTTGATCCTGCCATTTTTGATTCTATCTGGTTGTTTTGCCTGTTAGTTGATGCAGTTTCTTCCTAATGTTGATGGTCTTTACAGTTCAGTATGTTTTTGCAGGGGCTGGTACTGGTTGTTCCCATCGATGTTTAGTGCTTCCTTCAAGAGTGTTTGTAGGGTAGGCCTGATGGTGACAAAATCTCTCAGCAGTTGCTTGTCCATAAAGGATTTTATTTCTCCTTCACTTATAAAGCTTAGTTTGGCTGGATATGAAATTCTGGGTTCAAAATTCTTTTTCTTAGGATGTTGAATATTGCCCCCCACTCTCTTCTGGCGTGTAGGGTTTCTGCAGAGAGATCCGCTGTGAGTCTTATGGGCTTCCCTTTGTGGATAACCCAACCTTTCTCTCTGGCTGCCCTTAGCATTTTTTTCCTCATTTCAACCCTGGTGAATCTGATGATTATGTACCTTGGGGTTGCTCTTCTTGAGGAATACCTTTGTGATGTTCTCTGTATTTCCTGTATTTGAATGTTGGCCTGCCTTGCTAGGTTGGGGAAGTTCTGGATAATATCCTGAAGAGTGTTTTCCAATTTGATTTCATTCTCCCTGTCACTTTCAGGTACACCAATCAAATATAGGTTTGGTCTTTTCACATAATTCCATATTTCTTGGAGGCTTTTTTCATTTCTTTTCACTCTTTTTTCTCTAATCTTGCCTTCTTGTTTGATTTCATTGAGTTGATCTTCAATCTCTGATATCCTTTCTTCTGCTTGATCTATTTGGCTATTGAAACTTGTATATGCTTCATGAAGTTCTCATGCTGTGTTTTTCTCCAATCTGGTTATTCTCATTAGCATTTTGTCTAACCTTTTTTCAAGGTTCTTACTTTTCTTGCATTGGGTTAGAACATACTCTTTAGCTTGGGGAAGTTTGTTATTACCTACCTTCTGAAGCCTGCTTCTGTCAATTTGTCACACTCATTCTCCATCCAGTTTTGTTCCTTTGTTGGTAAGGGATTGTGATCTCTTGGAGGAGAAGAGGCATGTTGGCTTTTGATGATTTCAGCTTTTTGAGCTGGTTCCTTCCCATCTTCATGAATTTATCTACCTTTGGTCTTTGAAGTTGGTAACTTTGGGTGGGGTTTCTGAGTGGACATCCTTTCTGTTGGTGTTGAAGCTATTTTTTTCTGTTTGTTAGTTTTTATTCTAATAGTCAGGTCCCTCTGCTGCAGGTCTGCTGGAGTTTGCTGGAGGTCCACTCTAGACCCTGCTTGCCTGGGAATCACCTGTGGGGGCTGCAGAACAGCAAAGATTGTTGCCTGTTCCTTCTGTTGGTAGCTTTATCCCAAAACGGTACCTGCCAGATTTCAGCCAAAACTCTCCTGTATGATGTGTCTCCCAGTTAGGAAGCATGGGGGTTCAGGGAGTCACCTGAGGAGGTAGCCTGTCCCTTAGTGGAGCTCAAGCACTGTGCTGGGGGATTCGTTGCTCCCTTCAGGGCTGCCAGGCAAGGATGTTTAAGTCTGCTGAAGCAGAACCCACAATGGCCCCTTTTCCCAGGTGCTCTGTCCCAGGAAGGTGGAGGGTTTGTAAATCCCTGATGTGCTACTGTCTTTTTTTCTGAGATGCCCTGCCCAGAAAGAAGGGAACCTAGTTGACTGTCTACCTGCAGAGGCCTCGCTGAGCTGCCATGCTGTGCTCCATCTAGTTGCTGTGTAAACTTCCCAGTGGCTTTGTTTACACAGGCAATGTTGAAACTGCCTACTGGAGCCTCAGCAATGGCAGACACCCCTGCCTCCACCAAGCTCGAACATCCCAGGTTGAGCTTAGGCTGCTGTGCTGGCTGCAAGAGTTTCAAACCAGTGAATTTTAGCTTGGCATTGCAGGCATCAGAGTGAGTCTCCTGGTCTGCAGGTTGTGTAGACCATGGGAAAAGCACAGTATCTGAGTCGGACTGCTGGAGTGTTGGGAAAAGTCCCTAATGGCTCCCCTTGGCTGGGAGAGCAAGTTCTCTGGCCCCTTGTCCCTTCTGGGTGAGGCAGTGCCCCACCCTGCTTTGGCTTGCCCATCTTGGGCTATTTCCACTGTCTAACCTGTCCCAATGAGATGAACCTGGGACCTCCGTTGGAAATGCGGAGATCACTCATCTTTTGGCATGCTCTTGTTGGGAACTGCAGACCAGAGCTATTCCTGTTCACTTCCCTCCGTTTTTACTTATTGTTGTACCTCTAGAGTCTAGAATAGTGCTCAGCACATGAAAAGTATTCAAAATGCTGTACTTTTTAATAAATGAAGTAGGCCCTGAATTGAATGTATATTAATATTTAGCAGTCTCATCAGCATATAGGTAGTAAAATATATCCACAAAAATAGATGACCCCATCAAAAGAGGATATATAAAATGAGATCGTAAAAATCCTTGAGTTGAAACAGTGAGCGTCCCCAACATCTATTGGGAAGCAGAGGAAGACAAACCTAAGTGGACACTGAGAAGGAGAAAGGAGGAGAGAAGGGGAGAACCAAGAGAGAATGGTGACTTAGAGATAATTGGAGAAGAAACCACAGAGAGGGAAAACCTGCTAAGACTTCAGAAAGATTGGATATGACAAACATCTCTCTCCTATAAATGCCCACTTTTAATTATCATACTGAATTTTATAAGAGGTATTCCTAATTTTATACAATTGCTACCAGGGAAATTTTTTTAGCAGCTTTTACACCATGGTAGTTTTAAAGAACTTTTAATACTCATGCTGTATGTAATGTATATATGTTTGTATGTATGTATTTAATGTGCCCTTGATTTGGGAAAAAATCAACATGTAATGAGATTCACCTTTGGAAATGACTTTGGAAGTGAAAGAGTTAAATTTTTAGCATCCTGGGTAGCTCTAGGGGAAGTGTGTAGAGTAAATGAAAAATGGAGTTATAGTCCCAACTCTGTTTAATCTCAAACCATGTGATATTCTCCTGAGGCTGATTCTAATCAAGTTTGCTGTACGAAAGGTCATTTCCATTATCCTGTGAGGCAGGACCTAAATAGAATAATGACAGACATTAGCTTTTAATAATGCAATAGGAGTTGAATTCTCTTGACTGTAGGCAGATGTCAAACCTCTTTGTGGTGGCTTTTGTACCCATTTGTATGTAATTTGTAATATGTTGGTGAATTGGTATAGTATGAATGTGCTATGGGTATTTTTCTTTCTGGATAAGTCTGTGTACATCCAGACTTACCTAGTTGTTGGAATAGTGGCAATGAAATTATTTATGCTCTACATTCTATTTAGATTCAAAGTGTGGTGGCCTTTTAAGTTTAATAAGAAGGAGTCTAGGAATATATGTATTTCTGGTGATTTATAAAAATATTAAATCACCATCTCTATAACCAATAGCAGCATGCGTGTTTGGGAAGCTGAATTCTACTATTCTCTTAATGACTGAATGCAGGGAAGTTTTCATTTACTACATTGCACTTCAGAATTATACATGAGAAAAAATTTATGCATAAGAAAGATTTTATGTATATATTCTTCAACATCAACAGCTTTTGGTCCCTTTTAATATTTTGGTAGCTGTATCAATGTGCTACAGCAATTATAATTATCAGTATTAATTGATAAGTGATTATAGTATTAGCCTATTTTAAAAAACACATATCAGAATGACATAAAAATCTGTCACCCACTACTGTTATGCTTTTTAAAGAGTGAGCCACACTTTAATTCTAAAAAAAGAAAATGCTTTTGACAAAAATAGGTGTTTTTAATAATTGTTAATATGTTAATATGAAATTTGACACAATCAGTGTCTTGATGTAATAGAAAGAAAATTAGATTCTCAATTAGGAATCTTGGGTTCCAGCCCTAGTTCTATCACTGTGTTTGCCCTTTGATGATCTCTAGGCCTCTGTTTCTTATTATGATTCCTTTCTTATCCCACTCTGTCTTTAGTATCTTATGATTGTGAGTTACATTGATTGAATGAAAAAAAAAAAAAAACCCTGTACAAATTTGGGTTATGTCCACATTTGGATAATCTATTGAAATTGCATCAGGTTTTTAAGTACAATAAGATGATGGATGCGGGATTTTGCTTTTCTTTTAATGCCAGAGTCCTCGTAGAACAAGAGATGTTCAAATCCTGTGCTAGAGAGTTTCATACATTTTGTTCTACCAACAGCCCAATTCTCTCGACGTGTTTTATTTTTGCTGTTGAGGGGTCTTTGAAGTTTCTTGGAAGAAGCCCTCGGTGCTCTAGGGAGAGACAAACCAGGATAAGCCGAGTTAATATGAGGAATGTGGCACATGAGCTTGAGGTTGCTGGTGCTGTTTGTCATTTCTTGCCAAGGACTGGTGCAGCTTTAGTTGCTGAGAGTGGGAGCCTGGAGTTATCTCTTTACTAAAGCATTAAGCCTGGGCTAAAGAATTGATGTCATCTTAGCTAGTACCTTGTTTTGCATTCTTTAAAATATGGACTGTCTTTTTCTTAACTTTTTTATATTGATTTTTTATATTGGTGGTCCGTGTTGAAAAACATTGGGGAAAGAGAATAATCTGAACTCTAGGTCACTGCTACAGTTGTAAATTTCTAGGTGTGTGTTTGACATGTTTTAAAAATTTAATTGGAAAGCAGAGCAGGAGAAAATATGCTTTAAAAGCACTTGCAGATCTTGATATATGAACCAGAAATGGGAATGGTAAGGGATATGTTTGTTTGATGTGCAAAAATCCATTTAACATTACGTAAAACAGCCCTCTCCTCCCCGCATGCCCAACTCTTTGATGTGAAATATCAGGAGTCTCCTAGCTGTTTTCTGTTGAAGCAGATAAGACAATTACAGGCTCTGGGCTGTCGTTCTTAGGTGATTTTTTGTGTGGGTATACGCATACTCTTTTTCTTCTGAAATTTTAGGGAATACTTTCCAGATGTGGTCTTTATTCATTTTGGACATTAAAAATATTGTGTCTTGTATACACCCAGAGCTGTGAGAACAGCCTTCTAGAAGAAAAGAGAACTGCTGAGTAAGATTTCCTTGAAGGAACTCACAGTCTAATTTTGGGGAGATATTAACACAGATAAAGCAAAGAGTATACTTTACAAGATATCATTATATTATCAACTAAGGGAATTCTGAAATACAGTAATTCACTTAGGTCTCTATTAATGCTTTTAAAAAAATTATCTCTATTGCTGGAAGATGAGATACTACATTTGGGAATTTTTTCAAATAATTGAAACATCACCTTGATATTTTTATGACATATAACATCATCTTCCTGAATAAAAATATTTTACATTTATAATGTGATATATCAGGATCACATTGTGGACATTATATTACAGATTATTTGAGCTATAAATAAATTTGTAAGTGGTCTTGCCTGATCTTTTTATTAGATGGTTGCAGAAACTGAGCCTAGAGAATGTCCCAAGGAAGAACAGGGACTAGAATCTAAACTTTGGTTACTGTTGGGATTTTATTATGGTATTATGTTGTGCTTTTGATATTATCTTCTCGATTTCTGATGTATGTAGGGCTGGTTTTTCACTGTGGTAAATGACCCTAGGCTGTTAGGTTTTTATAATGTTCCTCTTTGTTACTTATGGTTTTCTCCACATTTTTCTCCACTGTCAGCCTTGTAGCAGTTTCTAGTACTGTCAAGGTACCTGGCTTAAACTGGGAAATGGCTTCTAATTGCTCCTCGCAAAAGTCAATAAGTACCATGGAGAAAAGGGAACTGCTGATTAAGGGGTTTTGAGAAGACAAGCATGTGGTTTCCTGTCTTCCCCTCCATTCCACATTTTGTCTTCATCCTGGTTGACTTCAACAGTTCTGATGATGATGGATCTAAATGCTGGATTCCCAGTTCTTTGAGGGCCTCATTTCCCATGTTATTTACCTCTACTCCACTTTAGTCACTTATTTTCATGACCATTCCCTTGGCCTTGTCATTACCCAGACACTTTATTATGGAAACTTTAAGACATTCTTTGTCATTTAGTGTCTTTCACTGTATCAGTGCTAAAATAAAGGGACAAGCCTGGTATGGTGACTTATACCTGTAATCTTAGAACTTTGGGGGGCCAAGGCAAGGGAAGCATTTGATGCCAGGGGTTCTAGATCTGCCTGGGCAACAGAGTAATACCCCACTCTACAAAAAAGAAAATTAGCCAGATGTGGTGGTGTATGCCTGTAGTCCTAGCTACTCGGAGGCTGAGGATCATTCCACTGTACTCCAGCCTCAGTGACAGAGTGAGACCTTGCCTCTATTAAAATTTAATAAATAAAGTGATACCTAGGCCCTTGAACTGATTTATATTTATTTTTCTGTCTCCTCCCGTGTCTGTTTTCTTTCCTGACCCGCTTGTAGTTCATATCAATCACTTTGATCACTTTCTTGACATTATTCATAACTCCTTGCAACCCATTGTTAAATTTCTTAGTCTGTGATTAGTAACATGTAAAATGTCTGTGTTAAGTTTATACCAGAAAGCTGTTGGAAAGCTGAATAGCTTTGAGATGGGTGCCACCATAAATTCAGTCTCTTATCTCATATGGTATTTTAATACTGTCCAAAATTTTCTCTACATTTGCCTGGAACAACTCTTTCTCTTATTCTCCACAACTTACAAAGTTCTTCATTTTTTCAAACATGTTTCTGTCTTGCTTTTGCTGTCACTATCGAGTGTTCTTACCCCACCAAAAAAGAAAAGAGCCCCTCAACTGCCTGTCACCAACCCTAAAATATAGCAGCCTTTGAATGTTTTGTTTCCCTTTTCCCTTTCATTAAAGGGTATATTTTCAGCTAGGGATCAATTTTATTTTACTTTTCCATATGACTAATTAGTTGTCCCAATGCCATGCATTGTATAAGTAATTTCCTCACAGTGTTTTTTGAAAAAGTTATGACTCTATTTTTTCCTTGCATACTTGCTCTGTTCATGAGCTCTCTATCTGGTTAATAAGTCTATTTCTCTCTCATGTATCAATTATCACATACTTTAATGACTACAGATTTTTTTTGCAGATCTTGATATCTGAAGGGCAAGTCCTTCTACACATTTTCTTCAAAATGATTTTATCTATTATTGGGGTTCTCTTTTATATGAATTTAGAATCATGTAAGTTGCTTTTAAAAAGTCTTTTGGGGATTTTAACTGGAATAGCACTGAATTTATACAATTACTTGGTTGAGAACAGAAATCTTTATAACATTGAGTCTTCCTATCCATGAATATAGTATATCCCTCCATTTAATTATTCTTTTATCTCCTCTAATAATGCTTTCTATTTTTCTCTATGAAAGTGTTTTCAGTATTTTTAGGATTTTCTCTGAGTATCTTATAATTTTTGAGGCTATTTTGAATAAGAATTTTTCTACTAATCTTTCAAATCACTCAATGATCTTTGAGCATTATTTGCTCAAAGCAAGAGATCTGCCTAAAATCTTTCAAAATATTTTCATTGCCCTTGGTATTAACATTTAGACTCTGATAGGAGATACATATTTCTCTTAAACTGGTTCTTCTCTCCCTAGCCTCATCTTTCATACTAGTCTTATCATTCTCTTTAAATTCCAGCCACGTAGAACTTGTGTTAACCTTGATTTATTTTTCCCCTTAGCTCCTCAGGCCTATTGAATTCATGGACAAGTGCTGTTAACTCTACTTCCAAAACTCTATATCCAAAATGCAATCATTTTTGCCATCTCCAGTGCTTATATTCTAGACAAGGCCAGCATTCTCTCTATCCTGGCTGACTATAATAGCCTCTGATTGATTTCCTTGCTTCCTTTGTCAGCTCTCTAAAATGCATTTTCTATATAATAGTCAGAGTGATCTTTAAAAAATGTAAATCAGACTACATACTTCCTCTGCCTAAAGCCCTTTGGTGGCAAATAAAATAAAAATCTCTTATTCTAAAAAAATCAAGTCCATATAGGACTTGATTTCTGCCTAAATGCCCACTTTATTGCAGGCTACTGTTCTCCCTGCAGTATATTGCAGCCACTCTGGTCCATTCCATGTTTCTCAAACACATCAGGACTTTGCAGTTTTTACTGTTTCCTCTGTCTTAAATGTATTTTGCCTAACCAAAATGTAAACAGTAGGAGAGCAGAGGCTTTGTGTGTCTTTTTCATGGCTCTATTCCAGGCAATCTAATGGTTCAGTAAATATTTATTGAATAAATGTATTAATGCATTTTTTTTTGTTTCCTCAAATGCACTGGATTCTTGTCTTTAGTTCATCTCACATGCTTTTCTTTGCCTGAGACAGCATCTTTCTCTGTTTGTCTCTCACAACCTTTCCCACCTTTGCCCAGAAATATTATCATCTAAATATTAGTTTGGCTTCAACCTTTGGACAGCCTTCCCTGATCCCTACCCTGTCATCTTCCTTATGGACTTCTGGAGTGTTGGTGACAGGGGTTTCTGATGTGTATACCTGTATACTATGTACATCTGCTTTCTTCTTTTTTTTTTTTTTTAGATAGATACTCGCTCTGTCACCCAGGCTGGCGTGCAGTGGCATGATCTTGGCTGATTGCAACCTCCACCTCCTGGGTTCGAGCAATTCTCATGCCTCAGCCTTCTGAGTAGCTGGGATTACAAGCATGCACCATCACACCCAGCTAATTTTCATAGTTTTAGTAGAGATGGGTTTTCACCATGTTGGCCAGCTGGTCTTGAATGCCTTACTTCAAGTGATCCACTTGCCTCAGCCTTCCAAAGTGTTGAAATTACAGGTGTGAGCCACCACACCCAGCCTACATCTGCTTTTGTATCATTATATTTTCTACTAGACTATAAATCCCTTGGGGGCAGGGATTATTTCCCCCACTATATTTGCAATGTCTAGCACTCTGCCCTGCTCATGGTATAATTACTCAACAAATGTCTGATGAATCAACAAAGGAGTGAATGAATTCCTAAATCTGTTTTAAATTCCCAAAGCACACATTTAATTTCATTTATGTCTCTTATCTATGTCCTAGAGTATTGGTAGTATCTGAAAAATAATCTCTAGATATCAAATTAATATAGCTCATTTGTGGTTCCTTTTATTTAAGAATCTCAGAGAAATTTAGAAATATTATTTGAACAAAGTCTATTTTTCTGGCTTTGTAGTGTATCCCGAAGGAGGGTAGGTGAAAGTTGTTGACAGGAAAAAGGAATATTTTCAGGGCACTAACATACTAATCTCTACCATTATTATTATTGTTTTCTCAGGCTACATCAACCCTTTAAATGCCTCAAGAACACCCTAACCCCGGAGCAACAAAACACTTTGGACCAGTAAGTAATCTTGTTGGAGTCAATGTTCTGCAATTTGGGATTTGCAAGTCTCTGAATTTGATATCTTTCTTCTATTACCTGAAGGTTTTCTCTGGTTTGATCCTGGCTTCACTCCTTGTCTCTCTGGCTTCCTGGTTTATTCATCTTGGTTCTCTGAATCCTTGTGTTTGCTCATCTGTTGAGCTGCATTTTGGACGTGGGTGCAAGCCTTCTGTTTGCAGGTTACCTTCCCTTTCTGACACAAGCACTGGACCCAGCCATTGTTAATTTCCAGTTCCTCAGGGAGCAACAAATATTCTAAAATAAAAAAAGCAAAATACTTAAAAACCTATATTTACAGAAATATAGCATCTTAATCTTTAGTTTTACATGGCTGGTTAGAAGTTATAGTTTAAAAAAAATCTAAGTAGTAAATACTGCCTACTTAAAAGTAGTTCTACATTTGAAATCCTGTTTATCTTGGATATTTTAATAATTAAATATTTAAAAATTACTATACCATAGATCACATTTTAGCAATTAAATAAGAAGGATGATCAAAAAGGATGATTTAACCATCAGAAAGATACTGAAATCACACATAACTGTGTGAGAGAAAAATTAATCTTCAAGCTGTATATTAAATTAAAGCAAAATTTAATTTCAATGATGATGATGATGATGGTGATGATAAATTAATCTGGCATCTATTAATACAATGGTAAGTTTAGTTCAACTAATGTTCTGCTTATTTGACATTCTAAAATATGACATGATGAAGTTATTTTTTACTTTGGCTTCAGCTAAAATGATTCTTTCCAGTTTTCAGGAGAAAACATTTGCCAGGAAACAGATTCTACTGTCCAACTTCTAATGAGTTACTATGATCAGTGAGCCAATTTTTCTTTAGCCTAGGTAATATTTTACCAGTAATATTTTTAAAAGCATAAAATATGATGAAAATTACCTTTCCTCCATAACCATTCCTAATAAATTCATCTCATGTTATATGCTAGTTCAGCCTAAGAATAGTTTCAAAACATGCTTTGCACTTTAAGAATTTCCTAGAAGTCTAATATGCAGTAGTATCTAATTTTCAGCTAGGGTGAGGTGAAGCCTCAGAGCAGATACAGTTTACCTTGCCACAGAATAGTGCTCAGTAAGAAGCAATTATCAATGTGGTTATTAATCACCATAATTCGTTTTTCTTAAGGGATTGTATTCCCATTAACTATAAGTAAGTGAAAAGTCCAAATTAGTAATTGGAGATAAAAAATTTTCAAAACAGCATGTGGTTGAAACACTGCAATAGTTCTATGAGCCAGGAGTTAGAAGAGGGGAGAACGGAAATTGTTTTTTATTTTATTTTTTATTTTTGTTTGCTTGTTTGTTTGTTGTTGTTGTTTTTAACAGAGGCTAAGGGGAAAGAATGGCTATGTCAGTAAATGAAAATGGGTAGCCTAGAGTGTGTTTTTTTGTTTTTGTTTTGAGACGGAGTCTCCTTCTGTCACCCAGGCTGGAGTGCAATGGCACAATCTCTGCTCACTGCAACCTCTGCCTCCCAGGTTCAAGCAATTCTCCTGCCTCAGCCTCCCGAGTAGCTGGGACTACAGGTGTGCACCACCACATCCAGCTAATTTTTTGTATTTTTAGTGGAGATAGGGTTTCACCATGTTAGCCAGGATGGTCTCAATCTCAGGACCTTGTGATCTGCCCACCTTGGCCTCCAAAGTGCTAGAATTACAGGCATGAGCCACCATGCCTGGACCCCTTTGTTTTTAAAAAAGTAGAAAAGCCCAGATTTCTGGAGAGCCATTGACCCAGTTTTTCCCTTTCTACTGCCCCTGTTTGTCCATGATTGAGACAATTCTGGGATTATTTAACTTTATCTTCCTTTTTTCTCCTTTGAATCTTGTTCCCTACTGATTCCGAGGAGCTTTGCTTTATGGATTATTGTCTCTGTCTTACATGTCTTAAATATCTTTGTTTTTATAACTTCTTTGCCCCAGGTCATAGGCACACTCAAAGTGCTCCCTTCCAAAAACCAAAGTTTATCACAAAAATCCTGTTTCTCCCCTCCTTCTTACCTTCAACCTAGCTATATATTCCTTTCTTTCACTTCTTCAAGTCCATATGCCTTTTATTTGCTTTTATTTTCTTGTTGAATTAAGTAGGAATTCCAGTACAATGCTGAATAAAAGTAGGGTGAGAGGATACTCCCTGCCTTGTTCCTAATCATAGCAATAAAGCATCTAATTTCTCACCATAAGCATAAAATCAGCTGTCGGTTTTTTGTAAATGTTTCTCATCAGGTTGAGGAAGTTCCCTGCTATTCCTTGTTCAGTGAGAGTTTTAATCGTAAGCAGGTTTTGGATTGTCAAAATACTTTTTCTGCATCAGTTGATAAAAAAAGTGTTATCTTTCATTAGCCTGTTGATGTAATGGATAACACAGATATTCTAATGTTCAACCAGGCTTTCATAGGTGAAATAAAATCCACTTGGTTATGATGTGTAGTTCTTTTTATGCATTGATTCTATTTGCTAATATTTTGTTGAAACTCTTTGTATCTGTGTTCATAAGAGATACTAGTCTACAGTTTATCTTTCTTTTCAAAAAATTAATTTTATTTTTTAATTATTAATTTAATTAATGAACAAAAAATTATATATATTTATGGTATATAACATGTTTTGAAATTTGCATACACTGTGGAATGACAAAATCAAACCAGTTAACATATGCATTGTCTCATGTATGTTTTTGTGGTGCAGACCACTTAAAATTTACTCTTTTAACAATTTTCAAGCATATAATATATTGTTATTTATTGTAGTACATATGATGTACAATAGATTTCTTAAACTTATCCTTCCTGTCTAACTGAAATTCTCTATCTTTTGGCCAACATTTCCTTTACCCCCTCCTCCTCCAGCCCCTGACAACCACCAATCTACTCCCTGGTTTCTCTGTATTTTATTACACTGGATACCTAGTGTTATTAGAGACATACAGTATTTGTCCTTCTGTGATTGACTTATTTTGCTTAATATCCTCAAGTTTCATCCATGTTGTCACATACAACAGGATCTCCTTCTTATTTAAGGCTGCATAACGTTCCATCTTATGTAAATGCCACATTTTCCTTATCTGTTCATCCAGAAACCTAAATTGGAAATTTGGGCTGTTTCCATATCTTAGATTGCAAATGATATTCCAGTGAACACGTAAGTGCAAATATCTCTGTGATCTTATTAAAAATTTTTTTGGAAAAGTACTCAAAAAATGGGATTACTGGATCATGTTTTTAAAAAGTTTCTACATTTCAAATTATAATTATTTTGAGGAAACTTCTTACTGTTTTCCATAGGGGCTGCACCATTTTACATTCTCATCAACAGTGCACAGGGGTTCTAATTTCTCCAATGCTTGGTAACACTTAAAATTATGATATACACTATATAATAGAAAAAGAGCCTACCAAATGTGAGATAATATCTCATTGTGGTTTTGTCTTACATTTCCCTTATGATTAGTGATTCCGAACATATTTACATAGGTATGTTGGCCATTTATTTTTCTTCTCTTGAGAAAATGTATATTGACATTCTTTGCTCACTTTTTTTTTTTTGAGATGGAGTTTCGCTCTTGTTACCAACGCTGGAGTGCAATGGCGCGATCTCGGCTCATCGCAACCTCCGCCTCCTGGGTTCCAGCAATTCTTCTGCCTCAGCCTCCTGAGTAGCTGGGATTACAGGCACGCGCCACCATGCCCAGCTAATTGTTTGAATTTTTAGTAGAGACGGGGTTTCACCATGTTGACCAGAATGGTCTCCATCTCTTGACCTCATGATCCACCCGCCTTGTCCTCCCAAAGTGCTGGGATTACAGGCTTGAGCCACTGCGCCCGGCCATCTTTGCCCACTTTCTAACTGGATTTTTTTCTGTCATGTTATAGATATCTTTCACTTTTAAAAATGATTTCTCTGGACAGGGAATGCTCTCTTATTATTTCTTTCAACACTTTCATATTTTAATCCACTACAATTGTGTGCTATTAACACTGTAATGAATCCTGTCTAGTTGGAATAAAATCTAAATTCCTTATTATGACCAAGAATGCCCTGGTAATCTTGCCTCCACCCAAATCTCCAGCCTCTATCTGTTTCCTCTCCTCCATCCACACTGACTGTCTGCTGTTTTGGTCTCTCACAGCATAACTGGAAGCTCATTGGGGCAGTTCACGGCACACCCCTTCTCTAGATTAGTGCTTCTCAACTTTTTGAACTCATGCTTCCTCCTCTTGAATGTAGAAGGTGCAAGCCTTACCTTGTGCTTCCATTTTCTAATATTTTTCTATGGGCCAAGATTTGACTTTAGTTTCTGCAGTTATTATCATCAACATCAAAGTGTTTTATTTATCTTCCAATTATAAGATTAGATTCTGATATGTGTCTCCTTGCAGTTAAGGCGTGGATTAGTGGGAAAAGGCCAACACACAATAGCTACTTCAAATATCCAATAATATATAGACTGGGTGCGGAGGCTCATGCTTGTAATCCCAGCACTTCGAGAGGCTAAGGTGGGTGGATCATCTGAGTTCAGGAGTTCAAGACTATAAGGTTAGCCAAGAGAAAGGAGAAAAGACACAAAGTCAGGCAGAGAAAGGAGAAAAGACCCCAATTCAGGCAAGCACGTTTTATTAACCTCCCGGGCTGCCCTATAACAGTCAGAGGAGGCAGCCCCAAGCTTACAAAATGAGGGGTTTATATGGATGAGAGGGGCATAAGGGAGTTTCAGGACTGAGATAATCTATAAGCTTGTAACAGGCACAGTTTTTTAACTGGTAACAGACTTACGATACATCATCCTGTGACTTTTGTGGCTGCAATTTAAAAAAAAAACAACTCAGGATTTTACAGGTATATGTCAAACAGGAATTTACAAGTATGAATAGCAAACATTTGTTTTTCCTGTCCTCCCCCAAGCTGCCCGGATGGTTGTAACCAGGCTTTGCTTAATTGTAGCACATCTGGCAGCCTTGATGTGGTGCCCAGGCAGGAGTTCAGAAATGCAGCTGCAGAGCAATCAGAGTCGGGGGAAGGGTCAGCTTGGGCAGAGGGGATTTGCTGAGGCAGCTTGTCCCTAACAGAGACCAACCTGGCCAATATGGTGAAACCTTGTCTCTTCTAAAAACACAAAAAATTAGCTGAGCATGGTGGCAGGTGCCTGTAATCGCAGCTACTCAGGAGGCTGAGGCAGGAGAATTGCTTGAACCCAGGAGGTGGAGGTTTCAATGAGAGGAGAGCACGCCATTTTACTCCAGCCTGGGCAACAAGAGCAAAACTCCATCTCAAGAAACAAAAACAAAAACACCGAAAAACAAATATCCAGTGTATCTCAGTGCAAAACACAGAATTTAACAGAGATGAAATGGCTGCATTCAGCATGAGCAAACAGTGGAATCTCTTGGGTTTTGGTTTCTAGCTGGTGATGGTAACATCCTGCAATGCTTGAGAAAGACGTGCAGTTTTTGCACTGCCTCTGCTTGACTTTATCAGACAAATCTAAGATACATTGTTGTTGCCTGGGTACAAGTGTTTGTTTCCTGCTATAATACAAACAAAAAATTAATTTTAACTAGCAACGTGTCAGAGGACTTGATAAGACTTGAAAGATACCCAAGAAGTGATATATAGCAACTTTCAGCACATAATTATTTTAAAAGGGTAACTATGTAGTGGAGGGTGGGTATTTAGTACTATCTGGAAACATTTATCATTTTTTCTTTATCAAAGTTATTGAATAGCATGAAGCAGCACTTCCACAAGTTTTCCTGGACATAAAATTTATGTAACTAATTAAAGATCTAAAAATTTAACTATTTTTGCGATTGAGTTAGATGATTTCATTTGGCAAATGGGTTTTTTTTTTTAAATTTTTTAATTTTTTACTGCGTTTTAGGTTTTGGGGTACATGTGCAGAACATGAAAGATAGTTGCATAGGTACACACGTGGCAGTGTGTTTTTCTGCCTTCCGCCCCTTCACCCACATTTGGCATTTCTCCCCATGCTATCCCTACCCAGCTCCCCTCCATTGTCCCTCCCCTATTCCCCCCAATAGACCCCAATGTGTAGTACTCCCTTCCCTGTGTCCATGTGTTCTCATTGTTCACCACCCGCCTATGAGTGAGAATATGCGGTGTTTCATTTTCTGTTCTTGTGTCAGTTTGCTGAAAATGATGTTCTCCAGATTCATCCATGTCCTTACAAAGGACATGAACTCATCATTTTCGACTGTTGCATAATATTCCATGGTGTATATGTGCCACATTTTCCCAGACCAGTCTATCATCGATGGGCATTTGGGTTGGTTCCAGGGCTTTGCTATTGTAAACAGTGCTGCAATGAACATTCATGTGCATGGGTTTTAGAAAAGATAGAAAAAACAAGGATAGCATTCACTTATTATTCCTGCTGTCTGTGATTGTCAAGAATATAAAGGACACATAAATTTACAGAGTATAAAGTGGATGACTTTTATGTTCTAAAAGACAGATGGAGGTACGAAAACACCTGTTAAGTATGGAATGTGATTCATTCGACTTTCATTTTGTATGGCTGCACATGTCTAGAATTCAGTGTGGTGTTTTTAAAATGATAATAACTCTCTTTTCTAAGAAAGTATAAATAAATACACAATGTTAATCAAAAAATATTTGAATATATATTTTAAATATATAAATATATTTGTTGATGTGTTTGTTGATTATTAATGAAAAATAATTCAGAAGAATTAAGAGAAAACAGGTGTGCTTACTGTCAAGTACATCATTAGAATTGCTAAAAAGTTTCAAATTTTACATTTTAAAATGCACAAATAATCATAAAAATTAGAAATAGAGTTGCTTATTTTGAAATTTACTTTTTACTATTACCCATCACAAGTATCTATCCTGCACATTCATTTGAAATAAAGTTAAATTCATTAATGTCATAGAGGCTAGCAAGACTGAGTTAATGAAATGTTTATTTATAGTAGATAATATTTGGGTTGTTTATGAATAGAAGTATCAGAGTAGGAAATATTTTTTTTCAAATCTGGTTGTCATTCTTTATCAATTTTTATCTCTTTAAAATTGAAGATAAAAATATCACAGCACAGAATATTTTTGATGATAAAATTAAAACGGAGGGATATATAATTATCAATGGAGTTATGTTAATTAATTCAACAAATATTCATTGAATCACTTACTTTGTCTTGGGGATACTTACTACAGTACTTGCTTTCTCAGGGACTTACTACAGTCTGTGTTTGACCTGTGTTCTGGTACTTACTACACCCTAAAATCAGCGATGATGTTTTATGTATACCTAATCAGAGATATAAATAATCACAGTCTTTCTTCTCTACTATTTACAGAGAAAAACATGACAAGGTTTGTGATCTTATACAGTTTGTACTCTACCGGGGCAACCCAGACGCTAAAATGTTAACCATACAGATCATTTGAAATAGTGCTGATTGCTGTGAAGAATTATCGGTAACTGGATGGTAATAGAGAGGGCGCTATTTTTGTAGTATGATTGAGGAGGGCCTTTCTTCCACTATATTTGAGCTGAGAATTAATGACAACAGTCAGTCCTACTATGATTTGTGGTCTGTGCTTCATAAGTGTAAAGGTCTAAACTGGGAATTTAGTAATAAAAAGAGACTTTAGAACCCAATAAATAGTAGAGAAGAAAGATTATGATCATTTATACCTCTGATTAGGTATAAGTAAGACATCATAAGCTGATTTAGGGAGTAGTAAGTACCAGAATACAGGTGAAATACAGGGTGTAATAAGTATCTGAACAAAAGTATCCAGGAACTTACTGTATTTACATGACATTTAAAATGGAAACAATGTATTTCCCTTTCAGACTTGCTACCTGGAGTTTAGTGATTGTGATGGGCTGAATGTTTGTCTCCTTTCAAAATTCCTGTTGAAATCTAATCCCCAATATGATGGTGTTTGGAGGTGGGCATTTTGGAGATAATCAGGTCACGGGGTGGAATCCTTATGAATGGGATCAGTGCCCTTATGACAAGAGGCCAAAGAGTTAATTCACATGGGAACACAGTTAGAAGGTGGCCCATCTGCCATCTGGTCAAGAATCCTTACTAGAACCTGACCATGCTGGTCCCCTGCTCTCAATATTTCAGCCTCCAGAACTGTGAGAAGGGTAATTTCTGCAGTTTATAAGTCACTCAGCTTGTGGTACTGTGCTCTAGCAGCCCAAACTAAGAAAACTGAACTTCATTAACTCATCCACATATTAATTTTCAAACTGTATTTAAACATCTTCAATTTATTAGTCAGATAAGGACATTCGTTTTGGCAGGAGGTGGGCTTAGAAAACCATGATTTAGTAAGTATAGTTTAAAAATGTAAATTTGAGAATGCCATCTCTGTGCTAAAACTTTCCAGCAGTTGCCATTGCTTTAGGATAATGTCCCCCATTTTTAACATGGCTTCTAAGTCACTGCATGACCTGGCCCTTGCCCATTTTTCCCCAACCCCTGAACCCCCATACTGAAGTACATGCTCAACCCCTGCTATGCTTTTGATACAGGACTTATCACACATGCTGGTCCACCTGCCTGCAGCACTTTTTCTCACTGCCCTTGGGACTCCATTGCCTCACTAAGCCCTTCTAACTTTAGCTTATCCTTTAAAGTTCAGGTTATGTCACTTTCTCAGGAAGTTTCTCCTTGATCCCCTGAACTAGGTTTAGTTTCTCTGTGAAATGCGCGTATGTTTACTCTTTCTGCATCATTTTTGTTTATTTTTCTTGCTATGATGTAAACACAATATGGGTCGGGCTTGGGTCTCCTGTATTCTCTGCAATTTTCCAAGAGATTCAACAGTGGGGACTATGCTAGCAATTTGTACATATTTTATTTAATATTTATTGCAATGGCATTAGCTAATTAATATTTCCATTTTATAGATGAAGAAATTGAGAGTCTGAAAGCCAGGCATTAGGAGCTATGATTAAAAAGCCCATGTTGGTGTGAATACATGGTTGGTACTACTTACTAACAGATTAATACAGAAGGCTAGGATTTAATGATAAATGTATATTAAATAAATATGCAGAGAAGTTAAAGTGATTTTAAAGGAGACTGGGGTTAAATCAGAGGTTTGAAGACAGTGGTAAAGGTTTGGGATGGCATCTAGAGGAGAAGAGAAAAGAAGCTGACAAAGGATAAATGGAATTGTCTAGCTATTTTGAAGGCCTCGGTGGTGGTAGCAACTGTAACTTTGAAATGGTACCAACCAGGACAACTGGGTGACGTTCTCCAGATCTACCCTGCCTGTTTGGCCTCTCATCTTCAGTCCCATTTTCCATTTTTGAGCTTGGGCTTCCCAGGTACTTTCCCACATCTGCACATCTTTATTTCTGCCATCCTATTCTTTAGGGGTGATTTCCACTGTCTCAGCAGCAATTTCTCATTGCAGTCTAACTCACAGAAACACCAGTGGCTGAGAAGGGGGCAGTGTGTGGGCAGGGGCAGCAGGAACCCAATGCAGGTAAGACCCAGAGCTGGAAAGAGGTGAACAGTGAGAGTGAGCTGTTAGGGGGATTGGAGGTACAGGAGAAAGTAGTTCAAAAAGAAAGCTGTCAGATGCAAGTTAGATAAGGAAAGGAGTAAGAATATGGGGGTGGATTGGGAAAGTGCACATCAGGTTGAAGGTAATCTGAGCTTGAAAAATTGTTAATAGTTCCAAGGATGTCACCCCTTGGTCAAAACACTCTAAATAGCTCCCCAAATTCAAAAGGACTATAATATCCTGATTTTCAACTTGGAAAATAGATCTACCCAACCTATTCGGCCTCTTGTCTTCAGTCCCATTTTCCATTATTGAGCTTGGGCTTTCCAGGTACTTTCCCACATCTGCCCCTTTATTCCTGCCATCCTTTTCTCCAGGGGTGATTTCCACTGTCTCAGCAGCTGTTTCCTCATTGCAGTTTAACTCACGGAAACACTAGAGTGGAGGGGCTGAGAAAGGGGAAGTCTGGCACCAACAGGGTAGGCCAAAAAGTAAAAGGACAAGTCTAACACTGGAGGCTTCAAATGAGCCACAGATGAAAAAATGTCAACATACTAAAGCCAAAGGAAGAAGATACTTACTCAGGTCCTTAGATTGCACACTGATGTGTCATTTTGAAAGTGTTTTGGAAAGTTGAGCTTGTGTCTGAGCATCCACAATAAAACTCACCCTTTGCTAAGAGGAAAGAGGTAAGCATGACATGATTTGATCGCTCATTAATCATGGAAGGCAAGTAGGTGACAGAACAAAAGCCAAAATGAGTGTGATATCAGATTGTCTGGCTCTCCAGTGGCTCCCATTGGGGGTTGGAAGTGGAAGATGATACTGTGGATCCAGATCGACCCTCCTCTGATGGTTATTTGCAGGAAACCTCTAGCAGTCAAGTGATGACTTTCAGGAAAAATGGAATTTGTCTGGTTTATGTCCATGCTGCCAACACCCATGCACATGGCTGACATATAATGAATAGCAAATAAATGTTTGTTAACTGAATCCGTGAATATTTTGACTATTAGAAACAGACTTTCTTAGAAATTGGTTGTGAAATTGGTTTTTAATTGTGCTAGGAGGTTATTGAGAGGTACTATTGTCCGTGTTTCCTGTATAGGTTACTGGATTTCTCTTCCATTATTAATCAATTGCTTCATCTTAATGATCAGGTTAATGGAGTTTTTATGTTCTTTATTTATATGAAAATAACCTACAAATTCTTATGAAATCCTTATAGACACAGATTTAGAATTTAGTGTGCATTTTAAAATCACTAACTACAAAGTGGAGAAACATCCCACTATGGGATTATATATTATAGTTTTGGTCAACAATTCTGTTATGCTCTTTTCTGCAAGTAGAAGTCATAAAATTAAAAAAAAAAAAAATCATTGTTTATATTTGATTCTTTAGCTTTTTGTGTTTTAAGAAATCATTGCTTTCACCTGAAGTTAGTAAGTGTTCTGGACCCTATAAATGACATAATGTTTCCAGAATTTTTCCTTAGGCTATGCAATAGCAAAAGTCAGGCACTGCAAGACTCAAGGTAAACTAAGGGCAGGCTCATATTTATGGTAATAAAATGTTCCCGACAGTATTCACATGCTTAAATAGAAGTGAGTAGTAAAATAATAAAAAAAGAGAGAGAGAAAGAAAATATGCTCCAATATGTGCCTTAAGTTTTGTCTTGTTTTCATCTTGTTTGTTGTTTGCTTGTGAATTTCTTTGCTTTTTCATTCTTAGCCTAACTGTTCTCAGTGAACAGATTACATTCCATGAGAAAGCAGAGCTGCTACAAGGGATACTTCATCCTCAAAACCTTGTGTTTTTTTAAGTTCTTAGAAATGGAAAAATGAACTAGCATATTGTCCTCAGCTATCAGAGAAATTCCCAGAGAGTAGATTTTAAGAGTGAGAGTATGTTTAAGATACTTGTTGGAAAATACACTTCCTGGTCCCTAAATTCCTAAGAATCTATCAACATGTTTCATTTCTACTTCTTTGGAAAAAAGCTGTTTCACAACCTCTAATCTTTACTTGTATAAGGAAAACCAAAACCCAAACCCCAAAACCCTACTAAATCACCTAACCTCATTTTGGGTTTTCTTGAGGTTATTCAGGGTTAAGTAAATAATAAACAGTATGTGTTGACTCATTTGTTTATGGAGGGCTAATTGTGAAAGAAAGGAGTCTCTGACTGAGGACTGGTCACTGTTATGCTCTCACTCACTCACTGATGTCTAACAAGGAGCAAGTAACTTGATTAAATAGTTGTTAGGAGTTTCTTACTTTCTGTGCTAGCATTTATTCATGTTTGTGCTGTTGATTAGGGCATAAATGAAAGTTTACTTTGACACTAAATTGTCAGAGTAATCATTGGTACAAAATATTTAATGACCCATGTCTCGACAGCTATATGATCACTTCCGTATTTTCCTGTGAAAAAAATAAGTGGTCTACCGAATCCTAGCTTTTAAGTCCTTTGAGAATTTGGAGTAGAAGGTAAAACAGCACAGTTAGCAGGACAGAAAAAAAGTAAAACAAAGTCATCCTCGGACAGATTTGGGAAAAGTTATCCCAGAATACTTTAAAAGCAGAAGGAAAACAGTGCAGAATAAAAGAAAGAGCTCCTGAGGATGAAAAACATTAGAGCAGGAATAAAAATGTTAGTGAAGTTTGAAAGATATTCATTTCCTCATAGCTAAACAAATAAATAAAGAGATACAATATAAGCAAAAGGATAAAGAATATTAGAGGTAGACAGTCAAGCTCAAGGATTTGACATCCAGCTAATTTTAGTTTCAAAAAGAGGGCAGTATTCATGGAGAGAAGAAAAATAGCAACGCAATACCAGAAAATGTTCTATAACTGAAGTTATCAGTTTCTAGACTAAAAGGTCTGGCCAGGTATCCAGCACATAAATGAGAAATGAGTCATGCTAAGCCTCATCATGGCAAGAGTCCAGAATACCAAGAAGAAGATGACCCTAAAATCTTCCAAAGAGAACCAAAGCAGAGCATATACACAAAGGGACAGATATCAAGATGACAGATTTTTAAGGGCAACAATAGTAACTGGTGGACAAAGGAGCAAGTTGGCCATGAAAATTAACTTTTCAACCTAGAATTATACGTCCAGCCAAATTGTTGCAGCTAGAATAAGACAATTTGAGACATTGGAGTTCTAAAAAATGTACCTCTCTTATAAACACTCTTAGGAAGTGAACAGATGATCTGCTACAACAAAAAGAGAGAGAAGCCATGAATGAGGATGACCTGGGATCTAGAAAATAGAGTCCAGCAGGAGAGAAGAAATACCTAGGATGTGGGTAAGGGGAAAGGCCATGGGCCAGCTGAGCAGCAGGTATAGCTGACAACAGGCTGGAGCAGGCTAGGGAGTGCTCCTGGAGCCATGCAGCAAAGAAAGAGTAGTTGGAACTCTTTGATTAGGAAGTTTGATTAGTATTAACGGAGTTTTTTTTTTTTTTAAATAGTCCTTTCAAAGAATTTGGGTAAGAATTAGTGTCGCGTGTATAGAAAATTAAAAAAATTCAAAAATTGACAATTCTAAGAGAAACAAAATTTTAGTACATGATGTGGATCGGTTGTGGATAATATTTAAGCCCTGTTAATTTGAACTATGACCACTGGTTTAACGTTTGTGATATTGAGAGGAGTGATATTGAGAGGGGGTTGGCAGAAGGGGAGTGAGAGAGCAAGTTTGTGGGAATACAAAACAGGTTAATTTCCATTCTTCATAGGAGGAAACTGATCAATAATGTTTGAAACTTTCAAGTCAAAAATAGATATGTAAGTCTGTCATTTAGAAGTATAGAGACAGAGACCAGAAGAGAAAGGAGTTGAAATTAGTTTCCTCTGGAGAAAGCCCAGAGAGGTGTAAAAGGGTGGGTGCGGTAGAAAAGACTCTTTTTTCTTATTATAAGTTTTGTAGTATTATTTTTTAAAGCTAAGAACATAAATTCTTATTATTCTTATTATTTTGAGACAAAGTCCACTCTCTTGCCCAGTCTAGAATTCAGTGGCGTGATCATAGCTCACTGCAGCCTTGGAACTCCCGGTTCAAGGGATCTTCTTGCTATTTGTGTGTGTGTGTGTGTGTGTGTGTGTGTGTGTGTGTGTGTCCGCGCGCACGCGCATGCATGTGTTTGTGCGTGTGTGTGTTTAGAAAAGAGTCTCACGATGCTACCCAAGCAGGTATCCAACTCCTGAACTCAAGCAGTTTTCCTGCCTCAGCCTCCTAAAGTGTTGGAATTACAGGTGTGAGCCATCTAATCTGGCACACATGATTATCTTGATATTTAAAAAGGCAGTAACAGAGGCTGAAGGAAACCTCTGGGTTCTTGTTCTGGTGAGTGTTTATATCTGGTCATGAAGCCCTAGAGCTTGTGTGGTGGGTGATTATTGGCTGGAATAAGTTTAGTGCTCAGCCAATGAAATGGAAGAAGGAGACATGAAGTAAGTATACTCCCAGGCTAATTCCAGCTCCACCATCTTCCTTATGACCTTGTTGGATGGATATTGAGGAACGCAGGACTCACTCTGCAAGCTACTGCCAATAGAGAGCCGTTAGCTGGCAGTCGATGGTCATGGCTGAAAAGAGTGAACCTGGGACGTCCTGCCAAGTTGCTTCATTTTCCTGGGCCTCAGTTTCTCTCATGACTCTTTAGCAGAGAAGATAGGGAAATCCCACCTCAGACTCACATCCACAGAGAAGGGTGGTTGTCTGTGTGGAAATAAAGATATACTGGAAAATGTAAACTTGTTATCTACATGGCTAGCTTCATCCAGTTGTGAAAGGGTAGTGAAGAGTTTGAAGACTTTCCTTGGAATAACACAGGTCTAACTACTTTGAGTAGTTGTTGGATACTCTAAGAGGATGGGGGAGGAGAAGAAAGGAGCAAAAGGAAACTGATCTTGCTTCAACATCCTGGTGTCGACAGTGAGGGAACCATTAAACTCAATACATGAAATCTTTTTTTTTTTTTTTTAACATCCAATGACCTCTGAACTTTTTATTGGCCTCCTGCTCCCCAAAGGGTCCCCTACTTCTGCTGGCCTAGTGTCTCAGAACTTTGGTGTCATTGGTCTCAGACACCACTTTGCCATCCACTATCCTGTGGGTGGTGGTCTTTTGGATGGCTTGCATGGATTTGCTGCTGTCCAGGGCATCACCAAGACTGAAGTCCTCGCCATCTTCCAGCAGGAGGAGGTAGGTGGCAATCTCAGTCTCCAGCTTGACCTTGATGTTCAGCAGAGCCTCGCACTCCTGGGCCTGGCCCTGTCCCTCTGCCCAGGTCTGTGCCAGCTCTGACTCCAGGTGCAGCAGGATCCCACTGAGCTGCTCCATCTGCAGGGCATAGCTGGCCTCCACCTTCCTCAGGCTGTTCTCCAAGCTGATCTTTGTGTTTCTCATGGAATCCAGGTCAATCTCCAAGGACTGGACTGTACGTCTCAGCTCTGTGAGTGTCATCTCAGCAGCTCCAACCTCAGTGGACTGTGTGGTGACCACAGTGGTGCTCTCCCCAATCTGCTGAGACCAGTACTTGTCCAGCTCCTCTCGGTTCTTCTGAGCCAGCTCGTCATATTGAGCCCACCTGTCTGCCATGATCTTGGCGAGGTCTTGAGATCTGGGGGCATCTACCTCCATGGTCAACCCAGAGCTGGCAATCTGGGCTTGTAGGCCTTTTACTTCCTCTTTGTGGTTCTTCTTCATGAGAGCAGTTCCTCCTTGAAAGCCTCGATCTCTGTCTCCAGCTGCAGCCGAATGACATTGGTGTCATCGATGACCTTGCAGAGCCCGTGGATGTCACTCTCCACAGACTGGCGCATGGCCAGCTCTGTCTCATACTTGACTCTAAAGTCATCAGCAGCAAAACAGGCATTGTCCACAGTATTTGCGAAGATCTGAGCTCTCAGGTCCTTGATGGTCTTGAAATAATGGCCCCAGTCTCTGACCTGGGGTTCCTTCTTCTCCAGATGCTCCTGGATTTTGCTCTCCAGCTTCCAGTTCTCTGTTTCCAGACTCCTCACTCTGTCCAGGTAGGAGGCCAGGCAGTCGTTTGGGCTTTGCATGGTCTCCTTCTCATTCTGGATGCCTCCTATTCCTGCCAGACCTGCAGCCCTCCCCATGGCCAGGACCCTGGCCCTCATGCCACCCTGGAAGCTGGTGGCGTGGGACACGTAGATGCGGGAACCAGAGCCCCTGGCGCCTGCATAGACGCTAGCCATGCTGCTGACCCACTGGGTGCCATAGCTGGGCACCTGGATGGAGCCCAGGGACCAGTTGTTGGTGGAGAACCTGGAGTGGGTGGTGAAGCTCATGCTGCCCAGGGAGGAGAACGAGAGGACAGGACTCAGAAAACTTCTAAAAATTACTAATTACATAATGTCCTACTTTATAAGCATGAAAGCTGACAAAATTGCCACCAGAAACTTTAATCTGGAGTTTATCCCTGAAGTCCCTTCTAGGTTGCATGCAGGAGCACATTCAGTCAAATTGTGAAATTGCTGTTTTCCTCTGCAGATGGGATTGTCCAAAAGGAGCAGAAAGTCAGGAGAGAAGTTGGAGCTGCACATCCTCAGTGAGTTGCGCTTTCTGTTAAACACAGATAATTAAAAGTTGAATGAAACTCACAGTTGAGAAATACCGAGTTAGGCTAAATTAATAAAATGTGGTAAGTGACTGTGATTCACGTAGTTGAGCTTCAGCATCAATCTGCAGGGAATAAAGAAGCAGCTGAGCTGTCAAAATGAACAAAAGCAGTTGCTAAAGTTGGCAGTAAATGAGGGAATGGCAGGAATTTCCAGAGTTCAGACTTCTTGTAGTCGACACAGGAGTAAGCAGCCATGAGACTTTCTTTTTTTTTGAAATTAAAAGGAAAGTGAAGCTAATTCTTTATCTTCAATTAGCAAGTGATTACCATATATCAGGGACATGAATATAACTTTTTTTTAAAGTTTGTATTATAAAAATAAATTTGAGTATGCAGATAAGCAAAAAAGATATCACTTCTAATCCAAGTACACAGACGTAATCACTAACAAAACTTAGTAGATGTCCTTTAAGAACTTCGTTACACTTATTAACCAACTATTAGCAAGATATGCACGTGATCATACAATATTTATTAATTTTATCTGTATGTTTTACATTTGAATGTCAATTCCATTCTGTAAGAATAAATCTAAACCACTGCAAATGTGATTCAGGCAACCAGAATGTTATTGATGACTTATTTATGAGATTATTTTCCTTGTACTGTTTGAGGGATTTTTTTTTCAAACCTAGTGCAGGATTTCTTTGTGAGTCGTAGTACAGCTAAGAGCAAGTATAGCCTTTTTAGTCTACCATTCCAAATGTGAGACATTTTCTGAAGCATCTATGATATCAAACTTCTGTAAATTTGATAGCTGGCAGTCTCTGTTTCTTAGTGGAGTCAATTAGGTTAGAGTTTTATTAACGTGAAAATTAGTTTTGCATATGAATATATTATTAGGAATTTAGAAGATGTGTGTTTTCTGGATTCCCAACCTATGTTTTTCTCTAATAAATTTGAATGTATTCTACAAACCCCACTTTCCTGAATACCGAGGGCTCTTGATTGACAATTGTTTTTCTTTGAAATAAAGATGGATAACTAGGAAGATGTATTGTGGAATGGAAAAACAGCAACGATAAAAATTTCCTGCTATTTCTACTTTCAGAGTTTTCCTTATGACCTACCCTTAGCTTTATCTGAGGGGTGATATAGATTGGGTAGCCTCTGTTTGTGTGTGTGTAGGGGGGTGGGCTTATAGCCGAATTGAAAAATAGCTCATGAGTGATACTCTTTTCTGGTTTCCTACTTTTCACTTTCTCTTTTTAAATAGTAGGATTTTTTTTTTCACTAAAAAGTTTTATTTTACTGTTTTTGCCTAAACTGCCTCTCTTCCTCTCTGTATCGATGAGTCAGGATCACATGTGATCATCATTCATTCATTCATTTATTCAACAAATATTGTTTGAGGGCTATGTGCAAGTGAGTCAATCCTCCTTTGAAAAAAAAAAGAAATGCTGACAGGTGGAAGCACGTCACTCTTTATGCCTACTCTCCTGGGAAAGAAGAAACAAAGTGTTCATTTATGTAAAAAGTAGTGAAGGAACGGACTGTAAAATTTTTCTTTATGTTCTTGGTAGCAAGAACTAATCTGAATAAACTGTTCTTAAATTAATGATATTCCAAGCTATAAAACAGTAGGATGTAACACATTAATGTCTTTCAGTCAATATTGCAATCAATTTTTTGTGTGGTACTGTTTATTAATATTTAGTATATTAAATATATAAAATTTGCATATTTTAACATGAATTTATTGTTTTTGTTCAGTTCTTCAAGCATTGTTTTTTAAAAAAGCTTGATCCCCGAGGATGTATTAGGATAACATGAAATTCCATACTCTACTGAAAAGCTGTATTGATTTCAGTTCATATATTACAACATCTGCCCTAATTCTCAATATTATTATACACCAAAAATAATGAAGTGGCAAGTTATCTGAGAAATTTGCAATCCACAGCACACATTTTCTTTGGATAGTTTTGGATTTCACAACTTGAGAAAACAGGCCCAGAAGAAGCTGGAAAATATATTAGTCAATGGATGATGGAGTATTGGATTTTGGCTCTGCGTAGATTTCAAATCCCAATGGCGAGAAAGGAAAAATAGAATGCATTACACATATAGGGATAATGTGAGATGTCAGTGACACTTATTTAATTTTACCTTAAATAACAAATTTGTTTTGAATGTCATTTAATGTCTTACCAGCACGTTTCTCAGAAACGTGAATCACTGCCGGTTGAGTCCCTAATTTGAGGTCCCAGGCCTCAGCCTACCTGCAAGAAAGGCAGTAACTACGTGGTGTTAATTAAACTGTTTCCCCTCTGCTTGCCTCCTCTTAGTGTTGTGTGCTGAAAAATGTATATTCTGGCATTCCCGCTTTCCTTGAATGTCCTGCCCGAATATACTCAGACCTAGGATGGCATATTAGAGAAACATTTCTTTTCCAAGCTGGGTGAATCACTGAATTTCAGCTCTCTGTGACTACGGTGGAGAAGCTGTTGACAAAGGGTTGTCTGCAGGGGTCACCTTTGACTCCCTTATCCTTTTCTTTATCTCCACCTTATACCCATCCATAGTTTTATGAACTCTGCCTTCCTTTCCCTATTGTCAGGAATTCTCTTTCTGATTCTGAATACTAAACCAGAATTAGACGTGGAAGTCTAATAAAGATTATTACCTTTACTATTGCTAAAACTGGATTGGGAAATGAAACCTGAATTGATGGTCAAAATGAGGCTTCTCACTGCTTTAACCAACCTTGAATCTCAGGACTCATCTGGGGAAACCATGGTACAGCCTACACATGTGTAGCAGGCGGCACAGGGAATGGGAACTCACCGCACAGCCCTGAGGAGAAACCCTGAGAACAGGGATCTATTAGGAAACATGGGCCCGCTGACCTGCTTCTGAGAGGCAGTCCCTGGACGACGGTTTGTTAGTGTGTGGAGGACTCCAGTGGTGAAGGGCGACGACGCCTCCCTCATGCAGGCCTGTCCCCAAAGGCAGCCAGAGGCAAAGCCTGCACAGTGGAGCTGTTTCCTTTCCTCTGTGCTGTCAGTTTTAGGTCAATCCGTTCTCCTGGGAGCAGGGTGAGCAGGTGGGTTGGTGGAGTGGTGGAGAGGAGGTCTGAAGCCACCTTCCATACTTTTTTAGTAGTATTTGTATTTTATGTGTCGTTGGTGGGAAATGTGGAGAGAAGGAAAAATGAGTGCATTTCCATACCATTCTCCTCAATCATCAACTTAAATCAGGCCTTCAAGATATCTACATTGAATTGATGACTGACTGCACTTAAAACCCACTGGAATAGATGTTCTCTTAAAAATAAGATTAAGAGAACATTTAATCTTGATTGTTTGGATGTAATCCAAAATCCATGCTATCTTGCCATGACATTCTAGTCTTTTTATCCCCAGGTCCATGATAAACTATTCAGTCTGATTTGTCACCACACTCTCTGTCAACATTTGCTCCAGGCTTATCAAACTCTGCGGTTATCCAAGCATCCATGTCTTTGCCTGCCCCTTTCCCTTCATTTTTGCTGCTCTCTTCCTGGGAAATATATCCCCTTGCTTTCTTTATCTGGATAGATCTCACTGAGCCTTCAGAACTCAGCCTAGGCATAATTAGCTCCTGCTGGACACCTTCACTGAATTATTGAGCTGTGCCACCTCAAGTGGGATTTGGTTTCTTCCAACTTTCCTTACAGTATTTCCTGCTTGAATACTGTGATGGGGCACAGGTCTTCCTAGCTGCATGTTCATATTGAATGTAGTGCCTAGCATATAATAAACCATTGATAACTATTGTTAGCATCTCTCACGTTGCTTCCTTCTTTAAACAAAGCCATAATTTCAGTATTTGTTAGGTTCTCAAATGTGCATTACAATAAAAATTGCCTAGATTTGGATAGACATAGGCTTACAGATTGTTTATAAAAATCTTGATGGCTTTGCGGATATTGGAAGAATGTTTTTCTCACTAAATAGTATTTTTGTTTTTCTGTTATTCTTTCAAAATATAAATAAGATGATTTTAATAAACTTTTTCTAGTGTTTGTAGTGATCAAATTGTAATAAAAATTGCTGTATGTCATTATTCAAATTCTCAGATGTTCATTTTTAACAACTTCCAAACCTTCATGAAGAGAAGTTTTTACTCTGACTCAAGTTGTCTAGATGGTGTAATTGTGAAATGGATTTCTTCCAAATTTAGTTACATGCTGTATCAAGCAGTAAAAATGAAGGATGGAGTGTGTAGGAAACAGAAAATATGTTATGTTACCCTTTTCTGAAAGGCATCCTGAAACCTTATTGAATAGATGTTAAATATTTTACACAAAAGAAAGGTTGCACCCCCCATGAGAGTGAGAGAGTTGAGAGCTGATTTGTTACGTTCAGGTTGAAGTGGAAAGTGACTGCATGGTTAGCCTTTAACCTATGTTTAAATCCACTGGGAAGAAAAGCCAAAATGATTTTCGGGATAAACTGACTTGTTTATCTTTGTGCTCAAATCTGTCCAGTCAAGTAAAAATATTCACATGGTGTGTATTGTGATATGATTATCTGGGGACTGAAAAATGTGGTATGAATTACAAAGATTGGATCTGGAATTCTTCATAAAACCTTTACTGTTTCATAGTTTTTTCCTAACTTACAAAGAGCTTTTATATTTGTAAGAAGATAGGTTTATTCATTCAACCTTTAATAAATATATATTGAGCACCTTTTTTGTGTAAGTATTTTTCTGTGCATAAGAAACATCGTAGTCATTTAAAAATGTTCTGTAGGTTTTTTTGGGGGTAGTTTAAGAGTTTTTAATTGATTTATTTTTAGTTTTATATGTAAATTTAGGGAAAATTTGCTAGAACAGTAAAAGTGCCCTGGATATTTTTAAATCTGTGTTTACTAATTGTTTACATTTGTTTCATTTGCTTTATCATTTGTATTTATATGTATTTGTAAAATTTATATGAATATATATATAATTGAAATTTGTAATTACAAATTTATAAACTCATAATAAGTTGTTTGCAATACAAATGTATAATTTATTTGTATATTTGATGTTTATATTTACATGTATATTCATATATATGATCATAGTTTATTTTCTTAACCATTTTAGGATAAACTGGAGATACTGTACCCTTTTACAATAATTCTTCTTGTATACTTGCTAAAATTGGGGGATTTTCTTACCTTATCATTGTATAAGTATTGAAATCATGTGCTTTATCATTGGTGCAATACTATTATCTAATACACAGCCCATGTTTAAATTCTATCAGTAATTCCAATAATTTCCTTTATAGCTATTTTTTCTCTGATCCAGGTTCCACCTCATAGTGGATTCGTAAGGAACCAGTCCCATCATGTGCTGCCCTTGGTTTTTAGCCAACTTTAAGGTAGAACAGTTTGAGTCTTTTTTGACTGTTTTGACCGATATTTTTAAAGAGAATGGACCAGTTCTTCTGTAGTATGACCTTCAATTTGGATTTGTGGGATAGTTTTTCATGATTGTATTCAAGTTATCCATTTACAACAGAAATACCACAGCAATGGAATCATGTGATGTTGGCTTGGTCCAAAACTGCTTATCATTAAGGTTATGTCAGCCAGGTCTCTCCATTGTAAAATAATTTTCCCTTTGATTTAATAATATGGGGGAACGATCCAAGATGGCTGACCGCTAACATCTCAAGATTGTAGCTCCCACTGAAAATGCAGAGAACAAAAATTTGCCACACTTTCAGACAAATTTTGGTCGCTCACGGAACAGAAGATTCCCAGTGGAGGAGCAGCACGGGTTGCCAGCATGACTCTTGTGGCCGGCGCAGCAGTTTTGCCGGCATCTCGGCGCGGCAGCTCTTGGTGCAGAGTAAACGGGACTGGTTCCCCTTCTGACTGAGGTTTGGAGCTCCGGGAAGGCAGAGTCTCCTATACTGACTCAAGAAGGAAGTCAGACTGGAGATTCCCGGGCAGAAAAGCACCATCAGTCTTAACGCCGCAGTTTTGGCCAGCGCAGTGGGTTGCTCATATTCGGCCCTGGGAACTAACAACTTGGACCTCTACTCAGAGACCTAATTTGAAAGTTGGTAATTACAAAGATGACAGGTGGATAAACTTACAATGATGGGAAGAAACCAGCATAAAAAGGCTGAGAATACTCAAAATCAGAATGCCTCTCCCTCTGAATAGGATCACAGTTCCTCATCAACAAGGGAACAAGGCTTGATGGAGAACGAGTGCATCCCAATAACAGAATCAGGCTTCAGAACATGGATAATAAGAAACTTCAGTGAGTTAAAAGAACATGTTGTAGCCCAACGTAAAGAAACTAAGAACTTTGAAAAAAGGTTTGACGAAATCCTAATGAGAATAGACAATTTAGAGAGGAATATAAGTGAATTAATGGAACTGAAGAATACAATATGGGAACTCCGAGAAGTATGCACAGGTTTAAACACTCGAATTGATCAAGCAGAAGAAGGGAATATCAGAGGTCGAAGACCAACTTAATGAAATAAAACGAGAAGACAAGAATAGAGAAAAAAGGATAAAAAGGAATGAGCAAAGTCTCCAAGAAATATGGGACTACGTGAAAAGACCTAATCTATGTTTGATAGGTATACCTGAATGCGACAGAGAGAATGAATTCAAGCTAGAAAAGACTCTTCAGGATATTATTCAGGAAAACTTTCCCAACCTAGCAAAGCAGGACAATATTCAACCTCAGGTAATACAGAGAACACCACAAAGATATTCCTCAAGAAGAGCAACCCCAAGGCACATAATCCTTAGATCCACCAGGGTTGAAAGGAAGGAGAAAATAGTAAGGGCAGCCAGAGAGAAAGGTCAGGTTACCCACAAAGGGAAGCCCATCAGACTTACAGCAGATCTCTCAGCAGAAACCCTACAAGCCAGAAGAGAGTGGGGGCCAATATTCAACATCCTTAAAGAAAAGAACTTTCAGCCCAGAATTTCATATCCTGCCAAACTAAGCTTCACAACTGAAGGAAAAATAAAATCTTTTATGAATAAGCAAGTACTCAGAGATTTTATTACCACCAGGCCTGCTTTACAAGAGCTTCTGAAAGAAGCATTACACATAGAAAGAAACAACCAGTATTAGCCTTTCTAAAAATATACCAAAAAGTAAGGAGCATCAACATAAAGAAGAATTTACATCAACGAATGGATAAAACAGCCAGTTAACAACAAATAGCAGTAATCCTAAATTTAAATCGACTAAATCCCCCAATTAAAAGATACAGCCAAAACCCAACGATATGCTACATCCGGATCCATTTCACATGCAAGGATACACAAAGACTCAAAACAAAGGGATGGAGAAAGATTTACCAACCAAATGGAAAGCAAAACTAAACAAATAAATAAATAACAGGAGTTGCAATTCTTGTATCTGATAAAATAGATTTTAAAGCACCAAAGATATAGTGGTAAAAGGATCAATGCAGCAATAAGAGCTAATGATCTTAACACCCAGATACATAGAGACTTAGACTCAATGAGACAGAAAATTAAGAAGGATATCAAGGACTTGAACTCAGATCCGGAACAAGTAAACTTAATAAATATTTATAGAGCCCTCCACTTTAAACACACAAAATATACATTCTTGTCAATACCACATCACACCTACTAATATGTTTAAATGAAATATTGATTGGCCATTATTGATACCCATTTCTTTTAGAATAAAGCAACATTTCCGTTCTCTCTCCATCTTTTTTTCTTCTTTCTTCCTCTCCTTCACTCCTTTTTTTTCTTTCCTTCTCTCAAAAAAAAAAAAAAAAAAAGAAAAAGAAAAAAAATAATATGTCAGCCAGGTCTCTCCATTGTAAAATAATTTTCCCTTTGATTTAATAAGTAGTTTGTGGCGAGATGCACTGGCACCACATAAATGATGCTCCTTAACATTTTTATTCACTGATTTTAGCTTTCATGGGTGCTTTTCTTCTTGTTACTTCTGCATTTATTAGAGTAGTGTTGTACTACTCAAGAATGATTTCTTCTCCATTTATTTATTCATTGTTCCAGAATTTTTTCATTGTCTGGTAGGAGCCTTTTCACGCTGGTCTCTTGTCCTTTTGTTATGTCTACATAACTTTTTGTGTACTTTCTTGTGCTGTAAGTCAAATATTCTAGGCACATTTGTGCCCTCATTGTCCCAGACCTGGAATCAGGCTTTTCTCTAGGGAGCCTTGATGCTGCTTAGTGTAAAATGGCATTTAGAAACTAACATCTGAGTGCTGGGTATGATCATGACTACTGGCCTTCTTGTTCCTAGGCTTCGTCAGCAAACAGAGCTGGGAAATGTGTGTGTGTGAATGTGGGTGTACATGCAGCTCCGTCTATACTTATGTCAGTATCTATTCAGTGTTAACCATGCATTCATACTGATACCTCCAATTCCAATTCGATATCACAGGACATATTTTAAACATCTCCATTTTCATAGTTGTAAATCCCTTTGTGATGGTTAGTTTTATATATCACCTTGGCCAGAATATGGTAACCAGTTATATGGTCAAACCCCAGTCTAGATGTTGCTGTGAAGGGATTTTAGATGTGATTAACATTTAAATCAGTAGACTTTGAACAAAGCAGATTACTCTGCATGTGGTGGGCGGGACTCATCTGACCGAGGTCCCTCACGGAACATGGAATTTCACCTTCAGACTGCCTTTGTATTCCAGACTGCAGCACCAACTGTTTCCTGGGTCTCCAGCCTGCCAGCCTGCTCTGTAGATTTTACATTTGCCAGCCCCCATCATCATGTGAGCCAGCTCCTTAAAATAAATCACTCTATCTTTTTTCTGTATTCATATCTATATCTATATCCTCATATCAATATCTGTGTCCATATCTACATCCATCTATTGTCTGTATCTATATCTATATACCTCCTTTTGGTTCTGTTTATCCTAGGAGCCCTAATGCATCCTTCTAGACTAGAAAATAGTTTCAGAATTGCTAACCCACACCACTGTGAAGTGCCAGTTTCCAAACAAGAGTTCAATATTTGTTCGCAAAACTCTTCGAAGGTAACATTATATACCATAAAATGCACAAAATTAAGTGTAAAATACAACAAATTTAGGAAATGCATTCACTGATGTAAAGCACACACATCTGCAAGACATAAAATAGTTTCTTCATCTCAGAAAGTTGCCTCAAACCCCTTCTGAGTCAATACCCTCGCCTTTCATGTCATTATTGTTTTCCTGATTTTATTGACCATAGATTAATTTTTTCTGTTTTAGAATTTCATTTATATGTACTCTACTATATTCAAATTCTTCAGCACAGCACAGTATCTGTAAGATTTATTCATGTTTTATTATAATAGTTCTGTTTTGTTGCTGAATAGTATTCCATTTGTGAATATATTCTAATTTATCTGTTTTCCTGTTAATGGACGCTTGAGTTTTTTCTTTTGGGGGCTGTAATGAATAAACTACTGTAAATATTTGTGTACCAGTCTTTGTGTGAACAGATTTCTTTTATTTCTCTTTAATAAGTACCTAGAAATGAAGTGCTAAGTTGTAGTAGGGGCGAATATTTAACTTTACACGAAACTGAGGAGCACTTGTCCAAAGGGGTTGTACCATTTACATTCTCATCAGCAGTGAATGAGAGTTCAAATTGTATCTGCATCACTCGATATTCTCAGTCTATTTAATTTTAGTTATTCTAGTTGCTATACATGGTATTTTATTGTGACTTTAATTGGAATATCCTGATGATGAATTAATGATATTGACCACCTTTGTGAGCTTAATGACTATTGTACATCTTTCTTTGTAAAGTGTTTGTTCACATTTTTGCGCATTTAAAAAAACTGAGTTTTCTTTTTAACATTTGATATTCTAAAAATTCTTAATATATTCTGGATGTGGGTCTATGATCAGATATACGTTTTGTGAATATTTTCTCCCAGTGGCGGCTGCTTTTTCATTTTCATAGAAATTTTTTTGATGAGCAGATATTTAATTTTGGTGAAGTCCAATATGTCAATATTTTCCTTTTTCTTATTTTCTATGCCTAATCTAAATCTGGTCCTACTGATAGGTAGTAATGCTATTCCTTTACCATTTCTTCTAAAAGCTTTATGTTTTTGAATTTGCAGTTAGGTCTATGATCTATCTCAAATTGATTTTTATGTATGGTGTAAGCAGGAGTTGAGGGTTTTTTTTCCATATGACATAGACTTGTTTATATTTCAACAGTTCAAAGGTTTTCCTTTCTCCACTTAACTGCTTTAGTTCCTTTGTCGAAAATCAACTGGCTAAGTGTGGGTCTCTTTCTGGACTTTATTCTCCATTTGCCTATCCTTGTACCAATATCAAAGTATTTTCATTACCATAGATTTGTAATAAATCTCCAAGTGAGGACCTGTAAGTCTTCCAGATTTGTTCTTTTACAAGATTGTTTTGGCTCTGCATTTCCATGTAAATTTTAGGAGCATCTTCTCAAAGTATATTAAAAATTATCTTGTGTTAGTATTGACATTGTATTAAATCTATAAATCAATTTGAGAAGAATTAACATCTTAACAGTATTGTGTCTTCAATCAATAAACATATATATAGTTCTCTCCTTTTATTTAGCTCTTTAATTTCTTTCAGAAAGTTTATATATATTTTTGGAGGTTTTGTGTGTATTTTATTAAATTTATTCTCAAATATTTAATGTTTTTTGCTGTGTGTTAAAAAATTGTTTTAAATTTTATTTTCCAAACATTTGCTGTTGGTATCTAGGACTGTAATTATATTTTGTATGTTAACCTTGTAACTTACAATGCTATTAATTCACTTGTAAGTTTTAGCAGTTCCTCTTTTAACTTCTGAGAATTTTGTATCATCCTCAAATTGAGTCAGTTTTCTTTCTATTTTTCTGATCTCAATGCCTTTAAATTTGTTGCCATAATGTTGCTCCTAATACTCATTATATTTGTAATATCTATAGGAGCAGAAGGAAAACCTGTATTCATTGTATTATTGGTAAGTTGGGCTGTCTCTGTCTTTTCTTTCTCACTAATCTTTCAAAGGTTTTAGATTCAAAGAGCTAACATTTAGCTTCCTGAATTTTCTCCATAGTTTGTTTTCTGTTTCATTGAGTCCTCCGTCATTTTCTTTCTGCTTAATTCAGGTTTAATTTGCTTATTGTTTTCTAATTTCTGTAGGAAGATACATAGATAACTGATGTTTGAACCTCTCCTCTTTACAAAATAAGCACTTAAATCTATCATTTTTTTCTAAACTCTGATGTAGTAGTACTCACAAGTTTACAAGCACACACGATTTTGTGTCCTTTGAACAACATCCCAAATCCCTGCACCAAATGTTTCAGCCATGCTGTAACAGATGGCATGATATCCTTCTTTATATGGATGAATAGCATTCCGTTGTGAGTATGTACCACATTTTCTGTATCAGTTTATTCACTGACGGACACTCGGTCATATGCTGGCTGTTGTGAACAATGCTGCAACAAAACTGAAAGTGCAGTCACCTCTGTGCAGACTGATTCTGTTTCCTTTGGATATCTTTTCATTCACAGTTTCTGGTGACATTTTGTGATCAGAGAACGTGCTCTGTAAATTTCAGTCTTTGAAAACATTAGCAGTTATTTTGTAACCCAACAGATTTCTAACTTGGTGAACATTCTATGTGTACTTCATAAAAATGTGCATTTTGTAGTTGTTGAATGAATAAAAGGTCATTATATAAAGCTGATAGATTCAGATCATCTATATTCTTATATTTTTATCTTATTGTTCAATAAATTACTAAGAGAGTATTTTTAAAGACTTCCTCTATTATTGTGGATCTGTCTGTTCTCTGACTTACATTCTTTTTTTGTATGACAATTTAAATAAGTACCCCATGAAAATGTATGGTAACTTTTAACATCTTTCATACAGTAAAGACAGTAGACAACAATTACAAGTATTAACAGAAATAAAATAGACCATGGATATGCCAGTTAAACTTTCTACATTCATACCTCAAACATTTTTGGAACCTACTTTGTGCCAGGCCACATGGTAGATACAGATAAACATGTTTCTGCCCTGAGAGTCTCCTTCTCCAGATAGAAAGGTAAATGATGTAAACTCTTAAAAATATAGTGCTGTGTACTCTACAATACAGCAAGTAGTAATTACAAAATTTAAGACTTGTATGTCAGTAAGTAACCTATCTTCATTTTAAATAAATCTCTATTCATCTTAAAGTCTTAAATTATATTTACATATGACATGTCTGGCATATTGAGAAATACTTTCGTGTTATAAAAATACTGTGTGACTTGGTGTCAGTGCTGGCTTTGAGTCCAGACTCTATCACTGGTTGTTTAATCCTAGGCAGTCACCTGAGTCTCAGTTTTCTCATTAGTAAAATTAGATAATTATTAACATTCACATGAAGTAGCTTTTAAGATAAAGTAAGGGAAGAATACATAAAAGATTGCTTTAAAGTGCTATCAAGTGTAAGACATTATTAATAAAATTAATGCAGGTTGCTTCATTGTAGTTCCAATTCACCTAACTCTTTTTACTTTGGCTTTAAAAAACAGACAATTCGATAATATGCTCAGACAACATGTGTATGATATTAGAGTAATTAGAATTTGACTAAATTTGTGATGAATTTGAGTTTGTCATCTGAGAGTTGAGACTTCTTGGGCTGGGAGAAACATTAGAGGTAATATATTCTAGCTCCCTCAGTATCAAACAATGAAACAGACACTCAAGTCACTTCAGTGACTCACCCAAGTCTGTACAGTCAGGTGCTGTAATGGCTAGGTAAGACTGTAATCCTATGCATGTGTGTGTTTGTAATATGAGGAAACTTCTAAAATGAAGGCCCTACCAGATGCCCTTTTGGCCTGGGTTTAAGGGAAGCACTTTAGGAAATATGTGTGGAGAGGGATGGAGGACCAGAGCATGTTGTAATCACATCCAAATTTTTGGTTTTCATCATAAAATCAATAGGAAACTATTGGCATTTGTTATTATGACTCTTGCATCACTGGAGAAGAGACAAAGAGGAGCAAAAGTGATTTGCAGGGTAACTCACCAGTGGGCAATTTCAAGAGAAAATGATGGCTTGGACCAGAAGAAAGTGATGGAGGTGCAGAAGCGTCTATTGATACAATACTTAGGAGGCAAATAGACAGTCTCACTGATAGACTATATACTAAGCGGGCAGTGGTAGTTCAGGATGACTTTTAGGTGTGTGGCTCATGGAACTGGGTGGCCAGGGGTACTGTTACAGAGATAAGAAACATTGGAACAGGCTACTGTTAAGGTTAGGGGTGTGTTAAACTTTGGATGAGATTATGATTTCAACTTTTGAACTGTTGATTTTTGAGATGTTTTTGAAAACATTAAGTGGGGATGCCAAATAGACACTTGATTATAAAGGACTGAATATCAAATGAGGGGCATCAGTGGAGAAGATAAATGAAATGTGAGTCATCCATGTGTATGTATGTGGTAATTGAAGTCACAGACTTGGATAAGCTTGCTTAAGGAAGAGGTACAGAGCTCAAATAAGACTCTGAGTGTTCAAGAGCATCAGTATCCCAAATATCTCTATGCTTAGCCTTGAGATATTTGGGATACTGATGCTCTTGAACACTTCGAGTCTTATTCTATACATTCCATTCTCAGTTGCTATCAGCTCTCACCTGGCTTACTGCATCACCCTTCTTATTGGTCTGTAAGTGGCAGTGGGGAAAGAGTAGGATACCAACTGTCTTAGTCAGTTGTAGCCACTATAGCAAACACACACACACACACACACACACACACACACAAACACCATAGACTTGTGGCTTAAACAACAGAAATCTAATCTTTACCATTCTGAGGGCTGAGAAGCCTAATATCAAAGTGCTGGTGAGTTAAGTTCCTGGTGAGGTTTCCTTTCTTGGTTACAGATGGACACCTTGCATCCTCACATGTTGAAGAGAGACACCATCTCTCTCCTATCCCTTGTTATAATGGCAGGAATTCCATTTATAAGTTCTCCATCTTTATGACTCAATTACCTTCCAAAGCCTACGTCTCCAAATACCATCACCTTGGGGTTTAGAGTTCAACATATTAATTTTTGGGCAGGACACAACCTTCAGTTGACAGCACCAACATTCCTCTGCATGCCGAAGTACTAAGTGTGAGGATTCACTTGTGAGGCTTGCAGGGGAAATGGATATCTTTAGACAAGTTAAGGATATGAGAGAGAGGGGGAATCTAAGAAAAGATACGGAAGATTCCAAAAAATTTTCTGCTTAAACAAAGGCAGTTCTACAGGGCCCAGTGCCAGCATTTGGGATGTGGGGCAGATGTGATTTGAAGTTTTGCTATTAACCAATAAAAGCAAGAATGAAAAGCCTGGTTACAGTATTACTCTTTGAGGGGGGGTACTGGGCTTAGTGTCCAGATACCATTTTCCAATAGAAAGTTAGACTGTGGTGTTTAAAGATCCTATACATTGGTGCCCCCAAATTCTCAAATATTTAGAGAGTAACTTTTTCCTGTTAGTAGTTATTAAACTTCAGTGTACATAAGAAATACCTGGAGAACTTATGAAAAGTGCAGGTTTCTTTGATCTACCCAAAAGTTTCTGTTTTAAGATATAAGAGATGAGGCCTGCAAATTTGCACTTCAACTCCCTGTATGACAGGGGCAAGAGGTTCTCGTTGTCCTGGGATGCAGGTGCTGTGCTAGGTCCTCTGGTGGCAGCCATGTAAATAAGAAATGTTCTTCACTCTCCAAGGACTTACGTTATTTTAATATGATGTGGTAACAAAATTTTGCTAGTTTTTCGTGTGGCCCCAAGCAGAATATTTATTTTAAATTAAATATAATTAAGATGCACTATACATACTGCAAATGCTTTTTTTTTTTTTTTTTGCACCTGTGTAAACTTTCCTCCCAGATGTTTATTTTAAATGAGTCTACCATTTTTGGTTGTTATTACAGTATGTGGATGTGGGATTATATCACCATCTGATATTTGGAGTTTTGAATGTTAGCACTAAATGCTTCTGGCGTTCAACTTTTGGTGGCTGTTCCATTATTGTGTCTTTTGGAAGAGAGTACTTTGCAATCTATATTTGCTTTCTGGTAGCTTTCTAATTTATTATCTAAAATTTTCAAATGTCCTGAAAAATCACATTCAGACCTATGTCACAAAGACAGATTGATGATACAAAGTAGCTTAACAATTATATATTTGATGTTCTTCTCCAATATATTGATTAGTTACTTTACCTCCTAGTTACTTAACCTCCTGAAATCTAGCTTATGCTCATTCTGAAGAAATTGTCTGCACAAGTTGGTGGAGAAAATATTTTTTTTCTTTCATGAGTCACCCAGATTGGAAGATGACTGAATGAGAAATTTCAGACTAAATGTGGCTTTAAGTGTTACTTATTTAAAATTCCTTGGAGGAAAAACTCTATTCATTACATATAAATTATTTTCTTGTCATCAAAAAAACAATTTTCTTACTAGGAAGAAAAACATCCATTTCTAGTTCTGGAGAACTTTTCATTCAAATGTCTCATGGGAGGACCCAGTGAACTGATGCAAGTTGGACAAACTGGAGTTTGGTTGGGGAGCAAGCGCGGGTGATGGAGAAAAATGTTCAAACATCTGGAAAAATGTATCTGGGCAATGAGAGAACCTGTAAATGTTAATAATTCTACCAGTTTAAGAAAGGAGAGCCAATGCTACTCAATGTGTAATGACTCTGATTAGCAAAGCAGCAAGTTAATAACACAACATCTTAAATTTCAGTGAACAAGAAGTTTAAATTACTCTTTGGGTTGCCTTTATTAATGCCCATAGACTGCAGCTCCACAGTACTTTCTCCTCCTTTACAGCCTATATTCTTCAGAAACAGTTTAGATGTGTAACTCACAAACAATTTAAACCTTATAGAAAAACAGAATCAGGGAAGGAAACTACATTTTTTTCCATCTGGGAATGTTAGCATTCTAGGAGTCTGTGAGGCTTGTCCGTGGTTTTGCTAGGGCTACGTTTCTGACAAATACTAAAGCACTATTCTCAAATGTCAGCATTTATTTTTGATGTAAATCTTTGTGTACTATACAGACTGTTTGTGGATGGCTTTTGGAATTCTGTGTGCAAACCTTTGATGTCTCTTTGGGTGTTTGGTGGCGCGGTTTACTGTCCTTGAAGGGGAGTTTGGTGGTTTGGGACTGCAACTAAAATAAGAATAGCAGAGGTTGGTATGAGTTCTAGGAGAGTGAATAAACCATCTTTATCTTATCTAAACATTGAATACATGGTAATTTCATGAAAGCAAATGAAACCAGAAGCCACATCAATCTTTGAAATTCATGAATATATAAGATAAAATTTTAGATATAATCTTTTGGAGAGAAGTGCTTATTTTAACTGGAAGCATTTTTTTTTTGCATAAAATATTTTGAAAAAAACATGTTTGCCATCTTTTTAGAACATTTTTGCATGTATATTTGCAAAAGTTCTATCTAAGAACCTGAATATATATCACACATTATACATATTATATTTTTCATATATTGTATATATTCCCATTTTGTGATGGGAAGGCTCTCAATGGGTTTTAAAGTCAAGACCAGTGGATGCTCTGGGTCAGACGAATGCGGGCTTACTTAGGAAACTCGTGTTTTTGCTGACACCTTTGTTTACCAAAACATACTATAGTTTTGTTTACTTAGTTAAGTAATTTCTGCATAGTCCAACCTGATATTCTTCAGAAATTTCAATTTTCAGACAGCTCCCAGTGGAAGTCATAGAATCCTCGTCTCTCCCTAATTAGAATCAAGTGCTCCCTCTTGCCTTAGTTTTGTTTTGTGATTAGTGGAATCTTAGAAGTGATGTTGAGGGACTGTTTTAGAGGGACTTCCCTGGCCGGGGCCTTTGTTTCTGCCTTCCTGCCTCTGGCTGGCTAGGGTCCTTTGTTTTCACTTTCCCACTTCTGGCAGGCTAAGTAGGGGCTTTGTCTCCGATTTTCCAGTCTCTGGCTCTTGGAGGCGGGGGCTCTGTGACTCAGGGTTGTAAAACAGTAGCCTGGTAAAGGGTTCAAAGATAATTAATGCAGAGGATGTTTGAAAGAACCCCTCTCATTGGACGAGAACATGAATGGGGCGGGAGTAACTCAGGGGTAAAAGCTCTAGCCACCTAAGCAGGACCGGCACCCTCTCCAGGTAGCCTTCCACCGTGTGGAAATTGTCGTTTTGCTCTGCCTAAAAAAATTGCACTATTTCACACTCTTTGGGTCCACAAGTTCTATTTGAGGTGTAACACTCACTGCGACGCCAAGGCCCCTTTCCCCATTCTTCGGTATTAGGAAGGCCAAGAGCCCAAGTTCCCATTGTCCTTACTCTGCTTCTGTGGTGGCCTACCGGTTAGGACTCCTGGTTTTTCACCCAGCCAACCTGGGTTTGACTCCCGGTGTGGGAACCAGGGAATTGGGCCGCAGCTACTCCGGTTACAATATGATAGAGGCAGTCTATCTGTGGTACCAGGGCTTTGGAATCAGGCAGCCTAAAACCGAATCTCAGTTAGGTTCTTAACAAGCTGTGTCACCATGGCAAGTTATTTGATCTTACTGAGCCTAAGTTTGCATTTGCTCATCTGCAAAATGCAGATAATAACATTTCCTTTTTCCCCCCCTCAGAGTTTTCATGAGAATTGAGATATTGCATGTAAAGCATGTAGTGACTGGCATATGTTAATCCAGTAAATGATAATGGTGATAATGATTATCTAAATTAATGTTACTACTGTAAACTGTTTTCATATTTGTGGGACCATTTATTATTTAATTTCCCTATCTCCCACGACATAAAATTGGCTTAGAATGGTAACAGTAGTTAATGACTTGCAAATGAAAGGTGACACATATGCCATATAAGGTATACACATATACCGTTATACTTTTTTTCATGTTTTGGATTTACAATAAGTGACTAGATTGAAGCTTTAATTTATAAATTTCTAATAGCAAGGCTTCTGAGAATCCAGAACTTAGTAAATAGTATACCTCATTTCCTCTGTCAGTGTACTTGCTGAAAATGCAAAGAAATTATCTGAAGGCTTAAATGAATAATTATTTTTTCAAGGTACTAAACTTAAATGCAGTTTAAAGGGGCAAAGAGAAGAGTGAAATAACTACTTTTGAAAACAGAAAATCAGCTTAGCTTGTTCAAGTTCCCAAATTGTCTTAGTAGCTCTAAAGAAACAATACTGTATACCCTGCAAATCAGGAAAGCTCTTGTTATCCCCACTTTACTTTCTTTGTGTTAAAGAGCCTTTATTAAACAACTAAGTTCTTGTTTATGATTCGAATGAATCAGAGACTCTCAGAGAGCAGAGGTTGTGTCCACCCAACATGAACTGCTACTTCCCACTAAGTGCCTGACATTTGGTGTTGGTTGAATGAATTATAAAGCAGGGTCTGGATTTTCTTGGGTCATTAAAGCACTAGTGACTGAGACAATTTAGGGCAAACAAAGATTAGGATGAGTACTTACCATCTGTCTGGCTTGTGTCACAGCCAATCCCTCCAGCTTTTTTCAGGAAATTGGAATATTAAATCTGTGATGAATAAATTATTGCAAAATCATTGTATTTTGGTAGATGGTGCTTATTTATACAAACTGTTGTCACTGCTTGAGACATCTATACTTTCACGTGTAATTCATAATTATTTCAAAAATCCAAATTCTTTGTTTGGACTGTAATAAGAGGAAAATTATTTCCTTGACATTGTTACAGATAATATGTTGGATATGTCAGAGGTATGTATTTGAACCAGTGCAACTCCATCTTGAATAGGGGCTGGGTAAAATAAGGCTGAGACCTGCTGAGCAGCATTCCCACTAAGTTAGACATTCTAAGTCAGAGGATGTGATAGAAAGTCGGCACACGATACAGACGGTAAAGACCTTGCTGATAAAACAGTCTGGAATAAAGAAGCCAGCCAAAACCCACCAAAACCAAGATGGCGACAAAATTAACTTCTGGTTGTTCTCACTGGTCGTTGTAGGCTAATTATAATGCATTAGCATGCTAAGAGACACTCTCACTAGTACCATGACAGTTTACAAATGTCAGGGCAGCATCAGGAAGTTACCCAATTTGGTCTACAAAGCGGAGGAACCCTCAGTTCCGGGAATTGCCTACCCCTTTCCTGGAAAACTCAGAAATAAACCACCCCTTGTTTAGCGTATGATCAAGAAAGAACCATAAAAATTGGCAGCCATCAGCCCTTGGGGCTGCTCTGCCTATGGAGTAGCTATTCTTCATCCTCTTACTTTCCTAATAAACTTGCTTCACTTTACACTGTGGACTTGCCCGAATTCTTTCTCGTGCAAGATCTAAGAACGCTCTCTTGGGATCTGGATCTGGATTGCTTTTTGATAACAGGTAGATCTGACTTGCTTAGACTGAATTTTTGTTCCTTCTTGAAATTGTGAAAGGAAAAATAAATCTCGTGACCCCCAAATCAGTAAGTCAAGAGAAGTCAAGCTGGGAACTATGTCAGGCAACCTGCCTCTCATTTTATTCCCAAATAAGATAGCTACAAAAATAAGAAGCTATATACCTACCTTAAAATTTGCCCATAAGAAATACCTTGTAGACAAAGGACATCATCCCTCTAAGGCACCTGAGACAAATGCATATCTGATTGCTTCCTCTGCCCTATTGTTGACGTAAAAATGCAGGTTCACTGAGCCATACTAAATTGTGTATTCAGTAGAGGGCTGATCGAGGACTCCAAAGAATATAACCTTTTTGTCTCTTACCTACTTCCAACCTGGAAGCCTCCACTTCAAGTTGTCTCACCTTGCCGGAAGACCAATGTACATCTTATACATATTGATGGATGTTTCGTGTCTCCTTAAAATGTATAGCAGCAAATGTATTGCCAACCACCTTGAGGACATGTCATCAGACCTTCCTGAGTCGGTGTCATGGGAGTAAACTTAACCTTGGCAAAATAAACTTTCTAAATTGACTGAGACCTCTCTCAGATATTTTGGGTTAGCAAAACCAATAAACATGTATTTTTAGAATTATTAGTTAGTATTTTGCTTGCTGCAAATACTGGAAGCCTGTTCTGTTCGACAAATCAATGATAAGTCGAGAGTTCTGAATTTATAAGTCTTTAGGACAGATAGGGACAATTCTTATTTTCTGTCTCAAAGAAGGGTTCAGATCCCTGAAAAATCTTCACTTCTTTTGTTCACCTTCCTGTTCTTCATCCAGACCCAGGACGATGGAATGATGTTTCAATTTTACTCCTTCTCCCTCTCCCCTTGTATCCCGTAGCTTGACCCTGCCAGGAGGGGATGCGTCTAGTTCCTGTGCTTCCCTCCCACTCCACAGTGCGAAAGTGTCTCATCACCTCAAGCAGTCTCTTCCTGCCAATCCTGCGTCCATGGCCCCCAAGCACCCATGTATACCCATCTCTGCTCAAGGGTTGTGGGGACTTCCTATTTCCTGAATAAAATTTCCTCCAATTTCAAACTCACTAATGTTATTGTGAGTGAACCTGCCTCTCATTTTATTTCCAAATAAGATGGCTACAGAGATAAGAAGCTACATACCTACCTTACACTTTGCTCCCAGGAAATACCTTGTGGACAAAGGATACACAGAACTCAAAGTCGTTCCTCTAAGGCTCACCTGAGACAAATGCATATCTGATTGCTTCCTCTGCTCTATTGTTTACGTAAAAATGCAGGTTCGCTGAGCCAGACTAAATTGTGTATTCAGTAGAAGGCTGAGAAATTCAGACTAAATGTGTCATTAAGTGTTACTTATTTAAAATTCTTTGGGGGAAACATCTCTATTCATTACACAGAAATTATTTTCTCGTCTTCATACAACAACAACAACAAAAACAATTTCTTTGCTAGGAAGAATATCTGCTTCTAGTTCTGGGGAACTTTTCATTCAAGTATCTCATGGGAGGACCCAATGAACTGATGCAAGTTGGACAAACTGGAGTTTGGTTGAGGAGCAAGGGTGGGTGATGGAGAAAAATGTCCAATTTTTCAGTTCAAGGTTATGCTAACCAAGGACTCAAAAGAATGCAAACTTTTTGTCTCTTACCTACTTCTAACCTGGAAGCCTCCACTTCGAGTTGTCTCGAATCAGATTTCTTGAATCTCTTCTTTTCTAAATACCAGAAACTTTAGTATCTCTGCTCTTCAACTGGTAACTAGTGTTTGAGGTAGCAGAGAGAGAACAAACACCGATTGAGCATCTGCCAGGAAACATTGTTCTGAATGCTTATTGTCACAACTTATGAAACCATAGGCTCAAGAGGCCATATTATTTTCATATGGGTATAACAGCTGTTGATTCAAGGTTTAAATCCAAGTCAGCTTATGCCAAAGTTCATGTTCTTTTTATATTCCACCTTAGCCAACCACCACAAATGACAAATGGAGAACAGAGACTGTGTCTTTGATTTGAAATTTCCATTCATCATTCATTTGGCCAATACATATTTTGTGAACAATTATTATGTGATATACATGATTGTATATGCTTTGGGAAGACTGAGATAGTAATGATGATGGTGATGAAAATGAAATGGTAGCAGTTGCTAACAATTATATAATAGTTTATGTAGTAGTTAGAACAGGCAGACACTGTTCTAAGTAATTTACATGTTTTATCTAATTTCTTCTTCATGACGACACTGTGAGATGATCCTCTTTATACATGAGGAAACTGAGGCACATAAAGAATCTGCATGAGATCACACAGCTAGTAATGGCAGCACTGGATTGCAACCCAGGAGTCTGGAGCCTAACCCCATCCCTGTCCTCAAGGAGATAAACCAAATATGCTACATCAGTTTGGTTCTTAATTCTATCCAAGAAAACCTAGGACAATCAGGAATATGGGCAAATATTTTATTTCTTATTCTACAAAGTTTGAATTTGGAACTTTCTTCTCTCTGTTGTGTATTTTAAATAAATAATAATTTAAACAGGCACCCTTTCTCTCAACCTAGAATAGACCAAACCCTGATTTGAATTTCAGATGCCAACTTTCTTTAGGATATCACTGTCCCATGGCCCTAGCGAGGCTTGAGTAACTGTTTATTCGTTGGTTAACATCAGCTGATGGCAAAGCCAACATATGTCAGAAGCAAGCAGTTTTGTCATCTAATTTAGATTATGTCAGTGATATTAATGTAGACCTTTTTGAGATTATATATAAATGCAAATTATCCTTGTATTATCTGATACCAATAAAAACAAATGTTGAGTAAGTAAGTACTTGGTAAAACACTGTAAAATAACGGATAGCTATATTCAGCAAAGTTTTCAGACACACAAACCTGTGAATTCTTTCTTTCATGGATTAAAAGCTATTGTTAAAGAAGAAAGATTCTGTCATGGCTGGAGGGATGGCTGCCCACCTGTGGATAACACGGCCAGTATGTAAACTTTCAAAGTGTTGCTGGCTTCACCCAGATACTGTTAAAAAACGTGAAAAGGGTATTATTATCTCTCCCAATGGCTTCAAAACCCCTTTCCCACTTCAAACAGCATTGGTACTTACTCGGAGTCTCCACATTAAATGTTTGAGTGTGCCTTTTTTGGTGCTCATCTATATGATAACAAGAAATTCCAGAAGAAAATGAAAATGTTAGTGAGTGCATTGCTTTGTGTTGGGAGGCCATTTTATTCTCTCTGTTTCTAGAGTTCTGGAAATGTTTTGACACAGGATAGCCTGGCTGGGCTTTGGTCAGATTTGGGCAGTTGGACACCACATAGCACAGCCTTCCCATCCATTTTTCCGAGAAAGAACAGTCCTATAAGAACTGCCAATTTTATTTCCATGTCTACCATCAGGCTCAATAAATGAAATGGGCAAGTGACATTTATCCAGCATAGATTACCTGCCATCCGTCAAACAAGCTCTTAATAAATATCACTTTATTCAACTATTCATAAGACTTTCTCAGATAGATTTTTAAAAATGTATTCATTTTAGAGAAACAAGCTCAGAGACTTAAAGTTGTCCAAGATCAGTGTATTTGGTGACAACACAGATCTACCTCAACTTAATGTGGAGGCAACTGTACCAGGAAGAATGCAGATGGAATGAAAACAAGCACATATTAACTCAGGATCACAAGTGTTTATCCCACTCTCCCTCTGCCTCTCTCCACTCTCCCTCTCAGTTCTCTATCTCAATGGCATATTCCTTTGAGTAGCACTCATTCTTTTCAACCACACATAGGCTTCCCCTACGCATTCTGGGCTGGTAGTTCTTCTCAGCTTAGCCACCCCAGGGGAGAGCATTTCTCTTTAAATGTCTGAAACAAATCACTTCAAGTCAAGAACTCTGAATGATCTGCTTGAGAACATGCCCATTTCTGGACCATCACTGCATCTGGGAACATAGGATCCTGTCCTTGAAAAGACCAGGTCAGGTGAGGAGCTCCTCCTGCTGAGCTGTATCTGTGTGCATGTGAGTGTGTGAACCTATGTGAGTGTGATTGTGGGTGTGTATGTGTGTATGGCTTCGTAGCACACTAAAGGGTATTAGACAAAGGCTATATAAAATTGAAGCTGAAGAGACACTTTTTGCCCTCCACTAACTCTTAAAAATGGTTTTTGACATCTAGTGGTAATGGATAGATACCATAAATTATCTAAAGATAATTATCGATGTGCTCTAAAAAATACTTTTTTTCCAGTCATGTAACATGACTCAAGAGAATTTGTAGACTAAAGAAGATACTACCCCAAGCCTACATGTGCTTTGCAATATGGAACAGATCACTACAAGAAAAGTTAAGACTCAAGAATTCGCCTGAGAGGCCATCTTACTTCAATTTGTAGGAAGAAAATGTCACCCTGTGGATCTTTACTTAAAATAAAGACTCTATATAAATTTTATAGAGAGTGATTATGTATATCTTTTCATAGAAACTTATTTTTTCATTGACATTTGATTTTCAAATAGCTTTTTTTGGGGGGGCAGGGGGAGAATAATTTCAGAGGATTATTACTACTATTTTTGATACTTGTTGTATACAAATTATTTCTAAAGATGAAAGCCTCTTCTTGAGAATAGTTGCTTAGAATATACAACTGAGCATGAAAGGAGAAGATAGAAAGTTGTCAAGACATTCGTGTGTACCCTGAAAATGGGATTTGGCTACCTTTTAAGATGTCTTTTAAATACAATTCTGGTTTCAAATGGATGTCATAAATAACCCATTTGCTGGGTTTGGAGGTGATTGGTGTGAGATGAAGGCCGCATGAACTTCAGAGACAGGAGAGTAGTAGATCATATAAAGCAACTGAAACTTTCCACCACTTTTTGTCAAGGCAGGTTATTTTTCCATGAGAAATGACTCCTCAGCTATGGTCAGGAGAACGCTAACAAACCAGACCCTAAAAAGTCAGACTGTTCTGCAGAAATCATTAACCCACTGTAATTTTGGTCTGTCTCAAGATAAATTGAGAGCATAGCTTTGTCCAAGACATATATCTGGGCTCTCTTACATATGCTGGCGAGGAAGGAAGTTGCTCTTTTGGAGCTAAGATTCAGATAGACTTGGACTCTGTGCTGTCTACCTGCACCAGTAAGGTGGACTCCATCTGGCTCTGTGGGGTCTCATCTGGTCCTATGGCTTTAACTTCCATCTTAGTGGATTTATTTCTAAAATAAATTTACTGCTTAATTTAAGATCTCTCTCTCTCTCTGTGTTCCTTTTTTTTTTTTTTTTTTTGAGACAGAGTTTTGTTCTTGTCCCCCAGACTGGAATGTAATGGCATCATCTCAGCTCACTGTAACCTCCACCTCCTGGGTTCAAGAGATTCTCCTGCCTCAGTCTCCTGAGTTGCTGGGATTACAGGCATGTGCCACCATGCCTGGCTAATTTTTGCATTTTTAGTAGAGACAGGGTTTCACCATGTTGGCCAGGTTGGTCTAGAACTGCTGACCTCAAGTGATCCCCCGACGTAGGCCTTCCAAAGTGCTAGGATTACAGGCGTGAGCCACCATGCCTGGCCATTTAACAGATCTTTACTGAGCAATGATTTGTATAAATTTAAGCATGAGATATTTAGAATGAGTAAGAAAGAGTGTCATAGATCTTTTTCAATTAACAGAGTCCTATCAGGCATTGTTTTAGAAAAAGTATGTGTGAACACAGTTTATGTCCACAGCAAAGCAGCAGAAAACAAACAAATGAGGCATATGCAAATGTTATTATGTGGAGTGGTGATCAGTAATGAGAATTTAAATCAAGCAGTGTCAAAAGACTGAGAGTGACTTGAGTCAGTGTTGTGATCTGATGAGGTGAGACATGAATTTAGTGAGAAGGGCTATATTAACACCTGGAGGAACAATGTGCCAGCCAGAAAAGAGGGTAAATACAGTGGCCGTGAAGCAGGACCATTTTTAGTGGCTTTGAAAAGCAGCAAGGTGGCCACCGTTACTGTGGTAGAATAATAAAGGGCAGAGGCGGAATAGGGGGCATCTGAGCAGTAGCCAGCAAGCAGATCATGTAGGGCTTTGCAGGATACAGTAAGGAATTCTGGCTTTATTCAGAGTAAGATGGAAAAGAATGGGAGAAAACAGTATGATCAGAACATGATCTGACTTAGTTTCTGCAGGGATCTCTGTCATATGGAATGGGGAAAATGGAAGCCAGATAAACATCTGGAAGTTGTAGCAATGGTCCAAACCAAGAAGATAATTGCCTTGGATTAAAGTATTAGTGATTAGCTGGAGTGGGAAGAAGCTGTTGGATTCTGGACATAGCTTGGATAGAGCAAGACAATTTGCTTCTAATTTGGATACAGCATGTGAGGGAAGGAGCGAGGCATCATAGATGACACCAAGATTTTTGTCTGTGATGTGGAGCTATCATTTGCTGATATGAATAAGACGTTAGAGAGGTGGGCTGGTGGGGGGGATAATTAGAAATCAAGAGTTCAGTTTTGGATATGTTAAGTTTATATACAAATGTGCATACAAATGTGCACACACATACACATACTTGAGTAGAAGTGTTTGAGGGGGTTGTTAGATATATAAGTCTGCAGGTTCAGGAAAGAGGCCCAGCTGGAGAGGGACTTGTCAGTGGATGGGTGTTATTTAAGGCCCTGCTATTAGATGAGGCCACTCAGAGATCCAAAAAGCATGAACTTTAGATAACAATAGTCTGTGAGTAAAGAATGTGGCAAGAACACTTTATCTCATACTGCTTGTACATTATTTATGTCAAATCAAGAATTCATTCATTCTCATTTACTCATTCCTTTATTTATTCACTCACATTTATTTATTAAACAGATATCTGTTAGTGCCCTGACAGGCACTAAACCAGGTACTAAGAACACATTGAAGAACACCAGAGGCATGCTTGTTGGACAGTTATATAAAACCCAGCTACAGGCATACCTCATTGTGTCACATTTCATTTTACTGTGCTTTGCAGATATTGCATTTTTCACAAGTTGAAGGTTTGTGGCAACCTTGTATTTAGCAAATCAATCAGTGCCATTTTTCCATCAGCTTATACTTACTACATGTGAGTAAACATTGACCTCTCAGGCTCAAGTGTTGACCTCCCAGGCTCAAGTGTTCCTCCCTCCTCAGCCCCTTAAGTAACTTCACAATTTGATAAACTGCTCTTAATGGCTTTTGGGTAAATAATGAAAGGAAGAAATCAAGAAATTCTTTGAAACTAATGAAAACAAAGAAAGAACATACCAGAATATTTGGGACACAACTAAGGCAGCGTTAAGAGTGCTAAACATCGACCCCCAAACCTAGAAAAAGGTCAAATTAATATCATGACTAGAGGAACTGAAGAACCAAGAGCAAACCAATCCCAAAGCTAGAAGAAGACAAGAAACAACCCAAATCAGAGCTAGCCAACGGCAATGAAAATGTGTAAACCATACAAAACATCAATGAAACCAGGAGTCTGTTCTTTTGAAAAATTAATCAGATAAATAGACTGCTAGCTAAACTAACAAAGAAAAAAGAGAGAATGTCAAAATGAACACAATCAGAAACGACAAAGGGAATGTTACTACTAATCTCAAAGAAATAAAAAAAAAATCCTGAGACTACTGTGAACACCTCTATGCACGCAAACTAGAAACCCTAGAATAAATGGATAAGTTACTGGACACATACAACCGACCAAGACTAAACCAGGAAGAAATTGAATTTCTGAACAGACCAATAATGAGTTCCAAAATTGAATCACCAGTAAAAAGCCTGCCAAGAAAAAGCCCAGGACTAGACAGAGTCACAGGTGAATTTTACCAGATATACAAAGAGGAGCTGATACCACTTCTATTGGAACTATCCCCACAAATTGAGAAAAACGCACTCCTCTCTAACTCATTCTATGAGGTCAACATCATTCTGAGACCAAAACCTTGCAGAGATAGAACAGAAAAAGAAAACTTCAGGCTGATATCCTTAATGTATATCAATGCAAAAATCTTCAACATAATTAGCAAACTGAATCTAGCAGCACATCAAAAAGCTAATCCACCATCATCAAGTATGGTTTATTCCTGGGATGCAAGGTTGGTTCAACATACATGAATAAATAAATTCAATTCATCCCATAAACACAGCTAAAAACAAAACCACTGATTATGTCAATTGATGCAGAAAGATTTTCAATAAAATTCAACATTTCTTCATGTTAGAGACTTTCAACAAACTAGGCATTGAAGGAACATACTTCAAAAATAATAAAAGCCATCTATGAAAAGCTTATGGCTAACATCATGCTGAATGTATAAAAGCTGGAAGCATTCTTATTGAAAACCAAAACAAGACAAGAATGCCCTTTCTTACCACCCCTATTTAACATAGTACTGGAAATCCTGGCCAGTGCAATCAGGCAAGAGAAAAAATGAAAGGCATTCAAATAGGAAGAGATAAAGTCAAACTATTCCTGCTTGCAGGCAATATGATTCTATACCTAAGACAACTCATTGTCTCTGCCCAAAAGTTTCTTGACCTGATAAACAACTTTAGCAAAATTTCAGGATACAAAAATAATGCACAAAAATTAGTAGATTGCTGTACATCAACAACATTCAAGCTGACAGCCGAATCAATGATACAATCCAATTCACAGTAACCACAAAAAAGTATAAAATATCTAGGTATTTCAACCAGGGAGGTGAAAGATCTCTACAAAGAGAACTACAAACACTGCTGAAAGAAATCAGAGATGACACAAATAAATGGAAAAATAATCCATGCTCATGGGGAATAGGAAGAATCAATATTGTTAAAATGGATATACTGCCCAAAGCAATTTATGAATTTAAAGCTATTCCTATCAAACTACTAATAACATTCATCACAGAATTAGAAAAAAACTATTTGAAATTCATATGGAGCCAAAATAGAGCCCAAATAGTCAAGGGAATCCTAAGCAAAAAGAACAAAGTTCGAGGCATCACGTTACCCAACTTCAAACTATACTACAAGGCTACAGTTGTCAAAACAGCATGGTACTGGCACAAAAAACATGCACATAGACAAATAGAAGAGAATAGAGATCGCAGAAATAACACCACACACCTACATCCATCTCATCTTTGACAAAGTGGACAAAAGCAAGCAATGGGGAAAAGGTTCTTTATTCAATAAATGGCACCAGAATAACTGGCTAGTCATGGGCAGAATATTGAAAGTTAGACCTGTTTCTTATATCATATACAAAAACCAACTCAAGATGGATTAAAGGCTTGAATGTAAAACCTAAAACTATAAAAACCCCAGAAATAGCCTAGGAAAAACTATTGCAGACGTGGGACTTGGCAAAGATTTCATAAGGACAACACCAAAAGTAATTGTATCAAAAACAAAAATTGACAAATGGGACCTAATTAAATAGCTTCTTCACTAAATAGTAAAAGCAATAGCAAAAGAAACTATCAGCAGAGTAGACAAACAACCTACAGAATGGGATAATTTATCTGCAAACGATTCATCTGACAAAGGTCTAATATCCAGAATCCATAAGTATCTTAAACAAATTTATGGCAAGAAACAATCAGTCTCATTAAAAAGTGGGCAAAGGACATGAACAGACACTTTTCAAAAGAAGAAATACATGTGGCCAACAAGCATACAAAAAAATGCTCAATATTTTATTATTATGCTTAACTAGTTATTAGAGACATGCAAATCAAAAACACAATGAGATACCATCTCAAACTGGTCAAAATGGCTATTATTAAAAATTCAAAAAATAACAGATGCTGGTGAGATTATTGGGAAAAGAGAATGCTTATACACTGCTGGTGGGAACTTAAATTAGTATAGCCATTGTGGTGATTCCTCAAATAACTTAGAATTGTCATTTGACTCAGCAATTCCATCAATGGGCATATATCCCAAGGAATATAAATCATTCTACCACAATGACACATGTATGTGTATGTTTTTTAGAATACTATCCACAATTGTAAAGGCAGAAATCAACCTAAATGCTCATCAACAGTAGACTGGATAAAGAAAATGTGGCACATAAGGAAAATGTGGTACATATATGCCATGGAATACTATGTAGTCATTAAAGAGAATGAGAGCATATCTTCTGCAGCAACATGGGTGGAACTGGAGACCATTATCTTAAGTAAACTAACAGAGGAACAGAAAACCATATACTGCATGTTCTCAGTTATAAGTGGAAGCTAAACAGTGAGTATGTATGGACACAAAGAAGGGAACAACAGACACTAGGGCCTACTTGAGAATGGAGGGTGGGAGAAGAGAGAGGATCAAAAGCTACCTATCAGGCACTATGATTATTACCTGGATGATGAAATAATCGGTACACTAAACCCTAGGACATGCAGTTTACTTATATATCAAACTTGCATATATACCCCCGAATGTGAAATAAAAGTGTTTTTTTAAAAAAAAGGAAAAAAAAAAGAGAAAGGTTGAAGGTAGCAGAAAGGAGCCCCTAGGGTTAAAGGAAACCGAACTATCCATGTAATATAAACCAACATAAAGATGCAGGGTGAAATTGTAATTGCTGATGTGGAAACTGCAACAAGTTATCTAGAAGATCTAAGATCATTGATAGAGGTGGCTATGCCTAACCATAGATTTTTAATGTAGACTAACAGTCGCATATTGGAAGAAAATGCCATCTAGGCCTTCCTAACTAGAGAGGAGAATTCAATGCCAAGTTTCAAAGGATAGGCTGACTCTCTTGTTACAGATGAATGCAGTCTGTGACCATAAGTGGAATCCAATGCTCATTGACCATTTTGAAAATCCTAGAACTCTTAAGAAGGATGCTAAATCTACTCTTCCTGGACACTGTAAGTGGAGTAACAAAGCCTGGATGACAACACATCTGATTATTTTATGGTTTACTGAATATCTTAAGCCTGCTGTTGAGACCTACTGTTCAGTAAAGAAGATTCCTTTGAAAATATTACTGCTCATTGACAGTGCACCTGGTCATTCAAAAGCTCTGATGGAGAAGTGCAAGGAGATTAATGTTGTTTTTCTGCCTGCCAACACAACTCTCATTCTGTAACCCATGGATCAAGGACTAATTTTGAGTTTGAAGCCTTATTATTTAAGAAATATATTTTGCTAAGACTAGCTGTCAGAGATTGCTCTGATGGATCTGGGAAAACTAGGTTGAAAACATCTGGAAGGAATTTACCATTCTAGCTGTCATTAAGAACATCCATAGTTCATGGGAGCAGGTCAAAATAACAATGAATGTTAACAGGAATGGGGAGGAAGTTGATTCCAACCCTTACAGATGACTTTCAGGGGTTCGGGACTTCAGTGAAGGAAGTAATTGCATGTCTGGGGAAATAACAAGAGAATTAGAAGTGGAGCCTGAAGATGTGACTGCATTGCTGCAATTTTATGATAACAAAACTTGAATGGTTGAGGAGTTGCCTCTTATGAATGATCCAAGAGAATGTTTTTTGTAGACTAAATCTACCACCTGGCAAAGATGTTATGAACGTTGTTGAAATGACAACAAAAAATTTAAGCTATTATATAAATTTAGTTGATAAAGCTATGGAAGGTTTAGAAGACTGACTCCGATTTTGAAAGATGTTCTACTGTGGGTAAAATGCTATCAAAAGGAAGAGTCAATTGATACAGCAAACTTCCTTGTTGTCTTATTTCAGGAAATTGTCGTAACCACCACAGACCAGCAGCCACCTCTTAGATGAGTCACTAGCTATCAACATTGAGTTAAGACACTCCATCGCCAAAAAAAGGATAACCCAATGAAGGTTCAGATAATCATTAGCCTTTTTTAGCAAAAAAGTATTTTTTCCAGTCAACAAATATTTATTGAGTAGTGATGCTGTAGATGGTCTATATATCCCCTTGGACTTCATCTTTCCTACACATATCAACAGGTTCTTTTAAAAAAATATAAAACAAAATTAAAACTATATTTTTGAGATCATATTTTATTGTTACACAATTGTACATATTTATGGGATACTTGCGATATTTGATACATAGATACAATGTGTAATAATTGGCTCAGGACATTTAGAATACCCTCGCCTTGAACATTGATCATTTCTTTGTGTTGGGAACATTTCAAATCTTCTAGATACCTTGATATATACAATAAATTATTGTTAACTATAGTTATAGTCACCCTACTGTGCTATCAAACACTAGACCTTATCCTTCTATCTAACTGTATGTCTGCACCCATTAGCCAACCCTCTTTAGTCCCCTGTACCTCCCAAGCATCTGGTAAGAATTATTTTATTCTCTACCTCCATGAAATCAACATTTTTAGCTTTTACATATGAGTAAGAACAGGTGATATTTGCAGCAATGAAGTATTTTTAATTAAAGCATATACATTGTTTAGATATAATGGTATTGCACACTTAATGGACTACAGTATGATGTTAACCTAACGTTTGTATGTACTGGGTCACCATAAAATTTGTGGTTTATTATGATATTTGCTTTACCATGGTGGTCCAGAATATCTGCAACATCTCCAACATATGCCCATATAGTGTACATCAAAGTACCAAGACCACTGTAATACTAATGTCTATCTTTTAATAGATATTTTCACCTGTAATTCCTATCTCTTGTTATTAACCTTATTTTAAAGAATAATCATAAATATTGAGTTGTTAGGGTTATCTAATGTTAGATTCCAGATGTTTGGTTTGGTTATAGGTAGTCCTAATAACTTGTGTGAAAATCAGATTTTGAAAATTCTTATTTTAAGACTTTGAGAAGAGTTTAGTTCTTAAAAAAATAATTGTAGTACTTTCAAGTATTAGAACATAGAATATACTTCATTTGGTCTTTCAGATATAGAATGCTGAATTTGGAATCCTTGGCTAACCAACCTTATTGAAATAAAATTTAGGGGAAAAACAGAACAGTTCATTGAGTTATATAGGTCAGGAATGACTGAAAATAAGTCAACTGCACTTTTCCATGTAGTTTACAAAATATGGTTTCATCACTCATGAGACAAGGTAAGCTTCAGTAAATCCACTGGGTCAATTACACATGAGTTTCTAAAAGTGATGGGGTTACAGAAATGGAACAGGGGATCCCACGAAAAAATGATGATGATGTTTATTCATGATGTAAAATTCTGCCGTAGTCTCATTGAGATGAACCCACAGCCTGATCTTTTTCTTGTGTAACTGAGGTTGTTTCCCGAGGGATAGCTAAGCTTGAGGTCAGCGTCTCACCAGTCAGACCATTTTCTTCCTGGCTTGGAGAGGCTGCCATCCATTCTACCCCAGAGAGTGAAACATTAAAATAACCTTTCACTTGAAGGATTATAAAATTACTGGAAAGAGAAACTGGACAGAGGCTCCGGCCCTTTTCAGACATTTACAAAGTTAAAGTCCAGTGAAGACTTCTTCAGCAGTAGGTTCTACTGGATAGGTCAGAAACCACTTCCCTTTGGTTTCAGTTTCAGACCATGTATCTCTACTATTAGTGATTTTAATCAATTCAGGCAGCCAACCAGTTGCTTCAGGGAGTGGAGTAGAAGCATAGTACATACATAAATACACAAAACAAACAAAAATGGTCAAGCCAGTTTCTGATTTATTTGCTTAGGCACTTACCAACATTCACTTGTGTGCCACTGGGGCCCAGCTGTCTGCTGCTGTGGGCTCTGTAGGTAAGGAATAGATTTCTGGCCTTTCTACCACTCATTTGGCTCTGTGCCACTCTACCAGAACAACTGTCTTAGCATTTGTCAAATCTAAGAGGCACAAGCTAAGAAATATTTAATGTTTTCCCACTGCCTAATAAAGTATATATCCAAGTTTGGCATTAAAACTTTTTATAAGGTAGCTCATAAATACCTTTTATTTATTTAATAATTTAGTTTTCAAGCATTTGTTTAGTTTTTTTTTTTTTTTTGAGTGGGAGTCTCATTGTGTCGTTCAGGCTGGACTGCAATGGCATGATCTCGACTCACTACAACCTCTGCCTCCTGAGTTCAAGCGATTCTCCTGCCTTAGCCTCCCAAGTAGCTGGGATTATAGGCACCCACCACCATGCCCGGCTAATTTTTGTATTTTGAGTTGAGATGAAGTTTCAACCATGTTGCCCAGGCTGGTCTTGAGCTCAGGTGATCTGCCCGCCTTGTTCTCCCAAAGTGCTGGAATTACAGGCATGAGTCACCATGCCTGGCTGCATCTGCTTAGTTTTTAAGCAGTATATATTGTGTTTGTTTGTTTGTTTTAAATATATTTAAGCAGTATATATTGCTGCCTATAGAGCAATGAGCTAGTGATATATCCTTATGAAATCACCTGTTTTCCTGTGGGAAGGCAGGCATTCAATAAATAGTCACACAAATGATTAATTATAATGTGAAAACAAGAACATGCAATGAAAACTGAAAGGGCCCTCAGTTTTGGCAGTTAGGTCATTAACTTTAGTCTGTTGAGTGTGTGGTTTCAGAAGTGGGAGAACTGTTTCAGAAGTGTAAGGGATAATCTAGAAAAAACACAGACTTTGGAAGAAAAAGAGTGTGAATACTGGATACACCAAATGCCTGGCTGATCTGTGGCTCCATTCTGATAATTCATTTGCTTCTGTCATAGTGTGTGCCTCACGGTCATTGTTTAGTAGTTACATTGGCAGGTGTAACTATTGTGCAAAATGTTTCACAACATGGGACAAAAGTAAATCTAAAATCCTGTTGTTCATGATGATGTGGGGTGAGGGCTGGGATCCCCACAGCAACCTCCAGTTCCTGAAACATTCCATCCTCAGCACTTTCCCGTGTTTTAAATTGCCTAGTGTCAGAACATTGGATGCATACTTTCTTCATTTAAGGCATCAAATATTTTTGCCCCTAAGTAAAGATGACTCTTGAATTACTCTAATATAACCAGTGTTTTGGTCACTTTGGGTTGCTATAACAAAGGATCACAGAACAGGTGCTTATAACAACAGGTCTGGAGCCTGAGAAAAAGGCTCTCTTCTGCTCTGCAGACTGCTGATGCCTCATATCTTCACACGGCGGAAAGAAAAAAGGCAACTCTCTTGGGCCTCTTTTATAAGGGCACTAATCTCATTCACGAGGGCTCTACTCTTAGATCTAATTACCCCTCAAAGGCCCCACATTTCAGCATATAAATTTTGAGAGCTACAAACATTATCCATGACAACTGACCAGCTGTAAGATATATACTTTCCTTTGGGAGGCCGAGGCGGGTGGATCACAAGGTCAAGATATCGAGGCCATCCTGGTCAACATGGTGAAACCCCAACTCTACTAAAAATACAAAAAATTAGCTGGGCACGGTGGCGCGTGCCTGTAATCCCAGCTACTCAGGAAGCTGAGGCAGGAGAATTGCCTGAACCCAGGAGGCAGAGGTTGCCGTGAGCCGAGATCGCGCCATTGTACTCCAGCCTGGGTAACAAGAGCGAAATTCCGTCTCAAAAAAAAAAAAAAAAAAAAAAAAGATATATGCTTTCACATGTTTTAGTAATATTTTTGAGAAATTTTCTGCCTCCCTAACTTAATAATATAATCTCTCCAGTTTTGTAACAAAGGAAAGAGCAATGCATCTACAGTGGGGCAGTTGGACCTCATAGTTCCTGTTCTTATTCCCCTGTGATGCATCTCCTCCTGGAGGCTTCATCCTAATTAATGCCATTACTGACCTAGTGGACATGAGTCTCTACTCCTTCAAGGCTCTGATTAACTATTCAAAACCAGGTAGGACAAGTTTGGAACATTATCATAAAACATTATTAAATGCTTAGTGCAAACACAAAGGAAATAACTAGAAAGCAACATACACCTACAGAAAATGACAAGACAGATTCTGTTCATCCTCACTTGTAGTTTGCTACAGTGATGACCTTCTGTCAGCTAACTCTCCTGACTGTAGAGGACAGAGAGAGTGTGATCCTTAATGCCATGTTTATTGAACAAGTTGGTTGCTAGGTATAAGATCCGTTACTTCTCACCACACTTCATTAAGCTCTGTTAAATAGCACCTGCATCTTGGCCATAGGCCGTGATATTTCTGGTTACTCTTAAACAATGAAAAGTCCGCTTCAGCATAATCACATTATCCCCACACTGTCCTGCAGTTCCCAGTTTATCTCTTTAATTCAGGTATATTTCAGGCCTGGAAGGCTCAGACCCCCTGCAGTAAGGGAGTCACTATAGTCAGTGTCTTTTCTGTCTGCCCATCTTCTTCAGCTCTTCTCATTCTCTATCATTCTGTTGGGCATGTGGCTCCTCCAGGTTCAGAGCAGGAGGGGCAGGAGATTAAGGTGTAGAAAGGTCTTACTTGGTGAGGTGTATCTGGTGTTGATGTCCCCTGGTAGTTGCTGACTCGAAACCATATTTTGTTGTTGTTTTTATGGACTCTTGCGATTCTTTTGAGGACTCCCTTCCAGTTCCTTTGGCATGGGAGATGCTTCCCATTGTTAATTGCTTACAATATTCCTCCAAGGCTTTTGGATTCCTACCATCAGATCTGATTATTACTGCTTGATCCTCTCATACCTCCAAGCCTTCCTCTTTAGCAGAGGCCCACTCAGGATGAAGCGGTCCAGCTTCTTTCTGTGGAGTTCCCATCCAACTATCCCTCTGTGGAGGGATAGTCGCACATATATTTAAACATGTTAAAACCACTGAATTGTATATGTTAAGTAGGTGAATTATATGGTCTATAAATTGTATCTCATGAAGGCTCTTTAAACAAAAGAACACTCTTGTAACTTAGACCAAATATTACATAGTCTAAAATCTAAGCTTTATTTATGAGGATACTCACTTATTTGCTGAGGTGTTAATACATATTAGTAAATTTGATACATATTAGCAAATTTATAGGAACAAAATATTAGATCTATTACTGAGAAAATACAAAACCTGGAAGTAGTAATGTATCTTTAAAAAGAATCTTATTTAGAATCAAAGGAAGTTATGAAACATATCAAGGAAATTAGGAATTGCTAAATATTGAGTTAACATGTTAGACATTCCTTCTCACTGATTACAGAATACTTATAACAAATGAAATTAGATTAAATATACATTTGAAAGGTAACATCCAAAGTAGAATAAATTTATTATTTTGTATCCTAGAAAAAAAAGGTTGCTGTTTTTAGAGATGTTTTGCAGGAAAATGAACATAGAAAGCATCTCTATGGAGCAAATTGTTTCATATTCTGCAGCATTTCACCAATATCCCACATTCCAGATAAACGAAGAAACTAATTCTTCTACTTGCTTGTACACAAATTTTTCAAGATATGAGCTTTCCATTGGGAAACAACAATTACCCAAACATTGAATAATTATGATATTGTGACAATATTTTTGGAAAATTTATCCCTTAGTCTTGAAACTTCTGAAATCATCTGAAAGTTATCTTTCTACTAATCAATCTATGTCTCTGAATTCTTAAGAGAGAAAATTATGCATTGTCCCTTTGCCCATAAGCACGGATTTAAACTGGGAACATTTGAGTGGCAGTGAATTAATGATTATTTGTGTCTAGGTCTATGCTGCCAATAAATGTTCATTTGTCTGGCTTGGATTTAAAAAAAGAAAACAGGCAGATTCCCCTGCTATTGTAAGGCTTAGGTTTACCTGCTGCCTTTGTCTTCTCAGTGACCCCAAATACAGTCACACGTGCTCTCCACCTTCAAACTCAGCCTTACCTGAATTCCCAAATCAATCCAACTCTGTAGTGGAGTCCGGATCTAGAATTCAGAGTTCCAGGAATGAACCCTGGGCATCTGTTTAGTTCCTTAGCATTTATCCTTCCTTCTGCATTATTGTCCAGTCTGGCAATAGTGGCTCATTGCTCATCAAAGGCTTGAAATCCTGTCTAACTTCTGAGCACTGTCTTATGCCATTATTGCTGGTGTTGGACCAGGGTCCTTCATAAACTTACTAATTGCTTGGAGCCAAGGCCCTCGCTACCGCCTTCATTAGGCAGTGTCTCCTAAACTCTATGACCTCCTAGACTGGATTAAATTCTACTAATACTAATGATCTGCAAACCATATCTAATGCAAATTGTCCCAAACAGCTGCTCTTGAAAACTCCACTCTCTACTCTCTCCCTTTGTTCCCTGTCCCATATTTCTGAGATTCTAGAATGCCTTGAACTTGTGCTCTGGCAATTGAGTGAGGGTCTGTGGAAATGATCCTTATCACAGCATATCCGGAATTTCTAGGAATTCGGCAGATGTGGAGAAGAAAATCTCTTTGATGAAATGGAATAAATGGGTGGAAAAAGTCCTGTTGAATGAATTTGTAGGTGTTTGATGGCTGGTGTGTTTTGATAGAAAGCAAACGCTTAGCTAATAGACAGATTTGGGTGTGAAGTTCCATGCTTCCAATTTCTAATTTTGTGACTTTTGGCAAGTTACTTTTCTACCCTGAGCCCCAATTTCCTCATCTGTCAAAAGAAGGCTTTTAATAGCCAGCTCCCATGAGTAATAAGAGAATTAAATAACATGCCACAAGCTCTAGGCACTCATTGATCTTGTATGATGTGTCTAATCCATATTCATCTGGGTACTAACTAGGAGAGCTGTCTTGAGTGGTATCCTGGTGACTCAGAATATGTTTAGTACATTAATCTTTCTGATTTGTTGAAGGTTTTTATTATACACATTGGGTATATAAGCATGAAATGAGTTTATTTCTTCTAATACTTGCCACCAACTGTGTTATTCAACCTTTTTTTTTTTCTCCTCTACTGAATAATAATCTCCCTAAGAGTGTTTTGGCCAACGATGCAGATGTATAAAAGCGAATTATTCATTTGGAGGAAGCACAGAATTTGACTAAGCAAATCAAGGAGATTTTCTGTCAGGAAGTGGCGTGAAGTATTTTATAAACGAGGCAAAGGTGGCCTCTGTGTATTGACCCCTACGCTGTTAATTTTTTCCCCACAGGCTGAGAACTATTAGCACAAAAGCCCACCAAGTACCGAACTCAAATTTTCTCCATATTCAGTTATTTAAAAAATATGTGTCCATATTCAGCACAAACAAGTAGATTTTTAGCTACTCAGAACCTACCTGCTTTGCTCACCCTGCCCAACCTCATCCCACATTTGCAAGCAATAGATAACCTCCAATCCATACAGTCCCAAGCTGCTTCTGCCCTTGGGAACTCTCTGATCCAGAGACACAGTGCTGCCAAGTGGATATCAGCAGTTACCTAAGCCCCTGGTTCATTGTGCTTCAACCCCAGAGACTTCCTTGCCCCCTCCTGCCTTCACATTGGGACATCTGTGCCATTCATTGGTACAGTCTGCTATTGTTAGGGACTTCACTCACATGCACACCCGTCCAGCCATCACCCAGTAAAGCTTCTGTGTCCTATTGCTTCTTGACCTATCTTTTTCTTTGATCAGCTCCCCAAACCTCTGACCGCCCCCTGGCAAGAGGTTAATGGGTTCACAGATATAGTTAGATAGAACAAATAATATGTTATATTTCATGGCACAACAGGGTGACTACAATCAGTAATCATTTATTGTATTTTTAAAAATAACTAAAAACATGGAATTGGTGTGTTCATAACACAAAGGATAAATGCTTGAGGTGATGCATACTCCAATGATCCCAATGTGATTTTGACACATTGTATGCCTGTATCAAAACATCACATGCGCCAGGTGTGGTGGCTCATGCTTGTAATCCTAGCACTTTTGGAGGCTAAGGAAGGCAGATCACTTGAGGCCAGGTGTTCGAAACCAGCCTGGCCACGTTGGTGAAACCCCGTTTCTATTAAAAATACACACACACACACACAAACTAGCCGGTTGTGGTGGTGGGCATCTGTAATCCCAGCTACTTGGGAGGCTGAAGAGAACCGCTTGCACCCAGGAGGCGGAGGTTGCAGTGAGCTGTGATCACGCCATAGCACTCCAGCCTGGGCAACAGAACGAGATTCTGTCTCAAAAAAAAAAAAAATTACATGGACCCCACAAATATATACATCTCCTAAATACTCATAGTAATTAAAAATAAAAAAATACAAGGTAAGGTTGAGGAAGCAGCAGAAGACAGATTGTGAAGGAACTTGCATGTTATGCTGAGACGTTGAGGTATTATCTATAAGGACAGGAAGTGGAGGGGGCATGTTTCCCATTATGCGTTAGGAGGTTCTCTCTGGCTGCAGTGTGAAGACTCAGTCGAAAGGAACGAGGATGCAGGTAGAGCTGCTGTTATCATAGTCAAGAAAAGCAGTGCTGAAGACCAGTGGGAAGGAGATACAGGGTATAGAGCTTGGTGACCAGTTGGAGTTTGGCAGGTGGGTGGGTAAAACAATGGATTCAAAGTGACTCCGAGATTTTTGTTTGGGTATCTAAAAATTGATGTTGTTATTATCCTTGGCAGAGAAAATAAAGGGAAAGAGCTGATGAGGTGAGAAGGATGAGAGTTTCAGCTTAGGGTAAAGTGGTTTTCATAGGACACAATGGTTTTCATAGCAATAGGACACAGAAGCTTTACTGGGTGATGGCTGGACGGGTGTGCAAGGTGGTGAGGCTTTTGGAGTGAATTAATCCTCTTAGAAGAGTATGCAAAGTAGCCAGGCATGGTGGCTCTCACCTGTAATCCCAGCAAGGCAAGAGGGTCACTCGAGGCCAGGTGTTGGAGACCAACCTGGGAAACATAGAGAACTTCGTCTCTACAAAAAGTTTAAAAATTACCCTGTTAAGGTGGCACTCATATAATCCCACTACTTGGGAAGCTGAGGTGGAAGCACTGGTTGAGCCCAGGAGTTTGAGGCTGCAGTGAACTATGATCTTGCCACTGCACCACTCCAGCCTGGGCAACAGAGCAAGACCCTGGCTTTAAAAAAAACAAAAACAAAAAAACAAACAACAACAAAACAAAAAAGGAGTAGAAGAGTGTAGAATTGTAGAAATTAAGATGTGAAGAGGACTGAGGACTGAAGATAGAAAGTTCAGCAACGCTGGGATTTGAGAAACTTGTGGAAGAAGGTCAAGAATCCACAGATGAGGCAGGGAAGAATGAATGTGAGAAGCTGGGGAAAAGCCAGACTAGAGTGCTGTTGTGTGATCCAAAGGTAGAATATTTCGAAACAAGAGCAGTGATCAGCAGCAGGTCAAATGCCACTGAGTTCACGTCACAGAAGGACTGGGAGTTGTCCTGGAATTTTGGCAGTCCTTAGAGCATCTGGACTTCTTTGAAAGAGATAGAATTCATTTCTCTGATCACATCACCTAGAAATAGACACTACATGATTAACATTCATGAACAATGATGAAAGATGTAAATAATTACTAGAAAATTGTGTAATTTAAATGGTTATGTCAACTAAGTGATACAAATATGATGATAAATTTATAGATGGATTGCCTCTGAGAAAACAGCATTAAACATATCTGAACTTTGCATTTGACCTGGTGAATTTAAAACCCCATGGAGATCCTAGATAATATGGAAAATATGTGTAACTTTATTTCATATTAATTCCTATGTGCCCAATGATGACCTGTGTTTGAAAGAAAAAATGTGTTTGAAAGACATGTGTTGAAAAGAAAATGTGTTTGAAAGAAAAAAAGACTTTTTCACAAGAGTTCATAAGGTTGTATGTCAGTGCACATAATAATTGTTACTATAGAAATGTTATTTGCTTTACTAAAGTGATTTTCAACATTTTACATTTACATAAAAACTACTATAATGAGTTTTCTTCCTAATGCTCTTACTGCATAAAATCTTTGCATATAGTCATATTATATTAAAGAATATTCTGTTTTTCTTCCCATAGAACAGCACGTAGATACCAGCACAAAGTAATACCTTATTATGTTTCTAATTGTTTCATTTCTCTCTCAGAATTTTGGCTATTGTAAATATTTTCTTTGCACTTGAGAAAGTTAAGTGGATTGTTTCTGTATGTCAGTTAAAAACCACTTCTGAGTTCTCATTTTTTCTGCAGGGAGAAGGGATGGAATCATATAATCTAGAAAGGTCAAACCAGAGGTGATTGATAGACGTGCAATGTTACTGGGGCAAATATTCCTAATGTCTGCCTAGAATATCCTTCCTCTTCACTCTCCGGCTCAGTTCCTCATTCTGTAACCAGCAAATCTTTATTCTTTAAAACAATAGTACCTTTCTGTTTTTTCTGAAGCATCAGCCCTCTATTTCCAGGCAGTACCCATTGCCCTGTTCTTAGACCCCAGCAGAGAACATCCGCCCCACTGTTTGTGGATGTTTATTTGAGTTCCTCTAAGTTGTGATCACATTGAGGGCCAAAAGTGACATCTTTATATTTGCAGAGGACAGAAAACGTTATCATATGTTTGGTGCACAATAATTTTTTTTTTTTTAAGACGGATTTTCACTCTTGTTGTCCAGGCTGGAGTGCAATGGCACTATCATGACTCACCACAACATACACATCCCAGGTTCATACTATTTTCCTGCCTCGGCCTCCCAGGTAGCGGGGATTATAGGAATGCACCACCACGCCTGGCAAATTTTGTATTTTTAGTAGACATGGGAGTTTCTCCATGTTGGTCAGGCTGGTCTCGAACTCCTGACCTCAGGCGATCCACCATCCTGGGCCTCCCAAAGTGCTGGGATTACAGGCGTGAGCTACTGCACCCGGCCACAATAATATTTTTAAGTTAATAGTGATTGATTTCACTTTTCTAATCTTAATGATACAATCAGGTAGGCAGGCTAGATTATCTCCATTGAAGATATGAAGAAACTGATGACCAGAAAACACCTCTGGCAGATATGGAAAACAGTTCTCTAGTTCTCTTTCTATCGCAGGATACAAACAACCTTTTAGTAGTTGTCTGATTACATTGTGATATCAATGTTATTCTTATGGACTAGTGTTTATACTTTCTTTTATTTGAAATTCTCATTAGAATTTCTTGTACTTTCCATTGTAATTTTCTTTTTCCTTTTTTTTTTTTACTTCCCATTTCCACCAGGGATTTCATCTTTGGTAAGTTGTTTCTATATCGACTTGGGGTTTACGAACTTGGATGAGAAAAAAATATCTTTATTTATCTCTGACCATAATTTAGCGTCTGTGACTGGTTACTAGTATAAAACACAGATTTAATTTAACATCACTGCTGTTGAAGCTATCTTGAAATATGATTTATATTCATCACTACTTTGAAATTATGGTACTCATTAGACCTGCTGCTAGATCCCTTTACTTAATATAGTAATAAAAGCGCCTACATTTTATTGTATCACAAATGTAATTGTTAAAAATGTTTATAGCTTTATCATAAATGCTTTTAATTTTATGTATTTTATTTTTTAATTTGAAAAACTTATTCTGAGGAGACAAGGTTTCACCACTGCTCAAAGGGTCTATGATGAAAGCATTTTATTATTATTATTATTATTATTATTTCGAGATGAAGTTTTGCTTTTTTCACTTAGGCTGGATTGCAATGGCATCTCAGCTCACTGCAGCCTCTGCCTCAGTGCAACCTCTGCCTCTCGGGTTCAAGTGATTCTCCTGCCTCGGCTTCCAAAGTAGCTTTAATTATAGGTGCACGCCACCACGCTTCGCTAATTTTTTGTATTTTTAGTAGAGATGGGGTTTCACCATGTTGGTCAGGCTGGTCTTGAACTTCTGACCTCAGGTGATCTGCCCACGTAAGCCTCCCAAAGTGCTGGGATTACAGTCATGAGCCTTCATGCCTGGCCTGAAGCATTTTAAAGAATGACTGCTACAAAGGAAAACCAGTTTCACAAAATCCTTCTGTTTGGAGCTTTACGTCCAGACATTCCAGCATCATGTCTATTTTTTTTGCTGTTGTTGTTGAGTGGATGAGACTGGGTGAATGTAGTGAAGCCTGAGATGTGCCAGTTAGCTTCCTTCCTACCCTTGAATAGGACAACTGCTCTCAGCTGATTCCGGCAGAGTTTCCTTGGTTGAAAAGAGCCCATCTGGATGAGGTCATGCCCCCTTCTGGGACAACCTGCATTCAATGACTATCTTGAAAGTGTTCAAAGGTCTGGCCCCTCCCTTCCCAAATGGAGGACTATTCTGAAGGGTCTTCTATCTCCAGAGCTCCCTCTAGAATGGGCCTAATGAGACCTTTGCTGTGATTGCAACTTCCTTTTCCATGGAGCACTTCTTTCTTCACTTCCCATAGTAGTTGATCCTGAAAGTACTCCTAAGTAGAGAGCCACACAAAATGCAGAGCACACAATTAAATTAGAATTTCAGACAAATAATTTTTAGTAGAAGCATGTCCCAAATATGGCTTGGGACATAAAATATACTAAAAACATATTTATTGTTTATCTGAAATTCAAATTTAACCAGGCATCCTGAATTTTTGTCTGCTAAATCTAGCAGACCTCCCCTACCACACAAATATCTGTCTCAGAGTTAACTTCCCAGGTAACCCAACCTGCCACAGCAGGTCCTCACGATATTTAATGACAGCCAGGACTACTAGGTAGGGAGGGCTGAATCATACACAGCCCTTCCTCACTCCTGTACACACTGCCTTCTGTGATGTCAGGTAGGAAAGCAACCAAGGACAATGGGGTGATAATGAGTAGATATTCACTAGTTTGAGGATACTTGAGATTGGGGAAATCTGTCATGTTAGGCGTGAAAGTGACAGTATCGGTCATTTCAAAATCATCCTTGGGGCTGCATGAAGCATATGTAAAGAGTATTAAATATAAAAGTACACAGAGCATTTAATATAACTTGCCCAAACTTCATAGCTTTAGAGCAAGGAAGATTGTTGTAATTGCTTTTACTGTCACTATATACGCTAGGTAGACCAAGAAACAATAGAGCTTGGTGATCATTTAATTTTTAGCATGGAACAATAAAAGCATTATTATGTTTTAAAATTGTTTTAGGGATAAGGTCTTGCTATGTGTCCCAGGCTAGACTGAAACTCTTAAGCTTGAGTAATCCTCCCACTTCAGCTTTCTGAGTAGCTGCAACTACATACAGGTGCACACCACTGCACCCAGCCCAGAAGCATTATTTTTCTGTGTTAAATAGAACACAAAAAGCTTAGGGATTCTAGTTCTACTTTTGATTACCTCTTAAGTGCTCTGGCACTTTGAGAAACATAAAATATGGCAGGATGCTACTGGAGATTACACCAACAATTACTTACCTTGCTAAGAGGTAATAGACTGAATGTGTTTTGAGAAACAGCCCACTTTTCCAGGAGGGCTTTATGCTGTTGGTTTATGTTACTCTGAGGAAAGGGAATGGGACGAGGGTAGGAAAGGGATATTGAAGTATGATGGGAGTAATAATACTTTCTGATTTCCAACATGTAAAAACTGAATTACTATTTCAATATTTTACAAGAAGAGCCAGGATATATATTCAATAAAATAAATATACTCCGTTTTTTTTTTTTTTCTGAAGCTAGGTTAAAAAAATATATAGTGGAATCAAATGTCTCTGATATGCTGTCTTTTAAACATCTTCCTGTCACAGAGTTCAATAAATTGCCCCTAAACACAGCCCTTATGATTTCAATGGCTGTGTAAACACTCCGTTGGAAGCTTTCTCAAGAGAATCTTTCAAAATATGTCAATATTTACGAACAGAAAAAAAGAACAAATTATAAAAATAACGTATTTTGATCTTAATTGTTATTGTCTTTGACAATGACGCTTGTAAACAGAAAGGAATTCCAGTGATTTGAGTTATGTATAAGGGCTCAATTATTTAAGTTTTGTATAAGGGCCCAGTCATGACCTTCCTTCTAAATCTAAGGAATAATCAATAATGTTTTATTTAATTACATCTTTGGTAATACTTATTTCTAGAAGTAGTTTTCAATGAGTTTCTGTATTCAACTTGGCATGTGGAAATAAAGCTGAAATTGTTATTTTTAATGGGTGTTTTTTTCAAACTAAATGAGGCAAGAACCACATTTACAACCCTTGAATACTGTTCAGCTCCAAATGGACCAAGTAAGTCCATTTATATAGTTAAGTTTACATAAATGTGTTTACTTGGTCCAGAAACAGCCTCAAGTATTAACTTTTTGCTTGATGAGTGATAGGACTTGATTGCAGAGAATTCTTCCACCCAGAACTTTAGGGAACAGTGTAATCTATCACCATTTGACAAATATGTGTGTGTGTATACGTGTGTGTATGTACATACACACATTTCTATTAAAAACAAAATGCACTCTGTGAATGTTTTCAAATCCCTAGAATTGAGAGAATTCTATATGAATTATCTGCTCTGAAAACTCAATGTGTTTAAGCTACATGGAATTGCTAAACATTTGTCCATCAGGATTAGTTTTCAGACAGGGTAATGGTCTTAGCCAATATTATGCACTATAGTTTCACAAACTAATACAGCAAACCTTGCCATTTATAACTTCCGGCTAAGTCAATCAGTGCAGTCTGTTTTCAAACTAAACACTTTATGCATCTATTTTCAACATGTGTGGAGATTAATAACACATATTTCTATTCCTCTAAACTATATGACTAGTAATAAAAAATCTTTTCTCCTATAATATAGCAATACAGGAGTTAATATAAACTGTGAGGCACACACACCAAAAAAACAACCTCCATATTGTATTCTTCAAGGCAACTAAAAAACACTTGCCAGTCAACATGGATGAGATTCTTTTATTTCATTAAAACAAAAGAGAAGATTTTATTCTTCCAGATCAAGATATATTTATTTTAAGTATGTGGCACAAATCCTTTATTTTTTATTTTTTTGGTACATATCAATAAGATATCTGATAAGGCATTTTATTCTGATGGAAGTAACAATTTAAACTAGAAATGGGAAATAGCTAAAGATTGAATCGAACTTAAAAAAATAGTAAGGAAATGTAGTAAATGATTCATTTTCACCTTGATGAGGAGGAGGAACCTCTGTGGAAGATGTGGTAGAGTGCTTCCATCTTAGATGCCTGCATTTCGGAGGCCTGATTTCCAGGCAATGCTACTAGTTAGGTGTGCAGAGTGTGAACAACAGAATTTGGTGCCAAAAGAGGTTCTTCTTAAGTGTTTAAAGGTCCTGGGTGAAAAACACCACGTCTTATATAGAAAAATTAAACAACGTTAAGAACCGTCCTTTGTACAGAGATTATGATCTTATTAGTGTTTGGTAAATAAAAATCACTAAACACATGTCAGAAAGCGATAGGTGCTACTTCTGAGAAGTGGCTCAAGTTTAAGTCAACTGCCAGCATCTCCATGAATGTACGTTTATTGTTGCTTTTTGCGAGGCTTGGGTCCTTCTCTTTCTACCTCCCTCTAGACACAGGGTGATAAGTAAAGAAAAGCATAGGATACAGGCCAGGCATTCAGAACTGAACAAAGAGGAGACCAATAGCGTAAATAAGACAGAGTTGGGCTATTTGTGACTTTAGAAAAGTTAGTCATTAAATCTCTCTGAATTTTAATTTCTCATTTAAAACATGGGATGATCTCTTTTACAAAATGCTGATTTCTTTTACGAAATGAAGGTTACAGTAGATGGAGGGTGTTTGTGTGTATTTTCTTCTTCTTTTCCTCCTCCCTTTTCTCATCATCCTCCTTCTCCTCTTTCTTCTCTATCTCCTTCTCCTGTTTTCTTTCTGCTTCTTTCCTGTTTTAGTTTGTTTTTATATGTCCTAAGATGACAAAATAGAAACCTTATACTTCATGTAGGTTAGTTAACTGGTTTTTAAAAAAATATTTCACTGGTTCATGATATTGGAAAGCATGAGCACCTCTGAGCTACTTCAAGGGTATGGGTTTCTAATACACCCTAGCTGGAATTATGGTTCTAAATAAAATTGGATGTATGGCCTTGAGCTTGTTACTTAACTGACAATTAGTTAAAAAAATTAATACACCTCCTTCTTAAAGTTGAGCTGAAAAACAGATAAGATCGTATGTTAAAGCATGTAGCAAGGTGAGTGGCTCGAAGTAGATTATCAGCCTGTTTCATTTCCCGTCCTTCTTTTGAATGGCACAGGAAACAATGCGTTTCTTCCCCAGTCAGTGTGAGCTTAAGTACGACTATACTACACATAGGAATTCTTACCGTAAACTGACTGATGGTTAAAAGCTGGATACTGTTTTCAGCTTAAATCCTGATTCAGTCCCTTCTTTGTTGCATAACCGTGAACAAGTTACCTTCTTACAGCTCACCAGAGTTTTACTAGAGCTTACTGGTAGATGGGCCAATAATAACACTCATTCATAGAATAAAAAATAATTTAGTCTATCCAAATCAGAACAGGCTCTGTTTTCTTTCCAACCCACCCCCTCTTTTGAGCAAACTACTCTTACTCCACTAATGTGGTTTTGGTGGGCGGAGCTAAGCACCAACCGACCCCCAAGCTTCAATAGTGGGCTTTTGTCTCGGGCTGCCCAAATGTGAGATTCTGTCATTTTGGCTACAGGCATGCCCTGGAATCCCAAACAGGGGCCCAATTGTACAGCTCTCTGTGGCTTGTTCTTTGTAGAGCTGGAGCTTGTAGGAAAATGTCTTCTGGACAAGTTTCCAAATGATGTGATTCTAGAGAAATTTTGTGTCTATATATATTCTTTTTAACCTGGATGAAGTCCCACACACAGGAGGGGGAGGGGAGAGAGGACAGTGATGGAGTGTCCCTCTTCTGTTTCAATTCTGTGAACTAAAACAACATCATAGGAATGGTTCCTGTGTTTAAGCTAGTGCTCCCTGCGTTTTAGGCACTTATCCCTGAATATCCAGAATGACACATTGCTTCGTATACTAGTTTTAGGAGTTACTAGTGTAGTGCGTCTATAGAGTGAGAGACGCTGGTTACCTGCAAAATAGGAGAGTGTGATGGTTAAGAGGAGGGACTTGGGGACAGATTGCCCATGTTACATTCTCAGTTCTGTCACTCACTAGGTTATGTCTTTTGGCTTCTTTATATACGGTGTCTCACATTCTGCATCTGTAAAACCGTTTGGCCAGGCGCGATGGCTCATGCCTGTAATCCCAGCACTTTGGGAGGTCAAGGCGGGCGGATCACGAGGTCAAAAGATCGAGACCATCCTGATCAATATGGTGAAACCCCGTCTCCACTAAAAATACAAAAAACAAATTAGCTGGGCGTTGTGGTGCGCCCCTGTAGTCCCAGCTACTTGGGAGGCTGGGGCAGGAGAATTGCTTGAACCTGGGAGGCAGAGGTTGCACTCCAGCCTGGTGTCTGGTGATGGAGTGAGACTCTGTCTCAAAAAAAAAAAAAAAAAAAAAAAAAAACAGTTTAATGATAGCACCTACCTCATGGTTTGTTATGTGAATTTAAAATGTTATGAATTAAAAATGTTTAAAAATTTTGTCATCTGTGACAACATGGATATAACTGGAGTGCATTATGTTAAGTGAAATAAGCTAGGTACAGAAAGATAAATACTGCATGATCTCACTTGTATTTGGAATCTTAGGTTGATTTCATAGAAACAGAGTAGAAAGTTGGTTTCCAGAGCTATGGGGAAGATGAAGGCTGCAGAGAGGGGAGATGCTGATCGAAGGGTACAAAGTTTCAGTTAGACTAGAGGGATTATCTATTGTACTATATGGTGGCCACAGATAATCATAATGTATACGTCAACATTGGCAAAATAATACATTTTTAATGTTCTCACCACAAAAAAAATAAGTTGGGAGGTGATGTATGTATGTTCATCAGCTTGAGTTTTCTACAATACATACATAGATCAAAATATCACATTTTGACCAGGCATGGTGGCTCATGCCTGTAATCCCAGCACTTTGGGAGGCCAGGGTGGGTGGATCCCCTGAGGTCAGGAATTCAAGACCAACCTGGCCAACATGGCGAAACCCCATCTCTACTAGAAATTCAAAAAATCAGCTGGGCATGGTGGTGGGAACCTGTAATCTCAGCTACTCAGGAGGCTGAGGCAGGAGAATGACTTGATCCTGGGAGGTGGAGGTTGTAGCGAGCCGAGATCATGCCACTGCACTCCAGCCTGGGAGACAGAGTGAGACTTCACCTCAAAAAGAATTCATTTTACCCCATAAATGTACAAAATTATTGTATGCCAATTAGAGATAAATAAATAGAAACTTCAAAATGATGTTAATATTTGCAAAGTGCTTAGGCCAGTGCCTAGCAAATAATTATTCGGTGTATTTTTTAAAGTTACTAAAGAGAAATAATAACATAAAGACAATAAGCCAAATGCCTAGCACATTATAAATACTCAAGGTATGCATTTCACTTACAGGAAGTAGTTGGGTGGTCTCACTTTAATATATGATGGCTAATTTAGAGGTGAAGGTGATAGAATCATGAAAAGCTCCATAATTAAGAAACACTTGTAAAGCGACACTTTGAACATTGTGTGAGACAAGTCCCCTTTAAATTGTCTCAACTAAATAAAGGGGATAATAGTGAAAAACTGCATTCCAAACAAATAGACCTGACCTTTACAAGAGAGAAACAACTGTAATTTGAATATGGATTTTGGAAATAAGGTTTATTCTTCTTGTAAAAAGTAAGGACCATCCTTATGATACACATGAAAGCAAGGATGGAAAGACGAGGACTAAGAGAAGTTATAAGCTGAGTGTGTAGGTATAGGTGGAGTTGGGAAAAATTCTGTAATTTAAATTAATTTTGGAAACATAGGACTATGGTAGCTAGATACAAAATAGGTGGAATCACTTCTCATGCTCCTGTGGGGGCTAACTGCCTACTTTTCTTTGCAAGTTTATATAGATATGAACCTGACAACTACCTACAGTTTACTTTAAGCTGCTTTCTTAAAAATAAAGGCCAGTAGAATGAGTATTACTTATTAAAGTGGAATTTGAAAATATGAAATGCCCAAATGGCTAGACCTATGAATACACTTAACACTTACTGATTTTGACTTGTTTTCAAAAACTCTGAAGCTAAGTGAAAAATATGTAAAATGAAACAAAAAAGGTAAAATTAAAGGAAAAAAGAAAACTAGAAAAGCAAGAGCAAACCAAACCCAAAATTAGAAGAAAAAAGAAATGGAGATCAGAGCAGAAATAAATGAAACTGAAATGAAGGAAACATTAGAAAAGGTTAATGAAACAAAAAGTTGATTTCTTAAAAAAAGATAAACAAAATTGACAAGGCTTTAGCTAGATTAAGAAAGAGAGAGGATGCAAATAAAATCAGAAATAAAAGAGGAGACATTACAGCTGAAACCACATATATTCAAAGGATCATTAGAGGCTAGTATGAGCGATGACGTGCCAATTACTTGGGAAACCTAGAAGAAATGAATAAATTCCTAGACACAAAGAACCTGCCAAGATGTAATCATGAAGAAATTCAAAATCTGAACAGGTCAATAACAAATAATGAGACCGAAGCTGTAATAAAAATTCTCCTAGAAAAGAAAAGCCTGGTGAAACCCTGTCTCTACTAAAAATACAAACATTATCTGGGCATGGTGGCACACACATGTAGTCCCAGCTACTCAGGTGGTTGCGGCAAGAGAATCACTTGAACAGGGAGGCAGAGGTTGCAGAGAGCAGATATCATGCCACTGCATTCCAGCCCGGGTGACAGAGCAAGACTCTGTCAAAAAAAAAAGTAAATGTAAACATTGATTCTCAAAGAGATCTTCACTGGACTTGCTATTAAAAGTGTTCTTTATTTTTAATATTTTTTTAAAAAATCAGAGTATCCTTGATTGGAGTTTCATGCTCATGTGTGAGATGTGCCTCCCTCAAATCTTGTTACGACGTCAATGCTTTAGCTGTCTGGTGTGAAAAATAAAGAAAAAATTAAAGAAGAAAAAAATGAAGAGGTAAAATAAAAATTATGGTATCTCATTTATTTTTCTGATGTGCTGCTCTACTTTCTGAAATTATTTTAATTGCTTACTTATTAACCATTACAATTTATAAGAATGTGACTATAAAGATATCATATCTCCCTATTATCCTTATCACCTAGCACTGTGACTAACACAAATAATGCTTTTTAATCGAATGACTGAAAAAAAACCCATAAAACTCTAAACCTATAAAAGCAGTGATATTTGTATACAGTATAAAGGATTAGAACAGAAATAGCATATATAAGGCTAGAGCATTACCAGATCTCAAAATACATTGCAGATCGATTATAATATTTTAAAATAGTATTGCTAAGACAATGTATGTTAATAAAAAGGTGCTGGATATCAAAAAGCTATTAATACATAAAAGAAACCAAAGGGAAATATCAGATATGATCATATAAATAATTTAAATCTTAGAAGTGAAAGGTCAAAAAAGGGCAAAGAACCAACCATTGTCAGGGTGACTGTTCTTGATTATCAAATAAATGAAAGGTTGTTGCTACATAGAGCAAGAGAAAAATTACCTAGAATTCTCCAGAGCCTTTGGGGGCCATCCCTAGAGCTGTGTGGGAGCAAACAGAAGATGGAGTGTGTAATGGAGGAAAGAAGCTGTAAATTATGTAGCCTTGTGACTAGTTGTAGTACTGAAGACTGAAATATTATTTTTCTTCTAGCTCTGATATATATGTGATGCTTTCCCTCTGTTTTCACCAGAATTTTCTATAAGCATGGTAGAGTAATCTTAATCATTTATCCCAAAAGTTACAGCCTAGTGAGAAAGGAACATGCCTGAGTGAGGAGAGCTAATCATCCAGCAGTAGATGCAATGCTTGATGAACTTTTGAACTATCTACTTTGGAGAGCAGGTCAGTGCATTTTCATTTATGTGAGGTGTGTAGCTGTTACCTGGAAGTGTTAAGTGTGGGAGTTCATGTACATACCGACATTGAGCAGCCGCAAGGGTGGGCTGTGACCAGCAATGCAACCGGTTTACTACACACCCACTTAGGGTGTGTGGTGTCCACAAATATAAAGAAAGATAAAAGCTACATGTAGCAGATTGCTTTTCAGCTATGGTTGTGTTTATGACCTAGATTTTAGCAAACTGGACACTTTCAGAATGGCAGTCATGAATGAAGAGATGGGATAGTCTGTCAAAAATGCTGGCGAGTGGATTTGTTTTTCTTGTAGGGCTTAAATAGTGACAACAGCTTCTTTATCTGGCTACTTCTAATTATGGGGAAAAGTGTCGACAGCAGCTGCCCTTTTAGCTGGAAAGTTTTACCATGTGCTTCTGGGAATTATCAAAAAGTCATCTATTCTTTTACTTAAGTTTACTAAAGATAAAGAGAACTATCGCATAATTTTCCTTAAATTAGCTAGAGTACATTCTGTCATCTTTAAGAATGCTTATCAACATAGATATTCTTGCCATGTTTGATGAACCAATATTTAGTCTTTAGTATATGCCAGGCAAGACAGACAATAGACAATAAATGTGATAAATAAATTATGCAGTATGTTAGAAAGTGTTAAATTAAATGGATGTTTTAAAAATGTAGATCAGAGAAAAGAGAAAGGGAAATGCATAGGGAATAGGAGTGTGGAGAGTTGGCTGTAATTTTAAAATTGAGTGGTCAAAATAACCCTCACAAAATATAAAAGGATTAATGTATTCCAGTAAAAGGAAAGAGCCTGTGCAAAGGCCCTGAGGTGGCCACATGCCTTGTGTGCTGGAGAAAGAGCAAAGAGGCCAATATGAAGTGAGCAAGGGGATGAATTTAGAGAGGTAATGGTACGCCACTGGGAGGAATTTGGTTATTTCTCAAGGGGATTCGGAGCCTCTGGAGACTTTTGAGAAGGACAACATTACCTTACTTATGTCTTAAAAGAATTGTAGTAGGAAATTTATGTCTTAAAAGATTGTAGTAGGAAAACGATAGAAGCAGAGAACTCGTGAGGAGCTATTGTGATCATCAAAGTGGGATATGATGGTGACCTAAACTTAAATGGAGTTTGTGAGAGGCGTTGGGGTCTGGATGTTTTCTGAAGTTCAAGCCAATAGTATTTTCTGAGAGATTGGATGTACAGTGTGAGACAGAGGACACAGGAATGCTTCTAATAATTTTAGGGCTGGGAAATTTAAATATAGAATTGGCCTCAGTTATAATAGAATGGGGACACCTTATGACCAATGACTCTGTCAAGGCAATAGTCATCAGAATATAGATGGCATTTCAAGACTAGAGTCGGATGAGGTCAACAAATGAGGAACTGAAGGTCCAAGGACAAATTGTTGGAAGACTCCTACTTTAACAATGGAGAAGAGGAGCTAACGAAGGACACAGAGCAATGATTGAGCAAGTCAGGAGTCCCTAAGAAGGAAGTGAGGTCAGTGTACTTACAAAGAGGGGGTGAACACCTGTGTCAAGTGCTGTCAGAAAAAGATAAAGTTTGAGAATTAACTATTTCACAGATGCTGCTTGCCTTACAATGGGGTTATCTTCCAGTAAATCTATCGTAAGTTGAAACTATTATAAATAAAAAATGCATTTAATATACCTAATCTACCAGACATTTTAGCTTGGCCAAGCTTACCTTAAACATATTCAGAACACTGCTATTAACCAAAATCTCAAAGCCTATTTGATAAGATATTGAATATCTCATGTAATTTTGAATACTGTACTGAAAGTGAAAACAAGAATGGTTGTGTGAGTATTCGAAGTGCAATTTCTACAGAATGCTTACCACTTTCACAAAATCATAAAGTAGAAAACTTCTAAGTCCAACCGTCATAAGTTGGGTACCATCCATATTTAATAACCGAGAAGTCTTTAGCAATCTGAGAAGGGCAGTCACACTAGAGCAGCAGGTTTAAATTGTTTCAGATAAAATCCTTGCTGAGAAAATGGTGACACAAAAAATAGATGAGTCCTCAAGGATGTTTTATGCAAAAAGTCAAAGAAAAATGAGACAGCAATCTAACAAAGGAGATCACTCAGAAGACCAGAGATCAGAGTTGGAAACTACATCAGGGAATAAGTCTTTTGCTTTAGTGATTCAGCAAAGCTTGCTATAAACAGATGCGTAACATAAGCTGCTGAGCAAAGATGGGTATGAGAACACGCAAGATGGTCTGAAGCAGCTAAATGGCTCCATGAGAGCCAAGACCACATGTGGACAGCAGTGAGCTTAGTGCCTCAACACACAGACGGCAGGAACCATTTTTGAATTGGGTATTGTGAAAATCAGATAAAAATTATTTAAGAAATATGAAGCAATTTAAAATAATCAAAGAAAACGTGATTGTGAAAAACTAATGTAACTGAACTCAAAATTAAACTCAGAGCTTCAACCCAGTACGTGGAGTGTTATAAACCTTTCATTATCCAGAAATGGGAAGTTTAGCAGTTTGTCAACTATATTTATATTTTTATTCTGGCCCTGAGATTAGAGAGAAATTTATCATTTGGAGGTTTTCATAATGACAAAATAAATAATGTCATTGATAATATTTTTGAAACAATTGGAGGCAGCTTATGTGACATGAAAGGCATAATATGAGGTCAGGCATAGCATGCTCCAAATCTGTGGTTTTACGGATATCTGGTTTAGTGTAGGACTCATGCTTGGAGACCTTAGGGGCATACATAGCTACTACAATGATCAGGTGTTTGATTATTACTAAAAGTTGGGTGGAGTAATTTGAGATGAGAGTCACCAGTAAAAAGCCAGAACAGGTAAACTAGAGATTTGTGTTGGCTGTGTAAATGGCAGAGATGATATTTTAATGTGGAAATTCCAGACCTGTTTTCTTACCTTAATTGAGGGCTATCCACCTCTACATGAAGGTAGGCTGGAGGAATGCCTGCACCTCTGCAGTACATTTCCCAATAGCAGTGTTGGAGCCTTATTTGTGGTTGAAAAGAGACACCAATGTTTTACATCTAAATAACATCAAATGCCTCCATCTATGACACAGAAACTCGATGTGGTTCTTGTTACACATTAAATTCTAGTGATGACTATGTACCAATGAGATGACTTGCAGAAAACTCCCCTAAATAATGTGTTACCATTTGAATGACAGATGTTTTCTGTATAGCTGCAATAATGAATCTGTTAAAAACAGCCACAATAACAACAATAAATGTAGTTAGGTATAATTTATAACTCTGGATGTTTTTCCAGACAAGAATTAGTATTAATATCTATTACTAGTTGACTTCTTACTACTTACCACCACACAAAATGTGAAGAGTTTTATAGAGATTATGTAATTAGATCCTCATAACAACTGGAAACAGTTTTATTGTCCATTTGACAGATGATATTAATAAAAACACCAGCAAACCACCTTGCCATATGTGTATCTTTGCAACAATCCTGTGTGATCTTCACATGTATCCCGGAACCTAAAGTACAATTAAAAAAAAAAACATGTGTGATATTTCACAAGTAGCAGAGGCCACGAATTAGAGCACTCAGTCTATGAAGCTTATAATCTTAGTCACTAAATTGTCTCACCTGCTTACCTGCTCCCCCTACTTCGTAGATGGTCCTGGAAAAAGGAAATTTCAGGTACTAATGGCGTTTTTCTCTTTCCAATTTGCTTTGGCAGAAGAACATGCGAAGAGCTGGCCTTAGAGTGATACTAAATAAATTAGTATCAGAGTGATACTAGCCTTAGAGTGATACTAAATAAATAAACAGCTTGAAAAAATCGCCTAAGTGTGTAGAGGGAATGGGGTGTGTTCTGAGTGTTTTGGGTGGGTGTTGGAGAAAGAAGGAAAAATCAGGGATTACAGTATTTTCTCTGTTTCACTACCTTTTGAAATCAAAACTAGCTCCAAAAGCTAATCTTAAAATATATGAAACCTATAAAATTGAGGGTTCTTGAGACCAAAGATCTGTTGTTGTTTAATTATACTATCAATTGGCTATGAAAACATTGTTTTTATTACGGTATGGGGAAGCCAAAAGTATGGTAATTATGTAGGTAGACTCTGAAATCAGATTTCTGGGATCAAACCCTAGTTCTGCTGATTTCTTAGCTCCTGTAAGCCTCAATTTCCTCTTTTCTTCCTAGGTCTTAGGATCAAGAGGAATAAATGAAGCAATCTATATGAGATATTTGTACATCCTTAACTGTGAGCTTTTATCATAGTTAGTTTTGATTTAATATTGGAAATCAATTTCTAGATTTTAGGAAGGATATTTGTGGAGACTATTTTCTGCATACATTTAAAAGCAAAATACACTCTAAATGGTCTGAGATGGTTGACGTGTGATTTTTTCCTGCATCTGGACGTGCAGATGTGCCTTGAAGATCCTCTAACACCTTCTGATCCGTCACTTTTCCCCAGGTTGTCCCCTTTCTCTCTTCTTGCTGGGTTTTCTTCACAATGTGTTTGCATAGTCCATTCTATCTCTAAAAAAGAACATTTTTAAACTGATGATTTCATTTACTTTTTTTTTTTTTTTTGGTAGGGTCTCACCTTTGTCACACAGGCTGGAATGCAGTGGGGCAGTCACAGTTCACTGCAGCCTCAACTGCCAGGAGTAAAGCAATTCTCCCACCTCAGCCCCCTGAATAGCAGGGACTATAGGCGTGTACCACCACGTCTGGCAGAGTTTTGTATTATTCATAGAGGCAAGGTTTCACCATTTTGCCCAGGCTGGCCTCAAACTCCCAGGCTAGAGCAATTCATACTCCTTGGCCTCCTAACGTGCTGGGATTACAGGCATGACCTTTGAGCCTGGCCAGTTACATAGACTTTTTTGTAGGCCAGTTTCAATTTTAGCTAAAAACAAATAAACAGCCAATGAAACATGAAAAAAATGGTTTTCTAAAAATAAAATACCATTTCAAAATAATTTCAGACAATTTTTTTTTAATTTTTGTATTTTTTAAATTATATATTAAGTTCCAGGATACATGTGCAGATCTTGCAGAATTGCTGCATAGGTACATACATGCCATGGTGGTTTGCTGCCTCCATACCCTAGTCACCTAAATTAGGTATTTCTCCTAATGTTATCCCTCCCCAGTCTCCTCACCCACTGCTATCCCTCCCCTAGCCCTCAACCCCGCAGCAGACCTTAGTGTATGATGTTTCCCTCCTTGTGTCCATGTGTTCTCATTGTTCAACACCCACTTACGAGTGAGAACATGCAATGTTTGGTTTTCTGTTCTTGTATCAGCTTGCTGAGAATGATGGTTTCCAGCTTTATTCATGTCTCTGCAAAGGACAAGTACTCATCCTTTTTTTATGACTGCATAGTATTCCATGGTGTATATGTGCCACATTTTCTTTATCCAGTCTATCCTTGATGGGGATTTGGGTTGGTTCCAAGTCTTTGGTATTGTAAACAGTGCCACAATGAACATATGTGTGCATGTGTCTTTATGATAGAATGATTTATAATTCTTTGGGTATATACCCAGTAATGGGATTGCTGGGTCAAATGGTATTTCTATTTCTAGACCCTTGAGGAATTGCCCACTGTCTTCCACAATGATTGAACTAATTTACACTCCCACTAACAGTGTAAAAGTGTTCCTATTTCTCCACATCCTCTCCAGCATCTATTGTCTCCAGATTTTTTAATGATCACCATTCTAACTGGCATGAGATAGTATTTCAATGTGGTTTTGATTTGCATTGCTCTAATGACCATTGATGATGAACATTTTTTCATATGTTTGTTGGCCTCATAAATGTCTTCTTTTGAAAAGTGCCTGTTCGTATCCTTTGCCTACTTTTTGATGGGGTTGTTCTTTTCTTGTAAATCTGTTTTAGTTCTTTGTAGACTCTGGATTTAGCCCTTTGTCAGATGGGTAGCTTGCAAAATTTTTTTCCCATTCTGTTGGTTGCCAGTTCACTCTAATGATTGTTTCTTTTGCTTTGCTGAAGCTCTGGAGTTTAATTAGATCCCATTTGTCTATTTTGGCTTTTGTTAGCATGGCTTTTGGTGTTTTAGTCATCAAGTCCTTGCCTATGCCTCGGTTTTCTTCTAGGGTTTTTATGGTGTTAGGTCTTAAGTTTAAATCTTTAATCCATCTGGAGTTAATTTTTGTATAAGGTGTAAGGAATGGGTCCAGTTTCAGCTTTCTGCACATGGCTAGCCAATTTTACCAACACTATTTATTCAACAGGTATTTTTAAGGCTAAATGATAGAAATACAAAAAGGGCTAGGTAAAAAATTACAGGGAAGATACAACTGTATCTTCATTCTCCTGTATCTCCATTTGTTAACGAACTCATGGATTCATTTAATTATAGATACAGTGATCATGAACTGCTTGTTATGCTGGCTGTCTGGGTGGATGCAGAGTTCTGCAGTCCATTATTCCTTCCCTAGGGGAGTCTGGAAAAACTGTGGACATGAAACAGACTGCTAATTCCAAAGTTACATAAAATTTTGAGAAAACAGCACAAGTGATGTTTTAAGAAAGCATATTTTATTCATTTTGCTTTCCAAATAATATGAATAAACATAAGAATAACCACAGCTATTCTTTTCTCTTCTCTTTTTTATTCTGTAACTTTGTCTCAGCCAGACTTAGACCATCTTTCCCTCCTCTGCTTCTGAAACACATGGGACTCCTTATGACACACAGCTAATTTGATAGAATAGTTCTTACAAGGCCTAATCCTGCTTCTCTCAAACTAGAGTCACTGTACTTAGACTGTTTGAATGGTGAATTACTTAGCAGCAAACATCAGAATACTAGTAAATGTCAAAAGTGGAGAGAGACACACATAGAAAATAAAAGAATTGTCATGTGGAGCTTATTCAGACCTTCTCTTTTACCACTGGCCATGCTAAGTAAAGTTTTTAATGAATATGAGAACATAAAAAGTCATGAGTGCATAGGAACATAAAATTGTTAATTAAAAAAAATTATTTTCTAAAATAAATGTAGGCCGATGTCAGGAACTACAAATAAAAAAGTAAAGGTGATGTTTTCTTTATTCTCAAGGTAGTCACACTTCAGTGTGACATACTTACAAAAAAAAAAAAAAAAAACAATTATATTTGTTACCTGGAACAGGGAAAAGGGCACGATCAACTTTTGGGGAGAATTGCAGAATATCTCACAGAGACTGAAATGCACTATGCCTTGAAGGAGTGTTTCAGGACTCTACAGTTTTTGTCCATGATTGAGCCCTCAATCCCTCCTGTAATAAGAATTAACATGTTCTAAGGTACTTATGTTGCTCATAAATTGGGTTAAAATACTAACTTCAGAAATCAATAAATAATAAATATTCATGGTAAAATTTCAAAGTTTACTCCTTTTCAAAAAACAAAGAAAAAAACAAATTATGTATCTATAAGAAGTGGAAAAATGGAAAAAGAAGAAAACAAAGGAAAAAACCCAGTTAATCCTAAAATACTAAAGAAAGGAAGGGAGAGAAATAGTAGGAACAATAGAAAGTAAGAAACAAAATGCTAGAACTTTATCACAATATACAGAAATGGGCTAAATTGATCAATTAAAGGATGACCAATTATCAGGTAAGATGAAGTAAAAATTGTTGTCATAAGCTATTATCAAGAAAGATATCTAAAAAAATTTAAAAGTTGATGTAAAAAAACTGGAAAAAGATTTCTTCAGGAAAATATTAACTAAAAGAAGCCTGAATAATTATATTAATGTCAGAAAAAATAGACTTTAAGGTTAAAAAGAATGACAAGATATACAGAGAGGTACTACTTCATGATAAGCATTTTAATTAACCATAAGTGTAACAATTCCAATCTTGTGCGCTAAAGAAAATTTCTTCAAAGTGTATAAATTAAAAATTGACAGTAACATCTAGAAAAATAAAAATCTATTATAATGAGGGATTTCAATATACTAGGTCTCAATGTTGATAGGTTATAAAAACAAATTTTCACAAGAATATGGAATTGGCAATTACAATTCAAAAACACTTAATAGGCACATATAGAATGAAAAAACAAATCATGACATATTTTCATAGTTAAATATTATACAGCAGTGAACATGACAGAACTAAGAACTACGTGTAACAAGATAGAGACAATAAGATTAAGTGAAGAAAAGTAAGAAAAGTCTACATCATTATACTAATTTATAAAGCTCTAAAACAGACAAAGCTACAAATATTGCCTAGGGATACATATGCATGAGATGGAGTTATATTTTTTAAAAAGTAATAGATTAAATGGCATAGCAACTTTAGAAAACAGGTTCGCAGTTTCTTATAAAGTTATACATACACTTAGCGTATTGACCAGGAATTCCACCTTTGGGAATAAGAAATGAAAACATAAGAGAAATGAATCATATTCAGTACAAAGACTTGTATTCAGTGCTCACAGCAGCTTTATTCATAATAGCCCACAAGGGAAACAACCCAACTGGTAAATAGATAAACAATTGATGGTATATGTAAGGCCGGTTGCCTTGCCAGGAGTCAAACGGACACATTCATCACTCTCACTCATCACTCTCCGAGCCTGATAACTGCGTCATCACCTGAGCTCATCATCTGGCTTCCCCACAAAGCTTCCCTGCACCTGCCTCTGCATACCATGCCCAAGCCCACACTCAGCATCAAATTATCCATCCAACCTCCAGCCTGCTGTTAAAAAAACCCTGCAGATAATTTTTTTTAAAAGAGGCCCCACCTTTCCCTACCCAACAACAGCCTACCCCATATGCCCCCAGCAGGCCTGTGTTGAGGGTCCTGCCCACCTACCAATGGCAGCTACTTCCTACTTTAACTCCATGTACTTCCTGCTCCTCAACAGCCAATAGAAATGCCTTCTCTTTGTTTCCCCTGCAGTCAATCAAAGCCCATTTACCCAAAGTCCCGCCCTCCTACCAATGGCAGCTAGTTTCACGTACTTCCTACTCCTCAACAGCCAATAGAAATGCCTTCTCTTTATTTCCCAGTAACCAATCAATTGCCTGCACACCCCATAAAACCCCACACCCTGAACAACCGGGTACGACTTCTCTGGCCCCTCTTGGACCACTGAGGTTGCCCAGGAGCTGAATAAATTGGCTTCTCATCTTTTTTCATACCTGCCTCAGTTTCCTCATCTTATCTCGGCAATAAATCTCACAGTATATCCACACAATGGATTGCTACTCAGCAAGAAAAAGGTACTACGGTACACACACAGACAAGGATGAATCTGAAGATCTTTATGGTAAGTAAAATAGGTGAGAGACAAAAAGCTATACTGTATATTGTAAGTTTCATTTATACGACATTTGAGGAAGGCTAAACAAGAATAGCAGAAAACAGGTTAGTGGTTGCCAGGCACCAGAGGATCAGCAGAAGAAACTGACTACAAAGATGAAGAGACATCTTATCAGGGTGATGGAAATCTTTTTTATCATGATTGTGGTGGTGATTAAACATTTGTGAAAACTCATCAAATAAAACTAATGATTATATTGTATATAGAAATTACTGCAATAAGAGTAATAAAAAAAAGAAATACACTGTCATACACAAAATTCAGAGTGGTAGGGGTTTGGGGGTGGAAAACAAGGACAGTCCACAGGCATATACAATGTTCCAGATCTTAAGTGGAGTGATGGACTGGACTCATGAGTATTCATTTAATTATACATTATACCTCATAGCCAACACACACACACACACACACACACACACACGTAAATTTTCATGAATCAAATATTACAAAATAAAATTTATTAAGAGAATTTTATCCATATAGATTCAGGGGATTATGCAGGAAAAGGAAGTGATAAACTGACAAATTAATGTAATAAATTTTAACTCTGTAATAATTTATTTTTAAACTCAGGCGGAATTTTGATGCAGACATTTCTATGAGTGAACAAAATACAGCTTGTCCTTTTGGAATTGTTTCACATAATTTGTTTACAAATAAGATTCAGACAGACTGTAGACAGCTTACTATTTATTACATAGAAATGAACTCATGAGCTATTTCCCATGATTTTTGCCAGTATTTTAACCATTGTTTCCATAAAAGTCATAGATTATGCTTAATGCTGACCAGCACTGGATTTATCCTGAACTTTGGCATTAAAAGGGAGAATTTTAAGAAGAATTGCTTTCAGATTAAGTGATATTGATGCTGAGTTATAAACTTTTCTCATACTATCTAGATTTAGGTCATGAAAGAAGAGAGTCAGTAATATATTGTTTTAAAAATGAGGCAATAATTATATATCTTTACTGAAGTTTTTCCATGGTAGCAAAACACATTCCTCAAATCAAGGATTCAACATAGAAGTGAATTTTTATTTATGCATAAATTCAACAGGAAGACACTCTCAGATATGAATGGCGTAATAGAACTTACCATCCACATGTACTAAAAATATAAATCAATTTAACATCTCAAGAATTAGGAAGTGCCAAATTAAAGATCTTAGATATAAACAGTGAAGCCAGTTGAATTTAGAGTCATGCTAAATCAGTAAAGAATATTTATAACTCTGAATACAAATATTGAGTCTTTGATGGCTGACTGACATTTAACACAAAAGCCTGCAGTTGAAAATCCCAGACATATTCAAAGGATATCAGAGACTGAAGATCAACTCAATGAAATAAAAGGAGAAGGCAAGAATAGAGAAAAAAGTGAAAAGAAATAAACAAAACCTAGATCCTTACCTCACACCATGAATGAAAATTAACTAAAAATGAATGATACAGCTAAATATAAAAGCAAAACTTTTGGAAGAACACATAGGAGAAAATCTTTTTGACTTTGGGTTAGGCACAAAGTTCTTAACAATGAAACAAAAAGTACAAACCATGAGGGAAGAAAAGGTATTATAAAAATGTAAACTTTAGTGATTCCAAGTGATTTGAGCCACAGACAAGAAAAAAATATTTTCAAATCATGTATCTGATAAATAATTTGCATCTGAAATATATGAAGAAATCTTACAACCCAATCATTATGAAAATAACCCAATTTTTAAAATGGGCAAAAGAGTTGAATAGGCATCTCATCAAAAAAGGCATACAAATATCTAATAAAAACATGAAGAGATATTCAATATCATAAACAGAAATGCAAATCAAAAAGCAATGAAATGCCAATACACATCTGTTAGAATGACTATAATGAAAATGGAAAGTCAGTAAGAAGCATTGACTAGATGGGGAGAAACAGAAACCCTTATTCATTGTTGGGAGAATGCAAAATGGTACAGCCACTGTGGAAATCAGGTTGGCAGTTTCATAAATGGTTATATATAAACTTACCACAGAATTCAACAACCAATTCCTGGTGACTCTACCCAAGCAGAGAAATAAAAATATATATTCACAAAAAGACTTGAACACAAATGTTCATAGCAGCCTTAAACAAAATAGAGAAAAACCGGAAACATTTCAAATGTCTATCAACTGATCAATGGATAAGCAAAATATATAAAGCATTTGCAGAAAATAAAAAAGAACAAAACGTTTATATATACTAAAACATGGATGAACCTCATAGCCACTATACTAGGTGAGACATGTCAGACACAAACGATTGCATTTGCAAGATTCCATTTACATGAAAAATCCGGAAAAGTCACATTTACAGACAGAAAACAGGTAAGTGGCTGCCTGCAGCTGGTGATTGGAATACCAATTTGCTGCAAATTAGCTTCAGGAAACTTTTATTTTGGAGGGGTGACAGAAATATTCTAAAACTGAATTATTTTGGTGGTTGCACAATTCCATATATTTACTAAAAGTTAATGAAATTTACCCTTATATTAGGTGATTTTTAGGGTAAGTAAAGTATACTTCAATAAAGCTGTTAAAAAACACTCAATGGCCTGGAATCCACAAGCATCAGCTGGAGCCACTAGGATGGATTGAAACCAGTTATGTTTGAGCCTCTGAACTCAATAGCGTAGTTGTCTTGCCGAAACAAGGATGCTTCATCAACGGAGCTAATGTACACACCTGGTCTGGCCCAGGAGTTGGAGAGGCTGAAGAAGGATCTCGATGAAGACAGAGCAATTGCTGGCTTAGCCACTCTCTAACACCAATGAAGTGAGGCAGCTTATAAATGACAATATGTTTCAACTAAAACTGCATCCTTCAATTCTGCCCATGGTATCTTGTCCAGGAACATATAGAAAAGATAATTCCAAGCCGCTTAGGTCAGCCTTGCCAACACTAAGAAGCTACCATGATAGGAAGGGGCAGAGGGAACTTAAAGGCTTTTCAAATGTACCAGTTCACATTTCCACCAACAGTATATGAGTTCCCTTCTTTCTTTCTTTCTTTCTTTCTTTCTTTCTTTCTTTCTTTCTTTCTTTCTTTCTTTCTTTCTTTCTTTCTTTCTTTCTTTCTTTCTTTCTTTCTTTCTTTCTTTCTATTTTTTTACCATTTAAGGGGTTCACTTAAATGATGTTCATTTATTCTTTGACAGAGCACTATGATGAGATTACTTAATCAAGCTTTATTCAAATAAATTGACAAAAATTGTATTTATTTAAAGTATACAACTTTATGTTTTGATGTATGTATACATTGTGGAATGATCACCACAATGAAGCTAATCAGGGTATCCATCACTTCCCCAAAGCCAGAAAGTTACCATTTTCTTTTCTTTGAGACTGAGTCTTACTCTATCGCCTGAGCTGAAGCACAGCGGTGATCTTTCTTTTTGTGGTAACGTCACTTGCAATCTACCACCTTAGCAACTTTCAAATGTAGAGTACCGCTAGCTGTATTCACCATACTGTACGTTAGATCTCCAGACCACATTCGTTATTTCCTGGCTGAAGCTCTGTGCCATTTGATCAATGTAGCCCCATTTCTGTCACCCTCAAATGCTGGCAACCATCATTTTACTCTCTCTTATGAGTTTGACTATTTTGGATTCCACATATGAGTGAAATGATGCAGTATTTTTCTTCTTGTATCTGACTTATTTTACCTAACATAATGTTCTTTAGGTTTATCCATGCTATTACAAATGGCAAGATGTCCTTTTCAAGGCTGAATAATATTCCACTGTGTGTGTATGGGTGTGTGTGTATAACATTTTCTTTAACATTTATCTGAAAACAGGCATTTCAATTGTTTCTATATTTTGGCTAGTGTGAATAGGTGGAAATCCACATGGAAATGCAGATATCTCTTTGAGATACTGATGATACTGGATATACACTCAGCAGTAGGATTACTGAGTAGTATGACAGTTCTGTGTTTAATTTTCTGAGGAATCTCTATACCGCTTTTCATATGTACCAATTCACATTTCCATAAACAACATATGAGTTCACTTTTCTCCATCCATATCCTCACCAACATGGTATCTTTTGTCTTTTTTGTTTTTGAGACGGAGTTTCGCTCTTGTTACCCAGGCTGGAGTGCAATGGCATGATCTCAGCTCACCGCAACCTCCGCCTCCTGGGTTCAGGCAATTCTCCTGCCTCAGCCTCCTGAGTAGCTGGGATTACAGGCATGTGCCACCATGTCCAGCTAATTTTTTGTATTTTTAGTAGAGATGGGGTTTCACCATGTTGACCAGGATGGTCTCGATCTTTTGACCTTGTGATCCACCTGCCTCGGCCTCCCAAAGTGCTGGGATTACAGGCTTGAGCCACCGCACCCGGCCTCTTTTGTCTTTTTGATAATAAATAGTCTAATGGGTGTGAGGTGATATCTCATTTTGGTTTCAATTTGCATTTCCCTAGTGATTGAAGTTGAGCATTTTTTCATATACCTGCTGTCATTTGTATGTCTTCTCTGGAGAAATGTCTATTCGGTACTGTGCCCATTTTTTAATTGTGTGAATTATTTACTTTTTGCTTTGGAGTTGTATGGGTTCTTTATATATTAACCCCTTATTAGAGATATAGTTTACAAATATTAACAAATATTAAAGGATATTAACCCCTTATTAGATATATGATTTTAAAATATTTTCTCCAATTCCGTAGGTTGCTTTTTCATTCTGTTGATAGTTCCTTTTGTTGTACAGGAGCTTTTTATTTGATGCAATCCCACTTGTCTAGTTTTGCATTTGTTTCCTGTGTTTTGGGTATATTATCAAAAAATTGTTGTCAAAACCCATGTCTAGAAGCTTATATCTTGTATTTTCTTCTAGTAGTTTTATGGATTTCAGGTCTTATATAGGTTTAAAATATATTTTGAGTTAATTTTTGTGTATGATATAAGGACCTATTTTATTTTTCTGCAGTTTTCCCAGTACTGTTTATTGATTGCTTTGGCAATTTGGGGTTGTTGTCCTTTGTAAATTTTAGGATTGTCTTTTCTATTTCTGTCAAGAATTCCATTAGGATTTTGACGGGGTTTGCATTGAATCTGTAGATCACTTGGGCAGTATGGGCATTTTAATACTGTTAATTCTTCCAATTCATAAACAGAGAATGGCTTTTGGCTTATCCTTCATCAATGGTTTCTAATTTTCAGTGTATAAATCTGTCATCTATTTTGTTAAGTTTATCCCCAAATACTTTACTCTTTTCGATGCTATTGTGATTGGATTGCTTTCTTAATTTCCCTTATCGAATAGTTCATTGTCAGTGATTAGAAATGCCATCCATTTTTGTATGTTGATTTTGTACCCTAAAATTTTACTGAATTTGTTTAGTAGTTCTAGCAGGTTTGTTTTTTTTTTTTCCTGAGTCTTTAGGGTTTTCTACATAAATGATCAGATCATGTGCAGAGCTAATTTACTTCTTCCTTTTCCGTTTGTATGCCTTTTATCTTTTTTTTCTTGTCTGATTGCTCTAGACAGGACTGCCAGTGCTATATTGAATACAAGTGGCAAGAGTGGACATCCTTCCCTTGTACCTGATCTTAGAGAAAATGGTGTCAGTTTTTCCCCATTGATTATGATATTAGCTGTAAAGGTTTTTTTTTTTTTTTTTTTTGTAAATATATGACTCTTATTATGTTGAAGAAATTTCCTTCTATAACTATTTTGTTGAGAGTTTGGGGTGTTGAACTTTGTCAAATGTTTTTTCTGCACCTATTTGAGGTGATCATGCGGCTTTTGCCCTTCATTTTGTTACTGTGGCATATCACATTGATAAATATGCTTTTGAATTAGATTTGCAACCATTTTATTGGGGATTGTTACATATGTGTTTATTTGAGATATTAGCCTGAAGCTTTTTTTGTGTGTGTGTGTGTGTCGGAGTTTCACTCTTGTTACCCAGGCTGGAGTGCAATGGCGCAATCTCGGCTCACTCAACCTCCACCTCCTGGGTTCAGGCAATTCTCCTGCCTCAGCCTCCTGAGTAGCTGGGATTACAGGCACGCACCACCATGCCCTGCTAATTTTTTGTATTTTTAGTAGAGATGGGGTTTCACCATATTGACCAGGATGGTCTGGATCTCTTGACCTTGCGATCCACCCACCTTGGCCTCCCAAAGTGCTGGGATTACAGGCATGAACCACCGCGCCCGGCCCGCTTTTTTTTTTACTTGTGTTATCTTTTTCTGCCTTTGGTGTCACGGTGATGCTAGCTTCATAAAGTAACTTTGAATTGTTTCCTCCTCTATTTTTTGGAATAGTTTAACATGGATTGATATTAATTCTGCTTTAAATGTTTGGTAGAATTTAACCATGAAGGTTTTTGGTCCTGGCCTTTTCTTTGTTAGGGGGTTTTAGATTATTTATTCAATAGACTTGGTAGGTACGTTCAGATTTTCAAATCTCTTTATGATTCAGTCTTGTAAGTTTCTAGATATTTATCCATTTCTTCTAGGTTATACAACCTGGATTGTAATTGTTTATAATTTCCTTTATTTCTGAGGCATCTGCTGTAAAATGTTCTCTTTCATTTCTGATTTTGTCTTTTCTCCTTTTTTCTTAATATAGTTAAGAGTTTGTCAGTTTTATCTTAAACACAACACTTAGTTATATTTCTCTATTTTCTATTTGATTTGTTTCTGCCCCATTCTTTATCGTTTCTTTTCCTATGCTAACTTTTGGCTCAGCTTGTTCTTTTTCTTGTTCCTTGAGGTGTGAAATTGACTTGTTTACTTGGTATCTGTCTCTCTTTTTTTTTTAATGTAGGTTTTTATTGTTAGAAACTTTTCTCTTAGTACTGTTTTTGCTGCATTCTATAAGCTTTATTATGCTGTGTTGTCACTTTCTTTATTCCAGGATATATTAAAATTCCCTTTTTTTAGAAGAATCTTCAAATTAACCACTAGTACAAGCAGATTTTTTTAAGAAATTTGAGTTAAAACCAAACAAAATAGAGTCCATGTTGCAAAAGATAATTCAGGACACATCATGAACAACAGAAAATATCTTAAAACATAGATAAATGCTTGTGATATAATTTTAAATATAAAATAAGGGGTATATTAAATTTTTGTAAAATATACTAGAATGTTTATTTATATTATGGGATTAGAGTGAAGTGAGTTTTATATCTCTTTATACTTACTTGCATTTTATGTTTTTAACAATGAGCAAATATTTCCAGCAAATTTTATAAAAAAATATAAAATATATTTTACTTCAACCAAATAATTAGGCTTAGACTGTTTATTAAGTGAGCAAATTTTATTTTGCTGAAGTGTTAGTATTACTTTCCTTAAAATACAGAAACAATGGCAAGAGGTAAATATACTTAATATAGTAATAGACAGTAAAATATTTGTGTTTCTTATAAGTTTTAGTGTATCTTCCATAAACTATTTTAAGTCCTTCAGGAGTAAAATACATTTAATAGGTCGTAACAACATTCTTTGTGGGTACATAATTAATGGCGAATACAATTATGCAAAACTTCCCAGGCAATCCTGCTTTTGTTTGCAAAAATACATTTTACAATAGCGTATTTCTATTTCAATAGAAAATCCTAATCATGGCTTAAAAAAAGAAAGTGCTTGAGAAAACAATTATGTTTGATAAAAAAGAAACAATTCTTAACAGACTTCAGGGCATCTTTAAAATTGTCCACTTTTGATCAGATTCTTAAGGTATTTTCAGGAAAATGGAAGGGGATGCCTTCCTTTGGTAGTGTGGGGTTGAGTACAGGTGAGGGGTGGGTTTAATTCAAGAGTCAAATAGAAAAATCCTGGTTGTTCATGGGGCAACTTGTTTTCCTCTTACCTAACCCCACCCGTTAAAGAACAGATGGAAGTAACATGTCTTACCATTCTTGGGGTCTCTGCCTAGTGTCCAGGTATTATCCTTTGTCAGGCCTCAGGGCAGATGCTGAGCAGCAATGCTTAGGAGCATGGTATTGAACTTTCTGCTATGGAAGGTATTATCACTGTGTCAGCATCTTTGGTTTCTTTGCTTTTCTTCTAAGCAGTTAGCATAAACATGAGAATAAACCACAATTTCACTTTGTACAGCAAAAGTGACTTCATTCCCAATGTTGCATAACCATGCTAATGCAATTCTTCTAAAACACATATTTTAGAAACCATGATGAGTCTCATGTGATCTGATCCTACTTCCCCTGATAGAAGTCACTGAAGATGTGTAATTAGGATGCGTGGGAGAAAATACTTCCTCAAGTCTCTAGAATTTGAGACAAAGTATTCCAGGTTAGATTAACTAAATAAATATAATGAAGGATTTTAGGTATAACAGAGTGGTAATTAATTTTTTTTTTTAGAGATGGGGTCTTGCTATGTTGACCAGACTGATTTTGACCAAGACTCAGCTGATCCTCCTGCCTCAGCCTCCTAAAGTGCTGAGATTACAGGTGTGAGCCACTGTGCCTAGTCCATGGTAATAAATTTATGTGCACAATTGACCATCGTCTTTTGATTAATATCGCCCATTGAGATCCTGCAATGACTTCAACCGTTTGTCCTTCTGAATCACTTCATACAGACCCAGTATATTTAAGGCAAGTATCAGGGCCCTGTATATAGTCAACCCAAGTGATTAATACTTAACTACATAGATGCAGCTCTGGCAACTATGAAAATTAACCCTTTATTTTAGATACATCTAATTTAGCATATCCCCATGACTAGATTTTGTAATTTTGGACGGTAGATTTAAGGGTTGCCTCAGTGAATAGATTAGATTACTGTTAATGTCCCTTTCAACTCTGAAATTTTGTTTCCTTCTTTCTGTTCTTATCTTTTGTTTGTGCATCAGTAAATAATAAAGATATAAGAGTTGCTATAATTTGTCTGGTTTATGTAATAGAGAACCAAAGTAACAGTGGTTTAAGTAGATAGACAAGTATTTTTTTCTTATGTAGTCAGGATTTAGAATGTTCAGGGCATAGCAGTGGTCTGAGACTCAGGCTACTTTGAGAGTTCCTCAATGCCATCCTTAGGGAGCAATTTTTATTCACCTGATTTACATTTTACCTCCATCACATTTAAATTCGAAGCAGGGTCAAAGAAAGGGAGAAAAAGTGGCTAGTACGAAGAAAGGGAGAAAAAGTGGCTAGTACTTACCCTTAAGGTGTATCTTATAAGTCATTTATATCATGTCTCCTAACACTCCACTGTAACTTTCCACAGGGTTACAGCTAGCTGCAAATGAGGCTAGTAGGGTTGTCTTCCTTCCTACCCCCAAAATATCCATGTGCTTGGCTTAAATTGGATTTCTATTATTGTTAAAAGAAAGTTAGAATGCTTATTGAAATGTGTTTATATGCTTGGGCATATCTATCTATCTATCTATCTATCTATCTATCTATCTATATCTATCTATCTATCTATCATCATCTATCACTTTTACACACACAAACACACACACACACATTTTAGGCAAGTATAATGAGATTTGTGTACACAAATACGTTTTCCAGAAAATCTGATTATTTTCCCCTCTGCCACAGAGCAAGGCAGGTTTATTTTCCATTTATCATTTAAAGTTTGATTCAGTAGAAATTAATTACATGCCTATTTTGAATTGCAACTTAATCTAGTGTTTAAGCGCGTCAGCTTTTGTCTTAGATGCGTACAGTGTCATCAGTTGCCAACTGTGTGATATGAGCAAGTTCATCTCCATGAGTCTTCATTTCCTCACCTGAAAATGTATGCAATCATATATAACTTTCAGATGTCTTGTTATATAATCATAAAAGTTTATATAAAGCTCTTAACACAGTGTTAGGCACATACAAATAATCAGTAAACTAAGTTCTCAAAAATTTCTTTTTAATTCTTAGGTACTGTAAGAATACAACATAACTACTTCCAGTCCTTTCATTAAATGACTTTATATGGTATCATGTTGTCTGCAGTGTAGAGAAAAAAAGAATGAAAGTAGAATTTTTTTAGGGTGAGTGCAGTGGCTCACACCTATAATCCCAGAACTCTGGGAGAAGGATGGATCACCTGAGGTCAGGAGTTAGTGACCAGCCTCACCAACATGGTGAAACCCCCTCTGTACTGAAAATACAAATTTAGCTGGGCATGATGTTGCATGCCTGTAATCCCACTACTTGGGAGGCTGAGGCAGGAGAATTGCTTGAACCAACCTGGGAGGTGGAGGTTGCCGTAAGCCGAGATGGTGCCATTGCACTCCAGCCTGGGTAACAATAGTGAAACTCAATCTCAAAAAAAAAAAAAAGAACTTTTGTAATTCTTATCTGATTATATGACCTGGAGCAACTCATTTTTCTTGAGTCTGAGGTCTTTCATCTGAAAAATGCCAATAATTATAATACATGTCAGAACTTCATGAGTAGCAAATGTCATTATGTATTTGAACATACTTTGAAAACTAATACACTTAAGGTGAACAATAATAAAATAGCTGCTTTAACTAGTGTTAATTCACATCAAAATTGTGCTGAGATCTTTACATGAATTATCTGATTTAATCACACCACAGTTTGTGGCCAAGAATTAAAACCGGGATATGTTTATGTCCTAAACTGATATATTTTATGGTTCTTCTAGTAATGAAGTGGTTCAATGCATGGGAAAAATGTGCTGTGGACAGTGGATAGTTTAATTTTGCCAGATCGTAGAGAATATAGCAGAAATGTGGAAGTCAGGACTGGAGGACAGGCTGGAGACATTATTTGGAGAGCTCTGAATGTAATGGTGAGGATTCAATTTAAATGCAGAAGATTATGAGGAACTATGGAAGAGTCTTATGAACATTCGAGCTGTGACTTAGAAAGGATGGAATAGACGAATTAAAGAAGGGTGGGGAACAAAGCAGAGAGATGACTAAGAGGCTGTTTCAGCGTTCTGCTTTCGACTGGAACTAGAGCACCGGTCATGGGAATGCTGCATTGTGAGTCTGTGTCTGGGAATGTTCAGTTGGTCACATGCCACTTATTAAGCATGTGTTCAGGAGGAACTTGTTGATGTGCCACTTTAAAGCTTTAAGGCAACCTGCCCATATCAGCAGGAGGGCATCAGAGGCATACTCCCATCAGTATTCTGGGTTTGCATGAGTTCCTTCTGAGCCAAACTTTTGCCACATTATCCCTACTTGTGACTTATCTCCTTTTTTCTCTTGCTTGCCTTAAACCCATCCCAGATTTTGGGATTTAGTTTTATTGGCTTTTGACCTCTGTGTTGCAAAATGTAGGTTTTATTATTATTATGCGTGTGACCAGATTAGGAGATACTTGCCGTTGAAAAGGTAGTTTGTTACTCACAATTCCAAGAGGAAGAGGTACAACATTCCACACGTGGCCCCCCGGGGGAAGCACTGGCATCAGGAGGCAGAGGGAGTGAGAGGAAAATGTGGACAAAGTCTTTATTATGGTTTCCACAGGAAGTGGCTGGCAAGGACGGGCAAACAGGTTGAGGACTGATGAGTTTGAGTAATTTCAGTGTGCTATGGGATCTAGGGCCTGTCCCTAGTTGTCTGGTATCTGGGTCTGGGGTGATCAGGGCAGGCACACAGTGCCTGGTCCTCAGTCTAAGGGCCTGATAAAGAAGGTGGTTGAGATGGGGGTTCTGGATTAGTTATTTGGAGTATGAAAGGCACATTCATAAGCTAGTCTTTCACTATCTCTAAGAGTTAACTAGGGCCAGTCTCTCTAGAGTCTGTAAGTCTCCGAGATGTCATAGCATCAAATGAAATAAACTAGAAAATGTGGTTATTATATTTTAACCCACTGTTTTTACTCCTAGCTTATAATCAATAGTTTTCTTCTTGACTCATCAAAATCAGAGCTACTCGCAGATATTTTCTGAGCTTTCTTACTTAGCCAAGGGTATTCATTTGCGGGAATGAGGAGGTGGGGCAAGACCATTCCTGTAAACAAAGTCCCACATGATGGTAATGGCTACATACCTAGGTCTACAGTGGTCAAGACTGTGAAAAAGAACTTACATGTTTCAGAATGGTGTGATATGACCTGTACAATATGTAGCACTGATCAGTAGTTACCATCCATGTGTACTGCTTTAGAAATCAGGAGACTCGAGCCTATTATCTGTGTTGACACTGTCTGTATGACTTTAAATCATTTTGCTTCATTGGTTTTCAGTTTGTCTTTAGTAAAGAAAGAATTGGATTAGGTGACTCTGCAGCTCTTCTAGCTTCAGTATTCTGTGATGCTAGCACATGAATACATATGCTACAGTACTTATATGGATTTCTTTTCATTTCTAACTTGATATGCCAACTAGATAGACTCTTAGCTTTTAGCTGAAAATGTTCTATTATATCCCTCATTCTTCCCTTCAAAAAAAAAGTACAATGTTAGGGAATTTATTACACATAACATGTGTTTATGGTTCAGTATGAGAACCCACTATTTTTTCCCCTGCTAAGGTTGGGTAAAAAACAGCAGCTTAATCAGTGATTATGAATTCTGAGCTCAGCTTTCCATTTACAAACAGTGAGGCTGAAAGCTATAAACATTCTGACTTCTGCCTGGGAAGAGGTGAATGTTCCAGCAAATGTATATTACACTGGAAAATCCAGGATTAGTTTTCAATGTTCCTGTAACATGTTGTTTCCACAGTGACTCCCCATGTTAGCAGAATGTCCTCAGGTTTTTGGACGATGCTTTGCCTGAAGCTTGGCAGGACTCATACTGCATCCTCAGAGCTGGACATTTTCAAATAAAGCCTTCGTGGAAGTAAAAACTGATCTTGCTCCCATCCACCCTCCCTTGTTTGTTTAGCTTCCTTTGGTGGGAATGAGGTAGGTGAAACAGTCTGTTAACTCGTAAAAGCCTAAGACATTTGCATTTAAGAAAACAATACATATATTAGTATGTTGGTTAAGAAGAAGCAGGGCTGCTTATTTTTGCTAGCTGAGTAGCAATCTTCAAATTCATGCTATAATTTTAATTTAAATTGTAATTTTGTCCAAAATGGGAGAAAAAAACGGTAGGGTTGCAGAATGGTAGTGATGGGGGAAAACAGAAAAAGGGAAAAAGAGAACCTAGTTGAATTTTTAAGAAATAATTAATGTTCTATTAATTTGAGTTATAGGAAAGATCAACGATATCACTCTTTTACTCATAAGTTGTTTGTAGGGCATCCTTAAAGTCAAGTGTTCAGAAAAGTGAGTTAACAGACTTTTAACAGTGGGCATTTTTTAGCAGCAAATGTGCCCCATGTTTCTCAATACCCCCAAAGCAAGAGTGATGAGCTGGGGGCTAAAGGAAGCTCCAGAAGAAACACAGCCATGGCCCATCTTCCTGGAACATCAGTTCTTAATGGAGAATTATGTTTATATTGTGATAAACATTATGAAAATTTTTAAGTGCCTATATTTAAAACAAAACATAAAATTGAATCAAATTTCTACTGATGACAGGCTGTTTGGAGTTATACTGCATCACCCCCCAACAGTAAGTATTTTTCTCTATAGGTAGAAAAATTTAAGAGTCACCGATCTAGACCATCCCCTTGACTTGTGCCACAGGGATATTAAATTGCCATGGCAACCCAGATCTGTAAACTCTGATGCTGTTTATTCATTCAGGCTCTACCTTCGTGGTCCTCGGACGACGGGATCAGCTTTAGACCTTACAATGTCCCATTTTCACATAAAACATAAAAAGAACAATCTATTTTCCACAAATAACAGGTTTATAAGAGTTTACTGCATCTCATTAGGTCTAATTGGGTCATGTGCTTACAAAGCCAATCACCCCTTCTGAGGGAATTATAATGCTTTGCTTGGCTTATGCCCAAATGCTCCGTCTCTTCCTGGGATGCTTACCCAAAGCATGTGGTTAGAAATTAGGGGATGGATTAGTTGCCATCCACTCAAGAAAAATGGGTTATGATTATGAAAGGAAGGATGACCAGATTCTGGGTGGCAAAAATAAGAGATGTGCACTAATAATACTCTCCTGACGAATAATGACAATAATGATTATTACTATTTTTATCGTTTAAAAAGCGTATATTTTCATAGTACTATGGCAGAGGTTGTAATTTGGTAGCCCTTGGACCAAATTTAACCTGCACCATGTTCTGAAATAGTAAGTGAATGCTTTAGAGAGAAGAAGCTTTCCACAATTCACTCCTTGCTGCTTCCAGGACCACCACTTCAATCACACACATTATTTGTGAGCTCCAACTATATTCAACACTCTAAAAAGTCTTCAAGAAGGTCATAATTAGCTAACAATAATTTTAAGAATGGCTATCCCTCCTACAGAAAGAAATCTGATACTCTCTGGCTTTAATTAATTTCCCACTAACCTCTCCCCAACCTCGATGACTTTTTGTGTATCATGAGTTATTCCTATTTTGAAGTTTCTAAAACTTTCGGCACGAGTTAACAAATGGGCCCATGGGAAAGACTAAAATGTTATACCAGAACATTCTCTCATCTCCCATATGTTCACTCCTCCTAACTTTGACAGCTTTCCCAAAAATCCATCTAGTAAGTAGTTTTTCCCATCTATCCCATAACCTTGAAGTAACACAGAAGAAATCCCTAGTAGAATGTCAACTGGATTTGAGCAATGTTTCTTTTTACACACAGTTTTCTCCTCAGCCCTTAGAACAGTACCAGGTGTAAAATAAGCTCTCAAAATTTATTAAGATAAATGAAGGAAGGACATGTGCCTAGTATGTGAGGTTCAAAAAAACTGTGAAGATGGCTTTCCTATTCTACTTCTTTTCTTCTCAATGTGAAGTTTGGCATTGTTTTCTTTCTTGTTCATTTTTCTCTTAGCACGACTCTCAGAGAGTAACTGCATTCTGACTTTTCTCCTCATTGCGTAGCACTGACCAACATACTCTGGCCAATCTGGGTTAGTCTGGAGAGGCGAGAGTCATCAATGAGAACTGTGTTCATGCCTAAGGTTGCTAGGCCACACTGTGCAATTACACCTTTATTGCAAAATTCAGATATTATGAGGTTTCTACGACCACAAGTGGTCTCCTGTATTTACCGTTGCCTACGTGATGAATTATTTCACCATCTGCAAAAAAGTATGTCTGTTAATGAATTTGGGCCTCGAGTACTGGAAGTTGGACTTTTAGACAAAATAAAGGACTTCTTCTTTCTCATGCTTTATTCTCATCTGTTTAATCTTGGTGTGGATTTTGGGGTTCAGAAGCTTGTACCTCTCTCTCTTGGAAAGTGTTACTGGTTTCTCTGCCATGTATCCTGATGGTGCTTCTTTGTGTTTTTGCCTTTTAGGTTAGTAAACTTGATTCCATCGAACTAAATTGTGCTATGTCTGGTAGTTCCACTAATCCAAACCTACAATTGAGATTTTTAAACCGGTAGTTGTACAATGTGGCCCATTTCTCAGGGAATGGTGATATAAGCAGTAGGAAGATTTCCTCCTCTATGTTCAAGCAACATGAAAAATACAGTCTTTGATCTAGACCAAAATAGGAAATACTTTGTATAAGTGTCTCATATATACACAAAGTAACTAAGGCTAGCAGAAGAAATTCAAACTGGCAATTCTGATTTTCAAACATAATAATATAGCCAAAGTAGAATATTTATATCCACTTTTAATGCTATGTGTCAGCCATTCAATTTTGTTTTGGCAATTAACACAAAGTTACTGCTCACAGAAAATTCATTTTCTTCTAGAGATGCTATTTTAATATTTAATCTTGGAGAAAAAAATTTTTTTTAGTTTGTTTATAACCAGAATTCTAAGTATTTTAAAAGAAACAACAATAATTGACCACAAATTTGAATGAAGAATTCTTTTCTGATAAAGCCACTATTGTGGATTAACGAAAAAAATAAGCAACAAAATAGTTTGTGTTAATATTCTTTTAACTTAAACATGGAAGTGACTTCTACTCCAATGAAAATACTAAACCCTTGCAACATTTCTTTCTCTGTTAGCTCTGTCCTGAGCCTTATGCTGGAGCAACAAAGAAGATGACTGTTTAACTCAATCATGTATGAATTTAAAATATAGTATAAAAATAGCTGTCAAATAAATATTTGATAGTGAATACAGCTGATGTTCATAAAACTGATTTGATTACAACTTCAAACTAAAATACACTTATTTCTTTCTACAAGCAAAGGCATCTCTTCCAAGTTAAAGCTTTAATTATGTATTTACAAGGAGAAGATAGAATCCAGGTTTCTGAGTAATGTGATTTTATATCCGACTCATAGAAATAAGTATGACTACCGAATAACACTTGACTCAATTCCCATTATGTGGAAACACATGTCCTGGATTCCTGAGCGTCTTATGTTCTCGTTATTCTTTCCTAAAGAAGTCTTCCCCTCTAGTCTAAACAGTTTATCGAACAATGGAAGTAGACGGTGTCCCTTCTGTGATGGGCTGGCTGCAACTCCAGCATATGAGTTTGGTTTTAGTCTAATCATGTGTTCTGCCAACAGTGGCTTGAGTGGGGAGTGCGGAAAAGCTGTGGGTTGTGGAAACTGCGGAAACTGTGGGAAGAGAAATGCACAGAAAGGCAAGAAAGGGTTCCACAAAATTCGAGATGGCAGTGACAGGGCTTGGTAACATGCGGGACACCCTTCTTTGCATGTGTGTTTTCTTCCACCCTGCATTGGTCTGGACTTTATGCTGTCATCCCACAGAGCCTTGGATGCATGCCGCTTATTTTAAGAAAAAGCCTGATTCAAGGGAAATTCTAGATGAGCTTTGATGTTCGACAGTACATTGCTAATACTTTTTGTCCCACCCTCTTCCATTTTGTGCTGAGCATTTCCTCTATCTGTAGTGGCTAAAAAGCCAGATACCCAACTAAGCACCAGATGTTACTTTACAAATGTGTGGCTGCAAATTCTACTTTTTCATTTTTTATTAATATTATTATTGTTTTAAAGTATCTGATTGTCTGATTGTATTTTGTCTTAGAGCCCAAATACCTGAATGGTGGGCTTGAGCTGCTGTCTTCACTTTCCATTTTTTTTTTTTCCGGTCAAGTTCAGTATCTATAACTTCAAACTTGCAACCATCTCTTAAGTCTTTGCTTTAATTATTGAGAGTTGAATAGATTCTCTCAAATTTTGATGTAAGCACTAGTGAGTATAGATCGTAAATAAACAAATAGAAATATATTGAAACTTGCTTCACTTGCTCAACTTGATCTGGGTTTAATTCTAGCCTCAGATAGAAACTAGATCCTCGAGGCCTAGTGTATTTTGCAGTTGTTGATATTTTGTGCCTCAAAGTTCACCATAGGCCCAGAGAGTCAGAGAAATTTGGATGTTAGTAATGAGAAAAAATTCGTGTAACATTTATTCCACATTCTCAGGACAGAATCCCCCAGAGAGAAATCCCTTGGTTCTCTTGCGGGAATTTCTCAACTTCCTTTCCCAGTTCACATGGTTATGAGTCAATACATTGAAGACTATTCTACCTTGGCTCCATCCATCACCCTTGCCAATGTCCTTAGCTTTCTCTCCACTGAAATTAAGATGATATTCTGAGAATTATATTTGTTTCTGATTTTTTTTCCTCTTACCAAAAACTACATATAAAGCCACTATTTTAGCTCTGACATCCGTATTTTTCTCTCAGTATCATTATTTTTTTGATAATTCTTATTAGCATAGAAGTTGCTATATGATTGAGAATAGCGCAGTTTTTTCATGAATGATAGAGCTAGAGTTGTGTGTAGCACAACTCAGGCCACAATTTCTGCTGGAAATTAGCATGCACAGAGAGCTATTCTTTGGTGCTCTTAATATACATGTCAAAAAGGAACATTTTCATATGAACACAAAAAAATGTGACTACATGATCTATCCTTTAAATATTAATAATCGCTTTAGTTGGAATTTAATTAATGATTCAATAGATTTAGAAGAACAAAAAACTAGGGGATGATTTCTACAAAGAAGACTGTTGAAATTTAACATTGAATGACAGTATGTTTTTAACTTTTAGGTTCAAGGGTATGTATGCAGGTTTATTACATACGTAAACCTGTGTCACAAGACTTTATTGTACAGATTATATAACTAGTACTCGTTAGTTATTTTTCCTGATCCTCTTCTACCTCCCACCCTACACCCTCTGGTAGGCCTCAGTGTCCATTGTTCCTGTTGTTGTGTCCATGTGTTCTTACCATTTAGCTCCCACTTACAAGTGAGAACATGAAATAGTTGGTTTTCTGTTCCTGCATTAGTTTGCTAAGGATAATGGCCTCTAGCTCCTTCCGTGTTCCTGCAAAGGACATGATCTTATTCTTTTTTATGGCTGCATAGTATTCCATGGTCTATATGTACCACATTTTCTTTATCCAGACTACCACTGATAGGCATTTAGGTTGATTCCATGTCCTTGTTATTGTGAATACTGCTATGACAAATATATGCATGCATGTGGAAAGACAGTATTTTTAACAGGGCATTCAAATGTAAAGAGCCTTTCACCAGGAAAAGAAAGATTAGTAAATGCCTGGGCCTAGTGTATAAATAGATATAGCTTTATAGGGAATTTGAGTAAACTCAGTGAGCTTGAGCGTGGGTGAGTCAAATGAACTGGTGTGGTTATGAGAAAGGAATGATGGGAAGACACTACAGAAGATTCTGAATGCTGGATAGAAAGCTTGGAACCCAGATAATGAAAAAAAACTTTAAGATTCCGGGATAAAGGAGTGGCATAATTTAACCTCTTTTGCTAAATAAATGGTTAGTGCATCAGTTACAAAAAAAACTGGCACATTGAAAGCAGATAATCTGAAAAAAAGTTTAATAAAGGGATTCTGCAAAATGTGAGCAGATTGGATGGAAATCAAAAGAAAGAAAGCCTCTACGACTTGAAACTGGGTCTTGGGGTAGGGCTTCACCATTCACACCTCTAAATGAGAAAATCTGGAGAAAGAGCTGTGTAAAGAAGGCCATCTAATAGGATGAAAGACACTAGGAGAATGAAATAACCTGAATTTCCTCTCTGCCCACCCTTTAAACTCCTACCAGCATTTCCCAGTGGTCAAAGCCAACTGGGAGCTAGATGAGAACACTTGACATATTCCACACACTTCAGCTTCCAGGAGAACGATCAAAGTGGAAGGGGTGAAGAGTAGATTTGAAGGGACAAATGAGAGAAATTCAGGACAGTTGCAATTTGAAAAATAGTTTGAGATGGTAAGAGAATTGAGGTAGGCAGTCAAGAGGATAAAGGAGATATTGTAACAGTCCAGGCAAAGATACTAAGAATTTGAAATACATCAACATCAACAACAATGGAAGGAAGGAAAATGTAGAAGGCACATAAAGAAGGAATTATTAACATTTAGTAATATTTTGGATGTAGAAGATAAAAGGGGAAAGAAACAGAATTGAGTTGGTTAGTCATGCATCTCTCCAAATACGGACTGGAGAGAAGTGATATTTTTAGGTATATTAATGAGTTTAAGTGTGAGTAAGTAAAAATTGGACATTCATCTCTGGGCGTGAATAAAGAGATTAAAACTGCAGATGTCTACTTGATCATCATCTGCTTTGGAGTTAACAACTGCAGTGTGTGGATATTTGGGAAATAGTTTAGAAGGGGAAGTGAATCAGGCCAAACTTAGAACCTTGAGGAATGTCAGTGCATGTAAGGGCAGAGGGATGAATCAGGCAAGGAAATCAAGGAAGAGCTGTCAGAAGTATAGGAAAGGAGCAGGTGGGTGCTGAGGTAGAGACGGGGGCAAAGTGATGAAAGTTCCAGGGACAAAAAAATAGTAACATTTATATTAAATGTTTTGTAGTTTTACAGTCAAAAAAGTCCTGGGGAGTAGATTCTCAATCTTGTATTCCTCTATGTAGAATTCTGATGTCTTTGCCAATTATAATTATTTAATATTTCTCTTTGGAGAGTAGTTAACAATTTAATTCCTCCAACAAATTTCTACTGAGCATGTACTATGTGTGTAATGGGACCTGAATGAGGCCATATTGAGGATATAAAATTGATATGAAATGTATAGTAGCTCTCTAGGGACTGACAATCTTTTTGAAATTATTGAAATGTAGCAAAAGTCAATATATGTAATAAAGAGCTAAATTGAATATTTTCAAATGATAAGTTATACAGCCTGGAGAATTCTATGGTTAGTCAGAAAAACAAAGAAACTAGTTTTATTTGGAGATGTACCAAAATATTCACCAGGAAAGCTAGCTCCTAGTTCATTGGGATATATTAAGGCTGGCTCAAAGAAAATACCACTGAAATCCTTTTGTGTAACAGTGGTTTGTTCTCCATTATGACATTTGAAGATGGTAAACTGAGGCATGAGTTAACAGTAGAACCACTCGTGACGAGAGAGATGTGAAGAGTGAAGCTGGCTTCATAGCATTGTAATCGATTGCCGTTAATCCTGGTGGTTGTTACGTAAAGTCACTGTGAACACCGAATTAGCTAATACTGAACTACGGCTCCTGGGAGAACCATAGGGTTAGGCTCCTGGGAGCTCCTGGTTACAACACTTTCATCAAACAAGCAGTATATAAACTTGCGTTACGTGTGTTTTTGTTGAAAAATACCTTATTTCACTCAAGGACCATAGATAGCACTTTAGCAGTATGCTGGGGGGCCATTTTAAACAATGCAGTCACCAGCGAAAACCACAAAAATGTGAAATACTGCTACTAAACAGACCATGAAAAGAACACTTGCTTACAGTATGAGAGCTGACACAAGAAGGCAGAGCATTGCCTTGTTTGACCTGGGCTGAGAATGGGCATGAAAACAAAGTTTTCACCACTCTGTGCGTGCCTGAGGATAAGCACTGCGATGAATGACTTTGAGGTTACAAATAAATTTCAGTAAATAGGTTCATTCCCCAAAAATGAATTGGCAAGTAATGAGGATCAACTATATTTAATTAAAGTACAGGAAATTAATTTAAAGATGCTGAATACAGCATGCTTTTGATGAATGTCTTCTACTCAGCAGTATCAGTTTGAAATCCTTTTATCCTTCAGCTTAGTTTTATATTGTTCACCTAATACCTACTAGGTTAGGCTTTTTTTTGAAGTTGGAAGGAGAAAGACAAATAAGACATACTCTCTGCCCTCATGCAACTTCTGTTCTAGGGTAGCAGAGGTGAACAATGTTCTAAATACTATTGTAAGTGCAATAACAGATGCATGGATGAGAAGCTATGGAAACACCGTGGAGAATCAGTTAATCTGGGCAGTGTTCTTAGAAGACCTGACCCTGAACTGAATTTAATGGATGAATGAGTAGGAGTCAGTTGGAAGGAATAGGAGGTTACTTTATGCAGGAAACTCACGTGTGTAAAGGTGCGAAGTTAAGAAATGGCATGTGTATATGGGAAGCACCACAGTTTGTGTTAGTACAGCATAAATTTCAGTCAAGGAGTGTCAGGGTCAGAGGCTTGAGGAGAGGTAGGAATGGGTTGGACCTGGGGAACTTTGCATTGTAATTTAAGGAGCTGGGTCTTATCTTTGCTAGCAGTGATCAATATTTTTTTCTACTATGCACACATGACCAGTAGTGTTTTGTGTAAAACTTGTCCCCAGGAGTCTGGTTTGCTGAGTTTGTGCCATTCTTGATGCGTAAATAAACACGATTCCCATTCACTGCCTCTTCAATAAGAATATCAGAAGTGTAAGCAAGTGAAAATAACATTGTCAGAGGGATAGCCTTATGTCTATTCTAATTTACATTAAAAAGATAAATTATTTGCAAACCTAGGTATTCTAGCTATTGTTAGGAACGTAACCTGTGATACACCTTCCAACATTAATCACACACCCCTACATTGTCATGTTGAGGCTGAGAGCTACTTACTGCTTTTTCTATACAGCCTGGAGTTATCCCATCTGTTACTGGTTGAAGTGTGATCCCTCAAAATTCATGTATTGATGTCCTGGCCTTCAGTGTCTCAGAATGTGAACTCATTGGAAAATAGGATTGTTACAAATGTAATCAGTTAAAATGAGGTCCTATCTGAGTAGGATGAGCTCCTAATTCAATACGACTGGTGTTTTTATAGAAAAGGAAAAATTTGGTCAGAGACAGCATGTAGAGAGAACTCCATGGGAAGGCTGGAGTTGTGCAGCCATCAACCAAAAACCCTCAGAACCTAGGAGGGAGGCCTGGGACAGATATCTAGCACCTTCAGAGAAAGCATGGCCCTGCCCACACCTTGACACCTGGATCTCAGACTTCCGGGCTCCAGAATTGTAAGCCAACAAATTTCTATTGTCTAAGGCATTCAACTTGTAGTATTTTGTTACGGCAGCCTAGCAAACTAATGCATCGTCTTATCCTCATCCAAGGTTTCAACTGCCATTATAAGCCTACTGTTTTCCAGGAAAGAACTTTCCAAAGTGTGTACCTTGAGAACACTAGTCTCTGGAGAGGATCTACAGAGAAGGGTTTTATGGCCAAGCACCTCCTGGAACTCTGTAACACACTGTAAAAAATGGTCTCTCAGGAGTCCTGCAGCTGAGAACCCAGAATTCCTCCCATATGTGAAAAAGCACAATTTTATTCTAACAGCTTTTGAGAGTTTTGTTCTTTGTATGTACAGCTCCAGTGCAGTAAACTCCAGTCTTTCACATGTTTGTTGTCATTTGATGTAATCAATGCTGATCACAAAGCACTTGATGTCATGAATATGTTTTAAATGCACATGATTTAAAATCTGGACCATTTTAACACCTTTATGGTAACGTGTAATGCTGGTTTCTTTTCCTCAAGCATGTTTTGCTAATTGCTGCTTTAGAGACATCTTAAGAAACATGACTTCGAAGCAGCATGCTGGGTTCTACACTACAAAAGTACGTCTTTGGATCTTCAACAGCACAATGACATTTACTTAAAGAGTTATTCATTTCTGTAAATAAGTTGGAGATTGGAATAACTTTGTGTGGACACATTACTCCAATTATAGCAGCTCTTCAGTGAATTTTGCTTTATAAGACCTTCATTAAAATAAGCATACTATTGGAAGGAACCTTGAGAGTTAAGTTTTTCTTTCTGCCGGAGAGCACCAACCACTTACTAGTCATTTTGTAATAATTCTAATTATTAACAGGGTAAAAGCCTCAAGTTTTTTTCTTGAGAATTTCCACTAATCAGTATGTTAGCAGTCACTCAGTTCTAGCTAGAGCAAATTGGTGATCGTTTCATTTTTTACAGTTCTATTTTTCTGTTTTATTTTCACCAGTTTTAGTGTGGTTGTTTTTAACATGTCTGGGAGATATCTGTTATATTCTATCTGCTTAAAATGAATGTTACTTGGTTCCACTGCCATATACTGATTTTGTGACAACGGAATTACCTGCTCTACAAACGCTGCTCCAGCCACAAAGATGCAACTTCAGAACATAATCAACAGGCAACCATGACAACAGAAACACTAAAAAATGCAGGGTAATAATAATCGATAAATCCACCAGGGTTTATTCCTTTTGGACATACCTTTTCATTACATCACTTTAATAACTTTTGAGAAAGCGGTTTGTACCAGAAATGTAAGGAGACACCCATAGGTTTGAATGCTTTGTACTTCACATAAAGGCTTTGGCTCGTGAGGATTTGGGCTTACTGAAGGAAAAATTGTATTCATCAACCATTCTTTCCCTAGATGAGTGAGGCAGCTTTGAGAGAAGTCTAACATTGCCTCACTCATAGTGAAAGAAAGCCAACAAGGACAGAAAATAATTTCTAACTCTCTGCATGACCCAGTAACTCTATTTTTCTCTGGGTGCCATGCCTATAAATATGGATATGTCAAAGTCAATAAAAACAACTGTCATCTAAAACTCTTCATGTTTTATGCACTAGCAATATTGACTATTATTTGAGAAGAAATGGCAGAGCAAACTAAGCTTATGGTAAACTCATTAGAAGTTTAAGTCCAGGTCTAGTTTTTCCTTAATCAAGCATCTTTAGATTACATATTCCTTCCTAATCATTGTATTCTGCCCACAGCGAGCTCACTTTTCTCCTTTCCAATCTAGACAGCATTCAAGGTCTGCAGTGGGGAAGAGACTTGCTTGAGTGTATTATCAATTTCTGATCTTTTGGCGTGGAAGTGACTTGTACAACGTTTATACTTCTTGGAGTTTAACTTTACATGTTTGACATCCCCTTAAGTCTCTTATGTTCTTTATTGAGTTCTTTGCTTTGCTACGGGGGCAAATTTTAGTGTATCCTTTTCTAGTTCAGAGGGTCAGAGGCTTGGCACTGTTTGAAAGTCAATCATCTCAACCTGCCACCTGCCTTTCAGGTACTTCTCACAGATTCTCCATTAAAGTGGCCTAGTTAGGGCTGTGTATGAGAAGGCAGGAATCTTACCTTTTTTTTTTTTTTTTTTTTTGAGACAGGGTCTCACTGTCACCCAGGCTGGAGTGCAGTGGTGTGATCAAAACTCACTGCATCCTTAACCTCCTGGACTCCAGCAATTCCCTACCTCAGCCTCCCAAGTAGCTGGGACGACAGGCATGCATTACCACACCCAGCTAAGTTGTACTTTTTTCTAGAGATGAGTTTTACCATGTTGCCCAGGCTCATCTTGAACTTGTGGGCTCAAGCAATTCACTCACTACAGCCCACCAGAATGTTGGGATTAGAGGCATGAGCCATCATGCGTGGCTGGGAACCTTATTTTGCCGTGGATTCTGGTTGTAATCTTTATTGCTAAAGATGAATACAGCATTTTGTTCACCTTGCCAATCTAACTCCTTTCAAAGAAATATGCAACACTATGTTATAATGTAGCTCTTTGGAAAACTACCTAGCTTTCATTTTGTACAGGGCAGTGGTAATCTGGATGAATTTTGCAATGAATATGTATTTAGGGGTGTCTGTGTGTGTGCGGGTGCACAGACATACCCTTCATGTAGCTTCACTCCTTTTTATGCTTGTGCCGCGTTTGCTTCTCTTTCTCCATACACACACATTATTTGCTAAGCCATTTGAAAATAATGATATTTTGCAGACATCATGACATCTCAATTCCAAATATGTTAGCATCTAACTTCTAAGAATACATTCTCCTACACAGAAGAAAATTAACAATAATTTGGTAATATAAAATTCTACACATATATTCAAATGTCTCCAATGATCCTAAAAATGTATTTCATAGCTGGTTATTATTTTTTGAATTGAGATTTAATCAAAATTTATGTCTTGCATTTAACAGTTGTATCTCTGCAGTATCTTTCCATCCAGATCAGCCTCCTGCCCACTGAATTTTTTCCACCCTTGAGTTTTTGAGGAGTTCAGGCTAGTTGTCATGTAGAATGCCTCACATTCTGGGTTTATGCAATTGCTTCCATATGATTAGATTAAGGTTAAACATTTTTGGCAAAAAATGTAGGTGATGTTATATAACTTTTATTGTATAACATAATGACCAGATGTCCAACTGTTACTTGATTAAGTTGTTGAATGCCAGATCTCTTCATTGTAAAAGTACATGCTCTTCTGGTTATAAGTAATTTAAGGGGTAGTACCTTGGGTTCATGTAAAAATTCTGCCTTCAATAACCTGTAACTCAATAGTTTGGCATGCTTGCTGAATCAATTATTACATTGGAGGTTATAAAAATTTCACTTAAAAGTCCTGATTAGCTGATAGTATGCTGCAAGGAAGAATTTCTCTCTCTTTCAACTATTCCTATTGATCTGTGGCATCCCTGTGTTATTATCTATTAACGTTATCATCTTTGATGCTCCCGTTATGCAAAACACGCCCAGCTGGAGTCTTCAAATTGCAACTACTTTTTATTGTGTTAAAAACTCACATAACTTAAAATGTACCATGTTAACTATATTTTAAGTATACTATATAGTAGTGTTAACTATATACCCATGGATTTGCAGCGAATCTCTAGAACTTTTTCATCTTGCAGAACTGTAACCTATTTCCACTGAACAATAACGCTCTTTTTCCCCCACCTCCCAGCCCACGGTAACCACTATTTTAGTTTCTGTTTTTAAGAGTTTGACTACTCAGATACCTCATATAAGTAGAATCATGCCGTATTTACCTTTTTGTGACTGCCTTATTTCGCTCATCATGATATACTGGTGGTTCATCTATGTTGCAGTAGTATGAGAGTTTTCTTCTTTATGTGACTGAATAGTATTCTACTGTATGTATAAACAAATTTTCTTTATCTGTTCATCCATTAATAAACACTTAGGTTGCTTGTACTTCTTGGCTATTGTGAATAATGCTTCCAGGAACTTAGGTGTGCTCATATCTATTTGAGATTCTGTTTTCAATTCCTTTGGATAAATATCAAGAAGATAAATTTCTCTATCACATTTTAATTATACTTTTAATTTTTTGAGAAACCTTCATCATGTTTTTCATAGCAGCTGCACCATTTTATATTCGCACCAACAGAATACAACGGTTCCAATTTCTTTACATCCTTACCAGCACTTTGATTTTCCGCTTTTTGTGTAGTGGCCATTCTAAGGAGTATTAGGTAGTATCTCATTATGGTTTTTATTTGCATTTCCCTGATGCTTAGTGAGATTGAGCATCTTTTAATATTCTTCACTGGTGATTTGCATAATAATATTTGGAGAAATTTCTAAGTTCTTCAATCACGTATTTTTTTGTTTGTTTGTTTGAGAGGGAGTTTTGCTCTGTCTCCGGGCAGGAATACAGTGGCATGATCTCTGCTCACCGAAGCCTCTGCCTCCTGGGTTCAGGCAATTCTCCTGCCTCAGCCTCCTGAATAGCTGGGACTACAGGAATGCGCCACCATGCCTGGCTGATTTTTGTATTTTTAGTAGAGATGGGGTTTCACCATGTTGGCCAGGATGGTCTTGATCTTTTGATCTAGTGATCCACCCTCCTCGGCCTCCCAAAAGGCTGGGACTACAGGGGTGAGCCACTGCGCCCAGCCCTTCGATCAGTTTTAATCAGATTATTCGTTTGTTGTTGTTGAGTTGTAGTTCTTTGTATATTCTGTATACTAAATTTTTAAATCAGATATATGGTTTGCAAATATTTTCTCCTGTTCCACAGGTTGTTTTTACTTTATGGATGGTTTCCTTTGCTGTACACAAGGCTTTTAGTTTAATGCAACTTTACTTGTCTATTTTTACTTTTCTTTCTTGTGCTTTTTATGTTACGGTCAGAAAATTATTGCCAAAACCAATGTCTTGAAGCTTTCCCCTATATTTTCTTCTAAGCCTTGTATAGTTATAGGTTTTATTATTGGTTCTTTGATAGATTTTGAGTTAATTTTTGAGTTATATAATGTAAGCTAGGGCCCAATTTTATTTGTCTGCATGTGGATATCCAGTTTTCCCAACACCATTTGTTGAAAAGAGTACCCTCTTCCCTTTAGCCTTGGTATACTTGCTTAAGATCATTTGATCCTGTATATGAGTTCATATCTGGGCTCTCTATTCCGTTCCATTGGTCTCTGTGTCTGTTGTATGCCAGTATCCCACTGTTTTGATACTGCAGCTTTGTAATATGCTTTCAAGTCAGGAAATATGAGCACTCCAACTTCGTTTTTTTCTTTCTGAAGAGTGTTTTTACTTCTGGGGGGTCCTTTGTGGTTCCATATAAGTTTTAGAAATTTTTTCTATTTCTGTAAAAGAAAATGAGATTTTGACAGAAATTACATTGAATTTTTAGATTTCTTTGGGTAGGATATACATTTTAACAAAATTAAGTCTTCCAATCTGTAAACACAAATGTCTTATTTCATTTAGTGTTGCTGTAAAGGAATACCTGAGGCCAAGTAGTTAATACATAAAATATTTTTTTCTTTGTCTCATGATTCTGTGAGACTAGGCTTCTAGTGAAGACTTCAGGCTGCTTCCACTTCATGGCAGATGGCAAATGACAGCCAGCATGTACTGAGGTCTCGTGGTGAAAGTGGAGGCAACAGTGAGATGGGGAGGTGTCAGGCCCTTTTTAACAATCATCTCTTCTGGGAGTAATAGATGAGGACTCACTTACTATTGTGAAAATGGCACCAAGACATTTGTGGGGGATTCACTGCCATGACCCTAACATTTCCCGTTAGGCTCCACCTCTAATATTTGGGATCAAACTTCAACATGAGGCTTGGGGATACAGATATCCAAACTATGGCAACAATCCAAACTATAGCAACAGAAGTTATTTCCATTTATGTGTGTTTTTAATTTTTTTTTCAATAATGTTTTGTAGTTTTCAGTGTATAAGCCTTTTTCCTTTTTGGTTATGTTTATTACTAAGAATTTTATTATTTATGATGCTATTTTAAAGGGGATTTTCTTTAAAAATCTTTTTTTGGATTGTCCATTGTTAGTGTGTATAAACACGACTCATTTTATATCTTGCAGAATTGTTTATTAGTCTTACACTGTGTGTGTGTGTGTGTGTGTGTGTAGTCTCTAGGAGTTTCTACAGGTAGCATCATGTTTTCTGAAAACAGAGATAATTTTACTTCTTGCTTTTCAATTTGAATGCATTTTATTTATTTTTCTTGCTTAATTTCTTTGGCTAGGATTTCCATCACTATGTTGAATAGAAGTGGTGAAAGTGAGCATCCTTGCTTTGTTTCCAAACTTAGAGGAAAAGCTTACCATTCTATTTCTAGTTTGTGAAGTGTTTTTTATTTAAATCATGAAAGGGTTTTGAATTTTGTCAAACTATTTTCTGTATGGATTGAGATAATCAGGTAGCTTTTGTCCTTCAATCTGTTAACATGGTATAATATATTGATTTGCTTTTTTTTTTTATGTTGTACCAACTTTGCATGCCAGGAATAAGTCTCACCTGATCATCTTGTAGTAATCCATTTTATGTACTATTGACTTTGGTTTTCTTGTAGTTTGTTGATTACTATTGCATCAATATTCGGTAGAGATATTGATCTATAGTCATCTTTTCTCATAATATATTTGTCTGATTTTAATATCAGGGTAATGCTGGCCTCATAAAATGAGTTCGAGAGTGCTTCCCCCTCTTTAATTGCTTGAAGAGTTTGAGAAAGATTGGTGTTAATTCTTCTTTAAATGTTTGGTAGAATTCTCAGTGAAAGCATCAGATCCGGGCTTTTCTTTGATGGGATTCTTTTTATTACTGATTTAATCTCCTTACTACTTACAGGTTTGTTTAGATTTTCTGTTTCTTCATGATTCAGTCTTAGGCTGCACATTTCTAGGAACTTATCTGTTTCTTCAGTGTTATCTAAGTTGTTGGTGTGTGATTGTTTATAAAAGTCTCTTATGATTCGGCTTATATATGTGGCATCAATTTTAATGTCTCTTCTTTCATTTCTCTTTTTATTTTTTTGAGTGTTCTTTCCTTTTCTCTTACTTAGTCTAGTTAGGAGCTTGTCAATTTTGTTTATATTTTTAAATAACCAGCTCCAATCTTGTCACTTTTATAGTTAAATGTTTATGTGTGTGTATATTTTGAAGCAACATCATGGAGGCATCTAGTAGTTCCCATTGCATTTTGGATCATGCTTTCAAAAAATTCTCTTTTACTTTTCTTGAGAAACAGCTTATGGTGGGGACACGGAATCCTAAGATGTATCATGCAAATGTTGAAAAGAAAGTAAATGACCAAAAGCAAGCTGATGCTTAATAAAGAATATAGAGCAGCTGTGTGTGATCAGCCACATATTAATAATAGCATACCATCTGGAACTTCAGAAAACTGCTAGTTTGCAAGTAGTTTTGGTGGATATTTTGTCTTGTGATTTTTCAAGCTTCTCTCAGTCTGACTCTTTTTAATCCTATGGCGACTAGCTTTATCTGAACCCAAGCCATCCAATACATGGATTATCAGGTTCCCTTCAGATTTCTTGCCATCACCATCAGTCATAACCACTGATGTTCCTTGCCGTGTGGTTTCTACAGTTCATACCTGGATTGTGTTATTACTACAGACTCTTCAAGAGTCTATAAAGACTCTTAAAATAACTTTATCTGCTTTGGACACTGCTTTACAGCTGATTTGTGAGATCTTGTTTTACAGTTTTTTTCCAAGATTCTCATGGATCCAAATTGTCCTTTAGTCATCTTACATTGTAACCTTCTCCCAGAACAAACCCTATCCCTTTTCTATGCCAAGTGTTTGCTTATGATTTGGAAGTTCTGAATAAATAGCCAGAAACTAAATTGTATGGGGCCTTGAAAGACATGGTAAGAACTTCGGACTTTTTTCTATTTTACATATCATATTACCTACAAATCCTAACACTTATGAAAGAGTAGGTTCTGTGTCATATCAGCTCTCTCCTTATAAGGGATGTAACAATAGAACAGCGGATAGAAGTCTTTGAAATGAAATATAGTTTGGAAACATTTAGGAAAGAACTACCATGTTTTATCACATTTGAATTAGGTTATATCTGGGCAGCATCCAAAGATAATCCATATTCTAAAATATGACAAGCTGAATATGGCGTTAGTCAAAGTAAAATTGCTGTTTATGATACTTGCTAAAGGAAAAATAAATGGTAAAACCAGATGACATATTCACATCCTTTAATCCTGGGCTCAAGCTGCATGTGTGAGTATGTGTTTGTGTATGAAAGTTGGAAAAAATATACAATTGAGAAATTGCTGTACTGTGAACCATGAAGGGAAAGTCCATATGAAATTCAAATGTTCATAGCAAATATTCACTTTTTTGCTAAGACTGTGCAGAAGATAAAAACAACAATAAATAAGTTATAGTAATAATGTTAACAATTAATTAATAATATAATCTTAAATAACACTAAATTGATATATCAACACTGCTAGTAACAAAAAACATTTTGGATGCCAATTGTCTTTCTAATTGCTCTGGTATTATAATTAACTCCTAGAAGGTAGGGGCAGTGGTTTATAAATTGTAAACTACTGTGTACTTAACAAGGAATTATTTATCTTCCCTAGCAATGCCTTGTAAATAACAGGTTCTAAACAAATGTTTTAATTATAATTAAGTGCTTTATATATCCCTGCTGTCTTAGAAATTTGTATACAATTTAAAAACTAAATTTTATAGATTAAAATATTTTCTTGGTCCCTGGACAATCAGCTTTATAGCTGACTGTGGATTTTGTATTTTATGCTTAATACACATATTACCGTACTTGATACACTGACATGTTTCAATAGTTGTTCTTGTAAATCTCTCCTTTTTTGCTTTTCAGGATACTCATATTCCTTAAGTTCTCTACTGATTTTCCTCTGGACTCCTCTCAGTCAGTAAGTACATGGCAGGGATAGTAAGCCAGACTTGTTCCTGACAGACAGGGCACTCTTCTTACTTTGGCTCCAAGACCCCCCTTTAGCTTGGCCAAAATATTTGCAGAACTTCACTGCAGTTTTCTTCTTACCCAGCCTTCCTTCTTTTCCTCTCTTCTGCACAATGTCAGAACATAAGGGTCTGCCAGCTCTCCTGATCCCTGTGACTTCCCCTCTATTTCATCCCATAGTCTTTTCAGTTAATTTCTTACACTTGGAATCTCCTCAGAGAACCTGGACTCCTGTACATACCCACCTGGAACAGGCAGCCAAACCCCCAAGAGCAGGAGAGAATACTTACTCTCTCTAAGAGCTTTCTTTCAAGAAAAGAAAGGGTCTGGTTGGCTAACACATGGCAATTTCATATTCACAGATTTACTAGGCAGGTAGATGTGGAGTGAATGAAGCTAATTGAACTGTCTTCAATTAGCCAGTATTTGTACTAATTGAAGATAAAACTGGAGTACTGAAAAAGCATTCCTCCAACAGTGGAGGGACAAATAGAGTAGGCACACACCCTACTCTATTGATGCATGTATTGATGGGAATGCCAGAGTGTATCCCCATTCTCTATAAAACTCCCTGAAGAACAAGCTCAGTATTTCACTGATAATTCCGGGAGCATATTGCAGCCAAAATACCATTTAAGGTAAAGTAATAAGATATATGAGAGAGCAAGCATTATTTAAAAAAAAAGAAGAAGAAGAAGAAGAAAATGAAATAGATTATCAGAGGGAGCAAATCTAATTGTGTAGAAAGTAAAAAAAAAAATGTTAAATAAGCAAAACAAAAACCCTTAATGATAAGAAACAATATCAGTGATGTGGAGCAGCAAAAATTAATATCGAAGAACAACAAATTGGAGATACTGGTTGTGAAAGAGAAAATACTTTAAGTGAAAACTTGGATTAAATTGCAAAGTGGATATCGTTAAAAATGAATATGTAGATGGTAAATAAAGTCAAGAAATTGAAGGCATTAGAAGGTTGTATAGAGGTGGGAAATTTGAGGAAAACGTTCAGAGGAATAAATAAGATGAAAACTATAATAGATTTCCAAAATTACAAAAAATGCTGGTTAAAATATTTTGGAATATAGTACAGAAATTATCTAAGATAAAAGAATACATAATCCCAAGCTTGAGCATCAATAAGGATAAGCAAGAACATATTATAGTGAAGTTTAGGAGTCTTGTAAAAAGAAATAGAAATTCAGACAGTTTCGCACAAAATCCTCTCATTCTTGTTCCCTCCCTACCCCAACTTGAAATTACTTTCAAAAGAAATGCTCTAGGAAGAAGAGACATAAATCCAGGAAAAATTAAGAAGATATGGGAAGTAAAAGATGACATTAAAAATTTACTATTATATGAATTAAAAATTATAGAAAAACACAAAGAAAGAGAAGAAATATCTAAGTCACTACAAAATGAGAAATTTTGATGATACCAATGTGGTATGAGATGAGGGAGAGAGGAAAAGAAAGATGTGAGTAAGCCCATGCTCTGATACTTATGTGTTCGGGAGTAATACATAGATATTAACAAACTCAAGAAATTGAAAAAAAAACCTTAAATGTGGTGCTTAATGGATATATATGAGAGCTTAGGAGATTATAAGTAGAATACAACACTTTCAAATGATGGAATCTAACAAATATCTTAAGATATAGAAAGTAGAAAATATAAAACAATTTGGTAAAATAGATCTTATCATAGGGAAATGGCCCTCAGTAAAAGTGTTAAATCTAATGATTTGGTTTTTAAAACCGTTTCAGAAATACAGTGTTGTATTTTTTTAAATAAGATAATAGGATGCTGAAACATTTAATGAAAAAGATGTACTTACTACCAAGTTAATACCCCAAATACATCCAGGGGAGCAAAGTAATATTTTTTAAAACCCAGGCAAATAGATTTTACAGGAGAAAGTATCATATGAGGCAGAAGAGAATGTTATACTTTTGTCAAAGGCACAATAAAATAAGATAATTTGAGTTGGGTTAGGCAGAATTTTAAGATGATCCCCACAATGACCCCATCCTTGTAAAATCCCTTCTCCTTGAGTGTTGTCAGGCTCTGTAACTTCTTTCTAATTAATGGAATATGACAAAGATTAAGGAATTGTGCAGGCGTGATTAAGGCCCATAATTAGTTGACTTTAATCAAAAGGGAGAGATCATTCTGGGTGCATCTGACCAAACAGGTGAACCCATCCAAAGAAGTGCTGGGAGGGGAGATTAGCTTCTTGCTGGGGTGAGAACTCCATTTTCCACATGGTCAGGGCATGGAGTGGAAAGTCATCTCCCTCCTGGGCCTGCTGAACCTGTGCTGGGTGAGGGGGAGGAGACGGTTTTCTCATTGGTGTTTGGCTAGAGTAGGGAAGGTATTGCCTGCAAGGTTTTCTGTGGTTAGGCTTCCTATTTCCCAGTTCCTTGGCTATCAGAAACCGGTTTTCTGGGGCTTATTCGGTCAGTCTGGTGCCAGTTCTGGTTTGGAAGCTACTACACTTCTTCCTGGATGCGTGGGAGGCTGCAAGAAACCCAGGAAACTTGACCCTCAAGTACTGGGGTCCCTAGATAGGTTATTCTTTATTTGCCTACCTTTCATTGTCTTCCTAAACTTGCTTGTGTTTGCCCAGGGACTTTAGTTGCAAGAGAAAGGATCTGGGAGGAATGAGGTTGTTCTACCTTGGCAGAACTGGAAGTTTCCTAAGCACTGTGATTTTTATTGCTGAGACGTGAATGGTCACCTCATTCCCTTTTCTTTGGCACCTATTGTTGAAGAAGCGGTTTCCAGATCATGTTGACCTATTGATTTTTCAAATGAGAGATATTAGCATTGTTACTTCCAGTTTCTGCTTTCTCCAGAACCCAAAGATGCTTCCAATAAAGAAGGGGACTCTGTTGGAAACAAACACAGCATATTATGCTGTACTTAAAATTACCCCTGCTCCCTCTGGTTCTTTCTTACCTTGGAGTGAATTATTTCAAGAGACTCAACTCTCACACAATGAGACTCGGCTGCCTAGGACGGGGTTTCTGAGCCTTAGCACCATTGATGTTTTAGACCAGATAATTCTTTGCTGAAGCTATGTCATGAATTTTATGGGATATTTAGCAGCACCCTTGGCCTCTACCCACTAGATGGCAGTAGTAATGTCCCCTCCACACCTCCCCCACCACTCCTACTATCCCCAACCCTACAGTTGTTACAGTTTCCAGACGTTTATGAATGTTGGCAAAATTACTGAATGAGAACCATTGGTCTAGCCCATTTGCCAGATATAACCAACATGTTAGTATATCATTTGAGTTCAAGGCATTGTCTCTCTTTAGTGAATTCTGCATATAATAAAAACTCACTTCTGTCTTTATCTTGAATATGTATTCTTACTGATTTGGGTAGAGGCAGAATGTGTGTTTATTTACAACAGCCCATTTTTGTTTTTGTAGAGAAGGCACTGTTGTGACTGTGATTAAGTTGTTTATAAAAGTAATTCAATAAATGTAGTGCTCAGTCTGTGCAGAATAGAAGGAATGGTTTTGGTACCCAAGAGCACATTAAGGGATAATTCCTTGGGGAAGACCTTCTTTGAGAAATCTATACAGCCTGGGAGTTAGTGAAAATAATGATCTCCTCCATTAGGGGTAGACCTAATTGAAGAAGAAAATTGAAGAATATAGAAAATTTTATTTCTTTTATTGTTTTCATTGAGTTTCTCTCTCCATGCCCAGTATATGCACAAGATGGAAAGAGGAGATTTGTGTACAGAACTGTAGCTTGATTCCTGGGAACCCCAGAGGTCTCTAGTAATTCCTCCTGCCTTTGCTGTTTTCTTTATAAATTGAATATTTTTTTAACACTTGGAAAGTTTTTTTTGTGTGTGGAATTTCATTTTATCTTCCATAGAATTCTCTGCGTACTTATCGGGTATCCTAAAACACAACACCATGCTAAATCAATATGCTTAAATTGAATAAAAGATAATATGCTTAAAATGAATATGAAACCATAAACAACTCATTCTGTTCATGGCTTCATATTCATTTTAAGCATACTGACATGTCCAAATTGATTTTTAAAGTGAAACACAACATGTTGAAGCACAGGTTGCACGTTCTGTAGCTGGAAAACTTGTCAAACGAAATCTGCAATGGACATGTTAACCAGACAAGGAGAAATTTATTCAAGACTATTGCAATCGGGGAACTACTGAAACAAAAGGAAAACTAACATAGGAACAGAAAACCAAATACTGCATGTTCTCACTTACAAGTGGGAGCTAAATGATGAGAACACAGGATACTAAGAGGGAAACAACAGACACTGGGGCCTACATGAGGCTAGAGGGTGGGAGGAGGGAGAGGAGCAGAAAAAGAATTAATGAGTACTAGGCTTAGTACCTGGGTCACAAAATAATCTGCACAATGAACCCCTGTGACATGAGTTTACTATATAACATACCTGCATATGTGACCCTGAACCTAAAAAAATAATAATAAAAAGAAACAAAACGCAAGAGAATTTTCCAGCACTGGAGGGGGTGGGTGGAAAAGTCCTGGATGACATCAGGAGGGAGGTCCTCAGTGTGGTTGTCTTTGCTAATCATTGTTTATTGAAGTCAGGCTCCTGGAGACTAGGGTCCTTTCATTATTGATGATTACATTTCAAAAGGATGGCCTTCAGGTCCTTGAGGAAGACATTCCTGGCTTGTAAAACTGGCAAGTGGCTAGAAGATTTACATGTCAAAAGGGCATAGAAAGAATTCATACATTGCAGGTTTTCTAAGGTAAATGTTTTAAGAAAAGGGAGGTCAGGGGCCAGTGATCAGGAAGAAATCTGTCTAAAAGTTTAGTGAAACTAAGGGAAATATTAAGGCCATCTTGGTAGAGTAACAATGGGGTGGAGAGAGGAAAACCCTATTATAATACTGAACAGGAATCATTTGAAGTAGATATTTGTATTGCTTCTTTTTAGACAGAGAAATTAAGTTTTAGAGAGATTAAGAACCTTAAGTTATATGACCAGTAAGTAGAGCAGTCAGTATTTGCATCCAAGTGTCTCAGATTTTTTTGTACAAGGTGGATCATCTTGAGGGACTTTTCTTCCGGGTCCGCGAGGGGTGTGGTTTCAAAGGCTGGAGTTTCCCCTGCTCCATCCAGGAAGAGGGGTTTCAAATGTAAGGTTATTTGTCTGATTTTCGTTCAAGTCGGGTAGGTAGGAAAAGGCAGGTGAGGCTCCTTTGTCTCAAAAATCCCACCAAAAGCTCTGGGCGGAGGCGGCTTTGTATCTCACGTCTGTGGACCAAGTAGCCAATGTGGTGTTAGAGTCAAAGATCAATCACTCCAGAGGAAGTTTGAAAGATCTCCTCTCCTTGAACGAGAACACTAATGGGGCGGGAATAACTCAAGGGTTAAAACTCCCGCTACTCCTTACCTGAACAGATTGCCTACTCTGGGATCCCCGCCCACAGCAGCGTAGGAGCTGTCTCTCTTTCTCTTTCTCTTTTCTCCTTCTCTTTCTCTTTCTTTCTTTTTTTTTTCTGTTTCTGTTTCTCTTTCTCTTTCTTACTCTTTTTCTGTTTCTCTTTCTCTTTTCTCTTTCTCTTTCCCTTTTTCTCTGTCTTTCTCTTTCTTTTTCCCTGTTTCTCTTTCTCTTTCTTACTCTTTTCTGTTTCTCTTTCTCTTTTTCTCTGTTTCTCTTTCTCTTTCTTTCTCTTTTTCTGTTTCTCTTTCTCTTTCTTACTCTTTTTCTGTTTCTCTTTCTCTTTTTCTTTTTCTCTGTTTCTCTTTCTCTTTCACTGTTTCTCTTTCTCTTTCTTACTCTTTTTCTGTTTCTCTTTCTCTTTTTCTCTGTTTCTCTTTCTCTTTTTCTCTGTTTCTCTCTCTCTTTCTTTCTCTTTTTCTCTGTTTCTCTTTCTCTTTCTCTCTCTGTCTAATAAATCACTGTCCTGCAAAACTCTTTGGGTTCACGATATTTATTCCAATGGCAAACTCACCATGCCTCCAGGGCCCCTTTCCTCATTCTTTGGGGTTAGAAAGGCCAATAACCTCTTTGGAACTGGGAGCTGGAGGCATTACCTCGGTTACAATAATAAATCTTATGCATATACATATACAAAAATAATCCCATCTTTGTTTTCTCATCTAAGTATAATGGATAATTCATAGATATTAAATACATATATATGTATTCACACTCACTTTTCATTACTTTTTTTTTTTTTTTAACATTTCTTGGTAGTCTCCCACTCATATGGAATACACTGGTTGAGTATTTGTGAATACTTACAAAATATGCTCCTATCCAATACAGTCTATTATCAACATCTAAGATATTGTATTTTCTCACTCTATAGATCAGGAAAAGAAGACAGTGACTTCAATCGAAAACAAATGCTCTGATAATGTAAGCATGAGTCTCATAATTAGCCTTTTGTAGACATTCAATGATGATTGCTCAGCAGTGCATGCCACAGAAACTCATATAATAGCATGGATTTCAAGCAAGAAAATCTAATTATACCTCCAGGCAAAATGCTTAAAATAGGACTGACATATGTATTTCATCTAAGGGTTACTATTGTATTTCAAGGGGCAAATGAAAAAAAAAGTGCAGCCAACATTAAGAAAAATTTTCCACAGGTGTTTTAGAATAAGCTGTTTACACATTTTAATTTTGCCTTTTCATGGTTATTTAGATAGAAATAAAGTGAAAGAAAGGCAAAGAACTTCACTATAATCACATGCCAAGTCTAATTTGTATCACGGTATCACCAAGTTTGGAAAGACTATCATAACCAGAGACAGCTGTGTTTGCCCAACATACTATTCCTAACGACGTCCTGAGTTGTAAGCAGTATAAAAACATACAATTTCTACAAATATTTTAACAGAACCTCAACAATTAAGGATACCTTTGGCATTTTAGTTGGTGATAAACAGCTAAAAGTTATTTCTGTCTAATTTTAGATAGATGCATCCAGAACACACCATTTTTCAAAAGTTGCTTTTTCTATATCTAAACTAACTTTTATATTGATTTCTATTTTAGGTGTCAAGTCATTATATAGATATTTTCTACCTTTGAAAGGAAATTCTCCACTTAATCCATTTTGTCAGTTCATAATGCTTTAATGAAATGGCTGCAGTTTTGATGTTTTTGAGTGACCATACCCCACTTTTGTGTACTTCCTTTGACGATAAACATTAGGGGTATGTGGCCTGTAGCTTTTTCCATTCTTTGATCTAGTCAGTTAAGAGCTTTCATACTCATAAACTGTGGCAAAGTGCTGCTCAAGAGCTGCCAAGTCCCCAGGCTCAGATTAGATGTCATTGTCTTAGTGCTCACGAGAGAGGAAAAGCAGAGGAGCTCTGAGCCAGGGAAGAAGCACAGAAGCTGGACGACAGGCTGGCTGTTGAGTCATTAGCAATACAGAGACACCCATAATAAATAAAGGAGTAAGATGGGATACATCTAATCTCAGAGGATTAGCTCATAGTTAAATCTTGTTTGCACTTTTCTGTTAAAACATACACTGTTGCATTTCAGAAACAAAGTTGATTTTAATATTGCTGATATTATGGAGAAAACTGGATACAGAGAGAGAGGAGATGGACAACTTCACTTTCCCCAGCAACAGCTTTCACGTTCATAAAATAAAGAGTCATGTTGGAGTTACTACAAAACCACCTCTAGTGTCCAAGTTTTATAATTCCGTGTCTGTAATAATTTCTGCTTATGTACAAAGGTACATCTTAGAAGAAATGGATAAAGTCAGGATCTGAGCTCTGATTTTTTTGGCATGTTTATTTTTCTCACTCTACTTCTGTTTTACTCCAGATTTCCCTACTGTATATCTCAGTCTTTCCAAATACAGAACAAACCTTCCATTTCCTCATCAGTTCTGGCACTGAAGAAGATCACGGTGCTCAGACAATTCTGTCTTACTGCTCTCCTTCTGGAAGGAACTCTGCAGTGAACGTCACTTAGCCTATGCCTCCCTGAACTTCTGCAATACTGCTATACTTTAAAGTATTGCTAACAGTATGATTGAGGAATCATTTAAACATAAATACTGCATATATTAATGGTGCTCAATATGGACTTGTCATTGTCCACAGACAGATGCACACAAAATCCTGATATCAATTTTACAATGAAAATGAAAGACAAAGAAAATAGAAACCACAGAAGTACCATGTTTGTAAAGAATAGAATGCTGACCTCAGACATTGCTGCGTAGGCCTCCCGAAGTGTTGGGATTATAGGCCAGCCTGACCAACATGGTGAAACCCCATCTCTACTAAAAACACAAAAATTAGCCAGGTGTGGTGGCACATGCCTATAATCCCAGTTGCTTAGAAGGCTGAGGCAGGAGTATTGTTTGAACCTGGGAGATGGAGGTTGCAGTGAGCCAAGATCACGCCACTGCACTCCATCCTGGCGACAGAGCGAGACTCTGTCTCAAGAAAAACAAAATAGAATGCTTAGCTTTGTACTGTTTTAAATAAATAATTTGCTAATTTTATTACTATGTTTCAGTCAATTTTATCTGGCTTTTACTTGTTTTAGCATTTGGTATCTGAATTTAGTGTTAATCTGAGTACAGACTTCAGTGTGGAATCAATTTGGCATCTTTAGTTTGGCTAAAGGGCACGTACATGTTGAGTGTTTATTTGGAGTTTGCTGTGGTTTAAATGTTTGTACTCTCCAAAACTCATGTTGAAACGTAATCCCCAATGTGGCAGAATTAAGACATGGGATTTTGAGGAGGTGATTCATGGATTAATGGATTGATGGGTTATTTTGGGAGTAGGCCTGGTGGTTTTTTAATAAGTAGAAGATAAACCAGAGCTGACATGCTCAGCCTCCTTCCCAGGTGATGTCCTGTGCTGTCTTGGAATTTTGCAGAGCCCCAAGAGCAAGAAGACCCTCACCCTCACCTTGGACTCCTCAGCCTCTGTAACTGTAAGAAATACATTTATTTTCTTTATAAATTACCCATTTTTAGGTATTCTGCTGTGAACAACAAAAAGCAAACTGAGACAGGGTTCATTGACTCTGATGTGTATGTTTCTTCTTTTTATCATTGTTCATATTGCAAAAAGAGCATCCTTTTCCTGAGTACTATTCTATATGAATAAGGGAACTATTCGTGTATTTTTGTCATGACTTTGCCATTTGACTTGGCTCAATGAATTCATATATTATTTTTGAATTGCCTTTCTTTTTACTACTTTCCTGAAATTTCAGCAACTTCTTATTTAGAAATTAGAATAGGGCATAAATCAACACTGTGAAATAAATTCAAAAGAATAACTTCGGCTCATAAATCAGTATCAATGCTACCCATGAAATAAATTTAAAAGAATAACAGATTTAGCATGGAAATATTCTCTGTCTCTCTCTGTCTCAACCAAGGAAGTTGTCAAATCCTTGTTTCCATCCATTGCCTCTGTTCTGTTCCAACACCTCTCTCAGGCATCCTTTGCCTGTTGTTTTTAGTATAGTGAATAGCCAAGCTATTTCTGATTTCAGTTTTTTCCCTTCCCATTCATTCTAGATAGCTGTCAGATTAATGTTTCTGGATATCTATGACTTACTAGAAAACCATCAATGGCTCACCTTCCAAAATAAATAAAATCTATACAATTTAGCCGAATATTGCAGACCCAAATTTGTCTTTTACATTTGTTTTCTCTCACTCTCCTCCTTCAGATTTCTACTGCACTAGAGAAGCCAGATAATTATAATATCTCTGCCCATTTTTTTTATACTTTTCTACCTTCATTACTTTGTTCAACTTCTTTCCTTCATCTGGAAAACCTGTCTCCTCCCATATCTGTTTCCTCAAATTATAACTACATTGGGTCCAGATCACATACAGTCCCTGAAACTGGCTATGATTTTTCAAGTTTCTGCTCTTCTTTAGTGGCTTTAATGATATGTCTCTTCATGACACCCAGCACTTCCTGTATTCCATATTAATGATTTGTGTACATGAGGACTTTCTTCTGGGAGACTATAGCTAATTGAAAATAGATAGGAGACTTTTTAATTTTGTATTCATGATTAAGAAATACTTATTTTCTTTCCTAAAGCACCCAGATACTCAATAAATGCTGATAGATGACTGAATCTCTTTGAGTAGATGGATAAAAAAATGAGGGAGGGCATTTTAAAATAGAATTTGAGGATGTTTTGAGCTGTTTGTCTTGTTTTTATCTCTGAAACAGTTACAAGATTCTTGCTGCTGGGAAAGAAGAAGGATAATGGAGAAAAAAAATCTTAAGCAATACATGAGCAATTGTAAGAACAGATGTAGCTTGTGGCCACATTATATTTAATAACAGTAAATTCTGCTTTCTAGTGCGGTTAGGGAAGAGTTGGAAACTGAAACAGGCCGGGTCAACTCGGTATGTACTTTTTTCTAACAGCATTTTGCTCATCAGGCTCAGAATTTGAGGTAGTACATGGTAGAAAAAGCCTGTAAGTTTCATTCAAAGACTGTTTTGCTATACTTAAAAAATATCATTTGTAAAGGCTTAAAATAATCACAGACAAATAATACAGGGGAATATGGTATACATCCAGGGGCCAAAATAATATAAATAATTTCATTAAAAAAACCCTCACAATTGTGGAATAGACACTGGATGCTGAATTTGACAGTGTGAATCTATATGGCTGTATTCTCTGTACCTATTTAGAAAATGATCAGTTTATACTGAGCCATTCAGATCAGGCTGTGAGTCAGGTTAAATTTTGACCATTAGGAATTTGCTTTCTTAATGATAATAAGGAAAATAAGGAAAGAAAATTCCTAATGATAATAATTTAACCTGGCTCACTAATGATCTCTTCTGGAGAATTGAGTTAATATTTGATAACTTGTACCTCACTTCTTTTCTTTTTGAGACAGAGACTTGCTCTGTTACCCAGGCTGGAGTGCAGTGGCATGATCTCAGCTCACTGCAACCTCTGCTTCCCGGATTCAGGTGATTCTCCTGCCTCAGTCTCCTGAGTAGCTGGGATTACAGGTGCCGGCCACCACTCCCAGCTAATTTTTATATTTTTAGTAGACCTGGTGTTTCACCATATTAGCCAGGCTGGTCTCGAACTCCTGACCTTAGGTGATCCATCTGCCTCAGCCTCCCAAAGTGCTGGGATTACAGGTGTGAGCCACCGTGCCCTGCCCTGTCTCACTGTTTCTACCCAAGACGGTATACAAGTTGAGCATCCCACATCTAAATGGAAACACTCTAGAATCTGTGACTTTTGAGTGCCAACATGATGCTCAAAGGAAATGCTCATTTGAACATCTATGATTGCGGATTTCTGCATTTGGGATGCTCAACCAGTGTAATGCAAGTATTTCAAAATCTGAAAAATAATCCAATATCTGAACAAATTCTGGTCCCAAGCATTTCATATAAGGAATATTCAACTTGTATTTTATTTAAATTGATTTCCCTTATGGATTTGTGTTTGTGTAGCCTAGGGAAACAATGGCTGTTAACAGAGGAAGGAGGAGAACTTCTTGGTCATTCATTTCAAATAAACCATTTTGTGACCTCAACTCTTCCTGTCATGAGAGTGAGTAAGTTTCTAGGCAGTCTTTTTCAGATTTAGAGTTTTACCTACTTAAAAACATCACAGGAGATGACTACAAAATGATCCGCATTTATGCAAATGGGTATAATGGCTATGCCATTTTGAGAACCAGAATCAATCCATTATACATTTTTTAAAAATCCACATTTATTGACTAATGTGTGTTAAGAACTGTGCTATGCTATAGCAGACATATGAACTCAACTGATCTTCAAATGATTCTGCATTTTCACTTTTATTCTAAAAACACAGGCTCTCAGGATGGAAAGTAACAAGAAAATGGAAATTTTGTTATCATTAATACTCTAGAGCATATATGGTTTTCCTCATTCATATTTTTATTTGATTTTGGATGAATTTGATCCATTGGGATAGGCAGGACAGAAATTTTGCAAATTAGGAAGATAAGGGAGAGATGCTAGTTGGTTGCCCAAGTTTGTCGAGTGGGTAAATGACTGAACCTGCAAACATAAATCCTTCGATGATTCAACAGTCCTCATTTCTCAATCACAACAAAGTGGTTAAAACCACATTAAATACAAGGAGACAAAAGTCAAAATTTGAAGACGAAAGCCTGGATAAAGGCATCCTCACCATGATAAAGCTTGTCCCTGGATTGGGCTTCTTTAGAGATGATGCTGATACTTACTCCTGTTTAATATAATGTTATATATATGGATAATATTGCTATATAGGTATAATATACTAGGTGCTTTCTCTATAATACTACATATGTCCATCAAAAGTCAGGTCAGCCCTTGAACTTTGTGCTTTGGGTCTGTGTACTATACCTTAAGAGGAACACAGGGCATGGAGGGTCGTCCAGAGCAGAGCAGCCAGCTTCATAAAAGAGACTTTGATCTGAATCTCGATCATATTTGACAATGTTAGAGTGTTAGAGTGACTGAGAAAGTTCAGCCAGAGGAATGGAAAGCTTTGCTGGGAAGAATCAGCATCGTGTGGTCTGTGTAGATTCATTCTCCAAGCTTTACAGGAAGGCCTGGGGCAAATCGTTGGAGACTATGGGGAAGTAGCTCATTTTAACCAAAGAGTGACTAAAATATTTTAACTGCTCAGAGGTGAAAGAGGCCTTGTTGTGAGGTAACAAGGGAAGGCTAAACTTTATTAACAGCTACTCTAGCAAGTGATATCATTGCAGGTTATTACTACTACTACCGAAGCAATACTAACCATAAACTACAGACGTTTATTCACACTGAGTGTGAATCCGATTCAAAAGGATTAAGTAATTAGCTCAAACACACAGCTAGCAAATAACTGTAAGTCTTTTGTACTAGTTGCGAGATTGGACTAGACGACACCTTCAACAATAAGACATTGTAACTCCATGAAAACGCTGCCTTACTTTAATGCCTTGGGAAGAATGAATCTAAATGGAACCCAGGGGTCTGACAAGTAAATAGGATGCTATTGACAATGAAACACTTGCTCTTTCACAAACCAAAGAGAGGGATACGCACGGCTTCGAGAAATTAACAAGAACAAGAGTGAAATGATACCCGTCTGCCTCATTCCCCAAAACACAAAGTAAGAGAAGGCACAAAATCAGCAAGGGTCACTTTTGAATCTTGGGGCTAGTTTTAAGTAGAAAAGATATTCGACAGAAAGTTTAGTAAATGAAGAATGGACAAGGAGAAACACACAGCTAAATGGAAAATAAGAAAAGGGAAAAACTGGAAAAATATCTCAGGTACATCTACTTAAGATTTGGTTTCTGAGAGTTCTTTAAAGAGGATGAAACATCAGGAGAATGATCCCTGCACCAGGTTGAGATGCAAGAGACCTTGGCTTTTGTCCCTGATAAAAGCTGGCAAAATGTCTCATCTGATTCAGTGATTATGTCTCTGCACTGACTCTGGTCCAGCACGCAGACTCTCCCTCAGGCCCATTTCCATCTTCTTCTTTGCGTACTCCAGCAATAGAATCCATTGTGTAACACTGAGGCAGTGATTTTGGTTTTCAATCTGAAGGTTCAGATGATTTAGCCAAAGTGTAAATCAGTCCCTGAGAGAAATAACAACACAAGGTTATCAGAGCTGTGTATGCTGTGAGTCTCAGATGTCTGAAGGCTATCATGTGAAACCTGGCTGTTAATGGAAAGAATTAGCACATAGCCACAGCTACTTATAACATTGACTTAAAGTAACAGAGTCTTTGACAAAACAGTTTTATTTCCTTCCCAAGTAAAAATTGGAGGAGATCAATTCTACTCAGCTGTTAGTTACACAGGCGATTTCATCATGTGCTGCACCATCTGTCCAGTGCTGTCCTCATTCTTGCGGTTTTCCAGGGCTTGTCACCACATACATTTTTCAGGTAGCAGGATGGAGCAAGGAAAAGGAGATGATACATCTCTTCCGTTTTAAGTTTCAGACATCTCATTAGCCAGGACTTGGTCACGTGCCACATCCATCTGCAAGGAAACAGAAATAGAGTCTCCATCCTGAGTGGTCATGTGATCCAGATAAAAACTCTATTACTATGAAAGGAAAGAATGGACTAATGAGGGTAAAGAAGTGTCTTCATGGAAACGTGGCCGCCCATGCATCAGCACACACTCCCTGCATCTCTCTCTTCACCACTGTCATTTTCATTCAAACCACACTCCAGTCATTTGTTAAAAAGTGCATGTTATGTAATCCCAGCTACTCAGGAGGCTGAGGCAGGAGAACTGCCTGAACCCAGGAGGCAGAGGTTGCGGTGAGCCGAGATCGCGCCATTGCACTCCAGCCTGGGTAACAAGAGCAAAACTCCCGTCTCAAAAAAAAAAAAAGAAAAAAGTGCATGTTAGTATTCTCACTATACAGACATTCTCAGTGTTTCATTTGGCCAATTTATTAAAGTCAGCATTTGGGGCAGGCCATATGGGTGTGTTTAGCTGCAGTGAATCAGGCATTTTGAGTAAAGGAAATGTCTTTGGAAGGACATTGCTGAGAGAACCCAGTGTGGGCTTGAAGTGATGAATGCTTTGTTTTGCAGAGTACATTAGACCAGGTCATTCTGGGGGTGAAGGAGTAAGGTGGGGAAAATCAGATATTCTAATTAGAGAGCTGATGATGGATTAAACATTTTAAATAATGCTCTCAAATACGCAGAGAGAAAAGGCTTTTCATGATACAATCAGGAACTAACACAGTCCCAATGGCAACTGATAATGATTAAACTGACTGGGGAATGATTCAGAGACATAAAAGGGAATTTGGAAAGAAGCATCCATCATTAGCTAGGGGGAAAACCTGAAAACCAGGGCAATCATAAAAATGAGGAAAAACAAGTGCTTCACTAAAGAGTCTGAGGTTGGCACAAATAGCATTTCAACCCAGTGGGATGCACTGATGAAGTGATATTCCATCCCACACCTTTCACAGTGTTTTAAGGTTCTCTTATTTCCACATTAAAAAATAAGAAATTGAAAATGTTTGAAACAACTGTTCACCCTGAGTCTAGTCAGATTTTTGGCAATTATATTCAGCAACGTTTTTAGGAGAATGTTATATTTCACTATGATATCAAAAGCTGGAGATTATTTAAATTCTTCTTGATTGAATCCCTTATACCTCTGAATATTTAGAAAGAGCTCTTTTTCTTGCCAGTGAAAGCACCTGAGAAAATAAGGCCCTTAGATTTGTTTATATGGGCCTATCCAAATACCCTGCTGCACATGACATTTTTTAAATTTTGAGTTCACTAAAAAGGAACTTTACAAATATTCACACAAAGATAGCTTTCATTGCTTGTACATTCATATATATACATCACATACCTATGTCTGTGTGCATGGTGCAGATGCCATACAAGAGAGAAACTTACCTCATTGTTCAATGATTATTTTCACACAAACTTTGCTAAAAATACATAAAAGTGCTGATTTTACAGATTGTCTAATGAGTTGATTTTTGTTTGAATTATAGAAAGCAATTAAGTCTGCTGTGACATTTGAAGAAAACCAGCAGGCTTTTCTTCTCAGATGTTTTCAGTTTTAAAGTCCAAAGAACTAGGATGAGGACTGTGTTTGTCTCCAGCTATGTGTATTTTAAATAAGCTGTTAAGTAAATATTTTTTTGTGATGAGATTTTTTAATAAGCACTAATTAAGATTTTCTTATTTTTTTTTAAATGATGACAGAAACGACTCACTTCAATTCTACTTCTGTTAAACTCTGTATGTATGAAACACATTTAAAAAATATTCTTTAATGCATAAGTATTTGTTATCCATATTTTATTATTTATACATCTTTTTGGTCAAAATTTTAGAACAGTGGCCACATAATTTTTTGGAGTAAAGCAGTGGTCTATTTTTTTAAAGAGTCATTTGAGGGTTCACTGTGGATAATAATCTATTTCTGGAAGCACTCAGCTAGAAAAAAAGAAGTTAAAGCAATTCAAAATTTTGACTAGCATCTTTAAAATATAAGAACATAATTTCCCAGGGAAACAATGAAAGCAACGAATGGTAATGTCATTTAAAAAAAATTCAATAGAGAACTTCCAAAAGCATTTCAATGACCAGAATCAACTTTGAAATATGTGATTTAACTAAATCTGTTTTACCTTAAAAATGAACCAAGTCAGTAGGATATAATTTATGAGTAAAATTTGCTGAAATCTTGAGCTTTATGTAATAAGACTTTGAGAGTGCATGAGAATCAGGCAGCAAGAATGAATACGCTGTGAAAAAGCAAAGCCTCGTTTTTGTAGGCCAATTTGCTTTATGGGCCACCAAAAAAAAAAAAAAAACTGCCTTCAGAAAATATTCTGACATTATTAACAAGAATGCTTTAGGAACAGAGATTTTGGTCTACTGCATTCATACTTACCAAATCAACCACTTGCAATGCTGTGTTGAAAAGCAGTCAAAATAACCTGAGATTAGGGGCCTTAACAATTGGCTCACTCCCTTTTCTTCTTTTTGGCCCTCTGAAATCAGTAGTATATACAAACAGAAACTTAGAAAAGAAATCTCTCTTGTGAGAGTCAAATACAGTGTTGCCCAACAAATGCAGTGACCTCACCTCCTCGCTCTTCAGAAAGTCCTCTGATCACCTCTGCTCACAAGCACTCCTTTGGGAGGAGTGGCTCTCCTGACACCTAGGCAGGGGACAGGCCATATTCCGCAAATGCTAGTTTTTTCTTGTTACAAATATTAAAAACACAATACCCACCTATATTAGTCTGTTTTCATGCTGCTGTAAAGACATACCTGAGGCTCAATAATTTATAAGGAAAAGGAAGTTTAATTAACTCACAGTTCTACGTGGCTGGGGAGGCATCACAATCATGGCAGAAGGTGAAAGGCACTTCTCACATGGCAACAGATAGGAGAAAAGAGCTTGTGCAGGGAGCCTGCCCTTTATAAAACCATCAGATCTCATGAGAGTTATTCCCTACTATGAGAACAACAGAGGAAAGACCCATCACCACGATTCAGTTACCTCCCACTGGGTCACACCCACAACACATGGGAATTCAAGATGAGACTTGGGTGGGGACACAGCCAAACCATATTACCATCCTTACGTAAATTTGCCATTGAAATGCTGATTCTTTGGTCAAAATTACCTAATATTACCTTTTCCTCTGATTCTTGATTTTGAAATAAGTCCTATGAATCTGTTATTAGTTCTTTACTTGAGAGCCGCCTGCTTATTTCCTGATTACAGAATAAGGCAGTAAAAATATACAGGATGGAATTCCCTCAAAGACAATGCCTCTGGAGATAGATCCAACCACTAACTCACAGGGCTGGGCCAACCAGTTCAGGGCAGCCTGCATTTGTGGAAAACTACTCTAACCATAAGAACTTCACTCCAAACATACTGATAATTAATGTGACATGTTTGAAATAAGAAAGAGAATGCAATTCTGTAAGGTGATCATATTAGCAAACTGGTTTTTAGAGAAAGAATGTGTGCTCTAGCTCCTTTGGAGGGAGTTGCTTGACAATTTCCAGTATCTGAAGTCAAAGTGGGGATGCCCTGTTCTAATCCCGATCCCCCTCACAGGAACGCTGTTGCAGCTGATCACTGCCAGCCAGGAGCAGCCTGTGTGTTCTGTGTGTGCTAGAACAGGAGACATGTTCAAAAACACAGCCACAAGGTCATAGAATATCTCTCTCAAAAAGGAAGCAGGGTCACTTAGGATCGGAAATGTTTGAGCTGTAGAAACTGTTGAAAAACTAAAGGATGCTTTTTTATTTGAGGTACCATTCTTTTGTTGTCCTCTAAACAGAATGGAAAATAGACACCTACGTGGGCATGCACACACACACACTCTCACAGGCATGCATGTAGACACACATTTTTGCCCTCTCACCAGAAAAAAAATGTATTAGAGAATAATGCAAACAGGCAAGGAACAAGCAGAGCTTAGACAAGACATTCCTTAATTATTACAAAGTGATTTGTGTCTGCTCATTGCCAAATGACTGGAACGTGCAAAAATGGAAACTTGGGAATTAAAAAACCCCAAACCTCAAAACCCAAAACCCACCTCCCACTCCACTGATCAACAAACAGTGCACTTAACATCTCAACACCCTACCCCCACCAAAAAAAAAAAAAAACAACCTTTGACTTGGAAGCCTCCTTTTATCTTTATCTTTGAACATGGAAAAACAATGGGCTTTGCTGTTTTACTGGTGTTTAAGTCCCAATCACCGGTCCTTGTTTAGGGTTGGGGATGCTCCTGCAATTTTGTAAGTAGGTTTTTGGCAATTGCTCCTGCACTTTTCATTTTAGTCAGCTGGGCAGGGTTTCTACATTCTATTTGCCTCCTTCAGAGAAGAGGAAATTTCTGCAAATTATTTTCTGCTTATTCTGTGGTAAGGTAAGTCACTTCCTTTAATGCTCAAACTTCTAATTTGAAAATGAAGTGAAAGTGAGTGTGAATATCGATATGACATCAATGTTTTAGAGACTGGGGGAATAGACACCTACCTGAGCATGTAATGACTTGATCAATGACTGATTTAAAGATGTGAAGAGTCCTATGTGGGGAAAATCAAGTTCTGGTCCAAACTTCCCTTCTTTTTCAGATCGTTTGGCTGTGGCACATGCTATCTGATTTAGAGGTTTCTCTTAATCCTGCTATTTCCTATCATACATCAGGAGCTGTCACAACATTGCATATGAGTCTGGGAAAAACTGTAAGTGATACAACCAGGGCCGATCTAAAGACCTAAGAATGGTGAGTAACTTTTTATTTTTTCATCATCCTGCCCAGTATCCTAATCACCTCTTCACACACACACACACACACACACACACACACACAGACACACACACAGACACACACAAAAGATTAGCTGACCACTTTTACCACTTTTTTTCATTCAAAATTAATCACTGAATTCCATAGATTAACTGTGAATTCTTAATATCTCAGGCTGCCTTCACTGAAGAGACAGTTTTTTAAGGAAAAATTGGCACTCAATCAAGCAATAAAATGGTAGTATTAAGGACCCTTTAAGAATTAGGATCAAGGAGGCAATGCTCCATTATTTCATCATTTAAATTTATTGGGGTTTTTGGGAATGTATGCGTGAGTTTACACCCACTTTCATTTCATTTTCAGATCAGAAGGTTGAGCCTTGCAAAGAGGTAGTGACTTAACTCATACAATGAGCTTCCCGAAAGAGGTGTGGTTGGAATTAAAGCTTGTTCCACCCGTGCCAGTGTTCACAGAGCAAATGCGCTCTCTAATAACGTACATTCATATGTTGCTTTGTAATGGTTGGTTTCCACATACATCTTTTCTTTTCATCACACTCATACTATGTGACAAACATTCTCTTTCATAGACTAGAGACCATAGATTATAGGCTACTGCAAAGCAGGGATCTTGTCCACTTTGTGCACCGTGCTGTTCATATGGCGGCTGTGTTGTACGCTTAGTGTCAAGTGTCGACTGGATGAGTAGAGGAGGGAGAACTTGTCCCACAGTTGGAAAGCAGTGCTGTGACCTTTTATCTACAAATTGTTATTAGACCTCTGCTCAAACATTTTCAGTGATGAGAAATTCATTACCTTCCAAAGCAGCCATGGTACGTGCCCTTTCTTAGTTTGGTTTAGTTTTGCCTGTTTGTTTTTGCTTCACAGCTCCTCAGTGTCTTCCCTTCTACTCAGAGTGGTTCTGTTGATGACGATTGGGTTGCTGGGCTCTTAGGGGTAGCTAGACTAGGTCTTTCACAGCAGCCATTCCCAATCTACAGTCACAGGTCCAAGATGTGACCACTTTGGGAACCAGTCGTGGTTCTCCATCATACCTGACAAATGGAAGGTGAAGGAGAAAGGGCCACTTTCTTTGCTCTGATTGCAAACTCTGCTAAACCTGGTGCTTCCAGTGGCCATCTTTGCTCTTGCATATCAAGAGGCAGCCTGAGAAAGAAACCGAACACAAGATGAAAGTCAAACAGAAATGGAGAGCATGATGGCAGCTATTGAAACCTCTAAATCCTGTTCCTAGATCTAGCTCTACCTTTGGGTTTCTCAATAGTGTGGCTAATACCTTTCTCTCTCTCTCTGTGTCTCTCTCTGTTTTACCACTTATAAACAAAAGAGGTCTAACGTGACCACCCATTCCATCATGACCCAATTTTGACTTTTGAAACATTCATTTTCTTTTTTTTTTTGAGTCAGTTCGCTCTTTTTACCCAGGCTGTAGTGCAATGGCGCGATCTCGGCTCACTGCAACCTCCGCCTCCTGGGTTCAGGCAATTCTCCTGTCTCAGCCTCCTGAGTAGCTGGGATTACAGGCACACGCCACCATGCCCAGCTAATTTTTTGTGTTTTTAGTAGACACGGGGTTTCACCATATTGACCAGGATGGTCTCGATCTCTTGACCTTGTGATCCACCCGCCTCGGCCTCCCAAAGTGCTGGGATTACAGGCTTGAGCCACCTTATATGTAGCCCAGATCTCCTTTATAGAGACAGGAAGAACAGTGTAACTCTTTCACGTAACAATGTTTCTGACACTTGGAGAAAGCTACTCTCTTTTCCTCAGCTTTTGCTTAAGTCTTCTGTCCAGATACTGCATCCTATTTTGTCAACTTCCCTTCATGTGATATAGTGCCCCACACTGTCTTAGTTGCTAACATTTTATTACGTCTCTATTTGTCCACAGCTATCTTAACACGAGGGGGGATTAAACACAATGATCAACAACGTAACACAGGATGATAATTTTCTTTCGTTCATACATTGTATTTTTTCCATTGCTCCCGAAAGTCTCATTGGCTTTTTCAAAGTTATAATACATAATTGACTTGAAATACAAATATTATCAATTGAAACTCTCAAACCTGACACATCGTTTTGGTAATAAATTATGTCTTCCATAATCTTTAATAATTTTGTTCTTCTTAACTGATTTTACCTTTATTTCAAATTAACTTCCATTTAGGTAGAAATGTTCTGTCTTTTCTACTCATTGGCTTTCATTTTGGGTCTATCAGAAAATGAATTTGCTATTTCCTTTCATGTTATAGTTTCAGAAAGCTATGTTTTAAGATTGTGTTTTTTAATTTTTTGTTTATGTATTTTTTGTGATAACATCAAGGAAGTTAAGCGTGTCTGAAGTAGAATGCTACTTAGAAGTCCAAGAAGTTATTTAATAGTTTTCTTAGATGAATGTAATGTTTATTTATTTGTGGATCTTTTACTTTCCCAAATTTTTATTCATCTTGAAGCTCTGGTGACTATTACTGCAAAGAATGTGATTTTCATTCAGTTCCTGTCCGAAACACTAGGGAAAAAAATGGTTTCTTTGCTTCATTTGCCAAATATTCTGCACACTGCTTATTTTGTATTTTTTCCCATATTAAGTGTAAGTTAAGACTCATTGGCACTTTATAAATAAGAAATTAATGCTGAAAAGGATGCCACTTTCAAAAGCAGTATTTCCCCAGGAAATAAGAAAAGAGGTAAGATCAGTACCGCAGAGAGTCTACAACTGTCTCTGTCTGTTTCCCTTCTTCTTTTACAGGATAAAATAAAAATTGAAGAAGAACTCAGATAATTGAGACTAAAAATGTGCTGCCTTAGTTATTTCAATTTTTCATACAAAATATATGTTTGGCTTGAGGTATATTATTATGTCCCATGTTTTAGTTATAGTCTTATAGAATTTTACAGGAAGGAAAAAGGTTAAAAAAATTAAAGTGGGTTGCATGTATATGTGTGTGCCTAAAGGCATATTGATAACATAGAAGCATAAATATTTCATAGAAAGATTATTCCGTGAGGATCAATTAATGTATTAAAGAGAAGGCAATGTTATGATGATTGATCAGATTCATTTCAGTGTGACCCAGATTAAAGCTTTTTACTCTTAACCCGTGTTTTCTGCATTTGCTGGGGTGGATTTTCCCTTTTACATAGCTGGATAGGAACATTTTCATGTCTCCTCACTACAAATTTGCTCAAACAAAGCAGTAAACCAAAAGTGATACAGATTTAAATGAAAATTTTGTAGGAGAAAAGAGAGAAGGTGACACCACATACCTCAAACCCTTGCCCTCATTACATATTTTCATTTCCTCCAAGTTTTCACTGCTGTCATCCCACCATGGCTGGTTTTCATTATACCCTCTTTGGTCACTCTGTAGCCTTTCTTACTGGCTCCTTTACTTGTCATCCATATTTTTTCTCAGAACCTCAAATACTCAATGTTTTCTTATGCACAGCAACTTCTTCACAACGTTTCGTTAGTCAAGAAGTCCTTTTCATTATAATTGGTTTACTATTTTAGCCTAGAAATCTTCCTTCTAAATATGCACAAGGATTTCTCTGGAAAGGGCTTTGTTTTATTTTTCTATCTTGTTACAATTTCTTCCATCACATTACATAATTCTGCAGTTGGGGACAGTTGTGAACAACAATTCAAAAAGCAGGAACTGAAACCTATTTCTCCAAAAACTCGTTGATATTATTATCCGTTAACTAAACTCTGAGAGTTTTAAGAAATGTATCTGTATGGGGTCATCTACAGCAGTAAAACATCAACCCTTGATAATGTTTATCTAGGCTTTGCTTCATATATGGTAACTTTGAACTGATATTATTTTCTAGATATAAGGATTAAAAATAAGTCCCAGTCTGGATTTTGCTGAAAATAACTTGTGTTTTAACATCCTGTGATTTTTACCACAATCATTCTCTTCATTGCCAAACAACGAATTGGCAAGGTCTCTTGTTTAATTGAGGTTTAATGGAAACTGGTTCTCTTAAGAAGAAATTGACTTAATCCTTGTGTGGATGATGTGTTCATTTGCAGGAAGCCTCAAAGATCACCAGTTGTAAGAAACAGGAAGAGACTTTGAAGTAGATAACTTCTTGTGTTTTTTCACATATTCCCTGGTGGAATTTTAGTTTTGTATCATGCTTTTCCAAGTTTTTCTCCAGATGGTACATAGTAGTTTTTTTTTTTTTTCTGAAAAGTTTAGACATCTTGTACACAGACATCAAGATCAAAAAACAGAGGCGTCAGCTCTATTTTACAAAAAAAATCTCATAGTATCTTATTGAAGAATGCTGGAATCATTCGAGTGACTGCATCTATCCACTTTCCACACTGTCTGAAGATCCTCATTGAAATCCCATATAATCTTTGGTATAATGCCTATGTAAGAAAAGTGGGTCAGTAACTAAAAATGTATTCTATTGTATTTCTGGCTTTTTGTGTTTAAAAATTATTTATATAATTATAAATATAGTATTTATATAAAAATGTAAATGTACACATATGTTTATATTTATTATAAATTATTATAAATAGTAAAACATCAGTGGAACAAACATTCTCTGTAAAATTAACTATGCAGATAAGAGAGTACCTAAGAATCTTTTTAAAAAGTGAATGAAACATGCGTTTGTTTAGTACAGAGTTGGTAGAAGAGAGTTGTTGGTAACGTAGTGTGGACTGGGTCATACTGCTGGTTCCCTGCATTTTCCTTGGAAGATAAAGACACCTATCAGGTTTCAAGAGGCAAATTTGACTAAGGAGGATGCAATACTAGTAGATGTTATAGTATTAATGTTAATATAAGATTAATGCATGTTAGTTGGAAAGAAATAATGCAAAATTAATCTTCTCCCTTTCCCATTTGAAGTATATAATTAAATAGTACATTCATCTTAATATTCAGGTAATATTTAGCCAGCTTCTGTTAGGTTAGTCATATTAATAAACCTATCACAAAAAGCTGAAAACGAAAATCAAAAGAAACCAAACCACTGACTTTTAACTCCAATCTTATAATTCCTTTAAAATATTCAAACAGGAGACTTTGGGAAAGAGAGTGACTTGTATTTAAATGGGGATAGGAAGAATGAGAGAGACAGAGTACGGCTTTGTCCCAGACACTGTGCCAGTTATTGTGCCCACACTAACTAGCTTACTGCCTCATTGAGAAGCAGCATTAACCAACGTGAATGGGTTCTTACCCTTGATGCCTACCTCTGCCTTGCCAGGACATAATGGACAGGGCCCTGGGAAGTCTTTGAGAGGACAGTGAGGACACAACACACTGTTCACTGTGAACTACAGAGAAGTGTAGCATATGGCTTTCATTTACTAACATATGCTTGTAGTCAGTGGCTTTAGGCTTTAGAGAGGGCAGTTTCAAATGTAGGTCTGTGCTGATTCTAAGGTGTTTTCAATTAATGCCCTGAGACGCTTTTAGTTTCTCATTTACTTGGGCTGATGGATGGCTCCTTAGATGTATATTGGCTCATGAAGGGTTTCTCTGTCTCTGAACAAGGATGAAATGAAAGAAGCATTTGTAAAGTGGAATTTTTGCCCTGGCAGGAGGAACCAGACATTTCAGCAAATAAACACATACATCTGGTAATCTGTAAATGGATTGATTATTATTTTTTCTCTCAAGTGATTAAGAGCCTAGGGCTAGTTAATTAGCAGCTAACGAGAAAGAGAGGGTTGGGAAGACAGAGAGACAGAGTGTTTGTGTTTTCTACCGATGACGCTCTCATTGTTAAACTAAAATAGACCTAAGAGTGATGATGCAAAAAGAAGGTATGTGCATTGTACTTAGGGAAAGAAACAAAACTCTTGGCACGAAAACAGAAGTCTCGCATCTCTGAAAACATTTTGATCAGCTGAGATCAGACTGATTGTTAGGTTCAAGATATCATCTTCACTGACAAAATCCTAATAATTTTAGCCAAAAATGGGTAAGGTTTATGTTTAAGAAAGAAATAGAACTACTTTGTGGATTCTGGTTTGCCAACACTGGTTCACTTGTTAATTAATTCATTCAACAAATCTTATTGTCTCCATGCCAGACGTTCTTCCAGGCAATGAAGACATGGCAGAATAATGAACAAGACAAATTAGAATCCTATTTGTCTTGAAAATTAAATGTAAAATTAAAATGTAAATCCAGGTTTACATTTTACAGGAGGATTTTTATCATCTTTGCTGGAAAATTCCCCCAAATATCCCTAAAAAGTAGTTGCAATCTACACTTTCTATATATTTTCTTCTTTCAATAATTTTTTCTCTCTCTCTTGCCAATTTGAATCCAATTTATAAATATATTTAAGAAAGAGAAAGGTGATTTTTAAGTAAGGTGCTAATATTTAGGACCTCTGACTTTTTTGCTTAAGGCATAATCGTCTTTTGTCCAGAAAAGAAACAGCATATTCCTGGGGTCCTGGCTGACTGCGGAAATGCTTTCACGGGTTTGGTGGCATCCAGCATCGAGAGCTAGTGCTCCTTTTTTGGTCTGCATTACTTATTTCCCTGGGCGATCTTGTACAGGCTGTAATTTCTGCCTCCTTAAATAGGCTGCTGGATCCAAGGTCTATTTCCAGTCTGGAATTCCTCTTCCCATTGCCATGAAGTGTTTCTAAATCTTTCCCAAACACTGGGAGAACTCAAAGATGGAGGGAAATGTTGGCTCTAAGTGATAGTATCTGTTGTCTTACAATAAAATATCTAATGCCTACAATTTTTCTTCATAGTATTTACATTGGGTTAGACCATGGTTTAAATTTATCATCAGAGACTTTTTATTTTTCTTTGTACTTGAAGGAGTGTTTATGCTACTCAAATCATGGGGAATAATTATTAAAGTATGTTAGATGCTTCTCAAGCCAAGAATGAGTTGTAAATTAGAGGCAATATAATGTCATAGTTAAGATCATGGGTTCAGGGGCCATGCTGCCTTGGTTTAAATTCCAGCTGACCTTGGGCACACAGTTTGCTCCTCTATCAGTGAGAGTAATAATATCATCCACTTCACAGGACTGCTGTGATGGTTAAATTAGTTGTTTAAACATCGCTTGGCATATAGCAGGCTCTCTATTACTTTCATGATTAGGGTTAAGATTAAGATTATAGTCAGGGATAAGGGAAGGTAAATTAAGAAGCTAAATTAAGAAGATAAAAGTTTAAACCTTTATATAATGGGTTAAAGTGTGGAACTGACTTGTATGTTACCCGTGACTGCTTTGGGCAATACAAAAAAAAAAAAAAATAGTATGACACCAAATAGGAAACTATTAACTGTCATTAATAATATGATCTCATAAAAATAAATGGAATAGCGAATTAGCATTTTGAACTGGGAATTACATAACTGACAATCTGAATTTCCTCTTCCGTGAACTGCCTCCTCATATCCTCAGGCAAGTTTTGTTTTGTGTTAACTTTTTCTTATTGTGTCACAGGATTTCTTGCGTACTTGGCTTATTAGGGGAAAGTCTCCACTTCTCTGGTTTCATTTTTCCATGCAATGAATTGTCCCTAGAGTTGAAACTTTCAGTCTCTTGCCTACCTCTTAGGCCTTCCTCCAAGTGAATTATTTTACTGTTAAGATTAGAAGTTTCTGAACATGTCCTGTGCAGCTCTTTCTAAGCCACTTTTTTCTTGGAAACAGGAAGAGCACAGGACAAGTGCATGGGTCTGCTCTGTGCCATGGAGCAAGGAACCTGCCCTTGTAGAGGAGACACATATTTGTCCAGTTGTGTCAGTGCCACATGGCTTATTCTAATACAAGATGAAATGTTAAGAAACTCATTTGATTTCAGATCTAAACCACGTTCTTTTTAAACAATTGAGATTCTGGCAGGAAAGAGATGTCCACTTAAATCAGATCTCTTAGGGCAGCTTAATAGGGGGACCATTTATAAAGATATGAACATAGGGAAAACGACAAGGGAGGTATCACTACAGGGATTATAAGAGCAACAACCGTTACTATACTGTGGCCTAAAAGGAAAGAGAGTAGGGATATCTACCTAAACTTGGAGAGTAAGTGTATATTGAGTGCCTGCTAGGAGATACTTAGAAGACAGGGGACACAGTCTTAACTGTTACGGTAATTTCAGTGGGTGATGCCAGCATGGATATATTCCAGTGCACCCCAACTTGAGATTTGAAATGCTACATACCCCAGCATATGGATTGGCAGAGGAAGAAAGGAAGAGGAAAAAAAAATCAAATGGTTAAATGGTAGAACACACAGTTGTTCTATATGTGCTTCTATAGCTGTTTGTGAGATCTAAACCCGAGACTTACACTTCCCTTTTCCATCACCATCTTCCCCTTGCTATCGGTCAACACCTTGGCTTTTCAGAGTTATTTACCTAATGTTGTGCCCCATTTATGTCAGATTTCAGTGCTTGCCAATCCTCTATTCCTTGTGTTGTTTCAGTTTTTCTTTAACTATGACTATTGATGAAGGGAGTAGTAAGGGGTGCCAAGCAAATCCCCTGGGTTTCTGATATAGTCTTTTATTTTTCCTCCCAGCCAAATTTCTGATGTGCAATTAGGATCAGTAATCCTGAAATCTTCCGTAAGATGGAATTGGTGGTAAGACTAGTAAATTCAATGAGCTTGAGTCCATTGTCTCTTATCCTTCAGTCTAAACCTTTGTTCACATGTTCTCCGCATATGGAATAACTTTGTGAAAAATGAATAAGACATCTGGTATATTCACAGATGGCCAAGCTACAGAAAACAACAGGAAAGAAAAGAAAATCTGTTGCCAAAATATTTGTGTGCTTCTATGAGGACATATTGCTGTTTGTGGTATAACAGAAATGAACCAACATCAAACTGTCACCAGGTGACCAGCTGTCCCCCTGAGGGAATAGTGACTCAGCATTTGCCTCTGTTCCTTGGCAAATCGGGCACAAAGCAGTAGTAGTAACCAGATTAGCTTTGACGACACAAAGTCCACATTGCTAAGATGAGGCATAACTGGATCCCTGCTACCAAAGCCTCTTTACACAGGCTCACTGAGCAGAAGAAGCTTCCATAGCATGGTTCATCATATGAGTCATCTTTTCATTGGCATGGAGAATCTCCTTTGCAATGGACATAAGGATGTTTTCTCTGCATGTATTGGAAAGGTACACTATATACCTTGTATCACCAATATTTTAATCTGGTTATTTTCAGGTCTTTGACCCTGAAACAGGATTGTTCTACTGTCTTGTGAAAGGAAAGACAATCTTTCGTTTCACACAAAGTGGACAATCAGATGGTGGAATTTTCCCTCATCACTGTCTTTTGGGGGTGGCGCCATAGTGGGCTGTAACGTGGTGGCCATACATTTTTGCCTGGTGTCAACATGCCATACAAATCTGTAGCAAACCAAGACACTCTGTGTTTTTAAACTTGTTTGGAGAGCTTTCCTGGAGGCCATAGAGGTATCTTGAGAAAGAGATTAAAAAGTGGTGAATAGGTACTATGAAAATGTGAGCTCCCTGCTTCTGGAGTTTACTAGTGACTTCTGAATCGCTTGAACCTAGTCTTATATATACTCTTTCCTTTCTGATGTTGTTTTACGTCTCCCTCTGTCACCCAAGCTGGAGTGCAGTGGCGCAGTCTTGGCTCACTGCAACCTCTGCCTCCTGGTTCAACCGATTCTTGTTCCTCAGTCTCCCCAGTAGCTGGGACTACAGGTGTGTGCCACCACACCCAACTATTTTTGTGTTTTTAGTAAGGATTGGATTTTGCCATGTTGACAAGGCTGGTCTTGAACTCATGGCCTCAGGTGATCTGCCCATCTCGGCCGCCCAAAGTGCTGGGATTATAGGTATGAGGCACCGCCCAAGGCTACTGTTTCCATTTGACAATGGAATTCTCGTATATATATTTAAAGTGTACATGATGTTTTGATATAGGTATATATAGTGAAATAAACTAATTAACATATCCATCACTTCACATAGTTTTTGTGTATGTGTGTGACGAGAGTATTCACAATCTACTCTTTCAGCAAATTTCAAGAATAAAATACAGTATTAATAATTATAGTCATGCTATCGCATATAAGATCTCCAGAATTTATTAGCAACATGAGTTTAAAATTATAATTTTCACTCTAATTACATCTCTATTTACATGCCAAGTATTGATGATTAGCATTTTTTATTATTAATATATTTTCTAATTTTCACTATGAATTCTTTTTTGATGTATATGTTACTTAGAAGTACATTTGTTTTAAATTTCCAAATTTATCATTTCGTTTCTTTAATCAAACTTAATTGATTACTTGCTTTTATTTAAACTTTTAATATTGAGATAATTGTGGATTCTCATGCGGTTGTAAGAAAAATAGAGAGATCTCATTTGCCCCCAGTGTTAGCATGTATACAGAGTACATTTCACAACCAGTAGATTGACATAGATTTACCAAGATACATAACAATTTTCGCACCAGGATCCCCCATGTTGTCCTCTTACAATCACATCCACTTTTCTCCTCTACCTCTAGCCCTGTCTACCCCATCTTTAAACCTTGGCAACTACTAATTTGTTTTTCACTTGTATAATTTTCTCAATTATAACCATTGCAAATTGCAACCATTTCCGTTTCCTATTTCACTCAGCAAATTCCCTGGAGATCCATTTGAAGTGTTGTATGTATCAACAGTTTGTTTCTTTTTACTGCTGTGTAGTATTCTATGGTATGGATGCACCAAATTTGTTTAAACATTCTCTGTTGAAGGATTAGATTATTTATAGTTTTTTACTATTATCAATAAAGTTGCTATGAACATTTATGTACAGGTTTTGTTGTAAATATACGTTTTCATTTCTTTGGGATAATCAGAATGGCAATTTTTGGATCATATGATAGTTGCACACTAAATTTTTAAAGCAACGACCAAATGAGTTTCCAGAGCAGCTTTATCATTCTATATCCTACCCGCAATGTATGAGAAATCCACTGTTTCTACCATCTTGCCAGAGTTTGATATTTCATTGTTTTTCTTTTCTTAATGTTAGTCATTCTCATAGGTGTGTAGTGATACCTCACTGCAGTTTTAATTTGCATTTCCCTAATGGCCAATAGTGTCAAACATCTTTTATTGTTTTATGTTCTGATTCTTTCATTTATTCATTTTTAAATTGGGAAATAAAATTCTATATATTTATTGTGTACATGATGTTTTGAAATAGGCATACATTTTAGAATAGCTTAATTAAGCTAATTAACTTAATTAATATATTATCTCACATTCTTGTCAGTTTTTGTGATGAGAATACCTAAAATCTACTCTCAGCAGTTTTTAAGAATGGAATACATCGTTTTTAACTGTAGAAACGTGTTTTGCAATAGGCATTTTGTACTTACCCTCCTGTCTAACTGAAACTCTGTGTTCTTTAACATCTCCCCAGACCTGCCCAGCCCCTCATCCTCCAGGTTCTGGTAACCAGCAGTCTACTCCCTGGACATCTATTGAATGTTTTTTTTTTTTTTTTTTTTTTTTTTTAATCTGTGTATCTTCTTTAGCGAATGAAATGTCTCTGCATGTCTTTTTCCCATTTTCTAATTGGACTGATTTTTTTCATTATTGAGTTCTGGGAGACTTTTATATATTTTAGATAATAGTCTTTTGTCAGATACATGGTTTGTAAATATTTTCTCTGTCTGTATCTTATCTTTTCATCCTCCCAACAGGACCATTCTTAGAGCAAAAGTTTTCAATTTTGTAAAGACCAGTTTAGCAATTTTTCATATTCTTATGGATTGGGCTTTGTTGTCCAGTCTAATAACTTCTCATCTACTCCTAAATTCAGAAGATGTCTTCAGAAGATTTTTCCCAGACATTCCATAGTTTCATATTTTACATTTAGTTTCATAATTAAATGAGTTAATTTTGTATAAGGTATGAGGTTTAGGTTGAGGTTCACTTTTATCCTCTGGATATCCAATTATTTTAGTACCATTTATTGAAAAGGTTATTTTTATTTATTTAATTAATTTAGAACATTTGTCAAAAATCAGCAGGGCATATTTTTGTGGATCTATTTCCAGGTTCCCTATTTTACTGCATTGATCTATATGTCAATTTCCCACCAATACCACACATCCTTGATTACTATAGCTATGTAGTAACTCTTCAAATTGGGTAGACTGATATCTTCCCTTAATTCTTTCTTTTGTCAGAACTATTCAGGTATTCCCTTTTCTATGTCTATCCATATAAATTTTAGAATAATCATATATATAGACATATATACATATTTCATTACTTTTGAACAAAAGTAATATATATACAAAAAATCTTGTGAGAATTTTGAAAAAATGTTTGAAAATTACATTAAACCTGGATATCAGTTTGGGGAGAATTGTCATCTTTAGTATGTTGAGCCTTTAACTCTATGAACATGGTATGTCTTTTCCATTTATTGTGTCTTCCTTAATTTCTTTCATCAGCATCGTAGTTCTCAGTATACAAGTCACGTATACCTTTTGTTAGATGTATACCTAATTACTTCATATCTAATCTTGTATCTGAATTATTTCTTTTGGATTTCTATAGTGTTAGAACAAATCACACCCCTACTTTCTGCTGTGTAGACACAGCTATTACAGCTAAGAGAGAAAAGACTTATTTTCCCTATATTTTAAGTGGAGTATCTAGCACACATTTTCAAAGCATCTGAAAAATGTCTGAATAGCTTGTTACTGCCTTATAACCTATCATACTATTCCCTTTTCTCTTTGGAAGAGGGAAGCTATATTTAATGTTGATTTTCTCTACTATCACTTCCACTAATTTGATTTAGCTAGAAAATAGAGTTGTTGAATTGATGGTTTTTTTTTCATTTTAAAGTATGTAAGAAAATTATGATTTAAGAAAATTCCTCTGTGAATCACACATTTTTCCAGAAAATTTTGATAGTTAAATTTCAAAATATTGCCCACATCTTTGAGAGCGGGAAATGACTAACAAAAGAGCTTCATATCTAGGTTAGTCTGTCTACTGAATAAAAGTATAAATTTTAATGTTTATAGTTTCCAGCATTTTTTACCTGTTAGCTAATGAACATGCAAAAATGTGTAAAACAAACATCCTGACGAAATTCTTTTCATGGAGTTTGCTATTTATTTATTAAGAACAAAAGTGTTGTTAATTGTTCTTCACTTTTTCTCTCATTCCTATGACATGTAATAGTCAGACATTGAACATACAGAAAAAGTTCCATTCATTGTGAATCTAATTTTCACTCTCAAAGTCCAAATTATCTTCTACCTAAAGTTAGAGACATGTTAATACAGATAAAATTCTCAGTAACACTTGACTTTTGAGTAATTAAACATCATAAAAAAGAATCAGTAGTACTTCCCATCACTGGAGGTCCAACTATAATAATAATAATAATAATTTATATATATTAACACCTTATGTTTTTATCTTAGTATATTTAGGGATCAATAAGGGATAATGTCAAGTTTTTAATCTTCATTTTTAATAAAATGTTTCTAATGATGTAGACATGTTAAAATTTTCTTTTATAATTTTTTAAATTTCCTCTGATTCTTTAAAATTAGCTAAATCCAAATTTTCTAAAATTATATTAGAATTGACAGAACAAAATTGCAAAAACTCAACACAGAATTAATTTTTGAAAAATATATTTTATTAGTGCAAAAGTGATTTATCAAAACCTGAAAACTTTGATATTACTATCAGTAACGTTAGCCAGCCTGGTACAAAAAAAAAATTGCAACAAAAGCCAAAATTGACAAATGGGCTTTAATTAAACTAATGAGCTTTTACACAGCAAAAGAGACTAGCATCAGAGTGCACAGGCAACCTACAGAATTTTGCAGTCTACCCATCTGACAAAGGTGTAATATCCAGAATCTACAAAGAAAAACAAATTTACTTACTAAATAAGTAAACTTACTTACTAAACAACCTCATCGAAAAGTGAGCAAAGGATATGAACAGACACTTCTCAAAAGAAGATATTTATGTGGCCAAGAAACATATGAATAAAAAGCTCATCATCACTGGTCGTTAGAGAATTGCAAATCAAAACCACAGTGAGATACCATCTCAAGCCAGTCAGAATGGTGATTATTAAAAACTCAGTAAACAATAGAGGCTATGGAGAAGTAGGAATGCTTTATACTGTTGGTGGGAGTGTAAATTAGTTCAACCATTGTGGAAGATAGTGTGGTGATTCCTCAAGAATCTAGAACCAGAAATACCATTTGACCCAGCAATCCCATTACTGGGTATATGCCCAAAGGATTATAAATCATCCTACTATACAGACACATACACAGGTATGTTTACTGCATCACTGTTTACCATAGAAAGACTTGGAGTCAACCCAAATGCCCATCAATGATAGACTGGATAAAGAAAACGTGGCACATATACACCATGGAATACTATGCCATAAAAAAGAGTGAGATCATGTCTTTTGCAGGGACATGGATGAAGTTGGAAGGCATCATTCTCAGCAAACTAACACAGGAACAGAAAACCAAACACTATACGTTCTCACTGTTAAGTGGTAGTTGAACAATGAGAACACATGGACACTGGGAGGGGAACACCACACACTGGGGCTTGTCAGGGAGTGGGAGGCAAGGGGAGGGAGAGCATTAGGACCAATATCTAATGCATGCAGGGCTTAAAACCTAGATGACAGGTTGATAGGTGTGGCAAACTACCATCACACATGTGTACCTATGTAACAAACTTGCACATTCTGCACATGTATCCCAGAACTTAAAGTTAAAAAAAAATTCTAGAGTATGCCTTACCAAATATTGGTATTGCAATGATTTCATGACTTGTTTTTATACTCTAAGGAAATAAATGCAATTCATAATTAACAAATAAATCAAAATACCTGATTGATTCTATGAGAATTTTTAAAAGGACAGAAAGGACAAAATCCATTTTTACTTTAAGTAGATTGCTTAAGAGTAGCAAATCAGAGACCTGGTTCTTAATTTTGGGTCTGTTATTTACTGGATATGATTTTTAGCAACTTAAAATTTTCCTATGTATAAAGTACACTAACTTCATCAAAAGATTATCAAGATCCTAAAATGAGCAGTATATTTATCTCATAGTAAATGCTTAAAAAGTAAGTAGTTGCCTGGTGCGGTGGCTCACGCCTGTAATCCCAGCACTTTGGAAGGCCCAGGCGGGTGGATCACGAGGTCAAGAGATCGAGACCATCCTGGTCAACATGGTGAAACCCCGTCTCTACTAAAAATACAAAAAATTAGCGGGGCATGGTGGCACGTGCCTGTAATCCCAGCTACTCAGGAGGCTGAGGCAGGAGAATTGCCTGAACCCAGGAGGCGCAGGTTGCGGTGAGCCGAGATCGCGCCATTGCACTCCAGCCTGGGCAACAAGAGCGAAACTCCGTCTCAAAAAAAAAAAAAATAAATAAGCAGTATCTATTATTATTGTTGCTACTTTTATCTTAACTTCTGAAATCTGAACACTTATAAAAAGGTGGTAATCAAGAAAAGTATGGTGTACACAGGCTTTTTTATTTTTTGGAAGGTAACTATACTTTATTTAGAAACAGAAATATTCCAAAATACAACAATTTAAAATATAAAACTTGCTTTATATGCACCAACTCATTAATTAAGAATTTGATTAAAATAACATAATTCCAGATGCACATAAATGACGTTGACACTAACATAGTTTCAGAATGGCTTCTTCCTCTTTATTTTACATTTTAATTACTTCATTTACATGCACACAAATACTTTATCCTATTTTGGGGTATCTTTATTTTAAAGTTTTGTATGCCTACTTATATTTAAGTTTGTAAAACTTTCATCAAGTGTTGTGAGCACATATATCTATATTTTTGGCTCAAGAGTCTGATTTGTTCTGGGACATTAAGAAGTAACTTCTTTAATGAATATTACCATTTTGAAAAGTGATCAGAGTAAATTTTCCTTTGAAATGAACACCAAAGGAACCACAGAGTCTGAAGAGGGAAAGACAATGATTAAATTTCCAGCCCATTGGCCTTTCCTTTTTTTTAACTTTAAAAAAGATGTGATTACCAAGATCTGAAGAGGTAGTACTTAAATAGGTTAGTTTTTGTTAATACTCATGAAAATAAAATAGCCTTTGATGACAGGGAAATGCTTCTCCATATACCTTGTTTTCCAGACATGTCTACCTAATCTAAATTTTCCCCAAGAAAGAATGTTGAGGCATGGAAATGTTGTCTTGTGTATTATTTCTCATGTCCTTTCCATTTGGTGTGATTTCTTCAGATTTGGACATTTGACACAGTTCGCATTTGGCAGCTGGAAGTCGTGGGAAGAATTGTTTCCAACTGTTTCTTTTATACGTCATTTTAGCACATGGAGCAGAGGGCTCACAGACTCATGCAACTAAATCACTGATGTCTATCTTTTTTGTTTTAATTTTTTTGTTATTCCCTCCATTCTCTCATTTGCCATGTATTGTAGTGGAAAACTTTTTATATATAAAATTTTGCATTGATTTTAAGATCCACAAAGCCTTACTTTCTTTACCAAATTTCAGCTTCATATAAAGGATTCTGTTTTGCAGTACAGTTTTCTCTTCCCCGATATAAATTTAATCACCTTGATTTTCGGAGGTCAATGCAGATGGATCACCTGAGCTCCAGATCAAGAGACCCACAGACCCTCTGAAGGAAGCTGACTGCTCCTGTAGGACCAAGGAGCGACTCCAAATACTGTGAATGCCCCAACTATGGGAGTGAGAAAAGGAGACCCTTTTCTCCTGAACACATATTCCCACTGCAGAAGCTGAACGTCTGTTTACAGGAGAAGTTTCTGACTTTACCTGGTGCCGGGTCAAATTAGAGCCAAGAGAAATATAGGCGTAGAGGAAGCAGCAGAAAAGCCCTGGGAACTTGCTGGGTCCCCAAGCATCCCATTCTTGCCTGGCACCAAAGGGATCCATCAGGAGAGAGCAGGGGGTAAAATGCCACAGGGAGAAGGAACGCTCTAGCTGAACTTTGTAACAATTTGAATGGGGCAAGAAGACTCCTGGTGTTCAAGCCCCTCTTGCCCTCTGCCTGGAAACAGACTTGGGGCTGTGTGTGTGGAGGCACGGTGGGAGTGAGACTGGTTCTTCCGTTTGCGTGGGAGCTGAGTGAGGCCTGTGACTGCCAGCTTTTCCCTACTTCCCTGACAACCTGCATGACTCAGCAGAGGCAGCCATAATCCTCACAGGTACACAACTCTAGTGACCTGGGAATCTCTCCCCCATTCCCCACAGCAGCCGCAGCAAGTTCAATCCAAGGAGAGCCTGAGCTCAGACATGCTAGCCTGGCCTCTACCTGATGGTCCTTCCCTACCCACCTTGGTAGTGGAAGACAAAGGGCATATAATCTTGGAAGTTCTAAAGCCCCACCCACCACCAATCCCTCTCCACACTACTACAGCTGATGCTTTCTGGAAAGTGCCACTTCCTAACAGAAAGTTAACCAGCACAAAAATAGAGCATTAAATGCCAAAGCTAAGGACCCTCATGGAGTCCATTGCACCATCTGCCACCTCCACGAGAACGGGCGCTGGTATCCATGGCTGAGAGACCCATAGATGATTCATATCACAGGACTCTGTGCAGACAATCAGTCCAGCCTGGAGCCAGGCAGACTCGCTGGGAGGCTAGACCCCAAAGAGAGACAACAGTCACTGCAGTTCAGCTCACAGGAAGCCACATTCATGGGAAAAGAGGGAGAGTATTACATCAAGGGAACACCTTGTGGGACAAAAGAATATGAACAACCGCTCTCAGCTCTAGACTTTCCCTCTGACAGAGCCTACCCGAATGAGAAGGAACCAGAAAACCAACCCCGGTAATGTAACAAAACAAAGCTCTTCAACTTGCCCCCCTTACCGCCCCCACCAACACAGACACATGGATCACACTGGTTTACCAGCAATGGATCCAAACCAAGAAGAAACCCTTGATTTATCTGAAAGAGAATTCAGGAGGTTCATTAAGCTAATCAGAGAGGGACCAGAGAAAGGCGAAGCCAAATGCAAGGAAATTAAAAAACGATGATACAAGAAGTGAAGGGAGAAATATTCATGGAAATAGACAGCTGAAAAGAAAAAATTCTAGAAACTCTGGACACACTTTTAGAAATGTGAAATACTCTGAAAGCATCAGCAAACAGAATTGAACAAGTAGAAGAAAGAAATTCAGAACTCAAAGACAAGGTCTTCAATTAACCCAATCCAACAAAGACCAAGAAAAAAGAATAAGGAAATATAAATGAAATCTCCAAGAAGTTTGGAATTATGCTAAATGACCTGACCAAAGAATATTCATTATACCTGAGGAAGAAGTGAATTCTAAAGTCCTGGAAAACATCTGGGAGAATAATCGAGCAAACTTCCCTGGCCTTGCAAGAGACTCAGATATCCAAATACAAGAAGCACAGTGAACATCTGGGAAATTCATTGCAAAAAGATCTGGGAAATTCATTGCAAAAACCTAGGCACACTGTCATCAGGTTATTCAAAGTTAAGACAAAGGAAAGAATCTTAAAAGCTGTGAGACAGAAGCTAGGTAACCTATAAAGGAAAACCTGTAAGATTAACAGCAGATTTCTCAGCAGAAACCCTACAAGCTAAAGAGGATTGGAGCCCTATCTTCAGCCTTCTCAAACAAAACATTTGTTAGCCAAGAATTTTGTATCCAGGGAAGCTAAGCATCATATATGAAGAAAAGATACAATCATGTTCAGACAAACAAATGCTGACAGAATTCACCTTTACCAAACCAGCATTACAAGAACTGCTAAAAGGAGCTCTAAATCTTGAAAAAAAATCCTGGAATCACATCGAAACAGAACCTCATTAAAGCATAAGTCACATAGGACCTATAAAACACATCCCATGCTCATAGATGGGCAGAATCAATATTCTGAAAATGACCATACTGCCAAAAGTAATCTACAAATTCAGTGCAATCCCCAACAGATTACCACCATCATTCTTCATAGAAATAGTAAAAACAATTCTATAATTCATATGGAAACAAAAAGCCCACATACCCAAAGCAAGACTAAGCAAGAAGAACAACTTTGGAGGCATCACTCTTCCTGATTTCAAACTATGCTATACAGCCATAGTCAGTCACCAAAACAGCATGATTTGGTATAAAAATAGATGCATAGATCAATGGAAAATTATAGATAACCCAGAAATAAACCCAAATACATACAGCCCACTGATCTTTGACAAAGCAAACAAAAACATAAAGTGGAGACAGGACATTTTTTTCAACAAATGGTGCTGGGATAATTGGCTAGCCATATGTAGGAGAATATAACTGGATCCTCATCTATCACTTTATAAAAAATCAAATCAAGATGGATTAAGGACTTAAACTTAAGACCTGAAACAATAAAAATTCTAGATGATAACATTGGAAAAATCCTTCTAGACATTGGTTTAAGCAAGGATTTCATGACCAAGAACACAAAAGCAAATGCAATAAAAACAAAGATAAATAGCTGGGACCTAATTAAACTAAAGAACTTTTGCCTAGCAAAAGGAACAGTCAGCAGAGTAAACGGGGTGGGAGAAAATCTTCACAATCTATACATCTGACAATGGATTAATATCTAGAATCTACAACAAACTCAAATGAATCAGTAAGAAAAAAACAAACAATCCCATTACAAAGTAGGCTAAGAACATAAATAGATAATTCTCAAAAGAAGATATACAAATGGCCAACAAACATGGAAAACTGCTCAACATCAATAATGATCAGGGAAACAAATTAAAACCACAATGGGATACCACCTCACTCCTGCAAGAATGGCCATAATAATAATAAACAAAAAACAAACAAACAAACAAACAAACAAAACAGTAGATGTTGATGTGGATATGGTGAACAGGGAACACTTCTACACGGCTGGTGGGAAACTAGTACAGCCACTATGGAAAACAGTGTGGAGATTCCTCAAAGAACTAAAAGTAGAACTACCATTTGATCCAGCAGTCCCACTACTGGGTATCCACCCACAGAAAAAGAAGCCATTATTTGATAAAGATGCTTGCACACACGTTTATAGCAGCACAATTCACAAAAGCATGAAACCAATTGAAATGTCCATCAATCAATAAGTGGATAAATAAACTGTTATCTATCTATCTATCTATCTATCTATCTATCTATCTATCTATCTATCATCTATCTGTCTATGTGTGTGTATGTATCTCACAGTTATATATATATATATATATATATATATATATATATATATATATATATATTCCATATATATAAGCATACACACACACACACACACACACACACACACATATGATGAAATACTATGCAGTTATACAAAGGAATGAATTAACAGCATTTGCAGTGACCTGGATGAGATTGCAGACTATTATTTTAAGTGATGTAACTCAGAAATGGAAAAGCAAACATCATATGTTCTCACAGATATGTGGGAGCTAAGCTATGAGGTCACAAAGACATAAGAATGACACAATAGGTTTAGGGACTAGGGGTGAAGAGTGGGAAGGGGGCAGGGGATAAAAGACTACAAATATTGTGCAGTCTACACTGCTTGGGTGATGGGTGCACCAAAATCTCACAAATCACCACTAAAGAACTTACTCATGTAACCAAATACCACCTGCACACCAATAACTTGAGGAAAACAATTTAAAAATAATCTAAAAAATAAATAAATTTAATTAACTTAAGAGTAAAGACCATATCTTAATAATATTCTGAAAGGCCTGACACCACTGCCCGATGTAGAGTTGGTTCTCAGTAAATTAAAATTTATTTGAGGATGAAAGACAATCTTGGCCGAATTCTCCATTTGTCAGCTGGATGTCTATGGAATTACACGTGGCAAAGCAATATGCTGTGCACAGGATGTTGCAAGCAGAAGTTGGAGAGGGAAAATTCAATACTATAAAACATATCCATGAGCACTGACTTGAGTATACATCAATTTCTTGTGGAAAGATGACAAATGGGAGAATCTTTTCTAATGGTATCAGTCTAAGCATCAGAAAATTTATTTCTGACTTTTAGGGTATGCAAAAGTGCCTATAACCCACCCACTGCTTGGAACTCCAAGACAGATACTAAAACATTTTCTCAAAAATCACAAGTTAATGTTAGAAATTATAAATGTAGCTGTGATATTTTATTCCTTTCTTCTAACCCAGTTTGACCTAATTTCCATGTCTCCTAATCAGCTTACTAGAAATAGTGAAATAACATTTCTAATAATTCTATGATGAGCAAAGAAGGGAGGAGAAAGATTATCCAGACTTCAGAAAAGTTAAACAGGAGTCTGTGATGCATTAGAAGGCTCTGGGAAGAAGCCTGGGAATTTAAAGGAAAAAATATCTTTGACCACAGGAGATAAGATAAGCTGGATATATAAAACTTTAGATAAAAATAAGAATATGATCCAAGGAGTGTTTTATTTTCACTAAAACAAAGAGATAAAGAACAACCTCCTGCAACATGCTCAAACTTCAGAGGGGGAAAACTGTGACTTAAATAGAAAAGGTGAACGAACCTAACACACTTTCCTTTTATGGAAATCCATGGTCTTATGATGAAATTTCAATGACTTGTCTAGTGATATGTGTGTACTTAAGAAATTATGTTTCTTTCTTAATGTCCCTTGCTTTTTCCTTTAAAGCTTCTAATTTGCTGTTCTTGGTTCAAATAACTGGGGCATACCTCCACTGCATCTCTCCTTGTGTTGTTCCCTTCTTTGCATTGTTCACAGTTCTTTTTGTTTGTTTGTTTTTTATACTTTAAATTCTGGGGTACATGTGCAGAATGTGCAAGTTTGTTACACAGGTATACACGTGCCATAGTGGTTTGCTACAACCATCACCCCATCATCTATGTTAGGTATTTCTCCTAATATTAGCCCACCACTAGCCCCCACCCCCTGACAGGCCCTGCTGTGTGATGTTTCCCTCCCTGTGTTTATGTGTTCTCACTGTTCGACTCCCACTTATAAGTGAGAATATGTGGTGTTTGATTTTCTGTTCTTGTGCTAGTTTGCTGAGAAAGATGATTTCCAGCTTCATCCATGTCCCTGCAAAGTACATGAACTCATCCTTTTTAATGACTGCATACTATTCCATGGTGTATATGTGCCACATTTTCTTTATTCAGTCTATCACTGATGGGCATTTGGGTTGGTTCCCAGTCTTTGATATTGTGAACTGTGTCACAATAAACATCCATGTGGATGTGTCTTTATAGTAGAATAATTTATAATCCTTTGGGTTTATACCCAGTAATGGGATTGCAGGGTCAAATGGTATTTCTAGTTCTAGATTTTTGAGGAATCACCACATTATCTTCCACAATGGTTGAACTAATTTACACTTGCACCAACAGTATAGAAACATTCATATTTCTCCACATCCTCTACAGCATCTGTTGTTTCCTGACTTTTCAATGATCACCATTCTAACTGGCGTGAGGTGGTATCTCAATGTGGTTTTGATTTGCATTTCTCTTATGACCAGTGATGATGAGCATTTTTTCATATGTTTGTTGGCTGCATAAATGTCTTTTTTTGAGAGGTGTCTGTTCATATCCTTTGCCCACTTTTTGAAGGGTTTGTGGTTTTTTTTTGGTGTAAATTTGTTTAAGTTCTTTGTAGATTCTGGATATTAGCCCTTTGTCAGATAGATTGCAAAAATTGTCTCCCATTCTGTTTGTTGCCTGTTCACTCCTGCTAGTTTCTTTTGCTGTGTAGAAGCTCCTTAGTTTCATTAGATCCCATTTGTTTATCTTGGCTTTTATTGCCATTACTTTTGGTGTTTTAGTTATGAAGTCTTTGTCCAGGCCTATGTCCTGAATGGTATTGCCTAGGATTTATTCTAGGGTTTTAGGTCTTACTACATTTATGTCATTTTTTTTTTTTATGGTTTTAGGTCTTACATTCACGTCATTAATCCATCTTGAGTTAATTTTTTGTATAAGGTGTGAGGAAGGGATCCAGTTTCAGCTTCCTGCATATGGATAGCCAGTTTGCCCAACACCATGTATTAAATAGGGAATCCTTTCCCCATTGCTTATTTTTGTCAGGTTTGTCAAAGATCAGATGGTTGTAGATGGGTAGTGTTATTTCTGAGGTCTCTGTTCTGTTCCATTGGTCTATATATCTGTTTTGGTACCAGTACCTTGTTGTTTTGGCTACTGTAGCCTTACAGTATAGTTCAAAGTCAGGTAGTGTGATGCCTCCAGGTATGATCTTTTTGCTTAGAATTGTTTTGGCCGTACAGGCTCTTTTTTGGTTCCCTATGAAATTTAAAGTAGTTTTTCCCAATTCTGTGAAGAAAGCCAACAGTAGCTTGATAACATGGAATCTATAAATTACTTTAGGCAGTATGGCCATTTTTATGATATTGATTCTTCCTATCCATTAGCATGGACTGTTTTTCCATTTGTTTGTGTCTCTCTTATTTCCTTGAGCAGTGGTTTGAAGTTCTTGAAAAGGTTCTTCACATCCCTCATAAGTTATATTCCTAGGTATTTTATTCTCATGGGAATTCGCTCATAATTTGATTCTCTGTTTGTCTGTTATTGGTGTATAGGAATGCTTGTGATTTTTGCACATTGATTTTGTATCCTGTGTTCTCAGTTCTTTACTGTGATTCTTCCATCTGTTATCCTCAAACTAACTAGGATGTTTCAGACCATAGCAGAATGAGATGTCCGGAAGATGCCAGTGGTTTGAGCAGCCCCTAAGATTAAGAACGAGAGATTTGCACTTCCAGGTTCCTTATGAAGAGGAGGATATTTTGATCTTCTTCACTGAAAAGAGACTCTAAGGATTTAAATCTTTGATGATAGCTGTAGCATTCTGACTCTCACAGCATTTGTGTTTGCTTCATGCAATGTAAAAAATACCAAGGAAAGAGAAATTGCAATCTTGCTCTAGGGAATTCAAATCTTATAGTGAATAATCACATTGACTTAAAAAATGGAAAACTTCAAATTAATATGGTGAAATCCACTATACGAGTGCTGAATATATGAACCAAGATGGGAACGAGCTGCAATGAAGAGATGGGAAGATGTGCTCAGCAGCACCCTCTGTTACAGCAGGCCCACTCTGCTGTTACAATGAATGTGAATAAACTCAGGAGCACAGAAAACAGTAAAATGCAGTAAAATAACTAGAAAGTCATGAATTTTTTTTGTATTTATTACCTTTGTTTTTAATATAAGTTAACTTAATTGTAGATTTACATAATTTATGTTATTAATGCATGTGTTTAATCACCCAGCTCTCAAAATTCCTGAAAATGTGGCAATTGGCTCTCACGAGCTGCTATGAACTAGTTTCAGCATGCCCCCGTGCCATGTCTACTTTCTGTTTTTCACTGGTTATGCAGTCGCAGGTGTGCACCTAAGCTTCATATTTAACATTTTCAGAATGGATTAAGTTAAAACTTAAAACTAGATGCTAAACTCCTTGAATGCTGCGTATAAAAGACATACTGGGATCTAATCATTTTAGTAATATAGGATTTTTCAATAAAAGGGAAAAAATCTTTGCATAAATAACAACAGTAACAAATTAGCCACAATTAGGTCATTAAACCATGGCATTGATTAACATACAGGAAAAAACAGATGCACAGTTCTGTAATATTACATACAAGTAATTGAAGATTTGCTTACTAAAAATAAAATTTAAGACAAAGTCTGGCTAACAATTCCTTTCCATTTATTCAAAATTTTTGAGTATATACTATAACTCGAGCACCATGCTGGATGCTGGTTTAAAGGGATTTTATGAGGTTAGTGGGAAAAATAGGAAACATTTAACAAGAGTTGCAGTATTGCAGGTCCATTGAATGAGGGATGCGGGTGACATAGGAGCACAAGGACTTGGTATAGAAAGTCCTGCCAATACCTCTTCCTACAATCTTAATATTCATTAAAAACCACGCCATCACCATTACCACAGACTCAACCTTGGCTCTAATATCAGCAGCACACATCACCATCACCACAGACTCAACCTTGACTCTAATATCTAATAACCTATGGCCAGAATAAGACTAGAGATCAGAGAGCCAGATGGGAAGGAAAAGAAATGGGAACAGTTCACATGAAGAGAGCTCCAGGTGAGGCCAAAAATGAAATGTCCTTCAAAAACAGATCTGAGCAAACAATTCCCTGCTTCCCAGCAGGTAGTGATCAAGAGTCAGTGGTGATTGCTTACTGTTTGTGAACAAAGTCCTTATATGAATATAGCTCTTCTTGTTTGAGGATGAATAATGAGTGAAGAAAATATCCCAAAACACAGGCTATTTCAAGGACTAAACAAAAATGTACAAGACAGCGATTCAACTCTCGTTTGGCTGGAGTATGTCTTTTGGTATATTTTATTCAAGTATACAGAAGTGATTTATTTTAGGAGTCCGTAAATACCTGAAACATGCTATCTTTGATAAAATGCAATTTGGCTGGGTGACCAAAATTATGGGCATATTCTAAACCCCAGGAGTCTAGCAAAGCTTTCTCTATTGATGTCTGGAATTTTGAAAAGCTGTCTAAGGAGAATTTGAATTTTGTTTTTTGATAAATTGTAACACTTTTTGCACATTCAGTTTTTGCATAGATGCTTGTAGGTATAATTTTTATCTTATTAGATCAGCAGCACTTACAGGATGTGTCTAATTTAGGGGTCTTTTTCATTGGGCGCCCCACCCCCCCCTCACCAAATATAATAAAATGTCTTTCTACACTCTGTTTTTGTTTTTTTTTTAACTCAGCAATGTTTTCTTAATTATATTTTTGATTGTTGTTTCCAGTTCGATGGTTCCATAGGAATTATATGTTCTACTTTCCCACAGGAATTATGGTTATATCATAGTCCTTGAAATTCTTGCTTTATCTTATTAATTCTGTGTAAGTGTTCAGCTGGCCCACTCACTTGAAGTATTTCTCAGCTTACCTCTTCTCTGTCATGTATTTGCATTTTAAGCAGTCTGACAAATTGAAGCCCAAATACAACAATTTTAGACTGGTTGAATAAATTTAAACTAGTTGTTTAAAATTTAAAATGATCTATCGATCTTTAAGAAAGTCTATATATTAAACATTTAAAAAATTCTTCGTGAAAATATTTGAATGTGAATGACTGATTCTTTCTACTAGCTCAATTCTTGTTGTAGTCTCCTTTCCTCTCTTTGATGAAGAAAAATTGCTAACCAAGAAGTTTTCCACATTAGAAGCACAAAATACCATTCACATAAGTCAATCTATCACATGATCTGGAAAGTAGGTTGGACTTTCTCATATTCACTAAAATCTGTCACTCAAAGACGTGTGGAAATAGCTTGTGCTTTTGAAACACATTGGAAATACTGTTTATTTTGATCTAGACTCAACCTGAATACTCTGGTATGACAATTTATTTCTAACTCTTTTAATGGAAAGCACGAACATTTAGTTGAACTTGAATCCTGACCATTTGGCAGCTGTTATAATTATGGATTTTAAAAATCACTTGTTGATAAAACATTATGGTTCAGTAGAAAAATATTTTGATCACATTATACTTCAAAAGTTGGCTAACTAAAAACATTAAATTTTTTTCTTATTTTTAAAAGTACATTTCACTTTTTCTTCTTTTATATCCAAGACACAACTGTTTCTTCACCTGTTTTCACTTCCTCCCCTCCTGTGTCAGAAGAGCGGAAGTCAGCCTTCAATAGGCAGCGCTAACTTTTGCCTCTCTTCTTTGGGGATCAGGGGCATGGACCTTGTTTTCAGGCAGATTTGGATTCAAGTCTTGCTTCTTCTATTAATAATATATATAACCTGGGCAAATGATTAAATTTTCTTCAGCCATAATTTTCTCATTAGTAAATGGATTTACTTTATGGACTTACTGAGATGCTTCTGTAAAGTGGAAATACTGAACCGAACATTGATTTTAGTCTAACACTTCTGTTTCTATGCACTCTGGTTAGCAGTATATTTGGTATATAGTTGGCATTTTATAGTGTGAAAGTCTAGTTTTAACTTCAAATGCATTTTTATTTGTGAATAAATGAAAAAAATTATTTTCTCTCTCTTTAATCATTTGCCTTTATTAATATTATTTGATTTCCTGTTCCATGGGCCTTTCCATTAAAGATATGTTTATTTTGTTTGCTAAGGCACACATTGTCAAGTATTAAAACAAATAGTTCACGTTCTGCAAATGTAAACAGAATAAAAAAGATCCTGTGAATAAAATGTTTTAAAATGTAACAACTCGGCCTTGGGATATGACATTGCCAGTTTTCAAAGTAGAACAACATTTATTTTACCTCAAGCATGTTTAAGACTACAAAGTGGGTCTTAGCTGATTGATAGCATGGAATCTAACTCTGACTGAAACCATGCAGGTGTCTGGCATGTATGCTAAGCCATTTCTAGAAGGCTCTCTGTGGATAACAAATCATTCACGTAGCTCTTTGACAGGAGAAACTCCTTACACTTTCTGCACAGCAGGCTCTAGACTCGCCATGTCTGGTAACATTGGAATCCAGTTTTGTTCAAACAACTTCATGTTCTGAAGCAGGAAGAGGTAGAGTAAATGGCTTTCCAGATAATCTATGGTGATTTTATTCAGGGAAATATTTACAAGTAAAATCTCTCTAATTGAGAGAAAGACTATCTGCATAGGAAATACTAGTTCAAGCCCTGTACTTAAAAGCAGACCTTTGGGTTAACTAGAGTAATCCAGTGCTGCTTTGAAGAATTCCATAGACTAATCGGTTTTATTCTGCAAGGATATGTCAAGCAAATTCATTGTTACTCTTTACAGCTCTGAAAGACACACACACACATACACATACACACCTATACATACATACATATATGTATGTGTGTACACATATAATTTAGGCATATATATGTTTGTATCTGTATATATGTGTGTATGTACACACACATATATATATATATATATATACACATACATATATATAATTGCACCACATGGCTGCTAAAGAAATTGTACAAAGAGTAGAAAGCCTGTCAACTCCAGGGTTTGGTTTTTCCCTTGTGCTGGCAATACCAGGATTATTTTGTAAAGACTCTTTTCCATTTAGTGAAGGCTTATTTAGGTAAGAAAAAGTAATGGTTTCCATAATCACCTACCTGCAGTCCTTCTAAACAGTGCTACATTTCAACATGAATAAATGAAATTGCCACTACCAACTCCTCTCCCCTCAGATGCTGCTCCTGTGGTCACTGACATGTGACCATTGGTCATACAAACTGAGTGAGGGTGCAGGTGTCAATCCACATTATCAGCAGATCTTTTTTTTTTTTTTTGAGACTGAGTTTTACTTTTGTTGCCCAGCCTAGAGTGCAATAGCACAATTTTGGCTCACTGCAACCTCTGCCTCCTGGTTCAAGTGATGCTCCTGCCTCAGCCTCTCAAGCAGTTGGGATTACAGATATGCACCACCACGCCTGGCTAACTTTTGTATTTTCAGATGGGGTTGCACCATGTTGGTCAGGCTGGTCTCGAACTTCTGACATTAGGTAATCCACCCTCCTCTACCTCCCAAAGTGCTGGGATTATCCCAAAGTGTGGGGATAACAGGTGTGAGCCACTGCACCCAGCCTAGATCTAATAATTTTTGATTGTTAAAAAATAAAACAAGTTATTAGACATCTTTCTTGAATTCTACATTTCAGGGTATATCTTTCATTTTGAGACTATTACTTTACAAAGTAATTTTGAAATATGAGAAATACTATACAGTATTACTGGGTTACTAAAAATTTCAAGAATGCAAGCATGCCTATAAGAATCCTGGGATCTGAAAACAATGAACTAAAACTGGGAGTTATTGGATCTTCTGAATATCCCCAAGGAATGTTCAGGTGCTTTACTGTCAATTACACATATTTTAAGCCACAGATAGTCTATTTCGAATATAACATTATGCTGTAATATTTAATATTCTTTTTCAGACTACGTTTCTTTCTGCCTCTCTGAACTTCTTTCTCAGGATTGTGCCACCACATACCCTACTTTGAACATCATTCATTAATGCAGTGATTCTCAACTAGGGCTGATTTTTACCCCAAAGGAGACATTTGGCAATGTCTGGAGACATTGTTGTTTTTCTCTATGGGGTGGGAGATTGTCATCTTGTTGGTAGAAGCCAAGGAGGCAGCACAACATCTTACAATGCACAGGACTGCCCCTAACAACAAAGGATTATCTGGTACAAACTTTCCAAAGTGCCCAAGTCGAGAAACCCTACTGTAGTGGGAGGTAAGCTGGTTTGGCAATTCACAGAAAGACAGAGACAGGCAGGGTATCTATGAGAGAGGACTACACATCTTCCCTAGAGATAAGGGTGCTAATGTAGTGACCTCGACCACTGCTTCTCAAAGTTTAAGATGAATACAAATCACCTAGGAATTTGGTTAAAATTCAGATTTCAATTCAGAATGTCTGAGATGAGTCCTAGTATTCCGCATCTCTAACAAGCTCCCAAGTGGTACTGATTCTACGTCTGAGGTCCACATTTTGAGTGGCCATGAGCTAGATAATTCTGCATAAGTCTTCTTAGGAAGAAACCTGATCAAAAGGTTGAGGAGTGATTAAACAAATAAGAGAGGAATAATTTTATTATGGTTCAGCCTGTATCTGAAACAAATATATAAGAAGTTATCATAAGAATTTTGAGCTTTTAATTTAATTTATATAAATATAATTTTTAGTAAGTTATATGCAAAGAATTAAAAAGGCAAATTGTTCTATTGGACCTTTCATGGAAAATAATAGTCTCTTGATTCCTCTCCACTCTGAATTTCCTTCACCATTACCTGGTGCATTTGTTAACTTTCTCTGTATATCATGTTATTCTCTAATGCCACCTCTTCCTCTTCCTTGGCTAATTTCCTTGTATGATTCAGTGTATCATCTAGTAACTTCTGGACAAGAGGTACATTGAGCATTTCCATGTTCCTAAATGTCATCGTTTTCCCCTTGCAGTTGATGGATGGTTGGTCAGGATATAGTTTTTTGGGATGAAAGACATTTAACTGGTGCATTGTCTTTTAAATCCTAATACTCTTTTTGGGAAATTCGAATCTGTGCTCTCGTTACCCAAATCTTTCTGGGCTCTGGCGACTCAATCAGCCTGCTTCTAGGCTTTCCTAACTGATGGCTTTTGGGATTCTCTGATAGGGTAAGTAGAACCCCACTGTTCCGATGGTTTCACAGCTTCCTACAGTTGCTGAGAGGTCTTCTCCTATTGCCTTTGATCTCACACCTCTTCCACAAAGGCATCAATCTGCAAGGACAAGATGGATTGAAAAAACAGTATAGAAACCACTAAGAGGAAAGAACGCCGACGTTTTCAGGAAAGAAAGGATTTGTCCTGAGCCTAAAATGCAACTTTGGTGCTGTAACTCTGTCAAGTTTCTTAAGAAAAGGAAAGCTAACATTTTTTTTTTGAATACCCATAGGCTGGGTTCTTCACATAAGTAACTTTATTTAGTCTCTTCAGTAATTTTAATGTAAGATACAGGTGCTTAGAGAGATTTATCAGATTACTTTAGGAAAGAAAATGCTGAAATTGGATGCAGATTCCTTTCCCCAGAGACTAGAACAAAAGATCCTCAGTCGAAATAAAAATACAATGTCTAGCACACAGAGAGGAAATCCTAACTCTGCTCTGTCTAGTCCTGACTCTGTGTTCTGACCAATACAACAGGGATTTTTGCACCTTCACCCATTGTTCCTTTTGACACAACATATGTTTTTTGTCCTCAGTTTCATAGACTAGATACATGTCTATTGCATAGACTTCTTAAGCTAGCACAGAATTTTCTTTAGAAAAATCCTTATAAGTTTATGTTTTTTCTTTAGTTTATGCAGTAATAATTTTCTGTGGCACCAGTGGTGGTGAGGTTTGGGAATGCATCTATTGGATAATTTGTTATTACATTTTCTTACTCTTTCCGAATACTGAATATGAATCTCTACATTCCCATTAGCAGCCATCAGCAGTGTGATGTTTCTCAGAGAAAACTTGAATGAAACAGGGAAACAAAAATCACAAAATGTAAGAACGTCAGAAGAGCAAGACAGCAAAAATCTCACATCCTTAATTCAGAGTAAAGACATCTGAGAAATAAATTTTAAACATCTTCATTGTGGGTTGAGGAGTTGGCCAAAGTTCATTCATTGTATATAGAACTATCAATGGAAAAATATATATATAAACTGTGTGATGGTCCAACCACGGGCTGTCATCAGACACATGGAGTCATCTGGTAAAATCTTGTGGCTGGACAGGATGTGTTTCATGGCCGGTGGGACTCTTCAGGGTTTATGGCCAACTTAGGATTCTCATCCTTCAGCCTTCAAGTTGTGTTCCACAATTTTCCAGTGACTCTACAAGCAGCAAAATCCATAAGCAAAAGGTTTGAGCCGGAAACATAATCACCAATAAATATTTAATATTGTGTTGTTATAATTTCTTCCTGCATGATACTTTAGGCAAAGAAAGTCTGAAAAATTTAATTTCACTATTTTCTTGAATGATAGGATATGTCTGAGTTTTACTTCTAATATATGGATTATTTGGTAAGGTATATTCTGATTTTCCTTCTCTTATTGTGGCATTTTTTCACTATGATATTAGTAGGGAAAAGAAAATGTGATTTCTACAGATATAAAGATAGATTACATATAAGTTAACACATAGAATATAGCTTTTGGCTTCTTTCTTGTGATTTAGCTGTTCTGTGCCTGACTTTCTTTTTCCCTTTGGTGGACCCCTCTCCACACAAAAAAATCTGACCTCAAATAATAAAAAAGAAATTTTTCTATAATCTGCTTCAGAAAAAAAATTACTGGAAACCTTTGAATGACTTTTTAAACCCCTCGAAATATGATTAATTCATGCATACAAGGAGAAAATTGGAGACAAAAATGATTTCTCCAAACTACACAAGATACTATTGAAATCTTGAATATTATACTCCAAAATGGTGACTTGAACAGAAAATATGGAGATTACAAATTATACAATTAAATAAGGAACATATTGAAATATAAACATGAAATTATAATATTTTAATCGATAAATGATTTTTTAGACTGTAGTTGCAGAAGCAACTGGTAATTTGACAGTCTTCCTTGGGATAATTGATTAATCTGAGTGAAAATTCAAGTAACTTAGAAACCTTAGTGAAAATTCAAGTGACCTCTGCCTTTCAAGTCCCAGGATGACAATGTCTCAATTGTCATTCTGGGACTTGAGATTCCTCCAACTTTAATCAACTACAGTTAAGGTTGACTATCAAGATGCTGACCTTTGAAAACGAATGAGACCACAAGTGTGAGTGAATAAGTACATGGGTGAATGAATACACCATGGAGCCTTTGGCACCAAGAAGAAACTACAAGATCACCAAAAATAGCAATAAGATGACCCACTTCACAATTTGTACTAGGCTTAAGCACAATGAGGGATTGATCATCTCAGATTATTTGAGAAGGAAATACACATTTCCTCTGCTGCTTAACTGGTTTAGAGTCTGGGCTGTGATCCATCTGGGCAAAACCAAGAATTTGGAGGTCAACTTGTTGTATAAGGTAGAATAGGAATAGAATTTCGTCTTCCTCAGTATGAACATAAGTTTTGAGGAGGAACTATGGAGTTGGTTGCAAGTGTTTACTCCAGGGATAACAATTAAATCGCTCAACTTTGACGAGTCTATTCTTTCATTGCTTAAATACAGATATAAGAAATGTAATAACTCACATGGTTGGTGGGTACTGTTGAGGTCCCTGATATCTGTTCCAGATGACTGTTCAGCCAGTGCTGTTAGCTCAGCCGTCATTCTTCTCCCTCTTTCTCTCTTTCTTCCTTTGTTTTTCTTTGGGGCATATACAATTACATCTTTGAGGGGAAGTTCTCATTCTTAGGAACTGTTTTTCTGTTTAAAATTAGTAACAACTTTTGGCTGTCAATTAATTGTGAATGGAATCGCAGTGATATGCTGCTCATTGAACCTGATCTCATTAGCACCTTTAGCTTTGGCAGTTTAAGTTTGAGCCATATTGAAGGACAGTGGGATTTTATCAATTTTTTAAAAAATTAGGTCTAGCATGGTGGCTCAAGCCTGTAATCCCAGCACTTTGGGAAGCCGAGGCAGGCAGATCACCTGAGGTCAGGAGTTTGAGACCAGGCTTGCCAACATGGTGAAACCCCATCTCTACTAAAAATACAAGAATTAGCCAGGTGTAGTGGCTAACACCTGTAATCCCAGCTACTTGTGAGGCTGAGGCAGGGGAATCTCTTGAACCCAGGAGGCAGTGGTTGCAGTGACCTGAGATCACGCCATTGTACTCTAGCCTGGGCAACAAGAGCAAAACTCTGTTTCAAACCAAGCAAAAAAATGAATAAAATATATAATTGTACTTTGCCTACAGTGAAACTACATGATATGATATGAGCGATTAAATGTATATTTCTGGGATATTGATGCTTCCCAGTTTTGTAACAGCCCTGCTCAACACATGAATCTGTCATACCAGCCAACTAAGAAAATCACCCATTTTGAGGACAGGGCTGCATTCAGGTTTGTACGGCCTACAGATTCATAATATGGAGTGACCCTGTGTAAAAAACAATAAGAAGACCAGGGTCTTAGAAGTCTGCCCACATGAGGGGCCTTAAAGCTTAAATTTTATTAACTTTGCAGCAAATATGCCTCTTCCTGGGATTTGGTATTCTATCTTGTTTTTCTCTGCAATCAGAGCAAAATGAAGATTCTAATATATGGATATTTTCCTCACTTGGAATTCTGAAAGGATTTTGTTTTGTTTTGCAAGGAAATACTGAATTGTGGCTTTTCTTCCTACAATGTTTTTTGCTTTATTAATATCAAATTTAATCCCTGCTGTTTTTCTCAATGACCCTAAGAACAAAACAATAATAAGTGTAATATTTTGAAGATATTTTAAATGCAATTATATCAAGTATGTGTGGCACAAACAAATCACATAAGTCAATGTCTAGATATGAGCAAGTTCACACATGTGAGATGCAAGACGGTGACCACTTCACCCTAAGAGCCGCCCAGGTGACAGTGATTATAGTCCTCATTGGTTAAAAGATGCTTCCTGATTTCCGAGATGTTACAATATGAAGAATATATACCAGTTAGAATTGATGAAATAAATAACTCTCTTTGTGTTGGATTTATAGTTTGAATTTTCTATAGAAACTTTTAAATTTTAATGACTTTTTAGCGCTTCATTGAGACATAATTTTCAACTCATAAAGTTCACTTAAATGTTTATGATTTAATGATTTTTAACACATTTATAGGCTTGTGCATCCTCATAATATAATTTTAGAATATTTTTATTATCCACCAAAAAAGCTCATATCCATTAGCAACTACTCTCCTTCCCCTGACTTTCTTTCCCAGATTTAATGATTATTTTAATTAAATATTTTAATATGTTTTATTTACATATCCACTTTTTTATTTTGCCTATTTTTGTTTTATAATTTGTTGTCTAAATTTTAAAAATGTTATTTGAGGACCGTAAACTCTGACTGACATTTCATTTCCATTTGAGAAAGCGAGTCTTCTCATTGTTAATTTTGTGGTCTTTCTTGGCATTAGTTTTCATCACATTTTAAGACAAGGGCGAGTATAGGACTTTCTCGTGTCAAAGTTTGTTCTTCCCTCTCCCTTCTTCTTTGAGCTCGTTCTCATGTCTCTGTTGGTCTTAGAAGTTACCTTCTTATTGCCAGCTTCATGCCCCATCTGAAAATAACAGTATTGTAGACTCAGGGACTGAACCAGTGGGTAGCTCAGGTATATGTTGTGAAGTTAATTTTGCTTCTTCTAGTTTATAGATCTAGATTTACTTATGCCATAGCCTAGAAATAATATGGCCAGTTGGTTTAACTCCTTCTTATAAAGAAAGAAGCTTTACTTCAGTCCCTAGTATTAAACACTGGGCCTGATTCTCACTGCAGTTTTAATACTGTTATCCATAGGATGAATAACAGTATTAGAGGATGAATTTCCGGCAGCTTCTTCTGCCTTCAGACCTAGAATAGACCTCAGTGGACATGGATGCAGCCCTGTGTACCATTTTAAATGTTTATTCCATTTCTTGTCATGATTAGATTTATTGTATTTTAAATCGTATTTGTGTCTCTACTTTTAAAGGTGCCATCTATTAACTCTATGTGTGTCACCGTGTGTGTATGTATGTGTGTATAGGGGTTATTTGTATCTGGTGCCTCAAAGCAAGACACTAAAAGACTATTATAACTCAAAATCAGGAAAGTTTCTAAGCTGTCACATGATCTTGGAGCTACAGGCTTCTCTCTGATTGCCTCGGGAATGTTTTAGATCTGCTATGCTGTTGATATGTTTGAATAATTACATCTTTGATTTTTTTTTTAAAGTCTAGTTTTTAGTTTCTGGTTTTGGTTTGTCAAAAACTAAAAATCTGATAAAATTTTTATGTGGGACCTAGAAAACATAATTTTGTTGCTTTAAAAATGACTGTATTGGCCGGGTGCGGTGGCTCACGCCTGTAATCCCAGCACTTTGGGAGGCCCAGGCGGGTGGATCACGAGGTCAAGAGATCAAGACCATCCTGGTCAACATGGTGAAACCCCATCTCTACTAAAAACACAAAAAATTAGCTGGGCATGGTGGCGCGTGCCTGTAATCCCAGCTACTCAGGAGTCTGAGGCAGGAGAATTGCCTGAACCCAGGAGGCGGAGGTTGCCGTGAGCCGAGATCGCGCCATTGCACTCCAGCCTGGATAACAAGAGTGAAACTCCGTCTCAAAAAAAAAATTAAAAAAAAAAAAAAAAAAAAAAGACTGTATCAGTAGTATGTAAGATGCTTTAAAGTTAAAGAATATAAGGTTAGAAAATTTGATGTTGTTGTAGTAACATGAATTATTAAGGATCTGGAAGAATTGTTAGCAATGAAATGACACTGAACACCAAGAGAAATGGATGAGTTATTAGCTATCCTAGGACCGGAAAAAATGATGACGATTGCCCAACTCTCACTTTCTCTATGATCGAATTCATCTCTCTTAGTTTATGAGTCTAATTTTATTAAAGACAAAAAATAAAAATAAAATAAAGACACAGACCATAGAAGGTGATCAAGATTAGAGAAACTAAGAAATAGACATACAGGATCCAGGATTGAAGCCAGGTAATCAGGTTTCAATGTCCAATTCATTTCACTATTCTATGAGGCTGTAAAACATTTTTAGTTTTTGAATAGAACCTCCATTGAATAACCTAAAATACACTCTTTATTCTTTCACATTATCCTGTTACATATGAACTATTCCCATGGCCCTTATCAAGTTATTCTCTGCCTTAGATGCTTTCCCACTTTAGGACATTTATGTCAGCTTCATGGGTGTAAGAACACTGAACAGACATGTCAGAGCATTTTATACCTGGGATATTTTCATTGCTTGCAGAGGTATAAGTCAGCCTTGCCCTGGAGACTAGTTTTACAATGTTTCGTGTTCTGTTTTGTTTTGTTTTCAGGAAAGTGAGATCAAGTGGCAAAGCTGTGAAGCTTTGCTCATTACTAAACAAAAACTGGAATTCACGTCTCTTCGCACAAACCTTCTACAGGGTTTTCCTTCTTTAGTTTTGCTGTTTCCTCAAGGGGAATATTTTCTCCTTTCGGACTAAATCTTTCATGTAACTCATCCTGATAAGGGTAGCCCACATTGCTTTTTCTCATTCTTTCCTATTCTTAGGTGGTTAAATGAATATTTTGGGGTTTCATTATGAGCTCTCCTATTATTTAGTAGACTCACATTTGTCTTGTTCCCACTTACACATTAACTTTAGGTATCATTGCAAGCATTAAAATGCACTAATTTAAGCATATAGTTCGATGTGTTCTGACAAATGTATATACCTTAATCAAGATAATGAACAGTTTGCTCACCCTGCAGTTTCCTGTGCCACTATTTACTGCATTCTCCCTAACCGCATTCACAGGCAAGCACTAATCTGCTTCTTGTCACTCTAGATTACTTTGCATTTTCTGTAAACAGAATTAGACTATATTCTCTTTTAAAAAGTCTGGTTTCTTTTACTCAGCGCAATGTTTTGAGATGTGTTGTTGCGTGCCCACAGTTTATTCTTTTTATTGCTGAGTGGTATTCCATTGTGATCTTTTCTTCTATATTATCTAATCTACTGTTTATCCCATCCACGAATTTCCCATTGTGGACATTTGTTTTCATTCTTTTATTTTCAAATAGCTTTCATTTTCTCATACTATTTTTCTTTTAAGTCCTCAAGTATATTTTGGCTAATATTTTAACAACTTTCACTTTGGGGTCAATTCTATTGACTGATTATTTTCTTACTGGCAAGTTACCTTTTCCTGCTTCATGGTCTATATAGAAATTTTTGATTTGGTACTATCTATTGCACATTTTATGCATTTCAGTGTCTGAATTTTTACCTTTTTTAAAAGAATGTTAGACTTTGATCTGGTCGAAAGATAAGTTACTTACAGATAAGTTTTATCTTTCTGCATCTTGATGTTAAGTTTTTATAAGACAAGTCTATAATAATCTTATTCTAGAGATAATCACACCCCATGACTATGGTGCAATGTTTTTGGTGCTTTTACTAAATATGCTGGGTGACCCATGAGACCTCTCATTCTGGTTAGTTGGAATCCAAATGTCCCCTTGCCCTTTTCTACCTCTGGAAATTTATGTATCATATAGCTCCTTAATCATAATTTTCTTGGTCTTCTGGAGTTTAAGCTATACATACCTGGGTCAGCATTTAATGCAGATTCAAAGAGGCTCCATTCTAATTTCTGAATCTTGTTTGCTGTGTAGTCTTCTATATAGTTTCATCTGTCAAATTTTTTATGTTAAACATTGTATACTGAGTTATAACATTTCCATTTGATTATTTTTAATATTTTTATAGCTCTCTTTTAATTCTTTATCTCTTTACAAATCCAATGTTTTCAAATCATTTGATGGAACAGAGTTATCTTTGACAGCATGTTTAGGCTATATTTGTTGTTGTTGTTTTTTTTGATTTGTCTTTTTTTTTTTTTTTTTTGTAGCGGGGAGACAGGGTCTTACTCTCTCACCCAGGCTGGAGTACAATGGGATGATCTCAGCTTACTGCTACCTCCACCTCCTGGGTTCAAGTGATTCTCCCCCCTCAGTCTCCCAAGTACTTAGGATTACAGGCATATGTCACCACTTCTGGCTAAATTTTGTATTTTTTGTAGAGACCCATGTTGGCTAGGCTGTTCTCAAACTCCTGATCTCAAGTGACCCACCCACCTCGGCTTCCCAAAGTGCTCGGATTACAGGCTGAGCCACTGTGCCTTGCCATGTTTAGGCAATATTGTGTCATTGCATGTGTTAAGGGTTATGGTTGGAGGAAGCTAATTAGTTGTATCCATTCTTTTCAGGTTCCAACTAATTGAGATATAGACAAGCAATCAGATTATGGTGAAAATTCAGCTCTAACAGTGGCAAAGTTTAATTGAAGAATATAGCTTGGACTAGTAGTAAAAATGAGTTGCATACTGTAACCCATCCTGTCCAAGGCCGTACAACTGGAGAGTTCTTCTTGCCAATGGGAGCTAATAAAATGCAAAGGGGTGGGCAAGGAGGAGATGGCATGTTCCTTGTAGAACCAAGAGGCTCTGTCAGACACTAATATTTTCCATCTCCTTAGGTTACACATTTATGGAAACAGATGAATGAGTGGAGATGCAATAAAAGTTTCTTCCCAAGGACTTTCTAAAGACAGTGGAAGACTGAGGAGAGACTGAAGGGAGTGCAGGGAAATCTTGTCTCTTCTGATGTCCACGTTGTTCAAACAAAGTCCGCTGAATTAAGGCTCTGTTTGTTACCTGTCAATCACAATCCATTATGAAATATAAAAAGAAAAATGACTAGCCATAAAAAGTGTAGTGAAATTGTGTTGAAATTCAAGTTAGTAACTTTTGCTTTAATATTTGCATGTTTGAATTTTTCAAGTATCTTGGAGTTTTTATAAAGTTCAATCATCAGAACAATTAGTTGCTACATTTATATTGTAAAAGTAAATATAATGGAATTTTGTCTAAATTGTGTGTAATTTAAAATTATGGATTCTTATAGTGAGCTTTATTATATTTTATTTTATTAAATTTATATTTGATTACATATTTATATTTAGTTATATATTTAATTTATTTTAAATTATGCATTTAATTTTTATTATATTATTATTATTATTTATTGGCTGAAAGGAGAAGAAATACTTATTACAAATCTGAAACCGGTCTAACAATAAAATTCAGATATTAACATACATATATTATATGAGGTTACATTTCAATATTGGGCTCATTTAAAAAACATTTAATAGACATAACTGACAGAGTGATGATGAATGCCCACAAAAAAATAACATGAACTTTCTAGTGTTAAGAAGAGTATACACCAAAATCTTGAAAAATAATGTTTAAATCCATTTTTAAAATTACAGAAAAAGGTCAATGGAGTCATAATTGCAGTAAATATGTAAATTTTTACTGTTAAAGGAAAAAACTCCCTGTTTTTCCTTTAACATGGCTCTGGAAATATATAAGAAGCGTATATACTTAAACTTCCTATGCTTCAGTTTGCCTCTAAATTGCCACACTGCCCAGATTCCTGCCTCAATAAATAAACTTATCTAAACATCTCGCTTTTGAAAACAAAATTTTCACTGGGGCAATCTACTAGAGGCATTTAGGCTCTGATAAGTGCCAGTATTTACTAGTTTACCTTGGAACCATGAACCATGTATTTGGCTAACGAAAAAGTGGTTGTAATTATATTAAAAGTATAATTACAGTTTTCTATTCCTACAATATAGAAGTAATATCAAAAGTAGCTTTCTACAATTTCTTCAGTCATTTATCAGTTTCCATGAACATATTCTGATTGTGTCATCTTCATCCTAGCAGTAGATAGTCATTCTGATATTGTTTTGGTCCTTCTTAATATTCCTAAAGTAAGAAAATCATATCTATGTGGTTTTGATTTTCCAGTTAAATAACACTATAGACCAGAGGCTACTTCTGCTCCCTGTTTTGAATTAATAGTAACAATCTGGTCTGTTAATGGAAATCATTGTGTTGCAGTGGCTTTGGCATGCTAGACATCAACATAAAGCTGTGGGCAGGTTCATTCAGTGCGTTGTGTTTCTAGTTGATGAGAGTTCCTAAGGTATCTCCAACTACTGGTTATGTCAAGTGCTTTTGGCAGGTACATGCTACTTAATAAAGAGCTGTGATTTGCAAATCATCATGCTAGACTCTGGGGAGTAAATAAAGATTGATATAAAGATAGTGCTCTCTGCCTACAAGGTGAGATTAAAGGGATGTGGGGAGAGATAGAGCCCGTAGGCTGAAGAGGAAAGTGGGAAGTAGACAGCTTAGCTTTTCAAGAGAGCAGCAGTGGAGACCTGTGTAATGTAATGCCCCCATCATGTTGAAAGAAATTATTTCAGTATATTTGCAATTACGACTCTGAATTACATGCATATGAAAGCACAATTATGGAGAAGAAGTTATTGCCTTTACCTCACTGTCTCATTATCGTTGGTAAGGGACTTAGAGTGTCTTGAAAAGGGTGAGCTAATTTATTTGTTAGTCCACTAATGCATATATTCATCCTTATCCAATTATCAATCCGTTTGTTATTCCAAAGTTTGTTGGGTATCTACTACCTGCCATATTCTGATCTAGGTATTAGACATACAGAAGAAATTTGCTGGCTGAGGTGGCTCACACCTGTAATCCCAGCACTTTGGGAGGCTGAGGTGAGTGGATTGCCTGAGCTCAGGAGTTCAAGACCAGCCAGGGCAGCATGGCAAAACTCCGTATCTACTAAAAATTACAAAAATTAGTCAGGTGTGGTGGCACTCACCTGTAGTTTCAGCTACTTGAGAGGCATGAGAATCAGTTGATCCTGGGAGGCAGAGGCCGCAGTGAGCCGAGATTGCACCACTGCACTCCATCTGGGTGACAGAGCAAGACTCTGTCTCAAGGAAAAAAAAAAGAAATACCAAGGAAATTCAAATATCATGTTTATTGTCATGAAAAGTTTTATAGTCTACAGTAATTTACCTTAAATAAGAACAAAGCCAGTCCTTGCATTAGGCAACTAGTAACGGTCTAGGCCAGTTCCACTGTCCACAGCAGCACTTATTTTTCACTATTATCGTTCCAGTCTTTCAGGACCTCAATGTCTTCCCTTTCTATAAAATTCTTTTTAAACAGAAATAATCCTTGGAGAAACCCTACATTCAGATATTGCTAGGTAACTTAAATGATTGAGCAACATTTTGGAAAGAACTGATTCGATGGTTTGGAGTCAGAATGGCCAAAATAAGCTTCCAGAGGAAGGCACAAGGGCACTAACGGAAGAGGCAAACGTGCCAATTCATTGTGATGTATTTTAGTGTTCTATGAAGAAGAAAATGACAAGCAAAAGTAAATGATAATATCACCACATAGAGAAAATCATTAAAATGCCACTTCGGAAGTATTATGATCGTCAGTGAAAAAACATGTTTACAATATGTCATAAAGTGAAAAAGGAATTATTAAAAAGTGCCACGTTGTGATTGTATGTTTTGTTGAAATGTATGTATACACATATGAATAGAAAAGAAATGGAAAACATATAGACTACAAAATGTCAGCTCTGAAGAGTTGAATAAATTTGTACTTGATATTTTAAAATCTTTTGGAGCATATATCACTTCTGTAATATTTTATCATGTAAATGTTTTAATTGAACTATAATAAAAAATTTACAAAAGTACATCGGTCATAAGTGTATAGATCAGTGGCTTTTTAAGAATTAAGTATGCCAAAGTCCCCAACACCGAAATCAGGGAATAGACTTTATCAACACCTCAGAAGCAACTCCTTCCTCATCCGTGACCCCTTCCAATTTACTACCCTGTAATGATGTTATTAAAGGTTTTTACATCAGTCTTGGGTAAATGTCTTATGTGAACATGTGGTATTACGTTCGTGTGCAAATCACTGAGTTTGTGGTTATCCTCATACATATGGAGTGCACAAAATTTAAAATATTTAATTGAATAAGAATTTGTGAATTATTTTGTAATTTTAAAATACATTTTACAAACACAAATGCTAGTAATCACTATTTGAAACTTCTCTAACCTGGAACTCAAAGCCCATTAACTGTGTTTATTTATGATTTCCTTCCTCCCTTCCTCCCTCTCTCTCTCTTTCTTTCTCCTTTTTCTTCTTTCTTTCTCTTTCTCTCTTCCTCCTCTCTGTCTCTTCCTTCTCCTCTTTCTCTTTTCCTCTTCTTTCTTTCTTTTTGCATTCTTCTTTCTTTTATTTTGTAGTCGACTAAAATATATTTCACATAATCTCAGTTTATTCGTGTAGCTCACAGAACCTAACAAAATGTGTAGCTCAAGGCTCCTGGCTTGATGGTTTTTCTCTGTTCTAACTCAGTGACCACATTTGGCCATTTTTGTCCAAGTGGTTTACTAGCCTGGAAGGATTCCAGTTTAGTTTGGATGCTCTTTTATTAAAGAATTTGTGCCTGTCAGCTTCCCAAACCGGTCAAGTCAGACCAAATCCCTGTGAGAATATGCACACATGCAAATAATATTTGTAGAGGCTCTCGGAGTTAATGAATGTGAAATCCACAACAGTCTCTCAGCTGGGTAACTAGCTTCCTGGATGGATGTCAGTTTTAACCTAATAATTACTTCTCCATATTTTTCCCCATTCCTCTAAAGGCAGAGTCTTTTCAAAACTGGATGACAGCCATACATTATTTGAAATCACGGTTCTCAATCTTTGAATTAATAAAGGAAAAAAAGCAAATTTTGCCAGTTTTGAATATGCATTACATTATTATATATGGTAAACATTAAACAAAGTCAGTTATGGGACTATGGAAGATACTAACCAGTACCCAAGCAAGTGCATTTATAAATTTCCTTCTTTGATAAAAAAGTTTAATGGACAAACTATGGGGCCAGATTATATCAAAGAGATCTTCTACAGGGCTTAGGAGGCTTTAAAAAAATGAATTAGCTCTATATATACTGATATAAAAGATCTTCATAATATGTTACTATTAAAAAAGATTTGCATGAGAAATAGATTTGATATCCTCCCTTTCATGTAAAGGATGGATTGATCTATCAATTGATTGATAAATAGGTCCACATACACATAGTGTATTTGTTGAAAACAATACCAAAACTTAGAAAGAATGGGTAGAAATAGAGAGCAGATTTATGTTTTTACCATATGTTCATCTGTTCTCTGTATTTTATACCATGTTTATTCATTATCTCTACAAAATCATATTTTAAAAAAAAAGAGTGCTTTGTACTATATAACTTAGGACTTTAAGATCAAAACCAAATTGATAACCCTTTTTCTTTTTTGCCAGAAAATAGAGTCCCAATGCAGACTCCAAGAGTGGGTTCTTGGATCTCGTGCAGGAAAGAATTTGAGGTGAGTCACAGAGCACAGTGAAAGAAGCAAGTTTATTAGCAACTACTTTGTTAAAGGTAGAATGTCCTCAGAAAGCAGGAGGAGGGATGTGCCATCCTTTGTTATAAGTGTCTCTATTGATAAGAAACTTTAAGGAGCTATAATCAAACTTGAATGTGCAAATATGCTCATTAAAGATAGTGGCTATTAGTGTTACTGATGACCATTAATCCTTCAACCTAAGCTTGCTCATTAACATTAGCTTTAAGTAAAGTGGATAGTATTTTTAGGACATCTGGACATCCTGCTTGGTTGGTGAGAGGTATTCTGTATGGCCATGCATATTCTGTAATTCCAGCTGGTGGTCAGCTTGGGATGTTGTTATTTTCAGACAAGTATTAACCTTATAGATGCCTTGTGAGTACCTAGTTTCTCACTTCAAGATGGAGTCACTCTGGTCAAGTTTTATTAAAACAGAGGCCTGATAAGCAGGAGTTCCTCTAACACCTTGATTCAAATATTTAAACCTTGTTTCCTGATGAAATTATCTTCTTCCCACTTCATCACATTGTCACTCTGGGCCACAGGTCTTTCAGAAACAATTTTTACTTGTTTCTTCCCACGTGTTTTTACTAATACATGTTAATTATTGTATTAGTTGTGGTTGACCAACCACCAGGCATGTCAAAGGCAATGGACCCAATTCATGAAGGAGCCTTGGACTCACAATAGTTTTTTGTTTTGTCCCAATTGATGTCAGAGGCTACATACAAAAGTCAATAAATAATTACCTAATCACTTTATAATCTTTCCTATGCATGTGCAAAGTAATGGTCAGTATTTCCATGTCCTATAGACTTTGTTCTGGATCATTGCATGGTAAAAATTTTGGTATCATTTGGTGTTTAGTATTATGCATTTTAGTCCCCATTTCAAACAATCAAACTTATTTCCAGCAAACGTTTTATTTACTATTTCTAGGTTGTGTATCATATAAAAAAGATTTAATAAAATATGACTTACCCAACCCAAACAAAATAATTAGAATTAAGGTTTCTGTCTTTCTACTTGCTTACTCTTGTAAATCTTATTTTTCTATGCCAGTGAGACATCTTTATCTGGTTTCTCATCTAGCTCTTAGCTTTTTATCTATTCCATAGAGGTTTTAATATGCTCTTCTAGCACCGTTAATTCTCAAACTCGGACATTTTCTCTTGTTTCTGCTATCTTAATCACCCAAATTTATACAATAAACCTTCGTCCCTCCTCCTGGCTGTTAGGAGCGAATGAGATTATCACAAAAGCTTTAGAATTGTTTCCAGGATAAACACATCTCTAAACTGGAAAGGGATTACCAACAGCAGGGGGCACATGGAGGTGCCCTTATAGGAGGATGGGTACGAATCTTGAAGAGTGATGTGGCACATTTGATAAAATGTAATTAAATATTCAGAACAGTGAGAAAATTACAATTTTTATTAGCTTGGTTTGATAATACAAATCACAAAGAGTCAGGGTCAAAGAATTTCAAAGCTTAAAAAATTTGGAAAGATAATTTTTACTTCTGGGTAACATGTAACAGTTGATGTCAGAACAATATTTCTATTAAAACACACACACACACACACACACACACAACCCTAAATAAATTACATAAATCATTTTCCAGAGAGAACTTTACAAAGAATGAGCACCAGATAAAATAGTGTTCCAGGGAGTGAAGAACTTTCTGTGCTCTGATGGATTTTCAACCCCACCCACCCCACCCCTGGCCCAAGGGTTATTTGCTGATTCTGTGGGCAAACTAGTGGTGAGCTTAGTCCTGACAGACAGCTTCTGTTGGGAGGAGAGAAAGCTTAAGTAGCAATTTTAGTGGTTATGTTAAACTAGAATAATAATTTGGAAACTTGAGGCTGATATTACCCAAGGGTCATTTGCTGAATCTGGGGCTCTGTGGAAGGCAAGGGAGTTGGGATTAGCCTTCTAAAAAAGCAGAGTGAAATCTCTGGCAATTTTACTTAGCTTAGGAAGCCAACCTTATGGGGAGAAGAGGACAGCCTGAATCTCATTTCCAATTTCCCCCTCAAGATACTCACCAGATTTTTGAAGCCATATTGTTAAGATGTTGGAAAGTTGTGCTGGAAATCGTTGATATTCAGAGCTTAATCTTCTGCAGAATTTTGAGACTGTTAAGATAGATATGTGCTAATTTCTTTATCTAAAACAAAGGAGTATATACTAGAAAACAGTGTTGACTTGGAAGTAGATAGATCCAAACAAAATCTGGAAGCCAATCTGGAGATAGTTTATCCTTGGATATAACTGATAGAATCAGCGACTCAAATTATTGCCTAACAAAAAGAGAAACCCTCTGTGGGATATATAACATCATATGGCATTTCTGAGGTTTTTTTTTTTTTTATATATATAACATGTTTTTCCTGTGATCAAGTATCTATAATAATCAGATAGTTACAAAAATGTGATTACCAGTGGGGGTAAAAAGTAAACAACAGTAAAGACATAGGTAATAGAGATGGTGTAGTTTGCAGTCAATGACTTAAAATAAATATGCTTAAATATTTACAAGAAATATGTTTGAAATTTATTCAAGGAAATGGAGAAAAAGTTGTACAAAATAAATGAAAGTATAAAAATATCATCAGATAATTATTAATAGAATGAATCAAGTTTATACTCCACAAGTAAAAAAAATCTAAAATTATCACATAAATAGATGAGTTTATCAGTAGATTCTGAAACTGCCTCTGTAAACTTTATACACTTAGGGAGGAAGGGAGGGAGATAAATGAAAGTTAGCCAAGCTTACAGCACACTCACCATTAATTATTAGGTCAGCTTGCTCTTGGACCCACTTCCTCATAGATGTTTTCTTACTGTCCCAGAAGCATGAAAACCTTGTCACAAAGTTGTGGATCACCTTAACTGCTCTATAGACAACAACTTGAACATTGTGAAATGTAAAGTTTTTCATTTCAGATATTCTTTCAGGTCCTGCATACCAGCAAAACTATGGAGATAAGCTGGTCTGAAGTATGCCATGAGAAGCTGACTCACCAAAGAATGCAGTTTCCACATGCTGAAGATTTTATACCCCTTACCCTGACTGATCCATGATCCCAATTTTTCAGCACCTCACCCTCCACAATCCCCTTAAAAATCCGAGCCCAGAACTCCTCAGGGACGTGGAGTTGAGGGTCTTCTCCTATTTCCTTGCTAAGTTGCCCTTCGATACTTAAAACTCTTTCTTTGCTGTAAACTCTGCTGTCTCAGTGTATTGGTACATCACTACACAGTAGATATAGGGAACTGTTGGTCCTGTAACAACTGCATGCATGAGAAGACAAGATTAGTAAAGTGGAAAAATGACCAATAAAAACATATCTGAATAGAGGCACACAAACTAAAAAGCACAGAGCAGAGGTAAAGTATCAGACATATTAGAATAATATAACATACATCTAACTGATGTGCCAGAAAAAAAAAAGAGAGTAAGACATAAATAATATTGAGAAGTTAACATCCAATAATTTTTCAAACCACTGAAAGATATCAACCTTTATATCCTCGGGAAACCCAAGTAGGCTAACTTAAAAGATAACCACACGTGGATATAAAGTGATCAAATCAATGAAAACCAAAGGCAGAGAAAAATCTTAAAAGCCATCGGAAAACAAGGTGTATTTCAATCAAAGAAGCAAAAATTATTTTAGTATATGTGCTGCCAAAGCGAACACAGAAGCAAAAATTATTAATTTCTCAAGAGAAACATTGAAAACCGGAAGATAATATAATGACATTGCTGGGTGCTAAAAGAAAATAATTATCAAAATATAATTTAATATTCTGTCGAGTTATCTTTCAAAAGTGAAGGTGAAATAAAGCATTTTCAGACAAAAAACTTAGAGAGTTTATCAGCATTCAGCTTGAACTAAAGAAAATAACTGAAAGGATTTTTTTAGGCAAAGAAAAAAAAGTTTAAAACACAGAAAAGCAGGAGAGAATAAAGAACAAAAAGAGAGTAAATTTCTGTAATCCCAGCACTTGGAAGGCTGAGGCAGGCAGATCACCAGAGGCGGGGAGTTCCACCAGCCTGGTCAACATGGTGAAACCTGTCTCTTCTAAAAATACAAATATTAGTTGGGCATGGTGACACATACCTGCAGTCCCAGCTACTTGGGAGGCTGAAACAGAAGAATCGCTTGAACCTGGGAGGCAGAGGTTGGAGTGAGCAGAGATCTCCACCACTGTACACCTGCCTGGGTGACAGAGCAAGACTCCATCTCAAAAAAAAAAGTACGTATGTTTGTTGAAATAAAAGAATATTAACTATAAAAAAATACTTACTGCTATGTCTAAATTAGATGTAGAATTTAAATGCCTGACAACTATAATGCGAGAGGTCAAAGTTTGGGAAAATAAGGCTTACAGGTTCTATGTTTTTACCTGTATCAAGAAATTGGCAGCTTCTTTGCCATTATCGCTGTGATTCTTCTAAATTTCTCTTATTGATTTCCGGCAGTCTGCCTAATGCCTTTTAGATGACAATAGATGACTCTAACCCCATTCCAATGATGGACTTGCTTTCTATTAAAAAGAATATTTGCCACTTCCGCTTTTGTAGTTACAATTGAATTACTGACTATGTATAGTTTGAATGTGACCCCAAAAACCATGCATTGGAAACGGAATCCCTAATTGCAACAATGTTAAGAGGTAGGGCCTAATGAGAAACAATTATGTCATGAGGACAGAATGAATAGATTACCGCCATTATTGTAAGAATGGGTTTCTTATAAAGAGGGTGAGTTCAGCCTCTTTTGGCTGTTTCTCTTGCCCTATATTTACCCTGGCACCATGAGATAATACAGCAAGAAGGTCTTTGTGAAATGTCAGCACCTTTTATTGGACTTCCCAGCTTTAGAACTGTGAAAGAATACATTTTATTCATTATAAATTACTCAGTCTGTGGTATTCTGTTATAGCTGCATAAAACAGACTATTACCAAAAAAAAAAAAAAAAAAAAAAATCTGTTTTCATCAGAAATGGCAGAGATGCGTTATTTATACTGCAGTAACTTACCATGTGCCAGTGCATTGTAAACTCTTAGCAGGTTCTTTTTCTTTATTCTGTATTAAAGCCCCAGATACTTCCTCAATTGGTATTGGCTTTCTTGATGTAGTTTCTAGATGTTTCCCTTTTTGTTTTTCTCATCTGAGTGCTATGAAAACATTGATAGTCTTTCACATGTTCTCAAGGTTTGGCTTAAGTATGCTACTTTATATCCTCTGAAACTTGAAAGTGGTTGATTTATCACCCTGTATAGATGGTATCAACTAATGTTTAGATTGTCTTGATCCCAAAGCAAAGATCTCAGAATTGAATGATTTTTTGGATTATGGTTCATTTAATTTGTGGATGTTCGAAAGCAATATGGTTATTCTTTCAAATAACTAAAAAAGGGATTCAAACCTGTCTACATGTTGTCCTTGCATATTGAAAAAAATCACGGTTTGAAAACGGTTAACAGAACTTTTTACACAATAGTTACAGGGAGAGCAATGCACTATTTTCTAGTGTGTTTTTCTCTGCTTTTTGTTTTGCATTTTCTTCTTGCTCTTTTAGTACCAATGAAACAGAAAACTGGATTTAGTCTTGATTTTTTAACATAATTATTCCAATTATCCATTTTACTTCATTAATTGTTACAGATAAAGATTTAGTATAATTTTGATGAGAAAAATAGTATGTAAAACAATCAGGGTGTTTGAATAACTTAGTTTAAAAGTGTTTGTGTTTGCCTAAATATTTTAAATGAAGATCTTGTCTGCTTCAAATAAGCCTGACCATAAATAAAATAAGTTTAGAAAATAAACATCAAACACTTAAAAGGAGAAATAAAAGCAAATCACACATCCAAAACAAATATTTCAAAAATATATATCTAGCCAGAATAAATTGTTTTAGGAAAATTATTTTATAAATTTAATTTTAATAATTTTCATTTTCTTTAATTCCCTTCCTGTAATGAAAAAACTGTTTTCCATGTGGTTACTATTTTTTTTTTTTTTTTTAACATTCAATTACATTCTTGGAGGAAAGCTTCATTTGTTGTCACTTGAGGAATAATGATGGCAGTTGGTTGAAAGTTCTGTGATTTGAATCTGACTCATTATGACACAGCAGTTTTAAAGAGTATCAAACATGGTATCTCTCAATTCATTTCTCATTTATCTCCAAGCTTGGCTTAGGAATAGGCTCAGATCTGCGTATGCGATGTGAATATGGGTTGAGATTCACAAAGGCTCAGATACAGAAGGGGAGCAAGACAAGAACCGAGTTGGGTAAGTAAATGAAGTGACCTGAAGATGAGATGAGGATTAGAGATGAATTCATCAACACATTTCAAAAGTGGGAAGGCAGGAGAAAATAAAATTCAATTTGCTTCATTAAAAAAAATTGCAGCTCTAGAATTGTATTATTCAAGAGGCATAAAACATTCTAGGTGTTTTACTGTGGTTTTATCCCATTTTTCTATAAAAAAGATGGTATGTCCTCTCAAAAACCAACTATTCAGTAAACATAGCATTATGATAAATAATTCTGAAAATGACAATCAAGTTATCAAGTTCTGTAAATTTATAATCTATAAACAAATCAGAATGAGAAGCAAAATACATTCCTTATTTTCCCTTGTCCTTATGTGGTAATCTGAGTTAGAGGAATACCTTCTGAGTGTATTTATAGCAGGCAGATGGTTTTGTTGCTTACTGTTAGTTTGGAAGGAAAGGAGGAAGTTACAGATAGGTGGCTTGAGGAGAACACTTTGCTAAGCAGACATAAATAGAATGCAGATTTTTAATACCTAATCAGTTTTGAAAATGTATATATAAAACTGTGCAAAAGAATCCTTTGTCTAGTTTTTTTCCCTGTATTATTTAGTGGTTGAAGCCTTTAGATGTTTTTTGTTTGTTTTAACAGTAAGACCAAAAAAATATATACCACTTCAAAACTTGCAGTGACAATTACAGCTGGATTAGCCAAACCATATGGAATAACATTTTTTTCTTCAAAAAACTGTGCAGTTTATTTTGAAGAAAATATGGTTATCATTAATGCTAGTTTTTAGTTTCCTCCAATCTTCTATCTGGTTCAAGTAATCAATTTTAAATTTCTGTTTAGTAAGTTTACTGCAAATGTGCCAAAATCTGACATCTGCAATTCTTAGTATATACTGTTAAGAAAAACAAAGTATTATTTTAATCAGGTATGATTTAAGCCTTGTAAACAAAATAATGAGGTATTTTTTTTTCCTTTTGCTTCCCAGGAATAGATGTTCACCCAGACCCGTAGTTCTCAAACAGGTGAGCATATTAGAATTGAGGTTCACTTGGGAAACTTCTAAAAATTGTAAATCCTTCCTTTCTCTCTTCAGTACTTTTTCCAAGTTTCTCCCAGGGATTGCTATATCTTATGTTTAGCACAATTGCCAGGCATTGCAGTATGTTCTGGAGCTACGAGGTCTGTGAACTGTCACACTTGCCTTTAAAGACTTCTAGTTTTTTTCAATTGTGATAAGAAAATAAATGACATGATACAGTGGGATAAGTGCTACTATGGGTAAAATGAACTTTATGAAGATAGCCTCTAAAACAAATTTATGGGATAAGGAAAACTTATCAAAGGAAGAGAAATCTAAGATGAAGGTTGAAAGATGACTGTAAGTTAACTAGTTATAAAAGTGGATTTTATGTATGAAGGTGTATATATTTAGGACTATGGTTTGAGGTGTTTGTTTGTTTTTTTTTTTTTTTTTTTTTTTTTTTGAGATGGAATCTTGCTCTGTCACCCATGCTGGACTGAAGTGGTGTGGTCTCGGCTCACTTCAACCTCCACCTCCTGGGTTCAAGTGATTCTCCGGCCTCAACCTCCCAAGTAGCTGGGATTACAGGAACGCACCACCGTGCCCAGGCAATTTTTGTATTTTCAGTAGAGATGGGGTTTCACCATATTGGTCAGGCTGGTCTCAAACTCCTGACCTCATGATTCACCCGCCTCCCAGTGCTAAGTTTACAGGCATGAGCCACCATGCCTGGTAGGTTTGAATCTCAAGGTTGTTGCAGAGAACATTTTGAGCAAATGTGTATTCGAAGACTATGCAAAAATATGAATGAAAGAGTCAGGATACATTAAATGCATTATTGTAGTTTGGGAAAATGGTCCATGATCAATGAAATGAGAGAAGATGCTTGGGAGACTGAGGCTGATTGTAAAGAGCTAGAGGAAGGAGTTCACCCTTTGTCCTGAAGAGATAAAGTGAAAACTTTAACAGTAAGACACCATATTTGTGATTTTGAAAAATTATTGATAACAGAGAAGCAAGAGGCTAGAGGCAGTAAGACACTAATGTAGTGTCTTAGTCAATTTGTGCTGCAATAACAAAATACCTGAGAGTGAGTAGTTCATAAAGACAGAAAATTATTTTCTCACCATGTTGGAGTCTGTGAAGTTCAAGGTCAAGGTGCCAGCAAGTTCAGTTGTCTGGTGAGAGCTTCTCTCTGCTTCCAAGGTCCCCTTTGCCGTGACCTCACATGGTGGAAGGTGGAAGAACCAGCTAGCTGAGCACTGCGGACAGTCTCTTTCTTTTGTAAGAACTGTAATCTCATTCCAGAGGAAAGAACCCTCATGGCCTAATCAACTCTTACAGTCCCTGCTTCCTAATACTTTCACATTGGTAATACCTGAATTTTAGAGAAGGCACAGTCAAACCATAGCATCCAGGTGAGAAATTACGGTTAAAAAAAAAATCATGAGAGTGTTTATGAAAAGATTATGGAAACAAAATATTGAGTGAGTTCATATTTGCCTAATCTGGATGTGTGGAAGACTTTAATAAGATACTTTAGGTATATTTGCACTCTACTTAACACCAAGAAAGTTTTCCTGAACATTTTATAACATGAGTATTTTACTTCATGTAATACTTATAATTTATATATTTTAATGAATTATTTAAAAAAAAATATTATATGTTTTTCTTTAAGAAAACACCTCTCATGATTCCTTAGCCCTCTCCAAGTACTTCCCATTTTCTGTTCCCTTTAAAGGCAAATTTCTCAAAATGTCAATTTACACTGCCTTAATTGTCTGCTCTTCATTTACTTGTTAATCCGCTCTTGGATTCTGCTCCCAATACTTCCCATGCCAAGACCCATAATGACATCTACGTTGGAATATTCAGTGGATGTACTTCTGCCATCATTTGATCACTCTGTTCTGGAAACATTTGCTTCCCTTGAAACTATGATCTTGTTTCTTCATCCATCTCTTTTGCTTCCCTGTCTCAATCTCTTGTCCTAGATGTTCCTCTTCTGACTAATCTCCAGCTATGAAGTTCTTCAGGGCATGCATATCTCTTCTTTCTTCTCTCTAATTTGTCTCCTAATTTAATTAATTTTATAATTCCAAACAATATCAATATGGCAATACATGAACAGATTATAACCGTTCTAGTTAGTTTCTTACTTGAATTGTAAATTCTTGTGTTCATAAACTTATTTGACATATCCACTTGATCGGTTATAAAGATCCCAAGAGTTTACGGGGCACTAATCCTATTTGCAAGGGCCCTTGTCCCTATGACCTACTCATCTTCCAAAAGTCCTACCTCTTCACACTGTTACATTGGGAATTGGATTTCAACATACAAATTTTAGAAGGACACAAACATTCAGATTATGGCAAGAAACAATAGTATTCTAACAAGCGGGCAATAGCTTCTGTACACCTGAGTTTGTGAGTTGACACAGATGTAGTCGTTCTTAAGAAATCTGTCTTTGGATAAGAAGTAAATCTTATGTTGTAGGGTGACTAGTGCTAAAAATAAAATCCAAGAACTTTCTAAATTAGGAGACATAATTCCCCTTTGAATTATGTACTCCATTAAAATACTTCATCTCTGTAAAAATAAAAGAAATTGATAACAATGAGTTTTCAGGTCACCCAGGCATAAATAAAGGATCTCCAGCTTTAAAAATGACTAAACAAGGTCTTGATGATTTTTCATAATTGATATATATCTTCATATGCTACTTGTATTTTCAGGAGTGCTGTGTTCTAAGAGAATACATTTTGCTTTGAAAGATATGAGAATATGACTGGGTGCAGTGGCTCTCGCTTGTAATCTCAGCACTTTGAGAGGCCTAGGCAGGAGAATAATTTGAGCCCAGGAGTTCAAGATTAGACTGGGCGACATGGAAAACCGTGTCTCTACAAAAATACTTTAATTAGTTGGCCATAGTGACATGTGCCTATAGTGCCAGCCACTCAGGAGGCTGAGGTGGGAGAATCACTTGAACCCTGGGAGGTTAAAGGTGCAGTGAGCTGAGATTGTGCCACTGTACTTCAGCCTGGGCGATAGAGTCAGACTCTGTCACCCTCCCCACCCCCCAAAAAGATAAGAGAGCAAGAAATTAGAATAAAAGTTTTAAGACTTACATTTTCTTCTCTGGATCAAGTAAAACTTTTTTCAATAGCAGGGAAGGCAGATACAAAGGACATTAGGTAAAGAGGCTATTGCTGCATAGGAGGGGAACACATCTACAGTGACAGATGAGGTGGCAACCACATTTCATCTCTTGAGAGAATGTCTGAATTATTATTAACCCAATTGCTACCTAAGAATTCAGTTTTACCTAACCATGTATGTAGAAATAGTATCACGCTGTTAAGCTCCCATGTTGCTCATCCAAACCTCACTATCTCCATGAAACGTGGGCTCTCCTGATTACTCCCCTATACTATCCTGCACCCACCTCTGACGACATTAACACAGAAGGCCTCAACATGTTGCAGTTTGTTGTGCATTGCGGTAGCTGTTTTATGTGAGAGGTCTGGGTCTTGTAAGTTATGTGCATTCTTATCACCACATTCTCCTGCCCAGAGTGACTGGTCCAAAGAGTGAACACGTAACTGGTGGAAGATCGATTGCCTTCCCTTTTCTGGCATTGACATATAAAACGTTGTTTTCATCTAGGGCTTTTGGACTGAGATTATCAGTAGCCATGTTCCACACCCTGGGAACACAGAGAGACAAAACAAAACAAAACAAAAATCTAACTAGAAAGAGATAGAGTCCCCAGTCCCAATTCCTAAGTTCCTAGTGTGTAGCTCTTTCTTGATGTCTGTCAACTATTTGAATGTATCTACTTGTATATAAACTAACAATTTTGTTGTTTTGCTCAATTTATTATGGGTTGATTTTCTATTGTTTGCAAGCTAATGGATCCTAATAAACACATTAATATAAAAGCTGGGAAATGTGGCTAAAAAAAGTAATGTGTCATATCCAATTAGATGATGTGAAAACATTTAAGTTAATTTTTCTATCTCTTATATGTCATGACTCATAAAATTGAGAGAAATGACATATCACAATACATTTGAAATCATTCTGAATTCTGTGTCCAAGCACTTTGGTGTGCTCTCTGCATATATGTGACAAGAATCTATTATGCTTAAGAATAGGTATTAATTGCAGTATTTAAAGAGTAAAACTCTACAAGTTTATGACTTATCAGTAACTTGTATTTGTAGTTGGGTCTACATTAGTTAGATCAGTTTCATAATGGGGCCTTCATTTTGCCAAATGCAGTAATAGTTCATTAACAACACACTATTAAGAGCCAAATAATCCTTAACAAAACAAAACAAAAAATCTGGTGTGGATTTAAAGCACTATTTCCATGCGAAGGGAAAACACAGTTCTGGAGTTCTCAGAAGTGTGTTCAACCTGGGATTGATTATCGTTTCTCACTTTACCAGTAGAAAGAATGAGCAGGAAGATCCGAAGAAGGAAGCAACATCTGTGTACATGGAGTGGGCTGGTAGAGTCAGGGACTTATATAAATGGTTGGCTAACGTGGGGAGACTTTGAAGGAGAACTGAAATACAACTTGTAAACTCTTAGGCATTTTCCTGTGACTAATAACCACCACCAGATGTGTACAGATAACAGCAGCTTGAAAAGATTCTGAGGCCACTTTTTTCCCCCTCTAAATGTGTTGTTTACAGCCTTACTGTCTAGGAATGATTATTACAAATGGAGAGAAATTGGATGGAGTCACAACTGGAAACACTACAATTCTGATTCAGGAGAAGTATTTGAAAGGCCTTTAATAACATTTTTAAACAAATACATTTCAGTCATTCATTAAATGTAATCCATATGAAACATTAGGAGCCATGGGGATACAAGGATGAGAAGAAAATGTGGCATTTTATTTAAAGCCTAAAATTTTGTAGGAAAGATGACAAGATAATATTGCTTCTAATTCTGGAGAGAGACAAGGTTGGCTAAAATATGTCACAAAAGAGAGGTTTCACCAATGCACTCTGTGAGATCACAAGAGGATGGGGTGGTTTGTCTGGGCACATCCAGTGTGCCCAGTGCCTGGGACAATGTGGGACTTGAGCTGAGCCTTCAACATAAAGAGGAAAGAAACATCAGAAATTATGCCAAGTTCAACTAGAAAATGGGGAATAATACAATTTACATCAGAATATATGATATTTGTCGTCACTTAGAGTGAGGTTAGGTTAGTACTAATTTTCCAAAGGCATTTAAAATGTCTGAATAGAAATGTTGACTTTCTTCTCTTGTTAAGCCAAAGTGTTCAAAGTCACTGAGCAATGGAGTGACATTATAAGAGCTGGGTTTTAGAAATAAAAATGAACTGAATTTTTATTAATGAAATAAGGCCAAGAGACACTCTAAGCAGGAGGTCCAACTGGGAAACTTGCTGTAGTCTAGCAAACAAATCATAAGGCTCCAAAACACACTGATGGGAGCAAAGGCCAGATTCAGGAAGAACTGAAAAATAGAAGAGATGAAGCCAACGGGAGGACAGGACGAGAAGGCAGGCTCCTCATGAAGACACTCCAAAGGTCTGCTTGTGTATGCCCATGTGTTCCTGACACCACTACCCTTTTCATCCTTGTCTTGTGCCAGTGTTCAAGGGAATGCTTCCAGCTTTTGCCCATTCGGTTGGATATTGGCTGTATGTTCTTCATAGATAGTGCTTACAATTTTAAAGTGTGTTCCTTCAATGCCTAGTTTGTTGAGGGCTTTTAACATGAAGAAATACTGAATTTTATTGAAAGTCTTTTCTGCATTTATTGAGATAATTTTGTGGCTTTTGCTTTTATTTTGTTTATGTGAGAAATCACATTTAATGATCTGCATATGTTGAAGCAATCTTGCATCCCAGGACGAAAGCCTATTTGATAGGCCTGATTATGATGCATTAGCTTTTTGATGTGATGCTGGATTAGGTTAGCTAGTATTTTGTTGAAGATTTATGCATCAACATTCATCAAGGATATTGGGCTGAAATTTTCTTTTCCTTTGTTCAGGATGATGCTGGCCTTATAGAATGAGCTGGCAAAGATTTCAACCGCCTCAATTTTTGGCATAGTTTCAGTAGGAATGGTACCAGTTATTCTTTTATGTCTGGTAGAATTTGGCTGTGAATCTGTCTGGTCCTGGGCTTTTTTGGTTTGAAGACTTTTAATTACGGATTCAACCTCAGAACTCATAATTGGTCTGTTCAGGGATTCAATTTCTTCCTGATTCAGCTTTGGAAAGTTGTATGTGTCCAGGAATTTATCGATATTGTCTAGATTTTCTAGTGTGTCTGCATAGAGGTGTTCATAGTAGTCTCTGATAATTTTTTTTAATTTCTCTAGGGTCAGCGATAATGTTCCCTTTTTAGTTTCTAATTGTGTTATTTGGATCTGCTCTTTTTTGTTTGTTAGTCTAGCTAGCAGTCTGGATATCTTATTATTCTTTTTAAAGAACCAATTCCTGAATTCATTTATCCTTTGGATGGCTTTCACATCTCACTTTCCTTCACTTCAGGTCTAATTTCGGTTAGTTCTTGTCTTCTACTAGCTTTGGGGTTGGTTTGCTCTTGCTTCTATGGTTCTATTTGTGACGTTAGGTTGTTAATTTGGAATCTGTCCAACTTTTTGATGCGGGTATTTAGTGCTGTAAATTACCCCGTGAGTACTGTCTTACCTGTGTTGCAGAGATTCTGGTGTATTGTATCTTTGTTCTCATTAGTTTCAAATAATTTGTTGATTTCCGCCTTAATTTTATTATTTATCAAAAATCATTCCAGAGCAGGTTAATTCCATACAATTGTATGGTTTTGAGTGATTTTCTTGTGGTCCAAGAGCATGGTTGGTATGACTTTGGTTCTTTTGCCTTTGCAAAAGATTGTTTTATGTCTCATTGCGTGGTCTGTATTACAGTATGTGCCATGTGGCCATGAGAAGAATGTATATTCTGTTGTTTTGGGGTAGAGAGTTTTGTAGATGTCTATCAGGTCTACTTGATCAAGTGTTCAGTTCAGGTACCGAATATTTGTTAGTTTTCTGCTCCTTTTGTGTGTCTAATACTGCCAGTGGGGTGTTGAAATCTCTCAATATTGTGTGGGAATCTAAGTCTCTTCATAGATCTCTAAGAATTTGCTTGGTGGTGCTATGTTGGGTGTGTATAGATTCAGGATAGTTAGGTCTTCTTGATGAATTGAATCTTTTACCATTATTGCTGCAACAGCCATTGTGGCTTCAGACTGTGAAGTTTAATAACTATAACTAGGCTCAAACCTATCTTTATTGATCAAAATAGGAACCATGATAATCAATACATTTTTGCCAATGAGAAATAAGTTTGTTTATTCCTGTACTGTAACAACCTGTGCTTCAGGATTTGAGAAACTCTTGGAAAGCATTTTCTGCATTCTGCTTGTTGTGAAAGCATTTTCCCTGCAAAAAGTTGTCGAGATGCTTGAAGAAGTGGTAGTCAGTTGGCGAGAGGTCAGGTGAATATGGCAGATGAGGCAAATTTTGTAGCCCAATTCATTCAACTTTTGAAGTGTTGGTTGGGCACCATGCAGTCAGATGTCACGAAGAACTGGGCCCTTTCTGTTGACCAATGCTGGCTGCAGGTGAAACAGTTTTCAGTGCATCTCATTGATTTACTGAGCATACTTCTCAGATCTAATGGTTTCGCTGGGATTCAGAAAGCTGTAGACCAGACTGGCAGCAGACCACCAAACAGTGACCGTGATCTCTTCTGGGGCAAGCTTGGCTTTGGGAAGTTCTGTGGAGCTTCTTATTCATCCAACCACTGAGCTGATCATTGCTGGTTATTGTATAAAATTCACTTTTTTGTCACATATCACAATTCAGTTGAGAAACGATTCACTGTTGTTGTGCAGAATATGAGATGACATGTTAAAACAGGTTTTTTGTTTTGTTTTGTTTTTGTTTGTTTTGCTTTTTGCTCAGCTAGTGAGGCATCAATAAGCAGGGACCTGTGGAGCTTTTTCACTTTTCTGATTTGCTTCAAATGCCGAACAACCATAGGATCGTCGACGTTGAGTTCTTTGGCAACTTCTCGTGTAGTTGTAAGAGGATCCACTCTGATAATTGCGTTCAATTTGTCATTGTCAACTGCCATCTCCTTTGAAAAATTCTTGAGCCACCACCATACTGTACATTTGTTAGCAGTTCCTGGGCCGAATGCATCGTTGATGTTGCAAGTTGTCTCTGTTGCTTTATGACCCATCTTGAACGTGAATAAGAAAATCACTCAAATTTGCTTTTAGTCTAACATCATTTCTGTAGTCTAAAATAAACATAAAATAAGCAGCAAGTAATAAGTCATTTGCAAAGAAACATGAAGCAAAAAATGCCCATTAAAATGATATATAATATAACCACATTTATTTAGGAATGTATCCCAATATCAAATGGCAAACTCCAACAACGCAAAAACTGCAATTACTTTTGCACTCACCTCGTATAATGCCCTTCTTTATCTTTTTAAAAATCTTTGTTGGTTTAAAGTCCATTTTGTCTGAAATTAGGATGGCAATCCCTGCTTTTTTTCTGTTTTCTATTTGCTTGGTAGTTTTTTTTCCATCCCTTTATTTTGAGGCTACAGGTGTCACTGCATGTGAGATCGATCTCTTGGATATATCATACCATTGAGTTTTGCTTCTTTATCCAGCGTGCTACTCAGTGCCAATTAGTAGGGGCATTTAGCCTGTTTACAGACTAGGTTAATATTGATATGTGAAGATTTGATTCCATTATAGTATTGTTATTAGGTTGACTGGTTTGTGTGGTAGTTCTATATGTCACTGGTCTGTGTACTTATGTGTGTTTTTGTAGTGGACTCTAATCCCTAATAATCACTTGAGCCTGAATTTGATGGAGGTGGGGGCTGCAAGACAGCAAAAAATGCTGGCTGGCCTCTCTTTCTGGGAGCCTCATCCCAGGGAAGTACAGAGCTGTTACCTGCTGAGAGTCCAGATGGTTGCTGGCTGGGGACTCAGGAAAGTATGCCTTAGCCTGTGAGATTCAGTGGCGGTCAGGCTTTCAGTTCATCGCTGCCCAGTACCCTGGATTTAGCTCCTTTCATGGGGGCATGTGAGAGAGTCTGACCTCCTCCATGGCCAGAGCTGCAGCCACTAATGTTGGGATGTCCAGGGATTCAAGGCTCCATGGACTCTCCACGTGCCTGAGTAGCAGCTCTGCCGAGACTCCATGTAGCTCTCTGTGTTGGTCTGGAGCCCCTGGTTGGAGGCATACTGGGAATCTCCTGAGCAGGGTTGCAAATGTCCATGGAGTTCAGGGTTTCAAAGGTCCCTGGGTCTGCAGGGACTCTTACTCACCATTCTCCCATGGTGAGGAAGCCTCCCTTGACTCCATGATACTCTCGGGTGGTGGTCATCCTGTCTTGCTCTTCTCCATTTTCCTTAAATCAAGTTGTTTCCTTGATGACTCCCAATGTGTCCACTTAGATGTTCCAGTTGAAAATGTAGTAATTAAAATTATTCTTTATTCAATGAATATTGTAACATAAACTGTGTTAATTTCTGCCTGAGCCTTTCAAGACTCTGTAAATTAATTGTTCTAATGCTGCTCCTATGTTTGGCAAGAAAATTGGTTAGAGAAAAGTAGTTAGAGAAATAGTGGAAGAAAAGCCATTCATTTTATTTTTCTCTTTATGTTAATTTTTTGAAGTTCTATTTACACCAGAGCTAAGATCATAAATAAAGGAGGCAGCTTTGGGTCTGCAGAGATTACATAGAAACATATATTTCTGGAAGGTCATTTTCCATCTTTGTAAGGAATGTACATGGGTGTCATCATTATGAAGGGGTGAGAGATAATTACTTTATTGTATTAAAAGAGGAGCAAACAAATCATAGTTCAATGCTTGAAACTCAAGTATCAGCAATATTAATGAACTTCAGGAAAAATTTAATTTAACTCTGTTAGAGAATAATGTTAGTGACTTAATATTTTAATCAAATGAGGTATTACTGTTCTGCCATATTAAGAAAAAAACTTCCTGGCTTGATTTCTTTTTTGTAATAAAAATGGCTTAATGAACAGTTTCTGAAGTTAACCAAATTAAGTTTAAATCACTTTTCAGGAAAAATATTTTCAAGAAGCACTTATTAAAGTTTCTTCCACTGAGCTAGATTCTTAATTTACATACTTGTTTATAGATTCTGGTTCTCTTTCAGTATTTCAAAAAAATTCATATGGAACATTTTTTATAATCTCAAGTTTATTGTTGTTATGGTCAACCACTAACCACTTGAAGAATGTAATATTAAATTGTTTACCTTTTATGAAGTCTCTTAAGTACCCTTTGATGTAGTTTGGCTGTGTCCCCACTCAAATCTCATCTTGAATTGTAGTTCCCATTATCTCCACATGTTTTGGGAGCAACCTAATGGGAGGTAATTGAATTATAGGCATGGAATTTCCTATGTTGTTCATGTGATAGTGAATAGGTTTCACAAGACCTGATGGCTTTATAAAGGGCAGTTCCCCTGCACATGCTCTCTTGCTTGCCATCATATAAGATGTACCTTTGCTCCTCCTTTACCTTATGCCATGATTGCAAGGCCTCCCTATCCATGGGGACTGTGAGTCCATGAAACCTCTTTTTCTTTAAAATTTACCAAGTCTTGGGTGTTTCTTCATAGCAGTATAAAAATGGGCCAATACAGAAAATTGGTACCAGTAGAGTAGGGTACTGCTATTAAGATACCTGAAAATATGGAAGCAACATTGGAACTGGGTAACAGGAAGAGGTTGGAACAATTTGGAGGGCTCAGAAGAAGATAGGAAGACGTGGGAAAGTTTAGAACTTCCTGGAAACTTGCTGAATGGTTTTCACCCAAATGCTGATAGTAATATGGACGATAAAGTCCAGGCTAAGATGGTCTCAGATTAAGATGAGTAATTTGTTGGAGTAAAAGTCACTCTTGCTATGTAAAGAGATGTGCTGCATTTTGCTCCCACCCTAGAGAACTGTGGAACTTTGAACTTGAGAGAGATGATTTAGGGTATCTGAAAGAAGAAATTTCTAAGTAGCAAAGTGTTCAAGAAGTAACAGGGCATATAAATTTGGAAAATTTGCAGGCTGACAACATGGTAGAAAAAAAAAGCCCTTTATCTGGAGAGAAATTCAAGCCACTGCAGAAATTTGCATGAGTGCCGGGGAACCAAATGGTAATCCCCAAGACAATAGGGAAAATGTCTCCAGGGCACATGAGAGAACTTCACAGCAGCCCCTCCTATCACAGGCCCAGAGACCTAGGAGGAAAAGTGTTTTTCTAGGCCTGCTTCAGGGCACCCCTCTTATGTGCAGCCTAGGAACTTGGTGCCCTGTGTCTCAGATGCTCCAGCCATGGCTAAATGTGGCCAAGATACAGCTCAGGTCATTGCTTCAAAAGGTGTGAATCCCAAAGATTTGAAAGCTTCTATGAGGTGTTGGTCCTGTGAGTGCACAGAAGTCAAGAATTGAGATTTGGGAACCTCCACCTAGATTTCAAAGGATGTACTGAAATGCCTGGATATCCAGGCAGAGGTGTGCTGCAGGGATGGAGCCCTCATGAAGAACCTCTGCTAGGGCAGTGTAAAGGGAACTGTAGTGTGGGAGGCTCCACACAGAGTCCCTACTGGGACAGTGCCTTGTGGAGCTGTGAGAAGTGGGCTACCATTCTCCAGATCTAAGAATGGTAGACCCACTGGAAGCTTGTACTATGCACCTAAAAAACCACAGACACTCAATGCCAGTCTATGAAAGCAGCCAGGAGGGAGGCTGTACCCTGCAAAGCCACAAGGGCATAGCTGTCTAAGGCAGTAGGAGCCCACCTCTTGCATCAAGATGACCTGGATGTGAGACATGGAGTCAAAGGAGCTTTGCAGCTTTAAGATTTGACTGCCCAGCTGGATTTTGGACTTGAAGGGGGCCTGTACCCCTTCATTTTGGTCAATTTCTCCCATTTGGAATGGCTGTATTTATGCAACACATGTACCCATATTGTATCTAAGAAGTAACTAACTTGCTTTTGATTTTACAGGCACATAGACAGAAGGAACCTGCCCTGCCTCAGATGAGACTTTAAACTATGGAATTTTGAGTTAATGCTGAAATGAGTTAAGACTTTAGGGGACTGTTGGGAAGGCATGATTGGTTTTGAAATGTGGGGACATGAGATGTGGGATGGGCCAGGGGTATGGCCGTGTCCCCACCCAAATCTCATCATGAATTGTAGTTCCCACAATTCCCACCTATTGTAGGAGGGACCTGATGGGAGGTAATTGAATCATAGGGGTGGGATTTTTCCCACTGTTCTCATGATAGTGAATAATTCTCATGAGATCTCATGGTTTTATAAAGAGCAATTCCCCTGCACATGTTCTTTTGCCTGCCACCATGTAAGATGTGTCTGTGCTCCTCCTTCACCTCCTGTGATGATTCTGAGGCCTTCCTAGTCATGTGAGTCCATTAAACCTCTTTTTCTCTATAAATTACCCAGTCTCAGGTATTTTTTCATAGCAGTATGAAAATGGACTAATACACCCTTTATGTTTCAGATTTTTCTATGTTTTCATAACTTTTTGTGAGACTTCATAAAAGTTTAGGAAATGCATTAGTTAATTGTGTTTTTGCTAAAAGTAAAAGTCATCTAGCAGCCTTATTCACATACAGCCTAGTTTTTCAAGTGTCTTCAGGACCTAGGTTGGCTAGAAAATTACCCATCTTTTCCCATCATATTATAATAATTTCATCATTGAGTATTATCAGATCTTGTGTAAGACCTTACAAAGACCTAAAGAAGTAAAGGCAATAATCCTATTTGTAAAAATATATATATATGATAAACAAAACCAAAACCAAAACTAAACTAAAGAGTACTCAGAACTTCAAGGAATATTTTTCCAAGAATTGAAAATAAATAGCTGTTCAGAGTAATATAAAAATAAATTTCAATAAATAAAATTCAGCTGCCATGTTTAAATAATTAACTGGTATATGTTTGAGTATGTGTGCATATTGTGTAACAATGATACTGGCTGTAAGATAGCTCATCTAGGTTCTTTTTCTGCTACCTATAATAGATCTGTGAGTGTCTTATCAACATTTTCCATTCTGGTTTCTTTTATATTTAGAATTTTCTAGCTGGCTGCTCCTACATAAAGGTGCAGTTTATGATTATAAAGTGAAGTTAATATAACGAAATGCTATGGCAGAGGATGTTGCACTTTTGAAAAGTGAAATAACAGAGACCATATTTTCTTTCTTGACTAAAACAATTTTAAAAGAACAAAAATAAATTTAAAAAACAGGGCCAGGTGCAGTGGCTTACACCTATAATCCCAGCACTTTGGGAGGCTGAGGTCAGCAGACCACTTGAGGTCAGGGGTTTGAGACTGGTCAACATGGCAAAACCCCATCTCTCCTAAAAATACAACAATTAGCCAGGCATGGTGGCACACACCCGCATTTCCATCTGCTCAGGTGGCTGAGGCTCAAGAATCGCTTGAAGCTGGAAGAAATAATAAAGAACAGTTTTCAAAATGCTGGGCATCAGACAATGAATCACAGTGATTCTTTGGGTATAAAAAGAAATGTGAGATGAGCCCTGTGATTGCCCCCAGCTTTCTATCTTTTCCCAGGCTGCAGTGCAAGAAGGGGAAATAGAGGTGAATCTTGACAGACAAGGTGGAGCTGAGCATTGAAAGAGATCAAGAAAATAGAGCATATAGGACAGGGGACCAGAGAGGACAGAGCTGTAGAAAGACAGAGAACTCTGGAGATCCACAGAGGGTTCACTTAAGTATTCAGCAGGATACTAATAAACACATGCATATAAGAAAACTAGTAAAGGTCAGAGAAAGAATCATCTGAAAAAAATAGAGAAAGCAGTTTCTCACATATAGCCTTAAGTAACACCTATTCCCACAATCCAGAGTTTGAAACTTCATAATTCACTGGGCATTGGGAATAGTTCTAAGAAGAGTCATGCCTAAGTGGCAGGGAATAATTAACTTCAGATTATACATAGATCTTACTCTGCTTAATAAATCTTAAAAGCAAGACCCCAGTGAATTAAACTGTTTCCATAACCAAACTACATCTTAGAACAAAGTACAAAAATATTTATAGAAGTGCAAAAATATCCAGCACTCAGCAAGGCAAAATTTACAGTGTTTGGCAACCAAAGATTACCGGGCTTGAAAAGAAACAGGAAAATATGATACAAAACAAGGAAAAAAATTAACCAACTAAAGTTATCCAGATCTGGCACAATTGTTAGAATTAGTGTAAGACACTAAACAGTTACTATGATTATATTCCGTATGTTCAGAAAATATGTAGACATGAGACACAAATACACACACAGCTTAGAAACTAAAAAATAAAGATCAAATTGAAGTCAAATTAAGCAGAAGAGACCCAATGATCCAGATTATGGTGGAAATCAGCAAAATAGAAAACAGGAACATGTTACAGAAAATTAATGAAACCAAAAGATTGTGTTTTGAGCAAAATCAACAAGTTGATTGATGGCCTACTAGATTGATTAGGGAAATAAGAGAGAAGACACAAATTACCAGTTTCAAGAATGAGAGCAGTAACATCACTAACGATATTTGAAGGCTAGTAACGGAATGTTTTGAACGGTACTGTGACAACACATTTGACAATTGTGTGAAATAGACAAGTTTCGTTCTTTGAAAGACACAAACTACAAAATCTCACTCAAGAAAAAATAGTCAGCATAATCCCTTATTGATTAAATGAAGAGAGTTTGTAGTTAGAAACCTTCCCTCAAAGACAATTCCAGGCCTAGATAACTTCACTGGTGAATTCTGTCAAATATTTAGGGAAGAAAACAACAGACTTAAAGTTGAAAGACTGAATGCTTTCTTCTAGGATTACAAAGATTAAACATGTCCACTCTTACCACTTCTAGTCGATATTGTTCTACTAGTCAACATCAATCCCTGACATAGAAAATATAAACAACATCCAGATCACAGAGACAGAGGTAATATTATCTTTATTTGCAAACGGTATGATTATCTATGTATACAATACTATATAATCTTAAAAATACTAGAATAAATCAGCGAATTTGACCAGGTTACAGAACATAAGATGAAAATGCAAAAAGTAAACAGTCAGAAATTGAAATAAAAACAATGCCAGCTGTAATTCTATCAAAAATATTTCTAAACAATCAGAAATTGAAATAAAAACAATGCCAGCTGTAATTCTATCAAAAATATTAAGTACTTAAGGAGAACTTGGAAAGAGATATAGAAGACTTGTAAACATAAAATAATAAAGCATTGGTAAGAAAATAAGGAAGACCCTATGTAAACTAACAGATATATTTTGTTGATGGTTTGGAGACTAAATATTATAAAGATTTCAATTACCCTCAAATTGATCTGTAGATTCAACACAATCCAAATTATTAACCCAGCAGATTTTTTATTTTTTAATAGAAATTGCCAAGCTGATGTAAAAATTCTATGGAAATTCGAATAGCCATAGAATTCTATGGAGATTAAAATAGCCAAAATGACTTTGAAAAGGATGAGTGAAATTGGAGTTTCTTCTAATTTTATGACTTGTTTTAAGCTTGTAGGAATCAAGTCCGTGTGGTATTTGCAATAAGATACACAAATAGATGAATAGAACAAAAAGAAATAATAGAAAGTAACAGAAGTAGACCCACAAATATGTGGCCTTTTTTACAAATATGCAAAGGCAAATCAGTAGAGAAAGAGTAGCTTTTACAGAAAATGGAATTGGAGTAATTGGCTACCTATAGAAAAAAAGAACCATTCTTTTAACCATGAACACTTCTTTTTAACATTACACTTAATGTAAAAAAAACTAATAACACTTATGAAAGAAAGTGTATTAGAACATTTTTGTGACTTTCAGTAAATGTAATATTTCTTTGATGACACCAAAAACAACCCATGAAAAAACGAAGAGATTAATTTGTCTTCAGTGTTTTGAAAATACTGTTAAAACATTGAAAAGAACATTCACATGGTTGGAGAAAACATTGTGATTAAGAAATTATATTTAAAATGCATAAGAAACTCTCAAAACTCAATAATATTAATCAAAAAATGAATCTAATTAATACTTGGCAAAATATTCAAACAGATCACTGAAGATAGACTCCAGTACACTATTGGTGGGAATGTTAATACATCCTCTGGAGAACGATGTGGGAATTTCTCAAAGAACTAAAAATGAGTTATCATTCAATCCAGCAATCCCCCTATGGTGTATCTACCCTAAGGAAAAATAAATACATATATTAGAAAGGTACCTGCACTTGACTGTTCAGTGTAGCACTATCAGCAATATCAAAGATATGGAATCAACTGAGTGTCCACCAACAGATGATTAGACAAAAAAAAAAAGGCAGTACTTTTACACAATGGAATACTATTTATCCCATAAAAAATGCAGCAACATAGGTGAAACTGAAGGCCATTATCTTAAGTGAAAAAGTCAGGTGCATAAAGGAAAATATTGTGTGTTCTTATTTAATAGGGAGCTAAATAATGTATACATATGGACATAGAGAGTGTAATGATAGATAATGGACACTTGGAAGGGTGAAGATGGGGAAACGATGATGAGAAATCACTTCCTGGGTACAATGTGTGTTATTGGGGTGATGAATGCCCTAAAAGCCCTAACTTGACTCTTATGCAATCTATGCATGTCACAGAATTGCAAATGTATCCCATAAATGTATACAAATAAAAGATACACAAATGTCAAATAAGCACATCAAAAACATGCATTAGTGAAATGTAAATTAAAACTACAATGAGATTCCATTATGTACCTATTAGAATGCTTAAATTCAAAAGACAGACCATGTTAAGTGTTAGCAAAAGGAACTGGAACTCTCACATATTTCTGGTGGGAATGCAAATAGTAGAACTAATTTGGAGTATGACCTGGTAGTTTCCAAAAAATGTTTGCAATATACGTTTTATATAATCCAGCCATTCCACTATTACATATTAACCCAAGAGGAAGTAAAATCAGACAAAAAAGAAGCCATGCACACTGTGTGACTCAATTTGTAGAGAAGTTGGAAAATGTAATTATCTGTAGTGATAGTAAATCTGTGGTTGCCTGGGGCTGGGGCATGAAGGGGTAGGAAGGTAGGAGTTAAAAAGTTCATAAGCAAACTTTTGGTGATGATGAATATATTTACAAGCCTTGGTGTAGTGTTGGTTTCACAAATGTATAGTATGCCTAAACATATGAAATTGCACACAAGTATTTTCAGTTAATTGTAGTATAATTATACTTTAAAAGAACTATTCAAACAAACAACAAAACAAAAACTTTAGTACTAGTTTATAAGAATCACAGGGGCTTTGTTGAAGATCAGATGGTCATAAGTGTGTGATCTTATTTCTGGGCTCCTTATTCTGTTCCATTGATCTACATGCCTGTTTCTGTATTAGTACCACATTGTTTTGGTTATTGTAGCCCTGTAATATAGTTTGAGGTTGGTTATGTGGTTCTCCCAGATTTTTTTTTTTTTTGCTTAGGATTGCCTTGGCTATGAAGGCTGTCTTTTGGTTCCAGATGAATTTTAAAACAGTTTTTTTCTAGTTTAGTGAAGCATGCCATTGGTAGTTTAATAGAAATAGCATTAAATCTGTAAACTGCCTTGGGCAGTATGCCCCTTTTAATGATATTGTTTCTTCCAAGCCATGAGCATGGAATGTTTTCTCTATTTGTTTACATCATCTCTTACTTTTTTGAGCAGTGTTTTGTAATTATTGTTGTAGAGATCTTTCACCTTTCTGATTAGCTGTATTCCTGTGTATTCTATTCATTTGTGCCAATCATGAATGGGACTGCCCTCTTGAGTTGGCTCAAGGCTTGGTTATTTTTGCTGTATAGGAATGCTTCTGATTTTTGTATGTTGATTTTGTATCTTGAAACTTTGCTGAAATTATCAGCTGTAGGAGCTTTTGGACTGAGACTATGGGGTTTTCTACATATAAAATCATGTTGTTGGCAAAAAGGTATAGTTTGGCTTTCTCTCTTTCTATTCTGGTGTCCTTTATTTATTTTTCTTGTCTGATTGCTCTGGCTAGGACAACCAATACTATGTTGAATAGGAGTGGTGAGAGAAGGCATCCTTGTCTTGTGTTGATTCTCAAGGGAAATGCTTCCAGCTTTTGCCCGTTCAGTATGATGTTGGCTGTGAGACAAAAGCAGGCAATGGAGAAAAGACCCCTTTCAACAAATCGTGCTGGTATAACTGGCTAACAGAAGACTGAAGTTGAACCCTTTCCTTCTACCATACACAAAAATCAACTCAAGATGGATTAAAGACTTAAATGTAAAACTACAAACTATAAAAACCCTGGAAGACAACACAGGTGATACCATCCTGGACATAAGAATAAGAAAGATTTCATGACAAAGACACCCAAAAGCAATTGCAAGGAAAGCAAAAATTCACATATTTCATCTAATTAAACTTCAGGGCTTCTGCTCAGCAAAAGAAATTATCAACAGAGTAAGCAAACAACCTACAGAATGGGAGAAAACATTTGCAAGCTATGCATCTGACAAAGGTCTAATATTTAGCATCTATAAGGAACTTAAGCAAATTTACAAAAGAAAAACAGCCTCATAAAAAAGTGGGCAAAGTATCTGAACAGATACTTGTCAAAAGATAACATACGTGTGGCTAATAAGAATTTTAAAAAAGCTCAGTAGCAATGATCGTTAGAAAAATACACATTAAAACCACAATGAGGTATCATCTCACACCAGTCAGAATGGCTATTTCTAAAAAGTCAAAAAATAACAGATATTGGAGAGGTTATAGAGAAGAGGGAATGCTGATACACTGTTGGTAGAATTGTATATTAGCCCAAACATTGTGGAAAGCAGTATGGTGATTCCTCAAAGAACTAAACGGAGAACTACCGTCTATTGGGGGGAATAGGGGAGGGACAGTGGTGGGGGAGCTGGGAAGGGATAGCATGGGTAGAAATGCCAAATGTGGGTGAAGGGGAGGAAGGCAGCAAAACACACTGCCACGTGTGTACCTATGCAACTATCTTGCATGTTCTGCACATGTACCCCAAAACCTAAAATGCAATAAAAAAATTAAAAATATTTAAAAAAAGAGAACTACCATTTGACCCAACAATGTAATTACTGAGTATATACCCAGAGGAATACAAATCATTCTACTGTAAAGACACATTTGCGTGTGAATGTTCATTGCAGCACTCTTCGCTATAGCAAATACATGGAGCCAACCTAAATATCTATCAAAGATAGATTGGATAAAGAAAATATGGCACATATACACCAGGGAATAGTATGCAGCCATAAAAAAGAATGAGAGGATATATTTTGTGGGACCCTGAATGGAGCTGGAAGCTATCATCCTTAGCAAACTAACACAAGAACAGAAAACGAAATACCACACATACTCATAAGTGGTAGCTAAATGATGAGAACTCATGAAAATAAAGAAAGGAAGAGTAGATCCTGGGGTCTATTTGACATGGAAGGATGGGAGGAGAGAGACGAACAGAAAAACTGTCTATTGGGTACTAGGCTTAATACATGGGTGATGAAGTAATCTGTACAACGAAGCCCTATGACATGAGTTTACCCATATAACTAACCTTTACATGTACTCCCAAACCTAAAATAAAAGTTAAAAACAGATAAGAGGGGAAGTTTGACCGAAAGATTCTTTTCTAAGTCTTGGATGGACTCTGAAATCTTTATTATAAAATAAGCTCTCCTAGTTGATTCTGCTGCAGAATGTCATAGCCCTAACCTTGAGAAACAATGCTTTATAGAGATGTCTGCTAAGCCCACAAGTCTAAGTTCAATGTGCCCAAACCAAAAGTTAGCATGCCACTTAAAGAGAAAAAAAATGAGTTCAGATCAGATAAGAAGAGTCATAACCATTGGAACAAATTCGTTTGCTATTTCACGTTTGTACTTGTTGGGTAATGGCTGGTGGTAAGTTGATCAATGTCATGATTTTAGCACAAGGCAAAAGAAGAAAGAAAAGTTATGTAAATTGTTGATCCTCACTTTTTTTCCCCACACAAAGCTGGAGATAATCCATCTCTTCAAAATTGTTAAAGGATTAATTATTGTGTGAAAAATCATATACTACAATGCCTCTTCAACTTTTAGAAACTGTCTGAATAGAATTAATATTTAGTGATTATTTTTTAATCCTGATTTTAGGGTTTTAAATGATTGTTCTTTACTTTCTTATATTTTCAATCTTATTTCTTTTGATTTATATTACTATTTATTTTTATTAATATTTTTTCTCTTTAGATTTTATTTTAAACACATTACATGTGTCACTTGAAAGACTGTCTTTCACCAGAAAGATAGGCTGGACTTATGTGTGTGCATGAGCCAATGCTGAGTTTTCTTCTATGGTAAAAAGCAGAGCCCTTTTTCTTCTGTGGTGAAAAAAGGATCTGCTGCCTTAGCAGTCTAAAAAGACCTCAACATCAGTCTTATGGTCCTGGATTATCATGTTCAAAGGCCAGCTTCAAAGCATTTGGCTTATTTTCAAATGAAAATCTTGAAGGTGGCTGAGTGGACCTATTGTTGTCCCTTCTGTGCAATTAACTGGGTATCTTCTCTGGCATCCTGAACACATAGTACCTGTTTGGAGTAGCCATCAATGCTGATGATATTTTAGTCTATTCCACCAGTATCACCTATTTCTACTTAACCACTTCTTCTGAATCATCTTGGGAAGATCACAGCGACACCCTTTGCCGCTGAGATTCTCTCCATGGGTACAGAGTTAGTAGGGGATTTTCTTTTCTGGCAGTCTCTAAATGGTGGAAATAAATCTCTCTACTCTTCCAAATGAGAAAGCATTCTCAAAAACCAAAGCTATCCAGAACTTCATTAGTAAATGACACTCCCAGAATTTTATACCTCTCTTCCTCACCCTAATCATTAATCAAACAAGAATTTTTCAGCTACCCAAGCCCCTTTCTAGGTCCTTTCTGCTGAGCCCGATTTTCTCTGATCCCAGGTGGGCATTCATGGCTAAACCTGAGGTGTTCAGTTTGGCTTTCCTAGGTTTTACAGTCTCCCAATGACTTCTTTCTAACGCAGGGTATAGTTTGATTTCACCCTCAACGCTCCGTCTCTCATCAGTATGGATTCTGTTTCCAGAAGGCTCGTATGTCAGTCGGTTTAAGTTAGAATGGCACTTGTTGAGGTTTCAGTTGATCAAGTCAATCTTGCGTTAGTCCTAGCAAACAAATATTTTCTTCTTCTTTGCCATGCAATGGACTCTGTTACTTCGAATAAGTTAAGAGCACCTCTGTGGCTCCCCAGTGCCTAGCCCAGGAATAATGAATTGCTGCATAACTGGTTGTGTAGTGCTATTTATGATACTATTATAGCTCATGGTGTACTGAGGATATTTGGTTACTTCTCTCCTTACATTCTGAAGACAGTAAATGTGCCTGATTCATCTTTTGAATCCTCATGACTCAGCACAGTCCTAGGGTTATATTAAGTATTCAGCTGATGTTTAACGATCACTTCATTGTCTAATTTTTTTATATAACATAATCTTTACAAAACCCCACATGACACGTGTTCACCTATGTAACAAACCTGCATGTCCTACACATGCCTGCACACCCCTGAACTTAAATGTTAAAAAACCTCAAGAAACACTAATTTTATTCAAGTTCCTTTAATGAGTACTTGTTACAATAAAAGAGGTATAAGGTTCTGTTCCCAAATCCAAACCACTTTTTAGCTTAAATCTTGAGTTTCTCTGAATTACCTGATTTGAAGTAATTCTCTTTATACTTGAAAATGGTTTCATTAAAATGTTTGAGATTTAAAAATATGCACTGCAAGAAGCATACAACAAACATTCTGAGAGAACAAAACTAGTTGTAAAAAAATAACATAATTTACCAGTAAACCCACTCTTATAGAAATGTGCAAAGCCTTTCCATGTAAAACGTTTTGTTGTAAACTGAGCACCTATTTTTATAACTTAGCTTCCCATGGAGAAGTAACTGCTTGCATGCACTATGTATCCATAGCATACATAGAAGGCTCGGTCTTCTCAATGTAATAACAGCTCACCACTCTTCTATCTGTGTTGTAATGAATTTGATTACAAAGATTTTCTCTGATGGATTCCAAAGTTAGCCAGAACTTTTAATGTCAAGATGAAAAAGCATATAATTTCCTTCAGTTCCTTCACCACAGGAGGCTAACTCCACAATTTCCCTCATGTTTCTCATTCAGAAAAAAAAGAAATAAATTTGTGTTCAGAATTATTTGATGATTGCTTCTTGGCGCTGATGCTTCAGTTACTGAAGTCAACACGGCTCTTACAATTTTCTCAGGTCGGGTTATTGACTTAGGGTTGTATAAGCTTTTTTTGTCTGGTGGCTGGATTTTCACTGATAATGACCTTCCCTTGATCGTCTTCTAGATCCTAGTTAGACAGAAAGGAGAATGTAGAGACTGTAAATGTGAGAACATTTTAAAATTTAAGAATATTTTATTCTCTGCATATCTATCAGAGGTCATTATTTTTTATTGTAATAAACTTTAGATTATGTTTTCTTTATATCCTCAGCTTACAGTCAAGCAAATATTATATTTTGGTCAAAAGTATATAAACATAATAATTTTAATTCCTTAGAAACTTTGTGTTGATTTGGATATTTACATAGATTTACTGATACATTATTTAGTTAAAAAATCTGGGCAGTTGATCTTTCACTTTCAAAGGTCTACACATTGGATTGGCTTCAGGTAAGATGTTCTTATAGTGCATCGATAAGCCTTGCATCTTCTTTTGACTATTAGTATGTAATTATCACAGAAATTCCAAACTTGTAATTGCGAGCTTGTAATTTACTCTAGGTTTCACAAGGGAAATTCTTGCTCTCTCAATGTATCAGAATGTAAGATATCTTAAGTGGAGGGATAGAAAATGCATATAGAGTGATTATAAAATAAACGTAATGCATATGTGAAATATACATATATAATCTACACATTTAAATAAACATTTTGTAAATAGCTCAATTGATGATTTTTTTGTATGTATACATTTCTTATTTACTTATGTCTCAAACTGTAGCATCATCACACGTAATAACATTTTTAAGGATTCAGATCCACCTGCAATCTACATTTGTCTATCTCTGATAGTCAAAAATATATTTTCAACTTAGCACTTATGTATGCAAAATTATATGTATTCTTAACTTTATGCAAACAAAATTATATATAAATATAATTTTGGACTCTAATGTATATACCTAAATTATATATATGTATATATATTTGAAGGTTATTCACTTGAAGTCTGTATCTCAAGGGTCCAATATGCCTACCAGCTTGCATGAGTATACTGGCCTTTCCCTTACTATTTGTTATTAGAGTCTACTGATAGTATAGAACATGAGAAATGTATTTTCTGATTGTTATCAAAATACTTAGCATCAAAACTGGCTAACTTTTCTCTCTGATTGACAACAAGTTTTAATAAAATACTTTAAAAGAATTTCCTATTCTTTGATTTCCTTTCATATAGCAAAAGAGGCCATATACACACATTACTATAGCCAATACACTTACCTTGAACTCTTTTATTGGCTTGTAACTTCCTCACAGGTGTATCTAAAATTAAATTGTTATAGTTAGAAATACTTTGCAATTATGGCTAAAATCAGGCAAGAGACCATGGTTAAACAGAAAAGCATAAAGTTTTGAATAAACATCCCTTAAACATGAAGAATTTTTTAATAGTAAACTTTATGATCCTGAGAGTTTCACATTGACAAAGGACAGTGTTTTCCATATATCACAATGAATGCTTCTTAATTGCAAAGCACATTGTTTCATTATGGATTTTGGAGCCCCAAATAATGTGCCATTTTTGCAGAGTAAATGACTTACGTGATTTTTTTCAGCTGTTTTGTAAAAAATATTACCTTATGATGAAGGGTTATTAAATGTCATATAAGGTTTAGCACAAGTATCTTCCAAGAGTTAATCACCCATCTTTGCAGTCATACCTACTTGTAATGTATGCCTCTGTAAAATTCTCACTAAAACCAATTTGTGGTTGCTTTATTGTACATGAGGACAACAAAATAGCATTGACGGAATGACTCTAGTAATGTTATAATAAGCTTTCAGTAAGATATGCCATCACCCTTATTCCACCCCCCAACCTGATTCAGTGTTAATCCTATGAGAGCCCTTTAAAAAATTAACTAATAAAAGCTTTTATGTTTAAGAAGTGCAAGTATTTCAAAACTGTGCTGTTTTGTGTTGTTATATTTGTAACGTATTTCTCTGTTCTCCTGTTTTTCTTTGGTTCATTGACAAGACTACCTGGTAGGCCTAAATTCACATTTTCACTCAGTTTTTGGGCATTTAGGATCAAAAAGTAAATATGGTTTCTATAGTGGCTTCATTTTTCTACTTATCTTTTAAATTTTTTTTCTACAAATTTTGACTTTTTTAATATATACCATATATACTCAGCATGAAGTCAGTTTTTTTATTACATATATATATTTTTCAATTCTCTGACATCCTATAAAAAGTAAGCAATGAAACTATCACCATGAACAGTTTTGTCTATATGACAGTAAGTAAATTTAAAAAAAATTCAAAAAATTTATATATTCTGTTTCTGTCTACTTAGAACATTTTCACATGTCTTTTCCCCAAAATATAAGGCATATAATCATTTATAAAACCACATTAACACTAGAGTAAAATATAGAACTATAGAAAAATCTTACTGTATTGGATAATGGAGAGAAGTCTGTGTAGAACAGCCAACTCTGAATTATGGAATATTCTCAAATAGGTATAAATAGATGTAAATATAAATATTTCTTAACTTCAGGTTTATTTGGTAACAAAATAATGACTTCTAAAAGATTGTCAAGAACAGACAGATCCAACCTTTAATTGGTGCGCAGGTGCATTGTTTATAGTGGACTTATTAAATTCCAAATAGCAGTCAATTGTATAATTTAAAACTGGATCATAGAAATATTTACCATATTCATTTTCGAAACAAGCAAGTGTGCTCAGATTTCCTTTCATTATTTTATAGCATCCAATTAATCAGTTTTTGCTATGATAATATTCAAGAATAAAAAACGTTCAATGTGTCAAACAAATATTTTGAAAGAACAACTTGATTAATGTGTAGCAAACAGGTTTGCTCTCAGCAGCTCTCTGTTATGTCAACATGAGTGAGAGTTATACTAGGTCATGTCTAGAGCAGCAAAACTTGGTAAGATAAACCAATTATCGGAATAGCTTAGCATAAAGAACCACCCTACATCTTGTTTTCTGAAACATGCAAAGTGCTCAGCTCAATTATTTGAACATTTTATTTTCTTGTTTGTTTTTTTGTACGTTTCCATGACTATGACTATCGAAATTTAAAGTTGAACATTACTTAATTGACCACGTTAATGTCAATTGATGATTCTGAGAGTAACAGTTGATGACAGCTTACTCTCTGCCGAACATTGTTCTAACAGCTTGTGGTATGTTAACTCATTTACACTGTAGGTAACATTACTATCCTCACTTTCAGAAGGAAACAAGCAAGAAAACAACTGATTTGGGATTGAGTCGGAGCTCATGTTGAATGCAGACCTACAACCTGATCTACTATTCTCTATAGAGGTTGTAAATCTTAACCTGTCATATTGACAGATTTGCCAAAACCTTCCAAAATGACTTTTTTTTGTTGTTCCTTTTGACATAGACTGTTATTCTCCTTTAATTGCTTGGGTGGTTCAGAATGCATAGTTTTAAGGTAAGCACAAAAAATTCTATGCATTTAGGGAGAATTATTTTCAGTTAAAATCTTGAAAGGGTATCAGTGACAAATTGCAACATCAGTACTCAAGGAACCTCTTAGCCATGTTAACAGTCAGGACTTAAATGGTTGAGAAATACACTCAAATTATTAAAAGTACAAAAATGTACTACATGTACCACAATGTGCACAATATGAACTGTTTAGATAAAAAAATGAGTTTTAGGAAAAACTTATTCAGATGGAGATCATGGTTCAGATATGTATTAATTGGCCAGACCTTGAAAAATATTTCCTTGCATAATGTAATCTTTATCAGCTTCTTTTATCAATGTCCCTTAGGATCTAGACGAGGGGACACTTGTGACTCAGTAATAACCTGATGATTTTAGATAGCTAGGAAAAAGAAAACAAGCATATCCAATTATTGCTGGTACTAGTAACTACTGCATCTAGTGTCTTTCCTACAAAAAGCAAAGCCTTGGAAATGGTTTGATAAAAACTTGTTATGTTTTTATGTTTTTTCATAATGCCACAATAATTTATGTGGCATTGTGAAAACTGGTGCCTTACAGATATGTAGAGAGATCAGACACTGGGAACTAAAGGAAAAAACCTCTGGAATGAACAGAGACAAGAGCCAAGAAAGGAGTCCATTAATTAAAAATTGAATGTCATATTCTTAACTTGTAGCAGTTATATCTTTTCTTGGCTGAAACAATTCTTTAGTATTTAACTGGATTGTTCATAGTGGCTTCAATAATAGGGGCTTATCAAAGAAGAAAACATACTTACCTAAAATTTAAGCCTAAATAAATTAAAGCAATATAAACAGATGCAGCTACTAATTTATTGATTCCCTAAAAAGCACTACCATTCTACAAAGCTGCTTACTATGGCAAGGACTAAAAGAAAAAGAAAAGAATCCAATTTAATCTTCATAATGTGTTTGTCTCTTCCCTCAAATCCTTCCATTTTTTTCCTAGCAGACAGTTGGGCATTTGAGGGTTGATAGTGAATTCTTTGTTAGATTTTACAGGAATCTTTGGTTCCCTTATGGCTCTGGTGTGCTATGTACTCTTGGCATTCTGGGAGGAAACTTGTATTTTTCAGACAAATATATTTCTATTGAGGGAAAGTTCAATCATTGATTGAATTTAAAAAATTTTAAACGATCACTGTTAAATTTCTAAATACTATTTAAGAGATTTTACATTTATTAAACTACAGAATATAGAAATAATAATTGCTAAAACATAGAAGGTCCCAAGATAATTTACATTTTCTTGAACATAGTGATACAGTTTTTAAAATTATAAGCTGAAAAGCCATCTGGACTCTGTTTTGGATAAACGTGGAACTTCAGTTATGCTTTTCAATTAATAGCGTGTTTCAAGGAGCCTATTTGGTTTTTCTAAAGAATTTAAATACCTGTTTCACAAAAATCATTTTTCAGCTTAATACTTTCCTTGTTAAAAAATGAAGTATAAATTTATTTATCCAATGCAAGTAATCCAACTTATATATATATATATATATATATATATATATATGTTGTGATTGTGTATATATAAGTTGTGTGTGTGTATATATATATATATAAGTTGTGTGTATATATATATAAATATACACACACAACTTATATATGCACAAACACAACATCTTTGAATAATTACTATGTAGAGTTTGTGTAAGATTTTGAATTCTTTTTTCTTTGTTCTTAAGGTCCATTTAATGCCACAGACAGAGAACATTCCATAAAAGATTAAGATTAATTTTATATGCAAAATAATTTATATCTTCAGGTATAGATTATCACTCAATCTGTTAGAAGAAACAGATACTCATTCCCAAGAATATAGTTTTGGAAAAGAAAGTTACTAAATGCACTGTTTTTGGCTATATCTATGCATAAGGAATCTAAAGACATGCCTTGATTGCTGTTATGGGGGCAGTGAATATAATTTTTTAAATATAAAAATTACATTAAATTTGGGCTTGTTTAACAACTAGCAATTTAACAATTATTCCCCTTTAACATACTTAAAACCTCCTTAAAATTATCTGAATCAAAGCAAAAAAAATATTCATTGCTCCCCAAGCTTTATACCATAGAACTTTTTAAAGACTGTTTAAACTAGTAATCATTGCTTCATAACTATTAGTTACCTCTGAACCAATCCATTTATTAAGACAAGAGCAGATGTTGTCTTTTTTAAATCTAATTAAAAGAAAAACCTGCTTCAGTCTTTAAAAAGTTGAACTCAGTCACTAGAACCTGTTAAGGGGGTTAGTCGTTGTCCTTTTACTAACCTCCCTGAAGCAGTCTTTTAATTTCTTCATCTTCAAATAAATGATCATCACCACCTTCAATGAATTTGGTGACCTTGGTGACCTCTGAGAGGATACATGTTTATAGTAGAAATTGATTTATATGACAAAATAAAGACAGCAGATTTGACGTGATAAATAATGGCATTTGCCCAATCATGAATTCAGTTCTTTCACAATTTTTAGTACCATTTTCTGACTTACTAATTTTCTTATAAAGTTGTCAAACAAAATACTGTATAAACGTATGACTGCCACTTATGCTTAATTCCTTATTTTTGTGCTTTTTTCTTGTTGGTATGGAAATGAACAATAGAATGAGACAGGGTAGAAAACATGTAGAATGCCTCACACGTTATTTTGGACTTGGATATGGATAGCTTAGGTAAAGTCACGATCTTATTTTTCTAGAAATACTGACCTTCTTGCAACAATTTCTTCAGAGTTTCTTCTGTTTCTCCACCTCCGGTAGAAATCCTAGTGTATTTTATTTCAGGACCTAAGAGAAAGACAATGAGAAAGGTCTAAAACAGAAGTAGGCAAACTTCTTCTGAGGAGTGAGAGAGAGTAAGTATTTTACACTTATGGGCCATGTAGTCTGCGTTGCAATTGTTCAACTCCGATACTTCAGTGTGAAAGCAGCCTTAGACATATATAAATGGATGGACATGACTGTGTTCCAATAAAACTTTATTTACAGAAATAGGTGGCACCAGCCATACTTGCTCACTAATTGTTTGAACAAATACTTAAAGAATAACTTAATTAAGAATTTTAGGCTACTTTAGGCCAACTGGACTGCTAATTTGGAAGTCAGATGCACAGGTTTACTAAAATTATTGATCAATAGTTTTGTATAAACTTGCTTCTATTTTGGCACGTAGATGTACAGACCTTAAGATTAATGGAAGCTCAAAAGAGGAAATGGTTTTTCTTCTAGAATCCTCTAACTCATTAACAAACAGTAAAGTGAAGATGGTATATCACATCAATGGTATATCAAATTACATGCATGGATGCATACATGTAATAAAAATAAATGCTTTTAGATTTGTCTACAAATTTTCAATTCAGAGTAAAACATAGATTACATATTTAGAATAATATTCTTTCTGCCAAAATATGAGGTAACTTTAGTAACCACCATGAAAATGACTTGTTTCTTTAATGATGCTTATATTTGGTGATTAACTATAATTTGATATTTCTAATCTGGGCAGATTTTCATGTATGGAACTAGTGGGAATTAGTGGCTACCTGTAATGATTCGTTCTTCTCGTGTCTCTTTTTCAGTTATTTCCACAGGCACTCCATCAATGATTTTGGTGTATTTCTTAATAACTGGCTCTGAAAGTAGGGGAATACAAATACATTTGATTTACCCTCATGTAGTGGCTATGCATCCATAAGCTAGACATTGTAATGATTAACTACATTTCTAAAAATATTACCATTTAGGATTCAGTCGTAAACATTTTTAGAACATATCTCAAATAACTTCAGATCAATAGGGATCCATAACGTAATATCTATATCCTGAATATTGGTTGAGTGAGAGGGCCATTTGACATGCTAACTCTCCGTGTCATACTTGTTTTCTGGCTGTGGAATGAATATTTAGTGAGAGTCCAGGGAGTTATATATCATCGGAATGGGAGTCCTATCATAAATCCTAGTAGAGGGGTGGCTTATTAGAGACTTACACAATGGTCTTTTTTCCTACCATTTCTGAGTCTAATATTTCCCTTTATGCTGACATTAGTGTTACAATTTTATGTAACAAACCTCACTTGTATATGCGAAAATCATGACAGTTTTGTTGGGTGACTTAATAGTTAAATTAATTCCAATTAGATCCATTAAAAGCTAGCTATATTTTATTTCTGACCAGCTAATAAGAACTTATAGCTGAGAAAATAATTCCCACAATTTATATAAAGTAAGAACAAAGAGAAAATATCAGATGTTCAATATTTCTAAACCAACACTATTTCAAAATAATCACAGCGAAGCTAGTCAGCACCAGGAAATATACGAAACGCACCTCCATGGATCACTTCAGTTATTGTTTCACCTTCTTTAATCAGTCTGAATTCAGGTTCACCTTCAATTTTGACTTTTGTTTTAGTGGGTCCTGGGACATTATTTTAGAAGACAAATTATCGTGTTAAAGGAGTCCTTTAAATTTACCAGAACAGGACATTTATTTCAACATTCCGTGTCACTCAACTCAAATGTCAACGTGGTTTTGGGCTTTATGAAGTCAGTTTTAAACATTTCCCATTGTCTTCTAATTAGACAACAGTCTATCGATGTGCAACTAAAATTACTTTCAACTCCTTTAGCTTTTAGACTGATGTATAAATCCGTCTATTTGTTGGTTGTTATAAAGTATGATTACACAAAATAATATATGTGGCTACACTGTAAATCATACAGCATGTACACATTTGTGTTTCTCTCATAACTGGTGTGGATCCCACTTTATCATACTGATATTATCTTGTTACTTTTTCCTTATTACAATTTTTCATTTAAATTTTAAAATCACTCAGTACCTTATGTTTTTGATCTAGCGGGCATAGGAGTGAATATAAGAAAGTATTAAATGTATACCTACCTTTAAGATGCTGAGTGCCAGGTTTTATGAGGAAAAGAATTTGAGTACTTACCTTCTATATGAGAATAATACAAAATTAACCAATTAATAGTTAAACAGTCCTTCAAACGCAAAAGATAAACTAGTGTTGCATTTGACTTGCAAAATGATTTTGCTAACACAGAAAATCATTTTGAAGGTTAGAAAGCTGCTTACTACATTAGTTAATTAAGATTGTTTCACAAAGGAGTAAGAAAAGTAAGTTCAGTACATTTAACTCATACTGTAATAGCCTTCAATAGTGGAATGCAACCATTTTTTCGCTTGTCTTTTAGAGCGGTTTTTTTTTTTTTTTGGCTTGTTCAGAAATTGTCAGTGTACATGATTACCAGAACTAAACCAGCCTAGAACAATCCAAAATAATAAAAATAAAAGTAGTCTTTTTACTCATAAATATTTTATGCCATAATATTTGATACACAAGGCCAAGGGATATTGACTACAAAACATAAAGCCAGGTTTTTAAGGTCTGGTAACTTCAAAAGAAAGCACACCTAAGGAATTTAAGAACCAAAAACGAGTTAATAAAATATCTAAATCAATATTTCTTTGGAAAAGCCAAAGTGAAATTTTGGCAACATCCTTTATAGTTAAGCTCTATGAAAGAAGAAGGAAAGTACCCAGCACAATAGCTGCTCAAAAGCTATTTGTTGAATTCAATTTTAGCTGATTTATTTGTAATTCCAAAATGTTGTTATGTATCTTTTATAAGAGGCATCTTAAAATTGTGTCCTGGAGTTTAATTTATTTAGTAAGAATTTAAAAGTCATCAATAGATCTGTAATTGTTCAAACAGTAAGAAGGAAATGCCAGTAGCAACCTTGGAAGTTGTAAATTGCTGCTAAGATAAATATTTGTTTCCTTCATTATGCTACACAGGAGTGTAATTCCTGAATTTTTGAACTCAAGTTGTTAATGAGTAGGTGACACAACTCCATTTTTTCATCCATGTTCCCTTTATAAGAAGAAGCCAAGTAGAGTTGATAGTCCAGTGTGATCTTAACTGAAGAAAGATTAGTAGGATAGAATCCTACTGACAAAGATTGAGGAGATAAATGAGTTGAATAAAGAAGCTTCAAGGAGAAGAATCTTTGAAAATAAGAAAATAGCACATTTAAATAATTTCAGATAAAGAAGCTGTGCACAAATTATAGTGCAAAATTTTAGAGAATCTGATTTTTTCAAAACAGGACAAGATTTTATTTTAAAATCAATTATATTATCAAAGATCATTGTGTCATGTTTCATGACAATGATCAAGGAATATATTTTCAACAAAAGTTTCTGATTAATTTCTTCTTAAAATACGAAATTCTCTTCATTACTATATAAAGTTAATTAAATAATTATAGTATTTTTTAAAAAGCAAGGACAGATTTCAAGGAACAACTCAATTTTAAGTCTCAAGAATGTATACTAATATGATAAATAAGTAGCTAGGAAATCCATTTTTACTTATGTGCTTTCAATGCATCAATTTAAATGAATGGCTTACTTTATATAAGTATTCAAGAAATTACCTTCTCAATACACCAAAAGAAATAGCAAAATCAAAGATAATTACAATTATAGCTTTCCAAAGATTCAATCAAAGATATAATCTGTTCTCTTTCTGGAAGACTGTTTCTACCCTTCTTATAGCGCAAAGAAGATAACTAGTTGTTTTCTGGGTACGTTGCCGCATTAAGACGCTTATATATGAAAATTTTTAGAAATTTAAGTTGTGATCCTTGGACATAATTAAAATACGTGAAATGAAAGTAACATCAAAGATGTTCAGTAGGCTAACAAAGGATAAGAATATAGAGATAAGTGACTGCTTATTTAATGTTCTAGGATGAAACATCAGGAGAGGAGTGTGTGTGTGTGAGTGTATGTGTGTGTGTATTATAGATATATTTCATATATAATATATATGTGCATATTTAAGAGTGTGTTCAGGACTGGAATTAAGTATTTTAAAAATTGATGCACTGCATAAACTACTTCGTTTTTCTTCTAATTCTGATGGTCTAATTAAAAAATATCTCATGTATGGCTGTAATTTTAAAAGCTTTCATAAAACATAGCTTGTATGCTATCTTAAGCTACAGAATGAGAAATGCCTGTAGTTTTTTTGGAAGAGCTTCTTGTATTGTTACAAAAAAGAACATGTGGGAGATTGGAAACAAAGCAACAAAAAGCGTATAGAGTCTGAAGGAGTCTGACTAAAGTGAAAAAAAAAACCTCATGATATATTTGTTTAGTGAATATCTGGGTACTAGTGTTAAGGCAATGCCAATTAGATTCAAATTAAATCAAGTACAAGCAAATGTACTGAAAGTATTAGGAATGCATCATCTACTTTGCTAAATAATTTGCACTCCGCATTCTTCAATTACTTGAGCATGCCATTGGTATAGATATATTTAATATGTTAGTTATTAAAAGAATGTAGATACATTCATAGAAATAGGTATTTTTATGGATGTTTTTATAATAAAAGGAACCATGTATAACATTGATTTTTACCTTCAGTTTTGATAATAGGATGAAGACTACTTTCAATCACTTTAATTTTTGGTTCCACAACTTTGGTTATAATTTTAGTTGCTGAAAGTATAGAAAGTGGAACATGAATGATATTTACATAAAGACCTGAACAAAGGTTTCTTTTCTTTGTCTCTGTAGAGTACTAAGGTACAGGTTGTGGTAATATATTCAGGCAGTCAGATACAAGAAAAATTCATGGTGCATAATATAATATCTTCTCATGTCCAGGTGTTGAACTCTGAAGTCCAGTGACTTGAATCTGATCCAGTGAAATATATACTCACAGACCGATAAATTCTATCTAGAAATCTGTAATTTTTAATTGTACCACTAAAACGCTTTACCTTCTTTTGTACTTCTTGATAATATTGGCTGCATTGCAACAGAAGACAAATATGATTAATGTCATGCAATTCATAATATCTTAAATTGCATTGCTGGATTCTTTCTCAATTAAAAGAAAAAAATGAAAAGAAAGCCTTTTAAAATGTTTGTCATGCATCTGGTAACAGTGACATAGAAAGGAAAAAATGAAAAACAGTTCAGAATACTTAAAAGTAAGAAGAAATTTCAGCCAGCCAGACATTTTGTTGAGCTCTATTCAACAAATATGATATGATCAGTATTTAAGTTATAGGCTAAAATGTCTTTAATTTTTAGTTTTGTTATCACTATATATTTTTTTAATTTAAAGGTATATATTTTAAATGTGTGTCATCTTCCTGAGTAAGATAATAGTCTATAAATTGAGCATTACATTTGCTGTTTGGGTGATTGGTTCACTAGAAACCCAAATCCCAGCATTACTCAACATATCCATCTAAAAAACCTGCATGTGTATCCCCCTGTATCTATAATAAAAGTAAATAAAATAAAATGTCAGTCAACTATTTGGTTGACTTTGGTTGTACTTATTAACTGGAAATGTGCCTCTGAAGCCACACAGCCAGAGCTGCTGGCTTTTTGTAATCTCTAATGAAAAGCCTTGAAAGATGGTTCTATTAGATAATGGGTCACACTAAAACTGTGCACTCAGATCACATGAACACAGCAGAGGCGAGATAGCACAGCTTCGGTTTCTGCAGTTCTCACCTTATGCTTATAAGATGTTTAGCTGTGTCAACTTTTTGAATTAATGCGGGATGTTAGCCTTCCTAGAGACTGTTTCAGCCTTATGTTTTATATTTTCAGATCTCTAATTGTGAAGCTCTAAAATGTAACAATCTTTGTATACAATTATTGGTTCCACAGGTGGTCTTGCTACAGAAGAACCTTTCCATGATGGTCGAATGCATAGGGGTCTCTATTGCGACTATCAAAATTGGTTAATTACTTTTAGAATAAATTTTTTACCTTATGTTAAGAAATTTGAAGTTTTGGAGGTTTAGTTCGTTGGTAGTTTTCATTTTAATCTTGATTTTCTGAAGACTTAGATAGTTTTGATAGGTGATGATATCTCAAGAGGATTAAATATTGATTTTAGTCCTCTCCAGGTTAAATGTTCCATATTTGACAGCTTATACCAAAACAGCATCCTTTCCCTCAACTATACACTTTAAAATGGATGTTATTTTGGGGATGAGCGTAATATGCAGTAAAAAATTAAAGGAATTTTAGAGACAAGTCAACAACAAAATATAAAATATAAAATTTGGTTTAATTTATCTTTACTTCTATTTGAAAATACTTCTTAATAACAGCATACCATGTAAAGAAGAGTAAAAGAAACATCTTACATTGGAATGTAAATGTCAGAGCTGTTTCAAGGCCTCAGGGTAGGTAGGGAAGGGTCATTGAACTTGTATAATTTCATAAAATGTAGCTTATGCTCTGTGAGTGAGGATGCAATTTAGTGGGAGAAAATAATTATAATATTTTTGCTCATTGTAGTCAAGATATTGCATTCACTTATATAGAAAGTAGTGAAACTAACATGGGTAAAGAAGGAAAACTAAAGAAATATAGTGCAAATGTGTGTGTGTGTGTGTATATTTATACCTTTGATGAAGAAAGACGGCATAACATGTCTGATGAATAGAGCCGTAAGTATTCTTTAATTTTTTTAAAACACATTTTTTTACAAAATTGTATTCCCATGATGAATCATAACTATTCTAATTAAATCTTTAATACAGTTTTGAGCTGGCCTGATCCTGGAATTGCATGTTATTATTACGTAATTGAAATCAACAAGAGCAGCAGACATTTTGTTTTGCTCCTTACATTAGCTTTACTCCTTTTCCATATCTAGTATAAGCTAAAGAGAAATTTTCTTAATTAAATAACTGGATGCTCATGGTATAAAATGAAATGATTTTCTAGCCAGAATCAATGCGGGGATTGAAGTAATGTTTTAGCTACTGATACATGTTGAGTGTTTAATCGGAGAGCCAAAACAAAATGAAAAGAATTTCTGCTTGAAAGCTACAGTGAAAGAAAGAAAAAGATACAGAAAAAGACACGATAGAAAAGACATCCTACCAGCTACACTTGTGAGAATGAAGTATCCTTTACCATTGTTAAGTAGTAGAGGTTTAATTTTGATAATCTGGTAGTGTCAGAGATCAAATAACCCTGGAATTTAGAAACTTTAGATTTGTCACATGTTTGTCCAATTTTGAATGGGAGAGTTTTTGAACTGCCACTTCATAAACATTGATATTTTTTAATACATGCTTCTCAGCCTGACCTTAGACAGCTCAGGGCTTGAAGGTGGCATGACAAAGTCTTTGGTAAGGTCATTTCTGTGTCCACACATCTGAATTTTTAGATATTTCTAGAGGCTCTTTATGCCATCTCTTCCCTTTATATGCCTTTTTTTCCCTGCCTCTTTGCCACACTAATATTATATTTTGCTATATTTCTCATATCGTATCATTCCTGTTTTTCCAGTGAGTGGGGAAGAAGTTCATTGGGGCTGAATGTTATCTGGGACCTCAAGCCCTGTTTCAAGTGAAATGAGATTGACTGTAGTTGGAATTCTAAATACCAGATTATCAATAATCTCTGTGAATAAAAAGAAATGTATGGTTTTCTTTTTTCATACCTTGCCACCTATGTGGCCAATATTTATCATATACTTACTATAGACAGTCATGGGGATTTCTTTGAAGGTACTACCACGAACAAACTGCAAATAAATGTTTATATTTAGTAACATGAAATGTGATAGTTGTGTTAACAAAACCATGGCACCACTTTAATTTTTACTAAAGTAAAAATAGTGAAGCTGTTATTACACTTAATAGAAGTGAAGTCCTCATATAAATCATCTTCCAATTAGATGCTATCAGGTCAGATGGCATAAAAATCATTGGATTAATTACTCAGAGATTTAAAAATTATAGAATAAATAATCCAAAGTGAAATATATTTGTTAAACACTATTTTCTGTTTTCTGCTACTTTTACACTACATTGAAAAAAAAAAAAGAAAAACATTCCTTTGCTTTTAATCTGTGATTACAGTGACCATTTTTTAAAGTGAATGATCTTTCCATTATATTCTGCAGTGAAAGTATTGAATGATAGAAATATTTTAGTTATTTACCATCTTAGTTGTCTAAATTGGACTGTAAACTTTTTGAATAAAGACCATGTCCAATTTAAATACATATCTTTCATAACACTTTATACGATACTTGGTCCTGTGTAGCTTTAAATAAATATTTGTTGAACAAAACCACAAATAAATGATGTCATTTCTTTCTTTTTTTTTTGTTTTTTGAGACGGAGTTTCGCTCTTGTTGCCCAGGCTGGAGTGCAATGGCGTGATCTCGGCTCACCGCAACCTCCGCCTCCCGGGTTCAGGCAATTCTCCTGCCTCAGCCTCCTGAGTAGCTGGGATTACAGGCACGCGCCACCATGCCCAGCTAATTTTTTGTATTTTTAGTAGAGACAGGGTTTCACCATGTTGACCAGGTTGGTCTCGATCTCTTGACCTTGTGATCCACTCACCTCGGCCTCCCAAATTGCTGGGATTACAGGCGTGAGCCACCGGACCCAGCCGATGTCATTTCTTTATAGGTGGTGGAATGGTACATAAACAACAAAGAGCAATCCAAGCCCGGTATATATTTACTCATTAATGTGTACATTTCTAGTCTGCTATGTTAAGCTGGTAATATGTGTTCTACATATTAGAAATAAATCAAGTAATTTTCAATACCTTAATTTGGATGTGTTTGATTAATTTATTAAGTATTTCCAGCAGACGATCATTTCCAACAGGTATGTCTGTGAAGAGGAATGTTAAATGAATGTTGGTAAGAAAGCATAAAATAAAAATTTAGGTTCATGTTAAAAAAGACTTAGCCCATCAGTGAGTTCAATAATTACCAACCTGCTGGATAGAGGAGCTTATCTACGACATGAATTACACCATTTGTTGTCAAGATGTCAGATTCTTTTGATTTCAATTCATTCACCAGAAGTGTATCATTTGCCTAACAAAATAGGAGGCAATTTCAATGATGACATTTAATTAAGGATGAAAATTTAGATAACTTAATGATGGATGAACACAATAATAAATTCTTTCTAGACAACTTACTCCTTTCAGAAAGATTTTGCTTCCTTGTGTGGTCTTTAAAATGTTAGTAACACCAGGTTCAAATCCTTTTCCAATGAAAACTCCTGGTGTCAGGTGATAAAGAATGATGTTTTGAAGAGCATTTTTATCCCCTAGGGGAAAAATATACATTTTTTATTCAATAATGTGACTTTTTGATAGACAAGGACTAAGAAACAAAGCATTTGTTTGTCTTTATTTTTTTTCATATCGTACTTTCTCAGAATGTCATTATTCTCTCAGATAGATAGCAATGCTATGTCAAAACACAGAGTCACTTCAATTAGTCTAATCAAAATAGAACTTAACTTACTGATAGAAAAAAATTTAATTATTTTCTAAATTGTAACCGTTTTCTTCTTTGTCCCCTTATTACTTTAATAGAAACCACATAAGTGAACATCTAGCTCAACAGTATGACAGTAAGCAGTTTAGGAAGATTACTGAGTGACCCTCCACACATCCCAAGTGGATGAAATTAAAGGAAACTAAAGCTTGCCATGAATACCAAAGAGGGGATATTTTTAAGGCAGAAATCTGGACAGGAAACCTGGAGAAAGAAATGAGATCTCGAAATGAAGGGGAAAATATATGGAATTCACTTCTACTCACGTATCAGAAATTCTTTTTCTTCACTAGTCATTCCCTTAAAAGCATCATTGGTCGGCACAAATAATGTCCAGTCTCCAGGTTGTGTCAGGACCTCTTTCAAGTCTGCAGCTTCGAGTAGGCTGAGGAAGGTGCTGAATGGGAAGGATGCGCATTAGTTTTGTCAGATTTTGATTAAGGTATGTTCATGTAGAGTGCATGTAATAGAACAGAATCCATGTATTGTGGAAAGCATGAGAGAACTGCTTGTACATTTTCAAGTGTTTCAAATATAATTTACTGGTTAAAAGTTTTATTATGAAAAATGATTGAAATATACAATATAATTTTTAAATTTTTTTCAACTGATTTCATTCTATAAAACTTGACATGGTCACATATAACAAAAAAGCAGCAGTTTTGTCATTTAATAGTCCACAAAACGGTCTTTGCTATATATACCATCAATTTCTAAAAACTGTTTGTAAGAAAAATGTCAAGAAGTAGTTTACTTTGTTAGATTTGTTTTTACACACAAAATCATATTATGGTGCACCAGGAAGTAGCAGTGAAAACATGTATCAATTTCGAAAACATTTGTATGGACATTTTATTCTAAATTATATTTTCAACCATACAGAAGATGGAATGTCTTTTGGGATACTTCCTATAAAACAAAAATATGCCAATAGCTCTCATTCTTTGTGGAGGTGCCACTGATAGGCTTACCTAAAGCGCTTATCTTGTCTTAACTTTTCATGGAGAGATTTCTCTGCTGGTTTGATGATCTCACGGAATATGTGAATAGCGCCGTTTCTCCCTAGCTTACTTCCTCTCACCATGCATGAATTTTCAACGCAGACAGACTAGGAAAGGAAAGAAAGGTATGGAGTGTCCTTTTCCTTGCTTGAATTTTTGCATATAGATTTAACTACATAATTAAATTTCTGGATCGGCCCTTCTGAGAGGTTGCCTATTGTCTGAGGCCACTTAATAGCATCTTTCAGTGGCTCACACAAACTCACAAGGCACTTCTTACCCAGCCAGATTTTTTTTAAATAAGTCAAGCTACCCTATGGATCAGGTAGGTAATTTAGTCAACAAATTACAAAAATTTCATGGAATCCCACTTCTACATTTTTTATCATTTCTATCTAGATTTGAACTATTTCTCCACACCCTCTTTTGGTCAACACCATCTGTAAAGTTTCTTTAGTGCTTTTAGGGATCTTCACAAATATTTACTTTATTTTCTTAACTGTAAGATCCTATTCATCATTATAAGTCAAATCATTGACATATTTATAGCATTTTGAACAAATGTGATATATATATACACACACACACATATATATGTATATACAAAATTTAAAGTGCAGCCCATTGAATACATACTTAAAAATGTGTGTTCGGAACACGGGGAGCTGCTGCCATGTGCCAGATTCAGTTCTAGGTAATGCCTGACTTCCTGTGAACTATTTTAGCTGTAGCTGCATGTGTTATCTGGACAGATACTAAAAGTATCATTAGTTGCATGGTGATTTTGATAAGCAATATTTCTATAAATTTTCCTGCATCCTAAAGTACAATAGGGCTGGGTGCAGTGGCTCATGCCTGTAATCCTAGCACATTGGGAGGCCAAAGTAGGAGGTTCACTGGAGGCTGGAAGTTTGAGACCAGCCTGGGAAATACAGGAGACTCTGTCTCAAAAAAAATTAATTAAAAAATTAGCCATTGTGGTGGTGTGCACCTATAGTCCTAGCTACTCAGAAGACTGAAGTGGCAAGATCCCTCAGAACCAAGGAGTTTAAGGTTACAGTGAGCTATGATTGTGCCACTGCACTCCAGCCTGGATGATAGTGAAACTATGTCTCTTAAAAAAAATACATTAAGACCATTTTATAAAGTCCAGAAATCTCTGTGTCAATAAAAGTTTATCTTGAAAATCATTCAAAAGGTATTCAGGTGCTGGCTGGTTATTTTACAGTACATTATTACCTTGCATATTTGATCCTATGTACAAATTATTTTGTAAATTATAATGTACTCTGCAAATAAAAAGTTTATAAAAATTTAGTGCTTTCTATAATTTAAAATAATTGATGCTTTAGAACACAAAATTATTTATAATGAAGCACATGCAAACGATCTGAGTTTGAGACAGGGTCTCACTCTGTCGCCAGGCGCCAGGCTGGAGTGCAGTGGCGCAATCTTGGCTCACTGCAACCTCTGCCTACCAGGTTCAAGCAATTCTCCTGCCTCAGCCTCCCAGCTGGGACTACAGGAGTGCACGACCACACCCAGCTAATTTTTTTATTTTTATTTTTTTAGTAGAGACAGGGTTTCACCATGTTGGCCAGGATGGTCTCAATCTCTTGACCTCGTGATCCGCCCACCTCAGCCTCCCAAAGTGCTGGGATTATAGGCGTGAGCTACCGCGCCCGGCCACGATCTGAGTTTTTAACACATAGCACTTTTTGTGGACTTTGCTCACAGTCTTCATCCAAGCTACCCAGTTCCTTGATGGTTCCATGAATATTTTTTTTTTTTCTTTTGAGACGGAGTTTCGCTCTTGTTACTCAGGCTGGAGTGCAATGGCGCCATCTCGGCTCACCGCAACCTCTGCCTCCTGGGTTCAGGCAATTCTCCTGCCTCAGCCTCCTGAGTAGCTGGGATTACAGGCACGCGCCACCATGCCCAGCTAATTTTCATATTTTTAATAGAGACAGGGTTTCACCATGTTGACCAAGATGGTCTCGATCTCTTGAACTTGTGATCCACCCGCCTCAGCCTCCCAAAGTGCTGGGATTACAGGCGTGAGCCACTGCGCCCGGCCGGTTCCATGAATATTTACTATTAAAACCACGTTTGTAAAATTCTGGGAAATATTCATTGAAACAGCATTCTTTGGCATGCCATTTGACAGACTTTTTATTTTATTCTGATTTACTTACTGTCCGATACACAAAGACTCTGAGATGTTTGCCTCCCATGGTTTCCAGTTTTTGTCCATTGTAAAGCTCATTAAGGCCAACTTTTACTTTCAAAATGTGATTCTGCAGAATTAATTTAAGAAGGCGCTGATCCATGCTCAGAGTATCATCTGTAAATAAATTCATTAAGAAAGAGCATGATTTTATTTAGAAAGCATTAAAGGTTTCTCCTGGTGAGAGGGAATCATGTAAACATAATCTCTGACATTATTAATGTCATGGATTTTGCACTCATATAATATATGAGTCAACTAAATGCTCAAAACTGACAATTCAATTCACTAAGTAGAAACTCGGTGATCCATTGTATCAAATGATACAATGTATCAATAATACAGTTCCAACCCGTTCAAACAATGAGTTTCATCTCTGTAAGGGCTACATAGTTTTATAGTGATCACTGGCAAATGCTACACCTTAATGGTGGCCAAGGTTTTTTCTGAATAATTAGATGTCCATTAGTCACATGAAAAACTGTTGATGAATCCTCTCTAAATTAATCTTGATTACTGGAAAGAGAATGAAAGCAAACAACCTCTTAAATGTGGGTTGCTGCCAAAATACATGGGGATGATTATTGCAAAGAAGAAAGGCAGCCTTTCTAGGAATTCACTTTTCTTTTCATTAATAGTTTTCTATATCACAATTCAGTATTTGGAAAATACTCAATTTGGAAAACCATTAAAAATTGTGTTACCTGTTTTTAATTAATAAATTTTGCCTAACAATTTAAATATGTCTTTGTGAAATCATTGTCCTGAGAAAGGTGACAGGTTGTGTGAATCTGAACATGGTCTGTGAATAGGTGAAATATTTATGTATACTATTTTAAATCATGATATGGAAGTGTGTAATATTGTCATTTTATTTATTTATAATTTGACACCCTTACTATCCAAATTATGAGTTGCAAAATACAACTATTTATTTCTAAATATTATTATGTTGGTATCAAATAAAGAAATTGGCTTTATTTTTTAAAAGATCTATCAATGCATCCTTATTGTGCTGAAAATATCAGGTTCACAGAGAAACTGAAAATTCTTTTTTAAAATATTTTTTAATTGATTAATTAATATATTTTTTGAGATGGAGTCTTGCTCTGTCACCCAGGATGGAGTGCAGTGGTGCGATCTTGGCTCACTGCAACCTCTGCCGCCCAGGTTCAAGAGATTCTTCTGCTTCAGCATCTCATGTAGCTGGGATTACAGGTGTGCACCACTGCGCCTGGCTAACTTTTGTAGTTTTCAGTAGAGATGGGGATTCACCATCTTGGCCAGGCTGGTCTTAAACTCCTGACCTCGTGCTCCCAAAGTGCTGGGATTACAGGCGTGAGCCATCACACCCTGCCTGTGAATACTCTTTATTACAAACTTTCACTTCCTGTAGGCCATCATTCATTATAATAAAATGTTTTGAAATGAAGAGCATTTTAGTAGAGACAACATAGTACTAACACATTGTATGTGTAGCCAGTGTGGAAACTAATCAACATGTATTCTTTCTTACTGCAAACAGTCATCATAAAGGAAAAAAGGTGTGAGGCAGAGAATAAGAACAACAGTGTCCAGTACATACCAGAAAATGCATTATTCACAGGTGCCAGCAAAGTGTATTCTCCATTTGGCTTCAGAGCGGATGCCAAGCCTAACTGGGCCACAAGATCCGTGAAAGTGCTTTGCTGTTTTCCAGCCAGCTCCATAACTTGTTTGGCTGAAAAATAAACCATCGCCATCCTAACAATGTCGTCATTGCTATTATCTCCATCATGAAACTACTAAATCAATTCCTGTCCCTTTTCTAATATTGTAAACTATTTACTGAAATTTTAGTGTGGTAAGACACCCTGCCCCTCCCTTGTAAAAGAGTTCCACTACAATTTTGGGAGGGGGCTGATAATCACAGTGAATTTCAGAAGGAAAATCTCTTTCTGTCTTCCTACTACATGCTTCTTTGATTCTCTATTGTTCATCTCTCCTATCTCTACCCTGTGAATTCCACAACTTTTTCATTTATACAAAGCTGACCATTTGGTCAGACCTTTCCTTCTTTTTCCAAGAAAAACTCTGGCACTGTGAAAACCTTTATAAATATTAGATGTCAGAACCCTAGAAAGCCAAAGATTCATGCATGGGGTGCCCATTACTACACTATCTATGAAGAGCTCAAGTTTCTCACTATTTATTGAGTTAGTGCTTTCCCTGCCATTCTTTATACTGCACATTCATTTTTCACCAACTTACTCTTTGAGACAGCATAATATTGGTAAAGTATAGTAAGTTGTAAAAATATATAAAACTGTTTCTTACCAGAATCAGGAATGAGGACCTGATCAATCAAATGGATCACACCATTATTTGTCACAATATCCTTTTTGTTCACCATTTTGATTCCGTTTACTGTTATACTGTCACCGTCGCATCCTATCTCAATTGTATTTCCTTCCAGTGTCTCAAAGACTGCTCCTCCCATAATGGCCTCAGAACACTGGAGGGTATTTAAGATGTGGTACTTCATGAGAGCTGGAGAAGACAATAAAAAAGCGCTAGCTTTCAGATCAAGGGAAATGACATTTGACTCTGAAAAGATGTGTTTCATTGTGGAACTAAGTATTCCCTAGAATGTGGTAAGACCTAAGGATTTACTAACAGCTTTAAAATCCTATTTATGTTCTAGAAGTTTTTTCCTATCAACTGCAAAACAGAAACAGCTCAGCTTCGTAGGAATTAGAAGATCTGCTTCAGAAAATGATTTGTGCAGTATTAGAAAACGTGGTAGATTAAGTTTTAGCTGTGCAAGCAAGAATTGGTTCTTTCAGAAGATCTTTGACTAGCATGATGGCTCACACCCATAACTCCAACAATTTAGGAGGCCTAGGCAAGAGGGTCGCTTGAGGCCAGAGGTTCAAGACCATCATGGGCAACACAGCAAGACCCCTCTCTACCAAAATTTTTAAAAAAGGAAGGCCGGTTAAATTCCAAAATACCCAAGGGCAGTGTCTTGTATTAGCTGATCATAGCAGAATGTTTGTACATAACGTGTAATGAGGTCGATAGAGGCTGAGGATAAAACAGATTATTTCATGAAGGCAACTTCTAGAAAGTAGCCAAATAAAAGATGATTTATTGAGGGACCTCTGGAGGGATCTATGCCTCAACTATGTTACATCTATCATGCATCCTAAAAATTTTCTCATCTTAAATTGGTTAAATGTATTTCGGGAGAGGTTGAGTATGTAAAGTATGCAAGCACAATGTAAAACCTATCTAACAATAGAAAGGAAGCTTGGAAAGCCACCAAATTCTTCTGTGTATCAGCAGTTAGTGGGCCAAGAGAACCATACAATTCTCACAACTCAATAATACCCTTTGGCGTAAATACGGAATTAAAAGCATTGCATAACATGTTTACAATATTAAAATTTGATGATCTCATATTTCTTTAGAACACCTGCTAATCCTTCTGAATATCTACTACTTATTTACTTGAAAGCAGTATGAAGCATTAGGAGAAATATCTAATGTAGATGGCGGGGTGATGGATGCCGCAAACCACCATGCACACGTATACCTATGTAACAAACATGCACATTCCGCACATGTACCCCAGAACTTAAAGTATAATAAATAATAATAATAATTAAAGAATGTGATCTTAAGAGTAGTCTTCTTATCTAAGAATCACACTCTGGCTGCTCTTTCAAGGACTTTTGAAAGACTCATATTACATCTCGCAATAAAAGTTTTTCGTTGCCTTTTCTTAATTAAATCTAACATCACTGGCAAGAAGCAGCCTCTTTTTTATTTCCTTCTCAGAATGCTGGGGGACTTCTTAGAGGGGAACACATTTAACTACCTTCAGAAGCCACTTTGTCTCCCATGATCCTTTCTAGGACACCTCGTGGGAGTCTCTCAAAAGCCTCATTGGTGGGAGCAAAGAGTGTGAAGTGACCTTCTCTTCCAAGGGCTTCCAGTATGTCCGATGTGATGGCAGCTGCCTGAAACAAAAATGTGCTTTTTAGAGATTTTGACATTGTAAATCCAAAAGAAAATGACAACGTGCTTAGCCCAGGCTGACGTGGAGTTGATTCCTACACTGTACAGGTTTGTTCTTGTTAGAGCTTCAAAATCTTACTTTTTGACACAACCATGTCTTCTCCAGCTGTCTTCAAATTGTGTTTGCAAGAATGGAAATTCTGCCCATGTTTGTGGGACTGTAGGAGTATCCGGCAGAAGATATAATAACAGATGAACACGTTCTAAATGCACAAAATACCCTCCAGTCACATGACTAACCATTCTTAGTCTATCATTTTCTTAGAAATATTATTTCACATGAGGAGATGATTTCTCATGTTTTAAATGAAAATAGTATTCATTCCAAGAACTATATTTGTAACATTTTTGCCAGATTTATAGCATTTTTATTGTTTTTAGATTTTGACAGGAGAAGAGGAGGGATTTCAATGACCTAAGACAATGTGCTCTTGGACTTACTCTAAAAGATGAAAGTTCATCTTCTGCTTCAACGAAGTCTTGAATCGAGTTACCAATTTGGGTAAGGACACGATCAATGACATGGACAACACCATTTGTTGCAATCTGGTTTCCATGGATGATTCGAGCACAATTAACGGTGACAACCTATAATTATTTGGAAAAATCAAAGTGCTGAAATTAGAGACATCCGTTGACCACTGAGACTGCGAGCCCATTCCCAGATTTTCATTTATACTAGCAAATGTAACAGAAGGGAAACTATATCCTAAATGTAAATGCCGTGGATGAAGAATTACATGTTGTTATCTCTAAAAAAGAGGCTGTGAGAGAAAAGGGAACCAATTCAAAACCCAAGTCTAGACATACTTAACGTATCTAGCAACATAAGGCAAAAGTGTTTTTTTCATTCCAGTTATTGCTTTGGTCCCTCTCTTTTATGCAGATAGTCACAAACCTTTTAATGTGGGTCACTGGATGCCATAAAGAAGTCTAATTAGTCCTCAAGTAAGTTTTGAGAGGGAGAAACAAGTAATTATTGTATAGATATAATTAGTTCTATTACAAGAACTTCCTAAATATTGCTTCATCGCTGACCTCTTTTGTCCCTGAGAATCTGGCTATGGAAAAAGTTCTATGACCCCGTTGGCAGTTTCCTGCAAAAACTGATCCAAACACACAAGAACTTCAGTTACAGTAGCTAGAGAACACTCATTCTTTGATTACTCTTTTTGCTATTACAATAAATTATTTCAAATACATCAGCTAATAAAATTTCTTTTTTTAGGATACCTGTCTACTGTCAACTAACTGTTCATGTCATTTGTCCTTTACAATCACTATAACTAGATCAGAAATTTACATGCCCTAGATTTGGGGGGGAAAGTCGTAATATAGCACTTACTTGTTCTCACTAACATTTTATTATTTTTGTGAGCATTTTATAAAAAGTATAGACAAAATTAAAGAAGCATTTTATCACTGTACTTTTCATAAATGTACTTTTTACTGAAAAAAACTTACCCCATTAGGATAATGGTTAATGAAAAGCCCCAAATTGTTATACATTGAAGGAACAATCATGCCATTTTTTAAGTCCTTGGTCAACATTCTCTTATCAACCATGTGGCTATGTAAAGCATTAAGTAATTCAACATTCACATTGCTCTCCAAACCTCTACGGATATCCTAGGAAAAATTGCAATGATAGAAGTTTAATTTATTGTGGATCATTAGTAAAAGTCTTATGATCACCCTATATCTACTCTCTTGCTCTTTTCTCATTGTATTATCATATGGACATACAAAATTCACATAAGTAACTTGAAATTTTATTATTACAACTGGTTAGGGAATTTTGTAAGTTCAGATACTTAGTTAAGGGTCTTGAATGTGATAGAGTGCTTAGAGCACAATTTTTAAAGTGAATATGTTGATGAAGAGACAATCTTGATATAAACAATAAAATGGTAAGAATTAGGGAGATATGAAATTATCAGATATTTAAACTATTTTAAGTGGCAAACAAAACAAAACAAAAATGACATTATATTTGTATGCAACATTTTAGTTTTAACAGGGTTTCATGTTTATTTCATAGCAAATTCAAGAATTCAATCATCCTGCACCTTTTTATTGATCCAATACTATGTATTATATTATGCTTTACTCAATGCTATGGGAGACATAATAAGTAAGGCATAAAGTCACAACCATTAAGGTGTTTATCATATAGCAGCAGGTAAAAGTAGACACAGTAAGATATAGGACAGAGGGGAAAAATGCTTTCAGGGCTCAAATAAGAAAAAACAGCTTTTCAGAAGTAGTTTGGAGATAGATCTTGAAGAGGAGATGAGATTTAAATTAATAGGAATGATATGGTGGTCTTCTAAATCCAGTGCTGACTTAGGGTGAATGCCAAGAAGGCAAAAGTTGTCCAGTTTGGTTAATACACACTTTCATGTTTCTCAGATACTATTAAGAAAGAACCTCAGAAGGTTATGTTGGACAATAATGTGGATGACTTTAATGCCCTAAGGAGTAAAATAAAGTGGCAATGAGGAACCACTGAAGAGTTTGTGGTGTTGGAATTTAATGATTAGAATCAGGCTTCAGGGAAGTTGAGTGGTAATGTACAGCAGAAATAAGAGTACTAGGTGGATCACTTTAGATGAAACATGAGATAAGACTAACAGCAGTTATACAACTAACAAAGGATGTAAAGAACTTCTTCAAGGAGAACTACAAACCACTGCTCAATGAAAAAAGAGAGGACACAAACAGATGGAAAAACATTCCATGCTCACGGTTAGGCAGAATTAATATAGTGAAAATGGCCATACTGCTTAAAGTGATCTATAGATTCAATGCTATCCCCATCAAGCTACCAATGACCTTCTTCACAGAACTGGAAAAAACTGCTTTAAACTTCATATGGAATCACAAGAGAGCCCACATAGTCAAGACAATCCTAAGCAAAAAGAACAAAGCCGGAGGCATCACACTGCCAGACTTCAAACTATACTACAAGGCTACAGTAATCAAAACAGCATGGTACTGGTACCAAAACAGAGGCATAGACCAATGGAACAGAACAGAGGCCCCAGAAGCAACATCACACATCTACAACCATCTGATCTTTGACAAACTTGACAAAAACAAGCAATGGGGAAAGGACTCCATGTTTAATAAATGGTGTTGGGAAAACTGGCTAGCAATGTGCAGAAAGCAGAAACTGGACCCCTTCCTGTTGCCTTACACTAAAATTAACTCCAGATGGATTAAAGATTTAAACATAAGCCTATCACCATAAAAACACTAGAAGAAAATGTAGGCAAAACCATTTAGGACATAGGCACAGGCAAGAACTTTATGACTAAAACACCAAAAGCAATGGCAACAAAAGCCAAGATAGACAAATGAGATCTAATTAAAATTCAGAGCTTCTGTACAGCAAAAGAAACCATCATTAGAACGACCAACAGAATGGGAAAAAACAACCAACAGAATGGGAAAAAAATTTTGCAATCTACACATCTGACAAAGGGCTAATATCCAGAATCTACAAAGAACTAAAACAGATATACAAGAAAAAAACAACCCCATTCAAAAGTGGGCGAAGGATATGAACAGTCATTTTTCAAAAGAGGACATATATGAGGCCAAAAGACATATGAAAAAATACTCATCATCACTAATCATTAGAGAACTGCATATCAAAACCACATTGAGATACCATTTCATGCCAGTTAGAATGGCAATCATTAAAAAATCTGGAGACAACAGATGATGGAGAGGATGTGGAGAAATAGGAACACTTTTATGCTGTTGGTGGGAGTGTAAATTAGTTCAACCATTGTGGAAGACAGTGTGATGATTTCTGAAGGATCTAGAAATAGAAATTCCATTTGACCCAGCAATTCCATCACTGGGCATATATCCAAAGAACTATAAATCATTCTACTATAAAGACACATGCACACATATGTTCATTCCAGCCATGTGTACAATAGCAAAGACCTGGAACCAACCCACATACCCATCAATGATAGACCGGACAAAGAAAATGTGGTACATATATATCATGGAATACTCCATAGCCATAAAAAATGATGAGTTTGTGTCCTTTTAGGGACTTGGATGAATCTGGAAGCCATCATTCTCAGCAAACTGACACAACAACAGAAAACCAAACACCACGTATTCTCACTCATAAGTGGATGTTGAACAATGAGAACACGTGGACTCAGGGAGAAGGGCATCACACACTGAGGGCAGTTGGGGTGGTTGGGGAGAGGTGGGGGTGTGGGGAGGGTGGGGAGGAATAACATGGGAAGAAATGCTGCATATAGTGTACACCTAAGGTAAAAAAAAAAAAAAGAATTGGAGAAAGGGGAGGTAAGGATGGCTCAAGATTTTCAAATCTGAATATTGAGACTGGTAGTGCCAATTGTGGGGAAAAGGCAATAAGAAACCGATTACTTATGGGGAGAAATAAAATGGCATGTTTTAGATAACTTTTGTTTAAAGATGCAGATGGTATATCCAGGGATAAATACTAAGATAAACAAGAGAAATATTCTACTGAAGTTCCAAGAAGAAACAAGTCCAAGCAACAAGCATAGACATAATGTTTGTATGCCCTAAAGTGATAGCTGAAACAATGATAAGTGCATTTAAAGAGCAGGGTCAACTTGTTGGAAGAAATTCTTATAAATTCCATTCTTTAAGGCAAGGAAGAAGAGGAGTCAGCAAAAAGAGGAGAGGTGATTGGAGATGTGGTGAAAGACAAGCGGAAGGGAGAGTTCTATAATCAAGCAACTAACCACACAGCTAATGCAGCCAATAATGCCTACAGATGTATGCCTAAACTTTATGAAGTATATTTGGCTCTAGTTATAATTATCAATTCAGCTCCATATCTAGTAGAAAGTAAAAATGAAAATAAATTATACCAGTTTTATAGATTCAGAAACTGAGTAATAATTCAGGGTATTGTAAATTAGACTGTGCACAAATGTCCGAAAATCAATTGTGTTTTCATGTTTCATTTAACTATCCACATACATGTGTACAAATTTGACAATCTGAACATCCATATATATTTACATATAATTAAATATACATAATAAAATACAGCTATGTAACACAGCTTATAATAATTTTAAATTTCAGTAGGCTTCTTAACTTACCTTTCTGTTAGACATGTTATCTGAAATTACATATATATTTCCTCACAAACAAAAAGGAGAGAGAAAACAAGTTCAATAGGATAAGTGTCCTTTTAGCTGATTCTTGGTTTCCCGTCTTAAAAAAATTAATGTATAAGTCTCCTGGAGAGTTATTCTATTTGCAGATTTATTAAGATGTTTTACTTCCCTCAGTAACTCATCCCTTTCTGTATCTTCATATGTATACAATAGAACGATATAAAATCTCTATTAATATTCAAGTTAATAAATCAGTTAAAATGAAACAACAATATCAGCCAAAATAAATATATTGAAAACATAATGAATTACAGAATCCAGGTTGTCCCAAGCCTCATTACTCGGTGCAAAGTAAGTGAAGGATCCCTCTCCCTCGATCTCCTCCCTCAGTTTTGAGACGTCAGAATACCGCTGTGTTGTAGTGACTCCCACGATGCCCAGTGTACCATAAACATGGTCAATGGGCATGACTGAAATAAGCAAGAAATAAAGAAGTACTGAGAATAACCTCAGGATGTTACTCACAATCATTTAAACTTTATGAACAGGGTTAAATTTCACAAGGTTCCATGTAATAATTTTAGCAATAAAATTATATCAATAATCAATTTTATGGAAAAGTCATCTTTTCAGTGCTAAATAATAAATGCTATTGAAAAATATTATTTTACGTATTCTTTGTGTTGAGGAAAATAAATTGTAAACTATCATCCTGGTTTAACATTTAACATATTTAGATCTCAATCCTGCTACATCAATAATAATTCAATTACAATTCACTATTTTCTGTTATTTAAATCTATCAATTTTATAGATTTTGAGTCCCTAAAAACATATGTAAAGAGTCCTGCTTGTTTTCATTACAATTTTTAGGAGCAAATAATTCAAAATATTTAATGCTTCCAGAATATTTCTCCCGAATGTCAGAAGAAAGATTCATGCGTGAATGTCAACCTGAAGGGGTTTATTGAGTAATGTGCCATCAACTTATTTTTTCTGACTCTGATTTGAAAATTAGTAAAATTTGATATTAGCATAGAAGAAACGGTTATCAAATTTGCAAATATCATTAGATTTGGTTAAACAACTATTAAAGTATAAAACTGGGATTTAAAAAGACCCTTAAAATGGAGAAACTGAGTCAAAATGAAAAAGGTTAAATTTCACAAGATTCCATATAATTCCTGTGCCTAATTGAGAAAAACAAATCCTAGATACCTGACTTAACAGTGTGTATAATCTGTAATCAATTTTAATTGATTCAAAATTCAATATAAGCTAATGATGTAACATAGTTATCAATGACATTATCCGAAGTGCAAGGTCTCCCCAAATCAGTTACTCATCTTGGTATTGTCTCTACTTCTCAGACCCACATGGATGGACTTTAAATATCAGTCTGCGTTTATATTCAGAAAAAAGGCTGCCGGACTAGAGACTTTCCATGGGTTGGTGTTATAATGGGGAGGGTCAGAGTCTATGTCACATTAGAAGAATTGGGGATGGTTAGCCCAGAGAACAGATTTTATTCAAGAAGAGACGGTAGCTGGCAGAAAGGCGTGATGATTGGCATGAAATCTGAACAGCTGCCATTTCAAAGAGGAAATAGATGAACTATTATTTTCTCTAGTTGGCAGAGGTATAGGAAACCAAATTTCAATATAAGGAACATTATAAAATCAGAACTATTCAACAGGAGAAGATGAAGTTTTGCCAAATAGTGAAGTTCCACGTTCTTAAACAAGTTCAAAGAAAGGGATTTTGTAAAGAGTTTTGTTCCTTAATGGGAAGCTGAACTAACTTAAATTTATGACTAAGTTTCTTTGTATTGCCCAGCATCCAGTGCATGAGAAATGTGCTCTTATATTTTATCATTGTGATAAATTGATGATTAACACAATAATTGGAGGGACATATCTTGGATTTAGGATGGTGCTGAAATACACACATACAATTGACTTCTCCACAAGCCATCTCAACCCTTTCCTTGCATATAACATGTTCCTTATTTAATTCAAGAAATTGAGATTTTACCTGCAGGGCAGCCTCTCATTCCTTCCATTCTCATATAACCAGGGCAACATTCATATAACACAGTCCTGTACATTGAAAGAAAATTAATATTAAAATGGGAAACTAAGGCTACATTTTGACATAAATTTGACAACATATTTCACTTATTTCCATAATTTGTTGAGATTCTACAAATCAGGTGTTTTTCTCCCCCTGATTTTTTCTATGTTTACATGAGTTTGATTTCTTGCTACAGTCTCATGATACTATAGAAAAGTTGCAAAATGTTGATTCAGAGGAATGCAATTTGGGTCCCATTTCTACTACTTGGTTGACATGTGAACTTGAGCAAGTTATTTAATAAACTGGAGTCTTTGTTTCCCCAACCATTTAACCTGAATATAGTAGCTATAATACCTACTCACAGAGTAATTGTGAACCTCAAATGAAATAATGCTTTTGAAATCATCTTGCATATTAAAAATGGCTAGAAATGTGCTTTAATAAAAGATCATTGGAAACATAAGAAAATACATTAACTCATTTGAATTGACAAAATGCTATCTATTGCTAACTAAAATAATGCTATTTTTGGTGTAAATTGTTGGTAGAGTTATTAATTTTATTATATTATAGACAAACTTTAAAAAGTTTTTATTTCTGTAAAGTTTTTTAAAAGCAATCTAAGTTTGTTTTAATATTAGAGTTCAGTAGTCAAGAAAATAGCATCCTGTCTAAAGTTAACAAAGTGTGTTAAGTTCTATAGACAATAATTAAGGTAACAGACCAGAAAATTCAAGAAATCAAAATATACACACAGTAACGTTATCTAATTTACTATATTTTGAGATAAAATAGTAATTTAAAATTATATCTATAATTGCTTATAAAATGAAAACTACAATTGTATTAATATGATTATATTGATATAATACTAATTTTAAGTTTTTCACATTTTATAGATTTTTTCTGAACTTCATCTAATATAGTCTATTTTAATTAAAATTGTACATAATTACTAATGTTCTTTCAATAGAAATATAAAGGTACATGTATCAAGAAGCAATTAGAAACAGGAGGATTATTACAAGTAAAAACATGCACATTGTTTTGTAAATTTTAATTGATACGTATCATGTTACACAGATTATGACAATTACAGATTAATTATTTTGTAATTCACTAATTAAACATGAATCAGCTAATTCAGATGCTATTTCTTTTCTGGCCTTTTATCTAGTTGTCATAATTGTATTCAAGAAGTATGAATGAATAAAATAATCTAGACATGGGAGAGAGATTGGCAACTATAAGAATGAAATCTTTTTTTTGGTATGATGAAAATGATAAGAGCAAACTATCAAGAAGCAAAAATTTTAATGATGTAAGAGATGATCTTATACAGTCGAATAAAAGTAAATAAATGTTTTCAAACTGAACCCAGGTCCATTAAGTAATTATCTAGGATTTGTGATCCTGTTTATAACATAGGATCCTCATTCTCTATTTGTTAATAAAAAATTTCTGGCATGAAATATTGGCTTAAGAATAATAGATAGATAAAAATGTAGACAAAATTAAATGGGAAATACCCATTTCAAGTTATTCTCTAATTTTAATATAATTGGAAGAATAGTTGGTATTGGAAACACAGCTATATAATTGGAAGAATAGTTGGTATTGGAAACACAGCAAATCCTAATACAGCCTCTAAATAATTTTATTTACATGAACTGTATGTAAATAAATCTGATAATTGGATATCAAAAGATCAAGAATTGCTTATGTATTAGCTTTAGCATATGTTGTAAACAATTTAAAAAATGAGATACAAATGTGCTTAGTCCAGAGCTTGATAATACTTACTTGAAGTAAAATAGTGAATAGAAAAGGAAATTTAACAAAAAATTGTACAGCATATGTTAATATAACAAGGATCAGTCGTAGAGAATTAATGCACTAGATGAGATAAAATTCTAACAGTTCATTGTATTATCAGCTGATAATTGAACGATGTGGTTATCTCTGAGTAGATATTTTGAAAAGAAAAACAAGTAGTTTTTTCAGAAGAACATTTATGCTACCAAAAACTCAGTGTTTTTGGTCAGTAGGGCAAAAAAAGAGTTTAAAAAAATGATCATTGCTACCTACAGCTCTACGCATGAGAAATTTATCTTTGTTTTCAGAATAGTATCTAACATTTCATGAAACACCAGCTAAAAATGTCACAGACATTCTCTAGAGGAGGTTTACAGAACACTACATTACCAGCGCAATATATATTTGGGGCAATATCTTAACCTTAGGAAGCTTCAGGTTTTTCATTAGGCTCAGTTTACTTTTCCCAAATCCCCAAAGCAATTGTCCAACTGGAAGGCAAACATTTCTGTCATCCGAGCAAAAAGTCTTGAAGATACCTCTAGAAATTGCAGCAGAAGCAAGCAGATTGCAGACCAGGCAGACTTCCTGTCAATATTATTGATTTCTTTGATTATTTGAAATTAGCGTTTACATTTACTTCAGATGTAACTATGTTTTTGAAAATGAAGCGACTTTGGAAAAATAAGCTAATATAATTGAACAAAGGGGACACTGTTATATTGCTAGTTAAAAAAAAAAAAGCCAGGCTTCAAAGTCATGTTTTTTTTTTTTTTTAATGGAAAACATGAAAGAAATCTGGCACAGCCTCTGTACAAGTCTTAACATCGCTCATGCATTTAGATGGTTAAAGTAAATTAATGGCATTCTTCTCAATCTTCTAGGAAGGATGTAATAAACATTCTCCCTAATATTTCAGGGTGAAGGTCCTTTCTTATCTAATTAAAGTCATTTCAAATATGCTTCATAGTATCCAAGAATATAAAGAACAAAGAGAGGAAAACTCAGAGCCTTGGAGTCCCTACTGGGGCTTAGCTTGCAGCACAGCAGAGATCATTGTAACGATTGTATTATAATTATGTGAATGACTCACAAGTGTGGCAGAAGTCTGTACACTAATAGGAATAATGTTGAAGTTAAATGATAATATCAAGTTGAACTCTATTAAGCCAATAAGAGGGGATTGTCAATGAAGTCCTCAGGTCCTCTAGACTTGGTTACCATATGGAGATGCAACCCAGCTAAGGTTAAATGACGTATATACATGCCTTGTTAAATGCCTTGTATACATGGTCCTTACTTAGGAATAAAGATAATTTTGTGCATTTCAAATAGGCATCTGGTTACAAACTCCTTTCCTATCTACATTTACGCATTTTTAAAAATAGTTTAATTTTAAGGACAGCTGATATTATGCATTATGGTTGCTTAGTAATTTCACATTCATCAGTTCATTTAATCTTCTCAGAAACTCTATAATACAGGTATTAAATCCATGTTTTACAGGCAAGTCTACAAGAGGGATTCCACATTTAATTTTTTTTTTTTTTGAGATGGAGCCTCATTCTGTTGCCCAGTCTGGAGTGCAGTGGTGCCATCTTGACTCACTGCAACTTCCTCTTCCCCAGGTTCAAGCGATTCTCCTGCCTCAGTCTCCCAAGTAGGCACCCACCACCATACCTGGCTAATTTTTATAATTTTTTAGTAGAGACAAGGTTCACCATGTTGGCCAGATTGGTCTCGAACTCCTGGCCTCAAGTGATCCGCCCGCCTCAGCCTCGGAAAGTGCTAGGATTAAAGGTGTGAGCCACCACTCCTGGCCCATATTTAGTATCTATACCAATATTATTAGCTTACGAATAAGTTTCCAATCAATTCTTCCACCCAAACTTAGTGAAACTGAATTTTAATGCTGCTGGATTCATCAGTTTCTTCCTTGGATCTTGTGATTCTCAAGGCATCCTTCACTGACTCCAAATTAATAGGAGGCAGGGAGGAGCCACTTGCATTGTTTTCTTGACTGGGGATGGCATCTCAACGTTTCTGATTGCATTACTTGCCCTATTTATGACTCATTGCCTCATAGTACAATAAAGATTTTAGATCACAGGAGTGGTTCTTGACCTTAATATATCCAGAATGTTTACTACTTTTTTTCTCCCAATATTTATTGGTAAAACAAACCAGAAGGCATACCTATTAAGTGATAAATAATGCTTTCTAATCTTAAGCTAATCGGTGAAATATGTGTTAAAACATAATTATCCTTTGGACTATTGAGATATTATCTGTAATGGTGAGCTTCCATTATCACCTTGTGGACCTCTGGGGATGGAACATCTTGAGCTGGGAATCACTGGATTAAATAAAGAGATAAAACTCAAGTATTTTTTAACTTTAAACTTTTATGAAAAACTCTTGAGGTAAAATGGAGTAATTCAGACAATTTCCAAATGATTGCAAGCAAACATTAAGTTTTTAACTCAGAAACCCTGATATTCTAAATCAGTTTGTTCTGGGTCACTTTTTTATAAAGTGAGAAAACTAAGTCACAGAGGTTAAGTGACTTGCCTAAGATAAAAGAGGGTCAAAGCAGGGGTAGAAACAACATCATCATTTACTCACACCAATTCTACACCCAATGAGTAGCCATGTGATCTGCTTCCTTCTGGCTTCCATGTCACATGGATTCAGGGGGAAATCTGAGTCCTGTTACTAATAGTGGAGATGCAGACAGAACTTCTTTATTCATGCGTGTATTCCTTTCTTTTCTTTAAATAACTCCCACAATTTGGGGCAGTATTTTCAAGAAGAATGGAGTGTACATAGAAGTGAAGGCATATACATCATAATGTTTTTGGAAATGACATGTTATGAGAAAAAACAGGACTTACGCTTTCTTTCCACAGATGGCACCTTGATACCAGTTCCTACAAGTGCTGAAATATTTCTTTTTGGTACCCAAAATCTGTTGAAGGGCACAGACATTTGGGCTGGAGGATAGAGGGAAAAAAAAGTTAATGTCCTAATAATGATGTTTTTTTCATATCTACAGATCAGATAATAGAAGGAAATGTTAAGATGTGGATTTGATATGCAGAGATATGATTCTAGCCTTGTACAAATCTAATTTTTGACCCAATACTTGTGAATTGAAAAAGCTAAAGTCTGTAGGCGTTTGTGTGGAGGTGGGGGAGACAGAAAAAAAATTTATACATTTCTGAGAGCAAAATACAAGTGTTTCAAAAGCTAACCAAATAGGAATATTCAGATGGTACTAACATAATTGTATTTCTATGTGCCTTTTTGCTTTTAATAATGGATAATCTAGTGACCCTTTTTAACCCAAACATGTGCTGATTTGGAGGACGGCCATAACTCCAGGGCTCTCTGGAACAATGAGAGATCAGAGAGCAAACGAGACAAGATTTACTATGTACACAGACACTATACTGTGTAATTTTCTAGGTAAGTAATCACAGAAGTAAATGAGTGCTAATATTAACTTTTAAACAATATGGTTGCATAAAGGAGATTTTATCTTTTTGAATGGAAGCAACAGATTAGAACACCCTCTGTCACAATTTTAAGGTTCTCCTTCCCTTCTTAAAGGGAGAGAGATCTTATTTCACTGTAAGTCAGAGAAGCTTCATGAACATCATGAAAATCCCTGTGAGGCACAGGAAGAAGTGCCAAGATCCACTTAAAAAATTATAAATGGTTGGATAAGTTACGAAATTACATGTAATTTTTAAATGCTTAGTTGTAGTTGCATTAGTTCTATAAAATATAAATTGCTTTTGCAAATTTTACAGAATTCAGAATTTAAAAGTAACTTAAATGCTTCAAAGAATTCAGAGAACTAGTTACATTACCCAGTACTTAATCTTCATGGGTAATTTAAATAAGTTTTCTCTAACATCATGTGGGATATTTCAAAGCTGTTTACATAATGATAGTCCCTAACAATGGATTTTTTAATTTTGAAAACCCAGTTTCAGATGGAAGAAAATAAAAACACAAATAAATTAAATAATAAAAGAATACTCAACTAAATTTTGTTAATTAGATTAAAATTAAAAAATATTTCATTAAAAGCAATTATATTCAAGTTATTTGGACAGTAATTAAGTCTTAAAGCTTAAAGTGCATAGATAAATCACAGAATACTCACACTTTCCTTTCTTTCCTATTATAATAATTTATAATAATTAGAGGAAAAAAACTCAGGCATATATGAGAAACTTTATGTATACTTGAACATATAACAAGCTAAAGAGCAAGAAAAATGGTTTATAAAACCAAAGCACTGACTTACCCTTGATCCCGGCCCCTGATACGACTATGAGCCAAGATCTTGTCATAATGACCATTGGTGTTTGCAGGGTTAACAACCAACAGCAATAGTAGAGAAAACATGGGTAAGAAGGGAATCATCTTGAGCCTCTCCGTTGCAGTTAGTCCACGGAGAGAACTGGCAGTGGGCTTTGCAGAGCTCAGAGTTTATATACATGTCAGAGTTGTGGGAGGGAACACTGCATCAACCTGAGAATGTGAACTCTTTCCAAGAAACATCAGCAACTTCAAGTTGCCAGCTGAGATTTGTTTCACTTAGTTATATTTAAGAAACACATCGAGCTACTTTTCCTTTTCATTATAAAGGAGGTACTTATTTTTAATCATATGAACATCTGACTCATTGCATGTTTATGTCTCAGTTTTATTCTTTTGTATCTTAGAGGGTTTTATGAAACATTCTTTTGTTGAGTTTTAAGAGATTCTGCAGTCCTTTTCAGAGTAGAATGTATAATGTCTGTGTGCTCAAGATTATCGTTAGGTCTTATTGCAGTTCACATCAGAACCGAAAGATTATTTTTGTTATTTTTACCAGAAAACAAAGGTAGATGCAAGTCTTACAATCACAAGGGAATAAAGCCTGTTGATTAAAAACAAACTCGGGTTAGATTTAAAACTTGTGTAAGACATGAAACAAGAATCTAACTTGCTGAAGAATCATGCAGGAGAGTCCACATTTTCCTTGCTATCCTACAAAAGTAAGAGTACTACCTCTCATTTCCTTTCTTTTTTCAAATATCAAGGAACAGACAGAGTTAACATAAACGTACTCTGAAAAAATTCTCTAACTCTTGAAATAAAGCAGAAAGGAAAAACGTTTGCGCTTTACTGCTTTTCATTGCATACTTCACCTGATGTTGAACACCTCTACACAGCACATCTACTGATAACCACTGGTGAGCAGCAGCCACTATTGGAAGCAATTTTTATGAATCTAAAGATAACTAGAATAATTGAATACATATTAGGAAATGGGCATTGCCAAAGTGATTCTTTTGATTTTATCAAGACTAACTAAAGCCTTTCAATGTTACACTATGCAATCCCTAGCCAAGAAAATGTGCATTCTTACTATTTCACACACATATAAAATGTTAGAACACTTTGGATAAAGGAAACCTGAATGTCAGAAGTAAACAATGAGCTGGCATGGTAACCACAATCAATTTCCTTAAATAACAAGCTGCACGTCATCGTAAAGTGTAATTTCAATACATCTTGTTACAAAATGCTCCCTCTGTAATGTCATATCAGTATTCTTTTTCCAGTGGTGAGACAGGGAAACTTTGTCTGGATTCTCCCTCTTGTTCTAATAGAAAGGTCTTTAAAAGAACTAGATTGAGCAGGAGCGGATTCTCAGTATCCTGAGTTATGCTTAAACTCACTAAGAGGCTTTGCCTTGGGATAGTAAAATATTCTACAATTTGCCGCTTAGTTTATTGAGAAACCACACGGTGAAATGACAAATGCTGAAGTATAATTGAGAGGTCATTTCAGTATGAAAATCTAGGGATTAAGGTATAGAAAATGAAGGGGCAATTCAAAAGAAGAGCTGGAGAGGAGCTAGCATAAGAGTTAAATTATATCCTGTGCCTGGTCCTTTGTCAGAAGAAGAGTATTAGTCCATCATGTACATTTCTCTGAATAGAATCATTCTGACTTCAAATTTATGATGTCATCTTTGCTTTATATTGTAGCTTTCTATTACTCTCATGTTGTGTAAATGGTAAGTGATCAGGAACTGCTTATTTATTAGGATGGATAAACTATTTTATGAAAATGAGTTCTACTTTATATTATTAAATTAGCTGTTAGGACATTCATGGTAACATAGGTATATAAAAGCCTTCAACTCTAGACTGGTTAGACATTATAATATAGATTACTTACCTTCTAAAACATAACAATTGAATTTTGAAATTGCAGAGGAATGAATAAAACTCAAAGTATTCAGCATCTCCAAGGTCACCATCCTAAAAAGTTGTTCACCCTTTACTGGTATGCTCACTGCTACTAATGACACATTTTTCTTCTTTAGACTGCTGTAACTACTTACAAGCCTTTCTGTAATGAGACTGAACTCTGCTCAAATCCAGTAGGGTTTGACTGGAGGTGAAGGATGAGGTAGTACATATATACTTACTACATAAAGACTTGTGTAGTAAGTATCAAGGGTAAAAAAATATATTTTTAAATACAGTCCAGAATGATAACTGATAGACCTGATTGTGAATATAAGAGGTCAAGGAAGAATCAAAATTTCCTGCCATGTTGCCTGCTTTCTTAACACTGCATGGAATGAATTAAAATTTTATTGATTATTTTCCAAAACAATTTTGACCTGGTCTTTCCTTGCAACCAGTTTTATCCACTAGAATTAATGGCTCCCATTCATCCTGACTCTTGCAGTTGATAAATAATTGCAAGAAATGAGTAGTGAAGATGGAAATGCAGTCATATTTCAAAAGACTACTGCTCCCTTCTGACAGGTGAGACAGATTTATGCTTTTTTTGTGGAAAGCATGATATATGCTCATACAATTAAAATAGAGATCTTAAATCTTTGTTTTCACAGGTAATAGAGATTGTAGGTCTATCCATTTTGAGCATCATTTCTGGAACTTGTATAAGTCCCATGGAAATCAACAAATGCCAGCCCTCAGCATTTACGGTTAGGATTAGTGGTGACATCAGGAAATATCTTGAAAACGCGAGCCAGGTGTGCACACAAACTACCTGCAAATTTAGAGGGTGGGGAATATCCCAAGAGAAGGAGAAATTAGAGTAAATATAAAAAGATCATAGCACTGGAACTTAAAATTCTAAGGTGAGACCAGAAGGGTGATATTATGTGCCTAATAGTGGGAGTAAGTCTCAGGAACTTTCGAGTAGGATGAGGGAAAGAAACAGTTGTAAGAAAAAGAATGGATGAAAGAGTAGTTTAAGTTTTAGAGAAGATATGGAAAATCTTGGAAAGAACATAATTCTTCTCTTTCAGAGCATTTATCAGGGGTCAAATTTTCTCTCTCTCCTTTCCCCCCACCCCTTTCTCTCTGTCTTTCTCCACACAGGACCCTTATTCTTCTGCATCAGCAAAAGACACTGACCCTCTGGTTGGTCATGTAATTTTCCTAGGAGATGGGAGGAAAATTGAAATGATAATTAAGTCTGACTTTCAGGGTTATAAAATTTGACCCAGAAATACAAGTCATTAATGAAAAATAAATGGTTTATTATGTAACTGAAGAAAAATAATGTGACTGAAAGACATGGTCATTTGTTTCTAGCTATCAGGATGCTAATTTATTGGCAGTTTGCAAATTATCTAGTGGGTCTTTGTAACAAAGCTTGTAGCCTCTGGAGACTATGCAGTCATTGTAATATCACGCTTACTGTCACCAGCATGCAACTAACCTTAAACTTGCCCTGTACTGTCCAGGACGCAGCCTATGGATTCAACAAACCAAACCTGGATACTCAAGCCAAATGCAGATTGTTTTTAAAGCGAAAATTTCTTTGGTTTTGCACGATCCAGAGTAGCTATTTATGCCAAATTATTTCTAAACCCCCGCTTTTTAACATAGAGGTCACGGATCGTGAAAATGTGTCTTTAATATCACTTTGCTTTTTTTCTGTCCTATTTGTAAACTGCATGTAGTTTACAATTTACTTGTAAAACATAACAAGGTCTTGAAGTTAGTGCCCCACTTTCTTGGGGGTAGCGCTCCGGCGTCCCACTGTCTTGGCTAGTGAGGGTCCCAGGCTTCCTTGACAGCTAGGTTAACAGCCCTATAAATTGAAGTTCTGGCCAAGACCCAGTGTTCTTTGTTTCTTTTGAGCTAGTGAAAATGTTTTCTTAAAATGACTAGGTTAGGCTGAACTAAGCCTACAGTAGTAGAAATTCAAATTAAACAAAAATTAGATTTCATGATTTATTTTCCTTTTTTAAATATGCATACAGCCCAAATAAAATTGAGTATCCATGAGCCACATGAAGAAGCCAAAGAAGAAATATATAGGGTCAGATACTTGTGGTCGGACACACTGTCTAGTCTACAAGAACTGGGCTCTCAGGACATCTTTTGATGTAATACTTCCAATGGATTTCCTCTGGATACTCCATAAACCTTCCAAGCATATTCCGGCCTAACATATCTAAAATAATGAAATCGTATACAGACAAAGAGATGATTAATTACAGCCCGAACCAACATGAGGTGATGTTTCTTTAATGTTAAGTCATTTAGAAGCAAGACAAAAGGCTTTCTGAAATAAATGCAAGTAATATGCCATCTTCTCTGTAGAACTTTAAGCTGTCACATCTTTTAAAAGCCTATCAAGTGTCAGGTCCAGTCTCATATTAAATCATTAGTCGATGTAACCTATTTGACCATAATTGAACTGGGTACTTTTGCAATTTTAAAACTGAGTGCTTATTAACAGTATCTTTATTAGCAGTATTTACTTGTATTTCTCTGGAGACATCTAGTGGAGAAAGTATAGTATACAATGTTTCTAGAAGCACAGATACTATTATATTTTGATTAAATTAATAATCAAAATAAAACTGATATAAAAATCTTAGACATTTTACCTCTGTTTCAAAATGACAAACGACTGAAAATTAATAAAGCACTCTTACATAAAATACTTTAAAGCTGTTACATATTGGCCACAATAAGCGATGCCAAATCTAGATAAAAGTTGAAGAATCTAGTCCTGTTTTTCCCTGTATGTGGCCGAGACATGAATAGCTTCATTTTTTAAATCAGAATTTCTGAAGTTTTTTGTTTCTGACATAAAGTAGTGACATGTGCTTAGAAATGATGAGTGAATTTTTCTACTTCAAACAAATGATTGGAAATAATCACTTCTGCAGTGTGATTTCATTCTTTGGTTCCCTCTCACATTTGTATACCCCTTACTTCTCAGCCCCTGATACCGTTGACATTATGCCTTGCATCTTCTCTCTCATTTCGTTCTGGATGATTTTGTTTAAGAGATAATTAAGACCCCACTCATCATCTGTCTCCTGCCCACAAATAACTTTTAATATTCTTCCAGATTAGACTGTAAGATGAAGGGATGGATAATTGCTGCAATTAAAAGAACTCTGTAGCCATCCATCTTTCATAGTACTGAAATTTCAACATCCCATCTGGAGCATTTGGTCTTTTGAAAGAATGGTTTAAATTATGATAACTCCATAATTTGTAATCAACCGTTTATCACTTTGCTTGGATCCCTTCCCTCTGAAATAGAAATACTCTCAGGTCCCATGCTTAAACCTCCACTTCTCTGCTGACATATCTTCCCTGCTGATTTGTCTATGTCCAACACTGTCCTCAAAATCCCTTCGTCTATTTCCAGTGTTTGTAGTACATGGTCTATATATGCTTCGTCTCTACATCTGAAAAGCTTTTCAGATTTCTTCCCAGGAAAGGTGCCAACTAAAGTAGAGTTATTCCTCATTTTTCAATCACAATCTTTCAGCTATTCTCAAATACATTGAATATACTTTGTTCTAAAATAAACTTTGTTTCTCCACTTCACCGGATAATGATCTTATGTGATGAATTTCCAATTGCAGAAATTGAATATTGTTGCAATTACAGATTTTTTCTTGTTCTCCCCATATATCATAAGGTTTTCTGCTTTCCTCTCTAAGATGCATGCATCTGATGAAGGTTTTTATTCACTTATATTGTCCTATATACAAACCAATCTCGGGATACTGTGTTAGTGCTGCGGGGAAAAATGGAAAAGACCTACTCTTCTTTTTATGCTAACAAATGTGGGACACTCTTTATACCTTTATGATTGTTCTTAAGGACACATACTTGTAGAAAAAGTGGAATTAGATAAGTTAAAGTGAAATTACATGAGTTACAAGATTTCAGGCCATGTAGGACCTGAACAGGGGTTTAGAAGTCTTAGCTTCTCAGTATATAATGAACAACAAAAAAGTGATCCCATTACAGCATGTTAGAGGGTAGAGGTTGGGGTGAAGGGTGGAAAAGAAACGATTCCAGTGAACACAGAAACTAATTCTGTGGTTCTTATTCAGAAAAAAAGGCCTGGAGCAGTTATGGATGCTTTGGTCTTTAAATGAAAAAAGAATCTCTAATTTTTTTTAGTCTGCTTTTAGGTTTCATAGAAACGCATGAACCCAGAGTAGTACATTTTTTACCTTTAGCAAATTATTTTTACTTTAAGTAAAACAAATATAAGTAAGCAGATGTTAGTTGAATAATAACAACAGTAGCATATTCATTATAATGGCTTAAATGGATACTTGCACTGTTTGAAATTCATACACAAAGTACAGTGTGCTAGAGAAATTATCAACTTGGATGTGAGTTGATAGTTCTGCTAAAATGAGAAGCTGACTTTATATCTAAGCAGTATAAAACCACAAATGTGGTGAATTAATGATTCTTCAGCATGAGAGATTACTTGGGGAAACCTCTATTTAGAAGCAGGTATGTCAATTTTTCAGTTTTATTTAAACATCTATCAAGATGTATTTTTACCATGTGGCAGACAATGTTTTTTAGTTCTTTTCCCTTAATCTTCCCTTACAAGATTAATAGCCCAAGTAATTGAGATAAATAGTTCACTTGCCCAGGCTGACCCACATTTTACACATTTCAGCTTTGACAAATCAGAAAGGAAGGTGGGGATCTCAGTTAATTTCCCTGGATGTTCCAGTCACCTGTTGCTGCCTGACACATCACTCCAAACTTAGTGCCATAAAGTAGCAACCAACTTAATACACTTACAGTATCAGCTGGTCGAGGATTCAGATAGTGCAGAATGGGAATTACTTATAAGGTAGCCATACCATTCCATGATGTCTGTGGCTTCAGCTGGGAGGATCAGAATGGCTAGGGTGATTTCAATAACTGCAGTGGTCAACTAGGACACCTCGGAATGCAAGATCCACTGCCAACATGGCTTATTCACTCATGTGTCCCCAAATTGGCAAGGATGAGCTCCATGGGGACTGTCAGCCAGAGCACCTACATGTGGCTTCTCCAACACAGTGGCCTCATAGGAGTTAGATATATGACAGCTCAGTAATCCAGCAAACAAGGCAGAATATGCGTGGTCTTTTATGAGCTGATGTCGGAGTGCTCGTGGCCATCTACTGCCACATATACTAATAGTTGAAGCCACCAAAAGTCAACCCAAAAAGGAGAAGAGAGCACATAGACTCTCACTTGATGACAGGAGACTCAAAATATTTGTGTCCATTGGGAAATGGTGTTAAAACCCTGAAAGTCCTGGTAGACCTAGAAATGCTTTAGAGTCCACTAACCTGTGGTTAAAGTAGATCATGTATGTGAAAGTACTTTAAAATCTGCCAAGTGATATACATCAAATAGTTAACTTATTTTTTGAAAATCATCAGAAAATCACCCTGTTAATGGTATTCCATCTTTCTGTATTCCTGGATTACATTTTCCTTTGGGATTTTGTGTTCAAATTAAACACAGAGTAAAACATATATCCACCAAGGCAAGGCATGGTTTGAGTTCTTAGATAGGAAAGGACATTAAGTAATTTAAAAAAATTTAGAAAGTACTTTGAAAATTAAGATACAGAATTCTAAACTGGATGATTTTAGCATTTAATAATACGAAGCATTATATTGCAGATTTAAATGTCTGACCTCTAGTGGTTGCAACTTCTTTTTGCAACTGTGAACTCAAAATACTGTGATTGATTGTGTTTATCACGGAAACTATTTAAGAAAAGGGATAAGTAATATTTATAAACACCTACTGCTTACCATTTCTGTGTTTTCCAGTCCTTCTAGTAAATCCAGATTTCCTGTTATCATTTTACTCAGCTTGAAGAATTTCCTTTAGCATTTCTTATAAAGAGAGTTTCTAATGATACATTATCTCAGCTAATTTTTAGAAGAATATTTTCTATTCATAGAAAATTCTAGATTGACATTGTCTTTTTCTTTTTGGCAGTTATGATAAGTTATTTCTCTTATTTTCTGGCTTGCAAAGTTTCTGATAAAAGTTGACTCTCCTATCATTTTCCTCTTGATACAATGTATCTTTTTTTTCTATGGATTTTTTTTTCTTTTGTATCTCTGGTTTGGACAATTTGTCTATGGCGTGCTGAGATATGGATCTCTTCATTTTTATCTTGATTAGAATTTGTGGACATTCCTGAAACTATTCTATAAATTGATGTCATGAAAATTATAAATGTATTTCCCTAGCTTTAAACTGTGGGGCTTTTGTACTCTGTAATTTAACAGAGAAAAATAATAGTGATACTGCAATGGCATTTACAGGCTTTTCAAGGCCCTGACATGGTGTGTGCTGCTCAAGGAATTTACAGAGGTGTGACTTTTTGCTGTGAAGTAGGTATTCATGCAAAAGTGGCTGGAAGTTGCTTTTTAAGTTTCAGTTGATTTAAAAGCAGAGTCAGTTGTGAAGACAATTTGAATAACTGAACTCAGTAGTCTTTCAATTTGAGTGTCAACCAGACTCAAAAAGACATAAAGATCCAGTTTACCTTGTTTAGATCTAAATTGTCATGGGGAGAAAAAGGTAAGGAGCTTCATGCTCTGGTCTTACAAAAAACAAAACTGGTGCACACACTTTAAATCTGAGTGCTGGGAAAATTAACCATGTCACCAAGTATACTAACTTAATTTTTCCATGTCCATGTCCTGATGTAGAAAACTCAAAAAGGCCATTGGAAATCAGAAAAATTAGATAGCCTATACTAGAGAAAATTTGTTAAGAAGAGATGGAGTAAATAACTAATTTTGTAGGATTTATCACTAATAAATTCCTTTGTGAACATGTCAGTGGCTCTTGTAACAGCTATAATAACTGCTGATAAGAGAAAGAAAAATTCAACCTAGAATTTTCTATGTATAGAAAACATTCTTCTAAAAATTAGATGAACCAAAAATAAATAAAAACTGAGATAATGCATCATTAGAGACTAAAGGAAATTCTTCAGGCTCAGCAAAATTGTAGCAGGAAATCTGGACCTACTAGTAAGTGTGGAAAGCACTGAAATGGAAATTGTAGGTGTTTGTAAAATACTGCTTATTCCTTTTCTTAAACAGCTTAAAAGACAATTAATTAAAGCACTATTAATCACAATATTTAGAATTGATGACATATGTAAAAGTAAAATTAAAGACATCACAAATGTTGTAGGATTAATGGATGTATACTATTGTTTAAACCTTAAAAATTGTAGGGACTTCATACTTACATAGGGAAGAACATGTTTTTTACTAATTTGGACTCTAATGTATCGTTATAGGAATTGTCTACAGTACTGGTTGTCAAGACTGTGTTTTTTAAGGTTAATTCAAAATAAAGCAATTAGATTAGATTATTTGTAGGATCGGTTTTTCGAGTCAAGTAGTGTTTTATGACTTCGCACAATTGAAACGTATGAAAGTGAGATGGACAATGTTTGGAATTAGCCTATTGAATGGTGTTCATCCAGGTCAACAAGTCCACAACACAGAAAGTATAAAAGGCTGGGTTGAAAAAATCCTACTGAGTCAGTTCTCAGAGACCAGCAGAGACACTCTTCTTCATCCTTCTAACATCTTCCAACTACTTGATGATGGCTGAAATTCCACTGTATGGAAGACATTTAAAAAAACATTCATCTTTTAGGGTACACCTTTCCTGAGAAGCAGTTGTAACACTTTAATCTGTTAAGAACTGTTTATTTTTTAAGGTTAAAATGAGTTTATGGTCTTTCTGCTTGAGATCAGATTCTGCTAGCAAAAGCTAGAAAGAACCCTGAGCAAACCTTGTACAACAAGGTACAATAAGGTACTTTGCAAGTAGCTTGTACTTGTAAAATTTGTACTTTGGGGTCTTTCCCTTAGCAAAGATTATTTTATCCTTATTTTTCTCTATAACCTTTCTATTTGATCATTCTTTCACAGATACTTTCAAATTCCCGTTAATATTTAAAGAGAAGTTTGGATCTTGGCAAAAGTAAGAAGACTTAAAAAAACTAACAATTAAAGACATGACGCCGAGAGAGAGAGGCAGTGCTGTATATTTTATTTATTTATTTATTTAAAGATCGGGTTTCGCCATATTGGCCAGGCTGGTATCAAACTCTTGACCTCAGGTGATCTGCCTGCCTCAGCCTCCCAAAGTTCTGGGATTACAGGTGTGAGCCACCGCATCAGGCATAGTGCTGTATATTTTAAAGTGGCTGCTACTTTGGCAGTCAAAGGGCTTGGGCTGACCCCTGAACTCTTGAGTCATCAGCTGTGAGATCATTGGGAAATAGCCTGACTTCCCCGTGCCTCAGTTTCCTTAGCCGAGCAATCATCTAATAATATCTGTCCTTTCAATCCCGCAGACATGTTTTAAGACTTATTTTTGAAGGAGGACAGAGATTATAAGTTAAATGTCCAAATGAAATAAATCTCGTATCTTGTCAAAGTTGGTAGAACTGAGCATTACTATCAAAATTACCAAATCTGTATTGATTTATGTCGTTACACCCTTAAAAGCCGCTAAGCAATACCTACTTTTCTGTCTTTATAGGAATAATGATTGACCTCAAGAAACTGTCATACAATAGCACCAAAAATAACTATACAAACACCCAGAGTTATTTTTTGTTGAAGATAGAGTGGGCTGTGTGCAAAACTGTGGTTTAAATTGTAAAGCAGGTATATGAGGGAAAATACAAAGTTATAGGATTAAGGCAACTTTGTGGGGAGAAAACCATGTAGAGGCACCTGCTGAAACTATTCAGAAAATCAACTCTGGGGAGATGATGAGAGATAGAGAGAGCTGGAGAGAAGAAAGTGCAGGTCACCAAAAGACAAAGTTCTCATTGAATAAATTTCCTGAGAGGGTTGTACATTTAAGAGTTTTGGCGATATGGAGAGGCTAAACAGACAAAAACCTTCAGGCCGGGCGCGGTGGCTCAAGCCTGCAATCCCAGCACTTTGGGAGGCCGAGGCGGGTGGATCACGAGGTCAAGAAATCAAGACTATCCTGGTCAACATGGTGGAACCCCGTCTCTACTAAAGATACAAAAAATTATCTGGGCATGGTGGCGCGTGCCTGTCATTCCAGCTATTCAGGAGGCTGAGGCAGGAGAATTGTCTGAACCCAGGAGGCGGAGGTTGAGGTGAGCCGAGATTGTGTCATTGCACTCCAGCCTGGGTAACAAGAGCGAAACTCCGTCTAAAAAAAAAAAAAAAAAAAAAAAAAAAAAGCTTTCAAAGTGGAGCCTGCCTAAATTAAAATGAAAAAGAAAAAGACATATCTGAAATATTATTCATATGTGTAAGGATGACATACAATAACTTTTCACATCTCAAACTCCTGGCCTTAAGTGATCCACCTGCCTTGACCTCCCGCAGTGCTGGGATTACAGGTGTGAGCCATTATACCCAGCCTTAAATGGAATTTTTAAACTTCCTTTTAGTATTTTCTCTAGAAAGGTGCAAAATATTTTATTGTTGCTTCTGTTTTTTGATTGTGTATGTTTGGCTACCAGAAGACACACGGAGTCGCTACCAAGTTAAGAGTATGGATGATCTTACCGTTTCAGTTCTGCTGGTGTGCCCCGAAAAAGTGTACCCTTTTTACCATGCACTGTCCAAATAGGAGTTTTGGATTCTTCTGCATGGTGACTTCGAGGATAAAACTTTACAGAACCTCATTACAAGGTTGTGTGAAATTATAGCTTAGGTTTTCTGCTTAAAGTCTTTGCACATCTTATCTATATGCTTATAGAGAGAAAAGTAATCCTATGACTAAGTCAAGATCACTGTTGCTATTTCTGTTGGGGATCATGTTACCATAGTAATATATTCCCTGTGGCTTAGAAAAGACTTAGTTTGCTTAAGTGCTATTTTTATTTTATTCAAAATGAAGTAGAGATAAAATCATAAAATCTGTTACCCTTAGATTTAATGGCAATTTCGAGCAGAAGGATAAAAGGTAATCAATGCATTTCTGTTTAGCAACTTTCTTCTACTATGTGCTGGTTTCTCAGGCCAGCATTATGATGAGAATGATGAGGAGAATGGAAATTAATTTCTGTGATTATTTTATTTTCTCTTTTGATTTGTAGTTTTTCTGCTAAGGGGGAGGGTCAATTCCACTCCTCAAATTTGGACTGAGTATCAAAACTGATGATGCCATGCATAGGTGAAGAAAGTCTAAAGATTTATTACTGTCTTTATAATGCCTTCTGTAGAGAGCAGGATGGGCTCCCAGGAAGGTTCAAATGTGGCTTGAGAGATCAGAAGGAGAAGGACTGACATAGGCTTTTATAGGAGTTAGAGTTCTCAGCCAGGGTGAGGGACTTGCACATGGGTGTGGGTTTCTGTGTTTGGGTTTCCTACAAATATCAAGAAAGGGTGTGTGTGTGTGGCCTTTGCCCTCGGCTTGTCTAGATGTGAGGTGAGAAAGGAAAAGGAGTGGGGCTTGAAAGCTGTTAGTGGTCAGATATCGAAAATAGAGTCAGACCACTCACAATTTTTTAATAACTCCTTTATTATCAAAGCAGATTATAAAGACATGAGTGAAATTTTTATATACAAATATGTATAGGTGTATACATATGTACATGTGAATACAGAGGTCAATAAAATAAAATGACAATTTTTCCTTGCTAAAGATCCCATGCCTCATTGGAATGGTTACTGTGGAGCTGTTCTGGGATACTCTTCCATAGCAACAGCGAAGACAGGTGAGGCATGACCTGACTTTGAGCCAGCACTTCCTCCTTTACTACCCTTTTTTCTGCCCTTCCTTCCTTCCTTCCCTTTCCTTGGTGGAATTTACAGAGTGGAGGTAATGATATTTCTTAGTTCATGGAACACTGCCAGTATAGAAAAGTTCAAGCCTCCTCCCTTGTTCTATTTCGTGATTGTTTTCTTTTTTAAAAAAATTCACTCCACAAGGTATTTCTCTTCTTCCTGTAGAAACTCAGTTGATTGTAAATATATGTGTGTGGTAGGAAAAAAAATGTATCATATTTTATTTCTTTGTGTGTGCATATATTATGAATGTAACCAAATAATATTTTGCTCTAGATAATGAATGTATGTTTTACTAAATACTGCTCATTGAAATTTATCCATGTAGCTATATGCAGATTGTTTGTACCTCAGACTGCTGCATAACATCCAAACGTATGCTTATGGAACATTGTAGATATCCAATCTCTTAATGATGGATGGCTAGAAATCTCTTCTCCAGCCTGTGCTTTTTCTATAATGTCACAAACTACCATTTTGTTCCCAAACTTCCCCTTGAAAGTAAACACGTCTTTTCATCCAAGGACTGTGTGTGTGTGTGTGTGTGTGTGTGTGTGTGTGTATGCAATACATTCTAGCATCCTTCAACCTCTCTCTTGCTTATGGGACATGTATAAGTTGAGTTCAGGTAAGAGACCTACTAGCCCAGGTTTGTTTATTATAGTTTTTTGTATCTCAAAACACTGTGAAACACTTGATTTCATTTCATTCTCATAATTCATTATGCCATGTGCTATGATTAACTACATTTTATTGCTAAAGCAACTAAACTCTTGAAGTTAAGTTACAGTAAATCCTATGTGATGAATTGTGAAGTAAAACTAAACTCTTAGGACTTCTTACAGTGCCTTAGCTTAGTCAAAATAAGTCTTTAGCAACCAAACTGTGAGAAATTCAGCTCATACGTTTATTACAGTCACTAGTGCTTAGTACTACCCAGAAGACATCCTACAAAGACACTGAGTACTATAAATTATTATAAATCCACTTTCAAGCTCTCTGAACTTGGCTTGGCATAAATGTCATGCTTATTATACCACGACATAGTCTCTGCACATGATTTAAATACAGCTAAAATATATCCTACCACAGGATGACATCATGTTTTAAGGAATCCCAATTAAATCTCATGTAGTATTATATGCCTATACAGGAATCTCTAAAATATAGCATTTAATCAGTAATAGATGTCATTTGGTGTAACAAGTCCTCAAGGCTGGTCCTGTGATATAACTTGTGATGCTGGCTTAGAAATTCAGAAGTTTAGATTCCAGTGTTGCTTTCATCTCTAACTTGCTATGCAACACTTGAAGTATAGTTTTACTTCACTGAATCTCATTTGAAATTAGACTGCTAGAATAGATTATTGTAAAGATTCCCTCCAACTTGAAATTCTATAGTTATAGTACACTCTTAATTTAAATAAAATAACAACTCTCAAATATTCCTCTGATTAAGGAATTAAAAAATTGTTTACATCTTCATTCATGGTGGTACAAGATGAAAATACCAATGATTGTTTGTTAACAAATAATTTTATAGATAATTATGCCTTTTAGATGTATGCCAATTATAATATTACTCCTGCATAATAATATGTTAGGGAAGATAATCAATTATGATGACAGAACTTTTAGGGATGATAGATTACTTCTCTCTGGGTTAAAGAAACAATTTCTGATGGAAGGAACCATATATAAATTGTACGTCCAAAGACCGTCTTATGATAACAGAAAACAAAGTTACCAGCTAAGCAGTTTCACAGAAGTCTCCATATGGGAGAAAGAGAAAAGATTGCTATTGGCTTCGCATCTGTTAGGTGAGATTCACTGAACTGGTTGTACGAGTGAAAGTGGTGTCTCCACTGAAGCTGCAGAGGAAGAAGACTCTGCTCATTTGTACATTTCTGAGATTCCTTTCACTAGGGGCATTCTCAAATGTAAACCTTGGGTTGTCATGAACAATCATGGACAGAAGAGGGCAGAACTGTGAAACTCAAAGCATGAAATATGTAAAAGAAAAATGGCAGAGAGTTTGTTTTTAATAGCATACAGTATGTGATCCTCTTCTACAATATTCAAGCATCTGTTATTGAAACAATGAATTTGCATCTCGGCACAGTCTACTGGCTATGTGATGTTGGCAACTTTTCAAACTTTTTGAAACTTAGTTTCATCATCGTTATGATGGGAATAATAACATATTATTTATAAAGTATTATGGTCAGTATTTGTAAAAAAAAATCTACAGTACATGAATAACATTTTGTAGCTTTTCTTATATTTAGTATTAGTATCTCCTATAGGGAATTTCACGGTCCTAATGAACAGGGAGAGTGGAAAAATCTTAAGTGCATTGCAGTGTGTTTATACCATCAGCTGAGTTTGCTGTTGATATGGTTAGGCTTTGTGTCTCAACATAAATTTCATCTTGAATTACAATCATCACAATCCCCATAATCCCCACATGTCAAGTGGGAGACCAAGTGGAGGTAATTGGATCATGAAGCATATTTCCCCCCACACTGTTCTCCTGAGAGTGACTGAGTTCTCATGAGATCTGATAGTTTTAGAATGGACTGTTCCCCCTTTACTCAGCACGTCTCCTTCCTGTCACCTTGCGAAGAAGGTGCCTTTCTTCCCCTTTGCCTTCTGCCATGATTGTAAGTTTCCTGAGGCCTTCCCAGCCATGATGAACTGTGAGTCAATTAAACCTCTTGCCTTTATAAATTTCCCAGTCTCGGGCAGTTCTCGGGCAGAACTTACTTTGACAGTTAAGTTCCATCTTAGTCTCAAAGACTATGATATAACCAAAAGAACATTGGCTTCAGAATTTAAAATATCCAAGTTTAAATCCCAGCTCTAGTAGCTTTTAGTTGTGAGTCACTTGCAAAAATAACACAAACTCTCTAATTTTAAGTGAAACGGGAATGGAGTTTATCAGATGAATTCCAACAAAAATTGTAAGGAGGTAAATTGTCTTCTTCCTCCAACCCTCCATTACCTTTTGCCTTTTGTGGAAATGGACTAATACAGTTGCCATTGTGGAAACTTCCCCCATTGGGAAAAGGTACCTTATATAGTTTCCTCTGAACTTGGAACCAAGCTGTGGTTACTTCCTGCCTGTGGTATAGTCTCCCACAGACTAGTGCACATCTCACACATAGCTATGTTTTCAAAGGTTAAAGTCAGTTTGAAGTTATCCTTGTGCCACTCTCTTTCTGATTGAAACTGACAATTCTTCCTCCTATACTTGAGTAAAAGTTTTGGGACGTACATTCATCACATTTTTCTCAAGTCTCCTGGTCTCTTCTGCAGAGCACTTTCTTCACAGATGTCATGCGCTTCTTAACAGAGGGTGAGAGGTTGGAAATAAATGGATTGCTATTGCAGTAGCTTATGTTAGAAGAGTTAAACTGTGACAATTGCCATTATTTTTCTACTCAAGTCAAGTCAAAAGAGCATTCTCATATGAAGAAAAAGCCAGCATTGCTCCTGAGTACTACTGACCCACGTGGGGGACAGGATAATAGCAGAGAGTAGTGTCCCTATTTGTTCTCTTTTTACTAGCCAATAGCTAATTCTGTTCATTAGCTGAAATTACCCATCCCAGGATGTTGCAAATTGTAATATTCATCTTATTTTAGAGGCAGGCAAAGGACTGTGCATCAAAAATTTCATAACAACTCTTAAAAGTGTGGTACCTGGAAAACAGCATTTAAGTTTGCGCTCAGTTAAAATGTGTGCAATTAACCTTTGTAAAACATCATATAGTGACAATAGAATATGCTTTGACTCTATAGTGATGCGGTTGCTTCTTTTTATCCCTGCACATAAAGATAATTTTACTTTTTATAGCTTTTGACTTTTTACTTGATGCAATTATATACATCACTGACCTAATAATCAAATGATAGAAACCTTTATCAGAGTCTACAATGATTATTGTTGGTGTTGACATGACTCAATGAAATACAGCATGGATGCTGAAGAAAGACAGACAGACAGATGTGAAAAGTTAGAGTAGGCACAGCTTGTTAAGATTGTTTTGCATTTATCAGCTGAAAACACAAGATTCAAAAGCATCTTTAATGAAAAATGCACTTACTGTCACATGATATTCCAGTTTTATTCCATAGATAACTACCTAAGCTGATTTCAGTGTGGATTTCTTTACACTTTTATGGTGATTGTATATGTAGATGCTCTGTAAAGGCAGAAAGCAATAAAAGAAAAATATTCTTTTTTGTTTGTTTTTATAAACAAACATGGATTCTCTGACAGGTTCTCAAATGTGAGAGAAAATAACTATGATAGTAATTTTATGTTTAAGGGACAATAGTTTAATATTTCTAATTTCCACATAATTTTATTTTTAGTATAATATTAATAGGTAAATGCAAACAATGTAACTCCAGCTAGCTGAAACATGAGGATCCATAAAAAAGAAAGAACACCATATCTCTCAATTTACCATGACTGAAAGAACCAGCCCAAATATATTGTTCAGAAAGTTAGCTTGAATTCTCAGTGGAGCTCAGAGTATTCTGCCTCTCTTTTCTCTCTTACTGTCAAAGGCTATGATATAACCAAAAGAACATGGGCTTCAGAATGTAAAATATCCAAGTTCAAATACCAGCTCCACTAGCTTTTAGCGGTGAGTCACTTGCAAAAATCATGCAAACTCTCTAACAATTTTAAATGAAATGAGAATGCAGTTTATTAGATTGAATTCCTATGAAAATTATAAGGAGGTAAAGTGTTCATTCTAAGAGGAGTTAATTTTTCTTCTGTCTTCTTCCTCCTACTCTCCATTACCTTTTGCCTTTTATTTTCTTTTCCTTCCTCTTCTTTTTGAAATGAGAGTCTTATGGTAAAATCTATCATATTCCATAAACATGTCATATGACTTTGGGTACAACGCTAAGCCTTCTCAATCCTTTTTCTTCACTGAGAAAACCATGAAACTCTAAACTACTAACAACCTATATGAGTTACATTAAATAAAATATCTGAAAATCTCTCAGTTAAAGAAAATGTTCAACATATATTTATTTATTTGTTAACTTTTCTATAAAATTTATAATTTTAGGCAACCATTGAGTTTATAGACATTTTACCATTCCTACTTCTTTGACTTAGTAGAGGAAATCAGGATGGCAAGTGAAGTGGTAGTATGAGAAACATTTTGGAAAATTTATTCAAAAATATTTGTTAGGTATACAGTAAAGCCCCAGGACTTTTATAGACACTGGAAATATTAATTATAAACAAGATGGGTAGGGCCCCTGCCCTTCTAGAGAAGTATTTCAGAGAGAAAGAGGTAGAAAATACACAGAGAAATAACACAGAATTCTCTGGTTAAAAAAAAAAATTAGTCTGATGATTTTTAAAAACTATCATAAAAATTGAGAGCTAGAAATTAACTTTACCAACCTTCTATAAAAATTAGAGCAAATTCATTATCTTCTGCTGAATAAACGTTTTTCATATTTTAACACATCTCAGTTTTTTTCTTTCTTCGTTTTAAGCAACAATCCTTAAGGCACGGTTGATGTCAGTTACAATTTTTATTCAGCAAATGAAGAAATCCATCACTATTTAGAACGCCTGGGTTACAATCATAATTTCTAATTAAAATCCCATCACATGCCATCTCACCTGAGTTAAGCTTCCCTCGGAAACACAGTCAAAATTGAGACCGATTTTTCCCACACAGAAAAGTAATACAAATAATGTTTGTACTTCCTCCCAAGTGCCCCAAGAACTTGGGAAGCCAAGTATTTTGGTAAACCTTGAAACACACCGGTCATCCTGTTTTATATCTTTGTTACATAGTTAATTACCCTTAATGTTATTTTTCCAGTCATCTATTCCCTCCTGTGACATCGTTCTTTCTTTCTTTCTTTTTCTCCTGAGACAGTCTCGTGCTCTATTCCAGGCCGGAAGGCAATGGTGTGATCTTGTTTCACTGCAACTTCTGCTTCCTGGGTTCAAGCGATTCTCATGTCTCAGCCTCCCTAGTAGCTAGGATCACAGGTGCGCGCCACCATGCCTGACTAATTTTTGCATTTTTAGTAGAGACAGGGTTTCACCATGTTGTCCAGGGTGGTCTTCACTCCTGACCTCAGGTGATCCAGCTGCCTCAGCCTCCCAAAGTGCTGGGATTACAGGTGTGAGCCACCCCACCAGGCTCTCTTCCGTGATTTCTTTTAAAAAAATCTTTTCATTTTAAGTTCCAAAACAACTATTTATTTAACTTATTTCATGGTAAGAAAAAGTAGTTTTAAATAATCACCCTCTACTTTGGGAAAATAATTTTGAACGGTTTTCCATACCCGAAACTTGATTCTCTCCTGAGAAAACCACCTCCTCGTGTAGCCCTGATTTGTGGTTGTGGTTCATTGTCCAGATTCCATGTATCTGTAGAGCAGGAAAGTGGAAGCTGAATCTTTTAATATTTTCAATATACCGTTCAGTGTATTGTTCTTCCACCCTGTGAATCTCATTAACTTACTCTAATCTTTTTTTTTTTTTATGTTTCTAAAAGTACTGCGTTTATTTTAAAGCATAACATCAAGTTCAAATCTCATGAAACAAAGCCATCTCTTCATTATACATTGATTTTGGCAAAAAGTAAGACTAGCATACAATAGTTATATATGAAAAAGTAGTTTAAAGTAAAAGGTGTTTGCTTTTAGTAATAGAGTAGTATGAAACTAAAGTACTATATAAATCTTCTGTGTTCATTATTTAGGGCATGTTTCCTGTCCTTTTAGAAGTCTTCAGACTTAATATTTTAAAAGTTGCCCTTTTTATTTGATACTTCTACTTTTTGCTGGAATACAAGCATAGAAGAGATTCTCGCTGCTTAGACTAATATGCTCATACAATACATCGCTAAACTGAAATAGGAAGGTAAGATATCTTAGGAATAATAGTATTAATGATTGTAAGTTTTTTTAAAGGGGCAAAGCTACTAAGATTTGTTTTAGCAAAAACTCAAGGGAAACCAATCTTGGGAAATAATCGTCAACCTATTTTATAAGAGTTATTTAAAAATCTAATCACTTTGCTAGAAAATGCCGTTTTAAGCTTACTTGGCATCCCACTTCCATGATATACATATGCATATTTCATTGAGATGATCAACTTGGAAATATCATTCCATCATAGCTGTTAAACAAGGAACTTGTCTGCTGAATGAATCTATTGTTTTTTTTATGTGTAGAAAGATATCTATTCTGATCACTGCAATATGTAATAAAGGCTAGATTTAGAAGCTTGGAAAACCTGTGGTTCAATACGTAAAAGTTTCATCTACAAAAGAATGGGAATGTTATGATTACTATAGAAAATTACAACGTTTAACATATCATAAACATTACCTGCAAGTACTTTTTAATCACAATAATATAGCATCAAAAAGGTACATATTCTTGTTCATTAAAATTAATGAGGCAACGTAGGAGTAAGAGACAGGTTATTTTTCTCTCTCCTCCCTGCCTTTTAACATAGAGCCAGAGATACATTTAAGCTGCCATAAATATGGCAAAAAAGGAGGGAAGGGTGTTTTCTCTGTAAAAATCATTGGTGTACGCAGCAGGTAACAACACTATGTCTATGATGTCTACTTATTAATATAATTTTATGTTAATATCCCATTCTCCTTACCATAATGCTCAAATTTTAATTTTGTATTCATTTTGAATGTTTGCATGTGAAAACACCAACTAATCTATTATTTCAACATTAAGCCTATTTATTTTAAAGCAAAGCTAATTCCGCTATTTTATAAAAGCAGTGGAGACTCAGTTATCAGGATGCTTAAAGCACAGTGCTTAAGGTTCATGCTTGCTGTTCTGCTTGCACTTCTGCTTCCTTTGAACCAGGGGAGGCTGTCAGGCCTAAGAAGGCATAAACTGCATTATTTTCTCTGGCTTCAAAGAAGGCATCATAGTCCCCTCGATACTGGCTTTCATTGAAAATCTGAGGTGGCAGGGGGTACCCTGTGGCTGGTCGACTATTTTCAGGTACATTTTCTCTCATCCACTTCCGATTCTCTTTATTGGCTGCAATATCTTTTTCTTCAAATCCTATTTTCTTGGCTTCTAGGAAACCAAGCACATCCTGCTGTTTCTTCTTAATCGCCGTAGAGCCAGAGGAAGATGCGATATATACACGGATCACCATCCTGGGAACAGCGGCTGTGGTTCTTTGGGTCCTGAAAAGGGCTGTGGAGCAGCTGCAGCAATGGCTGGAATCCAGCTAGGGGCTGAACACCGGTTGGCCTAACTTACTCTAATCTATGTTGTTCTTTATTTCTGTTGTTCTCCCCAAAATTCTACTTCTGTTATTTGACCTCTTAAAGCTCTGTCAGTGTAAGCTACTTTCTCTTGAAAGATTTTTCTTTCTCTTGTTTCAGTATTTCCTACCGTCTCCCTGGCTACAGCTGCTTAGACTGTTCGGTTACTTCCTTTCACATTGATTATTCCTTGAACTATGTATCCACCCAGGCTGCAGACATGATTATCCTTCTTGAGTTCTCCATCTTTCTTTACTATCAGCTTCAGTTGGTCTTTCAAATCAAGCAGTAGAATATGCATAAGTTTAATTGGCACATGTAAATTTCAGAATTGGATATAAGCTTACAATGATAGTGTTTGTGATCCTCTTAATTTTGTGTGTGTTTAGTAACTACTACGAACTGACAGTCTTCTCCAAAGACTCATGTCGAAACTTAATTCCCAGTATGGCAGTACTGGGGGATGAGGCCTTTAAGAGGTGATTGAATCATGAGGACTTTGCCTTTAAGATTGGGTTAATCCACTTATGGATTAATGGGTTGTCATGGGAATGGAACTGGTGGCTTTATAAGAAGGGGAAGAGTGACCTGAGCTAGCCTATACAGCCCTTTCACCATGTGATGACCTGCACTGCCTCAGAATCCCCACCTGCAAAAAGGCTCTCATCAGATGGAACCCCTTGACCTTGGACTTCTCAGCTTCCATGGTTGTAAGAAATAATTTCATTTTACTTATAAATCACACAGCTTCAAGTATTCTGTTAGAAGTAGCATTGTACTAAGATAGTAAACTTTGGTAGGCCTGCAATATGATGTATACAATGAGATTTAGCAATAATACTAATATCTGTGGCTCTTAGACTAGCAAACGTGCCTAGGGATGCACAGATGTATTCCGGTTGAGAAATACCAGCTGGTTGCATGCCAGGAGGTCTCACAAACTGGCCTCCCTTGATGAATGACCCTTAATTCAGTGTCTGGCTCTTTGCCTGCAGGCTCTGAAATCTAACTTTGTCAGCATCTGTAGCACGGCCTCATCTCTTACAGATTCAAGTTTGTTAAGTGCAGGAGCTTGTTTTCTACAGTCAGGATGACCACTTCTTATATCTGTAGTTATTGCTAGCACACAAACCAGAATACATGTTCAACATCACTAGTGCATTTGTTCTGTGAATAAAGCTATAATCGGGACTTAATTAGAATCAGAAAATCAGTTTTTAGTCTTGGTATCAGTGGCATCCAGCTAATCTATCTTCATTTATTTCCACAACTGGTTCAGTTGTGGAAATAGGACCTGAATGATCTAAGTCCATTGGCTAAGAATCCGTCCAAGGAAGCATTTGAGTGGACAATGCCATCAGCTTCTCTAACATGCCTTTCCCTTTTTCTAACTGCATTTTTACCAATTGTGGTTATCCCTCCATTCTGACAGATGTTCACTGTTTAGCTACATTGATACATTAGGCCAGATTGAGCCTGTGGTTCATTCTACTTCCTTAAGGTGATTTGCCATTTTATTTGATCCTAGTTGTATGAGAAGGAACTTAGATACAACTTAATCTTAAAATCTTTGGGATTCCTTAGTGTTAACCTCGTATAATGAAAAAACGAATCATGCACACATAATTCTTTATACTTGACAAAATAATTTTATTTCTTCACGTTTTAAATCATAATGATAACTGAGCTCCTTGGTCTAAAATAGTTAAGTAACTATGTTCCCGTTTTATAAATGAACCAGTAGAGACACTAGGATAAAGATAGAAATTGAACTTTTTGCTTCCAAGTCCAATAGTCAAAGCAGAAGATTCCTGCCAAAGTATTTGGGTTGGAGAGGGCTTTGGCTAGTTTCATTGATTAAACATGATTGCAGCCAAGTTCCCACCCATTTAGTGAGATTATATGTATTTAGAATATTTGCATCCATGATTAGCCTGACTTCTTCAAAAACATTTCTTTCTCTTTAAATTGCTGTTGATAGGGACAAGAAGGAGCAAATGAGTAAGGCTTTGTCAGGAGCTCAATTCTCATCCTTATTCCCCTAAGGGTTGTAGATGTAGGGTTGTGCTCGTTAACATCTTCGTTCTCATTTTTTTTCTCATCCATAGTGAAATCTTAATCTGCCAATATCATGGACCTAGTTTTCCCACACAGGCCAGCCCATCTGTGCCTTTTTGTCTCATGTTTTCAACTAATGTAACCAATTAGGCTGTAAGGAAGTAATTTGAACACGAATCCTCCAAAGTGGCTAGATTTATTCTTTTTACTGTTGTATGTAAGAGTGACGAATTACATTGATTCTAAAAGCTGGTGAAATTTTGGGGCATGGTTGTCATGTCAAAAATCCATTAGTAAAAAATTCATTACTAAGTAGATCAAAATTATAAAATATAAAAAATAATAACAAGTATTTAAATCCACTTCCTACCCCTTAATGCGCATTAATCAGGGAAATTATAAGTAGATATTTATAAGTGAGATAACTTATATTGGTTACTTAATGTATAACAAGCTAGAGTATATACATACATAAGATTCAAAACAGTTTAAAAGTTTCTTCTCACCTGAGGTCAGGAGTTCAAGACCAGCCTGGCCGATGTGCCGAAACCACATCTCTCTACTAAAAATACAAATATTAGCCAGGCATGCTGGGAGGCGCCTATAATCCTAGCTACTCAGGAGGCTGAGGCAGGAGACTTGCTTGAACCCAGGGGTCAGAGGTTGCAGTGAGTCGACATCACACCATTTCACTCCTATTGGGTGAAACAGTGAGACTCTGTCTCAAAAAAAAAGAGAGAAAAAAGAAAGAACCCCTCCCCATCAGGAAGTTTGTGTTTATACATTACACTGTGCTGAAATGGGTAATAATACTAGGTTTTCTTGTAACCACAAACTTGTTATTAACACATGTAGCATACTGTAATTTAAATTGGCAAAATTTATATAGACACTATATATGGTAATTATTATAAAACTATTAAGTAAAAATCAGAACATAAATGTGGATTTCTATCTTTGAATACGTTATTTTATTCTTGGCATTGATATGTACTACCTTCAAAACAATTGGAACAGTTAAATGGCTTTAGCAATAAAAATCATTGGTTCCCCCTGATATTACATCATTAGTTAGCCAAAGCTTCTAACGTAAAGAGGTTCCCAGAATTTCACTTTATCAATTTTTGATTAATATAATTATAACATCGATGGATTTCTGTATATGTATTTGTGCATCAATAATTTCTGGCCTTTGAGGACCTTAAAAGACAATTACAATTTTTTTTGCTCACAGTAGCATCAACAAGAATAAAATATTTAGACAAATATTCAACAAAAGTACAAAATTTGTACTCTGAAAATTACAGAACATTGTTGAAAGAAATTTAAAAAGATCTGAATAAATGGAAAAATATCTGATGTTTATAGATTAGAAGATGTCATATTCTAAAAATGGCAGTATTCCCCTAACTGGCATACAGATTTAATGAAACGTTTTTCAGAATCATGGCTAACTTCTTTGTAGAAATTGAAAGGTTATTCTAAAGTGGAATTGCAAGGGACCCGAAATAGCCAGAACAGTCCTGACAAAGAACGAAATATGAGGACTCACCCTTCCTGAAATCAGTATTGCCAAGCAGCAGTGATTGAGATAATGTGGTAAGAGCACAAGGATATATGGATCAACGAAATAGAAGTGAATCCAGAAATAAGAACATCTATCCATCCCTCTATGGTCAACTTGCTTTTTTCTTTTTTCTCTTATTTTTCGTATTCTTCTTCTTATTTATTTCAGTTGAGAAAAAAAGTGTATATATTTATGGTGCACAACATGATGTTGTAAAATAGGCACATATTGTGGAATTGCTAAATCAAGCTAAATAATATCACATACCATTTTTTTCTGTAGTGAGAACACTTAAAATATGCTATCTTAGAAATTCGCAAGTATACAATATTTTGTTATTAACTAGAGTCACCATATGGTAGGATAGATCTCTTGAACTTATTCCTTCCATGTAACTGAAATTGTGTATTCTTTGGTGGGTCAACTGATTTTTGACAAGGGTGCCAAGACCATTCAATGGGAAAAGAATATTGTTGAGGCAAGTAAATAGCCACACGCAAAAGAATGAAGTTGGATCTTTACCTCACAGGACATCTAAAAAACTAACTCAAAACAGATCAAAGACCTCAATATAAGAGCCAAAACTATAAAACTTTTGGAAAAAACTAAAGTAAGTAAATATTTATGACATTAACAAAGGATTCTTCAATATGACACTCAAAGCATAAACAACCAAAAAATTAAATTGGACTTCATCAAATTTGTAAAAATTCATTCTTCATAGGCCATCATCAAGAAAGTGAAAAGGCAACCTGCAGAAATTGAGGCAATATTTGCAAGTCTTGTGTCTGATAATGCATTTGTATCTGCAGTATGTAAGAACTCTTAAAATTCAATATTGGATGGAATTTGAAAATAGTAAAAGATGAAACTTTTACTTGATGAAAGTAAAGTTTCATCCACTTTATGGATGAAACTTGAAAATTGTAAAAGACAAATAACCCAATTAAAATTCAACAAAGAATCTTAATAGGTATTTCTACAAGGAACTTATAAAAATGGCCAATAAGCACATGAAAAGATGGTTGACACAATTTGTTATTGGGAAGGTGCAAATCAAACACAGGTGAGATACTACTTCATACCCACAAGGATGGCTGAAGTTGAAAACTGAGAAAATAAGCATTGGTCAGGATGTGGAGAAATAGGAATTGTCATATATTGCTAATGGGAATGTAAAATGGAGCAGCTATGATTGAAAAGTCTGGCATGTCCTCAAATGATGAAACATAGAATTGTCTAGTTGTCTATGACCCAGCAAGACAATTCCTAGGTATTTATTTAAGACAAATGTGAATATATTTCCATGTAAAACTTTGTATATGGATGTTTACAGCAGCATTATTGGTAGTAGTGAAAAAGGTGAAAACAACTCAAACGCCCTTCAATAGACGAATGGATAAACCAAATGTGGTATATCCATAAATGGAATATTACTTGGACATAAAAAGAAAGGAAGTTCTGATACAGGTTATGACATGGATGAAACTTGAAAACATTATGTTTTGAAAGAAGCCAGTCACAAAACACCATGTATATGATTCTTTTTATATAAAAATTCAGAACAGGAAATCTATAGAGACAGAAAATTTAGTGTTAGCTTGGGGATGGTGATGGAGGGAGGTGGGAGTGGGAGCACAGGGTGGTGATAGACAGAGTGCAGGGCGTCTTTCTGAGGTGATGAAAATGTAAAATGAACTGTGGTGATAACTACATCTATAAATACACTAAAACCATTGAATTACATACTTTAAGTAGGCAAATTGTATAGTATGTGGATTATATCTCAATAGTGATTTAAACAGATATTTAATTCTTAGGTGCTTAAGAACAGCCAGAAAATTCATTACAATTGAATATAAAACATATCTACTCTGAAAACATAACATATAAAACCTGTTAGAATTGTAGTTACTTGTTTTGCTTTAGAAAAATTTATTCCCCATTTATCTTCTGCAGATTGGAAGTCAGGTTATTCCACACCATTGAGTGAAATCCCCAAAAAGATTTTTTCAGAATTTTAAGGACTAACTTGTCTTTAATTTTGACATGCAAATGTGATGATTATTTCCTCATCTCCTTCCATCTGTAGTTAAAGAGAATTTTGTCATGACAAACTCCTACCAGAAGTAGGACACCCAGTTATTTAATGACACCCAATTATTCCAGGATAAAGATTAACTTCTCAATGACTGTTACTCATCTTTAGGAAATAAAGATTCTCTGTTCCTCATAATGGGTTAGATTCCTCTCCTAGATTCTCCCCAGGGACACCATCATTATCATACTTAATTGTTATTTCCATAGAATTGACATTCTTTCAGTTCAACAACTTTTTGTTTTATTATTTTATTCTCAGCCAGTATTACACTGTGTGTAACAAAGTGTAAGCTTAATCAGTGTTGGTAAAGAAGGTAATAATTGTTACAAACAGCAATTTACTATGTGGGTGAGTAAAAATATGAAGGCACTAAATAATCAATGAATCATCAATTCAATACATTTATTCTAGGTGTGAGATGAAAAATGTTGCTTTTTCTGTATTTCTTATTACATTTCTATCTCAAAGAAAGTGAAATTACATACCACATTTAACAAAATAGTCTCTTTTCACATGATTTGATGAATGATAGAGGAAAAAAACGTAGTCTGCAAACTCTGACTGTTAAGCATCAACTATATGGAGAGTAACACTACGTTTCTGATCTTATAATGCAAAACACAGGCGAGATTTTTCCAGACTTGAAATTGTGAGTTCCTATAGAAAGCATTCTTCATTTTTACTTCCATTTTTAACACAGAATCAAAACTCTAACTTGGGGGAAAAACGAGAAATATTAGAAAGTGAAGGCCAAATTAGAGATCCAGATTATCTTATACAATAAATTACAATTTCCAACTTTAAGTTTTGTAAAAAGTGGCAACTTCAAATTATATGAGGGAAGAATTCCAATTATTTCCATTGATTAAACAATTTAATTGATTGCTATATATATATATATATATATATTTTATTTTTTGAGTCGGAGTTTCACTCCTGTTACCCAGGCTGGAGTGCAATGGCTTGATCTCGGCTCACCGCAACCTCCGCCTTCTGGGTTCAGGCAATTCTCCTGCCTCAGCCTCCTGAGTAGCTGGGATTATAGACACGCGCCACCATGCCCAGCTAATTTTTGTATTTCTAGTAGAGACGGGGTTTCACCATGTTGACCAGGATGGTCTCGATCTCTTGACCTGGTGATCCACCCACCTAGGCCTCCCAAAGTGCTGGGATTACAGGCTTGAGCCACTGCACCTGGCCTGATTGCTATATTTTTGTCAGAGAATATATTGTGATATTTTAATAATATTGTATGATATCAATTATAATATCATAATGACTTAGCCAAATCTCTATAGTCTATATTATTATGGTTATTTATTAAAGATAATTGTCTTTCTAATGCAAACCTTGTAAATGATTTTAATTAACATGGGAATTTCATGCCACATTCTTTATCATTAAGTGGTTATTTTTTGGTGGGCACTAAATTGTAATGTTTAATGATTTACACGCAGTCTCATAAAATTATAATTTCATTATTCTACTTTGATTTAGTTTATGCCAATGAATTAAATTTTTTTGTGTTTTACCCAAGCTATTTTCTTTTGTTGTCATTATTCACTGTCAAAGCTAAAGAGAAACATGATTGGTGGTGTCAATGGTAGCTGAATACAAGCTTCAAATTCAGTGAATATTCTTTAGAACACAGGGTGTCATGCTCTATTTCTACAATCTTATGCTTTTTCAAACAGCAATTGGTTTTCATGAAGTGGGTTGCATTTGAAATTTATTTATTTATTTATTTCTGGCTTTCAGTCTCATCAGAGAAACTTTTCTTGTCTTTATAGCTTCTCTTCTCCATCTGGTTCAGGAAGTTGCAAGAAATGTAATAGAATTGAAAAATTACTTGAGTTATATTTTTTTTCAAACTTCAGAAAAGTCTGGCTATAATTTCTGGCTAATTGGGTTCGTTTTTAATCTCGTAAAAATAATTCCTCTTTCGGCCGTGCGCGGTGGCTCAAGCCTGTAATCCCAGCACTTTGGGAGGCCGAGGCGGGTGAATCATGAGATCAAGAGATCGAGACCATCCTGGTCAACATGGTGAAACCCCGTCTCTACTAAAGATACAAAAAATTAGCTGGGCATGGTGGCGCGTGCCTGTAATCCCAGCTACTCAGGAGGCTGAGGCAGGAGAATTGCCTGAACCCAGGAGGCGGAGGTTGCGGTGAGCCGAGATCCAGCCATTGCACTCCAGCCTGGGTAACAAAAGCGAAACTCCGTCTCAATAATAATAATAATAATAATAATAATAATAATTCCTCTTTCTTGTCACCTCATTTCACTGATATTAATAACTGCGTGTTTGCCGGTCAGCATTCCCCTCATCATTTCCTTTATGTATGTATGTGTGAGCCCAATCCTAAAGTTTACTCTTCTGCTGTTAATCTATGCATGTGATATGGTTTATTTATGTGTTCCCTCCAAATCTTACATTCAGTTGTGATCCCAGTGATGGAGCTGGGGCTTAGTGAGAGGTGTTTGGGTCATTGGGGCAGATCTCTCATCAGTGGCTTAGTGCCCTCCTTGTAGTAATGAGTTCACGTGAGATCTGGTTGTTTAAAAGAGTAGAGCAACTCTCTCTTGTACTCTGTCTCTCACTGTGGGACATGCCTGATGCCCCTTTGTCTTCTGCCAAGAGTAAAAGCTTCTTGTTCACCAGAAGCTGGTCAGATGCCAGCACCATGCTTGTGCAGCCCGCAGAACCATAAGTCAAATCTCTTGTCTTTATAAATGATCCAGCCTAAGGTATTCTTTTATAGCAATGCAAAATGAACTAATATGGTATGCTACTTAACAAACTTGAAAAAAATGGGAAAAATAGTCTGATTATGTATAAAACACAAAAGAATACAACGTTTAGAAAAAAAAAGACGTAGACTAAAATCCTCATGATCTAGGCAAAGTGCTCTTAGAAGTTTCATAAAAAGTAAGATTGAAAAATTGGACTTAAAATTTTAAAATTTTGCTTTGTTGAAAAGACAAGTTACAGTCTGGGAGAAAATGTTTGCAAAGCACATCAGACAGATGACTGGTATCTAGAGTATCAAAAAGCACTCGAAGAGTAAACAATAAAAACAAACATACAAACGGTCTCATTAGAAGACGTACAGATGACAGGAGCAGACATAAGAATTATAATTTCATTATTCTAATTTGATTTAGTATGCCATGATGGCATACTAAATGAGGAATAAGCACCAGAAGTGGTGTTTAAAATCATTATCCATCAGGAACATGCAAATTAATATCACATGAGATATCATTACATAGAAATCAGAATGAGTAAAATACAAATTGGTACCCACCTAAAATGCTAGCAAAAAAAAAAAAAAAAAAGGAGAGAGAAAGGGAACCACTCATATGTTGTTAGCAAGTGTATAAAAAGTATAGCACACTTGCATACCTCTTATCAAAGTAAGTATGCAACTACCCTACTACCTAGCAATTGTAGTTCTGGGAATCTGTCCCAGGCAAACAAAACTTAAGTTCACACCAGAACCGGTACATAAATGTTCATAGCTGTTTTATTTGTATCAGCCGAACACTGGGAGCAGCCTAGGTATCCTTCCGTGGACGAAGTGCTAAACAAATGTATCCACACCAGGGAATTTAACTGAGTAACAAGAAAGGAACAAGCGACTGATAGACATAAAAAAACAACTGGAGTAAATTTCCAGAGGATTATGCTGAGTAAAAAGCACTAACCTCCAAAGGTTACATGGTGCATAATTCCATTTATATAACACTGATGAATGTTTTGACTTGAAATGACAAAATAAAAAATGGATAACAAATTAGTTGTTGTCAGGGGTTAGGGATGAGTGGGGGTGGAGGACGGGAAATGGAATGTTACGCAGGTATACCTTGTTTCACTGCAGTTTGCTTCATTGTGCCTCACAGATATTGCATGTTTTACAATCAGAACCTGCATTGAGCAAGCCTATGGATGCCATCTTCTAACAATATGTGCTCACTTTGTGCCTTTGTGTCACATTTTGGTAATTCCATAATATAGTAAACTTTTTCATTATGATTATATCTGTTACAATTATCTGTGATCAGTGATCTTTGATGTTAATATTGTCATTGTTTAGAGGCAACACAACCTGTGCCCAGGTAAGACGGTGAACTGAATCCAAAAATGTGTATTCTGACAGCTCCACCAGCTGGGTATGACCCATCTCTCTTCCGTTCCTTTGGCCTGCCTATCCCCTGGACACACCTATATGGAAATTAGGTAAATGAATAACCTTGCAAAGGCTTCTAAGTGTGCAAGGAAAGAAAGAGCTGCGTATCTCTCACTTGAAATCAAAAGCTGAATATAATGAAGTTTAGTGAGGAAAACTTGTCAGAAACCAAGAAATCTAAGCCTCTTGTGTCAAACAAACTGTGAATGTAAAAAAAAAAAGTTCTTGAAGAAAATTAAAAGAGTGACTCCACTGAACACACAAATGTTAAAGTAAAACAGACCTATTGCTAATATGAAGAAAATTGTAGTGGTCTGGATAGAAGATCAAACCAGCCACAACATTCTTTAAGCCAAAGTCTAATCTAAAGCAAAAACTTAACTCTCTTCAATTCTGTGGTGACTGAGATAGGCGAGGAAGCTGGAAAATTAAAGCTGGGAACTGGCAGAGATTGTTTCACAATGTTTAAATGCCCACTGATGATAGACTGGACACGGAAAATGTGGCACATATACCCCATGGAATATTATGCAGCCATCAAAAATGATGAGTTCATGTCCTTTGTAGGGACATGGATGAACCTGGAAACCATCATTCTCAGCAAACTGACACAAGAACAGAAAATCAAACACTAAATGTTCTCACTCATAGGCGGGTGTTGAACAATGAGAACACATGGACACAGGGAGGGGAGCATCACACACTGGGGTCTGTTGGGGGGAATAGGGGAGGGACAGTGGGGGGTGGGGATTTGGGGAGGGACAGCATGGGGAGAAATGCCAGATATAGGTGAAGGGGAGGAAGGCAGCAAATCACACTGCCACATGTGTACCTATGCAACAATCTTGCATGTTCTTCACATGTACCCCAAAACCTAAAATGCAATAAAAATAATAAAAATTAAAATTAAAATTAAATAAATAGATAAATAAAAGGTTTAAGAATAGAAGCAAACTTTATAACATAAAGGTGGAAGGTAAAGCAGCAAGTGTTAATGCAGAAGGTGCAGTGAAGCATCCAAAGACAAAGCAGCATTCTACTGGAAGAAGTTACTGTCCTGTCTAGGACTTTCTAGCTAGAGAGGAGAAGCCAGTGTTTGGCTTCAAAACTTCAAAGAACAGGCTATGCTGACTCTCTTGTTAGGGTATAATGCAGCTGTTGACTGAAAGCCGTGCTCATTTACCATTCTGAAAATCCTAGGGCCCTTAAGAACTATGCTAAATCTGCTCCGCCTATGCTCTATCAACAGTGCAACAAAGCCTAGATGACAACACATCTGTTTACTGCACAGTTCACTGAATATTTTAAGCCCCCTGTTGAGAACTACTGCTCAGAACAAGAGTTTTGTTTTTCACAATACTACTGTTCATTTACAGTGGGCCTTGTCACCTAAGAACTCTGATGGAGAGATGTTTCCACGTGTGCTAACACAACATCCATTCCACAGCCCATGATGGATCAAGGACAATTTTTGACTTTCAAGTAATGTTACTTAAAAAATATCTTTTGTTAGGCTGTAGCTGCCATAGATAGTAATTCCTCTGATGGATCTGGGCAAAGTATATTGAAAACTTTCTGGAAAGGATTTACCATTGTAGATGTCATTAAGAACATTTGTGATTCATGAGGAGAGATCAAAATATCAACATAAACCAGTATTTGCACAGAACTGATTCCAGCCCTCATGGATGAACTTGCAGGTTTCAAGATTTTAGTGGAGGGAGTCACAGCAGATGTGGTAGAAATAGCAAAGGAACTAGAATTAGAAGTGGAGTCTGAAGATATAACTGAATTGCTGCAATTTCATGATGAAACTAATATAGATGAGAAATTGCTTCTTATGGATGAGCAAAGATAGTGATTTTTTTTAGACGGAATCTACTCCTGTTGAAGATGCTGTGAAGATTGCTAAAGTGACTACAAAGGATTTAGAAGATTACTTAAACTTAGTTGTTAAAGTAGCAGTAGGTTTTGAAAGGACTGACTCCAATTTTGAAATGAGTTCTATGAGTAAAATGCTGTCAAACAGCATCAGATGCTACAGAGAACATTTTTTTTGTGAAAGAGTCAATCAACTCACCAAACTTTAATGTTGCATTTTAAAAAAATTGCAATAGCAACCCCAAAAGTAGAAAACAAGCAATCTGATAAACCAGCAGCCATCAACATAGAGGCAAGGTCCTTCACCAGCAAAGCAATTACAGCTTGCTGAAGTTTCAGGTTACTGTTTGCACTTTTTAGCAGTAAACTGTTTTCAGTTAAGATATGTACATTGTGCTTTAGAAAAAGTGCTCACATACTTAATGGACTACAGTATAGTATAAACATAACTTTTATATGCACTGGGAAAGAAAAAATGTGTGTAACTTATTTTATTGTGATATTTGCTTTATTGCAGTGGTCTGGAACTAAACCTACAATATTTCTGAGGTATTCCTGTAAAAGGACAATTCCAGGATTCTTGTGGTGATGGAAATTTTCAGTATCTTGTCTATGGTTGTGTATATACAAACCTGTATGTGTGGTGAAGCTGTACAGAACTATATAAACATGCAAATACACACACACACACACACACACACAACACACACACACGTATATGTAAATCTTTGGAAATCAGTATAAGATCTGTGGATAATGCAACACATGTCAAAACCCTTTGATATTTGCATTACAGTTTGAAAGATTTTTCCATTGAGGGAAAATGGGTAGATGGTACATAAGATATGCTTATATGATTTCTTATAATTGGATATGAATCTATGATAATCTAAAAAATCTTTTTTAAAGTTTAATTTTTTAATGGGAGAAATAATCATTCACTGAATATTTTATGGTGTTTTTTTTTTTTTCTCTGTTTCTACTTTCATATTTGTACTTCTAACTTTAGAAAGGGGACTTAGTATAGTTTCATATTTTTGAGATAGGTAAGATATTTTCTTCCAGAAATTTCAAATATCAGCAACTGAGGTCTCACAGTAGCTACGAAAATATATCAGTTTTCAGCCTTCCCCAGAGCTACAGGGCATTCTGCATTCTAAATCGTGAAGCAGCACAGTGTACTTACTCTCCTGGGAGTTATTAAACCTCTCGAAGTACATTGGTGCCCCAAAGGCATGTCAATGTGGATCACACCTCATTTCCAGAGGGATAACCTGGCTCTTTATGTGCACTCTCAGGAAGATATTTTCTTTTAAAAAAATTTTGGTAAAACAATTAGATCAGACCTAAAGGAAATCATAAAATAAGTCGATTTGAATTAATTAAAATCCTGTATTATTATTACTTAGAATAACATTTTTGTACAAGTCCTATTCAAGCACAGAGGAACAATGTTTGCAAATGTTAGGGAAAAGAACAGTACTAACTCGTAAGTAGCTAAAAGAAGTTTAGCTTGGGAGCCGGGCGGGGTGGCTCATGCCTATAATTTCAGCTCTTTGGGAGGCTGAGGAGGGCGGATCATGAGGTGAAGAGATCAAGACCATCCTGGCCAACATGATGAAACTCCATTTCTATTAAAAATACAAAAATTGGCCGGGCATGGTGGTGTGCACCTGTAATCCCAGCTACTCAGGAGGCTGAGGCAGGAGAATTGCTTGAACCCAGGAAGCAGAGGATGCAGTGAGCCAACCACTGCATGCCAGCCTGGCGACAGAGTGAGACTCTACCTAAAAAAAATGATTTAAAAATAAATAAAATAAAGAAGTTTACAATGGCTGAAGTATAGTGTGTGAGAGAATGATACTGAGAAGTGACACTGGTACCAGAAACCAGGCCCTGCAAGACTGTAAATGAAAAAGAGAAATAAGCTTATTTGCCTTTCTGACGTACCTTGTCTTTCAGCCATTTGTCATCACTTAAAAACCTTGTGTTTTCTCCAATAAACAGGTCTTCTATCGTGGTTTTAAAAATAGCACGTGATGATATTTCGGTATGTAAAATAACTAGTGGAGGAATTTATTTGACTAGACTCCAATGGCTCCGCTATATTTAATGATTCCATGATACACTGTTAGATAAAAACATTTGCTAAGTTATAGGTATAGAGTGATAAAATTCTTGATAAAAATGATAACAAAACCATAACCTGTATATATGCATGTATATTTATATGTTAATACATTTGTAAAGGCAAAGGAAAAACATGGAAAACAGCAAATTATTACCAGTGATTCCATTAGATTAGAAATCAAGGAGAGATTGCAGACTTCGGTAGAGCTACATAAAGTTTTTTGAGTAATTAAATACAGAATTTTCTACCTTTGTAATTCAGATGATGGAAATACATGAGTTGACTGAAACGAATACAAATGTTCCTGAGCAGCACTGTCCAACAGATATATATTGCAAGGCACAAATGCAAGCCACATACACATTTTTCAATGTTCTGGTAGCCACATTGAAAAAGGAAAAAGAAACATAAAACTCATTTAATGAGTATGTTTTAAATCAACACTTCCTAAATACTATCAGTTCAATATGTAGCCAATATAAAATATTCATAAACTAGTTTACATTATTTTCATACTGTCTTAGAAATCTGGTGTATGTTTCATACTTACAGCACATCTTAATTCAGACTTGCCACACTTACGAGTGATTAATAGCCTTATGTGGTTAGGAGCTACCTTATTGAACAGTGCAGCTCAAAAGGAAATGAATGGTTTTGCTACTGGTGAAGATCACTTCCATAGATATCTTTGCTGTCAGCCTAGTAACAGTGTGGCTGTATCCAGGCTTGGTCCCATTGTCCCAATCTTAGTTCAGCTTTATATTATTCATCTCTATCGCTTTTCAGTTGAGAAGTTTTGATATTATTTAATACATTTTATTATTACCAATATGCATATAGGTTATAAAATCTACACTTTCAGGGAAAATGAACAGTGTATTCTCTGAAAGCAGTAAGAAACCAGCTTTTAAAAAATTCTCTTAACACAACTTTGTAGAAAAACAAAATATAATATGGTATTAATTCTGAATTTCAACTTGAATGTCTGGAAAACTTCCACAAGGGCAAAGAAGACAAAATGTTCCCCAAATTAAAAGTCAGTAATCAAGGCATTTATAATGCAGTGTCTCATCCAAATATCTAGATGAGGAGGTTTTTAAGCCCCCATTTGACCACCAAATACCTGGGTAAATTGAGATAATTTCCATAAATCCCCTGAGCTTTACTTTCCCCAGTTATCTATGGTGAACTTATTTAACATCGTTGGAAAATTTAAATTTTAAAAGGCGTGTGATAATACTGTATGAATAAAATGCCTTTTCAGACATTGTAAAATTATTAGAATAATGCTTTAGAAGTTGACTTGAAGAGGAATGCCTGCAATATTAAATTTCTAAATTCTCTGGTTAGTTTTAGGTCCGAATTTTGGATAATACCAGGAAAGAAAAATATATATAATAAGAAACAGAATAAATAATTTTCAGAATGGTGAAGTATATTCAGAGTTCTGGCCTTCTGAAATCTGAGTCATTGTAAGCTAAGCATCTTTATAGGATGGTTCTTGCTAGGTTGAGGGTTTTTTTTTTTTGAGACGGAGTTTCACTGTTGTTACCCAGGCTGGAGTGCAATGGCACGATCTCGGCTCGGCTCACCGCAACCTCCGCCTTCCGGGTTCAAGCAATTCTCCTGCCTCAGATTCCCGAGTAGCTGGGACTACAGGCACGCACCACCATGCCCAGCTACTTTTTGTATTTTTAATAGAGACGGGGTTTCACCTTGTTGACCAGGATGGTCTCAATCTCTTGACCTCGTGATCCACCCGCCTCGGCCTCCCAAAGTGCTAGGATTACAGGCGTGAGCCACCACGCCCGGCCTAGGTTGAGTTTTAAGGACACTGAGCATGGGAGACAGCTGTATAGACCATCGAAGACAGCTAAAAATACAATGCAAAAGGCCTAAGAATGGACGGATTTCAAAACTTGGTGGCTGCTCTTCAATAAAGAGCCAGGAGACTGGATAGTCATTTACTCAACTAAATCCCAGAGTTATGAACGATTATCAAATGTTAGAAGAATATTTTCCTATGCCATTGTTACTTATATTTCCTCCATGTCGGCTAGAAAATTGCCTTTGCTTCTTTGAGAATACTATGGTAAGTCTACTATCCTTGACTTTTCATCAATTTGTTTGATCACCAAAGTATTTCAAGTTTTTGTCTCTGTCAAGGCAAGAAAGTGAGTATGTTTTTGAACTAGTTTAATTGCCACCCAGTAAATAGAGTAACTAATGTAAGAATATTTGTTACACAAATACCCAGCTCATGAAACAGATACATTCTGAGGATGTTTAGCACTTTGAAAAATTACTTCTCATTTTACAAAATAATTCACCACCATTTAAAAAAATATAGCCAATTTCCTTACTGAAGTTAATATACATTTATTTCCACAGAAATTTTAAGGAAAACCTTTATTACAAATGATGAGGTACATCTTTATAGCATACTTTCTTATAAATGGGGCTTCTGAAATATATCTGTGATTAACAAAGTGTTTTAAACTTACCTGCTAGTCTATTAAACTGAATTTTCAACACACTCCTTCACCCAACTCAGACACAATATTTAAGAAAAATAGATTTTTTAGGATTAAGAGGGCATGAAAAACATGAAACATTATTTATGTAAATGAAGGTGATTTCAAACTTCTCTATAGCATTTAGAAATTTCTGTGGATAGAAATATGAATAGAAATAAAAACCCTGCAGTACTCACTTACAGTCCTCAAATAAACAATGTTTCTTTGCTTGCCATCCTGCTGTTGTTTTTTCTTATTATATCCCTACTGCTTATCTTCATTAATGCTACATAATATCACTACATATTTAGAATAGCATTCAATTCTGGTGATGTTAGTAGCATCTGGTACCAGTAACAGAACACTTTGTTCATACTCATAAACACATCTGTCAGCAGCATCTGGGGGTTGTAAGAATCATCCTTTCCAGGGCACTGAAAAGGAGGGTCTTACTTGCTCCAAATACATTCCTCTGTTACAGTCATGTTCCCCTACGAAATGTCAGCACCTTAACCTCTGATGTAAATAAGCAACTGCGGGAAAAAAGTTTTGTTGTTTTTCCTGTTTTTGGCGTTGCTTGAAGGAACAGAGATAATTTGAAATTAAATGCTGGTAAAGTATGTAAAATGGTGAAGTAGAGTGTCCTTACTTTGGAAAAAAATAAAACAACAATGCACAGGAGAGGCAAAGAGAAATTAACGGAAAATATATCAAATATGAAGAATAGGCCTATAATTTCTCTACTACTGCATGTGTGACTCAGAAAAAATTGAATATTTTAGTAGACGCAGGATTTGCTCTGAGTCCTAATATACTTGAGATAAAGGTGTTCTTGGAACAATGAATACATTCATTAGACTTGTGTTGCTCTAAACTGGCCCATTCCTAAATCCCTAGGACAAAACCAGATTTAGAAGGAAGCAGGGGTTTAGTGTCTCTGGCTTTTCTGAAAATTAAAATCTAAAATTTCAAGTTGAGTTCGGAGATCACATATAAATATGTTTTTAAAATCTAACTTTAATGTAATTTAGTATAAAAAAATCAAATACAGCACATTTTATATTTTGCACATTTCTCTTGCATTTCAAGAAGGGACACCTATGAGGCTTACCAAACTCATTCTCTCTCAAGGCACAGGACTTCAGAAGCGGCAATGGTAACCCCTGTATGTGTGTATTTTATGACTTCGTCTTTTTGTGTTCTGAAAGGCAGTACAATGCAGTGGCGAAGGGAATGGCTCTGATGGACACATCACAGCTCCATCACTAGCTATGTTACCTTAGCCAGTTAGAGCTGGTCTCAGTTTTATCATCTGTAAATGATAAAAGAGCAGGAGCTACCTCAGAGTGTTGTTAAGAGCAGTATCTATATGTTAATAGGTGTATAGGAATGGAACGGAGACTGGCATTGCTGTTGCTGTTAATTCCTTATTTTTGACATTTGATAATCAGAAACTGAGTGCCATAATATTATGCAGTTTGGGCCAGTAAAAAATCATATGCAATTTCTGAAGTTCACAGAGTAATTTTGAAATAAAATGAACTCAGCATTTTCCTATTTATTTGAAATAAATGCTAATTGTATGTGGTGAAGAAAATTCCTGCAGTGGCTTAAATGGACACCAGCAATGTAATTTAAATTTCAAGTTTCTAGTACCAATTGTTTGTAAATTGTGAACACTTTTCTTATATAGTTCAGTGAATTATTATAAGCTAAATGCCTTGCAAACAATAGAAAAAGGAAACAAAAAATAAGAAGGTGGTTCCTGTAGGCAAAACAATGTATCTATATCTGCTGACAAAATTAATAATACATTTTTGAGTGATTTTAATTTTAAAGAAATGCATACCAATTACTGATGAAAAAAGGAGATTCCTAGGTTTTTGTACTTCTTTTGAATTTATTACAATATTGCATTGATTGAAAGTACTGGAATTCAAGTTTACTTAGATTTAGATTGTTAGAAGGAATTCACCTTCATTTGGATATTATTAGTATGCAATCATCTTGCTTAAGGTGCTTATAATATTATGGTTTATTATTTTTTCTATAACTGAGAAATTTTGCCATATTTTTGAAAATCAGTTATTCATAAAGACTCATATTTATACTGTTAAGCAGTTGAATCTGAAATAGCTAATTTAAAAAAACTAGAGAAGAGAGTTTTTTTCTGACAAGTTGTCCTTAAAAATCATCAATCATCAGAATGTATTAAGACAAACACTTCTTTTACTTACTGAAAGGAAACCCTGGAAACCGAAAACCCTGCAAAATATTTCTGACGTTGAAGGGGTTTAGACGTGAACCCATGAGAAGACTTTCTTGCTTTAATTGTGTATAATACTTATTTACACATCCTTAAGAAATAATTTGGTAATATTTGTGTTTTAAAGCCAAACTGTAGGACTAGGTGAAAAGTCCTTGGTGAGTAACCCTCTCTAGAGACCCTAAAAAATTATGAAAAGCTGTTAATATTTCAGCCACATTGGTTTTTGCATATAAAAATACCTATTTTAGGAGTCAACTACCACATGAAATAAATTGCATTTGTTTTAATTGAAAAAGATAGCTAAAATTTTCTGAGGATTATTGCAACAGTACAAGAATACAAGGTGCATTTATTTATTAACAAAAACAATTGTAAAACAAATTGTGAAAGCAAAAGCAGGCTACGAAACAAAAAGGTTTTTGATTGCCTTTGCCTTATTTAAACATGTTACAGGTTAATATGCCACAATTGTTAAACGTTATAAAGTGTTAGTTAGCATTTGCTAATTTAATTTTAAACCTTTTCCCTCATCCAGAGCACTACAGAAAATACGTATGTGTATGGGAAACGCTTCCTCTTTCAAGTATCACAATCTTGTTGTCACATAATCTTCATGGGTGACTGTGTCCGGGAGGTTTAGATCATAGTCTATACTAGAGTCCTCTTCTTTTGCATGTTTCTCCTTTGGTATTATAGGAACCGTGTCCTCCACCACCACCTTCTCTGACTTGAAAGGACACACTCTCTTGCCTACCTGTAACCCCAGTGTGTCCGTATTCCTTTCTCTATGGTCTACTAACACACACTGTTCACTGAGACCAGGAATGCTCAGGTCACCCCGTGAAGCTAATCCTCGAGACTCCAGTTGAATATTTCTCTCAAGTGGTCCTGCAGCCTGTTGACGAGCAACTTCTTCTGAAACAGAGAAGATTTGGTTTGCATTTTGCTCAGCAGCATTTTGTTTTGGTCGTCTATGAAATAACCCAAAGTTTTTGATATCGGTCACAAAATTCACTTTTCTCTGCTTCTCCCTGTGTGGCTCCTGCACCACCAGGGCAGAGCCATTGCTTATGTTATGTCTTTCAGAGGCAATTGCTGCTGATCTCGGATGAATCAGGGTGGTTAAATCAAAAAGGCTGAAATTCTTTTTCTTGTCCTTGCTATTACCTTCGTTATCACTCTTTTCATCCGAGTCTGCCGAATTTGAAGACTCCTTCGAGGCATTTGCAGATTGTATTGTGGAAAGTTTGCTTCCTCTTAGTAATCCCAGAACTTCAAAGCGGAAACTGGAAATGTCTTGCTTTAGTTCCTACACAGAATTTAAAATAAAAAATTAGGTTATGACTTAAACATTTGGAAACATTTTCTTGTCTCATATATGAGTCAGAAATGTTTTTACTCCTTTTAAAAACAAGGATTCTATTCGACTGTGGTTCTATTTAGAATTCCCAGTTCTCTCACGGATACTTGATGTCATTTTGGTGTCTCCTAATTTCCTTATTGCAGTTGGAAAGGACACTTCCTAAGATTGATGCAAAAAGAAACATGAGTTATCTTTGCCACCAAGATGTAGCTGAGTACATTGGGTTTCCCTGGGACTATGGTTTTGAAGACTTCCTCTCCAAATTATTCATCTGCTGGCAAGTTATCTGTCTCTGGGTGTATTTTATAAGGTTTTTTTTTTTTAATATTGGCACAGTTTTCTGTCCAAAGGGATATCTGAAAATTAAGTGGAGCCTAACTTTCCAAGAGTTGAATAGCTACTTTCAGTTGCTTATTCTCTTAAAGAGGACCTTCCCCCTACATCTGGGTCAGCCTCTACATCCTAAAAATTGCTTCCAATCTAACATTTCTCAGATTCATCCTTTTCCTCTGTCTTTTGGGGCAATTGACTTCTCAGTCTTAACCTGATGGCAGCCTTCTTGGTAGTTTCCTGCCCCAACCTATCTCCTAAAGCAACATGAATCATTTGACTTTACAATTTGAACTTTATGGCTGCGAAGAAAATCTGGGCTAGTAGCCAATTTTCAACCTGTTCTTTAAGTGTAGTAATTTCTCTATCTTCTTACCTAACTCACTACTTCATTCTCATGTTCAAACCTGCTACTTTCTATATTAACTATCTCCTGTAGATTTTATTTTTGTTTTTGCCTGTAGGATGTTATTGACCTTAATCATTCTTCCAAAATCTGGAAACACTCACATGTCATAACTAAATTATTTTAAACATGTGATTCAAGCACATATTTCACTTATTACACTTATTTCCTCTTACACACTGAAAAACTGTCACGGAGAAAGTTTATAAGTGTGTTAGTTACAATTAAACTCAACTTATAAATTAATCGCTATCAAAGCTTTGCAGAACATGCAGCAAGTTTTTGCTGTTAATGTGTTAGTTACTAAATGCTGCAGATTTTAAAATCAGGCTGAAATTTCAGAAATAGAAGCTCACTCTGGGAGCAGGTAGGTCAGAATGCCATTAAGCACTAGGCTTTTCTCTGTATGTTTGAAAACAATTTATTTTGAGAAGAAATTTAACCACTTGCTTCTCTTCTCTCTTTTTTTTTTTTCTTCCGTAGGGTTTCAATTGAAAAATCAGAGGGCACACAGGCTTGCTGGAACACAAAGCTACACTCCAGCTCTGATTTTAATTGTGCTCTATCTGGATCCGTATTCTGCACAATCTGCCTCTTGTGACGAAGATGAAAACGGTTACCTTAAAGTTCTCTTCGGTCAGGCCTTCTTCAGTTTTAGCATCTCTAATCATTGCAGCGACGTATCGCTTCACGAGGTTCCTCATAACTTCCTGGGGCATTTTAGAACAAGAGTATTGATATTCAACGTGTAAATAAATTTCTCTCCTGAGTCAGTTCTGAAGGGGGGACTGCATTTATTTTAATGAAAATTTCAAGACATAATACAAGGACAACTTACTTGGTATTGGTGATGTCTTCTTAAATTATCAGCAGCTCGCCTCTGAAAAGGAAAAAGACATTTCCTTTCTGGTTATACGGTTATATTGTAATTCTAAAAAAATAATTTATTGTTTTTTTAGTCAAGAATGTTTTTATTCTCATTTGTTCAAAGTGGGAGTTTTACTAGGCAGTGGCCAATGGCTAAAGCGTGCTGCACGTGAATCAAAAGAATAAGTGAACAGAAACACTAAGGTGTCAGTATATAACCTTTATGACATTTAAAACAGAATAAGTTAACAATCATGGAACCATTGTTCTCATACAGGATGCAGGATGATGGAAAAGTAGTTAATTGGAGTTAATACACACTCAAAATCAGTTGAAATGATGCTAAGAGAAAGAGATAGGACATATTAAACAGAAACTTATAGTCTTCATAAATATCAGCATGGCAAGATTAAGAAGCTAGTTACGTTATGTAACAGGTAACCAGAGACCTCATTAGTCAGTGAACTCTCCAATATTCGTTTCAATGCTATATATAGTAAGCGGAGATTCCTGTTTAAATAGATGGCTGGATTTAACAAGTAAATAAATAAAGGTTTCTGTTGAAACACTGCATTTATTAACTCATTTTAAAAAAATTAAATGTTAGTCCCAGCTCATGTTTTGAAGACATCAGAATGGTCTGAGAGCAGAGGCGGGGTAAGCACAGAGCAGTGATTTTGGAGTGTAGAATAGAGAGATGGGTTGTTTAATGATTGAAAAAAAAGCCCACTATGAGTTGAGCAAAATGATAAATGACATCAAAATTATATATTTGCAGATTCGAAAGTATTCTACAGACATTAGGAAAAAACCCCGACATAATCCCAAATTTACGTATGTTGAATAAACATCAGCATTGATTCTTCAGGAAGCAAACTGGCCAAAATCATCTAAAATAAAAATATCTCTATAATAATGGAATTAATTTGGTAAATTGTGAGAAAGCAAAAGGAATAATATATCTTGGGTTTAAAATGAGGCTTTTGATCTTGTTCCTTAATAAATAATCATAGGCTGATAAAATAGAATATTGAAAAGAACTGTGCCTGTATCACTGTGAAATGATATTTCAAATATTAAATACTTTAAAAGAAACTCTTTTCTTCTCTTCAGAGAAATAGAATAAAATGCTATTTTCACTGGCCATAAGGATGCAACTGTCTTTCGTGGTTAGTAGAGACTTGTAGGAACAGATAAGACAATGCTTAGCTTCTAAAGGTCACTGATTATTTTGAATATCATTCGCTTTTGCATGAGAAATAAATTTTGAGAAAAACATTTAAAATAGGATTAAGCCATCAGTTTAAAAACTCAGATATTTGAAACAACACAAATGTAGAGCATCTTGAAAAAAGTATAGCATGGGAATTTTGTGGCTGGGCCACCAGATGGAGGTGTCTGACTCATATTGAGACACAGCTCAGCTGAAATGTAAGACAAACAGCGCTTCTAGAAGGAAACACACAGTCTTCAGAATCTCCTTAAATTTACTTAAACTAAAATACTAAAGTGAATCGTACATCAATTAACATTCTCACCATAAATACTATATCAGAGATCTGATTTTAATTATTTAACTAGCTAGAGACTCTTAATTTAATATAGAAAGAATTTAGTCTCCTTAATTTTTATTGCTTTGCGGTTCTATAGCATTTCACTACCGTGTTTTAGAATCCTATCCTTCTAAATTCCAATAAAGAAATTTTCAACAAAGAGCAGTTAGAAGTCAGAATTTAACTTTAAATTTCTTTAACATCAAATTAAAATTAGGGATAACAGAATCAGAAAGTTATGACTAATAAGTGAAAATTATCATGATATATTTTAGTATTAAAATGAGTACAAACTGTCTTTCCTTCAGTAGAATCTTACTCAAAGTCAAAAATTTTTAATGCAAATGTAAAAAGACTACATTTTAAATAATAATTCTAGGTCAATTTTCTTGGGAAAAAAATTTTAAAAATCAAAATAGCTTGTCAAAAAGAGAGAGAAACACTAAAAATGGTCACTATGGTAACTTTCAGGTGTTATTCAGTTTCTATAGTCCAGGTTTAAGACTAAGTTAATATAATTCATTGTTTTTGCCAACCAATTATTTTCCAAAATTTTGTGGTAATATCACAAAACGATTTTATAGTTTTATGAAACTTTATCAGGATGAACTTCAACATCCTGGCTAGAAAAATAGGAATGGGTGAAGTTAACCATCTTCTGAACCTGATACCTAAAAATGAATGCAGTGCACTCACCAAATGATGAACGCGAAATTATGCAGTTCATAGCGCTCTCTTCTGCTTAGTCTCTGCTTCCCTGGTTAGCATGACAGAAGAGGTTGTTCAGTGATCATCACCATTATGCCCTCCAGTTCCTACTTTTTGGGATAAACTGTGGTGTGATATTAAGAACATGGTCCCAGGCGTTACAGCTGGGTTTGAAGCTGACTGTACCTAGTCACGGAGTTTAACTCTGAAACCCTCCCTTTTCTCTGATTTTTTATTTTGCAAGGTGAAGATATACTCCATGGGTAATTTTGAAGATGACATGAGTTAAGAGATTTATGGCATCTGTGACTAACTAATGTTAGTTTGTGTCCTCTGTGTTTTTTTCCTTTTGATTAATAGTATGATTTAACACCCTTTTAAATTATCTGATTCTCAAAGCTTGTGCATAGTAGGGCACATATTATGATTACCTCTGAGAAAGTAAAGTAATATACTTAGATTTAACTGTGTCTCTAAATCATTTTGGTGGCAATTCACTCTTCTGAAGAGCATTTCCTTCAGCTAAATCGTTAGATGCCTTCAGCTTTGGCAGTAGAGGGGTTTCAAGGTAGGAAACTTGCACGTAAGTGACAGAGTAAGGGGATAGTTTTGGTAAAATTGGATAGATGTGACCCACACTCTTTAGACAGTCATCTTTTGGGGTAGCCCAAAAGTTTTATGAACTTTTCTGAATGACATTGAATTTTTGCTATGACCCTAATGAGACAGCCATATGTGAGCATTGATACAGAAACTCAAGGAAAATTCAGAGGTCATAGCAAAAGGGAAGGCTGGCTAGGGGTTTCTGCCCCGGGGGACCTGTGGAATGTACCTCCTACAACATGTTGCTACTGAAGAGGCACTCTGATCTGGTGTCTCTTTTGGTTGAGTTACAGAGCCGAGTCTCCAGGCCTGGGGGTGAAAGTTTTGCCTTCGCCTTTTTCTCTGGTTGAGCTCAGGGATATTTCTCTCTTCAGAGAGATAATTTTCATGGGTTGAGGCAAGGAGAAGTCTACTTCTATGGAATACAAGATATTGGGGAAACTGGTTATCTACCTCAGATCTCAGTTATTTCAGTATAGAAACCATGAGTTGAGCAAAATTATTTACATTCTTGGTGCCAGGCAATTGAAGGGAGGAAATGCAATTCTTTTACCATGTGCTTGAAGCTTTTCATTTCTCTGCAACTCCTAAAACAGGCTTTGTCTCATATCTGAGTCCTGGGATGTTGCTGGTGATAATCCTGGCACTGTATATTTGGGTTTGGTTTTCCATGGGGTTGTGGGGGAGTAAAGCCAGCTTGTCTCAAGGCTCCATTTTGAAATCAGAACTCTCTTAACTTGTGGGGCTAATTTAAGGTCTATTTATTAAGCGACTACATGTGTGTGGCAGTGGAGTGCAAGAAACCAGAGATGAATAAAGCACACTTTTGCCCTTAAATGGCCCAAAAGGTGGATTGCCAAGAACATGAATGACTACACATGAAGGCAAAATACAAAAGAAAACATGGGAAGGGCTGTAAGTGTGTTGTTTGAATACAGGGAAGAAGAAGGTAATACTGTGCTAAGGAAAGAAGCCATAACAGCCCTCATGTAGATAATGGGGTATTAGATGGGACGTGAAGGAATCACAGGATTTGGACAAGGGGAGGTGCACAGGTGTTCTAGGCAATTGGAATAGGATGAGCAAATATTCTTCGGCTAGAAAGTGAGAGACACGTTATGAAGACTTCTGGCAGGACAGCTGCAAAGTCTCTACTACTGGGAATATACAGATAAGATTGTAGTGGGAAGTTAGCACAGACTCTCAATGCAGCACTTTAGATGGCACATGAATTCTGTGGTTACAGGCACCTGGGGCTTTTGACTAGTTGAGTGACATGTGATGAAAGTTTAATTTCACTGATAGTCATCTAGCAGCAGCATAAGGTGGGAATGAGACTTCCTAGCTTCTGGGGGTAGCTGTCAATTCCTGGAGCTCTTTTGCTTGCAAGTGCCTGTCTGCAATCTCACATGGTGTTTCTCTTGGGTCTCTTGGTCTTTACATGCCCATGTTCTTACAGGAATCTATTCCAGTGTAATCTCACCTTAACTAAGTATGTCTGCAAAGATCCTTTTCCCAAATAAGGCCACAGTCTAAGTATGGGGGGAGGTTAGGAGTTCAACCTATCTTTTTTGAAGGGCGCACAATTCAATTCATAATATATGTATTCTTTGCGATATACATCACAATAATTTTTGGCTGTTAGTGACACCATTAAATATTATGCAACAGAACTACCGTCAATGACATTTAGGATATTCATATCCTTTTATTCGGTAAAGATGAGCTGAGCTTCAAAGGGATTTGCTACCTTAAGAGAAGATATATTTTCTTACAATTATCACTGGAAATGACCAAGTACAGGAGATCTGAATAATTTTTTATAAAAGTAATATAATGAAAGCCATTTCATTTAAAAATACCTATGTGAGTATTTAGCTTTAATACCTAAGAAAATGAGTATTTAATTTTCTTTCAAGCCATTTGCATGTTAAGCTTTGACAGAGTAATCTTCATTGACTAGGTGTTCACTATTTTTTACTAAAAATAATGACTTAGGTAGAATTATAGCATGATAGACTTATACTAGGAATAAAGAATTTCTCAGTAAGTGAACTCATGTGTACAATATCACATAGAAATTTCTGGGACTTGCAGCTATTTTTTTGAAAAACGTAAGTTGGTTGTGAGTTGTGTTTAAGACAGAAAAAAATGGACCCTATGACAAATCAAGGACTTTTCTTCCTTAATTGAGTGTCTAGGAAAAATATTTTGAAAGAAGTGCTGTTTAAGTTGGCAATTGTCTTTGCAAACTATATCAGAAGTCACTAGACTGTGTGTGGAATGTTCCTTGGCAAGGTAGCTTTCAAGGCAAGAGCTGAGGGCATACCTGTGTGCCATATTAGTATAATTCACAGTTTGCAGGCTTCTCCTGATTTGGTTAGGACAAGAAAATGGCACTGTTTGGATCAGAGAACTTGTGTTAAAGAAAAAGACCGTCTACTGAGAAACTGCTGCTACTGCAAGGAAACTCCAGGATTTCAACAGAAGTGTCAGGTTCCTTTAAAGCAGGGAATATTTTGGAGCTAGAAAAGAGGGGTCTCTGGAGAGTGAGCTGTGACAGTTTCTCACTCCTCTCTCCAGTTCTCTCCAGGTCCAGTATGCACAATGTCAGGTTCACTTCATGTAGCTAGTTCCCTGCCGTCAATTTTCAGTACCGTTTTCTCTCATTTCCACTCTGGCTTTGGGCTAGCAGTGAATTTTAAGCCCATGAATTATGCCTTTTAGTCTTTGCTTTGCTCCTTGAATTCCTTAAGCCATGAAGCTTACTGTGTTCTTCTGCTTTAACGAAAACTAAAAAGGCAAGGGGGCCATTCCAGAATGTGATTCCTTTACAAAATAATTGCAGTTTGGCTTCTTTGCAGAAGAATCTACATATTGTTCTCTATGAACAGTCTTTCTCCACCTTTACAGCACACATCTGCTCACTGTTTTTCATGAAAACACTTTCTAAGCATATTAAAATAATTCACCTGAAATGCCTGAAAGTTGTATTGTCAAACCAAATATTCAGAAACTCACTCTTGAAATACCAAGAATATCGAGCAATTAATTTCAATATATCCCCACTGGGGAAATAAAGTTTTATCGAAAGGCCCTGCCAACAAATTTTATAGCAGTAATTTAGGAATCCGGAGATACTCATGAATGAAAACTGTCATATCTGTAAGATTTGTCGTTAGGCCTACTGAGTGTCCTAAAGATTAGGGAACAATACATTTTGACTAATTGCCACTATAAATGAAGTCTGGGAGGCATGTTCTATGAGCATTTTTTCTTTAGTGATGATAGCTGTTGCTAATCTATTCACAGCTTCTAATTCACTTGCAGTGACTTAACTGGTCATATTTCTGTGGCAACTAGTCAGGATCGAACATTCCACCTGTGTCTCAGGGCTGAGTGATCCTCAGTGGCCCTGCCAGAGATCATCATGCCTCCTGTTCTTCTCGCCACGTGCTTGAGAGAAAACTAAATATGGAAAACATAAAACTAAGGAAGTTAAAATCTTTTTAAAATTTTTTAATCGAAAGAACTAGTATTTTTTTTTTGGTTCATATACAAACACATAAATATAAACATTTTGATTAGAAACCTAGTCTGTGGCATTAAAAACGTTTCACATTCATTCAGTGTTTTGGGGAAGTATCGTATTATAATAGCATCTTCGTATTTGAATTTAATGGATCGGGACTTTTTGAACAACAGCACGAAGCATGGTTTTGTTTTAGATTAAAAAGCTCAGATATACTATGTACCCACACAAATTAAAGATTAAAAAAAACGAAAAAAAAAAAAGATTAAAAAAAACGAAAAAATCAAACTGCAGAAGATACCAATGCTTTCTGGAATAGAAATGTCTAAAGTTACAAACTGGAAATGCTTGTTAAAATGGTGAGTCCTGATGATTCTTGTGTGCTATAAAATTTAAGAACAAATGCTTTAATAACAACAAGGGCATTTGCTGATAAAATGAGGTTAAACAAAACATTTGACAAGAAGTAATATCAAAAGTCACAAGTTAGAGTGTGTTTCTTATTTGGCGTCTTTTTGGTGGGATTTCTATAATAGCTCGGAGACAAACGGTCTCTCGATAATGGGTATGCTTTCTATTACAAATACTGTGCTCAATAATACAGCATTTCTGTTTCATTTAAGTTTTCCCTCATAAAGCAGTCAAGTGAAAGATTAATTTACCTGGAACTCCCAATCACCCATTAAAGGAAGTCCAAAGTTACAACAAAATATGAGTTAATGAGTTTTCAGAGCTAGTTGCATCAGTATTACTGGGAAGCCATAAAAAGCATGATAAGATTGCCAATAATGGGCTCCTACAGAGCGGCCAATGTAGCAACCCTGAAGAGCACTGGTTTCCCAGGCATTTCCTGGGAACGTGAATGGAATGAGCACCAGGGTGACCTTTACGCAAAGGCTGGGTGACCAGTGTCAGTAAGTGAACTACAAATGGGAAGATCAGAGAAAATACGTCAAAGAATGAAGTCACTTCCAGTGTAGCTTTAATTTTCTGCTTCAAAAATGTGGCATAAAGATGAGCAGGTTGAGGATAAGAGCAGAAGGTAAACTAGCTTGGTAAATAAGGGAGTGTAAGAGGCAGCTGAAAACAGTGAGGGTGGGATCTGCAAAGGCTGCTGAGAACAATCAAAAGACACAACAGGGAAGGTATTGCTGCATGTTTACCAGACTTCTCAGGGGAATAAGGGAGGGCAATGGAAAGCAGTTTAGATTGGGAAACACAAGACAGTATTTTTCACCTGCTCTGTCTTGAGGAGACCCTGAGACAATGGGCAAAGTAAACAGGTTCTTTTTCAAAAGAAATGGTTGAGCTCAGGGAGAGCAGCATCACACACTGGGGGCAGTTGTAGGAGTAGGAGAGAGACAGCGGGGAGAGGGGAGGACGGGGAGGGTGGGGAGGGATAACATGGGGAGAAATGCCAGATATAGTATGCACCTAAAGTAAAATAAATACATTTAAAAAAAAAACACACAACTCATAGTTATCTGGAAAAGAAAAAAAGAAACAGTTGAGCTAAATGTTACCTAAGGTCCTTTTGGTGGATAATGGTATATTCTAAACCATGCATTAGTTTCACGAAGTGACTGTCACTGTTCCTTAAATGTCACCTTTTAATTAATAGTTATTTGTGCATCTCATTGTCTTTGTATGTTCACATAATGAACTATCAGGAGGATTAATCAAGTTGAAATAAATTCACAGAAAAATTAATTACTTTTGGACATTATTTTCTCAGTTAACTCCTCTTAATAATACAACCATCTTAATTTATATCTCATTTATCTCACACTTTTATAAGCAAGAGCTTCTTTACAAATTATACCTATTTTCATATAAGCAAAATAATGTATAAAAATCAACTAAGTATACATCTCAAAATAATACATTCTTTTCATTCTGGAAATGCAGTACGGAGGAAGAGTGACTTTAGGCAGCATTGATGTTGACTGGGCTGGTACTTGCCCAAGGCTCTAGATTGGTGGAAAAGAGAAACATGACTCAGAATATTTTTATGTTTGGCATGTATTCCCAAAGCATCCAAATACCCATTGTTGAATGTTAGTAAATTTTTCATAGTGAAGGAAAAATAAATGGTTTGAGATTCTGATTAGTTTCAAATTCTCTTGCTGTGCATTAGCTTGGAGCAAAAAATTCAAATTTAGAGATAGACACATAAAAGAAATCTGTGGGGTTTTTTTTTTTTTTGAGACCAGTAATATATAGCAAATTAGACTATTTAACTCTGAAATGAATCATTATTTTAATAGAAAAGCCAATTGACTGCGAGCTTCTTTTTGCTTCTAAAAAATGATGGCAGCATAATCCTACCCATGAGTCCACAGTGAGAGGATAGGAGGGAGAGTTGAAAGTCAAGTTTTTTATGTGGTTCTCCATTCTTTTTGTTGTCAGTACGGACGGATCTCTTAAAACCTCAGAGCAGGACCCTGTGCCTTGTTACACGTTTCCTGTTATCTTAAAAACCAAGATTCTCTCTGCCATTGCCTAAAACTAAAATATGAAAGACGTATTTCTTTGGTGAAAAGGTACTTTTTTTGGCCCCAAAGCTCCTTTTAAATCAAACTACTCTTATAAAAGGTAGCATATTATGGCAGTATTAATCATCACTATCTTTTCAGAGATCGATTAAAAAATGCTTATAAATTTAAGAATGAGATGGTACAAAGGGTAAGTATATTTGATCTGGAAAGGAGTAAGCTGGAGGCTGGCTTCCCTGAAACCTTGTCCTGTTTACCTCAAGGGAAGCATTAAATATTTCTTGCATTTTTCTCACAGCCTCTTGCATGTGAATATATTATAATGTTAAATATACTACATAACATATCTATTTTTATTTCTGTATCTCTCACATTAAAATTGGTGCCCTCAAAGATGGAACCCATGCCTTCATACCTCTTCCCATTCCACAAATTCGAGCTCTGTTACTAGCAAGGGGAACACAGGCAGTAATTGCTTATTAAATCTAAGTCATTACATTGATTTGAAAAATTTTAACACGAACCTCAAATATGTGGAGTAAAATACTTTCACTCCTTCTAAGGTCAGTGATAAAGTTCATAAATTAGTATGAGGATGGCAGGATAAGGCTTTGTCATAATCTGACTTTGGTCTCTAAGATATGTTCCCAAACTGTAGTCCCCCAAATCTATGGGTAATAGTTAATGGGAGAGAATATAACTGCATCTCCTAATCACCTCTTTGTAACATTTTCTTGCAAGTCAATTTCTCTTTAGAATTAGAGTTGTTACTGAGATGAGAGGGAGATCCATGCCACTGTCAGTAGGAGAAAGCTCCATTTGGTGCTGATAATAATGCCTGGTGGGCAATGAAGTTAAAAAGTGGGAAGGATCTCTTAGGGCATAGCAGTCACAATCTATGTTAAAGAAAATTGAAAACAAATTAATATTTTGGGGGTTTTAATTAATATCTAATATTACTTGGTGATTCTAATGTAACAGCATTTTAAAATACTTTCAAAGCAATGTCTCTGAGAAGATCGAAGTGACTAATGAATATGAGCATGTTAATTCCGAAAACATCACTATGAGAACTTGCAAAAATAGAACACAAAGTGAGAAAGGCGTGAAGAATGACTTGTCTTATGTCAATGGTATGGCTGGACCAAAAGGTTAACATGATGTATCTTCGGCTGGAATTTCTTGAAACCTTGATTTCCAAAATAAAGAAAGGGAAATATCATCTTCCGTTTACCAGGAGCATGGGTCTGAGCAGTTCTCTCTCTCTCTCACTCTCACTCACTCACTCTCCCTCTCCATATATATGTATATGTATATGTATATGTATATGTATATGTATATGTATATATATATATATATATATATATATATATATTTCGAGAGAGAGAGAGAGAGGGAGAGAGACAGACAGACATACATATATATTATAATGTTAAATATACTACATAACATATCTATTTTTATTTCTGTATCTCGCACGTTAAAAGTGGTGCCCTCAAAGATGGAACCCTTGCCTTTGTACTTCTTCCCACTTCTCAAATTCTAGCTCAGTTACTGGCAAGGGGAATACAGGAAGTAATTGCTTATTAAATCTAAGCTATTACATTTATTCTAAAACTTTTAACACGGAAGTCAAATATCTGTAGTATCTATCTATCTATCTATCTATCTATCTATCTATCTATATATATATAAATATCTCCATATATATATACATATATGTATTAGATGCCTAACTTCTTGGCATATAATATGATAGGGAGCAGATGTAACATGTTGAGTAATTAAAATATTCTGCAATCACAGCTGACAGTTGGCACAGCATATTTAAGTTATAATATTTAGTCAATCATTTAATTGAGAATTCTTATCAAGCATAAAATGCTCTGTGCAGAGGCCTATGTTAGGCACGAGGAATTTGAGGTCACCAAATACACACGCCCTGCCCTCATGGAGCTTACAATCCAGAGCGGAAAACAGACCATGAGGAAGAAATGCCACAAATAACCTGCTATCACATTCTGGAAAGACCTAGAAGTCAAGGTACTAAGTCAGAGTATGCTAGTTCCCCAGCCTTGACTAGCGGAACTTAGGGAGGGCTGTGTGAAGAGCAGGACTTCTATTAAAAGAGCAGTGACTGTCCTTAATGCAGGAAATGCATTTTTGAAGATGTCCTAGTTCAGCAGACACTGCCTTAGTCGTGGTAGGTGTGCTATAAACATTCATGACATGCAATCGGTAAGAGCAAAAAGGCTAAAGATCTGAACATGTTCGATAAAAAATACAAATATATTCAAATACACAGTTTTTAAAAAAGAGTAATACTAACATGCTGTGTTCTTACCCCTATTGTTCCAAAACTTTCTGGCTTTCTTCTCATCTTTTTCTTGCACAAATGTGTCCAGATCCATTTGATCAGGTACCAGAGAGACTTGGGGCTCGGGATGACATTGAAGGGAGTAGGCAGAGTACCTCCTTCTTCAAAATAACTCATCCAAAGCTTTGTTCGTGCAAATTTCCATTCTATATCTGCATGGTCCTGAATAGGAGAACGTGACAACTGCTGACAGGTTTCTGAATTAACAAGGTACCATAAACCTCACAGAGAGCCTATAACCTGACATCAAGTGGCTCTTGAACATTAATTAAATTGCTTATAAAACCACCACTGACTCCCAGAGATAGTCATGTAAACATTTCAGATGATGGTTTAACCTAGAGTAGTCCCAGCTCCCGTGTCACTTCTCATCCTTGCTTCTTCAATGAAACAGACATCTAAAATAATTCCATGTTAAAAAGACTGCAGTAATTAGTTATGACTTGAAGATTAACTAGCGTTTTCTGCACTGTAGGCTCACGTTAGTGTAGTTTCATTCGATTCAGGCCAGAAATAGACTTTTCGTCTTAACCAAAGCCTTGTACACCTGCTTAGATTAATGCTACCTCCACAGATGCTCGAGGCTTAGCCTTCATTGTTGACAGGAAAAGTCTTGTTGGACATATTTTCAAGTGAATATTATTGTCTACCTTCAGCCAACAGAGATAAACTCAGCAAGAAGTTCCTCTAACAGATGTAGAATTGGGCCTGTCTGACACACCATTGACTCTTGACCTAACTTTGGACAGATTTCACCAGAGAGGAGCATGGCCCGTGTTTGCCCACAAGCCTGAGGCTATCCCCTTCATCACGTATCACTCACTCCACTTTATTAATCTCCTGAGGAAACTCTGGAGCATTTGTGGCAGTTAGATCTGGGGCAGGCAGTCTCTTCTTAATTTAGCTTTAATTCTGATTTAAGCAGATCTGAGAGGTAGGAAGTGGTAGAAACTGGACATACATTCATTTTAAGAATTCAGAATAGTTTATAGTAACCAGTTTATATCATATACATGAACTCATATTTCAGAGTAGGAGAATAATCTTCAACTAATGCTTCATTTGGATGTTCTTAAATTGCTGTGTGCTGATAAATGCATAAGTTATACATACATTTCTATTCTGCACAACATGGGTTTTAATCCAGATACTGGACATATTGTGCTTTGAACAGGAATCACCGTACCTAGAAAATGCATGCCCTTATGGTTGCTAAGCAAGTGTTTGATAATATGGATAGATCCACATAAATGGGAACACAGAAGCTGCAGTTTCCTTCCCCCTTTCCCTTCTCTTCCTTTCCTTCCTGATTTCTCCCTCCTTTCCTTTCTCTTTTTTTCTAAACAAGATTATAGGTTCTTTCTGACCATGCTGCATTGGTGAAGAGAATTGTATATATTGTTTCCTGCAGGCATGGAGAATGGAACTCAGTCGATTTGGCTCAAAGAAATAAGAAGGCAATTGTTTAGATAAAGCATTGGCCTGTGGATAGTGCCTTCTTATTCTCTGATTCTCAAGGAGCCACAGATTATGCTATCTTATTGCAATCACTAAGCAAGTGCTCTCTTTGTTCATCATTTAGGATTTTAAGAGGGCCTATCACATAGTCTAAGGTGTTACAAAATCTGGAGATAAAGTTCTAAGCTGTTGATGACTAGATTCATCTTCCACTGCTCACTTTCTAACTCCTAGTCAACATTGAAAACTCGGCTTAAGGATCCTCTCTTCAGAAGCCTTCTCTGCCCCGTGAGTCCTGAGCTGCCTCCTATCTCCAACCCCAGTCAAGGTCCCCTCTGCCATACCTTCACGACATCCTCAAATTTCTTTTCTCAATATTGAAATTATTTATCAACTTTAAAATCTCTACTATATCATTTTTTGTTGAAAACAGGGACTTTTTAATTCTTTGTATCCTCAAAATGAAACATATGTCTGGTCTATAATAAGTGAGCAATAAATATTTCATCAATGGACAAATGAGTGAATGGAAAGCAGGCTTTAGTCAGGGACTACATAACTGCTTCTGCCTCTCAACAGCTAAATGTTCTTCCTTTTTCATGCTTTACCTATGGCTCTGAGTTACAGTTAGCAAGACAAGAAAAGAAAAAGAAAGAAAGAAAAAGGAAAACCTCAGAGTAAAATCTGCTGTTCTGAATTCTGGGACAGGTGAAAGCAAATGCTTGGTATGTTCATTCCCCAAGGAGGCTTCATGCATGAAGTCCTGGGAACCACACCTGTCTCAGGTTCTCAATGCCTGTTCTTCCCTCCACAGTCCAGTCTTAGGGTTTGGGCTAAGTAGAAATGGAGGTCTGAAGATGATTCTCATCTCTGTAATGAAGTTACCTAGAAAAGCACACCTCACAAAGAAGCAATAAGAAAATATCATAATATTCTTAAATAGTTTTTTCTTCTTGATGAAATTGGAACATTTAATGTTTTAAAAGATCCAAATTCAAATTGCTGGCAGCTTCCTTGCATCTAGCTTGATAATTAGAGGCCTTCTAAATTTTTTGTTGTTGTTGTTTCTGATGTTCTGGAAAACAGAGCCCACATTTTGGAAATGTGTTATTAGGAGAATGTAGAACTTCGGACACAAAAATTTAGAGACTCTAAAAATTTCCAATCGTAAGATGCTTAAATGAAGATCAAAGTATGCATAAATTTGGATATTTACCCCCAAATTCTAGGACCTACATTTTCCAAAGGAATCATTTCTGCATTTGGAATACTTTAATCTGTGAATTGATAAATAAAAACCATCTATTCTCACGTTCCATGCAGTTTTTCATCTGTGATGAGTGTCTCATGAGAAAAAGCTGTGTCCCAAAAGACAGCTGAAGTAAAATTCAGAGTGTTGCTTGACAAAAAAAAACAGTAATAACACTTTGTAGGTTTAACCATAGATTCAAAGTTATAATATAAATGTAGTTATTTATGAAGAAAATGGGAAAACTATAATTATGCTTATCAAATGCTATTGGTCTAAGGTATAAATATGAAAGACTTAACTATATTTCATTTCACTAAAGCTCTGCTTTGCTGCTATTGCCAGTGGTCATAGACGTACATCACTAGTATATAAGTTCAAGCAGATCAGTTCAAGTTTTGTGTTTCTTGTGAGTTGCTATATTTCTGATGTCCAGAACAGTACTGGGCAACACAGTATGTACCCAGTAAGTATGTGTTGAATGAATAAATAAAAAACTTACGCTAAGTTGCTTAGGTTCCAAAGTGTCAAAAAAAACATGTATTGTATTGTGTAATATCCTATAGAATTTAACATTGCTTCTGTTAATATGTTGCTTTCCCTGAGCTTTAAGAAACTGAAAATCCTGTGTCTTCTTCCCTTCCCAGACTCCTCTCAGGGTTATCTTTTGTGTCTTGCCCTATAGCCTGATTTTGCTTATATTAGGATGGTAGGTTAAATGGACAGATAGGAGGCAAAACCTATTGGTCACTGCACAGAGATTAGCTGCTTGTTTGTAAGTCAGACCTCACCTACTACTTCCTATAGCCAGTGACTGCCTGGCAAGATGGATTTGGTTTATCTCTGTAATCATGTGTAACACGACAAAATTAAATTAATTTATAGCCATGTATAGTGTGATACTGCTCAGAATTGTCAAATAAACCATTTATAATTCTTATCTGTCTCATCAATAGCCAATTATAGATTTTACTTCCTATGATAAGGAGATGGAGTACAGCTAAGAACAACACATTTGAGGGGAAATATTGAATTAAAATAAAGCTGGTGAACTTACAGCAATCAGTTGGTAAGAATTATTCATCATAGCTATTAACATGTTGAGTAGAACAACCAGAGAGATGACATTGTAGGTCCCAAACATGGTGGCACCAACAAACTCAGTAAATTCATGCTGTGCTTTGACATTGGTCACATATAAATTGATGAGCCCAAATATTGACCAAAACAGGGACTGGAGTGTCTCAAATAACCTGGAATAAAGATAAAATGATACTAATAGCTATATTAATAGAATCATTATACGTAAGATATAAGAACAAAGCGTGGCACTGTTATGTATGTATAATTAAACATTCATATCAACAGTAAAATAACCTTTTAGGGCAATTACAAAATTAAACAATAAAAAGAGTAAAAGAAAATTGTTTTCTTTCAAACTAGTAGAAATGTGTACTTAAATTTCTCAAGAGCTTTGAAAGCTAAATTTAGTCTCCTAGGGCAGAGAGAAGCAAATGTGGCCCAGAGCCTGTTTCTGCATGGCTACTGAGTGAAGAATGGTTTTTACTTTCTCAAATGGTTGGGACAAAAATCAAAAGAGTGATATTTCGTGACATGAAAACTATGTAAAATTCACATCTCCATATCCATAAATAAAATTTTATTGAAACACATCCATTCTCATTCATTTACGCATTCCCTGTGGCTTTTGTGCTACAATAGCAGAAGAAAGTACTTGCAACGCAGAACATATGGCTGAGAAAACCTAAAATATTTACTATCTGCTCCTTTTCATAGAATGTTTGTCAATCTCTGTCCTAGGGCACTAAGTGACAGCTAATAAATGACAGATCCCAAATTTTAGGCTTTCAAAAGTCTGCTCTTTTACTGATTTTGCTTTGGTTGTAGGAAAATTAAGAACATTATCATTATTACAGATTTCCATGTTTACAACTAAAATTGCACATAATGCATCTTGTAAGCTGGCAAAGAGTCTCAGATGCTTAGATAATAAAATTGGATTTTTTTTTGAATTTCAAGCAACATTTTATTTATTCTAGCAATGAATACACACTGGCTCTTTCTTTCTTTTTTTTTTTTTCTGTGAGCCAGAGTCTTGCTCTGTTGCCCAGGCTGGATTGCAATGATGTGATCTTGGCTCACTGCAACCTCTGCCTCACAGGTTTAAGTGATTCTCCTGCCTCAGCCTCCTGAGTGTCTGGGATTACAGGTGCACACCACAACACCCAGCTAACTTTTGTATTTTTAGTAGAAACAGGGTTTCACCATGTTGGTCAGGCTGGTCTTGAACTCCTGACCTCAGGTGATCTGCCAAATATTCTCCTTAACTTACTCCAAAGAATGAAATAAGCTGAGGAGTATATAAACCCAAAAGAATTGTTTGTTTCAAAGGGATCATAATAATCTGTTAGTATAATGTAATAAAATGATGATAGAGCTTTCATACTCCTTGATGAATTGTTAAAATGAGACTGTATTTAAATTACAAAAATAAAACAAAAACCTTCTGGTACTGCACATGATAAATAAGGAGGTAGGATTTCTATCTGTAGGGAGATTAGCATTAGATTGGAATGGTGTTGCAGAACCAAGCCAGTTATGGTTTCTGGCAACTCCCAGCCCCAGCGACATTGTTCTCTGTATGCCTTTTTATGGAAAGGTGGTTCTTGTGTAAGACTCTGGAGCTCCTCACCCAATACCTCCATGGATTAAGTCAGTCATGGTCAAGTGACTCAAGGAGAGACAATTCATATAAGGCCAGTGGCCTGTGGCAAAAATGATCAGAATTCCCCTCTAGAGAAGTTTGCCTTAAAAATATCAAGATAATTGCCCAAAGGGGCTGAGATGACAGGGGTTATGACGTGAAGTCAGAATCACTGGAATGATGGGATGCCACAGGTTTGAGACAGCACAAAGTAAGAAGCAGAGAATGAAGGATGAATAAGCCAGGCAATAAGTAAACTCGGAATATAGATGAAGTAGCTGACTCACCTTAATGCTGATACACAGAGTAACAATCCCATAGCCCAGCACTATGTCAATGCCTGCTCTTCCTAAATCTAGGGCTTGCTCTAGCTTCCGCTCTTGTAAAGATAAATCCTTACTCAGAAGACTGAAGGGCTATAATTCTGTGCATAATTTTTATGACAAAATGCCTGTTACTTGAAATAAGCCATGAATTCTTGTGCATATAACCAGGAGATTCTAGTTAAATATGCCTTAGTTGGCATTCAGGATGTAAACTGCTTTTTTAAAAAGGTGAAAAAAAATTTTAATTGAGCAACTGATTTTTAGATATAATATGTAACTTTATTTTCTACAGCTTTTGAACGATGGAACAACAGATTGTTGTGAAGTAAAAGGACACTGATCTGATCAACTTTAGCCAGGCTGTGATTCTTAAACGGAATGCTGTGCATTCTGCTAGGAAGTGATCACGTATTCTTAAAGGAAAACCCAGATGCCAGATTCCAACCACATTAGAGGTAATTAAATTGACTCATTGGTCCTAGACAAAGGCCACTAGAGCTACTCTTTTAAAATTTCTCAGGAAAAAGTAAATTTGGCCCATGACCACGAATTCTTTATTTTTAGTCACTTTAAAGAGAACTTCTAAAATTAATCATAGTGTCCTTTGGATTTAATGTGAATTAACTGTATTCTTTCTTTCCTAATAGTGTAAATTCTCACTGTGAGTATACACATAAAAATCAGCTGGCTTTCCCTGACATGAATAGCAATTTAAGAAAAGTTATAAGTTAAATATTACAAGTTATATAATAAATCATATAAAATGTTACCACACAACCCCCGTAACAGTTTCTTTTTCAAATAAAAACGATGATGCATCATTATTTTGAATAGTACATATTTGCTTCGGTCTACATAATACCTACTGATTTTAGGAAACATTAATAACATGAATAAACACTTTGGCAAATTATTTCTTGATGTTTAAAAAAATTAAAGGGGAAAATTCTAGATAAAGTGATATTTCATGATTACATATGGGTTCTTTCTTTTTTTTAATTTTCCTTCTTTCAGTGGAATAAGTCAGTGGTGAGATTTAAAGACTAGTTCCACTCAACTAAAATATATTTACTTCTCAGAGGAATTAAGACCTTGGTCTTAAAGTATTTCACAATGAATTGTTCAGATATTAGGTGGATTTTTAAAAAGTCAATCTAGGTTAACAATTCAAAGCCATTGCTTCTGGAAATGTTTTTTAAAGTTAGTGATTCTCAAATCCATTGATACCAACATTGCCCATAAATTGAAGGATCATTACTTAAAGCATCACATTTTAGAATGCCTTTGTGTGACTAAAATTTTTTCTTGTTCTGTGGTAAGATATGAACTGAAAACTCTCCAAGATAATGCCACAATTTAATTGACACTTAGACAAAACATGGGTTGAAGACTAAATCCTGAAGGTCTGTATGGGTGGATTGAGGTCCTGCCTTCCTAATGATAACATTTTGTCTGTTGCTCTGAATATATTCCTCAACAGCTACTTTGTAAGATTAGCTGGTTTCCCTGATTGCATATTTACAACCAGAAAAAGTGAACGTGTAAAAAAGTAATGTATTTCACAGTTGAAGTTTTCTTCTATCCCATGGGACTAAAACGATGAGCAAACATAAATTAATACAAAATTCATCTGAATATTTTATCTTTAGTTTATAAGCAAAAATGTAATATTAAAATAATATATGACTCCAACTGGCCAGTTCCAACCATTAGGAATACAGCTGCAAGAAATATAAAAGGGCTTTGCTTTGAGACAAAACCTGTCACAAAGCCTGTGCCCTTCTCTTCAGAAGAGAGTAAATTACCAGGGACTAATAGCTTAAAATTGCACACAGAATAGTTTCGATAACTAAGTATTCTGTGTCTTTTAATAGCATATAGTTCTTCTCAGGATAATGAGAAAATAACTGGAAAGGAGAAGGAGGAAATGTCCATTCATTGGAGGGAAACTGTATGAAGACACATAGAACATGGATCACAGGCTGACACTGGGTGTTCATAGCCAGGGAGGACACCACAAAAGGCCTCCTGGAAAAGGTATATCCGAGGTAGGATTTGGAAAAAAAAAATTGCCAAATGGAAGGGCAGAATAAGGACATTCTGGAATAAGAGAAGGAAATAACATATTTGGAGATTTATATTTATAATCCATCAGGAAATATTGAAGAGTAAAGTGTTTCTGGGGGATTGAAAGATGAAACAAGAAAAGGAAGTGATACAGAGGATGTTCATCTCCTTCAGATACCATGTTGAAATGTCATCCCTGATGTCGAAAGTGGGCCTAAGAGGGATGTGTTCGAATAATGGGGGTGGATTTTGGGTTGCTGGCTTAGTGTCATCCTAGGGGTGATTAGTGAGTTCTCACACTATTAGTTCTCACAAGAGCTTATTGTTGAAAAGACCCTGGCTTCCTTCCTCTTTCCCCATGTGATGCCTGCTTCCCCTCACCTTGCAACATGAGTGGAAGCTTCCTGAGGCCCTCACCAGAAGCAGATGTCGATGCTGTGCTTTTTATGCAGTCTGCAGAACCATGAGCCAAAGAAACCTCTTTTCCTTATAAATTACCCAGTCTAAGGTATTTCTTCATAGCAACAAAAATGGACTAAGACAGGAGGCAGGGGACAGGCAGATCAATGAAGGACCTAAAATATCAAGCTAAAGAATGTGGCAGTATCCTGTAAGAAATGGGAAACCATTTTGACACTTCAAACAGGAGAGCATCAGATTTGGTTTAGAAAGATAATTCAAGAAGCAGAATGGAAGACATATGAAATAAGGCAGATACCAGGGGCAGGGGTACCTAGATTTGGGTATGAGTGGAAAGCAGTGCCAAGATAATATTGACTGACCACATATGGAAGGGATGAGGAGAAGACAAGAGCTAGAATAAGATGTACATTTTTCACGTAAGTTTCTGTGTGGATTGTGATGATGTTGACTAAGAAAAGGAGTTAAGCAGGAAGAAGAATATGTTTTAGAGAAACTGTTAAATTCTCTTTGATTGAATTTAAGTCTTCAGGAGACATGTAGAGAGAGGTGTCCAGTAGACAGTTGAATATATTGTGCAACGCGAGGATAGAAGTTGATGCTAGTAAGATAAATATGGAAGTTATGTCTTAGACATAATAGAGCCAAATCCAAAAGCATAGATGAGTTTTCATAGGGGTACTGTTAAGAAGGTCTTAGGTTAGTATGCCAAGACATGCCACTATTTAAAAGCAGTAATGAAAATAAAAAATTAGGCTGGGCACGGTGGCTCATGCTTATAATCCCAGCACTTTGGGAGGCTGAGGCGGGTGGATCATGAGGTCAAGAAATCGAGACCATCCTGGTCAACGAGGTGAAACACTGTCTCTACTAAAAATACAAAAATTAGCTGGGCATGGTGGTGCACGCCTGTAGTCCCAGCTACTCGGGAGGATGAGGCAGGAGAATTGCTTGAACCCAGAAGGCGGAGGTTGTGGTGAGCCGAGATTGCACCATTGCACTCCAGCCTGGGTAACAGGAGCGAAACTCCATCTCAAAAATAAACAAACAAATAAATAAATAAATAAAATAAAATAAAACATAAAAAATTATCAGAGTGAAGTGAGAAAGGCTAGAGAAGTAGGATTTGAGGTGAAAAAAATAATAATACAGAAGTTAAAAGGGGACAGGATTTCCAAAATGAAAGTGTTAAACAGGGTAAAACGAGGCAGATACGATAAGCAAAATGTAAGCAGAAAAATGTCCATAGGTAGTAGTGATAAGAAGACTCTAGATGATAATTTTTAGAGCAGTTTCAGTGGAATGATGGAAAGAGAAGCCAAATTGTAATTGGATAAAGTCTGAGTGAGAGGTGAGAAAGCAAGGTGTCTTGTGTAAGCTTCTTTTAGGGTTACTTGGACAAAGGAATTAGAGAAACAGGAGTGGTAGCTAATGGGCTGCAGTGAGCCCAGAGCACACCATTGCACTGCTGGGCAACAGATCAAGATTTCATTTAAAAAAAAAAAGATTGAATGATTGAGGGAAGCTAAAAGAATTTTGTGTTTAAGATCCACGGTTGTATAAAATCTATTTCTGAAACTAATAAGGTATCAATGGCTAAGATTTAAAAATTACGTGTGAAAACAAAGATGAATTATTAAAATGAAGCTTTAAATATTGGGGCTAAGATAAAACAGATGTAGAATTAAAACAACCAAAGCATTTTAGCTGTAAGTGATTTCGTTTATGTGAGATTATTGATTTTCTCTAACTTGAGAAATTACTGTCCTCTCATACACAATTCTATGATGGCTCATGAATAATGTATGACTTTTAAAGTCATCTACAAAATGACAGCGTATTCACACATGCTTACTGTGTGGAGGAAAATCACTTCTTTTATTAATTCATCTGCTTATTAACCATCTGTTTGTCACAGTTAAAAGGAAAAGGGAAAGATAGAGAGAGGAATAGCCTGAGAGCTGTGTGACCATCAAACACAGTGCTCATGAAGCTGTGCTGTTAGCAAACCCATCATGAATATTACTGAGAGTTGACAATAGACACTGCCTGTTGCTCACTCAGGTGTAAGGGCACAGAGAGTTTTGTGTGCATGACAATAATGGCTAGATTAATCTTGGATTTCCATTTGCACTATTTTTAGATGGTTACATTTTTGTGTAGGCAACTAGAGAATGAAAGAGATACATGAATGGACTTTATGCATCTTGGTACCTGGGAAACAGATGAGGAAACATTGAAACCTACTTGAATTTTCCAACATGAGTGGTTTTACATATGTTCTATCTTTTAATGTACTTGTAAGCTTTCACAGTACATAGGTTACCTTTTTTTTATTGTACATCTAAAAAAATAGTAACTATTGCTTTCTTTTTCATGAAGTCATTTAGAAGAAAAGATGATATTACTAAAATTAAAAATAAATGTGCCAGGTATTCTTTTTCCTGTCAGAAGTTTTCATTTCTATTCAAAGCCACGTTAATTCTGTTTTCTGCCTCAAGCATAATTTTAATTCCCCATTTTCTTTACAACCATTTGTCAGAGGTTTTTCAAGTTCATGATGTGGTGCACTCTAAATGCTGTATATTACCAGTAGAAATGTCTATCAGACTTACGTCGAAAATGCATTGTTCTGCTTTTCACATCGTATGCCTTTGCAGGTTAACCCTTTGGTTTCTTCATAATAGAAGTACAATTGATTCAGGCCATTTGCAAATGCCAGCAACACAAGGCAGTATATGAATAGAAACTTCAAAATGTCCAGGAGCATTCTTCCCAGAGATATTTGCAGAGGTCCCAGGTGAGAATTTGCAGTAAACAGTGAGATCAGACGCAGAGAACTGAAGATGTTTGCAATAGCAAATAAAGCCTCTGCCACCAGAGTGGGATGCCACATGTCCCATGATTCTCGTGGATTAAGGGCACTGTACTGGAGAAAACAGAAACAAACAGAAAGTAAAACAAACACACACATATAAATATATCAAGGTCAGAGTGCTTTTCCAGGTTGACCCAGCACAATCATCTACTGCCAGGAAGCTGATGTCGTTTATGACGGTAGCAGTGATATTAGTCCACACAAAAATAAGGGTTTACTAAATTATAACTTATGAACTGTAATCCAGTGGCCTCCACGTCTGTCCTTATCAAGGGTAGTTTTTGTTAGCATGTTAATTATATGAGTCTTTTAATTTTCTAATAGAACTGTTTTTAAAAAGAAAAGGATAATGTTATATCCAGAAAAAGAAACCCTATCTGAGTTTATATTGGGGAAAGGTATAAATATGATGGCAAAGAAAACTACATCATAAAGAAAAACTATTAAATTTTGAACAAAATAATTGATGACCTTGTTTATGATTTTTGAACACACTTGCCAATTCTGGAGAATACATGTAGGATACAAATTACATATGAATGAATAGAAGTAGTGGTCTGTTGCTATGGAAACAGAAATGACCAATACGGGCAAAAACCATCAGTGCTTCCTTTCTGCTATGTCCTAAATGTAAATACAACCTAACTTAGAAATCATCTCAGCAGTCATTGAGTTGCTAATTTTTTACATTTGATATGTAGGAAATATAACATTCATCTGAACATTATTTAAGAAGGTAAAATATGTGATTTGAGAAAAAAAATTTGGTACTTTAAACTTTGACAAGCAATTATTTTTAAAAAAGCAAGCAGATTAATTAAAATGCCAGATTTGAATTATCCTGATATTAAAACATATAAAAAACAAAATAAAATTTAAATGTGTACTATTGAGGTAAATTTGTATCCTTTTATAAAAGGGTCATATATGCTCTTTGAAATATTGTAGTATGAAAATCTACAGTTAAATCGGTATTTGAACTGAACAATAAATTATTTGCTTCCTCCACATCACTGAAAAATGTATCTAGACAACCAAGATATTTTTCCAATGGAAAGAAAGTTAGTGGAACTCTGAGTCCCATAGAATATTTTCATTCTTTTAATAACACATTTTATATCAAAGACCTTTACAGATGTGAATCAATTAATTCTCCTTGAAACTCATAGATAGTCCTTTTTTAATCTCTCTGGGGAGAAAATGCATTGTAGGCTCCTGATCTTATTCAACACTCAGACTCTTGCTTGACTGGCAGTGTAAAACAATCAAGTTTGAACTAGAAGAAAATTATTTTCTATTTTTAAATCCCGATAAATGTTCTTGAACATTCCCACACATAGCTTCCGCATAAAATAGCTAATTACTGAAGATGTCGCAAAAAAGTTAAGATGTTTTTCTCATTCATTATGACAAATATCAGAGTGAAACTTGGATACTTAACACTACCTAATTCTCTCCTTTTATTCTTGCTACATATGATGTCACCTTTTCCTTTAAAGACCAACATCACATTTTCCTTCCTTTCCTCACTTCTCTCTTAAAAGACACACATATTTAAGTTCATAAATATTGATAGCTGTCCAGCTATAGTTGATAGCTAATCTTATCAACTATAGAATTAGCTCATAAATATTTATAGTTGATAAATATCCCCCTATGTTCATAGCTAATTCTATTTCTCTCTTTTTTCAACCTAATATAGCTTAGGACTACATTTCAAAAACATACAAAAAATGAAACAAGAAGTATTCTTAAGAATGCAATCATTTTCTTGAACTTCTTACAACATTTAACATAATGCCCTGAATATCGTGTGCTCAAGAAATATTTTCTCCTGTCAAGTATTCATAGTTCAGTGAGGCAGACAGGCACAACTAATGGTAATAAAAATGCTCTAAGAGATTAACACGAAGTGCTGTGGGAATAGAGAAGAGGAAGTGATTAATTCTGTCTGGGGTGTCTGAGGCCAGGAATGGATAGAGATTATATGTTGTCAAAGATGCTGTGCATTGCTCTAAGCTTCACATCCAGGTCAGCTGGATGTTGTCCCACCATCACGTCATGACTGGGTCAAGCTCTGTTATGGACCTACTATGAAAAGAGCCCTTCTTGGTACATTATCTCAGAGAGACTCAAAGAAAAAAAGTTGTAAGAGCAAAGTTTTCCATTTTTACAGATTCTGCCCCAGTATGATTATTCAAGTTGATTTCAGAGTCTAGCAATTGTAGTCATGGCCAGGAAACAATGCTACAGGAATATATTCACTTTATGCAAGGTCAAGGCTTTAATCAAAACATTGCTGGCATCTGGGTTAAAGGATGTTTGAACGGCAAACAACCTTTGGAAGTCAAAGATGGAGACCTCCTGAGAAACTTAGGATCATCTTCCCAGAAGCTATGTGCTTACACTCTCAGAATAATAAACCTAGGGACCTTTGCCTCCCCAGAGACAATTTATTTACTTTAGAAAGTTAGAGTCTTTTTCTTCTCTTCTCCAGGGGAAAGGCAGGCAGCTGGCTCAGCTGCACGGTATGAGTTCTGAGACACATAATTTCCAAGCTCCTCTCCTATGGTACAAACCCATGTATACACAGGGTAAGTCTGGCTCTCATTAGGTTCCCCGTTGGGGACTAGGGAATGAGGAACAAATGCTAAGTTTGCTATGAAAGTAAATAATTTATCTGTTCTCTGATCCAAAAAACCTCATTTCCCATCAGGGATTAAGAGATATTAGTATTAAGTAATTATATCCTGAATTTATTCTCTTTAAGTTTTGCTTTTTGAAATTTTTATCCCATTCTTCACATATACATTTTCTTCAGTTTGTAACTATAGTCATAATTTAACAAAGTGATTTTTATAATTCTTAAAACTGTATCATCTGGCCAGGCGCGGTGGCTCATGCCTGTAATCCCAGCACTTTGGGAGGCCGAGGCGGGTGGATCACGTGGTCAAGAGATCGAGACCATCCTGGTCAACAAGGTGAAACCCCGTCTCTACTGAAAATACAAAAATTAGCTGGGCATGGTGGCGCGTGCCTGTAATACCAGCTACTCAGGAGGCTGAGGCAGGAGAATTGCCTGAACCCAGGAGGCGGAGGTTGCGGTGAGCCAAGATTGCATCATTGCACTCCAGCCTGGGTAACAAGAGCGAACTCCATCTCAAAAACAAAAACAAAAACAAAAAAAACCAACTAAGATTCAAATCGCTATAGCTCTTTGCCATAAAACTAAAGAATATCTTAGACAATCCCACAGTTTGGGGAGTAGACTAAAGTTACATCATTTTTAAAATGAAAACAACATTTTCCCCCTTTCAAGTTAATAATAGACGAAATCTATGAGACATGCAGTTAGAACTATTTAGAAGAATGGTACTATAAAGAAAGGCACAATGATGGTTAAAACAAATCTTATTCTTAAAAATTTTGATTTTTGAAAATATTATTTCAATCACACAGTGAAAAATGTATTAAAACCTAATCATTTCTGGCAAACTGTTGAAGATAAGCATGAGAAATGTTACATATGGAAAAGGGGCTGGGTGATACTTAGAAATAAAGCAGGCCTAATGAAACTAAAGTCACATTTTATAATTGTGGCCCTCAGGCATCAGCAAGCTCCAGATTAATTAATACTTCATATATAGTGAAAAGAGAAAATGATTGACAAACTTTCCTCTAGAGGATTAGGAGCAAATTTAAAAAAAAATTATAACCCACACACATTAAAATGCTAACGAATCAGGTTATTAAAGAAAATACCACAAAACTTTGCATGTAAAATGAATAAAATTGAAGTCATACATATTTTTATGACCTGTCTTTACACATTATAATACTGCTGCATTGTATATAAAAATTAAGAGCAAATACTGAGTTTTTATGTTAGGTTCTATTCTATGGCATTAAATGTTTATTGATTTAATCTTCACAAACATTTTATTATATTTGACTGTTATTTTTGTTTTACAGCAGAGAAATTTGAGGCATAGATTAAAACACTTGCTCCGAATCACATAGGTAGGGAGTGATATAAGTCATAGTCACGGCAGTTCCATGGCCTTCGTTAGAAGGGCTTTTCTGTGTGTGTTTTAAAGAACGATCTTTCCTGCAAGTAGAGGAATTGCGAAAGTATGAACGTCATGAACTGAATCGCATCTCTCCAAATGGAGTCTCGAAGTGTGGTGGTATTTGGAGATGGTGTTTTTGGGAAATAATTAGGTTTAGATGAGGTCATGAGGGTGGGTTTTCATAATGAGATTAGTGTCCATGTAAGGAGACACACCGAAGTCTCCATTGTCTCCCAACCCCTTACACCTTACCCCCACCACGTGAATGTGACCAACCTTCTACAAGCCAGTGAGAGAGACCTCACTAGAAACCAACCATTCTTGATCTCAGGCTTCCAGTCTGTAGAATTGCAAGAAATAAATTTCTGTTGTTTAAGCCACCCAGTCTATGGTATTCTACTGAGACAAGCCTAGTGACTAATACAACGGATAATTAAACAAGGTGGCCCCTATGCCGATGTAGTCTAAAAGGTTCTCTTTCTGAAAAGAACAATTATAACAAGGTTTCCTTTTTTTTTTTTTTTTTTTTTTTTGAGACGAAGTTTCACTCTTGTTACCCAGGCTGGAGTGCAATGGCGCAATCTCGGCTCACCGCAACCTCCGCCTCCTGGGTTCAGGCAATTCTCCTGCCTCAGCCTCCTGAGTAGCTGGTATTACAGGCACGCGCCACCATGCCCAACTAATTTTTTTATTTTTAGTAGAGACGGGGTTTCACCTTGTTGACCAGGATGGTCTCGATCTCTTGACCTCGTGATCCACCCGCCTCGGCCTCCCAAAGTGCTGGGATTACAGGAGTGAGCCACCGCACCTGGCCGGTTTCCCTTTTTTGTAGGATGATACAGTTTTTTTGGTCCTGTTCCATGACTTGACCAAAACGACCTATGAATGGACTTTGTTCCTGTTCAGGAATCCTCAAATGGGAGGTAGAACCTACACAATCCCAGCAGAGGTCCTAGTTATAACACTGGTAATCAAGTCTGAAGCAAAATAGGTGAATCTAGTGTTACTATGGAGAATTATTAGCATGATTTCATCTACCTTAATTTCATAATTAATAAATCACGTATCTTCCAGGTCTTACTACCTAAATTTGTTCAAGTCCAATATTTTATTATCTTCTCCTATGTTCACTGCTGTATTTCAGGCAATCATCATCACTTGAACCATTTCCTGCATAAATGTCATAAATGGATCATTATAATTTATAGGGTAAAATTCAAGTTTGATAGCAAGATGTGGAAAATCCTTCTCACTTTCTCCCTGCACACATTTTTAGTATCATGCAAAAGAGACAATGAACTCTGCTTGTTAAACACTCTGACTTTTGCATATTGTGTCTTTTCTGTCTTGAATGCTCATGCATGCTCATGATCATGATACACGTCTGCTTGTACTACCCTCTGTATAATTCTGCGCCATTACAGAAAAGTCCAGTTCCTTCTCTGATGCTACAGTAGCCCCTGTTATAGACTTTACTACATCATAAGATCCTTGTTTATATGCAATTCTCTTTCATCTATCTGACTGTGACCCACTTGGAGGCAAGAGCTACCTCTTGAGCAGATTCGCATTATCAGCAAACAGATCAAAAGCTGTTTCTTAGTGTGCTCCAATAAATGCTTATTGATTTAATTAACTTCTTGATTCACATAATCATTGTTTGCTGTATCTACACCAGACTCTATTTTTTATGTAAATAACATACCTATTCTGAAAATAATAATTTATAAGTTATTACAAATTAGCATGAAAAAAATTGAATGATAGAACAAATGTAAGGTAAGGAATGACAAATCAAGAAGTCAGAGTGCTATCACAGGCTCGGACAGTAAGTACTCTTTTGATTATTTTCATCAACTTCAGATAATATAATTGGGACTTCCATTCCATAACTTGCCCCATACCATATAGATTGAACATGGTGGGGACAAGTGTGAATATAGAGCTCAAACTCCTTTTAAACTAAAATAAAGCAAATGAGGAGATACAGTAAAGAACTTACAAAAGGCATGTCTAGTGGACTCATAGTATATGAGGAAGGAAGTGAAGACAAAGTAAAAAAGAAAATCTAGTTTAGTGTGCTTGTTCTGTAACAGGCACTTCAAATACAATGACTCATTTACTCCTCATGCCAACAACATAAGGTAGAAAATTTTATTTTATGGATGAGACAAATAGTGAAGAAACAGGCTGAAGGTCACCCAACCCAACTAGTAAGTGATGGGGGAAAGGTGCACAGAAATGTGAAATCCACAGTGCATGCCAACGAATACACGCACCCAACTGAAACACACACATTGTGCTAAATGCAAATCCTGAAGAAAGGATATTTCATAATTTATATTTCCAATTAAAGCTGAACTCCTATGACCATATATTAACAAATGATGTATTTTTTGAAGACTTCCCATTCCTTAGGTCATGTTCATCTGCAGTAATTGCTGTGCATTTCTCCACATCTCATTTCCCCCCTCTGCCCTCTCCTTTTCACCACCAAGGGTAAGTGGGTTTCATTCTAAACCTAAAGAACAATGTTTAGATTTTAATGGTAAAATCAATTTTGTATGTGTAAAATTTACAACTTTTTAATGAAATAAAATCCCTGGTGGCTCACGCCTGTAATCCCAGCACTTTGGGAGGCTGAGGTGGGTGGATCACACGGTCAGGAGTTGGAGAACAGCCTGGCCCACATAGTGAAACCCTGTCTCTACTAAAAAACATACAAAAAACTAGCTGGGCATGGTGCGTGAAATCACAGCTACTTAGGACGCTGAGGCAGGAGAATCACTTGAACCTGGGAGGCCAAGTTTGCAGTGATCCGAGATAGCACCATTGCACTTCAGCTCGGGCAACAAAGCAAGACTCCATCTCAAAACAAAACAAAATAAAATAAACAAGCAAAAAATCCCACATCTAAAAGTCTTGAGGCAAAACATCCACAAGAATCCATTAATCTATGTAAGCATACTCACTACATACCAGAGTTCTTATGTTCTTATATATGAAAAAATATATGTACTATATATAAACACCATACAAATATAGTTTAAACATTAAATAAATGCATCACAGCAGTTTCTTTTGGATTCAATCTCACAAGGCTCTGAGCTGTAGAACAGGTCTGTACAATGCAATGTGCTTCACAGTACCTTAGATCAGCTGTATCAGTATCAACTGGGAGTTTGTCGGAAATGCAAATTTGGACCTTGTCCTAGTACTCCTAACTTAAAACTGGTGATGGAGAAAAGGAATCTGAGTTTCAGCAAGCCCTCCTCATAATTCTTATCCACTTGGAAATTCGAAAAGAACCACTATTGTGTGATATAATCTGACAATTTCATGATGGCATAAGACCACGAAATACTACATATATTACTTTTAGAGATAGGTCTAAACAACTTTATGTATACATCTAAGGACCAGGACAGAAGAAGGGGATTGGACAGCTAGGCACTTAATCACAGACTGCCCACCTCTGACATAGATGCGTAATCTCCTTTGGTTAAAAGAGTACCTTCTGCTGTCTTAAACTCTTCAAGGTCATTAACCTCAATGCATTGATAAAATTACCAAATTATGTTTTCATTTTAAAAGACATTTGCTTTTCAAATATTGACAGAAATTACTTTCCCGTAGTATTTTGGTGAGCATTTTAACCAAAAACTATGGCCTTTCCAACTTCAGACAATTTTTATTCTGTCATAACTGAAGGTTGTCCGCAGAAACACAGGCCCTTATTTTAAGAACTAGGCTAAACAAATAAGAGTTAATCTACATGACAGCATTTTCTAGTTCAGATTATTAAATTGAATGTATTATTTATGTAACACCCAATTAGACATTCTTTATTTTTTTATCAATAAACTAGTCATTAAAAAAATTTTTTTTAAAGAAAGAGAAAAGGAAAAAGGGAAAAAAAGGGAAAGTCAGTGAAGTAGAGAAGATAATCCTTTGAGTTGAAAGAAACCCAACAAAGTACAAAATAATCCCAATTGTCATTACAGAACAAAAATATTTTATGTAAATGATGTGGTTGGATAAGATTGATGTTGTACAAAATCTGGGGGAGTAATGAGTGTGTGAGATTTCAGGCACTGTCATGTTGAATGGGATGAGGATAAAGAAATTATATTCTGCTCTAATTATATCAAACTGTATTAGTTTATACTGAAATAATAATTTCAATGCCTTGAAAGAGTAATATTTTGATCTGTCCATGATATTTTATCTATTAGTTATAACTGAAAAAAAAGATTTGGGTTGTCAAAATTTAAACAGGGTTTGAAGTAGAATTTTATTAGAAGTACAAAGGATTAGAAACTAGAGCAGTTCCTGTGAATAATTTTGAGACATCAGTCTTAGTAGATGGAAGAGAACTGGGTGATAACTTCTACTTATGAAAACTTGTTTTGTGATTTGAGTTTATGCATTTATTTATGTATTTTTATCCCTATATATCTATCAATAATATCATGAGCTGATGAATACCACATCCAGAAAAAACTCTAGGTAACTTTATTAATAAAATTGATATCAATTGAAAATATATCATTAACAACTGGAACATATGATTTACCAACAACATAAATAATAGTTACCTTTACAAACGCAACAATTTTCAAGGAGATTGTGGCTAAATATAAGGAGTTCATTACAAAGTCCATTAGATTCCACCAATCATGGATGTAATCCTGAAGTCCGCCATCCCACATCTGTTTAATTTCTCCCCATATGAAACCTGCAATTATAGAAAGATTCATTATTAGTATGATTTCAAAAGAACGACTAAAAAAGCAATATATGATTTAACAATTATAGATCTTGAAGATGCAAGAGACCACATTGTTACACTAGAGGCACCATCTATTTTTATAGGTAATAATATTGAGTCCCAGCTGTATTTTAAGAGTTGCAGATACTAAGCTAATTCTAGAAGATGTTGTTAGGGTAGCCTCATTTTCTTTAATCTATATGATACATTCACAAGGAAAAATAGTTTTTGAAATATACTCTAACTCCTTTTTAACTATATATATATCTCAGAAAATAACATTTTCTTAAAAGCAAATATCCTGACATTTATTTTTCTCCTAAGTCAAAATGACTCAAAGATCATGAAAAACAGTGCATCTAGCAATCAAAACTGGTTTCAGACAATGAGTGGAGTATCTTGTTGTGTTTCTTTGAGCAATTAGCACCTTCAGAGACCTGACTTAAGTCTTGAGAAATAATGGACTTTAGTCTTAAGAATAGCATTTGCGATCATTCATTAAAAGACTTTATATTAACAATAGTTTTAAAGCTATATCCAGAAGAAATATATATATTTAAATTTTTAATAGGAAACTATTTATTTTTAAATTCTATGAAGAACTTACAAAATATCAGTATAGGTTATTATTTTCATGATCCTATTAAAATTTTACAATTCCATATTTACAGCCTAATGATGAGATACAGAAATATCTAGATTCAATAAATATTAAAAGGGTGACTATGATGTCATAACTATGTTAACACAAGCAAATAATGAGACTTCTTTAAGATAATAGTCTGAGACATAAAACGTAGAGATGAAGATCTGCTGAGGATGTAGGAAGTTGGAAAAGTATTATCCCTACACTGACTATAAAAATTATAACTTTCCAAGCATGCACCAGGGAGATGACAAATCAAGGAATCTAAACTTTAAATATAAGCATGTTCCTCTAAAGGAACCAGGCTGTGAACCTTCATTCACCTGTGGCAGAGTACGCAAGGAAGAGACACTGGCATCATCCGAGAAACTAGGCTGACTGTGAGGTAGCAGGAGAGGCTAGAATCCCTGGGAGCCACTGTTAAAAGGAAAAGTTTTACCCTCTGGCATGCTCTTCTTCATGAACCCTATCCACAGCTCAAGAGAAATATTATAATTCAAGCCTGGGGGAGAAAAGAGGATGCTTCTGTGGGAAAGGCACAGAGTCCTATGCAGGCTCCTCTCCCCTAAGGAGCAAAACTTTAGCCTTGTGGAAGAGACAGAAAGCACTCCTGGGCCTCACGTTTACAGCAATACCATTAGAGCAGGGGCAGAAAATTCTCTCCTGTACATAAGCTGCAATGTTTGACTGCCATGAAAAGGAAGGCACAGATCATGGGGAAAGCTTCATCCCTAGCACTCAGACATAGGCCTGCCTAACTCTGACCCTGGATGAGGACATCAGAGAATTTTCCTGCTCTCGATCACTAGGCCAACAAACACCAGGTAACAATCAGAAGCTGACAACCCCTGGAGGAAGGGCCTCTGAGGCACAGGCGTACAGGGAAGGTCAAAAGCTGTGGGTGGAGGAGGAACACTGAGAATAATCTTCTTTTCCATCCTAGGCTGAGGTATATGATGCACTGAAACTGAGTGTAGCAACAACAAAACCCACACCCAACTCAGCTCCTGACTGTATTGCCTCCAACCTCTACACTAACATAGAAGAGAAGAGGCATGTACATTTTCAGGCATAAAGGCTGTGTACTTCTGTTGCTTGTCTTCTGCATAGGTGGAATGAATAACTTTGCAAAACACACGCACACATTAGTACCCACACTCACCAAACCATGATGCACCATATTCAAACCATCAAAAACAAAAGATAAAGAAAAAGTATTGAAAGCAGCCAAGAAAAAAAAAAAGAGACATGGAAGAAAGATAAGACTGACAGCAAACTTCTGGTATAAAAATACACAAGACAATGAAGTAACATCTTTAAAGTGCTGAAAGAGAAAAAATGAAAGCTAACCGAGAATTCTATATAGAGCACAAATAGCTCTAATAAATACTTACAAAAGGCTTTTTCTTCAAACAATCAAAATCTGAGACAATTTACTGCTGTCAGACCCACAGTATAAGACATACTAAAAGGATATTTTTAAGGCAGAAGGTGTAATATATTGGATAGAAAGTTACATTTATTTTAAAAAAGGAATATTTATGTCCAGAAATGTGTGTATATATGTATATATAATAAAATACATATATTTATTTTTATTAAAAATTGTTCTACCATATATTTACTGCCTAAGTAAAAACAGTAACAATGTATTGTAGTTTTTAACATATGTAAAAGTAAAATGTATAATGATATTAGCACAGAAGATGAGAGAGGGGAATTACAAGTCTGCCATCATTAAGTTCTTACACTATGCACAAAGCAGAATAATATTTTTTGAAGTTAGAATGTAATAAATTAATATTAATATTTTATTATATTCTAACTTCAAAAAATATTATTCTTTTAAATATTTTTAAATATATGAATAGAGAGCCATACATGTAAACAGTAAGTGTTATACAAATATTTAATTCAATAACAGGCAAAAAGAAAAAAATGCAATGAAGAATAGATGGAATAAATAGGAAAGAACAATAGCAATGGGGGTAGATTTCCAGTTTACCCATATCATAATTATGCTGAATGAAATGTATGATCTAAACACACTAATGAAAATACAGAGATGATCATACAGAAAAAAGCATTAAAACAATCATTAAAAGAAAGCTCCTGTGACTACAGTAATATAAAAGTAGATGTGTTTCAGATGAAGCAATGTTACTAGGTACACAGAGGAATATAACATAAAGACACAAAGGCCAATTTGCTGAGAAGTTATAAAAGTTCTATATCTGCTTACAGTTAACAAAATAACCCTATAATACAAGATGCCATAACTATTAAAACTGAAATAAAAAACAAAGAGAAGTACAACTATAATTGGAGGTTTCAGCATTCCTCTCTCTGTAACCAACAGAACCATTAGACAGAAATTTAGTAATGATATAGAAGACCTGAACAACACCATCAGCAATATGACAACAGCAGGATACACATTTCTTTCATGTGCACAGGGAACATTCACCAAGATAGACCATGGTGTGGGCTGGAAAACAAACCTCAACACATTTATATTAGTTAAAATTACTGTTTGTTCTATGACCACAACACAAATAAACAATCAGTAATTAAATGTATCTAGAAAATCCCCAAATATTTTTAAATTAAACAATATGGTTCCATTATCTTCCAGCTGAAATAGGAATTTAAGAGACTAGTTAAAAAATATTTTAAAACGATAGAAAATGAAGATACAACCAAAAACTCTTTGTGAGGCATCTAAAGCAGTGCTTAGAGGAAATGCATAGTTTCAAATGCTTTATTAAAAAAGAATAAGGGGTTCAAATCAGTGATTTCCCTTTCAATTAAGACACTATAAAAAGAAGAGCAAGTTTAAACCAAAACAAGCAGAAAGAAGAACAAAGATAACAAAAAAATAAACAAATAAAATCTGAAACATAAAATGAAAGAAAAATCAATGAAAACAAAATGTAATTTTTTGAAATGTTTAATAAAATTGATAAAACACTAGCCAGAATGATTAACAAAAAAAGATGATATAAATGATCAATATCAGAAATTCAATAAGAAACATCAATACAGATCTTACAGATATTGTAAGAATAACTAGCAACTAGAGTGAATAACCGGATGGTCATACATTTCACAACTTAAATAAGCTTTTTTTTCCCTGAGACATAAACTGCCACACTCACTCAAGAGGACATAAAGCCACCTGAATAGTCCTATATTTATTAAAGAAAATGAATTTATAGTTAATATCCTGCCAACAACAACAACAAAAATTCAGGTCTAGTTAATTTCATGGTGTGTTCAACCAAACATTTCAAGAAAAAGTAACACCAGTGCTAATTAAACTCTTACAAAGATACAACAGTAAGAAACATTTAAGAAGCAAATATTACCCTGATAAATAATCAGACAAAACTCTTTAAAACTACACACCAATAGCCCTTATAAAAATGCACAAAACTCTGCAATAAATAGTAGTGAATAAAAGTTAGCAATATATGAAAAAAATAATAAATCATGACCAAGTAATGTTTTTTCCAGGGAATGAAAAGTTGTTTCAATATTTAAAGTCGATCAGTGTAATTTATCCCATCAACAGATTTTTGAAAAAATATGATCATTTCAAGATGCAGTATAAGCATTTGACAAAATTTAACAACCATTCATGATAAAAACTTTCAGTAAAGTATGAATAAAAGGGAAATTTCTCAATTTGATAAAGGACATTTATAAAAATTTTTAACTACTTGTTCTGTAAAGGAACAGAGAAGAAGTAATGTAGGCTTTGTAATTATTAAATGGGCGTGATTGTGTTCCAGTGAAACTATTTAAAGAAACTGGCAAACAATTTGATATCAGGACCATAGTTCTGCCTCCTGCAGTGGTGATTACGTGACTGTATGTGTTTGTTAACATTGTATATCTCTGCACTCAGCTCCAAAGAGTTACTGTTATAACTTAATCTGAATGTAGCACAATTTATGAAATTGATATTGAGAAATGAATATAGGAATACTTAAAAATAATTTAAAATGTTATTTTAATACATTGATTACAGGTGATATATGAATTTATTTTACATTTTCTGTATGTGAAAATTTTTGAAATAAAAGTATAGTAGATATTCTATCATTAATTAGTGAAAATTAATGACTTTAAAATTATCAATAAAATTTTGTTTTTACATTTTGTTATATTCAAATTTATGACCCATATGAGAGCTGATTTCAGATGAATTAACTATAGTGTATTTTTTTTAAGTTGGCTGTAGAGAACTGCTTTATTCTAAATTTGGTATTTATATCCTAGTTTCCCCTTTTAGTCTTCTTTCATAATTAAATCTCTATTGAGAGGTCAGATAGAATTGGGACATAATTGGAAAAATAATATTTACTACCTCCGTATTGGAGAAGGGAGTTTATCAAAACCGAATAAGATATGATGCCTGCACTGGATTTTAGAGCTTGGGGGAAACATAGAATTTAAAATATCCAATGACAAAGAACGCATCCAACACATTTTTTTCCACACCTAAGGTGCTTTCTCCTACTTACCTGGCTATAAACAGAATTCAATGTACAGTCACAGCCTGCATGAGAAAACTAAGGCCCAAAGAGGCAGTGTAAACTATAATGTGATGCCACTAGTTAATGAAGAAACCAGGACTGGATCAGAATCTCCTAAATGCAGCGTACTTGGACAACATTTTCTCATTCTTGAGAATTTACAATGTTGCTTATTTGTTTTGTCTTGCTTGACACTGCCAATTCCCAGATATAAGATATGTGCAGAGAACCGTTGATTTAACAAATGCATTTCAAGTTAATTTTTCACCAGAAGGCATAGTGGTAAGAGCTAGTCCATGTTAGGTGAGCAAGGGGCCAAGCTCAATTCAACTATCAATCAGCTTTAGAATCTTAGCCTAGCCTCTCTCGGTTTCAGTTCATTTGAAAAAACAGAGGTTTGGATTACATGACTTTTACAAAATATGATTTTATCCTAATTGCATACATTGACAAAGATTGCTTCTTCCTGTTAGGATTGTGACAATTTACTAAAAGCAGTCATTGCAATCGCTGCCATGAGAGATGAAAAACTGTACAAGAGGGCACAGACTTGCTCTAGTCTGCCCTACAAAGCAGAAATTGGATCTTTGATAAGAAAAGTATAGAAAGACAGCTTCTGGCCAAACGTAAGGAAGAAGATTCTGGCAATTAGAGTTTCTAAAACTGGAATGGATTACCCTGAGACATAGAGATTCCAATCCAGATCCTGTCTTTTAAGCAAGAAATTCTAGCAGTGAGTGGAGACTGGGCTACGTAATCTGTAAAGTTCATTCCAACTTAATGAATTTGTGATTCAGTTGCTTTCAAATTTGTATGCCTCGTGAAATAAAATACATTTTAAAGTACTTGCTAACCAGAGCATTCATATTGCTTTATGTTTTACAGATAAACTTCATTATCTTTTACCTACTAAATTGGAAAGTCAAATGTGATTATTAGCAGTCACCAAAATAGCTAAATTCAAATATTTTGTGGGTATTTATGTAGAGGAAGAAAGGCACAGAGCTATGTGCTTCAGAGGAGAGAATGAAAGCTTGGGAAGGAGGTATAAAGAAGTTATGAGCTCAGTACAAGTCAACATTTTATCTCAACTTCCTTCATAGCTGTGCAGACTCTGTTCTCATTTGATGACTTAAAGATGAAACTTCAACTGGAAGTTTAGACTAGATGACCTCTAAGGTTTCCTAAGAAGACTAAGAAACAAAACTTACAATTCTGATATATTACAGTTCCTCTGGAGTTCAACAAGGAGACGTTAAATCTGATTTTCTTGATTACCCAAAATCTTCACTTCTGATCTTTGAAAGGCACAATTGTGTGGGAAAAAACAGAGATCCTGATAACTGGGAATTCATGCCATCATTTTTTTTAAACTTGAGCTGTAGATAAGACTGCCAATCAATGTCTGTTGGGTAATGTGTTGGGATCTTTTTTACTTTTTTTTAAAGTTTCAGATTGAAATATCACTTCTTACAGCTCTAGTCACCACATACCTGTCAGATGGCTGTGGACTTCTATTTTTCATGAGCATGGTAGCAAAATGGCCAGTTTCATTTATTCTAGGAGCATTCACTGGATTTTTGAAGGAAAACTAGAGGATGCTGTTAACTACATGAAAAATGAATTGAGAGAGTAAACCATCCATGGTAACTAAAAAGCCTGAGGAGAACAAAGATTCAGAGAGTTTCTGTCACAAAATGTTTGTCCTGTTCTCACAATGGGAACATTTGAAAATTGCTCTTTGCTGTTTATAAACAGATGACATGATTTCTCAGAGTCGTGGTGGAGGCCTAAACACGAGCATTGATGTCAGCACCGCGGGGACCAACAGAGGAAAGATCACAGAGCAAATGAGTCAGAGAACTTCCTTTTAAAAATATTTGCAGATGCCCAGAAGTTTTTACTATGTTTTTATACCTTTCCCATAACAGTTTTCACTCAGGGCTATTTGAGTGTTCTATTATATCCTGAAAAGCTGGCTGTGAGGACGAGACGGGGTAGGCAGTGCTCAGATGCCACATTTAACAGCACCATTTCACACATGTGACAAATGTGTGACTCTGCAGACAGATGTCTTGTCATGCCCCTTCTCGCTGTCAGTACTTACACGGATAGTAAACAACCCCAAACAAAAAGCAAGTCACCTTTTCACCTGTGGCAACCTCCAGGGGTCTGTTATTTAAGCCCCACACCTGTCGGGGGACCTGGCTTTGGAAGTCTCTTCATAGAACACAGAGCTTTCTGCTGTGTTATCAAATCAATGAAGATAAAAGATCACAAAAAATTCTTCCCTGCTGGAGTGATGTATTGTTTCGTTTTTGGATTTTCAAATCAGGGAATAGAAAAGTAGTCTCTCGTCAAAAGTCTGCTTCTGTTCAAAGAGAAATTTAAAGGAGGTTTTTTTTTTTTTTTTTGAGACGGAGTTTCGCTCTTGTTTACCCAGGCTGGAGTGCAATGGCGCGACCTCGGCTCACTGCAACCTCCACCTCCTGGGTTCAAGCAATTCTCCTGCCTCAGCCTCCCAAATAGCTGGGACTACAGGTGCGTGCCACCAAGCCCAGCTAATTTTTTTTTTTTTTTTTTTTTTTTTTGAGACAGAGTTTCGCTCTCGTACCCAGGAGTGCAATGGCACGATCTCGGCTTACCACAACCTCCGCCTCCTGGGTTCAGGCAATTCTCCTGCCTCAGCCTCCCGAGTAGCTGGGATTACAGGCACGCGAAACTGTGCCCAGCTAATTTTTTTTATTTTTATTAGAGACGGGGTTTCACCATGTTGACCAGGATGGTCTCCATCTCTTGACCTCGTGGTCCACCCGCCTCGGAGTTCTTTTATTCATTAGAGACCCACTTTTTCTGGGACCCCTAAGAGGCATTCAGTTAAGGGGCATCTCCTATTCTCAGTAGTAGGCTTAAAACTCTGACAAAGATGAAGACAGGGACCTCAAGTATCCACTTTCTGAAAAGAGCTTACAGAAAATTGTCGCCAAACTTTTCCTTCCAAGGTCTACTAGGAGGCATCAGAACCGTATCTGTTCCCAACTACCTAGCCCTCCACTTCCATGATCTGAGGTAGACCTGGGAGGACAGATGGCGAGAGAGCCATGAGGTCAGGGAGTGCAGGGGTTTTGTTTTGTTTTTGTCGTTGTTATTTTTTAGAGACAGAGTCTCACCCTGTTTCCCAGGCTGCAGTGTAGTGGTGCATCACAGCTCACTGCATCTTCAAACTCCTGAGCTCAAGCAATGCTCCCACCTCAGCCTCCTGGGTAGAGTAGCAAGGACTAGAGACATAGGCTACCAAGCCCAGCTATCTTTTTTTTTTTTTTTTTTTTTTTTTCTGGTAGAAAAAAAAATCTCGCTATGTTGGCTGGGCTGGTATTGAACTCCTGGTAACAAACAATTCTCCCACCTTGGCCTCTGAAAGTGCTTGGATTACAGATGTCACCAGCTGGCCAGGACGGTGCAGTTTTTGTGCTAAAAGGGAATACCAGGAGAGGTAAGGGTGTTTCCCCACCAATATTACTGCCTCCCTAAGTCAGGTAAGGGAGACTCCAAGAAAATCCCTCATAAATTCTGGGAATTTCTACTGGGAGGAACCATTACCTCACCCCTGCTGGGGCATCTGGTTGGGCAGTTGGCTTGCTCATCTCCCCCTAGGTCCAACTCATCACAGAAAATAGAAAAACAGTGGAGTCTGGCAATAGGGTAGCCAAGGGCAGTCTGACCTGTCTTTTAAGGTGATGAGGTTCCATGATGCTGTTGTGAGGTAAGTGCATATTACAAGAAAAGGCTGGGTTTGAGCCTTCTTGCCATGACTCAGGAGGGATTTGTTAGGGCTCCAGGACCCCATTAGGGACTGACTGCTGGGTACAGGAGTGGAGGAACTGGAAGATGCCTGGCAGAGTTGAATCTCTGACTCAGAGAACTATGGAGTGTGGAGGCACAACTGGGTCCTCAAAGAAGAGCCGTGCACCCCTCAGAAGAGTCAGCATCACACAGGTGGCTCAGTAATAGCCAGAGAGGCAGGACAACCAACCAAGAAAGAGCTCTGACCAGGGTGTCTGATAAGTCAGGACGTTTAACTTATCCCATTACTCATATTCCCTAAAGCAACAGGAATGAGGAAATATCAAGCGTCTGTGTCCCACCTTGCATTCCAGTGTTGGAGTTAAAGGATGTGCAAGAGATGGACAACTCCAGATCCTTCAAGCCATGGGTCAGGCCTTTATAGGGAAGAGAAGATCTTTAAGCTGATTATAAAATTTGAGTTTTAAACTGAACATAGCTTACTTTTAAATAACCTGAAATTTCAGAAAAGTTATGATAACTGATTGTGGTATCATTTGGAAACGAGGAAAGCATATTTGGTATAAGGTGGCCAAGGAGAGTGATAGAAACAAGTAAAACCATTTCATGTTTAGATTCAAATATGTTGAGGCTCCTTAATAAAACCATGATATGAGTATGAAATTTGACTTCCAGAATTGTTTCTCAGTCTTTAATGTTTAAAATACTTCTGGAATTTCTAAATCAGTCAACCACACTCTGAATTTGTCATAAGAATCTACAGTAATAATTTTAGTCAGCAGACCACACTTCACACAACACTGACATCAAGAGACAGTGAATGTTAAATATTCTTGGTTGGAAGACATCTAAAAATGCTTAAACCCCTATGGGTTTTGACACTATTATTTTAACATTTTGAGAAAAAAAAAACCTAGGAATATATAATTAAGGAAGTACACATTTTTAAGTTTACCAGGAAAGGATGCCATGTTAGTTTCAGAGTCAGAGTGAAGTGTAGAACTTTAGAATTCCAGATCATCTGATAGCTTCTGACCTAAAAATAGTTACTTAAAAATCAAGTGAGACATTTTATCAGCGCAGAAGCATTCTTTTTATAGGATTCTAATTTAATTTAAAAATTTCCATGAAAACTAAGAAATAAAGTGCTTATGTAGATAAGAAGACAATGAATAAATATTTCTCCAATTCCTGGTTTGTTACCTTTTCAATAAGCAGCAGTAGTTGCCCAATATGTAGTTTTGAGTAAGGGAATATTAATCTTTTCACTATGAAAATTACCACCTTCCACTTAATAAAAACTTCTGAACATTTTTAAAATAAATATGCACAAAGGAAATATATATATTTTTTAGATTTTCCTGAGTACCCCTTACACACACACACACACACACACACACACGCACAAATTTTTAAAAATAATAATGACCTTGAAGCAAATAAATTTAACTCTAGGGCACAGCAACTAATCCATGGAAAGCAAAAAAGGAAAGAGCTCTAGATCATATCAAAGGACTTATTCTTTCTTTCTCAAAATGGATTGCTTCCTTTAGTGCTAGAAAGCCACATATAATACGTTTTAGATTAGAAACAAGGCAGTGATGATACTGGTGGTGATGTGAGGGTGGTGGTAGTGATGCTTGGTATGTTAGTAAACATAATTCAATAGTAAATCATGTCAAATGTGCATCTTAAAGAGCACTATGCCTTTAGTGAAGCATAAACCGTGGTCCATTCAGATTTCTCCTGTGTAAAAATCTAAGCCGGCAAAGAGAAGCAAAGAAGTCTTAAGTATGAAGACATGTTCTGAGCTGTTTTTGCCTTTTTAAATTCTGCCTCTCACACTTTTGGGTCAGTGTCTCATAAGGGATAAAGAATCTAGCTCTGGACTAACACTGACTGGAATTTGAATCTATCACTCGTGAGCTCTGTGATCCCTTGATCCCTGCAACGAATCTAAATTCTCTCAGCCTGTTTCCTCTTTGTGAAATGAGACATTAACATCATTTATCTGATTAAATGGAGCAGAGTTGGTGTGAAGTTCAAACAAAAGAATGCGTTTAAATTACTCAGCACAGTGCCTAACTTTTCAGCTTCTACTATAATTACCATGATTACTGCTACTACTATTGTTACTCTGTGCTAGTGAAGACTAATTCAAGAATCTCTCTAGTTTTTTTTTTTTACTTTGTTTCTTTCTTTCTTTTCTTTTTTCGAGACGGAGTTTCGCTCTTGTTACCCAGGCTGGAGTGCAATGGCGCGATCTCCGCTCACCGCAACCTCCGCCTCCTGGGTTCAGGCAATTCTCCTGCCTCAGCCTCCTGAGTAGCTGGGATTACAGGCACGCGCCACCATGCCCAGCTAATTTTTTTTGTATTTTTAGTTGAGACGGGGTTTCACCGTGTTGACCAGGATGGTCTCGACCTCTTGACCTCGTGATCCACCCGCCTTGGCCTCCCAAAGTGCTTTTTTGGTAACTACAACTTTTTCCTGTCTTCTCCCTCTTCCCTTGAACCGTCTAAACCATGTTTTCAAATATTCTCTGCAGGCCTGTAAATTTCAGTTTTGGTGTATCAAATTTATGCCGCATTGTCATGGCCTAAAGACAGTTCATTCCTCTCCAATAAAAAAATATGTTCAGCAATAGTAGGAGCACACACAATAACTGAAATCTCCATAAATATTGCATTGTTTGAGGTGTCACCATGTGACTCTTTATAATTCCATGAAGAGGATGTTAAAATATTTTTCCCACAGATAAATAGTAAAATTAGGATCATATATCACACTGTACTGATTATCCGATTTCCTCGAAAATTAAAATATCCATTTTAAATTAATAAATGGATATTCTGCAGCTTGTGTTTGAGGGTCTGTATGTATCTGAAGCTAGTTTGAGGAGATTATTGAGCGCCAGGCCAAAGGAAGAACTGGGGAAAGCGATGGGCTTATTTCTTATAATTTCTTAATATTGTTTGGGGTTGCTTGTGGGGATGAGAAATTCAGTGGTGAGGCTGAAAATATGATCTTAATGACTTTAGGCAAAAGATGAAAAAATGGTCACAGGATTCACAGGAAAGGAAGAATTATATATATACACGTATATGCATATGCATGTATATATGTACCCTGTACTGATTATACATATATGTGGAAAAAACATAACTGGTTATACATATATGTGTATATATATTAAATATGAAGATGTTAAATATAAATGTATTAAATTTCCTCATTTTTCTATTCATTTCATATTCTCAGCCTAACATATTAAATATATATATATATATATATACGCACACATATATATCCATACATAGTATTATTTGACCCTATGAATATTTATCTAGATGAAAATGTGATCATCAACTTTTCATTCTATATCTTCAATTTGGCAGGCCTTGTTGAAATGTTCAGACTTGTTAATATCAACCTTTTAAAGCATAAAAATGTAAAATAAATTATGGAAATGAGAAACCAATCTTGTTTAAAAAGTTGCTAAATAAAGTATCTGTTATAGACGAGATGTATAATCTGGATATTATGAGCAATTCTTACTTTATGCCTAGGAATTCAATAGAAGTTATTTTTACCAGAACTTAGACCTCCTCCTATGTTACATCTTTTCCTCAGTTCACCCTTCTCATCAAGCTCAGTGTGCATTGTTCTACATATTGTTTAACTGTAAATTGATCTTGGGCATGCTCACAACGTCATGTCATTTCAGCAGCCATTTTGTTTTCTCATGGGAACAAGGCATTTCCTGCCATATTCATATGATTGCCTTCATTAAAGTTCTACTTCTTTTATGAAAAGCGTTGTCCGTTTTATAATTTCTTTTACTAAGTTGAGTACATAAGTCTACATGTGGAAATTTTTCATATATCCATACTTTTTTGTGCAAAGGGGTAAGTTATGAAACAAAATATTCTGAGGGAAAATTCAAACTGGGTTTCAGGAAGGCCTGACGATTGGCATTCAAAAGTTTTTTTTGTTTTTCCCATATCTTACTACATATTATCTCCAAAAACAAATGACCTGTCTTTGAGATTAAACTCTTACTATAATTTAGATGAATTCTCTTAATGCACATTATACATATAACATGCTTTAGTTTGCATGTAAATTTTTTATAAAAATAAATGTCTCATATTCTATTCATTTCATATTCCCAGTATAATATATTAATAATCAAACCCTGAATAAGTTAAGAGCCTCAGAGTCGTGGAACAGAAGAACCTAAAAGTACCCAAGTCTCTGATCTTCTAGCCTCGGGCTCTTTCTAATCCGTCATTCAGTCTTTCCAGTGAATCTTTCTCTCCAGACACGTGCAAAATGTAGCTCTCTTATCAGACCCATGTAAATGCTTGATCAAACAACTGTTTTACTTTTTACTCTAGTTTAAGTGGGCAATTTGACAGTCTGAGAAGGATATTGGTGTCCATCTGTCTGGAATTTACTCAACTATTGAGAGTTCTACCAGAATTATCCATGATTAGTTTTCTCCATTAGTTACTGTATCACAATGACCAGCATCATAAGTCTGGACCCTGTAAAGCTTTTTGACTTTCTTTCTTATATAGTAAAGTTCATCCTGACAGCAAATATGTGCAAGAAGATCTCTTGAGGCTGTTTGATGAGAGAAAGGAAAGGTCGATAACCGTCAATACAAGCAAGTCTGAAGTAAAAATAATTCTAACAGCTTTGTTGGGTGCTGAGTTCCAACTTATCACTGACACCATGGCAGAGGGAGGGAAGAGCCATTATGAACTGCTTTCTAAAGATATACAACACGATAGATTTAAATAGTCAACAGTGTTGAACCTCAACAAGAAAGATACTGAAATAATATAGAAACCTTATTCTGCCATTGTACTGAAACACACGACAACTGGTTCTATGAGGCTGAATACAGTTCTTATTGCTGAAACATTTCAAAGTATATAAAATAACAGAAATTCCCAAGCAAAACCATACTTAAGAAGAAAAAGAAATTGGTTTGAAAGGTTAGGCTTTAAAGTTAGAGAATCTTCCTGCCTGGATAAAAGTGAACATTTATGATACAAATATATAAAACAAATAAGTCAAAAGTGTTTTGCTAGGATAAACAAATGGGAGGTATTAAAGTGAGCATTTCTCATATATCAAAGTATTATGAATGTGAAGAAGATCTTTTGAAAATGGAAGGGAAGTAAATTTAGTACAAATGTAAAAGCAGTATTTTGTACAAGTAGCTCACAGAGGTGACGTGGTTTGAAAATCTAAGTCAGTTAAAGAAGACTTAAAAAAACCATAAACAGAGTTCCAGTCTGCCATTGGGACAATTAATATGATGGGGGACACACTCATAGGCCACATGATTTTTATAAGTCATTCAATCTTGATGTTATAAATCTAGAACCTTACAAACAATGAACTTTGAAATGTTCTGCTAAGGGACTCATGGCCGCTTATTTTATCAGACAGCAGGACAGGGCAAGAGAATATAGAGGATTCATTAATCTAGTCATCAAATCAGACCATGCTTTTTAAATATAGATCACACTTTTTATAAAAGAATAAAGCATTCTTACCCTGATGTCTTTAGCCTGGCTCTCCCCCTCAACACCATCCCTTCCAAATGATCAGTTTTCTCTGCCTTAATAATGGTAGCTTAGCAGACAGGATGATGGGATTCAGGGGAACTTTAGATGTCATTTACTCTAAACCTTTCATTTTGTACACAAAGACACTGAAAATCCTGAAAGCTTGTGACCACCCATAATTTAATAGTCTCCTAGTGGTAGAACCTGGGCATGGATTTAAGTCCAACGCCTTTTGCAGAACAGCCCAACAGCGTAGCACACAACCCTTATAATCATGGATCTAGCAAGGCACTGAGCACTCAGTCTTGGATGCAAGGCACTCACAATTCACCAGACTTCAGTGAACAATGTAACTGTTTGACATCTCTTTGATAAATAAAAATTTTCTCCTTATGCCCGTTATCTAAGCAAGATGATCATTTGCATGCATGTTTTTTTAATTCTGGGAAATCTCTTTTCATTCTGTAATTCTCAGTAAAGTTAACTCCCTACATTCAGGAAATGTTGAGAAAATGTTGCCTATAGCAGGTACTTTTTTCTCAGCTGGAATTATCATACTCACAATTCAATCTATACTTCATTCAATCATTTAGCTGTGGCTGGGTGCAGTTTCTTCCAGCCAACATTCATGGAATATTCTGTTAGAAACTTGGTATGTAGCAGGCAGCCAATGACTGTTTTTACTGGACAAGCGATTAGAAGTTTGGACCTCCTATTTTTTAAATATTGTTTAGCATTTTATGACATGATATCACAAATCTATTTGCTTATTACTCATTTCTTCCAGTGAAATTTAAGCTTCATTAGCAGAAGGGCTCTTTGTTTGTTGCTTTATTTTGTATCCTATCACCCTTCACTGTGCATTCTGCCTGGAAAGTACTTGACACATTTTCACTGGTGGTATCAAGGAGAGATTAGGAATACTCTATCTGCTTGCATTTTATTGTATCTATAGTATTTTTCAAAATGAAATGTTCTGCGTTTTATTTGAGACACTAGAATTTTTAGACATTTAATATAACTTATCCATAATGGAAAATGTAACATCCTAAACTCTTCTGTAAGAATTGTGCCAAATACATTTTCTAAAGAAGAAAACTCCCTTAAAAACATTCTTAATGAGATATATTTAATTTACATGAAACAGGCAGGGTTATTTTATCCTTAATACCAACTGCAATGTCATAATTATTTTATTCCAAAGGACACTTAGGACACTTATATGTGAGCCTTTTTTCTTTTTTTTTTTTGAGAGAGAGAGTCTCACTTTGTTGCCCAGGCTGGAGTGCAGTGGCACAATCTTGGTTCACTGCAACCTCTGCCTCCCAGGTACAAGCTATTCTCCTGCCTCAGCATCTCAGGTAGTTGGGATTACAGGCTATGGCCACCATGTTCGGCTAATTTTTATATTTTTAGTAGAGACGGGTACTACTCGAACTCCTGATCTCAAGCAATCCACCTGCATGGGCCTCCCAAAGAGTTCTGGGATTACAGGCATGAGCCACTCTGACCTGCCCAGCCTGAGCCTTTTTTTCCAGTTTAAACACGATCATACTTTTTGCACTTCAGATTAATGAGAACCTACTCTATTTTAAAGTTCACCTAAGGATTTTGTTCAGTTATCTATGTAAAACATCAAATCTGGTCCCTATTAACTTTTCTTATTGACAATACTTAAAGTATGGTTTTTATAATTTTTAAAACTGAAAACCCTATCTATCTCAAATAGGCTGTCTTTTTTTTTTTTTTTTCTGGCTTGATGTCATTTTAGTCTCCTCAGCAGTTTTGAGAGTTAACCCAAACTGATATTCTGAGATTTTGGATCATGAAATTTGTCACATATTTTCTGATAGGCAAATGATGAGATGGATATGATAGCAGAGGTTTAAAATGATGAGCTAAATTGAGAAAATGTGATCTCTCAGCAAACCATAGTATGATAGAGCAGAGGATAATTAAAATGTAAATTTTAACCATGGCTATAATAACAAGGAGAAAGGAAAACAAGGTTTTCACTAGCCACCTTAAGGATTTCTTCCTTACAGTGATTTGCTTCAGACCCAATATAGCTTTTTTTTTTTTTTTTTTTTTTTTTTTTTGAGACGGAGTTTCGCTCTTGTTACCCAGGCTGGAGTGCAATGGCGCGATCTCGGCTCACCGCAACCTCCGCCTCCTGGGTTCAGGCAATTCTCCTGCCTCAGCCTCCTGAGTAGCTGGGATTACAGGCACGCGCCACCATGCCCAGCTAATTTTTTTTATTTTTAGTAGAGACGGGGTTTCACCATGTTGACCAGGATGGTCTCGATCTCTTGACCTCGTGATCCACCCTCCTTGGCCTCCCAAAACCCAATACAACTTTTATGACAAAAACAAAAAGACTGGAGGATGTCCTATTATTTAATTTCCTATTATTTTAAATTAATGTAGATTTCAAAGATAAATTTGAATGGATTGTTTTTTTTTAACGGTTGCAGTTACTTTATGTATAGAATCACTAATTCTTCAGAGTAATCTGTATGTGCTTTTAGAAGACTTATCTATTAGGAATATTAGAATGAGTATTTACATATGGTCAATGAGATAGGTGAAAAGTTTTAACAGACAAACAAAAAACCCAAAGGGTCATTCATGGAATATAAAGTCCTTAAAATCTGTATTTCTAAAACGTAAGGTTACATTTCTCAAGTTGCATTTGTAAGTAGGTCCACTGCAGCTTGTAAAATGGTTGTTTAGCTTTGGGGGTTAGGTTCTTGGAGCTACAATAGTCAGAACCTGTTCTAAACATTCCTAGGTCCCAAACATTAGTGAATATTTTCTGAGCAGCAAGATTCCATGGCAGTAACATGTTTTTATTATATTTTCTATAGTAACACATTTACCCAGGACCCATGGTAATATCATCCACTCGACGATGGTTGGTGGTGGACCTTGCCTGTTCAAGTCTGACCTGTCGATGTGCTGAGAGGCAAGCAGCAGCAGGAACAAAAAAGTCAGATAGGAGGCTGTGTGGCAGATAAACTTGATAAATGGCTTTCTGATGAACAGTCCAAGTGGGCTTTTGGGAGCTATCAGGTAGCACACAGAGAAGACGGGAAAAAGAAGTCCTATTATGAAACATGTCACCATCTTCACTGCCCAGTGTCTTCTCCTCCAGCCTGGAAACTCATCGTACCAGCGAGATGCCAGCAGTTGTTGACAATTGGGCTGGGCAACAAACTAAACAGAAAGGAAAGGAAAAAGAAAAGTAAGTCACAGTTACAGGGAATGGCTTCAATTCATCAGTAAGAACACAATTTTGATCTTTGAAGACAGAAGTTCTGTTTCATGTAATTTTACATTTAAACAATCAAAATCCTTTAAGTAAATAAAGCCAATGTATTGAATACTTATTCTACCCAAGGCAAGGTATTACGTGCTTAGTGAGACACAACTTAAATCAAAATACTATGGCCGCACTTGAGGAAGCAAAAATAGAACTGGGGATAGGAATATACAAAAGATACGCTGATAAGTGAACAAAGCAGTTTACAAAGGTATACACCTATATACACACATATAAGAGTATATAAATATGGCTTTTTTGGATATAGTGGTTATTTCTTGGTTTCAACATTACACTTAATATTTATTTTTATATTTGTGTGTACTTTTAATAGTTTTTATAATAAATATTTATTACTTTCATTATCAGAGAAAGCAAACAGAGTTTTCTTTATGGGGTACAAGCTAAATTCACTGTTAATTGGGTTGAGGCAATATGAAAAACAGATGAAAGAATATAATATTCACCAGAATGTTAATCATCATAGCTTAGTTCGGTAGAAACAATGCAAACACCTTACCTAAGTATACCTAATTATCTTATATGAAACATTTCACAGACATGACATCATTCTATCCTGACAACATCTTTTGAGATGTAGCATAGACACTACTTACTGTAAGTTGGGGGGGTTACATATCTAGCAAATTATGAGATGTTTGACTATCTGGTCCAGGATTTTTTTTTCTCAATATTTATTTATTTTTTTCTTAGTATTCTTTTTTTTTTAATCAGTATTTCTCTGACTTTTTTTCTCAACCTTTCCTGTTAGGATTCACAGTTAAGCAATATATGAATTAAGAGAAAATTTCATCTTTCAAATAGAACATTCCAAGAATGCTTCCACCTGGGCATATTTGTATAAGTAGGAAGAGAAGATGAAGGCAATCCATGGCAATATATCATGGGAGAACAAGAGCAAACCTGGTGAGAAAGTGTACAATGGGATTAAAAGATGCCCCCTGGTCAGTTCTGACTGAAGGAGGAGTGTTAGTTCCTTGGAAGAGACTTGAGAAAGTTCTGTTGGCATCATGAAATAGGCTTACTCTATAAGCAAACATAGTGCTTGTTCCTTTCATAGGGCTCCCCACCCAACTCCACATTTCCCATTTTTCTTCTTTAGTTCTAAGCTATATGGCTCTCCTTTAGGCAAGACTTTTTCTTTTCTCTTTTCTGATAGTCAGCAAGCAAGTAATCTCTGGATATGCAGAAAGGATGCTTTGTTTGGGGAATGAAGAAAGAGAAAGGGTGATATTCAAAGAGTAATTTAACAGTTGAGGTGTTCAACCATTTGGATTAGATGAACAATGGTTTCTCGTGCAACTGTTTCTCTTCATCTTGTCTTGTATATCTACTCATCAATGTATATAGTGGACAAGTAAACATGTGAACAGACTGAATTAAGTTTATAATCATGGGTTCAGTAAATATAGATAAAACCAAATAAAATAGCATGGCTTTAAGGATTATATTCTTTGCTTCTTTTAATTAATTTTACAGAGGATATATGTGTGTATTCAGTGGCAGAAATATTAATTCAAACAAACTGGAGCAGGGAGGGCTCTTTTCACTATCTTGTATGTCACTCATTTAAGGAAATTTTAGGCTCCATAAACAGTCAAGCTAAATTTTACTTCAGACAAAGCCAGGTATTTGAAAGAGGTTTATTTTTCCCCATGTGATCCCTCTCATCAGCATGAGATAAAGAAATCATAGTTTACCATCTTCTTTTTTTTTCCCCCATGGAATAAAACATTTTTTAATAGTATTAGACTTTAGAGCAGCTGAAAAGTCTTGATAAAGGAGAGTTAAGAAAACCGATGGAACATGGAAGATATAACAAGCAGGTGCCATCATCTTATCAGTATTCACACACTGAGAAAACACTGTAAGGGATTAAGTGACTCATTCTGTACATGCAGAAAGATGAAAAGAAAGGTATGTACTTTGTTCACTACAGTCTAAGTGAGGCCTCGGATTCAAACTCTGTCCTTCCTGGTCAAAATCTCACTACAGCATGGGGCACCTGAGAACAATCACACAAAAAACTTCCTTAGGAGATTTTAAGGTTTGTTTGAATTAATATTTCTGCCACTGAATACACACATATATACTCTGTAAAATTACCTAAAAGAAGCAAATAATTTAATTCTTATAGAACACCAAGTGCTAGATTAGCTATAACTTTTTATTTATTTTTTTTCTTAAAAGTACTTTTTCTTCCTTTAGTTACTGAAAGTATATACCTGTGCTTAGTGAATGAACAGTGTACCTAATTTTACATTAAACAGAGACACAGGGAGGTTTTTGCAGAAGTGAAAAATAGGGAGAGGACTAAGAAGAGCAGGAGTGAGTGTGTGTAAAACACGAGGTTCCCCAAATGTGGATGTTATTTGGTTATGTGTTTGCTCCAATCATGGGACTGAAATAACCCAAAAAGCATCCTGAGAATCATTGTAAATTCTCCTTTCTACCAAACACGTTCTTTACTTGTCTACACCAGCAGTTCCTAAATTGTATCCCAGTAATTAATAGATTTTTCATGCAAAAATGGGTTTAGTGGTTAAATCAGTTACCAAATTAAGGATTGAAATAAGTAAAATTTTGTATTACAGGATTTTTCAGTCTTTAATTGCTAACATAGATTAAATCAGTTCAATTATCTCTTATCTCTTAGTCCCTCCCTCCTTCCTTCCCACACTTCTTCCTTTCTTTCCTATCTTTTTTCCCCCCACCCTCCCTCCCTTGTCTCCCTGTCTGCCTCCCTATTTACCGGGATTACTTGGAGTAAAGTTCAGCTTTACTCCAGTCCCCTCTGAAGGACACCCGTAGCAAGGGGCCACCTGTGTCTTTGACACTGGTCAGCACTCTATTCCAGCAATGCCCTCTCCGGGTAGACCATCACATTGCCTGAAGCGTGCTGGGGGCCTACAGCTCCCGCCTCCTCTACTCCATCTTTCTACTGCACCATGAGTCATAGGAGGAACTACCATCTTCTGCACCATTTCAGTACTGGGAGAAGCGAGGTTTGTTTTTAGACACAATTCATTACAGCCCCTTCTTTCTCTAGAGTTGTTGGCCAATTCCAGCACAACTCCTGCCATCCCATTAAAATGCATATTAAAACACTAAAACTTTCAGATTCACATTTGTGCTATGCATTTATAAAAGACGTTGTGAAAACAATTTTAAAGATTTCCCATCTCTCTCTTTCAATAACCTTTAAAAAGTTTGAAAAGTCTGATCTCATTATCATTTATAGAATCACTGAGTCATGAGATATTGAAGACACTGTGAAAACTATTGAATCTAATCTCATTTTTACAAACAGAATAAGAGAGATCCAGTATCAATGATTTAAAAGTAACTACTTGAAATATGAAAATTCCAATCCATAATGGCAACAAAGAAAAGGATGACAAAAAGGAGGATAAAGCTGGAAAACATATAAAAACAGAACAAAACCAAATAAACAAGAAACTGCACTACATTGTATTAGTTGGTTTTCACACCACTGATAAAGACATAACTGAAACTCGGCAATTTACAGAATAGGTTTAATGGACTCACAGTTCTATGTGACTGGGGAAGCCTCACAATCATGGTGGTAGGTAAGAAGCACATCTCACATGGTGGCAGACAAGAGAAGAGAGCTTGTGCAGGGAAACTCCCCTTTTTAAAAACCATCAGATCTCATGAGACTTATTCCCTATCATGAGAACAGCATGGGAAAGATCTGCTCCCATGATTCCATTATCTCCCACCAGGTCCCTCCCACAACAATGTGGCAATTATGGGAGCTACAATTCAAGATGAGATTTGGGTGAGGACACAGCCAAACCATATCAACTATCTAGGACAGTGAACTAAAATATTAGTTGTATATAAACAAAGTAAACAGAAAATCATTTACAATATATAAAACAAATCAAATAATAAAACTGTGAGACAGATTTACTTGGTATTTGTAAATAGGGCAATGTACATCCTTTCCTCTAAAAGGACCACAAATTCATGTACATATCAGTGTGCTCTGGGTATTACTGTTTATTCTTTAGCAATTCAAAAATAATCTGTATTGGGGAGAGTTATTTCTTCTGCCCAGAAATGCTTTTCAAAAACTCATTTTATAATGTTGATAGCAGGGTCTAAGGATTATTTACAGGCAGAAGACCTTCGGGGAATTAATTTTGTTCATAGCTGAAAAACCTTTTTTTTTTTAAATCTTTTACTTCATCCGCTAATTCCCTCATGGCCACCAATGGCTTTTAAATGTCTCCGTCTCTCCCTGCTTCCTGGTGATATCTTTGGTAATTTTCCTCATTAAATGATTTTTCTGGTCCCTTTGAGTATATTCACATCACATGATTAATCAGACCCACCTACTTCACTAATCAAAACATTATTTTCATCTGCCTTTCCAGGACATGTGAAACGTTAATTAAACCAATAGCATTCAGCATCAACTGCGAGTCAGACATTGGCTAGATAACTGCGGGGAATGCCACGATCTGTAAGAACCACATAAATTTGTCTTTGGGAACTCAAAATACATTGGGACTAATTATGTAACGGAATAATTTTATACAGAGTATTATATAACTTGTTAAAAAAGAGATATAAGGTATATAAGAGTATGTCCAACATGAAATAAACTGAAAATTTAAGAAAGGAAGTGGAATTGGTTAGTTAAGCCTGAAACGACAGATAGATTTCCACAGTCACAACTTCATAAATGAATGTGTTTTATGCTAGATTAAATGAATTTTTGGGGATAGAGAAAAGTATGCTCAGATGAGAAATCACTTGTTCTAGAAGGTTATAACCAATTGTAGATATACTAAAGATGAAATGTAAAGGAAAACTGTGGTCATATGTTCGGACATGGATGAAAGTGTTTGTTGAGGACATGCTTGGGTCTAAATTGTTGCAACTCAAATTGTAGGCTGAGGCCAGTAACATTGAAATCAACAGGAAGGCTGTTAGAGATGGAGACTATCAGGCTCCACTTCAAATCTGCTGAATAAAAATCTGCATAGCATGATTCTTATGAATGTTAAAACTTGATAAACACTGCCTTAAAGGATTTGATGTCTAATAAAATTACCTATAGCCCCATTGTATCTGATAAATATTCAAAGAGTAGTTTTAATTCAGTGTAAATATATATTCCAATGTCTATAAAGTAAGCAATATACAGCTGACTGAAACCCTGGGAATGTCTTTGTGTGTATATGTGTATGTATGTGAATGTGCATGAGTTATTGAGTGACAAGGATGAGCCATACAGTGGTGGTTCTCAAAATTGAGCAAGCACCAGGATCACCTAGAGGCTGATAAAACACAGGAGCCCCATGACTGATTCAGTAGGTACAAGGTAAGGCCCTAAACTCTGCATTTCTGTCAAGTTCTCAAGGTGACTCCAAGGACCAACTTTTAATAATCACTGCCTTACAGAAAGATTTTTGAATAATGTGGGATTGTCTTCTAGTTTTTTTTCTTTTTTTTTGATCAAATTTTTTTTATTATACTTTAAGTTCTGAAGTACATGTGCAGATCTTGCGGATTGTTGCATAGGTACACACATGCCATGGTGGTTTGCTGCCTCCATTTCCCTGTCACCTACATCAGGCATTTCTTTCAGTGTTTTCTCTCCCCAACCTCCCCACCCCGCTAAACCTCCTCTAGCCTCCCAGCCCCCAACAGACCCCAGTGTGTGATGTTCCCTTCCCTGTGTCCATGTGTTCTCATTGTTCAACACCCCACTATGAGTGAGAACATGAGGTGTTTGGTTTTCTGTTCTTGTGTCCGTTTGCTGAGAATGATGGTTTCCAGATTCATCCATGTCCCTACAAAGGACATGAACTCATCTTTTCTTATGGCTGCATAGTAGTCCATGGTGTATATGTGCCACATTTGCTTTGTCCTGTCTATCATTGATGGGCATTTGGGTTGGTTCCAGGTCTTTGCTATCGTAAACAGTGCCACAATTAACATACGTGTGCTTGCTAATGTTTCCTGTTTTCCTATTTTTGGCTTTTCTCACTTAAAGTCAACCTTCTTATTAAGGTTAACAACAAGCAAATTTAACTCAGTAAAGATGCCTTTGAAGGAATCGCATAGAAGTCACACATCAAGCAGATATTCTATGGTGTAGTTTAGTACAATATCTAATTACAGGAAAAAACACAAAAATATCAACAATAATAGCCATCAAATCACGGAACTCTTGTGCAGGTGGAAAAGCCAAACACAATGCAATGGCAGGCAGAGGATGATAGCTGATGAATTCACCATTAAGATGGATGCCAGTAGGAGACTTAAACCCGTATTAGATAGACTGGGATTCAGTGGACATGAGAAACATGAGTAGGTGATGAAGCTCCTGGACAGAAAAGGAATAAAATACCTAAGTTTCTCACAGACATTTAGCCTATGCACCACCACATGCCTTCATCATGACTCTAAAGACTATGAAAAATCTATTTTGCTTTGTATTATGTATTTGAATATTGTAGGGATTAAGAGCACATAACCCTTAGAAAAACCTCATTCGGATTTGAATCTTGGTTCCTGATTGTGAGTGTTAATAAGTTATTAAATTTTTTGTTATGCCTTTTCCCCCATTTGTAAAATGGGGATAGTAGAAATATTTATCTCGGGGTTATTGAAACATTAAATAATTAATATATGAAAAGTATGAGTTCCTAGGTCATAGCATATGTTCAATAAATATTAGGTATCACCATTATTGCATATACACACATGTTTACACACACACACAAGGATATAAGTATATACACATATGTCCATATACATACGTAATCACTTACAGATGTATATACACAAGTATATAATATTTATTCACTTTCAGCATAATAGTAATAATTAAAAGATTTATGCATGGAAATTACATTCAGAAGATAATAATTTGGGTTTTTTCAGCCTTGTTAAAAGACAAAAATCAATAAGGATTTAATCAAATCTGAGAATACATTGGCTAGAAGGCTTAAGAATAACCAACAAGAGTAATTGATAAACATCAGGGTCTATTCTTTGCAGACTCTCTTGGCCAACAAGCGCCCTGGCTCTCTCAATTTCAAAAGTCTCCTACCCAGTCATAAAATCACCTAAGTGTTTTCTTTAATATACATATTAAATTCAGATTTGCAGATCAGGATTCAAGGAAGAGCTAAATGCGTATTATTGGGGCACCACATTTGATGTCTCACAACCAGAAGGGAACTAAATTTCATATAATGATAACGTTGGTGAGACAGAGGCAGATTAAACTTCTTAAAGCATTCCTGAGACTAAATTCAAAATTGGTTTGGCAACTGATCTGAGATGATGAGTGGGCAGTAATGGAAAGGTGAAAATGACAAAGGCAAAGGAAATAAAGCATGTGTGTGTGGGTGATGAACCCAACACTGAACTTAGCAAACAAAACAGCAAGCAAACAAAATCAATTTAGGTGATAGGAAGGTTGAGTCAATAAATAATGTTTGTTCTTTGAAAATCACAAAGGGTAGTAACTTCACATAAAGTCTGCCTGTATTCACCAATACCCTTCTCAGAGCACATATACGCATATACATTGTTTCAAACTATTATGGAAAATAGATGAAAAAATGCTAGTTATTTCTAGGTAGCTACCTACATGCTTTCTTAAAAAATGAATAGAGGTGTGGAGGCAGAAAATTATACAGTATTGAAGAAACCCAGCATTTGACCTTTGAATCATGTAGGTGAGTAATAGATGAGAATGGTGGATGGAGAGCCGTGAGGAAGGCTCAGATCCTGGCCTTCTCTGAACAGGCTGCTTCTCCAGTCTCTAATGAGCCACTGACATTTTCCACACAGAGGAGTGGCATGTTCAGAAAGAGTGTTTCACTTTTAATCAAAGTCTCCTGGAGAGACTCCTACTGAAGCCTGAGCCTCGCTCTACTATTTTCCAGTAGGACAAGAATTCAGAAAGGAAGAAAGAGACAGATGGGAATGAATGTCAGTTGTTCTTATGAAATAAAATTATTGTTAGCACTCTGTGTTTCCCTTCTCTATTCCTTTTAATATATTATCAAGACCTGTTGTTTTAGAGAAAATTAAATCGTTCAAGACCTTATAAAATAGGACACTCATTTTATATCTTCTTTCCAAAATCAAAGGTTGATATCGCAGAATGGGGTTGTTTCTCTACCCATCTAATTTATACATATCAATAATATAAGTGAAGGATTATTTTGCTTCAAATGTGTTAAGTCCTATCCGCAGAGTTTTTAAACTGTAGCCTTAGGGCAAAGAATAAGATCACTTCCTTTTATGCTCCCTAATCTCTTTTCTGTCTCCCTGACAAAAGCTCTGCAGACTATCTTGGCTGACAAATTTTCTGGGCTTAAAAAATAATAATAATAATAATACTCAGTTTTTAATGATCTGTTAATTGAGGCTGGAATGAAATTAGTCTATAATAGACAGAGAAAAAGTTACACATTTTGGAAACAGCGGAGTCCACACAGTCACTGACCTCTCAGATTGTGCTATCTTCTCCAACCTGTATGGCAAGAGAGGGGTAACTGCACAAAAACAACACATAAAAGAGCTGAAAAAGAGAAAGAGAGCCAAAAAAAAGGTCTAGTTCCCTGTAACTCTGTCACTCTTTGATATCATTTTCACAAAGCAGGCAGGAGTAAGGAGTAAAGTATCTGTTGAATGGAAATTATTCTTTGGCGTCATTTTATTTTTTATTCTTTATTGGTTCATCGAATTGTCACTGATTCTGGCTGATCAAACATTTGGGGTGTTCCTCCCTGGCTGCACCATCTATCTCTCCAGCCCCTCTGCCATCTCTTTCATCTAGGTCCTTTATTTTTTACAAGGATTATTGAATAATGAGCTTTCATTCTTTTTTTAAACAGCCAAAGTTATGTTCCTAAGAATGAGGCATGTATCATTTCCTCTCCCTTACTGTCATTTCCAGCATTTCCACTGGCCACATGTGCAAGCGTTGCTTGTTCCCATCCTGGTCTCTGTGGCCTTCAGGCTAGCTTCCTGAGAAAATGCACATCCGAGTAAGGACAAATCACGGGGCAGGGTAAAGGACCTGAAAATAAGGAACAAGCTACTGTACATGAAGAAATTAGCCACTGAAAACTTAGACCTATAACCATCAATAGTTCAGAAGAACTCAACCTGCAACCCCAAGAATCTGCGTATGAATAACTGATGATTTTCTGACCCAAGGTACTGCTATTATTGTGGACACTGAAATGTTTTATATATAAGCTATATGTCCATATGGTATCTGTGATTTTACTAAATTTTATTTGTTCATTGTGATGGTTCCTAAGGGCTGTTATAACAAAGTACCATAAATTAGGTGGCTTAAAACAACATAATATTTTTTCTCCCAGTTGTGAAAATGTGAATTCCAAAACCAGAGTGTTGGCAGTGCCAGGCTTTCTCTGAGATTTCTGGTTAGAATCTCTCTTTGCCTTTAGCAACCTTCTGGTAAATGACTGTGAATTCAAGCCATTCCTTGGCTTGACGCAGTGTCATTCCAATCTCTGCCTCTGCCATCACATGGCATTCTTTCTATATGTCTCATTTCACATCATCTTCTCTTTTTATAAGATAACCAGTCATATTGCAGTAAGAGTCTGTCCCACTCCAGAATGACCTCATCTTCAGTAATTTCTTGTGCAATTATCTATTTCCAAATAAAGTCACGTTCTGAGGCAGTCACTTAGGGTTTGGACATTAGCATATTTTTGCCAGATACAATTTAAAGCACAACATCCATAGTAACTTATTTTCTAGTAGTTGTCTAGTATTTAGTTTTTGACTCTATAGTTTACAAAAAATTGGTGTTTCAAATGCTCCAAATATATTTCAAGTTCATAAATAATTTTAAAACCTAGATAACTTTATTTTTAACACTATTTTATTAAATATGATTGGTAGCCCAAATTAATGTTCTAGAAACATTGAAGAAATATCACAGTGGTGAACTGGGGCCTTAGATCCCTGTCTTCCAAACTATTCGTTTTCCTCTACCTCTTGAATAATGTCACAAGGATTGATAATAAATGGCAATAAATAAAAGAAATAAGAGAAAAGTATCAATAACATTGCAAAATGAGAGAACCCTTCACATAGGCAGTCAGCTATATATATAAAAGGCAATTCTAAAAGCTTTGTAAAAAGTCATATATCTAAAACCATTTCCCACGTCAGTCTTCTGTTACAATTAAATCTTCCTAAGAGCTTTCTGAAGACTTGTATATTTTAACTAGAATAAAACATTACACTGCTTAGACAAAAGAGGAATTAAGCAACTAGTATATAATTGTCATCTTGTGAAGGTAGGGCTTTTATGCAATGGAATGAAAAAATTGAAGGCTGGAAAAAAGAAGGATCATAAAGCTTTGATGTAGTCCAGTACTGTCACCTTAGTAAAGAATTCCAAGGATACAGAAGAAATATGTGTATAAGGATTATCTGAGAGAAAACATCTGGTAGGTGGTAGTTGTATGTACTCGGACTCTCCAATATAAGGAAAACTGTGACTAGTATAGTTGTGCTTGGTTTCATCACTTTCCTAAGGTTAAATTATCCACATATCTCTTCTTTTGGAAAATTGTCACTTGAAAGCCACAGAGATACATAAAATTCAGTAAGTCCACAATTTAATTAACATTTTGGACCATAACACTGTTTACCCATCTGTGTGCAATGTGTTGATAAGTGGCACAACATTTAACATCTACATAGATGAAACATGAACTCTTCTCCATCCACTCACAGCATAAGACTTAGAGAGTTCCTGACATTAAAAAGAAAAACAAACAAACAAACAAACAAAAACCACTGGATTATGTAACTCAACTTCTCCCCAACCAAGTATAATTATCCAAATGTAATAGAGGAAACAAAAAAACTCAAATACAAAATGGGGACCAAAATTTGAAGAGACAGCATCAAAAGATATATAGATGGCAAATAGACACATGAAAAGATGCTCAACATACATTGGACATTAGGGAAATGCAAATCAAAGTCACAATGAGATATCACTGCATTCCTATTAGAATGTCTAAAATTTTAAAAAAACAACTAATCAAAACATGTTGATACATATTTGCAGACACTTAAACACTCATATACTGAACAACAAAATATAGATAGTGAGTCTTTTAAAAAAAAGTTTGCAGTTTTGTTTGCTTTGTTTTTAAATTAAATATACATCTACCAATGATGCTGCTATTCTTATTTTTGGCACCTATCCAAAAGAAAATAGAGTATATGTACATACAAAGACTTGATTACAAATATCATAGCAACTTTTTTGTAATAGACTCAAACTGGAACAACTCAAATGTCTACCGACCCATGAATGGATAAGCATAATATGGTATATTCATATAATAGAGGATTAGTCAGCAATGAAAAGGAATGAGCTGTTGTACTGATATTCACACATGGTTGAATATTTTAAAAATTATGCAGAATGAAAGAAGCCAATGGTGAAATAGGACATGAACTGTGTAATTCCATTTATATAAACTCTAGAAAATGAACAGGGGAATGAGGAGGGTGTAGGGAAGAATTATAAAAGAGCAGAAGGTAACCTGTGGAGGTGATGGATATGTTCTCTATTTTAATTTGGTTATGTTTTCACAGGTATATAAATTTTACTAAAACTTACCAAAGTGTTCACTTTAAATATGTGAAGTTAATTGTATGTCAATTTTACTTCAATAAAGTTGTTATAAAATAAGTCTGGCCAGGCATGGTGGCTCCCACCTGTAATCCCAGCACTTTGGGAGGCCAAGGCAGGCGGGTCACTTGAGGTCAGGAGTTTGAGACCAGCCTGGCCAACATGGTGAGACCCCATCTCTACTAAAAATACAAAAATTAGCCAGAAATAGCTTGACCCTGTGAGGCAGAGGTTGCAGTGAGCTGAGATCGTGCCATTGCACTCCAGCCTGTGCAACAGAGCAAAACTCTGTCTCAAAAAAAATAAATAAATAAAACAAACAAATAATAAATAAATAGAACAAGTCTGTTCCTATTTTGCTGGTATGACAAGCACATTGAGGATTAATTAACCTCCAATCTGTTGCCAATATTATCAAGTCAGCCTCTTACCTTTCTCTTATATTCATCTCCTTATTTTATCTCAATATTCCCCCTTAGTTATCATGTAATATCATCAGAACGAAACATCAGATGCATGGAAGTTTAAATTAGCACAGTCATTATGGAAAGTAGTATGGAGGGTCCTAAAAAATAAAAATAGAACTACCATATGGTCCAGCAATCCCACTACTGGGCATATATCTGTAAGAAATGAAATCATTATGTCCAAGAGATATCTGCACTTCCGTGTTTTTTGCAGCACTGTTCACAGTAATCAAGATATGAAGTCAACCTAAGTGTCTATCAATGTATCAAAGGATAAAGAAACTGTGATATAGATACACACTAGAATATTATTAAGCCTTATAAAAAGAAGGAATTTCTGTCATTCGAGACAACATGGATGAAACTGAAGGACATTATGTTAAGTGAAATAAGCCAGATATAGAAATACAATTATAGCATGATCTCACTAATACTTGGAATCTTAAAAGTGTGAATTTGCAGATACAGAGAGTGGAATAATGATTACCAGGAGTGGGATGGTGTGGGCAGGGTTGGGGAAGATGTTGGTCAAAGGGTGCAACATTTCAGTTAGATAAGAATAAGTTTAAGAGATTTGTTGTATAATTTGGTGACTATAGTTAATAACAATGTATTATAGTCTTGAAGATCACTGAGAGTATATTTTAAGTGTTATCACCACCAAAAAAAATAAGGATATGAGGTAATGCATATGTTAATTAGCCCAATTTAGCCATTCCACAATGTATGCATATTTCAAAATATCATATTGTAAACCATAAATATATGCAGTTTTTATTTAATTAAAAAAAGAAATAAATCTCTTTTACAAAAAGAAAATCATATGCATGACTCTAGGTCTAACTCAAATCAGCCTCTGCGTTCCTCTCCTAACCCACGCACCGTTCTGCTGAGATGGTGGGCCTTCCAGCATGCGTATTTACCTGCATTTTTCTCATTTAAAACTCCGAACTATTTCACAGTCCCTAAGAAAGAGCTCCATATAGCTCCTTTACCACACCCTCTCGGCCTTCCCTTAGCCCTGCATGGTTACACTTGAGGCGTACAAACCATTCAAAGTGCTTTAACCATGCCTGGGCCTTCCTTACTGTTACAGGTTTGTGTATAATATACTGCTACGTTGGCCTGGAATTGTCCATCTCCTGACTTTTCATAATGAGTTCCTATTGGTCTTTCAACTCAGCTTCACATTCCCCTCGTTACTTCCAGAGTCAATTGTTCTAAGTACTGTTTTTGTACCTTAATCATACATTTACGATTGCACCTATGCCCTATATCTTCAGCATTATATTTAGGAATTATAATGAGACGTTCAAAGAAGGTCTGTCACTTTTTTTTAAATTTTTAATCGTACGACACAGGAAGCTTTATTCATCCGCTGCTGCTCCAAAGAGAGGCTGGGAAGGTCACTCACTTTAGTACGGTGTCCTCTTGGGCTTCTGCCAATTCTTTGGCAATCTGTTTTAGTTCATCCTGCGTCTGCTTCTCCTCTGCCGCTATCAAAACGCTATCTTGAAGGTCCCTGACCTTCGCACCGGAAGCACAACCCGCAGAGCTAGGAGGACGCCGCACAAGCCGGCAAAGCAGTCGAGGCAAAGGCAGAGCTGGGAAGCGGAAAGGTCGCCGCTCTCAGCGGCGACAGAGCGGAAGCGGAAAGGTCTGTCACTTTTAATCACTTCATCCCCTAGCTCTAGTTTCTGACACTGAGATGTCAATGACTATTTACTCAACTGAATTCACTGCTGAACATAGCAAAAGGCTTATGGGTCTATTTAGTCAGGCATTAACTGCTCACGTGAGTTCCACAGAAACCCTGGTGAAGTCAGTAACCTCAACAATAAGAAGGACGCTTTATATTCTTGTGCCTATTTCTAGAAGTTACACATATAATTAGCTTCCTCTACCTCTCGTTAACATAATGTGAAATAGTCCAGGCAGCTTCCCAGGAGATCCACTGTGTGGCTTGAATGTAGGATAAGAAGGTTGCCCCAGTCCAGGTTAGAAGTCGGTGCTTAGAAACTATTAAAAACCAAGTTTTTCTTGGAAAGTGTATCTTTACAAGTAGCAGAAAGTCAGAGTATTTTAAATAGTTGCCAAGGAAATACATTTCAGAGTAATGTGTTTTTATTCTATAGGAATTGATAAAAGAAGGGCAAGGCCAGGAGGTGGCAAATCTGGTCTTCCATATTCTTCAGTCCTCTTGATAGTGTTTAAAAGATATTAATTATATTTTCCCTCACCTTGCTTTTCTTGTGTAAACAAACATATGCATGTCTAATGAAAAAAAAATGTGGTTTCTAAAAAACGACAAGCCAGTATTAAAGAATCTGTGTCCTTGAATATAATTCTATTAATGATGTCTAAACATTGGGAAGAAATATCAACATTTGACTTATGCAGGAATATATTGACGTTAAAAATACACATATAAAACTATTATTTTTTTATAACTCTTAGCCTCTATAGAGTATTATTCAACACTCACATAAAATTTGAAACACTTCAAAAGTAGATTCAAAGTTTGATTCTCTTATGCTGCCATGAACATATATCAAGAACATATATGAATAGAATAAAGTATCTTGTACGTTTTGAGTAGAAAATCTCAATACTCAGTATCACTGTGTTCCAAGAAGTAAATATATCCTCAAACTCCATTTCACTAAGTTATAAGCTTCTGTAATACAATCTGCTTGTAATTTAGGGACTGTCTAAAAGGCTTTCAATAATTATCTTTAAATATGACAGTCAGAAGACATGAGTGGGTGTTTAGTAGTTAGTTATGTACATAAAATCTGATTGCAAAATCCATGACAAATTCTAAAACAAGCCTCTTATATAGAAAAAGTTCAGTTTTATAAGTTTCCTATGTCAGTACCAATATCCATTCCAACTCCTTCCTACCACCACCATGACTACCACACTATGATTCAGGCAGCCCTACAGACAGACAGTAATCCAGTGACTCTTAATCCTCTTGCTATTCTTGGATACCCAAAATTTCATATCTACTTTCCTTGCAGTGGAACCAAGACTATGCTTCTAGAACTCCTTATATTAGCTAGGAATGGTGTGATTAGGAGATGAAAGAATTCATACAAAATTACAGCTAACTGATTCATCTGACTCTTTTATTTTCCCTTAAGAAATGATAAAAGGCAGTGAATGCCAGAGATTTAGGTCCCAAAACTGAAGGATTTGTGCCTGTTCACCTTGGACATCTTCTTGGATGTCTTTGATCTGAGTCACCTGACCTGTACTGACTAGGGGAGGAGGAAAAATTAAGGCCTCATGTCCTCCAGCTTCAAGGCCAGCACTCTTTTTGTCCTAAAATACAGATTGTATTTCTCAGTTCAAACAGAAAAGAGGCCTCCATACTTGATATTAAATATAATTAAAATCTTAGCAATAATAAATTTAATCCTAATTAAACAAAATGCCTCTTTTCTTTTTTACCGAGACTTTCAGTGGAAATAAATAAAAGCTGTAAGGGGATTTAAAAATGCTCAAGAATTTCTTGCTATTGGGAGGCTGAGGCGGGTGGATCACGAAGTCAAGAGATCGAGACCATCCTGGTCAACATGGTGAAACCCCGTCTCTACTAAAAATACAAAAAAAATTAGCTGGGCACGGTGGCATGTGCCTGTAATCCCAGCTACTCAGGAGGCGGAGGCAGGAGAATTGCCTGAACCCAGGAGGCGGAGGTTGCAGTGAGCCGAGATCGCGCCATTGCACTCCCGCCTGGGTAACAAGAGCGAAACTCTGTCTCAAAAAAAAAAAAAAAAAGAATTTCTTGCTAAGTTCTTCACTAGTGCTGGAAAGTCCATTTGCTAGCAAGCAGAACCTATCTGCTTCATATCATCTAGACATATTATTGCCAAATGTGAGTTACTATTTAACCACCTCCAAATGTTACAATGCAATTTTTAGTGTATCATACATATCCTAAATATAGTCAAAATATTTACTTATATTTCTGTCAGGATAAATTTACTTTACTGAAAACATTGTTGAAAGCGGAAGACAGTGTGAACATTTTCTCCTTTCCTAATTTCAGTAAGACTATGATATGTATTCTGGACATTTCTGTAGGCGCCTATTTCCCTGACCTCAAAGGAATTCAAAAGTCACAATAGGGAATGTTTACATATCTACCCTTAGAATTTAAGAACAGTGAGCAATGGTCTGAAGTTATTTATATATGTATATATTCTAAAATTATATATATATATATATATATATATATATATATATACACACACACACATATATATGTAGCTACATAATTTAAGATAAACATCTTAATTTCCAGTAAATCATGTATTCCATTAGTTGAAAGTAAAAAGTGAAAGTTCCAAAAAGTGTCAAAGATACTTCCTTTTTCTCTCTCCACATACAACATACACAACATCAACTAATTTCTACCTTCTCAGCAGGTTAAAGATGGGTTTCTCATTTAGAAAGGACTAGAGGATCCTTTATGGCATACTTTCCTGTGATTTACATATTCTCATTATTTTATTTTTATCACAATAATCTTCTGTCATATCTGTACAAGTTATAGGTCTTCCCAGAGAAAGAATTGCCTACCTCTAACAGAAGCTAAGTGGAAGACAGAGTTTTCCACCCAAGGAGAGTGTAGAGGCAGAAAAACTCAGGGTATGAACTTGAGGAGTTACATTTAAGGCATATCCTCACTATATAACTGCAGTATTAGCCTTAAAAAATAGTCTTTAAAGATTGAGATTTTTTTTGAGTTGAGGGATGGGGACACTTCCTCATTATTTAAGAGCTAATGATAACTTCTGGTCCTAAGTGTTGTCAACTTTCAGACTTCTCTTCTATACCCAGATTTGAAGAAAATCCAAAACATCATAAGAAACTGTCATTCACACTGGAAGGATATTAACCAAGCATAAAACATATCACTGTAATAGTGAAAAGTATAGAATTTATATTTAACAATAACAGTACTGACCATCAACAATAACTGTAGAACTACCAATTTAACGGGAAGGGCACAATTTTGTATTTCAAACAAATAGGGAATGATAAATGTCATTCTCTTTCATTACTCACCTTTCCTCCTTCATGCACACATTCAAAACTCCAGTAGTCCCTTGTCCCCAACACTTTCCCTTCCTTATTTAACCAGTCCAATCACCATTCTGCCCTCTTCTCTGTCAGTGGCTCTCATTCTGAACAAGACCTCAGAAACACCCTTCACAGTGATGGGTTTTCTTTATATGTGCATGTGTCGTGAGATGGACCACATTATATAACATCATAGCTACTTACATATTTATCTGTAAACTGGCATACCAATTTGATATTATTTATCTCTGCATCTAAAATTCCATTTAGAATTTCTGGCTCAAGGAATATTTTTGAGAAATTTTTTAAGAACAAATGAATAAATATATGACTAGTGACAGTAGAGAAACAAATTTTACCTACTGCTATCAAAATCGTGCCTATGTTATTTTATGGCTTTAAGACTGCTACATACCATGGAAGGAGAGGCTCTGCCTATACATAGGGCGGATGACAAAATAAAACAAAACAAATATAAAACAAAAAAACACATAGGCAGTAAAATATTCTTTGCCAAAGAAGTCAAAGATATAAAGCCCATTATATAATATTACTGGTTTTAATAGTCTGCCTGAAGCATTAGGAAGAATACTATTTTCTCAGCAAATAAACATGACCATGAAATACAGGAAAAAAAAAAAAAACTATTTGCTTTAATTCTGTTCCAAGTTAATTATTGCTTTTTAACATTTTTTTTCTTCTTCTTCTTTTTTTTTTTTTTGCCGTCAAAATAGTGGTTATTCCACTTTGCGTCTGCCCTGTGCTCTAGCGCCTCCTCACTGGGGCGGCGTGTCGGGCTCACTCTTTTTTTTTTTTTGAGACGGAGTTTCGCTCTTGTTACCCAGGCTGGAGTGCAATGGCGCGATCTTGGCTCACCGCAACCTCCGCCTCCTGGGTTCAGGCAATTCTCCTGCCTCAGCCTCCTGAGTAGCTGGGATTACAGGCACGCACCACCATGCCCAGCTAACTTTTTGTATTTTTGGTAGAGACGGGGTTTCACCATGTTGACCAGGATGGTCTCGATCTCTTAACCTCGTGATCCACCCACCTCGGCCTCCCAAAGTGCTGGGATTACAGGCTTGAGCCACCGCGCCCGGTGGGCTCACTCTTTATCTGACTACTGGCTGGGGCGTCGGATGGGTTGGGGGACCGGGAACCGAGGAAGGCAGAGAGAGCTGGACAAACAGTCGGAAGATGCACCGGGGCCCACAGCGCTGGCGGACCATGCGCGCCCCTCCGCTGGGGAGGCGCCGTCGGGATGGCTGAGCCGCAGGTGCCGGGCGTGCCCGCTCACAGGCGGTCTACCCGGAAGGTGTCCTCGGTGGCTGGGTCCGCCAGAACCAGGCCGGGGTCGCTGAGCATGTGCAGTCCGTCGAGGGTCAGGGGGTGGATCTGGAGTTCATCCAGGGGAAACTGGCTGTCGGAGTCGAAGCTGACGTCGCCGACCGCGGCCAGAGAGCTGGTCAGTTCTTTAGAGAGGCGGGGTGGGGGATGGGACTCTCCTGTCACTGTGAGGATGATGTTGGGGATGCCACTGCGGCTGGCGTAGCGCAGCTGCTGCGAGTCCGGCAGGCTCCCGTGGCTGCTCGTGAGGCCCATCGTGGCCGCCTGCGAGTAGTTGAGTGTGGAGCCGGGGCTGTACAGGCTGCTGGAGCTCATGGCGTTCTCCATCATGCTGAACTGCTCCAGCCGAGTGATGGGTGACAGAGGGGACAGGGTGGGCAACGCCTGCTGACGCCTCGCCTCTGTGCTCGGGGACAAGTGGGCGATGCTGCGGGGAGGACCCAGGTGTGTTCATCCCCTGGCCGGCGCCGCCGATGCCCAGGTGCGTCAGGTTGGCCGCGAGGTTGCCGGTGCTGCTGGAGCTAGCTGCTCAGCGCAGGGAAGGTGGGCTCCTCGGGGTCCAGCGGGGTCGGGAGCGGGGAGGGAGCCCCAGTGTTGTGGGTGGCGGGGATCAGGGCTGTAGTGTTTTTCTGGTTGGCGGATGGGAAGATGTTGATTCCGGGGACCTCACAGGACTTGGGCCTGCACCCAGTCTTCTTGGTATCCCACGCTTGCTTGGAAAGGTTTTTGTCTGCCTCTGATATGTTCTCTTCCATTTCTGGGACTGTTAACAGTAAGACTCTTTTCTGGTGCACGTCCTGGGACCCACTGGTAAAGGATTCTGTCTGTGTGGGCATCATTGTGCTCTGGTGCAGGGCGGAGTCAGAATTGGTCCTTCTCCAGCTGGTGTCCGCGGGTGTCCAGAGGTACACGGTGCTGTAGGGGCAGCTGTCAGGCTGTCGTCCGTGTTTGTCAGACTTCACCTCACTTGGTTTATGTAAACATTAAGAGATTAATCAATGATCCTCGGCATAAGCATAAGGCTTGAAGTAGCAACAATCTTTATTGGATTGTCAGACTTCACCTCTCTTGGTTTATGTAAACATTAAGAGATTAATCAATAATCCCCCGCTTAAGCATAAGGCTTGAAGTAGCAACAAAATAAATATTGGCTGTGCCAGTGTTTTAATAGGCTGAGTATGAAGAATGTAACTGAGAAATGCACAAAACTTTATTTATTTTTGATTTCTAGTCCTTTGTTTTAAAAAGAGTTGTTTAAATTTTTTAGATTTTCAGAGGGTGTTACTACCTCCACCACATAGAAAAAGTGCTTGATGAAATTATCTCATTTCTATTTATTTTTCAACTATGATTGAATACATTTTATAACTTTGGTATGCAAATTGTTGGTTTCACATTAAAGAGAAAGATGTAGCTTAGAAATATTAATATAAAGTATCACTTGATTGTTTCCTAGCAAAATACATGACTACATGCATACTTTCTACTTCCAAACACATTATATGTCCCTTATTCTGTTAAACTGTTAGCTGATGACTGATCTTGTTTATTGGTCTTAAATGTCTCTAAGGTATAAAATCTGTATGATGAGATAACTGGCCATGGATTTTGTCAGTTAGAGATTTTCAGTTAAGAAAGGAAAAAAAGTAAATGAAAGCAAAGATTTTTTGAATAGAAATACTATTGCTTTTATATCAAGGAAACTGAGAAATAAACTTCTAGGGCCTATATGATGCTGTAAAACCTGTAATTACGTATTCTCTCTTATACCAGGCAAAGGTTGATTTTGTACTCTAGAATAAAATTTCATTTAAAAACCTTCACAAAGTAACCAGCAAACAAAGTTTGCTGTTGTGAATATACTAATTCTTAAGTCAATGTTCTAAAAGGTCACATAGAATGTGTTTAGATAAAATAGCGCTACATATATTTTTGTTAAAATATTTGTGTTTTTATACGAGCTCTATTATTGCTGTCCATTTTGAAGCTTCCTTTTGTTTGCATTGTACAAATTCACAAATAACTTTTTGGAACAGAGTGTAAGGATAATATATCCCATGAATTATTTTAACATCATGTTAAGAGATGATCATAGAAATGGTCATTTCTTGATAAAATAAAGCTTTGAGTTTGAGAAATAAAGGTATATTTAAAATGAAAAAAGAAAAAGAAATGATCATTTCAAACAGAACTTCTCTGCAACACTTTCTAAGGGTTTATGGTATAAGCAATGATAGTACCTTGAAAATGACCCAGCAGTCCAATATCAGGTATATACCCAAAGGATTGTAAATCAGTCTATTATAAAGACGCATGCCCATGTATGTTTATTGCGGCACTTTCACAATAGCAAAGACTTGAAACCAATCCAAATGCCTATCAATGATAGACTGGATAAAGAAAACATGGCACATGTAGACCATGGAATACTATGCAGCCATTAAAAAAGATGAGTTCATGTGCTTTACACGGACATAGATGAAACTGGAAACCATCATTCTCAGCAAAGAAGACAAGAACAGAACAGAAAGCCAAACACTGCATGTTCTCACTCGTAAGTGGGTGTTAAATAATGAGAACACTGAACGTAGGAAGGAGAACATCACACACTGTGGCCTGGTGGGTGGGGGGCTAGGGGAGGAATAGCAGGGGGTGGGGGGATTGGGGAAGGATAACATTAGGAGAAATACCTAATGTAGATGACAGGGCGATGGATGCAGCAAACCACCACCATGACACGTGTATACCTATGTAACAAACCTGCACGGTCTGCACATGTACTCCAGAACTTAAAGTATAATAAAAAAAAAGTATGATACAAATATTGTGACACTCATATCTTAACTGTATTCATTGTTAGGTAATTTATTAGTTAGTTATGGAATAACAAATCCATGATTCTAGTTTAAAGATTCCTGAATTCTGTTACATTTAATCTTTTCTCCCCATGTTCCTAAATAAATGAATCACCCAAATGTGAATAAATTCAAAGTCCACTTTGATTATTTTCACCACCATTCAAGATATGTCTCTGTTAGCAAAGATATCTAAGAAAAAAATGTGGTAATCTAAGAAGAGATTTAAAGTGAATAATTTCCTATATTTCTTTACATAATTTTTTACTTTAATTCTTGTCTTATTTACCTTGACCAGTAAACTATAGACATTTAATATATGAGTCTAATACAGTGCTGTCCTCCAGAATAAAATGCAAGCCATAATTGCAATTTCAAATGTTCTAATAGACGCATTTCAGAATAGAAAATTGAAACAGGTTACTTTTGATAATTAATTTTAATAATGGATTTTAACATATCTAAAATCATCTTATAGGATATAAGCAATGTAAACATTTATTAATGACATATTCAACATTCTTTTCCTTTCCTTTTTGTACCAAGCCTTTGAAATCTGGTGTGTATTTTATGCTTTAAGCATATTTCCATTTTAACAAACTATATTTCGAGCACTTAACTGCCTCATGTGGCCAGTGGCTACCTCTGTATTAAAAAAGGCAGTCCAAGTGTTGTTCAAGTCATAGATGATGGATATCTTTAAAAATTTCAAAAGAACTCTCAAGAGGGTTACTGAGTACTGAATGTGGGGAACAGTAATTTTGTTGTTTCTGTGGCTGTTAGTAACAGGTCTGTTCCAGAAGAGAATGATTGTAGATATGTCCCTGACTGTCCCTCTCTCCAAAGATTGACAAGCAGGCAGTCAACTGATGATCCCACACTGCCTTTTACTACTCCCCAATGCTACATAGTACAAGGGATTTGCATTCCTTTCTCCCACTTATGTAGTCCCTTTTAAAGTGCTAAAAGAAGATTAAGTAATGGGGATATGGAAGACTTTAGAAATGGGATGTCCAGTCACAGATTTCTGTTCCAAGGAAGCAGATAATCCTGCCTAGACAGTGATACCTAGTTCCATGTATTTTTTCATTGTCACACTATCAATAAGCTGTCACTGGTGTTAATAGTTTCTATTTTGAAAAGTAGATGGGGTAACGGTCCAAGATGGCTGATCACTAACGTCTCGGGATTGTAGCTCCCAGTGAAAGCGCAGAGAACGAGAGGATGCCACACTTTCAGACAAATTTTGGTTGCTCACAGACCAGAAGATTCACAGTGGAGGAGCCCCACGGGTCGCCAGCTTGACTCTTGTGGCTGGCGCAGCAGTTTTGCAGGAGCCTCTGCACGGCAGCTCTTGGTGCAGAGTAAATGGGACTGGTTCCCCTTCAGTCCGACGTTTGGAGCTCCGGGAAGGCAGAGTTGCCTATTATGGACTCAAGAAGGAAGCCAGACCGGAGATTCCCGGGCAGAAAAGCACCATCAGTCTTAACGCCGCTGTTTTGGCCAGCGCAGTGGGTTGCTCAGATTTCGGCCCTGGGAATTAACAAGTTGGATGTCCACGCAGAGACCTAATTTGAAAGTTGGTAATTACAAAGACGACAGGTGGATAAACTTACAACAATGGGAAGAAACCAGCATAAAAAGGCTGATAATACTCACAATCAGAATGCCTCTCTCCCTCTACAGAGGATCACAGTTCCTCATCAACAAGGGAACAAAGCTTGATGGAGAACGAGTGCATTCCACTAACAGAATCAGGCTTCAGAAGGCAGATAATAAGAAACTTCTGTGAGTTAAAAGAACATGTTGTAGCCCAACGTAAAGAAACTAAGAACTTTGAAAAAAGGTTTGACAAAATCCTAACGAGAATAGACAATTTAGAGAGGAATATAAGTGAATTAATGGAACTGAAGAATACAATACGGGAACTCCGAGAAGTATGCACAGGTTTAAACACTCGAATTGAACAAGCAGAATGAAGGATATTGGAGGTCGAAGATCAACTTAAGGAAATAAAACAAGAAGACAAGAATAGCGAAAAAAGGATAAAAAGGAATGAGCAAAGCCTCCAAGAAATATGGGACTATGTGAAAAGACCTAATTTACGTTTGATAGGTATACCTGAATGTGACGGAGAGAATGAATTCAAGCTGGAAAATACTCTTCAGGATATTATTCAGGAAAACTTTCCCAACCTAGCAAAGCAGGACAATATTTAACCCCAGGTAATACAGAGAACACCACAAAGATATTTCTCAAGAAGAGCAACCCTAAGGCACATAATTGTTAGATTCACCAGGGTTGAAACGAAGGAGAAAATACTAAGGGCAGCCAGAAAGAAAGGTCAGGTTACCCACAAAGGGAAGCCTATCAGACTTACAGCAGATCTCTCAGCAGAAACCCTACAAGCCAGAAGAGAGTGGGGGCCAATATTCAACATCCTTAAAGAACAGAACTTTCAACCCAAAATTTCATATCCAGCCAAACTGAGCTTCATAAGTGAAGGAAAAATAAAATTCTTTGCAAACAAGCAAGTACTCAGAGATTTTATTACCACCAGGCCTGCTTTACAAGAGCTTCTGAAAGAAGCATTACACATAGAAAGGAACAACCAGTATTAGCCTTTCTAAAAATATACCAAAAAGTAAAGAGCATCAACATAAAGAAGAATTTACATCAACGAATAGATAAAATAGCCAGTTAACATCAAATGGCAGTAATCCTAAATTTAAATCAACTAAATCCCCCAAACAAAAGATACAGCCAAAACCCAACAGTATGCTACATCCAGACCCATTTCACATGCAAAGATACACAAAGACTCAAAACAAAGGGATGGAGAAAGATTAGCCAACTAAATGGAGAGCAAAAATAAATAAATAAATAAATAAATAAATAAATAAATAAATAAAAGCAGGAGTTGCAATTCTCACATCTGATAAAATAGATTTTAAAGCAACAAAGGTATAATGGTAAAAGGATCAATGCAACAATAAGAGCTAATGATCCTAACACTCAGATACATAAGACCTATAAAGAGACTTAGACTCAATGAGACAGAAAATTAATAAGGATATCCAGGACTTGAACTCAGATCCGGAACAAGTAAACTTAATAAATATTTATAGAGCTCTCCACTTTAAATACACAAAACGTACATTCTTGTCAATACCACATCACACCGACTCAGAGGTTTAAATGAAATATTGATCGGCCATTATTAATACCCATTTTTAGAATAAAGCAACATTCCCATTCTCTCTCCCTCCTTTTCTTCCTCTTTCTTCCTCTCCTTCACTCCTCTCCTTTCAAAAAGAAAAAAAAAGAAAAAGAAAAGTAGATAGGACTGCAGTAGTTCAGTTTATCAGTCAGTGACATCTCTGTATGGCATATTTTTGAAAAGGAAATCTGATTACTTTCCTCCTGGCTAATATTATCTTTAAGAGCATGGGAGAATTGGTCAGTTTTTATGTGGGAGCATTTCACTAGTGGGTTGGCTTGAGAGAGGTTCTGCCAAAGGAGCTTTGTAAAACTTAACGACCTGGAAAAAGCATGTCTAGAGAAGGGTGAGAGGCTGAAATAGATGGCGGGGGTGAGGGGAGGGGCAAAAATAGAGCCTACATATTAGGAAACATCTCATGTGCCTGAGATCTTAACACTGCAAATGACTTGCTTGTTATGTATTTGTATTTGTTCCTCAAAAGAGAAAGAAATGCGTGAGGTTTTCTTCCAACATTGAAGATGCACATGACTGGAAAAAGTTGGATAAACAAAACATATGCATGCTCACACAAGCACCCTCTATTTCAGGCTAACCAAGATTTGTTGTACTTAGAAAGTTAGAAGTACGAGGCACTTCAAAAATCATCAAGCATCACCTTTTCATTTTTCAACAAGGAAATTGAAGACCATGGAGGTCAGATGAGTTTCCAGGGACAAAAACTAGCAGCAGAAGCAGAGTTTGCTCCTCATACATATGGTACTGATTGGGCCTTCCTGAGTGAGGGAGAGGAGCTTTGGGATGAAGTCAACCCCAAAATTATTTAAAGATTGTATAACTATAATTCTAATTCAGTAATTACAGATTTTAGAAACGAGCTGTCTCAGTTACATGACCACATACCATTTTGCATTCTTTTGTATAGATAACAAAAGGGATTAAATAACTAATTCTGGTTTAATCAGCGTCTAAAGGTTGCATCAAATAAAAGCTAAACTTCCAGTTCCAAAGTACTAGCTTCTTTACTTAACAGCCTTTCTTTTCTTTCTCCTAATCTTATGGGGTCCCTGGAACAGTTGTAGACAGAATCTCATTGTCTGAGTAACCAACATAGTCGGTTCGAAGAGAGATGAGTGTTTCCACTCTCGTCTTTCATGTCTTAGTTGGTGTTTTGTAAAGGGAATTGAAAGAATGTCTCAGTGTTAAAAACAACTGAGGAACAAGAGTAATTTTCCATAGGATCAGGAATAGTGATCTGAATATACATAATGGAAAAGAAAAGGAGGAGGCATACTCCTACCTCCCTCAAAAAATCCGTGGTTGTTTTGTTTTGTAGTTTAGTTTTTAATCTAGAGGGTCAAGTAAAGGAATCACTTATTGATCCTAAGGACTAATAAAGCAATGTTCCCTGCTATAAGAGAAGGAAGAAGAGGCCATGCACATAGTGACCAAGAAGTGGCCATCTTTTTAGTAAGAATCTGTGTGTTCTTTGCTTCTATTTCAACTTTTATACAGGACGTGCCTAGGTTTATCCCTATGCATTCCCTTCCTTTATTTCACATGACTTTTCCTCTATTTCTCTCTCTATTCTCATTACTGCTCCACAAGCTACCATCATTTTTCCTTCTCTCTCTTTCTTTCTCTTTTTCTTTCTTTCTTTTCTCTCCCTCTTTTGCTCTCTTCTTCTGTCTCTTTCTCTCTCTCTTTCCTGTCTTGCTGTGTCATCCAGGCTGGAGTGCAGTGGTATAATCTTGGCTCACTGCAACCTCTGCCTCCTGGGTTGAAGCGATTCTTCTGCCTCAGACTTCTGAGTAGTTGGGACTACAGGCATGCGCCACCATATCCAGCTAATTTTTATACTTTTAGTAGAGATAGGGTTTCATCATGTTGGACAGATTGGTCTCAAACTCCTGACCTCAGGTGATCCATTTACCTCGGCCTCCCAAAGTGCTGAGATTACAGGTGTGAGCCACTGTGCTGGGCCTATTTCTTATCTGACACATTTCAGTTACTTACCCCATGCTGTTCTAAACACAGCACCTAAACCGATCTTCTCAAAACACAGACTTAATTATGACACTTAGATGCATAAAATCTTTTAAAAGCCTCCCACCTCAAGGTCAAGAGATTGAGACCATCCTGGTCAACATGGTGAAACCCTGTCTCTACTAAAAATACAAAAACTTAGCTGGGCACGGTGGTGCGTGCCTGTAATTCCAGCTACTCAGGAGGCTGAGGCAGGAGAATTGCCTGAACCCAGGAGGTGGAGGTTGTGGTGAGCCAAGATTGTGCCATTGCACTCCAGCCTGGGTAACAAGAGCGAAACTCCGTCTCAAAAAAAAAAAAAAAAAAATCTTTTAAAAGCTTCTTTAGGCATTTAGGATAAAAACTAAAATTCTTAAAGAGGACACACTCGGTCTCACCTCTGCCTACCACCCTCTAGCTCATCCATTGGCCTAGCTCTTTGTGCTCCAGTCTCACTGATTTCTGCCGTCAAATATCACCAGGTGATGCTTCCTTTGTCTGTAATACTATTTGTAAACGCTCACACTCCTTTACTTCTTTTCTTCTCCTATTCAGTCTTCCTAGTTCAGATTCCCTCTGGCATTGTTACATTGCTCCATATATTCTTCATAATACTTTCCAAAAACTGCACTAATACTTTAATTTGAGCCATTGTTTTTTATATTAATCTCTCCCACTTGAGTGCTAGTTACACAAGGGCAAGCACTCTACTTATTCACCTCAGCATTACCAGTCCCTAACAATTCTGAATACATATAGGTGCACCGTAATATTTGTTTAATGAAGAATAAAGGCATGCATGCCTATGTGTGTGCATAAATAAATTAATGAAAGCAATGAGATACTTATTTCACCTTTCTTAGAATTTGAAAGAGTGTTCCCAAGAATTTGCAGGAGTCTCATGGTCTAAAGAGAGCTGAAAGCACTTGCCTAGGCCCACCTTCAAGACTTGTCCACCTTTCTTATTCCTGGAATCTTAGGCTGGATATGGCTGGAAGGTATAGTATGAGCCACCTGATGTTGCTAAACCAAGAGCAGCATGGCACTTGCAGGCCAGACATGCATATCTCTGTGTCAACATATAGACCTGTAGGAAACCAGGGAAATCAACAAAGTAATGCATCTTTGCTTAGATTGAATGGTAGTAAATAAATAAGGGAATTTTGTGTTTTACAGAGAAAGCATATTATATGAAGTGTCCAGATTCCAGAGTCGGAAAGACCTGTCTTTAAATGCAGATTGTAAAAATAGCTGTCTTCTGGGGAAGAATAAAATGAGATAAAGTATGAAGACAGCTTATCACAGTACCAGGTGCAAAAATATTATTAGTTCTTTCCTTTACCTGCCCTCCCATCCCAATGCACATACTTGCATTGAAGACATTAAGCAGCTTAATGCAATTTGCAAATATTGCTATATCTACTTGCAACTACAGTGAGAGAAGTGGGTTCACAAAGTTCAGTCATACATTGCTTTTTCTGGACACCACATCTGACCTCATAAGGAATTATTCTTCACTAGATCATAACATCATAGGTTGTTTGGTCAGATAAGACACTTGGGAAATCTGCCAGTTGAAATGTGATCTTGGTCATTATCTGGAATTGGCATGTATTAAAAACTGTCTATCTCTCTCCTCTTGTAACTGTATATGGAGGTTTGAATTGCTTGCTAGGAACTGTCCCAGCCAACCTATGACAGATACAGCAAAGTGACTCAGAGAAACCATGGGAATGTGCCTCAGTGCCCCACTCCATTTTAGGAGCCAAGGCGTACCTAAGGCTTTCTACTAATTTTTTACACATGAGCATTTTGCATGTCCTTTTAAGAGTCTCAAGACCTGATACAACTGTGTTAGAATTTAATGTTGTTTTTGAGTGTTTGTATTTTTTTTTTGAGACCGAGTTTCACTCCTATTACCCAGGCTGGAGTGCAATGGCGCGACCTCGGCTCACCGCAACCTCTGCCTCCTGGGTTCAGGCAATTCTCCTGCCTCAGCCTCCTGAGTAGCTGGGATTCCAGGCACGCACCACCATGCCCAGCTAATTTTTTGTATTTTTGGTAGAGACGGGGTTTCACCATGTTGACCAGGATGGTCTCGATCTCTTGACCTCGTGATCCACCCGCCTTGGCCTCCCAAAGTGCTGGGATCACAGGCTTGAGCCACCGCGCCCGGCCAAGTGTATTTTTTACAGACTAAGAGAAACATGAATTTTTTTTTCTCCTTGCTGCAAATCAAAAGCAGAGATAAAATATTGTTGAAAACATACCTTAATTTGTTATGTCTTGTTGGCGTGACCTCCTGTATAGTTTCTTAGATGGAGTAATGCTTTGGCAATCATCTTACCCTTCAAGTTCTAAAAAAGTTCTAAGTACTAAAATATAAAGGAATTAGAAGAAGACGAACAAATTCATTAAAGATGAGGTACCTTCTTTTAGAGGAGAATTTTGAATCCTACCGTTATAAGTAAATTAACTTTAAAACTATTCACGTGAATTTGCACTTCTGTTTTATACCAGCAGTTCATTAGCAATGGTTTCTTTACCATACATTTGCCAATATGGGGTAGCTCATGAAGAGCACTGGCTTTGAATTTCTAGTCAAGTTTTGTATAAGAAAACTTCTAGACTGAGTTATTATTTTTCAGAATAAAGTTGAACTCGGAACCTACATCGTATCTTGAGGAAGTGGTTAGTACTTTGTGTATGTGGTGGGAGGGGAGGTCACTCTGAGGACATAAAAGACATTACTGCTGAAATATGAATGTTGATTCTTAAATATTTTTAACACAAAATTTCAGATAAACAGTTCTTAAAAAAACTCTCTCTCTACTTAAGGGTTATTTTTAATCATTACAAGTCTCAACGAGCATGGTATTTTTAAACTAGGAAGCTGGAAAAAAACATTTTTATTTTTAAATTGTCCTTTGTGAGTTTATTTTCCTCATAGCTGCTTCTCTTGGGTACATCAGGGTTCTTAAAGTATTTTTTAAATCATGTTTGATACAGGAGACTAAGAGAGAAGTCTGGAGGGGATGGTGGTAAAGTAGCATAGACTGAATACATGTTTATATAACCAAACACACACTCTTTGATCTGGAGACCTACGGTAAGAGTGTAATAACGCATGTAGGTGGAAAACAAAAACATTTGAAGTGAGGCTACCCAGAACATAGTAACTTATTTCTGTGACAATACCCACAACAGTTTACAGGGAGCTATGAGGGAGAGAAATAGGTACAAGAACAATTTCAAAAATTAGTAATATAATTCTCAGAGAATTATATTGATTTAGAGATTTATACCAAAGGTTTTCACAAAGACTGAACAACTAATAGATGATGATACCAGAAAATAGTTTTAGAATAGAGCACTATTTCTACTTTAGAAATTTATAGTTTTTAAGACTACATTTTAAATGCTATTGGCTACTTATTAGTAAGAGGAATGGACTAGGTTGTATTTTACACACCAACATGAGTTTATTCGGAATGTGGGTCTAGAATGTATACTGAATAGGCCTGTCTGATGTCTCTGTCAGCTGTGGTGTGGCTGAAACATTTCTTTATGAACTGGTATCCTCTCAATTGTGTCCTTTATTCAAGATTAGTATGTTTAAGTCCTAACCCCAGAACCTCAGAATGTGACAGTAGAGATAAAATCTTTAAGAGGTAATTAAGTTAAAATGAAATATAGAGGGAAGACCAGGTGTAAACACAGAATGAAGACAGTTATCTCCAAGCCAGAGAGAGAGGGCTCAGAAAAATCCACCCCTGTCTATGTGTTGCTCAAAGTCTTCTAGCCTCTAGAGCTGTGAGAAAAAAAATTTATGTTGCTTAAGCTACCCAGTCTGTGTTACCTTCTTATGGAAGCCCTAGGGAACTAACATATAGACCAACCCTTCCTGAAAAGAACAACTGTAACTTTGAAGAAAATACAATGAAAAACTACCCCTTAATAATGGAAATGAATAAGAACAGGCAGATTCTGGAAAAGAGTAAAAACTTGGAAGGAAGGACCAGGCCAATGAGATTCTTATTTACTTGTTTGCTTGTTTGTATATGGCTATTAGCCTGAGGACAGGCCACCACTGTGGTACATTGTGGAGAGGCAAGAACTCTGCAAATATAAATAATAATGGTGTACAAAAATATATGACAGTATTCAGGGCAACCACAACTTCTGGAAAATGAAGAGAGAATTCCATAAAAGAGAGTGAGGGAAAAGATTTCCAAATTCTGAGCAGAACCCTAAACCATGCATATGTAGTGCAGACTGCAGACAGTCTAGCAAAAGGGGATTTAGAGAAGAACTGAACTGAGATACACTGGCTTTAAGCTACAACACACACACACGGACAAAACTTTAGATGATTATAACAGAATTTAGAGTCTCACAACGTAAAACATCCAAGATACAATGCAAAATTTCTCCTTCTAGAAAGAAGCAGAAAAATTGATCCATTCTCAAGAGAAAAGACAATCAATGAAGACTGACTTCAAGATGACCCAGACAATGGATTTAGCAGATAGACTTTATAGCAGTTATTGTAACTAAGCTCAAAAAGGCAAAGAAAAAAATAATATGGCCATAATAAGTGAAAACATAAGTCTCAGTAGAGAAATAGAAACTATAAAAGAGCAATTTGGAAAGTCCAGAACTGAAAATAAAATATCTAAAATATAAAAATATTACTGAATGAGCTTAACAGCAGAATGGATGTGACAGAGGAATAAGGAAGTCAAGCCAAACACTGATCAACAGAAATTATCCAATCTAAGTAAAAGAGAAAGAAATATTAAAATAAGCTAATAGAACCTTAACTATCTGTGGAATAATATCAAAAGGTGTATTTGAAGTCTCAGAAGAATAACAAAGAAAATGAGACAGGAAAAGAATATTTGAAAAGATAATGGCATAAAGTTTCCTCCAAATTGGTGAAATATATAAATTTACAGATTCAAGCAGCTCAGGAAAACCTCAAATAGAATAACAATGAAGAAAACTATGCCAGAACACATAGTCAAACTTTTAAACAAACAAAAAAAAAAAATTCTAAAAGCAGTCTGAGAAAATGGCATATTACATGCAGGAGAACACAAATTAAAATTATTGCTGACATTTCATCAGAAATTATAGCTTCCAGCAGGGAATGGGGCAATATCTTTAAAAGATTGATAGTGAAAGACAAAAAAAACTGTCAATCCAGAATTTTATACTGAATGAAAACATTCTTCAAAAATGGAGATGAGTGGCACATGCCTGTAGTCCCAGCTACTTTGGAGGCTGAGGTGGGAGAATCACCTGAGTCTGGGAGGTTGAGGCTGCAGTGAGCTGTGATCATGCTACTCCACTCTAGCCATGGGCAACAAAGTGAGACCATGTCTCATAAAAAGAAGAAAAAAAGAATGAAGGTAAAACAAAGACATTTTCAGATAAAAGCACACTAAAAATATTTGTTGCCAACAGACATGTACTACAGGACATGCTAATTAAAGGCAATGATACTGGAACAAAAAAAAACTCAGATTGGGAAGGAATGTAGAACATTAGAAAAGGGAAATACACAGGTAAATAAAGGATATTTTTTCTATTATTTAAAAACATTTTTCTGTTGTTTACACACGTATCAATGTGTAAAGCAAAAATTAAGATATTATCTTGTGATATTTATAGTGTATGGAATGTATATTTCAACTACAGCATAAAGAACAGCAAGGTGGGGTAAAGAGGCCTTTTCTGTGGCAAAGCTTCTATATATTACATGAAGTACACAATATGAACTCCAGGTAGACTGTGAAAAATTGAGGGTATTGTGGCAGACAGAATAATGCCCTCCCCTGAAGATGTTTATGTGGATATGTTATGTTACATGGCAAGTGGGAATGAAGGTTGCAGATGGAATTAAGATTGCTAATCAGCTAACATTAAAATGGAAAAATTATTCTGGATTATCTGTGCTACTCAGTGTAGTCAGAAGCCTTCTTAAAAGATGGAAGAAGGAGGCAGGAGGAGGCTGAGATGATGCTGCTGAGTAGGACTCAACCTGCTACTATTGCTAGCTTTAAAAATGGAGAAAGAGGAGAAGATGGAAAGGGAAGGAAAATGATTCTCCCCTGAGCTTCCAGAAGAAATGCAACCATGCCAAGATCTCAATTTTGGCTCACTGAGACTTGCATCATATTTTTGGCATACTGACCTATAGAATAATAAAATTATGTTGTTTTGAGCCACTATGCAAACATCTGTTACAGCAGCAATGAAAACTAATAAATGTTATACTGAAATTCTGATAGCAACCACTAAAATATAAGGCAAAATGGTATGGCTATCTAGTGCACGTCCTAGAACAAAAGAGAATGCCAGATACTTGCCATTTCTAGTAATGGGAAGTCTGAGTCAGTCTTTTGTTTTGGACATGAGAATCTGAGCAATGAGGTTATTATTATTATTTTGCTTTTTACTAGAATTATTTTTTTCTACATTGAAATTGGTATTCTGAATTATCTGATGAGAACATTTTAAATAGTCATTTTATATTATTTTTGTACTAGATATTTTTATATAGAAAGCTAGCAGTATAAAGTTTACAAATTTAAAGATAATCAGTATTTAAGGGTTTTACAAATAAATATTTATTTCTCAATAAATCTGTCTCAGATAATGACAGATATACCTATATATTAACAAAACTAATCTTTTGCTCTTGTACTATTATATGATTTTTACTCGAGTATATATTTTTTTATTTTTCATTTGAACTCATATTTCCTATTTTGTTAGCAGGAGTTTTACTTGGGTACATCCTGAATATACTTCATTTTCAATTCTTTAGGGATACATATTTAATAATATACAGAGACACAGCTCAGGATATTTATGCAACTCAACAATTGGTGGAGTCTGATCTTTAAACACATGGTGTGTCAGTGATAACAGACTCATAGGCTGGTGTAAAAATGTTTGCCACTGTCTGGCAAAATATTTATTATGAGTACTTGGAAGAATTTGAAGAAAAGGACTATTAGGAGACATGTTATAAACAAATAGCTGCTTCTTCCTAACTTCACAGACTATACACAAAGCTTCCCAAGAGTCAGCCTATGAATAGTACTATTACAGTAAAGAAAGGAGAAGGACCTTCTTCATTTATAGCCTGCATCTTTCCATTTTTCATAAGGTGCTTATTTAGAAAATAGTCGTCCACTGCTAAAAGATTGAAAAAAGAAACCCTCTAGTTTCAAAGTTCCTTTCTTCAATAATGTCTTGAAAAAGTTAGCAAATATAGTAGTAAGCTCAATTTATTTTATTATTTATCATATTTTTAATTTCAAAACACTTGTCTAGTAACTCATTTCTTGAAATGAAAAAGATTGTTAATAAAAGTATTCCTAAGGGATGTTGTGAAGTGACATTCAAAAATATATTTCAGCATTATTGTTAAAATCTAGGACTTTCAAAGAGGCTATCTTGGGGTTTATACTATGTCATTTTTAGTAGAATACTGCAAAGGAGTTTCTGCCCGTTACACCTGGCCCTACTACGTATCCATGAATATTATAAAGCAGTCTAGAATAAGGAGCCAATCAGATAGTTAGATATGGCTGAACATTGCAAACCTTGTAATTTTACCTTTGAGAAATGGAACTAAATGTTCAAAGATTATTTAACTTTATCTTTAAACTGATTAATTTATAAATAACACAGAATACAGACTTTTCCAATGAATTTTATTTAAATAAATTTTATTTTCTCATTTTATATTTCAGTCTCCTACTGTGAGAGCAATGTAATTTATAGGCTATTTAATTTAACTTTTTTTGCTTTTAAAAATATTTTTACAGGTATATACATGGAGTTTCGCTATGCTGCTCCCGCTGGTCTTGAAGTCTTGCTCCCGCTGGTCATGTTGGCCTCCCAAAATGCTGAGATTACAGGTATGAGCCACGACATGTGTGGCCTATTTTAATTCATCCCTCTTCAGGCAGAAAAATCTTATTCAGGAATTATCGCTATTATATTACCATTTATTCAGATATTGTGGTAAAAGATTATGGATTAAACTCTTTGATGTAACAATTTCAGAAGGAACATGTGGACGTATGTAAAAGGTAAGAATAAAATGTCTATTTCATACATAAAGAAGTAGAAACTGAGGAAGGTTAAATATTTTGTTCAAAGTTACACAGCAATAACTCTCAGATAAGTGGTTTAGACCCAGATATGTTTTGCTGTTGGGATACTTTCTATTATATTTTACTCTTCCCTGACTAGCTAGCCACATCAGCCCAATCAGCCTGGGTGTTCAATGGTTTGACAGACTGGAGTCAAATCCATCACATATGAAAAGGAAGACTGTGGTGATTCCTCTAGGATCTAGAACTAGAAATACCATTTGGCCCAGCAATCCCATTACTGGGTATATATCCAAAGGATTATAAATCATTCTTTTATAAAGACACATGCACACTTATGTTTATTGCAGCACTGTTCACAATAGCAAAGACTTGGAGCCAACCCAAATGTCCATCAGTGATAGACTGGATAAAGAAAATGTGGCACATATACACCATGGAATACTATGCAACCATAAAAAAAAAAATGAGTTAATGTCCTTTGCAAGGTCATGGATAAAGTTGGAAACCATCCTTCTCAGCAAACTGACAAGAATACAAAACCAAACGCTACACATTCTCTCTCATAAGTGGGTGTAGAACAATGAGAACACATGGACGCAGGGAGGGGAACATCACACACCAGAGCCTGTTAGGGGCTGGGGGACTAGGAGAGGGATAGCAGGATGTTGGGGGCTAGGGGAGGGAAAGCATTAGGAGATATATTTAATGTAGATGATGGGGTGATGGGTGCAGCAAACCACCATGGCACATGTATACCTATGTAACAGACCTGCACGTTCTGCCCATGTACCCCAGAACTTAAAGTATAAAAAAAAGTTTTTAAAAGAGACTTCTTGCACTAATAGTTTGATTAATTCTATAACTTGGCAGGAAAAAAAAAGGTCGATTAGGTTAAATGGGATGTAATCGGAGCATTCAAATTTGTTGTGTTCACTGACTCCATACTGGTAAACATCCCTTATGAGGTATTTGAAAGGTCCATTTAATCCAGCTGTTGAATGGTCAGCCTTTTTAACACCACACTAGAAGAATAAACACTTGAATTATTTTTAACTCTCAGGGTTATCAAATATCTTGTTTTCTATAATGCTTTCATAGACAAGATGTTTCTGTTCATTTCAGACAGTACCCGAGGAAAGGGGGAAGTAGCATTTAGGTTTCAAAATATTTAGTTTATTTCTACACACATAAGCAATAAATACATGAATTAAGATCAAGTAACAAGTATTTGTTTTTTAGTTTGAATGTTAAATTGTAAATATGCACGTACTATTATTGCAATTATTGCATGAGAAAAAAGATAAACATGACTAAGTTAGGATCCCTATACTCAAGAATCTTGCACTGAGAGAGTAAAAATGCAAATCAGTAAATATGAAATATTTGGATGGAGAATCACAAAGGTAAGCACAGGGTAATATGGGTGTACATAGAAGGGATATTTATACAGGGGGTGGGGAGGAAGGGTTGACTAGTACTTAATGGGAGCTATGACACTTGAGTTAGTACCAAATAAATCCCATAAAAACACATAGTGGCAAGATTCTCGCTCTTTCCCTCTCTCAAACATATAAACACACAAACGCACATATGCACACACACGGGGAAATATAGGAGAACATCTTTATAATCTTGTCTTTAGGGAGGCCCTTTATAAAAAAGAGAGATATTTAAAAATAACAAAAGCATATGATTAATAGGTTTGAACACAGAAAAGTGTACAATGTTGTACACCCCAAAAACATACAAAAAATCTATAATACATAAGCAAAGTATTGATATTCATACTATATAAGGGTTGTCTACAAAACAATGAGAAAAACACCTAATCCAATAGAAAAATAGACAAAAGATATGATCATACAAGCAACTCAAAACTCCAAATGGCTAATGAAAAAAATATATATATTATGTTATTCATTAAGATGTAAAGAAAACTTGATACTATTGATACCCACTGTTGGTGGGGATGTAAATTACTGAGTTTTTGTTTTTTTCAGAGTTACTTTGTTTTCCAGATAGAGTACAGTGATGCTATCACAGCTCACTGTAGCTTTTATCTCTTGAGCTTAAGCTAGCCTGTGCCTCAGCCTTCGGAGTAGCTGGGACTACAGGCACACACTAGGATGCCCAGCTAATTTTTAAAAATTCCTTTGTGGAGAAGATGAGATCTTGCTATGTTGCCCAGGCTGGTCTTGAACCCCTAAGCTCAAGTGATCCTCCGTCTCAGGCTCCCAAAGTACTGGGATTACAGATGTGAGCTGCCACACCTGGCTATTATCTTTTTAATATGGAAAAATTAGGACTATAAAATTTTATAAAACGTACCCATTTTGATGCAACTATTCCATTCTAAAAAATCTATCCTGCAGACTAACTGTCTTATAAATGCAAAGATGCTTTTACAAGAAAGTTTACTGAAGCCTCATTTGTGATAGGAAAAACTGGGAAAACTTAAATGTCCACAAATTAGGGATTAGTTATATAAATAATGATTCATCCATTATTTATGAATTCCATATATTACTTCAAAATAATAAAGTAAATATGTAATTATTGGTATTTTAAAAACCTCTAGGACATATTTTTCAAAGGAAAAAATAACATAGCCATATATATAACATAATTTATTTATATATACAATTTAAAACTGTGGGTGTGACAATGAGTGTGTGGGTCCATAAGTGTGTAGGTGTGTTTTTTGTGACTATGGATGGGGATATGGGTTTCTGGAGGTGTACATAGGCAAACATCTGGGACTATTTCCCCTAATACATTCAACATTAATTCCCAACTTGAGGAGTGAATTAGAAGTGGTAAAAAGAGTCTATAATTCTTATTATTTCATGCATTTAAATTATTTTAATTGTATACATGGAGCTTGTAGTTAGGTCTCCTGTAATTCTCAAGTATTTACATTATCATATTATGATGATTTTCTATTATAATTATGAAGTTCTAGGGAAGAAGAATTAGTAAATATTTCCTGAAATCAGAAAAACACTATGTAAATGGCTTTTTTGTTTGTTTGTTTTCGTTAATCCTCCACATCCATAGTGAGGATTTTATTAGGCAAAACCATCTTAGAAGTTGGTAACATTATTGTGAGTATAAAGTGATCATGTATTTGTTCCAAGAGGTCCTTTCACACATTTCTGGCAAGGCCCAAAATTCCAGCTGAGGCTTTACTTTTTCAAACAAAGTTAATTTGATAATGTCTAGAATATAGAAGCATTCAATAATTTCTTGTTGAATAATTTCTTACTGAATAAGTACTTGAAAGGCTGGATTGGTGAATGCCTGAATGAATGAATTATAGATGGCGAAAACATTAACTGTAAACCAGTAGAAATTGTCCCTGAGAAATACTTGATGGCAGATATCATGAAGAGTTTAAAACAACTGTCTTGAAGGTGCTTAAAGAACTAAAGGAGAAATTCAAGAAAATTATGTATGAACAAAAAGGAAGTATCAATAAAGAATTTAAACACTTAGAAACAAAAGTAAAATTCTAGAGCTGAAATGAAAAACACTCAGCAGATTCAAAAGCACACTTGGGCATACAGAAGAAAAAACTAGTGAACTTGATAGCACAATTGAAATTGTGTAGTCTGAGGAGCAAAAGAAATAAAAAAAGAACAATGGAGAACACAGTCTAAGTAGTTCAGAAGAAGAGAGAAGGAGACAGAGAGAACATTTGAGGAAATGATGGCCAACATTTCCCCAAGGTTGATGAAAATTACTGTAAACATCTAAGAAGCTCAATGAGCTCCAAGTATTATAATCTCAATGAGATCCCCACCAAGACACATTATAATACAGTTATCAAAAGATAAAGACAGAATCTTGAAGGCAGTATGAAAGAAGAGGCTCATTACATACAAGGAATCCTGAATAAGATTATCAACAGATTTCTCATCAGAAACTTTAGATGCCGGAAGGCAGAAAGCTGACAGTTTAAAGTATTAAAAACCTTTAAAAAGAAAAAAGAAATTCTGGGACTGAAACAAAAAACTCACCAACAATCATTGAGTTATATATATTAAGTGTATGTATATATATATATATATATATATATATATATATATATATATATGGCTTTGTACATGTCAATCATACCTCAAGAAAGCAGTTTAGATAAAAAAGACCCCGTATCGAGCAAAACTGTACTTAGAAAGTGAGTGAGAAATACATTCTAGACCAGCTCTGCAAGAAGTGCTAAATTGAGTTCTGCAGTTTAAAATGAAAGGGCATTAGACGGTAGCACAAAGCTGTATGATAAAATAAAGATCACAGTAAAAGTGAATATGTAGATAACTACAAAGTTAGTATTATTGTTATTTGGTCTATAACTTCACATTTTGTTTTCTGCATAATTTAAGAGACAAATGAATTTAAAAATCATTCATTTATATTTCACATATAATGTATAAAGATATAATTTTGTGACATCAACCACTGAAAAGCGTGGAAATGGAGCTAAAAAGAAACTGTATTTTTGTATGATATTGAAGTTAAGATGGTATGAATTCAAATTAGAATGTTATAACATTAGAACATGAAATGTAATCCCCATGGTAACCACAAAGAATATAACTATGGAATAAACACAAAAGAAAATGAGAAGGTAATTACAAAAAAAAAAAAAACAAACAGCTATACATAAAAGAAGATAGTAATGCAGGAAATAAACACAAATAAATGGCAAACTGACAGAAGCGAGTATCCCTTTATCAGCAATAACTTTAAATGTAAATGGATTAAATTCTCCAACTCAAAAGACAGGAATTGACAGAATGAATAAGACATGATTTAACTGTATGCTTTCTACAAGAGACTCACCATAAATTCAAAGACACAAATAGTTTGAAAGTGGAAGAATAAAAAAGGCTATGACATGCAAATAGTAATCAAAAGGGAGAAAGAGTGGTGATACTAATATCAGACAAAATAGATTTTAAATCAGAAAAGGTGGCAAAAGTACATTATATTTTAATAAAAGGTTTATTATAAAAGATATAATTATAAACATTGACATAGTTCATGAAAATATATCAAACAATTTTTGACAGAATTTCAGCTAGAAATAAAAAATTCTACAGTAATAGAGATTTCAATAAACACTATCAAGAACAGACAGAATAATTTTCCTTTAAGTAAAGAAATAGAGGACAATTGTAGGTGAGGATGTGGAGAAACTGGAACCCTCACACAGTGTTAGTGGGAATGTAAAATGGCCACTGTGAAAAACACTTATGGAGGTTTCTCAAAAATTAAAAAAATACAATTACCATATGAGTCAGAGGTTACACTTCTGGGGTATGCCCAAAAAAATTGAAAGTAGGGTGCGGAAGAATATTTGTATTCTCATTTCGATAGCAGTGTTATCACAATAGTTGAAATGTGGAAGTAACCAACCTAAGTGTCCTTCAGTGGATGAAGGGATAGGCAAATGTGATACATATACACACACAACGGAATATTGTTTAGCCTTAAAAAAAAAAAAGGAAGAATCTGGCATTTGTTACAACATAGATGAACTTTGAGGACATTAGGCTAAGTAAAATAAGTCAATCAGACAAAGGCAAATATATAATTCCATTTGTATTAGGTAATTAGTCAAAATAATAAAGGCAGAAACTAGAATGGTAGATTCCAGAGACTGAATATCTATATTTCTTAAACACTAACTTCTCAGTTTCCCTTCCCTCCAGTTTTGCAAGAAGAAAACAGTTCTAGAGTGGATGATGGTGATGGTTGCACAATATGAATATAATTAATGTCACTGAACTACACAAATGAAATAGCTAAGATAGTCAATTTTATATTTTGTATTTCACCACAACACAAAAATTAAAAACAAAACAAAATAAAAGCATGGTAGTCAGAGGTTGGCCACTCAGAAAGACTATGACAGAGAAAGACAGCTAACTAATCCCCTGGAACTATTCAGGTTTCCAGTGAAACCCTGTTCACTGATGCCATGTCTTAAAGCTAGAAAACTGTAAAGACTCCACCAAAAAATCCTCTTAGATTTGAATAAATAAATTCAATGAAGTTTCAGAATATACAAAGCCAGCGTACAAAAATCAGTAGCACTTCTATACACCAGTAACAGTCTAGCTGAGAACAAAATCAAGAAGTCAATTTCATTTCAAAAGGTACAAAAAAATCCCACCTAGGAATATATTTAACCATGGGGATGAAAGATTTTCACAAGGAAAACTACAAAATACTGATGAAATAAATAGTATGTGGCATAAACACATGGAAAAACATGCCATATTCATAGATCAGAAGAATTAATATCATTAAAAATGACCATATTGCTCAAAGCAACTACAAATTCAATTACTAATGTCATTTTTCATAAAATTAGAAAAAGCAATTGTAAAATTCATGGGAAACCAAAAAAAAAAAAAAAAAAAAAATACGGCCCAAAGAGTCAAAGAAATCTTCCCTTGGCCCTCAAATGAATTGCTTTTCAGTATAAAACTGATACTTGTGACTATGATGATTGACAAGAAAGTGCTGGCAATAAGATCATCACGTTGTATTCCCAACATTTTGGGAGGCCAAGATAGGTAGATTGCTTGAGCTCAGGAGTTTCAGACCAGCCTGGGCAACATGGCAAAACCCTGTCTTTATAAAGATACACAAATTAGCAGGGTGTGGTTGCATGTACCTGTGGTTTCAGCTACTTGGGAGGCTGAGGTGGGAGGATCACTTGAGCCCAGGAGGTGGAGCTTGTAATGAACCCAGACTGCACCACTGCAGTCCAGTTTGCAAGACAGTGAGACCCAGTCCCTAAAACAGTGAGCCTAAGAATAAAGTCACTTCTGTTGCATTCTGTGGGTCAGGCAAGTAGCCAAGGCAGGCTCTGATTCAAGAGAAAAGAAATTAGCCAGCACCTCTCTATTTGCATCCATTTCTCATCTACCCCATCTGGCTTTTGGAGATGATGGATATAAAATGATCAAGGATGATTCTCAGATTTCTAACACGAGTAACTAGGAGTGCCTTTTACTTTAACAGAGATGATAGAAGGACCAGACTTAAAGAGAAAGACAATGGCTTCCTCTCTGAGGAATAGGAGTTTCGAAAAATAATAAAGATAATATTGATCTACATATTTAATAATGATTAAATATCACAGCGTTTTATAAAAACCAGGTTCCTTGATATTGCTGATCCTAGGTCTTTGTGACCTACTATTTGTGTTTTTTTTCCCCTAATTTTAGCTTCTGGCTACCCTAATTTATGATTATTTATTTTGCACTTACTATATTCTAAGCACTGTTTTAGGCACTGAATTTGCACTAATAAATCAGGTAAGGTGACACTGAGATACAGGTGGAGGAAGATAGATAATAAATAAACACACACATAAATAAAATTATTTTGGATTTTGATAAAGGTCACAAAGATAATAAAACTGTGATATAAAAGAGAATAATGGATGAGAGAAAAGGATACTAATGAGATGGGGTGTTCTGGAAGTCTTCACTGAGAAGGTGATAACATGAGCTGAGACCCAACAGAGGAGCCATCCCCACTTGCCCAGCAGAGAGAAAGCGAGGGTAGAGGGCCATGGGTTGGAATGAGAACAGAAAGGTCACTGAAGGTGCCTCCATGTTCCATGCTCTTCTTTGCCTCAATGAATCTGCACAGAGTATTTCTTCCCCATATGCCTTTTTCTAACTCTTTGCCTTAATAAATCCTAATTTTCCACTGAAACTCAATTAAGGTGTTTTTTTATTCCAGAAAGTCTTCCATAAAATCTCAGGCACAGTTAGAAATATTTTCCTGGGCTTCAGTAAGGTGGCTCTCAGAAATTATATTTTATTATCTAAGCAAGAGCAAAATTTCAGGTTTTAGGAACCTTCCGAAAGAAATTCCAACTTAGCCTAGGGCTTGCTGTCTTCTCATTTTGCTATTCTCAGTCTTTGGCACCAAAAGGACACCATTTGTGGAATTGCATTTAGAGACAGAGAGAAGATCTCTGTGGTGGGAGCTCCAATCTCCTCTGTTAGCCTCCTCACAGCTCTCTGTCTTAGCTGCCAACAAGATTTCCACCTTCACTCCAGTAGTCAAAAAGAAGGACCAGATGTTGAAATGATGGATATGCTGATTAGCCTGAGTTGATCACTATACATCCTATGTATCAAAACATCACTGTGTACCCCAGGAATAAGTACAATTGTTAATTGGCAATTAATAAGATAAAAAGAGGAGAATCAAGAAAAGGGTAAAAAGAGGTTTCAGGGCTACATGTCCCAGAGCTGCCTGAGAAAATCGGTGTTCGTAGATAAGGGCATGGAAAAAAATAACAACGTCCATCATTTGATACTGTATCAGTGCTGTGAAAAATAACAACAGCAACATCCCTCATTTCACACTGTATCAGTGTTGTGAAGAATTTTTTTTAAGCAGGCTTTTACAAACAAGAAGGGAGCCAGCAAGGAACCATGGAGGATGGGCTTAATTTGCTCTTTCTGTGCATGCAGACAGCATGCCACTCCATGTTCCCTAATGCTCAGAAGGAGAAAGGGAATAGGGTGTGATACAAAAACTGTAAAGCTATGTGATTGCTTTCCCTGTTCTATCTCACCTGGAAGCCACCTGTAAACACACAGCTTCAGAATTCAGCTTCAGAATCAAGAATTGCCAAATTATAGCACAGGCATTATCAATTCTAGAGAGTTTTACTGTATGTCTTTGTTTCTAAAAATTCAAACATAAAATAATTAACCTCTATGTAGAAAAATCATGACTGTACCTAACAGGGTCAAAGATTAATGAGGGTGAAGAATAATTAAAAATGTTCCCTCCCATATGCATAATTTATGAGGAGGATAAACTGAAGCACGGATTTATGCCTCAGAACCAACAAATAATAACAAAAGTTTCTTGAGAACTGTAACGTTTCAGGTTCATAAATTTCCAAAACACAATCTATTGGCTTTCTATATTTTTCCAGGAAACCTGTTGAATGGAATAAGCTGTTAAGCCCATAAGTTTAAAAGCTGGCAATTCTTAATTGTGTTTTGTGATAAGTGACAGAGAAAATGTGGGTAACTAGATAACCTAAGATAAAATAACCCTGAAGTAAAAATGTGAACATTTGTACAACAGAAACAACAGAAAGTGTTCTCCATCATTGACAAACTACAATTGTGTCTGAATAATGGAAACCTGATGATCTTATTGCTAGCACTTTCTTGTCGATCATCATAGTCAGAAGTATCAGTTTTATACTGAAAAGCAATTCATTTGAGGGCCAAGGGAAGGTATCCAATACATAATGCCATTTATCAAAGATATTATCATTAGCCTAATGTTTTTTATTCTTATATGCTGCATATAAAGAGCTGCTTATACACATTTTCTCAGGTGAATAGAAGAGAACACTTCCTTGAAAATAAATTTTTAAAATATTGATTTAAAGCAATATCAAAGAAAAATTTTATATTTAATTTAAAGCCAAATTTGCTGTTTTATGTTTTATAAGGCACACTTGTCACTTCTTAAACAGTGCTGTGTAAAAGGATAAATTTGTACAATGATTTGGACACACACAATTTCAAATTTAACTGTGGGGGAAAAAAACACTTTCAGATATGAATTAGAAGACAGTGGTTACATGTAACTTAATTAACTGTAAAGAAACTCACAGGGATTGAATTCCAAGCTTGAAAAACCTAGTGTGAAATTAAATGCTTAATGACTTGTCATAGTTTCGTGAGCCAGTCTGACAAGTCCTCAACAGGCATTTGAATCTGCCATTACAGAGTGGTCCCTAGGAGGGGGCTGGGGTGGAGCATTAGGGATTCTATGATCCATGTTGCCTGTGCCTAGCAACAGCAAGTATGTGCACAAGCAGGGAGAAGAGAGAGGCAGAGGCTCAGCAATTGGTCATTGAGCATGCCCTACAGAACAGCAGGAGAGAAAACTAAGCTACAGGAATTCTGCTTTATATCTCTTTTCTACAGGTCTCACAATTATTCATATCACTCAGTATAGTCTCATGTATGCAAATCCTTTCTATGAGTATAGCTAAGATTCTGAGCTATAGCAGTCAGGTTCAAAGGGCGTGCATAAGCAATGCCTAGAATATATTTTAAAATGCAATTCAGATGGGCAAGTTAATATCAGCTATACACTATACAATGTAAGTTGCTGTGAAAGCCTATAATGGGATGAATTACTAGGGGGCTGGGATAAATTTATATAGTATACTTTTTTGGTGACAATGTATATCTAAATATAAATAGTTTGGAGTACTGATTATACCAATAGACTTAAGAGGAACAAACTTTTGTTTTCTTTTTTAAAAGAGACAGGGTCTCACTGTCACCCAGACTGGAGCGTAGTGGCTCAATCACGGCTCACTGCAGCCTTAACCTGTGCTGGGCTTAAGTGATCCTCCCATCTCAGGCTCCTGAGTAGCTGGGACTATAGACACACCACCATGCCTGGCTAATTTTTGTATCTTTTTTGTAGAGACAGGCTTGCACTGTGTTACCCAGGCTCATCTCAAATTCCTGAGCTCAAGCAATCTGTCTCCCTTGGCCTCCCAGAGTGCTGGGAATACAGATGTAAGCCACCACACCCAGCCCAAACTTCTTTTTGATATTCATATCGGTAATGTAACCCACAAGAAACAGATAAATGTTTACAACAAATATTAAAACGTTCAATTATGAAGCCAACCCTTTCCTATTCTTTCTGTGGCATAATATATAGTGGAATCGTATTTTGCAGCATATGCTTAGCCTTTTATATTGGGAGCCTAGAAACAGACAAAAAATAGTAATAATAATAATAACTGATAATAGTAGCTACTCTTTCATGAGCAAATATGCCAGGAAATATGGTAATCTCTGTACTTGCATTATTATGTTTCATCTTTGCAAGGCAACCTATTTTAGGGAAGAGAAAATAGAAGTGCCAACGATAATATGTCCAACATTACATCCTTGGTTAGGAGCAGGAAATAGCATTCTATCCAATTCGTAGACCCTATCTATCTATCATCTATCTATCTATCTATCTATCTATCTATCTATCTATCTATCTATCTATCTATCTATCTATCTATCTATCTATCTATATTATTTGACAGGGTCTCATTCTGTCACTCAGGCTGGATGGAGTGCACTAATACAATTTTGGCTCACTGCAGCTTCAACCTGCCTGGCTTCAGGTGATCCTCCCCCTTCAGCCTCATGAGTAGCTGGGACTACAGGCACATGCCACCATGCCAAGCTAATTTTTTCTTCTTTGTAGAGATGGAATTTTGCTATGTTGCCCAAGCTGATCTCCAACTCCAAAGCTCAAGTGATCTGCCTTGCCTCGGCCTCCCAAAGTGTTGGGAATTCAAGAAAGAGCCACACAACCAACCTGCTCTTATGCTTTTGATATAATATTTTATTTCAACCACAGAGAGATGAGTTACCATACACCAACAAAACACTTTTCCCACAGTTCTTATACCCATAGATAATCAGAAACTTACATGGAAGAAGATATGCCTGTGGTATATGCACTAGGGATGGAAAGGTTTCATTTCTCTATGCCCTAGGCTACTTATTCCAGGAAAGAGAAAATGTTAATATATGAGCCCTTCCTTCTATGTACAATAAACAGCCATCAGTCATTCCTTGCCTGGTTGTCTTTCCATTCCCCAGGTCTACTCCTCCCTTTTAAATAGGATATTGATTTCCTACTGGACTCTCTTGTTTTTCAGAAGGAGGAAATAAAGAAATGAAAGCTCTGAGAGTCCTGAGAAATGAGCAGGATGTACAGTAGGTAGAGAGGATGGTTTCTGGTTCTGGGAAGTCATAATAGAATAAGGAAATGGTAGGGTGGACAATGAGGCGAGGAGAAAGATGGGAAACATTTGAAGTGAGTTCCATGGGATGCCATGAATGCAAGGACTTACTGAAGCCAGATTTCTGCATGCAGGGTGCTATGCAGAAATAAAAGCTGACGGGTGACTTTGATAATCAGACACATTTGGGGACCATTTTCTTCTGTACCTGAGAAAGTCAAGGAAATCTACAGAAGCTTGGAGTCACAGGCGAAATTATAGTCAATAATTTTAAGTAGTGCTTAACCTTTACTACACTTTGGAATTATCTGGAGAGTTTGAAACTTAAAAAGTTTAAAAAATGTGGTGAACATCCCAGATGTTCTGATTTAAATGGTTTGAAAGTGGGATATACACAGCAATGTAGTGTTTAAAAATTTCCCAGGTGATTCTAATATAATCCAGATAAAACCCATTGCAATAGATGAACAAAGAAATAGGGCAGATGTCAAGGGATTCTTAATATAAGGTCCTGTAAGAGGAAATATTGCAACAATATTAAGAATGTTTCCACTTGGCTTAAGTATAGACTCTAAGCAGTGACGGTGGGTATTAAGAAAGGTAAAACTGAAGATTTGGGCAGAATCCACATAAGAGTGCTGTGGCAGTTGGACTTTATGGGACATATTACAATGCTTAACACAGAGCTCTAGTGCTCAAATTTATGATGACCAAACTGAGGGTTTCCCTTGAGCATGGGATTTTCAGTTGTATAACTGGAAAAGTTTTTTCCTAGATTTGCCTTTCCAAAAAATAAAACAAAACAAAAAACCTTTAGTAGTGTTGTGAGTAATGTTTTAGAGGAGGTTAATATTAAAGGCAAGGTGTTCAATTGAAGAAGCAAAATCTGAAAGCAAATATAAAAAGAAAAATCAACATTTGCAATAAAGGAATGTTTCCACCACACAAAAGGGAAAACAATAACTAATTTTAACCTGGATATAATTTAAGGGAAGCTTTCTCAGAGAAAGTGGTATTTGAGGAGACATCGGAGGACATGACTCTTTTCAAAGCAGTTTAAACATAGAAGAAACATAAGGGAAAAGGACATGGTACATCTTATTGCATCTCATTCAGATAACACAGTGTGTTAAATGAGAAAACCAAACTAAGGAGAAGGTATTACCAACTTTACTTGCACAAATGACTCAGCTATGAAAGGGAACGCCATATACACTGTGGTGTTTTCTCTCATGTTTCTCCCTAGAAGTACTCTCTTTGCTGTCCTTCTCTCAAGTTATTTGGTGTCCATGAGAATAAGTCTCCATTGCATGAGATTTTTAAAACTTCTTTTAAAAAATTTTAATAGCGTGAGACATTTTCCTCCAAATTATGTATACTCTGGTATGTCATTTACAGGCACAATAAAATATGAAAAGTATGTTTTAGATATCCCAGATTAAACAAGAGTGAAAAAGGAGAAAAACAAAAGATTCTAAGACAGTCAGTGGTTAACAATGGTCAGCTATGGTGTCAAATTTGTAGCAAATGCAAAGGTATAGCATGGCTGCTGACCAGGCACCAAAATCCACAGGATCTAAGAGGAGAGAGTCATTGTTTCCCAACACCAACCCAAGGTCCTTGTGTGACAGCAAGGATGCAACATTATCGTTAATATATCTGTGTGATTTTCTTTTAAAGATGGGTAGGATACAACCTTGAGGATTAGTAATTTCAAAATAAAAGATATGTAGAGAGAGATGTTATTTTCCCTCAACTACTAACAAAAGTGCAAAATGACATCTTACTATAGATCTCAGGTACGTAGATATCAGGTAGATAAAGAACATGAGTGGTGTTTTACTTTGTTGATTGTTGTTTAATATGAAGTTCATAGTTTAGTAAGATTGGATTTATATGACTTATTGCCTTTTTCAAGTAAAATCTGAATTTAAAATGTTATCAATAAACATTGATAAACTTATCAATAGAGTTTATAAAATAAAGTCCATGATATACAGACAAGTATGGTTCTAGGAAGTTTTAAGAAAACGCAGTCTGCATGTCTGCTCTATCTGTTATTTACTGCTCTAGCAGTCTTGCAATATACCCCAACTCTCACCCAAGTAGTCCCTTGGTGCGATTAAGGCTGCACCTTTTGTGTTTACTCTTTCCCTACATTCTCCCCGCCTCCCATGTCTCCTTTCTGACAACAGTCTTGTTTTTTGCTCCCATATCAAGGGGTTTTAAATAAATCAGGAAACACAACCAACGATCTTGAGAGTTGTAAGAGAGCTTTAAAGAGCTGTAATTCTGGAACATTAAGAATGAATTTAGTTTACCATGCCATGGGTAGTGTCTGATTCACATGAAGTCTTCATATTTCCTCCATTCCCCCAAGACTGGACAAGCAGGTTAGAGCAGAGGGCTGGTCAAAGTTGATTTTTCTCCTTTAACAATCTCATTAATGTATAGGACAAAACCCAGATTAGGCCCAACATTTAAGCTAATGTTGCAAAGCTGCTGAAATACATTCATGAAAGGGAAAGGCAAATTATATATAATATATGTTATATAATATATATATATATTATGTATTATATAATATATTTTATGAGCAGGATATAATAGATATATAACATGTATATGTTATAATATATATTATGCTTAATATATAATTATTTATATATTATATAATTATAATATATATATATCTTATGCTTAATTAATTACCATAGTACATAATTAAGCACCATAGTGTATATGGTGTTCCCTTTATAGCTGAGTCATTAATATAAGTAAAGTTGGTAATGTCTTTTCCTTAGTTTGGTGTTCTTATTTAACACACTGGGTTATCTGAATGAGATTCAATAAAATTTACCATATCCTTTTCCCTTACGTTTCTTCTATGTTTAAATTAAATATATGTGTGTGTGTGTATGTGTGTGTGTGTGTGTGTATATCTTATGCTATTTGCTATGTAGAAATTACTTTTCACTTTAATTTGATAAGCTATGCAGAGTTTGAATTGTGATGTTTTTACACAGAATAATGTATTTCCTTGCTTTTTGTTATTATTCAACATCTAGGCCACTCTGCCTTTTAATTAGTTACCTCACAATATTGTCAGTCAGGTAACTAAAACTAGGGAAGGTCTTTGCTGTAAAAATATAGTTAACAAATTATATTGTTATAATTATATTATAATATATAATAATATTAACAAATACATTAAGCTCCCTATTCACATTTAGTGATCTCACGAATACTAGGCAAGAGGAATGACTGCATAGAAGTAATTTTAACTGTCACAGACTCTGAATCTGCAAAAATAATACCAGAAACTAAGGGACAATTTCTTTGTCTAAGACATGTCCTCAGTCATACCTCACCTTTATGTTACACTCAGGGGAAGAATCAGTTTTAAGGGTATGACTACATGGTTTTTTTTCCAGCTTCCTTTGATATTATTCATTTAGATGATTGACTGACATTGGGATGGGACTGGTTGGTCAAGGGAGCAACCTTAAACCTTAAACCTGTCCCATTGCAGAATGATACTTGAAAGAGTATTGTTTGACACAGAAATGTAAAGGTGGAGTAAGAAAGAAAGGAAAAGTAGGCTTTACACTCTGGAGAAATCAAATGCTTCATCACAATGTGAAAACAAAGGAAACTTCAAGTTGAAATGCAAGGCTTTCATTACAAGGGAGCTGAGTCATAAAACAAATTCATGTGCTCAACAAAACTAGGCTAGTAGCTTTGTCTTCTCAGGTTTACCCAATGTGCAGCAGGATGTTGTCCAGGTGGAGGCAATATGGTTTGATGGTTAGAGCAAAGTTTTTGTAGTTAAGATCTAATTACAATATTTAATAGAGGTGGCAATATTTAATAGAGTCACACTGCACATTATATAACCTTCTGTGACTCAGATTTTTTCATGAAAAGAAACCCCATAAATAATTCATACTTCAGCAGTGTATTTGGAGGTTTAATAAATCATGTAAACAACCCAATTGCTAACATACATTCATTTGAATTGATACAAGATGTTTCCTCTACTATTATATGATCAATAAAATTACAGCATCATTAGACTAGAATTAATATAAGAAAATTATTCTTTCTATAATGCCGCTGCTTAGGAAGAATATATAAAATGAAAATGTAAAAATATCTGTGGCATGCAATTAACACAGGCCTTTCTCTTTGAATGAGATAAGGGAAGTACCAGAATGAAACTGCAATCAAATCCTGGCAACGTGAATTGTTTTAACATTTTGATTCATAAGTAAGCTATTATTAGGAGATTAACCTAAACACTGCAGCTTATTCAGGCAAAGAAACATGCAGGGAACCATCCAGATCTAAGATCGTCTGTGACTTCATTCAAGTGTATTCATTACTGAGTACCTTCTGTATGTCAGGGGCTACGGTATGACTAGTGAATAAGATGGATATGTTCCTGACACCGCCTAAAGGAGGAGATGGAAATGTAATAACATAATGCAATACAGTGTATGTATAATAAGGGCATTTATCAAACAGTCTATGGAGGGGCTTGCTTCATAGAATGCTCCAGGGATGAGACCAGATGTGAGATGATTTTTAAAGAGGGTGTAGGACTTATCCATGTGAATTAAGGTTAATGAGAAAGATTCCAAATCCTGAGAGTTGGACTAACGACAAACCTCAAACTTGTTTAGACCAGACCAAGGAAAACTTTTGGTAAGAAAGATATGAAGTAAGACATGCTAAAGCAGAGTTTTATTTAAGGCATATGATCTTACTAGAAAACCTTTAATATTTGAATTCAATAATTTCTGACTAACCTGAGAATACATGTTGTAAAACACAACCTATGATTTTAAAGGATATATATGAAAGTAAAATATTATTCTTGTATTTTAAAAATAGTGCTATCAGCTATCCAATGTTACTTCACTTTGGAAAAATTGTCAATCTGAGAAAAATATGCTCTTTGATATTAAATGCAATATATTCCAGAACAACTGTGTAAGAATTAATTTTAATTTTTTTTCTCCATTGAAATCTCAAAACATTTTGAAAGGAAAAAATGCCAATACAATGTCTTTTAAAACTGTGTCTTTTTGGGAGGATTACTTGGACCCAGGAGTTTGAGATCAGCCTGGGCGACATAACAAGACCCCATATCTACAAAAAAATATCTTTTAAAAAATAGCACTCTAATTCTTATTTTCTTGTTACATGCTGTATGTTTTTTGGCTATCTTTTATCTTCTATTATTAGCCTCTATCACCCTCCCATAACCTCATATTAGCAAGAGTACAAACATTTTGAGAGAAGTGTTAGAAATTATCAAATGCATTTCCTTGCTTTGCCTCTTACATACCAAAGACCAGACTAGAGTAGTGGCTTTTTCGTAGATTTTGACATTGAATCCGCTTTTCATATTTATAACATATAAATATGTTATAAATATGAAAAGGAACATACGCAAAGAAAAAAATGTTTAGTGAGGAAGAGCATTTTTGGCAGTTCAGGAACAAAATGGAGAACACCTATTCAATGTTTTACTGTCTCTCCTAATAGTCTATAAGCTCTGTGAGAGCAGACATCTGACATCATGGAATCTCAAGTGCCCCGGGCGTTGCCTGGAATGTGCTCTGTGAAATATATGTTAAAAGAGTTATTAAACGAAGAAATGAATGCATGACCAAAGTGTATTAAATGATTTGTAGGTAAAAATATAAATATAAATATGCAAGAAATTCAAATTGCAATTTCTATCGCGAACAACTCTGACTGGAATTTGGCAGCTTCAGTTAGTGCAGTATCATTGATAACATTCTGTAATGAGGATACATGGCAAAGGAGTTTATGAGTATTTTGTTACTAGGCTTTCACAAAAATTACTGTGGCCAAAGATGATGCTAAATCAGCTCTGATGGCATGACCAAAATGAGGGCAGGCAAAAAATAAAGCTGAGTCCATTCACGGGCTGCAGAGAGACCTAAAGAGCAACAGGTGAGCAGAGCAGCTGCTTCTGTGTTCTTTCATCTTGTGAATTGAACATCTTGGGAACTTTATTCCATTCAACATTTGTAGGACAACATTAAAACTAAACAGCTATAGCATAAGAGAAGATCTTTGCAGTCATCATGTCAATTATTTAAAGCCCCCTCTCCAAAGAAAAAGTAAAGAAAGCAAAGCATACTACTGTGCTAATTTGGACCTTTAAGAAGATTTGGGCCACATCAATATCTCAGTATCTTATCAAGTCTAAAGCCTGAAATGACTTCTTTTGTTCACATTTACCACTTTGCCCATCTGTGATCATGTGAAGTTTTTTATCAATGTATTTTATTGTTGGGTAGTAAAGTTATTCTAGTTCCTTAAAAGTATTAGATCTTTGAGTCCAAAACATAAAAACCTAAGAAAATTAGTTAATAATGCTGACATAAACTCAAAATAGCAAATGTGATTTTAGAGTTAGAGGGAATGGATACAAAAGAAGCCGTTCACGTCACCTTGTTTCAGGCTCCCATCACAACTAGATTAGCTTATCTAATCACAGAACTGCAGGAAAAAAAATCAAGAAAGCAAATTCAGTTATCTTAAACCTTGAGTATTTAGTGAGTAGAAACAGACAAAGCAACCAGGATTTATGTAGGATCGATCATCAAGGCCAAATTCAAAAGAAACTGAGTATATTTTACAATTCAGAAGTCTTTTGCTTTTTCTCTTTTTTTCATCTTAACATAGTATTTGCAAGTATTGTTCTGGAATAGATAATTACTATCATTTAAGAGTGAATAGAGAACCAGTATTTTCTTCAGAGAGAAGCAAACAGTCTTTTGAGAACCCACTCAAACACAAACCAATTATGCTGGGTGATTAAGGGTAAGAGATATGAGATTCTGTTATTTAATAGAGTATTCTTAATTTATAGGAATTTTACAAGAAATTTATTAATCCCTTGTGATGAACTTCTTTGATTTCTTATTCCTGACAAATGAAAACACTGAGCAAGACATGAGAAAAGTTTTAGTTTCTATATCTGCTATTGTACTAAAGGCTTTTCTTTTATTAATAATTTATAATAATGCATGTTATTGATATAAATAAAACAATACCATATAATTTACTGAGTGTCTTCACACACATCCACATATTTTACACTTCCTAAAAACCTATGAGAAAAACGTTATCTATTTAAATACAGTTGTTTCCAAGTATGTGGGGGATTGGTTCCAGGATCTCATGTGGCTACCAAAATTCACAGCTGCCCTCGCCCTGCAGCAGTTAGCCCTATGGGACTCATGGTTAGGAAAAATCAGCTTTCCATATCTGCAGGTTCCACATCCTATGAATACTGCATTTTCCATCCACAGTTGATTTAATCCAAGGATGCAGAACCTGCAGATACAGAGTTTATGAGTTTATATACATATAAACTCATAGAGGCTGATTATATATACATATATCAAATATTATGAATATTAAATCCATTAAGCAGATGAGAATACTAAAGCTTAAGGAAATCTATCTGTGACCCTCTAAAGTTACAGGACTTATAAATAGCAGAACCAGAAATCTCAGTCTGGAGATATTTAAAATTCATTAGTTTTTTCATTATACCATAGTCAATGTGTACATTTTAATACAGATGCCAAAATTATCAATTGTTAAACCATTTATTACCACTCTTCAGGGTGACTCATAATTATTAATCTGGCAGACAATAAATGTCATCTACTTACAGCTGAATAGAAAATGCTCTAAAACCCAAAACTAATTTTGCAAGTAGCAGTTTGCTTCAGTGTGATTAAATTCTATGGCATTTTGATGGATCAAGTCTGGCAACACTCACCTCTTTTTGACGGTATTTAATGGCCAATTTTAGTCTTGCAAGATCATTTCCACTTTGTTCTTCTATCAGACTATTGTCATCTCGGTAATTAAGAATGATTTCCAGTTCTCTGGAACTTCTCGTCTGATCCAGTAGGTCCTTAGCAAATTGTTTGCACTGCCGTGACAGCTCTTCATACTCTGACTTGAATTCATTTTCCACCTTGCTCAGTTCCTGAAGCTCCCAGCTTAACTGAAAGGCTGTGAGAAAAGGATCTTCACTTGACAGTGCAATGAGAGAGGGACTGGCCAAGGCCTTGTAGATGTTGAGTCTGGAGCGTGAGTGACGGAGGCTGTCCACATCTGAACTGGACACACATTCCACACAGTTACAGCGGACTTCATGGGGTCGAGGCACTGAGACCCCTTTCTGAACCAAGAGTTTTATTATCTCATAATTATTTGTATGGGCTGCCAAAATGATTGGTGTAATGTCTGGAGTGAATTCAGAGAACTGCTTATCAAGGAGTATAGGAGGCACCTAAAAAAGAAAAAGGTAGAGGTGATGAATATTTATTCATTTGTTCAAGCCTGTGTATTTCATGCACCATGCTATAGCAATGTGGAACAGGGTTCATATGTCTTTGGCCAGGTTTTTTTTTTTTTTTCTTGCAGGAAGATATGACCTTTTTTCCTACAAAAAAAAAAAAAAAAAGACAAAATTGGAAAAAAAAAACTCTCCGATATGATACATTATTCTTTCTTTAATCTGAATTATGACATTTTACAGCATCTTAAAATAGGTGGTTATGGAAAGTCTTTACTTGATGAAAGTCTTTCTTTCTTTTAAATAAGCCTAACTTGTTTTCTAGCTGACAATCTTTGCTTTGCTTTCTCAGAGATGTTGACTTGCTAAATAATCAAGAAATACACTAAAAAATAGCTAATGATTTGTTTTAAACCCAAGCTCTTTCTTTTCAGTAGAAGTCTCTTAATTCCTCTTATAGGTTTTGTCTTTTATTTTATTTTACTGTGTTTTAGCTTCTGCTTTCCTATCATTCAGCCTAATGACTAAAGGTGGCAGCAAAAAGAAGTGGGCTGGCCTCATACTTCCTCTTTTCATTCATGTGTTTCTGGTATATTTTCCAAATGACAAGAAGTGCTTCATTGCTAGCATTAGTGTTTTATCAGAAATAAACAAGCATTGAGTCAAGTCAGCAGTGTGAATTCAAGAATGAGGCCACCAATGTGTTTATGCACGATTTCCTTTGGGTTATACTCTAGGGATGGCAATGATGAAAATAATAATGGCTGCTATTTAGTAAGCATCTGCTAAGTACATTAACCCTCACTCTTTATTATTCACATTTTACAGATGTGGTTCCTCAGTGAGTAAGTGGAAGGCCTGCAATTTAGCCTGCAGCTTCCATGTACTTTAAAGACCTTACATAATAAACACAGGTTCACCTGTCTGACACCCAAGCCTGAGTGAATTACACTACATTATGTTGCTTTAGCAAAATTTTGGTTTAATATTTATTTTTGCTGGCACAGAGCCACAGAGGCATTTATGAAAAATAAATGCTACCTCAGGACAGTTAAACAGGCATGGCAGAAAAAAAATGATGATGCATGTCACATTGAAATATGCTGCTGGAAAAATGAAGGAAATCACAAGACGGTCAGAGGAAAACAACCACATGGTGAAAAACAACACTTATGATGACACTTCATTAATGTTACTTTTAAATATAGGTACATTTTTATATACGAATAACACCAAAGATAATAGGAATGAAATTATCTATTTAAAAGGTCCTTTACAGAGGTGTGCAATTATTTAACACTGAAGATTGTAATAAACACTTTTTTAAATGCGCTTATGAATACCAAGGTGACCACACTGGTAAGACAGTGTTTTACATTTGTGTGCTTTGGGGCCATTATGAAGGTAAGTAAAGTTTCCTTGGTCACAAGCACAGCAATCCCATGACAGTAAATCTGATAACCAAGATGGCTTCTAAGTGATTAAGGTTTGGGATGTGGATGCAGTGTGCATCTGTCTGACAAAGTGAGAATTCACGTTCCAGGTGAGACCGAGTAAGTCAACTCGAGATTTCACTGTGCTGTTCAGAGTGGTGTAAAATTTACAACTTATGTATTATTTCTGAAATTTTCAATTTAGTATTTTCAGACCACAGTTGAAAGTTGATAACTAAAACTGCTGACAGTGAAACCTTGGATATGAGGGGACTACTGTACTTTAGTGTTTTCTGTGGCAGACAATGAGGAAAGACAAAACAATATTACTAATTTTCTATATTGGATGTATATTTAAGTGACTGATGTAATTGGAAGGCATTTTCTGGATTCAGTACAATTTCATCTTGGATTTCTATACTTTTTAAGCCATCAAGAATTTAAAATTTATTAACCATAAAATATATCTTTGTAGAATATTGCAGGAAATTTTATTTTAAAAATAGGTATAATATGACCCTACTGAATAACATACATATTTTAAAAAAATAACAGTGTAAAAATATTAAAGGGAGATATGATAAGTTTATTAAAATATATAAGAATATACCAAGAATAAATATACTGCTTGAGTTTTAATACTCAATAAACCATTGCATATTATAATTTTTTAAAAACATATAAACATTTATAACCAATTATTATAAATTATTAAACTTTATTATTTAAAATCATTTTTGAATGGAACTCATCTATAGGTCCACTAATAACAATTCATTGGTCAGTAAATGATATGGTTTGGCTTTGTGTCCCCACCCAAATCTCATCTTGAGTTGCACTCCTCATGTATGGAGGGAGATATTTGGTGAGCCATGATTGAATTATGTGGATGGTTTCCCTCATGCTGTTCTTGTAATAGAGAGTTCTCACAAGATATGGCTGTTTGATCAGTGTCTGGTGCATCCCCCTTCTTGCTCTGTCTCTTTCTCCTGCTGCCATGTAAGAAGTGCCTTGCTTCTTTGCCTTCCGCCATGGTAATCAGTTTCTTGAAGCCTCCCCAGCCACATGGAACTGTGAGTTAATGATGCCTCTTTCCTTTATAAATTACCCACTCTCAGGTAGTATCTTTACAGAAGTGTGAAAATGGACTAATACAGTAAATAACTAGTTTTAAATTACATAATTTAATTATATTAGAGCTTACTCTTACTCTAAAATGATTTGAAATTCAACATATGTTGTCTTTACCATTAATTGCCTGGCACCCAGCTGGTCATAGATTGTTTGACAACAGGAACTGATTGTCTTAGCTGGACTCCATGTGGGACTCTGCTGGGATCCTCACTCAATGAGACAGGCAAAACATTAGAGTTTACCTAGGTCTCAGGAGACAGGTTTGGGTCTTCTCCAATTGTGTGAAAACAATTAAAACAAAACAAAAGTGTTTTAAAAAAATAATTTTCCTGTTATGGAGTACTAACTATATGCCTATATCAATTATTACATGGTGTTTGAAAGTCTGAGGTTTTCTTATTCTCTCATCACTTCTACATTTATTATCTTGCATTCTTCTGTGTCTGAAAGTTCTCCCTCTTCTCCTTTCTGTTGCTGGATATTGCTATGACCCCATGAATTTTATTTAATATATTATGATTCATCACTACCACTATTCATTTTATACTTGTTATTGAATTATACATATAGTAAAATGGATAAATATTAATACACAGCCTGATGACTTTTAAAAATCTGAACATGCTTAGGTGACACAATCCAGATTAAAACCTGGCAGAGTTAATGCACCCCACAAGCCTCCTTCTTGTTACCCTTCTCAGTTAGTGCTTTTCTCAGATATAATCACAAAATAAAAGGGTTTCAGTATAAATTCCTTTCACACACTTTTTCAACTTTATATAAATTGAATCACAAAATATGTACTCTTTATGTTTAGCTTTCTTTGTTCAATTTTAGCTCTTTGAAATGCATTCCTATTATTAGTAGCACTAACTGTTTTTTCAGTTCTGCATAATATTTCAATTTCTATTTTATTTCATTCCATTGTTGATGACATTTTTGTGGTTTCCAGTCTGGGGCCATTAAGAATATTGCTCCTATGCACATTTTATTTCTGTTTTGAAATTGAGGAAATAATGTATGTATATGTTGATCTCGCATCTAGGAATGGAATTTTTGTGTCACACAGTTTTCTTAAGCACTTATACCAACTCGTATGCCAATGAGCAATTATACTTGGTTTTATTTATTTATTATATTTATGCCATTTATAAATTTTTTTATTTGTTGTCAAAAATGAGTGTTGAATTTTGTCCAATGCCTTTTCTGTTTCTATGGATATAATCATATAATTGTCTTCCTTAGTCCTAAAAGTATGGCAAATTAGATTAATGGATTCCTGAATATTGAAACATTCTGGCTTTCCTGAAATTAATCCCACATGGTCAAATGCGTAATGTTTTTATTTTGGCAATATTTTTATTTAAAGAGTTTGGAATCTTATTTTCCTAAGTGAGATGAATTTCCAAACTTCACTGTACTGTCTTTATCGGGTTTTGGTGTAAATGTGATGCTTTCTTCACTAAAAGAATAATAATCTCATGCCTATAATTCCAGCGCTTTGGGAGGCTGTGGTGGGCAGATCACGAGGTCAGGAGTTTGAGACCGGCCTGACCAATATGGTGAAACCCCGACTCTACTAATAATACAAAAATAGCCTGGCATGGTGGCAGGCACCTGTAATCCCAGTTACTGGGGAGGCTGAGGCAGGAGCATCACTTGAACCCGGGAGGAGGTTGTGATGAGCTGAAATGATACCACTGTACTCCAGCCTGGGGGACAGAATGAGACTCTGTCTCAAAAAAAAAGAATAAGAATGCTTTCCTCCTGTAGAAAACAGAGATGTGGCATTCTTATCACCCTTCAAGAATGGACTTGCTGTCGGCTATGAAGAGTGTAGTCTACTAGCAGCCTCCACCTGCTAACTGCTTCAGGTTCTTCCTCAGTTTTAAAGCACAGGACAAGGGAGGAGCAAGCAGAGTGGATGGATGGGGCCCAGCTATTTCCACCCAGCACAGGACGTGGCTCACTAGGCAGCCATTTTCTCTGGAGTTCCTCTTTACAGTGGCAGGAACATTCATCAGCTCTGCATCAGACCTAATGGCTTTCACTTCTCCATCCTGCTTCTTTTGCATTTACTTTCAAAGATGCTATTCAAAATATACACAAATGTAGGAAATTGTACATTTTATTTCTGTTTTGAAAATGAGGAAAGAATGAGAGAGAGAGAGAGAAAGAAAAAGAAGTTCTGATAAACAACTTTATGGTTAGCCAGCTAATAGAATAGAAGCTTTAATAAAGGAAATGGGGACCCAATGGTTACTATAAAATTATTAATATAAAATATAAACCATTCTAAAGAAATGGATCTTCAAGATCTTCAATTCTTTCCCTCCACTACTGCAAATGTGATTTTTCCAATATAGAAACCTCTTCAGGCGATTCCCTTTCTTAAAATGGATTGTAATTTCTTTGATTGATTCAATAATTTATTCATGTATTGAGTCAACAAATATTTACTGAGTCTCTTGTCTCGCACTGCATTAGACATAGAGAATTAAGAAAAATGAAGACGAAGCAGTTCATATCCTCACGGAGATGACTGTTGTATTTGACAGAAAACTGGAACACAGATTTCCTGTATCTCCCAAGCAAATTGAATCAAATGTTTATTTACTTCAAATCCAACATCATGGTTGGTATCATGAAAAAACACAAAATATAAGAAACGAAGATCTACAGTGTCATATCAGATGATGACCACATTTTAATCTGAAACTTTCATTCCCCAAAATTTGCCAAATACTTTCCAAAATCTCAGGGTAGTTTTTCTGCTTTATATATCTTATATTGGACTGGTAGAGTTAGAATACAATTAAAACTGTAAAACTCTGCTATGAGCCCTAGAACATAGAAATTATTTGCTAACTATAGTTTTTTTGTTCAGTATTAACAAGAATATGGCACTGTGCAACATTTTACTTTCCTTAGCAAGAAGCAAATAATTGACATACTTGGAGCAGAAAACTACAGATTCAAACTGTTCTTTTGGAAGTGTTAGAACAGTTGAGCTGTCATTCTTTTTATACTTAGCAGAGTGCCTAGCAGATAGGTGGTGTTCCATACATGACCTATTGATTTATTCTGCTTGCAGACGATTACCATTTCTGTAGGGTGAAGCCATTAAATCAGATTTCCAAGCCATCCAATTGGAAACTGAGTCAATCTCACACGGCAAGGAAGAGCCAATCACAGACAGTGAAACAATGAACACTAAAGTCAACTCCTCAAGATTTTGCTCTCAGGAAATAATCCCTCTCTAGAAAGACCAAAATACCACCTCTGCCCGCCCCCACACCCTTTTACTTTGCTAAATTTTCCTGGCTTTCCTTTCAGAATGTCCTAATGTTACAGCCTTTCATTTGTATACAGATGGTCTTTGGTGTATACAGAGACATAAATTCTCCAGTCTTTTTCCCTGGATTGCTGGTACATTTAGCTTATTTCAGATGTTATATCCCAGGATTACAGGTTTGCTGGTGGTCAAACCAAAAAGAAAATACAGAAAATAACTTCACTAACTCTTACAACAATAAATCAAGTCACTTTAATGCCTTTCATTTAATCTACAAATAATTACTATACATAAACAATGTACAAGGCAATGTGCTGGGTGGTAAAAATGTGTTTTGCCCTCTAGAAGCATAATAGAAAATTCATCTCTCTTTACACACACACATGCATGCACGCACGCACACACACACGAACACTGCATAATACTATACAAATGATTTTAATGGAAGAACTCAGTAAATGTTCTAAAAAGAGTATGAATAAAACAAAAGGGAAATTAGAGATTTTTTTTCACCAGCAAAGGATTTGAGTAGGTGTTTATATTTACACTGGTTGCAACTAGTAATGTAAAATAGTTAAAGAAAAATGACAGCATCAATGAGAAGACATGAGAGATTCATCTATAAAAATACTTTCATTAGAGTATGGTATCAGCCAAGAGAGCTAAATAATTTTAAAGTGCTTCAGTGTAGATTAGGGCAACATTAGAGATGCTTTTGAATAGCATTATTTTATAAACATCGGTGACATTATAGAAGAATTTAACCAGGAGAGTAATGGAATATTAATGTTATTATAGGATATTTTGAAGGATAAATTAAAATTTTAATGGTTGGAGGCAGGTAAGGAAGCCTGGTTAACTGTTACATTTTGAATTAGACTTTTAGCAATGGATAAAGAAAGGATATGATTACACCCTGCCAGACAGGGGAGATGTGAGAGAGACAGAGAATGAGAGAGAGAGAGAGAGAGAGAGAGAGAGAGAGAGAGAGAGAGAGAGAGAGAGAGAGAGAGAGAGAGAGAGAGAAGGCATGAGATAGAATTAAGTTAAAACAATGATGTCAGAGAAGAAGAGGTCTCATCCAGATGATGCCCTGAGAGTCCTTTGAGGTCAGATTTTAGTTTCCCTAATGTTCACTTGTCTGGGATGGAAAGGTGAACAAAGGTGGAATTCAAAAGTCAAAAGATGTTCCATTGCAGAAGCTGCTAACACACATTTGCAAGTTCTAGCACTGGAAAGGGACTTACAGATAACTCTTGCATCCCATTAGGGCCGCGGCCTTTCCATCTCTCTTCTGTCTTTCAGATGGCTATGAGTAAGGGTTGATAAAGAGGCTCTTCTTATTGGTCTCCTAGGAAAGCCAAGAATGCCACCTCAAACCACCCCTGCCATGGAGAATGAGCCATACTGAAGTTATGGAGAGGGCAGTGAAAAGCCGTGACACAGGGACTCTGGTTTACTTACTGCAGCTGAGGCAATTATCAGTTGATTATCAACTTTACTACCCACTTCAATATTTTAAAGAAGTCTAAGATATAACACGTTTGATCTCAGAAACATTTAGAAAAACCAGAAAATACACTTGCTGACCCTTTTTCATGCTTTGTTCTCAACACAGTCTCTTTTCTGTCTCCATCCCTCTTCCTTGCTTTATTCAATGTCTCCTTCCTTTTGTGGTTCCATTGTTATAAGTGAAGAGCATATTCTTCTAACAACACATAAAATAAGTATATCATTGTAGGCACTCAATAGCTTATTACTTTTCCATTAGCTTTTCTTCTCAAATTTACAAAAATTTCCATCTAGCGTATTTAAGGACATAACCCTGCAGATGAAAATCACAATGTGCTTTACTTACTTTGCCGAAGTGAAGTCTATAGACATAAAGGCATTACACCCAGGAAAACATATTTGCATTAGATTATATACTCACATTACTAAGAAGCAAACAACATACTCCCAAACACTTTTTAAAAATAAATTCCAAGTTATTGAATCAAATATTTCACCCAGTAATCTACAACAAAAATAGAAGAGGCAATTAAAAGAGGACGCTAAAACCAAACCAAATAAATGCCCTTGTTTTTTATATTGTATAACTAACCATAAGGTCTTTTGGCTTTTATTCTGTCTAAACTTTATGAGTGTATCTGTTCAACATTTTTTTCTCAGTTTTACTGCAAGATTAGTAAATAACTGAATTACTTTGATATGATACAGCATTCAATATTATTGACATATACGAGGCATCCATTAACTTATAACTGATTGCTGTTCTTAAAATGTATCTACATGTTTCACCTTGAAGTGACTCAGCACCAATCTGAAGCACATGCTTTAAAATCCAGAGTGTGATACTTTACACAAACGTATTAGGGTAGTGCAAAAGTAATCATGGTGTTTGCCATTGAAAGTAATGATCAAAACCTCATCAAAATTTATCTCTGTCACTAAAATATACATGTTTGAACCATTATTAATACTGAAGTGAAAATTTTTGGAGAGAAATTCATCCTGAAGTGGCATTCATGCAATTTAAGAGTATTCATTCTATTAAATTCAGTATTTATAAAAAAGGTTATATTAATTGTGTAAAAACAATTTACTGACATAATACTGTTTGGTATACCCTAGATTTTTAGAATAAATGGATACATTTTCTAACCTGGCTCTTTTTTTCTTTTAAAGAAATAGGGTCTCACTCTGTTGCCTAGGCTGAACTGCAGGGGCATGAACACCAATAACTTCAACCCCCTTTCTGGACTCAAACAATCCTCCCACCCCAGCCTCCCAAGTAATTGAGACTACAGGCACAGCACCACCATGCCTGGATAATTTTTTATTTTTTGTAGGAAGAGCATCTCATTATATTGCCCAGGCTGGTTTTAAACTCCTGGGCTCAAGCAATCCTGCTACCTCAGCCTCCCAGGGTGCTGGGATTACAGGTAGAGCCACTGCAGCCACCTGGTTCTATTTTAAATTAGCTATATAATCTTAAAAGTCTCTTAAAGATATTAAGGGGCATTTGTTATAAATAAATGTTCCCTGTAACATGAAATTTCCATGGCTCAAATCTTTTTTAAAAACTCTGGTTGATAGTATAATAATAGAAACTTTACTAAAAAGGTGCTTCTTTTTTCAAGGGCTTCAATAAAAATGTGCCAAATTCTTCAGCATCCCCCCCTTCTCTTTTACTCTAATACTTAAAATACTTATTCTAATACTTAAAAAGCAACACTTAAAAAACCTAGATGATAAGTATAAAATTTATCTCTCATACACACAGACTGTTGGATTTCTAATTCAAATCAATACAAGAAATTTCAACTTAAAATTACATTTGAAATATTATATAAAGTTATATTTTAAAATTTATTTGATTACAGTAACTTGGAACCTGAATTTATATACATGTGTGTGTATACATGTGCATGTGAGCACACACACCCATACATATATACACATGAACACAGACTACTTGCACAAAAGCAAGTGGCTGTCTTGTGAATGAAGAAACGGATAGATGAATGGATGGATGGACAGATGAATGAATAAGTTAGGTTACAATCTTATCTAAATGAAATCAAAATGTTACTTTAGGCTGAAACTTCTGCCTTAAAAGACTAAACAGAATTCAAATTTGCACTTATACAGACAAAAAATTATTTCTTAGTCTGAGCCTCAGGCTAATAATTTACCAGAATATTCATGACTGGTGGCTAAGAGCAAACACTCGTGTGCTTTTTACTTCTTCAAAGTGGTTGCAACTTTAAATACACTAATAGGTTTTTGTTTTCGTTTTTTTCCTGAGATGGAGCCTTGCTCTGTCACCCAGGCTGGAGTGCAATGGCGTGATCTTGGCTCACTGCAACCTCTGCCTCCTGGGTTCAAAGGATTCTCCTTCCTTAACATCCCAAGTAGCTGGGATTACAGGTGCGTGCCACCACACAGCTAATTTTTTTGTATTTTTAGTAGAGAAGGGGTTGGCCAGGCTGGTCCAAACTTCTGACCTCAGGTGATCTGCCTACCTAGCCCTCCCAAGGTGCTGGGATTATAGGTGTGAGCCACCACATCTGGCCTAAACACACTAAGTTTGATTTGATGTCTGATGAAACATTGATCCAGAAAATAATTATAATAAACAACTTAAAAGAAATTTGGCACAATTACATACATATGGCTGTAAATCAGGAGTTTAAAAATTTTTGTGTTTCATGGGCTTCTTTGGACACATGAAGCAGCCAGTGGACCCTAATTAAGAAAGAATACTATTTCTAAAGAAAATCCATAGTATTATACTTAAAAATATATTTAAGTATATTTAAAATATATTAAAATACAAATACGCAATATGCTAACATACATACCTCTCTATTAGTATATTAAATAAAAAGTTATACTGGAAGGTAATTAGACTACTTTTGAAATAATAAACCTATAAAATATACCAGATATATAGTGTAATAGTGATATAATAGGAAAATATCTACAATTTCTACTATTGACAAAGACACAGGCAATGCTAGCAAAACTGATTTTTGGTCTACATTCATAACTGAAGGAAATTATGTGTTCCATTTAGAAGTTAGTAAAACTAAAGATATAATTCTCATCTTATTTCATAGATATCTTTCAAGTCTATCTAGGATATCCCTAAGTTAAGAAGCTCTTTAAGTATAATTAAATTAGACTTGGAAGACAAATACGATTTTTTAACTAGAAAGCACCAAGCAGACAGTTGTTTTTTAGAAGTAGTTGGAAAGTTAGGAAGACTTTCTGGAAAGGAAAGTATGATATTTGAAAAAATTTTTTAATTATATATATATTTACTAAAAAACAGTGTTCTATGATCTAGACGTTCTAGAGTATCAAGTAGAAGAAATAGCTCACAGCACCCACATACACAAATATTTACTTCATCTGGAAAAAATTCTGGAGATCTGGGGAAAGAGCCAGAAGATCTAAACTGTAAACAAAAATTACTTAAAATAAAGAACACCTGGAGAAAATTCAAAAGTGAGGCATAAACAAGAGCAATTTCTCACTCTAAGAAAATGGTGAGTCTGTGCACTGAGAGTATTTGCTGGGTATTTGGTTAATAGAATGAATAACAATGGAAATGCAACTAACATCAAACTTTTTATATGCCCCCATTGAAACTCTGCAAGATAGTTGCAATTGTACCTGTAGCCAATTGTCAGTAAAAAAAAATAATAATGTGACTCAAGAATTCCAATAATTCTATATCCAGATAAGTTTTTCTTCTTTTAAGTTTTAAAACGTTATCTGTGCATATGCTAAAATTCAGAAAGTACATCATGAATATGTATTATAGCAGCAACTACTTCAGAAGTTACTGTAACTAAATATTTGTGAATCACTCTAAATAGATGAGGGGAAAAGAGAAAAAAGTTCAGCAATAAATTGTGCAATATTTAGTCTTAAATGTTTATTTGTATTTTGCCTGGAGTTTAGTAATATAAGTGATAACTAACAGTATTTGAAACAGAAGAGACATATTTTTTCTTGAAGCAGAGAGAACGTCTGAGAGTTTGGAATTCAGTTCTAAACAATTTCACTGAGGCCAGGCGCGGTGGCTCAAGCCTGTAATCCCAGCACTTTGGGAGGCCGAGGCGGGTGGATCACTAGGTCAAGAGATCGAGACCATCCTGGTCAACATGGTGAAACCCTGTCTCTACTAAATACAAAAAATTAGCTGGGCATGGTGGCGCGTGCCTGTAATCCCAGCTACTCAAGAGGCTGAGGCAGAATTGCCTGAACCCAGGAGGCGGAGGTTGCGGTGAGCCGATATCGCACCGTTGCACTCCAGCCTGGGTAACAAGAGCGAAACTCCGTCTCAAAAACAAAAAACAAAAAACAAAAAAAACCAATTTCATTGAAACCTAGAAATTAGTGGGTAGGGTTCAAAGTTGGAATATTTTTTTAAAATAGCACTTTATTTTACTGAGTCTCCTAGGTACAACATAGATCTTCCTTAATTTACTCGCTATGTGGTCCTCTATTATTTCAGAGGAGGTAATCAGCCTATTCACGTAAGTTAGTGACTTTTGACTTCCATATTATTTAAAAATTATTGTATATATAACTACTTTTCTTTGTTGCAGTTTACTGCTTTAGTTTTGTATTTTAAATGAGCAATAAACAAAAGTCTTAGTTGCTAACAAAGTAAGAAATCCTATTCTACATAGACAAAGATCAAAGAAAAATGAAAATAAAATGTAAAATTATCTGGTAAGACCACTAAAATAATTGTTAGTATGTTAAATCCAACGATGTATGAAGGGAATAAAGTAGAGATTATTTCAAAAATGCAAATTATTTTTATAATTATTATATTTTTAGCTATCATTCATTATGGCAAATAATATTTTTCAATGTGATGATACTGTGAAAAAGTGTTTCAAGAATTTCATCACTAGTCCTAGAAATTATAAGGGTTATTTACCAAAAACCAGGAGCAAAACTCATAATAAAGAGTGAAAATTTTTTTTCATTAAAATTAGAAATAAGACAGAAATGTTTATTCTTATCACGTTTACTCATCATTATTTTGGAGTTTCTACATAATGAAATAAGATTAGAAAATAAAATACTAAGAAACAAGACAACCTGTTCCTGTTTGGCCAATTACATGGTCATATATTTTCAAAAACTCAGAGACTGCAAGTTTGGCAGCATTAATAAAGCTTAATAGAACATGCATATGCAATACAAAAATCTGTACTTTTCTGTATATTACTAACACAAGTTATGAACAGAAATGATTATAGACAGAATGAAAAATGTTAGACATTATTAAGTGACAATGGCTATAATAAGTATGAATAGATTATAGAAAACATAACATCTTATAGGGTATAAAATAAAATCAAAAATATAGGAAAATTCTTTCATTCATGGAAAAGAAGACCTCATATCAGAATCATGCTGATTTTTCTTACAATAAAATATACATTTAGCACCATTTCATTAGAACATTTTTGTTTATATTGTTTTATTTAGAACTTGATTAAATTATTATATTGATATGAAAGAATATCCAAGAATGGCTAAAAAATTATAAAATTGAGACTGTAATCCAAGAATATAGTAAGAGATATGAATCACTTGAACAGAATTTTGACCAGAATTACTTCCGATTATATATTTAAAGCTTATATGTGAAAGATGAAATATTTACTTATTTGGAAAAGCAGTTCATTTACTAAATGGCAATAAAACAATCTTCTATCCAAGCAAAGTTAGGCTATTCATCTCACTTCATAACAATAAATTTGAGATGGGTTAAATATTTAAATGTAAAAAACAAAAAGTAACAAAATTTTAGAAAGGAAGAATGATTGTCTGCCCTGAGATTGAGCACTCTTAACGCAAGATTGCAAACACTGAATGAAAAACCTCATATTTTATTATGCAGTTATAAAGTGAATGGCCAAAGATATCTTATATACATAAAGTAAAAAAATGAGCTCTTAAACTACGGTAAACACATACAACATACTTAATCACACACAGAAAAAATGTGAATCGAAAAAAATCTTACCAAAAAACCGGATGAATGAAGTTATAAGCAGATGTTTTACAGAAGAAAGTTGAAGAAGAAAATCAAAGGGTCAGACATATAAGAAACGATTTTTCTCAATAGTTGAGGAAAAGCAAATAAAAACAATAATGAAATACAAATATTTGTCCATCAGATAGGCAAGTTAAAAAATCTATGGAGACAGGCTCCCCCATTCATTGAAAGCTAGAGGGATAAAATTATTACAGCTTTGTGGGAGAGTATGCAGTGTTTATACAAATCTCAAGAAGTCTTACCTCAGGAAATGCTTCCTACAGAATAGGAGGGACAATGAGAATATTTCTTTATATTTATTTTATTACTTTTGGTCCTGATAGAAATTTGGACATCACCTCAATGTTTTTCAAAAGTTGGAACAAATTGTACAAATATATTCTCGTATGAGGTATTATGATGCCATTGAATATCTGACTTAGCAGGAATGTTGTGTGTATCATTCCAGAGAGATGTTCCTGAAGTTTCATTTTGTCTTGCTGGAGAGTTGTAGAATAATTATTTATATACAGTTTCCTTATTTTAGGCTCTTTAAACATTAGTTGAGATTCTATTTCTATCACACACTGTCCTTGTTATTATCTCTATCTGAACTACTTTATTTGATGTGAAAATCCTCTGTAATTAGGTCAGTCTCGTATATTAAAATCTACTATGCACTACACTTCAGTATGCTTCCTATGGCCTAAGAATTTCACCATTAAACTTTCCATATAGCTTTATAAATTGGTGTTTGCCTTTTCCCTCTCACTTATCCAATTCTGCCACTCAGAACACACCTTAAGTATTATAATTTTTATGATGTCCTTTTGTAAAATTGAACTGTCAATGGTCTGCTTTTTTGCCTTTAATGTAGAAAGGGAGAAGGAAAGGTATTATAAGTTTTATGCAAGGCAAGAGAAACCCATTTTCAGAAAAGGCGTTTCTAAGAACAGTAAGGAGGATGAGTACATACTCCACAATTATAGATTTCCTCATTTCCATTGAAGGCTCTTATTACAAGACACATCTAACTTTACCCAAGCTTTAGTACAAGTCCATGGCCCACAGGCTGTATGTTGCCCAGGACAGCTTTGAATGCAGCCCAACACCAATGCGCAAACTTTCTTAAAACATGAAAACTTTTTTGTGATTAAAAAGAAAATCTCATCAGCTATTGTTACTGTGAGTGTATTTTATATGTGGCCCAAGACATTCTTCTTCCAGTGTGGCCCAAGGAAGGCAAAAGATTAGACACCCCTGCTTTGGTTAGTGATGCATCCAGTATAAATAAGAATAACTTAATATCAATAACTATTTTTACTTTTTGTAAAGCAAATGATCATTTGAAATTGCACAGACTGTTCTTTATTGGAAGCCTATTTTCAGTCTACTTTGAATTAAAAATACCAGCAAAGACTTACAGCATTGATTTGAAAAGGTATATAGGGCACATAGTAAATACAATCCTATGACTGGATGACAGATTTATCTTAGAAAAAGGAAATGCATTGATACAAATGAACAAGGATCTGGCTAACACCCCTTCAACTAATTGATGTTGTAAACGCAAATATTCTTGGGGTCTAGTGATGATAACATAAGCAATAGCTAACCTGTATGAAACACTTGCCATGTGCCATGCCCTGTGTGGGGAGCTTGTTATAACTCGTCTAAGTCAATCCTCAAAATAATGTTTAGATGTACTATTATTATTATCCTTTTTATACAAAAGAGAGTGACAGATCTTGGAGAAGTTGCTCATGGCCATACAGAAATCCATGCAGCCTGACTCCAGAATCTAAATCCTCATCAGCAGATGGTGTGTCTTCTAGGTAAGGCAGCTGCAACATTGTGGGAACAGCTCAGGTAGCAAGAGTAGGAAGATGTTCATTAAATCCTACCTCAACCATTTCTAGCTGTGTGAAAGTGACAAAGCCAGTTAACTTCTCCACATTTCAATTTTCTTATTTCCAAATGTGGGCATTTATTCAAGATATTTCTCGTCATGGAACAAGAACTAAAGAAACGTACATCAAAGCCTTCTCAAAGTTAATTCCCACAGAGCTATGGTGAAGATTAAATGTGAAAGCATGTTGTAATCTATAAATCACTAAATAACATGGAGGTCCTAGTGTTATGTGACAGTCCTAGGACTGTTAGGAGCAAGACAAGAAAACTATCTTGTTCAATTTGACCAGATTCATTTGTTTCTCCTCATATAAACACAGTTCCAATTGTAGTGCTTGATTCATCTGAAAGGTAGAACAATAATTTCCTGGCGGGCCGATTTTGTTGAGTGTAGATGTCAAGGTTTAAAATGCATACTTTTTGTTGCTGAAAATGTAAGCTGTGCATCTCCTGAAATGGCATCTGCTTCTTTATTGTGTACTGCTATATGTACATCATAAATAACAATTAAATATTATTTGTATCATATGTAAATACTGGAGAAATATGTTACAACTCTTAAGGAGACATCAAACAAATAGCAACTTCAAATCACCACCAGGTTGGACTAGGATGAATCCCTAAAGGAACTTGAGGGTTATTATCACTAACTCTTAGACTGTTCAGTTCACAGACTTCTCTTTTCTTTGTAAAAACTGTATAATATGTACATGTATACATTATACTGAAGGGAAATCTAAATGACATTTAAATAAAGTGTTAAGTTTGTTGAAAATATGGCTAATGGACAAAGTTTAAACAATTTCATATGAACTACAAATAACACATTATTTCTGGTCAATGATTCTGTTTTTTGTTTAATTTGACAAGCTTATTACTGTCTCCTTTTTGAAACTCACCAGTCTTGAGTTTCATGACTATTTGCTCTGGATAGTATTATAGAAGCACAAATATTAGTTGTGTCACTCATCACATATAGCTTTGGGAGTATTATTTAACCACCACCCCCAACTTCAATGTTCTTATCTGTAAAGTAGAGATAATTATGGTCTTTACCTCTTAGGGTTCTTTCCAACATTAAAAGTATAGATGAATATAAAGGTGTTCTGTATGTAACATTTGATAAAACATAATCTCTTATGATGATCATTATATTATTATTGCTATTACAAAACCATTTTTCTGCTGACTCTTTGTCTCACTGGGACCCTTTCTATTCATTCCTTCAACACTGTTCCTTCCCAGAAATCTAACTTAAGTCTAGTGTTCTCATTCTAAACACAGTATTATCTGTATTTCAGCACAACATTAGCTGTTCTCCTTGTGCTGATTATAGCCTCTAAATGCTCACTTTTATTCTTCCAGGCACTCAATAATACCTTTGAGTGCCCATTTTAGGCCACTGTTCACAGTTTTGGGACTACAGTAATCTACACAACAGACAAAATCCTTGCTTTCATTCAATTTATCTTCTAGAGGGAGAGGAGAGAAAAAGACACAAACCAGGAGTGAATGACTGAATGAATAAGTCAATGAGTAAAAGAACGTTAAATTTCATTCAGACAATATCGTGGAGGAAGAGCAAACAGAGTACCAGAGCCAAGGAGAGACTGCTACACTATATAGGTTTGCCAGATGTCTTACTGATACAGTGACATTTGACTAGAAGATTGAAAAATTTGAAGAATCAAGCTAAACTTATAGGCAGAGAATTCCTGGAAGAGGGAACAACAGTTACAAAGATTTTGAGACACTATCATTGCTTTGGGTTTAGGCTAATTTGATAGGAGTACAGTCAGCAAGTAGAAAAGTCATAGAAGGCAAGGTTAAAAAAAATAAGTAGCAGGTGGGGCAGCAAATGCATTTTAATTCATTTTAAGGATTTAAGCAAGCTCTTATTCTTAGGAAGAGGAAAAGGAAGGAGAACATTTTGAGCAAAAGGATAACACTATCTGAACATCTTTAACAGAACTATCATGGCTCTTGTGTTGAGAATAGACTAACAGGAACAGTGTGGAAGTAGGACAAGCTAATGAGGAGTATTACAATGATTGAGGCAAGAGTTCCAGGTAGTTGAGACTGCAGTGGAGCGTTTGAGACAAAGTGGTCTATGTTGAATATATTATGATGGTAGAGCCAACAGGATTTGCTAATGAATTGAATATTGGCTAGAGATTTAAGATTAATTTGTAAAAAAATGTCAAAGATGACTGAACATCTTGGCAAGGACAGGTGGAGTTGCAACACTGAGAACACTCAGAGAAGATGTTTTTGAACACAGTGAAGATTAGGATTTGGCTTTTGCATGTTAAATTTGGATAGCATTAGAAATCTGGATATACACATTTGACAGTCATCAGTATACCAATAGTATTTAAAGCCTGAATGTCACTTAGCAAGTGAGAAATGTGTGTAGATAGAAAGGAGGAGTTAGACATTTGAACTGTCTGACATTTCAAAATTGAGAGATGGAGAAAATGAAGAAGGACCAATAAAGGATATTAAGAAAATAGACAGTGAAGTAGGCGAAAAATAAAGAGAATGTGAAATCCGGAAGTACTAAGACACATATTGAGGCAGGTTGGTAGCTATGGGTGGAAGCATATGAAAGTTTTCCCATAATTGATTCTATTTTCTTAGTAAAATAGAAAACAAGCCATCACCTGAGAAAGAGGAGAGAAGAGTTGGGGAACTTGTGGAAGGAAAGAGAGAGAGAAAAAAATGAATGAATCTTCTAAGCAAGTGGGAGGGTATCCAGGAAACTTAGATTGCTGGGCACCACTGAGCACCCACTTTAAATTAGTGGTCATGCCTTTAGAGTGAAACTAGCTGAAATGATTATATACTTTCCTTAGCCCTCTCTGGCCACCTGAGTCTAAGCATACAATAGGCAGGGATTGGACTAAACCAACAATGTAATTTTACCAGATGATACTACAATAGGAGAGAGGCCAGCTTGTCTTCAGATGGGAAACTACAAGGAGGAACCATTGAATGTTAAATCAGGGAAGTAATATCATAAGGGATGAGGGTCAGAACATTTTAGAGTATGGATGGGTACTAGACAGAGTGGCAGGGAAGAAACTGTGACGTTGGAGGTAGAATAATTAATGATAATACCAAATCCAAGTGTCGCTGTCGTAGGAGGTGACTAATGCAAGAGGGAGTTAAAGGTAAATGTCTGGGAAGAAGGAAAAGATATACTGTTCACCAATATGTTAAAATGATTATAATGTGACCTCTTTTAATCCATGTGGAATTCAGCTGTTATTTGATATATATTTCTCCCCTGATTAAAGTCTTTTGAACATCATTATAATGGTTATACAGTGTTTTAATTAAAATACACAGTAATTTAGCTAATTACCACCTAGAATTTTAGAGTGTATATTAATATCGCCTGTATTTTGAATGTGTGACAGAATGAGTATATGAATATAAGTAAAATTTTCTTTGGTTTTGCTTTAACTAATCATTGCTCAATTGCTTTCCAAAACGATTCAGTTCCAATATAAATGAAGGGTGTTTGTTCATCTGTATTAAATATAGAAGATTGCATAAGTGTCTGATTGTCCCTTGCTGATTTATCATTCAGTGTTAAACAGAATTATTTTGATTAGTTTTATTATATGCTTCGTACATTTTTCTTTTCTAGATATATTTGATGTTTTTTTTTTCAAAATTCACAAACAAACATGTACTCTTTAATAATTCCACAGTTTACTTTGAAGTAAAAACAAATCTTTTAAAGATTAAAAACCACACCAAGATGAATCATTTTTTCCATTTTCCATTTTTCTTCATTAGGTTTGTTTAAAGCATGCAGCACATGAATTAATGTAGATTTACATTAATGAATGAAAGTTGATATAACTATGTTAAGTCCTGTGATTTAAGTATCTAATGAAGCCTACATGCAGTGAAATATATCTTAGTATATATTAAATTTAAACAAATACTATCAAGCTTGCCTGTAATTTTCAAATGGCCTGAGACTTTTAGAATTGTGGTAAATACATTACAAGAGAATACTCTAAATTGTATGGAACAGGATGGTAGAAATGAATTATATGGATCCTCATATCTTAACCCACTTTTAATGAAGAACACTCAGAATAAGGAGAATGTGGATGTACAGAGAATGAGGCCTCAGTAATTCTTTATGGTGATATACTGTTGCATACAAAATTAACACAAACTTTTAAAAACAAATCTATACTGAACCCGGAAAAATGGCTTTCAGGGCTTTTCCCAATCATGGTGCCTATTAAACAGAGAAAATAATCAAAAACGTCCTATGAACTGTTTTTGGGAGTGAGAAATGCAGAGGAATTATGTGGATAATATATGTTGACAAAATGTGCTGGTCCAAAATGCTAGGATGGGAACTAGAACGGTTCATGAATGAGGAACAGCAAAGTCAGGGATACATGTGTAGGGCAGGAATCTGAATGTCTGGCTGTTATGATTGGCTAACAGTAGATGTGTGGCTGGCTCAGCTTTTTCAAAAGGAATTGAGATAAAACTCGAGGAGTGAGATGATCTTGGGTCAGACACGAACTAGCCACATGACCTTGACCACACTTTTAGAGTGTGAAAACAGCACTGCCTGTCTACTCACAGGACTAAGTGTCCTTAATAGGATAAAAGTGCTTAGACAGTGGCAGAGTGACTTATAAACATAAGGAGGAGAAAGTAAGTTTTACTCTTATGATATTAAAAATAAAGGTACAGAAAACAATTGTGATTATTTTTATTTTTCTATTAATAATGAGAAATTAAATTTCAGAATATTAAATAAAATTTTAGATTATTAATACTGAAAAAACTAGTCTGTTGAGTTGGTGTAAGGTTTCTATATTTTATGTCTCTTTAGTTGAATACTGCATGATTAATGATTTTCCAAGAAACAAATCTATATTTATATCTAACCTGCCAGTATATTTAATAATTTCCTTCTTATCCGTTGCCTTCTGTTTTTATGGTACATCCAAGTAGTATGGTCCTTGAGACAGCATTGACTTTATCCTGGTAAAAAGCTGCATATTCTATTGCTTAAACATTTTTTTTAAATGTCAAAAGTAACAAAGGAGAAAATAAAATTCACTCTAAAACACACTGCACAGAGATACACATTCAGCATATATATACATATATATATGAGCATATGTCTGTATTTTGTAGAGAAAATTGGGGACAAGTCTCTCTCTCTCTCTCTCTCTAAATATATATATATATACAGGCTTGTATGGAAGTATTACAATCTCTGCAAAGAAGACTGCATGCTATATGTGGGACTAACTTTTCAAGGTGTGCAAGGCTGCTCAGAATCCCTGACTCCATTTAAAATCCTGGGCAGCATTGTCACATGGTAGAGGCCACATTGAAGAAAAAAATATATTCCCACGTAATTTCTTAATAAAGGTGTTAATAAACTTGTTTTCATTCTGGAAGTGATCCAAAATCAGAACTGTTACCTTAACTAAAGCTTTTAAGATCTTTGATGTTTGACTTAATCTTCCCAGAATGGTACTTTACCAGGTTTTACTTTCATGAATAATTACAAGGTCTTTAAAATCTACCATATTCATCCATCTACCTATCCATTTCTGAAACTATTACTTTGTACCTAGGATGTACATAGAATTATGTAATCAGTGGAAGAAAACAGAAAAGACGAAGATCTGGTTTTCAGTATAATTTATGCCCAATGAATAGATAAGTATTCATAAGTTTGCAAAGAAATTGAACCTAAAAAGACTATCACCCTTCAATGGACTGAAAAACAGGTTTATTTCGAAACACCCAAATGCAACATCAAGAACTAGTAAGAGTTTTATTATTTTGAATATAAGTAATCATAGGAGGGAACAAATTAAAGTTAGAAAAACTCCAATAAGAATAATAAACAAATTAAGGTAAATGAGGATAACAGTATAAACTGCCCATATCAGATAATGTACTGATTGGTAAGCATCTCAGGGGAGGTGAGGCCACAAAAACTTCGTCTTCAGGATTAAAAATATGGCTATAAAACTGGGGGGTGCTACCACAGTAAGTTGTTTTTAAAAGTTCTTCTAAGATTGTACAAAAATAATTGAAATAACACTTGGAAAACTTCTAGGAATTAGCAGTGTGAAGCTAATTAAAAACAGATGTGGAAAACCATGTCACGATGTGGCAGGCCTTTCTAGGCAAGAGAAAACTGATGGAAGGGCATTCTTACTCTTCCTGATGGAATGATGGCTTTCCTTCGTTCACAACTAAAGAAAATATAGTATGAATTTTTGATTTGGGGTTGAGAAATGCATGGGACGAGAAAGTGGAGGATTTTTTTCCTCTATTGAACTCAAATGTGTAGAGTCAAGAATGAAATACTTTAGCAATTTATGAGTTCTACAGCAACCAGCTAAGACATTAAGAGACTTCTTAACTTTTATTTTAATTTGCAAACACACACACATGAACACATGCACACATGCACATACATACACACATATCAGGATAGGTGGTGGGGGGCAACATTTTACTAGAAGAAAAAAATTAGAAACTAATTTCTCACCTCATGCTACACATAAAATACACTGAAGGAGCTAAATCCTAGGGAAAAGCAAAGACTCACTAGAGGGCAGGTACATCGAAAAATCACCTTTGCTTACTTTCTGCGTTTTGGATCAGATACACAATGAGTGGAATTTGTTAGCAGTATTGTCATCCTACAATGTCATTTAAAAAATTATTTAAGTGACAAGCAAAAAGGAAACCCAAAGAATTATAGATCGTGGTTGTTCATAAATTTTTGTTTCCTATTTTTTGGGTAACTTTTAATATGAATTAAGTGACCTATAAAAGATGCAATTAACACAATTGTGAAGAAATTCATGGAAACTTGTAATTTTATTGATAGCGTTTTAACAAAACCTCTGCTAGTATTGCACAGTGAAAAAGCTATAATCTATTGAAAAGTAAAGAAAAATAATTTTTAAAATTTGATTATTACTTTTAAGTTTATGCCAGTCAGATATTTGAAACTAATACATGTATTTTCAAAAGCCTCAAGTATTCACAAGGTGGCAGTCTTTTCCTTAAGTGTGGTCAAAAAAACCTGATCTGCTTTACCTAATTTATTAAAAAAAGATAGGACAATAGGTGAACAGGGATCCCACACTTACATTGACAATACTGAATTTCGATGCTCTGTCTTTTGTGAAAACATGCTTCCTAAAATACCTCTAAGGGGACCTGTAGATTATTCTATGGGGTTATCTTTGATTATTTTCCTTTATCATTATTTTTTCCTTCTCATTCTCTATTCAGAGAGAGGCTACATTTTGATTGGTGATTTATACGTTTAGGTTACATTTATTTAAACTTTTCTGGGTCTTATAATCCTGGTGCATTTCCTTTCACCTGACTTTCAGACAACTTTGAGCTCATGGTTAAGCTTCCTGGCTCCGTGGAACCTTTCATAGATTCGCACTCTCCTAACCACTGTGCAGGAATCTAGAAACCTTTACTCAGGGATTTCATCACCAGAATGCAAAGGTTGGTCTCTTGTATTCTACATCAGCATATTTGAAATGGGATCCTAACAACCTGAAAGCTTGACACAAATGTGAATCTTTAGACGTAGATCAAACTGGCATACTTCATTCTGAAATTAATAAACATGAAAATAATAACATTGAACCAAATGGAAACATACTAGGCACTTTACGTGAATTTTTTCTAATGTCTAATTCTCACAATAATTGTGGAATATAGCCATTTTTGGTTTCAGATTAAATAGGTTACACACATAGTAAGTCGCGGAGCTAGAATTTGAACCCATATTTTTCTAAATTCCAAACCTGATCCTTTTCAACCATGAAATATTTCCTCTGAGGTCACAAACTTCAAAATATTTAGTTCTATTTATATTTTTTCTTGTTTTGTAAAGTCTTTATGATTGTGGCTAAAGTGATAAATATGACAAGTAGGACTGAATATTTATACGATAAATATGACTGAATTTCAGGCTTGGCTCAAGGAGTAAAAATCTCAGTAGTCCATGGTAAATTTCCTCAACTTCTCGAAGCTTCACTTTTCTCCTCCCTGTAAAAGGTGATGACTCCTGGAGTTACTTTATGAAGAAGGTGTGGTGACATCACACTAAGGGATGTCTAAGCGTGCTTTAATTCTCTCTGACTTTAAGGTTAGACATTAATTCTGCTTTTCGATTGAGAGAATCAGGCACACTAAGTTGGGATTAAATAGAACATGATACAGTAAAGAGAAAATTCATCCAAAACAGTGTTCTGAAATCCTTGATTTAATGCACATTCCCACCAAGCCAAGCATTAAATTTATCCTAAAAGCACCAAATGGAATAAGCTTGATCTATACCTTCCTAAGCCTGGTAATTTAAGGTCAGTTCAGAAGAATCAAAAGCTCTTCAGGTGATAAAGGATTAATGAGTTCAGATGTTCTAGAATAAAGTATGCAAGAGAAATATGAATTAGCAACATTTAACATGAATTTATCAAATACACATGTTAAAGTTTAAGCATTTTATTGATGGAACTAATAGTTATATATGTGCATAATAAAGATATATCCGATTGATTCCATTCAGGGTGAAGAGTGTATCATCTTCTGTAGTGGACTATCTATCTAATAGCCAATCTATTACACTTTCTCCCAAACACTGCATAGTTTATTTTTAATACAGTTTTACCGTCTTCACAGAAACACAGTGGTACTTGTCTATGTTTTCTTTGATCGATGTTGAATTAATTTAATTTTTGTGTCTTAAAAAATTTGATATGGCTATTTGCTAGGTATAAGGTGCTATTAGCCTACTCTCACACACACACAAAATAGATGTGAATACAATTGGGAAACCAATACTGTATAGAAAACAGAAAAAAGTGAGGATGCATGTTAAATATAATTACATATATTTACCCTAAAACTGCAATTGATTGCTAATTAGGGGGTCAGGGGCTTGAGGTGAGGGGCTCACTTGTAAGTATGTTTTAACAAGATTTTCATCACAGTAGGCAACCAAGGAAATTTTAAAGTTATAACAAAAAAAGAAGAAATGAGAAAATACATGATCCTTTATTGAAACTTTGCTAACTAAAACCCTTGTCTTCACTTTCCTATTTCTTTACTCTTCTTGAGTTTTTCACTTGCTGCTCAGCTATAGCGAAGTTGAAGAAGGAACAGAAGAGAGTGATTCTATTAATATATCACGAATGCTTAGCATGAATAATAGACACTGTATATGCAGTTGTGCCAGATAACCTTTAGAATCTCCTCCAAACTTTAGAAACTATTTATGATTTTAAGAAAAGCAGTTTATTTTTTCATTATTTTTTATTATGAAGGTAAAGTGTGCATAAGTGTGTGTGTAATACAGAAAGAAAGCAGATATAAAAAACAAGTTTTGGTTGGTAAGATTCATTTTATAATGTAAGAAATAGAAAAATTAATAATAGACCATCAGCAACTGTTTGTGGAGTCTCAAGTCCTTCTTATTAAATTTAGCCAATATTTATTAAACACATGCCATAAACCAGAAACTCTGTTGGGTATATTTAGAAGAAGAAAAGAAAACCAACATTTGTTAAAGAGGTGAGAGCTCCTTATATGGATAACAGTGAAAGTTGAAATTCTTGCAGGTACCAGATACAATTGATGACAGATTCCAGAGTTCACAATGCTATGAATATGACCCCTCATTTAAAGGTCTCTCATCTACTTCAAGAATATATTGCATGCAGACAATTGAGATAAGGGTGGATTTGTGGGGAGGATTTCTTTGTAGACAACTGAAGTTGGACTAGGGGGCACCTGTGTTCCCAAGGAGAAGTGAGACATTACTGTCTGTCCAGGCACCTCAAATCAAGCCTAGAGGCTTTACCAGGACCATGGACTTCCAGAAAGCTACAACAGCAATTGGTAACTCCATGCTCGACATATGCTCTTTTCCCCTAATCCTCTGACTGGATTCTCTTCACCTCCATATACCTCTCTCTCTCTCACACACAGTTACAATGTGGAAAGGAAAAGATAAAACTTTGAATTGAGGCTACTACACCTATTACCTAAGAGTGGGAAGGAAAATATGTCCAAACAAAGCTTAAGAGGACCACCCCAATAAACAAATGTTAAAGAGAGTTTGGGGAAAGAATGAACAAGCAAAGCGTAAGAGGGCTACCCCAATGAACAAATGTCAAAGAGAGGATAGGAGGGGAAATGCAGGATTGACTATGAATCAAATCTGTGCCAGTGCAGATGGATATATCAGCACGATACATACATATTCATGTATGTCTGCATGTGGGTACATATATTAATATATTTGTGTATATGCATATATACACATATTCTCTGGTATTGTGAAGCTCACAAAGTGGGGGAAAGTAAATCATTCTCAACATAATATTCTAAGAGTAAGTAGAGGCGGATGGGATATGATTATAATAGTAGTAAAGAAGAGGGACGTTTAACTTCATCAGTATTTCAAAATTTATACCATATCACATTTTATAATTTATATCAAGAATGGGTTCACATTATCTGCCAAATAACTGCCTCCAGCATGGATGGCGGGATCTATTTCTGCAGAGTCTCAGCTGTCAGGTTTTAGTTTAGAAACGGGCCCCTCCCAGAGTCTCTCAACTTGTGGCATCAGGCTGCCCAACAGGGTAATATTGAAATGTGCATTGCTTGACATTAAATCTCCTACACTCTTGTGAATGTGCTGTTCTCGCCTCCCTCTTCCCAGAAATTTCTCAGTGTGCCAGCAGTGTCTCCCTTATTACTGCCAGTCTCTTCCTACAACAATCTAAGAGGAAATGAGAAAATCAGATAATCAGTTTTGTGAAATCAGTAATTTTAATGCACTTAAGATTCAGTCAGGGGCCTCTGGCTGAAGGACTTTGAGGACACTTTTGCTCTATCATGGAAAAGAGCATGGAAAGCATGGAAAGAATTTTCTATGCTCGATGACCAAGCTTTATTTCTAAGCCTGTTCAAAAGAGCTTAGGTTGCTAGACATGTCAGGGTTAAAATAATCAGGCAATTTGACAAAAGAAGAATAAAGGACAGGAAAACAGAGAAACCTACACTCAAACATCACTTGAGCAAGTTAACCTCTCTGAGCCTCAATTTCTTTATAACAGTTCAATATATGTGGAAGGAATCCACCAAGTAAACGTGAAAATACATACCAAGCAGTCAAAGAAAATGTTTTCTGTATTCCCTACTCATGCACATGCATTTATTCCTCACTTATTGAACCCCTATTATTTAGTAGTGACTGCTTAAACAAGTCTTCAACAAAGATTCGAAGGCTGCAACTAGGGTCAACAAGAATGAACTCTTCAGCTCCTTAGTAGTGTCCACATGGTGCCTACTGGAGGGAGAAAGATGGCAGTGTAAGTACTTAGTTACTTAGAGTGGCTTTGGGGAGAAGTCCACCTCTCTTTTTAAAATGACAATAATGAAAGAACTTATCACAAGGGTTGTTTTGAGGTTTAAATAAGATAATCTGGAATGATCTTAAGAGAATGCTTGATAAATTGTAATACTGAACTTTTGTTAGCAATTTTTATTATTGTGACCCAAGATGCCTAGGTTACAATATTGAAATATATTTATATTTACTTCAACCTATTTGCTTTTTGAAATTATGTATTATTTTGAAGAAAATTATTTAATATATTGCTAATTGAGAATTCTCTGATGTATTGGAGAGTGGGAAATATACAAAATATAAAGTCCAAATAAATGTGTAATTATTTCTAATTTATACTTTACTCATCCTGATATTAATGTGTTAAAAATTCACATTTATATATAACGGTGCTAATGTTGCTTAGTGTATCAACCTTATATCTCCATGTCAAATGAATCTATATACCTTCCCTCAGGGACTCCAGAAATCAAAAAGGGATGTTGCAATTAAGGAGATGAGTATTGGGCAAGGTTAAGCCTACTGCCCTTATCTATTATCACCTTTTTTAAGGGAAGAGGTTATACATCTAGGTAATAAATTTACAACTATCAATTTCTCTTACCCACTCCTTCTGGTCGGGTTTTATTATTCTCTCAGAAAGCTGTATTATATAAGTCAGTGCTCACATACTCAAAGCTTGCAGTACAAAATTATTGTCAAGTGTATCTCATAAATGACTCAAACAATAGTGACTTGGAACACTGACATACTTAGAAATTGATTAAAAATTAATGTATAAAACATAAATTGCAATAATGAAAGTAAGAAGAACATTCTTCTTAGATGCTTGAAGAACTCATTCCTGAAAAGAACATTTATTTTATTTTTTTTTAACTTTTAAGTTCTGGGGTACAAGTGCAGGTTTGCTACATAGGTAAACTTGTGTCATGGAGGTTTATTGTGTAGATTATTTTACTACCCAGGTATTAGTCCAAGTACCTATTTAATCAATAGGTACTTGATTATTTTTCCTGATCCTGTTCTGCCTCTCACCCTCCATCCTCTGATAAGTTCCAGTGTGTGTCGCTTTGATCTACGTGAAAAAAGAACATTTAAAATTCTACATTACCTATATCCTTGTTTGCTTGTGTTTTGATACTAATGCCAGAAAACTGCTCATTGTGTCTTTAATAAGAGAATAAGTGAATATAGCAGGCAGAAAGAAAGGGCGTGTTGAAAACAGTTACTGAGCATTCTAATCATAACGTATTTTTCATAACTCCCAATTATATTAACACCTTATGTATTCAAGTAATTATATTTTTATGTGACTTATGATTATTCCTAAATGATTAATATTTCAGTATTATGGTTAATGATGAAATTCAGTTAAGTTACTGCTTACTGAAACATAATGCTATTAACTTTTGATTTAATCACATTAATAATGGATTAGAGGGATCTAATAAAAATGGCCCCACAAAAGCTTTTCGATAAAACCCACATATGAAAGATTCATTTGTCTTCTTCTTATTTTAATGTAAACTCAGTCTTTATACTAACACTAAAACTTCACAGGGTATTTGCTTTGAGGAATATTTAGCCTCTTCAATGCACATATGAATTATTAATTTAATCAAATATACTAATATAAAGTGCTTGGGGGTAAGAATATAATTACTTTCAAATGGTATCAGAGTTTTCTATTGACCATGTTCTTTCAATGGTAGGAATAGAACCTCAGAAGTGGGAATTGTGATTCCCTTCTTTTTCTTTTGTTTTGATTTTATTTTAGTTATTTATTCTACTTATTTGTTCGTTTTTTTATTTCCAGCCTATAAGTTCAGGGGTACATGTGCAGGTTTGTTACACAGGTAAATGTGTGCCATGGTGTTTGCTACACAGCTCACCCCATCACCTAGGTGATTTTCTGATCACATAACAGGCAATGTTTCTAAAGCCACAGTTGTATTGATAAATCTACTGAAACTACATATGTCAAAAAAAATCTTCAATATCCACTTAGGTGGAAATAAATAGGTAAGCTTAATTATATTCTCTTTTGCTCTCCCTGAATTGGGGTTTCTGTCTCCAGTTGTATTAGTCCATTCTCACATTGATAGGAAGAACTACCTGAGACTGGGTAATTTATAAAGAAGAGAGGTTTAATTGACTCACAGTTCCACAGGCTATACAGGACGCGTGGCTGTGGAGGCCTCGGGAAACTTATGATCATGGCAGAAGAGTGAAGGGGAAGCAAGCATGTCTTCACATGGCAGCAGGAGAAAGAGAGTGAAGTGGGAGGTTCTACATACTTTCAAACAACCAGATCTTGCGAGAACTCTATCACAGAACAGCACTAGGAGATGGTGCTAAGCCATTAGAAATCACCCCATGATCCAATCACCTTCTACCAGCCCCCACCTCTAATATTGGGGATTAAATTCAACATGAGATTTGGCTGGGGACACAGAGCCATGTCATATCAACAGTGATGGTATTTTTCAAATGAAAGAAAAGGTCTTGAACTTTAGAGGATAAATTGCTGATGCTAAATCTTTTCATATTTTATGTTAGTATATTTGTATAATTAGTATTAGTATAATAGAAAGTATACTAATTAGTATTAGTATAATAGGAAGACAGAAATAATGGCATAATACAGAAATAATCACAATACCATTATTACATGTTACCTTTTCAAAACACTTTTACAGAATTTGAATCACTTTTACAGAATTTACAGAATCACTGGACTTTGAGAGGTAGGTAAGATTCAGACTGCAAGCCTGATTAACAGCCAAGAAAAAAAACCAAGGCTCAGAGAGATTCAGAGACTTGTTCAATTAGCAAGTGGTGAACTGGACTGGAAGCCTGCATCTCTGTCACTTCACTTCACTCTGTGCTCTTTCCCAGCACTTTATAGCTTCTAATGACTGTTATTTCTTAGTGCAATGCTATGGTAAGGACTGTCCGGGGTCACAATTAATATTTATTAGGCAATGAAATTATAAATGGTATTATAATATTCAAGATGCAGACAGTCTGAATGTGCACATCTAGAGACTTCTTAAAATTTGTCTAACTCGTATCCTAAATTAAAATACGTAATTAATGATTTAAATGACACCCATTCAAATTGATGCCATGGCTAAAGCCAGACCACATAGTGGCTATCTTCAGAGACTCTTGAGTTCCAGCACTGGTATTTCCTTGCTTTGTTATCTGGGACATGTCACTTCGTCACTTATACCTTTCAATGCCTTAATTTCCCCATTTGTAAGTGGAGATAGCAATAGCACCTACCTTCATTGGATAATATAAAGATTAAGTGAGATAATGCAAGTAAAATGCTAACCACAGTTACTGGTACGGTGACAAACTCAATGAATATCATCTAGTATTATTACTGTTGTCACTTTTTGTTATATGATTACTATTATTCAGACTATACCAAGGTTGGTTGCTAGCTATTAATTTATAGGTCCTTTCAGTCAGGCCAGCCCCCTGCACCATTGAGTCCTCTTTCCTGTCCTTCCTTTGTAAAATGAGGTGATTGATCAGGTTGATCTCCAAGAATCCTCCAAATTATAAAATACCCTGCATTATTTTTAGTTGAACTTTAAAGCCAAAATTTCTTCAGCTAAACACTCTAAAATCGTAGCTGTTGAATTATAATGCATAATATATAACAAAGTCATTTTTTTCCAGAGTGGGAATACAGAATAAGGATGTTACTGAAATTGAGAAACTGTCATACATTAAATACCACTTAATAGTTACTATTTAATGGAATAAATCAAAATTTCCTGGAAACCAGGTTAGCATAATATAGTACAAGACATCTAGCATAAAATATACAACTGTAGGTTTTCTAAAACTTGCAACATCCTCTGAATCAGTGGTTCTCAAAGTGCTATTGCTAGACTGGCAGCATTAGCATTACCTGGGGTACTCATTAGAAATAGAAATCCCAAGGCCTCACTTCAGACCTGCTATGTCAGAACCTCTGCAGGCAGGTTCCAGTAGTCTGTGTTGTAACAAGCCCTTCCGGTGATATTGCTAAAGATTAACAACCATGGGTCTCAGCAAAAACACGGAAAGGCAAGGTCTGCTTCTGATAAACATTTACTGAAGCAGCTGAAACTGAAATTAAATCTGGTCTTAGAAGACATCTAAGCTCTGCTAAAGATAATTAGAAGCCAAGTTACCAATCAATTGACAGAAAGGAGGGTTAAGAAGTCATTCTCAGTTATTCCCACTAGAGAAATACGGTATTAAGAAGGTTAAAGCCAAGTTCAGTGAAGTCATCAGAGACTATCAGTGCAATGATTCCTCCTTAGCATAGAGAACCAGACGTTCTCTGTGCTGTCTCCTATGGGAAAGAAATAAGCTATTACTCTTCTCATTAAAAAACTGAACAAAACAAAATTTAATACCCTGATTTATGAAGGTCTACAGTAAATATGGAAGAAAATATTTAATGATCTATGCCCATCGTTTTGTCTGGCAAGACCTAGATCTTTTCATTAGGTGCTGCAGTAAGAAAATTTAATATACTAAAAATCACAAATCTTTAAAACATGTATAAGGTCAAGAAGAAAAAAAATCAGTGTCAGAACTGCAGGAAAACAAAGTGATTTTATTTGCTTCAATGTCCTCCTTATCTACATAACAATTCCAGATCCCTTTCTTAAATCCAACATTTCTAATTAAGTTCTAGGTGCTAAAACTAATAACTCAAAAAACTATATATGACCAATTTGGTCCCATAAGTTTTTTCTCATAGGCTTTATCTCAGTTAATGGTGTTCATTTTCTCAAGGTATCAACCCTTCAACATTCTTCCCCTTTTCCTTCAAGCCCTTCTGCCCCCTACCTATTAACATTTTGTATTTGCCAAATCCAACTGACTTGACTTCATAATTTTCCAAGGATTCATTTTCTTTTCATCTTTTTAATTCTGACAGACTTTATTCATATTCCCATGATACTTTTCTTTTCTGTCTTTGGACCCTAGGACTCTTGAGAACAGGAAAAATGTCTCCTCCTCAATGCCCAGCACAAGGCCTGGCAGAGCAGGCATCTGGAAATTGTTCCCCAGTGAATGTCCTTAAGCATAGACAAATTCATCTGAAATCTCACAGCCCCCATGATCTGAGGAAGTCTTATGGGATCTTTTTTCCAGAAAAATAAGTTAATATGTGACAAATTTCTAAGAGTCTATTTTGAATACACATTTCTCACATTTTTAGAAACTACTAAGTGTTCTAAAAATCATATTTGGAATTTTTAATTAGAATCTCTTTCTTTATTCATTTTAGGATGTTACATTTATTTTGTCCGGTTGGATTATTGTTTTCAGGCTTTATCATTCAGCTTCAATGACCTCAACAAAATGAATGACAACGTGTCCCAGAGTCTTTGGGGATACGCTGAGTATGAAAATTAGGTGAATTAAAATAAAACACAAATGGCTTTCAATGATCACAATAATAATCTAAGGAGTTACTCCTTAGGAGAGAAAGAAAGACCTATCAAGAACGTATTTGCTACTTACAACATAATGATTTATGGAAACTGTCATTCCAAAAGATGTTGATCTTCCTTAGGAAATGAATTACCTAAGAAAGTCACAAATAAACAGCCAGGCTCTAATGGGATTTGATACAGCCCATTTTGATGCTGCTAAAACTTCTGTTTTAATTGTGCAAGATACCAAGAATTCTGAAGTAGACTGAAATTGCTCTTTCAAATATAAAAAGTTCAAACAAAATAATACAATTTTTGTTTATTCTCAGTGCTTTCACTGAAGAGGAATTCTAGAATGTACAAATAGAAAAGGAATTCTTGGCTAGCCGTCTGATACAAGAGAAATCTTCCAGAAACACATAGCCTGGGAAATTTCAGACTCCTGGCAGATTGCAAACCTTTACTGCCTTTTATTAATAATCAGGATCCACATCAAATGCCTGTAAGGAGCCAACACCTACTTATGAGGCTAGAGTTTAGTGCAGAAGTTGAACATCTTCCAACAAACACTCTCATAATACCAGACATCTTCTCCAGACATAGAATTATTCTGGTCAGTACAAATGTCATTGACTAAAGAGACACTGAAATTTATGGCCAATGTTCTCCAGAAAATAGAACTAAGAAGGTTCTTTAGTAATAAACATGAAAAACATGTTCAGTGGCAGTTTTATTCTATAGACGTGCTGGAGTGTAGAATGATTTGCATCACAGCCAAAACGCCTGTCTTCTGGTTGCCTATATGATCATAAATTAAGAGAGTGTACCATATAATATCATTGCTATTAGAAAATGCAAATATGTTAGAGGTGCAGCTGTGGAAAGAATTTCAGAATCACAAGGAGACTAAAGTAGTAGCACCTAAACCTACACAGATTAAAAACACTCTCAGTCATTCCTGTCTGTGTTCTGTACCTCCTTAGTGGTGAAAGACTGGGATATAACATGAAATATGTCTTTGGATATTACCATTACCTGTCTATCCCAGTTAATGTTTGTTCACATTTGAAAGGATACAAGAAACAAGCACATCCTCACAGCAGTAAAAATTTACCAATATAATGAGAGTAATCCACAAATAACTGTTTATGAAAGAAACAGCAAAATGCCCACAAAGCAAAGGCCAGAAAGGTATTGTTGCTATGGAGTGCTGTTTTATCAGTTTTAGTTCAGGTAAGGGAAAGGAGTGAATGGGGATGAAACATATAAAAGGACCATAAAAACATAGCCTTTTCCCAGCAGACAGGGACACTCTGCTATAAAGTTATTTTCCCAATCATGTTCAAGATTCTGAGAAAAATCCTTCAGGAAAGCAAGAAGAGCTTGCTTGTAAAAGAATGTCACTCCTCCTAACAGTCTAGCATTTGCAGAGACAGAGATGTGTATGTTATCAAATAGGGTGGAATTTGCTAGAGCTGAAATAACGTCCATTTTATAAGATTTTACTTTAAAAGACAGATTTTTGAACCCCTGCAGAATCTGCAATGTCTTTGCAATTAGTCAGGTAGTCTCGATGCAAGGAAGTGACGAGTTCAGTGTGAAAGGAAAAAGGATCAAATAGATAATTCAGACACAAGGCAGTTGCAAAGGGAAGAATCCAGATAGACAAAAACGGACTCCTTATTCATTCCTGTCTATGATGTCTCTACTTCCTTAGTGGTAAGAGACAGAGAGAGAGAAAAAAAACCGCATTGTATTTATAATTGTGTGCCATTTTAGTTTATTTTCTGTTGATAACCATAAGGTATAGCTACATTTGCACCATTAGTAAATTTGATATAGTCAAGTCTACATTCAGAGTTAACCCTTTTTGTTCAAGTCTCAATTTAAAATAATCTACTAAAGTTTGTTAAAGGATAATATCAAATTTGGATGATATAACTCACTTTTGTAGTAAGCTGCAGAAGCCCAGAACAGGCGAGCAGGTTAAATAAGAAAATAACAAAAACAAATTCACCGTCTGATAGTGTAGAATGTGAGAAAATGAAAGACGAGGAAAAACACCCACACATACACATAAAGTTACAAGCAAGCTATGTTGAGCATCACACAGAAATGTTTCCAATTTATGAGAAGTCTACTCAGGTTACTTAATTTTGCTTTAGCTCTCACAATTACTTATGATTCTCCAGGGCAGAAAATGCAAGTGGATGTAACTATCATAGGACATGAAGGGTTTACCTAAGAGTAGTTTTCTGCTATAATATAATTCAGATTTTGAATCTTATATTTCTTAACTTTTCAGGGCATTTGAAAATCTAAAAACAAAAAACAAAAAACCCTTCTGCATATAAAATAAATTAAAAGCTGTATTTTTGCAGGTACCTGTTTTTCTCCACTAGGTTTTTTGTGGTTCAACAACAGCTCAACAGCTCCGACGACTTCTTTTCTGATAGCATGTAACAGAGCATCTCCAACATAGACATTAAAGCTCAAGAGTAGTTCGATGAGCTCCAAGTTCTCATTTTCAATGGCAATGAGGAGAGCAGTTCTTCCGAGAGGATCAATGCAATTAATATTGATTTTAAAATAAATTTCAGCTTCCTCTAGCGATTTCTTGACACTGGCATAATCTCCCTTTTCCACAGCATTCAAATAGGCTTTTTCTGACGGTGAGAGTTCGGATTCTGCTCTTACTATCCTTAGTGGAATGCGATCTCTATAGGGAGCATTAACATTTCTTTTGTAATAGAATTGAGCCATGTTTCATGCCATACTATTTCTTTGTCTCTGAAAGTAGAAACACAAAACACGAAGATTAGAGTTAATATGCTTTTAAAATTGTTAAGCATCATCCTTCTTTTCCATCTCACAGCGATATCAATAACAATACCATTATTAGTAACTATTAAGTGTTAAGGCTTTTTTCTTAAACAATAGAAATGCTAAATAGCTGTTAATTATGTTGAAACAAATTCTTCTTCTAAGATAAACAAAAAGAGGTTAACATTTGGTAAACTATTACAAAAGTTATTCTAAAAGTGAATTTTATCAGAGAATGCATTTAGAGTTTTGGAAATTATTTACAAAGTTTATAATAACTGTATATACTTTTCAGACAATCACTTTGAAAATCAGAGGCCATATTTTTGAGATCTCAAAACTAGAACAAGGATATTCAAATATATCATTCATTGTCAATTTTGCTAATTGTGGAAATGCTATTGAGATTATGTAATACCATTATATTTGCAAAATATTGTTAATTTGTCTTTTTTTTTTTTGGGTGGAGTCAGAGTTTTGCCATGATACCCAGGCTGGTCTTGAACTCCTGGGCTTGAGAGATCCATCTGCCTTGGCCTCCCAAAGTGCCAGAATTACAGGCATAAGCAACTGTGCCCTGCCCCATACTGAATGCTAATAAGTACTGACATCAAAATTAATGTAAATTAACAACATTAATGTCAAATACTGAGCCTAATGAACATAATATTTTTTTTCTCTCCGTGAGTTCATTGACGGGGGAAAAACGCGTACTGAAAATATTAATCATCAAGATGAGTCTCAGCAATTCAATTTTCAAAAGAATAATTGGAAAGGATTAAATGGAGAGATAATTTATCATAAAAATGCTATTGTCTTCATTCTACTGCCTTTATAAAATAACAATAAACCACAGGCAGGAATGTATTTATTATAAAATTTATTATTTGAAAGTTGGAGTAAGAACATAGTTGAATATGAGAAAATTAATTCAAATAAATGAAAGCTCATCTTACAATAAATTAACAAAGGTGCTGGAAAGTATGTTGATCTAGTATCATCCTAGTGATAGAGATTCATAGAAAAAAGTATTACTTCTTGAGTATGATTTATTCATTGCTGTTAGTTCCTCATACATACTTATTATCTAAATTATTTTTCTATGTTATTTAAATTGAATTCACATATTTATTTGCATATGTTTGCTCTGCAAAATTAAAATTCAAATACTTAGGGTATTCTAAGTACTTAAACATGCATATTCTTTTTAATTGATCTTTTTAACCCTAATCATTTTATGAGTAAATTAATTTGACTTGAATAACGTTTTAACCATAGATTAAGCATGAATTACATTAAAAAACATTATTATATTTAATAATATTGTCATTTTGGGAAGTTTTACACTATTTGTAAATTACCTCAATTTATCAATAATTTTAATTATCAAGGAATTAAGTTTTACACTTTGACATCCAGATAATTCATCATAATTTCTCAAATATCTAGGTGTAAGAGCTAATAAGAGAAACTATTATTTTATAATTTGTATCTCTCTGTCATGTTAAACATAGCATTTTGTAAAGATACCGTCACAGACCAAACAAAAAGTGAGTGTTCAATATGGATTAATTTTAGATGTGTAAATTACTTGAAGCCTGATTGTAACCTCAATACTTTGGGGATGTTTTAACTCACTCTAGAATAACAGGACAATTTAATATTCCTCCAATATCACTAAAACTTGAGTAAATCCATGTGACTATGATTCTATCTATGTCATTGTAATTATCTGAACCTGAATGCCATTTTCTGCATCAGTGATGCCATTACAATGTTGACCTTGGAGAAAGGTGGCTGACACTCCCTTCCTCAGCACCTTTTTTCTGAGTCCCAGGTCAGAGTCTGTAACAATGGGTAGGATCAATGCCATGACCTTCACATTGTAATTTTATCAAGACTAAGGCCTAAATGCTTCATAATGATAATGACAGGTATTTATATTCGACTTCAGCATTACACCTACTTTTTATAATCTCACTTCTTTATTATCCGTAAGTCTTGGAAAAATGTATGAACTTTTATTTTGGAGTTGAATTTAAGTTTTCCTACCAATAATATTTTTAGCTTGAAACCAGTGTTTGAATGTAGCTTACCCAAAATGCAGTTTAAAATGAAAATACACATCATTTACACACATGCACACACACATCAGTTCTGCATGTGAATATTCAATCACAATTAAGAATCAGGCTAGAGAATAAAAAAATATTTTATTTTTATTGAGTTAATTTTATTAATAATGCTAACAAATAAAAAATTAGGTGGAGAACAGCATTTATTTTTCATTGTAAAAGTACAGAATGTCAGTGACAATAGGGACTAGTGGACAAAACAGAAGCTACTGGAGAACTTGGAGGAAAAGGGAAGAAAAAAATAAATTAAGCTTATTAGTATCTATTTCATTTAATCCAGATAACCGCTATAAATGTAAACCACGTAAGTTCATTGTAAAAAAGAGTGACACTACATAAAAAAGAGAGATATATTTTAGTCAACACTATACTTAAGAGATGAAGGGCATTTGAGATATTTGCATTAGATAATCTATTTCTCTATCCATAAAGTAATGAAATCAACACTTACCAAAAAACAGGCGAGAAGATAAGAATGAAAGCATTAGTGCTGAGAAAGATATTTTATTAACTTTTATGACCTCTTTCAGTCTCTTCGATTTGAAAAAAAAGTAAGAATTTATTTTAGGAAGTACATTTAAAATGTAAATACTTTAAGTAAAATTTAAATATTTACAATTGAATCTTAAAACACAGGGAGAAACACGCGTGCACGCACACACACACGTGCGCGCACACACACACACAGAGGAGAGAAAGAGAGAGAAATGGGCAGACTTTGATGGTTAAAACCTTAGCATAAAAGCTTATATAATTTTTCAGCACATAGATTTGTCCTTCTTGATTACTTGGGATGCAAGGGTACTAACTGAAGGACAAAAAAATCAAGTTTAACATTTTAAACTGTGCTATATGAATGCAATAGCAAGTGGCAGGTGCTGATAAGGCTGATGGAGTCTTTTGCTGACACACTTATCAGCTATGGAATTGCTACTTGATAGAAAGGCTGTTAAAGAACGTGAGACCAAGTATTGCAAATGTGTTGACCTATAATGTCAAAATAAAAGATTGTTCCTGGTCCTCCACTTTTAGAATGAATTTTGGAGGGGAAGTGATTTCTTCCTCCATGAGATTGCAGAATTTTAAGAATCCTTTCATTTCAGTGTCTCCTGTATAACACCAGAAGTGAAATGACTGATCGGTCAAATTATATTTAGAAGATTTGGAAAAGAGATGAGGAGTTATGGGGAAAAAACTCAACTTCTGAGATGTGGCTTTTTAAATAAACTAAAATTTATTTCCCCTCAATGTGTTGAGGATTAAAAACAAAAATAGAAGAATGTAGAGAGAGCTACAATTTGACATTGATCCAAAAAGAAATCAAAATTGTCACTAAATCTGAAAACTACAGTTTTCTAAGCAACATAAAGATATACAACAAAAAATCTTAGTTATTTATATGAATCTGAAGGCATAGTGCCTAAAAGACAAGCTTAGTTGTACAGTGGATAGAGCAGTGATTTTGAATTCCAAAGAACACAAAGGAAATGAATATCTAATATATAGAGATCTCCATTCCTTAGTATATATTGCTAAAGGGGAAATGAATTTCCCCAAACAACATTTTCTTTTCTTCCCTAGTTGACTGTGCAAAGATACATATTTACAGGTGTGATCCCATGACATAGTAAGAAATAATTCCTATTTGTTAAGATACTATCACACATATGTAAGTTGCATCTGTACTTTGTCTGGAATCTAATATGATATACTGTTTTCCCAAATAGTGCATTCACACTCCATCCAAGTAGAATTTTTTCTTGATGTTGTACGTATGATCTCAATAATCTTTCACATAATATACCCCATATAAAAGCATAATGCTCTGATTTTTGCTATGATTTTGAATTCCAGACCCTTTCCTAATTTCCTTAGGCAAGAAACAATACATATGTTTCAGTACCTGCAAGTTTTACATAAAAAGTATTGCATATTGACTGAAATGATTTATGATTTAGTCTAGTCAAAATTTAACAAAAATTTTCTCCTGTTTTGATGTGGTCAAAGCACAATGAACTACTAAATTTCTTCCAAAAGTTTTAGAGACATTTCTGTAAACCATGAAGATAAGGTTATATTACTCAACAACAACAAAAGTACTCTACTAAAATATTTTGACATATTATCCTAGGATTTTAAAGATGAAAATCAAGATTATACTTATTTTCAAGATTCAAAATTCAAGCCCCTTAGATTTAACAAGTGCCACCTAAAAATCTAAACTCTTTCTCCATTTTAATTTCTTTTAAATTATATTTTCTCATTGTCTTTGTGGTGGTGTATTCCCATTTTTAAAATACACATATTGAGGGAAATGGTATAGGCAGGGCAACAAATGTTCTTTAGCTGGATTTTTACCTCATGGGATTTAGAAAACATATGTTCAAAAAATAATATGTAATAGTCAAAGTTTGAAACTCTACCCTGAGAGTTAGAAAATATGCATCAATCCATTACTCTTTTTTCCTCTGAATTCAAAGGAAAACATGTTATTTCCTCCTTCCAGCAGCTAATCTTGATGTCTGAGCTTCCATCCATTCCCATTTCTCTATATTTAACACCAACCTTCACCCTGTTTCATACCTGAAGACTCTTTCTGCAAACCGTCTTCTCTTCACACCACAAATCTACTTAATTTTCATTATTTTTAATTGTAATTATCTTTGGTAATTCTCTCTGTCCTAGCTCAGATTTTCTTGACTTTATAAACTTCAAGCTCATCTTCCATTTACTCATTTATTCTCTCTAACATGGTGCTTATCCTCATAATGAATAAATTTTATTTTTCTTAATCATGTCAAATACATTTGGCTCTTCTCAAGGCTATGAGTTTTCAGTAGCCGCTAGTGACAAGGCTGCTGAAATGAAACTGGTCCTGCCTTGGGCTCTGTGCTATCCACCTCCTACCTCAACATCACCCTTCTCTCAGTAGTTTCCATGGACTCTTTTTCTTCTGTCCAAAGCTGAAATATTGATATAACCCCTTCTTGTGGCTTTTTCCTTCATCGATTCCTCTCCTTATTCTTATCCATCACTTGCTGTTTAAAACGTTCCAGGAAGACCATACATATGTTTTAAAATATCTTATGAAATCTATGTTGCCAGACCACACATCTCCTTTAAGATCTGGACTTCTCCTGTCCAAGATGGTAGCCATTAGTCACATGTGCCTATTTAAATATAAATTATAGTTAAATAATATTAACAATCATTTATTTCTATGTCTTACTGGGCAGATTTCAACTGCTCAGTAGCATTCCCTCACTACAATGTTGATGTACTTTATATCTTCGTCATCTTTTACACAGGCTACAGCAATCTCTTTCCAAATAATCTTACTAATTTTAGTCTTTCATACTTCTTGTTCATCCTCCACAATGCCACATACCTAATCTTCCTAAGATGCAAATCTGATCAAATTACTTTCTCACTTATTGCCTCTGAAAGGCTGATAACCATTCACAGGTCAAACACAAACTTATTATGGAATACTGATCCCTCCGTGATCTGGCTTCCAAGTTTGTCCCAGCTAAGCTTATTTTATACTGCCCAAAATACTAAACTACTTGGCTACTATAACTCTAAACCTCTTATACCGCTTTTTACAGTCTGAGTGCCTTTCCTTCCCTTGAGCACTTAGCAACTCCTGTGGGGTTTTAAAACCTTTCTGAAGCATCATAGCCTCTGATGATGTCTCTTCCTCTCAAGGCACAGTTATGTGGCCCTTTTTATGCAACTTTATAACCCTGTGAATCTATTAGATTTAGAATATTTCTTGCTGGTGTGTATACAAGAGTTGTGACTTAAATAGTTCTGCATCAGTGTTCAAAATTTTTTGGTGAATCAATGAATTAATTATTACAGTCTTAGAGTTATTCCTCTGCCATTTTAGATTAAATAAATAGGGCCAAATTGTCTTGACCACTTGCCTAAAATTGTTTTAGCAATTCCAGTCAATAGCTAATAAGCTTTCAAACCACCTGTGCAAAATACTTTTTTTAACCTATTTTTCTTTTCTGTGCATCTTTACCACTAAACTTTTGACAGCTGGAGAAAATACAACTGTAATGTATAAATCAACACATGAATATCTCATGGCTCAGAGACATGTTTCTCACTTTTACTGTCTAAGATCTTCAGAATGGCTCAAGACTTTAGTAATTTGCTGACATTTACAGGGGAATATAAGCACAGAGGGAAAAAATCAAGACATCTTAGAAAGCAATTTGAGTATCTTAGAATAGAAGTAGAGTTAATGTACCAGATAACAAGAGACTAAAACATGCATATTAATCTCCACAAAATTATAAAAAAGGATAGGAGATAAGCTTAGGAATAAAAAAATTTAAGAAGGAGTAATCACAGGTGCTGGTAGAACAACGCTCGAATTAACCAGTGAACTGGTTATGAAACTCTCAGTAAAATATAAATGTTAATAGAAATAGAGAATAGAAATACAAGGGCCAATATTTATAAAACAGTAGTTGCAGAAAGTGAAAATGAAATAATAGAATATAGGGACTACTTTTATTAGTAGTGACCAACAACTCTCGTAGTTATGAAAAGATACATAAGACATCAGAAAGAATCCATAGCGCCACACTGAATATGTAAGAACAACTCCCTTATGGACAGAAAATATTCTCAAGGAGGAGGAAAAAGAGCATATCCCCTATGAGATGGCAATCTCGCAATTTATTAAGAATAGCAATGTCAACATTAATTAGTTATTTATTCCCTAAAAATTTTGCCCAGAAAAGACTGTAAACCAATAACCACTATTTACATATAAATAATCACTATTTACATCAATAAATTTCTGCATGTCTCTTTAGCTGAGATTATATTTTGCCCTAAGTAAAGTTACTTATCAAGACTCTCTTCAGAAGTATCTTTCTGCTAAATCCAACAATCATAAACTATTAGGTCACAAAAATTGCCTCATCCTAATCATTTTCCCACCTTAAAAGATCAACCTGAAACCAACTGAGCACAGGCCAGAAAACTCTATACCCTGACCCCTTTGGTGACAGGGTAAAATTTAGTCAAAATGACACTCTTCTTTACTGTTGTGAGTTCTAATGAACTTAGCTTTGCTTTAGTAGACGTTTGTATGATTTGGGGAGTTCAATATATAAAGAATCAGGTTAATATCATACCTCTTAACAGTAAATTTGGAGGCAATAAAATAAAGAGGTATTGCTTTTGAAAATAGGGAAGAAAAAACAGAAGCTGTAATTTTATATTTTACTAAAATTATTTAAGTGCAGGAAAGAATAAAAAAATTAGTCTCATATATATGACCTCAATTTTTTCCTCAAAGACCATGTTTGGACATAGAAGTACACTATAAGAAAATATAAAGATAAAACAAGCTGGGTGCGGTGGCTCATGCCAATAATCCCTGCACTTTGGGAGACCAAGGTTGGCAGATCACGAAGTCAGGAGTTCAAGACCAGCCTGGTCAACATAGTGAAACCCTGACACTCCAAAAAAAAAAAAAAAAAAAAAAAAAAGAAATTTAACCAGGTGTGGTGGAGGGCACCTGTAGTCCTAGCTACTTGGGAGGCTGAGGCAGGAGAATTGCTTGAACTCGGGAGGCAGAGGTTTCAGGCGAGATCACACCACTGCACTCCAGCCTGGGAGACACAGTGAGACTCTATAAAAAATGATAAAGCTAAAAAACTTTCTATTATTTAAGTAGAGATTTGATGAGATGGGGGAAATTTGCAGGAGAAGTGCTGAAGAGCTGCATGAGGTCAGATGAACAGGGCTAGTCTCTCTGAAACATGAGAAATGATAAAATGTTAGCTATGTGAAAAGGTGCAGAAAAGATCATGATATTAAAGGAACCAGAAAAACTTTGAGGCAAGAGGAACAGGATGCATTGTAAGGAATGACAGAAGGCCAGTTGGTGGGAGAATGATGACTAACCGAAAAAGTGGAAGAGATGAGTCTGCAGAACTAGATTGTAGCCAAAGGATTCAGGGCAAAGACTTCATAATTTATTCTAAGCATAATAGGAAGTTACAGAAGGGTTTTGTGTAAGAGAATGACTGAATCTGATCTCTGTTTTTAAAGATCACTCTCACTGCTAATTGATTAGGAATTATACAAGAGTGGAAGCTAGGAGACCATCTGCCAATAAACCAGTGAGTTTCATCAAGTGTCTACAAGGAAAGTGGACACCTTAACATATTAGCCCCTAAGATTAAGATGTCATAATGACAGACTCTGATGCTAGCCCAATACTCGTGGGGATTTAAAATGTCACATTTTTTTAGCTTACTAATGTTTTTATTAGTGCTCTAATTTAATATATTTTGAGTAATCTTGCTCTAATCCTTATTTATCCTAACCCCTATTATTTTACATAGTTTGTAGAATTTGAAGTTTTTAAGGAATGTATTTAGATGCATATAAAATGTAAAACCAAGAGCACATCCATAAATGTTATTATATCATAAACACTTGTACTTATTTCATCATGTTAAAGACTCACTACTTGTCTTGTTTACAACAAAAGCATAATTTGTCATAAGAAAAACAATATTAAGAAGAAATGTGTGTGGAGGGGCCATACATTTTACAAATAAGCATTAAGATTAGACAAAGAAAGGCAAAATAAATCTGTTACACAAACGACTTATTTAACAGCAAAATATTTTCTTTTTTTTTTTTTTGAGACGGAGTTTCACTGTTGTTACCCAGACTGGAGTGCAATGGCACGATCTCGGCTCATTGCAACCTCCGCCTCCTGGGTTCAAGCAATTCTTCTGCCTCAGCCTCCCGAGTAGCTGGGACTACAGGCACGCGCCACCATGCCCAGCTAATTTTTGTATTTTTAGTAGAGACGGGGTTTCACCTTCTTGACCAGGATGGTCTCGACCTCTTGACCTGGTGATCCACCCACCTCAGCCTCCCAAAGTGTTGGGATTATAGGCTTGAGCCACTGCGTCTGGCCAACAGCAAAATATTTTCAATCTGTCCCACCACAATCAGATCCTGTGGCCCGTAACTGACCTCTGGTTTCTAAAGTTGTGTATGTGAGTGGATGCGGATGTGGATGTGGATGTGCAAACAAAAAAAGAAATAAAATGCTTAAATTTGGAAGCAGATATAGAATTTTTGATAAATATATGATCCTTCTATTTAAAAAAAAATCACTTGGACCAATTAGGAGATTATTGCAAATATAAGGAAAGAAACTCTGTGGCTTAAGCATTGCTGCTGTTTTGTTGTTGCGGTGGTGGTGGTGGTGTGTGTGTGTCTATGTGAGGGAAAAGGCCAGAGACAGAAATAATTGAACACATACTGCAGAGTAGTGTATTAGCAGGGAAGCATGACAAATTGGAGTCAGGAATGGAAAAATAATAAGTGACGCTGAGACCACTGCTTAGAAGTTTTGAAAATAATTATTTTGTAGCACCATGAGAATGGTTTCTAAGTAGATTTTAAAGTTAAATATTAAAGCATGTAAAATGATAAGAAAATATCAATAAATATTAGTCTATCCTTTTGATGGAGAAGAGTTTTCCTAAGTAAAAACAGTTAAGAAATGACTGTGGAATACTCACCATATGCATACATAGCATTTAAAAGTTCTTAGTACTACAACCTAACACATAAAATTAAAACACAAAATAACTAGGGAAATTATTCTAAATACATAAGTTTACTCAGTATAAAAGAAAAAAACACTAAGATTCAAAGAGTATAATGAACAGTCCCCTCAGAGAAAAAGAAATATAAGTAGAAAATATTTGACAAAGCATTCAACTTTGATGACCTCTAAAAGCTGAGAAATCTACCAACAAGATAAAAGCTATTGTGTGCCAAAGGTGATCAGATTACAGAAAAAAGAAAACCCAGTACTAAAAATGACGGAGTTAAAGAATTTCTTCATAAATTGCTGCTGGTGGTTAAACTGCAGGGAAATTGGAAGTATATGGTCATTCTTTTGAAAGGTTCAAGTCATTTACACTAGGAATACCTCCTTCCAGGAATCTACTCTAGAGTTGTGTGGTAAAAGACAGGTAATATAGGCATCAAAGTAAACATAACTCTGCTATTCATTGTTGGGAAAAAAAATAGAGAAACTCAAAAGCAAATAATAGACAATTAGTTCAATGAAGTTCTGAATATTTATTTAACAAAAATTTTCAGGTATTAAAATAATACCTAATGCATTTTACTGTCACAGGAAAATAATCATACGATGATAAGTGGTAGTCATGGTTAAAATTTTAAAACAGAAGAATGCATCTGTAATGATGAAAAAACTTATACTAACGAGGCAACTATGGTAATAAGACATGTTACATATGAGTAATTAGTGATCTTTTATTGTTTAATAATGGTAACATAATACATCTTGATAAAAAATAAATACTCATCACAAAATAAAAGTATATTTTGTTAAAAGGAACACTCAGCTGTTCTTAATAACTAGCAGGTTTCTCAGATTTAAAAGATATTTGACTTGTTTTTGATGACTTTAAAAGCTAACACCAAAACTAGTAGGTAGAAATTATAAAGAAAAGCTCATCAAAATGTGAATTTTTAATACTATAATAAGACTTGTCTAAAAATTAAATACTTTATCTCAGAGGCTAGGAAACTTCCTTTTGCCAGCAACATTCAGACATCGAAACTTGAAAGGAATGTGGTAGAGAGAATTCAATAACCAGATGGGGAGCTAAACTGGATAATCTTCTGTGAATATTAACACTGTGATTCTATTTGTCTCTGCTTTTGTCATTGTCTCTGTCAACAAACCATGTGACCTGAACACATTACTAACTTTGCACTCTTGTATTTTTCCATTAGTTTTATTAAATAATCTGCATGCTTCAGTCAATTTAAAAAATACTAGTGTTATGCTTTGATACATTATTTTCCTGCTCTTCGTCATAGACTGGGTATCTCATCAGTATATCCCATGAGGTTTCCAAAGAAACTATTTCCAGATACTGTAACTGTTCAGATAAATACAATTAAGACAAATTGTTTCAAGTGTATTTATTTTATAACTAAAAAAAAAGTTTTGTTTGTGTGTTTGTTTTTGTTTTTTTTTAAGGAGAGAAGGAGAGAAGGAAAGAGGAAGAAAAAGAGGGGGAGAGAGAACAGGAATATTGCTTTATTCTAAAAATGGGTATTAATAATGGCCGATCAATATTTTGTGTATTTAAAGTGGAGAGCTCTATAAATACTTATTAAGTTTACTTGTTCCAGATCTGAGTTCAAGTTCTGGATATCCTTATTAATTTTCTGTCTTGTTGAGTCTAAATCTCTTTATGGGTCTTATGTATCTGGGTGTTAGGATTGTTAGCTCTTATTATTGCATTGATCTTTTTACCACTGTATCTTTGTTGCTTTGAAATCTGTTTTATCAAATGCGAGAATTGCAACTCCTGCCTTTTGCTTATTTATTTATTTTTGCTCTCCATTTGGTTGGTAAATCTTTCTCCAACCCTTTGTTTTGAGTCTTTGTGTATCTTTGGATATAAAATGGGTCTGGATGTAGTATACCGTTAGGTTTTGGCTGTATCTTTTGATTGGGGGATTTAGTCGATTTAAATTTAGGGTTACTGCCATTTGATGTTAACTGGCTATTTTATCCATTCGTTGCTGTAAATTCTTCTTTATGTTGATGCTCTTTACTTTTTGGTATATTTTTAGAAAGGCTAATACTGGTTGTTCCTTTCTGTGTGTAATGCTTCTTTCAGAAGTTTTTGTAAAGCAGGCCTGGTGGTAATAAAATCTCTGAGTACTTGCTTGTTCATAAAGGATTTTATTTTTCCTTCATTTGTGAAGCTTAGTTTGGCAGGATATGAAATTCTGGGCTGAAAGTTCTGTTCTTTAAGGATGTTGAATATCAGCCCCCACTCTCTTCTGGCTTGTAGGGTTTCTGCTGAGAGATCTGCTGTAAGTCTAATAGGCTTCCCTTTGTGGGTAACCTGACCTTTCTCTCTGGCTGCCCTTAGTATTTTCTCCTTCGTTTCAACCCTGGTGAATCTAACGATTATGTGCCTTGGGGTTGCTCTTCTTGAGGAATATCATTGTGGTGTTCTCTGTATTACCTGGGGTTTGAATAGTGTCCTGTTTTGCTAGATTGGGAAAATTCTCCTGGATAATATCCTGAAGAGTATTTTCCAGCTTGGATTCATTCTCTCCATCACATTCAGGTACACCTATCAAACGTAGATTAGGTCTTTTCACATAGTCCCATATTTCTTGGAGACTTTGCTCATTCCTTTTTATCCTTTTTTCTCTATTCTTGTCTTCTTGTTTTATTTCATTAAGTTGGTCTTCGACCTCTGATATCCTTTCTTCTGTTTGATCAATTTGGCTATTCAAACTTGTGCATATTTCACTAAGTTCTCGTGTTGTATTTTTCAACTCCGTTAGTTCATTTATATTCCTCTCTATATTGTCCATTCTTTTTAGCATTTAATCAAACCTTTTTTCAAAGTTCTTAGTTTCTTTACATTGGGTTAGAACAAGTTCTTTGAACTCCCAAAAGTTTCTTATCATCCACCTTCTGAAGCCTACTTCAGATAATGGAACACAGTCCTTTTCCATCAGGGTTTGTTCCGTTGCTGATGAGGAATTGCAATCCCCTGTAGAGGGAGAGGGGTTCTGATTTTGGGTATTCTCAGCCTTTTTAGGCTGGTTTCTTCCCTTTATTATGAATTTATCCATCTGTTGTCTTTATAATTACCGCCTTTCTAATTAGGTTTCTGAGTGGATGTCCAATTTATTGATTCCCAGTGCTGGAATCCGAGCAACCCACTGCGCCGGCCAAAACAGCAGCGATAAGATTGATGGTGCTCGTCTGCCTGGGAATCTCTGGTCTGGCTTCCTTCCTGAGTCTGCAACAAGCAGCTCTGCCTTCCCAGAGCTCCAAACACTGGTCAGTAGGGGAACCAGTCCCGTTTACTCTGCATGAAGAGCTTCTGCGCTGAGGCAAAGGCAAAACCGGTGAACCAGCCACAAGAGTCGCGCTGTCGACCCATGGGGCTCCTCCACTGGAAATCTTCTGGTCCGTGAGCGACGAAAATTCATCTGAAAGTGTGGCGTCCTCTCGTTTTCTGGGCTATATTCAAGATATAATCCAAGGTGTGGGAGAGGCTGACATACAGACTTGGTTCCTGTTTTCTTAACCTTATTGCCCTCCATCAAGGGCCTTGCAATGAGGTCGAGGAAACAGAAAATCTAAGTATTAGAAGATAAGCAATAATATGATATGGCATATGAAGCGAGTGGGAGTGGTGAGTGATGGGTGTTGGGTGGAGTGCCTCCTATGCACCCCACATGTAAGCGTCCTGGTTCTTTCTGAAGCCACCAGGGTCAGGTGACAGAACGTCCAGGAAGGCCTCAGGAGGGCCTAAGGTCAAATAAAGCAATGCTGAATCCAACATCCCGGGGCCCTCTTGACACACAGCTTAAGGCTCTGGGCTCATGATCCAAATTGTATGGATGAGTAGGGTAAAGCCTATCCACATCTGGACTGTGAATTCCACAGGAGTGGGGCCGAGGCAGCTGAGCATGAAAACCACAGGGAAGGAGGAAGCAAGCACAGGAGGCCCAAGAGTGGTGGGCGACCAGAGGCGACCCTGCACTCCCAGCCAGAAGGGCAGGGGGCGCAGCCCAGTGTTCCGGTGTAGCCCGGGGTGGGGCCTGCCCGAAGCACCGCCTACGTCGAGCTGCGTGACAATGGGGTGGGCCTCAGAACGCAGGTGCCTTGGCCGGCCGCGGGTCTCGTGGGGGCGGAGCGGCCGACGCTGCCGCCACAGCCTAGGTTGGCATTTGAAAGATTAAAAATCTCCAGGTGGAGAAGACGGTGGCGTTGAATGTGTGGTGGAAGCACTGGGGGTCGAGACTCGAGACTCCACGCGCCTCCGGTTAGCCGGTGGCATCTCCATAGCATGAATTACCTGGGCCACAGGTCCTCACGGAGCCTCGAGGCGGCGACGCGTGGGAGCTGGGCTCGGACGCAGGGCAGGCGTTTGGCGGCGGTGTCTGCTGCTTGGAGCACCTGCCCGGCGAGGACCCGGACGACGGCGATGTGCCCTTGGCCCTGCTGCGCGGAGAGCCCGGGCTGCATTTGGCGCCTGGCACCGAGGACCACAACCACCACCTGGCGCTGGACCCCTGCCTCAGTGACGAGAACTATGACTTCAGCTCTGCTGAATCGGGCTCCTTGCTGCGCTACTACAGCGAGCGCCAGAGAGCGAGAGCAGCGGCCGCGGCAGCTCCTTGTCGCTGCACCAGCCACAGCAGCCTCCGCTGGTCCCGACGAACTCTGGGGGCGGCGGGGCAGCAGGAGGGGGCATGGCGGAGAACAAACGTACCCGGCTAGGTGGCCAGGCGGCCCGGCACCGCTACAAGATCGTGACGGAGCTGGGCGCGGAGGAGGTGCGCTGGTTCTACAAGGAAGACAAGAAGACCTGGAAGCCCTTCATCGGGTACGACTCGCTCCGCATCGAGCTCGCCTTCCAGACCCTGCTGCAGGTCATGGGTGTCCGGCCTCAAGACGAGGACTGGGATGGTGACCATGTTTGCTCCCCCGCCGGGCAGGCCTCCAGTTCCAGAGAAGACGACGATGAGAACCGCGCCTGCGGCTTCTGCCAGCGCACGGCGGGGCACGAGCCCGAGACGGTGGAGCTGGTGAACATCGAGCCTGTGTGCGTGCGGGGCGGCCTCTACGAGGTGGATGTGACCCAAGGAGAGTGCTACCCGGTGTACTGGAACCAGGCTGATAAAATACCAGTAATGCGTGGACAGTGGTTTATTGATGGCACTTGGCAGCCTCTAGAAGAAGAAGAAAGTAATTTAATTGAGCAAGAACATCTCAAATGTTTTAGGGGCCAGCAGATGCAGGAAAATTTTGATATTAAAATGTCAAAATCCATAGATAGAAAAGATGCTATGCATAGTTTCAAGTTGAGTCGAAACCATTTGGACTGGCACAGTGTGAATGAAGTATATCTTTATAGTGATGCAACGACATCTAAAATTGCAAGAACAGTTACCCAAAAACTGGGATTTTCTAAAGCATCAAGTAGTGGGACCAGACTTCGTAGAGGTTATGTAGAAGAAGCCACATTAGAAGACAAGCCATCACAGACTACCCATATTGTATTTGTTGTGCATGGCATTGGACAGAAAATGGACCAAGGAAGAATTATCAAAAACACAGCCATGATGAGAGAGGCTGCAAGAAAAATAGAAGAAAGGCATTTTTCTAACCATGCAACACATGTTGAATTTCTGCCTGTTGAGTGGCGGTCAAAACTTACTCTTGATGGAGACACTGTTGATTCCATTACTCCTGACAAAGTACGAGGTTTAAGGGATATGTTGAACAGCAGTGCAATGGACATAATGTATTATACTAGTCCACTTTATAGAGATGAACTAGTCAAAGGCCTTCAGCAAGAGCTGAATCGATTATATTCCCTTTTCTGTTCTCGGAATCCAGACTTTGAAGAAAAAGGGGGTAAAGTCTCAATAGTGTCACATTCCTTGGGATGTGTAATTACTTATGACATAATGACTGGCTGGAATCCAGTTCGACTCTATGAACATTTGCTGCAAAAGGAAGAAGAGTTGCCTAATGAACGATGGATGAGCTATGAAGAACGACATCTTTTTGATGAACTCTATATAACAAAACGACGGCTGAAGGAAATAGAAGAACGGCTGCTTGGATTGAAAGCATCATCTATGACACAAACACCTGCCTTAAAATTTCAGGTTGAGAATTTCTTCTGTATGGGATCCCCATTAGCAGTTTTTTTGGTGTTGCGTGGCATCCGCCCAGGAAATACTGGAAATCAAGACCATATTTTGCCTAGAGAGATTTGTAACCGGTTACTAAATATTTTTCATCCTACAGACCCAGTGGCTTATAGATTAGAACCATTAATACTGAAACACTACAGCAACATTTCACCTGTCCAGATCCATTGGTATAATACTTCAAATCCTCTACCTTATGAACATATGAAGCCAAGCTTTCTCAACCCAGCTAAAGAACCTACCTCAATTTCAGAGAATGAAGGCATTTCAACCATACCAAGCCCCGTGACCTCACCAGTCTTGTCCCGCCAACACTATGGGGAATCTATAACAAATATAGGCAAAGCAAGCATATTAGGGGCTGCTAGCATTGGAAAGGGACTTGGAGGAATGTTGTTCTCAAGATTTGGACGCTCATCTGCAATACAGTCATCTGAAACATCAAAAGACTCAGTGGAAGATGAGAAGAAGCCAGTTGCCTCACCTCCTGCCACCGCCATGGCAACACAGGCCCTTCCACATAGCAGTTCCAGCTTCCTTGATACTGCATTGGAGTTGGATCACAGGATTGATTTTGAACTCAGAGAAGGCCTTGTGGAGAGTCGCTATTGGTCAGCTGTCACGTCACATACTGCCTATTGGTCATCCTTGGATGTTGCCCTCTTTCTTTTAACCTTCATGTACAAACATGAGCACGATAATGATGCAAAACCCAATTTAGATCCAATCTGAACTCTCAAAGGACATGAATAGCCCAAAACTGACTTTTTTTTCTATTAAAATATGTGTCAAGATATGGAGATTTCAGGGTTAAAGTTTATTTCAGATTGGTTTAGGGCAACAAATATTTAAATTTAAAAGCACTTTATTTAAAAAAGAAAAAGATGTTTTCAGTCCAGAGAAGTTATTTACAGTTTCCCTTATTTTAATTATGAGTCTGATAAAACCTTCTCCAGAGAATCAAGACCTAGAAGTGAAGAAGGTTTGGGTAAACTGCATGTAAAGGCTACAAATCACAATCTGATTCCTCCCAAATATAAAGGCAGATGGAACCTAATGTATTAACCAAAGTATGTTGTAAATTAAAAATGGTCAAGGTTCAGTGTATTCTCTATAAAGATTACAAGGTGGTATCATTGTTTCAGATTTCTATGAAGGCTTCCATTTTTACATCCCTTTGAAAGAATATAACAGATTTAAAATGTTTTGAGTTTTACTTGTTTAGAAAAACTAATGCTTAAAACAATATTTGAACTACTGTATTTATAATTTATTACCTCTGATTGCTTTATTTCAATGTATGAGACATTATTTTTTAATGTTTGCTGTGAACTTAATTTAAGAACCAGATTTATTTTTTCTAGTCTTAAACACCTTTTTCTCAGAACTCCATCTTTGTACTCTTCAGATGAATATATAGACACTGTGGCATACTTTTCTTTTACGTTAAAAACTTATGGCTTCATACAACACTAGTTCAACTTTTTAAATAAACTTTTTATTATGTTAAAAAAAAAAAAAGAATCCTGCTTCCTCCTCCCAGAATTCCTTCCTTTCACACAGTCATTCGGTAAAACATCTGCTAATTGTTAAACACTGACCAGAGAGAGGACATTATGAAGTGGAGGAGGAGCCTTGTTGACAGTCAATGATAAATACCTTGTGGCAAAGTCTTCAGTTTAGACTTGAGCAATGCTTCTGGAGGATTCAGAAAAGAAAGCAGCAAAGCTCTACCTGGCAGTGGGGGGAATCAAGGATGGTGGGGGGAGTGGAGAAATGCTTGCTGGAGGAGGTGGAGCTTCACCTAAGTGTTTAACAATTAGCAGATGTTTTACCCAATGACTGTGTGAAAGGAGGGAATTCTGGGAGGAGGAAGCAGGATTCTTAAAGAAATGGAGATACAAAAGAGTTTCCCATTTTATGGTAGTTTCTGCTTCTAAAATAATTGCTTTTTTTTTTCCTAACCAGTCCTACCAATACATAACAACTTTCCTGCTGTATCTTTTAAAATGTTTTGCTACCTCATCTAATCCTCTTCTAATTTATTTAGTGACCCTCATTATTTTTGACCAAATGGTGAACTTTCTGGTGATTATAGACATTTGGGAATATGGAAGCACTATGCAGTCACAGGAGAAGTAATATGTTTCTGTGGCTCAGATAAGTTCAATAACTCCCTCAAGGTCATACAGTTACTAAATCTTGCATCCAGAAGATTCAGCAAAATATTAGCAATGAAAATGGTGATGGTTTCAGTGAGAAATCAGTGTCAGATGTGGTAAAAACCTTCAGGCTAAATTCGACCCACATTTCCTGACAATTTTTGGTCATGGCAGGCAAGAGCAAGAGTTCTATCAGAGATGCTCCTGAGTGAGGCTTGTCTTGGAATTTTGTTCTTGCCTTTATTGCTTAGATAACCAGAGTTTAAGACTTGACTTTAACTTCAGGCACCTGTAACAAAAACAACAACAAAAAAATTCCAGAAAACTTGTTATGTCAAGCACTGTTCTAATTTTTACCTGTATGAACTCCATGAATCCTCAGGAAAATTTTCTGTGGTAAGTACTATTATTAGTGTCCCATGCACAAATACAGAGGTTAATTTATTGGATGAAAGTCACATGGGCTTTGAAAATATGTTCCCTAACTGATGTTCAGTTTTCCTTATTACCCTTTAATACACATTTAGCCTTTTACTCTGTTACTGAATGTCCATTTAGTTTCCCAGTGGCTATGTTCTGCAATTCTCCAGTGATGGAATTACCCATGCAATGAGTCTTCTGATTCTGAACCTGTTTTCTCATTACCAGCTCTCAGGGTGTTCTTTAGAGTCTTCACCAGTACTCCTGGAGCTCCCCTAAACATTAGTATCTCAGATCTGAAGCTTCTTTGAAAATTGAAGCCTGGCTGCAGTGTTGATCTGTAATATTCAAGGTAATGGAGTCAGCCCTATTTGTCACTCTCCCATTGGCTCTCCTCCTCTTTAAGGAATATTTCCAGGCTCATAATTGTCTGCTCACTTGTATCTAAAAAAGACTTAAGGGCTGGGTCAGTGGCTCATGCCTGTAATCCCAACACTTTGGGAGGTCAAGACAAGTATTCCTTGAGACAGGAGTTCGAGACCAGTCTGGGCCGCATAGCAAAACTCCATCTCTACAAAAAAATAAAAATAAGAATAAGAATTGGCCGGGCATGAGGGGCTTATGCTTGTATTCCCAGCACTTCGAGAGGCTGACACAGGAGGAATGCCCAGGAGGTCCAGACTGCAATGAGCTGTGTGATCCTATCACTGCATTCCAGTCCCTGTCTTAAAAAATAAATTAATTAAAAATAAAAATAAAATAAAATAGACACATGGCAGGTTATAGGTATCTAATCTGTTCTCATGCCAACTCCCCAGTTACAGACAGTGAACAAATGTAGTTCAGCTGACTATGGATGAAACTAACAAATGGTAGCATAATTTAGTCCTCTGCTCACATGAGGTGTTGCGGTGATAATTCTCAATAATAAATTAAACCAAGTGGCTTAAACTCAGTGTGATTGTTCTGCATGACAATTCTTTGCTGTTATCTGAAGAGCAATTCAGACCAAGTATTTAACATCCTGAAAACACTAGCAAATAGTAGAAGGTATAAATATTATAAAAGGCAATTCCTTCCTTTTGTCCTGAACTTTTAATTTTTTCCTCAATCTTCTCATGTCCTTTGAATTTACCAGTTTATTTCTACACTGAATTCAAACATCAATTATGCAAATCAAAAGCAACTTAAAAAAATTAGAATGCTTAGAATATATTCTTTATAAAGATTCATTATGTATATGGAATTTGGCCTCTCCTAAATAACTCCAACAAATGTAGTAATTACCATAGCAACTTAAAAGACTAGACTTTTTTTGCAAAGGAATTTTCAGTTTATTCAGTTATTTTCCAAGTTCATAATGGACTACTGTCCAGAGAATTTTGATGTGTACTCATCAATCCTGTGACACTTTTTAATGACATTAAAAATGTAATCAGTTTTAATGACATAAAGCTATATTGTGATTTTTAAATACTCTTCCCAGGTATTTATTTCTTTAGTATATTGGCACTTAGATAGTTAAGACTACATTTAAAGCAGTTTTTATCAACAGGTATGATAGCATTTTGTTTTTTAAATTTAATTACCTCTATGCCTTGGTGTGTTTAGCAGATATAATAGGATTATTCACATAAATAGCATAGTGTGTTTTCCATCAGATCTTTATTTAAGCTTTAACTAAATGAAACTAGTGTCCTTTAATTCAAGTTTTCCTCTTATTCTAGGAGTTGACATAAAGTAATTTAAAGTATTGGTTTAAGAAATAAGGAAGAGCTATGTATTACATAGTAGAATCATTCTTTTTCATTCTGGCTCCTAGAGCTTGGCTATTTCTCTGCTTCTTGAGAATCCAGCTGCCTTCAGGAAAATTGAGGAATTAAATTACCCAAATCTACTCTAACAGTTATTATCCTACACCACCTCAGAAAAAATAGCTTATTAACTTCCTAAACAATTACTGATTTATTAAAATTATCATAAAATTATTTATTCCCCGGGGGAAGCTGGAAGTTGATATTTTACTTGTGAGTTTTCCATTCAAAATTAGAATCCCAAAGTGTCATGATACTAATAACCTCATAGGCTCACGGTATGTGATGATGGAACATTTAGATGAAAAGTGAAAAAATTACTTCCAAGTATCAATCAAATATTTTGTCTACATAGTATCAGACATCGGGATGTCTATAAATATTTTATTTTCTTTCTTTAAACAAGATCCTTGGCATATTTTTATTACAACCTGCTGAACCAACTATATAAGTGGTTGGAAGTAAAATTGTTATGCAAATTCTACATTCTCTGTAAACATTTTCGATGTCCTGAAGGTAAGAAATACTGTACTATAAATATATCTTAGTGAAAAATTAGTTTTAATAGATCTCTTCTTTAGGTATTTGATAATGAGAGATTATAGTGAGAGACCACCTCCGTATAGAGAAGTAATCCTTCACATCAATATCTGGTCAATGCTGTGCCCTTGGCCTCTAGCAATGTATGTAGAATCCAACTCGCCCTTTCCTAATTATCTCAAGAATGATCTTATTTTTCTGGTTGATAGTACTTTTCTGTTCTCTGTTCCTTCCACTGCCTCTTCTTGTGTCAAATTCTAGAAATGCTCTTGACTGTCTACATTTTGCATTTTTAAAGAACATAAGACTTATAGTCAGCAAAAGCTTATTTGAACCCCAACTTTGTTACCTTTGTGGTTGGGCAGAATTACTTAACTCAGGGTTGATTTTTCATGTGCAAAATAGGGATAATACTGACTATCTCAGAACCTTGTATGAAAGAATGAAGATGCAATGTATTAAATGGACCATGGGGCTGGGCGTGGTGGCTTACGCCTCTAATTCCAGCACTTTGGGAGGCCGAGGCGGGTGGATCACAAGGTCAAGAGATCAAGACCATCCTGGTCAACAAGGTGAAACCCCGTCTCTACTAAAAATACAAAAATTAGCTAGGCATGATGGCGTGTGCCTATAGTCCCAGCTACATGGGAGGCTGAGGCAGGAGAATTGCTTGAACCCAGGAGGTGGAGGTTGCGGTGAGCCGAGATTGTGCCATTGCACTCCAGCCTGGGTAACAAGAGCGAAACTCCATCTCAAAACAAAAACCAAAAAATAAATGGACCATGGTACTTGAGTCCCAGAAGACACAAAGCAAATACTATTTTATTTAAAAAGCCCTGACCTTTTGAGTCCTATAACTTTGGAATTAATTCTAAGTTTACTGCAATCACATTGTAATCCAATAACTAAAATGCACAATCCAAGAAGGTTCGATCTGAAGACTTCAGGTGATTTTAAACTACGTAAGGATAAAATACTAAATCTTTACCATTCCTAGCATCAAAACTGACAATGAAAAGTGTTTTGGTTTTTGGAGCCAAAATTATTGTGTTTTTGAAATCTTCTGCTACTTAGCCTCGGACTAGTCACTTCCTCAGAGTCTTTCTCTGTGTCAAAGTAGATAATTATGTCCACAGGCAGGGTTGTTGAAGTGCAAATGTGATCTAATGTGTACAGAGTGGATAATATGTAAGTATTCAATCAATGGTGATACTTTCTTTGCATATCACTGCATTTTTAGATGTAAGCACGTATAAATAATTTGTAAAAATGTTGTCTAAATTGGGCGATTAAGACCAACATAAACTGACACATATTCTGTGATAGATATAATTAAAATGTAATGATAATTGACAGTATTATTTATTTATTTAGAGAAAGGTCTTGCTATGTTGCCCAGGCTAGAGTGCAGTGACTATTCACATGATTAATCATGGGGCACCACAGCCTTGAACTCCTGGGTTCAAGTGATCCTCCTGCCTCAGCTTCCTGAGTAGCTGGAAATACAGGTGCACACCACTGCACCTGACTTACAGTTTTATTGTTAATGCAAGAAATATATACATTTATTTTATAAAATTCGTTTCCTGACTACTGGAGAGGTATTGATCAGCTAGGTTCATAGTTTATAAGAGGACTAATTTCTGATAATCTACTCCCATCATATGCATTTAATATTTAGTTGTTTCAGCTTTAGTTTTATAAGATTGAAGAAGTATGATTTTTCATAAAATTAAGGAAAATATGAACATATTACTGATTCTAGAAATATTCTCCAAAATGTAATATATAGATATATGTAGATAGCTATATGAGCTTCTAAAGATAAAATATATGCTTGTGTATAGAAATGCATTTTTACCAATCACCTAATTAATATATAAATAGAATAGGAGTAACAGGACACTAAATAAAAATAATAGCTAAAATATAAACTGATATAAACCATAAAATTATGATAGGATATTGATACTATAGACTTTGTGATACAAATTAATACCAATTTTATTACAGTACATATTTCAAGTAAAAAGTCCCACAAGAGTATTTCCCTCATATTTAATGGTTTGGGTTTTTAGCTAAAAATTAGTAAACTATTTAAAAAAATAAACATTTTCAATATTTTAAATTTATGAAGAGTGATAAATACTAACAAATCACATATACAGTAGTCAGCCATTGATTTTTAAATGTTTCAAATAAGCATTTTGTTGTGCTTCTTTTGACAGGAAATATTTGAATGAATATTTATCAAAGCATGAAGTCAGTCTACATCTTGTTTTTGCCATAAATAAAACAGTATGTCCAAAATGTAAACATATTTTATTGGAACTGTGGAATGTATTATAAAAATGTTCTAAAATTATTTTTCCTAAATAAGGAAAATAATTTCATTATGGCAAATATTTTTAAAAGTGAGCATCCCTCTTCTCTGGCAGAGAATCTAAGTAATCTTGAAAGACAGTGTAACATTACAAAATAGCCAGATTTAATGAAACAAGCAATGTTCTGCATCATCCTTCACTCCACTTCTTCACTCTACTCTAGGTACAGCTGGGAATCATAACTGTACAGCATTAAGCAACCTGTTTAAATTGCATGTGAGGGCAATTATGAAATAAACTTGCATATATGAAATAAACCTTTGTTACTGATATGGGAGAATTAAGAAACAGGTAATAAATCTTTTATTCCAATATCACATAACTGAATATAGTAACCAACCCAAATACTTAGAATAATTAGTAATTCCTTCTGTCATTTATTAATCTATGAACACTTCATTGAACTCCTACTGTCTTTGGGCACTAAGTGAGTATTAAGAAATGTAGAGATACTGCTTTTCCCTTTAAGATGTTCCTATTTTCAGGTTGCAGGAAAAGCACACAAGGATCGAGGATAATATCATCAATACTAAAGTGAGGACATTTAGAAAGATTTATAGACACTCAAAAAGGTTCATAGATAGGGAACATTTGAGCTGGATTTTCAAGGATGGAAAATATATCAGCTCAAGGACAAAAATAGAAGGTCATGTTTGGAAGAGAGAATCAACAAAAGAATAGAACATTGAAAACTGCATGTACAGTTAATGGAGATCGTTTGAGTAGAGGGAAGTTCTAGACTTGCGTATAAATCAATGAAGATAATTCTATAGCTATGTAAAAAGAATATTTTCTTTAACATTTTACTTTAAAATGAGTTCAGACTGACAAAGCTGTTGCAGAAACAGTACAAAGAGTTTCCTTATGCTGTTTAGCTTCTGCTAATGCTAATATCTTACATAAACATGGTTACTTTTAAAAAAGTAGGAAATTACCTTTGGTAAATACTGCTAACTGAACTACAGGCTTGATTAGGATTTCACCTTATTTTTGTCTAGTATTTCTAATTCTCTTTCAAGATCCATCTTAGGATACCACATTGCATTTAATCATCATGTCTCCTTAATAGTCTCCTATTCTGTGAACAGTGTCAGAGTTGTTTCTCGTCTTTCATGGCCTTGATACTTTTGAGGATTACTGGTCAGATATTTTATAGAATGTCCCTCACCTTCGGTCTGTCTGAATTTTCTCATGATTAAACTGAGGTTATGGATTTGGAGACAGTCCCACAGAAGTGATGTGGCCATTTCAATGTATTACTGCATGATAACAACATAACTTAACACTGGTGACATTAACCTTGATCACTTGGTTAAGATTATGTCTTTCAGCTTTGCCATGATCTTTCATCTAATAGAAGCAAATCAGTAAATCCAGCTCATACTCAAGATGAGAGGAATTAACTTTCACTTACTAGGAGAAATTTATTAAAAAGTTTTTAGACATATGTCAGAACCACCAAAATAATGTGTAAAAGTTTTGGCAAGATAATGTGGAGGCGATACAAGTAGCCCTTTTTCTCCTTACAGTTTTGCCCACTGATTTCGGTATCCATCAGCAGCCTTGCATGCAGCATTTCTTACTGTGGTATTCTAAGGGTAATTTTTTAATTTCCCTCATTCCTTCTAAAATTATTACTTTTATTTCTCAAGTAAAAAGTAAAAATTGTCCTCTCCTATGTCCATTTATTTATTTATCCAAATCATTTCTTATTGTCATCATGGACTTATAGATACTTATTTTATTTTTGAGTTATAACCTGATACTATTATTATTTCTTTTGTTGCTCAAACTGTCTCAGCTTTGTCCATTGGGAGCTTTTTCTGGTGGGCACATGTGTTCTTTTGGCATGCTCTCATCCTCTTTATTTTTTATTTTCCTAAGCACATAACCACTTTCTGTCACTACAAGAGGCTCCAGGCTCATCTTGTATTTTCCCTGCTCCAGTCCTAGAAGCAATCTTTTTCAAGGGAGACCAACTTCCTTTTAATAAAGCATGGTATTTAGGAATCAATATCTGGATAACAAGTGTGCTTGCTACTACTGGAATGTCACTGACTAGGCAGACAGTGGCCAAGCTAAGAAAAACACCCATGTATACTCACCCACATATACAGACACATTCATGTTTTTCCATCTATTTGTACACACACACACTCTTATACACACAAAATTACTCTGATATTTAAAACTCCAGTCTAGCACTACAGGGCAAAGAGTAAACATGTAAACAATTCATGTTTTCATTTATCCATTCAATAAATATGTATTAAATAGTAGATATCAGACACTGTAATATGCTGAGAATTATATAGTTAGGGACTAAGTCAGATATGGTCACTGCTTTTAAAAAGTTATATTAATATCTCATGATGGGACACAGAAACAGAAGAAATTTAGATAGACAACTATGAAGATCCATTGCTATATTGGAGGTTGGGGGCTGGTGAACAGGGATCTGAATGCCAAAAGGAGTGAGCCATGAAAAGATGTGAAGGAACAGCAGTGCAGGCAAAGGAAGGAGATAGAGTCAAGGCTCCAAGGCTGGAAGGAACTTGGCTTGATCCATTCTAGGTTCAAAATAAAGGTCAGTGTTGCTGGAGCACCGAGAGAAATATCTGAGTATGTGCATTGTGAGGCATTAAAAAGTCCTTCAATAGATATACCCTGTTTATGTTGGATTTAAGATTTTCTAGCTAATTGAATTGTGGTGCCTGAGGACAGCAGCCGAGAAGCCACAAAATCAAAACTGTTTGGAAAGTTAAATGCACATAATAAGTCTTTGGGCGGTCTGTATCTTTAAGTAACACTTTATGTATTACACAGTAGGCACAATATGAAGGAGGGAATTGGTTCAAAACTTCCAGAGAAGGATCACAGTAATGAAAGCTGACATTTCCTAGGTACATGGTATGTCCTAGACACACCGCCATTTTCTTTTTCTATGTTGTGTCATTTTATTCTCACAACTCCAGGAGAATATAACATTATTGTAAGTACTTTTTCGATGAGGAAACTGAAGCACTGACAGATTAAAATATTTTCCTGAGGTCAGACAACTATTAAGTGATATGAACTAAGGCAATCTGGCTCCAGACTCCAGATGACCTTAGTTCATATCACTTAAGGCATGCTTCCTTCCCACTGTTTTGATTTTTAATCTGAAATGAGAAGAACAGTGGAAAGTAGGTGTCAGCTCTTATAAAAAGAAGAAAAACAGAAATTATGTCTGATTTATAAAGAGGTGTTACTTTTATAGAGAAATAGTGTTAACTACAAAAGTTTTTGTTATATTTTATAGATTGGAGAGCATTTTCATATTTCACTTTGTGAATCTATAATAACAAAGTGTTTAAGTACTTCGAAGTAAATAAGATTATATTTGGTAATTTTAAGAAGCTAATTACAGACAAAGTCAATAACAAATGCATACAGAATTCTAACATGTACATAATGCTTTATGCTTTTAAAGTGTCTTCAAATGTGTGACTCTTTCTTATAACACAAGGAGGAAGTATAGTATATCCATTTTCGAGGTGAGGAAACAGATTGGGGATTAATATGTCCAAGTAATTTCACACATAAAGTCACATAAAAGATAATTAAAATATTTCCATAAGGACATGTCTTAACAACTAAAAACTGTATTCACAAACCGTGAATGAAAAGTTAATTATATTTAATTCTTAATTAACAAAAATTGCCTTGATATTATCAAATGGTTATTTTATTTTTATATGCATAATTATAAGGATGTCATAAATCAATGATAAAATTTCAGATCTGGAAGGTAACTTACTGACCTTTTTCTTTAACCTCCTCAGAATATTCTTTGTGTGAAAGAACTCAGATTCCCAACATAACTCGTGCTGAAAATGTTCATATTATTTTCTTATATGATGCAATGAATATTACAGAGCAATACTTTCTGTTTTGCAGGCAGTAAGTATTATTTTGGGATGGTGTATAATTTAATGATACAAATTTTTGCAATGCAGATATGCCACAGACAACTTATTGCTATCAATGACCAATTACACGACTGTTTATACAGTAAAGAAAGCGTATCTTTAGTGCTGTTTCCACATTGTATATACACCCTGTCCCCTTTCTGTGAAGACTTCACTGTGGAAGTCTTGAATTAGTAACCTACTCTTTTAAATATAAATTCATAATTTTCTTTTCCATTTACAGTAAGAATGCTTACACAGAGGATGGTTTCAGAAGGCACAGTGTCTTAGTGCCTGGTTGGAGAGAAAGTTTTCTCTTGATATTATCTGACCCTGAGGTTTTCTTCATTTGTAGGGTATGTTTCACACTATTTAGAAGAATATGCTTTTGTAGTTGGGAGGTAAATCAGTCTGGAAATTACAAAATACATCCATCATTATAAAGCCTATGACTTAAAATTTATTGTCAAGGGCCTTGTACTTTATGTTTTACAGTGAACATCATGATAGCAAGTCAGTAATGTTAACTGACCTAATGTCAACTAAAATTCCTTTAGAATAACATATTTCAATTAGTTCCTATGTAAAGAGTTTTTCTTGATGTCTTTACTTGTGAAAAATTCCACTCTTTACGCACTGTCTTATTGAGAAAAAAAAAGAAACACATTTTTCTTGGGATTAAGGCAATGTGTTCTTAAATAGAATTGGGAGGAATTAGATGTCATTAAAATCCTGATAGAATAAGAACAAGATAAAGCCAGAGAAAGAAGGGCAAATTCATGGCATAACATTAAGAAAATGAAATATTGATAGAAAGAAGCATGCCTTTATTGAGTTTGATAAGTTCAGCTACAAACCTAAGGGACATGTTTTCAGGACAAAAGACCTTCTGAATAAAAAATATAGGAATATTCTGGAGAAGCTACCAGAGGAGTCAGTCATTCAAAGTTGGTAGTGTATGGGAATATCAAACAATTAAGAACGTTACATCTCAGAATTTTAATCAGTGCACTTTTTTCTTTATCTTTGCTAGATCAAACTATTGTCAATAGAAATACTCCAACTGTTAATATCAATTTTAGAAAAAATAAAAATGCAGCCTCTTGATAGTACTGTATAGAACAAGGTAATTACTAAATCTAGGTAAAGACAAAAGAAAAACTAAGCTAAAATATGTTTGCTGTTCTTGATGTTACTGTTTCCCAAGTACCTCTGGCATCTTACTGAACCCTTATCGATACTATAGAAGCCCAGATATACAGTTGCAATCATATATGCTGGGCATACAGAACTCAAATAATGACTAACTCCTTGGACAACTGCAATGACATTAGTGTATCTGAAAAATTATTCTCCTCATCCCTATTAAGACCTTAAGTTGGTATATGAAAGATTTTGTGCTTGAAGTAAAAATAATTAAGTTAGTCTGAGCGGTCTTCAAAGCAAAACTAAGAGGTCAGCAGAATAATGACAATTATTGCTCTTCCAGTTTTACCTGAATAATTAGGGGAGGGGAAGAAAGAGCATGCTCTTCTAGTGTCAAGTCCGAACATGTAGTGCCTCTTCACACACTGCTCCTAGGTGGGTGCTGGCTTCTGGCCTCTGCACTGCACTATCAGTCTCCTGTGACTCACATGTACTACTCTATTCTTTGAGAGGGCTGGGGTTTAATCTCTATTCCCAGACAACTGTCTAATTAAAACTGCAACTATTATAATGTCCATGACGAAATTTTTAGAAAACTGCTTGAATCAATACATAGAAAAATTATTTCTGGGGCATCTTATGAAATTTCACTTACTATACTGGTCAGCTTCTTTCCCTGACCTCTCTCCTTATTTGAAAAGGACTTCAAATTGACCCAGATGCACACATTTCTCTCTCTCTCTCTCTCTTCTGTCTCATATATGTGTGTAATGTGATAGGGTAGTTCTTCCTAGGCCTCAAAACCCTACTTGCTTGCCATTAATACTTAGAACTAGATCTTTATCTCCATAAAGAATTGCTGATTCTTATTCAAACATTCCATTTGAGCATTTGGATTAGAAATAGATCAAAAGTAAGCAGTACATTAAAATATGGATATTTACAAGCGTTAGAACTCAATTTTAGCCTCTACCTCTGTCAGCAAAGTAATAATAGACAATGATATTAATAGTATTGTTGCTTAATTTGGTTGAAAATCAAGAACCCCACCTTATTATGCCTGAGTCATAATCATATTCATAAATTTCAGTATCTTTTTAACAGAAAATAAATTAACAATATGAAACATTACAAACTCATTGAGAGCAAGACACTCAGTTCCTGTCCCTCTGTCACCCACACCTCACTTAGAAAAGGGTGTGCTCTAGACCCACTCTAAAGCATAAAGGAAATAAATTTACCTATGGAAGCCCACTGCATTGACATATCCAAAGAGAAACTAACACAGACTTAAAAATCTCTCCATCCTTCCAGATGAGTAATGATCACTCATTGTTCTCCTTTGTGTCAATTCTGATGAAATAAATGACAAATTGTTTTACAGTAGAAAAAAGCACCTAGCCAAAGGTGATTAATGAAAATCCTCTGTAGTCATATTTTGAGATCTTCCATTAAAGATATAAATTTAGGTTTGCAAATTGTTAATTTCAGGTGTGATTTTACTTATTTTCAAAAGCAGATTCTTATACCCTTGTGGTTATCGGAGATGTCAGATGTTCCTAGTTATAGACCCCTTTCAGTTTGACAGGTGCTAAAAGGTCTTGTTCCTCTCACACTTATTTCCTTTGTTCTCCTATGTCTTATTTAGCAGAACTTTTCTAAGATTCTGCTCTTTCGTCAGAATTTAAAGAAAGAAATGAATGTAGCTGTGAAGGAAATAATGTTCTGTGCATTCAAAGCTATGCTTCCAATTATTATCCTGTGCTATGTTTAAATGGATCACTGAAGCAACAGAAGCCCATGGTTCTTTAGAAGGTCTTTAATTAAATTGAAAAGAAAATGATAATATTTGCAGGTCTGTCTCAGAAAAGTACGTTAGTATCTGTTTATTTTTAATATTGGGGATTAGAGAATGTACCTACTGCAGTGGCTAATGTAGAAAAAATGGGGGTATCCCACATTAATGATTAAATAATTCTGGAGACCTCCTTATAATTGTAGCTAAAAGTTTGGGGAAGAAATTTTGATGGAACTGTGATGTACCACCCAGCTCCTCTTCCATGAAGACTTAATTGCTTCAACTATAAGGAGTGCAGACAAGAGGCAGTCTTCAGTTGCCAGTCCTTAAGGATTGTCTTGTAGAACTACAGGAACTCCATCCAAAGCTACACCAGTTAGGGTGGGGCACATCCAATGACTGGTTGATGCAGGAGTATAAAGTCCAATCATTGTGCCCCAAATTAGGGAAATACAAAGGGCTCAGCTTGCACCTAAGCATGCTTTGAGATCATCCAAGGTTACTTTACTCTAGGATCACCACCACCAAGAATTCAACCGCTTGTTCTTACCACTCCTGCTACCTTTCTCTCTCTTCCACAGATGTAGATTCCAAAGGTATTCCTTAATAAATACCTAGCATGCTAACTTCCATCTCACAGTATATACAGTAGAGAACCCCACCTGAGACCACCATCCAAGTGTCGTGAAGTTCCTACATGGTAGTGGTCAGACTCACAAAAGGATATCATTCAGAGTTTTTCTTTTAAAAGGGGATTGACTTCTGTATTACAGTTTACATAATTTGTTTCTGTTACCAGATAACGGGTTTATCCAAATACAACTAAATAAATATAATAGGAAGCTTTGGCAAAAGTTTTAATATTTTAATGCTGACTTTCCTCTAAGTGGTAAATGGATAGAGTCACACCAGCAAGGTGTAGGGTTAGAAACCAGGTCAACATAGGATACTCTTCCATTCCTTGGAAAGTTGAGAGTGTGTCCTTACTGACCCCAGTAAATATCAAAATTAGAATAAGCAAAACATGTAATAGAGTTGAGTCTTTTTTTTTTTTTTTTTTTGAGATGGAGTTTCGCTCTTGTTACCCAGGCTGGAGTGCAATGGCCGGATCTCGGCTCACTGCAACCTCCGCCTCCTGGGTTCAGGCAATTCTCCTGCCTCAGCCTCTTGAGTAGCTGGGATTACAGGCACGCGCCACCATGCCCAGCTAATTTTTTGTATTTTTAGTAGAGACGGGGTTTCACCATGTTGACCAGGATGGTCTCGAACTCTTGACCTCGTAATCCACCCGCCTCGGCCTCCCAAAGTGCTGGGATTACAGGCTTGAGCCACCGTGCCCGGCCTTAGAGTTGAGTCTTTAACATAGCTAATAGAAATAGAAAGCTTGCTTTCCCTAAGTTGTTACTTTTCTAATTTTACATCGTTATTCAGGAGTTCTTTTTTACTTTTTTTTTGCAATGAATCTTTCAGATATCCTATTTTGATTAAAACCATTACCAAAAGGCTTCCTTCATGACAAAGTCCCTGTTTTTTTTTAATCACTGACTTACAAGCTATTAAGAAAATCGACCACAGTAATTCTGCCTATCTCAAACTGCAGGCATAAGATCAAAGGAGGATTTCTATAATGTTCTTAAAGATACCTTAGAATTGGTAGATTTTCCATATTGCTAATTGGCATATATAATTATGACATGAAAGATAAATATCCCAATCTTGAAACTATACTAATTATTATATTCTGACCTATTTAAATGTCTCAATGGAGTGTAGACACAGAATGCCCAAGACATGGGTTACATGCTGATCCAATTCATAGTTTGAACAAGTCCCCATTAAAAGATTAAGGTAACAAAAGGTCAGGTCATTTCTAAATAAAAGCAATTACAAAGATATAGGCAGGATCCTGTGGCTCCAAATTGATTAATAAAAATTCAGAATTGTGGGCCCACTATGAATCTGGAGTGAAAATGGGAACCTAGAACACTGATGTAATTATATAGCCCAAATGAAGGTTCACCCTGGTATATCAGATTCAGGCCTTTGGTTCTAAAACTTCCAGCCCTTATAACCAGGGCTATATCAACTTCTGAGCAAGGTCTTCTGGAATTATAACTAAAAATAAATGTGATTGGGCATTAATTAACAACTTTTGGAATTTATATCAATTCAAAAATTTTCTTATCAATCTCTTGACATGACTTGCAAAGGAAACATAGCACAATATAAACAAATCCAATTAATTACCTGAGGTTGTTAGAATGTTCATTTTGGATTTTACAATGAGGGTTTGTAAAGTTTAAATCATGCTAGAAGTATTTCTGCTTTAATTAGTTGAAAATTCAGAATTCCAAATTATCACACCTGCATCCATTTTGGTAAAACAAAATGCTTTAAAAACACTTGATAAATTAAGATATAATGTTATATTATTATTATTATTCCCATTACACAGCCAAGATTATATTAAAATTGTGTATTTTCTTTTCTATAATGTTCTTAAAGATATCATAGAATTGGTAGATTTTCCATATTGCTAATTGGCATATGTAATTATGACATGAAAGATAAATATCCCAATCTTGAAACCATACTAATTATTATATTCTGACCTATTTAAAAACTGATAACAACTATAGATCAAAACAAATAGACTGCCATTTTTTAGAGATATTAATCAAAATTCTAACTGGTGGCTGGATGCAAAAGTTCATTCTTGTTAAACACAAATATATATGTTGCTCCATAAGACAACTTTCTTCTATAAATCTTGAACTGTGAAGTTAGTTAACAAATGCTTTTAAAGAATAAGTTACAGTAATTGAAAATTAAAATACTCATATAAGTTAATCAAACTTTAAAATTTTGATTTGTGGGATGCTCTAATGTAATATTTTCATTGTTTCATAAATGTTTTAAATTAATACATATTGAATTAATCTCCATTTCTCATAGTCATCTTACTTTCCTGTGAATATATACCTTGGTTGTTTTTATGAAAAGCATAAACATATTACTCTAGTTTATCTCTCAAACTGATCTCAAAATTTTTTGTACTCTATGTATTTTAATTACAGCATATATTCTATTTAAAATATTCTACATATTATCTCATTCCCCCTTTTTCTGGTGTCACCACATTATAATATTAATATATTATATTTGCTTACTTTCTTAGGCACTCTGGATTTAATATTTTCAGATCCTCTTTCAAATATATCATTAATGTCAATAACGAAATTGGCAAAATATGCCAAAATACATATCAATATATGTTTGTAGAAGAATTATGATTCCAGCCAAGAGAATACACTCCCACCTAAAATAACAAAAACAGTAACAAATAGGAAAATAAATGAAACAACAGATTTAAAGTCACTGACATTATCGCAAAGGATAGTGGTCCTTGAGCAACAGAGGGAAAAAGGCAGACACGATTATCCCAAATACTACCTTGAGAGAGTTTTCAGGTTGTGACATAGTGAGGGAAAATTCAGGTGGAATCTGTCAAATACCCTGACCTAGGAAGACAGAACCAAGAATCTGGGGAGAGCAATGCAGCTAGACTTCACAGGACAAAGTACCAGAGAGGAGAGAAGTGTGCAAAGGTTCAGACATTTGTAGAAGGTTCCCCTCTAGTATTCAGCAGAGTACTTATTACCGCATACATATAAGGAATTAGCAGAGACCAGGGGAAAAAACATCTGTGAGGATAGCAGGAACAGTGCTTAACACATACACAGGGTCAGGGACAGTCTCTTCCCACTTTCAGAATGGAAAAAACAAATAATTTATGAAACTTTAGGTAGACTACACAGAGGCTCCTGCTTTGGTGGTAAGAAATACTTAGCCCTGGACAAAACTGCTGCTCTATTTCTGAAAATTAATATTAAAATCAAGACCCTGGTCAGGTGTGGTGGCTCATACCTGTAATCCCTTTGGGAGGCCTTTGGGAGTCCAAGGCAGGAAGCTCACTTGAAGTGAGGAGTCTGAGACCAGCCTGGCCAACATGGCAAAACACCGTCTTTACAAAACATACAAGAAAAATTATCCAGGTGTTGTGGTGCACACTTGTAGTCCCAACTACTCGGCTGAGGCAGGAGAATCGCTTGAACCCAGGAGGCAGAGATTGCAGTGAGCTGACACAGCACCACTGTACTCTAGCCTAGGTGACAGAGTGAGACTCTACCTCAAAAAAAAAAAAAAAAAAAAAAAAAAAAAGACCCAGAGATATTTAATTGTTTCAAGTAAAGTACCTGGATCATAGAACATAACTCAAGATTATTTATAAAAATACAAACATTTCTAGCACCCAAAAAAGTCAAATTTACCATATTTATCATCTAATCAAATACTATCAAGCATATAAGTATTTTTAAAATCACCATAATGAGGAGAAAATTTAATGAATCTAAACTCACCTAGAATTCATGAAGATATTAAAATTGGCAAAAAAGGCACATTATGACAATTATTAAAAGTAATGACAGCTACAGTATGTGAGCAGTAAAATACATCGGATCATGGTGTATGCTCAATGGCAGATTAGATATTGCTGAAAAGAATACTGAACCTAAAGACATAGCAATAGAAAGTATACAAATGAAGAAAAAAAGAATATTTAAAAAAATTAAAAGAGCATTAGTGAGCTATGGAACACAGCCAATCACCCTGATATATGTTTAATTGGTGCTTCTTGAAAGAGAGAAGGTTAAAAATATTTGAAAAATAATGAAATATATGTTTTCCAAATTTGATAAAAATTCTTAACTCACAAATACAAGAAGTTTAATAAATTCTAAGCAGGAGAAACATAAAGAAAACCACAGCAAGGCATGTGACAATAACATTTCTTAAATTCGTAGACAAAGAAACAAATCTTAAATCAGCCAACAATTGCTCCTACCTTTGGAAAGCAAAAAAAAGGCATGCCAAGTAAAGAGAAACAAAGATAATTGATGTCAGCCAACTTCTCATAAAAAAAAAAAAAACACTAGTGAAAAAAGCAGTGGAATAATATCTCTAAAATATTGAAAAAAAAAAGTCAATCTAGAATTTTATACCCACTCAAAATATCTTTCCAAATGAAGGCTAACCAACCACAAAGGAATAAAATTATAAATCAGTAACAAGAAGAAATCTGGGAAATTCACAAATAGTTAGAAATTAAATGACATACTTTTACATAATCAATAAATCAAAGAAGATATTGTAAGAGAAAGTAGTTAATTTTTGAGACAAAAACAAGTGAAAATATAGCATGCCAAAATTCATGGAATGTAAAAGCAGTAATTACAAGGAAATTTATACTTGCAAATGCCTATTTGACAGATATCTTAAATTAATATCCTAACCTTCTATCTTAAGAAATTTTAAATATAAAAGTATTAAACCAAAGCAAGTAGAAGAAAAGAAATAACATATATTATAGTGGGTATAAGTAAAATAGAGAACAGAGAAGCAATAGAATCCACAAAATCAGTTATTTTAAACCATCATTATAATTGATGAACCTTTAGCTAAACAGACCAAGGGGAAAAAGAAGAGAATACTCAAATTATGAAAATTAAGAATCAAACAGGAAACACTACTACTGATGTTGCAGAATTAAAAAAACATTAAAAGTAAACAAGTGTACACCAACAAATTAGATGAACTAGATAAGTAGACAAATTTTTAGGAATAAACAAGCTACCAAACAGACTGAAGAAGAAATAGAAATTATTCATAAAGTTGCAACAAAGAAACCAAATTAGTAAATTATTTTTTTAAATAACTTTTCACCAAGGAAAATTTTCATCTTCATTGATAAATTCTACCAAATGTTTCAAGAATTAACACTGATCATTCACAAACTCTACCAAAAAACAGAAGGAACACTTTGCAACTCATTTTATGAAGGCAGAATTATCCTTACACTGAATACAGACATTATAAGAAAAATCTACAAACCAATATGTCTATGAATAGAAATACAAACAATTCTATGCATAGTGCAAAGACACCAAATCCAGCAGCATTAAAAAAAAAAATGACCATATATTATGACCTAGTGGAGTTATTCTAATTATGCAAGTTTAGTTTAACGTATGAAAAACCAATGTAATACAACAAATCAATAGAATAAAAGAAAAAAACACATTCTCACAGCAATAAACACAGAAAAAACTTTCTCAAAAAAATTCAACATCATTTCGTGATAAAAGTCATCAAAAAACTAGGAATCAATTGGGATTTCCTATACCTTGTATAGGACATCTAGGAAAATGTACAGCTAACTGCATAATTACTGGAAAATACTGAACATTTCATCCCTAAGATGGGGAACAAGACAAAGATGCCCACTCTCATCATTTCTTACCAACAATATACTGGAGGTTTTGACCAGGCCAATTAGGTGAGGTAAAAAAACATATCCAATTAGAAAAGAAAGAAATATAACTCTATTTCAAGATGGCATAACCTTCAAAATTAAGTAATCCATAAAAAATCTATTACAACTAATGAATGGATTCAGTAAGTTTATATGATACAACATTGAAATAAAAATTAATTATATTTTTATAAAACAATGACTAATTCAAAAACAAAAATATATAAACAGTTCCATGTAAAACAGTATCAAAAATAATAAAATATTTAGTTATGTTTCAGTGAAAGACTTGTAGTCTTGCATTCTTTCATGTTTAGTGAATGACTTATACACAAAAACTACAGAATGTCAATGAAAGAAATTATAGGAGACAAATGGATGGCATTTTGTATTCATGTATTGGAAATCTTAATGTTAAAGTGACACTAATCATCAAATTGATCTATAAATTTAATGCCATTCCTATCAAAATCGCAGTTTACTTTTTAAAAGAAATTGACAAACTGATTCTCAAATGTATAGTGTAATCCAAGGGAACTAGATAAGCCAAGACAATCTAATAAAACAGAAAAATTTGGTGGACTTGAGTTGGATTTCTAAACTACTAAGAAACTACAGTAATCAAGCATATGTAGTGCTGGAATATAAGACATATAGGTCAATAAAACTGATTTGAGAGTCAGAAAATAAACCCATATACTGATGACTGGTTGACTTTTTTACAAAGGTGTCAAGAAAAATTTGATGGAAAAAGAACAATCCTTTCAATAAACAGTGCTGAGATGGCTGTATGTATACATGAAAAAAAATAAAGTTGGACCCTTACTTCACATAATATGGGAAATTCAATTCACAAAGGATCAAAGACCTAAATGTTAAGAGCTAAAACTATACATAGTAACTACCTAATGACACAATGATAAGATCTAACCTGCATATGTCAATATTAACCTTGAAACTAAATAGACTAAATTTCTTACTCAAAAGGCAAAGATGGGCAGGTTAGATAAAGAAGCAAGACCCAGCTATATGCTGTCTACATATATGTATCTACCCATCTTGTAATACACATGTAATGACACCATAGACTCAAAGTAATAAGATGGAGAAAAATCTATCAAGCAAAAGGAAAACTGAAAAAAGCAGGGATTGCTATTCTTAGCCAAGCAGACCTTACACCAACAGTGATCAAAAAAGACAAAGAAGGGCATTACATGATAGTAAAGGGTATATTCAAAGAGAAGTCCTAACCTAGATATATATATATATATATATATATATATATATACCCAACAAAAGGGACCCAGATTCATAAAACAAGTTCTTAGAGACCTACAAAGAGACTTAGATAAGCATGCAATAAAAATGGAAGACTTCAAGACTCCACTGACACATTAGATAGATCATTGAGGTAGAAAACTAACAAATATATTCAGAACCTGAACTTGGCAGTTGACCAAACAGACCTGACAGACATCTACAGAACTTTCTACCCTAAAACAAAAGAACATACACTCTTTCCATATGCATGTGACACATACTCTAAATTGACAATCCAATTGTACATAAAACAATCCTCAGTAAATTAAAGAAAAAATGAAATTATACCAGACACACTCTCAGACACAACACGATAAAATATAAATCAATACTAATAAAATCATACAATTACATACAAATTAAACAACCTGCTCCAGAATGACTTTTGGATAAACAAGAAAAATAAGGCAGAAATCAAGAAATTCTTTGAAGCTAACAAGAACAAAATACAACATACCAGAATTTCTGGGACACATATAAAACACTGTTAAGAGAAAAGTTTACAGCACTAAAGGCACACATCAAAAAATTAGAAATATGTCAAATTAATGAAAGGGCATTATATAATAGTGAAGGATTTAAGTCAAGAAAAATGCTGACTATCCTAAATATATGGTCACACACCACAGGAGCACCCAGACTCATAAAGCAAGTTCTTAGAGACCTTCAAAGAGATTTAAATATCCACAACATGAGAGTGGGAGACTTTAAGACCCCACTGACAATATTAGACAGATCATTGAGTCAGAAAACTAACCAAGATATTCAGGACCTGAACTCAGCACTGTCTCAAACGGACCTGGTAAATACCTGCGGAACTCCCCAAACAAAATGACAGGATATACATTCTTCTCATCGTGACATGGCACTTACTCTGCCATTTCTGCTGAAACTATTTCAAAAATTTGAGGAGAAAGGACTCTTCCCTAACTCATTCAATGAGGCCAGTGTCATTCTGATACCAAAATCTGGCAGAGATACAACAATATCAGGACAATATGCTTGAAGAACATTGATGTAAAAATCCTGAAGAAAATACAAACTGAATAAAGCAGCACATTAAAAAGCTGCCATGATCAAGTAGGCTTTATCCCTAGTATGCAAGGTTGGTTCAACATTTGCAAATCAATAAATGTGATCCATCACATAAACAGAACTAAGTACAAAAACCATATGATTATCTCAATAGACACAGAAAAGGATTTCAATAAAATTAAACATTCCTTCATATTAAAAATGCTCAATAAACCAGGTATTGAAAGTAGATACCTCAAAATAAAAGAGCCATTGCTGACAAACCCACAGCCAACATCATACTGAATGGCACAAGCTGGAAGCATTCCCCTTGAAAACCAGCACAAGGCAAGGATGCCTTCTTTCAGCATTCTTATTCAACATATTATTGGAAGTCCTGGCCAGAACAATCAGGCTAGGAAAAGAAATGAAAGTTATCCGAATAGGAAGAGAGAAAGTCAAACTATCCCTGTTTGCAGACAACATTATCCTGTATCTAGAAAACTCCATAGTCTCAGTGCAAAAACTTATTAAGCTGATACAAAACTTCAGCAAAATCTCAGGAAACAAAATCAATGGGAAAAAATTACTGACATTTCTGTACACAAACAACAGAAATGTCAAGCTGAGAGCAAAATCAGGAATGCAATGCCATTCACAATTGCCACAAAAAGAATAAAATATCTAGGAGTACAGCTAACAAGGGAGGTGAAAGATCTGTACAAGGAGAGCTACAAAACACAAAGCTCAAAGGAATCACAGATGATATAAACAAATAGAAAAACATTCCATGCTCATGGATAGGAAGAATCAATATCATAAAAATGGCCATATTGGCCAAAGTAAGTTATAGATTCAATGCTATTCCCATTATACTAACACTGAAATTCGTCAGAGAACTATTTTAAAATTCACATGGGACCAAAAAAGAGCATGAATAACCAAGGCAATCCTAGGCAAAAAAAACAAAGCAGGAGGCATCATGCTACCTAACTTCAAACTATACTACAGGGCTATAATAATCAAAACGGCATAGTACTACTACAAAAATAGACACATAGACCAATGGAACAGAATAAAGAACCTAGAAATAAGGCTGCATACCTACAACTATTCAATTTTTGACAAACCAGATAAAAACATGCTATAGGGAAAGAATGTTCTATTTAATAAGTGGTGCTAGGATAATAGGCTAGCCATATGCAGATGATTGAAGCTTGATACCTTACTCACACCATATACAAACATCAATCCACAATGAATTAAAGACTTAAATATAAAAACCAAAAGTATAAAAACCCTGGAAGACAATGTAGGTAATACTATTAAGGACATAGGAATGGATAAAGATTTTGTGATGAAGATGCAATTGCAAGAAAAGCAGAAATTGACAAATGGGACCTAATTAAAGTGCTTTTGGATAGTAAAGAAAACAAACAGACACTTTAAAAAAATACATGTGGCCAACAAGAATATGAAAAAAAAATAAATCCATTAACAAGGATTGTTTAAAATTCATAGTAGAATGCCATTTTCTCCTGCTTCTCATTCTATGTTTCTGGCATGAATTCTTCATCTCCTATTTTATTTTTTGCCATTTTTCTTCATTATTTTCCTGTAATATATTTCTAAAGCTTCTGTATTGGTTCCTTCTTAACTGATGTGAGTTTTGCTTGGACAAGGTATTTAATATGGTATTCACCTGAAAGAAAAGTACCACAGTGACTTTCACAACCATCTGAACATATTCTTGTGATACAGGGTTTTGCCCATTAATTCAGTTAGTTGTTAACATCTTTCCTACTAGAAAAGAAGGGCAGCTAAGAATTTTCAAAATGAAAAGATCCTCTTCTCCTCCCCTGTCAGAGACAGACTGTGCTTCCTGTGAGTGGTTCTTTACTTAGTCTTGGCTTTGGGTCTAAGACATCAGCTGCCACCTGCAGATGCACCTGCAAACCTAATAGTATGGTAAGAAATAAGATATTTCTGGCATCTCAGGGTTTTGTGCTTAAGCTGTCAGAGGAGTAATTTAGCTGGACTCTCATGAGATCTGTGGTTGTAGGGCCTTTTCTCAATGCAAAGTACTCAGTCTACGTGAAACCTTTCATCAGTTTGGCCTTCTAGGATCTTAGCTGTTCTCCATTTTTAACAAAAAATGAAGTTTATAGTTTTTAAATGTTTTTATTCTATTTGTATTTTAGTCTGACTGATTTTAGCTTCAAACAAGAAATTGCTACTAAGTGTAGTGGTTATGCTTAGATTTTCTGTAACTGAGTTCATAAATCATGATACTTAATATTTTTTATTCACCAGAATACTATTTATCTTCCTGCTATAGTTGCAATTCCCACATAAATTTAGTTCATTTAGGTGAAATATGCTGATACTGCAATATGAGTTCATGCCAATAGTCTATCTGTCCCACATACTACATAAATTTCAGCACATATTTCATTTAAAACATAATCATGGTTTATATATGTTCTATATAGCTACCTTATTTTCAAGATCTGAATGCAATATTGACAAAACATTTAATTTTTTCGCTCTTACCCGTCCTTCCAAATTCTAATTGTTTCCTAACCTAAATTATGTGTTGTTTTTGAATACTTTAAGTTGGATGTATCTTCAATTGATTTTGACTATTTTGCTTTTAGTTAATGAAGTTTGCTACCTTATACATTAAAGAATCACAACTTTGCCCACTGGGTTTTTGTTTTCATATGAATTATGTTACTGAAAGGCAGTCAAAAAACCTAGTTGCAATCACTATTCGAGCTCCTTAAAATTCACATGCTTTCAGCTGTTTGGAATTACAGAATCATTAAAAGTCATTTAGCTACTTAGCATGACAATTGTGTATTTTGGGGATTGTAATGTGACTTTAAGTTTCAATGCAGTAACACAAAGCTAGAGACTAGAAGAAGGTTTGTAGAAAAGATTTTATATTGAGTATGGGATTCTTTACAAAGTACTTAAGGAAATTGGACTCAGTAGAGTTAAAATATCAGCTACTTAATGTCACAAAGAGTTCAGTCCTGAAGGTATCCAGGTATAGTGTTACAGAACTATGTCTTCAATTGATGTTTGGTAAAAAATACACACACACACACACACACACACACATACACACACAGTAGTGATGTCAGCAAGGCAGAAGAATAGGAGTTCTCCAGCTTCACTCTCCTACCTACCACAGAAATCTAACCAGCAATTATCCAAAGGTAAGAAGATAATTCTGAATATCCCAGACCTTGAAAGTGAGTCAAGGACACACCTTTGGATCAAAGAACTGAGAAAAGCTTGATCCCAATGGTAAGATGAATGATTCTCCTTGACTGTGCTACTCCTCTCCCAAGCTGACACAGGAACACACACTAAGATTTTTCCTGAACCCACCAGTTTCTACAGTAGGATAAATAAATTGGAAGCAGACATTAAGTTTCCCTACAATTTTGGAACCCTTTCAGGAGACTGATATCTGTCTCATCCCATGCAAAATATTGGAAATACCCGCATGGCTAGATTACCTGAGTTTAGTTAGAAACAAGTAACAGGAGTAGGGCTCACAGTGACCAGCTTGCAGAACTTGGTAGTTACTCTACATTTAGGCTGATAATGGTGTCAAAGTAGAGAGCCTAGCTGACAGAATCACACTACATCACACTACAGGAAGCATGGTTCACAGGTCTTTCTCCCTTCCTTTTTCCCTTCCCTTCCCTTCCTCTCCCTTTCCCTCCCCTCCCCTCCCCTCACCCCTCCCCTCCCCTCTCCCCCCTCTCCCCTCCCCTCTCTTCCTCTCTCCCCTCCCCTCCCTTCCCCCCTCCCCTCCACTCCTTTCCTTCCACTCCCCTCCTTTCCCTTCCCTTCTCTTCCCTCTTCCCTTCCCTTTCATTCTTGAGACAGAATCTTGCTCTGTCACCCAAGTTGGAGTGCAGTATTGCAATCTTGGCTCATCACAACCTCTGCTGCCTCCCAGTTTCAAGTGATTCTCCTTCCTCAGCCTCCAATGTAGCTGAAAATACAGGCATGTGCCACCATACCCAGCTTATTTTTGTATTTTTAGTAGAGACAGGATTTCACCATGTTGGTCAGGCTGGTCTTGAACTCCTGACCTCAGGTTATCCACCTGCCTTGGCCTGCCAAAGTGCTAAGATTACAGGTGTGAGCCACTGCGTCCTGCCAGTTCATGGATCTTTCAGGCTTGAATCCCTAGCCAGCTTCTCCACCAAGCCCAGATACTCTCATTAAGTTTTTCCTAGGTGAGAGGCAAATGCAGGTCAGTGATTACCTCTGAATAGGTCATCTGGTACTGCCCAAACCCAGGTACAGCACAGTGACTCCACCAAACCATGATACTCTTCTTCAGCTCACATTAAGCCAGCAGGAAAGCCTAAGTCCATGCACATCTGTAAAGCATAGCCTCTGGCCCTGCCTACTTCTATGACCTAGCAGCAATCCTAGATACTTCACCAGCCTTGGGTCTCAGCACATGACCCTGCCCAACTAGAGATTCCAAACAGCAGTACCACTCAGCCATGGAAGACAACCTGCAAACCTGCCTGATCAGAGATGACTGCAGAACCCAGCCAGCAGCTCTACGTGATGGCAGAGTCCAGATAATAGTCTCACTGAACCACAGAGAACAGCTAGAAATACCATTCAACTTCAGAGCACAGGAATCCACCCAGTCTAATTAGATAACCCAACCTAAAGGTCTATCTGTTTGGGGTTGCTATAAGCTGTCTCATCTAGAATTTTTAAACTAGACTAGGTTAGAAGAGGTAGCCATCTCCTTAAATGTGCAGGCATTAATATAAGGACATGAGGATGATGAAAATTTAGGGAAGTATGGCACCACCAAAAGAAGTTAATAAACCTCCACTAATGCACCCAGAAGAAATGGAGAGCCATAAAATGAATAACAAAAAATTCAGAACAATACTCTTAAAGAAATTCAGGAAATTCTAAGAAAGTATAGGTAGAAAATGAAATAAAAATTGGGAAAAATTTATTAACAAAATGAGAAGCTTGCAAAGAAACAGAAGTAATAAAAAAACAAAAAAAATACAGAAATTCTGGAGATAAATAATACAAAAATGAACTAAAAAATTAAATAGAAAGCTTCAACTGCTGACTTGATCAAGTAGATCAGAGAGCTCTAATTATTCAATCAATCAGAGGAACAGCAAAAACAAAAGAATGAAGAAGTTTTATAGGAATTATGGAATACCATAAAGCAAACTAACTTTTGCATAGTAGGAATTCATGAAGTAAAAGAAAGAGTAAAAGGCCTAATAAGCATATTTAAGAAAATAGTAGATAAAAATGTCCCAAATCTGGGGAAAGACAATATCCAGGTACAGGCATCTCAGTCACAGTTTGCCAATCAAATTCAATCCATATAGGACATCACCAAGATACTATATAATCAAATTATCAAAAATCAAAGACAATATTAAAAGCAGCAAGAGATAAGAAACATATCACATTTAATAGAGGCATAATATGTCTTTCAGCAGATTTCTCAGCAGACACCTTTCAGGCCAGAAGAGAGTAGACTGATATATTAATAGTGCTGAAGGAATAAAAAGAAACTGCCAAACAAGAATACTTTACCAAATAAAGCTATGTTTCAGAAATGAGAAAGAAATAAAAACTTTCCTGACAAATGAAAGCTAAGAGCATACATCAGCACTAGGCCTGCTTTATAGGAATTACTAAAAGTAGTTCTTTAAGGTGAACTACTTAATTAAAGGCTGCTAATTAATTATTTTAAAAAATTTAAAATTAAAAAATCACAATGGTATAAGCAAGATATGGTCATACTCAGAATTCTCTAATACAGTAAGAGTGATATGTAAATCAACTTTATCTCTAGTAGAAGTATTAAAAGACAAAGCTATTAAAAATAAGTGTAGTGACAATAAATTGCCAAGAAATACAAATTACAAAAATAAATGTAAATTTTGGCATCAAATTCATAAAAATTATGTGTGACGTTTGAAAGTATAGTCTTTGTATGGAATTAAAAGCAAGTTGTTATCAGCTTAAAGTAGTCAGTTACAGGATACTTTCTGGTAAGCACTTAGCAAAAACCCTCAGTAGTTGCACAAAATATACCAAGAAAGGATTCAAAGCATACTGCCAAAAAAACCATCAAACCACAAATGAAAATGGAAAGAGAGGAATAAAAAATGAATCAAAAAACAAATCACAAAATGCCAGCAACAAGTTTTTATGTACCAGTAATTAAGTGTAAATGGATTAAATTCTTCAATAAAAAGACAGACTGGCTGAATGAATTAAAAAACAAGATCCAACCATACCTTCTGGTAAGAGATTCACTTTACTAGTACACATACACATAAATTAAAAGTGAAATGATTGCAAAAAGGTATTTCACACAAATGGAAACCAAGAGAAAAAGAGTAGTTATACTTGGACAAAATAGACTTTAAGTCAAGTATTATTTTGAAAAGACAAAAATGTTATTACATAATAATAAATTAATTCACCAGGGAGAGATAATAATTGTAAATATATATATACACCCTACATCTGAGAACATAAATACATAAAGCAATTATTAAATTATCTAAAGGGAGAGGTAGACTACAATACTATAATAGTAAGGGACCTCAGTATTCCACTTTTGACAATAGAGCACCTAGACAGAAAATCAGTAAGGAAACATGGACTTGAATTATACTTTTGATCAAATGTACTTGACAGAAATATCTAGAAGATTCTACTCAATACAAATAGGATTCACATTCTTCTCAAGTGCACATGGTACATTCTCTAGGATAGATCACATATTATGCCACAAAACAAATCTTAACAAATTTAAGAGAACTGAAATTATATCAAGTGGGTTTTCAGAGCATAATGATATAAAGTTAGAAATCAATAATAGGAAAATACACAAGTATTTGGAAATTGAAGAACATGCTCCTAAATATGCAATAGGTCATGAATATAAATAATAAAGGAAATTTAAACATACCTTGAGACAAATTAAAATGGAAACACAACATGCCAAACTTTATGGAATGGAGCAAAGGCAGTCCTAAGTTGATAATATTCTAATTTTCCTGATTTGATCATATACAATTTATAGATGTATCAAAACATCACAGTGCACCCCATGAATATGTACAATTCTGTCTCAATAATTAATGAAAATAAGATTTAAAAAGAGGAAGTGGAGATTTGCAACGACATGGAGAACATTGTGCTAAGTGAAATAAGCCAAGCAGAGACAGAGAAATACTGCATGATCTCACTTACAGGTGGATGAAGTGGATGTTATGAAGTCCACAGATATATACAGTGGACTCATATAGTTGAACTCACAGAAGTAGAGTTGAATGATGGTTACCAGAGGATGAGAAAGGAAGATGAAGGAAATGGGGAGCTGGTGATCAAACAGTACAAAATTACACTTTTTGTACCGTTGTAAGGTTAGGATAGGATGTAAGACTTTGGGATCTGTTGCACATAAGAGTGATTATACTTAATAATAATGTATGGTATATTTCAAAGTACAGATGGTCTCCAACTTACAATGGTTCAAATTATGATTTTTTAACTTTACGTGAGTTTATTGCCTTTTAGACTTATAATATGTTCAACTTCTGATGAGTTTGCCAGGATACAAACCATCATAAGCTGAGGAGCATCTGTAATGAAGACAGTACATTTCAAGTGTTTCATCATAAAGAAGATAGATAAGATAAATACGGTGATGAATATATTAATTAGCTTGACTTAGACATTATACATTGTATACATATATCAAGACATCACATTACCTTAAATGCATACAGTTATGATTTGTCAATCAAAAATTATTATTAGTAGTAAAAATATATAATGTATCTTTTTGTCCATTAAAAACTTTAATATAAAACCATTGTATACAACCTGCTATCACAGAATGATCCATAGAGCATTATGGCAAAAAGGGATAGCAGGCAGTGAAGGAAAACTGGAGGAGAAGGAATTCAGATTCCTGACTAATTTCTTTGTTCATAATTATTCTTGATGCCTGTAAGAGCACATGGTCTTGGTAGAGGGCAAATCAAGATGCAGACAGAAGTGAGCAGGCCTTAAAGTTTCCACTGAGAAGACCAGAATCAGAGCAGAGTAGGTCTCTGCAACATTACGCACACAACACACACACACACACACACACACACACACACAAACACACACACAACACACAACACACACACACACACACACACCCTTATCCCATCACCTGGAGAAAGATAAGCCTAGTTAGGAGATGATTGAAAGGTTACTGAAATTATTATCCAAGAGCAACTTCAAGAAGACCAAGGAAGTCTGTGAGAAGGTGGTCTTGGTCATCAGTATCCAGAAAGAAAAGTGGCATCAAGAACTAAAGTGCTTTTATAAGTCTGTGGAGTAGAAATGAGGTGATCTTTTGAGGCTGAAGATTATCGACATCTGCTCTTTCATCAAAAACTACCTTGGGTATAGATAATATGCTGAAGTCCTGCAGATGGTGCCCTACAACTCATAAGCAAGCTTGATTACCTTTTTCTCTAGATGTAACAGGACCTAGATTCCCAGAGTTAGATGAAATCTCTGAGCTTCCTGGGAAAGGCAGCTCAGAGATGAAGTGATTCTGGATTACTATGCCTCCTAACTCATCCCTGTCATTGTCCCAGCTGACATGGAAAATGTGATTCACCCACACCATGAAATACTACTGAGCAGTAAACAAGAATAAGTTACTGATACAAACAACAACTTGGATGAATCTCAGTGCTTGTGTCTAAGATATTCCAATGGAAAGGATGCCTGGCTATAAGGTGGCTTCTCCTGAGGCTTGTTTTTGACCACGCAATGAACTCCTTTCCATGGTGGTAGATGTAGTGTTAAGGAATAGTCACAACCATGGCATCAGACTTTGGGTTGAGGGACAGGTTAAGCCCAAAATACAAATGGAAACTGCCCTTCTTGGACATGACCAACCAGCCACTGAGTCTAGAATTTCATCTAAATCCACATTAATTTCTGAACAAACATAAATGAATTTTCACTCAGACCATGTACCAGGGTCTCACTGTGCCTAAAACAGATCTTAAACTGGAAGACATTGTGGGGAGAAACAGAACAAAAACAAAAAGTTGGATTCTCCAGACTCAGAATGTTCAGCACTAACAACTGAACTTTTACCTCATCAGGCTAGAGCTGAGATCATGCTGTGTTGGGAGCCCATCATGGTCATCTGTGGTGGGAAGATGGCATTTCTCTCATTCACTCCTGCATCCTCTGGCACAGATTAGAATTACAGTGTACATTAAAAACAAACACAGAAGACAATCCACATCTCACAGAGTAAATAAGGTCTAATTTGGATTATGTGAAAACCACCGGATATATTAACCATAAGCTGCAATGATATTGATGGTCAAATCAGAAACAATGTCTCATAGGCAGTTTCAAATGATGTCTTAAATCATATGATCTGAGTCTAATAAAGTGTTTGCAACATCTGCAGAGCATCTTTAATAAGATACATTCTATCAAGATTTATAAGAAATTTTAGCAAAAACAGTGAAAACTGTAACACATGCAGTAGTGAGCTGTAGCACCTTCCAATCCTTTTATAATGGACATCAAATAATAGGAATGAGGATTACTCAGAAAACCACAGGCCTAAAAACTGTCAGCTCAGTGATGAAGAGGTCAAATTGCTACTGCCTCTACTTCTTGTTCAGTTAATAATGTGTTTGCTATTAAATAAGGAAAAGCTATTATAACTGAGTTGGAACTCAGTTATAAGTAATTTGTGCCAGATTAATAGTTTTATCTGTAATTTATTATTTTATACAAAATAGCTTTAAATGGTTAATTCCTGATGTGAAAGAGAGTAATTTTGCAAGAATAGTGTTACTTCTGTGACAATAAAAAATCACTGGCTAAAGATCCTAAAACAGTTTTGTTTTTGCTATATTTATCTCTCTATGAGCCCAATTATATATCTCTACTGTGCCATATGAATGTAATTTTTTTTCTTTTAAACATTTTGACTAAATGTTTCAACATAAAAAGACATAAAAGAAGAGCTTATGCTTTTGACTATGATGAAATTACATGTAGTGAATTAACACTCCTTCTGAAAACAATTAGAGAAGCTGAGTAAATATAAATAAATATGAAAATAAATTAACTTTGCCTAAAGAAGAGTAGCAAAGCTAACTAGGACTTGTGGAACCAATATCCCAGATAGAGGGAAACCACACAGAAATGAATTGACCTTGCACAAGCCATATTTGCTCCCAAGGCATTTGTCAAGGCAACCAGAGCACATATTTCCGATGTCCTTGTGAAAAGGGTTACAGATAAAAGTATGTGCCACATCAAGGCATTTGTTAAAATATTATAGTTTGCAGAGAAAGAAGTAAAACACTTATCAGAAAGCTGCTAAAAATTACAGCAGTATATTCATCAGTCTCACACACAAAAATGAGAAAATAAAATTCATTATTCTAGACTCTTCAGGAAGAAAAGACCTTATTAAACAGTCATGGCCCACAGGCCTCACAGGTACTACAACATAGGAACAGGTCATACATAGAGCCTTGTGAAAAGGGGAAGGAAGAGTGGGTTGGATTTTATATTGTGATCTGACTTCCAGCTTAGCTACAGTAGAATGGAGCATAAGACAAATTTCTAAGACTTTTGACTTCAATCCCTGACTCCCAGAAAGCATCTCTGGAGTTGATGAGGGCCTGGGGAATCTCACTGCACTGAAGAGAAGAACACAAACCTGGCTGCCTTCATCAGCTGCTCATTATGGAGGCCTAGGGCTTTGAGTGAACAAAGGTGGTATCCAGGTGGCAGTTACAGCAGGTCTTGGGCAAGACCCAGTGCTGTGCTGACTTCAGGTCTGATTTAACACAGGCCAGTGCTGTTGGCCACAGAAATGCCTTTATAACCATACCCCCAGTTCTAGCTGGCTCAGCTCAGACAGAGACTATTTGTTTAGCAGAAAGTAGGGGAAAAGAATAACAGTCTCTTCCTGGCAATCCAGAGAATTATTCCAGATCTTATTAAAGACCACTAAGGCAGGACCTCTACAAGTCTGCAAAGAATCTCAGTGATATTGGACTTGTGGCCCAAGTTCCTATTAATAGCTGGAAAGCCTTCTCAAGAAGGATAGGCGCAAACAAGTTTGGACTGTGAAGACTACAATAAACACCTACCTGTTCAATGGCCAGACAACAAAGAGCATCGGTAAGCATCAAGAATATCCAGGAAAATAAATGATCTCAACAAAGGAAATAAATAAGTCATTGGGGACCAATGCTGGAGAAACAGAAACATGTGACCCTTCATACAGAGAACTCAACATAGTTGTTTGGAAGAAACTCAGAGAAATTCCAGATAACACAGAGAGGTAATTCAGAATTCAGTCATATAAATTTAACAAAGAGATTGAAATAATTAAAAAGAATCAAGCAGAAATTGTAGAGTTGAAAAGTAATTGACATGCTGAAGAATGTATCAGAGTAACTTAAGAGCAGAATTGATCAAGCAGACGGTGAGGTTAAGAACAGGCTATTTGAAAATACACAGCGAAGACAAAAGGAAAAAAAATAAGTGAAATATGCCTATAAGATCTTAAAAATAGCTTCAAAAGGGTAAATCTAATAGATATTGGCCTTAAAAAGGAGATAGAGAAAGAGATAGGGATAGAAAGTATATTCAAAGGGATTATATCAAAGAATTTCCCAATCCTCAAGAAAGACATTAACATTCAAGTAAAAGAAGGCTGTGGAACACCAAACAGATTTAACCCAAAGACAACTACTTTAAAACATTTAATAATCAAATTCCCAAAAGTCAAGGATAAAGAAATTATCTCAAGAGAAGCAAGAAAAAAGAAACAAATAACATACATGTGAGTCTCAGTATGTCTGGCAACAGACTTTTCAATGAAAACCTTAAATGCCAAGAAAAAGTGACATGACATATTTACAGTACTGAGGGAAAAAAAAATCCTAGAATAGTATATCCAGCAAAACTATCCTTCAAACATAAATGATAAGTAAAGACTTTCCCAGACAAACAAAAGTTGAGGGATTTTATCAACACCAGACCTATTCTATAAGAAATGTTAAAGAAAATTATTTAATCTAAAATAAAAAGGTGTTAATGAGAAAGAAGAAATCATGACTTCCAGAAATCATGACTTCCAGAGGGTCAAAACTCATTGGTAATAGTAAGCACACAGGAAAACAAAGAATACAATAACACTGCAATCTTGATGTGTAAAGGTCTCTTTAAGTGGAAACACAAGTAATGAAATATTCAAAAATAGCAACTATGACAAATTTTACAAGACATAGATGGTATAATATAAAGGGAAACAACAGAAAGTTAAAGAGCAGAGGGATGAAGTTAAGTGTAGAGTTTTCATTAGTTTTTCTTTTGTGTGTTTGTTTATGCAATCAGTGTTAAGTTGTAATCAATTTAAAATACCAGATTATAAGATAGTATTTGCAAGCCTCATGGTAATTTCAAATTGAAAGTCACACAACATACAACCCCAGAATACAAAGCAAAAACTTAAATCATAACACCACAGGAAATTACCTTCACGGGAAGAAGACAGTAAAAAAGGAAGAGAATCCCACAAAACAATCAGAAAACAAATAACAAAGTGTCAGGAGTAAGTCTCTCATCCAGTGTTAACCAAGCCTGACCCTGTTTGGCTTGAGGATTAGATGACATCAGGCACATATGGCTGTAGAGTTAGTCTCTATTTATCAATAATAACCTTGAATGTAAATGGAATAGCTTTCCAATCAAAAGACAGAATGGCTGAATGGATCATAAAAAAATGAAACCCTATGATCTGCTGCTTACAAGAAACACACTTCACCTATAAAGATACACATGGGCCGGGCGCGGTGGCTCACGCCTGTAATCCCAGCACTTTGGGAGGCCGAGGCGGGTGGATCACGAGGTCCAGATATCGAGACCATCCTGGTCAACATGGTGAAACCCTGTCTCTACTAAAAATACAAAAAATGAGCTGGGCATGGTGGTGCATGCCTGTAATCCCAGCTACTCAGGAGGCTGAGGCAGGAGAATTGCCTGAACCCAGGAGGCGGAGGTTGCGGTGAGCCGAGATCGCGCCATTGCACTCCAGCCTGGGTAACAAGAGCGAAACTCTGTCTCAAAAAAATACACATAGACTGAAAATAAAGGGATGAAAAATATTACATGCCAATGGAAATTTTTATAAAACAAGCAGGAGTAGCTATACATATATCTAACAATACAGATTTCAAGACAAAAAGTGTAAGAAGAGATAAAGAAGGTCATTATATAATATTAAAGGAGTCAATCCAGCAATAGGGTACAATGATTGTGTGTGTGTGTGTGTGTATATATATATATATATATATATATATATATAATCTCCACCTAATTCTAGACCACCCAGATAGAAAAAGCATATGTTATTAGAACTAAAGAGAGAATAGACCTCCATACAATCACAGATGAAGACTTCAACACCCCACTTTTAGCACTGGACAGATCTCCCAGACAGAATATCAGTAAAAAAAATTGAACTTAATCTGTGCTATAGGACAAATATACCTAATAGATATTTGTAGAACATTTCATCCCAGCTCTGCAGAATGCACATTCCTTCCTTCAGCCCGTGGATCATTTTCAGGAACAGACAATATGTTAAGTCACAAAACTAGTCTTAAGACATTCAAAAAATTGAAGTAACATCAAGCATCTTCTTTCATCACAGTGGAATAAAACTGCAAATCAATAACAGGAGGAATTTTGGAAATGATACAAACACATGGAAATTAAATAATGTGCTCCTGAATGACTAGTGCATCAATAAAGAAATTAAGAAGAAAATTAAAAAATATCTTGAAACCAATTAAAATGAAAACACAATATACCAAAACCATATGGGATACAGCAAAAGCAGCACTAAGAGGAAAATTTATAGCTGTAAATGCCTACCTCAAAAAGAGGAAAAATGTCAAATAAATGATTAAAGATGCTTCTTACAGAACTAGAAAACCAATAGCAAACAAAACTCAAAATTAGTAGAAAAAAAGAAATAATAAAGATCAGAGAAGATAAATGAAACTGAAATAAGGACAAAAATACAAAAGATCAGTGAAACTAAACATTTGTTTTTTTTAAAAGATATACAAAATTGACAAACCTCTAGCCAGACTAAGAGAGAAGATCCAAATAAATATATTTAGAAATGGAAAAGAAGACATTACAATTGATATTGCAGAAATCCAAGGGATCATCAGTGGCTGTTATAAACAAGTATATGCCAATAAATTCTAAAATCTAGAAGAAATGGTCAATTTCCTGGATACATACAACCTACCAAAATTGCCATGAGCAAATCTAAAACCTGAACATTTAATAACAAGTAATGAGATCAAAACTGTAATAAAGTCTCCCAGTAAAGGAAAGCCCAGGATCTGATGTCTTCACTGTTGAATTCTACCAAACATTTAATGAAGAACCAATACCCATACTACTCAAACTATTCAAAAAATCTGAGGAGGAGAGAATACCTCCAAACTCATTCTACAAGGTTAGTATTACTCTGATATAAAACTAGACAAAGACACATTTAAAAAAAGAAAACTGCAGGCCAATATTTCTGATGAATATTGAGACAAAAATCCTCAATAAAATATGAGCAAACTGAATTAAACAATACATTAGAACAGTCATTCTTCATGACTATATTGGATTTATCCCTGCAATGCAAGGATGATTCAACATGCACAAATCAATCAGTATGATACATCGTATCAACAGCCTAAAGGACAAAAAACATATGATCATTTCAATGGATTCTGAAAAAGTATTTGATAAAATTCAACATCTTTCATAATAAAAACTCAAAATATTGGGCATAGAAGCAATATATCTTCACATAATAAAAGACATATATGACAGACCCACAGCTAGTATCATACAAATGGGGAAGAATTAAAAGTGTTTTGACTAAGATCTGGAACATGACAAGGATGCCCACTTTCATAAGTGTTATTCAATGTAGTACCTAAAGACTCCACCATAAAACTATTAGAATTGATAAACAAATTCAATATACTTGCAGAATGCAAAATTAACATACAAAAATCAGTAGCATTTCCATATGCCAACAGTGAACAATCTGACAAAGAAATAAAAATGTAATCCCATTTACAATAGCCACACATAAAATTAAATATATATGAAATAACCAAGGAAGTGAAATATCTGTACTATTAAAACTATAAAATACTGATTAAAGAAATTAAAAAGGACACCAAAAAAGTGGACAGACATTTCGTTTTAATGGGTTGGAACAATAAATATGGTTAAAATTTTTATATTACCCAAAGAAATCTACAGATTCAATGCAGTCTCTTTCAAAATACCAATGACATTTTTCACAGAAAAAGAAAAAAATCTAAAATGTACATGCAACCACACAGACCCAGAATTGCCAAAGCTATCCCAAGCAAAAAGAACAAAACTGGAGGAATCACATTACTGACTTTGAATTATACTATAATGCTGTAGCAACCAAAACAAGATGATACTGGCATCAAAACAGCGACTTAAACAAATGGAGGAGAATAGAGATCCCAGTAACAAATCTACACACCCACAGTAAAGTAATTTCCAACAAAGCTGCCAAGAACACTCATTGGTGAAAGGACAGTCTCTTCAATAAATAATACTGGGAAACTTGATATCCATATGCAGAATGAAACTAGATCTTTATCTCTCATGATATACAAAAATCAAATCAATGTGGATTAAAAATTTAAATCTAAGACCTCAAACTTTGAAGCCACTTCAAGAAAATTTTGAAGAAATTCTTCGGAATATTTGTCTGGGAAAAAATGTTTTGAGCAATACCCCATAAGCACAGACAACCAAAACAGAAATGGGCAAATGGGATCTCATCAAGTTAAGAAGTTTCTGCACAGCAAAGGAAACAACAAAGTAAAGAGTCAACCCAAAGAATGGGAGAAAATATCTGCAAACTACCCATCTGACAAGGGATCAATAACTGGAATATATAAGAAGTTCAAGCAACTAAAGGTACAAATCTAATAATCTGATCAAAAATGAGCAAAAGATTTAAATAGATATTTCTCAGAAGAAGACATACAAATGGAAAACAGGCAAATGAAAAGATGCCCAAGATTATTGAACATCAGAGAAATACAAATCAAAACTATAATGAGATACCACCTCATCACAATTAAAATGGCTTTTATTCAAAAGTCAGGCAATAACAAATGCTAGAGAGGATATGGAGAAGAGGGCACCCTCATACATTGTTGGTGAGAATGTACATTAATACAACTACTAGGAATAACAGTTTGGAGATTCCTCAAAAACCTAAAAATGGAGCTGCTGTATGATCCAGCAATTCCGGCAATCCCACTGCAGGGCATATACCCCAAATAAAAGGTGTCAGTATATCAAAGGGGTATCTCTGCTCCCGTGTTTGTTTTAGTACTTTCACAGTAGTCAAAATCTGTAAGCAACCTAAGTGCCCCTCAACAGATGAAAGGATAAAGAGAATGTGGTACATATAAACAATGGAATACTATTCAGTCATAAAAAGAATGAGATCCTGCTATTTGCAACAACATGGATGGAACTGGAGGTCATTATGTTAAGTGAAAGCACAGAAAGCACAGAAAGACAAAGCGAGTCACATCACATGTTCTCACTTCTTAGTGGGATATAAAAAATCAAAACAATTGAACACATGGAGATAAAAGAGTAGAAGGATGGTTACCAGAGACTGGTATGGGTAGTGGGGATTGAGAGGGGACAGGGAAGATTAATGAATACAAAAAATAGTTTGAAAGAATGAAGAGTATGTAGTATTTGATAGCACAACAGGGTGACTATAGTCAAAGTAATTTAATTCTACATTTAAAAATAACTAAAAGAGCATAAATGGATGGTTTGTAACACAAAAGATAAATGGTCAAGTGAATGGAAACCCCATTTTCCATGATGCAATTATTACTCATTGCATGCCTGCATCAAAATATCTTACATACCCCATAAATACATACACGTGCTATATACACAAAAAACTAAAAATAAAAAAATACAAAATGAATAAATAGTTTAACTACAAATAGGACATGGTAAAAAAAAGAGGATTCATAAATAGGAAGAAAGGGCTGTAAATAAAATATACAGATTGCAGCACAGAGAACAAAAATAAACGGAAAAAGCATCAAAAGAATAAATAAAGTGTACCAGAACATGACATAGTATAAAAAGGTATCTTTCTTGGGAGGTCTTAAGAAGGGAAAAAAATGAAGGTCAAAGCTATATCTAAAGAGATAATGACCAAAAGTTTTCTAAAATGAATGAAAGACAGGAAGCCATGTTTTTAAAATGGTCCATCTAGACACATGATTTTATGACCAATGAAAATAAAAGAGTAAGAGGAAACATAAAAACAAGCAAAAAGAAAACACACATCAGCCTCAAAGAACATCATCAGACTCACAGCCAACCTCTCCACAGAAATGATGGAAGTTGAAAGTCAATTGAACAGCATATTGAAAGTACTGAAAGAAGATAAATTTCCAACCTGGAATACTCTAACTAATGAAAGTAACTTTAAAAGTGAGGTTAAACAAAAACATTTTAATCATAAAAAAATAAATTCATTGTCAATATACACTGAATCATGTACTAAAGAGAACTTAATCTGTCAAGATACATGGTGCTCCTAAAGGGAATAGATGTCATCTAAAAGAAACATCTGTGGTATCTGTGATTATAAAAATTAAAAATAAAACTAAAATAGAAACTAAAACATGTTAATCATTATTTCTGAAAAAAAATAAAAAATCATCTATCCAGCTCAGGCTCCCCACCCACCTCCACGCACATGTTTGAAAGATAAACATACTATCCTCCAACTTATTTCAACTTACTTTAGGGTAAGAAGTAAAGACAAAAATAGCTCATCAAACATACAGATAAATATTTTGCATTGCTTTGTCTTACACTTGTATTTCTGGCAACTAGCAAACACTTTCAAAATACAATGCTGCTAAGACTTTAGAAAAATGAACTGAAAGTACTTATGGCATGAATTAAAATTAAAATGTCAAACTTTTAAAAATAAACAATTAACTATGATTAACAACTTCAGTAATATATCAAGCATTTTGCTAGACAGGACATTTGAAATTATTCGTATGGTGAATATTTTTAGTATTTTTCCTTAGGATTATATTGAGCACTCATTTTAGTATAAAACACTCAACCCCCCCACCAATCATGTAATAATATTACTTCATAATGCCCTAGAGGGAATAATAGATCATTTTTTTAAAGCGTAATAGACTAAAGTCGATGTGTCTTCTCCTGTACACAAAAGAACAATGTAATAACCTGAAATCTTTCTTAAAATCTTTTTGTTTAAGCCTTTCTTCACATAAAATTTTCTTAAATACACTAGGAAGAAATGTCTATGTCCAACCTATGGAGAACAAAGACATCAGTAATAGAATTTCAGAAGGTATAATTTAATCAAGGTTGTAATTTCATTTAACCATAAAAACATGATCTTACCACAATTTTATAAAAGTTCATAAATATGGATGTTCATCATATGCACCACCTACATATTGAAATACCCTGCTGTGATTGAGGCAGCAGGGAATGTGAATTCATATACAGCAGCTCCTCTGCCATAAGCCTCCAATCCATGAGGGAGCAGCCTTAGTCCCAGATCCAATTAGACAACTGAAAATTCCCATTTGTAGGACTGATGGAATGCAAGCAGTATGTAGTATTGAAGTAACAAAGGGTATGCGAAACCCTTTGAGCAGTCCAGGTCTTTAGTTTACTTATGTATCTATTTCATTGTATTTAAAATGATCAAGATAAATATCTGGCAGACTCGGAAACACTTCTAAAATCAACTGAATTCCAGTGTATTTTATTAGAGAGTCTCATTCATTACATTAAGTATTTGATAATAATCCTTTTATATATCAAAGATGAGATCTCATTTTGATTCTCAAAAACAGAAGCATTGAAAGAAAGTAGCTTATCTTTTAAAAACTTTATTAAGATAAATTGAAATAATTAGGCTATATGCTTCAGATATACTAGGTTATTCAAAAATTGGTCATTCCAAGTGCTCAATTTGTTTGCTTTTTTCTTAATTGTGTTGTATATTTACTTTATAGATATTTATATTTTTAAAAAATCAGAAGCTAAACTGTTACAATTTTTAAAAAATTTGCATTTGATGTTGCCAATAATTATTGTCATTAACTATTACTCTAAAAAGGGCAATTATCACTATTTAATTATATGCAATATTTCAATTACAGCAACATAGTAACTGTTAAGAAAGTACTTAAATATATCAGCAAGTTCTGCTTTAAGTTCTGATTTTAGTGTTTCATTACTAACTACAATAGAAGGCAAGGCAGTTCTTATTCTTCAGGTTAAAATTGTTGACATTTTTATATGATGGAAAAATATTTATCATAAATACTATTATAATGAAAATTTTTTATTAAAGCTTCTTTTATTCACGAAAGGGCAAAATCATTTGCTGGTTCTCTTTGTTCCAAGAACGTGCTGGAGTGTTAAATGAAAATGTGCAGTTCAGCTCCAAGTAGCTTGCACATTACAAATCAAAATGTTAAGCTGTGAGGTTAAAATGAACCAGATAAGCAAAGAACACTTTCCCGACTGCCAACATTTCTTTTTATACAGCACATGCAGAGGGACATATCTTTAAATATTCTTTCTTCTTCATTTTAGAGGCTCTCAGATGCTTAGAGGTAAGCACTCTGATTATTTTGCATGATGACCTTCAGAAAGCAAAAAATTCTGGCACCATTAGTAGTCCTAGGAATGCAGGTTCCAATAACGTTTTTTTTTTTTTAAAGATGAATATATCTAGTCCAGTCCCTTTTTTGTTTTCAAGATTAAAGACCATGAGAAAGGTGGTCCATTTCTAGGTTTTCAATAGACTTAGCTGTAGACAGAGGAGCCCATGAGAAAACACTAACAGTGGTCCCTGAGAACTTCTAGATTTCTGTAAAATCGATCTGATCTTCTAAGAATCTCTTGAGCCCAGGTCTCTGCTGCCTCAAGAGAAAGGGCTACAGTGGTGAGAATCTAGGTCATCATATCCCTAACTCTAAAAGTGGCTTCTTAGGTTTGCTTCATTGGTTCCATGGGGGATGGGGCAACATGTGGCTATACCATCAAAAATCCAGCCAGTCTCTGGAAAACAACTTACCTCTTAAAATACATAGCCTCTGAATGGTAATTCGATAATATCTATGTATAAAAGTTAAACACTGTTTTGTTTTGTTTTGTTTTTTTGAGATGGAATCTTGCTCTGTAGCCAGGCTGGAGTGCAATGGCACGATCTCGGCTCACTGCAACCTCTGCCTCCCAAGTTCAAGCATTTCTCCTGCCTCACGTGTGCAATACCACGCCCAGCTAATATATATATTACAGGATTACAGGCGTGAACCACCTTGCCAGCCTGAAAACACTATTTTTAATAGTGTCAATAATGCTATTTAAATTTAACATGGATTTATAGTCAAAAAACTTTAGTCTTCCTGTTATGGAAAACAATAATTAGTGGCAAAAAGGATGTGTTTAGATCTCTTCCACCATGGCCCAAAGTTTTTGTTTTGTTTTATCTTTTAAATATCAAGTATAGACTGTACTCATTGTAATATAATTGATGTTATTTATTTAAGGAGCTCACAGTTGTCATGGGAAAGGATCAGGAGAAAATAACTTTGCCAAATATCTTTTTGATAACATAGGACACTGGAGTACGATAAGAGGCTTATAAAAACTTTTTCTTGAAATATTAAAGAAAACCATATGTATTATTCATCTCTGTATCCTCAGCATCTAGCAGAGTGACTGTTATGTATTAAGGCCTCAGTAAAGTGTGTGCTTGTGTATGTGTATGTGTGTGTGTGTAGACAGAGAAATACAGTCATGCATCACATAACAACCTTTTAGTCAACAACAAACTGTATATATGATGGTGGGCCCATAAGATTATAATGCTGCATTTTTGCTATGTTTAAATATACAAATACCTATCATTGTATATTTACAATTGCCCACAGTATTCACGACAGTAGCATGCTATACAGGTTTGTAGCCTAGGAGCAATAGGCTATTCCATATAGCCTAGGTATGTAGTAGGCTACACCACCCAGGTTTGTGTAAGTGCACTCTGTGGTGTTCATCCAATGATGAAATTGCCTAATGATATATTTCTCAGGACATATTTGATGTATGACTGCATGATCATATAGCAAGATTTAGGGGGGCTACTTAGAAACATACTTTTAAATAAGATGACCTTCCAAGTCATTCTTGCAAATCTAACCATTTTATAGGGACACTGACATAATCGCAAACAAATCCTGTTGTCCTTCATGGGTTACTCTACACTATTTGATAAAAATTTGTGTCTCACACTCAGAAGCAGTTTCCCCCTCTTTATTACTTGTTATTTACTGTGATTACATATATGTATTTGTGTGTTTACAAATACATACATATATGTATGTTGTATATACATATATATTATATCCCTATACATATTGGGCTCAAGATGAAATTAAAGAAGACCCAACTCTGCTTGTCAAACTACAACTACCACAAAAGGGCATTCATTTAAAGTGTGGCCTCAACGTGATTCAGGGTGTGCAGTTTCACTCTACCTTACAATGAAAGGGATCTTTACATAAACAGATACTCTTGCTGTCACAAATATTGAAGACGATTGTACATAAGACCTGATGGATTATCTGTTCTTCACCTAATGTACTCTATGCCCATCTTCTCATACCTCCATTGTATTTTTGGGGATTCATATTGGTGTATGATCAACTACTTGAATGACCAGTGTATTAAATTAAAGAGGTTGAGCATAGCAACTGACTCACCAATTCAATCATCTATGCATTCATTTGTTTCACTCATCTATTCAAAACGCACATAGTCAGCACTACTATGCTAATTCTGTGAAAATAAAAATCACAATGCTATGTATTATGAACTATGATCCTGGTATACATATTGTGTTATTTCTCCACTATTATTTAGAGGTGAAATGCATTAAAAATGTAGCAGAGTATCTGAACACTCTTCATAATCTTGATTTGTAAAAACTGTATTCTCAATGAAGTAGCATGAAAAAAATTAAAAGAAAATCCTCATGCCACCCACAATGGGACATCATGTACTGTCAAGTCTTCGAAACGCACTCTCAGCTTACTTTCCAAATATCACTCCAAAGAAATCTCTGGCTTTCTTTAGTTCAGTAAGCATTCCTGAGAAACACTTGTATCTGTCCTCTTTCAACTCCAACTACTCTTCTCATAGTGTAATGGAACAAAAGTCCTCCTTTAAGAATTCTGGCACAGTACCACTTAAACTGAAACACATTAATAACTGGTTATATAAATCCTATAAAAATGAGCATTACAGAGTAAGTAGTTGGCTAAAAGTTATGTTTATTGGATAATGGTGGGTAATTTATTTTTGTAACATAAGAAATAATATGGTATTCAATATAGTGTAAAAGTGCAACATTATTACAACTGGCATCATTATATAAACAAGTAAATATGCTAAAAATTTAGCCAAGTATAGTATTATGAAAGTATAAAATACATTAATTATATCAATTATGATGCATAGTATTTATGGCACTTGAATTCAGTTACAAACTCACACAGTTTTAAAAATCCTCTGGCTTTCTATAAAAAGTTTACTGTCAAGATTTGGAGACAGACCTGTGCCCACCTGCAAGACAGAATATAATGTGCTCTTTGCTTGTATTTATATTTGGGACATCTGGAGAAATGAAGGAAACTTTCAAGGAGATGGTCATATTGGCTTTAACGAGGCACTAACCAGGCTTTAGTGTCTGAAGAACATTATTCTACTCACTCTGTGTAGAATAACTCGTGTTATTTTACACAGAGTGAGTTTTTCCAGAATATGCAACAAAAATGAAAAGCTTACCCATGTGCCATTCATCTGTTCATTCAATGATTCATTTACCAATATTCAACAAATATCTACTAAATGGATAAGATTTTAGTGACAATTTTTTGATGATATGATATATATTCAAAGAAATTATTCCCTCAACCTCAATGTCAATAGGTTTTGGATACAATCCTGTCAGTTCAAATGCATATATATATGTTTAGTAATTATCATGACAAATTTGTTAAGATTTGGCACCAGCTAATAGATGACTTTTGGGATGCATGAATGAGAGCTCTTCTCAAATACCAAGGGACATTAAAATAATTAGAAAATTAGAATTTCAGATAAAACTAAAATAAATATACTTGTCTAGAAATGTTACATAACATTGGTAACATGCAGTATAAGCCTAATATGTCTTACCATGACTTTTATCTAATAAACAAAGACATTTTATTACCAGCTTACAGATGTTGTAAAGCTTGAAATGATAACTTTTTATTTATAAATTATAAGCTCATGAGTATTTCTAAAAGGAAATATAATCTTGAACTTGGTTCATGAAAACAAACCTTTTTTTTTTTTTTTACATATATTAGATTTATATTTAAGAATGAAAAAGGAAGTCATTTTGAGATCATCCTGCTCAAGATAAGTAGATTATCTTTGGCTCTGCTTCAAAACTGATGGAACTTTAACAGACTATTGTTTCAAATACTATCCCCATGATGGGAACTGTTGTTTATGTCCCAATGTCATAATATTTTTAAAATTCAAGAAATAAAAAGCTGAAGAATACAATGAATTTATGAACCTTGTTAAAAGAATATTTATTTTATTTTAGAAACCAAAGGATTTAAGTAAAAAAGAGAATAGGCTTTACTATCAGGTAGACCTAGTTTGATTCAACCCAAATTTAATTGGGAATTCATTTCTATCTAGTTACAATGAAGAACTGATTTAGAACTACCTTTCTCCTCATGTTTTCTAACTATCAGGTAGACGTAGTACCTAATAGTAAAGAAATTTGATATACTTCACATCCTGCTTTACCACAAAGCAATTTTATGATTTTCATAAATTTCATCTTTCTTGAGTTGTTAAAATGTGATAATAATACTTCAGTTTCAAGGTAGATGTGAAGATAACAATGAAAAGTAGCTTTCTTTTTCAAAGTTTCTTGCATAGTGCTAAGTGTACATTAAGTTCTCATAAATAATGACCCATTTTTCCTCTTTTCTTTTTTCACAATAGGTCCTCTTTCAGGTAAATCAGCTCTCGATGGCATTTGTTCAAAGTTATTACTTATGGTGACTTATTCAACGTATTTCAAAATCTAACAGTAAATGACAGACAGAATATAATTCATGAATATCTGATTCATTTATTGCAGTGCCATTAAAAGAATGCAGTGTGCTAGATAAAGCTATCAAGGCATGTTTTTAAATTAATGTTTCAACATGTCTAATTTTGTATGTAACACTGTGCCCCTGTGTCATCTGGTGTCTCTAAAGAAGCCATTATTCTCTGGCTATATTTTTAAAAAGAGAGAGAAAACACATGCTAGTATTAAGGGATATCACATACAGTTTAGTTACAATAGTAGATCAAGTTCTGAAGCCATTTCTTTCTTATCCTACTAAAACAACTTTCATGCGGGTAATATAGATTTTTTAAACATTTAAATACATCATTTAATTTGATAAATAGTTCATGAAACAACATGGTTTTGAATTAATACATTTCAATGTGCATGTCCTTAATTTTCAGTTTCCCAAATAAATGGTTTCTTTTCCTAAATGTATTTTTTGCATCACAAAGTTATTTTGGTAATACTAATGTTCTCAAAAGTTAGGTCTATATTTGTGCTGATTAAAAAGACACAGCCATGATATTATATCCCTGATCAAAATATTCTCAAATCTCTTAAACTGTTGAGGTGTCAATGCCCCTGGAAGGGTTAGAAATAGAAAACATGAGGAGGAAGATAGTTCTAAGTCAAATGTTCATTGTAACTAGATAGAAACAAATTTCCAATTAAACTTGGGTTGAATCAAACCAGTTTTAGTGTTTATTTTAGTGGGGGAGATAGGGTATAAATTGGGTGAAAAGGCTAAGGTTTTATTTTGAGTTGTCTCCTCAACCTCATTTTTAATGAGAACCAAATAATCATGGCGGGGTTTCCATAGGTATGAGAGGTCAGAAACACTGGTTTCAGCTGAGTACCAGCAATTCGGTTGAAGTGTGCATTCGAATTTGATTTCATAAAATATGTGGCAATAATTGTTTTGGGAAAACGGTAATTTGATAGTTTATTATATTTTCCCTTTACCTGACATTATTTTCAAAAACAATCATATTTTCATAAAATATTCAGTCCCTGATTTTATAGTCCAAGCTACTGCTTAGTACTTCTCATATTTACTTATAGATCTATATTAACTTTAAGCACTGATAATTACAATATTTACTGTTGAACAAATGTGTGCATATCTTTATTTTTATTCCAACACATGCATCGATCAGAAAAGAGGTGCAATTTCAGTTTTCAGCTGCTAAATATAATGCTGATCATCTGGATTGCCATAAATAATTCTGGCAATTAAACATGCAGGTATAAAAATACATTTCCAAAAATATATGTTTGAAAGTATTTTTAATTCAGTGGGGTTAAAATCAGTGCATCTTAAAGGAGTTATTATATTTCAATATAAATGTAATCATGTTTATCATAGGGTATGCTGATAGCATTTGACTAAATGATCAGAGATGTTTATTACTTTGAAATCATAAAAGAAAAATTAAAATAATGATTGTCATTGTTTCTTTCACCTACAGTTCAGAAACAGCAATTTTTCTAAGCTTAGTTATTACAGTGGAGTTTTTATAACATCTAGTTCACAGAAATATTGATAGACACAGCCAACCAAATATTGAAAAATAGACAATCTAAATTCCAGATTCCTTACCAATTAAAATGATGTAATAGTTTATTAACATAGTCGTTGTTTTTTTAAATGTATTTAGCTTTGGTTTTTTTAAATGAGGATGTTAAAACAGGTAACTTTTCAGTCCTATAGATGGCTGTAGTTCTCCATGGAGCATAAGTTAGAAAGAAAGTTTGAAATGTATGTATAGAATAAGACATTAAAATTTCCTCTAATGAAAAAGAATACAAGCATTGCTTGTTATTTCCTATTAATACAAAGTATGAATTGATTAAGGTTATTTTATAAGGAAAGTTATTTGGTCTCTTACTAGTTTAATAACTAAAATGGCTATAAAATTCATATAGAACTTTAACTTGTCATAGATTTATGCATTTTTATATTGACCTTTTGGAAACAAGTGTCACAGAAAAATAAATAATATAAAAATTACAAAATTGTAAAGCTTATAAGTAATGGAAATCGATTCCAACTCATGTATCTTTCAGAATGATTAGTAAGCAAGTAAATTGAAATTGATCTTGTTGCTTTTCTTCCCCCTTAAACGTTTAAGGAGGATATTTTCTGGACAATAGTGTCCAGGTGAATAAAGGTGGGATTACAAATGTAAGTTTAAATAGCAAACCCAGCACAATGATGAAGATTCCAACATTTTAACATCTCCACCCACTCTTACTCTCAATGTCTAATTCAGAGCTTTACCAAAAATACCCCCAAACCCAAAACACTCTCCAGTAGTCTCTTTTCTTAAATTCTTTGTGTTGTGATTATGTACTGTGAAAGGCAGGAATTATATGAGTCCTGAGAGGTGGTGTTTTATTAAAACTGAAAAAGTTTTACAAGTTTGTCTAATTTTTTTTCTTAATAAAACAGCTAAAGCTTCCTTCTGTCTCCTCCCACTCCTTTGGCTTGGTGCTTACTCTTTAAGCAACTTGCTGCATTTTATAGCTATGGAATTTCACTGGGAAGGGCCTCCCTAAGAAACCATGTGAACCGGGATACACCATAGTGGTTACACCATAGTGAATGCAGGCAGACAAGATAAGAGATCCCTTTCCTCAGCTCTCCCAAACCCTCAAAGCCTTTCCAGTATTCTCTTGTTTCTAGTCACAAAAGGCAGCTGAGTTCACAGCTGGAACAAGTTGTGCAGTGAACCCTGGTGATTTACCCAAGTAGCAAACAGGGTCATTGGCTTAATTGGAATCTCGGTAGCCAGGCACACTAAGAATCACTAGCCTGGGTCGAGCAACACGGAAAAAGTGTTTCTGTTTCTTGACAGCGAATGAAAATGACGCAGAACGTATCGATCGGTAGAATATTGATCTCTTTCCTTCCTTCGTTCTCCCACTTTAGGAGCCGGAGAGCCGAGATCTCACTTCTATGCACCCAGGTGCCCCCGAGATCTCCATTTTCCCCAAATGCATAAAAGGCTAAAAACGGCCACATTCCCCAGCACCACGACGTGGCTACAGCTCCTTTGTTTACCATATAAGTCACACCGGGGGTTCACTCCTCGCCCCCCCTCGCTTTAAAGCTGGGTGCGGTGGAAGACTGAGGAGCACCCCCAAACTCCCGCTCAGCCCGAGTCAAGCACCGAAAGCTTCACAGAATCTTTTCCTGAGCCTCGAAGAGAAACCATGCAGTCAGAACCTTTTGAACTCATAATCCCCCAGGGATGCCCGTCTCCCAGAAGAGAGCCGGCTTCCCAGGCAGCTTAGGAAACTTAACCGAGATCCCAGAAAGAAGGCGAGGTGCAGCTCCGGTCGAACGGAGCTCCGAGGCGACAACCTCTTTACCTGCAAAGTTGCAATCTTCGGGCTGAAGTGATGGGATCCGAGGATGGACGGCGCGGGTGCTGTGCGGGGTAAGAGCACGCCCGGCAAATTCCGATGGAATTCCCTTAGTCGCTGCCGAGTTTTGGAGCATTCCAAGGAAAACGCATGAAGCTGGAGCCCACGCAGCTGGCACCGAACTGGGCGGAGTGAGGATGCTCTGAAAGCGAAGCCATGGGAGGCGGGGGAGGGGTGGGCGGGGAGGGGGAGGTGAACGCCAGGGGAGGAGAACCTCTCCCACCCCCGCCCGCGCGGATCCCTCTGGATAAAGTTGAGTTCCCACGGCTGACAGCGGATGAGCCCAGAGAAAGGCAGCCCGCCCTCCGTCCCCGGCGGCTGCCCGGCTCAGGGTCTGCACAGACCTCGCTGGAAAGGGATAGTCCGGGAAGATGCGCGTCCCACGCACCACACTGCTTGGAGGTGGAGGGGACCCGCGCGCGGGCAGGAGCTAACGCTCGGTCCCCAGCTCGGCTACCCTCGAAGAGCTTCCACCTACTGGGCCAACTGCTTGAGGTCAGCCAGTGGGTAGGGGAGCTCACCACCAGCCAGCCGTCATCCAGCCAAGTCGGTGGCAAGAATCCACCCTGTGGTCCTGGATGCAAGCCAGACACACCTCCAGGCTTCGGGCGGGCTTTGCAGGCGTGTTGGTCTTCAGTGCGCTCCGACACCCAGCTTTTGAATGAATGCCCTGCTCCCAGCCCGGTAAACAAGCACCCATGAGGCCCGCCGCCCGACTGGAAAAAAGTAGACCCCTGCAACTCTCAAAGCGTCTCCCACTCCGGTTTCTCTTGGCGCCTGGCACCCTCTTTCCTGTCCTCAAGGTGTCAGACTTCCCCTGCAAGAGCTGGAGGATGCGGCTTGCCACTAGTGTCAACAATCGAAACAGTCGCAATGAATAAATGATGAGCCACCGCGTTTCAACCTCCCCCCAACCCCCAGCTTGGTCTTTCCAAAAGGCATAGGAAATCAACAAGTTTTCACCGAATATACGAAATCCTAAGACGCGAGCCAGCCTAAGGGTGCAAGGTTCTGGCAGCCGCAGGTGATGTTCGAGTGTGTGTGTGTGTGTGTGTGTGTGTGTGTGTGTGTGTGTGTGTATTACTAATACCAGCTTACTGAGATTGAGATTCAAGATAAAGGTTATCTCTTGGCCAATCTCTTTGGTGTTCACATATGAAAATAAGATTAAAGTGCAGAGAGGTATACGCACACACACCACACATACACACGCGCTACTGACAAAGTTGGCAATAACTCTTGCTGAACTGCAGTACGGTGATTCCCAGCTTGGAGGCTTGGCTGCTTGTGACCCCATGACCCAGAGAAAGAGAGTTCATGTGTAAGACAGAGTGTGGAGCCCTTGAGGAATCCTAGCTGGCGATTGCCCTCCTCGAGACTCTGTTTCTATCTGATTTCCTTTATTTTCTGAAAGCCCTGAGGTTAGCTGCAAGTCTCTGAATCCCAGCAGATGCCTGATCCAGCCTCCACTTGGTGCAACATATAAGGAGCAACGGTTTCCCCCTGTCCCAGCCGCGTTGTTATAGCTGGGACGCTGTGCTGTGCTGACTACAAGGAGGACCAGTTTTTTCCCATGGAATATTCCCAAGGAATATAAGCCAACAAACTGGCATCCATATTCAGACTCTAAAGCACAAAATTAAAGAATTTCCTTTTTTATCTTCCCTTACCCACTTCATAGTTCACATGAGTTGAGGTTTTTGTAAATAGTTCTCAAATGAGTAAAGAGGATATTACCAGAGATCACACTGGGGTGACTATGCATACTGCTTTTTTTTTTCTTTTAAGTCACTTTACTTATTTGTTAATTTATCTTTCTCCCTGCCTAACTGTTCCTCTATGGGTTTATTCCAAGCTCAGCTAGACCCCTATTCTAAATTTCTGGGAGCACTACCTCTAGTCCTTCCCAAAATACTGAGGTACATTGAGATAAGCCTGGTTCCTACAATGCCTCTGCAGTAAACAAAGGAGAGAACAACAGAAGGCTTTTTTCCTTCCCCGAATCTCTTTTTACTCTTTGCTGCAAGAAGAATACATTGACATGTTTAAACAGTTCTTTATTTTTCCTTACATTAAATGATGGCTTTTAAAAATATGCAAAATGCATCTGTCAATAGACAACGTAATAACTTCATAATAAATTCAAGTCCACTTTCTAATAAGGGAGGGGGGACTATATATATATATATATATATATATATATATATATTTATGTGGAATTCTATATTATTTAATGTAACTATAAGTATTTTTGTGACATTTATTGACAATGTTTCTTCTCAGCCTGAAAAACAATGCTACATATTGTGTTTGAGTTTATATCTTTGAGATAAACCCTTGGTAGATAGAATTCCACATACTGTGATGAGTATAGGTCTTTTAAATGCATTTTAAAATACCTGCAAAAGAAAAGCTGATCAGTGACAAACTTGCCCATTGTTTAGAAATTATGAAATTTACTTTGCAACCTTAGCATCTGTACCAAAGTAAATGCTCCTGCGCCTCTAAGGATTTGTTCTTTACAGCAAATGTTATCTCTGTCATGATGTCAGTGAAGAGATATTTTACCAATTTTTCCTAATTCGTAATGTTTTCCCATAAAAGATGCCTGTGAAACTGCAATAAATACATAATAGAAAAGAACATCAAGGACAGCATTATGTAAGTCAGCCATCTGAGCAGGCTGTTCCCATGGAAAGAAGAATTTGTATTGATCACTGAGCCTCCTTTTCAACAGTTTTATGTGATTATTGATTGCTGGTCTCATGTCTCCTACAAAATGATTAGCAATTACAGGAAAATTATTTGAAATTTGTTTAAACAGTCTGGTGAATTGCATATACTACAGTCATTAGCAATCCAAAGAGTTTATTTCTAACAATTTAAACATACGAGTTTGGCAGCATTCCACAAACCTGGACTCCACATAAAATGCAATTCATTGAAGTCAAATAAATTTACAATAAACTGTTATATGCTATCTGAAATTTATTTTTAGTACCTTATTAAAGAAGAGAGCACTCTTGTTTCAAAATTAGCAAAAGACAAGTGACCTAAGAAATGATAGCAGTAAAACAATTCTCTGTAATGTCTATTTATAGCTAATGTATACTGTAGAATTGGGATTACAATTGTTTTAGGAATACAATTTTCAATTTACTCCTAAAGGTTATTGTTCTGTTTAAGAATTGATATATAACATGTTTGAAACACTTTGTCCAAACTGTTATACTTCAGACCTAGAGACAAAGTCACAGAGACAAGTATTTGGAGAATTTATTCATGCACATGTGTCACCATCAGCATTTTATGTGCCAGTAATGCATCTGTGTATGATGCCATCATGAAGTGGATGATAATGGCCTTTCTGATCCTAGGGTAAATTAAGAAATAGGTTATCATTGTCTTTGATGCCCATGTGACCTGTCTTCTACCTTTGTGACCAGGACTTTACTTCATATTGCTCAAGGGCTTACCCAGACTCACTGAAGGGGCTCTACCTCTGCTTAACATTTGGACCTTGGCTCCTGCTCCCGGTTTTTGAATCCTCTAGTTTGTCATCTGTGTAATGAGGCTTTGATCTAACCTATATGACCATGCCTTATACACAGCTTTTTATTTGCCTATTTTTAAAAATTTAGCATTTTCTAAGTTATCAAAATTTTATTCAAAAATGTCAATTTTAATGAATTGCTGTATATTGCTATGAAATACTTAAATATATTTCAGGTCTTGAAAATGTCATTGTTTTAAACTATTAAAATTATTAAACTTTTGTTGAAAGCCATTACATACATTTTTGTCTCTATCTCTGATTACATCCAAATAGATTCCTAGTAATACAGCCATGAGTACATTCTCTAGGTATAGGGAGCTTATTGCATTGAACCCTCATCAACATGGGGCATACTTAAGGTCCCTTTTCTTTTTTTACGTTAGCAGACTTCCTACTTGAAAAAACAGCCTATCTCAACTAATGAGTTCTGTTACTAGAAACAGTGACTTTTATATTTTGCATGCTTTGCTACTTGTTTCTTTTTGTGAGTTTATATACTTTTCAATACTCATGAGGGTTTTGTTGCTTTTACACCATTTGGTTTATAATAATTCTTAATATTTGAACATTAGTACATTCCCATATTTATGGAAGATATTTCTCAGTTTTTATTGATTGTTAAATTTAGAGGTAATGTTATTCGTTTTAAAGAGTTTTCATTCTTACAAACATTAAAGTATCAAATTTTCCCTGATAATTTCTTTTAGGACTTTAATGCTCCTGATACCTTTTTCTCTCCCATATTCACTTATTTTCTTTTCAAGCTTTTAAAAAATGATTTCATGTTTAAGGCAATTGCTTAGTCATTCATTTCATGGCCCCTGGAATCATGTTATCTAAATGTAAAATCCCAGTCTCAACATTCATTCAACAAATACTTATGGAGTCTGTGTTTAAATCATTTATGGAGTACAAAGCATTTTGCTAAGTGCTTCACATACATCTGTGAGCAAAACAGATAAGATACTGATATTTTGAAGAAGACAGACAAAAATAATAAATATAATAAATAAGTTAATTACATAGTATGTTAAAGGGCAATTAAAGGAACAGGGTATGGAGACTGAAAATGCTGATAGAAACAGATCTTGATGGTGGGTTGCAATTTTAACCAGTTTTCAGGGGAGTCTTTTTTAATCTGGAGACATTTAAGTAAGAACTTGGAGGTTGGAGAACTGGCTATATTGATTCCCTGGTGAACAATGTTCCAGGTAGAGGAGTGGGCTGAGCTGATTTATGTTTTAAAGTATTGTTCTTGCTGCTATACTGAGGATAGATGGAGAAAAGCAAAGGTGGAAGCAGAGAGAACAGTTAAGAGGCTGTTGAAACAAGCCAGGAAATATGGTGTTGACCAGTTTGTACAAGGTAGAGATGGATTCAAGATCTAGTCTGAAAATAGATTGAATTGAATTTTCCAAAATGTTTGTATGCAGGCTGTAAGAGGAGTTAAGGATAGCTATGAGATTTTTGGTGTGAGCATGTAGATGACTCTGTATTGTAAGATGGAGAAGACAGGAGTTGGAATATGTTTTTAGGGAGAAGATTAGGAATTCACATGTTAAGTCTGAGATGGCCATAAAAACACTTATAAGCTGTGTGACACTGGATAATGTTACTGAATTTCCACATAACTTGGTTTTCTCATCTGTAAAAGAGTGAAGTAATTGTTCCGACCTCATAGGCTTGTTACGAGGACCAAAGCATTTTTATACATAAAGCACTTACAAAAGCGATCAAAACAGAAAATAGAATGTGTACGTTTTGCCTCATTATTATCATTAGATATAATTCCAATATATTTGGGACTCATTTAAGCATGCATTATTTAGTGACCATCTAACTCTCTTTTACAAAATAGGAAATCAGTACTGTTATTATAACTGCAAAATAATAAATTAGTTCTTCATTTTCATACTGATTGATGATATCATGTGTTTATTATAAACCAAATTCTTCTGGCAATCCCCCTTTCCATGCTATCTATTCTTTATCACTGATACCTTCCTTTATGGTTTGGCCCCAAATTTCATTTGTTTCCTTCTCTATTCTTTTAGGTGTTGACCAATTACTAATCACTCCAGATAGAAGGCTGGGTTGGGCATCACCTTTGTCAATTCCCAACATCTAACAGGATACAGCTAGTGAGAGCCATTATTGCAAAGATGAAGTGAGCTAACACATGTAGAGTGCTTGCAACAAGGATGAGCACATATTTATGCTCCATAAATGTTACTTGCTATCAGCATTATGTGTACTTACCATTGAATGAGGATCTGCTGGCCCCAAGACGGAAAATTTGTTTACCCAGTCACCCCGTTCTGATGATCCATGCTATAGTAAGGCTTCTATTCCAAATACAGACTACTTATCTTAGCACATCTCTTTTCCATTCCAATCTGGAGACATTTTACAGCACAAAATTAACTTTCCTTTGACTACTCTCTTCCACAGGTTGTGGTATCTTCCTAGATCTAAAGTGGAAGTAAGTACCATCGGAAGACCAAAGAAATATTTGGTGGTCTCAAAAAGTAGAGATAGTATACGTGCAGAAGACCATTTTCCTAGTGGATTTGAATATATACTAATGTAGATAATTTATACTAATTTTGAAAAAGGAAGTAGATAATAAAGATGGTCAACAGACCTTGCTATTGATTATTAAAGAACAAGTTTGCATGATTCCTAAAGCAATCACTAGTGTACCATCAATTTTTTTTTTTATAATCCATGTTGCATTATATTTGAACTCAGTGGAAATCCTATCCTTCTATATTCTGGTGATACAGCAACAGTTAGATCTACAAAATAGCAACATTTTTTTATGAAATCTCTTTCTTTCTGACATGAATTTTGTGGAAATTTAAGAGAGCTTGCAAAAGAGCTGCTAGTCAGATGCCATTTTAGGCTGGAACATGTTACCTAATTTTTAAAATCAGGCCATTCTTGAAAAAGAAAAGGCATAATGTTATTATTTAGAGAAAATCTTTCTTCTTACCAATTGTAGGTCTTGATTAATCTGGATCGGCATTCTTTAAAAGTGAATTATATAAGTTTCTAAGGAAATAAATAAATGTTAAATGAAATCGATCTCGTTTACTTACAGTATCAAATAAAATGGTATTTCAGAATGAAATGCTAGATACCTGACACATAACAGACCTAATTACTGCTCAGTGATTTGCCTTTAGTTTCCAGTTTATTGATTAAGAATATACTGACTGATCAAATGACTTTTAAAGTGGATGATATGGGCACTATAGTAGAGTAATCAGGACACAGATTCTAGAGCCAGATTGCCTAGGTTTGAATTCAACTTTTGGCACTTATTGGAGGTATATGATTTTGGCCACAATGCTTTATTTCTATACATCAATTTATTCATTTCTAAAATGGAAAATATAATAATAGTACCTTCGTCGTAGGGTTGGTATAGAAATCTGTGTAAATAAATGTAAGACTATATGTTGCTTTGCTTTTTACTTTTTCACAGAGGGTAAGAATGTTTCTCAAAATGTTAATAAAAATGTGATTTATTCAAAAAGGTTAAGGCTTATTTGAGTTGAATCATTGCAATGTATCAGTGGAGAACAAAGTAGAATAGATATTTGCAATTATTAGTGAATTTAGGCAGAGAGAAGAGCAAATTTTAAGAGCTCAGAGCTGCAAGAGCAATTCAGCCCTGGATTGTCTGGATTGTCTACTCTTCCAAATTGTTCTAGAAAAACCTTCTCCCACTGTGTAGGCAGCAGCACATAAGCAGGGAAAATCATATCACAGAATGAGCTTTGAATTTTTAATTTATTCAAGAAATAATTTTGAGGTTTTAACACATAGATACACATTTGTCCTCAGGAGTAACACACTTCCATATATTTTATGAGTTATTTCTCATGTAATGTTTTAAATTCACTCATTTTTCCCCAGGTACTTGACATTATATGGTATCTACATGCATGGTCTCCATAATTGGAATAACTGGATTCAAATCCTATCTTTACCCCATTCTAAGAAAATAGCCTTAGGCAAGAGAAACTTAACCATTCTGTGACTCAGATTCTTCATTTGGCAAATTGACATATTTGTAGTATTTGATTCCTTTTGTTGTTATGAGCATTACACGTGGTGGTATTTATAAAACACAATAAAAGAGTTCAATAAAGATAAGTTTTATTCCCTCTTCTCATGCAGGAAACTGTCTTTAAGAGCTTCTGAAGGGACAATATCCAGAGCATAATGTACAAGCCCAACTGCTACAGTTTTCATGTGAACATAACTTTTCTTTAAGTAGAGAAAACCAGTGAAAGCAAAATAAAAGCTCTATTTATAAAAGGGACACAGTATTTATCCATAACATATTATAAAGCTATGGAGGTTAACTGTTCACAGTGTTTCTAAAGCAATCACCAAATATTTGTCATTAGAGCCAGTCCTGGTATCTGGCTTATTAATGTGTGTTATTTATGTGTGTGTATCGACCCTGCTTCCCATGGTGAAATCTGGGTGTCCTCAATTGTTTTATTCCTTCTGATCCAAAAGCAATGAAATTTCTCCTAACAATTGCACACACCATCAAAGAATGAAATCCTCTTCTTAGTTTCCCAATTCTGACACAGATTTCTCCGCTCTTTCCCTTAAAACGATGTTCAAATTCTTGTTGACTTAATCACCACCCTGCTGGATTCCACCTCTTTGTAGTCAACAACTCATCCCAGTTTTCCCAACACATTCCTAGTTTTAGGACTGAAATTCTTGCATAGGGGAAACTTCTGGGTCGTAGGTAAATCAGAACAATTGGGCCTCTTTCATCTTTGTTGACAACCTTGAAAATTGATTATACAAAATGGAGTCATTTTTTTTTTTCTCCTACTCAACTGAAATAGTTGTGGGGGCATAGGGAAAAGCACTGAAGTACAAACACCTACTCCAGGAACTGTCATGCAAACCCAATCCAAAACCAAAATGGCCTGCGATGACTTTAAGATTGCAAGTTTTACCTAGTAACTGCTGCCACTCATCAATCAAAACTCTCTACCTCCTGCAAGACGCTACTGGTCCCAACATTCTGTCCAAACAACGTAGCTTCCACATTCCACTCCTCCCCAGTAAAAAGCCAGCATTTACCTTTGTTCTTCAGACATATCAGCAGCCACTCTGGTCTATGTGTGTGTGTTCTGAACTGCAATTTTTATATATAATTCCCAAATAAACCCTTTGCTTGGAGATTTGTGTCTCCATCTATTCACTTCATGTTGGCAGACCCCAACCTAAAATAGCTTCTTTTGTTTGTGAATTTCCATGTAATGAGCTTAAATTTTTACATCCATTCGATATTTACTGAGTTCATATTTTGTCATATGTAAAGTGTTTTACCACCTCAGTAGATGTTAATCTCTCAAGAAGGCAAGAAAATACATATTAATTATTTTACGTGAATACTAAAGCCAGTAGTGCTAAATTCAAATCTTGCTAATTGTGTCAACTTAAGAATTTTAATTATTGTTTAAATTTAAAGTCTTTCATTTATAAAACAATATCTACTATAACAATTATGATTCTCAGTCTACCAACTCAATTTAGCCAAAAAAGGTATTCAAAAACATGTGACCAAAATATTATATAGATCCAAACACATGACAATCTTAAATACAATCTGAAACTATTTTTCCCTGTTAGAAAAGAATCGTTTTGACCAACTAGAATATAAATCGCACAGACAAAATTGAAAAGTATTTACTTACGATGTTTAATTTATAAATTTACCTGTCCATAATTTTATAAATCATATAAAATAAGATATTTAGAAATGCCACTTTCTTCTGCTCTCATATTTTGTGAAATAGCTTGTTTCGAACTCTTCACTTGTACTTTCAAAATAAGTTTCTTACCTGTCATTGGAACCATTATTTGAATTATCAAATAGCTTACAGAAAACCTTATTTTTATTTTTATTCAGACTCTTGGAGATATATTTTTGAATGCATGATGCATTCTATGTGTGATGCTGTCACTAATAGGTCTATCTTATGCCTGAAGAATGCATTACATAGCATTGGAAGATTTTTTCTTTTATTCTTTTTGTCCCATACTCTTAATCTCCACAAAACAGACAAACAAAAATATATTAGGCTTTTTAACTATGTAAAGCTGACATTTACAATGTTATGGAGCACTTACATTATGAGCCATATTCCTGGAATAATTACATCTGTATTGTAATTATACAGATGTAATTATACAGATGTAACAGAAGAAAAGAAACTCCTTTTCTTCTGTTTTTTTGTTGTTTGTTTGTTTGCTTGCTTGTTTGTTTCTTGGGACAGGGCCTTATTCTGTCACCCAACCTTCAGTGCAGTGGCATGATCATGTCTCACTGTAGCCTCAAACTCAAAGAATCAAAGTGATCCTTCTGCCTCAGCCTCCCAAGTAGCTAGGACCACAGGTACACACCACCACGCCTGGATAATTCTTTCTTAAACTTTTGTAGAGATGGGTCTACTTTGTCACCCACACTTGTTTCAAACTCCTGGGCTTAAGAAACTTCCCACTTGGCCTCAAAAAGTATTGGGATTGCAAGCATGAACCAATGTGCCTGGCCTCACTGATGACTCTTTGATCCAGTAAGTTCTACAGCCTTCATGATCTGCATTGCTCGAGATTATTTAAAATGAATTTTCATCTCCTAGATAATACTTTTCATTATGTTTCATGAAAATGAGGTCATTAAGAAAATCTTCAATCTCACCTGTTATTGTTTTGTGCTGCCATCACAGAATACCTGATACTGAGTAATGTATAAATAACACAAATTTATTTCTCACAGTTCTGGAGCCTTGGAAATTCAAGACTAAGGTGCTAGAGGGTTACAACCTGGAGTCTCTGCTTCCCAGATGGTGACTTGAACCTGCAACATTAATCCATTCATGAGGGCACAGCTTTCATCATTTAAACACCTGCCATGAGGTCCCACTTCCCAACAGTGTAGCACTGGGGAGGAAATTTTCAACACATGATTTCTAAGAGACATATTCAGAGCATAGCACCTCCAGTGCATGAAATGAAAAGCTACTTAAGAACTCCGACAGGTTTATGATATCTTTTCTGAGTTGTAATTTAGGGATACAAATGAAAACAAAGATTTAGTTGGGTTGTGTGGAGTATGTAGTTGTGCTTTTCGGTGGTAGTTTGAATTATTCTGATTGCACTCGTTTTCATATTCATTTTGGAGAAAATATAGAAAATATTGCAAATAGTCCTGCTCCTTATGAAAAAGAGAAAAGGGGAGAGGGAGAGAGAAGGGGGAGAAGAAAGGAAAGGAAAACACTTTACCTGTATGTATCCTAGAATTAGTTACTCCTGCCTAGTAAGTAAAGCTCCCTGAAACTTTTTAAGAACATGACAGATAAAATATACTCTCATTTTTCACTGAGTTAATGCGTTTTGTTATTCTTTGACCCTGTAACGGTGGTTCCAGATCAATGGTGTCACTTTTCAAGAAGGGATTCCTTAAGTTCAAGTTGGCTATAGCAAATGTGACTTCTGCCATGTCTTGTCACAGCCTGGTGCCAGCAGCAAAGTGAGGCCAGGCACAGTGATTCATGCTTGTTGCCAAGATGTAAATTTTTGATGCAGCACAATGTAATAAAGCACCTCAGCTTCTCTAGAAGAAAAATGTTACATTGATGTTTTGTATATGTTTCTTTTGAAGCATCTTTTTTTATGAGAAAATATAAATTTGGTTATACACATTAAAAGGCAGAGTTTACTGGTTCTGTTTGGGAGGAGGTAGAGTACATGTTTGAATAGCCAAAAGAGTTGATCTGCAATAGGAGAAATTGTCCCTTTCTGAAGATGGATTTAATGTCATTATGCATAAGGATGTTATGTTTACTTTACTTAATGAAATGTTTTGACTTTCAGGAAAACAGTTGATTTTCTAAAGGGTGCCACTATCTTTTAAATACCCAAAAAAATATATTTGTTAAGATACCAAGGGCTTATTTCCATAAAGTCAGTTGGAATGGACAAAGTCTAGTTTATGGCATGTATAGTAAACATGTATTAGTGTCCTGTTTGTTAAATTTACTACCCCTTGGGTTTCTCCTCTGTAACTTGAGAGTAATAGCATCTAACAAAATTTTGATTATTGAAGTGAAGCATTCTTACAAGATATACAGAATTGTGACATGTTATATCTATCTTACATTAAAATAAGTTTGCATCTCATTTAAACACATGATTTTTTTACTGTACCAAATTTTATTTTAAGATTTTCAAATTATTTGTAGTAAAAGTAGCTTCAAAGACTTTTATAGTAAAATCCCTACTGTGGTTAAAAGCTTGTTTTCCTTTTACATGAGATACCTGCTATGGCAGTACTATTTAATTCTTATTCATGACAAAAAGAAATGGAAGCGTAAGATTTATTTCAAGGATTTACAGAAGACAAAGATTTATAAACATCTTTTAATTAATTGTATGAGGGGAGAGAACGAGTGACTAAATCTAGCAGCGGTTTATATAGAGAACAAGGTTACAAAGCTGTGAAATAAAGGGAAGGTATATGCACCTACTTCATGGAGCCCTCCAGTTTCTCAGGTGGGAAGCATATGTGCTTCATTAGGTTACAGACTGCAGTAAGAAAAGATTAGGCTAAATTGCTAGCCCTGAGGACTAAAAGCAGCAAATCTCAACAGCTCCAAATAGAACAGTCCATGTAAATGTGACATTAGTACCTAGTATACCAGCTGTGTGGTGCAATCACTCAGTTATTAATGACTTTGCATGGGGAATGTAATTTGTGCTCTGTACCAAATCCAAGAATCCCTCTCTTCTGTTTTAATAATTTTCAGTGCCTCTTCCCAGTGTGACCTAAAACTTCTTTCTTTCTCAGCTCTGAGCTATCTTTTCATAGATAACATTAAAATATGGAAACTAATACTGTTAAAATGCTTTTAATATATATAATTTGCGAAAGTGTCAAATATAATGCTTTCAATTGTTTTCACTGAAATTACAATATTTGAGGAGTTTTGTCGAAATACACACACACATTAGTCAAGCAAAATAATTTCTAATGGAAAGTTACTGAATTGGATTATGAAATATAGATATGAAAATCTTTTTTTCTGCACTAAATGTTAAGATGTTCTTGAAAGTGGAAGCTGGTAAAAAAAAAACGGCAACGTAATAAATTGTAATTAATACCAAGAAAAGAGAGATCACTATTTCATCACTTAGCACACATTAAACCCCAACAGGCAGGAAAATGAATAATGATCAATAGTAAATCAATTCAGTTTTAAGAACTAATGTTAATTTGGTTTTATAGCTAAATAATTTTATTTTAAATTATTTAGCATTGTTTATAAAGAGACAGTATTTGGGGACACTATTTGGCATTGTTTATAAAAAAAACACATTTTATATACCTGGCTCTCTTTTAAAAAAATGTAGACATGAGGTTAAATAGCATAGAGCTCTTTCTAGCTGATAGATTATTCTAACTTAGTAATCTTAGTAATGTCTATCACTTTTTAAATGTCAGTATGGAAGTATGGTGTTGGGATTTAAAGATGTAAATTCATCCCTTTTCTCCACAGCGTCACCTATGCTTACATTGAGTCAATTATCATATCAGGCATTTCCACTACTTTCTTGGTTCACAATAAGAAATATGTTTTGTGGCCATTAATATTTTCTTATTTTTAACTCTGAAAATTAAAAAGTTGTTAATGGCATGAGTTGAATTCCTGAAATTAGAAAATTGAGAAGACATCAGCACTGATCAAAGATTATATCATTAAACTTGTTGGCTCAGATGCCATTGCTCTAACTGAAAAAAAAAAAAAAAAAGCATCTGGCAAATGTTGAATGGGAGGGCACACTTGAGCAAAAGTAGCAACAAATAGGCTTAGTTGGTGAGTTATTGTTAGGGAATTCTCAATCAAAAATACAATTAATAAGAGAAAGTTGGAAGTTGCTAAGAGACAGAGAATCATTCTGCAGCCAGGGTGGATTATCATGAATCCCTTAATAAGAATGTATTTTGAATAAGAACCAGAAAAACGAAAGAAGTGTAGTATGCTCCCTGGGATAATCATAAGTTGCTCTCTGCCTCCCTATTTCCCCCACCACTACAAATGGCTTTTAGAAATACTTTAAGAGAGAAATATTGGTTTTATAGAATAATACATTCAACTAACAAACAATTCAGTGATACTAATTTGCCTATTAACAAAATTACATTTTCCTTATTACGTTTGTTGTTTTCCATTTATGACAAACGTGATCTATCGTATTTTTGAATCAGCATGGTGACTCATAAGTACATGAGGTTCTCCTGTAGGAGACATGTCTATTAACTTCTGTTCTTTTCCCTTAAAGAAAACACTAGGCTTGATCCTTCTGTACAGGGTCAGACTATTATTGTTTTCCAAAATCATTTCACTCCTTGTTTTCCTCCTTTTAAATTAGCCCCTTTCAATGTGAGAAGCATCAAAACAACAAAATATAACCAATAAGCATTTGTCTACATACATTTTTCAAAATACATTTTGCTCCTTCTTAGAAGTGTGATAATTATAAAGGTTTCTTTTGGAACCAGATTTCCATTCCAGTGAAAGTTTGTGATGTCATTCATAGTGGCACAGACTTTATCCTTAGCCAAGATCAAGCACATGAGCTGGGTAAAGCAATTTAGATGTCATAGGATGAAGAAAAGAACAGACTATTTGGTGAGCAGAGAAAAAATATGTCCAGAGAAATAGAAAAGGAAAGAGGGTACAATGGGAACGATGAATGATTGGGATGAGCAATAAAAGTAGCTAATACGGTCATTAACCAAACCTCTTTATCCGAAAGGATAGGTGCATCATTCTCCACTCACTCCTACTCTTGCACGTCCTGCAAGTAACCAAATGCTCCATTTTTATAGTAGGAATTTCAACCTCTGGTAAATAACTTTTGCATTCTGACCACAGTTCTGAAAAATAAAAATGCTACACAGTGGTAAAGAAGGATTCCCACTCAGCAGAGTTTAGGCAAAACTCTAGTTTTATTGTAGAATGGGATGCCATTAAGTACTGTATTCTCTGGATTATTGCCATATATTTGATTTCGCCAGTGAAAAATGCGAACACGGTTCTTGGACTTAGAAAGTATATCTAATAGTTACTTTTTAAAAACAAAGTCTGTCTCTTCCTGGAATAAGCGGGGAAAAAAAAATGAAAACAAAGTCTGTCTTTAGATTTAGCGTTTACAAGAAAATCAAGGGCTGAGGTCAACAACTGTTCTTTTCTACCCTTCTCAATTTATCTTTTTCTTAAAAAGAAATTCACTCTTCCCCCTTTCAAGCTCTAGAAACTCACCCAACCCCACCAGTTCAACATAGAGAAGAGTAGGTAACCCTTGGTCTTGTGAACAAGATGTGAGCTTTTGACTCAAGTTGGGAGAGTCATTCCCTAAACTTTATAGGTAGTAAATGTGACCTTCTCCCTGTCATCTGAAGCTTCCAGGCTCAGATTATTTACACTTAAAGCTGCAGATAGCCCTATGTCCTAATTTATACAGAAAACAATGAAGTCTTTAGTATAAGAAATGGTCTCCATAATCAGTGAAGAGACTGGAAACAGTATACAAATAAGAAGAGATGGAGAGAGATAGACAGAGGTAGTGATGTATGATAGAGATCAAGATGAAGAGTAAGAGAGAATTGGAGATAGCAGCTGAGTTTCTGGAACCATCTGAGCCCGAGAGCAGCTCCTCGATCTGCCCTTTCTCTGAAGGTGCAGATACCTTTGTGTTGCACCTTGGTATCTGTGCATTACCCTTGTGTTGGCTGATTTATTTTGGTTTTGTCTTCTGTTATATCATTGTTAGTTGGGTCTCACCACTTAAAAGAAATAGAGTACTGATAACCAAGGAACAAAAAAAGGGAATAGAAGGTGTATGAGGACTCCAAAGCCAATTAGTATATTAGTTCTACTGCCACTTCTATTAATTTTTGGCATGAGATGCTGGAGGAGTGATTTACTCTGTCTCAATGTCAGTCCATTTATTAGTAAAATGGAGCTAAACTTTTTCTCATATATTTTTCTTAGAAAATCAATATGGTTTGAAGGAGGGAAGGAATATCTAATTGTTCTGAACTAAACTGTAAAGCCTACATAAAGCCAGTATGACATAAAACTGGGCTCTAAATGAAGGAGGAGCTGTGGAGGAGGAAGAGAGTGAATTGATTGCTAACATACTACTGGTCACCTTGGTGAGACTGCTTTGTGGTTTGGTGTAATTAGCCTTTTGAGGAACGGTTATTCTTTGCAATAGGAAGCCATCCTGTACAGAATAAGTATCTTCACTATCTCTTGCAGAAGTGAAGCCCAGTTTACTCTCAAATAATTTTATTCTCTTTTCATAATCCTGACCATCTTTTAAAATCAAGAAACCTACAATATATTTTTTCTCAATAATTATTTATTTTTGGATGTTTTGAAGCTCTCTACCTCTTTTAAGAAAATGAGTTTCTGAGACACACTTTTATGACTCTTAAGAAAGCCTGGCTTTTTCATTCATTTCCTTTTATAATCTGATCCACTCACTTTAGTGACATTTAATTTAGACTATAAAAGGATTCTTCTATTTATTTCAAGAAGAAAATTTGTTGTTGCTTTTACTAATGGTTTCTATTAGGTTAATACCTAAAGTGAATAAAATGGGTAGGTGTTTGTGGTGTGCTTCTAGATGTATGCAAAAAATTTAATATTAGTCTATTTTATGAACCTAGAGTAAATGACAGATGCGACACTTAGGAATGGCATCTCACTTATAATATTTGTCTAATTGTTAATGGTTTAATAACCACAATAAAGCAGAGCTGCAATAAACAGTAGCCTTTGCCTCAGCTTGGCTGTCCTTCCTGTTCATGTGCTCTAACACTTTCGAGAAGAGGTGATTGTTTTCCTTTTCAATCTGGTTGTGTGGAAACGACACCCAACAGTGGGAGAGGAAGGGTGAGACAAGGTTCCTAACAGAGGGTTCCCTATTCTGGATTTAATGTTCTTCATCTTTTCAGTCTCCCCTCTAGCCCTGTCTATATGTCCCAAAGTACAATATTAAAAGATAAAATGTGATTAAATAAGAAAGCATGCTAATATGATCCTAAAGTTACATTTATAAAATGAGTCATTCTGGATGAATTATCTCACATCATATTACTTTCTCAAATGCAGCTTGTTTGTGAAACATTTATATAAGAAGTTAATCAAGAAAGCAGAAAACCTCTAAAAACAAGGTAAGTGGAATTTCAATGAATAGGAAATTGTCTACACTAGGTAACAGCAAATGAATTTTCTATACTCTGCCTTAAGTTGCTTAATAGTCTTGCTAGTCGCCAAAGGCAAGCAAGTCACCAAAGGCAACAAAGTGTACCCCCAAAATCACAATAAATAAGTGATTGTAGCTTATCCAGTAGCTGAAACTGGAAATCCATCAAAACCAAGTGTGGGCTTGTCATTTTCCCTAAAGACCAATTCTATGTTGTTAATTCTACTAGAGCATATTTCTATTACTAGTGTCGTGATTTTACCTATTGCTATGGCTCCTTCAGGTGTCTTAGTTTTAATTTCTTGTCTGCAGAGGGTGTTATTCCTAGTTTTCTTTGTAGTACATAGCAATGAGTACATAGAAAAACTTAAATATAGCACCAGAAAGAAACAATATATGGCTCTTAAGTTTGATGAGAAAACTAACACAGAGACGAGTTAAATGTCTCAAAGTTATATTACTTGTTAGTGATAAAATCTCTATCTCTTAACATCTAATCATGCCCTCACACTCAATAATTGTTGACAAGTGATGATTAGTCTTGATATCTGGAAAACATAAATTAATCTCCTTGATACTTGTGGGGGTCTGGCACGTCTGCCAGGGGGCTTCCGACCAGCGGAGAGCCTCAGCCCCACTCAAATGTTCTCAACCTGGAAGAGGGAGTGCACAGAAGAAAAAAATAGAAAGTGGGGTCTGGAGGACTGCCAGGCAATACCAGGACAGCAAGTGCCAAAGCAGCAAGTTTATTTGTGCAAACCACAGGTTATATACCTTTTAGTGCTTGAGGAGTGACGTAGATTCCATTGTATCTTGAAATAAAATCAAGAACAAAAATCACAAGAAAAGGGGTACAGAAGGCATTACTCATAATCATAGGGTGTAGAGCAAAGGGACAATAAAGTTTGCGAAAAAGGGGGTCATAAATCTAAACATATGCTCATCTAAAATAAGTCAAGCAAGCAATAAGATCATTAATAAGGTACAGCTGGACATTTCCAAATGTCATTCCAACCTTGCCTATTCATATAGGATCATATGCAAACAATATGATTGAATTAGCAGAGGTAAATAAACTCATACAGTCATTGTGCAGAGAAGGAACTAGGAGGCACACAATGTCTAACTATACAATGTCTCATTAGACCACAAGGCCTGAGCTCAGCCATTCTGTTGCAAATGTCAGAAGCAAAAATAAATGATTAAAGAATCAGTGCAACCAGACTTCCTCCTTCCCCTTAGCTCAACAGCCTCCAGGAGAGGAGAAATGTGTATGGGCTCAAGCTCAAGATGGCGAGGGTCCTGTCAAGGGCCCTTCACAGGAGCGATCCCCACAGATACTGTTTGGTTGTTTTCCCACTCAAATCTCATCTTGAATAGTAACTCCCATAATTCCCGTGTGTCACAGGAGAGGTAATTGAATGGGATGTGGGAGGTAATTGAATCACAGGGCAGGTATTTCCCATGCCATTCTCATGAGAGTGAATGAGTCTCACAAGATCTGATGGTTTTATAAAGGGGAGTTCCTCTACTCAAGCTCTGTCTTGCCTGCCACCATGTAAGACGTTCCTTTGTTCTTCCTTCATCTCCCATCATGACTATGAGGCCTCCTAAGCCACGTGGAACTATGAGTCCATTAAAATTCTTGCCTTTATAAATTACCCAGTCTCAGGTATGTCTGTATTAGCAGCATGAGAACAAACTAATACACTCCCTCTTCTCTGACATTCTGAATAGTTGAGGCAGTCAGATATATGCAAACTCACTTTCCAGGTCAAGAGTATCAAGAAAAGTCATTTTACAGGAAAAAGAAGATTTTTTGCGGATTAGTGACATGTGAGTCACACTTCTGGAGTATTCTCTGATGACAGGAGCTTTACCCCTTCCCTGTATAGGGCCAGGCTCCCATCTAGGATGGTTCTCGGATTTATTGATGTTCCCTGTTTCCCACCAATCATACACATATTACTTTAAACCTAAGAAGAGTCCTGAGGAAAGATACTCCCATTGTCACTCAACAGACAGTTCAGACAACTGAGGCTCACAGTTCCAGAATCAGCTTGAAGCCGCAGAGCCAGCCCAATGGAAGCTCTCAGTGTTCCTTGCAGATTTTCTAACTCTGAAGCTTCTGCTTGTCCATCTTTCTGGGCCACTTCCCCACAAAGAATGGATCTCAGTCCTGACTACACATCTGAATCACTTAGCAAGCTTAGCAAGAAGAAAACAGTCATGCTGACAAGTCCCCACCTACAACTAATTCAATGGGAATCTTGGTTGCTGGAGTCTAAACACAAAACCTCAGCGAGTAATGCCAGCTTGTACCCAGGTTTGCGAATCTTTGCTGTAGAAGATAATCAGCAGAAGCATTTGCTGGGGAAAGGGAAAGAGCCTGAGAGCAATTCCTCATTGCCATAGAAGTGTTTGGGTGGCCACCTGATTTATCAGTCAAACCAGGGCACAGGAAAGAGTGTAATGGGGGTGGTCCTAATAAAAAATCAGGGACAACAAACATCAGTATTTTTGCCCTCTGTGTGTCTCAAACTAAATTTTGATTTGGATTTGAAATCTAACCGTAAGGAATACTTTACTTAACTCTGTGTCTCCACTGGGTCTCCTGTGGAGTGTTGCATAAAGGAAACATGAGTATTTGTAAGATGGATCCACTCAAGGTTGTTTCTCCTTGTCTGTTTTATAGACTATAACTCATTTTCTCACTTAAATTAATTGTTGTAGTTCTATAAGGTGGATAAAAGAGAAGTGGTTATTTTTCAAAAAACAGAAACCAAAAGCTTAAATAAGCTTTCCACTGTGAAACAGCTTTCTGGACTGGTGATAGTCACATGCCCAGTCCAACTTTGCTTTCTTCAGTAGTATAGGTCATTTGCTCTGGGGATTTTCAGAATTGTCTTTCTCCCTAGTGTATAGATCTGAATTTTCAGCTGAGATAACTAGACCTATGGATGCTTCTTTATATATTTCAATAGTCACCTAATTACATTTACACTCAAAAAAGAGATGAGTGGCTTGGTATAAGTAATAATTCTAGGCTAAGTAAATAGGAAATCAGAAGATAAATTTTTATTGGATAATGGCTTAGTTCTTTTCATACAAAGCAATGGTCCTTGTCTGATCTCCAGTCTCTAAATAACAATTCAAAAGCAGCACACACAGCAGTAATTGGACCAGTATAATTGTCTTGAGATTATCTAATTCACCATAAGTAAGCTTTGTAACATCAGATTTAAAGTGAACTATTTATTTTGAATAAAAACATCAGAACATTTAAATGGCCGAAATTTATTGTGTGCTTATGTACATTTAAAAGAAACCCTGGGGTATTTGTAGTTTAGCCTTTTAAAATCTCCCAGATTATAGTTTACACCACTAAATTAACATAGAAGCAAATGAGCTTTTGTTATATACCATAGATTACACAGAACTTCCAGAATATAGAGCTATATAAAAAGTGTTGAAAGACTTATTCAAGTCTCTTTCCAATCATAAAAGATAATTAACTCAATTGAAAACATAATTCTATACAAAGTAATTCTAAGAAAATTATATGTCTTTTAGCACATTCCACAAGTTTCTGCCCAGGTTTACTAAGCAGTAAAATAACAACGATGTTTTTCTAGGAAATTATTTTACACAGTTCTATTATACTAGATTATTCAAGACACTAATAGGAACATATTAGAGAAATATTATATGATAAACAACAAAAAATACTTGTTTAAAAAGATAAATATAAATTATTTATATATATCCTAAATTAAGAGCAAAAACAGAAATAATTTTAAAAATCTGGTCTTCTGCTGATATCTTCTTTTATTTATCTTTTCTTTTCCTTGATGATGCTCCCTGCAGTTTCTGAAGGGTTAGCCCTCAATGTCTTCACTCCCTGGAGAATAACATGCTTCATCTATCATCACCAAGCAGATGGTTCCCAAATCTGTGCTTCAACTTCTCTTTCTGCCACAGTCTTTTCCTTGTTCTATAATTTCATATTCCCAAATGAAACTCTCATTGAGTTGTCCCTCATCAAACAATGAACCTACAAGTGAATCCATCATAAAAGTTAAAGGTAAATACAAAGGTAGTTGTATTTATCTAATGTAATAGTGCCTATGACAGACATTTCTGGTAGCTGGTGGTCCTGGTCAATATTTTACTTGATGTCCAATTTTATTGTAGAATTATCAAACTTGGTCAATCAGCATCTATTTCATCCTCATTATTTTGCACAGACTTCGTAACCTCACAGTCTCAATTTTTAGCCCCCAAGCCATGTTTTCTTTTCTACAAATACACCCCTAAAACATGCCTTCGGGCCGCAGGAGCATTCTAAGTGCTCCCCTGTCACGGCAGTGTTGAACTACCTGATTATGGTGGTCCCTTCGTAGTAGTTGTTGTCTTGTTTCTCTGCTGGAAAAATTGCTGTCTCCTATGAATACAAAAACATGGCTTTCCCTGCCCCAGTTTCAAAATTTAATTTCCCACTAAAAGAAGACAAAAAAAGAATACATTGTTTACATTTGGAAATTTGCATTTGAGCTGTGGAAATGATGATCAACATATTTTTCTTTGCCGTAATGCTATTTTATATGAAAAGCTATGAGGTCTTTTTTTTTCTCTTTAAAGATATAAGGGCTACCTCATTCCAGCGCATGTAAATCTCATTTTAAATCAGATTTTACTTTTATTCTGAGTGATTTAATAGAAAAATAAAGAAATTTAGGTTTACTCGTATCCTAGTGGGAATAAAAAATAAAATGAAAAGCAGAACAATGCAATCACCAACTAGGAAAGAAAAAAAAATAGGGGTTTTTAAAGATTATTCAAGTTTAAGGTATAATGGACAGTCTAGTGTGCTGTTATTGAGGCACAGAAAGGCGTTCATAAAGACAAAATGTAAGGTGCACTACTGAAAACTCCATGTGCCAGTAATGTCTGATACCATGTGGGCATCAAATGGTTAAAATCTCTTTTTATCATAAAACCTCATTCTGCTATACTTCATGGAGTAGCCAGCAAAGTGACAGTTTCTTCAGAGGTGGAAAGACCTTTTCAGATATGACAACCTAGAAGCTGTATTTCTTCTCCAAAACTAAGTCAGTTTACATACGTCATCCCCACTGCAAACAAACAAACAAACAGAAAGATATTTCCAGGTAACAGGCTATGGCATCAAGGAATTCATAGATGAAAGAGACTGAAACTCCTTTCTGTGTTTTTAGAAATACATTGACTGGTCCAGTTTGAATGAAGAACATGGATGGCCGGAGCTATATACATAGTTGATGAAGACTTTCATAAGACAGTTATCTGTGTACCTGTTTGTATCCTTTGCCAGACTGCACACTCTATTAAGGTCATTTTTGTTCACCATAATATGTATCCCAAGAACTAGTCATAGTTACTGGTCCATAGCAGGCATTGAATAAACAATTCTAAGGAGATACTGATAATTTTCTACAAATAAAGTAAAAATCTTGGTAAGAAGGAAGAGCAAATCCTGGTGTGGATAATACGGAAAGTGGCTGGTAGACAATGTAGAAGCAAACTACAAAGAAAGAAAATAGTAACAGCAAACTCTTATAACACTTACTAAATGCCAGGTGAAATTATACATTCAAATGTACCCATATATGTCAAAAATCTCTGTCATAGGCACTGCTACATTAGATAAGAGACTTCAGGGACAGAGATATTAAGTGATTGGTCTGAGGTCATACAACATGTAAGTGTCACAGCTAGAATTTTAATCCAGAAAGTCTGGCTTCAGGAATTTTTCGCTACAATGCTGTCTACAAAAAGAATAATCTCAAAAGGATAAGAACAGTCTGTTTTCCTAATAGGGTGAGGTGTTGAAAAACTATCTGTGTGGTGAGGAAAAACCAGAAGTAAGAGTAATTATGTGTAGTATTTGAAGGTTTGTAGATGCATGTGCATATGCTTGTTGCATGGGTATAGTTTTTTAAATTAATTAATTTATTTATTTTTGAGACAGGGTCTGGCTCTGTTGCCCAGGCTCAAGTTGCAGTGGCACAATCTTAATTCACTGCTACCTCCACCTCCTGAGCTCAAGTGAATCTTCTGCCTCAGCTTCTTAAATAGCTGGGACCACAGGTGCGTGTCACCATGCCCAGCCAATGTTTTGTATTCTTTGTTTTGCCATGTTGCCCATTCTCATATGCATAGTTTATATATGCAAGTGTGTGTGTAAATGCTTCAATTCACTACTTATGTAGTGGTTTGGGGTTGTTTATTACTAAGAGTTCTCTACTGATCCTTTATATTATCTTTATAAAAGAAAAATAATTGAACTGGGTAGACATTTCTTGCAACTGTCATCAAACTGTGGTGCTCCTAGTGTCAAGAAGCTGTATTCAATCCCATTATAGAATGTTTCCCAAAGTGATTTTACTAAAATTCTAGTTCTATGAGACATTATGAGGTGCCACAAGGAAAATAAGTTTCATAGTTAAACAAGTCTGGAAAATTTAAAGTTAAACAAAATTAAACCCGTTGCATTATGTCAGGGCTTCATGCTATAATTAACACGTAAATTATGTTGTTAACCTCCAATGACCACCTGTTCTTCTGAAGACATCACAAGATCATGGTTTTTCATAGAACAAACTGAAAAAAACTGCCTTGGAGATTTTATTTTTCCTATTTGGGTGTTTTACACATTAAAAGTAGGCCAGACTGTGTTTTGAAAACTTGGCCATCAACTTGCCATCTACATTGGAGAACCACTAAAAGTGTTATGTGAGGAATACTTAATCTGTTACTTTTACTATTTAAGTACAACTTTCAGGAAAATAGACTCACCCAATGTTTTATGCAATGTTTTGCCATGGTCATAAAATATGTAACATAAATCCTAGCAACTATTTAATTTTTGTTTAGTTTACAAACTTCCACTCACTGGTCCTCCCTAACAGAGTCTGTGTACTTGATAGCCAACATGTTTTCTTTTTTAATTTGTGTAAACTTAAGCTAAAAAACAAGCTTTCAAACAACATTGAATATAATGCAACTCTAGGTTGCTATCACTCTGCTTCACTCATTCAAAATTGATCACGGAAGTTGATCCAGTAAGCTTAGCCCTGTCCCAAAGAAACTTACTTTTTGGAGGGCAGGGAAGTCATTTGGACAACTCAATATACTATTAACATAACGGCATGCAGCTGAAATACCAGGAGACCACTATTGGGGCAAATTGTGACTGTATAAAAGTGGGTTTTGCATAGAATGTGCTATTTGAATTGGGTCTTGAAAAATAAAAGTGTTGCAGCCATGTAAGTATTCCATGCAGAGAAATCAACATGAAAAATTATAATGGGTCATCATCATAATGAAAGTAAATACCCGTCAGTTTCTTATAAACTTTGTTTTTTAATTGAGCCCTCACATCGGTCATCTGACTGTACTTGAAAGATCAAGAGAAAGGTTTAGAAATTCAGAAACATACCCATGTCCCAGGCACACCAGATCCCAGTCTTCTATTGTGACATGAGCACATGGTAAGCTCCAGCAGCAGTAATCGATCTCATAGCACAGTGACACAGACAAAGGATGTTAATGACAAGTATTACTTATGAAGCACACTTTGGCCCTGGCACCATTCTAAGCTTGTCACCCACCTTAGGTACTTTGTTCCTCACAACTATCTGATGAAGAGAGTAGGGTGATTGTGACTGTTTGTCAGATGGGCATGATTTCCTTTTTCTTAGAAGGGGAAAATTTGTTAAGAGAGCTTAAATAACTTGTGCAAAGTCACTGGACACATATATGGTAGAAAGCTATGATATGAACCGAGGCAGGTTGGCATTAGGGCCTACACTGTTAGCTATCATCTTGTATGGCCCACTAACATAATTAAGTGGTCGATTTGGTGATTAGGAGGTTTTTCTCTATCAGAAAAAAATAATCATCTTAAAGGCTTAAAAGCTTGGGCTAGTATGACCAGAATGAAAATAGCTGTATAAGATAACAATTTCCTCTTTCTCTCAGATATCATTTCTTTTAAGTTAATACAAAAAAAAAAAAAAAAAAAACCTCACGATTCGGCAAATCTAAGAGACAAATATCTTCTGTGATATACGATGGCCAACATGGCCGACAAAGACCAGCACAGTAGCTGCTATGGGGAGAATGGACACAGCATTGACTCAGGGGTGGCAGAACTGAAAAGGCACCGCAGGACACATATACATAAGGATACAACGAGACTGTGAAATGAAAAACATCAAAATAAATCAAGCAAATTGCATACTAAATGTATGCAAGAATATTGGTGAAAACTCCTAAAAATGTATCAGGCAACGTAATGCAAATACCATACTAATCATACAATGATCAATTGTTGTATGTTAGTTTCCTAGGACTGCTATAACCAAGTAACACAAACTGAGTGGCTTAATCAACAGCAATTTATGGTCTTACAGCTTTAGAGGTAAGAAGTTTGAGATCAAGGTGTGGCAAAGGTGGATTCCTTCTGAGGCTGTCATGGAGAATCTATTGCATGCCTCTGTCCCAGCTTCTGTTGGGTTGCTGATAATCTGTGGCATCCCTTCGGCTGTCAGTGCATGATTCCAGTCTCTGACTTCATGTTCACATGCTGCTCTCTCTTTGTGAATGTCTGTGTTCAAATCTCCCCTTTTTATAAGGACATCCATCACATTGGATTAGGGGTTCTCCCTACTTAGTTTGTGACCTTATATTAACTAATTATATGTGAAATGACCCTATTTCCAAATTGTGTCACAGTCAGAGGTACTGGAGGTAAGGACATCAGCATAGGAATTTGGGGGGAACAAAATTTAGCTTATAAAATGGAATTTATTCTTGTGGTATGAATTATTTAATATTAGAAAACCTAATACAGTAATTCACTATGTTAATAGACCCTATGAATTTAAAAAATTTGAAAAATTCAATACTCTTATTTCAAAAAAAAACTCCTAAACATAATAAAAATACATCAGATTCACCCCAAGATCTAGAATTATGTTTTTAAGAGAAACATTAGATGCATTTACACTTAAATAAACAATAAAATCACAATCCTTACTATTTCATGTTGTATAGGTATTGATAACAATGCCATTTGGCAGAAGAAAAAATTAAGGGTATAGAGAATAAAAAAATGAAGGCAAAATGTTGTTTGTATAGGATATGGTCATTGTACAGGGAATATTCAAGAAAATCACTTAACTATTTCAAAAAAGAGTAAGGTAGGGAGTTGATGTACAGAAATCAGTAGCATTCAGGTATAAAATAACATCTGAGTAGAACATGTGATGGAAGAGGAAACTCATTTTAAACATTAACAAAAAGGTTAGAATAGAAATAAACTGAAAAGAAATTACCAAAACCTATAGGAAGAAAATTGTTAGATAGTAAAGAGGAAAAAGTGAGAAGCTATGTAACCATTTTTTTGGGAATATGCATAGAGAAACTCTGAAATACTACATGATAAATTTTAAGAACACATAAGGACCAAGAGCAGTTGTTACATGTGTTTGGGGTTGGGGGCAGTGTAAGGACTTGACACTTGGGGACAAGGATGGGAGAAAGGGTTTCATTATTTCTCTTTTGGTACTTTTTTTCTTTGAATCCCTGAGTGAACTACCTATTCTAAACTTAAGTTACAAAATAAGCGCCATAGATGGAATGTTTATGTGTCCCCAAAACTTGTGTGTTGAAATCCTGATTCCAATGTGATAATATGAGGAAGTGGGGACTTCTGTGAGGTGATTAATTCATGATGAGATCAGTCCCCTTAAAAAAGAGACCCTAGAGAATTCCCTCCCTCTTTTCTGACTTGTGAGGTCATAGCAAGAAGACAGCTGTCTATGAACCAGGAAGTGGGTCTTCTCCAGACACAAAATCTCTCAGCATCTTGCTTTTGGACTTCCCAGCCTCCAGAACTGTGAGAAGTAAGTTTCTGTTGTTTATTAAATAAGCAGCCTATGGTATTCTGTTATAGCAGCCCAAATGGAATAAAAGATAGCACGTTTAACCAAATCCTGAGAGTCATTTTATCTCATAGAACAAAATTCTCAATATACATATTATTTAACAAATTCCCCAGATTCACTACGAAGCTTATATTCTTTAATATTCATATAATATAATAAATATTTTAGGTGATGTAAGTCATATTTTATAATGAGCAAACAATAGATGAATCATTCACAGCTACTTTTGCAGGCATGGAGGCTTGTAAATAAATCTTAGTGCTACAGAGCAAGTGCAGATTCACATCTCATCATGAGGACTTAAAAATATTAACTTTCAAAACCCTGCTTTATAAAAATTATTTTTTAAAAAGCATTTTGAGGGAGTTCAGCAGGAACCTGTGGATGTGTCTGTGTCTTTACTGTCAGAGATTATAAGATATTCTTGAGTTAAAGTTAGAAGTTACGAGATACTCTAATTTCTTTAGGAATGAAAACTTCATGATCAGACATCAGGGAAATGCACTAAATGCGAAGCATTTTGTTTTTGACTAGAGTTTTCACAGAAATAATAACATTACTCCCTGTGGAGAACAACAAAACAAGACCAAGTTCTGAATATGGACTCACTGCAATTCTCTTGGTACCCATGGATGGAAGCAGGTATTAGGGGATATTCAGGAGCATTTAATATGTGAGTTACAAGCTGGTCATGCAAATTTAAAGAGCTTGAGTGGTAGCAAGCTCAAGGAAGGAGCTGTCGGCCACTTAAAGCCTAAAGAGCCATCCTTAATCAATTTTAAATCAACAGACCATGTTGCTTCCTCCTGAATAAGCTTTTCATCAACTTACGTGACTGCTATAAAATGAGATTAGTTCATTATTATGTCTAAGAAACACATGTATTCCTTTAAAAATGTACCTTCTAGGTGAAATTAGCATCACATGCAAAAACTCGTGTTAGACCAGGATTAAGATAACACTGAGATTGTTACATTTATTTTCTCTGATTAACTGAAGACCCCACTTGATTTTGTACACAATTAAAACTGTAGACATACTGTGACTACCAAATTAGAGGAATATATGTTCTCTCTCTCTCTCTCTCTCTGTGTGTGTGTGTTTGTGTGTGTGTGAGAGAGAGAGTGTGTGTGTGTGTGTGTGTGGTTTTTTTTATTTTTGTTTTTGAGACAGAGTCCTGCTCTGTTGCCCAGGATGGTGTACAATGGCAAGATCTCAGCTCACTGCAGCCTCCTCCTCCCGAATTCAAGTAATTCTCCTCCCCACCTTGGCCTCCCGAAGTGCTAGGATTAGAGGAGTGAACCACCATGCCCAGCCGAGTATATGTTCTAAGAGCAACATAGTACATAATTTTGAAAATGCAAAATTTTGGAATTTAAAAACAATTGCCATATTCAAATCATTCCTTATATTTATTTGTTAGAAAATTCTATATTGTCTAATAAACTGTAGAACCACCTCTACTTCAGCAACAAACAATGTAACAATTGGTGGCATGGACCCTTCAGTCAGACAGCTCTGGTTTAAATCCCTGTTCTGTCACCTATTAGGAGTGTAACCTGAAGCAAGATTTTAGAGAGATGTAATTTAACATAGAAAATCAGGCAGTTGAGCATAAGGACTCTAATTGAGATGTTTCTGTTCAAATCCAGATTCCCCTTCTTACTAGATGAATGTTTTTTGGCAATTTATTTAACCTTTGCATGACTAGGTTTCCTCATCTGCAAAAGCATCTGTGGTAGTTACCTCACATGATCTTGTAATAATTAAATAGATAAATAAATAAATGAATGAATGCTCGACGTAGTCTCTGGCATATGAAATGGCTTAAATAAATACTATTATTTGCCTGAAATCAATCAATCAAATGTTTTGAGTTTGTGTTACCTACTTATACATTTCTCATTTACACAATAATAAAGAACTAAAAATTATTTCAGAGAAAATTATTCACACTTGGATTAAGTAACTCAAAAGTCAAAATAAGTTGTGCTGACATGAGTTTTTGAATAATTCTTTGTAATGAAACTTATTCCTCAACTTTTCTGTATTTTCTTACAAATAGTTTTGCAAGTAATCTTTCACACAGAAACAATTACTTAGATAACAAAATATAATTATTCTTATTGTATTTCATCTCTTAATGTGATACAATTGTTCATCCAGTTAGTCATTTTTTTCTACCTTAAAAATAATTGTAGATTACTGTTTAGTAGTGATCAAAATGAATAAAGCAAAATGGGTGTACCTCTACTACAGAGATTTGTTCCAAAATATGATACGTGTCAAGGTTGTATGCAAGGTAATCAATCCACTGGGATGCAAGAAGAAACCATTAGAATTCTTAAAATAAGAAAAATTCAGTTTTATGATATTTAATATATTTTTGAATATAGTACACACAAATAGAGATCAAGTCTTAAAATTGTGTGAATTGATGTGAACTTTTAGGAAGTTTAATCATAACTAAAATAACAGGATAAGCAGAAAATTAAGATATACTAACTATCACCACATAGGATTGCTAGCGCAGTTCTGCCATTTATTTATGACCAGTTATAGTAAAAGTGGTACCAGGACTGGCAGCATTGGCATCACCTGGGAATTTGTTAGAAAGGTAAACTCTGTAGCCTATCCTAGACCTACTGAAGTAAAAATTCTGATCGTGAAGATCAGCATCTTGGTTTAAGAAACTTTCCTGTGATCCAGATGCACCCAAAAGTTTGAGAACCATCTTCCCAAGCAATTGTTTAACTTTACCGAGTTCATTCTCTTCAACTGTAGAGCAAAGAGGTTGAGCGATTTTGCTCCCTTCCTCCTTTATTCCTTCCATTGTTTATTCCTTTCTTCTTCCTTAAGTCTACCTGCTCTTCCTTACCCTTCTTCTCTTTCTCTTTCACTTCATGTTTTCAAAATTGGATTGACTTGATCAATCAAATGTCTCAATTTGTGGACACCCTCATTAGTCCATGAGACACTTTAATTTTATTTTACAAATAATTCTTATTAATTCCTTTAATTCCATTCCATCAGTTTTACTTTCACTCCACTCATGCAAACCCATTCCCTCCCTAGTATAGAGGCATTCACTCCGAAGCTTGTTCTTCCAGCCCACCTCCTAGAAATTTATTAATGTGTCACACTGGATCTTATTACTATATAACCTCTGTCTCAAAATAAAAACACTTCTGAGCCATCCATCTGATTAACTTTAAATCATGTTTTCTTTTCCTGTTCTTTTTTTTTTTTTTTTTTTTTTTTGCCTTTTTCTAAAGTAATTATTTACTACAGGCCAGAGAAAGTTCAAAACATTATAATTTACATTTATGGGAAAAACTCATTAAAATTATAATACCATCCATTATGAGGACATTCAGGTTGAGACTGCAGAATATAATTGAAAATAAAGTTAATTTGTATAATGTGAACAGGAAAATCAGGAAATTATGACTTCAAAGTTGTTGTATTTGATATTTGTTTTTTAATATACTGATAAAAATGTCTTCTTCAGAAAATTGTCAACTTCAGGAATAGCTTTAACAATTCATATTTAGTATTTTTGGCTGTCTGAAGCATCTCCTCATGAAATGTAAGGAGTGCAAATTGATTGATGTCTACCAAATAATAAGTAATTTTTTTCATCTAAGTAATTGTTTCTGTGTGAAATATTTCACACAGAAATCTTGTTTTTTTGCAAAACTATTTGCAAGAAAATGCAGAAAACTTGAGAAATAAGATTTCAACATTACAAGGAATTATTCAGAAACTCATGTTAGGACAACCTAATTTGACTTTTGAATTACTTAATCCAAGTGTGAATAATTTTCTCTGAAGTAATTTTTAGTTCTTTATTATCGTGTAAATGATAAGTGCATAAGAAGGTAACATAAATTCATAAAATTTGGTTGACTGATTTCAGGCAAATTTTATTCCAGCAACATACACAGGCAGTACTCATTTTGTAATGTTATATGGAACCATAAAATGTCTTTCTAAGCTGATACCCTGAAAAGCAGCCTTAATGATCATTAATGTCCCTGATCTTTGAAAATTGTTGTTAGTACATTAAAAACTCTTACTGTCGTTATAAATGCAGAGGGAAATAAAAATAAACAGCTATTTTTAAAAATAAATTATAGTCTAAAACTTTAGTAATGTTGAGAATTAAAGTGTTTTATTTATTTGTAAAAACTTGCCAGGAAGGCCTGTGTCTGGGAACATAAATGAGACATACTTTTCCCTATTTCTCCCATTCAGAACTACTAAAACCCATGGATATTATATTTAAACGAACATAAGAAAATGTAAAAAGCTAGATTGGTCCGTGGTTACAGGATCTGTGAAACAACATGGTGGCCCTTTCCTTGGGCTTTATTTTTGCCTCTTATATCCCATAATTGGGGATGAAGAAGCCAGAAACCCAAAAAGGCCAATGGATGCAGATAAAAAAAAAAAAAATCAATAAAACTCTGCTGTATAAAGGGCAGGAAAAAGGTAGCCTAGCAACACATAGAACTTTTAGACATTAACCTTCTACTTCAAATATTTGCTGCTGAAAACAGCTGCAGCTCTTCCTCCACAATGTCAGCACTGGTCAAGCAGACAGCCTAGACTTTTGCCCTCTGAGGCTGTATAAAGGCAATGACTCCTCCCACCAGGGTGGCATTAGAGAAGTATGGAACCTGGGATTTATCCCTGCCAGGTAGTAATGAATGCCCCCACCAACCAGTGTGCAGTGTCAGGAGACACCACTTAGTGAGCCCAGACTTCCAGACCAAGCTGCCAGTAACTAGGCACTCCTCACACTCCCCACTGGGTTGGTGTCAGAAGTGAAGAGTTAGACTTTCACCAGAGCCCAGAGATAATGAGGCCTGTTCAATCCTGTGGTGTCAGTGGAGACCACATCAGGTGAAGTAATGAAGTACTTCTGTTCCTCTCAGTCAGAAAATTATCAGAGGCCTAAGGGGGAACTAGAACTCACATGTCTGCTTAAAAGTAATGAAGAGCTCCTCTGCCGTGGGTCAATAGAGTTGCCGTGGAGAACCTGAACTTCTACCTCTACCTGGCAGTAATACTTTTCCTGACAGAACAGTGTCCCCCCAAAATCAGCTAAAACTTAAGGTGTTTTTTTTTTTTTGAGATCTCAGCTCACTGCAACCTCCACCTCCTGGGTTCAGGCAATTCTCCTGCCTCAGCCTCCTGAGTAGCTGGGATTACAGGCACGCACCACCATGCCCAGCTAATTTTTTGTATTTTTAGTAGAGACGGGGTTTCACCATGTTGACCAGAGTGGTCTCCATCTCTTGACCTCGTGATCCACCCACCTCGGCCTCCCAAAGTGCTGGGATTACAGGCGTGAGCCACCACGCCTGGCCAACGTAAGCTTTAAATAAGGTCCTGAGTCTCATAATGTAATATTCAAAATAATTCGGTTTAAAGAAAAAAATATTATACTAATAATTGGAAAAATCTCACCTTGAGTAAAACAAGACAATCAACAGATTTCAACACTGAAGTGACAGGGATTATCTGGAAATGATGGTAAGTGAGCCTTTATAAAAGTGTTTCCATGGGTAATCATGAACATGCTTGAAACAACTGAGAAAGCAGAAAGACTCAGTAAAGAAATAGAAGATTTAAAGAAGGATCAAATGGAAATTTTAGAATTGGGGAAAAGTACAGTAACTGAAATTTAAAAGGTCAGTGGATGATGACTTCAATACCAGAATAGAAGGAGCAGAGGAAAGAATCAGTAAACTTGTAGGTATAAAAATAGGAAGGCCAGGCACGGTGGCTTACTCCTGTAATCCAAGCACTTTGGGAGGCTGAGGCAAATAGATCACCTAAGGTCAGGTGTTTGAGATCAGCCTGGCCAACATGGCGAAACCCCATCTCTACTGAAAATGCACACCAGCATGGGCAACAAGAACGAAACTCAGTCTCAAAAAAAAATAATAATAATTAATTAAAAAAAAAAAAAACCAGCATTGTGGTTCATGCCTGTAATCCCAGTATTTTGGGAAGCGGAAATAGGCAGATCACTTGAGGTCAAGAATTTGAGACCAGCATGGCCAACATGGTGAAATGCCATCTCTACTAAAAATACAAAAATTACCCAGACATGGCAGCATGTGCCTGTAATTCCAGTTACTCAGAGGCTGAGGCACAAGAATCACTTGAACCTGGGAGGCAGAGGTTGCAGTGAGCCGAAATTGGCACCACTGCATTCCAGCCTGGGTGAAAGAGCAAGACCCCCTCTCAAAAAAAATAAATACATAAATAATAAAGAACAGGAAAAACAAATTACCCAACTTGAGCAACAAAGAGAAGACAGGGCAGAAATAAGAATCTTGGGGACTTGTGAGACTACACCTGCAGGCTAACATTTACATCATCGGTCCCAGAAGGAGAAAACCAACAGGATGGGATTTCTAGTTCACATGAAGAAATAAGAACTAAAATATATCACCAAATTTGGGGGAGAAAATCCCCAAAACCTAAAGATTCAAGAAGCTGAGCAAACAGGATAAACCCATAGAAGTTCTATAAATCTATAGAGATAGATAAAGTAAGGATACTCTCCTTTAACGATTGCGTTCCATCTTGTCAGGTATATGGGCGTGTGTGTAAACGCATCATTTTAATTAACCGGATAGCTGTTAGGGTCAATGTCTGTGCAATTTGACATAGAACTGAGGGAGGAGACCTAAATGAGATGACTGAGCTGATAAACTGAGTAGATCCAAAATAAAGGGCCTTGGAAAGGGAATATAAGAGGGATTTACTGGCAGAAGGAAAGTCATGAAGAAAGATTTTAGGAAACTTGAAATCGTATGGTGTGAGTGTATTTTTAATATTATGTAAATGCTACTTGCAAAGTGGATAGTGGGAGTTAGGGACAGAAAATATTATGTCAATATTTGAAATATTTAAAATTAAGTAATGATAGTTCCCTGTTCTCTTCAAGAAATTTAGTAAAATGCTGATAATCCCGCCATTGCATGACTTGAGGAAGAGGAGAGGAACGTCTTTCTTCTCCAAAGCATCTTCTGGATCAAGCTTATTTGGTCACAGTGATCAAGGCTTTGAATTAAGACACATTAAATGTCTTTGTCAAAATGCCTTTAAGCTTTATGGAAATGGGAGCATATTTGATTATAATCTGTCATTAATATAAGAGTGCTACTTTTAGCTTTTTGATTATTATCTGTAACGTATAAGCACCCTATGGGAGCATTATGCCGACAAGCTTTGTTGCAGAAAAGAGTGGGTGTTAGGGCAATATATGGGCATCTAAGTAGAAATGAATATTGATGTGGAAGGAGTTCTGTGGGAAGATGACACCCTACCCGTGTTAGGTTAAAGGTGGGTTAAATAGGCAAATGTGGGTTATGTAAGACAAATAAGTGTGTTAGCACTGATTTTTAATTACAAAGTCTTGAGAAGGAAATGCTTATAAAAGATGCAATAATGAAGACTTTTCTTCCTTTTTCATAACAGTTCCATATTATTCCAAACCACAAGATGAGGTCTTTGTTGCTGAGCCTAGGAAATCTGCATGTGTCTGCATTCTGCTCTTTCTCAGACTCCTAAAGAACAAATTAATAGTGTGGCTAAACTGAAACCATTAATTAGCAATTCATTGCAAGGCATCTATTTTCCATGGCTTTGGGTAGTATCCTGCCTCTTGGTGCAGCAGACACTAACGGTTACATCTGCAGGCAGGCATTGGCTTCCCAGCACATAGCACTGAGACTCAATTAAATCAACATTTTGAGCTCCAGCTGTAACACTTTGAGTTCGTGTTGGAAACCTGGTGTCCACTCAGTGTGCTTAAACAAAAATAAATCACAGGTGGCATTACTGTTATTGGATCAAGCAAATAGCCTGTTGCCTTAGGAAAAAGAAATTAAATAGTGGAGGCTTGAAATATGAGAGTCAGATCAAACATGGACAGCATGGTATAAAGAAATTTGTTTGTTTCTCAGAAGAAACTGTGATAAGTGAACCAAAATAAAAGAAACACACAGGCAATATACCACAGAAATCTCATACTTTCTTTTTAAAGAAGAAATGATGAGAAACATTTCTGCAATTTATACTTCAGCAGGAAAGAAACCAATGGCATTAAAAAAATGTATATGGAAGACCATCATTCCTATTCATGGTCCTGTATGTGCTGGTGGCTATATATTTCTTCTACAGACATTGCTGAGTAGGCAACTTTGTACCAAGTACTATTCTAGCACTACAGTCTCAATGTTGGACAAACCAGATAAGATTCATGCCTTCATTGCTCTTATTTGCTCACAACCATAGACAGAATATGCAAGCAAACACAGGCTTAAAATTTTAACAGTAGGCCTTAAAATTGGATCACTGAGGTGAAAAACTACTTTAGGTAGGGTAGCCTGAGAGGGCCTATGTGAGGAGGCGAGTTTGAACCTGTGTAATAGTATAGAACAGGCATTGCACTTCAGGAACAGGAAGAATTAGAACAAATGCTCTGAGCTAGGAAAAAAAGAATCAAAATAAGAAGGGCAATGTGTCTAGGGTACAACACATGGGAAAAGAAAGAAGTAAGGAATAAAGTTGAAGACATGTATGCAGGAACCAATTCTATTCTGGCTGATCATTTCTTATTGCTCAGAGTTCAGCATAAAAATGTGAAATAGTAGTTTTTTCCACTACAAACTTAAAAAAAGGAAGTGGCAAAGTCTGCTCTTGGATGGACTTCAGACCACAGGTATTTCTGGAGCTGACAGCTGCCTTCTGCAGCAGTGGTTGGCATCAAACGAAAGTGTCAGAAGCAAGCAGTTAAGATGAACAAGAGAGGAAGGTTTCAGTGGTATTGTCCAATCCTCATCTTTTTATAAGCCATTTCTACACTATTTATTTGGGCTGTTAGAGAAACTTTTCTGATTATGAAAACATTTAGAATCTTAGCATCTATGTTAACATTTTTTTGTGTTATAAGAATTATTTTTTACTAAACATTGGGGACAATTTCCGTGGGCTACTCTTGTTGCATCAGGTAATTCCTGGTTCCAATTAACTCTCATATTATATTATTCTTTGAAACAAGTATCAAGCAGTGGTGAGATTGGAGCAAGGAATGGTCACAAACTAGAATTCATCCAAAATCAAATGAGAGTCCAGATTTTGCAAATAAGAAGAGGTCTCAACAACTCAGTAGAGCAACAAGATAACTCACGACAAGCGGAAGGAAAATGTAGATGAACACTGAGATTTCAGACAGTGCATTTAAGGAGAACATATCTGTTTATAGTCTCTGGGATTCCAGGTTGCAATTTCAACATCAGAACTCAAAAAGAAAGGACTAGTTGGGGGAAGGGATTTGGGATCGATATCATTATGGAAGTGTTCCACAGACTGTTGATCCAAATGAAAATTTTGAAGGAAGGACTCTGGTTTAGACTATAATTCACCTCCTCAAAGAGCATATCAGCCTTTGTTTTGACTTTCAAAAATTTGTACATTGGTAAGAATTCCACTAAAAGGAAAACATTTGATTCATTGTGAACTTGTTTTGGTAATTTTTCTCACAGAAATCAGAAAAAAAAATAACAGACATTTGTATTTATTTAGGTTCATGATGGCCAAGTGGAATGACTGTACCATCTTGTTAGTATAGTTAGAAGGGAAAACAATGTTAGATATAGAGGCTAACCCTCGTAAAAAAAATTTGCTATTGGAAAATATAATAGGCTCATGGCCAGACTGGAAATAATATCACTCAACAAGAATTTAAGATAAAAGAAACGTAAGAATTCCCAGTCACAATGCTCAAAAGATGCGTATTGTGTTAAGTAAATAAATATGAATACGTACACACATAAATCTATTATGGCAGCACAAGGAGATCTCTGATAAGTTTGACTTTCGAAGGATTTATAGGAAGTAAAGTTAATTTTATAGACTCCACAAAACATGGCAATGCTCCAAGCCATTACTAAGTAGTCAATATTAATTATATTAAAAGTAAGAGCAAATTAAAATATATAAGAAAGGACTATGAAGAAGGCTACAACCAATAATTCACTTTATTTGTTTGATCTATTTACAGATAGATAAAGATTATACTTTTTAGGTATAATTGTTGGTATTTTGGCCTATGAGGAGTTGTAAAAATCAGCAAAAGGTGTCTTTAGTTGTATTTGGAGAAAAACAAAGCAAACATAGAGAAAAACAAACTGGGTTGTGATGTGTCCAGTGCTTAAGCAAACTAGTATAAGTTAATGACAACAAGGAAAGATGATGGTAACGCACAGCTACCGTGTTTTCAACATTGCTCTTAAGGGAAATAATTTTCAAACTCTAAAGGTCAGAACAAACCCAATTATTTAGGAAATAATAACAGCTTCAAGAGAAATGTGGGGTAAATTATCATTTGGCAAATAATTTTTGATGCGAATATTCCTACTTTTTCTCTAAAATACTTAAGAAAACAAAGTGCTCACCACAACTTCAATAACACTGAGTTCATTAAAAGAATATTAAAAGAATTTACACACACGCATACACACAGACACACACACACACACACACACACACACACACACACACCACTGAGAATTAACAGAGATGGAGCAAACTTCCAAGTTGAAAAGCCTTTGTAAGTCTCTTAGTTGTTACTTATTATCTGCTTACTTCTCTCAGAAATGTAAGAACTATGCCAATCTCATAAGCATGTCTTCATTTCTTGGATATTAATGGTTTTAGTGTTATTTTGTTGGCAGAAAATTTTGGAATTCCCAAATGTTTTTGGAATTCTTTCTGGAATTCCCCATTCCTGATACATTATTACAGGTGAGAATATTATAGATTATTATTGTCAGTGAGGTAGGCTGGATATAGCACCCAAATATGACCATGTTCTAATCCCTGGAACCGGTGAATGTTACCTTATATGGCAAGGAGGATGTTATAAAATCAAATGAAGGATTTTGAGGTAGAAAGATTATCCTGGATTATTCATGTGGGCTCAATATAATTATAGGGATCTTTATAAGAAGGATGCACGAAGGGTCAGAGTCAGAGAAGAAGGTGATATGTTGACAGAGGCGGAGATTGGAGTGATGTGCTTTGAAGGTGAAAAAGGGCCACAGTGGAGGAATACTGGCATCCGCGAGAAGCTGAAAAAAGTAAGTAAGTGGATTCATCACTCAGAGCCTCTAGAAGGACCAGCCATGGTGACACCCTGACTTTTGCCCAGTGAAACCGATTTCAGACTTCTGACCCCCAAAACTATAAGGGAGTAAATTTGTGTTATTTTAAGTCACTAAGTTTGTGGTAACTTTATATAGCAGCAATAGGAAACTAATATAGTTAACACAATCCAATATGAATATGAGCATTTATTAATTCTGGTTGATGGTATAACTTTTTCATGCCTTTTTATATTTTTTCAAAACTTGTACAATGAATTTGTATTGCCTAAGGAATTAGAATAAACTCAGTAAGTTTTATTAGCCAGTGGGCATATATAGGTTGAGCTTGTGAGTTATTTTTATTTGTATATAAAATTTAGGAAAAAAGGCAATCTCAAAGTTGGTCTTTTCTTCATTCTAGATTCCCATTGATAAAAATGTTACTTCTGTGGTGCGTTTGTTACCTATTTCTTTTTAAATTTCTTCCATATATTTATGATTTTAGCAGCTACTGTTAAGTCATGCAATTTTTTGTAGTAATAGATCCTCCTCTTCATTTCCCTTTTTTAAAGAACATGTATTTAAAGAAAGATGTTAATTGCTGATTTACTGCTTACACTAAATGTAATTTTACAGTTTACAATGTCTTTCCTAGATTACCTTCTATGACAATAGTGCACGATTCTTGTGATTCTTGAAGCTGTCATTATTAAGATTTCTAGATTAAATTTTTTTATTCTGCCTTGATGATTATTCCCAGAGTCTCCTGAATTGTATCACATTTTTAGCTTACTGCATTACTATAAGTTTTAACATAGTCCTATGTCTTATGTAAAAACTGATTGCTGTTAGAGTTTTTTTCAGATGCCCGTGGGCCAACACCATTCCTTCTGGAAGTTGCTTCAGTTGGATATTAATGGTTCTTAGTGTTGTTTTGTTGGCAGATTACACTTTCTGGAATTTGCCATGCCTGATACCTCATTACAGGGGAAAATATTATAGAGTATTATTGTCAGTGAGGTAAGCTGGATATGGCCCCCAAATATGACCATGTTCTAATTCCTGTTTTTTTTTTCCAGCTTGTGTTAAATAACTGTACAGCTGGTTTTTATAATTTGATACCAAAAATCTCATGATTTCCTCAGAAACACTTTTCAAAACCTGCTTAGCAATTATTTGAGAATTTCTGTGTCATATCTTTTTCTTCTCAACCCCTGTAATCACATAAGGAAAAAAGGACTGAGACATCTGTGCCTAAATGATAATTTTTCTTTTGTGTTTTTATTTTTCACTTTCATAATTAGAAAAAAACTGAAGTCAGGTTTCTTGAGAAATTGTTTCTGACCTATGCTGTCAGATTCTCTCACTGAGATGAAAATTGAATAATAACAGAAGTCAAAAATAATTTAATAGAACATAATAAACTATTTTAATTATATTGGAAAATAGCTTTTCCAGATATTAGGATTCTTGTTCAAAGATTCAATATTAGTGTCTTAGTGTGTTATATAGCCAATTAAATCAAATTACTTTATTTTGAACCAATATGAAAAGTTATTTATAAATGGAAAAGAAATTTGAAAACAATTACAATAGCATTTATTTAAAGAAGTTGAGAAATAAATCTTTATCAAATACAAATAAAACATGTTTTGCATTATTAATTCATCTACATTTATTCAACTCTGCATGGCTAAATTATTTTATTGGAATAAAATAGTTTAAGTGACAAAGTTAAATGAAAATATTTTTATTAAACATTGCTCTCTGTCATAGTCTGAATGTCTTCCCCAAAATTCATCTGTTGAAACTTAATGGCCAGTGTGTTAATATTGAGGTGAGGGCTTTAGGAGGTGAATAAGTCAGGAAGGCAGAATCCTCTTGAATGGGATTAATGCCCTTATAAAAGGGCATGAGGGAGTAAGGTGCTCTTTTCTGTCCCTTCTGCCAACATTTGTCCCCTTGGAGACTGTAGAAATGAGGTGCCATCTTGGATATAGGCGAAGAATAGTGCTCACTGGAAACTGAACCTGCTGACATCTTGGTCTTGGACTTTGCAGCCTCCAGAACAGTGATAAATAAATTATATTATTTATAATTTACAAAGTCTGTGATATTTTGTTATAGCAGCACAAACAAAAATTCTCCATATTTAATATCACCCAACATAAGCCTCCTGACGTCATCCACTCTATTTTTGTTTTTGCAAAGCATTTTATCATCTTTTAAAATACAATATAATTTACTTATTTGTCATAGTAAAAGGTAAGAATATTATGAATATGACATCTTCAAATATAAATCAGATTGTAAACTCAACATTAGCAGGGATATTTGTCGATTTTTGTTGACTGATACATCCCAAGCACCTCTCATATAATGAAAACTCAATTAACATGACATTAATAAATAAAAATGGCCATTTGGGTATCTGTGTTAGTTTTAAAATTCAGACAAGAACTCACTAAGAGGTCATTTTTAGCTGATCCTTGAATGACACAAACAAGAATGCCATGGAAAGAGCACTTTGAGTAGGGGACACAGTAAGTGCAAAGGCCTTTGAGAAAAGTAAGAATGGGACATTATGGAGGCATGCTGGAGAGGTTGGGTTTATGTATCAGGGAGGATCTGTGACTAGGCAGAAACCAGGATAATCTTCAGGTTAAGAGTGGGTGAGAGAAACATTTCAGATGGAGGAACCAGCCTAAGGGAGAAAGAGAGCATATAGTGTTATTGGAGCATAGAATATAAAAGGGTACAGTGAAGAAATGGGACTGTAAAATAAGCAATGACCAGATCTAGAAAGCATTCAACTTCATTGGTCTTTATTCTGGGAAAACTCAAAAGATATTAAGGGTATTTAAGCAAAGTAGTAAGGTGATTTTTTTTAAAGAAAGTATAAAGTAGACTTCTGCTTCTTATCAGCATAGCTAAGAAACCTGGACATTAGGAAAAATAAACATAAGAATATGATTAAAGAAGACGATAGGTCAGCCAGGGACTTCAGGACTCAAGTAATAAAATGGTTATGAGTTCCTTGGGTTTAACCTCTTGTCTAATATATTTCAGACTTGGAGCTGAAGAAGCCAGCAGTCTGAAAAAGCCAACAGGTGCAGACTAAAACAGTCCTAAAAAAGCCTCTCTCTCTAGGAAAAGGGCCAGAAGAGGGGTAGCCTAGCAAAACAGAAAACGTTTAGAGGATAGCTACTCTGCTTCAGTAAAATACCGTAGGAAAAACTAGCCTTACTACCAACACTCCCAGCAAAGGCTGAGTGAGGAGCTTAGATTTCTGGCACAATGAATCTGTACCAAGGCACCCTACCACACCTGTTGCTGAGCAGGGGGAAGGTCTTTCATCCCTGGATGGCAGTGACTTTCCAGGATCTCCTTTTGTCAGTTGATACCACATGGAAGGAAGCCTGAACTTCCTCTCTCTTACTCTGCTGTAAAAGGTACCACCTTCCATACATATCTTGGCTGTGGCAATGCCAGAAACATGAGGCTTTCACCATCACCAAGAGATAAGGTACTCCCCTAAACCTCTACCACCAAGCAGTAATATGATCTTCATTGAGTACCAGGGGAGGCTGAGTGGAGGAACTGAACCCCTGTCCCTACTAGGCAGTTACCAAGGTTGCTGCCTATTCCCTTGTATCCTTGAGGAATCCAGGAAAATTAAGATATGCTCAGATGAAAAGGAAATGAAGAAAATTTGCCACCAACTGACCTACTCTAAAAGATTAGTTAATGGAACTCCTCTCAACAAAAAGGACACCATAAAGATTCTTTGAACATCAAAAAGAAAGAATAGAAATAGTAAAAATATGGGTAAATATAGTACAATTTTTCTTTTCCTGAATTTTCTACATAATTCTTGATGTTTGAAGCAAAAAATATAATATAGTCTGACTTGGTTCTACATGCCCCCCCTCCAAAAAAAAGAAAAGAGGCAAAAAGATACACTCAAAGACACTTTAGATAATTCAAAATGCATTATACAATGCATCTGAGAAATACACAGGAAAGCAGCGAAAGGGAAACAACAACAAAAAGCTAAAAATAAAGAAAACAAACAGAAGACAAAAAATAAAATGGAAGACTTAAGCCCTATATCCATAAGTATATTATTTGAATTTATCCATTAAAATACACCAAATGGATTTTAAAAATCACCAGAGACTATGCTGTCTACAAGAAACTCACCTCAAAATAAAGGTATGTTGAAAAGAAAAAAAATATATCATGCAAATAATAGTCAAAAGAAGGAGGAGTGTTGATACTGATATTAGATAAATTTGACTTCATAGCCCAGTCATGGTGTGCAACTATTTTTATATGTCACTGGATTTCATTTGCTAGTATTTTGATTAAGGTTTTTGTGTACATATTTATAAGAGATATTGGTTTGTAGTTTTCTCTTACTGTGATGTTTTTTCTGGTTTTGGTAACAGAGTAATACTGATCTCATAAAATAAATTAAGGTGATTTTTCCTCTTCTGCTTTTTGGAAAAGTTTGAGAAAACTTGGTGTTCATTATTCAAATGTTTGGTAGAATTTAATTGTGAAGTTCTCTGCATTAGGCTTTTCTTCATGAGTAGGCTTTTAAAATTACTATTTTAATCTCTTCACTTGTTACAACTCTATTCAGAGTATTTATTTCTTTTTAAGGTAGTAGTTTGTGTCTGTAGGAATTGTCAGTTTCATCTAAGTTGTGTAATTTGTTGTTTTGTAGTGTTGCTCAAGAATTGTTTCCTTGCTGATCTTCTCTCTATTCTATTATTGACAATGCAGCATTAAAGTCTCCAACTACTATTGTGGAATTGCCAATTTCTCCCTTCACTTATATTAGTTTTTTTTTTTTCTAAAGACAGAATCTAACTCTGTTGTCCAGGCTGGAGGGCATTGGTGCAATCTTGGCTCACTGCAACCTCTGCCACTCTGGGTTCAAGCTATTCTCCTGTGTCAGCCTCCCCAGTAGCTGGGACTACAGGAGCCCACCACCACACCCAATTAATTTTTGTATTTTTAGTAGAGACGAGGTGAGACCTCTGGTGATCCACCCAACTTGGCCTTCCAAAGTGCTGGGAATACAGGCATGAGCCCCTGCACCTGGCCCATATGTTATTTTTGAGATGGAGTCTTGCTCTGTCACCCAGGTTGGAGGGCTGTGACATGATCTTGGCTCATTGCAATCTTTGCCTTCTGGGTTCAAGGGATTCTCTCACCTTACCCTCCAGGTGGGACTGAGGGAATGTGTTCTGTTTCTGGGTCCACAGTTGGGTGTAGTTGTAAGGGCAAGAACTTCCCAGCAGCATGCCCCCCCTATCTCTCTCCATCTGGGAGATTTAACAGTCTCTTTTAATTTTCGGGGAACACGGGAAGAATCAAAAAGTCAATCACTCGAGTGCAAGTTCTAAGGAACTACTTTCATTGGCCAGAGAACTTGGAGAAGGTGGGGGTTCCTCCCAGGTTAAAAGTCCTCTTCTTCCACACCCCTTCAGACTCCATGTTTGGGTCCCCTTCCACAAACACTCCCTTCTTGGAAGCCATCTTTCTCTCTCCCGGATTTCCCCTCTGGAGTCCCCTTCCACACTTTCTCCTGGAAGCCTGTCTTCCCCTCCTAAACTCCATCTCTCTCTCAAGTCTCTTCCACTCAATGTGGAAGCTGTCTTTCCCCTCCTGGATTCTATCTTTCTGGAATCTCTCACTCAGTTTGAGGGTTTTTTTCCCTCTGTTTTTCTCCCTCTGGGAACCTTTCTCACTTAATGTGAGAGCAGCTTTTCTTTCTCTCTTTCAGTATAAGAGTTAGCTCTTTCTTTCTCTTTCTCCTTTTTCTCTCTCTACCTAAATAAAACACTTTCTACAAACACTTTTGAGTCCAGCACTTACTGCACACTGCGCCATGGTCTCCTCTCCCATTCTTGGGGAGTGATAGACCAAGAACCTGAAGAAACGTCCACTCAGGGAAGCTGAGGGCTCCCCTGAACCCCAACCTAACAGGAATACAGGTGCATGCCACCACATCTGGCTAATTTTTGTATTTTTGGTAGACTGGGTTTCACCATGTTGGTCAGGCTGGTCTCAAACTCCTGACCTCTGGCAATCCATCTGCTTTGGCCTCCCAAAGCACTGGGATTACAGGTATGAGCCACTGCACCTGGCCTACAATTGCTTTTTTAAAATCTATTAAAAAGAAAGAAAAAATGTGCATTTCTACTGTCTTTTATAATTACATAATTACCTTTTACAGTATTGTTCATTTTTTCATTTGAATTCAGATTGCCATTTGGGACCAGGACTAAATACTTCCAGCCTATAGAATTTCCTTTAGTGCTTCTCATAGGGTAGATCTTCTAGCAACCAATTCTCTCAGTTTTTGTTTATTTGGAAAAGTCTTTGCTCTACCTTTATTATTGATAGAAAGAAAAAGGAAGATGTTTACACTGTTGGTGTGAGTGTAAATTGGTTCAACCATTATGGAAGACAGTGTGGTGATTCCCAAAGGATCTAGAAATAGAAATTCCATTTGACACAGCATTCCCATTACTGGGTATATACTGAAAGGACTATAAAGAATTCTATTATGAGGACATATGAACACGTATGTTTGTTGTGGCACTGTTTACAATAGCAAAGACCTGGAACCAACCCAAATGCCCATCAATGGTAGACTGGACAAAGAAAATGTGGCACATATATACCATGGAACATTATGCAGCCATAAAAAACGATGACTTCATGTCCTTTTTAAAGACATGGATGAATCTAGAAACCATCATTCTCAGCAAACTGACACAAGAACAGAAAACCAAACACTGCATGTTTTCACTCATAGGAGGGTGATGAACAATGAGAACACTTGGGTACAGAGAAGGGAATAACACTCACTGGGCTAGGTAGAGGGGGTAGAGGGAAGAGGAGGGGAGGGGAGGGACAGCAGGGTGTGGGGAGGATGGGGAGGGATAACACCAGGAGAAATGCCTGATGTAGTGACGAGGGGTTGGGGGGATGAAGACAGCAAACCACTGTGGCATGTATGTACCTATGCAAAAATCCTGTATGATGCAGGATGTGCACATGTACCCCAAAGCCCAAAGCACAATTAAAGAAAAAAAGAAAGAGAAAGAAAGAAAGAAAAGAAAGAAAGAAAGAAAGCTAGCTTTGCTGTGTATAGGATTCTTCATTGAAAGTATCTTTTTTTTTGAGCACTTTTGATATGTTATCCTCCTGCTTTCTAGGCTTCATTGTTTCTTCTGAGAAGCCAAATGTTAATCTTACTGAGATTCCTTTGTAATGTTACAGACTTGCCAATGTTACTAAGATGTAGCAGTCTTTCATTGAGTGGTATCATCCAGAGTTCTTTGTCTCACAACCAGGAGAATTAAGGAAAATGAACACAAAGGGTAAGGCTGGAGCAAAAGTTCAATAAGTGAAAGAAGAAAGCTCCCTGGGGTGAAGAGGGGGCCTAAAGGGGAGAGTTGCTGTTTTACAGTTGAATGCAAAAGCTTTTATAGGAAACCAATGAAGGCTGGGCATCTCATTTGCATAAGGTGCAAATTTCTGATAGCTCCACCCCATCCTCCTAATGAATATGTGGGCCCTTAGCTTGAGCTACTCCATATTGCCTTGTTCCTCTTAATGTGTATGTGTCAGGGGACAGAATTTTCCATAGTGGGCATGTCTGGGCAAATCATCTGTGTAGCCTTTTTTATCTGTGTGGCTGTAGGCATATTAGCCCTCCCCGCACCTTGCATTCTTTCAAAGCCAGCTATTCTTTGCTTTGAAAGAATTCAGCCAAGGACCCACCCTAACTGCCTGCCTGACTGGTTTCTTCCTGTCTCCTCTCAGTAAGTTATGAGTCATTTATTTCTTGCTTCAAGAATTTCTCATCTTTGAGAATCAAAATTTTTACTATTATTTTTCTGATTGAAGAGCTATTGCATTTATCATACTTGTAGATTGTAGAGTCCTGGATGCTTACTCTTGTTTCTTTTTTTATAAATATGGGAGTTTTTCTGTCCTTATTTCCTGAAATATTTTTTCTACTCTCTCTCTTACTATTATGTGTATGTTGGTGTTCCATATTTATCTGAGACTGTGTTCCTTTTTTAGCATTCTTTTTTCTCTCTGCCCTTCAACTTGCAAAATCCCTATGTGTGTACCTTCAGGTTGCTGATTCTTTCTTCTGCTTGTTCAAATCTACTGTTGATCTCATTCTAGCAGTAATTTTTAAATTTTAATTATTATATTTTCAACTTCAGAATTTTCATTTGGTTCTTTTTGATCATTTTTATTTCTTTATTGATATTCCCTATTTGATGTGGCATCATCACCATCGTTTCTTTTACTTCTTTAATAATGCTTTTCTTTAGTCTATAAACACATTTATGTCCGTTATTTTCATGTCATTTTCTGTTAAATCTGATATCTGTTCATGTTCACAAGCGGTTTCTGTTGTCTGATTTTTAAATTTCTTTCTTCTGGCATGCAGGTTATATTTTCATTTCTCTTCATGCCTCATAATTTTCTAAGACCTCTTAGACAATATATTTGTAACAACTATGGGTACTTCTCCCTCTCTTCCAGGAATTGTTATTGTTATTTGCTTGTTTATTTATTTAGTCACAACTGGATCATTTTAGTAAATTCTATCCCCTCCACCCCAACCAATGCCCAATATATACACGGTGTTCAGCCACTGGTGTTGTTACTTAGGTAGACACTGTTCTTAGTGTGTCAACAGTTTCTATGGGATGACAATAGTATTGGTAAGGCTCTCTTACTCTCTTTTCTTAGCTACATACAGCTTTTTAACTCCACTGATTGCTTGCTGATTGCTGTATTATTTTCAACAATGCCATGAAGTATGAGTAGCTCTACAAACAAATCCTATCAAATTGTGGCTACTTTGAAGGAACTGTTTCTAAGGTCACAGTTTGATGTATGCTGTGACCACAGAAGGACTCCTTTGTTAATAATCCACTTATGGTCTAAGGAGTATCTTCTTTAAATCCACCAATCTCCTTCCTTCTGTGTTTCACTATGACCTCCACTGTATTTGATTGTCTTCCTAGGTTTAAACTTTATGCTCTACTGTAAATATATTAATTTCCTTTGGGAAGAAAGTCAAAGCTATCCGTTTTAGGAGTTTCTTCTTCTCCGAGGTAAAAATGTATGAGCTGAGCTCTGGGGCTGGTGAGGAAGACAATGGCAAGCTTTTGTCTGAGTGACATCCCTACTCAAAGGATCGAGCACTCAGTGTTGGGAGAGGCAGCAGCCAGAGGTCTCTGAGTCGCCTCCTTTAGAATGGAACTTCCACATGCCAAACTGAGACAATGTGAATTCAGATCCCAGTGTACCCAAGGTGTATGATACCAGGCAGAACCTCCCTTTCACAAATGGGAGCTGGATGGAAGAAGAGAGCCTTCAACTTTTGACTTCATTAGCTAAAGCGACAAGTAGCTAGGCAGGATGAAAAATGTGAAAGTCCTATTCCTCTTGAGATGAGAGCCAAAGGTATATCTCAGAGGACTGAAATCTGTGGGGCTTAGTGAGTCCTGTGTTCTTGGTTGCTTTAGTCACACTGAACTGGAAAGGAAAGGGCAGGAGTGGTCTTGGTTCAAATACTGCAGACTTTTGCCTTTTTGAAATACTTTCCATAGGTTTTTCTCAAATGGAGTTTTTTTGGTTTTTGTTTGCCCTTATGTCCCTTTCAAGAGCTTTAGAAGGCTAGCTTTTTAAACTGATTTTCACCAGTTTCACTGGGGAGCAGGTCAGGGAAGTTTCTCACACTGTTATGCTGTCAATTGATGATCAATGTATTGTTTTTTACAACTGTATGTGAACCTACAGTTATCACAAAATGGAAGGTTTATTTTAACATCAAGGAATAACAACACAAGTCATCATGTAGACTTATTATTCAGTCCATTTCTCATTTCCAGGAAAGCTAGGAAGCTAATTTTTCTCTTTTGAATCTCAACAGAGAGAAAATTTCTTTTCACTTTCTATAATCTATTAATATACTTCACACAGCAAATCACTTTTGGCAATTTGAAGAGAGTTTGTATAATAAAGTGTACTGATGATAGGTTAAAGGAGAAAATTAAGAAATCTAGACTGAACACCCAGCATCTAATATCTTCATCAAATTGTTCTTCAAATGAATTCTTGACTGTCTAACCAAATAAATGAGGAAGTCAGGTGAGTATTAATGGTTTTATACTCTCCTTTTTTCTTCACTACCATCATTCTAGTCCTAAATTCCTTACCACCACCATCACTTAAAACTCATTAAAGAGTTCATGAGCTTGTCATGTGTCATTGTCACTCAGAGTCACTACTGAAAATATTGCATAGTTTGTTTTATAAACTTGCTATATAAAATGGGAATGATAGGAGTGCTATTTTGTAGATTTCCATCCGGTGCTCCTGTGTACTTGTGGCTATCCGTTTTGCAAAAATTCTTTTATCATTACCTTTCCCCTGAGTCTGAGGAGACTGGGTTTGGGAGACTGGGCATGAGAGACTAAGGAGGTTAGGAGACTAAGGAGTTCTAAGAGGTAAGGAAAAGTGCAAAGAGGCAACTCAGGTACCCGAGTGCAGTCCCAGGGGTCACTGGTGCAAGTAGAAGCCTGGTGAGGACAAGCACAGGACAATCTGGGTCTTGATAACCGTTGTATAATCAAAATGTGAGAGCCTCTGCCATGCCTCCAGTCCTTTCACTTTTATGTTTTTCTTTTGAGCTAAGACTAATTTGCTTTTGAAAGAGAACATTAGCAGGATTAAAACGTTACCCCCCCCCCCCACCACCACCTGTGGTTGGCGGGAAAGAAAGTAAACAATCAGAAAAGATCAATCCATTTCCAGAGCAAGAAACAGTACTGGTTTGAAAATGCAGACCACGGACGCTGAATAATTTCATCTCACTGTAAATAGCACATTAGCTGAGAAGGAAAATCACCTAGGCAATGACTGAAAAATATCTTCAGAATGCTTGTTTTGCCTCGTGTTTTTGGATATATTATTCTTTGACAGTAGTAACTGGCGAATTCAATGAATTTCTGAATGCACAGACGTCTGTCACCAACTAAAGAGATATCTTGGTTACCCCCTTTGTTTAGTGCAGAAAATCAATGTGGAAAATGCGAGTAAAACATTTTTGTCCTAGCACATGAATGAACTGCACTGGTTATCTACATCAAACCAACTAATTAGTCCTCAAGTCTGCATTTTATTCTCCATAGACAAAGCATAAATGGACACAATTTAAACCAGCATACTAATACTTCTCTTACACAGAGAAATTTTTGTTAAAGATACTGCTACCAGAGGCAGGTGAACCAGAATAACTCCATCGTAAGTCGGAGCTGAGTAAAATGAGGCTGAACCCTACTGGGCTGCATTCCCAGGTGGTTAAGGTATTCTAAGTCACAGGATGAGACAGGAGGTCGGCACAAAATACAAGTCATAAAAACCTTGCTGATAAAACAGTTTGCATTAAAGAAGCCAGCTAAAACCCACCAAAACCAAGATGGCCACGAGAGTGATCTCTGGTTGCCCTCACTGCTACACTCCCACCCGCACCATGACAGTTTATAAATGCCATGGCAACATCAGACAGTTACCCTGCATGGTCTAAAAAGGGGAAGCATAGATGATCCACCTTTGTTTAGCATATCATCAGGAAATAACCATAAAAAAGGGCCAACAGCAGCCCTAGGGGCTGCTCTGTCTATGGAGTAGCCATTCTTTTATTCCTTTACTTTCCTAATAAGCTTGCTTTCACTTTACTTTATGGATTCACCCTGAAGTCTTTCTTGAAGGAGATCCAAAACCCTCTATTGGAGTTGCACTGAGACCCCTTTTCTGTAACGTTGCATCTTCTAAAATTGTCCAAGAAGAAGCAAGTAAGAGAAAAGAGGAATGTTTTAATGTATTCACTGGGAGGCCCTCAGGTTTTCATTCACAGCCTACTGAGCTATAGATTTATTTTAAAAATTTAACATGATGTTCAATTTTATAGTTGCCTAGAAGTCATTAGAAACTAGACAAGGGAGGCTAAAGGGAGACTGGTTGAGAGATACTGAGAGCAGCAGTGGCAGCCAGCATACCAGGCTCTCATCCATAATAATGTTTTGACTCCTTATTCTAATTATTAGTTAATATGTGTTCTCCCTCTAAGCTTTTAAGCTCCCAAGGCAGGGATTCAATCTTATTTATTGCTGAATCCACAGTTTTTATAAACACTGGCTAAAACACATTAGCTATAATAAATAAATGAAAAATGTTTTAAGATTTTTCTGAAGAAGAAAATAATGTTTGGGAGGTAAAGTGACAGGCTGTCATCTCTCTTGGTTTTGTAGAGTCAGAGCATCACAGAAAGGCATGCTGGAATCCAAGTGGGACAGGGTGCCAGCTGTGTGGTTCAGAACCAGGTTATAATCCTTGTCTTATAGTCCTTACAGCTGTTTGCAAATACTGTGGAGCTTCTCCAGCCTGGCACATAGGAGGCTTTTACTTTTTCACTTCCCTTTACAATATGATTGGATTTTGCTGAAGCAATGTCAACAGAGGTGTCATGTTTTACGTTTGAGAGTGTGCATGATTATTGACATTTCTTGCTGTGGTCATCCTGGAAACTCAGCTCAAGTTGGATCCTCCATCTCCCAAGGTCCCTGAGTGACTAAGAGGAAGAGAATATCCCCATTCATGTATACTAAAATTAACACTTTTTAAAGTTATTACCTGCTTTCTAGTCTACAATTGAAAACACAAACATTTTCTTTACTTTTTTTTTTTCAAAATAATAAGTGAATCGGTATCTCAATGTGGTTTTGATTAGACTGGACTGGGAAAATGTGGCACATATACACCATGGAATATTATGCAGCAATCAAAAATGATGAGTTTATGTCCTTTGTAAGGACATGGATGAATCTGGAGAACATCATTCTCAGCAAACTGACACAAGAACAGAAAAGGAAATACCACATATTCTCACTCATAGGCAGGTGAAAAAAATGAGAACACATGGACACAGGGAGGGGGGTACTACACACTGGGGTCTATTGGAGGGAATAGGGGAGGGCTGGGGGGGCTGGGGAAGGATAGCCTGAGGAGAAATGCCAAATGTGGGTTAAGGGGAGGAAGGCAGCAAAACACACTGCCATGTGTGTACCTATGCAACTATCTTGCACATTATGCACATGTACCCCAAAACCTAAAATGCAATAAAAAATAATAATAATAATAAGTGAATCGGGAAGTCAGTGCAGTTTGTCCCATGGATATATTGCATAGTGGTGAAGTTGGGGCTTTTAGTGTATCCATCACCTGAATCATCTACATTGTAATTTCTCCTCCCTCACTCCCTCCCTCCTACCCTTCTAAGTCTCCAATGTCACTGTCCGTGTGTACACATTATTTGGCTCTCACTTATAAGTGAGACTAGATGGTATTCAACTTTCTGTTTCTAAGTTATTTCACTTAATGACCTCTAGTTCCTTCTATGTTGTTGCAAAGACACAATTTCTTTCTTCTTTATAGCTGAGTCATATTCCATTGTATATGTATGTATATCACATTTTCACACTACTTTTGTCTTGCTTCAGTTCTCTTCTTTCTTTTCTTTTATTTGGGATGGAGTCTTGCTCTGTTGCCCAGGCTGGAGTGCAATGGCATGATCTCAGCTCACTGCAAACTCTGCTTCCTGGGCTCAAGTGATTCTCCTGCCTCAGCCTCTCAAGTAGCTGGGCTTACAGACACCCGCCACCAAGCCCTGCTAATTTTTGTATATATAGTAGAGACAGGGTTTCACCATATTGGCCATGCCGGTTTTGAACTCCTGACCTCAAATGATCTGCCTGCCTCAACCTTCCAAAGTGCTGATGTTACAGACATGAGACACCATACCTGGCCAGTTCTCTTTATTCTAAAGTGAAGATGCTTATAGTTCTTGTTCAATAGGTTTGTTCTGAGGCATGAATACATTTATATATAATGTTTTGAACGTGCCTGACACAAGGTAAATATTATATACATTTGGCTAATATTTATTTTGTTTTTGAGAGACGGAGTCTTGCTCTGTTGCCCAGGCTGGAATGCAGTGGTGCAATCGATCTTGACTCACTGCAACCTCTGCCTCCTGAGTTCAAGTGATTCTCCTGCCTCAGCCTCCTGAGTAGCTGGGATTATGAGTGCCCACCACATCCACCAATTCTTGCTTTTTTAGTAGAGATGGGTTTCACCATGTTTGCCAGGCTGTCTCAAACTTTTGATCTCAAGTGATCTGCCCACTTTGGCCTCCCAAAGTGCTGGGATTACAGATGTGAGCCACTACGCCTGGCCTTCTTCTAGCTGCTTTGAAATATATAATACAACATTGTTAACTGCGGTCATTCTACTCTGCTGTGGAACACTAGAACTTACTCCTTTTATCTAAGTGTGTGTTGTATTTACCTCTCTTCATTCTCCTTCCCACCCCTGTTTCCCAGCCTCTAGTATCCATTATTCTACTCTCCATGTCAATGACATCAACTTTTTTTTAGCTCCTAGGCATGAGTGAGAACTGCCTCTCTGCGCTTGGTTTATTTCACTTAACATAATGACCTCAGTCCCATCCACGTTGCTGCAAATGAAAGGATTTTATTTTTTATGGCTGAATAGTGTCACATTGTGTATACATACTACCTTTTCTTTATCCATTAGTCTGTCGATGGACATTTAGGATGATCCTGTATCTGCTATTGTGAATAGTGCTGCAATAGACATGCACAGGGAGTACAGGTATGTTCTTCATGTGCTGCTTTGAACCTAAATTTCGAACCATGGCCCCCAGTCTTTCCACTACATCATTCTGTTCCTAGTTATTTTTCCTCCATTTCTTACTCACAATTTTTTCTTTATATGACAAATCAGAAAAAAAGTCTGGAAGGGAAACTTCTGGTCATGCACCAAAGCAACCAACCTGTCTGCATTTATAACCATATATTCTGGGAACAATTCATACTCCTTTGTAAGGGAGGTCATATCTCAGTTTGACCCTCGTGTCTCTCAACTCCTTAAATATTTTGCTCCTCAGATTTTCCCCTTTCTCTCTTGCATTTTCCACTTTTTCTCTTTAAATTTTTTCTGTCACCACACTGACATGCTAAATTACATGACCCTGCTCAAGTTCTGCCCTATTTTTTTTTGTTGTTGTTATTTACTTCATTTTGTAGCAAAGTGTTTTGAAATAGTTTGTGGTCACTTTCTCCAATTTCACTATTTATTCTCTCTCTTAAGTCCATTAAAATGAGGCTATTTCCCCACTAGTCAATGAAACTGCTTGTCAAGTTTCTTTATCAGATCTATGTGGCCATATCGAACAGTTGTTTTCAGTCTTTATCTCATACAACAGAGTTAAATAAAGGAATAAATGAACGAAGAATCAAAGACCTTAGAGGCTACCAAGGGTCCTGTTGATCACACAAACCTGAAATCTGTAAAACTGTATGAGCAAGAAGAACACCATCTTGATGAACTCAATATATCTCAAAAGAAGAAGTTAGAAAGGGATCTACCTAAGGTTTGGGAATTGGGATTAATTACAGAAGATTTTGTAGAATGGAAACTAGTAAGTGCCGTCTAGGCATGAAAAGTCAGAATTTGTAAACTCAGCGAGTTGTTGGAATAGCCAGTAGTCTTACTCTGGAGCACATGAGGTCATTCAGGGTTTGTCTCCGGTCTTATCTTGGGAAACATGAATCTGAAAGTATGAGCTGTGGTTAAAACTGAGCTTAGATAATTTTGTTGCATATTATGGTTTTTTGCATGTTATGGTACAGTAAGTTTTGAGAATTGTAGTATAGTTTGTTTTGTAAATTAGGATTTCTATTTAATTTCTCAAAACACCTCCTGCCTCTGCTATGTAAGGGACCTGGAATAGTTGATTTGGCCATTCAGGTACTTAGCCTCTTAATACTGTTTGAATTCTTGTCCTGACTCTTAAACTTACTTACAATCATGTCAATCTACAAATTTACATTTCTGAAATCAACAGTTTTAGATATGCTCTTGAGCATATATCCTTATTGTCTTGTACTATGCCTCTTCAATAACATAGCATAGTGTCTAAAGCGGAGGCACTGCCATGACCTGGATTAATAATTGTGATTGTAATTGTGCAGTCTTCCACTCAGCTCACCTTCCAAACATTTCTAAAATGCCAAAAGCAACAAGAAGACCACTGAGAATGGAACCAAAGATAGTGTTTTCTGTTTGTATAACTTCCTCCATGGGAAAGACTATAGAACAACTAATGATTATGTCACTTTAATTATCTTATTTTAGACCCATGAAAGAGTTCTTCCATGGAAGAGTTGAAGTCGAACATCAGAACAATGGGAGGACCTATTGGATATTGGGGCTCTGTCAGCAGGGAGCAGTGATAACTGAATACCCACCAGCAAAAAGAAAAAAATCAGAAAGGCTACTAAAATATATTTGCCTTTTCTAACATGAATTACATACTCTATGGCTCCTTAACAAGATTGCTTATGTTGTAATTTAATATTTTCTTGATAATTCAGTTATCATATTACCAACTATTTTAATTATGACACTATAATACACTGAAGTCCTTAGAATCTGGCTGAAATGTTTTTGTTTTACCCCAAATAAGTAGTTTCTAGAAGTGTGAGTATAATGTGAGACAATATAATAATAAAAATTTCATGAAAATAGGAAATGTACCTGAGAAAATTTTAATAAAAGTGAATATAATTTTTAAACAGACAAATATTAGGGCTTAAAGAATTATACATGGCTTGGCTGGGAAACTTGCTTAAGTTTAAGACTTTATTAGCCAGTGGTGCCAGAGAGATGATTATTTGCTCTCTCTGAGCATTTAAATACACAATGCAGGGAAAAGCAAGACGGTCATATTGAGTTATCAGTATATATTATGGTCTATCTTGGTCAAGACCAGCAGGACTGTTGTCATGTTCTAGTACATTAAGCATCATTACATAATTCCCCCAAATAGACAGCTATTATTTTAATGTCATCCTAATTGTATCACTTGCTATAATAAGCTATATAGGCTAAACATATTTTCAGCAAAAATATTGTCAACACTGGATGACAACTGTAACCACTGTATTTTAAGATTATTTTTAATTGTTCTGCAGTTTAAGAAACATGTGGCTGGCATATTTTTCCTTTTCTAGTGGGAAATTCTATTCGTGGAAGGACAGTGAGTACTATAATAAGGAGGTACATATTTTGGGCTTTAACTTGCACTACAGCTGTTTTGTTTCAATGGACATATTGATGCAGTGGTTCATGGCATTCTTCCCCTGAACCAGATGGATATATTGGTACTTCAAGTTAAGTAAGATATCTTACTTTCATTTTCAACATTTAATAAGCAATTTCTGTAAGCAGCTGCATGTGTTATCTTTGCACATGTTATTGACTGGCTTATTGCTAATTTAAGTTTTGTGAATATAATTAATTCACACTTTTCTGTTATAACCTTCTATTCTTTTCTGTGCCATATGTTTACTGCATATTAACTTGATTATTCATGTGTTTGTTACTTACCATATAGTTATTATCTGTAATTGCAGAACAATATGTCTGTATTAAACAATAAGTATTAAATTTGGCATTGTGGAATAGTCTCAAGAACTTGCAGTGATCTCCTTTACTAATATCCCATCAGAAATACAACCCTGGACAGAATGGCACTGATTCAAAGCCATAAACATCCCTGTAAATTTTAGACTTGATGGGAATAAAAATTAGCTGGCAATCTATTCTTTAGAAGTAAATTGGGCACCGTAAGCAAAATATTATGTTATCTAGCAGTGAAACAAATAATTTGAACTTGAACTGAATATTAAAGTAGTGGTTTATTTAAGATTCTGGTGACAGGAAAAAAATATCACATCTGGAAAGTGAGTGTACAGTTCTGTTTACATGCAATTACAAAATGGTCTATTTTGAATCAACTTTTTTTTTTCCTTAACAAAATGAACACTCATTCTCTGTACAGCCATTTGGACAACTCTGTAGTATGTCCAACACAGTGTTTACTATGATAAAATAAATGAACCACTTTCAGGCCTGGCTGTTAGATAAAGAATGTCATATATTAAGGTTAAATTTTACTTGAGAGCCTCACTAGGGTCTAAAGCTAGATTTTATGTAAATATGTTTTTGTACATCACAAATATTAAGCACATTTTCTTTGAATTCACATAATCTATAGATTAAGAAAGTTCTTTATTCAGCCTAAAAGTAAAACATGGGTAGTCTGCCAAAACCTAAAAGAAATTAAGTAGTGAAAATGAAAATCCAAGAGCAGACATAAAAGGATGGAGTGTACACAGCCTCTCCTTCCTATTTTATCTTCGTCGAGATTCCTGTTGGTGTCATTTGGGAGACATTGCACAGACTCAACACCGAGTGCTTGACATTTGGCTGCAGAGCCAGTAAATACAAGTGTCTTCCAACTTCCCTTAGCTCTCCTAACCTCAAATACCTCAACCTCACACTATAAAAAAATTGCGAAAACAATCTGAAGGACAAAAGAGCATTCTATCATGAAAGGGTATTTCAGATCCCTCCACTCTTCTTCACTCCTTCCATCTTCCTAGAGTCAGCCAAAAGCCTACATTTAGTAGTGCTTCTAAATACCTCACTAGAGTGAAAATTAATGCATGCAATGTAGGGTTTTGGGTTTCTCAAAAAGAAATAACTTTTGTAAAATAATGATTTTCAATATTTTACATCATTGTATGTGCTTTATTTAATGAAGGAATTACCTAAAAGCAAATGAAAGCAATATTCCAAGACAGAATCAGAGATAGCAGCTGCTGGGGATCCCTGAAACTATATAACAACCATCAGGCAGTGTGAAGGAGGTGGCATGGAGCAGAGGTGGGGAGAATGGCTAGGTTCTTTGGACCCCAAATTGCCTAATTTTGAATTCCAGCTTTGCTATTTTCTAACCTTGACACCACATAAGTTATTAAACTTCTTTATGTCTTGGTTTCCTCATCTTTAATAGGAAGTTGTTATGAAGATTAAATGAGTTAACATTTGCAAAGCATTTAAAGTGGTTGTGTCCAAGTGACATTTAAAAAGTCTTTCTTCATTCATTCATTTTATTGTCTCTTGAAATGAGGAGTAGGAACAACATAGTGGTTTTATTATCTGGGATATGGAACTTCCTAACTAGATTGTGGTTTCTAAATCTACTATACATTGGTTAGAAAGATAATTCACCTTGGAGTTGCCAGTCCTGTATGTGCTATGTGTATAAATGTGTATGATCTTTTCGAAGCTCAGAATGTCACACTACATTCATTTCTGAAGAGTAACAAAAACTTTAAAATAACTATAAAAGTAATTATTTCTAATTTAGGATCAGGTTCTCAATCTATTCTTTCTTGACTTTCTCTACGTATAATTCAGTTAACACCCAAACTAATATAGATTCATACTCTCTAAAAAAGTCCCGCCGGGCACAGTGGCTCATGCCTGTAATCCCAGCACTTTGGGAGGCTGAGGCGGGTGGATCACCTGAGGTCAGGAGTTCGAAACCAGCCTCACCAACATGGTGAAACCGCATCTCTACCAAAAATACAAAACATTAGCGGGGCATGGTGGTGCATACCTATAATCCCAGCTACTCAGGAGGCTGAGGTAGGAGAATTGCTTGAACCTGGGAGGCAGAGGTTGCAGTGAGCTGAGAGTGCCATTGTACTCCAGCCTGGGCAACAAGAGTGAAACTCTGTCTCAAAACAAAACAAAAACAAAACAATAAAAGGGGGTGGGGGGCAAAAAAAAAAAAATCCAAGGCACATCAATGGCCTCCAGTAATCACTATGCAATTTTCACTCAATCTGAAATAGAGGAAATCCAAGCAATAGTCCTTTATAGATGAAGCTGTATTTTCTACTTTCGTATTCGCAGTTAGAACAAGCTGTCACAAATTAGAGAAGATTAAAATTAGAAAGTGATCATATTACTTGTTTCCATTAGATTCCTATTGGTGATAACTGGTAAGCTGTTTATTTACATAAAAAATTCAAATAACCAGATACAGCAGTGGAGATGAAAGGGGATGGTAGCTGCCATACAAAAATGTCTACTTCTCATTACTAATTTATCTGCTGCATGCTGCAAGTTTTATTTATTCCTGGCTGACAACTTTGGTTATCCAGGGTCTATCTGTGGCTTACAATGTAGATGTTTAGTTTTGACAAAAATACAGCCTATTGTGGGGTATAATATTTCTGACATATAGGAGAGAAATAGGGCATTTAATAGCATTTATTTCTGGGAGAAATTACAAGTATTTGCATCGAATTGAAGAAAATGACTGCAAAACAGTGAAAGCACACTGTGCTACTGAGAGCAGAAAGCACATTCAGTCCTTGAACATTCATTACCTACTGAGTTCAAACAGAACAGTTTTTTTCTCAAAAGCCACCTCCATGATTGGGGTTTTAAAGGAGTGTGGCACAGTCAAATGAAAAGCTGATTGGGAAAATTGCTAGTTGATAGAATGCACGTTTGAAGGTATACTGTAGATACTGAACTTACATAATACCATCATTACCTGTGATTATATCTGAGTATGTTTAGTTAGAAAAGGTCATTTAATTTCTGAGCCATCACAAAGGAAAAAATAACTGGCCAAAAAAAACAAGATGATTAAATTGCTAAAATAATGCCAATAGCTGTTCAAAACTTCATGCTTTTATTTACTTTAATATGTGTATTCGTGGCTCAAAGGAAACATTTCCCATTTTATTCTTCTTTAAAAAATATTTCATGTTGTAAACAAGCAAGCAAGCAAACAAAAAACTCCAAATACTTCAGAAAGACACTAGTTTTTTAGTCTTATTTCATAAATAATGGTTGTTGTTCTGATTACACAAGTGATATATGCTTATTGTATAATAATTGGGAAAAAATAATTTTAGAAAAATAAAAGCAACCATTAATCTCCTGCTAATATTTAAAGCAGATTCTTTTCCCCCTATTTATGTGTGTGTGTATGTACATGTCGATGTGTGCTGGGGTATGTGAGAATTAATATTTCTATAACCTTTTATTTAATTTATGCTATAAAACTTTCCCACATGATTACACACACATACACACACACACACACTACATTCTATTATGTTTATGAATATACTATGACTTCTTTATCCTTTTTCCAATTATGGGCATTTACATTAAAAATTTTAAATAGTATTATGAGGAATATGGATGCATAACTACCTGTAGATAATCTATTTCTCTAAGATAGAATTCTAGAAGTGCGAACACACTACCAAAATAAATAAGCATTTAAAAAGTCTCTGAATGACTTCATGCCGTTTTCTAGATAATCTATTGATTAATTTATGCTAATGCTGGGAGGGAGGATGAAGAGAGTTTGATAAGTGGGTATAAATATACAGTTAGATAGAAGAAATAAGACCCCATGTTTGATAGGTCAGTAGGGTGACTGTAGTTTGCAGTAATCTAATATAAATGTTAAAATAGCTAGAAGAGAATAATTCAAATGTTTCTAGCATAAAAAAGAGACAGATATTTAAGGTAATGAGCATTCCAGTTATACTGATTACATCTTTATTATTTATATGAATGTGTTAAATTATCATACATACCCCCAAAATATGTACAGATGTGCTATTATGTATTAAAAAAGAATTGAGATGTTATAACTGAAAAATTTATACTAGCACCAACAATGTGTGCTTTCTCTCTTTATCTACATATGCATGTATCATAAATGCTGACACAATGTGTATACATATGCATACATGTTAGTTCACATATAGACAAATATATGTATATTTTGAATTGTGTCTAATGAGCTCAAATGTGAGTGTGTTTGTGTTTTGTATTTGTGCATGCATTTATGTGTATATATATTTTATGAAAGTATTTCAGAGCTTCAGAAATGTTTCTGGCATTCACTAAACACTAAATATTACAAAGCTGGTTTACTGTTTTTTGATTCTGTCTAGTGTTTTAAGTTATCTGTGATTCATATTCAAGATAAACTTTCTTGTCCTTTATTAATTACAGGACAAACATACCCAGATCACAGAGGGTCTACAGTGGTCTCATGTTGCTTGTGGGAGGGGATGCCAGGCAAATGTTTATGCCCAGGGCTCTGTCCAGTACTGCCTTTCTGTAAATAGATTCAACCAATTTAATTTGCATAATTAACTCTCCTAGCAGTCTTTAAAGGCTCTGCCAGCAAAGATTAGAGAATGGCCGCCTAAGGACTGTTGCTATATCCTATTCATTTGAGCTCTTAGATCCTGTTCACTCTAAACTGAACTGCTGACCCCTAATATGAGGGCCAAATGAGCATGCAGGGTTGCTTAAGAGCTCTTTAGTGCCCCAAGTTTTGGTTATCTCAGGGACACCCGGAAATTGATTGGCAGGAAGTCAAGCCAGGCTAAATGGGTAGAAAAAGAGATCACACATTAGCCGGGTCAAACAGGCAAGAAGAAATTGAATCACAGTGTTCAATAAACATTTTAGAAAAATGTTGCCCAGGTAATCTGGAAAGGGAAAAGTACCAGAAATTGATTTGAAAATTGTCCCGTTCATGGCTATTAACACTTTCTTTACCATGAAAACTACAATAGTTAGTCCCTGAGGGTCATTGAGTATGGTAGATACTGAGATATATTTAAAGGCAAATAAAATTTATTGTTTAGAAGATATTTTAAATTATAATAATGTATGTATATATAAATACATACATAAATAGAGACAGCAAAAACGTAGAAAGTCAAACCTTTTCTTCTTTAGAGAAAACTTACTTGGCTTTTTACATTTAGTGCTTTGGGTAGTAATTACTCTATAATATATGCAAAAACAGTTACTTCTTTATTTTAAACTCTTCACCTGTATTATCTATTATGAAAAATACTTTACTCCTATCATTTCCTATAATTATACCTCCTTCCTCCAATGACTTTTAAAATTTTATATGGTTATTTTTAGTCTGTTGATGATTGTCTAGAAATTTAAGAATTACCTTCATATTTATATCAGTTCAAGAACTTCAGTGTCTCATCTTTCTTCTATATAAGAAGAAACAATGTATCCTTTACTTCCCTCTACTTCTTTGCTCACATATCATCACTCATCTTCTCTCAATTGTGATCCTACTTTTATGTATCAAAATTTAGAACATTTATATCATCTTTTCAGATTTAAAAAAGATGTCCTTTTTTTTTCCTATAGCAATCAATTCTCCATTGGGAGCAATTCTGACTCCCAAGCCCCCACTGCAAAGGGAAATTTGGCAGTGACTGGAGACATCTGAGATCATTGCAACGAGAGTGCTAAAGGCATCTAGCTGGTAGAGGCCAGAGAGACTGCCAAGTATCACACTGGATATTTACCCATTGCAAAGAATGCCAATAGTGCCAAGTGTGAGAAACCATTTCTTCTGAAAACTAAAAGGGGCATATTTTAGAAATACTAGGTAATAAGTTCTATGCTGTTCAAAGGAGAATCTTAAAATCACCAAGATTCAATATAATTCATTTTCTTAAACTTAATCATCGAATAAAAATCTTGCCATGTTGCTTGCTATTTGGATCATATTTTTAAATACATTTTGTTATTTCTGGAATTTCTAATTGCCTTTCTTTATCTCAATGAGAAAAGAAATTCATGCTTTTAAAATCACAGCACTAGGATTACTCAGCTTCTTGATAAAAGGTCAGTTTTGTACAGATTGCTTATTATGACTGCTACACAGCTGTCATTTGGGATCTTTTTTCCTCTCTCTCACTTCTCTCCAATTTACTTAGATTTTTCATCTTCACTTCTTAGATTCCTTTTTCATTTTGCTGATATAGAGCATTGCATAATTACTTCAAGAAAAATGTATGAAAGAGAAGAATTTTGCGTAACTTCATATTTGATGGTTTAATAGGTTATAGAATCCAAGTTTCAAAACTTTTTATTACAAAACTTTTGAGATACTATTTCTTTGTCATTAAATATCCAGTGATCTTGAATAAAGGGATAATGTTCATCTCATTCTAATTTCTTTGGGGTCATCTCCCTTCCAGCTTCAAAACTTTTGGAGCTTCTTTTTAGCCTTGGTTGTAGTAGTTAGGTTCTTTACAGATGCAAGTAAAGGATACAGGATTTAATTAACATAAAAGGTATTTATACATTTCACATAAAACAAAATATAAACATAGATCCTTCTGAGGTTTATTTAAGGGTTTAGAGCTAGCTCTTCTGAGATCCTCTAGGCTATAAACATATTCTTCCTCCTCCTCCTCTTCCTCCTCCCTCTTACTCTTCATCCTCTTTTTCATTCTCTTTTTCTCCTCTTCTTTCCCCTTCTCTTTCTCTTAGTCAGAAAAAAAAAATATTTCCCACAGAATCTCCTGTAGCGAGTTTTCCTTTTTCATTTAACTGGCCATAAGGGGCAAACATGTTCATTCCATCGTTAAACAAGTTAAAGCTCATCTCCTGTGGTTGAAAGGGCATTGGACTTATCTTAAGATACTGTTTCCCATTAGATATCTGAACAAATTCAATTTCTTCTGAGTAAGAAGGAGAGATAAGTAAATGACTTTGTTCTGTTTTCAAATTTGGTAAATAAATGGCAATGTCATACATGGTATTTTGAACTTTGATTTCAATATCATGTATCAGCTGTTTTTCATTTTTTTATTTGTATAAATGTAAGGGGTACAAGTGCAATTTTGTTACATGCATATATTGTGTAGTGATAAAGTCTTGGTTTTTAGTGTCTACATCACCCAAATAATGTACATCACAATCAGTAAGTAATTTCTCAGTACTCAATGGTTCTGTTCAGTCTAAAAAGCATATTTTTGTTTGTATTCTACAATTAATCTCCCTATAATTTTTTGTCCTCTTTTTCTGGATGTACTTACTAGTAGAGGGATGTTGGTCCTTTGGACTGATTCTGTTTGCCTTGTTTTTCCCAAAATATTTCATATCTCTTTTTTTAACCATGTTCTGAGAAAATTCTTATCTTTTTCCTTACTTTATGTTGATTTTCAATTATGTTGACTTATTTCAATACCATGAAGTCCCTGCATTGCGTCTTTCTCAATGTAAGTTGTTCTTATATTAGTGCAGGAGCATCTTGATTCTCCTATAGAACACTCATAAAGATTTAGTTAAGTTCTATTTTCTTCCCTAAATTATCATTGTTTGCTATAGGGCCACATGACTCGGTTGAGTAAATTGGTCATACGCTTTCTTTCTGAGAATTTTCCCCACCTCTTCATTAATGTTGAAACATTAATCTCATGGATAGTTTTGTTTTGCTCTTTTTCTCCTACTCTTCCTTGCCTCTGCATGAAGAAGGTATATATACCACAAGCTCTAAGCATGAGGGTAGGGAATAACAGCCATCAGTCACACCCCATACCACCACTAGTGCCACAGAGGAGGATCCTATTCTAGGGCACTAAAACCTACTCTGCAAGATTCATCCACTTCCAAAAGATCACTGTGTTTTTGTGGAAGGTTTTCTCTACTTTGGGCTGAAAGCAAAAGTTGATATATTTCATGTGTGTTTGTTGGTTTGAGGAGTGGTTTGAAGGATGCGATAGACAGTATTGCAATCAATCACTTCCATTACTACCTACTCCCAAAACTCACTCTTTAAATCTTCTGAATCTAAGGACAGGACTGGGAAAAATGACTCCAACCTCTCCTCAAGACCTCTCTCCTTGTGATAGCTGTGACTTTCTCCACAATAGTCATCCATAAATCACACCACAGTAACCCTCTGTCTTCTTGAAATTTCCCACAATCTTTAGTTTGTTCATGTCCTCTGTCCCCATTCACTTTTAAAAAGTAAAAACACATCATCTTGTACTTAGTTGACATTTGAATGATTATTGGGGAGACATGGAAAATGAAAATGGTGTTTTCCTGCAGTATGGAAAATAGAACTTGTGATATATGTAACTTTATTGGCTGCACATCAAGCTGTGAGAACAGACTGTCAAATTCATAGGTTATGCAATGTTGTATGGTCATGCAAGACCATATATAAACTCAGAGTTCTATTCCTTACTCAGATATCAAGCCCACATCAATCTAGTCCTGGTTATCTGCTCCTTTTAGCATGAATTCACCTCCATATGTAACTTTCTTCCTCAAATTTTCCATGTATTCGTATAGGTATCCATTCATTCATTTAGATACCATGCATGTATTAAACTGTTTTTCTGTTGGACATTATTAATTTAGGCATGAATAAGGCATGCCCCTGATAACCTAGCATTAACGGGCAGAAAAACTGACATGGAGAAAGATTATTATATAGAGCATGACAAATGGTCTAATAAAGTTATGAACATAGTGCAGTGGGAGGAGATTACCCTTCACTGGCTATTGCTCTTGTGTAAATAAGGCCACATTACTGAGGGCTTTTGTAATATTTTATTACTGAAATGTTTTCATGTTCTTAAAGTGTCAGCTAGTGGAAGAGTTTTATTTTAGAAACAAATCTGCTCTGATCATTTAAAAGAAAAAATAGGGCAGGCAGAGTGATCCGGTGGAGTAAGCTTTGAAGAGGTGAGTTTCATAGTGTGACTAACTTACGAGATTGCTGAGAACAAATCCTTTTACTACTTTTGGCTTCAGTTGTTTCGTCTCTAAAATAAATAAGGACATGGCCTAAGTAATCTCTAATGATCTTCTCTGGGTTAGTAATTTAGGGTGATAGCTCAGCCACTTGTACAATAGCGGCCCTCCCAGATGCTCAGGTGAAAATACTTATTACCAGCTCTAAAAAGATGGATAGCTGAGCTTCCTGACTCCACAGATGAGTTATTCAGCCGGAAACAGTCATAGGAATTGCCAGGTGTCACTTGCATTCCTCCATCAGGAGGCCAGGACGGAGGCCAGGACACTGGAGGCAGCAGCCTGGGGCTCAGGGAGGATGGAGAAGGCCCTGAGATGCCCACACTCAGCCCCTGACACGGAAGCAGGATGTTTCCCTGACCCATCCACGGGACTCGTGACAGGTGTGCCTCCTTCACCAAGCCCACTGCTCTCAACTCCTCACAGGAGGGAGCGCGCAAGCAAAGGAGACCTACCGGAACTGGCTAAACCAGCCGGCTGTTTTGGCGTGGCGGGACTTCGCTCCTGCCAGGCCCCGCGGCACTTTCAGGTGGGGGTGCCTGCAATGCCTGACGCCCCAGAGGGCATATTACCCTTTTAAGGCTGCTGACCCCAGAGGGAAGGCTTCAGTGTTAGCAGCTCAGCGAGCCCTTTGCCTTTTCGCCTGAGTCGGCTGCCGGGTGACAGCAAGGGCGAAGGGCCTGTGTAACAGCCTCCGCATCTGCACTCCTGGCTCCTGAGCTCCTGTTTGGCGCAGAGGAAACATGAGGTCGCACCACACTGAATGATGGTAAGTGCTGGGGATTTTACTGCCAATGGAAGCGTCTCTCACTGGTAGCTGAAAAGGGGATTGGGCGCGTGAGTAATCTTCCCCTGAAGTCCGACCATCTATGGCAACTGATTCTTCTCCAAAGTGACGCTGTCAAGCTGTCCCTCTGAAGCCAAGCCACTTCTCTCTGACATCCAGCCATAGTCTCTGCTTCTCTCTAACTGGGTCTGGTGTATTCATAGGCAAAGTTCGGGGTATGGGGTGGGCATGGGTGGTTTGAGGAAAGGCAACATTCAAGTGGGAAAACAAGGATACAAGTTCTCACTTTGGGCTACGGTTTCAGGCTTTTTAGCTTGAGGGTGGGGTTTTCACCAGGGACTTGCCTTTTTCCGCCTAGAATTTCTCTGCCTCCTGTCCCTATCAATTCCCGTTCTCCTGGAAAGGCCCTTGGCCAGACAAAGACACAGCATTGTTTGCTGAGAAAACCTTAAAAGGACGGTGCTCAATCGGAATTGGATTAAGCTGTGTTTGTCCTGAGCTTAAGGCAAAAGTTTCAAAGCTGTGGGATATTCCACACTCAGTTGAATCTGAGCTCCTCTTTCCTTTTCCTCCTTAAATCCTCTTAAAACATTCTAACATTTTATATATTTTATCCACTGCGAGTATCTTCCAAAGATTACTGGAATTTTCTTATGAATGTTTTCAGAGTGTCTTTTGATGATTAGAATTAGAGTTCAGATCCTTTAACGTGTTCTTTGCATTAAAGGTATGTAAGTTCAACATTTCTCTTCCATGTAAACAATTAATATAGCTGTCAAGGTGCCGAGAATTCCTCTGTCCCTCTCCACAACTGAAGTAAAAGCCAGATATGCAAGTATACTCTCTTCCTCTTTTCCATTAAAATTTCTACAATACATTATAGAATACAAAGGTTGTTATGGAGAGAGAAAGAAGCTGAAATGAGAAGGAATTTTTGAATATTACACATGTGGAGAAGGGGTTTATTTTGTCTATGTCCATTTTTATAAAATGTACTCATTGAAATACACTTGGCGTATCATAACTCTTATTTCCATGATAATGGTGACCACCATGATGTCTGTAGGTTTTTAAGACTTGGTAGCCATACTGACTAGTCCTCACTAAGAAGCCTTAGAAAATCATAACCCACTAAGGCGACAGTGTTAACACCAGCAAATTTCAGATTGATTCTGTTTAAGACTGTGACAGAAAGACTGTGGCTAGTCTGGCTGGGCTGGATTCAATTTCAGTGAGCAATGTCTCCTAGCTGTAGCTGGAACTAGAGTTCAGGTGAAACAGAGAAAGTGAACAAATACACCTTTAAGAGAGGACTGAGAAGGGAGCGAGACTAACAAAAGTCAGTGACACAGAGAACTGCCATCATAGGTTGCCAGCACAAGGGTGAGGATCTGAGATGGGTATCAGTAACTGGAATATCAGTCACTGGATCTGAGATGGATATCAGTCACTCGAATATGGATCCACACACGGAAGACCAGACATAAGAAAGGAAGACCCATTCGTTGGAATGGACAAGGAGAAGGATGCTAGGGTTGAATGCTAGATTCAGGCTCTTTCCCAGAGCTTATTCATTTGCTGTCTTTGGCTGTCTGACTCCATGTAAAAGGTCAGGAGAGGTGTTTACAATAATGTGCCAAGGTGTCATGATAAAAGGACTGGGCACTAGCAGAACAATTCTTCTGAGAAGAAAACAGTTTTGTGGGTTCTGAGTCACAGAAAGAGCTGATGGACAACATAGTCTTACCAAACATAAATTTAAATTCCAAGTGGAACAAAATGGCTCTCCAAAAGGCTGTAAAAATTACATAGGTGTCAGAGAGCAACGTTTGTAACAAATAGAGCATAGGAAAGTAGCTAAAGCTGAAAATAAAAAATTAAAAAAAGAAAATACCAATGGTCAAGATGAGGCCCAATTTCAGTGAAATTTGAAAACTAACAAGAGTAGAAATTGGGGTATATATGTTAAAGGTGAATCCTTTCTTTTTCTTTTATATTCTAAATCATGTGGAGGACAGCATGTTTCTATTTGTGGTAAGAGACCGAAAAAGAGCCCTGCACGTTTGGTAGCACTTAATGGCAAGATCAAAATAACAGCAATTAGGATAGGATTTTCAAATATTAGAGGGTCTCCCTTCTGTACTTGTGTAGAGTATTTTACATTTCAAAGCAAGGAATTTACAGAGTATACTGAGAATGTGACTTTATTCAATAGCTTTTCTGCAAAAGCATAGATATTTGAATATTTTCAAATTGCACTGTAGACAATATGTAATTTGTTCTGTTCCTGTGCCCCACTCCCCCAGCACCTCTATCCATCCCTACAAAACTCCCTGTGGCTCTATATGCAAATCATAGCATTTCACCACCACCACTAACTTAGGACTCAAGAATATCCTGTTCCTCTCATGCAAGGGTGTATAGTATGATTAGATCCAGGTCAATCAGAATCCTTCTCTAGATTTTCCATACTAACTCTGTAATGGAAAGTATCCAGTAAGCCACCTCTCTGATATCTGTAGGGAGAGTAGAAAGTATGTCAATGCTTACCTAGGATGATGCAGGCCTACCACAGCCATGTTCCAACCTTATGGTATAAAGCTGTATGGAGAAGAGACTCTCACCAAAGCCCAGTGTAGAAGGGACAGAAATGGAGAGTGGCTGGGTAGAAGCTAGCACACTTTTAAATCCCTAAGTCCTGGTGTTTCTTACACAAACACCACTCCTGTTCTTTAATGAAACCCTTAACTTTAAAGTTAATGAAACAGGTGTGGTGGCTCATGCCTGTAATCCCAGCACGTTGAGAAGCCTAGGCAGACAGATTACCTGAAGTCAGGAGTTTGAGACCAGCCTGGCCAACATGGCAAAACCCCGTCTCAACTAAAAATACAAAATTTAGACAGACGGGGAGGTGAAGCCTGTAGTCCCAGCTACTCAGGAGACTGAAGCAGGAGAATTACTTAAACCCAGGAGGTGGAGGTTGCAGTGAGCTGAGATTGCACCACTGTAATCCAGCCTGGGCAACATGTGAGACTCCGTCTCAAAAGGAAAAAAAAAGTTAATGAAACCCAATATTACTCCACTCCTTCTTTTTTTCCTTTTTACTAAAACTAGTAAATCAAATTTAAATAAGATTATTACTTGTAAATAAAAATATATTGTAAAAAAGTACCATTTAGGCAAGTTATTGCTTCTGAAGAGACTGCATTTTGTGATGTATACCAGAGTAAATTTTATGAGAGCCAAATAATCACAGTAGATACAGTACAATGTCTTTATAACACTGAAGTAGTCCTATTGATAAAAGCATTAGTTTGATGCCTTTTATAGATGACGTTGAGCATAAAATTAAGGTGGCAAACAGAGACGAAAAATGAGCAATAGGCTTTTTTACTTATAAAATTGATTTGTTTACCTCGAGTCAAACATTCACTCTCCAAATTCTTACTCTATTAAACCTGTTAATTGTCTTCTCCTGTGCCCCCAGGACTTGTACTTCAGGGGAAATGTGGAAGACAGTTGAACTATTAATTTATAATTAATCTTAAAATGGTAGTTTCTCATGGTTAATGTATCTCAGCTTATTGACATTGCCAAAACCGGATGTTCCTTGTAGCAAGTTCTAAAGGTCACTGCTACTTTTGTGGGGTCACTTGTCAGAATTCTTTTAATAAGACTTTTTCTCAGTTTTTTCAAGCCAGACTGGTCTTTTGGAACTTTGAATCTGGGGTTGAAAAAATCTTAATAAACATCTATGATATGTAACATTTCCATCAAATAATGAAATGTTTTCATCTTGTATTTTACCCTTACATTATCAAAGAAATTATATATTTAACAATTTCTTAAGTGAGTGTAGAAATGCCCTCTACTTCCTCGGCATCTACTAAATTTCAAGCCACCTTCAGAGTTTGCGGAGTTGACCATAGTAAGGAAAAGCTGAAGAACAGGAAGAATGAGGAGAAGAGATATATTTGCCATTGATTTGCGATAGCACATCCGGGAATCCTACATAGGCAGCTACGGAGAGATTTTTACCAGGACACATGCTCGTGTATCAGCCGCTGCAGTTTCTTAACTGATTCTCTTTCAGTTCTCTGTCCTCTGCTTTCTCCGGACAACCTTTCTAAGCAAACTGCTCTGAAGAAGTGGTACTTCGGCACATAACACATGCAGAAAAATGACACAGTATTTGTATTTGTTCACTTTATAATTATGAAAGGCAAAGTCATGTGTGTAGGGATTTTGCTTGGTTGATTCATCACTGGTTCTGGGAAGCTACAGTGGTAGTATTCTAGAAGGTGCCCGGAAAGCAATCAATGAATTAATGAATAAATGAATAGGTACAATCTGAGAGAAAAAAAAATAAATACAAAAAACATTAAAAATTTCATAATACTGGGTAAGTTACTGTATAGAGTAGGTGAGATAAAGGAAGTTCAAACTATTTCCATAAATCATTAGATGGCTGTGAAGGGTCATTAACTGAGGTAGAAAGCAACAGGTGGGAGAAAGGGCAGAGGAGGTATTTATTTTGAGGGTCTGCCTGGCTGTGTTCATGGAGAAGTCCATTCCATGGTTAGGAGCAGGGCTGAAGTATAGAAGAGAAACAGGGTCATAAAATAAATTGAAACATTATTATCCTGAAGTTCATTGTTTAAATTTTACTTCGATTATTGTTTCTGTCTGGAGTAATTGCTCTCTCTATGCCTTGAGAAATTTTCTATTTGTTCTTCACCATCCAGATTAATGGTATCTTTATTTGGGCAGTCCAGTTGACAGAAGGATATTTAATCATTTTTCCTTGAAGCAACCATCATTTTTTTTACTTGAACACTAAAACTGATGGCACAGCATTAGAAACAATAAATTATATTTCTGTCTGCTTTAATCGTTATCTCCATACATACCTGCATGAAACTGAGGGTAAGAAACACATTTATTATCAAATAGTAATAACACTTTAATAATAATAGTGAACACTTTTACAGCAGAATGAATGAAAGTATTAAGGGAAATTGATGCATTAGCAGTTGGAGAGAAGCTAGGAAGGAAAACTAGGGGAAGCTATATTAAAATGGATAAAGAAGTGGAACTTACAATGGATGAAAAGAGAATGGTAAAGAAGACTGAGTCGGAGCAGAGGAATAGGAAATGAAGCAAGAAACTTACTTGCTATTTATTATGGAAGGAAAATTCAAAAACCAACGTACCTATAATATTGAAACATGCAAGAGTTCAAGCAGTACATTGCCAGAGATGAGGCCCATAGGTGCTTAGTGACTCAGGATACCGATAACCTATTAGATGAGTTTTTGGTCAAAATAGGGAATCAAATCAAGACTGAAGACAGAATGGGAAATAAGCAATAATAAATATAAGGTGCTTCTAGTCTTTCCAAAAAGTTTAATGATATGAAGAAAAGAGTTGTAGTAATGATCCAACCATCTGTAGTTTCCTTAGGAATGCTATACATTTACTTTATTTTCAATATTAACCAATAATAATCAATATTAAGAGAATTGACATATGTCATTAAAAGAAGGTATCCAATGTAACACAGTTAGATAGAAGGGATAAGTTCTAGTGTTTAATAACACAGTGGGTGACTATAATTAATAAGAATTTAACATCTATTTCAAAATAACTAAAAGAGAAGATTTGAAATGTTCCCAACACAAAGAAATGATAAATTTGAGGTAATGAATATTTTAAATACTGAGATTTGATTAATAAACATTGTATGCATGTATAAAAATATAACCATGTACCCCATAAATCTGTACAAGTATTATGATTCAATTTTGAAAGTTACAAAAATGTTAGGTATGATTATGAAAATTAAAACAATACTGTATATTTCCAAAAATTCAGGTATATTTAGGGACTACTCTAAGTACATTAGAGCAAGAATCCATGAGGTGAAATGGAAAAGGAAATGAGTAAGGATGAGGCAAAGAAAAACTAATGAAATAAAAAGAGAGGATCTACGTGGGCCAATAATACAAGTTTATCATGCATAGGGGTTACGTGATTGATTCAGCCCAGTGGATCTGGTCCATGGAGTCATGTGCATAAAAGGAAGTGTTGAAACTCGTAGTAGCCAGGATCCTGGGACTATTGCGGTTCTCTCTTTGATTGCTTTCAGCCTCTTTCTGATTTTCTAACGTACATCAAGCCAATCTTCACTAGAGAAAAGAATAAGAACAAAGAAAGAAATCCAATGTAAAAAAATAAAATAAAAAGAGATCAGAACTTCAGGAGAAAGACACACTTAATGGAACAAAATCCTGGAGGATATAGGGGAGGAAAGGAATATAAGCAAAAGGACAGGGAAGGGAGATTTGAATGCATTTAGAAAAGGGGGAATAGTTCTGAAAAGAAGAAAGAGTAAAGTAAAGAGACGTTTTAATCTGCTGGAAAAAAATTGGCATTCTATGAAATTATAATTTTTAAATCAATGTTATTAGACAGGTACCATGGAGGTAATTTTATCTGTGTGAAAAAGATTTCCAGTTAGATGTGAACAGAAACACACAAATAATAATAATCTTCCTATGATATAATGGAAATACAGTAAAAGTTTTAATGACATTTGTAAAATCTTTTGGAAGCTCACAGTACACCTTTGAGCTTCTGATTATCTTAGTATTTTAATATTATAATTATAGCATGTCAGTACTTTGTTTAAAATGTAATTATCAAAGCTCAGAGGAAACTGATTCTTATGCATCCATAATTTTATACAATGTAATTTTAGAGCTGGAGCTATTTTTATGTTGTCATTTTAATCATAGAAACATAGTTGAAAGTCTAGGGACTTGTATATTTCTTTTTCAATGGGGTTTTAAAGATAGTCTTTGCTTTTAAAGTGGCCTTGTCACTGAGGCAGAGGTTGCGGTGAGCCGAGATCGCGCCATTGCACTCCAGCCTGGGTAACAAGAGCGAAACTCCGTCTCAAAAAAAAGAAGGAATCAAATTAAATCTAGTAGAATAAAATGGTTCACACAGTTTTCATAAACATATCTTAACAAAACCATATCCTACAAAAAATATTGTTTTATCAAATTCTTTCACAGAAGACACTTTTTTCCTACAAGAATTAGGAGGACATTTTAAAATGTATTGATGGGGATGCATTATTGATTTCATCCAAGTATCTGCTTAATAGTCTTCTCAACAAGACCTTCTCTGGCCATCCTATTAAAAGTAGCCTCTCAACAAAATGCGAGTTCCTTGACAGCTAGGGTTTTGCCTTTTTTGCCAAAGTATCCCTGGGACCCAAAAAGAGGTTCTTGCATGCAGAATAAACAATTCCTTTAGAATATATGATGTATACTTATGATTATTTTGGTGGGTTGGAAGTTAAGTTTGGAAATTTAAAAAATATCCTAGGAGTTTCACATGGTTAGAATGAGAAAGCACTCAACTAAAGCAATATCTAATTCTTTTTTAAAATAGAAAAAATTTCATAGCCCTTTCCTTCCTCCCTTCCTCCCTCCCTCCTTCCATCCTTGGAAATATGTTATTAAGAATGCTAAACACTAGACATCCTGGATAACGAAAGCAAATAACAAATTGTCTCTGCCCTTAAAATGCACACAGTTAAGCAATACATATTTTCATCCTTCAAGAATAGATATGCTTTTTGCAGAGGGTTAAAGATGTACAAATAACATGATGAAGCTGGTTAATACTCTGTGTGTGTGTGTGTGTGCGCGCGCGCATGTGCGCGCGTGCATGTGTGTGTTTTAAAAAATGAAAGGTAAATGAAGCAGTGAAGCTAATGTTCTCATGAGATTTATGACCAATTCAGGGGACATTCCAAAGGAGACATGGGGAACACGTTATGAGAAATAATATATTTTTTGGAATACATGTAAAAATTTCCCAAACACTATGAGCTAGTCTCTCATCTAAGTACCAATCCCCTGTACAAACAAGCTCTGCATTTACCAGAAACATATACGGTGGTAAAGTTCTTTGGCCAACTAAACCTAATTAATGTATTAACTTCTTGAAATAGGTAGGATCCCAGAACTTAGCAACTATGTCTAACAGTGCATGCAAGAAATAATAAGATGGCAGAAACCTGAGCACACATTTCCTAACAACTCTGGCCCAAGGGCGAGTTCTCTCCTCTTTGTATCTTCCGTGCTGAACAGTTCTCATCACAGGTCTCAGCACCTTAGTAAGTCAAAGCAAGGTTCACAGCAGAGGGAAGGGATCCTTTCTTTGTTCCCTTTGCCACCATTCTTTCTTTGAAAGCATCCCTCTTTTGCACCAAGATAATCCACTCGAAATCAAGGTGAGAAGGGAAAGCTAGGGCTCTGTGCTGACAAAGGGAAGAAAATGGTGATGGGAGAAAAAGTAGGTTATGCACACCAGTAGCAGGTAGAATCTATCATTTTGAGTAAATACAGATTCAAGAGCTACTCATATTTGGTGGGACAAAATTCAACAGGATGTATAAGTTCAAGTGTGCATACTAACAGCCAGCTTCATATTGTAATGCCTCATTGTAGCATTGAGAGTGATAAATTTATTTTCCACTAAAAATAAAATATATGAATAAAACCTAGTTTTAGGTCAAACTAAAGGAGAAACAGTCAACTAAAGAAGGGGGTTCTCTCTTATTTTGTCTAAGGGTTGCTGTGCAGCTTGAAGTCACATCTCCCTACCACACAGTGGAATAACAGAAATTTCCAGAAGCATTTGGTTTTCAAATATTCTCGATGTAAGAGTCAGAAATAGGTATTGATATCAAAGTGTGAAGCAACCCCTACCTTCACCTCATCTTTATGCTCCCCTAGTGGGTTCTTTCTTGTAGGACTTGTGCAATTAAAATTGAAATGATATTGAACTAAACTGAGTCTATTGGGCCATCCACAAGACTAAGATTGTTGACGACTGAGTCAGTAGTGCCCTGACAAGCCAGCTCTGGAGTATGGGAGTTTTGATTTGTGCCATTTCCAATTTTACTGTTATTAGAGTGCCTGCATTGCCTAATTTCAAGTTTTCAAAGATTTGTCAATAATATAATTTCGGAATATGTAACTATTGGCTCCAGTACATGACAGGCTCGGACAGAGTCTTTGCATCATCTCCCTACACATGGCTTGGCAACACTGTTACACAGTAAGCATTTGCTGAGTTCTAGTTAAGGAAGTTTTAAAACAATCCACAGAGTATTTTCCAACTCCTCCATCGTTTTACCTCAGGGCATGCCACTTTTTATGAAAACATTTTTACTCTCTCCAGCCAATACCATCCCCTTTTATAGCCTGTGAAAGATGAGAAGAGAGAGGTTAAGGAGTGTCTCAGATACAACATCACAAAATCTGTGGTATTTCCGAAGGTAGTCGATTTCAAAGCCTGCTTTGAAGGTTAATACAAGCTGACTTTGCATCACTAAAAGAGTAGCAGTTATTCATACAAATAGTTTATCTCAAGATTTTCCTTAACTAAAATTTTTATACCTGAGTGCAAATTGATAAGAAGAGTGTATGTTTGTTTCTGACAAAACAGAGTATATTTTGAGTGACTTAAATAAGCTGGGATGTGTTTAATGTTGTATTTGCTGCTGAATTTTATTTACAGATTAAAACAGTCCCCAAAAGACTAAATTGAACAAGTTAGGCGATTGCAGCAGAATGAAGATTAGAACCTTGTCTGACTAATTTCCAAGACTTTGTTTCTATGGCCAGGAGATTAAAAGCATAGCTGTCGAGCATGGCGGTGTGTGCCTGTAGTCCCAGCTACTCTGGAGGCTGAGGCAGGAGAACTGTTTGAACCCAGGAGGCGAGGTTGATGTGAGCCGAGGTAGCACCACTGCACTCCAGCCTGGGAGACAGAGCAAGACTCCATCACCAAAAACAAACAAACAAACAAATAACAAAGCATAGCTGTGCCACAGAAGTTAATTAGGAGTCTAGAAGACTTGGTCTGCCCTCTGCCTAGTTTCACGGAGTCACTGAGCTTTCCAGGTTTCCGAATGGATCAACATGCAGAGTTTATGAGGCCAAAAGGAAAGGCTGAAGTGTTCTTTATGAGAAGGGTCGCTAAGTAACTACTAGAAAAATTTACAGACCTAGAAATCAGGAAGAGGGGTGTCAGGGTCCAGATGCTGTTTCAGGAAATTCAGAGAATTTCGAGGAAGGCCAGTGCTTTGAGGAATAACATTTCAGGGGAAAACACAGTTGCTTGGAGGCTGCGGGTGGTGGTTTGCGCCTGTAGTTCCAGCTACTGGAGAAGCTGTGGCTGCAATTTAAGGATTGCTTGAGCCCAAAAGGTTGAGGCTGCAGTGTGCAGTGATTGGGGCACTGAACTTTAACCTGGACAGCAGAGTGAGACCCGGTATCTTACCAAAAAAAAAAAACAAAAACAAAAACAAAACCCCACAAAAGGTTGCTTAGAGGATGTTTTTAGCGAGTTTTTCTAGATGTTTAAATGTGTAATGAAATTCTCTCTACACTTGCCCCTCTGCTGCTTATTTAAGACTCTTCAGGAAATATCTTCCCTATTTATTATTTAAACTTTGAAATGAGATAGATGATGTTTATTTTTATTTTTTTTCTATTTTTTTTTTTAATTTTTATTGCATTTTAGGTTTTGGGGTACATGTGCAGAACGTGCAAGATAGTTGCATAGATACATACATGGCAGTGTGTTTTGCTGCCTTCCTCCCCTTCACCCACATTTGGCATTTCTCCCCAGGCTATCCCTCCCCTGCTCCCCCCACGCTGTCTCTCCCCTATTCCCCCCAATAGACCCCAGTGTGTAGTACCCCCCTCCCTGTGTCCATGTGTTCTCATTTTTCTCACCCGCCTTTGAGTGAGAATATGTGGTATTTCGTTTTCTGTTCTTATGTCAGTTTGCTGAGAATTATGTTCTCCAGATTCATCCATGTCCTTACAAAGGATAAAAACTCATCATTTTTGATTGCTGCATAATATTCCATGGTGTATATGTGCCACATTTTCCCAGTCCGGTCTATCATCAATGGGCGTTTGGGTTGGTTCCAGGTCTTTGCTATTGTAAACAGTGCTGCAATGAACATTCGTGTGCATGTGTCCTTATAGTAGAATGATTTATAGTCCTTTGGATATATACCCAGTAATGGGATTGCTGGGTCAAATGGAATTTCTATTTCTAGGTCCTTGAGGAATCGCCACACTGTCTTCCACAATGGTTGAACTAATTTACACTCCCACCAACAGTGTAAAAGTGTTCCTATTTCTCCGCATCCTCTCCAGCATCTGTTGTCTCCAGATTTTTTAATGATTGCCATTCTAACTGGCGTGAGATGTAATCTCAATGTGGTTTTGATTTGCATCTCTCTAATGACCAGTGATGATGAGCATTTTTTCATGTGTGTGTTGGCCTCATGTATGTCTTTTGTAAAGTGTCTGTTCATATCCTTTGCCCATTTTTGAATGGGCTTGTTTGTTTTTTCCTGTAAATCTGTTTCAGTTATTTGTAAATTCTGGATATTAGCCCTTTGTCAGATGGGTAAACTGCAAAGATTTTTTTCCCATTCTGTTGGTTGCCGTTTCACTCTAGTGACTGTTTCTTTTGCTGTGCAAAAGCTGTGGAGTTTGATTAGGTCCCGTTTGTCTATTTTGACTTTTGTTGCCAATGCTTTTGGTGTTTTGGTCATGAAGTCCTTGCCTACTCCTAAGTCCTGAATGGTTTTGCCTAGATTTTCTTCTAGGGTTTTTATGGTGCCAGGTCTTATGTTTAAGTCCTTAATCCATCTGGAGTTAATTTTAGTGTAAGGTGTCAGGAAGGGGTCCAGTTTCTGCTTTCTGCACATGGCTAACCAGTTTTCCCAACACCATTTATTAAACAGGGAATCCTTTCCCCATTGCTTGTTTTTGTCAGGTTTATCAAAGATTATATGGTTGTAGATATGTTGTGTTGCCTCCGATGCCTCTGTTCTGTTCCATTGGTCTATATCTCTGTTTTGGTACCAGTACCATGCTGTTTTGATTACCGTAGCCTTGTAGTATCGTTGGAAGTCTAGTAGTGTGATGCCTCCTGCTGTGTTCTTTTTGCTTAGAATTGACTTGGCTATGCGGGCTCTCTTTTGGTTCCATATGAAGTTCATGGTGGTTTTCTCCAGTTCTGTGAACAAATTCAATGGTAGCTTGTTGGGGATAGTGTTGATTCTGTAAATTACTTTGGGCAGTATGGCCATTTTCACAATATTGATTCTTCCTAACCATGAACATGGAATGTTTCTCCATCTGTTTGTGTCCTCTCTTATTTTGTTGAGCAGTGGTTTGTAGTTTTCCTTGAAGAGGTCCCTTATGTTCCTTGTAAGTTGTATTCCTAGGTATTTTATTCTCTTCGTAGCAATTGTGAATGGCAGTTCATTCTTGATTTGGTTCTCTTTAAGTCTGTTATTGGTGTATAGGAATGCTTGTGATTTTTGCACATTGATTTTGTATCCTGAGGCTTTGCTGAAGTTGCTTATCAGTTTCAGGAGTTTTTGGGCTGAGGTGATGGGGTCTTCTAGGTATACTATCATGTCGTCTGCAAATAGAGACAATTTGGCTTCCACCTTTCCTATTTGAATACCCTTTATTTCTTTTTCTTGCCTGATTGCTCTGGCTAGAACTTCCAGTACTGTGTTGAATAGGAGTGGTGAGAGAGGGCATCCTTGTCTAGTGCCGGATTTCAAAGGGAATGCTTCCAGTTTTTGCCCATTCAGTATGATATTGGCTGTTGGTTTGTTGTAAATAGCTTTTATTACTTTGAGATATGTTCCATCAATACCAAGTTTATTCAGGGTTTTTAGCATAAAGTGCTGTTGAATTTTGTCAAATGCCTTCTCTGTGTCAATTGAGATAATCATGTGGTTTTTGTTTTTGGTTCTGTTTATGTGGTGAATTACGTTTATAGACTTGCGTATGTTGAACCAGCCTTGCTTCCCCGGGATGAATCCTACTTGATCATGATGGATAAGTTTTTTAATGTGCTGTTGCTATTGGTTTGCCAGTATTTTATTGAAGATTTTTGCATCTATGTTCATCATAGATATTGGCCTGAAGTTTTCTTTTCATGTTGAATCTCCGCCGGGTTTTGGTATCAGAATGATGTTGGTCTCATCAAATGATTTGGGAAGGGTTCCCTCTTTGGATTATTTGGAACAGTTTCAGAAGGAATGGTACCAGATCCTAGATGTTCACTTTAAAATGCATCACTTCAACTGAGACTTGCCTAAATGGAGCCCTGCTTTATTCTGTGTGTTATTAATCATGGGGAAAATGAAGGAGAATTGCATATAATTAGTCCATGGAAGAAGTAGAGAGAACTTCTACTTCCTGGTAAGTGTTTGATGCCAGCTAGTTCTACGATTTTATACATTTTTAAAAACATAAACATGATTATAGACAGTTTCTTAGTCATTTCATCCTAAATACAAATAAAGTGGCTTCCTGGGACTTTGAAAGCGTAGAACTTTGTCACATGTAAAAGAGTTATATATTTGACATATAATTTAGAAAATGAAATATACACAACTTCTCTTTCTAACTTAACTGGTGGTCGTATTCTTCAGTTTAGGAAAAAAGTAAGTTTCTCACTATGTGTTTATTCTGCCAGTGTTATATTTCATTTAACCCTTCTTTTCTGCCTTTTAGTCTTTCAGTTTTAGACTATTTATTGACTAGAAATTCTGGCAGTCATATGAAAGAAGAAATACAGCCAAGTTTCCTCAAATAATTAAATGGATAGCTTGAATATGTCAGAGGCTAAGTCTCAAAGACATTGCCCTTTGGGAAAACAGTTCTTCTTTTTGATTTATATGCTCATGTACAATCATTTTTCAGGAAATTGATTAAAAATATTTTCAGTGTTTCTAAAAACATCACCTGTCAGTCCACAGGCATTTGAAAATGTAAATAGAGCTTTGGAGTCAAAGAACTCAAGTATGTCAAACAGCAGATACAAATGTGCACAGCCAGCCTGTGCGGTTGTGCCTCCAGAGCCCACATTCATCTTTAGAGTCCCCAGGGCTAACTCTGCAGGCCTTACATATTGAAAGTATCAAACTGTCTCCTTGTAGATTTCTTTCCATCTTGCCATTACTGTCAGCATTTGGAGTTGTGTTATCCAAATTTCCATGCATTAAAGTCCTTAAATACAAGGCAATGACCTCAAGAAAAGCCTCCTTTTCTCTGGTTCTCTTCATCTACTCTGTGCTTGTCTGTGGCCGTGGAGGGTCGTGTTGTTTGTTGAGAGCATTATCATTATGTCAGTGAAGGCATCTGATTGTTATTCCCAGTCACTGGCCCCTCAAATGAAGCTCTTCTCAGCAATCTTCATGCTGGTGTTATTTCACTGTCAGGTTTTAGTGGCAGCATAAAGCGAGTAATATGCTGGTGGATTTGATTACAAAAGTGTTAGCATGTCAGACAGAAATAATTAGACATTTGGAAACCTAATAATAAAACTGAACATGCAAAATTTTGAGCAGCAAACCAAACCTAATTTTGGGGTTATTTTCAGAATTTTCTCTCTTAAATTTTCAGAATTTTATTCTTGGGACATCTGGAATCTATGATGAGAGAAGACAAAATAAAAATGTTAGGTGTGCAGATATATGAATTTCTCATTATCATAATAGGTTTGATGTTTGTTCACAAAACAAGTGTCTTTCAATAAAGTTCCCTTTATTCTTAATTTGAAATAAAATATGCATAGTTTTGTCTCAGATAAGGTTTGTTTCTTTCCATGGCATCCCCTTTCATCCCAGGCTGTCTACCTCCGTGTTCTTATAGAGGTGATATCAGCTTATATTTACAAGGCTTCTGAGTCAACTCTTGTGTCCCTGCTCCTCTTTCAATATTTATTAAAATAATATAAATTGATTGCTCGTTAATATACATATACTGTAGTGGATATTTTTATCATATTGCTCTACATTATTTAACGGCAAGTTATACCTGCATTATAGCCCTTATACACTGCTGGAGGAGCAACACATGTCAACAAATAATCTCATTGATAAACGGTAGATGCAAAGTAGTCATAGGTGAAACCCTGCTGGTAGTCAGAGATGAAACCATCACCACCACCACTGCTTCTAGACAGTCATGAAGCTGATGCACGTCAGGGTAAAGGAGAGCTGGATGTGTGCCGAGTGTTAGTCCATCCTGCCTGCTACAAATTGTGGAGAGACTCACAAAACTGGAGCACAGTGATAGAGAGATAGTACAAAATGAAGTCGTAAAGATAAGCAGGGGTGGTTAAGGGTTTGGATTCATTTTTTTCTGTGATGAGAAGCCACTGGAGAAATACATTTTCTGATTAATGTTTGAGAAGGTACGTTCTACTTTTGCCTGGACACTAGACTCCATGGGAGCAGGAGTGGAAACAGAGCAACAAGACTAATTGTAATGACCTAGGGTACGGACCATAGGTGGCCAAGATGGGATGACAGCCGTGAAGATGAGACTTGGTTAGATTCAAAGCATATTTTGAAGCTGAAGCCAACACTGTTATCTTTCTTCACTCATTCTATTCAGGATTTAGGTATACATTAGTAAAATTAAACAATAATACTAATATCTGCAGGTCTTATCTATGCCAGTTCACAAATTACTTCTTCCACTTTGAGATTTCTGGGGACCCCAGGAGTGCCCTACAAATGCTTACAAATAAGCTGGTTTCCACCAAGTGTTTCCATTGTTCTTTACTTTGCTTTCTTCCCACTTCCCTTCTCTTACATAGGTGCTGATACCAAGGACATTCATTATTACATGTTCTGTACACTAAAATTCATTTCGGACATCCACGACCCCAAGATAACATGCAGTTAAGCAAAAAGGAGTGAAAAAGTCAGGCCTCATGGAATTCAGATGCCAACTGGCTCTCAGGAAAGGGGGATAGGGAGTAGAAGTGATCAGTATAATTGTTTGGTTTTCTTTTGTCTCATTTTTTTGAGACAGAGTCTCACTCTGTCATTCAGGCTAGAGTGCAGTGGCCCAATCTTGGCTCATTACAACCTCTGCCTCCCCGGTTCAAGCAATTCTCATGTCTCAGCCTCTTGAGTAGCTAGGACTACAGGCACCGCCACCATGCCCAGCTGGTTTTTGTATTTTTAGTAGAAAAGGGGTTTCACCATATTGGTCAGGCTGGTCTTGAACTCCTGACCTCAGGTAATCTACACGCCTTGTCCTCCCAAATTTCTGGGATTAGCTGGCTGATCTAGTATAGTTGTAAAGTTGTCATGCATGTTCTTTCTGAGTATTAATCTGAATTTCTGTCATCTCTAACAGCTTTTCAGTATTAAAATGAACAAACAAAACAAAATGAAATAAAATTAAAACAAATAAAATGAAACAAAATATCATAATAAAGCAGTTCAAAATACACTCTCATTGTCTCTCCTTGGAATCTATGTTACTTCGATGCAGAGATTAGAAAAAGTAAAGTTAGGTGCTTTCATTTGTTTGTAACCATTGTAGATGTATGCCTCTCTAGACAGAGTACAATGATTTACTAAAGGTAATTGTACTGCTGTACATTATGATATTTTTATTTCTGTTTCATTGATTTACCACTCCTTTTGATGAGTATTCCAAATATGCTGAGTTAGCAGCCACTTCTCCACGACCTCTCTGGCTCTCTGCACTTTCTGCAGGTTGGAAAGCCCCTGCAGTGCCTTCGCCTGCTCCTGTCACACCACGCAGAGGTTCACCTGTCACCTTCCCTTCCAAGTGGAACCTGGGATCAGCCTCCTGCTGATAGCTATTCTTTTCTTTTTTTCTCAGAAATATAACAGTTTTGCAGTGGATTTTGGCTTCTTCCCTAAAGCTCAATTTTCCTGCAAGACACAAATACAGACAGAACTTTCCATCACATCATACAGTGTTCTTACATTACAAGAAGTTGCTCTCTGCTTTGCATCTTGTGTTTTGCTTAAAGGGTTATATTTTGAAAGTGCACAGATAAACCAATACATCCAGGAATCATGTCATTCTGGTTCAGGATGAGGACAGAAGAGAAAAGAGTTTAAAAATGTATGCATCTTTTAATTAGAAGTGGTTGAAATTTCAATACAATCTTACTGCACAGAGTTTGTATTCCCTCTCTTTGTTCCTATACTTTTTGTGCATTCGAATCCCTGGAGATTTTATGAAGGGAATCTCTTTCCCTCAAATAACCTCTAAAACCAGTTAATATTCTTAAATCAAATGACTATTTGATATTCTAGAAAACTGGTGAAGTTTATAGACAAGGAAACCATCCCATCAATCAATCAATCAATCAATCATATATAGATGGAGTACATAATATGTGTGAGACTCAATGTGGACTAAAGTCTTTTCTGTCCATATTCTTGCCTTAGGAAGATAAATAGGTTAAAAGACACACAAAGGTATGCAAGAATCTGTTCTGAGAGTCCTTTCGGTATCTGAATTCTTTGCAACGTAGAACTGATGTGCTTGAATTGTCTTGATGTAGGCATTTTCACTTAATCCACCTTTTAGCTCTTAAGAACTCAGACTATGTAGACAAATGGATACAGATTCGTTATACACATTTGCTAAAACTTGTTTGTTATTTGTGGTTTATGCACATCACTAAATAAATCAGATCAAGTGTGTTTCAAGCTGTGCTTGCAGATGCCATTTCTTCATTCAGCAGGTATGTATGTAGTGGAGGCTTTGTTCTTTGTTAGCCACCATTTTGGGCAAAGGCTGGGGATACCCCAGTGAACAAGTCAAATAGAACTTTGGCCTCATAAAGTTTAGTTGTTAACCACTCAGCCTTGAAAATAAATTAGAAGTTATATAATCTATAAGTATTTTTTTTTTTTTAGTCCTTAAAAGTCTTTATAAGCTATACTGAGACATTCAAACTATGGTAGTCTTGTTTTTTTTTTGAGACGGAGTTTTGCTCTTGTTACCCAGGCTGGAGTGCAAAGGCGTGATCTCGGCTCACCGCAACCTCCGCCTCCTGGGTTCAGGCAATTCTCCTGCCTCAGCCACCTGAATAGCTGGGATTACAGGCATGTGCCACCATGCCCAGCTAATTTTTTGTATCTTTAGTAGAGACGGGGTTTCACCATGTTGACCAGGGTGGTCTCGATCTCTTGACCTTGTGATCCACCCGCCTCAGCCTCCCAAAGTGCTGGGATTACAGGTGGGCGCCACTGCGCCCGGCCCCAAACCATGGTAGTCTTAAGAGATAATAGCTTGTAAGAAAAGAACATTTAAGTTTTAAATTTACTTCAAAGGCTTCTTTCTCAAATTTTCCAAAGACCCTCAGAATAAAAGTCACATTCACAGCAATGTAGGTTTAAAAGACTGCTGAAAAGTATAATCATTTTAAAACTATAAGGTTTTAAATGATATTTTGATAAGAGATGCCTCAAAATTAATACCTTCAAGTTCATGGGGTGAGCGAAAATCAATGTTTACATATGTCATAAAATGTGAGGTATTTATAAAATAAAAGTTATACAATGGAGTGGGCATTCAAGATGAGCAGTCTTCTCCATTCTCCTTGGAAGATTTACAGTTGAAGTGTGTAAATCTATTCTAATTATGAACTAGAAAATTCTGACTGAAATTTACAATGGAAGTCAAGTTAATTTTCTATCCTTGTTCTATTCTTTAAGTCACTTTATTCAGTTCTGTTCTGAAATTCCTTATTGATAGAAGAACATTCTAAGTTCTGACTAAAAGAGCATGAAATTCCAAGGTGTATATGTGACACATTTTCTTGACCCAGTCTATCATTGATGGGCCTTTGGGTTGATAGCATGTCTTTGCTATTGTGAATAGTGCTGCAATGAACTTATGTATGCATGTATCATTATAACAGAATAATTTATATTCCTTTGGGTATATACCTAGTAATGGAATTGCCGAGTAAAATAGTATTTCTGGTTCTAGGTCTTTGAGGAATCACCACACTGTCTTCCACCACAGTTGAAATAATTTACATTCCCACCAACAGTGTAAAAGCATTCCTGTTTCTTCACAACCTCACCAGAGTCTGTTGTTTCTTGACTTTTTAATAATTGCCGTTCTGACTGGCATGAGATGGTATCTCACTATGGTTTTGATTTGCATTTCTTTAATCAGTGATGTTGAGCCGTTTTTTTCATGTTTGTTGGCAGCATGTGTATCTTCTTTTGAGAAGTGTCTATTTGTGTCCTTTGCCACTTTTTAATGAGGTTGTTTTTTCTTGCAAATTTGTTTAAGGTCCCTGTAGATTCTGGATATTAGACTTTTGTTAGGTGGATAGATTGCAGAAATTTCCTCCCATTCTGTAGGTTTTCTGTTCATCCTGATGATAGTTTCTTTTGCTATGCAGAAGCTCTTTAGTTTAATTAGATCCCATATTTGTCAATTTTTGTATTTGTTGATGTTTTTGTTATGAAATCTTTTTCAATGCCTATGTCCTGAATACTATTGCCTAGATTTTCATCTAGGTTTTTTATAGTTTGGGATTTCACATTTAAGTCTTTAATCCATCTTGAGTGAATTTTGGTATGAAGTGCAACAAGGGGGTCCAGTTTCACTTTTCTGTGTATGGCTAGCAAGTTCTCCCAGCATCATTTATTAAATAGAAAATCGTTTCCCCATTGCTTGTTTCTGTCAGGTTGGCCAAAGATCAGATGGTGGTAGATGTGCAGTCTTATTTCTGAGTTCTCTATTCTGTTTCATTGGTTGATGTGTCTGTTTTTGTACTAACATCATGCTGTTTTGCTTACTGTAACCTTGTAGCATAGTTTGAAGTCAGGTGGTGTGATGCCTCCAGCTTTGTTCTTTTTGTTTAGGACTGTGTTGGCTATGTTGGCTCTTTTTTGCTTCCATATGAATTTTTGAAATTACTACTTTAAATATTTTTTTTCTAATTTTGTGAATAATATCAATGGTGGTTTAATGGGAATAGCAGTGAATCTATAAACTACTTTAGGCAATTTGGCCATTTTTATGATATTGATTCTTCCTATTCATGAGCACAGAATGTCTTTCCATTTTTTGTGTCCTCTTTGATTTCCTTAAGCAGTAGTTTGAGTTCTCTTTGAAGAGGTCTTTCACATCCCTTGTAATGTTAGCTGTATTTCTAGATATTTTATTTTCTTTGTATCAGCTGTGAATAGTTCATTTGTGATTTGGCTCTCTGTTTGCCTGTTGTTGGTGTATAGAAATGCTTTTGATTTTTTCACATTGATTTTGTATCCTGAGAATTTGCTGAAGTTGTGTATCAGTTTAAGAAGATTTTGGGCTGAGATTATGGGGTTTTCTAGATAGAGGATTATGTCATCTGCAAACAGAGACAGTTTGATTTCCTCTCTTCCTATTAGAATATGCTTTATTTCTTTTTCTTGCCTGATTGCCCCTGCCAGAACTTCCATATCTATGTTGAATAGGAGGGTGACAGAGGGCATTTTTATCTTGTGCCAGGTTTCAAGGGGAATCTTTCCAGCTTTTTCCCATTCAATATCATATTGGCTTTGGGTTTGTCATAAGTGGCTCTTATTATTTTGAGTTATGTTCCTTCAATACTTGGTTTATTGAGTTTTTAACATGAAAGGATGTTGAATTTTACAAAAGGCCTTTTCTGCATTTATTGAAATAATCACGTGGTTTTCATCTTTAGGTTTGTTTATGTGATGAATTATGTTTATTAATTTGCATATTGAATGTTTGTGGATTGTGTAAGGGTTTGATTGTGGAGCTCATGTCCCTTGCAGGGACGTGGATGGAGCTGGTTGTCATTCTCTTCAGCAAACACAGAAACAGAAAACCAAACACCATGCGTTCTCACATATAAGTGGGAGCTGAACAATGAGAACACATAGACACAGGGAGGGGACAACACAGCTGGGGACTGTCGGGGTGGGGCCAGTGGTGGGTTGCATGCTGGGCTTAATACCTATGATGGGTTGATAAGTGCAGCAGACCACCATGGCATACATTTACCTAAGTAACAAACCTGCACATCCTGCATGCGTATCCCGAAACCTAAAATAAAATAAAAGAGATATAGTAGAATTTAGATGGAAAATTAGTAACTGAAAAAGAAGATACCTTGTAATACTTAAAAAAAAAAGGGAATGAACTTGGCTTTATGGAGATCTCCATCATTAGTAGAGATAGGGTAGGAATTAAAAGTATGTTTTCATAATATGCTTAAACTTGTTCACTTATTTAAAAAAACCTCATATATACAAACACACTTCACTGCTTTTAATCAAATCAAATGTTGTGAGATGTCCAGTTTTACTCTGTTTATGGATTAGTTTAAGATGGACTCAAATTCCATATGTCTATTTTCTTGGACTTTCAATTATAGTATTGTAAGTTTTTTAATGTTTAGTGTTTATGGGGGAATCAAAATAATTGTTAAGTTCACATTTAACAGAAAATGGTGGTTTTTCTAGGCAATAAGACTTCAAGGTTTCTATGCATTCAGCAGTAAAAATAATTCAGTAAGCTTCTCAGGGTGACTTATTTGTGAATTTAATTAATGGAAATCCAATAATACAAACCAATTGCATAGTCCAGAAATGTAAGATTGAAAATGAAAAACCCTTTATGTAATTGCTTATCTTTAATTTTATTTTTTCCTCTCTCTCCAAGAGTTTATGGCTCTTTCCCAGTTTGAAATAGTTAATTTCCCCTGAGGCCCTTGAATGTAATGAGTTGTTAACTTAGTAACTGCTAATTATAAACTACTCAGCCTTACTTAAAAATTGAATCATTGCTGATTTCAGGACATTTGATATATTTTAAATTCCTATCCATAAGTGATTTTATTTCTAATAAAAGGAACCAGTAGCATAGAGTGGCTATTAAAGGCTTATTGACCTTGAAGCTCTCTAACATCTATTATCTAGTCTTTTCACATTGCAAAAAGTGGGCCCATGTGTTTTGGTATGATTACACAGAATAAGCCACAGCTGTTTGTCACATATACTACCTAAGTTAAGATGATAGGTCCAATTTTATTGAGCTCTTTATGATATGCCAGATATGCTAAACACCTTCATATTGTTACTTTCTAGTCTCACAAAGGTCACTATTCTTACAGTACCCAGTTTAAAGGTTTGGTAACTGAGGCTCACAATGGTGAAGTAATTCATTCAAAGACTCATGGCTATTAATGTTATGATCTGGATTTCAGTCAAGGAAAGGAGTAATCATAACAATATCAATCTCATAAGGACATTGTTAGATTTAAAAAAGTTTATTATAAAGAACATTAAGAGTGACATTTGGCACACAGTAAATATTCAATGAATGGTGATTGCCACTGTAGAAAACAATAGTTGAATCAAAAAAGAAAGATATAGAACCTTCTTTCCATCTAAACTTTATCTTAAGTGATTTCATTTCATAAGGTACAATAGATAGTTTAACCTATATAAGACATTTCACCTTAATATGTAACCTCCATTTAGAATAGTTGGAACTTCTCTTCCTCTGTTTCTGTTATTATATTGACTTGATTTTAGATTGGGGTGAGAAGGAGGGCAGCGGGAGATGCTGACTGTTCAGAAGGGTGGATAATGGGACATACGTATGGGGAGACTCTGCCAAATAAAGTGGAAAATTCTGTAAACAGTACTCTGAACACTTTATGAAAGCAATGAAGCAAATTCCAATGTAAAAGCCAGAGAAGAGTGGTGGGGAGGCGTCTTTCTGAAGAGCTGCTTTAGAATACTATGTAAGTAATTCTGCAAACCCTCATGGTAGTTTCACCCATCTTTCCTTCAATTCCAAATATATCAATCTACAAAAAGATTAATCTAATTCAAATTTATATTTTATGATATTGTTTTATCACACTACAAGGGTGACATTTGTAAGATCCACGGGAGCTAACATGTACATTTTCCTACAGAGTTATTTCCATGCTGCTATGTCTTAGTTTAATGTACTCATCTAGTTGGCTTATAAGAATGCCATTTTAGAAATCTGGATATACGTACCTGATTACCCAGCAATTCCACTCAAAGGTGTGAATATGTATTAATGAGCACAAACACTCCAAGAGTACTGTTCAAACATATTTATCTTAGCAGTATTTGTAGTAGCCTTAAACTGAAAAATATCCAAATGTTCATTAACATTATGATGAAAATAAATTGTGATATATTCACAAATAAAAGTCTACACATCAATGAAAATGTAGCACCAGCTACAATTGCATTCAACCATAGGAGTAAAACTCACATATTGTTGAGCAAAAGAAGCTAAAAACAAAAAAAAGCCTACAATATGATTTGAGTTATAAAAAATACCCAAACTGGCAGGACTACACTATTGGACTTAGAAATCCTTGCATGAATGAAAAAATACAAATAAAGAAAAAAGTAATTATCATAAATGTCAGGGTAATGATTATTTTTGGATGGGAGAATGCATGATGAGGACTTTTGAGGTCCTAGTAACATTCTATTTTTTTAACCTGTTTTGTGATTACACAGTATTTTGCTTTTGCTAAATTGTTAATCTGTACATTTTTGTTTTGTGTACTTTTCTGTATGTTATGGTTCAAGTAAAACAAATCATCAGAGAAACATCTTCCAAATTTATTGAATAAACTGCTGCTGTTACCTATTTTGTACTAGGCACATATAATAAAACATATATCATTTCTACTTTGTTCTTTATTGTTAATGAGCCCCTGATTATTAAAGAAATTATTCAGAGCTATTTAAAGCAATTATAATTAATTAATTTATTTTTTAAGTAAGAGAAAGAGAAAGGGGGAGAGATAACAGGAGCCTTGCTCTATTGCCCAGGCTGGAATGCAATCTAAAAATAGGTATTAAAAACCTCTTTTATGCCGATAATTGTGCTTAACAGCAGAGACAGGAAGGAATACGGGAAGAAAATAACAAACAAACAGCCAACCAATATTTCATTTAAGTCTGTGAAATGCTATGCAAATGCTGCAGAGTGATTTACTTCCAATTATGTGGTCACTTTCAAAATAGGTGTAATGTGATACTGAGAAAAATGTATGTTCTGTGGACCTGGGGTGAAGAATTCTATAAATATTCACTGAATAGTAACAATTATAATTTATTAGTTCTTCTGTTAGACTCTTTTAAATACATATGTAAGAATAACTTTATTGCCTTTTTTATTTATATTACTAAAGGATGTGTCTAAAATTTAAATATCACAATCAAAAACTTTTCTAAAAATTGCATTCATTTTCTATTTTATTTTAAAAAGCTTTGAGATTCAAATCAAGATATCCACATAGTTTTTTCAAGTTACATATAGAGTTGATTCCAAATTTGTAAGAAGGATCAGTATATATTCACCTTCAGATAAGAATAATAAGACATTTATTCCATTAGTTATTAGAAGTTATAAAGCTATGACAGTTAACTATGAAGAATGACAAATAGAAAAGTGAGGAAAGTTAACAGGAAAGAGACAACTCCATCAGTAAATGGATATTTGATCTACACCAGAGACAGTACTGAAAATCACTAGATAAAAGATGAGCTGTTCAACAAATGCTGTTCTTTAGGAAAATCTGTTATCCTTTAGGAAAAAATTGTAATTGAGTCCCTTTCACACTGTAACTGGAAGGAATATCAAGTAAGTCAAAAGGTGTTCAAGGTAAAACTATAGTTTTTTTAAAAATAAAGAATGTCTTCATAAACTTACAGTATGTAAAATTTATTAAACACACAAAAAGCACAACCCAGAAAAAATGAGGTTTTAAAATTTGCTCGTATTAAATTTAAAACTTCTGTTTCTTAAAAGTTGTTTGAAGAATTCTTTTTAATAGTTATTCATTATGCAACTATGCTGCTGCTGAACTGCATGGCTGAAAATGTTTGTGGTTGAATCTTCATTTTGAAACATATTGTCAATATCTTAAAGTTGTTGCTCCATTCATTCTAGTTTCTCTTGTTTCCAGTAAGAAATCTGCTGTGATCTTTATCTTTGTTCCTTTGCTTGTAATATATATTTTTTGTTCTTGCTTCACTTAAAATACTGGTGAATCTTCACTTTATTACTGGTTTTAAGTAATACGATGATGAGGTTCATTAGTATAATTTCTTTCTATTTTTAATTTTTGAGGTTTGCCAATATTTTGGAGGTGCAGGTTTATTCTCCCCAAATAGAACATTTTCTACCATAATAAAAATACCTTTCTAGTGCCCTTTTTTTCTCCTTATCTTCTGAGACTCCAAATATTCCTATATTTAGTTACTTGCAATTACTCTATCTTTCACTGATGGCCTGTTTATCATTTTGATAGTCTTTTTTGTTGGGGCCTCAGTTTAGTTTCTGTTACTATATATTCACACTCACTAATATTTTATTCTGTAACCTCTAATAATGCCATTAAGCTCACCCAATCTCAATTTTAGTCTCAAATATTGTAGTGTTTCTTTCTAGAAGTTCTATTTGCATCTCTGAGATATTTTTCATTTCTCGACTGAACATGTTCAATCTTTTTCTAGCCACCTGAGCATATGGAACATATTTACAATATCTGTTTTAATGCCTTTACCTACGAATTCTTTCAGGTGTATCCTTTTTTGATTACTATTGACCAGATTTTCTCGTCAATATGGGCTTTGTCTTTTCCCTGCTTATTTGACAGTTTATTAATTGCTGATGTGATACCACATTTGAAAATTTTTACTGAATAGATTTGCATAACTATTAAATTTTCTTGATCTTTGTTTAGGACATACTTAAGCTACTTGGAAATGTGTAGTTTTTGTTTTTGTCATTTTGTTTCCTTTTTCATTTTTGTTACGATTAGGGCTGTACTTAGCCTAGGTTTAAATTTTTCTCACTACTAAGCAAGACTCTCCTTAGTAACCTAACCAATGACTCCTGAGTTCTGGCTTTTGGGAACAGATATTATTTCCAATCTGTGGATACCTTGGTTACGAATCCTTTTAGGTGATTCTTTCTTCATTCTTGGATAATTTCCTCATGAGCATGTGCTGATCAGCACTCAACTGAATACTTGAGGGGGACCTTATGCAGATCTCTGGAATTATCTTTATGTGCAGCTGTGTCTTCTCCAGTAATCTGCCCTGCAAACTCACTACCTGGCACTGCCAGGAATCCCCATTTTGTCTTCTCAGTTAGTATGACTGCTGAACTCTTCCAAGGTGCTCACTCTCTATGCTGTAACCTGGAAATTTTCTCCACACAGTAAACCGGTCAGTCAAAGGCCTTTCCTCGTTGGTATCTCTTCCCTCATGGAGCAATGTCTTTCTTTGTTCAACATCTTGGGTGCCATTATTTCTTAAATTTTATCCCTCATTAGTTGTTTCAAGTGGGAGAGTAATCTACTCCCTGTTATTCTATATGTACTGGGATTTAAAGTTTGTTATGCCTTGTCAATCTCATTTAACAGGATATAGCTTCTTACCTTCTTTTGTCTTTTATAACTTGACTTTGTGATGTATTGGCCAATTATTCTGAAACATGTCCTTTCATATGAGTTCATCTAATATCTCCTCATGGTTACATTCAGGTTATAAATTTTTTAATCAAGATACCACAATGGTGATGCTATGTCCTTCTCACTGAATTACAGTAGAATGCACATGATAGTGATTTCTTCCATTATTTGGAATGTTAACTTTGAACAATTAGTAAAATGGTGGTGATAAGCTTAATTTTTTTCTCTTTGTAATTAATAAATATTTTGTATGGAAATAAATTAAGCCTATGGGAATATTCTAGTTTTCATTAGATTTTCTTTCTCCTTCACTTATGAAGCTTAGTTTGGCTGGATATGAGATTCTGGGTTGAAAGTTCTTTTCTTTAAGGATGTTGAATATCGGCCCTCACTCTCTTCTGGCTTGTAGGGTTTCTGCTGAGAGATCTGCTGTGAGTCTGATTGGCTTCCCTCTGTGGGTGACCTGACCTTTCTCTCTGGCTGCCCTTAGCATTTTTTCCTTCAATTCAATCCTGGTGAATGTGACGATTATGTGCCTTGGGGTTGCTCTTCTTGAGGAATATTTTTGTGGGGTTCTCTGTATTTCTTGAATTTGAAATTTGGACTGCCTTGCTAGGCTTGGGACGTTCCCCTGGATAGTGTCCTGGAGCGTGTTTTCTAGCTTGGATTCATTCTCCCCGTCATATTCAGGTACACTGATCAAGTGTAGATTAGGTTTTTTCACATAATCTCACTTTTCTTGGAGGCTTTGTTCATTTCTTTTTACTCTTTTTTCTCTTGTATTGCCTTCTCTCTTTATTTCATTGAGTTGATCTTCAATCTCTGATATCCTTTCTTCTGCTTGATCAATTTGGCTATTAAAACTTGTGTCTGCTTCACGTAGTTCTCACGCTGTGTTTTTCAACTCCATCAAGTCGTTTATGTTCTTCTCTAAGCTGGTTATTCTAGTTAGCATTTCGTCTAACCTTTTTTCAAGGTTTTTGGTTTCTTTGCATTGAGTTAGAACGTGTTCCTTTAGCTCTGAAAAGTTTGTTATTATCCACCTTCTGAACCCTGTTTCCGTCAATTCTTCACACTCCTTCTCGGTCACGTTGTGATCCTGTGTTGCTGAGGAGTTGTGATCTCTTGAAGGAGAGGAAGTGTTCTGGTCTTTGATGGTTTCACCTTTTTTGCGCTGTTTTCTTCCCCGTCTTTGTGGATTTACCTGGCTGTGGTGTCAGGAAGCTGCTTGATGAGGTCGCTTATCTGCCTGTGGGGTGCTACTGGGTTTCTAGGGACTCCTTCAGGTTACTAGGGAAGCTCCCTGTGTCTTTTTTGTTTATGCTGGGAGATTAGGCCCACCTCTTCTGCTGACCTGTAGGCACTGCTGGGTTGTCAAGAATGCCATCCCGTTGCTACATAGGTTTCCTGTGTCTTTTGTTAAAACATGTAGCCCAGTCCCACCCCTCTAGTGGTGGGTTGTGCCCTTCCTTCACTGGGCTGGATCATTCAGGTTCAGCTCAGACTGTGGCACTGGCTGTGTAACCCAATAGAGTCAGAGCGTTAGGCCTTTGGGGTTTTTGGGGGAGGGTAGGGACCCTTTCAGCTTTCTGTCTCTCAGGTCATGGGGTAGGGGCCACCCAGCTGCTCCTGCTTACAGCTCCCTCTCTCTCCAGGCGGGGGAGGGGGCAATAGCTCAGTCTGCAGACTCTTATTCAACTCAGCACTTGTAATGACTGGCAAAGATCCCCTGTTCTGTGTATTGCTGAGGCTTTAGGGGAAGCTCTGTATCTGGACGGGAGCACCAGATGTGGAGCCTCCAACTTGCTGGTCAGATGCACTTTCCAGGTGAAGCAGCACCCCTCCCCACCTCGGTCTGCCCTGAGTGGGCTTTGCTCACCCTCTGACCAGACCCGTTGAAATGCACCTGGTACCTCGGTTGAAACTAGGAGATCTTTGGGTTTCTGTGTCTCTCTTGCTGGGTGTTGTGCGCTGGAGTTGTGTCTAATACGCCATCTTGAATCCCACTCCCTCATTAGATTTTCAAGTATACTTATCATTCATTGATGATTATTTCTTTTTCTTTTTCTTTTCTTTTTTTTTGAGACAGAGTCTCACTCCATCACCAGGCACTAGGCTGGAGTGCAGTGGTGTGACCTCGGCTCACTGTAACCTCCACCTCCTGGGTTCAAGCAATTCTCCTGCCTCAGCTTCCCGAAGAGCTGGGACTACAGACGCGCACTACACCCAGCTAATTTTTTTGTATTTTTAGTAGAGACGAGGTTTCACCATGTTGGCCAGTATGTTGTCGATCTCTTGACCTCGTGATCCACCTGCCTCGGCCTCCCAAAGGATGATTATCTCTTAAATCAATGATTACTATTGCTTTTTAACATTATGATTTCATCATTTACTGGTTGGAATGTGGGTATAAGAAAGAGGTCTCTCATTTCTCTCTTTATATAAATTTTTATTAATAGAGATATGACTTTATGTATGTAAGTGATCTTTGGCTCAAGGATTTTTACAATTGGTTATAACCTCTTATTATAATTACTTATTTTAATATGCAAATCATTTCATGTTTTGAGATTAGGAGTCTGTTCAAGCTGACTGCCATATATTTTTCAAGTTTCCAGTATTCTTAGATCACTTGCTTACTTTCTGGCATGGCAAAACTTTCAGGTTTATTTTACATTTATTTTCTTAGCTCTAACACTAAGAAAATAAATGTAAAATAAACATTTTCTCCAAGGAACCCTGGTCCCATTTAGTAAAGAATAGCTTTTTGAAAAATTATCTGGTGCTACTTGTTTTCATTGCTACTAAGTCCTTTTAGTGGGTACATTTAGAAATTATAGATGAGTAGAGATAGAAAGCTATGGATATGCACATATATCCATATCTTCTATTTCTGTTCATGTATCTATTCAGTTGTCATATATGTTTTCTCCATTTGTTCTTACTGTGGAGGCTCTTATCTTTAGAGAGGTTTTCAAAAGATTTCTAGATTTTGCCTTTCTCTAAGGAAGTAATTATATTCTTCTTAAAATATTTCCCGTGTTGTTCCAGGTGTTTTTGGGCTGTAACAACTTGCCTGGTCCTGGAAACCACCAAATTGCCTCATGATTGTCAAATGCTGTCTTTATTATGTTTTTCTTTTTTTACCCTGCTGTGCAGTATATCTCAAAACTGACTTCTGTTTGAAACTCCACCCTTCAACCAACAACTCCCCTTCTCTTTCCCTCCATCAACCCCCTACCTTAGCCTCTGGTAACCACCATTTTACTCTCTACTTTTAAGAGTTTAACATTTTTAGATTCCACATGTAAGTAAGATCCTGCAGTATTTGTCTTTCTGTACCTGGTTTATTTTACTTAGCACAAAGTCCTTCAGGTTCGTCCACATTATCCCAAGTGACAGAACATTTTTTAAGGCTGAATAGTATTCCATTGTGTATACATACCACATTTTCTTTATTCACTCATCCATTAATGCACATTTAGGTTATTTCAATATCTTGGCTATTATGAGTAATGCTGCAATAAACATGGGAGTTCAGATATCCTTTTGACATGTTGATTTTAATTCCTTTGGATATATACCCAGGAGAGATTACTGGATTATATGATAGTTTTGATTTTAGTTTTTTGAGAAACCTCCATACCATTTTCCATAATTGCTATATGAATTTACTTTCCTACCAATAATGTACAAGAGTTTTATTTTCTCTAAGTCCTCTCCAACACTTACTATCGTTCATATTTTCAGTGAAAGTAATTTTAACAGCTGCGAGGAGATACCTCATTGTGATTTTAATTTGCATTTCCCTGATGATTAGTGATGCTGAGCATTTTTTCCATGTAGTTGTTGGCCATTGGTGTGTCTTCTTTTGAGCAGTGTCGTTGTTCAGGTCCCTTGCCTACTTTGAAATCAAGTTATTCATTCTCTCACTATTGAGTATTTTAGTTCTTTGTATATTTCAAATATTAACTCCTCATCAGACATAGGGTTTGTAAATATTTTCTTCCATTCTGAGAGTTGTCTCTTCACTTGGTTAATTGTTTCTTTTGCTATGCAGAAACTTTTTAGTTTGATACGATCGCATTTGTCTATTTTTGGTTTTATTTGCCTGTGCTTTGGGGATTATATAAAAAAAAAAACTGTCATGCAGACTAGTGTCATCTTTAAGTTAACGAGATTCTGGTATATGTTTCCCTTTTTGCCCTTTAATGCAGATCTAGCTTGGCCTTTAAAATCTTGAATCTTCATTTAAAAACACCCTTAAGTACCCGCTTCTTACTTTTACAGTTTATTATCTTCTATTCAGAGACTAACTATTTTGGGGCAGAATTATCTGTTCATTGAAGGCAGAAGGCTGCAAATGTTTTCATAAAGAGCCGCATAGTATAAATTTTAGGCTTTGTAAACCATCCAGTTTGTGTAGCAGTTATTTATCTCTGACACTGTAGTATGAAAGTAATCATAAATAATATGTAATTGAATGCATATAGCTGTGTTCCAATAAAATTTTATTTATAAAAATATGCAGCAGGTCTGAATTGGTCTGCAGGCTGTATGTAATGTGTTGATTCCTAACTGAAACATTCTGAAATGTTTATTTCCTAAGAACTTTGTTCCTATGCAAGTGTAATTCCTCAAATTAGGGCTTCATTACTATAAAATTTCTTTAATAGTATTTTGGACCTTCAGAACCATTATGAATTTCATTTATGATTCCTTCTGTCATATACCCACATGGAGGATTTTTCTCCTAATTTTGTTAAGATATGCTAAGCTTGTATAACAGAGTTCTCAAAAAAAAATCTCAAGTAATATTGAAGTTGATTATTCTTTCTCGTAAATGTCTGCGATGAGTATTTGAAGAGAGTGGGCTCTACATAGCTATTCAGGGATCCACAGTGTTGCTGGATTTGTTATCCTCTATGCATGGCTTCTAGGGATGCTGTGGTAGTCATAACTTCATCAGGAGAGAAAGCAGAGGGATGTCTGGCGTAGGCACACTCATGCTTTCACCTGGCCCCAAAGATGGCACACATGCCTATACCCACAGTCCATTGGAAATGGCTTAGTCATATGACCAAAATCAATTGCAAGAGATACTGAAGGGTGTAGTATAGCCACATCCCCTGCTATATAATTTTACTGCTATGAAAAAGTGGAGAATAGTCCGGGCACGGTGGCTCAAGCCTGTAATCCCAGCACTTTGGGAGGCCAAGGTGGGTGGATCACGAGGTCAAGGGATCGAGACCATCCTGGTCAACATGGTGAAACCCCATCTCTACTAAAAATACAAAAAAAAATTAGCTGGGCATGGTGGCACATGCCTATAATCCCAGCTACTCAGGAGGCTGAGGCAGGAGAATTGCCTGAACCCAGGAGGCGGAGGTTGCGGTGAGCCGAGATCGCGCCATTGCACTCCAGCCTGGGTAACAAGAGCGAAACTCTGTCTCAAAAAAAAAAAAAAAAAGTGGAGAATAGATTTCAGTGGACCATAGCATCTCTGATGTTGGCTGAGATAGTCCCTATTTCTCTTTCTTTGCTAATAAAGTTTACAAATTTTAGAGGGTAAATTGTAAACTAGATCTCCAAGGTTGATGAGTATGAGTAACACTTGACATAGGGAAAAGAAAGAACCAGAAGGTATACAAAGGTTAGGTAGAGGGATCAAACTAGCCTTGGCACTGAACAAAAGTAAAGTCATAACGAAAACCAAACCAAAACAAAACAAAAGTGTGATACTGGCTTATAGTTCTGCCTGAGAAACATAACAGAAGTATGACTCTATTCATCAGGCAGCAAGTAGATCATCAACATTCAGAAAGTGTTCAAAAATAGACAGGACCATACAGAAAACAAACTTACACAGTCCAAAACTAAATGTATAAATCAACCTTATACTTGGCCCATCAAAAGCTCCCACCATATAAATGTGGATCTCAAAGGCTTTTTAGTCTGTATTTCTCCATTAAGTAAATGTTGGGGCTATGGTTAGTCATCATTACCAGTGACTAGGAAACACAGATGGATGCGAAGCAGAGGAGAGTACAGGCAATCTGAAAGTCACCAAAATGCTGCATCTGTTGGTCTCTGCAGCCTTCAGAGAATGACTCCTGCTTCACTTACCCCAGCACATCTCTTTTAGCAAACTCAGATTCAGAACTGTAAAGGGAAATACATTACAGTAAATAAAGTTTCAGCTTGACCAAATGGACAGTGTCCCAATTCTTATAGATGAGAATGTGCCTAGGAGATTTTTTTTTTTAATTAAAAAGTAAATATTTAAATTTTTTTCTCTTCCCTTTATGTGCCTCCTTCCTAACCTGGGAGAAGCTTTGTTAGCTTGTTTTACAGGAATTTAGATCACAGTTGTTATTCTATCACTAACAGGATCAGTATCTTTAGAAAGATGCCCAACTCATCTACAATGTAATAGTCTTATTTGTAAAATGTAGGAGTCGAATGGATGATTTCTAAGCTCCCATCTTGCTCTTTGCTTCTAACAGTGCATGGGAAGTGCTTTTCTTTTCTTTTGAATGAGATTTTTCATAGAGCTCAATTTTAAATAATAAAAAAACTTGCTTTTATTCTAAATGTTGTTCCATTTAGAAAGTCTTTTCTACCATAAACACAATATAATTCTTTCAAATAGTAGTCATGTTCAAATACACAACTTTGATCTGTCTTCACATTAGTTCTGCATAATAGAATAATTGAAAAAAGACAAATATAGTACATTATTGAGCTTCAATTAAATTTCAGAGCTGAAATGTGCACAGGGAAATAGTCAACCATAGTTTAATGCATTCAAAATTTCAGATGTCATTAGTGTTGTACATTAACAAAGTACAAATGAGCAATCTCATTACATTAGCTTTTAAAAACCACTTCAGATGTACTTACATTTAAAATCCAAACACACCCATTATTCTAAACAAAAGATTTTCTTTTGATTTGAGGCTTATATGAGTCAATAGAAATGTATCCACTTCATCCTATTTTCATGCTATGAAATGTGACATACTGTATATAAAAACATGCATTATGCATATTATCATTTTACTTCAACCAACCTAAAATAACTTATATGTTGAAGAATTTGACTAATTTTTCTAGAGTGAAATATTAGAGTAATAATTACATAAATTACATTTCCTGTTTTAATGAAAAGGAAATTCAAAAAATGAAAAAGTTCTAAAAAAGAGTTTAAATTGGGTTGTATGCCCATACCCAATTTTTTTTTTGCCGTCTTTTTTGTTTGTTTGTTTGAGTTAGAAGCAAACAAATAATGACATAGTTCACAAGCTGGAATACTTGTATATTTAATTTTTTATTCTGAATTATCTAAAGCATATGTTAAAAATCTCCATATTGCCTTTGCAATATCATTCCACAAGCTGTTTCGTTTGAATAGAACCTGTAACTCAACAGTAAACAAGTTCACCAGATGATCGTGATGCACATCCCATACTGGGAGCCCCTGCTTTAATATTTTCAAACACACCTGGATTTGGCTAAATAATGATTAGAGACTTTAAAACACCTATCCTTTACATTTGCAGAACCTGCAAATCTATCACTCTCTCACCTTACACTGCTTGATTGGCTTGGGCTCTCACTGTGTCTTTCCCAGGCTGTAATGGAAATAGCCCCCTGATATTGATAAACATTTGTCCTGTTTCCCTTGTCCCATTATCCTTTTTTTTCCTTTGAGGTTCTTCCTTCATGCTACCATAAGCATACCCTTTTCTCAAGGGTAAGTTTCATTATGTAACATCTTTTTTTTTTTTTTTTTTTTTTTTTAACAGCCTGAGTTGGTTTTCTACAATTCAAACTGATTTTCCTTTATTTAAGTATTTTCAAAATCAAGCCACACTTATTTCTTCCTAGCCTTATATATTCAGACAAAACTTTAAGCAGTCTATACTCTATTCATACAAAAATTTTCTGTGCTAACTAAATACATGTCCTTATCACACTGTGAATAGTGTATCCTTTGCCTGAAATGTATATTTGTTTTCTTTTTTCCTTTCCAGGTTTACTAATTACACTTTTTTTTTTTTTTACTTTAAGTTCTGGGATACATGTGCAGAACATGCAGGTTTGTTACATAGGTATACATGTGCCATGGTGGTTTGCTGCACCTATCAACCTGTTATCTAGGTTTTAAGCATGAGGTATCCTTACTTTAGAATAATTTTAGATTACAGAAAATTACAAATACATTTCCACATACCTCACATCCAGTTTTCCATATTTTTAAAATGTTACATTAGGATGGTACATTTATAATAATGAACTGATTTTGCTACATTATTACCAATTCAAGTTCATACTTTATTCATATTTCTTTAGATTTTATCTAATGTTCTTTTTTAGTTCTAGGACCTCATTGAGGGTACAACATTACCTCAAGTCATTATGTCTTCTTTGTCTCTGCAGTGTTTGCTTGTTTTTTTACGACTTTGATAATGTTGGAATGCAGTCGTTAGGAATGCCCCTCAGTGGGGATTTTTCAAACATTTTTCTCATGATTAGACTGAGGATATGAGTTGAGTGGAGTAAGACCAAATAAGTAAAGTGCATTCTCATTGCATCGTACAAAGGTATATGCCATGAAAATGACTTAACACTGATGGTGTAAACCTGATCACCTGGCTGATGTTGTGTTTCTTCACTGTAAAGTTACGGCACATACACACACCCCTTCCATCCTGTACTAGTCAGAAAGTCGCTATATACATCCACACTTAAGGAGTGAAGAGAATTCTCTACTGCCTGGAGGATGGAGTTTTTACATAAATTATTTGGAATTCTTATGTTAAGAACATTTGTCTCCTTTTCTCCATTTATATGTTTATGTAATCATTTATTTATCAATATGAACTCATAGATATTTTATATTTTACATTAGAACTCAACATATGATAATTTCTTTTGTTGTTCATATTGTTCTACTTGGCCACTGGGAGCTCTTTCATTTGGCTCCTGTGTCTCTTAGTCATACCCTCATCATGGTTGGGTCTTTTTATTTTCTTAGAACACTTCTTTATTTTCTGGTGCTCTAAAATGCTTCATGCTTGGCCGGGCGCGGTGGCTCAAGCCTGTAATCCCAGAACTTTGGGAGGCCGAGGCGGGTGGATCATAAGGTCAAGAGATAGAGACCATCCTGGTCAACAAGGTGAAACCCCGTCTCTACTAAAAATACAAAAAATTAGCTGGGCATGGTGGCGCGTGCCTGTAATCCCAGCTACTCAGGAGGCTGAGGCAGGAGAATTGCCTGAACCCAGGAGGCGGAGGTTGCGGTGAGCTGAGATCGCGCCATTGCACTCCAGCCTGGGTAACAAGAGCAAAACTCCGTCTCAAAAAAAAAAAAAAAAAAAAAAAAAAAAGCTTCATGCTCATTTTGTATGTTTTCTGACCTGTCCTAGAATCAGGCGTTCCTTCAAAGAGCCCTGTATCTTAATCAGTGAATGGTATTAGAAACCAAATGTGGGCACTAGATATGCTCATTGCTAGTGGGTTGTGATTGCTTCCAGACCATTTTGACTATCACAACGAAGAAATATGTATGTATACTGAATCTTCTATCAGTGCTGTAACAATTTCCCCTAAGCTTAGTGGCTGTAAACAATATTTATTCTTTTATTGTTTTAGTTGTCAAAAGTTCAAAATGAGCCTCAATGGGCTGAAATCAAGATGTCAGCAGGGCTGTATTACTTTTTAGAGGCTCTACAACATAATTCATTTTCTTGTCCTTCCTTCCTTCCTTCCTTTTTCTTTCTTTTCTTTACTTTTTTCCTTCCTTCCTTCTTTTCTCTCCCTCCCTCTCTCTCTCTTTCTGTCTTTTTTTTTTTTTTCCTTTTCTAGTTTCTAGAGGCTGCCTTCATTCATTGGCTTATGGCCCCCTTACATCTTCACAGCCAGCACTGGCGGGTCAGTCTCTCTAACATCACACCATTCTGACACTGACTCCCCTGTCTTTTCTTTTACTCAAAGGGCTCCTGTGATTACACCCCTGATAATCCAGGATAATCCTATTTTATGGTCAATTCCTTCTGCAACTTAAATCTTCCCTTACTATGTAATATAACATATTCACAGGTTCTGGGGATTAGGAGTTCTATGCCTTCAGGAGGTCATTATTATACTTATTACATATATTAATTCAGTATATATACATTTATTAATATTTCTATATGTAATCATCTGTGTCTATATTAAATGAATTAGCCAACCCTAATCCATTACCAGATGGATTATTCTAGCCTCCTTTCTTTCCTTGCTTATCTGTAACTTCTCACTCCAACAGTGAGAAACCTGCCTCCCATCATTAACTATCTATTTACTAAATTTTTAAAGTCCTGTAGACATAAACGGCATTTGCAGAAGAGTTAACACTTACTTCTATGAGAAACAACTAGAGGACAGTGCTTAGATTCCATTTCTTTTTCCTTTAGTCTTAGCACTCACTTCCAGAGTGACTTAAGTTAGCACCTTTTTCCCCCATGACCACTGTGGTGGTTTCATACATTTGCAATACAGTTAGTTTGTTTCATCACATCCCGGATTTGACCTTGGCATCCCTGATCTCCCAAAGGATTTTTTTGAATTGACTTCTATTAAAAGTCATTCTTTGTGCTTTTAAGTTTTAACGGTTTTGGCAAATGCCTAGTGTTACATGTTCACCATTATGGTATTTATAGATCACACTTCACCTCTATACTGATGCTTTCTCAGATTTTTACTTGTTTTTTTTTTTTTTAAATTTTGTTTTGGCTATTCATTTTTAGCGGATGGTATCCTTCCATTTGTTAGTTCCATAACACAATATTCAAAGCTTCAGTAAATTTTTACTTTTAAAAATTATCTGTTTGAATACCTGAATCCTTAAACACTAGATTATATGATCTTTAACACCAAGGAATATGTTTTGTTTCCTGTGAATTCAGCACTTCACATGTAGATTAAACACTGAAATTGAATACTCATGTTAAATAATTATTTAAAATAAAAATAGGCCCTAGAGTTGTTAAAATTTATTTAAATGAACCAAAAAAATTATTTAGAAATGTTGACAAAATAACTGTTTTGTTAATTCAGACTTGTTAAAAAAATCTTAGTAATCAAATGAAATATTTTAAAAAATTGATAGCATTTATAAAAATATTTAAATTAAAAATGTATAAAACTAAGTAGATGTAACTACAATCTTTAAATGGGTCCATTAAATAAGGCAAGCTTATGACTGGCCTGAAAAGAAGAGAAATTAGAGTTTAGGGAAAAAAATACATGCAGCTTATCTATTTCTTATGGTAATAGGAGTCTCTGAATGTGACTTTGGAACACAAATCTTGAAAGCTATTCCAGTCACATAAGTGGATTTTAATTAAGAGAAAGAGCATCAGGAGAAGCGCAATGTCTCTGCCTTATAACTAATAATAGATTCCTTGAGTTTAAACTAAATAGAATCTCCTTAGATTTCTCAGCACAAATTCTAATTGTTTTATAGTTACTTGGTTACACAGCCCTAACTTTCGTGGCAAATAATAGATATTTTGAGATAATTAAATTAGTGAACAAATGAACCCGCAACCTATCCTAATCTATATCACAGACATGATTCCACATTTTCTTGTAGTTATCTATGTGTCCCTTTATCCCAATAACTATGTTATGTATTTTTTGGTGGTATCTGTCTGTGTGTTTCCATTCTAGCATAGTCCTTGGTATGTAATTGACAGTTAATATGTTTGAAGCGATGGAGTGATGAATCAATGAATAATTGAATGATTTTGCACTCACCTCATTCTTACCATGGCAGAGACTGCTGGTTGTTATTGTCATTATAATTTTGCTAACTCAATATCCATACTCCTTGTTTTCAAGCAATGGAACACCAATTTATTTGGAAAAAAATATTCCAAGCTCCAAGCCTAGACTTTCAGCCTTTTAGTAGACAGGTGTGATTATAAGAATATATCTAGTCAATGAAATGTAAGAAGAAATTGTTGAATGTGATTCCTGGAGAAATTCAATTTAAAAGAAAGTTTTCTATCTTTCTTCTCTTCATTCTTTTGCTTCCTAGTATAGATGGCTGGGGCCTCAAATGCCATCTTGAACTATAAGATGACCAGAATTAAAGCTATTTTCTCAAGATAAGAAGCAAAAACCACAAAAAGCCAGTTTTGTTATACTAGCCCTGGAGTATTTGCCTTTGAACCTTTAGATTTAACTGAGATAAAAATAAAATTTAATATTATTTCTAATTTTTGTTACCAGTACCATCCTGCATTTCCTAGCTACTGAAATATCAGTATAATACAGTGTTAAAAAAAGCCAATTTATTTTGCTCTTCCTCGTTATACTATGTACTTTTAAAAGAAAGAAGATATACATTTTACTTATGAGTCATTTAATTCTTATGAGGAAAGATATATTATCCGATAGTCTAAGCATATACATTTTTGATCTGACTTCTTATATCAAACAAGTGTGTCCCTTTATGAAGACTGGAAGTGTTCTCTCAGAATTCCAGACTGTACCTTCAATAAATGTCTAAATCATATTTTGCAATGTTTACTTGCCTTTAATATGAATTTTCTTACTGTGGACTTGCTGTCCACAGTAAGAAAACTTCTTTTTAGTGTTTAGAGCTTGCAGTTAGGTTTGCAAGCTACATGTATAAAAAATGACTGGCATGCCTGCTGTTAAATAGTTGCTTTTAAAGTAAATCTTTCCTTCCAGCAAAAAATCAACTATCTAAATTGACCTGAATGGAATGGAAATTGCTCTCTCAACTAATTATACACTTGGAAATGTTCACTTAAGGATAATTGCCTATTGGTAATTGCCCTCACCACCCACCATCTTTAAGAGGTAAGGAAGAGATTGTAATATTCTGAGGAATAGTTGAAAGGTGATATTTTAAAAATATTGTAAGCCTTTGCTGAGAGCACTCAAATATTTATAGGCCTCAGTTTCTCCCCCAATAGCTTAACATTCCACACTAGCTGATTCCTTATTTTCTCTCAGCTCCCCTAAATATAGTAGCATTGTCTATTTTTTTCACATAAAATTTATATTACAATTTCAACAACCTAAAAGTAAGTTGAATTCTGCTACTCACCTATATTTTATCCTTATGTTTGGGGCTTGGTTTTTCTCATATGAAAAAATAATAAGACTATTATCTTATAAAGGGAAAATTAAAAAAAATAAGGTGAAAACAAAATTATATTATGGTACTTTCAACACAAATGTAGTAGAAAGTATTTGGCAGACATGTTACTTAATATATAGACGAATGATATGGATGGAGGACATGTTCTCAGATTATAATAATTGTCAATATAGTGTAGTCATACACTGCATAACATTTGAGATTCTCAGAGAACTTAAAACAGAACTACCATAGAGCCCAGAAATCTCATTACTCTGTATATAACTAAAGGAAAATAAAGTTTTCTACCAAAAAGATGCATGTACTCTTGGGCTTAATCATGGCACTGTTCACCATAGCAAAGGCCTAGATGCCCATCAACAGTGGAACAGATCCTACATATACATGATGGAATACTAAACAGTCAGAAACAAAACAAATAAGAAACATAACAAAATCATGTCCTTTGCAACAACACAGATGAAGCTGGAGGCCATTGTTCTAAGCAAATTAACACAGAAACAAAACCAGATTCTGCATATTCTTTTCTCATAATTAGGAGCTAAACATTGAATACAAGGACATAAAGATAAGAACAATAGACACTGGGGACTACTAGAGGGGGAAGGGTGGGAGGTGGTTCAAAGTTTGGAACCAGATAGTATACTACCCGATACTATGCTGTCATCTTGTCAATGAGATCATTTGTATATCAATTCTCAGTGACATGCAATTCACCCATATAGCAAACCTGCACATGTATCTTCTGAACCTAAAATAAAAGATACCCTGAAATTTTGGTATTTTAGAAAAGTACTTTTAAAATTTGCATAAAAACATATATGTGTATATACATATACACCTATATATACAATATACATCTGCATATAGTTTTTCTTTTCCTTCAGATTGCAATATGGCTTGACCAAACAGTATTTTCCAGAGTTGTCTGACTGGTATTTTCCAGAGTTATCTGACTGCTGATTGGCTGGCTTAAAAGATACGATGCTATCTCTGACTGGTTGACTTTCAGAAACATGTTTATTAAATTTTCACTTCAGTGAGTGGTTAAACAGACTTAAAATCAACTATGAACTTGTAGTAAGAATTAAGATGGATTCAGTACACTAAAACATATTTCCTCATCTCTAAAAACTGAACAAAACACAAAATTCATAATAAAATTCATAATATCAGGGATACCATAGAAAAGACAAAGATTGAAAAATGAACAGTATAGGAGTGAATATCCTTTATTTCCTTCTACTTTTTTTTTCTTTCCTTATTTTTTTTTCCCCAAGTTACAGTTTCACTGTTACTGCCCAGGCTGGTGTAAAATGTTGCAATCTTGGCTCACCACAATGTCCAACTCCTGAGTTCAAGGGATTCTCCTGCCTCAGCCTTCCAAGTAGCTGGGATTATAGGCATGCACCACCACACCCGGCTAATTTTGTTTTTTTTCTTTTTTTAATAGAGATGGGGTTTCTTCATATTGGTAAGCCTGCTCTCAAACTGCTGACCTCAAGTGATCCCCCCGTCTTGGCCTTGCAAAGTTCTAAGTGGCATGAGCCACCGTCCCTGGCCTATTTCTTTCCCCGCTTTGACCATAGGTGACCTCCGTGAAGAAATGCTAATCAGGTTCAAGATTTATTTTTATTTCCTCCATGCAGTAGTGTGGTGGCAAACTAGAGTAAAAAAGGTATTTTTGGCCTGAAAAATCAGAAAAAGAAGACATAAGATCTAAAGAGGGAAAGAATGATTATCTTTCTTTTTTTTTTTTTAACTCTGCTCTTTCTCTTGCCACATTTCTGAGCTGGTGGCCCTGATATTTGTTTTTATAACCAGAAAAAGAAAGTGCAGGAAGTTCTTAATAAAGGGAAAAAGCTGGAGAAGAGGATCTCCTAATTCTGTGTATGAACTAACACGAGACCCAAGCTGACCCCTGTGCTGTGTATATGTGAAACAGAACTGAAGTAACACCCAAGTTTGAAAACTGAATTCAAATTAGAACTGTCCACAGAAGACAAGACGGAATTTGTATTCTGAATATGAATGGATTGTCTCCTGGAACAACAATAGCAACAAACACAACCTCTTCCAATGGGATGAGGAATCTTACAGTATGTCCAAAATATCCAGGATACAATCCAAAATTAATATAAAAACAAGTAGGCCAGCACAGTGGTTCATGTCTGTAATCCCAGCACTTTGGGAGGCTGAGGCCATCCTGGCCAACATGGTGAAACCCCATCTCTACTAAAAATACAAAAGTTATGAACTTTCTAGTGTTTTATGAATTTCGTGTTTTGTTCACAGTTTTTAGAGATATTTAAGGAAATAATGACCAAAATCTTTCCAGGATAGTTAATACTCAAATTTTAAGATTCAAGAAGCTCATCAAACCCCAAATATGATAAGCTCAGAGGAAATAAAGGCCAGATACATAATAATCAGCATTAATATCTTTCTAGCAGCCAGAACAAACAAGTAATACATTATGTATAGGGGATTTACTATCTAAACAGATTGGAGTAAGTTATATTATAAACTCAAAAATAATATAAAAAAAGAAAGAGAGAAAAAGCTAATAAATAAATATAAATAGAATACTAAAATATTCTAATAATGCAAAAAATGTAGAAAAGGAGGAATAGGAATTAAAAATAAAAACAGGATAAGAAAGATAGAACCATGTCATTAACTGTGTTGAATGCAAGTTTTAAACATTGAAATTCAAAGATGGAGAAAGTGGCCAGGCACGGTGGCTCATGCCTGTAATCCCAGCACTTTTGGAGGTGGAGGCAGGTGGATCACCTGAGGTCAGGAGTTCGAGACCAGCTTGACCAACATTGTGAAAACATGTCTCTACTAAAACTACAAAAATTAGCTGGACGTGGTGGCATATGCCTGTAATCCCAGCTACTCGAGAGGCTTAGGCAGGAGAATAGCTTGAACCTGGGAGGTGGACGTTGCAGTGAGCCAAGATCACACCATTGCACTCCAGCCTGGGTGACAAGAGTGAAACTCTGTCTCAAAACAAACCAACAAAAAACAAAGATATAGGATGTGATATTTAATAATTGATCTGAAAAAGCAAAGAACCCAGAAAATATAGTAGGCTGAGTTCTGAAGGGTTATATATAAAAGGTGAAGATTAGTAACTCAAAGAAGTAGCTCAGAGCAGTTCTAATACAGGTTTTATTTAGAAACCAAAAATCCATAGCATTTTCCTGCTTTAGAATTTGGATTAGAGCCATTTTGATAGTTTTCTGCTATTAAATATATTTGGAAAATAGCCATCTGTTTACACATTTTATTTTGACAGTTGTTTTCCTATAGTCATCCTAGAAAAAGAAAAATTCTAATATCTGCAAACTTTTTTTTGTACATAAAAAATGTACAGCAAAATAATTGTTTTTGCTCCATTCTGGTTTAGATTTCAAGTAAATACAAGTTTTTTTTTTTTTTTACCAACATCTGAGCAAATAAGTCATTTCCATTCATTTAAGTTCATTGAGATTATCTAAATGTCATCTTCCTAAAAGATTAGAAATATTAATAAGGCATAAAAAACTAGACAGCCTGATATATCTTCTTGCAAATTATTCTTTTCTCCTATTTTTTTAATGCTCATAACTTTCAATGATAAAGGGCAACATATGCTTAATTATTCTCTCATGATTATCTAAATTACTGAATGTTTATTAATGATACATTTTAATTAGAAAATCCATTTTAATTTTCTCATGAAGTAAAAATTGGAAGAATAACATTTATTTCTTCCCTTCTTCCATGGAAGCTGCCACCCTAAATCAATACTTTCTATTTGCATTTGAGCAGTACATCATCATTCTTTTTGATGCATGACTTGGTTCAGGGAGCTATTTTAAACAGTTCTTTGCACCGAGAATTTATACAGATTAAATTTTTTTAAAGGGTTACATTTTTAGGACTAAGCTTAACTGAAAATTTAACCTTCTAAATTTCTATTCATTTTCAGGGAACATTATCTGTTTTAATGATGTGCTCTCCCATCTGCTCTCAAATATTAACCTTCATTTATGACTAGAAACGCAGAACTAGAAAAAATACGCCATTTTCCCATTCTACATAGTGCATTCTTATTTTACCTGAGACACAATTTCAAGAAAAAAATTATAATAAAATATTTTTCTTTAACCACAATAATACGTTGTAGGAAAATGCATATCCATTCAAAGATTGAATTAGAAAAATAACTTCTGAAACATTATTCATAGCCTATATCTACTTTTAACTCAGATTCCTATTTTTAAAAGGAATAATCAGAGAAAAGGAGCAAAGTTTAAGATCCTGATTCTCTGGGTGTCAGTCCTTGATCCGCCACTTATTAGTTGTGTGTCCTTGGGCAAAATATTTCATGTTTTTCATGCATCAGATTGATCATCTGTAAATGGGAATATAACAGGACCTGATTCTTAATGTAATTATGATGTTTAAATTCATTAATAACTGTAAGCACTGGGAATCCTGCCACACACAAAAAATGCTACAACAATGTTTGTTTAAATAGTACTATCAGTCATTTCCAAATATCTGTCTTCAGACAGGCTTTGGTCCATATTGAAGATGACTCTACTATGGCCAATGGAGATAAAGTACATTGACGTTAGTCTTTTATAAAATAAAATGTATTTATTTGATGGAATTTTTCTTTGTTTTAAAATAGTATGTTCATTTATACAATTTATGTGATTTTATGGCCTTCCTTTTATGAATACTAATGCTAGTAGTGATCATTGTTGTTGTTATTTTATGTGTTTAATATTTAGGAATAAATAAACAGCTGTTACCCATAAGTCATTTCCTACAAAGTATCTGCCTGTTTATTATACCCTGAAATGAAAAGTTTGTGAAACTTTTAGCTAGGAAACCTACACCAATCAATATTTCTCTAGTGCTCTTTATTTTTGAAACAGCTCTAACGTAGTAGTAATGCCATGGTTACAAAATCTGAAGACCCAGGTTAAAATTTAATTTTGTTTATCACTTACTTTGTCACAATAAGCAAATAACTTAGCTTTTCCTAATTTAAATTTTCTTATCTTAAAAACAAGAAAAAGATATTTCTGCTTTGAAAGAATAACTGGTATGAGATTTGGGCTCCCAACAAAAAAAAAACACCTATAAAATTTGATGAAATACTGTGTCATTATTTTGACAATGAAAAAGAAGCAATTTAGAACCTTTATCCTTGAGGAAAGAAAAACAAAAAAAGGAGCTCCCAGATTGCCCTAGTTTTCTGCCTAAGGGTGATTTATTGCAGGGAGTAGAGCAGAGAGATGGAGCCAAACCTGAGTAAAAGTCTCACTTAACTGAGGCAACAAAGTCCAGGTTTGCAGGCTATTGGGGCTTCAGGGATTTCTTCTCAAAGTGCCTGAGAAGAGGAAACTGTTGAGGTGAAAGCCACCTAAAAGTCTGCATGAAAGTAACTCCATCCTTGGTCAATGGATAGGCTTGGAAAAAAAAAAGCAAAGCTCTGTGGTTACTGACAGATTTGTTGCTATGGGACAGAGAGATGAACAGTGAAAGGCCAGCAGGGTGAGGGCCACTGGAATTACGGTTAATCCATAGTAAAAAGAAATTACTCAGCATATTGGACTTCAACTGAGACTGCAGAAAGACTATAGGTTTTAGTAAAAACCACATTCAAGAGTAAGGACCAAGCCATAGGACTAAGTTGAAAAGCAAAATAAATATATCCTAACAACAAATAAATTCATATCCTTCCTAGTCTGTTTGTGTTACTATGATAGAATACCACAAACTAGATATTTTACAATGAGCAGAAATCTATTGTCTCATGGTGCTGAAGGCCAGAAAATCCAAGATAAAGGAGCTGGTATCTGTCAAGGGCCTTCTTACTGTGTCATCACATGGCAGGAAGAAAAAGAGAGAGTGAGAGAGACAAATTGAAAGTAATGGCAAAATCATAATTATTTTTGCATCAACTAAATAAAAAGCCCACTCCCTCCATAATGGCATTAATCCACTCATGAGGGCAGAGCCCTCATGGATGAATCACCTTTCATTAGAATCTACTGCACTCAATTTTTGCATTACAGGTTAAGTTTCCAACACGTAACTTTGGGGGGACAGACTCAAACCACTGCAATGTCTGACTGCACTTAAATAACCCACCAGCAATCTATCAGTTAAAAGAAAAATTAACACTCTTTAAATGAAATTTATGTTAACTAGATTTCCTACAATTATCACACACAATGTTCAGCTTATAATACAAAATAATTAAATGTGCAAAAAATTGAATATGTAATCCATGGTTGAAAGAAATAGCAGCACATAGTAGAGTAGTCCCCCTTTATTCACAGTTTTGATTTCTGCAGTTTCAGTTACAGTACAATTAGGTATTTTGAGAGAAAAGAGAGGGACCACATTCACATGACTTTTATTATAATATATTTTATAATCATTCTATTTCATTAGTTATTTTTCTTAACTTCTTACTGTTTCCTGATTTATAAATTTGACTTTGTTAGGGGTATGTATGCTTAGGAAAAGTCATAGCGTATACATGGTTTGGTAGTATCCATGGTTTCAGTTACCCACTGGAGGACTGAACCCATCCTCTGCTAATAAGGGGGTCTACTATAATCAAACCTTAGATCACTCAGGTATTAGAATTAGCACAAGAAAAATACAATCCTTAAAGCTGCTGTTAGTAATATTTTCTAAGGCTTCATTAAACTATGGTGATAATGATTAAAAAGATTAAAAAATGACAAAAACCATGAAAGTGTGACAAATTTAAAATGTAATTATTGTCTTATTCCATTTGTGCTACTGTAACAAAATATGTAGACTGGATAACTTATATAAAACAGAAATGCAGAGATCGAGACCATCCTGGTCAACATGGTGAAACCCTGTCTCTACTAAAAATATAAAAAATTAGCTGGGCATGGTGGCACGTGCCTGTAATTCCAGCTACTCGGGAGGCTGAGGCAGGAGAATTGCCTGAACCCAGGAGGCGGAGGTTGCGGTGAGCTGAGATCGCGCCATTGCACTCCAGCCTGGGTAACAAGAGCGAAACTCCGTCTCAAAAAAAAAAAAAAAAAAGATTGTTTTGACTGCTGGGAGTCTTTTTTGATCCATATGAATTTTAATATTATTTTTAACATAGAAGATATAGCTCAAATTTCCAAGAAATAGACTTCTTGCCTGGAAATATTCCCACTTCCTTTTTTCCTTCCATACTACATGATTTTTTAAGGATCTTTTGAAAAAGATTATTAGATTTTACCTAATGTTGTTTTACATAGTTGATAAATGATAGACTTAGTAACTACAAATGATAATAGATCATACTGAGGTAACATTTAGAATACATAATATGAAACTTACTATTTTTTAAGTTCAAAATGTTTCTTTAATGATGATCACCAGATTGTAGGCCTTCATTTTGCCCTGGCTGGCATTCCTCATCTTCTATTTTTTTTTAAATTTTTTATTATACTTTAAGTTCTGGGGTACATGTGCAGAATGTACAAGTTTGTTACATATGTATACATGTGTCATGGTGTTTTGCTGCATCCATCACCCAGACATCTACATTAGGTAATTTTCCTAATGCTATCCCTCCGTTATCCCCTCACCCCCTGTTATCCCTCCCCTGACCCCTATCCCCTGACAGGCCTCAGTGTATGATATTCCCCTCCCTGTGTCTGTGTGTTCTCATTGTTCAACACCCACTTACAAGTGAGAACATGCAGTGTTTGGTTTTCTGTTCTTGTGTCAGTTTGCTGAGAATGATGGTTTCCACCTTTATCCATGTCCCCGCAAAGGACATGAACTCATTCTTTTTTGTGGCTACATAGTATTCCATGGTGTATATGTGACACACATTTTCTTTATCCAGTCTATCATTGATGGGCATTTGGGTTGGTTCCAAGTCTTTGCTATTGTGAATGGTGCCGCAATAAACATACATGTGCACATGTCTTTATAATAGAATGATTTAAAATCCTTTGGGTATATATGCAATAATGGGATTGCTGGGTCAAATGGTATTTCTATTTCTAGATTCTTTAGGAATCACCACACTGTCTTCCACAGTGGATGAATTAATTTACACTCCCACAAACAGTATAAAAGTGTCCCTATTTCTCCACATCCTCCCCAGCATCTGTTGACACCTGATTTTTTAATGATCATCATTCTAATCATGATCAAGTTGGCTTCATCCCTGGGATGCAAAGCTGGTTTAACATATACAAATCTATAAATGTAATCCATCACATAAGTTAAACCAAAGACAAAAACCACGTGATTATCTCAATAAATACAGAGAAGGCCTTCAACAAAATTCACCAGCCCTTTAAGCTAAAAACTCTCAATAAACTAGGTATCAACGGAACGTATCTCAAAATAATAACAGCTATTTATGTCAAACCCACAGGCAATATCAAACTGAATGGACAAAACTGGAAGCATTCCCTTTGAAATCTGGCACAAGACAAGGATGCCCTCTTTCACCACTCCATTCAACATAGTATTGGAAGTTCTGGCCAGAGCAATCAGGCAAGAAAAAGAAATAAAGGTATTCATTTAGGAAAGGAGAAAGTCAAATTTTCTCTATTTGCAGACGACATGATATATTTGGAAAACTTCATCGTCTCAGCCCAAAATCCCCTTAAGCTGATAAGCAACTTCAGCCAAGTCTCAGGATACAAAATCAATGTGCAAAAATCACAAGCATTCCTATATACCAGTAATAGACAGAGTCAAATTATGAGTGAATTCCCATTCACAGTTGCTACAAAGAGAATAAAATACCTAGGAATACTACTAACAAGGGATGTGAAGGATCTCTTCAAGGAGAACTTGATATTTTAGAGAATTTTAATTTCAAAAGCACAGAAATGGACTGTTAGAATATGAAATAGGTGATTTTTAACTTTAACTTATTATACAAAGGTTGCCACATCACTAAATATTTCTCTACTTTGTACACAATTATTTTTACTCTCCACAGGATGGCTGCTTAACTTCTTATCTGGTCATGGCAAGCACTAAAACTGTAACAGAATAGTGGTAAAAATGCCTTAGGGATTTAAGCTGAAAGCAGTATATTGGTACATGGCTTTGCACCCAATATCAGGGATGTATAAATGTCTTTTATTCAAAAATAAAAAATAAATTGTCTGTAGGTCTGTACAATGACAGTGGTAAACCATTATATGTTTTGTTCACTGAAACGAGTAACGGATGGTCACAGTGATTTCTTAAATATCAGCCAGCCGTTTCTTCAGTCATGTTCTCCAACTAACTTTTCTGAGACTGCCTTGAGCTTCCGGTCACAGTTCATTAATATAGGTAAAGCACTATTCTAGGAATTAGAACATGCTACCTCCCATTCTTTACATTTTATGCATTCCAGGGTGCTTCTCTTCTGGGAATTTTTATGACTAAAATTTCTGCTGTGGTTACAGAGAGGTCACCCCAGAAGCAGCCAATAAAGCAGTTTTCACAAATTTTGTTGGGTCAATGATTTATTTTTCCACCATATTCACAAAATCTCTGATCATGGCATCATAGCTAACTTCTGTGGAACTTTGCATAATTTTCTCAACTATAAAACATTCTTCAACACCTGCATTTTTAGCCATTGCCATTGCAGCAATTTTGAATATTCTAATTTCTATACCAAGTTTTTGATCTTCACTAGCTGAAGTCAATGAGTTCAAGGCTGGAATGTACTGAAGCAGGGCACAGCCCCTTCCCAGAACAATGCCTTCTTCAAGAGCAGCTGTTGCGCATTAAGGGATTTATAACACTGTTTTTCTTTTCATTCACTTTGACATCACTTGTCCCAACAACCTTCAGCGCAGCTACTCGTCTGAAAGGTTCTGTAGCCATTCTAGCAGTTTTTTCTTTCCATATTCACTAATTATGACATCCAACTTCCCCATGATTTCTTGAACATGATTATTTCAATTTGAGCTTTGTCACCTTTTCCTTTTAAGAGCATGACATCATCTTTGGTCACAATGACCTCTCCAACTTTACCTAAGTCATTAGGCTGCACAGCGTTAAGAGTTAGGGTCAAGCCCTCTTTTCCAAATACTGCACCACCAGTAGCAATAGCCATATCTTTAAGCTGTTTCCGTTGTCACCAAACCCTGGAGCTTTGCTATAACCTGAAGACCAACTTTTAGCCTATTCAAAATGAACGTACTTAGAGTTTCTCCATCAATATCTTCAGCAATTATGCCCGAAGGTTTATGATGAGCTTTGGCAACTTTAAGAGCAGGTACAATGGACAGGACATTAGAAATTTTCTATTCACTCATTAGAACATAGGCATCCTGGAATTCACATTTCTAGCCTCCTGATAATAAAGTCTGGAGAAATATATCCTCGATCAAACTTCATGCCTTCAACAATTATGTCTAATTAATCATTCAGTGTTTTTTCCATCCTTTACTATGATGGCAACCTTTCCTCCATCTGTCTCCATTTGTACAAATTGTAGTAACCTGACCAACTTCTTCAGGGGTAGTCACAGGTTTAGACTGTCCTTTAACTTTAGTAAATATAGCATAAAGAGCTAACATAACACTTCTCCCCATTTCCAATAGATTATCACCTTTGCTTATCTTTTCGAGGTCTTCCTTGGCAATAGAGCATCCCAGAACAGTAGCAGTACCAGTGTCATCCCCAGCCTCTTCACTTGTGTTTTGGCAACATCTTGAACAAGTTTAACTCCAATACTTTTATATTTATCCTTAGAGTCAATAGACTTTTCAAAAGTCACACCATCTTTTGTTACTTTGGGACTTTCACAGCTCTGTTCAATAGTCACTGCTCTTCCCTTTGGCCCTATTGTAACAGTACAGTATTGGCTAAAATGTCTATATCTTGCAGCATTAAGGCTTAGGCATCTGCACCAAATTTTACATCTTTAGCATAAGCCCAAGTGAGATGAGGAGCCAGTACCCTGGACACTGGTCTCATCTAGTGAAAGACTGTGAGTAATGGAAGCATTTCTAGAGAGCAGTAGCGATCAGTGAGGAGAAATCAGTGATTTTTAGCACAACAATAACAGAGTGATATAAAGAGAATTAATTTAAATGATTAGTTAGAATTGCTGGACATTAAAGTATTTTAGGAAAACATTTTATGTAGAGTCATTCTAAAATTGTAGATTAAATAAATTTGGAGACATACCATACATTGTCAGTATATATCATTTATTAGTCTGAAAATCAATTTTTTCTTTATAAACAAATTTTATGTTTTTCATTTAATATCAACTTTTTGCATTTTCTAATATTTTCAATTAAGCCAGATAATACAATATGTGATAATCCACAAGTTTTCGTTTTTACTTTTATCACTGAAGCCTACTTGCTAAAAACAATTCAACACAGCTTACACAGAGTTTACAATTCATATCATATGCAGGAAAGGATTTACTACCTTCTCCACTCAGCTTTTTCTTTAAGAAGACTGTTACCCCAGTCCTAATAAGGAACTGCTCTGTGCATTTACAGGGAAAAAAGGCATGAGTTTCCTTGGCAACTGGAGCCATGTGCAGTCTCTCAGAACAGCTCCTCCTACACTCAAGTTTCCTAGGTAGCAGGCTGCATATATTTTATAAAGACAATGGGATAATGGGACAGTTATTACCCTGTTCAACCTTGCATGTGAAAGGCTTCAATGGGAAAGATGCATTTGCTGTAATAACTGGCAATTTGAGGGAAAATATTAATTGTATAATGAGGTTGCTTCCTCTTTCTAATTCAGGTTGAACAGTTAATTCAAGGTCCAAAATATATTAGATGTTTGTCATTTTTTTTTACAAGTGAAAATAAGTACTTTCCATTCTACTTCACCCTCATCACCCTCTACCAAATTAGCAGCTAAAGCTAAAGGTGAGCTGCAGGTGAATACTTTAAGGATAAATAGTGGTTGGTTTACAGCACTGCTCTGAAGCAGTAAAACTAAACCTTAATATTGCATGAATGCAGGAGACCCAACTTATCTGAAATTGACTGTAAAGTCTCACAAAATCTTAAAACATCTAAAGAAAACTTGTCTGTAGATCTAGAAAATAGCAGAAGATGAAGCCTGAATAGCCTAAAGAACATAGATAATTTTAGTAAACTAAAAATTAAATGAGAAATATTGATAAAATGGATTATATACAGTCGATACACTGTTTTGTCTGGGCAGAGGGGTAGGAGAGAGAAGTAAAGAGAATGCATTTACATTATATAGATGTCTCTGTTTTTCCAGCCTGAAAGTATTTGAAAGAAATAAAATTAAAGAGCAGCTGTGTATTATTATTAAATGTGGACAAAATTTTCTGGCTAATTAGGAAACTTTATAAGTCAAATATTGTTTTAAAATTATTTTTGAAACCTTTTTATACTCTTAATTTTATATAATAGCAACTTCTATTCTCTGACTTGCAACTCTTATTCATTCACAAACCAATTAAGTCTAATTATCTATTGAGTTGCACACAAAGAAAAATACAATTTATATGTAATTAATCAGCTCTGGAGCATTGTGAATTTTAAATTCTGTGCAACTAGAGGAGTTCAAATTACATTGTTTAAACCTGTTTTGCTGAATACTTAGCAGAGCATCTTGACAATTAGAACTTAAAAGGGAAAATATTATAAAATGCTCTTTTTAATACTCTTCTTATAAATCAAATCATGGGACATTCTACATATGACTATTTTGGAACAAAATATTCAGATGGATTTTTTAATAAAAATTTGGGACATGAATGTTGTATATTGCTTTTTCAAGTATAATTATATTTAGTTTCTCTCCTCTGTCACAAACGTGCACGTGTGCACACATATGCACACATACATACACAAGCACATTCTTTTTATTCAATCACTTTCATAGGATTAATTGAAATACTATGTTTTCCCTAAATGAATGATAGACATTTTTCCAGGTAACAAGTGTATAACATTACATGCCTATTTTAAATATGTGTTTTACTCTGCTATTTAACATAAATTACTGAAAAATTTCTCCTGTGATGGATACTTTACTTGGTTTACTTCAATTGTATTCTCTCTCTCTCTCTCTCTCTCTTTCTCTCTCTCTCTCTCTCTCGTGCTTTTTGTGTTTTGCTTTTTGTGTTTGAGTGATTCCAAGAAGTGAAAACTACAGGATTCACTACTGTAGTTGAGAATCTACTGTGGAAAGTGATTCTGAGATTGTAATAATGGATTACAAATAATTTATGACAATAGCATAGATTTCTGAAATTTGGAATTGCTCATTTTGTGCATAATAAGGTATGCCGAAAATACGACACCTGCAGGTTTACTTGCTCACTATGCAAATTTGCTAAATTTGATTTAGAAGCATCCTTCTTTAATTATGTTCTTATTTAAGAGTAACTTCTTTTCTTTCTCAGAGTTCTAAACCAACTTTCTTCAATTTTCAAAAGCAAAAGTGCAAAAATAACACAAAGAATAGATATTTAGTAATTTAGTTATCTAGTAAGTTTGGTTTCAGTATGTGCTAGGCACTATTAAAGATTTACTGTAATGGAGGATCAAATATGAATTATTATCAGTTAATTGAGTATCATGTTCAACTTTTGGTCTTATTTTCAGTATAATTTTATTAGGCAATTCTAGTTTCCTTTTTGTGGGTATGTCTAACTATTGTATAGAGCCCACTTTCTGGCTGTTTCTAAGACATGGTTTGTTTTGTTTTTAACCAGGGAGATGTTTCCCATTGTCCTTGATAATGTACCATGAACATATGAAAACATATGAACCATATGAACATGATAAAGAAGAGGAAAAATCACTAACATCTGATTGGCTGTATAGAAACAAAGTTTATTCCAGTAAGTTACAAAATTATGTATTATTTATAACTAATAACTACTTGCCTTGCAGCATAGTAATTCCAAACAAAAGATCTAAAAGCAATTTAGGTACATCTTCTACTATAGTTGAATTTTGTCTTATGGTGAATAAAACTAAATTTGAAGCCATATTTAATGTGTACATTAGAAATACAAATTTAACATTAATTGCTTAGTTTATATATTACTGTACTACATTTAAGAAAAAGATGTGTTTAAACTGGACAAAAGACATTAATTTAGTTTGACAAATGAATAACTTTGTCTGATATTGCATACAGAATCTCTTACTTGAATGGATTACTTGGAGATTGCCTCTAAGCTCTTTTTCATATCTAAAATACTCTAATACTTGTCTTGTAATATGGGTCATTTTATAAGCTTTTGTATGCTGCTGAACTTGTTCTTTTTAAATCATGTTATTAGCTCCATTAGCCACTGCTAAAACTTTCAAACCACTTGTTAACAAATCCACTGAAAAGAATTTTCTGTTTTAAAAAAGAAAGGAGACTATCACAGTGAGCAGTTTGCAAACAGGGGAGATGCTGCCTTCCTTACAAAGCAAAGGTGTGTTTGGAGAGAAGAGAGATTGCTCTGTTTTCATAGAGAGTCCCATTCAGGTTTCCATTCTGGTCTCCTTATGCAAATGAGGAATACAAACTTGTTTAGTTCTTATTGATTGGTGCAGCACACAGTCTGTTGGTTAGGTCCAGAAAGCAAAATGGGATTTTAGCCTGAATGGCTACAGACTGATAAAAGTCCCCAAATTTTAGGAGTGTCTCTGGGTTTCCTAGGAATGCAGGATACGTGTGTGACCCCTACAGTCAGCAACCCGGGATTGGCTCTATTTTGAATTTAAGCACAGTTAGCCACTCAAAAATCTATCTTGAAGGACTGGCTCTTTCAGGATTCACATCCTTTTCAGCAGAATTTTTAATCTTAATTTAAAACTGGCAATGTAATAGTCTTTAATTAGTTAAAGTTATGGTGTAACTAAGACACATCTCTTTAAAAAGCTTGGCTGTTTTGGAAATAGTGAGGATTGCCTACATAAAAGTGACAACTAAAATTTCACAAGTAAACCAATTCATTTGCAAATGGATGGATACATGAGGAAGAAACCGACAGTGTCACAGAAACAACATTCATTTTCAAGCCTCATTGGGATGCACAAAATAGAACTTTTATTAATCTTTTATGAGATGATTAAAAACAGTCTGAAAATCTAAAAGACTATGGATAACTTTCAATTTTGACATTTCCAACTATATTCATTGGGTTTATAAAAATATACATGTAAACATAGGCTTTACCCTCACAAAAGTGTGCCTCACTTTTCTCTGAGATAATATACACACTCATATACAATCTATGTCATATACAAGGAAAAATATTCAACTATATTTTACTCTGCTCAACAAACATTAAACTGCTTATTTTTCAACATATTATTAAATAACATACTACTAATAACATACCATTTATAATTACTATAATAGTGTACTAATGACATTAATAATATATTAATAACATTAACACACTATTAATCATAGCATATTATCAACAAACTGTTATGTCATATGTATCTAGCTCTACATAGAGCTGGCAAACCTTCTTGTTTGCCACTTGCTTAATAAAAAATATCATAGGAAAAGGTGAACTATATCTGCTGAAAAATAATATGAAGTATCTTCTTTCTCAAACATCATGTAAAACAAACTATCTGATTAAGCAAGTGTATATTGTCTCATTATCTTAAAAACATTGTTGTACATAGCTTTTTAAACTTTTCTGTAGTTTTGCTTTATCAATTTTTAATGTATTGGACAAATACATATAGATATAAGTAATATTAATATGATTGACAAATTATAATAATGAACAAGCATGAACCGACTTTCCAGCCCGTGAACTAAAAATGTAATCAATAGCTTACATTACCTATTGCTACTTTCTGTTTTTCTCCTTTTTTCCCCATGTATATTATGTATTTTATTATGTAAGAGATTTCTTCAAATAGTTTATGAAAATGTATATTATGAAAAAACTTGCATGAATTTATTTTTTGCATCAAAATAAACTCCTACTAACTTGTTGTAACATGCTTGAAAATCATCTAGTTTGAGGTACTTAAGAATAACCCATCAGTTTAAAAAGAGCTTTTATCAGAGCAACATGAATTCTGTTAAAACTGAAGCAAGAACAAATATTAAGTTTATAGTGAAGTTTGGAAGAACGATGATTGATCATTAATAATTAAAATCATTGATCGTTAACAATTAAAAGATCATTGATATTGTATAAAGAGTTTATGGAGACAACTTCCTCGAAACATCATCTTACAAATGAATAACTCGTTTTAAGAAGCAACGAGACAGTGTTGAAAATGAAGCTTGCAGTAGCAGACCATCCACCTCAATTTGTCATTCATCTTGTTCATGTGCTAATTGAAGAGGACCAATGATTAACAGCACAAACAACAGCCCAGGCCACAGACGTCTCAAATGGTTTAGCTTACCCAACTCTGACTGAAAAATTAAAGTTGAACGAAGTTTCCACTTGATAAGTGCCAAAAGTGTTGTGCCCAGGTTAGCTGCAGACAAGAGCAGAGCTTTCAATACAAAGTTTTTTTAAGCAAGCAGAATCGAGATCCTGTAGCATTTCTTCAAAGAATTATAATAAAAGATAAAAACATGGCTTCACCAGTATAATCCTAAAGACAAAGGACAATCAAAGCAGTGGCTACCAGATGTGAAAGTGGTCCAGTCAAACAAAAGCAGACTGGTCAAGAGCAAAAGTCATGGCAACACTTTTTGGGGAAGCTCAGGCCGTTTTGCTTGCTAACTTCCTGGAGAGCCAAAGACTAATAATATCTGCTTATTATTATAATGTTTTGAGAAAGTTAGCCACAGCTTTAGCAAAAACACCTAGGAAAACTGCAATAGAGTTGTTCGTTCTCCCCCATGACAAGGTACCTGCACATTTCTCTTATCAAACAAGCAATTTTGTGAGTTTCAACAAAGTGTTAGGCATCCACCTTCCAGTCCTGATTTTGCTGCTGCTTCTAACTTCTTTTTGTTTACTAATCTCACCAAAATGTTTAAAGGATACACTCATTTCTCTTCAGTTAAAAATATAAAAATAATCATATAAAAAAGTTGTTAAATTAGTTGTAGTTCTGGTTAAAGTCCCAGGACCCTCAATTCTTTAGGGGTGGACTGAATGGCAGGTATCATCTCTTACAAAAGTATTTTGAACTTGACAGAGTTTATGTTAAGATAAAAGTTTATATTTTTATTCTTATCTTTTATTTCTATTTTTAATGCAATTTTGAAGTTCTGTTGTATATATATATATTTTTCAAAACAATAAATTGTTATTATTATTACACTTTAAGTTCTGGGATACATGTGTTGTTCATCTTGTTCATGAGGTAATTGAAGAGGACCAATGATTACTTTGTTACTTAGGTGCACAGGTGCCATGATGGTTTGCTGCAGCCATCAACCCATCATTTACATTAGATATTTCTCCTAATGCCCTCCCTCCTCTTCCTCCCAATCCCCAACAGGCCCTGGTGTGTGATGTTCCCCTCTTTGTGTCCATGTGTTCTCATTGTTCAACTCCCACTTATAAGTGAGAATATGCTGTGTTTGGTTTTCTGTTCCTATGTTAGTTTGCTGAGAATGATGGTTTCCAGCTTCATCCATATCCCTACAAAGGACATGAACTCATCAATTTCTCTTGTTAAATCAGTGAATAAACAATAACATTGTAGATAGTGTTGAGAGTCTGACCTTTTACTTAATGTTATGTTTTCAAGTCTTAATGATGTTGTACTTCCAAACTCTATTCATGTTTCTCTGTACAACTAATTTCCCTGTTGTCTTATTGTGTTGATAAACCATACTGTATAAACTTGAATTGCTTTTAGTTTTGCTTTATTGTTTTGTTAATACAAACTTTTGATGAGAATATGCTCTTCTGCATGGTGCGCACAGACAAGAGTTTGGATATAGGCCTATGAATGAAATTACTGGGTAAAGAGGTATACAGATATTTAGCTTTATGAGATTGTGCTAGATTGTTTCAAAAATGGTTACAGTCATTTTACATTCTCATAAGAAATAAAGGAGATCATGGTTGTATTATTTGACTTCTTAATTTTGAAAACTTAGAATGTGTAAAGTTTTTCTGGTTATTTTAGTTCATATTTCTCAAATTAACACTAATTTTTGACAGCTTTTCATATGCTAATTGACCTTAGTTTCTCTTCTTTTGTCATGTCTTTGTATTATATTTTTTAATTTAAAAATAATAGCTGTACACATTTAGGGATACCTGTGATATTTTGAAACATGTATACAATGTATAATGCTCAAATCTGGGTAAATGGGATAACCATCACCTCAACATACATATTTTGTGTTGAAAATATTACAGTTCTCTTCTAGTTATTTTGAAAACTACAATAAATTATTATTAACTCTAATTTCCTTATTGTTATGTCAAATACTAAAATGTATTCCTGCTATTTTTTTTTCTTTTTTTGAGAAGGCATCTCACTCTGTCACCAGGCTGGAGTGCAGTGGCCTGATCTCAGTTCACCGCAACCCCCGCTTCCCAGGTTCAACCAATTCCCCTGCCTCAGACTTCTGAGTAGTTGGGACTACAGGCACGCCACCATGCCCCGCTGATTTTTTGTATTTTAGTAGAGATGGGGTTTCACCATGTTGGCTAGGATGGTCTCGATCTCCTGACCTTGTGATCCACCCTCCTCAGCCTCCCAACGTGCTGGGATTACAGATATGAGCCTCCTTGCCCGGCCCATTCCGGCTATTTAAATGTACTTTTGAACCCATTAGCCACCTTTTCTTCATCTATCCTCTACCTTCTTTTTTCGTGTTTGACCTATTTTTCCACTGGACTGCTTCACATTGTGTTACCTATTTTTAGGAACACTTTATATTCTACATGCTAAAATTTTATTGAACACAGATATACACATATATACACTCATATTTTCTCCTAGTTCTGAGTTTATGATTTGTTTTTAACAAACAGGCTTATAAACTTCTATTAGGTTCAAATTTTATCAGCATTTAGACTGTGAGTAGCAAGCTTAGTACCAACAGGTCGTAAGTTTTTCTTTGTTTATTTTGTTTATTCTTTTTCCTGGCATAAGGCTAATCAAACTACAGGCAAGTAAGGAAATTGTTGAGTTTACATGTACAAGCCAAACAGTGCATGCGTATAAATCTTCCTGTCAGGAACCTGACACAGGAAATGAGGAAAGTATCATGCAAACACTGAATATTTGTTTTGCATTGAGTGGCTTCAGGACAACTCAGAACTCCCTGTACCATAACGATCTTATAATCCAAAGCAGTTGATTTATGTCCTCTAAGAAGTGCAGTGCTGCAAAGTGTATTGTACTTTGAGTATTAAGCAGATCACCTCTTTGCAGACTTATTAGAGCATAGCCGTTGTCCAAATCTTGATGTAAAAATTACACTTATTAATGATACTACTGCCATGAATTTTACATGTTCTTAAAAATACTGTTTGGTGCAGAGTGAGTATAATTTCCCCCAAATCCCTGGAACTCGGGCTTCACTCCCCGCAATGTCACAATTTTACTGAAATTATATCATTATAAAAATGAACTTTGGTTTTATTCATAAAAAAATTCTTCAAGTGCTCCATTAATAGTGTATTTCAGGCTGGTACCTGGGTTAACATTTTACTTATGACAGGCACACATTCTGATTTTGAATCTAAGATCCATTCACCGGATCGTACATTTTTGTGCCTTTCAACATCAAACGTCAGATTCAATATAAAAAGAATTTCTATTATGTTAGTAGAGCTTGAAATCTTGATTTGTCAAAAAGAGGGAAAGAGGATTTTTGAGGACAGGGATAATACTCTTAAGCATTCAACACAGCTTCCAGCAAGCATTCCTTCTGTGCTCTGCATATTGTCTCTAAGTTCCCAGAGGCTACATATCAACATAGTCAATGATCTCTCTTTTTTTTTTTTCCTTTAAGATGGAGTCTCGCTTTGTTGTCCAGGCTGGAGTGCAGTGGCATGATCTCGGCTTGCTGCAACCTCTGCCTTCCAGTTTCAAGCGATTCTTCTACCTCAGACTCCTGAGTAGCTGGGACTACAGGTGCGTGGCTAATTTTTTAAACGTTTTAGTAGAGATGGGGTTTCACTGTGTTAGCCAGGATGGCCTCAATCTCATGACCTCATGATCCTCCCTCTTTGGCCTCCCAAAGTGCTAGGATTACAGGCACGAGCTACCATGCCCAGCACAGTGGTCTCTTTGGGATAAGGACCATTATTGGTGGTAGAACTTGCTTCCCTGCCACATGGTACGCTGAGACATTATAAGTATTGGCATGAAGAGTGGAGAGACCATGAATTGTCAGTTAATGTGACTGAACTTTCCCAGCTTCAGACTTCTCTCTCTTGTTCCCCCCCCACCCCCTCTCTCTCTCTCTCTCATTTCCTCTCTCCAACATTGCTTTAGTAGAAAACTTTCTGGCTCCTTCCTCTCACCTACTTTGACTTAGCCTCAGTGTAGAGGTGCCTCAGGTATTGGGAAATATGATCAAATATTAAATGGTTTACAGGGCTGAAGTGATTTTATTGTGTGAGCTTATAAAAAATGGAAATATTTAAGTAGGTGTCAAATCTACACATGGCATATGATAGTAAATTGAAGACCCTCACACATAAAATCTATGTATCTTTCTGCCTAACTTTCAACGTCCAATCAGTTTTCATATTTGCTGACTATATTGTATCGTTATTCATTTTTACTTCTGCTTCCTATTTTTACTGACAACCGCCTACTCGAAGTTATATTTACTTCTTGCTTAGGCTTTACTAATTATATCTTATCTGGCCTTCCATCTTCCAGTTTTCTTCTCTAATCCAACCTACAATCTAATGCCAAGCTGGTTTTCTCCAGCTCTAATCATGTCATTTACCTAAGTTTAAAACCTTCAAATACAACCGCATATTTTCTGAGTAATGCCCTAACATTTCATTCTCATGGTAATGAGATTGAAAGGAAGATGATTTCTCTGTAGAATAACAATGTTGAGAGTGCTCAAAAAATGTAAACTAGAAAATTGAGCATCTGAGGTAATTGTCTTGCTCTTACTTTTGTGCTGTTAAAATAATTCATTATTTATATTCTTATAAATCAAAAAATGTGTGCTGTTAGTGTGCATAAAGTTATCTTTTAAGAACTGGAAAATAGAAAGCATTGAACAATATATCATCTATACTGAAAATAAACATTTAAAATCATAAAATTTATTCATAGTCCCTACATTTGTGAGTTGCCACAAATGGAGTAGCCTGTGTGAGTTTATTTGAAAGTACATCATTCTGCTCTAGAAGATGATTTGAAGGGACTACTAATTACAGCCATTTCACCAAAGACTTAAAAATGCATGCCTTCCTACAAGACAATTGTGCAAAGCATTGTCTCTTGTATAGGGCAACAAATGAGAAAGTTATTAATCATTATACGTACATATTTAGAACAAAAAAGCCTCACTATCGAATAGGAAGTTTGTGCCCAATTTTAGAAAATGCGCATACACAGCAAAAAGAAAACAATTAGAGTGAACCGGCAACCAACAGAATGGGAAAAAAATTTTGTAAGTTACCAGTCTGGCAAAGGGCTAATATCCAGAATCTACGAAGAACTTAAAGAAATTTACAAGAAAAAAAAACAACCTCATCAAGAAGTGGGTGAAGGATATAAACAGGCATTTTTCCAAAAAAGACATTTATGTGGCCAACAAACATATGAAAAAATGCTCATCATCACTGGTCATTAGAGAAATGCAAAGGAAAACCACATTGAGATACTATCTCACACAAGTTAGAATGGCAATCATCAAAAAATCTAGAGACAGGGCCGGGTGTGGTGGCTCATGCCTGTAATCCCAGCACTTTGGGAGGCCGAGGTGGGTGGATCATGAGGTCAAGAGATCGAGACCATCCTGGTCAACATGGTGAAACCCCGTCTCTACTAAAAATACAAAAAAAAAATTAGCTGGGCATGGTGGCGCATGCCTGTAATCCCAGCTACTCAGGAGGCTGAGGCAGGAGAATTGCCTGAACCCGGGAGGCAGAGGTTGCAGTGAGCTGAGATCGCGCCATTGAGCTCTTGCATTGCCTGGGTAACAAGAGTGAAACTCCATCTCAAAAAAAAAAAAAATCTTGAGACAACAGATGCTGGAGAGGATGTGGAGAAATAGGAACACTGTTACACTGTTGGTGGGAGTGTAAATAGTTCAGTCATTGTGGAAGACAGTGTGGCAACTCCTCAAGGATCTAGAACCAGAAATATCATTTGACCCAGCAATCCCATTACTGGATATATACTCCAAGGATTATAAATCATTCTGTTATAAAGACACATGCACATGTATATTCGCTGTGGCACTGTTTGCAATAGCAAAGACTTGGAACCAACCCAAATGCCCATCAAAGATAGACTGGATGAAGAAAATGTGTCATATATACACCATGGAATAATATATAGCCATAAAAACTGAGTTCATGTCCTTTGCAGGGATATGGATAAAGCTGGAAACCATCATTCTCAGCAAACTGACCCAAGAACAGAAAACCAAGCACCGCATGTTCTCACTCATCAGTGGGTGTTGAACAATGAGTACACATGGACACAGGGAGGGGAACATTACACACTGGGGTCTGTTGTGGGGGGAGCTAGGGGAGGGTTAGCAGGGGGTGGGGAGTTTGGGGAGGGAGAAATACCTAATGTAGTTGACAGGGGGATGGAGGCAGCAAACCAACATGGCATGTGTATACCTATGTAACAGTCTTGCAAGATCTGCACATGTATCCCTGAGTTAAAATAAAAACAAAAAAAGAAAATGTGCATACATAGTAACACTTTGTATATACAGGTGATGTTTACATTTTTTTTTTTACTAAGAATGAGCTACCTGTAATTATTAGCACAATATCCTTTTTTAAATATTAAATTTAATTTCATTTTTAATTCTGGGATACATGTGAAGGACATGCACATTTGTTACATAGGTAAATGTGTGCCACGGTGGTTTGTTGCGCCTAACAACCCATCACCTAGGTATTAAATCGCATATAGATTAGCCATTCATCCTGATGCTCTCACTCCCCACCAACTCCCATGACAGGCCCCAGTATGTGTCATTCCCCTCACTGTGTCCATGTGTTCCCATTACTCAGCTCCCTCTTATAAGTGAGAACATGCAGTATTTGGTTTTCTGTTCCAGCAAACCATAGATTAGTTTGCTGAGAATAATGGCCTTTAGCTCCATCCATGTTCCTGCAAAGGACATAATCTCATTCCAATTTATGGCTGCATAGTGTTCCATGGTGTATATGCACACTTTATCACTGATGGGCATTTGGATTGATTCCATATCTTTGCTATTATGAAGAGTGCTGCAATGAAAATACACAAATGACCATTTATATTTATAATAGAACAATATATATTTCTTTGGGTATATACCCAGAAATGGGATTGCTGAGTCAAATGGTATTTCTTATTCTACCATCTTTGAGAAATAGCCACACTGTCTTCGGCAATGGTTGAACTAATTTACTTTCCACCAACAATTAGTGCTTCAGTTTCAGAACTTGTTATTGGTCTATTCAGGGATTCTACTTTTTTCCCGGTTCAGTCTTGGGAGGCTATATGTATCCAGGAGTTTGTCCACTTCTTCTAGATTTGCTAATTTATTTGCATAGAGGTTTTTAGAGTATTCTTGGATGGTTGTTTGTATTTCTGTGAGGTCAGTGGTGACATCCTTTTAATTTAATTGTGTCTATTTAATTCTTCTCTATTTTCTTTTTTATTAGTCTAGCTAGTGGCCAATCTATTTTCTTATAGTTTTCAAAAAACCACTCTTGGATTTGTTGATTTTTTGGAAAGGTTTTTCATGTCTCTATCTCCTTCAGTTCTACTTTGATACTGGTTATTTCTTCTCTTCTGCTAACTTTGGGGTCTGTTTATTCTTGGTTCTCTAGTTCTTTTAGTTGTGATGTTAGGGTGTCCACTTGAGATCTCGCTAGGTTTTTGATGTAGCACAAGATTTTTTAATGTATTTGCTTTTTGAGGTAGAAATGACTTTTTCTTGTTCAGATGTGTGTGACAATAGTTTAAATCTAGTTTTTGTTTTTTTTAATCTTATCATTTAAGTGGTTTTTTGAACCATAATATATAGATCCAAATACACAAATCAAAAGTATAGAACTATATTTTCACAAACTGAAATAAACCGAGTGGTCAGCACTGATAAAAGAAATATGTCGTTCCCAATATTCAAAAAGCCAACTTCCCAGTCACCGTTTCTTCGCAAATGTAATAACTGTTATGATGTCTCAGTCCACAGAGGTATTTGACCTCTTAATAGTATTTTTATTAATAGAATTATGTACTATACATACTCATTTATACCTATATTTTTATTATAAATTATATTTTGAGATGTATCCAGTTTTTATAAATAGTGATATTTTAATCTTTGTGTCTCCAGACATTTGCTATTATTAACACTGCTATGAACATTCTTGTATGTGTCTGTTAATGAGCATATGTACATATGTATATTGGAATATATATATAGGAGAGGAGTGGCGGAGACACTGAGTATGCATGATTTGGCTACATTAGATATTGTTCAACAATTTTGAAAAGTGGTTACCATTCACTTTTCATTTGTATCTGAGAGTGCTACATCCTTGCTAACACTTGGCATTATCTTTTCATTTTAGTGTGTGGTAGTGGTAATTGTAGTTTTGGCTTGTATTTCCCTATGCAACTTGATTTCCAAAACAAATTCCATATGTTTATTACCCTGATGACATCATAAAGTGTCAGTGAATGTCTTTTGTCTATATTTTCTATTGCTTTGTTAATCTTTATGTTATTGATTTGTATATATTGGCCAGGTGCACTGGCTTATGCTTATTATACACCTAGCATTTTGGGAGGCTGAGGTGAGAAATTACTTGAGCCCAGGAATTTGAGACCAGCCTGGGCAACATAGTGAGACCTCATCTCTACAAAGTAATAATAATAATAATACTAAAACATGTTAGACAGGTGTGGTGGTGTAAGCCTGTAGTCCCAGATACTGGGAGTCTGAGGCACGGGGATGACTCGAGCTTCAGGAGTTTGAGGCTGCAGTGAGCTATGATCTTGTCACTGCACTCCAGCCTGGATAACAGAGAGAGACCCGGTCTCAAAAAATTAAAAAGTAAAAAAAAATGATTTGTAGATATTTATATATTCTGGATGTGGGACTCTGTTAGATACAGGTTCAACAGACAGCATCCCCCATTCTTGTTTGTTCGCTGTCTTTACAATATTTGTTTGATAAACACAGATTTTCAACTTTAATAGTTTTATCAATTTACTGAATTTCGCCATCACTGTGAGCAATTTTAGTGTCCTATTTAAGAAATATTTGCTTACCTCAATAATATAAAAATGTTTCCTATTTTCCCTACATTTTTATGTAGTTACATTTTATATAAAGATCTGCAGTCAATCTAGAATTGATTTTTGTGAATGGTCTGTGGTTGAAGGCAAGATTAAATTTTATCTATATGGCCATCTAGTTGCTCCAGCACATTTACTTGTAAGACTGTCACTTTCCTCACTGTAATGTGGTGTGACGTTTCTCAAAAATCAAATTACCCTGTTTGGATGGGTCTGCACTCTTGACATCATTCCATTAGTTTACTTGTCCATATGGCATTGTCTTAATCACTGGAGGTGATTTTTGTAAAAATCTACCGTAAAATTTCCTTAACTTTACTCTTCTTTAATATTTTCTTTACTTTATTTAGCATTTTGTGATTTTCCTAAATTAATTTTAAGCAGCCAGTAAGTTTACGCACATAGACACACCCACACAAGTAATACAAACTTGTTCACAGTTTGATAGAGTTTTGCATCGATTCCATAGATTAATCTGGAAAAAGGTATGTCTTTAAAATACTGAGTCTTGGAATTTATTAACAGTATCTATCTTTTCATTCACTGAAATTTTTTTGGTTTTGTTAATAATGCTTTGGAGTTTTACTTTAGAATTCTTTTACAGCTGTTTTTAGAATTATTGTCAGGTACTAAAGTTTTTCTAATACTAATAAAAATCATTCTCTTTTTCCTGGGCATGGTGGCTCACACCTGTAACCCCAACACTCTGGGAGGCCTAGGTGGAGAGATCATGAGGTCAGGAGTTCGAGACCAAACTGACCAACAGAGTGAAACCTCATCTCTACTAAAAATATAAATATTAGCTACCAGGCATGGTGGTGTGTGCCTGCAATTCCAGCAACTCAGGATGCTGAGACAGGAGAATCACTTGAACCTCGGAGCTGGAGGCTGTAGTGAGCCAAGATTGTGCCATTGCACTCCAACCTGGGCAACAGAGCAAGACTCCATCTCAAAAAAAAAAAAAAAAAATCCCCTTTTATAACTTTTGTTCTCTGTTTTTTTTTTTTTTTTTGCTAGCATGTGGAATTATAATTGAATTTTGTATGCTGACCTTGTATTCAGCAACTTTGCTAAGTTTACTTATTAATCAGTGGTTTAGGGGCTTTTTTCTTAGCATGGCTCAGAATTTGAGATTAAAAGCTGGGCACTGTATATGGAATTCTGGATGGTGGTTTCTTCTTCTAGAGAATGTTTATCCTTTCAGACAAATAGAGCAGGACTGATGACTTCAATATGACAAGGAACAGAGCTTTCTACATTCTGCAATACAATATTGGCAATATTCCAGCTGGCTTTGTATTGACTGTGCTTGTAGGGCATAATCTTCCATAAGCTCCATTTGGAAACCTGGAGTGCTCACCAGCTCTGCCCATGGCTGGTTCTAAACTCAATTATTAATTATGTTTTACCTTGATAATTTTTTTAAAAATGCTGTTTCTAAAGTGTTAGAATAGATTCTCTATTATCATTAAATTACTCTCAATAATTTTTTCTTATGATTCCCTCATGAACAATGATATTTCATGTATGTGCATACCTATGTACATATCTATTGTGAATATACTCAAGCAAATACCTTATATATAAACTGTGTGTGTATAAGAACTGTGTAAGAACACACAGTTATAAAGCATTTCCTTGAGTATGTTCACACACACACATACAATTATGCAACTGTATATATTTCAACATTATTCTGAGTTAAAGGATTGAAAACTTGGATGAGTTGACATGATTCACAGGTATTTCATATTACTCCATGGTTTTCAGAAATGTGTTCAATTATACTGAGGAAGTTTCACTGATGTCCATATCATATCAATTAATACTAGATTTAACTCTTGAATCAAAATGACTTTGAAAATCTACTTAGACAATGAAAAGGTGAATTTTTAAAGAAAAATAAATAGTAAAATTTTGAAATTGTTTCTTTTAATTTTAAAACAACTAAATACAGTTAACTAATAGTTTTCAGGGATTTTTAAATTCAAGCATATAATGAAACTTCTCTAAACTCTAAGCTAGAAACTCATATTCTCAGGCATAGTCTACATAGTTGGACCTATGGGCACAGGGATTTTGCTAGTAATATTTACCAATATATCTCCAGCTGCTTTAAAGGCATATGTCAGTAGCCCTGAAAATAATGAAAACTGTATTTTTGATTATATAATCAATATTTTCTAGCTGAAAATGAGGAAACTATAATACAGTAGGAAATGTCTATGAGAAAATACCAAGTCTCAGCACAAATAGTTGTGAAACATATCACTATTGGCGCTAGGTTGTAACATTTTGCTGAGATTTTGCCACTGAAATCAGTTGCACTCAGCATGATCTGTGGTTGTCAATACTTCATGTATAAAATGAAGAAATTCAACTGTCTTTTCTCAATAATCAGATACTGCATTAAATGTTATTCCATTATTTAATAGCTCTTCAGAGTGATTCCTCATCAAAAGCAATTTCAGTGAAAAAACGAGAAAGTTAATATTCACAGGAACGTTGTCTTTTAGGTTTTTCACTATGAAAGAGAAAAATATCTGTAAATTACACATAGTATAAGGAATGTATTTTTTCTTAGAAAATGGTAATACAAGAATTGAGAAAGTAATGTTTTGCATGGTTGCTGATGCCTGTAACCCTAGCACTTTGGGAAACTGAGGCGGTTGGATCACTTGAGGACTGGAGTTCAAGACCAGCCTGGCCAACATAGTGAAACCCCATCTCTACCAAAAAATGAAATACAAAAATTAGCCAGGTATGGTTGTGGGTGCCTATTATCCCAGGTACTTGGGAGGCTGAGGCAGGAGAGTCACTTGAACTTGGAGAAGGAGGTTGCAGTGTGCCAAGATCATGCCATTGCATTCCAGCCTGGGTGACAGAGCAAGACACTGTCTCAAAACAAAACAAAGAAAATGTAAAAAGTATAATGCACACTCAGAACATGTTTGTTTATGAATGACATCATACCAGTATCAATCTGCTAAGCCAGCTCTTAGTTTTAAGTCAACCGAACAAAATAAAAAATGAAGATGCTTAAAATGGTAGTTGATTATTTTCCTTTAACATGAATACATTTCTACTGAAATTAGAATTAGAATTTATTTTAGAAGTTATCTAAAAATTGATTCTTTTTATTTTACCCAGCTGCAGTTTCTAATCTCCATCTTTAAGCTAATTTTTAATCAGTTACACATAAAATGAAAATTCTTATTTCTCCCTCTTCCTACCCTATTATAGAAAATGTTTGCCTCTCACAGTCTCATTTGAGCCCCAATTAGTGGGAAGGTTTGAAAGAAAATAATTTCTCTCTCAATTTTCCTAAAGCATGCTTTTCCCTTACTTTTCACATTTATTTCAATTTCATAGAGAAGCCCAATATCTTTCTATTAAAAAAAATGACTAAATGTTTCCTACTAAATGTTAGTGCTGTGCCTTTGAATGGTTGCAGGGTAGAAAGACAGTCTCATTTAGTTAAATGAGATGAATAATGTCAGTTTTATATAAAAATTCATTTCAAAGAAAAGACTGCACCACTTATAATAGTAGTTGCTTCTTTTTAAAACTCTTCAGAACAGAAATAATGTCAAATATTCAAATTTATAATTAAATTATGGTATCTTATAAAAAATCTCAAATAATGACAATATGACATAACTGACTTCTGCTTTCAGAAGTATTATAGACTGAATATTATGCTTGAAAATGTCTAGATTCTAAATAAATTATAAAAAATATAATTTTTAATGTCTTGCTAAACTCTCCCAATATTGAAAAACAACAACAACAAAAAAAAACAAAAAAAAAACCAAGAAACAAACAAAAGGAGTAATGAACCAACACACTGCTGTTAGGACAAAAAAAAAAAAACACTTTTTTTTCTAAACATAAGTGTTTAATTTCTTACAAATAATTCATTAGATTGAATAATGAAGGACTGTTTCCTCAAAGAAAGATTACATGTAAAAGAATGAAAACACAACTATGAGTAGAAAATCCCAAAAGAAAACTTGTGTAGCTATGACTTAGCTTCAAATCGTGGGTTAAAATAGTCTCTCCTAAGATTTTGTAATTAAGATGTGTCTCACTTGAGGTTTTAATTTGTAGTATCCACAAGATTAGAAGACCTCTATCTAAGAATTAAATTATCTAAGAATTAAAGTATCTAAGATTTAAAATTATATATCTTAGGTACGCAGAGATAAAATTAAATATTTTCTGGATAAAAATTTTAACGAAGATCCTTGAGCTAATCCTTATGGTAAATGAAATCAAATATAAGAATTAAAGACATATAAAGAAATAAAACAATATTAATGAATACATTAAAAAAACTCAAGAATTTTGGAAAAATATAAATGATAAATGAAAATATTTATAAATGAAATTATTTTAAAACAAGTGATAAACTTGTCATTAGGAATAAATATGAAAATATGAAGTTATGAATAAAAAGGCTACCAAAAATTGTGAAAAAGATTTAACAATGAATTTAAAAACTTCTACAAATTAAAAATAATAATTGAAATAAAAAAATGGGTAATATATTAAATTTTATAATTAATTAAAAATTATTGAACCACAAGATATACCTATGAAGTTATGTATAAAGCTGTGTAGAGATAAAAGAAGATGGAACATATAAAGGAGAGCTTAAGCTATATTTACAATAATTAAGAGAATATTTAATATTGCTCAAAACACAGTTCCACAAAAGGAAATGAGAGATTGTTTGAGAATGTCAGATTAACAGCAGATTTCTCAACAGAAACCCTACAAGCTAGAAGTGATTGGCTCCTATCTTTTGCCTCCCTAGACAAAACAAGTATCAGCCAGTAACTTTGTATCTATCTAAACTAAACTTTATAAATGGAAAGATATAGTCTTTTTCAAATACATTCTGAGAGAATTCTCCACTACCAAGCTAGCACCGCAAGAATTGATAAAAGGAATTTTAAATCTTGCAACAAAACCTTGAAATGTAGCAAAATAGAACCTTCTCAGAGCATAAATCTCACAGGACTTTGTAGCATAATAAGACAATGAAACAAAAAACAAGGTATTCAGGCAACAACCAGCTTAATGTAACTGGCCTACATGCTCCACTTAACAAATACAGAGGGGCCGGGCGCGGTGGCTCACACCTGTAATCCCAGCACTTTGAAAGGCCGAGGCAGGTGGATCACGAGGTCAAGAGATCGAGACCATCTGGTCAACATGGTGAAACCCCATCTCTACTAAAAATACAAAAAATTAGCTGGGCCTGGTGGCGTGTGCCTGTAATCCCAGCTACTCAGGAGGCTGAGGCAGGAGAACTGCCTGAACCCAGGAGGCGGAGGTTGCAGTGAGCCGAGATCGCACCATTGCACTCCAGTCTGGGTGATAAGAGCGAAACTCCGTCTCAAAAAAAAAAAAAAAAAAAAAAAAAAAAAAAAAGATACAGAATGGCAGAATGGATAAGAATTCACTAACCAAGTATCTGTTGTCTTAAAGAGGCTCACCTGACATATAAGGACTCACATAAACTTAAGGTAAAGGGGTGGAGAAAGATATTCCATGCAAATGGACACTTAAAGTGAGCAGGAGTAGCTATTCTTATATCAGACAAAACAGACTTTAAAGCAACAACAGTAAAAAAAGTCAAAGAGGGATATTATATAATGGTAAAAGTTCTAGCCCAATAGGAAAATATCACAATCCTAAATATATATTAACCTGACACCGGAGCTCCCAAATTTATAAAACAATCACTACTGCACCTAAGAAATGTGATAGACAGCAACACAATAATACTGGGGAACTTTAATATTCCACTAACAGCATTAGATAGGTCATCAAGACAGAGACTGAACAAAGAATTGATTTAGACTTTAACCTAAAACAGAGGGACTTAACATGACTTACAGAACATTCTACCTAATAACTGGAGAACATACATTCTATTCATCAGCACATGGAACATTCTCCAAGATAGACCACATGATAGGCCATAAAACAAGACTCAATAAATATAAGAAAATAAAAATTATGTCAAGTACTCCCTCAAACCACAGTGGAATAAAATTAGAAAGCAACTCCAAAAGGAACCCTCAGTATCATGCAAATACAAAGAAATTAAACAACCTTCTCTTGAATGATTGTTAGGTCGACATTGAAATCAAGTGGGAAATTTAAAAAGTCTTTCAATTGAACAATAATTGTAACACAACCTATTAAAACCTCTGGAATACAGCAAAAGTGTTCATGATAAAAAAGAAGAAAAAGAATTGCATCGAGAATGCCAACTACTAAGGCTAAGAGAAAATATTAAATTTAGCAAGCAAGAAAGAACAGATTGTGTACAAAGGAATCACAAAGAAAGCCAGAATATATTAAAATAATACATTCAAAATGCTAGGAAATAGGACTACCAATTCAGACCTTTATACCCAACAGAGCTATCTGTCAATAATGAGTTAGAAAAATAAACTGAGAGGAAAACAGTGACACAGAAATATTTGTATTTAGACAAATAAATGTCTAAATATGATAGAATAAGGGATAGAAAAATCAGGACAAATATAAAGCAAAAATATAATGTACAAAAGACATGAACAGCCATTTTATGGAAGAAAGAATGTAAGTGATGTGTGTATATATATATATATGAAAATATGCCCACCTCATTAGTAATCTGGAAACTGCTAATTAAAACCATAATGCAATGTAGTTTTATACTCAACAGAAAGTAGAGTATCTGGAAAGTACCACATGTTGGTGAAGACATGTAGCAATGGGAATTGTTATATACGGCTATTGGGGATGTAAAACTTTGATTGATGTAAAAGCTTTTGAAGACAATGTAGACTTATCTATGCAATTTGGAAAATATGCATAGTTATGATCAAGTATTTTCAGTCTTAGAAAAGTACTCAAGAAAATCTTATGTAAATGAGCATCAGGAGGTATTTGCAAGCATATAACTGCAGTATCAATTTTAGTGCAAAAGCAGAAAATGGGGAATGCAATTAAGTAGCAATCAAGGATTCTTAAAGTTATTGACAGTATTTTTAGGACAAATGGTTAGTACATATTTTTATCTGTTATATTATATATATATATATATATATATATATATAACAGTTTTGTTCATATATATATTTTCTAATTAATGAATTCAGATAATTTGGCTAGACATCTGTACTTCAATATTCAATTTAAACTGGCTATATAATACATGTCAATCATCAAAATAAAAATTATGTGTAAATTTAGAACTATAATATTAAATTTTTACTTCAATTAATTATAATTTTTATAATTACAAATGACATTGCATATACAATTTCCTTTTACTGTATGCTGTATTTTTTACGTAAAATAATTTTTGTTTCCCAGAGGAATTTTTTGGCTCAATTTGCAGTGTAATTAGTTACGGGCTCTGAATTATAAAGAAATATCATCATAGATAAAGTGTTGGGCCAAATTTACTTCTGGATTTTCTTATATATAAGTCCTAAAGAAAGTAAATGTGTATGGAAATTGAGGCTTAGAGAGGTTAAGGAAACTGATCAAGATTACTATCTTAGTTTAGACTCCCATAGCAACAAGACCACGGACTGGGTGGTTTAATAAACATTTATTTCTTACAATTCTAGAGGCTATAAAGTTCAAGGTCAAAGTGCTGGCAGATTCCACTGATGAGGGCCATTTCCTGGTTTGCAGTATCTTCTCATGTTCTTTTTTTTTTTTTTGAGACGGAGTTTCGATCTTGTTACCCAGGCTGGAGTGCAATGGCACGATCTCGGCTCACCACAACATCTGCCTCCTGGGTTCAGGCAATTCTCCTGCCTCAGCCTCCTGAGTAGCTGTGATTACAGGCACACATCACCATGCCCAGCTAATTTTTTGTATTTTTAGTAGAGACAGGGTTTCACCATGTTGACCAGGATGGTCTCGATCTCTTGACCTCGTGATCCACCTGCCTCAGCCTCCCAAAGTGCTGGGATTACAGGCTTGAGCCACCGCGCCCGGCCTCTCATGTTCTTAGCTGGAGGAGAGAGCAGAGAGAGAGAGAGAGCAACATCTTGTGTCTCTTCTTACAGGCTGCTAATCCTATTAATGAGGGCTCTCTCTCATGATCAAATCACTTTCCAAAGTTCCCCCCTCCTAACACCATTGCATTTGGGGTTACTATACCAACATATGAATTTGAGGGTACACAAACATTTATTTCATAATAATCACACAGGTAATAAGTAGCCAAACAGGAATTCACACTCATTTCTTTTTTTTTTTTTGAGACGGAGTTTCGCTCTTGTTACCCAGGCTGGAGTGCAATGGCGCGATCTCGGCTCACCGCAACCTCCGCCTCCTGGGTTCAGGCAATTCTCCTGCCTCAGCCTCTCGAGTAGCTGGCATTACAGGCACACGCCACCATGCCCAGCTCATTTTTGCATTTTTCATAGAGACGGGGTTTCACCTTGTTGACCAGGATGGTCTCGATCTCTTGACCTCGTGATCCACCCGCCTCGGCCTCCCAAAGTGCTGGGATTACAGGCTTGAGCCACCGCACCCGGCCCACACTCATTTCTAAATAACATATTCTGTGCTATTTTCTAAAACGTGAAGCTCAGAGAGGAATTTAAATGTGAATCATAGATACATGTAAACTTAGATTTCTAAATAACTATATAACTCAAAACATTTTCGTGTTTATCATGGTAGAAGTTTTGTTATATCCATTCATTCCAATCCCACAATAATTCTGCACTTGGTAGTTTAAATAAATATTTTTACTATTTCAGTATTAAATTATTATTTATCAGAGTAATCCCCTACTACGTTGTTCTAATGCATTCCAGGATTTGGTTATATATATGGAAATTGCTGAAATTATTCTTAAGTATGACTCGTCTATTTTCTCTAGAGTTAGAAAATATAAAATCCATTATTCTTTGTCTACAAATCTGAAAGTTGAGTAGTATTTGTATAATTTCAGCAAAGTTCTGCTGTTCTAGACTACAGAAGGCCTATTTTTAAAGGTATGCCTGGAGTTTTCTATAACATTTTCTTATAAAACATTCAATGATATATGTGGTGATGTCCGCTTGTGGCTTTGAATTAAAATCATTTCTATAATGCCTTTCTTTTTTGCCTAAAAGACATTTTGTTTTTATTACAAGATATTCTTCTCAAATGCTAGAAAACGTTCATCTTTAATTCATTTCATTTTGAAATGAAAATGTATATTTTACCAATGTGTAATAATTAGAATGTACCTAATATTGAATGATGCATCAAAGATGACAACAATTAGAAATATTATGTTACTTCATAAACGTAATATAAGCCTTTATGATTTGAGCAGGTTTCTAAAGAGAAGAGTATAAAGAAATAAAATTATTGAATGACAGTAAAAACATAGGTACATATGAAATCACTTCAAAATATTCTAATTGGTTTTTTCCTACAAATACAATCTATATTTAGCATGATTAATTCAAAAGACTTTTACTTAATACCTTTTTTGAGGTATAAAACTATTATGTAGTCTATATAATGTAAAATCTCCACTTTTCAATTTAACTTGAAACAAGACCTGCATAGATAAATGGTGTGAATTAGATAAACATATGATCACAGCATAGACTGTTTGCTCTTGAGAAATTGTGAAAATGTGAATAGATGGAGACAATATTTATTAATTTCTCATCACAGGAGTTGGAATTGGTGGGGGTGGAAAGACATCAGGCAGCTGATCATCTCCTGAGAGCTTTATTCATAGTTCCCGGGAAGGAGTACCATTCTCTCCATCAATTAGATTAAATTAAAAGTTGAACTTACTATGCTATTACCCTGTTTGACTGTTTTCCTCTTATTTATTTATTTAAAATAAATTATATTTAAATTAAGTAACTTCTTTATTAAATGTGCTGCAGAAGGAATAAAAGCTGCATTTGAGTTCATCTTATCCTGTGTTTATGAAACATATGCAATTAACAACTCAATGCTGAAGAGGCTGTATCTCCAGGGTAGATGATAAAGGCTTCCTAACAAGCATCAGCAGGAGAGGGGCAGGCTGAGTAGACTATAGACACAAAACTAGGAATGCACCCAGAGGAAATGTTGTTTGGAAAACACTGTTGATTTGAAAGAGGAAAAGGGATTATTTTGTTCTTTGTGACTTTTCGATATAGAAAATATTCCTTCTCTTTTTGCAGAGTGTGTATTTGTGTCTAAGATGCATAAAGTGTTCAGGCCTGAATTTCAGTTCTTTGTATTTTGACCATGGTGTCTCATTACAGGCAGTCTGCCCATGTCGCCCCTTGCTGCCTGTGTGCCTGGCCAGACACAGCCCAGTACACACTGAGCTCACAGTCAAGTGATTCAGGGAAGGGGCTTCTTGGCAAAATAACTTTTAAAACTACATAGAATACCCCACCATTTACCTATACCTATCAACTCATAGGTGTGGGTAACCCATAGAGTATCAACAATAAAAAGGTACCAGCAATCTTTTAAAAACATGTGATGGATAAAAGAGATATGCAGAAATGACCAAAAAGAATGTTATTTTGAAAGAAACAGAGAGTTTATTGATGAGATGAAAATACAAGAATAATTAGGAGCCATAGAGAACTGTCATGATGGTTGCATCCATCAAACAACAGAAAGCTAATAAAAAAGCTTTCTGATTTGTGTGAATTGCTTATTCATTTTCTTAACCTCTGCCAATTTTGTGTCAAATGTCAAAATATTTGACTCTGAGAGAGGAAATGATTCATATTTTCGCTTTCATGGGTTGCCTTCCTTTTTCTGAATTGTAAGAGCTCTTTTTATGTACTAAATAACAAGGCCATTGTCGGGCTTAGGTTTCAGGTACTGGTGTGGCTCATTTTTTGTATTTCATAATAGTGACTCTGGAAGAATAGAAGTGTAAATTTTGATGAAGTCCAATTTACTAGATGCTTCCTTTTAAAGCTTTTCTTTTTGTGTCCTATTAAATTCTCTTTGCCAAACCCAAAGTCATAAGATTTTCTCCTGTGTTTCCTTCTACAAGATTTCCAGTTAGGCCCTTACAATAAGTCTATTTGAATTGTTTTTGATATACAGAATGACATACTTTGTGTAGCATCTCATTATAATTTTCATTCATAAAATAATATTGAGTCTTTTTCCTGTGCTTTATGGCAACTCATCTGTCTCTTTCCCTGACTCCTTCTAAGTGTCTATCAAATCTTTTGCCCACTATTTTTTTTTCAATTTAGTGGCTCGTATTGTTATTATTGAGTTATAGAGCTCCTTATAAATTCTGGAGACCAGATTTTGGTCATGTATTTGCTTTGTGAATGTTTTTTTCCAGCCTGTGGCTTACACATTTATTTTCTTATAATTAAGACTTTTGTTGAGACAAGGTCTCGCTCTCTCCCCCAGGTTGGAGTGTGCAGTGGTGCGATCACAGCTCACTGCTGCCTTCACTTCCTGGGCTCCAGTGATCCTCCTGCCTCAGACTCCTCAGTAGCTGAGACTACAGACATGAATCACCACACCTAATTTTTAAAATTATTAATTTTTAAATTGGCAAATAAAAGTTGTATATATTTATTGTGCACAACATGATGTTTTGAAATATGGATACATTGTGGAGTGGCTAAATCAAGCTAATTAATATATGCATTACCTCAAATATTTTTTCGTGCTGAAAACACTTCAAATCTACTCTTTTAAACAGTTTTCAAGTATACAATACACTATTATTAAATATAGTCATCATGTTGTAAAATAGACCTCTTGAATTTAGTCCTTCCGTCTAACCAAAACATTTTATCCTTTGACCAACCTCTCTATCCCCCACGCCTCTTCCAGTGCCTGGTAGCCATCACTCTCTGCTTCTATGAGTTTATCTTTTTTTAAGATTTCATATATAAGTGAGATTATGCCATACCGTATTTGTCTTTTGTGTTTGGCTTATTTCACTTAATATAATGTTCTCCAGGCTTATCCATGTTGAAACAAATGGCAGAATTTCCTTCTTTCTTAGGGCTGAATAGTATTCCATTGTGTAAATATATCATATTTTCTTTATTCATTCATCTGTTGATGGACACTTAGGTTGGTTCCATGTCTTAGCTGTTGTGAATAGTGCTGAAATCAACACCAAAGGGCAGATATCTCTTTGACATAATGATTTCATTTCCTTTGTATATATACCCAGTAGTGAGATTGCTGGATCATATGGTGTAATTCTATTTTGAATTTTTCAAGGAACTTTCATACTATTTATTTTATTTTTTATTTTTATTTTTATTTTTTTTGAGACGGAGTTTTGCTCTTGTTACCCAGGCTGGAGTGCAATGGCGCGATCTCGACTCACCGCAACCTCCGTCTCCTGGGTTCAGGCAATTCTCCTGCCTCAGCCTCCCGAGTAGCTGGGATTACAGGCACGCGCCACCATGCCCAGCTAATTTTTTGTATCTTTAGTAGAGACGGGGTTTCACCATGTTGACCTGGATGGTTTCGATCTCTTGACCTTGTGATCCACCCGCCTCTTCCTCTCAAAGTGCTGGGATTACAGGCTTGAGCCACCGCGCCCGGCATATACTATTTATTTTAATACCTATACTAATTAATTTACATTTCCACGAAAAGGGCACAAGGGTTCTAGTTTATCTACAACCTCAAAAACACTTGTTATCTGGTTTTTGATCAAAGCCATTTCAACAGGTATTAAATTATATCTTACTGTGGTTTTGTGTTTCCCTGATGACCAGTGATATTGACCATTTTTCATATATCTGTTGGCTATTTGTATGTCTTTTTTTAGAGAAATATGTGTTCAGGTCCTTCACCTATTTTTTTAAGTGGGCTATTTTTATTCTTATGATGCAGTTGAGTTCCTTATATATTTTGGATATTAGTCTTATCAGACGTAGGTTTTGTAAATATTTTTTCTATTCTGTAGGTTTTCTCTTCACTTTGTCAATTGTTTTCTTTGCTGTACAGAGCTTACACATTGATTTCCTAACTGATATTTTTAATGAGTACATGTTTTTAGATAGTCTGATTTATTATTATATATTTTATTCTAAAGTTATTGCTTTCTGTGAATTGGTGAAAAGGCTTGTCTCCCAAGTCGTAAAAATATTTGCTGCTTCTTTTCTCTGAAAGTCCTATACTCAATTGCTTTTATCTTTTAATCTACATTCTATATCTAAACAATTGTTTTGCTTTATGTAAGGTAGGAGTCAAATTTCTTTTTTTATTTTTTCTCCAAGAATACACATCTTTTTCTAGCACAACATGTTGAAAAAATAAAAACTTTTCTTTCCCCTTTTAGCTAATTTGATACCCTGTTCATAAGTCAAATGATACTACATATTTATCTATGTATGAAATTATATAAATGTGTCTGTATGTTTTAACTTTCTATTTTGTTACATCAAACTTTTGTGCCAATACTTATGCCAGCACTGCACTGTCTTAATTAGTGTAGTTTTATATTAACTCATGATGTCATAAAGTATACATCTTCCAACTTCGGTTTCTTTTTCAAGATAGCTTTAGTTATTTTAGATCTTTGCATTTCCACATAAAGTATACATTTAGCTTGTCAATTTCTATAAAAATTCTTCTAGCATTTGGATTTACTTTAATTTATATTGAATATATGGATCAGTTTGTGTAAAGTTGATGTCCTACCAGTACTGAGGCTTCCAACCCATAAATCTTGTAAAACTCTAGTTATTTCGATATTTACATAGATGGTCTTTAATTTAGTGGGACAATGTTTTGTATGTTTTAATGCAGAAGTTTGCATATCTATTTTTAAGTTTATTAAACTACATGTTATGTGTAAGGACAAAATTTTAAATGACATTTATTTCTTCATTTTGTTTGCTGCTGGTATATATTAACCTTGTATCATGCAACCTCATTAAATAAATGTGTTAGTTCCATAGTTTTATTATAGATTCCTCAGGATTTGCTATATAACTAATCATGACATTTGCAAATATAAATGGTTTACTTCTCCCTTTTATATATTTATTATTTTTTAATCTGGTTTCCTTTCCTGATTTCACTGGAGAAGAGCGCCAGTGCGGTGCAGAACAGAAGTGGTAGAAATGTACATCACAGCCTCTTGCAATATTCAAATATTTATTATTTAGCTGTAGGCCTTTTGTACATGACTTCTATTATGTTGAGGAAGGCTTCTTATATTTTTTAGTTGGCTGAGAGTTTTTTATCTGTTAAACACTGTTATATGCTTTTTTAGCATCTATTGAAATCGAAACAGTTTTTGTCTTTTATTCTCTTTTTATGGTAAAATGCAATGGTTGATTTTCAAATGTAAAACCAATCCCAAACTATTCAGATTAATGCTGATTGTTCACAGTATACTCAGCTTCTTAATACTACTGTAATTGTTGGCTAGTATCTGCTAAATAATTTTCTATATTAATTAAGGGATATTGCTATATGTTTTAAATTACATCTTTGTTATATTTTCATACAGGTTGAGTATCCCTAATCCAAAATGCTTGTGACCAGAAGCATTTGGAATTTCGAATTTTTTCAGATTTTGGAATATTTTTATTCTTAGGTTAAGCATCCTCAATCCAAAAATCTGAACTCCAAAGTGTTCCAATGAGCAGTTCCTCTGAGCATCATGTTGGTGAAAGATTAAAATTTTAGAGAATTTAGGAGTTTGGATTTTCAGATTAGGATGCTCAACCTCTATTATGGTGATGGTGATTTCATAAAATGAGTTTAGAAGGGCTCCTTCCACTTCTGTTTCTTGGAAGAGTTCGTGCAACATTGCTATTTTCTCTTTGAATGTTTGGCAGAGCTATCATTGAAGCCATGAGGGCACGACATTTGCTTTAATTTTATGTTTTAAAATATATATTCTTTAGTTTTTCATTGATATATAATATTTGTACAGATTTCTGAGGTACATTTAAAGTGTTGTTACATGCATATAATGTGTGATGATCAAGTCAGGATCCTTAGGGTATTATTCATCACCTCGAATATCATTCCTGCATATTGGGAACATTTCAAGTCCTCTCTTTCAGCTATTTTAAAATATATAATACATCGGTATTAACTACTGTCCCTTCTTCTAATGGAGAACATTAAAATATATTTTAACTAACTGTATGCTTGTACCCATTAACCAACTTCTCTTCACCCACACTCCACAAACTCACACATCCTGGTCAACCTCTAGTATCTATAATTTCACTCTCTACCTTCATAAGATCAACTTTTACTAGCTCCCACATATGAGAGAGAATATGTGATATTTGTTGTTCTCTGCCTGGCTTATTTCACTTAACATAATGACTTCCAGTTTCATTCATGTCACTGCAAATGACATAATTTTAGTCTTTTTTATGGACACTGTGTGTGTGTGTGTGTGTGTGTGTGTGTATACATACCACATTTTCTTCAACACTTAGGTTGATTCTATATATTTGCTGTTGTGAATAGTGCTGCAATAAACATGAGGATGCAGGTATCTTTTTGAAATATTCATTATTCTTTTTTGGATAAATACCCAGTAGCAGGATGGCTAGATTATAATTATACAAAAGTTCTATGAATAGTTTTTGAGAAATGCGCATACTGCTTTCCTTAGTGGATGTACTAATATACATTCCCACCAATAGTGTATTAGAGTTCCTTTTTCTGCACATCTTCACTGGCATCTGTTATTTTTGTCTTTTAAATAATAACCAGATAATATGATATTGTGATTTTGATTTACATTTTCCAAATAATCACTGATGTTGAGCATTTTTTTTTTTTTTTTTGAGACGGAGTTTCGCTCTTGTTACCCAGGCTGGAGTGCAATGGTGCGATCTTGGCTCACTGCAACCTCCGCCTCCTGGGTTCAGGCAGTTCTCCTGCCTCAGCCTCCTGAGTAGCTGGGATTACAGTCATGCACCACCATGCCCAGCTAATTTTTTGTATTTTTAGTAGAGATGGGGTTTTGCCATGTTGACCAGGATCGTCTCAATCTCTTGACCTCGTGAACCACCCTCCTCGGCCTCCCAAAGTGCTGGGATTACAGGCATGAGCCACTGTGCCCGGCCGAGCATTTTTTGTAATACCTGCTGGCCATGTATGTCTTCTTTTAAGAAATGCCTGTTCATGTCCTTTACCCATTTCTAATTGGATAACTTGTTCTTTTTCCTGTTGAGTTGCTTGGGTCCTTTTTATGCTCTGAATATTAGTCCTTTGTTGAATGAATAGTTTGAAAACATTTTCTCCCATTCAACAGGTTGTCTATTCATGCTATTGATTGTTTTCTTAGCTGTGTAGAAGTTTTTACTTTAATATAATCTGTATATTTGTACATTTTTGGACTTTTACCTGTGCTTTTGATGTTTTAGCCATAGAATCTTTGCCTAGACCAATGTCATAAATTGTTTTCTCTTGTTTCTTCTAGTAGTTTTATATAATTCAGGTCTTATGTTTAAGTCTTTATTCCATCTTGAGTTGATTTTTGTATATAGTGAGATATATGGGTCTAATTTCTTTCTTCTGCATATGGACACCAATTTTCCCAGCAACATTTACTAAAGAGGGTATCCTTTCCACACTGCAAGTTTTTGGCAGACACCTTTGTCAAAGATCAGTTCGCAGTAAATATGTGACTTTAGTTTTGGTTTCTCTATTCTGTTACATTGGTCTGTCTGTTTTTATATGAACACTAAGCTTTTTTGGTTGCTATAGATTTGTAATATATTTTGAAGTCAGTAAGATCCTTCCAGCTTTGTTCTTTTTGGTCAGGATTTCTTTCACTATTTAGACTCTGTTTGGTTCCATGCAAATTGGAAGATAGTTATTTCTATTTCTGGAAAAATGACATTGGTATTTTGATAGAGAGTACACTGAATCTGTAGCTTTCATTGGTAGTATTGTCATTTTAATAACACTAATTCCTCTGATCCATGAGTGTAGGGTGTCTTTCCATTTGTTTGTGTTCTCATCAAATATTTTTATTTTTCAGAGTTTTACAGTTTTTCTTGTAGAGACCTTTCACCTCATTGGTTAAATTTATTCCTAGGTATTTGTGTATGTGTGTTGATTGTAAATGGAAATTCCTTCTTTTTTTTGGCCATAGATTATTTTTTATTGCATATTAGGTTTTGGGGTACATGTGAAGAACATGCAAGATTGTCGCATAGGTACACACATGGCAGTGTGATTTGCTGCCTTCCTTCCCATCACCTATATCTGGCATTTTCCCTATGCCATCTCTCCCCAACTCCCCATCCCCCACTGTCCCTCACCTATTTCCCCCTGACAGACACCAGTGTGTGATGCTCCCCTCCCTGCGTCCATGTGTTCTTATTGTTCAACACTCGCCTATGAGTGAGAACATGCAGTGTTTGATTTTCTGTTCTTGTGTCAGTTTGCTGAGAATGATGGTTTCCAGGTTCATCCATGTCCCTACAAAGGACACAAACTCATCATTTCTGATGGCTGCATAATATTCCATGGTGTATATGTGTCACATTTTCCCTGTCCAGTCTATCATCGATGGGCATTTGGGTTGGTTCCAGGTCTTTGCTATTGGAACTTCCTTCTTAATATTTTTTATCAGCTATTTCATTAAGGTATATAGAAACAATACTAAATTTTAGTTTTTAAGCTTTTTCATTTTATTTTATTTTTAGTTTTTAAGTTCAGGGGTATATGTGGAGGTTTCTTATATAGGAAAACTTGTGTCATGGGATTCTTTTGTACAGATTATTTCATTATCCAGGTATTAAGCCAAGTACCCATTAGTTATTTTTCCTGATCCTCTCCTTTCTCCCACTCTTCACCCTCTGACAGGCCCCAGTGTGTGTTGCTCCCCTCTATAAGAAAGACTACTGAGTTTTCTATGTTGATTTTTGTATCATGAACACTTACCAAATTTGTTTATCAAATCCAGGAGTTTTTTGCTGGAGTCTTTAGATTTTTCTAGATATAAGATTTTTGTCACCCTCAATGAGGAACAATTTGACTTCTCATTTTCCAATTCAGATGGCTTTTACTTATTTTCTTGCCTGATTGCTCCAGCTAGGATTTTTAGTGCTATGTTGGGTAGAAGTGGTGAAAATGGGCATCTTTATCTTGGTTGAGTTCTGAAATGAGAGGCTTTCAACTTTTCCTCATTTAATATGATGTTAGCTGTGGATTTATCATATATAGCCTTAATTATGTTTAAATATATATTTCTTCTAGTTTACTGATAGTTTTTAATATGAACAGATGTTGAATTTTGACAAATGCTTTTACTGGGCATGTTGAAATGTTCATATCATATATGTCCTTCATTCTGTTGTTGTGATGTATCATGTGTATCGATTTGCAGAGGTCTGACCATCCTTGTATCCCTGGGATAAATTCTTCATGATTGTATTGTGTTACCTTTCTGATGTGCTGCTGGATTTGGTTTTCTCATATTTTCTTAAGGATTTTTGTGTCTCTGTTGATCAGGAATATTAGCCTGTAATGTTTGTGGTGGTTGTATTTTTGTCTGGTTTTGGTATAAAGGTAATGGTGGCCTCTTAGAATTTTGGGAGAATGCCATCCTCTACATGTTTTAAAAAATACTTTGAGGAGAATTGATATTAGTTCTTTGAAAGTTTGGTAGAATTTGTCAGTGAAGTCATCCCATCCTGGACTTTTATCTGTTGGGGTAATTTTTATTGCTGAGTCAATATCACTCATCATTCTGTTCAGGTTTTCTGTTTCTTCTTGGTTTAATCTGGTAGGTTGTATATATCCAAGAATTTATCAGTTTCCTGTAGTTAGTGTATAGTTGTTCATAATAGTCTCTGATAACTATTACATGGTATTCGTTATAATGTCTCATTTTCCATTTCTGATATTGTTTATTTGAGTCTTTTTTTTTTTTTTGGTTAGTATAGCTAGCAGTTTATCAATTTTATTTAACATTTTAAAAACCTCAACTTTTTGTTTGTTGATAATTTATGTTGTTTCTTAGTCTCTATTGCATTTACTCGGCTCTGATCTTTACTATTTATTTCCTTCTATTAACTTTGGCTTTGTTTTTTTTTTTTTTTCTTCTTGTTTTGTAGTTTCTTGAGAAGAACTGTAAGATTGTTTATGTAAAATCTTTCTACTTTTTTAATGTAGGCATTTATTGCTATAAACATTACTCTAAACGTTGCTTTTTGCTATATCCCATTGGGTTTGGTATGTTGTATTTTGGTTTTCATTTGTTCCAAAAATGTTTTAAAAACGGTATCATTAACTTCTTCCTTGACCCAATGGCCATATAGGAGGATGTTGTTTAATTTCCATATTTTATATAGTTTCCAAAGTTCCTCCTGTTACTGATGTCTAGTTTTATTATATTGTGGTCTGAAAAGATACTTGTGACTTTGATTTTTAAAAATTTGTTGAGACTTGTTTTGTTTTCTAAAATGTAAACTATCCTGAAGAATATTCCATATGCTGATGATAATAATATGTATTATGTAGCTGTTAAATGAAATGCTCTGGAACTATCTGTTAGGTCCTTTGGGGTAGGTTAAATCCAATATTTCTTTGTTAATTTTCTGTCTAAATGATCTTTCTAATGTTCAGAGTTGGGTGGTAAAGTTCCCAAATACATATAGTCATATAGTATTAGAGTCTGTCGGTCCCTTTAGATCTAATATTTGCTTTATAAATTTGGGTACTCCAGAGTTGGGTTCATGTATAGGTAGAATTGTATCTTCTTACTGAACTGATCTCTATCATTATATAATGACCTTCTCTGTTTCTTTTTACTGCTTTTGACTTAAAATCTGTTTTATCTGATACAGGTATAGCTATTCCTGATCACTTTTGGTTTCTGTTAGCATGGAGTCTCTTTTTTTAATCCCTTTAATTTTATTCTACATGTGTCTTTGCAGGTAGGATGAGTGTCTTATAGGCAGCCTATAGTTGGGTCATATTTTTTTCTTTTATCCATTCAGCCAGTCTGTATCTTTGAAGTGGGCAGGTTTATTCCATTTGCATTCAAGATTGTTACTGATATGTGAGGGCTTATTATTATCATTTCATTTATTGACACCTTTGTTGTTTTCTTCATCCCTGCTTGTCCTTTAGTTCCTTTCTTTCTTACTGTTTATTTATTTTTTTTTTTTGGTTTGGTATTTTTCTATACTGGTAACATTTGAGTCCTTTCTCTTTCTCATTTATGTGTTTTTATTAGCAGTGGTTTTTATACTTTTATGTATTTTTGTGACATAGATATGATCCTTTTATTTCCACGTGTACAGATTCCTCAAGCATTTCTTGTGGGACCACACTAGTGGTGATGAATTACTTTAGCTTTTGCTTGTCTGAGAAAACTTTATTTTTCCTTCCTTTATAAAAAGTAGCTTTGCTGGGTCTAGTATTATTTGCTGGCAGTTTTCTTTCTTAGCACTGAGAATATATTATTTAATTTTCCCCTGGCCTATAACGTTTCTACTGATAAACTCACTTAGTCTGATGGGGGTTCCCTTATTAGTGCCTTTTCTTTTTCTCGTAGATTTTAAAAATGAATTCTCACTTTGTCTTTCACTTTTGATAGTCTGACTACAATGTGCAGTAAAGGGCAGCTTTTTATATTGTATTGGTTTGGGTATCTCTGAACTTCCTGTATCTGAATGTCTAAATCTCTTGCTAGACTTGGGAAATGTCACAATTAATACATTTCTCCCACTTTTGTTTCTTTTCTGCCTTCTGGGACTCTGAAAATTCAAATATTTGGTGGCTTCATGTTGTTCCTTATATCATATAGACACTTTTTTATTCCTCTTAGTATTTGCCTGATTGGGTTCTTTCAAAAGAACATGTGCTCCTTCTCTGGAATAATGCTGTTGCAAAGTCTTCAGGCAGTGCTCCATGTTAGTTTCAAAACCTATGTGTATCATAAGTTGAGGAACTCTTCTATGGCTGGGATTGCAGGGGTCTGTGGTGGGAATGTAGACTGCTGTGGGAGTCACTCACTTACCCTTTCTCCACACTAGGGAGACTTTTTAGTCTCCCAGCCAATATAGCATGAGTAGCCTAGCTCTTTTTCCTCTCCTTTTTGACTTCAGGTGTTCCTGTCTTTCCTCTGTTGAATTCCAGCATTTTTTCTTAGGTGATGTATTCAAAGTGTTATTATTTATTCATTATTTGGTTTGCCTTTGTAGAGGAGGCTAGTACCAGATGCCTTCTTGAAGCAGCACTTCTCTCAAGTTTACTTTATTGAAAGGACGTTTATAACACATTCAATTTTCTTAAGAGACATAAGGATATTTTTATTTTCTCTTTAATATTGTGTCAGTTTTGCATGCTGTGTTTTTTAAGGATTTTTAAAATCTAAGTTGTTAAATTTATTGTCCAATAATTATTTTTCAAATTTGCAAATATAATTTTAATGTCTATGGTATTCTGTATAATGTTCACTCTTTCGTTAATAAAACTGGTAATTTGTGATCTATCCAGCTATGAGTTTATCAATTTTATTATTCTTTCATGGAACCAAATTTCTTAATTATCTCTATTCTTACACTTTTTCTATGTAGAGTTTGCTTTGCATTTAAAGGTTTTAAATCTATCTACATTTATTACAAAGCACTGCTTTGTTGTACCACAGAGACTTTGAGATTGCAAAGATTTTCTAGTTTGTTTTATGTTTCACTTATTTCCTTGTATATTGTTTAGAAATATCTTATTTACTACTGTTACTAAATTTCTTAGTTAAAAATCTTTTCTCTACCAGGCATGGTGGCTTATGCCTGTAATCCCCATAATTTGGGAGGACAAGGCAGGCAGATCACTTGAGGTCAGGAGTTCGGGACCAGCCTGGCCAACATAGTGAATCCCTGTCTCTACTACAAATACAAAAATTAGCTGGGTGTGAGTCTGTGGTGGCATGAATCTGTAGTCCCAGCTACTCCTGAGGCTGAGGCAGAAGAATCACTTGAGCCCTGGAGGTGGAGGCTGCAGTGAGCTGAGATTGCACCACTGCACTCTAGCCTGGGCAACAGAATAAGACTCTTGTCTCAAAAAACAAACAAACAAACAAACAAACAAAAAAAAAAAAAACAAAAAAACTTTTCTCTAGCTTATTGAGTTGAAGATGTAGATTATTTTTTATTTTTAATGATTAATAAGTAATTGCCTTAGAATCTAATAATAAATTATTCTTGAAAACATTTGGCTATTTTAGAAATTACACTTGAAACCAACCTATATTGCATTTATTTTATAGCTCTTGATCATAGCGAGTACTGACATCTCATGAAAACCTTAAAGGCATTTGTCATAATTATGTACAAAATGTAGTAGTTTGAAATAATAAAATTTCAAATTCAGTATATTATCCACTGGGTAAAAAGAGAAGCAGCAATAATTGTATGCAAAATATTTTAAGTATCACTTGTCATGGTATTTTACAGAAAATGTTCATTAAAGCTACTGGCTTGCCCTAGTTATAAACTATCTGCTGTCTATGATTTATTTTCTGTCTCCCACCCTCCCATGCTTTTTATTTGCTACTCAGCCCTTACATCACTTAAATACTCAGTGATTACTGCCATCATCAACTCCTTTTCTTCCAATATGTTGATTTAATTTAGCTTGTGCAGTTCCCAGCTGCATGGTTATTGATAAAATTTTGAAAAAACAAGGATAGGTTTATTTTAGTACTATACAACTGGTAGACACTTTGGAATTTTAAGTTTTTTTTTACAACAATCTGCCAAAAACCTTATTTTTCAACAAGGATTGACATTTCTTCTTCCCAGAATATCTTTAATATTCTAAAACCCACATAGCTTGTAGTTTTTCTGGAAGTTTTACTTTTAGGGTTAAAAAAAGCATACAAAACTCTGCCTGATCATATACATTATCTAATAACAACAGATATTTGTCAGCTATACAACAAAATAACTTGTTAACTTTTAATGTGTTAATTGCTTCTATTTTCATATTTTGTTGGAGTATTACAACTTACTAATTTATGGGTTTTATAATTATATATGGATTATTTCATCATTCCAGTAATCCAAAGAGGTAACCAGGGGAAGATATTATTTATGCTCTATAGATGAAGAAAAATAACAAGCTTAACAGAATGGGTTGTTGAATAAAAATTGAAAATGAATTTTTCTGGTGTATTTGATATTAGAAATATCATTATTCATCAATATTAAAATAAAATAATTATTTGGTATGACTGCTTTTTAAAGTACAGTTTGTGGTGTTCAAAGCTTGGAGGCAGTTAAAGAAAGGATCGCATAAATTGGGAATTCAGAAATCCTTAGATTTCACTCTAATCAGCATTTTAATCTTGCAGAAGAGTTTTTCTTTTTATTCCAACAAATAAAGTGTGTCAGCCAAGTGAGTCATGCATGACATTTTATGTTGCCTTCATTTACTAGTAGAAAGACACTTTTGGACAAGCTTTGCCAGCACCAATAATAGAAAGCCCACACAAAGTATATAACAGACAAACACTAAATCAAGATCTTATGTAGAATCCTGAAGTGTATTTATTTTATATTTTCTCAAGGTAATTAAAAATAAATATGAAAAATACATATAGAAAATAGAAATGATAGGAAAAAAATGAAAGCTACCATTGTACAATCACCTTGTATTTTCCTGGCATATTATTAAAACCATAGTAATAAATTAAATAATAAACTATAATTAAATATTTACTTAATCTTGGCAAAACCAACACATGGTTACATACTTAATAGTTGATGATAAAACAAAATTTCATTAAGTAATATGTTCAAGGTTACATTATTAATTTCTATCAGGATTTAAAACAAATTATTTTTGTCACCAATACCCATGGTGTTTACACTATAGCATATGGGAAAGAGAAGAGGAGGAATTAAATGGAAAGAAAGACAAAGGATATAACTAAAAGCTCTGGTGCAGTGCTAGCCAGCTTTACATATAGTATTTTGTTAGTCATCAGTTCCATTTATTTTTAAGAGTACAAAACTGAGATTCAGAAATGAATAACCATATCCTAGATCAAGAAATTGGCAAAGAATGGAGCTAGTATTTCTAGTCTTACACCTTAAGTCTTTTTCTTCTAAGTTCAAGACCCACTATCCAACTATTAAATCTCTCTACAGTGCCTCAAGTGGCTCAAAATAAATATGCCCTTAATTATCTCATTATCTGTAATTGCTTTCCATCATGGTTGTTTTATCTTGATTAATGAATATTATTACCTACGCAATAATAATAAACATGAGGCCCAGGTAGATTATTTGCCTACCACATTTTTTTTTTTTTTTTTTTTTTTGAGACGGAGTTTCGCTCTTGTTACCCAGGCTGGAGTGCAATGGCGCGATCTCGGCTCACTGCAACCTCCGCCTCCTGGGTTCAGGCAATTCTCCTGCCTCAGCCTCCTGAATAGCTGGGATTACAGGCACGCGCCACTGTGCCCAGCTAATTTTTTGTATTTTTAGTAGAGACGGGGTTTCACCACGTTGACCAGGATGGTCTCGATCTCTTGACCTTGTGATCCACCCGCCTCGGCCTCCCAAAGTGCTGGGATTACAGGCTTGAGCCACCACGCCCGGCCCGCCTACCACATTTTCAGAATGCTGTATTGCATGAGATGATATAATATACAAATCCACGTCTCTCTGACTTACCTATACCATGAAATACGACTAATTTATCTATAAACAGAGGAAAATAAATAAAAATCTATAATCATTATACTTTAAAGTAATAATAGGACAATAGCTAGAATTCACAAGTTGTCTGCTATGTATCAGATACTGTTGTATGCACTTTAAGATTTATTATTAATTTTTGTGTGTCCATGGTAAGTGTATATATTTATGGGATACATGTAATATTTTGATACAGGTATGCAAAGTGTAATAATCACATCATGGAGAATGGAATACCCATCCCTTCAAGCATTTATCCTTTGCTGTACAAACAATCCAATTAAACTCTTTTAGTTATTCTTTTTTATTTTTTATTGTACTTTGGGCTCTGGGGTACATGTGCACATCCTGCATCCTGCAGGATTATTGCATAGGTACATACATGCTATGACGGGTTGCTGTCTCCATCACCCCCCTCCTTGTCACCTACATCAGGCATTTCTCCCAGTGTTATCCCTTCCCATCCTCCACACCCTCATGCTATCCCTCCCCTCCCCTCCCCTCCCCCAAACCCCCCACCTAGCCCAGTGAGTGTTGTTCCCTTCCCTGTGCCCAAGTGTTCTCATTGTTCATCACCCACCTATGAGTGAAAAAATGTGGCATTTGGTTTTCTGTTCTTATGTAAGTTTGCTGAGAATGATGATTTCTAGATTCATCCATGTCTCTACAAAGGACGCAAACTCATCATTTTTTATGGCTGCATAGTATTCCATGGTGTATATGTGCCACATTTGCCTTGCCCAGTCTATCATTTATGGTCATTTGGGTTGGTTCTAGGTCTTTGCTATTGTAAACAGTGCTTCAAGGAACATAAGTATGCACCTGTCTTTATAATAGAATGATTTATAATCCTTTGGATATATACCCAGTAGTGGGATTGCTGGGTCAAATGGAATTTCTATTTCTAGATCCTTGAGGAATTGCCACACTGTCTTCCACAATGGTTAAACTAATTTACACTCCCACCAACAGTGTAAAAGTGTTTCTTTTTCTCCACATCCTCTCCAGCATCTTGTCTCCAGATTGTTTAATGATCACCGTTCTAACTGGTGTGAGATGGTATCTCAATGTGGTTTTGATTTGCATTTCTCTAACGACAAATGATGATTAGCATTTTTCCATGTTTATTGGCTCCATAAATGTATTCTTTTGAAGTGTCTGTTTGTATCCTTTGCCCACTTTTGAATGGGTTTGTTTGTTTCCTTCTTGTAAATCTGTTTTAGTTTTTTGTAGATTCTGGATATTAGCCCTTTGTCAGATGGTAGATTGCAAATTTTTTTCCCATTCTGTTGGCTGCAGGTTCACTCTAATGATTGTTTCTTTTGCTATGCAGAGCTCTTAAGTTTAATTAGATCTCATTTGTCTATTTTGGCTTTCTTTGCCATTGCTTTTGGTGTTTTAGTCATGAAGTCCTTGGCTGTGCCTATGTCCTGAATGGTGTTGCCCAGGTTTTCTTCTAGAATTTTTATGGTGTTAGTTCTTATGTTTAAATCTTTAATCCATCAGGAGTTAATTTTTGTATAAAGTGTAAGGAAGGGGTCCTGTTTCAGCTTCCAGCCTATGGCTAGCCAGTTTTCCTAATACCATTTATTAAACAGGGAATCCTTTCCCCATTGTTTGTTTTTGTCCAGTTTGTCAAAGATCAGTTGGTTGTAGATGTGTGGCATTGTTTCTAAGGCCTCTGTTCCATTCCATTGGTCTATATCTCTGTATTGGTACCAGTACCATGCTGTTTTGATTACTGTTGCTTTGTAGTATAGTTTGAAGTCAGGTAGCATGATGCCTCCAGCTGTGGTCTCTTTGCTTGGGATTGTCTTGGCTATGCCAGCTCTCTTTTGGTTCCATATGATGTTTAAAGTGGTTTTTTTCCAGTTCTGTGAAGAAAGTCAATGGTAGCTTGATAGGGATAGCACTGAATCTATAAATTAGTTTGGGCAGTATGGCCATTTTCACAATATTGATTCTTCCTAACAATGAACATGGAATGTTTTTCCATCTGTTTGTGTCCTTTCTTATTTCCTTAATCAGTTGTTTGTAGTTCTCCTTGAAGAGATCTTTTACATACTTTGTCAGTTGTATTCCTAGGTATTTTATTCTCTTTCTAGCAATTGTAAATGGGAGTTCACTCATGATTTGGCTCTCTGTTTGTTTATTGTTAATATATAAGAATGCTTGTCATTTCTGCACATTGATTTTGTATCCTAAGTCTTTGCTGAAGTTGCTTATCAGCTGAAGGTTTTGAGCTGAGATGATGGGGTCTTGTAAATATACAATTTTGTTGTCTGCAAATATGGACAATTTGACTTCCTCTTTTCCTAACTGAATGCCCTTTATTTCTTTTTCTTGCCTAATTGCTCTGGCTAGAATTTCCAATACTATATTGAATAGGAGTGTTGAGAAAGGGCATCCTTGCCTAGTGCCAGTTTTTAAAGGGAATGCTTCTAGTTTTTGCCCATTCACTATGATATTGGCTGTGGATTTGTCATAAATAGCTTTTATTATTTTGAGTTATGTTCCATCAATACCTAGTTTATTGAGAGTTTTTAGCATAAAGGGCTGTTGAATTTTGTCTAAGGTCTTCTATGCATCTATTGAGATAATCATGTGGGTTTTGTCTTTGGTTCTGTATATGTGGTAGATCACGTTTATAGACTTGTGTATGTTGAACCAGCCTTGTATCCCAGAATGAAGCCTACTTGGTAGTGGTGGATAAGCTTTTTGATGTGCTGTTGCAATCAGTTTGCCATTATTTTATTGAAGATTTTTGCATCAACATTCATCATGTATATTGGTCTGTAGTTTTCTTTTTTAGTCATGTCTCTGCCTGGTTTTGGTATCAGGATGATGTTGGTCTCATAGAAAGAGTTAGGGAGGATTCCCTCTTTTTGTATTGTTGAATAGTTTCAACAGGAATGGTACCATCTCTGCTTTGTACGTCTGGTAGAATTCAGCTGTGAAGCCATCTGGACCTGGACTTTTGTTCATTGGTAGGCTATTAATTGCTGCCTTGACTTCAGACCTTGTTATTGGTCTATTCAGGGTTTCAACTTTTTCCTGGATTAGTCTTGGGAGTGTGCAAGTGTCCAGGAATTCATCCATTTTTTCCAGGTTTACTGGTTTATGTGCATAGAGCTGTTTGTAGTAATCTCTGATGGTAGTTTGTATTTCCAGGGAATCGGTGGTGATCTCCCCTTCATCATTTTTAATGCATCTATTTGATTCTTCTCTCTTTTCTTTTTTTTTTAGTCTAGCTAGTCGTCCATCTACTTTGTTGATTTTTTCAAAAAACCAGCTCCTGGATTTATTGATTTTTTTGAAGGGTTTTTTTTTGTGTCTCTATCTCCTTCAGTTCTGCTCTGATCTTAGATATTTCAGGTCTTCTGCTTGCTTTTGAGTTTTTTTTTTTTTTTTTTTTTTTTTTTATCTTGCTCCTCTAGCTCTTTCAATTTTGACAATAGGGTGTTGATTTCATTCTTTTCTTGTTTCTCATGTGGGCATTTATTGCTTGCTATAAATTTCCCTCTAGACACTGCTTTAAATGTGTCCCAGAGATTCTAGTACTTTGTGTCTTCGTTCTTATTGGTTTTAAAGAACATTTTTATTTCTGCCTTCATTGTTTATCCATTTGTCATTCAGAAGCAAGTTGTTCAGTTGCCATGTGATTGTGTTGTTTTGAGTGCTTTTCTTAATCCTGAGTTCTAATTTTGTTGTGCTGTGGTCTGAGTGACTGTTGGTTTTGATTTCCGTTCTTGTGCATTTGTCGAGGAGTGATTTATTTCCAATTATCTGGTCAGTTATTGAGATTCTGGTACGTTGTATCTTTGTTCTCATTGGTTTCAAAGAACATCTTTATTTCTGCCTTCATTTCATTATTTATCCAGTCAATATTCAAGAACCAGTTGTTAAGTTTCCATGTAGTTGTGTGGTTTTGAGTGAGTTTCTTAATCCTGAATTCTAATTTGATTGCACTGTGGTCTGAGAGATTGTTTATTATGATTTCTGTTCTTTTGCATTTGCTGAGGAGTAATTTATTTTCAATTATGTGGTCAGTTTTAGAGTAAGTGCAATGTGGTGCTGAGAAAAATGTGTATTCTGTGGATTTGGGGTGGAGCATTCTGTAAATGTTTATTAGGTCCACTTTGTCCAGATCTGCATTCAAGTCCTGGATATCCTTGTTGACTTTCTGTCTCATTGATCTGTCTAATATTGTCAGTGGAGTGTTAAAGTCTCCCACTATTATTGTGTGGGAGTCTATGTCTCTTTGTAGGTCATTAAGAACTTGCTTTATGTATCTGAGTGCTCCTGTATTGGGTGCATATATATTTAGGATAGTTAGCTCTTCTTGCTGCATTGATCCTTTTACCATCATATAATGCCCTTCATTGCCTCTTTTGATCTTCGTTGGTTTAAAGTCCGTTTTATTAGAGACTGGGATTCCTACCCCGGCTTTTTTTTTCTTTGCTCTCCATTTACTTGGTAAATCTTCTTGCATCCCTTTATTTTGAGTCTGTGTGAGTCTTTGCACATGAGCTGGGTCTTATGATACAGCACACCAATGGGTCTTGACTTTTTATTCAGTTTACCACTCTGCATCTTTTGATTGGGGCATTTTGGCCATTTACATTTAATGTTAATATTGTTATGTTTGAATTTGATCCTGCCATTTTGTTACTGGCTGGTTATTTTGCCCATTAGTTGACATGGTTTCTTCATTGTGTTGTTGTTCTTTACCTTTTGGTACATTTTTTGCAGTGGCTGGTACTGGTTGTTCCTTTCCATGTTTAGTACTTCCTTCAGGAGCTCTTGTAAGTCAGGTCTTGTAGTGATGAGGTCTCTCAGTAATTGCTTGTCCGTAAAGGATTTTATTTCTCCTTCACTTATGAAGCTTAGTTTGGCCATATATATAATTCTGGGTTAAAAGTTCTTTTCTTTAAGGATGTTGAATATTGGCCCTCCACTCCATTCTAGCTTGTAGAGTTTCTGCCAAGAGATCCGCTGTGCATCTGATGGTCTTCCCTTGGTGAGTGACTTGACCTTTCTCTTTGGCTGCCCTCAGGGTTTTTTCCTTCATTTCAACCCTGGTGAATCTGATGATTATGTGCCTTGGGATTGCTCTTCTTGAGAAGTATTTTTGTGATGTTCTCTGTATTTCCTGGATTTGAATTTTGGTCTGCCTTGTTAGGTTGAGGAAGTTCTCTTGGATAATATTCTTAAGAGTATTTTCCAGCTTGGATTCATTCTCTCCATCACATTCAGATATGCTGATTAAGTGTAGATTAGGTATTTTCACATAATCCCATAGTTCTTGGAGGCTTTGTTCATTTCATTTCTTTTTTTTTTTAATTTTTATTGCATTATAGGTTTTGGGGTACATGTGCAGAATGTGCAAGATAGTTGCATAGGTACACATATGGCAGTGTGTTTTGCTGCCTTCCTCCCCTTCACCCACACTTGGCATTCATCCCCAGGCTATCCCTCCCCAGCCCCCCCCGCTGTCCCTCCCCCATTCCCCCCAATAGACCCCAGTGTATAGTAGACCGCCTCTCTGTGTCCATGTGTTCTCATTTTTCTCACCCACCTATGAGTGAGTATATGCGGTATTTTTTTTTCTGTTCTTGTGTGAGTTTGCTGAGAATGATGTTCTCCAGATTCATCCATGTCCTTACAAAGGACACAAACTCATCATTTTTTATTGCTGCATAATATTCCATGGTGTATATGTGCCACATTTTCCCAGTCCAGTCTATCATCGTTGGGCATTTGGGTTGGTTCCAGTTCTTTGCTATTGTAAACAGTGCTGCAATGAACATTCGTGTGCATGTGTCCTTATAGTAGAATGATTTATAGTCCTTTGGATATATACCCAGTAATGGGATTGCTGGGTCAAATGGAATTTCTATTTCTAGGTCCCTGAGGAATCGCCACACTGTCTTCCACAATGGTTGAACTAATTTACACTCCCACCAACAGTGTAAGAGTGTTCCTATTTCTCCACATCCTCTCCAGCATCTGCTGTCTCCGGATTTTTTAATGATCGCCATTCTAACTGGCGTGAGATGGTATCTCAATGTGGTTTTGATTTGCATCTCTCTAATGACCAGTGATGATGAGCATTTTTTCATATGTTTGTTGGCCTCATGTATATCTTCTTTTGTAAAGTGTCTGTTCATATCCTTTGCCCATTTTTGAATGGGCTTGTTTGTTTTTTTCTTGTAAATCTGTTTGAGTTCTTTGTAAATTCTGGATATCAGCCCTTTGTCAGATGTGTAAACTGCAAAGATTTTTTCCCATTCTGATGGTTGCCGATTCACTCTAGTGACTGTTTCTTTTGCCGTGCAGAAGCTGGGGAGTTTGATTAGGTCCCATTTGTCTATTTTGGCTTTTGTTGCCAATGCTTTTGGTGTTTTGGTCATGAAGTCCTTGCCTACTCCTATGTCCTGAATGGTTTTGCCTAGATTTTCTTCTAGGGTTTTTATGGTGTCAGGTCTTACGTTTAAGTCTTTAATCCATCTGGAGTTAATTTTAGTGTAAGGTGTCAGGAAGGGGTCCAGTTTCTGCTTTCTGTACATGGCTAGCCAGTTTTCCCAACACCATTTATTAAATAGGGAATCCTTTCCCCATTGCTTGTTCACTCTTTTTTTCTCTAAGCTTGCCTTCTCATTTTATTTCATTGATTTGATCTTCTATCTTTGATACCCTTTCTTCTGCTTGATGGATTTGGCTGTTGAAACTTGTTATGCCTTGTGAAGTTCTCATGTTGTGTTTTTCAGCTCTATCAAGTCATTTAAGTTATTCTCTAAGCTGGTTATTCTAGTTCTTCTCTAAGCTGGTTTTTCTTTGTCTAAACTTTTTTCAAGGTTTTTAGTTTCATTGCATTGGGTTAGAACATGTTCTTTTAACTAAGAGAAGTTTGTTATTACCCACCTTCTGAAGCTGGCTTCTGTCAATTTGTCAAACACATTCTGTCTTGTTTTGTTCCCTTGCTAGTGAGGAGTTGTGATCCCTTGGAGGAAGAGAGGCATTCTGGTTTTGGGTGTTTTCATCCTTTTTGTGCTGGTTTCTTCCCATCTTCATGGATTTATCTCCCTTTGATCTTTGAAGTTGGTGATTTTGGGAGGAATCTCTGAGTGGACATCCTTTCTGTTGAGGTTGGAGCTATACCTTTTTTGGTCTGTAGAGGCGCTGCTGGGCTGCCTCAGATTTAGTCAGGCTGCTGGGTAGGTGGTCCTCTCCTGGAGTTTGTGTGCAGGTGAGATTAGCCCCACCTTCCCAATGGCATCTCTCCTTCCCCGAGCTCAGTATTCCCAGTTGGGGTCAAACTGGTATATTCACTGCCAAGATCTCGTGTGTGTGGGCTTCACTTTGAGTTTTGTGGGGGTGGGGCCTGCCAGATCTTTTGGCCTGTTTCCCTGCTTTCAACTCTGCCTCTTTCTGTGGAACAGGTAGTTCCATCCTGCTGGCATTAGTCCAAACTTCCACCTAGGTCCGTGCCAACAACTTATGGCACCAGGCGGGAGCCGTCACTCAGATTTGTAATTGACAATGCACGGTGCCCCTCAGTCTGGCAGGGCTCTCATGGATGTGGGTTGCAGGAGGGATGAGGAAAGCACAGGATCCAAATTGGAGCACTGAGGGAGTGAAGTCCCAACCTTACAAGCTGGCTGCACATTCCAGGTGGGTACGTGCTTTGCCCCGTCTCGGTTTGCCTCCCTGGATAGCTCTTGCCCTGCTTCAGCTCCTTCCCTGGACTGTTTTTAGTGTCATACCAATCCCCCTGAAATGAACCCAGCACCCTACTTGGAATAGTGAAGTCTTCCAGCTGTCTGTGTCTCATTCGCTGGGAGCTGCATTCCAGTGTTTCCTCCTCTTGGCCATCTTGGCATGCAACCTCCAGTTACTCTTAAATATACAATTTAATATTGATGATAGTCATCCTGTTTTTCTATCAAATCTTAGGCTTCATTCATTCTTTCTATTATTTTTGTACCCATCAACCATATCTACCACCCCCCAAACTACCCACTGTCCTTCCCAGCCTCTGTTCACCATCCTCAACTCTTTATGTCCATGAGTTCAATTGCTTTGATTTTTATATCCCCAAATAAGTGAGAACATGTGATTCTTGTTTTTCTATGCATGGCTTATTTCATTTAACATAATCTCTACTTCCATCCATGTTGTTACAAATGACTGGATTTCATTCTTTTTTGTGGTGAACTAGTCCTCTATTGTGTATATGTACTATATTTTCTTTACATGTTCATCTGTTGATGGACACTTAGGTTGCTTCCAAATCTTAGCTATTGTAAACAGTGCTACAACAAATATGGGATTGCAGACATCTCTTTGATATACTGATTTTTCTTTGGGGTCTATGCCCACCAGTGTGATTATTAGATCATATGGCAGCTCTATATTTAATTTTTTGAGGAACCTCCAAACTGTTCTCCATAGTGGTTGTTTTACTTGACATTCCCAACAACAGTGTATGGGGGTTCCCTTTTCTCTCCATTCTTGACTGTTATGGCTCATCTTTTAGATATAAGTCATTTTAACTGGATTAAAATATCTCATTGTAGTTTTGATTAAATTTCTCTAATCAATGAGGTTGAGCACCTTTGTATATGCCTGTTTGTCATTTGCATGTTTTCTTCTAAGAAATGTCTACTTGAATCTTTTGCCCATTTTTGATCTAATTATTAGATGTTTATTAGATGTTTACCTACTGCATTATTTGAGCTCTTTATATATCCTGGTTATTAATCTCTTGTCAGATGAATAGTTTGTGAATATTTTCTTCCATTCTGTGGGTTGTCTCTTCACTTTGTTGATTGTATTCTTTGCTGTGCAGAAACTTTTCAACTTGATGTGATCCCATTTTTTATTTTTCCATTGGTTCCCTGTACTTGTGGGGATTTGTTCAAGAAACGTTTGCCCAGATTAATGTCCTGGAAACTTTCCTCAGTATTCTCTTTTCTTTTCTTCCCTTCCCTTTCTTTTTCTTTCTTTTTTTTTCTTGTCAAGGTCTTACTCTGTTGCCCAGGCAGGAGTGCAGTGGTAGAATCATAGCTCACTGCAGTATTGATCTCCCAGGCTGAAACAATCCTCCCTCCTCAGACTCCTGAGTAGCTGAGACTACAGTCACATGCCATCATGCCCAACTAATTTTTGTATTTTGTAGAGACAAAAATCTCACCATATTTCCCAGGCATATGGTAGTATGTTTTCTTGTAGTAGTTTCATGGTTGGAGGTCTTAGGTTTAAGTTTTTAATTGATTTTGATTTGATTTTTGTACATGGTGAGGGATAATGATCTAGTGTCATTCTTTTGCTTATGGATATCAATTTCCTGGCACCAATTATTAAAAAGACTGTCGTTTTCCCACTGTATGTTCTTGGAACCCTTGTTATAAAAAATGAGTTTACAGTAGGTGTGTGGATTTGCTTCTGAGTTCTCTATCTGTTCCATGGTCTATGTTTCTGTTTTTACACCAGTACCATACTGTTTTGTTTACTATAGCTTGGTAGTATAAGTTGAAACCAGGTAATGTGATTCCTCCAGTTTTTTTCTTTTTGCTTAGGATAGCATTGGCCATACTGAGAACCTGGGATTCCATATAAATTTTAGGATTTTTTTTCTATTTCGGTGAAGAATGCCATTGGTATTTTGATAGGGATTGAATTTAATCTGTAGACTGGTTTGGGTAGTATGAATGTTTTAACAAGATATTATGCTTGTAATCCATTAACATGGAATCTCTGTCAATTTTTTGGTGTACTCTTCAATTTCTTTCATCACTGTTTTATAGTTTTTATTGCAGAGATCTTTCATCCTTTGTTTAAAATGATTTCTAGGTTTTTAATTTTATATGTGGCTATTGTAAATGGGATTATGTTTTTTTATTTCTTTTCAGATTGATTACTATTGGCATATAGAAATGTTACTGGTTTTTATATGTTGATTTTGTATCCTGCAAATTTACTGGATATGTTTGTCAGCTCCAATATGTTTCTTATGAAGTCTTTAGGTTTTTCCAAATATAAGATCATATCATTTCCAAACAAGGATAATTTGACTTCTTTCTATCCAATTTAGATATCCTTTATTTCTTTCCATTGTCTGATTCCTCTAGATAGAACATCCAGTACTATGTTTAACAACAGTGGTGAAAGTGGACATCTTTGTCATGTTTCAGATCTTAGGGGAAAAGCTTCCAGTTTCTCTCCTTTCAGTATGATGCAAGCTGTGGGTCTGTCATAAGTGGCTGTTATTAAGTTGAAATATTTTTTATACCCAGTTTTTTTAGGGTTTTTATCATTGAATTTTACCCAGTGTTTTTCAGCATCAATTGAAATACTCATATGTTTTTTATCCATCGTTCTGGTGATACAGTGTAACATTAATTGTTTTATGTGCATTGAACCATCCTTGCATCATAGGTATAAATCCCACATGGTCATGATAAATGACCTTTCTATGTTTACGAATTTAGTTTGATAGTATTTTGTTGAGGATTTTTGCATGAATACTTATCAGATATATTTGCCAGTAGTTTCCCTTTTTTGTGTTTGTCTGGTTTCGTATCAGGGTAGTATTGTAGAATAAGTTTGGAAGTATTCTCTCTTCCTCTATTTCTCAGAATAGTTTGAGTAGGATTGGCATTAGTTCTTACAATCACAGAGAAAGTGAACAGTAAGGAGGCACATCTTATATGGCGGTAGCAGGAGGAAGAGAGAGACACACTTTTAAGTGACCAGATCTCATGAGAACTCAGTCACTATCACAAGGATAACAACAGGGAAATCCACCCCCATGATCCAGCCACCTCCCACCAGGCCCCTCCTCCAACACTGAGGATTACAATTCGACATGAGATTTAGGTGAGGACATGAATCCAAACCATATCACAGAGTTTTAACCAAACATACTTCTCAGGTAAAAGGTACTTAAATTCAACAAGTGACATACTGTAGACAGTTCATCTAAATTCAAAGTTCAGCTGCATAGCTGTATATCCCACTAGAATGTTAACTTTATGAAAGCAGAACATGTGTCTACCTTATTTTTTACTGTCTTTCTATTGTCTAGAACAGCACCTGGTGAAAAGTGTCTTTCAAATCCATATTTCATGCTTTTTTTTTGAATGCTGACTATTGAATTATGTAACCACTGGTAGAAGGTATTTCACATGCCATGCTCTTGTGATCAAACAGACAAAATAAACAACAAAAGAACTATTTGCCAGTTATTTTCTAGTCTTCACATTCTCTTTGAGAAAAATTGTTATAAAAGCAGATGGGAACAATCAAATGTGAAGCCCTCAATTGTTTCCTACCCATTTCCTCTTTTCTCATTCTTTTACTGACAGCTGGCACCGAGACAAGCTCATCAAATAATAAACAAACACATTGGTACATAAAGTCACATACAAATTTTGGGCTACATGGTATAAACATTTAATAATGATATATTTTTGCCTTTGTACAGCTTGTAAATAGATCTTACAGACATCATCACAGAGATAAGAAAAGTAAGGTGCTGTCTTCTCCAATCTTTTTTTTTTTTAAATTTAGGCTGGGTTCGGTGGCTTATGCCTGTAATCCCAGCACTCTGGGAGGCCAAGGTGGATGAATCACCTGAGGTCAGTAGTTCAAGACCAGTATGGCCAACATGGCGAAAATCCATCTCTACCAAAAATACAAAAAATTAGCTGGGTGTGGTGGCACACCCCTGTAATTCCAGCTGTTTGGGAGGCTGAGGCAGGAGAATTGCACCAACCCAGGAGGCAGAGGTTGCGGTGAGCCAAGATGGCACCACTGTACTCCAGCCTGGATGACAGAATGAGACTCTGTCTAAAAAAAAAAAAAATTAGGCGACAGAAACCACTATGTACTGGTATAATTACCTTAGAAGAAAACAACAAATTAAATATCAGTCAGAGTAGTTAGTAGTCCCAGGAGTGATGCTGCTCAGTTCATACAGTTCTGAAAGGGTAGAGGGGAAGCATGCAGAGATCCACAAGGGAACACATAGTTCTCCCGCATTCCCATAGCATTTCCGGCTGTGTTCCTGGGTATGTGGGAGATACAGAAGTATATGCATTCTTAGTTGAAATAAACCACATAATACCCCAGGAACCCCATAACCTAAAGCACTAGTAGACTGGTATCTGGTCAGAGGCTCGAGTAAACCTAAAGACATGGGACGGAAGGGAGCATTTTGCTCCTTTCTCTATACATTGAAGGGTACTCAGACTCTCAGGTTGAAAATCAGAGATCAAATATATGAATATGTATTTGGAAACAAGCATAATGGCTATTGAGAGTTTTAAAACAGATTATATTTTGCATTAAAAATTTATAGATTTACTATGAATATACTATTAGTAATAATAATTGTGAGCTATAAAGTCCCTATGTAAATAGTCTTATATGCTAACATACATTATACTGCAAGATAAAGAGGTGATTAGCCCTCTAAATTCCTAAATTTTATTTATATTTATAGAAAGATATGTTATTGTGTTATAATATTATTCCACAGCCCACCCTTTTCCCAGAGTCTCTCTTCCACCTCTGGCACACACACACCATATAGCTCATGTAATTTCTATGTTGTATTTTTTGAAACAGACATATGATACATCAATTTTAAACTTAATTATCATGGCCTTAGAGCTGACAAGCATTGCATTGTTCATACTTTATTTAACTGGAATTTAAATTCAACTGCTTCTAATTGAAAGTAAAAATCCAGTGACTTTAGGTTTTTATTAGACATATTTTATGCCCATAAATACATTTAAATGATACTATCACAAGTTCATTATCTGACACTTTCCTTCTTCAACACATTTTAAAAATAAGGTGATGACAGTGCCTTCCATGAGGGTAAGATTTATTTTGAACATATGAATCACAAATATTTATAAAGGATTTTCTTAGAATATCCATATTATGTCTTACAATATGGAATCAAAATGTAAGGTAATTATTTCCAAATTTTGAGATAGGTCACTATATTTTCCAGAAGTGAGATTATTAAAAATGTGATTTCCATGTAGTTAAGCAGTAGAAAAAAACAGAACTAAGCAACCTTTTTAATTTAGAATATTTGTAGGCCTTGCTTGTTACAACAATTATTTAGATTTTTTTTTCTTCATTGAGATAGCTATCATGGGAATATTTCACCTAAATTTGTTTGTAGTGAGAAAAGTCATGCACTAAGGAATTTGGGAAGAAACAATTGATTTCCTTGCCATTTGATTTAAAATAAGCCCTTGAATATGACTGAGCAATTCTGCACTAAAGAACATATGAAAAGACTAGTGAGGGGATTGTCACAAATATCTGCATTTGCCAAGTTAGAACTGTGCTAAGAATATTAACTCTATTAATTCACTGGATCTCCAAATCAGTCCTGAAAATGGAATGGATTTGCCCATTTTAAAACATAAAATTAAGGCTTAGTTTATTTCATACCTTCTCCAAGGTCAAGTGGTTATAAAAACATAGCTGGAATTCAAGTACAAGTTCTGACAATCCCAGAACACTTTCTACCATGCCATAGCCATCTGCTCATATGAATTGCTAACATATCCCTGGGAACTAGGACTATTAAAGTAGAGTTGCTTAAAGTATTTTGCTTTCCAAAATTAACCGACAGGATAGAATCATTTTTTATTAGACTGTACATGAAAATGTCTTTTCCAAATCGTACACCACCAACGGGAAGCCTGCAGAAATTAATAATTGTGCCAGCTATCAATCTTTTCATGCATAAAATTCAAAATTTTTAACTTTGCCTACAGATGAAATGTCATTTTATAAAAAGCTAATAATATGTATCTACAAGTTTTCCAATGAGCCAGTAGCAGACTGCAAAAGTTAAAATTGTGTATATTAAAATCATTTGAACATAGCATGAAACTACATAGTTTATTTGAACTGTGTTAAATATCAGTGCAATCTAGTTTTACAATGAACCAGTGGCTTTCGAAGTCATAAAATTATGGGTAATTTAAATAGTATTAGAGCTTATCCTGACATACCTAATTACATAGGTAAGAATACTGAGGGCTGGAGAGGGAAGCAAATTGCTCCTGCCTAGGTGGAAGTGGAGTTAATGTGCAACCTCTTTTTCTTTCCCTTTCAGCCATGAGATTTTTTAGTACTTTATTTTAAATTCTCACTCTGTGTCTGAAGTTGTCCAAGGATTATTCATTTATTTATGTAAGTCTATTATGATTCATTCCAGAAAATAATTGATATAGCTTATAAATTTTAAAAAATGGAATGAACTTTAAAACTAGGAATGAAAGAAATCAAAGCAAGACCAATTATGGTGGGGCACAACTGTAGTCCCAGCTACTTGGGAGACTGAGGCAGGAGGACTGCTCAGGCCCAGGAGTTTGAAGCTGCAGTGAGACATGATCATGCCACTGTAGTCTACCCTGGGCTACAGAGTGAGACTCTGTCTTTGAAAATAAAACTAAACTAAAAAACCAACCAAACAAAAAGCAAGGATTGAGTTAAGATCAAATGGACCTAGGAATGAGGCAACCAAAACATGAAAACATATATATATATATATTATTATTTTAAATTAGCTTTCAGTTTGGCTCTAAGCTTTGTGGCAAAAATACAAAAAATAAAATTTGATCCAGGATGCAAGTTACTGTCACCTACAAGACCAAAGAAACCATCATTCTAGAGAAGGATGCTTGCTTCTGCAGGTAATGATATTCAGGATCTGATTGGCTCTAGCTTAAACCATGCAATGTGATGCATTTGTAAACAGGTCTTCTCAACCTTGGGTCCAGTGAGGTCACATTGATATTTTGAAGTCAGACACTGTGGAAGAATTTACACCATGGGAATTGGTAAATTCTACACAGAAGGGATTTTTGTCCCCTAGAAAGCTAGTTGTCAAATGTTGACCAGCACATCACTACGTAAAAGTCTTTCCAGGACACATACAGACACACATATTAGGCCTGTCTTATAATAGCTCTCAATGTAGGCATGATACTTCAAGGATACAATTCAGTGAAAAATATGTGCCTGCCAATGAATTGTAGTCTGGATAACCTGATCTTGGTTAGTAGGAGTTAATCAAATTATATATTTTATATTATATGAGAAAAGTAATGGACAACTTATACTTCTTTACATATTTCTTTCTCTAAGCTGAATATCAATCAATATTAGAAGCAGTTAATTCAAGATAGTAGTCTCTGACAATTAGCTGGAACCTAACTACATTGTTATTTAAATTTAGATCCATATGCCTCTAATAATAATAAGCTGAGAGAATAAAGGCACCTTAAAAGGATAAGACATCAAGGCTTTCTTGCCCCTTATTCTCTCCTGGTTTATTTCTACTCTTTTAAATTGAATACTGAAGTCCTTGCACTCAACTAAATCAGAACTGGAAAAGAAAAGGTGTTACATAAACCTAGAAAACAAGCAAATAAATTAACTTTAATTTTTTAAAGAGCTTTCTTAACTGCATAAAATTGTGTTGATCTTGACAAAGACACCTGGTGAGATTATGTCTAGCAGGGACATATGTGGCTCCTTGCTGTGTGTTATCAGTACTTCATCTCTTTGTGTTAGCTAATTCTCAATTAATACTATGTGGGTCTATGGTCAACTCATATGTTTGTGTGTGTGTGTGTGTGTGTGTGTGTACACACATATATTTACTGTATCATATATTAATCATAAATGTACACATAAGTTTCTAGGTTTGAAATACTATTCTACACTTTAGACATAATAGATTATACTGTATTAAATTTGAAGATCATTACATCCATGTTCTGTGATGAATGACTATTAACTTTGCGTTCTGATCTGAGTGCCATGAAATTCTGAGTTCTCACCTGTCAATTCTATAGGGCAAATGCAGCCTATTTCACTCCCATAACATCTTTTATTCATGAATAATTGTGTATCAAATGAAACTTATAAAAGTAGGTGTCATCTTGTGCTCCAAAGGACACAATCTCAAAAGTGAAAAACACAAGAGAATGGGAGAAAATATTTGCAAATCCTGTATCTGATAAGGGATTTGTATCTAAAATATATAAGTAACTTACAACTCAATAAAAAAATAGATATATAATTAAATTTAAAAATAGGCAAAAGATCTGAATATTTCCTCAATGAGATATACAAATGGTCAAAAGCAAATGAAAAAGTGTTCCACAACAGTAGTCATCAGAGTAATGTAAATCAAAACCACAGTGAGATACCACTTTGTGCACACTAGCCTGGATATAATCAAAAAGACAAATAATAACAAATGTATTGGAGATGATGTACAAAATTGGAACTCTCATACACTGCTGGTAGAAATATGAAAAGATTCAATCACTTTGGAAAAGTCTGACAATTCTGCAAAGATTAAAAATACAGTTACCTCATATATCAGCAATTTCACTTCTAAATATCTATTCTCAATAGGAATAGAAACACAAGTTACCACAAAAACTCATATATGAATATTCATAACAACATTACTTATAATGGCCAAAATGTGGAAACAAATGTTTATCAACTGAACAACTGATTAAAAATGTGGTATATCCATACAATGGAATATTATTCAATAAAAGGAAATGAAGTACGGGTGCATGTTATGACATAGATGAAACTTGAAAATATTATGCTAATGAAAGAAGCCAGTTGCAAAAGAGCATATATTGTAAGATTCTATTCATATGAAATATCCAGAAAGGAAACATATAAGGCAGGAAGTACATTTGCTCTTGCCTCGGACTGGAGATGTTGAGTGTTAAATGGAGAGTCACTGCTAATGTCTAGAAGGTTTATTTTTTGGGTGATGAAATGTGATAAAATTGATTTCAATTTTGTTTGTACCCCTCTGAGTACATACTCTCGCCTGTAATCCTAGCCCTTTGGGAGGCCGAGGTGGGTGGACCACCTGAGCTCAGGAGTTTGAGACCAGCCTGGGAAACATGGTGAAACACCTGTATCTAGTAAAACCAAGAAAATAAAATATTTAGGCATGGCAGCACATGCCTGTAGTCACAGCTACTCCGGAGGCTGAGGCAGGAGAATTGCTTGAACCCAGGAGGCAGAGGACGCAGTGAGCCAAGATTGTGCCACTGCACTCCAGCCTGAGTGACAGAATGAGACACTGTCTCAAAAAAGTAAATAAAACAATAAAAGTTATAGATACTAAAAACTACTGAAAAATATCATTTAAGTGTATGAACTGTGTGGTATGTGGATTGCATCTCAATAAGGTGTGTGGGTGTGTATGTGTGTATGTGCACTATATATATATGGTGTGTATGTATATATATACACTATATATACACACCTATACACATACACACTCAAATCAGAGCTGGGGAAGAAAAACTGTGTGTATATGTTACACACACACACACACACACACGCACACACACACCATATATATAGTTCACAAACACAGAACTTTATATACACATACACATACAAAGTTCCATGGATTATTGGTAGTACTACATATATATAGTACATGTAGTTATATATAATAGTAATGTAATAGTACTGCCAATCATTCATGGAACTTATCTTCACTATCACTGCTATTCAACTTAATTTGAACCATTATGTTTCTGAGTCATTATGTTGCATGTAAGAGTATAGGACTACATATATATATATATAGTACATGTAGTTGTATGCAATAGTATATGTAGTATACATATATATATATGAAGTACTACCAATCATCAATCATCTATGGAACTTTAATCTTCACTATCATGGCTAGTCAACTGAATTTGAAACATTAGTTTCTGAGTAAATCCAGTATTTCCAAACAAGTTAGACAACATGACTTAGAAATAACAATATTCATCTGTAGGTTTGCATTTTTTTTAATTTTTTTAAATTTTTATTGCATTATAGGTTTTAGGGTACATGTGCAGAACATGCAAGATAGTTGCATAGGTACACACATGGCAGTGTGTTTTGCTGCCTTCCTCCCCTTCACCCACACTTGGCATTTCTCCCCAGGCTATCCCTCCCCAGCCCCCCCTGACGTCCCTCCCCCATTCCTCCCAACAGACCCCAGTGTGTAGTAGAACCCCTCCCTGTGTCCATGTGTTCTCATTTTTCTCACCCGCCTATGAGTGAGAATATGCAGTATTTCTTTTTCTGTTCTTGTGTCAGTTTGCTGAGAATGATGTTCTCCAGATTCATCCATGTCCTTACAAAGGACACAAACTCATCATTTTTTATTGCTGCATAATATTCCATGGTGTATATGTGCCATATTTTCCCAGTCCAGTCTATCCTCAATGGGCATTTGGGTTGGTTCCAGGTCTTTGCTATTGTAAACAGTGCTGCAATGAACATTCATGTGCATGTGTCCTTATAGTAGAATGATTTATAGTCCTTTGGATATATACCCAGTAATGGGACTGATGGGTCAAATGGAATTTCTATTTCTAGGTCCTTGAGGAATCGCCACACTGTCTTCCACAATGGTTAAACTAATTTACACTCCCACCAACAGTGTAAGAGTGTTCCTATTTCTCCATATCCTCTCCAGCATCTGCTGTCTCCAGATTTTTTAATGATCACCATTCTAACTGGCATGAGATGGTATCTCAATGTGGTTTTGATTTGCATCTCTCTAATGACCAGTGATGATGAGCATTTTTTCATGTGTTTGTTAGCCTCATGTATGTCTTCTTTTGTAACGTGTCTGTTCATATCCTTTGCCCATTTTTGAATGGGCTAGTTTGTTTTTTTTCCTGTAAATCTGTTTCAGTTATTTGTAAATTCTGGATATCAGCCCTTTGTCCGATGCGTAAACTGCAAAGATTTTTTCCCATTCTGATGGTTGCTGATTCACTCTAGTGACTGTTTCTTTTGCCGTGCAGAAGTTTTGGAGTTTGATTAGGTGCCATTTATCTATTTTGGCTTTTGTTGCCAATGCTTTTGGTGTTTTGTTCATGAAGTCCTTGCCTACTCCTATGTCCTGAATGGTTTTGCCTAGATTTTCTTCTAGGGTTTTCATGGTGTCAGGTCTTATGTTTAAGTCTTTAATCCATCTGGAGTTAATTTTAGTGTAAGGTGTCAGGAAGGGGTCCAGTTTCAGGTTTCTGCACATGGCTAGCCAGTTTTCCCAACACCATTTATTAAACAGGGAATCCTTTCCCCATTGCTTGTTTTTGTCTGGTTTGTCAAAGATTATATGGTTGTAGATATGTTGTGTTGCCTCCGATGCCTCTGTTCTGTTCCATTGGTCTATATCTCTGTTTTGGTACCAATACCATGCTGTTTTGATTACTGTAGCCTTGTAGTATAGTTTGAAGTCTGGTAGTGTGATGCCTCCCGCTGTGTTCTTTTTGCTTAGAATTGACTTGGCTATGTGGGCTCTCTCTTGGTTCCATATGAAGTTCATGGTGGTTTTTTCCAGTTCTGTGAAGAAATTCAATGGTAGTTTGGTGGGGATAGCATTGATTGTGTAAATTATTTTGGGCAGTATAGCCATTTTCATGATATTGATTCTTCTTAACCACGAATATGGAATGTTTCTCCATCTGTTTCTGTCCTCTCTTATTTCGTTGAGCAGTGGTTTTTAGTTTTCCTTAAAGAGGTCCCTTACATTCCTTGTGAGTTGTATTCCTAGGTATTTTATTTTCTTTGTAGCAATTGTGAATGGCAGTTCATTCTTGATTTGGTTCTCTTTAGTCTGTTATTGGTGTATAGGAATGCTTGTGATTTTTGCACATTGATTTTATATCCTGAGACTTTGCTGAAGTTGCTTATCAGTTTCAGGAGCTTTTGGGCTGAGGTTATTGGGTCTTCTAGGTATACTATCATGTCATCTGCAAATAGAGACAATTTGGCTTCCACCTTTCCTATTTGAATACCCTTTATTTCTTTTTCTTGCCTGATTGCTCTGGCTAGAACTTCCAGTACTATGTTGAATAGGAGTGGTGAGAGAGGGCATCCTTGTCTAGTGCCAGATTTCAAAGGGAATGCTTCCAGTTTTTGCCCATTCAGTATATTGGCTGTTGGTTTGTCATAAATAGCTTTTATTACTTTGAGATATGTTCCATCAATACCAAGTTTATTGAGGGTTTTTAGCATAAAGGGCTGTTGAATTTTGTTGAAAGCCTTCTCTGCGTCAATTGAGATAATCATGTGGTTTTTGTTTTTGCTTCTGTTTATGTGGTGAATTACATTTATAGACTTGCGTATGTTGAACCAGCCTTGCATCCCCGGGATGAATCCTACTTGATCATGATGGTTAAGTTTTTTAATGTGCTGTTGCAATCGGTTTGCCAGTATTTTATTGAAGATTTTTGCATCTATGTTCATCATGGATATTGGCCTGAAGTTTTCTTTTCTTGTTGAGTCTCTGTCAGGTTTTGGTATCAGGATGATGTTGGTCTCATCAAATGATTTGGGAAGGGTTCCCTCTTTTTGAATTATTTGGAATAGTTTCAGAAGGAATGGTATCAGCTCCTCTTTGTGTGTCTGGTAGAATTTGGCTGTGAACCCATCTGGACCTGGGCTTTTTTTGTGTGGTAGGCTCTTAATTGCTGCTCAACTTCAGACCTTGTTATTGGTCTATTCATAGTTTCAGCTTCCTCCAGGTTTAGGCTTGGGAGGAATCAGGCATCCAGAAATTTATCCATTTCTTCTAGGTTTACTAGTTTATGTGCATAGAGTTGTTTGTAGTATTCTCTGATGATGGTTTGAATTTCTGTGGTATCTGTGGTGATTTCCCCATTATCATTTTTTATTGCATCTATTTGGTTGTTCTCTCTTTTCTTTTTTATCAGTCTGGCTAGTGGTCTGTCTATTTTGTTGATCTTTTTGAAAAACCAGCTCTTGGATTTATTGATTTTTTTGAAGGGTTTTTCTTGTCTCTATCTCCTTCAGTTCTGCTCTGATCTTAGTTATTTCTTGTCTTCAGCTAGGTTTTGAGGGCTTTTTTGATCTTGCTCCTCTAGCTCTTTCAATTTTGACGATAGGGTGTCAATTTTGGATCTCTCCACTCTTCTCATGTGGGCACTTATTGCTATATATTTTCCTCTACAGACTGCTTTAAATGTGTCCCAGAGATTCTGGTATGTTGTGTCTTTGTTCTCATTGGTTTTGAAGAACTTCTTTATTTCTGCCTTCATTTCATTGTTTAGCCAATCAACATTCAAGAGCCAATTGTCCAGTTTCCATGAAGCTGTGTGGTTCTGAGTTATTTTCTGAATTCTGAGTTCCAACTTGATTGCACTATGGTCTGAGAGACTGTTTGTTATGATTTCTGTTGTTTTGCATTTGCTGAGGAGTGCTTTACTTCCAATTATGTGGTCAATTTTGGAGTAGGTATGTGGTGCTGAGAAGAATGTATATTCTGTGGATTTGGGGTGGAGAGTTCTGTAAATGTCTATCAGGTTTGCTTGCTCCAGGTCTGAGTTCAAGTCCTGGATATCCTTGTTAATTTTCTGTCTGGTTGATCTGTCTGATATTGACAGTGGAGTGTTAAAGTCTCCCACTATTATTGTGTGGGAGTCTAAATCTCTTTGTAAGTCATGAAGAACTTGCCTTATATATCTGGGTGCTCCTACATTGGGTCCATATATCTTTAGAATCGTTAGCTCTTCTTGTTGTATCGATCCTTTTACCATTATGTAATGACCTTCTTTGTCTCTTTTGATCTTTGTTGCTTTAAAGTCTATTTTATCAGAGACTAGAATTGCAACTCCTGCTTTTGTTTGCTCTCCATTTGCTTGATAAATCTTCCTCCATCCCTTTATTTTGAGCCTTTGTGTATCTTTGCGTGTGAGGTGGGTTTCCTGGATACAGCACACCAATGGTTTTTGGTTTTTTATCCAATTGGCCAGTCTGTGTCTTTTGATTGGTGCATTTAGCCCATTTACATTTAGGGTTAATATTGTTATGTGTGAATTTGATACTGCCATTTTGATGCTAGCTGGCTGTTTTGCCCATTGGTTCATGTAGATTCTTCATTTTGTTGATGCTCTTTAGCATTTGGTATGCTTTTAGGATGGCTGGTACTGGTTGTTTCTTTCTATGTGTAGTGCCTCTTTCAGGAGCTCTTGTAAAGCAGGCCTAGTGGTGACAAAATCTCTGAGTACTTGCTTGTTCGTGAAGGATTTTATTTTTCCTTCACTTATGAAGCTCAGTTTGGCTGGATATGAAATTCTGGGTTGAAAGTTCTTTTCTTTAAGGATGTTGAATACTGGCCCCCACTCTCTTCTGGCTTGTAGAGTCTCTGCCAAGAGATCTGCGGTGAGTCCGATGGGCTTCCCTTTGTGGGTGACCCGATGTTTCTCTCTGGCTGCCCTTAGTATTTTCTCCTTCATTTCAACCCTGGTGAATCTGACGATTATGAGTCTTGGGGTTGCTCTTCTTGCGGAGTATCTTTGTGGTGTTCTCTGTATTTCCTGGAGTTGAGTATTGACCTGTCTTGCTAGGTTGGGGCAACTTTCCTGGATAATATCCTGAAGAGTGTTTTCCAGCTTGGATTCATTCTCTTCATCACATTCTGGTACACCTATCAAATGTAGGTTGGGCCTCTTCACATAGTCCTTCATTTCTTGGAAATTTTGTTCATTCCTTTTTGCGCTTTTTTCTTTAATCTTGGTTTCTCATTTTATTTCATTGAGTTGATCTTCGACTTCTGAAATTCTTTCTTTTTCTTGGTCAATTTGGCTGTTGAAACTTGTGCATGCTTTGCGAAGTTCTCGTGTTGTGTTTTTCAGCTCCTTCAATTCATTCATATTCCTCTCTAAGTTGTCCATTCTTGTTATCATTTCCTTGAATCTTTTTTCAAATCTTTTTTCAAGGTTCTTAGTTTCTTTGCACTGATTTAGAACATGTTCTTTTAGCTCACTGAAGTTTCTCATTATCCACTTTCTGAAGTCTGATTCCATCATTTCGTCACACTCATTCTCCATCCAGCTTTGTTCCCTTGCTGGTGAGGAGTTTTGGTCCTTTGTAGGAGGTGTGGTGTTTTGGTTTCAGGTGTCTTCCTCCTTTCTGTGCTGGTTTCTTCCCATCTTTATGGATTTATCCACCTGTTGTCTTAGTAGTTGCTGATTTTTCAATTGGGTCTCTGTGTGGATGCCCAGATTGTTGATGATGAAGTATTTCTGTTACTTAGTTTTCCTTCTAATGGTCTAGCCCCTCTGCTGTATGAGTGCTGAGGTCCACTCCAGGCCCTGCTTGTCTGGGGTACACCTGTAGCAGCTGCGGAATAGTGAGGGATGCTACCAGTTTCTTCTTCTGCTATCTTTGTTCCAGAATGATGCCCGCCAAATGTCAGTCTGATTAGTCCTTTTTTGGGGTGACTCTTTGGATATACAGGGGTCAGGGAGCTGCTTGAGGAGAACGGTCTGTGCTTTATAGGAGCTCCAGTGCTGAGCTGTGAGCTCCATTGTTCATTCAGGGTTGTTGGGAGGATGTGTTTATGTCTGCTGCAACAGAACTCATAAACCCCCCTTCTTTTTCCCCCCTTAGGTGCTCTGTCTCAGCGAGTTGGGGCTTTCTTTATGAGTATCTGTTGCACTGTCCTGCCCAGCTAGGAGGCAGTCTATTCACCATTTGCCTGCCGGGGGTCTGCCCTGCTAGCGTGGGTTCACCCTGCTGCCACAGAGCTCCATTCTGCTGTGGTGTGCTCTGCCCTGTTGGCGGAGTCTCTCTGTTATGGCAGGTTGCCTCAGCAATGGCAGGCTGCATCAGCCCTGGGCGGTACTTCAGTAGGGGCGGATTGCATCCGTAGTGGCGGACACCCCTCCCCCACCGGGCTGCACTGTCCTAGATGCTGGCAGCAAAACTCTCAGCCCCTAGTGCCTCCAATCGCCACCCTACTTGTCCCCATGAGGGTGGGACCCGCTGAGCACAATCACCCAGCTCCCTGCCTCAGAGTCCGTCCTCTCTCTCTCTTCCTCTCCCCAAGCTGAACGGTCAACTCTCTCACTGGCACCCCAGTAGCCTGCCGGTAGTGCACCGGAATCCATGCAATCTCCCATGCTGCTGCCCACTTCACCGGCTCAGATCATGTTTCCCAGGAATCTCCTGGTCTGGCTCATTGTCCAAGTCCCATTCAATCAGATGGGCATGCCAATCTGCCCTTCCAAATCTCAGATTGCCAGTTTAACAGGGTACCCAGACCAGTGAGTTTTGCGCTGGGTGCCGCTGTGCTGCAGCGCCGGCCAAACTGACCACGTGAGCCAGCTGCGCTAGCATCCTGTGTCTCTCCCACACCTGGGACTTTCAACGTTCTGTGGGCAGAAAAGGTCTGTCCGAGAATGCGGCAGGACTCACCCTCTGCACCTTCACTGAGAGCTGCAATTCTGAGTCACCTTTACGATGCCATCTTGGAAGCCCCCCGCTGTAGGTTTGCATTTTTATCCTGGTCTTGCTGCTATTTGTATTGACATTATATTTACCTTTGGCAAATTCCCTCACTTCTCTCCCTCAGTCTATGCAGATGGACAATTAGTAGAGTAAACTTGATAGTTACTAAGATCAATTCAGGAAGTGTGATATATCATAAGGAATGTGGCATATGATCAGATTTAAATAATGGATATTTTATGCCCTTTTGGTGATAGATCCATTATTGAAAAACTAATCTGAAACCAACAAAGATACCTCATTCAAATCTGATCCTCATGTTAACATCTCAAGTTCCCAGGCTTTAAGCTGAAATCACTCTAACTCTTCCTTTTCAGTTGTTTACCACATATGATCAACTTGAGTATATTAACAGAATTTCTCTATATGAGTCCCCAGAAGCCACTTGGGTATGTGTTTTTATTCATCAATTATTCATCAATTTCATGTGAATGAAAACTATGCCATATTGAAAAAACTTTATATGCTCCCTTGAAACATTTTTAACAATTAGTCATAACTTCAGAAAACACATTAATTTTGAAAGAACTAAAATAATGTAAAATGTGCTATGCAGTCAATGGTCAATAGTTCCAAGTAACTGGAACTATTAAATAATAGTTTGTTCATAAGAATATAAAATTATGGTTACAGGTAGATAATCTGGAAATCTTCAACTCAGTATTATTTTAACTTTCACATAAATGGTGTGTTTGGAAATTAGTTTTATGAAGTTTTGTGTGATATTTAGTTCTTAAGTGTTTTGTCTTCCTCAATGAAGTGTAAGCCCGTGTAAGTCAGGTTGCATATTTCAGTTAAGTTTTCATCAGAATTTATGATATGTTTAATTATTAAATACATTTATATTTCACATACATTTAATGTGCATAGTCTGTGTCTTACTTTGGCACATATTGGTTATATAATAGATTAAAATAAAAGGCAAACATGACTCTTGTCTTTTCACAGTTTCTAATATATTTGTATAGAATATATTTCTGAAATGCTTAGTTTATTACAGACAAGTAACTAAACTCTACCAGAATAAAACACAATATAATTGATTAATATAGCAAAATGTTCAAAGTTATTTTGTAGGTAAGAGAAAGTAGTTTTATTTATTAAAATGAAAGAGATTGGGACATGACCTTTTTATACAAATTTGATATTTAAAGAACAATGTCAATGAGATTAGTAGAAATGAGTCTTAGCTTTATTTTTATTACTAATTAGATGTTGAACTGAGAAAATCCTGAGCTTCCTTATGTGTAAAATGAGAAAATTAGACAAATTTCAGTATTCATCCGGCCTGTAAAATTTTGATTATTCAATGTAAATACTTTTAAAAAATCCTTTTTTTATGTTTCTTACAGTTAATCTTCCTTTTATTTCCTGCTGCACTACTTACATTTTCAACAGTTTTAGACCTTTCATTAGGAAAAGGAAAACTAAATGAAAATTACTTGTACAAATATGAACAGGGGCTGCAGAACTCTGTGACAGGTGGCATTTTCCTTCCAGAAAAATTAAAGGCAGCTCTTTTTTCCCTTTTTTAAAAACGGTGGCATGCCACAGCTGCAAAGCCAACTTTTGAACATTGAAATCTATTCATTTTGTAAGCCCCCACCAAAAAATACAGAAGTCTTCCCCAGGAGATATAGCAGCAGGATTGTTTCAGCTCACCAATATAGAATGGAAAAAATAAATATGCATGTGATTATGCACACACAGACTGACATGTTTTGTGCTCCCTCATGTACTCAGCTGCTATAAAGAGAATCTATAATTTCAGGTGGTGGAAAAGGGAGAAAAGATATGCATATTTTAAAGGAATCATTAAATTCTATCCAAAAATATATTTTTGTTTGTAAATCAAGCTTTAGAAACAAATTTAAATTTGCTCTATCACTATCACCACCTTAAGCACACTATTATAACACATACCCAATAATCTTTATGCTGAAAATATCCAATTTAAAACTAAAGGGTTGGAGAATTTAAGTCTTGAATTAGCCTAAATCCTAAGTTTGGATTATTTTCTAGCTCATTTATGCCTCCAGGAGAAAAAAAATGAGTCAAAAAAAAAAAAAAACCCTTATTCAAGATATTCTTGTCATTAGGATAAAATACAAAATTTGCAATAGCACAAAGAAAAATGAAAAAAAAAAAACTAGTTCGTAATTGAAGAGTTAATTCCATTTATTAAAAACAAGCCTCAGTCCTTTACCACTGCAGGCTTTCTTCTTATGGAAGATTCCTGAAGCAGCATTCTGGAACTCCTACTTAGACTGGGGGTCAGAGATTCAAAATCTCCTATAATCCTTGGGGATCTACTGCTTAGATAATTTTCTCAAGTTAGCTGGTTAATCAGAAAGCCTTCTGTTTCCCAAGTTAATATCTCTGTGTGTTTCATGTGTCTCTGTCTCTATCTCTCTTTCACACACACACACACACCACAAGCACACATGCAGACAAAAACACAAAACAACAGTCAGATATAAGCGATTTGCATATTAAAAAGTGCTGTAATGAAAATATTAAAACATACATGGTTTAGTATTCTATTCATTACCAAATACATGGGATATTGTACACAAGCAAACTAGCTCCTTGAGTTTTAGTTTCTCCCTTCAAAATAGAAAAACATTTTATATTTCTTCATCAGAGTGTTGTAGGGTAATATCTCATAGTACTGAGTAATGAGAGTAAAAATTCTGGGTTGATGCATGCATGCCTTAGAGGAGAAAGAGACAGTGACTCATATTCTCAGTTTCCTAAAACAAAGATTGTTATATTTTTAAAATATATTTTTCTTTAAAGACCTTCTCTAATGTAGTACTACTGAGATGCATGTATAGCTTAATAAGTATAATCTACTAGATATTATTTAATTTTATTGAAGATTTATGTGACCTTAGAGTCATAGTTCTGAATTTTTTTTAATTGTACTTTAGGTTCTGGGATGTATGTGCAGATCATGCAGGATTGTTGCACAGGTACGTACATGGCAATGTGGTTTGCTGCCTCCATCCCCCCATCACTTATATCTGGCATTTCTTCTCACATTACCCCTACCCACCCTCCCCAACCCCTGCTGTCCCTCCCCAATCCCTGCTGTCCCTCCCCTAGCTCCCTCCAACAGATTCCAGTGTGTGATGCTCCCCTCCCTGTGCCCACGTGTTCTCCTTGTTCAACATCTGCCTATGAGTGACAACATGCCATGCTTTATTTTCTGTTCTTGTGTCAGTTTGCTGAGAATGATGGTTTCCAGATTCATCCATGTCCCTACAAAGGATATGAACTCATTTTATATGGCTGAGTAGTATTCCGTAGTGTATATGTACCACATTTTCTTTGTCTGGTCTATCATTGATGGGCATTTGGGTCAGTTCCAGGTCCTTGTTATTGTAAACAGTGCTGAAATGAACATACATGTGCATGTGTCTTTATAATAGAATGATTCATAATCCTTTGGGTATATACCCAGTAATGCATTTGCTGTGAGTTTCTATTTCTAGATCCTTGATGAATCACCACTCTATCTTCCACAATGGTTGAACTAATTTACACTGTCACAAACAGTGAAAAAGTGTTCCTATTTCTCCACATCCTCTCCAGCATCTGTTTTCTCCAGTTTTTAATGATTGCCATTCTAGCTGGTGTGAGATGGTATCTCAATGTGGTTTTCATTTGCATTTCTACAATGACCAGTGATGATGAGCATTTTTTCTTATGTTTGTTGGTTTCATATATGTCTTCTTTTGAAAAGTATAGTCATATCCTTTGCCCACTTTTTAATGGGTTTGTTTTTTCTTGTAAATCTGTTTTAATTCTTTGTAGATTCTGGGTATTAGCCCTTTGTCAGATGGGTAGATTGCAAAAAGTTTTTCCCATTCTGTTGGTTGCTGGTTCACTCTAATGATTGTTTCTTTTGCTGTACAGAAGCTCTGGAGTTTAATTAGATCCCATTTGTCTGTTTGCCTTTGTTGCCATTGCTTTTGGTGTTTTAGTCATGAAGTCCTTGCCTATGCCTATGTCCTCAATGGTTTTGCCTAGGTTTCTTTCAGGGTTTTTATGGTGTTAGGTCTTGTGTTTAAGTCTTTAATTCATCTGGAGTTGATCTTAGTGTATAGTGTCAGGAAGTGGTCCAGTTTCTGCTTTCTGCATGTGGTTAGCCAATTTTTCCAACACCATTTATTAAACAGGGACTCCTTTCCTCATTGCTCATTTTTTGTCAGGTTTGTCAAAGATCAGATGGTTGTAGATGTGTGGTGTTCCCTCTGAAGCCTCTGTTCTGTTCCATTCGTCCATGTTGCTGTTTTGGTACCAGTACCATGCTGTTTTGGTTACTCTGGCCTTGTAGTATAGTTTGAAGTCAGAGAGTGTGATGCCTCCAGCTTTGTTCTTTTTGCTTAGCATTATCTTGGCTATGCAGCCTCTCTTTTGGTTCCATATGAACTTTAAAGTGGTGTTTCCAGTTCTGTGAAGAAGGTCATTGGAAGTTTAATGGAGATAGTATTGAATCTATAAATTCCTTTGGGCAGTATGGGCATTTCATAATATTGATTCTTCCTAGCCATGAGCATGGATTTTTTTTTTTAAATCTGTTTGTGTCCTCTCTTATTTCCTTGAGCAGTAGTTTGTAGCTCTGCTTGAAGAGGTCCTTTACATCCTTTGTTAGTTGTATTCCCAGGTATTTTATTCTCTTTGTAGCAGTTGTGAATGGCAGTTCACTCTTGATTTGGCTCTCTTTTAGTGTGTTACTGGTGTATAGGAATGCTTGTGATTTCTGCACATTGATTTTGTATCCTGAGACTTTGTTGAAGTTGCTTATCAGTTCTGGAGATTTTGGGCTGAGATGATGGGGTCTTCTAAATATACAATTATGTCATCTTCAAATAGAGACAATTTGACTTCCTTCTTTCCTAACTGAATACCCTTTATTTCTTTTTTTTTTTTTGCCTGATTGCTCTGGCACCAACTTCCAATACTATATTGATTAGGAGTGGTGAGAGAGGGCATCCTTGTCTAGTGCCAGATTTCAAAGGAAATGCTTCCAGTCTTTGCCCATTCAGTATGATACTGGCTGTGGGTTTGTTGTAAATAGCTTTTATTATTTTGATATATGTTCCATCGATATCTAGTTTCTTGAGAGTTTTTAGCATAAAAGGCTGTTAAATTTTTTCAAAGGTCTTCTCTGTATCTATTGTGATAATAATGTGTTTTGTCTTTGGTTCTATTTATGTAATGGATTACATTTACAGACTTGCATATGTTGAATGAACCTTGCATCCCCAGAATGAAGCCTACTTGGTATTGATGGGTAAGCTTTTTTTGTTTTTAAATTTTTATTGCATTTTAGGTCTTGGGGTACATGTGCAGAATGTGCAAGATAGTTGCATAGGTACACACATGGCAGTGTGTTTTGCTGACTTCCTCCCCTTCACCCACACTTGGCATTTCTCCCCAGGCTATCGCTTCCCAGCTCCCCCCCCCCACTGTCCCTCCCCCATTCCCCCAATAGACCCCATTGTGTAGTAGACCCCCTCCCTGTGTCCATGTGTTCTCATTTTTCTCACCCACCTATGAGTGAGAATATGCGGTATTTCCTTTTCTGTTCTTGTGTCAGTTTGCTGAGAATGATGTTCTCCAGATTCATCCATGTCCTTACAAAGGACACAAACTCATCATTTTCGATTGCTGCATAATATTCCATGGTGTATATGTGCCACATTTTCCCAGTCCAGTCTATCATCGATGGGCGTTTGGGTTGGTTCCAGGTCTTTGCTATTGTAAACAGTGCTGCAATGAACATTCGTGTGCATGTGTCCTTATAGTAGAACGATTTATAGTCCTTTGGATATATACCCAGTAATGGGACTGATGGGTCAAATGGAATTTCTATTTCTAGGTCCTTGAGGAATCGTCACACTGTCTTCCACAATGGTTGAACTAATTTACACTCTGACCAACAGTGTAAGAGTATTCCTATTTCTCCACATCCTCTCCAGCATCTGCTGTCTCCAGATTTTTTAATGATCACCATTCTAACTGGCGTGAGATGGTTTCTCAATGTGGTTTTGATTTGCATCTCTCTAATGACCAGTGATGATGAGCATTTTTTCATGTGTTTGTTGGCCTCATGTATGTCTTCTTTTGTAAAGTGTCTGTTCAAATCCTTTGCCCATTTTTGAATGGGCTAGTTTGTTTTTTTCCTGTAAATCTGTTTGAGTTCTTTGTAAATTCTGGATATCAGCCTTTGTCAGATGCATAAACTGCAAAGATCTTTTCCCATTCTGATGGTTGCTGATTCACTCTAGTGACTGTTTCTTTTGCCGTGCAGAAGCTGTGGAGTTTGATTAGGTCCCATTTGTCTATTTTGGCTTTTGTTGCCAATGCTTTTGGTGTTTTGGTCATGAAGTCCTTGCTAATCCTATGTCCTGAATGGTTTTGCCTAGATTTTCTTCTAGGGTTTTCATGGTGTCAGGTCTTATGTTTAAGTCTTTAATCCATCTGGAGTTAATTTTAGTGTAAGGTGTCAGGAAGAGGTCCAGTTTCTGCTTTCTGCACATGGCTAGCCAGTTTTCCCAACACCATTTATTAAACAGGGAATCCTTTCCCCATTGCTTGTTTTTGTCTGGTTTATCAAAGATTATATGGTTGTAGGTATGTTGTGTTGCCTCGGATGCCTCTGTTCTGTTCCATTGGTCTATATCTCTGTTTTGGTACCAGTACCATGCTGTTTTGATTACTGTAGCCTTGTAGTATAGTTGATGGGTAAGCTTTTTGATGTGCTGTTGCAATTGGTTTGCCAGGATTTTATTGAAGATTTTTGCAACTTTGTTTATCATGGAGATTGACTTGATGTTTTCTTTCTTTGTTCAATTTCTGCCTGGTTTTGGTATCAGGATGATGTTGGTCTCGTAAAATTAGTTATGGAGGATTCTCTTTTTGTATTGTTTGGAATAGTTTCAGAGGTAATGGTACAAGCACCTCTTTATAAGTCTGGTAGACTTTGGCTGTGAACATGTCCATAGCTTTGAACTTTTTTTGGTTGGTAGGCTAGTAATTTCTGCCTCAACTTCAGTCCTTGTTATTGGTCTATTCAGGGTTTCAACTTCTTCCTGGTTTAGTCTTGGGAGGGTGTAAGTGTCCATGAATTTATCCATTTCTACCAGGTTCTGGTTTATTGCCTAGAATTTGTAGTAATATTTGATGGTAGTTTGTATTTCTGTGGAATCAGTGGTGATATCCCCTTTATCGTTTTTTATTGCATGATATTTTCTTCTTCTCTCTTTTCTTTTTTTATTAACCTGGCTAGTGGTCTATTTTGTTGATCTTTTCAAAAACCAGCCCCTGGACTTATTGACTTTTTAAAGGGTGCGTGTGTGTGTGTGTGTGTGTGTGTGTATGTGTGTGTGTCTATCTCCTTCAGTTCAACTCTGATCTTAGTTATTTCTTATCTTCTGCTAGCTTTTGAATTGTTTTCATCTTGCTCCTCTAGCTCTTTCAATTTTGATAATAGGGTATTGATTTTAGATCTTTCTTTGCTTCTCATGTGGGCATTTATTGTTATAAATTTCCCTCTAGATACTGCTTTGAATGTGACCCAGAGATTCTGGTACATTGTGTCCTTGTTCTCATTGATTTCAAAGAACATCTTTATTTCTGCCTTCATTTCATTGTTTATCCAGTTGACATTCAGGAGCCAGTTGTTCAGTTTCCATGAAGTTGTGTGGTCTTGAGTTAGTTTCTTAATCCTGAGTTCTAATTTGATTGCACTGTGGTCTGAGAGACTGTTATGATTTCTCTTCTTTTGCATTTGCTAAGGGATTTACTTCCAATTATGTAGTCAGTTTTAGAGTAAGTGTGATGTGGTGCTGAGAAGAATGTATATTCTGTGGCTTTGGGGTAGAGTTCTGTAGATGTCTATTAGGTCCACTTCTTCCAGATCTCTGTTCAAGTCCTGGATATCCTTGTTGGTTTTTCTGTCTTGTTGATTTGTTTAATAATGACAGTGGAGTGTTAAAGTCTCCCACTATTATTGTACGTGAGTATAAGTCTCTTAAGTCATTGAGAACTTGCTTTATTTATCTGGGTGCTCTTGTATTGAGTGCATATATATTTAGAATAGTTAGCTCTTCCTGTTGTATTGATCCTTTTATGATTTTGTAATGCTCTTCATTGTCTCTTTTGATAATTTGTTGGTTTAAAGTCCATTTTATCAAAGACTAGGATTGCAACCCCTGCTTTTTTTTTTTTCCTGCTCTTCATTTGCTTGGTAGATTTTCTTCCAACCCTTTATTTTGAGTCTATTTGTGTCTTTGCATGTGAGATGAGACTTCTGAATACAGCACACCAATGGGTCTTGACTTTTTATCCAGTTTGCCAGACTATGTCTTTTGATTGGCGCCTTTTGGCTGTTTACATTTAATGTTAATATTGTTATATGTGAACCTGATCTTGCCATTTGGTTACTGGTTGTTTGTTTTGCCCTTTGGTCAATGCAGTTTCTTCATTGCATTGATGGTCTTTACCATTTGGTTCACTTTTACAGTGGCTGGTACTGCTTGTTCCATTCCATGTTTAGTGCTTCCTTCAGGAGCTCTTGTAAGACAGGGTTAGTAGCAACAAAATCTCTCAGTAATTTCTTGTCCATAAAGGATTTTATTTCTCCTTCACTTGTGAAGTTTAGTTTGGCTGGATATGAAATTCTGGGTTGAAAGTTCTTTTCTTTAAGGATGTTAAATATTGGCTCCCACTGTCTTCTGGCTTGTATGGTTTCTGCTGAGAGATCCTCTGAGAGTCTGGTGGGCTTCCCCTTTTGAATGTTCCAACCTTTCTCTCTGGCTGCATTTAGCAGTTTTTCCTTCATTTCAACCCTGGCGAATCTGACAATTATATACCTTGGGGTTGCTCTTCTTGAGGAATATCTTTGCGGTGTTCTTTGTATTTTCTGTATTTGAATGTTGGCCTGCCTTGCTAGGTTGGGGAAGTTCTCCTGAATAATATCCTGAAGAGTGTTTTCCAGCTTGGATTCATTCTCCCCATCCTCTTCAGGTGCCCCATCAATTGTAGATTAGGTCTTTTCACATAATCTCATATTTCTTGGAGGCTTTATTCATTTCTTTTCACTCTTTTTTCTCTTTTCTTCTTCTCTTTTTATTTCATTGAGTTGATCTTCAATCTCCGATATCCTTTCTTCTCCTTGATCGATTCAGGTATTGAAATTTGTGTGTGCTTTGCGAAGTTCTTGTGCTGTGTTTTTCAGCTCCATCAAGTCTTTTATTGTCTTCTCTAGGCTGGTTATTCTAGTTAGCATTTTGTCTAACCTTTTTTCAAGGTTCTTAGTTTGTTTACACTGGGTTAGAACATGATCTTTTAGCTCAGAGAAATTTGTTATTACCTACCTTCTGAAGCCTGCTTCTGTCAGTTCATCAAATTCATTCTGTAGCCTATTTTGTTGCCTTGCTGGTGAGGAATTGGGGGAGGTTAGGCATTCTGGATTTTGATGATTTCATCCTTTTTGTACTGGTTTCTCTCATGTTTGTGGGTTTATCTATCTTTAATCTTTGAAGCTGGTGATTTTGGGTGGGATCTCTGAGTAGACATCCTTTCTGTTAAAGTCGGGGTTATTTCTCCTGTATAAAGCTTCTTTTTTTTTTACACATGTGTCAGTGTGCTGCTTAAGACAGTCTGTCACTTGTCTGCCTGTGGAGGTGCTGCTGGGCTGCCTCGGTCTCAGCCAAGCTGCTCTTTATTCTTCTCCTGGTTTCTGTTTACACAGGTGAGTTTAGTCCCACCTTCCTTATGGCATGCGTTTTTCCCTCCACCGAGCCCACTCATCCCAGATGGAGCTCAGTCTGATGTGTTAACTTCGAAACTCTCCCACAAGAGGGCTTCTGCTTGCTGAATCTTGTGGGGGTGGGACCTGTCTAGCCCTATCATCTGACTCCCTGCTTTCAGTTCTCCCTCCTTCTGTGGGACAGGCAGTTCCATCCTGCAGGCCTTCTTGGTAGTAGTCAAAGTCTCCACCCTGGTCTGTGCCAACAATTTGTGGCACCAGGCCAGCCAGGGCTTTCGCCGGAGTCTGCAACTCAGGGCAGGTCTCAGCTAGGCGGCATTTTCTTGGAATGCTGTAGCAGTCACAGAGTGAAACACAGTATCATCTGAATTGGAGTACCAATGGGGTAAAGTCCCCCAATTCTCTGTGCCAGATGCACTTCCAGGGTGGGGCAGAGCCCCGCCTATTCTTGGCTCACCCTCTTTGGACTACTCTCATCACCTTTTTTTTTGAGGGGGGGTTAATCCCACTGTTCAACCAGTGCCTTTGAAACAAACCCAGTACCTCATTCAGAGACATAGAAATCACTCTCGTTCTGTGTCTCACTTGCTGGGAGCTGCACTCAAGAGAAGCTCCCTTTCAGCCATCTTGGCAGAAGTCCTCCATAGTTCTGAATTTTAATCTGTCACATAATTCTGAATATATAAAAATAACTGGAGATTGGGTTGAATATATAAAAGCCCCAAGTCATATGCCAAAGAATGTTTTATTATCGTTATATATTGTGTGTTTTTTTGTATTTATTCATTTTCCTTGAACACCATATTTTTTAAACCATATAAGATTAAGATTTTAAATAGAGCCATTTAAAGTAAATGGCTTAGATATAAGATTTTCCTTAATGCCATAACAACTAAAATAATATACACAATGACTGCAGGCATTGGAAGGCAACCAATGTGGATTACAGTCTTTGAAGAAAATACAGAACATTAAGATCACACATATTCCATCTTTCTTTCCTCCAAGAGCATTTACCAGTTGCTAAGCTGCTACATAGAACCCATAGAATGACAATTTCACTAGGCAGGGGAGATAGAGATTAGAGCTTAAGGTTACTGAAGTGGTTGAATGAGAAGCAGGATTCCATAGGGAGTGGAACATAAAAAAGAAGTCATAAAGTGTTCCCCCAATTTGGGGGGGGGGGCGTTGGCCAACTACTGAGATTAGTATATATAAGAAGAGATTCTAGAAGGGCAAGCACAGAATAGCTGCTAGAAGCTAGAGATCGTAGCAGAAATCAAAGAGGCCACACAGTATTAGGAAGATAGAAGATAATCATTGGTTCTAGCTGGAGTGGAGAGAATTTGATGAATAGTAAGATTTAGCAGAGTTTCCAGTAAAACCACATTCTAAGAGTAAGACCTAGTTTCTAGGAGTAAGAGTCATGTCTCTTGTAGGTGTAAGGGAAAAGCTGAAATAACATACCTTTAAAAAGCCTGAAACCAACCCTTGAAAAAATTATGATGATGTGCCTGGCTGGATGCAATGGCTCATGCCTGCAATCTCAGCACTTTGGGAGACTGAGGTGGGCAGATTGCTTCAGTTCAAGAATTTGAGGCCAGGCTGGGCAACATGACAAAACCTGATCTCTGCAAAAAATACAAAAATTAGCTGGGTAGTGGTGTGAGCCTGTAGTCCCAGCTACTCACAAGGCTGAAGAGAAGGGCCCCTAGAGCCTGGAAGGTCCAGACTGCAATGATCACACCACTGCACTCCAGCCTGGGTGATAGAACAAGACCTCATCTTGAAAAAAAAAAAAGTGTGTCTGGATTTAAGGGCTTGCCAGAGAATAATTAACAATCTTTGGGGAATATAGTACAATTCAGATAATCTTTAATATATCTTCTACATCTTCCACAATAGGCATATAAAAAATAAAAAAAGATGAGCTCCTTCCAAGATGACTGACTAGAAGTAGCTGGTGTGTGCTGTTCTCACAGAGAGAAGAAAGAGTGGTCAGTGGACTCTAGATCTTCAACTGGACCAACCAGTTGGACATAATGGGATTCATCAAGGAAACAACTCAACCCACAGAGAACTGAGGAGCGAGACAGGACAATCATTCACCTAGAAGTGGCAGAGAGCCAGGAGATGTCCCTCATTGGGAAAGGGGTGAGTAAGTGAGAGTCCCTGGGGAGCCACACTTCTGCCATAGACCTTTGCAACCCAGAGCTCAGGAGATCCCCCATGACACCTGTGCCCTACCCATGCCTCTAGACTGACTCAGACAGCTGTATGGTATGTGGGCAGAGTTGCCGCTCAGGCACACATAAAATTATCAGAGCTTTGGATCCCCAGGAACCCTGGTACCAACAGCTGCCGCTGTGGCAATGGAAAAGGTCAAACTCCCTTGCATGTTCTCAGAACAGGGGCAGAATCCATGGGGCTAAGCAGTGGATGGCCTGTGGGGCTCTTCTACACTGCATATTGCCAGAGTGGCCTGGGACCTTAGTGTGGCCAAAGGAGCCCCACCTGGGCTCTCAAGGAACAGCTCTGCACTTCTCTGGGATGGAGATCCTGGAAGGGGCAGGCAGGCTTCTATTTTTGCCACTCAACTGACCTTGCTCCTCTTGCCCTCAGGCTTGGGAGTGAGCACAGTGATTGGAGACTAACACATACCCCCATCACAGGGCATAGGCTTGGAGAAAAGCAGCTGGGCTGTTTTCCCCAGCCAGGGGCCTTGCCTGCTGAACAGTGGTGGGTGGGGGCTTACAGGGAAGACAGACTGGGCTTTTGTCCATATGGTGGCTCTGGTATGCTGGAGAGTTGGAGTTTTGGAGTAGCAGTTGTCCTCACCCCTGCTACTCCTTTTCACTGGGCAGTGCCTCTTGACCTGGGCCCCCAGCACAACCACCCTGCCCTCACATGAATGCTTTGTCAGTAATGGCTCTGTGTTTCTCTGATGAGAAAATCCAAAAGACAACCCATAAACCCTCTGCTATTGCAACTGCAGTGGGATGGCCCTGACTCCCTTCAAGCTGGGAGAAAGAACAAAGGATCTGGTCCCTACATTGTATTCCCCCGCTGACCCAACACTCCAGCATACCAGAGCCACCATATGGAGAAAAGCCCAGTCTCTCTTCCCTGTGAGCCCCCACCCACCACTGTTCACCAGGCAAGGCCCCTGGCTGTGGGGACTGCAGAGCAATTGTCCTACCCCCAGGCGAGAACTCCCACTGCTACTGGCTCTATATTATTTTCCTGAGGTGGGGCTCCCAGAAGCAGTTGACATCCCCTCTGCCATTGCCATCGCAGCAGTTCTGCTTTTATGGCACTCAGGCTGGAGAGAAACAGCCTGAGGTCTTTGCTTATACTTCTAGCATATCACCGTCACCATATGGAAGGAGCCCAGTCTTTCTTCCTGGTGAGCCCTTGACCTCCCCCTTTTCAACAAGTGAAGCCTCCAGCTTGGGCTAGCAGTGTAGCCACCTTACCCTGGGGCTGAACATTCTCTGTAGCAGTGGCTTGCATTTCTCTGAGGTAGGGCTCCCAGGGACAACTGAAAGCCCCTCTGCCACTGCCACTGCATTGGTACTGCCCTTGCTGCCCTTGGACTAAAGTAGGAGCAGAGACCTTGAATGCTTAACCCACATGTCCAGGAAGCTGCAGCTGCCCTAAGGAGAAGAGGCCAGTCTGTCTCCACCGCGAGCCCCCTGCCACCCTTGGTCATCACCAGGCAGGGCCTCCAGGCATGGGGCCACAATACAGCTGCCCCAAACCCAAGCCCATCTCTCCAATTGGTAGTGGCTCTGCATTACTCTACGGTGGAACCCCAAGAGGCCAGTGGAAGGTTCTCTGCCACAGCCACTGCCAAGGTCCCTTCTGCTGCCTTTAAGCTGGGGAGGGAAAATAAAGCCTTAGTTCATGCCTAGGCAGCAGTGTGCGGCCCAGGAGTGCCACAGTTAGACTGTTAGCCAGCACTGGAGTGGGAAAAGAGCCCACGTTTTCAGAGCACTGAAAGGGATCATGGCTGCAGTCATGAGGAAATACAGGGAGCCACGTGGTGGAGCATGAGCCCACCTACTGTCCATTACACTTCAGTGCCATCAACTGAATCATAGCCTGAACTCCAATTTCAAAATTACCTTTCTTATATACCCCTGTAAAAACAAGGACGAGGTTTCAACAACAAATAAAGACCTTGCACAAAGCTTCAGCCCTCAAAAAACATTCAGAAAAAGAGTCAACTGACTGCACTCAATTACACCACAGTTAAAGGGCATCAGTCCACATGGATGAGAAAGTATTAGTACAAGAACTCTGACAACTAAAAAAGCCAGCATCTTCTTTCCTCCAAATAACTGCACTCGTTCCCAAGGAAGGGTTGTTAACCAGGCTGAAATGGTTGAAATAACAAAGAATTCAAAATATGGGCAGAAATGAAGATCAAGATTCAGAGAAAGTCAAAACCCAATCCAAGAAATCTAACAGTTACAATAAAACAATATGGGAACTGAAAGACAAAATGGCCAATATAAGAAAGAACCAAACTGATCTGATAGAGCTGAAAAACACACTAAAGAATTCCTTATTATAAGTATTAACAGCAGAATAGACCAAACTGAAGAAGGAATCTCAGAGCTCAAAGGCTGCATCTCTGATTCAACTCAGATAAAAATAAGAATAAAAAAGAATGAACAAAACCTCTGAGAAATATGGAATGATATAGAGAACAAATCTATGATCCATGGGCATCCCTCAAAGAGAGGAAGAGAAAGAACCAACTTGGAAAACATATTTCAGGATATCATCTATGAACACTTCCCCAACATCACTAAAGAGGCCAACATTCAGATTCAGGAAATGCAGAAAACCCTTGTGAGATTCTACACAAGAAGACCATCCACAAGACTCATGGCCATCAGATTCTTCAAGGTCAAAACAAAATAAAAAATGTTAAAGCTAGAGAGAAGAGGCAGGTCACCTAAAAAGAGACCTCATTAGGCTAACAGCAGATCTTTTAGCAGAAACCCCACAAGCCAGAAGAGATTAATAATGCTGAATACAGACTCCTAAAGAAAGAAAAATTCAACCAAGACTCTCATATTTAGCCAAACTAGCCTTCATTAGTGAAGGAGAAATAAGATCCCAATCAGACAAGCAAGTTGACTAAAGAGCAAGATCCTGGCCAGGCAGGTGGCTCATGTTTGCAATCCCAGCATTTTGGGAGGTCAATGTAGGTAAATCAGGCATTCAAGACCACCCTGGCCAATATGGTGAAACCCTGTCTCTACTAAAAATACAAAAATTACCCCTGAACATGGTGGTGCTCATCTATAGTCCCAGCTACTAAGGAAGCTGAGGCGGGAGGATCACTTAAACCAAGGAGGCAGAGGTTGCAGTGAGCTAAGATCATGCCATTGCACTCTAGCCTAAAAAAAGAAGCAAGACTCAATTGTATGCTCTCTTCAAGAGACCCATCTTACATGCATCCATAGCTCAAAGTAAAGGGATGAAGAAAAATCTACCAAGCCAATGGAAAACAGAAAGGAGCAGGGATTGATAGTCTAATTTCAGTCAAAACAGACTTTAAACCAACAATTATCAAAAAAGACAAAGGAATATATTATATAATAGTAAAGGGTTCAATACAACAAAAAGACATTACTATTTTAAATATATATGCAGTTAACATAGGAGAATCCAGATTCATAAAGCAAGTTCTTAGAGACCTAAGAAGAGACTTAGATAACTAGACAATAATAGGGGTAGACTTCAACACCCCACTCACAGTATTACACAGATCATTGAGGCAGAAAACTCACAAAGGTATCCAGGATCCAAACTCAACATTGACCAAATGGAGGCAATAGATATCTGCAAAACTTTCCACCAACCACCACCAGAATATATATACTCTACTCATCTGTACATAGCACACACTGTAAAACAGGAAACACAATTAGCCGTAAAACAATCTTTAGGAAATTAAAAACAAACAAACAAAAATTAATCATATAAATCATGCTCTCAGACCACAGCACAATAAAAACAGAAATCATTACTTTAAAAACCCTCAAAATCATAAAATTACATGGAAATTAAAAAAACAATGACATGCTTTTGAATGATGTTTGGATAAACAGTAAAACCAAAGCAGAAATCAAGAAATTCTTTGAAACTAAGAAGAATAAAGATACAACATACTAGAATCTCTGAGAGCAAAAGCAGTGTTAAGAGGGATGTTTATAGTGCTAAAGGCCACACCAGAAAGTTAGAAAGACCCTCAATTAACAATTTTACAGCACATGTAGACGAACTAGAGGAACAAGAGCAAGCAACCTCAAAGCTAGTAGAAGGAAAGGAGTAACAAAAATCAAAGTTGAATGGAAGGATACTGAGAAGCAAAAAACTATATAAAAGAGTAACAAATCTAGGAATTGATCCTTTGAAAAAGTAGATTAGATAGATAAACTCCCACTCAGAATAATAAAGAAAGAAGGGAGAGGATTCGAATAAACAAAATCAGAAATGACAAAGGGAACATTACCGCTAACCCTACAGAATACAAAAAACTTTCAGAGACTACTATGAGGTCCTCAATGCACAACAGATGGAAACCTAGAAGAAATTGATAAATCCCTGAAAACATACAACCTCCCAAGGTTGTACTAAGAAGAAATTAAAACTATGAACAGACCAATAATGAGTTCTGAAATTAAATCAGTAATCAAAAGCCTACCGACCAGAAAATGCCCAGGACCAGATGGATTCACAGCTGAATTCTACTGGACATACTAAGAAGACCTGGTATAATCCCTACTGAGAATCTTCTAAAACATTGAGGAGGAGGAATTCCTCTCTAATTCATTCTGAGCCCAGCATTCTTCTGATACCAAAACTTGGCAAACAACAAAGAAACTACAAGCCAATATTTTTGATGAACAAAGATGTAAAAATCCTCAACAAAAATGTTAACGAACTGAATCCAGAATCTAAATGATGACAATCTTTTAGGCATTATTCTTGGGATGCAAGGTTGGTTTAATATAGGCAAATCAATCAATATAATTCATTACATAAACAAAATTAGAAACAAAAGTCACAGGATCATCTCAACAGATACGTAACAGGGTTTTGATACAATTCAACATCCCTTCATGTTAAAAACTCTCAACAAAATAAGCATCAAAGGCACAAACTCAAATAAGAGCCAGTTATGAAAAATTCACAACCAACATCATCCTGAATGGGCAAAAGCTGGAAGCATTTCCCTTGAAAACTGAAACAAGAATGCCCTCTCTCATTATTTTTATTAAATGTACTACTGGAAGTCCTAAGCAGAATAATTGGCCAAAAGAAAAGAAAAAAGGGCATCCAAATAGGATCATAGCAAGTTAAATGATCCCCTTTTGCAGACAATATTATTCTATACCTAGCAAACCATATAGTCCCTGCCCAAAGGCTCCTTGATTTGATAAACAACTTCAGCAAGGTTTGAGGATTCAAAATTAGTGTACAAAAGTAACTAGCATTCCTATATAGCAACAATAACCAAGTTAGAGCCAAATCAAGAACACAATCACATTCACAATAGCCATAAAAAGTATACAATACCCAGGAATACAGCTAACCAGGGAGGTGAAAGCTGTTTATAATGAGAATTAAAAAACACTGCTCAAAGACATCAGGGATGATGCAAACAAATGGAAAATCCCCCATGCTTATGGATAAGAAGAATTAATATTGTTAAAATGGCCATAAGGTCCAGAGCAATTTACAGACTCAATGCTTTCCTACAAAATTACCATTTTTCACAGAACTAGGAAAAACTATTTTAAAATTAATATGGAACCAAAAAAAAAGCTCATATAGTAAAGGCAATAATAAGCAAAAAGAAAAAAGCTGGAGGCATCCCGTTACCAAACTTTATTCTACAAGGCTACAGTAACAAAACAGCATGGGTTTGGTACCAAAACAGAGATGTGGATCAATGGAACAGAAGAGAGAGCTCAGATATAATGCCACATGACTATAACCATGTAGATTACCTTTGACAAAAACAAGCAATAGGAAAAGGAGTCCCTATTCAATAAGCGGTGTGGGATTACTGACTAGCCATATTAAGAAGATTGAAACTGGACTCCTTTCTTACACCATATACAAAAATCAATTCAAGATGGATTGAAGACTTAAATGTAAAACATAAAACTATGATGCTACAAAATAATCTAGGAAATGCCATTCTGGTCATAGACCCTAGCAAAGATTTCATGACAAAGATACAAAAAGCAATTGCAAAAACAACAACAACAAATGGACACATGTGACCAAAATAAAGAGTTTCAGCACAGCAAAATAAACTATCAACAGCATGATATGGTTTGACTCTGTGTCCCAACCCAATTCTCAGGTCAAATTATAGTTTTCTCAGTGTTGGAGGAGGAGCCTGGTGGGAGGTGACTGAATCATAGGGGCAAACTTTCCCCTTGCTGTTCTCATGGCAGTGAGTTCTTATGAGATCTGGTAGTTTAAAAGTCTGTAGCACTTACCCCTTCACTCTCTTCTTCCTGCTTTTGCCATGTAAGACGTATCTTCTTCCTCTTCACCTTCCACCATGATTGTAAGTTTCCTGAGACTGCCCCAGCCATGTTTCCTGTTCAGCCTGCAGAACTGTAAATCAGTTAAACCTCTTTTGTTTATAAACTCAGTCTCTGGTAGTTCTCTATAGCAATGCAAGAATAGACAAATAGATAGAATAAACACACAACCTACAGAATGGTGGAAAACATTTGCAAAATGTGCATTCAAAAAGGGTGTAATATCCAGAATCTATAAGAAACTTAAACAAATGAACAAGTAAAAAACAAGCCCATTAAAGAGTGGGCAAAGGACACTATTCAAAAGAAGACATACATGTGGCCAACAAACATATAAAAAATTATTAACACCACTAATCATTAGAGAAATGCAAATCAAAACCATACTGAGATACCATCTCACACCTTTCAGAAGGACTATTATTAAAATGTCAAAAAATCACAGATGCTGCCAAGGTTGTGGAGGAAAGGGAGCACTTACACACTGCTGCTGGGAACATAAATTAGTTTAGCCATTAGAGAAAGCAGTTAGGAGATCTCTCAAAGAACTTAACACAGAATTACCATTTGATTCAACAATTCCATTACTGAGTATATACCAAAAGGAATATAAGTCATTCCAACATGAAGACACATTTATGCATATGTTCACTGCGGCACTAATCATTCTCTAATTCATTCTCTAAAATGAATACTAAAGACAAATACTATAGCAAAGACATGGAATCAACCTACATGTCCATCAGTAGTACACTGGATAAAGAAAAAGTGGAAAATACACACCAAGGAATACTGTAGAGTTATAAAAAAGAAAGAAATCATCTTTTTTTTTTTTTTTTTTCAGAAACATGTATGCTGCAGGAGACCTGCTTATCCTAAGAAAACGAATGTGGAAACAGAAAACAAAATGCTACATGTTCTCATTTATAAGTCAGAGCTAACCATTCAGAATGCATGGACACAAAGAAGAGAATGTTAGACACCACGGCCTACTTGTGAGGAGAGTGGGAGGAGGGAGAGGACTGAAAATCTGCCTATTGGGTCCTATGCTTATTACATGGGTGACAAAATAATCTGCACATCGAACTTCATGACATGCTAGTTACCTATACAACAAATCTGTTCTTGTACCCTTGAACCTAAAATAAAATTTTAAAATAATCATGAAAGTAGGTAACTAAAGTTTAGAGAAAACGTATAAAGTAAAGGAGCTCAAGAGATGATCCAGTTAATGGAATTGAAATTAAAAATCTTCAAAATAACTCTGCTTACATATTAATGAAATTTAAAAGAATATTAAATAATCTTAATAAAAACAGGATTAAATAATCAATAAAATATTATAATCTTATATACTAATAGTCAAATTTAAAATTAAAAATTTTAATAATATTAAAAATTAGAATAAAGAATTAGTGAACCCAAAGACAGGTCAACAAAAATTGTACATACTGAAGCATAGAAAAAAACAATTTAAAAAAGAAAGAGCTAATTGGAACATAATAAAATAGTTTGAATTATAGTTATTGCTCAGAAAAAGAGAAGAACACAGAATAGGAACAATATTTGATAAAGTATTTGGAAATTTTCAAATAAGATAAAATTATCAATTCACATTTATAAAGCACACTAAAACCCATTTGGACAAATATAAAGATCACATCTGGATATGTCCTAGTCAAATTGCTGAATATAAAAGACAAAGGGAAATAGTTTAAAGCAGTTTAAAAAAAAGTCATGGTATCTTCAGAGGAAAATCAAGACTAATGTTTACATTTTTGTCAAAAACTATAGAAGCTGGAACATAAGATAATGATATCTTTAAAATATTAAAAGTAAACATAAACCCCTCAAAATCTATACTCTGTGAAAATATCCTTCAAAATGGAAAAAAACATTCATTTATTCATTTTATCATATTCTTTTGTCATATATAGAAACAAACAATCATAAGCTAAAAGAATTCACAAGTTGCAGATCTTCTCTAAAAAGAATACTAAAGGACTAAAACAAAGGAAACACAGAAAGAAAGAAAGAAAGAAGTTGAATAAATGCTGATAGAAAATTCCAAACTGAAATGCAAAGTGAAGAAATAAAATTCAGAATAGAATATAGAAAAAATTTTGGGCAATTACAAATGTCATAACATACTCATAATGAGAATGCTAGAGGGAGAAGAGGGAAAAGACTAGAACAAAGTAGTGTATTTGCTTAAATAATGATAGAGAATGTCCCCAAATTAATAATAAATAGCAACTACAAATCCAGAAAGGTCAGATATGGCCAAGGAGGATACCAACCAAAAAACTTATCCCTCACCATATCATATTCAAACTGCAGAAAATCAAAAACAGAGAGAAAGCTTTGAAAGGATCTAGAGAAGAACTCTTTGCCAACAGAAGAGAAAGGATAATTATTACATCAGCTATTTTCTCAAAAAAACATGCAAGCAAGAAAAAAAAGTAAAATATTTTAAGGTGTTGAATGAAAAAAGAATTCTAAGATTCTGTATCCCACAAAATAATCTCTAAATAATGACTTTCTGAGACAAACGAAATTTGAGGGAATTTTTAGCCAATAGGTTTGCCTTGCAAGAAATATTGAAAGGAATTTTTAAGAAAGAATGAAAATGACACAAGTCAGAAATTCATATCTATATAAGGAGAAGAAGAACTTTAGAGAAGGAATACATTAAGGTAAAAATAAAATACATTTATTCTTAAATAATTAAATAGTTGAGTTATAAGAATAGCAACATAGTATTCAGTGATTATAGCTTATAGGTAAGTGAAATATGAATCACCTCAATGTGGTAAGGGAGAAGAGGGAGGAATTGGGAATAATCTCCTGTATTTGTTCTACCTGTAAAGTATTTTTTTTTTTTTTTTTTTTTTTTTGCCAATCATTGAGAGCTTGTAAGGTTGCTGAGGTTGGTTGGCCTTGAACTCTTGGCTTCGCCTTCGCAAGCGCCACGACATCCGGCCGGAGCCACTTTGGGCCCACCTGTAAAGTATTATACTGTAATTTGAAAAAGGACTTGAATTAGTTGTATATGTATATTGCAGACTCAAGAACAACCATTTAAAAAGTAAAATAATAATAATTTACATACTAAGGATAGAGAAGAAATGGAATCATATAAACTCATAAGATGCTCAAAGCAGAGAAATCAGAGTGAAAGAAAAAAATAAGGGCAGCAAACAATCATAACAGATGTGATAGATACTAATACAACCATACCAGTAATTACTTTAAATATAAATTTTCTAAATCCATCAATTAAAAGACAGATTGTCAGAATGAATTCAAAATAGACCCTATTTTATGCGATTTCCAAGAAACCCAGTTTAAATAAAAACACACATACTAAAGTAAAGGTATGGAGAAATATACATCATGTCAACACTAATAAAAAGAAAGGTATTGTGGCTATATAAATTTCAGACTAAGGTAAAATACTAAGGAAAATTATCAAGGATATACAGGGGTATTACATAATGATAAAGCCATCAATTATTGAAGAAGACATAAATATTCTTTATATGGGTGTATCAAACCACAGAACCTCAAAATAAGTGAAGCAAAAGCTAATAGAATTGATAGAGCAAAGATAACTGATAGACCAACTAGCTAAATCCACTATTAGAGAATAATCTATCATCACCCCTCTATCAGTAATTGACAGATCCAACAGGGAGAAAATCAGTCAGGACATAGTTGAAGTCAACAGCTCCATCAGTCAAATGGCCCTTTAGCCCCTATAGAATAGTTCATGGAACAACACAAGCATACACATTCCTTTCAAGATCACATAAAACATTCACCAAGATATTAGTATTCTGAATCATAAAACACCTCAACAGCTTTAAAAGAATGTGCAATATATGTGCACTCAGACCATGATGGAGTTGTGAGACAATTTGAGAAGACTCCAAATGGACAAATACAGGACTAGTTAAGCATCAAAAAACAAACAAACAAATACCATGCAATGAATGGAAGCACATTACATTTTTAAAATCCATTAGTTCCTAATAATACTTTAAACATTCTTATTCTCAACTTTTCTGGTTGCTAGGGTACCAACTTACTATTCTGAACACTGATAAAGGAAAACAGTCAAGTATTTATTCTGACTCTTCGGTACTGAATAACTAATGAAGAAATTTTTAAATAGATTTCTAGCTAGATACATTCAGACATAATAATCAAATTTGAATATTACTAGTTGGGAAACCCTAATAAAACCATGAATTAAAAATTATTTTTGGTTGCTAAAACTATAAAATAAAAGGCTGATGAAGAATTTTGTAATGGACCAGGCTGTCCCCAACTGAACCAACTAATGTTAAAATTACAAAAAGAGATACCATAGGACATCATATATATCCTGATGTAATGCCATAGGAAGTATACAACACCATCTATGAATGATTCTTCACAAAAATAATCAAATCTGAATCTGGACAAGCACTTAGTTCTGGCTTCTGATCTGTAGGAAACATAAAAGAATGAAGGAAATTGTCAAAGATACAAGAGAAATTCAGTTAGCAGACTGTAGAATGTAAAAAATGTTATAAAACCAATGATTTGGCTTAACTTTACAAATGCATTGATTTAAAAAGACATCAAAGACATATCAACTGAACACAAACACTGCAATTATAAAAGAAATTTTAAAACACTGACAAGATTGTACATGATATGAAAGAATTATTGTATCTTAGAAATGGAATACTTTCAGATATATAATAACTTTGACTCGTTTTAAATTAATCCAATGGTGAAGAACAGAGGTTTATTGGGAGAGTAAATGAAACAAGATTGGTACATGTTGAAGCATGTAACGAGTTCTGGCTGAGTTCTCCTAGCTCAGCTCTCTGAGCCCTCTCTAGCTGAGTTCTCCTTAAAGTGACATGCTTTGAGCCAACTTGATAGCAATGCTTTCATGAAAATTAAGAAGTTAGCACACACACACACACACACACACACACACACACACACAATGATGAAAGTTGGGTGGCAAAATGATATTCTAGAATTTCAACGGGAGAATGAGCTGTGGTGCCTGGAGTTCATAGTTCATTTATACATAAGAAACTTATATAAATATGTAACCCATCTTTTAGGACTCTTCTTATTTCAGAATAAAGGTAATGAAGAAATGAAAAAAATGAGCACTTACAAATGTTTTCCTGGTCAAAATAATGGTGAAATGTATGGATATCTATAGATAACTTACAAACAAAGTAAATGATGTTCCACTTGGTCCCCCTAAGAACAAAATGAGATGAGTAAATAGCAATGTAAAACTGTGATTTCCCAAAGCTATGGGGTTTCTACCAAATGACTGTAGAAACTACCAGAAGTGAGGGTAGGTAATAGTTTTGACACCATTGCTCACCTTCGTCAGTCAACAGTAATATCTTTATGACCACAAAATCTTGAAATTTTAAATATTTACCTGGATTTTTTTGAAATAGCCTCAAATTTCTTCACTTTAGTAATAAAGTTTTGTTGTTCTATCGCATTTCAAGTCCAGCTGAAGCTCCACCATGAGTGAAGTGCGTCACTATTTTCATTTTCTCTTAAACAGTGAGGGCTCTGAGTACCAATTACTATATTGATACAACTAGCTTGTTAGTTCTATCATGATCTTTGATGTGTCTTGTTTTAAACAGATCCTCTAGATATCAACTCAAAAATAAAAATTATGACTCATAAAGGAAAAAGCTATCCTTTTCAGAGAGACTTTATCATTGTTTCATCAGCTATCCTGCATTCCTAGTGCATCAAAAATGTAATAGTTTGTGAAAAATTAGGCTATTTAACATTTTAAGAAAATATGTACGACATAAAGTGGGTTACATATTTATCTGAAATGATTATAATTCATCATACATTTCAATGATATGAAGAGAGAAGGAATGGCAGAATGGCAATCTACACAGACTCGAGTCCTAGGCAATGGGTTTGAAACCTGACTTCTGCCACATACTAGCAGGTGGACAAGTCAGTTTAATCCTGTTGTTCCAATTGCCTCATCTGTAAAAAGGGAGCAGTAATAAGATCTACTTAATGATCAAATGAGGTAATAACATAAAGTGCTTAGAAAAATGCTTAGAACATGGTAAGTGCTCATTAATTTCTGTTACTTTTATAATCTCTGTTAATTTTAACACTAGTACTACCCATATGCTAAATAGGAGAAGTTTTTCCAAAGGACAGAATCTCAATGTATTCTGACTATGAAAGGTAAAGATCTTTTCATATCCTTAAAATGATATGACTTGCTTCTAGCATTATGCAGGGTAGAATTATTTTAAAATATGCTGAGATTTTAGATGTTTTATATAAATAAATACTAATATTTCACAAACTGCTTTTTTTCAAATAATTTTTTAACTCCAAGTCTAATTTTTCACTATAGCTCATATATCCTGAGAAAATATGAATGCTAATATGTCACATTATTTTAAAAATTATGACACACTAAATAAAAAATTTTAAATTATGGCAGAATATGTACTTGATCTCAATGCCATTTTGAAATAGATGACTAGGATTTCATTTAATAAATTCAATGTATTATCACTCTTTTCCACAATTTCTTTCTTGTGTCTCAACATTTTTTATAATTCATGAAAATGTAGGAGATTTTCTACTATAAAAAAGAAGGCATGTATATATACATATATGCTGGTTTATACTTAGCCAAGGCCTTGAAAAAAAAAATCAAGGAGGCCAAATCAATCACACACACACACACACACACACACACACACACACACCCTGTATTAATAAAAAGGTGTTTGTTTGCTTGTCTTTCATTTTTTCAAGAATTACCTTAAGCCTTCATTTTCCTTTCTATGCAGGTTATTTATCCAACCAACTTATTAGATCACTAACCTTTTAATTTGCTAAGAATCTCTGGAGTTGGCTATATGTATGCATTTGACTTCAAATATCTAATTAATGGAGACAATTAGAAACACACATATAAATTGGACTTCCAGCACTTACGTTACCTGATTTGAAATAATATAATAGCTTTAAATAAGGTAAGATACAAGAGAGGCTATTTTAAAATTTCTCTTTTTCACTATTTATTAATACAATATAAAGTAATTAAAGATATGTTGAAGTATTGGCCACCTCTAATTTGTAGCAGTTTTCTAAACTCTGGTACCAAATTCAAATTTTTGGCAGGTTTATATATTACACATGCACACTTTTCTCACATGCACAAATATATGTTTTATGTAGTGTTTTTGTTTACTTAAACATCTCTATGAGACTTTACTCAGATAACTATTTTAATCCAAATTTCAAATAATTACTAAAAATCACCAATATTTAATTAACATATTATGATCTATTGAAGTAAGCAACTAACTTGCCTCATGTATCACTAAAATCCTATGTATAGTACTTAAAGGGAGCTTAACTATCATACGTGTACAACTGTATGAATTCTGTTTTTTTTTTTTTTTTTTTTTTGCCAATCAATGAGTGCTTGTAAGGTTGCTGAGGTTGGTTGGCCTTGAACTCGTGGCCTCGCCTTCACAAGTGCCACGACATCCGGCCAGGGCCACTTTGGGCCCCGATGAATTCTGATATTTTTACCCTTAATATACACTCTATCTTTTGACACTGCTTCCATATTTTTATATATGTTAGTATTTTTATAATTGACAGATTAAAGACATTTGTTGTTTATAACAGAAACTTCATAAAATTATGTTCACTTAGAGGAAAATACGCCATATATATTCACTGCATGTTCTTGTCATCCTATCTCCTTTTCAATCGTATTTTTCTTTTTTTTTGAGACGGAGTTTCGCTGTTGTTACCCAGAATGGAGTGCAATGGCATGATCTCGGCTCACTGCAACCTCCGCCTTCTGGGTTCAAGCAATTCTCCTGCCTCAGCCTCCCGAGTAGCTGCGACTACAGGCGCGCACCACCATGCCCACTAATTTTAGTATTTTTAGTAGAGACAGGGTTTCACCTTGTTGACCAGGATGGTCTCGATCTCTTGACCTTGTGATCCACTCACCTCAGCCTCCCAAAGTGCTGAGATTATAGGCATGAGCCACTGCGCCTGGCCTTCAATTGTATTTTTTAAACATCACTCTTTTCCTTCTCACCTTATCTTCACTCCTGTGGTTTACAGGTGTAATGATGTTAGCCTCAAAGCCCAGCACAGGTAGTAAGGGGAGTGGGGCAACACAGTATCCCAGTACATCATAAGGCTGGATGCTGAGGAGGAAGTTGTGCTGTAGAGGATTTGGAGGCAATGCTCTGAAGCCAAGGACAAGATGGGGCCTGTGAAGGACATAGCCAAAGAGATACCAAAATATTTATAAGTATACATAAGTACTCACAATGTGTACTTATTGTACCTTGTACTTACACTGTTATTTGTGAATAAACGTAAGTACTCACAATGTGTACTTATTGTACTTTGTACTTATTGGAAGTACAAATACTAGAAGTACAAAGTACAATAAGTAACATTAAGTATAAAGTACAATATGTACACATTGTGAGTACTTATGTATACTTATTCCAATAAGTAAAAAGTACAATAAGTACTTATAATAAGTACCAAGTACAATAAGTATACATATTAACAGTGTGGGAAACAGGTTTATAATTGTCTGAAAACATTCATAATTTTGGCAAAGGAAGACAGCTGAAAACCCCAATGTGTTTGATTGAAATTATAAATATTGATATGAATTCATGAGTTTTATTTATACATACACAGACACAAATACACACTGATAAGTAGAAATGGTTATATATGTATGTTTGCATTTGCCTATACATATTAGATTTTTATTATTTGAAGTATTATGTTCTATAAAATTGCTGTGAATATGGAATTAGCAGAAACTTAAACCACTGTTTTTAGAAAAAAATATATAGTTAGGTTCCTGTGAGGCTCTGGTTACGTTTTTGTCAACTGATCATTACATAACTTTGTTTTAGGTGTGTTTCTGCTTAAAGACACTTTATTGAATATATATTGTTGATTCACAGTCAACAGCAGCACTATAGCTCACACCTGAATGGACTTTATCTAGCGCATATTTTCTCTGTATGTCATATCACAGGTTTCTTGTGCTTGGGAACATTAGGCAGCACTTGAGTACTACCCTGGGGTCATTTTAAATAGCAAAATCACCAAAACAGCAAGATGTGAAAAATGTAGCACTAAACAGATCACAAAGAGGACACTTTATAGCATGGAGATGGAAACAGGAAGGGAGAACATTGCCTTATTTTATCTCAATTGGGAAAACATTTACAGGGTACCTCAAATTTTTTGTCACTTTGAGCATGTGATTAAGCAAAAGAATCATGACTACTGATTTTAGGGTTTCAAATAAATTTTAGCAAGAAAGTGGATTTGCAAATATAAAACCCAAGAACAATAAGAATAAAACTGTATATTTTAAACCCAAGAACAATAAGAATAAAACTGTATATATTTCTAAGCTCTGTCTCCTGGGAGGGCGTAGAAGCACTGCACACTTGTAAGTTTTTTGGTATTGGTATCTAAATACCATCTTCTACTAAAATGAGCAGGCCGCCTTGTAGAAATGGCTGATTTCAAAATGGGGACAAGAAAAGTACAATATAAGCTTGCGCATTATATTGAGTCAAAAAATAAGGCATAGTGAAATGCTCAAAGAGTAATGGAACATGAAGAGAACACAGTAGCCAGGTTGACATGGCTCTTACTGGCTAAATTTAGAATAATTTTAACCTCAATAAAACAATGAGAGTATCAGACTGATCCCAATGAATATAGAAGAAATTCATTAGACTAAATGTTTGTGTGTATGTGTATTTACATATTATATATACACACTACTTTCACTTCACTAAGAAAAGTAGTATGTATATACTAATTTCTTAGTCAAAAAGAGAGTGGCAAATGCAGGAAAAAAAATCTAAGAAGAATGATATAATTAGTATTAGGCAGCCACAATAGCAGTCCCTGCTCTAGTGAATAGAGAGGGGAGTCATCAATGGATTAGTGGATTCTATGAATAGTAGGTAGATGTATGACATAGAAGAGGATATTAGCATAATATCTCAATAGTTATCCACAAAGTATTAATTATAAGTTAATTAAAATAAAATCATGGTGGAGGTTTTTATAAAAACTTAAATGTTTTTTCAATTAGTATAAAGGGGCAGACTGTGATGAGGATACCTCCTTGGTGTGCGGGGTATCTCTGAAAAAAGGCAGCAGCATCTCTGAAAAAAGGCTTTATTTTTTTTATAAATAAAGCCCCACTTTCCCAGGACAGAGCCATGTGAAAAAGGTGGCTATGAGTTCCGCTCATAGCTGAACTTTGGTACCAGCATGGTACTGGTACCAAAACAGAGATATAAACCAATGGAACAGAACAGAGGCCTCGGAGGCAGCAGCACACATCTACAACTATTTGATCTTTGACACACCTCACAAAAACAAGCAATGGGGAAAGGATTCCGTTTATTAAATGGTGCTGGGAAAACTGGCTAGCCATGTGCAGAAAGCAGAAACTGGACCCCTTCCTGACACCTTACATTAAAATTAACTCCAGATGGATTAAAGACTTAAACATAAGACCTGGCACCATAAAAACCCTAGAAGAAAACCTAGGCAAAACCATTGAGGACATAGGCATAGGCAAGGACTTCATGACTAAAACATCAAAAGCATTTGCAACAAAAGCCAAAATAGACAAATGGGATCTAATTAAACTCCAGAGTTTCTGTAGTGCAAAAGAAACAATCATTAGAGTGAACTGGCAACCAACAGAGTGGGGAAAAATTTTGCAATCTACCCATCTGACAAAGGGCTAATATCCAGAATCTACAAAGACCTAAAACAGATTTACAAGAAAAAAACAAACCCATCCAAAAGTGGGTGATGGATATGAACATATACTTTTTAAAAGAAGACATATATAAGGCCAACAAACATATGAAAAAATGCTCATCATCACTGGTTATTAGAGAGATGCAAATCAAAACCACATTGAGATACCATCTCACGCCAGTTAGAATGGCCATCATTAAAAAATCTGGCGACAACAGATGCTGGAGAGGATGTGGAGAAATAGGAACACTTTTACACTGCTGGTGGGAGTGTAAATTAGTTCAACCATTGTGGAAGACAGTGTGGCGATTCCTCTAGGACCTAGAAAGAGAAATTCCATTTGACCCAGCAATCCCATTACTGGGTATATATCCAAAGGATTATCAATTGTTTTACTATAAGGACACATGCACATGAATGTTCATTGCAGCACTGTTTATAATAGCAAAGATGTGGAATCAACCTAAATGCCCATTGATGATAGACTGGACAAGGAAAATGTGGCACATATATACCATGGAATACTATGCAGCCATAATAAACAATGAGTTCGTGTCCTTTGTAGGGACATGGATGAATTTGGAAACCATCATTCTCAGCAAACTTACACAGGAACAGAAAATCAAACACCACATGTTCTTACTCATAGGTGGGATTTTTTTTTTTTTTTTTTTTTTTTGAGACAGAGTTCCACTCTTGTTACCCAGGCTGGAGTGAAATGGCGCGATCTCGGCTCACCGCAACCTCCGTCTCCCGGGTTCAGGCAATTCTCCTGCCTCAGCCTCCTGAGTAGCTGGGATTACAGGAACACGCCACCATGCCCAGCTAATTTTTTGTATTTTTAGTAGAGACGGGGTTTCACCATGTTGACCAGGATGGTCTCGATCTTTGGACCTCGTGATCCAGCCGCCTCAGCCTCCCAAAATGCTGGGATTACAGGCTTGAGCCACCGCGCCCAGCCTCCTAGGTGGGTTTTGAACAATGAGACCACATGGACACAGGGAGGGGAGTATCACACACTGGGGTCTGCTGGCGGGAATAGGAGAGGGACACTGGGGGTAAGGAGGTTGGGAAGGGATAACATGGTGAGAAATGCCAGATATAGGTGATGGGGGGATGGAGGCAGCAAACCACATTGCCATGTATGTACCTAGGCAACAATCCTGCATGATCTGCACATGTACTTCAGAACCTAAAATGCAATAAAAAATATACCTATACGGACACACACACATACACACACACACACACACACACACACACACAGATTTTATATATATATATAATATATTATATATTATATATTATATATTTTATATATATATATCTGGGGATGTCTCAGTGGTTATTTTATTCCATGTATTTAAATCTATATTCTTGCACTAAAACATATGGAGACTTTATGTAATATTTTCATGTATTTTTGCCTCCCAACTAGGTTTTAACTACCTTGAGGTAGTTAGGAACAAATTCTTCCAGGGTATTTTTCTCAATGACAATCATATTAACATGAATGAAATACTGTTCTACTACCACCATTACTATTGGAAAACCATTGCTTTGTCAGCCCAGTGACCCTACTCCTGTATCAGGAAGCGCAGTTCTCATCTTTTTAGACATTCTTTATTACACCATTCCAATCCTATGGTTCTCAAGGGTTCTTCCATTTTAACATGACACCATTACATGTGTTCATTGCCCAAAGATGAGCAGCAGACCCAGGTAGGAATATCACGCAGATTTTGAGTGTTTTTAAAACTGAAACGGGGTGCTTCCAAAGTAGCAAATGCTGTGAGTCAGGAAGTCTGACAGTTGTCAGTTATATGATTGTTAACACGTGGAGAAAACACACCAGAATAAGAAATTTCAAAACAATATCAAAGACAGAGATGAAAGATAGAGGTAGATTCCTATAGGGTCTGAAATTCCTCTCCCACTGATGCTAAGGTTTAGCTGCATCCTTACTTTTCCCATAATTTGATACTTAATTCCCCCATTTACCTTGTAAGCTAATAAATGTCTTCTTTGCCAAAGCCAATGAAGTTTCTGTCATCTGCCAAAAAAAAAAAAGTTTCAGTTAATAAAATTATCATCCTCTTCATCATTCTACTTATCATAAAGAGCACTATTGTCAAATATTTTTGAGGTAATAAAATCTTCAGAAACCATTTTCTTGGTTAAATTTGAGCATATTGAGAGAATAGCTATAAAGTGTAGCATTTTGTAAATATTATGTAAAAAAGTAAAATAATATTGTTACTTTTCACAAAGAAGTAACAATTTAGAGATATTTCAGAGAAAAGACGTAAAAATTTAATGATCTGCAAATTTAACTCCCATTGGAGTCTGAAAATTGATGAAATTGTGTGAACCTGTTAAAAACAGCTTTTATTTGGCAAAGGTAAAATGTAAGATACTTTTAAAAATTCTCTCTTTGATGTATATGTGGCAGAAAGATTTGTGAGGCATTATTCTACTACTTATGGAATTTGCATTACTTTAGGGAAGGTATAAAATGTTCAAGAATGCAAAATGTTACAGAAAGTCATTCCCAATTTCTTTTTCAGTAAGCCAAAATTTAAACTACCAGTAATTGTTAATTTAATTATGAAATGTCAAAATTTGTGGGATATTAGTGAACAGATTGCAAATGAAATAAGAAGAGAAAATAAACACTGAGCAATAAAAAAGAATTAACTCGAAAATGCAGATAGTAAAGGCTAATTGATATAAAACATATTGCCAAAATTTGTACAGTGAGTTCATCACTTGTAAGCACAATGATCTTAGGCAGATTATGAAACTTCTCTGCCTCAACACTGTTATCTGTAAGACAGAAAATGTAATATGACCAACCTCATACACAGCGTGATTTTATTAAGCAAATTAATATACATAAAGCTCTTAAAACACTGTCTTGCATCCATTACATTCTCATATTAGTAATTTTCACTAAGATCATTTTTGTTCATTATGCTAATATTTTAAAAAACATTCTTGATTAGATTAAAATGCTCTGGGAGTTTTAAGGCTGTTTTATCACATAAAAAATTTGTTCTCAGATGCCTAAATCTTCTGTAATGCTATTGCATCTTATATGTAGCAGACAGTATTGGATTAAGATGGGTTATAAAATGGATTTTAAAGACTAATATGTATTTGTTTATTGCTCTGTGCCAAAAAAGTGTGTATCTAATACTTATATGGTTGAATTAATTATCTAAATTAGCTTCTGCATAAGCCCACTATCATTTATTTAGTACTCACCAAAAGGCCATTTATTGCTCTGTAATAAAGGATTCCACAGATTTTAAGAAATTAATTCAGTTTTAATATACTTTTCCTATTGACTGGTTTTATTTTTCACAGGGAGAGGCACATATATTCTCATTTCCCCCACTGAAAATGTTGAGAAACTTCATTTATTATTGGCCATTTAGGCATTTGCTTTTATATAGTACCTGATTATATTTTTGTTCATGAGTTCTACTGGCTTGTCTCTACATTTATTTAGTGTGCTGCCATTTAATTATGGGAAAAAATAAACAAAAGAATACATATATGTTATTAATCACATAGACCACTTAAGGAAAATCTGTGTGAAAAAGTAGGGACAGAAGTTATCTCCGGGGAATATTTTTTGTGCATAGGAATCTGTCTCTCTATGTACTATATATCTGTCTGTTTTGCCATGTCTATATATTTATTCTATATTTTTTCATGTGTATACATTGAAAATATCTTCTCCCACATAATAGCTTTTTTTCACTCATGTAATGGTTTGTTTTAAAGAAAAAAACCTCTTAATATTATACAGTTTATGTTTTTTCACTTTTAGCTAAGTACTCTTTACAGTATTTAAGAAATTGTTGTCTTCCTCAGTGTCATAAAGTGTGTCTATGTTATCTTCAAGAAACTGTAGACTTGCATTTTATATTTAGATTTATATTTCATCAATTGATTTTTGTGTATGGTGTGACTGTGAAAGAGGCATTTATCTATGTACACACACATACATATATAAAAACTATATGGTACTTCCATTTAAATAAAAAATTGCAATGGCACCATTAATTGAAAATATCACGCTATCTCCTTTGAACTTACGTATCACCTCTGTCATAAACTGACTGTATTTAAAGGGTCTGTCTCTAGACAATATTATGTTCCATTTGGTAGCAGCATCTAGTTTGTGTCAGCACCACATTATATTAACAACTATAGCTTTATAAATCTTGTATCCATATTATAATGCCTTCAGATTCATTCTTCTTTATTATTGTCATAAGGATTCTTGCCTTTAAATCTGCATATGACTTTTAATATCCATTTGTCATTTCCAGCCACAGAACACATGGTACAAATCTAATTGTAAATTTATTAAATTAATTTAAGGATACTGGAAGAACCAATGTATTGAAAATGTTGAACCCTGCTGGGCTTGGTGGCTCATGCCTATATTCCAAGCACTTTGTGAGGCAAGGTGAAAAGATCACTGGAGGCCAGGAGTTTGAGACCAGCATGGGTAATATAATGAGATCCTGTCTCTAGCAAAAAAAAAAAAAAAAAATTAGCTGGCCATGGCAGCACCCACCTGTAGTCCTAAATAGGAGTCCAAGGTGGGAAGAAAACTTGAGCCCAGGAGGGTGAGGCTGCAGTGAGCCATGACTATGCCTCTACACTACAGCCTGAACAACTGAACAAGACCATCTCTCAAAAAAAGTTGAATCTGCTCAAAAAAATAAGAGAGGACACAAACAGATGGAGAAACATTCCATGTTCATGGTTAGGAAGAATCAAAATCATGAAAATGGCCATACTGCCCAAAGTAATTTACAGATTCAATGCTATTCCCATCAAGCTACCAATGACCTTCTTCACAGAACTGGAAAAAACCACCTTAAACTTCATATAGAACCAAAAGAGAGCCCGCATAGCCAAGTCAATTCTAAGCAAAAAGAACACAGTGGGAGGCATCACACTACCGGACTTCAAACTATGCTACAAGGCTACAGTAATCAAAACAGCATGGTACTGGTACTAAAACAGAGATATAAACCAATGGAACAGAACAGAGGCATTGGAGGCAACACAACATATCTACAAGCATACAATCTTTGATAAACCTGACAAAAACAAGCAATGGGGAAAGGATTCCCTGTTTAATAAATGGTGTTGGAAAAACTGGCTCGCTATGTGCAGAAAGCAGAAACTGGACCCCTTCCTGACACCTTACACTAAAATTAACTCCAGATTGATTAAAGGCTTAACATAAGACCTGGCACCATAAAAACCCTAGAAGAAAATCTAGACAAAACCATTCAGGACACAGGAGTAGGCAAGGACTTCATGACCAAAACACCAAAAGCATTGGCAACAAAAACGAAAATAGACAAATGGGACCTAATCAAACTCCACAGCTTCTGCACAGCAAAAGAAACAGTCATCAGAGTGAATTGGCAACCAACAGAATGGGAAAAAATTTTTGCAGTTTCCCCATCTGACAAAGGGCTGATATCCAGAATTTACAAAGAACTAAAACAGATTTACAAGAAAAAACAAGCCCATTCATAAGTGGGCAAAGGATATGAACAGACACTTTACAAAAGAAGACATACATGAGGCCAACAAACATGAAAAAATGCTCATCATCACTGGTCATTAGAGAAATGCAAATCAAAACTACATTGAGATACCATCTCACACCAGTTAGAATGGTGACCATTAAAAAATCTGGAGACAACAGATGCTGGAGAGGATGTGGAGAAATAGGAACACTTTTACACTGCTTGTGGGAGTGTAAATTAGCTTAACCATTGTGGAAGACAGTGTGGTGATTCCTCAAGGATCTAGAAATAGAAATTCCATTTGACCCAGCAATCCCATTACTGGGTATATATCCAAAGGATTATCAATTGTTTTACTATAAGGACACATGCACACGAATGTTCATTGCAGCACTATTTATAATAGCAAAGATCTGGAATCAACCCAAATGCCCATCAATGATAGACTGGACAGGGAAAATGTGGCACATATACACCATGGAATATTATGCAGCAATAAAAAAAGGTGAGTTTGTGTCCTTTGTAGGGACATGCATGAACCTGGAGAACATCATTCTCAGCAAACTGACACAAGAACAGAAAATGAAATACCACATGTTCTCACTCATAGGTGGGTGTTGAACAATGAGAACACATGGACACAGGGAGGGGAGCACCACACACTGGGGTCTGTTGAGGGGAATAGGGAGGGACAGCGGGGTGGGGGAGACCTGGGGAGGGATAGCATGGGGAGAAGTGCCAGATATAGGTGAAGGGGAGGAAGGCAGCAAATCACACTCCCACGTGTGTACCTATGCAACTATCTTGCATGTTCTTCACATGTACCCCAAAACCTAAAATGCCATTAAAAATAAATAAATAAATAAATAAATAAAAGTTGAATCTTCCAAACAATGAACATGATATAGACCTCTTTCAGTAGTACTGAAAGAGAAATTGGTATAAATTATACCTATTGTAATTTTCAATTTTTTGTTGCAAGTATACTAAATACATTTCTAATTGTAATTGTATTATAATGAAAATTTATTTATCTCCAACAGTTTATCCATAAAATTTTTTGATTACTACACACACCATCAACCTTGCATGAATAACGCCAATTTATTTTCTTACATTCTAATCATTATAAATTTAATTATTTTCACCATTATATTGCTCTGACTAAGCTGTGCATTGAAATGTAAAATCAAGAGAATTACAGCCTTTCTTCATTCCCTCTCTTTAGGGAAGTGCTCTTACTAATTCATCAAGAATAATGGTTTCTGAAGAATTTTTGTGTATAATTCTATTCATATTAATGAAGTGCCTATTCCTACTTGGTTTAAAGTTTAATTTTTATTATTTTTCATAACACAAATGGGTGATGTTGAGTGTTTAATTCTGTCAGATTCCTAGCATCTAATGTTTTAGAGCATAGTTGTTAGATTTAACCAGTTTGGCAATATTTGTCTTTGAATATTTTGTCTTTTTCCATTTGAAATGAGTTCTATATTATGCTTCTATTTCTTATCTTTGTTTTCTATTTGATACATCTGCTATATATGTATTTTGTCTCTTTTTGTTTCCTCTTTTGATTTAATCAAATGTTTATTTCCTTCCTCTATTAGTATATTGATTAAACATTCATGTACTTCTTTTTGTCCAGAAGAGATTGTATCACATATTCCTGAATAATTAGAACCTAATAGATATTACCTTAACTACTCCTTTTTCTATAACCTTAGAATTCTTAATCCTTTCTCTCATGTCATTCTGCATTTTAATCATATGTAAATATTAAAAGCCAAGGCATTTATTATCTTATGATAATTATTACTATTCTTTTGAATTGATATTAATTTTATCCACATATTTAACCTTATGGATATTTGATGGGTTTGTCTAAAGTATTTTTTCTTTTTTCCAAAGAATCATTTTAGTATTGGTGTGTTAGCAATGAATTCTTTGTTTTTGCTGTCAATATTTTCTCCAAGCACTTTAAATATCTTGTTCCATTAATTTTGAGCTTCCATTTTTTTCTATTAAAAGTTAGTTTTTTGTGGCTGGGCACAGTGGTTCACACCTGTAATCCCAGTACTTTGGAAGGTCAAGGGAGGTGGATCAACTAAGGTCAGGAGATTGAGACCAGCCTGACTAACATGTGAAACCCGTCTCTACTAAAAATACAAAGTTAGCCGGGCATGGTGGCAGGTGCCTGTGATCCCAGACAGTTGGGAGGCTCAGGCGGAAGAATCACTTGAATTTGGGAGGTGAAAGTTGCAGTGAGCTGAGATCACACCAGTGCACTCCAGCTTGGGCAACAAGAGAAAAACTCTGTCTCAAAACAAGCCAAAAAAAATAAATAAAAATTAGCTTGTTATTATTATTGTTGCTTTGAAGGAAATGAATTTTTTTTTGGTCTGGCTGCTGCTTTTGCTTTGAGTTATTGGTTGTGTTTATCCTGATATGTCTCAGTGTGGTTTACTTTGTGCATATTCCAACCAAGGTTTATAGAAGTTCTAAAATCTGTACTTTAATAACTTTCTTCAGCTTTGGAGAATTCTTGGTGACTTTCTATATTTCTTCTGTCATATTATTTTCCTCTTTTAGAACTTAATTAACATATATTAGATTTTTTATTGTTTCTTATATAGCTTTTACATTCTGTTCTAAGTAATCTATGGAATTTTTCTCTCCATGAATTCTGGATTTTTTTTGACTTTCTTGTCTTTTAGTTTTTAGTCAATTAGTCATCTCTATTTAATTTTCTACTAAAAACAACTATTAATTGAAGTTAAGAAGGTTATCTACTTAGATTCTTAGAATCTCACCTTGTATTTCAAATAATGGCAAAAGAAAAAAAAGGAGAAAACCAACCGTGAGTCATATTAATTATGCTTTGAAATATTTTTGTATTTTTCATATTTTCACATATTAGGGACTTGCTGATCCTGGGAGAACTGCTTCCCCCAAGATTTGTTAATTCCCAAAGATACAAAGAACTCACATGCAATCGTGCTTTTCACAGGCAAACAAACTAACCCAGAACCCATATCCCCAACCACATTTTAAAATCATGTTCTTATTGTCCGGGCCATGATTTTCTTGCCCTAACTACTCCGGAGTCAGATACCAGACAACGAGGAAGCACTCCTACAACATGGAGCCTGCCAAAATGACTCAAACTAGCCAATTCTAAGCCTGCTCACACAACCTTGCCCATTTTTTTCCTGCAGAAGAACACAATTAATGCTCTTCCCCACATTTTCACCACAGTCCATCTTCCTCCTGACCAACCCTGCTGCTTTTCCACGTGCCTTCCTCATAGTGTAGCGTGTCTCTTTCCCTTTGGATCTGTAGTTATAATAACCTTTGGCAGTTGTCTCCTGGTCTTTTTGCCTCATCATACCTGAGTAAATAAAGAAAACTTACATTTTAATAAATGTGTTGAGGTCATTTATTTACATATCTCTTCACATTAGAATCCTAACCTCTAGAGACTCCAAATTCTCAGGCTCCACTCCTGTGAAAATAACAAAAGCTCTGATATTGTCTATGCCCTCTAGGAGCAGGCTTCTGTCAAAGTACTTCCTACAAAAGTTCATCCACTTCTTCTTTTCTCATATTTGGAAAATGTGTCAAGAACACAGTAGCTAGAAAATTTTTTCTACCTCTACAGTCACTTTTCAGCTGAAGAAATGTTCTGTTTCACGTCTATTTTATTTCATGTACCTAAGTCAAACATGTAAGACTGTTACCATTTCCCCCATACATTTGAAGTACTTGCCAATTGCATAATCCAGGCTGTCCTCTTCCATATAACCCAATTCTCATCTACCACATATGAAAATGATAGTAAATCCAGCTTTTCAGGGGTTCTCAGGACCCACAATTATCATTAACATTGGGATTCTTGTTGCCATCTGGTAAGTGAGTAATGCAACTTCTGGATCCTATTCTTAGGATATATTATCTAGTCCTGTTTCAGTTTTTAGTTTACAATATATATTTTCTCCTAATAAATGGCAATAGTTTGTTCCATTTGTATTAATAATTGATGGTATCACAGTTTTTCAGTTAAGAGCAATATACAGATTCCCTAACATGCACAGGCATGCATGAGAAATTAATACAGAAGTCCTGTACATCTCATTCTTATGACATATTCCTGCAATTTTCTCTATCTCTGTAGCATCATGTTGATATTTTTACTATGTGCAATTAATATTGAGATACATTTTGGCATTCTATCACAGTTTGCTGCACCAGGCGATTAATGAGCACTGGAAATTTGGTGTTCTTGAACATATTCAGTAGCCACTTTTAAATTATTATTTAAAATGTCTCCTTGATACAGACAGGAAATATTATTCATTACATGAAACTTTGCATTGACTGCACATCTTAACTTAAAGGGTGAGATGCCCCTGATTATGGAAGTGGAAACTTAAAGTTTCAGCTTAAGAGCTAACTAGGAAATGACACTCTGGTAGTTAGCCATTAGTCTGCAAAATGTAGCCTATACTTGGAACCAATAAACATTATATAATGCTGTGTTCCTGGTTGCTAGAATTCCAATAAATTGATCTTCTCAGAAAGATTTCCAGTGACATATGTGGCAAATTTATGCTTCTGTTTCACAGCTTAATGCCCTTCTGGCTTCGAGTTTCTGGCTCCAGATGGGAGATAATACCATGAGCATTTAATAGCGTAAAAGCATTTCACTAAACCTAAAGCTGTGGTGGATATATCTGGGTCTTCCCATGTTAATAGGCTGGTAGGAAAACAAATGAGTTATTTTACTGGAATGGATAATTTACTCAGTATGAGGGGACAAGGTTACAGTTCAATCATGGGACAAGGCTGAATATTCTGGAACAGAGTATTCATTGGGATAAGTCTTGCTGCTTACATGACCACTGAAAAGTATAAATAAAAAATTGAGAAATTGTGTCCCCCAAAATCATGGTAACGAGGAATGTGGGTCATCCAGGGAAGAAAATCTGAAATGTTAATTTGCAAGTGAGACCTTTAGATGAACTAAGCTTCTGACTAATATTGAGTAGAGAACGGTTGACATAAAAGGGGCATAAAGATTATTAGTTCTTTTTTTTTTTTTTTTTTTTTTTTTTTTTTTTTTAATTTTTATTGCATTATAGGTTTGGGGGTACATGTGCAGAACAAGCAAGATAGTTGCATAGGTACACACATGGCAGTGTGCTTTGCTGCTTTCTTCCCCTTCACCCACACTTGGTTCTAATAAGATTGCTGTATTTGTTACCCATAATATATTAATAATTATTAGTGGGAACAAATTTAAATTCAGAGGAAAAAAAGATACATAAGAACTGCAGAATGAGTGTTACAATCACTTAATGAAATACAACATGCAAGACAGATGAAGTGATTAACTAGGATGTGATTTAAATCTCTATTAATGCTGCCACATGGTAAACATCATTTAAAATATCCAACAGCAGTACTTACTAAGCCATCAGGGTTCTGCCAGACACTTTACTGGTTTGTGTGGACATAAAGATAACTTACACATTGTTTCTTCTCTCATGTCAGAAACTGTGGCTAAATTTCTTTATGAATTTTATCCTTGCTGTCACATTTATTGACAGGAATTTGAATGGCAAGGAAGTACAGAAAAGACTGTCATTACAATATTTATCTGGAACTCATGTTCTTTATGTTTTAACAAAATGCATGATGAAAACATATTCAAAATATTTGACCATATAATTATTTCTTGTACAAACTGTTACAGCTACTACACCTGAAGCTGTCCAAGATACAAATGACTTTTTCACTGAAGATAAACAGAAATATTTTGGTTTACAAATACTCCATATATGAAAGAAAATATATAAATAAGATGATTGTATCTAAAAATTTTGGTGTCTCAAAACAAAGTCTAAAGTAGGCTAGGCTAAGATGTGATGTTTGGAAGGTTAAGTGTTTTAAATGTATTTTCAACTTATAAAATATTCAACTTACTAGGGGTTTATGGGGATGTAACCCCATTATAAGTCCAGGAGCATCTGCACATATATTCTTCTCTATCCTGCTATGAAAAGCTAAAACCCCTTTGATCATTTGTAAAACCAACATACTAAGACTCCTGCAGGTAAGCAGAAGAAGACGACTGGCTATGGATCTCAAGGTCCAAGACACAACACTGTGGTGAGTTCTCTAGGATATATTTTTGATTCATACATCCCAAACTTGGAGTACAATAAATTGGGAACCCAGAAACACCAACAGACAAAGACACAAAGACAAGAACCCTTGCTGTCTCTTGAGAAAGGGCAGGCTATCAAGGCAGCAAACTTTTAGTCAATAACCTCACTACTACAACCTGATGCCACAGAAAAAAACATGAGCCCACCCCTTCACCTACCTACATTGCTATAGCTTGAGTGGGGATGTTATACATCTACCTTTCAGAGGCCATAACAAGGTGCTCTAACTCCAATAAAGGATTCTTAGAAAAACCAAGTAGAAAGCCAGGACTGACATCACTACTGACCAATAATGAGCCAGCAACCCCTTTCCCCATGTTAGCTGACACAACTGACATGAGCTTCTACCTCCACTCAGCAGCAATGAAAATCTCTCACCCCTTTCTGAAAGGGTACTGACAGCACAGGCCAGGTACAGAGTTAAGATTTCACCACTAGCAGTAAAATGGTCACCCCAATCACACTGTTAGTGGAGGCTTTGTGGTGAGTAGCACCCCTACCCCCACCTAGCAGTAAGGAGGAGATTCCTCTCCCCTTCACGTGTTTGCAGCAGTCAGTGGGAAGATGGAATTCTACTTCTACCTGGTGGTAACAAAGTGGCACCCTCAGCTTCATCTGCAAGAATGGTGTCATAGAAAATCATTGAAACACATTTGTGATTAATATTCTTATACCATGATACCAAAATGTACCTATTTTAATTGAAAAGCATTTCTCATATCAACAATCCTGCATGTTCTTCACATGTACCCCAAAACCTAAAACACAATTATATATATATACAAACACACACACACACACACACACATATATATGTGTGTATGTATGTATATATGTATATACATACATATATATTATAATATATATATTATACATATATACATACATATGTATGTGTGTGTATATATGTATATATGTATATACATACATATATATGAATATATATACATATATTATGTATATACATATATATTATGTATATACATATATGTGTGTGTTTGTGTGTATATATATACATACACATAATATACACACACATATATATTTATAATAATATAAATATATTATATTTATATTATATATATATAATATCTATATATATATATAGAAAGAAATAGAAACAAGGTGGGGGTGGAGCAAGATGATTAAATAAAAAGCTCCACCAACTGTCCCCCACTTAAGGACATCAAGGTAACAACTATCTACAGAGAAAAAAACACCTCTGTAAGAACCAAAAATTAGGCAAGCCCTCATAGTACCTGGTTTTAACTTCCTATCACAAGAACAGCCACTAAAGAGATAGAGAAAACAGTCCTGAATCACTGATGCCACCCCTCTCCCACCCCCAGTAACAGCAGCATGGTGCAAAGAGTGGCTCTGGACCCTGAGGGAGGGAGAGGTAGAACACAGCTGTTGTGAGGCATTGAACTCGGGGCTGTTCTGTCAGAATGAAAAGAAAACCAAAACAATCTCAGCGGATGCCCACCCACAGTGGAGGTATTTAAATCAGCCCTAGCCACGGGATCACTTCTCCCAGCAGTCTGAACTTAAGTTCCCACAGATCTCACCACAGAGGGCTACAATGCTGTGTCTCGGAGTTAACTTAAAGGCAATCTAGGCCATATGGACTGCAAATCTTAGGTGAGTCCTAGTGCTAAACCAGGCCCAGGGACAGTGGTCTGAGGGTGCATGGGATGTACTGAATCACCAGCTGGGGCAGCCAAGGGAGTGCTGGCATCATGCCTCCCCATCCCCAACCACACAGTGCTCAGCTCCAAAAGAGACCTCTTCCTTCCATTTGAGGAGAGGAGAGGGAAGAGTCAGGAGGACTTTGCCTAACATCTTGGATACCAGCTCAGCCACAGCAGGTCACCATTGTAAGGCCGACAGTCCAGGCCCTAGTTCCCATACAACATTTCTAGACACACCCTGGACCAGAGCAGAGGGGAAGCCACTGTCTTGAAGGAAAGGACCCAGTCCTGGCAACGTTCATCACCTGCTAGCTGAAGAGCCCTTGGGCCTTGAGTAACCACAGTGATACCCAGGTACTAAATCAAGGGCATTCAGTGAGCCTCTGAGAATTGCTCACTTCAGATGAAATGCAGCACATTACCAGCTGTGGTGGCTATGGAGAAAAACTGCTTGAGAAAAAGCAGAGGGAAAACTAAAGGGACTTTGTTTTGCACATTAGGTCCCACACAGACACAGGTCAGTAGAGCACCAAGCAGGATCTTGGGGTTCCCCAAATGAACTTAAGGAGGCACCAGGGACCAATCGTGGATAAACAGAGACATGTCACCTTTCTGACAGGGAAACAAAAATAGCTATGTTGAGGAAATTCAATATGATGAAGAGAAGGAATTCAGAATTCTATTAGATAAATTTAACGTAAGAATCAAAATAATTAAAAGGAATCAATCAGAAATTCTGAAGCTGAAAAAATGTAATTCATATACTGAAGAATGCTCCAGAGTCTTGTTTTTTTTCTTTTTTTTGAGATGCAGTCTCACTCTCTTGCTCAGGCTGGAATACAATGGCATGATCTTGGCTCAGTGCAACCTCTGTCTCCTGGGTTCAAGCAATTCTCCTGCTTCAGCCTCCCAAGCAGCTGGGATTACAGGTGCCCACCACCACACCTAGCTAATTATTGTATTTTTATTAGAGACGGGGTTTCACCATGTTGGCCAGACTGGTCTGGAACTCCTGACCTCAACTGATCCACCCACCTTGGTCTCCCAAAGTGCTGGGAATACAGGCATGAGCCACTGCATCCAGCCCGTAGAGTCTTTTAATAGCAGAATTGATTGAGCAGGAGAAAGAATTCATGTAGTTCAAGAAGACTATTTGAATATGCACAGTAATAGGAGACAGAAGAAAAAAGAAAACAATGAAGCACACCTACTGGATCTAGAAATAACCTCAAAAGGGCAAATCTAAGAGTTATTGGCCTTAAAAAAGAGGTGGAGAAAGAGAGAGAGATGAAAAGTTTATTCATAGGAATAATAACAGAGGATGTACCAAACCTAAAGAAAGATATCAATATTCAAGTGCAAGAAGATTATAGAACACCAGCATATTTAACCCAGTAAAGACTATCTCAAGGTATTTAATAATAAAACACCCAAAGAACAAGGATGTAGAATGGTTCCTAAAAGCAGCAGGAGGAAAGTCACAAATAACATGCAATAGAATTCCAATACATCTGGCACCAGACTTTTCAGTGGAAACCTTACAGGAAAGGAGACAGTGGCATGACATACTTAAAGTCCTGAAGTTAAAAACATTATTCTAGAAGAGTCTATCTCACAAAAGATATGCTTCAAACATGAAAGAGAAATAAAGACTTTTTCACACCAACAAAAGCTGAGAGTTTTCATCCACACCACACTTTTTTGATGAGAAATGGTAAAGGGAGTACTTCCATCAGAAAGAAAAGGACATTAATGAGCAGTAAGTAATCACTTGAAGGTACAAAAAGTACTGTTAATAGTAATTACACAGAGAAACACAGAATATTATAACACTGTAACTCTAGTTATCCTAAGCAGACAGACTAACTGATAAACCAATCAAAAATAGTAATTGTAACAACTTTACAAGACATAGTCAGTACAATAAAATATAAATAGAAACAACAAACAGTTAAAGAGCAAGGGGATGAAATTAAGGTGTAGAATTCTTATTAGTTTATTTATTTGCTTGCTTGCTTGCTTGTTTGTTTCTTTATGCAAACCATGCTCAGTTGCTATTAGGTCAACATAATGGGTTATAAGGTAGTATTTTCAAGCCTCAAAGTACCCTCAAACCAAGAAACATACAATAGAGACACAAAAAATATAAAGCAAGAAACTAAATTATATCCCCAAAGAAAAATTATGTTCACTAGATGAAGAAAAAGAAGGAAAAAAAATTGTAAAACAACCATAATACAAGTAACAAAATGGCAGAAGTAAGTCTCTACTTATCAATAATAACACTGAATGTAAATGGATTAAACTCTCCAATCAAAAGACATAGACTGGCTGAATAGATGAAAAACAAGAACTATTGACCTGTTGCCTACAAGAAACATGCTTCACCTATGACACACTAAACTGAAAATAGAGGATTAAGAAAAAGATTTCATGACAATGGGAACTGAACAAGAGCAGGAGTCACTATACTTATAGCAGAGAAAATAGATTTCAAGATAAAAACTGTGAGAGACAAGGAAGGTCACAATATAATGATAAATGGAACAACGTAGAAAGAAGATGTAACAATTTAAAAAATATATGCATCCAACATTGGAGCACCTACATATATAAAGAAAATATTATTAGAGCTAAATAGAGAGATAGATTCCAAAACAAGAGTAGCTGGAGACTTCAACATCCCACTTTCAGCATTGAATAGAACTTCCAGATAGAAAATAAAGAAAGAAACATCAGACATAACCTGCACTGCAGACCAAATGGATCTAATATGTATTTACAGAAAATTTCATTCAACATGCTTTTCCTCAGCACATGGATCATTTTCAAGGATAGACTATGTGTTAGGTCACAAAACAAGTCTTAAAACATCCAAAAGTTGAAATAATATCAAGCACCTTCTCTGACCACAATGGAATAAAACTAGAAATTAATAACAAAAAGGATTTTGGAAACTATATAAACATATGAAAATTAAGTAACATGTTCCTGAGTGACCAGTGGGTGAATAAAGAAATTTAAAACAAAATTTAAAAATATTTTGAAGAAAATGATAATAGAAACACAATCTAATAACATGGGATGCAACAACAGCAGCACTAACAGGGAAGTTTGTTGACTATTAATGTCTACACTATAAAACTGGAATAAAAATTTCAAATGAAGAATCTAATAATTCATATTAAATAATCTGAAAAGCAAGAGCATACCAAACCCCAAGTTAGTAAAAGAAAAGAAATAATAAAGATCACAGCAGAAATAAATCAAATTGAAATAAAAAAATACAGTAAAACAAAATGTTGGTTTTTTGAAAAGTTAAACAAAACTGACAAATGCTTAGCCAGATGTAGAAAAAGAGAGATGATACACATAAATAAAATTGAAAATGATAAAGGAGACATTACAGCTGATACTGCAAAAATTCAATAGATTATTAATGGCTAGTATGAGCAACTACATGTCAATACTCTGGAAAATCTAGAAGAAATTGACAAATTCCTGGACACATACAATGCACCAAGATTAAACCATGAAGAAATCCAAAACCTAAATAGAGAAATAGCAAGAAATGAGATCGCAGCTGTAGTAAAAATATCTTTCAGTAAAGGAAAGCCTGGGACCCAATGGTTTCACTGCTGAATTGTACCATATCTTTAAAGAACTAGTACTAATACCAATGCTACTCAAAGTATTACAGAAAATAGAGGAGGAGAAAATACATCCAAATTCATCATGAGGACTGTGTTTCCGAGATACTCAAACCAGACAAAGACACATCAAAAAAGGGAAACATCAGCAAAATAACACGAGAACAGAAAACCAAATACTGCATGTTCTCACTTATAAGTGGGAGCTAAACAATGTGAACACATGGACACAAGAAGGGGACAACACACACTAGGGTCTGTTGGGGGGTGGGCTGGGGGCAGGAAAAGCATTAGGAAAAATAGATCATGCATGGTGGGCTTAATACACATAGGTGATGGGTTGATAGGTGCAGCAAACAACTATGGCACACATTTACCTAAGCAACAAACCTGTACATCCTGCACGTGTACCCCAGAACTTAAAATAAAAATCAAAAGAAAGGGAAGAGGAAACTACAGACCAATAGTTCTGATAAATATCAATGCAAAAATTCTCAACCAAATACTATCAAACTGAATTCAACAATACATTAGAAAGGTCATTCATTCATTATGACCAAGTAGGTCTGTGATACAGATATCATCCCTGTGATACAAGGATGGTTCAACATATACAAATCAATTAGTGTGATACATCATATCAACAGAATGAAGAATAAAAATTATATTATTTCATTGATGCTAAAGACAAACACTGAATGAAATCCAACATTCCTTTAAGATAAAATCTCTTAAAAAAAGGATTTTTAGGATAGAAAGAATACACCTCAACATAATAAAAGCAATGTAGTATAATACTGAATGGGAAAAAATTGAAAGCCTTTCCTCTAAGACCTGCAATTGTCACCACTGTTATTCAACGTAGTACTTGAAGTCCTAATATGAGCAATTATACAAGAGAAAGACATAAATGGCATCCAAACTTGAAATGAAAAAGTCCAATTATTCTTGTTTGCAAAAGATATAATCATGTATTTAGAAAAACCTAATGATTCCACTAAAAAACTACTAGAACTGATTGAAAAAATTTAGTAAAGTTGCAGGGTACAAAATCAACATACAAAAATCAGTAGCATTTCTATATGGCAATAGTGAACAATGCAAAAAAATAAATAAATCAAAAAAGCAATTCTATTTACATTAGCCACACAAACCCAGAATATCCAAAGCTATGCCAGGCAAAAAGAATAAAACTGGAGGAATCACATCACCTGACTTGATATTGCCGAGCTTTTGTAACCAAAACAGCATGGTACTGGTATAAAAGCAGACACATAGACTAATGGAACATATTATAGAACACAGAAACAAATCCACACACCTACAGTGAACTCATTTTTGACAAAGCTGCCAAGAATATATGCCCAAGAGAAGACAATTTCTTAAATAAATGGTGCTGGGAAAATTGGACATCCATATGAAGAATAAAACTAGACTCCTATCTCTTTCCATATACAAAAATCAAACCAAAACTGAACACAGTCTTAAATCTAAGACCTCAAGCTATGAAACTACTGCAAGAAAACATTGAGGAAGATTATCTAGGATACTGACCTGGGCAAACATTTCTTCAGGATTATGCTACACACACAGGCAACAAAAGCAAATATGAATAAATGGGATCACACCAAGTTAAAAAGCCTTGGAACAGCAAGGATCCCATCAACAAAGAGGAGAGACAACACACAGAATGGGAGAACATATTTACAAACTACCCATCTGACAAAGGATAAATAACCAGAATATATAAGGGGTTCAAACAATTATATGGGGAAAAAATCTAGTAATCTGATTTAAAAAAATTGGGGGAAAGGTTTGAATAGACATTTATGAACAGGTGCTCAATATCATTGATCATCAGAGAAAAGCAAATCAAAACCACAATGAAATATTATCTGAGCCCAGTTAAAATAGTTTACATCTAAAAGATGAGCAATAATAAATGCTGGTGAGGATGTGGAAAACAGAGAATCCCATACACTGTGGGAATGTAAATTAGTACAACCACTATGGAAAACAGTTTGTAGGTCCTTAAAAAAAACTAAAAGTTGAGCTACCATACTATTCAACAATCATTCTACTTGGAATCTATGCAAAAGAAAGGAAATCACTATATTGAAGAGATATCTGCTTTTCAGTTTGTTGCAACACCGTTTACAATACTTAATCTTTGGAAGCAACCTAAGCTTTTATCATCAGATTAAGGGATTAAAAAATGTTGTACATTTTTTAATATACAAGGGAGTACTATATAGCCAAAAAAAGAATAAAGTCCGATCATTTGCGGCAACATTGATGGAACTGGAGATTATTATACTAAGCAAAATAAGCCAGACACAGAAAGACTATTATTATATGTTCTCTCTTATTTGTAGCATCTAAAAATCAAAACAAATAAACTCATGGACATAGAGAGTGGAAGGATGGTCATCAGAGGCTGGGAAAGATAGTAAGGGCTAGTGAGAAGGTGGTGATAGTTAATGGCTACAAAAAAATAGTTAAAAAGAATGAATAAGACCTACTGATTGATAACACAGCAGTGTGTCAAAAGTCAATAATAACTTCATTCTACATTTTAAAATAACTTTAAGAGTATAATGGATTATTTGTAACTGAAAGAATAAATGCTTGAGGGAATGAGTAACTCTTACAAAAAGGAATAGAAAAATCTCAGCTGGGTGTGGTGGCTCACACCTGTAATCCTAGCACTTTGGGAAGCTGAGGTGGGTGGATCACCTGAGGTCAGGAGTTCAAGACCAGCCTGGCCATCATGGTGAAAACCCATCTTAAAAAAAAAGAAAGAAAGAAAGAAAGAAAGAAAGAAAAAAAGAAAGAAAGAAAGAAAGAAAGAAAGAAAGAAAGAAAGATCTTAAACAGAATGAAATGAAAGTTAATAGATATCAACACTGAGACAACATAAATGTTTCAATTAGGAATTATAAACATACTTGCAACAAATAAAAGATCAAAAGACTCAGCAAAGAAATGAAAACACTAAAAAAAAAACACAGAAGCTATAAAGGAGGACCAAATGAATATATTAGATCTGAAAAATGTAATAACTGAAGTGAAAACTCAGTAGATGAACTGAAAAGCAGAATGGAGGCTACACAAAAATCTCAGTGACCTAGATGGTCAAACTATAAAAATTACACACTCTAGATGTCACAACAGATGTTGACTAAAATTTAAAAACTAATAGAACCTCAGTAATCTGTGGGACTGCAATGAAAGACATAACACTCTTGTTATCAGAGTCACAGAAGGATGGGCTGAAAAAGTACTTAAAGAAAAAGAAAGATGAGAAATTTTTTCAAATTTGGCAAGATAAATTTATAACTTCAAGAAACTGAACAAACTCCAAATAGGATAACCCCCCAAATTCATACTAACATACAGAATAATTAAAACTTCTGAAAATAAAAGCAACAAAAAAACTTGAAAGTAGCCAGAAAATATGAAACCTTAGCTATCGGAGAAAAATAAATCAAGTGACAGTAGATTTTGCCTCAAATTTATGTAGATAGAAGAAGTGGAATTGTATTTTCAAGTATTGAAATAAAAGGTCTGCAAGTTCAGAATCCTATATGCTATGAATATGCCCTTTTGGGAAAAAATGTATTCTTTTATGAAGGATAGGTAGTAATATTTATCTTCCAAAGGTGTATCCTAAAAGAATAGCTAAATGTCCCTAAGTAGAAATAAAATGATAAAATATGAAACCTCAGAAAATCAGGAAGAAGAAAAAACTTGGTAAAAATATGGCAAATACAATAGCTTTTTTTTCCTGTTGTTTTCTGAAATGTGTTATTATTGAAGCAAAAATCATAATATTATATTTAAATTTTCTAAATGTGTGTAAAGGAAATATTTAAAAACAATTGAATTTTAAATGGGATATAGTAAAGGAAAAAAGGGAGATATGTGTTCTATACTTCACTGAAACTAGTAAAATGACAGCACCAGTAGACAGATATATACATATGTACCTATATATGTATATATGTGTGTATGTATATGCATGCATGTATACACACATATATACATATATATACACATAAATGTATATACATATATATGCATATATACATAGAGAGAGATATATATAGAGAGAGAGCAAACTGTATAAAGGTTATACAAAGAGATACATTCAAAAACAGTATCAATAAGTGAAACTGGAGTGAAAGAAAGATGGACAAGTGGGGAATGGGGGAGGGATAGTGGGGGGGGCTGGGGAGGGATAGCCTGGGGATAAATGCCAAGTGTGGGTGAAGGGGAGGAAGGCAATAAAACACACTGCCATGTGTGTACCTATGCAACTATCTTGCACGTTCTGCACATGTACCCCAAAACCTATAATGCAATAAAAACTTAAAAAATTAAAAAAGAAAAAGAAAGATGGACAAGTAACAGACAAGGATATGAAAAAAAGAAGACATTGAAAGAATAACAAATACTGAAGTGGAAGACTGAAGCTATAACCTATCAGTAATTACATTTTAAAAAGAATCTCACACCTTATACGAAAATTTACACAGAATGGATCACCAGCTTAGATGTAAAATGTAAAACTATAAAACTTAGAAAATAGGTAAAATAGAATCTTTGAGATCTCGGGCTAGGCAAACAATTCTTAGCTGTGACACCGAAAGCCTGATCCATGTTGTTTTAAGAGACTCAATTCAAATAAAAATCTTTTTTCTGTGAAAGAGTCTGCTAAGGGGATGAAAATATGAGGCATATGGAGTACAAAATATTTGAAAACAACATAGCCAACAAAAGATTAGTATCTAGAATATATTTTTTTAAATCTTACAACTTGAATAGTCCAATAAGAAAGCAACAAAATGAAGAAATTCACCAAAAATGAAATGCACATTATAAATAAGTACATGAAAAGATATTTGAGATATCTAATGTCATTAGGTACTAGGGAAATGTGAATCAAAATTACAATGAAAGATATGACTATGCTCCAGTCTGAATGTGTAATAAAAATAGTGGCAACACAAAATTCTGGTTAGGATGCAGAGAAATTAGATTATTAATTTTCTCTAGTGAGAATTACAAAATAAATCAGAGATGACACAAACAAATGGAAAAATATTACATGGTCATGGAAAGAATCAATATTGTTAAAGCAGTCATACTCCCCAAAGAAATGTACAGATTCAATGCTATTCACTAATAAACTACCAATGCAATTCTTCACAGAACTAGAAAAAACTATATTAAAATTCATACAGAAGCAATAAAGAGCCTATATTGGTCAGTTTTCACATTGCTGATAAAGACATACCTGACTGGGCAATTTATGAAAGAAAGAGGTTTAATGGACTTAAAGTTCCATGTGGCTGGGAAGGCCTCACAATCATGGTAGAAGGCATATATCAAATGGCAGGAGACCAGAGAAGAGAGCTTATGCCAGGAAACTCCCCCTTATAAAACCATCAGATCTCATGAGACTTACTCACCATCATAAGAATGGCATGGGAAAGATCTGCCCCCACTATTCGATTACCTCCCGCAGTCCCTCCTACAACCTGTGGGAATTCAAGGTGAGATGTGGGTGGGGACACAGTCAAACCATATCAGAGCCCTAAGGGCCAAAGCAATCCTAAGCAAAAAGAACAAAGCCAAAGGCTTCATGTTACCTGACTTCAAACTCATGGTGGCAGCAGCCCATCTGGAGTGACCACAGCGAAGACACCAGCTGTAGTGTGGGAGGTGCAGCTGGGGCTGTGTGCTCCACAAAGCCAGTGAGGAGGAGATGATCCTCCTCATCAGCCAGGAACAGATGATCCTAGCAGGAGCCCAATGCCCTACTGAGTTGGCAGGGTGGGAGCTCCATGCTCATGGGTGCAACTGCGGCTGCTCAGCCAAGGCTACAGACCCAGACATCCCTGCGCTCTCTTGGGCCTAGAAAGCTCCCTCCCACTGAAGGCTCAGAAAAACCTGCTTTTGCTCCTCAGCCTCTACTTACCCCAAGAGCCCACTTCAGTGTAGAGCAAAGTTATGGCCAATCCTGGGAATTGTTGTGACCTGGCTGTGGGTGTGGGCACTTGGGGAGGTGCTGACACATCAGACTCCTGCTACTACAGCCCCCTCTGGACTTTGGGTGCTGATGAGCATGAGAAGGAGACCAATGGGCTGAGGGTGGCTCAATGTGGGCCTGCAGGCACCCCTTAGTGAAGACAGCCTATGTGCAATGGACAGCATGTTGATGGCATTGGGAGGCTCTTGGGTGGGAAGGGGGTGAGTCCCAGATGAAGCCTCTCTTTCAACCCAAGAATGGCCTGAAGCCTCGGGGCTGGGATGCCATTTCTGGGTGGAGTCTGCAATGTGGAGTGAGAAATTCCTTGATACCTTTTATCCAATTAGATGATGCTTTTTCCAAGCCTGCCCATGGACCAATCAGAATGCACTTTCTTTATTCTGATTCCATAAAAACCCCAGACTCAGCCAGACTCTGACACTTGCCAGAACTGCCTGCCTGCAGATAAAAGCTACCCATTTTGGGTATCCTCTACACTTGTCAGAATGACCTGCCCATGAATAGGAGCTACTCACTTCAAGACTCCTCTCTGCTGTGAGCTGGTCTGTCACTAAATAAATCTCCTCTCCACCTTGTTCACCATCCAGTTGTCCACAGAACCTCATTCTTCCTGGACACAGGACAAGAACTTGGAACCCACTAATGGCAGGAGCGAAAGGAGCTGTAACACGTTTCTGGCTGGCTCACTGAGCTGTGGGCAGTGACACTCTCCTAGACTGTGGGAGTGAAAAGTGGCAATCCTTCTTGGGTCCCTGAGCCAAGATTGGGACATGCTGCAACAACCTTTCTGGGGCTCCATGGTTCCTGTCTTCAAGCTTTCAGGGGCCACCATGGTCTTCTTGTGTAGACACTGGTGCCTATAGTGGAAGCCACATGTGTCATGTCTGGTCCATTCACAGCCTCACATGAAGCCTTCTATGAAGCCACAGTCTCAAACAGTGCCTATGCCAGCACTTGGAGCTTCCCACCTCATCACAGCAGCCAGCAAGCTTTGCCATGCACAGCAGCTGGACTCCACACTCGTTCATACACCCCTTTGCCACTCCATGCCTGACTTGCCCTTGGCATGTGAGGAATCCAGGCCAGTAGGTAGTGTGAACCAAGCACAGCCTTCCAGGCTTAGTGGGAGGAATAAGTATAGGTGGAGGTGCCAGCGACCACCAGCCACAAAGGTTTCCAGCTGGTGAAGCAACACATGAAGAATCCTGTGACAAAACTACATTATAAAGCTACAGTAACCTAAATGACATGGTACTGGTACAGAAACAGACACATAGACTAGTGGAAAAGAATAGAGAGCCCAGAAATAAGCTTTTTTGGTTTTGTTTTATTTTCCTCAAAAGCATTCTAAAGGCCAATAAAGAAGAAAAAAACTAAAAAAGGGAGGATAGAGGAGAATATAGAGGTGACCTAAAGATGTCAACCATGTTCTATGGTGGAAAAATATCAGGAAAAAATTATTAATTCTAGCAGAGTATAATAGCAATTATTCATGGGGGAGGCTTTCAATCTGAATCTGTTTAAGGCATATTAAATGCAGAAGAAATTTTGCAGAGACAGAAGTGGGAAACACAGTATTTTCAAGAGTAAATTTGGCTAATACTAATTTTGTCATACATTTTTGTCAGTTTTGACATTTTAACTATAAAATTAGTGTGTGGATAAGATAAATTAGGTAGAAATGATGACAATTACAAAAATATTACTTTGATGAGTTGCTGGGTTTCAGAAGAAGAAATTTAAAAATATTCACCTAAAATAACTATTTTATAATATATATATATTTTCAATCTTATTTGCTAAAATTTTTACCTTAGATAACAAAATTATAATTCATAGATATTTATATGTGCTTAGGAAATTTATAAAACATACATATTGTTGAGACTACTCAAAAAAAAAAACTGTGGAAAAAAGGACCTAACAAATGCAACCTTTCTAAAAGAGTGGTGGCCTATGTACAGCTCTATAACCTATAATGTATGTTAAGAGGAATGGACCAATGGTCTGTCTCTGACTATGAGGCAGCTTATGTACGAGAAAAATTTCTCACTTACATTCAGCCTTCATCTTCCATCTATCAAGGCATAAGTTTATCCATGTATAAGGCTGGCTGCAAAATTTTTCACAAATAAAGTATATTCCTTGAGTGTACACAACAGACCCCCTCTTTACTGTTATTGTTCATAGAGACATAAGAAAGGGGAAAAATGAAAGTTAAGTCTCATGATAGTAGAATAGGTCTCAATCTGTTATCTTTGGATAAAGCTGTCCACATCAAGGATGCCATCTTCTAGGTAGAAACTTTTCTGGTTAGTTTTACTTTAAGGGTTTGAATGGGTGTACAGTTCCAAGAGTGTAGAGGGGCCCTTAGGAGTTGTGAGATTATGAGCCCAAGGTTCAAGGTCCCAAAGTTATGCTACAATGTGGATGGCAAGGGCAGTTTTTCTCTGATGTAATCAGAAGATTCGATCTTTGGGTTCTAGATTGTGAAGAGGCTGATTGTCTTCAGTCAGTGAACCATGAAGAGCTTTCTTTACCTTCTGAAAATACACTGTGGCATAATGAGCTACTGTTATAACATCAGCCTTCTTTTTTTTTTCAAGAGAATTGTTTATTGATTACACATGATAATGGATGATACACAAGCTTCATTCCCATCTATAATTTTATCTGGTACCATTATTCAATTTAGATATATTGCATAGGATGTGCCAACAATCATCTTTATAACCAATAATTCCATGATTTTGCTTAGGTAAACCCTTTTAATCATGAACTTCAGGTCACAATAGTAACCATTAGTTCAACTACACCAAGGTTTCTGAAGACATTGGCTTCTCCACCCAAGCATGTTGTATATACATTCCAAATAGAACCTGGCATCACCCTGTAGAAATTCTAACTTCACACTGTTGGGGAAATTTACCAAGATGGCTTCAGAGTAGACTAATTTTACACAGCACATTAAAAAAATATATTTATTCAGCGTCATGATCAGACTATTACATTTAGCAATCAACAGTATGGGTGCAAAAAAAGAAAGAAAGAAAGAAAAGGAAAAAATCTACATTAAAACCCTTTGTTGGAATGCTTTACACTTTCCACAGAACAGAAACTAAAATAACCTGTTATACAATTAGTCACAAATACAGTCCTTGAGTTTTTTGCCCATACACATGAGTATTTGTCTAAATCATGTCTTTGTAGCAGCTAGGCCCTGCCACCACTGTGCTTGGCTGAGTTCACAAATCTGTTGTAACCTGTAGCTTCCCTGTCACTTCTCTGGCTCTCCTCTCCTGCTAAGCTTTGTTTCCTAATTAAAATCTTCTGCCACTGCCATAGCTACTGCTGCTACTGGAACCGCCATAGCCACCTTGGTTTTGTGGTTTGGCAAAGTATTGGCTGCCACCACCATAGGGGCCAGAGCTTCTGCCTCCAAAGTTTCCTCCCTTCATGAGTCCAAAATTTGAAGACTGATCGTTGTAACTGCCAAAATCATTGTAGCTTCCACCACCTCCAAAATTGCCTCCATCATTACCAAATCCATTATAGCCATCCCCACTGCCACCATATCCACCACCACCACAGCTGCCACCAAAGCCACCATGACCACTGAAGTTTCCTCCATGACCAAAGTTGCTATTCCCACTGAAACCACTTCTACGACCACCACCAAAGTTTTCAGAACCACTTTGACCTCTGGCTGGATGAAGAACTAGCCATATCTTGCTTTGACAGGGCTTTCCTAACTTCACAGTTGTGGCCATTCACAGTATGGTATTTCTGAATGACAATCTTATCCACGGAGTCATGGTTATCAAAGGTTACAAAGGCAAAGCCCCATTTTCTTGCCACTGTCTCTGTCAGTCATGATTTCAATCACTTCAATTTTTCCATACTGTTCAAAATAATCTCTTAGGTGATGTTCTTCAGTGTCTTCTTTAATACCACCAATGAATATTTTTTTCACAGTTAAGTGGGCACTGGCTTTGAGAATCTTCTCTCGAGACAGCTTTCTTTGGTTCCACAACTCTTCCCTGCACTTGGTGTGGCCTTGCATTCGTGGCTGCATCCACCTCCTCCACAGTTGCATATGTGATGAACCCAAAGCCCCTGGAGCACTTGGTGTTTGGATCTCTCATTACCACACAGTCTGTGAGCATTCCCCATTGCTCAAAATGGCTCCTCAGGCTCTCATCGGTTGTTTCAAAGCTCAACCCTCCAATGAAGAGCTTCCTCAGCTGTTCCAGCTCTTTAGGAGACTCTGACTTAGACATGATCGCAAGGAGAAGAGAGACTTTAATGATGCTGCTTCAGTGGCATCCACAGGCAGAAAGGAACATCAGCCTTCTTACATGAGAAAGCTTTTATATAACTAGAAAACATGCATTGAGACAGCAATTGATTAAATTCTTCTATAAATGTTTAAATGGTCAATCAGGTAGTGGAACATGCCTGAAGTTTTGATTGTCTTCCCAGGAATGTGAGTTTGACAAACCAAACATATTGGTCATAAACTATTTTGGCAATTTAGAAGTCCATATATATACATATGTGTGTGCATGTATATATATGTGTACATATATGTATATATACACATATGTATATACACACATGTGTGTATATACACATATGTATATACACACATGTGTGTATATACACATATGTGTATGCATACATATACACACACACATACATTTCATCTGAATCATTTTCTCTTTTCCATGATAAGTCATTGAATGCAGAATGTTTAGTAACAAAAGCTTTAAGGGTTCAGAAAGGACAAGCCCACTGCCCTCATTCTCCATTAGTTCATGCTTATCTGAAGTTATGTCCTCTTGAATGACAGTTGTTTCTCCAATTTAAGTGCACTGCACTGATAACTGAGGATTATCATGAGGAATTTTACCCAGACAATGAAGTTTATTCAAATTGTATACCTAAGCCACTTCAGTACTGGCTGATTTAGATAAACCAGTCAGTCTCTTAATTAAAGTTTCCAGAATTTTTAACCCAGTCCAAATGATATGATTCAAAAGTTACTCAGAAACCTGTGTTCAAGACTGCTGCTCAGGTTTCTCTTCATCCTGTCAAGAACCTCCTGAAAGACAACATATTCTAGGAATTTGCACATTTGTGAAGTTTTCAGAAACTGCATCAGAAGTAAATAATTAACTGTGAAAATGGCTCTAAATAGTCATAGTTCATGACACAATGGACAAAGAAATTTGGTTATTTCTGTGGTCTACAATCACAAAATATCACACACATTAGAATTTTAGAAATCTCATACAAGTTCAGAACATATACGAATATCATTCATTGAAATATAACCTGAAGAAGGTTAAGTGTTATTTCTTATTTGACATTTCTGCTGTAACAACATACAAAATGATCCCATTTACTTCTCCTTTGGATGTTCCAGGTGCCCTCTGCAACACCCCAAAGTTAGAGGTGAAAAAAAAACATGCTTTTGAAGTTGAAATTTGATTTTGAGAAGCTTGTCAAATATGTCAAAGGTTTAAAGCACTTGACCAAAATCAGATCAGAGGTCACTGTAAGAAAATACTGATTCACTTACCAAAGTGATAATTAAAAAGATTTTTAAAAATAAAACCTGTTTGTCTTTGATGAAGGGGACTCAGTTTTCTAAACAACCCAAAGACATAAGACAGTGTGAGAAAGAATCTCTCTCTTTTTATTTACTCTTTTTTTCTCAGTTTACTCAAAAGGTGAATTAAAATATTGTTCTTTCATGCTAATACTACATAAAATTCTTGTTAAAAGGGGAAAACCTATTAGTTTATTATCAATATGAAAACTGTCTTTAACAAAACCTCATAAATACATTTATAAAATCTGTCATTTTTTAAACATACAACATTTCTGTAAATCTTTTATTTATTTTGCCCCAACTTTCTACATTTTATCTTGTTTTATCTATTTTTACTTCTTCACTATGAAATCTTTAAGTAACTTCAAACCAAACTTTTAACACACATTTTTATGTCTTTATGACTTTCCTCATTGAACACATATTTTGCTTTGCTTACACATTCTGAATACAGAATTGTTTCTCTCATATCTAGTAGTTTTTTAACTCCTAGTAACTCTAATTTACAATGATAACCCTGGAAAATAATTTTGAACTGTTTTATATAAGTATTTGTAGATAAAAATATTTTATAAGTGTTTAGAAAGATAGTTATCCAAATTATTGTTTACTAACAGATATAAACCTATTTAGCTTTTCTATACTGAAGCAGCTATGTTGTCTGGGTATATATTCTGGGGTTCATTGTCGTGTGCTGAGAAAGAATTCAGAACACAGACACATGGGTGGATTAAGGATTAGAGAGTTTAATAGACAGCAGAAAGGAGAGAGGAGGGCAGCTCCTTGTGAGAGAGAGGAGTGGGATGGAGAGAGAGAAAGAAAAAAGAGAGAGAGAGAGACATCTGAAAAGAGGGTAGGCAGCAGCAGGAGCTGATTTTATAGGCAGACTGGAGAAGGTGGTGTCTGATTTACATAGGGCTCAAAGTTTGGTTCAATAAAGTATGATGTCTACATAGTGTGAGGGGGCAGGGGCAGGGGAGGGGCATAGAGGCAGAGAAATTGAAAGTGTTAGCCCAACCCTAATCTAATTACACAAATGGTGCAAATGAGCTTTCCAGTTGATCAGAGCCATCTTGTCTGCTTCTTACTGTACACATGGCTGACAAAGAGAAGGGAAGATGGAGCCACCATCTTGAAGATGACTGGTGCAGTTGCTGGTATTTATGTCTGCAGCTCAATTTTACAGGCTGCCCTTCATTAGAAAGGAAAATAATTTGGGGCTGCTTTTCATTAAAAAGAAAAGCCTTATCAAGGAATCTCACACCCTTGCTATCTGCCTAATTCTTAACTCCTATATCAATACCATATAAAAATAAGTCAAGGTATAGAGACTTAAATGTATGTATCTCGGCCATATTATGGCTCAGATATTAATTAATATCAGACATTTGATGATTATCTGTTATTGAATTTAACATAACATAACTCTAAGATTTTAAGTTACTGAAAAGAATTTGGATACTATGACACAGGTAGCCTCCACAATGACTTCCCCCAGTCATTCTAGGTTCTGAGTAGCCATGTGACATCTATGAGGACTAGGAAAGTTAAAGCTTATCTGAGTCCCTGGGAATGGAAACAGTTGTTCAGACTATAACTGGAGAATTCAACCCCTCCCAAAATATCCAGGAGGCAAAACAGGGAAAGCAGAGAAAGAAGGGAGCATGTTGAGTTCCAGTCTGGCTTGTAGCCCTGATATAGGCACTAAAAACAGGTCTCCAGACTTTATCATTACACCTATCCAGAGCCATGAATCCAGAGACTAAACCAAAGACATAAGCTCACAGTTAAGTAAAGCAAGTATCTAATTACATTTAACTGATAATTTTGAAACAATTTATATTTTACCAACAGGTTAAAAGCTAGCTTTATTTACCAAATATCACATGCACATACACAGTTACAAATACACAGAAACAGATCATATAGTTTCATAAAGGATTTTCATTTGCTGGGTTTTAAATAGCTTTCTTTTCGCCGTTCAAACTACCAATCATCCAATTACTTATTTCTTTGCCCTAAGCAATTGTGTACTAGGCAAGAAATTTGCATTTCTAAAGGGACAACTCTTAGGTGGAACAGAAAAATTTAAATGTCATAAGCACAGAGCTAATATTTTAGACCCAACTATTGTATCATCATTTTCTCAAACTGAGGAAAAAAAACCTCTTCAAATAGAAGTTCACTTACGACAGGATGGCCAGAAAAGCGCCTTAAACAAAGGTATAACTTATTAAGTAAATTTAAAAGAATGACAATAGTTTCTAACATACATAGGCAGACATTCTTAAAAATGGAGATTTCCTTCACAGATGTAAATTGTATTTATAAAAGAGTTTCAAGATATCTAATTAAATTTCAGAAAGGTATATTTTAGTTTAACAGGCTGTTCTGTTTATATTAGCTACTATTTTTTAACTAGAATTACTTGAGTTAAGGGCGGAGTCTATTAAGAAATAAGGCCAAGGAAGCATTGTGTATGCCTGGACTGGGCATGGGTAGATCTGAAAAACAAAGCAAGCCTATTTTACCTTGGGGTCCACCTTTTAAAAATACCTTATCTAGGATAGGATAGCTTTTTTCCACCCTTGAGATGGGTTAGTAACTAAGACAAAAGGTGAGCAGATTTAATTTTTCTTATCTATTAGTCACTGAAGCTTTTTATTTGCCTTTTACAAATTCTTCAAATAAAAACACTGAAATCTTTGTAGAAGTTTCTGCTGCAGTGTTGTTTATTAGGAAAGTTCCACTGTAACTTATCTTTAGTAAGATTTTGCCACGTCTGTAAGACTTTGCTGCTTCCACAATCTAAGACTGATGCATGTGTAAGACAGAAGGAACTCAGTTCTTAAGTAATTAGGGATCCCATTTCTACTTCAAATATTGGCTTTGGCTCTCAGTTTCTTTTGATCAACTAATTAATGATTTTTTTTCTCCACCTAAGCATGCCAGATAAATGAAACAAAGGGGTAGAAAACAAAAATCCCTGTGAGTTTCCAAGAGCCAAATGTACACCCCCTGCAATGTTGCCATTTGCTACTTGTTTCTTTCTGACCCAGTCAGACGTAGGAGATCTCTAACTGGATTCAAACCATTGTCAGATCTAATTCAATCCTGGACTCAGTCCAATTTCTGCTATGACTTCCAAACCCAGTTTGGATCATCAATTTGCTTAAGGAAACTCAGAGAGCTTGAAATACAAACCTGTGAAGTTTCAGAATAAAAAAAAAAAATTAACACAATTCCCAGCTGCTCTGAGAGAGCAACAGACACAACAGGCCTGGCAGGTACCTTGCTTGGTCACTCAGTGCTCATGGGTGTTGTTAGAAGCCTACTTTGGATCCCACTTCCGATGCCATGTGTTAAAACAGAAACATTAACTGAATTAAGTTTAACAGAGTTTAATTGAGCAAAGAATGATTCATGAATTGGGCAGCCTCCCAAGCCAGAGTAAGTTCAGAGACTCCAGCATAGCCATGTGGTAGAAGATTTATGGACAGAAAATAAAAAGAGACATACAGACAATGATAGTGAGGTGAGGAAATAGCCAGATTAGTTACAGCTTGGCATTTTTCTTATTTGAATGTGATTTGAACAGTTGGCCACCTTTGGTCAAAACTTGGTGACTGGCACAAGAGTAGACCACAGTTTGTATACAACTCCATTTAGGTTATAGTTGATAATATACAGAGAAATCTTTAGGCTAAGCTTAAAATATGTAAGGAGATAGCTTTAGGCTAAACTTGATTTAATAATACTTACATGGACAACCTATAGTAAAGTTAATATATGTAATATATATATGTCTTCTTTTATTATTTTGTTGGCATATGTATGAATTTTCAGGAAATTTTTTTGTGTTCAGGCACTAATTACATAGAGAGAGCAGCAGAGGAAGGTAACAAAACTTTGAGAGAAAAATAATTTTTAAATTATAAACAGTGCCAATAGTATTCAGTAGTAATAATGTAGTTTTTCCAAACAATATATTACATATTTGTCAAAAAAATGAATTTGTATCATATCTTTTAAATCTTTTTCTGCTCTAAAAGGCTGTAATTTTTAAAAAAGTTATCATTTAAATTTATTTGAATGTTGTACAATCAACTATTGCTATAAATTGATACTGTCACAATTTTGTAAATAGATGTAAACTTAATTATTCTGACCTCTGCATAAGTATGTAATTATCTAATTAGAAAGTGCAATGTTCATCAAGCAATGCAAAACCCATGGCTTGATGCTTTATTAAAAACCTGCCTTGTTTTTTAAAAGGTTGATTCAAATACCATTAGAACCTGTTGTAAAATGATTACAAATGTTAGCATCATTTTAAATTAAATCCAAAAGAAAATTGATTTAGCATTGATAATGTAACATGTTCAAATCATGAGATATCTGTGAAAAATATGTTTACTATACAGTTTATTATCTTGCAGGAGCTATCTGATCATAAAAATGATGTCCATATTTATGGTGACAAGTATTTTGGCAAAATCGGGGACTTAAGGGGTAGGGAGAAGAAAATATCCAAGTATTACATCTTCAGGGGAGAGAAACAAAATTATATGTTACATATTATTGTGCTATAGCTGGCCGAGAGTTAGAGCCTGAACAACACCATTTTATACAAGACAAAGCTGTTTTTCAGAAATAAGTTGTAACGGCTGCCCCATTCTCCTCACAATAACTGCTGGCCTTGGCTTCTGTAAAACTGCTAGCTTGCTCTGCAAAGTGCTCACTATGTAAAGCTGCTTACCTTTTCTTATCAGTAACTGCCAGAATTGCTGGCCTTTGCTTATACCAGTAATGACCAGGATAAGCAGCCCAAGCTAATTGCATCCTGGCCCCTGTGACTTGTAATAAGTAACTAAGAACTGTGGATTCCACCACTGCCCAGATGATGTGTAAACTAACACTTATCTTGACTTCTATAAACCACTTAGGTAGCAATCGAAGTGACAAGTCCCCTAGCCCTTGGAATGTCCGGAGACCAACACCCTCCTCTCTGCCCAGGAGGTTATTTATGGAATCCCCTGGCCCTCAGAATGTCTGAATCCCTTCACCCTGACCCCTGTCCTACACCCTCACCCTGGAGGTGGTTTATGTGCTTAAAAGTGTCTTGTCACCCTCCTTTCGGGGCCATGGGTTGGAGTGATGTGAGTCCTCTCTGGTCACTGGCAATAAAGACCCTGCAATTGGCATACTTTTGTCTTGGTGTTAATTTTTATACTCGATCAGATACTTCATTATGAGTAATTAAAACCACAGAGAACTGGTAATAGTTGCCCAGAAGAAATAATTATCTCCTTATGCCATTTGCTAAGAAATGTAGGATATAAAAAAATTATATTTAACTGATGATGTAATTAGAGAAAGAATGAGTGAGTATTGAATGGCTAGGGCAAAGGTAAAGCAGACTGTATTAATTTGGGTTTGGTCAGGATAAGGAACTACTTTAGATAATAGAAGCAGGAAATTAGAGACTTACATTACCATGGAAAGGCATATCACAAAATTCAGGAGAGAAGAAAGGTAGGAGACATATGCAAATCATGCAAATCATCTCAACTCAAGGCCACTCAGAGGATAATGCCTAGAAGCTATCTGCAAATACTTTCATTGTCAAATCCCATGTACATGCCTATAGCCTATAACAGGTTCTCTTTGTCTGCCTTCCAAAATTCTCATCACTCACATTGATGGAATTTAAATAGGACTCTGTTGGCAAAAGATATTTAAGACAAATTAAGATATTTAAGGTATTTAAGGTAAATATTTAAGATAAAAATAGACAACAATAAGCTATGATTTGACACAAAGATAAATGATATCTAGATAAAGATTAGTAATCCATTTTTAATCAAATGTCTACATCAGAATTGGATGGCATGTATAATAAACCATAATTTATCATGATTTCTAAATTCAAGACCATACTCATGAAAACTTGAGTGATTTTTTATGTCAGATCATAAAAATTATACTTGAAAATATAAAATATTATTAATTAGAATGTATATCTAGAAATCCAGAAATAAGAGTGTATTTTTTTTTTTTACTTAACTGTAGGTACAAATAATTTTAAGACAAAGTTTTATATAACAAAACAATATACATAATTTTTCTCTGGAACAAACATGACAACAGGATTCTAGTTGATAAATTTACTGATTATTATATATAGTCAATGTTCTTATACATTCTCTGACTTAATAGGGCAATGATTGAGTGACAGCCATGTAGTACAATATTTTAAACAGTCTTGTGGAAACGATATAATTTTTGTCCTTAGAAAGTGGCTTCTTAGTTCAACTGAATCAGTTGAACACTATGAACAAAAAACCTGAGAGTCTACTTCACCGCCAAGTTAGAGACAGGATGCCACAAACTCCAATTCTACTCCCTGTAAAATCCAAAAGCCATCAAAGGATTCCAAGTAATCACATTCTTACAGTTTTTGGGACCCCTGAACTACAGTCAAGTGGTTTCTCTCTGGTCCCCAAGTGTGCAGATGTGCAACAAAGCTCCTTCAAGGGTAATCACCTGCACATGGAAAGCTCTCATGCAAGACTACCCACTAAAAAAGGCTGGAGTTTCCTGGAGGAGTCACATAACACACAGAAAGGAAAAGAACCTACAGTTCCAAATAAGTTTTGACACTGCTACCTTTCCACTTAACACCTCAATACCTCTTACACCTCTTTTTTTCTCTTTTTTTTTTGATGTGGAGTCTCACTGTTTTGCCTAGGCTGATGTGCAGTGCAACTTCCACCTCCTGGGTTCAAGCAATTCTCCTGCCTCATCCTCCTAGTAGTTGGGACTACAGGAGCATGCCACCATGCCTGGCTAATTTTTCTATTTTTAGTAGAGGAGGGGTTTCATCATGTTGGCCATGCTGGTCTCAAACTCCTGACCTCAAGGGATCCACCCACATTGGCCTCCCAAAGTGCTGGGATTACAGGCTTGAGCCTCTGCACCCGGTCTCCTTTGGTCGTTACATCAAATAGAACTAGACTTCAACAAACTTGCTAGCTCATGTCTTCACTTCATCCTTCACCCTTACATATCCCATAAAACTACATATTTTTCTTTCTATTTTGCAGAACAATGCAGCTCTCCTCTACTCTTATTCCCAAACTTGAAGAGCTCACCTAACCCATCAAGTTCCTCTAATAGAACAAGAAATTTAGCCTTTTTATAAAGAGTTATCAAAATAAACAGTAAAGTTCAATTTTCTGCATGATATACTCTTCCAGCATCCTCATGCAACAACCAAATACAGTGTTCATAAACTAATTGCATAATCTAGAGTTTGTGAAACAAAATTAAGTGTTAGGACCCCAAACTCATTAAGCCAAAGGGAAAAGTCAAGCTAGGAACTGGGTCACACAAACCCAACTCTTCCTTTTTTGTTTCTAAATAAGATGGCTACAAGATGAAAAGCTCCATGCCTCCCCCATGTTTTGCCCACAAGGAAATTTTTAGTGAGCTGCAGGATCTTTACTCTAAGGTAATTTCTGTTAAAAATTCACCACGGCAATGTAAACTTATAGCTTATCTTTACAGGTGCAGTCACCCTCAGGAACAATCACATGCATATCTGATAGTTCCCCTGCCCCATTTTGTCTATGTGGTCTTATGTAAAATGCACATTCCCCACATTTTTCCACTGCCCCATTTGTCTGTGTCATCTGTGATGGTTAATATTGAGTGTCAACTTAATTGAATTGAAGGATGGAAAATATTGATCCTGGGTGTGTCTGTGAGGATGTTGCCAAAGGTGATGAACATTTGACTCAATGGCCTGGGAAAGGGAGACCTACCCTCAATCTGGGTGGGCATAATCTAATGAGCTGCCAAGTTGGCCAGAATATAAAACAGGCAGAAAAATTTAAAAAGGCTAGTCTGGGTTCACCTCCCAGTCTACATTTTTCTCCTGTGCTACCTGCTTCCTGCCCTCCAACATTGAACTCCAAGTTCTTCAGCTTTTGGGACTCAGACTGGCTTCCTTGCTCCTCAGCTTGCAGATGGCCTATTGGGGGACCCTGTGATCATGTGAGTTAACACTACTTAATAAACTCCCATATATACATAGCCTATATATATATGATATATATATGATATATGTTATATATGATATATATGATATATATGTTATATATATGTTATATATATGATACATATGATATATGTGATATATATGTTATATATGATATATATGTTATATATATGTTATATATGATATATGATATATATGTTATATATATGTTATATATGTGATATATATGATATATATGATATATATGATATATGTTATGTTATATATGCTATATATGATATATATGTTATATATGTTATATATGATATATATGTTATATATATGATATATATGTTATATATGATATATATGTTATATATGATATATGTTATATATATGATATATATGTTATATATATGATATATATATGTTATATATATATATAACTTAAACTCCCATTATATATGTGTGTGTGTGCGTGCATGTGCACATGTGCAAATATATATGGGACTCTAAGTATTATATATAACATATATATGTATATATACACACACACATATGTGTGTGTTCTGTCCCTCTAGAGAATCCTGACTAATACATCATCTTATGTAAAAAAATTCAGATTCACTGAGCCAGACAAACACATGAATGATTATTTTTTTCTATCGCCCTCTTACATGAAAATTGTGTACTTCTCAATATCTTGTCCCCTTCCCTTTAAATTTGGAGCCCTCAAAATCATCTTTGGAGAAAGGCATAGGCCTGTCTTGGAGAAAATGCATCCTGAACTTTGGCAAATAAACTTCCTAAAATGATTAAGACTTGTCTCATCATTTTTCCTGATTGACAAGCTCCACTGTTAACCCTCAAAGGACCCCTCTTAAAGTTATATTAATTTTTTCATAAGTCTTGTGTTTTTTTCATGAGAAACTAAGAAATATATATCAATTAAAGAATAGAAAAGCTATCAGTTATAGAAGAATTATATTTATAGAATACAGAATAGTTATAGAACAGAAAGATACATCAGTTATAGAATAGGAATGATGTATCAGTTACGGAACAGTTATAAGATGTATCAGTTCTAGCATAGGAAACCAGCCTGGCTTCATAAGTTGTGCTTTTGGTGAGTTTTCCATGACTTTAAACCTGGGATAAATCTTAGTGGTCTCATTCATCAGTTATATGATCTTGGAAAAATTTCTTAATATCTCCAGGATGCAAAATGAGAAAAACAGTAGGACCTATTTTATAATTCTTTTATTATTCTTACTTGCAAAATGAGAAAAACAGTAGGACCTATTTTATAATGTTATTACATGAATTATAGTGTAAATATTTATGAAGGGCCTAGAGCAGTGTCAAGACACATAAATGTATTTTTTTAAAAAAAGATAATTTAAAAAATCCTATTTAATAATAAAAAGAAAAAAGAAAAAGAAAAATTTTAAAAAGAGAATTTTTGAGGAATGAAATTAATGTATTAGTTCTTAGAAAACATGGGTAGATGCAGCCATGGTCAAAAACATGTTGAAAACACTGGGGAAATGATAACTCCTTATGAAAGCCCCAAGTTCAGAGGCTGATGTTGGTATAATATTACTTGTTTATTACTCCTGGACTATTAATTGTAGTAGTAATTGCTGTAGTCTTTATATTTTGGAGGAAGATAGAAACTCCTGTCTCAGTCTGTATTAGGCTGATTTTGTGTTGCTATAAAAAGTACTTGAGACTGAATACTTTTAAAAGAGGTTTAATTAGCTCATGAGTCTGTACAGGAAGCATGATTTTGGTATCTGCTTCTGCTGAGGCCTCATGAAGCTTACAGTCACAGTGGAAGGCAAAGAGGGAGCCAGTATATCATGTGGTGAAAGCTGGATCAAGAGAGAGAGCAGGGAGACACCATGCACTTTTAAACAACCAGATCTTAACTGAACTTACTGAGCAAGAACTCACTTACCACAATGGGGATGATGCCAAACCATTCATGAGGGATCCATCCCCATGACCTAATGACATCCCCACTTCCAACACTGGCAACTGCATTTCAGCAGGTGATCTGGAGGGGACAAATATCCAAACCATATCACAGTCTTTTACTCTATTTACCAGTGACAAATAATTAGGTTTGCTCTGAATCCTACTGATTAATAAACGAGGGAGACACATTTGGGGTAAGGCAGATAACTGTGTTAGTTTCCTACCATTCTGACCTGACTGCTTGAGCCAAATCTACTCTCTAGTTGCATTTATGTCAGCTGTGTCCAGTTTGTCACAAACACCAGTGACTTGTCAATGTGGTTTCAAAATGTTGATATTGTCCTCCTTTCCCTTGTTAAGAAATGTGCAAATATTTCAAGAAACCTTTGATTAAATTTGGCCTTTTTGATTCCTAATCTATACTCTGGCCTTACAGTGATATCCTTGTTGAGGTATGTCTCAGCACCAAAGGTCAGAGTTACTTTGACTTTAATTTTATCCTATATATTTTTTCTCACCATTTAAAAACAAAAACCAAAAAACAAAAACAACAAAATGATATAACACAACTTAAAAACTACAGAGATACTTCTATTTTCCTTAACATGCATTATATAATACATATTAGATAAGGTTAATGAAGGAAATATATATAATGAAAAAAGGGTTTGATTTTTGTTAAGTCCCATCCCTGACAGAAAAATCTTTGTAACTTCAGGCAAGTAATAGACTTCTCCAGACATAATTTTCTTCATCTGTAAAAACAGCAGTCATGAAGAAACAAAGATATTAGATTAGATAATCTACAATTTCTTTTAAGTCATGAAATTGAACAATCTATTAAAAAGTTATCTAAAGTGCTGTCTCAAATGGCCCCAGTGTTCTGTTTAATGAAAACATAAATCACATTGCTCTTAATTTACTCTTCATTTACTCCTCTAACAATGAAGACTTTCGATGTGATTACATTTCATGATTTGTTACAGTTTTACTTGATAGCTCGATCCTGGGTCAGAGACCTTGATTTAATTTATGCTTGTTAACACTGAAGTTTATTTATGGCACTGAATAAATGATAGTGTAACAACACATTTGAAAATATCTTCCTAAGAGACAAGAGTTATGGCATTAATTTGCATTTTTTCTTTCTAGAATTTGGATAAATGTAAGTATTTATGGAAAGAACAAATGTGCCTGTTGGCTCTGAGATCTGCCTTCTGTATGTAATACTCTGGTGTTAATCTTCATGTTATCTTTCTGCTGATTTCTCTTCAAAAAGTTGTAGTGTAGTTAACATCGCAGACATAAAAGCAATGTTGATTTAATTTGATTTTCTGTATTGTTTGCTAGTGATTTGCAAGAGAAAGAATAAAAAGAGTGAAAATCCATCCATAAAATTATGACAGTCTGTAAAGAAAATTAGTCATTAATTATGATGCAGGTTTACAGCAATATTTGTTTTGAATAAAATATATTTTCATGAAAATGTAAACCAGGAATGACACAAAAATAAAAATCTTACCAATGGAAAAATTGGGTATGTGTTTGATAAAGAAAATATTTTAACAAATCTTAGGGTAGGAAATATACAGTGAAAAAAATCTGAAAGTGGTATTTATAACTAGAAACAAAACCCCAAACCTTAATTTTTAATTCTCTTTCTTCCAAAAGTCTCAATTATATTCTCTCAGTTACAATACAGATTAAAATATTTCTCTTTGTGAGATACACAGTGTTTTGAAAGGAAATGAGCATTTGTAGCCTAACTGCATGACAGTGGGTGCAATTCCTGGCTCTGCCAGCTACTAGCAGCCTGACTCTGTCCAAAACACTTGGCCACTTGTACTCACAGCTTCATTTATAAAGTGTGAGCAACAATGCTCACTGAGTGGGATTGTTGCAATGATGTAACTGGTATCCTATCTATAAAACACCTATAATAGAAACTGGCATATCAAATGTATATTCAGTGCTGATTCCTTATACCCTTTGCTTCTTTCTATCATCAGTTCTCCTCTGATTCTAGGCTTTGGGGATATTAACTTGAACATTCTAGAAACCTGTTATTGCCATTGTTTATTTCCATTGTTTCCATTTTCTGTTGCTATAAAAGAATACCTGAGGGTGGGCAATTCATAAACAAAAGAGGTTTATTTGGCTCTCAGTTCTGTGAGCTGTACAAGAAGCATGGTGCCAACTCTGCTTCTGGTGAGACCTCAGGAAACTTTTACCCATGACAGAAGACAGAGAGGAGCCATAGTATTACTTGGTGAAATAGGGAGCAAGAGAGAGTGAGAGAGGTCTCAGAATCTTTAATAACTACAACTTGGGTGACCTCATTACTCTGAACTGATTACCACTGAGAGAGCACTAAGCCATTCATGATCTAATCACCTCGCACTAGGCCTCACTTTCAACACTGGGGATCACATTTCAATATGAGATGTAGAGGGTGCAAACACCCAAACTATACTCGTGCATCTCTTAAATATCATTTTACAAATTCAAACTATTTAACAGCATATCAAATTGCTTAGGTTAGAAAAAGATAGTGGAGAGCTGGATCTCTTATGTTTATAGAGATGGGACACAGAATAAGATAAATAGTAATGGTAGTTTGTTTAGGCTGTCAGAGTATTGTTAATTATCATTCTTTTCTATTTGATTATCTCATCATTAAAGGAAATATAGGTTTTAATCTCTATCATACAGTAGGAAAGCCAGAAAAAGAAACCTATATGTAAATACAAAGTGATTGAGATATATACAAGTAGATAATTTAGGCTAAAGTGATAAAAATATTGTCATAAAGATGAAAAATCTGAGAGATTATGGAATCAATTATGGGAGCCTTTATAAGAGAAAGAGATTTGAGACAAATTTTAAAAGAAGGGAAGGATATTATTGTGTGGTAAAAGGTAGTGACAAAGTCATTCATAAGCCTTCATTGTTCTTAGGCTTGGAAAAGTCCAGTGTCGTGGCAAGAAAATTTCAGTGTGTCAGAGAACATTTGGTGCTGGGCTGGTGTTGTGTAAGCTAACCTCACTATAAAATGGGAAAACAGGAAAAGTTCACAGTATAATCATTTTATCAGATTTATTCTAGAAAAAAAAACCCTCTACTTTCTCTTCATTGATTTTAGTTCACATAATTGTGAACTAAATTATGTTTAGGCTCCCACAATTGATTCCATAATCTCTCAGATTTTTCATCTTTATGACAATATTTTTATCACTTTAGCACTAAAATCAATGACTATTGAGTCACAGTCTTATACAAAAATTGCTTTATGATACAAAAAATTAGCTGGGCACGGTGGTGCATGCCTGTAATCCCAGCTACTCAGGAGGCTGAGGCAGGAGAATTGCCTGAACCCAGGAGGCGGAGGTTGCGGTGAGCCGAGATCGCGCCATAGCACTCCAGCCTGGGTAACAAGAGCGAAACTCCGTCTCAAAAAAAAAAAAAAAAAAAAAAAAATTGCTTTATTTCCTTTCAATTTCGCTTATTTGTCATTCCTCATATTTAACATTACCTTATATAAATAGCAATTGCTGGCTATTAAATAAATGTTACAGTGTCCTCAGACATACTGATTTTTCTGTGGCTATGATTAATACTGAATGATTTGCTGATATTAAAACTGGTAACCATTTATTTTTCCTTTGAGGAAAAAGCTAAGGAGGCCAAAGCAAAGTAGCAGAGACCAATAGGCCAAATTTGTAGTTTAAATTGTGATACAAATGGTATTTTTCTTGGCTACTGTCTATTCCATTTCTGTATTCTTTTAGGGGAGAATTCCCTGTTCTAACAGCCAATAGAATCAACACCATTGTTTCACCCTCTCTTCTCCTCCATCAAGATCTATTACTCTATGTCCACTTCCTCTGTGGGTCCACTCCATTAGCAGCCAAGATTCAAGCTAAGGTGTCAAATCTAGTAATAAGATTTTATTTATTTTATTGAAGGACATTTCATTTACTCCTGGTTTATTTGCATTTAGAAAATATTGATTGAACATTTAGAATGCATTGGAAACAAAACTGATTCCAGGGACAAAATGATAAATTTTACATTTTCCCTGGTTTCAGTGAGCGCATAATATTGTAGGAAGAAATATTCATAAATTGCTGACTATATTATAATAAGAAGATCAATAATAGTTATAAACAAAATATTATGGGGACAGAGAAATAAATTTCCCAGTCTATATCATTTCAATATTCTCAGAGATGCATATAAGTGAATTTAAGTAGTTCTGATAGGTCAGTAGTTAGCAAACAATAAGTTGTTCACACAATGTAGGTGACCAGCTTATTAACCAATACAATGTTATTCTTACCAAAGAACATAGTTTTCAAATATATATTTTAAATATTTGTAAAAAATAGGTATTACTGGGACAATAATTGTGCTGTTCTTTTTCTCAAATCTGATCTCTTTAACTTTCAGAAACCCTTTCCTATTGGATATTTGAATGTTTGAATGGTTAACATAGACAAAAATGGAAACTGTGGCAGGTAGTCTGGTTTGAGTAACAAGCTTCCTTTGGACATGAGTATTTATCAACCAAGAGTATATAGTGATTTGGGATAAATCTCTGGTTAAAAAATTATTGAATGTGTTTCTACATTTAAAAAATGATAATTTTAACAGTAAGAGAAAATATGATGGATAAACTTTGAAAGTGAAAATCTACAAAATATTGTCACTCTGTCAGTGACATTTTCACTTGTTTTTAAGAAATCATAATGTTGAAAGCAAGTCCTATTCATTAACTCTATGATTTGTTCCCACCTTCTGACCTTACAAAACCACTGATTGAAATTCATTATCTGCTATATTGGGTTGTGATACTGAATGTCAGAAATTTTCTCTATTTTATTATCAACTTTTTTGCTTTCTGATTTTTTAACTTATAAGAGTTTTGAAATTTCTCTTGTTTTAATAATCTAAGTGGCCAGATTACCAGGTGTCTTTACAGAGGCTTGCAACTCAAAGGAAGCCCCCAAACCAACAAAATCTGAATCTATCATTTATCATTTAAGTTATTAAAATTAAATAAACAAAGGCAACAGAGACAACCAGATTAATTTTTTTTACATCTTATAACTGTGCAGCTCTGAAAATAATGAGCTTACCTCGACAGAAATGATTCCCAAAGTATATTTTCTTCTCTGGTTAGCACAAAATCTACCCGATGCTTAAAAATTCCTTTTCTTTCTCTTTCTTATTCATTTGGCATCAATTTGACAATCCTGTTATAAATTTTTTCTACTCTTCTCATCTCATAATACCCTGGCCACATGTAATTTTTGATAGCAAATTCTTCTTTCATTTTTCCCCACCTCCAAATTTATTTGGCAGGCATATATGATAGAGCTATGTAATTCTGAGGTTTTATAAGAGCATTAAACTCCCAATATCTGGCTTTAAAAATGAATACGATATATAAATATTTGAAACATATATTTTCACAATCCATATGTATTTGTAATTAAAAACTTTAAAACTAGTATTTATAATAGTAATGATTTCTAACTAATTATAATATACATTGCTAGATTCTACTATTAATTATGATAGATTAAAAATCTCATTGTATTTTTGAGACAATTCTCTAAAGAATGAATTATTCTATTTTGTTCCATTATTATAGTGAAATATGTTGAAACATTTAAAAACATCATCTTTACATTTTTTTGCTTTGGGGGATAACTGTATGTGGTCAGAAATATCACATTTAAACACACACTTTTACTGAAGTCAACTTACTAGTATTTTCTGTATGAAATTCAAAGTTGTGTTAATTAAATCTTAGATTTATTTATTTTAGGATTTCTTAAGAATCTGATTTTGGATTTTGTTAATCTTTATTTTAACTATGTCACCTATTTACATTTGTGCATTAGTACCATTCTTATACTTCAGGCTTAATCTGCTAGGCCTTTTCTAATTTTTTGAATGGGACACTTATATAATATATATATACACACACACACACACACACACACACACAAACACACACATGTATATATTTAAATAAAGCTAATTTTTGCTATTACATACATGGGATCATAGCAGTTGTCAAACTATACATTTATATTCACATACATCAAAGGTCACTATCCTAAAGTGCTACCCTTCAGTGATCCTGCAAGTCACTAGCCATCCAGACCTTTTTCCTGGAACTTCTACCTGTCCAGACCTCTAGACACAGCCAGGATTTGGGTGAGACATATCACATAATCCAACAAAATCAGTGATAAAGAAAAAAATAACATTTCATGAAATATTTTTTAAAATAGAATTAATTCTGGGACAAGAGCCAAGATGGCTGACTGTATGCTGCCAAGAATAGCTTCTCCAACCTATTGAGAGACCAGATTATCAAGAAGATTGCCACAGTCCAAGCAGATTTTCAGAAGGAGGGCATTGGGAGTAAATAGAGGAAGGCCACAGATCCTGGGCTGAAGCAGGAAGAGGCTGGGAACTCTGCACAAAGTTGCTGAGGGCCAGGATGTGCTCCTTGCTCTGGGTAGCTCCTAGGGAAAGTATGAGTCAAATAGGCCTGAATGGCCAAATATTACCACAGACCTCTGGACTCCCAGCTGAAGGGAAACTGATGACCACCATGGACATTTGAGCTCACAGAGAGAGCTGCTGAGAGAGTTGGCAGGGACAGGACTCTCAGTAATACAGACCCTATATGGTTTGATGTGGAAATGGCAGCAGTGGCACATGGCTGGGGACACCCATACCCCAAGGCTCACCATGTTCCTCTAGGTGGCTTGGGCCTTTGTTGACTGTTAGACATGGGTAGAACATGACTGTCTTGCTCATGCAATGGGGATGGTCTGATCTGTGAACCCCCTGTCTGCTGGCCTCTCCCAGCAGTGCTGTCTCAGATCTCCAACTATGGCACTTCCCAGTGGCCACTGCAATAACATCTTCACCAGCAGATATGACCAAATCATCAGAGTGCTTCTGCAAATGGGCCACTCCCAGCATGTACCTGCTGAAAGCACCTTACACTGATTCACTAGTGTGCTTTTGCTCACAGCCTTCTTGTACCACTTCACTGGTGATTGAAAGCATGGACCCCACTGCCACATCCTCAATGAAGTACTTTTGCTGGCACCCCACCTTAAGAGGGTTGTTGCCAGTGGACTGGGAATACCTCAGCCACTCCAGTGAAACAGGATCCTTGAGAGCCCAGAGAACAAAACTGTGGGCCTGGTCCCAGTCCCCTGGGGTTAAAACATGTAGCCTAAGAGTGCTGATCTGAGACTTGCCCCGCTGTGGAAATTATCCAGAAATGAATCCAATCAGCTGAACCCAATTTATACCACAGTCAAATGCACAAGGCCATCACAGACTATAAGACCAATAATTCCCATCCAAAAGATAGCAACTTGAAAGATCATAGGATCATTAGCCCACACAGATGAGAATGAGCCAGTACAAGAACTCTGGCAACTTAAAAAACCAGACTGTCTTCTTACCTCTAAATGATTGTACTACTCCCCCAGAAATAGTTCTCAACCACACTGAAATGACAGACAGAAAATTCAGAATCTGTATGGAAATGAAGATCATCAAGATTCAGGAGAAATGTAAAACTCAATCTAAGAAACATAAGGAATCCGGGAAAAAATACAAGAGCTGAAAGACAAAACAGCCATTTTTAAGAAAAAAACCTAAACTGATCTGATAGAGCTGAAAACTCATTAAAAACATTTATAATACAATCATAAGTATACAAAGCATAATAGACCAAGCTGAGGAAAGAATCTCAGAACTCAAAGACTATTTAATTCAACTGAGACCAAAATAAAGAAAACAATTTAAAAAGAATGAGCAAAACCTTCAAGAAATATGACATTATGTAAAGAGACACTACAACTCTTTGGCATCTCTGAAAGAGGAGAGGGAGCAAGAAATTTGGAAAACATTTGAGGATACTGTCCAAGAAAATTTCCCCAACCTTGCTAGAGAGGCCAATATTCAAATAGAAGAAATTCAGCAAAGCTCTGGGAGGTACTATACAAAATGACCATTCCCAAGACAAACAGTCATCAGATTCTTAAAGATCACTGTGTAAGAAAAAATATTTAAGGTAGCTAGAGAGAAAGAGAAGGTTATCTATAAAGGGAACCCCATTAGGCTAACAGTGGACTTTAGCAGACAGCCTATAAGCCAGAAGAGGATGAGTACTTATGTTCAGCATTATGAAAGAAAATAAATTTCTATCAAGAATTTCACATACAGCCAAAATAAGCTTCATAAGTGAAGACAAAATAAAATAGTTTTCAGAGAAGCAAATGCTAACAGAATTTGTTACCACCAGACCTGCTTTAGAAAAGGTCCTTAAAGGAATGGTAAACATGAAAATAAGAGACTGTAGCCAACCATGACAAAAATACAATTCAGTACATATACCATTGACACTATGAAGCAACCACATAATGAAGTCTTTATAACAACCAGCTAACAATATAATGACAGTTTATACTACACATATAAGTATTAACCCTGAACATAAATGGGATAAATGGCACATTTGAAAGACACAGAATGGTACATTGGATAAAGAAGCAAGACCTAATAGAATGCTATCTTCAAGATACCCATCTTACATGCAATGATATCCATAGGCTCAAAGCATAGGCTAAAAAAAAAAAAAAAAAACAGAGCAGCATTCCTATCTTTATTTCAGACCAAACAGACTTTAAACTGACAATACTTTTCTTATTGAATAAAGGGTTTAATTTAACAAGAAGACTTAACTATTCTATATGTATATGTACCCAAGACTGAAACACCCCTATTCATAAAACCAGTTTCTAGAGACCTATGAATACATTTAAATAACCACATAATAGTGAAAGGCTTAAATGCCCTACTAACAATGTTAGATAGATCAATGAGGAAAAGAGCTAACCAAGGGAGTTGGTATCTACACTCAACATTTGACCAAAATGATTAAACAAACATGTACAAAATTCTCCAAATAAAACCAGAATATCAATTATTCTCATCTGCACATGGCACATACTCTAAAATTGACCACATGCTTGGCCATAAAGCAATTCTCAGTAAACTCAAAATATCAAAATCATACCAACAATACTTTCAGATCACAATGTAATTAAAATAGAAATCAATACAAATAAGATCTCTCAAATCTACACAATTACATAGAAATTAAACAATCTGCTCCTGAATGACTTTTGAGTAAACAATGAAATTAAGGCAGAAATCAAGAAATTCTTGAAAAATAATAAAAACAAAGATACAATATACCAGAATCTCGGGGGCATAGCTATAGCAGTGTTAAGGGGAAAGTTTATAATGTTAAACATTCCCATCAAAAAGTTAGAAAGATCACAAATTTACAATCTAACATCACACCTAGGGGAACTATGAAAACGAGAGCAAACCAACCACTAAAGTAGCAGAAGAAAATAAATAACCAAAATCAGAGCTACACTGAACAAAATGGAGGCATAAAAACCATTCAGAAGATAAATGAAACCAAAAGTGTGTTCTTCAAAAGAATAAATAAAATTGATATACCACTACCTAGACTAATAAAGAGAAAAAGAGAGAAGACTGAAATGAACACAGTCAGAAATGATAAGGTGGACATTATCACTGACTCCACAGAAAATTAAAAAAAAAAAAACATCTCAGATACTATTATAAATACCTCCATGCACACAAACTAGAAAACGTGGAAGAAATAAATGAATTCCTGGAAACATACAATTTCCCAAGATTAGACCAGGAATAAACTGAATCCCTAAACAGACCAATAATGAGTTCTAAAATTGAATAAGTAATAAGAAGTCTACCAACCAGAAAAAGCCCTGAACCAGATGGATTTGCAGCTGAATTCCACTAGATGTATAAAGAAGAGCCAGTAACAATACTACTAAAACTACTCCCAAAATAGAGGGAAAAGGACTCCTCCTTAACTAATTATATGAGGTCAGCATCATTGTTATAGCAAAACCTAGCACAGAAACAATGAGGAAAAATGTAGGCCAATATTCCTGAAGAACATAGATGTAAGAATCCTCAACAAAATACTAGCAATCTGGATCTGACAGCACATCAAAATACTAATCCCACGATTAAGTAGGCTTTATTTCTCAGTGGAAAGGTTGGTTCCATATACAAAAATCAGCAAATAAGATTCATTACATGAGCAGAGCTAAAACAAAAAACCACATGCTTATCTCAATAGACACAGAAAAGTCTTCTGATAAAATTCAAAATCCCCTCATGTTAGAAATCCTAGAAACTAAATATCAAAGGAATATGCCTCAAAATAATAAGAGCCATTTATGACAAACCCACAACACACCTCATACTGAATGGGCAAAAGCTCAAAGCATTCCCATTGAGAACCAGAATAAGTCTAGAATGCCCAGTTTCACCACTTCTACTAAACATAGTTTTGGAGGTCCTAGCCAGAGCAATCAGACAAGAGAAGAAATACAAGGAAACCAATAGAAAGACAGGAAGTCAATTGTCTGTATTTCCAGATGATATGATTTTACACCCAAAGAACTTCATGGTCTCTGCTGAAAGGCTCCTCTGCATAATAAAAAACATCAGCAACATTTCAGAACACAAAATAAATTATGAAAATTGGCAACATTTCTATGAACCAGTAACACTCAAACTGAGAAAAAAAAAAAAAAAACTTCTCAGATACTATTATAAATACCTCCATGCACACAAACTAGAAAACGTGGAAGAAATAAATGAATTCCTGGAAACATAAATAAAAAAAAAAAAATCAAGTACACATTCTCATTCACAATAGCCACAAACAAACAAACAAACAAACAAACAAAGAAGAATCAAATACCTGGAAATGCAAGTATCCAGGGAGGTGTAAGATCTCTACAATGTGAATTACAAAGCACTGCTGAAAGAAATCAGACACAACACAAACACTTTTAAAAAAATTCCATGCTCATGGATTAGAAGAATCAATATTGTTAAAATGGCCATATGGTCCAAAGTAATTTACAGATTTAATGCTATTCCTATCATACTACCAACCACCACAGATTTAGAAAACTTTATTCCACAATTCATGGGGAACCAAAAATGAGACTGCATAGCTAAAGAATTTCCAGGTAAAAAGAACAAAGCCAGAAACAGAACACTACTTGTATGAGTCCATTCTCACATTGCTGCAAAGAAATACCTGAGACTGGGTAATTTATAAAGAAAAGAGATTTAATTGGCTCATGGTTCCATTGGTTGTATAGAACACATGATGCTGGCATTTGCTCAGCTTCTGAAGTCACCTCAGGAAACTTACAATCGAGGCAGAAGATAAAGGGGATGCAGACACATTTATATGGCCAGAGCAGGAGCAAGAGAGAGATGGAGGAGGGAGGTGCTACACACTTTTAAACAACCAGATCTCCCAAGAACTTACTGTCATGAGCACAACACCAAGAGAATGATGCTAAACCATTCATGAAAAAAACAAAACAAAAAACACTCCCATGATCTAATCCCCTCCCATCAGGCCCTAGTTTCAACACTGTAGCTACATTCAGCAAGAGATTTTGGCAGGGGCACAGATCCAAACCATATCACTACCTGACTTCAAACCATACCACAGGGTTCAATAACCAAAACAGCATGGTACTGGTACAAACAACACATAGACCAAGGGAACTGGTTAGAGAACCCAGTAATAAAGGCACACACCTATAACCATCTAACTTTCAACAAAGTTGATAATAAGCAATGGGGAGAGGACTCCCTATTCAATAAATGGTGCTGGAATAACTGATTAGAAATATGCAGAAGATTGAAAGTGGACCCCTTCTTTCACCAAATACAAAAATCAACTCAAAATGGATTAAAGACTTAAATATATAAAACCTACAACTATAAATATGCTATAAGAAAGCCTAAGAAATACTATTCTGGACATAGGCTCTGGCAAAGATATGATAAAAGACTCCAAAAGCAACAAAAACAAAAATTGACAAGTGAGACTTAATTGAACAAAAGCAATTCTGCACAGAAAAACTCAATAAAGTAAAATAACAGCCTATGAAATGGGAGAAAATATTTGCAAGGTATTTGAATTGAAAATATTTGCATTCAAAAGAGGTCTAATATCCAGAATCTATAACAAACTTAAACACATTTACAAGCAAAAAAAAAAAAAAACATTAAAAAAATGAATAAAGGACATGAGCAGACACTTCTCAGAAGAAGATATACAAGTGACCAACAAGCATATGAAAAAATGTTCAATGTCACTAATCATTACATAAATGCAAATCAAAACCACAATGAACTACCACCTCACAACTGTCAGAATGAGTATAAGTAAAAAAAAAAAAAAAAAAGGGTGGGGAATGACCCAAGATGGCTGACCGCTAACATCTCAAGATTGTAGCCCCCAGTGAAAGTGCAGAGAACGAAAGGATGCCACACTTTCAGACAAATTTTGGTCGCTCACGGAGCAGAAGATTCCCAGTGGAGGAGCTGCACAGGTCACGCTACTCTTGTGGCCAGCGCAGCAGTGCTGCCAGCACCTCGGCGCAGCAGCTCTTGGTGCAGAGTAAACAGGACTGGCTCCCCTTCTGACCAAGGCTTGGAGGAGCAGCACGGGTCACCAGTGCGACTCTTGTGGCCGGAGCAACGGTTTTGCTGGCACCTCAGCATGGCAGCTCTTGGTGCAGAGTAAATGGGACTGGTTCCCCTTCTGACTGAGAAAGCTCCGGGAAGGCAGAGTCACCTATACAGACTCAAGAAGGAAGTCAGACTGGAGATTCCCAGGCAGAAAAGCACCATCAGTCTTAACGCTGCTGTTTTGGCCAGCGCAGTGGGTTGCTCATAGTTCGGCCCTGAAAACAAACTACTTGGACCTCTACTCAGAGACCTAATCTGAAGGGTGGTAATTACAAAGATGACAGGTGGATAAACTTACAATCATGGGAAGAAACCAGCATAAAAAGGCTGAGAATACTAAAAATCAGAATGCCTCTCCCTCTGAATAGGATCACAGTCCCTCATCAACAAGGGAAAATGGCTTGACGGAGAATGAGCGCATCCCAATAACAAAATCAGGCTTTAGAGTATGGATAATAAGAAACTTTGGTGAGTTAAAAGAACATGTTGTAGCCCAATGTAAAGAAACTAAGAACTTTGAAAAAAGGTTTGATGAAATCCTAATGAGAATAGACAATTTAGAGAGGAATATAAGTGAATTAATGGAACTGAAGAATACAATACAGGAACTCCAAGAAGTATGCACAGGTTTAAACACTTGAATTGTTCAAGCAGAAGAAAGGATATCAGAGGTCGAAGTCCAACTTAATGAAATAAAATGAGAAGACAAGAATAGAGAAAAAAGGATAAAAAGGAATGAGCAAAGTCTCCAAGAAATGTAGGACTATGTGAAAAGACCAAATTTACATTTGATAGGTGTACCTGAATGTGACGGAGAGAATGAATCCAAGCTGGAAAATATTCTTCAGGATATTAGTCAGGAAAATTTTCCTAAACTAGCAAAGCAGGACAACATTCAACCCCAGGTAATACAGAGAACACCACAAAGATATTCTGCAAGAAGAGCAACCGCAAGGCACATAATCGTTAGATTCACCAGGGTTGAAATGAAGGAGAAAATACTAAGGGTAGCCAGAGAGAAAGGTCAGGTTACCCACAAAGGGAAGCCTATCAGACTTACAGCAGAAATCTCTCAGTAGAAACTCTACAAGCCAGAAGAGAGTGGGGGCCAATATTCAACATCCTTAAAGAACAGAACTTTCAGCCCAGAATTTCATATCCTGCCAAACTAAGCTTCATAAGTGAAGGAAAAATAAAATCTTTTATGAACAAACAAGTACTCAGAGATTTTATTACCACCAGGCCTGCTTTACAAGAGCTTCTGAAAGAAGCATTACACATAGAAAGAAACAACCAGTATTAGCCTTTCTAAAAATATACCAAAAAGTAAAGAGCATCAACATAAAGAAGAATTTACATCAATGAATAGATAAAACAGCCAGTTAACAACAAATGGCAGTAATTCTAAATTTAAATCAACTAAATCCCCCAATTAAAAGATACAGCCAAAACCCAACGGTATGCTACATCCAGATCCATTTCACATGCAAGGATACACAAAGACTCAAAACAAAGGGATGGAGAAAGATTTACCAACCAAATGGAAAGCAAAAATAAATAAACAAATTAAATAAATAAATAAGTAACAGGAGTTGCAATTCTTGAATCTGATAAAATAGATTTTAAGCAACAAAGATATAGTGGTAAAAGGATCAATGCAGCAATAAGAGCTAACAATCCTAACACCCAGATACATAGAGATTTAGACTCAATGAGACAGAAAATTAGTAAGGATATCAAGAACTCGAACTTAGATCTGGAAGAAGTAAACTTAGTAAATATTTATAGAGCTCTCCACTTTAAACACACAAAATATACATTCTTGTCAACACCACATCACACCTACTCATAGGTTTAAATGAAATATTGATTGGCCGTTATTAATACCCATTTCTTTTAGAATAAAGCAACATTTCTGTTCTCTCTCCCTCTGTTTTTTCCTCTTTCTTCCTCTCCTTCACTCCTTTTTTTTTCTTTCCTTCTCTCAAAAAAAGAAAAAAGAAATCAACTTGTAGACCTCTAGATCAGGTCAGCAATGTCTCTCTCATTGCCTGATTTACTTCTTTCTTTTCTCTCTCCTTCCCTCCCTCCCTCCCTTTCTCCCTCCCTCCCTTTCTTCCTTCCTTCCTCCCCCCTCCCTCCCTTCCTCCCTCCCTTTCTTCCTCCCTCCCTTCCTCCCTCCCTCCCTTCCTCCCTCCCTCCCTTCCTCCTTTCATCCCTGAAAGAAGAAAAGTTAGCAGATGCTGGCAAGGTTCTGGAGAAAACCCAGTGCTTAAACACTGTTAGTGGGAATGCAAATTAGTTCAGCCACTGTGGAAGGTTTGGATTTCTCAAAAAACTTAAAACTGAATTACCATTCAACCCACCTATTACATTACTGGGTACATACCCAAAGAAATATAAATTATTCTACCATAAAGACACATGAGCATGTATGTTCATTGCAGCATTATTCACAATAGCAAATGCAGAGAATCAACCTAGATGACCATAATCTAGGTTGGACTAGATTAAAATAATAACAATAATAAATAATGCTGGGCTAGATTTTTAAAAAGTAGTACATATACAGCCTGACCTACTACATAGCCATAAAGAAGAACAAGATCATGTTCTTTACAACAACATGGATGTAGATGAAGACCATTATCCTAAGGAAAATTACACAGGAACAGAAAACCAAATACCACATATTCTCACTACAAGTGTGAGCTAAATACTGGGTACATATGTATACCAAGAGCAGAACAATAGACAGTAGGGCCTCCTTGAGGATTGAGAGTGGGAGAAAGGTGAGGACTGAAAAACTACCTTTTGGGTATTATGTTCATTACCTGGCTGATGAAATAATCTGTATATCAAATCTCCACAACATGCTAGTTATCCATGTTACAAATCTGCACATGTACCCCCTTAACCTAAGTAGAAGTTGGAAAAAAAATGAATGCAAAGAATTTCTGTCAACGATTAAAAAAATATTAAATTAAAAGTCTAATTTTGTTTTGCTTGTTTTAAGACCCTGCAGCAGGAACAGTTACATCCAATCAACCTAGAGTTCTTAGTTCACCGATCACCTGTCAGGTGAGTTTAGGAGAGTGGACAATGGATACAAAACAGATTATGCAACAGAAGGCAAAATACACAGTCATCTGTTTTCATTATAGAGCATTTTTAATCAGCTCTTTTGTACTTGGTTTAAAATATGAGAGGAAAGTTTGAGAAGAGTAGGTAGCAGCCACAATTTTTCTTTTGGCTCAGCATTGCACTGATTTCAGATTTCCTTCCAAGGCCAATTCATTCTGATTGTTCAGTGCCTTTGCAGGCAGTACCTTAAAATCCTTACTTCCTAGCCATTGCCATTTTAATTCCCCAAGCACGGGACACATCTGGTCCCCAAAAGGCAGGGTTGTGTCCCAGCACCAGCCACTTCATTGGTGATCCTGCACCTCCCACCTTTGTAAGTCTACCTTGTCAGAGTGAGCCCAGTCAGTACAGGACAAGGCACATTGACAGCAGAGCTGCCTCCCCTGGGGAACAAATGCCTATCTGGCTCCCTAACATGTCTGGTTCTGAAAGATTCTGAGAGACCAGGAAAGCCCATGGCTGATATTAAAGAGCCACTGCTGTCTCTGGTCAGGCACTGTGGTGTCCACTAGCATAGTGAACATGCCAGCAACAAGAGGAAGACCACAGGAACCAAAGGACAATTTGGGGTGGCTTGGAACCTCAAACAAGAAAGATGTAGCTTCCTGTTATATTTTACTTCCATTTAATTGCACTGTACTGGTTCATAAAAAACCCTGAAATATTCCTCTATCATTAATATTAACCTCATGTCCATTACTACAAAAAGAATTAATGCTTATATATGACATTTGCACTGTGTGAGGCATAATTGTTAATGCATACTAACTTGTTAGAATGATATAATTTTCCTTTTTTTATTTATTGTAGTTTAGATTCTAGGGTACATGTGCAGATCATGCAGGATTGTTGCATAGGTACACACATGGCAAGATGGTTTGCTGCCTCCATCCCCTCATCACCTACATCTGGCATTTATCACCATGTTATCCCTCTCTGACCTCCCCACCTACCCTTGCTGTCCCTCCCTTGGCCCCCGACAACAGACCCCAGTGTGTGATGCTCCCCTTTCCTGTGTCCACATGTTCTCATTTTTCATCATCCACCTATGAGTGAGAACATGTGGTATTTTATTTTCTGTTCTTGTATCAGTTTGCTGAGAATGATGGCTTCCAGATCCATCCATCTCCCTACAAAGGACACAAACTCATCATTTTTTATGGCTGCATAGTATTCCATGGTGTATACATGCCACATTCCTTGTCCAGTCTATCATTGATGGGAATTTGGGTTGGTTCCAGGTCTGTGCTATTGTAAACAGTGCCATTATGAACATACATATGCATGTCTTTATAATAGAAAGATTTATAATCCTTCAGGTATATATCCAGTAATGGGATTGCTGGGTCAAATGGAATTTCTATTTCTAGATCCTTGAGGAATCACCACACTGTCTTCCACAATGGTTGAATTAATTTACACTCACACCAACAGTGTAAAAAATGTTCCTATTTCTTCACATCCTCTCCAGCATCTGTTGTCTCCAGATTTTTTAATGATCACCATTCTAACTGGTGTGAGATGGTATCTCAATGTGGTTTCAATTTCATTTCTCTAATGACCAGTGGTGATGAGCATTTCTTATGTTTGTTGGCCACATATTTGTCTTCTTTTGAAAAGTGTCTGTTCATATCCTTCACCCACTTTTGGATGGGTTTGCTTGTTTTTCTTGTAAATCTGTTTTAGTTCTTTGTAGATTCTGAATATTAGCTTTTTGTCAGATGTGTAGATTACAATTTTTTTCCCCATTTTGTTGGTTGCCAGTTCACTGTAATGATTTTTCTTTTGCTGTAGAGAAGCTCTGGGGTTTAATTAGGTCCCATTTGTCTATTTTGGCTTTTGTTGCCACTGCTTTTGGTGTTTTAGTCATGAAGTCCTTGCCTATGCCTATGTCATAGATGGTTTTACCTCAGTTTTCTTCCAGGGTTTTTTATGGTGTTAGGTCTTATGTTTAAGTCGTTAATCCATCTGGAGTTAATTTTAGTGTAAGGTGTCAGGAAGGGGTCTAGTTTCTGTTTTTGCACACTGCTAGCCAGTTTTCCCAACACCATTTATGAAACAGGGAATCCTTTCCCCCTTGCTTGTTTTTGTCAGGTTTGTCATAGATCAGATGGTTATAGATGTGTGGCGTTGCCTCCAGAACCTCTATTCTGTTCCTTTAATCTATATCTCTGTTTTGGTACCAGTACCATCCTGTTTTGATTACTGTAGCCTTGTAGGATAGTTTGAAATCAGGTAGCCTGATGCCTCTGGCTTTGTTCTTTTTGCTTAGGATTGTCTTGGCTATCTGGGCTCTCTTTTGGTTCCATATGAAGCTTAAGGTGGTTTTTCAAGTTCTGTGAAGAAGGTCATTGGTAGCTTTATGGAGATAGCATTGAATCTATAAATTACTTTGGGCAGTATGAACATTTTCATGATATTGATTCTTCCTAACCATGGGCATGGAATGTTTCTCCAACTGTTTGTGTCCTCTCTTATTTCCTTGAGCAGTGGTTTGCAGTTCTCCTTGAAGAGGTACTTTACATCCTTTGTTAGTTGTATTCTTAGGTATTTTATTCTCTTTGTAGCAATTGTGAATGGGAGTTTGCTCACAATGGCTCCCTGTTTGTCTGTTATTGGTGTATAGGAATGCTTGTGATTTTGGCACATTGATTTTGTATCCTGAGACTTTGCTGAAGTTGCTTATCAGTTTAAGAAGATTTTGGGTTGAAATGATGGCATCTTCTAAATATACAATCATGTCGTCTGCAAACAGAGACAATTTGACTTCCTGTTTTCTTAATTGAATATCTTTATTTTTTTTTTCTTGCCTAATTGCTCTGGCTAGAACTTCCAATACTGTATTGAATAGGAGTGGTGAGAGAGGGTATCCTTGTCTAGTGCCAGATTTCAAATGAAATTCTTCCAGTTTTTGCCCATTCAGTATGATATTGGCTGTAGGTTTGTTGTAAATAGCTTTTATTGTCTTGAGATATGTTCCTTTGATATATAGTTTAGTGAGAGTTTTTAGCATAAAGTGCTGTCTAATTCTGTTGAAGGCCTTCTCTGCATCAATTGAGATAATCATGTGGTTTTTGTCTTTGGTTTTGTTTATGTGGTGGATTACATTTATAGACTTGCATATGTTGAACCAGCCTTGCATCTCTGGAATGAAGCCTACTTGATCGTGATGGATAAGCTTTTTGATGTGCTTTTGAATTCCGTTTGCCAGTATTTTATTGAAGATTTTGGCAATGATGTTCATCATGGATATTGGCCTGAAGTTTTCTTTTTTGTTGAGTTTCTGCCGTGTTTTCATATCAGGATGATATTGGTCTCAAAAAATGATTTGGAAAAGATTCCCTGTTTTTGTATTGTTTTGAATAGTTTCAGAAGGAATGGTACCATCTCCTCTTTGTATGTCTGGTAGAATTCAGCTATAAACCCATCTGGACATTTTTTTGGTTGGTAGGCTATTAATTGCTGCCTCAACTTCAGCCCTTGTTATTGGTCTATTCATGGTTTCAATTTCTTCCTGGTTTAGGCTTGGGAGGGTACAGGTGTCCAGAAATTTATCTGTTACTTCCAGTATACTGGTTTATGTGCATAGAGTTGTTTGTAGTAATCTGCCATCAGAGATTGTAGTAATCATATTACTACAATCTCTGATGGCAGATTACTACAAACAACTCTATGCACATAATATGTAGTAATCATAATATGATTACTACAATCTCTGATGGTAGATTACTACAAACAACTCTATGCATATAAACCAGTAAACCTGTATTTCTGTGGAATCAGTGGTGATATCCCCTTTATTTTTTTTATTCCATCTATTTGATTCTTCTCCCTCTTCTTTTTTATTAATCTGGCTAGCAGTCTATTTTGTTTATCTTTTTAAAAATCCAGCTCCTTCATTTACTGATTTTTTGAAGGGTTTTTTTTTGTGTGTGTCTATCTCCTTCAGTTCTGCTCTGATGTCAGTTATTTCTTGTCTTCTGCTAGCTTTTGAGTTTTTTTGATCTTGCTCCTCTAGCTCTTTCAACTTTTACAATAGGGTGTCGATTTTAGATTTCACCCTGCTTCTCATGTGGCATTATTGCTATAAATTTTCTTCTAGACACTGCTTTAAATGTGTCCCAGAGATTCTGGTACATTGTATTTTTGTTCTCTTTGGTTTCAAAGAACATTTTTATTTCTCCCTTCATTTCATTGTCTATCCAGTCAACATTTAGGAGCCAGTTGTTCAGTTTCCATGAAGCTGTGCAGTTCTGAGCAAGTTTTTAATCCTGAGTTCTAACTTGATTGCCCTGTGGTCTGAGAGACTATTTGTTATGATTTCCATTCTTTTGCATTTGCTGAGGAGTGATTTACTTCCAATTATATGGTCAGTTTTAGAGTAGGTGTGATGTGGTGCTGAGAAGAATGTATACTCTGTGGATTTGAGATGGAGAGTTCTGTAAATATCTATTACATCCACTTGGTCCAGATCTCAGTTCAAGTCCTGGATATCCCTGTTAATTTTCTCTCATTGATCTGTCTAATATTGACAGTGGAGTGTTAAAGTCTCCCACTACTATTGTGTGGGAGTCTAAGTCTCTTTGTAGGTCATTAAGAACTTGCTTTATGTATCTGAGTGCTCCTGTATTGGGTGCATATATATTTAGGATCATTAGCTCTTCTTGATGTATTGATCCTTTTACCATTATGTAATGCTCTTCTTTGTCTCTTTTGATCTTTGTTGGTTTAAAGTCCATTTTATCAGAGACTAGCAACTCCTGCTTCCTTTTTTCTCCCTATTTGCTTGATAAATCTTCCTCCATCCCTTTATTTTGAGCCTATGTATGTCCTGCACATGAGATTGGCTTCCTGAATACAGCACACCAATGGATCTTGACTTTTTATCCAATTTGCCATTCTCTGTCTTTTGATTGAGGCATTTATCCCCTTTACATTTAAGGTTAATATTGTTATATGTGAATTTGATCCTGCCATTTTGAAGTTAGCTGGATGTTTTGCCTGTTAGTTGATGCATTTTTTTCACTGTGTTGATGGTCTTTACCATTTGGTACATTTTGGAGTAGCTAGTACTGGTTGTTCCTTTCCTTGTTTAGTGCTTCTTTCAGGAAATCTTGTAAGGCAGGCCTGGTGGTGATGAAATCTCTTAGCAATTGTTTTCCATAAAGGATTTTCTTTCTCCTTCACTTATGAAGCTTAGTTTGGCTGGATATGAAATTCTGTTCCTTTTTTAACAATGTTGAATATTGGCCCCCACTCTCTTCTGGCTTGTAAGGTTTCTTCAGAGAGATCAGCTGTGAGTCTGATGGGATTCCCTTTGTGGGTAACTGGACCTTTTTCTCTGGCTGCCCTTGGCATTTTTTCCTTCATTTCAACCTTGGTGAATCTGAAGATTATGTGCCTTGGGGTTGCTGTTCTTGAGGAATATCTTTGTTGTGTTCTCTGTATTTCCTGGACTTGAATGGTAGCCTGGCTTCCTAGGCTGGGGAAGTTCTTCTGTAAAATATACTGAAGAGTGTTTTCCAGCTTGCATTCATTCTCTCCATCACATTCAGGTATACCTATCAAATGTAGATTAGATATTTTCACATAATCCCATATTTCTTGGAGGCTTTGATCATTTCTTTTCACTCATTTTACTCTAATCTTCCCTTCTTGTTTTATTTATTTGAGTTGATCTTCAATCTCTGATATCCTTTCTTGTGTTTGATCAATTCCGCTACTGAAACTTGTGTATGCTTCACGAAGTTCTTGTGCTGTGTTTTTTTAGGCTGCATCAAGTCATTTATATTCTTCTCTAAGCTGTTTATTCTAGTTAGCATCTCATCTAACCTTTTTCTCTAGGTTCTTAGTTTCTTTGCATTGGGTTAGCACACATTCTTTTAGCTCTGAGAAGTTTGTTATTACCTACCTTCTGAAGCTTATTTCTGTCAATTCATAAGATTCATTCTCCATCCAGCTTTGATCCCCAGATGTTGAGGAGTTGTGATCCTTTGTAGGAGAGTCCTTCTGGTTTTGGGTGTTTTCATCCTTTCTGCACTGGTTTCTTCCCATCTTGGTGGCACTATCTACCTGTGGTCTTTGTAGTTGGTGACTTTCAGATTGGGTCTCTTAGTGGACATCCTTTTCGTTGATGATGAAGTTATTTTTTTCTGTTTCTGAGTTTTCCTTCTAACAGGCCCCTCTGCTGTAGGACTGCTGCAGGTCCACTCCAGACCCTTCTTGCCTGGGGATCACCTGCAGGGGCTGCAGAACAGTAAAGGTTGCTGGCAGTTTCTTCTTCTGTTATCTTCATCCCAGAAGGGTACCAGCCGGATGTTGGCCTGGGCTCTACTTTATAAGGTGTTTCTTAAATGGGGGTCAGGGAGCTGCTTGAGGAGACACTCTGTCCCTCATAGGAGTTCAAGTGCTGTGCTGGGAGCTCCATTGTTATGTGCAGAGATGCTGGGCAGGTACTTTTAAGTCTGCTGCAGCATAACTCATAACCACCGTTTTTTTCCTGGTGCTTTGTCCTGGGAAGGTTGGGCTTTATTTATAAGTTCCTGACATGCTGCTGCCTTTTTTCATAGATTCCCTGCCCCAAATGAAGTAGTCTAGTCACAGTCTGCCAGCAGATGTGTTGCTGAGCTGCCACAGGCTCTGCCCAGCTGCTGTGTGAACTGCCTCAGTAGTGACAGAGTGCCTGCCTCAGTAGTGGTGTTTGCCATTCCCTGCACTAAGCTTCACCATTCTGGGTCCAGCTGTGCTTGCTGGGGAACTCTCAGTCCAGATCATTTCAGATTGCTTGTTTTGTGGGGATGGTACCCACTGAGCCAGATCACCTGGCTCCCTGTCTCTGCCTCCTCCCTTTCAGTTGAATGGGTGGATCTGTCTCCCAGTCATTCCAGGCATTAGTTGAAATGGCTGCCCAGATTTGTGTGAGTTTCTGTGCACCAAGCTGGTACTAGCTGAAACATCTGTTCTGAAAACTCATGGTGATTTTTGGCCCAGGAATTTCTTAGTCAGTGAAAATTTGTGCAGTGAAAATTTGTTTGGAAATGCAGTGGGCACTCGCCCTCTGCATGGTTCTTGCTGGGGACTGCACTCCGGAGCTCTTTCTATTTGGCCATCTTGGACCCTCTCCAGAATGATATAATTTTCATCATAAACTCCATTTTCCAGTGAAGAAACTGAAACAGTTTGGGGTCATTTCACATTTCCATGGTAGAGCTATAATTATCAGCCCAGCAACTGTGCTCATTTTCTTAATTATCTGTCTATACCACGTGTCATCTAGTTTGCAGAACTAAATGGAAGCCCAACCCATGATTCTCGTGACTTGGTCAAAAATGGAGATATGATTATATAAAGTTCTCTGACAGTATTATAACTGTTATAAAACTGATGAAGACTTCCCATCTGTAAAATTGTTGTTTTATAGGTAATGCCTTGTTCCTTTCTGTGTTTAGGACTTTATTTTTCCTTGCAGTTCACTAAAAGCAGAGAGAGGAGACAGAGAGAGGAGAAAACAGCATCAACAATGTCACTGATTTTAAGATAACTTTTTTAAAAAAATTATTATGTAATAACTACCAATGTAATTGGTGGGGGGGTCAGTAAAAGAGGTCACTGTTACTTAAAAATCATGGCACAAATGGAAGCAGTATCCAGCAAGCAAAATATTCTTCAAACGAGTCATAGCAATAATTTCTAAAACTTAGCAAATGATTTAGAAATTATTTGAATTATTGATAAATGATTTGAATTATAAATTATATCACTTGGTAAGCATGTTTGAATAATGCTTTAGTTACAGAATGGAAAGTAATATATATTTTAAATTTTGATTTATAATTTAACTTTAGTTTAAATTTCAAGCTAGTTATTAAATAATATAAATATCACATCAGTGTTTAAGAATAAAAATTGCCTTACTATCAATTATTATTTTCTAGTATTGGCCAGATTTCAATACTCCTCAAATTAGTGTGTGTGTGTGTGTGTGTGTGTGTGTGTGTGTGTGTAGATAGATAGATAGATAGATAGATAGATAGATAGATAGATAGATAGATGGATAATGTTGTTTCTTATATCTTGCTGTTCTCTGAATTCAACGTTCTTCTTCTTTTCTTCCTGAAGTATATACTTGGAACCTTGTTCACAAAATAACATATATTTTGATTTCTTTTTTAATCTCTGATTCATCAAAATTTTCTGTATTTTACTCTCATTCAATGATAATTCAGTTACTCTCTACCACAACACTGAAAATATTACTTTATGCACTTCTTGCCTCTTCTGCTATAATTAAGAAAAATTTCATCAGTCTAATTACTGTTGTTTTGTACATAATTTTTTATTTCTTTCTGGGAGTTTTTAGGGTTCATTTGTCTTTAGTGTTTTACAGTTTTTCATTTTGCTCAAAACATGAAACATGGGTTTAAATTTTAAGATTCATGGTCCTATTCTTTTTTTTTTTTTTCTGAAAATTCTAATTGTTTGAGTTTTCCCTGATCTCCTCATCTCTCTGTGTTGAATATTGGGTAATTTTCCAAAGGTTATCCAATTACTCCAAAAAAATTCTATAACTTTTGAGTGATTTTTATCTATCTCTTATTTTTTCATTGCTTTGTTATATATTTAGGAGATTGTATTAGTTGCACTGCTATAAAGAACTACCTGATACTGCATAATTTATAAAGAAAAGAGGTTTAATTACCCCAGGGATCCATAGGCTGTACAAGAAGCATGGCTGGGGAGGGCTTAGGAAACTTGCAATAGTAGCAAAAGGCAAAGGGGAAGCAGGCATGTCTTACATGGCTGGAGCAGGAGGAAGTGGGAGTAGATGCCACACGTCTGAACAATAGATCTTGTGAGAACTGTATCATGAGAAAAGCACTAAATGGAAAGTGCTAAATTATTCATAAAGGATCCCCTCCCATGATCCAATCCACTCCCAACAGGCCCCACCTCTAATATTGAGGATTACAATTAAACATGAGATTTGGGTGGGGACACAGATCCAAACCATATCAGAAATGTTCTGTTTTTCAGTTTGGATTTTTCTACATTGTATAGTTAGTGTAAATTCTGATCTCAAATATAGAATAGATTGTAAAGAGTTAGGTTTTTCAAAGAACAATTTAATTCTTGGCTAGGACTGGAAGGAGGCAAATTTACTGCTGTGTCACTGAACAAGCAGGTGGAATTTGTTAGTTTCCTCTCCCTGCAGTTGTAGTCTTTGCTTTTCCAGGTGTGTGATGATTTCTTCTTCCAGCTCCCCTTCTCATGGTGCCCTGATGATCCTCCAGGCCAGCCATGGCCATCAACAGCTCCTGTTCCTACTACTGTGAATCACAATATTCTTCTTCATTTTTAGATCCTACAGGTTTCCTTTTCTTTATTACAAGCTTGGACAATTGTTGAAAATGATATAATTATTTTTCACAGAATCTTTTATTGTTTGGATGGATAAGGATTCTGGCCAACGTAGTCTAACATTTTCCCAGAATTAGACAGATTTCTTTTTATATTGCTATTTTGAAGCAGGTTTTCTTCTATATTTGGGTAGAAGCCATCCCTAATTATGGAATAATTTGCAACAAGCCTTATTTCTGCACATGGGCTTGGAACTCTCTTTACATAAAAAACCCCACAATAATACACACACAAAAGAGAGTCAGATGGTGAGATGAAATACAACGCTGTATATCTGTAACTTGCTCCATACTAATGGGGACAGAATTATGTTAGCGAGGCCTATGGTGAATACCAAGAGTGAAGCTGCTCCAGGAGTTGGGACTCTTATAGGGAAGTCTTCAGGAAAGCCTACTGTCCTTCAGAAGCTTGAATGAGGTAAGTGCATTGATAGGACACAGTGCTTTTAGAACAGAAGGTATATTAGAATCACTTACCCTCTTAAAAATAACCACTTGTGGGCCCTACAATTCTCTTTCATGTGCTTAATTGGGCCTAGGGATCTATACTATGACAAGTGCTTCCATGTAGGTGGCTTATGGTATATTGAGCTGCTTTGTTGAACATCTGGGAAAAGGCATAATTAAGAAATTAATAGTGGGGAAAGTGAAACCTATTAAGAAAGTGTTTTGAAGCCACCAATTAGGGGTCTATGCCTTGTTTAGATGAATAATGGGGAGACTGAAAATTTCAAAAAGGAAATGTGAAGCAAAAACACTACAGTGTATGATGGATTTATCAATAGCACAAATGACATACATTTTAAATGTGCTTAAAGATCTATGATAAAGCATGAGTTAAATAAGGGATTTTCAACGTATGATCCAAGGGCTAAATGAATGTTGTTTGCATGTTGCTTGTTTCTGTATGGCCAGTGAACTAAGAATAACTTTTAAAGGAGTGTGGACCCAAAATACTTATATCTGTGTGTACCTGTGTCTGTCTGTCTGTCTATCTATCTATCTATCTATCTATCTATCTATCTATCTATCTATCATCTATCTATATATCTATGTATGTATGTATGTATGTATCTATCTATCTATGTATCTATGTATGTATGTATGTATGTATGTATCTATCTATCTATCTATCTATCATCTATCATCTATGTATGTATGTATGTATGTATGTATGTATGTATGTATGTATGTATGTATCTATCTATCTATCTATCTATCTATCTATCTATGCAGTTGACCAACTGGCCTTTGAACAACTCAGCTTTTAACTGCATGGGTCCACTTACATGTGGATTTTCTTTTGCCCCTACCACCCTGAGATACCAAAACCAACAACCCCCTCTTCCTACTCCTTTTCAGTTTACTCAACATGAAGACAAGATGGATGAAGACCTTTATAATAATCCACTTCCACTTAATGAATTGTAAATATTTTTTCTCCCTTATAATTTTTAAGAACATTTTGTTTTCTCTAGCTTCCTTCATTGTAAGAATATGGTGTATCCATATAATAAAATATATGTTAATTGACTGTTTATATTATCAGTAAGCCTCCTGGTAAACAGTCAGCTATTAGTAGTTAAGTGTTTGGGGAATCAAAAGTGATACACAAATTTTCAACTGCCTGGGATATCAGTACCCCTAACCCCAACATTGTTAAAGAGTCAACTGTACACGCACACCACCTCCACAACACACACAAACAACAAAGATGTTTACTGTCTGGCCCTTCACAGAATAAGTTTGCCAAGTCCCTGGATTTAGGCAGACTGAAGGTTCCTCAGTATTTGCACAAGTTAGCAAGGCTTCAGCGCTAGTGTGACTGGATGGATATCTGTGGAGTTAACTACATCAGAATGAGGCAAAAGCAAATAGGGTTGGACTAGAAGGTAAACAGTCCAAATAGCTTTCAAAACAAGATCATTACAGCCTTAGATGGAAAAAGCGAACAAAATATCTTCCATGGGATGACACACAGACCTTTTTAAAGTGCACATTTAATTATGGTTTACACTGAAATTATTCAGTAACTTCCAATCCCCCTTAAGATATAGCCAAAACTTCTTCTTCTTTGTGTCATAACCTTGACAAACCCACAAGAATTTACTCAGAAGAAACTTATTGAAATCCCAGGAAAATGCCAAATTCTTTCACTTTGTCTTTATTTATTTTCAAATTAATCATGTATATATATTAAAAATCAAACCATACATGTTTTATAAGGAATATTAACTGTTCTAAACTCCATTCCAGATTTCCCCCCCAAAAAGGTCTTTCCATGTTTTCATTTTTTGCCCTGAATTTACCTCCATAATTGTAAATAATATGCTCATATCCCTGTTTCCCAATTTTCTATCTTAAATATTATCAACTTAGTTTTAATATTGAAATAAAAATTTAGGACTATATTGCTTCTTGGCCTTACAGCTAAGGTCAAGCGTGAAATTTAGCACTTTACACTACTCAGTCTTCTCCACACAAAGCCTTCCCTTCTCTCCCAATATTATGTTACAACTTTGATACTCTATGTGTGCCTATATATGTGTGTGTATATATATGTGCATATATATGTATATGTATGTCTATCTATCTATCTATCTATCTATCTATCTATCTATCTATATCCTCCCTTAGTATCCATGTGGAATTGGTTCTACAATCTCAATGGATACCTAAGTTTGTGGATACTCAAGTCCCTTACATAAAATGTTACAATATTTTTATATAATCTATGCATATCCTCCTGTATGCTTTAAATCATCTCCAGATTACTCATAATAACACAATGTAAATGTTATGTGAATAGCTGTACTATATTTTTTACTTTTATTGTGTTATTCTTTATTCAAGTATTTTCAATCTACCGTCAGTTGAATCTGCAGATACAGAACCTGCGAATACAAAGGGCTGAGTGTACCTAGTTCACGGTTAAACATAGAGTCCACATATGCTTCCTTTTATAAAAGTTTTAAAATTTTCTGCTGTTTCTAATTGCCCCATTTTTTGTTGCTGGATTTTCTGCATTTGTAACAGACACCATTCCTGTGCAAAATTGTAAAACACTCCTAAGATCTCCATGTGTCAGGTAATCTATCAAATTCATTTTTATTTTATTTGATATCCCTCTTGGAGTCTTTTATCATTTTGTACTAACCTTTGCAAATTGCTTAGTGCCCCCCTATACAGCCAATTTCCTGGAATCATTTGCCCCTCACCATTTAGTAAGGAATTTACTCTTTTGTTTGGCTCTCTGTTTTATAAATATGTCTCTTTGTGTATATTTTTCTTTTTCACTATTTTTTTTTTGTGGTGAATGTCATACAGAAGCTGCTAGAGAAAGAGAGCATAGAGGGCATATTTTTAAAAACATGCATCCTAAAATACTTTACTACAAGTCTTGTTGTGTGGCTGGATATAAAATTCTACATCTTTTGTCAAGAACTTCAAACTCTTACTATTTTCTAATGTCCAATGCTGTTCTTGAAGATCCACTGGCATTCAGATACCTGTATAAGGGAGGAATTCCTTTGACCTTTCTGGAATTTATAGAATTTGCCATTTGTGTTGAGCATGTTGAGATTTTATAACTTATGGCTTGGTGATATTTTTTAAATTTGCTATGCTGGAAACTGTTAGCTTTTCTGTTTGGAAATTTGTATTCTGCCTTTTGAAAAATATTCATACGATTTTTAAAAATTATTTAACCACATATATTTGACCTATTCTAGCCTATAAGTGCTGTTTCATTTTCAGATGTTGGACATCTTAGATTGAAGTTTTGATTTCTACATCTCTCATTTTTCATTGCTTTATCATTTGAATTTACTTTCCAGGACTTAGCTTAATATCACCAATTAACCCTTCTGTCCATTTTGCTTATTTGTTTTTAATGTCAGAATTTAGATTTTTTAAATTTTATTTTTATTTTTATTTTGAGACAGGGTCTTGCTCTGTCACCTAGGCTGGTATGCAGTTGTGAGACCATAGCTCATTGTCACCTTGAACTCTTAGACTCAAGTGATCCTTGCCACTCAGCTTCCTAATTAGTTAGAACTTACAAGCACCTGCCACTATGCCTGGCTAGTTTTTAAAATTTCTTTATAAAGATGGAGTCTTGCCATATTGCCCACGTTGTTCTCAAACTCCTGGCCTCAAGCAATTCTTCTGCCTTGGCAAAAGCACTGAGATTACAGAAATGAGCCACCGTTCCTGCACTCTTTCATTTTCTTTTTTTTAAATATAATTTTATTTTAAATTCTGGGGTCCATGTGCAGGATGTGCAGGTTTGTTACATAGGTAAACATGTGCCATTGTGGTTGGTTGCACCCATCAGCCCATCATCTAGGTATTTAGCCCCACATACATTAGCTATTTATCCTGATGCTCTCCTTCCCCACCCCCATTCCCCCAACAGGCCCCAGTGTGTGGTATTCCCCTCCCTGTGTCCATGTGTTCTCATTGTTCAGTTCCCACTTACAAGTGAGAACATGTGGTGTTTGGTTTTCTGTTCTTATGTTTGCTGAGGATAATGGCTCCCAGCTCCATCCATGTTGTTGCAAAGGACATGATCTCATTCTCTTTTTATGGCTGCATAGTATTCCATGGTGTATACGTATCACATTTTTCTTATCCAGTTCTTTTTCTTTCTTTCCTTTTTTTTTGTAGTCACGTTAGCTTGGCCTCTTAAATTTTTAAATTTTAGTTATATTTTTCTCTGTTTCCTCCATTAGCTTTATTTCCTTGTCCTCCTTGTTTGTTGTTGTTTATTTGTTTGCTCTTTATCTTTGATGTTGGACTCTTTCCTCATGTATCTCATTTCTCAGCTACCCACTTATACTTAAGAGTAAGACCTAAATAAAAAAGCCATGTAGAATACCATGTGCAGCTTTGGGTTCCTAGTGGATTGTACCACAGGATAATTGGCCAGGAGCCTCTGAAAAAGCATGACTTCTGTTAGTATTTACCTATTATTCTCTTCCTTTGGTCACTATCTAGGGAAGAATCCTCTAACTGTATGCCTGTGGGAATATGCCATATATCTAGAGGTGATTTGGGGAAGGCCTTGTGGGCATGAAGGGGAGTCTCTCATCATTCAGCTTGGATACTCTCATGTACTTCTTCAGCATTAAGTTTTGCCACTCCTTCTCATCCCCCATTGTACCTGGTGCTCCAGAGCAAGGACTTGATCTATTTCAAATTCTACAAAAACCAAAAGCAAAACTACTGTCTTTTTCTGAGATGCCTGTTACAGACTAAGCTCTCAAAAATACAGTGGAAAACATGATACTAAAAAATAATTAGCAAGAGCCAGAGAATGTAGACAGCTGTATTACAATGATGGAAATGAATTATGTAAAACAACAGCAACAAATGGGCAGAAAGGCTAAGAACAGGATGACAAATTGGATGGAACACTGTGAACTCTGAGCCATGAACAAGTGTCAGACTGAGAGATGGAAAGCTTGGTCTGTTGGATCGGCCAATAAAAACTTCAGTTCCCTACATTTGTTCCAGTTGTCGATAGAAAGCATTGAAATACAAACCAAGTTGAAATCTGATTTCTCTTACATGTGACTTTTGAGATCTGTTGTCTCAGTCACAGCTCACCTGTGGTCCTGAGTGTTGCCATGATCTGTCATGAGCTAATTTTGTAATCAGTAAAATGTCACCTGAAGGAATGAATTAACACCAGTAGGAGTCAGAATCAGAAATTAGAGAGTAAGACCAATTCTGTGTGCTGACAGGTGGGAATTTATTATTGGATGAGGCAGGATGATATTCCATCATTCAATTAAATAATCAATCTAGTTTGTTTATCTTATTTCAAAACTTTTAAATACACAGCTCATTCTTAAAACTTAATGGTAGCTAATGTAAGGTGATCTGGAAAAACTGCTACAGGGCCTGCCCTTTTAATCTGTTATTTGTTGCAAGTGAATTTATTCAACCAAGAATTTTTCTCAGCCCTTGACATTCAAGGCCATTTTAAAATCCATATTTTACTTCTTTGAGATAAACATAATCTATTTTTCAAAACCTGAAAAATCCCAGATCATGGCAACACTCAAGACCACAGCTCTCTTCATTCCTTCATTTCTGATTTCATCCAGCCAGTTCTTTACCAAGTCTATTTTCCCTTTCTTGCAATACATTGGCAACCACAGCCAACAGTAAGCAATCCACACTATTATGGTACCATTTTCCAAATTACTCCCCTAGAGCTATAAATATAATAAGCACATTATCTACATTTGAAGTTACAGCAAATGAAAACCTGAATAAATGTGTTGCAGATACATAACTTGCATATTCATCTATCTTTCCTGCTGTATCTCTGTTTGCTGCCTCCAAGTAACTCATGCTATATATTTTATCCTGTATATTGTCTATAACAAGTACTAGATATTTCACTCTATTTATTTTCCTATAGCAGTGTCTCAAGTCAAGGTAGCAATTGCCATATAGATGATGATAGCACAGTCTATATTATGGCCGCTATTACATATTGAAATTTCAGCAGTTTATCTCAGTAATGGTTTATATTTGATTCACATTTCAGATGGGAGCAGTTTGAACAGTTCTTTAGGCCAGGTATCCACCTGATAACACAGGAATCTGGAATCCCATCATCGTGTGCCATGAAAATACTGAAATCCTTTATATCCAATTGTATTGATGAGAGAAAATGTACCAAAAGTTACTTAGGGGTCTTTAGAGGACAACTAAATATGTAACATATGAAATGACCTCCCTTGACTACAGCCAGGCTAAATATAGTATTTAAACGTGTATACAGGGGCAAACTAAAAACATTTTGGTGAGCATTCTACATAGGTTACACAGCCAATAAGTTGTAGTTGGGAGGAATATAATGGACTTGGAAGTTTGTAACAGACATGAAAAACCACATGTAAATCTATAATTGGGGAACTAGATAAATGGTTTATTGCATTATAAGTCCCTTGAATTCTTACTAGTTAAAAGACACTAATTTACTATATATATATCATTGTTTGACAATTTAATTGCCTTTTCATCTTTAAATAAGTTTTATCTTTTACATGATGTAACTTTTACAAATAAAGATTTCAGTCACTTTTTGAGAAATATTGGCACACTGTCAATCATATAAAAATAGAGACACAAAATTTTTTGATACATGGTTGTTCCTATACATGTCATGGACTTTAGCTATTTCTAAAAATATAATAGTGGTTTTGTTTTAAAACTGTAAACAAAAAAGTTATTAAAGTGAAAGAATTATTTATGAAAAGAATGGGATTAAAAATATGTATATATAAATATGTATCTTTTACATGTATTATATTAGGTATACATAGAGTGAAAATACAAAAAGAAATTATCTTTTTGAATGAGATATTGAATGATGAATAATTTAACATAAGGGATTAATGTTATCTTTATTAATTAAAAAATGTTTTGCAATATAGAAACACTCTGCTTCTAAGAAGAGGGAAAGCAGGTCTTTCAGATGTAGTAAAATCACGTTGAATTAGGATGAGCCTTAATACAATGGCTGCTGTCCTTATAAGAATAGGAAATTTGGACATATATAGGGATCCACACAGTGGGAGAAAAGCCATGTGAAGACATTGGAAGGTATTGAAGTGATACATTTTTAAGCCAAAGAGTGCCAAACATTGCCTGTACTGACCAGAAAATGTAAGAGACAAGAATCATTTCAAAAAACCCTCAGAGGGAGCATGACCCTACTGACACCTTGAACTCATGATGCAACTCCAGCCTCCAGAACTGTGAGGGAATAAATGTAGTTTTTTTCTTTTCTAAGCCACCCTGTTTGTAGTACTTTGCTGTGGAGCTGTATCAGAAAATAAAATAGGAAAGGCTGATGAAGAAGCAGCTAAGTGTCCACCTAAAAAAGAGGAGGAAAAACTTCAAAGTCAGTTATCTGAGAAGATTAATAAAACTGACAAATATTTTATTGATTAATGAGAAGGGTTAAAAAATGCCAAGCAGGCTGGGTTCGGTGGCTCATGCTTGAGATCCTAGCACTTTGGGAGGCCGAGATGGGTGGATCACAAATACAGGAGTTCAAGACCTGCCTGTCCAAAATGGTGAAGCCCTGTCTCTACTACAAATACAAAAGTTAGCCAAGCACAGTTGCAGGAGCCTATAATCCCAGCTACTAAGGAGGCTGAGGCAGTAGAATTGTTTGAACCAGGGTGGCAGAGGTTGCAGTGAGCTGAGATCAAGCCACGGCACTTCAGCCTGTGTAACAGAGTGGGATTCCGTCTCACCACCACCACCACTACCACCACCACCACTTCTATTTGGCAAGGCATGGTGGCTCAAACTTTAATCCCAGCACTTTGGGAGGCCAAAGCAGGAGCATCACTAGGTCAAGAGTTCAAGACTAGCCTGACCAACATGGTAAAACCGTGTCTCTACTAAAATACAACAATGAGTTGGGTGTGGTGGCATGTGCCTGTAATCCCAGCTACTAAGGAGGCTGAGGCAGGAAAATCACTTGAACCTCGGAGGCAGAGGTTCCAGTGAGCCAAGATTGCACCACTGCACTCCAGCCTGGGCAACAGAATGAGACACTATCTCAAAAAAAAGTATTAATATTTTTCAATTTATTTTCAGAAACTCTTACATCCTCTTTTTTCCCCAACTTTTATTTGAGGTGCAGGTGGTACATGTGCAGGCCTGTTACTTGGGTAAATTGTGTATTGTGGGGGTTTGCTGTGCAGATTATTTCCTCACCCAGGTAATAAACATAGGACCTAATGGGTGGTTTTCCCATCCTCACGCTCCTCCCACAATCCACTCTCAAGTAGGCTCTGGCATCTATTGTTCTCTACTTGGTGTCCATGTGTACTCAGATTTTAGCTCCTACTTCTAAGTGAGAACATTCAGGATTTGTTTTTCTGTTTCTGCCTTAATTTGCATTGGATAATGGCCTCCAGATCCAACAGAGTTGCTGCAAAGGGTGTGATTTTCTTATTTTCTATGGTTGTGTAATGTTCCATTGTGTATATGTACCACATTTTCATTATCTAGTACACTGTTAATAGACATCAGGGTTGATCTTTGTCTTTGCTATGAGAACTGGGCTGCAATGAACATATTGCATGTATGTGTCTTTATGGTAGAATAATTAATATTTCTTTGGGTAATAGGATCATTGGGTCAAATGGTAGTTCTGTTTTAAATTTTTTGAGAAATCTCCACACTGCTTTTCACTGTGGCTGAACAAATTTACATTACTACCTGCAGCATATGAGCATTCATTTTTCTCCACAGCTTCAGCAGAATTGATTATTTTTTGGCTTTTTAATAATAGCTATTGTAACTAGTGTGAGTTGATAGCTCATTGTGGTTTTGGTTTGCATTTCTCCAATGATTAGTGATGTTGAACATACACTGCTTGGCTGCATATATGTGTTCTAAGGGGTCTAGTTCCAATCTGATGCATAGGTCTAGCCAGTTACTCTGGCACCATTTACTGAACAGGAAGTTCTTTCTTTATTGCTTGTTTTGTCAACTTTTTCAAAGATCAGACGGTTATAGGCATGCAGCATTATTTCTGGGTTCTCTGACCAGTACCAATGATCTGTGTTTCTGTTTTTCTGCCAGTACCATGTTGTTTTGGTTACTGAAGCCTTGTAGTGTAGTTTGAAATTGTGTAGTACCATGCCTCTGGTTTTGTTCTTTTTATTTAGGATTCTTTTGGCTATGCGGGCTCTTTTCTGGTTTCTCATAAATTTAAGAACAGTGTTTTCTGAATAGGTAAAAATGTCATTGGTGGTTTGATTAAAATAGCATTAAATGTGTGATATGGTTTGGCTATGTCCCCACCTTAATCTCATCTTAAATAGTAGCTCCCACAACTCTCATGTGTTGTGGGAGGGACCCAGTGGGAGGTAATAGAATCATGATGGTGCATCTTTTCCATGCTGTTCTCATGATGGTGAATAAGTCTCATGAGATCTGATGGTCTTATAAGGGGGAGTTTTTCTGCACAGCTCTCTCTTTGCCTGCTGCCATCCATATATGATACGATTTGCTCCTTCTTGCCTTCCTCTATGACTGTGAGGCCTCCCCAGCCATGTGGAACTGTGAGTCCATTAAACTTCTTTCCTGAACTAATTACCCAGTCTCAGGTTTAATTTTATTAGCAGTGTGAAAACAAACTAATATGATGTATAAGTTAGTTTGTGAAGTATGGCCATTTTAACAATATTGATTCTTTCTACCATGTGTATGGAATGTTTTTCCATTTGTTTGGGTCATCTCTGGTTTCCTTGAACAGTGTTTTCTAATTCTCAGTGTAGAGTCTTTTATCTCCCTGGCTAGCTGTATTCCTAGGGATTTTTCTGTGTGGCTATTGCCAACGTGATTACATTCTTGATTTGGCTCTCAGAATGGACATTATTGATGTATAGAAATGATACTGATTTTTTTACTGGAGGAAAAAGAAGATGGTGCGCTAGGAGCAAATTAGGATTGCAGCTCTCAGGGAAGACACAGAGGGTGAGTGAAAGCTGCATTTCCAGATGGATCTTTGTTGCCCACAGAATGGGGAAATTCTCAGGTGGAGGAGAGACCAGGACACCAGCACAGCTGGTTCGGCTGGCACGGTCATTTTGGCTGGCACTGCAGTGCAGTGGCACCCACACAAAATGCACTGGTCTGGGTGCCCTGTTAAACCGGCAATCTGAGATTTGGGAGGGCAGATTAGCATATCCATCTGATTAAATGGGACTTGGACAGTAAGCCAGACCAGGAGATTCCCGGGAAATGACGTATGAGCCGGCGCAATGGGTCACTGCACGGGAAATCACACAGATCCCAGTGCCGCATCAGCAGGCAACTGAAACACCTGGGAGAGAGTCAATCATTCAATTTTAAAAAAAGAAAAAAAAAAAGGGCTCTGAGGCAGGGAACCAGGTGATCAGGCTTGGTGGGTCCCACCCCCATAGGGACAAACAAAATGGTGATTCGAAATGCTCAGGGTTGAGAGTTTCACTGTGGGCACAGATGAACCCAGGATGGTGAGCTCAGTGGGTGATGGGCATCCACCATTACCGAGGCATTCCGCCCCTACTGAGGTACATTACCATTGTTGACGCAGCCTGCCATAGCTGAGGCAACCCGCCATAACAGAGAGACTCCGCCAACAGGGCAAGGCCTGTGACAGCAAGGCAGAGCCCATGGCAAGAGGGCAGATCCCACAACAATAGGGTGGAGCCCATGGCAGGGCAGAGCCCATGGCAACAGGGCGGACCCCACGGCAGCAGGGCAGAGCCTCAGCAGGCAAATAGTGACTAGACTGCCTCCTAGCTGGGCAGGACAGTGCAATAGATACTCATAAAGAAAGCCCTAACTCCCGGAGACAGAGCATCTGAGGAAAAAAAAGGGATTTTATGAGTTCTGCTGCAGCAGACTTAAACGCACCTGCCTAACCATGCTAAATGATGAACGGAGCTCACAGCTCAGCACTTGAGCTCCTATAAAGTACAGACCACCTCCTCAAGCAGCTCCCTGACCCCTGTATATCCAAAGAGTCACCTCAAAAAGGATTGATCAGACTGACATTTGGCGGGCATCATTCTGGGATGAAGACAGCAGAAGAAACTGGTAGCATCCACCAATGTTCCACAGCTGCTACAGGTGTATCCCAGACAAGCAGGGCCTGGAGTGAACCTCAGCAGTCATACAGCAGAGGGGCTAGACTGTTAGAAGAAAAACTAACTAACAGAAATACTTCATCATCAACAATCTGGGCATCCACTCAGAGACTCAATTGAAAAGTCAGCAACTAATCAGATGACAAGTGGATAAACCCACAAAGATGGGAAGAAACCAGAGCAAAAAGGAAAAAAACACCTGAAACCAAAACACCTCGCCTCCTACAAAAGATAAAAACTCCTCACCAGCAAGGTAACAAAGCTGGACAGAGAATGAGTGTGATGAAATGACAGAATCAGACTTCAGAAGGTGGGTAATGAGAAACTTCCGTGAGCTGAAAGAACATATTCTAAATCAATGCAAAGAAACTAAGAACCTTGAAAAAAGATTCAAGGAAATTATAAAAAGAATGGACAACTTAGAGAGGAATAAGAGTGAATTGCAGGAGCTGAAAAACACAACATGAGAACTTCGCGAAGCATGCACAAGTTTCAACAGCCGAATTGACCAAGTGGAAGAAGGAATATCAGAAGTCGAAGACCAACTCAATGAAATAAAAGGAGAAACCAAGATTAGAGAAAAAAGTGCAAAAAGGAATGAACAAAGTCTCCAAGAAATGTGGAACTATGTGAAGATACCTAACCTACATTTGATAGGTGTACCAGAATGTGATGAAGGGAATGAATCCAAGCTCAAAAATGCTCTACAGGATATTATCCAGGAAAATTTCACCAACCTAGCAAGGCAGACCAATATTCAAGTCCAGGAAATACAGAGAACACCACAAAGATATTCCACAAGAAGAGCAACCCCAAGGCACATAATCGTCAGATTCGCCAGGGTTGAAATGAAGGAGAAAATACTAAGGGAAGCCAGAGAGAAAGGTTGGGTCACCCACAAAGGGAAGCCCATCAGACTCACAGCAGATCTCTCTGCAGAAACTCTACAAGCCAGAAGAGAGTGGGGGCCAATATTCAACATCCTTAAAGAAAAAAAACTTTCAACCCAGAATTTCATATCCAGCCAAACTGAGCTTCGTAAGTGAAGAAAGAATAAAATCCGTTGCAAACAAGCAAGTACTCAGAGATTTTTGTCACCACCAGGCCTGCTTTACAAGAGCTCCTGAAAGGCACTACACATAGAAAGAAACAACCAGTACCAGCCATTCCAAAAACATACCAAAAGCTAAAGAGCATCAACAAAATGAAGAATCTGCATTAACTAATGGGCAAAACAGCCAACTAGCATCAAAATGGCAGTATCACATTCACACATAACAATATTAACCCTAAATGTAAATGGGCTAAATGCGCCACAAAAGACACAGACTAGCAAATTGGATAAAAAACCAAAACCCATCGGTGTGCTGTATCCAGGAAACCTATCTCACATGCAAGGATACACAATGGCTCAAAATAAAGGGATGGAGGAAGATTTACAAAGCAAATGGAGAGCAAAAAAACAAGGAGTTGCAATTCTCATCTATGATAAAATAGACTTTAAAGCAACAAAGATCAAAAGAGACAAAGAAGGTCATTACATAATGGTAAAAGTATCAATACAACAAGAAGAGCTAATGATCCTAAATATATATGGACCCAATACAGGAGCACCCAGATATATAGGACAAGTTGTTAAAGCCCTACAAAGAGATTTAGACTCCCACACAATAATAGTGGGAGACTTTAACACTCCACTGTCAATATTAGACAGATCAACCAGACAGAAGATTAACAAGGATATCCAGGGCTTGAACTCAGACCTGGAACAAGTAAACCTGATAGACATTTACAGAACTCTCCACCCCAAATCCACAGAATATACATTCTTCTCAACACCACATCACACCTACTCTAAAATTGACCCATCATTGGAACTAAAGCACACCTCAGCAAATGCAAAACAACTGAAATCATAACAAACAGTCTCTCAGACAATAGTGCAATCAAGTTAGAACTCAGAATTCAGAAACTAACTCAGAACTGCACAGCTTCATGGAAACTGAACAACTGGCTCTTGAATGTTGACTGGATAAAAAATGAAATAAAGGCAGAAATAAAGAAGTTCTTTGAAACCAATGAGAACAAAGACACAACATACCAGAATCTCTGGGACACCTTTAAAGCAGTCTCCAGAGGAAAATATATAGCAAGAAGTACCCATATGAGAAGAGTGGAGAGATCCAAATTTGACATCCTAATGTCAAAATTGAAAGAGCTAGAGGAGCAAGATAAAAAAAACCCAAAACCTAGCAGAAGACAAGAAATAACTAAGATCAGAGCAGAACTGAAGGGGATAGAGACAAGAAAAACCCTTCAAAAAATCAATAAATCCAAGAGCTGGTTTTTTGAAAGGATCAACAAAATAGACCACTAGCCAGACTGATAAAAAAGAAAGGAGATAACAACCAAATAGATGCAATAAAAAATGATAAAGGGGAAATCACCACAGATTTCACAGAAATTCAAACCATCATCAGAGAATATTACAAACAACTCTATGCACATAAACTAGTAAACCTAGAAGAAATGGATAAATTCCTGGACACCTGTGTCCTCCCAAGCCTAAACCAGGAAGAAGCCAAAACTATGAATAGACCAATAACAAGGTCTGAAGTTGAGATAACAATTAAGAGCCCACCACACAAAAAAAGCCCAGGTGCAGATGGGTTCACAGCCAAATTCTACCAGACACAAAAAGAGGAGCTGGTACCATTCCTTCTGAAACTATTCCAAATAATCCAAAAAGAGGGAATCCTTCCCAAATCATTTTATGAGACCAACATCATCCTGATACCAAAACCTGGCAGAGACTCAACAAGAAAAGAAAACTTCAGGCCAATATCCATGATGAACATAGATGCAAAAATCTTCAATAAAATACTGGCAAGCCAATTGCAACAGCACATCAAAAAACTTATCCATCATGATCAAGTAGGATTCATCCCGGGGATGCAAGGCTGGTTCAACATATGCAAGTCTATAAATGTAATTCACCACATAAACAGAAGCAAAAACAAAAACCACATGATTATCTCAAATGACACACGCAAGGCATTAGACAAAATTCAACAGCGCTTTATGCTAAAAAACCTCAATAAACTCGGTATTGATGGAACATATCTCAAAGTAATAAAAGCTATTTATGACAAACCAACAGCCAATATCATAATGAATGGGCAAAAACTGGAAGCATTCTCTTTGAAATCTGGCACTAGACAAGGATGCCCTCTTTCACCACTTTTATTCAATATAATACTGGAAGTTCTAGCCAGAGCAATCAGGCAAGAAAAAGAAATAAAGGGTATTCAAATAGGAAAGGTGGAAGCCAAATTGTCTCTATTTGCAGATGACATGATAGTATACCTAGAAGACTCCATCGCCTCAGCCCCCAAATTCCTGAAACTGATAAGCAACTTCAGCAAAGTCTCAGGATATAAAATCAATGTGCAAAAATCACAAGCATTCCTATATACCAATAACAGACTTAAAGAGAACCAAATCAAGAATGAACTGCCATTCACAATCACTACAATGAGAATAAAATACCTAGGAATTCAATCTTACAAGGAACATAAGGGACCTCTTCAAGGAAAACTACAAACCACTGCTCAACAAAGTAAGAGAGGACACAAACAGATGGAGAAACATTCCATGTTCATGGTTAGGAAGAATCAATATCACGAAAATGGCTATACTGCCCAAAGTAATTTACACAATCAATGCTATCCCCATCAAGCTACCATTGACTTTCTTCACAGAACTGGAAAAAACCACCATGAACTTCATATGGAACCAAAAGAGAGCCCGCATAGCCACGCAATTCTAAGCAAAAGAACACAGCGGGAGGCCTCACACTACCAGACTTCAGACTATACTACAAGGCTACAGTAATCAAAACAGCATGGTATTAGTATCAAAACAGAGATATAGACCAATGGAACAGAACAGAGGCATCGGAGGCAACACAACATATCTACAACCATACAATCTTTGATAAACCTGACAAAAACAAGCAATGGGGAAAAGATGCCCTGTTTAATAAATGATGTTGGGAAAACTGGCTAGCCATGTGCAGAAAGCAGAAACTGGACCCCTTCCTGACACCTTACACTAAAATTAACTCCAGATGGATTAAAGACTTAAACATAAGTCCTGGCACCATAAAAACCCTAGAAGAAAATCTAGGCAAAACCATTCAGGACATAGGAGTAGGCAAGGACTTCATGACCAAAATACCAAAAGCATTGCCAACAAAAGCCAAAATAGACAAATGGGACCTATTCAAACTCCACAGCTTCTGCACGGCAAAAGAAACAGTCACTAGCGTGAATCAGCAATCAACAGAATGGGAAAAATTTTTGCAGTTTACCTATCTGACAAAGGGCTGATATCCAGAATTTACAAAGAACTAAAACAGATTTACAAGAAAAAAACAAACAAGCCCATTCAAAAATGGGCAAAGGATATGAACAGATACTTTACAAAAGAAGACATACATGAGGCCAACAAACATATAAAAAAATGCTCATCATCACTGGTCATTAGAGAGATGCAAATCAAAACCACATTGAGATACCATCTCACGCCAGTTAGAATGGCGATCATTAAAAAATCTGGAGACAACAGATGCTGGAGAGGATATGGACAAATAGAAACACTTCTAAACTGCTGGTGGGAGTGTAAATTCATTCAACCATTGTGGAAGACAGTGTGGTGATTCCTCAAGGACCTAGAAATTGAAATTCCATTTGACCCAGCAATCCCATTACTGGGTACGTATCCAAAGGACAATAACTTGTTCTACAATAAGGACCCATGCACAAAAATGTTCATTGCAGCACTGTTTACAATAGCAAAGACCTGGAACCAACTCAAATGCCCATCAATGATAGACTGGACTGGAAAAATGTGGCACATACACACCATGGAATATTATGCAGCCATTAAAAATGATGAGTTCATGTCTTTTGTAGGAACATGGATGAATCTGGAGAACATCATTCTCAGCAAACTGACACAAGAACAAAAAATGAAATACCACATATTCTCACTCATAGGCGGGTGATGAAAAATGAGAACACATGGACACGGGGAAGGGAGTACTACACACTGGGGTGTATTGGGGGAATAGGGGAGGAATAGCGGTTGGGGGGAGCTGGGGAGGGATAGCCTGAGGAGAAATGCCAAATGTGGGTGAAGGGGAGGAAGGCAGCAAAACACACTGCCATGTGCCTACCTATGCAACTATCTTGCATGTTCTGCACATATACATCAAAACCTAAAATGCAAGAAAAAATAAAACTTTTAAAAAATAAATAAATAAATAAAAATAAAGGTAAAAGAGCAAAAAAAAAAAAAAAGAAATGCTACTGATTTTTGTACATTAATTCTGTATACTGAAACTTTGCTAAAGTTGTTTATCACATCTAGGGGCCTTTGGGCAGATACTACAGAGTTTTCTAAATATAAAATCATATCATCTGCAAACAGAGATATTTACACTTCCTGTCTTTCTATTTGGATGACTTTTATTTCTTTCTCTTGCCTGATTGTTCTGGGTAACACTTCCCATAATATGCTGAATAGGAGTGGTGACAGTAGGCATCCTTGTTTGTTCCAGTTCTCAAGGTGAGTTCTAGTTTTCTCCTGTTCAGTATGATGTTGACAGTGGGTTTTTCATAAGTGACTCATTATTTTTAGGTCGTTCATTTGATTCCTAGCTTGTTGAGGGTTTTTAACATGATGGAATGTTGAATTTTGTCAATAACCTTTTCTGCTTCTATTGAGATGATCACATGGTTTTTGTTTTTAGTTCTGATTATGTGATAAATTACATTTATTCATTTGTGTATATTGAATTAACTTTGCAGCCCAGGAATAAACTCTACTTTATCGTTGTGGAGTTACTTTTTCACGTGCTGCTGGATTCAACTTGCTATTTTTTTTTGTTGAGGATTTTTGTGTCTCTGTTCATCAGGAATATTGTCCTGAAGTTTTCTTTTTCTATTGTGTTTCTGCCAGGTTTTAGTATCAGAATGATTCTGGCCTCATAGAATAAGTTGGAGAAGAGTCACTCCTTCTCAATTTTTTGGAATGGTTTCAGTAGGATTGGTACCAGCTCTTCTTTATACATTTGGTAGAATTTGGCTGTGAATCCTTCTGGTCCAGGGATTTTTCTGATTGTTAGAAACATTTTTAATTACTGATTTAATTTTAGAAGGCATTATTGGTCTGGTAGGGGTTTCAATTTCTTTTTGGTTCAATCTTGGGAGATTGCATGTTTCCAGGAATGTATCAATTTCTTCTAGGTTTTCTAGTATGTGTGTATAGAAGTGTTTGTAATAATCTCTGAGGGTTTTCTATTTATGTGGGGTCAGTGGTAATGTTCCCTTTATTATTTATGATTTTTTAATTAGAATGTTATTTTTTGTATTATTCTAGCTAGCAGATCGTCAATCTTATTTACTTTTTCAAAGTACAACATTTTGTTTATATTTATCTTTTGTATGGTTTTCCATCTCATCCAGTGTAGCTCTGATTTTAGTTATTTCAGCACTTCTGCTAGATTTGAGGTTGATTTGTGCTTGTTTTTCTAGTTCACCCAGGCGTAATGTTAGGTTATTCATTTGTGATCTTTCAAACTTTTTGATTGAGCATTAAGTGATATAAACTTTCCTCCCTACTACTTTAGCTGATTCCACAGTATTAGATCATTGAGGCAAAATACTAATAAAGATATTTGGGACCTAAACTTGACACTCGACCACATGGAAACAGAATGGAAAGATACACTGTGTAAGAAATGGCTGGGTTTTCTTGAAGTCATTCCATTTTTTTTTTTTTTTTGATCATTTACACAAAGGTGATCTTTCAAACTATCTTAATACATAGAAAAGAACAAGGACAATTGCTGTAATAAAGTCAGTTGAGGAAATCCACAGAGATTCTGGTATGTTGTATTTTTGTTTTCATTAATTTCAGTAAATTTCTTGATTTCTGCCTTAATTTCATTGTTCACTCAAGTCATTCAGGTGCAGATTATTTAATTTCCATGTAACTGTTTCATTTGGGACATCTTTTTAGTATTGACATCCAATTTTCAATGTTTCATGGTCTGGGAGTATGGTTGTTATGATTTTGTTTCTTTTTAAATTTGTTGGCTGTTGCTTTATGACCAAGCATGTGGTTAATTTTAGAGTATGTGCCATGTGCAGATGAGAAAAATTCTGTTGTTGAGTGGAGTGTTCTGTAGATCAGCAGTTTCCAGGCTTTTGTACAATAGGGATCAGTTTCATGGAAGACCATTTTTTTCACAGACTTGTGGTGGGGAAGATAGTTTCAGAGGTATTATATTCTCATGAGGAGCATGCAGCCTGTATCTATCACATGCACAGTTCATAATAGGATTTATGCTCCTATGATAATCTAATGCTGCCTCTGATCTGACAGAAGGCAGGGTTCAGGCAGTAATATTCACTTGACTACTGTTCACTTCCTGCTGTGTGGCCTGATTCCTAACAGCCCACAGACTGGTACCAGTACATGGCTGGGGATTGGAACCCCTGCTGTAGATGTCTATTGGGCTCATTTGATCAAGTGTGATATTTAGGTCCTGAATATTTTTGTTAATTTTCTGCCTTGATGATCTGTCTAATACTGTGAGTGGGATATTGACATTTCTCACTATTAATCTGTGGTTAACTAAGACTCTCTGTAGGTCTCTAAGAACTTTTTAAAATGAATTTAGGTGCTCCAGTGTTGGGTGCATACATATTTAGAATACTTGAATGTTCTTATAAAATGAAATTGTTATTAATATGTATTGCTTTTGTTTTTTTTTTGTTTGTTTGTTTTGTTTTGTTTTTAAATCATTGTTGGTTTAAAGCCTATTTTCTCTGAAATTACAATAGCAACCCATGCTTTTCATGTGTTCCATTTGCTTAGGAGATTTTTCTCCATCCCCTGACTTTCAGTCTACAGGTGTTATTGCATGTGAGGTGAGTCTCTTGAAGACAGCACACAGTTGGATCTTGCTTTTAAATCCAAGTTGCCACTCAGTGTCTTTTAAATGGGTCATTTAACCTGATTATGTTCAAGGATAATATTATATATGTGGATTTTAATCTTTTATAGTGTTGTTACCTGGTTGTTATATAGATTTGTTTGTGTGTTTGCTTTGTAGTGTCAATGATCTATGTATTTAAGGGTGTTTTTATGGTGGCCAGTAATACTCTTTCATTTCCATGGTTAGCACTCCTTTAAGGTCCTCTTTTAAGGCAGGTCTAGTAGTAATAAATTTTCTTAGCATTTACGCATCTGAAAGGATCTTATTTCTTCCCTTGTTAAGCTTATTTTTTTTCTGGATATGAAATCCTTGGTTAAAATTTCTTTTTTTTAAGGATACTGAACATAGCCCCTCCCCACAATTCCTTCCTGGCTTGTAGGGTTTCTGCTGAAAGGTTTCCTGTTAGCCTGATGAGGTCCTCTACGTAGGTGGCTTGCCCTTCTTTCTAGCTGTCTTTCTTAAATGTTTTTCTTTCACACTGACCTTGGAAAATGTGATGCCTGTGTGTCTTGGCAATGGTCATTTTGTATTATCTCACTCTGATTCTCTGAATTTCTTGAATTTGAATGTTGACCTGTGTAGTAAGGTTGAAGCTTTTCTGGACAATATTCTTTTTTTTTTTGTCAGTCTGTGTCTTTTTATTGGTGCATTTAGCCCATTTACATTTAGGGTTATTATTGTTTTTTGTTTTTTGTTTTTTTTTAGCTATAATGCATTTTATTTTTTTATTTTTTTTTATTTTTTTTATTTTTTAAATTTTTATTGCACTATAGGTTTGGGGGTACATGTGCAGAACGTGCAAGATAGTTGCACAGGTACACACATGGCAGTGTGCCTTGCTGCCCTCCTCCCCTTCACCCACACCTGGCATGCATCCCCAGGCTATCCCCCCCACTGTCCCTCCCCCATTTCCCCCAACAGTCCCCAGTGTATAGTAGACCGCCTCTCTGTGTCCATGTGTTCTCATTTTTCTCACCCACGTATGAGTGAGTATATGCGGTATTTCTTTTTCTGTTCTTGTGTCAGTTTGCTGAGAATGATGTTCTCCAGATTCATCCATGTCCTTACAAAGGACACAAACTCATCATTTTTGATTGCTGCATAATATTCCATGGTGTATATGTGCCACATTTTCCCAGTCCAGTCTATCATCGATGGGCATTTGGCTTGGTTCCAGGTCTTTGCTATTGTAAACAGTGCTGCAATGAACATTCGTGTGCATGTGTCCTTATAGTAGAATGATTTATAGTCTTTTGGATAGATACCCAGTAATGGGATTGCTGGGTCAAATGGAATTTCTATTTCTAGGTCCCTGAGGAATCGCCACACTGTCTTCCACAATGGTTGAACCAATTTACATTCCCACCAACAGTGTAATGTTTTCCAAGTTGCTTACCCTTTCTCCTTCTCTTTCAGGAATATCAATGTATCATATGCTTGGTGTCTTTACATAATCCCATATATCGCAGAGGTTTTGTTCATGTTTTAAAATTCTTTATTATTTTTGTCTCACTGAGTTGATTCAAAGAGCTGAGATTTGAGCTCTGAGATTCTTTCCTCAGCTTGGTCTATTCTGCTGTTGATACTTCTCACTGTATTATGAAATTCTTACAGTGAGTGTTTCAACGTCATCAAATCAGTTTGGTTCATAAATCATTACAGTGCTTATTTTATATATTTACAGTAACAAAAAAGTTTGGCATTACCAACAATATAGGCAAATATCTAATGAAATGGAATAGCATGCCCCCAAACAGATTGATTCATATTTTGATATGTGATAAGAAACATTGAGTAACTTACACCAAATAATTACTATTAAGAAAATTGTAGATCCCTATCTGATTCTATATTAAAAATAATTCCTGTGAAGACTAAAATCTAGAAGGCAAAACTATAAAGATTTATGAAAGCTACATATAATAAAAGAAATGTGTGATTTCAAAATAGGAAAAGTTTTCTTAAACAACATAGAAAAATGCTAATATAAAAGAAAAATATTAGGGAAAGCTGGGGAGGGATAGCATGGGGAGAAATGCCAAATGTGGGTGAAGGGGCGGAAGGCAGCAAAACACACTGCCATGTGTGTACCTATGCAACTATCTTGTATGTTCTGCACATGTACTCCGAAACCTAAAACACAATAAAAAATAAAAAATAAATTTAAAAAAAGAAAAATATTAATAAATTCAACTGCAGCAAAAAGAGAGATTTCTGATCATCATACATACCCTGAAGAAGGTAAAAAGACAAGATAACTAAACTAACATTACTATTTGGTTTACAAAAGAATATTCAAATTCTCAAACCTCCAATGAAAACACTGTCAACATGCTTAACTTTTCACGAATATGAGACTTTAAAACACATCTTATACACTGATAAAAATTTAGAAGTCCAGCTATTAGCAAAACTGGTAATCACGGAAATAAACACAAGCGTACTCATGGCGGGAGTGCAAATTTTTATAAACACCCTGAAGAATAGATTGTCATTATTTAGTAAAGCCAAGGACACACATATACTAGAACTAACAATTTAACTCCTGGATCTATACCCCACCTTCAAACATGTAGAAGAATGGTTATAACAATATTGTTTTTAGTCACTAAACAAAAACAGAAAGAAAAAAAAACCCACAAATCTATAAATAAAATAAATGCATTAGCTTTTGTATTTTCATATAATAAAAATTATATTGCATTATAATAAATATATCATAATCACCTGTAGCATCTTGTATCAATCTTACAAACATAATATTGAATGAACAAAAACAAAAAATAAAATCCTCCATATGAGCCATATTATCCATTCATATAAAATTTTTAAATGGGCAAATTAAGTTGTGTAATTTGGAAATCCATATACATTTGTTAAAATGATGAAGAAAAATGAGAGAACAATTGTTGCAAATTTTGGATAGCAGCTATGTTAAAGATAAAAACATTTGGAGGGAACTTGGGTTACATCATGAATGCCAATCATATTCTCTTTCTTGCCCTGACTAGGGTAAAAATAGATATTAGTTTTATAATTGTCTGTATATATACCTAAGTTTTAGTTACATTTTTGATATTGCAATGTTAAGTAAAAAAATTTAAAAAAACTAAATATATAAAAAGTTTTAAAATGTTATGTTAATTAATAATCTAATTGCAAATGAACAAAGCAATCTAATTGCAAATGAGAATGGGAAAAAAAGACTGACTTTTTTCCTTTGCTTTATTCAACTTTCTTTGTTTTGCTTGATATTTTGTGTATGTGATTACACTCTTTTTCAAAGAATGAAGTGTCCTAAAACAAATGTCAAGTTGTTCTGTTTTTATAGATTAGCGTTTCTTAAATTTTATTATACATGTGAATCACCTGGGGATCTTGTTAAAATGCAGATTCTGACTCAGAAATCTGGAGCGAGGCCTGAGATTCTAACAAGCTGCCATGGAATACACATGCTGTTAGATTAGTCCAAGTACTACTCTGAGGAGTGGAGCTCGTAGGTACAGATTGGTTGGTAGTGGCTTAATTAAAATCCAACTGGTAATCTATAAATAAGGTGACCATGGATTTTCATTAGATTGGGACACAGCTGGAAGTGAAATGCAGCTGTTATTAATAATTGTGTTTGGACACAAGGTATAAACCAGAACTTCCTGGCAAGCTTAAGATATCTGTACTCCCTAGCTCTGAGTTACAGTGACTTTTTTACACATTTTAAAATTTAGGACCAGACATTCTAAGAAACTGACCACCATAAATCCTCCTCAATAACACTCCTAACATTACCCTCAAAAAGAAACAACTTTAAATGTGTTACAAGCATTATAAGGAAAAGCCTTTGAGGTAGCAAATAAAAGTTTATATTTTGCAAAATGCACAGCAGAGAAAAAGTTATGCCCAGGTTGAAGTGGGTGTAAGTCTCCCATCTGCTGCTAGCTAGACAGTCTGGACCCCAGATTCTTCTTGCTCCTGAAATACTTGTAAGGCATGGTCATATTACATTCCAATGATATAATCTTTACTTTTGGTATGAGATACTGTTTTATCTCTTTTGCATTTTTAATTTTTTGAACTTAAAATAATGTTGCTTTTTTCTATCTACTGTTTCTTTTTTTCTGATTTTAAAATTACTTGTAAATCAACTTTTCGAAGCAAAGCAGTAATTTTTTTTTTTTTTCGCAACTTTGATTTTTATTTTAGATTTGGGGATACATGTGCAGGTTTGTTACATGGGTACATTGCATGGGATTGGGGTTTGGGATTAAAATGGTCCCATCACCCAGGTAGTGAGGGTAATATCCAATAGTTTTTCAACCCTTGACCCCCTGTAGTACTTCCCAGTGTTTATCCTTTGTATCTTTAGGTCAGTGAGTACCCAATGTTTAGCTCCCACTTGTAAGTTAGAACATGTGGTATTTGGTTTTCTTTCTTGCATTAATTTCTTAGAATAATGGAATCCAGCTGCATCTATGTTGCCACAATGGGCATGATTTGATTCCTTTTTAAGGCTGCATAGTATCCCATGGTGTATTATGAACCACATTTTATTTATTGAATTCACTGTTGATGGAACCTAGGTTGATGCCATGTCAATGCTATTTTGAATAGTGCTGCAATGAACATTTGTGTGCATGTGTCTTTTGGTAGAAAAATTTCTTTTCTTTTGGATATATACCTAGTAATGAGATTGCTAGGTTGAATGGTAGTTTAAAGTTCTTTGAGAAATCTCCACGCTGCTTTCCACAGTGGCTGAACTAATTTAAATGCCTACCAGTAGTATTTAAGTGTTCCCTTTTCTCCACAGACTCACCAATATTTCTTATTTTTTGGCTTTTTAGTAATAGCCATTCCAATTGGTGTCAGATACCATATTATTGTTTTAAATATGAATTTCTCTGATGACTAGTGATATTGAGAATTTCTTTATATATTTGTTGCCATATGTATGTCTTCTTTTGAGAAGTATCCATTTATATCCTTTGCCCATTTTTAATAAGGTTATTTGTGTTTCTGTTGTTCAATTAAGTTTCTTATAGATTCTGGATGTTAGACCTCTGTTAGGTGCATAGCTTCACAAATATTTTCTCCAGTTCTGTAGGTTGTTCATTTACTCTGTTGATATCTTCTTTCACTGTGCAGAAGGGCTTTCATTTAATTAGGTCTCATTGGCCAACTTTTGTTTTGGTTGCAATTGCTTTTGAGGATTTAGTCGTAAGTTCTTTCCCAAGGTTGGTATCCAAAATGGTATTTTCTAGGTTTTCTTCTAGGGTTCTTATAGTTTAAAATCTACATTTAATTATTTATTCCACGTTGAATAAATTTTTGCATATGATGAAAGGAATGGGTCCAGTTTCATTTTTTCTGTACATGGCTAGCCAGCTATCCAGTACCATTTTATTGGATAGAAATTCCTCTCTCCATTGCATATTTTTGTCATCTTTGTTGAAGATTAGATGGCTGTAGATGTGCAGCTTTATTTCTGAATTCTCTATTCTGTGCCATTGGTCTATGTGTTTGTTTTGTATCAATATCATACTGTTTGGCCTCATGATATAGTTTGTATTCCTGTAATGTGATGCTTCCAACTTTGTTCTTTTTGCTTAGGACTCCATGGGCTATTTGAGCTCTTTTTTGGTTCTATATGAATTTTAGAATTTTTTTTTCTAATTTTGTAAAAAAATGTTATTGGTACTTTGAAAGGAATAGCATTGAATCTGTAGATTACTTTGGGCAGTAAGTCCATTTTAATGGTAGTGATTCTTCCAGTGCATGAGCATGGAATGTTTTTCCATTTGTTTTGTCTGTGATTTCTTTCAACAGTGTTTCATAATTCTCTTTGTATAAATCTTTCACTTCCGTGATTATCAGTATTGCTAGGTTTATTTTCATGTTTGCAGCTATTGTGAATGAGATTACATTCTTGAATTGGTTCTTGGCTTGAACATTATTGGTGTAGAGAAATTCTATTGATTTCTGTACACTGATTTTATATGCTGAAACTTTGCTAAGGTCATTTATTAGCTCTAGGAACCGTCTGTGGAGTCTTTAGGGTTTTGCAGGTATAGAATCATATCATCAGTGAAGAGATAGTTTGATCCTTCATTTCCAGTTTGGATGCCTTTTATTTCTTTCTCTGACCTGATTGTTCTGGCTAGGACTTCCAATTGTCTTTGTTTAAAAAAACTCAATATATTTAGATTCCATAATAAATTCCTTTGTTTCTGTAACTCATTGTATTTTTCAAATTATTTTCCTTAGAGGTTTTTGTCTTAGTATGTGTGAAGAATATGTGTTGGTGTTTTCAATCACTTGATTAATTTATTCATAAGATATCTTTGTTGAAAATGTGAATATTTAAAACAGTGACCCAAACATCTAAGGGAAAAATATAAACTGTGAGAAAACAACAGAAAAGAAGGAGCACTTAAGTAAAATAATAGATGTAACATGCATGTAATCTGAAATCATGCCAATGAAATCTAATGCATAACTTTTAATATATAAAATCCATTTACATATTTTAGAAAAATAACATTAGAAAATAAAAAGGGTTAGAATATGCCAGCTAGAATTAAAGTGAAAAAGCTAAAGATTCCTTTTGTCTCTTAAATCACAAGCTCTTATCTGGAAAATGTCACAGTGAAAACTTCTGCCAGTATTAAATGGGATCTTGGTGAACTTCATTTAATGTCTCTATTCATACTCAAACAAAATGTTTTTAAGTAATGGAGATGAATATTATGGTTTTAAATCATGAAAAGTTAGAAATAATGAATCATATTCAGCACTCAAAGCACCTTAAACTTGAAGTATGATTCTTTTCATAATGACATATGGTTTTCAGAAAAATAGCAGAAATTGACATTCTAGAAAAACAAAATGAGTGATTCACACCCCAACAAAATCTAATATCACTTCCAGGAAATTAAATACTTTATGTGCCAAGTTAGTCATAGATTCTGGCCTTACTTCAAGAGGCACTACTGATATTCTTAGTTGTTTTGCTTTTTGTGTTTTGTGTGTGTGTGTGTGTGTGTGTGTGTGTGTGTATGTTTTAAATTCTAGTGAATCCATAAAAAATTATCCACATGTGAAGAATTCATAATGAAACAGACTTACTGCATCTGATTCATGAGTCTTCATGGAATTGGCATAAAGACTTGGCTTTAGAAATCTTGCAGAACTACCAACCGATACAAAAATAAATTACTTCTCAATTACCTACATTATTCGCCTTCATAGTTGTGTGATTATCACAGGATCTGGGGGCAGTCTACTTGCAAATGTATCTAGTCATGTTCTTGGATGTCTATATTTATTAAATAATCTATTATACTCAATTTAACACATGTCTCTCAAGTATGAGTAACCAGCTCTGTGATAATTGTGAAGGATTAACAAGACAAAAAAATACAGCTGACTCTTGAACAACATGGGTTTGAACTGTGTGGATCCACTTATAGAGAGATTTTGTTCAATAAATGTTACATCTAGGGTGCCTGCCTCTCCTGCCTTTTCTTCTACCTCCTCTATCTCTTCTTCCTCTGTCACCCCTGAAACAGCGAGACCAACCCCTCCACTTCCTCCTCCTCCTCAGCCTACTCAATGTGAAGAGGATAAGAATGAGGACCTTTTGTGACAATCCTTTTCCACTTAGTGAATAGTGAATATACTTTCTCTCTTTTGATTTTCTTAACAACACTTTCTTACAATTTTCTTAACAATTCTTTCTTTTCTTTAGCCTACTTCATTGTGATAATACAGCTATGCAACATATAATACACTAAAATTTATGTTAATTGACTCTTTATGTTACTAGTCAGACTTCCAGTCAACAGCAGTCTTTTAGTTAAGCTTGGAGGGGAGTCAAAAGTTATACACACATTTTCAACTGTGTGGAGTGTCAGAGCCCAACTCCTGAGTTGTTCAAAGATCAACTCTACAGTCTCAAGGAGCTTACACTCAGGTAGACAGACAGTAAAGTCCACATTACAACAGAATTTGGCAAGTGCCCTAAAATCAGTAAAAATGGGATTCAAGGAGAGAAGGAAAAGAAAGTATAATTTCTTCTATATTTAGCTAAAATCACCTTCCCCCAAATGCACATACTTTAGATCTAAGTCATACCTTTTAGTCCTGAGGAAATAAGCATTTCTTCCATGCAAGGGGTTTTAAAATTTTGTTGTTACTGTTATTTGTATGCTTTCTTGCTTGTTTTTGTCTTTTGACATAAATGACAAAACATCAATGTCACCATCTTCTACTAAAAATCTCATCAATGATTTCTCAGATTAAAAGATGCCTGCATCTTATTTATTCTCTTTTTAATATACATTTTGTTTCAAGATCCTCCTTAAAACATTATTAATCAAAGTAAACACAATGCTACATTAAGATATGAATAATATAATGCTATAAGCACTGTTATATGTATTACTTTGTTCTGTAGTTAGGGTTGTAATGCTGTACTCAACCAAGTTTTCTCTTTACTATTATTTTTTAAGTGTAGCAAGACCATGCAAGTGCAGTGAATTTTTGTTGCTTGCTTTTAAACAATAATTATTTCTATTAGATTATGGGTTTTTAAAAATATGTTCAAATATTTTACAATTAAATTCTGACACCAAACATTCACACTTATATCAGATTTAGAGATTTGATTAAAGGTACTTCTGTTTTCATTCAGGCAATAATAAAAATTCTGATGAAGTCCGGGCGCGGTGGCTCAAGCCTGCAATCCCAGCACTTTGGGAGGCCGCGGCGGGTGGATCACGAGGTCAAGAGATCGAGACCATCCTGGTCAACATAGTGAAACCCCGTCACTACTAAAAATACAAAAAATTAGCTGGGCATGGTGGCGTGTGCCTGTAATCCCAGCTACTCAGGAGGCTGAGGCAGGAGAATTGCCTGAACCCAGGAGGCGGAGGTTGCAGTGAGCCAAGATCGCGCCATTGCACTCCAGCCTGGGTAACAAGAGCGAAACTCCGTCTCGGAAAAAAAAAAAAAAAAAAAAATGCTGATGAAAATAAAGTTAGATACAGGGTCTTCTGGAATTCTGGCGTGGCATAAAAGAAATGTCTCCAGAGAAATATGCACCAATTGTTTGCTGCTGAAGAACCCACTCCAATTTAAGACAGTGTGTGGGAAAAGGGTCCCTGAGACTCAAATCAAACTTTTTAAGACTCCAATATTTTTAAGTATCTTATGGGTATTTTCATTTTATCTTTAGTACAGACCTATGTGGTAGATCTATTATTAAGCTATTTCATCAAAAAGGAAACCAAGACATGCGTAACGTTCCCAGCTTGCATGATCACTCATTTGATTGATGGACTAAGAGAATCAAAGGTGATACATTGATTTTAATTCCCAGGAAATAATTATTCAATCATTGATTATACACCAGATTGTTCCATCATTATGTGTCAGTGATGTTTTAAGAAATTTTAATGAAGGTTTTTTTTTTTTTTTTTTAAGACAGAGTTTCGCTCTTGTTACCCAGGCTGGAGTGCAATGGCGCGATCTCGGCTCACTGCAACCTCCGCCTCCTGGGTTCAGGCAATTCTCCTGCCTCAGCCTCCTGAGTAGCTGGGATTACAGGCACACGCCACCATGCCCAGCTAATTTTTTTTATTTTTAGTAGAGACGGGGTTTCACCATGTTGACCAGGATGGTCTCGATCTTTTGACCTCCCAAAGTGCTGGGATTACAGGCTTGAGCCACCGCGCCTGGACCTAATGAAGGTTTTTATAATCAATACCTTCACTAAACACACCTGAATTGCTAAAACTTTAAAAATTGGAAAAACCAAACACTAGCAAGAACATGGAGCCAGGGGAACTCTAATACACGGTGTGTGGGAATGTAACATGGAATATTTTCCTTCACTTTGAAGTAGGGGTCTGGGATTTTATATATGATATATAAAATCATATATACCATATATTTTCACTGTAACCAAGGAGTTTCCCACTTAGGAATTTACACAAGAAAACTGAAAAACTGGCCGGGCGTGGTGGCTCACGCCTATAATCCCAGCACTTTGGGAGGCCGAGGCGGGTGGATCACGAGGTCAAGAGATCGAGACTTTCCTGGTCAATAGGTGAAACCCCGTCTCTACTAAAAATACAAAAATTAGCTGGGCATGGTGGCACGTGCCTGTAATCCCAGCTACTCGGGAGGCTGAGGCAGGAGAATTGCTTGAACCCAGAAGGTGGAGGTTGTGGTGAGCCGAGATGGCGCCATTGCACTCCAGTCTGGGTAACAACAGCGAAACTCCGTCTCAAAAAAAAAAAAAAAAAAAAAAAAAAGTAAAGAAAAGAAAACTGAAAAACTATACTCAAAAAATGTTTGTCATAAGAATATTCAAGAAAGCTTTATTCTTTGTAATGAAAAACTAAAAATTGTTGAATAGTCTATACAGAGAACAATAAATTGTGGTGTATTCATACTGAAATATGACCCAGTAATAAAAAGGAATGAGCCACTGATAAGTGAAAAAACAAAATGCATCTCACAAATATGCTGAGTGAAAGATGCTTTCACAGAAGTTAATGTGAAGTAAAATAATTGCATTCCCCTATTTTATTGAGAAAAAGGAAGTTATACTCTATGCCATGGTTTGTTCTTAGTAAATTCATACTGGCACCTAGTATGTGCTTTACTGTTTTCCAAGGGCTACTCTGAAACAATCTAAGTAGCTGACATCAAATTCTCACACGTGTTTTACCTTTTTTGAAAAACTGAATTATTTCCCTGGATCCTCTCACCTATCTCATTTTTCATGGTTTTCAGCAATTGCCAAACTGGTTTCTAACCATACTTTCCTTCTGTATTTGGGTATTTGGCCTGGAGATCTCTGAGGTGGAAGTGCTGGCATTGAGAGCTCTCTCATTTCCTCAGCTACACTGGGACTTAAATGGCATCTTATCTTCCTATAACAGTTGCAGTGAGACAAACTCCCTGCATAAACACGACAAAAGCAAAACAGCAGTTAAGTTGTTCTGTTAACATTATACCATCTGTTGCAAGGAATGGAACTCTCTCTTCCTTGTTCCTCTTCCTGTTTTTGAACCTAGTAAAAGTGTTCTTTTTATTGTTCCTGTCATATTTTCCAAGGCTCAGATTATTTTTTATTAGCCTCTTGGCACTGTTAGTTTCATGCAACTCTTAAATTTGTATTTATGTGTGAGCACCTTCTCCTTTTTTTCTTTCTGAATGTATAATCATCAAAAAATCCTCCAAAGTCACAAAGCTTTCTTTACGTAATATCAAATTTTCTTCTCTTCTCTTGAGACTTTTTCTTATACAGACTCTAACAATGCCATTCCTCACCAATTCTCTATATTGTTTTTCCAAAAAAAAAAAACAAAAACCAACTATGATTAGTAACTTGAATGGGTATATGCAGTCAGAATTGGAGTGAACTATGATAAAGAGAAGACTTTCATAACTGTACCTCCTACACTGCTCTCCATTCAAACTAGTGAGGTGATATTTTCTCTCTAAAGTGATAAAATAAATAGTCTGTTAGTTTTGTGATTTCTTGGTGAATTCTTTCTCTGACAATGACTAAGGAATTTTCCACATAACCAGAAGGGACTTCACTATGTGTTCTTATGAAAATAGGTCTATGGGGCATCCTAAGAAAATAAATGCACACTATTTTAATATAATTGAAACAATAAAAATAGAATAATGATGCAAAAGTCCTGTTTTGTTTACCTGAAGGTCACAATTGTTTCAAATATAGTGTACCAGGGTCATGGTATTATTTTCAGTGACTGACATGTGTTGTACTATATTCAGGATTAAATATTAACATTACAGAGATTGTGCAGAATTATATGAACAGAAGTTGAATAATGAACAATAGGCAGTACAGCACAAGGAATGGTAAGACTCCTTCCTACTCATGCTAAACAAAGACTTAGGTGAAATCCGTGGGCAGGATTTAACCTTTTCAGTGAATTTGTGACGTGGTTTGGAACATAGCAATTTAATTAAAATTTAGATGAAAGAAGTCCCTCCCACCTTCACAGTTACAAATCCAGTTGCTTGTGTCTCAAATGCACCACCACTTCCTCCATATAGGTAACTGAGATTGCTACCATAGCCTGCTAATTAGCATCTCAATCATTAATGTCTCCACGTTCTGTCTCTCCACAGTGCTCTACAGAATTAATATCAATCGAATTCCCAAGTGGGCATCTTTTCACAATCTATAAACCATTTCCTCTCCTCTTTAAACAATTTCATTCCATGTAGCCTGCTCAGTAGACACTCTGAGCTTTTTCCTTCAACACAGTTAAACATATACATGGTTAAACACTGTTACCATTTGACATTATGGGGGTAGTCTTGCAATAAGAAAAAGCAAATTCATATTGTACTTAGAAAGGGTAAACTACCTCTCACAAATGCTTCTGAAATTTCCATTATTCTGGTCAGTACTATTATTGTCATCAATATAAAGGCACTGTGTTTTCTTCAGCCTTCCTTCTTCTCTAGAGGTAGACTGAGAACTTAGAAGGAGAAACTTACATGTGCAGCCAAGTTCCTTTGAGTCGGATCACTCCTGGGAGCCAGGGTGTACTGAAAAGAGCACACTTCCTGTCCTGCTCCTTTAAGCCACTTGTTTGTAAAAACAGGTCGTTATATAGTGGTCCAGTTCTACCAATGATTTGGAGAATAAGTATATTTTTTTGGTTTCTATATTAGGAAATCCATTTGCCTACAAGTAAAAGAAATGCCTTATTTTGGCACTTCCTTAATAATGAAAATTTAATTATATTTCTATATATCTTGTATTTTATTTATATTCATTAATCGGCTCTGAAATTAAATGAAGAAAATGGTTATTTAATGGATTCTTTTTCAATACCCAAAACATTTCTCATTCATTTCCTATAAATGTTGCAGATAGTATAGATAGTATATGTTCCCTTATATATTATTATATGTTCTTTAGTGATATATGGATTATATTGTTCTTAGCATTTTGGTCTTTCTAAATCTCTCTCTCTTCTCTGTCCATCTCTCTCCTCCTTCTCCTTCCCTCCTTTCATGATTATTTAACAGACAATTTGTACTGGTTGCACCAGTATGGCAAAGTCTGACACTCTAAAATATTACATCTTGGCTCCTCCTTGTGAAACATGCACTATTTATAGATTTATAATTATGTAAAAGTCTGAAAGAAGTGAATATTATCTCTTTTATATTTATTTCTAAAATGTTTGTTTCTAAAAGTATAAAAGAGGATTGATGCTATTTAACTTATCTCAAGGTAATATCAATTTTAAAAATGTGCAAAAACTGAGGTCAAAATAAAAAGTTGTATGCCTATAAAGACATTGACAAAAAGGTTACTACTTTAGCATTGAAAATATGTCAAAACGACTAGATGTGATTTTCACTACGACCTATGAAATGTCACATGGAATGTCATTCCCACTATAAACATCAAAAACATGGACAAGATACGTGAAAAGAAATATTTTCAGATGTTGGAAAACACACCATGCAGTGCTGCAAACTGTGAAGGAAGAAAAAGAAGCTCTGCAAGTTCAGTTTTTACGTTTCAATATAGGAAAACAGACCTCAAACAAAGAACAGTGTTTGCACTGAGTTGAAGAGACAAAAATGGCAGTCCAGGTAGAATGCGGCAGCTAGAATTTGTGTGACTGTGCACCTGAGAGGAGGGAGCCATTCCACAGGAAGACAGAGCTCTAGTTTTCTACAGAGGTATTCATTCCAACAATTCTTTGGCTGAATGCTGAGATGCACATATGTGGGATAAAATTTCACAGGATATAGGAAATAATCACTAAAAAGCAGAAAACTGGATAATTAATTGGAGCTCAAGTAAGACTGAAGTAAACTGAATTCCTATCAGCCAGAGTAGACAGACCACATTACGCAAGGAGCCCTGGCTAGTATGCTCAGAAAAGCATTGCTTTAATGGAAAATTAATAGATTGGGGAGAAAATATGCATATATCTGATAAAGAATATGTATCCAAAATATACAAAGAACTCCTGAAACGCAACAGTCAACAAACAAGCAACTGAATTAAAAAAATAGACAAAAGATCTCACAGACACCTTACCAAAGAAGATACAGAGATGGCAAACAAATATATAAAAATATACTCAATATTATATATCATTATGGAATTGCAAATTAAAACAACGAGCTACCACTAAACATCTATTATAATGGTGAAAACTCAACACCCTGTGTGTTAGTTTTCTAGGGCTGCCAGAACAAAAACCAAATGGCTCAAAACCACTATACTGTCTGGATGACTCAAAAACCAGACACGTATTTGCTCGTACTTCTGAAGACTAGATGTACAAGATAAGGTGTCAGCAGGGTTAGTTTCTTTTGTGGTTTCTCTCTGTGGTTTATAGATGTTTATCTTTCCCCTGTGCCCTCTCACAGTATTCCCTCTGTGTCCGTATTCTGATCTTCTCTCCTTATAAGGACACCATATTGAATTAGAGTTCACTCTAATGACCTCATTTTATTCTAATTACCTTTTTAAAGGCCCTATCTCCAAAAACAGTCATATTCTGAGCTACTGGTTGTTAGGACTTCAACACATGAATCTTAGGGGAGCACAATTCAGTCAATAGCACCTAGACAACACCGAATGCTGGTAAAGATGTGGGGCAGTGGGAACTCTCACTCATTGCTGGTGGGAATGCAAAATGGTACAGCTGCTGTGGAAGACAGTTTGGCAGTTTATGACAAAGCTAAACATAATTTTATGTGATCCAGCAATCATGCTTCTTGGTATTTATCAAAATGTGTTGGAAATTTATGTCCACATAAAAATCTGCACACGGATGTTTATAGCAACTTTATTCATAGTTACCAAACTTGGAAGCAACGAAGAAGTCCTTGGTGAATAGATGAATAAACTGTAAGACTTCCAGACAAGGATGTACACAGCACTGAAAGGAAATGAAGTATAAAGTCATGGAAAGATGTAGAGAAACCTTAAATGCATATTGCTAAGTGAAAGAAAGCAATCTAAAAAGGCTACGCACCACATGATTCCAATTATATGACATTTTGGAAAAGGGAAAACTAGAGAGAGTAAAAAGATTGGTGATTTCCACTGGTTGATGGCAGAGAAGGAAGGATCAATAGGGGAGCAGGGAATTTTTAGGAAAGTGAAACTATTCTGCATGATAATGTTATCATGTTTGAAAAACCCCATAGATTTATACAACAGAAATTATAGTGTAAACTATGGAATTGAGCTAATGACAATGTTTCAGTATTGGTTCAGCAATGGAAATGAATGTACTGCAGTAATGCAAGATTTCAATACCAGAAGAAATTGTGTGTAGGTATTGGGGAAAAAGGGGTAAATGGGGACTGTACTTTTTCTACAATTTTTCATTATACCTAAAACTGCTTTAAAAAGTAATGTCTATTTTAAAAATACAAAAATAATTAAACCAAAACAAACTGCTAAATTTAATATATGAACTTGGAAAAGCTGTAGGATACAATGGATATTTTTTTAAATTTACTATATTCCTATATACCAGCTATCAATATTTTGAAAATGAAATTTTTGCATCAGTGTGACCTGAATGTGAGACTTGGAGTCAAAGGATATCATTTTGGAGCTTTAAGATTTCACTTCCTTGTTGGATTTTGGACTTGCAAGGGGCCTATAGCTGCTTTGTTAAAATCATAACAGGAATAAAAACCATAACACAGGAAAATTTTTATTAAAGTCATAACATAGGAATAATTTTTGAATAGTATATTCGAGATCTGTACAGCAAAACTATAAAATTTCACTTAGACAAATATTAGTCTGTCTTCATGCTGCTATGAAAGACATACCTAAGGCCAGGAGTGGGGGCTCATGCCTGTAATCCCAACACTTTGGGAGGCTAAAGTGGCTGCATCACCTGAGGTCAGGAGGGTAAGACCACACTGGCCAACATGGTGAAATCCCATCTCTACTAAAAATACAAAAATTAGCCAGGCATGACAGTGGGCTCCTGTAGTCCCAGCTATCTGGGAGGCAGAGGCAAGAGAATCACTTGAACCTGGGAGGTAGAGGTTCTAATGAGCTGAGATTGTGCCATTGCTCTCCAGCCTGGGCTACAAGAGTGAAACACTGTCTCAAAATAAATAAATAAATAAATAAAGACATACCCAAGACCAGGTAATTTATACAAGTAAAAGGGTTAAATAGACTTACAGTTCCATGTTACTGGGGAAGCCTCATAATCATGGTGGAAGGCAAGAAGGAGCAATGGTATATCTTACATGGATGACAGCAGGCAAATAGAGAACTTGTGCAGGGAACCTCCCCCTTATAAAACCATTGGATCACATGAGATTTATTGGATATCACAAGAACAGCATTGTAAAGACCAACCCCATGATTAAATTACCTGCCACCAGGTTCCTCCCACAACACATGGGAATTCAAGATGAGCTTTGGGTAGAGACACAGACAAAGCATATTACTCTGCCCCTGGCCCCTCCCAAATCTCATGTTGTCACATTTCAAAACCAATCATGCCTTCCCAGCAGTCCCCCAAAGTCTTAACTTATGTCAGCATTAACTAAAAAGTACACAGTCCCAAGTCTCATCTGAGACAAGGGAGTCCCTTCTGCCTATGAGCCTGTAAAATGAAAAGCAAGTTAGTTACTTACTGGCATTGAGTAAATACAGCCTTTCCAAATGGGAGGAATTGGCCTAAATAAAGTGGCTACAGGCTCCATGCAAGTCCAAAATCCAGCATGGAAGTCAAATCTTTTTTTTTTTTTTTTAGATGGAGTCTTGCTCTATCACCTAAAGTACAGGCTGGAGTGCAATGGCACAGTCTGGGCTTACTGAAACCTGTCTCCCAGGTTCAAGTGATTCTCCTGCCTCAGCTTCCTTAGTAGCTGTGATTACAGGGCCCTGCCATCATGCCCAGCTAATTTTTGTATTTTTAGTAGAGAGAGGGTTTTATCATGTTGGCCCACTCGATCTCAAACTCCTGACCTCAAGTGATCTGCCCACCTTGGTCTCCCAAAGTGCTGGGATTATAAGCATGAACCACTGTGCCAGCCTTTGGGCAGCCAAATCTTAAATCTCCAAAATAATATCCTTTGACTTCATGTCTCACATCCAGGTCATGCTGATGCAAGAGATGGGTTCCCATGGTCTTGGGCAGCTCCCTACCCTATGGTTTTGCAGGGTACAGCTTCCCCCGGCTGCTTTCATGGGCTGGTATTGAGTGTCTGAGGCTTTTCTAGGTGCACAGTGCAAACTATCAGTGGATCTACCATTCAGGGGTCTGAAGAATGGTAGACTTCTTATAGCACCACTAGCCAGTGCCCCAGTAGGGACTCTGTGTCAGGCCTCCCACCCCACATTTCCCTTCTACACTGCCCTAGCAGATGTCCTCCATGAGGACCCCACCCCTCAGCAAACTTCTGCCTGGACATCCTGGGATTTCCATACTTCCTCTGAAATCTAGATGGAGGTTCCGAAACCTGACTTCTTGACTTCTGTTTACTCACAAACTCAACACCACATGAAAGCTGCCGAGGCTTGGGGCTTGAACACTCTAAACCCCTTTTAGTCATGGCTAGAGCAGCTGGGATGCAGGGCACCAAGCCCCTCAACATAGGAGAGGAACCCCGGGCCCAGTCCATGAAACCCATTTTTCTTTCTAAGCCTCCAGGCCTGTGATGGGAGGGGCTACCACAAAGGTCTCGGACATTCCCTAGATACGTTTTCCTCATTGTCTTGGTGATTAACATTTGGCTCCTCATTACTTATGCAAATTTCCACAGACAGCTTGAATTTTTCTCAGAAAATGGGATTTCCCTTTTTATCACATTGCCAGGCTGCAAATTTTCCAAACTTTATGCTCTGTTATTCTTTTAAAACTGAATGCCTTTAACAGCACTCAAGTCAAATCTTGAATGCTTTTCTGCTTAGAAATTTCTTCCACCAGATATCCTAAATTATCTCTCTCAAGTTCAAAGTTCCACAAATCTCTAGGTAGAGCCAAAATGCTTACAATTTCTTTGCGAAACATAACAAGACTCACCTTTGCTCCAGTTCCCAACAAGTTTCTCATTCCTATATGAGACCACCCCAGCCTGAATGTTATTGTCTACATACTATCAACATTTTGGCAAAGCCATTCAACAAGTGTCTAGGAAGTTCCAAACTTTCTCACATTTACATGTCCTCTTCTGATCCCTCAAACTGTTCTAACCTCTGCTTGTTACCCAGTTCCAAAGTCATGTCCATATTTTGGGTAGCTTTTCAGCAATGCCCCACTTTTATGGTACCAGTTTACTGTATTAGTCCATTTTCATGCTGCTGAAAAGACATACTCCACACTGGGCAATTTATACAGGAAAAAGCGTTTAATGGACTTACATTTCCACATGGCTGGGGAGGCCTCACAATCATGGCAGAAGGCAAGGAGGAGCACGTTATGTCTTATATGGATGGCAGCAAGCAAAGAGAGAGAGCTTATTCAGGGAAACTCCCATTTTTAACATCATCAGATCTCATAAGACTTTTTCACTACCATGAGAACAGCATGGGAAAGATCCACCCCATGATCCAACTACTTCCTACCAGGTTCCTCCTATAACATGTGGGAATTCAAGATGAGATTTGGGTAGGGACACAACCAAACCATATCAGACAAATACAATATAAACTAAATATATACTACATTCATTGGTAGAAGACAATAGTAATCTGTGGATTTATGAAAATTAAATAAAAACTGCTGAGATATTTTTGAAGAAATAAACAGTCTTGCTTTAAAACTTATGTAAAAATGGGAAAGACATAGAGTTACCTAAAATAAAATAAAATGGTAAAAACAAAAACTGAAACATTTACTGTACTTTAGATGGAGTCTTGCTCTGTCGCCCAGGCTGAATACAGTGGTGTGATCTCAGCCTACTGCACATCTGCCTCCTGGGTTTAAGCAATTCTTGTGCCTCAGCCTCCCAAGTAGCTGGGAGTACAAGCATGTGCCACCACACCTAGAAAACTTTTATATTTTTAGTAGAGATGTGGTTTCACCATCTTTGCCAGGCTGATCTTGAACTCCTGACCACAAGTGATCCACCCACCTTGGTCTCCCTAAGTGCTGGGATTAAAGGCACAAGCTACCACACCTGGCCAATTTATTATATATGAAACTATAATTAGTATGCAGACAAGTGAAAGGTGAACAAAATGAAGAAGAGCTATATTAAGTGTTAGAACAGCTCAGAAGAGACCCAGAGTGGGTATCTCCTCTCTGTAGGCAGGTTGATGTATTGAGTGGTCAGCTCTCAGCAGAGAGGAAGCCCTGGAGAGGGTAACCCCTCTCTGCTACTGGTCATCCTGACATCTGCTGCTGTCAGCAGAGAGGAGGCCCTGGTGGGTGGTGATGTTGCTTCTCTCTGGACCTGGTAGTGCCTCATCTTTCCATCCTCTGTCCTCCCTGTCCTCTGCCTGCTATGGCTAAGCCTGGGGCCTTTATAGACCTGAGAGGAGAGGAACTGTGTGCCATTTGGTCCATGGGTGGCCCAGAAAAGGGGCCACAGTGCCCTACTCCAGCCCACGGGACTAGCAGCTCAGCCTCCAGGCTTCAGACTCTTGCTGGCCTTTAGATGGGGCCTTATCAGGGACTGCCACTTTCTGCCATCTGTCTGCCTCCTACTGCCATTTATGACCCCTGGGCTCAGCCCCAATTTTGTTCCAATATCAGAGCAGGTGCTGACAGCAGGAAGAAGCCAGGCAGTGGGAGTGGGAGCAGGCACTCCTGAGCCTGCAAGGGCGGTGGGGGGGGGGCTTCTTGGGCCCCCAAAAATGCAGAAATGCCTGAGTCTATAGCCAGGTTTGGGTGGTTGCAGCTGTGTGTGAGAAGGCAAGCTGCCTGTTCCCAGCCCCAGATCACAGGGAGGCTCTGCCTGTTCCCAGCCCCAGATCACAGGGAGGCTCTGATCCACCACTGTAGTTTGGGAGCAGGGCTACTACCTACTCTGTGGAGTGGGAGGCCTGGGTCTGCAGTTGTGATTTGGGCAGGTGCAACTGCACCTAGGGAGCAACCATCCCAACATGGAAGGGGCGGGGCTCCCACTGGCTCCATGGAGTATGCTGCCTCAGCTGTGCCTCCATGCTGCAGCCAGCATGATGAAAGTAACAATCTCTCTGGAGCAGCCACACCATCATAAGAATGGGTGCAGCAGATTGATCATCCATGGACTTAAGGGAACTTTTCAGGGTAATGAAAATATTCTGATTTATTTGTGGTTATGGTTACACTGTCACAATATATTTGTCAAAACTCACCAAATTGGACTCTTCAAATTAGTGAATTTTATTGTACAAAGTATGACTGCTGATATAATTAAATAGTATAGATTGTAAAAAATAATAAGTTCTGGTACTGCCTGTTAGCCAGCTGCATTTTAAAATTATCATTCATCCTCCTATATTTCATCTATAAAACAGCAATTAAAATGCCTTCTTCATCTGCTCTACCTATCTTTAAAAATTCTGTCTCAATTTTTAGATGATGAACCTTTCATGAATGTGCTTTATAAACTATAAAAGACTCATTTTCTTTTGATTATTGTGTAATATGAGTAGTTGGATGTTAAATGAGTATTTGAATAAGATACTTTGGGCTATGTTTGTGCTAATGGGAAAGATGACTATGTAGCAATCATTCATTTTCCATTTATTTCTCACATTTATAAAGCTGCCCTCTGTATTCTTGCCACAGTCATTATTTGAAACACCTTCATCTCTGAATGCCTGTCATCCTTTCCTTTCCAAGTGATTTCAGTTAGGTCCCTATTTTAAAAAGTTATCACATTTGTACCTTGTTTGAGAGTACCTGCTGCTTTTCCTAAGTAACAAACAGCTCATGCAGGGATTCCCTTTTGTTCACTGAGTAAATGTTGAACCCCTACAGACAGTCAAGCACTGTGCTAGTTTCAGAGGATACACAGGAGGATAAAACTTTTTCATGCATTTTTTTTTTTTTTTACAGAATTGCTTTTACTACACTCCACCTACTTTCCTAGTCCACTGCTATAAGCTTTGTTTGAACTTCTGTTATTGTTGCCATTTCCTCTTAGCAGGAGCCCTATTTTAAATAATGTCCCTGAGGGTCACCGCACATAGCTAAGTTAAGCACCTTTCTGATTATTACATTTTTATGTCCCAAAACATCCAAAGACTCTCTTCTGCCTATGGATGCACAATGATCCAGTGGACAAAAACTATATTCGAATCGGACAAACCTGAGTTTAAATCCTGATGCCTACTGAATGACTCCAGACAGTACCATATCTTTTCCAAACCTCAGATTCTTTGTTTGAATAAAACCAGTAATAATACTTCTCGTAACAGATATTATACATTTAAAGAGCTTGAGGCAATGCCTAGCACTTAGAGTAGCTGTCTAATAAATCATAGTTATTATTAAAAAACAAATACTCTGCAAGTCTTAGTTTATCCTTAAAATCTTGCTTTGCCAGGTTTGAACCCCCAAATAGTCCTTCCGCCCAGTTTCCACTCTTAGAAAAGCATAATATGTAATATTCTACACAAGCAGCAAAACTTCAGCAACAAAGTAAATGAGCTACATCTTGGCTCAAGGGGTACTTAAGATCTCAAGGATCTGTGCAAGAAGAGAGGCGGCAGCTCCAGGCAGCAGTACCAACACAATTTAAGAAATGATGCGTTTTTGTCCTTTGTAAGGACATGGATGAATCTGTAGAACATCATTCTCAGCAAACTGACACAAGAACAGAAAAGGAAATACCGCATATTCTCACTCATAGGTGGGTGAGAAAAATGACAACACATGGACACAGGGAGGGGGTCTACTACACACAGGGGTCTATTGGGGGCAATGGGGGAGGAACAGTGCGGGGCAGAGCTGGGGAGGGATAGCCTGGGGAGAAATGCCAAGTGTGAGTGAAGGGGAGGAAGGCAGCAAAACACACTGCCATGTGTGTACCTATGCAACTATCTTGCACGTTCTGCACATGTACCCCAAAACCTAAAATGCAATAAAAATTTAAAATAAAAAAAAATAAAATAATAATAAAAAAAAAGAGTTGTGAAATCATTATCTTCCTATCTTGAGTTTTTTAATGACTTTGCTCATGGTGGAGAATTCAATTCACAGCAGAACACTTTAGTTTTACATTTACATTGCCACATCACCATACCATTTTGTAGGCTGAATCTAGTATATTTTTAGGATTAAAATTTTACTTTACTTATTAAAGTTAGATTCAGGGGTACGTGTGCAGGTTTGTTAAATGGATGTAATGTGTAATGCTGATATTTGCGATTCTATCAAACCCATCACCCAAATAGCAAACACAGTACCCAATAGGTAGTTTTTCAACCCTTGCTCCTACTCTTCCCTTCCTTTGAGTCCCCAGCGTCTACTGTTTCCATCCTTATGTGTGTGTACTCATTGTTTAGCTTCCACTTATAAGTGTGAACATGTGGCATTTGATTTTCTGCTTGTGTTAATTCACTTAGGATAATGACCTGCAGCTGCATCAATGTTGCATTTCATTCGATTTCATGGCTGTGTAACATTCCCTTGTGGATACGTACCACATTTTCTTTTTCTAGTCCACATGGAGGGCCACTCAGGTTGATTCCATGAGTTTTGTATTGTTAATGGTGCTGTGATATGCAAATGAGTGCAGGTATCTTTTCAGTAGAACTTTTTTTTTTTTTCCTTTTGGAAGATATCCAGTAGTGGGATTGCTGGGCTGAATGGTAGTCTTATTCTGTTGTTCGTTGAGGAATCTCCAACCTGCTCTCTATAGGGACTGAACTAATTTACATTACTACCAGTGTATAAGTATTCCCATTTTTCTGAATCCTCATCAATATGTTATTTTATGACTTTTTAATAATAGACATTCTGACTGGTGTGAGATGGTATCTCATTGTGGCTTTAGTCTGCATTTCACTGACAATTAGTGGTGTTGAGCATTTTTTTTTTTTTTTTTTTTTTTTGAGACGGAGTTTTGCTCTTGTTACCCAGGCTGGAGTGCAATGACACGATCTTGGCTTACTGCATCCTCCGCCTCCTGGGTTCAGGCAGTTCTCCTGCCTCAGCCTCCTGAGTAGCTGGGATTACAGGCAAGCGCCACCATGCCCAGCTAATTTTTTGTATCTTTAGTAGAGATGGGGTTTCACCATTTTGACCAGGATGGTCTCGATCTCTTGACCTTGTGATCCACCTGCCTTGGCCTCCCAAAGTGCTGGGATTACAGGCTTGAGCCACCATGCCCGGCCGAGCATTTTTGTAAATATGTTTGTTGGCCGTGCGTATGTATGTCTTCTTTCGTAAGTCTGTTCATGTTCTTTGTCCAGTTTTTAATAGGGTCATTTGATTTTTTTCTTGTTGATTTAAGTTGCTTATAGATTCTGGATATTAGTCCTCTGTTGGCTGCACAGTTTGCAAATATTTTCTTCCATTTTGTAGGCTGTTTTACAATTTTGAAAGTTTACTATGGGTGTACAAAATTTCTACAGTTCAATTAGGTACCAATTATCAATTTCTGTCTTCCTTGCTTTTACTTTTCAGGTCTTAGTCATAAATTCCTTGCCCAGACCAATGTCCAGAAGAATGTTTCCTAGGTTTTCTTCTAGGATTTTTATAGTTTGAGGTCTTATATTTAAGTCCTTAATCCATCTTAGTTTTTGTAATAGGGTGAGTCATAGGGGTCCAGTTTCATTCCTCTGCTTATTGCTATCCAGTCATCCTAGCATGAATGTAGATGTTTCAAGACTTTAATAATTCTCTATTTTGTAAAGCAAATTGATTTATGTGTAGATGGGCTCCATTACATCTATATTGACTTTGCTCCTTCTTAGTAAAACATCTTTTAATTTGCTGGAACACTGTATCTTTATTGGAAAATGGTTTGTGGCAGATGGATAGATAGAAAATGATGGGGAATAAGAAATGGAGACTGTGACACTGCCAGCTGCAGGAAACAACATAAATATAAATTCATCTCCCACTAGTGGAGGGATAGCTTTAAAGAATAGAAATTTTGTTGTATATTCACTTAGTTTTAAGATGCATCCTAATATAAGTATCATTTAATCAGAATGGGGAAAAGAGTTACCTTCTTTGTGGTAATTGTGTTGCTAGGACATTGGGTAGAAAATGGAGTCTATCCCAAGGAGTGAATCTCCATCAATCACCATCTGTCTGGGAAGAGGTTGTTTCTAAGACAGGTAATGCTTAAGGGAGAGGTGATAATTAGACCTAAAGACAGAAGATAGTTATTTCACTTTGGACCTTTTAAGAGACAGTCACACATTCTAAGGTAGAAACGGGGAGGCTGGCATTCCTGTTGTGGCAAACACTCATGTTTCTAATAAGAAAGAAAGAACTAATCATCAACCTTGTAAAACAGACCTGGAATCACTATCTGTGTTATCTTTTTTCATTATCTCCCAACATTCACTACAACTGCATTAAATTAAAATCTCATCTCAAGTAGCACTCACCCAGTTCTTCCAGCTTTTACATTTCTCTTCTCCTTAGAAAGTCCTCTTTCACTTTTAATGTAATGTAAATTTCTTTTATTATTTGAGATGATTCAATTCTGCTATAAAATATCTCTCACACAATAATAGTGGGAGACTTTAACACTCCACTGTTAATATTAGATAGATCAACGAGACAGAAAATCAACAAGGATATCCAGGACTTGAATGCAGCTCTGGACCAAGTGGACCTAACAGACATCTACAGAACTCTCTATCCCAAATCCACAGAATATGCATTCTTCTCAGCACCACATCGCACTTACTCTAAAATTGACCACCTTGGAAGTAAATCACTCCTCAGCAAATGCAAAAGAATGGAAATCATAATGAACAGTCTATCAGACCACAGTGCAATCAAATTAGAACTCAGGATTAAGAAACTTACTCAAAACCACACAACTACATGAAAACTGAACAACTCGCTTCTGAATGGTGACTGGATAAACAATGAAATTAAGGCAGAAATAAAGATGTTCTTCAAAACCAATAAGAACAAAGACACAACATACCAGAATCTTCGGGACATATTTAAAGCAGTTTCTAGAGGGAAATTTATAGCAATAAATGCCCACACAAGAAGAAAGGAAAGATTTAAAATCAACACCCTATCATCTAAATTGAAAGAGCTAGAGAAGCAAGATCAAAAACACTCAAAAGCTAGCAGAAGACAAGCAATAACTAAGTTCAGAGAAGAACTGAAGGAAATAGAGACAGAAATACCCTTCAAAATATCCATAAAACTAAGAGCGTTTTTTTAAAAAAATCAACAAAGTAGACAGTCTGCTAGCCAGACTAACATAAAAGAAAAGAGAGAAGAATCCAATAGGTGCAATTAAAAAATGATAAAGGGGATATCACCACCAAAGCCACAGAAATACAAACCACAATCAGAAATTACTACAAACGACTCTATGCACATAAACCAGCAAATCTGGAAGAAATGGATAAATTCCTGGAAACTGACACCCTCCCAAGACTAAACCAGGAAGAAGTTGAATCCCTAAATAGACAAATAACAGTATCTGAAGTTGAGGCAGCAATTAATAGCATATGAACAAAAAAAAAAATCCAGGTCCAGACAGGTTCACAGCTGAATTCTACCAGACATACAAAGAGGAGCTGGTACCATTCCTTCTGAAACTATTCCAAACAATACAAAAAGAGGGAATCATCCCTAACTCATTTTATGAGACCAGCATCATCCTGATACCAAAACCTGGCAGAGACTCAACTTAAAAAGAAAACTTCAGGCCAATATCCATGATGAACAACAATACAAAAATCTTCAGTAAAATACGGGCAAGTTTAATGTAATAGCACATCAAAAAGCTTATCCATCACAATCAAATAGGCTTCATCCTGGGGATGCAAGGTTGGTTCATCATACACAAATCTATAAATGTAATCTATCACATAAATAGAACCAAAGACAAAAACTACATGATCATCAATAGATGCAGAGAAAGCCTTTGATAAAATTCAACAGCCCATTATGCTAAAAACTCTCAAGGAACTAGGCATTGATGGAATCTATCTCAAAATAATAAAAGCTATTTATGACAAAAGACAAAGATGTCCTCTCTCACTATTCCTATTCAATGTAGTATTGAAAGCTCTAGCCAGAGCAATGAGGTAATAAGAAGAAATACAGGGTATTTTTCTTGAATTGAAGAAATTCAATTAGGAAAAGAGGAAGTCAAATTGTCTCTATTTGCAGACAACATGATTGTATATTTAAAAGACCCCATCATCTCAGCCCAAAATGCACTTAAGCTGATAAGCAACTTCAGCAAAGTCTCTGGATACAAAATCAATGTGCAGAAATCACAAGCATTCCTATACACCAATAACAGACAAATGGAGAGCCAAATCGTGAGTGAACTCCCACTCGCAATTGGTACAAAGATAATAAAATACCTAGGAATACAACTAACAAAGGACATGGTGAACTTCTTCAAGGAGAACTACAAACCACTGCTCAAGGAAATAAGAGAGGACACAAACAGATGGAAAAACATTCCATGCTCATAGTAAGAATCAATATCATGAAAATGGCTGTATTGTCCAAATAATTTATTGATTCAATGCCATCCCCATCAAGCTACCACTGACAGTCTTCACAGAACTGTAAAAAACTACTTTAAACCTAATATGGAACCAAAAGAGAGCCTGCATAGCCAAGGCAATCCTAATAAAAAAGAACAAAGCTGGAGGCATTATGCTACATGACTTTAAACTATACAACAAGGCCACTGTAATCAAAACAGCATGGTACTGGTACCAAAACATAGAAATAGACCAATGGAATGGAACAGAGGCCTTGGACAAAATGTCACACATCTACAACCATCTGATCTTCAGCAAACCTCACAAAAACAAGCAACAGGAAAAGAATTCCCTCTTGAATAAATGGTATTGGGAAAACTGGCTAGCCATCTGCAGAAAGCTAAAACTGGACCCCTTCCTTACAACCTACACTAAAATTAACTCCAGATGGATGAAAGATTTAAACATAAACCTAACACCATAAAAATCCTAGAAGAAAACCTAGACAAAACCATTCAGGACATAGGCATAGGCAAGGACTTCATGACTAAAATACCAAAAGCAACAGTGAAAAAAGCCAAAATAGACAAGTAGGATCTAATTAAACTTAAGAGTTTCTGCACAGCAAAAGAAACAATCATCAGAGTGAACCGGCAGCCAACAGAATGGGAAAAATTGTTTGCAATCTACCCATCTGACAAAGGCCTAATATGCAGAAATCTACAAAGAAGTAAAGCAGATTTGCAAGAATAAAACAAACAAACCCATCCAAAAGTGGGCAAAAGATATGAAAAGACACTTTTCAAAAGAAGACATTTACAAGGCAAACATATGAAAAAATATTCATCATCACTTGTCATCAGAGAAATGCAAATCAAAACCACACTGAGATACCATCTCACACCAGTTAGAATGGCGATCATTAAAAAATCAGAAGACAACAGATGCTGAAGAGGATGTGGAGAAAAAGGAACTCTGTTACACTGTTGTTTGGAGTGTAAATTGATTCAACCATTGTGGAAGACAGTGTGGCAATTCCCCAAGGATCTAGAAATAGAAATTCCATTTGACCCAGCAATCACATTACTAGGTATATACCCAAAGCATTCTAAACTATTCTGTTATAAAAACACATGTACACGTGTGTTCATTGCGGCACTGTTTACAATAGCAAAGACCTGGATTCAACCTAAATGCCCATCAATTATAGACTGGACAAAGAAAATGTGGCACATATACATCATGGAATACTATGCAGTCATAAAAAGGATGAGTTTATGTTCTTTGTAGGGACATGGATGAATCTGGAAACCATCATTCCCAGCAAACTGATACAGGAACAGAAAATCAAATACTGCATGTGTTGAACAATGAAAACACATGAACATAGGGAGGGGAGCATCACATATTGTATCTGTTGTGGAGGGGGGCTAAGGGAGGGACAGAGGGGATGAGGAGGTTTGGTAGGGGTAATATGGGGAAAATGCCAGATAGAAGTGAAGGGGGAAAGGCGGCAGCAAACCACCTTGCCATGTGTATACCTAGGCAACAATCCTGCATGATCTGCACATGTATCCCATAACCTAAAGTACAAAAAGAAAAAAATAGAAAAAAAAATCAGAAAAAGAGACAAATGATGATAAATAAAATTGGATGTGGAAACAAGTAGCTTGTGAGGCATAGATAGAATTCATGAAAATGTTAAGTAAATCAGTAAACTATATTATGGGTTAGGAATAAATAACAAGTAAAACAGGTATGCATCAAACATAGAGAAAGATCAAGTGGCACGTAATATTCGTAATACACTGCATATACCTGAGGCATTTGATATTCTTGATACACAACAAATTCATGGGGCTCATGGAGGCACACAATATTTATGAGTTCTTAAATTGGCCAACCATTTGTGAACCCCTCTGACCCTACCTGTGGTCTCCCAAGAGACATAAATGAAATCTACAGCTGCTCATCAGGTTAAACAATGAACCACAGCTTGGCCACGTGTACTTCTAACTGTGTCTCTCTGATAGAACATATCTGAGGACTCAGGTAGTCTGTTCTTCCTGTCTTCCTTGTACTCTATCCTAAGTGGGTTATTTTACCTGTATTCTTTTCCCTTGACCCTCCACTGTGTGTCTTTAATTGATTTACTACTCTGTGTTATTTGAAAAGCTCAACTTGGTTAGTGCGTCTTGTATTTCCTGGGGGTATCATTAGAGGATGACAATGCAGTGAGGTAAATCCTCACACAAGAGCCAACATTCTCCTCATAATACTGCACACAACATTGAGCTCCCTAGAAATAGCAACTGAAATTTACAATGGTATCTGTGAGTGCCTGTATTTATCCACAGAGTGAGAAAAATATAAAGAAGAGCTTGCCAGAGCCTTCCATCTGTCTCTACCCAGAGCCTGCCACATCCTTGCTCTGGTTGGATGGTGCTCATTGAGCATTCTTCTTTGGCTGGCATGTTGTCACCTTCCATACACCTGTGTGGACCCAAATATAACAAAGTCTCCCATATATCACATGAAATGATTTGGCTTAGCATTACCACTCAGTTTTACTTTGTCTTGAATCATTTTTTTTCCCTCTTTGCAACATATAACTGCCTAAATGTTCTTCAACATAAATTGCTTTGTGAATATTTTTCTCTATTTAATCATCTGTCATGATCTTGCCTAGTGAAGCTAGGCTTCAGCAAGTAACTGCTGAAGTGTTAACATCACTGTGTCCAAGACAAAAAAAAAAGTAGCTGTGGAGCTGCGGAATCATACAGAAGCCAAACTTACACAAACAAGCTTTTATTTGTTTGTTTGTTGCCAAAGCTGGCATGCAGTGGCATGATCTCAGTTCACTGCAACCTCTGCCTCCTGGGTTCAAGTGATTCTCCTGCCTCAGCCTCCTGAGTAGCTGGGACCACAGGCATGTGCCACCAGGCCTGGCTAATTTTTGTATTTTCAGTAGAGATGGGGTTTCACCGTGTTGGTCAGGCTGGTCTCGAACACCTGACCTTGTGATCTGCCCACATCCTCCCAAAGTGCTGGGATTACAGGACAAGCTTTTCAATAATTTACTTTGTTTACTCAGATGTATCTCATTTGCCCCTACAGCAACTTGAACATTTCTAAGTGCTGTAGTGCTACTAAGTCAATTGGTGGCAAATTTTCACAGCCATCTCTTAGAATAATTTTTTCTCTTTTCTCCATTTACTCTCAGTTTTCAATATGATTCATTTTTCCTCCTCTATTCTTGCCTCTCATCACTTCTAAACTTTTTTCTTCTGTTTTGATTCAACCCCCTATTTCTTTTATTCTTACATATCCACCTACTCTTTTTTGCCTTTCAAAATACTGACTTCTTTTTAAATGTGGGTTGTGGTGGTGAATACTCTCAACCTGATTGGGTCGAAGGATGTAAAGTACAGATCCTGGGTGCATCTGTTAGGGTGTTTCCAAAGGAGATTACCATTTGAGACAGTGGGCTAGGAAAGGCAGACCGATCCTTAATCTGGGTGGACGCCATCCAATCAGCTGCTAGCATGACCAGTATATAAAGCAGGCAGAAAAAAATGTGAAAAGGCTAGACTGGCTTAGCCTTCCAGCCTACATTTTTCTCCCATGCTGGATGCTTCTTGCCCTCGAAAACTGGACTCCAAGTTCTCAGCTCTGGGACTCAGACTGGCTTTCTTGCTCTTCAGGTTGCAGATGGCCTATTGTGGGGCCTTGTGATCGTGTGAGTTACTACTTAATAAACTCCATATAGATAGGTAATACAGGAGATATATATATATATATATGTTTATCCTGTTAATTCTGTCACTCTAGAGAACTCTAATACATGAGAGCTTCTAGTACCCACTGAGTTCTTTCTATAGACTTCCTTATGTTAACCCCAAAATGACAAAGAACTAGGCACACGAAAGAGGTGAAAATATGTAGCATTTTCAAACAACACTTGTATACATCCTAGAGAAAGTTTATTCAAAAAGTGGAAAGGCCTTGCCTTTGTGCTCTTTCTGTGAGCTTACACTTAGAGTTGAAGAGTGGCACCTCCTTACCGATTGTCCACTGGGGTAAGTAGAACTGGCTAATGAAGACCAAGGAGGAAGTTTAGTATTATAAGCATTGTTTTCAATTGTAAACACTTCACTGACAGACCCCCATGTAGATAAGAACAATAACCGGCAAATTTATTATTTTAATAATATCCCTTCTGTCTGGAGTGGGTGGTAAAACTCTATGTCTTTAGTTCTACACATGGTAAAAATTACTGACTCTATTAATTGTAATTTACTCCTAAATACAAAGTTATTAATTGTGTTTCAGCATGTGTTTTTCCAAAGAAGTTTATTTTGCAGGGATGATGACCAGCTGCCAGCTATATTTTAAGTCTAGTCTTTAGCTAATTTTTTAATCAGGGTCTGTTTGAAAGGTGGAAATGATACAAAGTTTCCTCATGATGTCTCTGGTTCTTCAGGCTTTCTCTTTCTGAAAGGGCTTCAATATCACAACCATCACCCTTCTTCGATTCTTTCTTACCTCTACCCTGGGAAAGGGTCAAATAGGCATTGTTCATTAGTTGGTCATTTAAGCCTATATGCTACTTTTCACACGTTTGCATATGAAGCATTTTTAAGAAGTAATTACTTCAGTATACATTATTTGACCAACTATTAGGCAGGAGATGCTGTGTCTTACGATTTTATAATGAGGTTAAAAATCTAATCAGGCTGGGCAACATAGCAAGGCCCACATCTTTAAATAAAATTATGATTTCTCTGATAAAGGATTTCAGACATCAATTGCCAGCTAACATGGGAGTCAGAACAATGTTCTCTCTGCAAATTACTTGGCATGGATAGTTGGCTTCTCTGAGAGTGAATGAGAGTATTATTCAGAGAACAGAACACAATGGAAGATAAGGGGTTTTTGGAGCAATATGTCAGAATTTGATCTTTGTTTGCTATTTACTAGCTGCGTGACTTGAAAAAAAATATTTAATTTCTCCAAATATCAAATTTCTAATCTATACAACTTCGACCTTTAGCTTTTGTTTTCTGTTTTCTTCTCCTTATAGGCAAACTTCTTAAAAGAATGACCCACATTTATTGCTTAAGTTTTTCACCACCTATTCCTCGTCTGCCATTGATCAAAAATTTGATATCAATCTTTATCTATTCATATGATTTCCAAAACTCTCTACATAAGGATGGTGACCAAATCTCCAAATCAATTTTGTTTCACCGTCAGGCTGAGAGCTCATGGCAACTGAAAAAAAATGCATTAACTCCCTTCTCTGCTACAACTGTCCTTCCATGGTATTCATTCTCTTTATTTTAGTTAGTAGATAACACTTGATGACCCTATTTCTCAATCCAAAAACAGTCTCATTCTTCACTTCTCCCTCTTCTTCCCCCGGTATTCAAATTTCACTCATATTGTTCAGTCTTCCTCTCTCCGATTCTGTTTTTTCTCTTGCATACTCTACCCTGCTTAACATGCTTCTCACTCAGTTTCCACTCCCCACCTGCTCTGCTCCCTGGGTCTTCATAAAGAGTAGATTTGTTTCCTGCTTTACCATCACTAGATTTCAGTCTTACCATTATCTATCTGTAACTCTCCACCTTGCACCCAAACTGTTCCTTGTCTCATTAAATAATATTCTACTTCAGCCAAATGCCCTAACATCAGTGATTTCACACATCTACTCTGTTAGCAAGTCCTTTCAGTTCCACATGTAAATGATTTATTGAGACTAGGTACTGTTCCCTAAGCCCACTACTGTCATTTCAGTCCATTTCTTGTCAGGACACCTGGAAGAGCTCCTCACAGGGCTCCCTGCTTCTGTTGTAGTCTCTCTAGCAATTCAAACACCTCTTCTTCTTCTTCTTCTTTTTTAAATTGTACTTTAGCTTCTGGTATTTATGACAAACCCACAGCCAATATCATACTGAATGGGAAAAAACTGGAAGCATTCCCTTTGAAATCTGGCAGTAGAGAAGGATGCCTTCTCTCACCATTTCTATTCGATATAGTATTGGAAGTTCTAGCCGGAGCAATCAGGGAAGAAAAAAGAAATAAAGGGTATTCAAATAGGAAAGGAGAAAGTCAATTTGTGTCTATTTGCAGATGACATGATTGTATCTTTAGAAGAAACCATTGTCTCAGCCCAAAATCTCCTTAAACTGATAAGTAACTTCAGCAAAGTCTCAGGATACAAAATCAATGTGCAGAAATCACAAGCATTCCTATACACCAATAACAGACTAACAGAGAGCAAACTCCCATTCACAATGGCTACAAGGAGAATAAAATACCTAGGAATACAATTAACAAAGGAGGTAAAGGACCTCTTCAAGGAGAACTACAAACCACTGCTCAAAGGCCAATCTTCTAAAAACGACAAGTCAGCTTATTTCACATCCCTAGGGGAACAAATGCAATGCCAACAGCTTTCCTACTTATTTATCTTGTTTTGCAACAACTTCCCAATGTGCCATCCCATATGTCATTTACAGCCTTTCCAATCATAATCCCCATGGCTTACTGTATTGTAGCCACACCAGCTACCTTCTTGAACAAACCAAAATTGTTCCTGCCTCAGGCAATTCCCTGTGCTTGGAATTTCTTGCTTAGCATCATCTCCTCACGCTTTCCAATAATTCATAAAAATCACCTTCTCATACAGGTCTTCTTGTACTGTCTTATAGAATGCACTTCCCATACCAACCTAACCATCTTTTTCAACTGTCTCTCTCCTTAACATGCTGCATCTCCCTCACAGCACTTTTTCGTACCTGAAACTTTGACATTCGTTTTGTACATATTTTATTGTCTGTCTCTCTCTTTAGAAGGTGAGCTCCATGGAGCACTGAGTGTGTCCATCTTAAGTAACACTCTATTGATTCTCAGTACAGAGCCAGTGTCTGACATGTAATATTTGATCAGTAAATTTTTGAATTAATAAATGTTGATTTATTTAATCTATGAGACTCTGAGGAAGTAATTTGTTCTTGGGTCCATCTCCTGTCAAATAAGAACACTGGAACAGAAAATCTTGGGGCAGCCTTACAGCTCTAAATCACCATCTTCCAGGATTCTGTGGCAATCTTCTTTCTAAATAGAAACCACTGTTATGGTCAAAGGCAGATAGCAGAGATTCTTTTAGTGAAAATCATATATGAAGCCCCTGAAGAAAGAGGTCAGAAGTCATGCTATCTCTCCACTGAACTCATAAATATAGAAAAGGTTTTTATTGTTGCTCTTTGGCATAGAACAATTCTTTTATAAAAAAGTGGAAATGCTCAGGGGTGCCTCCTCTCTGCCACCCTCTTATGCCCCACTGCAAACCCAAAAATATCTCTTACAGACCTTTCTCACTCTGAGGAGCACAGCTTGAAAATTACTGGCTTACAGAAACAGTAACATTTTGTTGGAAATCTTACTATAATAAACCTGGTTCACAATCTTTCAAGGACAGAGTAGAGTGACTGATTAGAAGAAAGGCTCCTGAAAATTTTATGGAATTAAGCATTAGGGAAAAAGAGTTTTGGATTTATCAATATGGTGTGTGTGTGTGTGTGTGTGTGTTAGTAATTATTAATTCTTATTAGCTAAAAAATACAAAATAGTAAAATATTAACTGCCTTGGATAGCACATATAGCTCCATTTGGAGTAATTATCCCCATTACTGACTAAAAATTTTAGACAATACAATTGAAATAAAGTGCTTACATACTGGGCCTTTGCTTCCTAAAATTCACCAACTAATCTAATTTGTATTTTATATTTTGGTTTTAAAATAAATTTTATCTCTGTTTTTCATGTAACTTATAAAGCCATCAAAATAATAAAACCAAATTTAATATGCATTTTGTATTAGTTAAAAGTAAACAGGTTTGGCATTTATAATTTTTAAAAGGGTGAGCTTAGAGACGCAAATAAAGACAAACTAAAGCAATGACGAATTTTGTCAAAACAATAAAAGGAAGCTTGTTAAGGCAAAACTCATAGTTGTGACAGAATATATGTTACTTTTACAATAATTTTATAGAAAAATTTCACATCACAAGAACTAAATAATGGCACCATATGTCTTTAGGTCTATGAATCTGTTTTGATCCAGTGCTTTTAATTCTGAAATACTGAGCCCCATATTTGTCTATATGTAAAACCTCTGAGTATTTCTTTTTTATTTCTGTTTATATTTATAAACTGCATCCTAAGAGATTCATAGGTTGATGTTTTACTCAATATGAAAATGTGGAATGTATTTTTAATGATACTTGATGCACAAACATGAAGAATTCTGCCAATAATGTAGATTACACTACAGCAGATTGCACTATTATTTATAGGACAACTGTCTGAGAAACAAACTCTTAAAGTTGCCACCAGCATAATTTGAGATATGTTAAAGTACACAATTCTGCAGATAGACAGATAGACAGATTGATAGATAATTATATTTACAGCAAGCACCTTAAGTGAAAATGACCACAAAGATTATCGAATTTGTGAAAATGACCACACAGATTATCAAATTTGCAAGCCTTTGTTAGCCTTTGTTGAGGATGCAAGATCAATGAGTTATACTGGCTGGCCGTTGTTATGCATGTTTTCTAATATACATTAATAATGAAGTGAAAAAGGATGTCTTCGTGATATTTGTCACTATTAAAATCTCTTAAGCAATTTTCTAGCTTTAATGTCTTCTTAATACTTGTGTATGCACAGGGATGTATGCATACAATGACTGACCAGTCTCTTATATCTGAGATATTAACTTTGTACTTTCTCATAAAGCATCGCACTAAACATAATATTTAATAGTTATATATACCAAGTATGATGCAAATTTAGTTGTGAAAGGTATGTTTATCACCTATGATCGAAGTCTTTTTTTTTTTTTTTTTTTTTTTAGCAGCAACAAGTAAAATTAAAACAACAAAAAAAGCAAATCCAAGGAATGGAAAGTGGGGACGTACTATGGTGAAGAACTGGGAAGACTTGCAGCATAGACTCTCCATGGTTATTACCGAAGGCACTCTCTCTCTTGCTGAGAAATCAATGAATCTGCCAAAAATGGGAAGTGTGCTCTCCTGCCACTGTTTCAGAAGATGCTCATCTGGCTGGTGTGCAATTTCAGAATGAGAGCCCCATGATCAACTCTGAGACGAAACATGCAGCAATATAAATTTCTTAAAAAAAAAAACAGTGGTGACATTTATCATAAACTCCAAATGCATAGCTCTGGACCCATTTAGTGGGTTATTGGAAAAGAATAACTGCTCCAAGTAGTTAGTGTGACAAGATGCCCTTGCAAGAGTTTTAATTTTGGCAAAGAGCAATCAGTTTCTTTTCAATTTGCTTAAGTCTGGCTACTATTTGAAAAACTAAAGCAATGGTGCTATATAATGTTCCAAGTTATGTATTCCTTTTAGTGCTATATGATTTCCCAAGTTACATCTTCACATGCTTGATTTAAGCAATCCCTATTGCTGAAATGCTAAATTGTTTTTCTTTGTGTTTATTAATTTTTGGTTATGTGGTAGAGGTCTATTAAACATATTTGTATAAACTTTCAGTACAGATGTCTATTTACCTGTGAGAATTCTAGGATTAAAGAGTATGAACTCTTAAAATATGTATATGTTCATTTTTTTCTTTCTTTCCTACAAGATGGACCAATTTTCATTTAACCATCAGTAGATAAAAGTGCCTGTCTTAATGTCTCAATAATTTATCTAATAAATCTTAGCCAACTTGGTATGTCTAAAAGGGTATCTCAGTATTGTTTTAATTACTTCACTTACTAACCAAGTAGTGCATTTTCCATATATTGAATTATTTATAGTGATCTTTTAAATTATTAGTATACCAGTTTTCTATTTGCCTTTTAATCTTTATGATGTCTTTAAGTATGTGTTACTTTAAGTGTAGAAATGTAACCTATTTACATTAATTTATGAGAAATTGGAATTGTATTTTATCAATAAAGTTTACAGATCTAATTTTAAAATGGACAATAGCAAAAAATCAGGAGAGTGCTCTCACAGGTTTGTGCTTAATGGTGGTAATATAATGGGAGTCCTCAACCAATCCTGTGTGCCAGGATGACCATACTTCTTTCATCTATCCAAGTAATCACTGATACACTCATCAGATTAGAAAAGAAGAAGAACGCCCAGGCTTTCCCTATGAGGCCATCTCCCCCTTTTCTTTAGTTGTGTAAATACCACAGGCGCTTGGTCACTCACACTTATTTGAAGGACTTCAGTCTTGTTTCTGGTAGTAAAGTGAAGCAAGTGAACTAGAATGTCCCATCAGCCTATTGGCATTTTTAAATTATAATAATATATAAAAATTATGTATTTTGATAATAATCAGCTCTACATAATATAATGATAGTGGCAGCGCTCAGGTGATACGGATGATTTCCGATTACTGCTAAGCTCCAAGATTTGGCTAATTCATCTCACACTTACCTAATAGGTCCCAAGGCACTACCACATGCCAGGGAGCTGGGTCTACAAAAGGCTGCAAGTCTGGTTGTGATGCTGGCTCAGGACCATCCCTCTTGATGGTCTTTGTGTTAGATGTAGATCACAAAGCTAGGGAATGTCTTCTATAACGGTGCATTAATTCTTCGTGGTAGTCTTTCATGCTAGATGACTTTGTTTATGAAGATAGCAGTTCACTCCCACAGTTTAACTTAACTTTCAAACTTGGGATGAAAGGCATTGGATATCTGGGACCCTTCCTTTCCAGAATGCACATGGCTCTTTATACGCCCCAAAATTCTTTTTCAGGGATAAACTTTCCATAAGCCAAACTAACATGTCTACTACATAGTTTTTCCAATACAAGAAGTTACTGCTTGTCTTAAATTTTTATAACCAAGAAACACAACTAAAGTAACTCTTTCTAGAACACAGAAAATTTTTTTCTTGTTGATTGTTGGCAGCTTATCAAAAGAGAAAGAAAAACAGCAACAAGGTTTACCTTATTGATTATTCTGATTAGAATCATATGTGTTAAGCAAACATGAAAGACAATTTCAAGATTATTTTATAATGTAGTATATCTTTTGACAACATTATTATGTAATTTATTAGATGAAAAATATTATAAGAAACAAAATTGCATATTCAGAACAACTTATCTATTTTCTTCTTTCATTCTCTTTCATTGTGGTAATTCTTCTGATCATCATTTGAGATGGTTCTGTTTGTTTTGTCCTTACAGAGCCAGTTCATTGCTAGAGTGTGAATGCAAACTCTTTTCTTCTCTCTTGTAATAGCTTCACCTGAGGAGTTTCAGGTGGCTGAAATCTGATCTGCTTCAAGCTGGGTGGGTCATTATTTATTTTCTGTGGTTGAGCCACAGTATTATTAAACCAGCAAAAATTACAAAATAACCAACTGGTGATTTCTTAAATCATTCAAGGAAAGTTTATCAAAAACTTACTGAACACCAGGCACTGTGCAAAGTTCTAAACTGACAGTGATGAAAAATGCAGGTAAAATGCTGCATCCTCCAAAAACTGGCACTGCTTAAGGAGTAACAGTCAGCTGAATGAAAATAGGAAGAAAACTGCAAAAGAAACTCTAATTGTGGTTTGGTCTTTAATGTGTATGTGGTTTTAAACGTGTTTTATCTCTCTGGGTTTTAGGTTCTGTATGTAAAAACTGTGGAATACATTTTCAAATTTAAAAATTCTATGAATTTTTCACAGGGTAGCTGACAATTTTTAGATGTTGGTAAATGGAATTTTCAAGTGAAAATTATAGTTAAGACAAAAAAAAAATGGAAAGCCTTGGTTTGACTGTCTCTTTTAATTATTGTTGCTTTTTTCACTTATTCACAACCATGTAAGTTCCCATTATTTGATTTTTTTAATATTGTGGTAAAAATACATATCACATCAAATTTATCATTTCAACCATATCTAAGTGTATAATTTAGTATAATTATATTCACAATGTTGTGCAAATATCACCCCTACCTATTTCCAAAACGTTTTCATCACTCCAAATAGAAACTCTGGAATCATTAAGCAATAACTCCCTGTTAGCTTATTCTTAATATATCATATAAATGAAATCATACAATTTGTTTGCATCTGATTAAATCACTAGGCATGTTTTTATGTTTCATCCATGTTGAAACATATCAGAAATTTATTTCATTATATGGCTGAATAATACTTCACTATATGTATATTAATAATACACACATGCACACGCACACACTTTTTAAATCCATTTAACTGTTGATGGACACCTAGACTATTTCCATCTTTTGCCTACTTATCGTGGATAATGCTGAAAAAAACACTGCTGTAAAAGTATCCGTTTGAGTCCCTGCTTCCAATTGCTTTTGATATATACCTTGTAGAATTCTGGACCATTCAGTAATTCTATATTTAGCTTATTGAAGAGCCATGAAGCTGCTTTCAATAGTGGCTACATCATTTTACATTTTCACCAGCAATTTACATGGGTTTCAATTTCTGTACATCCTGGACATTTGTTATTTTCTATTTTTTGGATAGCAGCCATCCTAATGCATGCAGAGTAGTATCTCATTATGGTTTTGATTTGCATTTCCCTCATTACTAGTGATATCATTAAACTTTTCAGGTGCTTATTAGCAAGCAATTTGTATATCTCCTTGGAGATATGTCTATTCAAGTATTTTGCCCATTTTTAAAACTGGGTGGTTTTGTTGTTGTTGTTGAGTTAGGAGTTCTGTGTATGTTCTGGATATCAAACTCTTGTTAAGATAGATGATTTGCAAATATTTTCCACCATTCTGTGCGTTTTCTTCTCACTTTCTTGATCATATTCTATGACGCACAAAGCTTTGTAATTTTAATGAGATCTAATTTATCTATTTTTGTTTGCTTGTTTTGTTTTATTGCTCACGATTTTGGTGCCATATGCATGAATCCATTGTAAACTCACAGTTATAAAGATTTATACCTATGTTTTCTTCTAGAGTTTTAGGATTTTAGCTATTATGTTGAGGTCATTGATTCATATCAAATTAATTTTAGTATATAGCATTAGGCAGGGGCCCGAATTCATACTTTTGCATACAAAAATTCAGTTCTCAAAAAATCATTTCTCCCAGTCTTTGCAGATTAGCCTTAAGGTTGGACACTTCTTCAACACTGGTTTGTACTAAGCTGTACTGAGCCAAGAAATGAGCCATAGGTGAAAGCATGGGGTCTTCTCAAGTCTACTATGAGCATATACATGGCTTCTAAATTCCCTACTATACATACATATTTTTGAATGTCCTGATTTCCCCCCTCAAAAAATGCCCCCAGCATTCTTCCCTGGCATAGATCATTTATCGTGTATCTTAGCCATAATCTTTTGTCCCAGGTGACTATGGGATGTTCATTAGCCTTATAATACTTTTGAGTAATACGTCTTTTCTAGTCTGAGTTCTATGTTAGGTGAAATGGAGATAAGAACCTTGCATCAGTAGTTCCGGTAGCCCCACACAAGTGTTAAAGACATATCCAATTACTTGTGAATAATATCCACTTTACTCCCTCCAGAACCTGGGATCAGGATCCCACCTTGGAAACACTGTGGGAGTGAACGTAAGTCAGTGAAAGAGTGGGACAAGACCAATACAAATGCCTCAACATTTTCCTACTATTTTGCTTTTTAAAAAAATTTTAACTGAGCTTAAAACCTCAGTTTGAGTATTGAGTATACTCAAAACCTCAGCTGAAGTTTGAGTATAATAGAGATTATTAACCCAAATGGAGGGCTGATTTAAAAAAAAATAATTTTTATTATATAACTTCATCTTAGTTCATATTATTTTTTAAAGGGCTTTTAAAATACTTACACATCTCTATTTATTTTTTATCTATTGGAAAGTGTCTATAGCCCCGAATTCTTGAAATAGATATTTTTCAGAGTACACAACTTTCTGATTGATTTTTGGGTCTGCAGTTCCTTAAATATTAAGTTGCTACTCATTTACATATTTTTCTCCAATGTAGTCATCTCCCTGTCAGACCAAACTAAAGAGAGTAAAACATTAAGTATGCTAACAGATGAATAATTAACAATCATATTTCATGTTCAATGCCTGCTAACCTGTGATCATTCTAAGTAGGTGGCAGAGGGTTTGCAAGTTACAGTGGCTTTTTTCTTAAAAAGTATCAGTTTTGTCATATTTGTTATATTTTGTGGACTATGGGCAGTCAGAACATTGATATTTGTGGATTATGGATTAATTATGCGAGTAATACCATTCATTTTCACATTTCTAGCCTATGCCTATTCCTATATGTTACTTTTATATATATTCTACTTTAATTAATCTTCTTTTTTTAATTTTTATTGCATTTTAGGTTTTGGGGTACACGTGCAGAACGTGCAAGATAGTTACACAGGCACACACATGGCAGTGTGTTTTGCTGCCTTCTTCCCCTTCACCCACATTTGGCATTTCTCCCCAGGCTATCCCTCCCCAGCTCCCCCACCGCTATCCCTTCCCTATTCCCCCCAATAGACCCCAGTGTGTAGTACCCCCCTCCCTGTGTCCATGTGTTCTCATTTTCTCACCCACCTATGAGTGAAAATATGTGGTATTTCCTTTTCTGTTCTTGTGTCAGTTTGCTGAGAATGATGTTCTCCAGATTCATCCATGTCCTTACAAAGGACACAAACTCATCATTTTCGATTGCTGCATAATATTCCATGGTGTATATGTGCCACATTTTCCCAGTCCAGTCTATCATTGATGGGCATTTGGGTTGGTTCCAGGTCTTTGCTATTGTAAACAATGCTGCAATGAACATTCGTGTGCATGTGCCCTTATAGCAGAACGATTTATAGTCCTTTGGATATATACCCAGGAATGGGATTGCTGGGTCAAATGGAATTTCTATTTCTAGGTCCTTGAGGAATCGCCACACTGTCTTCCACAATGGTTGAACTAATTTACACTCCGACCAACAGTGTAAGAGTGTTCCTATTTCTCCATATCCTCTCCAGCATCTGTTGTCTTCAGATTTTTTAATGATCGCCATTTTAACTGGCGTGAGATGGTATCTCAATGTGGTTTTGATGTGCATCTCTCTAATGACCAGTGATGATAAGCATTTTTTCATGTGTTTGTTGGCCTCATGTATGTCTTCTTTTGTAAAGTGTCCATTCATATCCTTTGCCCATTTTTGAATGGGCTTGTTTGTTTTTTTCCTGTAAATCTGTTTGAGTTCTTCGTAAATTCAGGATATCAGCCCTTTGTCAGATAGGTAAACTGCAAAACTTTTTTCCCATTCTGTTGGTTGCCGATTCAGTCTAGTGACTGTTTCTTTTGCCGTGCAGAAGCTGTGGAGTTTGATTAGGTCCCATTTGTCTATTTTGGCTTTTGTTGCCAATGCTTTTGGTGTTTTGGTCATGAAGTCCTTGCCTACTCCTATGTCCTGAATGGTTTTGCCTAGATTTTCTTCTAGGGTTTTTATGGTGCCAGGTCTTATGTTTAAGTCTTTAATCCATCTGGAGTTAATTTTAGTGTAAGGTGTCAGGAAGGGGTCCAGTTTCTGCTTTCTGCACATGGCTAACCAGTTTTTCCAACACCATTTATTACACAGGGAATCTTTTCCCCATTGCTTGTTTTTGTCTGGTTTATCAAAGATTATATGGTTGTAGATATGTTGTGTTTCCTCCGATGCCTCTGTTCTGTTCCATTGGTCTATATCTCTGTTTTGGTACCAGTACCATGCTGTTTTGATTACTGTAGCCTTGTAGTATACTTTGAAGTCCGGTAGTGTGATGCCTCCCGCTGTGTTCTTTTTGCTTAGAATTGACTTGGCTATGCAGGCTCTCTTTTGGTTCCATATGAAGTTCATGGTGGTTTTTTCCAGTTCTGTGAGGAAATTCAATGGTAGTTTGATGGGGATAGCGTTGAATCTGTAAATTACTTTGGACAGTATAGCCATTTTCATGATATTGATTCTTCCTAACCATGAACATGGAATGTTTGTTTCTTCATCTGTTTGTGTCCTCTATTATTTCATTGAGCAGTGGTTTGTAGTTTTCCTTGAAGAGGTCTCTTATATTCCTTGTAAGTTGCATTCCTAGGTATTTTATTTTCTTTGTAGCAATTGTGAATGGCAGTTCATTCTTGATTTGGTTCTCTTTAAGTCTGTTATTGGTGTATAGGAATGCTTGTGATTTTTGCACATTGATTTTATATCCTGAGACTTTGCTGAAGTTGCTTATCAGTTTCAGGAGTTTTTGGGCTGAGGTGATGGGGTCTTCTAGGTATACTATCATGTCATCTGCAAATAGAGACAATTTGGCTTCCACCTTTCCTATTCAAATACCCTTTATTTCTTTTTCTTGCCTGATTGCTCTGGCTAGAACTTCCAGTACTATGTTGAATAGGAGTGGTGAGAGAGGGCATCCTTGTCTCGTGCCGGATTTCAAAGGGAATGCTTCCAGTTTTTGCCCATTAAGTATGATATTGGCTGTTGGTTTGTCATAAATAGCTTTTATTACTTTGAGATATGTTCCATCAATACTGAGTTTATTGAGGGTTTTTAGCATAAAGGGCTGTTGAATTTTGTCAAATGCCTTCTCTGCATCAATTGACATAATCATGTGGTTTTTGTTTTTGGTTCTGTTTATGTGGTGAATTACATTTATAGACTTGTGTATGTTGAACCAGTCTTGCATCCCCGGGATGAATCCTACTTGATCATAATGGGTAAGTTTTTTAATGTGCTGTTGCAATCGGTTTGCCAGTATTTCATTGAAGATTTTTGCATCTATATTCATCATGGATATTGGCCTGAAGTTTTCTTTTCTTGTTGAATATCTGCCAGGTTTTGTCTTCGTTCTCATTGGTTTCAAAGAACTTCTTTATTTCTGCCTTCATTTCATTGTTTATCCAATCAACATTCAAGAGGCAGTTGTTCAGTTTCCATGAAGCTGTGCGGTTCTGAGTTAGTTTCTGAATTCTGAGTTCTAACTTGATTGCACTATGGTCTGAGAGACTATGTGTTATGATTTCAGTTGTTTTGCATTTGCTGAGGAGTGCTTTACTTCCAATTATGTGGTCAATTTTAGAGTAGGTGTGATGTGGTGCTGAGAAGAATGTATATTCTGTGGATTTGGGGTGGAGAGTTCTGTAAATGTCTATCAGGTTTGCTTGTTCCAGGTCTGAGTTCAAGCCCTGGACATCCTTGTTAATTTTCTGTCTGGTTGATCTGTCTGATATTGACAGTGGAGTGTTAAAGTCTCCCATTATTATTGTGTGGGAGTCTAAGTCTCTTTGTAGGTCGTTAAGAACTTGCCTTATATATCTGGGTGCTCCTGTATTGGGTCCATATATATTTAGGATCATTAGCTCTTCTTGTTGTAGCGATCCTTTTACCATTATGTAATGACCTTCTTTGTCTCTTTTGATCTTTGTTGCTTTAAAGTCTATTTTATCAGAGATGAGAATTGCAACTCCTGCTTTTTTTTGCTCTCCATTTGTTTGGTAAATCTTCCTCCATCCCTTTATTTTGAGCCTTTGTGTATCCTTGCATGTGAGATGGGTTTCCTGGATACAGCACACTGATGGGTTTTGGTTTTTTATCCAATTTGCCAGTCTGGGTCTTTTGATTGGTGCATTTATCCCATTTACATTTAGGGTTAATATTGTTATGTGTGAATTCGATACTGCCATTTTGATGCTAGCTGGCTGTTTTGCCCATTGGTTGACCCAGATTCTTCATTTTGTTGATAATCTTTAGCATTTGGTATGTTTCTAGAATGGCTGATTCTGGTCGTTCCTTTCTATGTGTAGTGCCTCTTTCAGGAGCTCTTGTAAAGCAGGCCTAGTGGTGACAAAATCTCTGAGTACTTGCTTGTTGGCAAAAGATTTTATTCTTCCTTCACTTATGAAGCTCAGTTTGGCTGGATATGAAATTCAGGGTTGAAAGTTCTTTTCTTTAAGGATGGTGAATACTGGCCACCACTCTCTTCTGGCTTATAGAGTTTCTGCCGAGAGATCTGCTGTGAGTCTGATGGGCTTCCCTTTGTGGGTGACCTGACCTTTCTCTCTGGCTGCCCTTAGTATTTTCTCCTTCATTTCAACCCTGGTGAATCTAACGATTATGTGCCTTGGTGTTGCTCTTCTTGCGGAATATCTTTGTGGTGTTCTCCGTATTTCCTGGAGTTGAGTATTGGCCTGCCTTGCTAGGTCGGGGAAATTTTCCTGGATAATATCCTGAAGAGTATTTTCCAGCTTGGATTCATTCTCTTTGTCACATTCTGGTATACCTATCAAACGCAGGTTAGGTCTCTTCACATAGTCCCACATTTCTTGGAAATTTTGTTCATTCCTTTTTGTACTTTTTTCTCTAATCTTGGTTTCTCGTTTTATTTCGTTGAGTTGATCTTCGAATTCTGATATTTTTTCTTCTGCTTGGTCAGTTCGGCTGTTGAAATTTGTGCATGCTTCACAAAGTTCTCGTGTTGTGTTTTTCAGCTCCTTCAATTCATTCATATTCCTCTCTAAGTTGTCCATTCTTGCTATCATTTCCTTGAATCTTTTTTCAAATCTTTTTTCAAGGTTCTTAGTTTTTTTTGCATTGATTTAGAACATGTTCTTTTAGCTCACTGAAGTTTCTCATTATCCACCTTTCGAAGTCTGATTCCGTCATTTTGTCACAGTCATTCTCCGTCCAGCTTTGTTCCCTTGCTGGTGAGGAGTTTTGGTCCTTTGTAGGAGGTGAGGTGTTTTGGTTTTGGATGTTTTCCTCCTTTTTGTGCTGGTTTCTTCCCATGTTTGTGGATTTATCCACCTGTCATCTTAGTAGTTGCTGACTTTTCAATTGGGTCTCTGAGTGGACGCCCAGATTGTTGATGATGAAGTATTTCTGTTACTTAGTTTTCCTTCTAACAGTCTAGCCCCTCTGCTGTATGACTGCTGAGTTCCACTCCAGGCCCTGCTTGTCTGGGGTACACCTGTAGCAGCTGCGGAACAGTGGGGGATGCTACCAGTTTCTTCTTCTGCTATCTTTGTCCCAGAATGATGCCCACCAAATGTCAGTCTGATTAGTATTTTTTGAGGTGGCTCTTTGGATACACAGGGGTCAGGGAGCTGCTTGAGGAGACGGTCTGTACTTTATAGGAGCTTCAGTGCTGAGCTGTGAGCTCCGTTGTTCATTCAGGGTTGTTGGGCGGGTGTGTTTAGGTCTGCTGCAGCAGAACTTATAAAACCCCCTTTTTTTCCCTCAGATGCTCTGTCTCAGGGAGTTGGAGCTTTCTTTATGAGTATCTGTTGCACTATCCTGCCCAGCTAGGAGGCAGTCTAGCCTGCTGTGGCTCCGCCCTACTATCGTGGGGTCCACCCTGCCATGGGGCTCCACCCTACTGTAGTGGGCTCCACCCTATTGGCAGAGTCTCTCTGTTATGGGGGGTTGCCTCTGCAATGGCAGGCTGCTTCAGCAATGGGCATGTACCTCAGTAGGGGCTGAATGCATCCATAGTGGCTGACGCCCATCCCCCACTGAGCTGCACCATCCTGGATTCAGCTGAGCCCACAGTAAAACTCTCAACCCTGAGCGTTTTGAATCGCTGTTTTGTTTGTCCCTGTGGGGGTGGGACCCGCCGAGCCTGATCACCTGGCTCCCTCCCTCAGAGTCCTTTCTCTCTCTCTCTCTCTTTTTTTTTAAGTTGAACGGTTGACTCTCTCACAGGTGTTTCAGTCACCTGCTTACAGGGCACCGGGATCTGTGTGATTTTCCATGCCACGGCCCACTGCACCGGCTCAAATCATGCTTCCCAGGAATCTCCTGGTCTGTCTCATTGTCCAAGTCCCATTTAATCAGATGGATATGTTAATCTGCCCTCCCAAATCTCAGATTGCCAGTTTAACAGGGAACCCAGACCAGTGAGTTTTGTGTGGGGTGCCGTTGCGCTGCGGTGCCGGCCAAAACAGCCACACAAGCCGAAAGGGCTGCGCTGGTGTCCCGTGTCTCTCCTACACCTGGCAATTTCCCCATTCTGTGGACAACAAAGTTCCATCTGAAAATGCAGCTAGGACTCACCCTCTGTGCCTTCACTGAGAGCTGCAATCCTGAGTTGTTCCTACCGTGCCATCTTGGAAATCCTCCTTTAATTAATCTTAACTAAAAATTAGCCTATATTCTATTTGCTGTTATTGTTAGATGAAGCGTTTCTTTCTTGTTTCATCCAAAAACTTCTAATTTGCATAGATTGCCAAGGCAACATTTATTTTTTACTTGTAATTACCTGTATTTCTATTATTTCTGATATGCCCTCAAGGGTTTTAATTGATGAAATAAGTCTTTTCCTTAATGTTATTTACTATGTTGTTTTTTTCAATCTTTTCTGCCATTTGTTAGAATTTTATTCCTAGAAACAGTTTTTACACTTCACAGGCTAAAATGATATACATGGATGGGCTTCATAATGGTTTGGAATGTTCTGGTTTCTCGTACTTTTAGAAGTTTTGCTCACTAAAAAACGACATGAGAATTTAAAAGTCATATTCTTAGCTTAAAAAAGTAAGTGAAAATTCTTTCAGACATGGGATCCATTTCTAATACTCATGACAGGTCAGTGGGGGATGGTAGGCAGAAACTGACAGGAGATTATTCACTGGTGTAGAACAGGATGAGATTCTGATTTAGACACAGAAGAAATAGACTGAAAGGTGGCCAGTACATCACTAGAACTGGAAATTTAGACATGAATTAACAAATGATTGACATATCAGAGCTAGGAAAGAGTCTATCTTTTAACTGAAGTTCTAACAAGAGTTTTCACCCTAAAGCTATATTAGATATAAGAGAAACCTCCTTTATTAAACAAAACATGGAGCTCCAACATTTCAGCATGGTAAGAAGAAGTGGGAGGAGGAGGAGGTCAGTTTACTAATCTGCTCTGATTCTATTTCTCTTTGATCTTTTTCTCATTTGGTTCCCTCACTCAGATTAACACTGTTACCTTCACACTGAGTTATTCCATTTTCACACTCTGGTATGGTATAGAAAGAAATGCTCTCTCGTGGGTTTTCATAGCACGACTGACACTGCTTTAATATTCACAAATAAAACTATAAAGAAAGAAAATAAACAGAATTTTGCTTGCCACATGTAGGTTTATTAATATCTCACTATAACGAAGCTATTCCAATGTGTACAGGTTTTATCCGTCGCTGCCTCCAGTGCCAGAGCTTGGATACAGCTTCACCATCCCCTTGTCTACATTCCCTGCTTTTCAACTCCCAGGTTGCTTTCATGTCAAAATTGCCAACATACCTCCAGCGAAAAAGAACTTAATGCAACTGGTAATGCTAGGCTTTCTTCTATTAACCCAAATGCTTACATTGCATATTTTAGCTTTCCATAATTTTGATTTTATGTATTGAAATGAGCATATACAAATGTTTATCTCTAAATTGTGAATTTTCTCACTTAAAAAGATGCAATTCTTTGTTCTTTCCTCCTCTCTTTAGTTATTTTATTTTGTATTCTTTAAGTCTTATTTAATCTGTAAGTTTGATTTTGCTCCTGAAGTCTGATTCCGATGCTGCCATACCCAGTCTTCCCATTATTTATACATTCTTGCTGAGGACACTGTCTCTTTACATTTTGTTCATTTGCTTTGAGATTCTATGAGATTACTTTAAAAATATTTTCCTTGGAAGCATTTTTGAAGTTGTTTTCTTCTCTGTGGTTTTGAATGAATCATCTGATCTCTGCTCTTTATTTAAACATCATTTCAAAATCTAATGTCCTTCATATGACTAAATAACATTCTGTGTGATTGCAGACATTTTCTGTACAGCATTAAAAAAGGGGAACAAAGTATTGTTACAGTAACTTAGACTTTTAATTACATTTATTTGCATGTTTGTGAACCTCCTATTTTACTGCAACCCACAGGCCAGTATTCTATGTAAACTTCTTATTCATTTGTTCAGTTGTTCCTTTAATTACTCAACAATTTTTTAGTAGATGCCCATAGTGAGCCAGGTCCTTTTCATGCACTTGACATTTGTTATACAACAGAGACCTTGTTTCTATTCTTGTGCCAGGTGGTGAGGGAGAACAACAAATTTAAGAAAGAAATACATTATATTACGCCAAAGTATATCTGTATATTAATGTTATATGTAATGAGATTCTATGTGGAAAAAAAAAAACTGGGTCGGTGAAGCAGGGTAGCAGTCAGATCAAGTACTAGGGTGGAATGAGGCATATTGAAATATTAAATAATGTGACCAGTGTAGACCTCTCAAGGAGAAAACACTTGAGTCAAGATTTCAAGGAGCAAGAAAATTAGCCAAATGGATATCAAGGAGAAAACCTTCTAGCTATCCAGCTATAAAGAACAGGCCAAGCAAGTATTCTATTATTTCATAACAAATCACTGAAAATAGCAAGTTTAGACAATATCCGTTTCTTATCTCATACTTGTGTAGCTCAGAGGTCTGGGTAGATGTGACTGGGTTCTCTCTTTAGAGTTTCACCAGGTCAAAAGCAAGGTTTTGGGCAGAGTAGGCTATCTGAAGTACCCAAAGAAGAATCTACTTCTAATCTCATTCAGGTCATTGGTAAAATTCAGTTTCCCGTGGTTTCAGTTGTGAGTCAGCACCTTCCCGTTGGAGACCAGCAGGGGAACACAATCAGCTCCCAGAAGTCATTCTCAGTTCTTCCACGCAGCCCATTCCATTCCAGTGGCAGAGAATCTTCCTCATGACAAACCCCTCTCATGATTCAGATCACCCTGGCTTCCTCTTCTGCTACCATCCAGAGAAGACTCTCTACCTTTAAAGAGCTCATGTGGTAAGGTTAGATCCACTTGTATAATCTTCCTTTTAATTAACTCAAAGTCAACTGATTATTAACCTCAATTACTTTGGCAAGATCCATTTTTTCCAGGTAATGATATACTCATGGTTGTGATCTCTCATCATAATCAGCCCTCGGATCAGGGTGAGATACTTTGGGAGCCATTTTAGAAGTCTGCCTACCACAGGCCCTAAGGCAATGATATTCCAGGAACATCGAGAAGACACAGGTAACTGGAGAGGGGTGTGTGAGGGGGTTCAGAGGGGTAATAAGTGACCCTTATGCAGGGTCTGAAAGGTGTGGGAAGAGTTCATGGAGGTAATGGGAGATGCTCCCATGGGTGCTGTAGGTTATCTTAAAAACTTTGAATGTTACATGGAGTGAAATACGGAGCCACTACATAATTTAGGATGGAGTTTTGTTTTTGTTTTTGTTTTTGTTTTTGGGGGGACAGAGTCTTGCTTTGTTGCCCAGGCACAATCTACGCCTCCCAGGTTCAAGCAAATCTTCTGCCTCAGCCTCCTGATTAGCTGGGACTACAGGCACACACCATGCCTGGCTAATTTTTTTGTATTTTTAGTAGAGATGGGGTTTCACTGTGTTAGCCAGGATGGTCTCAATCTTCTGACCTCACAATCTGCCTGCCTCAGCCTCCCAAAGTGCTGGGATTATAGGCATGAGCCACTGCGCCTGGCCAGGATATAGTTTTTAAATATTCTTCTTACTTGAGGATAAACCATCGTACAGAAGAACAAAGTATATATTTTTTCTTCTAAATGTTGCTGAATATTGTATAATAAGTAGCTTTTAATTCTCTTAATTTATTTTTTATATTAGCATTAGAAATAAACATTAAAGATTTCTTTCCTGAAATGGAACCATCAGATAATGTTTTTAAAAATGAAGTTCCAATGGAAGCATATGATAATTTATAAAGCAAATAAATTTGACATATTTGGTACTCAAGAGAAATCTTTTCAGTCTTCATTATAAAATTGTCATAATTTTCTAGATCTTTTCTTCATATTTTGTTTTTAAGAGTTCCTTTTTATTTGATGAAATATTAGTAACAATTATGATGAAAACGGCAATGATCATCACAGCAATGACGAGTGCTTACTAAATTCCTGCCCTTGACAGGCATTTTTTTTTCCCAATGCTTTACTTCTTTAATTCATCAGTCATCACAAAAATCCCTAGAGGTAGCAACTGTAATTTTCTCCATTTTACAAATGTGGATAGCATGGCATGGAGTGCTTAAGAAATCTGCTCTGGATATATTAATTTGTTTCACTGTTGTAACCATTTTACTGTAGACATGTACCACATAACATCATTTTGTATACTTTAACTACACAAAATAATCATAATAAATCTGTTCTGGGTCTCACAGCTAATGTGACACACTAAATGAGATGAACATGTGAAATCATGTTTAACCCTTACAAATCTTCACATATACCATATGAGAAAGGTACTATAATCATTATTTTTCAGCAACAACAACAACAAAAAAACACTAAGTTATATGCATGCTAGGTAGCTCACTCAGTGGCAGAGTTTGACTTGAATATATGTCTTCTGGCTCTAGGGCTTGGGATCAATACCTGCTTTGAACATTTCTTGTCTTGAGAACACAGAAGTCTGGGCTGAGCCCATCTTGAACTAAGGGGCAAGTCAGCCAACTTTTTCAATAAAGGGCCAGATGGTAAAGGTTTTAGGCTTCGCATGTGACACAGTGTCTATCACAACTACACAACTCTACCATTTTAGCAAGACAGCAGCCATAGACAATGTATACACAAGTAAGTGTGGCTATGCTGAAATAAAACTGCACACTATTTTCCCCTTATCTTAGGGGGATATGATCTAATACTCCTGGTGGGTACCTAAGGCCATGGAGTACTGAACCAAATTGCAGTCAATCAGAATGCATTTCTGTTTATGTCTTCTGCCCACAAATTTAATACCTTTCCATCTTAACTAAGCACTTCTCATACACTGTGGCTATAACTTTGGCAGTATAAGGGGTGACAGCAAAACCAGTGTAACCTCCCAGTGAGTTTATCTTACCTGCCCAGATAGAACTGATTTATCAGGACAGGAGAAGTGCAATAGAGAAAGAATTTAATGCAGGCAGAGCCAGCTAAATGGGATACTAGAGTTTTATTATGACTCAAAACAGCCTCCCCCAAAATTTGGAGGCTAGGGTTTTTTAAAGATGATGTGGCAGTCAGTGGGCTAGGGAATGGGGATTGATAATTGGTGGTAAAATAATGGGGAGTCAAAGCTCTCCTCTTGTGCTGAGTCAGTTCATAGAGGGGGGGCCACTAGAACAGATGAGCCAGTTTACAGGGCTGGGTACTCCAGCTGATCAATCAGAATGCAGGGTCTGAAAATTACCTCAAATACCAATCTTAAGTTTTATAATAATGATATTATCTTCAGGAGCAACATTTTGTGTTCTCTAGCTGCATGACTCCCAAGCCACAGTTTCTAATCTTGTGGCTAATTTGTTGGTTTTACAAAGGCTCTCTCTAAGCAAGAGGGGCTTTGCTTGCATGAAGGGCTGTTGTCATCTTTATTTCAAAGTTAAACTACAGACTAAATTCCTCCCAAAGTTCATTGACCCTATGCCCCGAAACGAACAAAGGCAGCTTGTAGGTTAGAAGGCAGAATTGGTTAGGTCAGATGTCTTTCACTGTCAGAATTTTTTCAGTAATAATTTTTGCAAAGGCAGTCTCACTAGCACAAATTTCTTTTGCCTTCACAATTTAATGGGTAGACCATTCTTACTGTAGATCTTAGCAACCTCAGCATACAAACATTTTTGTTTCCTTATGAAGTCAAGAACTTTCACCTTTTCACTTAAAGAAAGCACTTTCTGGTTTCTCATGCCATATCTGAATTGTCAGCATCACTACTTGTGATGGTTAATATTTGGTGTCAACTTGACTGGACCGAAGGATGTCTAGATGGCTAGTATTGTTTTGGAGTGTGTCTGGGAGGGTCTGCTGTAGGAGACAGACATTTGAGTCAGTGGACTAAGATAGTAAGACTCGCCCTCAGTGTGGGTGGGTACCATCCACTTGGCCGCTGGTGCAACTACAACAAATCTGGGGGAAGAAGACAGGATAAGTTTACTTATCGAGTCTTCTGGCTCTCTTGCTTCTCTCAGTGCTGGATGCTTGCTCCTACTCCTCCTGTCCTTGGACATCAGACTTCAGGTTCTTCCTCCTTTGTACTCTTGGACTTGCACCAGTGTCTTCCTGGGCCCTTTAGGGCCTTCAGCTACAGAATGAAGGTTGCACTGTCAGCTTCCCTTGTTTTGAGTCTTTCAGACGTGGACTGAGCCACTGCCAGCTTCTCTTTTACACTAGCTTGCAGATGACCGATTGTGGAACTTTGCCTTGTAATCATGTGGGTTAATTCTCCTATAAACTAATGTCATGTCACAGGGATTTGTCGTACAGATCTCCTAATAAACTCTCCTATATCCTATTGGTTTTGTCCCTCTGGAGAACCCTGACTAATACATTATTACTCTTGTGCTTTGGGGACATTATGAAGTAAATTAAGGATTCCCTGAACACAAGCACTCAATACCGTGACAGTTGATCTAATAACTGAGAGGGCTCCTAAGTGACTAAGAAGCAGGTACATAGATACTGTAAAAAGGGAGGATTCAAGTTCCCAGTGGGATGGGATCTGAGGACACGAGATTCACTCATACTACTCAGAATGCTGTGCAATTGAAAACATATGACTTTTCTTTTTGGAATTCCCCACTGAATGTTTTCCAACCCAGGTTGATTGCAGGTAACCGAAACCATGGAAAGCAAAATTATGGAAAAACAGGGAATTTACAAAAGTAGGCAGTGGGCCAGAATTGACCCTTGGGCAGTAATTTGCTCACTTCTGCTTTATGGCACAGAGAATTAACAAATTACCACTGCATGCAAACAGTAGGGAAGAATATTTTTAACGCAAAATTGAGCAGAAAGCCAGCTGCAAAGGAGCAAATGCTGTTCAAATTTATATAAAAAATTCAGTAACAGGCAAACCTGACTTATGGTTATAAATGTTAGAATAGTGGTTCCCTTTGTGCAGAGGTACTGACTAAGAAGGGCCAATATTCTAGTTCTTCACTTTAACATAAGAGGGGAAGAACAGACACTGAGACTTACTTGAGGATTCAGGGTAGGAGGAGGGAGAAGAGCAGAAAAAAATAAGTATGGGGTACTATGCTTAGTACCTGGGTGGTGAAATAATCTGTACAACAAATTCCCATGACATGACATGAGTTTACCTATATAATAAACATGCACATGTACTCCTGAACCTAAAATAAAAGTTAAAAAATATAGATATCTTAGTTCTTGGCATGGATGATGTGTATGATTTCACTGTGTGAAAATTAATTGATCAGTTGGTTCAGAATGTGTGCTTTCTTTGAATATATATTTCAATATAAAGTGAAAACAATTTACAAAATCTAAAAAACTGAAAAAATGTAATAAACGTGCTCAATTATCCAGTATAGCAAATTGGATAATATATACTAAAATGAGAATGTAGAAAATGCTGAGGGTGGGGTGGGGGAAGAAATTGAGGGAGCAAAAGATTCTCATAATAAAAATAATAGCTAACACATATGAACATTTAATAGTTTCTAGGAATTGTGTTAATTGCTTTACAAATATTATCTGAGCCACCCCAGACCACAGCCCTAAAATACAGTATCAGCAATGTTTCTACAGTTGAGGAAGCGGAAGCACAAAAAAGTTGAATACCTTTGCAATAGCCATGAAGCCAGTAAGTAGAGGAAAAGAATATAATCCTGAGTCAAAAGAAATAATAAGAGAAAAGAAGAGATGACACCGAGCATGACTGGAGACTTGTGGAAAGTGATCCCCAGACTAGAGTTAGGAAAATGCAAGTCTTTTTAGACAACTGGAATGACAAAGAAACCCCCTAGGCAATTGTGGATGAGGAACTGTTAGCTGAGGTGAATCCATGCGGGTCTGCAGCAATCTTAATTCTTGTTTCCTCAGAAGAAAGAGTTCAACTGAGAGGCATAAGTCGGGGGTGGGGAGTGGAGAAAGAGAGAGAGAGGGAGAGAGAAAGAGATAGAGATAGAGAGAGAGACCCCGAAAGAGAGACTGGGGCAAGTTTTAGAGCAGAAATGAAAGCTTATTAAAAGTTTCAGAGCAGGAATGAAAGGAAGTAAATTACACTTGGAACAGGGCCAAGCAGACAACTTGAGAGATTCAAGTGCATGGTGTGACCTTTGACTTGTGGTCCCATACATTGGCATGCTTCTGGGGTTGCATTACTTCTCCCATGATTCTTTCCTTGCTGAGGGCCGCCCACATGCACAGTGGCTCGTCAGCACTTGGGAGGGGCTGCATGCACAGCGTGTTTACTGACGTTGTATGCAGGCTCATTTGAGGTGTTTTTCCTTTACCTGTCCGGTGTTTCTAGAGAAAGGTCATATTCTATTTAAAGTACATTGTTCCCTTTTAGTGCTCGTGCTTGGGCCACTCACATAACTCCTGAGATCTTATGGGGAAGATGCTGATCACTATCTATCTGTTGGGAGACTACCATTCCCTGGCATAGGCTGTAACCAATTATTATTTTAGAGAGACATTTTAACAAGTGCCTGACCATCACCTGATGGTTGCCTGACATTCCAGGTCGGGGCAGGGGGCTCTTCTGCTCTGCTCATGTCTGACTAGACACCAACTGTAACAATCCCATGTATCTGTAGTAGGCATTTATTCATGATAATCAATTTCTTTTTGTAGAGCAAACAACATATAGCTACCCCCACACCATCACTGGACCATGAAGAGGAAGAAATTATCCAGAAATCCCATATCATTGATCAAATTAACCAAGAATATCAGATTGATCTTATTCTGGGAGTCTGTCATCTGAACAAGTTCCTGATGATCTCATCTCTCTCTTTATCCAGTCACCAGCAGGAATACAAGCTTCACAGTCTAAAATACCTTCACTACTATCCTTACACTGCTATTAAGAGACACACATGACTTAATCTCATCCAATCACAATACCTATACATCTATACAGTTCCATATTTGAAAACAGCAGACTTGCGTTTTAGTCCTCCCTACCTGAATTTTTCTTTGAGATATTTGTTTGTATTTTTTATCAGATTAGAAAGAACCACCCAGCCTGCACTAGCTAAAGAGGCTTTCCCCACAGGTCACTTTCTACCCTGCCATGGGGTTGATCCCAATTGTTGCATATGTCACTGTCTTTACTTACTTGTTTTCTTATTCTTTATTGTCTGAAACTCTGACTGTAATATGAGCTTAATGAGGCCAGACAGTTGTCTTATTTAGCCCTGTATTATACATTTCAAATCATCAGGCAGTCATCTGGATCCGAGAATTCAAATATTTCCTGAACAATGAGTGAATGAATGAAGATCCTAACAAGTCAATCCATAGGTTTGCAGTCTTTCTAGGTGTATAGACACTTTTTGATATTTTTCAGTTTTATCAATTACTTGCCATCTTGAAGATTTCAATGAGTCATAAAAGTTTTTCTTTAGGGATTATAAAGTCTTTGGCAATTAATAAAGACAGGAACTCACAGGTGGTGTTTAGTCATTGTTCTCACTGGCAGTTGGAACATTGGAAGAGAAAAGAATACATGGGCATAAAAATATTGGGCATGAAAATGGAATTTTAAATATGTGCATTTCAAATTATGACTCAAGGTACCAGACTGATATATTTTATCTTTTGCCAATAAGCTATGTCATTTGTATGGGAAAAGTATTGTTCCAAAGATAGACAGCTTGATAATGAGAGATTTAAACAGAATTTGTAGACAGATGGAAAAAATACTTCTGGGCAAACATATGAGTCTAGTCTCTATGCAAATAGTAAGTTTAACATGGCAAGAAAAATAGAAGAGGTGGTCAGAGTTTCACAGAAGGAAAAAATATAAACTGATATTAACTGAGTACAGATAGGCAATTTAAATTCCATATACATACTTAGAAGTCAATAGATAATAAATAGTTCATCACAGCATTGCTCACATTGTCCTCTAGAAATCAACGGGTTTAGATGAAATTAGACTGAGTATTAGAATGTGAAAAAGAGAAAGGATGCACTACTTCAAAGAGACAGATTTATTAGAAAAGGAAGAGAAGTGAGTCCTTGGTCAAAAAACATACAGGCATACCGGAAATTTCATGAGCCTAACCTTGAAATCGTCCTAGAGAGACCACAGAGGAGACAAAAATGAAAGAGAAACAAAAAGTAGCCTGTGGGAAGATCCTCCTTCACCAGATGAAGGAAATGGTGTCATCAAAAGAACAGAAGAACTATTAGAAAAATCTGTATTAAGTCTGTGGATTAGAAAATAGTATTGCATCCATGTTAATTTCTCCCTTTTGTACTACAGTTATGTAAGAGAATGTACTTATTTTGGGGAAATGCATATGAAATATGAGTAGCAAAGGGACATCACTTCTGCAACTTACTCTGAAATGGTTTAGGAAAACTATATTTTTACAGATACAAACATACATACAGATATATGTATTTTTATATTACTGCCACATTTTTTGTTTCAAATTATGTTAACATTTAAGAAAATAGAGTACATAATTAAGAGGTTTTAAAAATCTGTTCATATTTTCGAGCATGACTAGCATTATGATTGTGAACAAATTTTTTCACTTCTTTGAAACTCAACTAGAAAATGAATGTGATATTTTTTTGTGGATTGATTGTGATGATCAAATGAAATTGTAGTGTGCTTTGTAAATTATAAAGAATAATGTTAACAACATTGCCATTATTAACCTGAGTATGATGGAAATTTTAGTAGGCCTGGAAGCAGGATAGAGTACCATTGGGGAATTTTCACTTCTAAGTTTCTGCTAGAAGTATTTTTCAGCTGAAAGCAATCTTGCCCTGTGTAGTAATCACTTAATCTCTCTAAGAAAATAAATGACTACGAAAACCTAATTCTGAAGATAATGGGGGAAATTTATAAAGAAAAAGTTAAAAGAAACAATAAAACTTATAAGTTGGAATGATAAACAACATAGAATTTAATATGGGAAAGAAAAGGACAGGTATCCTCAAATTTGTAAAACATTATCCAGGCAAAATTTACAAAATAGTTTAGATTTTGCAACACAAAATAAGATTATCGGGAACGACGTATGCTTGTCGACATGCGCACCACAGTCCTGTTCGTACAATCTCAAATTACCTAGAAGAGAAACAGTGTTATAAAAGAAGAGTGATATCAAAGTGTGACATCAAGAAACATATGTAAGTAACAGATCTCTCAGGACTTACTACAGCCAGAAAATATGTAAGGTGCAGAACTCCAAAGGGGAGGAAGGTGGATCTTGGCTCTCCCAGAGTTTGCAGTCCCATCATCCTTTCATATCTGCACTATAGTTTTTATATGCTTTTATTTCCAGACTTAATAGGCAGCTTCAAAAATCTTTTTTTCCATGTTTCAAACGTAAATAATTTTTTATCACAAAAAAGTGAGACAATATGTGCAAATTTAAAAAACAATAGAGGAGAAAAAAAATAAAATTTTTGCCAAAACGTTCTAGCTGTATTACAAGTATGGGACGTAACCTTACTGAGTGGGTGAGAAACAAAGAGGTACTGATCTAAACAACTTCAGAACTAACGTTATACAATAAGATAAAAGGAAATGCAGAAAAGGAAATACCGCATATTCTCACTCATAGGCGGGTGAGAAAAATGAGAACACATGGACACAGGGAGGGGGTCTACTACACACAGGGGTCTATTGGGGGGAATGGGGGAGGGACAGCGGGGGGGGGAGCTGGGGAGGGATAGCCTGGGGAGAAATGCCAAGTGTGGGTGAAGGGGAGGAAGGCAGCAAAACACACTGCCATGTGTGTACCTATGCAACTATCTTGCACGTTCTGCACATGTACCCCAAAAGCTAAAATGCAATAAAAATTTAAAATAATAAAAAAAAAGAAATGGACACAGACAGTATAGTTGTTAAAGTTGTTTCTCACAGGGATAAGGGGTAACTCTTTTGAAACCACTGTATGTGCATTCAAGGTTGACGAGTAAGTAGATGGTGGACAGGTTCTCATTGTTGTAGCAGAAAGTTACAGATAAGCAAGAGGGAGAGGTTAGAATAGACCATGCTCTACTGGATTAGTGTTTGAGACATCAATATTAACGTTTGTTAATAATGATAGTTATGCCTATGTAATCTTTTTGTATTTAGATAAATGTTTATTTTGTAATAGTTTTAGATTTACAGAAAAGTTGTGAAGATAATACGGTATACTCTGTATCCTGTTTTTCCAAATGTTAGTATCTTAATGTTATGATGTATTTGTTATAATTAATGAACCAGTACGGATACATTATTATTAACTAAACTCCAAACTTTATTAAGATTTCATTAGTTTTCCCTAATGTTTTTCTGCTACAGCATCTCATCCATGCTACCTCATTGCATTTAATCATGATGCATTCTTGAGGTTTCTCTGGACTGTGATAGTTTTCCAGACAATCCTTGTTTCTGAAGACTTGGATAGATTTGAGGAGTACTTGTTGAGTATTTTCTCTAATTTTCCTCAGGTTGGGTTTGTCTGATGCTTTTTTCTCATAGATAGCCTGGAGTTATGGTTTTTTTTGTTTTTGATTTATCATATTGATAGTATGTACCTGACATGATGTCTTGAGAATGGCATTTCACTTTCTGTGAACTTCTCCCAGGGAAAAACAAAATAAAAAACAAAAAAAACCCATAACTCCAGTCCAGAGAAACCTCAAGAATGCATCATGATTAAATGCAATGAGGTAGCATGGATGAGATCTAAATACAAAAAGATCACATATGCATAACTGTCATTATTCCCGTAACTATCATAGATTCCCGATCACATAGGCATAACTGTCATTATTCCCATAACTATCATAGATTCCCAGCATAGTTGTCTTTTTTCAGGACTTAAAGCTTAATATACCTAACATGTATGGAACAAGTAAAAAATGACAGCAATTTTTTTGTGTGATTAATGGCGTAATGATGATAGGTAATACTGAAGGCTTCAGTTCTACTAAACATAATGTTTGTATACAATTAGGTCTTTGTGTGAGCATGCACTTGTTCATTTTAGTGTGGCACAAAATTGCAAATGTAAGATTCTCTATGGTGTTTCTTAGATATAAGAAAGGGTTGGTTAGACTGGATCATTCCTAAGCTCGCTTGCATCTCAACAATTCTCTCATCATGAACCTGAGAGCTTTGAAGTCATCTTGTGATTTTATATGTTCTGTCCTCTTGCTATAGAATCCTTACCTATTGGGTAGCTGAGATTCCAGAACGTGAAATGGAAACAAACGTCCTACGTTTAATGAATGGGAAAATGGGTGATGGATACAATATGTAATTATATCAGAGTGTGTGTTTTAGTCCTGGTTTTACCACTTATGAACCACATATACACTGTGGGAAAAAAAAGACTTTCTAAAACAAAAATAATCCCATTGAGCTGTGACACACCCCATGAACTCTTAAATCTTATTGATTTATGACATTATCATTATGTTAGCAAGGACATTCTGTACATAATGTTTTTAGAAATTGGAGTATTGATACTGTAAGAGGAAATGAGTTTTTAAGTAAAAAAATGTTCTATTTAAGATTATCCAGAACAAAATGCTAATAGAATAAGGAGAGAAATTTCTCAAAACATTTTTAATTAATAAGGCTAATATTACACAGTAAGAGCACATATAATGCCAGAAATAGAGAAGAAAGAATGTTTATAAGCAAATATTAATCTTATCACTTCAGATGGTGATGTTAGGCATTTATTCTTATAAAATTATTGTTTCTGAGAGTAATTACTTGACTCAGCTCTGTAAATGACATATAAAAGCCCTGTGTTTTTAAAACAATCAAGAAAATTTCATACAGTAAGATTAAGTTTAATAGATAATTTAAAAAATGTAACTGCCCTTAATGTTTCTGCCTAAGCTAATTACCTCCAACAGAGATTCCCATTGGCTTTCTCCTCGCAGAGGAAGTAGGTGATGATTATGCATTAAGTCTAGACAACTACAATAGGTTCTTCATTGCCCTTCCTACTTTTGCTAATTATTTCCCAAAGCTCTTTATTTGTTACTGTCTCATTAACAAGTTCAGTTTCATGCTCCATGTGAAACTTTTCTATAATTAGTGCATAAATCAGACAAGATCACTCACCTGGTCCTTGTACCGCTCTCCCTTTTCTAGCTATTAGATTTAAAAAATGAAATGAAATTTCTTTCTCAAAGCCAAGTTTAAGGCTCTATGGGCTTTTTAAAATTGTAGCAGTTTAAAAAAAAAAAGTATCCAACATATATTCGTATTCTACAAATTTGGGGAAAATATAGGAATCTTCCCTTAGTTTGCTTTAGTTGCTCTACCAAAGAAAAATTGCACTGAACAGAATTAAACAGGCAAGAAAGAGTCTACTCAAGACAACTGCCACAGGGACTGAGACCATTGCAGTAAGGAAGAGAGATTAAATTCAGCTAAAGCAAAGCAGGGGAATTTTTAGTTGCTGGGCTGACCTAGTGGAAAGTGTGGAGGACATTAGAAGTGAAGTTGCTCAATGTGTTTAGGCCATCTGTGTATGCTAATTGGATTTATCTAAGGTAAGGTCTTACACTTCCACAGAGCCTGGGAGACAGGAGTGCTCTCTTTTTTGTCTTTTCTCTTCTTTTTAGCTTTATTGAGGTATGATTGACAGATTTTACATATATATGTATATATGTATTTAAGACGTGCAATTCCATGTTTTGATAAATGTATGTATTGTGAGATGGTTCCCAAAGTCAAGCTAATTAATAAACCCATCACCTCACATAATTACCTTTTTCATAGTGAGAACACTTGAGATCTGTTCTCTTAGCAAATTTTAAGACATGACATTACATTTAATGACAATACATTAAGTGTAGCCACCGTGCTGTATATTAGGTCTCCAGAACTTATTCACTGTAGAACTGAAAGGCTGTACATTTTGACTAATATATTCCTTTTTCACCATATCCAGCTCCTAGTAACCACCATTCTACTCTCTGTTACTAAGAGTTGTACTTTTTTTTTTTAAGGTTCTACATATAAGTCTGATTATAAAGTATTTGTCTTTCTATGCCTGGCTTATTTCCCTTAACACAGTGTTCTCCAGGCTCATCCTTGTTGTTGCAAGTGAAAAGATATCCTTTTTAAAAAAGATTAAATAATATTCCATTGTCTATGTGCATATATATATACACACACACACACACATGCATATCCATATATCTATGCACTGTTTGTACACAATGGGAATATATACAGGCATATCTTACATTATTTAATCTATTCACCTGTTAGTTAGGTTGTTCTTTATCTTGGTTATGTGAATAATGGTGCAATGCACATGGGAGCAACTATTTTTTGGGGATATGATATTATTTCCTCTGGATATATACCCAGTAATGGCACTGCTGAGTCAGATGGTAATTCTATGTTTAAGTTTCTGAGGAACTTCCATACTGTTTTCCACAATGGAACACTATATTCTTGATGTTACATTTCGAAGAGTTGACTTCCAGGTCCTTGAGAAAGACATTCCTGGATTGTAAAACTGGCAAAAGATGAGAAGAAACTTCACATCTCAAAAAGGCAAAGAAATATTTGGATTTGCAATTGCAAGTTTCCCCAAGGTAAATGCTCTGGGAAAAGATAAATTAGGGGGCTATAGTCAGGAAAAAGAACCATGTAAAGTTTACTTAACTGGAAAAGAATATCAGTTCCTCTTTATTTCTAATCTATTCTATATTTTGGTATGAGAAGAGATGAAAAAATCCCATAGAAAGTATATTTCCTACAAGTATAAAAAAATGAAGTCGGTTTTCATTTTCCTGAAGGTAGAGTATTTGATTATAGGATTAGTTGGGAGATAGTATTTGAGCCACAGCCAGAGAATCCCCTGAACTACTTATTTTTAAAAACTGATTAGCAAACTACCAATTACACTTTAGACCGGCTAAATCTGTAATTCGTAGCAAGTGACTGTTACTTCATACTTTTTTAAAAAGCTGCTCCTGTGTTCCTGATGTACCATAATGATGAGAGCAATTGCACTATCAATTTTGAACATCTTTCCATAAAAATGTAAACAATTGAGAAAGAGGTTTGTTGTTATTTTTCCCAAACTGAATGCAAAATGTAGTAGGAAAACTTATGAAATAACAGTAAGAAGGTTTAAGCTTCAGAGAGCTGACATATCTTGCCTTTCTTTTCATAAATATATATGTATTTATAGATACATGGTGATATCTTTATTTTTCAGCAATTATAGTTAAGGAATGACTGTCGCAGATGACCACACTTGTGAGCTTTATCGACATTAATGTAAGTGAATTAAAGTAGGCACAAAGAAGTCTACACAGTACCATTTCATTAATAACATTTCACAAGCAAACAAAACTAATTTATGCTCCTTTGGGGGTTAATAACTGAAAGTGGACAGGGTAGAGGCTTTTGAGGTTCTTTGGAATTGTCTATATTTTTACTTTTGTTGTCATTATATAATGTAATTACATTGTAAAAATTCCCTGAGTTGCTAAGAGCTTAATATATGTATACTTTTTACGAGTATGTTACCGATGAATTAGAAAATATATATACACACACAGATCAGCTTTAGAGGTCTTTTCTCAGAGCTCCTTCAAGACCATGCTTGTGCAACTGTGAAGACCACAGATAGCTATGTGCCTCCAGCTGCAGCACCATTCACTTCTGGAAGCTGTACTTTTTCTGAACAGTACTGAACCAATGACTGAGCACAGCGGACCTGCTAGGGCCTGGCCATTTCTGCCCAATAGAGAAGTCCTACAATGAATAATCTTTATTCTGAAGTTTTCCTCTTGGCTTCCCAAGATCTGGTCAGATCTGTATACCATCTGAAGCTCTCCCTGGAAAATTCCACTTCACGCCTCCTTTGTTTTCCCAGCTGTCACATCGGCATTATGGTCTAAAGACTTTCCTTGCTCAATGTCATCCTTCTCTTTCGGCTCCGGGTATTACCTACAGCTCCCCCACCTGCCTAATAAAAATCTTGCATCTCCAAATGATTCTCAACATCTGCTTCCCAAAGTACCCTAACTGATACAATATATATCCAGAAGATGTTCACACACAGTGCAATAGGTTATTTTTATAATTATCAATTATGTATTCATTCATCTAATCAGTTAATAAATATGTATTGAGCTATTACTAAATTCTAGGCATTGCTGTGTTTTCTAGAATAGAGCAAGAAAGAAAGGAAGGAAGAAAGGTAGGAGGGCAGGAAGGTAGGAAGGAAGAAAGAAAGGGAGGAAGGGAAAGAAAAGAAGGAAAGATGAAATCAAAGATTAGTAGGGATTTCTGGCCTGAATATCAGTGTGTTATTTACTAAAATGGAGAAGAAAGAAATAGGAAAATGTGGGCACAAGAAAAGAAAACTCGAAATTTGTTTCTAAATTAGAAATGTTGATTTTTAGATATCTATTGACCACTAGAGTAGAAGGCAATTGAATATGCAGTATGAAGGCCAAGAGAGAAGAGAGACTGTGCTGGAGCAGAAATTCTAGGTGTCATCAGCATGTATTATTTAAACACTTTATGGTGCCTTGCTAGATCTTAAAATAGTCAAAGTCTGTAATTGCGTGTGTTTTAACCCAACAAATAACCATAATAGTTTCTATAAGAAAAAGTTTGATGTCGAATTTATGGTTGGTTACGGTTTTACTTTTTGTCAAAATTATATTACCATGATTTTTTGGATACAAATGCAAGATTCTAACTTCTATATGTTAGACCATTACCTTCAGACTCCAACACCATTGAAGGACCTCTAATTTCTTTAAAACAAATATAGCAAATTATTTCATAGAGTTCCTATGGGTCATATTTGCACTTGAAAAGTATGCATGGTATCATGTGCCTGTAATTCCAGCTCCTCAGGAGGCTGAAGATGGAGAATGGTTGGAGTCCAAGAGTTCAAGACCACCCTGGGTAATATTAAAATATTTCTGTCACTAAAGAAACAAGAAGTACACTTGAATATTTTGTGATCTTTGCAATATTGTGTTTCTACTCTAGGTTCTGTTCCATTGCATGATTTTCTTTATTCCTGAAGAAAGCATACGATGTCTTGTGAAGTAATTTACCGCTTACTGTGTCTGCTGCCCTTGTGATGACATCTGTCATTGCTATCTGCTATCAATGTGCTATGTGATTGGCATAGCACTTCCAGAAGAGGGAAAGTAGAGCCATAATGTTCTTCTTTCTAAAGGTAAAGCCACACAAACTTCTATGTTATTGCAAAAGGTCTGTTTCTAATAAACATAAAATTGATATATAATAATAAATAATAAATAATTGATAGTTTTTGCTAATATCATTTGAGTGGAATTCTGACAGTCCAGTTTAAGAAGCAATAATATTGTTTTTATAATTCTGAGTGCAATAACATAATATGCTCTCTGAAAGAGACATATTAGGGGATTAATATTTATTCATTGTGCTTTAATCAGATAACCAAAATTAAAATAACAGATAGAAAAATAGCGTATATTAAAAATCAAATAACGTTATATACTGAGTGATTTTTTATGTGTCAATTACTATGCTTTATGTAGTTTGCCTCATTTAGTCTTCCCAGTGACTAAAATGTAAGTAGTATTATCCCCGTTCACACATGAGATAACTGGAAATCATAATGGGCATTATTCAGGATTCAAATCCATATTTCTTTACTCAAAGAACTTCTCTTTCTATAATATGCAAAAAAGGTAAAAGTGGTATCTATCCTTCCATGTTATTCATGAAAAGACTGACATAAATTTCGTTCCTAGAAATTCAAATGAAGAAAAATATAAAACTCTGAGAGAAGTTTTATTTTTAGAATGGGAAGGACTAGAGTCTACTATTATGAAATAGTTTGCCTTTATACCATCTATGTAAAAATGCACTACATATACATACCATATACTACAATATTTATCATAAGTTATACTCTATATATGCTGTGTTACTCTAACTACTTTTCATGTTTAAAAAATGGTCTAGTTTTCACTTATCATCTGGCTGGCTGTAATTGGTTCCTGGAGTGCTGAAAATGCAGATATAATAAAGTTCATGTGTGATACACCTGCTATGTTCCTTTGGAAACACGTATATAACACCTAATACAATGCCTACACATTACTTTATTCTCATGGATTCATTATAGTATTTGGAATGTGGCAAATGCAAGTTTTCCTTTTTGAAACTTTGTGAAAAAAATATTTTTGAATACTTACAATCTAGTTAGTTAAATCCACTAATACAAAACTCATGAATACAGAAGGCCAAGTATAGCTGAGAAAGAAATGAAAGAATTGCTTTAGAGGTCTGTGAATGACCTGCACATCAGTGAGTAGAACTAGAAGACAAGTGAAGAGTAACATACGTGCACCTAGTGGATAAAAAGCAGGTTGTGTTTTGTTCACACTGTGCTCTCACACTATGGCAAGTCGCATGCAAGGATATTTGTGCTTGGCAGACTCAGTGGCTTGAAATAACACATTTATTTTCTTACATGTCCAGAGGTCAGAAGTACAAAGTGTAACAATCAAAGTGGTGACGAAACTGTGTTCTTGCGGCAGGGGCTGGGGAAGAATCCATTTATTCCAAGTGTTTTCCAGCCTCATTTCTAAGCTCATGGTCACATCACTCAACCTCTGCTTCTATCATCATATCTCCTCCTCCCTCTTGTAAGGACTCTGCTGATTCCACGGGGCCCATCTGGATAATCCAGCATAATCTCCCTATTGCAGAAGCCTTAATTTAATCATACCTGTACAGTTTCCTTTGCCATGTAGGATAACATGTTTGCAGATTCTGGGGTTTAGGGCTTGAATATCTTTTTTTTTTTTTAGATGGAGTCTTGCTCTGTCACCCAGGCTGGAGTACAATGGTGTGATCTCAGATCACTGCAACCTCTGCCTACCCAGGTTCAAGTGATTCTGCTGCCTCAGTGTCCCAATTAGCTGGGATTACGGACATGTACCACCATGCCCAGCTAATTTTTGTATTTTTAGTAGAGACAAGGTTTTACCATGTTGGTCAGGCTGGACTCAAACTCCTGACCTCAAATGATCTGCCCACCTTGACCTCCCAAAGTGCCAGGACTACAGGTATAAACCACTGTGCCCCACAGGGTTTGACTAGGTTTAGAAGGGGGTCACTAATTTGCCTACTACAGGAGCCATCTGTTTCTCAATTATAACACTGCTTTTCCCACGTGTTTCTCACTAAGGAGAATACATGACTTCATGTGAAGAAGATAAGTATGTTTTGTATTAAATCATAAAGGACTACTTTTGATTTCACCTTTAGAATGATAAAATGTCTTGAGCAACTAATCACAAGTCCATCAAAATGGAGGTGGTGAATAGTGGTTGATTAAGCACTAGCCTTGAGGTCAGATGACATGGACTCAACTCCTACCTCTATCAGAGTTCCTTAACATCGTGCCTGGGAAACACTAACGGCTCAATGAGTATCTGTTGCGTGAGATTGAAAGGCAGTCTTAAAACGAGCCAGTTTGAGTTCTTAAAAGGGTGAGCACCGTAGGTAGAAAAGAGATAATGCAAGCTCACAATCTATATTATGGCTTTAAGACATAGTGTGTTTCCTAAATTGACCTCTTCTCTAGTTTATACATTTTCCAAAATATTTGTAACCATACTGAAACATTAAGACATAAAATATGAAAATTAGTCTTGTTTTATTATTCAGCATCTAATGAACCATGCAAGTTAGAGAAACTATTTTTAGAAGTACTCTTCTATCTAGATCAGATAATAGAATAAGTTGTGGATCTTAAAGCAAAGCCAGCTGATTTAGAAGGACAATGAAGAGGGATTAACCAATTAACATTACAGATATTTTTCAAACAAAAGCATACAAATAGGTTTTCCATATGCTCCTAGATTGGTGTTTGGAGAAAAAGATGATGCAGCAGGTTGAGGATCACTACTTAGGGTAAACTAAATGTGTACAATAAAATGTATGGAATCGAGATAGTCTCAGTATTTATCAACCATGATAATCATTGCCACTCTCCTTCCCTGATCTGTTCTCGTAAACTACCGCTTTCAGTGATTATTATGGCAACCTCTCATAGCTGTTTCTACCAGTGGCCCAATAGTAGACATTTGAATTTGCATTTTCTCAAATTACCTATAAGGGCATAGGTAGACAGGTCACCACTGCATTTTCAGCATCATCATCAAGGTCAGCTAAAGGTAAGTTTCCTGATAAGGCTACTGTAGTAGCTCACATGTATTCACAATAATTCCTTAAGAATATTTACAAAGACTCAGGTTTTCTTCTTTAACATTGAAAAATGCAAAAATTGTCACATGATCATTGTCAGTTCCCTCCACATTTTGTAGTACCTGAGGCAAGGTACATGTCCTTGGCTCTGTGTGTGTGTGTGTGTGTGTGTGTGTGTGTGTGTGTAGATAGGTTCTCTCATTTTTTCCCTAGGTCTCTGTGTGTGTGTCTGTGTGTGTGCACGCGCACGCACGTGCATGCACATATTTGGGTGCATGGGTGCACACCAGTCAGCTGAGGGTGGATAGGGAAGGATTCCAGGGTTTTACAATATAAAGTTCCTTAATATCTTCAAGTAGTGTCTGATTTCAGCTCTCTTGGCAGAAGTCCTGAGCCCTCCTAATGTCTACCTGCACCAACAGAGCACAGAGGCAAGTCTAAAACTGAGCTTCCAGGAATAGTCCAAGTCTCAATTCAGTGGAACAAATATTCAAGCTTGTATATATTACATTGGGCTAATATACATGCTTTTAATCTAGATAGGTTTTTACTATCGGCTGCCTAATATGTCAATGGTTAACATTTTATGGTGTTTAAAATGCAAAAGTAAACAATAGGTTATACAACTATTTCTATTTAAATTTTGAAATTATTCATTAAATCGGTTAAAGGTGAGAGGTCAAGCCTGGAAGGGGAATACTTGTTAGTGCAAGAGAGAGTCAGAAAGCAGGAGGGGTAAAGGTAAATACTTTTATCTCCTTCTCCTCCTGCCCGATATTTAAATATTCTCCTCGTACATCCCATTGCACAAACCCAACCACAAGTCACAGGGCAATGGAGTGTGGGTGTTGTAAGTCACAGAGGGCAGCCTTCCAGAGAGCCTGAGCAGGACAGGCAGGGGGAGAGAATGGAATAGGATTAACTGGGAAATAAGGAAAAGTTCCTTGTCTTAACTTTCTCTCAGGTGTCTCTTCAAAAGCAACTACTTGAAACTCTTTTTTAAAATTATTATTATACTTTAAGTTCTGGAGTACATCTACAGATCTTCCCGGATCGTTACATAGGTAGACACCTGCCATGGTGGTTCGCTGCCTCCATACCCTGTCACCTACATTCGGTGTTTCTTCTAATGTTATCACTCCCCAATCTACCATCCCCCATTATCTCTTCCCTAGCCCCCATGCCCCAACAGACCTCAGTGTATGATGTTCCTCTCCCTGTGTCCATGTGTTCTCATTATTCAACACCCACTTATGAGTGAGAACATGTGGTGTTTGGCTTTCTGTTCTTGTGTCAGTTGGCTGAGAATGATGGTTTTCAGATTCATCCACGTCCCTGCAAAGGACATAAACTCATCCTTTATGCGTGCATATTATTCCATGGTATATATGTGCCACATTTTCTTTATCCAGTCTATAATTGATGGGCATTTTGGTTGGTTCCAAGTCTTTGCTATTGTCAACAGTGCTACAATAAACATACTTGTGCATGTGTCTCTATAATAGAATGTTTTATAATCCTTTGGATGTAGACCCAGTAATGGGATTGCTGGGTCAAATGATATTTCTAGTTGTAGATATTTGAGGAATCACCACACTTTCTTCCACCATGGTTGAATTAATTTATACTCCCACCAACAGTGCAAAAGCATTCCTATTCCTCCATATCCTCTCAATCATCTGTTGTCTCCAGATTTTTAAAGATTACCATTCTAACTGGCATGAGAGGGTATCTCAATGTGGTTTTGATTTGCATTTCTCTAATGACCAGAAGTCTGCTCTATCAATTTATGAAACTCATTCTCCATCCAGTTTTGTTCCCTTGCTGGTGAGCAGTTGTGATAGCTTGGAGGAGGAGAGGCATTCTGAGTTTTGGTGTTTTCATCCTTTTTGTGCTGGTTTCTTCCCATCTTTGTGGATTTATCTACCTTTGGTCTTTGAGGCTGGTGGCTTTCAGATGGTGTCTCTGAGTGGACATCCTTTCTATTGATGCAGAAGATATTTCTTTGTGTTTCTTAGTTTTCCTTCTAACAGTCAGGCCCCTCTGCTGCTGGTCTGCTGGAGGTCCACTCCAGACCCTGCTTGCCTGGGAGTCACCCTTGGGGGCTGCAGAACAGCAAGAATTGCTGCCTCTTCCTTCTTCTGGTAGCTTTGTCCCAGAAGGGTACCCTCCAGATGTCAGTCAGATGTCTCCTGTATGAGGTGTCTCTTTGGATATATGGGGGTCAGGGAGCTGCTTACAGAGGCAGCCTGTCCCTTATCAGAGCTCAAGTGCTGTGCTGGGAGCTCTGTTTCTCCCTTCAGAGCTGCTAGGCAGGGACATTTAAGTCTACTGCAGTGGGATTCACAACTGCCCCTTTTCCCAGGAGTTCTGTCCTGGGAAGGTGGGGATTATTTACAATTCCCTGACGAGCTGCTGCCTTTTTTTAGAGATGCACTGCTCAGGAAGGAGGGAGTCTAGTCACTTTCTGTCTGCAGAGTCATTGCTGAGCTGCTACGGACTTGACCCGGCTGCTGTGTAAACTTCCTTGTGCTTTTGTTTACACTGGTAAGGTTAGAACTGCCTCGGTAATGGCGGGCTGCTTTGGTAATGGCAGAGTGTCTCAGTAATGGCGGGCTGCCTCGGTAATGGCGGGCTGCCTCGGTAATGGCGGGCTGTCTTGGTAATGGCAGATGCCCTTCCCTCCAACCAGCTCGATAGTCCCGGGTTGAGCTCAAACTGCTGTGCTGGCTGCAAAAATCCCAGGCCAGTGGGATTCAGTTTGCTGGTCCCCATGGGGTGGGACCTGGCTCCCTGACTTCAGCCCCCTTTCTCTCAGGGGTATGGGTGGCTCTGTCTCCCAGGCACTCCAGACTCCAGCCAAAAGGGCTGCTCAGATTTATGCTGGAAACCCACCCCACCAGGTGTATCAGCCTCCCAGATTTGCACTGGAAACCTGCAGCACCTGTCGACCTGATAGGAATCTCCTGGTCTGTGGGCTGCAAAGTCATCGGGAGAGGCACAGCATCCAAATCAGAGCACCAGAGTGCCCCAAAAAGTCCCCAACGGCCTCTGTTGGGTAGGAGGGGTCCTCTGGCCTATTGCACTTCCCTGGTGAGGCAGCACCCCACCCTGCCTCGGTTTGCCTTCCTTGGGCTACACCAACTGTCCAACCAGTCCCATTGAGATGAACCTGATACCTCAGTTGGAAATGCAGAGATCACTTGCCTTCTGCGTTGCTCTTGCTGGAAACTGAGCTCCGGAGCTGTTCCTATGCAGCCATCTTGGCAGAAGTCTGAAACTTTTTAACTTATTCTTTAACTTACTCTTATATTTCCCTCCACATATCTGCTAAGCTCACTTATATTACTAATTCCTGGTTTTTTAATATGAGACATTTTCTACTGACCTCCCAATTTCAACCCCAATCTAATATCATACAAACACACACCAAATATATTTACTTTTTTACCTTCTCAATATTGTTATAAGGTAAGTTTGGTTATATCCGTTTTCTGTGTTTGTATTAAGAGTACGTATATGCTATGTACAACTGAACTATTGTGTACCATGACTAGTTTTTCTTTCTTGCACAAATCTTTTCGCTGTCGTTCCCAAGGTCTATCAGGATCCTTTTTTCTCATTTGTTCAGTATACTAAATATTTCCTGTTACTTCAAACACTGTCTTTCCAATAATTATCTAAATTTGCTTTTAAGCTGTGCAGATGCAGTAGTTACTGCCTCAATTCCTTCTTTTTGAGATCATCCTTCCCAGAGTTTCTGACATATTCAAGTTTTGTCTGGTTGCTCTGTGAGGTAGGTGCATATGTGCTTCCCTGCGATATCCCTTCACTTTATACATAATCTGCTTGTTTGTATCCCCTGTTTGGTGAAGCTTAAGTATTTCCCTTTTTATTATGTTAGTGCAAAAGTTATTTCAGTTTTGCCATTACTTTCAGTGGAAAAAAATTACTTTTGTATCAACCTAATAATTTAATTCCTTATGATAGAACACAGAAGGAATTTATAGAAAGTTAAATTTCTGAGACTACACACACACACATACACACACACACACACTCACACAATTGTCATCTTTCTATCCTCATTCTTGATGTGTGTGTATACACACACATACACACACACACACATGATTGTCATCTTTCTATACTCATTCTTGATTAATGTTAGTATAGTATTCTAGGTTGGAAATGTTTTTAAACTCAGATTTTTGAAGTCATGTCTCCATTGTCTTCAACCTGTCAGTGCTTCTATTAAAAGCACCCAGTCATCTAGGTACCTAATCATTTTTGTGTGATCCTCTGACTTATATTTTCTTTTGTCATCAAGATTTGGAAGTTTTATAAACAAATGCCTTAAATTTAGCCATTTGTATTTTTCTATAGCATCTCACCAAAGTAAATGCTGGCTGAGTTATGCTAGAGGTTCTTGGGAAAGTACTTCAGTGACTGTCACTCATAATCTTTCTATAACTACACCTGAGAGAAGGTTCATATATATTATATTTCCATTAATTATAAGAGATGCTATACAGGTAAGAGTGGCTAAAATCATATGCAATTACTGACTATATACTGTTAGTGCAATGTTTATCTCAGGCCCCCAAGTCATTGTCACTACATCGCATTCTTGAAAAACAGCTTCCTAGAAACATTTCTTAATGTTAAGAAGTGGGGAGGCTGATAGTCATTGAGATTGATTTGCCAAAGTCCACACAATTATAATATGGTAGAGTTGAGATTCCACACATAAATTAAAATTGTATGATCCTTAACAATTTGGAGACTGGAGGTGATGGTAGCTACCTACGACTTCTCAGCAATTGTGAATTATTTGAATATTCAGTTTCATAAATTTCTTGGGTGTTTTAGTGTTTTATATTATATATTTTCACCTTTTAACAGGAATTGATGTGCCCTTCATATATAATTATAATTGAAGCAAAATGATACATTTGGGTAAATGAATGGATTTACCCAAACATTGTTTAGACATCATTATATAACCTTCAGAGTGAATTCATTTTGATGTTCTTCTCCTGAACCAGCTGTATTTTTGCTATAAGACTATCTCTGAAAGAAGCACTGAACTACATGCATTGGGTTTCAGCTCCATAATTAACAGTGTCTTTTTTTTGGTAACAAAGGAGAATAAGAAATTTTTATGCAATAGGTATCTAATGGCAGATACCAGGTAACTATTTACTTAACCCAAGGCTAAAATTTATCAGTTTATTGTCTATAGGTATTTGAAGAGTATTCATGTGTTTGAGAATTCCTACTGAATATTGTTGTGCTCTTATGATTCACTATGGACACAGGATTTGCTTTAAAGATGTCTTCTTCCCCTGAGATGGAAGTAGAGTAATCAGAAAGGGAATGCATGAAAAGAAAATAAATATGTCCTAAATTCACAAAAAACCTCATTATATTCAGATTATTCAGAGGTGTGTTTATGAATGTGTGTTTGTGTGTGTGTATATACAAACGTATCTTTGTGAGAAAATACAGATGAGTCATCTGCAGGCTTCTGACAGGGTGTTTAAAATGGAGTGGTCTGGGCCAGGTATGGTGGCTCAAGCCTGTAATCCCAGCACTTTGGGAGGCCAAGGCAGGCGAATCATGAGGTCAAGAGATCGAGACCATCCTGGTCAACATGGTGAAACCCCGTCTCTACTAAAAATACAAAAATAGTTGCGCATGGTGGCGTGCACCTGTAGTCCCAGCTACTCGGGCGGCTGAAGCAGGAGAATTGATTGAACATGGGAGGTGAAGGTTGCAGTGAGCTGAGATTGTGTCACTGCACTCCAGCCTGGCACCTGGCAACAGAGTGAGACTCTGTCTCAAAAAACAAACAAACAAACAAATGGAGTGGTCTGATGCTTGTGTTAAAAACTATTGAATGTGCCTAGTTGCCTGAGCTGAAAATTTAAACTCTGTTGCAGATATGCTTTTGGTCAAGCTAAGCATTCCCTAAAATGAACTCAACATATATTTACACTTTACTATTAAAAATAAACTATAATTATTTTTTGAAAAAAATTAAATCTTGTATTTAAAAAAGAAACAGGAGGAGCAATATGTGCAGACAATATTTTTTTCTGAATTCAATGCATACTAGATAATATCATAAAATGAACATTTAAAGATGCTTGGGGATAGAGAAACTCTTGTAATGACTACACAAAACCCAGTAGCCATTTTTTAAAGCAACAAACAGAATTATCAAGTGGCTAATCTGATGTCAGACATTCCAAAGTCACTGTTAATCTTGAAGGAAGAAGAGATAGACTTAAAGGACAGAGAACACTAAATTCATGTTTAGATCTAGAAATATGATATTAAATATTATTCTTATTGACTCAGCATCTTGTCAAATATCTTAAAAGTCAGCAACACAACTGATTTAAGTAACCGTATATTCTAAAATGTGCTAGACCATGTATGCAGGATATCTGTGAGACTGAGAAACAGGTTGCACTAGCATTAACCCATCACCTGCTCTCCTGGAGACCTTTGCTTCATGAGCTGAGTGTTTTGTCCTCCACTTTCTTGGTGAGGGGAAGAACTGGATGCCTCCTCTTCACTGAGTTAAATGAACATGTTCAGAAGAACAGGTTGGAGGGGAGTTAGCATTAGTCTTTGCTTTGAATATTATAAGAACAAGTATCTGCCTCCTACCTATTAGAATTTAAATGTAAGATGCCTTGGTTGTAGCTGGCCCTGCAGACATCAGAGAGAGGAGAATTTTTCTGTACCTCAAGGCACAATGACCAAGAGGTTTGGTTTTCCCAGGGCTGAGGGAGTTTCTAAGACCTGGGACTTTCAGCTATGAAACTGAGTAAGTCTCCTGGGCAAACAGGGCTACTAATTGATGAGCCTAGTTTAAGACTTTAAGGTGCTAAAATATACAGATATTTCCTGTGGCCAGACATGGATCTTATCAAAGAACCAAAATTAAGTAGTCTTGAGAAAACTTCATTCAAGAGGCCTTCCTGGAAATTTGAAATGACCCAGAAGACGCAAACATCTAAGAAAAAAAAAAAAAAAAAAGGAGGGGTGGGTGGAGAAACCAGGGTTGTACCTGGCCAGTCAGATGCAGAATCTCTCAGGTTGAAAATAACATAATTGAGAGATACCCAAGAATTATCTCCTGAGAACTCACCAAAGCTCTCACAGGAAAATGAGTGAGTTTTGTCACCTGACAGACAGAATGCAACATGCTACATTATACATACACCAGACAAGTAACAGCCTTTCTTTCCCTTATCACTTCTCCTTTCTTCCATTAGAACCCTGGAGGGGCCCCAAACAGCAGGTACAAACCAGGAAGGAGGAGAAGTTTTATATTTATGTGATTATTAAACTACAATGGACACTGTATTACCTAAAAGTGACAGAATCACCAGGAAAATCTGTGGGTCCTATGACTTTACCAAGACACAGGCAAGAACAACCTGACAGAATGGGCTTTAAGGAAGCAGTATGACAAAGAATAAAGTCACATTTAGTTCATGAAATGAATACAGTGTATTTAACCTCATCAAGCCTTGAGGTACACAAAGCGCAAAATCATAAATGAATCTCTATTTGAAGAGTGTGAAGGGAAAGTAAACTCGTCTGTGGGGCAGGAGGTTTTCTAAATAAAGAGAACACTTATGGAAGAGTTTGAGGATGTAGGAGAGTTTTGGGGTGACAAAACTGAAGTTTGGGATGACACAGAGGAAGGGTTTTAATAAGGTGGGAAAGAATAAGAGAGTGCACACACAGACAGACCCTCTGGAAGTCTTGGAAATACTGTGCTGCATTATTCCATCCATGTGAACCCTGATGAGATCAATGCAGTCAGAATCCCAGACAATGGTGGGCCATTCAAGACAGTCTTCTCTATTTAGCTGGAAGTTATACGACCACTGGGCTTTTCCATCCTGCACTTCCGCCCTGTATGATGGTGGCATGGGCGTGAGGATGCAGGGAGAGAGTGCTGGGATCTCACAGGAAAATCAGAGGGGCCAGAGACTCTAGGGATCAACTTCTCAAGTGGCCTTGTCAGATGTCCATATTCAGATTTATTTCTTAGTTTGGTTATGTAGATACTGGTGCCTACAGAGAATCTGGCCTATTATACCTACTTCATTCTATTTTGATTCTTATCATCAACAAAGCTAAGGAAATTCTGAGGCAGAAGAACCAGGACTTGAAGGTCTGGTGCTGCTCGAGTTCTCACTTGCAACTACATTAACTGCTGTGCTTTTTATCAGAGGAGCTTGTCATTGGTTCCAAATAAATTCACTGCATACAACTGTTCAGCATGTCCTATGGGATGGTGCCTGATGGAGAAGGTTAAGTGGAGTCTGAAATGCAGCCTGTGATGTACTTGTGCCCATTATGTTGCAGGTGCCAGAAGCAGTGTTTTGTTTTGTTTTGTTTTGTTTTTTCATTCATATGAAAGTGCTTTATGGGCCACTGAAAAGGACCGGAAGCAGAAATTTAAGTCTGCTTACAAACAAGGGCAAGAACCCAAGCCTGAACACTGAGGCCAAATGGAAGATTTTTCTCTCCATCAATTCACACCCCTGTTGAATTTTATCTACTGGGAGTAATACTTGCTTTGGAATTTTAGCTTGAATTTGGATTACTGTTTCTTAAAATATCTTTGAATCCATTACAAAAGATATAATATTAACAAAAAAGTGATTGGCTATGCAAAACGTTGCCTGTGATAGAGAATTTAATTAAAGGTAGTAGACAACAGGAGGTATTTTAGATTCGTTATAGAAAATGTCACAGTCAGGAGAGGTGGGCGTAATTGATTTCTGCAGTGAGTACTATCAGTCAATGTTGCACAGTTATTTATCTCAAGTTTCCAGGTGATTTTTAGTAGAAACTGTTTATAATCCATCTGATGAAAGTAATTAGGGAAGAAATTTAGGAAGAAACAGAACCTAAATAGTACTTAAAAAGAAATATTCGTTCATATACCTCAGTATTTTATAGGATACCTCAAAGGGGCTAAAGTGTCTGAGAGGGTGAATTTGAGTTAAAAAGATAAAAGTTACTCTGCTGCTGTTCAGGAACTGAAGACTGTGGGTCTCGAATGAGAAGAGAGCTATAATTAATTCTTCCGTTCAACTAAACCTTTTTTTCTAATCTAACTTCTTGATGTACCGTATCTTCATCATTCAAGTTTTATTTAATATTTTAGATCAATTACAAATAAAATAAGTTCTAGTTTTCTTCAGGTTTAACCATCATAGATATTACATAGTATGAGTGTTATACATCCCTTAAGTATATTTTAAGATCACCAACAGTACAAAATGCATTTAGACTCATAGCTGCTTTAGGAAGATATAAGGGAAGGGTAGGTATGATTTCCTAATTTCCAGAAGAGAAATATATATAACAGTTCCAAATGTAATACAATTGTCAAACTACATGAAAGCAGTTATTAGTTTAAAAAAATTACTAAAAGTACGAAAATTACAAAAGACAGAATATAAGAAAGGTAATTTTAGGCTGGGCACAATGGCTCATGCCTGTAATCCCAGCACTTTGGGAGGCCGAGGCAGGCAGATTACCTGAGGTCAGGAGTTTAAGACCAGCTGGCCAATATGGAGAAACCCTGCCTCTACTAAAAATACAAAATACAAAAATTAGCCAGGCATGGTGGTACATGCCTATAATCCCAGCTACTCTGGAGGCTGAGACAGGGGAATCACTTGAACCCGAGAGGCGGAGATTGCAGTGATCTAAGATCAAGCCACTGCACTCCAGCCTGGGCAACAGAGTAAAAGAAGAATGGGGGGGAAAGTGAGGGAGGGGAAGGGAGGGGAGGAGAGAGGAAGGGAGGGAAGGAAAAGGAGGGAAGGGAAAGAAGAAAGAAAAAGCAAAGTAACTTTAGTGCAGGAAGACACTGGATGAAAAGAAATAACCATTTATCCACCTTTCATAGTGATTGAAATTCAATATTAATGACATTGGGGTTTGTCTCTTTTCCCTCCTCCTCAAATATTTTTGTCAAATGATAACTTGATTTGATACCTGTGTGTTAGTTGCTCACAAACTTTCTAAACATCTCTCTTAGGTATGAATGTCAGATTTTCTTCTAATTTTGACAATTTAGCAGCTTGTATATTTTCAAAAAAATTATCCCACTAAAATTTAAAATTCATCAATAAATATTTTTTATCATCGATTACACCTTTTATTTCATATCTTTATTTCTCCCCCAATATCCTGGTCTAAAAATACACCATCTGTTTTTGCACATTTAAAATAAGTATAATTTTATTTTGTCTTCTGTACTGTAACATTCAACCACAAATAACTGTTCATCTGCAATGCCCCATTCAAAATTTCCCTAAAATCCATATTCCATGAAAAAAAGCATGAAGAATTCCATGGGAGTCTTCCATGTTAATGGAAGGGGGGACTCCCTGCTCATAACCCCGATACACATTAAATGGATTGACAGAAAAATTTATTCTTTCTGCTTCCAAAATTCTAAAACTATCAGGATCATAAAACTAAAGGAATAATTTGACATCTTCCTATATTCACCAACTTATTTCCCAGTTTATGCCAACTTACAAATGTGAGGTTTTTGTTACTTTTCATTCTTCATGTGGGGCTGTACTCAGATGTGACCCTTAATTACTCATGTTACAAGGAAGACATTTATGCTTAAACAAAAACTCTTTGATTGTGCTTTGAATCTGGTTTATACAATGTAACATGGATGAGAGTATTTGTAGAAATGTCTACATTGCTTTAAAACATGCATAAAATTTCTTTTAAGTTTCAGGAAGCATTCTTGCTAGTTCCCATCTTTGATGGGAATCTTGAAGATAATTAATTGGTGTGAAATATAAAAGTAAAGTGACATTGTGAGCCAAAGAAGCCAATTCAAAAAAGGTGAATTCAAAAAAAAAAGTCAAAAACAGAGCTGAATAGCCACAGTAGATTAAATGTGTGATGTATGTTTCTTAGATTTCTCTATTGTCTTTAAAGCATGTACTAAAAGTATAAAATACATAAAAACTTTAGCTATATATACATAAGAAAAAGTATTCCATGTTTGCCCCTTTTCAGATTCTCTTCTTTATTGAAATGTGAAAGGAGTTTTTTGAAGAAAGTCCCAAAATATTGCAGAAGAATATTCTTTTGGCATAGAATGTGTCATCTCTGTACAATTCTAATCCCAACCTGATAATCATGAGTAACTTGTGAACATATAAAAGATGTGGTTGGTATCTGTGCCCCACAGCCCAACGTGTGAGCAGACTCCCTGAAGAAAAAATCATCAAAGACGACACAAATATATTTTCCTTTACTATGAGATGTTTGTTTAGAGGATAATCAGAATATATATTAACTTATTAAAGATAATGCTTACAAAGTTTGTAGGATAGTAACAATACCTTACGTATTTTAAGGGTTTCTAGATACTAGTTCCTTATGGCTGTTTCTCCTTCTGCCACATCCATCCATGTGTCATAATTTCACATGAAATCATTTTTTTTCATTCTCACACTTCAATATCAAATTTATTCTGTGTGATGATTTTATTTCCTTATCCTTACTATATTTACAGTTGTATAATATTAATAAACTTCTTTTTCATTTAAGAGACTTTAAAGCATAATTGAAAGACTTCTGTATGTGAGTAGGATGGGGTAATTTGTGGCAGAACAATGTTGCTACAAAAACACTATAAGAGTGGACTTCTGCCAAGATGGCTGAATAGGAACAGCTCTGGAATGCAGTTCTCAGCAAGAACGATGCAGAAGGTGAGTGATCTCCACATTTCCAACGGAGGGCATCTCTGAAAAAAGGCAGCAGCCAGTCAGGGACTTATAAATAAAGCCACACCTTCCCGGGACTGAGCACCTGGGAAAAGGAGTGGTTGTGAGTCCCGCTGCAGCAGACTTAAACGTCCCTGCCCAGCAGCTCTGAAGGGAGCAACGAAGACCCCAGCACAGCACTTGGGCTCTGATAAGGGACAGACTGCCTCCACAAGTAGCTCCCTGACCCCTGTATATCCAAAGAGTAACCTCACACAGGAGACATTTGGCTGATATCTAGCAGGTCCCCTTCTGGTATGAAGCTACCAGAGGAAGGAATAGCAGCAATACTTGCTATTCTCTAGCCCCTGTGGGTGATTCCCAGGCAAGCAGTGTCTGGAGTGGATCTCCAGCAGTCCAGCAGCAGAGGAGCCTGTTAGAAGGAAAACTAAAAAACGAAAAGAAATAGCCTTGACATCAACAAAAAGGATGTCAACTCAGAGATACCATCCCAAAGTCACCAACTTCAAAGATCAAAGGTAGATAAAACCACGAAGATGGAAGAAACCAGCCCAAAAAGGATGAAAACACCAAAACCCAGAATGTCTCTCCTCTTCCAAGGTGTCACAACTCCTCACTAGCAAGGGAACAAAACTGGATGGAGAATGAGTTTGATGAACTGACAGAAGCCGGCTTTAGAAGGTGGGTGATAACAAACTTCTCTGAGCTAAAGGAACATGTTCTAACCCAATGCAAAGAAACTAAGAACTTTGAAAAAAGGTTAAATGAAATACTAACTAGAGAAACCAGCTTAGCGAAGAACATAAACGACTTGATGGAGCTGAAAAACACAGCAGGAGACCTTTGTTAAGCATACACCAGCTGCAGTAGCCGAACTGATCGAACACAAGAAAGGATATCAGAGATTGAAGATCAACTCAATGAAATAAAGGAGAAGGCAATATTAGAGGGAAAAGAGCGAAACAAATCAACCATTTATTTGAAGAAACTCTGGAAATGGCAAATCAAAGAAATAAAAAGATAGCCCACCTAGGTAAGTCATAGCTAAAATGACAAAAAAAAAAAAAACAATGAGAAGGGGAAAAAAACTTAAAATTCTTGGAAATAGATACATCACTTTTTTTAAAAAGCAACAGTGAGACTGAAATGATTTCAAACACCAATGATCAAAGAGAAAGCAGAGAATGCTATCACAGTGCTGAAAGAGATAACTGCCAATCTATAATTCATTATCTACCAAAAGTGTGCTCTGTACATAAAAGCAAAATATTTCTCTCAATCAAACATAAACTTATTGCTAGCATTTAATGATGAAAACAATCCTACAATGACTTTTTTTAGACTGAAGAAAAATAATTTCAGTCAGAAAACAGTATTGCAGAAAGGAATGAATTGTACTGGAAAAGACAAATATGTTGGCAAATACAGATAAATATAAAATAATAATGTTGTAAAAGTTAAAATACTTTGGAATTAATATGCATGACCAAAGTAAGTCTGGAAGGGATAAATGAAATTATTCTAATGTCCTAACATTAGTGAGAAAGTTGTAAAGGTGATTATTTTTATTAGACTATATAAGTCAATAACACTTATTTAATCTCATCAGTAACTTCTGAAAGTACAGTAAAAGAGTGTGTACATGTGTGTGTATGGTGCATGTATTCAGCAGGCTCATATAATAGTAACATGTAAGAGGTATATATAGCAGAAGTTAAACCGAAAGATGTTATTAACACAATAGCTACAAAAGGAAAGGAAAATGCCATAAAACCTGCAGGTAAATTGTAAACAAATTATAGAATGGTAGTTGTTAACCAAATACATTTTTAATTATAGTAAATGTAAATGAACTATCTCAATTAAAGGAGTAAGACTATCTGATTACATCTAGAGAAAAAAAAATTAAAAGTCTGGTTACAACATGGATCCAGAGCCAATGTGTCTTATTCTTTCTCTGGCCCTCTCACTTCCACGAGCCTACCCTGATTTTTATCTCTGCTGAAGATGTTCTCAGTTCTCCACTCCCTCAATTCAGTAATGCAGCTGTTCTCTGCTACTGGAAACAGAAAAGATGGGGAGTGGGCTAGTATTTTTTTAACCAAGAACTTGAAATTCTTACCTCTCACAGCTGCTATCTTTTGGGAGTAATCTTTCCTGCAGTTTAGGCCAGCTCTTAGTCACTTACAGCTAATGTCTTCAAATAGTTTTATAGTAGATATTTTGTTTAGATTTTATAATTGTTGTCTACGGGAAAATTTTCCTGGCTGAGACATGACCGTAGCATTACTGAATGTCGTCTTTAAAGAATAAGTTTTAAAAACAACTTTTTTGTGTGTTGGGAACTGCTACCATGAAGAAAAAGAAACATCATAATAATAAAAAAAACAAATAAAAACAACTCTTTCAGGCAAAAACCAATTTATATTAAATTCTGATTTATAAGTCTCTGTAAATCTTAGTGAACATTTCTTTATATTCAACTCCATTATTGTTTCTTCTGTAAATAGTCAACTAATGTTCTTTGTTATTTTTTAGATATTTCACTTATTTATTTCTAAACCATATAAAATACTTAGGATTTACGTTACTTATTTTGAATTTTATTTTTATGTTTATTTCATCTTTATTTTAATAAGAATAAATTGTGTATTTTTAGTTAACTTTCATCAAGATATTTTTTCCACATTTCCTCCACAGAATTTTTGAATTTTATAAATATAAGCTATTAATCAATTTAGCCCTGGAATAATTTCACTTTACATGCATTATTTTGTAAGGAATTGTTTTATATTTTAACATTTAAACAATCATATTAGTAATAGAAGTCAGACTTAACACTATGTTTTCCTGGTTTATCACTTCCATTTTTAAAAATAACATTTCCTATTTGTAGTAATTTTTTTTAGAATTTTTGGTTGTCTAGAGTATTTCTTTAAGTAATACATTTCCAACAAAGTACATATGTAGAAAAACTGCTGGATATCTGATAATTTTCCGTTGAATCTCAGTATGAATTAGATGCTTACCTAGATATGAATGTTTATGTTCACTATTATTTTTCCCTCAGAAATCCTAGGAGATCATTCATTTCGTTAAGTTTACAAAGAAAAACTTGGTTTCTGCTTATGTGTTTGGATGTCAATGTTTTTCGTTGAATACTTCCATGTCAGTTTTTAAAATTTTGTCTTGACCCCATAAGTATATATACCTGGTATGTAACCATAAACATTTTACATAAAAATATAAATACATCTTACATTAAAAATAGAAATATTTTCTTGAAGAGCAAATTCTTAACCTTGTTATGTTCAGATATCTGTGCAATTTATTTATAATATTTAGTGATCTCTTTTAATTTACAGATACCACCCCCTGATAAAAATTTAAACAACAAAAATACCTTCCTTATTCTCTCTGACATACAGAGTTGAAAGGAATCGAAAACTATGAGTAAATGGTTGAGAAGTACATAACAAGCTTCTTGATTTTAGACATTACTCAGAAGAACAAAACCCAAGTTCACACCCTATTAAAGAGTCAGTAAGCCGGGAAATGTATCAAAGGAAGGACAGATAATAGAGATATATATCAAACAAAGACCAACTAACATCTCTTCAGTATCTTTCAGAATGTTATCAAACATGGAATATAACTCTTTTCTCCATTTCTCACTGTTGATCATTCTGATTACAATTTTGTGTTAAGAAATGCATCCAATGGGAAAAAATTTTTCACAATATACCCATCTGACAAAGTATTAATATCCAGAATCTACAAAGAACTCTAACAAATTTACAAGACAAGAACAAACAACCCCATCAAAAAGTGGGAAAAGTATATAAACAGACACTTCTCAAAAGAAGACATTTATGCAGTCCACAAACATATGAAAAAAGATCATTATCACTGGTCATTAGAGAAATGCAAATCAAAACCACATTGAGATACCATCGCACGCCAGTTAGAATTGAGATCATTAAAACATCAGGAAACAACAGACGCTGGAGAGTATGTGGAGAAATAGGAACACTTTTACACTGTTGTTGGTGGTATAAATTAGTGCCACCATTGTGGAAGACAGTGTGGTGATTTCTCAAGGATCTACAACTAGAAATACCATTTGACCCAGCAATCCTATTACTAGGTATATACTCAAAGGATTATAAATCATCCTATTATAAAGACACATGCACACATATGTTTCCATCTATGATAGACTGGATAAAAGAAATGTAGCATATTTACACCATGGAATACTATGCAGCCATAAAAAAGAATGAGTTCATGTTCTCTGCAGGGAATTAGACAAAGCTGGAAAGCATTATTCTCAGGAAACTGACACAAGAACAGAAAACCAAACACCGCATGTTCTCACTCCTAAGTGGGCGTTGAACAATGAGAACACATGGACACAGGGAAAGGAACATCACACACCAGGGCCTGTTGCGGGGTGGGGGGCTAGGTGAGGGACAGCAGGGGGTGGGGGGATAGGGGAGGGATAGCATTAGGAAAAATATCTTACATAGGTGACTGGGCGATAAATGCAACAAACCAAATTAATCTCCACATGTACTCCAGAACTTAAAAGTATTTAATAAAAAAAGAAATGCATCAAACGTGTTGCTTAGTAAAAAGCTTACTAAAATTCTAATACAGTGAAATTACAATAAAACAGCAACCATTATTAAAAGCAAGATTTGTATACTCAATAATTGTATTTCCTTAAGTTTCCAATTTTAAGAAAGACTTTCCAGATAAATTCCAAGTCAAATAACTTTAAATGACACGATTTATTGTGAATCTATGAAGTTGAGCACTTATATTGTTTATATTTTGAAATATCTACTTAGGCCTATCAAAAAGCATTAAAAATACATTCAAACTTCCTTGTGGGGTTAATCAAAAGTCATAGATCTACACAAATGCTAAGGAAATAATGTTAACTACGATCTGAAGGTAAGCATAAGCAGCACAGGTTGCTTGCTCTCTGGCCTGTAATGTTTCAGAATTTTATTTTACCTCTTTAGTAATGCCTCAAAATCTGGAGATAAGAAACAAGAACAGAAAATTTATCTCCATGACATTTTGTCCGCAGTACCAATAACGTATAAGTATTCCTCATTTCTCTAAGTTCGTGGAATTTATCCCCCAAAATGCTATGACTTCATGAACATTGTGATACTAACCGACTGTCATTTCATAGTCATCATTTCCACATTTGAAGTATTACACCTGTTTCTCAACAGCAGGGCAATTATACCCAACTAAATAAGATACATTTTTAAATATAATATAGCTAATATGGCCTTGGGTGCAGAGTTGTTTTGCCCATTTATATTCTGGCAGAAAAGAAGACTGATTGGTACAGAACCTATGTAAAATAATTTTTTTTAAAGTTGTATAAACACTCAATATAATATCTGGCTATCATCCCAGATACTCATGTTTCTAAAGTCAATTGCTACCATTCAAATTTGTTGTATAATAATCCTAGATTCCACCAGTGAGACTATGAATAAATTGACTTATTTTTAAATATTATTAGAATTAGAAAAATTCAAATTTACAGTCCTTAGTTAAATGAGTTGTGATGTCTCTGTTTAACCCACTGCAAAAAGTACTTATTTAAATATCAGTGTGTAGAGTCATCATCTGTAAATTCCCCTGAGGATGTGTTAAGCTTGTGAGAAGTTGCAAGACATAATCTATTAAGATCACTCACATGATGCTTGTATTATTTCTATGCTAAATAACAAATTATCACAAACTTAGTGACTTAAAACAAAACATATTTATTATCTCACAGTTTCTGTGGACCAAGAGTCTAAGTATAACTAATCTGTATCCAATGGCTCCTGTGCGTGTGAAGGCTGGAATCAAAGTGCCAGCCAGGCTGGGATTTCATTACAGGCTCAACTGGGGAAAGATCTGTTTCCCAGTTCCCTCTGGTTATTTGTAGAATTTATTTCCTTGTGGCTATTTATAGGATTTATGCAAGCTTGCTTCTTCAAAGCCAGCAAAGAGTGGGGAAAGAGAGAGAGGAAAAAAAACTAGCAAGAAAAGCACTGTATGTATTCAAGCACACTTAATCACACATATGCCATTACCTTTGCCACAATCTTCTGCCTATAAACAAGTCAAAGGTCCCAACTACATGCAAGGGGAAGGCATTACGTAAAGCCTGGCTACTGGAAGCTAGGACTCGTGGACCACCTTAAAGGCCGTCCCCCACAGTGCTCAAGTGGGAAATTATTCTGAGCACTTTCTTTGCTGTCTAAATTGAAGTATCTCCGCTTTGCCATATGATTCTTTTAACAAAATTAGAGAGATCAGCAGGAACAGCATATTATTTAAAGAATTTGTTCTGGTTTGCATAATTATGACCTAGTAACTTGAGAATTATAGATACAGCAGCAGTTCTCTGAACAAAGTGGCATAGAAAATAGTACATAATGAAATAGAAATATCCTTCACTGCTTGTCACAGAGTTTGATAATTTTATGCCGCAGGAAATTAATTAATTGGTTAATTGATAATTAAATATATTAAATAAATTACAAATTTAATTCAGTGTAATTATTAATTGTCCTTGGAGGTAAGCACATATCTTTCCTTCATTATCAGATTATTTCTGTATTTTATAAATTAATTTAAAGCAAACCGTGTTGTTAATGTCAGCATAAAACAATTTATATGACTCTTAATTAATTTTGAAATATTAGAGGTAATCAAGAAGTAATAGGTTACATCTAACAGAAGTAATAATAACATATCTGACCACTAAACTTATCTGACCAATAACATAGCTGACCAGTAAATTTGAAGTTAAAATTAATTAAGCTTTTACGAGAAAATTAAGTCTCACGTAAGTTTAACATAATTATGCTTTTATTGTATTCCATTCTGGGACAAAAATCAAGGAGAAATACTATAGTTGTCTTTTAAACAAAAATGAATAAAGTGATCTAATGTGTCTAAGGATTTATCTTAATTTGAGATATTCAGTGACTTAGGTCTGTGCATTATTCTTTTACACGTGGTTAGTATTAAACATGTTGAAAGAGTTTTATAAGCTTTTACTGAAACTTTGTTACCACCCTTTTTATGATTAATAGTTGCTAGCAGCTAGAAATTATTAGCATTTCTCTGCTTCATATGGTCAAACCAGGAATTAGTCTCTACCACAACACAGCTTGATTTCCTGAGGCAAAGTTTGGCTAGATGGTGCTAAATTTGCTGAAAACAGCAAGCACAGTAAGAAAGGCTTAAGTCCCTTCTCTCTTATAGTCTCCCTCTAGTACTCTTTTTCATTAGAACATAATGGAAAGTCATATGAGAAGGAAAAACATATGATTTTCTAGCCCCAGCTTCACAAACTGAATATAAAGATAGTAGAGGACGATGTGGCCACACTCCTCAGACCAGCAGTCGTGAGTGTTATGAGCAGTCTTACCTGTAGTTCCTTCAGAGCTGAACTTGGCTGCTGAAAGCTCCTTCATTCCAGAACACGGCCATTCCTGGATAGCTCATATCTAATGACTGTTCACCAGCTTATAAAGGCCTCACCATTTTGGCTGACTATGAGGCAACTGCGATGAGCTCTATACAACCTAGAGCTCCACAGGGCAGTAAGCAGTTTCATTATTTCTGTGTTACAATTATTGCGGCTCAACTTCTCCCTTGTACCAATCCTGCCTCCCACCCTTCCTTCTGTCAGTGTTTCCAATATAACCTGCTTGTTACATTCAGTCTCAATGTCTGCTTCTGGAGCACCCAACCGAGGGAAGGTGGGTGTAGAACTGAGACAATGGCTTGGTAAGCAGTGAAGGCCACCTCTGGCTAGTATCCCAACTATACCCAAAGTTTCGTATGACAGTAACAAATTTATACCTTCAACGAACAATTTCCCCTAGTAATTATTCTTTGAACACATTCAGACATTCCCTCTCCTCCCAAGTGGGGAGACCCAAAGTCCCAGGTGACTTCACTCATTGCTAGATGATAGTCACAGAGTATGTGTCTGGAAGGTGCGAATTATTTCCCAAATTCAGTAGCAGTCCCACCCGAATGTTCTAAAACTAAACACAAAATTATAACGTTAACAACTAGAACAACTCTATTTATGATACTAAATGGCAGAAGGGGAGAAAAGAAATATATTCATTAACTAGAACAAAAGTACACACATAATAATAGAAGAAACTATTCATAACTGATACTGCCTTTATTTCTATATCTAATCATGAGTCTATAACTGAGATGAATAATTTCAATTTCTACTTCCCACTTCCATCTGCACTACCCATTCCATGATTTCTTTACCTCGGTGGAGACCTCAGCTATTCCAGAGTCACTCCTTAAGATTCTTTATCTTTTGGAGTGACTCAAACCTTCATTTCTGAATGGCCTGACTCCAAAGTGATTGTGCCTTTAATGATTGCTACAAGACAAGAAGTAGCAAAAGGCACCCACCGCAGAGAATACATAGGTCCTCTATTCTATTTCACATGATTTAACAGCAGCCCAATTTCTCCTTGGCAATTAAGATCAATCACCTCAACCATTATGTTAACCCTCGTCTTTATATATTGGCTGAATGTCATGAGTAAAGCAAATGGCTAGGAAGCACTCTCAGCTTCCGATTCAGTGGGATCACTGTCGTGTTCCTTGATGGAAATACTCCTCTCTTGGCAAGTAGGACCTGCAAATCAACAGCTTTCAAAGCTGTGAAACATAAACAAAAAAATTATGCGAATGGGTTGTTAGGGAGATTAATGAGGGTCAACCCTTCCATTTCACTTTCTTGATTTCCAGAACCTCATATTCCAGCTATGGGAGAAATAAATTGATCACTTTTAAGGTAACAACAAATCTCCTCTGCAGACTCATAAAGCCCCATCTGTTGGTTATTCCCTTTATCATTTTTGTAGCTGCTGAGGTGCTCACACAGACACGAAGACATCTTTGGAAAGCAACTTGAAAATGAGTGCTCTAGGAAATTTGTAAGTTGCACTCCATACAACAGAAACCATTGTTTCAAAGTACTGTTTCCCAACTTGTGTCATAATTGTGTCTGAAATGACTGCTCCACTAAACTACCAGTCCAGCCAGCAAAACAGTAATGTAATTAGCATAGTTTGAACCCCAACTTTATAAGGCAGAATATAGAAGAGTGGGTCTAAAGCCAAGAAACAATAGCACATTGACCAGCAAAACACCCCTGCAGGAAGGATTCATGCATACTTTACATGTCTGTAGATTACAACTAGAGTTTGAACTTATTCTAAGTGTTATGATATTAGAAAGTTTCAGGCAGAGCAATGACAGAATTTGGTTCCACTTCTGAAACACTACTTGAGCTACTCTGTGGAGAAGAGCTGCTCTCTTTGGATGTGTTAGATAAGATGGAGAAAGTTAAAGATACTGAGAGGCAGTTATTTGCTGTGATGATTGATATTGAGTCTCAACTTGATTTAAGGATGCAAAGTATTAACCCAGGTGTGTCTGTGAGGGTGTTGCCAAAGGAGATGAACATTTGAGTCAGTGGCCTGGGAGAGGCAGACTCACCCTCAATCTGGCTGAGCACCATCTAATCAGCTGCCAGCGTGGTCAGAATAAACCAGGCAGAAGAAAGTTGAATGAACAGACTTCCTGTCTTTCAGTCTTCATCTTTCTTTCTGCTGGATGCTTCCTGCCCTTGAATATCACACCCTAAGTTCTTCAGCTTTTGGACTCTTGGACTTACACCAGTGATTTGCCAGGGACTGTCAGGCCTTCAGCCACAGACTAAAGGCTTCACTGTCGGCTTCCCTACTTTTGAAGTTTTGGGACTCAGACTGGCTTCCTTGCTCCTCAGCTCGCAGATGGCCTATTGTGGGACTTCACTTTGTGATCCTGTGAGTCAATACTCCTTAATAAACTCCCCTCCATATATACATTTATCCTATTAGTTCTGTCCCTCTAGTGAACCCTAATACACTAGCCAGCCAAGAGAAGATTATGAGTAGGCAGTAGGATGACCTGGTGCTCGGTGAAGTGGCCTGCATTACTCACATAAATTTGTAAGTCATCAACTTATTAAGACTAAATACATAATATGATTTAAGCCAGAGAATGGTTAAGATAACCCAAGGAAGTGTAGCTAGACAAACTGAATGACATAAAGATTAGGTTCTGGAGCTTTCCAATATTTTTAAGTCCTGTAGGAATGTACGCTTCTTGGAGTCTGATTATGTAAAGACTCTGGAGGCAAATTGCTCTAGATCATTGTTTTTCAAATACTAATTTTTAAAAATTTCCCAACATAAAATCTGATAAGAATAGATTATCTCTGGATTAAATTGTGGGCCGTGGGCTCAGTTGTGGCTTCAGTGTCCAGTCTATGTGACACTTCTCAACGTTAGTTGTGGCTCTGAGGCACTCATATAGACTTGCAGCCATCTGCAGAAAACAGTTTTAAAAATCTTGTTCTAAGGCCGGGCGCGGTGGCTCAAGCCTGTAATCCCAGCACTTTGGGAGGCCGAGGCGGGTGGATCATGAGGTCAAGAGATCTAGACCATCCTGGTCAACATGGTGAAACCCCGTCTCTACTAAAGATACAAAAAATTAGCTAGGCATGGTGGCGCGTGCCTGTAGTCCCAGCTACTTGGGAGGCTGAGGCAGGAGAATTGCCTGAACCCAGGAGGCGGAGGTTGCGGTGAGCCGAGATTACGCCATTGCACTCCAGCCTGGGGAACAAGAGCGAAACTCCGTCTCAAAAAAAAAAAAAAAAAGAAAAAAAAAAACAACTTGTTCTAGGCCAAGCGCGGTGGCTCACGCCTGTAATTTCAGAACTTTGGGAGGCTGAGGTGGGCAGATCATGAGGTCAAGAGATACAGACCATCCTGGCCTACCTGGTGAAACCCCTGTCTCTACTAAAAACACAAAAATTAGCCGGGTGTGGTGGCACTTGCCTCTGGTCCCGGCTACTCCGGAGGCTGAGGCGGAGGAATTACTTGAACCCAGGAGGCAGAGGTTGCAGTGAGCCGAGATTGCACCACTGCACTCCAACCTGGTGACAGAGCAAGACTCCGTCTAAAAAAAATAAGATAAAAATAAAAAATCTTGTTCTAAGAGGCAACTAAAAGTTAAGTTTGACCCCCTGTGTAGAATGGACACCTGCCACCAACAATGTGGATGTTGACGCCCAATAATCATTACTGAGTTAATTAACACTTCTGAAATGTCTGTATAAGTGGGAGGCTCAAATTTATTCACATTAAGGGTCTTTTACCTGCTCTGCCCAACTTTTCTCCCTGAATTATTCCAAACAAGTATACTGTCAGGGCTCTGCTAAGAAGCAAAATCGTAGAAATTTTCTTCCAATTATCAATGAAACAGCATATCAAAATTATAGGCTATAGAGAGTTTTTTTTTTAATCTGTAGCATATTTTGACAAATTCTATTGATCATCATAAAATACCTTTTCCTGACAGCCTCTCCAAAGGCATTAAGCATGTTTGAAGCAGTGAAAATACTGCTTTTCAAAGTATTTGAAAATACCAGGATTTGGTATTTGATGATTCTGGAGATCAGCCACATTTGGGACCATTTGTATGTTAGTAAGAGGAATCTTAATGATGGTAAATTTATAGCAGTGTCTCACAGCTGAATTATCTGGTAAATAAAGGGTTTTGTCATATGGTTATAACAAAGAAAATGTCACGATTATTTTACAGTGTGAAATTTTGTACCAGAGAAACAACTGAAGAGAAGACCATTTAATTAATAATAATGTTTAACTAACTGATCATCACCACACTCGGAAAAACGCTTACCGCACTTAGTAGATGTGTCAGTCTTCATACAGAGCAGCTTGGTTGTCTGTGATGACTGCCCACCTGACAAGCCATCCGCTGTGAACGTTAGAATGTTTTACTGACACCCTTTGCTGGAAGCATCCAGGACCCAGAAGACTCTATGACATCTGGACATCAGAGTGGTAAACTGTCAAAGGCTTTCAGTTTGGTCATTGTGACATGATCCTTTTCATGATCCATGCCATTTCCCTTTTATTGCCCAGACAATTCAGCTGCAAGGTTTTGTAATGAACAAACTGTCATTAACATCTTTGTTATGGAAATTTAAAGAACAAAGATATTTGTTAAGTGGTATTTAGATGCAATTTCCCCCAGTTGGCAATTCAGCTGGATAAATAAATATGTTCTACAAACAAGTGGTGGATGTATATGCATTTTTTATTTCTTAAATGAAACAGGTGTTTGTTAAGCACTTAATCATATTTTAACCACGAGTAAGTTTATGCTTTCTGGGAGAATACAGTTTATAGAATCTTGTCTATTACTTTGATTGTTTATGAATATAAGAATTATAATGAAGGTCTTTATAAACTAATACCTTTTGTAGAATAGTTGATACCCCTTTCAAATTCTTATGGAATAAGAGATTTTGTAATACCTCCTAGAGTCACATGCAGTCAGTGAAGGATCAGTTACAAAGGAAAACATTATTATAGGTATAGAGCACATATTTGAAACAATCCCCCACGTCTTACAAAATATTAATGTCCCACACTCAAAAACTGCTGTGGAATGGTGAGAAACATTTAGAATATGAAGAACTGTGGGTCTTATTCATACCAATACAGAATTAAACAGAGTAGGCTAACTCTTTCCCCTTCCGCTCTTTTGGGACAGATGCCTTTAGGAATAGTAAATCAGGAATTTGACTATAAAATAACAACAATAATACAATAACAACATAACCACCAATAGTGGCATTCCTCATAGAGGAACTTTATAGATTCTTTTTTTATTATTATTTTTATTTTTTGAGACGGAGTTTCGCTCTTGTTACCCAGGCTGGAGTGCAATGGCGCGATCTCGGCTCACCGCAACCTCCGCCTCCTGGGTTCAGGCAATTCTCCTGCCTCAGCCTCCCGAGTAGCTGGCATTACAGGCACACGCCACCATGCCCAGCTCATTTTTGCATTTTTCATAGAGACGGGGTTTCACCTTGTTGACCAGGATGGTCTCGATCTCTTGACCTTGTGATCCACCCGCCTCGGCCTCCCAAAGTGCTGGGATTACAGGCTTGAGCCACCGCGCCCGGCCGGAACTTGATAGATTCTTACTAAGCAGAATCTACAATGATCATCGTGTTCATTCTAAGTTACAATGGTCATGTTCATTGTACAAATGAACACGATCATTGTAGCTTCTGCTTAATAAGAATCTATAAAAATATTAGGCAGAGTGTTAACACTTTACATGCTCTTTAAATTTTAATTACATATAATCATCTCAATGGTTCCATAAAGTAGGTATTTTCATCCCTATTTAACAAATGGGGAAAATATGTAGTTTGCCTAAGGTAATGAATGCAGCTAGAAAGTGATGGAGTTAGGATCCTAACCCAAGCTTTTCTTAAACTGTATTAGGCTTGAAGATGACTTGGGTCTGGCTGGTGTAGCACTGCAATGGACTTTTATTTGCGTATGTTTGAGGCGCTAATTCTCCTGTCTTTGTGTCCCATTGCTCCTCCTTGACTGCCTTGTTTCCTGCTAAGGGCATACTTCACAGTGCTCATTTTCATTCATTTGGTCATGATTTTGCTCATATGTTAACTATATATCTCCAAATTATTTCTCAGTAAGGGTTGAAATGTGCATCTCAATTTATCATAACCTTCTTCAGAATAATACTATATCAATTCCACTAAAATATATAACTGCAGAATCATTCCCTCGTCTATTCTATATGCTATTATTGTTACATATATAACATCTATTTAAAAGTCCAGGCGGTGCGTAGTGACTCATGTCTATAATTCCAGCACTTTGGGAGGCCAAGGTAAGAGGATCGCCTATGGCCAAAAGTTCAAGACCAGCCTGGGCGACATAGTAATATATGATGCACGGTGATTAAAAATATCCCAACATAAAATCTGGTAAGAATAGATTACCTCTGGATTAAGTTATGCTCAGTGGGCTCAGTTGTGGCTTCAGTGTCCCATCTACGTGATACTTCTTAATGTTAGCTGTGGCTCTGAGCCACTCATGTTCACTTGCAGCCATCTGCAGAAAGCAGTTTGAAAATTCTCATCTTAACAGGCAACTAAAAGTGTTTCTCTGCAAAAGTTATAAAATAAGCTGGGCACGGTGACACATATCTGTAGTCCCAGCATCTAGGGAGGTTGATGCAGAAGGATTGCTTAAGCCCAGGAGTTCTAGGTTGTAGTGAGCTGATATCGTACTACAGAATGAGGCCTTGTCTCAAAATAAATAAATAAGTCCAGTAACTCATTGCCGTAATTATTGTTTTATGCAAACTCATGTTTTTAAAGTAGTTTAAAGAAAAAAGTAAGTAATACATGTATACAGTGTTTATATTTGCATCCAAGTTTACTATTTTGGGTATTCTTCATTTCCCTCTGCATGTTTTAGTCACCAACTAGAATTGTTCCCTTTCAATCTGAAGATCTCCTTTCAGTACATTTTTTAAGGTGTGTCCCTAGCAACAGATTCTTCTAGTTCTGTTTTTCTGGTAATATCTTCATTTGCCTTCATTAAAAAAAAAAGTATGGAGGTGTATTTTGCTTATCATATAATTCAACCATTACAATTGCACAACTTAAAGTATTTAATGTAAATCTATACTGTTATGCAACTATTACCATAAAACAATTTCGAACATTCTCATCACCCCAATAAGATCTATTGTGTCCCTTAATTACCTCACTTCTCAACCCAAGCTAAACACTAATCCACTCTCCATCTCCATAGAAATTCATCTACACATTTTATAAAAATGGTATTGTACAACGGTCCTCCTCTGTGCGGGCTCCTTCCCCAAGCACAATGCCTGTGCGATTTCTCTGTGTTGTACACACAGCAGCCATTTGTTCTGCACTTCGCTGAGCATCCGTACTGCAGAGATACACCATACTCTGTCCATCAACCCACCAGTCAATGACAGCTAGGACTGGGGTAACCCTGGTCACCGTGAACAATGCTGTTGAGAACATTTATATACAAATCTTTATGTGGATGTGTATTTTAATTTCTCCTGACTAAACATATCCAAGAGTGACACTACTGGGTTACATAATAAATTTATTTTTAGCTTTCTATGAAAAATGTCAAACAAATTTCTAAAGTGTACACGTCTGTCCACTTTTCTGCCAGAAGTGCATGAGGATTTTCACTGATCCACATCTCCACAAATAGTTGTGATAACTTTGTTTTTTAATTAATGTCATTCAAGCAGGTAGAAAATAGTATTCTGGTATGGTTCCTACTTGCACTTTCCCAATGACAAATGAAGGTCAGCACCTTTTCAAAGCCCATTAGCTACTCATCTGTCTGCTTTGGTGACATGTCTATACAAACCCACTGCCCAGTTTTTGATTGGGCTTTTTCGTATTTTGAAATTTCTTGAAACTTACTTTGAGGTGTAAGTTTCTTTGTATATTCTGGATGTGAATATTTTATCAGATACGAATTTTACAACAGTCTGTTCCTAAATTTTTATTAGCAGTATCTTTTGAACACAAAACTATTGAATTTTGATAAGATTCAATGTATTTATTTTTATGGCCCACGCTTTTAGATAAAGGGTTGAAGATTTTCTCCTATAGTATCTTTTAAAAGTAATATTATTTACTTTTAAGTCTATGATCCATTCTGAGTTAATTTTTGTATAAGGTTCTTTATTCATATACATATCCAATTGTTCCATCACCCTTTATTAAATTGGTATCATTACTGAAGGACATGACAGATTGCCTAGTTTATTTAGGCTGCTATAACAAAAATATCAGAGTGGTACACACATGGCAGTAACAATCTTGCATGTTCTTCACATGTACCCCAAAACTTAAAATGCAACAACAAATTAAATTAAAAGAAATATAGTGGAAAACAACAACAATAAATACTTAGTTCTTACAATTCTGGAGGCTAAGTCTAAGGTAAAAACACTGGCGTATTTGGTGACTGGTGAGGGCTCACTACCTGGTTCATAAACAACCCTCCTCTTCTCACTGTGTCATCACATGGCAGTAGGGCTGAAAGAGCTCTGTAGGGTCTGCTTATATGTATATATATGTGTGTATATACATATATGTGTGTGTGTATGTATACATATATATATACACATACATATTTATATATTTATTTATTTATTTATTTATTTTTGGAGACAGGATCTCACTCTGTTACCCAGGCTGGAGTGCAGTGGCATGATGTCAGCTCACTGCAACCTCTGCCTCCTGGGTTCAAGCAACTCACCTGCCTCAGGCTCCAGAGTAGCTAAGACTACAAGCACATGCCACCAGGTCCAGATAATTTTTGTATTTTTAGGAGAGGGTTTCACCATGTTGGCCAGTATGGTCTCAATCTCTTGACTTCACGATCTGCCTGCTGGCCTCAGCCTCCCAAAGTGTTGGGATTACAGGCATGAGCCACCTTGCTGGCCTGAGGTCTTGTTTATAAGGGCACTAATTCCATTTACAAGGATTCCACCCTCATGACATAATCACCTCCTAAAGACTCCACTTCCATCAGCATATCATAAAGCTTATCCATCATGATCAAGTCAGCTTTATCCCTGGGATTCAAGGCTGGTTCAACATATGCAAATCTATAAACATAATCCATCACATAACAGAACCAAAGACAAAAACCACATGATTATCTCAACAGAAGCGAAAAAGGCCTTCCACAAAATTCAGCAGCGCTTTATGCTCAAAACTCTCAATAAACTAGGTATCAATGGATCATATCTCAAAATAATAAGAGCTATTTATGACAAACCAACAGCCAATATCATACTGAATGGTCAAAAACTGGAAGCATTCCCTTTGAAAACTGGCAGAAGACAAGGATGCCCTCTCTTACCACTCCTATTCAACATAGTATTGGAAGTTCTGGCTAGGGCCATCAGGCAAGAGAAAGAAATAAAGTCTATTCAAATAGGAAGAGAGGATGTCACATTGTCCCTGTTTGCAGGTGACATGATTGTATATTTAGGAAACCCCATCTTCTCAGCCCAAAATCTCCTTAAGCTGATAAGCAACTTCAGCAAAGTCTCAGAATACAAAATCAATGTGCAAAAATTGCAAGCATTCCTATACACCAGTAACAGACAAATGGCCAAATCATGAGTGAACTACCATTCACAATTGCCACAAAGAGAATAAAATACCTAGGAATACAACTAAAAAGGGATGTGAAGGACCTCTTCAAGGAGAACTACAAACCACTGCTCAAGGAAATAAGAGAGGACACAAACAGATGGAAAAACATTCCATGCTCATGGTTAGGAAGAATCAGTATCATGAAAGTGGCCACACTGCCCAAAGTAATTTATAGATTCAATGTTATCCCCATCAAGCTACCAATGACTTTCTTCACAGAATTGGAAAAAAACACCTTAAACTTCATACGGAACCAAAAAAGAACCCAAATAGCCAAGACTACCTGACTTCAAACTATATTACAAGACTTCTGTAATTTAAACAGCATGGTACTGGTACCAAAACAGAGAAATAGACCAATGGAAAAGAATAGAGGCCTCAGAAAAAACTGCCACAAAACTACAACCATCTGATCTTTGACAAACGTGACAAAAACAAGCAATGGGGAAAGGATTCCCTATTTAATAAATGGTGTTGGGAAAACTGGCTGGCCATGTGCAGAAAGCTGAAACTGGTTCCCTTCCTTACACCTTTCACAAAAATTAACTCTAGAAGGATTAAAGATTTAAACATGAGATCTAACACCATAAAAAGTTTAGAAGAAAATCTAGTCAACACTATTCAGGACATAGGGATGGGCAAGGACTTCATGACTAAAACACCAAAAGAAATGGCACCAAAGGCCAAAATAGACAAATGGGAGCTAATTAAACTAAAGGGCTTCTGCACAGCAAAAGAAACTATCAATAGAGTGAACTGACAGTCAACAGAATGGAAAAGAATTGTTGCAATCTACCCATCTGACAAAGGGCTAATATCCAGAATCTACAGAGAACTTAAAAAATTTACAAGAAGAAAACAAACAACCCCATCAAAAAGTGGGCAAAGGATATGAACAGACACTTCAAAAGGTGACATTTATGCAGCAACAAACATGAAAAAAAGCTCATCATCACTGGTACTAGAGAGATGCAAATCAAACCACAGTGAGATACTACCTCAAGCCAGTTAGAATGGCGATCATTAAAAAATCAGGAGATAACAGATGCTGGAAAGGATGTGGAGAAATAGGAACACTTTTACACTGTTGTGGGAGTATAAATCAATTCAACCACTGTGGAAGACAGTGTGGTGATTCCTCAAGGATCTACAACTAGAGATACCACTTGACCCAGCAATCCCATTACTGGGTATATACTCAAAGGATTATAAATCATTCTATTATAAAGACACATGCACATGTATGTTTACTGCAGCACTGTTCACAATAGCAAAGACTTGGAACCAATTCAAATGCCCATAGACTGGATATAGAAAACATGGCACATACACACCATCAAATACTATGCAGCCATAAAAAAGGATGAGTTCATGTCCTTTGCAGGGACATGTATTCTCAACAAACTAACAGAAGAACGGAAAACCAAACATCATGTTCTCACTCATAAGTGGGTGTTGAACAATGAGAACACATGGACACAGGGAGGGAAACATCACACACGGGGGCCTGATGGGTAGGGGCTGGGGAGAAAAAGCAGGGGGTGGGGAGATTGCGGAGGAATAGCATTAAGAGAAATGTCTAATGAAGATGACTGGGTGATGAATGCAGCAAACCACCACCATGGCACGTGTATACCTACGTAGCAAACCTGCCAGATCTGCACATGTAACCCAGAACTTAAAGTACAATAAATTTTAAAAAACCAAAACAAACTTATATTTAAAAAAGCTTTTTAAAAACCCACCCACCTCTTTATACCAACACATTGGGGTTAGATTTTCAACATGTGAATTTTGGAGACACACAAATATTCAGTCCGTAACATAGGTTATAATAATTTTCTCTTGTTGCTGTAACAAATTACCACAAATTTAGTGATTTAAAGCTTCACAAATGTATTATTTTACACTTGTATAGGTAAGAAGTTTCATACAGGTCTCATTGGTCTAAATTCAAGGTTGTAAGCAGGGCCAAGTTCCTTCTACAGGCTCTAGCAAAGAATATTTTTTATTTCCATCCAAGATCTTAGAGGCTTTGGCTCATGGTCTGCTTTATCCATCTTTGAAGCCAAAACTGTTAAGTGACTTTTTCTGAGACCACATTGTTCTAACCTTCGTTTCTGTCCTCTTTTCCGCTTTTAAGGACCCTTGTGATTACATGAGCTCACTGTTTATATCGTTTATATCCAAGATAATTCCACTATTTTAAGGCCAGTTGATAAACTTAATTTTGTCTGTGCTTTTAGTTATGTTTTCCCATGTAGCATTACATATGAGGATCAAGGATTAGAGCATGTACAGTAGAGGTGATCTAACATGCACAGATATTTTTCTTTCAGCACTTGGATTATGTCATGTCACTGCTTTTTGGCCTCTATTGTTACCGACGAGAAGTCAGGCACTAATCATATTGATGCTCACCTGTATGCTATGAGACTATTAAGACTACTTTTTTTTTTCTTTTTTGCTTCTTTCAAGGTTTTCTCTTAGTCTTCACATTTCAACAGAATGATTGTGATGCATCTAGGTGTACATGTCTTTGTGTATAATCTACTTGGGTTTCTTAATGCTTTGCAGATATGTAAATTGATGCTTCCATGAACTTTGGAAAGTCTTAATTATTTCTCAAATATTTTTTCATTCTCTCTGATCTTAGTATACATGTGTTGGCAAATTGGATGTTATCTCATAGATCTCTGACACTCTGTTTATTGTTCTTTAATAGTTTTCTTTTAGTTCTTTTGACTGGATAATTTTACTGCTTTCATTCCCCAAATCAAAGCTGCAGTGAATTGCTTAAGTGAATATTTTATTTCGGTTATTGCAATTTTCAAATCTGGCAGTTTCATTTTTTCTTTTACATAATGTTCATCTGCAACTTGTGAATCTCTGCTCATTTATTGTTATCTTGTTTTTCTTTACTCCTCAAGCATGATTCCTTTATTTCTTTGAACATGTTTAAAACAGCCATTTTAAGCTCTTTTTCAACTAAATCTAACATTTTTAAATGAAACTTTAAAATATAGTTTATATTGACTTTTTCTACTTTCTCATGACAGTGTGAAGACTACTTTTAATTGACTTTTTTTCTTTTCATATTGGCCACACTTTTCTGTTTTCATTTTTGTTTTGCATCTCTTCTTGGTTTGTTGAAAACTAGATATTTTAAACATTATACTCTTGCAATTCCAGTTTCTAATCGTTTCTCATAAAGATTGTTGCTGCTGTTTTTGTTTTCCTTTTTTGCTTTTTAGTATGTTTTCTTTTGTTTTATAACTTGCCTAGATTAATCCTTTGACATCTGTTTCCACTGTGGTGTGCAGCCACTAACACTATCTCTGCTCAATTTATAGATATATTCTTGTTTTTATTTTTGGACCTGGCTTCTTAGAGGTCACTGCTGTGCTTCCAGTGGCACTCGATGACTGTATAGAGGGTATGCTCAACCAACACAGTGCAAGATTTACTCCTTCTGTTGATCTATATGTTGGTAGGATAACACATTAAAAATTCAGACCATTTTTAAGTGTATCCTTTCCGTTCATGCTGGTATTTTGTGCACACATCTGAAAAACTGGCCAGGAACTCCTTGTCTCAACCACAACCACAGAATAAAGACTTTTTGATTCTCCACGTGTACCCCTATCTGACATCGTAACTTTGAGCAGCATTGTTCCTGCCTATTGGTCACCTATGCTCCAAATTAAGTTATGTACTTGCAATGATGGCAGTGAAAATAATGGATCTCATAGCCTGCCCTTTGCAGGCAGGTGTTAAAAGAAATACTTTAGACAAATTAAATTTAACAGCATTTATATGAGCAAAGAAATGATCAATGAGTTTGATAGCACACTAAATCGGTAAAGGTCTAGAGAGCTCCACTCTGCAAAGTGGACGGGCAGTATTTACAGTAAGAAAAAGGAAGTGGCTCATTGTTCAACTCCCACTTATGATTGAGAACATGCAGTGTTTGGTTTTCTATTCCTCTGTTTGTTTGCTGAGAATGATGGCTTCCAGCTTCACCCATGTTCCTGCAAAGGACATGATCTTTTTTTTTTTAATGGTTGCAGAGTATTCCATGGGGTATATGTGCCACATTTTCCTTATCCAGTCTATCATTGATGAGCATTTGGGTTGATGAGAACAAATGGACACAGGGAGGGGAACAACACACACTTAGGCCTGTCAGGAGGTTGGAGGAATGGAGAGGTAGAGCATTAGGACAAATACCTAATGCATGTGGGGCTTAAAACCTAGATGATAGGTTAACAGGTGCAGCAAACCACCATGGCACATGTATACCTATGTAACCTGTACATTTTGCACTTGTATTCCAGAACTTAAAGTAAAATTTTTAAAATTTGTTTTTACAAAAAGGAAACAAAAAGGAAGTGGCATATAGAAGTAGCCTGGCTTGTCATAGCTTAGCATTTACTTTAGGTGAACATGTCTGAGAATTTTACAGCCTGTGATTGGCTGAAAGCTCAGCTGCTACGATTGAGACTCAGTTGCTTGTTATTCTCAAGTTACGTTGTAGAATGTTTACCTATTGAGTTAGGCTACCATTCACTACAAATGGAGGCCACGTTAAGCCAAAATTCAATCAAACAATTTCCCCCCTTTTAGGCAGCCTCTCAATTTTGCAAGATCGACCAAAACCTTGGGCACTGACACCAGTTTCTGCCACTATCATATTTAACTTGTTTAATCTCACTAGGAAATTCACAATTCACAATGTCAAATTAGTTAAATGATGTTTTATGCTTCGTTCATGTTATTCTAATCATAATGAGATCGTCTGATGTTCAAAGGATGACCACACACAAGCATTTAGGATTCTTGAGGGGATACAACACGTCAGGAAGACTATTATGATGACTATTAACTGGAAGATAATACCCAGAAACTCAAGTGCATCCCTTAACAAAAGACTTCATGACCCAAACTGAAAGAAAATAATAATAATTTAGTAAATAAATACAATTCTATAATATTTATGTCCCACTGATCACGCTCTTTGTTTCGGGCATGATGGCAATTAAGGACTATACTTTGCTGTAAAATGGCCTGATTTTAGAAGGTACCAATTTTTCGTCATTGCCCTAGTAACACAAGGTATAGTAACCTGGAGACCCACTAAGAGATGAAAATTAGCAAACTTTGGAAGCGTCAACCTTGTCATCCCCCATTTAGGATGCTTGCAAGGCAGTTACCATCTGCTCTCATACACATATCATGTGTTTCTTTCCCATAAAAATTTCCTCAATGTATTTGGTGACAGTGTTTAGAGAAATAGCAGCAGCAGTCACCTTTGAAATAAAACTTCTTGTAGTAGTAAAATCAAGGGAAAGGTAAGTGCAAATTCAAATTCAGTTTTGTTCAAAACCATACACAAAACCCCAACATGAGCTAGAAGATATCTAAAGCTGTGTGATTTTCCATTAAGTGATTTTGTTGAGCACAAATGTTCTCATTCATCTTTAAGAGAGGGGCTTCTACCCATCTAAACTCTGGCAGATCTGATTTGCTAGAAAATCTAAGATTTTCCCCAATTTATAGATTAGCTTGAAATTTGAATTTGATTGCAGCCATCACTTTACCTTCATGAAGATTGAGCCCCAAAATCTCCATTGAAATCTTTACTCAGTGGACACTGACTTATCTTTTTCGATTTCAAGGTTTATACTAATTTTGGGTTACTGACCACTTTCACCTCTGATTACGAGAGGTATTACTAAGACGTTCAGAGAAAGCGGTTCAGAAGGCAGGAGTGAGCCAGGTCAAATAGGAAGATCTAAGCCAGTGAGTAGGCATAAAAGAATAAGCAGATTCTCTGCATACTCGATATAGGCCCTCGGGAGCTGGAAAAGAGGGCCATCTAGTGGGGTTTGAATAGAGGTCAATTAAATTCATCCACACATACATGTCTGCAGAGCTTCTGAACAAGGTCTAGTGGGAACTTACTTTTTTGCGGTCTTTTTTGTAGCCGACTGAAAGGGTCAATAGCCACATTCAGAGACCTTACTCGATTTAAATAAGTAACATTATACAACCAATTATGCATAATCTCATAGGTAATCTTCAAGTCTTGATTACATGATGTCTGAAAGATACATTTTGCTGCCATCACTAGTACAGATTTTCTGTTCTATGGCAATTAGAATATTAATTGGAAAGGTAAGGGTACTATTTTCAGTGAATTTTAAAAGACAATTAGCAATGATGTCTAGAATATCAAGGATAACTTTTCACCCTACTTTTGCAGATTCAAGGTGACTCGGACTCTCATTGGAAACACAGAGAGGTAATGCCATTCATTAGTAAAATGTTTCCTGATTTGGGGACATTAACCCACAAATTCAACGAAGTCTCCAGTTTATCATTAGAGCATAAGCCTTAGCTAAAGCCATGCACTGGTTATAGTCCCATGCATTTTCTTGTAAGGAAAGGGAAGGGATTAGAACAACAAAAACAGGGAAAGAAGGAATGAAGGTATGACTGCCATGATGGAAGAGAAATCTTGATGTGTGATCTTGGGAAGCTGTCAATACCTAGGATGTCATCTGCTTCTGACGAAAAACTTTCCTGGTTGGTCTTACTTTAGGGTATAAAATAGGCATATCGTTTAGGAATCTGGAGCAGCTATTTTGAGATCAGAGATGCAGAATTAAGTCTCCAGGCCTTAGAGTTTTGCTGCAGAGAAGAACTTGATATGGTCTCTTCAAACAGAGCTCAGGAGAGTCTTTACCTGGTGTTGTTTCCTAAAGATCTAATATCTGGGTTTTAGATCTGGTCATCATCAGTAGATGGTCACAAAAATGTTCTTTTACTTTGTGGAAATATGCTCTGGTGTAATGCATTAAAGCTTTGAACTACTGAATTGTGGCAAAGTTTTTAAGTGTGGGAAACATGTAAGGTTCTATGATTAGGGGTACAGGCCTTCCAGTAACTACTTCAGAAATGGTCAACCTACGTTTTGCAGTGAGAGCGGATCTGATTGCCATCAATCAACAATATCTTTACCCAAGGCAAGTCAATCAATTCAGTTAACTCTGCTTAATGCCCTTGCATTTATAAAACTTATTTAACTCTTTTACAACCTTTCCAGTGAAACAAGTAACTCCATCACTGGAAATTTTATGAGGAAAGTGTGTCCCACAAGGAAAAAACATTTTCTGATAACTTTTTAGCTACTATTATAGCATCAGCCTTTTGCATGGGAGGGCTTCCATACAACCAGAAAACACGCATGAAAGATGGCAGTTGAATACAAAGCATTCACATAGCCCAGCAGGTACTGAAAATACATCACCGGAGATTTTTGTCGTCTTAGCAGAATTACAGATTTGATAATCCAAACGTTGGTGATAAATTATTTTAGTTAACTTAGAATAGTCCACCAATTTTTTGCATAATTTAGGTCATTTTATCTCTACCATGATGAGTCACTGAGTGAAGAGCATTTGTTAACAGAAAGTTTAAGAGTTCAGAAAGGACAAAATAATCATTCCTCCTCTCCATGAATCCATGTTTAACATTAGAATTATGTCCTCATAAACACTAATTTTTTTCCTTTTCAGGTGTATACCACTGTTTCTTATAACATTATTATAAGTAATTTGAATTGATACATTCTTATGGAGTTCATTCAAATGCGAAATTATTTCTTAGGTATTTAATTAATTCTTATTCTGCTTGATGTTGGGTTAGCAATTTCATAGATAATCAGTTTCCTCTTTAGAGATCTAGAAATTCTTACTAAGTCTAATTATAAAACCTTAAAGTTATTAGACACTTTTACTTGTTATCATTCCTTCTATGAATTTCTTTGAAGATAAAGCACTTTAGGTTTATAGCTACTCAAGAAAGTATTAGAATAAGCAAATAAGCATCTGTTAATTATGACATTTAAAATAGCTGTAATTTAAGATCTGATGAGAATTATTATTATAATGATGCAACTGACAAGGAAGTTTGGTTAGTTCTGCAGCATACAACATTTTAAGATAATCACCAGAATGATGACTGACGATGATACACCAGAACTATTTCCTACAATTTCTGAAATACATATTAATAACACATCCAAACAAATATAACATGAAGGTTTAGCCTTACTTATTAATAATGTTTCCCACATAATTTAATATATCCAATAAGCCCAATCAGTTTAATGTATCTCTTTTATAGGAAAACACATCAAAGGGCTCATCTAAAAATCTCCTAAAGTTAATTTGAGCTCAAGAAAAATATGTAATTTAGAATTTGATTTTTGGAAAGTTTATCAAACAGTTAAAACACCTGACAAAATAGAATCTCAGGTTACTGCGAACAGCAGGAATTAATTTAACCAAGGTCATGATAATTAAGTCTGCAAAAGGAAATAAATTAACAGTTGAAGAAAACTTAGCTCTTTTAATAAAGAGGACTCAGTTTTTCTAAGTAAATAAAAATATAATAAAAACAATATAAAGCACAGGAAATTAACTTGGTAAAACATAAAATCTTTGTTTTCTAGGTCAATTATCTAGCAAGCAAACGTTTTACAATTTTCTACTGAGAGTAGACTAATACTCTAAGAAATCACGTTGTTTTAATAAAGAGAACCAAATTCTACTTTTGCATCAGCATACTTTTAATATTAATGTCCATTTTTTAGAAAAACTTATAATTCCCATCTAATCGTAGCCAGCTTGATCACACATAAAACTTCTTTCACAAGATTTATTTTCCACACACCTTTTGCAACTTTCACATCCATTCAATTTTTGTCCTATATGTTTTCTCTTCACATTTTGAAACAATATGTCATTCTGTTTTAGAATAAAAATTACCCCTTTTTTCTTGCCAAAACAAAACCTCCTCATACTCTACAGCTTCTCCTCACTAAGAGCACATCTTAACTTCCTTGAATACTGGTGCATAGAGTTGTTTTCCTTATTCCATTTCTAGTAATTTTAGGTACATGTAGTAGTTAGAAATCATAATTCTAAGTGCAAGCAATTGGGAACTCTCTGTCACAGCAACAACCTATAGATTGGCAAATATATGAATAATTATTTCCAGAAGCATGTGGTTTATCATAGCACAGTTTGTCAATGTGGAAAATAACCTATCTACTAATGGTTCCAAAACTTTCTAATGTCTCTGTAATAAGGAACTGAAGACAAGGCAAAATTTCATCTCTATCCTCTTAGGTGTTTTTGGTTTGCTTGTTGGTTTGTTGGTTTGGGCTAGGACTGAGAGTTAAAATCTTGTTTGTAAAGATTACCCTCAGCCTCAGCTTTTCATTCTTGACAAGAACATTAAAACCTCTGATATTGAAAAGACATATTTACATGGAAAATTACATCTCTTTAACTCAATTATTTTTAGCAATTATGTTTGGATTCCTCATAAAAATAAGATACCAAGTCATCAGTAGACAAACATACATATCTTACATACAGATATATGAACAAATAGAAACAGATCTTACAGCTTTCACTCTAATGTTTTAGCCATGTTCCAGTTACAATAATGCAAGCTACTAATTTTTGTATATAGAGTTATCTAATGTCCCAGAAAGTGGCATCCCCGACTCTTTAAATTTGAAAAAACGAATTCTCAAATTGGACATACCTGATGCCTCTAACTGGATATAATCTAGTTAGTTCTTGTATCCAGTTCAATCCTAGACCAAGTCCAGTAAATATTGATCAAATAAAGTCAGAGAGCTCAAAACACAAATTTATAAGCTCAAATCCAGGAGAGAACTCACTCATTACCTCAGTTTCTGTGAGAAATAAATAGAAACAATGAGCCCTAATGAGTACCTGCTGGTTACTTGGTGCTCCTGGGAGTCACTGGAGTCCCATTTTGAATACCACTTCTGACAGCAATCTGTTAAAAAAAAAAAAAAACTTTATGTTTGTTCATTTATAGTCTGTTGTGTCAGAAACGGATTGCAACCCCTGCTTTTTTCTGTTTTCGATTTGCTTGGTAAATTTCCTCCATCCCTTTATTTTGAGCTTATGTGTATCTTTGCACATGAGATGAGTCTTTTAAAGATAGCATACTGATGGGTCTTGGCTCTTTATCCAGCTTGCCATTCTGTGTCATTTAATTGGGGCATTTAGCACATTTTCATTTAAGGTTAGTATTGTTATGGGTGGTTTTGATCCCGTCATCTTGATGCTAGATGGTTATTTTGTAATTTCCTAAGTGACAGAAGCAACGAAGGTAAAAGAGCCATCTTTCATTATTTATAAGAAGTCCATTCAACCACACCTGAGTTTGTGTTAATGAGGTAGTATTTGGAAATACCCAAGATAATCACAGGTTGCTGGGACTTGGTTGCGAGATAAATCAACTATGTGACTAGATAACTGAAAATTTCAGTACCAACAGGCCTTTGTGGCAAAGAGATGGACTAACAGTTGAGTTGATAACCAATAGCCAATAATTTAATCAATCAAGTATGCATACATAATAAAGCCTCCAAAATGCCCTAAAATAAAAGGATTTGTGGAGCTTCTGGGTTACTAAGAACTAGAAGATGGTGCACCCAGAGAGGGCATGGAAGGTCTGTGTCCTTTCTTCATATGGATCTATGTTTCTTTTCCATATGACTGTCCGCTATGTTATATCCTTTGATAATATATGGGTAATAGAAAGTAAAGCACTTTTCTGAGTTCTGTGAGCCACACTAGCCAATGACTAAACCTGAAGAGGGGACTGTTAAAACCTCTGATTTATACTCATTCATTCAGAAACACAAGTAACAAACTGGACTTGTGATTATCATCTGAAGTGGAGGGCAATCTTATAGGGCTGAAGCCTTAACCTGTGGGATCTGAGGTTATCTCAAAAGAGATAATGTCAAAACTCAGTTAAATTGTTGGGCATCTGGTGCCATAAAATTGTTCCATCTAAGGAAAAATACCTATGTATCTGGTCACAGAAATATCCTGCACTGAATATGAATATAGAAAAAAACAGTTTGTGGATTTTTTCTATACAATGATAGTTATTAAGAATTATTTAAATATTTTAATTATGAAATCACTAAATACATGAGATTATCAAAGAACAAAAGCTATAATATTTTGTAAATATATGTAGATAAATATTTTATGATCATGATTACTCATTTATGGTTTAAGAAATGAATCTGAACAAACCAAGAGTATTAAAAAATCTCCTTGCCTAATATTTGTGAAATGCCTGCAAAAACATTAAGCATAGTAACTATCACAGTCTCAGTCTACACTTGTTCTAAAAATCCTCGCTAATACATTCAGTGACATAAAAGGAAAAAAAAATTTTTTAATTTCAGAGAAGCATAAACTATCCTTATTTCAAAATAATACAACTCTTCACAAAGAAAGTCCAGCAGGCTTAAAATAAAAATCTTCAGAATTTATGACAAATTTTAGAACACACATTTGCTAGACATGAGGTCACTAGACAATAAAACATTTATACTGAAATCAATAGTGTTCCTTTATATCAACAACAATCAAAGAGAAACAATAATTTATTAAAGATAATATTTTTAATAATAACAAAACTTGTTAGAAATCTAGTAAAAAATCTTAAGACCAGAGTGCTAGTGTTACAGGGGAAAGAAACAAAGAAGGAGCTTATAAAGAGATCATCTTTCAAAGTATGTCAGAATATGGACCCGAATACTCACCAGTTGAAGACAGAAAAAAGAAAATGTGTTTCATATACACCACGGAAAACTATGCAGTCATAAAAAGAATGAGATAATGTTCTTTGCAGCAACATGGATGGAGCTAGAGACCAAGATCCTTAGCAAACTAATGATGAAACAGAAAACCAAATACCACGTGTTCTCACTTATAAGTGGGAGCTAAATAGCGAGAACACATGGACACAAATATGGGAACAAAAGACACTAGGGTCTACATAAGAGGGTTTAGGATAGGAGGAAGGAAAGAATAAAAAAAAATACCAGTTGAGTGCTATGCTTATTACCTGGGTGATAGAATAATCTGAACACCAAACCCCTAGGACACAAGTTAACCTACAAACAAACTTGAACATCTACCCCTGAACATAAAAGCTAAAATAAATAAACAAATAAACAAATAAATCTTATTTGAATCAGAAAAATATGTTACAACAGGTATACAATCAGCAGAAAGATATCTGCTTATTAACAGAGCATGGAGAGTTATTATTGATAGAAAAATAGAAAATTTATTCATGTTATTAATTTAAAAATCTGTTCCAAACATGTAATATTGTTAGGTTTAAAATCAAATTGTTGGAGGAGGATCCATGATGGTCCTCCTCCATCTTTAATATTGTCTTTAATATTAAAGACAATATTAAAATATTATCTTTAATAAATTATTGTTTCTCTTTGATTGTTGTTGATATAAAGGAACACTATTGATTTCAGTATAAATGTTTTATTGTCTAGTGACCTCATGTCTAGCAAATGTGTGTTCTAAAATTTGTCATAAATTCTGAAGATTTTTATTTTAAGTAGTAACAGCTCTGGAGCGCAGTTCCCAGAAAGAACACAGAAGGGAATCTATGAAAAAAGGCAGCAGCACATCAGGAACTTTTAAATAAAGCCTGACCTTCCTAAGACAGAGGACCTGGAAAAGAGGCGGTTATAAGTACTGCTGCAGCAGACTTAAACATGCCATCCCATCAGCTCTGCATAGAATAACAGAGCTCCCAGCACAGCACTTGAGCTCCTATAAGGGACAGATCATCTCCTTAAGCACCTCCCTGACCCCCATATACCCAAAGAGACACCTCATAAAGGAGAGCTCAGGCTGACATCAGGCAAGTACCCTTCCGGGACAAAGATAACAGAAGAAGAAATCAGCAGCAACCCTTACTGTTCTGCAGGCCCTGAGGGTGATCCCCAGGCAAGCAGGGTCTGGGGCAGACCTCCAGCAGTCCTACAGCAGAGGGGCCTGACTGTTAGAAGGAAAACTAAGAAACAGAAAGAAATAACTTCAACATCAACAAAAAAGGATGCCCACTCAGACATCCCATCCAAAAGTCACCAATTACAAAGACCAAAGGTAAATAGAGCCACTAAAATGGGAAGAAACCAGCACAAAAAGGATGAAAATACCAAAAACGTCTCTCCTCCTCCAAGGATGACAACTCCTCACGAGCTAAGGATCAAAGATGGATGGAGAAAGAATTCAATGATTGACAGAAAAAAGCTTCAGAAGGTGGGTAATAACAAACTTCTCAGAGCTAAAAGAACACGTGCTAACCCAATGCAAAGAAACTAAGAACCATGAGAAAAGGGTTGATGAAATGCTAACTAGAATAACAGCTTAGAGAAGAATATAAATGACTTGATGGAGCTGAAAAACACAGCATGAAACCCTTGTGAGGCATATACATGTTTCAATATCTGAATCGACCAAGCAGAAGAAAGGATATCAGAGATTGAAGATCAATTCAAGGAAATAAGACAAGAAGGCAAGATTAGAGAGAAAAGAGTGAAAAGAAAGGAACAAAGTCTCCAAGAAATATGGGATTATGTGAAAAAACCTAATCTTCGTTTAATAGGTGTACCTGAATGTGATGGAGAGAATGAATCCAAACTGGAAAACACTCTTCAGGATACTATCCAGGAGAACTTCCCCAACATAGCAAGCCAGGCCAAGGTTCAAGTACAGGAAATACAGAGAACACCACAAAGATATTCCTCAAGAGTAGCAACCTCAAGGCACATAATTTTCATTCACCAGGGTTTGAATGAAGGAAAAATTTCTTAGGACAGCCAGAGAGAAAGGTTGGGTTACCCACCAAGGGATGCCCATCAGACTCACAGCAGATCACATGGCAGAAACCCTACAAGCCAGAATAGAGTGGGGGCCAATATTCAACACACTTAAAGAAAAGGACTTCCAACCTAGAATTTCATATCCAGCCAAATAAAGCTTCATAGTGAAGGAGAAAGAAAATCCTTTACGGACAAGAAATTGCTGAGAGATTTTGTCATCACCAGGTCTGCCCTACAAGAGCTCCCGAAAGAAGCACTAAACAAGGAAAGGAACAACCAGTACCAGCCACTCCAAAAACATACTAAATGGTGAACACCACTGACAAAACGAAGAAAATGCGTCAACTAACAGGCATATCATCCAGCTAGCATTAAAATGGCAGATCAAATTCACAAATAATGGTATTAACCTTAAATGTAAAGGGGCTAAATGCCCCAATCAAAAGACAGAGACTGGTAAATTGGATAAAAAGTCAAGAACCATTGGTGTGCTGTATTCAAGAAACCATCTCACATGCAAGGACACATATAGGCTCAAAATAAAGGGATGGAGGAAGATTTATCAAGCAAATGGAGAGCAAAAAAAAGCAGATGTTGCAATCCTAGTCTCTGATAAAATGGACTTTAAACCACCAAAAATCGAAAGAGACAAAGAAGGGTATTACATAATGGTAAAAGGATCAATGCAACAAGAAGAGCTAATGATACTAAATATATATGCACCCAATAAAGGAGCACCCAGGTACATAAAGCAAGTTATTAATGACCTACAAAGACACTTAGACTCACACACAATAATAGTGGGAGACTTTAACACTCCACTGTCAATGTTAGACAGATTAATAAGACAGAAAACAAACAGGGATATCCAGGACTTGAACTCAGAACTGGACCAAGCAGACCTAATAGACATGTACAGAAATATTCATCTCAAATCCACAGAATACACATAATACACATTCTTCTCAGCATCACATTGCACCTATTCCAAAACTGACCATATAATTGGAAGTAAATCACAACTTCGCAAATGCAAAAGAACAAAACTCATAACAGTCTTTCAGACCACAGGGCAACCAATTTGGAACTCAGGATTAAAAAAAAAACTAACTCAGAACCACAAAACTTCATGGAAACTAAACAACTGGATCCTGAACATCAACTGGATAAACAATGAAATGAAGGCAGAAATAAAGATGTTCTTTGAAACAACAAGAACGAAGACACAACGTGCCAGAATCTCTGGGATACATTAAAAGTAGTGTCTAGAGGAAAATTTATGGCAATAAATGCCCATATGAGAAGCAAGGAAAGATCTAAAATCAACACCCTATCATCAAAATTGAAAGAGCTAGAAGAGCAAGATCAAAAAATACCTCAAAAGTTAGCAGAGGACAAGAAATAACTAAGATCAGAGTAGAACTGAAGTAGATAGAGACACAAAATATCAATAAATCCAGGAGCTGGTGTTTTGAAAAGATCAACAAAACAGACCACTAGCCAGATTGATTAAAAAGAAAGGGGAGAAGAATCAAATACATGCAATAAAAAATGATAAAGGGGGCATCACCACTGATTCCACAGAAATACAAAATATCATCAGAGACTACTACAGACAACTCTATGCACATAAACCAGTAAACCTGGAAGAAATGGATAAATTCCTAGACACTTGCACCATCCCAAGTCTAAACCAGGAGAAAGTTGAAATCTTGAACAGACCAATAACAAGGGCTGAAGTTGAGGCAGCAATTAATAGCCTACCAACCAAAAAAAGTGCAGGTCCAGATGGGTTCACAGCCGAATTATACCAGATGTACAAAGAGGAGGTGGTACCACTCCTTCTGAAACTATTCCAAACAATACAAAAACAGGGAATCTTTCCCAAATCATCTTATGAGACCAACATCATCCTGATATGAAAACCCAGCAGAAACTCAACAAGAAAAGAAAACTTCAGGCCAATATCCATGATGAACATCGATGCAAAAATCTTCAAGGAAATACTGGCAAACCGATAGCAACAGCACATCAAAAAGCTAATCCATCACAATCAAGTAGGCTTCATCCCAGGGATGCAAGTCAGGTTCAACATATGGAAGTCTATAAATATAATCCACCACATAAATAGAACCAAAGACAAAAACCACATGATTATCTCAATAGATGCAAAGAAGGAATTCAACAAAATTCAATAGCCCTTTATGCTAAAGACTCTCATTAAACTAGATATTGAAGGAACATATCTCAAAATAATAAAAGCTATTTACGACAAACCTACAGCCAATATCATACTGAATGGGCAAAAATTGGAAGCATTTCCTTTGAAATCTGAAACTAGGCAAGGATGCCCTCTCTCACCACTCCTATTCAATATAGTATTGGAAGTTCTAGCCAGAGCAATTAGGTAAGAAAAAAAAATAAAGGATATTCAATTAGGAAAAGTGGAAGTCAAATTGTCTCTATTAGCAGATGAAATGATTGCATATTTAGAAGACCCTTTCATCTCAGCCCAAAATATCCTTAAACTGATAATCAACTTCAGCAAAGTCTCAGCATATAAAATCAATGTGGAGAAACCACAAGCATTTTTATACACCAGTAACAGACAACAAGAGAGCCAAAACATGAGCAAACTTCCATTCAGAATTACTGCAAAGAGAATAAAATACCTAGGAATACAACTAACAAAGGATGTAAAGGACCTCTTCAAGGAGAATTACAAACCACTACTCAAATAAATAAGAGAGGACACAAACAGATGGAGAAACATTCCATGCTTATGGTTAGGAAGAATAAATATTGTGAAAATGGCCATACTGCCCAAAGTAATTTATGGATTCAATGCTATCCCTATCAAGCTACCAATGGCCTTTTTCACAGAACTGGAAAAAGTCACTTTAAACTTCATATGGATCCAAAAGAGAGCCTGCATAGCCAAGACAATCCTAAGCAAAAAAAAAAAAAAAAAAAAAACAAAGCTGGCGGCATCAGGCTACCTGATTTCAAACTATACTACAAGTCTACAGTAATCAAAACAGCATGGTACTGGTACCAAAACAGAGATATAGACCAATGGAACAGATCAGAGATGATGGAGGGAATGCCACACATCTACAACCATCTGATCTTTGACAAACCAGACAAAAACAAGCAATGGGGAACGGATTCCCTGTTTAATAAATAGTGTTGGAAAAACTGGCTAGCCATGTGCAGAAAGCAGAAATGGGACCCCTTCCTGACACCTTACACTAAAATTAACTCCAGATGGATTAAAGACTTAAACATAAGACCTAACACCATAAAAACCCTGGAAGAAAACCTAGGAAAAATCGTTCAGGACATAGACATAGGCAAGTACTTAATGACTAAAACACGAAAATCATTGGCAACAAAAGCCAAAATAGACAAATGGGACCTATTCAAACTCCAGAGCTTCTGTACAGCAAAAGAAACAATCACTAGAGTGAACCAGCAACCAACAGAATGGGAAAAAATTTTTGCCAGTCTACCCATTAGACAAAGGGCTAACATCCAGAACCTACAAAGAACTAAAACAGATTTACAAGAAAAAAACAAGCCCATCCAAAAGTGGCTGATGGATATGAACATATACTTTTCAAAAGAAGACATATATGAGCCCAAGAAACATATGAAAAAATGCTCATCATCACTGGTCATTAGAGAAATGCAAATCAAAACCACATTGAGATACCATCTCACGCCAGTTAGAATGGCCATCATTAAAAAATCTGGTGACAACAGATGCTGGAGAGGATGTGGAGAAATAGGAACACTTTTACACTGCTGGTGGGAGTGTAAATTAGTTCAACCATTGTGGAAGACAGTGTGGTAATTCCTCCTGGACCTAGAAATAGAAATTCCATTTGACCCAGCAATCCCATTACTGGGTATATATCCAAAGGGTTATAAATCTTTCTATTATAAAGACACATACACAAGTGTATCTTCATTGCAGCACTGTTCACAATAGCAAAGACCTGGACCCAACCCAAATGCCAATCGATGATAGACTGGACAAGGAAAATGTGGCATATATAGACCATGGAATACTATGCAGCCATAAAAAATGATGAGTTTGTGTCCTTTGTAGGGACATGGATGAATCTGGAAGCCAGCATTCTCAGTAAACTGACACAAGAACAGAAAATCAAACACTGCATGTTCTAACTCATAGGTAGGTGATGAACAATGAGAACACATGGACACAGGGAGGGGAGCATCACACACTGGGGTCTGTTGGTGGGGGCCAAGGGACGAATAGTGGGGTGGTGGGGAGGTCAGGGAGGGATAACATGGGAAGAAATGCCAGATGTAGGTGACGGGAGGATGGAGGCAGCAAAACACGTTGCCATGTGTGTACCTAGGCAACAATCCTGCATGATCTGCATGAGTACTCCAGAACCTAAAGTACAATTAAAAAAAGAAGAAGAAGAAGGAGAAGAAGAAAAGTCTTTGTATTGTTAATCCATAAAACTAATCTTTGTTCATCAGAGAAATAAAAAGAAATACAGCAAAAAAAATTAGTTGCTTAAAAAATATCAAAAAATTAAAGCTAAAAATAATATCAAATGATTTATTAACCTTGATCACAAAATAATAACTTATTTGGAATATATTAACCAACTTCACCATAGTGATGTTCACAAGGAACATCAAGAAAGTAAGTATTACTGGTAATTTAGTATATCTCAAAAAATTCTCACTCACAATGTAACTTTTGGTATGATTATGGAGTAGATTTGACATGCAAACATGTTTAAAAGAGTTTAAGTTCCATTTTTATTCTTAAAATAATAGGCAATATAAACTTAAGACAAATTTTATTCTGTACTGTTATATTTTTAACAATCTGATTCATTTTTTAAAATACAATAGGGAAAATGAGGCAGTTTTTAATAGTTAGAAAATGAAGCTTCCTTCCAAAACTGAGTATATATGACAAAGAAAAATGAAAAATGTACCCCTAGCTTTTGCTCTTTAAGTGAAAAGAGTAATTGAAAGAAAATACTGCTTATAAACTAATTACATACTTTTCTAAGATACCATTTTTTAAAAAGTATAAGACCCATCTGGCTTGACATTTGCAAAATTCCTATAATTAAAGGGAAGGAAATAAACAGAGTGGAAGTTATTTGAGGTTTTGGTACACTTTACTAACTTTTCTATGCTTCAACTATAGGAGTCTATAGAAATTATACTTTGCTGAAAGTTAAGGTGCAAAACTTTATGGGCCAAATGATGATTACTCGACTTTTAGCCTGCCTAACACAACTGTGGTTTCTTCCATTGCTATCAACCTGACTATATTTATCTCTCTTTTAGCTCAATGAGTCAAACATGGCTAAAGTCAAACAACTGTATATCTTTAACCATTAAACTGCAAATAGAACTATTTTAGCTAATTTAATCTGAATCATTATTTCATTTGAAATATGTTTTAACTGACAAAATATATATTTCACGTGCTACCCTAGGGGCTAATATATAGCATGGATGGATACAGTGAGATTCTTGCTTTCATGAAGTATATTTGATAGTTCTTTCAAAGTTGTGGCACAAAGCACAGAAAGAGAAGCTCAAATTCCAGGATCAAGCCAAAATAGAGGTTTTTAGCACCTTCCTTCTGTCTCAGAAGAGATATATAATTGTCCTCCTAATTTTTCATTTAGTTTAAGCCAGTTAATGCACTGAAATCATTCAAAAAAAGGTGAGTTCACATTCTCCTTGTCGTTGGAGTTAAAAGAATGACAAACAGGCCAGAGATTTTTGTCTCCTTCTGGCAAACCATAGAAATCCATGTGTGTAGTTTATGAATCACATACAGCATTATTTTAAGTTTTAGGTAAGAGATGCTTATGCAGTTTTTATATATGCCTGATAATATTTTAGATATGTTAAAAATATTGGCCCATTTAAATCTTTTAAAAACACTATAAAGTAGACATGGTTACTGTAAGAATTTTATATACAAAAATACGCAGGCACAGAGATGTTAGTGCTTTGGCTGAGGACACACTGCCAACATGCAGCAGTGCTAGGATTTGAATCTACACAATTGGACTCCAGAGTCCACATTCTTGACCACTACAAATGCTACCTATTTAAATGCTACATTTTCAAGGAGCTGTTTCGTGGAACCTCACGTGAACTTCTTGAGGAAATATCAAAGACTTTTTTTTTTTTAAGTTACTGGGAAAGAGCCAATTTTTATAATACCTCAAAATTTGCCAAACTGGTAGACAGACCATATTGAGCAAAACTAATTCTGCAGCTGTACTTTCTAACTAAAAATGCCATGTGATTCTTTCTTCTGCAAGCCGTGGGAATATGTATTTAATAGTTTACTGAGTCTTGGCAGGCCTTGAAAGGCTGTCAAAAACAAAGTATTTACATTCAGAAAAGCAGAGGGAGAACCGCTACAAATAAGTCCTTACATAAAACCAACAAGAACACTGGTGGAAAGTGGTCAAAATTAACTTTTTGAAACTTTTGAAATTAATCAATGGTTTGCAACAACCTCAGGGATATTTATTCAAGAAAAGTTGCTGAACCAAGGTAACAACAGTGGAGTTTATGATTTTACCTATTCCCATTCCCAACTCCCTAATTCTATAGTTTCCTGAAAAACTGGTAGCTGCCAATTAAAAAGGAAAATAGATTGCAAACACTAATCTGAAAAACATTAGTATTACAGGCACTGGAAGGAGTAGATGCGTTTGGACTTCCTAAAGAAGGCCTATTCACAGAGTATTGTTATTATGTGACTCATTCTCACAGCTCCTTGGAAAAGCTTCATTTGCCAGATGTTATTATTTGACCTGATTTGGAGCTTACTCCATGGGAAAATCCTATTCTCAGGGAATTTGTTGAAAGATTCAAAGGCAGTTGTTTAACATCTCAACTTCTAAAGCTGAAAATACTAGTTGGTACAAACAAGAGCATAGCCAAGACATTAAAGGAAGATCAGTGGAAAAAGATATCCATGAGAGGCTTTGAAAAGTTCTGACATATTTCTAGTGTTCCAGAAGACAGCACACACATGCAGGGATATACACATACAAAAAAAAAAAAAAAAAAAGGATCTGAATCTATTATTGCCAGTTAAAATTGAGGCTCTGCAGAGGCAGACAAAAAAGACTAAGTCAGAATTTGGAACTGCTTCATTATAGAAGGTATGTCCTAACACAAACATACAGAATCCCCTCAACAAAAGAAGTTAAGGCTATAATGATTCAAAGAATCTAATGAAATTTCTGACCATCTCACTCAGGTGGTCACTGAAATAATTGAGCAGATACTTCAGCAGCTACATAATACAAGGAATATAGGACTTTACAGAATTCACCTAGGAAAGTACCAAGCAAATGAACAGTAGCAACAAAAACAATGACAAAAAAAATCAACAGCAATAAACTATAAAGAAATGAGGAAATCTGGATTTCGACCCTATAGTACCTAAAATGTCCAGTTTTCAATAAGAAAAATAAAAATATGAGGCAGTAAAAGAAAAATGTTACCAATACACAAAACAAACAAACCAAAAAAAACAGTAACCAATGGGAATCATTTCTAATGGGTCCAACTGTTAGACTTACTAAATAAAGACTTTAAAATCAGTCATTGAAGAGATTAAAAAATGATGTTTTAAAAAAAGGGGAAATATAACAATGATGTGTCACCAAGTAAATAATGTCAATAAAGATAAAGAAAATATAAAAAATAACCAAAGAACAATTCTAATGTTAAAAACTGCAATATCTAAAGTGAAAAATCCACGGCAGGATTTAATGGCGGTTCCTCATTGGCAGAATAACCAACCAACGAACTTGAATATGGGTTAGTTGAGAACAGTCTGCAGAACAAAGATAAAACAAATGAAGAAAGTAAGCAGAGCCTCAGGAACATGTGAGATATCATTAAGCATCCCAACATAAGAATCCCACAGCATATGAATGCAAGAAAAATAAGAGAATAAGGTCAAAATGCAGATTAATATTTGAAAAGAGTATTGATGAAAACTTCTCAAATTTGATTTTAAAAAAATTAACTGGGCATGTTGATACATGTCTGTAGTCTCAGCTACTCAGGCAGCTGATCTGGGAGAATTGCTTGATCCCAGGAGGTAGAGGCTGCAGTGAGCTGTGATAATGCCACTGTCCTCCAGTCTGGGTGACAGAGACAATCCTAATGTTTTTATTAGCTTTTTTGCAGCAATAGAGTCTCACTATGTTACCCAGGCTGGTCTCCAACTCCTGGGCTTAAAGGAGCCTTCTACCTCAGCCTTCCAAACTACTGGAACTACAGGCATAAGGCACTATGCCTGGCTGGAAGCACTTTCTAACTCAATTCATGCTGTAAGGCCAGAATTATTCTGATAGCAAAATTATTAAACACACTATAAAAAGAAAAAGCTGTTGACCAATATATGCCTTATGAACAGAGATACAAAAATCTTCCACATAAAAACTAGCAAACTACATTCTACAGCATATTAAAAGCACTATACAGCATGACCAAGTAAAATTTATTTCAGAAAAACAAGAATGGTTTGACTTATAGAAATCAATTAAAAACAATACACTATATTAAGAGGATTTGGGTTCCAAAATCTTTAAAATATTGCTGCAAGAAATTAAACAACACATAAATGAAAAGACATCCCATGTTCATGGATTAAAAAATATTTTTTTAGATGGCAGTGCTACCCAAAATGATCAAAAATTTAGGGAACTCCTTGTCAAAATCACAATGACTTGTTTTTTTTTTTTTGCAGAAATGAAAAAGTTGTTTATAATAAAATTCATATGGATTCTCAACTAGTGATTGATTTCTAAACAATCTTGAAAAAGGAAAACAAATTTGGAAGAGTCACACTTTCCAAGTAGGAAACTTACTATAAAGCTACAGTAATTGAAACAATGTGCAGCTGGCATTAATATCAACATGTAGCTCAATGGAATAACATTAAAAGTTTAGGAGAGAAAACATATCTATGGTTGATGGATTTCAGACAAGAATACAAAGATCATACTTGGGGGAAAATTGTCTTGTCAATAAATAGTATTAGCAAAATTAGATAACCACATGAAAATGAGTTATTCTGGACCTCTGTCTCACACTATGTCCAAATATTAACTAAAAATGGATCAACAATCTAAATATAAAAGCTCATATTATAAAACTGATAAGGAATTTTTATTTAAAACATATAACACTTAACAATAAAAAACAAAAATACCCCAATTGTAAAATGGGCAATGGATTTGAATAAACTGTTACCCAAAAAAGATATAAGTAGCCAAGAGGGCAGGCTCAGTGTCTCACACCTGTAATCTTAGCACTCTGGGAAGCCCAGGTGGGAGAATCACTTGAGACCAAGAGCTTGAGGCCAGCCTGAGCAGCAACATGGCTAACCCTCATCTCTAAAGAAAAAAAAAAGTCAGGTATGTTAGTATATGGCTGTAATCCCAGTCATGCAGAAGGCTGAGATAGGAAGGTTGCTTCAGCCTGGAAGGTTAAGTCTGTAGTAAACTCTGATTGCACCACTGCACTCTAGCCTGGGCAATAGAGTAAAACCTTGTCTCAAAAAAAAAAAATGTGGTCTAGAAGTACATTAACTATGCACAACATCAGTTTATTAGGAAAAGGTAAATCTAAACCAAAAAGAGATATCACTTTATCTCCAATAGAAAGGCTAAAATTAATAAGTCAGATATTATCCAAGTGTAGATAGGGATATGGAGAACTTGACACCCTCATACACTGCTTGTGGAAATATAAAATGGTACAATCACTTTAGAAAACGATTTTCCATAATTTTGAACATCAAGTCATTCTATGACCTGGCAATTTCACTAATAGATATACACACAAGAAAACTGAAAAGTCTGTCCATGTAAAAACTTGTACATGAAAGCTCATATGAGCATTACAAATAATCATCATCATCATAAAAGAACTCAAATGCTTATCAATTGATGAATGAGTAAACAATTGTGGTATAGTATATCCACAGAATGGAATATTATTCTACCATAAAAATGAAGTACTGATACATGTTACAGTATGGATGAAACTTGAAAAAAGCTAGTCAGCTAGGTGCTTTAGCCCACACCTGTAACCCAGTATTCTGGGGGATTGCTTGAGCCAAAAATCTGAGATCATCAACCTGGGCAACATAGCATGACCCCCATCTCTATTAAAAATAAAAATAAATAAAGAAGCTAGTCACAAGATACCACATATTTTATAATTCTATTTATGTAAAATGTCCAATATAAGAAAATCTAAAGACAGAAAATTGATTAGTGGTTTCCTAAGACTGAGAAGAGGGTATAATGGGTGACTACTAATGGGAGTGAGTTTTGTTTAGGGGAATGACAAAAATGTTCTAATATCAGATTATGGAGATGGTTGCCTAACTCTGTGAATATGCTAAAAATTATTTAAATTTACACTTTAAATAGGTGAATTTTATAGTATTTAAATGGTATCCCCAAAAAAGCTATTTTTAAAAGCTATTTCTTCAGCTTTTACATTTTGTTATCAGAATTTATCTCACTGTAAGAAGTCCATGAAAAGGGATTAATACCCAGAATATATAAAGAACTTTCACAACTCAACAACGACCCAATTAAAAAGTGGTAAATGATTTAAACAGACCAAATAAGATATACGAATGACCAATAAACACATACAGAAATGTTCAACATCATTAATCGTTAAAAAAAATGCCAACTCAAAACCACAATAAGATATCACTTTACCTCCATTATAACAGCTACTATCAAAAAAATTAAATTTAAATTCAAATAAAAACAAAATATAAAATGTTGTTGAAGATGTAGAAAAACTGCTAATGGGAATGTAAAATGGTACAGCCACTATGAAAAACAGTTTAACAGTTCCTCACAAAGCTAAACACAGCATTGCTATAAAATCCAGTAATTCCACTTCTAGGTAGGTACCCAAAGGAATTACAAGCAGAGACTGAAAAACATACTTGTACACCAATGTTCATAGTAGCATTATTCACAATAGCCAAATGCTGAAAACAACCCGATTTTCCCTCAGTAGTTTAAGGAGTAAATGAAATGTGACACATATATACAATGGAATATTATTCAGCAATAAAAACAAATGAGGTTCTGATACATGCTACAACATAGTAGAGCCTTGAAGAGATTATGCCAAGTGAAATAAGACAGATACAAAAAGACAAATATTGTATTATTTCACTTACACATAGTATCTAGAACACAAATTCATAGAGACAGAATATACATTAGAAATTACTGGGGATTTAAAAAAAAAAAATAGAAAGGGGCTCACGCCTGTAATCCCAGCACTTTGGAAGGCCAAGGCGGGTGGATCACAAGGTCAAGAGATCTAGACCATCTTGGTCAACATTGTGAAACCCTGTCTCTACTAAAGATACAAAAAATTAGCTGGGTATGGTGGCGCATGCCTGTAATCCCAGCTATTCAGGAGGCTGAGGTAGGGGAATTGCCTGAACCCAGGAGGCGGAGGTTGCGGTGAGCAGAGATCGCACCATTGCACTCCAGCCTGGGTAACAAGAGCGAAACTCGGTCTCAAAAAAAAAAAAGAAAAAAGAAAAGAAATTACTGGGGATTTAGACGGGTCAGGGCGTAGGAAGTTATTACTTAATGGCTACAGAGTTTCTGCCTGAGAAAACAAAAAATTTTTAGAAGTAGTTAGTGAGTGAGGGTTACACAACATTGTGAATGTAATTAATGCCACAGAATTATAAACCACTAAAAAAATTTTAATATAGTAAATTTCATGTTATGTATATTTTACCACAATAGGAAAAAATAATAAATTCTCCTCCAAGCTCTCCTGACCTCTTACACCATCATTCACTTAGTATATGTTTAAAAGCTCTCCCACCTGTCTTGAAGAACTCCAGTTTCCCTTTAAAGTTATTTACATTTATTTGACCTTCGTGGGGGATAAAATTATAAAGTCTCCATTTTTACAATTTTTCTCATACTTAAAATTTGTTACAAATATCACCTTTTGTCTGCCATCCAAACTCAGCACAAGGCATTTTAATCTCCTCTAGAATCTCTTCTAGAATGTCCTGTATTTAGTCTTTTTCTTACATCAGAAATGTTTCTTTGTCTGTGTTTGGACTTTTCCTTGTTTTTCTCAGGTTGGAGATAAACTAAAACATGTATTTCAGGGAGAATGGGACACTGAATATATCGGGAAAGCTGGTTTTTTCATGAAATTTAGTTATCTGTATGATTTTTTTTTACAATATAGTGTGTATGGCTTTTTTTGTCTTTACTTACAACTTCCAATTCCCAATTTATTTTTGTTCCTAATTTGCAGTTCACATTTATTCTTGGGAAGTTATTGCAAGGAAGTAATCTGTCTCAAATTCTATTTTGTAACATCTAGTCACTGCTCTAAAGTCTCTTTTAATTTTTAATTCCATCTTGCTGAGTGCTGGCCACCTTCCTTGGTGTCTGCCGTGCACTTAATAAACATGCCCCCAATCCATCTCTCAGGTCAGGCTTGCCATTTACCTCTCAGGGCTGTGGTAAAAATTAATGAGATCACTGCTCCAGTGCTCTTTGAAGACTTGCATTTTGGAAGAGCTATGCCAAAAGTCACAAAGGATTTGTAGTATGAATTGTTCATGAAAAATAAATTGTATATTTTTAGTAAATATGAAGAACATTGGATATTCAAAAGAATAGACCCAGCTGTTGAAAAAATAAATGACAGTAGTCAAGGCTGGAATTCCCTTACTCTACAGAAAAATTCAGGCTTGATGAAGAATTGAAATCAAATGATTTGAAAGGAATAAATATCTCAAGAACAACTTTACACTATCACCTATGATATCTAAGGAAAAACAAAAATGAAAGTTATACAGGGGTGATAAAATTTGTGGTCAAACTCCATCATAATCATACTCCCTGAATTCTTGTTATTGAATATTCAATTTTGTTATTGAATACTTATTTTTTATAATACTATCTAAGTATTCTTAGAATATTTTGAAAACACATATTAAGAAGATAAAATTATCTATAACTCACAACCTAGTTTCACCAGCAATTTGTCATTTTCTTTTATTTTTAAGCTATATATATTTTAAATAATGCTGAATAAATGCTGTATTTTAAGTACTATATGCTAATTTTCAAGGTATTTTTTAATGATACATAACTGTATTTCATACTATATAAAAATATCAAACAAAAAGATAAACATACAAATGAAGTCACACATTTCTAGCACTGCTGAATATTTTTATACAGTTAACTACAAGTTTTTTTATGTATTTCCAAGTTTTCTGTTCTTTTTTAAACATAATTATTTATTTAATGACTTTATTACATAATAATAAATGTTTATTATATAAAAATCAGATAATGAAATGTATACAAATAAAAAAAAATTACAAATAATGCCACCAGAAACATTGCTGCTAATATTTTGTGCATATATGTATGTGGGACATATAAATATACAGATATAAACAAGTTGTCTCTCTCTCTCTCTCTCTCTCTCTCTCTCTCTCTCTCTTTCTCTGTATGTGTGTGTATGTATATATGTATATATATATACACACACACACATACATACACACACATACAGACACACAGTATTTTTTAATCACATGTATACCAGTATGTAATACAATTGATATAATACAATTAAATAATTCAAATTTACCAAAATTCAAACTTCAAGGTGTTGGAACTTTAAATTATTCTGAGCCTTCAGAGGAGTAGTTATTCAGGCTGAGTCACATGCCATGTGACTTCAATGTCTGCCTTTTTTTTTTTCTGTAAATTAGACAGGCCAAGAGGCACCAGAAATAAGACCTCCCCAGATCATTGCCCTTCTTTACAAAATAATAATCTTCCCTGAAATGTAGCAATCTGTAATTAATCAAATCACTCTGGCATATACACTGGTCCTATATAGAAAATGTAATCCTGTTGTGTTGGGAAAAGCTGGAAAGGAGAAAGGATTTAGAGTGCCTACATAAATTGGTTATGAGTAACAGATAAACAAGGAACAACAAACCGTGGAAGGCCGCAGGAGGCCTCTGAGGAGGAAGGCCTCTTCATTTCTGGTGCAGGGTGACCTCAGCTCTGTTACCATAAATATTGTGCTCAAGGACAGACAACCCCTTCGTAGCACTGTAGCACTGTGATGTAGCCAGACTTGTAGGCTCCTTGTAAGGCCTGCATTTGATCAGCTGTACATAGATGATAAGCTAAAGATAACCACATGTTCTTGTTTTGTGAAACTCCCAAACCACCACCTTTATCAATCCTTAGGATGACATACCAGTTCCAGCTCACTGATTGACCCACTTCACCATCAATCCACCCCTACCCTATATATAGATCAAAGTGATTGTAATCATAAATAGGGGGGATGATCAGAGCTCGGGGCCTTCACTGTTGCCACCAGAGTAATAATGATGGCCCCTGGTCCCACTTTTTCTCTTAATCTTTTTCTCATTCCTTTGTTGCCATGAAACTTAGGGTACCCACAGGTAATGTGGGGCTGGCTTCCTACACTGTTGAAACATCACTCTCTCTGTGTGTATATGGGAAACCTTAACTTCTCCACTTTGCAATGCATACCACGCTCATTTGGAGTCATTGTTTCTGGACGGCCAGCCTCAAAATTTGTGGTCAAACTCCATATGTAATCATACTCCCTGAATCTTATTATTTAAGGTGGACATTTTGGCAACCATGAAGGGACCTGACGTGAATGCCTGGTAGTCCTTGTCACTTTGCCAACAGCCAGAGCCTTGGTACCAGCATAAATAACTTCTATTTATCCAACCTTGCTGGAGTCAATAGAAATCTCTGGGAAAACCTTTCTCAAATCCCAATCCTCCCAGGCTTAGTTGAGGATTCAAACGTTATTCAAACTACACACATTTCTAACTCAATAGAGTTGGAATTGAAGCACTACTATAAGGTAGTAGCTTCATTTGCTATTCTCTAGAAATTCTGCTAATTAAGGATTTGTGATTTTTCCCTTTTCTCTGATGTTAAGGTTTTGTTTGGAATCACTCCATAGAGTTTTTAAACCTTTTCTCACATTTCAAATTTTGGTCAGAGAAAGAAAACAGTTTTTCTCTGAAGAGAGGGAGTGAATCTTTGTGGCTTAAACAAAGATGAGTAACATTTAAAATTGGCTACATTCTGAGGCTCTGTTCAACTGACAGAACTAAACTTTCTTTTTAAGTGACCAAAATACTAAGAGGTTCTCTATGAGAATAAATTCTGAAGATAAGAGACACTGTTCCTCCTAACTGAAAGACTTAGCCACCTTAAGTGACTAAGTATTGGAGCTTATCACTCACAATGAAATGGTCTTACAGAAAATTCATTAAGAAAAGATAAACAAAATAGGCTGCTAGCTAATAAAGAAGAAAACACAGAAGAATCAAATAGATGCAATAAAAAATGATAAAGGGGATATCACCACCAATCCCACAGAAATACAAACTACCATCAGAGAATACTATAAACACCTCTATGCAAATAAACCAGAAAATCTAGAAGAAATGGATAAATTACTGGACACTTATACACCATCCCAGGACTAAACCAGGAAGAAGTTGAATCCCTGAATAGACCTGAATTCCTGAATAACAAGGTCTGAAATTGAGGAAGCAGCTGACACCCTACCAACCAAAATAAGTCTAGAACCAGACAGGCTCACAGCCGAATTTTAATAGAGGTACAAAGAGGAGCTGGTACCATTCCTTCTGAAACTATTCCAAACAATAGAAAAAGAGGAAATTATCCCTACCTCATTTTATGAGACCAACATCATCCTGATACCAAAACCTGGCAGACACACAACTAAAAAAGAAAATTTCAGGCCAATATCCTTAATGAAAATCGAGGCAAAAATCTTCAATAAAATATTGGCAAACTGAACGCAATAGCACATCAAAAAGCTTATCCATCATGATCAAGTTGGCTTCATCCCTGGGATGCAAGGCTGGTTCAACATACACAAATCAATAAACATAATTCATCACATAAATAAAACAAAAGAGGAAAACCACATGTTATCTCAACAGAAGCAGAAAAGGCCTTCCACAAAATTCAGTAGCCCTTCATGATAAAAACTCTCAATAAACTGGGTGTTGATGGAACATATCTCAAAATAATAAGAGCTATTTATGACAAACCCACAGCCAATATTATACTGAATGGGCAAAAGCTGGAAGCATTCCCTTTGAAAATTGGCAAAAGAAAGGATGCCCTTTCTCACCATTCTTATTCAACATAGTATTGGAAGTTCTGGCCAGAGAAATCAGGCAAGAAAAAGAAATAAAGGATATTCAATTAGTAAAAGAGGAAGTCAAATTGTCTCTATATGCAGACAACATGATTGTATATTTAGAAGACCCCATCGCCTCAGCCCAAAATCTCTGCAAACTGATAAGCAACTTAGCAAAGTCTCAGGATACAAAATCAATGTGCAAAAATCATAAGCATTCCTATACACCAATAATAGACAAACAGAGAACCAAATCATGAGTGAACTCCCATTCACAATTGCTACAAAGAGAAAAAAATACCTAGGAATACAACAAACAAAGGATATAAAGAACTCTCCAAGCAGAACTTCAAACCCCTGCTCAAGGAAATAAAAGGACAAAACAGATAGAAAAACATTCCATGCTCATAGTTAGGAAGAATCAATATTGTCAAAATGGCCATATTGCCCAAAGTAATTTATAGATGCAATGCTATTCCCATCAAGGTACCACTGACTTTCTTCACAGAATTGGAAAAAAACACCTTAATCTTCATATGGAACCAGAAAAGAGTCTGCATAGCCAAGACTATCCTAAGGGAAAAAAAAAAAGTTGGAGGCATTATGCTACCTGACTTCAAACTATACTGTAGGGCTACAGTAATCAAAACAGCATGGTACTGGTTCCAAAACAGAGATGTAGATCAATGGAACAAAATAGAGGCCTCAGAGATAATGCTATATATCTACAACCATCTGATCTTTGACAAACCTGACAAAAACAAGGAATGGGGAAAGAATTCCCTATTTAATATATGGTATTGTGAAACCTGGCTAGTCAAATACAGAAATCTGAAACTGGATCCTTTCCTTACACCTTATACAAAAATTAACTCAAGATGGCTTAAAGATTTAAATATAAGACCTAAAATTACAAAAACCATAGGAAAAAACCTAGGCAATACCATTCAAGACATAGGCATGGGCAAGGACTTCATGACTGATATACCAAAAGCAATTGCAACAGAAGGCAAAATAGACAAATGAGATCTAATTAAACTAAAGAGCTTCTGCACAGCAAAACTATCATCAGAGTGAACAGGAACCAACAGAATGGGAGACAATTTTTGCAATCTACCTATCTGACTAAGGGCTAATAGCCAGAATTTACAAAGAACTTACTCAAATTAAAAAAAAAATCATAAAATGGGTGAAGGATATGGACAGACATCTCTCAAAAAGAGATTTATGCAGCCAGCAAACATATGAAAAAAAGTTCATCATCACTGGTTTTAGAGAAATGCAAATCAAAACCACAGTGGGATACCACCTCATGTCAGTTAGAATAATGCTCATTAAAAAATCAGGAGACAACAGATGCTGGAGAGGATGTGGAGAAATAAGAATGCTTTTATACTGTTGGTGGAAGACAGTGTGGTGATTCCTCATGGATCTAAAACTAGAAATACCATTTGACCCAGTAATCCCATTACTGGGTACATGCCAAAGGATTATAAATTATTATAAAAACACATGCACACATGTTTATTGTGGCACTGCAATAGCAAAGACTTGGAACCAACCCAAATGCCCATCAGTGATAGACTGGATAAAGAAAATGTGGCACATATACACCATGGAATACAATGCAGACATAAAAAATGATGAGTTTATGTCCTTTGCAGGGACATGGATAAAGCTGGAAACCATCATTCTCAGCAAACTGACACAAGAACAGAAAACCAAACACAACATGTTCTCACTCATAAGAGTGTGTTGAACAACGAGAACACATGGACACAGGGAGAACATCTGTTGTGGGGTGGGAGGCTAGGAGAGGAATAGCATTAGGAGAAACATCTAATGTAGACGATGGGGTGATAGATACAGCAAACCACCATGACACATGTATAACTGTAACCTTGGCAATGCACAATCCTCCAAATAGATTATTATGTATATATGTTTGTTATACATATAACAAACCTGCATGTTCTACACATGTACCCTAGAACTTAAAGTATAATTTAAAAAATAGAATACTTTGCTTAATCTTGTAGGCACACCTAAAGGCTGATCACCTGGTACCTTAAGCATCCATGTTTCCTGGGACTATCAAGGCACATTAAAAAAAAGAAGTTACTGCAAGGTGAAATATTGAGCAGCTATTCTGATAAGCAGCACACTTAATCCAAAGAAACTCCCATTATGTCTTTTTGGTCATTCAAAAGGAAATTCTAAATTATGGGCAATCATACTTCTAAAACTGAATCTTCTTCCTTGAGGAGAGAGCCATCATTGGAAACACCAGCTGGATTCCTGTTAAATACTCATGGCACCTTGTCATGCATATAAGATCAGAAAAAAATGGTCTCATATAAATTTCAAAGACCCCAAATTACATTGGCCACAAAGGGGTACTTTGAAATAAGTGAATTAGTTTATATGTGTGCTCAATAAGAAAAAAAAAAAACTCTAAAATAAAACAAGATAACTGGAGGAGCTATTTTCAATGGCTCTTGAAAGCATTTAAAAGAGGTTCTGATAAAGTCATTTCTTTGGAAGAGGAAAACGCTGTCTGAAACAACATCTGAATTGAAAAAGGCTGCCAAAATTCCTCCTCCTTCTTTGTCTTCTTCTTCCCTTTTGTTAGAATTTCCTTGTCTGCATTTACCTCCCCTTTCTCCTCTTCATTCTTCTGCTATTCTGGCTCCATTTCAGGAACATCCTCTGTCCAGCAGAGGAGAACTTGCCTTGGTTTATCAACTATGGCTAAAAGTGGAACCCAAAGGCATCATTAAAGAATTGTTGGATCTGTTTTAGAATTTTAGTAGATTTTCTGCAGAATTCAAATTCAACATTCAAACTTGTTACCCTAGATTCTCTGATTTTTATCAATTGGCTCACATGTTAATGTCAGAATTCAAAGCCAAGGATTGGATAGTGTTAGAGACAGAATGCTTTTCCACAAGGAAAAAATAGCATTTAGACAAAAAGTTTTCTTAGCAAGGCAATTTTACTTTCCGTAGAAAGGGTGATCCCATTAGAAATCTTGCCATGAGAGTACAATGAACAAAGGAAAGGCAGGCATATTTATTCCTTACACATTGGGTCCTTATTGCTGTGTCCAATCTCCATTGGTTGGAGACAGACCTCACAGTCAAAACTGAACCCGATTGGCTAACAACTTAAAACTTTTCTAACTAGATAGGGGCAATGGAGAACAAAGGAAAAGAGGAAGTCCAAATAAGGAAGGGGCATAGGCTGCAAGCTGGGACACGCCTGTGAGCATATCCAGCAGATATCTTGGTTAAAGTACAAAGACATAGAATGTACTACGTGTCTGTGAGCATAGGATCGGGCTTAACAAAGAGTTATTTGCAAAAGGCAAGAAGGCTTTAAAGAGAGTTAACCTGTAAAACAAACTATTATTTCTAACATTTATTATTGTTATTCTTTAACAGGAAGGGAAACTTTAAGAGGAACTCTTTTGCTTTCTACAGATAGCAAAGGCAAATTGCAGGAATTTTATAGAGGACTTCTAAGAATTTTCTGAAACAGACTGTGAATGGGCCCACAATACTTCCCAATCTTTACTAGATGTTATCCCATTAGTTTTCCAAAGAGTAGTGATTAGAACAAAAAACATTACCACCACCACAATCTTGATGAGCCTGTAATGTCACACTGTGAAAGATTTGAAAAATTATTTAAACAATATTCAGGCCTATTAGAAGTATGGTAATCCCTAAAATTATCATTTCCTTAACTCAAACTTTATAAGTAGTTAGATTAAGACTTTTAAGTAGATTATATTAAGAATAATTAAGAGACAGGGCCTCAGTTGAGCTACCTCTTAAGCTCGTGATCTAATTAATTTTTTTGATCAGTGGTCTGTACTCTAACCAAGCAAGAAAAAGAAAAGGGAAACTAAACAGAAAGGGAAAGCAAATAAGATCATGAGCTTACCACTAAATTGGTCAACGCATTTGTAATCCCTAGACATCCTATTAAGTTCTAAAACCAACCCAATCTCCCACTTTGCAATTACTGCAAAAGGCGTGGCCATTTTTAAAAGAATTGTAGACGATTAAAATGTAAAGAACAGTTACAGGCCAGAGTAAAAGAATAATAGAGATACTTTGAGAACTTCAAAGGTACTAATACCTTAGAGGAAATGAAAATTAATTTAAATGAAGGACAAACATATGCTATTATTGACACTGAAGCTACATTATCAGTGGTAAATCCCACCTTATTGTAAAGTCCCATTCCTCAGAGTAAAAAAACAATACAAATTGTAGGTATAACAAATACTCCATATAAATCTAAATCTATTGTTCTACAGTTGGGTCCTCTATAAGGAACATGTTTTCCTTTTGGTTCCCTCAGCCTTCATTCATTTGATAGGAAAAGACCTTTTATAATTATACAATATCCACATCTCTTTCTCTCTTAATGGGAAATGTATTTAGAATTAAAAGATAAAACAGAATAACTAGGATAAAAACTTCTTCAAAATTTGATCCTTTTAATTTACAAATTGCAATTCATATTGTCATGGAGGAAATAAAATTATTAAATAATAAACTGCAAGACTGGTTAAATATAGTGCTTGATTAGTCATGCTCAAAATCCTCCACGGATATTGGGAAAATTATCTTGACCACACAAATTAAGATTTAAATAATCCATCAAAACCTCTTTCAAATCTTAAGCAATACTTTCTAAGATTAGAGGCCTCAAAAAGAATAAGACCTATAATTTTGGATTATAAAAAGGGGCTTGATTTTCCTTGTACAAGCCCATGTAACAGTCCAATCATCCTCATAAGAACACCAAATTGTAGATGATGGAGATTTGTACAGGATTTGAGGGCAATTAGTAACACAGTCATTTCTCTACATATAGTGGTACGAACCCCCCATATGTTGTTAACTATTATCCCAACTGAAGGCGAGAGCTTTACTGTAACAGACCTACGTAGTGCATTCGTTAGCATTTCTGTGGGTAGAAATAGACAATTTCTCTTTGCCTTACTTGGGAAGACAAACAATACACATGGACAGTCAGGCCTCAGGGAAATACTGACAGCCCAACTTATTTTTTACAAATATTAAAAGCAGGCCTTCCACATGTTGACACCCCTAAGAAATCCACTTTGATGCAGTATGCAGATGTTTTACTTCTCATCTCAGGGAATAAACCAGCCTTCAAAGAGGATGAAATTTATTTGTTACAACAATTAGCTTCAAAGGGAAAAAAAACAATTAAGATATTTAGGTAATCTAATTCCAAAGGAAAAACTTCTTATCAATCTAGGTGGAACAGAAGGAATATTCACCTTCCCTACCACAAAAACTAAGAAACAACTGAGAGGATTTTGGAGTTGGCAGGAAACTGCAGAAATTGGATTCCAAACTTCTCCTGAAAAGCTGAACCTTGAAATCCTGTTTTAAAATAAGATAAGCCATATCCCCTTACATGGAGAGGAGAAAAGAAATTGACATTTGAAGAAATCAAAAAGAGTCTCATAGATACCCCAGTGTTAGGTCACCCAGATTATTTCATTTTCATTGTTCATGAAAACCACAGAAATGCCTTAGATCTATGCAGATCAAAGTAGATGTGTAGAACACTGTAGTCAACAACTGGACTCTGTGGCCAAACGATTACCACCTTGCCTGAGAGCAGTAACTGCCACCGCCCTGTTAATAACAGCAACCAACGAGATAGTGGTGGCATCTCCTCTTAATGCCTGTTCCACATTCCGTGGAAATGCTTTTAAACTTACACCACACTCAACCCTATTCAGTTAATAGATTGGCTTCCTATGAAGCTCTTTTTTCTGCTTTCCATAATACAATCTTCAGATATAATAATTTTAATCCTGCCCCTTTTCAGTCCTGTCTTCAGATAAAGTATCATATGATTGCAATATCTTTACCAACCAGCTTCTCTCTCCCAGAATGCATCTGCGAGAAACCCCCCACCCCTCAGTAATGCAAATGCTATTTGGTTTACAGATGGATCTTACTTAAAGGATGAATCAAGAATTTATCATACAAGTTGCGGCATCATCTTTTTGATTGAAAAAAAAATGGAAAGTCCTTATATTCCAGGAATGACTTTGGCTCAACAAGCAGAATTAATAGCATGAATTAAAACCTGTCAGTTGGCAAAATGAATAACAACTAATATTTATACAGATAGCAGATATGCTTTCAGAGTAGCTCATGGTGGAAACAAAGAAGATTTTTAAATTCTTCTGATCAGCCTTTAAAAAATGGAGGTCTTGTTTTCCAAAATCACTAGCCATTATCAAAATTCCAGGCTGTTCAAAGTCAGACACTCCAGAAAGTAAGGGAAATAAATTAGCAGATAGTATAGCAGTAAGGGTCACCATAAATGTATGTGAACAATTAACCTCTTTTAGCTTTTAAGGAATCACTTGATTTGATATAAAATTAGCTCCATTCAAAACTCCAAAAACACAGTAAGAAAGTTGGGAAACAAAAGGAAATGTACTCCTCCAAAACTGGGTTATGGTATGGACCAAATTGTCAACTTAGACTTCCAACTAAATTACAATCATCTTTCTTAACTTATGTACAAGATCTAACTCCTTGGTGGCTCCATAAGATGACTGCCTGGGAAAAAACAATATTATTGAAAACCTTCTCCAGCCACTGCTCATTAGGTATTCAATCACTGTTACAGTTACCCAAAACAATCCCGGGAAATCTTTACACAGTTTTCAATGTCATTTTCCTTTATCAGAAGACCTTTTTGAGTTATAGCAACTGGCTTTTGTTCAGCTACCACGATTACGGGGGTACAAGTATGTTCTAGTGATGGTTTGTACGTTCTCTTATTTAATAGAGCATTTCCTTCTAGAACATTAGCCTTAGAAGTAAGTAAAATTATTTCAGAGAAAATTATTCTAACTTGGAAAGTTTCTTTAGAACTTTATAGCAACAGAGATACTCATTTCACTGACAGATCATCTTGTCAGTATGCAAAATTTGACCCATTATCCAATATTTCCACTATGCCTGTCACTCCCAGTCTAGTGAAAAGCATAAACTGAGTAATCAAAACTCAATTGGCAAAATTAACTGAGGTTTTTAAAATTCCTTGGCCAAAGGCTCTTCCATCAATTTTGTTTAACCTAAGATTGACCCCTGTTAGTAAATACCAACTGTCTCCATTTGAAATTATATCATACAGTCCTATAAAATTGTCTCTAAGAAACTGTGCACCCAATATTAAAAAGGACATTTAGTGGCCTTATAACAAACTATAATTCAGTAAAAGGCTTTCCACAGTGAGTTCCTGGGAGATAAAAAAAAAAAAATACTCAAGGACCACAGACTTTAGCCAAGAGAGTGTCTATTAGAAATTGGCATCTTTTAAAGGACTCTCTTCAACCATGGTGAAAGGGACCTTATCAGGTGCTCCTTGAAATTAACCCTTGTGCCAGAAAATGAAAGGAACTGTTTCCTGGATATACATCATTCACTTAGAGAAAGCTACTTTGGCTTTGCCATTTTGGACTTCATGTCAAACTGGTGATTTACAATTGAAATTCTCCATAACCAACAAAGATCAAAAGAAGATGGCATCTGAGGTAATCAGGCTTCCAAAGACACCAGACCAGGCCTATATCCAAATGAACACTTTAGTAATAATTCACAGCTGAGGAAGGTCTTCATTTACAAATTTCCACTAAATTTTTTTCTTTGCATCTCAAATTCTTATATTTTATTGCTATCACCAGCTCTTGACCATAGAGCAAACTACTTCTTGCAATGGGCTCAGGTCTATGGTAACAGATTACAAAACACACACACACCACGGACACACACACACCACAGACACACACACACACCACAGACACACACACACACACACACACACACACACACACACACACATGAAAAAACATTTTGTTGTTCCTTATGCAGTGTCATGACTCTTTCTGATAGTTCTGGCCTACCATGAGGGTATCTCCTCTCCAAGGATAAGATTGGACAGAATATCAAATATATCACTATTTCTCAAGAGCAATCATTGGTGCCTAGCACTAGTATGACTAAGGATGGTGTGCATCACTGGCGGATTAATATTACTTTACAAAGCAAAAAGCATAGAAAAAGTTTTGGAAAAAAAAAAAAAAACAACAGAAAAACAACAACAAAGAAAGCCCCGTATTCATTAACTTTAACATTGGCACTGCCCCAAATGAAGAATGAAACAATGACACTATCCCAACTGACAGATAAGACAACTCAATTTCAGGATGGCATAACACGAATTTGGTACAGTTTTATCTGACTTACCCACTCCTTTGGCTAGTCGGTTATGTCAGTTATGCTATGAACAAATAAGTCATACCGAGGATATCTCATTCGATAGCACCAGAGATGTGGGATGGATACCCAAAGAACAGTGTATCCACAGCATTATACTACAAAGTACTAATTGGCATGCCACTGAATGGGCACAACGAACTGGCTTTTTATTGGTTAGCTCCAAATAAAATGTCTTGGCTATGCAGAGCTAATGCGTAACCATGGTTACCACCAGCATGGTTAGGATGATGTTCTCTGGGTTACATTTGACACAAGGTTGAGTAGTTCATACCCTGTCAACATCTACGAATTTTCCCCATTCACAATCTCACTGGGCAAATTCTATATTTCATTGGTATGATCATCAGCTTCCATCTTCATAACGACAATTGGGCATTAATATTGTCATTTTTAAAAAATAATAATGTCATTTAGCATAAAGAAGCCCTAACTAATTATATACAAATGATAGCTACCTGGGTATTTTGTTATTAAACAATAAAGTTATCTCACGAGAAAACGCTTTATTACAGAACCATCTGAATTCAGAAATACTCACTGCAGCCCAAGGGGAAACTTGCATGATCATAAAAACTGAGTGCTACGTCTATATACCAGATAAATCAGATAATATTATTAAATTAATGGCTGATGTGAAACCCCAAATAAATAAACTTTCAAATCCAACACCCTCTCTAAACAATTGGCTAAGCCAATGGTTTGGATCTTGGGGAACTTGGTGGCAAAAACTGTTACTTACTCTAGGAATTATTTGTCGTGTTTTATAGTTTTTGCTTTCATTTCTGCTGCAGCATCTCTTTGCAATGGAGTAATTAAATGCATGGCCAAAAAAACTAAAATAATGGTTGCTCAAAGAATTGCATTAATTACAGATGTAGCTGCTTAGCCTTTCTTAAGTCACAAAATCACTTTCTTTATGTTGCCTTAAATTTGGTCTGTACTCTATCAACTTAGAGCCTGCCTAATTCCCCCTCATTACAGGACAAGGTATTTTTAGGAATGAGCCTTCCTAGTGATGTGGGGCTAAACTCTTGAATGTAAAAGAAGCAAAAATGATCGAGTTCTGACTACATAAAAAGGGGAATGTAAAAATAAGCTTTAAAAGTTGTTGAAAATTTCGAAGACTTTAAGCCTAGAGAGAGATGTGACTGTGATCTCAGCCACGTCACATGTAGTTGTAACTTCTGTTTCTTAGACTATGGATTGGCTCCACTCCCTCCATTTTTGTTCTGTAAATGAGAGACCAGAGACCGCACATCCTCCCCATTCTGTCACTAATATTTGTTACAGATCAACTGTCTCCTTTACTAGCCTGTACCTAACTCAGACTGATGGCACAAAAGACCCCATGTTGGTTATATCCTCACTGCGGAATGTTAAATATACTTTTCCCAAAATAAAAAAGACCCCACTGACTAATCAAATTACTGAAACTACATAGTAAGCCTTATATAGAAAGATGCTGAAATTCTGTTAAGCTTCCCAAACCTTATCTATATAAACGACCCCAAACATCTACACTTTGGAGCACTGACTTTCATTCTGTGGAATCTGTGCTTTCTGGGCAGCCATTCTCAAACTTTGTGTTCAATAAATGAACTATCTTTAAACTAGACTCTGATCCTTTTGACTATTTTTGGTTGACAGGACTTCTAGAAGCACATCTCCAACCCTAGAATGACTGGATATATTAAATTCCTTGAATGCTAAATTTTATCCTGTAGAAAATCAAGGAGTTAATATAAACACTTTTTAAAATATATTGCATATTCAAAGGATCAATCTCTTTAAAGATGTTTACTGTGTACACATATTAGGCACAATAATTCAGTAATAAATTTGGCTACTTTTCCTTCCTATTTATTGTCCTTCAGCAAATCACAGTCTGGTTGGGGAGACTCATACATACACAAATCACTATAACAGAGTGAGGAACATTAAGCACATGCACAGATAGATTCCCAAACATTGATACCTGCCCAAATTGTTATATTACAGTGGAGAGCATCATTACAGAGTCATAAATGCTAAGTTACAGCAACTAAGGGAAAGATTAATCCTATCTGTGTGAAGGGCTATGAATGCTTCATAGAAGTGTTGATTTGTAATGACAGTCTTGAAAATTCATAGAATTCTGTCAACTAGTGAGAAAGGACAAAAATGTCTCCGTTTTGTCATTTTTTTCTTACCTTAATTTTTTAATGTTTTAAATATTTTGAAAGTGCTCAGCACGTTGAAGTTTTCATATAAAGAATATCCAAAATATTTCACCCCAAAATATACTTCTTTGACATACTTCCAAGATGGCTATTTGGAAGGCCTGCAGACAAAAATAGCCCTAAAAAGCTGCCTTTTGTGGAGGAGATTTGCATCTATAGAGAAAAATCTACTTTAGTAAAATAAATAGACAGGCTTTCTCTGAGGTTTTCCCCCTTCTCTAGATCTAGGAAATATGAACACAACCACAGGGTCCTATTTTTTTTCTGAGAGCTGCTACCTGTGAGGTTTCATCTGTATAACAGGACCACGTTTACCAAATGCCTTTCTTTCTCCCTTTCATACCCTGTCTTGCCAAGCTCCAAGCCCTTATTCGTTCTGTAACTTCATATGATATAAAAGCATCAACCATCTGGACCTTTCCTCTTTGAGTTTTCATATCTTATATTATGCCCATGACCACATGTGCATGTTAATAAATTGTGTATGTCTTTTTTTTTTTTTTTTTGAGATGGAGTTTCACTCTTGTTACCCAGACTGGAGTGTAATGGCACGATCTCGGCTCACCACAGCCTCCGCCTTCTGGGTTCAAGCAATTCTCCTGCCTCAGCCTCCCGAGTAGCTGGGACTACAGGCCTCACCACCATGCCCAGCTAATTTTTGTATTTTTAGTAGAGACGGGGTTTCACCTTGTTGACCAGGATGGTCTCGATCTCTTGACCTCGTGATCCACCCATCTCGGCCTCCCAAAATGCTGGGATTATAGGCGTGAGCCACTGCGCCCAGCCTGTCTTTTCTTATATTAATCTGCCTTTTATCAATTGAGTTTTAGTGAACCTTCAGATGGCTGGGGAAAGGTTTCCTTTGGCTCATACAAATAGTTCTAAGTCATACTTAGAGCCATTTGGATTTTGTACCCTTGAGAGTAGAGAGCTACCTTGGGTCATACTGCCCTTATAAAGATATTAGGACTTTTAACTATATTCGGATCATAGCATGTTTTTCAATACCCCAAATCTCTTCTTATCAACATGGAATTTAGATAAGGTAGAGGTTAAAACTCTGATTTGCACTACCTGTGAGGTAGATTTAGTATTGGACTGCCTTTAGTATTTTTAACAGAACGCTTCCAAACAGGAAATACAATTCATGTTTAAATAAAGCAATGTTTCTAAAAGTTGTCCGTTAGGTTATGCTAGTCATTAAAGAAAAAATGTAAAATTTCTATGTGACCTCATCTTCTCATTCACATTCACAAAGAAGATATTGCCCAGAGTCAGAGTAAGTATTTCTTTTCTTTTTTTTTTTTTTTAATTTTTATTGCATTATAGGTTTTGGGGTACATGTGCAGAACGTGCAAGATAGTTGCATAGGTACACACATGGCAGTGTGTTTTGCTGCCTTCTTCCCCTTCACCCACACTTGGTATTCATCCCCAGGCTATCCCCCCCAGCCCCCCCCGCTGTCCCTCCCCCATTTCCCCCAACAGTCCCCAGTGTATAGTAGACCGCCTATCTGTGTCCATGTGTTCTCATTTTTCTCACCCACCTATGAGTGAGCATATGCGGTATTTCTTTTTCTGTTCTTGTGTCAGTTTGCTGAGAATGATGTTCTCCAGATTCATCCATGTCCTTACAAAGGACACAAACTCATCATTTTTGATTGCTGCATAATATTCCATGGTGTATATGTGCCACATTTTCCCAGTCCAGTCTATCATCGATGGGCATTTGGGTTGGTTCCAGGTCTTTGCTATTGTAAACAGTGCTGCAATGAACATTCGTGTGCATGTGTCCTTGTAGTAGAACGATTTATAGTCTTTTGGATAGATACCCAGTAATGGGATTGCTGGGTCAAATGGAATTTCTATTTCTAGGTCCCTGAGGAATCGCAACACTGTCTTCCACAATGGTTGAACTAATTTACACTCCCACCAACAGTGTAAGAGTGTTCCTATTTCTCCACATCCTCTCCAGCATCTGTTGTCTCCAGATTTTTTAATGATCACCATTCTAACTGGTGTGAGATGGTATCTCAATGTGGTTTTGATTTGCATCTCTCTAATGACCAATGATGATGAGCACTTTTTCATATGTTTGTTGGCCTCATGTATGTCTTCTTTTGTAAAGTTTCTGTTCATATCCTTTGCCCATTTTTGAATGGGCTTGTTTGTTATTTTTCTGTAAATCTGTTAGAGTTCTTTGTAAATTCTGGATATCAGCCCTTTGTCAGATGTGTAAACTGCAAAGATTTTTTCCCATTCTGATGGTTGCCGATTCACTCTAGTGACTGTTTCTTTTGCCGTGCAGAAGCTGTGGAGTTTGATTAGGTCCCATTTGTCTATTTTGGCTTTTGTTGCCAATGCTTTTGGTGTTTTGGTCATGAAGTCCTTGCCTACTCCTACGTCCTGAACGGTTTTGCCTAGATTTTCTTCTAGGGTTTTTATGGTGTCAGGTCTTACGTTTAAGTCTTTAATCCATCTGGAGTTAATTTTAGTGTAAGGTGTCAGAAAGGGGTCCAGTTTCTGCTTTCTGCACATGGCTAGCCAGTTTTCCCAACACCATTTATTAAACAGGGAATCCTTTCCCCATTGCCTGTTTTTTTTCTGGTTTATCAAAGATAATATGGTTGTAGATATGTTGTGTTGCCTCCGATGCTTCTGTTCTGTTCCATTGGTCTATATCTCTGTTTTGGTACCAGTACCATGCTGTTTTGATTACTGTAGCCTTGTAGTATAGTTTGAAGTCTGGTAGCATGATGCCTCCTGCTGTGTTCTTTTTGCTTAGAATTGACTTGGCTATGCGGGCTCTTTTTTGGTTCCATATGAAATTCATGGTGGTTTTTTCCAGTTCTGTGAAGAAATTCAATGGTAGTTTGATGGGGATAGCATTGAATGTGTAAATTACTTTGGGCAGTATAGCCATTTTCACAATATTGATTCTTCCTAACCACGAACATGGAATGTTTCTCCATCTGTTTGTGTCCTCTTATTTCGTTGAGCAGTTGTTTGTAGTTTTCCTTAAAGAGGTCCCTTACATTCCTAGTGAGTTGTATTCCTAGGTATTTTATTTTCTTTGTAGCAATTGTGAATGGCAGTTCATTCTTGATTTGGCTCTCTTTAAGTCTGTTATTGGTGTATAGGAATGCTTGTAATTTTTGCACATTGATTTTATATCCTGAGACTTTGCTGAAGTTGCTTATCAGTTGCAGGAGCTTTTGGGCTGAGGTGATGGGGTCTTCTAGGTATACTATCATGTCGTCTGCAAATAGAGACAATTTGGCTTCCACCTTTCCTATTTGAATACCCTTTATTTCTTTTTCTTGCCTGATTGCTCTGGCTAGAACTTCCAGTACTATGTTGAATAGAAGTGGTGAGAGAGGGCATCCTTGTCTAGTGCCGGATTTCAAAGGGAATGCTTCCAGTTTTTGCCCATTAAGTATGATATTGGCTGTTGGTTTGTCGTAAATAGCTTTTATTACTTTGAGATATGTTCCATCAATACCAAGTTTATTGAGGGTTTTTAGCATAAAGGGCTGTTGAATTTTGTCAAATGCCTTCTCTGCATCAATTGAGATAATCATGTGGTTTTTGTTTTTGCTTCTGTTTATGTGGTGAATTACGTTTATAGACTTGCGTATGTTGAACCAGCCTTGCATCCCCGGGATGAATCCTACTTGATCATGATGGATAAGTTTTTTAATGTGCTGTTGCAATCGATTTGCCAGTATTTTATTGAAGATTTTTGCATCTATGTTCATCATGGATATTGGCCTGAAGTTTTCTTTTCTTGTTGAGTCTCTGCCAGGTTTTGGTATCAGGATGATGTTGGTCTCATAAAATGATTTGGGAAGGGTTCCCTCTTTTTGGATTCTTTGGAATAGTTTCAGAAGGAATGGTACCAGATCCTCTTTGTGTGTCTGTTAGAATTCAGCTGTGAACCCATCTGGACCTGGGCTTTGTGTGGTAGGCTCTTAATTGCTGCCTCAACTTCTGACCTTGTTATTGGTCTATTCATAGTTTTGGCTTCCTCCTGGTTTAGGCTTGGGAGGACACAGGCATCCAGGAATTTATCCATTTCTTCCTGATTTACTAGTTTGTGTGTATAGAGTTGTTTGTAGTATTCTCTGATGATGGTGTGAATTTCTGTGGAATCTGTGGTGATTTCCCCTTTATGGTTTTTTATTGCATCTATTTGGTTGTTCTCTCTTTTCTTTTTTATCAGTCTGGCTAGTGGTCTATTTTGTTGATCTTTTCAAAAAACCAGCTCTTAGATTTATTGATTTTTTTGAAGGGTTTTTCTTGTCTCTATCTCCTTCAGTTCTGCTCTGATCTTAGTTATTTCTTGTCTTCGGCTAGGTTTTGAGTTTTTTGATCTTGCTCCTCTAGCTCTTTCAATTTTGACGATAGGGTGTCAATTTTGGATCTCTCCACTCTTCTCATGTGGGCACTTATTGCTATATATTTTCCTCTACAGACTGTTTTAAATGTGTCCCAGAGATTCTGGTACGTTGTGTCTTCATTCTTGTTGGTTTCAAAGAACTTCTTTATTTCTGCCTTCATTTCATTGTTTATCCAATCAACATTCAAGAGCCAGTTGTTCAGTTTCCATGAAGCTGTGCGGTTCTGAGTTATTTTCTGAATTCTGAGTTCCAACTTGATTGCACTATGGTCTGAGAGACTGTTTGTTATGATTTCCGTTGTTTTGCATTTGCTGAGGAGTGCTTTACTTCCAATTATGTGGTCAATTTTGGAGTAGGTGTGATGTGGTGCTGAGAAGAATGTATATTCTGTGGATTTGGGGTGGAGAGTTCTGTAAATGTCTATCAGGTTTGCTTGTTCCAGGTCTGAGTTCAAGTCCTGGATATCCTTGTTAATTTTCTGTCTGGTTGATCTGTCTGCTATTGACAGTGGAGTGTTAAAGTCTCCCACTATTATTGTGTGGGAGTCTAAGTCTCTTTGTAAGTCATTAAGAACTTGCCTTATATATCTGGGTGCTCCTACATTGGGTCCATATATATTTAGAATCGTTAGCTCTTCTTGTTGTATCGATCCTTTTACCATTATGTAATGACCTTCTTTGTCCCTTTTGATCTTTGTTGCTTTAAAGTCTATTTTATCAGAGATGAGAATTGCAACTCCTGCTTTTTTTTTTGCTCTCAATTTGCTTGGTAGATCTTCCTGCATTCTTTTATTTTGAGCCTTTGTGTATCTTTGCATGTGAGGTGGGTTTCCTGGATACAGCACACTGATGGGTTTTGTTTTTTTAATCCAATTTGCCAGTCTGTGTCTTTTGATTGGTGCATTTAGCCCATTTACATTCAGGGTTAATATTGTTATATGTGAATTTGATACTGCCATTTTGATGCTAGCTGGCTGTTTTGCCCATTGGTTCATGTACATTCTTCATTTTGTTGATGGTCTTTAGCATTTGGTATGCTTTTAGGATGGCTGGAACTGATTGTTTCTTTCTATGTGCAGTGCCTCTTTCAGGAGCTCTTGTAAAGCAGGCCTAGTGGTGATAAAATCTCTGAGTACTTGCTTGTTCGTGAAGGATTTTATTTTTCCTTCACTTATGAAGCTCAGTTTGGCTGGATATGAAATTCTGGGTTGAAAGCTCTTTTCTTTAAGGATGTTGAATATTGGCCCCCACTCTCTTCTGGCTTGTAGAGTCTCTGCCAAGCGATCTGCTGTGAGTCTGATGGGCTTCCCTTTGTGGGTGACCCAACCTTTCTCTCTGGCTGCCCTTAGTATTTTCTCCTTCGTTTCAACCCTGGTGAATCTGATGATTATGTGCCTTGGGGTTGCTCTTCTTGCGGAGTATCTTTGTGGTGTTCTCTGTATTTCCTGGAGTTGAGTATTGACCTGTCTTGCTAGGTTGGGGAAATTTTCCTGGATAATATCCTGAAGAGTGTTTTCCAGCTTGGATTCATTCTCTTCGTCACATTCTGGTACACCTATCAAATGTAGGTTGGGTCTCTTCACATGGTCCCACATTTCTTGGAGATTTTGTTCATTCCTTTTTGTACTTTTTTTTTAATCTTGGTTTCTCGTTTTATTTCATTGAGTTGATCTTCAAATTCTGATATTCTTTCTTCCGCTTGGTCAATTCGGCCATTGAAACTTGTGCATGCTTCGCGAAGTTCTCGTGTTGTGTTTTTCAGCTCCTTCAATTCATTCATATTCCTAAGTTGTCCATTCTTGTTATCAATTCCTCGAATCATTTTTCAAATCTTTTTTCAAGGTTCTTAGTTTCTTTGCACTGGTTTAGTACATGTTCCTTTAGCTCACTGAAGTTTCTCATTATCCACTTTCTGAAGTCTGATTTCGTCATTTTGTCACATTCATTCTCTGTCCAGCTTTGTTCCCTTGCTGGTGAGGAGTTTTGGTCCTTTTTTGGAGGTGAGGTGTTTTGGTTTCGAGTGCTTTCCTCCTTTTTGCACTGGTTTCTTCCCATCTTTATGGATTTATCCGCCTGTCGTCTTAGTAGTTGCTGATTTTTCAATTGGGTCTCTGTGTGGATGCTGAGATTGTTGATGATGAAGTATTTCTGTTACTTAGTTTTCCCTCTAATGGTCTATCCCCTCTGCTGTATGAGTGCTGAGGTCCCCTCCAGGCCCTGCTTGTCTGGGGTATACCTGCAGCAGCTGCGGAACAGTGAGGGATGATACCAGTTTCTTCTTCTGCTGTCCTTGTTCCAGAATAATGCCAGCCAAATGTCAGTCTGATTAGTCCTTTTCTGGGGTGACTCCTTGGATATACAGGGGTCAGAGGGCTGCTTGAGGAGACAGTCTGTGCTTTATAGGAGCTCCAGTGCTGAGCTGTGAGCTCCGTTGTTCATTCAGCATTGTTGGGAGGTTGTTTATGTCTGCTGCTATAGAACTCATAAAACACCACCCTTTTTTTTTTTTCCCCTCCTTAGATGCTCTGTCTCAGGGAGTTGGGGCTTTCTTTATGAGTATCTGTTGCACTGTCCTGCCCCACTAGGTGGCAGTCTATTCACTATTTGCCTGCCGGGGCTCTGACCTGCTAGCGCGGGTCCACCCTGTTGCTGCTGGGCTCCCTTCCGCTGTGGAGCGTGGAGTCTCTCTGTTATGGCAGGTTGCCTCGGCAATGGCAGGCTGCGTCAGTCCTGGGCGGTACTTCAGTGGGGGTGGACTGCGTCAGCAATGGTGGATGCCCCTCCCTCACTGGGCTGCACCGTCCTAGATGCCAGCAGCAAAACTCTCAACCCCAAGCATCTCCAGTCACCGCCCTGCTTGTCCCCATGAGCATGGGACCCGCCGAGCCCGATCACCCAGCTCCCTGCCTCAGAGTCCGTCCTCTCTCTCTCTCTCTTCCTCTCCCCAAGCTGAAAGGTCGACTCTCTCACTGGTGCCCCAGTAGCCTGCCAATAGGGCACTGGGATCCGTGCAATCTCCCGTGCGGCTGCCCACTACCCCGGCTCAGATCACGCTTCCAAGGAAACTCCTGGTCTGGCTCATTGTCCAAGTCCCGTTCAATCAGATGAACATGCCAATCTGCCCTTCCAAATCTCAGATTGCCGGTTTAACAGGGCACCCAGACCAGTGAGTTCTGCGCCAGGTCCCGCTGCGGCGCCGGCCGAAGAGGCGGCGGGAGCCGGCTGCGTTAGCCAGCTGCGCTAGCGTCCCGTGTCTCTCCCACACCTGGGACTTTCAACGCTCTGTGGGCATAAAAGGAACATCTGAGAATGCGTCTAGGACTCACCCTCTGCGCCTTCACTGAGAGCTGCAATCCTGAGTCGCCTCTACAATGCCATCTTGCCTCCTCCTCCCAAAGTAAGTATTTCATGGTGATTTAGCATCCTTTAAATATACCCTAACCCATAGAAATGGAAATCTAGAGCCACTTTGAGGATCAGAGTATGTCTGAGAGTTGCCGTAGTCCAACAGTACTACAGTAAAGCTTATGGCAAGCTTGGAATGAAGCAAAGTCAATTTTGTATAGTCTCTGCCTTTCCTTTGTAAAAGCTCTCTCCCTAATTATCTCTAGTCCCTCCTGCCCTGTGGCATTTATCCTTGAATTCTTCAGGTACACACAAATGACTTCTTCTCAGGCCAAGCACAATTTATTCTCACTAAATTGAAATGATTATGGTTGAAGGCATCCCCTAATAAAAAGTGCACTCTAAAAAATCAGAAAGGCTTTTAAGTCCAAAGGAGGCAATCACTGATGGTGTGACTTCTGGTACCACAATCAGTAGTTGAAGTAGATGTTTTAGATGTGAAAAGGTTCTTAATGATTCCTGATTCTTTGTGACATACAGAGCTAATCCCTTTTTGTACTGAAATTTCATGAAATTTTTTCTAATAATATTGTAATATTGTATTATGATGTGTTTGCATGCCTTGAAGAACTGTGCCTATCTAGCACAGATTACCAAATATAATGAAATGATAAAAAAAAAATTGGATATGGAATCAAGTGGGCTTGAAGTAACATAGATTAGGGTTCACATTTTGGCTTCCAGTTAAGAGTTGGGTGACTTGGTCAAATTTCTCAATATTCCCAAGCTTCTTTCATCTGTAAATAGAAATAGGACTATTTAAATTACAAAATGAGTCCATTTATGCAAAATGTCAGAGTCATAAACAAGAGGTATTTTTTATGTGTGCTGTAGACTGAATGTTTGTGTCTGTTTCATATGCTGAAATGTAATTCCCAATGTAATCATTTTCAGAGGTGGAACATTTTCAAAGGTGATTAGGTCATGAGATGAAGCCCTTCTGATGGGATTAAGGCCCTTTTGAAAGAAACTCAGAGACCAAAACATAAAGATGAGTCAACTCATAGTGGCAATCAGATTTTCCAGATTCGGGGTACTCTGTTTATTTCCTTCTTCTTTGCTTTACTGGGCACACTCTTCATTTCCCTTCAATAATTTTCTTAAAGTCACTAATGAGAGAAGGCCTCTGCGACATCCCAAAATACATGGACAGGTGGTTGCCCCACTTGATGAAACCATACATACTAGGTAATGGAAGCTCTTGTCACTGTGTAATAATGTATAATTTTGCTCATCTGCATGCCTCACTGGAGTATGTCCTCTTAAAAGGAAAATGCAACATTGTTTCAGGCTGAATTGTTTGAGAACCTGATAGAGAAAGCAAGATGTACATCATTTGTTAAGGAAACAGGCTCTGAAGAAAGAATATGAAGAAGGTAGGCTACGACAGAGAGCTAAGCAACAGTGTCATCTGAGCCTGGAGCCATCATGCATACTAGGTCCACAGAGAACTCTGGACAATGAGTTGCACCATGAAATTTCCCCTGCTTTGAACCACTGGCATCCAGGTCAGTCAGCCATTGCCTGAGGGCTGCATGAGGAAGGGCAGTATCCTCACGAGCAGGAACTCCTATTAATTCCACAGCAATTCTCTTGAGGAGAGAGTAGCTGTGAATCCTTGACAGACATCACTACAGCAATGGAGGATGAGCGTGATGGCTCAGAGAAGGTGATCTAGCCAGAGCGGTGACTTCTAAACTTAGCAATCTTGATGTCCTAACATCTACATTCTTGTTTATATAGTGAATGGTTAAAACAGTTACTCTATCATTAAATGAATTATCAGACTGTATGTATGAACAAAGTGCTGTACCGTGTACTGAAACAGATACAAAAATAAATCCTTCATCTCAAGCATTTGAAGTGAATGCTGAACTAGGTGGGGGAATGGGGAAAGGAGGAGGTGTGAGATAAAGTCAATAATACACAAAATAAGACAGAATATGACAACTTTTACAAGACAGATATATAGATTTTTGGGAAACTACAAATAAGCTGTAAATCCCAACTCAAAGTAATCAGGAGGAACTTCAGGGAAGAAGTGGAACTTGTAATCTTTATGAATACACTGACTCCATTCCTAGGAAGGAAGGGAGTATATATTTCAATTGGAAAGAGCTGTATCAGAGGCAGAAGTTTCTAAATTGGGGGAAAAGAAGAGGCTGTTTTACTGCTGCATAGAGTATGTACAATAGTGTATACATTTCATAGTGGAACAGTAGTGAATCTGGCTAGGAAGATTATTAGGGGTATAAATGTGTAAGGTGTTAAGTGTCTAGCAGAGAAGTTTAATTTTTACTGTGTAGGTAATGAAAAGTCACTAGAAATTTTTCAACATAAAACTGAGGTGAATAGTAAGGAGCTTTAGTTTTAACCTAGCAAGACTATCGCAGGATGGTTTAGATTGAGGAGGTCATGGGGTGGAATTATAATGCAGCCTTGAAACACATTTTGAAATTAAATGCTTCAATCTCTCTGCTTCTACATTTAAAGTTGCATTTTTTCAAATATTTAGTCTATGGCCTTCCTTTTAAAGATTAAGCAAAGAAATAGGTTTTCCAAACACTGTATTTTTAGGTCATATGTAAATTTTCTTTGTTAAAGTACATTTTTAGAAAAAGTACAATATATTCAAATTATAAAGTATTTCTGACCCCTAATATATCATAATCAAATACTGACAGTATATGGACTCTTTGCTATTTCTTAGTAAAATATAACGAATAGTAATTTGACTTATTTTATCTTAATTAGACAAATAATCCTTAATTACAACAAATATTTATCTAGAGTTTCTTGGTCCTTGTCTCAAGAAGGGATAGTGAGTAATCAAAGGAATTATAATGCTCAAGCCTCAAAAGAAAAAAGAGTTGCTGGGCACATTCTATGTACCAGGCTTGGTGTTATAGAGATGCTTGCACATACAGTCTGCATATTTAGTAGATGCTCTCATTTTTATTCATAAGTAAATAACCTAAATTTATATACCCAGAAAGTGTGAGTCAAAATTCAAACCTTATTTGAATTACGAATCCAAAGCTCCTTCTGTGTATCTATTGGTATATGGCATAACAGTCACACAAGTGGTACATCCATTAACAGACATAGATATTCACATGCAAAGACCAGTAAGAACATATGGTAGCAATCAAAAAAGGGCAGGGGAACAGTGACAGAAAATAACTGAAAATGTACAACACTTGTAAATGTTGAGATATAAGTAACACACTCCCTCCTTTCCCATAATTCAGTTCTAATTTCCACCTCAGCCCCCACAACCTCTTGCACCCCAGTGATGGGGGGACAGTTCAAAACCATATCAGCTTTACAGACAATACATGAAAGATAATGGGTAGACTGAACGCTTTATATCATAATTAGTATTTAGAAACACGGGATTTTTACATATTTTAGACATCAATTTGCATAATTTTCTTCATTTCTCAGTTAAAAACTTATGCACATTAATTAATAGTATAAGTAATTTAATATTAATAGATGTATTCAAATAAATACATTTATGCTGTAAGTCAGAATTTTGCCTGGAAAGAATTTATTATTGCTAATCCTCACAAAGCTTTCCAACCTTAGTTTTATAGTTGTTATTTTCAGTGAGAAAATTGAAACTGCAAGGGGTTAAGTAACTTGCTCAAGGGCATACATTACTAATTTAGAATTATCACTATTGGCTGAGCATGATGACTCATGCCTGTAATCCCAGCACTTTGGGAGGCCAATGCAGGTGGATCACCTGAGGTCAGGAGTTCGAGACTGGCCTGGCCAAAATGGGGATCTTAAATCCCCATTTCTACTAAAAGTACAAAAAATTAGCCAGGCATGGTGATGCATGTCTTTAGTCCCAGCTACTTGGGAGGCTGAGGCAGGAGAATTGCTTGAACTATGGAGGTGGAGGTTGTAGTGAGCTGAGATTGTGCCACTGCACTCCAGCCTGGGCAACAAAGAGACTCCATCTCCAAAAATAAAAATAAACAATAAAAAAGGATTATCTCTATTGTCCAGGTCTTTGTGACAGGATATTAGCTTTAAAGAGCCTGTTATCTATTTGTAGAAATACACTTAAATTTAAAATTACTAATAATAATGAAAACCGTATGCATGTTTCAATGACCAGAGAGAACAGTCATTGTATCAGTTTCCTATTGCTACTATAACGAATTACTTTAAAGGGCAGGAGAATAGTTACAGAAAATAACTGCAAATGTATAATACCTGTAAATGTTGAGATATATGTAACACACTCCCTCCCTTTCCACAATTCTGCTCTAATTTCCTTAGTGACTTAAAAGAACAGAAATTTACTATCTTGCAGTTCTGAAGATTAGAAGAACAGAAAATCAAACACCGCATGTTCTCACTCATAGGCAGGTGTTGAACAATGAGAACACGTGGACACAGAGAGGAGAGCATCACACTCCGAGGTCCATTGTGGGAACTCAGGGGGGGAGGGTGGGGAGGGATGATGTGGGGAGAAATGTCAGGTATAGGTGATGGGGGAATGGGGGCAGCAAACCACCTTGCCATGAATGTACCTATACAACAATCTTGAATGATCTGTACATGTACCCTAAAATCTAAAGCACAATAAAATAAAAAAGGAAGTTCAAAATGGACTTCACTAGGCTAAAATTAAGTTGTACACAGTGCTGCTGTCTCCATTCTGTAGGTTTAGAGAGGACAGTCCTTTATGTTGCCTTTTTCTGCTTTTAGAGACTGCCTGCATTCCTTGGTTAAAGGCCCCCTCCCTCCTTCAGAGCCAGCAGTGGCTATCTCACCCTATATTACTCTGATTCTCATTCTTCTGCCTCTCTTTTTTACATTTAAAGGATTCATGTGATTATACTGGGCCCAAACACATCATCCAGGATAATCTTATCCTAAGATTTTAAACTCATATCTGCAAAGTCTCATTTTTAATAAAAGATAACATATTTACAGGTGCTAGGGATTTTGACATGGACTATTTGTTCCCATTGCCCTACCTGCCATGATTAGAAAAAGTTTTTTTGAGGAAAATGAAATCTAGAACTTGGCCTTAAACATTAGAGAGTTAGGATCAGGACATTATCATCAGGGACAACAATATAAAGACAAGATCTGGGGGGGAGTGGTGTATAGTGGCACACGCGTGGAGCCAGGACCACTGTCTCATCTATCCACTCGCTAGTTTTGTAACCTCAGTCAAGTTAGCTGAACTTTCAAACCTCCGTTTCCTCATCTGTGAAATGACGCATGGAACCACACAGTCTCTGGGGCTTCTTTTCCCAACCATATGAATACATATTTACATTTTTAAAAGATGGATCCGCTAAGTTCAAGCAGTACTTACCAAGCCTCCAGAGAGTTCACGGCAGTGTCCAAGCATGAGACAGAAATTATACATCTTGTGTTTCATTTAATCAGAGCCCTGCATTTCTTTGTTGCTAGGGCCAGACGTTTTAATTTTCAGCTTTACTCATTTTCAAAAAAAAAAAAAAAAAAAGTTACTTTATACACTTGCTATTCATTCTTGTTCTATCATTTCTGATTTTATGGAACTTTTATTTAGTCTTTCATAATTTTTAATATTTTCTTTACTTCTTAAAAAGTATTTGTAAAACTTTGGTTTTATTAAAGAATAGGGAAAGATAAAGAGACTGTGCCTTGCTTATATTTGTTAGTATTATGTCATCTCTCTGATTTTGTTTGTTGTACTGTTCATTTATGTGAAGTAATTTTCATGTCAAAGTCTACTTCACAAAAGCAAATGTATCTAATAATCTAAATTCAAAGTCAACCCCTAGGCTCATCACAGGCCTGCAATTTTACTGTGAGTGCCACCCCTTTAAATCAACATATATATTTTTTCTTCTGTAAACTCGTATAAGAAGTCAATCATTGGCCGGACATGGTAACTCACGCCTGTAATCCCAGCATTTGGGGAGGCCGAGATGGGAAGATAACCTGAGGTCAGGAATTCAAGACCAACCTGGCCAATCTGGTGAAACCCCATCTCTACTAAAAAAATAAATAAATACAAAAAGGAGTGATGGCAGGTGCCTGCAATCCCAGCTATTCGGGAGGCGGAGGCAGAAGAATTGCTTGAACCCGAGAGGCGGAGTTTGCAGTGAGCAGAGATAGCACCACTGCACTCCAGTCTGGGCGATGCAATGAGACTGTCTCAAAACAACAACCAAAAGTCAATCATTTTGCCTTGTGAGAAGAAGCATATTACTGAATATTATCATAAATATATTAGGAAAGAAGAGACAGCAGGCCCTGAACAAACAGGTCCAATAATTTCCACATTTTAGACAGAAATAAAGTTAAGGAATAGGAATCTACTGAATGCCTGTAATGTCTCTCCCACTGACTTCCTGTTTGTTCTCTAGACGATGCTCTGGTCTTTACCTCTTCTATTGCTGCCTAGGACCCTGCATCCAAACGCCTGTTTCAATCCATCCCATGTTTTACATTTCATGTGTCATCATCCTGCTCCAAAGCTTGTTTGTCTCTATTATGCATGAGATAAAATTCAAAGGCTTCCACAGCATGGACTCCACATAACTTTTAAATTTTAATGAGCTTTTTAAAAGAAGGTTCTCTATTGTTGCCAAACATGCCTATTCATGGTTCCTTGAACATACATACCCCATTCTTCCTCTACTCAAAATAGTTTTCTTGCCAGGAAAGTCTGAACTACTTCGTCTTCCTAAATCCTATCTATCTAGTTTTGTCAGAGATCTCCTTTTATTTCCCCAGATTTTGTTGGTTGACACTTTCCTAAATTCCATGACACTTAGTGTCTATACTCTACATTTGTCACAGAGTGGCCATACATTTCCTTTTTAAATGGAGGTCAGTATTCTTAAGGTAAATATCTTATCTACTCAATTACATTCTAAATCCTTTAAAATTAGGGACTGTACCATATCCTCATACTGTCAGTATTCCCAAACCTTTGCACTTGGCCTTACTTATAAATGGCTCTAGTAGATGTTTGTGGATGACTATTTTAAGAATCTAATATATATATATATATATATATATATATATATATATGTATGTATGTATGTATATATGTATGTATGTATGTATCTATGTATATATATGTATGTATCTATGTATATATATGCATGCTGCCGTTTGGTTATTTGCACATAATAGAGATATGGTCAGGAGCCAGGGGGATATAGGATAGTTCCGAAGCTGTAAGATTGATGGAATTACCATGATAAAAACCAAAACTTTAAACATGCAAGTCAAGATTCTGAAACCAGCCCATTGCAAGAGTTAAATGCAGCTGGGTACACTGGCTCACACATGTAATCCCAGCACTTTGGGAGGCAAACTGGGCAGATCACTTGAGACCAGGAGTTTGAGACCAGCCTGGCCAACATGGAGAAACCCTGTCTCTACTAAAAAGGTAACAATTAGCTAGGTGTGGTGGTGAGTGCTTGTAATCCCAGCTCCTCAGGAGGCTGAGGTAGGAGAATTGATTAAACTGGAAGGCGGAGGTTGCAGTGAGCCGAGATCGCACCACTGCACTCTAGGCTGGGAGACAGAGTAAGACACCATCTCCCAAAAAAGGAAAAGAGTTAAATGCACAGATATAATTAGTAGTTGGTGGCTCAGATTCTTCCAAATATTCTCATATATATTTAAAAAATTAAGTACATTAACTATATTTTTTCAATTACATAGTAAGAAACTTCTAGATAAAATTCCTAGGGATAAAGCCAACCACCCTCTGCATTACTGCAACAATTTAAAAGTTCTAATATATCATATTTACTATAGTTCTTGTATCACCAAAAATGATCATGCCATTCAGGATACATACTACCTTTCTAAGCAGTTTCTGTTTCTGTTTATCCTGAAATCATTCTTAGCTGAGAAGAGATATAAAATCACTTTTCAAGAACTGGTTCAAATATTTCTTACTTTAGGAAAACCTTTCCCAAATCATTTCAGAATTAGTCATTTTTATCCATCCAATTTACTCCCAAAAATACAAGGTATTTTTCTCTATTTTAACCATTTTTGAATTTTTTTTTTGTTTGTTTCTACAATTTCATTAGCCTGGAAATTTTATAAATTTAATTTTGTGTTTGTTTGCTTTTAGTTGTTTTTTTTTTTTTTTTTTTTTTAATTCTAGGAATTAAAAGTAACTTTTTAAAATTGTTTTTAATTGTTGCTTTAATTCTAAGAAACTTGCACATCAAAAATGTTTCATAAATGTTTATTAAATTTGTATTTTAAGAACATAAGGAAATTTCAAACTTCCACCGATTCTGGGGCTTTATTCCCTTAAAGGCATCTGTCAAGCTTGGTGCAAACAGAAGTCAGTAGCACCAATAAATAAAGTAAGCAAAAGTGAGACTGAAGCAAGGTCCTTGAAAGTGAAACCACACTTTGTTTGACTTTCTTTTTCTTTCTTTTTTTTTTTGAGACGGAGTTTCGCTCTTGTTACCCAGGCTGGAGTGCAATGGCGAGATCTCGGCTCACGGCAACCTCCGCCTCCTGGGTTCAGGAAATTCTCCTGCCTCAGGCTCTGGGATTACAGGCACGGCCACCATGCCCAGCTAATTTTATATATATATATATATATATATATTTTTTAGTAGAGACGGGGCTTCACCATGTTGACCAGGATGGTCTAGATCTCTTGACCTCGTGATCTACCCGCCTCGGCCTCCCAAAGTGCTGGGATTACAGGCGTGAGCCACCACGCCCAGCTGTTTGACTTTCTAACACTCACCATCACTCATGGAGCTCCTGACACATTTCACATACATGCTCAATAAAGATTCACTGATTTAATTTCAGATTATACTCAGGCCATGATAATTGCAGAAATGAAGAATTAACATCAAATATTAAATACTACCTTGCTGGTGAAAACATATGTTAGAAAATAGGGAAGCTATCTGATGTACCATATTGTCCAGTATGTTGTTTATGATGGCCTTATCTTTTCCAAGTTATTGAAGCTATTCAAATGTAACACCCCTTAAAATTTTTGAAGACCCACTCAACTCCTGATGCTTCTTCTGGTAAAAGTAACACAGTAATCTGTAAGTCTGTAATATTTATTATACGTCATATAACAATAAAATAATATTAAAAATATGAAATCCAAAATTTAATAAAATTGTGGATGTTCAGAATACCACCCCATTTATAATGAATTTGTGTTGAATATTAGCAGTAATGTTAACTGATACATCTTACCAGAAAATTGACACATATCTCCATTATGGAGGAACATTTTAGACTTACATAAATGGCATTCTATCTAACAGAATCGTGCGTAATTTTGATGCTTCTGGTACTTAACTGAACCAGATGGCTTAACTATAGATAAATTCAAATGAATGGTGTTATATTTTTTTGACACCTGAAAAACTTCTGATAACATATGGAACTGAAAATTATCACTCTCAATATTTTTAATGGCAAAATTATTAACATTTCCAAAGTAAAATTCTGATATGGTAGCATTTTACATTTATGGTTGTTCAGATTTTCTATAATATTCTTAATACCAACTTATGCAAAACAGTTGCCTGCATATTAAATAATCAGCAATCGATAGATGGCATGAGTTTCTGCAGCTCATGAGAATGTATATAACTAAAGAAATCAAAAGACAGTAAAGTGTAAGTTAACCTTGTTATAAAAATAAGCATTGTCCTTAATGGCTATTTTTTTAAAAAAATCAGATGGTATGCTTACCTCAAAATCATACTAACTGACGATTTAACTCCTATTTGATTTACTGTAGTTCTATTTCCACATTAGTGCCTAAGAGAGTGGTGTAGGATATATGCAGACCTGATACTGTCTTTTTCTGGTAATTTGTCTTGTTTGTTTGTGTATTTGTTTGTTTGAGTCCCAGAATTCAACTTATTAGGGAACAGTAGAAGAATCCTGTTGCTAATACTCTTATGGATTGCTAAACGAGCTATTGTAAAAAAATAAAGCTGTTATTAAAAAATGTAAGATTCTTACAATTATCTATTATAAGAATTTAGTAGGATTAAAAATAATTTCTTAGCCAGGTGTGGTGGCTTATGCCGGTAACTGAGAGAGCTGAGGCAACAGAATCACTTGAGCTCAGACGTTCCAGAGCAGCCTAAGCATGAGACCTCCTCTCCACAAAAAAATCAAAAAATTAGTTGGGTGTGATGGTGCATGTCTTTAGTGCCAGCTACTTGGGAGGCTAAAGTAGGAGGACTGCTTGAGCCCAGGAGGTCGGGGCTGCAGTGAAGCAAGACTGCACCATTGCACCGCAGCCTGGGTAAGAGGGCGAGAACATGTCTCAAAAAAAAAAAAATGTTTTTTTGTCTTTAAGGATAAGGGTGACAGTTCAATTAAGATAGTATCTTAGTAGTTAGCCAATCAATATATATTATATGCTTACATTATTACATAAATACAATTTTAACATTCTCAATACATTATAAACGAAGAAGGTAAAAATGAGGAAAAAAGATGGATGGAAGGAAGAAAACAAAGGAGGAAGGAAGAAAAAGACACACAGAAAAAGACATATGGATAGAAGGGGAGAGAAAAAGAGGAAGAGATGAAGGAGAACAGGAAAAGGTACGTGTCACAGGTATACCTGAAAGACACTGCAAGTTTCATTCCAGATCAGCATATTAAATCCAATACGTCAATAAAGTGAGTGACGTGAGCTTTTTGTTTTGTGTTTCTCAGTACATATAAAAGTTATCTTTACACTCTACTATACTCTATTACAGTGTACAATGGCATTTTGCCAAAAACATACCTGTCTTATTACTATTTTTTTTTTTTTTTTGAGACTGAGTCTTGGTCTGTCACCAGGCTATGGTGCAGTGGCACAATCTCAGCTCACTGCAACCTCTGCCTCCCGGATTCAAGTGATTCCCCTTGAGTCCCTTATATGTTTAACCAAGTTATATGTTTAACCAAGGAGGTGAAAGAGCTCTAGAAGGTTCTCCTTCTAGAGAATTTTATTTTATTTTATTTTGTGTGTGTGTCTTGTAAATGAGATTGTGTTCATAATTTGGTACTCAGCTTGAACATTACTGGTGTATAGAAATGCTACTAATTTTTTATGTTAATTTTGTATCCTTAGATTTTAATGAAGTCACTAATCAGTTCTAGGCATCTTTAGGGTTCTTTAGGTATAATCATCATTTCATCAGTGAACAGAGATAATTTGGCTTCCTCTTTTCCAATTCGTATGCCTTTTATTTCTTTCTTGTGCCTGATTGCTTCAGCTAAAACTTCCAGTACTATCTTGAATAGGAGTAGTGAGAGTGTACATCCTTATCTTATTCCATTTCTTTGGGAAAATACTTTCAAGTTTTCCTTATTTATGTTGGCTGTGAATTCATCACATATGGCTCTTCTTTCGGAGTTTCCTCTCCTCTATCAGCCTTCATAAAATTGAAGAGAGTTAGAGCTTTGCTCTGGATTAGGCTGTGGCTAAAAAGAATGTTGCGACTGGTTTGGTCTTCTCTCCAGACCACTAAAATTTTCTTCATATCAGCACTAAGTCTATTACACTTTCTTATCATCTGTGTGTTCACTGGAGTAGCACTTTTAATTTTCTCCACAAACATTTCCTTTGCATTCACGACTTGGCTGTCTGTTGTCAGAGGCCTGGTTTTTGGCTTATCTTGGCTTCTGACATGCCTTCCACACTGAGCTTACCCATTTCTAGCTTTTGATTGAAAGTGAGAGACACGTGACTCTTCCTTTTACTTACACACTTATAGATCATTGTAGGGTTATTAATTGGTCTAGTTGCAATACTGTTGTGTATTAGGGAGTAGGAAGGCTGAAGGGGAAAAGACATGAGCAGCTGGCCAGTCGGTAGAGCAGTCAGAGTACACACAACATTCATCAGTTAACTATGCCATCTTAATACGATCGTGATTCCTTGGTATTCCAAAGCAGTTACAACAGGAACATTAAAGATCACTGATTACAGGTTACCACAGTAGATATAATTTTAAAAGTTTGATATTGTTAGAGTTACCAAAATGTGACACAAAGACACAAAGTGAGCACATGATGTGGGAAAAATGGTACCAACAGATTTGCTTGATGTAGGGTTGCCACTTTTGACTCACAAGAAATGCAAAATCCATGAAGCACAGTATAGTTAAACACAACAAAATGTGACATATTTGTATTTACAAAACCACATCTTGTATTAAAGAGGAGAATGCCAAACAGGGTTTTAGGTAAACAGTCTAGGTTTGAATTCTATACCTTAACAGGACATGAAGAAATATAGTCAATTTCCTTATGTTGCCTGGAATCCAACAAATTTGTTTAATTCACTTATTAATGCTAGTAATTTACCTGTGGATTCTTTTTGATTTTCTAAATACGTAATACTAAAGCTCCTTAAATGTATATTAATAGCCTTCACTGGTTTGTAAAAATTTTCAGTTTATTTTGAAATATGTTTTCCATCTAACTTCTTTTTAGTCTTTTTCTAGGATTCTAATTGCCCATATGCTAGAACTTTTTGCCCTTCCCTCTTCTATATATTTTATATCTTTGTTTTCTCTATAGGCACCACCGTGATACATATTTACTAACCTATCTCCCAGACAACTCATCTTGTTTTCTGATGTTTTAGCCTTCCATTACATCTAACTATTGGATTCTTAATTTTAGTTATCGTAGTTTTTACTTCCTACCACTTTCCTCTTTTTTTTTTTTTTTTTTTTTTGGTCTGTGTGTGTGAATTTTGGGTCCCTACTAAAATCTTCCATAATTTTCTCTATGATCTTATACATATTTATCACAATTTTACTGGTCTTATTTGATCATCCAAAATCTCAAATCACTAGATGGTTACTTTCTTTTATCCATTTTTCACTTGATTTCTAGTCCACGATTCTGCGTATTTATTTGTTTTGCTTCAACTATACCTTGTAATTTTAGGTTAGGTGCTGTACACTTTGTGTACAATATTTTAGAGACTCTGAATGATGCTATCCACTTCCCAAGAAGCTAACATTATCTTTTGGTTGGCAGATGGAAAGGCAGTGAATCATTTTTATCTCTGCAAGCATCACTTTGGGCTTTGTTATAGCTGCTGAATTTTAGGTTTGTCTTTCCTTTGAGGCTGCAGCACTTACTTCTAAGGCCATTGCAGGCACTTTAAGGTTATGCACCCTCTGGGGTCAAAAGTCAGAGTTGAACCATGAGGCTGCTGAAACCTCAGTTCAATACTTCAGCCTCCCAGCAATTTTTCCCTGCTAAGTATCCTGGGGTTTTTCTCTATGCGTGAACAGTTGAGGATCAACTAGTGACTTAGGAACAATTTACATAGAGATTTTGGGTTTTATTCTCTACAGTTCTCTTCTCTCCACAATTCTGTTGCTTAAATTTCAGTCAGTCAAGAAGCACCAAATGCCATCCTTTTTCTCCTTTGTTCAGTTGGGCTGCTGATTACCACTGAGTCTTTCTTTTCCCAAGGGACAAACTGCAAATCACCGTATGGAAATGAATTTAGGAATTACATACTGTGCTTCCACTCTCAAAGACGCTAGCCTCTCAAATTCTACTTGTGTTGTTTTCTCCCCAGTGCCTGCAAACAGTTATTTTTTGAAATACATATTCCCAACTTTTATAACTGTTTTTAGCAGAATGGATTGTCCATTACCTTCTCTGTCATTACCAAAAGTAGAATATCTTTTCCTTAAATTTTGAATTTTTACTAAAATTGACCATAATTACTATGAAATAAATAATTTGACCAGGTCCTTATGAAACTGACTATTACTAAAGAGTTAAAAAAAAAAAAAAAAAAAAAAAAAAAGATACTGGTGAGGCTGCAGATAAAAGGAAATCCTTATATACTGCTGGTGGGAAGTTCAGCCACTGTGGTAATCAGTCTGAAGATTTCTCAAAAAACTTAAAACAGAACTACTATTCAATCCAGTAATTCCATTACTGTTATATACTCAAAGAAAAATAAGTCATTCTACCAAAAGACACATTCACTTATATGTTCATTACTGCACTATTCACAGTAGCCAAGACATAAAGTCAACCCAGGTGGCCATAAACAGAGGATTGAAAAATGAAAATATGGTACATATACACCATGGAATACTACACAGTGATAATAAAAGAAAACAATCATGTCCTTTGCAAAAACATGGCTACCATGGGAGGCCATAATCCTAAGCAAATTAACATAGGAACAGAAAACCAAATAGCACATGTTCTCAGTTATAAGTGGGAGCTAAACATGGAGCACACATGAACACAAAGATGGAAACAACAGACACTGTGGACTACTAGGGCAGGGAAAGAAGGGAATATGGGTTGAAAAACTACCTGCTGAGTACTATGCTAACTACCAGGATGACAGAATCTGTGCCATACCCTCAGCATCATGCAATATCCCCATGTACAAACCTGCAGATGTACCCCGGTATCTAAAATAAAAGTTGAAATTTAAAAATAAGTAAATAATAAAATAAAATTATATTCCAAAAGCAGCAATAATAAAAAATGATAGCCTTGAAAGTTGTTATAAATGCTAGCTTATATTTAGAAAAATATAAAAACATTGTTTAAAATTAGTACAATGCCATTAATAGTGACAGTATTCTGAGAATAAATCGTCAGCATCAGAGGTGTACATATTCTGTCACTCATCTGATGCCTCTCATTCCTTCTCATCAAAAATGCTGCATACTTCAGATACAATATCCATTTCAGAAATCAGATAGATGCATGCTATTTTTTACATATAATTCTAGTTTCTATTCATTCTAGTTCTTTCATAAACGTGAATTGCCCAAGGAATTCATTATTCTTAATTTAGGATGAAGTATCATCCACTTTATGACACACTAGACATACATTCTTCTTAACTAAATTGTCACAAAGCAAGTTCTATGTCACTTTCTGGATGTCAGTCTAGTTCCAGTGACATAATCACTAGCTTTTTAAACTATCGATTTTCAGTGTATCTAGTTTAGTCTTATTTTTTTCACTTTTCTTTCTCTGGCAGGAGTTCCCACATCATCTAGCAGGGTTGCTAAGGACAATATTGTCACACACACTGAAGCATAGAAAATTTGCATTCCGTGTCTTCAATCTGAGCAAAATTATTAAATGAGCACTCTGTTACAAATTAGATATAATTAATTTACGATGCCCTGAAGTTATTTCACTTGTATGACTACACAGAGTTGTATAAGAGAAAGACATTACCTATTATGCATCCATGAATTAGCTCTCTAAGGATATTAGACAAAATGTAGTGTATTGAGACTACAAATAAAATAATTCCAAATTTAAAAATATAAAATATGTATATTTGAAAATTAAATCTGATATATAAAAAAGTTAACTTTGGCTTTATTTCTCATCTTCAAAATCTTGAAAATGGCACATGGTGGGGAGGGGCCCCCAAGACAGCTGAATAAAAACAGCTCTGGCCTGCAGCTCCCAGACACACTAACAGGGAAGATGGGCAATTTGTACATTTCCAAATGTAGTGCCCAGTTCATTTCCCAAGGACTGACTAGGTAGTGGGCACGACCCATGGAGAGTGAGCAGAAGCTGGGTGGTGTGTCACTTCACCCAGGAGCTGCATGGGGCAGGGGGACACCCCCACACTTCAGCCAAGGGAAGTGATGAGGGACTGTGCTACCCACCAGGGGTACCATGCTTTTCCCATGGATTTTTGCAATCTGCAGGTTAGGAGATTCTCTCTTGAGTGTACACTACCAGAGTCTTGGATCTCAAGCACAAAACTGGGCAGCTGTTCAGGCAGACACTGAACTGCAGGAATGTTTGCATACTCCAGCCACGCCTGGAATTCCAGTGAAACAGGAGAATCATCCACTCCCGTGGAAAGGGGGCTGAAGCCAGGGAGCCAAGCGGTCTCGCTCAGTGGGTCCCACTACCACGGAGCCCAGCAAGCTAAGAACCACTGGCTTGAAACTCTCACTGCACGATAGCAGTCTGGAGTCTGCCTGGGACAACCAAGTTCCTGGAGAGGAAGGGGCGACTGCCATTACTGTGGCTCTAGTAGGCAGTTTTCCCAGGAGAGTCCTAAGAAGACTGACAAGTTTGGATGGGCGGAATTCCCCACAGCGCAGCAAAGCAGCTGTGGCAGATCCTAGACAGACAGCTTCTTTGGATCCTGCTCACTGAGTAAGGCATCCTTGCATGAATTTCAGCAGCTCCAGGCAGGGGCTTGCAGACAGAACTTTCACGTCCCTGGGACAGAGCACTCTGGGGAAGGGGCAGCCATCATCTCAGGTTCAGCCTGCCTGCCAGCTCTGAAGAGATTGGCTGATCTCAATGAGGGGGATTCCCCCAGCCCAGCACACTAGCTCCAGTAAGAAACAGACTACCTCTTCAAACAGGTCCCTGATCCTGTGCCTCCTGAGTAGGTGAGACCTTGCCAGACAACTCATATAGGAGAGCTCTGGCTGGCATCAGGTCATTGCCCCTGTGGGAGGAAGCTTCTGGAGGAAGGAGCAGGCAGCAATCTTTGCTGTTCTGCAGCCCGCACTGGTGATATCCAGGCGAACGGGGTCTGGAGTGGACCCCCACCAAACTGCAGCAGACCTGTAGACAAGGGCCTGACAGAAGAAAAATAAACAGAAAACAGCAACAAAATAACATCAACAAAAGAGACCCCACAAAATCCCCATCCAAATGTCATCAGCCTCAAAAATCAAAGGTAGATAAATTCATGAAGTTGAGGAAAAAAACAACATAAAAATGCTGAAAACCTAAAATCTTAGATTTTCAATGCTGAAAATCTACAAACTTCATAAAGCAAGTTCTTAGAGACATACAAGGAGACCTAGACCCCCACAAGATAATAATTGGAGACTTTAATTCCCCCACTGTTAATATTAGACATATCATCAAGACAGAAAATTAACAAAGATATTCAGGACTTGAACTCAGCTCTATGCCAAGTAGACCTGATAGATGTCTACAGAACTCACCACCCAAAACCAACAGAATAATATTTTTCAGCACCACACGGCACTTTACACTAAAATTGATTACACAATGGAAAGTAAAACACTCCTCAGAAAATGCAAAAGAACTGAAATCATAACTGTCTCTCAGACCACAGTGCAATCAAGTAAGAACCCAAGATTAAAAATCTCACTCAAAACCACACAACAACGTGGTAATTGAACAATCAGCACCTGAATGACTCCTGTGAAAATAATGAAAGTAAGGCAGAAATCAAGAAGTTATTTGAAACCAATGAGACAATGTATCAGAATCTCTGGGATGCAGCTAAAGCAATGTTATGAAGGAAATTTATAGCACTAAAATTTCACATCAATAAGCTAGAAATATCTCAAATTGACACCCTAACATCATAACTAAAAGAACTAGAAAACTAAGAGCAAACAAACCCCAGAGCTAGGAGAAGACAAAAAATAACCAACCTCAGAACAGAGTTGAAGAAGATGGAGCCACAGAAAAAATCCCTTCAAAAATCAACAAATCCAGGAGCTGATCTTTTGAATAAATCAATAAAATAGATAGACCACTAGAGACACTAATAAAAAAGAAAGGAGAGAATATTTAAATAAACACAATAAGAAATAATAAGGGGGATACCACCACTGACCCCACAGAAATACCAACGACCAACAACCATCAGATTATATTATAAACACCTCTATGCAAATAAACTGGAAAATTTGGAAGAAATAGATAAATTCTTGGACACATACACTCTCCAAAGACTGAATCAGAAGGATTTTGAATCCCTGAATAGACCAATAACAAGTTGTGAAATTGAGACAGTAATAAATAGCCTACCAACTTAAAAAAATCCCAGGTCCAGATGGATTTACAGCTGAACTCTGCTAGAGAAACAAAGAAAAGCTAGTACCATTTCTATTTAAACTATTCCAAACAATTAAAAAGGAAGGACTCCTCCCTAAATTATTTTATGAGGCCAGCATTATCCTAATATGAAAACATGGCAGAGATACAATAAAAAAAGAAAACTTCAGGGCAATATACCTGATGAACATTTATTTTAAAATCCTCAATAAAATACTGGCAAACCAAATGCATCAGTACTTCGAAAAGCTTAGCCACCACTATCAAGTCAGCTTCATCCCTGGGATGCAAGGCTGGTTCAATATATGCAAATCAATAAACATAATTCATATTCATATTCATCACATAAACAGAACTAAAGGAAAAACACATAATTATCTCAATAGATGCAGAAAGGGCCTTCTATAAAATCTAACTTTCCTTCATGTTAAAAACTATCAATAAACTAGGTATTGAGGAAGCATATCTCGAAATAAGAGCCATTTATGACAAACCCACAGTCAGTGTCATACTGAATGGGCAAAAGCTGGAAGCATTACCCTTGAAAACTGGCACAAGACAAGGATGCCCTCTTTCATCACTCTAATTCCACAAAGTGTTGGAAGTTCTGACCAGGGCAATCAGTCAAGAGAAAGAAATAAAGGGCATTCAAATAGGAAGAGAGGAAGTTAAATTGTTTTTGTTTGCAGATAACGTGATCTTATATCTAGAAAATCTCATGGACTCAGCCCAAAAGCCTCTTAAGCTGATAAGCAAGTTCAGCAAAGTTTCAAGACATAAAATCAATGTGCATAAATCACAAGCATCCCTATACACCAACAACAGACAAGCACAAGGCCAAATCATGAATGGACTCCCATTCACAATTGCCACAAAGAAAATAAAACACCTAGAAGTACAGCTAACAAGGAAAGTGAAGGAATTATTCAAAGAGAACTATAAACCTCAGCTCAAGGAAATCAGAGAGAACAGAAACAGATGGAAAAACATTCCATGTCCATGGAGAGGAAGAATCAATATCATAAAAATGGCCATACTGCCCAGAGCAACTTATAGATTCAATGCTATTCCCATTAAACTACCATTGACATTCTTCACAGAATTAGAAAAAGCTATTTTAAAATTCATATGGAACCAGAAAAGAGCTCACATCACCAAGAAAATCCTAAGCAAAAAGAATGAAGCTGGAGGCATCCTGCTACCTGACTTCAAACTATTCTACAAGGGAACAGTAACCAAGAGAGCATGGTACTGGTACAGCAACAGACACAGAGACCAACAGAACAGAGTAGAGTACTCAGAAATAAAACCACACATCTAAAACCATCTTATCTTCAGCAAACCCAACACAAACAAGCAATAGGGAAACGATTCCCTATTTAATAAATAGTGCTGGGAGAACTGGCTAGCCATAGGCAGAAAATTAAAACTGCATCCTTTCCTTACACCTTATACAAAAATTCACTCAAGATGGATTAAACACTTAAATGTAAAACCCACAACTATAAAACCCTAGAAGAAAATCTAGGCAATACCATTCAGTAAATAGGCATGGGCAAAGACTTTGATGAAATCACCAAAGGCAATTGCAACGAAAGCAAAAATTGACAAATGGGATCTAATTAAACCAAACAGCTTTTGCACAGCAAACAAAATTGTCATCGGAGTGAACAGACCACCTACAGAATGAGAGAAAACTTTTGCAATCTATCCATCTGACAAAGGTCTAATATCCAGAATCTACAAGGAATTTAAGCAAATTTATAAGAATAATCAAGCAACCTCATTAAAAAGTGGGCAAAGGATATGAGCAGACACTTCTCAGAAAAGACATACACGTGGCTGATAAACATATGAAAAAAAGCTCAACATCACTGATTGATATGGCTTGGCTGTGTCCTCACTCAAATCTCATCGTGAATTCTTGTGTGTTGTGAGAGAGACCTTGTGGGAGGTAACTGAATCATGCAAATTGGTTTTCCCATGCTGCTGTCTCTCATGATAGTGAACAAGTCCAACCAGATCAGAGGGCTTTGAAAATGGGAATCTTGCTACACAAGCTCTCTTGTCTGCCACCATGTGAGATCTGTCTTTCACCTTCCACCATAAATGTGAGGCCTCCCCAGCCACATGGAACTGTAAGTTCATCAATTCTCTTTTTGTTTTGTAAATTGCCCCATCTCAGATATGTCTTTATCAGCAATGTGAAAATGAACTAATACAGTAAATTAGCACCAGTAGAGTGGGGCACTGCTGAAAAGATATCTGAAAATGTGGAAGCAACTTTGGAACTGGGTAACAGGTAGAGGTTGGAACAGTTTGAAGGGCTTAGAACAAGACAAGAAAATGTGGGAAAGTTTGGAACATCCTAGAGAATTTTTGAATGCTTTTGCCCAAAATGCTGATAGTGATTCAGACAATAAGGTCTAGGCTGAGGTGGTCTCAAATGGAGATGAAGAACTTGTTGGGAACTGAAGCAAAGGTGACTGGTGTTATATTTTAAAAATAATACTGAAGGCGTTTTGCCCGTGACCCTGAAATTTATGGAACTCTGAACTTGAGAGAAATGATTTAGGTTATCTGGCAGAAGAAATTTCTAAGCAGCAAAGCATTCAAGAGTTAACTTGGGTACTGTTAAAAGCATTCAGTTTTAGAACAAAAATAGAGAATAAAAGTTTAAAAAATTTGCAGCCAGACAATGCAATAGAAAAGATAATTCCATTTTCTGAAAAGAAATTTGAGTTGGCTGCAGAAATTTGCATAAGCAACAAGGAGCCAAATGTTAATCACCAAGACAATAGAGAAAATGTCTCCAGGGCCTGTCAGAAACCTTTGTGGCAGCCCCTCCCATCACAGGCCTGGAGGTTTAGGAGGAAAAAATAGGTTCATGGGCTGGGCCCAGGGTCCCCATGCTGTGGGCAGCCTAGGGACTTGGTGCCCTGCATCCTAACCACTCTAGCTGGGGCTGAAAGAGACCAACATAGAGCTCAAGCTGTGGCTTCAGAGAGGTGAGCTCCAAGCGTTGGCAGCTTTCACATGGTATTGAGCCTGTGAGTGTATAGAAGTCAAGAACTGGGGTTTAGGAACTTCTGACTAAATATCAGAGGATGTATGGAAAGGCCTGGAGGCCCAGGCAGAAGTTTTCTACAGGGACAAGGTGCTCATGGAGAATGTCTGCTAGGGCAGTGCAGAAGGGAAATGTGGTGTTGGAGCCCCACGCGGAGTCCCTATTTGGACGCCACTTAGTGGAGCTGTGAGAACAGGGCCACCGTCCTTAAGATCCCAGAATGGTAGATCCACTGACAGTTTGCACTGTGTTCCTGGAAAAGCAGCAGACACTTAATGCCATATGCAGCCATAAAAGAGAATGAGTTCATGTCCCTTGCAGGGACACTGGAAGGTATTACCAGCAAACTAAAGCACAAATAGAAAACCAAACACCACATGTTTTCACTTATAAGTGGGAACTGAACATTGAGAACACGTAGAGATGGAGTCGGGGGAACAACAGTTACTGGGGCCTGTTGGGGGAGGGCTGGGGAGGGGAGCACTAGAAAAAATAGCTAATGCATGCTGGGCTTAATACCTAGGCAATGGGTTGATAGGTGCAGCAAACCACCATGGCACACATTTACCTACGTAACAAATCTACACATCCTACACATGTACCCCAGTACTTAAAAAAATAATTATTAAAAAAAAAAATGGAAAATAATATAAAGAAAGCCCAAAATGGCCCACAGGTCTTTCAACCAGTAGTGAATAAACAAACTATGGTACATTTTATAAGAAAATAATATTTGGTAATAAAAAGAGAAAAACAAGTGATTCACCCAACAGTACAGATGAATCGCAAATATAATATGCTAAGTTAAAATACAACATGCTAAATGTAAAGCTCAAATTATACATGCCGTATAATTCCATTTATATTAAATTTGGGATATGGTAAGACTTTAGGGACAGAAAAACATTGCTTTGTAACTTTGTTTATATTACATTTTGAGAAAGGCAGGACTATAGGGACAGAAAAGAGATCGGTGGTTGCTAGAGAATGAGGGTACAAAGGGACACAGGAAAATACCTGAGAGGTGACAAAACCATTCTACACCTGGATAACGTTGCTGGATTTCCAGCTGTATACACTTTCCAACCCTCATAAAGTTACACACAAAAGAGAGTAAGTTTTACTTTCTGTGGATTATATTTCTATAAATTTTACTAAAGAAACATAAACCTCTATTTAATAGTCATGCACTTCCTGACATCATACTCTAAGAAAGGTACAAAATCATTTTGGTGGATTTTTGCCAAAAAATGTGTTGCCTCAATCTAATCATGAGAAAATATTAGATAACAAATTGAGAATTCTACACAAAAAGTCTGGCCAACATTTCCCAAAAATATCAAGGCAACAAAAGTCAGAGAAACACTCAAGGGTTGTTACAGACTTGAGGAGACTAAGGAGAATACACAACTAAATCAAATTTCAAGTTTTGATTTGAATACTAGACAAAAAAATGTTCATTAGCAGGAAAATGAACAAAATTTGAATAAGGTCTATAATATAATTAACAAAATTGTATAGATAATAATTCCCTGATTTAGATAATTTGACTATAATTATGTAAGATGTTATCATTAGAAAATTATGGGTGAAGGGTAGGGTGAATATCCTTTTTGCAGCGATTTGAAGGTCTAAAAATATTTTAAATTACAAACTAGATGGTCTGGAATTTAAATTTCTTGGTAGAATGTATGAGGTGACAATAGCCTTCACTTAGCAACAAAATTGCACAAAACTTGAAAAATTCTAAAAATATTTTAAGGTTGTGTAATCATAAAGCACTAGATTACCTCCAATATCAGACAAAGAAAACACTTTCCTACATAGTAGAAAATGCTTGCCCTTTCATTTTCTGTGCAAAATTGCCATGTCTAGGGATGACCTAAAGATCAAGTTTTCAGTCAGTAGAAAAATACTCTAAAAAGAACATAAACCAGCTGAGTATCTGATGTCCATTGGGTCTGAAATCTAGAGAATGCTCAAACATATTCTCTATATTATAAACTAGGACATTGCTGGTTTTGAGGTGGGACAGGAGACTGCAAGTGAAAGGCTGAAAGGCAAGGGTCAAGGCCCTCACAGTCTACATGCACGAGCTTTTTTTACGATTCTAGTTGCCTGTGCTGCAACTGTCCTCTAGATCTTTCTAGAGATTCTTTAACTTTCCTTTATCTACTGCAGATATCTCTAACAACATGAAATCTTACAGATTTGATGGACAAAAAAGTGGGTCCTCTGGCAACATAATCTGAATGAGTCAAATTCACACTAGAGGAAACTGAAATAATTCTTTCTGTGACGCCATTTATAAAATTTTGAATCCACATGTGTGAGTGGCTTAAGAGCTAAGGTGAAAACATCCTAAAGTTATAATTTTTAGGATAATAGAATTAGATAATGATTGGTTTTTATAACAAGCTAATGTGAGCCATGCTCAAGCTGGGGCTGTGCAGAAAAAAAAAAAAAAAAAAAAAAAAACAGAATTACCTAAAATTTGGAAGTATTTAGGAGATAAATTTTTGATGAGGTGCGGAGGGATCTGGGAAAGGTGTCACGTGCATCTAACTAAAGCTGCCACCTATCCCTGCCTCAGCTCAATTACGATGGCACTGAGATAATCACAACATCATCATATCTGTATCACAGAGTATAAAGTATCCCTGGGGAAAAAATAACATTGGTTTCTAGTTCTGTGATTTCTTAAACAACGTGTGAGGTATAGAGTAAAATATATATATTGACTTACGATGGTTTGACTTACAAATTTTCAATTTTGTGATGCAATCATACACATTCAGTAGAAACCATACTTCAAATTCTAATTGTAATCATTTCCTGGGCTAGCAATATACAGTACAATACTCTCTTGTGATGCTGGGTAGCATCAAGTCATAGCTTCCAGTCAGCCACGCAATCACAGGGGTAAACCACCAATACTCTGTAGTGTGTTGTGTTGCCAGATGACTTTGCCCAACTTTAGGCTCATGTATGTGTTCTGAACATGTTAAATGTGGGCTAGGCTGAGCTATAATATTCAGTAAGCTAAATATATGAAACATAGGTTCAATATAAGATATTTCCAAGATATGATGGTTTATTGGGACATAACCTCATTGTTAGGAAGAATCTGTGTGTGTCAAGGCAGAGGGTGATGGCAGCAAATGAAATGGCAGAATGAAAGACAAAAGAAGAGAAAACAGAAACAGATTCAAAGAAAACAAAATTTTAGAAAAACAGGCCTTTAAAAATTAAGTCACACCTGCAAAGGCACACATAGGCTCAAAACAAAGGAGAGGAATAATTACCAAGCAAATGGAAAGCAAAAAAAAGAAAAGAAAAGAAAGAAAGAAGGAAAGCAGGAGTTGCAATCCTAGCCTCTGATAAAACAGACTTTAAAACAACAGAGATCAAAAAAGCCAAAGAAGGGCATTACATAATGGCAAAAAGATCAATGCAACAAAAAGAGCCAATTATCCCAAATATATATGTACACAATACAGGAGCACCCAGATTCATAAAACAAGTTTTTAGAGACCTACAAAAATACTTAGACTCCTATGCAATAATAATGAAATACTTTAACACTACACTGTCAATATTAGACAGATTAATGAGAGAAAATCAACAAGGATATTCAGGACTTGAACTCAGCTCTGGACCAAGTGGACCTAATAGGCTTCTATAGACCTTGCCACCCCAAACCAACAAAATATACATTATTCTCAGTGCCACATAGCATGTATTCTAAAATTGACCACATAATTGGAAATAAAACACTCCTCAGCAAATGCAAAACAAGTGAAATCATAACAACAAACAGTCTCTTAGACCACAGTGCAATCAAATTAGAACTCAAGATTAAGAAACTCACTCAAAACTGCATAACTACATGGAAATTGAACAACATGCTCCTGAATGACTTCTGGGTGAGTAACAAAATAAATCAGAAATAAAGAAGTTCTTTGAAACCAATGAAAACAAAAAGACAACATACCAGAATCTCTGGGACACAGCTAAAGCCATGTTAGAAGGGAAATGTATAGCACTAAATACCCACATCAGAAACCTAGAAAGATCTAAAATCAACATCCTAACATCATAATTAAAAGAACTTGAGAAGTAAGAGCAAACAAATTTAAAAGGTAGCAGAAGATAAGAAATAACTAAGATCAGAGAAGAATGGAAGGAGATAGAGACATTTAAAACCCTTTAGAAAATAAATCCAAAGCTGGTTTTTTGAAAAGATTAACAAAATAGATGGACCACTAGCTAGACTAATAAAGAAGGAAAGAGGGAAGAATAGAGACAATAAAAAATGATAAAGAGGACATACCACTGATTTCACAGAAATACAAACTACCATCATAGAATACTATAAACACCTCTATGCAAATAAACTAGAAAATCTAGAAGAAATGGACAAATTCCTAGACCAATACACTCTCCCAAGACTAAACCAGGAAGAACTCAAATCCCTGAATAGACCAATAACAAGTTCCAAAACTGAGGCAGTAATTAATAGCTTACCAACCAAATAAAGCCCAGGACCAGATGGATTCACAGCCGAATACTACATAGGTACAAAGAGGAGCTGTTAGCATTCCTCTTGAAAATACTCCAAACAATAGAAAAAGAGGGACTCCTCTCTAACTCATTTTATGAGGCCAGCATCATCCTGATATCAAAAACCTGCTAGAGACACAACAACAACAATTTCAGGCCAATATCCCTGACGAACATTGATGTAAAAATTCTCAATAAAATACTGGTAAACTGAATACAGCAGCACATCAAAAAGCTTATCCACAACCACCAAGTCAGCTTTATCCCTGGGATGCAAGGCTGGCTTAACATACAAAAATCAATAAAGGTAATCCATCACATAAACAGAATCAATGACAAAAACCATGATTATCTCAATAGCTACAGAAAAGGCCCTTGATAAAATTCAACATCCCTTCATGCTAAAAAATCTCAATAAACTAGGTAATGATGGAGCATATCTCAAAATAATAAGAGCTATTTATGACAAATACACAGCCAATATCATACTGAATGGATAAAAGCTGGAAACATTATTTTTAAACTGGCAGAAGACAAGAATTCCCTCTCTCCCCACTCCTATTCAACATAATATTGGAAGTTCTGGCCTGGGCAAACAGACAGGAAAAAGAAATAAAGCGTATTCAAATAGGAATAGAGGAAGTCAAATCATCTCTGTTTGCAGATGACACGATTGTATATTTAGAAGAACACATCATCTCAGCCCAAAATCTCTTTAAGCTGATAAGCAACATCGGCAAAGTCTCAGGAAACCAAATCAATGTGCAAAAATCACAAGCATTCCTATACACCAACAATAGATAAGCAGAGAGCCAATCATGAGTAAACTCCCATTCACAATTGCTACGAAGAGAATAAAATACCTAGGAATACAACATACAAGGAATGTGAAGGACCTTTGCAAGGAGAACTACAAACCACTGCTCAAGGGAATAAAAGAGAACATTAACAAGTGAAAAAATATTCCATGCTCATGGTTAGAAAGAACTAATATGAAAATGGCCATACTGCCCAAAGTATTTTATAGATTCAATGCTATTTCCATCAAGCTACTAGAGACTTTCTTCACAGAATTAGGAAAAAAAAAAACACTTTAAATTTTACATAGAACTAAAAAAGAGCCTGTATAGACAAGACAAATTCTAAGCAAAAAGGACAAAGTTGGAGACATCATGCTACCTGACTTCAAATTATACTACAAGGCTACAGTAATCAAAACAGCATGGTACTGGTACAAAAACAGGCACATAGAACAGTGGCCTGGAAATAACACCACACATCTACAACCATCTGATCTTCAATAAACCTGACAAAAACAAGCAATGGGGAAACGATTCCCTATTTAATAAATGGTGCTGTAAAAACTGGCTAGCCATATGCAGAAAACTGAAACTGGATCCCTTCCTTACACCTTGTACAAAAATTAACTCAAGATGAATTAAAAACTTAAATGTAAGATGTAAAACCATTAAAAGCCTACAAAAAACCTAGGCAATACCATTCAGGACATAGGCATGGGCAAAGACTTCATGACTAAAACACCAAAAGCAATGGTAACAAAGGCCAAATTTGACAAATGGGATCTAATCAAACTAAAGCGCTTCTGCGCAGCAAAATAAAGTATCATTAGAGTGAAAAGGCAGCATATAGAATAGGAGAAAATTTTTGCAAGCTACCCATCTGACAAAGGTCTATTATCCAGAATTTACAAGAAAATTAAACAAAACTACAAGAAAAAAACAACCCCATCAAAAGTGGGTGAAGGGTATGAAGAGATACTTCTCAAAAGAACACATTTATGTGGCCAAAAAAACGTAGGAAAAAAAGCTCATCATCACTGGTCATTAGAGAAATGCAGATCAAAACCATAATGAGATACCATCTCACACCAGTTAGAATGGTCATTATTAAAAGTCAAGAAACAACAGATACTGGTGAGGGTATGGAAAACTATGAATGCTTTCACACTGCTGGTGGGAGTGTAAATTAGTTCAACCATTGCGGATATCAGCGTGTAGATTCCTCAAGGATCTAAAATCAGAAATACCATCTGAACCAGCAATTCCATTACTGGGTATATGCCCAAAGGATTATAAATCATTCTGCTATAAAGACACATGCACATATATGTTTATTGAAGTACTATTTACAATAGCAAAGACTTAGAACCAACCCAAATGCCCATCAATGATAGACTGGATAAAGAAAATATGACACATATGCACCATGAAATACTATGCAGCCATATAAAGAATGAATTCATGTCTCTTGCAGGGACATGGATGAAACTGGAAACCATCATTCTCAGCAAACTAACACAGGAATAGAAAACCAAACACCACATGTTCTCACTCATAAGTGGGACTTGAACAATGAGAACACATGGACAGAGGGAGGGGAATATCACATACCAGGGTCTGTCAGGGGGTGAGGGTTAAGGGAAGGGAAAGCATTACGACAAATGCATAATGCATGCAGGGCTTAAAACCTAGAGGACAGGTTGATAGGTACAGCAACCACCATGGCACATGTATATCTATGTAATAAACCTGCACATTCTACACTTGCATCCCAGAACTTGAAGTAAAATATTTAAAAAAGAGAAAATAGAGGAAGAGGTGAACTGAATTAATTTAAAAACACAGAATAAACAAAAAGTAGAGATCCAGAAAACAGTATCAAATTTACAATATAAAATAATAAATATTTAAAATTGAAACAGGTGATAAACACAGCATAACATCGAATAAGTGAAATTGTATTCCAGTTAATAGCAAAGATAAAAACTGAATAATAGAGGAAAAACAGAAACAATGGCAGAGTACAGCCAAAAGTTTTGTGAGACATATTCAAAAAGCCTAACATAGATATAAATGGAATTTCAGAAGGAAAGTCAAGAAAAAATGGTCCAGAAGCAATACTGACTATGTAGTGATCAATAATTTCCTGATTTCTTAAAAATGTTAATAAATGGGTTCAAAAATATTAGTGAACCCCAAAAATACAATGAAGTACCTCATAATACAACCACTTAAAACCAAAGGGCAAATTTTATTCACAACCACATAAAAAAAATACGTTTTACCCTCAAAGCAGCAGCAGCAAAGCCTATGGCTGCCTTGCAACAAAAATAAGCAGATATTTAAACAAAAATTAAAAAGTAAACAAATAAAAATTAGTATCATATAGTCTAATACCAAGTGAAAATATTCTTTAACAATTAAACAGAAATAGAGATGTTTCTACCTAGATAAAACTAACATGATTTTTTTGGTGTAGACCTTTGGAAATACTTTAGAAAATTCTTCAGGTTTAATGAAAATGATTTCAGATGGAAGCATAAAATTGTAAAACAGAATAAAATGTACCTGTGAGATTAAAATGTAAGAATATTTACTTCTTAAATCAAGGAAAATAACAGCATTTTGAAAGATTTTATAATGTTTGTAAAAGTACAAGTTCTCCATTGATCAATATGTGAAAAAATATAGATTTTATCTATGTTACAATATGATGTTTGCCAAATCTATGTAGTAACCAATATAAGAAAAAAATAATATATGAAATAAAAACTAATATAATATATAAATTAAAATTAGTAAAATAGAAATACTTGAGTAATCATAAAGAAGAGATTTAGGATGGAACATAAGAGAACAGAAGGAAGAATTAAAACCCAAATAATAAGAATTAAGATCAAATTTACCAGAAATTATATGTAAATGGACTAAACACTCAAAGTGGAAAAACAAGGGTAATTATATCAACAAAGCAAATACTAACTATACTCTGATTTCAAGACATTCACTCTATTATTAATAGTGTAGTAATAATATTGTAATATAGTAATATTCACTCTAGATGTAAGATGGCAAATAGTTTGAATATAACAGGAGGATTGAAAAAGAATACTATCTGAACACTGGCCAAAGGAAAGCTGATGTGACTTTATTCATATCAGACAATAGACACTGAAGCAGGAAATATTACTTGAATATATGGGATAAGATATCATAATGATAAACCTATCAATTCTATGAAAAGGTGTAACAATGCTAAAGGTGTATGCAGCTAACAACTGTTTCCAATGTATAAAGCAAAAACTCACAGAAATAAAGAGAAAATAGATACACTCACAATCAGAATAGGATTCTTAAAACATACATCTCACAGTAACATAGAGAACAAATACTATACATATATACTTATTAATAGCATTATTAGTATTAACACATTTACATTAACAAAACTAGTAGTGTTATTGTCAATATTATTACTACACTATTAATAACACAATTATATGAGCAAACATACATTTATAAAACACTATGTTCAATAACTTCAAGGTATGCATTTTCTAGAATTCATGGATCATACAGCAACATAGACAAGATGAGCAATATGGAAAGACCCAACAAATTTCAAATAATTGAAATCTCTGACTACAGTGAAATTAACTTAGAAGTCAAGAACATAAACACAACTAGAAATTTCTTAAATACTCTCACCAAAAGTGTATAAATGCTCCTTTTTCTCCACAACATTGCCAGCATTTGTTATTTTTTGACTTTTTTATAATAGCCATTCTGACTGGTGTGAGTTGGTGTCTTATTGTGGTTTTGCATTTCTATAATGATCAGTGATATTGAGCTTTCTTAATCTACTTGTTGACTGTATGTATGTCTTCTTTTGAAAGGTGTCTGTTAGTGTCCTTTGCCCACTTTTTAATAGGGCTGTTTGGTTTTTTTTTTTTTCTTATAAATTTGTTTAAATGCCTTATAGATGCTGCATATCAGACCTTTGTGGAGGCATAGTTTGCAACAATTTTCGTCCATTCTGTAGGTTGCCTCTTTACTCTATCAATTGGTGTTTTTTCTATGCAGAAGCTCTTTAGTGTAATTAAATATCATTTATTAATTTTTGCTTCTGTTGCAAATGCTTTTCATGTCTTTGTGATGAAATCTTCGCCCATGCCTATGTCCTGAATGGTATTACCTAGCTTGTCTTCCAGGGTTTTTATAGTTTCAGAATTTACAGTTAAGTCTTTAATCCATCTTGAGTTCATTTTTGTGTATGGTATAAGGAAGGGGTCTAGTTTTAATCTTCTACATATGGCTAGCCAGTTGTCCCAGCACCGTGTATTGAATAGAGAAGACTGGATAAAGGAAATGTGGTACATATATACAACAGAATACTATGCAGCAATAAAAAGGAACAAGATCCTGTCCTTTGCAGGAATATGGATGTAGCTGAAGGACATTATCCATAGCAAACTAACACATGAACAGAAAACTAAATAGCACATGTTCACAATCATAAGGGGAGCCACACAACAAGAACACATGGACACATAGAGGGGAACAAAATACACTGGGGCCTTTCAGAAGGTGGAGGGTGGGAGGAGGGAGGGGGTCCGGAAAAATAAATAATGGGCACTCGGCTTAATATCTGGGTGGTCGGATAATCTGCACAATACACCCCCATGCCGCAAGTTTACCTATGTAATAAACCTGCATTTGTACCTCTGAACTTAAAATAAAAGTCAAAAGAAGAAAATTTCTGAATAATGTTAAATGACCCCTTCTAAATAAGGTGTGGGTTAAAAAAAGTGATCTCAGTAGAATGTAAAAAATACTTTAATTGAATGATGAAAATATAACAAATGAAATATGTAATACACCTAAAAGAGTACTCAAAGAGAAACTGATATTTTATACAAAAGAAGCACTGACAAACAATGATATAAGCTTCCAGTTCAATAATCAAGGTACGAGAGCAGAAAATCCAACTCAAAGAAATGAAAACAATAAAACAATATAAAGAACACACAGGAGATCAATACAATAAAAACACGCATGCATCTGGAAGAACAGCTAATGGATGCTGGGCTTAACTAGGTGATGGGTTGACCTGTGTAGCAAACCACCATGGCACACATTTGACCATGTAGCATACCCTGGAACTTAAAATAAAAGTTGAAGAAATTTAAAAAGTGCAATAAAGAAAAACAATAAGGAGACAGAATAAACAAAACATGAAATATGGTAAAAGACTTGTAAAGATCTTCACAAAAGAAGATACCCAAATGGCTTAGACCTAGCCTTAGTCTAAATCACAGAATGAGCATCAGTCTTGACTCCAAATTTCAGATAGAATTATAAAAGATCCTCTTGCTACCAAAGTCACTATTTGGAGAAGAATTATATTAAAGATTTGACCAAAAGATAATATTTTCTGCATTTAACAGAGAAAATTTTAATGGAACTTAACAGAGCCATTATATCTGGAAAATTAGATGGAAATTAGCAAGCTCCATGTTGCAAACTGCAAGATATTGATGTTTACTGGTGAAGACTTTGAGGCACGGACTGGTAAGTGATAAGGTTCAGTAGGTACTATAAAAGTGATTGATCATGAAGAGCAAAAGCCTCTTCTCATTTCAGAAACTAATACTTTATCTGGCATGTGCTATAGTCACTGAATGCTTTTAAACAGAAAACTGGCATGACTGGATGTGCATTTTAGGTAAACTAATCTGCTGGCAATGTGGAAGCCTAAATATGAAATGCTAAATACCAAGAGATTTTTTTTTTTTTTAAAGAGGCTACAAAAACTAGAGTGATAATTTCTTTTCTCCACTTTTTTGAATCTATGTGGTTTAACTTTCAAAAACTCACTAATGCCAGCTGAATAACATTCACAGGAAGACTCTGGCCCTCTCATACAAAGATTCCCCTCCTCTTTCACAGGGTCATTTGCCATGCAGTTTCTCAAACCAGTTTCTAAGAACCTTAAGACTCCAATTTCTTCTTCCCCTAGTCTCACAGAACAATTTAAGTCTATGTTGCACATTTAGTTCATCCTAACTTATATTATAATTAATTTCTTAAGCATCGCTCTCTCACAAAATTTTAAGTTCTTCAGGTACATTTCTCCATCAGTATTTGCATTTCTGACATCACACGCTGATACTTTATACACAGTAATTGTTCAATCATTCTTTAATGAATAAACCTCTACATATTATATACTTGCTTTTAATGAGGATTTTCTTCCCAAATGTATGTGAATATACATTGAGCATATGTAGTCTAGAAGAATGCTTTACCTGTCTTTAGTGACCAATTTATGCATATAAAATATATAATTATATATATATAATTTAATATATGTTGTATATAATAGATTAATACTCCCATACATGCATATAATTTATATATATAAACTATGAACTATAAAATATATTATATATAGTCCATATATAGAAATAAATAAATATGGCAGTAAGGATATATCAGACATTCTTCTAGACTATACATGCTCAACAGGGGCAATATTGACCTCAGCAGACAAAATTGATCCTGGGGATACAGAATCAGTACAATAAAAGCTCCATCAGTATTACATGACTTGTAACCCTCTAAAACGCTGTAATATATCTGTGGTAATTAAATTTTGTGGGGTGAGGTTTATGAAGATAAAAGTATCTTAAAAGCACCATATGAGGTATAAACAGTTGAGAAACACTGTTCTAGACTCATAGTGGAGGACAGAAAGACAAGATATCTACCTGAGTGGAATTTATGTTATATGGGGAAAGGCCAGTTCAACACATGAATACACAATTAACATTTGAAATAGTGAAAAATCTGCTGAGTAAATCAAGGTAAACAAAACAGAGATTTGTTTTAGAGTCACAGAGATGTTACTTCAAATTGGAAAGTTATGATTCACCTTTCTACTGATATGACCTTCAGATTGAGATCTAGATGGTAAGAAAGAGTCAAATATATTTGTTAATGTAGAAGGAGGAAAGTCATAGAAGAATAATTAGTGCGAAAGTCCTAAGTTAAAGATTTATTTATTATGTTTAAGAAACAGAAAGCCTGGATGGTTGTAGCTTAAGTGGAAATAACTGGCAGAAATAGTAAAGTCAACAGAAGGTTCTTTTTAACATGCAGAAACAATAGTGTATTTTTAAACTAATGGGACTAATCCAATACTAGAGAGTTAATATTAAGAGCAAAGGGGAAAACTGCTGGACTGGTGTGCTAGGATATAATAGGGAATTAGATCCCACTGCACAAGTGTGGGGTTAGTTTTAAATAAAAGCATAAGTATTTTCACCTACAGTATAATAGATAGGAAAGCAGAGTATGTGTTCAAATGCTGGTATGTGGATGTGCTTTTCTGATTGTTTATATTTTCTGAGTGAAGTAAGAAGCTAGATCATCAGCTTAGAGAGAGCATTGGAAAGGAGATATGCTTTTGTCTGAATATTTGTGTCCTCCCAAAATTCAGATGTTGAAATTTTAACACTTAATGTGATGGTGGTATTAGAAGGTGGGCTTCTTGGAAATAATTAGATCAATAGAATGGAGTCCTCATGGATAGATTTTTGTCCTGTAAAAAGATATGAGAGCGTTTACTTTTGTCTCTCTGCTCTTGTCATGTCAGGATGCCATGAGGAGGACAGCCATCTGTAAATCAGGAAGTGGCTCTCATCAGACAGTGGATTTGCCAGCACCTTGATCTTGGACTTCCCAGCCTCCGGAACTGTGAGAAATCAATATTTGCTTTTTAAGTCACTCAGTTTATGGTAATTTGTTATAACAGCCCAAATTGACTAAGATAAGGTACAAGAAATATGAAGGGTGATTGTAAAATAGTTCTCAATAAAAGATGGAAGGTTAATGAACCAAAGAATAGGAAACAATTGCTTGGAATTTAAAGAACCTGTTAGAGGTTTATGGTGATGAATTTAAACCAAGTATGTTCATTATGGTTGTGCATTTTTCTTCAGCCACATTCAGTTGCATGTATACAAATGTGAAATAGGCAGACATTTGCTTTTAACTAGAGGTGTGGTTTTGTCAAGCAAATATAAAGAAAGAGAGAAGGACGAAGGGAGTTAACATGAATGCAATGAAATGAGTATTATGATTGTGTGTTTTGATTTGAACACGGGACAAAGCAGGTATCAAACGGGTAAGAGTGAAAAGGTAATAGGATCAACAGTTTCACTAGGTTTAAAGCACTGTAGAAGTTGAAGACAAGGGAGAAGTATGCCAGAACAACAACAAAAGCAGGAGACATCCAGTTTCTGGTTTGGCATTTAAGGAGTTTGAAGTCTTTACTCTCGTTATTATAAAAAGTACAAAGCTGAACAAACTGAAAAATCCAGAACTCTTTTTAGATCCTTCAGAGTAGTGAGATCACAGGGCCAACTTCTGCCCCCAAAATTGAAATTAAACAGATAATCAGATACAGAGAAAGAATCATAACTTAGCAGAGCAGAAACCCACCAGCAGAGAATTCCAAGGGAACCTGTGGAGGGGTAGGAAAACTTGAACTGTATTTGATAAATTGTTTAAAGCCCAGTGTGTGCAAGCTTAAGAGATAAAACTCCAGGGAACCAGTCATGAGGCTGTTCTTATACTTTTATGAGTTGTACTTCTAGGACTCTATCAGGTCCTCACAGTAAGAATGAAAGAAAAATCTGTTCGTGCTTCTGGCAAGGGGAGCAGAAAAGGAACCATTTTAAAATATGCCAGAGCATTCTGTCCAGTTTAACAAGCCTTGCCCTCGGTAGAGACTCTTTTAGCCTAACCTACCTGGCTACCCTAACTAGCCAACTCCAGCTGACTGTAGTTTTCCACATGGGGAAAAGGAAATACCCACCTACAGGCCCCTCAAGCCTTTCTGTTCCACATAAGTGTAGGGGAGAGACTAAAAATCACCAGTAATGTTTACAGTCCAGGGACACAGACTCCACCAAAAAAACTAAGAACAAAAAATAAGGCTACTGATTGCTTTTCCTCCCATACTCACACCTATATTATACTTTAGTAAAGTTGTAAAGTAATAAATGCAAAACATTCCAATCAAAAGGCAGAGGTTAGCAGGATAAAAAATATAATAACATGACTATATGGTGGCTGTAAGAGACACAATTTAGATTCAAATAGGTTGAAAAGGTAGAAAATGATATACCACATAAACAGTAATCAAGAGAGTTGGAATGGCTACACGAATATCAGACAAAATCAAATTTAGTTAAAAAACTATTTCTACAGGAGGGACATTTTAAAATGACAAAAGGGTTAATCCGCCATGAGGAAATAAGTGTAAACATATATTCACTAAATAACCTAGCCCAAAAATAATGAAGCAAAACCTGACAGAATATAAGGAAGAAATAGATAATTTCATAATAATAGTTGAAGATTACAATACTTACTTCCTGTAATGGATACAGACCATATAGACAGAGATAAACAAGAAAAAAAAAAGATTTCAACAGTGCTATAAACCAACTAGATCTAACAGAAACCTGTAAAACACTGCTACCAACAAAAAAGATTATATACATTTCACTCCAGTGCACAGGAAACATTCTCTGGGATAGTCTATATTATAAACCATAAAACAAGCCTTGATGAATTTAGAATCATTATAAATATGAATTATCCATATCAACAGAGATAAACAGGAAAAGGAGACTTCAACAATGCTATAAACCAACTAGATGCAACAGAAATCTATAAAACACTGCTACTCACAGAGAAAATTATATCAATTCCACTCAAGGGCACAAGAAACATTTGCCAGGATAGTCTATATTATAAACCATAAAACCTTGACGAATTTAAAATCACATAAAATATGTTCTCTGACATATAATAGAATATAAATAGAAAACAATAACTGAAGAAAATTTGAAATATCACAACAATGTGGAAATTAAACAATACACTCCTAAATAACCAATGGTTCAGAGACATATCACAAAAGAAATGAGAAAATACTTTGAGATGAATAAAAAGGTAAATAAAACATGCTAAAAATATTGGGATAAGGCTGAAGCAATGCTTTGAGAAGAAGTTATAGCTTTAAATGACTATTTTAAAAAGAAGGAAGATTAGAGCAGAAATAAACAGAAAATTAAAAACATATAGAAAATAATTAAGAAAGCCAAAACTTATTTCTTTGAAAAGTTAATCCCGTAGCTAGACTTACCAAAAAAAAAAAAAAAAAAAAAAAAAGACTCAACATGCTAAAATCAGGAATTACAGAGGAAGGGACATTACCGCCAATCTAACATACACAAAAGGATTATAAGGTAATACGAAAAACCATATGTCAACAAACTAGACAACCTAGAGAAAACAGACAAATTCCTAGAAAAAATACATAAAGTTACTCAAGAAGAAATAAATACTGTGAGTAGACATATAACAAGTAAACAAGTAAAGAGATTGAATTGATTAAAAAAAACAAAAACAAAAATTCCCACAAAGAAAAATCCAAGATCAGATAGCTTTACCAGTGAGTATTACCAAGTTTTAAAATATTTAACACCAATCCTTCATGAGCTTTTCAAAAAAACAAAAACAAAAGAAAAATTGGAAACACATTCTAACACATTTGATTAAGCCAGTATTATCCTGATACTAAAACCAGACAAAGGCTTCAAGAGAAATGAAAACAATAGTATTCAATATTCTTGTGAATATAGATACTAAAACATTGAACAAAATACTAGAACGCCATTATTCAGCCACATATTTTAAAAAGTATGCACCAAGGATATAACCAAGTAGGATTTTTCTAAAGTATGTATATTTGTTTTGAAATATGAAAATCAAAGAATAAAGCATATTAATGTAAGAACATAATCAATATTATCATCTTAATAGACTCAGAAAAATCATTTAACAAAACGCAACACATTTTCATGATACAAACAATTTAAATACCAGGAATATGAAGGAAATTCCTCAATCTGTTAAAGGGTGTCTATGAAAAACCCATTGTTATCATCGTGCTTCATAATAAGACTAAAACACTCCTCTTAAAATCAGGAACAAGACAAGGATGTCTGCTCTTACCACTTCCAATCAGTATCATATGATGAAAGGTCCAGATAGAAAAATTAGGGAAGAAAAATAAATTGTAAGACATCTAAATTGGATATGAAGAATAATATTAAATCTATTCGCAATCACAATCTTTCATTTTGAAATCCTGAAGAAATACATGCATATAAAAGGGAGTAGAGCTACTAAACATGCTCAGCTACGTTGCAAAAGCAATATTTTAAAAAGCAATTGTATTTCTATATTCTAGCAAAGAACAATCCTAAAATGAAATTTAAAAAATTCAATTTACTATAGCATCAAAAACACTTTAGAAATAAACTGAACAAATGAAGTACAAGATTTGTGCACTGAAATCTACAAATCGCTTTTTAAAGAAATTAAATGCATTGAAAATTAATTATATTTTGAAAGACCTACATAAATGGCAAGACATTCCATATTCATGGATTAGAAGACATAATGATAAACTAGCAAAACTCCCCAATTTGACCTACACCCTCAAAACAATTGCTATCAAAATCCCAGTCATGCTGAACCAAGAAAATGAGAGTAACACCCAACTGATTATAAGACTCGCAATAGAAAGAACGTGAGTCCTCGAACATTAGTTTATGTGTGTGCTTTCTCCCTTCATGTCCTTTGTTTAAATTTATTGGCAGTGTGGGTTTGATGTTGTCAGGGTATAAGAATGCACAAAAATAATAAATAATAAATTCGTATTATATGGGGTCCCAAAAATTACTCATAGATGTCCAAAACTGTGGCAAATAATTCTCTGCAGATTCAAACTCTGGAAAAACTACACTATCTCCTAAATTAAAGAATGCATAGAGAAATTCATGCTTAGTTTCTCATGTCAAATGTAAGAAAATAAAGGTATTGTCAAAGTAAGAAGCTAAGAAAAAAAAAATCCCAAAGCACTCCAGCAAATAATAAAGTGTACTTTCTTCAGACTTTACCAATGCTGAAAGAAAGGAACATCAATAAAGGAAATAAGTCTTAAGTTGAAACCTAAAACAAGAGTAAGAATTTTCATAGCAGAAAAGGGAAAGCAATAAAAGAAAGAAGAAAAGAAGGCATGGAATATGACCAACGATTAAGGGGCAAGCAGAAGAAAACTATAGTTGGCTAACAAACACCTCAGGATACAGTATCAAATAATTTACATCACTTATTTTTGCATGCCCAACTTCATGGTTTCATTTGCTATGTGTATCCTCCTAAATCTAAAGCATATTGTCCCAGTCCAGTTGTCTCTAAAAGGTTGCAGAAGGGTATATACAAGTTCCCATTGTCTGTTACAATGGCAGATCTCAAAGGACTTCAGATCAGCATGTGAAAGCCAGTATTCCTCACCTGCTTCTTTCCAACTCTCACGTCTCCAAAATGTCCTTCCTATTTTTTTCTTTCCTTCCCTTTTTATTTGTTGTTGTTGTTGTTTGTTTGTTTAGGCCCTGGTCATTTATTTCCTTGATTACGGTGACAGTCACCTAACTGGTCTCTGATCTCCTTAACTCCCAACATATGTTTCTTAATCCATTGGGTCTAGACCTTTATTGGAATCATAGAACCGTTCTCTCTAATGAGAGTTATAGATGCCTTCCCAGCAAAAATGTACTTATGCACCTAACACCGAAAATTTCGCCTACAATTCTGAAAGGATTATGTATCCATGAGTCCCATCTTTAAGCCTTTTACCAGTTACTGGACACTAGAGATAGTTCCTAGGTTACATTACCCTCCAAACTTCTGCCAGAATAATCACAAAGAAGTAAATCTATTATCCAGACTATTCTATATAGTAACATTCAAATTCAAAATCTTTGGCATGGCATAGAAGGCCTATCAGTTGCCACTTTCCACATGTCCAACCGTTCATTTACCACTTATCCTCTTCTCTGGAATGAACCACCATAATTTTCTAAAAAGTAGCTCCCTGACATTGTGACGACTTTAAACTGTTTTCACTGCTGGAAAAGTATTCTATTTTCATAATCTACACACTTTCTCGTATTGTTTAGGCATTTTATTCTCCAATTAGATGCTATCAAATTTCCTTATTTCATTTCCAACCTCTACCTGGAATGGCTGTCACTCCTATAACCACCCTCTGTTCTGCTGGTAACTTCAGAGCAGACCTGCAGGTGTTCATATAGACTCTCCCAAATCCATGAATGATTAAAGGGAAGATTTTTATGTTCACTTTTTATTTATTTATTTTTTTGAGACAGAGTTTCGCTCTTGTTACCCAGGCTGGAGTGCAATGGCGCGATCTCAGCTCACTGCAACCTCCGCCTCCTGGGTTCAGGCAATTCTCCTGCCTCAGCCTCCTGAATAGCTGGGATTACAGGCACGCGGCACCACGCCCAGCTCATTTTTTTGTATTTTTAATAGAGACGGGGTTCACCATGTTGACCATGATGATCTCAATCTCTTGACCTCGTGATCCACCCGCCTCGGCCTCCCAAAGTGCTGGGATTACAGGCGTGAGCCACCGCGCCTGGCCTGTTTACTTTTCTTGACAGGGAAGGTAGAATGCCTCCATAGGCAAAAGTCCTCCTTCCCTTTCTTCTCCGCAAGGAAGAAAAGGGAAAGTTTCTGAACATTTCTGACCACAAACACTGTTTTATTTCTGGATAGCCTAGGATGATTCATCACTTTCCCTTCCTTCTCTAACCCTCTAATAAGGAGTGGAGAAAAGGTGTAACAGAAATAGTTGTGCTGCCTGATACTAAGTCCTTTAAAAAATGTTTTCTCCAATTCCTAATGTCAGTCTTTTGTACAAAGTTGGGAGTACCAACCAACTTTGTGTGTTCAGCTGTCTTTGCCATCTGACCCCCAGAACCTCTCCTTTTGGTCATTGTGTCTCATTAAGTCCCTTGTTAGTACAGAGATTTTTTTTCCTCCTGCCTATAACACACACCATCGTAAGACTTACATCAATTCATATGGCTTGATAGAGAACACAAACCAGGCGATCCCAGTCTCTGTTTATTATTATTATTAGTGCTCCATTTATTCCTATAAGCATCTATGTGTAGAGAGCCAGAGTAGCCCACCTCCTGTTGGGGGAACAGCAGCGAGGCTGCTGTAAACTTTGGGTGAGCTCCAGAGAAGTAAAACCGTAACAGGAGGATGTGTATGTCTAGGGGAGAGCAGACAGGCCCGGAGAGATAACCAGCTTTAATTGACCTTGCTGCAAGACAGTTGTTAGCTGAAGTATGTTAACTAAAGTATGAGAATAATAAGCACAGACTCTTCTATGTAACTGCACCCTCCCTCAGCTACGTGCTTTGTAAACATATAAAATAAAATACTCCGAGACAGGTTGGGGCCAGAGAGACTGACATCCTCACTCTCCTGGACTGCCTTGCCCAGCTTTCTCTACGTTTCTGTTTGTGTCTTTCTTTATCCCCTGCTGTTCCCTCTTAGGTCTTTGAACGCTTGTGCAGCCCGGGACACAGCATGTGCAAGTTCTATGCACAAACGTTTCTGTCCTCCCTAGGGCCAAACCCCAAATCTCTCATGCATATCAACTTGTCAGGTTTGTTCTATTTTTCTAAACATTCCCGAACTCACAATGGCACATATTCAATTCAAATCCAGATCCTCACCACAGAGCTGTTACAGAATTTGCCACATTGCAATGTAATACATCTGCTTCATGGAGTGTAACCTGATTAAGGCTAATAACTTTATATATTAATTCAATGTCTTAAAGCATCCAGCAGATGATTAGCACATAGGGGTTAAAATAGTAGTTGGAAATAAATTGTTGGGAAAATGAAATAAGATAATGTTTATAAAACCAGTGCCTAAATATAGTGGGCATTTAGTAAACATTGGCTTATTCTAGCTGGCAATGATTACATGCTTGCTGATTGTCAAGGATAAACTAAAAGAAAAGTTTTACAATATCTTTTATTTTTAAAAACTTTATATAACTGTAACAATATCTGAAACATATTTGTCCAGTTCTAGTTTCAAAATTTCTTAAGGATTTTTAAGACTCCAGGTGCCTATGTGTCTTAAACTAAGACATTTCTTGGTAGGCATTCTTATAAAATAGAAAGTCTCACTGAGAATTACAAAAATGTAATAGTCTACACCTTTTTACAGCTGGGCACAATTTCCTGAGGCTATACAGTATGTACTGCACAGAAAGGAACAGAAATAAAGCTGACATCTTAAAATTATATCACTAAAAACATTAACAGCCTCAGGCAAAGGAACAAATGAAAATTTATAAGGAATGTAAGAAATACAGTGAATTGAAGATGTGAAGGGCAACAATAATAAAAGCATGAGAATTGTAGAGCAACTTAGCAAATATCTATATATCTGGTGCAGAAAATAGCTACAACCTATGGGAATACATGCCAGGATATATTTGGGTAGACTAATCAGTGCTTTTGGTAATTTTTTTATAAAGCTGATCTAGATCAGAATTCTAACTTTTCAACTTTTTTTTTTTTTGCAGTATAATCTTTAAAAGAATTTATATGTAAAACTTACATACAATCCCATTATATAAGACAGGTAAGTGCACAAAACTATTACAGTTCTTTTTTCTTATATTCCTGCTTCCCAATAACCCATTATCCATAGAGTTCCCAAGGTATATCAGATGATTTCCTTCTTCTACTTAAAAGCATCCCCCTAGATTTGTTATGAACATAAAGTTGATATCTTACCTTGTCCTACAGAACCCCATGAGATCTGGTCCCTGCCAATTTTTCTAACATTATCTCATCCCGTCTTCCCACTATCTGCAAAACTATGGGCACCATCGCTCTCTACTATATCAAGTTCAAATATTAGTTCAGAAATTTGCACTGGCTCCTCCCTCGCCTGAAACATTCTTCTATGCCATTTGTATACAGCTGGATTATTCCTATCAATCTATTCTTTATCTAAATATCACCTCCTAAGGCAAACCATTCCTGACCGCCAAAATACTGAATCCGCCCAATCACATTCAATCACAACACCCCTTTTTAACTCTCCACACAATTCTTACCAATAGTGTCTTTTCATTTTTTTGATTTTATTCTCTTTCTCCAATATGTGTACTCTCTGAGAAGGGTAACCTTTTATCTCTTTCATTCACTGGTCTAGCAACAGTATCTCGAACAGTGCTTGGTATATTAAGGACTGCATGAATGTATAAGTGAGAGAATGAATGAATGAATGAATGATGAGCGAGGCTCATCTCTTTATCCTTGTACACTGTACCTTCTTTGTTTTTGCTCTCCTTGCTTTTATTTTCTTACCTTTTCATTCTGTCAGATTTTTTCAAGTACTCTGAAAAATTTTTTTAAATGTGCACTTTTTCCAAATTCTTCCACATTCTCAGAAAGAGGCATGCTAGCCCTATAAATAGAGAAATGCTAAGCTTATTTGTTGAGATGAATCAGTTTCCATGTTAAGACACAGCATCGTATAGTTGTGAATGCCTATTCCTTCTCTTCTATATGAAAACATTTTCTGTTATGTAAACATGAGTTTTCAACCATATCAGTAGACAAAGACTGGGATCACTGTCAGTAGTCTCATCTTCACACATTACAGATAATGAGAAATTGATTTGCTCCTGGCAGATCAGTTTGTTCCTTTAGCTTTACTGAGAGAGCAAGATGTGGAAGAAAACCAGATGGCTGTGACTAGCAGGAGAAATGGCACTGGAAAATAAAAAATGCATCAATGCAAATTTTGTGAGAAATACTGAATATCTGCAGATGATTTTTTTACTCCTGTCTCCAGTTACACACATTTTCAAGACATACATCCTAGCTATGCTATTTTCATATTTTTAAAACTTACTCTAAACATACCATGGATTTTATTCTGAAAAAGGCAGTTTACTGATCATGGTATATTTATATTTTCTAAAATTCTTATCATGTAGAGGGAAACTAGAATCATGCATTTGTGAACTTTTAGTTCCTTTTGGCTCCCCTTTTAGTCCTGTGACCTTGGGTAGCTCAATGTTTCTGAGCCTCATGTTTTTATTCTCTGAAATGAAAAGAATAATACTTCTGTTATATGATTACCGTAAGTATAAATAAATGTAAACAATTGGTCATAACCCAAGATAGTATACACAATAGATGCTCACAAAGTACCAGAGAATTCTTGCTTTTAGATGGAGAAGTAGAGACACAGAATGTTTATGATGTAATAATATATTTAAAATATTTTTATTTTTAATTCAAGAGCACATCGATCTCAGCTCTTTTATTTAACTGCCATTGGCGTCTTCACAAAATTTAATCCCCATCCAATCTCTTTCCTCAAGAAATATAACTCTAAACTATTTTGAAATTAGTTATTTGGCCCTGTACTGAATCCTTCATACTGTGGCTACTTTTGTTCAATTTGGTATGATATTCTTATCAATATTCTTTTATCAAAAGAAAGTATCTTCGCATGAATCCTTGGTTCCATAAACTTACACCTGCCCAAAAGCCACTATAAGCTATATCTTTTCTTTCTTCCTTCTTTAAACTCTCCCACTTTACTTCAACCTTAAATAACAGCATATTAAATATGCTTTTATTTCCTTTACTTAAACAAAATTCACAAACTCATATATGTTTCTAGTTACTACCATATCTGTAATCCTCTTCACAGGCAAACTTCTCGAGCTGACTTCACATTCTGTGGCTTCATCTTCCTTTCCTCACGTTTCACTTGCTCTTAGACTTGTCCAACCCGAATCCTGATCCTACCCTTCAACCTAAACATCTCTTGTCAGCTTCATTAATGATCTTTGTGTTGCAACTAGTGAACCATTCACAAATTTCTTCTTCTCTTCTTGGCAACTCTTGACATATTTATGGATATTTTTCTGCCTTTCTATTGACATGTAATATCCAGCATTACTCATTATCCTCTCTCTCTCTGATGGTCTCTTCTCAGTGTCTTAAGTTCGCTTCTTTTGTTCTCTCTAATCTCTAAATGGGAGCTTTCATTGCTTTGGTCTAAGCCCATGTGTTAGGTTGTTCTTGCATTGCTATAAAGAAATATCTGAGACTGGGTAATGTATAAAGAAAAGAGGTCTATTTGGCTCATGGTTTTGTTAGCTGTACAGGAAGCATGACTCAGGTATCTGATTCTGGGGATGCCACAGGAAGCTTACAATCACGGTAGAAGGTGAAGGAGGAGCAGCTGTTTCATGTGGTGGAAGCAGCAGCATGAGAGAGAGCAGGGAGGTCCCACACACTTTTACACAACCAGATTTCATGAGAACTCACTTACTATAATAAGGACAGTACTAAGGAAATGGTAATAAACCATTCACGAAGGCTCTACCCCCATGAGCCAATCACCTCCCACCAGGCCCCACCTCAAACATTGGAGATTACATTTAAACAAGAGATTTAGGCAGGGATGACAAACTGTATCAGTCCTCTTCACTCAGTCCTCACTCTTGTTCTAACTAAGTGAATCCACACACTGGCTTCAACACTAGTTCATATTGACCACCAGCATTGTCCATTCTTCTGAGCTCTACATTCATGCAATTTATTGCCTATGTTATACTTTTACTTAAATATCTGGCAAGTATTTCAAACTTAACATATTCAAATAAACTTTTATTTCTCCAAAACTGGTCCTTCTATACTCTTCCTATTTGTGGATTGCACCACCATCTGAGCTTATTCTTTTTACTCATTCACAAATGTAAATACTGCATTGAAAGAGTAAGATTTTACAAAGTAATAGTAAAAAATCAACTCTTTCATTTATTCCTCCAGTGCCTGGTTAAATCTCTTTTTTCCATGTCCTTGAAATTTCAAGTAGGTCACATGACTATCAAGTAAGAAAACACCTTCAATTATTTAACATCATATCAATCTCACTTTGGTAACTGTCCATCCAGTTTAATAAAATATTAAGAGTAGAAATTAAACTCTCTCTTTCTTCTCCTCAGATCTTATCCTAGTTGGAAATCTGCATTGAAAAGAGGTGTAGAATAGGCTTTTCTCTACTTCCTCTACAGGTAGCTCCTCTTCCACTTCCAACCCCCAATCTCAGGCTTCCTTCTGGGTTTTCTGGCTTTAGGTTAAAATGGACTAGAGATAAGAAACAGAAAAAGTCTTGTTTGATTGGTATTCTCATGGTATGGCTTTATTACTCTTTGGACTTACAGGTATATGAAAAGCAGAGTTCTTCTCAACAAATCTTCAGAGATATAATACTGTTTCTGGTAACTGCATTATAAGAAATTTAAAAAAATATTGCAATTGTATTATACACAGAAAAAAGAAAAAAAATTCTAAATATCCCAAAACAACTTTTGTTAATATCATTCCAGAAAGTTTCCTATGCATGCACATAAAGGACAGAAAGCAGAGTATATATATATTTTTGTTTACTTACTCACCTACTATAATGAGAATTCACTTACTATAGTAAGGACAGTACTAAGGAAATGGTAATAAACCATTCATGAAGGCTCCACCCCCATGAGCCAATCACCTCCCACCAGGCATCCATTATTCACTTATTCCCCTCTAGAATTAGCTATATGTTTAGGTATATACTCCTCCTTTGGTCAAGTAATACCTTCATGTTATTATGAAAATAGGTTTTTTTTACAGACCCTAGAAACACTTGGAAAACCACTGGCCCAAGGATATTTCAAGGACTGTTGGGCATAATACCTTAGTTGATATTGATAACTGAACACCCAAAGAATCATTATGGCACCCACATTAGAATGAGTATGTGAGGTCCAGGTAACAAATAGAGCCCGGGTCTACTTAGTTTGAGGGGCTACTCACCCAGTTGAAGAAATTCCTTCATTTGGATCTTTGGCCTATGTTTTGACAGCTATGATAGTAAAAAAGGTGAAGAAGAATCCTCTTTCCCCCATGCAAGCGAAGATATCACATTTAGGGGAAAAACAATGCAAATTAGGACCACCTTTAAAGATCTAAGGTCTGTACAGGGAAAGGTTCCTTGCATATCTCCATTTAATTTGCCAGTCTAAAGCTTCTCGGCTTGTTGATCACATGACTATGTAAATCACATGACTCTTACATATAGTGTAATATAATTTTCTAAAATGAAAGACAATACTAAAACAAATTAATTAGGGCCTCAGGTACATGGTATGAGGCTTTTGATTTGGCAAATGTACTTTTCTAACCTCATTTAAAAAGAAATAATTTGTTTTAACATGAAATTGACAATAATGTCTATTAACCTTATGGATCTTAATCCTGCTACCCTCTATCATGATATTGGCTAAAAAGATATGGGTGATCTGGACAGCCAACAGAACATCACACTGATCTATTACTTCAGTAATACCATGTTTGCCAGCCTGTTGGACACCTTATATCCAACAGGTGAAAAATAAATGCTATGAAGATACAAAGACCTATCATTTGGTAAAGTTATTAGGTTTCCACTGGTCAAAGGCATTCCAGTAGAACATCTTCCTCCAAATAAAAGATAAGTTGCATCTTTCATTACCTAACCCAAATCTAATCCCCCAAAAAGAAAAGAAACAAAGAAAGGCAAATTAAAGAAATCCCAACATCTGCTAACCCTATTTGGATTTTGTAGGTTTTTGGACACAACACATTTCATGCTAAGTAATATGATTCTAGTTTATATACATGAAACACTGCTAACTTTGAGTAGGACCTGGAGCAGGAAAATGCCCAGCCACAGTTTCAGGCTATGGTACAAGTTCCCTGCAAATCATCAAACTCTTGAATATTGGAAGCCGGATGGAAGAAAAGATACAGTATGGAGTTTATAGGAAGCCCAGCAGGAGAATCATCACAAGGTCCTTAGTTCTGAAGGAAGGGCATGCTCTCTGTAGCAGAAATGTATGCATTATTGAAGAATCAGATCCTGACATGCTACTGCATCCTAATACAGATGTAACACTTAACCCAGAGACACCAGATGACAATGTATTGCAGTTTGAGCTGAGTTTCAGCAAACCATGAGGTCATAGAGTTGGGTAGACCTGGCAGTGGCCCATCATAACATACAAATGGTATGTAAGGGATGGAAACCTAGTAGCATCAGAGTGCATGACTAAGCTGCATGAGTAGGTAAGCTAAGTCTCCATATTACTCACAATGATTGCACAAGCTCCCGGTTGTGGTTATATGAAAAGTCTCATGTGAACAGTTTTTCCTTGAAGACAAAGAATGAGGCCAAACTTGATTTACAAATGAGTCAGACTGGTATATGGACACAAGCTAAAAACGGATAGTAACTATATTAAAACTACACCAACGGGTAGCCTTGAAAGACAGTAGTGAGGGAAAAATCTTCCCAATCGTTGAGGTTTTAAGCAATCTCTGGCATGCTTCGTGTGGATCACTTCTGTGGAAGAAATGGCTTAAGGTGAAATTCATTTGGACTTTTGGACAGTTGCAGCTGGTCAGAGACCTAAAAGAAAAATGAAGTAGAGGTATCTTGCTGGATTACTGGATGTGGACACAGTATGTGAGGACTTTCACATCACATGTTAATGACCACCGTAAAGCACCTACCTCAGTATAGACACTAAATTATCAACTAGCAAAAATAATCGGGTCAGCTGATGTTCGCTCACCTTCATTATCAACCACCCTAGAACTAGCATTATGGGCACATGATTGAAGCAGCTTTGGTGGCAGAGTCGAGGACTGTGCATGGGCACAACAGAATAGATTTTCTAAACCCAGTCTTGCTATTCCTGCCCACGAATGTACAATGCTAAGCCTCTGACGGGGAGGGAGTCCTCAAGAGACCAATAAACTTGATGACAAGTTGACTGTATTATGTCTCTTCCATACTGAAAGGGCCAGTGGTTGATTTAAACAGAAAGAAAGACCCATCGTAGGTATGTATGTCCTATCTGCAAACAGAGATAGTACCACTCTACAGGGTCTTATTGAGTACCTGATACACAGGCATGGAATCCCACTATGTAAGTCTGTTCTCACATTGCTATAAAGAAATACCTGAGACAAGATAATTTATAAGCAAAAGAGGTTTAATTGGCTCACTGTTCTATAGGCTATACAGGAAGCGTAGTGGCTTCTGCATCTAGGGAGGCCTCAGGAATCTTATGATCATGGCAGAAGGTAAAGGGGAAGCAGGTACTCCTTACACTGCCAGAGCAGGAGGAAAAGAGAATGAGCAGGGAGGTCCCACACACTTTTACATGACCAGATCTTATGAGAAATCTATCAGAACAGCACCGAAGGGAAGGTACTAAACTATTCACGAAGGATATACCTCCAGGATCCAATCACCTCCCAGCAGGCCCTACCCCCAACACTGGGGATTACAATTTGACATGAGATTTGGGTGGAGACACAGATCCAAACAATATCACCCACACAATACAGAATCAAAGCAAGCAAGCTGCTCTATAGTGAAGGGGCTGTGGGAGTGACCCTCTGATTATATACACCACCAACCAGAAGCTCTCAGCCTAGTAGAAAAGAAATGGCTTGCTGAGGGTGTAGATGAAGTGTCGGCTGGTGGCTGAGGCAGCTCAGGCTGCCATAACCCATGAACTGTGTGGCTTAAACAAGAACATTTATTCTTAACAATGCTGGAGGTCGGGAGATCAAAGTGCTGCCTTTCTTAGGACTCTTGTAAGGACATGAATCCCATTCAAGAGAACTTTACCCTCATGACCTCATCTAATCCTAATTACCTACCAAAGACTCCATTTCCTAATATGATCACATTAAGGAATAGACTTTCAACATATGAATTTGGGGGGACACAAGCATTCAGGGCGTAATGGACGCAATACTTGGCAATGTTTGGGAGCTGTCCTCCAGATGGCAGTATGCTCAATCGATAATCTCCCTATAGTTCTGTGTCCCCATTAGAAAGAAGAGATGAGTCTGGGGGCAAGGGGAGGATGCAATAGTAGCCCTTTTCACCGTCTCTCCCTATGACTTACCTGGGAGACTTTGATTAATCTATATACAACCTCGAGATCTCCAGTATTAGAAGTCCACTCCTCAAAGGTAACAGCAAGGGTTTTATTGAACCGAAAGCTTTTGCTGAAACAATGTCATTTTAAACTTTTTTGGGTTCAGACAAACCATGTGAGAACAAGAGTCACCATAAGGCAGAGATAACTGATGCTGACCAACAAAAGGTAAGATAAATGTCACAAAATATAGGAAAGGGAAAATGTGTGGTGTGTAGAACTTCTCCCTTGCCTACATGTGACTATCAGTGTAGCAATATTGGCCTGAAAGCATGGTTGCCAGCAGAACAACATCTCAGGAATGAGTTTGAGTCATATCATTGAGTATGCCACCAAGACTTATAGAGGAAATAGCTTAAGGGAGTAGAATAGGACAGTGGAGGAGGGAGGTATTAATTAACATTTATGACCCCAAGACTAACTAAAGCAGCAAGGATTATTCTCCATCCCCAAAACCTCCCTCCTCTAAGTTTTCCTTCTGTTAAAAAGCCCACAGGAGCTATGGCACAGCTGTTTCTGAATGTGTATGGATAAGTACATCTATGTAGTACAAGGGGTGGACTGTGTCAACCATGTAAAAATGCCACTCAGTTCTCTCCATTCAAGAAAGAATCTGCCACAAGGAGTGCAGTTAACTGAATGCCTCTAGGATCCATCACAGCACTGGGGCAGAGCCTATACTCTTTTTGGAAGATCCCAGACTCAGCAGAGCAGAGTTTTACAGCTTGCCTTTGTTGCCTCATGCCAAAAGATGGACTTTGCATCAGAGTTCCCAGATAGGCTGGCTGAGACTTCCATAGAGCAGTGCTGCAATGTGAGTTTCTTTTTTCCCAACCCTCCTTGTTTCCATCTCTCTTCATGGGTGTCTAACTTGGATTACCTACTAAAGAGTTTCCTAGCCCCACTCCTGTTCTCTCTGCCCATTACCTTTCTCAGGCATTGTCTTCAAGAAGTCTCCTGAACTGGCAACTCTGTCTTGGTGCCCGATTCCTAGAATACACTTGAGCAGATACAGATTTGGTTCTTTCTTAGAGTAATACTTACTTGCTGAACAAAAAACAGTGCTAAAGAAATAATAGACACCAAGATAATTACTAGGGGATATGCACATAATCATTTTCCAGATTAAGAACTAAGAGAGGAAATATTCAAATGGAAATCAAGTAAACACCTATGGCAATCCAGGTAAAAATATTCATTTGTTTACAAGCAAAGAGCATTTTGGAAAGAATATTCGCTTATTCAAGTTTTGGTAAGCAGATGTCATTTTCATTAATATATCACAATCAACTAGCACAGTGTTAACAAGTAATTATTGAACCTTTGAAAAAAAATCATTGAATGAATAAAAAATACGAAAGGACTGTATAAAGTATTTTTTATATAAGAAGGTGTAAATTTTGCACACAAAAATGTTTAAAGTTCACAACAGAAAACATAATTTCTCAAAGTCACTGATAATTATTCTGAAAAAAGGAAGAAAACTATTTCTATTAAATGACCAATTACAGATGAGCTGTGAAAACAATAGAATGGAATCAAAAGATAATTGGATAAGAGGCAGAAAAAAAGTACATGACAGGTAAAAAAAATCTGTGAATAGAATTGGTGAATTAAAACGCAAAATGGAAGCAGATTTTTAACATCAAAGATGAACAAATTTCTACAAGCATCCAGGAATTGAGCGCTAAGGATTGTGAAACAGAAATCAAGCTGATTCTGTTTTTCTCTTCTGTAAAACCTAGAAAACTACATCCATGAAATAGAATCGAGTTGCTCTGTATATTTTTAAGAGACAAGATCTCAACCTAAACTACACAAAAAATGTAAAAGCTCAAAATATAAGAGAAGTTATACTTGTCAGAAGAAAAGTTCCAATATATGAAGGAAGAACTTGTGAAATAAAAGATCAAGTGCATAACGAACTCAGGACGGTGCATAGTTAGACCTAAGTCCCCTCTGTAATTGTAGTTTTAAAATAAATGTAAATGCACATCAGCATTAAATGAAAGCAATATTAATTTAAAATAAAATCTTATAAAAATGTACTTAAAAGTCAGATTATACGAGCAAATCCTAAAAAAATAAAAATATTAATCATTTCCTTACAAATAAAAAGACTAGATATGGCTTCATTCTTGATGTTAAAAATTTAACATATACATTCTTATAAAAACATAAGGATAACTATCATAGAATTGAAATTTTTATGAGATTCCAAATGTTTTGAGTGATCAAATATACTACCTATAGAAAAATGTAGAAAATAAATGTCAAAAAGCATTTAGTGAAAATTGAACTATTATTTCTGATTTTCAAATCTTGTCAAATAAGAATTACTAATATAGGAATACACTTATTTTTACTGTGTTTTATAAATGTCTATTTGCTCACATAATTGTGTTATTAATAATGTTGATACTACTAGTAGTGTTAATATTAACAACAGTGTAAATGTGTTAATGCTAATAACAATGCTATTAATAAGTTTATATGTATAGTACGTCTTTGCTGTCTGTTACCGTGTAGGTTGTAAAAATCCTATTATAATTGTGAATGTGTCTATTTTCTCTTTATTTCTGTGAAGTATATACATCTTCACTGTATTTAACTCCACTTCTGCCCTCTTTCAGTTATTATATTTACGCTCTCTTCCAACATTAACATCTTATTAAGCCAAAACAGCAGAAATTCAAGATGTCTGATTCTGAGTTTTATATAACAGAATTGTAGAGAATGTTCTCCTTCTCAGGTTTCTTTGACTTGCCATTGTGTTGTGAGATTCACAGCATAATTCATATGTTGTGGCCTGGCATGCCATTGCAGTGAATGTTTTTCCTACTATGCAGTACTCTACTGAATGCACGCATCATGGTAATGTAGCCGTTCTACTAAACATTCACACTTAGGCTACTCCAGTTCGTTGCTGTTGTAAATAATGGCACAAAGTCTTCTTTGACATCTTCTGGTGTACACGTGAACACATTTTTATAAGATACACCCAGGAGGAGCATAACTGATTTCAGGGTATGCACATATTAAAATTTAGAACACTTGGTTAAACAGTTTTCTGCAATTATTGTATCAATTTTTACTCATTCTAGCAATTTTTGATAATTCCAGTTTTCTCTTTTTCCTCACCCTTGACAACACAATATACTATGCTTATTCTGTTTCAGATGTCTTAATGGAGTGTGTGCAGTAATACAGTACTTTGCTTTCCTAAAACTTTGACACTTTTCCATAGGCTTAGGTTTAGTTATTTGTTACCTTTTTCTTTTCTTTTTTTCATTTTTTTTTTTTTTTTTCTTTGAGGCAAAGTCCAGCTCTATGGCCCAGGCTGGAGTGCAGTAGTCCAATCTCGGTTCACTGCAACCTCCACCTCCCAGGTTCAAGCATTCCTCCCACTTCAGCCTCCTGAGTAGCTGGGACCACAGGTATACATGACCATGCCTGGCTAACTTTCTATATTTTTTGTAGAGACAGGGTTTTGCCAATTTTCCCAAGCTGGCCTCAAATTCCTGGGCTTAAGCAATCCACCCACCTTGGCCTCCCAAAGTGCTGGGATTACAGGTATTAGCCACCAAGACCTGCTGTTCACTTTTTCTATTTTTTAATTTTTTAGTCAGTACTGTCAGAAAGACCTCTGTTGTTCAATTTATCAATTTAATGACTATAGTTAACATTAATCAACTATACATTTCAAAATAGCTAGAAAAGAACAGTTCAAATATTCCTAAAGAAAAGACAGGTAATAGGTATCCCAATTACCTTGATTTGATTATATGAATGCATCAAATTATCACAAATACACCAAAAATATATAATACACACATCGAATATGTATCAATATTTTTTTAATTTATGTGTTTTCAAAGAACCAACTTCTAGGTTTGCACATTTATTTCTTTTTATTAATTTTTGCTCTTCATTTTTTCCTTCTATTATACTATCATTGGGTGTAATTTGCTGTTCTTATTCAAACCGCTTAAGATGGCCGCTTGGATGAGTACTTTTCCAATTTTCTTCTTTTCTCACACATGCATTTACTAGTATAACCCTTTGTCTGAGCATGGATTTAGCTGTGCTTTGTATATTTCATATGTCAAATTTTTATTATCCAACTCAAAATGTTTTCCAACATCTACTGTTTTCTAACATCCTAATTCAAAGTTTATTGAGAAATGTATTAATTGATGTTCAAACATTTGGAAACCTTTTAGTTTGGGGGGGGTTGTTTATTTTATTTATTTATTTATTTATTTATTTATTTATTTATTTATTTTATTTTATTTTTTGAGACGGAGTTTCGCTCTTGTTACCCAGGCTGGAGTGCGATGGCACGATCTCGGCTCACCGCAACCTCCGCCTCCTGGGTTCAGGCAATTCTCCTGCCTCAGCCTCCTGAGTAGCTAGGATTACAGGCACGCGCCACCGTGCCCTGCTAATTTTTTGTATTTTTAGTAGAGACGGGGTTTCACCGTATTGACCAGGATGGTCTCGATCTCTTGACCTCATGATCCACCTGCCTCGGCCTCCCAAAGTGCTGGGATTACAGGCGTGAGCCACCGCGCCCGGCCCGGGGGGGGGGGTTGTTTATTATTTCTAGGTCAACTCCACTGTGAGCAGACAAAATATCCTGTTTTATTTTCTTAATAACTTTAAAAAAAAACCATTATTTCAGAGCAGCTTTACGTTCACAACAAAATTAAAGAGAGTTCCCATGTAGTCCTTGCCCCTACACATGTTCAACCGCCCTCTTTCTCAGTATTCCACACCACAGTGGTACACTTGGGTTTACAATCAGTGAACCTACAGTCACGAATTTTGAGATTTGCTTTTTGGCCAATCCTATAATCAAGGTTTTTAAGTATTCTGTGTGCCTCTAGAGAAGAATATGTATTTTGAAATTGTTGGGTATATTGTTTTGCATATAGCAGAAAGTCAAATCTGTTAATTACAGTCTTTAAATCTTCAATGTCATTTCTTATTTTTATTTACTTTCTATTAATATCAATTTCTAAGACATGTGTGTTATAATTCTGTATTTGTCTACCTTTTTCCTCAGTGCTGGTAATTTGGCTATCCAACTTTATCTACCTATAATGATTTTTTGCCTCACATTCCCTTTTCCCAATTCTAATAGGCTATAATTTCTAAATCATTTACTTTCTATCATTAGGTATGCTTAAAGTTAAAGTTTTCTTTTTGTAATTGGTATATATTGGGTGTTTGATTTTTGTCTGGCCTAAGAATTTTTATCCTTAAATTGAAGTATGTAATTTATTCATATTTAAGAATGCAATATTACTAATCATCTGGAATTGAAACTACCATCATATTACTGGCTTTATGTTGTTACCACCTGTTCTATGTTTCTTTTTTATCAGGAAGAGGTATTCTGATTCGGTCAAAATCTTTATCTGCATCTACTAAGATTATCATATAGGACTCAGCAAGGGGGCAAGGGGCGAGTACAGCTCAGAGGACAAATGTAAGCTGGTGATAAGGTTTGGCTGTGTCCTCAACCAAATTTCATCTTGAATTGTAGTTCCCATAATACCCATATGTTATGGGAGCAACCTGGTGGGAGGTAATGTAATCATACGGCAGTTATCCTCATGCTGTTCTTGTGATAATTAGTGAATTCTCATGAAATCTGATGGCTTCATAAGGAGCATTTCCACATTTTGCTTGACACTTCTCCTTGCTGCTGCCATGTGAAGAAGGACATGTTTGCTTCCCCTTCCACCATGATTGTGAGTTTCCTGAGGCCTCCCCAGCCATGCTGAACTGTGAGTCAATTAAACCTTTTTCCTTCATAAATTACCCAGTTTGGGGTATGTCTTTATTAGCAGCATGAGAACAAACTAATACAGTTTTAAAGGTCACTACTTGGAAGTCACAATAGAAGAAAAGAAAACAGAATGTATCAGGATAAACCCAGTGCATCAGCCAGGTGACTGCCAATATAGAAAGCAGTTATGAGGCCGAGTGCTATGGCTCATGCCTGTCATCTCAGCACTTTGGGAAACCAAGACAGGTGAATCACATAAGGCCAGGAGTTCGAGATCAGCCTATCCAATGTGGTTAAACCCTGTCTCTACTAAAAATACAAAAACTAGCCAGGCATGGTGGCACATACCTGTAATTCCAGCTACTTGGTCGGCTGAGGCACAAGAATAGCTTGAAGCCAGGAGGCAGCATTTGCAGTGAGCCCAGATTGTGCCACTGCACTCCAGCCTGGGAGACAGAGGGGAGGGGAGAGGAGGGGAAGGGAGGGAAAGGGAGGGGAGGGAAGGGGAAGGGAGGGAAAGGGGAAAAGGGAAGGAGAAAAGGGAAGGAGGAAAGGGAGGGAGAAAGGCAGGAAGGGAAAGGAAAAAAAGAAAATTTAAAAAAAGAAAAGAGAAAAGAAAGAGAAAGAAAGAAAGATTTGCATACCTATACCAACACAGCAACAGTCATATAGATGCAAAATAGTTTGATTCTTGTTTGAATAATATTTTACTCTCTGTGGATTACCACGTGCTGCTAAAGACTGTCGTATCCTTTGTGTTCCCTTACCAAAATCTTAAAGTAAATATAGAAGTAACATCTAACGGTAACATCTTCAAACCTATCTCTTCGAAACCACTTAAGTTTTCCTCACTTTGTTCAACCTGGTGAAAATGAGACCTTAATGATACAAAGAATAAAATTATTTATGAGTGTTAGAGGGGAAACAAAAAGTTCCTCAGGTCAGTTTTCGAAGTTGTGCCCTCCCTAGCTGGCAAATGATTTAGTCACTCCAAGAGTTGGTGGAAGTTTAGAACATCTCTCATTTCATATGTGAATTTACTGAAACCAGCATCAGTATTAGGTTTACAGAAGGACACTGTATGAAATTTGGAGTTACTGTGGGCCAGGGCAAGAAGAAAAAATGTAAGAGAAATAGACATGGACATCCCATATCCAGAACAGTTTGTTATCTGTGAAGCCAGTGGAACAAAATCTAAGTAAGGGTTCTCACTGTGGAAATGTTGAGTGCTGTTGAGACACTAAATGTGAGTAACACATAGTCATCCTGTTGTAGTTTAATTCAGAAATCACAAAGTATTTGTAATTTAATCATATTATATATATATATATATATACATATAATTTTTTTTTTGAGGATTGGCCTCCTAAAGGTCAGCCTGAGCAAACTAAAATCCATTAATATAAATGATAATTACTCTTACCATAAAGGGTGGTGTGGCCAGTGAACATATGGAGTTTATGAGGGTTAACAGTGTTGCCTATAGAAGCAGAGACAGCACTGTTGAAGCAGAACATGGTAGTGGGTTTCCAGCTTACTAGTATTTCTTGTAGGATGGCATTGCAGCTATTGATGGATTGCTCTAGTTTAGATAATCATCAGATTACAGATGTTGACAATCGATAAGACAATTTAGAAGGGTCGATCGTAGAAATGAATTTATAACACAGGAATGGTAAATCACTGATTATCAACATCTCCCTATTTCTGTAAAAACAGTGTTACAGGTGCCTGCAAAACATCCATAACCAAAAATATAAGTTAAACTAATTTGTGATGTATGCCAAGGTATCAGCCAAATGGATAAAGACACAATAATCTAGGAAGTCCCTCACCAAAAGGAGTTGTATCAGGCTCTGCTAAACCAAACTACCCCAAACATAGCTTAAAACAGCAACCAGGTAGTTAGTTCATGTTTCTGTCGGTTTATAATTAAGCTGCATTTAGTTCGGCAGTATTTCTTCTGGTGTCATCTGGCTCACTCATATATGGCTCTCATGAGTTTGAGGCCAGATCAGCAAGAGACCCTCAGCTGGAATGGCTTGTCTCTGCTCCATGGCTTCTCATCCTCTAGCAGATCAGTGTGGGCTTATTCATGCGGTAATAGATATGCTAGGAGTATAAGTTGAAGTGTGCTGTATCTCTTCGAATCCCAGACATAGAACCTACACATCTTCACTTCTATCATGTTCTATTATCCAAAGCAATCCACAAGGCCAGTTCAAATTCAAAGGATGGGGTAATCTACTCCAGTCCTTCATAGTAGAAATAGAAAATATTAAGTAACTTATGATTATTTTAAAAATATAACACAGAAGTTAAAAGTCTACTCATTAATTTAAAAGACTGGCAGTCATTATCAGATTTCTATATGTCTCCTGGGAGCTGGCAGGTAAGAAAGATGGCAGAATAAACCTCCACTATGATTCTCTCTCAAAAATTCTCTCAAAGCTTGTGCTTCAAATTTAGAACATAAGTAGTCTTGCCACAGTCTTTTTTGTTTCTTATTAAAGCAATAATGTACAGCTCCTGCATGTTTTCCTAGTTTTCATTATCCAAAAAGGATAGCCTATTGGTTATGAGTAAAATGTTCAGAATGGCTTACACCACATGAGGCATCTTGAAGGATGGATCTTAGCGACTCATAAAATACAACTATTTATGTATTTCATTGGAAACTGGAATCTGAGCCATCATGCACAAAATCTGTGGGCTGTTACAATATAATGTTCTACTTAGAATGAAAACATACATCTTCACATGGCTGCGCATACAGAAGTGGATATCATGTATAACAGGTCTCTCTATAAAAGCTACATTATTATATTTGGGGAAGAACTGGCACTGCTTTTTTATGAAGCTGCTTATAACACGCTCATAAATTTCCCATGAATCATTGGACTAGCTGGTAATGTTTCTGCTGCAACATTTAAACATGACACTTTTAATATGATTATAAGTCTAGAGATTGAAAAGAGAAAGGGTGTAGTCTCCAGAAAGTAAGCAGAGTACCAACCAAAATCCCTCATAAATATAGATCAATATGTTTTCTGAAAATGAAAAGTAAGACCTAAATATTGCAGCCCTTTAAAAAGGTGATAATTTTGCCTATAGCAAAACAAAAATTATTGCGTCTTTTGTTTTTGGTATGACCATCCACTTAATGACTTCTGGAACTCTCTCCAGTTTATTTATTTGAGTTTTAGAAAAAGCAGTGAAGCCTAATTAGCTCTCTCTTGGTTTATGATAGGAACCATAGCGGTTGGTCATCGGAAGTGGCAGGACTAGTGATACGATTTGTATTTGTGTCCCCGTCCATATCTGATGTCCGAATCGCAATCCCAATGTTGAAGGAGGGGCCTGGTGGGAGGTGACTGGATTATGGGGGCAGATTTTCCCCTTGCTGTTCTCATGATAGTGAGTTTTTCATAAAATCTCGTTGTTTACAAGCATGTAGCACTTCCCCCTGCTCGCTCTCTTCCTCGTTCTCCAGCCATGTAAGTTGTACCTCCTTCCTTTTTGCCTTTCGCCAAGTTTGTGAGTCTCCTGAGGCCTCCCAGCCTCCTGTACAGCCTGTGAAACCATGAGTCAATTAAACCTCTTTTCATGATCAATTGCCCAGTCTCAGAGAGTTCTTTATAGCAATGTGAGAACAGACTCATACAACTAGTGAAGGACTCCGCTACCCACACCCAAACACATTATGAATGAAACACAATGAATCTGGGTAAAGTGACAACTGGCTAAGGAAAAAGAAAAGTCTGTAGAGATAGAGATAGTGGCAAAATAAACCAACAAGGGACAGCATGTGAACAGCATGTGTCCGTAGCTGACTGAACTGAAGGAAAACACCAAACAAAAACTCAGCCTCTAAAATTCTAGAAATTTGGAATTGGAACTGGGAGACTAACATGTCTCTTAAAAATTTGTACTATAAAGTGATATAAAGCTATGATTGGGGCCAAGGACTTAGTGTAAAAGGGAAGTTGCATGTTCAGAGAAAGGAATAGAAGTGGTTGTTTAGCCAGGCATGGTGGCTCATGCCTGTAAACTCGGCACTTTGGGAGACCACGGCGGGCAGATCATTTGAGGACAGGAGTTCAGGGGCAGCCTGGCCATAATGGTGAAATCCCATCTCTACCAAAAAATACAAAAATTAGCCAGGTGTGGTGACATGCAACTGTAATCTCAGCTACACAGGAGGTTAAGGCACGAGAATCACTTGAACTCAGGAGCCACGATTGCACCACTGCATTCCAGGGCAACAGAATAAGACCCTGTCTCAAAAAGAAAGTAAGTAAGTAAATAACTAAATAAATAAATGGTTGTTTAGAGAAAACTAGGAATTAAAGGCTACTGAGAGAGAGAGAAAGGAGAGGAAGAAAGGGCTCTTTTATTTCTTCTTTCAGTCCCTCTAGCCCATGAATTCTCAACAGTGGTAATATCACTTCCAAGGGAACAATCGGTTCTTGGAAGAGAGAGGGCAATAAAATTCTAAATTTTGCAATAATTTTGGCCCTCCAAGGCTCAGGCCTGCGTGAAAAGAAAATCATATTGATTAGTATTTAGTATAAGGAGGGGATAATTAGGAAAGAGTATCTAATGGGGCTCCTTAGGAGGACGATAACAAAAAAAAAAAGTTGAAAAATACTACTGCAGCCCCATATTTATTTAGTTAACAATAATTACTGAGCATTATTTAAATATACCAAGCACATTCCTAGGCAGCTGGGATATAGCAATAAATCAGTAAAAATTCTGTCCTGCTGAAAGCATCGTGTTCCAGAAAACATCTCAACATCTTTTAGATAAAGTAATGTTTTCAGAAGCAAGTTTTACTAGATATTCTTACTTGAAAGCAAATTCTTACTAAGGCAATGAGCCATCCTTTCAGCCAACCAGGAGGACATTTAATCTTACTTTACATGTAGCTTCTTTGACTCCGATGAGTATGGCTACAAGTTACTAAACACTCTCTACATGTCAGACAATTATTGTAAATCACTTCCAATCTTTGCCAAAAGTCACAAGCTAGGTATGCTTTTTTTTATTATTATTTTAAAGATGAGGAAATCGAGATTCAAGGAGACTGACTTGTGTAAGACTTCAAGCTAAGAAATGAAGAAACTAAACTGTTTCACTAGTACTGCCTGGCGCTAACAATGCTTTTTATACTATACCATGATGTTTCTTTGCACACCTAAGCACTGTGCAAAAAAAAAAAAAAAAAAAACTTAGTTTTTCATCTCCTCTGACGTTTTGATGAGTCATTAAATTTCTCTGAGTTCTAGTTATCTCATATATAAAATCTGGAAAATAATGTCAAAATAAGGTAGATTATTTCTTTTCTTATTTATTTATTTTTTTTAGATGGAGTTTCGTTCTTGTTGCCCATGCTGTAGTACAATGGCGAGATCTCAGCTCACTGCAACCTCCGCCTCCTGGGTTCAAGCAATTCTCCTTCCTCAGCCTCCTGAGTAACTGGGACTACAGGCGCGCATCACCACGCCTGGCTAATTTTTTTTTTTTTTTTGGTATTGTTAATGGGGTTTCACCATGTTGGTCAGGCTAGTCTCAAACTCCTGACCTCATGATCTGCCCACTTTGGCCTCCCAATGTGATGGCATTATAGGCATGAGCCGCCATGCCAGGCTGGTAGATTAACCTAAAATTATTGTTCATTTCTTATGGGTCTTTCATACAAGCAAATAACTAAAGCGTAGGAGACCTCATCAACAGTTCCTCGAGGTAATACCACTCTCAGGAATGTCAGCTTTCAATTTAAGAAGTTCGCCTCTAAAAAAGGCAGTCCAGTATTCTGACTGCAATTGTTGAAGTTTACTACTGGTGTATTTTTTTTCCTGCTGTTCTATTAATAGAAATAGGACTTGTTGGCTTTTGTATAATGCGAAAGATTGTTTTATAATTCTTACATAGTTACAGACTTTTTTCCATGAGATACTGTTAGGCTGGCGCAGAAAAACTTGGTTTTTGTCATTAAAAGTGATGGCAAAACCACAATTACTTTTGCACCAACCTAATACTATACTTCACTTTCAACAACAGCTAAATTGTGTTTTTTAAGATTATATTTTTGATTTTAAATAAAAAATACAAAAGGTCAGCATACTATTTATTTTTAATTTTTAAAAATATTTTTCCTTTTGTAGCTAGTCTTAAAGATCAGCACACTATTTAAAGGAGACAGGGAAATGGATGATGGAAAAGAAAGCCTTTCTCTCTCTCCCTCCCCTTTCTATGTCTTTTCCTATCTTTCTTTCCTTCTTTGTTAATCAAAATACTAATCCTCACAGTGCCCTGTAAAGTACATTATTATCTCTCTATGTAGCAATGACGAAATGAAGCACAAAGACATTAAGGCACAAAACATTAAGCTGCTAATGCCTTAATTATCAGAGCCAAGATTTACATGTGTGAGTGTGTAACTCTAAAGCCCATGCTTTTTTTGTCACAAAAACATACTGCCTCCTACGATTTCAGTGTAAAATCCATTCCCTACAAAAAGGAGGCTTTCTTCCATTAGCTCAAGTTTTTTAACATCAATTCTTTATGAGAGCTGGACTTATGATAATTAATTCCCTCCTATGCCTACATTTTCATTTCTTTTTTTATTTTATTCAGCCCTTAAGCAAAGCAATTTATGTTAAAGACAAAAGTAACATTTACCCTTATGATGTTTCATTTATCTTAGGAAACATATTAGATAGTACAGATATTGGATACTGCAAATGAGTTTACAAATACAAATATAAAGTAAATTTTAAAGGGAAAAAATGTGCCTTGACTGTATCCAGCCTTCTTGTGACCCACTTTCTTGCAGAAGGAGGAGGATCCTCCAATTGCTCACACATTTAGGCTCCGCAGTGTTCACCACAAAAGGACTGCTCTGCCTTCCATATCTCTTATCTCAAAAGTATATGGCTATGTACCTAATAGCATAGAATATTCGAAATTCAGGTTCCTGTTATAACAGTCAAGTATTAATTAAACCTAATCCAACATCTTTCTAAAACCCCAATGAGACAACAGGCAGGAACACATAGGAATCCTTTTCTCAAGGGTACAATTTCTTAAAGAGTGGGTCATTTGTATTATATTCATACAGAGTACTTCTCAAATAAAGAGGCAGATTCTCTATCCAAATTTACTGTGTCAGCATCTCCAGGAACTTGGCCTAAGAATCCACTCTGGAATGAACAAGATCTCTAGGTGATTCTGATGCACATTCACCTACTCTACATTTCTGGTATTTTGGTTTCATATGGTGTTAGAATTTATAGAAACCAATATACCTAGATTATAATAATTCTATATAAATGGTATCAACTGAGTAATAATTTATTATACAGACTTATTTTATAAATTGTGATTTAGAAAATGTCTCCTAAAAACCCTTTTCATTCTCTTTTTATGAGCATCCTTATAATAAATTTTCCCTTCATTTCATTTCTTAGAAAGTATCTAAAATAAGAAAAAATACAGTATATATGAATTATCAAAACATATGTCAACTACTACTCTAAGTATGGGAGATCTAAGACAGGTCCTCTTTTAATAATGTATTAGGCAATCACATGGTGCAAAGGAGTTAAAAAATGTTTCACTTGCTCTTGATCATCAAAAATGTCAAATTAAATTACTGACTTCCAGTTTCATCTTCTATATAAAAAATCTTGAAAGCACAATTCCCATCCAAGCAACAAGAAAAGGCTGGACACGCTTAAAATCAACCATTTTTTGGACCCATCAGAGAACTAAGGTTGCAGGACAAATTACTCCCCCCAAAATTAAGAAAGACAAACACATCCAGAGAATCACACATAAGGCCTACTAGAGCAGAACTTCTGGCGCAATAAACTGATGGAATTACTAAAGTGATGATTTAGATACATTGCTGGAAACTGGGTATAGACTAGCTTGAGAGTGAGGAACTACTTGGGGACACATTGTTAGAGGTCTCCTATAATTTTATAGGCTTTACTTCTAGGAATCAAATTTTCATGATGAATAACTGATTTTTTAAAGTCCATGATTATGTCTGGCAGAGGGAGTGGAAGTACAATCATTGCTATATACACTCCCAATGACTACTTCACAACAAACACCTGCTCTCAAGGGTAAACTCTTTGACAGAGCCTGTTCTAGCTGGAGTAAAGGAATTCATCACACTCCAGCTCCTTCTAGCTTTTCTGTTTCACCTAAATGAGAGATACAGTCTAGGGTCAGGGTTTCAAGAAAATACATTCGGAGCACTGCAGCTGGAAACACCTTTACCACCAGAGAAACACTTATAAACATCATGGCATTTGGTTGACCCTGACAAACAGACCCACTAAAAGACTTTTATATTTGATTGTAAGATCATAGATTACTTCTATTTCCCACACCTTATGACCAGGATCCAGTACAACAGTTGATAACAGCTGACATAACTGCGTGAGAGACCCTCTCTGAGAAGGAGTGCTTAGAAAACCCCAAAGTCAGGACAGAAGACAAAAACAAGGACGACAGAGCAATTTGAAACTTATGGCAACAACAGCCATATAACACTATCTATTTACAGCAAATATGAAAAACAAACAGCCAGTTCTTAGCAAGAATAACATATAATCCTCACACTAAAAGACCTGTTTATATCATTTTTTAATATTCAACACAACATCTCCAGCATCCAACAAAAAATAACAATGTCAAAAGGCAACAAAAAAACACAAGCTGAAGAAACCAACAAAAAATCACAACCGGACTCAGATATGATGTGGATATTGGAATTCTCTAACAGAAAAATTTAAATAACTATGATTAATACATTAAGAAATATTGTAGAAAAAGTAGACAACCTATAAGAACAGACAGGTAAAACAAGCAAAGAGATGGAAACTAAAAAAACAAGCAAACAAAACAGTGCAAAAAGGAAAGGGCCAAAATAAAAACTATCATAACAGATATAAGAAATGTCTTTGATGGGCTTCATAGTAAATTCAACACAGGTGAGGAAAGAATCCATAAACTTGAAGACAGATCAACAGAAGCTTTCTATGCCAAAATTCGAAGAGGGTGAAAAATAATGAAAACAAAAACCAAAACCAGACCAACAAAGATCTGTGGGACTCCTTCAAAAGGTGTACCAAATAAGTAATTGGAATACCAGGATACCAGAAGAAGAAAGAGAACATAAAACAGTGAAAATACTTGAAGTAATGATAGCCATGAATTTTCCAACATTAATGACAGACATCAAACTACAGGTCTAAGGAACTCAGAAAACAGCAATCTAGATAGAAACAAAAACAAAAACAAACAAAAAAAAAACACCCAAACTTATATTTAAACGGCAGAAGACCAAAGACAAGGTAGAATTTTTTAAAGAAATCAAAGGGGGAGAAATGTTTCACCTGTGGAAGAACAAGATAAGAATTACTAACAGCTTCTCCTTAGAAACCATACCAACAACGTTTCAAGAACAAAAGGGATCGGAGAAGTTGGAAGAGAACGGAGTGAAATACTAAGTGTTAAAATTGGCCAGGCATGGTGGCCCACACCTGTAATTTCAGCACTTTGGAGGGCAGAGGCAGCAAGATTGCTTAAGTCCAGGAGTTCAAGACTAGCCTAGTCAACATAGGCTAGCTGCCCAGTTGTAAAAAGGAAAAAACAAAACAAAACAAAAACCTATTTTTTACAAAAGAATATTGTATTAAAAATTTAAAAAGTAGGCAGAGGATCCAAGATGGCTGAATAGGAACACCTCAGGAGTGCAGTTCCCAGCAAGAACAATGCAGAGGGTGAGTGCCCACCGCAATTCCAAACAAAATTTCACTGCCCACAGACCAGGAGATTCCTGGGCCGAAAACACAGCATGGCAGTTTCAGCCAGTGCCAGCTTGGTGCATGGAAACTCACACAAATCTGGGTGGCCATTTCAACTGGCGCCTAGAACACCTAGGAGACAGAGCCACCCATTCAACTGAAAGGGAGGGGCAGAGACAGGGAGCCAGGTGATCTGGCTTGGTGGGGACCACCCCTACAAAACAAGCAATCTGAAACTCTCTGGATTGAGTTTCCCACCAAGCACAGCTGGATCTAGGACAGTCCAGCTAAGTGCAGGGAAGGGCGACAACCACTACCAAGGCAGCCCAACACCACCCAGGCAGCCCAACACCACCCACGCAGCCCGACACCACCCACTGAGTCCGACGCCACCCACGCGGCCCGACGCCACCCACGCGGCCCGACGCCACCCACGCAGTCCGATGCCACCCAGGCAGCCCGACGCCACCCACGCAGCCCGACGCCACCCACTCAGTCCGACACCACCCAGGCAGCCCGACGCCACCCACTCAGTCCGACGCCACCCAGGCGGCCCGACACCACCCACTCAGTCCAACGCCACCCACGCAGCCCGACGCCACCCACGCAGCCCGACGCCACCCACTCAGCCCGACGCCACCCACGCAGCCCGACGCCACCCACGCAGCCCGACGCCACCCACGCAGCCCGACACCACCCAGGCAGTTCAAAAAACAGCTGGGTAGAGCCTGCAGCAGCTCAGCAACACCTCTGCTGGCAGACTGTGACTAGACTACTCTGTGCGGGGCAAGGCATATATGAAAAAAGGCAGCAGCATGACAGGATCTTATAAATTAAGCCAACCTTCCAAGGACAGATCACCTGGGAAAAGAGTCAGTTATGAGTTCCACTGCAGCAGACTTAAAAGTACCTGCCCAGCATCTCTGCATGGACAATGGAGCTCCCAGCACAGCATTTGAGCTCCTATAAGAGACAGACTGTCTCCTCAAGCATCTCCCTAACCCCCATAAACCCAAAAAGACACCTGATAAACGAGAGCTCAGGCCAACATCTGGGAGGTACCCTTCTGGGATGAAGATAACAGAAGAAGAAACCGGCAGCAAACATTACTATTCTGCAGCCCCTGCAGGTGATCCCCAGGCAAGAAAAGTCTGGAGTGGACCTCTAGCAGTCCTACAGCAGAGAGGCCTGACTGTTAGAAGGAAAACCAAGAAACAGAAAAAAATAACTTCATCATCAACAAAAAAGACGTCCATTAAGAGACCCCATCCAAAAGTCACCAATCAACAAAAAAGACGTCCATTAAGAGACCCCATCCAAAAGTCACCAATCAACAAAAAAGACGTCCATTAAGAGACCCCATCCAAAAGTCACCAATCAACAAAAAAGACGTCCATTAAGAGACCCCATCCAAAAGTCACCAATCAACAAAAAAGACATCCATTAGGAGACCCCATCCAAAAGTCACCAACTACAAAGACCACAGGTAGATAAAGTCACTAAGATGGGAAGAAACCAGTGCAGAGAGGATGAAAACACCGAAAACCAGAATGTCTCTCCTTCTACAAAGGGTCATAACTCCTCACAAGCTAGGGATCAAAGATGGATGGAGAATGAATCTGATGAATTGACAGAAACAGGCTTAAGAAGGTGGGTAATAACAAAATTCTTAGAGCTAAAAGAACATGTGCTAACCCGATGCAAAAAAACCAAGAACCTAGAAAAAGGGTTAGATGAGATGCTAACTAGAATAAACAACTTAAAGAATATAAATGACTTGATGGAGCTGAAAAACACAGCACGAGAACTTAGCGAAGCATACAAAGCTTCAATAGCCGAATCAACCAAGCAGAAGAAAGGAAATCAGAGATTGAATATCAACTCAATGAAATAAAATGAGAAGGCAAGGATAGAGAAAAAAAGAGTGAAAAGAAATGAATAAAGCCTCCAAGAAATATGAGATTATGTGAAAAGACCTAATTTATGTTTGATAGGTGTACCTAAATGTGATGAAGAGAATGAATCCAAGCTGGAAAACACTCTTCAGGAAATTATCCAGGAGAACTTCCCCAACATAGCAAGCCAGGCTACAATTCAAGTCCAGGATATACAGAGAACACCACAAAGATATTCCTCAAGAAGAGCAATCCCAAGTCACATAACTGTCAGATTCACCAGGGTTAAAATGAAGTAAAAATGCCAAGGGCAGCCAGAGAAAAAGGTTGGGTTACCCACAAAGGGAATCCCATTAGAATCACACGTGATCTCTCTGCAGAAACACTACATGCCAGAAGACAGTGGGGGCCAATATTCAACACCCTTAAAGAAAAGAACTTCCAACATAGAATTTCATATCCAGCCAAACTAAGCTTCATAAGCGAAGGAGAAAGAAAATCCTTTATGGATAAGAAATTGCTTAGAGATTTTGTCACCACCAGCCCTGCCTTACAAGAGCTCCTGAAAGAAGCACTAAACAAGGAAAGGAACAATAAGTACCAGCCACTCCAAAAATGTACCAAATGGTAAAGAGCATCGATACAATGAAAAAAATGCATCAACAAATGGGAAAATCTAGCTAGCATCAAGATGGTGGGATCAAATTCACACATAACAATATTAACCTTAAATGTAAAGGGGATAAATGCCCCAATCAAAAGCCACAGACTGGCAAATTGTATAAAAAGTCAAGACCCATTGGTGTGCTGTATTCAGGAAACCCATCTCATGTGCAAGGACACACATAGGCTCAAAATAAAGGGATGGAGGAAGATTTATCAAGCAAATGCAGAGAAAAAAAAAAGCAGGAGTTGCAATCCTAGTCTCTGATAAAATGGACTTTAAACCAACAAAGATCAAAAGAGACAAAGAAGGGCATTGCATAATGGTAAAAGGATCAATGCCTCAAGTAGAGCTAAAGATCCTAAATATATACGCACCCAATACAGGAGCACTCAGGTACATAAAGCAAGTTCTTAATGACCTACAAAGAGACTTAGTTCCCACACAATAATAGTGGGAGACTTTAACACTCCACTGTCAATAGTAGACAGATTAATGAGACAGAAAATTAACAAGGATATCCAGGACTTGAACTCAGATCCGGACCAAGTGGACCTAATAGACATCTACAGAAATCTCCACCCCAAATCCACAGAATATTCTTCTCAGCACCACATTGCACCTACTCTAAAACTGACCAGGTAATTGGAAGTAAATCACTCCTCAACAAAGGCAAAAGAATGAAAATCATAACAAACAGTACCTCAGACAATAAGGCAATCAAATTAGTACTCAGAATTAAAAAACTAACTTAGAACCACAGAGCTTCATAGAATCTGAACAACTGGCTCCTGAATATACCCTCCATAAACAATGAAATGAAGGCAGAAATAAAGATGTTCTTTGAAACCAACAAGAATGAAGTCAAAACGTACCAGAATCGTTGTGACACATTTAAAACAGTGTGTAGAAGGAAGTTTATAGCAATGAATGCCCACATGGGAAGCAAGGAAAGATCTAAAAATCGATACCCTATCATCAGCATTGAAAGAGCTAGAGGAGCAAGATCAAAAAACTCAAAAGCTAGCAGAAGACAAGAAATAACTAAAATCATAGAAGAATTGAAGGAGATAGAGACACAAAAAACCCTTCAAAAAAATCAGTAAATCCAGGAGCTTGTTTTTTTGAAAAGATCAACAAAATAGATAGACCACTATCCAGTCTGATAAAAAAGAAAAGGGAGAAGAATCAAATAGATACAATAAAGGAGACATAACCACCAATTCCACAGAAATACAAATTACAAGCTGAGATTACTACAAACAACTTTATGCAAATAAACCAGTAAACCTGGAAGAAATGGATAAATTCCAGGGCACTTGCACCCTCCCAAGCCTAAATCCGGAAGAAGTTGAAACCTTGAATAGACCAATAACAAGGGCTGAAGTTGAGGCAGCAATTAATAGTCTACCAACCAAAAAAAGTCCAGATCCAGACAGGTTTATAGCTGAATTATACCAGATGTACAAAGAGGAGCTGCTACCATTCCTGCTGAAACTATCGCAAACAATACAAAAAGAGAGAATCCTTCCTAAATCTTTCTATGAGACCAGCATCATCCTGATACCAAAATCTGGCAGAGACACAACCAGAAAAGAAAACTACAGGCCAATATCCATGATGAACATTGATGCAAAAATCTTCAATAAAATACTGGAAACTGAATCCAATAGCACATCAAAAAGCTTATCCACCATGATCAAATAGGCTTCATCCTGGAGATGCAAGGCTGGTTCAACATATGCAAATCTATAAACATAATTCACCACATAAACAGAACCAAAGACAACAACCACATGATTATCTCAATAGATGCAGAGGTGGCCTTAAACAAAATTCAACAGCCTTTTATGCTAAAAACTCTCAATAAACTAGGTATCCATGGAATGTATCTCAAAACAATAAAAGCAATTTATGACAAACCCACAACCAATATCATGCTGAATGGGCAAAAATTAGAATCATTCCCTTTAAAACTGGCACTATGCAAGGATGCCCTATCTCACCACTCCTATTCAATATAGTATTGGAAGTTCTAGCAAGAGCAATCAGGCAAGAAAAAGAAATAAAGGGCATTCAATTAGGAAAAGAAGAACTCAAATTGTTTCTATCTGCAGATGACATGATTGTATCTTTAGAAGACCCCATCGTTTCATCCCAAAACCTCCTTAAGCTGATAAGCAGATTCAGCAAAGTCTCAGGATACAAAATCAATGTGCAGAAATCACAGGCACTCCTGTACACCACTAACAGACAAACAGAGAGCCAAATAATGAGCAAACTCCCATTTACAATTGCTACAAAGAGTACAAAACACCTAGGAATACAACTAACAAAAGAGGCAAAAGATCTCTTCAAGGAGCTTACAAACCACTGATCAAGGAAATAAGAGAGGACACAAACAGATGGAAAAACATCCAATGCTCATGGTTAGGAATAATCAATATTGTGAAAATGGCCATACTGCCCAAAGTAATTTATAGATTCAATGCTATCTCCATCAAGCTACCATTGATCTTCTTTACAGAACTGGAAAAAACCACTTTAAACTTCATATGGAACCAAAAGAGTGCCTGCATAGCCAAGACAGTCCTAATCAAAAAGAACAAAGCTGGAGGCATCACGCTATCTGACTTCAAACTATACTAGAAGGCTACAGTAATCAAAACAGCATGGCACTGATACCAAAACAGAGACAGAGACCAATGGAACAGAACAGAAGCCTGGGAAGCAATGTCACACACCTAAAACCATCTGATCTTTGACAAACTGCACAAAAACAAGCAATGGGGAAAGGATTCCCTGTTTAATAAATGGTGTTGGGAAAACTGTCTAGCCACATGCAGAAAGCTGAAACTGGACCCCTTCCTTACACCTTATACAAAAATTAACTCCAGATGGATTAAAGATTTAAACATAAGACCTAATACCATAAAAACCCCAGAAGAAAAGCTAGGCAAAACCATTCAGGAAATAGGCACAGGCAAGAACTTCATGACTAAAACACCAAAAGCAAAGGCAACAAAAGCCAAATTAGACAAATGGGATCTAATTAAACTTCAGAGCTTCTGCAGAGCAAAATAAATAATCATTAAACTGCCAACCAACAGAATGGGAAAAAATTCTCTCAATCTACCCTTCAGATGAAGGACTAATATCCAGAATCTACAAAAAACTTAAGCAGATTTACAAGAAAAAAACAAACCCATTCAAAAGTGGGCAAAAGATATGAACAGACACTTTTCAAAAGAAGACAAATATGCAGCCAACAAACATGAAAAAATGCTCATCATCACTAGTCATTAGAGAAATGCAAATCAAAACCACATTGAGATACCATCTCACACCAGTTAGAATGGCGATCATTAAACAATATGGAGACAACAGATGCTGGAGAGGATGTGGAGAAAAAGGAATACTTTTACACTCTTGGTGGGAGCGTAAATTAGTTCAACCACTATGGAAGACAGTGTGGTGATTCCTCAAGGATCTAGAAATAGAAATTCCATTTAATCCAGCAATCCCATTACTGGGTATATACCTGAAGGTTTATAAATTGTTGTATCATAAAGACACATTCACAGATATGTTCATTGCAGTGTTGTTTACGAGAGCAAAGACCTAGGATTAACCCAATATCCTTCGATGATAAACTGGACAAAAAAAAATGTGGCACGTATACACCATGGAATACTATACAGCCATAAAAAACGATGAGTTTATGTCCTTTGTAGAGACATGGATGAACCTAGAAACCATCATTCTCAGCAAACTGATACAAGAACAGAAAACCAAACACCACATGTTTTCACTTATAGGCGGGTGATGAACAATGAGAACACTTGGGCACAGGGAAGGGAACAACATTCACAGGACTAGGTGGGTGTGCAGAGGGGAGTGGAGGTGGGAGACAGCATGGAGGGGTGGGCAGGGAGGATGTGGAGGGATAAGACCAGGAGAAATGCCTGACGTGGGTGACAGGGTCGAGGGCATGGAGACAGCAAACCACCATGGCATGTATGTACCTGTGCAACAATCCAGCAGGATGCAGGACATGCATATGTACCCCAGAGCCCAAATACAATTAAAAAAATTTCAAATTGGCTTGCTTCTATACTGTTTACACTTCTCTCTGTGTGTGTGTGTGTGTGTGTGTGTGTGTGTGTGTGTGTGTGTGTGTGTAGAAAGAGAGAAACAGAGACAGAGAGAGAGTATATGTTTTATGTATCCCCTATTTATCCCTTGTTATTAATATTCTGAATTTATTTCCAGGCTCCTGAATTTTCATTTTGGATCAGGCAATCCAAGGCATGCTTTTAGGTAAATCATCATGTTTCACATAGATTTCAAGTATATTTTTATTAGAAAACATATTACCTTCTAACTATTAAAAAGTCTTCTTTTCCTAACATAAAACAATTTTCTTGACATACCTTTGAAAATTTGGATTTTCTTTCTCTATTTTTTACATCAAATGTACGGGGTACCAGGACAATTTTATTACATATGCATTGGTCAAGTCAGAGATTTACAGTCTCTGTTACATTGTGTGAATTAAGTAATTCCTCATCACCCACCCCTCCCCATCTTCTGAGTCTCCAGTATCTATCATCCCATTCTCTACATCCATGTATACACCTCTGTGAGCACTCACCTATGAGTGAAAACAAGGAATATGTGTCTTTCTGTATCTGGCTTATTTCACTTAAAATAATGAGTTCCAGTTCCATCCCTGTTGCTGCAAAAGACATGATTTTATTCTTTTTCTGGCTGAATAGTATTCCATTGTGTATATATACCACAGAAAACTGAATTATTCAATCTAACCATTAAAACACAAAATCAAATTGAATTGGATGTCCAATATGATATACATGTTGCTTTGTCAAAATCACCTCAGTGTTTATTTTCATGCTCACGTCTCAACTTGTTTTATGTTGTCAGAATAACCTCGCTACCAAAACAAAAACATTATAAGAAAGAGCTGTTACTGACCAATCTACTTTATGAACAAAGACACAATTATCCTCAAGAAAATGTTACTAAATTGAATTCAGCAAAACACAAAATGAATGTTATTCCATGACCAAGTGCAGGTTTTCACAGGAATTAGATGCTGATTTAATATTTAAAAATTAATCAATATAATTCACTACATTTATAGAATAAAAAAATTATATGATCAGTTCAATGGAGGCAGAAAAAAATTTGAATAAAATCCACATCTATTTGACTAAAATCAAAATCTATTTAGCTAAAACACCCTCAACAAACCATGAATTTTTAAATGAGAATAGAAGGGAATGTTACCCATCTGATAAATGTATCTGTAAAATATTTATAATTACTATCAAAATCAACAGTGAAATATTGAATGTTTTTCCTTCAAAATTGGGAACAGGTGATAAAGTCCACCATCAACACTTTTATTTAATATAAAATAGGAGGTCCTAGTACAATAAAGAAAAAGATTGAATCTCAGGAAAGAAATAAAAATAAAGAAAAAGAAATAAAAGGCACAAAGATCATAAAGGAAGTATTTGTTCCCCAAGAACACAGTGTTTATATAAATATCCCAAAGAATCTACCAAAAAATCCCATAAAACTAATAGCTAAATTCAGCTAAATCATGGTATACAGACTCAATATACAGAAAGCAATTATATTATTTTCTAGCAACAAACAATTAAAATTAAATGTAAATAATAAAATATAAAATAACATCAAAAGCAAAATATTTAGAAGTAAATTTAACAAAAAGAAAGATCATCATAATAAAAACTACAAAATATTCTGAAATTTTAAAATACTTAAATATAATACATGGATAAATGTGCCATGTTAACAGACTAGAAGGATGAATTTTATTCATTCATTTATTTAGAGGCAGGTTCTCACTCTGTCACCCAACATGTAGTGCAGTGGCATCATCATAGCTCACTGCAGCCTCAAATTTCTGGGCTAAAGGAATTCTCCTGCCTCAGCCTCCCAAATAAATGGGACTACAGGAACACACCGCCATACCTGGCTAAGTTTTAAATTTTTGTAGAGACAGGGCCTCACCATCTCACCCAGGCTGCTCTCAAATTCCTGGGTTCAAGTAATCATCCTGCCTCAGCCTCCAAAATACTGGAATTAAAGGTGTAAGTCACCATGCCTGACCTAACTCAGTATTATTAAGATACAATTTCTCCTCCTACATCCCTCTAAATACTACACAATCCCCCTGAAAATGCCAGTTGGATATTTGTTGACATTTCCAAATCGATTTTAAAATATACATGGACAGGACTAGGACTTAGAATAGGCAAAGCAATCTTGAAAAATAAAAAAAAAAAAAGAAAGCTCCAGTACTTATATCACCTGATATTTGGAATTACTGTAAAGCTAAAATAATCAAGACACTGTTTCACTGGCGCATATATATATATATATATATATATATATCAAAAAAGAATAGGATAGAGAGTCTACAAGAAGAACTAGACATGTACAGTAAATTGGTCTTCGAGCATGTTGCTAACATAATACAATGCAGAAAAAATAATTTTTTCCTTTTTATTTTTCAAAATGGTGCTAGAACAATTAGAACCCTCTTTGAAAAAAACATTAACCTCAACCCTAGCCTTACACCACCCACAAAAATGACTCTGAGATTGATTATGGGACAAAATACAAAAGCTAAAGCTAAAGCTAAATTAGGCTCCTAAGAGAAAATATAAAAGCATATTTGTAACCTTGGATTATGCAAAGATTTCTTATACTAGATTTAAAAAAGCACTAACCATAAGAAAAATGGGACTTCATAAAATAAGATATGCTCTTACTTAAAAAATGAATAAGCAAGCCCAAAGTAAGAAAAAATAATTGTAAAACATGTTATCTGTTGAATTCTTACAATTCAATAAAAATACAAATAAATAATAAGAAACTAGGCAAAAGATTTGAACAGACATTTCACAAAAATGGATATGTAACTGACCAGCAAGCACATGAAAAAAACTGCTCAATATTATAACTCATCCTGGAAATGCAAATTAAAACCACCATGAGTTACAACTACAGAACCAGTAGAATGGCTTTTTTTAAATGACAACATTAAGTTTTTACAAAGGAAAGAAACAATTAGAACCTCAGACATTGCTGATGGGACTGAAAAATGGCACCATAACTTTGGAAATCTCTGTCACAGTTTCTTAAATGTACAACTACCCCGCAATTCCACTACTAAAAGTGTATTCAGGTCTGGCACAGGGACTCATACCTGTAATCCCAGCACACTGGGAGGCCAACGCAGGCAGATCGCTTGAGACCAGAAGATTGAGACCAGCTCGGCCAACATGCTGAAACCCCGTCTTTACTAAAAATGCAAAAATGAGCCAGGCACAGCAGCTCATGCCTGTAATCCCAACTACTCTGTGGCTGAGGTGGATCACTTGAATCTGGGACTGGAGGTTGCAGTGCTCCGAGATGGTACCACTGCACTCCAGCATGGGTGACACAGTGAGATTCTATCTCAAAATAAATTAATTAATAATAATAACCAGAAAAACTATTTATTAAGGATATAGAAAATATATGCATATGTCACCAAAATTACTTCTACAAAAATGTTAATATCAGCCTTACTGATAAGGCTATAAACTAGAAGTATCCCAAATTTTCATTAACACGAGAATAAACAAATTATATATATTTACACAATGGAATATTACCCAGAAATATGTTCCTAAAATGCAATAACATAGATCAGTCATCACACTGAATAAAAGAAGCCAGAAACAAAAGATAGTTTACTGTATTATTTCAATTACATGAAGCTTTACAACAGACAAAGCTAAGTCATGGTAAAAGAAATCAGATAAATATTTGCTCAGAGTTGAGATGAATCGCCCGGAAAAGAACACAAAGGAAGTTTCTAGAGTGATGAAAATATTCTGTATCTTTATTCCTTTTGTAATCTATGTACTTTATTCTAAACATTTAAAAACATTATTTTTAGGCAGGTTTTATGCAATTGCCAGTAAGTTTTAAAAACCTTGTCTAATGGCAGGACTTGAAAACTAGCTGCCTGGCTCTGGAAGCTGTAGTCTCATTTACTAAAGTGTGGAAAACAGTGCCGGGCACGGTGGCTCACGCCTGTAATCCCAGCACTTTGTGAGGATGAGGCAGGGGCAGATCAGGAGGTCAAGAGATCAAGACCATCCTGGCCAACATGAAACCTCGTCTCTGTTATTAGCTGGGCATGGTGGCACGTGACAGTAGTCCCAGCTACTCGGGAGGCTGAGGCAGGAAAACTGCTTGAACTCAGGAGGTGGAGATTGCAGTGAGCTGAGATTGTGCCACTGCATTCCTGTCTGGCGCCTGGCAACAGAGTGAGACTGTCTCAAAAAAAAAAAAAAAGTGTAAAAAAAAATGTGGAAAACAAATTTATGAACTCTATATTCTCTGGTTTAGTCTTAGCTAGGCATTAAACTGAAGCCAGAAACAGCAAGCTACACTTTCCCATTTACTAAGAAAAATAAAAATAGTGTTATTAGAAGATAAACTTTATGCCTTGTTAGCAATTGGAAAAAAGGTGAGTTCATCATTCCATATCAGTTATCATAAATTTTATGTTAAATCTGTATTTTTGAATCTTACCGTCAATGATGACTCTCTCTCAGGTAAAGAATAATCAACACCTACTGTTTAGTTTTTCCTTTTGTAATCTGAATTTATCAGAAACATTTTAATTAAATTCCCAAGCAGAGACATGAAAAGTCACAGAAGTCATCTTAAAAACATTAGAAGTTTTTCTAGTTTCTTGCAGCTTTTGATGAACAAAAAAAAGCAATGATAACTACACTGATGATGTCGTTTACAATATGACCGAATATAATCAGGTATGGGTTTTATGAACTGTGACTATTTACTTTTTTATATTTTGTTATTCCAAACAGTTGGCTCAAATTTGGAGATTAAAAGGTTACATGTCAGGTGCTCATAAACACCTGAGTGAAAGCTTTCAATAATATAAATGTGATCTTTCTAATAGTAAAAATTTTTGTCTTCTTTCATTGTTTTCGTTTTGCATTGAATAAAAATAATTCACACAGAAAGGAAAGCGTCACATCTGAAATATTTAAAAAGGACGTACTTAAACTTACTCTTCTAGCAACTTGACTCTCTTGATTAAAGACTATTTAGTTTTAAGATTTCTTTAAATCAATGCTATGAAAACTGAGACTTGCTTTCAGAATAAATTTTTAAAATTTTTCTCTTAGCAAAGTAGAGGAGATATATATATATATATATATATATATATATATATATATATATATATATATAACATATGGGCTTCCAATATATGTTTATATATGTTTATATATGTATATTACCTCTCTCTCTCTCTCTCTCTCTCTCTCTCTCTCTATATATATATATATATATATATATATATATATATATATATATAATTAAGGAAGTTAATCATTTATATCTTTAGATAAATGCATACTTACACATAGACATATAGCTTAGAAGGTATATAAGTTTGGGAAAACTTGGTAATTTTGAGTTGGTCTGGCAAGAATTTCCAGGCCTTCTCCCTGTAACCAGCTACACAAATAAAAACTCTCTTCTCACCCAGTTCATCTGTACCTTGTTATTGGGCTGTGAGGATAACCAGCCAGATGCTCAGTTTGGTCTGGGAACAGTATCCCTCCAGTAAAATTTACATGTCAAAAAATGACTCATACAAAAGCATTTTAAAAACTGCAAAGATATTTGCCTATGACAATGGTAAGTTACATTGGCCTATGGAAGTTGCTAACGTATATTATCTATGATAGCAGACACCAAGCTTCTTTAATGTGTGATTACCAGTACTTACTTAATTGCTGGCAGGGAATATTAAACATACTTAAAAATATGATCATCCCTAATTAAAGTGAGATAGGTTTTGCGAAAGGTTATGAACAAATCATGATTGTAGTCTTATTTCCCTGAACATTGGGAGTTATTTTTAAATTCCAAAATGGAGAGAGATTTTAACAAAATTTTGAGAAAAGAAAATCTAGAATTATAATTAATTTTGTGACATTCAGGGAAGATGAAAGTTAAAAATGCAAATGGGAAAATGTTAGAAGGCAAAGTGATCAATGTTATACATAGCCAGAGAATTTTACTAGTTTTGGCTGACATTGCTAATCTCAGACTGCTAGACTATTCTTCCATAGCTCCTAGAACATCAAATCAGTTAAAATTCATTTTGTGTCATTTATATTCAGTATAAACTACCCTGTTTACCCAATGTTTAAATTTGTTTATTTTGCTACCAAAAAAAAAAAACCTATTTGCAAAATCTTTGACTCTATCACCCACTAGATGCCAAGCAGCTGGTCAACAGAAACTCAATAGTCCAAAAATATACCAATTTTAGAAGCTATTTCAGTTAAAAGACTGGACTCCAGAATTCAACATATCTGGAAAGTTTCTCAATAATGGAACAGATGAACTGTCCTTTTTCTCCTACTTAGCTACAGGCAAAATCTAAATTATAAAAATAATCATCAGCCAAACCTTAGCAGATTATGATGCTGAAAAATCAAAACAAGACAAAACAACAACTGTACTCCTTCCAAATGTTCAGATTTCTCATTATCTAGCATTTGTATAAATTCCTCCCAAATTAAAGCTTAAATTATATTCTTGAGTTAAATGACATTATGTTAGAGGTATATAAACTTACACATGAATTCCTTTCATGAAGAAACACATACTGTCTTAAGCAGGTTTCCCTACAGTTATCTAATGTTTGTTCCATTTTATTCTCAGTGGAGGCCTACAGTAATCTCTGCATTGTTACTGATGTGTTTGGGACATTTACATTCAAGTATCAACACAGTTGGGCTTCAATCTGCCACGTTATTACTGGTTTTCCATTTATCCTTTCTGTTTGTTGTTTCCTTGTTCTTTTTCTGCCTCTTTTGGGATTGATTGAATTTTTTATTATATTTCCTCTCCATTGTTTATTAGCTATAATTCTTTATGCTTTAGTGACTGCTACAGAGGTTATATGTCTTCTACTTATCAGAAGGTACTTTCAAATATTATGTCATTCACTCACATTGAAAGAGCTGTACAACATTATACTCCCATTTCTGACCCGCTGTTTTCTGTCCTATTGATATATGGTTTGTTTCTATGCCTATCATAAATACCACAACACACATTTATTACTTTACCTTTAAACAGTAAATTACCTTTTAAGTGCTTTTAAAAACTAGACAACCTATCTTTTATATTTATTCACATAGTCACTACGTTTGGCACTTTTTATTCCTATGTGTAGAGGTATATTTGGTTCTGGTATCTGATATTAATAACCCCCTTTAATATTTCTTGTAATGCCATACTATAGACCACAAATTTTCCCAGCTTCTTTTTCTGAAAAACTCTTTCTTTTACATTTATTTTTGAAAGATAATTTTTTCTTGGCGTAGAAGTCTAGATACTTTTCTTCTAGTACATTGAAGTTGCAGCTCAATTATTTTTTTGACTAGCAAACTTTCCAACAAGAAGTCTGCTGTTTCATTCTTCTTGTTATTTTGTACATACTATCTGCTAGTTTTTTTTAGTCTACCTTGAAGATTTTTCTTCCTGAGTGGTTTTGAGCAATTTAATTTTTAAGTACCTTGAAGTTCTTTTTTTTAAAAAAAAAAAATTATTTCTTTTATGAGGGTTGGTTGAACTTCTTGGATTTCTAGACTTCTAATTTTTATCAAATTAGGAACTTTTCCAGCCATTATTTCTTCAAATGTGTTTCTGATATTCCCCTATTTATTGTGTGTGTGTGTGTGTGTGTGTGTGTGTGTGTGTGTGTGTGTGTGTATGTATACATATATGAATGATATTTTTCCATAGATCATTGATGTTCTGTTCTTTTGGGGGGGCTTCATTCTGGATAGTTTTACTGCTAATAGTATACAATGTATAATCGATTAATCACAACCAGTAAGATTTTTTATTTTAGATATTGTTTGCATCTAGACATTTCATTTGAGTCTTATATATTCCATTTCCCTTCTCATCATGTTCATGTTTTCTTCTATCTTGTACTTATGAAGATAATTTCAGTAGCTTTTTAAGATCATCTGCTGCCATTTTTATTATCGCTGTCAGTTTGTTCTGTTTTTATTAATTTTTCACCTATTTCTTTGAATGCCTAATAAGTTTTTACTGGATGCTGAACATCTTCAGTGGTTTATGTCTTGAGATGCTGTTGGATGCTGTCATGGCATTTCAGGTTAACTAACTTGGCATCAGTTTGTTCCTTTTGAGCTTTGCTTTTAAGATGATGTGTTACAACAAAACCACAGCTAAAGATAAAATAAAATTCTAAAAGATTAAAAAAAGAAACTTGATGATGCAGGTAAAGCACATTAGTTAGTCTATAGTTAATTTAAAAACTATTGAGGCCGAATCTTTCAGAAGATTCTACCTGATGGCCTGTGTATTCAGAGGTTTTTCCACTTGGTGGCTGGGAACACACATTATTTCCAGCTCTCTGTGAGTGCTGGCTATTGCTTAGGCTTACTGCTGTCTAGTTCCAACCTTCCAGCATTGAGGAATTTCCTTTCATGCATGTGCAGAGCAGTACACACAGAAAAACCTTATGCAGATCTTAGAGGCTGTGTCTTCTGAGCTCATTGAGACTACTGAGCTATACTCATGTTCCTCTCCACATGCTATGGCCTATAAGCTATAAGCTGCAGCAATTATAGAACTCACCTGTTTTTTCTTCTCTCAGTTTTTCCTATGTCTCAACATCCGGAAGTCGTTGCTTCATGTATTTTATCCAGTTTTACAGTTGCTCCATTCAGGGGAGTAGATCTGGTTCCTACTATGCATTATGCTCAGAAATAAAAGTTCTAGCTTACTGATTAGCTTTTCAATGCATTTTATTAAAGTATTCTATCTTTTTGTCTTTTGAAGTTTTACTTTAATTGCTCTGCTTTTTATTTCAGAATTTATTATTTTCCATAATGCATTACTATTTTAGAGTTAGAATGATTTTTGTTTGTTTAGTCCAACTTTTCGAATTATTTGGTAGCTAGGTTTGCTCAGCACTATTGACTTTTACTCATAATAGCTTGCTTGCTTCCTTATAATTTTGATTGGCCTGAATTAAGAATCATTTTTCCAAACGAGATTTGTATTTACCTACTTTAGGAGTTCTGTGGTCTAGAAGAGAATTCTGGACCATGTGAGTAATGTAAATTTTTTAAATTCGAGTTTCATTTCTTTGGTCGTTGAGTTTGATGTCTCTCTTAGGTCCTTGGTGATTCTTGGTTGTATGTACTATGATTTTTTTTTTTTGCCCGTTTCTGTATGCTTTATCTATTTACTATTGCTTTTCTCCAATGATTTGCAGGATGGGATGGGATGTAACAGATGAGCTGCACCTAGAACAGGTCTTCTGAGCATGGGGTCTTCATTACTGCTTGGTATTCCTAGTCTTTAAGTTCATGACCTTTAGTTTATCCTAACAGCCCATACTCAATTCTCCTTAGAAGGAGGGAGGTGTTATGACCTGATGCTCCTTTTGTACTTCCCCCATCTCTGACTCTATTGCTGACCCCAGGACTCCACTCCTCTTACACTTAGTGTACGCCCCAGCCTTGGAATACTTTTAAAGTATCTCCTTTCACAAGAGTATTTCAATGAGCACATTTTGAACCATGGATTCTGTCAAGGCTTTGATGCTTTCTCACATTCAGAGACTTTTAAGAGATTTTAATTGTACTCTGAGGACAGCACTATCTGTTTTCCAGGATGTGCCTGTATGTTTAAACATGCAAACGTATTTTTAAAAATTATAATATGCAAACACTGCAAAATACATATGTAATATATATGTGTATATGCATGTATGTATATATTTGTATTATATAATATGCAAACATCACAAAATATATATGTAAATTATGTGTATGCATGTGTGTAAATATATTTTATATATGTATATTTACACAATTTATTTGTATATGTAAATAGGTATAAATATACATATATAAAATCCAAGATTTTTTTTTTCTTTGAGACAGAGTCTTGCACTGTTGCCCAAGCTGGAGTGTAGTGGTGCGATCTCAGCTCACTGCAACCTCTGCCAGGATTCAAGCAAATCTCCTGCCTGAGCCTCCCAAGTAGGGGGATTACAGGTCCATGCCACCATGCCTGGGTAATTTCTGCATTTTTTTAGTAGAAGCGGGATTTCACCATGTTGGCCAGGCTGGTCCCGAACTCCTGACCTCAAGTGATCCATCTGCCTCAGGCTCTCAAAATGCTGGGATTACAGGCATGAGCCACCATGCCCAGGCACAATCATACAGTCTTCCCACAATAATTTCTTATCAAAAGATATTCAAATGACTCCGGTGACTTGGGCAGTTGGACTTTCTAAAGTGGGAAATGTGTCCCAGTATTTATAAATTTTAATTATGCTTCTATGTTTGGGGCAGGATAGATTCTTGGTTGTTTTTAAGTTCTTTTTTTCTTTCTACCCCTGTAATTTCCCTCCTTCCTAAGAAGTTAAATAAGAAACTCTGCTCTTTTGCCCTAGGATTGTTTTATACTACAGGACTGAAAACAGAATCTGCCTAGAAACAATGAATCTATATCCTTTGTAAAAGTCTAAATCCATTCTAGGATCAGGCTAACAATATTAGAGAGGTAAGCAAAAGGGGCCAACATGTTTTGAAATCAGAAAGGAGAGAGATATGAGAGAGACTAGCCTAAGGCTAGGGATGGGAGAGGAAATGTGTGGGTTCTGTGTTATCAGAAAGAAAATCCTATCTTGGAAAGCATAGTACCTTTGCAGCAGAGTGGGCAGATGCCCATTTCTCCAGTTGGCACAAATCTTCACCAACTAAGAGTACAGGACCAACCTAATTTCTTAACCAACTAAGAGAGAGTGAGAGGAGTAAGATAAGCACCCATCCTACTGGTTCTTTTCATGTATCTTGGCTTGGATGTATGCCGCATGCAGGTGTAGTAGACTGTGTTTATCACTGCCGTCCCACCAGTTCTGTCATCAAAGAAACTGTCTTAAGAAAAGTAGAGCATTGATTGTTAAACTGATGTCCAGTGGACATCATAGTCACTATTCGTGCTTTTATTGTCTTCATCAGTATTTTAAGAGAGGCCACATTAGAAACTGTTAGCATTATACAATCTTAATCCAGAAATTCATTTTGAAAAATCTTACTGTATAATCACTTAGGTTATTCCTTTACTAAAAACAATATAAGTTTACTCATTTAGCAAATAGTGTCCCAATTATTGCACCCTGAGGATTTAATGTGTAGTGGTAACAGTGGTGACACAGAGGAGCTAATGGTACTGAAAAAAGAGTTTTATTAATTACATTTCCCAAGACAAGCAGGTATGCTGGGCACATGGAAAACGCCAGGTTAGAGACAGGAGGCAGAAGCAGAGGCAGAAGCTAGCCTAGGGGAAAACTTAGGCAAGAGCCTGTATTGGAATTTCTACAGAAAGGCAAGGCAGGGCAGGGCAAGACTGTTAGGGCTGGCTACTTTGAGTAGCTCTGGTGTGCTTTGGGCTAGAGTAGGGGGAACTCTACCAAAACATCATAGAATACAGAAAATAATATAACTAAGACAAACAGAAATAAAAAGGTATATTTGTCAGCTCTTGAGATATAACTTGGTTATTAAGAAATTCCAGAAAGATGGAAAACAGTAGTAAGCTTAGATCATTATAACAATTAGCATCTAAGCTAATACATTTTTCGCCAACATTAACTAGGTAATAAAGAAAACACTCTTTACTATGCTTCCCATAAGAAAGTTTTTAATATACTATGACAGTTTGAATTTTGTGCTATTATAGATATATTAGATATAAATTAAGTCTTTGACTTAGTATTAACACCAGAGAAAAGTAAAATGGAAAGCCAACATGATTATACTCATAAGCATTCCAGTTGAGCGGGAAAAAAATTAAATTATGCCAATATTTCTTAGAAAGGCAAATATTTCTTGTAATATTAATAGAAATGTGGTGTTTATAAAAAACAAACTTAAAAGATCCGAAGATAATAAATAATTGTTAAATAAAAGACCAGGATATACTAAATCTCTCAGGAGTTAACGATAGTGTTTAATGGTAGTAAAAGTGAAACTTCATTAGTAAAGTTTTTTTAGTAATGGCAAAATAAGTAGTACATATAAGAACCAACATTTTATTCTCTATAAATGAAGTAGATTATATTCCTACTTATTGTTTAAGGAATAAGAGGAAAAGAAGTTCCACCTTTCTGTTAACACTCTGATAGCGTTGGGAAGAAATTCTTATCAATTCCAAGTTTGAGACCTGTTCATTTATCACCATAAGTTCACCTTTAAACAACTAAGAAAAAAATGAAAACCTTGTGTAGGATAGAATCTATTTCAGCATTTCAGAAAACAAGACACAAATGGCTGTGAATGCAGAAAAAAGAGGAAGAATTTAAAGGAATTACTAGAGATTTTCGCTAGAATTAACCAAATTGAAGCAAACAGAGCTATTAAAAAGGCAGTAGGACTTGCAGGGGATGTGGTCACAGCAGACAGTTGATTCCCTTTGTAAGATTTCCAAACTGTTACTGGAAACATTTAATTCTGTAGCAATTAATAAGTTTAAAATGATCTCGATTAGATCATTTTAATATCTAAAAATAGTTCTTTGAAGCCAAACCTTTCAAGCCATGGGTAAGGTTATCACATAAATACTTAGATCTTCAAAATCTCCACTTTCTGAATTATAACAAACAATGTAAGTATTCATGTGGTTCTTTTGGCTAATGGAATTGCAACAAAAATGTTATCTCAAAATCACATCATTACACCAAAGAACATAAACTGAAATTTCTGTGGGTCCCCCACAGAAAACAAAAAAGTATGACTAGGCCAACAGCAGCTGAACCACTTGTATCTCTACCAAACATAACATTCACTGAGCTGCACTACACAGCCCAACCCAAAAACTCCCAGGACCACGGGCCATCAGCTCACAACCTCTGCACTGCAAGCAACCACCACCATGGAAGCTACAAGGAAGGCTGATGTCAATGAGCAATCCTTCATCCCCAAGACATAGACAATCTGAAAGAGTCAGTAATGAGATTTATAATTCAGGGTCTCTGATTCAGAATGTCACATGTCACATAAAGTAATGGTGAAGGAACATGTGAAGATATTCACATATTTTTATTTGATTGGCTTCTTTATTCAACCATATTTGATAAGAATCTTTAATTAGCCTTTTCAAACCTCTGCTTTCACCAGTAGCAGTGAATTGAGAGAATCGTATCATCCTTTGAATAGATAAGCCTTAAAATAAGAACAATGCAAAATCAAAAAATATAATCTACTGTATTAACAGCATTTATGACTGCAGTTAATAAAATGTAAAAACATTACTGCAATTCCAAAGCATCACCAGTCTGCAGTATTTTTAAGCTACATTAATTCATTCAATGAATTCTATTTTAGTACCTGCTACATGCCAGATACTTGTTCTGAAAGCTGCAAAATCAAAACTGAGTAAGAACTCCTTGAGAAGCTCACTGAATGAGTTTATAAATTCAACTATTTGTATTGCAAAAAAATACTAGTAAAAATAAGCTCATATGCAATCACATTAGGTCAGTTTTGTAAAGAATCATCAGCAACCGTGCTGCTTTCCTATTCTCTCAAACTATATGCATAACCTTAGGCCTACAAAACAAAACAATCCCTTTTTGTTCATTTTCTGATTTTTAAAAGAAACAACAGTACCCATCCTTAAAGCTTTGGATGTGTTATTGTAGCAAAAAAAAAAAAAAAAAATTAGTGAAAGTAATAGCACTTCAAAGGAAACCAAATGCTACCTAAATATAAACATACATTACCATGGCGGATTCTTCCTGTGGTTAGTTATGATAAAGAAATATAAAAAATGTTTTGCATCTCTAAGAACAGCAGTATCAAGTTGAAGATAATATTAATATCTGCATAGTAATCTAGAATATATCTCAATTCATAATATGACAAGTTATGATGCAATTTTTAAATAATTCATTGTCACATTGGCCTTAATATTTTCTAAATGCCTCAAACAATGACTACTGATGACCTTGTTAATTCTTAGGGCAAAACATAAAAAATTAAACATTGTAGGGATCTAGGTGCCTCCTCCAAAAACAAGAATTAAAAACATTATAGGGAAAATGGGCATTGCATAATTCCACCAGGGAAACTTAAAAAAAAAAAAGTAAAATATTATTTAGATACAAATATTCTAAAATAATTCACAAAATTGATTACAGAACAGTAAAATAAGAAGCTAAAATCATAATTTTAGTCTTTAAATTACGTTTTACCCTGACATGACTACTAAGTCTGCAAAAAATTAAGTGAAAATTTTTCAGTAAGTGTAGAAATGATTTTTCTTTTAGTCAGTAAGCATTTTATATTATTGTCTGGAGGCAACATGCTTCAGTCTGAAGTATATTTTCCACTTCTCTATTTTTTAACTCTATATTTTCATAAATTATGTCACCATTTTTCATCTTATTTTTCTAAGCATAATTTATTTTATTTTTAAAATAACATGTTTCTCTATCCACATTTGCATTCTATTTTTGTTTTTGTTTTTTAAATTATTTTAACTGCCATTTTTATTTTCTTATGTCAGTGTAATTCTGTATCTTAAACATCTTGAATCATTATTTGACTTTATTAAGAATAGAACTCTAAAGAAAAGGTTTCAGAGACTCACTATGTAGATTTATATGCTATTTACTTTTGTAGCAGACAATTTAATGTCTTCTACAAAATATTTTCCTTATTAAATAACTCTTGCATAGGTAGATGGGAAAATCAATCAATAAATTAAGACTGTAAGAACTTTAGACAGAAATGAGAACTTCCACTCCCATCCTCATCCCCAAAGTAGCACGTTCTCAATGCTCATCGAGTTGCCATTCTTCATGGGATTAATTACAGGACAGTTCTGAAATGAGAATTATCTTTGCCAAAGTTCATTTACAAATCACCTTTAGGAATGTTTTATTCTTCCCATGTCAGTGAAGAATATAGTGAAAGCTAATGGAAGAAACCTGACTGCATATAGTTTTAAATTATACCTTATAGAAAGCATGTGAACATCCCTGAACCCATCTCACTAATAAAGATAGGCGAACTTCCCTGTGGTGGCTTTGTTCATAATTGCCTAAACTTGGAAGTAGCAAAGATGTCCCTTAGTAGGTAAATGTGTCAATAAACTGTGGTTCATTTAGACAATTGACTATTATTCAGAACTGAAAATAAATAAGCCATCAAGCCATGAAAAAACATGCAGGTGCTTAAACGCTGAGTGAAAGACACCAATCTGAAGACTACACAGTTTATGATTCTACAACATTCTGGAAAAGGCAAAACTCCAGAGATGGTAAAAAGATCAGCATTGTCAGGGGCTAAGCAGGAGGGAGGGTGAACAGGTGCAGTACAGAGAATTTTTAGGGCAGTGAATTACTCTGTATGATACCACAATGGTAGATACATGTCAATGTATATTTGTCTAAACCCATAGAATATACAACACCAAGAGTTAACCCTAATGTGAACTATGGCCAGTGGGTGATAATGATAGGTCAATGTGGGTTCGTCAAGTGTAATAAATGTACCACTCTGCTGGGGGATGTCGAAAATGTCAGAGACTATGAATATATAGGGGGAGGGAGTATCTTTTATCTGCTCAATTTTGCTGTGAACCTAAAACTGCTCTAAAAAACAAGGTCTATTAAAAAAAATATTCTGGGCTGGACAAAGGAAGAGAAGAAAATGACAGACATTGTAAGGTCTCCCTGAAAGATGGCCCTATTCCTTCATCCCTAGAGGAAACAACCTCTAGAGAATTTCAGAATCAGAGAAAATATGTGTAGTTCTTGCTCCCGCTGGAGCCCAGGAAGGCAACAAGCTTCCCTCCATTTTGAGAGAAAAGCATGTTATCACTCGTCAAACATGTCTGAGCCCTGCTGGGTTCCCTGTAGCCACAGAGTGATACAAGAGGGCACTTTTCTTACATCCCTTAGAGACAATCAAGAGTCCTAAAGTCGTCTTGCCAGCCCGCAAAAAGGGCTGATATCACTAGACAAAAATGAGATGACATGTGTCTCAGATATCGAGTGGATACAAATATTACCAAGAATATAGACAGATGATGACAAAGGACCAGATGTCACGGCCCTCTGAAGCCTGTGTTCTACATACGACTGCAAGAAGAGCTGTGTGGGGAGAAACTATGAATGGATCTAAAAATCTCAACTGGAATAAGAAAACCTTGAGTTAATAGAGAAAAGTAAAAATAGAATATTAATATTTGCCTCATTTGGTTGGTAGAAAGATAAAAATATGTAAATATGGGGAAAAATTCGTGTTTGAAATGGTTTTGTCAGAGGCTACTTTAGTTTTTCTAAAAGTAATGTTTCCATTAAATGAAGAAGTCGAACAATGTTTAGAGAGAAAATTTAATTATACTATTAATTAAATTTTCCTGTTAAGTTCCTGTTTGTTTACAGTTCAAAATGCCATTTTGAAATAAATGTATTTTACAAATTCTGTGGTTAAAATATTCCAAGTTTTGTGATTAAGCCTCAAATTTAGAAGCATTATAGTCAAAGAGCTTCGTAGAAAAGTCATTTCTTTTCTCACTGAATTTTGAAAATATTTGGGGAAAATATGTAACCATAACAATTTCTGTTAGGGCTTGCCTAACTAGTTAGGCTTCAATCTCAACTTATTTCATTGTTCTTTTTGACTCACAGGAATGTAAACATTCTCTAACCTTCTAGTCCTTACCTTGAAAAATAGAACAGTATTTACATATCCCAAGTAGTTCTGCAACCAAATCAACTCTCTTCTCTTTGCAAAAGGCTTATTGTCACTATAACTTATAGCCAAGGCATCAAAGTTTAAAGTCTATATTGTCATTTGATTGGTACAAAGTGGTTAATACTAGCACAAAATAAATCTTAACAAATTTTGAGTCATTATTATTATCATTGCTTCATTTATATCATGCCTTTTAGTGAATTTTGAGGGGAGAAAAGGCAATAAAAAATGAAAAAATTTAACTACTATTAAAATATCTGTTTATTACTAGTTGATCAGTCTACAATTTGTTCCCTGTAATATGAAGTATTTGGAATAGAATATCTTAAGGTTTATTCAGGTACAGCTGTTTCAAGGTTATATAATTTGACTATCAGATGGTTTTAATCATAATCATAAATACAATCAAATTAGGGTGAAAATGAAAGACTTCTTTTTGGCATCCAGAGGAATATAAAAAATAAAGTTGGCTATAGAAATAACTAGTCAGAAAAATATCTATGACTATGAAAGCAAATCTTTTTAGTCCTTATGTAAATTTAATTTCCTTCTGGCTTTCTTCTAATAGTGGAAAATTTATATGCATTTGCAAATAGAATATTGGTATGCTTCATTGACATTTAATGAGTTCTAATATGGTCACACTGTGCACTTCTACAATCATTTCTGCCTCTACGTGGTACTAATTGGATCTTTTCCAAAATACATTATGCCATTTAGGATGTTTGTTGTCTTAAAATGTTACATTTGCCAATGATCTCCAAAAATTTGCTTCAGAGTTTGCTTCTGATTACAGTCGTTAAATGTACTTTAACATTTTAACTTTTCAGTAAATGAGAAGGTCCTTGTTTTGCTATAAAATTTTCTAATTGCAAATCCCTTCACAATGTTTAAAAAAAAAAACCAAAATATTGAGTATAAATAAATCCATTTATAATTTCTTACTTATCCTAAGCAAAATAAAATGCAGGAGGCTCTACAAATCATGCTGTGACTCTAAGGAGACAAACGTATGAGAAGCAGATCTGGGGAATTGAGGTGAAAAATAATTCTAAATATTTAGAAACAGTTACTTTTTAATATCTCAAGAGATGTCATTTTGATATATTATACAAATGTATTTTCTGAAGCAACAGAATCTGAGTACCAAAGTCACACTGCCAGGGGCTGAATTCTGTTTTCACCACTTTTTATACATACAATAAAAGCAAAAATACATTTTTCTCTTTAGGATTTTGCCACGTTTTGATACATGAGCAGACACCAAACTATAAATAGCAGGATGCAAATTTTTTTTCAAAAAATATATGTAGTCTTACAGATACAGACTGTAAATATGTACACTAATCTCTGATTATTATTTAGCTAGCTGACAAGGGGTAGACACAATCATAGTTTTATCCTTATTATCATATTCACAAGTTTTAGTCACATCCACCAATTGAATAGTTTCAGCTTTTAAGGCTGTAACTATTGATCCTTAAATCAATCAATATTTATCTTCATCTACATATATGGTAAGACCAGCATTTTAAAAAGTGAGGATGACTGTCATGAGAATGTTGGAGTCTTACTTTCCTACAGTCCGAACAAGAACTCTCTCCATTGGGAAATGTCACCATAGAAGATCAGTTGGCCGCAAAATTATAGCAAAGATCAATTTGGTCTCCATTATCCCCACTGCAGTTCCTTCCTGGTTCCTCTCTTAAATTTCTCTCCTTAAGAATCTGTCATATATTCTAAAGATCAACTAGACTGCCCCATTATTTTAATGCCTACCTGCTTCCTGCTTTGTCTATTAATGCCAATATTTTAAAGGGGCATTTCAGTCATTTGAGAGAGATGCATAGTTTTCAAACACAGAGGTTTAGATTTATAATAAAGTTTAGAGGACAATTTTCTTCCGTCATTACTATACAGGAACTTCTGTTAGATCCTAGAGAGTTGACACCTATCTGCCTCACTCATCTTGGATTCCCCAGAGTTTAGCTTAGTGCCTGGCACATAGAAAGGGTTCAGTGTTGGTTAAACTGAATAAATGTGGTTAATGATTAGCAACTTAGAGCACTGGTTTAATTCTATTAGACCACATAACAAATTATTGAAATCTGTTCATATATGAGTCTCCCCAACTATACGCCACGTTCCTGAAATGCAAAAACCTCGTTTTTTTCTCACCAACCCCAGTGGAAGTCTTGGCATAGAGAATTCGCTGTTGATAGCTCTCTTACTTATTGAAATTAGTTATAAATCAGTATCAGAAAGTAAAGCGTGAAGGAGAAGCTATGAGAAATGTAAGGGATACAACAGGATTGGTTTGCTGGAAAGACAGAAGAAAACTTGCAGTCTTATAATTCCTGCTTCTGGAACACCACCAATTAAAGCTTTCCTGCGCTCAGGTTGCCTTAGCAACTTTGGAGCGCGTCCGGCCAATCCCCGCCCCATTTCCGCCCTCAACCCCGCCCCCAGCCTCTTCCCAAGTCCATCACGCTCTTCATCTGCCTACCCTGTACCCTTACTTCCGCCCCAACCTACCAGCTGGGACCTAGGGTCCTACTCTCTATGCCCACGATTATCCTGCCTGACTAAAAATATGGTAGCGAATTAACAAAGTTAAAAACATGTTTTATCCACATAATCCATACTTTTTTCTCAGCTATGTATACGCAAACGCATAAGATATTTGTGATTTAATAGCGCGATGTAACATGAAATCTTGGGGCCGATATTCAGGCAGTGCGTTGGATAGCAACAACTTCGGAGGTCCCCAGTTAGCCTAGGTAGACGTGGATGTGAGTGGCGCCGGGCGGTCCCCGGCACAGTTGAGGAAGTCGTGCTACCCCACGGGGTTGGTTTGTGTTCTAGATTCATCCCAACACCACCATGTAAGTGTTTGCTTACCGAACGCCTTAATCCCTGGTCCTGCCGTCCAACCCTGACTCTCTTCCGCTCTTTTCCCCAGGTCGAAGGTTTCTTTTAAGATAACGCTGACGTCGGATCCGCGGCTGCCGTACAAAGTGTGAGTAGCTCGGCCGGGATGGGCCTTTTGGGGCTGAACAAGACGGGGCTGGGCTGGGGTGATCCAAGCCTTTTCAACAACTACCCCATGCAGTCTTCATCTCTTCATTTTCTCTACCTTCCTGGTTCGCGCCCTTCCAGGAGCCTCTCCCACTGGAGCCTGTGAGGAGAGGTCCGTACTTGCTTGCTAAGTGTCAGTTTGGCAGCTTGGCCCCGGCACGAGGGTGTGGGTGTGTTTCTGATTAGTGACCTCCCCTCGGAATTTATTTGGTGGTCAGGTGGAGCGGGAGGACAGGTGGACCAGATTCTGGTAATTAGCTGGGATTCTTAAACAGACCCCATCTCCTGGAGATTAGAAAAACGTTTCACCGCTTTAACCAGCTGTTTGAGGAAGTTAGGGAAAACATTCCATCTTGATAGTCAAACTTTGAAATTACTTGAACGTTTGTTATTCTGCGGCTTGTGAGTTTTGTGTGTGTGAGTAACTCAGTAATCGGGCATCACAAAGTAATGAGACTCAGATCACACCCTTCCTGTGTTGAGATTTAATAGAGTATTTAGTAGGAATGGGAAAATGCATAAATACGGGACAGTTTATCCATGTGGGGCCCTTACTTATCCTTCGCAGTTGAATGATAGATTTTAAGTACACACTCTTGAGGTTATTGCAGTTGGAAGTAGCATGAAATGTAGCAAAGAACATAATTACAATAGGATTTTTTTACATAATTAATATACTTAGTACTGTGTCCTACCTAGCCGAACTGATAAATTTCAGTGATTCACCAACCCATGATCCCTACCTCTCAGCTTTCTGCTCCCTTGATCATTTCATCTCCAAAATATCCTTTTTACACTTTACCTCAGGTGTTCATGGTTGCAGACTAGAACCTTAAGATTCCAATAATTGCTCCATCTCTAAAATGTCGTTTACAGGCACTGTTATGGATAACTACAGTCTCTCCTACCTGATTTACTGTAATTTCTCTTCTGCAACGTTTCATTTAGTCCATTAATCACAGTGATTTTTAATCTATAGCTATTCCCACTCGTTTTCCTTACCTTGCTCCTTAAGAGTCCATTGGTCTACCGTTAAATCATTCTCATGCAAGCATTCTCAACTCTGGTGGCCCTGTCTCTCCTCCCAGCATATTTTGGTTAGTGAAACACCAACTCTGTTTGCTATTTGTGTTCTCCGTACATAGCTGAATGTCCCTGGAGAAAATAACAGACTGGTGGGTTTTACATTAAATTCATGACTATAATCAATAGTAACTAGCACTTTTCTACATTCTTCAAGTTTGCTCGTTTTCCTCCTTATTCTCGGAAAGCATTGTTTAAAAATTTCAGACTCTCCCCAGCTTCTCTCTCCCTTGCTCTCAAGCCATCAGAGGGAAATTCTGTCATCTTTCCACCAATATAAACCTACTACCACATCAATAAATCCATTAATTTCAGTCTCCCATCCTGTTAGAATGGAAAAAATGACTTCACTCCTATGAAAAACCGCTTGAGCTCTGGTTCCCATCTGTTTCAATCTTGTCAAGATTAAAGTAGATGGAGTCCAGTGGCCCCCTCTCTCCTCATTATTGGTTTTTCCCTCTATATTGAATTACTCTCATCAGTATGCAAATGTACTCTAGAAAGAGATCGTGAGAAGGGAAGAAGAGGATGGAGCAGGACAGTATCATTAAGAGCCTGAACATTAATTCAGTTAATATGTGGTGACTGAATTTAGTAGGTACAACTGTTGTTGAGTATGTATGAATGAGTGTGTGTAGTTGTGTATGTATATAAGGATGTGTGTGTGTGTGTGTGAAATACACATAGCATGTAAATGTGTATACAAGGGTATCTGTGCTATATTTTCTTTTCAAAGTAAATGGTAACTAGTTCTTGGGTACTAACAGAAGCAACTCTGAGATTTGTGGGAAAACATGTTGTAGCTTTTTAATAGCACTTTTTGCTATTAAATATTCATTAAATATTTGTCAAGCAGGTAAACATACTTGGATAGAGAAACTTCCCCCAAGTTAAGCGTCACCTAATAGTTGAATTGTAGAAAAGCCAGTTTTTACTTTTGGTTTTGATTTTTGTTTGTTAATAGAAGCACTATTGGTGTTGACACTAGGTTGCAGAATTTTTATTGAAGTTAAACATTCTTCTATACATGGGATGAATTAAAAACACAGCTTTTGCTTTTTCAGTCTATTTCAAATCTTTCCTGTCTTATTTGGCACATTTTCTTCTCTCCCAGTCCTTAGTAACACAATCACATACATAAAGCTTCAGTCTCCCCATTCTCAAATTGACAAGCTAGCTCCTTTAATCTTTCCTTCCTTTCCACTTGTTCTTTTCTGTGCTTAGAATGCAGTCTCATGACTACAACATATTTTGTAATGAAAATCTCACTCTATGAAGATTTTTGTAATTGTCCACAGAGTTAATCTCACCCTTCTTTAGCTACCTGTGGGCTTAGTCTTTAAGATAATTTCTTGTCAATTTATGTTACTATTTTGTTTATATGAGAAATTAAAAGAGCAAATGATGCCAGTAATTTAAAAATTCTCATTAATGTATATTTATTCAAAACACTAGCATAATTTAAGTACTGATTTTATGAAAGGACTAGTAAATACAGCTCTATTTATTTATTTATTTTCCCACCTGAGACTCCTGAATAGCTGGGACCACAGTTGTGCACCACTAGACCTGGCTAATTTTTTTTTTTTTTTTTTTTTTTTTTAATACAGACAGGCCTATGTTGCCCAGGCCTGTCTTGAACTCATGGGCTCAAGTGATCCTCCTGCCTCCGCCTCCCAGAGTTCTGGGATTACAGGTGTGAGCCACCAGGCCCAGCCAGAAACTACCTTTTTTTAAAAAAAAAAAAATACTTTAAATTCTGGGGTACTTGTACAGAATGTGCAGGTTTGTGACATAGGTATACACGTGCCATGGTGGTTTGCTGCACCCATCAACCCATCATGTACATTAGGTATTTCTCCAAATGCTATCCCTCCCCTAGGCACCCACCCATGGAAAGGCCGGAGTGTGTGATGTTCCTCTCCCTGTGTCCATGTGTTTTCATTGTTCAACTCCTGCTTATGAATGAGAACATGCGGTGTTTGATTTTCTGTTCTTGTGTTAGTTTGCTGAGAATGATGGTTTTCTAGCTTCATTCATGTCCCTGCAAAGAATATGAACTCATACTTTTTTATGGCTGCATAGTATTCCCTGGTGTATGTGTGCCACATTTTCTTTATCCAGTCTATCATTGACTGGCATAGCAAATAGAACTTCGGGGAAGATCTGTGTAGTTACTGTAACTCTCATTTTCTCTAATTTTCTGCCAGTTAGAACTTGCATTAAAAGATGTTTTCATTTTTGATTTATTTCATTGGCTTGTCTGTGGATACTCACCAACTTAATATACAGATAGAAACTTATATTAATGAGCATCAATATGACATCTAGTTATATTGTAAAGACATTTCCAAGTCTCCAATTTAAAAATGAATTGAATTCCAAGGGTTTAGAAATTCTCTGATTGATGGCAGAGTTCTAGGATAATGAATCTCAGATTTTAAGCTACATATATACTGCAGAAATACTCTTTGAACTTTGTAAATTAATTTACAAAGTTTGTAAACTATCACATTGTCTGCTTTGTAAACTGTCGCATTGCCAGTCCATTAGTTTTTAAACAAATGGCTATCCTTTAGGATTATGTTTTTATTTTCTGCACCTCCAAAAAACATTAGTAAAGAAAGGGTAAAAATGATTACCCATTTTCATCCTTTAATAGTGTTTTGGAATTGTGGAATGAGGGCAGCCAAGAAGTCTATTCACATTTCTATTACTGAAAACTGCTACCATATGCTGTTCCTTAAGTATTTTCTTAAGGTATAAAGTAAATTTCTGGGTTTTTTTTCTAATTGGAAAATTAATAAAGATTGACCCTGGTACTAAGTAATTAAGAAAAAAAAAATCTATGTATTGGTGATCTTTAAAATACTTGCCATTATACGAGTCAGTTAACAAAGTCACATATCCCTCTTCAAATGTTACTTGATTTTACTTAGCCCATTTTAAATGATGGTGGGAAAATCAATTTAGTATTGGCATTTTGCCATAATAAACTTCATGTATTTTTATCAATTTGGTCTACGAATTTTGGACATGATTATTAAGAGTACACAGAATGCTCATCAAAAGCTTTATGATCCAGTGATGCTTCCCAAGTAGCCTTCTACTTATATAATGAAAATTGTAACATTACTGCCTCAAGTGCATAGGTATTTAGATGGGAGGTAAAGTAGACTGAAGACCAAGGAGAGCTTCCCCTTTTTGAAATCCATCTTTAGAAACAAACAGCAGTCCATGTGCTAGACTTAGGTGTATCAAAGTGTTAGAAAATATATAAGTCTACACCTGTAGAGGTTAATTCTCAAGTGGAGCTCGGGCATCATCCTAGCTCTGAGGCTGTTTGCCATTTGGGTTTTTTAAATTATTATTTTGACTTAAATAACATGGTATGCAATCAAAATCACTAACTTTGAAACTGAAAAGAGAGCTTTGTCCAGACTGGCTACAGTCACAGAAATAAGGAACAAAAGGGCTTTTTTAGAAAATGTTGACTTTAAAAGAAACTGTTTTAAAATTCTTCTTGCAGACTCAGTGTCCCTGAAAGTACACCTTTCACAGCAGTCTTAAAGTTTGCAGCAGAAGAAGTAAGTACAGAGGTTGGGTGAACCTTCATGGAATGCAGTTTGCCAGTATGCTTCAAGCATCTTTAAGATTTGCCTGCTTGTTGACTCATCATTTCCATGTGTTTCATTACTAGGTTAATGTGATCAACAGTTGTAAGAAGGATGATAGTTAAGACTTACTTTCAGATATAAGAAGCACGAGTGAAACAAATTGACATATCTGATTAATTAAACCATTGAAAATTATAAGGAGAATTTTTATGAAAATTAAAAATTTGTAAATGTTTAAAATGCAACATCATATCACATTATATTCTTATATTTTACTAGTTTTGATTCCAGAAATACACTTTTATAAAGTCCTTATCATAGTTTTCAGATTTTCTATATGAATATGTGGAATGTCAGTAAAATTGTTTTGAAAAGTGTCTAGTTTTTTAAAACATGTTTGTTTTCTGTTGTATAAGAAATTTTTTTCATTCAAAATTATTAGAAGCATCTATAATGCAACTTTTTAGACATGACACTTGGAAAAGTAGCTTGATCTGGTAGAAATGGCACCCAAATGTGGCTTGGGAGACTTAGGGTTCCTGCTTTGGTGTGTCATTAGTAAGTTGTATGACATGATGCAAATCCCTCTTTTTCAGTCTGTAAATTGAAAGTAGTTAATGCCTGTCCTCCTCTCTGATCAAGTGATTTTGAGAAAAAACATTATTTATTGAAATTTGGTAAAGCTAAAAGTGCTAAACCAATACATTGTAACTCAAATCAAAATGTTTTGGTTCAGAATATTTAGAAAAGTTTATAGTCACAGAAAAATAATTTTCATAACTACATTAATAAGGAAATAGCTTAATACAGAATCCTGCCCTGTACTTAAGCGATTTATGGGAAGTCAGCCAGTTCATAAGTGCTCAGAGGTCCTTGTATTGTCAGGAATCACTAACATCATTTGTCATTCATTCGGAATTAAACTGCCAACTAGTAGCATTTCTTTTGTGTCATTGTTGATATATTCCTTATGCCGAAGGAGTAAGAAAAATGTGATGGAACACAAATCTGAATATAGCATTGTCATTATTTTTTGCTGCACAGATTACTTACAAGAAATATTCCTAGTCTGGAGCATAACAGAATCTACAAATTCCAGATTTATGAAGTAGATCTATACAAGCTTTCATTAATATTTGTTATATTTTGTAGATACTTTATTGTGTGTCCTTTATAATGCAAAGGGATTTTTGTGATCCTGGTTTTCTAATAAAAGTAGAAGAAAATCTTAACATACAGTAGTGAATAAACTAAGAAACACCACACAAGCATATATATTGATTAATGTAGCTTATAAATAAATCTTACAGTAAAATAAGCTACAGAAAAGAAAATGTTAAGAAAATCCTAAATGAAAGTATATTTACTATTCATTAGGTGTAAGTGGATCGCTATTATAAATCATACGTGTTACATATTTAGCAAGGATATGACTTACAGGTCGTGAGAGGGGCTTTCATGGATGACACTGTAGAATCATTCAGTGCGAACAAAAGTTGACTCAAGAAAGCAAGAGTCTGGATTTAAATCTCTGTTAAAATTGTCTTAGTAAGCAATAATAAAATTTCCCAGCACACGATTGGGGTACGTAATGAGTTGTTGAAACCTTCAAAGAACCCTTAACAGCCTAAATGATAAGAATTATGGGGGATCTGAGGAGGAAAATAAATGAAAACAGGAGAGCATAAAAGAATACTTTGCATTCAGTAGAAAACCTGTCAGTATTGTAGGACAAAAAAGGAGTAGATACTGCATTTTACATCACTAGTGATGCCTCTTCATATTTTAGTTGAACCATTTCTTCCACATTCTGCCTAAGGGAAATACTGTCAGCAATTGCTTTTGGTTTTAAAAGTTGTAAGTTGCTACTACATGGGTGTGACTAAGAAAATACATAGTGTATCTTCAAGTGGGCATGATGTAAAAGTAAGACTCAATCACTAGGGTAACTAAAATCTTTCTAGGACTCTAGCTTTGGAAATCTGAGAGCACTATAATTATTTTGAGTATTTGATCAAATTCTCATTGAGATTATGGCCTGTGCAAAGTATTTGTGATGCATTTTTAAGTTTACTTAAGTACATTTGAAATTCTTAAAAAAAAATTTTAAATGTTTAAAAGGACACAATTATAAGAGTATACCACATTGAGATTAAAATATGTTTATTATTAATTTTTTTTTTTTTTTTTTTGGAGACGGAGTCTCGCTCTATTGCCAGGCTGGACTGCAGTGGCACAATCTCAGCTCTCTGCAACCTCTGCCTCCCAGGTTCAAGCAATTCTCCTGCCTCAGGCTACCAAGTAGCTGGGATTACAGGTGCACACCATCATGCCCAGCTGATTTTGTATTTTTAGTAGAGACAGGGTTTCAACATATTGGCCAGGATGGTCTGGATCTCTTGACCTTGTGATCTGCCTGCCTCGACCTCCCAAAGTGCTAAAATCTGTTTATTATTAATATGTACATAATACTATAGCAAATAATTGTTCTCAGGCATGTTTAAGGCTTTATTTTAAAAGTTGATTCTTCAATTTATAATTTAAAATAAGCTTTTAGTTTTTCTCAACTATGTATATGTGATGATTATAAATGCCTAAAGTAGAATTTCCCAGACAAGTAGAACCACACACAAAATAGTACCACCAAAACAAAAAGGTCATAAAGAACAGGGATTACTGGTCAGAAAGTATGAGAAACACTTCATTTCTGTTAGCAGTATATGAAAGGCTTTTGAGAAGACCATTAGTTTAATGTGTTTTCCAAACTGACTTGATCACAGAACTCAACTATAATATCTATAAAGTTGATCCATAGCACAAACATACTTAATAAGTATTTGTTGGACCAGAGAATAAACTAAGAAGACATAAACACACTTTGGCAATTGCTGGTCTCTTTAAGCGATGGAATATACCTTTTAGCTACCAGTAAATTCCATACCACATTTCGTTGATTTAAAAAACACACGTTTTAAACATCTCTGAAATAGATCAAGGGAAGCTTGCTATCATTGTTGGCCAAATGGCATTCACATAATTGTCTAGGTAACATCATCTACAGTTAATTATGATTTCCTAATGACATAATTGGACTATTGCAATCCCTTGAGCTTTAAATCAGCGGATCATTTAAGCAGGATGTAAGGAATAGAAGCTTTGGTTGTTACCTGAAAATCTTCTGTAGGCACCACCCATTAAACAGAGCATCTGTTCAGATCTTGCAATTTCTATGGAGAAATTTTAGGAATAATCTCATCAGTCTATTTTGCATATACTTTTTGCTATTCAAGAGAATTATAAATGACAAAACTGATGGGTAAGTTCTAAAGAGTAAACATTGATCTGGGCATAAATAGACAGTGGTTTTTTCATTTTTGTAATACATAGAATAAGGTAAACTTTTACAATTAATGGTGTATGAAATACAGTAGAAAGCATTGATTATATTACAGGGTTTATTTATTTTTTTACAGATAAAGGAAATTATATAGTCCAGTTGACCCTTGAATAACGTGGGGGTTAGGGGTTCTAACCCCCTGTGCAGTTGAAAATCTGCCTACAACTTTTTGATTTCTCAAAAACTTTAAATAGCCTACTGTTGACTGGAGGCCTTACTGATAAACAGGCGATTAATATATATTTTGTTATGTGTATTATATACCGTATTCTTAGAATAATGTAAGCTACGGAAAAGAAATATTAAGAAAATCATAAGAGAAAGTATATTTACTATTCATTAAGTGGAATTGGACCATCCAAAAGGTCTTCTTAATCTTTGTCTCATGTTGAATAGACTGAGGAGAAGGGAGAGGAAGGGTTGGTCTTGCTTTCTCAGGAGTAGCAGAGGCAGAAGAAAATCTGCACATGTCATGCAAGGGTCAACTGTACTTTCCTCAGTGGTTTCACTTGTTCTAAAAGATTAACCATATTTTAGAATTATAAAAATGGTATTTGTATCCCATTCTTGCTAATTATCTTTTGTAGTTTTATATATGTATACATATATATATTTTTTTTTTTCTTCCATTTAGTTTAAAGTTCCTGCTGCAACAAGTGCAATTATTACCAATGGTAAGAATTCATTTTAAAATTATGTGTTACCTGAAATTTATCAAAATGGCTTAAAAGGAACCAAATTAATAAAAATTAAATACAAAAAGCCCCAAATATATGTATATCAACATAAATGTTATACTTAATGGTAAACACTAAGTCAGGGTTATTGTTCATAACTAGCTTCTTTCATTTCCTCGTGCTTGTGGTATAGTATAGCACTTTATAATATCTTTTGTCCTTACCAGTTCATGCCAGATTATAACTGAAAATGACTTTTTCTTTTAAATTTAGCAAGTTTTTTTAAATTAAGTAAAGTTGTTTAGTAAATGCTTTAGAATATAGAAAGTTAAGCAGGGATATACTTCTGCTATACCTTTCCTGATAAAAAATGATTTCTTATAGGTTTGCAATAATGAGAATTTTATTCACTTTTAGGTATATAATTAAAAATCTTAATATCTTGGAACACTGATAATTGATGATGGAATTAGTCTTAATCATTAGTGAAATAAGATGAGGAATGAAGATTGCAGGGAGGGTTTAACTGTGTTTCAGGTATGCAGTGTGGTATTGATGGGTGCTGATGAGTTACCCACGTGCAGTTTGGATAGACTAACAGGAGATGGGCTTACTGTGCATGATGTAACTTAGATAAGACAGAATTTCTCACTCTAAAATATTCTGCATTCTGCCACATTGACATGTTTCTCTGTTAGGAAAAAGCTGGCTTACTTTCTGGAAAGTTTTAGGTTCATAACTTAGTAACGTGCGTTGAACTAAATGCCTTTGTGAGCTCTCCCAGCCTTAAGATAGACCCAGAGCAATACGAAGATGATTCATGGCATACCTAAGTGCTTTTTAGTTTTTTGGAAGAAATGACAAACATTATTTTTAATTCTATGTGGCAAAATAGAATGAATAACCTATATTCCATAGAACTTACCAAGATCGTTGCATTGACAGACGTTTTTGTCTAACCCATCAACGTGTATGAATGCAGAATAGTAGGTTTCAACAGATAATTTACCTGAAAGATTGTCACTCATGTTCTTGGATTTAAATTGTCTGGCTTGTGTCTGTATACACAGCAGCACTGTTTTGGCAAATCTCTCTTCTTGCTACTATTAAACCATTTTAGCTTTAGAAATAATGTATGTGATTTTACAACTTATTTTCTAGATGGAATAGGAATAAATCCTGCACAGACTGCTGGTGAGTATCTATTTGAAAACTCATGGAGGACTGGGTGGGGTTATAGATGTCAATCAACACTGAATATTTAAGTTATTCTAATTATACTTGACAGTTTTTTAATATAATGGAGCTATTTGTTAGGGATTATATACCAGTCTTTACCTGTGTGTCTAAGTAATAGGTTGTTTCATTATGTATATTGATTATAGATGTTTTTGGCTACAAGTAACAGAAAACCTAATAGTGGCTTAAGCATTAAGGGGATTTATTATATACAATCCCCTTAATATACAATCCCTGTTATATGTCTAGAGACATATAACAAACTGTCTCTAGATAAAATTGCTTTCTCTTTCGAATAAGGATTTTTGACCTACCTCTTAAGGTAGTTGTGAGATAGTGAATGTAAACTGCTTAATAGCTTGGACTATTTATAGGAAGTGTTCATTAAGTGCTATTCTTTTTTTAATAGAGTCATTTACATTTCAAGAGGCTGAGTCTAGACTCAGATCTTCAAACCATTAAGTTTATACAGGTGATGTACTGGTGTCCTAACCAGGTGGCAGGGTGAAGGTAGTCTCATACTTTATGAAAAGTAGTCTAAAACTTTTTAAAACATAGTTTTATATTTTTTAAATGTAATCTCTTGGGCTAATAATCTAAAGTTTTAAAATTAGACATGCTTTAATGTAACCTCATTCTAGAGCAGTAGTTATTTTTAAATTATATTCTAAAATAATTTTTTATTGTAACAAAATTATGTTGTTTTCATAGGCTGTGGTTGAAATTCAGCCATAAAGTGAAGAGTGATTTTAAAATTGCAAATTTTTGTTACTTCAGTAGTTTTTAATATAGACTTCTATTACATTAAAAAGGTTTATTGAGGCTGGGCGCGGTGGCTCAAGCCTGTAATCCCAGCACTTTGGGAGGCCGAGGCCGGTGGATCACGAGGTCAAGAGATCGAGACCATCCTGGTCAACATGGTGAAACCCCATCTCTACTAAAGATACAAAAAATTAGCTGGGCATGGTGGCGCGTGCCTGTAATCCCAGCTACTCAGGAAGCTGAGGCAGGAGAATTGCCTGAACCCAGGAGGCAGAGGTTGCGGTGAGCCGAGATCGCGCCATTGCACTCCAGCCTGGGTAACGAGCGAAACTCCGTCTCAAAAAAAAAAAGGTTTATTGAAAATCGTGAGGCACTTTATTGTATGGATGCCATTAAACTTACTAGACAGAGGTTTCTTTTTTTCTTATTTGAGAAACTTTCAGCAGTTTACAGTGGTTTTAATTACTGCTAACTCGAACAGATTGCTTGTTATATTACCTTTAAAAACTGAATGTGCGTATCATTGGATATGAAGAAAATCTCAGCAGGCAGCTGACCCCAAATATGTCAGGGTATCTAAATTTTTGTCTCTTGTAGTAATTTACATTTTTTTCTGTCCTTAGATATATTATTATGTATTGAAGGAAATATTCATGATTAAATGTATTCACATTGTTATTTGCTGAAAGTATTTGTGAGCATTTTTACAGCTGGTATTTAAATTTTAAGCATTTCTTGGATTGTAAAGATACAAGAATAGGAACAAGATGTAAAAAGCATGGAATTGGAGTTAATGATGCTTGAGCTTTTGTACCTATTTTACTGTTTACTAAATCATGTGTTATATGTAATAATTGTCAGAATATTAAGCTAACTTGATTTTTAGAAACCTAACTTTATGTTTTTGTCTGTTTGTATAGGAAATGTTTTTCTAAAACATGGTTCAGAACTGCGGATTATTCCTAGAGATCGTGTTGGAAGTTGTTAATATCTGCTATTTGGAACATACAATTGCCTTTCAGAATAAATATTGGTAATTTTTGTTGTTGTAAAATTGAAATCAGGCATTTAACATACTATGAAAACACAAGAGTCAATGAGTATTGAAAGGTGACTCATCTGTCCCTTTTTGTTGTCCATACTCTTCATGTGAAGAGGGAATGCATATGAATTAAGTGTACTACCATCACAGAGGATCATACAGTCTTTGATTGCTACCTCACAACACAAACAGGTAGTTTGTTGGGGGTAAATGAATTAGCTAACTGTGTTAACTGGAAGCTTCTGATAATTTTTTAGAGAACAATTCGGAACATTAAAATTTACTGAATCTTAAATATTCATTTGAGTTAAAAAGAATTTTGGATCGGGGCCGGGCTCGGTGGCTCACGCCTATAATCCCAGCTCTTTGGGAGGCCGAAGTGGGTGGATCACTAGGTCAAGAGATCAAGACCATCCTGGGCAACATGGTGAAACCCCGTCTCTACTAAAAATACAAAAATTAGCTGGGCATGGTGACACAGCCTGTAGTCCCAGCTACTGGGGAGGCTGAGGTAGGAGAATTGCTTGAACCCAGGAGGTGGAGGTTGCAGCGAGCCAAGATCGCACCATTGCCCGCCAGCCTGGGTAATAAGCGAAACTCCATCTCAAAAAAAAAAGAAAAAAGAATTTTGGATCATGGATGGCAATTTGCTTGATAGAATCTGATTTGTGGACTCAGTTTAATTTTTAATCTGTAGGTTATGATGAAGTCAGTAGTCATATCAGTGAACAGTTAACTATATTAAATTTTTATCATTTACTTTTTTTAAGATTCAGACCTCATGTGCTATTAATTATGGTTTAATATCAATGAAAAATAAGATTTTAATCTAACCTTTATATGTATAAATTGATGTCCCATACCAGGTTTTAATGGTGGGCTTGAGGAATCCAGTACTAGTAATGGTGGGAATTCACAATACATTTGCTGAGTTTTACATTCCTTTATCAATCTCTTTTGATACAACTTTTAAAACAAGTGTCTTCAAGAAACCATTGGTGTTTTGAGGGTAATATTTCTAAATAACAGGAAGAGAGTATTATTACACAGAAGATCTGAAGATCAAAAAAAAAAGCTCAAGGAAATGCAGATCAGAAGTGCTGATGAGATCTATTTATTGAAGACCCAACTTTGAAGGCGGTGCTAAGATTAGTCACCCATGTGAATAAGAAGCCAGGAAAGGAAAGATGGGGAAGCCCAGATCACCAGGCTTCTGTGAAGCAGCAAAGCAGCAGAGGAGAACAGTGAAGGGGAACAGGAAGGTGTGGTAGAGTTTTACAGAAAAGCCTACTGGATAGACAAAACTGCAGAAGGTGTATGCTGGGGAGAAACAGAAAGGGAAAATAGTCTTAAGTAGTCGAAGGCAATTAGAGAAAAAGTATCTACTGGCATTGTCAAAATACACATTTCAAAATACCCCTTATTTGAGAATCCAGAGAATGATGTGTGTATGGGAAGATTTTATTTGCCCTTCCAGAAGAAATCAGTATCTATGCAAATCTTGAAAGATGAAATTAAAGCTCATAATGATTCAGATCGGTGCTTGACCTGCTGTATTCTAAATGGTGAACTCTGGAAGCAGGGATCGTGTTTGGCTCTTTAGACCTAGAAATGTGGCTTTCATTAAATATTTGCTGTAAAGTCTCTCTTAAGACCAATTATTATCTTGGCATGTTTCAGTATCTTCTCTATCATAGGCCCTAGATTCATTGGGGGAAAACAAAATAGAAGAAAATTCATCAGATTCAGCATTTGAAGTGCGCCATTGGTAGTTTATGAAATTACCAGATATTTGTAAATGCAACGAACAGCAGTATTATGAATTATCCAAGGAAAAAAAATTGCTGAGGTGAAAAAAATATGATGTTTTAGGAAGTTTTTATTTTTATAAACAAAATCTGATGTTCAAAGGCCCTTCTTAATAATGAGCCTCAGTTAACCAGAAATTTATGAACGTTCATTTCCTGACTTTATGATTTAATTTAGATTTTTCTCCACTTTGTTTCTAGCACAAGTTTGCCTGCTGTGTTGCAGAAATAAATTTATGTTGTCCTGTGCCATAAAGTTATATATTTAATATTTTTATTCTTTGGTTTCGAAAATTATATTGTAAGTTCTGAAAAACATTAAACAACTAAACATTTTGTTATTAAATGTGATCTGTAAATCGTTATGCAGAATGTGATTTGAAGTATTTAGTTGACATGCATTATTGGTTCATAATTAATATCTAATGAAAATACATTTTGTTATATTGTAAACCATATTGTCTACTCTTATTACTAGAGCTCTTAATCGGCTCACCTGTTGAGTCAGTATATAACACATGTAGTAAAGGAACAAAAAACGGCAAAGATGATTAATGACCCTAAGTCATAGCAGTGAGTTTATAGTCATCTACCACATAATGATGTTTAGTCTAACAACATACTGCATATGACGGTGATCCAATATTATAATACTGTATTTTTATTGTACCTTATCTGTGTTTAGATACACAAGTACTTTTACCATCATTTTACAATTGCTTACAGTCTTTGTACAGTAACATGCTCTACGGGTCTGTAGCCCAGGTGCAATAGGCTATACCATATAGCCTAAGTTTGTAGTAGGCAAGGTCATCTAGATTTGCATATGTATGTTGTGATGTTCACACAGTGATAAGGTTGCCCAAGGAAGCGTTTCTCAGAATCTGCTCTGATTAAGTGATACATCACAGCATTTCCAAATGCCTGTCCATTTTACAGATGGACAAAAAAAGTTGAGAAGAAAATGGGGTTGTTGTAACTGGCTAGATTGGTAGGTTCCAAACCTGAGTGATATGAGAGTCACCTAGGAAACTGAAAATACAGATTTTTAGAAACCACTTGTTGAATTCTTATTTATTAAGTCTGGAATAATACATAAGAACCTCTGTAAAAAGGAGTCCTGTTGATTTCTCCCATGCATGTGGTTTGAGAATTAATGAGAAGGCCACCTTTTCACTTTGTAGAAGAACAGAATGAGGTCTAAAGGGTCAAAGTAACTAGAATATGTTCTGGAATCTTGGACAACGCACTTGCAAATGCTTGGTAAGCAGCCTGAGTGTAAAGGTGCTAGCTAACAGTCTCACTCACTATAGAACCTTTAAAGTTTTCAAGTCAAACGTTTTTTAATGTTTTTCTTAGAATTCGCTGTTCAAAAGGAAAGTCAGTGGGAAGAAAATGCAATCCTGTTTAATTCCTCTACTCCAATATTGAGATACTAAAACTGTCTACTATGTTTTTTACACAAAGACCTTGAAATCTTCATGAATTGGAAGCATTTATATACTTTAATGGAGTGATTCTAAGTTAACTGATACTGTTCTTGAGGCCATTTATAAAACCACACAAAAAATAATGATTTACCCAAAAGAAACCTGTTGAACATCTATGTGTCAAATATTTCGACAGATAATTTCACTTTTATTATCTCATTCTTTAAAACAATTCCAGATTATTTCCCCCATTTTATAGAATAAGAAAGAGGTTTAAGTTGAGATTTGAAATTTGAACCTATGATTTGACTCAAACTCTGCACATCATACAGGGAGAATTTTTTAGTATATATTTTCTGTGGTATGCTAGGTGTGTATTGAGTCACAAAAATAAGAATATGTAAGGCTTAAATTCCATTTCAGAGTACGGAGTATGTGTGTAATGATAATAAATGGCATTCCTTTTTAATACATGCAGTATATGTGGTATAAATACGATAAATTCTAGGATATTATAAACCAACCAGTAGTGGAAATAGGGACTGTGCCGCCATATTCATTAGCCCTATCAGACATTGTGTTTTTAATTTTAATGTATCTTGAAAGTACAGTTGAAAAGATGACTCTTCTAAAAACTTCCTACCAGGTTGCTGCCCATAAACTTCTTTAATACAGAAATTTTAGAACTGCCCTCTATTGGTTAGTGCTGGAGATGGGTACATCATTATTCAAACTAGGCTATTCAACCATTAATTGAAATAAATACTCTTGAAAAGTTCAACCTTGCCAATCTATTGACCATATCCTTCAAATTGACTAAGGCTCTCTTTAACCCTCAAATCTGTTACTCATCCGATTTTCCTTTCTCCAGGTATCAAACCAATCACAATATCCTCTTGATGCTATAACAGAGCATCTCATAGTTATCCCCACTGTAACTAAAGCCCTAGTCTTCTCATTTATACTATCATAGGAGCCTCTAGTCTCTCCATTTCCACTTTCACACTGTTGCTTTAATGAGTTTTGTTTAATGTGATTACGTCATTTCATTAGTCAAAATCCTACTGAATAGAAAGTCTACACTGCATACAAGGCCCTCATGAACTGGTCTGTGTTAGAGTCGTCTGTTACTACTGCTCTCTTCCTTACAGTTTCCTTCCCCAATTTACACTGCCGCTACCCTGAACTACAAATAATGTTTAGTTATCTCTGATGTGCCATGTGCTTATGCTTCCATTTCTTTACTTACCCCATTTGTTTGCCTGGAAAACCTAGGACTCATTCTTTAACATCAAAAGCCATGAGCCTTTCCTTCCTCCTCCAAAGCAGTAGGTATTAACTGTCTATGCAAGTATCACATTTTTATATTCTTCCATTCTAGCAATTATTAAATACAGAACTATTTGTCTCTAAAATATAAATTTTATAAAAGTCTAAGACCATGACTGACACTGGGTTTCCAAATTGTTTTGCCCATAATAAACAGGAAGTACTTTATAATTGAAAGTACTGTATAATTTGAAATATTCTTTCAAATATACATGAAAGAATATTTTGAAAATTGGAACTGTGTTTCACATAAAGTAACTGATTTCATCAGAATATTTGGTTAACCAGTTTACCCAGTTTCTGTTTCTTGTAGTGGGAATTTATTCTCTCAAATGAACTACTTTTTTAAATTGCAAGACATTCTCTTATTTTTAAACAAACACTATTAGCCATATGCTGCATATTGTTACATACTGGAGATGAAACGTGATTAACATCCATTCATTCCCATTTCTTGGACTTTCCAAAATTTATACATTTCAAAAACACCAAATTACCCAGTATAGTAATCATGGGCATGCAGATGCATAACAAATCCTTTTTTATATGCTGGGCACAGTGTGAGGCACTTTACAGACATTATCTCATTTAATCCTTAATCTCTTCACAAAATGCCAGTGTTAATTTCTTCACTTTGCTGTTCAGGAAGCTGCGACTTCAGTTAATATGCTTAAGGTTATGATGAGATTGACTCCTAGGTCTGTATGATGATAACGTTCACAATGTGAACACATTTATCGTTAATCGGCCTAGAATTATATTGGAATACTTTTTCAAAATAAAATGAGCACACCTGGAATGATCCTCATAGATTGCTATTTAATATTTCTGTGATTTCACTTTGCTTGAAAAATTTAACATTCAAAAATCCACATAAACACTGCACTCACAGACTCCTTTTTAGTAAATACACACATTTATAGCAACAAAGAGAATGGTCAACATTTTAAAAGTAGATTTATGGCCCTATTATCTGCTTTGCTATATAGAGGATGTCGTAATTGTGTTACTAGATGCAAAACACTGGCTAAGGTTGGCAGACAAATTCGGAGAGCCAGTTTTTGGCATAAATCTCTCAATTTTTGGCAAAACTTCTTAGCAATGTAAAAGCTGTTATTGAGAACATATTGTGATGATACATCATGTCAATATTTGTTTGGCTGAGTAACACTTGGATTTAATAAATTAATTCTTAAATACACAATTTACAACTGATGAGCTGTTTTAGAAATAAACTAATTTTTGTTGTCAGTGCCACAAACATTTTGAGAAGTCTCTAGTGGAGATACTAGCTTCTCTGATTTTTTTAGATAAACGTATGTATGGATTAGGACTTTCTGAATTATCTTTCGGTGTGCACATTAGGAATGAGACCTAAGAGACAATGAATGACTAAATAAATGAGTCACATAGGTAAATTAGCCAAAAGGACTATAGAAAGGTCACATTGGGTTTGTGGGGAACTACATCCTTGAATAAAGAAATACCTTATTTGTTTCTCAAAGCAATAAAAAATGAAGGCTTCAAGGAGTTGTGGTTACTATGACAGATCTGGTGTATTGCTGTCAATTCCACATGCATACTAAATTTCATCTATGGATCGAAGCAGAGAGCAAAAGAAGTGACAGACTCCCTTCCGTAGAAATTGCTAAAGGCTTCATTGTAGTTGCTTCCCAACATGGAAATAATTATGTTCCAAATATTTTGATTTAATTTTTAAATTAAGCCAGTACCTTGTTACCTATGAAAAGATAATATCTGTACTCATAAAGTGTAATCCATCTCCCTACTATTTTCTAGCAAGATTATATTTTTGAAACCATTACAAAACTAGTATTTCACAGGAACTTCAGTAACATGAACCAAATTCTGAGGATGCCATCCTCTTGCTGTAAACAAAAAAAATGTAATATTCCTTTCTAGTATACTTCACCTGCTATACGTTCTACAGTTGACCATTGAAGAATGTGGAGAAACAGGCACTGACCCGTTGCACAGTAAACAATCTGCATATAACTTTTGACTCTCCAAAAACTTTACTGATAGCTTACTGTTGACCAGAAGCCTTAGCAATAACATAAACAGTTGATTAACACATATTTTGTATGTTATGTACTGTATCTTTAAAATAAGCTATAGAAAAGAAAATTTATGGAAGAAAAAATATATTTAGTATTCATTAAGTGATACACATCCTCATAAAGGTCTTCATCCTTGTCTTCACATGGAGTAGTCTGAACAAGAGGAGGGGTTAGGAGAGGCAGAAGAAAATCCATGTATAAATGGACCTATGTGGTTCAAACCTGTTTTTTTCAAGGGTCAACTGTACATCCTACCATCATTACCTATCTTCTGTCTCCACCCACACTGTCATCAAAAAGCGTGGCTCTTTGTTCTGAAAAGTTGGAAGTCCCCTGAAGATTTTCCTACAATGCAGTTCCTTTGCTCCATTTTGGAGCATTCTTTGCAATTGGCCAAGTCAGCATTTAGCTTTGTTGCCTACCTTGTCCTCAGTCTACCTAGACCGACCTTGCATCTCTTTCCTTTTTGAGTGTGAGATTTTATTTTTAACCCTAACTAATGCTTTTGCTAATTTCAAACAGTACCAAACATCATCTCCTATTTTGCTTGGCTCTACTATTTAACAGTGAGTTTACATTGGCCCTTCCAAACATAGGCATTGAAGAGTAACCTAGGATAGAACAGAATGTTTTCCATGTTGTCAGATGCAACAGGACTTGAATAAACCTATAATTAGTAGATCCTTCCTCTAGATACAATTACAGTTCTGGAGCGGTTACCAGAATTTGATGTGCCAATAAAATACATAGGGTGATGTGTTTCAAGCGTAATTAGTATCATCCCATTTTAAAATATTTTGTATCTTGGGTTAAAATGAGTTATGATGAATTTTTGAGGGTTATATAGTTAGTGCCAAATGAATGTGTCAGATAATGAGTGCTATATCAAGAGATGACTGTTACAGTGCTGTTACCGACGACTTCACAGTGTGGGGTGGGGGGTGATTTTAGCAGGAACGTGAAGGGAAGGCATATGGGAAGACATTCGTGAATTCAGTCAGTAAGCATGAAAGCATGAATTTAATCAGTAAGCACTTTTCTTTTTTAATCCACAACTCTTACTGATACCTAGACAAAGTGCATGGAGCGTATAGCATACTGCGGAAGAAAGACAGTAAATTAATAAGCAAATATAATGTCAAGTGTAATTTTTTTAAGTCAAGCACAGCATTTTAGTTAAGGTGACAAGGAGTAAGTGCTATTTTAGATAAGCTGTCAAGGAATACCCTTATGTAATTTAGTGAAAGAACAGCATCCCATATAGTTGGAAAAGAAAAGGTAAACTCCCTTATAGAAAAACTTCGGTTGGCCCATGCATGTGTATGCTGAGGTGTCAAAAAGCTTGTGGAAAAAAAAAATGGGATTAAAAGATTTTTTAAAGTAAATTCTATTTCCTAATATAAAGCTCTGTCGAGTTCAAGACACTTTTGTAAGCCATGAGACCAGCCATTTAGTTTATCCCTGAAGAACTGAGGGTCCTGGAAATGTAGCCACGTCAATGTAGTCTTTTTTATTGGTTGAAGAAAAAAAAAAATGAATGCTCTTTAAAGATTTTTTAAGATTAGAAAACAAAAAGAACGACCTAATTATCAAGACTGTAAGGTGAATGCCTAATGATAATCCCACCCAAACTCTAGCAAAATTTCCCTTGTTTGATGAGAGTCATCTGAAGCCAGATTTCTTCATTTTGCATAGTCTTGCTTTGGCTATTTGGACTCCTTTTTGGATCCATATTAATTTTAGGATTTTTTTTTCTAGTTCTGTGAAGAATGATGGTGGTATTTTTATGGGAATTGCATTGAATTCATAGATTGCTTTTGGTAGTACGGTCATTTTCACAATGTTGATTCTCCCCATTCATGAGCATGAGATGTGTTTCCATTTGTTTGTGTTGTCTATGATTTCTTTCAGTAGTTTTCCTTGTAGAGGTCTTTTACCCTCCTGGGTAGGCATATCCCTACTTTTTTTTTTACAGCTATCATAAAAGGGATTGAGTTCTTGATTTGATTCTCAGTTTGGTTGCTGTTGGTGTATAGGAGAGCTACTGACTTGGCACATTAATTTTGTATCTGGGAACGTTTGCTGAATTCTTTTATCGGTTCTAGGAGCTTTTTGGAGGAGTCTTTAGGGTTTCCTGGTTTATAATCAATTAATCAGCAAACAGCAGCAGTTTAACTTCCTCGTTACCAATTTGGATGCCCTTTCCTTTTTTTTCTCGTCTTTTTGCTCTGGCTGGGATTTCTAGTACTATGTTGAAGAGAAGTGGTGAGAGTGGGCATCCTTGTCTTATTCCAGTTCTCAGAGGAATGCTTTCCATTTTTCCCCATTCAGTATTATGTTGGCTGTGGGTCTGTCATAGATGGCTTTTATTACATTGAGGTATGTCCCTTGTATGCAGATTTTGCTGAGAGTTTTAATCATAAAGGGATGCGGGATTTTGTCAAATACTTTTTCTGCATCTATTGAGATGATCGTGTGATTTTTGTTCTTAATTCTGTGTATGTGGTGTATCAGATTTATTAACTTGTGTATGTTAAACCATCCCTGCATCCCTAGTATATAATCCACTTTATCATGGTGGATTGGATTATCTTTTTTATATGTTATTGGATTTGCCTAGCTAGTATTTTGTTGAGGATTTTAGCATCTATGTTAATCAGGGATATTGGTCTGTAGTTTTTGAAAAATATATATTTTTTTTATTTTTATTTCTTGATTATGCCCTTTCCTAGTTTTGGTATTAGGGTGATATACTGGCTTCATAGAATGATTTAGGGAGGATTCCCTCTTTCTCTGTCTTATGGAATAGTGTCAACAGGATTAGTACCAATTCTACTTTGAATGTTTGTTAGAATTCAGCTGTGCATCCATCTGGTCCTGGACTTTTTTTGTTGTTGGTTTTTTAAATTACCATTTTAATTTTGCTACTTGTTATTTGTCTGTTTTGGGTATCTAATTCTCCCTGATTTAAACTAGCAGAGTTGTATCTTTCCAGAAATGTATCCATCTCTACTCTTTTCTAATTTATACATGTAGAGGTATTCATAGGAACCTTGAATGATCTTTTGTATTTCTGTGGTGTCAGTTGTAATATTTCCTGTTTCGTTCTAATTGAGGTTATTTGAATTTTCTCTCTTCTTTTCTTGGTTGATCTTGCTGATGGTCTATCAACTTTATTTATCTTTTCAAATAACCAGCTTTTTGTGTCTTTTATCTTTTATATGTTTTTTTTGTTTCAGTTTCATTTAGTTCTGCTCTGATCTGGGTTATTTCCTTTAAGGCCTTAGTCACCAAAACAGCCTGGTATAAAAACAGGCACATAGAGCAATGGAAGAGAAGAGAGAACACAGAAACAAACCCAAGTACTTACAGCCAACTGATCTTTGAAAAAGCAAACAAAAACATAAAGTGGAGAAAGGACCTCCTATTCAACGAATGGTGCTGAGATAATTGGGAAGCCACATGTAAGAAAATAAAAGTGGATATTCATCTCTCATAAAAAAAAATCTCATAAAAAAATCAACTTAAGATGGATGAAGGACTTAAATCTAAGTCTTGAAACTGTAAAAATTCTAGACAATAACATCGGAAAACCCTTGTAGACATTGGCTTAGGCAAGGATTTTATGACCAAAAAACCCAAAAGCAAATGCAATAAAAAACAAAGATAAATAGCTGATACTTAATTAAACTAAAGAGCTTTTACATGGGAAAAATACAGTGAGCAGAGTAAACAGAAAACCCACAGAGTGGGAGAAAATCTCCACAAACTATGTATCTGACAAAGGACTAATATCCAGAATCTATAATGAACTCTAACAAATTAGGAAGAAAAAAACTAATCCTATCAAAACGTGGGCTAAGGACATGAATAGACAGTAATTAAAAGAAGATAAATAAATGAACAACAAACTATAAAAAAATGCTCAACATCACTAGTGATCAGGGAAATTCAAATCAAAATCACAATGTGATACCACCTTACTCCTTCAAGAATGGCCATCATCAAAAATTCAAAAAATAATTGATTTTGGCATAGATGCAGTAAACAGAGAACACTTCTACACTGCTGGTGGGAATGTAAACTAGTACAACCACTGTGGAAAGCAGTGTGATTTCTTAAAGAACTAAAGTAGAACTACTATTTGAGCCAGCAACCCCACTTTTGAGTATCTACCCAGAGATAAAGAAGTCATTATACAAAAGAGATACTTGCACACACGTTTATAGCAGCACAAATTGCAATTGCAAAGTATGAAACCAACCCAAATGTCCTTCAATCCATGACTGGATAAAGAAACTATGATATATGTATACAATGGATTAATACTCAGCCATAAAAAAGAATGGCATTTGCAGCAACCTGGATGAGATTGGAGACTATTATAAAGTGAGAATGGAAAACCAAACATTGCATGTTCTGACTCTTAAGTGGGAGATAAGCTATGAGGATACAAAGGCATAAGACTGACACAATGAACTTTGGGGACTCAGGGGAAAGAGTGGGAAGAGGGTGAGGGAGAAAAGAAATTGGGTGCAGTGTATGCTGCTCGGGTGATTGGTGCACTAAAATCTCACAAATCAGCACTAAAGAACTTCCTCATGTAACCAAACACCATCTGTTTCCCAGTCACCTATGGAAATAAAAAACAGTAATAATAAAAGAGTCATCAGCAGCAATACTGTCCTGGTGGAGACGGACTCTGAAGAAATATTCCCAGGTATGTTTTTGCTAATGCTTTGGCTAACTTTTTAAAAACATTCTCCTAATATGCAGATGTTGTCATTCTTTAGCTCTCCAGAAAATCAACAAGTGAAATGCCCACAGCATCATAAAAATCCATTGCTATGACCTTTGCTATTGACCAGTCCATTTGTGTTTCGACTGGACCATTTCCACCTCTTGGTAGCCATTGTTTTAATTGTGGTTTGTATTCTGGATTGTACTGGTAAAGCCATGTTTCTTCTCCTGTTAAAATTCTTCAAAGAAATGCTTCAGGATCTTTATCCAACTTGTTTAAAGTTTCTATTGAAAGCGCTGATCTTATCTGCAGCCGATCTCAGAGCAACTCTTTAGGCACCCACTGAGTGGAAAGTTTGCTCAACTTTAATTTCCCAGTCAGCATTTTGTAAGCTGAACTAATTGAGGTGTTTTTGGTGTTGGCTACTGCTTCTGTGGTTAATGTCAGTCCTTTTTGAATTAGAGCATTAACAAGATTAATTTTTTTCTCACAAATTAATGTGGATGATCTGCCACTGCAGGCTTCATCTTCAGCATCACGTCTTCCCTTCTTGAAGCAAGTTACCCATTTGTAAACTATTAATTTCTTTGGAGCACTGTCCTCATAAACTTTTTGTAAAGTATCAATGATTTCGCCATTCTTACGCGGAAGCTTCACCATCAATTTGTGGTTTCTTCTTGCTTCCATTTTAGCAGAATTTTTGTTGTTTTCTTATGGGTTCTTTTCAAACTGATGTCTTATTCTTAATGCCTCAGAGTAGATCACGTTCAGACATGTTATAACAAGTTAGTACAGTTTTATTTTGGTGTAAAAATTGAAATACATGCATAGTTTTTTCATACTACGCATTTTCCCTGAAATTTCTGAACACCCTTCAAAGAATCTAAGGTAACTCTGCCTCTAAGTTTTTGAGACAGAGTATCATCTCACTCTGTCACTCAGGATGGAGTGCTTTGGCACAATCATGGCTCACGGTAACTTCAAACTCCTGGGCTTAAGCTATCCTTCTGCCTTAGCCTCTTGAGGAGCTAAAACTACAGACACGTGCCACCACACCCAGGTGCTTTCTTATTTTTTGTAGAGGGGAATCTCATTATGTTATCCAGGCTGAAAAATTCATTATCTCAGTATTTAGGAAACTCATTTCACAGTATTCAATTACATACTTTCAGCTAACAAAATCCCCCTATGTTTGGCTTGTCAGCACTAGCAGTTTATCTTTAGCCATTTAGATTTCTCAATGCAGAAGCCAGACACATGTTCCCTGTGTGCATCACATTACAAGAATCGCAGGTTAGACTTCATGCATAGTTCCAAAGCTCTATTCACTACACAGAGGTGAGGAGAAGAACTCCTATAGCTTTTCTTTATAGTGGTCGTAGAGTGAGCCCTTTAGACTAGCTCTTCCCAAAGAAAGCCTCTTCACAAATGCCATCCCTTGCATCACCAACTCCAATCATCACCATTGAATGCCATCAGTAATCAAATCAATCATGAAACTTGTTTTGGAGTGTTTATTTTGAAAATTTACAGGCCGGGCGTGGTGGCTCACGCCTGTAATCCCAGCACTTTGGGAGGCAGAGGTGGGTGGATCACAAGATCAAGAGATCGAGACCATCCTGGTCAACATGATGAAACCCCGTCTGTACTAAAAATACAAACATTAGCTGGGCATGGTGGCGCGTGCCTGTAATCCCAGCTCCTCAGGAGGCTGAGGCAGGAGAATTGCCTGAATCCAGGAGGAGGAGGTTGCGGTGAGCCGAGATCGCGCCATTGCACTCCAGCCTGCCTAATGAGCGAAACTCAGTCTCAAAAAAAAAAAAAAAAAAAGAAAAAGAAAAAGAAAATTTGCAGCTTGATAATTACTATCTGCATACTTAGAGTCTTGACAAAGTCGCCATGTTAATATTCTCTTACATTTTAAATGCATCATCTCATTCAATCTTCACAACAAACCTGACTCTAGGTTTAAATTTGTTTTTCAGTTTAACATATGAGGGATTGAGGGTTAGACAGGATAAACGATCTGGCTCTTGTCCCAGAGCTAATAAAAGATGACACAAGGATTTTAATCCGCGTTTCTCTAACACCAAAGTCAGTGCTTTCCAGTCTCCCTCCCTCCTAGCATGATGCAGGACGAGAACAAAGAGTGATCTTAGCAGAATTAAAATCCTGAAGATCCAAGGGACATGACCTATGACATAGCTTAGAACACAGAAAACCAAAAAAGTGTTTACCTTACTAGAACAAAAGTAATAATAAATTCCTACTTCTTTGTTGATTACAAACTAAACCTATTTCCAGCTCTTCTAAATAGTAGGTCTCTGTAGATAACATGTGTGGGATTGAAACCACCCTTGCAAAATTATGGCAGTAAGAGAAATCTAACCTAGTGGAGTCCATGTTGCTTCTGACCTCCAAGCTGTCCTTGGTCAATCCTGGATGCAGGTCAAGGTAACTTTGCAAGAAATTTAGTTTATAGTTTAACCTTAAAGCAAAGATAATAGCCCTTTCAAAACTAAACTGCCTTTGTAAAACTAATGGAAGTCCACAAGGTTAGGATTATGAAAGGGGACTGAATTTGAATAAGATAGGTTCAGGGCTCACGTCACTAGAAATCACAAGAATTGTGACTGTCTTAATTGCTCCTGTAGATAACATCACTATTGTAGAAATTATGATTGTTTTGTTTATTGTTTTTTTTTCTTCTTCTTCTTTTTGAGCTGTTTTGCAGAATGACCGAACCTAGATTCCTGATTCGACTCAACTGATCCTGTGCCCTACCCAGCTCCAGAGGCAGGCTCAGGACAGGAGGACCATTCTCCACATAGCTATAATTTTATCCCCACCAATCAGCAGCTTCTATCTTCTAGCCTCCTACCCACCAAATTCTCCATAAACACCCTAAGCTTCAAGGCTTTGGGGAAATGGATTTGAGTTATAACTCCAGTTCTTGCACATGGGCTGGCCTCACATCAGTTAAACTCTTTCTCTACTGCAATGCCGTGTTCTCAGTGAATTGATTTTGTCTGTGCAGCAGGTAGAAAGAAGCTGTTAAGTGATTACATAAACTGGAGTGGGAAAAAAAACAACTTTGGCATTTTCTTAATTTAGAACAGAGGTATATTTACTTTTACCAAACTTAATTACTGATTTTTATTCAATCATTCAATAAATGAGGTTTCTTTTGTGTGCACCCTGCTAGTTTTTTGCATTTCTGGAACTTAAAAAAATGCAGTAATTCATGTCTTTATTTTTAAAATTTCATATTTCTAGTGAACAGAAGGGCTAATTTCTTATTTGTTTTTATTTCTCACTAGAGAGAAGGTCTCACTCCATTGCCCAAGCTGGTCTCAAACTCCTGGCCTCAAGTAATGCTTCAGCCTTGGCCTTCCAAAATTCTGGGATTACAGGCATGAGCCACCATGCCTGGTCTTCTCCATATTTTTATGTTGACAAAGTGATGTTAGTTCATCATGGATAATATAATCAGAGAGGAGATTGTAGTTACTGGGCTTCTACTACAAGACAATACTGTTCATGATGGAAAATAATATTCTGATAAACTCTTTAGGTGAAAGGGGATGAGACTTTTAAGAGAGATTTTTGAGTACCAATTTATTATGAAATTGCATTCTAAGTGGGTAGATCTGGTAATCTACAAGGGTCAAGGCTGAATCTCTGAAGATTATCGGCAAGAGACTGAGGGTAGTTTTTATTTTCTAAAGAAGGGGGAAAAAGATGAATGAATTATTCAGGCCCTCATCTTAACACGTTTTTGGAAATTAGAGATACACACATCTTAAAGGAAACTGTTATCCCTGATACCAAAACCAAATAGAGCACACACAAAATCTACAGACCAATATCACTTAGGAACTTAGATGCAAGCCTCCTCAACAAAATTTAGCAAATTACATCCAGAAATGTGTAAATAAAATTATATACCATGACCAAGTGGGATTTATTGCATGTATGTAGCACTGGTTCAACATTTGAAAATCAATGTAATCACAGCAGGCTAGAAAAGAATCGTATAATCTTATCAATTGACACATGAAAATATTTGACAAAACACAACATCCATTCATGTCAAAAACTCCCAGCAAACTTAGAACAAAGGAGAACTGCCACAACTTGATATTGAGTAACACAAAAAAGTCTACAGTTCCCCTTGTACTTAGTAATAAGACACTAGATGCTTTCTGCCTAATACTAGGAAGGATGTTTGCTTTCCCATTCCTATAATACTATGATTTCTAGCCAGTGCAACAAGGCAAGAAAAAGAGATAACAGGCACTCAGATGGAAAGGAGGAAACTAGTACAGAGAGAGACAAGAAAATAGGTAGAGCTTAGAATTCAGAAATTAAGATGGAACTAAAAACCCTAAATTGAAGAATGGGTTAGGAATCAGGAATCCTGTGTGTAATAGAAATGTTAAGTCACGGTACATATTTTGGGATATGAAGTGGCGAGAGGTGAGGACATTGGTGTAGGTATGTTGTAGAGAGTGTTTAGAAATCAATTTAATTTGGCACAACTGCTTTGTGTTATTTAAATAGCAGGAAGAAATCTGAAGTTAAGGACCTGATTTGTTCAGTGCTTTCTGGTAGAAACTAAAGAACCACACTAGGGAGATACTTAATATAGTATAGTATAGTGTCAGTAGTAACAGATGCAGATGCCGGCAAAATAATTATCGTTTGTAGAGACTTCACTGAAAATAACCCACAAGTAGAATAACAGTGTCTGAATTAATTTTTCAACTGATACTGCTTTTGCAATAAATATTTAGAGTGACAAAGTTGGCATCAATGGAATAATTTAATGTCTGAAGAAATAAATAATTTTAAAGTGTAAGGCAATGTATTAGTGTGCTGGGGTTGCCATAACAACTCTCAGAAACTGGGCGACCTAAGCAACAGAATCTTATTGTATCCCAGTTCTGGAGGCTGGACATCAAAATCAAGGTGTCAGCAAGGCTGGTTCTTCCTGATGGCGCTGAAGGAAGGATCTGCTCCAGATTCTCTTTTTGGTTTATGGTCATCTCTGTGTCTACTCACATTATATTTTGTCTAAGTCTGTCTCTGTGTCCAAATTTCCTCTTTCTATAAGAACATCAGTCATATTAGATTAGGACCCACCCTAAAAACCTCATTTTAACTCCACTATCTCTATAAAGACCCTAACTCCAAATAAGATTACATTGTTTTTGAGGGAAGAGAGGAGTAATTCAACCTATAACAGACTAACTCATGCTATTTATAAATTGCAGCTTTCCAGATAAGACTATACATTAAATACATGAATTAAAAAAAATGTGTCCTCAAAATTATTGCACGTATAATTATAATCCACAAATTTAATCAGAAATTTATGAATAAAGTGCCATAATTTTAAAGTGGTTCACTGAATGGATTGGAATCAATAGAGAGGAAAATGAGATGCATCATTTACCACCAAATGTCACTTAGCCTCTCAAAGCAGTCCATTGCCTAGTGTCACTAAGCAACGAATGGCACTCTGAGTTTCACTTTTGTAGATCCTTTCCTGGAAACACTAAAGAGCAAAGCAATACTCTAAGGATAAACAGTTGAAAAGAATGGAAGTTTGGGGTAGTAATGCATACATCGTAGTGACTAGTCCCCAGTCATCAGCTCAAGTTTCCAGCAGAGGCTGAAAGGCTGTGCTCTGGAGATTTCTTAGCTATGCATGTTCTCTTTACACAAACACACCGTTGAAACAAATGAAAAATTGCTTGCTTACTTATTTCCAGTAGCCATATTGCTTTTCATCGCCCACACTGCTTAAGAAAGATACAAAGAGTTCTACTCAGCATTCAGTAACCCTTTTGATTCAGAAAAGTGTGGGCACCCAAAATACTTTCTAAAAGAACAAACTGTAAGCAGGAAGAAGCTATTAACATACAGGAAAATGGGAAATGGAAGCAATTATAGGTACATTTCTGCTTGTTGAAGAGACCTCAAAATAGAAGATTTAAAAATCTGTAAAGCCTTTTTTTAAGTAAAAATTGTAAAAAGGCCTCATACACCATATATAAAAAAGAATATCCATCCTGTCTACTAAAATAAGTACTTCCGTCCTCTTCCCTGATTGAAGGCACAAAATAATTATCTCTCGGCGATGCTTTAAGAATTCTAAATAAACCACTCTCAGGTGGCCCCCTTAAGAGCAGTAACCCCTAGGAATCTGCCATTGAATCTCGAAACTATTTTTTTTTCTAGACACTCTGTGCAAAATACATTTCTTTTCCAATCTCTAAACTTGCTAAGTAGATGTGTTTTAAAGTTAAAAACAAAATCAAGTGGAATGTTACCCAGGTGTAAGTTATTAACCTAAGGTGATGGCAGAACAGAGGGGGACTTCACAAAGTAAACCCACATTTTTGGTGCAAGTCACATGTTTTAGATACTTTGCTAAGCTCTTTATTGAACGTATCTCTTTATTCTTGATGATAATCTATTCACATAATATTTTGATTTTGTGGATGTTGAAAGTAAGAAGTGACTTATACAGAAGTAAATGGTAGAAGTAGATTCAAACCCAGGTTTGTTTGACTCCAAAGTTTGTATTTCTTCCTCTAACTTCCAGAAACTGAAGCATAGGGAGAGAATGCTCAGAGCATGCCAAACTCACTTCTTAACTTCTCATTATGTGTCTTAGCTTGAGCTGCTGTAACAAAATACTATGGACTGGGTGGCTTAAACAACAAACATTTGTTTCTCATGGTTCAGGAGGCTGGGAAATCTCAGGTCAAGGAGCCAGCAGACTGGGTTCTGGTAAGGGCCTGCTCCTGGATGACCAGTGAACATCTTCTTAGTGTGAGTCCTCACACGGAGGGGAGGGGAGCAAAGAGAATGAGAGCAAGCTGCTGTCTCTATTTTCATAAGATCACTAATCCCCTTCATGAAGGCCCTATCCTCGTGACCTAATTGCCTCCAAAAGTCTCCACCTCCTAACGTCATCTCATTGGGAGATTTCAAATTTAATTTTGGGGGAACACAGACATTTCATCTATAACACCAGGATTCTTCAGATTGTGGTCCTTGAATACTTTTGGTTTTTTAATTTTTAATTTGTAAAGGTTTTTAGAGACAGGGTCTCACTCTGTTACCTAGGCTGGAGTACAGTGGCACCATCGTAGCTGTCTGTAGCCTCAAAATCCTGGGCTCCAGTGATCCTCCTGCCTCAGTGTCCAAAGTAGTTGGGGCTACAGGTGTGCACCACCATGCCCGGCTAATTTTACTTATTTATTTGTTGGTTGGTTGGTTGACGACAGGATCTTGCTCTGTTGTTCAGGCTGGACATGATGTCTTTATCAGAATTATCTCTCTGCTATGCTTCTGCCTACCCCCTTATCTATCTATAAATGCTTTATGGGCATTTATAGCCAAGCTTTTGGCCATGCTATTTTTCTTGTCTAAAAAGCCCATTTATACTCTTTTTCACCAAATGTAATGCCATTCTCCTAGGAGATGTTGGAAATATGCATGGCATCTACCATTGCCATGATGAGGATGCTACACTAGCAGGAAGCGCTCTGGAACCAGGGCTGCTCAGCAGTGTGCAATGTTGTGCTGTCTGGGCAACTCCACACCACAGAGACTCGCTCTGTGCCAGGTGCCCATAGAGCCCCTTTTGAGAACACTGACCGTAATCTCTCATGCCCGACTACCTCCATTGAAGTGTGATGCCCCTAACCCCTGAGCCTGAAATAGTCTGCTCCTCTTATAAATTTCAGAATCCCTTTTTACTTATTAATCTGTGTGTTTTGTGTTAATGTATTTTGAATTTAATTATTAGTTATCTTTTTCTGTTACATATAAAATCAGCCTTTCTAGTTATTCTATGTTCCTTGAGAGTAGGTATTATTTGAGAGTACACATTTAATGTTCCTTTTTTCATTCACAACTATAATAGCAAATATTTATATAGCATATGCAATCTACTGTTTTTTGTTGTTGTTCATTTGAGATGGAGTTTTGCTCTTGTTGCTCAGGCTGGAGTGCAATGGCATTATCTCAGCTCACCACAACCTCCACCTCCTGAGTTCAAGTGATTCTCCTGCCTCAGCCTCCCAAGTAGCTGGGATTACAGGCATGCGCTACCATGCCCAGCTAATTTTGTATTTTAGTTGAGACAGGGTTTCTCCATGTTGGTCAGGCTGGTCTCGAACTTCCAACTGCAGGTGATACTCCTGCCTTGTCCTCCCAAAGTGCTGGGACTACAGATGTGAGCACCCAGCCAGCTATCTACTGTTTTAAGCACTTTATGTGTGTGTTTTAACTCATTTAACCCTCCAGATAATCTGAGTATTATTATTCCTGTTTCATAGAGGGAAAACCTGAGGATCAGAGAAATTGAATAACTTTCACAAGTATCAGAGCTGTGACTCAAACTCAGAGATCTACCTCCAGGGTGTGATGCTTTTAACCACTAAATGCAATGGCTTTACCCAACAAACATGTCTCAAGTGCTTCTCATAGATTAAACACACAAATAAGTCTTTGATTCTTTAGAAAATATTTGTAAAATCTGTCAGGTATAGTAATGGAATAACATACATAGAAGTCCAAAGGTGGGTTAGGTGAGTACCTAGCCCAGCTAAAGGGGATATGAGGAGCCTCCTAAAGGAGGAACTAAACCTGGTGTGTCAAGGTGAGGCAAGGATGGAATGGAGAATGAGTCTGGAGAGTAGGTGAAGAAAGATCACAGAAGAGCCATGTCAAAAAACTTCAACCTATCTTGTAGGTAGTAGGTTTTAAATAAGGGGTGACTTAGTCAAGTATAAGCTTTTTTAAAAATTACCTTGGCAACGAGGTGAAGAAGATCAGAGGACGTGGCCATCGAAAGCCATCAGAAGGCTGTGGTAGCACAGAGTGAGAGATGTTTTTGAGGATGATGATGACGTAGTCTATCTGCACTACTGTAACAAAATACTATAACCTAGGTAATTTATAGATAACAGAAATGGGTTTCTCAGAGTTCTGGAGCCTGGGAAATCCCAGTTCAGGACACTGGCATTGGTGTCTGGTGAGGGCTGCTCCACGTTTCCAACATGGCACCTTGCTTGTGTGCCCTCACATGGCAGGAGGCAGGAAGGCAAGAGGATCAAATGCTGCAGGAAGCTTCTTTCATAAAGGCCTTATTATTCCCCAGACAGCCTGTATTGTCTTGTCTTGGATGAGTGGATTGTATAGCAAGCCTATTAGTTCCTACATTCAAATGCTGTGGCAACATCATATACTGAGATGAGGGCTGGACTAGGGATCTTAATATTTGGATTCAGTCTCAGTGTTGCTTTTTATTACTGTGTTACTTAAATTCTATTAGTATATTCATTATCTGTACAAATAAGAGAACTGAAAAGGCCAATGTCAGAATAGAATGTGTTTGTACCTTTTCTTGGGATAACTGCTGCTTATCTTCTGGACACTAAATATTATAAATCTAGAAAGTATTTAACTATTTTCTTTTTTAATTTGAAAGAAATACAGCTGCATTATCATGTTGCCTGAAATAAGCTTTGTTTTCATTATTCTTTAATCTGCAAGCTAGCCAGCCAAGCTGTGCCCTTAGTTCACTTCCTTGGAAATCCCATGGAAGTCAGTGGGATGTGGAATGATTAGCTAACAGTTGAGTTTGGCCTGTGTTCCTGTGTGATTAACATGGCATGGGACCAGATAGAACTTGGGAGGTAAAGTGCTGCATTTGCATGAATAATATCTCCAAAAATTACATTTGAAAGGGGATATATGAAAGAAATAATTTCTCTAACAGACCTGTTTAACACTGTGTTTCTAGCTTCTCCTGCCAAGCAACCTTTTCTGTAGACAATAGGAAGAAAGACATCTGTAAAAAGGATATATTGGGGAGTGTGTGGGTGTGAGCACATGTGTGTACTCGTTGTATGTCTGTGTGGCATGTGTATATCTCCATGTATGTTCATATTCAGGGAAAAATGAGGATGAGAAAGGAATTTAGTAACAACACAGGTTCCCTTCACCTCGCCAGGGAAGCCAAACAATGGGTAAATGTGTCAGGCTTTAGCACATTTTTTCCTGCTTCACTGTTATGCACCTGCATCACCAGTGTACTGTGTGTGACCAGATCGCATGGTCTATATATTTTCATTTTGTCTCCAGTGTGATGCTTGGCACACAAGAAGAGATGGAAATGTGTTGAATTGTTTTTGATTAAATCGATCCCAACTTTTATAATTAATTTGGAGCAGTTATTTCTGCTCATCTTACTTTGCTGCTCCAGAAATTTCTCTTAAGCAAAGAGAAAAGGTTGTTTTTAAATATATGTATGTGCCTGCTACTGTTAAAAGTCCTAATATGCACTGTTAATATATAAGGGTCTTTGCAATTCAATAAGAAATGAAAAATACTCATTGGTAAGTACAAATTCATAAAGAAGAATTTAAGATGGCATATAAGAGTATTGAAACCCTTTTTTCAAAATTTAAGACTCATTAGTCTCAACATAAAATAATCAAAAGAACATAGGATCCAGTGCAAAATGTGAGACTAGCCATCTGGGACCAATATACACCAAAGAATGTATATTATTATAATACATATTTTACACAAAATCTAACACACAGACATGAGGTCGCTTAATGGTAAAGAGGTAGGTAACAATCACAAGGGGCTCTATTTCCAATGTCATTTAGTTGAGATTTGAATAAAGACTAAGGAGTCTGTTTAACAAATACTATCTCAACACAAAAGTTAAGAAGCAGTAGTCAGGCATGACAGAATTAAAAACAGCCATGTTATGTGACTCAGTTTCCAGGGCTCAACTTTTCCCCTGGGCATAGTAAATTAAGAAGGTCCTGACATTTTCTTTTCTTTTCATTGTAGAAATTTAGAAATCAGGAAAACTAGAAATTCAAAACTTACTAGACACACAAAATAATACAATGAGATGCTATTTTATCCATCCAAGTACTGAAGATTAGAATTAAAAAATGATACACAGAGTTGACAAAACATGCCAGAAACAGACACACTCATACAGGACTGGAGTAAATGTACAGTGATGCAGTCTTTCTGGAGGACTATTGGGCCATATTATCAAAAGTCTTAACTCTCTTCTTTTATGCAGTATCTCCATTTTGAGGAATTTAATCAATAGAAGTAATCAGAAATGTGCACAAATGTTTCTCTGTAAGAGTTATTCTACCATAATTTACAAAAACAAAGAAGAAAACACAAAGGAAATAACCAAAATATTCAGTAATATTCTGATATAAAAGCATATTATTTTAAAATGCATTAAAAATATTCATAACATAATATTAAGTTAAAATATGATATAAAGCAATATATGATAAAATTATATATGGGTATGGGTGCTTTAGTCTTAACACTGATAAAGTGATTTTAATTTTAATATTATTCCAATTTTCTATAAAAATGCATTCCATTTATGTGTGTGTTTTTAACCCTTAATTTAAAGAGTTAGCATGCTCACTATAAAACCAGATGAAAAAAAGAGATTTTGATCTGAAAAGAGCTGTTCAAACTTTAGTAGGAAATGTTAAATATATTAAAAATGTAAACACTATCGTTTATTTGAGTTTTATTGTGTACTAAATAAAAGCAAATGTTTGCTAGCTCAAAAAAAAAAAAGGTTATTATTGTCAAATACTCAATACTGAAGGGATAAAGACTGTTTAGAAAAAAATAAGGTTTTGGATGTCATAAATATTTAATATATTACCTCTAAGTATTTATTCAGAAGAAAAAATGCTATAGGTTCTTTTCTTACTGCCTTGTACATTTCCTAATGTTTTAGTTGATTGCTGGGTAACAAATCAGCTAGTATATTTCACTATGTTAGAAGCGACTTCTAAAATGTGTTTGTCTTTAAACAAGTGATTATTTTTATTATATACCAGCACATCCTTACAGCAATGTTTAAAAGCATTGGAAGTGTATAGAACAAAGTTGTTTTGTCTTTTCTTTTCAAACTTTTACAATTTGTTTGCATAAAAACAGATGTTTATTCATTTGTTTAACAAGTATTTATTGAACACTTCTACAGTCTAAGTTCTGTTCTTGTTACTGAGGAAACACTGGTGAATAAGTATGTCCCTGACCTTGGAATTTAATAATGCATGTAACAAATAAAAATAATTTTAAAATTACATAAAATTATATCAGGAGGTGATAGGTGGTACCAGCCAAGAGTCTAGCAGGATGGGAAGTTCATAAGTGATGAGAGATGGTATTCATTAAGTTGGTCAGAGATGACTTCTGGAGGAAGTGCCATTTGAGCAGAAACATGAATAAGATGAAGGAAGAATGCGTTTACATTGTAGGAACAACATGATAGGCAGAGTGAAACAGGTTCAAAGCCCAGTTGACAGAAACAAAGTTGGCATGCCAGAATAGCAAAAGCATACTGAGATCAGACTGGAGGACACGAGGACAAGAGCGAGAGAAAATCAGGTCAAGGCAGCCAGGTGCAGGTGGCTCACACCTGCAATCCCAGCACTTTGGGAGGCCAAGGTGGGCAGATCACAAGGTCAGGAGATCGAGATCATCCTGGCTAACATGGTGAGACCACCTCTACTAAAACTACAAAAACCAGCTGGGCGTGGCAGTGTGTGTCTGTAGTCCCAACTGCTCAGGAGGCTGAGGCAGGAGAATCACTTTAACCAGGGAGTAGAAGGTTGCAGTGAGCTGAGATCATGCCACTGCACTCTAGCCTGGTGACAGAGAGAGATCACAAAAGAGTTTTAAAATAAGAGAGAGTTTTCTTTAGAGAGGAGAAGATGGCGCTATAGGAGCAACTCAGGATTGCAGCTTCCAGTGAAAGTGCAGAGGATGAGTGGACACTGCATTTCCAGATGGATCTTTATTGCCCACAGACCAGGAGATTCCCAGGTGTAGGAGCCCCACGGGCCGCCAGCGTGGCTATTTGGGCCGGCACGGCTGTTTCGGCTGGCGCTGCAGCACAACGGCACTCCATACAAAATACACTGGTCTGGTTGCCCTGTTAAAGCAGCAATTTGAGATTTGGGAAGGCAAATTAGCACATTCATCTGATTAAATGGGACTTAAACAGTAAGCCAGGCCAGGAGAGTCCCAGGCAGTGTCATTGTTTCAGCCAGCGCAGTGGGTCGCCGCACGGAAAATCACACAGATCCCTGCACCCTTTCAGCAGGCAACTGGTACACCTGGGAGAGAGTCAACTGTTCAACTTAAAAAAAAAAGGGGGGCTCTGAGGCAGGGAGCCAGGTGATCAGGCTCGGCAGGTCTCACGCCCACAAAAACAAACAAAACAGCAATTGGAGACGCTCGGGGTTGAGAGTTTCATGGCAAGCACAGCTGAACCCAGGACGCTGCAGCTCGGTGGGTGAGTGGCATCCGCCATTACCAAGGCACTCCACCCCTATGAAGGTAGTCCGCCATTGCTAATGCAGCCTGCCATTGCCAAGTCAACCCACCATAACAGAGAGAGTCCACCATTACAGAGGTGGGCCACCATCACCACGGCAGTTCTAACCACACCCATATAAAAAGGACTACAGGGAATTACACACGACAGCAGGACGGAGCCCACGGCAGCAGGGCGGAGCCCACGGCAGCACGGTGGAGCCCATGGCAGCAGGGCGGAGCCCACGGCAGCACGGTGGAGCCCACGGCAGCAGGGCGGAGCCCACGGCAGCACGGTGGAGCCCACGGCAGCAGGGCGGAGCCCACGGCAGCACGGTGGAGCTCACGGCAGCAGGGCGGAGCCCACGGCAGCACGGTGGAGCCCACGGCAGCAGGGCGGAGCCCACGGCAGCACGGTGGAGCCCACGGCAGCAGGGCGGAGCCCACGGCAGCACGGTGGAGCCCACGGCCGCAGGGCAGAGCCCAGCGCAGCTCAGCATAGCCTCTGCAAGCAGACGGTGCCTAGACTGCCTCCTTGTTGGGCAGAACAATGCAATGGATACTCATAAATAAAGCCCTAACTCCCCAGGACAGAGCACCTGAGGGAAAAAAGGGGCTTTATGAGTTCTGCTGCAGCAGACTTAAACGTACCTACCTAGCAGCCCTGAATGACCAACAGAGCTCACAGCTCAGCACTTGAGCTCCTATAAAGTAAAGACTGTCTCCTCAAGCAGCTACCTGACCCCCGTATATCCAAAGAGTCACCTCAAAAAGGACTGATCAGACTGACATTTGGTGGGCATCATTCTGGGACAAAGATAGCAGAAGAAGAAACTGGTAGCAACCCTCACTGTTCTGCAGCTGCTACAGGTGTTCCCCAGGCAAGCAGGGCCTGGAGTGGACCTCAGCAGTCCTATAGCAGAGGGGCTAGACTGCTAGAAGGAAAACTAAGTAACAGAAATACTTCATCATCAACAATCTGGATGTCCACTCAGAGACCCAATCGAAAGTCAGCAACTACTCAGACGACAGGTGGATAAATCCACAAAGATGGGAAGAAACCAGCGCAGAAAGGAGGAAAACACCCAAAACCAGAACATCTCACCTCCTACAAGGGACCACAACCCCTCACCAGCAAGGGAACAAAGCTGGACGGAGAATGAGTGTGATGAAATGACAGAATCAGACTTCAGAAGGTGGGTAATGAGAAACTTCCATGAGCTAAAAGAACATGTTCTAAATCAATGCAAAGAAACTAAGAACCTTGAAAAACGATTTGAGGAAATGATAACAAGAATGGACAACTTAGAGAGGAATATGAGTGAATTGATGGAGCTGAAAAACACAATACGAGAACTTCAAGAAGCATGCACAAGTTTCAACAGCCAAATTGACCAAGCAGAAGAAAGGATTTCAGAGGTCGAAGATCAACTAAATGAAATAAAACGAGAAGGCAAGATTAGAGAAAAAAAGCACAAAAAGAAATAAACAAAGTCTCCAAGAAATGTGGGACTATGTGAAGAGACCTAATCTACGTTTGATAGGTGTATCTGAATGTGACAAAGAGAATGAATCCAAGCTGGAAAATACTCTTCAGGATATTATCCAGGAAAATTTTCCCAACCTAGCAAGGCAGGCCAATACCCAACTCCAGGAAATACAGAGAACATCACAAAGATATTCCGCAAGAAGAGCAATCCCAAGGCACATAATCGTCAGATTCACCAGGGTTGAAATGAAGGAGAAAATGCTAAGGGCAGCCAGAGAGAAAGGTCAGGTCACCCACAAAGGGAAGCCCATCAGACTCAGAGCAGATCTCTCAGCAGAAGCCCTACAAGCCAGGAGAGAGTGGGGGCCAATATTCAACATCCTTAAAGAAAAGAACTTTCAACCCAGAATTTCATATCCAGCCAAACTGAGCTTCATAAGTGAAGGAAAAATAAAATCCTTTGCAAACAAGCAAGTACTCAGAGATTTTGTCACCACCAGGCCTGCTTTACAAGAGCTTCTGAAAGAGGCACTATACATAGAAAGGAACAACCAGTACCAGCCATTCCAAAAACATACCAAATGCTAAAGAGAATCAACAAAATGAAGAAACTGCATCAACTAGCAGGCAAAACAGCCAGCTAGCATCAAAATGGCAGTATCAAATTCACATATAACAATATTAACCCTAAATGTAAATGGGTTAAATGCACAAATCAAAAGACACACACTGGCAAGTTGGATAAAAAGCCAAAACCCATCAGTGTGCTGTATCCAGGAAACCATCTCATATGCAAGGATACACAAAGTCTCAAAATAAAGGGATGAAGGAAGAATTGCCAAGCAAATGGAGAGCAAAAAAAAAAGCAGGAGTTGCAATTCTCGTCTCTGATAAGATAGACTTTAAAACAACAAAGATCAAAAGAGACAAAGAAGGACATTGCATAATGGTAAAAGGATCGATACAACAAGAAGAGCTAATGATCCTAAATGTATATGGACCCAACACAGGAGCACCCAGATAGATAAGGCAAGTTCTTAATGACTTACAAAGAAGCTTAGACTCCCACACAATAATAGTGGGAGACTTTAACACTCCACTGTCAATATTAGATCAACCAGACAGAAACTTAACAAGGATATACAGGACTTGAACTCAGACCTGGAACAAGCAAACCTGATAGACATTTACAGAACTCTCCACCCCAAATCCATAGAATATACATTCTTCTCAGCACCACATCATACCTACTCCAAAATTGACCACATAATTGGAAGTAAAGCACTCCTCAGCAAATGCAAAACAATGGAAATCATAACAAACAGTCTCTCAGACCATAGTGCAATCAAGTTAGAACTCAGAATTCAGAAACTAACTCAGAACCGCACAGCTTCATGGAAACTGAACAAGTGGCTCTTAAATGTTGACTGGATAAACAATGAAATGAAGGCAGAAATAAAGAAGTTCTTTGAAACCAACAAGAACGAAGATACAACGTACCAGAATCTCTGGGACACATTTAAAGCAGTCTGTAGAGGAAAATATATAGCAATAAGTGCCCACATGAGAAGAGTGGAGAGATCCAAAATTGACACCCTATCATCAAAATTGAAAGAGCTAGAGGAGCAAGATAAAAAAAGCTCAAAACCTAGCCGAAGACAAGAAATAACTAAGATCAGAGCAGAACTGAAGGAGATAGAGACAAGAAAAACCCTTCAAAAAGTCAATAAATCCAAGAGCTGTTTTTTTTGAAAAGATCAAGAAAATAGACCACTAGCCAGACTGATAAAAAAGAAAAGAGAGAACAACTAAATAGATGCAATAAAAAACGATAATGGGGAAATCACCACAGATTCCACAGAAATTCAAACCATCATCAGAGAATATTACAAACAACTCTATGCACATAAACTAGGAAACCTGGAAGAAATGGATAAATTCCTGGATGCCTGTGTCCTCCCAAGCCTAAACCAGGAGGAAGCTAAGACTATGAATAGACCAATAACAAGGACTGAAGTTGAGGGAGCAATTAAGAGCCTACCATGCAAAAAAAGCCCAGGTCCAGATGGGTTCACAGCTGAATTCTACCAGACACACAAAGAGGAGCTGGTACCATTCCTTCTGAAACTATTCCAAATAACCCAAAAAGACAGAATCCTTCCCAAATCATTTTATGAGACCAACATCATCCTGATACCAAAACCTGGCAGAGACTCAACAACAAAAGAAAACTTCAGGCCAATACCCATGATGAACATAGATGCAAAAATCTTCAATAAAATACTGGCAAACCGATTGCAACAGCACATTACAAAACTTATCCACCATGATCAAGTAGGATTCATCCTGGGGATGCAAGGCTGGTTCAACATACACAAGTCTATAAATGTAATTCACCACATAAACAGAACCAAAAACAAAAACCACATGATTATCTCAATTGATGCAGAGAAGGCATTTGACAAAATTCAACAGCCCTTTATGCTAAAAACCCTCAATAAACTCAGTATTGATGGAACGTATCACAAAATAATAAAAGCTATTTATGACAAACCAACAGCCAGTATCATACTAAATGGGCAAAAACTGGAAGTGTTCCCTTTGAAATCCAGCACTAGACAAGGATGCCCTCTCTCACCACTCCTATTCAATATAGTACTGGAAGTTCTAGCCAGAGCAATCAGGCAAGAAAAAGAAATAAAGGGTGTTCAAATAGGAAAGGAGGAAGCCAAATTGTCTCTATTTGCAGACGACATGATAGTATATCTAGAAGACCCCATTATCTTAGCCCAAAAACTCCTGAAACTGGTAAGCAACTTCAGCAAAGTCTCAGGATACAAAATCAATGTGCAAAAATCACAAGCATTCCTCCTATACAACAATAACAGACTGAAAGAGAGCCAAATCAAGAACAAACTGCCATTCACAATTGCTACAAAGAAAATAAAATACCTAGGAATACAGCTAACAAGGAACATAAAGGACCTCTTCAAGGAGAACTACAAACCACTGCTCAACAAAATAAGAGAGGACACAAACAGATGAAGAAACATTCCATGTTCATGGTTAGGAAGAATCAATATCGTGAAAATGGCCATATTTCCCAAAGTAATTTACAGACACAATGCTATCTCCATCAAGCTACCAATGACCTTCTTCACAGAACTGGAAAAAACTACCTTAAACTTCATATGGAACCAAAAGAGAGCCCACATAGCCAAGTCAATTCTAAGCAAAAAGAACACAGCAGGAGGCATCACACTACTGGACTTCAAACTATAATACAAGGCTACAGTAATCAAAACAGCATGGTACTGGTACCAAAACAGAGATATAGACCAATGGAACAGAACAGAGGCATCGGAGGCAACACAACATATCTACTACCATACAATCTTTGATAAACCTGACAAAAATAAGCAATGGGGAAAGGATTCCCTGTTTAATAAATGGTGTTGGGAAAACTGGCTAGCCATGTGCAGAAAGCAGAAACTGGACTCCTGACACCTTACACTAAAATTAACTCCAGATGGATTAAAAACTTAAACATAAGACCTGGCACCATAAAAACCCTAGAAGAAAATCTAGGCAAAACCATTCAGGACATAGGAGTAGGCAAGGACTTCACAACCAAAACACCAAAAGCATTGGCAACAAAAGCCAAAATAGACAAATGGGACCTAATCAAACTCCACAGCTTCTGCAAGGCAAAAGAAACAGTCATTAGAGTGAATCAGCAACCAACAGAATGGGAAAAAAAAATTTGCAGTTTACGCATCTGACAAAGGGCTGATATCCAGAATTTACAAAGAACTAAAACAGATTTACAAGAAAAAAAAAAGCCCATTCAAAAATGGGTAAAGGATATGAACAGACACTTTACAAAAGAAGACATACATGAGGCCAACAAATGTATGAAAAAAATGCTCATCATCACTGGTCATTAGAGAAATGCAAATCAAAACTACACTGAGATACCATCTCACACCAGTTAGAATGGCGATCATTAAAAAATCTGGAGACAACAAATACTGGAGAGGATGTGGACAAATAGGAACATTTTTACATTACTGGTGGGAGTGTAAATTAGTTCAACCATTGTGGAAGACAGTGTGGTGATTCCTCAAGAACCTAGAAATAGAAATTCCATTTGACCCAGCAATCCCATTCCTGGGTATATATCCAAAGGACTATAAATCGTTCCACTATAAGAACACATGCACACGAATGTTCATTGCAGCACTGTTTACAATAGCAAAGATATGGAACCAACCCAAATGCCCATCAATGATAGACTGGACTGGGAAAATGTGGCACATATACACCATGGAATATTATGCAGCAATAAAAAATGATGAGTTCGTGTCCTTTGTAGGGACATGGATGAATCTGGAGACCATCATTCTCAGCAAACTGACACAAGAACAGAAAATGAAATACCGCATGTTCTCGCTCATAGGCGGGTGATGAACAATGAGAACACAGGGACACAGGGAGGGGAGCACTACACACTGGGTTCTATTGGGGGGAATAGGGGAGGGATGGGGGGGCTGGGGAGGGATAGCATGGGGAGAAATACCAGATGTGGGTGAAGGGGAGGAAGGCAGCAAATCACAATGCCACGTGTGTACCTATGCAACTATCCTGCAGGTTCTGCACATGGACCCCAAAACCTAAAATGCAATAAAAAAAAAGAAAGATAGATAGAAAAAGAAATTAGGTCAAGGCATATCCCTATCACAGATTTACTGAGTTCAGTGGCTTTTGGTCTAGTTTTACAGGGGGGTTCCTGGGAGGATTTAGTGAGAGAGTAATGTGATATGATTTCCATTGTTAAAGAGTATGGTGGTTGCTGGGTAAAAAACTGTAGGCAGGAAAGAAGAAAGCAAAGTAATACCAGTTTGGAAGGTCTTGCATCAGTGCAGGCAAAATGAAGTTGCTTGGACCAAAAATAAAGGTGATAAGAAGTAATTGAACTCTAAATGTATTTTAAATATAGAACCAGCAGAATCTGTTGAGAAGAGATGAATCAATGATGACTTCTATGTTCTTGACTCGAGCAGTTGCCTGAATAGGGTTTTCATTTCTTAGTGAGGTAAGTGGTTGGAGAAAGTGGATAGCAATAGTTTTGTTTTGGATGTGTTGGTCTTGAGTTGCGTACTTGACATCCAAACTGGGATGTGGAGTAGGCAGTGATATATAAGTCTGGAGTTCAGAGAGGAAATATGGTCTGGAGATACGAATGGAGAAATCCCATGCACACAAATGGAATTTAGAGTCAAAGAACAGAATAAATACACCTAGCAAGAGAGTGGGGAGAAAAGAAGAATGTGTTCTAATAATTATGTTCTGTAATAATCCAGCATTTCTAAGCAGAAAAGGTAAAGAGGAACTACAAAAGGAGACTGAGAAAATATTGTCAATTCAGTAGAAGGAAAACAAAAAGAGTATGGAATACAAATAAAAAAACTGAAGACATTTTTCAGCCAAGAAATGATCAGCTATGTCAAATCCTTCTGCTAGTTCTGGAACAAAGATTGGAAATAGAACTCAGATGAAACTTAGCAACATAGAATTTGATGTTGAGCTTAAGAATAGCTTCAGAGAAGTTGCTGACTAGGAAAGATTGCAGAGAGGACAAATGGGAAAGAAGTGGAGACAGTGAATGCAGACAATTCTTCTGAAGATGTTTGCTATTAGGTTTATGCATTGTAAGTATCATATAAATAAATCACACAGTATGTGTGTGTATATATATATATACACATATATATGTATATATATAAAATTATGTATTATATTTACATGTAGTCAGGATGTTTTAATATATTTAGTGCTGTAATTTAAACTCTGATAATTTAACAGGTAAGATAATATTTCATTTTACTTAAAATATTGCTAATTTGTAATTGTGGTAAAATACATAACATAAATTTTGCCACCTTAGCCATTTTTAAGTGTATGGTTCAATAGTGTTAAGTGTATTCACACTGTTGTGCAATCAATCTACAAAATGTTTTCATCTTGCAAAACTGAAACTCTGTATCCTCATTAAAAAGTTCCTCATCACTTCACTCCAAGGATATCCACAGATCCAAGGAGTGGAGTGACAGTCACTACTCTAATTTCTGTCTGTATGCAACTGACTACTCTAGCGACCTCATATAAATGGAATCATATGGTATTGTTTTCCTGTGACTGGTTTACATCACTTAGCATAATGTCCTCAAGGTTCATCCAGGTTGTAGGATTGTTCCACTTCTTTCCCTTTTAAAGCTGAACAATATTCTATTGTGTGTATACACAACATTTTAAAATTTATTCATCTATTAATGAACATTTGGATTACTTGTACCTTTTGGCTATTGTGAATAATGCTGCTGTGACTATGGGTGTACAAATATCTCTTGAAACTCTCCTTTGTGGAAAGTAGAGCCCAATCAACCAGCTTGTGACCTATTTTGTGCCCTCAGTGGGGATGCCTAGGAAAGGAAAACTAACCAAGGCACAGTTTCTTGTGAACATGATAGTAACTAAACATCCTGATAAACACACAAATGCTATTTATTAGCAAAGACACAAGAGTCTTTATTTATGAAATGTTTTTCAGCAGGGTATATTTGGTCAGTTTGGGTTGCTTATTTTAAGGATGTATTGGTATTTATAAACTATCTAGTTAATAGGGCATAAAAATGAGGTGTTTTATAATCAAATGGCTCCTACTATTTAAGACATGTTCTTCAAGTTTTGTATAACACCTTATATGTCAATGCTGAACCAGAAGGCATTGCTACGTAAGAGACAAAGGACATCTGAGATTCTGCCTTGACAGTTTGAGATATCTTCATGGAAAGAATGCTTATCTAGTCTTGCTATTGCTTCTGCATTTTGAATTACTAGTAAAATTGACACTGGTTGTGATTTATTATTTATAGTGTGTCTTATTTGACTGTCTAACTCTTTATGTTAGTAGAGTGGATATTATATTTATTCACAGTCTACAGATAAAAAATTAAAAAACAGAGTTTCCATTTGTTCTAGTTCAGACTTTTTGATGTAGGCATTTATAATGCTATGAACTTTCCTCTTAGCACAACTTCTGCTGTGCCTCAAAGGTTTTGATATGTAGTGTCACTATTATTTTTCAGTTCAAAGAATTTTTAAATTTCCAACTTGATTTCACTATTGTCGCAAAGATAATTCAGATGTAGATTATTTAATTTCCATGTATTAGTATAGTTTTAGAGTTTTGAGGGTTCTTTTTGGAGTTATTTCCAATATTATTCCACTGTGGTCTGAGAGGGTCCTTGATACAATTTTGATTTTCTTACATTTATTGAGATTTGCTTTGTGGCCTATTGTATGGCCTATCTTTGATAATGTTCCAAGTGCTGATGAAAATAATGTATATTCTGCAGTTGTTGGGGACAGTGTTCTGCAAATAAGTTTAAGTCCATTTGTTCAAGGGCATAGTTTAAATCCACTGTTTGTTGACTTTCTGTCTTGATGACCTGTCTTGTGCTGTCAGTGAAATATTAAAGTCCCTCCTGCCCCATTATTGTGTTGCAATATATCTTACTTCTTATGGTTGGTAGTAATTGTTTTAAAATTTGGGAGCTCCCATATTAGGTGTTTATATATTTAGGAGTGTGGTACTTTCCTGTTAGACAAAGCCTTTTATTATTGTATAACTTCCCTCCTTGTCTTTTTTATCCATCGTTGCTTTAAAGTCTGTTGTGTCTGATTTTAGAATAGCTATTACTGCTTACTTTTCATAGAATACCTTTTTCTATGCCTTTACCTTAAGTTTATGTAAGTTCTCCCGCCTTAGGTGAGTCTTTTGAAGACAGCAGATGCTTAGTTGGTGGATTTTTATCCATTCTGCCATCACTTATTTTTAAATGGAGCACTTTGGCTATTTAAATTTACATTAGTATTGACATGTGAGGTACCGCTTTATACATTGTGCTAGTTTGAATGAATATCTTATGTTTTATTTCACCGTGTTATGGTTTTATAGGACCTGTGAGATTTATGTTTTAAGGAGGCTCTATTTCGGTGTATATTGAGGTTTTGTTCCAAGATTTAGAACTTCTGTTAGCATTTTTTGAAGTGCTGGCATGGTAGTGGTAAATTCTCTCAGAATTTCTTTCTGTGAAAAAAGTCTTTATCCTTCCTTCATTTATGAAGCTGTTTTGCTGGCTAAAAAATTCTTGGCTGACAACTATATTGTTTAAGCATTCTAAAGATGGACTCCAAACCTTTCTGGTCTGTAGGGTTTCTGCTGAGAAAGCTGCTCTTCATCTGCTAGGTTTTGCTTTATAGATTTTTCTCATGATTTTGCCATATCTCTCTTAAGATTATTTCCTCTGTCTTGACTTTAGATAACCTGATGGCTATGTGCCTGGGTGATTGTCTTTTTGCAATGAATTTTGCAGGTGTTTTTTTTTGAGCTTCTTTTATTTGGATAGCTAGATTTCTAGAGAAGCCAGGGAGGTTTTCCTTAATTATTCCCTCAAATGTGTTTTCCAATCTTCTAGACTTCTTTTTCCTCAGAAATACCAATAATTCTTAGGTTTGGCCATTTAAAATTATCTCAAATTTCTTGGAGGCATTGTTCACTTTTTTGATTATTTTTTCTTTCTCTTTGTCCGATTGGGTTAATTTAAAAGCCTTGTTGTTGACCTCTGCAGCTCCTTCTTCTATTTGTTCTATTGTTGAAACTCTCCCATGCATTTTGTAATTCTCTAAGTGTGCCTGCCTTTCATTTTCAGAAGCTGTGGTTGGTTTTCTTTATAATATTTATTTCTCTGGAGAATTTTTCATCCATATCCTGTGTTTTTTTTGTTAATTTTTGTAAGTTGGTTTTCATCTGTCTCTGGTATCTCCTTGAGTAGCTTAATAATCAACCTTTTGAATTCTTTTCTGATAATTCAGAAATTTCTTCTTTCTTTGATCCATTGCTGGGGAGCTAGTATGCTCTTTTAAGGGTGTTATAGAACCTTGTTTTGTCTTATAACCAGAATTACTTTTCTGATTCCTTCTCATTTGGGTAGAATATTTCAGTGAAAAAAGTCAAGAACTAAAAGGCTGCTGCTCAGATTCTTTTGTCCCATGGGGTAATCCTTTGATGTGGTGCACTCCCACTTCCCCTAGGGATGGGGCTCACTCTGAGCCAGACTTCAGTTATTGTTATTGCTCTTCTCTAGCCACCCAGCAAGGCTACCAGGCTCTGGCTGGTGCTAGGGTATGTCTGCAAAGGGTCTTGTGATACTATTTGTCTTCAGGTTTCTAAGCTACGGATACCAGCACCTGCTCTGGTGGAGGTGGCAGCGGAGTGAAGTAGACTACGGGAGAGTTCTTGAATGTAGAAATGTTTAGTGTGCTGGCTTACCTGAATGCTGGTTATGTGAGCAGTGAAGCTGTCATGTGGACAGACTCAGGACCACAGGCTGACCAGGATGTTGCAGATGGTGGAATTAGTTGTTGTTTTCTCCTTCCTTGGAGCAGAGTTGTTCTGTCATCAAGTTGCTGTGATGTCCTGAGTTGGTTGGTCTCCAATCAGGAGATAACACTTTTGAAAGAGCACCAGCTGCCATAGCTTAAGGGGTACATAAGCTTGCCCTAAGTTGGCCAGGATAAGCATTTGGGTTTCTCAGGCAGTGGGCAGGGTCATAAAATTTCCAGACTCAGACCTAGCCCCAGGTTATACATTTCACAGCTGAGAAAGCAAGTACCGCTTTCAGGCCATGCCCTCTCCCCGTCTGCCCACACTGCCAGCCATCTCCTGTTCTCTTTTCTGCAGCAGTTCCCATTTCCCCTGAATTCTGCTCAAGAGAGTTTGTGTCCAGTCAAAGTAATTACAAAGTTCAGTTGGGAGCTTCTTTCACCCTGTGACCCCTCCAAATTCTGCTGGTTACCTTCCCCATGGGCACCTGTGAAATATGCTCAGGGATGGCTTCCTTGGGCTCCAGCTGGAGAATGGGAGTACCTATAAGGCTCTACTCACTGCTGCTTCTATTTTGATATATTAAATAAATCAATTTCAGCTCTAGTTAAGGTTAAATCCTTTTCCCATAATGTGGATTTTCAGGTTCTCCAGTGAGAATGTGTGTTCGGAGGCAGCATTTTTCCCTCTCATATTTTTGGAACTCACAGTTTTTCACCTGTCTCATGGAAATTGCAATGGCCTGCTGATTCTATTAAAGGATCTATGATTTCTTTTGATTTTTCTGGTACACTTCTGCAGTGGTTCCTGGAGCAAAAGTCCATAGTATGACTTGGACTTTTTCAGTCCTGTTTTCTGTCCATCATCTTTTCCCAGCAGCTTTTTAGTTTAATCAGATCCCGTCTGTCAATTCTTGCTTTTGTTGCAATTGCTTCTGACATCTTCATTATGACATCTTTGCCCATGCTTATGACCTGAATGGTATTGCCGAGGCTGTCTTTCAGGGTTTTTATAATTTTGGATTTTACACTTAAGTCTTTAATCTATCTCAGGTTAATTTTGTACAGTATTATTCTGCTAGTTGCTTATAGAATGCCAACAAGATTAAAAATATCACCTTAGTCTTGGCCAAAGGTCAAGAAAATACGTTGAGAATTTATGATGTTAAGAGTTATTTGTCCCTAGAAAACATTTTCCAAGTGTTAAATGAAGAATTAAGGTCTAAATCTTTAACCTTTAAATTGATCTCAGGCTACCAAGGCTGTTCAGTACTTCAGACAGGAGATAGCTTTGGGTGCTATTGAATTCTGAAAGGTAATTGGTATACTGTGATTGAAAGATATACATACATGTACATGTCCATATGTGTACATATACATATCAGAAACATATTTCTGCCTATCAACATACTGGAAGTCTTTGAATAGTTTTAGCTAAATGCTCTTTGTACATTTAATTCTCAAATGAATTCGCTACATTAGAGACTATATCTTGGGACTAATAAGAAAACAATTATTAAGAAAAATGGAAAGTAAAACATAAGCCAATTTGGCCCATTCAGACAGTGATTTGTAATAAAAGGAGAGGACATCTAATTGCAGCCCCAGCTGTGAATTAAGGCACATTTGTATTAAGTCGTGCCTCACAGAAGCAGTCACAATTTGGCACTACTGTGAATCATTTATTCCTCTTACAGATTTTATTGGTTGATTGTGATGGATATGTCTTTTTACTAAAGGAAAATTGTCAGAGCATTTATGGGCTTTGAGTGTGTTGGTAAATTTGTTTACCTTGACTTTCCATTATGTGAACACATATTTTTATGTATACATAAAAATCAAATTTCCTTTGTAAAGAATTGTTTTCATTTCCAAACACTGATTTTGTCTTTATAATTCTATTGAGTACTATTGATCCAAGATGTGTGTATTTGATTATATCCTTGATTTTTGGACAGCTGTGACACACTGTCTTCAAAACTCTGGGAGTATTATTTTTTTAACCAGATGAGTCTTCTTTTTCAGACTAAAGATGTCACTGTAGACCCTTCTTGGAAAAGGAATATTGCATAACTGAAAGATGAACATATGTGGGTTTAAATACTGGATTTTTATTTGTTTCTCAGTAAAATAAAATTTTTAAAAAGACACAAGCATGAACCAGTATACATGAAAGTAACTGGAGAGGTGCTCAGTGGAGGTGAGGTTTCTTTTACCCTGTCATTGACTCTCTCTGCCCCATTTAACCCAATAAAACAATCGAGGACTTTATTACTTTGTAAAACCAATAAGAAACTAGACATTTATATTTTCATTCTAAGACATATAACATCTTCCATTCCCTCATGATCCATACTCCCATAAAACCTTTAAATTACACATTAAACTTCTGTTATTTAAAAAGATTCATCTGGCTAAGTAATGCTTGATTTCTTTTTATTTCCCCTATTTGAATTTTTTGGAAATGTTATCCTCTATTATTAGGATGCTAGAAAATATACACTATCAGTTATGGTAGAAATATTATTAGCAACAAAATAGTTATTCAGTGGTAAACTAGGGTTAATTAGAATGAGACTGAACTTACAACTCCGTGTGTTTTCTTTCAAAGACTCCTAGTGAATTGTCATGGACACCATGCCTAACAGGGCAGCACTTCTAATTATTCACCCATGTGAGTACTCTGTCTCAGCAGAGAGCTGACTTCACTCCCAGCCTGTTGGTGGGTCTGTTTATTTACTTATAGTTTGTACAATGTGAGAAGTGGTATGTCACTGTCATTTCCAAACTGACACAGAGAAAGCCTCCTGTTCCTAGATTTTTTTTTTTTTTTAATATGGAGGAGCCTATATTTGATGGCAACATAACCAGCTGTAAACACCATAGATGTTTTTTAACTCTAAGGAGAATGCCAGCCTTTGAGTCATCAGGCTTTGAGGCTTTGAGTCATTGAGGCTTTGCATTAGAATTAAACAGATTTACATTGAATTAACTATTGAGTATTTGGGGTTATACGGCATCACAACAAAACATAATCTATCTTGGCTAAAGCCTTAGATGGAGAAATACATGGTATTTGTGAAGGACATTAATTCACTTGGGAAATTTCTATTATTTATGTTGGGCCAGGCATTGTACTGACATGTGGTGGATAAAGGAAACACTGAATGCATCATAGACCCTGGCCCTTAGGAGCTGATGGTCTAACAGCAGCATCACCTTAAGTTTTATTGGCTTACTTTTGATCTTTCACAGTTCATCACAGTTCATTTCACTTAATCTTCACAAGACACTATTCCTGTTTACATTTCACAATGAGTAAGCCAGGACCCAAATCCACCAAGCGAGTAAATGAAACAGAATTGACATAAGACTTCTGATTTCTGTCTGTTTAAATGTGCTCAACTCAGGTCTAGGCTTGTGCACGAGTGAGCTGTCCTGACTGAAGGTGAGTCATGAGACCATAAGAAAAGGCATGTTGGAGGGAGAAGCAGTGTATTGGGCAAAGCAAATGTGTGCAGCCTCAGAGTCTGCCTTTTGGGGACTGTAGCTTTGAAGTTGAGCCCAGTAGTATGAGCAGGGTTTATTCATTACAGTTAAGCTTTTTTTCTTTCTTGTCTTTTTTATTTTTATTAACAAGGGTATGGAAGAACAAAGAAAACATCTAAGAACTAAAGACTTCATGTTTTTTCCTTCATATATAGAACGCCTAGATGGGAAATTTGCCAAATATTTTAATATAAATCTATACAATATTTTATTATAGTTTGCTTTTATTTGATTATTCTATACCTTCAACTCATTGATAAAAAATTTCCCAGTGATTATATAACTCACTTCTTTTTCTACCAATATTTCATCCCTACAAAGACACAACACTTCTCTATTTGCTAAATCATTTTTGAGACTCTATGTTTTCTTGATTTTAATATGTAAGTTAAAATAAAGCTGTTTATATTAATTAAATATTTTCTAAGCTATAAAGCCTTTAACATTATAAACTTACAGCATGGAAAATGTGCTCACAATTTTTATCACATATATTGTCAACACATGTATTCTGAATGCCTCTCAAGGTTTAGTAAATGCTTATCAAATCAGTGCATGATAAATGAATGCATAAAACAAGAGTCCTCTTTTTTTTTAGAGCATTTTGTTAAATTACACTACTAGAACAAACCCTGAGATGCATTTGGGGAGTAACTGGAGGGTTAACACAGTAGACTCAATTGCAAAGGAAACAAACTTAAAAAAAAAGAGAGGAAAGAATGAGTTGAAGCAATTGGGGGAAATAAATTGAGAAGGTTAACCTAAATTTGAGTCTAAGCCTACATCTAAAAAGTTTAACCTACATGTTTAAAATGCACTCTATTATAGTCAGGTTTTTTTGGTCTATATGTTTTTTTTTTTTCATTTTTCTGCTCTGTAAAAATGAATATAAATTTATTACATGTAAAATTTTTATTTTCCACTATCCAAAGAGAAGATTATTATGCAACTGTTGTAAAAATGACTATATGTACAACCTTTTAGGAGATGAAAATAGAAAACTAGATTGGTCCAAACTGACTAATAATTGTTCCTGCTGTTCAATTTTGGACAATTTTGCAAGCAGTAATCAAATTGGAGGATAAACATATCCAATTATCTTTTTCTCTACATGGAAAAATATATTTCATTTTTCTATGAACAAAAGCAATGAAGAGAAATTATCCAAAAACCAGTAAGTGAGGCAGCTGCTTATTCTGTAAACTTCATTAGGAGAAAAAAATCTTTCCAGGAATGAAACATTAACATTTGCTATGGCTGGACTCATATGTGAGAGTGTTGCTATATCATAGAATTTTTAAATTTTGAAGTTAGACTTCGAGGCCAGGCATGGTGGCTAATGCCTGTAATCCCAGTACTTTGAAAGGCCGATGGACAGAGCACTTCAGGTCAGGAGTTCGAGACCAGCCTGGCCAACATGGTGAAACCCTGTCTCTACTGAAAATACAAAAAACAAAAAACAAACAAACAAAAAAAAAAAACAGCTGAGTGTGGTGGCACCTGTAATCCAAGCTACTCAGGAGGCTGAGGCATGAGAATTGTTTGAACCCAGGAGTCAGAGGCCTCAGCGAGCCAAGATACTGCCAACCGTACTCCAGCCTAGATGACAGAGCAAGACTCCATCCTTAAAAAAGACACAGATATATATGTAATAAGTTAGAATTCTATTATGGAATTAGAGGAGTTTATTGTATCATGGAATTTTCATTTGCTCTATCATGTGCTTTAGAATTTTGTTACAATATAGAAGTACAAGTTTACTATGTCAAACAGTTAGAGAATGTGTAGGATAACAGAGTTATAAAATTTTGATATTGAGGAAATTATCATAAATCATGTAGTCCACACCTTTCATTTTAGAACTAATGATACTGGGTCCCCAGTAGTTTAACTGGCTTCCCTAGGGCCATTCAATTAATTGAAAATATGTCAGATTTTTCAGTTCTATTTTTTCTTCTCCAAGCTCAGAATTATACTGATTGTATTTGAATTATCCGTGTAAGACCAAAACACTCTCACATTTGAATATTTCTAGGAACTTAATTCTTTTCTTCCAGATCTATATTCCTTTTGATCTCAGAAAATAATAAATCTCAGTGGTCTTTGCCTTTTTCTTATCAATATAGTTATTTTCATGTTTCATAATATTCAAAAATCAGCATATGGCATCTTTATTGAATCTACTTTGGCGATTTAAACAATTTTAATCACCACTCTATTTATATCTAGAAGGCATATAAAATTAAAGTATGAAACAATACCATAAGGATAAAAGGCAGTAGATACAATTTAAAGGAACAGCAAATTTGATATTATTAGAAACTTGAAATGAATTATCAATTTAGAATTAAAACTAAATTCTGAGTTACCTGGCAGCTAAAAATAAAGAAGAAACTTGAATAGCTAAATTTCATTTTAAAATAAAATATATATGTAAATAATATTTGATATAAAATATACTCGAATACATATACATCCTCATCTCAGAGAAAAACTTTTTATAGCATTTAATTCACCAAAATTCTCTTATGAATCCTCTATAAAACAATAAATGTATCTTCAAAAATGGTACAGCCAAAACAAAATGCACAATTTTCAAATAAAAGCTTCCTTCATTAAAAAGAGAGTATAATCTTAGATCATAACTGATTGCAAGTCTTCTTCCTCTTTCCACACAAGTACACTAAGCCCTCATGATTTAACTGACCACAGCAATGTAAATCACAGGACATGAATGCCAAGTATTTTACATATTCAATTATTAGAACCAATTTTTTGGTGTTAGATCACAATGAAATCAAAACTGATTTCTCTGATGAGCTATTTTATTGATTGCTGAGAGCCTCTGGACTTCACGAGCAGCTTTTCAAAATCCTGTTTCATGAATGCTGTAGCCTCACTGGAAGCATTGTTTCGGTACGGATAAGGATCACGGGAGCAGCTCTCAGTCCAGGGTTTTCCTCTCTGATGAGCTCTGAGTCTTCTCAAGCCCATGGAACAGTATATAACCAAAACCCCAGAGTTCTGAGGGATAAAAAATTATTTTGTCCCAAAATGATTAAAGGTATTTGTTGTGAGTCAATAGCTTTGCCATAAAAGGACATCAACGAAGCCACTAAAAATTATCTTAACTACATTCTGAAATATATCTGAATAAGTTATTTGAAAAATGAACTCTAGGAAATATTCAGAACCTATCATTAGACAATAGTTGATGAAAACTGTCAATTGAGATGTTGAAAAATCTTAATTACATGCAAAGACTGGTTTAGTGTAGTTTTTTCTAAACCATGCTAACAATAATTGACCAAAAAATTTGTAAATGTGTTTGGACTTAGGAAAATAAAAGTCAATATATTTTTTTTAGAAATTAGTCTAATCAGTCTAATTTTTTACTGCAATCAGATTGCTACTATGAATTGTTCCATAATTTATATTAATAACTTTCATTTGTATATTACTTTGGAGTACTTTTACATGACTTGTCTTAAAAATACCAATTGGCTGGGCACAGTGGCTCATGCCTGTAATCCCAGCACTTTGGGAGGCCACGGAGGGCGGATAACAAGCTCAAGAGACTGAGAACATCCTGGCCAACAAGGTGAAACCCTGTCTTTACTAAAATAATACAAAAATTACCTGGGTGTGGTGACATGTGCCCGTAGTCCCAGCTACTCAGGAGGCTGAGGCAGGAGAATCGCTTGAATCTGGGAGGCGGAGGTTGCATGAGCCGAGATCACGCCATTGCACTCCAGCCTGGTGACAGAGAGAAACTCCATTTCAAAAAACAAAGAAAAGAAAAAATAAAAAAAAATATCAATAATTGCCTTGTGAACAAGACATTTACATTCGAAGAGTGTTAAGGGTCAAAGTGATTAAAAATTACGTAACATTTGTTAGAGAATCTGTTTGGCTCAAAGTAAAACCATAAACACTTTGACTTAAACAAGCATTTTTTCCTATGCCCTTGTGTTTCTTTTTCTCTCAAGTTCAAGACTGCTATAGTGTTTTACTAGTCAGGGATTCAAGCTCCTTCTATTTACTGCTCTGCAGGATAAGCTTTCATTCCCAAGGTCATCACTTGGTCAAAGAGGGCTGCTGGAGCTCTGGCAATTATGATCATATTTTGTTAGAAGGAGAAAGAAAGAAAGGAAAGAGTAGTTTCTAGAAATCACACTCTCCTGCTGACAAGGTCATTTGGTGACATAGCCACACCTGGCTGTTAAAGCGTCTGGGTCATTTTTTTGTTCTCAGCAGCCATGTGTATGGCTGGAAATGAGGGATTATATTACTAGGAAAACAGGAGTGAATCTATATAATGGATTGTCTTCCATTTTCTCCTACACCTAGCATCTCACGTCTAGTAAGTAATAAAACAAGGACCTGAGCTGAGTCTTTCTTGTTGTCTCTATGGTCTAACTACAGTACTGCCATGTAAGTGAAAAGAAAGTAGGCTGATACATAACTTTGCTTTCACCATTTAGAGCTGTAATAGCATCTGTCCTGAGACTGCTCCTGCTTGCTGTCATTTTGTCAGATAGAATCTTTGAAGAAACACTACTGATAGTTCTGCTACCATGAAAGATTTATCCATACAAAGATTTTGTCTATGCAGTTAAAGTTCAAAACTATTTTCTTGACTGCTATGAAGTCTTACTATATTTCTGTTTTCTTGTTAAGAAAGAACTGAGGCTGGGCTCGATGGCTCACACCTGTAATTCCAGTACTTTGGGAGGCCAAGGCAGGTGTATCACCTGAAGTCAGGAGTTCAAGACCAGCCTGGCCAACATGATGAAACCCTGTCTCTGCTAAAAATACAAACAAAAATTTTTAAAATATTAGCTTGGCATGCTGGCAGGTGCCTGTAATCCCAGCTACTTGGGAGGCTGAGGCAGGAGAATCACTTGAACCTGGGAAGCAGAGGTTGCAGTGAGCGGAGATCACTCCATTGCACTCCAGCCTGGGCAGCAAGAACAAAACTCAGTCTCAAAACAAAAAAGGGGAAGGAAAGAACTGAATATGTTAATAATTAGTTGTGAAATATGTGTATCTTCTTGTACTCCTTGCAAGATTTAGATCAAGAGACTCATTTCTTTTCAAAAATAAATAAACACCATTTGAAGGGACTATCCAGGATGAATATGTCTATTTCTTCAAAGCAACAGAAAAGTTTATTTCTTGCAGTTGACATGGCCATCCTTTGAGACCAACCCTAGAAAATATAAATAACTTAGCCAAGATTGGGGCTTATTAGAACTCCCAATTTTCTCTAGGAGAGAGTTGATTTCCTGAGCATTTTCATATTAAGATAAATCAAATATTGATAGTAATATTGGTGCAAAAGTATGCTCAATGATTGACTGAAAGTAGAAGTATGTCAGACAGAATTCCAGCACCTTTCTATAGAAATGGCCTACATTGGAATTATGATTTTAGACCTGGATCTCCCAAATGTCCAGAAGATGTGGGAAAATAAAACAAAAAAATTGAAGAAAATTAAAAGCTTGATGAAAGGAAAGAAGAAAAAATGTTTTATTATATTGCTGTTAGCAAGGCATAGAGGTTTAAAATGGCTAAAAACTCTCTATGTCTATTTCTAGAGACATAAGGTAGAAATAAATAAATTAGTTATCTCAGTTCAGACAGCTGTAAGAACAGTTAATCTGAAGGTGAGAAGCAGATCCATTAGGTTAGACATTTTAATTACAACAGTGATCCTTATATTTTAAGATGCATTAGATTCACCTAGCGGGCTTGTTAAAACACAGATGACTGGTCCCCACCCTCAGAGTTTCTGATTCAGCCAATTTAGAATGAGGCTTGAAATGTGCATTTCCTTCAAGTTTCTAGGTGATGTTGATGGTACTGGTCTGGGATTGCACATTACGACCATTATAATACAACAGAGTTACTTAAGGGAAGATTTCCCCCCTTTGAAATTGTGTTGTGATTGTTCACCATCTGGAAGAGAAAGATGATGCTTATAGAATTCCCACATCTCTGGCATGACACCAAATTGCACTCATGAAAAGACAAACAGAGCAGAATTTATTCTGATATTTAATCTGTGACTCTACATAAGACCAAACACCCAGAAATTGCAAAGTTTCAAGCAATTTAAACATCTGGATTTTGGGTTGATTTTTACATTTTAACCTAATCTAATACTTTCGGTTCAATGAAACTCAATCTCTCCTTTATGTAGCAATTTCCAGATTAAGAAGGCACCTCCCACGATGGACCCATCTACAGCTATTTTTTTCCAGAATGCAACAGCTATGCTACATATCTCTTGGTTGCATTTTTCTCAGTTGCATTTCTGATGCATCTACTAGTTACCATTTCATTTGTCATTCAACTAATCTCTATGTCTTTCAATTTTCTCAGCAAGAAATCCATGAAGCCACTTAATAAGTTGTTTTGCCTGCAATTACTCCATCATGGTTACAACTCTTAAGAAAAGGTATCTCATGAGCATGTACAATAATATTATGTAGCAACACACTATTTGGATACAGCCATAGAACTACCGGTATATCCAATTTACCAAGATTTATCTAAACAGTTTTATCTGAAGAAACAGTTTCACTTATTAAGTCATATACAGAGCACACAATAGAAATAAGATAGAAAAAATGTTTTAAATGAATCATATGTGTGTATACTCACATTAATTTTTTATTCTTCTATCTTAGTCTCTACGTAACCTCTTACTTGAAAAAAGAAGAAAATACACAAATTCTAGTCTTAGTCAATGGGACATGTTGTTCAAGTAATGTTAAAAGCAACAGATTTTCAGTACCAAAACTGATTTGTTTGAGCCACTGTATTTTTTGTTTTGCTTTTTTATAAATTTAAGGTTTGATTTCTTGAAATTCAAAATCAAATGAAATACACATACAGATGGTATCTACAGTCATTTTTTACATTATTGTACAACACTAATGTACACTAGTACATTTTGCACGAGACATTTTTTATCAAATAAACAACTTTTAAAGACTCCAATTTTTTCTCATTTAGAAGGCTGATGTGGTGCTTCAAAGACAAGTCATTTCTTAGGTAGTGCCACAAATGCATGAAAACTATTAGCTCTGAAAGCATCTTTGAGATAAAAGCTTCCTGTTGTGTTACGCATATTGATAATGAAAAAGAAAACTTCAACAACATTGGGCTAAAATTGGACTCTACAATCTAGTTTAGTTCATGTAAAAGAACACCTATTCAGGCCCGGCGCAGTGGCTCATCCCTGTAATCCCAGCACTTTGGGAGGCCGAGATGGGTGGATCACAAGGGTCAAGAGATCGAGACCATCCTGACCAACATAGTAAAACCCCATCTCTACTAAAAATACAAAAAAAATTAGCTGGGCGTGGTGGCATGCGCCTGTGGGCCCAGCTACTCAGGAGGCTGAGGCTGAAGAATTGCTTAAACCCAGGAGGCGGAAGTTGCAGTGAGCCGAGATTGCACCACTGCACTCCAGCCCCTAGCGATAGAGCAAGACTCCGTCTCAAAAAAAAAAAGGACACCTATTCAGTGAGAAGAAAATAGGCAGACTTCTCTGTGTGTGATATCAAAATGTACAATAATGTGATAAAATACCCACTAAATTATGAGAACCTGTTTGACAGTATGAAGCATCACTGGAGGTGGCTAAAGTATGCTGTGGTCCTGTAAAAATGTTAAATATTTACGAAGCCGTGAGATCTAAGTACAGTAGTACTCGAATTAACTATTAATAATTCATCAAATCTCAATGTACTGAAACCCACATCTGTGATTAATAGGAAGTCCTCTCATTTTCACGAATCCTCAGGATAAGTGGTTACATGTAAAATCCACATAGTAAGTACAAATCTCAGCCCACAGAGTCAGACAGGGTTTGCGTAGCAAACTGGCCAGTGGTTGACATAGAACAAGTGACAGGGGTGTCATCGCAGATGGGACCAAGAGGTAAGGCAGGGAACTAGGGCAGCTCATGTTCGTTGGGTATGAGTCAATCAGTATTTATCTGAACTCTACATTCTGAAACGATTCACATTCTCATGAGGTCCTTAGGTCTCAGGCAAATCAGGGAATATGGCACATTATTTGTTTTAAGGGTTCCTTTAATATTATGTGGTAATTAGAAGCTGCTTTGGGGATAATGATTAGAAAGCTGGTCTACCAACTTGCTAAGAGCCCAACATACAATATCTCTCTGAGTCCCCCTAACTTTACAGGATTGCATATTAGAATGCCCACTCTACTTCTCTGTGGAACAATTCACCCTCTATTGCAGTTAGAAACTGTAAATATCAATCAATGTTCAGGCAAAAAGAAAGGACTCACTTAGATACTTCAAGGGATTAATTCTGGGAACTGGGAACAAAGGTGATGTAACTTGAAGACAAGGGATGGAATGGGAATCACAAAGTTACGTGTAGGAAGGACTCAAAGTACGAAAGTGAGAAGGTGTTCCTCAGAGGTCAGGACATTGCTTCTGAGGACAGCTCTAGGTTGAGAAGCCCACATGCCCTGTTGAGCTGCTGGAGGTTCTGTCTCTGATGCACAGCAGGAGCCATTGGCTGCTGTTGCTGCTGCTGCTGAAGTTACTGAAAGTGTAATTGCTGGAGACACCAATTGCTGCACCGAAGCGGAAGCCATCACTATACACATTGAAGTTGCTGGAGTTTTCTGTAGCCTGTGGTCACTTTTATTTGCCTTCTACTTTTCCTCGTGGAATAGGATAACATCTTACTTCCCCCCTATTTTAATCGCTTAGCTATTGGTAAAACCTAATCATAATCCAGTTTACTTGAAAGACTTGGCTTTCTTTTCTCAGGCTGCTAGCCCCTTGCAATACAAAAGAAAACAGGAAAAATGGAACCGAGTATCCAGAGACCATATGTGGAACAGTCCACCCTTTGTCTACTCAGCATCCACAAGCACACTTCTTTCTACCTCTATTTAACTTCTGAATAGCAACATTTTCAATGACATCATCATGAACTAGTCCTGATAACATTTTTAAAAAATCGTCCTTGTCCAAAAAGAGAGATGGCAGGAAAAAGGCCTATGAGTCACAATATTCTTACCTGAGTAATTTTTCCATTTTTAGTTCTATCAATTGCCTTCATATTCTATAACCTAAAGATTATGTTACAATATTCATCACTATCAATAAGTAGGAGGTAGAGAGAGAAAATATTCGTAAACACATACAAATGTAGGCATCACAAGTGAGGAAATACGCATAAAGGTGAAATCTTCACTTCTCTAAGGGTAAGTGGCTGCAAGGTTGTGATTAATATTAATGTCTGTTTTGTTTCCACTCAATTTGTCTCTTCCCTCAGCCATCCTGTCAGCTGATCAGAATTACTTACCGGATAGCTTGAGCTAAAGCTTCATTTTTGAAGCACCGGGTTATTAAAGGCAACGCCCTTTTTTGATGTGCTATAATTTCTTGTTAACTTTACTACTGGACACTAAAAGGGTTACCAGGCACTCTTGACATAGTCCTCACTTCCCTCATTCTGTAACAGTAAACGCACTTCCTATTGAGGCTTGAGATCGATCATTTCATACAACACTTCTTTTCTTTCCTTTTTTCGCTTGTTGGGTTACTGGCATGAAAATTAAAAATTATTCCAGTATCTGTCGCAACTTTCAGTTCTCTGAAGCCATCATTTTGTCCTGGGTGGAAGCATTCCTTTATGAGAACTAAGACCTCAATCAATACTAGCCAAACTTCAAGCTAAGGTGGGGGGCAAGAATAAATTATGTTTTAATTGAGGCATTAGGATGAAGACAGGAGTCACTCTATTTCTGTACCTTGATTCCTGAACTCAGGTATTCTGAATATGAGAGAGAAAGTATAATGTATTAGTCACTAGTTTAAAGCATACATATACCATATAAGATCAGATCTCAGACCAGGAATGTGTTGCCAGCTGGCCAAGAAGAATTTGCAATAGGCCATTCCACCATCCTAGTAGATGAGATGTTTTTGAATAATGGAGTACGTGGTAAAACCAATGAATCCCTTGGGAATGAATCAATTTTCTTCTTTTTCTATGAAATTTCATTCATTTTTATATTATCCCACATAACATTGCTTTTAATTGAAGAACTTTTTTTCTTCAATTAAAACTTTTTTTTTAAAGTTCTTCAATTAAAAGCAATGTTATGTGGGATAATATAAAAGTGAATGAGGAATTCAGTTAGGATATAAATAAGAGTGCTAAAGGCATGATTTGAGATAAAATCCAAAGCGTTTACTCCAGTGATGATGAATTATTTTTCATTCCGTGATAGATGGGATTGACAGTACCCAACCTGCCAGCAGGTGGTTGGCTGAATCCCCAGGTAATGGTGTCGGAGTGGACGCTCACTGTGGTGTCTGACTAAGCATTCAGCAATGGCAATAGCAAAATCAGCCATGGTGGAAGAAAGACATTTGGAGAACTCTGGATCTACTGGATCATGAGGCCTAAGTAGCAGAATAGCTCGTACCGAACACACTGGCCTTGTTAGCGCCCATCGCTTATTTTGGTGTCTGCTTAAAGGTGGCAGCCTTCCAACGGGTAAAGGACTCAGAGAAGCACATTTAAGTCTATTCTCTAGGACACAAGCAGGCCCAGAAATTATCACGCCACTTTCTTGGTGGTAGGTTGTATACAGTGTCACTTGATCTTCATACAGGAGAACTGGACATACATGTCCTAGGCTATGTGTATTATACTAGACCCCAAGAATACCAGACATATATGCTCTAAACTATGGACTTTCAGGAATCTCACCGAGGTGGCAGACTGAATTTTAATGGGATTTATTTTCTACCTTTGGTAGATAGGTAGGGTGGGGGGGCAGGAGAGAGAGAGAGAGAGAGAGAGAGAGAGAGAGAGAGAGAGAGAGAGAGAGATAGTTCTCACCAAATCATCTAGAGTGTTTGACGTAACCAGTGACCAGCACACCACTATGATGACAAAATAATGAAGATTCCTGTGTTCAGTATTAAGGCAGAAAGAGGAAGTGATACAGTTCTGAGTTAAAGTAGTAAAAGTGTGCTGAGATGTCTGTAAAATGAAAACAAAACTGGTGTTTTTCTAATTAAGATGGGAAAATAATCTGTCAAAACAGTAGTTGCACAGCAGGTAGCAGAAGCTGTGCTGATTTTCTCCAGTAAAAATTCAGTTGATGCTGTTGAAGTCACCACCTGATTCAATTGTCTACCGTCATTATCTACGATGCATTTGGTATTTGTACAAAACAAAGAGAATCTGAGAATAACACCATTCCTGCACCTTTCAATATACTGTGGTTCACCTGGGTATACAGGATTGGTTTGGATTTCTATAGAGAGTGCTTGCTTCAGAGGCTTCCTGGTTCTTCCAACAGCATAGACCCCACTGCATATTTCAGAAAACCACTTGGAGATTCTGCCAGGTCTGAGTGTGTATGTTCCAATTATATATTCTAGATTGTGTTTGAGGACGCAGTTGCATAGACTAAAGCTCCGGACGTCCATAAGCTATCGTTCTTACTGACGGACCACAGTGGCATCTTAGGTCTCAGGAACTAGCGTCAGTGGAGAGCCAGTGTCTAGTAATTTTCACCGATCTGTGTATTTACCTTTCACCAGTAAAAAGCTACCTTGTCAGGTGGCTGCAAGAAGAAGGTTCTGTTACATACCTAGAGCCTTGCCTCAATGTCCTTTTTTGAGAAAACTCATTCTGTTTTCTCCTCTATTAACAGGATCCTGAGTCTGTGAATCAAAGCAGGTCTGGGAATTTGGTTAGGAATTGAGATTTTAAATTACGGTTGCTTTAAGTCAAGTATCTTCACCTGAAAGCAAGTAATTATTTTTCTTTTACTTGTCAAATAAAACATTGGTAGTCTACCCACCTATTTTAGACTATGGGATATTTGATCAGTTAGCTAACACCAAGATCTTTGTAGGTCATATCATCCTGATACTTCTCTGGGGCTGCTGCCCATTTATATAAACATATTCATCTTTCTTCAGTGGTTAATCCCTGCTCTCCAGCCTCAGTCATTCTAGGACCTCATTATCCCCAGTGAAATCAGAGAACCTGTGTCTATGAAGGCATTTCCCATTGGCCTCTCTTCATGAAGAGAACGATTACCATAATACATGACTTTCTTGTATTGCTAGTACATTTTAGACGATCGTGTTTCTCTATGCTTCAGTGAAGCAAGTCTCTGGACCTTTCCAATTAGAAATTTGATAACCAACTCACTCTAAAATTTATATATCCTTAAGGCTTAAGATTCCTGTCTGTACAGGCACCTCAGCTTCATTTAACAGTCTTCAGTTCAGTCATTTGAGCAAACCCTCAGTCTCCCTTCTGGCCCCTTATAGTAGTATGTTCCTTGGTCAGTTCATCCATATCAGCACAATTGGTCATTACACTCCCCCTCCTTGGTTTAAAAACAATTATAACCCATTTGCTAAAAGGAAATGCCCAGGTATACCTGTAACTCTTTTATTGTATATGTGCTTCCTGCTAAGCTGCTGGAGGCACTGCTTCTGAAAAAGAGCCACCCTGGCTGTTGATCCTGGGAACTGTAACATGGCTGGAGCCTTTAATCACCCACAGTCACTAACTTCTTGTAAAATTGTGTAATATTTAGATGAGTATTATTTCTATAATTCCTGCTTCTTTGAATATAATGCAGTTTTCCTGGAAGTCTAATACAAAACAAGGCACAGAAGAAAAGGCTTTGGAAATGATTCAAGGATGCTTGAAATGAAAATTGATTCTCCATAGGGTACAGGGTTAAAATACAGGCTTCATGACATACCTTGTTCAAATTTGGTTTGTCCATTTTTTTTTTTCTTTTTTTGGTTATTGTTTATTTCTCTGTCAAGAGCTAAAAGAGCTGTGTTAAAGCTTTTCACGGTGGTTGGTCCAGTTAGCTTCCCTTTGCGTTTATAGTTTGTTTTTCTGCATGTTTTGATGCTGTTATTAAATCATCATGGTGTGTTACTTAGTCTGTCAATGTAGAATGGCTTCCTTTGCCCCAATTTACTTTTTGCTTTCATGTATTACTTGTTTTGCTTTATATGATTCCTGCTACATGTACTTTCTTTTTCTTGTAGCTTATGTAATTATTCCCATTGTTTATTTTTACTATTTCAATGCAGTTATTGTACAAGAAAGATATAGTTGGATTTGGTTTATTTTTATATTTAACTTTTTTGAGATGGAGTCTTGCTCTGTCACCCAGTCTGGAATGCAATGGCATAATCTCGGCTCACTGCAACCTCCGTTTCCTGGGTTCAAGCAATTCTCCTGCTTCAGCCTCCTGAGTAGCTGGGATTACAGGTGCACAGCACCAAGCCTGGCTAATTTTTGTATTTTTAGTAGAGATACGGTGTCACCATGTTGGTCAGGCTGGTCTCAAACTCCTGACCTCGTGATCCACCTGCCTCAGCCTCGCAAAGTGCTGGGATTACAGGCATGAGGCACCGCGCCTGGTCAGATGTGGTTTATAAACAAAATATGACAGTAGTGGCCTCTTAAGATCAAATTGCTTATTTCCATTAATTGTAATAATTAAAACACTTGAGCAACTACTTTTATTTTACTTAATTTAAAGGAGTAAATTACATACAATATGCCAAATGATCATCATAATCTATATCCTTCCAAATGTTACACAAACAATAATTATCAAATAATATGCCACATATACCATAATATATCAAAAATAAAATGAAAAATCCATTATGTAAAAAAAATTACATTACTATGTAATTACAAGTATGAACAATATCAATGACTGGGAAAAAATCATAGAAAACACAGAAAATAAGAAATAGAAAATAAAATTATTAATAATTCTGCAACCAAGCAATAAGCACTGTTAAGATTGGGATACAGTTTCTGCCATCTGTAGATACTGTTTTGTTCTGCTAAGATCAAGCTATGTACACTCTTGCTTTTTTTCTAGCCATTATTCATGTATCATAAGCATTTTTCACATCATTAAATGTTCCTTCTAAACAATATCTTTAATAGCTAAGCTTATTGTTATGTAATATTTTTTTACTAATAAAAATTATATTATGAACACCTGAGTTCTCCTAGTTAATAAATTTGTAAATGCATTATAGCTAGCTTCTTAGACTCTAGAAATAGTGTTGCTCTGTATAAAACATATTTCCAAAAAAGGGTACTTGCTACATAATGCATGACTCCTTTCCAAAAATATGTATCAACTGATGTTCCACCATACTGAACTTTAGGTTAAAAGTTAAATTTAGTTGCACACTAACTAAAATTGTCAGTGTTTTGTTCACTGTTTTATCTCCCGGGCCCATCCAAATATTTTAAATGAATAATTAAATTATTTCTTTTTTTTTTTTTTTTTTTTTTTTGAGACGGAGTCTCAATCTGTCACCAGGCTGGAGTGCAGCAGCATGATCTAGGCTCACTGAAACCTCCACCTCCCCGGTTCAAGCAATTCTCCTGCCTCAGTCTTCCAAGTAGCTGCGACTACAGACACGCACCACTAAGTCCAGCTACTTTTTTGTATTTTTAATAGAGACAGGATTTGACCTTGTTGGCCAGGATCAATATCCTGACTTTGTGATCTGCCCTCCTCAGCCTCCCAAAGTGTTGGGATTACAGGCATGAGCCACTGTGCTGAGCCTAATTGAATTATTTCTATACAGGCAAAGACGTTAAGACAGACAAGTTTCTGTTCATATCCTTTGCCCATTTTTGAATGGGCTTGTTTTTTTTTTTCTGTAAATCTGTTTGAGTACCTATGCAACTATCTTGCACATTCTGCACATGTACCCCAAAACCTAAAATGCAATAATTAAAAAAAAAATACAAGTTTTAATTCTTTGAAGTTCAGGAAGATATATTTATTTGAAAAATGAATTAAGTGATTTTTCAAAAATCACGTTGCTATTTTTTGAAAGATCCCAAAGTAGAACACAGTTTACGGACTCCAATCTTTACGCTCTTTCTGCAGACACCTAAAGATATGATCAATTTTAATTTTTTTCTAATTGATCTTGTTTCTATGTATCAACAACATTAAGTAGCAGATATTTTAAATATATATTATGTGTATATATTTAATTTGATAAAGTTAAAGTCAAATTTATCATATTCACCAAATGCAGCACACACCTGCCACATATACACACAAATAAAATTGGTCAATGATTAACCGCAAAATAAAAAAAAAAAGAGCTGACATGAATCATTCATCTCTGCATATATGAATGATATTTCTTTCATTTGTATTTTCCCCTGAAGGCATTCTCCAAACCTGATGCAAGGGAAACTAGAAACTAGGCAGAAATCAATAGTGACGTGATGGAGGCTGGGAGTGCCAGAACATCTAAAAGCGAAGAAGAAAAATCCCAGAGGGAAGGAGCCCACAGAGGGGCAGCTCTCAAACATGCATTTAAACACTTACCAAGTTTTTGATGAATCTCTGAGCTGTGCTTGCACGGGTGATGCTGCAAGGAGCCCAGTTAGGGAAGAAATTGTACAAAACTGAAAATGTTGCAAAGATTTCAGCTGCTGCTGGTTACCCATTGCAGGGAAAATATAGTTTGGATTAGAGTTCTCACAAGCTAGAGGGTGTTTGTGAATACACTGGGATTTCCCGTGAACTTCTTAAAGATATATGCCATAGAAGTATAGACTAGATCTAAAGAAAAACATGTTCACCTAGGGTAGGGGCGGAGCTCAAATAACTCACCCCAACACCTGAAACAAAGTTTCTACATATTTAAGGTGTTTTGCCACTAATTTAATTGCCTGCAAGAACAAAACACAATACTCTTCAGAAAAGGATAGAGTTGCTACAATGTGTTGTACACAATGCAGAGTACAAAATAAAAAATTAGTAGACATGCAAAAAATACCCATGAAAACATCACTAATGATTAAGAAACATATTAGTCAAAAAAAGTAGACCCACAAATAGCTAAGCAATTGAAGATAAAAGACGAGGATTGTAAACAACTATGATGAGTGTGCTAAAGATTCTTGAGGAAAAGTTAGACACAAAGGGGGTAAAGTGGGATAATTTAGAAAGTATAAAAAAGATGAAAAAGAAAATCCTAGAAGAGAAGATGTAATACTTCAATTATAAAATTATTTGATATGATTAATAGATTACATAAAACAATAAAAAAATTAAGCCTGAGGAGAAGTTTGCAAAAATTAAACAAATTGAAAGACATAAAAAGGAGATTTTTAGAAGATTAATTAAAGGTTTAATAGTTTGTGGAATTCTAAAATCTCTGTAACTGAAATTCCAGAAGGAAAGTAAAAAATAATTCAGAAAAGTGCATGAAGAAATAACTAGCCAAAATATAAAATTCTATGTTTTTTTAAAAAACAATAATGCATAGACTCAGGAACCTCAATAAAGAGCAAGAAAGACAAACAGGTATATCTAGGCATGTCATAGTCAATTACAGGAAACAAATGATTGATAAATAACAATACCTATAAAGAAGTAGCAGAGACATAGTACATACAGAAGAACACCAAAAAGAATAAGACCTGTCTTCTCATTGTAAAAGTTGTAGATCACCAGTGGAAAACATCTTAAACATGCTAAACAATTCTACTAACTAGAAGTTTATACCCAAAATAAGTGTCTATACCAAGTTCTTCTTTTGCCATGACAAAAAACACCATCTATAAGCTTTCTCTCCTACTGGTTACAATTAAAAGCCCTAAACAAAATATAAACTACAAAATCAACTACCTAAGTATTCTAAAATGTGAACAAAAGTAGGTAGCTTGTGAAGAAAAGTCCAAATTAAGAAAATCCACCCATATGACATGGAGGTAGTGGGGATGGCTTCTATTATTTTTTAGACAGTTGCATAGGAAAGCAGTGGCACAGTTGTTGCCACTATTATTAGTTATTGAAGCTAACAACTCAATAAAAATGCTGTACATCTGACCTGAGGTATCCGAAAAGGAGCTCCACACAGGGTAGGGTGTGTATGGGAATTCTAGAGAGAAAAGAACTGAAAAAGGAGATTTCCTAACTCTATATATGCACCTTCACAAGTCTCAGGCTTACCCTTTAGCTATGTGTGAATGAAACTGACCCAAAACAGTATAACAATGGTGTTGAAAACTGAACTTAGACTTAAATCATGGCCCAAGTCTCAGACTAACTCCCGAATGGCACATGTGTGTAATAGAGGCACATAGCCTAAGCTTTGAAAACTTAACTGATATTCGAACCATCACCCACAGAAGGCAAGCTGAACATGTGATTTTAACTAGACTGAGCACTTGCTAAATCACATAACAATAAAAGCAATATTTTCCAGAAGATCATAACGAGCCCTATAGTTTACACAAAATAATGTTCAAAATGTCCAGCATCCAATTCTAAATTATTTGACATAAAAAGAGCCAGGAAATCTGACCAATTTTCAAAGGAAACAGCACTCTGAGTAAAGAGCCAGATGTTGAAATTTTTCAGAGTTCAAAACAGCTAATATAGCATGTTTTATAAAGTAAAGCTGAGTACACATTAAATAAATAAAAGACAAGTTCTCAGTAGGAAAATAGAAACAAAGTTTTTAAATTTGAAGTTTTAGAATTGAAATACAATACCTAAAATTAAAAGGCCCATGGATGATCTCAATAACAAAATGGAGATAAAAGATGAAAGAGTCGATTAAGTTAAAAATAGATCAGTAAGAAATTTATATGATCATCTTAATAGATGCAGGAAAGCATTTGGGAAAATTAAGGTCCCATTTAAACTTTTGGCGACAAAAACGAGAGGAGCTCTTCTTCAATCTGATGAAGATATCTGTTAAAACAACAACACCCGAAGCTGACTTCATTCTGAATTGTTAAATATTGAACTTGTACCTCCCACACATCAGGAAAATTCAAGAATGTTCACTCTCACCACTATTATTCAACATTGTACAGGATGTCCTAACAATCCAGAAGGCAACACATAAATACACACATCCATACATGTGTACATACATGCTGGAAAGAAAGAAGTAAACCTCCATGTATTTAAAGATAATATAATTATTAAAAAGAAAATTCTAATGCATATACAAAAATCTACTTGAAAATATAAGATAATTTAGCAGTCATAGGATGTAAGTTCCAATTTTTAACAATCAATTGTATTTCTAAATGTTAGCAACAAGCAACTTGGAAATGAAGTTAAGAGGGCATTTAAAATAGTATCAAAAACATAATTATATTCAAAATAAATTTAATGATATGTGCAAAACTTCCACACTTAAATGTATAAAACATGTCAAAAATATAAAATATTACTAAAAAGACACATTCACAAAACAGAGAGCTATGTCTGAAATTTGAAGACTCAATTTTAAGATGTTAGTACTTTCTCAAATTATTTATACATTCCATGAAATCACAGTCAAATGCCAAACAGACATTTTGCAAAAATTTAAAATATAATTCTCATATTTATATGGAAAGATAGAATAGCTATAATAGCCAATGCAATTTTTAAAATCACTGTGTCGGAAGTCTTTTACTAGCTGGTTTCACAACTTATCATAAAGCTATTGCAATCAGGACAACGTGCTCTTGGCATAACAATAGACAAAGAGGCGAATGAAATCCATAAATAGATCCACATTTATATAGTAAATGGATTTTTTCAGCAAAGGTACTGAAGTAATTCAATATGTAATGAATAATGTTCTCAACAAATGATGCTAGAAGAACTGGAGGATCATATAAGAAAAACTGAATGTCAATTCTACCCCCACTAAAATTAATTTGCTATGGATCACAAACCTAAATGCAAAACTTCTAGAGAAAATGAAGGAATGTGTATATGACCTTGGTTTAAGGAAATACTTCTTACATAGTAGTCAAAGGATTAACAATAAAATTTAAAAATCAATAAAATGGACTTTACCAATAAATGTAGAACTTCTATTCTTCAAAAGATACTATTAAGAAAATAAAAATTTAATCTATAGCCTGGAAGAAAAATATTATATATTATACTATGACTCAGAAATAAAACAAATAGGCAAAAGGTGTGAACAGAATTTTGAAACAAGAAGAGATGGTAGTGACCAATAAATCGAAAATATATTCAACTTAATTAGTTATCAAAGGAATTAACCCACTGTGAAATGTCACACTAGGGAGGACTGGAATTAAAAGGTCTGATAATGCTAGGTGTTGGCAAGAATGAAGGGCAAATGGAACTCTCCTACACTGCTAATAAGGATATAAAATCATGCACTTTGCAAAACAGTTTGACAGTGTCTTATACAGCTAAATAAAATATTTGTGATTTAGAAATTCTATTCCTACATTTTTACCTAAGATAAAGATACGTATCACAAAATAATTGCGTAAGTATGTCCATTGTAGATTTCTTCATGATAGACCAAAACTGGAAACAATCCACATTTCCATCAATAGGTGAATGAACAAATCGTGATATATTCATACAAGTACATTCAGCAATAACAATGATGCAACAATATAAGTGAACCTTAAAAAGAAATCTTGTTTTCTAGGATCTAAATAAAATATAATCTTGTTTCATAGAATCTAGAAAAAAAAACATAATTTTGAGTGAAAAAGCTCAGCATACAAGAAAATATTATATTATTTCAGTTATGTTACATTATTCCATTTGTATGAAGTTCCAAAATGGGCAAAACTAACCTGTAATGATATGACTTAAAAGTGACATTGCCTTTGAGCTGCATACGAGGGGTTCGACTTCAAAAGGGAAAGCGTTTCTGTGATGTTAGAAATATATATATATACACACACATACATGCATATAACAAAATATATACATTTGTTATTTTATACATATAATAAAATGTAATTATATAGTTTATATATAAATGTTTTTATTACAAAGATGTATATACCTATCAAAACCCATTGAACTCTATAATTAAAATGGATACTGTAAATGTATATGTTATACATTGTATCTATAAATTATATATGCAAGCAGAATTTAATTATTAATTGGCATTTACATGTTATAACCAGGCATTTGCAACTCATGGAAATGAATTAAATCTCATTCAATCTCACAATAGTTACGCTGTGGTGTTTAATCTTAAACTACACTATGCACTAATTTCTGGAAATTTATGTGGTTGCCTTGCAAAGTACTACCTTATAGGTTGTGGTTGTGGAGAGACTAAATGAGATAATGTATGTAAAGTACATATATTTAGGGCTTATCTGAGTAACTGATAGCTCCTTTGAAACAAAGTCTGAAAAAAGGTAGTGAGGACTGTGGCTATCCATGGGTGGATACACGTGCTGCTGAGAGGCATGTGTAACTTTAAGCCTTGTTGTGCTATTTACAGGTGCTCTTGGTGCAGTCCGGGAACTGAAAGACTTGCAATCTCAAGACTTATTTCCTCCTCTGTACGCAGAGTCTATCATCTTTCTCACAGTGGGGCAACATGAGGCAGTCACACTGTTCCATCTCTCGTTCCTGTGCTTTACATCAGGGGCACCCACACAAACCATGACACACTCAGGGAGAATCAGAAAACACTACTCTGATTTACTTCTACTGGGGACTTTCCAGGCAGAATTTTGGCTTCCATTATGTTAAGTGACACTAAGAAAAAAAAATAGGATTCATTTTTTATTCATTTTCTAGTAGAGAACTAGATCCTGGGTTAATCTTCCTAAAATATCAGTTTTGCATGGGTAAGGCGGCAGCTCACTAAAGGGTCTTAATTCATCTGAATTCACTTTGTGATCCTATTAAATGAAAATCATTCTATAATCTTTCATCTAAAATTATATTGCACAAAACTTAGTGTGATTATGAAAAATATCCATTTGCCTTTTTTTATTATTCATGGAAAAATAGGTTCTCTGATACATATATTTCAAAAGACATAAGAATGTATCCAAAAGCAGAGTTTTCAATAAAGATAGCCAAAACAATATGGCCATCAGGGAGAATGGAGATTTTCATTTGTTTTATTTTTATTTTGGGATTTTTAGGTTTTTCTGCCCAGGAGCAGTGTCAGCACTGGATATAGTGTGCTTGTCAGGTTTTATGAAAGAAAATGAGAAAAGGATTAATTGGTCTTTATGGGTTTAGGGTAATCTCCCTGATTCTAGTAAATTTATTCAAATTGGAAACAACCTTAGCCATTTATTCCTTTTCAGAAAGCAAGAGACAGTTCTTTAGTTTACCCCGACAGAAAGGAGAGCTTTATCTTATCATAAAACTGACAGTTACCTTTTGCTCACTGAGTTAATTTTATACTATGAAGTGAAAGTAGTCCAACAATTCACTAAGTGATGAGTAGAGAGGTCTTGGTATCCCAGATTAGTAGTCAAAACACTTCAGAAATAAAATTCTGCCTATCCTGAGTAGGCTGACATATTGTAATTCCTGTGTGTTAAAGTCTGTTACCTAATAACAATATAGTCTGCAATTACTGACTCCTGAGAAATAGTGGGCTCTTTCCTCTTCCTCTGTAACACACTGTTCAATTCTTATCTTCCAGACTTAATGCAATCCCTTAATTTCACTCTGTTCAATCTTTTAATCTTCTCATCAACTTAATTTTATCCCATGCATATGCCGTTGCCTACAAATTATTTTCATGTCTTTGTTTTCCTCTTATCATATTAAATTATAAATTGGCCGGGCGCGGTGGCTCACGCCTGTAATCCCAGCACTTTGGGAGGCCGAGGCGGGTGGATCATGAAGTCAAGAGATCGAGACCATCCTGGTCAACAAGGTGAAAAACCCATTTCAACTAAAAATACAAAAATTAGCTAGGCATGGTGGTGCATGCCTGTAGTCCCAGCTACTCGGGAGGCTGAGGCAGGAGAATTGCTTGAACCCAGGAGGCGAAGGTTGCGGTGAGCTGAGATCGTGCCATTGCACTCCAGTCTGGGTAACAAGAGAGAAGCTCCATCTATATATATATATATATTTGGGGAACACTGTCACATGAATCTCATTGGATTACTGTGAGAATTTAATGAGATAATGCCAAAAAAGTGCATAGCACATTGGTTGGCAGATATATATATATATATATAAAGTGCATATATATGTATATATATATATATATGGATATATATATATGTATATATATATATGTACATATATATATGTGTATATATATATATATGTACATATATATATGTGTATATATATACATATATATATATCCATATATATATATATATATATATATATATATATATATATATATTTGGGGAACACTGTCACATGAATCTCATTGGATTACTGTGAGAATTTAATGAGATAATGCCAAAAAAGTGCATAGCACATTGGTTGGCAGATATATATATATATATAAAGTGCATATATATGTATATATATATATATATGTATATATATATATGTATATATATATGTATATATATATGTACATATATATATATATATATATACATATATATATATATATTTGGGGAACACTGTCACATGAATCTCATTGGATTACTGTGAGAATTTAATGAGATAATGCCAAAAAAGTGCATAGCACATTGGTTGGCAGATATTACTCAATGAATGTAAACTATTGTGTGTGATAAATTCCTTGTGCAGAGGGTCTTTAGCTTTAAAACTCTATCTATGGTAATTAGTACTGATACATGTGATCGCTGCCTAAATAAATTCTGTCCAATAATTTAATGAGAATGATTTATTTATTGAGGGCCTTGCTCTGTCACCCAGTCTAGAGTGTAATGGTGCTATCATAGTTCACTGCAGCCTCCTGGGCTCAAGTGGTCCTCCTGCCTCAGCCTCATGAGTAGCTGGAACTACAGGCACACACCACCATGCTTGGCTAATTTATTTTATTTTGTTTTCTTGTGTAGACAGTCTCACTTTGTTGCCCAGGCTGGCCTTGATCTCCTGGCCTCAGATGATCCTTTCCTGTTGGCCTCCCAAATTGCTGAGATTGTAAGTGTGAGCCAAGGTGCCTAGCCAAGAATGAGTTAAACTGTGAACACGTGATGGTTTTTATTGGTACCTCCTTTTCTAAAGCTATAATTCTTTTTTCACCTAAAAAGGCTCTGGGTTCTTAAGTGATACTTTTTGAAAACTTTTTTTCCTATTGGTGGGGTTAGGGGGTTACCAATGAGCAAACGCATCAAGTAGAAAAATAAACAAAACATCAGGGCAAACTAAGCAATGAGTCATCTGGATGAACAGCAATGCCATTAACTCTGGGAAACAGTTTTATTTGTAACCATACATTTCTTTCTGTTCTTAATAACTATTCAATGAACAATAAGTGACACCAAAAATGAAATTTTAAATGTTAAGAGACTTGTATTATCACTGAAAGATAAACAGGTACATCCAGACAATGGAATATTATTTAGTAAATTAAAAAAAACAGCTATCAAGCCAAGAAAAGACATGATGAAAATGTAAATACATTATTACTCATTGAAAGATGCTACATCCCATATGATTCCAACTATATGACCTTGGAAAAGGCAAAACTATGGAGACAGAGGAAAGACCAGTGATTACCAGGGTTGGAGTCAGGGAGGGATGAATAGGAAGAACACAGAGATTTTCAGAGCAGCACAATCTTCCCTGTATGATCCTATATTGGTGGCTATATGCCATTATACATTTGTCCAAACCCATAGAGTGTACACCACCAAGAGAGAAGCCTAGTGTAAACTGGAGACTCTGAGTGGTAATGATGTGTCAATGTAGGGGCATCATTTTGTAACAGATGTACCCCTCTGGTGGAAGATGTCGGTAATGGAGGAGGATATGCAAGTGGCAGGTGGAGGTGGGGGAGTATATTTTGCCAGGAACCTGAAAGTACCTAAAAAAAAAATAGAATAAAAAGCATAGAATGTCTGTATGTTTGAGACATTCTTTACATAATCTGAGCCTGGTCAGCATTTTCCCTTGTAACATATAGAAGTGTAAAATCAGTAAAACTGACAGAACAAATATTTTGATAAAGTGTATGTATTACTCTTTTTTGTCCCACATTTTCTGTGTTCAAATACAAAATATTTGAGGAAGGTAATGACCTCTTTCAATCATCTGTCCTTATTGCAAAAGCCCATTACCTTAATAGGAATCTTTAAAAATTGCTTAGGCCATAGATTCTTTTTTGGCATACCAGTAATATGCCATAGTACTTCACTATGCTGGATTTCTTAAGCATTCTTTTTTCTATCTCAAAGCTGTTTTTCTTTTCTCTAACTTCAGAGTGGCCAAGTGGCTCCTTTGACTCTGACTAAGAGACCTATTTCAACATACTATATTTTCCACACAAACAATTGCTTTGATTGAAGAGGCATCAATCACTCTGATTATAAGAAGTTCTTGTGGAAACACTGAGAGAACTTTAGAGATTTTTTAAAACCACTCTAAGAAGTTGTACCTAACAGGTACCTAGCTGATGTTTCTCAGTACCTCCAAATATAAATATAGGACTTTCGCAGAGGTGACTGGAGCTGCATTTTACTGTTGAGCGATAATATCAAATTATCACTGTCCAACTATTTTACTGTGGTTTCAATGATTTATTCTTAAGACAATTTTTTAAAAACCTGTCATTAAAATCTCACATAAATCTTATTATTACTTGGATGTTTTTGGAGTATACTTTGGCCTCTGTGTCCTCTATTAGAATATTTCAACGTTTGTTTATTTAGTAAAAACCTAAAGTCACGTTATTCTTTCTATGACATTGGATAATATTGTTAAAGCTGCCTCTGTACTTACATCCTTAACCTAACATAGTGTGTAAACAAACTGCAATCTAAATTAAGAGTATATTTTGTAACATGTGGCCAAGTCTCAGCCAATCATAGTAGCTAAGCTTAAGCCAATCATAGGCTGTTAACCGGTCATACCACGTGCCAATGTGGCAAATGCTGAACCAAGCTGCAAATAATGAAGCTATTTCTGTATTTCATTTCTGTTTTCTGACAATTAATATTCCTTGTCCCTGTAAAGTGAAGCTCTGTGAACACTGTTAAAAGCCAGACCTTAGACAAATTAAATTTAACAGAGTTTGAGCAAAGGCGGCTTCATGAATCAGGCAGCCTCCTGAGCCAGAATGGACTCAGAGAGAGACTCCAGAGCAGCCACATGGTGGAAGAACATTTATGAACCCAGGATGGCTACGAAGGGCAGGGCCTGACTGAGTCCTGGGTTTATATGCCAGGTGTAGAGCTCAGGGCAGAACACAGCTGTGAAGATGCCTGGAGGATCCAACTGCTCTCAGAAAAATCAGGAGGCAAAGCTGGGGCAAGGAAGAAGGGCCATATTAGGCTTGATTTTGCTTTGTAACTGCTGGTCTAGACACTGAGAACATGTCTCCAGGCCTCACCATGGCCCCCTATTCAGATTCCTAAATCCAGAGGCTCCAAGACAAAAACATAGCTCACAGTCAAAACAAGCAAGTATCTGACTATATTTAACTGATAATTTTGAAGCCATTCCTATTTTACCAACCACTTTAAAACCAGCGATATTTACCAAGTATTATTACATATACATATCACATGCAAGTACAAAAACACACAGAGAGAAACAGACGTTAGAGTATTCATTAAGGTTTATTTGCAGTCTTTTAAATAGTTTTTATTTACCCATTCAGATTATTAATCTTCCAATTTCCTGCTTCATAGCCCTAAGCAATTGCTAACCAGGTAAAACTTTTGCATTTCTAAAGGGACAACTGTGTGTGTGTGTGTGTGTGTGTGTGTGTGTGTGTGTGTGTGTGTGTGTGTGTGTGTGTGAATGTGTTCTCTCTCTGGGTTCATAAAGGGGCATAGTTTCAAGGGCAAGAACTTCCCAGCACCATGCCCCCCTCCCGTCTCTCTCCATCTGGGAGATTTAAGGGTCTCTGAAAGGGTCAAAAGTCAATCATTCCAGCAGAAGTTTAAAGGAACTCTCCTCACTGGCCAGGGGTGATTGGAGAGGGAGGGAATTCCTCCCAGGTTTAAAGTCCCCCTCTTCCACACCCCCTTGGGACTCCATGTTTGGACCCCCTTCCATGAACACTCCCTTCGTGGAAGCTGTCTTTCTCTCGCCTGGATTTCCCCTCTGGGGTTCCCTTCTGCACACTCTCTCTCTCATGGAAGCTTTCTCTCTTCCTCTACCTAAATAAATCACTTTTCTGCAAAAACTTTTCGAGTCTGGTATTTACAAGCACACTGCAGTATGGTCTCCTCTCCCATTCTTGAGAGAGTGATAAACCAAGAACCTGGAGAAACATCCTCTCATGGGAGCTGAGGGCTGCCCTGAACCCCAACATATATACATATATATGCTTTTTTTGTTTCACCTAACAGTTGAAACAAATATATATATATGTGTGTGTGTATACGCACACACATACACACAAAACAAATATATATATATATATATATATACACATATATATCTGAGACAGAATCTCACCCTATTGCCCAGGCTGGAGTGCAGTGGTGTGATCTTGGCTGACTGAACCTCCACCTCTGGGGTTCAAACGATTCTCCTGCCTCAGCCTCCTGAGTAGCTGGGACTAGAGGTGTGTGCCATCACACCTGGCTCACTTTTGTATTTTTAGTAGTGACAGTGTTTTACTAGGTTGGCCAGGCTGGTCTTGAACTTCTAACATTGTGATCTACCCACCTCGGTTTCCCAAAGTTCTGGGATTACAGGTGTGAGCCACCACATCTAGCCAGAAAAATATATTTTATAAGCACAGAGCTAAGACTTTAGTCCTAAGTACTGCTCAAACCAAGGAAAAAAAATGGTATAAGTAAAAGTTCAGTTAAGACAAGACAGCCAGAAAAGCACCTTAAACAAAGGCATGACTTAGGTAATTTAAAACAGCAGTAAGAGTTTCTAAGGTTTACAGGTAGTCTCCTTACACATGGAGATCTTTTTATTGTTGTAAAGTTCTTTTATAAAAGTACTTCAAAATAGCCAGTTAAATTCCAGAAAAACATCTTTTTTTCTTTTTTTTTTATTGCATTTTAAGTTTTGGGGTACATATGAAGAACATGCAAGATAGTTGCATAGGTACACACGTGGCAGTGTGATTTGCTGCCTTCTTCCCCTTCACCTATATCTGGCATTTCTCCCCATGCTATCTCTCCCCAACTCCCCACCCCCTGCTGTCCCTCCCCTATTCCCCCAACAGACCCCAGTGTATAGTGCTCCCCTCCCTGTGTCCATGTGTTCTCATTGTTCAACACCCACCTATGAGTGAGAACATGTGGTATTTCATTTTCTGTTCTTTTGTCAGTTTGCTGAGAATGATGGTCTCCAGGTTCATCCATTTCCCTACAAAGGACATGAACTCGTCATTTTTTATGACTGCATAATATTCCATTGTGTATATATGCCACATTTTCTCTGTCCAGTTTATCATCGATGGGCATTTGGGTTGTGGGCAAAGGATATGAACACACACTTTACCAAAGAAGGCCAACAAACATATGAAAAATGCTCATCATCACTGGTCATTAGAAAAATGCAAATCAAAACTACATTGAGATACCATCTCACACCAATTAGAATGGCGATCATTAAAAAATCTGGAGACAACAGATGCTGGAGAGGATGTGGAGAAACAGGAACACTTTTACACTACTGGTGGGAGTGTAAATTAGTTCAACCATTGTGGAAGACAGTGTGGCAATTCCTCAAGGACCTAGAAATAGGAATTCCATTTGACCCAGCAATCCCATTACTGGGTATATATCCAAACAATTATAAATCATTCTGCTATAAGGACACATGCACACAAATGTTCATTGCAGCACTGTTTACAATAGCAAAGACCTGGAAGACATCCTTTTTAAAAGGTATTTAACCTAATTGGTGTTTCTTAGCTAAAATGACTGGGTTCAGAGAGGAGTCCATTAAGAAGTAGGACAAAGAAAGTTTTTTTTTTTTTAATGTGTGGATTCAGCATAGGTAGATCTGAAAAGTAAGCAAACCCACTCTACCTGAGGGCCTACCTTTTATAAACCACTTTATCTAGGATGGCTTTCTTTCACCTTTGGGGCATGAGAGTAATTAAGCCAGATGATTATCAGATTTAATTTTTCTTCTCAGGCACTTAAGCTTTTTATAATTTTTCTTCTCAGTTAGGCACTTAAGCTTTTTATTTGCCTTTTATAAAAAGTCTTAAAAACAATAAAAACACTGAGATCTTTTAAGAATCTTCTGCGTATCAATAGACATTTCTAGATGAGACTAATTCAGGAATCCTCATTTTCAAATCCACTTCTTTAAGGGCAGTGGTGTTGGTTTGGATTGTTTCATTGCAATTTTAAGTTCTCTTTAGTAAGATTTTGCTATTTCTGTAAGTGTTTGCTGCTTCTGGGATACTTACACATGTAAATGTAGGCATAACTGGACGGTGGATTATTCAGTTCTTGAGAAGGGATCCCACTTTTACCTTGAATTTAGGCTTTGTCTCTGATTTTCTTAATCACCTTAGCCAATGATTTTTCCCTGCCCAAGCGTGCAAGAAAAAAATAAATGGGGTAGAACAAAAACAACTCTGCAAATTTCCGAAGTCAAAACTTACAACCCGGCAATGTTGCCATTTACTACAGGTTCTGTCTGATTCAGTCAGACATCGGAGGCTGCTAACTGGATATAACCCAGTTAATTATCAAATCCAATCTGATTCTGCTCCTACTTCGGTCTCGGTAATGACTTCCAAAGCCAGTTTCGATCAGAAATTTGATTAGACAAACCCAGAGGGCTCAAAACTCAAATGTATGGAGCTTTGAAATCTGAGAGAGAACTGATCATGACCTGCAGTTGCTGTGAGAGAGCAGTGGACACCGTGGCCCAGCAGGTACCTTGCTTGATCACGCAGTGCTCCTGGGGCTTGCTGGAAGCTCTACTTTGGATTCCACTTCTGACATCATCCATTAAAAGAAAAACCATAGACAAATTAATTTTAACAGAGTTTGATTGAACAAAGAAAAATTAGCAAATCAGACAGCTTCCTGAGCCACAGTAGACTCAGAGAGACTCCACCTAGGGCAGCTGTTATAGGACTTTTCCTTCAACTAAAATTGGGGGTTCTTATCCATCCCACAGACATGAAAATTTAGGCTTGCAGGCAGTTTGGAGGGTAAGTAAATGTTGAGTTTGACCAGCAAACTTGACTGAGCAGCAGATGAAAAACATTCACTGACACAGGCTTGCCGATCAGCGTGGCCAGGAGACCTCTGACAGAGTCAGCAGCAGCCCCCATAAACCAGTGATGTTCACATTTATTTAGTACAGATTAAATGACAAAGGTCTCAAGTAAACACCATTAGAGGGTAATTAACATTGCTGACCCCCTGAGTAGAGAGCAGTAATGCACCCACAGATGATCAAAGGTTGGTCTTAGGACCACATGAGAAAACAAGCTATTTAGATAAACTCCACTACATTCCTTCATATCTACTCCTAGCTATTAGCTCAAGGTAGAGGATTAAGCTGCCTCCAGCCATAACCTCTTTCCCAAGACTTTTGCAAAACCTTCTGGCCTTCTGGGAAGGTTTCATTTTCTATAATTTCTCCCACCATTCTCACCAATCTCTTACAGGTAAAGCAGGATATTTTGGGTGAAAAGGAAGAAAAGGGGGAAACAGGGACTCTCAGAAGGCCAGAGTCCCTGCTATAGCATGCATCCCTCCCACTGCTTGAATCCCAGGTTCCACACAAGACAAGGAGGGGCCATGCTTCTGTCCCCAAGGCTCCATTTCAGTGGGCAGGCTGGTTGGAGTTTCTCCAGGGACCCATCACACCTGGCTGTCTAACAAACAGCCATGTCATGAAAGAAGATTTGTGGACAAAGAAAGTGGGGAAGTGATGTACAGAAAATGTAAGTGAGGTACAGAAACAACCAAATTAGTTATATCTTGATGTCTGCCTTATTTGAACATGATTTAAACAGGTGGCTACATTGAATTGGCCGAAACATAGTGATTCACCCAGCAGTAGGTTAGCCTGTTTTCCACACCAAGTTAAATTTTAGTTTACTATGTATGGAGCAGCCTTTAGGCTGAACTTAAAATGTATAAGGACTCTACTTTAGGATAAACTTAATTTAGTAACCTCTTTTGGTCCTGAGTATTGTCTGCTCCAGTGAATCATATTTTGCTCAATTAACCCTTGTTGAATTTGTCTAAGGTTGTTCTTTATACAGTCTGGTGTAAAAAGTGGGCTCTGAAGTGGGCTTCTAGCAACCTCTGAGGGACGCTTAGTGACCAAGCAAAGATATCTGCAGAGCCCATTCTGCCCATCAATTTTTCACAGCAATTGGAGTGGGTGAGCAAGTTCTCTTGGATTTGAGCTCAGTGAATTGGTGTTTTGAGCTCATTGAGTTTATATGAGCAATTCTTAGACTAAACTGAATCCAGGATCAGACTGAAACCGATAATTAGATAAATTGAATCCAGTTAGAGGTCTTTGGTAGGTACTTTTTAAATAATGGGTTTGTTGAAATGTGTGGAATCTACTACCCCAGATAATTTCATGTATAAGAAATATAGACCTGGAAGTTGGGCATTTTTTGAAAAATTGGTTAACCTTATCAGAGACAAATTACAATTAAAATGGCCACATAGGGGAAGTTTTAATTTGGATAAAATTGTTCACTTGCAGGTACACTAGACAAGAAAGAGTTACTGGTAGCAAATTCACACAGGTCTGCAGAAACATCAGTTCATGAGTCTTAGAAGAAGTAATTTGACCAAGGGGCAAAAAACAGTGTGAGAAGCTGAGGCAAATTTTAGAGCAGGAGTCAGGGCTTATTAAAAAGCTTTAGAGTGGAAATGAAAGGAAGTAAAGTACACTTTGAAGAGGGCCAGCCAGACAACTGAAGAGATCCAGTACATTGTGTGACCTTTGACTTGGGTTTCACACTTTGGCATGCTTCTGGGTCTCGTGTTCCTTCTCGCCTGAGTCCTCCCTTGGAGTGGGCTGTCCACATGTGCAGTGGAGGGCCATGTGTGCAGTATGTTTATTGAAATTGTGCACATGCTCACTTGATAGATATTTCCTTTACCAGCCAAGTGTTTAAATGCTGACATTTTGCCTCTTACTGTGCGTGCTTGAGCCCACTCACCCAGCTCCTGAGATCTTATCTGGAAGCTGCTGATCACCAGTTTTAGTTTTTTTCTGTCTATTGGGAGACTGCATTTCCCTGGTACCAACTGCAACCAATTATTATTTTAGAGAGGCAGTTTAACAACAACTGGACCATCATGTGAGTTGTCTGACATTCCTGGTGGAGAGCTGGGGGGCCCCTCCCACCCTTCTCATACCTGAATAGCCACCTACTTTAACAAAAGGATTAAACACCCCATAAAAGAAGTAGGATATACTTTAAAAATTGGTTCACAGAGGCATCTGAAAGATTGAATAAATCAAAAATTGCTTCTCTAAAAGCTACCTTATGGAAGGCAAATAGAAAGCATAAGCTACAACCTGAGGACATTATAAAGAAGGACTGTGCCTTGACTGAATTAACCCTGACTGCTCCTTCTCTATCATTTTTACCTAAACACTCTGAGTCCACTAAACGTTCTTTTTTTTTTAGACGGAGTTTCGCTCTTGTTACCCAGGCTGGAGTGCAATGGCGCGATCTCGGCTCACCGCAACCTCTGCCTCCTGGGTTCAGGCAATTCTCCTGCCTCAGCCTCCTGAGTAGCTGGGATTACAGGCACACACCACCATGCCCAGCTAATTTGTTGTATTTTTAGTAGAGACGGAGTTTCACCATGTTGACCAGGATGGTCTCGATCTCTTGACCTCGTGATCCACCCATCTCGGCCTCCCCAAGTGCTGGGATTACAGGCTTGAGCCACCGCGCCCAGCCTAAACTTTCTGATCCATTTCTTATTCACCCTGAAGGTAGTGAAAAAGAGGAAGTTAGAAAAAAAATTGTCTTACAAAGTCAGACCCTCTAATGAGCCAGGCCTGGCTGTGATAACCACTTTTATTTTATAGTCTAAAACCAAACTTACAGCCATCACAAAATACTTCCCTAATCCAAGGAAAAATTCTCAAAAATTTATAGAATTCAGACTCCTCCTAGAAGTTTATGATCAAAAACTGATATTTACCAATTTGTTAATATGATATTGGGGCCTGGCAAAACTCAAAAATGAATGGCAGCAGTAGAACGGAGAGAGCCTGAGGATGGTAAAGACTTCTATCAAACTTGCTCCAGAGAAGGGCCAGAAGGAGCTGAGAGAAAGCTGAAAACCTTTCAAATCCAAACCCTAAAAATTTTCCACAGAAAATTGGTTCATCGTACAATCTTCAGACAAAAAACTAAAATAAAAATGAAAATAAAGAATTGGTTTCAAATTATAAAGCCTGTTTAGAAATACATTTTCTAAAACATGCTGGGTTCAAAATATAACAAAGGATATTTTCTGTAGAAATCAAATAGCATTAACTGCTCTCTTCATAAACAAAACTTTATTTTTCCCAGCTTACAACCAAAAGACAGTTAAGAAGTGTTCCTAAACTTTCAGGAACCGCAAATACTAGGTCCCAAAGTTTTGCCTAACGGCCTTACCATTATATGAGCTCACTAGAAATACAGTGTCAGAGACTTTATTGTGGAAAAGAGTCATGAGCAGGCTTTTAACCAAATAAAATTGGCCTTAAAATAGCCCCAGCTTAAGGACTTCCAAATTATACAAACCTGTCACTTTGTTCATTAATGAATGAATGTAACATTAGGATTTCTTGTCCGAGAACATGGAGAAAAATGGTTCATCACTTATACTTGCTATTAGACTCAGTACCTAAGGCACATCCTGAAGTTTAAAAGCAATAGCAGCAGTAGCAGATGATTGGTAAAGATTTCATCTTAAATGGTTTTAGAAAATGAACTATTTGCAAGTTCCACATGCTGTAGAAAAATCTATTAAATTCTGGTCAAATTCAGAAATTTTCAGTAAGTAGACTAACATCCTACAAAATTATTCTCCTGTTTTTTTCTATTCTCCAGATACAATGCTGCAATTTACTTAATGCTGATACTCTACTCCCTCTATCAGGCAACCATGAAGACCACAATTGTGTAAGCATAGCACTAAACATTTTGGCCCCTTGTGTTGATTTACAAGGTACTTCACTAGATAATCCTGAGTTAATACTTTTTGTTGATGGATCTTGTGTCAAAAACTCCAAAGGAAAACATTAGACAGATATACTGTTACCACCCAAAATAAGGTAATAGAAAAGGGAGTTTTTCTCCAATTTAATAAGCTCTACCTGCAGAGCTTTTTGCTGTCACTTGACCTTGTCGTATAGCTAAAGATAAATTAGTAACCATTAGTACAGATAGTAGATAAGCTTTTAGAGTAGTCCACAATTTTGTCATGTTTTACAAAGGGAGTTTCTCCCCTGTAGCGGCACCTCCATGATAAACTCCTCCAAATAGATGAACTCCTTTCCGCTATCCTGTTACTATCACAAATCGCCATTATTAAGATTAAAACCTGTATCTGTAAACTTAATCTGAATATAAAGGGAATTCCCTGACAGATTTTTATATGAAATCAGGCAGTACTGAAACCATTAAAATGTATGATTTGAATAAACTCCATAAGACTGATTGAACTCAATTTCTCTATGATGACCTATTTTATAAACAGTGTTATACACCTGATTTGGAAAAAAAAGACAAAATTAGCATCTGAAAGGACATAAATTAAATGTTAAATATGAATTCGCAAAGGGTCTAGACAGCCCACCTGGTCTTTCCTGAGTTGATTTAAGCATCCATTGTTAAAAGCTCTGCACTCCTCAGCTCATCATGGAACACACAAAATAATCCAAATTACTAAAAGTATTGATGGAATGACTTCTAAGATGGCTAAAATGCTTTATAACCAATGTTCGGTTTATCAAACCTATAATCAGAACTTCATGTGGTGTATTTCCACCACCCGCTGCACCATTTGAGCATTCAGATGGACTTTACTCAATTGCCAACCTCACTGCGGTATCAGTATGCCCTTGTAATGCTTTCCGTGTTTTCTGGTTGGATAAAAGAAGCTTTCCCATGTAGGAAAGATGACGCTGTGATGGTAGTGAAGAAGTTATTAGAAAATGTATTTCTCTATGTGGCATCCCTGGAGAAATACTCAGTGACAGAGAAGTCCATTTTACTAGACAAGTTATCAAGTAATTTTAAAAGGTGCTATAGGCTGGGCGCAGTGGGTCACTCCTGTAATCCCAGAATTTTGGGAGACTGAGGTGGGTGGATCACTTGAGGTCAGGAGTTTGAGACCAGCCTGACCAACATGGTAAAACTCTGTCTCTACTAAAAATGTAAAAATTAGCCAGGTATGGTGGTGCAAGCCTGTAATTCCCCACTACTTGGGAGGCTGAGGCATGAGAATCACTTGAACCTAGTAGGTTGAGGTTGCAGTGAGCTGAAATCACAGCATTCCATTCCAGCCTGGGCAACAGAATGAGACTGTGTCTCAAAAACAATAATAAACAAGATGAAAAGGTGTTATAGCTTACAATGGCACTACCATTCCATTGCCATATCAACCTCAGTCTTCTGGAAAGATCAAAAGGACACGTGATATTTTGAAACTGAAATTGGCAAAGCCAGCTGAATTGACTATATCACCTTGGCCAAAAATATTACCATTGGCTTTAATTCCAATCAGGTCCACTCCCACTGGGAAATATAGACTGACCCTCTCATGAAGTTATAACCGGAAGGCCTATGCTTCTATTAATAGAATCTCATTTATCTCTTACTCTCCAAAACTCCACCATGATTAAATACTGCAAGGTTTTAATGCATTATACCAAAGTGTATTTCACCGGGTAAAAGCAGCTTTCTGTCATCCAACAACTGAGGAAAACAAAACTCTTCACAATCTGGAACCTGTACACTGGATCTTCTAGAAATGGCATGAAATATAGAGTGTCCTTGAAAATCACTGGAAGGGAAAATACCAAGTTCTTCTCAACGCACACACTGCAGTAAAATTTCAGGGCCTCAAAATCTTGGTTCCATATCTCATCAGTCAAAAGGTCCCCTTCACAATTTTGGAACTGCACACTTGTTGGAGAACTTAAAGCTAACTAGGAGAGTTTTTCCCCAGAAGCAGATGATACTCTAGACTTGAAAAGCTTTCCCAAGATCCATTCGTAAGGCCAAGACTTCTCTGCCATGATAAAGGCCTCATTCTATTTTCTTTTTTCCTACTTTTCTGCTGTCCTCATCCCTTTTCCTACAGGAAAATTGATGATGCCATAATCTGTGGATGGCTTTAGCTAAGGCTTATGCTCTAGCAAGAAATCATTTTTGCATTTGTAGGTTAATGCGCAGAAATCATAAACCAATCCCACTAATGCCAGTGTGTCTCTCCATGTTCCAGTGAAAGTCACCCTGAAAGCCCAAAGGAAGAGTGTAATAGAAATCCTTGGCATTTCTAGACATCACTGTTGCATGCTTTTCTACTCCCTGGAAATGCTACTCTAACCTTTCTGATTAATAACCTTACTACTACCAAATATAAAAGTAACTATTTGAGTAATGCCTGCAAAAGGTACGTTTCGCTTCCATTCATTGCATACTCAAGACCTTGGAACTATGTATGTGAGTATGAGTAATTGCTTGTATAATGTACCTGGATTAAATTCAGTAAGGTTTCTTTCTACTAAGTATGGTTATGTACATTTCTCTATTTGGGTTTCCCTGGTCACACAGAGAGCATAAATCTATATCCCAAATATGTGTGAGTGAATATGTAATTTTACTTCATTGTTTGTGTCTTCTGCCAAGTTTCTATGAAAATACATTGGTTTATTAATACAGTTTAAATAATATGAATAGTATAACCTATTATCTACGTCTTACATGTTTTATTTGGATAGATGTCTAGAATCATATTCACTAAATGTTCACGCTGGTTATATCCAGATAATGAAATTCTGGTTGATTTTTTTTCTAGTTTTTTTCCTGCTTTCTTCCCATTTGTAAAGATTTATAGTGAATATGCATTTTTGGTATAAAATACTAAAGATTTAAAAAGCAGTAAGTTAATAAAGATTTAAAAAGCAGCAAAATAAAGTTCAAAGAAAGAAGTATGTTTTAGGGAGTGGATAATATAGTACTGCTTATATAAAAGTAGGGAGTACTTAATATATTACAAGAGTAAATATAGAAGTAGTGTCTGTTTTTACAGAATCCCAGAGATTTATGAATATCACAGGAGAAAAGACTTTTTTTACTTTGTAAATGTGGCTATATATTCAAAGCTGGTAGGTAATTTGAATAATTTTCATGCTTTATACAGGATAGTTGTACAGCATTAGAGAAACACTTTTACTGCAAAGGCTTGGCTTTAGGCTACAAATTTAACTTAGTATTTTCTATTCTAAATAAACATATTTACTACCATATTTGCTTTATCCAAATATTGCACTTTCAATCATTCACTAGGATACAATTTTATGTATTACTTAAAATAAATATACGAACATATATTGTGTTGTTTGTATTTAATGACATTTAAATTATGAAACTTTTTTTTACATTTCACATAGTAAAATATTTTAACATTGACAGAGTGGAAATACAGCTTTAAGCAATTAGACAAAAATAACTTTTTTACCACAACATAATGCTATGGTCATATAAGTACCTGAACTGACTTAAAAAGAATATTTTCAGAAATCCTATTGCTTCTTTCATAATCAATCAGAAGTGCTCTAAATATAAATCAGTCATTAGAAAAAGCTGAAAAATCAAATGAAGCACTTTTCAATGAAGAATACTTTTATTTCATGAACCTGGTTTTTGAAGAAATTGCCAGTTGAGAATCCATGAATACTGCATACGAATCTTTCAAAGCAGAGCTTGTATAAGATGTAATAACAACATAAAGTCCAAGTTTTTCCCAAGATAAACATTAGTGCTACTTCTTAAGGATTTTATATTGTTAAATATAAATTTAAAGAATAATTAGAAATCTATTTCCATTCATTTAACAAACTTTCACAGTTGATTGGCAGCCATTTGAAAGTCTCTAGTGTAGAAAAGAGACACATAAGAACATTATCTGTTCCTTCACCTTCAATTTCACCAGCGGCAAATCAACATACATCTATATGCAGACTTACTAGCCCTTGTTTCTAGTGACTCAGAATTATTACTTTCTTCTTAGGCCCCATACGATTGAGGTAATATTAGCATTAAATAATTTCTATATGTAGTTCCAATCGCTAGAATCAGAAACACTAGCTCTATCCTAAATAGTGCTGCTTCTCCCAGTCTCTCTTTATTATGCTACCTCAAAAAATCTATTTCTATTGTAGCTTTAAAAACAATCTCATTTCCATTCCAGCCCCATACTTTCTAAGGATATGTCTTATTTTCAAGACCAACACATGTGAATTATTTCAGTCTCATCATCTAAATATATACAAATCAGCATTTAGCTTTGGTTACTTATCCTGATGACTAAACTTTCACAACCCATGTAATTAGCATGGAATTTAGACTTAAGCAGATCTCTTTGAATCCCAACCCTATTACCTACTAGCTTTGTATTCCTCATTAACTTACTTAACTTCTGTGACACTAACTTTCTTCATTTGTAAAAAGGGGATTGGAAAAAAAAACCTTTCCTGTGATAATTAACAAATGTGAATGTTCAGCATATTTGATATAACTTCTTTTATTTCTGGTTTAATTTTCAGTGAGTGATATTTCTAGGCCTGGTCTCCCTATTCCAGGAATATAATCTACTGTGTCTTGTAGCTCCTTTGACTTTTGATATAACAGAGATTAATTGTGTGAGTATAACAGCTACTAATACTGGGGACGTAAATGTAATTTCATTCATGGGAATCCCTCCTGACTATTCTGCAACCCCTAAGATCTTTTCGGTTACTTTTGTGACATTTTTCATGGGTAGTTTTTGAGCAGGAATGGGTTCTCCCAGATCCCAACCCTGTATCCAGTTTAAATAACAAGTGATTTTATCAGAGGTATCCCTTACCAGTAAAGCACTCTTCCCTCTACTTTTTTTTAAAAAAGATATACTGTAAGAGGGCCAGGCGCGATGGCTCAAGCCTGTAATCCCAGCACTTTGGGAGGCTGAGGCGGGTGGATCGCGAGGTCAAGAGATCGAGACCATCTTGGTCAACATGGTGAAACCCCGTCTCTACTAAAAATACAAAAAAAAAAAAAAAAAAAAAAAATATTAGGTGGGCATGGTGGCACGTGCCTGTAATTTCAGCTACTCAGGAGGCTGAGGCAGGAGAATTGCCTGAACCCAGGAGGTGGAGGTTGCGGTGAGCTGAGATCACGCCATTGCACTCCAGCCTGGGTAACAAGAGCGAAACTCCGTCTCAAAAAAAAAAAAAAAAAAAAAAAAGATTAATTGTAAGAAATGTCTGACTATTATGAAAGTTATTTAGCTACATTCAGGCTTAGAGAGTACTAATTCGGCAACACCTGGATGCCATTTGGGACTTGTATAAAATGAAGAATTACTAAATAGTTAATTTAGGAATAAAGAGGCAGATAAAGAGAGCTTTCTTCAGCTTTGGGGCCCATGTGTTCTGAGCGTTAACATGGCCCCTGGTCCTTGAGGCACTCCTCTGTCCTAACATCATCAACCTCTTCCTGACACCTGTACAGATATCTGAAAGAATTCTGCCTCTGTTAGTGCTTAATGAGAAACTTACTGGGTTGCTCGGAATTTCAAACATTTTATGCCATAAATACTACATTCCTTAAGGTTCTCTTGGATGCAAACTACAGAAATCAATTCAGGCAATCCTAATTTAAAAGAAGGAGGAGGAAGAGTAGAAAAGAAATGTATTTGAAGGAGACTGGAGTATCTCAAAACAGAAAAGAATAAATAACTAAGACTTAGAAAGGGAAAGGATCAAGCTTGCCCTGGGGACTTCAGCACAGAAGTAACAGGCACTTTTGCTCTATAAAATAATCTTTCTTGGATTTGGCTGTGATATGAAGGTTATAAAAAAGGAAAATAAAATAATCTTCCACTGAACTTAGCTTCAATGACTGGTAGTGCCCATTATTCTCTTGTTCCTGTTTCATACTGAGAAGAAAGCATATGCTTGTCCCATTTGGACCAGATGTGTGTCTACAGACTGATTAATAAGAAGAATAGAAAATTATAAGAAAATAAGGAATTGCTGAACAATTACCACAAGAAGTATCTCCCTTACTTACATATGTTTTCAACTCTAAATTCTTTTTCTGCTTCTATTACTTTTATTTCATTTCTTCTCCTTTTCTGCCTGTAAACAAACTAGACATTGTCTGCTAAACATGAATTCTGAATTTAAAAAACAACAACAATTCACAGTTTTCTTTTCTTATGGATGGAAAGTGTTAGTCATTTTTTTCCTAATGCAATGTTTTTAATTTAATATATCAGGAGGCGATATTTGGAAAAGGGTTTGTTGAAGAAACCTCTTGTTTTCCATCATAAACCTTTTCAATTGTGGGGTGAAATGGAATACATTTTGGGGGTGCACTAGAGTCTGCAGCATGGAGGAAGAGCTCTCTTCTCACCTTGCCCCTGGTTGTGTTTGTGCTGACATACCCATTTAACTCAGAAGTAAAGTTAGTTCTAAAGCAGATGATAGTGACTCAAATAGATGCTTCAAAATCTATGGTTCAAGTTAAGAGATATATCTTCTGTCATTGTTGCATATTATTATTACTGTTATACTTTAAGTTCGGGGATACATGTACAAAACGTGCAGGTTTGTCACACAGGTTTTCACGTGCCATGGTGGTTTGCTGCACCCATCAACCCATCATCTACATTAGGTATTTCTCCTAATGCTATTTCTCCCCTAGGGCCCCACCCCCTGACAGGCCCTGGTGTGTGATGTTCCCCTCCCTGTGTCCATGTGTTCTCATTGCTCAACTCCCACTTATGAGTGAGAACATGCGGTGTTTGGTTTTCTGTTCTTACGTTAGTTTGCTGAGAATGATGGTTTCCAGCTTCATCCATGTCCCTACAAAGGACATGAACTCATCATTTTTTATGGCTGCAAAATATTCCATGGTGTATATGTGCTGCATTTTCTTCATCCAGTCTATCTTTATGGGCATTTGGGTTGGTACATCTTTCCTATTGTAAACAGTGCCACAATGAACATACATGTACATGTGTCTTTATGGTAGAATGATTTATAATCCTTTGGGTATATACCCAGTAATAGGATTACTGGGTCAAATGGTATTTCTGGTTCTAGATCCTTGAGGAATCACTACAAAGTCTTCCACAATGGTTGAAATAATTTACACTCCCACCAAGAATGGAAAAGCTTTCCTATTTCTCCACATCCTTTCCAGCATCTGTTGTTTCCTGACCTTTTATTTTATTTTATTTTATTTTGAGATGGAGTTTCACTCTTGTTGCCCAGGCTGGAGTGCAATTTCGCCATCTCAGCTCACCGCAACCTCCACCTCCCAGGTTCAAGTGATTCTCCTGCTTCAGCTTCCTGAGTATCTGGGACTACAGGCACGCGCCACCAGGCCTGGCTAATTTTGTATTTTTAGTAGAGATGGGGTTTCTTCATGTTTGTCAGGCTGGTCTCAAACTCCCGACCTCAGGTGATCCACCTGCCTCAGCCTCCCAAAGTGCTGGGATTACAAGAGTGAGCCACTGCATCCAGCCAATTTCCTGACTTTTTAATGATCCCCATTCTAACTGGTGTAAGATGGTATCTCACTGTGGTTTTGATGCACATTTCTCTAAGGACCAGGGATCATGAGCTTTTTTTTGTATGTTTTTTGACCACATAAATGTTTTCTGGCACAAGACAAGGATACCCTCTCTTACCACTCCTATTCAACATAGTATTGGAGGTTCTGGCCAGGGAAATTGAGCAAGAAAAAGAAATAAATGTATTCAAATAGAAACAGAGGAAGGTATATTGTCTCTGTTTGCAGGTGACATGATTGTATATTTAGAAAACCCCATTGTCTCAGCCCAAAATTTCCTTAAGCTGGTAAGCAACTTCAGCAAACTTTCAGGATACAAAAATCAATGTGCAAAAATCATAAGCATTCCTATACACCTATAATAGATAAACAGCCAAATCATGAGTGAACTCACATTCATAATTTCTACAAAGAGAATAAAATATCTAAGAATAAAACTCACAAACCATGTGAAGGGCCTCTTCAAGCAGAACTGCAAACCACTGCTCAAGGAAATAGGAGAGGATACAAACAAATGGAAAAACATTCCATGCTCATGGATAGGAAAAATCAACATTGTAAAAATGGCCATACTGCCCAAGGTAATTTATAGATTCAATGGTATCCCCATGAATCTACCATTGACTTTCTTCACAGAATTGGAAGAAAGTACTTTAACTTTCATATGAACCAAAAAAGACTCCATATAGCCAAGATAATCCTAAGCAGAAAGAACAAAGCTGGAGGCATCATGCTACCTGACTTCAAACTATACTACAAGGTTACAGTAACAAAAAGAGCATGGTCCTGGTACAAAACAGATATATAGACCAATGGAACAAAGCAGAGGCCTCAGAAATAATACCACACATCTACAACCATTTGATCTTTGACAAACCTGACAAAACCAAGCAATGGGGAAAGGATTCCCTATTTAATAAATGGTGTTGGAAAAACTAGCTAGCCATAGGCAGAAAACTGAAACTGGACCCCTCCTTACACCTTATACAAAAATTAACTCAAGATGGATTAAAAATTTAAATGTAAGACCTAAAACAATTAAAACCCTACAAGAAAACCTAGGCAATACCATTCAGGAAACACGCATAGGCAAGGACTTCATGACTAAAACACCAAAAGCAATGGCAACGAAAGCTAAAATTGGCCAGTGAGATTTAATTAAACTAAAGAGCTTCTGCACAGCAAAAGAAACTATCATCAGAGTGAACAGGCAACCTACAGAATGAGAGAACATTTTTGCAATCTATCCATTGGGCAAAGGGCTAATATCCAGAATGTATATTAGAAACTATACTTGAAAAAATTTACAAGAAAAAAAATCCCATCAAAAAGTGAGTGAAGGATATAAACAGACACTTCTCAAATTGTTGCATATAATTAACTCTTAGAGTTCTCTATGGGGTTCTTGAGCCTGTAGGTTGAAGGTGGATGAAACAGGTATAATTAATGATTTAAGCATTAATCAGAGAATAAAAGAAATGCCATTAGTGTGGTATGAAATCACAGTTCATGAAAAGTAAGACTTAAACTTTGCTATTTTGAGTATATCCATACCATATAAAACCCTCATGCATTCTATTTTTATACACTGGTAAGTTCTAATCGCTCCCATTTATAGCAATACCCCATATCGCAATGCTCTGAACCCCACACTGAATTAGAAGGTGACCAGCTTTTCTTGGTTCTTATTCATCACCTGAGCTGTGGCCAGCAGCTCTGCAATTCCTCCATCATGTAATCCATTGCTCCTGACGTCCTTAGTCACTGTTGCTCTGCTTTCCTTGAGACCTGTGTTTTGCTGCTTGGCTACTTTCCATCCCAAATACTTCCGGCCACTGCCGCCAACATGGGTTGGATCTTGCATCATCCAGCCATCACGTCTATGGTTCCTCTTCCTCCTTTCGGTTGAAAAGCTCCTCTTCTCATGACTAGTTCATTTAGACTAATTCCCCCAAGAGAACTATTGATCCCTTGTGGCAGGTTCTGTTCTACATTCTTACCACTGCCCTCTACTTCTCGGACCACAAAAATACTTTGGGGATGGAAGAAAGGATGGCCAAGGGCAGTGTTCCACCTTTTGGCTATTGTAAATAATGCTGCTATGAACATAGGTATACATATACCTGCTACTATTTTAGGTACATGTATATGATTAAATTCATTACAATAAGAAAGATTTTATCCAGCTATTCTATTTAAAAATAGGTAGCCAGGCACGGTGACTCACACCTGTAATCCTAGCACTTTGGGAGGTTGAAGTGGTTGGAGTGCTTGAGCTCAGGAGTTTGAGACCAGCGTGGGCAATATGGCAAAAACCCATCTCTACAAAAAATACAAAAATTATCCGGGTGTGGTAAATACAAAAATTAGCCAGGTGTGGTGGCATGTGTGTCTGTAGTCTCACTACTTCGGAGGTTGAGGTGGGAGGATGGCTTGAAACCAGGAGGTGGAGGTTGCAGTGAGTTGTGATCACACCATAACACTCCAACCTGGATGACAGAGCAAGGCCATGTCTCAAAAACAGACAAACAAATGAAAATAGGCTTTGTGGTTGTAGATGTTAATAAATTAATTTATTAATATAGATTGAGTCATTAGAGTCATTAATTAAATTACTCACTTAATTATAGACAGACTGTGGAATACAAACACGAATGAGATAATGTTCTTACACTTAAGGTTCTTGCAGTCCAGGGGAAAAAGACGAGGAAATGAGTACTTAAAGCAATGTGATAATTATTAAAGTGGACATCAATACAATGTCCTATGGTGACACAGAAAAGAACACTTAATTCTGAAGAGAGAAAGGTTTCTTAGAAGAGATGATACTGGAAATGAATCTGGAAACATAAGCAGAATACTATCTTCAGACACTGAGTGACTAGAAATAGTTTTCCTGGCTAAGAAGAGTCTAAAAGTCATGGACGTTGGGAAAACAGATTCAATGAATGGTAAGCAGTTAATATGTCTACAGCACTGTATGCAAACTGAGAAGTGGTAGGAGCTGAGATTACAGAGGTAATCAAATTCAAGATCATGAAAGCTTGTATTCCCGTGTATGCTGAGGAGTTCAAATTTTATCTCAAAGCAAGTCTGACAATGCAGCTAATTCTCCTGAAATTTTAAATTCATTTTGATAAAATGCTTCTTGCATGAGTTTGGATCTAGTCTTGTTTCCTGACACATTGGGCACAGAACTGCCACCTACTCTGGGACAAATTGTGCCAATACTTAATAACAGTCCACCCACATGGACTTTTAAAATCAGTCTAATTATGAGAGATTATAGCTCTTTCATGTTGGTAATTAATTTGCTCACTGTTTTTATCACTGGTAAATGAATAACTAATTTCAGATTATCTAGAAGTGCCCCAAATTCTAAATCGAATTTTAAAACTAAAATGGTTTGAAAATCTTGTTTTGTTCTGACTCACACCAGGGCTATTTTGTAAAAGACCGTGTTGCACACCTGCAGGTTATTTTCTATTTGACAGGCTCTTTCTAACTAGGAGACCTATTTTACATCCAGTCTAATCATAATGTAAAATGGTGATGGAATAAAAAAATTGGTGGAGTTCAGAGTAAAAAGTCTTCCATAATGCATCCATTTTGTGGAACCCACTCTGTAGATTCAGTACCATCGTATTCCAGTGAGACGTCGGTGAGTCAAATATCAGATGGATATGTAACTTGGAAATAAAGTAACAAACTGTTCCAGAAAGTAGTCTATTTGCCAATATAAAAGGAGGGCTTTCGTGTTGCTAATTACATTTTTTGCACTAATCTATCTCGGTTAGATAACACTCTTCTGAACTGTAGAAATGATCATTTTTGACATTTTATAACAAAATCTTTATTCTCAGATAAAATTATAGACAGTAATATAGCAATTTCAACATGTTAACGGAGACTGCCTATCTAACGTGGGACACTTTTAAAGGAAAAATAGACTGCCTATCTAACATGGGACACTTTTAAAGGAAAAAAGAGACTGCCTGTCTAACATGGGACACTTTTAAAGGAAAAAAGAGACTGCCTGTCTAACATGGGACACTTTTAAAGGAAAAAAGAGACTGCCTATCTAACATGGGACACTTTTAAAGGAAAAAAGAGACTGCCTGTCTAACATGGGACACTCAATGCTTAGGAGGAAGCAACTAACAAAATCTGAAAATCTTGGAGAATTCATAAGAAAACTTCTTTCTAAAACAGCAAAAGTGACGATACAGCACATTAGATAAAAATAAGCACATTATGATATATATAACACGGGTAGACACTTCCTTTAAGGTACAGCTGGCTTATAACTTTTCTTTTACAAACGTTTGTATGTTGTAGTATAATTTCTTTCCAGTATACATTTCTTGGAAGTGAAAACCTAGGAACAGAGCTATCGAGAGACCATTACACGCAACAAGTATCCTGGAGAAAAAAAATAAAAAAACTTGTTATATTAATGGATTCTCATTCAAATCTTGAAGAAGCACTTATTCTCTTTAAGCAGGACTGTCAAATTCCAGTATAATGTTGAGTCCATGTCTTAGTCAGTTCTGGCTATTATAACAAAATATCTCACACAGAGTAATCTATGAATAACAGAAATTCATTGCCCACAATTCTGGAGAGTGGGAAATACAAGATCAAGGTACTAGCAGATTCTGTGCTTGGTGAAGGCCCTTTTCCTCATAAATGGCACCTTCTTGCAGCAATCTTACATGGCAAATAGGGTAAACACGCTCCCTAAGGCTTCTTTTATTAGAGCACTAATCCCATTCACAGGGGCAGGGTCCTCATAGTCTAATCAGCTCCCCAAAGCCTCACCTCTTAAAACCATCACCTTAAGGGTAAGGTCTAACAGATAAATTTTGGAAGAACATGAACCTGTACACCATAGCCATCCATAGCCACTATACATTTGTCACATTCACTGCTGAATTTTCAACACCTAGATTAAGCTTGACATAAAGTAAATGCTAAAAAAGCATATTGCATATATAAATAACATACTACATTTTGACAGCTTTTATAATCAATTTGCTGTGAGTCTCTAAAATATCAATGCTCCTTGGTCAAAGATGACCAGAACACACTGGTAGTTGAATGAGTTGCATTGCTTGCTAGGTGCAATGACAAATACTCCACACTATGGGGAACAGTTGATACATCCCAATAAGAAGTTACTAAAAAGGACCTGCTGTAAGATCTGGGCTTTGGTTAGGTGACCTTATAGAGGATTCAGAAGCAGCGTTGTTTTTCTGGAATGAGTGTTGTTAGGAGCAGGGATAATTCTATAATTGAGTATCTCAATAAATCCTATCAAGGAGGAGGAGGGTAGACAAGAATTAGGATAAAGTTATACTTAGTCAAGAAGTTTTACATAAATAATATGCGTAGCCACTCATATTCCCCAAGGTAGGAAGAGGTCATTTTTGTCACTTAGAAAATTGTTTTCTTCTGTCTTCAGATATCATTGTTATAGAGTGATCTTTTATTTGTCTTAATCCACCAGGATTGTATAATTGCTCTCTCTGATGTTGCTGTTTTGATAATTATTTATTTTTCACAGGAGAGTATGCAGGGCCAGCTAGGATTGCTGGGCCATGTTCTTGCAACACCAGGGCATGGCTAGCAGTGACAGATAAGCTCCTAATTGTTGAATGCTGCTTTGGATATTCTCAAAATTAATCTAATATTTAATGTTTCAATTTTGACTTTCATCCTTAAAATGCTTTCAATGGTTAACCAAATGTAATAATTTCAAATTACATGTCAACTCCAAGCACATATTGAAGATACTTGATGAGAAGTTTTAAATGGGAAGGTGGTTTGAAAGGGTAAGTAACAGAACTTCGAAGTTGTTACTTACATCATTTAAGACAGTGCATTGGGATTATGAGATTTTATCTTATTTTTCTGGAATTTTTCTCTGTTTTCTAATTTGAAAGATTTTTTAAAGTGTGTGAAATGTTTTGAATAAAGTGTTAAATGTTCAAAGTGCTCGGAACTATCTGAATAATTCCGTGACAGTGATTAGGAAACAAAGTCAGGTTTGTCAGTATATGATTAATTTTAGATAAAAATCAGTTAAAATAAATGGAAAACCAATTTTCACAATCTCGCTACCTGTGAGACAGGGTGTTTCAATGTAACTGTTGAAAAAAGAGTCCCCTGCAGATGTATGATTGTAAGTATTAACAACTAAAAAACATTAAGTGAAAGCCGAGTGGCTTGGTGGAGAAAGGAAAAAGAAAATGTCGAGATTTATAACTCCAAATTAGAGCCCCTCAGGCTTTCTGCAGGTTTCCACAGGCTTTGTTTCAAACCATATTTGCAGGCCTTATGTTCTAGGATGCATTCATTTTTAGAGCCTTTAAAGTGGCAACTGGAGTGATTTATAAGAGCCGAACTGTGCACTTGAATTTAAGAATAAGAAAGCAAGGCAGCAGGGGAAGTGAACTTCTAATGGAAACTCACAGCAATCTACTTCTCTTTCTGATTAGGAATACGAAATTTCCAAATTTTTTGTTCTATTTTTGTCTGCCAGTGGGAGCACTGTCAATTCCAAAGTATGAAACCATAAAATAATTATGTAACAGGAAAAGATAAACCTGAAATCGACGACAACAGGTAAATGTATGCTTTCATTCAACACAACAGATATTTACTAAGTGCCTATAAGAACCATGCGAGAGCCTGGGAATACAAAGACTAGAAAAAATAAGTGTTGTCAGAAATAACTATGCATTCAGGGTGAAGAAAGGGAGTCGAAGTAGAGTATATTTAAACAGGCACTATCCCATGCTATCTATATTAATTTTCTATCACTGCTGTAGCAATTTACTACAAACCTAGTGTCTTAAAACAACATAAACTTATTATTTTACAGTTCAGAAAGCTGGGAGTCTAAAATAGGTCTCACGGGGCTAAAATCAAGGTGTATACAGGGCTTTGTCCTTTGTGGAGGATCTAGAGCTGAACTGTTTTCTTGCCCTTTCTAACTAAAGACTGCCTGCATTCCTTCCCAGGTGAATCATTTTTTTAAAGTATGAAAAGCTCAAATATTTTAAAACTTCTTAAGTAGCCTTTATTTTTTAAAGCAGTTTTTATGTTCACAGCAAAATTGAGCAGAAGGTATAGAAATTTCCCACATTCTAACCGCAATCCCAACACACGCATAGTCTTCTCTAATGTCAATATCCCCTATGACCAGAGTGGTTATTTTTTTATACCATTTATGAATCTACACTGACACATCATTATCACCCAGAGTCCATAGTTTACACTGGGGTTCACTCCTGGTATTGTACATTCTATGGGTTTGGACACATGTATAATGATACGCGTCCATCATTGCAGTATCACACAGCGTAGGTTCACTGCCCAATGTATCCTCTGTGCTCTATTTGTTGTCTCCCACACCCCATTCCTGGAAAACACCCATCTTTGTACTGTCTCCACAGTTTTGCTTTTTCCAGAATGTCATATAGCTGAAATAATACAGGTGTAGCCTCTTCAGATTGGCCTCTTTCACTTAATAATATGCATTTAAGTTTCTTCCTTGACTTTTAATGGTTTGAATTTCCATTGTCTCAATATATCAGTTAATTTATTCACTTTCTGAAGGACATCTTGGTTGCTTCCAGCTTTTGACAATCATGAAAAAAGCTGCTATAATCATCTACGTGCAGGTTTTTGTGTGGACATACATTTTCAACTCTCTTGGGTAAATACCGAGCAGCGCAATTACTGAATCATTCAGTAAGAATATCCTTAGTTTTATAAGAAATTACCAAATGTCTTTCACCATGGCTGTATCACTTGTTATTCCCACCAGCCATGAATGAGAATTTATGCTCATTTAGGATAAATCCTCCCCAGCATTTGGTGTTGACAGCGGTCTGAATTTTGGAAATTCATTTTCATTTGCATTTCCCTGATACCATATGATTACGATGTAGCACATCTTTCCATATGCTTATTTGCCAGTTGTATATCTTCTATGGTGAGATGTCTAGTAAAGTCTTTTGCCCATTCATTAGGAGGGTTGTTTGTGTTCTTATCATCAAGTTTTTACAGTTCTTTGTACATTTTGGATAACAGTGCCTTGAATCAGACTTTTTTTTGCAAATATTTACCCCCAGTCTATGGCTTACCTTTCCTTCTTTTGACATTGTCTTTCACAGAGCGGAAATTGTTTAATTTTAATAAAGCCCAGCTTATCAATTCTTTCTTTCACAGATGGTGCCATTAGTAGCATAACTATCAAGTCATCCCCAAACCCAAAGTCATCTTGATTTTCTCCTAGGCTATATTCTAGGAGTTTCATGATTTCACACGTTACACTTAGGTCTGTAACCCATTTTAAATTATTTTTTGTAATGGATATAAGGTCTGTGTCAAGATTCAACTTTTTGCATGTGGATGTCCATGCAAAAGCTTGACTCATTTATTGAAAGGACTATTTTTGTTCCATTGTATTGCTTTTGCTTCTTTGTCAAAGATCAGCTTTAAGCCTATTTCTTGGCTCCATACTCTCTTTGATTGATCATGTGTCTGTTTTTGGTGTTTTATTTTTTTGGTCATTAATACATTGTCTTGATTATTTTAGTTTTTCAGTATGCCTGGAAATTGGGTACTGCAGCTTTGTTCCTCCTGTGCAATATTGCGTCGACTATTCTGGATCTTCTGCTTTCCACATACATTTTATAATTAACTGGTTGATATCCACAAAATAAGTTGCTGGGATTTTTATTGGGAATGACATTGAATCTATAAAGTTGAAAAGAACTCACATCTTGGCACTATTAAGTCTTTCTATCAATGAATATAAAATCTCTTCATTTATTTAGTTCTTTGATTTCCTTCTACAGGGTTTTGTAGCTTTTCTCATATAGATCTTCAACATACTTTGTTAGATTTATATATACATATTCTATTTTTTGTGCTTCTGTAAATGGTATATTGTTTCTAATTTCAAATTGTATTTATTGCTGACAAATAGAAAGGTGATTTACATTTAAGGATCAATCTTATATCCTGCACCTTGCTGTAACAACTTATTCGTTCCTAAACTTCTCTGCATTCTTTTGAGAGCTTAGTCTTTTCTATATTGTATTACTTTGCCATTGAATCTTTTGCTTCCATCTTCCATCTTTTAAGGACCCTGTGATTATATTGGGCCCACCTAAATAATTCACAATACTTTTCCTGTTTTTAAGGTCATCTGGTTAGCAACTTTAATTCCATCTGCAACTCTAATTAGCTTTGTCCATGTAATGTAACATAGTCACAAGTTCCAGGGATTAGGATGTGAATATCTTTTTTTTCTTTTTTTTTTGAGACGGAGTTTCGCTGTTGTTACCCAGACTGGAGTGCAATGGCATGATTTCGGCTCACTGCAACCTCCGCCTCCTGGGTTCAAGCAATTCTCCTGCCTCAGCCTCCCAAGTAGCTGGGACTACAGGCACGCACCACCATGCTCAGCTAATTTTTGTATTTTTAGTAGAGACGGGGTTTCACCTTGTTGACCAGGATGGTCTCGATCTCTTGACCTCGTGATCCACCCGCCTCGGCCTCCCAAAGTGCTGGGATGTGAATATCTTTATGTGTTTGCCAGGGCAGGGTGCAGGCATTATTTTGCTTACCACTCTCTCTTAGAGATATGTACAAACAATGTGTTTTCAGAACAGAATGACCAATTCAGGCCTCCCTTTCTGTTTTGTTCAAGATACTGTACAAAATATCTAAAATTTGTGGCTGAGGTAGCAAAGATAATATCATTTTTTAAATCACAGTCCTAAGTCCTTTCTTTTCATAATTTCTTGTGACTACTTTTCAAAAATCTTTCCTTTATTAATAAAGTAACTTTCTAAGTTCAAAAGAGAGCATTTGCTATTTCTTAATTTAAACAGTGATATTTTCCTCCCATAATCAGTTTATTTTTTAATTATTGGTTTCAAATTACTTTTTTTGGCCACCACCCTATCCTACTGTAAATTATCATCAAATATATATTAAATCCCAAACCAAGAATGACCAAACTCCTAGACATAGACTAGGAGACTTATTTACAATATTGAATGTATGTCATTTTATGTATTTTTAAAGTTTAATTGTGAACTTCTCAAGGGCATGGTATGAATTTATGTGTTTATTGTTCTCATTCCATACACACAGTAGAATATTTCTTCATAATTGTGAGTTTCTCAAGGGTTGGAGCTGAGTATTTGTATTATTCTTCTCATTCTCTAAATACAGCATTCTGTTAAGCACGTGGTATATGCTCAAAAATGCTGACTGCATACATGACTAGACAATATCATCTCTTTTCCTAGACTTTTGTATACATAATGATTTTATTTCAAAATGAAAAGTTTTGGAGTTCTCAGTTTAAGAAGTGCAATAGCCTGAGAAATCATCAGGAAGCAGAAAAATTATACACCTTTTATGCCTCAGTGCCCTAGTAGGTCCCTTGGAATGCAAATCTCTGTCAAACCACTTTTCAATGGTTGCTGGAGTGCACAGAGGAGTGGGCAGGGCAGCTAGACATTATTTCTGCAAAGTGTCATAAGCTCCTTTCATTCTTTGTAATCGACATGGGCTCCTGTTTTCCCAGACTGGTTAATGGTGACTTAATGTTTCCATGGAAACTAGATGTGAAGATTGCCTGCCATTTCTTAGCCATGGCTGCCCTATTAACCTGTCTTCTCTTCTCAGAGCTTCTGTACCTCAGGAGATAGTTATTTGCACTCCCAGTACCTTCTCGCCAAGGCCCTGTGCTTGCCATCTCTTAGTTCACTTCCTGGTACCATATTCTGAAATTGAGATGCTGGAATAACTCTGACCTTCTCTGCTGCCTAGCAGTTGTCATTTCTGTTCTTTCCATCTCTCTTTGTATCCGGAATCATAAATCAGATTCTGGCTCTATCATGAATCCTGGATACGTAAATCTGTTTATCTGCAATCTGCCCAGTTCCTGCCACCTCTAGAACTATCACTGCAGCCAAAGCCACACCACTTCTCACTTAGACAATCCTAACAGTCTCCCAGCATACCCTTGTCCCCCTACAATGTATAGACAGCTGAGCAGGCAGAGCTATCCTTTGCATATGAAAGTCAGAAAATGTACTTCTCTGCCTAAAACCCAGCAATGGGTTTTCTCCATTTATTTCAGAGTAAATCCTTACAAAAGCCTAGAAGGACCCATCTAGCCTGGCCCTGTTCCAGCTGAGCTCTCTGAAGTAGCGTAAGAGCTCCTATAAGTCATGGCTGTATCCTTCTCCTCTTTAAAGCATCAGCCTTTTGCACAATGCCTGGTCAACAAGCTTAACTGCTTCTTCCAATGCTTTCTTGAATACATACCTCAAATTGTGGTGATGGGTTAGTTTCCAGTGGTCTTCCTGCATCATTCCCTCTGTCTTTCTCTGACAACAGACATCCTGAGCTGTGGAGAATCAGGCTCAATGATGATCTCACAGCCATGTGCAAGAGTTACCAAGGCCAGGAATCAAAGCCGGAATCTGTCAGTGGCCAGTTAAACAACTTCCCACCACTTGGTTCCACAGTCAGTGAGGTGACTGAATATACTTATTCCTGTTTTTTTATTTAACATTACTATTTCAGTTGAAGTTATCTTTCAAATATTAATTATTTTCTCAGTTAAGGATCAAATTCTCCTTTATGGTACTACAGTATCACTGACTAACACATTTCTAGTAAAATTATTCATGTATTTTCACTTGCTACTCAGTTAAAACACATTAATGTCAAATGATGTTGCATTTCTTATTATCTTGTTACTCAAAGCTCAGAAATGTAATTGTGTCTTAGAGTAACAGGCTGTATTTTCATTATGTAGATACCATAAACCCAATTGAATGGAAATTCACATTTTACTGAAAATTATCATAACAGAAACTTTTCAAAAATTATGTACTAAAGCAGTTACTTGAGACTGTATATTGTGGAAGATTTACATGATAGTAATTCTCTAAAAAGTTTAAAATATTTCAACATATTGGCTCAACTTTCCTCCATTGTGAAAAGCATGTAAAAATTTATACATTAAATTATGTGGGAAATAAAAAAAAAGAAAACAATTATGTGGGGTAAATGTATTGTCACAGCAAATGTACTGATCACATGTGTATTTATTTTACCTTTGTAACATACATTTAAAAATTCTTGGCAGCTTTAAATTTGAGGAGTCAGACTATTTTTCCCTTTGTCTTAAAAGATTCCTTTTTCTTTAAATTTTATATAAAACAAGAAAAAAGGACTTATCATAAGTTCCCCAAAACATTTTCAACAGCTTTACTGGTATATAATTCACACACCATATGATTTATACATTTAAGTGGTACAGTATAATGGTTTTATAGAATGGTTTTATAGATGGCTTTATATAATGGTTTTAATTATACTTACAGGTTGTACAGCCATCACCACAATTGATTTAGAACATTTTCTTTTTCTTTTGTTTATTTTTTTTTTTTTCTGGAGACAGAGTTTCACTCTCGTTGCCCAGGCTAGAGTTCAGCGATGCAATCTCAGTTCACTGCAACCTCTGCCTCCCAAGTTCAAGCAATTCTCCTGCCTCAGCCTCCCAGGTAGCTGGGATCATAGGCATGTGCCACCACACCTGGCTAATTTTGTATTTTTAGTAGAAATGAGGTTTCGCCATGTTGGTCAGGCTGGTCTCAAACTCCTGACCCGAGGTGACCCATGCACCTCAGACTCCCAAAGTGCTGGGATTACAGATGTGAGCCACTACAACTGGCCAATCTACTATCTTTCCACATCAATTAGCCTATTCTTGACATTTCATATAAACAGGACCATGTAAAATATAATCTTTTGTGACTGGCTCCTTGCACCTAGCATGATATGTTCAAGGTTCATCCATGTTGTTACATGTATCAGTATTTGATTCATTTTTATTGTCTAATAATATATCTTATTGGTTGATGGACACTTGGGTCATCCCAGTATTTGGACTATTATCAAAAGTGCTTCTTGAACATTCCTGTAAAAGTTTTTGTGTGGTATGTTTTCATTTATCTTGTGTATATTACATAGCAGTGGAGTTGCCAGGTTATATAACTCTATGTTTAACCTTTTCATTTTTCCAGACTGTTTCCAAAGTGGCTACAATATTTTGCATTCACACCAGCAGTGTATCATTTCCAATTTAACCACACTCTTGTTAACCCTTATTACTGACAATCCTTTTCTTTATAACCAACTTCTTGAGTATAAAATGGTATCTAGTTGTGGCTTTGATATATGTTTCAATGACTAATAATGGTGAACATCATTTTATGAGCTTAGTATCTATTGGTACAACTTCTTTGGAGAAATGTCTACTCAGATCTTTTATCTATTTTTAAATTGGGTGATGGTTTTAAAAATTATGGAGTTCTAAGAATTCCTGAAATATTCCAGGTAGAAGTCTAGATACTTAATTTGCCAATATTAATGTTTTATCCCCATTCTGTTCATTGTCATTTTTCCTATTAGTGGTATTGTTTGAAGCATAAAAGTTTTTAGTTTTGGTGAAGCTTAATTTATCTATTTTTGGCTTCGCCTAACCCAAGGTCACAAAGATTTGCTCCTATCTTTTCTTGTATAGGCTTTATACTTTTAGCTTTTACTTACAGGTCTATAATTTGTTTTGAGTTAATTGTTTTGTATGATACGAGGAAGGACTCTAACTTCACTCTTTTGCATGTGCAAATCCAGTTGTCCCTGCATTGTTTAGGAAAAGACTATTATATCCCCACTGAATTGTTTTGCCACTCTTGTCACAATCCAGTGATCATAAAAGTAAAGTATTCTGGGCTGGGTATGGTGGCTCAAGCCTGTAATCCTAGAACTTTGGGAGCCCAAAGTGGGTATTTCCTTAGCTCAGGAGTTTGAGACCAGCCTGGGCAACATGGTGAAACCTCGTCTCTAGTAAAAACTACAAAGGAAATTAGTCAGGCATGGTGGCATGCACCTGTAGTCCCACTCAGGAGGTCGAGGCAGGAGAATTGCTTGAACCCAGGAAGTGGAGGTTGCAGTGAGCCTAGATCATGCCACTGCACTCCAGACTGGGCAACAGAGTGAAACTCTGTCTGTACATACACACAAATACACACACACACACACACACACACACAGTAACGTATTCTTTCTGGACTCTATAGAGATGGGGTTTTACCATGCTGCCCAGGCTAGTCTCACACTCCTGAGCTCAAGTGATCCACCTGCCTCAGCCTCTCAGAGTGCTGGAATTACAGGAGTGAGCCACTGTGCCTGGTCTCTATTCTATTCTATTCTATTGATCCATCTGTCTATCCTTATGCCAGTATCAGACTGCCCTGGATACTGTAGCTTTGCAATAAGTATTGAAGTCAGGAAATGTAAGTTCTGCAATCTTTTTCAAGATTGCTTCAGCTATTCTAGTCTCTTGGATTCCCATATAAGTTTCTCCAAACAATTTAAGTTCATTTCATACACAATGGATAATACACTTGAATATCTATCATTTCATAAAAGGGTCTTGGTAGTTCTTAAGTTTTATTTAAACAGATTACCCAGTTCACTGCCTGTCTTCAATGGAAAACACAGTACATCCAGCTTGCTGAGATTTATGTTAGAGTTTCCAAGGAGTCAGGATTAATTAATAGGCAACTGATGCATCTTTTATTACTTATGTGAAGTCTCTTTCATATCTTATTATTTCCCATTAATCTCTTTTTATCAAATAGGAATTGTGCCTGCCACACATGTTCTGAGAGTTCAGATCCTCTTCTAAGACACTCTAGAGCAGTGCCTTTAGAGCAAGTTGTTATTTTTCTGTGCTTTAAATTTAACCAGTCAATGATTTTTCTGAACCTGTCTTTATACCTTCAAAAACTTGGCCCTACATGATTTTTTTATATATGTCTCATAATACTAACTCTGAAAAACATCGAATTTCAAAAGTATATCTGTTTCTAAAATTGTTTCTAGAGGAAATGGAAAGGTAGTTTATAACTGAGAATATCTGGGACATCTTTATTCATATAATGAAAGCAGTTTTACTTCTTTTGATTAACACAGTTGTTTGCCATCTCTATATAGTTATAAAGATGTCGTAGCTAAAAATAATAATTTACCCTTTACTATGCAAATAGTACACAGAAATTAATAATTCTGGATATTTCAAGAGAATGGAAAATAGAGCATGCTGTGTCTTGTTTTAGGTTGCTTAAATGAATGGAAGGCAATATTCTCTCCGAAAAAGATTTCTCTAAACAAATAAGTAAAGCAATTATTTAAAAATAATTGTTCTTGGGCCGGGCGCGGTGGCTCACGCTTGTAATCCCAGCACTTTGGGAGGACGAGGCGGGTGGATCACGAGGTCAAGAGATCGAGACCATCCTGGTCAACATGGTGAAACCCCGTCTCTACTAAAAATACAAAAAATTAGTTGCGCATGGTGGCGCGTGCCTGTAATCCCAGCTACTCAGGAGGCTGAGGCAGGAGAATTGCTTGAACCCACGAGGCAGAGGTTGCAGTGAGCCGAGATTGCGCCATTGCACTCCAGCCTGGGTAACAAGAGCCAAACTCCATCTCATAAAAAATAATAATAATAATAATAATAATAATTGCTCTTTTTCAAAGCTCCCATGTGAAAGATGGGATAGCCGTGCAGAGGTAAGAACATATAGCAGTTGGATAAAATAATCAAAGAAAGGAGTTTTTTTAAATCACTCTCTGATGATGACTTTGACTTCTCTGGTTTGTATTAATTTATAAAAGAATTGTTTTTTCCTGGCTCTCTAAAAAAAATATTTAATTATTTTCAACCAAACAAATATAAATTGATTACTGAGAGTTATGCTTCACAAATTTTATATCCGTAATCAAGTAGTTTGATTAAGAAGCAGACTCTGATTCAACAAGCCCACAGGTGATGCCAGCATGGTAGGCAGCAACAACTTAGAGGATAAACGATTCCAAGAACTCACCTTTCATAATAAGACGTGTGTATCTTGAGAAGACCCTATGAGTTCTATAATATATTATCTCTATTAACAGTTTGTTATGTATCTTTCAGTGATAAATTAGGCATAAAAGATAATATTTATTGATTTTTAAACACAAAGAGTAGCATCTGCTAGGATTCTGTACCGTTTTCCATTTAATATATATCGGAGAATGTTGAAGTCATTTTCTTTCTTTCAAACTACTTGCTAAATCATTGGTGCTTATAGAAAGATATGTTGTTAAATTTGTCTTTGAATAATGTAGCCAGCTAGCCTGCTGGATTATTTTTTATGATGTTTTTATATTCAATTCTCTAGACGTTTTCAGTTGTATTATATCAACCTCAAATAAAGACAATATTTTTGTCCTTCCAATATTTATATACTACTTCCTATTTTATTCTCTTGGGTATTAATTGCAGAAAAGTGTTAAGTTGTAGGGATGATAAAGGTAACTTTGTCTTATATTTGACTTGAATGGGAATGCTTCTGCTTTTCATTCTGGGCACGATGCTGACTTTAGAAATTCTCCCACTAAATATCTCTACGTTCTGTCTCTGTATTCTCTCTTTTAACTTCTCTCTCTCTCTCTCTCTCTCTCTCTCTCTCTCTCTCTCTCTCTCCCTCCCTCTTTCTCATATAAGCCTTTGTGTATGTACATCTATAAGTATATGTATATAAATGGATTTATATTTGTATAGAAATATTAAATATGCATCTATTCCTTTATCTCATAAATGCTTAAAACTAAGATTGAATATTGCATTTTGTCAAATGACTTTGCAGCATATGGAAGTAATTTCTCTTAAATATAATATTCTGTTGAATTATATATTTCATAATATTGAACTTTTTTTATTCTTGATATGTACTCTACTTGGTCAGGGGATAATGCTGACCTTTTGTTAACAACCTTACTAAGGTAAAATTCATGTGCAACAAACTGCATATACGTTAAATATTCAATTTTACAAATGTTGAAAAACGTATACACCTGTAAAAGCCATCATCACAATCAAGATATAAAACATTTACCTTCCATTGAAACATTTTCAATGTGTCTTCAAAATTCACCATTCCCTCCACCCTTGATTCCAAGCAACTGATGATCTGCTCTCTTTATACATTTATTTTCATTGTTAAAATTTTATATTTTATATAAATGGAAACATCTAGTAGGTATACTTTTCCATCTGATTCTTTTACTTGATATTATGCTTTTGAAATTAATTTATTTTGTTGTGTCTACAAGTAGTTCAGACTTGCTTATTGCTGAGTAGTGTTCACTATATGAATATACCATATTTTGTTTACCCACATATCACTAGATGAAGATTCCTCCCTAGGTTGTGGTAACTAACAGATAAAATTGGTATGAGCATTCATGGACAAGTCTTCATGTAAACATAGACTGTCCTATTCTTAAGTAACTACCTATGACTTATGTAACTGGTAATATTATAGGTGTACATTTATAATTTTGAGAAATTGCCCAACTATTTTTCAAAAAGGTTGTACCATTTTATTTCTATCATTAAAGTATAAAAATTGCTCAATATTCTTGCCAACTCTTTACGGCCTGGGTTTTCTTTTTTTAATTTTAGTATTTCCAATAGCTGAGTAGTAGTTTCTCACTATAGATTTAGTTTACATTTCCTGCTGACACTGAGGATCTTTTTATGTGTACATTTTGACCATCTGTATATTAAATTTTTAGAAATATCTGTTCAAATATTTTACCTGCTTTTGTATTGATTCATTTTTCTTCTTATTATTCAGGCTTAAGTGTTATTTATATGAGTTATTTAAATATTCTGGATATAAGTCCTTTGTGAAATATATAATTTGCAAGGATTTTCTCCTAGTTTATGGATTGTTTTTCATTTTCTTAATGCTTTCAAAGAATTAACTTTTAAATCTTTGTATAAATTCAATGTATTAATTTTCAGATATTTTTGTGATTTGAGTGTTCTATCTAAGACACTTTTTTCCCATCTCAAAGTTGCAAATGTTTTTCTCATATTTTTTCTTCTACATTCTTTATAGTTCTAGCTTTATATTTAAGTACATCATCAACCTAAAGTCAATTTTTGTATATGGTGCAAAGTAAGAGTTGATTTTTTTTCCCCAAATAGATTACCAATCATTCCAACACTATTTGCTGAGGAGACTTCCCTTTCCCCATGAAATTCCCCCATCAATATTGTTGACCATATATTTAGGATCATTTTTGAGTTCTCTAGTCTATCTCATTTATCTCTATGTATATTATCCACCAATACAAAATCATTTCAGTTGCTATAGCTTTCTAATGCAGGCATACCAGGTTTCATTGCCCTTCACTTTACAAATATTGTGTTTTGCTTCTCACTCTCGCACACGCTCTCTCTCACACTCGCTCGCACGTGCTCTCTCTCTCTCTCTCTCACTTACTCTGTATATATAGCTAAGAAAGAGAAGACTATTCCTGGTTTCAAAGTTTCAGAGGACAGGCTGACTCTCTTTTCAGGAACTAATGCAGCTGTTGATTTTTAAGTTGAAGTCAATGCTTGTTCTGAAGATTTGTGGCAATGCTCCATCAAGTAACTATCAATATCATTTTTCCAACAGCATGTGCTGACTTCTTGTCTCTGTGCCACATTTTGATATTTGTACAATATTTCAAGCTTTTCATCATTATTTATTTGTTATGGTAATCTGTAATCAGTGATTTTAGATGTTACTATTGTGATTGTTTGGTGGCACCATGAACTGTGCCCACATCAGTAAGATGGCAAATGTAATAGATAAGCGTGGTGTGTGTTCTGACTGCTCCACTGAATAGCTGTTCTCCCAACCCTCTTCTATTCCTCAGGCCTCCCTGTTTTCTGAGATACTACATTATAGAACTTAGTTCAATTAGTAATCCAATAATAGCCAAGTGAAAGGAAGAATTGCAGGTCTGTCACTTTAAAGCAAAAGCTAGAACTAATTAATATTAGTGAGAAGCGTATGTTCAAAGCCAAGACATACTAAAAGCTAGGATTCTTTTGACAAACAGTAGAGATGTGAATGCAAAGGATAAGTTCTTGAGGGAAATTAAAAGTGTTTATCCAGTGAACACACAAATGATAAGAAAGTGACATGGACACGGTGGGGGGAAGCATCACACACTGAGGTCTGTGGGGGGATCTAGCGGAGGGACAGAGGGGAATGGGGAGTTAGGGAGGGATAACATGGGGAGAAATGCCAGATATACGTGATGGGGAGGAAGGCAGCAAACCACATTGCTATGTATGTACTTATGCAACAATCCTGCATGTTCTTCACATGTACCCCAAAACCTAAAATGCAATAAAATATATATTTTTTTAAAACAGAAAAGAAAGTGAAACAGCCTTATTGCTGACATGGAAAGTTTTAGGGGTCTGGATAGAAGATCAAACTAGCCACAATATTTTCTTAAGCCAAAGCCTAAGCCAGAGCAAAACTCTAACTCCTTTCAATGCTCTGAAGTCTGAGAAAGGTGAAAAAGTTGCAGAAGAAGTTTTTGAAGCTAGCAGAAGTTGATTCACAAGGTTTTAAAAAAGAAGCTGTTTCAAAGATATGAACCCCGTACCTCAGTTGGAAATGTGGAGATCACCTACCTTCTGCATAGATTGCACTGGGAGCTGCGCACTGGAGTTGTTCCTATTTGGCCAACTTGCCAGCAACTCCCTGGTTGGACAGAGGGTGCAGCCCAGGGAGGGCCAGCTGAAGAAGGATGGGGCATCACCTCATCTGGGAAGCACAAGGGGCCAGAGAACTCCCTCTCCTAGCAAAGGGAAGCTATTAAGGACTGCCTCCTGCAAGATACTGCACCTCCCATGGTCTTCACAACCCACAGACCAGGAGATTCCCTCCAGTGTCTACAACACCAGGCCCTGGGTTTCCAGCACAAAACTGGGTGGCTGTTTGGGAAGAGACCAAACTAGCCACAGCAGTTTTTATTCTCATACCCCATTGGCGCCTGGAACACCAGCAAGACAGAACCACTCACTCCCCTGGAAAAGAAGCCAGGGAGCCAAATGATCTGGCTTGGCTGGTCCCACCTCCCACGAAAACCATCGAGCTAAGATCCACTGGCTTGAAATTCTCGCAGCTAGCACAGCAGTCTGAGATTGACCTGGGACATTCAAGCTCAGTGAAGGGAGGGACATCCAACATTGCTGAGGCTCAAGTAGGCAGATATAACATCAGTGTAAACAATGTTGCTGGGAAGTTTGAGCTGGGTGGAGCCCATGGCAGCTCAGCAAGGCCTCTGCAGGCAAGCTGTGTCACTAGACACCCTCCTTGCTGGGAAGGGCATCTCTGAAAAAAAGGTAGCAGCCCTTCAGGGACTTATAAATAAAAACCCACTTTCCTGGGATAGAGAATCTGGGAAAGGGGGCTGTTGAGGATACAGCTTCAGCAGACTTAAACATCCCTGCCTAGCAGCTCTGAAAAGAGCAGCAAGTCTCCCAGCACAGCATTCCAGCTCTGATAAGGGACAGACTGCCTCCTCAAGTGGCTTCCTAACCCCTATGTATCCTGACTGCAAGACACCTCCCAACAGGGGCCCACAGACACCTCATATAGGAGATCTCTGGCTGGCATCTGGTGGCCTTTTGGAATGAAGCTCTAAGAGGAAGGAACTGGCAGCAATCTTTGCTGTTCTATAGCCCCCACTGCTGATTCCCAGGCTAGCAGGGTCTGGAGTAGACTGCCAGCAAAATCCAGCAGACCTGCAGCAGAGGGGCCTGCTAGAAGGAAAACTGACAAACAGAAAGAAATAGTATCCACATCCACAGAAAGGATATCCACTCAGAGACCCGTTCCAAAGGTCACTGACTTCAAAGACCAAAGATAGATAAATCCACAAAGATGGGAAGAAACCAAAGCAAAAGGCTAAAAATTCCAAAAACCAGAACACATCTTCTCCAAGGGGTAACAACACCTCATCAGCAAGGGAACAAAACTGGATGGAGATGAGTGTGACAAACTGACAGAAGCAGGCTTCAGAAGGTTGGTAATAACAAACTTCTCTGAGCTAAAGAAACATGTTCTAACACAATTCAAGGAAGCTAAGAACCTTGAAAAAAGGTTAGACAAAATGCTAACCAGAATAACTAGAGAACAACATAATTGAATTGATGGAGCTGAAAAATACAGCACGAGAACTTCGTGAAGCATACACAAGTTTCAATAGCTGAATCTATCAAGTGGAAGAAAGGATATCAGAGATTGAAGATCCACTCAATTAAATAAAGCAAGAAGACAAGATTAGAAATAAAAGAGTGAAAAGAAATGAACAAAGCCTCCAAGAAATATGGGATTACTTGAGAAGACCAAATCTACTTGATCGGTGTACCTGAAAGTGACAAGGAGAATGAAACCAAATTGGAAAACACTCTTCAGGATATTATCCAAGAGAATTTCCCCAACCTAGCAAGGCAGGCCAACATTCAAGTTTAGGAAATACAGAGACCACCCACAAAAATACGCCTCGAGAATAGCAACCCCAAGACACATAACTGTCAGATTCACCAGGGTTGAAATGATAGAAAAAATGCTAAGGGAGGCCAGAGAGAAAGGTCAGGTTAGCTACAAAGGGAAGCCCATCAGACTCACAATGGATCTCTCAGCAGAAACCCTACATGCCAGAAGAAAGTGGGGGCCAATATTCAACACTGTTAAAGAAAAGAATTTTCAACCCAGAATTTCATATCTAGCCAAACTAAGCTTCATAAGAGAAGGAGAAATAAAATCCTTTACAGACAAGCAACTGCTGAGAGATTTTGTCACCTCCAGGCCTGCTTTACAAGAGCTCCTAAAGGAAGAAATAAACATGGAAAAGAACAACCAGTACCAGCCACTGCAAAAACATACATTGTAATGACCATTGACCCTATGAAGAAAATGCATCAACTAACAGGCAAAATATCCAAATAACATCATAATGGCAGGATCAAATTCACAAATAACAATATTAACCTTAAATGTAAATGGGCTAAATGCCCCATTTAAAAGACACAGACTGGCAAATTGGATAAAGAGTCAAGCCCCATAGTTGTGCTGTATTCAGGAGACCCATCTCAGGTGCAAAGACACACATAGGCTCAAAATAAAAAGATGGAGAAAGATTTACCAAGCAAATGGAAAGCAAATAAAAGCAGGGGTTGTAATCCTAGGGTTGCAATCGTAGTCTCTGATAAAACAGGCTTTAAACCAACAATGAACAAAAGAGACAAAGATGGGCATTACATAATGGTAAAGGGATCAATGCAACAAGAAGAGCTAACTATCCTAAATATATATGCACACAATACAGGAGCACCCAGATTCATAAAGCAAGTTCTTAGAAACCTGCAAAGAGACTTAGACTCCCACACAATAATACTGGGAGACTTTAACACCCCACTTTCAACATTAAACAGATCAATGAGACAGGAAATTAACAAGGATGTCCAGGACTTGAACTCAGATCAGAAACAAGCAGACCTAATAGACATCTACAGAACTTTCCACCACAAACCCACAGAATATACATTCTTCTCAGCATTGCATGACACTTATTCTAAAATAGACCACATAACTGAAAGTAAAACACTCCTTGGCAAATGCAAAAGAATGGAAATCATAACAAATAGTCTCTCAGACCACAGTGCAATCAAATTAGAACTCAAATTAAGAAACCCACTCAAAATTGCACAACTACATGGAAACTGAACAACCTACTCCTGAATGATTACTGCATGAGTAATAAAATAAAGGCAGAAATAAAGATGTTCTTTGAAACCAATAAGAATGAAGACACAGTATACCAGAATCTCTGACACATTTAAAGCAGTCTGTAGAGGGAAATTTACAGCACTGAATGCCCACAAGAGAAAGGAAAGAAGATCTAAAATCACCACCCTAATGTCACAATGAAAAGCACTAGAGGAGCAAGAACAAACAAATTCAGAAGCTAGCAGAAGACAAGAAATAACTAAGATTAGAACAGAACTGAAGGAGATAGAGACTTGAAAACCCCTTCAAAAAATATCAATGAATCCAGGAGCTGGTGTTTTGAAAAGATCAGCAAAATAGATAGACTGCTACCCAGATTAATAAAGAAGAAAAAGGAGAAGAATCAAATAAATGCAATAAAAAATGATAAAATGGATATCACCACCAATCCCACAGAAATATGAACTACCATCAGAGAATAGTATAAACACCTCTATGCAAATCAACCAGAAAATCTAGAAGAAATTGATAAATTCCTGGACACTTACACCCTCCCAAGTCTAAACCAGGAAGAAGTCAAATCCCTGAATAGACTAATAACAAGGTCTGAAATTGAGGCAGCTATTGATAGCCTACCAACCAAAAAAATTCAGGACCAGATGGTTTCACAGCCGAATTCTACCAGAGGTATGAAGGTGAGCTGGTACCATTCCTTCTGAAACTATTCCAAACAATAAAAAAGAGGGACTCCTCCCTAACTCATTTTATGACGCCAACATCATCCTGATACCAAAACCTGACAGAGACACAACTAAAAAAGACAATTTTAGGCCAATATCTCTGATGAACATAGATGCAAAAATCCTCAATCAAATACTGGCAAACCAAATCTAACAGCTCATCCAAAAGCTTATCCATCATGATCAATTGGCTTCATCCCTGGGATGCAAGTCTGGTTCAACACATGCAAATCAATAAATGTAATCCATAACATAAACAGAACCAAAGACAAAAACCATATGATTATCTCAATAGATTGCACAGAAGGTTTCTGACAAAATTCTACAGCCCTTAATGCTAAAAATTCTTAATAAACTAGGTATTGATGAAACATATCTCAAAATAATAAGAGCTATTTATGACAAATCCACAGCCAATATCATACTAAATGGGCAAAAACTGGAAGCATTCCCTTTGAAAACTGGCACAAGACAAGGTTGCCTTCTCTCACCACTTACACTCAACATAGTATTGGAAGTTCTGGCTGAGACAAACAGGCAAGAAAAAAAAAGTAAAGGTATTCGGTTAGGAAAAGAGGAAGTCAAATTATCTCTCTTTGCAGATGACATGATTGTATATTTAGAAGAATCCATCATCTTAGCCCAAAATCTTTGAAGAAGCTGATAAGCAACTTCAGTAAAGTCTCAGGATATAAAAATCAATGTGCAAAAATCACAAGCATTTTTATACACCATAACAGACAAACAGCCAAATTATGAATGAACTCCCATTCACAACTGTTACAAAGAGAATAAAATACCTAGGAATACAACTTACAAGAGATGTAAAGGACCTCTCCAAGGAAAACTACAAACCACTGCTCAAAAAAAAAAAAATAAGAAAGGACACAAAAAAATGGAAAAACATTCCATGCTCATGCTTAAGAAGAATCAATATTGTGAAAATAGCCATACTGCTCCAAGTAATTTATAGATTCAATGCAGTCCCCAACAAGCTGCATTGACTTTCTTTACTGAATTGGAAAAAACACCTTAATTTTCATATGGAATTAAAAAAGAGCCTGCATAGCCAAGACAATCCTAAGCAAACAAAACAAGGCTGGAGGCATCGTGCAACCTAACTTCAAACTATCCTATAAGGCTACAGAAATCAAAACAGCATGGTACTGGTACCAAAACAGAGACATAGACTAATGAAAAGAACAGAGGCCGCAGAAGTAACATCACACCCCCCTACAACTATCTGATCTTTGACAAACCTGATAAAAAACAAGCAATGGGGAAAGGATTCCCTATTTGATAAATGGTGTTGGGAAAACTGCCATATGTAGCCATATGTAGAAAGCTGAAAGTGGATCCCTTCCTTATACCTTATTCAAAAATTAACTCAAAATGGATTAACTATTTAAACATAAAACCTAAAACCATAAAAACCCTAGAAAAAAACCTAGGCAATACCATTCAGGACATAGGTGTAGGCGAAGACTTTATGACTAAAACACCAAAAGCAATGGCAATAAAAGCCAAAATAGACAAATGGGATCTAATTAAACTTAAGAGCTTCTGCACAGCAGAAGAAACTATTATCAGAATGAACAGGCAACCTACTGAATAAGAGAAAAATTTTGCAATCTACCAATCTGACAAAGGGTTAACATCCAGAATCTACAAAGAACTTAAACAAATCTACAAGAAAAAACCACCCCATCAAAAAGTGGGCAAAGGATATGAACAGACACTTCTCAAAAGAAGACAGTTATGCAACCAACAAACATATGAAAAAAAGCTCATCGTCACTGGTCATCAGAGAAATGCAAATCAAAGCTGCAATGAGATGCCATTTCATGCTGGAGGGGATGTGAAGAAATAGGAACTCTTTTACACTGTTGGTGGGAGTATAAATTAGTTCATCCATTGTAGAAGACAGTGTGGTGATTCCTCAAGGATCTAGAACCAGAAATACCATTTGATCCAGCAATCCCATTACTGGGTATGTACCCAAAGGATTATAAATCACTCTGTTATTAAGACACATGCACACATATGTTTATTGTAGCACTGTTCACAATAGCAAAGACTTGGAACCAACACAAATGCCCATCAATGATAGACTGGATAAAGAAAGTGTGGCATATATATCTCATGGAATACTATGCAGCCATAAAAAAGGGATGAGTTCATGTCCTTTGCAGGGACATGGATGAAGCTAGAAACCATCATTCTCAGCAAACTAACACAAGAACAGAAAACCAAACATCGCATATTGTCCCTCATAAGTAAGACTTGAACAATGAGAGCACATGGACACAGGGAGGAGAACATCACACATGGGGGCCTGTTGGCGGGGGGGGGGGGGGGGTGGGAGGCTAGGGGAGGGACAGCATTAGGAGAAATACCTAACATAGATAACAGGGTGATGGATGCATCAAACCACCATGGCACATGTATAGCTATGTAAGAAACCTGCACCTTGCACATGTACCCCAGAACTTAAAGTATAATAACAATAATAAAAGAAGCTGTCTCCATAACACAGAAGTACAAGGTGAAGCAGCAAGCACTGATGTAGAAGTTGCAGTAAGTTATCTAGAAGATCTAGCTAAGATAACTGATGATGGCAGGAAAACTACATCACAGATTTTTAATGCAGACAAAACAGACTTTTACTAGAAGAAGATGCCATCTATGTCTTTCATAGCTGAGAGGAGACTATTTCTGGTTTCAAAGTTTCAGAGGACTGACTGACTAGCTGTTCACGGACTAATCCAGCTGCTGATGTTTAAGTTGAAGTTAATGCTTAATCTGAGAATCCTAGGGCACTTCAGGATGATGCTAAATCTACTCCACCTGTGCTCCATCAATGGCACAACAAAGCTTGGATGACAGAACATGTTTACATCATGGTTTCCCAAATATTTTAGGCTAACTGTTGAGACCTACTGCTCAAAAAGGGGATTCACTTCAAAATATTACTCTTCGTTAACACTGCACCTGACCACTCAAGAACTCTGATGGAGATATACAAAGAGATTAATTTTTTTATGCATGATAACATACCATCTAGCCCATGGATCAAGGGGGCTTTTTGACTTTCAAGATCCATTATTTAAGAAATACATTTCATGAGGTTATAGCTTCTATAGATGTTGATTTAAACCCTAATGGATGACTTTAAGGGATTCAAGAACTCAGTGGAGGAAATAACTGCAGGTGTGGAAGTAGCAAGAGAACTAGAATAAGAAGTAGAGGCTACTGAACTGCTGCAATCTCATCATAATACTCAAAAAGACAAAAAAGTGTGGTTTTTTTTTTATGGAAGAGCAAAAAAAGTCTTCAGTTAGAATATACTCCTGGTGAGGATGCTGTGAACATTGTTAAAATGACAACACAATTTTAGTTTAGAGTGTTAAATAAACCTAGTTGACAAAGCAGTGGCCAGGTTTGGGAGGACTAATTATAATTTATAAAGTTCTACAGTGGGTAAAATGCTATAAAACAGCATCACATGCCACAGAGACTTCTTTTGGAAAAAGAGGAGTCAATTAATGTGGCAAACTTCACTACTGCCTTATTTTTCTAAATTACCCAGCCATCCCAATCCCAATGTTCAGCAGCCACCACTATCATTAGTCAGCAGCCATCAACATTGAGGCAAGACCCTCCAGTAGCAAAAAGATTATGACTTGCTGAAGGCTCAGATGATGGCAATGATTTATCAATAAAGTAATTTTTAATTAAGACATGTACATTTTTAGATATAATGCTATTGCACACTCAATAGACTATGGTATAATGTAAACAACTTTTATATGCTCTTGGGAAAAAAAATCATTTCACTAGCTTTATTGTGATATTTGCTTTACTGCAGTGGTCTGGAAATGAACCCTTAATATCTCCAAGCTATTCTTGTAAATACTGAAATCAAGCAGTCTAAGACCTCCAACATTACACTTCATTTTGAAATTTTGTCTTGTCTAGATGGTTTGCACCTCCATATCAAGTTTTGAATCTCCTTGTCTCTACCTAAAATCTTCAACAATTTTGAGTGGATTGCAAAAATCTATACGTCAGTCTGGGAAGAATTTAAAACTCAACAATAAATCTTTCAATCAGCAAATATGGTGTCCATTTGTATATGTGTTTCAATATTTCACACAGAAGAGTTTTTAGTATTTAATATATAATTCTTCTGTATATTTTGTTAGATTTAGACTTTTTACTATCTTGCCATTACTATAGATGGAACTGTTTCATTATTTTAGGATTCTATTTTATTCCTATCTCTACTATGGGCATATTTGCTATATTACTTTGTTTTATAGTTGTTACTGGTTGATATAGGGTTTACAGTATACTCCTTAAACCTACACAGTCTAGCTCCAAATAATGACAGCTTGCTTCATGTATAGGTTAATTACCCCATATCTGTAAGCCTCAATTCTTCACATTTTGTGCACATTTTACTCCCACGTTTCATAATACATGATAATTTTGCCACAGTATCTTTTAAAAGAGATTAAAAAGGAGAAAAATGTTGTAGTTTCCGTTTGTTATTTCCAGTGGCTCTTTTATTTTTTGTGAAGAGCCAAATTACCTTTTGGTATTGTCAAGGGCTTAGAGCTCCAGAGAATTGTGCCGCCAGGTGTTAAAGTAACAGATTAAAACAATAAAACAACTACAAATAACAGTCAGGTCTTCATCACTCATGGTAATTGTACAAGCAAGAAGAGAAATGTGAGAAAGTGTCAATTTCCTACCTTATTTTATTTTCTTCCATGGAATGGTGTTCCACTGAGGCTTTGGCGGATCAGCATAGATGCAGAGTTCTCTCACTGCTAAGGGAGCCCTGAACAAAAAAAAAAAAAAATCCTGCTATTTTGTGGAAGGGGTTGGGTAGGGGGAGGAGACAAGGAAGTGTTTGGGGTGGAGAAAAACTGAGTAGCAAACTACAGTGGAGCAAAATACTGAGTAGCAAATTAGAGTGGAGCAAAGTGTCTTCGAGGTCCCTCCCTCCTCCGCCACCGATGATGAGATCTAGACAGGGGAGCCTAAGGAGAGCCTCAGCTGAAGGTTTCCATAAAGAAGGCACCAAAAGGAGGCACCTGGGTTAGGAACTCAGCTAATTTAAGAGCACGTTCTGCGGGGGGCTCAGTCCTTGACTGCAGCTCCCTTCAGAGACTGAAATGCACTAGCTATGCATCAAGCTAGGGAAAACTCATAATTGCCTATTGTCAGACTTGAAAAGAAATCACAGGTAGGTTTTTCACCAGGAGGTGGGCTTCTCAGGTATCATTTTCTTCTGCCTGAAGAATGTCCTTTACGATGTATGTCTGCTGGTGATAAATTACTTCAACTTAAAATTCTTTTATTGGTCTTCACTTGAAGGATGTTTTTACTGAGTCAGAAATTAGAGGTTAATAGATTTCCTTTTATACTTATAAAATATTGCTCAACTATCGTCTAGCTTGCATTGTCTCTGAAAAGAAGTCTGCTTTCATTCTTATCTTTGTCTCATTCTTATTCAGATTTTGCTCTTTTTTCTATGGCTGCTTTTAAGAATCTTTTTCATTATCACTGATTTTCAGCTGCTATGTGATTTTGCTATGCCTAGGGATGATTTTCATTATAGGTTTACTCCATTTAAGGTTCATGAAACTCTTTGGGGCTGTGGATTTACATTTTTAATCAAATTTGGAAAACTTTCAGCTCCTATTTTTTGAAACTTTTTTCTGTCCCACCTCTTTCTTTCTGGAACTCAATTACATTTATGATAGACTGCTTGATATTGTACCGTGGTCCCTGATACTATTCTTTTCCATCTATTTTCTTTCTTTGCTTCATTTTGGATGGTTGCTATATATAATATATATATATATTTCAGATATTGTATGTTCCATTTCTAGATTTTTCTGTTTGGGACATTTTTGCTTTTTCTTTCTCTCCCCATTATGCTTATTTTTCCTCCGCTTTTTAAAAGAATATGGAGTATAATGATAATAAAATTATTTTTCTTTTTTTTGAGATGAAGTCTCCCTTTGTCACCAAAGCTGGAGTGCAGTGGTGCAATCTTGGCTCACTGCAACCTCTGCCTCCCAGGTTCAAGCAATTCTCATGCCTCAGCCTCCTGGGTAGCCAGGATTACAGGTGCCTGCCACTACACTCAGCTAATTTTTTGTATTTTTAGTAGAGAGGAGGTTTCACCATGTTGGCCAGGCTGGTCGCCAACTCTTGCCCTCAGGTGATCTGCATACCTTGGCTTCCCAAAGTGTTTGGATTACAGTCATGAGCCACTCCGCCCGGCCAAATAATTATTTTAACATTCTTCTTTGCTGGTTTTAAATACAATCTCCTTTATTTCTCAGTCAATTCCTATTGATTGATTTTTTTTTCCTGGTTATTTTCTTGCTTCTTTACATGCCTGATAATATTTTCTCTGAATACCAGGCATGATGAATTTTATGATTTTCGTCACTGGATTGTTGTATTTCCTTAAACACTGTTTGATTTTATTTTGACACGCAGTTAAGTTGATTGAAATCAGGTGGACCATTTCTGAGATTTTTTTTTTCTTTAAGCTTTTTAAGTGTAGATCCAGAGAGCCTATTACCTAAAGCTAATTTAGCCCAACCACTCTTCACAAAATTATGTCCAATGCCTCAGGTAAATTAAGTTGTGAGATTATCATCTAGTCCCAATTCTGTGTGAACTCCAGCTTCTCATTTGTAATGATTATTTCCTCTGTCTTGTGTAGTTTTCTCTCAGACATATGCATATTCATACTCAGTCAAAAACTCAGGAGACTATGCAGGTATTTAAAATTCTGTCTTTGTTCATCTCCCTGGTACCTCGTGGTCTGCCCTACCAATTCTAGCTAGCTACACTGATTTTCTCTGCTCTCGACTCAGTGTGAGATCAAGGTTGTTTGTGGTTTTCTCTCTGTACTGTAGATACAATGATAGGACTCATGTCAATTGTTATTCTCTTCCCAGGGACACGGTCCTATGCCACATGTTGTACAATATCTGAAAAACTTCTGCTTCCTATATTTTGAATAGTCTTTTGGTTTTCTAAGACGAGAAAGTATATCAGGATCTTGTTATTCTGTCATACTTGGAGTGGAATTTTTAGAATTAACTTCTAACTAGTACATTGAAATTCTTATTACTAAAATGTTTTCTATAATTATATCTGCAAATGTTATTGTTTCTGTTACTTTTGCCACTTTCCTTCAGGGAAATCAGTTACAAATATGCTAACTTTTGGTATATTTTTGTCTATATTTCATATCTATTTTTAGTTTTAAAATTTTTTGCTTATTTGTATTTTCTCCACTTTCTCATCCATGTTTCCCTTTATGCTCTTTTGCATTTTTGTTCTCATATGTGCTGCTTTAAGAGCTTGAAGTTTTGTCATTACTTTTTCTTTTCAACTTCTCACTTCAGCTCTTCTACCACATTGTATTTCACCTTATTTTGTTCCATGCTATCAGCCTTGAGCTTTCATATCTCTATTCAAAAGATGTGTATTTTTTATTAACTTATTGAATTACAAAACTATCAAAACATAGCAAAATATGCAATAAAATATATAAATAGTTGGGCACTATGGTTACTCAGTAGAAGCAGGCTTCTGATGAGTGTCCTACTTTTGCAAATTTCAGGTCTTTTGTTCCTTTTTGCAGGGTGTATGTGTGTGTATGTGTGTGTACTCACGTATGTGTATATATGTATATATGTAATTTTTAAGTGACACTACTCATTTTTGAATGAATAAATCATCCGTGTGTTTGTAGGAATTTTTTACAAGAAAAGATCTGGTAGGAATTTCTACCTACAATGAAGGTACTTTGGATGCGAGAGTGTGTATGCATGTAAATTCTTTTTGTATTCTTGCCGACCAACCAAAATTAACCATGGCCCACAAATCTGAGTTCCACTTTTTGACTCTGCTTTACCATCTAAATGATTTCAGCTACTATGGCATATCAGATATTCTAATATGTATGATATTCTGATATGTCTGATATTCTGATATATATGATATTCAGATATGATATTCTGCTAACATGGCATGTCTGCTAATATGACATGTTAAACACTTTAATAGTTTGGACAAACATATTTCCTAGTTTTATCAGTAATAAAATTTGATTTATCTTTCACAATACCTTCATTGTGTTGGGAGATGTTCAAAATTAAAATTACAGATGTTTAACAAACTTGGTGCTAGAAATCAACAATAAACATACTTAACTGACCAATAGTAAGTGTGAAGAAATAATATAGGGAAAATTTACTATGGGATGATTATGATGTCTGAACATACAATGATACAGAAGGCAATTCCTATAGAAAGCAAAAACCAAAACTGGAAGAAAACTTAAAAACAATCTAATCCATCGATTAATATTTAAATGTCTTCTACATCATTACTGTCAGATGACGATCCAGGCTTCTTCTGGTGAAGTCTCTTCCTGGTAAAGAGAGCTCTCAGGTTTATGAAGCTGCCCATTGCGTCTTTGGACAACTTTACTCTGACACTGATACAAACCAGCTTTCTTTGACGTGAAGCATCTCAATTATTCTCCAAAAAGCATATTATAAATATTTAAAATCTTTAGTTCACTGTGGAAATGTCACCACTCCCAAAGTGGTATCCCTGGTTAAGAATATTTCCTGAAATCGTTTTGGCCAGAGGCTATTTACGTCTTTATGCATGCCACTTACCAGAGAGTTGGGGAAGAAGAAGAATATGCGTTAAAAATATGCTCAATGGATCTGGAGCACTGGATCTGGAGAAACTCATTTTCATATTTGTATTTCAAATAAAACCTCTACATTCCTTAGCCCTTTCAAATATATTTATTTAGAAAAACAAAATAAATTGCTAATTATTACATTTTCTTTCTTCCATAGAATATGTCATTAGAGAATAACTATCTACATATTCACATGGGTTTGTTTTTTTTTTTTTTTTGCTTGACTTAGTATATATGGTCTAAGTAAAACAGTAACAGATTACGTACATGCTGGTTATATACATATATTTTATTTTGAAATAGAACCTGAAAATCTACGATGTTAAATTATACATAATTAAGCCTAGAAATGGTTTTCTTTTGCTAAATAAATGGGTATGGAAGATTATGTGATTTTTACTCATTTTATTCCAACAATTTCAGATTATGAGAAAAAAATCAGAGCATTCATCATCTTCAAAAGACACAAATTTATCTTTGTATTAAAAGATAAATTTGTTTTTATATAAACATGGTTACCTGAACAAACTGAAAAATTTACATTTGGTTTGAAATCATTTATTTTACTGAACCATAATCTAGGTTTCAATGCACAAAATCTGAACATATAATGATATTATTGTCATCTGATGATGGATTGGCCTCACCACAGTTAAAGGGATTCTCTGATGGTGTTATGTAGAATAGCAATGATTATGATAAGCAAATAGCTTATGTTTCTTCAGGGTCCTGCAAATTTATGCTCCAGTGGAATTCTGTTTTGCTATAGGAACAAGGAATAAGTCTACATTTGCTAGAAATCAGACTCTAACTTTAGATAAAGCATGCAGCTTCTCTTGGCCTTGAGTTTCTCATTTGTAAAGAGAGGGGTTTAACATCATGTTCAAATTCAAATTTTAACTATGTGATATTTTTGCTAACCAAGTAAACACAGCATTCAGTATATCAGGAATGTGTCTAATTAGAGAGACTCAGCCTCAAGGAAAAAGGAGGAGACAAGAGTAATACAAGGTAATGTGCTAGTTGTTCCTTCCTGTGCTGGTCACTGCTTTCCAATAAGCTAGAAAGACACAGTCATTCACACAGCAAGGGCAATTCTAACTTACATCAACCAACTCTTCAGAAGCTGCTTAGGAAGCCAGACTCCTGTACCATGTAATGTAACATCTCAACAACCTCAGAACAAATGGAAGTTGCAAGGGGGTCTAGGAGTGACAGAGTCAGCCACAGTGGTGGCTGAGGCACAGTGAAAAGCTGAGGTTCTTGAAGAAACACGAAGCCTCAAAACTATAAAAACCCTCAAAGACAACCTAGGCAATACCATCCTGGACATAGGAACAGGCAGAGATTTCATGATGAAAACACCAAGAGAAATTGCAGCAAAATAAAAAAAAAATACTGGGATTTAATGGGATCTAATTAAACTAAAGAGCCTCTGCACAGCAAAAAGAGTGAACGCACAATCTACAGAATGAGAGAAAAGTTCTGCAAACTATGCATCTGACAATGGTCTAATATGCCGTATCTATAAGGAATGTAAAAAAATTTACAAGAAAAAAAAAACCCTATTAAAAAGTGGGCAGAGAACATGGACACTTTTAAAAAGAAGACATACATGCAGCTAACAAGCATATGAAAAAAAAGCTCAGCATCACTGATCATTAGAGAAATGCAAATAAAAACCACAATGAGACACCATCTCACACCAGCCAGCATGGCTATTATAAAAAGCCAAAAAAGATAATAGATGCTGGCAAGGTTGCAGAGAAAAATGAATGCTTATGCACTGTTTTTGGGAGTGTAAACTAGTTCAACCATTGTGGAAAGCAGTGCAGCAATTCCTCAGAATTACCATTTGACCCAGCAATCACATCATGGGGTATATAACCAAAGGAATAGAAGTCATTCTGTTATAAAGATACATGTATGCATATTTCATTGCAGCACTACTCACAATAGCAAAGGCATGGAATCAACCTAAATGCCTATCAGTGGTAGACCGGTTAGAGAAAATATGGTACATATACACTATGGAATACTATGCAGCCATAAAAAAAAATGAGTTCATATCCTTTGCAGGAACATGGGTGGAGCTGAAGGCCATTATCCTTAGCAAACTAATACAGAAACAGAAAACCAAATACGGTATGGCCTCACTTATAAGTGGCAGCTAAATGATGACAACATGTGGACACATAGAGGGAAATACACACACGGGCCTATCAGAGGGTGGAGGATAGGAGAAGAGAAAGAACCAGGAAAAAATAACTAATGAGTATGAATAATGAGGCTTAATACTTGGGCAATTAAATAATCTGTACAACAACTTCCATGACACAAGTTTACCTATGTAACAGACCTGCATATGTACCCTGAACTTAAAATAACTTGCATTGTTTAAAAAAAGAAACTTGAAAGACAAGCCAATGCCAAAAGCCCACAATTTATCTTCCTTCATTGATGATTGACTGTTAAGAATATATAGGCAATGTAGAAAACGAATTTCACATTGATTTTGTTTTCTAAACATCTGCAAACATAATTATGCTACAGGATCTTACTAACAAAAATACATTTTGTACAAGTTAAATTTGAGACATCTTTTGGATATCAAAGTGATAAGGTCAGGGATGAAATTAGACATATAATTTGAAGCTTACAGGAGAAGGTTGAATTGCAGCTATAAATTTAGGTGCCATTAGTATATAGATACTATTTAAAAGCATGGAACTAGATAAATGTATTATACCTTTAAGGTAATACGTCATTCATCGTATTACCTTAATACGATGGTAATACGAATATTCACATTCTCTCAGACATAAAGCCTATGTAGAAATATGAATGTTTTGTTTATGTTTTCCAGGAGATTAGAATAGGGTCTAGTCAGTGTGTATCAGAAATATTTCCAAGGCTGGCACAGTGGCTCATGCCTGTAATCCCAGGACTTGGGGAGGCTGAGGTGGGTGGATCATCTTAGGTCAAAAGTTCAAGACCAGCCTGGCCAACATGGAGAAACCCTGTCTCTAACAAAAATACAAAAATTACCTGGGCGTGGTGGTGAGTGCCTGTAATCCCAGCTACTCAGGAAGCTAAGGCAGGAGAATTGCTTGAATCTGGAAGGCAGAGGTTACAGTGAGCCGAGATTGGGCCATTGCACTCCAGCCTGGGTGACAAGAGCAAAACTCCATCTCAAAACAAAACAAAACAAAAACAAAATTTCTGAATCTTGTTGAGAAAGGTTTATAACTTAAGAATAGAAGAAGGGAAAAGGAATGAAGGAAATTTAAGGAGAGAAAAGGTATGAGGCAATGTTCTGTTGAGTATCAAAGTCAATTGACTAGGCAAGTGTCAAATTGCTAGACAAGGCTGAGAGGTACCATTTGTGATTACTATAGAATGAACCCACTCAATATGGCTATCTTCTCTCCAGCCACACTTATATATAGCATTAGAGAGGCAGAGTGCATTAAAAGTTGGGTTTAACTAAGGTAGAAGTTTCTCAGAAAAATAGTGGGGAGTGAGGGCAATGGAATTCATAAAATCTCACCTGGGTGTGGGAATTAAAGGTAGTAAAATAGTAATGGTAGAAATAGGTTGGAGATCCTGATAGACAATACATTGTTTAAGTGTGAGGATGGGGGGACTTAGTGTAGTTCATGAGGTGGAAATGCAGAGCTTAGTGGTCTGAGAATGAGATGATTAAAACTAAAATTCTGGGTGTGATGTAATTTTTGGAGAATTAAAGTAAGGGACAGGAAGAGGTATTTGAAAGTAAGAGCTGGCCACAGTAATTCACTGCTGTAATCCCAGCACTTTAGGAGGCCAAGGCCGGTGGATCACCTGAGGTTGGGAGTTCAAGACCAGCCTGACCAACATGGTGAAACCCCATCATCTCTACAAAAAAAAAAAATATGAATACAAAAAAAAAATACAAAAATTAGCCAGATGTGGTAGCACATGCCTGTAATTCCAGCTACTTGGGAGAGTAAGACAGGAGAATTGCTTGAACCTGGGAGGCAGAGGTTGCAGTGAGCCAAGATTACACCATTGCACTACAGACTGGGCAACAAGAGTGAAACTCTATTAAGAAAAAAGAAAAAGAGAGAGAGAAAGAGAAGGGAAGGAAGGAAGGAAGGAAAGAAAAGAAAAGTAGGATAAATGAACTAAAATATTTTTTTCAGAGTTCAAATTCCAAATAATATACAATTGCTACTAACAGGAATACCCAGTGCCTCCTGATGTTCAACAAATTATAAGTCTTATACACAGCTGATCAAACATGTGCATTTTCACATATAGGCCAGATTGTTCCCAAAGCACATAGTAATTACACAGCAGAATGCTTATGACTTCTACGTTTGCAGAGTCCCACGACCAGGGGCTCTTTTAGACTCCAGAAAGGAGAAAACTAAACTCATTGTTCTATTGTAGATAGCGTTTATACCTAATTAAATTAAAGAACAGATTGAATAGTTTAACATATTTCAACATTCCTATGACATTGAAAATCCTTTGGTTGGCAGCTGTGTAAATCAGCAGGAAATCAGGGGAAGGCAGGAATGAGATAAATATTTAGAAGTGGAAATAACAAGCAGTGTTATTTCTAAAATACCTCTATTGCTTACATGGTAATACCAGTAATTAAGATATAATTTAAATAAGTTATTAATGCATTATCAAAACATAATAGTAGTGAAAACATGATTTAACATCTACCTAAACTTTTATAATCAGCTCTTCAATTTTAAGAAGCTGAAACACACAAAGGAGAGAAGCTTAGATCTTGAGTAATACAGGTTTCCCCTCATCTTTAAATTCCAAAAACATAAACCATTGTAAAATCACCATGCCCATGTGACATCCAAATACAGTTCATCTTTGAGACATGTAGCATAAAAATGACATTGACATTAAACATCATAATTTATATACAGATGCATTTTTACATAATTACCAAGAAGTTAAAGTGAATGGAATCCTTCGCGTTTTGCCACTTACCATTTTTTGTGAAAATTCTCAGACACACTCAGAAGCAAGAAGAATTGTTCTGTAAGCCCATTATATCCATAATGCAAATTTTGCAATTATTAAGATTTTACCACTTCGTTTTATTCTTTGCTTATTTTGCTACAGTATTTTTTTTAATTATATTTTAAGTTCTGGGGTGCATGTGCAGATCATGCAGGTTTGTTACATAGTTTGCTACACGTGCCATGGTGGTTTGCTGCATCCGTCCACCCCTCATCTACATTAGGTGTTTCTCCTTATGTTATCCCTCCCCTATCCTGCCACCCCCTGCTATTCCTCCCCTAGTCCCCACCCACCCACCAGAAGGCCCTGGTGTGATGCTCCCCTCCCTGTATCCATGCGTTCTCATTATTCAACGCCCACTTATGAGTGAGAACATGCAGTGTTTTGTTTTCTGTTCTTGCATCAGTTTGATGAGAATGATGATTTCCAACTTTATCCATGTCTCTGCAAAGGATATGAACTCATCCTTTTTTATGGCTGCATAGTATTCCATGGTGTATATGTGCCACATTCTTTATCCAGTCTATCATTGATGGGCATTTGAGTTGGTTCCAAGACTTTGCTACTGTAAACAGTGCCACAATAAACATACATGTGCATATGTCTTTATAATAGAATGATTTATAATCCTTTGGGTATATAACCAGTAATGGGATTGCTGGGTCAAATGGAATTTCTATTTCTGGATCCTTGAGGAATCACCACACTGTCTTCCACAATGGTTGAACTAATTTACACTCCCACCAACAGTGTAAAAGTGTTCCTATTTCTCCACATCCTCTCCAGCATCTGTTGTCTCCTGATTTTTAATGATTGCCATGCTAACTGGTGTGAGATTGTATCTCAATGTGGTTTTCATGTGCATTTCTCTAATGACCAGTGATGATGAGCATTTTTTCATATGTTTGTTGGCCACATAAATGTCTTCTTTTGATAAGTGTCTGTTCATATCCTTCATCCACTTTTTGATGGGTTGTTTTTTTCTTGTAAATTTGTTTAAATTCTTTGTAGATTCTGGATATTAGGCCTTTGTCAGATGGCAGATTGCAAAAATTTCCCATTCTGTTAGTTGCTGGTTACTCGAATGATTGTTTCTTTTGCTGTGCAGAAGCTCTGGAGTTTACTTAGATCCCATTTGTCTATTTTGGCTTTTGTTGCCATTGCTTTTGGTGTTTTAGTCATGAAGTTCTTGCCTACTCCTATGTCCTGAATGGTATTGCCTAGGTTTTATTCTAGGGTGTTTATGGTGTTAGGTCTTATGTTTAAATCTTTAATCCATCTGGCATTTATTTTTTATAAGGAGTAAAGAAGGTATCCAGTTTTAGCTTTCTACTTATGGCTAGCCAGTTTTCCCAACACAGTTTATTAAATAAGAAATCCTTTCCCCATTGCTTGTTTTTGTCAGGTTTGTCAAAAATCAGATGGTTGTAGGGGGGTGTGGTGTTACTTCCGAGGCCTCTGTTCTGTTCCATTGGTCTATATCTCTGTTTTGGTACCAGTACCATTTTGAATACTGTAGCTTTGTAGTATAGTCTGAAGCCAGGTAGCTTGATGCCTCCAGCTTTGTTTTGTTTGCTTAGGATTGTCTTGGATATGTGGGCTCTCTTTTGGTTCCATAGGAAGTTTAAGGTGTTTTTTTTCAATTCCGTGAAGAAAGTAAAGGGTAGCTTGACTTCCTTCACAGAATTGGAGAAAAAATTGGGGATAGCATTGAATCTATAAATTACTTTGGGCAGTATGGTCATTTTCATGATACTGATTCTTCTTAAATATGAGCATGGAATGTTTATCTATCTGTTTGTGTCTTCTCTTATTTCCTTGAGCAGTGGTTTGTAGTTCTCCTTGAAGAGGACCTTTACATCCTTGTTGTATTCCTAGGTATTTTATTCTCTCTGTAGCAATTCTGAATGGGAGTTCACTCATGATTTGGCTCTCTGTTTGTGTGTTATTGGTGTTTAGGAATGCTTGTGACTTTTGCACACTGCTTTTGTATCTGATTTTGTATCTTTGCTAAAGTTACTTATTAGCTTAAGGAGATTTTGGGCTGAGATGATGGGGTCTTCTAAATATACATGTGGTCTGCAAATAGAGAAAATTTGACTTCCTCTTTTCCTAATTGAATACCCTCTATGTCTTTTTCTTGCCTGATTGCCATGGCCAGAATTTCCAATACTGTGTTGAATAGGAGTGGTGAGAGAGGGTATCCTTGTCTAGTGCCAGTTTTCAAAGGAAATGCTTCCAGTTTTGGCCCATTCAGTATGATACTGGCTGTGGGTTTGTCATAAATAGCTTTTATTATTTTGAGATACATTCCGTCAATATCTAGTTTATTGAGAGTTTTTGGCATAAAGCACTGTTGGGTTTGTCAAAGGCCTTCTCTGCATCTATTGAGATAATCATTTGGTTTTTGTTATTGATTCTGTTATATGATGGATTATGTTTCTAGATTTGTCTATGTTGAACCAGCCTTGCATCTCAGGCATGGGGCTGACTTGATCATGATGGATAAGCTTTTTGATGTGCTATTAGATTCAGTTTGCCAGTATTTTATCGAAGATTGTTGCATCAATATTCATCATGGACATTGGCCTGAAATTTTCTCTCTTAATTGCATCTCTGACTTGTTTTGGTATCAGAATGATGTTGGTCTCATAAAATGAGTTAGGGAGGATTTCCTCTTTTTGTATAGTTTGGAACTGTTTCAGAAGGAATGGTACTAGTTCCTCTTTGCACCTCTGGTAGAATTCGTCTGTGAACCTGTCTGGTCTTGGACTTTTTTTGGTTGGTAGGCTATTAATTGCTGCCTTAACTTCAGACCTTGTTATTGGTCTATTCAGGGATTTGACTTCTTCCTGGTTTAGTCTTAGGAGGGTGTAAGTGTTCAGGAATTTATCAATTTCTTCTTGATTTACTGGTTTATGTGCATAGAGGTGTTTGTAGTAATCTCTGTTGGTAGTTTGTATTTCTGTGGAATTGGTGGTAATATCACCTTTATCATTTTGGATTGCATCTATTTGACAGTATGCTAAAGAAAAATGTCAAATATTTTATAATTTAATTGATAAATATTTCACAATTATATAGCTCAGGATTCTGGTATTATTAAGTATTTTAGGTGTTTTTTTAAACCTTTGCCATGTTTTATCTATGAAAAATGTTTATGTTTTGAAATTCATGCCAATCTTATAAGAGTAGAATAAAAAGCGAAACAAAAAATTGAAAAAGCTTAGAATACAAATTAAATGCATAAAGCAGGTAATATCTCAATTTTTCTATTAAACTTTTTTGAGATAATTGTATATTTAAATGCACTTGTAGGAAATATTATAAAACAACCCCATATGTTCTTTGCTCAATATTGCACAATGGTAACACCCTGTAAAACTATAGTACAATGTCACAACCAGGATGTTTACGTCGATATGGCCAAGATACAAAATATCCATCACCACAAAGTCCCTCATGGCACTCTTTTATAGCTGCAGTCACTCTCTCCTGCCCCCACCTTCTCCTTAATCCATGGTAACTGATCATCTCTGCTTCCTTTCTAGAATATTGTCATTTTAGAAATGTTATACAGATGGACTCATATAGTTTGTAATCTTCTAGAGGTGCTTTTTTCACCCAGCATGATTCTCTGGAGATTTATTCAGGTTATAGCATTGATCAGAAGTCTGTTACTTCCTATTGTAAAGTGGGACTCCATGGTACGGGTATACCTCCATTTTTTTAACCATTCACACATTGAAGGACATATGGATTGTTTCCAATTATCCTTTTGGTATCAAGTCTAAGAACTCTGCCTAAATTTATATCCCAACCCCTATGTTGAATCAGAATTGAAGAAGAAGGAGTATTGTCTAATACATTTTATGTTTTTTCTTCTCTTTACTGAAAGAGATTGTGTAGAATCAGTGTTATTCTTCTTTAAACATCTGGTATAATTTTACAGTGAAAGTACCTCTGCCTGAAGATTTTCTTTTGGAGAGAGTTTAAATTACTAATTTAATTTTCTCAATAGATACTTTTACTCAAAGTATCTATTTCACATTGGGTTACTTCTGGCACTTCGTATTTTTCCAGAAAGTAATCCATTTCATGGAGGTTGTCAAATGTGTGTAGAGTTGTTCATAGCAGTCCATTGCTATTCTTTAGGTGTCTGCAAGATTTTTAGTTATATCCCATGTTTCATGATATTGGTTATTGGTGTCTTCTCTCTCCATTGTCTTTGTCAGCCTTAACAGAGGCTTTTCAATTTTATTGATCTTTACAATGAATCAGCTTATTCCTTCATTAATTTTCTTGATTGTAGTGCTGTTTGGAATTTCATTGATTTCTGCTCTTATATTAAGTATAAATTATCATGGATTGATTTATCCAGTCTATAAGTATAGACATTATTAATTGTTTGGTGCATATATGGTCAGAAATGCTGTATCTTCTTGGTGGCCTTACCCTTTTACCATTATATAATAACACTCTCTGTCTCTAGTAATTTAATTTTATTTGCAGTCCAATTTACCTGATTTTAATATAGTAATCCTTCTTTCCTTTGATTAAAGTTTGGATGATATATCTTTTTCAATTTTTTTACTTTCAATCTGCAGACATTATTATAGTTGAAATGAGTTTATAGGCAGCATATACATAGCATATACATAGCTCATGTTTTTAAATTCCCTCTGCAAATGTTTTTTATTGGTATCTACACCATTTAATATAATATAATTAGGGCATAAGCCTGACATTTTATTTATTTATTTTGTTTTGTTTTCTGTTTGTTTTTTCTCTATTTATTTTCATTTTCTTTTTCTTTCCTTCCTGTGGGTTACTTGGACATTTCCTAGAATTTAATTTTAATTTTTAGTGTTTTTGAATGTATTTACTTGTCATTGTTTTAGGTATTACATATCTATAACTTAGAGTCTACAGTTGTATTTTTACCAGTTTGAGTGAAGTATAGAAACTTTGCTGCATTTATATCATTTTCTCTTTGTTTAGAGAACTTCCGTATTAGTCCTTTTAAGGAAGTTCTGCTGGCAACAAATTCTCTTAACTTTCCTTTATTTCAGAATATTTTGATTTCCCTTTAATTTCTGAGGGTTTTTTGTTTTGTTTTGTTTTGTTTTTTTCTAGGTGTAGGTTTCTGGGTTGGCAGTTCTTACAACACTTGAAAAAATACAGTGCTACTTCTCCAAGGTTTCTGCTGAGAAATTTTCTGTCTTTTGATTGTTTTTCTTCTCTGTGGGTGAGATGTCATTTTTTTCTGGCTCCTTTCAAGATGTTTGTTGATATTTAATTTTATAAAGTTTAATTATGATGCATCTTGGCATGGATTTATTTCAGTTTATCCTGTTGGCTTTTGTTTCCCTTATTTATTATTTATTTATTTATTTATTATTTCTTTATTTATTTAGAGATAAATAAATCTTATTTAGAGACAGAATCTCTCTCTGTCATTCAGCTGGAGAGCAGTGGTGCAATCATAGCTCATTGCAATCTTGAACTCCTGGGCTCAAGCAATTCTGCCTCAGCCTCCTGCATAGCTGGAACTATCGGCACATGCCGCCATGTCCAGCTTGCTCAGTTTCTTGAATCTTTAGATTTGCGTCTCTTGCCAATTTTTAGAACTTTCCAGCTATTATTTATTTCAAGATTTTTTCAGCCCTGCCCTCAATCCCCTTTTCTACTGGAACTCTGATAACATGAATCTTAGATTTTTGTTACATTCCCTCTGGTTCCTAGGGTTCTGCTCCATTTTTAGTTGATTTTTTTCTGACATTCAGATGGAGTTATTTTTGCTCTTGCACATTCCAGTTAGTTGATTCCTTTGTCCCCTCGGTCTGTGTTTAGCTGATCCACTTAAGTTTTTTTCTCACTTATTGTATTTTTCAGATATAAAAATCTCCATTAGAATCTTTATGTCTTCTCTTTGCTGAGACTTTCTATTTCTTTGCTGGGGCTTTCTATTTTTTTTTTTAATTTGCTTTAGAATATCTGTAATTGCTCAGAGAAGCATGGTTTCTTTACATTCTTTTTCAGATAATACTAACATCTCTGTCAGCTTGGTGTTGGTATCTGTTACTTAGCTTTTTTCATTCAGTTTGAGAACTTCCTGGTTTTCGGTATGAGTGATTTTTGATTGAGACCTAGGCTTGTTTTTATATTGACATGAGACTCTAGATCCTATTTAAACCTTCTGATACAATTAGCTTTATCTGAGACCATAAAATAGGTCTCCACAAAGAAAAAGAGGTAGTCTCCCACTTAACCTCCATAGACACCCAAATAACGGATACTTTATTCCTTTAGAATGGAAGTGGCATTTTCAGTTTCCCATATGATCTCCACTGACACAGCAGTGGAGGTGGCATGATTACCACTAAGTGATAGTTCTTACTCCTCAGTACGTCTCCTCTGATGCCAGCTTATGAGAGATGCAGAGGGAGTGTCCGTTTATAGTCAAGTGGAAGTAGAAATGCAGGCTTTCCATGAGGTCTCTGTACGTCTCCTCTGATGCCAGCTTATCAGAGATGCAGAGGGAGTGTCCGTTTATAGTCAAGTGGAAGTAGAAATGCAGGCTTTCCATGAGGTCTCTGCTGATTCCACCAGAGGCAAGACCTCATCTCTGGCCAGTAAGGATGAAAGTTCTGCCTTTCTACTTGGCCTTCCCTGATACCACCTAGTAGATGAAGCCTTTCTTTGCAGCCTGGTGAGGAGGCAAACTTAGGCCACCCACAGCCTTTGCATGTATGGGTAGGGTTGGGCCACAGTTTTATGTGTGTTCTCTTCCTGTTGTAAAGAAGTTACTGTCTAAAAACTTTCTGTCTTGCTAGCCTGTCCCTTTTCTGGCCCTTGGTGTCCAGAGGTCAAGCGATTATTGGAAGGTTTGCATTGCTGTTGTTTTGTCTGCATCCTTTGGCATTTCCAGGTGGCCAATTTATTCAGCTCCAAATCTGGGGTACCCGAGGTTAAAAGAAAACCCAGAGAACTCACCATTGTGTCTCCTCATATTGCAAGATATTTGGCTGCTTTACTGTTTTCTCTCTACCTTTCAGAGTTTTCTTATGCTTTTTAAAAATGTACAATATATAAAGTTTTAATTTGTACTTCATGGAAGAAAAAGGAAAATGTATGTCTATCCCTTTTTTCTGTAAGGTACAATATTATTTGTAAAATGAAAATAACTGATCATCATAAATATTCTTTTGGACATATAACAACCCAACATTGTCACATTTCTACAAATAAATGATAAAATACAGTAAATCAACATGTATTTTACATAGATTCTTTTGATGAAATATCCAAAAACTAGTACCAGTGTCATGTATTCTTAAAGGAGGCATGCCATTAATCTTGCCAACATAACTCACTTTTTAAAAATTTCATCAGATTGACCAGAAAATTTGGCAAGTCTAAGAGTATAAATTATGTTATTCATAGATTTACCCAAATTGTACAATGTTATACAATAAATAACCAGGTTATTTATTACTTATGTGTTTGCTTTGTGGCTCTGACAAAGTTATCTACCTTTGGACTAAATGATTATTAGCAATCTTCACAAGAAACATTAGCAACAAATATGATTGTCCATGTCATTGGTTTTATTCAGTTATAAAGATGGACAAAAGTGGTGAAATGAAAACTTTGTAGTTAGCTATTTATATCAAAGGCAAAGTCAAGATCATAAATCCTCAGAAAGAATTGATACAGAGATTTTCTTTTAATATACTAATAAAATACACCCACCATTAATTTTTAACCTAGTGTTTCAGTCTTTATTGGTTTGTAAAATTGAATTATTCTCTTGTTTTGTTTATGTTATATTTTATAATAAATATATCTCCAAAATATGATAGCAAAAGAACTACAGATTTTAGATCTATCTACTCTACTTAATTTTTAGACCATCTTCTAAGAAATACTACAAGCCAAGAAGTAAAATAGTTATCATGTAATGACATGATCTTTCCTCTTCCCTGATTTCTGATTCTTGAAAAATGAAGCAATTGTTCCTTTGCTTTTCAGTAGACAGTGTTTTGAGAAGATATCTCTTTAACCCTTTCCACTGTATTCAATTTTCTGCATCTCCTGGTTTGGTTTCTAAACTAATTTTATCATAGAAGATTAAATAGTTTTATTTAATAGTAGCCAATGAGTTGGTTTCATACTTCTTATAGTTATTGGTGGGTTGAAAATTATTTCTAAATAAATTCTTCCCCTCATCTCAGTAACCAGCGTGTCATATTAACAGTAATTGTGTTCTATTAGTTAAATATGTATCAGTTATGAGACACAGTTACAAAATGTTAGAGAATTCAATCAGATTGAAAATTTTCTTTTAGAAATATTTTAAATTATAACTATGTCTTTAAACAAAAGTGTTGAAAAAGATAGTCATTGATTCTTATGGAATACCAGAAGGCAATATTATAAAATCTATTATAATATCTAAAAAGAGGGAAAATTCGTCTTTCCAGCTTGAGTTTACATGAAAGTCTGTCAAGAAAGAAGTCAGTAAGTTAGACAATATCCTTTGGAGTTTTTGAGAAGTCTTTCACTTTAGTTAATTAAAGAACCAGCCAAGTTTTGTAATGTTGTAGCTCAAAGTTTGGTTGCTATAGCCATGCCAACACAAGCATGCAAAAGAAGCAATCTCTCTAACATTGCTTGTTTCTCAGAGTTTTTCTATTTTAACCTCTGATATAAATGATTTGGATCATTTATATCATTCCTTAAGATGCCAGTTTATTTGGACTTTATCTAATTAGGCTTACTTTTTTTCCCTTCAGTCTGTAATATGTTAGTGAATATTGACTCTAAAGTCCATAAATACTAGCAGCACTTTGCTCCAAACGAGGTGCTATGACTTGTAGCTAACGTGGAGTGCCTGAACTCTGCTCTTCTTGAGTCTCCTAGCCCCAAGTCAGAAATAAATAAGTAAACAGGAGAAAATTTTCTAAAGAGGGATTGTTTGATTAAAAAATAACAACAATGTTGACACTAGAAAGCCCCAGTGAAGGAATCTGGGACTGGGCTGATGTTACCCTCAGTTTGGACTGTGTGGACTTTGTGAGAACTGAAGCTGCCACAACTTACACCTCCTCAGGCTGTCAAATGGGGTCAATGGGATCACTTCTCAACAGTACCTTCACACTACTGTTTATTTTCTCATCTAGCTTAATTTTTCTATCACCAATTACATTTCACATGGATGAATCATAAGGTTATAATTTTCTTCTGCATGGTTCCTAAAAGCAGCTTAGGATTTCTTTATTTCTACACCTGCTTTCATAGAATGTTAATGGACTTTAACATGTACAAATAGCCAGGTCAACACTGAATACTGTCTTCAGCTACTGACAATGCTATGCACTAGGTGCTCAGGCTCCGCCTTCGTGCTGTTTGCATCAGCAAATTCTTTCCTTTTTAGTTACTCAGTAGGCATTCTTTGTACTATTTACTATGAAGTTTTGAAAATTTAAAGATTATGCCTATTAATCCTTTCAAAGAAACATTAGATAATAACAGTTTACCTACTATTATTATTATATCTAGATAACTATTATCTAATAACGTTAGATAATAATGGAGAGAATTGTGATAGCTATATAGTCACAATAAGGGGATTGTTCTTAATCACAGTCATTCTCACCATTGTTTAAGTGTGTTTTATGAATGCTTTCTTACAATTTCTATGACCTGTAACAACTTTTAATATTACTATACGAAGAAAGAATCACACAAAAGACAGAGTTGTTTAATGGGAAATAATTACTGACATTCAAAGATCTCTGTTATTTTAAAGTCCTTTGGGAAGAACCTATAAATACTGCTGTGTTACATCTAATTCATAGTAGAAATAGAACCAAATTTGTGCCTATGTTTTCTTCTAGAATTTTTATGGTTGTACATCTTATATTTAAATATTTAATCCATCTGGAGTTGATTTTTGTATAAGCTGTAAGGAAGGGGTCCAGTTTCAGCTTTCTGCATATGGCTAGCCAGTTTTCCCAACACCATTTATTAAATAGGGAATCCTTTCCCCATTGCCTCTTTTTGTCAGATTTGTCAAAGATTGGATGGTTGTAGGGGGGTATGGTATTACTTCCACAGCTTCTGTTCCATTGGTCAATATCTCTGTTTTGCTACCAGTACCATGCTGTTTTGATTACTGTAGCCTTGTTGTACAGTTTGAAGTCAGGTAGTGTGAAACCTCCTGTTTTTATTTATTTATTTATTTATTTATTTATTTTGCTTAGGGTTGTCTTGGCTATACAGGCTCTTTTTTTGTCCACATAAAGTTTAAGGTGGTTTATTTCCAGTTCTGTGAAGGTCAATGGTAGCTTGATGGGGACAGCACTGAATCTATAAATTACTTTGGGTAGTATGGCCATTTTCATGATATTGATTCTTCCTAACCATGAGCATACCATTCAGGACATAGGCATAAGCAAGGACTTCATGACTAAAACACCAAAAACAATGGCAACAAAAGCCAAAATCAACAAATGGGATCTAATTAAACTCCAGAGCTTCTGCACAGCAAAAGAAACAATCATTAGATTGAATTGGCAACCAAAAGAATTGGAAAAAATTTTTGCAATCTACCCATCTGCCAAAGGGCTAATATCTAGAATCTACAAAGAACTTAAACAAATTTACAAAAAAAAAACAAAAAAAACCATCAAAAACTGGGTGAAGAATATGAACAGACATATTCATTTTTCAAAAGAAGACATTTATGCAGCCAACATACATATGAAAAATTGCTCATCATCACTGGTCATTAGAGAAATGCAAATTAAAACCACATTGAGATACCATCCCATGCCAGTTAGAATGGCAATCATTAAAAAATCAGGAGACAACAGATACTGGAGAGGATGTGGAGAAATAGGAACACTTTTATGCTGTTGGTGGGAGTGTAAATTAGTCCATCCATTATGGAAGACAGTGTGATGATTCCTCAAAGACCTAGAAATAGAAATGCCATTTGACCCAGCAATCTCATTACTGGGTATATGCCCAAAGGATTATAAATCATTCTAATATAGAGACACATGGACACATATGTTCATTATGGCACTGTTTACAATAGCAAAGCCTTGGAACCAAGCCAAATGCCCATCAATGATAGACTGGATAAAGAAAATTTAGCACACATATGTCATGGAATACTATGCACCCATAAAAAAGATGAGTTCATGTCCTTTGCAGGGACATGAATGAAGTTGGAAACCACCATTCTTAGCAAACTGACATAGAACAGAAGACCAAACACCACATGTTCTCACTCATAAGTGGGTGTTGAACAATGAGAACACATGGACACAGGAAGTGGAGCATCACACTCCGGGGCCTGTTGAGGGGTGAGGGGCTAGGAGAGGGATAGCAGGGGGTGGGGGTACTTGGGAAGGATAGCATTAAGAGAAATACCTAATGTAGGTGATGGAGGGATGGATGCAGCAAACCACCATGGCATGTGTATACCTATGTAACAATCCTGCAATGATCTGCATATGTACCCCAGAACTTAAAGTATAATTTAAAAAAAGAAAAAGAAAGAAATAGAACCAAATTCTTAAAGAAAAACAAAACACAAGGAAACTATGCATCATTCCTGAAACGTGCAAAAATTGTCTTACAGCTACTTTCAATTTCAACCAACATTTGGTAGATATCTTATGGCTAAAATAAAATTGAAAAAAAAATTAGTAATCTGCTTATATTCCCCTTTTAGAAAAAGAGGAGTGTAACATTATAATTAAATACAAAAAATGGGCATAGAAGCTCAGTCATGCCTTCTCATTTAAAGAATGGCCAAAAATGAGGGCAGATTCTGAGAGAGAGAAGAAAAATAACCCTGGAAGCAATAGAAATATAATTCCTTTGTAACGGCAAGACTTACCCCAAAAGAGTGAACAGCAATGTTAAGAATTCAGGATTATGATTTGCTATAGTTCATTTCCAATCCAGATTATCATCCCAGGAATAGTTAAGGTTTTTTTAATTTATTTTAATATAAAAAAGAATTTAATGTAACAGCAAAAGAATAGATATAAATTTTAATGCTTTTAAAATATTACAAAAATAATAAAATACAATTTTTTAAAGTTAGAATTCTGATCTATATATTCATTATTTGATAATCTTATTTTCCTGTAAGAATATAAACAAAAACTAAAAATAAATGTAAAATTGTTTCTAAGTGGTTAAAACAATATTGTTAAAAGTTCATTTCCCTCACAACTGTAATCCCAGCACTTTGGGAGGCCAAGGCAGGCAGATCACAAGGTCAAGAGATAGAGACCATCCTGGCCAACATGGTGAAACCCCAACTATACTAAAAATACAAAAAATAGTTCAGCGTTTGGCACGCGCCTGTGAGGTTAAGCTCTTGGGAGGTTAGCTACTTGGGAGGCTGAGGCAGAAGAATCGCTTGAACCTGGGAGGTGGAGGTTGCAGTGAGCCCAGACTGAGCCACTGTGCACCAGCCTGGCAACAGAGCAAGACTGTCTCAAAAAAAAAAAAAAAAGTTCATTTCCACATAGTTACAGGTAATATTTGCTAAAGTGAAAAGACTTTGGAGAATACTGCATACACACACATAAAAAAGCAATTACTGAACTCTTTCTACCATAGAGTGTGATCTAAGCCTGGCCTTTTGTTTTCCTCATTGTATTCTAGAGGCTGTGTGAGTCAGGAAGTAGTGCCTCCTCTCATTATGACTTTAATCTGTCAAAGAGCAATAAATTTTAAGGAAAAATATACAAGCATCACAAACTTTTCTGTACATTGGAGACTCTCACCTGAAAAAAGTGGGCAAAAGATATGAACAGACATTTTTCAAAAGAAGACATTTATGCGGTCAAGAAACATGAAAAAACACTCATCATCACTGGTCACTAGAAAAAATGCAAATCAAAACCACATTGAGATACCATCTCATGCCAGTTAGAGTGGTGATCATTAAAAAATCTGGAGACAACAGATGCTGGAGAGGATGTGGAGAAATGGGAACGCTTTTACATAGTTGGTGGGAGTGTAAATTAGTTCAACCACTATGGAAGACAGTATGGCGATTCCTCAAGGATCTAGAAATAGAAATACCATTTGACCCAGCAATTCCATTACTGGGTTTATACCCAAAGGATTATAATTATTCTACTATAAAGACACATGCATGCATATGTTCATTGTGGCACTGTTTACAATAGGAAAGATGTAGAACCAACCCAAATGCCCATGAAAGATAGACTGGATAAAGAACATGTGGCACATCTACACCATGAAATACTATGCAGCCATAAAAAGGATGAGTTCATGCCCTTTTCGGGGACGTGGATGAATCTAGAAAAAATCACTTTTAGCAAACTGATACAAGAACAGAAAACCAAACACTACATGTTCTCACTCATAAGTGGGTGTTGAACAATGAGAACACATGGATACAGGGAGGGGAACATCATGCACTGGGGTCTGTTGAGGGGTGGGGATCTAGGGGAGGGATAGTAGGGGCAGGGAGACTTGGGAGGGAATAACGTTAGGAGAAATACCTAATGTAGGTGACAGGGGAATGGAGGCAGCAAATGACCATGGCATGTGTATGCCTATGTAACAATCCTTCAAGATCTGCACATGTACCCCAGAACTTAAAGAAAATAAATTTTTAAAAAACTAAAAAAAAATTTGAAATATTTTATTAAGGCAATGTAAATATGAAACCTCTTGTTTAGATAAGTTACAATACCTATTTCTTCTTCCCAATAATGTCCAAGTGATAAAAGATGTGAAGTATTATTGTCTGAGTCTTAGAGTTAGTCTGCTGCTCTTCCAATGAATGAGACATATCCCTCAAAGGACTAACTGAAATGTTTTCTACTTTAAAATTTTTCATCCTAGATAATTTAGTCTCTATGTATATTGCAACAAGTAATGTACACCAGTATTAGTATTGTTGCAGTTATGATTGCTATATGACGAATTATCCCAAAAACGTGGCACAAAATGAAAACTATTTTATTGTATCTCATAGGTTCTATGGAACAAGAATTTTGTCAGGACTTGGCGAGGTGATTTTTCTACTCCTCCCATTGCTGACAGGGCCATTTCCTGTTGCTCCTATCATACACAGATTTGGAAAGCTCAAGACGTCTCCACTCCCATTTCTGGGATGGATGGAAGACCGGGTGGGCTGAGTTGTAACTGCCAACCAGTGTGACCAAACTTAGTCTCTGAATCCTGGAAATCTCGGGGTACTCGCATTGCTTTCACGGCAGCTGGGTTTCCCCAGAGAGACTGTTCCACGACAACCAGGCAGAGCTGCCTGAGCTTTTCTAACCTTGTCTCTGTATCCATGCACCATGACTTCTGCCTTTTCTTGGATACAAGAAAGTCATAAGGCCAGCCCAGTTTAGAATTAATCTCCACATCTTAACAGGGAGTAGCAAGCTCGAATTGCAAAAAAAAAAAATTATGCAATGGGAGATGATGTTGTAGTCAACTTTGAAGCATACAACTTGAAAAATACAATTTGGAAATTTACTTATTGCCCAGAGTCACTTGACTAATAAGTGGTAGATTTAGGATTTTAACCCAGGCCAAGTCAGATGATAAAAAAGCCTTTTCATAAGAATTTTGTAATGGCTCCCAGAGAGAAAGAGGAAAAAGAGAGAGACAGAGAAAAATAAAGAGAATACTGTTTGGAAATCTGATTTTAGTTTAAAAATTAGATTTTGAAAATATTAAAGAGTTTCCCATTTATCTCTTTTTTATTTGTTGTTATCACTAAGACTTTGTATGTATCATATGAATCAAAGATGGAGGAATAAGGTGGAATATTTAGTCTTCTCTTCTACCCTTTATGGTTTTTTTATAGCATTCTGTCTGATATAAAGTAAGTGATCAAGAAAGATTTGTTGAATGAATGAAGATATGTTTGTGCAAATGCTGGCAAAGAAAAGATAGTGGGTATTTGGAAAAATAAAGGCAGAGCCTTAAGTATTTTCTAGGAATTGTAAAGGTTTTATCTTCCCTTTGAGCTGCCTGTTGAAGCCTATTTATGAGATTATTTTGTTTTCTATCCTAAGCTTAAAGAATTTAAAGATGCATAATCCCCTCCCCTTTCTTACCATTAACTTCATATTAAAAATATTTGAATATAGAAAATACGAAAATAGTTTTTCATGTAAATATGCAGGTTATTTTACATAATACATTATTAAATTAAATTAAATGTTTATAGTAATTTAAAATATTGCAATTTACTATACCTCTATAATTAAATCAAAAATTATATATTTTCAACTTTGACTTGCTGTTTAAAATGTTACAAATTTATAAGTGATATGTAAATAAAGTATATGTAAAAATACGTCATATAAAGAAACGTGTTTATCCACCTACTGCAAATTTTCTAGAAGTAACAATTTTATTTTATTTCATACTCATAAACCTTCTCTCTCCTAAAATACGATACATGGATTAATAATATTTGTTTCTGAATTCTCTCAGAAATTCCCAAGGCAGTAGAGAGGATTTTTCTAATGCTTCAGAAGAAAGCATTTGGTATTATTTGCTCAGCGTTAGCATTTCCATATGAGAAAATATAATGTTGCCATGGCAATACACCAGAAAAATCATAAATAAAATCCAATATGACATACAACCTCTTCTGTTTTAGAAAGCAGGTCCAATTTTTTAATATATAGAAATTTTATTTTGGAAAAGTCTTTATAAGGAAACAATTTAATAAATAAAAGAACTTTTATTTAATGACATTTTAAATGCCCATAAAAAGAAATTTCACTGGATCTCAAGTTAGTCTCTTCATTTTCTTTTGTTCCATTGGTTAACATTGGAAAATACCTTATGTGTGAAGTGTGAAGGGATCACATTTTAACAGCTTGTGGAGAAATAATGGAGAATGCATAAATGTACTATAAAATTTATTCGATCAGATATTGGTAGATTTCTTTTTAGTATTCTGCTTTATTGAAAAGTAGCATTAGTTAGTTAACTAACTTACCTTTTTTTTTTTTGAGATAGAGTTTTGCTCTTGTTGCCCAGGCTGGAGTGCAATGGTGCCATCTCGGCTCACTGGAACCTCCACCTCTTGTGTTCAAGTGATTCTCCTGCCTCAGCCGCCCGAGTAGCTGGGATTACAGGCGTCTGCCACCACACCTGGCTAATTTGTTGTATTTTTAGTAGAGATGGGGGTTTCACCATGTTGGCCAACTGGTCTCGAACTCCTGACCTCAAGTGATCCACCCTCCTCAGCCCCACAAAGTGCGGGGATTATAGGTGTGAGTAAGCCTTTAGCTGATGGAATAAAAATTAACAATTCTTTGGGCGACTAGAGAGAAGGAAATGGCATTTGTTACCTGTCAGAACTGGAATTCCATTGTTGCTAACATTTCTGAACATAGCAGTTACTTAAGCAGAAAAAGGAGAGAAAAAGATAACACATCTAAAAGCAAATGAAAATTTTCTTCCCTTTGGCTTCTCTGTTGATGGAATTGAGCCAGTCTATAATGAAATCAACTTTGTTCCCTCCTTGATCTTGGAGGTCCCATTTTGTTCTTCTTTGTCAGTCTTTATAGTCTCCATCCCTGACGTATCAGACCAGCTGTTGAAAATTCAGATGGCCTGTCTCCCGTTTGGTGATTCTGGCTCTCCACTGCCCAATTACAAGGATAAAGGATGCTTGTGGACAAAGCTGTTATCCCTTAGATCTTACCATGAGGTAAGATACAGATGGAGGACAAAACTCCTCGGGTTACTTTTATTGTCTTTGTCTCTTATGGTGCTAAGTGACCTAGGCAGTAACAAGGCCTAGGCCCCCCAAAAAATACACATGACGTTCTCATTTCAAAAACAGTAAAAGTAACCTGGGCCTAGATATGAACTGTTTCTCTTAAGACTGAATTTGTCCAAAAATAATTTGCTAAAGAATATAGTCCAGGCACAGTGGCTCATGCCTGTAATCTGAGCACTTTGAGAGGCTGAGTTGGGTGGATCCCTTGAGGTCAGGAGTTTGAGACCAGCCTGACCAACATGGTGAAACCCTGTTGGTCCACTAAAAATACAAAAATTTAGCCAGATGTGGTGATGCAGGCCTGTAATCCCAGCTACTCAGGCGGCTGAGGCAGAATTGCTTGAACCCAGGAGGTGGAGGTTGCAGTGAGTCAAGACCATGCCACTGCACTCCAGCCTGGGTGACCGAGCAACACTCTCTCTCAAAAATAATATTAACATAGTCTCTCAACCCTTTTACATATGTCTTACTTTCCTCCACTGTTACAATTATTGTATATAATAATATAATATATGCAGTAAATCTAGAGGAATAGAAAGTCTCGATAATACAAAGAAATAATTTCTAGTTATTTTTTCATTCTGAAGATAATTTCTCCTAAAGGTTATTAAAAATCACTTTTTGGTTTTGAGACAGAGTTTTGCTCTGTCACCCAGACTGGAGTACAGTAGCTTGATCTCGGCTCACTGCAACCTCTGACCCCCAGGTTCAAGCGATTCTCCTGCCTCAGCCTCCTGAGTAGCCGGGACTATAGGCACACCCATCACCACACCCAGCTAATTTTTGTGTTTTTAGTAGAGGTGGAGTTTCGCCACGTTGGCCGGGCTGGTCTTGAAAGGTGCTTACTCTGCCATTGATTGGCTTCTCTTCTTTTTCTTTCTTTCTTTTTTTTTTTTTTTTTAATTTTTTATTGCATTATAGGTTTTGGGGTACATGTGCAGAACGTGCAAGATAGTTGCATAGGTACACACATGTCAGTGTGCTTTGCTGCCTTCCTCCCCTTCACCCACACTTGGCATTTATCCCCAGGCTATCCCTCCCCAGCCCCCCCCCACTGTCCCTCTCCCCTTCCTCCCAATAGACCCCAGTGTGTAGTAGACTCCCCTACTGCTCCCAGAGGAGATCACAACTCAAAAAAGCTAATTGCAAATATATATCTTTTTTTCACATAGTTTGTGTTCACCCGTTTTATCATACAAAACTATTTTTTTTCTCGGTAGAAATCTCAATTATTTATCTATTTTTAATTGTTTTCATTTAACATGCATCTAGTATCACCCATCATGTACAGTGAATTCTTATAAACACTAAAATTTTCTTTTAAATAAGTCATTTTCAAACAGAATTTCTAGCTTTCATAAGAATTTAGGAAATAATTGTTTAAAGAAAATTTCAATTGATTAATTAAGCCTGTTTGTTTTTTGGCCAGAAGGGCAATGAAGCATTGAGCTCAAAGTGTCTTTTATCTCCAAATTTCCAGTACTTTGCAAACGTGAGCTTATTGTTACCTAATACCTACATTATTCATAATACCTAGGATTGATAAACCACATGTTCTCAGCTCTATCTTAGGAAAACAAGAAATACTGAAAGATTTTTGGTGCTTTAGTCAAGAGAGAATTTCAAGTCCCAGTAACATAATTAAAGCCCTATGGTTAACCTTTACAGAAACTGTACAACATGTACAACTTGTTTTACATGCAAAACCCTCACAGGATAACTCTTAGTAGATGCCCTTCTAATTACTTTGTACCCTCTAGTACCAAATAGAATTACAGAGGTATTTGTTTAAACATTTAAATCACTAAATGCTTACTGCAAGGCATAGATTTTGTCATCTTCCTTAGGAAAGGAAACTCAGAAGAATCTTAGAATTATTTCCTTCGCTAGCCCAAGTAATACTATCACAATTGTGCCTGTATTGTTTATATGTGTTACCTATTTTCAAAGAGATTTCAAGTACATTATTTCATAGAAATCTGTTGTTATTTCTATTTGGGGGAAACCAGTACTCCCAGAGGTTGAGCAACTGGACACATAGGGCATACAGTCAGGAATAATCCAAGATGTCCTTACAACATTTCAGAGTAGTTCCACTTGACCATGCCAATACGGGTGGAATAGATAACACCTCTGACCATGGGGAAAATGGTCATCCACTGTGAATTCTGTATTATTAGAGAATTCTTGCATTGCCGAAAAGAATAAATAGTTTCAGAGGAAAAAGAATATCCCTAGGAACACACTCATATCTTGAATGAAAAGGCAATCCTTATTTCATGTTTGTGTTGAGTCAGATTAAATTCTTAGATGAAAGAATTTACAAAATAGTCATTATGTAGAAAATGTTAAAAGCATAAATCCTGTGCACATGGTTGGATCTTAGTAGAGCAGTAAAGTCATTTTTTTTTTTTTTTTTTTTTTTTTTTTTTTTTTTTGCTGAAGCTAACATCTGGTAAATGTACAGCTTCTTCTACTGTAGCTTAGGGGCAGTAAGGAAAAATACTGTCATGACATCAACGGTCAGCCAACATCAAGAGTAAATGTTATTACCCAGAAAATAATTCCCAGAGAAAACATATTTCTAACTGATTAGCAAAGCTGGCACATGGGGACCCTACATAAAGACACAACTTGGTTTCTTAGCAACAGAAGCATAAAACAGATTGAAATATGATGGTCTTGACAAGGACAATAAATGAGGAGAAATCAGTGTAACTTGAAAAAATCAGGAGAGAAGTCAATAGGTATTGAGTAAAGTGACAGAATAGTTTTCATTTTAAGAGATTTTTGAGCACAATTCTACATATAGAGGAGAATGCTGATTGTAGCCAAACAAAAATCTTAAGGAAATTTGTTTTATGTAAGAAAATGATTCACTATATTTTTACTATGATCTATTACAATCTATCAACTAATGTGTTAGGAAATGAGAGTAAAGGAATAAATGACACTTGTATGCTTTTATAATGCTATACTGGGAATCAAATCATAGAAGAAAGCATATTTTACAGATTATCTGGATTTTAATGTATTGAGAGAATTTTCACAAAAACTTACAATATATAAAATATTTTAAATGTATTTTCTTAAAACTCTTAAATTTTCAATGGGATGGGACATTTTTAATACAAGATATAGATGTTTTATTCAATCCAATGAACATTACTGATTTGTAATTAATTAATTAAATTTATTTGAGACAGGATCTTACCTCCTCACCCAGGCTGCACTGTAGTGGCTCGATCTTGGCACACTGCAGCCTTGACCTCTTAGGCTCAACCTCCCAAAGTGCTGAGATTACAAGCTTGAGCTACTGCACTGAGACTCATTGATTAATAACAGTTTCTATTTATTGAATGCTTACTATGAGCTGAGCTCTTACTAATCCATTTGCATATGTTATTTTACTTCATCTTTACAATACCAGTAAAAGATACGATTTTCCTCTTTTCACAAGAAGAGCAAATACCTAGAGAAATTTGATTGTGGTAGGCAGAATCCTAATGGAACCTCTAAGCATCCTACCTTGTTATGTGTTCTACCCCTTACGTTGTACATAATGCTCCTCTTCTTCAGCATGAGTAGAATCTGTAAATCTGGATGGCAAACCCCTCCCGTTGTTGGTTGATTTCAAATTAATCAAAAGGAAGATCGGGTGACATTGATGTACTCAGTGAACCTTTGGATCCTGGGTATGTGGCCCCTATCCACAGGTCCTCTCATACAACCAGTCCTTTTACTTTGATAAATAGACCTGGAGATCTTGACCAAATAGTATTCAATAATTTCGTTCTAATTTAGTTAACAACAATAAAAAGGGATAGACAAAATTTATTCACATATTTATATGAAAAAGCGTGCAGATTTTGTCAGAGAGATTGGTGGTATGAGAGGACCTGTGGCTGGGGGTCATATAGCCAGGACCTGGGAAATGAGAGCAGTCAGTCTCTGGACGGCAGCCTGCAAAAGGGTAGGGACCTCCGTCCTACAACAGCAAAAACAATGAATTCTGCCTCGAGCTTTCCAACTGAAGCTCAGGATCCTCTTCCAAGGAACCACCAAAATCAGGAAACGTCTTGATTTTGCCCTTGTCAGACCCTGCAAAGAGGACTCAGTCCACTGGCATCCAGATAAATGATATTCAGAAACTGTGAGATAATAAATGGATGTGGTTTTAAGCCACTAAATTTGTGATCATTGGTTATGCCACAATACAGGAATAATATGGTGTTTTGAGCTCCACTGGCAGTTAAGTGAGATGAAAATCCAGGACAGTCTGATTTTGATGGTCTGGGTTTCAAACATCCTCATATACATTTCCATATAAATTAGGTTTTTTGTTTGTTTGTTTGATATCTATAGAAGCTTGACTTCTGGCAAACAGAAATCAAAGTGAAAGTAAAAAGATTCCATTTCTTATGAAATTCTGACTATCTCAGAAGAATAGAAGAAAAGCCTTAGGAGGGACATGACAAGGGACAGTTTCCAGAATCCTGGCTGAAAGAGCAGCAGCCTTTGTAGGCAGCTGTTGGGAAATGGCTCAGCTCTCTGCTTCAATCATGAAACTTCGGACTCCTGGTTATCCCACCTAAGTCACAGTCCCACACCTGCGGTCATAGAGGCTGGAAGTGTGACTGATTACACTTTCGGAATCACAAGAAGTGGAGAGAGAAAGAAATGACGCAGAATTGCTTTCTGCTTTTACACTGTGAGAGTTAGAGGTTATATTGGCATTCTCCAGAGAAATCGCCAATGGAATGCATACAGAGTTAGATAATTATTTTTTAAAAATCGGCTCATGCAATAACGGAGGCTGGCAAGTACAAAATTCACAGGGCAAGTTGACAGGCTGGAAATTCCAGCGAGGGGTGATATTATAATTCTGAATTCGAAAATAGTCTGGAAGGTACTTTCTCTTGGAGGCCTCAGTCTTTTCTCTTAAGGCTTCCAACTGATTGGATGAGGCTCACCCACGTGATGGAAGGTAATCTGCTTCACTTGGTGGCTACTGATTTAAATGTTAATCACATCTAAAAAGCACCTTCACAGCAATATATAAACTGATGTTTAACCAAGCACTGAGAATCATAGGCTAGCCAAGTCAATACATAAACTAACCGTCATGGGGGAGGGTACAGAAGTTGGGTAAGGGTTCTGGTGCCTCCACGTGGGCTTTTCTATATTATAGCCCTTTACTGTGGACCAGGGAACCAACAGAAAGATTCTGAAAACTGGGGATCTTATCTTTCCATAATTAAGGTCACAATACAACCAAAGTATCACATTGAAAATTATGGAAACACAGTAAATGTCCAAATGAGCTTTGGACGATTTATATTGATAGAAAAAAAAATAGATTACTTCATTGAATTTTAAAACTGGATGGAAAAAAATATTATGATCACGCTGAAACGATTTATCTAAAATTCCCTTCACCGTATACCATTTTACTAATAATATTAATTGAGTGAACAACCATACATGCAGAGTCATTATAGTTGATTAATTGGATTTAATTTTAAAATCTATGGGACCTGCCTATGATATGATTGCAGAATTATAGGAAAAAATTAAAACATGCGATCTTTGAGGAAAAAGTATATTTTAAATTCTTATAGATATGTAATTCAGTCATCGAACAAATACTTGTTGAGTGCTGGTTTTGAAGAAAATTACTAAGTGAGATCTCAGATCCCTTAATCTCCCTTTGTGATAATTTGATTGTCTTGTGGGAAGCAGATGAAGGATAAACCATTACTTTCTAACTCTTGAATAACGAACTTTAGGATCCTAATGCACCTGCTCAGGTTTAAGCTTTTAATTTCTAAAGAGGAGAACTGAGTGACTAATATCCTCTGTCAAAATGGTCATTTTTTTATTCTTATGCTTGCATGGTTACTGACATTTGTATTTCCATAAATAGATTTTGTCCATAATGAAATTTGTCTATAAATGTTCCAGACATGTGTAATGGAAGTTGTGTTCGAATATTTTTGTGGGCCCTGGATTCTAGCTTAATCAGGACAAATGTTTGAGGAATTCCCACACTGGGACAGTTACGAATTGGTATTACTAAAGGTTGGCTGTAAATAGAGGGCTACTCTATTTTGTTAATGCTTTCAATTTAAAAGTGGGGACAGCTCTTTCACATTCAAACACCTAAGGCAATCTGGAAGGCTAGAGACTACCCCCTTATTCAGCATGACTAACATCAGGCTATATACTGAGATCAAAGAGGAAGTGAAAGCTCTTTAATTTCTAATCTTTTACTGTCATTTCTGGAGGCAGTGGAAAGTAGTGAAAAGTCTAGATTCAGAACACGCGAACTGGAACGCTGGCTCTACTGGCTAATAACTATGTGACCCTGTCTGTCTTTCTCAGGTTCTGTGCCTCATCTGCCTCACTTTCTTTTCAAAACATGAAAAATGATCATATGTTTTCTATTAGAACTACATAAAATAATATACATTAAATGCTTAGAACTGGAGAACACGTTGTAAAATGATAACCAGAAAAAAAAAAAACTCAAAATTATAGCATTTGTTAATTTCCATTGTGCAAATCTCCCCCCTCCCCTGCCCCTGACTCAATTTCAAGCTGCTGATGTGAAATCACTGAATTCAGAAGTAGAGACGTGCTAATTGGCTCTTTGTAGCTATATGAGCCAGCTCTAGCACACCACTGCTTCTAACGAAGCCTTAACATACAACAAAAATAAATTATGCTTTCCAAGTTTATCCATGTTGTCACATGTGGCAGGATATTACTCTTTTTAAGGCTTAGTAATATTCATCATATGTATATACCCACACATTTATATAAATATATGCACACATATATATATACATATTTATGAAGCATCACTTAAAGTATCTAAAATAGTCAAACTCAAAGGAACAGAATATAATATACACGTACCTGTAATGTATATTGTGCTTCATTCTCTTTATCTTCTGTCAGTGGACACAGGTTGATTCCATAATTTGGCTATCATGAACACAGCTGCAACAAACATGAGAGTGTAGATATCTCTTTGCTATACTGATTTACTTTCTTTCGGGTATATACCAGGAGGAGGATAGCTGAATCATATGGTAGCTCTATATTTAGTTTTTTGAGGACCTGCCATGCTGTTTTTCATAGGGGCTGCACCATCTTACATTGCCTCCAAGAGTGTCTAAGAGTCCTAACTGCTCCACGTCCTCGCTAACATTGTTCTGTCTCGCTTTTTCGATAATAGCTGTCCTAACAGGTGTAAAGTGCTGTCTCATTATGGCTTTGAGTTGCATATGCTAAGTAAAATAAGCCAGCCACAAAAGGACAGATAGTACATGACTCCACTTATACGAAGTATCTAAAATAGTCAAACTCAAAGGAACGGAGTATAATGATAGTTGCCAGGTGTTGGGGATGAGGGGGAGATGGGGAGTTGCTGTTAAATGGTTAGGAAATTCAGTTATGCAAGACGAGTAAGTTTCAAAGATCTGTTGAACAGTATTTCATGTACAATTAATACTGTATTTTGCTGTTAGGAATTTGTTAAAAGGATACATTGTAATATATTGTGTTTGTATTAAAGGTAGATATTAGTAGTAGTCCTACCTTCTTGAAAGTTTACAACTAAACATGGTCTCACCAAAGAGGTAACAGGCAGATCCTGAAACACTCTTTGAGTCTGTTTTATGCTGCTGTAACAAAACTCCTGAGACTGAGGAATTTATAATCAACATTTATTTATTTGACTTATGGCTCCAGAGGCTGTGAAGTCCAAGATCCAGGAGGTGCATCTGCTGAAGACCTTCTTGCTATGTCATCCCATGGCAGAAGGCAGAAGAGCGTGCCAGACAGAGAGAAAGTGAGAGAGCAAATGTTGAACTCACAACCCAAAACCCTTTGTTAATTGGCATTAATTCATTCATGAGGGTGAAGCCCTCATGACCTAAACACCTCTCATTAGGCCTCACCTCCCACCACTGTTTCATTAGGGATTGGTTCTAACACATGCTTTTTGAGGGACACATTCAAACCACAGCACTCCTCAAGTTCCTAACACCTACTTTATGACAGCCCCTGGTCAATAAGACAAAGATGCATCTGTTCTGTAGACCTACTTTTTTCATGCTGCAGCTATTATTTTTCTATGTTGGCTACTGTTAACAAGATCAGGGCAATTAGCAGCAAAATATTCCCACCCCTTAGCCTGCCGCAGTGCTATTCATGGTCTGACAAATCTTCAGCTGTTCTTCTTACATATAAGCAACTATGCAGGGACAGAGATCATGTATGTTTGTTGGTTCAAAATTACAACTTGAGACCTAAACAGATATCTCTAGTAGCTACTCTAGTTTTAAAACCAAAGTTCCATGATTTGTTTGACTGATTTCAGAATTTCTATTGAGTGGTCTCTGTTTCCAGGTAGCTGCATAGGGATGGAGTCTTCATCTTTTTCCTAGCAAATGAATTTTGGAAAAAAATTTGCCTGCAATGAGTGTTATTTTCTCAACTGGCGGAAACCTCTTATTTTAATCAGTGTTGAAAATAAATACTACTTTGATTTGGAGTTGCATTATTTTATTTGATATTACAAAACTCTTTTCTTTGTGAAAAGGAGATGGAGTATTATTTTTGCTTTTAAGCACTTCCAAAAAGACAAAGTAAAACCACACAATCTGAAGAATATAATTCAGTCACATTGAGGACTCCTTCCTCTCATTCCCCAACTCCTCATTCTGGCACCAATTTACATGATTCTTGTATCATTGTACCATTTAGCAAAATATTAGATGTTTGTGATTACTTTGTTTTAAAACAAAAGTTGTTCATAAGATATATTTCTCTGATTTTCATGATTTCTCTATGAAACAATTTGATATTGGACAAGTAACTAAATATCCCTAAATTTTCATGTCTTCACCTGTAAAATTAAAAATTTAGAGTAAGAGACTATTTAATAAACTTTCAGCCAAATTAAAATATTTTAAAAGAAATGTCAAATCAAAATGATAAACCCAAAAAGATTACCCAACATTTTTGTGTCAGGGATCATCAAGAAACATTTTGCATAAAACCACACTCTTTCTTTTTAGCTCCTGAATTTTGCATTTGAAAGTAAATAAGCTTTCAGGTTGGAGGGGACATTGTCCAGAACCTAACCTTACTATATATGCTAACTGACTCTAACCTAAAAAATATATTCATTTGACAAATATTTTTGAGCACCTTCTCTGCACCAGCCACTATTCTAAGCATGGTTCAGGGCCTGTTCTAAGATAATAAAATTTGGGTATAAGGATGCAAAGTCACTGTCCTCATGGAGATTACATTCTCGAGGGCAAATACAGAAATTTAAAAGAGAAATTAATATATAATATTAAGCAGCAATAAGAACTAACAAGAAAAATAAAGTCAAGGAACAGGATAAATCACGGTTGAGATATTGTTTTAGACAAGCTGGTCAAGAAGAACTCTCTAAAGAGGTGAGGCAGAGGGAAGAACGAGTGTCAAGTCCTTGAGGTGGAATCACACTGGTGTGTTCAAGCATGGACAAGAAAGTCAGGGTAGTTGAAACATACTGAGTGATGGCAACTGATAGTATGAACAGGATCGTGGCAGCATACATAGGCCAAGTGCATTTGTAATTATTCAACAAATTATCTCACACTTAGTGGCTTAAAATAACATGAACTTATTATCTTACAGTTTCCATGGATAATAAATCCAGACACAGCTTAACTGGGTCCTCTGCCCAGAGTCTCACAAGGCTGCACTCAAGGTGTTGGTTGGGCTGCATCCTCATCTGGAGGCTTGAGTGGTTAAGAGTTCACTTCCAGGTTCATTTAGGTTGTTGACAGAATTTGTTTTCTTGAAAGCATATGACTGAATTCCTCATTTTCTTGTTAGTTCTCAGCTCCTGGATGTTGCTCTCAGGCAGCACTTGCCATGTGGCCCACTCAGTAACTAATTAATAAAATGCCTGTTTGTTTCTTTAAGGCGGGCACAGGAAGATGTTTTTAGGAAGCCTCCAGACTCTTTTCCAATGGATTCCATCAAAGTCAAGCATTCCAGGATAATTTCCTTTTCAATTAACTTAAAATCAACTGATCTGGGACCTTAGCTATATTTGCAAACTCCCTTCACCTTTGCAATATAATGTAACCTACTCAAAAGAGAAACAGTCAGTTGTATCATATTCACGGACCCTGCTTACTCTTAAGGGAAGGGGATTATAAAAGATAGGTACACCAGTATGTTGAGAGCCATTTTAGTATTTTGCCCACCACACCAAGGTAAAAACTTTAGATTTTATCTTAAAGTAATGAGAAGTCATTAGAATGTTTTGAGCATGAAGGTGACATAATTAACTTTGGTTTTGAAAAAGATTACTCTTACTTCTCTGTGGAGAACTTACTGTAGGGCTACAAGAATGGAAGCAGTGAAAAAATTAGGAGGCTGATGCAGTAGTATGGGAATGAGATGATGATGATTTGGACTGGTGTGATAGTAATGAGTGCAGTCATATATTTTCTATATATTTTGATATGGCAGGATCTGATGATGAATAAGATATGCATTTAGTGTTAGTAGATACTAAACAAATGTTAGTTACCTTTCATTCATATTACTATATTTCTTATTTGGAAGGGATATTTTTTTCCTTAAAGAATCTCATGGCAAAGAGGCCTGGCACCCTGACAGAATTTATACATTTACAGAGATTTTTTTTTAAATCAAAATCTAAATAACTGAAGATTAAGAAACGAGCAGTGAAAATTCAGGATATAAAGAAAAATTTAATTCATTTTCTTCTCACTCTGAAAATTCAGCGTACATTATCATTCTCTTTAAACTCAACCAAGTAAAAGGGGAGTGGTTTTTGAATGTAAGATTCAAGTGCATTTAATTGCACCCTTTAATTAAATCTGGCTTGTGTCTGAAAGTACAGGCTATACAAAAGAAAAATGGCTCCTTTCATGAGTAAGAGATCCTGTGAGAGGGAAAAAAATTATGGCTTCAAATCTCAGTCTCTAGAGCACCACTAAAGTAAAAGCGTTTGTCAAAACAGCCATATCCATGAGTCTCAGTGATTCAGCCCAGAACAGTATTTCAGAATTTCCATTTTGTTTGTACACAAGAAACCAAGAGAAATGAGCCAGTTCTCTCCCCAGAGAATGGCTGAAGTTTAATGAGTTTGTGGTTGTAGGAGCTTTTTGCTTCTGTGTATAAAAGTTTTTAGAAGACACTATTATATTATGAATATAATATACAGAAGGCCTATATTTATCCTTTTAGAAATAAAGTTGATTAAAACTTTTGAGATAAGAATTATAAAGATAATTTCTTACTGGCTTTTCATCATAGAGATTCTCATACTCAGTAATCAGAAATATTGATTGACGACTTAAGATGCCAGTTATGTATGTGGAGACCATGCTACCCAAACTAGCTTTACAGTGGACGGAAGGGATGAGGTTCTATGGCTAGCACCCAGGAGAATGATACTCCTGCTGACTTCTAGAATAGAGGTTCTAGAATCTCTGTGAATATTAGAATTTTCTGGGTACTTTTTGGAAATTACTAGGGTCTATAGGTTTCACGCCAAGAGGTGATGATCGAATTAAATTGGAGGTAGATTCTGAGCATAAGCCAATTCTTAAAAATAAATGCTAGGAAAAATTTTGGCCCCAAAATGTGTTGCTTTTCTAATCTCCAGAATCTGCCAATGTTATAGGACTTTGCAGATGTCATTCAGGTAATCTTGTCTTAAGACAGCAAGATTACTGGGCCAAATCCAATCACAGGAGCCCTTAAAATCAAATAGTACTTCCTGATTAAAGTCAGGGATGGGTCAGAAGAAAGGGAAGATTTGAATTTCAGCAACTCAATCCACAATTACTGGCTGTGAAGAGGAGAGATGGGCCATGAGCCAAGGAATGTGGGACACCTCAAAGACTGGGAATAGTCCTCAGCTGACATCTACCAAATAAATAGGAATATCAGTCCCACGGTGGAAAGGAACTGAATTCTGCTAACAACTGGGAAGAGCTAGGGAACAAATTCTACCATAAAGCCTACAGAGAGGAGCACAATCCTGTTGTTATCCTGATTTTAGTACAGTGAGCCCCATGACAGATGATATTAAATTATGTTGTTTAAGCTCCTAATTTTGTGGTAATTTGTTTATGGTGGCCATGGACATGATTATAAATAATTTTGTATATATTATACATAAAATAATAATAGAATAAATTTTGTATTTTAGATTAGTTTTAAGTTTACAGAAAAGTTAGAGATAGTAGAGATCCCACACCCAGCTGCCTTTGTCATTAACATCTTATATGAGTATGTTATGTGAGTCACAAATAGTGAAACAATATTAATTTATTATTACTAACTAAAATTCATACTTTATTCAGGTTTGTTTCATTTTAACCTAATGTTCTTTTCTGTTCTGGGATCCAATCTAGTTTTAGATTAGTCTGACATTTTTCTGGGGTTACGGGATTCTGCGGAGGAAGATCACAGCAAAGTGCATTCTCATCACATCATCTCAAGGGTACTTGCAATCTGAGGTAGTGCCCTGATCAGTATCAATCACCTGGCATTTGACAGGTTTCTCCTCTCTTTCATGCTCTTTGGAAAGGAGTCATTATATCTATCCCACAATGAAGGGGTGGGGAGTTATGCCTCATCTCCTTGAGGAAGTAATAACCATAAAACATCTGGAATTATTCTACCCAGGAAATTCATTCTTTTCCACTATTTATTCAAATCCTTGTTTGCATCAGTGTGGACTCACAGATATTTATTGTACACTTTTGTTATAGTTTAATGCTACTTTATTTTGCTGCTCAAATTGTTCTAGGTTTGGCTATCAGAATCTCTTTAAAATGACTTCTGTCCCTTAGACATACTTTTATCATCGTGTTTTTTGAGTACTTCCTTATTTTCTTTTACTACAAGATGTTCCAGACTCATCTTGTGTATTCCTTACCCCAGTCCTAGTTTCATCCATTTCGCCAGGAAGTTCTAATTAATTTTACTTGAAAATGGTATTTAAAAACCAAGTTGTGAGCTAGGTATAGTTATGGCTACTGAGATGGCATTACTTCTGAACATTCACAGCTGAGCAAACAAGGAAATACATGCATGTGTACTAACCCACAAATATACATCTATCCACAAGTATTTCCACATGTATCCCCCTATATTTATACTAAGTTAGACATGATGGCTCCAAGTATCCATACCACATGGATTATTGTACCTTTCCCTCCTGCCTGTCTAGAACCTCCCATTCCAACAGTGAGAAACCTGATTCCCACCAGCCTCCTGCCATTTTTATGTGCTCCATTCTACTATACATGTATAGTGGTTTGAGAAATGTCAACCTGGGAAACAACTTTACCAAACAGAGTACAGAACTTACATTTGGTTCATTTTGCTTTGTTTTTGCAGTCACCATTCATTTCTGGATTTACTTAGGTAGGCATCTTTTCTCCCACAGTCATAGCGAAGTTGTTTCATACATTTGTATTTAGAGTTTTCTATTTAGATAATCATGTCATTTGCAAATAAGCATAGGTTTATTTCTTTCTTTACAGTATTTATATATTTCTTTGTTTGTCTTATTTTATTCTCTAGGACATACAGAATTCTGATAAATAAGGATGATGAATGAGAACATCGTTGCATTTTTCCTAATCCTGAATTCAGTCTCACATTAAGTATGTTACTGCTAGGATTTTTAGTTATTCCCTTTACTAGGTTAAGGATGTCTCTTCTTTTGCTATCATTTTGAGAGGTTTACTATGAATTGGTGTTGAACTCTGTTGATTGCTTTTTCTGCATCTGTTATCACTTGATTTTTCATATTTATTTTGTTAATATGAGAAATGATTTTAATTGACTTGTGAAAGTTGAAACCAATATTGCATTCCCGGAATAAACCACTGGTTGTGATGTGTTAACCTTTTGGTATATTGCTGGATTCAATCTGCTACTATTTGATTAATGACTTAATTTATAAGCCCTGTTGGTCTATAGTCTTATTTTATTGAAATGCCTTATGTTGACATTAAGGTAATGTTAGTTTAATAAAAATAAGAATGTGTTCCTTCTATTTCTACATTATGGAGAAATCGTAGGAAATCAGTATTATTTCTCTTTGAATGTTTGGTAACATTCACCAATAAAATCACCTGGGCCTGGTTCTGTCTTTTTGGAAAGTTTTAATTATTGAATCAATTTACTTAATAGATATTGGGCTTTTCTATCTATTTGCATTTCCTTAGGGGAGTTTTGATGGTTTGTATCTTTCCAACATTTTGTCTGCTTAAGTAGATTATCAAATCTTTTGGACAAGAGTTGTTTGTAGTATTTGCCTATTATCCTTTAAATAGTCATGGCTTTGGTAGTCATGGCTCCTCTATCACATTGATATTGCTCATTTGTTCTTCTCTCTGTTTAGTTAGCCTGGCCACAGGTTTATAAATTCTATTGATCTTTTCAACAAATCAGCTTTTGGGTTTGTAGATTTTTTTAATATTGTTTCCTGCTTTGTTGAATTCTGCTCTAATTTTTATTAATTTGTTTATTTTACTTGTTTTAGGTATAATTCGAGTTTCTTTTTCTACTTTCACAAGCTGGGACTTTAGGTTATTGGTTGTAGATTTTTATTATTTTCCAATACATGGAATTTATGCTATAATTCCCATCGAAGTATTACTTTATCAGCATCCAATTATTTTTGACATTTCATTTTTTATTTACATTTAGTTTAAAATATTTGCAATTTACCTTAAGTCTTCTTTAATCCATGAGTTACTTGAAAGTGTGCTGTTTAATTACCAAATATTTGAGGACTTTACAACTGTTAACATATTTCTGTTGTTGATTTCCAGTTTAATTCTATAGTAGTCTGAAAACATGATTTCCATCCTTTAAATTGAGTGAGGTTTGTTTCATGGCCCAGAATGTGGTCTATGTGAGCTGGAGAAAAATATGTTTTCAATATAGCCCCACAGTTTTTAGATGTTCTGTTTTGTGGGCCTCTTGTTTTTAATTCTTTGTTTTTTTCTTTTTGCATGTCAGAGTGAGAAGATTTCCTCTGACTTATTTTTAAGTTCACTGATTCTTTCCTTGACCATGTCAGGCTTTCAGTTTTGCCTATTGAAGGCATTCTTCCTTTATGCTATTAAAAATAAATAAATTCTAGCATTCCAATCTGATCCTTTCCTATCACTTCCATTCCTCTGCTTACATTACCCACCTGTTCTAACATGTTGTCTACTTTGCTCACTAGTGCCCTTGACATTTTAAATCATAGTTATTAGTAATTTCCTTTCTAATAATTCAAGTATCTGTCTCATATCTGAGCCTGGTTCTGATGATGGCCTTGTCTCTTAATATCAGGATTCATGCTAATCTGACTAGAAGCTGGGCTGTGTTTGCTGTAGGTATCTGAAGCTCCGAATTCCTCTGCTGCCCTAGTTTTTGTCTTTCTCTCAGTACAGGGGCCCATTGTCTGTTGTTCCTCTGAGAGAATCTATGTCTTGCAGTTTTCAACTGCAATCCACTGTTATTATGTTGGGCTCCTTTCGCTGTTGTGGTAAAGTGTGGGAAGGAGAAGCATTCTATAACATTACTTTGACTCTCAGTCTTGTAGTGGGCTTCTACCTTGGGGCTACAATGCTTCTCTTCTTCTCTTATGGTATAGAATTTCTTCTTCCAACACCCACTCTCTTCCCTGGCTGCAGAATTTTTATCTAGTTCCATGAAGTCCTGAGCCTGTTAACTATGTATTATATGTATATAATTACTATGTATTTCTTCTTTGATTAATTGGCTATGTGGAAGGTATCACTTTTAAGTGATAAAGAAAGGCTACAGGAGAATGAAGTAGGGAAGAATTCCTCTCTGCAGCTGAGATAAAATTTGAGAATTATACCCTAGCAGAGTCCTTTCCTGTGGAGAGTAGGCCGTTTTAATGGATAAATCTTTGGGAGTGTTTCCCAGTGATTACTCTCTGTCCTCTGTCAGAGACACTTAAATATCCTACTGTGAGCTGCACATGAGAACCTGGTAGGCTTTCTAGAGAGAAAGCCCATGAAAGTGTAGCATCTCATTCAGACAGTAGCCCCAGAAATGACTCTATCTTATGCTAGTCCACACTCAGCCTCCAGCAATCCATCAAAATTACATCTTCCTACCAACTGATAGCTCCAGCAGCTTCTGGGGAAGGGGATCTGAGTTGCTGCATCTCTCTGCATGCGCCCCTCTCTCCAGGTTTTGGGATGGTAGTTTGTGAAGCAACCTCAGTTCTCTGGTAGATCCAAGGAAAGTCACCGACTTTCAATTTTTACCTCTTTTTCTTGTCATAAAGATAGCAGTGCTGACTGCTAAATTCTTTGCATGTTAGAGTTGAAACGGAATTCTATGACCCATATTTAAAAGCTCTCCTGGTGATTCTAATATACAGACAAGATGAAAACTGCCTCTGGAGAGCAAGAATTAAGGGTTTGTGAGAATAGGCTGCCAGTAGCAGCATGAACTTTAGCTAGAGGTTGGAAACCAGATGGAGGGGGATTACTCAGAGAAGTCTCAGTCCTGGCCCAGAGACTGGCTCCCTTTATCACTCTATGCAGGGCTCCCAGAAGCAATTTCTCTCTTCTCTGGGCCAGGAAGAGAAATTGGCAGTATATCCAGGATCACCTTGTGGCTGGTAATGTTTATGCACTACCGTGCCTGAAAGCATGGCATTCTACTCAGGAATATTTGTTGTTACTGTCTTCCCTTCTTTAAGTGAGAATTTCTCTCTTGTGTGACATATGCATGCTTCTTTAAGGAGCTGAATGAACTCTGACGGTGTTGAATAGCTATTGTATCGTAATATAGAATCAGATTCATCTGGGGATTGAGAAAATAAAAATATCTAGCCTCTCCCCAAACCCACCGAATCAGATATTTTAAGAAGATGATGTACTTATTAAATGTTTATTAAAAATTCTGATTGTTAGCCAGGTTTAGGCATCCCCATTATTAATCACATATGCCTTTCATTTAATTCCATGTGTGTTTTCTTCAACTCCCCAAATAGGTTGTTCTGGTGAGGGCCCTCCGGCATCTGCTTCACTCCAAAGAAATCTCAGGTGCCCTGGCAATTCTATACACCTTGCCAGAAGTTAGCTTAGGAATAGATTGATGACTGGCTAATGAAGAAGGGGAAAAGCAGTGGTTTCAGTTAAGGCTTTATTGTGGCTAAGAAAGAAAGACAATAAGATTCAGCCCCTTTCTTCCTCTGCGTGTGGTTTCGGCTGCATTTGACCTCTGGGCTTACTGCAGCCATCTCACTGCCAAGCTACGGAGGCTGAGTGAAGAGAACCACAGGGAAGGTAAGCCAGAGTCTTGGCTACCATGCCTGGGTCGTCTTGACTTCTTGTTACATGTGATGAATGTTCTTTTGGGGAAGACATTTTGAATTGTGACGTTTTTACTGCAGTCAAAATATCCCATCTGATATCGCTATAAACTTCTTGAGAACAGGGAATGGGTACATAAATAGCTACTATGCTTTATTTTACATGCTTTAAGTAAAATAAGAATAATAATGATTGCAATGTAAAAGTATTAGTACTTGTATGCACCAGGCATTTTTATAAGTGATTTTATAGATTACATATTTTTTGGATTATAAACATTTCTATAGATTATTTTGATCATTACAAGTATGCTGTGTTCTCTGCTTTCCCATTTGAGATCTGTCCCCCAACACTTGTAATTATTCTCATGTATAAAGGGAGACTAACTGCCAAGCAGAATGGCTAGACATGCAGAACCCTCTGTCATTAACATAGGTAGTACCTAGGCCAGCGGTCTTTAGACATTTCTAAAACTTTTTTTGGAGGCTGGTGTCCAAATCCCATTCCCTTCCTTGCTTGAGGTTAGCTGTTAGAAAAGGCTTTCAAACATGTAAATTGACAAATTCCCTACACAGTATTTGATCCCAAGCTTGTACTTTTACATTCCAGAAACTGTTGGAACAATGATGCCAGCTGACTCTGCACTCTGTAAAACGTGAGAGACTGCCAAGTGATTTCACTTCCACCAAAGTAAAAAGATCACCTGGGTGGGGAGAGTGGGGAGGGATAATGAGGGGAGAAATACCACATATAGGTGATGGGGGGATGAAGGCAGAAAACCATCTTCCCATGTATGTACCTATGCAACAATCCTGCAAGACCTGCACATGTACCCCAGAACCTGAAGTACAATAAAACAAAACAGAAAACAGATCACCTAACATGGGCTCAAGAAACATGCAAATGAGTGATTCTTCCTGGAAACATATGTACCAAGGAAAATATGTTGAAAAACGTTTTATGTTAAAGTTTTAGTTTCATTTTGTAGGAGAGGCACAGTAATGAAGTGAAAGAGCAGAGAAGAGACTGAGACGACAGGTCCAGCAGAAATCACAGTGAGACATGACGGCGCCCTTCATAACTAAGTGCTTGTTCAGAGAATTTTCTGCAAAATTAAAAAGTGCTGCTCTGAAAGAGCACAAATTATCATAGGTATCTTATTCTAGATAAGGGGCAGAAGTCTTCATTAAAGGGCCAGAAAATGAAGCTATATTGAGAAAGGAATGCACTACAGAAATGAGGTAGACACGAATAGAAATGAGGTCCATACATCAAAGTTTGATAACTTAGGCCACGCATAATGGCTCATGTCTGTAATTACAGCAAGAAGGGTGATGGGTCATGTCTGTAATCCCAGCACTGTGGGAGGGCAAGGCAGCAAATTGCTTAAGCTCAGGAATTTTAGACCAGGTTGGGCAACACAGTGAAACCCCATCTCTACAAAAATTAGCCAGGCATAGTGGCTTACACCTGCAGTCCCAGCTACTCAGAAGGCTGAGGTTGGAGGATTTATTGAGCCCAGCGGGTGAGGTGAAGGCTGCAGTGAGCCAGGATTGCACCACTGAACTCCTGCCTGGGTGACAGAGCCAGACCTTGCATTAAAAAGAAAAAAAGATAAGATAATTTGCTATTCAAGTTGGGAAATTAGATTCAAATGGTGTGTGTCAGAAATGGCATAAATTATCCCTAACAAATATTCAACAGTTCGGTGACTTTTAAACTTGAAATAGTTTTCCCTAATGTGCTCTACACATAGAATTAAGCATTGTTTTTTAAAAGGACATCAAATCTAATTCAAATATGATGGGACTGAAATAATAAGGAAATAATATTGTTAGTGTAGACACAGAAACATGTAAAAATGAGTATGTGTTTTTGTTTGTTCATCTTCAACTTGAAATCAATCTATATTTACAAACTTAAGTCAGTCATCAGCTTTTTGAGAGTAATAGGTAAGATAAGGAAAGGCTTTGATTTAAAAAATATTTTTCTATCAAATATTTATGACTATAAATATATATTTATATATAATATAAATTTATATATTTTATATAATGTTTTATATGCTATAAATTTATATCTTATATATTTATAAGATACATAAGTATAAGTTGGCACAACTTTGTCAAAGCCATTTAGAAGAAACAGCAAAAAAACAAAAACAAAAACAAAAAACTTATAAGCATTGACCAAGAAAATCTCTTTTTATGACTTGACATATCGTGGTGGATGAGTGACACCGCCTCTCTTAGGCCCCTCAATATTCTTATTTTCAGGTTTTGGCATTGCATGTGGTAATTGGGGGAATGTGCCTTCCCCCCCAAAAAAACTCTATTGTAGTCATCCACTGTTACTCATAGGAGTGTTTTGATATCTTCAGGAGTCATGGAACAGAAAAAAAATATAGAGAATCACTGTGTTCACCAGAATAACTACTAACCTGAAAAGGTATTCACAAGGAATAAAAAAGCAGCTTATAAAGCATTATGTAGAAGATTTTTAAATAGCAGCTTTGCTTTAAAATATGCATATGAATAGTGAAAGATCTAGAAAAATACTTGATATGCTAATTATGTTTGTATCGGGGAAATGATTAATCAGTCGTCTCCCTTTTGCTTGTCTGTCTATATTTCTAAAATAAATAGACATTTTGTAATTGAAAATAAACTAGCACTCAATACATACATTTGCCTTTTCCTCATTTATATTTATGTTTTCTTGACCCGTAAGCTAACAGACCCAAAAATTTAGGTAGAAATTATAATGTACTTGCTAATTTTTAAAAAGGTAAATTACCAAACATTAAAAAGAAAAAAGAAAAAGCTTAAAGACACTGAAGATTATGCCAGTTCCAAGTCTTAGAGGAAAGATGTGCATAGTGGCTGGTGAACATGGCCTTTATATATGCAAGGAACAGCATGGAGACCCATTCTTCTTTGATGAAGTTATCTGAGGGTAAAAAGAAGAAGATGAAGAATGAAAATGTGTTTATGGCCTGATACACACTAACCCCAGGACGTCTTTGGTATTACTAACCTATATATAAGGCCTTCTTTTTCCCCCTGTTCCCTTTCCAAACCTCTTGGAAACTAATTCCAGGGTACTCATCCTCAGCATGGTAAATAGGTGAGCAAAGTTACATGGAAGTCACTCAGAGCAAGGCTTCCTGCCTCCTTGCCCTGGAAAATCGGTTCCAGGTGTATGGGAACAGCAATTCCTCTGTGGTCCCTCTAGGCCACTTGCCTCTGAAAACAGGCTTATCTCTATACCTCAGTGTACTCTACAAATAGTATATCATTTTCTTCATGTGTTATGATGTGGAAATGGTTGGAAAGAACAGCTTAGAGAACACTGAATTTGGGAGCATTCCAAAAGGATGTCTGTATTCTGCCAGGGCACCGCTCATGTTACAGGAGCTTAATGTCATGGGAAACAGTGAGTTTTCTCATTTCTGCCAGTGACTCACTGTAACTTTGGGTAAGTTACTTAACCTTTGTGGGTCTCTGTAAGTGAAAGGGCAAAAATAAATGATCCCTGCAGTTCTAATATTCTTTGGGTCTGTGGACAGCTAACAGTGAATGCAAGAAAAGATAGAAAGTTGAGACATAGAACTGAATGCCGGCCGAGCTGGATCTGCGGCACATTTTGTACAAAATTGCTTTCTTCGGATGCATGAACCTCATCCAAATGATGTCTTTTAGGCCATGTCTTTTTGGCATTTACTTGTCTAATTAAAGAAAAATGTCAGGAGACTTATTTCAGACCACACTTCACCATACAATGAGTTCATCAGTACCAAAAGCTCTCAGAAAGTCAATCTGAAAGAGAAGGCAAATTGAATACTTTAAATAAGAGTTGCTAAAGTAGATGTGAGTAATAAAAAACAATGTAAAGCTGAATTAAATAAATTACATTTTTAAAGAGAAAGCAAACTGGAATACTTTACCAATGCTTTTTAATCAACTTTTTATTGAATGGCTGTATTCACTTAGTAAAAAAGAAAAGAAGATGTTTCATCTCATGAAGATAATTAGGATGTGTTATTATCAGTCTTTAGATTGTAGCCAGTTCAATCATCTTTAGATATGAATTCAACCAGAAATTCCTTAAGAACACGTACAGCATTTTTCACAGACATCACAAATTCTACGAGAAAATGGTCAAAGTTAAAGTGAAAATAGTTTCAGGAAGATTCATAGTACTTCTCTTGCATTAGTCTCGCCAAGGGTTTCTAAATATTTTAAATTCATCTCTGTCTTCAGAATAATTGCATTCTCAATGGGCTAGATCCTCTAAATGGAAAACATTTCTTCTGTGTTTCAGTTACAGAGAAGCTTTTTTTTTTTTTTTTTTTTGAGAAAAATAATGTTAATTCTGGATAGATTTTTTTTTCACTACTACAGTGTTTTCTGAAATGTGGGCTCTTTAGCATTGACCACAAGATAATTTCAGGTGGTTTATAGACATAATCAAATAGGATTGAGTCACAGTGAGAAAGCTAGTAAGAGTTCAATTCTGTTTTTTTTTTTTTTTTTTGAGACGGAGTTTCGCTCTTGTTACCCAGGCTGGAGTACAATGGCGCGATCTCGGCTCACCGCAACCTCTGCCTCCTGGGTTCAGGCAATTCTCCTGCCTCAACCTCCTGAGTAGCTGGGATTACAGGCACGCGCCACCATGCCCAGCTAATTTTTTGTATTTTTAGTAGAGGCAGGGTTTCAACATGTTGACCAGGATGGTCTCGATCTCTTGACCTCGTGATCCACCCGCCTCGGCCTCCCAAAGTGCTGAGATTACAGGCTTGAGCCACCGTGCCCGGCCCCTAAGAGTTCAATTCTTTTTCACTCCTCCCTTGTTAAGTCAATAAACATCTTAGTTTGATGCTAATTTCTTTTTCCTGTTTGTAACTTAATGTAATTCTTGACAGGCAATGTAAATACATTGTTTACAGGGTGGCATCTTGCTACCTCATGATCTTTGAGGCTTCCGTTTGAAACAGTTGCATGGCTGGAGTGTCTTAAATGGGAAGGAGCTGGGACCAGCAGAAGGTTCTGCCCCTACATCTCACCTGGCTCAGCTGGGACTGCTGGTCACAGAGCCTAAAGCAACCCGCCACGTTGACTGGACTTCTCACAGAATGAAGATCCTTTCTGAGAGAGGGTTTATGGAGAGCGGACGATTGAGGGTACTGGGGCAAAGGCTGCATAACTGTGAAAATCGTACAGCGTCACTTCTGCCATACTGTACCAGACAAAGAAGTCACAACCCTGCCAGGTTCGAAAAGAAGGAATAAGCAAAATTCTCAATATGGAGTGTGTCAGAGAACCTGGAGAAATGTTTTACAATTACACCAATGTTTCGAAGAGCACACGTATGTTGCCTGTGTGTATCTGGTAGCTTTTCTATGCCAGGCCTTTTTTGTCTCATTTCTTTGTCTCATTTATCCTTCTTCTTGCATTGGATTAATAGTTGTTTTGTTTTGCCAGCTGTCTCCTATGCTTTGCTAATTTTGAGCCTAAATTTACAGCTTGTTTTGCTATTAAATATTAATTTTGAAGAACTTGATGAAGTTTTCAGTATTCTTATCCTGCTTTCCAGAAAATAACTTACCATGTTTTAACTACTCCTTTATGCCTTGCCCTTTTAAATTCCACATTATTGTTCTACAGAAATTTAGTTCCAAATTTAATTAGTATTAGTAAAAGTACTATGTACAGTGTATAATTCACCAGATTTGAGTTTCGTTGTTTTTTTTTTTGCAGTGCACATCCTCTCAGTTCATTTTTATTCATTCTTTCATCATTGCTTATTATATTCCCTTTTTTGTGTGTGTTTTTGAGGCAGGGTCTTGCTCTGTTGCCCAGGCTGGAGTGCAAGTCACATGATCACAACTCACTGCAGCGTCAGTCTCCCAGGCCCAAGTGATCCTCCTACCTCAACCTCCCAAGTAGCTGGGAGCACAGGCAGCTGCCACTATGACTGGCTAATTTTTAAATTTTTTGTAGAGACAGGGTCTCCCTATGTTGCCCAGGCTGGTCTTGAACTCTTGGACTCAAACAATCCTCCTCCCTTGGCCTCCCAAAGTGCTGAATTTCAGGCATAAGTCACTGTGCATGGCCTGACTATATTATTTAATGATTCTTTCAGTGATTCTAGGGCCTTCTTGATTGGAATGTCCTATGGACTTTTATGTTGTTTTTTTTTTTAACAGACTCAAGTTTTAAAATTTTACCTAAATATATTATAAAGGAAATATTATATCACATTATTCTTCTTTTCCATAAGTAGATGGTAATTAAAATTAATACATGAAAGTAAAGTTACTAAAGTTTAGCTTGATTCTATTAACCGGTGGAATACTAAGATCTTTCTATTAAAAAGGGATATTTGCAAGTGTTTAAACCCAGTAAAAATGGGAGATAAAACAAGGCCTGGAAGTACATATAATACTATTTAGGTAAGAAAAATGATATAATACTTATTTGAATGAACAGATAATGGAAGAATTTTTTTTAAAGCTAGTAATAACATTTGTTTTCAAGAAGGAAGAATGGGTTGGGGATCAAATGTGGGATGGAGACTTTTTACTGGAATTGTCAGATTCTCTGACACACTCCATATTGAGAATTTTGATTATATTTTTTCTTTTTGAACTTGGCAGGGGTGTGACTTCTTTGACTGGTACAGTATGGCAGAAGTGACACTACGTGATTTTCAAGGTTATGCAGCCTTTGCCCAAGTCTCCTTCTCAATTGCCCGCTCTCCATAAACCCTCTCTCGGAAACAGTTTTCATGCTGTAGGAAGTCCAGTCAACATGGTGGGTTGCTTATAGGCATTGTAACCGACAGTCCCAGCTGAGCCAGGCTGACACACAGGGGAGGAACCTTCTGCTGGTCCCAGCTCCTTCCTGTTTGAGACACGCCAGCCACGCAAGTCTTTCGAATTGAAGGCCCAAAGATTATGAGGTAGAGAGAAGCCATATCCCTGATCCTACAGATTAAATAAACATCATCAAGTAGCTGTTACTTTATGCCACACGGTTTTGGAGGAGTTAGAAACGCAGTCATAATAAATTGGCACAATGAAATATGTTTCGTTATGGCTGTATTTGAATGTTATATAAGTGAATTTGTTATATAAGTGAATCTATGAACTTTTTTGTGTCTGGTTTCTTTTTCCCAACACTGCATATTTAAAATTCAGCCATCTAGTTGCGAGTCGCCATAGCTCATTTATTTTCATTGCTATCTATCAGGCTATTATAGAAATATGCCCTAATTTACTTGTGCATTCTGCTGTTGATGGATATTTGGTTTGTTTCCAGTTTAGGGGCTACTGAGAATGACACTGCTAGGCACATTTTTATATATTATTCCTGGTATATGTGTCCACAAATTCAGTACCTAGGATTGGCGTGCATAGTTTTGTTTGACAAAATAGTTGTGACAATTCACACTCCCAAAAGTAGTGTGTGAAAATATATAAGCATATATATATTATATATTACTTCATTTGACACCAAACATAAGAAAAATCACAGTGGGGATCAAATTCTTAAATGTGAAAATAAACTTTTAAAATGTTGGAATAAAATAAAGATTATATTTATGATCTTGGAGTAGGAAAGATTCCCTAGATAAGAATGTAGAAATACAAGTCATGAAGAAAAACACAGCTAATGTTTGACTATAGCAAAATATATACACTTTTTTGCCCAGAAAAAGGCATAAGCCAAGTAAAATGACAAATTACATTCTGAGAAAAGATATCTGCAACATGTAGTGTAGACAAGAATCAATTAAGAATCAAAGTGAAAAACTTTTCCATTGCCTAATGGAAAAATAATCAAAATATTTGAAAAGGCAATTTAGAAAAAAGGAAAGGCAATGGCTAATATGTATAGGAAAATATAGTTGAGTTACTAGTAATTAAGGAAATGCAAATCTAAAAAACAGTGAAATAACATTGCATTATAATCAGATTGACATGCCAAAAGATATTTTTACAACTCTGATAACACTACATTTTGATAACATTATAGAGAAACAGGAAATCTCATACATTGCCAGTCGGAGGTAATTGGGTGGAACCACTTTGGAATAATTTTTCAATGTTTAGCATATTTGAAAAGGCTGCTCATGTGTAACAGGAGAGGTTCATTTTAGCAGTTCTTGAAACTTAAAAAATAAAAAGTAAGACTAAGCTATGTCTACAAATAGGAAAGTGGATAAAATGAACAACCTAAGTCTATATGTATCAATATGGATGGCTCACTCAATGGGTGCTAAATTCATAACAGGAGTTACTTTTGGGAACTGGGAAAGAACTGGTACTGAAGGACAAAAATCCATTCCATCTATATAGTATTTTATTTTATAGAAAAATATGCAGCAAAGTCAAAAATTGCAAATATTAATTCTTGATAGGGTTATGTATATACAGACAGACATTTTTACAAGAATGCAGAGGTGTTCCCCAAATGATTGAACTCTAGGAAGTGGTTTTCCAATCTTCGTAGGTTCCATGACATCTTGAATGTATTAATGTATCTGTAAAGCGACCATTTTTTCTGCTGGAATAAACATTTCTGATTTGAGACAGCATACCCATGATCTTGGTCTTTTGGTTAACTTTATTCTATTAATTGAGTATATCCCTGTCTTGGTAAAATGATTCAATACATTGTGTTGATTGATTCATAACAGAGCTCCAAATTACCTTGAAAGAATGAAGGACCATATGCAAATCCCCTATCATCATGAGGCTGAACAGCTGTTCACTCACAGGTGTTAACTATGCATATGGTACCTTTAACATCACATATGGACTAGTGTTGAATTTGATTATTTTGTTGTTTCCCAAATAAAATTGCCAACTGTGCACATTCATTTTAATACAATGTCTAAATCTGGAACTATGCTTGTCCTGAAGTTTTTTTGGTCAAAAAAAAAATCAGTCCAATGCTCACCTCTATGCATGTTAAGTTCTCTCTTCAAGTAAGGCATATATTGCCATCTTTTATTACTACTGTCTTGATAACAGGGCCCAATGAATTAAAATACATTTAATGACCATTAAATAGGATATGCACTATATTAAGTTCTGGGAATATAATGATAAATGGCATTCAGATCCTGTTCTGAAGGAGTTAATAGCAGAGAGGTTATAGTGAACACGATGTCTACCAATTGCCTTCTGAGAGGAAAACAATGCAATTACTTTAAAAATGTATGCCTTTTCTTTTCTGAAACTATCCTAGGCATTTCATTAAAGGTTAGAGAAGATATAAGTGAATAATAACTAAGTTACGAGAAAGACGGTGTGATAAATAAAAAATACATAAATTCCTCTGAGATTGCATATTAATTAGGGATAAATAGAAGGAAATAATTTTAAACAAGAATTAAATGTAAGCATAAAATCAGTAGATAATTCCTCCATGCAGAAATGAACAAACAAGTGTTCTAGAAAGATGCACCTCAGGATTAGCATTTCCTTAAATACTTTCCGGCAGGTCACCATCTCCAGTGGCTGGTGAAGCACTCTAAGGTGTCTATTGAAAGTGAGTGAGCTTCTACTTGGATTCTGAAAGACAAATTTAAGCCTGAGTATACAGAACCCCATGAAGGCATCATCTCTGCAGACAGTTGCAGTCATTCTACCCAAATAGACAAGTGACATCCTAAGACACTTTACATCCTCAAGTAGACAAGTGACATCCGAAGACACTTTATATCCTCAAACTTTAGCCAAGAATACAGAGAGAGAGAGGGAAAATGAGGGAGAGAGGAGAGAGAGAAAGAATTAAGTTGATTGCAACTAGGTACTAATGTCATTAAACCTTACATTGTAGTACTTAAAGGAGGTGGCTTAGTTTAAATTTCAATAAATTTAATCTGAAAGAATCTGATATGGTTTGGATCTGTGTTCCCACCAAATCTCATGTCAAATTGTAATCCCCAGTGTTGGAGGTGGAGCCTGGTGGGAGTTCATTAGATCATGGGGGCAGAGATCTCATGAATGGGTTAGCACCATCTCCTTGTTGCTGTTCTCATGACAGTGAGTGAGTAGTCAGGAGATCTGGTTGTTTTCAAGTGTGTAGCAACTCCCCTCCCTCTCTCTTGCTCCTGACCCAGCCATGTAAGACACGACTGCTTCCCCTTCACCTTCCACAACGATGTGAAGTTTCCTGAAGCCTCCCCAGTATCTGAGCAGATGCCAGCATCATGCTTCCTGTACAGCCTGCAAAACTGTGAGCTAATTAAACCTCTTTTACTTATATTAATAAATTACCCATCTCAGGTACAGCAGTGTGAGAATGAACTAATACAGAGTCATTATAATTTCTATTCTTTCTATCAAGCTTTCTTCCTATTAAATTCAAAAATATTTAAGTCTGAATAGACATAGTTCTTATTCTTTCCATCAAGATATTTTTTCATGAAGTATTTGGGTGTGTTAAAATGTATGTTATCATTTATATGAAAGAGAAAATATACATTTTAATATTTCATTGACAAACGGAAGAATATTTTAAAGACATACTTATAAAATGACAAGTCAATGAAACATGTCTAATAAAAACCGTAAATGACTATTAAGTTTAACTTTTCAAAAATGTGTTTTTTATTTCAACGTTTCTTTAATACAGTCAGGTAAAGGCCCTCGTTAGGCACTCTCAGTTGGCTGCGCTGACAGTGGCAAATATGTCATATATGACCTAAGTGTCCTAAAAGCAGACATTGCCTCTTTGACGTGTTGGTGAATAAATAGTCTAGATAGCTAGGGGGGAAAAAAACCCTGATAATTTGCTCCTTTAAGTTATGTGGGGTTGACAGTGTCAGCATGAGGCTTCTTCACATCATAGCCTCAGATGCAACTTGAAGCAATTAAGGAAGGAAGAAGTGTTTGAGTTATGAGTTTAGTTGCACCAAGGAGTCTGAGCTAAGCAAAGGGCAACTGAAAGAATTACCAAATAGAAAAGCATGTCATTATTGCTTAAAATATTTAATTTCTGTGAAGAGTTTGCTTTAACAATTATTAATTGTTGACGATTTTTACAAATGGAGTGTTTCATGATAACACTCACTCTGCTTTTGGGGACATGCATAATGACTGCAGAAACTGAGCACAATGAAATGGGTAGGCAGTTTAATTATTTTAATCTGCTACTTTGAGACAAGCAGCTTTGACAAATAGGTATATGCAGCATGAAAGTATGTGTTTCATAATTAGGATCATCAATTCTCAATTATATAGAAAGACTTTATTCAATTTTGTATGATCTTTTCTTTTAGCTTTCCCTGTATCTTGCTTTGGATTTTACATTTAGAGTATTTTGCTGTTCATCAAGTTATCTACTGGAGATTAGTAAATAAAATCAGAGTGGTTGAATTTCATTTATTCAAGAGCTATATAATCTCCATTTATAGAATATTAAATATATATGAAGGTCTGCAGTTTCATGCTGTAAATAGTGAAAAATATGCTGAGCGTATATAATTAAAACTTGAATACAATGAGATTTTAGTTTTTCTTGTGATTTACAATATTAACATTAAACTAACATTCTTACTATAGAAGGAAAGTATTTTATAGGTACTGGTAACACTGATTTTTATGTACTTTGTGTGGTACTTTTTTTTTTTTGAGATGGAGTTTCACTTTTGTTACCCAGGCTGGAGTGCAATGGTGCGATCTCGGCTCACTGCAACCTCCGCCTCCTGGGTTCAGGCAATTCTCCTGCCTCAGCCTCCTGAGTAGCTGGGATTACAGGCACGTGCCACCATGCCCAGCTAATTTTTTGTATCTTTAGTACAGACGGGGTTTCACCACGTTGACCAGGATGGTCTTGATCTCTTGACCTCGTGATCCACCCGCCTCGGCCTCCCAAAGTGCTGGGATTACAGGCTTGAGCCACCGCGCCCGGCCTGTGTGGTACATTTTTATATGCTAATAGTGTACTTGAAGTTTTTCTACATATATATGTTCAGGAGTTATTTTGATTTAGTTTTCTTTTCTTATAATGTCTTTATCTGACTCTGGTATTAGGGTAATGTTGGCCTCATTTGAATAAGTTAAGAAGTCTTTTCTCTTTTCTCAAAGACATTGTAGAGTATTCCCATAATTTCTTCTTTAAATTGTTGGGATAATTCACCAATGAAACCACCCCAATTGATGATTTGCTTTTTGTAAAACTATAATTTATTGATCAATTTCTTTAAAAGATACAAGCCTGTGCTGTATCTTTATTTCAGCTTTGTGTGAGCTTTGGTAGTTTGTGTTTTCAAAAAGTCCCGTTTCAAATAAGTTACCAACATTGTTGTCATAAAGTTGTTTATAATACTACTTTACTATCCTTTTAAATGGTTAAGAAACTAATGTTGATAACTTCTATTTTATTTTCAGTATCAATAATTTGTGTCTTCCCTCTCTTTTTTTTTCTAGTCAGCCTGAATAGAGGCTTATCAATTTTATTGATATTTCCAAAGAGCCACCTTTTTACTTTGTGGTTTCCTCATTGGCATTCTGTTTAAACTTCATTGATTTCTATTCTAAATCTTATTACTTTTTCTCTTACTTTAGGATTAAATTGTTCTTTATTTTCAGTTTCCTAGGTAGAAGCTTAGATAATTAATTTTAGATTTTTTGTCTTTTCTATATATGAATTTAATGCTATATATTTCCATCTAAGAATTGCTTTTGCTGTATCCCACACAATTTAAGGTCATATTTTTATTTTCATTTAGTTTAAAATATTTTTAAAAATGTCTTTTGAGAGTTTCGCCTTGATCAATCTATTATTTAGAAGTGTATTGTTTAATTTCACATATTTGGGGGATTTTCCCGATATCTTTCTGTTATTGTTTCTAATATAATTTTATTGTGGTCTAATAATGCTCTAGGCATGATATCTATTCTTTTTATTAAAGTGTGTTTGTGATAAAGCATGTGGTCTATCTTGGTGAATATTCAATGGAAAATTGAAATACTGTGTTTTCTGCTGTTGTTGAATGAAGGATTTTGTAACTGTTAATTAGATCAACTTATCTCATGTTATCGTTCGTGTCAACTACTTCCTTAGCAGTGCTCTGCCTGTTGGATCTAGCAAATACTAGAAGAGGTATGTTGCAGTCTCTGTAATAGCTGTAATAGAAGGTTGTCTATTTTTCCTTACGATTCTATTCATTTTTGCCTCATGAATTTGGTGCTCTGTTGTTAGGAGCACACATATTAAGGATTTTTACGTCTTCTTGGAGAATTGATCCTTTTATTATTGTGTAATTCCCTTTTTAATCCCTGAAAATTTTCCTTGTTCCAAAGTCTGCTTTGTCTGAAATTAATATAGCTAGTCCAGCTTTTTTAAATTAGCGTTAATACAGTATAGCTTTGTCAAGCTTTTGACCTCCTAGTATCTTTATATTTGAAGTAGACTTCCTGTTGATAATATATGGTTGGGTCTTATATTTTTAGTGACTCTCACAATTTCTGCCTTTGAGTTTGTCGTTCGAGCATTCATATTTAAAGTGTCATTCATATAGTTAGATTAATATTTATTATATTTGTAAATGTTATCTATTTGATGAACATTTTCTTGTTCTGTTTTTGTCATTTGGTATTTCTTGGCTTTCTCTGATTTAATTGAATCAGGTAACTTAATTAAATTGTATAATGCCAGGTTTCCCCTCTTAGCATATGTTATATATATTTTTTTAAAAAAAACACTTAATGGTTTCCCTATACCTTGCAATATATATTTTCAAATAACCAGTATCCACTTTTAGGTAACACTGTACCACTTCACAGGTAATGGAGGTAGTTTATAAAAGAATATTACCAGCATCTTCCTTCCATTTTGTGTAACATTGCTATATTCATTTCACTTATTCATAAGCTATAATCACCCAATATATATTTACCATTATTAATTTGAATAACTGTCTATTAGATTAAATAAAGAATTGTTATTAATTTTATGACACTCTTTTGTTATGTATATATGAATTTCTGACCTATATAATTTTTATTCCTTCTGCAAAACTTCATTTAACATTTCTTGCAGGTAAAATCTACTGAAACAGATTTTTTCAGCTTTTATTTGTTATAGAAACTTCTCAATAATAATTTCAATACATGTAAAATTTTAGGTTGCTGTGTGTTTTCTTCTTTAACTATTTTAAATATTTCGTTTTACTCTCATTTGCAAGGTTTCTGATGAGAATTCTGCGTAATTCTTATTTTTTTCCTATAAAAGTAAGATGGTCTTTTTTTCTGGCTTCTTTAAAGATTTTTTGTCTTCGGTGTCCTGCAATTACAACAATTTGGCTGTGGGTAACTATTTCAGCGTTCACCCTGCTTTGTGTTCTTTGCACCTCCTAAATTTATGGTTTGGTATTGATCATTAATTCCAGAATATTCTCATCTGTTATGACTAAATATTCCTTCTACTTTCTTTCTTCTATTTACTCACATTATGCATATTTCATACTTTATAAAATTATCCCAGAATTCAAGATGTTTTGTTCTAATTTTTTAATTTAATTTTTTCTCTTTTCATTTGACTTTGGGAAGTTTCTACTGCTCTGTTTTGAAACTCACAAAATTCTTTCCTCAGCCCTGTCTAGTCACCTGATGAACCCATCAAACATATTTTTATTATAGTGTTTATTGTTGCTAGCATTTAATTTTATTCTTTCTTATTCATCTTTTTACTAACTTTATTCATCTTGTGTGCTTTCTCTTTTTTCTGCCTGTGGCCTACCTTTTATTGGAGCTCTTAATCTATTAGTTATATTAATTCTAAAATGCAATCACACCTGAATCTGGTATTAAATCTTACTTTGCCTCCTCAGGTTGCTTTTTCATTTGCCCTTTAGCATGCTTTATAATTTTTGTTCAAAGCTGGACACAGTTTATCTGGTAATAGGAAATACAGTAAATAAGCCTTTATTCTCAGGTTTTATGTTAATATGGCAAGTAGTTAGTATATTTAATGATTGCTATAGCTGCAAGTGCCAGAGAGTTCAGTTCCCCCGATGTGCTTGTTTTTGGTTGCCCTGGGTTTTTGGGTTTCTCTAAGAACTCATTCTTAAGCAGCGTCTGCACCTTGCGGCTCTTCCCATTGCAGTCCACCGTTACTACACTGGACCCCGATTGGTGTGGTTGTAAGGTAGGAGGGAGGGAGCCTTCAATAATCTAATAATTAAGCCTCAGCCCTTTAGTGGTCACATATTCCTGGCTTATTACCTTCCCAATTGTTTCTTAGCTTTTCTGTGTCTCTCCGTAGGTGAGACAGGATACTAGAGTTGGACAGTATCCTTCCCTCTGGTTTGATAAAGATCTGTAAATATTTTTCTCTTGAAGAATAGGCCTTTGTTACAGGAAATGTTTCGTGCATATTTGATATGGTTACTTATCGCTTCTACCTGTAAGAAATATGGGGTATTATTCTTGGATCTTTACCATCAGAAGCTGGGTGGCTTCCATGAGGTACTCCCAAGGCTGTGCCAATAAGAATTCTCACACTTAGCCCACACTCAGTCTCCAACAATTTACCAAAATTACCATTTAAATGTTTCTTGCAGTTTATATCTGCTGTGACATCTACTCTATATAAGCCGAACTTAGCTATGATTCTCTGTTTTCAGCTTTGACTCTCTATATTTGTCTTTCTTTCCAGATTTGGGGTCAGCAGTTTGTCCTGTTAATTCTCTAATGAGTCCAAGAAAAGTCATTAACTAAAGTCAAAGAGGTTTTATTTTTTTAGCTTTCTTTTTGTATTAAAATGATGGGGAGATGCCTCCCAAGCCCTTTACATGTCAAAGTTGAAAGAATCTATTCATTTCTTTTGAATATATTTTTTAAAAACCTGATGTCATTAAATAGGCAATAGTGAATCCAATGCCATGTCATGTAAAAAAGATTTTCTGTACAATTTGAAAAACATAATAAAAAATAAAAAGAAGTCAGGCTTAGTTTCATCCTTAAATAGTATGCACTGGTCACTGGAATTTTAATGAGGAATAAGACACTTCCCCAGGATTTAAGTAAAATACTGGCCAACAGGGAAGGCTGACATACTAATAGGCAATTACCATGCAGTTCCACAACAGAGCAGTATGGGAGGACACAGAACTTACCACTATCTTTACTTAAATGTTTTACGTAAGTGTACATTTTATGGGAAAGCATAATTTAATACCAGTCGGGGAGAGTTGAATTCAGCAGCGCAAAGAAGGGAGAAAATGAGAAAGGTACAAATGAAGGAAAAAGGAAGTGAGCAAGCAAGGAAAAAAGGTGATCCACTGTGACACAACAGGATTTTTTTGACTTTTTCAAACTATGGAACTCATAGTTTGTTACCAGAAAAGAGATAGTTAAAACATGAATTTTTTTCTGGATTTTTTGGATGACACCTAGCTAGAATACCTTGGAGAGAATGATACCTGTGCTGGTTCGCGGAAAGTGAGCAGGAACTAAAAGGTATAAGGGAATGAGGAAATAAGTTTCTTGAAAAGTATAATAAGGGAGTAAGAAAATTCATTACTGGCAAAGCAAACAGATTCAATTGAACCTAAAACTCAGAGAAGAGCTTAGGCGGATTTCAGAGATATCACAAGATAACAAGAACTGATAGATAATACATAGCACAGCATTCAGTGGATTTTAAATTGACTTTTGGTGAGTCATGTTGAGACTATAATGAAAGCTGTGAACCTCATTCCCAGAAATCATGCACATGTATGAAGAATTTTGCATTACAATTTGATGGTGTATATTAATTCACTGAAGACAATCTAGATTATGTGAGGTGATACATGGAAACAGTGAAATGGGTCAAGAAGACCCCAGCAATGGCTAATTTTTAAGAGAAGGAAGTAAAGAGTCTGTTGAAAAAGACTGAGAAGCAGCAATCAGATCAAAAGAAGGAAAACCAGAAATGGTTTTTGTCATTTAAAAGAGTTGAGCACTACAATATAGCCAGTCAGTGTGTCATATAAAATTGAGAGGTCCAGAAAGACAGTGATTAAAGAGTGTTTATTGGAACTCTGATTATTAGAGTCATGTGTGACCTCTACCAATGCGGCTTCACTGGAGTATTGAATATATAAAGTAGATTGCTATGGACTATACAGTGAGTGGGAAATGAGGAAGAGGGGACTGCAAGCAGGAGAAATTAGGTTTAGCCGAGAAGGGAAGAAGAGAATAAAATAGATTCTATAAGGGAGCATAAGATCTATGGAAGGATTGTGATTTAGAGTGGAAAAGTTTGATCTTGTTAATAACACGTAGGTGGAAGAAAACGTGGAGAGGAAAATGCTCGGAAAATAGGAAAAAAAAATGTGTATAACTGATGGAGTAAAGTCCCAAAGAAGGCAGGAAAGAAGTGGATCAAGGCCATAGATGCGCTAGATAGGCATGAATGGGAAGAGTGACAATTCAAAGGCTAAGCTGACAGCTCTAGGGAAATGGAGATACATCACATATTCACCACTATATTCCTAATACAGTGCCTGCAGCAGTGTTTTCATCTTCCGTGAAGGTCTTTCTATGTTTCATGAAAAATATTACACTAGGTCCTGTCCACATCAGTCCACATCCCTTGTGCCCTTGTTGAAACTCCCTCTTTACTTGAACACATTTTTGCTCCTTTCAATCAAATATAATCATCAGCGAAGGCATTAAGAAATCATCAGAAAGAGACAAAGATTTACATGCAAAGTTGTTCATTAGAGTTTTGTTTATAACACAGGATAAAAGAAAATGCTGTAAGTGTCTAAAAATAGAAAAATGGTTAAGTAAATAATACCATATTCAAATCGTATGGCCATTAATGTTTTTCATTTTTATTATCCATGTCTGGGACATAATAGATGCTCAATAATTATTAGTTGAATAAATTAATAATCACATGGATAGACTAGCTTAATTAGGGCCCATTTGGGCATGCTTTTTTCTTACCGAGAGAAAGATTCCTAACCCTTATGAAATTCCATGTTGGATCATAAAACTTCTGGCTTTCTGGAAGCTGGGGTTAAGAGGCTATTTTAGGAAAACCCTTTCCCAGTGTATGTCTTCTTTCTGGGTTGCTATAAAATAAATACGGCCATCTGCAAGCAAATTCCAGCCCTAGATCAAAAAAAAAAATTCTGAACCACTATCATGTACAATGTGCTGAAGTCAAAGATCATTAATCTTTACTAGCTTGATTTTGGAGGGGAGCTTTATGCAGATTTATTTTAAGTTCAGGGGTACAGTATATGTGCAGGTTTGTTACATAGGTAAACGTGTCATAGGGGTTTGTTGTACAGATTATTTCATCACCCAGATATTAAGCCTAGAGCCCATTAGTTATTTTTCCTAATCCTTTCCTTCCTCCCACCCTCCGTCCTTCAATAGGCCCCTGTAAGTGTTGTTCTCCTCTATGTGACCATGTGTTCTCATCATTTAACTCTCACTTACAAGTGAGAACATGCGGTATTTGGTTTTCTGTTCCTGTGTTAGTTTGCTAAGGATAATGGCCTCCTGCTCTATCCATGTCCCGCAAAGAACATGATTTCATTCTTTTTTATAGCTGTGTATTATTCCAGGGTGTGTATGTACTGCAAATGACGTTCCTAGGCTCCAGTCTCTGTAATATTGGAGAGAGCATAAGGGGTTTGAAAAAATAGATCAAGAACTTGCATGAACCAGGGAAGGCGGAAGAGAAGCAGAAACCTCCATTCCCTTTCACTCGTGGCAGACAGGTGCCTGTCCCTGAGAATGGTGAGGTTTTTCATCAGCTTCCGGGTATTCCCGTGCAGAGCACCCGACCTGGCGTTGCAGGCAGCTGTGACCATTCAGTGTTTCCTTCAGATCCTGACCTGGCATCGTAGTAACTTCCTGATTTTTTGAATTCTTGCCACAGAACTGGGCCCCACAATTGACCTTGCCCAAGGGTGACAGCTCTATTTCTTTCAGGGGTTTTGAAAGCACCTGAAATACATCTTTTATTGCATGAAACACTGAGTAGTTGCTTTTTTTTGAAACCAAGTATTGACTGATAAAATTTCTCTGTAGCTGGAGGTAAGAGGCTAAAATATAAACCTGTGGTATAAGTGGCCTGATGCCCTCTCCTGCCACTCTTCCCTATTCACATTCTTTGCTGAGTGGTTTCTGTCTTCCGAATACTTTCTGAATGTAGTGTCATGGCAACTAGGTTGGATAGATTATGGTATGGTTTAATACAGACATCCTATCATTTGGAAGTTTTAAGAACCTAAGCAAATCATCTCCAGAAGTCTCCTTTTCAAAGCCCATATGTTCCACTTATGGACTCACTACAGTGGATGTTTTCCTGTGGCTAATTTAGTGTTCCAATTGAAGTCATTCATTCTGAGTTTATTATTTGCTGTATGATCTGGGCAAAATTATAAGCCTTCTGGGAAAGCTATCCCTTCAAAATGATGCCTCCTGCAGTGTTTTAGTAAGATAATAATACAGAATTTAAAGCAGTAACAGAGCTTTGAAAAATAAAGAAATAATTAATAAATATACAAGAGCACCCTATTTTCCTCACCTTCCAATTCATCCTATATACCGCTGTCAGAATATTTCTGCCAAAATATTTCTGATTGTGGCATCACTTCACTCAGAACTTTCCAAGTTTTACCATGAATACAGAATAAATAATTGACTTCTAAGTGTGACATCTAAATTCTTCCATGATTTATGCCTTCCTAATTTGCTCTTTCAGGCAATTACTCCTAAATATATGTTTAACCATCTCAAAAGACTGGACCTCTGACCATATTTCTGACCATGGCAAATCTTGGTTACCAGCTCATGTTTTTATCCTTTTAAAATCTTACCCACTTTTTAGATCTCAGACCAAACATAATTTCTCCATAAATAGTTCTTGATCACATCAGCTCTCTTCTTTAACTTCTCACTGGCCTTTTTCTTTATTGCTTTCATGAGTTTCAGGCAATTCAGAATAGTGAAAAAAGACAGTTGAAAACCACAGACTAAAATCTAGCAGGACAACCAAGAGTGACAATATAGATTTTGAACTGCATAGAAGTGGTAAAAGAAAATACTATATAGAAGGGATTATAGTTTGGTAAGAAGCAAGTGTTTTACCAGGCATATTTAAATGCAGGTTATCCTATCTATATTTGGGACTGAAGAATGGAAAATTCTAGGTTTGAAACAATTAAAAAGTTGAACACATTCAGCAAAAGTGGTTTAGCCCACTAAACCGGAATCTTACTAACTTTTGTAATAATTGCCCATTAAAAGCATCCTGCTCTGTGCTTGGTGAACTCTTGTTTTAAAGTTGGATTAATTTCTCAGAGTGTTTTGGAGATAATTTAAGCATACTGAAAAAGACTCCCTTCAGAGAGTCACAGCAACTTCTTCCTAAAGTATGGTTCTAATTATTTATTCATCCATGCATTTATTCTGACTTTTGAACATACAAAATATACACAGCTCAGCAGCACAAATTCAAAGTAGGAGAAGATTAGTGAGTTTGAAGATTGGTGAGCTATGCTTGATGGGCCTAGAGATTTCCTGAAGACGGCTCATAGGAGAAAGGATTTCAAAGGTCAAATGAAGGCAGATCATTAGAGGACCTTAGCTAATTAGGCAAAGCATTCTAATTTATTTATTGGGCAAAGGAAAGTGCTACAACTCTTGGCCAAGGAAATAAGAGACATGATTTAGAAAAAGTGTGACTAAAGCAGACAGAAGATTGGAAGCTAGAGAAATTCTTAGGCAACTATTACACTCATCTGTGTGATGGAGTGATTATCAATTCAGTAGAAACAGGGGAAGGGAAAGTGACAGGTTTAGCAGGGTATGTTCTAAAACTAATCTCGAAACTGATTAGATTAATGGGATACAAGCAAGGCTGGCTACCAAATTTGCAAAGCTCAGTGCAAATAAATAATCTGAAAACTGAAAAAAGGTAGAGCCCCTTTTTCTAAAGGCAGGAAAAAGTACTATTAAAGGTATTCAAATATAAGGCTTATTCCTTTAAAATATTATTTCTTTCACATTGTGAGAGGGGTAATGGAGATAAGTGAAAACATAAACTTCAAAATTGTGGAAAGATAATATTTTGGTATCATAATTTTATATAATACAATAAATAACAATGTGATATGTTGATTGAACATAATTTTTTGGACTTTTCTGCAGTCACTTATTATGTCATCAAATTATATACTTCTAGTATAAAACACTTTGTTTTCAGTTAAGTAATTGAAAGCGAACAGTTGCTCTCGGTAAATGCAAGATCTCAAATAATTTTTTGATAATTTTTAATTTCGAAAAAGGTCTTCTTGCTGATGTAAATGTTATTGAAACTGTTAAGGGCGCTTTATAGGCTATAAAAACATTAAAATAAACTTCTGACAAATTATTACAAAATCTGTTTTATTACAGCTAGAGTTGATGGAACAATTTTTTCTACAAAAAAAATTTAACTCTTCACTTTAGTGAATTTTATTTTTGCGTAATTTTAAAATGTAAATTCATTTTAAAATGTCTTTTTTTTTTTTTTTTTTTTTTGAGATGGAGTCTTGCTCTATTGCCCAACTGGAGTGCAGTGGCAATAATCTCGATTCCCCACAACCTCTGCTGCCCGGATTCAAGCGATTCCCCTGCCTCAGCCTCCTAAGTAGCTGGGATTACAGGCATGTGCCACCATACCCGGCAAATTTTTGTATTTTTAGTAGAGAGGGGGTTTCATCATGTTGGTCAGGTTAGTCTTGAACTCCTGGCCTCCTGATCCACCACCTCAGGCTCCCAAAGTGCTGGGATTACAGGCATGAGCCACTGTGTCTGGCTAAAACGTAAATTTATACAATGGCATTTTAATGTTTCTCTGGCATTTCTAGTAATTTGTGGAGGTTATGTGGCTAAGTCATTAAAATGGCTTATTTGTGTATCATTAAAAACAGCTTTTTATGTATTCTATCACCATGCTTTCAATTAGAAGAAAAAAATTCTAAAATTGTCTTTCTTATTAATAATTTGTCATTTGAAGTTTTATTGAAAATATGTTCTTTTCCATTGGATGTGGTGATCTTTGAATTTAATTTCATTTCTAAGTCTGTGAATATTTATTTTGCAATGTTGTAGCACTTTGCAAAACCAGAGATTTTAAATTCTTACAAAATTCTGATCATTCCCTAATATGCTTTATTGCAATGCCCATATGTACACGGTTATTTTGTAATATTTACTGAAAGTTTACTACTTGATTGCAAAAGTTCCTGTTCCAGGACTCCGGCTGGAGAATTAACATTTGCACACACACTACAATGCCAAGTGCTGCAGACAGAGGGTAAGCTGGCCTCTTCCTGCAGCTTCCTCTAGCAGCACAAGTGACCACTTCCACTAGCAGCAATTTGGCCCCAGTACTACCAAGCCACCTCCTCAGAGCCTCCTAGCCCCCAGACTTTCCCAAGGCATGCCTGTGCCTGCCCAACAGAACAGCTGCTGTGTGTGCTGCCCCTGTGCACCCCAGTTGCTGCTGGGCACAACCCTACCACCTGACATCTCTCCTCTCCTCTGCTCCTGCACCTGCTCTTTGTCCCATCAACTTCACTTGCAAACATTAATTTCCAAGGTGAAATGAAGAGTGTCCAGATGTTGAGTGCCGAGCATTAAACCAAATGTGGGGAGGGGACCTTCTAAGCATGAGGTCTGTGGGAGTGTCCAGGTCCCAGCCCGTGGAGCCAGCCCTGGGCACAAGGGAAGGGAAAGGGTCGGAGATGGTTATGAACACTGGGAACTGAGTAAACAATGTAACAGGCTATGTCAGTCCCTCTTACACTGCTACAAAGAAATACCTGAGGCTGGGTAATTTTTAAAGAAAAAGGGTCTATTTTGGCTCACAGGTCTGCAGGCTATACAAGAAACATAGAACCAGCATTTGTTCCTGGTGAGGACCTCAAGAAGCTTCCACTCATGGCAGAAGCTGAAGGGGGAACAGATGTGTCACATGGCAAGACAGGGAACAAGAAAGAGAGGAGGAAGTATCTGGTATTAACCACTAGATCTTGTGTTGACTTGCAAGGCTGAGCTCATTCATTACCATGGGGAGGGTGCCAAACGGATACAGGAGACAGAAAGAAATTATTTAGGCAGATTGTGAGGGTGAAACAGTCCTCAGCAGAACTTCCCTTCTAACAAAAAGCAGCCCTAGAAATCGTTTTTTTTTTTTTTTTTTCTAACAAAACTTACTAACAAAGAGCAGCCTGCAAGATCAAGCTGCAAACATACATAAGGAAGCTGGAAGCTTGCACAGGAGGAGGCATGTCCACCATGGGGGCTCCACCTTCCCTTTTTCGTTAGCATGTATATAGTCAGAAAGAAATGGGCAACATGGAGAAGCTCAGGCAGAGAATACACCTGCATAATAAAAGATTGGGGTGGAGCTGCCAGCAATTCACACCCTAAGCAGATGGCACACCTGGTCCTAAGTGGTTTTTCATGCCCTATATAGATCAGACATGGCCTCCCCACTAGCTCATCTATAAAACCCCCTGCATTTCACCAGGGATCAGCAACTCATTTTTCCAGGACTCCTCTCTGTAGCAGTGAGCTATTCTCTTTCTTACACCTGTTAAATTTACGCTCTTAACCTTATTCTTTGTGTGTCTGTGTCCTTGATCTCTGTAGCTGTGAGACAATGAACCTTGGGTGTACCAACCGAGACAATGAGGCTGCTTCAACACCATTAAGGAGGGATCCACCCTCGTGACTCAAACATCTGCCCCTGGGCTTCATCTCCAACACTAGAGATCACATTTAAACACAGGGTCTAAAGGGGACAAACGTCCAAACCATATCATAAGTAATGAAAACCCTTGAAGAATTATTTTGGAAGGGGTAGGAGTGGAAAGAGGCAAAAGATAGTTATTTCCATTTGAGTCATCAACTGAACGGAGATAGCAAAACATAAACCTAGCCAAAGTTTAAGCAGTAAGCGATTCAAATGCAGACTTGTTTGCCAGAAACACGCAGCTGTGAAAGAAACTACATCCTCTTTCCCATTTACTTTTTCCTTTTCTTTTTTGGGTTCTCTTTTCAACTTCTGCATCCCCTACACCTCCCTTTCATGTTCCATGGCTGCAGTAACGCAGCCCTGATGCAGTTAATGCAGCTCTGATGCAAAGCTTCACATTCCTTGACACTCCTCTGGAAGGAATGTATCTACAAGCCATTAAGTGGAAGTAACCCGAAGAAGGCATGCTGTTTCTGCCTGCTTCTCTTGGAACATTCATCCTCCAGATGTCTCCTGGAACACTATTTCTGAGAACCCAGTTTGATGCTATAAGAAGCCCAGAGCATGTGCAGGTGTCCCAGGCTCTGCCCCACTGAGTCCAGCCTTTTCATCATCTCTGCATAGGCACCTGCTGCTGACTTGAGCCTCTTCCCTGCTCACCCTTGGTTGTCACCCCCAGCCTTCACATCTTTCCAGCTGAGGGCCCAGACACCATACAAAAGAAACAAACAATTTCCACCTTGTCTGGATTCTTAAATTACAACCTCACAGCATGATAAAATGTGGTTTTACACCACTAAGTTTTCAGTTGGTTTGTAACCCAGTAATAGTAATTGGGATGAGCTTTCAACTCACCTTGAGGCAAAAACAGATTGTTTCTTCTCTCTCAGCTCACTGGAATAGGCAAAAATATTTTAAAGACACTTACCAAAATGCTAAGAGTGACAAACAATAAAATAATATAGGCGATATAGAAGGTGCCTTAAAAATCTTTAAGCTTACAAGCGTTAGATTTCTGATACTAGTATATCTTATTTGTTTACAGGTACACATTCATTTTATTGTATGAGAACCCAGAAAAGTGTATTTTTTAATTCTTAAACTGTTTTTTTTCCTATGCTTCTTTCTTTAGCATCTCTTTTTCTTAAGGAGTTGCTATATTCAAGTAATGAGCCTTCGAGGGAAAACAATGGAAGGACGCATTCCCAGATGCACAGTGCAATGCAGACTGTCCTCCAGATTATCTAAAAGTCACAATCCGGGTACCCAAACTCCACTTTCATCCCGCTTCCTCCCCCTATTCCTTTTTGGGGAGGTCAGATAAAACTTTACCAAGCAAGTGACAATTTGGCCAAGTCTTAAAGGACACCATGTGTTTGGTAAATAGTTAAAATTCAACAAATATTTGGAATAAATGAATGAGGCAAAGGGCCGAGAAATAAAAACAAACAGTATACTGTTGTGTGCCATAGTTCAGCTGTGAGATGCTGGCATCTCTGAGCATACTTCCAAGGACAATGGCAGTATCAGCTGAGTGCAATGGGCTAAAAAAAAAAAAAAAAAAAAAAGGGAACTTCTGTAATTCCTCAGTCAAATCAGAAAATGTGAGCATTTTCTGCCTAACATGTCATCCATGAGATTTATTTGGACCTGAAACTTACTTTTACAAACTTTAGTGCCATAGAAAGATGACTTTAGTCAAAAAGCTGCTTGACTCTTTTCCATCTCAATATTTAGTTACATAAACTTTTTAAAAAACAAGTCGTTTCAATGGAGTATTAAAAATATCCATAATATAGGTGGGGGGGTGGAAGGGAGGGGAGGCAGGGAGGATAGGAAGGGATAACACTAGGAGAAATGCCTGATGTAGGCTGTGGGTGGCGGGGGATGGAGACAGCAAACCACCATGGCATGTATGTACCTACGCAACAATCCTGCAGGACGCAGGATGTGCACATGTACCCCAGAGCCTAAAATACAATTTTTAAAAAATCCATAATACTTTTGAAAGTTGTGGTAAATTTTACCAAATTCCCCTTCGTTTACCTTTTTCTGTATATGATTTGAAAAATCAAAGCTATGTTTTCAAGACCATTTAGCTTAATAAGGGTTCATAGGACTTACCAATCACAATCATAAAAACATTCAACAACTCAAAAGAGAAACAGTGATTAAAGAGAGGTTTGATTTTGGAAAAATTGACAGTCTGACTTCAAACAGCAGAACCTACAAGTTCCACATAGTTGTAGTGTATCTGGGTAACACTGTGCACATAGGACAGGGCAAGGATGAAGACCCACTAGGAATTTGTGCTAACATATAAAGCCAGCTGTGATTCTAAAACAAACGCAAAACATTTTGGCTTTATAAAAATTTTTATCTAAGTAAAATATACGTAAAATTCCTCTTGTGCCAAACATCTTAACATTGACTTGTTTTATATTCCGCTTGAAAATGTCTATGAATTTGTGGAAAATGGTCACCTGTTTTTCAGAAGTCAGTAGTGGAGCTCATTAGTCAAACAAGGATCTCCAATCTCTCTCTGCAGCTTTTCACAAGAAGTTAACAGCAAACACCGCAGTGCCAGAGATATAATACAAATATTTTCTGCTTGAGTTTTGCTTTAATTTCATAAGAAAATTATCAATAAATTAGGCTTACCTATGCTTCTGTGTTCTGTATCTCTATTCCAACATGACAACTGGAAAACATATTTTTATCTAACTCTATCTTTTTATTGAGTGGAGAAAAACGTTACCATTATCAAATTTTCTCTTCTGCTTTTAACATTTGGGAACTATTCTGCACTTATGCTTTTAGATAATAAATATACACATATGCAGTGTTTGCTTATAATTAAAAGTTTAACATCTTTAAGATTTTAAAATATTTTACACTTTTCATTAGAAACAAAATAACATATGGCAGTATCAAGGCAAATAATGTACCCTTAGGGAGGATACTATCTTAAGCTATTTTTCAACCCTTTACACTTTCATTTGAGTTATGTCGAATCTTGTCGTTTAGTCAAAGTATGGACAATATCAGCTTCCTGAGGTGCAAAGAGAAATGCCTTTTATTCATCAGTGCATTTAACAAACTATTTTTTTAGCACCTGTTATCTCGAGCACTATTCCAGACAACTGGAATATAGAGACAAGCTTGATATTGATAAATTTGATAAACAACATGATTGCCCTCAAAGAGCTTACATTTTGATCTACATTGATGGAAAATAGGAGTACAGAAATAAACCTAAGTGGCCACAATTTTTCTTTTTTTTAATTTTTCATTTATGCGTACTCACGGCAGTAGAGACTGATATATTTTAATAGAAGTGCATCTTTTCTTTTTTTTTTTAAGAAGGAAAGGAAAAGAAAGGAAGAAAAAGAGGGAGAGAGAACAGGAATATTGCTTTATTCTATGAATGGGTATTAATAATGGCCAATCATTATTTTGTGTATTTAAAGTGGGGAATGTATATTTTATGTATCTAAAGTGGAGAGCTCTACAAGTGCTTATTAAGTTTACTTGTTACTGATCTGAGTTCAGATTCTGGATATCCTTATTAATTTTCTGTCTCGTTGAGTCTAAATCTCTTTATGGGTCTTATGTATCTGGGTGTTAGGATACATTGATCCTTATACCACTCTATCTTCGTTGGTTTGAAATCTGTTTTATCAAATGCATGAATTGCAACTCCTTTTTGTTTATTTATTTGTTTTTGTTCTCCATTTGGCTGGTAAATCTGTCTCCAACCCTTTGTTTTGAGTCTTTGTGTATCTTTGGATATGAAATTGGTCTGGATGTAGTATACCATTAGGTTTTGGCTGTATCTTTTGATTGGGGAATTTAGTCTATTTCAATTTAAGATTACTGCCATTTGATGCTAACTGTCTATTTTATCCATTCGTTGATGTAAATTCTTCTTTATGTTGATGCTCTTTAATTTTTGGTATATTTTTAGAAAGGCTAATACTGGTTGTTCCTTTCTGTGTGTAATGCTTCTTTCAGAAGTTTTTGTAAAGCAGGCCTTGTGGTAATAAAATCTCTGAGTACTTGCTTGTTCATAAAGGATTTTATTTTTCCTTCAATTATGAAGCTTAGTTTGGCAGGATATGGAATTCTGGGCTGAAAGTTCTGTTCTTTAAGGATATTAAATATCGGCCCCCACTCTCTTCTGGCTTGTAGGGTTTCTGCTGAGAGATCTGCTGTAAGTCTGATAGGCTTCCCTTTGTGGGTAACCTGATCTTTCTCTCTGGCTGCCCTTAGTATTTTCTCCTTCGTTTCAACCCTGGTGAATCTAATGATTATGTGCCTTGGGGTTGCTCTTCTTAAGGAATATCTTTGTGGTGTTCTCTGTATTACCTGAGGTTGAATAGTATCCTGCTTTGCTAGATTGGGAAAATTCTCCTGGATAATATCCTGAAGAGTATTTTCCAGCTGAGATTCATTCTCTCCATCACATTCAGGTACACCTATCAAACGTAGATTAGGTCTTGTTCTCCATTTGGTTGGTAGATCTTTCTCCAACCCTTTGAGTCTTTGTGTATCTTTGGATATGAAATGGGTCTGGATGTAGTATACCGTTAGGTTTTGGCTGTATCTTTTGATTGGGGGATTTAGTCGATTTAAATTTAGAATTACTGCCATTTGATGTTAACTGGCTATTTTATCCATTCGTTGATGTAAATTCTTCTTTATGTTGATGCTCTTTACTTTTTGGTATATTTTTAGAAAGGCTAATACTGGTTGTTCCTTTCTGTGTGTAATGCTTCTTTCAGAAGTTTTTGTAAAGCAGGCCTGGTGATAATAAAATCTCTGAGTACTTGCTTGTTCATAAAAGATTTTATTTTTCCTTCAATTGTGAAGCTTAGTTTGGCAGGATATGAAATTCTGGGCTGAAAGTTCTGTTCTTTAAGGATGTTAAATATCAGCCCCCACTCTCTTCTGACTTGTAGGGTTTCTGCTGAGAGATCTGCTGTAAGTCTAATAGGTTTCCCTTTGTGGGTAACCTGACCTTTCTCTCTGGCTGCCCTTAGTATTTTCTCCTTCATTTAAACCCTGGTGAATCTAACGATTATGTGCCTTGGGGTTGCTCTTCTTGAGGAATATCTTTGTGGTGTTCTATGTATTACCTGGGGTTGAATAGTATCCTGCTTTGCTAGATTGGGAAAATTCTCCTGGATAATATCCTGAAGAGTATTTTCCAGCTTGGATTCATTCTCTCCATCACATTCAGGTACACCTATCAAACGTAGATTAGGTCTTTTCACATAGTCCCAAAATTCTTGGAGACTTTGCTCATTCCTTTTTATCCTTTTTTCTCTATTCTTGTCTTCTCTTTCCATTTCATTAATTTGGTCTTTGACCTCTGATATCCTTTCTTCTGCTTGATCAATTCGGCTATTCAAACTTGTGCATATTTCACTAAGTTCTCGTGTTGTATTTTTCAACTTCATTAGTTCATTTATATTCCTCTCTATATTGTCCATTCTTTTTAACATTTCATTAAACCTTTGTTCAAAGTTCTAATTTCTTTACATTGGGTTAAAACAAGTTGTTTCAACTCCCAAAAATTTTTTATCATCCACCTTTTAAAGCCTACTTCAGATACTGGAGCACAGTCCTCTTCCATTAGGGCTTGTTCCATTGCTGATGAGGAATTGCTATCCCCTGTAGAGGAAGAGGGGTTCTGACTTTTGGTTTTTTCGGCCTTTTTAGGCTTTTTTTTTCCCTTTATTGTGATTTTATCCATCTGATATCTTTACAATTAGCGCCTTTCTGATTAAGTTCCTGAGAGGATGTCCAATTTATTGATTCCCAGTGCTGGAATCCGAGCAACCCTTTGCGCCCGCCAAAACAGCAGCGATAAGACCGATGGTGCTCTTCTGCCTGGGAATCTCTGGTCTGGCTTCCTTCCTGAGTCCGCGACAAATGGCTCTGCCTTCCCGGAGCTCCAAACACTGGTCAGTAGGGGAACCAGTCCCGTTTACTCTGCACGAAGAGCTGCTGTGCCGAGGCGACGACAAAACCACTGCACCGGCCACAGAAGTCATGCTGGCGACCCACGGGGCTCCTCCACTGGAAATCTTCTGGTCCGTGGGCAACGAAAATTCCTCTGAAAATGTGGCGTCCTCACGTTTTCCGAGCTTTCACTGGGAGCTACAATCCTGAGCTGTTAGCGATCAGCCATCTTGGATCTCTCTCCCCACAATTTTTCTAAGTAAAGGGCATTGGAAACTTGCCAAATGTAGGAATGAATAACTTCTCAAAGTTATGCCTTATTTTGATTCTTTTCTTAATTATTATTATTATGCCGTATGTTCTGGAGTACATATGCAGAAGGTGCAGGTCTATTACATAGGTATACACGTGCCATGGTGGTTTGCTGCATCTATCACCCCATCATCTACATTAGATATTTCTCCTAATGTTAGCCCTCTCCAAGCCCCTCACACTTTGCTATCCATCCCCAAGCTCCCCCACCACCCAACAAGCCCCAGTATGTGATAGTCCCCTCCCTGTGTCCATGTGTTCTCACCATTCAACACCCACTTATGAGTGAGATCATGTGGTGCTTGGTTTTCTGTTCTTGTGTCAGTTTGCTGAGAATGATGGTTTCCAGCTTCATCCATGTCCCTGCAAAGGACATGAACTCATCCTTTTTTATGTCTGCCTAGTATTCTATGGTGTATATGTACCACATTTGCTTTATCCAGTCTATTGTTGATGGGCATATGGGTTGGTTCCAAGTCTTTGCTATTGTGAATAGTGCCACAATAAACATATGCTTGCATGGGTCTTTATAATTGAATGATTTATAATCCTTTGGCTATATTCCCAGTAATGGGATTGCTGGGTTAAATGGAATTTCTATTTCTAGATCCTTGAGGAATCGCCACACTGTCTTCCATAATGGTTGAACTAATTTACACTCCCACCAACAGTGTGAAAGCGTTTCCTTTTCTCCACATCCTCTCCAGCATCTGTCTCCTGATTCTTTAACGATTACCATTTTAACTGGCATGAGATGGTATCTGAATGTGGTTTTGATTTGCATCTCTCTAATGACCAGTGATGATGAGCTTTTCTTCATATGCTTGTTGGCTGCATAAATGTCTTCTTTTGAGAAGTGTCTGTTCATATCCTTCACCCACTTTTTGATGTTTTTTTTAATTCTTTTAAGCACAATGAATGATAAATTTCAAAACTTTAAGTGCTAGATATCTGTCAAAGGGCTTTATTATCTTTTGCTGTTGCTGCTTTAAAAAAAATTCTCGGGCCGGGCACAGTGGCTCACGCCTGTAATCCCAGCACTTTGGGAGGCCGAGGCGGGTGGATCACGAGGTGAAGATATCGAGACCAACCTGGTCAACATGGTGAAACCCCGTCTCTACTAAAGATACAAAAAATTAGCTGGGCATGGTGGCATGTGCCTGTAATCCCAGCTACTCAGGAGGCTGAGGCAGGAGAATCGCCTGAACCCAGGAGGCGGAGGTTGCGGTGAGCCGAGATCGTGCCATTGCACTCCAGCCTGGGTAACAGGAGCGAAACTCCGTCTCAAAATAAATAAATAAATAAATAAATTCTCCTTCCCTGTTCATAGCAATGCCAAAATTATTCAGATCTTACCTTCTTGCAGTCAGCCTTTTGCTAAATATGGAGTTGTTTCAAACATTCTGCTCATCCTGCACAGCTGACCTGACAAAGTTTGCTGGGAGAAACAAATGGCCCAAGTGGTCTGTGAGACCCGTGGCTAGGCCTATGTGTATTTTCACTCAACTACTTCAAAATGGAGATATATTGACCCCTTTAATTTCCTCACCTGGAAGAAAAAAGGGGTAAGTCTAACAGCGATAGCCAATTAGACTTTAACCATGTTGTGAGCAAATCTAATGGTTACATCTGTGGTAGATTGCTTGTTATTCTCTTCTCTGCATTCATGGCCCTTCACATTGCATCTGCTGAGGAGCGAAACTACAAAGTGAAGCAATTTGTAGCTTCACTCATCAACAGGTGGAATGTAATTCTTCTATTATTGAATCTGAATCAGGGGATATATTGTAACTTGCTTTAGCTAATAGAATGTAGAGGAGGCACTGTGTACAAGTTCCAACCCCAGGACACAAAAGGCTTTGCATGCACCCACACTCTTTCAGAACCTTGCACTGGCCATGGGGAGGCAAGCACCAGCTGGCCTGCAGGAAGATGAGAGACTCTGTGAAGAGAGGCTCCAATTTTCCCAGCCACTACTGCTGAACGTACCATAGACTCACTGGTCTTAGGCAGCCCATCAGCTGACTGCAGAAGCATGGATAATGTGGACAAGATCAGTCCAGGATGTCTCAGACCAGATTGACAGCCCAGCTGAGCTCAACCCTGCAAAGTCTGAGCTAAAAACAATTGTTATTTTAAGTCAGTAAGTTTTAGAGTGGCTTTCACACAGCAAAAGTTAACAAATATAATATTTGATCACAATTGATTACCGCATCTTAAATACCTTCTTGATTCTGTCGTAAAAGTATTAAACAGCAAGTAACAATAATTCTCACGAACAGAGAGCTCTCTCAGGATTTTGTAAACATGATTTGTTATCTTTCCTTGTTGCAATATATGAAAAATGTCAAAAAATGGAGATTTTGGGATAAATTATTTAATAGGCAGTTTGATGCAAGAACTAACTTGACCATTTGGCTGTATAATATCCCCACCTTACAAAATTCTGCTTGTTAATAGTAATATAATTCATGATGTATTCTAGATAATACAGAACATTACATAGAACAAATGTAACTAAATAGTTTGGACTCATTTGATTGTACTTCAGTCATGTTAATAAATGTAGTTGAAACTCCTTTATTAAAATCTTCTAAATTTTCCAAAAACCTGATTAAAATTTCTGAATAGAAATAATAGAGAACAAAGTTAAAATAACTTAAATGTCTCCCATTCTATATTAAATAGGTACATAAACAGAAATATAATTCCATGTACTGATTTTTCATTAGATGTTATTTAATAGCACTTATTTATCTGCAAACATGAAAATCATTTTGATAATTTCATATTCCACATTTGACTCAGAATCCCAAATCTACCTAAAATATTTCTGTCATATTCTCATTTTCTCAATCCTTTTCTGTTATTTTGTAGTTTGTTGAGTTACTAAAACCTCAGCAAATGTCCCACTTATACTGTATCTCACAGATTCCTTTTTGAAGAGGCCTTTTTCTTCTCCTTCGGTCTGGTCCCAAGCACACACTATCTACCTGGGTAGCAGGGTGACTTTCCATTACACACTTAGCACAGGGTCAAGGACCCACAATCTTTAGAGACCCACAATTTTTTTTTAAAATAGGAAGTAAAATCAATATAAGAATAATGATGAATAATGAATCCAGCCTGGATTATTTTTACCTTTATACCAATGTAGTCACAAAATGTAATTTTTAATATTTTTGCATAGAGAAAGGGGCTCACTAGGGCAAAAGTGCCTATGAGTGGAAGAAAGATGAGTCCTCCTGAGAGACTGCTTCCCTTCTGCTGGCGGTGGGTTTGTGGACATTTTTGGTGAAAATCAGAGCCTCTTCTTCCTCGCCAGGTCCAAGCTTTTGCTCTTTTGGCTCCCAGCACTTAAATGTTGGCTCTTTTGAAGGCTCTGATGTTCTGCATGTGAATGTCTTCTCTGTGTGCTGGCATGACACCTTAATCCACCGACACCTTCTGCACTACCATGTCCTCCTAGAAAGCCAGGTATCCCCCTGGCAGATTGTGAGACATCCTCATGTCCCTGGGCACTACTTCTCTAGGCCTCATCTCCCTCTCCTTATTTCCCTTGTCCCAACAGAACAGTTAGGGTTGAAAAGGGCAATAAATGGTTAACACCCCCTGGGATCCCACTCCCTGCCTCAGCCAGCTCACCATTTTTGTCCTCCTCTTGACAAAAATAAACCAGTTTGGCATTACGTGAATCTTCCTATGGAAGGAAGAATGTGGCCCCAGACATAGTTTAACTGGTGAAACACACAAAACATCTGTTTTGATTATAATTTTGGGCATAGTCACAATTTCTGCCCCCGTTAGTAATCCTAGGGGAGTGTGAAGTTACTATAACCAGTATTTGGCATTTTAGAGGTGCAATTTACACATTATTTAACATAAATAATAATATAGATATAGTATAGAAATAACATAAACAAATAACAAGAATTTATCCAGAGGGAAAAATAAATCTCAAGCTATTTGTTCAAATGAATTGGTTACTTCAAATTTTGTCCTGACAGAATATTTTTCCAAGGCACAATAAAACAGAAAACAAATTTTTACTGTAGGCACATAAAATGTCCCTTTTTGTCACTATAATATGAATTTTACGGAAACAAAATTCAATTATGTCTTGTGAAATAGGAACAGCTTGCTGATAGGATTAACTCCAAGGGATACTAGATAAAATACCTTTGAATCAACATATCAAAATTTATTGTTTTTAAAAGAAATATATCTCGTTTGAAACTGTGAGATTCAAAAAGCCGAGACATAATTTTTTAAAAGTCTTCTAATGTGTGTATATAAAAATATATAATTAAAAGGAATTCACATATATTTCAAAATGTAATTAATATCTATGAATATAAGCTCATTTAACAGAAAAGAAGCTGAAAAGCTAGAATATAAACGATATCTATCTGACCCCAAATTCCATGACCTTTTTACTATATGAGTGATGGCGATTATGTACAACCTACGATGCAACCCGTCTCACCCACTCCCATAGTGGACTTGGCAAATCAGTTGTGACCATTTTCTGCCAAGTCAGCTTGTGGTCTCCAAAGACTTCTCAACACAGAATTTCAGAAAATCAGTCACAAGCAAGCACACAAGCTGAAATCTCTTTGCAATATCTCTCTTATACCTGCAGCCTGTGTGTACTTTGTCCAATTTTATCTAATAAAGATGATAAATTTTTAAAAATCCCCCAGTGTAATCTCCCTCTTGTAATACATTTTTAAAATCTTCTTACTATCAGTCTTTCTGCTATTAAAGCAAATCTATGAAACTTATGTTCCTAGGGAAGGTTAGGGAAGATGAGTTTCTAGAATAAAAAATCCCATAGAGTGGGAGAAAATGATGATATAAAGAAGGTTCCAGACAGAGAGGCATGGGTTTTCCTTCATGGGAAGATTTCCTGTTGGAGAGGAGGGAGATTTGCATGAGTCCTTACCATGGGTGAAGATGCTACCTGAGTCTTAAGAAATGTCTAGTGCCTTCATCCCTAAACTGGGGCAAAAATAGAGAGACTAGAGAGTGGGAATGTGGAGAAAAGGATCATTTGAGTACATGTGTGTGAGTTTGTGTGTGGGGGGAGAGAGGAAGGAGAGGAGGACTAAAAAAACTGGAGGAGAATTAAATAACATCTGGGCCTGTGTTCTGATTTCTTTACCTTTTCAGTATACCATGTGTGGCCACAAATACGAAGATAGAGAGACAAGATAGATAGCCTTGAGACAGTGCACCTGCATACAAACCTACTCCTACAATCTCTGGATGACAGGTAGGAGGCTTTCTGAGTCCTGGAAAAGAGTACAGGTGGGTAAGAGCATCTATGGAGGTCAGAAGTCAGTGATCTGGACGGGGGAAGCTAGTTTAGAATTAGAGTCTAAGGCAAAGATTAGCAAGCATAGAATTCAATAGTGGATGCTAGCAGGGTGGGATGGCTAAGTGCGACTCTACACTGCTCATTCAGTTTTCCAGACCCAGCCATAGCATATCACTTGCTGGTGCAGAGCCAACAGAGAACACAGCAGTTCCCGAGCTCTTACCTTCACCCCGTCTCCTCTTCGATGAAATTACCACGTTCCTCCACACTCAGATGTCCTCTTAGGAAGTTGGATGAGGAGGCAAAAAATAATTAAATTTAATTAATTTAAATAATTAAATTATTTTGTAGCAGGGTAAAAAACAGCTGTAAGAGAGAGTTTAAACTTTAAATTCTTCAAATTGACTTAATAGTCACTATGAGGAGGTAGTTTTAAATTAGGGGAGATTGTTACATTTTAATCGCTTGAGATTTTTTTCCCCCTGCCATCAGAGGGAATGGAAATTCCCAAGCATGATAAAGTCAGTTAATAGTTAATAAGAAGTTACATTTACAAGATACTCCAAAGGAAGTAGCATTTTATCTCAGTTTTCCATCTTTATTGTCTATGTAATCAGTTTTCAGCCACCAACAGATGAACTCAGCAGAGATAAGAAACACTGGGTATTTACCTGCAAGCGCTATTCCCATTCTTCAGGGAGAGAACCAAACCTCACATTTGTTAGCATTTGGGGTTCTGCAGCTAGAAAGTGGCCAAGCAAATATTTGAATGCGGGTGAGCCTGATCCTCTCTCTTCTTTCCACCTAAACTATTTCACATCCAAACACCCTGTTAGCCTCTTCATACTGACCTCCCAGCAAGCACCTCAAACTCGGTACATCCAAAACTGAACAACCATCTTCCTGATGAACCTGCTATTTTATTGTTATTCATCTCAGAATGTCGTCTAAATTAGAATCATACAAGATTTCCCTGTCTTTCTCATTCTTTTTAATTGTTCAGCAAACGCTGTCCATTCTAAATTCTTCTGAATGTCGTCACTTCACAGATAATCTTAGGAGAAATGAATGTAGGATAGGAAATGCCTATATAGAGATAATATACTATGAATAACTGTGGTAGGAGCCACGGCTGGAAAATTTCACTGTTACTTAAATAAAACCAACCCAGTGTCTACAGTAAGTCTATCAATGTGCAACATGGAACCCAAGCACCTCTCTTGAAATTAGGTTTCATTTATTGAAAAAATAAAATGAAATTCTAGAAAAGCTAGAAGTATACTCATTTTCAAATCATGAAAATCATGAGATTTCAATGAACAGAAATCTCAAATAGAAGCACTATACAATTCAAAAGTAACACTGAGGTATATCAGGAGACACCTTAAACCTGCTTTTGAGTGCACCAATCAGAATGCTTTGCATTGTAAAGGGAGATGGAAACTCTAAGAGAAAAGCCACACCCCTGCACCTGATGGCAAGTACTGTGTACAGGAAGCTGTATGCACTGCCTAAAGAAACAGGAAAATTCTCAGGGGCTTCCACTCATTCCTGAAGAATCACAAAGCATGAGAATGATAGTTCCTATTGTTGTTTCTTTCTTCTTCCCTCCATCCCTCCCTCCCTCTCTCCTTCCTTTCTTCCTTCTTTCATTCCTCCCTTCTTTTTTTCCCTCTCTTTCCTTTGATCTGTTTATTCATTTGCTTTTAGACATACTGTGTTGGAGGTTAGTTATAGAATTAGTTAATAGAATTGATATTCTATTAATAGAATCAATATAAATTAATGAAAACTACATTTTACACTTAAGTTCAATAAAATTGTATATGATTTTATAAGATTTTGATATAAAATTTTATATTTTCCCATAAAAGAATGGGTGAAAAGAAAGTACTTTACGTATATTTCTCTTTTCCTTATCTAAATAGTTCTGCGAAAGATTTTGCATGTCTTGTCTCACATTATGAACTTATTCAAAGTTCACTTTAAGAATCTGCTGTAGAGATGCACATCCTTTGATTCCAGCCAGCATTAGTCACCTGCTTTAATCACCACATGGCAATGCTTTGCCACTGGCAGCTCAAAGCTGTGTCTCTTCTGACCAGCCTTGTGTTTGGGCTGTTCCCCTTTTATTTGTACAGTCCCTTAAAATTCTATATCCTACAGTAATGTTGGGAGGAAGCCTTAAATTCCTTTTGCTAAGAAGAATAATTTCAAAATCACAAGTATCTCACTATTATGTGTTATTGAATAACAACAGAATTAGGCTTTGATTGATATGTGTTGGAAAAAGAAAATCGGCATTTTATAGAATCAGCAGGAGGCCTGGAGAATCATGCTTTATATTACATAAATGAGAACAAAAACCTAAGTCATACACAAAAATTATCTGATGAGGAAACGTAAGTATTTCAGTTTGCACTGTGGGCCCGGATGCTTTGAGAACGATCACTGTCACACACACATATGACTTTATGTTTCTCTGTCCCCAGTGAGCTCCAATTCCATTTGTGGAACAGGTGAATGTGATTGTTAGAGTTTCAGTGTCTGGTATAAAGAAGGATGGAAAATTCAGCATCTCTAATTTTCTGTTTCTGTAATATAAGGTTGCTTCTGCTCCCTCTAAGACTCAGAAGATCTCTTAATACTATTCCAAATATAGTCAGAGAATTCAAATACTGAGCAGTCAAAAATGACAAATGTCTACTACAGCATCTGAGTTGAAAATTCTTGCCATATTGTACAGAATTGAAAATGCCAATACACTGCTAGACTACCAAGTTTCCCAAGAAGCATAAACATGGATTCGTATTTAGCCGTGTTCTTGGCCAGTTTCCCATGGGGGACACACACACATAGACACACACACAACCCAAGGAAAATGAAATCACAAACATACTTGCTCCTAAACTGCAACCGGAGCATTAATTTGTCTAAATGCTGAACTATTCCATGAAAAACAAAATATGACTAGATATTAATCACTTGGGGGTATTTTTAGTATGATCTTTGTTCAGCTTGGTTTTTTGCTTCTGATAGAGTTTTGTACACCACTTCAGGTTAATTTTGACAAATAAATACTGGACTAACTGCATTAATACCCTCTTATAATCATATACCTGGAAAGGATTTTATTGTTGTTGAATGACATCAACAGAAATACAATGAGTTTATGAAGTTATAACCTACGCAAAATACAAGGCAAGTTTTTGAAATATGAAAAGCTTAAATTATTAGACATAACTAAGCAAGAGTATACAGTTTTAGTATACACAAACCAGAAGCGTTACAATTTTATGTCCCTGAGGTAGGATATTTAATCATGAGCCCATATAAAAAGGAAAACTCAATTAGCATTTTTGTTTTCTCTTTTTGTAAATGTTCACACGGTACACTAAGTTGGCTGACATTTTGTTTTATTTTGTTTTCATTAAGGGATGTAGTCTCCTTCTTTAATTTAATTGTGTTAAGCAAACCAAATAGTTGAAATAAATCTAATGCATTATCATTGCCCAAAACCTCTACTGTTACGTAGTACACCAGCACACTCTATTGGACACACAGGATAATTAATGTGGTCTCCAAAGCAATCTTTTAATGTCATTAAATTCTGCTATTTATCTCACAGACAAAGTATTCTTTTTTTATACTTACTTTATAGAATAAGCAGAAATTGCATGATATTCATAAAGAAATTCAGAATTTTTGTATAGAAGATAAGAAATGCAAAAATTATGCCCATTTTCTACAGACATATGGCTTGACCTAATCAACTGTGGGACAATGGGATGAGGATTGAGAAATGCTTTCAAATCGAGAATCATTTTGCAGAGCAGACAGACCAAAACTAAGGAATTACCCATTCAACCAACACTTTTTTGAGCACCCACTATTTGTAACATGGGCTAATCCTGTGTGTACAAAAATGGCTAAGACAGAGGTCTGCCCGAGCACTCTAAAAAATTGTTAGAGCCAAATGTTTATAAAATATTTCTGGTCCTACATGAGCAAAATATGGATTCAGCTCAGTTGTTCAATGTGCAATGTCATAATTCTTGGTATTGTGAGGAACTTAAAATTTTGCTCTCAGAAATAGGAGAGAAGGGGCCAATTTAAGACCATGGATTCTGGGGCACTTGTACACATATATGGTTGTGATTTTCTTTGATACTTTCAGTAAAATATTTCAAGACTCATTTACTTACCTATAAATTATAAATGTCACTTAGGATGATAATAAAACTGATTTTTTAGTGCTTATAATGTGCTAAACTTTCTTCTAAAGGCTAAGAATGTGTTTTCTCATTTTATCCTTGCAGCCACCCTATCAAATATTACTTTTTTTTCTTTGCTGATGAAAAGACTGAGGGATTAATAACTTAAACAAATATCTGAAAATCACACGGTTTTTTTTTTTTTTTTTAATAAATGACAGAGTTCAGGTTCAAATCCAAGGCATGTGATAAAAGAGCTCTTTCTCTTAGGGAAATTCACAAGATATTTCAGTGATCAATCTATTTAATTCAAACATGGGAAGGACAGCAAATGCTCCAGAGCAGCTTTCAGGCTTTTAGAATATCAGGAATCTATACAGAAAAGAGGGCATCTGTCTGTGGCTGAGGATTCATTATAAGAACCCAAACTGATTGGTTTGTAACTTGCAGCCATTTGAGTGATTCTCTAATAATATGTCAGATCAAGATTGGCAGGACAGCAATGGATATGTTGCAGCCAATGGCAATCATGTTTCCACCCTCGATCATCACCATGTGTACCATATTTATTTTTCCAAGAAGGAGTCCTGCTCTGTCACCCAGGCTGGAGTAAAGTGGCATGATCTCAGTTCACTGCAACCTCCACCTCTGGGATTCAAGCAATTCTCCTGTCTCAGCCTCCTAAATAGCTGGGTTTATGGGTACATGCCACCACACCCAGCTAATTTTTGTATTTTTAGTAAAGGTGGGGTTTCACCATGTTGGCCAGGCTGGTCTCGAACTCCTGACCTTGTGATCTGCCTGCCTCAGCCTCCCAAAGTGCTGGGATTACAGGCATGAGCCACTGCACCTGGCCGTGTACCGTATTTTATCCATTTTTTTTATTCCCAGGCATATACATTATTAATATAAATAAAATTGTTGATATCCTCGTTTTTAATAAAAAAGAGAAGGGATATTTTAGTAATCACCATAACAATTCAGCATCAATATAGAATGAAGTGCTGTAGTTCATCCTCATTCTTATTAATAAATTCTGTATGAGTCACATGCCCATTAATTTAGGTCTTGTCTTCAGCTAATTTGCTTACTTGTCCTCCCTGTGACTGCAAAACTGTTGAGGGTTTGGATTTTATGAGTCAGTTACTTACATAACAGTACCAAATGTTAAATGTGGAAATTAAATGCCCCATAATCAAAATAATGATAATTATTAACAATACAAAATAAACTGCCAAAGAGATGCTTACCCTAATGACAAATATGCTAGCTTTAATAGAAACAAGTTGTTTCCTAAGCAGCTGTCACTCCTAATTCACTGAAACGGAAATGACTATGACCTGACACAGATTAGAAATTCATACACACACATACTTATAATATTATACACATAAGGTATCTCAACAATAATTCAGTTTATAAAACCTGTGTTACAGTCTTTAAATTAGGCAATTAAGGAAGATATAAATTTGTACAAAAATGAGAAAAAAAATAGTGGCAGATTACGTATGTCATTATCTTAGAAGACTAAAACTAACCAAATAGTGATAATTTCTGTTTTGAAGTATCTTTTGGGTGATATTATCAACAAATGTGTTTAACCAGTAGCTCTGTAATGATAGAGAAAGTAATATTTCTTGACTTAAATATGAACATGCTTATAATTATTCAGCCTTGCCTTCAGTTCTGACAAAGGAAAACAATGATATATAAGCTATGATGAAATGTCTTTAGAGCATTCTCATGTTTTACAGCATATCTATAGGCTCAATCTAAATGGTTCAAATCAAAATCCCTTGTAATTCAAAATGCAGATGAGGAGTTGTTTACACTAATCAGTAACTATCATTTAAAGAATGTCACAACTGGGAGCTTAAAAAATCTTAAGACTCATCCATTCTTAGGGAAAACTTTTGGCGACTCTATAGTGCGCAAACATTCTGTGGGAATATCTAACTTGAATTAGTCAATTTGGTATTTTTTTCTCTTTCAGTATTAAGGGACTGATACGATTCGATTTATGTCATGCTAAAAACAACAAATTCTAAACAAACTTTTCTGCACAACGAATTCTTAACAAACTTTTCCGATGTTATTTGGAGAGAAAAATACATTGCAGAATATACAATTGGTTAACACAGAGCTGAGGAAGCATTTACACTTGGGATATAGACTAAGGAGAGTGAGGCGTAGTGAGGAGGACCCGGAGGCGCTAACGATACTGAGAGCGGGTGCTTTATTTGTTAATTTCCGCAGCGGCCATCGAGGTGCTGATTTCATCCTAATTTTTAAAAATTGTACATGGGCAATTATGTGTATTTGTATTCTGTGTATAGATAGCACCATTCAAATTTTAAAAATTAAAGACTAAATGATTTTTGAAATTGCTGGATTGGTTCATTTTGTCATCTTTTTGTTAATATCTATTTATGTTTGATAATTACAGTGTTAATTATTTGATAAATTTCTTGATGCAGTGAAATACCTTAGATTTACTAAATTTTAGTTCTTAATTTGTTTTAATTAGAATAAAGTACTGCTTCAAGTAAAAAAAGAAGAAGAATTGATTTAAAATATGGAAGTTTATTTATCTCACATTTTAAAACGACATGTAGGCAGTCAATCCAGGAGTGACATGATAGCATTGCTCAAAAAATTCCTCAGGGACATAGGCTTTTTCCAGCTTTATATACCACTAACCCTAGTGGACTATGGCCTTTCCCTCATAATTTGAGATGGAGTTTCAGCATCACATCCAAGTTCCAAGAAACTGGACAAAATGAACAGAGGAGGAAGAAATGGAGAGGTGCAATCTATTTCTATTCACATCCCATTAGCCAGATCTGAGCCACATGGCCGTATCTTCCTGCAAGGCAGGCCAAGAATGAAGTTTTCATTACGAATGGCCATATGCCCAGCTAAACATCTTGTTACTGTGGAGGAAAAGACCATATTGAAAAGTACTGAGCAGGCTGAGAAACGCAGCAATATTAATCATGAGATATAGCATCTTTCTGATGATTCTATTTACATTCTTTAAAAAACCTCCTGTAATTTCAAGTTCATCAAATTAGAAACTTCTGTTGATCTTCGTCTTTTATTTCTTTAGATATTCAAATTCACAGACTGAATATTTTTGTAATGACCATTCAATATACCCTGTTCTTTCAATACTGTTTAACTTAGTAGATTAAAAGAAAAATATAAATAAGTTCAATGTCGTCAACTTTTGTTAAATTATAATTTCTATACAGACTAGTACTTGGGGCAGTTTGAATCGCGGTGCGATGGAGGAGTAGGTGGTGGGATCTCGCCGTGGGTCTGATTAGCTTTCTTTGTTTGCCTTGCTTGCTCGAGCTTCAGCAGAATTCGAAATGGCTAGCGGTAAGGCTGGGAAGGACTCCGGAAAGGCCAAGACAAAGGCGGCTTCCCGCTCGCAGAGAGCCGGCTTGCAGTTCCCAGTGGGCCGTATTCATCGACACCCGATATCTAGGACGACCAGTCACGGACGCGTGGGCGCGACTGCCGCTGTGTACAGCGCAGCCACCATCCTGGAGTACCTCGCCGCAGAGGTACTGGAACTGGCAGGAAATGCACCAAAAGACTTACAGGTAAAGCGTATTACCCCTCGTCACTTGCAACTTGCTATTCGCGGAGATGAAGAGTTGGATTTTCTCATCAAGGCTACAATTGCTGGTGGTGGTGTCATTCCACATATCCACAAATCTCTGATTGGGAAGAAAGGACAACAGAAGACCGTCTAAAGGATGCCTGGATTCCTTGTTATCTCAGGACTCTAAAGACTCCAACAGCTGTCCAGTGTTGGTGATTCCAGTGGACTGTATCTCTGTGAAAAACACTATTTTGCCTTTTTGTAATTCTATTTGAGCAAGTTGGAAGTTTAACTAGCTTTCCAACCAACCAAATTTCTGCATTCCAGTCTTAACCATATTTAAGTGTTACTCTGGCTTCAAAGAAGCTATTGATTCTGAAGTAGTGGGTTTTGATTGACTGTTTTTAAAAAACTGTTTGGATTTTAATTGTGATGCAGAAGTTATAGTAACAAACATTTGGTTTTGTACAGACATTATTCCCACTCTGGTGGGTAAGCTCAATAAAGGTCAAATACCCCCCACCAAAACAACAACAACAACAACAAAAAACTAGTACTTGGATGAATAAAATTACCAGTTTCCTATCACTGATTTGTTAACTATATTGAGTGTTTTGTTGTAGTTCATATTGGTCATATGAAGGTAAATTTTAATATAAAAAGATTAAATGTAAGTTAGGAGTGAAATTTTCTATTATCTTAATTTGACTTTAATAACATTAAAAATATGCTTGTTAAATTTTTTATTTCTTTTACTAATCCATCTAAAACAGCATATCAGAATGTTAATTTTAGAACATTTCAAAGAAAAAGTGCTTTTCCTCATCTACTTACGTATCTGAGCTAAAAATTCTAAAATATTTTTAAAATACTCATTTAATAGAGTGTGCTTCTGAGTTTACTTATAACCATTTAATGCATTATTCTAAAAATAAACAACTGAAAAAAATGTTGACTTATCCCTCTTTCTGAACTTCAAATTCTTTTTTTTTTTAATTTTTACATACATATATTTTTTATTTTATTTTATTTTTTTAAATTTTTTATGGCATTTTAGGTTTTGGGGTACATGTGCAGAACATGCAAGATAGTTGCATAGGTACACACATGGCAGTGTGTTTTGCTGCCTTCCTCCCCTTCACTGACATTTGGCATTTCTCCCCAGGCTAACCCTTCCCAGCTCCCCCCACCGCTGTCCCTCCCCTATTTTCCCCAATAGACCCCAGTGTGTAGTACCCCCCTCCCTGTGTTCTCATTTTTCCTCACCCGCCTATGAGTGAGAACATGTGGTATTTCATTTTCTGCTCTTGTTCTGAACTTCAAATTCTAGTGATAAATCAAATCCGTTTTGCAAGCAATGTTTTAACTTTTCTTACCCACATCAACAAATTAAAGTACTGTATATGAAGTATAACATTTGATAGTCAAATCAGAAAAAAACAATGAGCAAAGAGAAACTACAAGAAACAAAAATATAATAGAAATGCTTTTGCTTTTAGAAAAGGCTGTATCTGGCTGTTTCATAAACTGACACCTCTTGATTAGCAAAGGGAAACATTTCATAGGGGTAAGCAGTGACATAGAGATGTGATATAGAAATGTTCTCAACATGAAGTGCTTCCATACAAGTCAAATCAGCAAACATTTTATTGACAAACCGTCAGTGAAAACCTGTTCAAAGTCCTGAGACTGAATTCTGCAGCACCCCCAGCTAGCACCTGACTCGAAGATTCCCTGTCTGGTGTCAGAGTCTCTCATTCTGAGAGAAAGAATTTTTTATTTGTACTCAGCTTTATATCAGATTCAACACAAAGAAATGGTTAGGAGCTGCTTATCCAAATGGAAGGGTAGGTAGAGCAAAAATCAACTTCTTTTTTTGTGTGTCTTTACTTTTTATTCCTCTCCCTTTGTATTATTTCAGATGACCTCCCTAGGCTTGAATACGCCACAGGTGGTTACAACTTGGAATGTCTGTCCACAGCCTGGCACGGTGACAACACCTGCTCTGCACTTGGCAGGGTGGCTGTATGTAATAGTGGTTTATCACTAGGGGTATTCAGTCAGGTCGACTGGGTTCAAATACCAGCTCCGGTTAATTACCCTCTCAGTGCTCTGTTAATCATTTGTATCAGGATATGATTACTGAGGTGATGTATGGAAACAGGTAATACTTGTAAAGTGTCTTTCATGTATCAAGTGCTCAAAAATATGTATCACCAGCATATATTTTACATTGTATAGATGTACTATAAATATGTGCATAAGATAAATTTTAAGAAGGGAATGTGTAAGAGCATTGGAAATTAAAATTGCTTAATGCCAAAATACTAAGAAAGAAGAGAGTCATTGGAATACCAATCAGTCTCTTGAAAAATGTTATGATACCAGGCACCAGTACTCTTTGTTCCATCCTTGGTGATTCTGATCACCTTCCAGATCTGAGTTTTAATCCTAGGTCTACATATAATTTTTATTTTTCTAAGCAATAATACATAGCCAAACTAGAGAGTGCCTTGATCAGAATATCCTCATCAGTGATCAATATTTCTGATTTTAACCCACCTTCCTTCCTTCCTTCCTTCCTTCCTTCCTTCCCTCCCTCCCTTCTTTCTTTTTTTGATAGGGTCTCACTCTGTTTTCCAGGCTGATTGTAGTGGTGCAATCACTGCAGCCTCGAACTCCTGGGTTCAAGCACCCTCCTGCACCCTCCTGCACCCTCCTGCCTCTGCCTTTAGAGTAGCTAAGACTACAGGCATGTGCCACCATGCCTGGCTAATTTATTTATTTATTTATTTATTTTCTAGAAATAGGGTCCCACTATGTTGCCCAGGTTGGTCTCAAACTCCTGGGTTCAAGCAGTTCTTGAGCTTTGGTGTCCCAAAATGCTGGAATTACAGGCTTGAGCCATTGTGCCCAGCCCCAATCCACCTGTTCAACCTTTTCTTTCACTACTTCCCTCTCTTCTCATCCTAACTGCTTGTTGTTCCCTAAACACACCATGCTTTGTTTCCTATATATATGTGAGTTTGCATGAGCTACTACTGCTACTTAAATAGCCTTCCCCAGAGTTCCACTTCCTCTGGCAAAGGTTTGCTCCTGTTTTAATACCCAGATCAACCATTCTGTTCTTCCTGTGCTGAGTCAGATCAGCGGATCTCTTCTATGAATTCCCCGAGTCTCATATAGCCCCAATCCCACCTCATGTGAAGGTCTGAGGTCCCCAGAAGGTCATTAGACCATGAGTTCCTTAATGACAGAAGTTTACATATGGTGTTTTCTTCAGTGGCTTTAGCATCCTGCATAATACAGAGTAGATATCTAAAGAAAGATGGCAATGATTGAAAAAACTCAAGTTGCATGCAGAAGGCTGGACATATACCAGTATCTTTGTTCAAGGGCTTGACTCTGAGAATAAGATGCTGTCAATATAAAATATTACAGAAACTCAGAAGAAAGAGCAATGAATGTCACTCTATTAGCACACAAAGACATATCAAGATATTTCTCATATAGAAACACTGTAATATATCTCAAAGGAACCAGAAAAATATGAAATCTGATTTTTCCTTCATTAAATTTATAATCAGAGTTGGACAACAAGACCAGTACTGTCCAATTAACAGATGAAATTAAGAGGTTTATGGAAGTCTAGCGAAGGGGAAATCGTATAAAGCTACGTTAACATAAGCAAAGATAACTTTTCTTGAGAAGGTGAGACTAGCTCTTGATATCAAAAAAGACAGTGTTTGTACAGAGTTTGGGAAAAACAGATGGTTTCTTAGAAGTGTGAAGTAACAGGAGGAATAGGGAGGCTGGTGTGTTAGTTAGGTTAGTTAGGAAACTGTTGAAACAGAGCCCAGATTGCATGTTAGGAAGTAGTGGGAAATAATGGGAGATTGGAAGGTTGGGCCAGATTATAATGAAGCTTTTAAAGGAACTAGGAACGAAAAGTTTGAGATTTTTATGCTAACTGAAGCAAATGATTGATTGATGAAAGGAAAAAACCGCTGTGTTGATTAAATGTTGACCATTATAATTTTCAGTGCAACAGCTGCTACTGAAATTGCAGTAATTCAAAATGAAAAATAGACACTGTTGTTCTAAAATAGCTGGGACTATTTGGAACCCTGGAGCATGAGTTTTTGCTGTGTAGTTTTGCTAAGAACATGATGGGGTGCAGGGTTTTCTTTTTTCATTTTATCATAATTACTTGTTCTAAGGATGGAGAATTCAAACTGAGCAACAATTTCACAGCCAGAGTTGGCGTGTGGGTTGTATCAAGTTGTTGAAGCACTTTCCAAAGGTATGAAAACTCCTCTCAACTACCGAATTACAATTTCTAACTGAAATGGTGTTTAAAACATGTCACTTTCTTAAATTATTTATCTATTAAAAATGCATGTATTATAAACTCATTATTTATATTGTATTATTTGCTCACAGTTATTTTCCTAAAAACTAAGTCCTGAAGTTTGACAGTGTGTATTTCCCTCAAGATAAGTGTTCTTAAAACTAGCCATACTATGCAAACCACTGAGGCAGGAGTAATCCATGAATATAATTTACAGTTCAACTCAGAGTTACTTATTTTTTACTGCCCAAGATAAACAATTAATGTCAAGAGCATCATTTTATCTTCTTGCAGATTAGTAATATCTATAATGTCAAATCAATCAAGTTGCAGTTCAACATTCGATTCCATGCATCCTTGTTTATTACTAACCCATCGTCTCTCTGTCCCTCTATTTATTTTAGGCCACTTTATCATGTCAAGACATTTGGACATCATCCCATAGTAGGTATTTGAAAACAGGGAGATGCTGAAAAACCCCAAGCTGTATTTTGGAGAGATAATGCTGGTAGAAGTAGGAGGATAAATTAGAGGGCAAGGGATGAGATTTGAAGATAAAGGGACCAGTTATAGGGTAAATGGGAGGAGCTATGTGAGGAATAGAATAAACAGATGGAGGAAGCATCTTAGAGGTTGAATGGAACTTGTTACTGTCCAAGAATTAGCAGGTACATGATAAAACGACCTATCAGCGTTACAGTCACAGACACACTTAGGTTGAAAATGGAGCTCTGGGTACTCTAAGGAGGGAATGGCAGAAGCTTTGCAGAAACAGGTTGCTATAGCAACAATAGCCTGTCAAGTGCGAGTAGAGCCCATTCTCCCTGCCAGTGGCCAATAGAGATTTTGAAGGCCGAAATGTAATTAGCACGCTAGACCAACTGGTACTTTGATGTGGAAAAGTGATCATCCAGTGGATACCATAAACATGGCTATGACTTTAACCAAAGCAGGACCCTACATTTTCAAACGTTTATGGTGCTGAAACCAGACAAAATTTATCTAAATGTAGATGCCTTAACCTTCTACTCTGGGCAAGTATAGCTGTTTGACATCTTTGTGGTTCATATTCCTCATCTATAAGACAGAATAATAACTATGACTATAAACTTTTAATGTATGATGCTTAGAAGGTGCATGGCACATATTAAGTGAAATGCAAATAGTAGCCATTATTATCTCTGTTATCCTCATCATCACATAAGTGAGAAGCATAATGCAATGCTTAAGAGCATGAACCCTGAAAGCTGAATGCCTGTGGTTTTTTTGTTCTTGTTGTTGTTGCTTCTTATTTTTTAATATAGCACTTTGTAGCTATGTGAATTTGGGCAAGTTATTTAAACTGTCTGCATTTCAGTTTTCTCACCTACAAAATGAGAAATAATACCTGTACCTGCTTCATGCAGTTGCTATGTGGGTTAATTGAATTCATATTTCAAAAGTACTTAAGGAAGTGTATGGCAAATAGTGAATATTAGATAATTAGTTACATAAACAAATAGATGAAAATGTTTTTCTTAGACTTATCTTACTAGTTCTGATGCTTCCAAAATAGCTGCCATTTTTTAGTAGCTTTCAAAATCGAAATTTGCTTTTATGCTTTTCCATGGCTTCCAAATTTAAAGAAAGTAAAAAATGGTCTGGGCACAGTAGCTCACGCCTGTAATCCCATCACTTTGGGAGGCTGAAGCGGGTGGATCTCGAGGTCAGGAGTTCACGACCAGCCTAGCCAACGTGGTAAAACCCCATCTCTACTAAAAATACAAAAAGTGGCCAGGTGTGGTGGCATGCACCTGTAATCCCAGCTACTCAGGAGGCTGAGGTAGGAGAATCGTTTGAACCTGGGAGGTGGAGGCTGCAGTGAGCTGAGATCACACCACTTCATTCTAGTCTGGGTGACAGAGCAACACTCCATCTCAAAAAAGAAAGAAGGAAAGAGAGAGAGAGGAAGGAAGGAAGGAAGGAAGGAAGGAAGGAAGGAAGGAAGGAAGGAAGGAAGGAAGGAAGGAAGGAAGGAAGGAAGGAAGGAAGGAAGGAAGGAAGGGAGGAGAAAGAAGAAAGGAAAGAAAGAGAAAGAAGGAAGGAAGGAAGGAAAGAGAAAAAAGGAAGGCAGGAAGGAAAAGAAAAGAAAGCAAAAAATAAAGTAAGTAGGAAAGACTGAACCAAGATACATTGTATTTCTACTTTGTATTGTCTCATTTAATCCTCACAAAACTCACATGAGCTACAAATGAGAAACGAGACTAAGAAAATGGAAATAATCAAGTTCCCACAGGTGGTAAGTGTGAAGGCTAGACTTTGATCCACATATTATTAATTCTAACATTAATATTCTTTAAATTATTATTATCATTATTTTGTGACAGAGTCTCACTCTGTCATCCAGGCTCAAGTGCCGTGGCACAATCTCGGCTCACTGCAACTTCAGCCTCCCAGGTTCAAGCGATTCTCCTGACTCAGCCTCCCAAGTAGTTGGGATTACAGGTGCATGCCACCATGCCCAGCTAGTTTTTTTTGTATTTTTAGGAGAAACAGGGTTTTGCCATGTTGGCCAGGTTGGCGTCGAGCTCTTGAGCTCAGCTCATCACCCGCCTTGGCTTCCCAAAGTGCTGAGATTACAGGCATGAGCCACCACACCCAGCCAATATTCCTTAAATTATTATTGCACAGTATTTCTTACATAAGTTTAAAGTAAATTACAGTCATTAAAATAATTATGAATTATGATAATGTGGTAAATAGTTTTATTCTCATGAAATCTTATGTCTTAAACAGTTAATGTTTTTCTACACATAGAAATATATATATTAACTTATCAACCTGCTACGTCACTCCTGGGTGAGATAGAGCATTCTGCTTAAAAGACAAGCTAATGGTTAATTTATGGCTGATTGACTCAGTAATAATGAGTTCAATGGAGAATATATTCTACCCCATGAATTTAAGAGCCCACTATAATATTTAAATATAGGCAATTTTTAGTAAGACAATATTATTTTCTTTTTCAGACTACAGTATACTAATCTTTCTTTTAAAAATCATTCATACTATTTTAAATAGTTGTATTGGGTTTTCAGATTATGGTGAGATTCTTTTATAACCTTCAGAGAAAATGCCTATTAAAGATATTTTTAAGGAACAGTTGTGCACCCCAACCTTATGAATTTATCATCTATGAAGCAAAAAAGTAGACTCCACCATGAACTTAAGATGAGTTAGGTATTTGAAATAAACAAAATCCATCATTGCAGTTTTCATTCTTACCAAATTTACACTTAATACAAATGACTTCATGTGTTATTTTCTAGGTAATTTTCAGTTCAGCATTTTGCTAAATTATATTTACAGGTAGCACATCCACAAGTGCACAGAAGCAGTGATTTATGCACCAAAGTTGAAAGAAAAATCCAGGAAAACAATTACTGCTGTTAGTCACTCCTCAAGGACCAAGTAGAAAATGGCAATGAATTTAGGTGTGGATAAAAAGGTGAAATGAGCTTCTTTTCTGTCACTGCTATGTATTAGATACAAAGCAATCTAATAGGTTTGAACGGATTCAGATGGAATAGATGGGAGTAAATCTAATAAATTACAATGAAATTCATTGAGTGGAATGCCATAGTGTGTTTTCTCTTTACATGTTCAAGTGATTCATCATGTCCATTTTCGTTTAGAACATCTAAGATGTTTTCCACCTACAAATTCATTAGTGGGCAGCTATTTTTTTCTGTTCATATTATCTGTATATATCCTTAAAATTAATTGTATTCATAAAATTGTTTTCAACAAGTGAGAACAACAACAAATCCCCAAAAGCAATTAACCTTTTAAACTCATCTAAACAAATGCATGATTTAATGGACACGTTTATTTGTCAACTGTCATTCTGAAAAACCAGAGCATCCCTCAGTCCCCACAAAAATAACCCGCACCTCAGTTTAATATATGTGTAAGCTAATGAATGCAATCTTTTGAAAAAGTAATAGAAAAATTAATCCCTAGAAAATCCATAAGTATCATTTTATGCTATGAAATGTTATCAAGTGTGTGATACTGAAAACTTTTCTTAAAACTGACTGCTTCAAGAAATTGTTTTAGAAAATTTGAAGCAAGTCCAGCATTACCTATGCCTCACGTAGGAAAACAATAAAATATTTGTAAATAGAGACAGGGAGGAAAGGCTGAAATGTAGCTGAAAAATTCAGCACAAAAAACGGAAGTTATATGTCTTCAGTCATGACTGAGTATATCTTTCTTGAAGGGAAGTATGCCTCAGGGAGGATTTAAATTTGCTGTAAAGTAAAACATTTTTTACAAAATAAATGTTGAGTGTGCAAGAGATTTTCCATTTTTTCTCCATATTCACGCTCTATTTTTCTCCAACTTGCTGTGACCTGAGAAGGAAAACATGAATTGCACAGGCTCCCTCTGACCTCCGTTGGATTTGGCCTATGGAAAGGAATAGCAGAAGATCTACTTGTGGAAGGAGAATGAGATCAAGGTATCTATTTCCTTGCCAGGCTGCAGGTTGGCAATGGTTTATCATTCTGTCGAAGGCTGAATTACCTACTTGGCATCCTCCTGCTATGACCACAGCCACTTCTAAAGCAACAGCAGCATTTCTTTCTGGGTTCTACTATCCAGTCCTCTTCAGATGTAAGATGGAAAGAGCTTCCAGCTATTGCTAGTCATAAGGTGTGCCATCTCTTGCTGGTTTGCTTAACCAAGCTCACACCTTTGTAAATGGTTTCTTTTTCTTTTCTTTCTTTCTCCTTTTTTTTTTAAAAAAAAAAATATGAAGTCTTGCTCTGTTGCTAGGCAGGAGTGCAGTGGCCTAATCTCGGCTCACTGCAATCTCTGCCTCCTGGGTTCAAGCGATTCTCCTGTCTCAGCCTCCTGAGTAGCTGGGACTACAGTCATGTGCCACCATGCTCAGTTAATTTTTGCATTTTTAGTAGAGACGGGGTTTTGCCATGTTGGTCAGGATGATCTCGATTTCCTGAACTTGTGATTCGCCCACCTCAGCCTCCCAAAGTGCCGGGATTACAGGTGTGAGCCACTGCATTGGGCCAATGATTTCTTTATTAAACTACCCTTAATTACCCCCTTTTAAGTGTTCTGTCTTCCTTGTTGACAAATACATTGAGCAAATCGATTAATTCCAAGTATTAAATTCTAAGTGTCTTCCTTGAGCTATTAGAGAAATTAAAATGTCTTTAAAGCAATATAAATGTTTCTGCAGGCACATAGATAATAGACTACTTCATTGGGTTAGGTATAGCTGGTAAATCAATGATAATTTAACATTTAACTTCAAGTTTAAGGTTTAAGGTTTCTTTAATGGGAGTAGAAATATGTTTTCACAACTTGATAACTATTTCAAGAGACACAAACTTAGGCGATTTTCTGGAACATCAATCAGGAAATGATGAGGTTTTCCTGTGATGTGTTTTTTGATAAAGTATTATTCCATACTTTTCAATAGTTCAAATGATCTGCCCTGACATTTTTTTCTCAGTTTTAAACAGGTTATTTACATACCACATCATCATTTAGACAAAGGCAATATTTTATGCTATTACGACTGTATTTGGGTCTTTCATTAGCCTTTTGATATTTATATAGGTATTAAAGAATGTTTTGATTTTAAGACTTATGAAAGCAAAACCTAAGTATAATCAATATAGGCAAGCTTTAGGGAAGACAGAAATTTTCATATTCATTGTTGAAATTAGTTATTTCACATCCATCCCAACTGCCCGGTATCCTTTTTATCAATCATATCAAAGCATAATTGCTGAGTCAATCAAGTTCAAAACAGATGAACTGGGACTATTGGTTGGTGGTTGTGAATTCCTTGGTTCTCTCACCATAGTTTAGTTACATCATTAAAGTGTTGCTTTTTAAAAAATTGTCATGCGTGACTCACAATCTGAAACTTTAAGAGAAAGAGAGCATTAAAGAATGAGAATAGAGTCTGGGCACAGTGGCTCAAGCCTGTAATCCCAGCACTTTGGGAGGTGAGGCAAAGAGATCACAAGGTCAAGAGATAGACACCATCCTAGCCAACATGGTAAAACCCCATCTCTACTAAAAATATAAAAATTAGCTGGGCATGGTGGCACATGTCTGTCATCTCAGCTACTTGGGAGATCGAGGCAGGAGAATCGCTTGAACCAGGGAGGCAGAGATAGCAGTGAGCCGAGATCTCACCACTGCACTGCAGCTCAAAAAAAAAGAATGAGAATAGAAAGCTGCAACATACGTTGTTGAATGTCTCCTTTCACAGCTCTTCTTATCAAATATGTACACCTGCATAAACACACTTTACGTGCTGAATTCTACCAAGCTATCTTTATTTATTTGGCGAAATGACAAATATAACAAAGATAACTTTTTCATATTAAATTCTCTATTAAATTTAACATGAAAATGAAAAAGCTAAGTCATCAAGCTTAATCCTCCCTTGATCACTCAGTGGATGCTTCTAAAATGTTTGAATAGTTCATGTTTTAACAGATTTTTAAGCTATAAACATACATAATTCACAAGATAATACCAATATACAAATGTTTAAGTTGATGAAATGGAAACTCAGAAAATATGATTTTCTCAAGGTTATAAATTACCATTAAGCTATGGAATTTGGCCTTTACTAGGCCTTCTAACTCTGATTAAAAGCTTTATCTGCTACACTGTGAAAACATCTTTTGATCAAGTATACTAGAACATTATTAAAACACTAGATGCCCAAGTTAGGGTAAAGAGAGGAAAAGGACCTACTGAGATCACTGAGAGGAAACATCCCCAAGTTCAAATTTTTTCCTAGGACCAGCTTAGTGAGCGTAGAAAGGCCTGAGAGAGGTGCACTCAATGAAGTGTCCTGGTCACGGCTATTTATCTCAAAGGTGGAGTCCCAGAAGACACGCCGAAAAGGAAAGAATGTAAAATGTCTTCTCTCAACATTCTCTTCTAGTATCTCCACATTACTCTCCTCAAGGTGGAGAACTAAGAAATGAGTCAGAGAGAGGGATGCATTTTTGGACAGTGCTGTCACAGGGGTCTCTGGACTGTGAAGCCTCCAGGAACCCAGTATTGCAGCACAGGTTCTTCATGTTCACAGTTTACTCTATTCTATTGCCGCAAATAGTGCATGAGAAAGTTGCTCACCAAATTCCCCAGAAAGACTTCTGTCCCTGGATAAATTAACGTACAGTGTCACACTTTGACACTACATAACCGTGGGTGTTGATTCCTGGTGACTTTGCTAGTGTAGCACTCACTTTCTTTGTGTTTACCTGGCCACCCCAAATGCCAATGGATGTTTTTAAATGTGACTTGAGTATTTGTTTTGTTGTGTTGTGATTTTTGGTTCTCAGAAGAAATTACCTCCTATAAAATATATTAAAAATAATGATTCTCTTCCTAGAACAACCTGCATAATTTTACTGAGCTCCATAATTTAGCAAGGAAAAAAAATATTTTCATAATCCTAAGAGTTAAACCAAGTAGAATATGAACTAGAATGAATTACCTTGAATGTGATGTTTGAACTTGTGTGGGTTCTGTTGATTCATTCACCTGACATTTGTTGAGCGTCTCTCATGTGACAAGCACATAGCAGGGATTTCCAAGACAAAAGACAAACTTTGCAGGTGTCAATGGCTGTTGAGCTAATAGACCAGCGGGAAAGACTGAGGTACAAGTGTCACCACCCTTACAGTTTTAACATCCTCTGATTACAATTCCAGTCACATTTGCATAAATACTACAAATCCTGGCACGCTGAGTTCTGCCACATGATAGCAGGACCTGGCATTTTCCCTCAGGGAGTTCTTGAATGGTAATATCTCTTGTCCATCTACCCCACTGCTCCTGCCACAGGGTTCCACTTTCATTTGTTTCCACTAACTCCTTCTTAAAGTCCCCATGGATCACACTGCCACCACCATTCTGTCTCGAGGCGCCAGGGCAAAGAGGAGACCCCTTTTACATCATCACTGTATAACAGGTACAGAGCTGACATCATGGATGTGTCCAGTACAGTTGCACAAGACCCCACTTTTTTTTTTTTTTTTTTTTTTTGAGACGGAGTTTCGCTCTTGTTACCCAGGCTGGAGTGCAATGGCGCGATCTCGGCTCACCGCAACCTCCACCTCCTGGGTTCACGCAATTCTCCTGCCTCAGCCTCCTGAGTAGCTGGGATTACAGGCACGCGCCACCATGCCCAGCTAATTTTTTGTATTTTTAGTAGAGACGGGGTTTCACCATGTTGACCAGGATGGTCTCGATCTCTTGACCTCGTGATCCACCCACCTCAGCCTCCCAAAGTGCTGGGATTACAGGCGTGAGCCACCGTGCCCAGCCAAGACCCCGCTTTCAAAAGCCTCGCACTTGAACATTTGGAGTTGAATGCTCTTTGGTTGCTGTCTTGAAATGTTTAATAATGTTATCTTTGAGTTTATGTCATGTAAGTGAAGTCCAATGGGTCAGTGGAGCCTGTGTCGGGGACTAGGCGCCTCCGCCCACACATGGTGCTGCTTCTAGCCACCTCCATGACTCCGGGAGGAGCTCTGGGCAGCCCACCCCCTACCCTCTGTGGCCCTGGGATATGCCCTGACTCCTTTTCTTGTTCCCACTCTTTGACCACTGACCCCTACGTCTAGGGCAGTAACCAGGTCATATTTGTTGAAAACAGCCTGCATCCTCTTGTCCTCCACCCCCTGGGGGCCTGGGGAGGAGCATGGGGAAAGTCAAGGTCTCTGTGTTCCCTGCAAGGTCTAGAGAAGGAGCATGATGCTAGTCATCCCATGCCTGCGTTGGCAGTGCCACAGCATGTTTCCTGGTGGCAAGCGTATCTTTTACAACTGATCCAGGTACTAAGTGTATACCAGTGCAGAGGGTGCCCTTCCTTGCAGGGTCATCCTGACAGCTGTGGGTTGAGATGACAGTTGATAGGAAAGGGACACTGACTTCCCTGCTGCTGCTGGGGTCCTGCATTTCCATTTTGCACTAGGCCTGGCAAAATTAGACAGCTGACACTGCATAGGTAACATATATTATACCCCTGGAGGTTATTCTGAACAAAAGAATAAACTATTTTACTGTTCCCTTTTATATGACAGTGTATACTAGGTAAGGGGACTTAAATCATATTAGAATAACCTATAACCAGAGGAACTGCAGCTTGGGTTGAGGGGGAGGAGATGACCCATGTGGTTAAATGGTTACATGCAGGGTATAAAAACTAAGTGAATATATTGATAACTGCAGGAGCTTGAATTCTTCCTACTTGGGGAAATATAAATATAGAAAGGAGGAAGGTGAAAATAAATCCGAAAGTGTTGAATTGGAATCTGTAACCTCCTGGTTTTTAAATATACATAGATGGATGGGTACAGCCAGAGATGCAGATTATATGGACCTACACATACGTGTGTGTGCGCATGTGCATGCGTGTGTGTGTGTGTTCCTAGTTTGTCCTGCTGAAGAGGTCTGGAAGCCTAGTAGCAAGAAACATACTCAGCACCCAGATCTTGGATTCTAAATACTGTTCACTAAATAAAACCAAGACTCCACAGGAAAATGGTTGATTCCAGAGCAGGAAATGTGTAAGATGGGACTGGGACTGGAATATTTTGCAGTATCATAATGCAAAGAAGGAATCAAAGAACATATGGACATGTCAAAAGAGCAAAGGAGCCACCTTGAAGGAGCTCTTACTGTCCAAACTTGGGACAATTAGAGCAGCAAATAAATAATAACAATAAAATATAACCATGGAGTAAAATAAGAATCCATGAGTCAATGCCGATATAAATATATAAACGAATGAATGAATTAGTGAAAAAATTGGAGAGAAGTATATTATTTCTTAATATATAAAATAAAAATGTATTTATTGCTTTCATTTTACATTACAGTAAAATGAAAGCAATAAATACAGAAAGAATTATGAACTTAGAATATCACCATTTGGCAACCACTGCAGTAAAGAATGATTTGGGATATAATTATCAACAGATGTTTTTAAAAATAAGTGAAATTTTGGTGAGAAACAATATTCACCTAAACAATATTTACATACTCTCAAACTAGATCCCCCTTACTTAAAAAATACTTGATTTAAAAATTAAAATAAGCACATTATATACTTACATAAATAACAATTTAAATTAAAATATTATTTCAAAAATTAGTGAGAAGAACAGCATTGCTTCATTTTTTGGAAATCTTATTAACATGAGGATTAATAGAAGACAACTGGATTTCCGTAGCTGCTTCTACATTTAATCTGATGTGACATTTTGTTTTGGTTGAAATTTATAAGGAAAATATAATCTGACATGAATATGTAGTTTGAAAAAGAAAGGATATCTTAATAGTCTTCTCAGATAATGATGGATATTCTTTGGTACAATAGCAAAGTTTTAAAAATTTTGTGAGTACATAGTAAGTGTATGTATTTGTGGGATGGATAAGATGTTTTGGTACAGGCATGCATGTGAAATAAGCACATCATGGAAAATGGGGTATCCATTGCCTCAAGCATTTATCTTTTGAGTTACAAACAATCCAATTATACTCTTTAAGTTATTTTAAAATGTAGAAATAAGTCATCGCTGACAATAATCATCCTATTGTCCTATAAAATAGTAGGTCTTATTCATTTTTTTACTATTTTTTGTATCCATTAAACATCACCACCTCCTCACCAGTGCCCCATTACCCTTCCCAGCCTCTGATAGCCATACTTTTCTCCCTGTATCCATGAGTTCAATTGTTTTGCCACAAATAAGTGGGAACGTGTGATATTTGCCTTTCTGCACCTGGCTTATTTCACTTAACAAAAATGATCTCCAGTTCCATCAATGTTGTTGCAAATGACAGAATCTCATTCTTTTTTATGGCTGAATACTACCCCATTGTGTAAATGTACATTTTCTTTATCCATTCATCTCTTGATGAACACTTGGATTGATTCCAAATCTTAGGGACTGTAAACAATGTTTCCACAAACATAGGAGTGCAGACATCTCTTCAATATACTGATGTCCTTTCTTTTGGGTATATACCCAGCAGTGGGATTGTGGGATCATATGGTAGCTCAATTCTTAGTTTTTCAAGAAAGCTCCAAATTGTTCTCCGAAGTGGTTGTGGAAATTTGCATTCTCACCAACAGTGAACATGCATTCCGTTTTCTTCATATCCTGCCAGCATTTATTATTGCCTGTCTTTTGGATGTACCCATTATAATTGGAGTGAGATAATATCTCATGGTAAATTTGACTTGCCTTTCTCTGATGATTAGTGATGTTGAGCACCTTTTCATATGCCTGTTTGCCATTTGTATGTCTTCTTCTGAGAAATGTCTATTCAAATCTTTTGATTGGATTATTAGATTTTTTTCCTACACAGTTGTTTGAGCTCTTTATTCCAGTTATTAATCCCTGGTCAGATGGGTAGTTTGCAAACATGTTTTCTTATTCTGTGGAATATCTCTTCACCTTGTTGGTTGTATCTTTTGATGTTGTGAAGTCTTTGATGTGATGGGACCCAATTTGTCTGTTTATGCCTGTGCTTGTGGGGTTACACTGAAGACATTTTTGCCCAGACCAATGTCCTGGAGATTTTGCCCAACATTTTCTTATAGTCATTTCATAGTTTGAGGTATTAGATTCAAGTCTTTAATCCATTTTGATTAAATTTTTGTATATAGTGAGAGACAGGAGTCTATGGATTTTCAATTTTCCCAGCACCATTTATTAAAGAGACTATCTTTTCCCAGTATTGGCAACTTTGTTGAAAATGAGTTCACTGTAGGTATGTGGATTTGTTTCTGGGTTTTCCATTCTGTTCCATTGGTCCTTGTATCTGTTTTTATGCCAGTTCAGTGCTGTTTTGGTTACTATAACTTTGTAGTATAGCTTGAAGTCAGGTTATGTGATTCCTCTAGTTTGGTTCATTTTGTTTAGGATAGCTTTGGCAATTCTGGATCTTTTGTGCTTCTATATAAATTTTAGGATGCTTTTTCTATTTCTGTGAAGAATGTTAATGTTATTTTGATGGTGATTGTATTAAATTTGTAAATTGTTTTGGGTAGTATGGATGTTTTAACTATATTGATTCTTCTAATCCACAAACATGAAAAAAGTTTCCATTTTTTGGTGTCCTTTCCAATTTATTTCATTAGTGTTTTATAGTTTTCATGATAGAGGTAGTTCATGTCTTCAGTTAATTCCTAGGTACTTAACTTTATGTGTGGCTATTATAAATGGGATTACTTTTTAAATTTTTCCATGTTGTTCCCTGTTGGCATACAGAAATGTCACCAATTTTTTATGGTGATTTTGTATCCTGCAACTTTTCTGAATTTGTTTATCAATTCTCATAGTTTTCTTGTGGAGTCTTTTGATTTCTCCAGATATCATATCATATCATCTACAAACAATTATAATTTGACTTCTTCTTTCCCAGCTTGAATACCCTTTATTTTATTCTCTTATCTGATTGCTTTGCTAGGATTTCCAGTTCTGTGTTGAATAACAATGGTGGCAGTGGGCACCCTTGTAGTATTCCAGATCTTAGAGGAAAGGCTTTCAGTTTCAGCATTAAGTATGATACTTACTAGTGGTAAGTCTTTATTATGGCTTTTATTATGTTGAGGTGTGTTCCTTCAATCCCCATCTTTTTAAGGGTTTTTATCGTAAAGAAATGTTGAACTTTATCAAATGCTTTTTGGCCTCAGTTGAAATGCTCATGTGGTTTTTTTGTTTTGTTTTGTTTTGTTTTGTTTTTTGAGATGGAGTTTCGCTCTTATTATCCAGTCTGGAGTGCAATGGCACAATCTCGGCTCACCGCAACCTCCACCTCCTGGGTTCAGGCAATTCTCCTGCCTCAGCCTCCTGAGTAGCTGGGATTACAGGCACGCGCCACTGTGCCCAGCTAATTTTTTGCATTTTTAGTAGAGACGGGGTTTCACCATGTTGACCAGGATGTTCTCGATCTCTTGACCTCTTGATTCACCCGCCTCGGCCTCCCAAAGTGCTGGGATTACAGCTCATGTGGTTTTTATCCTTCATTCTGTAGATATGAACTCCACCCAGGCTGGAGTTCAGTAGTGCAATCTTGGCTCACTGCAACCTCCACCTCCTGGCAAGCAATTCTCCTGCCTCAGCCTCCTGAGTAGCTGGGATTACAGGTGTGAATGTTTCAAAACTTGTTTTGTGTCCTAAGATATGGTCTATCATTCAGAAAGATCCATGTGCTGAGGAAAAGAATGTGAAATCTGTGGCTCTTGGATGAAATGCTCTGTAGATATCTATTAGATCCATTTAGTCTATAGTGCAGATTAAATCCAATGTCTCTTTGTTGACTTTCTGTATGAAAGATCCATCCAGTTCCGCGCTACCTGCTGAGGGCTCCAAACAGCATTGTTCTGGATTCCCGTCGTAACTTAAAGGGAAACTTTCACAATGTCCAGAGCCCTTGATGTCCTGCAAATGAAGGAGGAGGATGTCCTTAAGTTCCTGGCAGCAGGAACCCATTTAGGTGGCACCAACCTTGACTTCCAGATGGAACAGTATATCTATAAAAGGAAAAGTGATGGCATCTACATCATAAATCTGAAGAGGACCTGGGAGAAGCTTCTCCTGGCAGCTCGTGCCATTGTTGCCACTGAAAACCCTGCTGATGTCAGTGTTATATCCTCCAGGAATACTGGCCAGAGGGCCGTGCTGAAGTTTGCTGCTGCCACTGGAGCCACTCCAATTGTTGGCCGCTTTACTCCTGGAACCTTCACCAACCAGATCCAGGCAGCCTTCGGGAGCCACGGCTGCTTGTGGTCAGTGACCCAAGGGCTGACCACCAGCCTCTCACGGAGGCATCTTATGTCAACCTACCTACCATTGCTCTGCGTAACACAGATTCTCCTCTGTGCTATGTGGACATTTTCTTGTGGAGTCTTTTGATTTTTCCAGATATCATATCATATCATCTACAAACAATTATAATTTGACTTCTTTCCCAGCTTAAATACCCTTTATTTTTTTTCTCTTATCTGATTGCTTTGCTAGGATTTCCAGTTCTCTGTTGAATAACAATGGTGGCCAATGTTCCAGTGGCAGCAGCAACTGGACATTATTGCACAAACAAGGGAGCTCATTCAGTGGGTTTGATGTGGTGGATGCTGGCTCGGGAAGTTTTGCGCATGCGTGGCACCATTTCCCATGAACACCCGTGGGAGGTCATGCCTGATCTCTACTACAGAGATCCTGAAGAGATTGAAAAAGAAGAGCAGGCTGCTGCTGAAAAGGCTGTGACCAAAGAGGAGTTTCAGGGCAAATGGACTGCTCCAGCTCCTGAGTTCACTGCTACTCAGCCTGAGGTTGCCGACTGGTCTGAAGGCGTGCAGGTGCTCTCTGTGCCTATCCAGCAGTTCCCTACTGAAGACTGGAGCGCCCAGCCTGCCACGGAAGACTAGTCTGCAGCTCCTACTGCTCAGGCCACTGAATGGGTAGGAGCAACCACTGAATGGTCTTAAGCTGTTCTTGTGTAGCCTCTTAAACAACATGTAAGATTCATGGAAAATAAACATCGAGTTTCTAAAAAAATAAAATAAAATAAATAAAAAGATCCATCCAATGCTAAAAGTGGGGTGTTAAAGTCTTCAGCTATTATTGTATTGGAGCCTATCTCTCTTTTTAGCTCTAATTAATATTTTCTATACATAAGTATATATATCTGAGTGGAGTACATATATATTGAAAATTGTTTTATTGTTTTGCTGAATTCACCCATTTATTGTTATATAGTGACCTTCTTTGTTTCTTCTTACATGGTTGTCATGAAATCTATTTTGTCTAAGTATAGCAACTCCTGCTATTTTTTGGTTTGCATTGAAATATCTTCTTCCATCCCTTCATTTTTAGTCTACATGTTTTTATATGTGAAATGTGTTTCTCGTAGGCAACAGATCAGTTGGTCCTGTTTTCTCATTCATTCAGCCAGTCTACATCTTTTGATTGGACAATTTAGTCCATTTACATTCACTGTTATTATTGATAAGTAGGGACTTACTCCTGATATTTTGTTATTTATTTACTAGCTGTTTTGTGGTCTTCCCTTCCTTCTTTCTTTCCTTCCTGTCTTCCTCTAGTGAAGGTGACTTTCTCTAGTGATATGATTTAGTTTCTTGCTTTTTATTTTCTGTGTATCTATTGTATGGTTTTTAACTTGAGGTCATTATGAGGCTTGCAAATACTATCTTATAACCCATTATTTTTACCTGATAATAACTTAATCCCATTTGCAGAAATAAATGAAGAAGCAAGCAAAATGAAACCTTATAAAAACTCTACACCTTATTTCCCCTTCTTAACGTTTTGTTATTTCTATTTATATTTGATTGTACTATATCTTGAAAAATCATAGTTCTTATTTTTAGTTGTCTCATCATGTAGTCTTTCTACTTAGTGTAAGAGTACACACCACAGTTATAGTGTTATAATATTCTATGTTTTTCTGTGTATTTACTATTACCAGTGAGTATTATACCTTCAGGTGATTATTGCTCGCTAGTGTCCTTTCCTTTATGATTGAAGTACTACCTTTAGCATTTCTTGTAGGACATGTCTGGTATTGAAATTCCTTAGTTTTTGTTTGTTTGGGAAAGTCTTTCTTTCTCCTTCATGTTTGAATGATTTTTCCTTGGCACTTTAACTATGTGATGCCACTTTCTCCTGGCCTATGAAGTTCCCACTGAAAAGATCTCTGCTGGGAAGTTTGCAGCTGTAAGACATATTGGAGTTCCATTGTATGTTATTTGTTTCTTATTTTGTTGCTTTCAGTATACTGTATTTATCTTTTACCTTTGGGAGTTTGGTTATTAAATGCCTTGAGGTAGTCTTCTTTGGGTTAAATCTGTTTGGTGTTCTATAACCTTCTTGTACTTGAATATTAATTTTTTGTAGTTTTGGGAAGTTCTCTTTTATCCCTTTGAATAAACTTTTTACCCCTATGTCTTTCTCTACTTTCCTTTAGGGATAATAACTCTTAAATTTGCCATTTTTGAGCCTATTTTCTAGATCCTCTAGGTATGCTTCAGTGTTGTTTTAGTCTCCTTTCTTTAGTCTCCTTCTCTTTCATATATTTTCAAATAGCTTGTCTTCAAGTTCACTAATTCTTTCTTATGCTTGATTAATTCTGACTTTAAAAACTCTGATATCTTCTTCAATATGCCAGTTGCATTTTTCAGCTTTAGAATTTCTGCTTGATTTTTTTTAAACCACTTTGTTAAATTTATCTGACAAAATTCTGAATTCCTTCTCTGTGTTATATTGAATTTCTCTGAGTTTCCTCAAAACAGCTATTTTGAATTCTCTGTCTGAAAGGTCACATATCTCTGTTTCTCCAGGATTTGTCCCTGGTGCCTAATTTAATTCATCTGGTAAGGTCATGCTTTCCTGGATGGTGTTGATGCTAGCAGATATTTTTGATGTCTGGGTGTTGAAAATCTAGGTATTTACTGTAGCCTTCATTATCTGGGATTATTTGTAGCCATCCCTTTTGGAAAGCCTTTCTAGGTATTTTAAAGGACTCAGGTTCTATAATCTAAGCTGTATCTGCTTTAGGGAGCACCCCAAGCCTAGTAATACTGTGGTTCTTTCTGAGTCATAGAGGCACCACCTTCTATGAGTAGATAATGCAGCATTCTTATATACACCCATTCCCTGCACAGTCTCCTCTGTTTTTAAAATCTTGCCACAGTGTGATACATTTGTTACAATTAATGTATCACCACTTACATATTATTATTAGCTAAATTCTATAGTTTACATTAAGTTTTGCTGCTTGTATTGTACAGTTCCATGGGTTTTGAGAAATACATGTGCTGTATTTCTCATTACAGTATCATATAGAATAGTCTCATGCCCTAAAATACCCTGTGTTTCATGTATTCACTCCTCCTGTCACTCCCTCTCTCCGGGACCCCTGACAACTATTGACCTTCTTACTGTCTTCACAGCTTTTTTCACTGCAGAATGTCCTAGTTGCAATTATAGAGTACTTAGTCTTTTCAGACTGGCTTCTTTCACTTAGCAACATACTTGTGAGTTTTCTTAATTTCTTTTCATGGCTTTGGAACTTATTTTTTTTCTCCTTGAATAATATCCTGTATTATAGATGTACCGTGATATTTTTATATATTCACCTTTTGAAATATGTTTGGGGCTGGGTGTGGTGGTTCACACCTGTAATCCCAGTACTTTGGGAGGCTGAAACAGGTGGATCACCTAAGGTCAGGAGTTCAAGACCAGGCTGACCAACATGGTAAAAACCCCATCTCTACTAAAAATACAAAATTAGCTGGGCATGGTGGTGTATGCCTGTAATCCCAGCTAGTCAGGAGGCTAAGGCAGGAGAATTGCTTGAACCCAGGAGGCAGGGTTTGCAGTAAGCTAAGATCATGCCATTGCACTCCAACCTGGGCAACCAGAGTGAAATGAACAAATGAATGAATGAATAAATGAAAGAAAGAAAAAGAAAGAAGAAAGAGAGAGAGAAAGAAAAGAAAAGAAAGAAGGAAGGAAGGAAAGAAGAGAGAAAGAGAGAGAAGGAGGGAGGGAGGGAAGAAGTAAGGAGAGAGAGGGGAAGGAAGGAAGAAAAGGAAGGAAAAATAGAAAACAAAGAAGGAAGAGGAAGGAAAGAAGGAAGGAAGGATGGAAGGAAGGAAGGAACGTTTTGGTTGCTTCTAGGTTTGCTGATTAAGAATATAGCTGTAAACAGGGGCAGGTTTTTGAGTAAGCATGTTTTCAATTCAGTTGGCTAAAATCTAAGAGCAGGATCACTGGATAATATCTGTAAGATCTTCTTTGCCTTTGTAAGAAACTTCCAAACTATCTTTTAAAGTACCGTTTTATATTCTGACTAGCAATTAGAGTTGCTATAGCTCCACATTCTCTACAGCATTTGCTATTATCCATTTTTGTAAATTTGAATTAGCTTAATAGGTGTGTAGTGGTACCTCACTGTTTTAATTTGTAATTCCCTAGTGACATGATGGCGAGAATTTTTTAATATGTTTACTTGCCATCTGATTTTCTTCTCAGGTAAAGAGAAGACATTTTGCTTATTTTTAAATTGGGATTTCTGTTTTCTTGCTGTTGAGCTTTAAGAATGCTTTGAACATTTTGGATAACATTCTTTTACCAAAAATACATTTTACAAATATTTTCTCCCAGGATCTGTTTTCTCTTTTCATTCTCTTAAGAGTATCTTTCACAGAGCTGATGTAGTTACCTGTCACAAACTTCAACTTATTTTTTTTTTCAAGGATTGTCCTTTGGATTTTGTATTTTATAACTCATCATAAAAACCAAGTTTATCCAGATTTCGTCTTATGTTTTATTTTACTATTTTTTTAGTTTTTCATTTTATATTTACATCTATGATTCATTTTAAGTTAATTTTGTGAAAAATAAAAAAGAGAGAGAGAGAATGTGTGTGTGTTTGTGTGTATACACACGCGCATGTAAATGTCCAATTGGTCTGACCATTGTTTAAAAAAACTATCCTTTCCGTTGCTCCTTTGTCAAAGATTAGTTGAACATATTTCTGTGAGTTCACTTTTAGGATCTCTATTCTGTTACATTAGTCTACTTGTCTATTCTTTAGCCAATGTCACAGTTTCCTGATAACTGCTGACTTACAGTAAGTCTTAAATTCAGAAAGTGCCAGTTCTTCAACTTTGTTCTTCTCTTTAAATATTCAATTGGTTATTATGGATCTTTGACTCTCCATATAAATGTTAGATCTAATTTGTTGATAGCCACAAAATAACTTGCCAGAGTTTTGATCATTTTGTATCTATAGATCACACTGGGAGAAATTCACATCTTGACAATACTTAATGTTTCTACAGCATGGATAGTTCATGAACATGGAATTTTTCTCCATTTATATAGATTTTGTTTGATTGCTATCATCATAGTTTTATAGATTTTCTCACTTAGAACTTCTACATGTGTTGCTAGATTTATAGCTACATATTTCATTATTTGGGATATAATGTATAGTATTTTTAATTTTAAATCCCAACTGTTGTTAGACAAAGGAAAGCTGCTGAGTTTTTGCATAATAACCTAGTACCCTGCAACCTAGCTGTAATTATGTATTAACTCTAGTTCTATTGATTATTTGGGATTTTCTGCATAGACAATCATATCATCTGCAAACAAAGACAATGTTACTACTTATTCCTCAACATATATATAGTTTATTTCCTTTTCTTTTTTGTTGAACTAGCTAGGACTTTTGGAATAACACTGAATACAAGTTGAGTTCCTTGCTGGTGAGCTAATTTTGGCTTTCATTTTCTATATTCACCTGTCTTTCTAAATTTCAGCATGGTGATTGTCCCTGTAACTTCAACTCTCTGGTGCATCCAATAACTGTTGAGTTTCAGTCTGTTCAGCGTTTTTCTTGTGAGACTCAAAGTGACAGCTTCCAAGTTCTTTAAATGTCAGAACTCCCCCCTTACTTTTTAATAAATATAAACACTGATCAATTAGCTTATAATGAACCATTCTGTGAACACCACCACCACCACTACTGAATTATACAAACCAACATCTCTAATTATGAGAAATATTGATGTCATGTACCCACTAATATATGCACTGAGAAAAACACAGCATCCCTTGTAATATTTTGTCAAAAATGTATAACCTGAATATAATGACAAGGAAACCAAAGAAAGATTCAAATTAATTTTACAAATAAACTAAAATGTATTCTTTAAAACTGCTATGGTCATGAAAGGCAAAGCATAACCAAGAAGCTGTTTCAAATTGAAGGACAATAAAAAGACATGGCAATTAGAAACCATGTTTCACTCCACATTAATCCTACACCAGAAATAAATGGGTAATACAAAAGACATTGATAAGGAAATTGGAGATAATCAAATGGGACCTATCCATTGTTTTAAAGTATTGAATCAAGGTTTATATCCTTATTTTTATGAAAATCTATATAGGCTGCCTTTCTTTTTTTTCCTAGTTTTTATTGCATTTTAGGTTTTGGGGTACATGTGCAGAACATGCAAGATAGTTGCATAGGTACACACATGGCAGTGTGTTTTGCTGCCTTCCTCCCCTTCACCCACATTTGGCATTTCTCCCCAGGCTATCCCTCCCCAGATCCCCCCCGCGCTGTCCCTCCCCTATTCCCCCTAATAGACCCCAGTGTGTAATACCCCCCTCCCTGTGTCCATGTGTTCTCATTTTTTCTCACCCGCCTATGAGTGAGAATATGTGGTATTTCCTTTTCTGTTCTTGTGTCAGTTTGCTGAGAATGATGTTCTCCAGATTCATCCATATCCTTAAAAAGGACACAAACTCATCATTTTTGATTGCTGCATAATATTCCATGGTGTACATGTGCCACATTTTTCCAGTCCAGTCTATCATCGATGGGCATTTGAGTTGGTTCCAGGTCTTTGCTATTGTAAACAGTGCTGCAATGAACATTCGTGTGCATGTGTCCTTATAGCAGAACGATTTATAGTCCTTTGGATATATACCCAGTAATGGGATTGCTGGGTCAAATGGAATTTCTATTTCTAGGTCCTTGAGGAATCGCCACACTGTCTTCCACAATGGTTGAACTAAATTACACTCCCACCAACAGTGTAAGAGTGTTCCTATTTCTCCACATCCTCTCCAGCATCTGCTGTCTCCAGATTTTTTAATGATCGCCATTCTAACTGGTGTGAGATGATATCTCAATGTGGTTTTGATTTGCATCTCTCTAATGACCAGTGATGATGAGCATTTTTTCATGTGTTTGTTGGCCTCATGTATGTCTTCTTTTGTAAAGTGTCTGTTCATATCCTTTGCCCATTTTTGGATGGGCTTGTTTGTTTTTTTCCTGTAAATCTGTTTGAGTTCTTTGTAAATTCTGGATATCAGCCCTTTGTCAGATGTGTAAACTGCAAAGACTTTTTCCCATTCTGTTGGTTGCCGATTCACTGTAGTGACTGTTTCTTTTGCCGTGCAGAAGCTGTGGAGTTTGATTAGGTCCCATTTGTCTATTTTGGCTTTTATTGCCAATGCTTTTGGTGTTTTGGTCATGAAGTCCTTGCCTACTCCTATGTCCTGAATGGTTTTGCCTAGATTTTCTTCTAGGGTTTTTATGGTGCCAGGTCTTATGTTTAAGTCTTTAATCCATCTGGAGTTAATTTTAGTGTAAGGTGTCAGGAAGGGGTCCAGTTTCTGCTTTCTGCACATGGCTAACCACTTTTCCCAACACCATTTATTAAACAGGGAATCGTTTCCCCATTGCTTGTTTTTGTCTGGTTTATCAAAGATTATATGGTTGTAGATATGTTGTGTTGCCTCCGATGCCTCTGTTCTGTTCCACTGGTCTATATCTCTGTTTTGGTACCAGTACCATGCTGTTTTGATTACTGTATCCTTGTAGTATACTGTGAAGTCTGGTAGGGTGATGCCTCTGACTGTGTTCTTTTTTGGTTAGAATTGACTTGGCTATGCAGGCTCTCTTTTGGTTCCATATGAAGTTCAAGGTGTTTTTTTCCAGTTCTGTGAAGAAAGTCCATGGTAGCTTGATGGGGATAGCGTTGATTCTGTAGATTACTTTTGGCAGTATAGCCATTTTCATGATATTGATTCTTCCTAACCATGAACATGGAATGTTTCTCCATCTGTTTGTGTCCTCTCTTATTTCATTGAGCAGTGGTTTGTAGTTTTCCTTGAAGAGGTCCCTTACGTTCCTTGTAAGTTGTATTCCTAGGTATTTTATTCTCTTTGTAACAATTGTGAATGGCAGTTTGTTCTTGATTTGGCTCTCTTTAAGTCTGTTATTGTTGTATAGGAATGCTTGTGACTTTTACACATTGATTTTATATCCTGACACTTTGCTGAAGTTGCTTATCAGTTTCAGGAGTTTTTGGGCTGAGGTGATGGGGTCTTCTAGGTATACTATCATGTCATCTGCAAATAGAGACAATTTGGCTTCCACCTTTCCTATTCGAATACCCTTTATTTCTTTTTCTTGCCTGATTGCTCTGGCTAGAACTTCCAATACTATGTTGAATAGGAGTGGTGAGAGAGGGCATCCTTGTCTAGTGCCAGATTTCAAAGGGAATGCTTCCAGTTTTTGCCCATTAAGTATGATATTGTCTGCTGGTTTGTCATAAATAGCTTTTATTACTTTGAGATATGTTCCATCGATACCAAGTTTATTGAGGGTTTTTAGCATAAAGGGCTGTTGAATTTTGTTAAAGGCCTTCTCTGCATCAATTGAGCTAATCATGTGGTTTTTGTTTTTGCTTCTGTTTATGTGGTGAATTACATTTATAGACTTGTGTATGTTGAACCAGCCTTGCATCCCCAGGACGAATCCTACTTGATCATGATGGATAAGTTTTTTAATGTGCTGTTGCAGTCTGTTTGCCAGTATTTTATTGAAGATTTTTGCATCTATGTTCATCATGGATATTGGCCTGAAGTTTTCTTTTCTTGTTGAATCTCTGCTGGGTTTTGGTATCAGGATGATGTTGGTCTCATAAAATGATTTGGGAAGGGTTCCCTCTTTTTGGATTATTTGGAATAGTTTCAGAAAGAATAGTACCAGCTCCTCTTTGTGTGTCTGGTAGAATTCGGCTGTAAACCCATCTGGACCTGAGCTTTTTTTGTGTGGTAGGCTTTTAATTGCTGCCTCAACTTCAGACCTTGTTATTGGTCTATTCATAGTTTTGGCTTCCTCCTGGTTTAGGCTTGGGAGGACACAGGTGTCCAGGAATTTATCCATTTCTTCCTGGTTTACTAGTTTATGTGCATAGAGTTGTTTGTAGTATTCTCTGATGATGGTTTGAATTTCTGTGGAATCTGTGGTGATTTCCCCTTTATCATTTTTTATTGCATCTATTTTGTTGTTTTCTCTTTTCTTTTTTATCAGTCTGGCTTGTGGTCTGTCTATTTTGTTGATCTTTTCAAAAAACCAGCTCTTGGATTTATTGATTTTTTGAAGGGGTTTTCATGTCTCTATCTCCTTCAGTTCTGCTCTGATCTTAGTTATGTCTTGTCTTCAGCTAGGTTTTGAGTTTTTTTGATCTTGATCCTCTAGCTCTTTCAATTTTGATGATAGGGTGTCAATTTTGGATCTCTCCACTCTTCTCATGTGGGCACTTATTGCTATATATTTTCCTCTACAGACTGCTTTAAATGTGTCCCAGAGATTCTGGTATGTTGTGTCTTCATTCTCGTTGGTTTCAAAGAACTTCTTTATTTCTGCCTTCATTTCATTGTTTATCCAATCAACATTCAAGAGCCAGTTGTTCAGTTTCCATGAAGATGTGCGGTTCTGAGTTCATTTCTGAATTCTCAGTTCCAACTTGATTGCACTGTGGTCTGAGAGACTGTTTGTTATGATTTCAGTTGTTTTGCATTTGCTGAGGAGTGCTTTACTTCCAATTATGTGGTCAATTTTGGAGTAGGTGTGATGTGGTGCTGAGAAGAATGTATATTCTGTGGGTTTGGGGTGGAGAGTTCTGTAAATGTCTATCAGGTTTGCTTGTTCCAGGTCTGAGTTCAAGCCCTGGATATCCCTGTTAATTTTCTGTCTGGTTGAACAGTCTATTAACAGTGGAGTGTTAAAATCTCCCACTATTATTGTGTGGGAATCTAAGTCTCTTTGTAAGTCATTAAGAACTTGTCTTATATATCTGGGTGCTTCTGTATTGGGTCCATATATATTTAGGATCATTAGCTCTTCTTGTTGTAGCGATCCTTTTACCATTATGTAATGACCTTCTTTGTCTCTTTTGATCTTTGTTGCTTTAAAGTCTATTTTATCAGAGACAAGAATTGCAACTCCTGCATTTTTTTGCTCTCCATTTGCTTGGTAAATCTTCCTCCATCCCTTTATTTTGAGCCTTTGTGTATCCTTGCATGTGAGATGGGTTTCCTGGATACAGCACACCAATGGGTTTTGGCTTTTTATCCAATTTACCAGTCTGTGTCTTTTGATTGGTGCATTTAGCCCATTTACATTTAGTGTTAATATTGTTATGTGTGAATTTGATACTGACATTTTTATTCTAGCTGGCTGTTTTTCTTATTGGTTGATGCAGATCCTTTATTTTGTTGATGCTTTTAGCATTTGGTATGTTTTTAGAATGGCTGGTACTGGTTGTTCCTTTCTATGTGTAGTGCCTCTTTCAGGAGCTCTTGTAAAGCAGGCCTGGTAGTGACAAATCTCTGAGTACTTGCCTGTTGGCAAACTATTTTATTCTTCCTTCACTTATGAAGCTCAGTTTGGCTGGATATGGAATTCTGGGTTGAAAGTTCTTTTCTTTAAGTATGTTGAATATTGGCCCCCACTCTCTTCTGGCTTGTAGATTTTCTGCCAAGAGATATGCTCTGAGTCTGATGGGCTTCCCGTTGTGGGTGACCTGACCCTTCTCTCTGGCTGCCCTTAGTATTTTCTCCTGCATTTCAACCCTGGCGAATCTGACGATTATGTGCCTTGGGGTTGCTCTTCTTGCGGAATATCTTTGTGGTGTTCTCTGTATTTCCTGGACTTGAGTATTGGCCTGCCTTGCTAGGTTGGGGAAATTTTCCTGGATAATATCCTGAAGATTGTTTTCCAGCTTGGATTCATTCACTTCATCACATTCTGGTACACCTATCAAATGTAGGTTAGGTCTCTTCACATAGTCCCACATTTCTTGGAGATTTTGTTCATTCCTTTTTGCGCTTTTTTCTCTAATCTTGGTTTCTCATTTTATTTCATTGAGTTGATCTTTGACTTCTGATATTCTTTCTTCTGCTTGGTCAATTTGGCTGTTGAAACCTGTGCATGCTTTGTGAAGTTCTTGTGTTGTGTTTTTCAGCTCCTTCAATTGATTCATATTCCTCTCTAAGTTGTCCATTCTTGTTATCATTTCCTTGAATCTTTTATCAAATCTTTTTTCAAGGTTCTTAGTTTCTTTGCATTGATTTAGAACATGTTCTTTTAGCTCACTGTAGTTTCTCATTATCCACCTTCTGAAGTCTGATTCCGTCATTTTGTCACACTCATTCTCCATCCAGCTTTTTTCCCTTGCTGGTGAGGAGTTTTGATCCTTTGTAGAAGGTGAGGTGTTTTGATTTTGGGTGTTTTCCTCCTTTTTGCGCTGGTTTCTTCCCATCTTTGTGGATTTATCCACCTGTCATCTTAGTAGTTGCTGACTTTTCGATTGGGTCTCTGAGTGGATGCCCACATTGTTGTTGATGAAGTATTTCTGTTACTTAGTTTTCCTTCTAACAGTCTAGCCCCTCTGCTGTATGACTGCTGAGGTCCACTCCAGGCCCTGCTTGGCTGGGGTACACCTGTAGCAGCTGTGGAACAGTGAGGGATGCTACCAGTTTCTTCTTCTGCTATCTTTGTCCCAGAATGATGCCCGCCAAATGTCAGCCTGATTAGTCCTTTTTTGAGGTGATTCTTTGTATATACAGGGGAAAGGGAGCTGCTTGAGGAGATGGTCTGTACTTCATAGGAGCTCCAGTGCTGAGCTGTGAGCTCCGTTGTTCATTCAGGGTTGTTGGGCGGGTGTGTTTAGGTCTGCTGCAGCAGAACTTGTAAAAACCCCCTTTTTTCCCCTCAGATGCTCTGTCTCAGTGAGTTGGGGCTTTCTTTATGAGTATCCATTGCACTGTCCTGCCCAACTAGGAGGCAGTCTAGTCACTGCTTGCCTGCCGAGGCTCCGCTCTGCTACGGCGGGTCCACCCTGCTGCCACGGGGCTCTGCCCTACTGTGGTGGGCTACGTCCTGTTGGCGGAGTCTCTCTGTTATGGTGGGTTGCCTCAGCAATGGCAGGCTGCTTCAGCAATGGGCATGTACCTCAGTAGGGGTGGTATGTGTCCGTAGTGGCAGGCACCCCTCCCCAACCGAGCTGCACCATCCTGGATTCAGCTGAGCCCGCAGTAAAACTCCCAACCCTGAGCATTTTGAATCGCTGTTTTGTTTGTCCCTGTGGGGGTGGGACCCACCGAGCCTGATCACCTGGCTCCCTGCCTCAGAGTCCTTTTTCTCTCTCTTTTTTTTTAAGTTGAACGGTTGACTCTCTCACAGGTGTTTCAGTCGCCTGCTTACAGGGCACCGGGATCTGTGTGATTTCCCATGCCACGACCCACTGCACCGGCTCAAATCATGCTTCCCAGGAATCTCCTGGTCTGGCTCACTGTCCAAGGCCTGTTTAATCAGATGGATATGTTAATCTGCCCTCCCAAATCTCAGATTGCCGGTTTAACAGGGCACCCAGACCAGTGAGTTTTGTGCGGGCTGCTGCTGCGCTGCGGTGCTGGCCGAAACGGCCGCACAAGCCGCAAGGGCTGCGCTGGTGTCCCGTGTCTCTCCTACACCTGGGAATTTCCCCGTTCTGTGGGCAACAAAGGTCCATCTGAAAATGCAGCTAGGACTCACCCTCTGTGCCTTCACTGAGAGCTGCAATCCTGAGTTGTTCCTACTGCACCATCTTGGAAATCCGCCCCTATCAAAATTGGTTGGCATTCTTATTTTTAGGAAATATTCTCTGATGTATATAGGGATACTATGACACTATGTCAGAAACTGACTTTCATATGCAAATGAAATGTATAGAATATATAATAATTATATTTATATAGAGATAATAAGAAAAATATGGTAAACAACAATTTGGAAATCTGAGTAAGGGGTATACAAGAATTCTTTATCATTTATCACCTGTAGACATTCTGAACATTATTTTACATCTAGGCGCTTTAGTTTCTACATATGTAAAACAGTGATAATAGTGGTACTTAGACACTATTAGACAATATTAGACACGACTAGATAATAGTGGTACTAGACATAGTGTGACTATGGAATTATGTATGGAATTAAGTGGAATAATGTATGTAAAACACATGGAGATGATCTGGTATATAATGAACACAGGAAAATCTGTTTTTTAGAATAAATGCATAAATATTTTTGATATCATTAAAAATAACATATAATTTCAAAGCTTCTGGAAGTTCTATATCCCATTGAAGGCATATATGTGGGATAGAGGGTACTTTTATTTAACAAAAATCAAATGAAGTATCCTGTGAACATACCTTAATGAGGCTTTTTGTTTGTTTTTTTAGCGGGTCTCGGGTCTCTGCATAACATAAAATGTAACTTCCATTATGGATGGGGAAGTATTTAGAGCTTTTTTTCTTCAAGAATATATTTATTTTGTATGCATTTTCTAATGTTTCTGAAGATCTGTGTGTATAAGTACTGTGCACACTCATGCACAGTACATGGTGGGTGCGTGTGTGTGTGTGTGTGTGTGTGTGTGTGTGTTTGGTTTTTTTGTTGTTGTTGTTGTTATTTTAAGGAGCAGCTGAGTGTAAAGGAAAAAACATGAGATTTGGGATCAGGAGTCTGTTAGGTCAGGAAACACCAGCCCAGAAGACACTACTTCAGAAGTAATAAAGTGAAAGGGGTCCCAACACTGTGGAGCAGCTCAGTGACAGTTGTCTCCTCCAGGCCAGGGCTGATAATCAGAGATGTTACTACAGAACGGGACTCCCCAGTAGAATTGGAGTGCTAGGAGCCCGTAATGCTGGAGGCCTCATGCAGCATATCCACTCTGGCCCTTCATCCATCATCTACGATGACAGTTCTAGCATTTCCGCTTCACTTAGCATGAGCCTTCACTTTCCACGTTTCCAAGAGACAACGTAGCACTGGATTAACACCATTCCTTGAGGTCCTTTGTAGAGCGTTTAGAGTAATTTTATTTCTATAGACTCTCCCTTACCCAACTTCATATTCTATCCCCCTTGCTTCAGCACCCTCTGGATTAAGTCCAGGTATACTCCTCTGTTCCCGTTTAAGGCTCCACAACTTCTCTCAGCTAGAGCTCCTCTTCCCTCTCAGCAAGTCCAGCACTTTGTTGAGTGGGTTTTACTGATATTTAGCCTTAGTCGTTGGTCTGGTTGACAAGAGGGGAGTTAGAAGTTAGTCCCCTAGGGGCAGCCCAGGTGGTCTTCAAAGAGAAAGTGTTATGTATTATCTTCAAGCAGGGCTGGGGATGGGGGAAGTTATACAGACCAAAAGCAGTAGAGGTAACCGAAGTGGCAAGGTTTTCAAGTTGCCTGAATGTCACATGCCAAGTTTGAGGTTTTGCTCCTCCCAGTCTCAGCTCTAATCTTGACAGAATGGTATTGTTTAGGTCGAGCATTTAGACTTCGCTGCAGTTCAACTACCCTTATAATTAAGCACTGGGCCTGATGCCCAGGATTTTCTGTAGGAATGTGCTTCCAGGGGCCCTTGCCTTTCACGCTCTGCCTTAAATTGGTGATTAGTCATCCTCTATCTTTCATAGTAAGAACCATCTCATTCAACTGTTTTCATACTTACTAATCTTCCCTAGACTCTCCAACACCTGAAAGACTGCATCAGTGAGTGCACTGCTTCCACCATAACTTGTTTTTTGTTTCTATTCTCAACCCTCATGCCATTTTGACAAGGTATTTTTTTTTCTTGTGGGGAGTGAGGGGTCTGTTCTGTGTTGCACCATCCCTGGACACTACCTGCTAGATGCCAGCAACACCATCATCCCTTCTCCCTCAACACACATACATCATTTTTTATCAAAATTGTCTCAGACTTTGACAAGTGTTCCCAGAGAGGGGAGCAGCATCACACCATTGAGAACAGTACTAGCTCATCCCAGCTCAGCATCAGTGAGAATTTTATCAACTGCATTGTCACGGCACAACAGGCCCTGTTCTCACTCCATCTGTTACCAATGATCGCTCTCAATAGGTCACAGGTTATTCAGTCCCAAATTCCCTTTTTAGATTATTCTTTTGTGGAGTGCTCCCCTGTGTATCAGGTCCCCAGGGGAGCAGACCTTGGGATGGACATTTGTTTACAGAAAGCTTTCTGGAGACTGCTAGGGGAACAGCATCTGTTAGGGAGCGGGCAGAGGAAGAAGTTGAGCTGTTATGCAATGGAAGCAACTTTCCATCTTCCCACAGAGAGCACCGGAGCTAGGATAACCCTTTAGAGATGTCCAAATTGTATCACTAGATCAACCAGCTTTGGATGCTGGCTGCCACCAGCTTCTATTGATGGAAGGTAATTCCTAGGAAGTTTTCAGCTGTGAGCCATCAGCAGTCAGAGTTACTGGCTCCCGGGGAAATGAGCGCTGTGCACCAGGACATCTACTAAACAGACTGCAATGGAAAATACTGCAAATAATTTATTTTCAAATTAGTCAGTGGAAGACTTAAATTTTGCTGTTAAAGAGAACTTGGTAATGCCATGGCATCTTGTAACCATCCAGTCAATAAGTTAACAAACATTTTCTGAGTGACAAGCAGTATCCTGGAAGCTAACAATGCAGTTATGTACTTGAAGAGGGATGTTATTTTGTTATAACAAAATCAACTCTTTGAGGAAGCATAAAAATGAGATGTCCTGCCATGAAATGTGTTCTATACATTGATCGCCTATTTTAAACGTATTACTGATTAAAAGAGGCAAGTGCTTCTCGTGGCGGGGGAGGGGGGGTTCATTCAGGCTAGTCACTTACAGCCCCTTTGGTGAACATATCTCCAATGCATTTGGTTGATTGGTTTGCTCATTTTGAAGAAAAAAAAAATCAAGCTTTAGTGATAATTTTTCTAGAAAAGCAATCAGAGTTCTCAATAGGTCTGGATTTCTTTTATTATTATTATTATTATTATTATTATTATTTGGTTTATTTTTGTGGTGGCCAGTGAAGGGCAATAGAATTAAGTGTCTCCAGGGTAATAACATCAGTGGCTTTTCTTAAAATATTCCCCACTGATGAGGTTTGATGACATCTTTAAATGTCCTTCATCTCAAGAAAATCGAGCCATGCTTTAGGAAAGGAGCTGAGAAATATTTTAGGAAATGTATGTATGGAGCAAATAACATAATGTTATATAACCATTCCAATTCTAAAATATAAAGCAGTGTTTCAAAATATTTTTATTGTACTGACTTCAGGGGTGTGGTGGGAAGGGGGACACACTAATGGCATCTAGGTGACAGAAGCCAGGGGTGCTGTAAATATTCTGCAATGCACACGACAACAGCAAAGAGATCCCCAGTCCAAAATGTTAATAGTGCCAAGGTTGAGAAACCCTTATATAAAGAGAAATCATATTCTCTGTACCTAGCCAGTTAATTATTTTGGAATGTTTTGTGAAAACTATGCAATGTTCTATACACTTCAGGTTCATACAAAATAATAGTCATATTGGCAACTTTTAAAGAACAATTATTCTACACACTTTCAAGATAAAATTTCTGTGTATGTCTTTTTTATTGATCAATAAACTTCTGTGAGACTTAGTCTCCTTCCCTCTTTACCTGCAGGTTCAGCTCCTTCAGGAGGACTAACCGACGCCTTCACATGCATGTTCACTCACATTCCAGGTCTTGAGGTTGGAATTAAAGCAGCAGCCCCATCTTTACTACCACCAACTGAGAAACACAGCTAATTTGTCCTTCAAGATCTAATGTCATGGGGCAAGCGTGACTTCTGGATTTCAGCTTTACCCATCTCTTTTTCTTAAAAATGATGATGCAAATTATACTCGGGACGCTAAAGCGCTATGAACTACCCCTATTCTCTCTCCCTCTTCACCCCTAAACAACTCTTTCCTCTCAGACACCTTGGCTTTCAACCTTGTCTCTGTTTAGATACTATCCCTGGCACCAAGGCCTCACTAGAACTGAAGGCCTCTTCTTGGCCCTAGTTTGGAACTATTTGTCAGACTCGTTACACCTGCATCTTTTCCAGAATTGAAGCCGATCTCCCAGCCACAGTCTGACTATAAACATAATGGATCATGACAGATTAACTAGGAGATAAATAGTCACGAGGTTACTGACTTTTGGCCGCTGAATTTAGATATTGTCTTCCACTTTCTATAGGAACTGTGCCCCCTGTCGCATTTTGAGTACTGTATTATAATTGTTTCTTTATAGGTATTCTTTCCCAGTCAGGCTGAAAGTTTCCCCGGAAGACTGATTTTTCATCTACCATCTACAGAATAGAGTACAGGATATAATGGACTTTGAAAAATGTTCAGCAAATAACAAAATGCCTGATTGAAAATCCCATTCCTACCCTTAGTCTTTAGCCAGCAGCTGCCCTTCTAGGTTTTAGTATCTAGCGTCAACCATGACACTAGTGTGTTTCTCCTGCCTCTGCCCTGTTTAGGTTCTGCACACGGGAGCTGTGTTCTGTCTCTCCTATCTCTTCTGTGCTGATATGAATAAGCCATATTGTCCTGAGTTTGTGTAATGCACAGATAAGTCACTAGCTCGTAATTCAAACAAATTTTTTACAGGATTGCTTTAATGAACATCTGAAGAACTAGTAATTACTCTAATCACAGGCATTTCTGTGGCTGCAGCAGTAGAGACCATTAATACCAAAAGGCCTCAGGCACCTAAACTGGTTTAGAGAGAACTGAGCTTCTCTGTAAGTTAAATGACTTTTAATCAGAGGCTCCAAATGTGTCATGGAAACTGTGGCAATTTACCCAGACACAACTAAAGCTTCTACTTTAAATAAAGAAATAAGAAACAAGAATATTTGCCAGAAGAAAAGTGAGGGATGGATTAGCATTTACATAGACATAACAGCAGCAGTGAATAGCAATAGTAGAAATGCTGATTATGATGAAGAAATGCAGAATTATATGCAATAAACCTATAGTCTGAACAAAAATGATCAGGAAACAATAGGTCTATTATCCAAAACTTATATAACAAATAAATGGAAAAAGATTAGTAGCAAAGCATTGAAATGGAATAATACTACAGAGATTTTTTTAATACCATAAATGTATGTATTATAAAGATGGAAATGCTGCATAACTACTATTTTAGAAAGGATTTGATCCCATTATTTGAGCCAGCATATGAAAATAAATGTATTCTATGTAACATTTCTATGCCTTTTTTTTTTTTTTGCTACAGAAGCCTCTAAAACTTATAAGAATATATTTGCATCAATCATTTTTAAAAGTTTAAGTAAAAGAGTCTGAGATTACTACATATGTCAGTCAATTTTTACAACAGAAAATGCAATGTAGGAATAAAGTTATTTGTTATTAGAGTTTCCAATAAACAATAAAATCATTCTGTAAGGGCCATGAGATTTAGATATCATGCATGCTACACAATTAAAGACTGACAGCATAAAGAGATTGTTACCCAGCGGAGCCAGTGTTCAAGAACATTTAGTGATGGTTTGTTGTGCTTGAATGATGGGCTTCAAGTGAAATCTCTTTTATGTATACATAGTTCATATTTCATCTTATTTATTTATAAATCACTTTGTGTCAAGTTGAGCCAGCTGCATTAAATCCTCATAATTCAAGATAAGATGTAATTCAAAATGAATAGATGGGATAATTTCCAAGCAAGATCTCAAGAGGACGAATCCTCTCCCTGCAAGCAAGGATAATCATTCCCTGCCTACCACTAAATCTCAATGCCTATGATAATGCCTGGAACAGAGGTGATACTCAGAATTATCTGCTGAATGACTAATGTGACTTGAAGGCCCATTTTAAATTTCTTCTCTCTTAGACTCTTATTGAAATAGTCACCAGAATAACAAGAATAGGAAGACTTTTTAATTGTTTTAATTTTTTCTTCAGAGGTAATGTCTTTCTCTGTTTTCCAGCCTGGAGTGCAGTGGCGTGATCACAGATCATGGCTCATGGCAGCCTTGACCTCCCAGGCAAAGTCATCTTCCAGTCTCAGCTTCCTAACTAGCTGGGACTACAGGCATGTGCCACAACACCTGGCTAATTGTTTTGGTAGAGACAGGGTCTCACAATACTACCCAGGCTGGTCTCAAACTCCTGGGCTCTGGTGATCCTTCTGGTCTACCAAAGTGCCGGGATTGCAAGAGTGAACCACCATACTTGGCCTAAGACTTTTTATTTATTTATATAGTCAGTGTTAAATCAGTCTGGAAGAGAGTAGTGTTTACTACAAAGTTTATTTCTGCTAAATATAGTCCTGGTGGGGCTGGAGAAAAAATAATTAAAAAGCTGACCTGACCATGTAGGAAGGAATAGCCTATCTGAGAAGTAAGACTAAACCATCATCCTCCAATTCAGGATGGGTTGTGCTGGAACCAGCAGCTGGCTGGTGGGACATTCAGAAGCATCTCTGATTTCCATTATCTTCCTCTAGGAAGACTGCCAAGTACCAAAGGCAACATCTACAGAAAAAACATAGAATCACTTTTAATAGGCTTACAGCACAACACAAGTGGCCCTGCCAGGCACAGAAGAGCTGCCATACCAAATAGGGAGTTGAAACTCCAGATTTTCCACTTCTCAAGCAGTATGTCATTGAACTGGCAGAGGAAAACTAGAGTAAATCTTAAGGTTTTCATCCTCCTTTATTTAGAACAGGATGATTAAAATAATAATGTGCACAACCTCAGAGAACAACCATCTCAATTTTTAATATTAAACAAGTACTAAACTTAGTGGTAAATTCAAGCAAACTGTACATGATAATCAGAGTGGTGATAATGATAGGCCCAAAGAAACCATCAACTTTATTTTCTCCTGGAAATGAATATTAACCATAAATGTAAACCAGTATTCATGTCTTACTTAAAAGGTATGGGGTGGCAAGTTAAATGAAAAAAAAAAAAAAAAAAAAGACCTATCCATCTGAGATTTTTTTTTTTTTTTTTTTTTTTTTTGAGACAGAGTTTCGCTCTTGTTACCCAAGCTGGAGTGCAATGGCACAATCTTGGCTCACCACAACTTCCGCCTCCTGGGTTCAGGCAATTCTCCTGCCTCAGCCTCCTGAATAGCTGGGATTACAGGCACGTAATCCACCATGCCCAGCTAATTTTTAGTATTTTGAGTAGAGATGGGGTTTCACCATGTTGACCAGGATGGTCTCGATCTCTTGACCTCGTGATCCACCCACCTCGACCTCCCAAAGTGCCGGGATTACAGGCGTGAGCCACTGCGCCCAGCCCATCTGAGATTTTTAAAAGTCCCATGTCACATGTAATAACACCTGTAGACTCAAGGTAAAGGTTGGAGGAAGATCTATCATACAAACAGGAAATAAAGGAGCGGGGGTAGCTATTTCTGTGTCAGATAGAATAGACTTTAAACCAACAACAGTAAGAAAAGGAAGAAAGAGCGCATTATATAATGATAAAGGGTTCAATCCTACAAGATGACCCAACCATCCTTCTGGAAAACAAGATTTCCTGAGGCTTTCAATCAACCGCACTGCGATCTGGAGATAAGACTGCAGCATGCATCTGAAGTAGGAGTCATGAGCCCTGGAACGGGTGTGATAGGGAAACAGATTCTGTTCATGTCTATCTATCACGGGAGAGACAATGCAGCCTCTTTGGGGCATGACCCCAGGAGCTCCTGCCAGCCACCTTCTCAGAGCTGGTGCCTGTGCTTGCCACTGGGATACGCATGGGCAAGCCAGGGGCTCCAACTCTGCTCCCTTGTGTCCAGCCACTCCCGTGGAACACCAGGCACAACACTCTCCAGCTCTTCACCGGAAACAACAAAGAACACTTTACAGTAAACGGATTAGGGCCATACGTTCCCTCTTGTGCAGTAAGTAGCTGGCTCTTACCAGCAAAGTTCATCTATTGGCCTGTACATTGAATTGCACAACCTAATTAAAAACCTACTGCATAGGACTATATACAGAAGCAGAGGCCAAAACACCCTGTCCATCACAGTCATTTCCTGATGAGAAGGAACCAGTGTAAGAATTGCCACCATGAAAAGTCCAAATATTGTGACATCACCAAAGGTTCACTGTAGCTCTCAAGCAACGGTCCTAGCTGAAAAGTAGGCACAGAGATGCACATAATGGAGAATTGAGAGCATGGATTGCAGGAAGATTCAGTGAGATTCAAGAAAAGATTGCAAATCAACACACACTTATAATAAAACTTCTAAAGCAATCCAGGAAATAAGGGGAGAGGTAAACATCTCAAAAAGAAATCTATCAAAGCTACTGGAACTGAAAAACATACTCAAGGGATTTCAAAATACAATTGAAAGCATATTTTCAATAGAGTAGACCAAGCAGAAGAAAGAATTTCAAAGCTTGACGATCATCTTTCAAACTAAGCTAATCAGATAAAAATAAAGAAAAAAAGAATTAGAATAGATGAATAAAGCTCTGAGAAATATGGGATTTTGAAAAGCAACCAAGCCTGTAAATTATTAGCATGCCTGAGTGAAATAGTAATAGTAAGAAATAGTAAACAACTAATAGTAAGAAATAGTAAACAACTTGGAAAATATTATATTTGAGAAAAATATTTAAGAAAATTTCCCTAATCTTGATAGAGAGTAGACATGCCATACAAGAAATCCAGAGACCACCTTACTGATATAATACAAGACAAACATCACCAAGACATATAGTCACTAGAATGTCAATGCTAAAGAAAAAAATCTTAAATGCAGCTAGAGAAAAAGGTCAGAACACATAAAAAAAAGGAACACCAACAGGCTAATAAAAACTACTCTGCAGAAACCCTACATACTAGAAGAGATTAGGGTCTATTATCAGCATTCTCAAAGAAAAGAAACTCTGACCAAGAATTTCACACCTCATAATACTAAGCTTCATGCGTGAAAGAGAAATAAAATCTTTTTCAGCCAAGGAATTGCTGAGGGAATTCATTACCACTAAACCAGACTCACAAGAGATCTTTAACAGAGTTACGAATATGGAGATGAAAAACAATACCTGTCATCATGAAACCACACCTAAGTACACAGCCCACAGGCCCTTTAAAGCAACTGCAAAATACAGGCTGCAAAACAACGAACTAAAAACTTCCTGACAGAACCAAAACTTCACTTATCAATATTAACCTTGAATGTAAACAGTTTAAATGCCTTACATGAAAGGTATAGGGTGTCAAGTTAAATTAAAAAAAAAAAAAGAGACTCATCCATCTGAGATTTTTAAGAGCCCCATGTCATATATAATGACAAATTAACAATCTAACATCATACCCAGAAGAACCAGAAAAACAAAGGTAACCCCAAAGCTAGAAGAAGGAAAGATATAACCAAATCAGAGCATAACTGAACAAAAACTGTGAATGAAAAATTCGTACAAAGAATCGGCAAAGTCAATAGCTGGTTGTTTGAAAGGATACACAAGATTGACAGACTACTAGTTAGATTAACAAAGAAAAAGAGAAAATCCAGAAATGACAAATAATATTACAGCTGATCCCACAGAAACATAAAAAACCCTAAGAGTCTATTATGAAGACCCCTATGCACACAAACTAGAAAATTTAGAGGAAATAAATTTCCAGAAATACACAACCTCCCAAAACTGAGACAGGAAGAAATTAAAACCCTGAGCACATCAATATTAAATTCCATAACTGAATCCATAATAAAAAATGACCAACCAAAAAGAGCCTTGGACCAGATGAATTCACAGCTGAATTCTATAAGACATACAAAGAAGAGCTGGTCACAATGGTACTAAAACCATTCCAAAGTATACTGGAGGATACACTCCTCCCTAACTCATTCTACAAAGACGTCATCATTGTGATACCAAAATCTGGCAAAGAAGCAGTGAAAAAAAAAAACTACAGGCCAATATCCCTAATGACCATAGATGCAAAAATCCTCAACAAAATATTAACAAACCAAATCTAGCAGCATACCAAAAGGTTTATTCACCACAATCAAATAGGCTTTATTCCTGGAATGAAGGGCTGGTTCAACATATATAAATCAATAAATGTGATTCATGACAACAACAGAGTTAAAAACAAAACTACCTGATCATCTCAAAAGATGCTATAAAGCTTTTGATAAAATCCAACATCCCTTCATAATAAAAACCTTCAACATAATAGGCAAGGAAGGAACAAACCCCAAAATAAAGAGTTCTCTGTGACCAACACCCAGCCAACATCATACTGAATGGGAAAAAGCTACAAGCATTCCACTTAAGAAATGAAACAAGACAATGATGCCCACTCTCACCATTCTTACTCAATGTAGTACTGAAAGTCATAGCCAAAGCAATCAGGCAAGAGAAAGAAATAAGAAATAAAAGACATCCAAACAGGAAAATCAGTCAAAAATCATCACTCTTCACTGATGATATGATTCTACACCTACAAAATCCTAACGACTCCAAGAAAAGGCTCCTAGAATGGTTAAACAACTTTGGTAAAGTTTCAGGATACAAAAATCAATGTACAATAATCAGTAGAATTTTGATACACCAATGACATTCAATCTGAGAGCCAAATCAGGAATGCAATTTCATCTAAAATAGTCAGAAAAAAATAAAATAACTAGGAATACATCTAACCAAGGAGGTGAAAGACCTCTACCAGGTGAACTATAAAACTACTGAAAGAAATCACAGATGATAAAAACAAATGGAGAAAAATCTCATGCTCATACATTGGAAGAATCAGTATTGTTAAAATCGCCATATTGCCCAAAGCAATCTATAGATTCAGTGCTATTCCTATCAAACTGCCAAAGACATTTTTCACCTAATTTAAAAATACTATTTCAAAATTCATATGGAACCAAAAAAGAGCCTAAATACCAAAAATACACCTAAGTTAAAGAACAAAGCTAGAGGCATCAAATTACCCAACTTCAAACTACACTACAAGGACACAGTAACCAATATAGCATCGTACTGGTACAAAAACAGATGATAACATAGAACAATGGGAAAAATTAGAGAACCCAGAAATAAAGCTGAACAGCCAAAGCCGTCTGATCTTTGACAGTGAACAATAAGCAGCAATGGGGAGAGGACTCCCTGTTCAATAGACTGTGTTGAAAACATTGGCTAGACCTATGCAGAAATTAACTCCAGATGGATTAGAGACTTAAATGTAATACATAAAACTATAGGCCGCGCTCGGTGGCCCACGCCTGTAATCCTAGCACTTTGGGAGGCTGAGGCGGGTGCATAACGAGGTCAAGAGACCAAGACCATCCTGGTCAAAATGGCGAAACCCCGTCTCTACTCCAAATACAAAAAAAAAGAAAAAAATTAGCTGGGCATGGTGCCGCGTGCCTGTAATCCCAGCGACTCAGGAGGCTGAGGCAGGAGAATTGCCTGAACCCAGGAGGCGGAGGTTGCGGTGAGCCGAGATCGCGCCATTGCACTCCAGCCTGGGTAACGAGTGAAACTCTGTCTCAAAAAAAAAAAATTAAATCAGAGCTACCATTTGACCCAGCAATCCCATTACTGGATATAGGGCCAAAAGGAAAATGAATTGTTCTACCAAAAAGACACATGCATGTGTATGTTCATCATAGCACTATTTACAGTAGCAGAGACATGGAATCAACCAAGATGCCCATCAATGGTGGACTGGATAAAATAAATATAATACATATACACCATGGAGTACTTTGCAGCCGTAAAAATAATGAAATCATGTTCTTTACAGTAACGTGGATGCAGCTGAAGGTCATTATGCCAAGCAAATTAGTGCAGGAATGGAAAACCAAATATCACATATTCTGATTTATAAGTGGGAGCTAAATATTCAGTACACAAGGATATAAAGATGGGAACAATGGACACTGAGGACTGGGGGAGGGTGACATCAGGGACAGGATTGAAAAGCTTCCTATTGGGTACCATGCTCACTACCTGCGTGACAGGATCATTTGTACCCCAAATTTCGGCAATATGTAATCACTCATGTAACAAACCTGCACATGTACACCCTTAAACTAAAATGAAAGGTGAAAAAAAAATAGGTGGATATCTGAACAGGCTAGATCTTTACTTCTTAAGTATGTTTTTTTTATTCTCAAAAAAATCCATCTAGTAGAATTTTCATGAGAATGAAAATGATGGTATTACAGAATATTTTTCTATTAATTCAACACAAATGGAGACATGGGAGTATGGGACAGAACAATCTCCAAAGTAATGAAAATTTTATCAAAGCCAAGACAGCATTTGATGGTGAAAAAATAAAATTTTAAAGTCAGAAACATTTGGAGTATATTTCTTTTACCTGTCTTATTAAATGTATGTTATCAATACATTATAATCAATGAAATAATAATAAATAATCTAGGCAAATAAATAGCAGAAAAAGTGGTAAAATTATCATAATTTTCACATTATGTTATTGTCTACTAAGGAAATCTAAGAAAGCCAACAAAAATATGATTAAAAATCAAAAGTGAACTCAGAAAAATGTCTTATTTTCAAGTTAATACAAACTTCACAGTCTCCTAGGTACCAATAATAATGTTTGAAAACCATGAGTAAAAATACCTTTTTCATAATAACAACAAAAGTTATAAAGAGGTTACAATAAATTTATAAAGAAATGTGCAGAATCCAGACAAAGTAAACTACAAAAAGTTTACTGGAGCATATAAAAAAAGGCTAGCAAATGAAGACACATACTGTAACACTGGAGCAGAACGTAATGGTGTAAACATACTCATCCTCTGTAATTAATATGGCCTAAATGTAATACAATTATAATAAAAATAGCTGGAAAATGTCTTGTGAATACAAAAATGTTATGGAAACTTGTTTAATTGAAAAATCTCAGGCTAAAACCTTCAAAATATATTTAAAGCACATTAAAATTCATTAAAGTGCTTCAATGATTAAAATAAGATAACCCAAATGGATTGGAAGAAGTTCAAAGGCTGGAAATAAAAGAAAAACTCCAAAGAACAAAGATATAAATATAATCTACATATTTATATTTTACATAAAAGAAATCTAGAGGCAGATAGTTTAGGGCTGACAAGACAGATCCAAGTTCATCAATAACTGAGGCTTTCCATCTGGACATTCTTGGTGCGTGGTGCCACTCTAAGTGTGGCTTCTAACCTCTGGGTTATGTTTTAGTCCAATATATTTGCTGGAACCCATCCTTCACTTCCACACTGTAGGACAGAAGGAAAAGGAAAGCCAAAGGAGCAAAAAAGGAATTCCTCTTCAATTAATGAGTTCCCTTCAACCAGCCTTCCAATATGGCCCACATGGGATCTTGATGGCAATTTCACTGGCCAGAACCTGAACATGTGATCACATCTTGTTGTAGTGGAGGCAGAAAATCATAGTTTCATTTTAGGTATTTGCCTAACTAAAAATTAAGGGTTATATTTCTAAGAAGGAAACAGGGAATCAGCGTTGGACTAGATAACGTCTAGCATCTGACAAATGTTAGGACATCAGTCTACAATGAAGGGGCATTTTATATTACTAGAGAAATGATAGATTTTTTTTCAAAAATAATTCTGAGAAATTAGATAACTATCTGGAAAAATGCTAAATTATGCTGGGCACGGTGGCTCACGCCTGTAATCCCAGCTTTTTGTGAGGCCAAGGTGGGTGGATCACCTGAGGTCAAGAGTTTGAGACCAACCTGACCTACATGGAGAAACCTGTCTATACTGAAACTACAAAATTAGCCAGGCATGGTGGCACATGCCTTTAATCCCAGCTACTCAGGAGGCTGAGGTAGAAGAATGGCTTGAGCAATTTTTTTTTTGAGACAGCGAAACTGTCTCAAAAAGGAAAAAGAAAAGAAAGAAAAATGCTAAGTTTACTCTTTCCCTGTAGTATGCACAATTTTAAATTATGTATTATTTAAATTTCTATAATTTTAACTTTTTTCTGATTTAAAATAAAATATGTCTTGAAATGCAATTTAGGAAACATAAAACAGTATATCAAGCATATCTATAATGTTATTACCAGATATTACAATGATTAATGTTTTGAACTTTTCTTTGTATATAAACATCTGTATAGGTTTCTGTAAACGGATATGGTATATATATATATGTGTATATTTAATAAATGTGTATAACATATATGTGTGTGTGCAGAAACATATATAAAGCTGGGCATAGCATTGACATTCTCTTGCAAAGGTTGAATCCTATAGATAATTGCAACAGTATGGCAAGCATTTCTGTATCTAAATATATCTAAAAGTGAAATACTACAGTAAAAACACAGTATTATAATGAGACTACTATCATTGTGCAGTCTCTGGCTGCATTAAAAAGTAGCTCAGCAAAAAATTGAAAAACCTACAGAAGCAAAAGGAAAACATCAAGGACATACTATACTTAAAAGTTAGGTTACTACAAACCATTAAGTTCTACTTAGGTTTTACAGAAGAACCAGGAATATGCCTCTATGCCTTCCAGAAATATAATCAGTGATGTAGTCTACAGAATCCATCAGATATTAACAAACTCTTTCCTGTAACAAGAACAGAAAGAAACTTAAACCTTAGGTCCTAATGCATAACAAGCCATGCAATATCATACATAGAAATGTCAACAACAAAAACAAGGCTGTTTCTTATCTCTCAGTGTAAACCAATATAATCTTGGCAATGTGTAGTTCAATAAAAACTGTTCGACAGGAAGCCAGAACAATTTTGTCCAGCTCCATAGCAGTCTGTTGTTCTGAACAATCCAACGAGAAAATTGAGAGTCACTATAGCAATGATTTTCAAAATGTGTTCTAGTGGAGGATCTTGGCTTCCAGGCAGAAAGAAGTCAACTTTTAATTCTTAGAGGCCTGCAGGAAGTTTGCTGGAAAATAATTTTTAATTAAAAACAATAGTAAGTCTTTAAAATTTTATTTTAGTGTAATTGGTGGTCTGTTTTTTCTTTATTCTTTCATAAATACTAATTCTCTAAGTTGAGTTTTTGGTATTCATTAAGAACATATTAAGCATAGATCACTAGAAAATCTGGCTCAATTAAAACTATGGAAATTGCTGGCTAAGCACATAATGCGTGCTTACAGAGCCAGAAAAGCTGGGTATAGCATTGACATTCTCTTGCAAAGGTTGAACAGCCTAACAAAGGCACACATCTGATTAGAAATCCACCCGTGCAAAGTTTGGGATGGGAGAGCATCCAGAGGCAAAGCCAAGATTGTCCTCAAATATTGTTGTGGTCCACACTAATATTCAGATAGAAAGATTGTCAGAGCTCTACAGTGTTGACTGAGTCATAGTGTAACATTATGACCACCAAAAGGCAACATTTCAGGGAAGAAGCTTTGTATACATTTGACTGTATGCTCAAGGGCCTACCAGATTTCAGGAAATGTATCAATTGGCCTTATCATTTCAAACAATTAAATGAAGCTGGAATAAAGAAGTGTGATTATGAGAGTGGCAAGATCATAGTTAGAGAAGTCAAGAGTTTCAGAAGCACCTAGAGAACCAACCATTCACTCAAGAACAAGGAAGGTTCAGATGATAAAACAGCTAAATTTTTATAATGGGCTGAACAGCAGCTCCACATACCAATGCTGAGCTTTGAGGAGCTAAGCTGCTAGGATGCAGCCTGGGAAAAGCCTTGTGCAATGCCGCCCTAGAAAAACTAAAACCAAAACTGGACAAATGATCTTTGTCTTTTCACAGCTCAAAGCCTATAAAAGACTATACCTAAGACCATCAGAAAAACAAATAAGTGGGTGTGTTTAATTAGTATAGTTATAGTATAGTTCTCCTTCTAAGAGTTTGTTCTTAGAAAATATGTCCCATCAGCCCATGTTCTGACATCTAGATCTGTTCCTAGTAAAATTAGGCAGATAGGAAGACAAAAAGCATTGAGGTTAAGTGAGGAGAAAGGTTTACAGAATTCCTTTCCTAGAAACAAATATTCCCTGAGATGCTGTTTGTATATGATTAACTAGGAACACAGATATTCCACTCAAGTGAGATCAACTGAATATAGTACTAGAGAAGTCCCATTGAAAACTTTCTGTCACTTTCTCTTTCTTACTGTATATCTTCTTGGGACTAGTAAGATACATATAGATGTCTTCTCCAACTGTTATGAATGACTCTTAATTATTTCCCCTGAAAGAGTCTCCAAAGAGTCAAGGCACAGTATTCTTTTATTTCCTTTCTTTTTATGTTGACTTTGATCTTTATAAGATCTAAGGGGCACGGGGAGGTCCAAGCTTTAGAAATAAAGCGGTATGTCAGCAGTTCCTGAAGAGAGCTCATGAGAGCTGTCTAACGCTAGCAGAGTGGGAATCAGACTTCACCACGGCTACCAGGGCCTCAGAGTCACTTACAGAGCTTTGGTTTTCTCCTTTGTAAAATAGGGAGGGCATTGACTTTACATCTATGATTTGTTACATCTCTCCAGCCATATTGATTCAACTGAGCCACATTCTCTATTGGACCGTCTTCCCATGTCCCCAAGTACTTAGGCAGTGCTCGGAGAAAGCCTGAGTCCCACAACAAACAGAATCGCAGTTTGTTCTTTCTTTTCCATTGCTGGTCAAGAACATTTCCAGTAAAGTGGAGATGGTACATGATTACAGAGGGTGAAGTTCTGCAGTTCTGGAGGCTGGAAGTCCTAGATCAGAGTGTTAGTACAGTTAGCTTCTGGTGAGGGTCCTCTTCTGGGTTGTAGACTTCCAACTTCTCTTTGATTCCTCATGTAACAGAAGGCTGAGTTGTTCCTATTCTAATTGTGATGCTGTAGTGCCTACTTTTTTTATAACATTCAGCTAAGTTCACAAAACATAATTTTATAATGACCATTAAATCAGAGTTGAGCCCATATGCTACAGTGCCAGCAATATAATGCAGAAAAAAATGTTTACATTCTTTAATAAGGTATCTGTACAAATGCTCTCCAGTTATTAAGTTTATTTCTATTCTACAGAGAATTTTAAATCTCCCCAAAATTTTCAGCCTAAAAAATTTAAAATGTCCTCAAAAATAGATTTTTTTCTGCCACTGGAACACCTGAAGCTCCTTTATCGTATTTCGACTCCAAGTTTTTAATGTAACTGTTCCATTTCCCAAAGCTAACAAAAGTCAGTCATTTTTATAAATTGTTGCTTCAGCAACATCAAGTTCAGTTCTAAATGGGAGCATTTTAAATTTTAATATGGGAATCTTTTCACGGCATCAATATGATGCAGTAATAAGCTGTTTTCTAACTATTTCAGTGAGAACGGGTTTGAGAATCCAACAGATTTCTATTGGTTCAAGGAAAGATAATCTCCTATCAAAGGACCAGTCAATTAAAAGTCCTTGCAAGGGAGTCTTCTGACCATACGTTAGGGTTACATTAGGCTGCAGCATAACATCATGAGACAGTCATTATGTCCATTATTGTTGTAGGATTTTTCCACTCAACTTCTGGTGCCTAACTTGTGATTCTAAATTGCTCCAATGGTTACAAGTTGTTTATTTCAAGTAGAGTTTATGGACTTGGGACAAACACTGAACTTAGTAGGTTGCTAATTAATTAAAGCTAATTGCTTACCTCTAACTATTCAGGTGATTGTAAATAAATTTTCTTTTATTGTTGCTAATACACTATTCGGATAATTATCTATACATATGTTCAATGTATTTCCTATTTTATTTATTTATTTATTTATTTATTTATTTATTTATTGAGACGGAGTTTCGCTCTTGTTACCCAGGCTGGAGTGCAATGGCGCGATCTTGGCTCACCGCAACCTCCGCCTCCTGGGTTCAAGCAGTTCTCCTGCCTCAGCCTCCTGAGTAGCTGGGACTACAGGCACGCGCCACTGTGCCCAGCTAATTTTTTGTTTCCTATTTATAGCATGGGAGCTGAATTTCCTGCATTCAAACTGCTGCTCTTTACTTGATCTTAACCAAACCACTCTTCACTTGATCTTGGCCAAAAGGCTCAGAGGTGTTCTCTCCAAACTACTCTTGTCAGAATCTGCCTGGGTGAGGCTTTCTGATATATATCTCCTGGCTCCTTCTCTCCTCTAGACACCAGTATAGTTTGTTCTTGAGGTCTAGGCCCAAAGGTCTCAACTGTTCTGTATTTTGTTATTTAATATCCACAAGGCTTCATTGCTAAATCCTCTACTTGTTTGCTACCACCGTTTTTTGTTGTTGTTTGCTTGTTTGTTTGTTTTTGAGGAATCTCACTCTGCCCAGGCTAGAGTGCAGTGGGGTGATCTCGGCTCACTGCAACCTCCGCCTCCCAGGTTCAGGCAATCTTCCCACCTCAGCCGCCTGAGTAGCTGGGATTACAGGCATGCACCACCACATTTGGCTAATTTTTTTTTAATTGTTATTTTTACTAGAGACAGCGGTTTCACTATGTTGGACTGGCTAGTCTCAAACTCCTGACCTCAAATTATCTGCCCACCTCAGCCTTCCAAACTGCTGGGATTACAGAGGTGAGCCACCACACCCAGCCCCCGGCTATTTTTTTTACCTTCTTTTTACTCTCTCAATGTATAGTTTTTTCCTCTCTAATTATTTCTGATAGGAATGTTTCATAATCTACAAATAACAGTGGTTCTGTTATGGTTTGGCTATTTGACATCTTCATACCTCATGTTGAATTTTGATCCCCAGTGTTGGAGGTGTTTGGTTCATGGAGGTGAATCCCTCCTGAATGGTAGTGAGTTCTTGCTATCCTAGTTCCCTCGAGAGCTGGTGGTTAAAATAGAGCTTGGCACTCCTGTCTCTCTTGCTTCCTGTCATGCCAGGGAAGCAGCCTGGGACTTTCATCAAATGCCCAATCTTCTAGCCAGCAGAATTCTAAGCCAAATAGACCTCTGACCCTTATAAATTACCCAGTTGCAAGTATTTCTTTATGGCAACACTAAATGGACTAAGACAAATAGCATTAAAAAAAGTGATGCATAAGTAAATCCACACATAATATTATATCATTGGCAAAGCCTTACTGTAAAATGCAGTGATAATACAGAATAATCAAGGACCAGCATGCATGGTTTACACAATAAGTGCTGTCAAAGCAAACAAGCTGTATATGGTGATACATGCCTGAAGTCTCAGCTATTCCAGAGGCAGAAGTGGGAGGATGAATTGAGCCCAGGAGTTCTAGACTGCAATGAGCTATGATGGAGCTCACTTCAGCCTGGGTGACAGAGAGAGAGACCCTGTGTCTAAAGCACAAACAAAAAAATTTTCCAAAGATAAAGAAAAGACATACATGTTGGGAGACTAGATGTCATTAACATTATTTTTTCATGGCCTTTGCAGCAACATGGATGAAGCTGGAGGCCATAATGCTAAGCAAATTAACACATGAAAAGAAAACAAAATATCACACGTTCTCGCTTGTGTGAGCTAAACATTGAGTATACATGGTGTGTGAGCCAGGGTTCTCTAGAGGGACAGAACTAATATGATATATACCTATATATATAGATATATAAGGGAGTTTATTAAGTATTAACTTACACAATCACAAGGTCTCACAATAGACTGTCTGCAAGCTGAGGAGAAAGGAGAGCCAGTCTGAGTCCCAAAACTGAAGGACTTGGAGTCCGATGTTCAACGGCAGGAAGCATCCAGCACGGGAGAAAGATGTAGACTGGGAGGCTAGGCCAGTCCTGCCTTTCACATTTTTCTGCCTGCTTTATATTATCTGGCAGCTGGTTAGATGGTGCCCACCAGGTTAGGGGTGGGTTGGCCTTCCCCAGCCCACGACTCAAATGCCAGTCCCCTTTGACGACAGCCTCACAGACACATCCAGGATGATTACTTTGGAACCTTCGATCCCATGAAGTTGACACTCAGTATTAACCATCACATCTGAACATGAAGAAGGGAACGATAGACATTGGGGTCTATTTGAGGGTAGAGACTGAGAGGATGGTGAGGATTGGAAACTACCTATTGGGTATCAGGCAGATTTCCTGGGTAACACAATTATTTGCAGCAAATCCCTGAGACATGCAATTTACCACTGTAACAACACTGCGCAGGTAGCCCTTGAACCTAAAATAAAAGTTGGAAATAATAATAATAATAAATGTTTTCACATGTGGGAAAAAAATCTATTACTTTTTGTAAAAAGTCAATTTTCATTTGATTAAACTTCAATAACCTTAAAGCAGACCCACATGTACGTTAATTTATGCATTATGCCGTAACAGTATTGCTGATTTAGTTCTCTTTCTCATCTTTAAGTTAATATGTTAATTGATTTTAAATATATAAAGATGAAATATTATTAACTATCAAGAATCTGATTTACAGAGGACTCACAACAGATTAACCTAAAACTCTCATTAATCTTAATAAAAGAGAACTATAATGTACTTCCCCCCAGGAAAGAAATAATGTTTAATAGAAATGTGTTCAAAGTGTTTCGTATACTCGTGAGCCAAATATGCATGGAGGGAAGCTGACAGAGAGATCTTTAAGGAACCAGAGACTTGCCTTTTTAAAAACTGTAGATCTGAGAATAACAATCAGATAAAATATAACCTAAAAGTTCCAAGAAGCACTGATTTCATGCCTTAATGAGATGATTGTAAGCCAGATATTTTTTAAACTTCTCAAAGATTTTCAAATTGCCAACTGTGGAATATGTCTAGGAACCATTGCAACTACTTTAAAAACATTTTTAAATAAATAACAGATTTGGAAATTGTATTATCTATGTTATTTACAATTATATGTGAATAAAGGAAAATAATCATGTTGACTTCAGTATATCTGTACAAACTTGAAAAGGAACAGCACACTCCCACACCTACTGTGCCTCTGTCTTTATGTAAGAGAAATAATTACAAATTTTTCTTCCATCAGTACAGAACTTCCAGGGAATGTTCTAGCAGTTGGGCTGCCCCTCAGTGTAAGTTCCGCAAATCATTTGCCTCAAATCTGACTTTAGCAGCTTCCCTAGGCAAATTCAGCTGATATATTTCATCATGTAATATGTATAGTGTGTGCATATATATGTATATTCCATGTCTATCCTCATTTATCATCTCTATATCACTTTTGTTTTGTAGTGTAAGAATGTGATAACATTTCCACGTTAATCTTCACTTAAATAGAGTTCTTTAGGCTTTTGCTGAATAAACCAATGTTCTCACTGCTTTTGTGTTTGGCAGTTGTAAATATTTTATAAAACATAATGTAGCTCAGCCGCTTTTGATTTTAAAGGAGTAGCAGTTAGGACTGTTAGTTCAGCATATGTCATTAACATTTTCATATCTTGGAACTGGAAGCCATTAATTAAGTATAAAGGTCCACATAGCTTAGGGAAGCATAGAGAAAACTGAGTTCACCATATCTGTAGTTTTAAATATTGAAGGCATAGTGCCACCTGGCGGGAGAAGGGAATTTAGAGGAGAGATAGGAAGCACAGTGTCCCCACAGATCACAGAAGGACACTGGGGAAAAGACAAGCTCGTATACACAAAGCAGAGAGAAAGTGTTCCTCCTTTATTATTATTTTTTTTCAGCTTTTATTTTAGAATCGGGGGTGAGTGTGCAGTTTTGTTACAAAGGTATATTGTCTGTTGCTGAGGTTTAGAGTACAAATGAATGTATCACCCAGGCAGTGAGCATAGTATCCAAGTTAGTTTATCAACTCTCACCCCTCCCGTTCCTCCCCCTCCTTATATTTCCAAGTGTCTGTTGTTTCCATTTTTAAGTCCGTAGATACCCAATGTTTAGCCCTCAAATTTCAGTTTTGAATAAGGACACAGTGCTCAGGGGAGAGTTAAGGACTTGCTCTGGGACTGTAGCAAGCCAGGTTCTCACAAAGGTATCTCAGAAAGGAGAAACGGTTGATCTTCTCCGTCTACATCTGTTGTCTCACTCATTCACTTTTCATTCATTCCTTCATCCCTCTGTTTATTTAACATCTATCTGCAGGGCACCATCCTAAGTGCTGAGGATACTTCTATGAATAAAGCAGACAACATCCTTGGCATCATGAAACGTACATTCTGGTGAAAGGACATAGAATATAAACCAATGTGTCAAGTGATATGTTAAATGCTCTGGAGAAATAACTAAGCAGAGTATGACACTTGAGGGAAGGGTAGAGACAAACGTGGCCAGGGAAGACCTCTCTAACTTTGTGACATTCAAGCAGCTAACTGGGTCAAATGTGAGGGAAATCCATGAAGATACCTGAGAGAAGAGCATCTCAAGCAGGAAGAAGGAAAATGTGCCACAGCTCTGAGAAAGGTGCCTGGATTTCCAAGGAACAGGTGACTATGGTAGGGCAGAATGAGCAAGAGGAAGACTCGTATTAGGAGAGGTCGAAGTATGGGGCAGGACAGAGTAGGTACCGCAGTTTGCACATTGTTTACCCATCCCAGAGACAATGTCTCCAAGGGCGCATATGTAGACCCCCCACAGAAGAGAGTACTTACTACTTTTGACTGAAGGTGGGCAAGAGAAATCTGCCTCACTTATACCTTAAGTAAATATTCATGAGTGCCTATTATTTGCTATTCTTTGTGCAGAATGTTGAAAACATACAGATAAATATGATAGTCTCAATTATGTCAACCCAATGGGGATAAGTGAAATAACTAGAATAAACTTCCACAAATACCACACAAATATTATGGACTATATATTTATGGGGCCATAACATAATAAGTTTAGGTATAATTCATGACAGTCTTCTGAAAAAGATGAGACTGAGATGTATCTTAAAGACTGAGGTGTGCCGGGCATGGTGGCTCATGCCTGCAATCCCAGAACTTTGGGAGGCAGAGATTGGCTGATTGCTTGAGTTCAGGAGTTTGAGACCAGCCTGGATGGTGAAACCCTGTCTCTACTAATACAAAAATTAGCAAGGCATGGTGGCAGGTGTGTGTAATCCCTTCTACTCGGGAGGCTGAGGCATGAGAATCACTTGAACCTGGGAGGCGGTGGTTGCAGTCAGCTGAGATCGTGCCGCTGCACTCCAGCCTGGGCAACAGAGCAAGACTTTGTCTCAAAAAAAACAAAACTAAACAAACAAACAAACAAGCAGACCGAGATATATCTTAAAGACAGAAAGAAAAATAGAAACATACTACTCTGAGAAGAGGGAACATTATATTCCATGATGTGAACATTTACGTTTGATAGTGTGCCAGGTGTTGTTCCGTGTGCTTCAACATGTTAAGTTACTTCTCAACAGGTTAAGTTACTTCATCTTCACAACGACCTTACAACCATTACTAGTTGCATTTTATATATGAAGAAACTGAGGCTCCGAGATATTAAGGAATTAACCTAAGCAGATGGAATTATTGTCATGGAACAGGGATTTGCACACTGGCAGCTTGGCTCTGGGATTTCTGTTATAACCCATATGTAATTTTACCTTAGCAATACACTCTGAGATACAACAGATGACATGTTTCTAAGAAAGGCAAGAAGCGTACTTGAATAAAGAAAAAAACATGGAATAGAATGCAGATAGGAACAAGCAAAGATAGACAAATGACAAACTTATAAACCTATTTTCAATAAATATCCAGTGATCCTGGGAGTTCTGATGGGCATCAACATGGCCTACTTTAATACGGCACTCAAATTCTCACGGTGATTTGTGTGCAGCCAAGCCCATACTACAATTAGAAGGTACCTAGTTGCATCCTTTCAAGAGGCCAGTAGAGAGAAGGCTGGAGGTGGTGCCCTTAGTTCTCCTGCCTATTTGACAGGGAAGAGATTCAGAGCTGCCTGCATGCTACAGCAGGAGCCAAGTAAATGGTAACAGTGGCCTTCAGTCAAGAGAAGGTAGAGTCCAGGCAAGAAAAATATGGAGGTCAGGACCAATATGAGGAGCCAAGCACGGGATCACAGACACCAGTGCTGGAGGCAAGGACATGTGAGTCCTAGGAGAGCAGCACCACGTGCCGTAAGAACAGAGACCAACAGAAAAGCCCGTGTGAGAGATACATCTTAGTAGTAACAGAAATGATGACACAGACACCTCACAGCAGCCACCACAATGCTTCCCAACGTTTTCTCCTCCAGAAAGGGGAAAGGAAAGCCCTTGGGAAGAAAGTCCTGAGTTACTCACAGATATGTGAAAAACGGTTTTAAGTAGAAAAAGATGTATTTAATGTAAGTGACCAGATGGCCTTTTCTGCCACCTGTGCAAAATTTAACTCGTGAGAATGTTAAATTTCTTAGTTAAACACTCTAGTTGCCGTGTAAATTTTAGGTTGATTTCTTATCTATGGTATCTTTTTATCAGCAGCAATAGCCAGAAAATTGTTCTATAATATCACTGAGAATAGGCAATGCTCAAGTAAATATTTTATAATAAAATTATACATTGAGAGTTGTGTGTGTGTGTGTGTGTGTGTGTGTGTGTGTGGTAAAACTTCAGCAAGGTAACATGTTATTGTGCTTCTAAATAAATTCTGTTTAGAACCAAGACATTATTTTTTTTAGTTTGGTTTGAACAAGTTGTCAAACTTGAATCTGATTTTTGAAACCACGTTACCATTTACTGGAAAAACACGAAATGATTAAGAACCTGTGGTCTAGGAGCAGACTCTGTGTGTCCTCTATTCTGGAATCCTCCAAAAATTCCAGCACCTCCATTCTTCTATATATGTGACTTTGGTGAAGCTAATTTCGCTTTGTTTCAGTTTCCTCATTTTTAAAATAGAAATAATAACACCTACCTTAGACATTCTTAAATTGATTCGATATATTAATATTATAAAAGGGTTTGCAGTTGTGCCTGGCATATGTTAAACTCTATGTTAAATTGCAGCTATTATTAATATATCTTTAAGGATATCTTATTCAAGAGATCTTTTTAAAACATAAACAGACTAGAGTCTTGAATAACAAGCATAATCACTAATGATCAGTATTATCCACTTAAATCAGCTCTATGTCACAACAGTGATATGTCAGCGCTATGTCACAACAGTGATATGTCAGCTCTATGTCACAACAGTGATATGTCAGCTCTGTCACAACAGTGATATGTCAGCTCTATGTCACAACAGTGATATGTCAGCTCTATGTCACAACAGTGATATGTCAGCTCTGTCACAACAGTGATATGTCAGCTCTGTCACAACAGTGATATGTCAGCTCTATGTCACAACAGTGATATGTCAGCTCTATGTAACAATCAGCTCTATGTCACAACAGTGATATGTCAGCTCTATGTAACAACAATGATATGTGAGCTCTATGTAACAATCAGCTCTATGTCACAACAGTGATATGTCAGCTCTGTCACAACAGTGATATGTCAGCTCTATGTCACAACAGTGATATGTCAGCTCTATGTAACAATCAGCTCTATGTCACAACAGTGATATGTCAGCTCTATGTCACAACAGTGATATGTCAGCTCTATGTCACAACAGTGATATGTCAGCTCTATGTAACAATCAGCTCTATGTAACAACAGTGATATGTCAGCTCTATATAACAACAGTGATATGTCAATGGTGAAATTTATAAGCCTCTAAACATGATTTACTATTCTTCATTTTTATGTTGCTGCTTTTCCAATGCCTGGAATAGCTGAGGTGTCATGTTGCTAACTTATTCTGATATTTACACAAACAATCCCCAATAAGGAATGTACTAATGCGTCACCCTATCTTTAAATGTATTTTATATCTCCGATAGCTACACCAAAAATTTGCATTTCAAGTTTTCACCTTACAAGCTTTCTCAATGAGAATGCAAGACAAGATTAAAAGAGAAATCATTGAGAATATGATTTCTAAATAGAAAATGGGGGCTTATGAATGATTGTCATATACTATCATATTCATAAAGAGTATCACTGACTAATATAATTACCTTAGAGCTTATTTCTGACTAAGTCCATCCCTTGATAGAACTCAGGATAAAACAAATGTATTTGAATAGTTTGTGCTTGTTGAATTATGGGTTTGTTTGTTTCTTGTGCTGTCCATGCTTTTCTATGTCATATCATGTAAAGAGCCTGGCGTTTGGAGTCAGGCAACCTGGAAGTGAGTTCCAGCTCTGACCACTGATTATGATGTTGTAAGGGGGGAAAAAAAATCACCTCTGGTAGCCACCGTTGTTTTTTTGTTGTTGTTGTTGTTTTGTGTTTTGTTTTGTTTTGTTTTGTTTTTTTGAGACAGAGTTTCGCTCTTGTTACCCAGGCTGGAGTGCAATGGCGCGATCTTGGCTCACTGCAACCTCCGCCTCCTGGGTTCAGGCAATTCTCCTGCCTCAGCCTCCTGAGTAGCTAGGATTACAGGCACGCGCCACCGTGCCCAGCAAATTTTTGTATTTTTAGTAGAGACGGGGTTTCACCATGTTGACCAGGATGGATGGTCTCGATCTCTTGACCTTGTGATCCACCCACCTCGGCCTCCCAAAGTGCTGGGATTACAGGCGTGAGCCACGGCGCCTGACCCTGGTAGCTACCTTTGAATCTAAAAGTTACAATAAAATTTCACACTATATAATACCTAAGATCATCGCTTAGAGTGAGAAAAACTTGAGTTTTCATCCCAGCTATGTTTCATCCCAGCTATGTGACATTGGCCAAATACTCAACCTGTCAATGCTTTAATTTATTCATTTGTAAAGTGCGAATAATAATAATGTATAATTATATAATAACAATTTAAAATTAAAGGATAATTGTGAGACTTGAAGACTTGAATGCAACACTGCATATAAAATTCTTAGCACATTTTCGGGCAGACTAAAATATTTTAAAAAGTTAACTCTTGTTTTGGATTACATTCTGGCTGCCCTAAGGGATAGCACTGCATGCTATGGCCACTCAAAAACAGTACAGCGAACGCTAATTTAGCATTGATGTGATTTCAACAGCATTCCAACAGTATCACGTAGGTACACACAACACACGCGCTATATTCACCAACCATCAAGATAAAGCTGTAAAGCTAAAAATTATATTTACAAGAAATACAGTGGCTCATTAATTCTTGACTTAGAAAATGTCCTACTGCATTACTTAAAAATAAAAATAAAAGCACAAAAGCAAGTTTACAAGGATTTTAAGTAAGGCAACCTCCATGTCAATTTATCTTAAAATAAGGTGGGTGGCAGCAGCTGCTCACATATCTATAGTATAGAAATCCTATTTCCTTTAACCACAGAGGCTTTCCCCTAACGCTCTCTACTCAGAAAAGCCCCTCCACTGGTCATCCTAAAAGACCAGCCATGTAGAAATTAAGACCTTAGAAATGATTGGTCAATTTTTTTTTTTTTTTTTTTGAGTCGAAGGCTTGCTCTGTTGCCCAGGCTGGAGTGCAGCGGGTGATCTTGGCTCACTGCAGCCTACACCTCCTGGGTTCAAGCAATTCTCCTGCCTCAGCCTCCCGAGTAGCTGGGCTTACAGGTGCCCACCACTATGCCCAGCTAATTTTTGTATTTTTAGTAGAAATGGGGTTTCACCATATTCGCCAGGCTGGTCTAGAACTCCTGACCTCATAATCTGCCCACGTCAGCCTCCCAAAGTGCTGGGATTACAGGCATGAGCCACCATGCCCGGCACACCTCAGTCTTTAAGATACAGCTTAGTCTCATCTTTTTCAGAAGACTGTCATGAATTATACCTAAACTTATTAGGTTATGGCCCCACAAGTGCTGGGATTACAGGCATGAGCCACCGCACCTGGCAAGGTCAATCTTATCTTAATATTCATGTAGTACTCATCTTCCATTTCTCAGTCTCAGTTAACTTTCATTATTCATAGCCTTGCTTACCTACTTGATATTCTCAAAACTACATGTACTTTGGACTCCCCCCCAGAATATTGTCCCCTCTTCACTGCCCACCAATCATCACATGCCCATCTGACTCATGACCTCCTATATATAATCAAACTTTTGCTTAAATTTCACCTCTTCCTGCGTTCCTTGGTTTCCACACGTGAAATTAAGAACGCAATCACCTGTCTTTAATGCTACCCATAAAGCTCAGCTGTATTTCTTCTTCAGTTTTGTTTTGTGTTTCTGCCTGTCTTCGTTCCCTCACCAGACTATAAACTAGGGAACTGGGGTGCTTGCCTATTCATTTTTCTGTTTATGTTTGTTCGGTTGTCTATTTTTTTCTTCAAAGTATGTAAACTACTTCATCAACATCATTAAAGTTGAATTTTCTCCCACGTGAGTTTTACTACACAGTCATGTGTGGCATAATGATGCTTTGGTCAGGGAACCATGGGCCAGGTGTTGTGGCTCATGCCTGTAATCCGAGAACTTTGGGAGGCCAAGGTAGGCGGATCACAAGGTCAGGAGATCGGAGGCATCCTGGCCAACATGGTGAAACCTCGTCTTTACTAAAAATACAAAAATTAGCTGGACACTGTGGTGCACTCCTGTAGTCCCAGCTATTCGGGAGGCTGAGGCAGGAGAATTGCTTGAACCTGGGAGTCAGCGGTTGCAGTAAGCTAAGATCGTGCTACTGCACTCCAGCCTGGTGACAGAGTCAGACTCTGTTTCAACAACAAAAAAGAAGCACATGTATGACAGTGGACCCATAAGACTGAAAAATTCCTATCACTTAGTGATGTAGTAGCTATCCTAATATAGTGGCATAATACATTACTCATGTGTTTGTGGTGATGTGGTATAAAAGTATAGCACATACAATGATGTACAGTACATAATATTTGATAATGCTAACAAGTGACTATGTGATTGGTTTATGTATTTACTGTTTTATGCTTTTTAATCATTATTTTAGCATGTACTCCTTCTAATTATAAAAAAGCATCAAACAGCCTCAGGTGGGTCTTTCAGGAGGTCTCCAGAAGAAGGCCTTGTCATCGTAGGAGATGACAGCTCCATGAATGTCACTGCCCCTGCAGACCTCCAATGAGACAAGATGTGGAGGTAGAAGACAGAGATATTGATGACCCCACCCTGTGTAGACCTAGGCTAATGTGTGCATTTGCGTTTTAGTGTTTAATAAGAAAAATGTAAAAAGTGAAAAATAATAAAGGTTTAAAAATAGAAGAAAGCCTATAGGACAAGAATATAAAGAAAGAATTTTTGTACAACTGTATGTTTTTGTATTTTAAGCTAGTGTTATTACAGGAAAGTTTAAACGGTTTTTAAAAATTCAAAAGCTTATAAGGTTAAAATGTTACAGTAAGCTAAAGCTAATTTATTTTTGGAGAAAGGAAAGTATTTTTATATTGACTACATTTCGTGTAGCCCAGGTGAACAGTGTTTATAGAGTCTAAAGTAGTGTACAGTAATGGCCTAGGCCTTCACACTCACTCACTGTCTCAGCTAGAGCAACTCCCACTCTCCTGTAAGCTCCATTCATAGTAAGTGCCCTACACAGGTGTGCCATTTTTTACCTTTGATATTTTAACTCTACCTTTCCTATGTTTAGATATACAAATTCTTACATTGTATTACAATTTCCTATGGTGTTCAGTATGGTAACATGCTGTACCGTAGGTTTGTAGCCTAAAAGCAATAGTCCATTCCATATAGCCTAGATGTGTAGTAGGCTATACCACCTAGGTTTGTGTACTGTATGATGTTCTCATAATGACAAGATCCCCTAGTGATGCATTTCTGAAAATGTGTTCTCATCATTAATATAGTCACATACTTGTATATTTTAAAAAAAAGCCAAACTGGGCCGGGCGCGGTGGCTCAAGCCTGTAATCCCAGCACTTTGGGAGGCCGAGGCGGGTGGATCACGAGGTCAAGAGATGGAGACCATCCTGGTCAACATGGTGAAACCCCGTCTCTACTAAAAATACAAAAATTAGCTGGGCCTGGTGGCGCATGCCTGTAATCCCGGCTACTCAGGAGGCTGAGGCAGGAGAATTGCCTGAACCCAGGAGGCGGAGGTTGCGGTGAGCCGAGATCACGCCATTGCACTCCAGCCTGGGTAACAAGAGCGAAACTCCGTCTCAAAAAAAAAAAAAAAAAAAAAAAAGCCAAACTGGAAAAATACAAACGATATCACATACTTAATTATTGTTTCTCTCTATGACATTTAAAAAAAAATAAATAATTGGATTCTTCTTTAAGTATAAAATAAGAATAGCAGAGTATAAAAGTGTGTGTTTTACGTACACCTAAAGAAACGGAATTTGAAGTAGGGTTTTCCTGGAACATTCTGTGCAGAGACCTGCTATCCATAACCAGCACTTATTCCCAACTTCAAAGTAAGCCCCCTTCCCCTTCAGCTGGAAGGTAGCAACATGAAGCAAGCTCAGCTTTACAGCTATTATTCATAGTTTTCAAACATGGTCATCTTAGGAAGCCGTACGTGGAGTACAAGCTGTTCAAAGGAACCAGAAGCATATGTAGGCTTAAAATATCACTCACCAAAAAGATAAAGATGCTTTGGCAAGGTTGTGTCATTTGATCATTAGTTCTTTCATAAGTGCCATTAAGTACCTCTTTGGCCAAGTGTCAAGTTTAACAAACAATGTGTAATTCAAATCTCCAACGAAATTGAGCAGGACTGTGTGCTGACTAATCAAGGTATTGGCAAAATGAGAAAGCAAAGCATTTTGGCCCGGCACTAGGCTCCGCTTGCCTATCACCAGCACAGTGATAGAATGGGGCTGGTTCAGGCCAGGGCTGCTGCATATACAGCATTCGAAAATAGGTAGGAATGAGCCTCAGTTTGCTATCTGATGTAATCATTATAATCTTTTGTCACCGAAAATTGACCCAATTTAACAGAAATTAGAATAACCATTAAAAATGAACAGATAGGGGGCCCAAAGTGGCTCCAGCCGGATGTCGTGGCGCTTGCGAAGGCGAGGCCAAGAGTTCAAGGCCAACCAACCTCAGCAACCTTACAAGCTCTCAATGATTGGCAAAAAAAAAAAAAAAAAAAAAGAACAGATAGCTAGATGGCAGTGAGGAGCTAGTAGCCTTCTGATGACCTTAATAAAACATTCCTAGAGGGAAAGAAACCACTACTGAGCATCTCCAGTATGTCAGACTCCACACTAGGCCCTTTATGTAAAGGCATCTGCTTTAATACCTACTTCACGGATGAGGAAAGTGAGGTTCAGAAAAGTGATATAAGTTTTTTTCAATATTTCATGGTGAGAAAGTATCAGAGCCAACATTTGCACTCAACAAAATTTAATTTTCATTCCATTACAGCAAACATATCTCTATTTTACTCATGGCCTCAGTATTTCTTTGTCTTAAACTCCCCCTTTTATATCTTTCTTTCTATCTTATATATATACTTATTTCTATGTCCTTTGCCCTTACACTTTCTAAAACTTTAAGAAAAATAAGCATTCTTCATTATATGTTTTCCAAGATTTTGTCCATAACCTTTAAAAAATTCAACCAGGTGCAGATAAATTCTAGATTTCTTTTTTCTGATAAATGGACACTTTCTTATATAAGAAATTCAGTTTCCAAACGAAGTAAATCAACCACGTTTCAAATGGACTCAGAAAAAATAAAAGACACTGAACTTTGTGATGCCTACTTGACTGGAAAGAGCAGTTAAAAGAAGCTCTCACCATTAGCAATCGGTGCAAATGTGTCTTTGTTATATTTTGCTTATATTTGTGCATAAAGAGTTAAAACTTCATCTTGTACCCAGACAAAATGCCAGTTGACCCTGGTTTTGTGCAGAAAGCAAATACTTCACTCAACTTTCAGACGATGTTTTTCCTAATATTATTTTTCAGACCCCAATGAGCAATAGCAACTAGAGATCAAATTGGTGACAAGGTTTAAATTTCTAGACATGTTTTCTAATTATATGTCAGTAACATGAGATTATTTTCAGATATATACCAAGACTTGAAATTTCAGACTTTTGGATTTTTAGATTAAAGATAAGCTACAAATGTTTATAATTGGACTAAGTATTTCTATTAGCCAATCAGTCTCATTACCACCTCCTCATGCCCCTCCACACACAGCACTTCATTCAAGACTTCTATGCCAGCTGTATTCTTTCTATCCAACCCCTGTTATCATCTGGCCAATGACATCATCAGTGGCAACCTATATTGCCACTGATCAAGAGACCCAGAAAGCCAGACTCTTGATATCCAAGAGTCTTCACCTCCATCCCCCATTCCACTACAGGTACCACTGATCACTACCCTAAACCAGCTGACTCACCTTCCAGAATGGCTCTTTTTCATAATTCTCAAATCCAAACTAATTACGACCTGCTATAATCATGACTATCTCACTCAATTATTCACACTACTCCAATTATTCCACCACTTTAATGCCTCTGATTTTGCTATCTCCAAACCTAAGAGTCTGTACTTCTTTACTTTCTTTTTTTTAAAAATTTTACTTTAAATTCTGGGATACAAGTGCAGAACATGCAGGTTTGTTACATAGGTATACATGTGCCATGGTGGTTTGCTGCACCCATCAACCTGTCATCTAGTTTTTAAGCCCTTCATGCATTATGTATTTGTCCTAATGCTCTCCCTCCCCTTGTCCCCCATCCCCCATCAGGCCCAGGTGCATGATGTTCCCCTCCCTCTGTCCATATGTTCTCATTGTTTAACTCCCACTTATGAGTGAGAACATGCAGTGTTTCGTTTTCTGTTCCTGTGTTAGTTTGCTGAGAATGATGAAGCTGGAAGCTTCATCCATGTCCATGCAAAGGACCTGAACTCATCCTTTTTTATGGCTACATTGTATTCCATGGTGTATATGTGCCACATTTTCTTTATCCAGTCTATCATTCATTGATGGGTAATTTGGGTTAGTTCTAAGTCTTTGTATTGTAAATAATGCTACAATAAACATACAGGTGCATGTGTCTTTATAGAAGGATTTATAATCCTTTGGGTATATACCCAGGAATGGGATTGCTGAGTCAAATGGTGTTTCTGGTTCTACATCCTTGAGGAATCACCACACTGTCTTCCACAATGCTTGAACTAATTTACACTCCCACCAATAATGTAAAGGTGTTCCTATGTCTCCACATCCTCACCATCATCTGTTGTTTACTGACTTTTTAAGAATCGCCATTCAAACTGGCATGCGATGGTATCTTGTTGTGGTTTTGATTTGCATTTCTTTAATAACCAGTGATGATAAGCCTTTTTCTATATGTTTGTTGGTACATAAATGTCTTCCTTTGAAAAACATCTGTTCATATCTTTTGCCCACTTTTTAGTGGGGTTGTTTGGTTTTTTTCTTGCTGATTTGTTAAAGTTTCTTATAGGATGGGAGAAAAATTTTTGCAAGCTACCCATCTGACAAAGGCCCAATATCCTATCTATACTTTCTTTAATTCAAGCTGGTTTCCAGAGCAATTACTTTTTTCACTGCCTTGCCACTTTCTCCAACTATCTTGCCTTAGTCCCATTCACAGATGCTTGTGAGACCCACCCGTCCCCACAACTGCCAATCTCAAGGCTCCCGGGAACAGCCTAGAAAATAATCACACAATTATCCTCTCAGGAGAGCTTTTCTCCTTATCTATGGGGGTGGGGTGCTCATCTTAACCAGGCCTTCAATTACCATCCTCTCCTGTCCTGGGAAGTTCTCCTTTTCTCTAGAGATGTTCCCCCAACCTTGTTTAACTATCTAGAACTTACTACCTAAACATCTTCTCCTCTCCCACATTTTACTTATTTGAGAAATATTTATTGAACACCTACTATTTGCCAGATCCTAATCTAAGCACACGGCCTCAAATCCTAATTGCAAAGAAAAGGAAACTCATTACATAGAAAATTCTTCACATTTTTGGCCATGTAAGATACGACAAACTACCCATCTTTTCTTTGTTTCTCCTAGAGGAAAGGATTCCCACCCCCACCCTACTGAAACCGCTTCTGTCTTTCCACTGGTGCTTGGCTTTGCAGTTTCTTCCAGCCTGCTGTCCTTTACCCTCAACCCCTTGCTTTCTACTGGTTCAATTTAACAAGCATGAAAACATCCTCAATTTCTCTCAGTATAAACAAATAAACCTCTCTGACTGTGACTTCCATTCCAGTGACTATCTTTTCTTTTTAATCCACTTTCTCATCTCCCGTTGACTTCTCAGTCTCTTATGCTTCCCTTCCCACCATTATATTATTTCATTATTGACCAAGATTTCCAGGGACCTCTTGATGCTTTAGCCAATAGACTAAATAAATAAATAGATGCTCCTTAGTTTACCTTGCCCTTCTGAAACGTGTGACGCTCTTGACCATTCTCTCTCCCTCGACGTCAGAGACACATACTTTGGTTTCCTTCTTATTCTCTTAGCTATCTTCTTGGTGGGTTCCTTTTTCTCTCTTCCTTTTGCCTTCAGGTTTAAGTCCACATCCACTAGCCTAGCAAACTAGTCCTTCGAGTTTCACCTTTTCCTTTCCCCAGGGGCTCCTGATATCTTCATCATAAGACAGTAAGTTTCACTTTTCCTTCTCCCCAGCACCTTCCCTTTCCACTTCTGTCTGGAAATGTCTATTCACTCACAGACACTGCCTTCTCTCAACCTCCTCCTCATCCAGTTACTGATCATACTGCATTGAAATTGCCTGTGTCCCCACTGGACAGTGAACTTCTTAAAAGCAAGAGTTAGGCCAGGTGTGGTGACTCATGTCTGTAATCCCAGCACTTTGGGAGGCCAAGGTGGGTGGATCACGAGGTCAAGAGATCGAGACCATCCTGGTCAACATGGTGAAACCCCGTCTCTACTGAAAAATACAAAAAATTAGCTGGGCATGGTGGCGCGTGCCTGTAATCCCAGCTACCCAGGAGGCTGAGGCAGGAGAATTGCTTGAACCCAGGAGGCGGAGGTTGCATGAGTCGGGATCACACCATTGCACTCTGGCCTGGGTAACAAGAGCGAAACTCTGTCTCAAAAAAAAAAAAAGCAAGAGTTATGAGGCATATACCATTTCGTCTTCAGCATAGGCTCTGACAAATAGACATCCAATTATTTTGAATTTATTTAATTTATTAATTCTGGGCATTTATATCTTTCCCCTGTACATAACTCTGACTTTCCTTGATACTACAAGTTCCCATAGCATTTCTCAAAGATGTAGGTTACATATTTGATGCTCAGTTATTAAATAATTTCTCTCTTGGGTTTGCTGTTGTAGGTACACATTATTAACTTCAAAATATTTCCATTGGTCATGACATTATGAGTCAACAACATGAAGTCAACCTACACTAGGATTTATTGTTGTCAGAATAAATTCTAGTTTCACTAAAATATTCTCTTAGGTTTAAAGAATTAAGTTACAATTAAGTCACATATAACATGCCACAAAGTCTATCATTAAAATAGTAACATACTGCTCATGAACAAACACGTCGACCAATGGAGAAAAACTAAAAATTCTCAAAATACATGTGGACACTATTGGTTTTCTATTGCTGCTCTAACAGATCACCACAAAGCTAGGGGTGATTACACCAACACAAATGTATTATCATAGAGCTCTGTACATAAAGAAGTCCAACACACACGTCACTGGACCAAATGAAGGTCTAGCCACAGCTGCATCTCCCTGGAGGCTCTATGGAAGGAAACATTTCCTTGTCCTTTCCAGCCTCTGGAGGCTGCTTATTCTTTGGCTCATGGAGGTCTTCCTCCATCTTTAAGCCAACAACACAGCATCTCTCTAACCCTTATTCCATCATTGCATTCTCTGACTATAGTTAGGAATGCTTCTCCTCTTTTAAGAATTTCTGTGACATGATTGGACACACCCAGATAATTTAGGATAGTCTTTTATTACAAATTAACACAAATCACTGGGAAAAAAAAATTGATTTCTTAATAAATAATGTTGGATCAGCTAAAGAGCCATTTGGGAAAAGCTAAATTATATTTATATCTCACACTATTCACAAGAATAAACTCCTCAGCTTAGAGCTTTACGTGTAAAAAAGTAAAATCATATATATACCTAAAAAGTGAAGAAACCTAACAAATAAATAAATTTGACTTTATTATAAAATGTGAAAGGGTAAATGACAAGTTAAAACTATATTTGCAGGGTTTTTATTTTCTGCAGTTTTAATTAGGAAAAAAAGGGGCTAATATCTCTGAGATTAAATGAGAAAAATAGCTATAATCATGTGTCCCTTAATGACAAGGGTATATTCTGAGAAATGCATATTAGGTGATTTTTTCATTGTGTGAAAATCATAGGGTATACTTGCACAAACCTGTGATATGGCCTACTTCACAGCGAGGCTGTTTGGTATAGCCTATTGCTCCTAGGCCACAAACCTGTAGGGCATGTTACTATACTGAATACTGTAGGCAATTGTAGGATGGTAAGTATTTGTGCATCTAAACAGATATTAACATAGAAAGGGTAATGTGCTTCACTGTAACTTTACATCACTAACCTCCAGGAATTTTTCAGCTCCATTATAATCTTATGAAATCACTGTCATTTATATAGTCCATCACTGACCAAAACATTGCTATGTGGCACACAACTAAATTAAAAATAGAAAAGAAAATTACAGTTTTTAGTAAGTGGGCAAAAGAAATGGACAGACAGTTAATGGAAAAATAAAAGCAAAAATCCCTGTACACATGGGGGAAAAGTATCTATCTCATTATTAGGAAACTGCAAAATACTATGATATTATCTCTCACCTGGTTAGATTCCAAATATTGAGAAACTTGACAATAGACTCAGTGATGAAGCATTAGAATTACAAACATTCAAATATATACAAAGGGAGGTACAAAATGATACAAACCCTATGGAGGGGATTTTTGTAATAGTTTAAGAAAGTTACATATACATATACCCATTAGCCTAGTCATACCATTTTGAGGAGTCTACCTTGAACTTTACAAAACCAAAACACTTATGCATAAGGTTATTTATTAAAGATCATTATGAGGGCAGTGTGGTTTGAATAAATTATCATATATACAGGAACAAAGTTGTATGCAGCCCTATGAAAGAAAAGAGTCTCTAAGAAAGACAATGGAGCATTTTTTTTTTTTTTTCTGCCAATCATTGAGAGCTTGTAAGGTTGCTGAGGTTGGTTGGCCTTGAACTCTTGGCCTCGCCTTCGCAAGCGCCACAACATCCGGCCGGAGCCACTTTGGGCCCCAACAATGGAGCATTTTTAAGAACAGATTATTAATTATATTTAGGAGGCTTCGTTTCACATGAGACTGAAAGGGAAATAAAAAATTTATATTCGTAAAACATATACATATGCCTATATATGTACATATAAAGTTTGCTTCATTTTATTAAAAGAAAAACAGGTAGCATAAATAGAAATTAATGAAAATGATTAACTGCAGGATGTAGATAGGAACCTGGTGGAGAAAATAAGGAATGAAATAAAATCTTTTTAGAGTATACCTTTGATATACTTTAAAAAGTATATTAAATATATTTTTTGATATAGTATAATTTTGACTTTTTAACTATGTAAATGATTTATATATTCAGACATTTTGATTAACTCAAAAAGAGACATAAACTCTAAAACAATGTAAATGAAAATAAATGAACCTATCTGTATATAGCATGTTGACGTTAATGCAGAGGAAACTTTTGAACATAGTACCCTGTAGATCTCTAGGGGAATATATTCTGAGGAAAACAATAATTGTGAAGAAGTCTTTTTTTCTTTTTTCTTTTTTTTGAGGCAGAGTGATAGTGGTACTATTGGTATTATGATTTTTAAAATATTATAGTTGTATTATACAATACAACTATTTACAGAATAAAGCAAATAAGTAAATATCTTAATGTTATTAGAAATCTTGATTTTCAAAAAAAAGAAATCTTGATTTTCAGTGTAAGAGAAAGAGGATACAAAGAAGTTTAGAAATAAAACTATATTGTTAAATTTTAATCAGAAATAGCAATATAAGCTCATATTTTTGAAAAGTAGATCTCTTAGCTCTATACACAGAAAGAGCCTAGAAGCAGTGGGACATCAGAAGCAGTGAGCATCCCTAGCACTCAGATTTTTGTTTGTAATTGTTATTTGCATTACTTCAAGTCTACTGTGAAGCAGACACCAACACTGGATTCCATGTGCAAGAGGTTTATTAGGAGAAGAAGCAGAAGGTAGAGTCCTCAGATGAAGGGGTAAACCTGACATCTGTGGAAGGAGAAAGGAAGGGAAGAAAGAGAGTAGGTAGAAAGTATGCCAGGCTGCTGCACAATTCTGAGAAAAGTTCAGCTGGGCCAGCTGAGAGCTCTGATGTAAAAGTCCTGCATCTTTCCAGAATGAACCTGTCTTTATAGCCTTGCCATGCTCAGTTCTAGTTGCATGCAACCGTGAGAACTGTAGGCTCTACATGACTTTGATGGTGGATACAGAAGCAGCTTCTGGTGCTGTCAGTCAATTATTCTTTCTACAGAAGGAGATCTGAATGGTCCATTTCTATGGCTATTACGCCACTCATTGAAAGAGACCAAGACTCCTTGGAGAAATAACTCATTGCAGGTCTGCACAGGGAAAGTATGAAGTAAGGCTTTTACTTAACTCTGGACTTCTTCTTTCACCATATATAAAATTAACTCAAATGGTTAAAACACTTTAATGTAAGATCTGAAACAATAAAAAACCCTAGAAGAAAATCTAGAAATACATTCTGGACATAATCTTGGCAAATAATTTATGACTAAGTCCCCAAAGACAATTTCAACAAGACAAAAATTGACAAGTGAGACCTAATTAAAGTGAAGAGCTTTTGTATAGCAAAAGAAACTATCAACAGGGTAAATATACAACCTACAGAATGTGAGAATATGTTCACAAACTATGCATTCAAAAAAGATCTAATATCCAGAATCTATAAGAAACATAATTCAACAAACAAAAATCAAATAACCCCATTAAAAAATGACCAAAGGAGAGGAACAGACACTTCTCAAAAGAAGGCATAAATGTGCCAACAAATATATAAAAAATTTTCATCATTACTAATCATTTGAGAAATGCAAATTAAAACCACATGAGACACCATCTCATATCAGCAAGAATGCCTATTATTGAAAAGGCAAAAAACAACATATGATGGAGAGGTCACAGAGAAAAGGGAACATTTATGTACTGTGGGTGAGAATGTAAATTAGCCCAGCCATTGCAGAAATCAGTGTGGAGATTTCTCAAAAGACTTAAAACAACTACCATTAGATCCAGCAATCACATTACTGAGTATGTTCCAAAGGAAAATAAATCATTCTACCAAAAAGACACACATATATTTACTGCAGCACTATTCACAGTATCAAAGACATTGAATCAACCAAGATGCCCATCAATAGTGGATTGAATAAAGAAAATGTGGTGCATAGACACCATGGAATACTATGCAGCCATAAAAAAGAATGAAATCATGTACTTTGTAGCCACATAAATGCAGCTAGAGGCCATTATCCCAAGCTAACTAAGGCAGGAACAGAAAACCTAATGCCACATGTTCTCATTTACAAGTGGAAGTTAAACATAGAATACACATGGACACCAAGATGGGAACAATAGCCACTGGGGACTGCTTGAGAGAGGAGGGTGGAGTGGGGACATGGGTTGGAAACACTCCTATGCAGTACTATGCTCACTACCTGGGTAAAGAGATCATTAGAACACCAGGCCTCAGCAACATGAAATTTGCTCATGTGACAAACTTGCACATGTACTTCTCAGCCTAAAAGTAGAAAGAAAAAACAATAGGTATGCTTTTTTTGAAAACCAAAGAAAGCATGCCAATTTACATAATATTTTCAATGTTTAAATAAAAATCTTCACTTTCTTAAATATTATGATTCTATGTGATAAATACGTAGTCTCCAAAGGTAGAAACGTGTTCTAAACCTCAGCCCAGCTGCTCTATTTCAGCTTGGTCAACTTGCCTTGCCTGCTTCACCCAGACTCTTCCCACTCAAATAAGGGCAAGGTGAGGGCCTGTGTAGAAGGATCATTACCAGGATCACCTGAAAACGTCATTCCACGGCATAACTTTGTTTGTATGTTGTTGACGTAATTGACATCGTAACTTCCAGACTACTTCAGCAATCCAAATTGTAAAAGTTGCTAGTTTACAAACCAATTGAAAAATTTAAATGTATACAGTGAAAAACAAAACAACTGATTTCAAATTGACATCACCTCTCACTGTGAAAATTGTTAAGTTTAAATCCCTAAATTAGTGAGTAATTTTGTTTTTTAGGATTTGCGAAGAAGTAGTTAAGAGTATGGACTTTGCATGCATGACAAAATGTCTATTAGATTTACAAGCTAAGCTTTTTGTCATATTTCTGGATGATTTCTTTTCTCAGGCCAATTTTGAGGCTTGAAGGGAGGAATGGCCTTTATCAAAGTCACCTTGTTTAACAGAATCTGGCAGTACCAGCTTCTCTGCAGGTGTCAAGATGAGGTCAGCTCCAAAGATAATAACATAACATGGAATTAAAACAAAATTCATTTTGGTTTATATCTCTCTCCTTTCTGAAGTCTCCTAATTATGAGCAGAGTTTTAAACAAGAAATGGTTTTAAAAACATATTTGTTTAATAAGGCCCACTAATAACCTGTGCAGAGATTTTAGGAGGGCATATGAGACATTAACTCTTGTTATGAGTTAACGGTAATTAGCAGAATAGTTCTTAAACATATTTCTGTACATATCAACAATAAATTATAAAGTTGCTTGCTAAATTGGTTAGTAAGGTTGGTGTGAACCACACCAAATAAATCATCATCTATTATTAAAGCACTGCTAAGTTTAAGGAACATATGGAGAAGTCAAAGAGGTAAAACATCTCTCTCTAAGCTTCATACTCAATCTGTCATCTATTTTCTAGACACTTGTTTATAAAACACTACACTGCATACAGCCATAAATCAGAATAGACCCTGACCCCTAGGTATTTATAGTCTTGTAAAAGGGATAAGGCCAATTACTAAGTAGCTATAAAGCTGAGATAGCTAAGGTAAATGCTTGAGATAGATACTAAAAATATATGTTATGGGAGTGTGAGGAAGTTAAGAGGAGAGAGAATTTCACATGGATGGAAGCTCAAACTCAACATGCCTCAAACCATGCTGATCTCCTCCCCGCCTCATGCATTTACTTATTGCTACCTTCAAAGAAATTATAGTGTTACATATATGCCAGACACTGGACTATGTTGATGATAGAACAATGAATAAAATACAATCCCTACACTTCAGGAACTTTCTCTCTAGTCCTCATCCCCCCTTTTCACCTATATATTTACCTATAAATTACTGAAAAGTAGAAGGAAAGAGAAAAGCGCAACTCAGGTTGGACATGAATTAGTGAAGACTCCATAGCCTGCAGTAATCAACTTCAGGTCTGAGGTTTTTTATCTGTTTGGTCCACAATGTCTCTGTCCCAATCATTATCAGTGTTATTTCACTTTTGTCTTATGGAGAGAAGTGCTATCTCAGGACGTACGAGAGAAAAGACACTAACACTAGAATTCTCACATTATCAGAACCAGTTTCCCCACTCTTATTCTGCTGTGTGTTGCTACAATCCAGCTTGGGAGCGTGAACTCTCACACTCCCACTTTATTCCTTCCAGTGAAATTAAAGCAATGCAACTCATCAAACATTTGGCAGCTTAATATCGAACCCTCACATTTCAGTGTCTCCTTTGATGTTGTAAGAGAAGCAGATGGTTCTACATGAGACAGCAAGATAGGGAGCCGCGTGTTTTCACCTTTAATTTAACTGTCTCTCAATGTGATCACCTCACCTAAATGTTAGGCTCTTTCTAAACTAGAAAGATTTTATTGTCACAAAGTAGTGTCTGAAATGAATGATTAAAAGAAGATACTCACTTTGTGTGAAGTGTACTAAATCTAAATCTTGAATCTCTATCATAAAATTATTCTGTAATAAATTAAGAGTTTCAATTAAAACATGCAAAGGACATTTTTGTTCTATTTGAAAGTATTTAAAACTTATCGGGACTATTATCCTTCAGTTCTGGGCATTATATTTTAAGAAGAAACTGATCAAATAGAAATATAACCAGAAGAAAATCACCAGGTTGGTGAAGAAATATGAAACCATATAAAATAGAAAAGCGTTGACGTAACTGGGGAAGTTTATGTTGGAGAAAATGAATATTCGGCGGTAGAGGATGATTATGTCAAAATGTCACTCAAAAAAAGAGGATTATATTTGTCTAATACTTGAACTTTACCTATTGGATTTAAAATAAACCCAGTGGATAAAAGTTCTAGGTAAGGAAACACTAGGTAATAAAGAAAAAATTTAAAGCCAAAAATTTAAATTTTGAATTTCTCTGAAAAAGGAAGGATTGCCTTAGAAGGTGACTTCCCTATTACTACAGGTTCAAAGAAGGTTTGCAGTGACCCAGTGGTCAGTTCTGTAAAATGGATTCCAACACTGGATCACTGAGGCCAGGCGGCTACTGGGCTTATTTGCAACTAGTGACTCTATTGTTATCCTAATTTTGACTATAAAGACAGAGTCCTTAGAAAAGTGAGAAAAGGCTTCCAAATAATGCATTTCACTCATAGAAATAAAAAAAATCACTATCACTACAATTATAAATGACATTCATTTTCCCACTCTCTCAAAATAGATTATTTTAACTGATTTTTCTGTCATCTTAAAGGATTAAAGTAAAATGTTAAGTAGAAAAATGGTTAGGAATACCCGGCCAGGCGCGGTGGCTCAAGCCTATAATCCCAGCACTGTGGGAGGCCGAGGCGGGTGGATCACGAGGTCAAGAGATCAAGACTATCCTGGTCAACATGGTGAAACCCCGTCTCTACTAAAAATACAAAAAATTAGCTGGGTATGGTGGCGCATGCCTGTAATCCCAGCTACTCAGGAGGCTGAGGCAGGAGAATTGCCTGAACCCAGGAGGCGGAGGTTGTCGGGAGCCGAGATCGCACCATTGCACTCCAGCCTGGGTAACAAGAGCGAAACTCTGTCTCAAAAAAAAAGAAAAGAAAAGAAAAATGGTTAGGAATAAAATAGTACACAATTATGTTTGAATTTCTTCCCAGTTTTGTCAATGCTTCATAAAACTGAACTAAAAGAGGTCCTGGAAATGAGGATTTCATCCAATGAGGTTTTACAGGGCAAGCTGAAAAAGCACATGGGAGGACAGTTGAAAAGCTTTAGGTTGATATAAGAAAAAAGAAAAGAAAACAAGTCTGAACATACACCAAACTACAAAGTAAGAAGCGGTATTGGAGAAGCAATTTTAACTTTTTTCTTATTTGTTCATAATATTTGAAATTTGTCCCAATAATTTTGTATTACTCTTTAAAGGCACATTAAAATAATTTTTTAAATGGAGCTAACAGATGACCAATGCATCTTCAGTACTCAATAAATATGAATGAGACATTATAGAAGTTCTCAAAATATATTCATATCCTTCTGAACAGAATTTTACCTTAAATATGACTTAATTTTGGAGTATACTGTAAGGATGTTAATGCAAGCTTAAAAAAATAAGAACTAACAACAAAGTTAGAATAATTATAAATTGCATGACTCCTCCTCTATCATTCTTTTCATAATTAAATCACTTCATGGATTTTTTTTAAATTTATTTCTCCCATCTCCATTTCTTGGTCAGATTTTGATTTGTTAATGACTGCTGTAGTTTAGCTATGAGGAGAGTTTTGTTTTATTTGGTCTTAGCCTCCCAGATGATGGATTAGTGGTTCTTAGACACACTGCTTTAAAACATCTTGTCAAAAATACGCATTGCTCAAACCTGCTTTTGAAACTAAAGAGGCCACAACAGGACAGCTTTTGTTTCCCTTACCTCAGTGAGTGCCACTACAGCTAGGTGAGGGACTCTTCTAGTTCCTACATCTATAAAGATGTGTTGGTAACAGAAGAGGCAACTGCATGCATTAATAATGGCCCTTACACTTTTATCACTTTTTAAACTTTTATTGATTTTTAATAAAAGATAATCTTGAGTCTAACTTTTTACATACACCTATACTTATTTCAAGGCTGAATTGCCCATTTCTGTGAAATCAAAGATCTAAGCATTCACTAAATTATGGCTACTATAGATTTCATTGTGACATGGTAAAAGCCCCATAAAACTGCATACCCCAACCATCCCTCGGCTTTCTGTTGAAACTGCTCTCTGTAACCCTAATGTGACAGGCAAGCAGTCCAAACCCACACCATCTTGGCCCCTGCGACTTGTAATAAGGATTAAGGTCTGTGATTTCCACCCTACCCAGACAATGTGTAAACAAATTCTAATCTTGACTTTTGTGAACCACTTCAGTAACAATCAGAATGTCAAAAAGACCCCTGGCCCTCAGAGAGTCTGGAGCCCCTCACCTCATCTCCACCCAGGAGGTGATTTACAGAATCCGCTAGCCCTTAGAACCTCTGAAGCCCCTCACCCCCACCCCTGCCCCTCACCCTCACTCCCGAGGTGATTTTACGGGTATAAAACGTCTTGACACCCTCCTTTCGGGGCCATGGGTTGGGGAGACGCAAGTCCTCCATGGCCACCGGCAATAAAGACCCTGCAATTTGGCATACTTCTGTCTTGGTGTTGACTTTCTGTGCTTGGGCCAGTACAACACATACACCTATACCTATTTCAAGGCTGAATTGCCCATTTCTGTGAAATCAAAGATCTAAGCATTCACTAAATTATGGCTACTGTAGATTTCATTTTCACTTTCACCACCAGAGGAGGGAAACCGAAAGGGAAAGAAAAAAGAAGGGTTGAATGTTGTGCACAATGCTTCTTTTCATGTCCATGATAAAGAACGTATTGAATGGTTTAATTTGCTTGTGTTTTAAACCACATTTGCCTTTTCTCACTGTGGTGTGGTTGAAGCACCCATAGGTGTAGACCTGGATTCTAATCATGATGTGCCTATTCTGCATCCAGCACAGTGCTAGACACTTACACACACACACACACACACACACACACACACCACTCCACACAATCCTCCAAACAATCTTATAAGGAAGATAGTGTAGCCCCATTTTTGAAGTTAAAAGTAGTATGTTTGGAGAATTTAAATAATGAGCTTATTGCCAGAAATTCATAGCCTAACCAACATTTTGAATAGATTTGTTCTGATTGTAAGCCCCACACATGCATGCAACTGAGGTCTCACAGCCCTGCAGGTCTTGCAAGCACTGGGTGGGGACGTCCTGCTCATGAGTGTGGAGATGGCCATTCTCCTTAGCAGCAGCTTCTCACCCCTGTGGCCTCTTCCAATACACTGGAAGCTTTTGCACTTTTGAAAGCAGATGTGCCCCACACACTTATCCACATACACACCCTTCCTCTTAATTGTGCCTCAGTGCCTTGGAGGCCCCGTCCCATTCCAATGAATGCCATGTCATTGTCTGAAAGTCTTGCACACTTTCAGAGAAATATTCAGGAAGAACTGGCACAAGCTCATGACTCCTAACTCACTCACTGGAACCAATCCTAGTGTCCCAACCCTGCTTCCCTGGATTTCAAATCTGAGACAGAAGATTCAAGTCTTTGGCTCTCCTCTCCCCCCCAGCTCCTCCCCTAGTCCTAAGGGCTCTTCTCTGCCTTTCAGAAAGCAATTGACTTTGTGACTCATCCAACTTACTTTATGGTTCTTAGTAAAAACATCTGCCCTCTGATATTTTAAGCTTTGCTTTCAAGATTTTACAGAAAATCGTCATTTGCTCACTCAACAAAGTCGGAATTTTTCAAATCAAAAGTACTTGCTTTTAGACTATGACTTTTTGAAGAACTAAAAACATTGTACTTGTTTTAAAACTGAAAGCAATTTCTGTTTTTTTTTTTGTCTAGGGTTTTCTGAAAGAATGAATACCCCACTTTCAGTCAGGGGAGATGCACAGGATAATTAGGGGACAAAAAATATAGCTACAGGAAATAAGGACATTGGATGGATACTATCAAAAACTGTTATTTTGATATTCTGTAATTTCCTTGTTCATTTTTAAAAGTACAATTTAAAATATTTAAAAAGTAAAATTTGAATTTATTAAATATAGTTTGTATTTTTTGTTTGCTATGACTTAAAGAATCAGAACATTTTTAAGATGACTTAAAGTAGTAACTCCATGACATCATCTCACAGCCTTTGAATCAGCATCTAAGGGAGCTACGTAGAAACGATTGCCTTAAAAACTAGGAAGACATATTGGTCACAAAATACCTCGAACTGGGTCATCCAAAGTTTTCAGTGCTTCTCTTTTTTTCATGTAATTTTTATTTCTCAGAAAATTTATGAAAAATGTAAGTTGCAAACTTTAGGCTTTTGGCAACAATTTTACAGATACATAAAATGGTAATTGTTCTCTCAATATGTTCAGTAGCAGAACTATTGAAGATACATATTTCAATTAAAAAAATCTATTTAAAAACATTTATATTGTTCTAAAATTGACTGTTGATATTCATACTATCATTCTTTCCTGTAATGTCTGTTTGCAAATACAATCTGTGTAACAGGCATCATTTCATTCAACCATATTTATTGATACTTGCCATATGTCAAACATTTTTTCAGAAGATGTAATTGTATTTGTAAATGAAACAGAAAAAAAATGATTGACCACAGGAAATGTACAAGGTAGTGAAGGATGAACAGTAAACAAACAAGTAAGTAAAGCATGCCACATGGTGGACAGCCATTATAGACACTAGACCTGGACAAGTGGGTTCTGCTCTGCGTTCCCCATTTTAGAAACACCTGTTCTGTCCCATCACTGGCCATGCACCTCCTGTCTGGGCAAGCAGTCTGCAGGATCAAAGGTATGTGCCCATGTGGAGCCCCAAAGACTGGGGTGTCTGCAGGTATGTACCTGCGTATTACTATCGGAGAAAACTGAGGTAAAAAGCATGTAAGGTTTAGGTTTTCCTTTGCAAAAGCCATGTAAACATCAGAATGTGAACTTCTAGGTTATTTTTATGGAATGGACTATTTTATATCTCTGTAGAGCTAGAAATTAACTTTTCTTTTTGAGACCGAGTTTCACTCTTATCATCCAGGCTAGAGTGCAATGGGGTGATCTTGGCTCACTGCAACCTCCCCACCTCCTGGGTTCAAGAGATTCTCCTGTCTCCACCTCCCAAGTAGCTGGGATTACAGGCACACGCCACCACGCCCAGCTAATTTTTGTATTTTTAGTAGACACAGGGTTTTATCATGTTGGCCAGGCTGATCTTGAACTCCTGACCTCAGGTGATCCATCTGCCTTGGCCTCCCAAAGTGCTGGGATTACAGGCGTGAACCACGGTGCCCGGCCCCTAGAAATTAACTTATAGAAAAAAATCATAGTAGTGAAAATAATTAATGTCCTTTAGAATGCAAGTGAATTTTATCTGGTAGAGTTTCAATTGATACCTCCCTTGTAGAAAAGACAACCCCAAACTTCTTTTTTTTTTTTTGAGACAGTCTCAGTCTGCTGCCCAGGCTGGAGTGCTATAGAGCAATCTCAGTTCACTGCAACCTCCGCCTCGTGGGCTCAATTGATTCTCCTGCCTCAACCCCCTGAGTAGCTGGGATTACAGGCATGTACCACCAGGCCTGGCTAATTTTTAGTAGAGATGGACTTTCATCATGTTGACCAGGCTGGTCTCAAACTCCTGACCTAGTAATCTACCCACCTCGGCCTCCCAATGTCCTGGGATTACAGGTGTAAACGACTAAACTCAGTCAACCCCAAATATTTTATTGCCCTAGAGAATATGTACTAGTTTTGCATCTATTACTTATTTCATTTTAGCCCTACTGACTGTATGTATATATGCATGTCTCTACATGCATACACACATTTATACATATATTCAGATTTTTGAGATTCCCTTTTGAACTGGTCTGAACATCTCATTGATTAATAAGATCTTAATTAATATTCATCTCCCATTAACTAATGCATTTAATGAATCTTTGATACAAGTTTATTTTTCATTTCATCCAAGCCGTAATGAAAATTAATTTTTTTTAATTTTTGAAATGTGCAAGTTAGGAAGGGTTTAAAATTTAAAATAGAATGGAGGTGACGCTTTCACTGGTAAGGTGATGTTTGGACAAAGGCTGAAGAAGATGAGAGAGTAACCTAGGGCGAGACTGCTCCAAGTGGAAAGAAAAACAAATCCTAGGAGAGAAGATAGGAATCATGGAGAAAAAACTAGTTCCCTTCTTCTTCTCACAACCTAAGAAAATCTGTCTACAACTTGGGGTTTGAAAGCAGATCAGACACAGCAAAGAAACATTGTATGGGCGTCGGCTGTAGACATTGGAGTGTATGTAATTGAAAAGTAGGAAATGTCTGTGGGGACACTACTGCCAAAGAAATCACTGACCTTGGAGGAAGGGGGAAAAGGATTCCCTAATGAGATAACAAAGAACATGCAGAAAAAGTTTGCAGACAATGGGCAAGTTAATCATGCTGCAATGTGGATATCTCCTGCCTGGTTATTTTGAATTACAATTATAATAAGAATAATTTTTTAACAATTTTGTCTAAGTCATGAAAACAAGAAATTTTTAAAAATCTGTAGTCTTTAACACATCACCTATTTGAATAATCATGTCTACTAGCCAGCAGAGATACCATAATTTTCTTTCTAATAGAGTTTTGTCTATAATCTTGTAATGTTATAGAAAATGTTCAGAATTCAGATACCTGAACTTGGTCCCTAAATCATCAAGACCAAGATAGATGGTGTTTTAGTCTATTTTAAGTTGCTGACATAATACCACAGGCTGGGTGAATAATGAAGAATGGAGGTTTATTTGGTTCATAGTTCTGGAGGCTGGGAAGTGCAAGCACAGCCCTGGCATCTGGCAGAAGGCAGAAGTGAGACCATGGGGCAGAGAGGAAATGGAGCCAAACTCACCTTTTTTTTTTTTTTTTTGAGTCAGAGTCTTGCTCCTGTTGCCCAGCCTGGAGTGCAATGGTGCAATCTTGGCTCACTGCAACCTCCATTTCCCGGATTCAAGCAATTCTCCTGCCTCCTGAGTAGCTGGGACTATAGGCACCTGGCTAATTTTGGTACTTTTAGTAGAGACAGGGTTTCACCATGTTGGCCAGGATGGCCTCAATCTCCTGACCTTGTGACCCACCTGTCTTAGCCTCCCAAAGTGCTGGGATTATAGGTGTGAGCCACTGTACCTGGCTAAAACTCATTGTTTTTATCAGGGACTGACTCCATGTTGATGGCAGTAATTCAGTTATGCAGGCCGAGGCCTCATGGCCTAACCACCTTTTATAAGTCCCACCTCTCAACACTACTGTACTGGAGACTGATAGAGTTTGGATATTTGTCCCCACCCAAATGTCATGTTAAAATGTAATCCCCAATTTGGGAGGTGGGACTTGGTAGGAAGCATTTGGGTCATGAGGGAAGATCCCCATAGCTTGACACTGTCCCCTCAGGAGTGAGAGATTTCTCAGGAGATGCAGTTGTTTAAAGTGTATGGCACCCCCCAATCCTGCTTTATGCCGTGTGATGTGCCTGCTCCCCTTTTGCCTTCCCCCATAGTCAAAGCTTCCCAAGGCCTCCCCAGAAGCTGAGCAGATGCCAGTGCCATGCTTGCCATACAGTCTGCAGAACCTTGAGCCAATTAAACTCCTTGTCTTTATAAATTACCCAATCTCAAACTCCTGACCTCAAGTGATCCATTTGCCTCAGCTTCCTAAAGTGCTGGGATGACAGTCATGAGCCACCACACCCAGCCCAGCCTGGCCAACATGGTGAAACCCCGTCTCTACTAAAAACACAAGAATTAGCCAAGCGTGGTAGTGGGTGCCTGTAATCCCAGCTACTTGGGAGGCTGAGGCAGGAGAATCACTGGAACCGGGAGGCAGAGGTTGCAGTGAGCTGAGATCATGCTACTACTGCACTTCAGCCTGAACAACAGAGCGAGACTCTGTCTCAAAAAAATAAAAAGTAAAAATTACCCAATATCAGGTATTGCTTTATAACAATCCAAGAATGGCCTAATAGAAGGACTAAGTTTCCAAGGTCTGAACTTTAAAGGACACATTCAAACCACAGTAGTTAGTTAGGTTAATTTGCCATATTATATTTTAGAAGGCATAGAGGTAGTTGTAAATTATAAAAATAACTGAGAAAAAAAGAGGATTTCCACTTAAAGATTTAGTATCTATAATAGTTAAATGGAGCAGTTACCTTCTTGCTTTTTATTTTGCTACAGACATAAATAAGACTCAGATGTAAGAAAGTTGATTTATGCATACAAAGCAGTTAATTTTTATTTCTTGTCACTACAGAAATGTTCTAAAATCCTCTTTATGAATGTCAAACCACACATAAAAATAAAATAAAAATTTCATCAGCAAATAAGTCATTTCACATACTTCTGAAAGTAGAGAGGGGGAGGGTGTCTGACCAGTTTTCACTCTTGTATTTGAGCTCTCTTGTGTGAGAGACACCAGTCTGACATTGTCAAACACGGGCCAGAGGACGTGGACACAGACTGTTTTGAAATCTTGGTCTGTGTGCCTCTGCCTTTCCTTTAAATGTGTATTTGTTTGGAGCAGTGTGATAGGTGACTGCATAAATTAATGAAGCAGCATTTATTTTCAGGTTCACAAGCAGAGTCAGAGTCTCCTCTATCATCTTCCTAATCAGCATTTCTAGCCAGCTTCCAACAAAAGTAGACTCTTGCCCTCTTCCAGAACACAGCAAAGAATGTGCAAGAAAGTAAGATGTACAAAGCATTCTTTGGCATGTTGCATAAAATGCTATCATAATAATTACTGTGAGAACTTGCACCTGACCTCCTCTTAACTATACAGACACGGGTGCTCATCTCCAGGATGTTTCAGAGTCTAGTAAACAGGAAAGATAAGGCAAATGATCAGAATAACATAAACTTCATTCATGGCTGCCCTTAATGGTCAGGGTCATGAATGCATCAGCTGGAAGATGACCTGTAAAAGAAGGCTACCAAAGGATGCTCTCAGGAAGTCAAAGAAATAGCTAAGAGAAGCTAAGGAGTAAAACCATTAATAGTAAGAAGAAGAAGCTCTGCAGCTGCCTTTACATATCTCAAAATTTGAGAATAATCTATATACAACTTGGAAGTTTGGAGATGCAGTCAGTATACCAACAGGCAAGTTGGCTGTAGATGTCTGGTGGGTGGAATGGAGATTGAAATTCAGGAAACCTTAGAGAAGTTTTAAGACTGCTGGAGTGAAAGAACTCCTTTGACCTACAGGGATTCACAAGAATGTGTCATTGGGCAAAATGTCAGAAATAAGGGGGAAAAAAATCTACTAAGTTAACACTACACTTCCTGGTTTAAAAATAGCAAAACTTACTTAGTCTAAGTAAAGTCCAGATTTTATGCTGAGGGGCAACTCACAACTATTACCTAGTGTAGTGTCATGAATATTTCTACAGAAAACCAAATATTCACAACATTTTTAATCCAGGTCTTTTGGGGCATCAATGAAAGAGAGAGAGAGAGAGAGTACAATCAATAGGAGAGAATTTTTTTTTTTTTTTTTTTGAGACGGAGTTTCGCTCTTGTTACCCAGGCTGGAGTGTGATGGCTCGATCTCGGCTCACCGCAACCTCCGCCTCCTGGGTTCAGGCAATTCTCCTGCCTCAGCCTCCTGAGTAGCTGGGATTACAGGCACGCGCCACCATGCCCAGCTAATTTTTTGTATTTTTAGTAGAGACGGGGTTTCACCATGTTGACCAGGATGGCCTCGATCTCTTGACCTAGTGATCCATCCGCCTCGGCCTCCCAAAGTACTGGGATTACAGGCGTGAGCCACCGCGCCCGGCCAGGAGAGAATTATTTTTGTTAATGTCATTGTATTTTGAACATTCTGATTTTGATTTACCAAAAGAATTGGTAAATTTGGAGGAAGGAATAACCATCTTCAAAATCTATTCTTTTAAATTACTGTCCTTTTCTGTATATCATTCTTAAGTATAGTTTATCCAACTTTTTTTTTTTTTTTTTTTTTTTTTTGGAGACAGAGTTTCACTCTCGTTACCCAGGCTGGAGCGCAATGACGCGATCTCGGCTCACCGCAACCTCCGCCTCCTGGGTTCAGGCAATTCTCCTGCCTCAGCCTCCTAAGTAGCTGGGATTACAGGCACGCACCACCATGCCCAGCTAATTTTTTGTATTTTTAGTAGAGACGGGGTTTCACCATGTTGACCAGGATGGTCTCGATCTCTTGACCTTGTGATCCACCCGCCTCGGCCTCCCAAAGTGCTGGGATTACAGGCTTGAGCCACCGCGCCCGGCCTATCCAACTTATTTTTATCAATACGTACTCTGCCCCAGGCTCTGAACACAGAGGATAGAGTATTAAAATAAAACAAGAAAAGTCTTAAAAAGTATTCTCGCGGAGTTTTCATTCTGTAAGGGTAGGAGAAGAGTAAACAAGTATATAAAATGGGAGGTAGAGATGAAGTTCCTTGAAAAAGAAAACAGTAGGATAATGAGAACAGGGGTGGGAATTGCCCCTATTCTCCCTATGGGAGAGTGGTGTGATATCAGCAGACTATGGTTAGGGGAGATTCCTCTAAGGTGAGATATGACCCAAATTTTGAAGGAAGAAAGAGAGAAGGCCACAGGGATATCCGACTGTGATGGCTTTTTTGAGGTGTCAGCTTGGCAAAGCTACAGTTCCCAGCTATTCAAACACTAATCTAGATGTTGCTATGAAGTTATTTTGCCCATTTATTAAAGTCCCTAGTCAGTTGATTTCAATAAGGCATATTATCTTGGAAAATAATGGTGGGCTCAACTTAATCGGTTGAAAGGCCTTTAAAGTAGGACTCAGACTTCCCAGAGAGAGAAAAAAAAGTCTGCCCATAAACAACAGCTTCGGCCATGCCTGTGGAATCCCATCATGCTTATCATGCTCCCTTCCTGGCCGCCTGCCCGCCCTACAATGCTCAGACTGGCTTAGCCAAGCCCCTCAAGTAACAATCCCTTGTAATAGAAGTTTTATGTCCTATAGATTCTATCTCTCATTGAACTCTGGCTGATACACTGGAGAAGAGCATTCCAGGCATAAGCAGCAGCGGGCTCTGAGTTAAGAAGTTGCCTGGCAGGTCCAGGAGACAGCACGGAGGCCACTGTGACTTCAGCAAAGGGAGCAGAAAGGAATGGGAGAAATAAATAATTTTGTTCTGGACACATTAGACACCTAAGTGGAGGGGCCAAATGGGCTTTTGGATAGATCAGTCCGGAGTTTGGGGCAGTGTCTGGACTACAGATATAAATTTCAAGTTTTACGTCCTGCTATCTTATTCAAACCCTCCTATAGTAAAAACCCAATTTCCTGTAGATAATACCAATCATCCCAATAACTTCAGGAAGTCAAGCAACTTTTTTGTGTAAAATGTGATGCCATTCAAACTAAGGGATTCAACAAGCAACACACGCAATGCCAAAGCCTCTAACCTTTCTGTAAATGAGGCAGAACATAAAAATACATTAAACGTCAAGATGTTGTGACACTTTTCTGTAAGACTAGAAAATGGGGCAAGTATAAAACATAGATTATAAGCTTTCCATATAATAAAAATGTGCTTCATATATATGGTTATGCTTAAAAGATACATTATCATTAGGAAACAGATGAGAAATAAAACATTTTTTGCAGTTTTATAATTGCCTAAAAGGTTTTTTTTTTTAATGCACATAATATGGGCTTCGAAATGTTGGCTTGAAATGAAAAAAACAAAAAGCGTGTTTATACTTAACTCCTTTGAGAAAATGTTTTAAGGTAGCTAATTCTTTAGGAAATACAGCATGGTCCACTGCCAGTTAGAATGAAGGAATGCATCATTTTCCTTTGGAAATATCTCACACCTGTTTCTAATATTTGTTCCTTTGGACTAATTCCATGCGCTTGGTTCACTGATTTCTCCTTTTTAGGTCTGCCTAGTCAAAAAGAGTAGAGCATGACTACTAAACCCAGGTGGTCTAGAAATTTTCATCACTGTTGAATTGTGGTTGACCCCAGTGGGTGGGGGTGGATATGCTGTTTAACAAAACACACCAACCGCCTTCTTTAAAGACAGAGACCACACAGTCTTACTTTCCCCATTCGCATAGCTGCTAATAAGATAGAAACATTAAGTGCTTCTTCAAAGAAAACAATACAGCAACTTTTAACATGCACGTGAACTGTTATACACCAAGAAAAGCAGGTAGTGATACAACTCTTTTTGTGGTTCTGAAATCCAACTAAAGCAACCTGAAAAAAAAGTGCTGGGCATTTGACTTAATTTATCCTAATAATGCAATGAAGTTATATTTCCATTTCTGTAGTGAAGTTTTGTCATTTGATTGAAAGCCATGAATGCAGAAATAAACTGGATCTTGGATTCATTCATGCATGCAGGCAAAAAGCATTTATTCAAGGTTTGATTTGAAAGATAGAATCCTTGCTTTTATAAAGGCCACATCTCATGAGAAAAGCAGCTAAAAGCACTATAGAAATATAGCCGTTGTTAGAGAAGAGTTTGCAGAGAGAGTTTGCTACTGAATCACAAAGAAGGGAGAACCTTGTGATTAGGAAAATCGGGGATAATATTCCAGGAGATTTATGCTAAGTTGAGCCTTGGGACCAGCAGAAGCTAGTCAAGAGCGGAAGTGGAGAGAGTTTTCCATGGTGAAGATAAAATCTGTAAGGTCAGAATTAGTGATTGTGTTCAGGGGATTTTAGGCAGTTCTATGGGGCTGGCACCTGGCCATTTGTGGAAAATGGGTGGCACCTGGTAAGAGATGATAGCTGGGTGGGCAGGTATTTAATCATGAGTTCATCATACCTATACTTGATTATCTGGATTTTGTCTAAAGGCTTGGTTAGCCACTGAAAGATTTTACCCTGTAAGGTCACATGCTTGCATACACATTTTCGACAGGTGCTTCTGGAAGCCCTGCATTGACTGGGAGGGTGTCAGGCTGGAGACAGGACAGATATGGAGTAAGCATCAAAAATAAGATAGCTGTCATGGGAATAAAAGGAAAGAGGTGAATTTAGGAAATATGTTAAGGGAAACTTCAAAGAGTTTTATGACACATTTCCAAGTATAACCAGGTATATATTAGCAAAGTTTGGGTGACTTAACCAACAGAAACTTGTTTCTCAAAGTTCTGGAGCTGGACGTCCAAGACCAAGGCATCAGCAAGTTTCTGTTTTTCCTGAAGCTTCTCTCCTTGGCTTATGGATGGCTGCATTTTCGCTGTGTCCTCACATGGCCTTTTCTCTGTGCACACCCCTGGCATCTCTTCCTCTTCTTATAAGGACACCAATCCCATTGGATTAGAGCCCCACCCCTATCATGTAATTTAACCTTAAATACCTCTCAAAGGGCTCTATTTCTAAATACAGTCACACTGGGGTTAGGGCTTTAACATACCAACTTTGGGGGACAAAATCCTATCCAATACTAAATGAGGACAGTTCTCAAATGGTAGAGTATGAATCATGTGATTAGATTTCTGGGGATATGAAGATGACAATCACATGGCTCTAAAATCTTGTTGAGAGCTTCTACATCTTTTCCCATCCTCCAGACAACCAGTAAGATTTTGAGGTCTGGAGAGTGCAGAGTCACAGGAAGGGGCACCCTGTGTTCCTGGATGAAGATGGGGAAGAACAGGGCCCTTACCTTCCTGTACTGAGCTGTCACAGAAGCAAGGGAAGAGACGCTATTTTAAAAATATGTTTAAAAATAGTTATATTAAATACATTGATACTGAATTTGAATGAAATGACAAAATAACTACATAAACTATAAATCTCAGTGGTGAGGATAATTCACAATCAGTTAAGTCATTTTACCACTGGAAGTGATTTTTTAAAACATAATTACCCTTTTTTTCAATCACACATACATCCACTGCAAGGGTTAAACTAGGCCACTGATGCCAATAATCTAAAACCACAATCTTTGTTACGTTAGTTACCTTAAAAGAACATGAAGTTTAGTACTAGGAATTCAAGAATAATAGTTTAGGACCTTTGATCAGAAGCTTTCAATGCTTGTGATACTACTTTGGTATACATAAAAGTTCAAGTAAGACTGAGAAAGAAGACTTTCTTTTTTCCATTGAAGACAGGATCTGAGAAATACTCAAGTGAGCTAGTTGTCTTTCTAAGTTTTATTTTATTTTTAACTGACAAAAATAATTGTACATATTTATGGGGCACAATGTGGTGTTCCCATGCATTTATACATTGTGCAATTATCAAATCAGTGTAATTAGAAAATCTGTTACCTTAAACATTTACCATTTATTGTGGTGAGAACTTTCAAAATCTTCTATACAGGAACTAGCTAGACATCAAGATATTACCAATACATGGCTCTCTTATAATAGCAACAAACCAAATTTGAAAAGCCTTAGCCAATGTTACAAAAACAGAACATTTAGAGTAATATTTTTAAATTTTTGAAAATTTCTTTAGTTGTAATATTATAATTGACAACTTATATTTGTATGCACTTATGGGGTATAAGGTGATATTATAATCTAGGAATGCAACATAGAATAATTAAATCAAGTGAATTAACATAGTGATCATCTCACATACATCATTTTTGTGGTCAGAATATTTGAAACTTAATCTCTTAACAATTTTGAAATGTACTAGATTATTTACTGTATTTACTGTGCTGCACAATATACATTTGTAGTAATGTTTATGAATACCAGCATATTAGATTTATCACCTTCTATAAATGATCATCTTTGCAATGATGAAAGTGGGTCCTACCTGTGGTTCTTTTCTGACATGAGAAGTTGCAGGTGCATGTGAGATGTCTACTGACTTTCTTCTCAAAGTATTCTTTAGCAGTGAGATTTGGCCTGGTTGTATAAAAACTCAATTTCTAATTTTCCAGGCAGACTTCTCTGTGGATATCCACCAACTGGAATGCCTTCACCAAGAAGGCAGTTCTCTTCCATGCTTCTGCCATTGGGAGATCACTGACACTCAAATACTTGATGATTTCCACTGAGGGTCAATTATGAAAAGAGCTGTTAGGGGAAGATCAGGACCTCCTAACAGCACATCCTAGTCTCAGGAAATCTGTTTATTTAAATCTGACGAGAGTACAATGCTCATGTGGCCCAAACTGCCTTTCTTTGGTGCTTATATCTAGACATGATGGTTTTAGTGAAAATCCACTGAAACTGCAACAACTTCACAGTTCACACTATGAAATGCGTTGGCTTTCTCACTCAAAGCAATCATTTCTGTAGGACACACAAAGGTGAATGCCAAAGGATAAGTAAAGAGCATCAAATATTTTTTTAAGTCAAGCCTAAAGTCAAGGCTTAGTTCTTTGAACTTTTCCCTGACAATGGCAATATATTTAAAACAGTAGGTTTCTGAGGAACATATTCATTCATTCATGCAATTGAAGAATGTAGCAAATGTGAATTGAGAATCTTCACTGTGCCAGCTTTGTGTAGAAAAGGGTTTTAAGTAATGAAAGTGTTTGTTCCTGTTGCCTTTTGTTCTGAACAGAGTTATACTAAGTAGACAGTGAAGAGCAAAGCAAACTAGCAACCACTTTTATTTTCTTAAAGAAGAAGACACTGAAGGGGCCACCTGCTACATGCATTGTTCATCTTCCCCACATGTACTATGTCCTGACAAAATGTGAGGAATATTAGATATCGTACCCTATGTCACAAAAATATTTCCTGATAGTTCAGAATAATGGAGAAACAATTCATTCTGAGACGTACCAAGACAAATTTATGCTGTCAATTTTTAAAATTTAAATTTTCTTTTAAAAAATTATAAAAGCAATAAGAAAGCATGGAAACTAATGAAATAATAGGACATTTTACAGAGAAATTTCCCCATAAGTCTCCTTTCCTCGTGTAAAGATAACATCATACAGCTAAACATTCCAAAAATGCTAAAATGCTTGAAGCTTTGGTCTTACAAATGCCTAGAATTTGTCACCCTTTTAAGTAAGAGAGATTTTAGAGATTAACTGTGTCCCCACATCCCATCTTATTTTTCTTCTTTATAAAAGATGAAACATTCCCTAAACCCACCCAAAAATGGAGGCAAAATTAAAACTAAAAACCCAAGTTATCTGCCTCTTAGCCAAAAACTCTCTCTGCCTAATTATGATTTCCTTTAGTAAAGTATTTCTAAATGTTTTTTTCAGCTTATCATTTCTACCAATCTCATCCAAAATATTTACATCAACATTGTATTATCAAAAAGTAATCTGATTTTACATTATCCAAAAAATAATTCACAAACTATATGCAAACTTTAACTTTTGTAGAATATAATCTCATCATTTAACTGGATCTTACAAATATATTCCTGTTAGTCCAAGCTTGTAATATGCATTTTATAGAAAAGAGGCAATCATCACCCAATGGCTATGTCCAGAGAATACCAAGGAAAAATAGGACAAATTTGGCAAGTCTTGCTAGACACAATGTGACAAAAACCTTGTGATGAGCAAATTTCAGAAAGAAAATAATGTAGTGCTAGAGAAAGATGTACGTAAAGAAACACTGAGGCCAGAGTTTTCTGAGATGTCTAATTACTTTTTAAAGAAAAGTTCTGTGTGTATTTGCGCTGTGTGTAGAGTAGGTTTAAGAACTGGTAATGTGTTAGCATAATCAGCAGTTTGAATTAATTGCCAGAGTTGAATTATCTGACTAGGCATCTTTTCAGGAGCCTTATCCTCTGCTAAAGAGAGTAGAATTGCACCAATCTTCATACATGGCAGAAGTGCACCACTCGGGTAAATGACTATGGGCATCTATTTCTCTGCCCTAGAATCTCCACAGAAGTTAGGTTTCATTCTAAGGTGGTTGAGTATTTTCAGTTAAAGCTTTAAAAATTCATTATGTGTAGAATATTTTATTTCACACTGGGAAAGAATAGAATTATTCAATGGTCATGGATTAGTGTTCAATACATCATATGTATTCATGTTTAGCTAAACATATATACATGTGGCTACATATAGAAATATGCATGAAAATGAGTGTATACATAGGTTAGTATATAAACATGTATTTTCATTCTTTCTCAGCCCTAAAATCAATGATACCCGAGTAGCAAAGAGCATACCTATCCCTGGCTCCAGTTTTCTTATATTATTCTCCAAAAAAGAAACCAGGGTTTCTTAGAGTAATGCTGATTTGAAGGTTGGAGAAAAAATATACAAGATCAGCCTAGAGCATTTTGTAGTGTTAGAAAAGACTATTAACCAAAAAATTATGGAGGTGTGACAAAGGAACACAGAAGTCAACTGAAAGAGCCATCAATGACCAAAGCTGGAACAATTTGAGCAGAAAAATTAAGTACATTGAACTATAATCCAAAGGATGAAATAAATACCCATGAGTTTATAGCATGACAAGTGATTTAAAAAATAAATAAGTGGGGGAAGAATAGACAAATGTGCTATGAATGAAAAAGAATCCTACAGACATTCTGCTCTCAAAGAGGTGAAACATAATTTCCCCACTGTTTCTGGGCAGGCTATGCATAGTGATTTCCTTCCAAAGAGTAGAGTGTGAAAAGAGGAAAAAGAATAACTTTCCAGTGGAGAAAACCGACCAACAACTATCTCAGCCAGGTAATCAAGGTTAACATCAACAGTGGTAAGTCACGTAAACTGTATGTACACTTGATATGATGTGATGAGAATGGCACTTTGTGGCATTCAATGTGACACCTCAGTTGTCTCTCTCCCAAGAACACATAAATTAAATCTAGTCACAAGAAAACATCAGGCAAAGTCCAGTTAAGGTCACTATACAAAGCATCTAAGCAGTACTCCTGAAAACAGACAAGACTGTCAAAAACAAGATAATTCTGAGAAACTGTCGGAGCCAATAGGAGCCTAAGAAGACACAACAACTAATGGAATGTGCTATCCTGGATGGAACCCTGGATAAAGTAGTGTTGAATTTAGTTTATTATAGTGTGTCTATATCGGTTCATTAATTGTAACAAATACACCAAACTCATGTTAGATGTTAATAATAGGGAAAGTTGAGCGGGGGTATATGCAAACTCTACTAGCTTCACAATTTTTCTCTAAATCTGAAATTGTGCTAAAATAAAAAGTATAAATACATGTATATATACATGTGTATGTATATGTACATACACATGTATATGCATATATACATATATATGGTTTGGAAACCACTGACCTATGATATGCAATACAGTCTGATATTTTATTGTATGATAAATTTCATATAATACAAGAACTGTCTATCTTGTTTATCAGTGTTTCTCTAGTACATTATACAGCACTTGTCACAGAAATTTTTCTTTTTTCTTTAGAGGCATAATCTTGTTCTGTCATCCAGGCTGGAATGCAGTGGCATGATCATAGCTCATGGGAGCCTCAAATTCTAATAATCTTCCTATCTCAGCCTACTGAGTATCTGGGACTTCAGGCACATACAGTCACACAATTGACCTGGCTAATGTTTTCATTTTTTTGTAGAGATGGGGTCTTGCTTTGTTGCCCAGACTAGTCTCAAACTCCTAGCCTGAAGGGAGCCTCCTGCTTCAGCCTTCCGAAGTGCTGGAATTACAGGTATGAGCCACTGTGCCTGGCAAAAAAAAAAAAATCTTTAAAATACACTCACTTGGGCCGGGTGCGGTGGCTCACGCCTATAATCCCAGCACTTCGGGAGGCTGAGACAGGTGGATCACGAGGTCAAGAGATCGAGACAATCCTGGTCAACATGGTGAAACCCCGACTCTACTAAAAACACAAAAAAAATTAGCTGGGCATTGAGGTGCATGCCTGTAAACCCAGCTACTCAGGAGGCTGAGGCAGGAGAATTGCCTGAACCCAGGAGGCGGAGGTTGCGGTGAGCCGAGATCGCGCCATTGCACTCCAGCCTGGGTAACAAGAGCGAAATTCCGTCTCAAAAAAATAAATAAATAAATAAATAATAAAATAAAATATACTCACTTAATGGATATAGATACAGAACTATAAGTATTTGTGTATTCATGTGTTAGACACACATGAATATCTTACAATTTATGTGTATGTAATTATATTTATATATCATTTTCCATGTTAAATGTTTCACATATGTAATACTAACTGAATCTGTAATAACTTAGAAATGTGTTCAATTGAAGTCTCCAAATGACTACCTAATCTGCTTGTATATCAAGGTTTCAATTTATTTTTTTCAAATAATTTGTGCAATTGCAAACAGTAGTTTGCCATCCAGTGTATAACACTTAAAAATGATCACGTGTCACTCAACGAGGGATCATTCATTGCATGTAATGCACTTCCTTGTGGATTTCCTTGAGGTATTTGTTCTATTACTTGACTCTAAATTCCTCTGAATGCCCACAGGCTTAAATTTAGCTGAAGAATGTCACGTTAATTTAGAGAATTGTTTTGAACTAATTAATGTTTACATATGCTTGGTGTAACCTTGAGTCCTATTCTCTTTGTGATTAGTATTCATGTTTGTAAGTGTGCTGGCCAATATATATTATAATTGTCATTTTCCTGAGCCAGTGATTTGAGAATGTTACTTTTCGATCCAAGGTCACAGAGATATTCCTGACGGGCACTGAGGGTCTGGATACAGGGAAGGTGTCTAGAATCTCCTGCTCATCGGGGCCAGTAGTAAATAGATTCTGGCCATATATGTGCCTCAGCAGTTTTAAAACTCCTGTCACTTTTCATCTGAACTTTCTCTTTTACTGAGGCATGATTGGACCTTTGCCTCTCTCAGTCTCTCTCTCTCTTTCTCTCTCCTTCCCTCCCTCTCTCTCTCTCTGTCTCTTCCTCTCTATCTTCTTGTTTATACTTTGATAAATGACTACTAGGCCTCTCATACCGTTTTTGATTCTTCAATCGAGGTGAAATTAATACATTTAGAAATAGTAATTAATAAATGGGGTAGGCTGTTTTCACTTTTGAACTCCCAGTATATTTATTGTTTTATAAGATACACAAAGATTTTTCTCTCCATTTATATGGTATTCACTAACTAAATCAGTTGAAACCCTTAACTGCAATACAGTGCTATCACCATATACAGTTATAGCTTCTATTTTATGTGAATAACTTCATGGTTATTTATATTCATGGCTTTTCTTATTGCACAGGACGATGAGAAGAAAACACATTTTTCTAAACTGCTATGGATGGTCTCTCTAATCCGCTCACACCTGATCCATGACATGTGACACAGCTGCTCCTGAATGGGTTCAGATACTTGATACTTCTGTGTATTCCATGGCATCTGTCAGTGACCTGATCAGATGGCCCTTGTGTGCCAAATGACAGAAAATGTTTGCTGTGTCTTAACATGCGCCTTTGGGGGAAGATATACTCAACATTCATTCAGTTATTAATAAATTAAATGGACATTCTTTGAATACCTAGCGTACGTAATGCATTATCACGGGTGATATTGAGAGTAATGCAGAGAAACAGAAGACAGCATTTTGATCTACTTTATCTAAACACTTAAGTTTCACTTTCTTTTATGATTGCATATGATAACCAAGTAAGCTACTGAAACAAGCAACAACATGGATGAACCCCAAAAACATTATGCCATGTGAATGAAGCCAACACATATTATGAGAAATTTGCAAAGCATGCTGCAAAGTCGAAAAAATTTTAGAGAGAACATTTGTGTATCTACCACCTAATCATAGGATGACTTTTGCATGAAATTCCAGAAGAGGCAATGCTAATCTCTGGTGGCAGAGTCAGAAAGGCAGTTGTTTCCAGAGGAGCCATAGCAGGAATTGAATTGATTAGAAAAGGGCATGAGAAAACTTCCTGAAGTGATGGGCATGTTCTTTTCACTTAAATATTTTCTTAAATTGGTAGATAAAATTTTATGTATTTATTATGTATAACATGATGTTTTGAAGTGTTTATACACTGCAGAAGATTAAATCTAGCTCATCAACCTATACATTGCCTTATATAGTTATTTTCGCAGTAAGAACACTTAACATTTACTCTTACCACTTTTCAAAAATGCAGCATATTATTTTTAACTATAGTCACAAGATACAAAATTGCAGTTAGATAAAAGAGCATATATTATTTCTATTTCTTAAGCAAATGTATCCTAAAGATTTGGACATTTCACTATATGTAACGTTTAAATTAGTTATTTTTAAAGTAAGTTCTAACTAACACATACCAAAGTATTTAGGAAAAATTATATTTACCTTTGCATTTATTTAAAAACACATCAAAAATAAGATGGTACAACACATATATTAAAACAATAAATGTTAGAAACTACATGGCAGGTATAAAGATGTTCTCTGTAAAATCTTTCATCTTTGCAGTATGTTTTGGAAATTTTTCATATGTTAAAGTCGCCTTTTAAAAAAAAATGATTGTGTTAATATTGAAGCTTACTTTAATTTTTCATATTGAGTATTACAGTTGCATTTTAAAATTATTGTATACATTTTTATTAGATATTCTTCAGAAGAGATCTCTAATCGTTACTTCCTCATGGCAAAGGTTATAAGAATCAGACAGAACAAACGCTAAGTTCCCGTTTGTATTCAGTGTCAGAAACTGAGAGTTAGTTGCACCATAAAATGTCACATGGTCCATTTCCCACACGAGTCTTCTACATCAGAGAGCATCCTTAGCCATTAATGCTGTAATTCAGAATGCTTGCTAGGCCCCCTGTGTTTGCTGCTTTGGACATTATCAGAAATTTAAATCCTTCATAGTTATAACATCTGGGCAGCACCAATGAAAGGGAAGATCGTTTGGGTATAGAACCTATGCCATGTAACAACGTTTATCTTGTTTCAAAATAGAAAGTGCATCACCTGAAAAGAGGGTTTTGTTGGATCAAGAATGTTGACTCTCTTCTTTATATGATAATTAAGACCATTAGTTACCTCTCATTCCAAAGAGAGGGTCCCAGTGAATAACTTCCAACAATTTGTTTTACAGATTTTGTTGATTAGTATTTCCTAAGATGCTGATATTGCCAAGTGTTTTAACTTACAGAAATGAAGACTTCTAAAACACAGCCCAGAACAGCTCCATTTTTTCATAACAGCTCACTCAACCACATAAAAATTTAAAAGTTCAATGAAAGTTATGTTGTTCACATATTGGAGTTCAATTGCTACATTTTATCCAGCAATCTCATTACTGAGCATATATATCCAAAGGAAATAAAATCAGTATGTTGAAGAGGTATTTGCATGCCCATGTTCACTGCAGCATTATTCACAATAACCAAGATATGAAATTAACCTAAGTGTTCAACCCAAGTGATGAAAAGATAAAGAAAATGTATACATACACAATAAAGTGATATTCAGCCATAAAAATAAAGAAAATCCTGTCACTTGTGACATGGACATACCTAGAGGACATTATGTTAAGTGAATTAAATCAGACAAAGGAAGACAAATTGATACAGGAGATAGAAATTATTTAGGCAGATGGTGAGAGTAAAAGTGTCCTCGGCAAGGCTTCCCTTCTAACAAAAAACAGCCCAAGAAATGATGTTTTTTCTAACAGAGAGCAACCTGAAAAATTGAGCTGCAAACATAGATAAGAAAGATGGAAGCTTGCATTAGGTTAATGCCAGCAGTTGTGCCAACAGAAAAGGATGGCTGGGGGGCCGGGCATATCCAACATGGAGGCTCCATTTTCCCTTTTGTTTGTTACCCTGTGTACAGTTAAAAACAACAGGCACCATGCTGCTTGCCAGGTAGGAACTATCTGTATAATAAAAGATCAGAGTGGGGGTAACCAGCTTTTTGGGCCTATGCAAATAGCACAGCTAGCTCTAACCAATTTTTTATGCCTTATACAAATAACACACCTGGGCCAACCAATCTTTCATGCCTTCTGTAAATCAGACACTACCTTCTCAAGCCCATCTGTTAAAAGCTCCTGCATTTCACCATGGAAGCCGAAATGTATTCAAGATCCCTCTTTCTGCAGGAGAGAGCTCTTCTTTTTCTTTTGCCTATCAAACTTCCACTCTTAACCTCACTTCTTGTGTGTATGTGTCCTTGATTTCCTCAGTGTGAGACAATGAACCTCAAGTATTATTCCAGACCGACGAGGCTGCTTCAAAATATCACACATTCTTACTCATATGTGGAATCTTAAAAAGTTGATTTCATAGAAATGGAGATTAGAATGGTGTTTACTAGGGCTGGTATGGTTATGTGGGATGGGGAGGATTAAGAAGATGTTGGTCAAAGGATACATACTTACAGATAGCAGGACTAAGTTCAAGACGTCTTCTGTACTGCATAGTGACAATAGTGACGATATACTGTAACCCTAAAAATGCTAATGAAATGGACATTAAGGGTTCTCACCACAAAAATAACCGTGGGGTAAATGCATTTGTTAATTAGCTAGACTTAACCATTCCATGATGTATATATATTTCAAAATAGCGTGTTTTATACAATAAATACATATGATTTTTAAAATAAATTTTTTAAAGTAAATCAATCACCATGGTCTGTTTTGCTCTGTTTTTCTCCGATAAATTACAGCATTCAATTAATAAATAAGGTATTTTCTCATCACTGGTCTAATTTTTTTTTCTTTCCTATAAAAACAGTCATAGCTAACAGGCTGATCTTATAGTTGGCAGCCAGGCATAAAAGTAATGATATATTTCTATATTTATATAACAATATCATTTATATATATATATTTCAATATGTTTATATATATTTATTAACAATATCTTTATATATATAAAATTATATATTTCAATGTTTATATATTTACAAATGTAAAATAATGCAATACAATTATTATTTTCTCATCTCTAATATATATTGTGCAATAAGCTATACTTTTATATTTAATTTTAATCTACTAATTATACTTTAGTATAATGCCTCATTCTTTTATCCAACAGACATGCATTGAGGACTTAACTGTGCCAGGTACTTTTTTTCTGAGTGCTAGGATCAGAAATTCAACTTTCTGCCCTCAGAAAGCTCATAGTTATTTGCCACAGTATGATCAGTGCTGTGATACAAATATGTAGATGGAACCTTGCAATACAGAGAAGTGGTCCTTATTGAGCCGTGGGTGAATCAAGAAAGACTTCACAAAGATAGTAATGCTTATAAAATGTCCTGAGGGGAGACTAGGAGTCTATCAAATGGAGATGGCTCAGAGAAGAGACCCTTCTTAGCACAATTCAGAGGACATGCAAAAGTAAAGTTATGAAAGCATTGTATATTCAAGGAAAATATTTCACTGCTCTTGGGCCACAAAAGCAAGCACCATAAGTAGAATGGAGAGATGATGAGCCTGGAGAGACATGCTCGGAAGAAATGAGGTAGACCTTATGTATTAAGCTAAGGAGTTGGTTTTACGCCATGAGAACAATAGGGCGGCACTGAAAAACTGAGTATTTGAGTACTATAAGCAGGAATGTTCATGAATTCTGCCTGACTAAAGCCTAATAGTTATGGCCTCTGGGCATGCAATGCTGCTTTAGCGCTCTATCCATCTCTACTTGAATGCAGGCTCTAGCACCCGCTGAGACCTTGTTCTGCTCCAGACATTCTGACTAGTTCAACTCCTCCCTATCCATGTGCCTTGTGGCTCCTGACGTCTTGATATGTGCAGCACACTCACGACTTTTGCTTTGTGAAAAATAAGGTGGTAGAGGAATGCTACTGTCGTGCATCACATCACTGTCGTGCATCACATCGCTGTCGTGCATCACATCACTGTCGTGCATCACATCACTGTCGTGCATCACATCACTGTCGCGCATGTGATGATCAAGACGTTCCCAGGGGGTGAAGTCGCACATCATCGCTAGAAAGAGTATGGGATTTGGGCGTATATCTGCAGTGTTCCAAACCTGGTTGAGTGAGCTAGGCAAGTTAACTAACATTTTCTTATCTGTAAGAGAAATTGTGTTAGTAACTTTAAGACCTAACTACTAAAACAGAGGTCCAACAATGTTCTATCTTAAATTAGAAGTATATTTATCTTCTGTAACAGGCACTTATGTTGATATTCTATCAGCCCAATAGTGCTGTAGGGGAGAACTGGAAAGCATTCTGTCATACGCTCAGCTAAAACTCACGAGTCATTGAGGAGAAGGAAGGTTGGGGCAGCTGCAGGCTCTGCTACTAAAACAGTGATGATTGTGCAAAGCTACCTTGTAATCTGCTGTATTTCATATGATCATGTGTAATGTTGAACATGGTAACTGGCATAAAGTAAGCAAGATGTATAATTGTAGCTTACATTTATAATAATTATTAACAGCATTTTATATAAACATACATCCATAGAAAGATTTATACTGTTCAACTTGGCTCTAGGCTTAGAAAAAAACTGTGTCGTGGACTGAAAACCAGTTATAGCAATAGTAGCTTTCCCAAAATCTATTAGAATCCATTTCAATAATTGTTATTCAATTTATTTTCAGAGGTTTGTATGTTTACATCACATTCAGAGATTCTCAGCAGAATAACGATCTATTTCCATGACTAGCTATAATGGTTTATTTAAATGGAACAAGTGAATTATGTATATTTTGCAGCAGAATTGTTCATTGCTAACAGAAATTATGTTTTAATATTTACTTTCTAAAATTATTCTCATAACTGAAGTATTTTTTAATTAGCTTCAAGTCTCATTGTCAATAAAAGTTTTTAAAACTACATATATCCAACAAATTTTAAAAAACATGTTTGTGAGAAAAAGTTAAAAGTAGAATTGTCATATAATCCAGTGAGAAGTAATTCTACTTCTCAGTATATATTCAAAAGAATTAAAAGCAGGAATTCAAACACGTACCACACGTTAATAGCAGCATTATTCGTAATAGCCAAGATACTGAATCAACTTAAGTGTCTATCAACAAATAAATGGATAAATATAATGTGGTATATACCTATGAACCCATGCCCCAAAGACTTAAGAAAACCAATGACTAAATTCTTAGGTTTACAGGATAGCAGATAAGAGATGAAACAACATGCTGAGATGCCTAAACTCGAACTCTGGCCAAAGAGTAAGAAGACAGTAACTAACAAAAATTCTTGAGTTTACAGGATAGCAGAAAAGAAACAACCTGGTCAGATACTGAAACTCCCTTTGCTTGTGAGATCAAGAAAAAATTGTGCCAGGTGAAGTGGCTCACACCTGTAATTCCAGCACTTTGGAAGGCTGAGGCAGGAGAATCTCTTGAGCCCAGGAGTTTGAGTCCAGCCTGGACAACATAGCAAGACCCTGTCTGTACCAAAAAGTAAAACTTAGCTGGGCATGATGGCATGTACCTGTGGTACCAGCTGCTTGAGAGCCTGAGATGAGAGGATTGCTTGAGCCCAGGAATTCCAAGCTGCAGTGAAGCTGTGATCACACCACTGTACTCCAGCCTGGGCTACAGAGCAAAACTCTGTCTCAAAAAAAAAAAAAAAAAAAAAAAAAAGATAGAAAAGAAAAAAAGAAACAAAAAAACCCTAGCTACAATATGTTGAAACAAGGATAGCCAACTGGAGTTTGAGCAAAATTATTTTGCTGATGTTCCAGCCTGAATTTCCATTGTATGTTTTACACTAACTCATCCAAAATTTGCACGCGATCCATGAGTCAGCATGAAGAGATAACTGTGCATGCCAAAACACTTTCCAGATCTCCTCTTTTAATCTGCTAATCCCAATATCTGCCCAATAAATCTTTTCCAACAGAAATGCTGCCTTAAAAAAACAGCAAGGAGAGACAGACTTGAACTTGATACTCCTGTCTACTTCCAATAAAAAGTCTTTTTACAAAGACTTGATGGCTTCTCCCACATCAGGCAGGAAGCCCCCTTTTACTCTGTAACACATACAATGGAATATTATTCAGTCTTAAAAAGGAATGCAGTTCTGACACATGCTACAACACGAATGAACCCTAATGATATTATCCTGAATGAAGTAAGCCAATTACAGAAAGAAACATGCTGAATGATTCAACCTGTTTGAGGTACCTGTTATGAAGCAAAAGATGCTTTGCTGCCCAAGGTGCTAGAGGTCAATACTATGGCTGGGTTTTTGAATAAAAACCAAAAGATTTTTATTGCAAGTCAACTATTAAGGAGCTAAGAGTCCAGCTCAAATCTGTCTCCCCATACTGTCCTTAAGGCAGTAATTTTATTAGAAAAGATTAAGTGGGCAGATTCTGGGATTAGTAGGTGATTGGTAGAAGGAAAAGAAAGTCTAGAAATTCATCAGACATGCGTAGTTAACTCTTCATGCCTCCTCATGCATCCCATGTGCTATTTCAAGAGAGTTAGTATAAAACATGCAGTGGAAATTCAGGCTGTGATATCAGCAAGCTCTTTCTATACAAATTCCAACTGACCATCTTGGTTCCAATGGATTTCAGCCCGTTTTTACTTGACGTCGCAAGAGGAGGGAGTTTCAGCATTTCAGCAAGTTGTTTCTTTTCTTGCTATTCCCTAAATTCAAGAATATCTGTTGGTCATTGGTTTTGTGAATCAATGGGACACAGTTTTATACCTAGAGTAGCTAAATCTCTTTTGTTTTTTGTTTTTTGGGTTTTTTTAAGTAGCTAAATCTCTAAACACCAGAAGTGGGATGGTAGTTGCCAGGCACTGGGGGCAGGGAAGAGGGAGAAGTTATTAGTCAGTACAGAGCTGAATGAAGGTTTGAAAAGTTGAACACGGTTCTGGAGATAAACGAGGGTGATGGTTGCACAACAGTGTGAATGTGCTTCATGCACATTGAACTATACTCATAAAAATGGCAAAAGTGGTTAAGAATTATACATGTTTTACCACAATTTTTAAAATACATTATTGTGAGAAGAAAATATATTTAACTGTACAGGGTTCCTGCTTCCATAAACCTGTCACTCTACGATCCTGTTATTCCTGTGAAGGATCGGCAAGGGACCGTCGTCTGCCGTAGATTATCATAGACATGTGTGCACAGTAAGCAGTATCTGGGGTCTTCCCTGCTAAGAGATTGTTATAGTACACTTATGAGTGGTTTTCTAAAGGTAATAATAATAATATTGTTTGACTTTGAATTACTTGTACTTAAAAAGTTAACATAAGAATTCATTCATTTTTTATTCATTTTTTAAATCCATCTACTGAAAATGCATTAAGTGGTTGATGTAGGTTCAGCCATTGCTACTTTTCCTTTTCCAGATCCTCTTTGTATTGCTAAACAAGATCATCTAATCTTAGGGCTGGGTGGAGAGAGACAGGTTGAGGCAGAGAAATGAAACTCAAAGCTCATGCCTGTGGTTGGGGGCTTCAGAGTTATCTAGAAATGGCAACTGTCAATGAATATATGTTTTGGGAAATTTCTGAATTTTTAATATTGGAGATACAACATCAGTCTTTTAATTGGAAACAACCCCATTTCAACAGGCTTGATGACAAAAGGGCCTTTTGTTGTCCATGGGCTGGGGGCTGGGGTTGGGGTGGTGAGGGCTGGTTTCAGAAGCTGTTGGATCCAGGAAGGCAGGACTCTACCTGTCTGCCTTCTGTCTTTCCTTCTTTATGTCATTTCCTCCTACTCCTCATTTACTTACTCTGCTGCATCTCTGTTGACATTCTTTTCTGTCTTCAGAACATTCTAACCATGATCCTGCCTCAGGGTTTCACATTTACTATTCCTTCCATCTGAATCATCTTTCCCCAGGCTCATTCCCTCACTTCATTCAGGTCAAATGCCACTTGGCCAGAGAAATGTTTCCTGATCACAATATTTAAAATACCACACACACACACACACACACACACACACACACACACACACGATCTCACACACCCCTATCAATTTCTATCTGACTTTCTCAGCTTTGTTTTTTTCATAGTACTCAGAACCATCATTGTTTACTGTCTGTCTCTTCCAAATAAAATGTAAGCTTCATGTGAGTAGAAATATAAATATATATATATATATATATATATATATATATATATATTTTAGTTTTGTTGCATTCCTGGGGTCTCAGGCAGGGATCAGCAAACTAGGGCACAAGGGCCAAATCTGCACTACCTGTTTTTATGCACCTTTTGAGCTAGCAATGGTTTTTTACACTTTCATGTGGTTAAAAAAACAAAAATAATAATATCTGGTAATGCATGAAAATACATGAAATTAAATTTTTTTGTACATAAAGCATTATTGAAACACAATCACAATTGTCTATTTACATATTATCTATGGCAGCGGTCCCCCTATTGTGGCATGGTTGAGCAATTAGGACAAAGATCCTATGTGTCCTGCAAAGCCTAAATTTTACAGAGAAAGTTTGTGGACTTCCGATCTGGAGCAATACCTGGCACAAAAACCCTGATGAAATAAATGAGAGTGAGTAAATGTGGTTTTACCCTTAGGAAGAGAGATCAGAAAACCCATACACAACACTTGCCTGACAGTTGATTCCTCTGATACAAGGATTTAACCTTCATCAATAAAGAAATCGAAATAAGATATAAATATTTACTACAAGAAAAAAAGGAAGATAGAATAAGAACAAATAATAATATTACATCTTAGTATATGAAAATCGTGATCATCCATTTCTCCAAGAATTTAATAAACAATAAAATATGCATCTCCATACATTATATTATCACTGCATCCCCTCATTTATTCATTTACTCTCTTTCTTCCACTGTGATATCATTCAGGTCATTCTCTGATACATTCTTTTCGCTGAGCTGAGTGTGACTGAGTTCCCAAACACACCAGATTTTCCTTACTCCAATAAACCTCCACACTCTTCTCCCTCTGCCTTAGATATTTCTCTTTTTTGCCCACTTGGTAAATGCTTGCTTGTGATTCAAAAGGTAAGAACTTAAATATCACCACTGCCTCACAACTCCAATGTGAAAACGTCCATACTTGCTTGCGTACAACTCCATTTATTTGTTAGTTGATTTATCCAACGAGTCTTTATTGTACAACCACTCTATGACAGGCATTGTTCTAGGAATTGGGGCTATACCAATTATTAATATAAAAAAGATTTAATACTACTCTCATGGAGTTAATTATTTTACTTGGAGAGAGATAATTAAAATATTTTAATAATCATGTTAGTGATGTGAACTATAAAAAACAAAAATAAATTTGAATGTGATGAGAATGGCAAGAATGTATTGTCCTTCTGTGTTACTTTATATTTCACCTGTAAATCTGTTACCATTTACATGCTAAGTTGTAATTAACATGTAAGTTACCATGCTACTTGATGTAATTATGCAACACTACGTTTACATTAGCCCCCACAAGGGATCTGTCTCATACTTCCGTCTCCAGCACACAACAGTGAGTGGCACACAGTGACTGTTGGATGACAGTGGGATGGTGGGTGGATGGGTGGATGATACTTCTCAGTACTTCGATATCTCTGTGCAGAAAGTGATACACAAAGATAACTATAATAGCATTTAAAAATATTAGAAAAATGTGCATCAATTTCACAATTGTGAAATTTAGGAGAGAAATAAACGAAAGATTAAAAATGATTGATATTTAAAGGCTTATTTTAAAAGGGAGCATCAAGACACAAAAAGAAAAAAATAAGTGAAAATTTAAAATTTTGTGAATAAGACAAATTTCTGTTGCTAGGGCTGAATCAGATAATGTCTTTTAATCACTTTGTTTATTGCTTCACAACTCATCTATGCAGCTGGAATCTGGAAGTACCAGTTTTACATAGAATAAAAACTGCCCTAATTTTTAAGTTGGAATGACCACGTTGATTTTTCTCCATTGGTTCCCTGCCATAAAAAAAAGGTGGGGGGGGAAGTACTTTCTCAAGCTCATCATATCTATGTTTAATTAAAAATTAAAGAGATTGTCCAAGAGTAATAATGTGCTGAGTTTAAAATTTAAATTAAAAATGTTTAAAACAGGCAACTCCCATACCAGAATTTCATATTCAGTATATTTCAGTGCAGTCAGTGGATATGAATGATAAAAATTAAATAAACCATTACAAGTTTTTGAAGTTTACTCTTTTAAAGAGTCAAATAAGTTCACGATTGTTTCTTGATGCCATAGTTTCCTGGGGCTTTCCTAAGACATCAAGGGAGGAAGGGCAGTGACAGCTCTTCAAATGTGACTTCAAGAAATATTACTTTATCTTATTTCTGTGAACTTGCTAGAAAAAACTATTACTTTATAACAGAAACACTGTGTGTGATTGTGTGTGTGCACAGGTTGTATGTGTCAGAAAAGTGTGTATATGTGTGTGTGTGTGTGTGTGTGTGTGTGTGTGTGTGTACCCATATGTATTTTCATGCTGAGAGCACTAAGAGAACATAAAAGTTCTGGAATAGTTTTGGAAAAACCTTTCTCCCATGTGATAGGAGTAGAGATTATCAGATACTTGCTGTTGACGTATCAATCCTAATTATAGAGGCTCAGTGTCTCAGGGTGATTCTTTCTTTAGGTACCTGAAGACACTTCCATTGAAAAGAAAGACAGATGCTCAAGTCTTTTGTTTTTTAATTTGGCTTTAAGTCATGTATTAATGCATGAGGACCGCAAGAAACAGGGTGGGGAGGCTTTGGCTCTAACAATTCTTTTTTTACTATAATACTACAGGAGAATCCCGATTTGTTGGCCTTCAGGGAATTGTGCAAAAGAACACCTTTTGTCTCAATTTCCGGTAATTAGTAGAAAAGATAATTTGAATACCTGGAATAACGTTTTCTCCTGTTCATTTGCCTAATATTTTTTTCTATCTTTTTTTTTGAGATGGAGTGTCGCTCTTGTTACCCAGGCTGGAGTGCAATGGCGCGATCTCGGCTCACCGCAACCTCCGCCTCCTGGGTTCACGCAATTCTCCTGCCTCAGCCTCCTGAGTAGCTGGGATTACAGGCATGTGCCACCATACCCAGCTAATTTTTGTATTTTTAGTAAAGACGGGGTTTCACCATGTTGACCAGGATGGTCTCGATCTATTGACCTCGTGATCCACCAGCCTTGGCCTCCCAAAGTGCTGGAACTTTAGGCATGAGCCACCCCGCCCCGCCCTTTTTTCTATCTTATTTCTGTGTTTACATTGCATAACTACCTTTCTACCAGATGTCTCTGAATTTCAAAGATTTAGAAACCTTCAAGAACAATGTATGTAACTATACAAAATACACAGAGGGATCACTACAAGGTTGTGATCATCTGCCACTCATTAAAAGCAAGAGATAACTAATAACTTTGTTTGAGTTAAATTCATGGAAATGTTAAAATTACACTTCTGAAATGACCATTAATGTGCTTGATTCTGATTGATTTGGCTATCGGAAAATATGATTACTGGTTAATCAAGGAACAATCTGATCTTATTCAGTTAGTAAAAGTTTAATAAATGTGCTTGGGGTTTTGTACTATTGAGATTGTAATAATCTGAAATTCCATTTATCAAAAATCGATACCAATCTCCATGACCTGACTAGAATGAGTCACCCCTGGAACCACTTGCGGATTAGTTATTACTATAGCCAAAAGGAATAAAACTGAATCAATGAGCAGAAAGTAAATCAGGATATTGCTCAAGATATGGCTCAAATGAACCACTTATTAACATAAGCTACAGATCTGCATTGCCGATAATATAAACACCTAAGAGATTAAAAGGATTCGTTTTACAAGGCACTACCCTAAGCAACTGAAAAATGTTCTAGCACAATGCAAATTTTCTTAGTGTGATAATAATTTTTTTCCTGGGGTATTTAATATTTGCAGACTGTTGACAATACCCTTGGCTCTGTTTGAAGCTCAGAGAGGAACAGCTTCTGGGTGGTACAGAGTTTCCCTCTTCTACCCATGACAACTGTTACTCCTGCTCGGATTTGTGCTCTCAATAACTCTTTTCCTTCTTCTTCCCAGAACCCATATACACCTACCTCACGATGACACACACACACACACACACACACACACACAACTCACCCAATGCTTGATTTTGTCATATGCTCAAACCACATGATGCTTGATTTAGTCCTTTCTGGAGCTGGCGCCTATAGGCTCTAGACATCAAAAAACTATTTACAATAGAAGATATTTACAATGTCTGAATAGTTGGGTGAACATAGTGATATTTATATCTGTAATGAATTCTTATTTATTTTACCTATTTATTCAACAGAGATGTGCTGACTTTACAAATATGCCAGAAGCTGCAGATTTAACATAGAATTACAAGTTCAAGATGCTTTAAGTAAATCCATATGGCCGGAGAAATGGGGTGGCTTGGGGAAGGGGAGAGACTGGCGTTACCAGTACTTGAAGAGAACGCTAAGCTCAGGAATTTTGAACTTTATGCTGAAAGCTAAAAAGCATCACTAACACACGTTAAACAGTGACAGCAGACATAACCACGCTGATGTGGAAAGATTATCATTGCTGTAGCTTCGAGGAGCCCCAGATTAGAGACAAAGAAAATGGGCTGAAGAAGGAGGCAGCAATCCAGAGGGAAAAGATATATCACAGGTTGAATTCAAGTAGTAGGAATAAAAACAGAGTAGATATAAAGAATTTAGTGATATTAGGGAGATATAAAATAAAAGAAACAAATAGATGTGTCTAAATGAAAATAGGGGATGAATGAGAGAAAATGCATTAAGATGCATTTCCAGTTACTAGCCTGTGTGACTGAATTTGTGACAGCAACTAGGGGAAACACAGATTTAAAGATAATCTTTAATAAGTATTGATTGTGATTTTAAAAAACAGTTTCATTGAGATATAACATGCATACCATATACTTTTAGTATGTTCACAGGAGTATACAACCATCACCACAATCAAATTTAGACCTTTTATTTTTAAGACGGAGTCTTACTGTATTAGTCAGGGCTCTCTAGAGAGACAGAACTAATGGAATATTACATATATAAATATATATACCATATATAAAGGGAAGTGTATTATATATATATTCCATGTATATATATACATATTCCATATATATGTGTGTGTGTATATATATATATATAAAGGGAAGTTTATTTTTTATTTATTTATTTATTTATTTTAGAGACTTAAACATAAGACCTAGAAGCATTAAAACCCTAGAAGAAAACCTAGGCAATATCATTCAGGACATAGGCATGGGCAAAGACTTCATGAGTAAAACACCAAAAGCAATGGCAACAAAAGCCGAACGTGCGCAGCAAAAGAAACTGATCAGAGTGAACAGGCAACCTGTAGAATGGGAGAAAATTGTTGCAATCTACCCATCTGACAAAGGGCCAATATCCAGAATTTACAAAGAACTTTAATTTACAAGAAAAAAAACCAACTCCATTAAAAAGTGGGCAAAGGATAAGTACAGACACTTCTCAAAAGAAGACATTTATGTGGCCAATAAACATGAAAAAAAGCTCATCATCACTGATAATTAGAGAAATGCAAATCAAAACCACATGAGATACTATCTCATGCCAGTTAGAATGGCAATAATTAAAAAGTCAGGAAACAGCAGATGCTGGAGAGGATGTGGAGAAATAGGAACACTTTTACACTGTTGGTGGGAGTGCAAATTAGTTCTACCATTGCAGAGGACAGTGTGGCGATTCCTCAGGGATCTAGAACCAGAAATACCATTTGACCCAGCAATGCCATTACTGGTATATATCTAAAGGATTATAAGTCATTCTACTATAAAGACACATGCACACCTGTGTTTATTGCAGCAATATTTACAATAGCAAAGACTTGGAACCAACCCAAATGCCATCAATGATAGAATGGATAAAGCAAATGTGGTACATATACACCACAAAATACTATGCAGCCACAAAAAAAGAATGAGGTCATATCCTTTGCAGTGACATAGATGAAGCTACCAACCATGATTCTCAGCAAACTAACGCAGGGACAGAAAATCAAACACTGCATGTTCTCACTCATAAGTGGGAGTTGAACAATGAGAACACATGGACACAGAGAAGGGAACAACACACACTGGGGCCTGTTGGGGGGTAGGGGGCAAGCAGAGGGATAGCATTAGGAGAAATACCTTTTTTTTTTTTTTTTTTAGGAAGTGGAAGACAGCATTGAGTGAGTATTTGAGGTTGGTGATTCTGCTTTGCTCAATGGAAGCAGCTCTCTGTTTTTTTTGTTTGTTTGTTTTTATTATTATTATTGGGCTTGGAAGAGAAGGATTGGAAAAGTGCAGTGATTTGGGGAGTGGAGGAGGGAAAGTGATGGAAGGTGCTGGAGGGCTGGGGTGTAAGTTGGGGACAGATAATGAGATGACCACACACCTTTTTTTTTTTTGAAAAAAAGGAGAGAAAGAGAGGAAGAAAGAGGAAGAAAAAGAGGGAGAGAGAACAGGAATATTGCTTTATTCTATGAATGGGTATTAATATTGGCCGATCAATATTTTGTGTATTTAAAGTGGAGAGCTCTATAAATACTTATTAAGTTTACTTGTTCCGGATCTGAGTTCAAGTTCTGGATATCCTTATTAATTTTCTGTCTCGTTGAGTCTAAATCTCTTTATGGGTCTTATGTATCTGGGTGTTAGGATCATTAGCTCTTATTGTTGCATTGATCCTTTTACCACCGTATCTTTGTTGCTTTGAAATCTGTTTTATCAAATGCGTGAATTGCAACTCCTACTTTTTGTTTATTTATTTATTTTTGCTCTCCATTTGGTTGGTAAATCTTTCTCCAACCCTTTGTTTTGAGTCTTTGTGTATCTTTGGATATAAAATGGGTCTGGATGTAGAATACCGTTAGGTTTTGGCTGTATCTTTTGATTGGGGGATTTAGTTGATTTAAATTTAGGGTTACTGCCATTTGATGTTAACTGGCTGTTTTATCCATTCGTTGATGTAAATTCTTCTTTATGTTGATGCTCTTTATTTTTTGGTATATTTTTAGAAAGGCTAATACTGGTTGTTCCTTTCTGTGTGTAATACTTCTTTCAGAAATTTTTGTAAAGCAGGCCTGGTGGTAATAAAATCTCTGAGTACTTGCTTGTTCATAAAAGATTTTATTTTTCCTTCAATTGTGAAGCTTAGTTTGGCAGGATATGAAATTCTAGGCTGAAAGTTCTGTTCTTTAAGGATGTTGAATATTGGCCCCCACTCTCTTCTGGCTTGTAGGGTTTTTGCTGAGAGATTTATTATATATATATATATATATATATATATATATATATATTCCATGTATATATATACATATTCCATATATATATGTGTGTATATATATAAAGGGAAGTTTATTAAGTACTAATTCACATGATCACGAGGTCCCACAATAGGTCATCTGCAGGCTAAGTAGCAAGGAGAGCCAGACTAAGTTCCAAAGCTGAAGAATTTGGAGTCTGGTGTTCAAGGGCAGGAAGCATCCAGCATGGCAGAAAGATGTAGGCTCGGAGGCTAGGCTCGGAGGCTAGTCTCTCCTTTCACATTGTTCTGCCTGCTTATTTTCTAGCCATGCTGGCAGCTGATTAGATTGTGCCCACCCAGATTAAGGGTGGGTCTGCCTTTGCCAGCCCAGTGATTCAAATGTTAATCTCTTTTGGCAACACCCTGACAGACACACCCAGATCAATACTTTGCATCCTTCAGTCCAATCAAGTTGACACTCAGTATCAACCATCACATTCACTCTGTCCCCTAGGCTGGAGTTCAGTAGCTCGATCTTGGCTCACTGAAACCTCCACTTCCCGGATTCAAGGTTCTCTTGCCTCAGCCTCCCTAGTAGCTGGAGTTACAGGCACCTGCCACCACACCCAGTTGATTTTTTTTTTTTTTTTTTTTTTGTGACGGAGTTTCGCTGTTGTTACCCTGGCTGGAGTGCAATGGCGGGATCTCGGCTCACCGCAACCTCCACCTCCTGGGTTCAGGCAGTTCTCCTGCCTCAGCCTCCTGAATAGCTGGGATTACAGGCACACGTCACCATGTCCAGCTATTTTTTTGTATTTTTAGTAGAGACGGGGTTTCACCATGTTGACCAGGATGGTCTCGATCTCTTGACCTCATGATCCACCCGCCTGGCCTCCCAAAGTGCTGGGATTACAGGCATGAGCATTGTGCCTGGCCAAATTTAGACCATTTTCATTACCCCAAATGAAAACACCACACCCTTTAGTTGCCACTCTCAACCCACCCCCCATCTCCCCCAGGCTTAGCTAACCTCTAATCTTTTCCCCATCTTTATATGTTGGCCTATTTTGGGACATTTTATGTAAACAGAATTACACTATGATGTGATCCTTGATGACTGGCGTCTTTCACTTACAGTGTTTTCAAGGTTTGTCCAGGCTGTAACATGTGTCAATCTTTCACCTGCTTTTTTTGCTGAAAAATATTCCATTATATAAATATGCCACATTCCAATTATCCATTAACCAGTTGATGAGTATTTGGAGTGTCTGCACTTTTTAGGCTATTATGAATATTGTTCCTATGAACACTTATGTACAAGTTTTTGTGTGGAGGTTGTTTCTGTTTTTCTTGGATATATACCTAGAAAGGGTATTGCTAGATCATACCTTACCTTTATATTTAACCCTCTGTGAAATTGCCAAAATTTTTTCCAAAGTGGCTGCATTAGGCCAGGCATGGTGGCTCATGCCGGTAATCCCAGAATTTTGGGAGGCCGGAGTGGATGGATCATTTGAGGTCAGAAGTTCAAGACCAGCCTGGCTAATATGGTGAAATCCTGTCCAAAAAAGTGAGCTGGGCGTGGTGATATGTGCCTGTAATTCCAGCTACCTGGGAGGCTGAGGCACAAAAATTGTTTGAACCTGGGGAGCGAAGGTTGTAGTGAGCTGAGATCACACCACTGCACTCCAGCCGGGGTGAAAGATTGAGACCCTGTCTCAAAAAAAATAAAAGTGGCTGCATCATCATATTACACTCCCACCAGCAGAGCATAAGGGCTTCAATACCTCCACATCTTCACTGACACTTGTTATCTGTCTTTTTTATAGTCATACTAGGAGGTTTTATATTTTATATTATAGATTTTATATAGATACACAAATTTTATATAGATATATAGATTTTAATATTCATAGTGTTCAGTATATATTTTTTGGACATATACTTTTGGTGTGATATGTAAGAAACAATTGTCTAATCCAAGGTCACAAATATCTATGCCTATATTTTCTTCTAAGAGTTTTATCATTTCATCTTGTACATTTGAGCCTCTAATTCATTTTGAGTTAATTTTTATAGATGATGTAAGGTTGTAAGTTAAGGGTCCAGCTCTATTCTTTTGCAGGTGGTGGTCCCGTTTTCCTAGCCCCGTTTATTAAAAGATTACCGTTTCCAGCTGGGCACGGTGGCTCACACCTGTAATCCCAGCTCTTTGGGAGGCTGAGGTGGGCAGACCCCTTGAGGCAAGCAGATCACTTGAGTTCGAGACCAGCCTGGCCAACATAGTGAAACCCTGTCTACACTAAAAATACAAAAAGTAGCCAGGCATTGGGACGTGCACTTGTAATCCCAGCTATTCAGGGACTGAGGTAGGACAATCACTTGAACCCGGGAGGTAGAGGTTGCAGTGAGCTGAGACCACACAGCAAGACCATCTAAAGAAAAAAAATTATTGTTTCCAACTTAATTATCTTGGCACTCTCTCAAACTTCTATTATAACTATTAAATCAGGATTAGATATCTAACATAAAATGGTTAATCTACAGGCTTGCCAATGATCAGTGACCTGTGTCCAAAAAACCCTACCCACATAAGAGAGAGCTAGGTCAATGAGATTGTTTCCTCTTGAAAATCCAGATAAAGACATACTAAAAGAATTGGACCATTAATAACTAGAAGAGAAGCTAAAGAATTATGAGGGAAAAAAAGGTATATCATGTATTAATTATGAGTGAGCTGAATTATTAAGAAGAGATGCTATAGGTAGAGAAAACATAGAGTAGAGAATGATCTCTTTGATCTGACAACTGAGAGGAAATGACAAGATGTTCCGAGAGATGCAGAATCTAAGAAAGCTGAGTCATGTTTAAGGCAGAAGGAGAGATGACATAGAAGCTGTTGCTAAAGGTCTTATACGACAGTTATTATTCTTGAATTCCTAAGAACCCTTTCTCCTGTTAGCCACAGAGATTTGCTAATCTTTGCATCCAAAATGACCACCCATATTTGTACCAACAGTTAAATCTATGGGCTTTTTGAAACACTCTTAAATGGAATGAAAAACAAAAAAAAAAAGTTTATGCTATTGGTATGTGGCTCAAAGTTCCACAAATGCTACTTTCTCTGACGTAGTCCGAGACTTCCCTTGTAGGTTTCATGGGTATGGCCATCATGCTATAATTATCACAAAAGCCCCCAGTCAGCCTGTTACCACAAGGATGTGTGGCAATGTAAGTCACAACTAAAATTCCTCTGATGTCAGGAGTAAATACTGTAACAAATGATGTGTCAGACTTAACTGATGAACAAATGAAGCCCATCTAACTGACTTCTTCCTTTATATTTCCTATTCATCCGCCATGGCTTTTAAAAATTAATCTTAGCATCTTTCTTTTTATGCATAGAAAATATTTTGGATCAAATATGATACCTAACTTTTTTCCCTTAGGATAAATCATATTAAAAATTAATGCACACAGATGCCAGGAGTTCATGAGGATACATAGTTGTTCTCTTAAACTCATTTCGATCACTCTTTTGTCTTTGACTTCAAGTCATGCTGAGTCTTTTTTTAAAAAAAAAAACTGACTTGTTGATAGATTACATTTGAAAAGATAAGTCTCCAGCAATGCACCTTTGCAAGAAGATGGTAATATGCAGACAAGAATAACAGGGGTGTAACTCAGATTTTAGGTAAAGTTCCCATGTAGGCTACAATAGCAACATTCTTGAACATTTAGAACTTCATTCAGATTTTTCTGAATGTTGACTTTGCTGCTTAAGATTAATACCATATAAATCCTCTATTTTCTGTGAAAATAATTTTTAAAATTGAGGCCAGTTTCTATCACTGAACTATCCAGCACAAGATGTGTTTGTGAAGTTGTGTATAGACACTGTGTGCTGCTAAGCCACAAGATGCCAGGAAGAAAAAGATCCATTTCTACATTGAAGGATATCATGATCTGTAGCAGGGGAAAAATCATAGCCAATTCCTTGACCTAAAAAAGAAAACCCCAGAAGTCTCTTTCAGAACCATCTGGAATCAGTAAAACTGCCAGAGTTCGAACTTCATCTCTATGAACCTAACCAAGTTACTTAACCTACCTAATCACCCATAAAGTGGGGAGAGTTCACAGTTCCTACTTCATAGTGCCTCAGAGGTAATTCTACGAAGAGAAAATGGGATAACACATGTGCTTGTCACAGATCAGGCAATAGTCAGACCCAATAAATATTAACTATTATCTTCAAAATTTTAATATTTAAAACCTTCAGATACAATATATTATTTAACAATATTGCGAAGATATTGGCTCTGTTTTTAGTTTGAATAGACACAGCTGGTTGTTAATTTGGCACAGTTTAATTCCAAACCCATCTCTCTAATGAATATCATCATGAATGTATAATTAAAGAGCTATGCAACTCAATTTCAGCTAAAACAAAATTGTTTTTCATACTTTCAAGCAATGTTTAATGTTATATAAATGTTTTGAATACAACCCCCACCTTCTAGGTCTTCTGGACTGAAGTAACGCAATTTTATGTAGGCTATAGAAAGCTATTCCCATCAGAAGATTTTATGACATTGATTTTAATGAACACTTTTAAATAACCTAAGCCCTTAATTCTGATTAATGGGAAATAATAACACTTGTCAGTGATGAGTGACCTTAAATGAACTATAACTATTCTCCATTCACCATCTCACATTCTTGTAGCCACATCTGAAAATATCATAACTCAGATTCACACTTCTTTACTTTCCATGAGTCTTCAAACAAACCAGTATGTTTTTCCTTGTCACCTCCCCACTGAAACTCTCTTGTCAAAGCACCAAGAATTCCACTGTTAACACATTAATAGATACTGTTCTTCCCTCATCACATTCAACCTTCAGCAGCATTTGATTCAATAGAAATTTCTTGTCTCTGAAAAGTTCTGATCACATCATAAGCTTCTCTTCGGTGAAACATAATACTCAATAGTGAGCTGGCAAACATTTAAAAGCTGATTCTCTGAGGGAGAAAACCTGAACTGTAGTGCTGGCCAATTCTCATAGTTTAAATACTTCTGCCATGACTGATTTCAAGCTGCCAATGTGATATTGCTAAACAGGGTAGAAATATACAAAAACACTCCAACACACCACTTATTCTGCAAATTGTCATCTGGACAGCACTGAACACTGGAATTGCAAATTTTATTTCTGTAAAATTCTAATAAGATGTAATTACATATGCAAAATAATTGTTAACTTTAGTTGTATTTAATAATTTTTACTTAAGCACTTGATATTTATTAATTGTAGTTTGTATTTATCTTTGAATTTTATAAAATAATGTTGACTTAAAAAAAATTTTTTTTTTTAAGACAGTCTCACTCCATCACCCAGGTTGGAGTGCAATGGCCTGATCTCAGCTCACTGTAACCTCTGCCTCTGGGGTTCAAGTGATTCTCATGCTTCAGCCTTCCAAGTAGCTGGAATAAGAGGAGTGCACCACCACATCTGGCTAATTTTTGTATTTTTCTTTTTAGTAGAGATTGAGTTTTACCACGTTGGCCAGGCTGGTCTCGAACTCCTGGCTTCAAGTGATCCACCCATCTCAGCCTCCCAAACTGCTGGGTGATGGGCATGAGCCACTGTGCCCAGCCGATAGTGTTGACTTTTAAAAGAAAAATAACTATCTCAACAAAACTTACATTTTAATGAAAAAATACACATAAACATTTATTGTTTGGCTAGAAGTACACTTGTTTTTACTCCTTAAATCATTACTGATAATAGAACACAGGGTACGGTGAATTGAATGAAAAGTCTGATTACAGCATAATTAGTGATTTTGCTAAAGTGGCATAAAAATACATTTTATAGAATAAATAATAATAATTAATTATATATGTATTTTTCTTATTATTCTCTGAAACCTCATTTGCCCATCAGTAAAACTTCCAGATATATAATAATCTCAGCTGTCTAACTTTTTGCCAATTTTTAGTCATGTACAAAACATAGGTTTATATGTTTCTGTCAATATTGTTATTATGAAGATGTATTTGCAAAGGCAGAGGGTAAAGCACATTTTAATTTGATAGCGTGTTAGTGTTGTATCTAACTTTTAAATGTCTAGTCATAGAAGACATGGGCCTCCGTTTGTACCCTGTAAATGCTGGGAGTGTCAACATAATAAACTCATACGGTGATCCACCCGCCTCAGCCTCCCAAAGTGCTTGGATTACAGGCGTGAGCCACCGCCAGGAGAATTGCCTGAACCCAGGAGGCCGAGGTTGCGGTGAGCCGAGATCATGCCATTGCACTCCAGCCTGGGTAACAAGAGTGAAACTCCATCTCAAAAAAAATAAAAAATAAAAAAATAAACTCATAAGGTAAAGATCCTTATCCTCTACTTGAACCAAGGTCTAACTGATTCTAAATTTAATGTTGCTAAGAACTACAACGCCCTTTCACCTGTTTTCAGCAGTAAATAAAAAGTAAATAAACAAAATGTTGTTTTAATAATATAATATCTAATTTAACAGTTCAAGTCAGGAGCTTACATTTGCTTCTAAACTCACAAAGTAAGATTTAACATTCTCCAAATTGAATACAAAATAATAAATTGTTTAAGACATTTACAATTATATGTTATGCTACAAACATTATCACATTCATTATTTTTGAGGAATAGTTTTGAAAGATATTTCAAAAAATCAAAATCAAAGTAAGGATCTGCTTTTAAGGTCATGAAGATGCTTTAAGAAAAATAGAGAATAGGCCGGGTGCGGTGGCTCACGCCTGTAATCCCAGCACTTTGGGAGGCCGAGGCGGGTGGATCACAAGGTCAAGAGATCGAGACCATCCTGGTCAACATGGTGAAACCCCGTCTCTACTAAAAATACAAAACATTAGCTGGGCATGGTGGCACGTGCCTGTAATCCCAGCTACTCAGGAGGCTGAGGCAGGAGAATTGCCTGAACCCAGGAGGCGGAGGTTGCAGTGAGCCGAGATCACTCCAGCCTGGGTAACAAGAGCGAAACTCTGTCTCAAAAAAAAGAAAGAAAAATAGAGAATAAATGAGACTAAATGGAAGATCGAAATTTAAGGCAGATGTAAACTAAAAGGTGGGAATGTGGTGATTGGTGGCTTTTGAATGAAAAGCAAGAGAGGGTAGACTCCAGGATGAGAGTTTACTTGTGAGGCACATTGCACCTATTCTTTCTGCCATGCTAGAGTCATCTTACATGCTTCCTAACCTACACCCCAAAAACTGATAGCTCCAGCCACCGGTGACTGCGGTGCCATTATCCCTGGGACAACAGAAATCTGGTCACTGCCTCGCTGTTACTAATTTTTTAGGTTGTTGTGAACTATTTTGTACTGGGAAAATAATCAGAATGTTAAAATAGGCCACCTGTTGTATTTTGTGCTCATACATAAAATGTAAAGGCTCTGCAACAGTGGAGGACAATGCAAGGATATTTCTGGCAGAAATAAGACAAAGGCACATGCACTGTAAAGGCCATGCACACCACTAAAAACACTGAGCTTAAATCAGGTATCATCAGTGTAACCGAGAGATGCTTTCCTTATTCATAACGCTATCTGAACTCTGCAGCAAGGTTCATGATAGCAGCAGATGGCATTATTTTAATAACAAAATTCAAGTGATTACTAATTCTCCTATTATCACTTTAAATGAAGTCGAACTTTTTTCATCTAATTTTGAAGAAGGTTTGCATCAAAAACAGTATTTTAATGCTTGGCTTCCTACAAAGATAAAATGTTCCACAAGTACAATATACTCATCAACGTACTCATAATGCACACACAATGAACACTTCTTGTCATGTTATTAATGCCTTGTCAAAGCAGATGGTGTCTTACTAGTTTTCAATCATATCTGAAGCATCGTTTCTGCAGAAGGAGCTTGCCTGATTCTCCAACCTAAATTTGGTCACCTACTGTCACGTTCTCACAGTGCTCCGTGCATTTCCTTTATGGGGCTCATCATATTGCCATTTGTGTATGCTCTTCAGTGTTTACCGTCTATTCCACTAGATGAAATAGACAGTTGTGGACTACAGGGACCATGTTTACTTGATTCTCCACCTATTCCCAGCACCTTGCACTTTTTCTGGCGAACATTACTTGCTCAAAAGTGATTCTGGAATACATTTTATTTATTTCACTTATAGAAAGCCGTTAGTGTCATTTAATACTAACACTACTGCCTTCAAAATGTAGAAAGCCTAAAATGTTCAAAGGGAGAGAGATAATAGCATGATGGAGACTTAAGGATGGCCAATGTTTAAAGTTCCCAGAGGGTGACACAGAAAGCAAAAAAGCTTAAAGAAGTTGAAAATTATTTTATTTTGGATGAAAGAATGGTAGGAGGGATGATAAAATGGGCATTGGTTTAGGTCCCAACTCATGAAGGTGTGTTGGGAAACAAGATGGGAATTTTATGGCCTCTGGAGTTCCCCTTGCTTAAGCAAAATATGACAAGCAGATTCAGAAGGGAGACAGCCTTGTTCATAATATTTTCACAAATGGATATAATTTGAACCAGCTCTTATAATTCTGAGGACACTTGTTTCAGTTTAGGTCTGTTTGTTACCAATACAGTGGTTCCTCTAATAGGAAATCAAATTTTCAGACTCTAGTTTGAAAGATTTTATCCGTGTTGAGCCTTTGTAGATAAAATTATTTCCTGTATGTTGAAATATGCCAGTTTATTCTTTTCCTTTGTGTTGAATTCTGTACTCAATGAGAATGTATGATGGACTCCACTTTGCACCATATAAGAACATGAAAAATTAGATAGTGTCTATGTCTACTCCCTTACCAAATCGAATGTCAGCTTCATGTCATAAGCACCTGAATGCCCCTATGGCCTAGGGCAGTGTCTGACACATAGCAGGTGCCTAAGAAATATTTGTTGAATGAAAAATTCATTTCAAAGTGACTCATCCAGTAGGTCACCTTCTCTCCCACATTTCCACCCCCTACACTCAATCCCATTAGACTGAAGAATCCAAATACGTAGAGTCGACATGGGATCAAGGACATAGCACCTTAAAAGAATTTCACAGAAAGTTGCCAAAGACTTGGAGAAGCCCCTGCATACACATTTCCCAGATGAAAAATCAATCTCAGACTAGGTCCAACCAGGACAGAGCAGACTTATCAATTTTCTGGGCAGAGATAAGAGATCTGTGGGGCCATCTGAGTGATGAAAATGGACTGAGATAGAATAATTCCTGGACACTCACATGAAATGACAGCAGCAAATCAATCAGCATTCTTGGAGACACCAGACAGCTGTGTTTAAACATCAGGCAAGAGGTCAGGAAGCTGCTGCATTCCCTGGAGGGCAGCGGTTCCTAACCTGTGCTATCACGTGCTCCTTAGAGGATCCAAAAGAGGCATTGGACACTCTGAAAATCACTGTACATTTCTGCTTATGGGTAAGAAAGACTGCACATGCACATAAGGATATTTTCAACCTTCTACTATGTGTGTGGCAAAGCTTTTATAAACACTAAGTGGATGGCTCCTTACTGTTCCCCTAGAAAGAGCCCAAACAAACATGTAGTGGGATGCTCATTATAAATAATAAAGGTGGGGCTAGAGTTGAGAAAGTGTGGCCCCCATAATACCTGGTGTTAAGGAAAGTATCCTAAGGACTTCTGGGTTTTTCACATGCCATTGCTCAGTCAGATGCAAGTGCAGTGACTTATCAGATTGATACATTTGGTAAGAATAAATCAGGCATGTCATGCCTCTTCCTCTTGGGAGCAAATCTAGAACTAAGTCATGCCCAGGAAATGAGGGCAACATTTTTTCTCTTATGCCTGGGTCTTGTTTTGTATATACTTGATAAGGAAAGAGCTACTTCTTGGTTCCCCTGAAAGACCCCCACCGCTTGGTACAAAGTGGTGTTCAGTGTCTGCTGTCTTTCGCAGTGACTTGTTGATGTGCGTGGATCCTGACATTAAGTAAAACTCTTGAGCATCTCAGCATTCTGAGGGAATTATTATGGAACTTTTGCCATAAGCTTCTGTAGAATCTTTTTAAATTGTGTACATTATGTGGATTCTTTTAAAAATATGGACATAATCTTGTGTGAAAATTAATAATTGTTAAAAGCAAACTAAATATGGCCCGAGAACTCCATAATTCTCTGAGTCCTTAAAGTGTAACCTTAGTTTAATAGCCAGACAAGATTGAAAATCTAACTTAGGAGTATGCACCTGGAACCACAAGGGAGCTTGGTCAATCCCAGCAGCCATACTTCAACCACTCATAGACTGCTGAGTGTTCAAACTGTGCTCAAATATGGCAAATACCAACCTGTAACCAATCCAGCTATTTCTGAACCTCACTGCCAATTTCTTCCCATCATTTCCCTTTTTTTTTTTTGTCTATAAACTTCCTTCTAACATGTGGCTGCCCTGGAGTCTCTGTGAATCTGTGATTCTCGGGGCTGCCTGATTCACGAATCATTCATTGCTCATTTAAACTCCTTCCAATGCAATTCGGCTGAAGTTTTTCCTTGATCACAAAAAAGAGATCAATAGCTCCTTGTTTAAACAACCTTGAGAAAAGCCACTTTAGAATTTGCAGAACAAGTAACAATTCATGAAGAACTGAGTGCCAAGATCCTTGAGCTCATTTATGTTTGTTCTATAGTGATATGCTCCATTGCCCTTGTTTTCATTGTTTTCTTAGCATTTATTAGGATTTCCCCTCCCCCTAATTTACAAGGCTGTCTAAATGGTGCTATGTCAGAAAAATTAAGGTAATCAGACAAAACTATCTTTTTCTTAAGTGTAATTGTTAAAATAAGGCTCTGGAAATCATTTAAAATCCAAAAGCCCAGGATGTATAAGAATTTATAATTGTACTACTTTCTAACCTTAAAATTTATAATGCATTTAAACTTCACAGATATAACATAAACTTTTTTAAAAGGGCTTAAACATTGTTCAGATGGGTGCCCTTGAAAGCACAGGTGGCTAGTGAATAGGAGAACCTGCCAGTGTGCATCCAGCACTTTGGGAAACCGGTGATGTCTGGCTGAACTGAGTCTATTCTGAATGGTGTGTCATTTAAAACAAGTTGAGCAGGTCAGACCACTCTTCATCAATGCATGTTATCAACAAAGACTGATTAAACTTTAACTTCGCATTAGGAGACCATTGTAGACTTTTGTGGCTGAGAATGCTGAAGGCATTTGTAATACAGGAAATCCATTTCCAGAATAGTAGGTATTTGGTAAGTAAGATTTGTGTGTATTCTGACAAGACTCAGTGAAAATACATTCCATAGATTCACCAGTTATTTTTATTTTAGAAAAGTTTACGTGTAATATCACATGAATCAAAATCTATAAATAAGAATATCACTTATTTTAATACATATTGCTACTGTTAACGTACCACTTGTAAAATATAATTTGAGTATATTAAATTTGGAAGTAACGAAGCCTTTAAACTGTACATTGTTATTAAATTATCCTCACAACTACAGTTAGATATTCCTCATCTGATAAGGATTTATTAGTCTCTAAATAAATATAAAATACTTTAAAAGGTAAAAATACAACCAAATTTTAGTAGTTTCTTTAATATAGTTAATAAATTTGCTTCATTTCTATTCAAGGCATAAAATAGTCGATGAAAATTATTCTGCAACCCTGATTTCAAAAATGAAAAATGAACTTTTAAATAAATTCAAGTTTTGGTTAGCCATTTGGTGGCAGGTAAACACAATTTAAGTGACAGAATGACAAAAGTTTATGTGTTTGAGCACATATAATACACAGAGCAGATGATGAGAGGAGAAGTGAACTCTGACACCACACTCTCCCTCCAGGATATTGCAATTAATCATCTTGGTTTCTGTTTGTTTTATGACAGGGAGCCAAAGTATCCAGAAGAAGCATGGATGATACAGTTTGAGCTCATTAGGTAGAATTTTACTTTTCAGGTTAATTAAGAGCCCCTAGAGACATCCTAAAAGAAGTGGCATGTTTCCAACAACATTTGAGGAAGGATTATGTAAACAATGGAACCAATAGGACAAAGTTGTCGGTAGGGAGCTGAGAAATGATGACTATATTCCAGACTCAAGGCAGTTAAAGCCCAGGCAGGTGCCAGATGAGATCATCTATGGGGGTAACTGAATGACCATGGCAAGTATGGAGAGAAGGTAGGAGACTGCACATGTGCTTCCTTCTATTCCCTCCTGAATCTGCACTAAAATGGCAGTCAAGGGATTTTTGTAAGGATAAATTCCCAAGGAAATACAGAAGACGATGTGGCAGCAGCCAGACTTTGGAAGCTGGAAAGCAGGTAAATAGAGGTAACTAACCTGACAAACTAGAGAAAGCCAGGACCTGAGCCAGCTGCCGAAAAAGCCAGCAGCAAGACCATCTGAGTTGCAGAAACCCCAAAAAGGACAGAAATGGAAAGTACTGTGTACATTTGAAAATGAGGTAGCTCTTGGGCTAAATGTTCATGTTAGTAGCAATTCATCTCCTAAATCCTGTTTCTGACTCCACCCAGCCCGGTGACTGCCTCACATCACCCCAGGCAGAAGATTTGTTGGCCTTCTAGAAAGACTGAGTTAGAAATAGGCGGCCGAATGCCAGGCTGAGCAGGCAATGGAGTTAGCTTGCTGACAGTTGCAGATTCAGTAAAAATCTGTACAATGAGAAGGAAAATCTCCTACTATTGTACCAAGTCACCTGAGAAAACATTAGCTGGCTTATACTCCATATCTTTCCAGGAAGAACAGAGAGTCCCTTTCTGGGGAAACCAACCAAACCAAGAGAGAGGATACTCAGATACAGACTGCAGATGGCTTCTCCAACAAAATAACCCAGCCAGATGATCCTACAGCGAGAACCACCACCTGAGATACCCCTCAACCCCCACCAGCATGTGGATGTGCACACAGGCGTGCGCACAGGCACGCATACACACACAGACACACACACACACACACACACACACACAGCGCTTCTAATCAGCTTCTAACATGAAATACAAAGGCGAAAATAATCAAGGAAAGAACAGAGAAAATGCAAGTTGCAGAAGCAAACTTCTCAAAACTCTAATTAGTCCTTCAAAGATGTAAAAAAATGTATTCTTAACCCAAAATAGAATGGTATTTTTAAAAGCACAAAATATAAAAGAACCCAAAGAATTTGAACATATCATAGCAGGAACAGAAAATGCCAAAATGAAAAAAAAAAGGAGCTGGAACATAAAATTGAAGAACTTTTTCAGAACGTAGAAGAAAAAACAAAAAGAAAAAATATATAAAATACATAAGAAAATCAGAGATCAATATTTACATACGAGACCACCAGAAAAAACAAGAACAGAAGTTGAGAAATGATATGATTTCCCAGACCTAAGTAAGCATGACTTTCTACACTGAAAGAGCGTTGGCTTCCAAGACAATAAAAGACTTCATAAAATCACAGCATCAGAAAAATTCCAGAACTCTGTTCACAATGAGATAATTACAAAAATTACTGACAAAGAAAAATGATCGGAATCAGAGGGTGGAAGATCAAAGTGCCACCAGGTTTCAGAACAACTGGAAGATGGAAGAAATGGAGCCAGGCTTTAAAAAATCAGACCGAAAATTCTTTCCACCCATCAAAATTATCACTCCATTAGGAAAGTACAATCACTCCATCAGGGCTTTTCAGATATGCAAGGTCTCGAAAATATACAATTTGTGTTTGAAACTGAAAAACTTAGAAATATCAATAGAAACATATTTAGAAACACGGAGGTAAATAGAAAAAAAAGGCCACCTGCCTCTAGGCATTAAGAATCGGAAGCAGGGGAGTAGATTATTCAGTCTTATATCTTGTAGAACGAATTGGCTTTTAAAGCCATTTACCTTTGCAATGTTGGTTACAATAAAAATCACATTAAAATGCAAAATAAACAACAAACATTAATTTGCAAACTATTATATACAGGTTGCTCTCATTTGAACATAAAAGAACAGAGTTACACATGCCTGAATATGCACAGACTATCTGTAAAGGAGAGGAGAAAACTGATAATAATTTTTCTTAAAAAGAAACTTCAGGTTACAAAGGGGGATTTACTTTTAATTGTGTATTTGTTATTTTAACTTGTAACCAAGTTATTTCTATTTTAATGTTTTGAAATAATGTGGATTGTTTTGTTGAAAAAAAGCCTGGAGATTTATCCTCTGCTATCTGTGTATTATCTTATATTCTGGGATTCTTTGTAAACTGAAGATGCCCATATGTCAACAGTGTATGCTAGAGTCTCAGGATGGAGCAATGACAATGAATCACTGGGAGGTGAGAATTTATCTGCATTCCAGCAGGATTAATTTGAAAATATATGAACAGATTTAAGAGCAAAAGAGAAAAGGAGAGGGGTATTATTGTATATGGGTTATCAACATTCTTAGTCATAATATATAAAGAAAGTAAATTTTCAATTTAGAAATAATTCCAGAATATAAGAAAATTTACAAATTGCAAAGGATTAAAGGGAAGGGCTTGATGAACAACTGGATAAAGATAGTGAAGAGAAGTAAGAGTCAAAAATATTCCCATTTTATAATTCTTGGATAACAGAGAATAGTCTGCACAGTTGTTAAATGTAAGGAGGAAAAGAACAATACTAACACTATAAATATCTGTCGAGTGCTCGTTTACTACGTACCAGACGCTAAGCACATACATGCATTAACTCACTTAATTGCCTGAAGATCACCGTGAGACAGGTACTACTACCACCCTCATTTTATGGGCTACAAACACAGAAAGTTTCTTTTTTTTTTGAGACAGAGTCTCGCTCTGTTGTCTAGGCTGTAGTGCAGTGTAGCGATCTTGGATCTTGGCTCACTTACAACCTCCGTCTCCTTTGTTCCAGCTATTCTCCTGCCTCAGTCCCCCAAGTAGCTGGGATTACAGGCACACACCACCATGCCTGGCTAAGTTTTGTATTTTTAGTAAAGATGGAGTTTCATCAAGTTAGCCAGGCTGGTCTCAAACTCCTGACCTCAAGTGATCCACCCACCTCAGCCTACCAAAGTGCTGGGATTACAGGTGTGAGCCATCACACCTGGCCAACAATGCTATTTTCATTAAAAAAAAAAAAGTGTGTTGCAGATTTGGTGGGCCACATTTTGCAAAAGGTGAGCATCCTTTCCCTGAATTCTCTCTACACTCACTTCTGTTCTGATCCTGATCATTAATACATTTGCAGGAGAGTTACTGGGCTTTGTTTTGCTTTCCTTCAGAGCGAACTGGCTAAATTAGACACCTAACTTAAAGTCTTGACCATGTACTCTGCATGGTTTGCTAAGAGTTTTATCAAGAAATTATAAAACCATCATACAGATTGATGCTGCTTTTGCGTTGTGTCTGTTTTATAGAATGACAAACAGATGAAACATTCAAAGGCGTGAAGTAGGAATGAGCAGTTTCACTTTCATGTGTTGCCTTGAATGATCGCCGCTCACAACTGATAAACAGGTAAGCTGGTTGCAAGTTTGGTATCAATAAGATGGATTCTTTCAAGTTAACCACTACTTCGCCATACTCCCATGAATGGTAATCAATTGTATTTTTATTCACAAGGGTCCTCAGTCACTTTAAAGCAAATTGAAATACTAGGCACATTTTAATATTTCTCAATCTTTTGCTCAACTAATAAGAAATCCCATTTAATCTCTTTATGGCAATTTTCGCTATTTCAAAGTCCTACACTCCTGACTGTAGGAAGAAGGAGGGTACTATTTGAGTAAATTATTTGTTTGTGCAAATGTAGAAGCCTGTTTTTTGCTATTACTACCCTCTAGTGGATGCATAGCATAGACCAATTTTCATGGATGCACTGGCCCTTTTCCTTAAAAGGGTCTTGCAAAAGCTGTGCTGCCTAACATGGTAACCACCAATCACATATGGCTATTTAAATTTAAGTTAATAAAAAATAAATGGAAAATTCAGTTCCTCAGTCACACTGGCCACATATCAAATGCTCAATAATCTTGTGCAGCTATTGACAGCTCAGACATAGAACATTTCCATCATCATGGAAATTTACACTGGACAAATGCTTATCCAAACTAATGTGCACATTATGGAACATGGAGACACCTGAAGGAATTAACCTATTGACAATAGATTAACTAAAGCCATCCCCAAACTCTTGATTCTACTCTCAGCATCCAAGAGTTACAGAAGCAAAAGCTAATTGTTCTTGAGTTTTCATAAAAAAGTTAACTTCCTGATCCACCCACCTCGGCCTCCCACAGTGCTGGGATTACAGGTGTGAGAGATTGAGACTATCCTGACCAACATGGTGAAACCCCATCTTTACTAAAAATACAAAAATTAGCAGGACGTGGAGGTGCATGCCCGTAGACCCAGCTACTCAGGAGGCTGAGGCAGGTGAATCACTTGAACCCATGAGGCAGATGTTGCAGTAAGCAGAGATCATGCCACTGAACTGCAGCCAGGCAACAGAATGAGAATCCGTCTCACACACGCACGCACAAGAAAACAAAAAACAAAACAAAACAAAACTTTACTTGTTTTTAGATAAATTTTATTTCTTTAAATCCAACAGATTTTAGCACTCCAAGAGTTCAAAGGCTATGCGGTGGCAGACGGGCATGGTGGCTGACATCTGTAATCCCAGCACCTTGGGAGACTGAGGTGGGAGGATCACTTGAGGTCAGGAGTTTGAGATCAGCCTCCCTTCATGGTAAAACCCCGTGTCTACTAAAAATACAAAATTAGCCAGGCACATGGCTGATTTTGTATTTTTAGTAGACACGGGGTTTTACCATGTTTACATGATGATGTAATCCCAACTACTAGGGAACCTGACAGGATAATCTCTTGAACCTGTGAAGTGGAGGCTGTAGTGAGCTGCACTCTGGTCTGGGAGGCAAAGCGAGACTGTCTCAAACAAACACCCACGTGGTGACAAATAAATTATCATCAACATATTTCTGTGTCTTGGACTTATGAGATAAAACCATGTTTTGCTTTCCTTTCTTCCTGAGATGCAGAGAGAGAGAGTAAAACTCACTTCTTTTTTCTTTTTCTTTTTTTTGAGATAGAGTCTTGCTGAGCTGGAATGCAACAGTGCAATCTCTGCTCAATATACCTCTGCCTCCCAGGCTCAAGCCTTAGCCTCCCAAGTAGTTGGGATTACAGGCGCCTGCCTGGCTAATTTTTGTATTTTTTTTAGTAGAGACGAGGTTTCACCACATTGGCCAGGCATGATGGTGCATCTCAAACTCCTGACTTCAAGTGATCCACCCTCCTCAGTCTCCCAAAGTGCCTCATTACAGGCATGAGCCAGGGCACCCAACCAGAACTCAATTGTTTTCTAACAAAAGCTAATTTTTAAAGAGTTGGTAAGAGAAGTTTTTAAAAATAGGCATATGTACCTATAAGAGTTGTAGATAATACTCACACACAATATCTACATTAGAGGAAAGTCCAAAACATTCATGATAAAGGTAACATTTCTGATTTAAGGGGTTATCTGCAAAAAAGAAAAAAAAGGTGGGGGGAGGAGTTCTTTGCAATGCTGAATGTAAACTTTTGCCACTGAGTAAGTGGCTTTCTTTAACTTAATTATAAGAGTGTATTAAGCACTATACTGCACATACAATTTCTTTTTCCGGATGAACTAAATCAATTTCCACCTTCTAAAATTTTTAATATTAATTATAGTTTACACATAAATATTATGCTACATTCATTATGTGAATATCAAAATATTCGACTGTAGATATTATTATCTCTGCCTCAAATGAATCACCTAATGGCCTCAAATGAATACAGTCATTGTTAGAATGATAATGCAAATAACCAGAATAAAAGATATATGTAAGAATTATTTTCTTTTTTTATCAAAGCATAACCCTATTCTATAAATGCCTAGGGCTTCAGTATTTAGCAATATTGAAGAAAGAGTTGATGGACACCTGTAAGTACTAGATAGCCAATGATTAAGGACGGTCCCTGCCTTTGTGACATTTGCAGGCTGGTGCTGGAACGTCCTGACAGTCAGAAAGCTATGATGTCCATTTGTATATCATGGAATACGGCAAACAGGATCATGAAGAAAACCAATGTTAGAAATCTCAGATATAACCCTCAATTTACAGACATGCACTTTTTAACCCAATGACTATTGACTTGTACTGTGTGTTGAACACTGTTCCAGGCCCTGGGTCAACAACAACAAATTGGACAAGGTCTTATCCAAAGAGCAGTCATGGTTAATTTACATAATGCTACTCAAGTTTCATCTCTTGCCTTTTTCTTAAGGCTCATATATATTTGAGAGGGTTTCCCCTTGCTGTGAATTTCATCTTCTGGTTGTTTAGTTTGCATATTGAAAGTAGAAATGGATATTCATTGACTTGTTCAAATATGGAGCAAATATTGTTGAGCATTGAGATCCTTACTTGCCATCTGATAGGAGTAACAAAAAACAAATACGAAGTGACAAGGCTGTAACAGAAATAGATTCAAATACTATTGGATAATGGAGTAAGAGGCAGGTCACTATTACAGGGAAGACTAGAAAGGATTTATAAAACAGAAGACGTTTCACTTAGTATTAAAGGTAGCTGGGAGTTTCCTAAGCACAGAAAAGCAAGCCAAAAATTGGCAATAAACAGGAGCCTGCTGAATGTCTGGTGATTTAAAGGACAAAATTCAGGGAGGAGAATGGCAGGGAAAAAAAGATGAAAAAATTTTAGAGGATATGTTGATACCACGAGAAGTGAATATATTGGGCTGAATTATCAATCAATAGCCCATTTATGCTCTGAATCAAGAGCTAAGCATCCATTTCCTGCTTTTATATCGAGCTTTTGTAAAATATGTAATATTTTACAAAATTATTTTAAGGAATTCTATTTTGGTCAATACTGGCTAATGAAGAGCATAAGAATTATTCTTAATATTTTTTTTTACCAAATAATGCATTTATTCAACAAATATTTTAAAGCATCTATCCTCTGCCAAGCATAATATACAGATTTGTAAAAATCCAAAAGGTAAGCAAATACAGCCTGCATTTGAGAATTTGCTGTTTAATTAAGGAAGCAAAGGTGGCCAAGATAATTATACTACGATATAATATGTGTACTGCTGGAGAGATGGATGACTTATTTAGGATCAAAGATGTGCTACCTCAGAGAAAACACAGAATATTAACAGAAAAAGTCATTTTTTACATGTTTTCGGGAATTGGTAAGAGTTAACCAGAAAGAAAGGTGAGAAGACGGTATTTTAGGCAGAAGATTAAAGGATAATGATGCCTTCTAGCTACAGAAATCCCCAGCAAACATCTCTCTGCCCTAGTTTCAAAAATTAATAAAAATATTTTCAAATTTAGGAAGAGCATATTGTATAAAGATACTTTCTGACTATAAATGTATATTTTATTAAATTTATATGTGGCTAAGTAGATATCATACTTTGGAAAAATATTGTTTATGAAATAAACATATTTCTAAAATCAAAATTAGTGGATCCAGTTTTCAGTCCTCCATTATATTCTGGCTATTTTTCTTCTACTCAAAGAACTCTTCTTGATATTGCTATTGACAAGAGTGAGATAAAATTTAGGACAGAACAAAAATCCTGCTAGTGTGGTAGACTGAAGACGGAGAAGCCAACCACTGTGATCTAAAAATCCCTCTAAAAAAAAAAAAAAAACCCTCTCTAGTGTTTCTCTAAATTTAGCCCATAGCAATGGGACCAGCTCAATAATACACATTTGAATAAGATTTTCGTCCTTTCCTACTTAATTCTTTCAATACCCCACTCTTCTTTTTTTTTTTTTTTTTTTTTTTTTTGAGACGGAGTTTCTTGTTACCCAGGCTGGAGTGCAATGGCGCAATCTCGGCTCACCGCAACCTCCACCTCCTGGGTTCAGGCAATTCTCCTGCCTCAGCCTCCTGAGTAGCTGGAATTACAGGCACGCGCCACCACGCCCATTCTTTACTTGCAAATTTTTACTACGAGGTAATTTACACATTGTGAAAAAGAAAATTCCAAATGGAGTGTTTGATGAGTTTTGATAAACAATACATACATGTGACCCACACTGAAAACAAATGAAATATTTCATTACTCCAAATTTTCTTTTCCCTCTTATGTATAGAAACTGGTATTCATCATTACTGCCGTCTTCATTTCTACAATTTTATAACCTGCATTATCAAGTAGACAAGACGTCTAGTCCCCACCGAAAGAGAATGGTGTTTAAATACACATACATGTAAGACACAAGCTAACAATTTAAATTGTATAACAGTTTCCCTGCATATAGAGTAGTAATTTTAGCAATAAATAGATGCCAAGATGTAACTGGGGGGAGACTACCCAGCTCCGAGATCCAAGAGGTTCTTGGCCTCTCTAACCGCAAAGAATGGGGAAAGGGGCCCTGGAGGCCCGGTGAGTTTGCTGTTCAAATAAATATTGTGGCCTCAAAGAGTTTTGCAGAAAAGCCATCAGAGAGAGAGAGAAAGAATGAGTGCGAGTGAGCGCCAGCTAGTTAGCACGCTGTTGTGGGAGGGGAATGTTAGCACGCTGTTGTGGGAGGGGAATGCAGAGAAGGATATTCCTTTAGGTGAGGAGCAGCTGAAGTTTTAACCCTTGAGTTATTACCTTCCGGATAATGTTCTCATTCAATGGGGAAGTTCTTTCAAACCTCCTCTGGAGTGGTTGATCTTTGACTTTGATACCGGATTGGCTACCTGGTCCACAACCCTGGGTTGCCTGCAGAGCCCCCCGCCCACCCCAACCAGCTTTTGGCGGGTTTTTTGGGACAAAGGAGGCCACCTGACTTTACTACCTGGCCCAAGGGAAACCCAGACAAAGAATTTTACATTTGAAACACCTCTGGTCTCTGGATGGAGACCTGGAGCAGGAAAATTCCTGCCTTTGAAACCACACGCCTCACGGACCCAGGAAGAGAAGTTTCTTTAACACAGTCCCTAAAAAACATTATCATCACTGAAAACATTTTTAAGCATTTTTAGTGGAGGAAGAATACACATGACTATATTTATGTGAATGAAGCAAAAATCCAAAGTAGAATTAATACCAAATATGAAAATTATAAAACAGTGTAGGCTGAGTGCTGTGGCTCATGCCTGTAATCCCAGCACTTGGGAGGCCAAGGTAGGCGTGTCTCTTGAGCCTAGGAGTTTAAGACCAGCCTGGACAACATGGCGAAATCTTGTCTCTACAAAAGATAATAATAATCAAAAATAGACAGGCTTAACGGCACGTGCCTGTGGTCCCAGCTACTCAGGAGGCTGAGGTGAGGGAAATGCTGGAACCCAGGAGGTGGAGGTTGCAGTAAGCCAAGATCCATCCACTGCCCTTCAGCCTGGGTTATAGAGCCAGACCCCCTCCAAAAAAAAGTGTAAAATACAGCAAAGGTATACACAGACCTCCTTATATAGACTTCATGAAGAAAATGAGTGTTCAGCAGAGTCCCGAGGAAGAAAGAAGATACAGAAAATATTAAAAAGACACGGAAGGTACAGCGAAAGAAGCATGCGTGTGTGTGTGTGTGTGTGTGTGTGTGTGTGTGTTGAGGCTGCTGGGAGCAAATTATGAAATGGAGTGTGATTTGTAAAGCACTGGGCATCAGTAATTGCTCTAATAAAAGTGTTTACTGGAATTGAAATAGACTATAAATTCATTGTGTATAACTACTGATTAAGACGCTCTCAAATTCTGATTTCAAATAAAATGTGGTACAAATGCTACTGGTGTAGATTTTTGTACTGATTTTGTATATGGTTAGCTGACATTGATTGTGGATGGGCGTTTTGGGCTTCCTCACTTGCATAATTCTTGCCACTAATGGATGTAATAATGTGTATGATAATCCGTTCCAGGGTTGCAATGAGGGACATGCTTTGTAGAAGAAAACAAACATAAACCTCTGAATCTATTTGCATTACTTAGTGTGATACCATTCAACTTTTACCACGGTGCTGCCAATACTACCTCAAACTGACATGGGAAACCCGTTCTTGTATTTGTTTGCACGTGTACGCCTTGGAATTCATTCTTATCTTTCAAATGAGTGTGATCTATCTATCTCAGTTCATCTGTAAATTCCCAAATGTCTTGAGGTAAGTTCTGTATATTATAAATCTTCACTAAAGCTTGGGGACTGATTGATTTTAGATGGTCACTTACAATGTAAACTCAAGATGCTTCCTAGGAACATAGAATAAATACAAGTCTTTCTTAATTTATGCTTCAAAAAACTGCATAAATCCTTTTGCAAAAACAAGAAATATACTTTATGTCTTTATTAACTTTAGATATTTATTTATACTTTTTTCTTAGACGATGAGGCCCAAGAAAAATCATTCTCTCTATTTAGCTCAACTTGAAAATGCCTAACAGGACATAAGGCTTCAGTAGGGATTTAACAATGTTCTGAACTAATGATCCTATTATCTAGCTGTATTATGAGTGGAATAATCAGGCTTTCAACAACTGTCTTTAACTGGAAAAAATAAGCTTTCCTGGAAAGGATGCCTCTGTTTTAAATCAACACAGAAAAGCAGAAAAAAAGAAAACATTAAAAGGCACTAAACAATTGGGGGAGAGAAATCGCTAAACATAATCTGAAGTACTTCTAGATATAATGGTCTTTTGATATGTCTACTTGACTAGGCTACCATGCCTAGCTAGCTATCAATGAAACAATCTAGTCATTGCTGTGAGGATACTTTGTAGATGTGATTAAAGTCCACAATTAGTTGACTGTAAGGAAGGAAGATAATCATAAATAATTTGGGTGGCCCTTACAGTTAGTTGAAAGTCCATAAAAGCAAAGCCGAGGCTTTCCTGAAGAAAAAATTCCACCAGAAGCTATGGATGGCAGCTTCAGTTCCAAAGTCCCACCCTGTACTTCCTGCCAACCTGCCCTATAAATGTGGGACTTGCCTAACCAGCCTCCTACAGTCACATAAGGCAGTTTCTCATGACAAATCTCTTAATATATGTCTCCTGCTGATTCACTGATTCTGTTTTTCTGATCGAACTGTTTCTGATGCCATACATACATGACAAATGCTAACATCATTGATGTTCTATAAAACTTCTATCTCAGCCCATCATTTTCAGTGACAAAACGTTTTCTATAATCTCATCCTAGAGTAGAAATGACCTGAGAACATAGAAATTTAAAAACATGAACTTACTTAAAACAATTTTGAGAGCTGTCATTAGCAAGGAGATAAAAATATATATTCAAATGTTATAAATATTTTAAATAAAACAAAACATTTTAAGTGAATGTTTTGTCATCAGAAAACTATAACCAGGAAAATGTTCTTTAACTCATTTTATGTAACATACAAACAATGATCAAGAAAATAGCAATAGAGCATTTTTAGGCCATTACCTTCATAGGCATGTACCTAATGTAATAGTTTGGCATTCCTAGCTTATTTATTTATGCAATGAGAGCCACTAATCCTTCCATTTGAGCTTAAGTATCTGCATTTGAACCTTGAACTCGAGCCTCAATATAGCAGTGTACTTAAGAACTGCCAATGTGGAATTTCTTTTCTTACTTCAACAAACAATTCAGTTCAAACATTTTTTGAATGCTCATTAGTTACTAGGAATATAAATACCTACGTTTTGACTATTTGCTGATTGAACTCTCAAATACAAAAAAAAAAAAATCAGCATTCAAATGCTTATGCTATTAAGAAATGTTAGAAAATTAGAAAATTACCTTTATTCATATCCTGAAAGAAATTTTCTTCCATTGACACTCAAATGAAATGACTTCTAATATTCTTCCAAACTTAAAACATCTTCCTCACTTGTAATTTAGAAGATGTCCTAAATTGGCTGTGTTACGCATTTCTGTATCTAAACTAACTACCGCTTGTACTTTTACAATGGATAGACTAGAGGAAAAGAAAGAAAATATTTGGCTAGCAATTTGATACAAAAATAGAGGCCAATATTGGAGAAGTGTAAATAAATGAATATAAAGAGAGGAAAGGAAAATGAACAACAACGAAAAGGAAATACACAAAAAAAATAGGAAATAAAGGAGAGATGAGAATTCAAATAGAAAAATGAAAGTACGGAGAAAAACTCAAGCAAAAGGAATTTAAAAGGCCATACTTCTGTAAAATAATCAATTAACAACAAAACATTTTAGAATCCTTAGAGAAAAGGTTATATAAAAAAATCTCATACAATTCTGTCTCATACTTTTATCAACTGGACAGTAGGAAAATTAACTGTTGTTAAACCTAAGGCAAGAATGTTGATCCTCCGGAATGGAATTCAGATATAATTAAATAATAACACTGGAGCATGGGCATTGGAATATACTCATATTTTTCTACTTAGAAATCTAGGAGTGATCTAACATCTAAGAAATGTTCACTTGACAGAATTATGTGTTCTCTTTCACAGAACACTTTGAAAGAGGCCTCTCTATGACTTCTGATATATTAATAGCATAAAATAATAAATGTTTGTCTGCATCTACATTTAGCCAGCAAATAAATGTCTGTGCAGCTGGCATGCTTTATTAAAGACTCTTTTTGTCTTTATGGGATTGAATGGGTGTTAATGCAACCTGACTACAGATTCTACTATCACTTTCTGAAGTCAGGTATGTTCTCCCGACAACGTTTAAAAATCTCATTCTTTTCTTTCTTTCTGTAAAGCGGAAGACTTTGTGCATGAAAGGTTAGTTTGGGACGAATTCTGTGAAGCAAGACAAATTGACAGACTGATGTCAAAAGGTCAATTTCATAAAGATTCTTTCCTCCGATTATTTTCTCTCCTAATAACTTCTCTAGTGTAAAATAAAGCAATGTGTTTATTAATTCCTTCAATGCCTGCTAAAATAACAATAAGTAAAGACACAAAAATGGTAAACATGCACCTAGTTAGTCTAATGTAAACCCTAACATGAAAATCTTTCATTACAAATCCCTATTTGTTATGTTAATCTCTTCATCCTTGCCACTGCTGAAGAATTTTTCTCTTCTAGTATTATAAATCCTGGAACATTTCCAAAAATTCTCTAACCCAAGAAAAAGTCTCAAGGCCCTATTTGTAAAGATTTAGAAACTTTACAAAAAATTTAAAGATTTAAGTATTAAGTATGGTCTCCCTGCTATTAGTTTGATGTGTGTGTTATTTTCTTAGGCATATTTCATGTGGCGTTGCTTTATTGAAATCAGCATGTTGGAAATTCCCATTAGTTACAGACATATGAAACATGTCCTGTGCTGCACTTACCTCCTCCCTTAGGATGTATTAGAAAAGAAATGTTTCAGCATTTTAGGAAAAGGGATCCATGTTGTCAGTTAAGTGATCAACTACAATATTAGGCACTGAAAATAGGCAGGGGAATACTGGAAGTGGGAAAAGATATAAGATTGGAAGAAGCAGAATAATAGATTTCATATATTTCCTAAATATTTCATATTTATTTCATATTTTATAAATAATGACTATGATACAGTCATACTTCTTACTTATTCAATCCATAAAACAATTAAATCAGCTAAAAAGTAATTTAAGTAATATTTTTATTCCTGTTTTATAAAAAGAAGCTGAGACATGGAAAAATAACATAATTTGCCCAGTGACAGCACAACTGGTGTATGGTGAAGCAGGCATGCAAATTCATGCTCTCCTGCTCCAGCTTCCACAATATCAGACTATGCTACAGTGGCTCACTTCAATTATGCTCCTGAATAATACACTAATGTTTCTACAATCTAAATTGTACCTTAAGATGTCAGTAATTACCAACACAAGACAAAATGTCGTATTAATACACGTTCCAGTCATTTACACAACCTTGACATATCACCAGACAATGATCACTCCCAATTTTCTCCACGGTATCATTTGTTTCATTTTGTTCCATTTTTAGTTTTACTCCTGGTTGTTCTCACGTAATACCATTAAAAAAAAATCAGTTATCATATGTTTTTGCCCCATGGCCTCTTCATGCTCCTAAAATTTATTGAGGACCTCAAAGATCTTTTGTTTATGTAGTTTTTTTTTTTAATACTTACTATGTTAGAAGTAAAATCTGACAAAAAAGGAGGTATTTATTCTCTTAAAAATAACAAAAATAACCCGTTAATGTTAATGTAAGTAGCATGTTTTTATGAAAAATAACTATATTTTCCAAAATAAAAAACAGTGAGAAAATTAGCATGATTTCACATTTCTGGCAAATATTTCAATGTCTACATAATAGAAGACAGCTGCATTTTACATCTGCTTCTACGCTCAATCTATTGTAGCCTGTTCTTCGGTTAAAGCATATACAGAAAATCTGGCCTCACATAGATTTGTAGTTGGAAAAGGTAAGTAAGAGAATTTTAATAGCCTGTTTGAAACAATTGCCAATAATCTTCAATATGACACCAAAACACGTGCCGGGCGCGGTGGCTCAAGCCTGTAATCCCAGCACTTTGGGAGGCCGAGGCGGGTGGATCACAAGGTCAAGAGATCAAGACCATCTTGGTCAACATGGTGAAACCCTGTCTCTACTAAAAATACAAAAAATTAGCTGGGCATGGTGGCACGTGCCTGTAGTCCCAGCTACTCGGGAGGCTGAGGCAGGAGAACTGCCTGAACCCAGAAGGCGGAGGTTGCAGTGAACCGAGATCGTGCCATTGCACTCCAGCCTGGGTAACAAGAGCGAAACTCCGTCTCAAAAAAAAAAAAAAAAAAAAAAAAGACACCAAAACACAGCAAGTTGTAGCTTCTTAAACATTAGCTGCAATGAGGAATCAAACCATATCAATGAAGATTTCATATTATTGCATTAAAAATCCATTTTTTTATCTTGAACAGAAAATGGATCTTTAATTAATGAACAATTTTGTAACATCATGCATTGGTCACTAGTAAAATATTGGTTCACTGAGAAGCAGAGAGCTCTCAAATGTTACCACATTTCATTATTCAATACCAAACAATTACATTTTTAGTTTGTTAGTTATAAGTTTTTCAAAACGCTGTTTTTTTCTTGAAGTCTCAAATTCTATTGACAAAAAATACTGCCAGTTGTTATGTTTACAGTTCTGGACCTTAAAGAGGCCTTTTTCTGTGTACCACTACGTCCTAACTTGCAGTTTGTTTGCCTTTAAAAACTCTTTAGACCAAAGTTCTCAGCTCACCTGGACAGTATCACCTCAGGGCTTCAGAGACAGCCCCTACCTGCTGAGCTAGGCTCTAGCTCAGGACCTTACTAGTTTCTCACATCCAGGTACTCAGGTTCTTCAATATCTGGATGACTCACTTTTAACTGCCAGCTAACCCCAGTGTCAGCAGGCCACTCAGGACCTTCTAAACTTCCTTGCCGACTGTGGATATAAAGTCTCCAAAACCGAAGGCCCAGCTTTGCAGGCAGGAGGTAAAATACCTAGGGCTGGTCTTGTCTAAGGGCACTCAGGCCCTAAATAAGGGATGTCTCCAACCCATACTGGGCTTCCCTCATCCCAAAACCTTAAAACAGTTACAGGGATTCTTGGGAATAACTGGTTTTTGCAAATTGTGAATTCCCAAATATGGTGAAATAGCAAAATCTCTGTACACTCTAAGGAAACCCAAAAAGCTAATACCCATTTAGTACTCTGGAACCCCATAGCTGAGGCAGCCTTTCCGACCCTGAAGCAGGCACTACTGCAGGCTCCAGCTCTAACCCTTCCTAGAGGGAACGACTTCTCCCTGTATGTTACAGAGAAGTCAGGAGCAGCACTGGGAGTCCTCACCCAGACTCAGGGAGCCACCCCACGACCAGGGGCATACCTAAGTAAGGAAATTAATGTGGTAGTAAAAGGCTGGCCACACTGCTTACAAGTCGTAGCTGCGGTGGCTATACTGGTCTCAAAGGCAGTTAAAATAGTGCAAGCAAAAGATCTAATTGTATAGACTTCACATAATGTAGCTGGAATTCTGCCCTCTAAAGGAGGCTTATGGCTGTCTAACAATTGTCTCTTCAAATATCAGGCCTTAATGCTCAAAGGTCCTGTACTTCAGCTGTGTACATGTGCAGCCCTCAACCCAGCTACTTTCCTCCCTGAAATAGGAGCAAATACAGAGTATGATTGTCAGCAGATTATAGCTCAGAATCATGCAGCTCAAGAGAACCTCTTAAATACTCCTCTAGCCAACCCTAACTTAAACTTTACACTGACGGAAGTTCCTTTGTGGAAAATGAAGTTCAAAAAGCAGGATATGCAGTAGTCAGTGATCAAACAGTGCTTGAAAGCAACTCCCTTTCTCCTGGTGCTAGCGGCCAGCTGGCAGAACTAATAGCCCTCATGCAAGCTCTGATATTAGAAAAAGGAAAAAAAGTAAACATATATACAGATTCCAAATATGCTTACCTGGTTCTGCATGCTCATGCTGTGATATGGAAGGAAAGAGAGTTCCTAACCTCAACAGGAACTCCCAGGAAATATCACAAGGAAATTTTAAACTTACTACGAGCTGTCCAAAAACCAAAAATAGTAGCAATCTTACACTGATGGGGCCACCAAAAAGGAAAGAAAAAGTAGCCAAGGGCAATCACCAAGCTGACCTAGAGGCTAAAAGGGCAGCTAGACAAGCATTTATGGAAGGACCTTTAATATGGGAGAACCCACCCCAGGGAACTAAACCTCAATACTCATCAGAAGAAGTAAAGTGGCAATCTCCCAGGGACACAATCTTCTTCCTTCAGGCTGGTTAGCCACTAAGGAGGGAAAAGCGCTTCTACCTGCCGCCAGCTGGTGGAAGGTACTTAAAACTCTGCATCAAACCTTCCATATGGGTATAAAAAGTACATATCAAATGGCCAAATCTATATTTACAGACAAAGGTCTCTTCAAAGCTGTCCAATAAATTGTCAAAGAATGTGAAGTATGTCAAACAAATAATCCTTTGGCGCATCGCAAAACTCCCCCTGGGGAACGAGCTGGACATGACCCAGGTGAGGACCGGCAGATGGACTTTACCCATATGCCTAAGTCTCAGAGATATCAATATCTGCTAGTATGTGTAGATACTTATACAAACTAGGTTAAGGCTTTCCCCTATAAAACAGAGAAAACTCAAGAAGTTATAAAAGTCCTGATTAATAAAATAATCCCTAGATTTAAACTTCCTTGCTGTCTTCAAAGCAATGATGGTTCTGCCTTCAAAGCTGCAGTAACCCAAGAAATTTCCGAGGCTCTAGGGATACAGCATCATCTCCACTGTGCTTGGAGGCCTCAGTCCTCAGGGAAAGTAAAAAAATAAATCAATAAAATTCTTAGGAAACACCTAAAAAACCTGGCACAGGAAACCCCCCTCTCATGGCCTTCTCTATTACCAATAGGACTCTTAAGAGCTCCAAACTCTCCTCAGAAAATAGGACTCAGTCCTTATGAAATGCTTTATGGATGGCCCTTTCTTACTAATAATCTTGTATTAGACAAGGACACAGCAAATCTAATAAAAAATATAACCTTCTTGGCTAAGTACCAACAGGTTCTCAAAACTTTGTCTAAAGAACATCCTACAGAAAAACGGAAAAAGTTGTTCTGCCCTGGAGACTTGGTGCTTGTTAAATCTCTTCCCTCAGACTTCCCTCTCTAGGCCCAACTTGGGGAAGACCATTTTCGGTTATTCTGTCTTCCCCAACGACAGTTAAGGTGGTGGGAATTAACTCACGAATTCATCACACTCAGCTGAAGCCTTGGACACCTCCTGAGGAAAGTCATAAACCCTCCACTCCGCAGCCTGAAGTTCAGGAAAATAACCCTTCGTACACCTGCAAGCCATTAAAAGATCTACATCTGCTTTTCCAACAAGATCCTCAAAGGAGTAACCCCATAAGTCTAATTTATCCTGGCATTAATAGGACTATAACCCTCAACTTCGCTATCCCTCAAATAATAGAAAAACTTGGCACTAGTATTAGGAAAGTTACTACCTCTATTCAGCTACTATAAGCTATCTCAGAAGTTAAATATAACATAAAAATGTTCCTAATTCTCTCTGCAAAAGGCAGCGCTCTCTGCAAATCAGCTTAACTCTTTAGCTGTCATGGCTTTAAAAATAAAAGGTCCCTAAATCGGCTAAAAACAGACAGGAGGGGCACCTGTTTCTTTCTAGGAAAAACGCTGTTATTTTATAAACTAGTTAAGTGTTGTTTTAAACATAGAACTCAGAAATAAATCAAACACAGGGCTAAAGACCTTCAAGAATCTGGCTCTGTTCTCTCCTAGGCTCGTTTATAACCATTCCGGGCCCTTCAGCTGTAACCACCTTGTCACATTCGTTTCTTATAAAACCATAAGGTCACAAATAATCCTGCCGCTGGAACCCCGGATGTCCTTGGCTTGTAAGCTCTATCGTGGACCTCTAAATCAACCTGCACCCCTAAAAGGCTCCCCTCTGAAGGAAACTTCAACTTCAGGGCCCCTTCTACACCTCATTTCAGCAGCAAGTAGTTAGAGAGAATCAACGCCCCTATTCCAACAAAGTTAAATTTTCCTGTTCAAAGTGGGTAATGAGAGACTGTATTCTCTTACCGGGTCCAAAAGGCAGTGTCGTTTTAAGGGGAAGAATTTCCCAGCGCCATGCCCCCTCCCATCTCTCTCCATCTGGGAGATGTAACGGTTTATGTTTGAATTTCGCAGGCGTGGAAAGAAACTAAACGTCAATCACTCCGGCGGAAGTTTAAGAAACTCCTTTCATTGGCCCAGGGACTTGGAGAAGGTGGGGGTTCCTCCAGGATAAAAGTCCGCGTCCACACACCTGGCCGGATTTCCCCTCTGGAATCCCCTTCCACACTTCTTCGTGGAAGTCTTTCTCTTCTTCTCCTTTTCTTCTCTTTTCTCTACCTAAATAAAATCACCTTTCTGCAACACTTCTTGGGTCCAATGTTTACTTTTTTTTTTTTTTTTGAGACGGAGTTTCGCTCTTGTTACCCAGGCTGGAGTGCAATGGCGCGATCTCGGCTCACCGCAACCTCCGCCTCCTGGGTTCAGGCAATTCTCCTGCCTCAGCCTCCCGAGTAGCTGGGATTACAGGCACGCGCCACCATGCCCAGCTAATTTTTTTGTATTTTTAGTAGAGACGGGGTTTCACCGTGTTGACCAGGATGGTCTCGATCTCTTGACCTTGTGATCCACCCGCCTCGGCCTCCCACAGTGCTGGGATTACAGGCTTGAGCCACCGCGCCCGGCCCAATGTTTACTTTTACGAGCTTACCGCACACCTGCAGTGGTCCCTTCCCTTATCCTTAAGAGGATGGAAACCAAGAACCTACAACATTCTCTCGGAGGAGCTGTGCCTCAGCAGCGCCCAAGAAAAAACCTAGTTACAAGAACACATGGACACAGGGAGGGGAACACCACACACTGGGGCCTGGCGGGGTGAGAGGCTAGGGAAGACATAGCAAGTGGGTGGGGCGATGGGGGAGGGATAGCATTAGGAGAAATACCTAATGTAGATGACTGGGCGATGGATGCAGCAAATCACCACCACGGCACATGTGTACCTATGTAACAAACCTGCACGATCTGCACATGTACCCCAGAACTTAAAGTATAATTAAAAAAAAATTTGAGACTTAACAAAATTAATATTTTATAGTTTCATCAATGATATTCTTAACAGCAAGTGTGGTTGTGGTAAAAAAATATATATCTATATAATGACTGCTAGTATCGTTTGGTGTACTGTGTTGACATACGCTAAGGCATCAGGGGTTTCGCCCTCTGTTACTTTTGCCCACTCAGTACAAATGCCAACACATTGCTGGAGGCAAATAACATCCTAGTGTTGTTATGAAAATAGCTCGGACCTTGCATACCCCTTGGAACAATGTCAAGGAACCTCAGTGTTACATGAAACAGCTTGCGAACCACTACGCTACAGAAAACAGACTGTTTTTTCAGGTATCTTAGGTTAAGAACGGCTCTCCTTTAACCTTGCTGACTCGACTATCCCTCATCTAGACCTGATATAGTACATTAGTAGCAATTCCAGTCAAAAGCACCATGTACAAAATAATAAACCAAAGGCAACACTGACCAAATAAACACTTGTCTGTGGATTTGTACTAGTATATCCATTTAAAATCTAGGCTGGGCGCCAGGGCTCACACCTGTAATCCCAGCACTTTGGGAGACCCAGGCGGGCGGATCAGGAGGTCAAGAGATGGAGACCATCCTGGCCAACATGGTGAAACCCCGTCTCTTCTAAAACATACAAAAAAAAAAAAATTAGCTGGGTGTGGTGGCACGTGCCTGTAGTCCCAGCTACTCGGGAGGCTGAGGCAGGAGAATTGCTTGAACCTGGGAGGCAGAGGTTGCAGTGAGCCGAGATTGCACCACTTCACTCCAGCCTGGCGATGGAGAAAGACTCCGTCTCAAAAGAATAATAATAAATAATAAAATCTGATGAAAACTATTTATTTTGCAGTGCTTTTCGTCCCGTTGTTTTAATTCCATGAGGAAAGCTGGTGGGGGTGGGAATGAAAGCCTTGATCTGATGCCAAGAGCTCAAAGCAGCCCCGTGCTCTTCCTTTTCGGTGGCAGCTGTTTCTTGTAACCAAGACACATGTTTTGTTTTCTAAAATAATTGTGAGGACTAAGTAGTGACTACAAATGCCTTTGTAAAATTAGCATAGTTGTATTTTTATTTGGTTTGCAAAACTTTACCAAAATAAGAGATCAAACTCGGTTTAAAGGATTTGTTTGAAGTGCACCGAAGGAAAGGTCAGAGATGGTTCTATGGTGCCAGGCCTCCTCTTTGACACACACTGCAAAAGACTCTGGGAGACATTTACGTCCCGCTAAAGAGAGTGGTGAATGACCACTTGGACAAAACAGCATGACCCACTAATAAAGACTAGATTGGATGGTTTATCAACCTCTTTTCTGGCAGTAAGTAGTACCTTGGTTATGCACAAAACGATAAAGCAAAACAAATCTTTGTTACAGCAATACTGTTAAAAGACACTATTTACTTGACATTCACACCATGAGCAGAAAACTATTTCTATAATCAAGCATGGGCTGTAAAACTTAGTTCTCTATTCGTTATTCTAGAGGGCTTCTTTAAATACAGAACAATTACATTTAAAAATAGATTGATTCCGAATGGCTGAACCAACACTATCCAATGGGAAGTATGAACAAGTCCAGCAGAGCTGCTCTAACAAGATTTTTATGATACGAGGGTACACGCCATCCATTGTTCTTGGCCCCAACCTAAAAACTGAGACAATAAAGAGTTAAGTTTAATTTCTTGGTGCCATGTGTATTTTCTGAGAATCCAGTCTTTTAGCTAAAGCATTTTCACCAGCTTTATTTAAGTCGGTAGTCTTTCTATAATAAATCTCACCCTCCAATAACTTATTATCTGACCAAGGGATTTTCTGCTTAGTACATTGTATTATTGTTGGTATTTGAGGATTTAAGAGTCTGTCTTCTTCTGAGGCTTTGATGTTAAGGCTAAGACCATGCCTCTCATCACAGTCTTTGCACAGAGGTTGGCACACAGAAGGAGGAATAGAGGTATATATGTTACATCCCATAATAACAGAGACTTCCCACTTCCCTCTTCCTAGTGCCCAGCTGGCACTCAGTAGATTCTGTTGGCTGAATGGCACCCTTATGATTAGAGACCCACATATTCCCCTATTGAAAGGAATGGAAACTATGTTCATTTTCTGTTCATTTCACATAGCATTTTTCTAGATATATAATTCTGTGACTTCGGGGTACACTGATGTGTCCTGGGTAGGCCCTTACATTAATTCTTTGAGGACCAGGGCAATTTTTTTACATCTGAACTCTGCTTCCATATTTCTCTTCACAACAGTAGACTCTAATGTTTTTAATTCCTGACAAATGTCATGTGCTTCACTCCTTCATTTTTATGTGAATAAAATGTTACCTCTATGTCCTTTATGCAGCACTTTCTTCATTCATCAATGAAGTTAACCAATGAATAACCTACTGGGAATAAGAAATGCTGGCAATATTGAGGAGTTAGCAGTAACTTTCCAGAAAATCTGAAATAACTACAGAAAACTTCGAAAACAAACTGTCTTTTAAAAAATGCAATTAATATAAGCACGTAGTAGAGTGCTCTTCTGTTTCTCTTCCACTCCTCCCAGCTCTGGTGCATGATTTTTCTAAGACCCTTCAATGACAATGTGGATCAGAGCAGGCAGGGTGTATAGAATAAGTTCATGGGTTTAACAATGGGTATTATGCATAAAATAAAAAAGGATATAGACTCATTTCTATTTGCTGGTTACTAAACTTTTCTACTAATGCAATATTAAAGTTTAATATGATTCTAAATTAAAAGTCTAGTTCAATATTAAAGCTACAAATGTGATCATCTCAAAGTTAAGAAAAAATAATGTAAGAAAATGTTCCTTAGCATTATAATCTCTGAAATATTTAAAATACCTAAGTCAGAATTCAATGTACAGTTGAATATGGCAATGTGAATGTGATCTGATTGATGTTTTACTTATAAAAAAACTCTTATTATTACATTCTTCATATTGTACTGAGTTTTATTTGTAATTTTCACATGGTGCTGATGTAGTTCATTATAGAAGATCCTATAGTGAATCTTCTCAAAGTAGTTTTCAGCAACTCAACGAATAAAAAATATGCATATAAAATATACATAAAAGATAAAAATGGAAGTAACACCCACGGAATCAAAAATACAAGAATGGCTTAGAAAGAAATTCTATAAATTGGAATTAATAAGATCATTTATTGAGTCATGGTAGTGTAAAGTTAAAATAAAATCCTGATCTCCCAATCAATTAAACAGATACCCCTTGGCCAAAAAGACCCCAAAAAACATTAAATTGTGGTTCCCTACCATAATGAGACAAGAGATCACACATTCCTTGATGTATGCCTTTCCTTTTATAATTTAGACACAACCAACATTAATGTTAAAAGGAAAATCATAAGCTAATAAAACAGACTCTTTGTGACAAAAAATACTAAATTATAGACAAAACTTAAGGCCAGGTGAGGTAAGAATTAAGACATATATCCCCTACACTTAACAAATAAACTGTGTTCTAACCACCAAGAATTTTGTTTTTCTCTAATAACTAAACATTAGCCTAGAAATAAACCATATTAAGCAATTTACAGCTCTGCAAGATACTAACTAAACTCCTGTTTCATCAGCCATAACTACAGTTTTAATTAGACAAGAGACTTATTTCAATAACTCTCTCCTAATAACAAATGCAGCAACTGTAGTCTAGCTCTGGCTGGTTTACAGACATTACACACCTGTGTGCCTTCATGTCCTAAAAAGACCTTTTAATATATAGTACCTAATTATAATACATTTATATAATAAGTCTCTGTCCCAAAGTAAACATAGGTCATATGTTACATACATATTTATTCAATACACATGTGTCAAGATCACATTCATATATATTCATAACTCCTTCAATGACCAGTGAAATATATGTTTAGCCAACCCCTTCAACAGAAAACTACCCAACTCCTCCTCCTTCAAAATGCCTATCTCTAGTTTTGTCTGGAGACACTCTTGCCAGCTTACAGAATGGCCACCTTACAGATTGTAATTCTGTAAAAAAATAAAGTTTCCTTTTCTCCTTTCCAAATTTATAAAAGTTATAATATTTTTACTCTAACAATTATTGCAATGAATGGCATTTGACTAAAGTTCTGCTGCTCTAGTTAAAGAAAAACCTGGAGCAAGAAGGAGCTCCCTGCAGGCCACAGCTGCACGTGCCAGCCTCTGGTAGGCTTATCTCCACCTTTGATCAAGGGTGCTGGCAGTCTCACCCCATGCAAACCACCCCACGGGCCCTGTGTCTGGGTGTGAATGCTTTAAGCCTGGCAGCTCAGGTTGGGGTGGGAATTCACATGAACACAATTAACACCAAAATGATAAACATGGCTCTCATTCTTAATTGTAAGTTGAACCGCTTTAAGACAGTTTTATATGTTTACATTCTGGAGTGCTCTAAGGGAGAAGACTTTGGATGTCATGTAGAAGTCTAAACATGCACAAAACTAAAGCTATAACCCCTCATCCTTCTTTGGGAATGGAAGTCATGAAGTGCACTGCACTTTACTTCTATTAACTGGACAGACTTATGGCACAGTACGGTCCTCTTCTTCTATGGTGAAAGCCATGAAAACCTTTATCCATGGCCTCCTTTTTCCTAAAAACTCTGGCTTCACCCTCTCTGTACTACTGAACTGCCTTCCCCAGATTATGAATCATCTCCTGATCATTCAGTCCGATGGCTGGTGCTCACTCCACACTATGTGTGATCCCACTGAATTACTTCATTTCCTCTCCTATTTCCAGACTACGCCATCTGCCTCCTCACTTTTAAAATGACTTTCTTTGATCTTATTATTTTCTCATCCTATTCTCCCTTCCTCAGGGATCCTGTTGCTTCTCTTGGCCTCACAGGCTCCTTCCTGTAGGGTGAATTTCCAAGTCTACATTTTCATTCTTGACTTTGCCTGAACTCCAGTCTTGCATCTTTAGCCACCGATGGACACATTTCTACTTGTCACTTAAAATACAATATATTTAACACTGAACTCTTCATTACACCTGTAATCCCAGCACTTTGGGAGGCCAAGGTGGGTGGATCATGAGGTCAGGTGTTTGAGACCAGCATGGCCAACATAGTGAAACGCCGTCTCTACTAAAAATACAAAAATTAGCCAGGTGCGGTGGCCTGGGCCTGTAATCTCAGCCACTGGGGAGGCTGAGGCAGGAGAATTGTTCAAACCTGGGAGGTGGAGATTTCAGTGAGTCAGATTGTGCCACTGCACACCAGCCTGCGCAACAGAGCAAGACTGTCTCAAAACAAAAAAACAAAAAACAAAAAAACCTGGTCTCATCTACCACTTGGCATCCCTAACTTTTCTTTCCTTTTCTTATTTCTTTTTTCTTTTTTAATTTTATTTTGTGAGACGAGATCTCACTCTGCTGCCCAGGTTGGAGGGCAGCGGTGCAATCTCGGCTCACTGCAACCTCTGCCTCCCAGGGTCAAGCAAGCCTTCCACCTCAGCGTCTCCAGTAGCTGGGATTACAGGCACGTGCCACCATGCCCAGCTGTCATTCTTTATTTTATTTTTTTGTAGCGACAGGGGTCTTCCCATGTTGCCCAGGCTCGTCTCAAACTCCTGCATTCCAGAGATCCTCTCTCCACCTTTGCCTCCCAAAGTGCTAAAATTAGAGGTGTGAGTCATCGTGCCTGGCCCTCATTTTTCTTACTTCTGTTTGTGGTAACATCTTTTTCCAAGTTACCTACGTATATTTTCTTCAAATATTAAATTTTACTGATTCTTCACCTTATTAGATAGAACCATACAAGATGTCTATTTACAGAGGTCAAAATAGTCAAATATTAGCAATTGCCCATGGTTTCCTTCTTAAAAATTTAGATTCTTTTGATCTAAAGTTACTTGATTAGCTTCCTGTTTTCTGTACATCTATTTGTTTGCTTGCAGTTCGTTCTGAAGGTCACAATTTATTAATCTTTCTGAAATACTCACCTTTGAAAACTCCAGTCTAAAGTTAACAAGAATTTTCCTTCACTTTTTATTCACATCTTCTACAAATGGTCCCAAACCTACTTTTGCAGTCTTGGCCCTACTTACCTGCAGAGTTCTTTGTTCCAACCTAACTAGCATAAACATTATCTCTCTGTCCCGTCTTTACTCAGAGAACTCTCCTTCCTTCCTTCAGAAATCCCTTTGCTTGTCAACTTACTCATACTTTAACCTCACCCAGGCTAGTGACATGTCCACCCATCCTCACTTCACTTTTAACTATTTTTACTCATGAATCGTCCTTCGGTATACTGTTTAAATGTCTTGAAAGTAAAAAAGGATGTATTTTATTTCTTTATTAAGCAGAGCATGCAGCCTTATCTATAGCAGCTGCTCAAAATACGGTTGTTGCTGCTTTTTAATAATTTGTAAAACTGATCAGAGTTCTGGCCCAGAAACCTTCCCTTAAATCACTCTTCTGAACGTAGCTCTCTTGCCCAGAGATGAGATGTCTTTTAAAGAAGTTTACAAATCTATTCTATTTCCTATCAATGCTACTGCTATTCATGATATCATGCACTTGTGGACCAATCTATCTTCTGGGAAGACTCTTAGATTTCATCAGAATAGAAACTGATGAAAGATATAGAGATTTTTGTCACAGATTTTTAAATTCTTGGACTAGACTTGAATCTCCTTATATCTATTGCAATAAAATCTTGGAGAGATGTATAGCAATATATCTCAGAATCTACTAAATCCAAAGAGCTGAGTGACTACAGTTAAAGTGAGAAGCCTTGATACATGAGTCCTGTTTTCATGGGACCTCATAATCTGTTATCTGAATATCCAAGCAAGAAAATGCCTCTTTGTCATCAGGTCATAATAATCTGGTTTTTCCACCGCTTGCTTGATTTACCTTAACAAACCCGTGGTCTTTGTCTTATAGATAAATAAAAATGATTCTTGTAAGCCCTACTGGTCCCCTAAGGTCTTCTATCCATGTTTCATCTGTGCTGCAGGTAATTGCCAAGATTCAATCCAAGCTGATTTAAAAATAAGCTAGGTTACGTTTTTAGATAACTCCCTTAAAAAAGAAACCCAAATTCATAAAGTTGTACTTCTTGAGAAATTCCTATTGTGTTTTGTATTTTCTTTTATTGAACCAAGGAAAAAGCAAAAAATATGCTATTTTCACTTTCAAATACTTCTGTTATTCTTTTAAAAAGGTAAAGGTAAGAAATAACTTCTAGAGCATACTCTCTTCTGGTTCTTTAGGACATTTTTAAAGGCTACTTATTAAAAACGAGCCAACAGAATTAAACAAACGTTTGAACTATTAAACTCCAGAGAGAAAATATTTAGTTCAGATAACTACAAAAATATGTGAATACAAAATAAAATATGTTAAATATGCATGTTTAATTTTCAGACAAGACATACTTGGTTAAATTTTTTAAGTATGCAATATGATAGCATCCAAGGTCATTTGGTTTAAATTCATGATTAAAGAAATAGATACCACACTTATTTAAATGTACTGCACTCATTAATTATTGAGCCACATGACTGAGTTGCTATTTTAACTTTGGTTAAAGATTAATTCTAGTTGCTCTTAAACTTTCTTTAAGTCTTGTTACTTTGCAATTAAGTGGAAAGATTATACTTCAGGTAATTTCTCTGCCAAATTAGAAAGGAAAGAAAATTGATTGCATTAAGCAGAACAATTTTCCTTAACTCAATCATTTGGATCTGAAAATAAGGACAAATGAAAGAAAAGATTCTGGTTTATTTGTGTTATTGCATTTTTGTTTTGTTTTCTTATCCATTACAGTCTTTGTTTCTCTTTCCTTATCTTGGAATGGATTACAAAGCTTTTTTGCTAAATACTTTTTTCCTGACTTGTAGTCAATGTAATATTGGTTTTAAAACGTTGCCCAATCAGTAGAAATCCACATTGCTATTAATTTTTTCATAAGTACTGGTATTTTTTAACTAAATGGAATTAATGATAATTTTCAACTAAACATTATAATTCATTTATCAAAATGAAAATAATTAAATTTTAACTTTTTACATTACTATTTTAAGTTATACCCCAAATTATTTATTGAATAGCTACTATGTGAAAATGATTTAAAAATTACAGTAATATTATGTAAGAAATCCATGTATAATCTATGGATATTTTGATTTTGCTTATATAAGCATAGTAGGCAGCCTCTAAGACGGCTCCAGTGACTCTTGACTTTTTGTGTTTGCAGTCTTGGATAGTCACCTCCCACCGTTGTATTAGGGTTGGTCTGTATGAAACAGAATATGGCAGAAGTATGGTATTGTACAGTAAAGAATTTTGCTGGCCTTTATTTCTGGTTCCTTGGGAGGAAGTTCTAAACCCTTGTGATTGGAGTGTCTGTCATTCATGGGGGCCCCTCAGACCACACCTGAGCCTACACTAACCAAGTGTCTTATGGTAGGCTCCTAGATAGGTTCATGATGGGGAATGGCTATACCTGAAAAACCAACCATGTGAGAGTTGGGACTGTACGTCCTGCAATATCAGCCTGAACTCCTGGGAGGAAAAGAAAGGCTGAGATGTAATTTAGTCATGTGACCAATGGTTCAATCAACCAAGCCTTTATAATGAAACCTTAATAATAAAACCCTGGAGACCAAGGAAGCTCAGGTGAGCTCGATGGTTAGGGATACACAATGATGTGCTGTAGAGTGACGTGTCCTGAGGACTTGGGAGCTTTGCATTTTGGACTCTTCCACATGTTGCCCTATGTGTCTCTTCATTTAATTGATTCTGATTTGTGTTTTTTAATATTAAAACTATGATCACAAGTAAAGTGCTGTCCTGAGCTCTATGAGTCCTTCTAGCAAATAATTGAATGTGAGAAATTAGTGAGAACCCACAAACTGGTAGGAAGTTGATCAGAGGTGCAGATGACCTGGAATTCCCCAAAACTTATAGCTGGTGTCTGAAGTTGAGGACAGCCTTGTAAAAGTCCGTAACCTTAACTCATGAAATGCAACCAAACTCAAGGAAGTTAGAGTCAGAATTGTATTGTGTATGATACGTCCCTTCCAAGAATAGTTTATAAAAGACATGGTGGATTATGCCTCTCTCTCTCTCTCTCTCTCTCTCTCTCTCTCTCTCTCTCTCTCTCTCTCTCTCTCTCTCTCTCTCGGATCCCTCACTGTGGATGAAATTCACTGCAATGTTGTAATGGTCCTAGGTTCCACTGGTGATAAATTGGGACTTCCAGCCAGCAGCCATGTAAGTGAACCTTCTATGGAATCAAATCCTTCAGCCTCAGTGAAGCCCCTAGGTGACTGCAGCCCTGACTGGCATTTGGATTGTAATTCCATTTCAGACCCTGAGCTATCTAGCTAAGAAAACTAGCTAAGGCATTGCCAGATACTGACTCACAGAAACTAGAAATAGCAAATGTTTCTTGTTTTTAGCCACTAAGTTTTGGGTAATATGTTTGGCAAAAATAAACAAATAATGAAAGAGAGAAGTGGAAGCTGTTAGTTTCCACTTGTTTTCTGGTTAATATCAAAGAATGATGTGTAACTGCCCCTTCTCTGTCATGGATTTTTCTTATGTATGGATCTCCACAAATTTGCATAGCTCCCCATTAAAAGGTGAGGTTAACCCTTTTGACCCTAGGATAGGCCAAACCAACCAAATCTGAGTAGTTTATTTTATTTATTTATTTATTTTTTATTTTATTTTTTTTTTTTTGAGATGGAGTTTCTCTCTTGTTACCCAGGCTGGAGTGCAATGGCGCGATCTCGGCTCACCACAACCTCCACCTCCTGGGTTCAGGCAATTCTCCTGCCTCAGCCTCCTGAGTAGCTGGGATTACAGGCACGCGGCACCATGCCCAGCTAATTTTTTGTATTTTTAGTAGAGACGGGGTTTCACCATGTTGACCAGGATGGTCTCAATCTCTTGACCTCGTGATCCACCCACCTCGGCCTCCCAAAGTGCTGGTATTACAGGCTTGAGCCACTGCGCCCGGCCCAAAAGTCTATTTCTTAATCACACAGTAGTTCTATTGGCTCAGCGATCCAAGCTGCTTTCATTTTTTGACATTCCTGTATGGGAGAAAGTGAGGAGGGTCTCATACGTGGTCTTATTCCCATGTTGGGAATTATGTACATCACTTCTACCCAAACTCAGTCATACCGCACCAACCTAACTTCAAGGGATGCTATAAAATGTGTTTTTTCTACCCGACCAAGAAGAGAAAATGGAATTTGTGCCAATCAAAAGTCTCTGTGGAAAAGTAGAGCTCTGTTTTCTTTGGAGCATACTAGATTTATCAGGACTATCAAAAAGTATAAACAACAACATCCAATATAAATAAAGTAATCTTCATAATTAGCAGAATATAAGCTGAAGTAACAGTGAGCATCTCTATGAGATGGCATTGGTGGTATATAATGACTTTTAGCTTCTATATTGATGAAAATCCTGTGCTCCTTGTACTGTCACAAAACAAATGCAACCAAATGTGGGTTTCTCTGTTTCATGCACTATCATGGTTTACGCTCTATCATACTAGGAATAGTTACAATATTTATATATGACTTGATTGTATAGAGTGGGTTGAAGGCTACCAAAACCAATGATGAGTGGAGAAAAGTCATTTTCGTATGCATTGAAGACACACATTCTCAGCTCATAGGCTTTAACTTGGGTTGCTTCCAAGATGGGCCAGCTGTACCTAACTTCTTCAGCTCCTCTCCTCGGCAGGCATTACCTTTATTAAAGCTTCAGGCTTTGCTCAGCTCAGATACTGAGCCATTCCTTGCCATGGCAGTCTGCATTCCAATAGGCTCAGGCACATTAATGTATAGTAGCAGGGTATAATTAAATCTTGCTTCCTAGATATGTGTGTGTCTCTCACCTACAACTTTCCTCTCCAATCTTGTCCCCTGCCACCACACACACACACACACACACACGCATGCATAACCCTTCCGTATGCACCCAATTCATATGTCTGAGCTTCTGCTTAATCATCTGTCCATTTCCTACTCTGGGCTGAAATCTAACTTACTACATTTAGATCCTACTATCCATCTTGGTTCTTCTTAAACTTGAATCTAAAATCTCCCTAACCCTGTAGAAGCTTTAATTTAAACTAAAGTAGTGGAGAGAGAAACCTACAATATATATATTTCCTCTGTCTCCAGGACTGCACATGATTGAATTCTTGTGCTGGCTGGCAACTGCAGAAGCTGCAGCATGCTTCAGAGCCAGGCTGCCATGGATATGACATAACGCTGTAATTGATTTTATTCAAAAGTCTTTGAAAGGCTAGGCTAGCTAGAGACAAAAGAGAAACTTAAAAGGACTGAGTATTTATCTTTGAAAATTTTAAGTAATCTTTATTATTTGTGAGACATTCAGAAGTCACCATATTGTACTTTTGCATACATAGATGATATTTCTATAGTAAAATGAAGAATATAGAAACAGATATGAACATATAAAAATAAATAATCTTGGAAAAGAGAAAGACAACATATAATAATATACAACAACTTAAATCATCCACTTTGTGTACTCATTATTTTGTCCCCAGGAACCCCCAAATAATAATAATAAAATATATACATATGTATATATGTAAAATTCAAGGTATCCGAGACTCGTACAGAACCTTTAAACTTAAACTTGAGATAAAAGTCAGTTTCGTGTGTCCTTAAGCGTACAACCTAAAGAAAAGCAGGATTATCCAAGAATACAGACTCTCCTTCTTCTAAAAATTTGTCTGCAGAGTGATCTCAAATTTTAATGATGAAACCAAGATTGAGGTTTTATTACCTTCATGAAACATCAAACCTAGATGAGGATGGGTGTGGCAACTAGAAAAATTATGCAGTAACAAATACATTAATCGTCCTCTTTTAAACCTTCGTTCATCCAGACTTTCCAAATATGGAAACTCTCAGTATCTTTTCCTGAGCTCTGTTTTTTTTTTTTAATCAGTGGATAGATTACAGAAGAGATTTTTTTTTTTAATAAAATAAAAAAATAGCCTCATATGTTCTGACCTTTTCTGTAAAGGGCTCTGAAAATACATTTTAAAAAATAGGCAAGCAACATTTTTCTTTCTATTCTCTCTGGAAGAAGAAAGCAGAGGGCAGAAGTTTCCACTGTCCTTTTGTTCTATGCACTCTGCTCTATCTGCCAAGCATGCTTAGTAAAGAAAGGAGACTGATTACAAAATCAGTTCCAAACCGTCTTCTAACTATGAGAGTTCGTATGAATCATTGAACTGAAGACTTGGACAGGACCCCAGCTGCTTATAGGCAGTAACTCTTCCAGTAGAGATAAAAAGAAAACTGACACAGAAAAACTTAGGCAGAATTCATTTTAACCCTTTCCTCTCTGGAAGTAACAATTGAGCCAATTCTGTCTTCATGTTAAAACTAGGTGGGAAGTTTCTCTCCCAAAAAGAACATACAGAAAATACATTTATTTTTTCATTGTAGGCATCAACTCTGGATTAAAATTTTAACATTTATATGTGAGGACATTTTGGAGGGCTATTTTTTAGGCAGATGATATTATTTTCCATCATTTGCTGGTGATTTCACATGAGAAACGTTCAACATCATGCACCTAACCCCCATCCCCACCATCACTCAAAGACTTGAGTGAGAACTATGGAGTGAAATTCTTCATTCACAAACTTCTGAGCAGAAATTGTGTGTCTAACACTAGTCTAGGTTCTTGGAACAAAAAGATGAACAAGAGGGATGAGGGAAACTTATTTTTTGCCTTTATGATCTGTAGGATTTTTGAATATTTTCTATCCATTCAATAGTCTAGTTCCCATGATGCAAGCTCTGGAAGGTAGTTTCCCTACCCTAAAAATTATTCCTTTCTTTTCTCAAAGAAATTCAGAGTGTAAGTTTTTTAATATGACACTGAAACAGAGTCAGCTTTCACTGGGGTGTCCCAGCTCTGAATGAGTGTGCAAGGTAAGAGTGGGAGTCAGGAGGAGGTAGATGGGATTTTAGCTTCTAAAAGGATGCAAAACATTTCCACTCCCCAAATAGAATAAGGTTCTGAAAAACGATTGCCCTGTTGCCCAGATGTGTGCATGGCCAGGAGATAGAATGGCAGGACAGGCTGCAAATGATGTCTCTATCTCATGCTGCCCTATACCCTTGGGAGGCGGCAGCCTTTCCTGTACATTACACACTCCCTTACTTGGCTCCTACCTACATACTTGTTTCCCCTCACCTTATATTCCCTCTCCTTCTAAAAAGAGATGCTGAATTTCTCCGCAGTCCATGTAACACCTGGAAGACACAAATAGGAATAGGCTCTATTTCAGCACTGCTCTGTTAGGAAAGCTGTTTATTTTTCCAGAATATCAGGATTTAGCTGCTGTAGGTGACAATGGGATTATATTGGTACTTCTCACTATGCCAATAAGGTTTTATTTCATTTGTTTGTTTGTTTATATTTTGTATTAATTCAGGACATCATGAAGTTAATTTTAAAAATTTGGCAACAAAACTGAACATGGTTTTTTAATTCAAGTATTTATTGAGCATCTACTAAATGCTAGGCACTTTTCTGGAAAAAAAAACAAAATAGACAAAACAAAACAAACAGACAAAAATCCTCTCTCAGAAAGAGTTTAAATGTGCGAAACATGCGCACATACACACAGAAACACACACACATACATCCACACATATTACCAGCACAGGCAGTGTGGCTATTATGTTAACCACATAATGCATTGATAAACTAAAGAGCGTCATTTGAAATGATCGAACTAGCCTTCTACATAGTAAGTTTGGACTAGCATAAGGAACATCATATGAAAATTAAACAAGCAGTGCTCAGCACATTGGAGTTTTTTCTCTTATCTGACACCCTCTGTTTTCACGTTTCCATTTTCCCATACCTAATGCCATGTCCACCAAAACAAAAATTGAGAAATTTAAAGGTGTTCACTAGGTTTTCTCAGTTCTTTAAAGTGCATGATAATTCAGCTGCCCAATTTCTCTCAAATCTTTTCACATAAACGCCTTTTCCCGAAATCCTCCTCTGCTTATTACCCTTCTCTTATTTAGTTCACTCGCAATTTCTCCTCGGGAATTTTGACCTCTCCTCACTGCCTCCCTTGAGCTGCAGCCACTTCTCCCTCTAGTCACTAATATCAAAGTTGTCACTTCCTGTGATGCTATGTAGCATCTACAATTTTTCTAAAGTAGGTCCCCCAAAAAGCAGCAAAAACAATCCTGTCTTTGTTAATTCCATGAAGTAACCAGTGTGCAAAATAAGTGGTTTTTTTTCTGTTTGAATTATAGAGTCTGTTATTAAATATCAATATGTCATTGCTCTTCCACACTATAAATAAGAGCATTTTTAATAAAGTTATGAACATCAGACTACTGTGGGCAACTTGTTTCTTTCATGATGCTGATAAAATTTGCAATTTGCTTGTTTATTATTTGTGTTGAACTAAACTGGAAGGTCTACTGTGGCAGAGCCCATTTGCTTTGCTTTGTTTGGTTTGGTTTTATTTTAATTCAACAATAGGAGCTCAGAGCCTAACAGACCAGAATGAATGAATGATACAAACTAGAGATTCATCCCTGGAACCAAGAACTGGTTTGTAACTAGCCAACCAGCCACAAACCCAAAATTAATCAAGTGCCTACTGCACCCCACACAGCATATGGGACAACTGCATTTTGTCTATCTCTAGAAACAGGGATCTGCTTTTCAAACTGTCAGCACTGTTTTTCTTCAGATTAACCAAAACAGAAGGAGACATGCAGGAGGAGACAGACAATAACTACAATCTACGTGTTCAAACTTGATGTTGTATCATTTTAGTGTTTGCATAATAAAATCTGCCTGAGTGAATTATGTCAAATATGTATGATTGGTATTTTGCCTGTAGTAGGCCCAGAAATCTTAGAACCTTCAAACCCTTGAGAATCAAAGACAGACACATGGTGCCAATCACTGGGTTACAAAAAGGGAGGGTTTTCCCGTTTCATAGGAAAAGCAGCAGGCCTGAAGTGAAGTGATTTGCCCATCGTCACGGAGTAAATCAATGAAAACACCAAGTTAACACATGTTGAGGGAAATAAAAAAGTTCTTTTTGTCAAAGAAGCCTATGTTATTTCCACACACTATTTTTATATTTTGAATTTCCATTTGAACGTTTACATCAGATGCACTAAAGCTGAATGACAGGGCAAACAGATTTGGCATTGAGTGGAACCACAGAATCAAACATTGTTTATGAAAGAATGGTCTGACATTGATCAGCCTTGGATAAATAGTATTAAAATTCGAATTTTTCTGTAAAGAAACAGAGAAAAAGAGCATCAGAAAATTAAAATAATGTTAGTTATTTCAGCTTTTGCAGAACAGGTGTTCTCAATCTCAGATCCACAAGCTCCTGGGCTGATCAGATGAACTTGCAAAGTTCGTATCCCTCAAGTCCCTGGAACTGCAAACAAAATTTAGATGAATGTGCAGACATGCAGTTTACTAGAAAGGAGCCAATAACCTTGATAAAATTGTCACAGGGGCTAATACTACACAAAAATGAGTCATTAATTACTGCCATAAAAATAATTGGATTATTTATTTTCTGAGGAGAATTCCAAGCCAGCTGCAGAAATTTGCACAAGTAATGAGGAGACAAATTCTAATCTCTAAGACAATGGGGAAAATGTCTCCAGGACATGATAGAGATCTTCATGGCAGCCCCTCCCATCACAAGCCTGGAGGCCTAGGAGGAAAAAATAGTTTCATGGACTAGGCCCAGGGTTCCTGTGCTGTGGGCAACCTAGTGACTTGGTGGCCTGTGTCCCAGCCACTCCAGCCGTGGATGAAAGGGGCCAATGTAGAGGTCAGACTGTGGCTTGAGTGGGTTCAAGCCTCAAGCCTTGGCAGCTTCCATGTGGTGTTGAGCCTGCAAGTGCACAGAAGTCAAGAATTGGGGTTTGGGAACCTCCTCCTAGATTTCAGAGGACATATGGAAATGCCTGGATGCCCAGGCAGAAGTTTGCTGCAGGGGCAGGCCCTCATGGAGAACCTCTGCTAGGGCAGTGCAGGATGGAAATGTGGGGTTGGAGCTCCCGCATAGAGCCCCTACTGGGGTACCACCTAGTGGAGCTGTGGGATGAGGGCCACCATCCTCCAGACCCCAGAATGATAAATTCACTGATGGCTTTCACCATGCACCTGGGCCTCACATACTCATCACTAGCCCATGAAAGTAGCCAGGAGGGAGGCTGTATGCTGCAAAGCCTCAGAGGCAGAGCTGCACAAGACTGTGGGAGCCCTCCTCTTGCATCAGCATGACCTGGATGTGAGACATGGAGTCCAAGGAGATCATTTTGGAGCTGTAAAGATTTGACCATCCCGCTGGATTTTGGACTTTCATGGGACCTGTAGCCCCTTTGTTTTGGCCAATTTTACCTATTTGGAATGCTTATATTTACCCAATGTCTGTATCCCCATCATATCTGGGAATTAACTAACTTGTACCGTATTGAATTTCCATGTGCTGTGGGAGGGACCCGGTAGAAGGTAATTGAATCATAAGGGCAGGTCTTTCCTGTGCTGTTCCGGAGATAGTGAATAAGTCTCAGGAGACTGGATGACTTTGTAAGGTGGAGTTTTCCTGCACAAACTCTCTCTTTGCCTGCTGCCATCCACATAAGATGTGACTTGCTCCTCCTTGCCTTCCACCATGACTGTGAGGCTTCCCCAGCCACGTGGAGCTGTAAGTCCAATAAACCCTTTTTCCTGTACAAATTACCCAGTTTTGGCTATGTCTTTATCAGCAGCATGAAAATGCTCTAATACAGAACATAATCAGGGTTTGGGTTTGCTGGTAATGCAGCTACGCATCACCCTAGCTACAACTGGGGAACACATATTAGCTCAGGTCTTCCAAGAAACAAATGCCAAGACAGCATTAGACAAACAAAAGACACACTAAGAGAAGCATGTGAAGGATTCTGGGAGAGCCAAACAATGGCAGAGGGCCTTCAGACCTTGATGCAGTTCCATCAAGTGTGAAAGCAGGTAGAGGAGGGTTGGGTAGGAAGAAGCTCAGATCACAGCACAGCTCTAAAAAAATTTTTTAACCAGAAGAATGGAGAGTCCCTTAGCAAAACCCTGTCTGCAAGAGGATTACCATATCTGGCAGGAATTAGCTGGTATTAATGCTTGGATTCTGCTGAGTTATTGGCTAGGAGCAGCTCCAGGCAGCATGGCTAGGAGCAGCTCCAGGCAGCATGACCTGGCCTGGGATAGGTCCAGAGGGATGGCAGCAGGAGGCTGTGAACCACCTCCACTTTCTGCAGTAAGTTCTCTTGAAGAGAGAGCTGATCAGGGTAACTTCAAGGTCCCTAAAGGGTATATACCTCAATCATGTTATCCAAAGAAGTAAACTCATTAGCACTGTGCAAACAAAAAAAGAATCAAAACACTGAATGTGTAAGCACTACTCTCCTCTACCCTTGTTCTGTTTTTGGAAAATAGTGACATGGCAATGTTAAAAGTCTGATAGACAAGAAAACCAAGAGAGAGAGATAGGCATTAAAAAGAGAGAGACAGAGAGAATGAGAAGCAGGTAGGAGCAAAAAGCACAGCTAAACGATAGTTTCCACCTCTTGTCTTATGATTGCATTTTCTTTCCATGAGCTAAAACATAACTAAAAATAACAATTGCCTTTTAAAGTCTATAGTACTTTGAAAACATTCAGAACTTCTAAATAAGGATATTTATCATATGCAAATCATCGTGCATGTAAATAGAATAAATAGGGCAATGACTCAGCTCTGTCCAACACCATATTATCACTAAATATTTACCAATTTTTCAAGGAGAGGAATAAATTTCTTTTCATTGATAGGCAGCTTTCCCTCTCCTTTACTGTATCTTCAGATCTTGTTTTGTGAAAGTCAAAGCTTTGCTTACAATGTTTTATAAAACCTTTTCTTCTAAAAATATAATCCTGAATTTCTCTCCTCCTCTGGTAGTGTATCTAACAAGACATCACTACAACTCTCTATTTTCTGTGACATTATTTATATAGTCAAGTTTCTATCATGTATATTTGCATCCTGAATGACAAATTTAATTTGTGATTTGCAAATTTAATCCAATCCCTATAAAAATTCCAATGATATTTTTCACAGAAATAGAGAAAGTGATCCTAAAATTTGAATGAATTCACAAAAGATCCCAAATAGCCAAAGCAATCTTAAGCAAAAATAGCAAACCTGGAGGTAACACACTGAATTATTTGAAAATATATGACAATGCTCTAGTAGCCAAAATAACATGTTATTGGCATAATAATCGGCCTATAGACCAATGGAATGAATAAAGAGCTCAGAAATAAATTCATATTCAAGGTCAATTAATCTTTGATAAAGTTGCCAAGAACACACAACAGGGAAAGGGATAGTCTCTTTAATAAATGATGTTGAAAAAACTGGATATCAGCATGTGGAAGAATTAAATTGAACCCTTATCTCACACCATATACAGAACTCAACTCAAAATGGATTAAAGACTTACATTTAAAACTGAAAACTCTAAAACTACAAGTGGAAAATATAGGGAGTAAGTTCTAGGCAATAATATTTTCAGATATGACCTAAAGTACAGGCAACAGAAGCAAAAATAGACATGTAGATATACATCAAACTTAAATCTCCTGCACAGAAAAACAAATCAACCAACAACAACAACAACAACAACAACAAAAAACTCAACAGAGTGAAGAGTCAACTTACACAATGTTGGAGAATATTTAGAAACCATACATCAGATGATAAGAAGTTAATATCCAAAATATATAAGGAACTCAGACATCTCAATAGCCCCCAAAAAACCCTATTTAAAAATGGACAAAGGACGTGAACAGACATTTCTTATAAGAAGACATACAAATGGCAAACATATATATGCAAAAATGCTCAACAACACTATTCATCAGGGAAATGCAAGTTAAGACCACAATTAAATACCATCTCACACCTGTTGAGAATGGTTATCACTTAAAAAGATAAAAGATAACAAGTGTTGGTAAGGATGTGCATAAAAGGGAATACTTGTACACTGCTGGTGGGAATGTAAATTGGTATAGCCATTAGGGAAAACAATATAAAGATTTCTCAAAAAATTAAAAATGTAACTACCATATTATTCAGCAATTCCACTTCTGGGCATATATCCAAATAATATAAAACCAGTAGGTCAAAGAGATATCTTCATTCCCATGTTTACTGCAGCATTATTCACGACAGCTATGATACGGAATCAACCTAAGTGTCTATCAATGAATGAATAAATAAAGAAAATGTGACAGATAGATAGGTAAACAAATAGATAGACAGATAGACAGTTAGATAACACTATTCAGTCAATCAAAAAAAAATAATGTCATTTGTAACAACATTAATATACCTGGAGGATACTATGCTAAGTGGAAAAAAATCAGGCATAGAAAGACACATCCTGCATGACCTCATTTATATGTATAATCTGAAAAAGTCACACTCATGGAAACAGAGAGCAGAATGGTGGTTACCAGAGTACGGGAGACGGATGGGGAGTTGCAGAGATGTTGGTCAAAGGGCCAAAGTTTCAGCTAGATAAGAGGAAGAAGTTTTGGAGATTGATTGTACAGCATGTTGACTATAGACAATAATGTGTTATATGCTTGAAGGTTTCTAGGAGAGTAGATTTTAAATGTTCTCACTACCTCTGCAGCACTGTATATGAAGAAAAAAATAAAAATGAATTTTCTCACTACCAAAAAAGTATATGAGGTGGTGTGTATGTTAATTTACTTGATTTAATAATTTTACAATGTATTTATATATATATATAAACATCATGTTATATGCCTTAAAGGTGTGCAATTTTTATTAGTCAATTATATCTTAATAAAGCTTAATAAACGGGGGAAGAAATGCCCCATTTTAGAAAAGGTATTCATATACAATTCATCTAAAACCCAGATATTTAGATTACGATGATCTTGTACTAAAAACCAATTAATCTAGTCTATAAACTAATTTCTTAAGCTGATTGTAGGAAGAAATTTTAGAGATAATCAAAAGTAAATTCTTCTCAAATTTTATACTAATTCTGTTACAGTAACCAAGACACAGGAAGCCAAAAAGCTTGGTGGGAGGGGAAACAGCCCATCGGAGGGTAAATCTTATTTGACAACTGTTTAAAAAAATCTATATTCCAAGGAAAAAATTGATTTTTCTGTAGCCATGATAAGAATGGCCAGAACTCCTTTAAATTCAGTTTAATGACAACTTGCCCCAGGGAACACACTTTATTTTGCAAGTCAGCTGTCAATAACAGCTCCTTACCTATCAGGAATCAGCCAGGCAAGAACAGACTCAGATTCAGTCCTCTGCATTTGCCTGTAAGTGTCAACCAATCCAAGGTAGCCTCATCTGGATAACTGTGTCTCGACAGGTGATGTCAACCCACTCCTGAAAATCTGCCAAATTCTAAACTCCCTCCCTTCTTCCCTGAAATGGTATGAACAGTCTGTTCCTCAAAGAGAGACCGTACCTGAACAAGGTAGTTCTCCTTTACTACAGTAAACAAAAAACTCATCTTTGTGGTTTCATTTACTGAGTGGTCACCTCAAAGTCCTTTGACAGTCTATGTTACAGTGATGTCTTTTTTTTTTTTAATCAGTGTCTACCACTGAGCAATAGGCTTCATGAAGGCAGAAGCTGACTTTATGTTTGCTACTGCCTGACACAGAAAATACATTCATCACACTTGTTGCGTAAGTACATGAGTGCGTGCAGGGATGGATGGATGGATATGTGGATACGCAGATGCGTGAGTGGAAGGCTGAATGGGTGAACAGGTGGATAGGTGAATGGCTGGGTAAAAGACAGAATCATACTGGCATAAAAGTTCTAGGAGATGGCACTCTGGGTGAAGAATCAGAGATCATATAAAGGACACCAACAGCAAATGTCATGAAAAGATCCTTTACACAGAGATAGAGATTATATGTGAGTCACTGGCAAAGATTCTCAAGATAGTGATACATTTTAATGGGATCCTTTTCTGGTTTTCCAGAGGATGAGGACAGGTTTATGAGAGAGGAATTGATTCAGAGACAATGGTGTCTTGATGCAAAAATAATCTAATTTTTACCCTTCATCAGATGGGACCTGAAGAAAATCAGGTTACTATCAGTATCAAGAATCTACCACCCCTCAATGTAGAGTGGAGAGTGTGGAAGCCATGTCTTAGCATTTGATTTATTCAAGTCACATTGTGTCAGGTTGGGTTTCATGGAAGCAGAGCCCAAGATAGAGATCTTGTTCAGGCAATTCATTAAGGAAGAGCTCAGAAAATTGGAAGTGACAGAAGCAGCAAAGTTCAGGGGGAAAAGTTAAGCAAGAATATAGCCTTAAATAGAGACTAGCTTCAATGTGATGTCATGGGAAAGCTCTGGAGTATGAATGACCCCACAGAGTTGGCCCCATTTTGAGGCAAGGGGCTAGCCTTTTGAGTCCGTGGCTTTGGTCTGATGGTGGCTTTGGTTTGATGAGAGTCTTAGCCACTCTATTGAGGTGGCTCCTGGCCGGACAGGGGTTATTCTCTGAGAAAGGAGAAGGTGTGAATGTTTATCAGCCAACACTCACAACAGCTGGGAAATGGGTATGCCTTGGAGATCTGTACAAAGCAAAAACAGCATTCTCTATACAAGTCTGGGACAGAGTTTCTCAACTGGGCTGGTACAGCCATTTAGGACTAGAAAATTCCTGGTTATGCAGGAGATATCCTGTGCATTGGAGGATGTTTATTACATCCCTGGCCTCTACCCTCTAGAAAGCAGTAGCATTCTCCCCACCAATTGTAAGAACCAGAAATATCTCCTTGAAGGCCAAATATCTACTTGGAGGCCAAAATTGCCCTGGTTGAGAACAACTGAGTTAGTGCAAGAAGGACAGGAGAGAGTTGATTAGGTAACCTTATCCTTTTGCAGCAAGAACAGTGTCTGACACACAAGAGTTACACATTAGAGCTTCTGAACAACATTCCAAACTGTGGGGTATGAAAAAGGGATTTTCAAAGAAAAAATTCACAGTTGACTCTGCAGTAAAGACTATCTCAACAAGTACACTCTATTAGAGTACAGAAGTATGTACCTATTAATTTTGTTGAATGCATAGATAAATGCTTCTACCTCCACGTAACACATTTCTCCCTAAATATTGTAGTGTTTTTTTCAAGTCACGATGTACCTGTCCCCATGGGTTTTTCTGATGGTATCAATTATCATAAGCTCTTATACTTGAGACTGGAAAGTGAAAAGAAACTCATTGTCAAAAATAGCTCATAGGCGGGGGATCAGGCTAGACAGAACATGAACAGCACATAGCAAAAAAAAAAAGAAAAATTGGGTAGAGTGAACAAAGCTTAAAGCAGAACATCAATACAGGAGAAAGGAGAGAGAGAGCACTAGTCACACTGATTTAGGGGGAGACTGAGAACATACTCTAAGGTATTTCTGTGATCAGGGGCTCAGCAGGGCGGGCGTCCACCTGAGCTCCAGCAGCAAGTATGTGAATTGGTCAGGGCAACCTCAGATTCACCAATGAGATGCCCTTCCTACCTGTCTCCTTGATGATGGTGTATGATTCCCTTCCGTAAGGCTCAGTTGAGTTTTTGTCTTCGCTGTGAAAACTTGTCCAGCTCTCCCCACAGGTAAAGAGGATGTTTCCCTGTACTCTACTGTTCTTCCACCGCACCCAGGACGTAGCACTCTCATAATATTTACCACATTGTTTTTTCCACTATTGGTTTATTTTCCATTCTCACCACTGAGATGGTGACAGTCTTAAGACAGAGCTTTTTGCATTTATCTTTATGACTTCAGCATCTAGAACACGTATGCAGTATTCATTTGACAAACCTTCACTGAGTGCTTGCTATGAATCAGATACTGTGTTATGAACCAGATATGGTCTGCCTCAACCCTGATGTTCTTTCCTACTTTCCTCAAATGAGAAGATGCTGACCCATCCCACCCTCCATAAAGGGAGTATTACTTCTCATTCCCTTAAGAAGGACCAGGTCATCTTATTAGCTAAGGGTCTTTAAGCCTCTGTGACAGACTCTGGTCACCACTCTCCCTCCCGGAAGAAGCCGCTCACTGTGAGGGCTTCAGTGTTTCAGGTGTGCCCTGGGCACTGCCTATGATTCAAGTCAGCCTGTGGAGGGATAAGCCTGGAGCACAGAATCTCTGCTCTAGCTAATTAGCATTATATGTGTAATATACGACTCTGTCGATGAGTCACTGATGCAGAATGCCACCAGCAAAGTGGAATATTACATTTTATATGCTTCTGCTGGATTGCCTGATCTTTATTTATAGTTTGTAAAAACTTAGTAAATCAGAGCCACTGCTTCTCCAGATTTTTCTATTATTAAAATCTAATATGTCATTTCAGTGACATTGGAAAAATATAATTGTGCTATATTGGAGGAGTCAAATGAATTCTGATATCTCAATAGTTCTTTTTTAATTCACATCACCAGTCTTAGGACTTGCAACATACTTCAAGAAAGAAGCCATATTTAGAATCAATTTTTAGTTAGAGACATTAATTAGCTCTTTTAATAGTCTGATTTCCCCCACCTAATATTATCCAAAAAACTTCTAAAATATGTTGACATTTATAGTTATAATACACAAATACTTTCAGTCACAAAAATTGCCAAATGGTATCATAGTAATTCTATCTCAAAGTAAAAAGGTTAACTTTTTACTATTGTTATTTCATAAAATAGGTGTTTATATGTTTTATATGCACCTAGCATCTAAGAAATTATTTTGAAGCACGCCCAGTAGCATGTCTGGAAATATAATAATATTGTGAGTATTGTGAGCTACATGCTCTGGGGAACACAGACAGTAAGTAGCTGGAGTCAAATATCCCATCGTGACTGAAGGTAAAATGGCAATTCCTTTTACATCATATACCTGTAACAGAACACTCAGTAAGAGCCATGTGTTTCTAGATAAAACACAGAACTCAATGATATGTTACTTTTTCCTGAGTTAACATTGATCTAGCTTAAATGCATATTTTTACAAAATCCATCCACCCACACTCTAAAGCTATACTCAAATACACAACCAGACATACATCAAGAAGAAATCTTGAGGCATTAGAAAGAGTAAGTACTAATATGCCAAAAAATATTTGTTTAGCTATGTAATTAAGAGAAGATTTCTTTTATAATTTAAGTGGCAAGGTACACATTTTAAAATGTTATACTATTTCAAAGTCTAAAATAACAGTGTAAAAGCTGGAAAAAATGTTTATTGGTGTTTAAGACAGTGTAGCTGTGATCCATAACCAGCATTCAGTATGAATATCTTTTAGCATAATACTTTTATACCAGCACTAGATCAAAGAAATTTAACAGTCTTTTAATAAAATTATAGCCTTCCTTCCTTTGATGACAGTGCAGTGGACGTGAGTGTGTACACATTTACATTAATGTATGCGCTTTGGGAAAAACTTGGGGTCCAACTTTCTTCCTTATGGTCATGTTGAGTTTCATTTATTTGGGCTTATGGTTCCCATATGCTAAATCCCTACTAGTTCCACTTCTATTCCTTGTGAAATCTATTTTCTACCCTAAATGTGAGATACAGAGTGTGATCCATGAGGAGGTGCACTGCACTCCAAAATAACTACTTGGGTTTTCCATTTTATACAGACAGAAATCCAGGGAATATGTGTGGGAATGCATAAGAATGGTGTTGGATAGGGCTGGGCGCGGTGGCTCACACCTGTAATCCCAGCACTTTGGGAAGCCAAGGCGGGTGGATCACGAGGTCAAGAGATCGAGACCATCCTGGTCAACATGGTGAAACCCCGTCTCTATTAAAAATACAAAAAATTAGCTTGGCATGGTGGCGTGTGCCTGTAATCCCAGCTACTCGGGAGGCTGAGGCAGGAGAATTGCCTGAACCCAGGAGGCGGAGGTTGCAGTGAGCCGAGATCGCACCATTGCACTCCAGCCTGGGTAACAAGAGCAAAACTCCGTCTCAAAACAACAACAAAAAAAGAATGGTGTTGGATAACGATAGAAGGAATATGAAGTTGGAACAAGCCAAATGTGTTGATAACGGCTCACTACGTAGAGAGTCTGCATTTAGTGTTGCATCCTCGGAAGTTAGAAAGGGCTCTAACAGCTTGTTTGGTTGAGTGGCTGAAATATGGACCAAAAGGCAGTCCACAGTGAGTGAACTAAAAATGTTGGATGAGACTTGATTTAATACAGAGGAAGTGATTCAAAAGTATCAGGAGGTCACACTGTTAGAGTGGATTGGTCATTTAAAACCTACTCACTTACACCGACAAAGTCATACCTTTAACCAATAATGTGAGAAGTAAATCTCCAGCATCTCTGAAGAGCTCTGTGATAGTTAAGATTCAAGGATTCAAGTCCAGGAATCAAGGGATAGAAATAAAAGTGGTATCACTCACTATTAAACCTAGTGAAAGTTTTGCTTTCTGTTCCCATGATCTTAGGCTCTGCTGGCCTAGAGGTCTGAGTTCTGATTGGAAGAAGCTTCCACTGGGAGAGATAATGATCCCGTTTAATAGTGCATAGTACCTCTACACATTAAATGTTGCAAATTGGTTGTTAATTCCTTAAATAATTCAAATTCAGTATAATTTTTTTGGGAAAAAGACTGAGATATATACTTGAAATCTTGGGATTTTATGCTGTTTTATATCTCACATTTGAAAATAAAATATAAACATAAACATATTAATTCCTAACGTAAGATTATGATGATATATCTTGCTTTATTAATAATCATTTTTTTTTAATAAAAAAATGAAGGACAGAAATTAAGTAACTTTCTTAAGGTCACACATTCAACAAATGGATATAAAGCAAGGAAATTAAGACTGTCACCTCGCCCGGCGCGGTGGCTCAAGCCTGTAATCCCAGCACTTTGGGAGGCCGAGGCGGGTGGATCACGAGGTCAAGAGATCGAGACCATCCTGGTCAACATGGTGAAACTCCGTCTCTACTAAAGATACAAAAAATTAGCTGGGCATGGTGGCACGTGCCTGTAATCCCAGCTACTCAGGAGGCTGAGGCAGGAGAATTGCCTGAACCCAGGAGGCGGAGGTTGCGGTGAGCCGAGATGGCGCCATTGCACTCCAGCCTGGGTAACAAGAGTGAAACTCCGTCTCAAAAAAAAAAGAAAAAAAAAAAAAAAAAAAAAAGACTGTCACCTCACTACTTAGAACTTCTCATGCCTCTGAATCAACAGGCAAAGTAGGGATTACTGTGCTGATGGGATGACCGATCTTGACTACCAAGGGGAGCTTGGACTACCGCTCCACAATGGGGCTAAAAAGAGTATGTCTGGAATACAGAAGATCCCTTAGGGAAGCTCTTAATATTACTATACCCTGTGATTGAGGACAATGGAAAACCACAACAACCAATCCACACAGGACTGCTAATGTTTTAGAATGAAAAGTTTGGGTTACTCTACCAGGCAAAAAATCATGACTGGCTGAGGAATACAAAATAAATAGTTGAAAAAAAAAAAAAAATTATAAATACCATTTATGACCATGTGCCAGTTACGGAAGTGAGGACTGTTACTGGTATTTCTTCCTTATTCTGTTATAAATATGTCTGTGTGTGCATATACGTAGCAGAACTCTTTTTCTTTCTTCTCTTATTTCCTCACAATGTAATATAAGATAGATCGGTTATTTAAGTATTGTTAATTTTACATCATTCAAGGACATTACCACCTCTTCTAAGGAAAGGATTAATGAGTTTTCAGTTGTATACAGGATACTTGTATCACGTTAAGTGGAATTATGATCTTGTTATTATCTTCTTATGGAGGTTATATATGGTTTAAGGAGGTGTGAATGGGTACCAAGATGACAAGCAGTGAACCTGCAATAGTTAATTTTATGTGTCAACTTGGCTGAGCCATGAGGTACCCAGATATTTGGTTGAAAATTATTATAGATGTACCTGTGAGGGTGTTTCTAGATGAGCTTAATAACTGAATCAGTCAACTGAGTAAAGGAAATCGCCCTCTCCAATATGAATGGGCCTTATTCAATTCACTGAAGGTCTGAATAGAGCAAAAAGTGGAATAAGGGAGAATTCACTCTTTTCCTGTTTTTGAGCTAAGATAACCATTTTTTCTGCACTCCAAATGAAACACATGCCATTGGCTCTTTTGGTTCTCAGTCATTCAGACACAGAAGATATAAATATCCATATTAAGATAGATAGATAGATGGATAAATAGATAGATGGATAGATAGATAGATGGATAGATAGATGGATAGATAGATGGATAGATAGATAGATGGATAGATAGATAGATGGATAGATAGATAGATAGATAGATAGATAGATAGATAGATGGATAGATAGATAGATAGATAGATAGATAGATAGATAGATAGATAGATGGATAGATAGATAGATGGATAGATAGATGGATGGATAGATAAATAGATGGATAGATAGATAGATCTTCTGTTGGTTCTGTCACTCTAGAGAACCCTGACTAATACATCCACATATCTTTTGACAAAGCTGAATTAAACTAGTTTAAATTTTTCAGTAACAAATCTTTATGGAATCATTTCAATTACATATTAAAAATTTAATAGTGCATAGTACATTTATACATTTAATTGCAAATTGGTTGTTAATTCATTAAATAATTCAAATTCAGTATGAATTTTTTGGGAAAAAGACTGAGATATTTATTCAAAATCTTGAGACATTTATGTTATGTTTTATATCTCACATTTGAAAATAAAATATAAACATAAATATATTAATTCTTAACAGAAGGTTATGATGATATATATTGTTTTATTAAGAATCATTTTTTAAAAATCCAAGAAAATGAAGGACAGAAATTAAGTAACTTTCTTAAGGTCACACATTTCATAAATAAATATAAAGCAAGGAAGAGAAAAGAGATGTAATAAACCTTTCTTATACTTATTTTTAGATATCACCAAATAACTGCCTCAGCAAACTTAAAATTATTTCCAATAACACGCTCTCGCTCTCTCTCTCTCTCTCTCTCTCTCTCTCTCTTTTTTTTTTGAGACATAGTTTTGCTCCTGTCACCAAGGCTGGAGTGCAATGATGGCATGATCTTGGCTTACTGAAACCTCCGCCTCCCGGGTTCAAGCAATTCTCCTGCCTCAGGCTCCCTAATAGCTGGGATTACAGGTGCCTGCCAACATGCTCAGCTAAGATAGTGTGCCACATAAATATTATTCTTTGGAGTTTTTAAATTTCAATAATTAGCATTATTTTGAATGTGCTTCTGATTGAAAAAAGTTGTATTAATATGTAAATACATCTATTGAGTAAAGATAGACAAACGTCAATATGTGTTATGAAGCAATACCAGTGATGTTTCATTTTGTGCCCTCAAGGACAAATTATTTACTCTCCTAACACTGAAGGTTTATAAATGTGATAGAAGTAGCCCACCTAATGCTTTATAATAGGTGAGAAAATGTGTACATTTCTGGCAGCAAAGTATCAAAACCTAGCTCATTGATAAAGCACATTGCATATGATGTTTTATCATAACTATTGCTCTTAAGGTGGGAGCCAATGTCTTAAAAGAAGGGAGAGAAAGAAATGGTTTATAGCGTGATCAATATCTGTCTTAAGCAATCATGTTTAAACCTGTTGAATTGTACAAATTCAGTTCTAGGGTGGGGCTTCCACTTACCTTTCAAGAGAATTTAGTGAAGCTTTTAAGACAAATCTAAATATAGTCATGCATTGCTTAACGGTAAGAATACATTCCAAGAAATGTATTGTTACACAATTTCATCATTGTGCGAATATTGTAGTGTATTCACATAAACCTACGTGTTACAGCCTACTCCACATATGGACCATATAGTATAGCCTATTGTTCCTAGGCTACAAACCTGTACAGCTTGTTACTGTACTGAGTACTTTAGACAATTATAACACAATGAAAGTATTTGTGTATCTAAACACATCTAACCACAGAAAAGGTACAGTAAAAATAAGGTATTATAATCTTATGGGACTACCATTGTATATGCAGTCCATTGTTGACTGAAATGCCCTTATCAGCATATGACTTTTAACTCTTTAATTTTAAAACATGTTTTGTTATAAATCTAACAAATGTGGCAACTAATAAGAAAAAATAGTTATCCGTAAGACCATCGGTACAGGCCAATAGTTTTTCTGCTGCTTCTTCCAGTACTCTTTATATCTCATAATTCATATATTGTAATCATAGGAATACATACCTAATATAAGTTGTCGGTGTTTTTTTCTCACATAATTATCATCTTAAACATATACATACCAATATAATGAATATATATATATATAATGAATATATATATATATATATATTTTTTTCCTTTTGAGACAGAGTGTCGTTCCTGTTGCCCAGGCTGGAGTGCAATGGCGCGATCTCAGCTCACTGCAACCTCTGCCTTCCAAGTTCAAGCTATTCTCCTGCCTCAGCATCTCAAGTAGCTGGGATTACAGTCATGTGCCACCACATCTGGCTAATTTTTTTGTATTTTTAGGAGATGGGGTTTCATCATGCTGGCCAGGCTGGTCTTGAAGTCCTGATTTCAGGTGATCCACCCGCCTCGGCCTCCCAAAGTGCTGGGATTACAGGCCTGAGCCACCGCACTTGGCCATGAATCAATATTAAATTTTAATTTATCTTTCCATTTTCTTTGAGACACTTAGTTTTTCTTTGTGCCTTCTTTCTTTTGTCAATAATACTACCATAAGCATTTTTATATAGCATTCATTTCACTTTTGGATTAGTTTCTAGAATAAATTCTTGACATTACAATAACTGTTTCAAAGGAATAAAAATATTCTCTCCCATTTCAAAAGGGAACTAATATACTAAGAATTAACTAATTCCTTTCCAACAATTCTGATAACAGCATATACAGCCTCCATAACTAAGTCAGCTTTATGTTTTTTTAAATTTTCCTTTTTTTTCCCATGAGCTTTGCAAGATTCATTTATACAGCATCAGATCCTATTAAATCAGCTCCTCTAGAGTCAGTACAGTTTGCAAAAACTGCACACTTAAAACTCGTAGTATAAAATAGGCATGGGCGATCCTCCAAGGTCTCCATCCCTGGCTCCGCCTCGAGACCACACCACCAGAGCCAGTCACTTCCAGAGTGCGCTGTTGTCACAGTGCTTGGCCTGGGTTTCCGCTTACCACCGTTTCCTGAGTCCCTGGATGGAGAAGAAGTGAAGAGCATGGAAGTTTCCAGGCGCACAATCTTTTGGCTGGACAAACAGCCTGCTGGGGACACTTGCGTTTGAACTGTCCAGGCTGCTGCCAAGATGCTGTTTATTCTTACGTCTCACGAAGGCTGTGGCATTAAACCTTTGCCTCCATTTGCTTTTCATGAAATTCTTCCAGATCTGGGTGCTGAGGGACCTGTGGATGTTCTTTTAATTTTAATTTTAATCATTGTTTTGTTTTTCTGAGAACTTAAGAGGTAAAAATAGAGCTGGAGATCTTTCTAATTCATTTCCTTCTGCTGTTTCAAAATATATTTGACAGGATAATGGAGCTTATTACATTTGGATGTATCTTTGAAACACAAACACAAGTGTTGACAGACAGGACTGTCTAGTGTGGAAGAACCCAGTCATGGCACCTGCACTGCCTGGGTTTAAATCTCAGCTCAGCTACTTGGATCCTGGTGCTCCCTTTTAAAGGAGACACTGGAAAATCAGAACACACAAAATGGTGAGGGTCTGGGAAACATCCCAAGTAACAGCTGAACGAAGCAGCACTGCTTAGTCTGGGGAAATGGTCACACAATGGGAACGTGATTGCTGACGTCCAAAACCTGAATAGCTAGCTGTCCTGGAGAAGACAGGGTGAAGAAGAGAACACATAGAATTCACAAGGAGGCAGTTTTGCCTTTGTAGAGGATAGCCTTTCTAATAATTATAGAGTGTTAGTAATGAGCTTGGCTTCTACCTGGAGCAGCAAGCTTCTTTACATTAGCAGGTTTCCAGCGGCAGCCAAATGATCACCTATCCTAGGGGGCATAAGTTATATTCTGGAATCAAGACAGGAAGGCAGGGGATTGGGAAACTGGAATTTGGGACACCTTCCAAAAGATAACAGGGCTAAGCTTCATGTAGGTAGTTTGGGAACACTGCCTGAGATCCTAGATAGGGCACCAGCATGAACAAGGCTGGCATCTTTCTAAGATAGGGGAGGAAAATTACTGACAACCTAGAGATTAATTCATAAACAAAAAAGAATGGAAAAAAGAATATTTTAGGGACATTTTCAGTAATTTACCAATGAAATTATCTTCAATAACTGATTCATCTTAAACCATATTTTCTGGCAATAATTCTGCAATTATTTATCTGTGTCATGGCTTTATAATTCTCTTCTGAAGCTATAAAATAAGAGTTCTTTTTCTCTTTAAAAGTATGTGCATTATTATCCTCATATTAAAATTTAATTTTCTTTCTAAATTTAAATTATATCCCTTAGATTACTCTGCTTTACAAAACTTCACTGAAGTTAGAAGTACAAAGTAGAGAGCATTCTACCTCTGAGGGTCTTTTGTCAAATGCCACATTGCATCTCCCAAGGGTATTGTCGGTATTAGAGTAGAGGCTTGTTAATAAGACTCAAAAAAAAAAAAGACTCAAAAATAGGATTGCTGCAAGAAACCTACAGAAATTATCTCATCATTTTTTAAATCTGTAATGTAAATGTTGGTAAGATTACTTTTTTTCCTTCTTTGTTCTTTGTTTAGGTTTTCTGGGCTCAGCTGAGCAATGGTCTCTTATTTAAACTGTGTTTAATTTCTCCTTCACATTGAGTTTTGTTTGAAAACTCACAGGTGAAAAATCCAGGAATATTAATGTCTTAGGATCACTGGCTTCAAAAAGATCTTAACAAATGGTATCATCAGACATTTGAGAAAGCTAAACTATTTTAAAGGGAAGCAAGTCAAGCCTTTTATGCTGAAATTCAGGCCACACTGAATGTTTATTGCTGGCACAGCTCAGGTCTCTGCAGCTACAATGATCCGGCCTCTTTCCCTTCCCTCTTCCCTTTATGACTTTCCTCAATACGAAGGGTTTTCACAACTGTGTGGACTGAGTAGATTCCCAATTGTGCACATCCTGTAATTCCCACCCCCAAAGCCTGTCAAAAGAGAAGCCTCCAAGGAATCTTTCTCCTTGCTGAAGTCCTCCACCACCCCTTCTCTGCATAAGAAAAGAGTAGGAAGGATTCACCAAAGTTCTTGAAAGTAAAAACTGGAATATTTCAGAATGTAAAAGAAAAAACAGACCAGCAGCAGTGGTTAAATGACTTAAATTCCAATTTCTTTAATTGTATCTAACCTAACTTATTTAATGCTAATTTCATCCATACTTACGCAAACTTGTAAAAATTACTAAACCCTGTAATGTCTCAGTTTCCTCAAATATAAAATGCCAATGTTGTTACTTGTCCTGTAACCATGAGCAGTGGTTGTGTTGAGCTCCCCTGACTGTAAGCCTCTCCCCTCAACGTGAGAAACTGCCATAGTAGGATTCTTAGTGGTAGGGGAGCCACTCAACACTAGGAGTCCAAAGGGCAGCACTCACTCCTGGTTCCCCTGTGTCCTGGGCAGCCAGGGCATAGGCCTATGACTTAAGCTTGAATAATCCATCCTGTTTAGACCTTTGAATTCACAACGACAGAGAAGGGTTTATTTGGTCAGTGGCTGCAATGACATACCAAGTCCAAGAGCAACAGAGACAGAGGCTTCAAGGAGGCTGACTCATACCAGGTGCTGGCCAGAGTCCAAGTGTCACTGCAGGGCCCAGCATCCAGCAGAGACCACAGTGCAGTACCCACCAGACTGTTACCAAGCAGGACCTTTGCTTGGGGTGGCCTCAGCTTTTGGCTCCTCTTCCTTTGTTTTGATCTTTATGCTTAATCTTCCCAGATTCTGAGTCTTTCCAGGAATTACGGGAACTATTTAATATATTTTCATTTCTCTATTGCTCAATTCAGCCAAGGGACACAAGAAAGCAAAACAGGAGGTCGTTCATAAATTTGGTCTTATGCCACAAACGTATTAGAACCAAAAGGGAATTTGTCCACAAAGATTGATTCTCTTGTTTTACAGTTCAGAAGACTATAATTGGAAAACATGAAGAGAATTGTTGCAAGTCATTGTTTAGTGGAAGTCAGAACCACTAATGGAACCCAACTCTTGGTTAATCAGTCCATGGCTGTTTATCCTCAACCCTTACTGCTGCTCTGAAATCAATGAAGTTTTGTGTTTTTAGGCAAATCATAGTTTTGATGCTATTGAAGAATAAATATTTGTTGAAGATGAATGAGGATGTTTCAGAAGAAGCTTCAATAATCCAGCTGTAAGTATTCTTAAAGTGTCTATGAAGCAGTCTTCTCTATTGGAATCTTATGATCCAGTAGAAAATCATAAATCAGAATAAATATTTGTTGAGAATGAACAAAAGTCAGTTTCTGTTGATCGTCACTAAGAAAACCGCATAATATACTTGGTTCCCTCACAAAGCTGTTGTGAAATCTGGCTGATTTCTATTTCAAGTGAAGGTGCTTGGGAAAGAATGAACTGTAATCTACTTTAATGTGGTGAGTATTTATTAAGGCTTTTATGGAGTTAAAAGATGAGCAAGATGCAGTCTATGAGCTCAAGATGCTTTCAGAATAGTAAAGGACACAAGAACGCAGGCAAGTGTAACACAGCTTATGGCGGCAGAGTGGCTTCACATGAGAAACACACAGGAATTTGGTGCAGAGGGACGAAGGTGGTGAAAAACAGTTAAAAGTTGCACACTTTGTATTAAAGTGCATAGATGACACAGATTTCATGGAAAAAGAAGGACTTGACGTCATCCTTGCAGGTCAAACTGTCCATTATGGAGGTTATAGACACCAGCCCTTGGAATCAGAAATCTCTCATCCTTTCCAGCTCTATTCTCAGGTCTTAGCCTCCTTGTCTCTATTTCCTCTAATATGAAATGAGGAGGTAACAATAAATGGTCTATAAGGCTGACTGATTCCCAAGGACAGACAGGGATAACGCTGCAGAAAATAAAAAAGAGCAGAGGTAAAATTAAAGGTAAAGACATGTGAGATGAGGAAAGCTCTAGAAGCAAAACAGTAGGTGTGGTCACGAAAAATCTGTAGTTTAGTATGGAATGTAAACACAAAGAGAATGAGTTTCATTCAATAAGCAACGGAAGGCTATAATTCAAAGAAACCCAGATGGAAAATAATGGTGAACTGAGCTAGGATAAAGAAAGAGCAGTGGAAAGACACACTGTGGACACAGATTTTCCTTAACTTGATGGACTGGAGAGAGGGATAGGAGTTGTGGTCAAAATAACTTGTGAGGTGAGCATCACCTTAGAGAAGATTCGTAAGCCAGTTTGATGAAAAAGTTGAAGAAGCAGATATAGATGATTCACAGGATTCTGAAAGAGAGAGATGTTTGCAAAGATTGAGTGGTTACCTTTGTTAAGAGAGATTGCTGTTCTACAGAAGAGAAAAATTAAGCATAATAGTAATCAAAGAAGAAGCCACTAGTAAGAATGAAAATACAGTTAAGAAATGAAAACTAATAAAACAACTAATAAATATAATTAATAGATATATTATCATTTATCATAATCAAACATTCTAATCTTTCATTTAAATAATAAGAAATAAGTCTCAAAAATACACACACAGAGAGAAAGGTGTTTGAAAACAATTGACTCTTTCTCTTCATTTCCACTTTGCATTTATACTATACATAAATACGTATACATTTTATATTTGCAAATAAATGACCTCCTCCTCAATTACACATTTTTAGAGATGAATATAGTAACTGGTCCTGAGTTTCAAGCAAGCAAGTAGGAAGGCCAGTTTCAAAACAGGTATTCTAGCTCCTAGTCCAGTGCTCTTTCTTCTTACCCACGTAGACTCCCATCTGAACATAGCTTTGTCCAGAAAGTCTGGGCACTTGTGAAGCCACGTGTTACTCAATAGTAAATCCATCTTGAAAATTCACCTATCCTTATGATGAGTTCAATACGTTTTGCATTGCTAGATTTTTATGTTAATTTTATCTTTGATTTAAAAATAGTTATTTAGAGATGTTTTATTTAAGATGTCCCTGTCAATTTATACAAATGTTGTTCTATATATTTTAGGCAGTTGTGCCATTGGCAAGGGGCATGAATTTGAGTTCTACATTTTCTGACCTAGGAGCAGTGATACAGTTTTGATTAATAGTCTTTCTGGCAAGAATGAAACTTATAGCCAATGGCCAAGGGACACGAGAAAGCAAAACAGCAGGTCGTCCATAAATTTGGTCTTAAGCCACAAACGTATTAGAACCAAAAGGGAATTTGTCCACAAAGATTGATTCTCTTGTTTTACAGTTCAGAAGACTATAATTGGAAAACATGAAGAGAATTGCTGCAAGTCATTGTTTAGTGGAAGTCAGAACCACTAATGGAACCCAACTCTTGGTTAATCAGTCCATGGCTGTTTATCCTCAATCCTTAGTGCTGCTCTGAAATCAATGAAGTTTTGTGTTTTTAGGCAAATCATAGTTTTGCTGCTATTGAAGAATAAATATTTGTTGAAGATGAATGAGGATGTTTCAGAAGAAGCTTCAATAATCCAGCTGTAAGTATTCTTAAAGTGTCTATGAAGCAGTCTTCTCTATTGGAATCTTATGATCCAGCAGAAAATCATAAATCAGAATAAATATTTGTTGAGAATGAATGAGAATGTTTCACAAGAAACTTCAGTAATTCATTTATAAGTTTTCTTAAAGTGTGTATGAGGCAACCTTCTCTATTGGGATCGTATGATACAGTAGAGAATCCTAAGAAAAATGAAATAAACTATATAATGAAAACTATAATTCTCAAAATTTAACTAGATGTATTTTTAGCTCCAGTCTGATCTCCAGTCCTAGACCTACCATTGTATTTCCACCTAAATAACCTTGCCTGAATCATAAATTCATTAGATTACTTCCTTTATTTTAGGAAATAAGTTCTCTAGTGCTTAATCTTAATCTGTGTATATTAGCAATCAATAATAAACATAAGTTGACATGAGGAAATATTTTGGTGTGACATTAAAACATTTTGCCCATGGTATGTATAGGAAGTGTTATGAGGCTTAAGAAAGTAAGAAGTGACGAGTTAAGCTCAAATTTTGTTAAAAAAAAAAATCACATTTGCTAATGTATTCCTCATGATACTAAGTGATATTGAGAATTTTGGCTGTGAAATAATAATTTTCTTGCTATTTTAAGCGTTCATGTCTTTTAACACTGAGCTATGATCTTAAAGATAGATGATCTTCACCAATAATATTTGCTCTCAAATGAAAATTTAACATCTCACTATTTTATCAATGATCATCAATGCAAAATATATCTAGGCAAATGATGGTTTGTACTAACTTCTATTTGATTTGCAAAACAAATAACTAAGACATTTACCAAAAAAAAAAGAGAATAATCCCTATCATTCCATCAATTCAATCAAGGCAGGCTAAATTAAAAAGTCCAAAAGATTATGTAGTTTATTGATTTCCTTAGGCTATGTAAAAATAAATGTGGGCCTGTATTTTTTTTTACCATGAAACAAAATATTGAACTCTGCCCTTGAGGTCTCCTACCATACTTTAAATGCTGATCTTATCTTCGCTTGCAAGTCAAACAGAGTTGGACTTTAAAAGGAAAACCCTGGAGCCACTAAGAAGCATTAAGGGTCGAGCTGTTAGTCTGGTCCTGCTCAGAATTTACCCAGGATCACGATGTCTGGGTAATGGTGGCTTTGCTTCCAGATGACATTTTTCAATACAAACACACAACCAGAATTTGAAATAAACTATAAAAAGAGCCATATTCTGATATTGGTTTCCTACTTTACTTGGCATCTTATTTGTTTTAATTCTGCAATTTGAATTCGGTATGCAATAATAAATAATCATAATAAATTATAAAATAATAATGATAAAAATAGGAAATTGGTAAAGAGTTAGATGAGAGATTTTTCTAATGTATTTAAATAAGGGCCACATCCCTTCTATGTTCCTGGATGCTCATTTTGTACTAAATTGTGAAATGTATTCATCAATTTTAAGTGGGAGTTAAAAGCTTCTCAAACAATGCAGATGGCAGAGAATAATCTTAATTAATATTTAATTAACTTTTAAATTTAATATTAATCAATTAATTAATAATAATTTAATATTTGATTAATATTTAAAATTTTTTCTTGCTCACTTTCTTGGATGACTCACTCCTTTAAATTGATCTCTTGCTTCTTTTTGAAAGATGTCAGAACTTCCTGTCTTTGACTCCTGGAGACAGACACCACTCAGTAGGCTTTATGAAGGAGAATCTGGCATCCCCCAGCCATACTTATGTATAGAGTTTGTGCTGCATCCTGGAAAATAGCTGTAACTGTGTCAAGCAAGGATCAAAATCCTCGTCTGGAGGAGCTCAAGCTCAAAGCACAAAGGATTAAAAAGGCACTTCTTACTGAGATTACTCTCATAGACACCTTCTAGCATCAATTTAGACTGAAATGTAGAACAGCATTAACAGTTTCCTGTGTTTCTCTCTTTTCCAAATTCAAAATCTCTCGCAGCAGGAAAAGGGCAATCTATTACTCCAATTCTATATTCCTGTTAACAATCAGATTTGTATTACTGGAGAAACAAAAATATCATCCTAAATAAAACATTCTGACCATGATTGCTTAGAAGCCAATCCGAAAATGGTTAAGTTTAAATTATAAGGGGTCTTTTTTGAGGGGGGAGGGGAGTTGATAGAAAACTAGGAAGGGAATCTACACACTAATGAAACAAAACAAACACAAGGGGGCAGGAAGAGCTCAAGCTCTGACTTCAAAACCCGCTGGCTGAAAGGCGATTTAAACTATTTTAGTGTGCCCTCCGGGTATTTATCAATTTTCGTGGCATGCAAAGAAATGTGATGCTGACAAGTGGGTTTAGTTTGTGCTTGGTCTAATTACTACGAAGAGAACAGGAACGTCTCTAATGACAGCTACGCTAACAGAGGCGGATTTGGGAGAGCCTGGGGCCGCATTCCCTAGAATTTATTCTTTGGTGCAAGACTAGCGATTCTGATCAGACTGCATTTCTCACGCATTCCAAATGCCCTTTTTTCCTTTTACTCGGTGAACCTCGGTTGCAGAGGAGGAGCTTGTTAAAAACTCACCAATCGGAGGACTGCGCCCATTGTAATTTACAAGGAGAAGGCAGCTTGGGGGCGCGCCGAAGGGGGCTGGGCTGGAGTGCAACCTGCTCTCGCTATGGCTTTTAATTCCAGCTGTTCTTTTGCAAATATGCCGCAGAATTTCTCAAACGCTCTGTATTGTTTTTATTTAGCTTCAAACTCAAACAACATTGCGTCTAACTTTCCCCTGGGTTTGCAAGTTTCTGTGAGAAATGACCATGCCCTGCGCGGGATTTCATTGAATAGGGAGGAGGAGTGGGGGTGGCTAAAATGGGTAACCCTCGGTCGCATGCAGATGAAGTGAATTCAGCACAGCAGTGTGTTCCGGCTCCTCTGCAGGAGTCCCAGATCTATTAATAGCAGCCCAGACCCAAGCACCAGCAAGGGTGGGCAACTCCGGGCCACCTCTCCCCTCACTTCCTAGACAACCTGTTGCGCCTCTATCTCCTCCCCTCCTCACAGTTTCCCCGCCTCGGCCTCTAAGAGCTGATTGGCAGAAATTACTACCCAACCCTCAGCTCCGCGCCTCCTCCCCCGACCAACGATTGGCCTCCTGGGACGACTGAAGCAAGGGGGTGCGAGGGGAGGGATTTCCCTCAAAGCTCAGGGTCCGGGGACCTGGAAAGCAGAAGTGGAGGGATTCAATTCTCCGCGCGACTGAGTCGCCAGCAGCGGAGCTGGACCGGCTGGGACGGCTTAGGCTCCTCCGCTGAAGCTCCAGCCCGGACCGCGCGGCGCAACTTTGCCATCCTTCTGGCCCAGCCCCGGCCACAGGAGGACCCCGCAGGCTGCGCGCGGAGTTCCTGGCACTTCCCGGCGGTGTCTCTCGTTGTCTGCCCGGGGACTGACTTCGCATGCTCTCAGGCTGACCTGTCCAAGCCTGAACACCCGGACCATGCATGCAACCGGGACTCCCGGGTTATCCTCGCGCGGGACGGGCAACTCCACCAGCTTTCAACCAGGACCGCCGCCGCCGCCTCGGCTGCTGCTACTGCTGTTGCTGCTTCTGCTGTCACTGGTAAGCCGCGTCCCGGCACAGCCCGCTGCCTTTGGCCGGGCGTTGCTGTCCCCAGGTCTCGCTGGGGCTGCAGGGGTCCCTGCCGAGGAGGCCATAGTGCTGGCGAACCGCGGACTCCGGGTGCCTTTCGGCCGTGAAGTGTGGCTGGATCCCCTGCGTGACCTGGTGTTGCAGGTGCAGCCCGGGGACCGCTGCGCGGTTTCGGTGCTAGACAACGACGCACTGGCCCAGCGACCCGGCCGCCTGAGTCCCAAGCGCTTCCCGTGCGACTTTGGCCCCGGCGAGGTGCGCTACTCGCACCTGGGCGCGCGCAGCCCGTCTCGGGACCGCGTCCGGCTGCAGCTGCGCTACGACGCTCCCGGAGGGGCGATAGTGCTACCGCTGGTGCTGGAGGTGGAGGTGGTCTTCACCCAGCTGGAGGTTGTGACTCGGAACTTGCCTCTAGTCGTGGAAGAACTGCTGGGGACCAGCAATGTCTTGGACGCGCGGAGCCTGGAGTTCGCCTACCAGCCCGAGACAGAGGAGTGCCGCGTGGGCATCCTGTCCGGCTTGGGCGCGCTGCCTCGCTATGGAGAGCTCCTCCACTACCCGCAGGTCCCTGGAGGAGCCACAGAGGGAGGCGCCCCGGAGCCTCTCCTGATGGACTGCAAAGCTTTCCAGGAACTAGGGGTGCGCTACCGCCACACAGCAGCCAGTCGCTCACCAAACAGGGACTGGATGCCCATGATGGTGGAGTTGCGTTCGCGAGGGGCTCCTGTGGGCAGCCCTGCTTTGAAACGCGAGCACTTCCAGGTGCTGGTGAGGATCCGAGGAGGGGTGGAGAACACTGCACCCAAGCCCAGTTTTGTGGCCATGATGATGATGGAGGTGGACCAGTTTGTACTGACAGCCCTGACCCCAGACATGCTGGCAGCCGAGGATGCCGAGTCTCCCCCAGACCTGTTGATCTTCAACCTCACCTCTCCATTCCAGCCTGGCCAGGGCTACTTGGTAAGCACGGATGATCGCAGCCTGCCCCTTTCCTCCTTCACCCAGAGGGATCTGCGCCTCCTGAAGATTGCCTACCAGCCCCCCTCTGAAGACTCGGACCAGGAGCGTCTCTTTGAACTGGAATTGGAGGTAGTGGACCCAGAAGGAGCAGCTTCAGACCCTTTTGCCTTCATGGTAGTGGTGAAGCCCATGAACACAATGGCTCCGGTGGTCACCCGGAATACTGGGCTTATTCTCTATGAGGGTCAGTCTCGACCCCTCACAGGCCCTGCAGGCAGTGGTCCGCAAAACCTGGTCATCAGCGATGAGGACGACTTAGAAGCAGTGCGGCTGGAGGTGGTGGCTGGGCTCCGGCATGGTCACCTTGTCATTCTGGGTGCTTCCGGGGGCAGCTCTGCTCCCAAGAGCTTTACAGTGGCTGAGCTGGCAGCCGGCCAGGTGGTCTACCAGCATGATGACAGAGATGGCTCACTGAGCGATAACCTGGTGCTTCGCATGGTGGATGGAGGAGGCAGGCACCAGGTACAATTTCTGTTTCCCATCACCTTAGTGCCTGTGGATGACCAGCCACCTGTCCTCAATGCCAACACAGGGCTGACACTGGCAGAGGGTGAAACAGTGCCCATCCTGCCCCTTTCCCTGAGTGCGACTGACATGGATTCAGATGATTCTCTGCTCCTTTTTGTGCTGGAATCACCCTTCTTAACTACTGGACATCTGCTTCTCCGCCAAACTCACCCTCCCCATGAGGAACAGGAGCTTCTCAGGGGCCTTTGGAGGAAGCAGGGAGCATTTTATGAGCGAACAGTGACAGAGTGGCAGCAGCAGGACATAACAGAGGGCAGGCTGTTCTACAGACACTCCGGGCCCCATAGTCCTGGGCCAGTCACAGACCAGTTCACATTTAGAGTCCAGGATAACCATGACCCTCCTAATCAGTCTGGGCTACAGCGGTTTGTGATACGTATCCATCCTGTGGATCGCCTCCCTCCAGAGCTGGGCAGTGGCTGTCCCCTTCGTATGGTGGTACAGGAATCCCAGCTCACACCACTGAGGAAGAAGTGGCTGCGCTACACTGACCTAGACACAGATGACCGAGAACTACGTTACACAGTGACTCAGCCCCCCACGGACACAGATGAAAACCACTCGCCAGCCCCACTGGGTACCTTGGTCCTGACTGACAACCCCTCAGTCGTGGTGACCCATTTTACCCAAGCCCAGATCAACCATCATAAAATTGCTTACAGACCCCCGGGTCAAGAACTGGGTGTGGCTACTCGAGTGGCCCAGTTCCAGTTCCAGGTGGAAGACCGAGCCGGGAATGTGGCTCCAGGCACCTTTACCCTTTACTTGCAGCCCGTGGACAACCAGCCACCTGAGATCCTCAACACCGGCTTCACTGTTCAGGGGAAGGGTCACCACATCCTGAGTGAGACAGAGTTGCATGTGAACGATGTGGACACTGATGCCACCCATATCTCTTTCACTCTCACACAGGCACCCAAACATGGCCACATGAGAGTGTCTGGACAGATCCTGCATGTAGGGGGTCTCTTCCACTTGGAGGACATAAAACTGGGCCGAGTTTCCTATGCCCATAATGGGGACAAGTCCCTGACTGATAGCTGCTCCTTGGAAGTCAGCGACAGACATCATGTTGTGCCCATCACTCTCAGAGTGAATGTCCGGCCAGTGGACGATGAGGTGCCTGTACTGAGCCATCCTACTGGCACACTGGAGTCTTATCTAGATGTTTTAGAAAATGGGGCTACTGAAATCACTGCCAGTGTTATTAAGGGGACCAATGAGGAAACTGATGACTTGATGTTGACTTTTCTCTTAGAAGATCCACCTTTGTTTGGGGAAATCTTGGTCAGTGGCATTCCAGCAGAGCAGTTTACTCAAAGGGACATCTTAGAGGGCTCCGTTGTATATGCCCACACCAGTGGTGAGATAGGCCTTTTGCCTAAAGCGGATTCTTTTAACCTGAGTCTGTCAGATAGGTCTCAAGAATGGAGAATTGGTGGCAGTACTATCCAAGGAGTTACTATATGGGTGACTATCTTGCCTGTCGATAGCCAGGCCCCAGAAATCTCTGTAGGTGAACAGTTTATGGTAATGGAAGGTGATAAAAGTGCTATAACATCAATGCATATAAGCGCTGAAGATATTGATTCCCTGAATGATGACATCTTGTGCACTATAGTTACCCAACCTACTTCAGGTTACGTGGAGAACATATCTCCAGCACCAGGCTCTGAGAAATCGAGAGCAGGGATTGCAATAAGTGCTTTCAGTTTGAAAGATCTCAGGCAGGGCCACATAAACTACGTCCAGAGTGTCCATAAAGGGGTGGAACCTGTGGAGGACCGATTTGTATTTCGTTGTTCTGATGGCATTAACTTTTCAGAGAGACAGTTCTTCCCCATTGTAATCATTCCCACCAATGATGAACAGCCAGAGATGTTTATGAGAGAATTTATGGTGATGGAAGGCATGAGTCTGGTCATTGATACACCCATTCTCAATGCTGCTGATGCTGATGTTCCCCCGGATGATTTAACTTTCACTATTACCCAATTCCCGACTCATGGTCACATTATGAATCAGCTGATAAATGGCACGGTGTTGGTCGAAAGCTTCACCTTGGACCAGATCATAGAGAGTTCCAGCATTATTTATGAGCATGATGACTCTGAGACTCAGGAAGACAGTTTTGTGATTAAACTAACAGATGGGAAGCACTCTGCGGAAAAGATGGTCCTCATTATAGTTATCCCTGTTGATGATGAGACACCCAGAATGGCCATCAATAATGGACTAGAAATAGAAATTGGGGAAACCAAGATTATCAACAACAAAATATTAATGGCAACAGATTTAGATTCAGAAGACACATCTTTGGTTTATATTATTCGTTATGGGCCAGGACACGGCTTATTACAGAGACAAAAACCTAGTGGTGCCTTTGAAAATATCACACTGGGCATGAATTTTACCCAGGATCAAGTAGACAGAAATTTAATTCAGTATGTCCATTTGGGGCAAGAGGGCATTCGGGACCTAATTAAATTTGATGTGACTGATGGGATCAATGCCCTCATAGATCGTTACTTTTATGTGTCCATCGGGAGCATTGACATTGTCTTCCCCGATGTCATAAGTAAGGGAGTGTCCTTGAAAGAAGGTGGCAAGGTCACTCTCACAACAGACCTACTAAGCACTAGTGACTTGAACAGTCCTGATGAAAACTTGGTTTTTACCATCACCAGGGCTCCCATGAGAGGTCACCTGGAGTGCACAGATCAGCCTGGAGTGTCCATCACATCTTTCACTCAGCTGCAACTGGCTGGAAACAAAATCTACTACATCCACACAGCTGATGATGAAGTGAAGATGGACAGTTTTGAGTTTCAAGTCACCGATGGACGTAACCCTGTCTTTCGGACATTCCGTATCTCCATTACTGATGTGGACAATAAAAAGCCAGTGATCACCATCCACAACCTGGTCGTCAGTGAAAGTGAAAACAAGCTGATTACCCCCTTTGAACTCACTGTGGAAGACAGAGATACTCCTGACAAGCTCCTGAAATTCACTATCACTCAGTTGCCTATTCATGGCCATCTCCTATTCAACAATACCAGACCTGTCACGGTTTTTACCAAGCAAGACTTGAATGAAAACTTAATCAGCTACAAACATGATGGTACCGAGTCAAGCGAAGATAGCTTCTCCTTCACAGTGACTGATGGCACCCATACAGACTTCTATGTTTTTCCCAATACGGTATTTGAAACAAGGAGACCCCAAGTGATGAAGATCCAGGTCTTAGCTGTTGACAACAGTGTCCCCCAAATCACAGTGAATAAGGGGGCCTCTACACTTCGCACTCTAGCCACTGGCCACTTGGGGTTCATGATCACAAGCAAAATATTGAAAGTGGAGGACAGAGACAGCCTACACGTTTATCTGAGGTTTATTGTGACAGAGGCCCCTCAACATGGGTATCTCCTCAACCTGGACAAAGGCAACCACAGCATCACTCAGTTTACCCAAGGTATGTTTCATGTTTCTTTTCTCCGTTAGCAAAGGACATTCCAGGTCTCATTCCAGAGAATATGGCTTCACCGAAAGCCTTATAAATAGAGCATCAAATTAGAATCCTAGAGAAGGGAAGGGAACAAAGGGGATGGGGAGAACACAGGGACTCACTTCCCTGGGAGAACAGCTACCTTCTTGTCCTACTTTTCATTGCAGTGACCTTCATTAGAGGGAGTACTGATGTATTTTGAAAGTGGCAAGTTATGCTGCTGACTCGGTAGGCAGACTTTGGTGAATTAAAATTGAAGCAGGCTTTCCAATTCTGCTCCATTTGCCACACCCATCCTCTGAGCATCCCCTGTGTTGTATGCTGCAGGTGGTTCATGAAGCATGTTGGCACCTTAATGGAAGATGTGGTTTCTAAATTCTGTTTAGTCACATTGCTGTCATTATCGATTACCATTCCAGAAAAGCCTTTAAAGTTATGTTACTTCGATTAAATTTTAAGAGCATTATTCTCACACAGTTACGGTTGTTAGGAACTTTGTAACTAATAGATTTGTTTATGTTTATTTACTTTGTAGATTTTTAAATTTTTCAGTGATATTTTATGACTCGGGCAAATACCCGTCCAGAGATATAAGCGATAAACACCTATCTAGAGTAATAACAGTGATGTGTACAGGGCATGCTACTATGATATACATGAAAAAAAATATATACTTTACTTCAAGATGTAGAAAATGACAATATATTCATCACCAAAACATACATCTAATTCATTATTAAGAACATGAATAATGTACACAAGATTAGTGGTAGAGCAGGGAAATTATTTTAGCATTGTGAACCTCCTCTCTAACCTGTTGCAAACACAGCAACAAAAAACAGTTGCCTCAGGCACCTGCATTCTTTAGGCAACAGGGCTTTTCTAACCTGAATTGCCTTTGTGGTGGACACAGTCTGAAGCAGGAAGGACAAGTGACCTATGCAGAGTTATTTAGTGAGGGAAGGGAGAAGCCCATTCACTATGCTGGCTTGGGCGTCAGGGCTCTGTTTGGTAGAACGTGAAACTTTCATTACAACAGGATTTGAGTTCCTTTCATGAAAATCTCACCATGTCAGAATGGAAACTAGATCTTTCCTATGTGGGATCTGTGGGTAAAGATGGAGCTTAACCCCACGGCATCCCAACGGGGGTGTTCTTTTCCTGCAACTGTGTTATGGTCTTAGATAACAAATGCTTTAATAAACATGGATGTAGCCAAGTGTAGTGTTCGAGTAAACCTACTTCTCTGTTTTGGGTGCTGACAAATAGCTCCACACTCCAACCTCCTGATTCTTGGCTAAGAGCCTGAATGTATCCCAGGGCCTGCAGGGACAGGAAAACCTCAAAGTGCCAAGTGTCATGCTAGACCAGTAGGAAACTTTTACATGAAGGCTTTCTGAGGCCAGCGGTGCCATGCCGTCTTACGCTGGTTTATTTTCATGGAAAGGGAAGAGAATGAAAGAATATATTAGATGATAGAAAACAGTCCTTCAGATTACTCCTCTGACCTGAAAAAGGAGTATGATTTTAGAGATTTTTAAAAAGGACTATTTTGATGAAGACAGTCAAATGACTTAATTTAAGTTCTGTGGACTAAGTCCAACAGCTCAAAATATTAGAATATTATTTCTGAAGTTATGAACTCTAAACATTATTCTATTTCTTTAGAGGCAGTTGTTCAGTCTCTTACTGACTTTGAGGCACCATGGTTAATTTTTAACGTCTTTATAAATATAAAGAAGTTATGCTTATTATGTGATGTGACTTTTTAAGAATTACCTTTTTAAGGAAAATTATCACATTCCAATACAAACCAAAATATTGACTAGGGAAGCTGTTGGTATTTAATCACACAGCACTCATTCAAACAAGTCAAGGCTGGAGTTTGAGTCATAGCTGTTATTTATGGAGATTAGGTGAGTGGCTTAAAAAACGGAGAAAGCGCCATCAGAAAGCTTCTGTGGCTCTTCTTCCAGTAGGAGAAATGAAAGCAGTGCTTACAGTGCAGTCTTTTTATGCAGTCCGTTTATTTGTTTTTGTTTTTACTTTATCATGGAAGGATAAGGTAAACTTATATTTTGATGGATTTTCAATGCACTGAATTAGGTCAATTTAGCACAGGTGGCCAGAGAAGGTTATTCCTAAATTGATTGACTAAGTGGTTCCTAGGAGAAAATAATTAATTCCTTTCGAAAACTTACCCAATTGATGGAAAATTAATAATGTATAATTAGGTAAATTATGGATAGCATTTATTTATTCCAAACTTCACCTCTTTGCCGAGTTGCCCGTGCTGCCCCCAACCCAGATCTAAATCGCATGTCTCAAGTACTTCGTTTTTTCTTCCTTCCAATTAGTACATAATGACATATTCTGTGGGTTCATTCATAAATCAGTTTCAGGAGAGCAGAAATGTCTTCAAAGAGTTTGAACCAGATATGGTTGCCTGGCATGTTAATGAACTTAGAATTAAAAACAAACAAACAAAAAATCTCATGGAATGATTTTGTAGATAAACTAAAATGAATTTAATGTATGTTTAACAACTGGAAGAAAATCTAGACAATTCTTAGATGTTTGCTTAAAAAAGGATAACATTTTGGCTATTAGATTATCATTCTACTACTCATGTGTCTTAAGAAAGCTAGACATTGTATATATTTATGCTATGTTTATGTTATATGTAGAGGTGCCTTTAGAATACCGGTATGATGATGAAAGTCTTTACTTACTTTTTTGAACCATGAATTATTAATTAATTATATGAAAAATTTAAAGGTTTTAGTATATTCCAACTAATCAATAACACATGCCCTACCTTGGAGAGAAAATTGGGTATGTGAGTGCCAATATAGTTTCATTTATGTTCTCTTTATCTTAAAAAAAAAGTTCTTAAAATTCAGTTTTGAAGTGAGGATTTATTTCAATGAAACTATCTCTTAACAATTATATTTTTGCTTAAGAAAACATTGCTGCAGGTGCTAGGCACACTAAACAGTTTCTTTTCTCCTACTAGAGCCTTTAGATTTTCTTATACAATTTGGAGGGGTGGGAACATTGAAAGAGGGTCTTCCCTCACATGGCCAGAGGTCATGGTTCTTACGGTAAAGATGTGTAGTCAGCAGAGTTTACTGCATGTTTTTACTGATAAAGTGAAGGTTATAAAATCAAGAATTATAAGAGTAAACAGGCAAAGAGTTGTGGAGTGGCTTCAGTCTTTACCCTGGCAGAAATATCATTCATGCAAAAGTAGATATGCAAGGGTGATCTAATCCACCAGAAAACATAACCACACAGAAAGATAAAAGTGAAACTAGGCAGCAAGTGTGGAAAGTTGTAGTAGAGTTAGAAATGAGGGGCCCGGCTCAGTGGCTCACACCTGTAATCTTAGAGCACTTTGGGAGACAGAGGTGGGAGGACTGCTAAGGCCAGCCTGGGCAACATAGTGAGACCCCATCTCTATATTAAATTTCTATTTTTAAAAAAGAAATGAAGTACTAAGGGAGAATCAAACATCTTAGGCATGTTTTACCTCCAAATACCTCTATTAGCAGGAAGGTACCATTAAGTATAAAATCAGATTTTCCCTTCTGCAAGTGTTCTCTTTCGAAACTTAATGAGCCAGGGTAGAGCACACATTTTACATCTGTAAAGTGGAGCTATAGAAATGTATGAGGTCATTGGTCCATCCTAATACCTTGCCTCACGTGAGATTAACATTTCATAAAGCCATTGTCTTCTATATAAGCCTCTAAATTTCATGGCATGAACTTAGTAGAGCTTTTAGGAGATGGAAAAACCATGGAACACACATTAGACAGGTAAATATTACCTATCATTGACATAGCTATTTTTAGCCACGATCTTGATTTTATGTAGCCTTAGAAACTCACTGATTGGACCGGATCAATTAATGATCCATGATAAATATCACAGGACAAAATTATATATATACATATATATGTATATATATATAAAATTTTCCAAGACTCCATCTTGGAGAAAAAATTATATATATATATATATATATATATATATATATATATATATATATATATATGTGTGTGTATCTGTCACTCAAGCTGGAGTGCAATGGTGCAATCTCGGCTTACTGCAACCTCCACCTGCGAGGTTCAAGAGATTCTCCTGAGTAGCTGAGCCTACAGGCGTGCCCCACCATGCCTGGCTAATTTTTGTATTTTTAGTAGAGACAGGGTTTCGCTATGTTGGTCAGGCTGGTCTTGACCTCCTGACCTCATGATCCACCCAACTTGGCCTCCCAAAGTTCTGGGATTACAGCCATGAGCCACCAAGCCCAGGAATAATTTTTTTGTATTATGTTGTATGTGTGGCATCATTAAGGAAAGGAACTGGTAAGATGGATGCATAAGCTTTAAAAATCACGTCTTAGTAATGAAAACACATGTATGCACGTGAATTTGATAGAGTAGAAAACAACATAAGGAACATTTCTGAGATGACATAACTTTCTGCTAGGAATAAAGCTTTTCACTTTTTTTTTCCCCCAGACTGGAGTGCAGTGGTGCAACCTCAGCTCACTGCAACCTCTGCCTCCCAGGCTCAAGTGATTCTCCAGCCTCAACCTTCCAAGTAGCTGAGGTTACAGGCACACACCACTACCACATGGCTAATTTTTGTCAGAGACAGGGTTTCACCATGTTGGCCAGGCTAGTCTCGAACTCCTGACCTCATATGATCCATCTGCCTTAGCCTACCAAAGTGCTGGGATGACAGCCATGAGCAACTGTGTCCGGCCGGCTTCCACTTGTATTAGATGTGTTTTTTTTTTTTTTTCAACAGGGAGTCATCAGTTATTTCAATGTGTGTGATTTTTTGAAAATATCACCTTCAATTTTTCTCTCAAACTTTGGAGACTAAAAAATAGCCTGCTGCAGCACAAAAAGTAAGAAAAATTAGCCCATGTCAAGAAGCAAAGCCTCTGTCCTCTGCAAGCCATTTCCTTACAGGGAGGCAAAGGATGTGATTTCAAGAGTGCCAGGAAATCTGCCATGCCTCAAAATATCTTCCTTTCCACCTGTCATGGTGCCTGGCATTCCATATTTAGATAGTCATTCCTTTGGTGCATGAACATGCAAATACCACTGGGAGGGGCAACACCTTGCTATTATTATAAACTCTTGTACTCTGTTTTTCTGTGTAAGGGATCAGGTTTCCATGGGACAGCTGAAATCTAGTGGCTTAGAGATCTGAGAAATAAGATAGCACTGTTTCTCTTAGGAGGAAAAAGGAATTTAAGCATGGTTATAGGAAAACCAGTAGCCAATAAAATTTACTATAATTAGTCATCAATTTTATTCTGTTAATTAATCATCTTGTTTTTGGTTATTTTCTAGCTGACATTGATGACATGAAAATCTGCTATGTCTTAAGAGGAGGGGCTGATGCCACAAGTGATATGTTCTATTTTGCGGTTGAAGATGGTGGTAAGTATTCCACTGCCTTAGTAGTGACAGCAAGGAGAGAGACTTTTCTTGGTCACTCTTTGATGACGTTATTACAGGAAGTCTTTATTCAGTAATATGATCACCTGAATTTAACCTGGTATTTGCTGTAGACAATTTTACAGTCTCACTATGACACAACCCTGTTGTGTAAAGGCTATAGATAAAAGTTCTAGTTATATTACTTTTGTCTTATTATTTGTAAAGCACTCAAGAGAGAGATCGGTATAAATAGGATCTCCATGTTTACTTGTTCAGATTATTCCCTTCATTGAGGTTGCCTACTTGAGTTAGTAAGAGGTTGTTGGAATTCAGCCGCTGTTCCACTCATAGCCACATGCTCATTGAGGTATAGTGGCCCAAAGGAGCCGCATTTTCCTAATTTACTCGTGGGTGCTGTGTGAACTCATACTGATGGATAATGTGTTGCATTCACCAAGAAATTAATAGTAAATTAATGTCTGTTTTATCTCACCATTCTCAGAATTTCTAATGATTTTCTTGTTTTGGGGATTTTGTGACCTAGTCCAGCTGAAAATATTTCTTGGTTAAGTGAAAAGAATACTTAGAGTATAGGATATGACTTCTGAGCGAAGTCTCCCAGGCAATATTATGCTCTTACTCCCGCAGAACTGCCTGCCACTCACACTCCTTTCAGCTTCAGATCTCTTGTCTTCCTAACTCTGTGGATGAGGAGAAAAACTGGTCACTGTCAGATTGCACATAAAGATGATTTTGTTCTTGCCTATTTTCATGGGAAGCAAAAGAACCTCCCCAAGTACATGTGTTGTATGAACAGGACACCTGAACTGAGGGTACATGTGAGAGTGAAGAGAGATGATTTTGTTCTTGCCTGTTTTCATGGGAAGCAAAAGAACCTCCCCAAGTACATGTGTTGTATGAACAGGACACCTGAACTGAGGGTACGTGTGAGAGTGAAGAGAAAGGGAGGAGAAAAATAATTCATACTCTGTTATCTGTTTCCTTATGATGCTTTTTAAAAATGGCACACTATTATGTTGTCTGTCTCAAAAAGACTCCATCCTACCCTCCATGATTTTTGAAGCATTACGTAGTATCTGTTTAAAATATCACTGAACACAACATGATCATAGTTCTGGAAAAGGACAATTGTTGAGTGTGTGCCAGAGAGGCAAAAAAAAAAGTGTTAACTTGGGTTTAACTCTTTGATTCCTACTGTAAATCAGAGTCAATCATCTGAATGCTTTTACTTTTTTGAGTAACCAAATCATAGTTTAGTGTTCTATGTATTGATAAAAGGAATCCTGGCATAAAACTAAACTCTAAGAAGGAAATCAACTTATTAAAAAAAATCTTGAAGCTTGAAGCTTGAATCTTGCTGCTCAAATGAGTAATTCTATTGTAAATAAACTTTAGAGTGAGATCCTGAAGCAATCCAAATCTGTGTAACATATATAAAAATTTAAGGACAAAATTATTGGTTTAAGACACCATGTTTATCTCTTAGAATGACTGAATAAACCCCAATAGCAAAGTGTGACTTTCTGTAAAATTAGAAACAAAAGTTTCAAGTTCATTGGCTATAATCACTCTAAAATATTATATCCTATACTTTTTCATAAAATATTTTGCTTTTTTGCTCATACATACACATACACATTATTTTACCTTAGCTGGGTGGAGCGGTAGCATTTACTTTAAAATTGTGGTCTCTATTCCGATTTTGGAAAACATTCTATAGTATCATATTTCAAAGTATTAAGTGAAGAATGACTAGCTGAAGAGGCTGCATTTATATTTATATTTGCTGAAAATGTGGCAAGGCCTCTAAAGATTGTCTTTCTGGAAGTAGGAACATAATCGTCTTAGGAGCCTTTTTAGAGAGAGAGTTTCATGTGAGAGATAAAAATTTCAGATTTTCTTTTTTACCCTCTTTCTCTTTACTGGCAGAGCATTACCTATGGAGCTCAGGCAGATTTTGGCAAGCTGTTGAACAGAATTGACCTTAATTCCCCTAGTATAAGAAAACTAACCTTTGACAGAATAAACACAGAGACCTGAAAGATTAAAAATTCACATTTGTATCTCTAAATTGTTTAACCTGATTGTTAATTTTTTAAGCATTTTTGTATTCCCTTATAAATGTTCTAATATTTGAGTGAGAAGTGCAATACTGTTTAAACTTAATTAGCTGTAGTAATGTATTGCCATCTACTCCATACAGTGATAGTAGGCATTTCTGTAAGTCATCCCAATTAAATATGAAATGCATGAGTATTTCACCCCTGGGAAGCAAGTCAAGGCACAATGGTGTAAAATTGAGAACTGCCTATGTCCCGTTTGCTTTCCAATCTGATAAATTTGCCTTGTTCAAATCAACGTGATTGGTTTTATGACAGTAACTATCTAAGGAAATTAGTGGGGCAAACATAATCCTTGAATAACCTTAAAAACAAAACATAATTCAATTTAAGGGATTTAGAATAGGAGAAGAGATTGAGAACAGAAGTCTCAGACCTCTTGTTTCAGATTTAATTGTGTTACCATGGGAATCTAGCTGGCCACAGGATTCTCCTGTTACCATATGGCAATGGATTAGTGACCATCCATTACTAAAGTGACTATGCTTGGGACAGAGTTACTACTTTTGAAATTTTGGAGACTTTTACCAAATAACAGAATTAAAGAGAGCACTATCTGAGCAATAGATAATATCAAGGTCTTTACTTCAGGGGAAGTCTACCGTATTTGAACTTAATACATTCTGGTTGATATAGCACATGTCTACAACATGCACAGATCCTTATATCTTAGGTTTTTTTTCAATTAGATTTTAAACCTTCTATGTTATTTATTGTTATTTATGCGATTTTTGCCTTCATAACATCCCTGTGAGCAATATAAACAACAACAAAAGTATGATTTCCATTTGGCAGATGAGGAAACTGAGTCACCAAAATAAGTAACTGTCCTTCAAGCTGCACAACTGGGCAGCTGGAGGCTGCTTTCAATCCCAAATTCTTTCCTCAAACAACAGTAAGCAGTAACTTCCACACTTATTCAGATAGGCATAAGAGGGGGGAGTTCTTGAACTTCTCTGGGTTCTTCAGACCAACTTTCTAGGAACGTTTAATAGATGAGAGTGAAGTCAGAGTGGGATCTGCTTTTCTGAGAGACAGAAAACTTTGTGTTTTCTAAAGCACAAAGAAAAAAAAAACTTTGTGTTTTCTTTTAAAATACTTTAAAAGTTGTAGTGCCCTAAACTTTGTAGTACTCTTTCTTGGTATCATAGTATAATTCTTTTTTAAAAAACACTTTTGGCTGGGTGCAGTGGCTCTCGCCTGTAATCCCAGCACTTTGGGAGGCTGAGGTGGGCGGATCACGAGTTCAAGAGATCGAGACCATCCTGGCCAACATGGTGAAAAAATATTAGCTGGGCATGCTGGCACACATCTGTAGTCCCAGCTACTCGGGAGGCTGAGGCAGGAGAATTGCTTGAACCTGGGAGGCGGAGGTTGCAGTGAGCCGAGGTCATGCCACTGCACTCCAGCCTGGTGCCTGGTGACAGAGTGAGATTGTGTCTCAAAAATAAATAAATAAAATAAAAAATAAAAATAAAAAACACTTTTGTTTTAGGTTCAGAGGTACATATGCAAGTTTGTTATATAGGTAAAGTCATTTCAAGAGGGGTTGTTGTACAGATTATTTGTGACCCAGGTACTAAGCCTAGTACCCAATAGTTATTTTTGTAATTCTTAGAGTATTTTATAATGTAATAGGTTTATTGGAATATTAGTAAAGAGCAAGAAAATGTGATGTCAGAATAGGACACTCGTGCAGGTGTTCTGGGCCAGTCAACATATGTGAATGCATCATTACAAAGTATAAAGTCAAGTTCTGAAGTTCAGGAACATATTCCCGCTCTCTGTGGCTTCATCTAATGAGTTCATGTATATATGTAGCAATTGCCTATGGATTTAGCTAAACTGTCTTTCATTTGTTTTTTGTTTTCATGCTTTATATCTTCATAAAGGTAATTTATAATAATAATACAGACCTGGGAAATACATCTTCCTTTGCTGATTGCCTCTTTGAATTCTAATTCCAGATCTATCTAGTACCCTGGAATTTTGTTGGGGGGAAAGAAAACATTTATTCTTTTATTTTTTTGGTAGGCAAACATTTTTATCGGACTCCTTCTCAGTGTTCAACTCTCTGTAATTTTCCTATAAGGTCTAACATGAAAGTGCTTTGTTGAGCCCTTCTATCTCTTTATTGTGATGTGAAAGCTGGTCTCACGTAACTATTCCAGGTATGCCCCACCCTCAGCCCTAATGACTGTTAATCACTCTTCATCACCAGGCTCAAATATCATTTCCTCTCCAAAGCTGCTCCCAACATCACAGTGACAAAGTTAGTCTCACTCTGTTTTATGCTTTTATTCCCAACTTTATTTACAGTAAAAATTCATATTATCATTATTTACTAATGCAAAAACCTTCATTAGTAAGGAAGAAACTTCTTCATATCAAAAAAGATATCATTAATCTTTGTACCTCAGTGCCTACCCAAGGTTGAGCACAAGATAAATACTTACTGAATATTAGATGAATAAACAGGAGAAAACCAGTTGCTCTCTTTTGACACACAGATCAATTAAATAGTATGATAAGAGAAACTCCTATAAACAATTCCCAGTAGACCCGTTGCATTCCTTTAGATATAGGAATTGCCCTATCCTAGCATTAATTTAAATCCCTATGGCACCAAGAATGTTTTTCAGTAAAGCTTTCACATTTTTAAACACATGAAATTAACTAAATCAACTGCTGTGAAAATTCCTTTGAAATCTTCAGTGAAATGTACTCAAGATTGAAGTATTAACCACCTGTTTAGAGCTCATATTATTCTTAAAGAAGGTTTTCAGAAAAGAAAACTTGTAAGTTTATTATTAAAGAATTATACAATTTAAAATCTAAAAGGAAATAGACACTTTCTGTAAGTCCCTGGAATTTTAAAGCCAGCAGCACCACTACTGTATTTTCAGTTACCCCAGTATTTCTTGTGTGGTATGAGATAACTTAGGACAGGTGGAAAAATAGAAGACAATATTAGCAAAAAGTATCACTAGCTTTCATTAAAAAATCCTTGTGTAAACTTTTAAATTTTTTTGTTTTAAGTCTCAAAGCCTCAGTATCAGAGCCAGCTTGTTTCTTGATGGACTTTAAAAAAAATTAGAATACGTGATCACCTGGCTGGACATATTGAGTAGGAGGAGTCTTACATTTTTATTCATTAAGAAAACCAGCTTGCGGCTTCCTTATTTGAACCCTCTCATATGACACAGGTATGCACTCTAAGTGAGTTCTGCCTGCTGGGTTTGGCATTGAAACTGGAGCAGCAGACGTAATATCTGCGTTGGCCATCATAGTGTTACCTAGGCCACAGCCAGACTTTTTTTTTGCTGTTGTCTTTGATTATACATTTTGGTGCCCACTTCTCCATCCCCCAAGATCCTTGATTCATATGCTATTGAAGGATGTTATAAATAGCATCTTGACATAGTAGAAGCTGCAAAGTCATTTCTATATATAAAATGTCATTTAAGGTCAAGGCTTTTGAATTGTTATTCCATATTTGATGACTGACTCCTCAAAAACAGTGAGACTACTGGAAGCCTTTCATTTTAGATTGAAGGAGCACAAACTTTTGCTTGAAAGTGACCAATAACTTTGGGGTTTAAGACAAAGTAATTACTGGTAATTAGCTTGAAGGTAAATCAAGGGCTGGAAAAATATAAATAGAGTAAGTAGGAGAGAGAGGTCTGAGTACAAGCATTAAAAGATTATACAGACATATTCAGCCCAGAGAAAAAAGCAAGCATTCTTGGCAATAAAATTAATTGCTAGTGACATGAGAATCAGAGGAGAGATGCTAGTGCCTTAGGGAGTTATAATAAGACAGTGAAGTAATGTCAGGCACTGATACAAATATTTTTAATCTGTAAGGCAGTTCATGGCCTACTAGAATACAGGTCATAGTCTACTAGAATACAGATCTTGGCTACTGTGGCTGAATGTGTGTAAGCCTTTCACTCTTCATTAAGCAGTTTGCAATAGACCAAGTCATCGAGGTGTTTCTATGCCAGATCCCTGTCTTTAAAAGCATGACTATATTAAGGCACCTGTACTGTGTACAAGAATGAAGTTAAACCTTTTAGACAGAAAATTATAAACTCAAGTTTCTAGATGGAAAAGTAAAACTCAATTTTATTTATTCTTCTTTAGATTCATTCCAAAATTATACACTATATGAATATACTGTTTTCATGGACCTTAGTTCAGAGGGCTTTTTTTTAATTGTTAAATCTTTGGGTGACTGTGTTCTTGTTAGGCACATTTCTAAAAATTTCACATGATTTCATATTACTCAGAACAAATGATCATCATTTAAACACTAAGCCAATTTTTCATAGGTGATTTAAGTACCGTAATCTCAAATCAAATATTTGTTAGTGGTATATGTTAATAATTCGATAGTATCCCAATCTGTTTCTTTACATTTGCTCTGATGGCTGGGAGAAGTGGAAAGTGATTTTCAAAGGAAAAGCACACAGTGGTAATTGGTATTATTCTGTATTTGCTAGAACCTGAGATAACGCAACAGATAACCAGAATGCAATGTAAAAGAAGGGTCGGAGTTTCTACAGTGAGTCTTATTTGCTAAAACAAGAATCCCTGCAAATTTGGTTATTCAATTACTAAACAAATGTTTCTGAAGCACCCACTCAACGTATTTCAGGTGTCCCTTGGGATCCGAGAAAACAATGATGACTATTACAGTCAGGATCTTTGACCTGAGATTCATCCTTAGGATAAAACAGTAGACAAATGAGTTAAACTTTGTTTAAAGTATTCTGAAGGTTATAATTAAGCCCCAGGGAGAGATACAGTTGTCAGGAAAGGCATCTAAAAGGTGGTATGTAGGTATAGCCTTAGGACAGGAATGAAGCTGCCACTAGAAGAAGGGAAGAAGAAACCTTCCAGGTGGAAGGAAAAGCATGTGCAAAGGGACTGAGCTTTGTGTTCAAGGCTTGGAAGACCACCAGCATGGCTGCAGCTCCATGAATAAACCAGAGAGGATAACAAGATGCGGCTAGAGAGCTAGATCAAAGCCCGATGGTGCAGAGCCTTGTATACCCAGGGGAATGATTTAGATTTTGTGCTAAAGAAAAGAGAAACCCACCTGTATTCGTCCATTTTTACACTGGTCTAAAGAACTACCTGAGATTGGATAATTTATGAAGAAAAGGTTTAGTTGACCCACAGTTATGCATGGATGGGGAGGCCTCAGGAAACTTATCATGGCAGAAGGTGAAAGAGAAGCAAGTAACTTCTTCAGAAGGTGGCAGGGGAGAGAGCAAGTGAAGGGAACTGCCACACTTTTAAACCATCAGATCTCATGAGAACTCACTCACTATCCTGAGAACCACATGGGGAAAACCACCCCCATCATGATCCAACCACCGCTCACCAGGCCCCTCCTTCAACACATGGGAATTACAATTCAAGATGAGATTTGGGTGGGGACACAGAGCCAAACCGTATTACCACTAAATCATTTTAAAGCAGGGGAACACTGTGTTCCAATTTGTGTTTTAGGAAAATGATTTGCAGCTGTAGAGAATCTATAGGAGGACAGCAAGGGGAAGTAGGCTGATGCAGAAAGGCAGATGTCATATGGGAAGAAGAAAGGAGGCTTGATATAATGTTAAATCTAAATCTGTAAGACTTATTATGGGTTGGAGTACAGGGTAAGAAAAAAGGAGACCTTAAGCAGGATTCTAGGTTTTATGGCCAACAGAGAATGGTGCTGCCATTGATTTAGAGGAAATAGACTAGAGGGGCATGGGCTAGGTTTAAGGGAGGAAATTAAGAGGACATTAGAAGCATATTAAGTATGAGACCTCTTGCTTCTCTGAAATGTGTATACAGGAAGGCCAGCCTTTTGATCTTGCTTATCTTTTCTTCCATCGCAGTCAGAAGCACAGCTTTAGGAGTGAGAACTGGAGCAAATACTGGCTGTGCCTCTTACCGTAATTCGTGATGTGACCCTGGGCCAAGTGACTGAGACTTTCTCAGCCTCAGTTTCATTTATAAAGTTGGGGTAATAATAGTACCTACATAATAGGGTGCTTTTGAAGATTAAGTCAATAATTCATGAAAACAAGATCATTCATGCGGCACAGTTCCTGTCACATAGTAACAACTGTGCAGGTAGCTGCTGTTGCTGTAGCTACTCCTCTGAGGGCTTCCAGAGCTTTTCTGTTCTTTATTTTTCTTTCTTATGTCCCCTCCCTCCCTTTCTTCTTTTCTTCCTTTCTCCTATCTTTCTCACAGTAGCTGTCTATACAGTTAGACTCTTCATTGGGTGTTGGTGGAGAGATGGGGCAATACATAGGGATGGAAAGTAAAAAGCTGATAAGCCCTTCTGCAGTTCAATGTTCAATGCTAAGAAGGCTTTTAAAGTTATTTCACAGGTTGTAAGTAGTTTAACCAATATTTTCATTACAAAAATACTAACAAAGGAGTTTTCCCTATGGCCAAATACAAGACATTTTTAAAAACCCACTGTTTCTCTGAATATCAGCCTGCATGTTTTATTTCTCCTTTTTTTTTAAGGGTTAAAGTATAAATTTCATAGTCTTGAAGGTTAAATACAGTATCTTGATTTAATAAAAATATAACCCTTCAAAACATCTGGGTTTAGCAAAAATGAGGTTCAGAGGATAGTTTTGATTGCAAATCTCAATACACTGAGCCATAAATGGTTGACGAGATGGATTAAATGCCATGTTTATTTAGGTATTGCAATCACCTAAATATGCTTTGTTATGGAGAGAATGATATATATAGTCACCCCAGTGGCCAGATGCCCCATTTAGTCAATATTGTAGAGAAAAAAGGAGCTAAATAAACTAGTAAATTTAGGCTTTAAGGAACTTGAAGTTCCTTATTGAGGTCATTGGAAAATGAATGTCGTGTGTATGTAGATACTCCTAACAAGTTCCTTCAAAAGCTCAGTGTTGCTTATCAAAACAATTTGTAGTAAAAGAGTACTTCTTGATTTTATTTTATGAAAATGTAAAATTCTACTTTTCCTGAGATTCGAGGAAAACTATATGCTATTTACAATCTTGTAATTTTAATATTTTCATAAGTAATGATTGGGTAATGAATAAATTTTAACAGCTACAATCACGAACTTTCTACCTGATAAATATTAAAGCCTTGTACCTTTCTGTAATATCCCAGTGAGGTCAAAAGGACAAATGTCATACTTAATCCTGATTGCAAATAAGGAAAAATGAGATTCATTGAAGTTCAACTTTGTGACACAGTGACGAATGCATGAATCACACACACAAAGTATAAGTACTTTTGTTCTTGCTTCACAAATGTGGATTGATTTCATAATGTACATTTTCTAAGACCAAAAATGTTTGTATCAACAAGAAAAAATGTCTTTTTTAACATAATGTTTCAGTATAGTTAGTGCAAGTTTACTAAGATTATTAATTTATTAATCTGGTTCTGCCTCTTTACAGTCAAAAAAATCAATTGCCAAGTAGCTGCATATAAGCAATGAGGAAATATTATATTAAAGAAACAGGAGGCCGAGGCGGGTGGATCACGAGGTCAAGAGATTGAGACCATCCTGGTCAACATGGGGAAACCCCGTCTCTACTAAAAATACAAAAAATTAGCTGGGCACAGTGGCACATGCCTGTAATCCCAGCTACTCAGGAGGGTGAGGCAGGAGAATTGCCTGAACCCAGGAGGCGGAGGTTGCGGTGAGCTGAGATCGCGCCATTGCACTCCAGCCTGGGAAACAGGAGTGAAACTCCGTCTCAAAAAAAAAAAAAAAAAAAAAAATGTACTTTCAGATGATTTACACTTAAAATTCTTATATTTTTAGGAGAGAAGTTTCCAGAATGAATTATTCAGTTATAGCTAATTACCATTAGATATGATTCATTTTTTTTGCAGAGTATTATTATTCTCAGAACAAAGACATTAAAAGAAAAAAATTAGGGAATAAAATTATATAGGTATATTTGGTTTTCAACTTATAATTTTTTTTCTTCATGTTAATTTTGTGCTAAGCTAGAAAATAGCAGCCTTCATGGTAGGTTTTGATGAAGGAAGTGAGGATACAATTGTCCTCTTCGTGTTCCCAGAGAGCGCTGACTACATTATTGCAGACAGAGAGAGCAGAAGCACCTGCACTCCATTTCTTTGCTGGATTCTTTAGCACAGGAAGGTTTAATCATTTCATCTTGGTAATGTGCCACCTGCTACCTTTAAGTCTACCTTTACAGCTGTTAGAGGCATGAGTTGAGAACACTGAAAACAGTGTTTTCAAGCGTAGTTCAAGAGTGCCACTTCAGAAATTGAAAATAAAGTGGTGAAACTGGTTGGTAAACTTTAGAAATCCTCAAGAAAGGAAAGAACCATTTTGTGTTCCCATAATTCTTCTCTTGCCTTACTAGATTTGGGGCAGAAATAGCCAAAAATTAAGTGCATTGCATCGCTGCAGTAAAATTAAGAAAGGTAGATTACATTTGATTCTTTAGGAAATAGTTTTCTCAATTTCTTCTTTCCACCTTAGCCTCAGAGTCATTTCATTTTACCATCCATGTCCACCCAGGTACTAAATCTAGCCGCTTTTCCTGGTTTCTGAATTTCTGTTGAGTAAGATTCCTGCACATTCTCCATGGCTACTGCTTCCTTCAGAACCACATTAAAGCTTACCTTAAATGACATAATAGATGTAAACTGCTTAAAATAATCATGGGCACAAAGTAGGTGCTGTATTCATGTTAGCCATTTCCCACCACTATAATATCATATACTGCCATGAGAGCCAGGATTTTTATCTCTGTTTTTCACTGATGTACCCTCAGTTCCTGAGCACATATAGGTGCTCGATAAATATTTATTGAGTGAAAGAAAAAATTTCTTCCAATGCAATTCTAATGGATATCTTTGTCTCTTGTCGCCTTCCCCTGTGATCTGGATATAGCTTGTTTCCAAAATTACCTAAATATAAATGTGATTTTAGACCAAGTGCGGTGGCTCATGCCTGTAATCCCAGCACCTTGAAAGGCCAAGGCGGGGCAGATCATTTGAGGTCAGGAGTTTGAGATCAGGCTGGACAACGTGGTGAAACCCTGTCTCTACTAAAAATACAAAAATTAGCTGGACCTGGTAGCACATGCCTGTACCCAGGAGGCAGAGGTTGCAGTGAGCCAAGACTGCGTCACTGTACCCCAGCCTGGGCGACAGAGTGAGACTCTGTCTCAAATAAATAAATAAATAAATAATCTTTAAAAAAAAAACTTCTTTCCTCCCTTCTTGAAGAACTGCCACAGTTAATTTTCTAAAGTGCAAATCTGATGTCTTCTCTACTTTATAACTCTCAATGTTTTGTTTTGTTTTTGAGACAGAGTTTCTCTCTTCTTGCCCAGGCTGGAATGCAATGGTGCGATCTCGGCTCGCTGAAACCTCCACCTCCCAGGTTCAAGCGATTCTCCTGCCTCGGCCTCCCAAGTATCTGAGATTACAGGTGCCTGCCACCGTGCCCAGATAATTTTTGTATTTTTAGTATAGACAGGGTTTCATCATGTTGGCCAGACTCATCTTGAATTTCTGACCTCAGGTGATCCACTGCCTCCGCCTCCCAAAGTGCTGGGATTATAGTCATGAGCCACCATGCTCAGCCTCAGTGTTATCTGGTGTGTTAGGCACAGGATAAAATTCTCATGTTGTACACACTGAGCAGGTCTGACCCAGTGCAACCACACTGCCTACTCAGGATTCCTGCACATGCCATGCTTCTTCATGCACACTTACCTTTCCTTTCTTCCTGAATCCCCTTCCCACCTCCTCTGCATGAGAGTCAGCAGAGACGGCACATTTCTTCCTGATGCCTTCTACTCCTATCCTTAGGGTCAGACCTCTCCTCTGTGTTTCCCATAACTGCTCATATTTGTATCTCAAATTTATATTCAGAACATTGATTTACATACCAATATATTGATTTATATAATAATTTAAATCATTTTGCCAATTTAAAAAATATTATATATGTACATACAATTGTGTAAATATATAGACACATTATGTAGACACACACGCACACAAACAATTGCTTACCAAGTGAGGTACAGGGCAGCACAAATATTTAATAATATATGATATAATGTAAAAGGTTGTTAGAATATTATGCAGAATATACTACATATGTGTATATACCTATGTTATGTGAAAATGCTTATAAATGCTGTATTGTACAAATTGCTCCTCAAATCACACTGATAATTTAAAAATCTTTTATTTTGATGTCATCTTTTATTTTGATGTCATCTTTTATTTAAAGTGGCTTTCACAAGCTGAAGGATACTCTACTAGGGCCTTGATTTGACACAAGATACTGTACTAAACCCTTCTGATGACTTTACCCTTAAACTAGTTATTATTAGGTGACTTGTAGTCCCAATTGGTAGAAAATTGCTCTTAACATCAGTGATGGCTGGGCATGGTGGCTCATACCTATAATCTCAGCATTTTGGGAGGTTGAGATGGGTGGATCATTTGAAGTCAGAAGTTCAAGAGCAGCCTGGCCAAAATGGTGAAGAAAACTGCTCTACTAAAAATATACACACACACACAAAATTAACCAGGCATGGTGGCGCATACCTGTAATCCCAGCTACTCAGGAGGCTGAGGCAGGAGAATTGCTTGAACCCAGGAGGCAGAGGTTGCAGTGAGCTGAGATTGTGCCACTGCGCTCCAGCCTGGGTAACAGAGTGACTGAGCCTCCATCGCAAAACAAAAAAACAAAAAACATCAATGATATTGGTCATAATGCTAAAGCTACTGAGCTTTTCCTGAATGAAAGCAATTATATCCAGACTATTTCTAAGACTAAAAATACATGAGACTCATCTATTCAATATCTCTATTTATAGATGAAGTCATAAAAATTATTCTCTAGAATGCAAAGTTTAATTAGGTGAATCTAAATACTTCAGGACTAATAAGAAGTGAGCTCTTCTAGGCATTTTGGCCTTGAATCCTGGCTCTTGCCAAGTTTTAATTAAACTTTCTGCTTATCTATTAATCGGTTGAGATGCATTTCACTTTAACAATTGGTATACCAGCCCTAAATGTACCACTCTGTACTGGAACTCCTTAGATACACCTGTGTTTACAAAGCTTCTCAACTGCAAGAGCTGTTTCATTCATATTTGTGTCTCTTGCTCCGTGCTTAGTCCCCTTAGTCACCACATGGCACTTGGTATAAGGTCAGTAAATATGTGCGGAGTGAGTCACAAATAAATGTAGAGCATGGGTGAATTGTTGATTTCTGTTTTCTCTTCAAGTTGTATGTGGAGTAACTTCAGAAGTCAAGAGAAGAATCTAAAGGAAAACAGAATAGGCTTACCAGCTAAAAATAGTGTAAGAATAAATGAAAGATTGTGTTTGCTTTCTGTATCTTTCAAGGACACATAAGTGCATATGAACATATTCTTTCCTGTTGTTTGCATAGACTTTTATGGTGACATCAAACTCTTACTCTTTATAAATGAAGTTGCTCTCCTTATTTGTACACCCCTAGGTATGTTTCTAGTTTAGAGATTTCACTTCCAGACATTTCAGCATTTGTAGATGCTGCCATTTCTTTGACTTGGTTCATGTAATGAGCATATTGTATCTTCTTGATTTATATTCTAGCTCCCGTTGAGAATGCATTGAGTTTATACCCTCATCTTAATGGACTCACTTTACGCTCCCATTTCTCTGCACCGCTCTGATAAAACTGAGACAACCACCAGCTCCCTTTACCTTCCCATCCTCATATTCACCTCCTGTCAGCATGTATGTGGTAAAAGTAAACATTACAGAGTCAGTTCAATGACAGTTCATGTCTGTTTCATTTAATGTAGGGCAAGGTAGCACTAAGAGATCAAGTGGCTTTCGAAGCATTTTATGCTAGATTAATAAAATAAGTGATGTTACTAAACTGTGGGGTAAAGTAAACATATCTGAAAATATCAATAAATCGCTTCTTTTAACATGCCTATCTTAAGAGTCTATATTTTTTTACCATATTGTTTAAATATTCACTATATGAACATGCTTAGCAAATGTGAAAATCACGTGTTATATATAGTCTTTAGAATTATAGATACCACATAGTGTTTGATTTTTGGTATTTCAGGGAATAGATTGCTTTTTGAATAGAAGATTCCTAAAGTTTTAATGTCTTTGATCATACCATAAGTGTATTATATTCATGCATAGATAGTTTTAAAAATAGTCTTACCACTTACCAAAAAGTTTAAAAGCATTTTAGGATTTTTAAAGAAAGTTTTTCTATTGAAAAACTGAAGTGAACCAAGTTTATGTAAATTGGAAAACCTGGATTAAAAATGTGTTAGACACTTTGTTATTAATACTCACACATGTTGAGAGTGACCACAGACAGTTTTAAATGCAATGGCTTGTCTTGTGAGTTTCTGGGACTGAGAATCTAAGAACTAGGTACAACAGAGTAGAGCAGGAGCATGTGGTTTATACACTGGATGTGGCTAAGGGCTCTTCTGCAATACTCTAGAAAAATTTAATTCTGCCTTGTTAGGTAGTTGCTTAATTCATAATGATTGTATTACCAAGCTCGAGTTTCCTTAATATAAGTAATAGATAAAACTGATTAGTCCGCCTTTGAATCTACCAAAATAGCTAAATATAAGTTTTACTGTATTCTTATTTCTTCCTCAAGGGTAATATATTTACATAGACCCTTCACTTATTTTAATGATCATTTAATATATTTTTTAATTATAATATAGAAAGTATTTTGTGTACATTTCAATTTTTATCCTAACAGTTGCCCTAAGGCAGGCATATATATATAAGTATATATATATATGTATATATATACTAGGAGTATATATACTTATATATATATATATATATATGCATTTCCTTCCTTCCTTCCTTTCTTCCTGCCTACTTTCCTTTCTTTATTCCTTCCTTCCTTCTCTCTTTCTTTTTCTTTCTCTCTTTCTTTCTTCTCTCTCTCCTCTCTCTCTCTCTCACACACACACACACATGCACACAAGTACACACACACACACACACACAGAGAGAGAGAGAGAGAGACAGACAGACAGACAGACAGACAGACAGACAGACTGACTATTCCCATGGGTTTCCAATGTATTACTCTTTGGGAACCAGTTTCATACTTTAATAAGTCAATAAAATTTTCCTGGTAGTAGAGCCAAAATTAGCCTCTTAGGCAATAATATAAAAAAGGCTGAAAATATTTTATTATATTCTGACTATTCCTGGATGGTAACATGATTCAGCATCTAATTCTCCTAGTAATGAAGTGCCTGTATCAGGTGTGATTCTTCTACTGTCCCCATTTCTTTCAATGGTATGTCTGTTTGCTCAACCATCTAAGCATCTTTGATTCTCCTCCCCGCTCCACTGTCCAAGTAGTCCTCACAACCTGCTATTTTTCATTTACAAAATCTCATTTGACCCTCTTTTCGATGCCTTCTGTGGGCAGCATCCTAATATCCTGAGATACTGAAATATTATTATTATTCCAGTACTTTCTAAGTAGTGTTCTCTCTCCTGTCTCCCCAACCTCAAATTCCTCCACAGTCTTTCACAGAGGAAGTTTTTGCATTTGTAAATAAATGAGAACCCTGGATTTAAGCTCAGAAAATGGGTCTAATTCTCAGCTTTGCCACTTATTAACAGAGTGATATCAGGCAAGGTCACTTAACCTCCCACAGCTTTTGTTTCCTCATCTGTAAACCTGAAAACGTAATGTAGCAGTCTCTCAGGAATGTGACGAGGACTATATGGCAGACTACATTATAAGAATGTGAGCATATAACCTAATGAATTCATAATGCATACTATTATTATGGATATAACATTCGGTGGCATCATTTTTTGTCACCTATCTTTGATTTTCTTGCTTCGTCTACTGACTAGATTGTACTATGTATTATTAATCTAGCTCATGCATTTAAGGTCAGCCATTCAATGGCCTTAACTGATCACTTCATTTTTAGCTCCTGTGATTTGTCTGTATTGCCTCTTAAGAGGATTTCACCTACTGTGCTTATTTCACAAGTCAACATACATATTCCTGTTATCTCTTCTCCAAATAAAAATTTCATGTTCCTTTACTTTTTTTTTTTTTTTTTTTTTTTTTTTTTGGATACAGAGTCTCACTCTGTCGCCAGGCTGGAGTACAGTGGCACAATCTCGGCTCACTACAACCTCTGCCTCCCGGGTTCAAGCAATTCTCCTGTCTCAGTTTCCCAAGAAGCTGGGACTACAGGCGTGGGCCACCACGTCCAGCTAATTTTTGTATTTTTAGTAGAGATGAGATTTCACCATATTGACCAAGATGTTCTCAATCTCTTGACCTCATGATCCACCCGCCGCAGCCTCCCAGAGTGCTGGGATTATAGGTGTAAGCCACCACGCCTGGCCTTCTCTACTTACTTTTAAAGCACTGCTCATACATATTAAATTCCATGAAAGCTTGTCATATTTCTCCATCCCGAAGCAAGCTCTATCTTTTCTGGATCTAAACCAATGGTTCTCAACTGTCTCTCCCAAGATATTTGACAATGACTGGAGACATTTTTGACTTACCAACTTAGGGGAGAGGGATAGAATGCTACTGATATCTAGTGGATAGGGAAGCCAGGGGTGCCTCTAAACATCTCACAGTACAGGAGACAGCCTCCAACATCGAAGAACTATGGAGGCTACAATGTAAATAATGCTACTGCTGGCTGGGCGCGGTGGCTCAAGCCTGTAATCCCAGCACTTTGGGAGGCTGAGACGGGTGGATCACGAGGTCAAGAGATCGAGACCATCCTGGTCAACATGGTGAAACCCGTCTCTACTAAAAATACAAAAAATTAGCTGGGCACGGTGGCGCGTGCCTGTAATCCCAGCTACTCAGGAGGCTGAGGCAGGAGAATTGCCTGAACCCAGGAGGCGGAGGTTGCAGTGAGCTGAGATTGCGCCATTGCACTCCAGCCTGGGTAACAAGAGCGAAACTCCGTCTCAAAAAAAATAAATAAATAAATAAAATAATGCTACTGCTTAGAAGCCAGATCTGTGGTACTCATTGAATTGACTATAACCCGACCAGCTTTGAGTTGTTGGCATTGTGATTCTAGTGACAAACTCTTTAGGGACAGAGGCCTTGTCACAGTCATATTTGTGTCCTGAGCAGTATAAAGCACCATGCCATGCACATAGTGACTGATCAGTCACATATTCAAATGAGTGAACTTGTTCAGTAAAAATATCTGCATGAATAGCATATCAAGCCTGTATTAATCGCTGCTGGCTTTCACTGTTTTCTTGTGGTCTGTCCCACTGCCAGTTTGTACAGTGTGCTTTGCTATTTTCATTTCAAAATACATACTTATGCAAAATTGGAATCCGCCTGCCTCCAGTTTCCCCACTCCCCAGAACCTTCACTGCACATGTTGGTGGGTCCATAGCATCAGCACAGCATATTCTCAGCTTAAACCTTCTTCTGTATCTTTCTTTCCCATTTCCTTCCCTCATACCTACCTCCACCTTGTTGGCTCAGTAATCATCTCTGCTCTATCTTACCTTCCCAAAACACACATGTGCCCAGGCACACACACTTTACCTGCATGTGTATGTGTATACACATAGACAAAAATTTGAGTGAGGTATCCTTTTATTTTTTCCCAATGCTGTGCATCCAGGTGTAGAGAGCTTATGCTATAAATACTTATAAATACCTTCATTTGGAACCAAGATCACTGACTGGAAGAAGAGAAAGAGATGATTTGACTAACCATGAAGCAGAAACTCTTAACAAGTGCTGTCTGACACTGAGTGAACTGTCATGTGATAAGAATCTTCCTGTCACTAGAAGCACTGAAATCAAGACTGAATAACCATGTTCAAGGGCTTTAAAACTGATTTATTTTAAAATAGTTTAGGGGAACAATAGGGAGATGTGATTCTTTTCTCCTTCCATGTCCTGCCTCACTGGGATGAATGAGTCCCTAAAAAAAAAAAAAAAAAAAAAAAAACAGAAAAGAGCTCTTTTTATATGAAAAGATATAGAAGAAGGTTTAAGTTGAGAATATGCTGTGCTGATGCTGTCGAAGCACCAAGATATGCAGTGAAGGTTCTGGAGTGTGGGAAAGCTGGGTGCAGGCTGATTAGAATTTTGCATAAATACTTTTTTTTTGAGACTGTGTCTTGCTCTGTTGCCCAGGCTATAATACAGTGGCATGAACTCAGCTCACTGCAGCCTCCACCTCCCAGGTTCAACCGATTCTCCAGGCTCAGCCTCCCAAGTAGGTGGGATTACAGGCATGCATCACCATGCACAGCTAATTTTTGTATTTTTAGTACAGAGTTTCACCATCTTGGCCAGGCTGGTCTTGAACTCTTGAACTCAAGTGATCTGCCCACCATCACCTCCCAAAGTACTGGGATTACAGGCCTGAGCCACCATGCCCAACTATAAATACTCGTTTTTAATTGAAAATAGCAAAGCAAATGCACAAGAGGTAAGAGACTTGGCTAGATATTAATTCTAACTTTCTATGATTCATGCTTCACTTGACAAAATGACCTTTTAGGTATAGAGGGTGAAGTCCTCATCTTGATAAATATGAATGTTTCACTAGAAAACATTGCCATTTACTACCTGAAGGACTATTACACTGAGTGTTCACCAATGAGGGTTATTTCAGGTTTTCTTTTTACGCAAGTATACGTGCTCGTTGTAAGAGAAAAAGCAACTACAAAACTAAAAATAACCAACTAGAGAGAATCACAATTGCAATTAGCTGTGTCTGTTTTCGTAGCATGTGTTTTACCCAAAAAGGCGTCATTTAATGCTCATCTGAAGCCCGGCTTTCACATTTCGTAGCATGCTTTCAACACCTTTCTAGATCAATGAATATAGATCTACAGTTGTTTTTAATGATTGCTTTGCATTCTCCTGTATGATTTCATTCTATAACTTATTTTTAAAGCTGCAGTATTTTTTTAAAAGTCTGTATGTTTAAGAGCTAAGCTATTAAATGAACCTTATCTAATTAGCATTATGAATTACGACAGCCCTACTCCAGGGGTGAAAAGGTATTTTTGGACCCATCCATTTGCCTTTTTCTACTGTGAACAGGTAGAATCAAGCTGCATTCTTGCTGCTTTTTAAGAGTTGATGGGACCAAGACCCCCTTTATAATCCCTTCTCGCTTTTATTATTAATGGAAATAAAGTATGGTTGGGGTGATCTTTGGAACTTGGAATTCCTGGCATGCTTATTCAGAGCATCTACTAGCTCAGAAGTCAATTTACGTCCTCCAGCGATAAGCTGTATGTAAACAGTGTTTCTGTAGTATTTGCTAAGGGCTCTCATTCTACCAGTTTCTCTCTCTCTTTCACTATAAAAAAAAATTACTCTAATATTTTGAGAGATAATTCTGTAATATTTATTAAACAATTATCTCTTAACTACATTCCTTCAGTTTTAAATGTGGACATCATTGCAAGATTTATGGTGGCAAGTTGGTAGGTGGGCTGGCAAACAGAGGGCAGAGATAGGAAGCAGCGTGTCTTAAATACTTCATATACGATGCAGACTCCTCAGGTCAACTCATTTGATTATCATAGGAGCAGTCAGTGGTTTCTGTTATTTCCATTTTACTTAGGAAGACATTGAGTCTCAAAGAATTAAATTTCTCAGAGTTACTATGCTAATTTCCTATTGCTGCTATAACCAATTATCACAAATGTAGTGACTTAAAACAACACAAATTTATTATCTTAGAGTTTGGAGGTGAGAAGTTTAAACTGGGTATAAGCTTAAATCGGGCTGTATTCAGGGCGTGTTTGTTTGGAAGCCCAAGGGGAGAATCTGTGTTCTTGGCTTTCCCAGCTCTTAGAGGCTGGCTGCTTTCCTTGGCTCATAGCCCTTCCTCCAATTTCAAATTTGGCAGCATATCATGTCATATTTTATTCTATTTTTTATTTTTTGAGATGGAATCTCACTCTGTCACCCAGGCTGGAGTGCAGTGATGCGGTCTTGGCTCACTGCAACCTCTGCCTCCTAGGTTCAAGCAATTCTGTTGCCTCAGCCTCTTGAGTAGCTGGGATTACAGGCATGTACTACCATGCCCAGCTAATTTTTGTATCTTTAGTAGAGATGGGGTTTCACCATGTTGGCCAGGCTGGTCCCAAACCCCTGACCTCAGGTGATCTGCCTGCCTCTGCCTCCCAAAGTGCTGAGATTATAGGCGTGAGCCACTGCACCTGGCCAGCAGCTTACCATCTTTATCTCTCTATGCTAACTTTCTGTCTCCTTTTGCCACTTAAAAGGACCTTTGTGATTCTGTTGGGCTCACCTAGACAATCTAGGATAATCTCTTCATCTCAAGGCCAGTTGATTAGCAAACTTAATTCCATCTTCAGTCTTAATTACCTTTTGCTATATAAACTAACCCATTCACATGTTCTATGGGTCAGAACATGTACCTTTGTGGGGAGCCATCATTATGCCAACCAGAGTCACCCTGCTTGTTGGATATGAGCCAAATTTTGAGTCAAGTCCAGGTTTGTCTTCCTGTTGGTGAAATTTAAAGACAGGTTCTCCTTTGCAAACATATCTAACCTGCTGCCCGTCACAATACACTCCATCATTGGAATTAGCTTCTTTGAGGTTCATATGCAAAAGTCTTCAAGAATCCCCAAGTAAAATTCAGACATTATGGGCCCTCTGGAGGAGGTTCATCAATAGCATATTGAGTACACAAGGAATATTTCAGGGAAAAGAAGTGAGGGAAGAGGATAGCTAAGAAGGTCATCGAAAGGGAAGTGTGTCAGTGCCAATTTTCCTTCTAGCCTACTATGTAATTTGGCCCAGAGCTAGTAGCTATGAATTTTCCTCTAATTTAGGCATACACACGTACACAAACAGCATTGCAACTTCGCTTTTATCTATTTTCTGAATTATTAATCCTATTTACTACTATCTTGTTGCTTCTTGAGAGTTTAAAGAAAATCAGTACTGTACCAACTAGAATGGGATAGAGGTTTATCTGCAGAGATTGACACTAAGTGTAGTCAATTCAATTTGACACATTTTTATTGATTTCATAGTATATGCCAGCCACACTGCTTAAAGCTATAGAACTCACACATGCACAGACAGATTCTAATTGCATCTCTGACTCTGGATACATTCTGGCATTCAAAAGGCTGGGTTTACAAACTCAGACCAGAGTGATCTAAATGAACTAAATGAAACATAGCTGGACTCACACGCCTTTATAAAATCAGGTGTCAGGTCAGATTTCTGAGAGCCTAAAGCTGGACCAGGGCAAGAGCATGTTTCTGTCCCACAGAGACGGGACAGAAAGCTAAACTCCTTGCTCCAACTGACTGGTTAATCAAAGATGCTGAGAAGGGTTATGAGGCAAAATGACAGAGTCTAAAGAAACCAGAACAAAGCAACCAGGCTCAAACAGGAGGGGAAAGACTGAATCTAGATAGGATGAGTCTTCTCAGTCTCACTGGGGTGAGGAGGGAGATGTCAGGGTGTCCAGATGGTTGGAGTTCAAAACAAGTTCTATTTCTAAGATGTATTTTTACTCTCCTCATTATGGATCCTGTATTGTTTAGGATATCATCAGAGGTGGAAATAGATTGCTATTTCTGAGCATGAGTTTGATGAAAAGAGACCCTATGAAGATTAAATAAATTGTGTGTTTTGTCGGGGGAGTGAGGAGCATCAGGAACAATAGCTAATGCATGCTGGGCTTAATACCTAGGTGATGAGTTCATAGGTGTAGCAAACCACCATGGCACACGTTTACATATGAAACAAACCTTCACATCCTGTACATGTACCTCAGAACGTAAAATAAAATATAAAAAATAAATAAATGAACATTTTAAAAAAGAAATTATGTGTTTGGTAGGTCCAGACCTGTATATATAATAAGTAAATGAACATTTTAAAAAAGAAATTGTATGTTTGGTAGGTCCAGACCCATATGTGAGTGTGTGTGTGTGTGTGTGTGTGTGTGTGTGTGTGTGTATAATAAATGAACATTTTAAAGAAATTATGTGTGTATATGTGTATATATACACACACACTATATATGTATGTGCATATATATATATATATATATATATGTGTGTGTGTGTGTGTGCATATATATATATATATATATATAGCCAGCTGGCAGTGACATTGAAACTAAGTCCAGATATCCCTGGAACTTCAGGAGAGTGATGTAAACTGATAAGATCAGAAGCTGGACAGTAGTAGAGAATGTAGGTAGGGACAGGGATGGAGAGAGAGCCATGTAAAACAAAGGTTCAGCCATGGGTGAGGACAGCAGAGCAGAGGAAGCACATCAGTGGCAGAGGCAGCCACCCAGGGAGGGGAACGCAGCAGCAGACACAAATGCACCAGTCAGTAGGTGCATTTGTTTTGCAACAGTGGCAAGCTGATCCTCAAAGCAGAACAGTTCCAGAACCTGTACCAGGTCAGAGCTGGGTGTATCAGTGATCCCTGGTTGATACTGACCCCAAAGGCAGTTTAATAATGAGTTTTATGAGAAGGAACAGTTGGCTGGGCTAGGCATACTCAAGCTGCTGTTTCATAGGTCTTTTTTCTGAGGCTATGTTTTAGCACAGATGAATCCAGTTCAATGAAATTTGCCAAATTTTATTTTGATAAGTCAATTAAGTAATATTTACTCTTGCATTTTAGTGGGATAAAAACAGGTTCATTAACTCCTGATGGTACTAAAATCTACTAATGCTAGAAATTTAACTCCTGATAATATAATATTTGGAGATGATGGAGTTTCTGTCCTTCCTGTATACTACTTACTGCTTAGAGAGAGTAAGTTCTCAGCCCTGGTCAGATATCAGAGTCCTCGGAGAGTTTTTTAAAAATCTCAAAGCTAAGACAGCCCCAGTAATCTGAGGCCCTGGTGCTGGGGCACAAACTTTGATTTTTGTTGTTGTTGTTGTTGTTTTTCTTTTTAGAGATAATGTCTTACTCTGTTGCCCAGTCTGGAGTGCAATGGCACAATTATAGCTCACTGTAACCTGAACTCCTGGGCTCAAGAGATCCTCCTGCCTCAGCTTCCCTAGTAGCTGAGTGCCAGTATTCAGGCATGCACCACCATGCCTGGTTAACTTTTTCATTATTTGTAGAGATAGGGTCTCCCTTAGCCCTTCCTTTAAAAAAAAAGTTATCATAGAGATGAGGTCTCCCTGTATTGCCCAGACTAGTCTGGAACTGCTGAGCTCAATCAATTCTCCTGTCTCAGCCTCTAAAAGTGCTGGGATTATAGGCGTGAGTTATCTCGCACAGCCCAATATATGTGTGTATGTGTGTGTGTACATATAAATTAAAATTCCTTGAGTTTGTTATATATATATATATATATATATATATATATATATATATATATATATATAAATTGGAAAACACTGGATTTGAGGGAGTAAATCCTTAATCCTGCCTGGACATCTGACCTCTTTTTTTTTTTTTTTTTTTTTTGATACAGATTTTAACAGGCTAAGCTAAGTCTACCTTTCTTGAACAGTGGTTATCAAATTTTAGCATGCATCAAAATAACCAGGAGGGCTTCTTACAGCACAAATTGAGGGGCCCCACCCAAGAGTATCTAATTCAGTAGGTCTGGGTGGAATTCAGGCCATGCCAATGCTATTAACATTGGAGGCATATTTTGAGAACCACTGTCTAACAGGATGGTGTAAAGATAAAAATAATCCAGTAGAGTGTATATCTGGTAACTTTTTTTTTCATCCTACTGCCTGACCACTTGACCTTAGAGATTCAATCTATGGCCCAGAGTTAATAACAAACAGAAGATTTTAGGTACTTTATGTTACTCCTGTCTGATAACCTGTTGAAGAGTTCTGCAGAAAAATTTTAGGTCAAAGTGTTGAATATTTAAACTTTGAAGTATTCAAAACCTAGCTGGACAGTGGGGTGCGGAGGCTCATGCCTGTAATCCCAGCACTTTGGGCAGCTGAGGCGGGAGGATCACTTGAAGTCAGGACTTTGAGACCAGCCTGGTCAACACAGTGAAACCCTGTCTCTACTTAAAAAAAGAAAAAATACAAAAATTAGCCAGGTATGGTGGCACATGCCTGTAATCCCAGCTAGTTGGGAGGCTGAGGCTGGAGAATTGCTTGAACCTGGGAGGCGGAGTTTGCAGTGAGCCAAACTGGGTCACTGAACAGTCTGGGCAACAGAGCGAGCTCTGTCTCACAAACAGAAAACAACAACAACAACAAAAAAGCCAGCTGGAATTGCCTACGGAAATATATCTATGTCAATTTGTTTATTCATCTTAAACATGTTAGTATGTACATCAATTTTTCGTTTTGTCAAATATGAAAAGATTAATTTTTAAAATGCAAAATTAAGAGTATTTTTACACTTCCCCTTGCCCCTACTTATATGCAGAAACTTTCCTTTGTTAGCTAAGCTAGCAAATGGGTCTTTAAACTGGGGCTGGTTGGGGAACAAGAACTTCTGGTTCATATATGTATGGAAAAGATTTCTAGGATCCTTGCTTCCAGAGGGGTGTGATGTAATTGTCTCTTCATTAGCTCCATAAGAGAACTCCAGTAATTGTGAATATTTATTGAGTTCTTTCTATGTCTATTCCTTCTAAATCTTTATGAGAGAATTAATTCCTAATGCCCTAAAGCATGCATTGTGTGAAACAAATTTACTTCATGACTATACATCAAGAATGCTACTAGCTATGTACTATTTAAAAAATAATCACTGAAATCACTTCCTGTAGAGGTGGAATCTTGGCACTGCTCCAAGAGCTTTATGGGTTGTAGCTTATTTAATTCTCATTTTTCTTTTAAGAGGAGATTCTATTATTTATCCTCATTCTTACAGGTTAGGAAACAGGCACAACTAAATAACTTGCTCAAAGTCGTACAGTAAGTAGCAGAGGAAGGATGAAAGCCAAGAGTTCTCTGACTCTGCAGCCCATGTTCTTACTGGTTCTGCTACAGTGGGTTCACTACAGTTCAAATGTTCTGGAGTTAGACTTGTGCTCCCTTTAGATTTGCTCCTTTGCTGAGTCAGGTGACCCAGCACATCCATGCTCTAGGATGGTCCCTTAGATTGTTACACCTTCTATCCTATGTGTTTTCTTGCAGCTAAAACTAGTTGGGGATGGCAACACACATCGGTACAGCAAAGAGGAGTGGACAGCAGATGGAAAGTCAGACCAGAGAATAGCAGGAAACTAACCCTGGTTTAATGTCTGCCGTGAGCCTAGTGCATTTTCTCACTTCCTTATAAGATAAAAGTAGTACATTTTAAGGTGGAATATTTTGTGGTTTAAAGACACAGAGATTCTTAACCAATGTTTAACTTAGCCAATATTTCACGGCAAGTATATGACAGAGTTAGAATTCACACCAGGGATGAGGTATTTAATTTCAAAGCCCAAAATTTAGATGTGTTTATCACTATCATTTGTAAGATATTATTTAAAGAACTAAAGATTTTAAAGCAATTTTTATATAAAATACAAATTATCTTGGTAATAGTTTCATTATCACTCACTGATGTCAACTAGGGCTCTTTCTGTGAAAGTTACATAAAAAAATTGATATTTGTTTAAACAGAAAAGTAAATTTATTTGAAGCCAAGGAGACTGATTTCAGGGGTGGTTGGAACCAATATTGTGAGAACTGGGGGCCTTTTGGTGTCTTTGTTTGGCTCAACTTTGTTCCTTAGCCTCATTCTCCAGAGTAATATGGTGGCAAGAAGGCTGTAGCACACTAGCCCCACATCAATTATAGTCAAGTCCAGTGGTAAGCGTCAGCCTTTTGTTGCAGTAGCTCTCAAAAAAGTTCTGAGATTTATCTTAATTGTACTAGCTAAGATGGGAAGTTGTGTGATAAACATACCTGGGTAACAGACTTTATACCCATAGCCAGGGATGTGGCTGGGGAAAAAGGAAATATGTCCTGGAATGAAATATTTTAAATGTAAATTATATTTCTTTTGCAACTTGCCTTTTAGGGAAGGAAAGAAAGATAAAGCTACAGGCAGGACTTTGAGGAATTATACATAATCCCCAGCCTATGTTGTATAGGCCTTAGCCAGTAACCTGTATGTGCAAATAGGAGTGCATACACAGAAATTTATTCATCATTCATTTACTCATTCATTGCTCATTATCTTCCAATTTTGTGCCAAGTACAGTACTAGGTGCAGCATTTAGAACTATGAAGAAAATGTGGCCTCTCTGCCTTCATAATACTTTACATATGTGGCAAAACAAGTGGTAGACAAGTGAACAGGAAAGTTTTAGATGGCTTTCAGCCATGATGAATGATTAAAAACATAAAACAAACAAGTGGGTTGCTAATAATTAAAAAAATGAAAAAATGTAGAGGGGGCTTAGCCTTTCCAAATCATGGCCAAAAAAAGAGCCAGTTACGCAGGGTTCAAGCTGAGCCCTGAGGAATGTGGGCACCTGGAAAAAGCAATGCAGGTTCTTAGTGCCACGATCTGAGGTAGAAAAGAGCTTCACTGCTTCAGAACTGAGAAGAAGCTAGTGTGGCTGAAGCAAAGTAACCTAGAGAGAACGTGGAGGAGCTGAGTGGAAACCTGGTTGCTCAGACCCGTTTGTTCCTGTAGGACAGTGGCACCACTTAAAATTTTCAAGCAAGGGAAGAATATAATCTAATATACTTTTGCAGATCTACTGGATGAATGGCAAGGCTTTTTGCTGACGTGGGGGATGTGAATTTGGGAAAATGAAAAGTTTTACTTTAGAGCTTGCAAGGATGCAATTTCAGATGGAGTTGTAGAACTCGAAAAATCTGAGCCTATTTTAAAGTGTGAGTTTTGTTATTCTTGAGGTATTGCAAAGCCAACTGATCAGGACACAATTGCCATTGAAAAGATGTTTGTTACTCAGAGTTCCCAAGAGGAGGGGGCACACCATCCCATGAAGGGCCCCACAGAGAGGCACCAGGGTTAGGAAGGAGGGGCGAGAGAAAGGCCCGGCAGGAACTTTCATTGTGGTTTCTGTGGGAAAAGTGAAGCAGGGTAAGCAGACTGAGGATTGGCTCATTTATAATAATTTCAGCAGGCTCCCGGGTGTAGGGCCTATCTGTAATTATCCGGTACCGGGCCCTGAGATGATTAGGGCAGAGGAATATATTGCCTCCTGGAATGTCAGAGCCAGATAGGGGAGGTGCTCGGTATTGGATAGTTTGCCTATGGAAGGCATGCTCCTAGAGAAGCAGCTTGCTAATCTCTAGGAATTAACTAGCCTTAAGAAGAGCAGTTCCTATTGAGTCAGCAAGCTGGCAGATGCCAGAGCATCAGTAATACAGAATATATGAAAATACAATTAATACGGGGTCAGAGGCACAAATTTGTACATGGAGTCTTTCATGTATGTAGCATAGGGAAAGAGTGTATGGGTGGGGACAGGTTGAAAACTACTCTCTCCTTCTTCCAAATACCCCTGGAAAAATGCTGAAAAGTGCATTCAAAGGGGAGGTCGGAAAATATTATTGCCTTGTATTGTTTTTGTTTCCTTCACTGCTAATGATTACAGCATAGAGAGGACAGACAAAGAAGTTGCAGCTGCCGTCTCCCCAACCCGATCCTGTTGCCCAAACTGCTCTTATATGCTATTTTCGCATAGACATATGATTGTGGGTGGAGGAAATAAAAATATTTACCCATGATGCATATAATGTGCTTAACAGCTATTGCTACACTTTAATTTGGAATCTGATAGATGTTTCTAAAACAGTTAAGTGGTAGTTCAGTTAATCGGTAAAACTGCCAAGTTGCTAGGTACTTTAATTAAAATGATTGAAATGAAAGGTGGTGATTGTCAAGCCTGACAAACTAAAATTCTTTATTGAATTTAATTAGGGTGCAAAGAAAGTATTGTTTTAATTCCTCAGAGCTTGTTGGGCGTAGTTTTTGATGCCTTTGGTATGGTTTCAGCGGCACTCAAGTGGAGATTTTCATCCATTGCAACAAAACACCTCTAAATCATAGGACTTTAACTTTTAGATTTGAATCTAGGATATGGAAACTTCACTATTTCATCATAAAATTAATTATAAAAGAATCCTCTTGGGTTAAATACTGTTTTATTTGTTTATTTTAAGTGCTATAAAAAATACAGATCTACATGGTGAAATTCCATCTCTACTAAAAATGCAAAAATTAGCCCGGAATGGTGGTGCGTGCTTATAATCCCAGCTCCTTGGGTGGCTGATGCAGGAGAATCACTTGAACCCAGGAGGTGCAGGTTGCAGTGAACTGAGATCATGCCACCGCACTCCAGCCTGGATGACAGAGTGAGACTCCATCTAAAAAAGAAACAAAAACAACAAACAAAACAAAACCAGATCCACATTCTGCCCTTCAAATGTATTTCAACGTTTTTATTTCACAGATAAAACATTACAAGCTGCATGAAGGCAGAGACCATGATTGTTCACCATTTTATTGAGGGCCTGGAGTAGCAGTTAACACAAACTCTCAGTGCACACCTAGTGAATAAACAGGCGCTGAGTCTTACAATTGTAGCAGTCAGTGTTCCATCTCCTCATCCTTTGTGTGCCGTGTAGCCTCTCAGCAGCTTGCTTTCTGCAGCCTTTTTTTTTTTTTCTGTTTTGCTTCTGGCAATAATATTTCATCATTTTATTATACGTTATTAGTAATGGCAAAAATGGAACAAATCAGAACTATGAAATTAATTACATTCCTCTTTGATTACAATTACAAGTTAATCCAAGCTTGTCATCTGAGCATGGCTTTAGATGGCAGTCAGTTACACTACACTAACATTGCCAGAACTTCAGGTAAGTTATATTTAACCTGACAAACACATACTGAAGATGGTTTGGCCCATTTCTTGAATGAAGAAAACAAGGCAGGTAGAGGTTTACGATATGTTTACACTAAATAAGTTAGTTGATGGTACATTCAGGACTAGAATCGTTGGTTTTAAGCTTTGCACTGCTGATCACGCAACACCAATATCATAAACAATGTAGAGCATTGTGTATTCTTTTTTTTCTACCTAGTAATTTCCTGAATCTCGGATAAGGACTAGGTCACACGTTGTCATTGACAGAACTGCTAGTGTTACCATTTTTTACTAAGCAAGATTAAAACTCTTGGGCTGAGTATACAATGAGTGTGAGCTTTGGTATTCTCCATTTGAGTTACACAGAAGCTCTCATAACACAGAAAAATGAAACATTCAGTAGGGATCCTCACACTATTCTTTTCTTAAATGCGGTTTTTCTTGTCACCCAGGCTGGAGTGCAGTGTTCTGATCAGGGCTCACTGTAGCCTCCACTTCCCATTCTCAAATGATCCTCTAACATCAGCCACCAGAGTAGCTGGGACTATAGGTGTACAGCACCATGCCCGGCTAATTTTTTTTTTTTTTTGTAGAGACAGTGTTTCACTGTGTTGCCCTGCCTGGTCTGGAACTATGGCCTCAAGCAGTCTACCCACCTCAACCTCCCAAAGTGCTAGAATTATACGTATGAGCCACTGCACCTGGCTGTCACACTATTATTTTTATAAATATATTCTACAAAAGACCAGCCTCATAAGATATTGCATGAAGTAAGAATTTCATAGTCAAATATGTTGGGAAATGTTGCCTATCTTATCCTTCTCTTAGAGTCATAGTTGTTAGAGTCTCAAAGAAAAGAAACCCTGAACTCAGCATTTCTTATACTCATTTGATCACAGATATATATTTTTTCAAATAACACCAATTAGTGTCTCACAGAACTTGTCTTTCAAAGAACACAGCTCATGATGCACTCTGTGGGATAGAATGATGATTTTGTGTGTGTGTCTGTGGCATATGACTCTTTTCTTTTGCTGAATGATTTTATTTATGAGATAACATCAATAAAAACTTTTATGCTATTCTTGAAATGTAATGCCACATTGTTGTCTAACAAGCATGTACATTTGGAATAATCTCAGGAATATATTATCATATGATTTCATTATTGCAGGATCATTACGATTGTGGTTTTTAAGTTTTATTTTTATAATTATCATTAAATTCTTGACCTAAGAATTTATGCTAATTTAATTTTTGTCTTCAGACTTACTAAAGGACTTGAATTTAACTCTCATTCAGCTTTTTTTTTTTAAACCAAAGAATACTTCTTTAAAAACATGATTTTCATTTGTGAGTGATAACAGTACAGCAAATACTACATGTGTGATATGTATATTGAGTCTTTCTTTAGACTTTACATAAGTGTTAAATGTGGGCTTCGTTATATGTAGACATTCAACATTCTTGATCAAACTGTAGTAAGTATGTTGTTTTCTAAGGTGTATAATTAGAGTATTTAAACTTGTGTTCCATATAGTGAGTTAGTAACATCAGGAGAAATGATAGTCTTATCTGTGGTCTGGCAGTAAATATAAAGTAATTTTATGTTGGCTAACTTGGTTTCATCCATATTTTAAAAAAATAAGACAGAAGCAATTGTCAAATAAAGCTACATTCTATGAAGTAGATAGAGAAATTCTTTCATGTGAGGAATATTTTCTCTTTTTTGCATAATTATTTGGATAATTGTGTAGAAGTGCCTAACAGGAGCGAACCCATGATGGTCAAGAACTTAGAAGCAGCCCTAGAGAATGGCCTTTGCCTAGTGTTAAATAAACAAAAATTCCATTGTCACACACATCTCACGGTAGCACTGGGTCTAGTTGCAATGTGGAGAGGCTTTTGCTGTAACTGAAACGTTCTTATTTTCCACTGGACTGCTCAATACGTTTATGATACATTTGTTTAAAAAAGGAGAAGGAGAGTGTGGAGATTTGTCATACATTTAACTTCTTTATAAATGATATTTCTTTTTGTTTATAAAGTGATTCTGTCTGTTCACCATCATTCAGTGGTAAAAATGCAAATAGAATTTGAGAACTTAACATATGGAAGATGTACAGGGAAAGTGGCACCATGGTGGTTACCAACATACTTAAATGCTTGATAGAGGGAACCTTGCGAGCTTTTGCTGTTCTGTTGGTGTGAATCAGTGTCCCATTCTGTGGGGAAAGAATGCTGGATTGCTGGAGATTTTCATTAAGACTTGGCACTTTCTTGGAATGACTTGCAAGAAGAAAGTAAAAATTATAACAGACCTCCTCCTCAGGCAGCACACCCTCACTCCCACCTTCCTCCAAACCTATTATTTGCACCTAAGTGTTTTGAGATGTGTTCACAGCTTTATTTTTACAAGACTAAAATGCTTTTATTGAACGGTAATTTGTCATTTAGACAAGGCTCATTGCCTTCATTTTATAGGTGAAAAAAAAAAAGCAGAAATATTATTGTTTGTATATTAAAGAAAAGAGTCAAAGACATTATTATTCTTTATGTTTTTGAAGTATATAACCTTATTTACATACACCAAAAGGGCTATAAAAATTCCTTATGCAACCTAGTTTTCCATAAGTTTTTTTTTCACCACAGTTCTTACCTTCCTCTTGCTAAGAAATATGAATGCTCTTATGGATATTATCTAAACTGAAGAATTCATAATTATTTTGGATTTAAACTCTTTGGCAAAGTTCAATGCTCAGTGTTCAATTTCTGTCTGTCTTTTTAAAGTAACAGTAGTCTACTCCAGATTTACACCTGAAAGCTCTCCCATAACAGTGGTAAGAAATCACTTAAGACATTGAAGTCTATGTGAACTTCTAGAAAATGTAGCCTGTGAGGAAATAGATTAAAAATATCCAATTAACTGATTTTATTTTATTTAGAAACTATTTTTCAATCAAGAAAATTAAAATTGCAAAAACGTACAAAGTAAATGACTAAACGTTACTCTTAGATATATTGGCTTTTAAAACAGCATAGAGATGTTCCTTGGGGATTCCTTAAGTTATAAGATGCCAGTGAAGATTGGTCAAGAATCAAGTCTTCTGTTGAATGCATTAGCTTGATAAATGGGCCTTTTGTTTTATTATCTGAAGGAATTAGGTGACAATATAATTCATTATATAACTAGGATACTTTTGAGAGAGAAAGCGGGACACTAACTACACTGGACATGAAAACAACCAACATCCACTGGGACAGCTCTAGACAAGTAAGAAAGACTAGTCAGTCTACCGAGTACGGATTTGCACAAAAGTAAAACTCTTCAATAATCATAGATCATTATTAGTATCGCATTCAATATGCTGCACTTGGCATCTTGAAACAACTGGGAAATAACTTGGAAATGAACAGACAGGACTGTGCTCCTGGAATTTGTATTGTAGGCACCAGCTACAAAACAAACATTTGCCCCAAGTAGAATGATTTACGTTAAATGGCCTCAGTCAAGCTGCTGCTATTCATGTCTGTAAAATAATTATCATCAGTGTACAGTAGAAACTAAGCAAATAACCACAGTAGAAGAAAATCGGACAGTTGTGGTGGCTCACACCTCTAGTCCCAACACTTTGGGAGGCAGGGGTGGGCGGGTCAGTTAAGGTCAGGAGTTATGACCAGCCTGACCAACATGGAGAAACCCTGTCTTTACTAAAAATACAAAAATTAGCTGTGTGTGGTGGCTCTTGACTATAGTCCCAGCTTCTTGGGAAGCTGAGGCAGGAGAATCGCTTGAGCCTAGGAGGCAGAGGTTGCAGTGAGCTGAGATCATTCCCCTGTACTCCAGAGTGGGCGATAGAGAGAAACTCTGTCTCATAAAAAATAAAAGAAATAATAATAATAATAATAATAATAAAGAAAAGAAAAAGAAAATTCACTAGTGACAAAAAATTCCAAGAATCAACAGCATTTGATGCCTGGTATAAAAATGACGATTCTGAATTTTATCTTGAGATGTGTCACATAGAGCTTGGAAATGAATATCCATACCACTGGTTACTTTGTGTTCAGTTAAATTGGTAACTTGCAAGAAAAATATGGAATATAGTAGTGTGCATTATCTCTTTACATTTGAAAGAATGTTAACAGTAAAGATGTATAAGGTCTAAGCCTCATTAAAATCCTCTTAAAATAATACAACTAAGGCTGACAAAATATCATGTCTTAGTAGTATTTTATAGTTGAAATGTTAAATATTATTCACTCTTGGATTTTTAACCCTAGGGCTGCATATAAATCAGAACTTGTCAATTCGGGTTTCATGTCAGATTTTACCAAATTCCCAACTAGACTTTACTAGTCTATGGGTGTTACTAATTGGACAGAAATTGCTGCTAATAGCAAAATATCATGGCTGTATATTCATTAAATTTTGTGTTTTATATTTACTTAATAAACTACTTTAGTTATGACAGCCATGATTTTCAAAGCTTTCTAAATACCAATTCATGTGTGTGTTCAACTCTTGCTCTGTGCAGGTTTTACTAGCTCCATATGTAAATCAAAATCAGCAAGATGTAGCCCCTCCCAAAAAGTAGTGTGGAAAGGGGGGTGGAAATTGACAAGTCAGACAGAACTGGGTTGAAATTCCACTCCTTACCAGTGGTGTTCTGAGCTGTGCAGTCCTTCTCAACATCAGTGAAGTACACAGAAGAAACTGATGAAAATGGAGTTCTCCAAGAAATCATTCTAACAAGAGTAGAAAGGGAATTAAGAAGAAATTAGGAAAAGAATTGACAAATCTCAGTGAAGATTCCATATTGACTACACAGAGAATCTGTAGTGAACACTATTATACATGGTTCTGGGAAACTCTTGAAGAGCTTAGAAGCCTGGACGACCCCTGTGGTCACACTGGCTTGGCAAATAGTGAGAAATTTTACTGTATTATTGGAATGTGGTTTCAGTACCTGACAATGGTTAAGGAACTGATAAGGGTAGAAATGATACCAGAAAAGGATCTTTGACATGGATAGCATGAAGGAGGCTTTCTCATGGAGGTTTGTTGTTTTTTAGTTAGAGGATGGTAGCAGATGATGGTGAGAGGAAAACTGTAAACTATTTGCTAGAGACATCAAGTAAAGAGGAAGGATATTCTGCAGATCTATACTAAACTGTGGCATCTAAAGAGGTGACTGTTTTTTAAGAGATGGCAATGAAACCACCAGTTTCTAAGAGGCACTGAGGAGTAAGAAATAAAGAAACAGACCAGCTCCAACTCCTCATCTTGTGGGAAGTAGACAGTAGGGAGAGAGCAACCTCTGTTGGAGAGGACTTCAGAGTCAGTGTTTGTTTTTTCTAATGCTGGGAAGATTCAATGAAGGTGAAGAAGTGAGGGATCACAGAAAAGCTTAAATGCATAGAAGTGTTAGCCTATAATTGAATAGGAACGAAAAGAGCACAGTGTTTCTGGAAATGATACCTCCCCATAAACTGACATTTTCTGTTTTATTTCTTTGGCTAAAATGTTGGTTGCAACCTACCCACCAGATTGCAGTAACCGCTAATGGAATATAGAAAAAAAGATACAGTAGAGGATTTTGTTTTTTGCGATTAAAAAAACAGCTGTCAAGAAACTATCTATATTTACAGCAAGCAGTTCAAATTCCTTTCCTTTGTCTTACTGTTTTATTTATTTATTTTTTGATTTTGAGACAGGTCTTGCTCTATTGCCCAGGTTGGTCTTGAACTCCTGGCTGGCCTCAAGTGATCCTCTTGCCTTGGCCTACCAAAGTGCTGGGATTACAGGCATGAGCACCACACTTGTTTTAAATAATTATTTAAAAAACGATTGAGCAAAATATTGCTGGTATTTATTTTATGAAAACATAAGCTCCCTGCATTTGATAAAATGTCTCAGATAGAACTGTCTTTAACGCCCTATTAGTGATAAAAAATAAATCTTCTAGCATAAGCCAGAAAAAAAATAGTTCACTTAAACAAATATTTAGGAAGCCCAATAAATAGGTGGTATAAGTTAATGAAAGGAAAGCAGTTACAATAGAAACTAGATCACCTTATGATTAACTATGTTCTTATTTTAAAAAAATTCTAGTGGACAAACCAAGTAAAATGAACCAGTCTTAAGGAGATGTTGGTTTGTACCAAAAAAAAAAAAAAAAAAAAAAAAAAAAAAAGGAAAAGACAAATAACAAAGAAAAATAACATGTGTTACCCTATCTGATTCCTCCCCTGCCCCCTGCACCAATAATCACGTTTACTAAGATATACATGTTTCACATACAGTTTTGAGCCTGGCTGCAGGTGTAGGACAATATGAGAAAGGACCCAGAGGAGTCTTTAAGAAGAAATATATTTCTTTTTCAGCTATGAAATACTTTATCTATAACTAGTTAAAAGACTTTTTCCTTAATCCTGCACCCTTTTGTGATAAATTATTACTTGTACATATTGTAGAGCAGCAGGTCTCAGACTTTTGGACCTAAAACCTCTTTCTACACTTAAAAAAATTGTTGAGGGCCTCAAAGAAATTCCATTTGGAAAATATCTGCTGATATATACCATAATCTAACTAATTTAAAACATTCACTCATTAAATCATTGAAATATAACAACAAATCCATGACATATTAAATAACATTTTAATTAGCAGTAACTATATATTCCTAAATGAAAATATTGGTGAGAAGAATTGCAGTGCTGTACATTTCTCTATTTTTGAGACTCGCTCTATCACCCAGGCTGGAGTGCAGTGGCATGATCTCGGCTCACCGCAACTTCTACCTCTTGGGTTCAAGCAATTCTCCTGCCTCACCCTCTCCAGTAGCTGGGACTACAGGCCTGTGCCACCACTTCCAGCTAACTTTTTATATTTTTAATGGAGATGGGGTTTCACCATATTAGCCAAGCTGGTCTCGAACTTCTGAACTCATGATCCACCCACCTTGGCCCAAAATGCTGGGATTACAGGCTTGAGCCATCATGCCTGGCCAGTGCTATACATTTTTAGAAATCTCTTTAATGTTTGCCTTAATAGAGAACAGCTGGATTCTGATATCTGATTCTGCATTCAATCTGGGGTGATATCTCATTTCGGTTATTTATATGAAGAAACCCTCGCCTCATGACACTGTCCCTTTTACGAAGAATTCTATCATCACGCTATATTTAACTGAAGTTTACCCTTACATAGAAAATATTAAAACCATCCCAATTTATAACAATCCTCATATTCCAAATTATAAATGTACCCTTTATGTTAGAAATTATGTGATTGAGTTTAGATAGATACATAGACGCCTATGACAGAAACATACACCTCCAGTAATGTCTATATTTGAAAGTGAAGTTCATTAAAGAAAGGAAGTATATCTGCTCTCTTTTATGGTTCTCTCTGATTGTATCTGTGCAAAAGATAACTACTCCTTTATCATTTCAGTTTCAATTATTATTCTTCATAAAAAAATCATTTATTGAAATAATAATTACTTGTTATCATCACAGCAGGAAATTGTAGCAAGAGCTTAAAAAAAAAAAAAAAAATGGGTACTCAGGAACTACTTAGAAAAACTTGAATGGTTTTTTGCTGAAAAGCTTAGCATACAATAATGCGGAGTCCAAAAATGTTTTTGTTGCTTGTGAAACAGAGTGGCTTTTCAAGTAGACCCAGAAGCTGAGATTTTGTTGTCTGAAATCTGCTCCAGGTAGTGAGCGTGCGAGGAGTTAGGAGTACCTGAAAGATTCCATGATAATAATTCCTGTTTCCCCTGTCTCCCTATATGAGGAGCCACGGCCACCGGTATTTCCAGGCAGTTAGTGTGGGAATTAGCAGGAGTTAATTCAACTGACTCCTCACAATCACAGAGGAGCAGTTAGTGGAAAAGCTGACATCCCCATTTCTCCAGGAAACCAAAGAGCCTTCAATGGGAGGAGAAGAAGCATAGTCTTCCAGGAGGGAGGTGGGTACAGAACCGAGATCACTTAGGCTCTGTGAAAGAGCTTCAATGTATCCTAACCTCCCCGGACCCAGTAGCTCAAGACTAGACTAGATTGCACTGTTTATTCAGCGCAGCTTTTCTTTGCCTCAGAGGTTCACTTAATGATACAAGGTATCGCAAACCTTAAAAGATAATTTTTAACTAGAAAGTAACCTGTGTATAAGAATGATTTTTAGCAAGTGTTTCTAAGTGCCATGTGTTTTCTGCCCTTTGGGAGCTACAAAATTGTTTCAAGAGGAAACAAACAGACCTAAAAACAAATGACTGGAAATTGTGGTTGAGAAGCTTATATGTGAAGGGAACCTGTTTAAAAGTGCCATGATTTTATTCACAGATCATCAAAACCTCACTGTAACCATGAAACAGGCATTGTTTTTTAAAGGCTAGGAAAAAATACTTCAATTAATTATTAGATTTTATGTTACTTTAACATGTGAAACCTTTTTGCTCGTTTACAGCAAAATGTTTCTATTTTTACACATGAATGTTTATTCTATATGGTATTTTCTCTCTATTCACTGTCAGGTATGCAGCATGATCCTATATAGTAAGACTCTTCTGAACATGAGGATTATGGAAGAAGCAGACCCACAGTTCATGGTTAAACCTCACCTATTAGAAAAATAAAGAAAAAAAATTAATGAGTAGTCCTATTATAAATAAATAGTGAAAAAAAATTATTATGTAAAGAAATTTATATTGATGCCGAAAAGTAAACATTTCCCTTGAATGGAAATTTAAATTAACCAACAGACAGTGTTAACTTTTAGTGTAAGATATACGAATATGTAACTCACATGCAAATTGTTTATTTTTATTTTTGCTTTATTCTTTTTTCTTTCTGTTTTCTTCCTCAAAGCTCACTGTAAGCCACTGAAGACTGACATTTGGTAGTTTCTCTGGCTCAAATGTTCTTACGCCCTTTCCTACTTAATCTAATTTCCCCATGTTTTGAGTCTCAGATTCAGATGCTCTCACCATGGGAACTATTACTGACTGATATGAAGCCACTTCATAGCGTCTACCCACCAGAATCCTGTGGGTGTATCCTCTGTGGGGATTTTAGTAGTGTGTCCTGACCTGCCTTCCCTTTGGGGACTATGTCAGCTTCTTTTTTATATCTGCCACCCCTAATGCAGACCCTTGAATATGGCAAATTTTCAAGGTTTGTTGAATGGAATAAATCAGTTAATGAATTTAGCTCTTGAACAATCAGGAAGCGAAGAAGTTCTCTAAGCTGTTGTTATTTTAGTGCTAAACGAATGGGGTGCACATGTTTTTATTATTTAGATTCTTTTAATTAAAAATAGCATCCAAAGACATCCAAAGGAAAGAACAAAACAATGTTAGCATATTTCTCTTTATAATCTATGCCAGAGTGCATGTTACTTGAGATTATCTATCATTAATAAAACTACCAGAAAACTTCGTTTTGGTTAATGATGTACACACCAGTTCTATAAAGTATTACTTGTAAGCTGAAACTCATAGTAAATTAAAACTAACTGACTGTCAAGAATGTTACAAGAAAATAGGATACAGCAGTGAAGGAAACAAGATCAGTGCTTAGTATGTGATATATTAGACCTTCATTAAATACTTATTAGAGTTGAATGGAAGCCTGAGAGACTACATCATGTATCTGGACTAATAGTCTGGTGTGATTTCAGTGAAGGGTTGGTGTGGAGACACCAAGGGGAATGAGACTGGGAATGTAAGGAGACAAGTTATGAAGGCTTTGGACAAGTCATAAACGTTTTGGTATGTTATTCTAAGGTTTTAGACTTTATCCTCGATTCAATATGGGGTTAGTTAAGGGTTTTCAAATGGAAATGATATGATGTAAGCTGGTGTTTTAGGAAGATTACTGGGGAGCTAATTGGAGGTTGGATGGGGGTGAACAGAAGAATATGAAATGAGAGGCAGGTACATGGGGTAGAAAGCCATTGGAGAAAGATAAGGGTGCTGTTGTGGCAAATAAAGAGGTGTGAATTTCGGAGATGCTGAGGACTTGGCGACTGAGTAGATAGGGAGTGATGAATGACAGAAGCAGGTTTGACTCCTCATGTTCTGCTCTGGTTGCTGAAAGAAAGAAAATACTGTTTTCTACAGTATGGAACACAGAAGAAGAAACACTTTGTAGGAAAAAGTAATGAGGAGATCAGCTTTGGACATACGTCATTTTCAGGTGCTGGTGAGACATCTAAACAGACATGTGCAACAGAAAGATAATTGGCTGGTAGTGGTGGATCATACCTGTAATCCCAGCACTTAGGGAGGCCAAGCTGGGCAGATCACTGAGGTCAGGAGTTCAAGAGCAGCCTGGGCAACATGGTGAAACCCCACCTCTACTAAAAAATACAAAACTTAGCCAGGCGTGGTGGGTGGTGGCACATGCCTGTGGTCCCAGCTACTTGGGAGGCTGAGGCAGGAGAATCCCTTGAACCAGGAGGTGGAGGCTACAGTGAGCTGAGATTGTGCCACTGCATTCCAGCCTGGGAGACAGAGTGAGACTCTGTCCAAACATATACTAAAAATAAAAATAAATTTAAAAATAAAGGGGATAGTCTTTATTTTAGATTTAGTTTAGAGGTGAGAAAAAATTGTCTGGATGAGTCTGCAGATTTTAGAGTGATCTATGTACAAGAGGGAGCATGAGAATGGATATGTTCAGTCAGATGCCAAATATGAGACCAACATATCTCAGCGCAGAACTCTGGAGGCCAACATTAACAAAGGAATTCCTTGAGAAAGAGAAGCCCATGAAGGAAACAGAAATGAGGCATCCAGAAAGCCTAGAATAAAACCAAAAGTGTGATGTCACACTGTTAAGATAATAGATTCTGGGGTGAGACAGACGCGGTTTTTAACTTCAGTTCCAGAGATACTAGCTGTATTGTACTCGACAAGGTAAATGACTTTTCTAATGCCTAGTTTCCTGATTTCAAAATAGGCATATTAACACTGTCTATCTCAGATTATTCATGTGGGGAGTAAGTAGTGTCATCTATACAGAATGCTTGGCAATGTCCAGTCCGTGGTAAGTGCACAAGAATTACAGTTGGTGGAGGGATCATCAGTAGAAGTAGAAACAGTAGAGTCACAGTAGCAATCATCATCCTCATCTCTATTTTATTAAGAAAGTTTTAAAATAATTGAATATAATTTTAAAAACAGGAAAATATTAGAAAAAGATAAACAAAGACAAGTGCCCGAAGCTGCCCCATGGATTTAATAACTTACATTTGTTTGGTGGCCTCGATACACACAATTTTAATGGGACAGGGAGACCTACTGGCACACCAGTAAAGTGTAAAGGAACCAGGAGTGAGTATGTAGAGTCCTCTTTGACTTGTATGGGAAGAAGAATATAGCAACAGTTCAGTGCAGCATTCTCAGCATGTTCCTGCTCTGTCCCAACATGTCGCTTCATGAAACAAAATTACACCTATCGTTGACTTCCTTTGTCCCCACTGTTCTTCCTAGAAAGCAGGAGCTCTCCCTGATCATCCTTTTCTCTAAGACTCAGCCAAACTCCCAACTTCTCCAGGAAGACTCCTCTCAACACCCCCTTTTCTGCTGGCTCTTCCGTGCTCACTGCTTTAGCACATACCCCTGTGCCACCCTCACATCACCCAGTACAGATAGGCTTACTAGTCATCTAGTTCCCAGAGAGATTCTACAGTGTTTCTAAGAGCGGGGATTCCTTTCCTGTCTTATTTGGTTATATAATGCATGATTGAAATTTGTTTCATGATAAAGTAGTTAGAACAGGTTATAACATAATTTAAAGTTGCTTTTTTCATTCACTTAGAACATGTGATATTGTTATCAGAACCTCACATTTACATACGTAGCTAAGGCATGAGAGCCTTCAGAGAACAGCACTGCCTACTGATGCTAGCAAAATATCCTTCGGTTTAAAGTGGCTTGCATTTAAATTTCTTTAAAATAAATACAACCATTTGAAATTGTATAACCCTTCAAAGCCAAAATTTCCATATTTTTACGAAAACTTGTCACTGTGTTTTATAAGTTCTGAATAAACTTTTACTTATGAATCATAATAATTTATTTTAGGATATTCTCAATATGCTTTTATATTAAATAAAGAAGTAATTGTAATTAAGCAGTAGAATAAGTTTGCTCAAACATTTAGACTATGGAGAAAAAGTTATTTAATAAAACATTTCATTTTACACTGTATTCTCATGTTCTAGAAATATGTCACTTCAATTTATAAACATTAAAGGCTTGTAGTGAGGGAAAAAAATGAGAAAGGGATAGGAAACAGATTTTCAACATGCACATTTTCAAACAGTACTTTAGCAATGTGTACACTATTAGGGGCTCTGGCTTCTGAAATGAACTTGAAAACACATTAGTTGTTGAGATGATTAATTGGAGCTAGTAGTTGTATTTAAAGATCCTGTTGCTCTGTCTGTTATATTCTTCATTGGAAGAACAAAAGAGACAAAGGAAATGATTTGCAATCATTATTCCTCATAAGAAAAGAAATAAATCATTCTGTATTCTGTTCTCTGATTTCATTACAGCACCTGTCATGATGAAAAATTTAGTACAGTGCTATTGGCCCTTCGGGCATCAATTAATGTTGATCATAATTAAAATTTTAATTGCAAATAGAAACACAGTGTATGCTATCACTTTAAAAAATAATTGTGTGCTTGTGTATGAAAGTTTTAGGAAACTTTTATTCATAGCATTAATTTGGAAGCTTGCCCCTTTCTTAGTGGTTGCTGTTAGAAGAAGAGAAGAATCAGGTCTTGCTTACCACTCTTGACTCCTTTTCTTCCCAAATAACGATGAGGAAGATAATTTTTTTTCTGGAAAGTGAAGAATAAGTTTGACTATTCAACAATGCAACCCTCTGTGTATGTGCAGATGACAGCCCCACACACAAACATCTGTAACCATATTGGCACATGTATACTTTTGCTTTATGCTCATTGATTTCACATCCTTACCTGTAAGGTATTTATCACCATGTTACAGTGTAGGAAACTAAGGCACAAAGATTAAGTATCTCACATCAGACAGAGTAATCGGCATTGCTGGAATTTAAACACTCATCTATCTAACTGCAAAACTGTTCCTTCCGCTAAAACACACTGCCTCTTAGGGCGGGAAGACCACAAGAGACAAGTGAGGTTCATTCATGCCTGATTCAGCACTAGAACGGGCCAGTCAGGACAGTGTTAGACACTCAGAACTATGAAGTTGAGTAGGTGCCAGGAGTACCTGTGCTCTCTTAACATATTTTAAAACATGGAAGAAATAAGTATATCCAGCAAGTCACAAACCAGCCAAATTTATCTTTAATGAAGACCTTCATATGTATCTAATGTGAGTCACTGAATTAACCACAAAATGGGTGCTCAATACATTTTTCTGAATAATCCATGAACAGGGACAATTGAGATCAATCCTCAACTCAAGGTGTGGCCTGTAATTGACTCAAGTATAAGTCATTGTGAGGAGCGAATTAAGGTACTAGAGACACTTAGTTTTAGCTTTTTTCGGACACATCACAAATCGCAAATAGTTGTAACTTAAATAGCACTTTAGTGAATGGGCTCCCTGACTCTTACTCTTTTGAAAGTGTTGTTTTCATTCCCTTACTTGAGTTGAAACAGCTGTGCTCATCAGTCATGAAAAGTAAGTGTTACGTATTTGTGGCTCTAGGAATGCATTTTTATGAGGATGTGAAAGTGGGAATCATTTAATTGATACAACTGTGGAAAACTTTCCAAAGTCTAAGTGTGTAAATCTATGGCTTAAGTGTAGTATGCTTGACTGGAGAAAAAGGAGGCACTGAGGCTTTTCTGTGTACTTTTTTGTTGTTCATCTGATAAATATTGACAATGAAAAAAATACATGTTGAACAGAGGCTGGAAATACAGTCTGAGTAAACAACTGAACATGTATTTGGAATGTTTGAACTCAAATAAGGCAAAGTGGCATCTAAATTACAATAAGAATTAGACCATCATTTTCCCGTCTGTCAACATTTCTTCCTTACACTGCTTTTCAACTGTCCAAGTTTTAAGTATCTTTACCAGGTACTGAGCATATCTTTACAGGTTCTATTTATCATAAATAGTTTAAAGAACAATTTAGAAAAGATGAATAGAGATGTATGCAACTATAAGCTTCTATAAACATATGCACTTGCAAAATCTAATAAAGAGTATTGCTGCTGTATTTAGTGAGGCAGAATTCTCTACTTTATATGGTCCAGGGATTTGGAAAGTGAGAATGAGATCAGATTCCTCATATAGAGAAATTACATCAACTAGAAAGGGTGCAGGAATGTGAATTTTGCACGGGGGCAAATAACAGCTAGCTGTGAGAAGCTCCCTGGCACTATCGAGTTTTGGGTCTTCTGTGGTCCTTAGGTACAAAATCAGGTTGTAGCTGGGTTTTTCCCAGTGATGATTTCAAGTGTTTCTGTCTCTAATAAGCCTTAGTCTTTCACACTTGTCCACTTGCTTTCCAGATTTCAAGTGTTACATTGCATTTGCCTTCTTTCCTGTTTCTTTGTTCTTGAGGAACTATGCCATTTTATTATTTGCTGGACTATAATTTTTGTGGGGTTTCCCAATGTGGTAGAACTATTGATGTGTACTCTTCGTATACTTTTCTTCTTTTTTGGGGAGTGGGGAAGCCGGGGACAGAATTTCACTCTGATACCCAGGCAGGAGTGCAGTGGTGTGAATTTCGGCTCACTGCAACCTCCACCTCCTGGGTCCAAGCAATTCTCCTGCCTCAGCCTCCCGAGTAGCTGGGACTACAGGTGCATGCCACCATGTCTGGCTAATTTTTTCTATTTTTTTAGTAGAGATGGGATTTCACTGTGTTAGCCAGGATGGTCTCGATCTACTGACCTTATGATCTGCCCACCTTGGCCTCCCAAAGTTCTGGGATTACAGGAGCCATCACGCCCGGCCTTTTGTACTTTTCTAATCATGAGCCTCAAACCTTGTCTTTGCTACACTACAGTAGTTCTTTCAATGAATTTTGAGACTTAAATTAGGAATTAACTTGGTTCCCTATCTTTTACATCAGTAAGAACCAACAACACCTTTGAATGATGACGGTCATTAAACAATCATCAAATTGAGCAATCCCATTGTTGCTTGGAATGGCTCAGTAGCAAGGTCAGGACCAGAATTTCTGGAATAATTTAGGCATTGAACTAGGACAATACTGTTAGCACTTTTTGGATCTAAAACTCAATGTACCTGGCAAACTTTTCTGTATGGATCACTGGTAAGAAGGAGCATGTAAGCAAAACAAGCTCCCAATGGACAAAATTGATGTCACTAAATCCATGGTCCAGTTCATCCACCTTGCTCACAGGCATGCCCCTATGTAAGCGTCTCCTGGCATCCAAATATACACTTCAGATACAACTCAGGGATGCTTAAGCCCACTATACTTGGCATATTTGAGTAAGTTTTCTATCCAGGTTTTTCTCATTCTGGATAGTACATTCCTTACCATTATGCTATTTTAAAATGTCAATAGCTATATATAGAGAGATATTTTTATATATTCATATGTAGATATATATATATAGTATGTGGCAAAATTTCTTATATTTGCCTTACTCTGAGTCCATGGAATTTAATTTGTCTCATTATTTCAGGCCCCCAGAAGATTTCAAAATTAATATTAAGATGGGGATAGTTTCCCAAAAGAGGGACCACTAACAACTGAAATGACGGTTAACAATTCACAGTAATGGAAGAAAGAAAAAGTCTATTTTAAAACAAGTCCAGAATCTCAAATGGTATGAGAGAGGCTATTTAGTGCAAGTACAGAAAGTCTTGTATTTCTCAATAAGCCAAGAGGCATCACTTGATTACAGAGCAGTGTAATAACAGCTGTTGATAATTGTGTTCTGGAGTCATCGCGACTGTGTGCCCCACCCCTAAACCACTATAGCAACCTTTGCTCTCCACTAGCTTAATCCTTACTGAACAGAACAATAAAACTCTCTTTATTTGTCATTTCTGCCACTATATCATGAGCTTGCTTTTTATATCCATGTCCCTGGCATCAGCATAGCGCCAAGCCTAAGATATCTACTCTCAGCAATTTGTAGGTTAAATGGATTAATAAAATGACTATGTATACATTATATGTATAAGTACATACATATGTATCTATGTTTTATAGAAACAATTACAGGTTAATATTGAAGAGTGAACTACTTTTGAAACAAAATAAATTTAAAAATCCCCCCAATTCTCATGGGAATGAATGGGGAGAGGTGGAAAAAGAGAAAATGAATAAACACAAAGATATTTTTGAATTTTAAAAGTGTCAGCTAAGAATATAAACGACTAACATTTGTTAATTCAGAAAAAAAGCATCTAAAATATTCTATTGATATTATTCTAGCTTACAGATTTGTGGCAAATTCTTTTCCTTTCTTTTTTGAGACAGGGTCTTGTTCTGCCCCCCCAGGCTGGAATGCATTGGTGGGATCATAGTTCACAGCAGCCTCCAACTCCTGAGCTCAAGCAATCCTCCTGCCTCAGCCTCCCTAGTAGCTGGGACTACTGGCATGCATAACCACACCCAGTTAATTTTCTTGTAGAGATGGGGTCTCACTATGTTGACAAGGCTGGTTGCAAATCTTAGCTTTTCTTTTAAAGACTCCAACTTGCTACTTAACTTTAAAAGCTCCAATTATTTTATTATTATTATTATTTTGAGATGGAGTTTTGCTTTTGTTTCCCAGGCTGGAGTGCAGTGGCACGATATCTGCTCACTGCAACCTCCACCTCTTGGGTTCAGGCAATACTCCTGCATTGGCCTCCTTAGTAGCTGGAATTACAGGCACCCACCACCATGCTTGGCTGAGTTTTGTATTTTTAGTAGAGACAGGGTTGCACCATGTTGGCCAGGCTGGTCTTGAACTCCTGACTTCAGATGATCCACCCACCTTGGCCTCCCAAAGTGCTGGGATTACAGGCATGAGCCACTGCGCCTGGCCAGCTCCAATTATTTTATAGAAAACAGTCAACACTTTAATGAAAACGTAGTACAACTTTCCTTACCCAGGCAACTAGGCAGATTTTTCAACAGTAATTTCATTCACAGAAGCCATGATGCAATAACAAATAATTGAAGCCATTATTTTTGTGGTTTGTAAACTAACATGACATTGAAGCTCACTGAATCACCTATTTTGCACTAGAAGTCAAACGGTGTACATTCTGGTTCTTGTTTTCTCTAAAGCAAATGAATTCATTGCCATTAAAATATTAATTAGGAAGAATGACCCAATAATCCTCAAATATGAAGATAATGCCTAATGGAAAATAGAACTGTAAGGAACACGTAAGTAGTATATAGAATAGAATCAGAAATAAATTGAGGGTAGATATTTACAAATCAACCAGATCCTAATCTGACTCAATTATTTTAAAATGATTTTGTTTAATAGTATAAATATATTAAAAGAAAACTTTGCTGAGGATGCTGTTTATATTTTGTGAAACGTCTTGATAAAGAAGTTCCAAGTTCGGCTGCAAAACCGATCCTGAGACACACTTTGTTTAAGTAAACTTTACTTGAACTCCTATCCCATGCTTAATGAAAGCTATGGGTGTATTTAATAACATCTCATCATATAGTTGTTTATTTTTATTGTGGTATAATTGCTAATAAAGAGGTGCAGTTTAATCAGTTCCCTGAAAACATCAGGCTTATTTCAGTTTTTCCCATATGGTTTTGTCTTTTCTATGAAAATGTCCCTGTTTTTCCCTTCTGTTGGCATAAGAAGCCTGGGTTAGCACCTCAGTCCACTATTTTCAGGGATCACCATACGTAAATCCTTTCCATAGAAGGAGATGGGCTTTTTTGGTTGGTAGGTTGTTGCGGTTTTTCTCCAGCATCTCAAACTCACTTTCTGTGAGCATTCTAGCTTTAATCTGGTTTATTCTTTCTTGTTTTCAATCTGATTGACACCAGAAATCTCACAGAGTCAGTTCTGGGTAATTATCAATATTCTGCCTGTTAGGGGGAAGTTTAGGAATTTTCTCTCGGTGTGCATTTGACTTCCTCATCTCTCCTTCTGTCTTCCTCAGCTCCTCACAGCCAAGCCTCCATTTTGTTCCCTGTGCTAAATTCATATTTCAGTATCACACCCTTTCTAGTTCATGTAATTTCTCTGTATGAGGGATTTGACCCATTTTTTACTTTTGTGATTTCTGCGTTATATAAATTAGAGAATCCTGCCTCATGGAACACAGTGGAAATACTCATTATTAGATTTACAAGTGCATAGTTTTATAGAACTCTTACAGTTGTATTCACCTCTATTCTTCTGTCCTAAATTGGTCTTTAGGCTACTTATGGTAGGTAGAAATTCTAAACATAGGCTCACTGACTGTGAACTCTTTTTCTACATAACAAAGTTCAATCCTATTTTACCTTTTGATAAGGCTTGCAAAGAGTTCATACATAGAGAAAACCTGTAAACAATGAGGTCGCTATTAATATATGTCTTCTGGCCTTTCCCAGTGAAAGATTTGTAATGATGTCTAGGTATGTTGAGTGTCAAGTGCAGTACGGTTCTGCTCAAGATTTTTCCGTAACACATAAAAATGCCTGCATTCCTACTCACAATACCCAAAGCACTTTTCTAAGCTGAAACTCTCTCCCAAGACGTGACAGGGCCAGTGAGAGAGGAGGCAGAGATTTGAAAAGAACCAACCATATGATTTTATGAATTTACTGCACTAAGAGAAATGGTCTAAAGTAGGCAGAAATTTTTGAAGTACCCATGACTAAAATTTTCTTTTCTATTAGTAGAATATGTTATGTCTCAAAAAGCCTCATTTATAGGAAACCTTTAAAAGATAAACTTATGCATTTTTTAGGCTGAATAACTAAGACAAGAGACATTCAGGTAAAGAGGTTTACCATTGAAGTCAGGAGGGAAGTGAAATTGCTGAGTTGAGTGGCTGCCACGAAGGGAGTGAGGGCTTTAAATGACCAAAAGAAGATTTAACTCTTCCAGGGAACAAACAAAGGTGTGGAAGAAGATTTTACCAAAACAGTAGGTTCGCAGAGCCAGTCTTTGCCAATTTGGCAGCATTTCTTGGGTCCTTGGTAGAAACCAGTGCAGAGTTCCAAACACCAGCCAGGTTGGAGCTTCCAAAGCCATTCAGATATTCTGGTGCAGACCTTGCTTACAAGTCCGGGCAGGTCAGCCCAGTTTTCCCTGTTTAGACACATTTAGTCCAGCTTCTATAAGTTCTATCAGGTATTTCCTTGTTTGAGTTCCAACCCCTACCTACCTTGCCCCGCATATTGAGAAAGGGAAGCCAAGAGAGTAAGAAACGAAGAAATACAGATGTTCTCACAGTCTCACTCATTTTCTTATCATTAAGGTACTAAAAGATATTTGTGAGATTTTCCTCTCTTAGGAATGCATTCTGAGAATCTTCTAGATTCCTAAAACAGTTATCCTGCTTTTCTTTGAAGGGTACTTATGGTCTGGTTTTCCCTGTGTGTACATTTCCTCTTCTTATAAAGATTTTCTGTCTGAGTTTCTTGAGGTCATAAAGCTGGGGTGTGTGTGTGTGTGTGTGTGTGTGTGTGTGTGTATTCATCCGTTACCCTAAATCTCCAGAGTGCCTGGTGAATGTGTATATGTATAATATATACACACAAATACATTCACACATACATATACACACACATATTATGTGTTACATAATGTGTAACATGTATACATGCTATGTATTTTTTTCTTGTCTATATAAATGACATAGGAGTAAGGTTAGTTCACTTTCATTTTCTAACTCATTTGGTTCTCCAGTCAATAAAAGTATTTTCCAATACAACTTACTAATATTTTACCTCAACCAGGTGAGATGTAAATCAATGACTCAAAATTGTCTATCAGCTTCCTTCTAAAATTGATGAGTACAGAGCTATTGTATTTATTGATGTTCTCATGGGAAGCAGTTACTGATAAGGGCGAGGAAGAAGTGCAGCCTAGGGAACAATGTGCTTCCAGAATTTTTATCTGTTTATCAGCCTTAAAGTTTATGTTGCAGCATTATCCTCTTTCCAAAACCCAGCTTAGTCCATGCTTCCCGTACTGGTTGTTTTAATAGCTTCAGAAGCATTCTTCTTAGTAAGCCTTTAAATCCCTTATCAGAGCTGGGCAGATTGTGGGGTTCAAATATCCACAGGGAGTAAGAGCCAACTGAAAACAGGAGGCTGACATAGCTCGTTGTACATTGTCGGTGATTTTAGCTGTGTTTTGTGGAACTGGCCAAAATCCTAACTTTTGTCTCTTCTGAGATCTGATCCCACATTTGAGTAATTAAAAAACAGGGCCAGGGCACTATCATGTTAAGCCACAAAAAAAAGCAAAGCATGTGTCTCCAACAGTAAATGTGGTCCGTCTATGGAACAAGTATACCAGTAGTCAGTTGTGTTTACTTGAACTTTTATTTTTCTTGGCATTCTAAAAACTAACATATTTACTTTGCCATTTGGATTAGGAAATGGAATGACGTGAACCAGAATTTGTATTGCTGGTAGGGAAGAAGTTTCTTAATTTTATTTCGATTTGTTCCTCAAGATTATGACATGCGGTTCTAACTATTAGTGTCAAATATGACAAAAGAAAATCATGTGACCTGCATGTGATTGATACTACATAGGCTCTCTGCTCATATCTGTGTTTTGAATAGTTGGTACTCGAAGCCAACTTGTCCCAAACTATACTCTGTAGATTAGACTCTTAACATGATGCCTTAAGACATAGGGTCCCAGTGGGAATGAGATTGAGAAATGCTGTGTGCTCCAATCCCTTCCTCAGATTTGCTCAGTGTATCATCACATATTAAAGGCCCTAGGAATTACTGCAGTTAGGAATTCTGTTTACATAGCTTAATACAGTTCTTTTCTTCCTTAGTTAACATAGAGTGATTTTTTATAAGTGTAATACCTATTTACTACCAGGAAAAACAAGATAAAAAATATTGTGGGAAATGCTTTCCCAAATTGTTCAGTGTAAAAACATGTAGAAGATGCTGTGTGTTCTATGTTTTTGGAGAGGAAGGCAATTTTGTTCTTTGTAAGAATGAAGGTAAGGGTGTACATACGTGTGTGTGCATGCGCAGGTGCATGTGTGTGTACTCACAAGCACATGTGCATTTGATCATGTAGTATTTCTCTTTTGAGCTACAACAATGACACAGAAGTTTGGATAACTTGTGTTCAGTGCCCAGCCTTGTCTATCTGCAATGACCCTAGGAAGCCTTTCTGTTTTGTGCTCTTAGCTCTAACATGGTTTGGCGAAGCCTAATCTGCTTAAAACATCTAACGTGGAAATCATTGCCCACGTATTGGATTTCAAACTCAAATATAAATCATGCATGCACTATCAAACTTTGACACAGTTTGGTGCATTTCTCAAGATCCTTCCTCACCTCTAACTTTCCAAAGGATTAGCCATAAATTTTGACAGCAGGGAAATTACTGCCTCAACTACTTCCTGCAACAAGAGAATAAACACTTCCTACCGGAAACTGTTCCACATCAATGATGGACTTGAAAAGTTCTGCATATTTATGTAAGAAAAGGAGGCAGTTTTATCATTTGATCATATATAGTCTCAATTCAATTTGTAAGGAAACATGAATTTAACAAGAAAAGTCAGATCGTATGTTCATGTTAGGTTATACATGTTGATATATCACAATGTAACAAGTATAGACCACAATTTCTCAACACCAATGCTATTGACATTTGGGGCCAAATAATTCTAATGCTTTGTGTGTTGAGTGGGAGGGTCTGACTCTTCCGTGCATTGCAGGATCTCTAGCTCCCAGGCCCCTACCCACTAGATGTCAGTAACACCCACTGCCTTGCTCTCCACCCCCTCCCCAACTGTGACAACTCTCCAGACATTGCCAAACATTCCCCAAAGGGCAAAATTATTGCCCCCTCTTCAAGAACTACTGGTTTAGAGCATATTATTAATTATAAAATCATTGTATTTGCTTTCCCAGTCTGCTCTTTAAAAAGTTCTGCATGTAATTAGTACGAATTATCTGCAGTAATCATTGTCTGAAATCCTCAGCATATTCAAAAATGCCACCTGCATTGCTTATTAACCAAGTGAAGCAAAATGTAGTTTATCTTGTCCTAGGAGAAAAATTTTGTCACGTTGATCCTCATTTTCTTTCTAAGTTGAAAGAGAGAGAAAGAAAGGGGTAGGGCATAACTATTATCTGCATGTAGTATGCATCTGGATTTTGGCTAAATAGTTGCTTCGGATCAAAACTCCTCCAAGAAATTCATCCATCACTTATTTTTATTGCTCAAAATGAATGGACTCTTTGAGTGCCTCTGATATGATTTGGCTCTGTGTCCCCACCCAAATCTCATCTGATAATCCCATAATTCCCATGTGTTGTGGGAGGGACCTGATGGGAGGTAACTGAATCATGAGGGTAGGTCTTTCCTGTGCTGTTCTTGTGATAGTGAATGAGTCTCATGAAATCTGATGGTTTTAAAAACAGAATTGAGACTTAGCTATGAGTGAGATTCATGTGTTATGTGTTTTTCTGTGCCTAGCTTATTTTACCTAACATAATGACTTCCAGTACTAACCATATTGCTGCAAATGCAGAAGTTCATTCTATTTTATGGCTGAATAATATTCTACTATGTATATAGAACATTTCTTTATTCCTTCATGCATTGATGAACACTTAAACTGATTCCATATCTTGGCTATCGTGAATATTGCTGCAATAGACTTAAGAGCACAGATATCTCTTCAATACACTGATTTCCTTTCTTTTGGGTTTGTACTTAACAGTGGGATACCTGGATCATATGGTAGTTCTGTTTTTACCCATATGCTGGTGTTTTTTTTTTTTTTTTTCTTTTTCTTTCTTTCTTTTTTGAGACAGAGTCTTACTCTGTTGCCTGGGCTGGGGTGCAGTGGCGCTATCTCAGCTCACTGCAGCCTCTTCCTCCTGGGTTCAAGCGATGTTCCTGCCTCAGCCTCCCAAGTAGCTGGGATTACAGACACCCACCACGACACTCTACTAATTTTTATACTTTTTAGTAGAGATGGGATTTTGCCATATTGGCCAGGCTGGTCTTGAACTCCTTACATTTTGTGATCTGCATGCCTCGGCCTGCCAAAGCCATACCGTTGTCTATAGTGGCAATACTATACATTTCCACCAACAATTCTACCACAGCTTTTTTTCCCCATGGATAGGCACTAAGGTTGATTCCATGTCTTGGCCATTTGAATAAAGCTGCCGTGGACATGAGAATACAGACATTTCTTCAATATCCTGATTTCATATTCTTTGGATATATACTCAGAAGTGGGATTGCTGAATCATATGACAATTGTTTTTTAGAAACTTGCGTATTGTTTTTCATAATGGCTGTACCAATTTACATTCCCATCAACAGTGTACAGGGATTCCCTTTTCTTTACATCCTTGCCAATGCTTGCTATCTACAAATCAATATTTCTTAAGGCGTGGTACATATTATGTCTCTTTGTGCCCCAAGTTTCCTTTGTGAGCAGCCTGATTTTCCAGCTTACCTCCTCCTCCCCTTTCCTTTCACAAACCCTACAGAGCTGGACTCATTGCTGCCCACACACATGCTGCACTGTCCTTCCCTGAATTGGGTGTCTTACAGCTCCTTCTTCTGGGAGGGGCCCCATCCTCTATTGTCCCTCCCTGCCCCTTGTGCCAAGCCTTTAATGGTCTTTCCAATCCAATGTGCTCCCCTCCCTCCTCTGAGCCCCAGGAGATTTCTTTTTTTTTTTTTTTTTTTTTTTTGAGACGGAGTTTCACTCTTGTTACCCAGGCTGGAGTGCAATGGCGCGATCTCGGCTCACCGCAATCTCCGCCTCCCAGGTTCAGGCAATTCTCCTGCCTCAGCTTCCTGAGTAACTGGGATTACAGGCACGCGCCACCGTGCCCAGCTAATTTTTTTTTTGTATCTTTAGCAGAGACGGGGTTTCACCATGTTGACCAGGATGGTCTCGATCTCTTGACCTCGTGATCCACCCGCCTCGGCCTCCCAAAGTGCTGGGATTACAGGCTTGAGCCACCGCGCCCGGCCGAGCCCCAGGAGATTTCTGTTCTGCTTTTCACCTTACATTTTTTATTATCATGTATGTATAGTATTTGATTTTTCCTTACTAGAGTGTACATTTAACAGAAATGATTATATGTGAACCAACTTTATACTTCCTAACACATGTGCTTTTCATGGAACTTGTTCCAAAATATCAATTAAATGAAACTGTACATTGTCTAACTTTTTTTTTCTAACAAGAACTGGAGCTCTAAGACCATACCAACTTGTTTTTCTACTTACTGTTTTATTTTTCCCTTTGGCAGCTAAATATACAAAATGAACAGCTTTTATATTAATCTGAGATAGTGAAATTAATGAGAAGGGCTGCTGTTGCAGCTCTGGCACAGTTCTAAAGGGATCAGAGCAATCACTAAAGGGTTCGACTAATTAAATAATACTACATGCTAAGCACAAAAGCTAGCTTTGCAAAACTAATCTGAAATAAATGAAAAGAAAATGTGAAAAATAAATGTGTGACATTGATGCTATTTTACCCCATCCTCTCTTTGTCTCTGTCTCCCCCACATTGTCACCCCCCACCCTGCTTTGTCTTTCCCTCCTTCTCTCTTTCCTTTTTGACAGATATCAATGACACATCTCATTTAGTTTCTCACAGGAGCAATAGCTAAGTAACCAGGTATAATGCTGTATATGTCTTTTTAAGTCTAGGAGTTTTAAAACTTCCAAATCTTGATTTTGCTGCTGAAAACAAATAGAACTAAGAACATGTTACTGACTTTTTAAAAGCAATAATAACAAATTCAAGTAAAATTATCTTGAGGAAGTTCTTATTTCTAATTTTCAATCTAATGTTCTGGGATTCTGAGTTAAGATTCACTCATGGTATTTTAATTAATAGAATGGCTTTTGTTCTCTCACCCACTCTAATCTCTTCATACTGGCCATCAGATTTAAATTTTGGTAATAATAGAAACAAGTCAGACTTTAAAACAAAAAGTTTTCTTATTGACTGTTAGACTTAGGCACTTGTTTTTTCCCCATCTATATTTTTGTCTTCTGATGTGGATATACCACATTTTCAAAAGATAATCCAAGATACAGTTCAGACTGTAATCCATGTTAATTGTAATGACAGTGTCTGTGTATGGTACTGTTATACAAGTAGGAATTAGAAAACAGCCTCACTTCACAGAGAATTAATGAAATGGTGCTAAACCGGTTGTACTCAAAGAGGTGGAGAAGGGTAGTGAACCACTGCTTTCCTTCAGCTCAGAGTCTCCTTCGGGGTGGGGGAGATGTCTGGCGCCACAAAAGGAATTAGGCTCTGGTTTGAGCAGAGACCTGAAGGCTATTAAGTTTATTTTAAGAATGTGTTGCCAGAGATCTAATAAATGTATTTGTGGCTTCAGGCAGTGCATGCGTGAAATCTTGCTGCGCCAGGTGTTTTGTTTTGTATTTTTTCCCTTCCCCAGAGGGAGAAGAGGGTGTGGATCTCCTTGACACACTTAACTCTTGGTAAAGCAGTTATTTTTTCTATAACAGTATAGTATTTTTTTAAATTAACTTCTGTTTAACTTCTATACAGGTAAAAAATGATTTAAAAAATTCTATCTGGGTTGCTTTAAAGAAAATAAAGTAAGTCCTCCCAAATTACATATACACATATAATTTTATTTAATTTTAAAGACATTTTAGAATGATCTTATGCTTAAAAACAGCATTTGAGATTATATCCTGTTAAAGGGAAAGACCACTAAATCGGGAGTGAAATCCCTGGGAATTTAAAATGCTTTATAAACTTATTCAAATCCCAACCTTTCTGAATCTTGGTAAAAGGGAGCATTGAGAAACAATGCAATCCAGTGTTCATTCTACTCCAAAATGCTTGGCTTATATATTTGTATTACTCACCAACATAATCATTTCTTGAGTTAGTTTGTGTTCTTATTTAAAATACAGTGTGCATTTTCAGGAAAAAATAATTCTCAGCCACTCACGTCACAGTGTTCAAATGACTAAATTAGCTTATAACTTAGACTCCAAATGATAATCCAATAACCTGAATGTTGTAAATGAGAGTTCATCTTGCAATTATGTGTTTGCCTTGTCCTTTGTCCTCTGTGTGTGTGCACCTGAATTCCTTATCCTAGGCATGCATACCAGCTGAACATTCATTCCACTAAGTGTAAGCTTCTAAATAAGAAACTAAAGTGTTACCCAATTAAATCAGATTTGATGAAGGAAATATGCTTAAACCCTAGATGAGGGGATGTAAATTCATATTTCTTCCTATTTTTCCCCCATTTTTGTTGCAGGGATGAAAATTAACTTTTTAATTTTATTTATTTTATTTTATTTTTGAAGCTGGGGAGGGAGCTGTGCTTGGAGAAATGCTGAGGATTGGCAGGCTCAGGCTTGCAGATTCCTATTCCAACCTGACGGTGGCCTGATGACGCACATGATTCAGCCCGGAAGGAGGATTTTCCTTTTAGCTTCCCTGGATTTTGGCTTTGGCTCCAAATTCATTCATCAAACCAGAGGGTCTTACATCATAGCTTGTGTTAATTTTTTATAAATCCGTCTCACATATTTATTAACTGACCTTTGTGCCCTTTGCTTTGTCATGTAATACTTATTTGAGGGCCTCACTATTCACTAGTATCAGAGCTGATAGTAGAGGGAACTCACTCGGATGACGGTTTTGTTTCTTTTCAGTAGCCCTAATTTATAAATTAAGTTAAGCAAATGACAGGCTACAGTAGCCTGCTAATAGGATATTCACCTAAATGATGTCATCTGAAGACTCAGGGAAGTATAGAAAGAATATTAGGAGGCTGCACTTGAATGCTACATCCACCACATACTACACCCCTTGGATTGTAAAGTGGGTAGTTAAACCTGACACTCATTTACCTCATGCATAGAATGTGGAAATACCTAAATTGCAGGGTTGCTGTGAGATGCATTGAAGTAATGGGCAGATTATCAAAATCACCCTGACCATGGCTCTCAATCTGTCCAGCTCTCCTCCACAGGCATTTTCAGAGTCCCCAAGGCTGAGCTGGATTCAGCCAGTTTATACCAGCACTTGAATTCTAGTTGTTCTTGATGAGTGTTGTGGTTTCTCTTTTCTGTGTTCTGATTAGTGAAAGTCCATGCCACTGGTTGGTCAAGATTAGTTTTAATATCACTTCTGCCCCAAGGATAGGTGTTCTCCATAGTAAGCCCAGTTGCACAACATCTGCACAACTCTACTAGAAATCCTATCAGCTATGCCCAGCTTCCCCATAGCAGGAACCCTCCCTGTGGCCCCAAGAACCCCTAGGCATAACCTAGAGGTGATATTTTCTATTATTCTCTATTGAAGGAAAAGGGTATCCAAAAGTGTGCTGCTTGGCTCCTGGTGTGAAAAAGAGATTAACTAAGCATCTCTTTAAATGTCCACTTATACTGCTTTCTTTCCCTGGGACCCAAAAAATACACCCAGGAGCCTGGGCAAGAATTAGAAATGAGAAAACTTACACTACACTTTGAATCCCTACACTCGGATGATTAAACTATTAAACTTTTTTACGGAGTCCATTATTTTGCCTAATATCCATTTTCATTACAAGTTCTCTCTCCGCAGGTTCCTTTTCAGCCCAATAAAATCAGCTTCCCACCAAAGCATAGGAAGACATGAACCCCAGATATGAGCTGTTTCTAGATCCTGGAATGAATTGTCCTATTGGAATTCATTCCATGTATATTACTTTCCTATAGGTTAACAACAATCCTATAAATTTTCTTTGTGTACTCTCAATTTACAGCAGGTAGTGATGCAGGAGCCACTACACCTTTCCCCCCCAAGCCACAGCTGTGTCTACATCGTAGTATTGTCGTGGCCAGGGACAGATGGCTGGAGGAAGGCCAGAGCTGCCCATCTGAGAATGCAGTGAGGGTCCTTTGAATTCACACTCCTGAGCATATGACAGAAAAGGGATTGATGAAAGGGAGACAAAATGTGTGTGGGGTAAACACTTTTCTGCTTCTGTGCTCCATTTTTTTGTGCCCCCCGCCAAAAAATAACTTATTGTGACTTTTACTGAGTAAAAACAGTTGATTGTAATTATTCAGTGCAGTTACATTTCTGTTAAATCACAGCGAATACAGAATTAGCAAATACTGAAGCATTGCTCCTAGGGGAAAGACAGGATTAGGTTTCTGTGAGCCTCTGGTCACATTTCATCAACCAATCCATTATAACCTTGTTTTATGTGTGTTTCTATTTATTTCTTTTTTCTTTTTTCTTTGAGATGAATCTCACTCTGTCACCCAGGCTGGAGTGCAGTGGTGTGATCTCAGCTCACTCCAACCTCCGCCTCACAGATTCAAGCTATTCTCCTGCCTCAGCCTCCTGAGTAGCTAGATTCCAAGTGCCCACCACCAGGCTCAGCTAATTTTTGTATTTTTACTAGAGACGGGGTTTCACCATCTTGGCCAGGCTTGTCTTGAACTCCTGACCTCGTTATTCACCCACCTAGGCCTCCCAAAGTGCTGGGATTACAAGCATGAGCCACCGCATCCAGCCATGTGTTTCTGTTTAAAGACAACTTATTAGATATATGTTGTTGGTTCATTAACACGGCACTCACAGTCTGAACAAAACTTATATAGCACACAGATATTTCTTGTTGTAAGGCACATCACAGCCTTCTTATCTTCTTAAGAACACCAGACAAAGCTTTGGCACTGTGGTTGGGGCCTTATGAGATGGAGTGTCACTCCATCACCCAGGCTGGAGTGCAGTGGTGCCATCTCGGCTCACTCCAACCTCCGCCTCACAGATTCAAGCTGTTCTCCTGTCTCAGCCTCCCAAGTAGCTGGGACTACAGGCACATGCCACCATTCCTGGCTTTTTTCTTTTCTTTCTTTTTTTTTTTTTTTTCCTATTTTTAGTAGAGATGGGGTTTCCCCATGTTGGCCAGACTGGTCTTGAGCTCTTAATCTGTGGTGATCCCCTGCCTCAGCCTCCCAGAGTGCTGAGATTATAGGCATGAGCCACAGCAGCTGGCCGGTTGGGGACCATTTTTAAAAATAGCAAAACCACCGAGAAAATGCACAAAGATATGGAAAACGTGGCACTAAAACATCTTGAAAAGGATACCTTTACAGCATAAGAGCTGAAACAAGAAGGCACAGAGTGTCAGGCAATGAGAATTTTTTGACGCCCCCTTGCACATGTCAAAAAGCACCACGAGTATTAATTTGGGGGCTAAGAAATAAATTTTCATAAGTAGGGCAGTTTGTAAATATAGAATCCAAGAATAATGAGAATCAACAATGTATTAGCCTTTTGCATAATAGATGATAGGAATTTCAGTCTTTGGAAACTTGTGTACAAATACCCATTATATATCCACATTATATACCTGGGATGGGTATATATGTAATCATATCATGTCCCGAAGGAACAAAATTACACATAAAAATGTGGATTGTGATATTCTTGGATTCTAAGGTCAACATTGATATATTTGTCAGTGCCCATCTCCACACCCATGTGATCTGGCCATTTCTTATCTGTCTATAGAAGAATATTGAGTAGAGTATGAAATAATCCATACTTGATCTCAATTCAGTGTATTTGTGTGACAGTTACTAAGATATCATAGCTCCATTTATTGTTTTGGTCATGAAAGATGTGCTTGTACATGCCTATCCTGAAACTGGCCCAAAAGATCTCTACAAGCCGTGTATGTCCAACGGAAACCCACGTGTGCTGTGATGCTGTGCCTGTTTCCCTCTACCTCCTGGGTCTTTGTCATGCCCCTCCTTTGTTTTTTTTAAGATGAAGTCTTGTTCTGTTGCCCAGGCTGGAGTGCAGTGGCGTAATCTCAGCTCACTGCAACCTCCGCCTCCCAGGTTCAAGCAATTCTCCTGCCTCAGCCTCCTGAGTATCTGGGATTACATACACCTGTCACAGAGCCTGGCTAATCTTTGTATTTTTAGTACAGATGGGGTGTCACTATGTTGGCCAGGCTGGTCTCAAACTCCTGACCTCAGGTGATCTGCTTTCTCCTAGGCCTCGCAAAGTGTTGAGATTACAGGCATAAGCCATGGCACCGGGCCCCATTCCTCTTTCTCTACATTTCTCTACCAAGTCTTCGTATTTCTTTGTGGATCTGACCCCTGTGCCATGTTTTCAGAATGTATTAAGGCAGTGGAAATGATGATGAGGGAGTGTTCAGAAGGAAGAAAGAAAATGATGTAACAATTATAAACAGCAATTCTTGAACACCTTACCGTTGGAGTAGTCATTATTGAAATTATTAAGTAGTCTACAAAAAAAAAAAAAAAAAAACCCACTGCTGATTTTTCTGTATCTGTCCAAGTTCTTCAGGAGCTTCATTAGTTCCACAAAGGTGCAGCTGCTCTTAGTTCCAAGCTTGTCATCCCTCGGTGCCTGAGTCACCTCAGGCTGATCAGGGCAGGTTGTGGATGTATCTTGTCTCCCATATCCAATCTCTTAAACAGGAGGAGAAGGAGAAGGAAATAAATATTTTGTGAATGCCCTGAGTGCCTACCACATCGAATTCTTTGAAGTTCCTTTCTTTGCCTGATTTCTTATCTCTCGTCTTATACCTAATCTTCCAGGAACGCCTTCCCCTCCATCTCTCTTAATGTCCAAATACCACCCTGTACTTAAGCCCCCATTTAAACACTATCTCTTCCATGAATTTGTCTTTGATCCCCTGAGGCTACAGTAATCCCTCACTCTTGTGGACTCCCACAGCTCATTATCAGTGCCTCTCGCATTTGCCAGGCTTCAGCGTGTGCACATTATCTAGGTGCCTGTGCCGTCTCCCACAGTTGGATGCCAGCCCCTGGGGCAGGGTAAGAGCCAAGTCGGCTTCAGTTCTGCACCAGGTGGTTCTCAGCAAAGAATAAAGTCAGTCTTACTTTAGAGGACAGAGGACAGGATTTCACAAGCTCGAGGAGACTCTCCTGTGGAAGATTCTAAGACAATGCAAAGTTCAAGGGAAGAACATCCTATCCCAGAAATGGCAATGAAATGAATCCTTTATTTTAACTTTAAATTTAGATTTTCACTATAATTACTAGCATTAATCCGGATGGTAGCTGCATGGTTGCTAATCACTGTCCTTACCATTCAAGAGAACAAGATTTCTTTAAAAATCTGCTTAAAAATCAAATTCGCTGCCCAGTGCAGTGGCTTGCACCTATAGTCCCAGCTACTCAGGGGCCTGAGGTGGGAGCATCACTTGAGCCCAGGAGTTTGAGGCTGCAGAGAGCTATGATAGTACCACGACACTCCAGCCTGGTCAGCAGAATGAGACCATGTCTCTAAAACAATAACGAAAATCAAATAATCTAATTTCTCCAATAAGTTAGGTAATAGTATTATTATCTTAATCTTTTCTCATATAAATATCTATTTCTATTGCTGATTTAAAGGAGCACATCTAGCTTTTAAAAATATCTTTATAGTCAATTTTCAGTTCAGCTTTGAAGATGAACTTTATTCTTGGCAAATGAGAATTTACCAAACTAGAAATTACCAACAATATCTTCTATTTGTAACTATTCTCCAAGAAGAAATTTGCTGTCAAAGCTAAATAAATACATCCCCTTTATCAAACACAAGTCAAAACTGTGGCACTAGTTTCATATTATTGAAGATCAAATGCTTTGTCTTTAGTGAAATCAGGCAGCCCTGAGCTTTAGGGAGGGCTAATTGGAGATTGGTTTCTTTGTTATTCTAAAAAAAACTACTGAGTTTGAATTGAAGAAGAAAATGAAAAGTCTAAAGACCAGCTGGAAAAGTTCAAAAGAGGTCTTTTCATCAAAACCTTAATGGCTTTGGTGTCAGGATTTGAGAACAGAGCATTTGGGAGTGTGGTTATCAGCTGTCAGACACCTGTTGTGTGGATTTATGACATGAGTTATGAAGTTTAATTTTTTTCCAATGAGATGCTGAGACTAGCTCCTCGTGCACCATAGATGACAGAATCTTTTTTAGAAAGGCAACAAATTTTGTTTAAGTAAAAATGTGTCCATTTTTGACATTATTTAGCTTCATCTATAATTTCACATTGAGTAAGCTGTAGCTTTTGTTAAAGTGTCAACGTTTATTATTTCAATTGATTGAGGTTTTAGAAGAGTTTATGTGATAGGTGACAAATTAGTAAATAAGGTATCTTCCTATTCTTTAAATAAAATACAGCGTTCAATTATGTGAGGTCACGGTTTTAGTAAAGGGATTTAAATAGGTTGCAGCTTGGTTTTTCAAATAAGTAAGTACCTAAGATTTGACAAATTCTGAAATCAAATCCGATTCACATGTGTAAGGTTCAGAAGAGTTAGGAAGTATTTAATTCCATTAAGAGTTAAGCTTTATATACTTCATATTTTCCAGTTAAATATGTTTTTCATTTATATTCTCTGGTTTAAAATCCCAGTTTCAGTGGGAATTCTAAATTTTCTATAATAGTTACCTTGGACCATCTCCCTGTCTTACAAAGCAAAGCTTCTTTATATTGTTTCTGACTTTTATTTTGAAATAAAATCTCAAGGTGGTGGTTGTACATATCAAATACTAGCAAATCATTCAGCTATGTGTCATTCAAGACCTCCGATTAACCAGTAACTTAAACTTCGTCCATTCAGAACATAGGCACAAAACTGAAAATCATTTTTACAGATATATAAGTACAGACAAAATTAGGTGTGTCTAAAACCATCCACAAAGGGAAAGGAAGGGTTAAACAGCCCTTTAGTCATCAGGAATGCCTGGAAGTGTCATTTAGAGAAACAGATTCCAATAATTCACATTTATGTGTTACATAAAATCTTTCAAGAAGCAAACAAACATTTTAGAAAGGGTGCCATTAAACTAATTATTTTTTTAAAAAATAAAAAGATTCAGTAATGAAAGAGATATGTTACCTTTACATAGGAAATTTATATTGCTCAATAAATGAAGGACCACTGAACTTTCAACCAAGACATTAGAGTTTCTGATTGACGTAATAGGTGTTTTTCTAATAACTATAATGAGCTCCATGACCTCATGAATCATGTGTTACAGTGGGAGCAAACAGAAAATGAACCAAAAAATAGTATATATGATATAAAATTTTAGAAAGTACTGTAGGGAAAAACGAATCAGAATGAAGGTGTAGAGAGTGCTGGGGTTTGCAGTGTGGGCTTGCTGTTTTATAAAATTGAAGAGAGAAGCCTATTCTTAAAATGTGCCATGTTTACAAGAGAATAGTATTTTCTGGACTATTTCAGGAAAAGGTTGAATCAATTCTTAAAATTAGCTAAGAATTGTTAAAATTTAGAGGAATAGGGATTCCCAGGAAGAGTAGGAAAACGAAGGCTGCCCTGTGCAGAAGACATCACACATACAAAACCAGCCACCGTTGTTCAGAAAATAGTTAAGAGGTTGGATGTGGCTGGATATTTCTCTTTAAGGGGAAGTGATGGAATGTGAAGCCATAGGTGTTAGAATGGATGAGGAAAGACTTGGTAGAGCAAGACAAGAAGTTTGGAATGAAACCTGGGCTTGCTGGGACCACATTTTACAGTGGATAGGAGTGTAGCATAAAATTGTTTTCATCTAATAATTTGTTTTGACATCAGAGCTATTTTATGTACTCATTTAATCAAGTACATGTTATTCTCTCTTTTCCATTACTTTCTAGATGATGTTCCAATTAATGGAACATACACAGTACTTTAAAAAAATATATTTTAAAAACAATAAGACTAAGTATTGGCAATAATGAAAGAATGGATACTCTCAATTATTGATGTAAATTAGTGCAATTTAGTACAACTTGTAAATTAATACAATTAAATATGAGAGGATACCCACCAAGGGGCACAACTATACAGAGTAATCAACAAGAGAACAGCTGCAGCATCACAAATTGATGAGAGGACTGGAGCAGCTGCAGCTGCTTCACAAGCAGGGGGATAGAGCAGTGATAAGGAGTGGAAAGCATCAGCCGAGAAAGAATAGGGGTCCTCATTTTAGGCAAGAGGACATGGGTGACGGGAAGAGTGAGGGTGGCAAATCCCAGGAGCTGCAAGAATCTTGGCTTACCTCCAGATGAGCAGATTAGAGTGCAAGGCGCACAATCAGAGTAGGTCAGGATGAACTGGAAATCTGCAAAGAAAAGTCCACTTGATATGGGCAAAAGCTGTAGGCAAGAGAGGCAAAGGCAAAATGAGCTCCGGTAGGTGTAAGGCAGACGAATGGTAGTGCAACAGCGGGCATGCAGGGTGGGCTGGTGCGTTCGTGGTGTGGCAGGGCAGAGTGAGCTTGCGTTTGCTGAATGCTACTATTGACCTCAGGGTACTGTGTGTGTGTGGCTTATCTGAGTTGATCTTTGAAGAAATCACAGGTGCTAATTAGCATCGCCCTCACTTGACACTCCAGAAAAGGAAACAGGTCTAGTGAAGTAACTTGCTTCGAGTCAGACAGCAGCTAGAAGTGACCCGGGTGTGCCTTGCACTCCAATTCTGAAGAGCCTCCCAGCCCACGGCCTCCCCCTCCAGAACAGCACTCAGGGTGCAGCCGATATTAGGTGTAATAAGTTTCATCAGGGCAAAATGTGGAATGAGTTTCCTTGTTAAACTGACACAAAATTTCTGCCCTCCGATCTATTTATATTTTGTAGTTGATAAATTAACTAAAAATAGGAAAATCCTTAATCCCATCATTTAAAACACCAGGCAGCTTCACCTGTGTCATGCCTCATTTTATGTAGCTGCATTCACGGCGTCAGTACCATTTTGTTGTTGTGTTTTTCAGTGTTTTCAGTGTTCCAACGAGAATTTCATATTTATTGTTTAGTGGTTGAATAACATGTTATTGATTTGATACACTATAAGATAGTTTTTAAGGTTTGGAGTTATTATAGAAAATAGTGCAATGAATAGTTCTTACAAATATATATTTTGCTTCTCTTAAAAATCCCACAGAAGGACTAACAAGACTGAATGATATAACCACCTTTATGCCCCTTTCACACATTGGCACATAGCTGTCCAAAAGGCTTGTGCTAATTTGCAAGTCAAACAACAGTAAACAAGAAAACACTTTCCCTACATAATCTCACTTGTACGGGGTATTCTCTTTAATCTTTAGTACACATCAAGTTAATAGCTGAAAGTTGCTGCGGATTTTATTTTTTAAAAGTTCGAGCAAAGACAAACGTATTTTCATGTCTTTTCTCACTCAACATTTTCCTTTGTGTAGATTTTTTTGTGGTCTATTAAAGTTTTGAGATTTTCCTGTCTCATTTCTTTTTATCTAGAGAAACTCTATGTGACTTGCAAAGACAAGAAACTAGAATGAAAATTGTGCCTCTAGCTGTGTTTGTTACTTGGGCATTTTTTTTTCACAGCCTCTTTCAGAAAGACTTAAAAGGCGTTACTGATGCCTTTGTTTGTAAACCTCACCTTACTCTGAAATAATTGGTGTAGATCAAAAGAAGTAGAGGGATGCGTGCAGGGTGATTAGCTGATAACCATTTTTCCTTTCATTTACCCAACATAGTCGCTTTCACATTAGAGCGATCACACGCGAGGTTTATTTTCTCCTGATAGGCAGCCAGCTCCATTTTGGTGGGAAGATGGGAGGGGAAAATCTTATCTTCAGAGTGGAATGGAAATCAATGAAAAGAGCTGTCTGTTTGCTCTAAGGAATGGAGTGGAATATAGTGGGGAAGGGAGGCGGACAAGGGATATTTGTTTTTCCTTAAGTGGTTATAATTAAAACCTTCCACCTAATTGCTCTGTGAACCAGAAAAAGGTATTTGCGAAGTTGTGTTTTTTTAAGAACATCACAAAGGAGCCTTGCAGCCCTCCGAATAGAAAACTTGCTCTCCAGCGGCACCTTGTGGGAAGTGAGTTATCCTGCAAGTGGGATATTTAGTTTTGGGATTAAACTAAATTGCCTCTACCCATTACCTACTTCCCCTTCTAAAACAGCAAAAAAAAAATTGTGAAGAATTATGTCAGCGATTGAATTTATGTGTAACAGTTCCTAGACTGTAAGCTGTACCTCCATGTACATATTCTAGAGTTGTGTATCAAACTGAGTAGCTGTATTGATTCTTAATGTTGCTTCATTAGTCTGTGGAATTTTTAAGAAAGCACTAATTTTCACTCATTCAATAACGCACTGACTTATGGCTTTACATTTTTATTTTCAAGGTGGAAACAAGTTAACCAACCAGCATTTTCGTTTGAATTGGGCATGGATCTCCCTCGAAAAGGAATATTACCTGATCAATGAGGACTCCAAATTTCTAGATGTCATTCTTAAACGCAGAGGTTACTTGGGAGAAACTTCTTTTATAAGTAAGTTTAATTTTTTATTTCTGTCTCAAAATTTTATTTTCTAACAAAGGTTTGTAATTCTTGTACAGTGATTAAAATATCAGTTTAGTTCACTGATCTAGTTTTAGAGCTGAGAGATTTAAAAGTTCTCTAACTGCTAAAGAAACAAGCAACAGGTTTGTGTCCAGGTACTTATCTCTGTAAGACTTTTATGTGAACCTATGATCTTTTTCTGTTATAAAAATTGGCAAGAACACTAATAAGTTATGAAATAAAAATAAATGTCACTAGATCTTAGAATGAGCTTAGACAAATCTGTAATTTACCCCTAAGATAAAAGTCTTCTGAAACATTAGTGTTGTGACCTTTCTTTGTAACTAACAGCAAATTGTTAAATACTAATAATTTTCTTCTGCTTTGCTTCATTTAAATAAAACTCAGAGTCAAAAGCAAACAGAAGAAACCTTTTGTCAACTCCAATTCGAGCTCATATTTGATTTTCATATACGTGTAAAATAAAGTTGGCCGTATATTGGTATTTTTAAGCAGCAATATCGTTGGCACAAAATATTTAATATGTTGATAAAAATGGCAGCATCTGGGAAACAATTATATGGTTTTGGTACCATGTATTCTACAGACATCTAGGCCAATAGAATTTGCATGGGGTAAAAAGGATTTCATTGAGTGAGATTACCAAGTAAGGTAGGAATCTAGGAAAATGTTAGCACAGTAAAAAGTTAGTAACCCTATGCTTGTCTCCAAATGATTATTTTGAAATTTTACCAGTCCATGAATTTCAAGAGCCTTAAACAGTAGACCTCTATGCACAGGTCTACACTGCTGCCACCCCAACAGCAGCCCCCGCACCCACACACCCGCTGTTCCTTTGCTGCATCCACAACCCCCTACCATTCTTTTTTATTTCCCCTGACATGTTTTGGTTCTGAATATTCATTACCCCTCACTTTTAAAATTCTTTTTTTTTTTTTTCCTTTTAACTTTAGAGGACTGGGGTTTCACAGGACACTTTCCCCGTCTTTGAGATTGCTCTGACTGCAGGGACGTTGGTCCCCCACACCCTCACCCACAGCCTCTGCTTCCATCTTCACTTTGCATGAGCCTCCACCTGGCTGTGCTTCACATGCTTTACATTTAGCCTCGGATATTCTGAGCGCTCTCACCGCGCTCTCTTTTAGGGACATTCTCTGTGCACACATGCACATCATGTCTGTCTTATCATCAGGGAGACGTTTGTCTTAACTCTGCTTTGGACTTGAACCTGTAGCAAATAAGTCGTAGGGAAAATGATAGCTAACAAACAGAGCACCTTACCAATTACTAAGAATAGGTTTATCTACTTTTTTTTTTTTTTAAGACAGAGTCTCGCTCTGTTGCCTAGGATGGAGTGCAGTGGCGCGATCTCAGCTCACTGCAACCTCTGCTGCCCAGGTTCAAGCGATTCTCCTGCCCCAGCCTCCTGAGTAGCTGGGATTACAGGCACCTGCCACTGTGCCCGGCTAATTTTTGTAGTTTTAGTGAAGATGGGGTTTCACCGTCTTGGCCAGGCTGGTCTTGAACTCCTGACCTCATGATCCACCTGCCTCTGCCTCCTAAAGTGCTGGGATTATAGGCGTGAGCCACCATGCCTGGCCAGGTTTATCTATTTTGTACCTGAGTTCCCATTCCTGGTAAGTTTATTTAATTTTTCACTCACAACCGGCCCATGGATAGCATTGGGAAAGTTAATAGTGGAAAAAGATTTTTAAATTTTTTTTTTTTGCATTTTTTTCCACTGCCTTTTTTTTCTTAAGCTGGATACTAAACTGTCAAGAACTCTTTTTGTTGTTTTTATTTTCATTGCACTATTATTTCCTATGAATATGGGGTTACCAGCAGTTCTATAAAGGCTCATAGGCTTTATTGGTTCACTTCACAAGGTTACTTAGTAACTTGGGGTGTTAGAAAGTTGGGAAGCCTTCTGTGTGTGGTCCACATCCTTCAGTCATTAAAGATGGTAACGGAATTCATGCTAGGACCTGGAATGAAAATCAGATTAAAATGAAGGGCAGCCTCATAGAAGTCCTACAATGAATAGGTTGCCTATAACTGTTCCATACAAACTCAACTTTTATTTATGGACCTTTAGAATGAGGTAGATTGCATTATAGCAAAAGATAGAACATCACTTGAGTACAACTAAGAAATCATGAATTACATGAAATTTGTAGATGTATTTTCTGAAAGATGATTATTCATTGTATAACTATTCTAACCACTAGTAAATTAAAGGTGTATTTATAGTCCACAGTAGTATTTGCCTTTCAAAGATCTTATTGCTACCAGTTTTTGAACATTTAATAAGGCAGGTCCTTCATATGCACATTAAGCACTTTATCTCTTTGTGCCTTACGTCAACCCTTTATTCCCTGCCTCAACAAATATTTTCTGAGTACTCATTACATAGCAGGGGCTTTTTTGGGTAGTAAACTAGGAAGAAACAATGATAGTTAATGTTTACTGAGTTATTTGCTGGGTCTACTTCCCAGTACCCTACCTAGGTCAATTCCATGAGAAGAGCACCATGAAGTGAGGAAATAGAGAGGCTGTGATATGTCCAAAGTTAGACAGCTAGTGAGGGGCAGAGCTAAGATTTGGCAAAAGGCCCGTGCTCTTAACCATTGCACCATAGTGCTTTGTAAATCCTCCACTGAGATAAGTTCATAACTTGTCTACCATCCCACAAGTGTTATATGGCACCTACCGCTGTTCCCGGCTAATTTTTGTAGTTTTAGTAAAGATGAGGTTTGACCATCTTGGCCAGGCTGGTCTTGAGCTCCTGACCTCATGATCCACCTGCCTGGCTGGGATGTAAAAATGGGACAGAATGGGATATAAAATCTATTCTCTCCTTCCACAAGTACCTTTTTAAACACCTTGTTATTTTTCTATATCAGAGGAAAAGATCCAGTTGCAGTTTCATTTAATAACAAATGTAAAAAATTATAGGTATTTTTAGCAGCAACAATTGGGATATGGTATTGCAATTGATTTGATATCAGATGGTATTGCAACTCATTTAATATTAAATGGCCTGACTGTCATGTAGGAAGGAGGACTAATTGGAACTAGCAGACATTCCTTGTATCATTCTTACTCATTTTTGTTTTTAACTGCCTTTTGAACCTCCAGAAAACATATATAGTGCGTTGCTGATGAAAGAAAACAAAATAGAAAAGTGAGCAGTAGCTATCAGAGGCAGACTAACCAACTTTTGCTGGTCATGCCACTGGGGATAGATGGGTCAGTGAGCAGCATGTGTTCTGGAACCTCAGAGAGAATGATTTCTTTCATCAGTATCTTGGCAGTGAATTGTAGTGGATCCAAGAGGTGTTGACAGCCAGTCTGTGTGCAGGAGGAACCAGAGAGCTATCAGGAAGTCTGCAGCATTCAACAAAATATGCAGCCCTGCAATTCCTGGTTCTGTGCCCCTTTTTCTCTTGCCATTAAATAAATCATGTTTTACCTGCTACTGAAAAGAAAAATATGATGCAACATTTTTGTCAATTTTTCTGAGAACTGTAAGACAGAAGTATTTTTAATAAAATGTTTGTTTTCAGCTTCATTTTAAGATTAAAATAACAGTCATTGATATATTTCTATAAATAAATAAATATTCAAATGACTCATATACAAGCACTATAAAGGCAAAGGATTTTGTCTAGTTTCTTCTCTGATACAGCCCCAGCACATAGAACACAGCCTGGCATGGAATAAGTACTCAATGAATATTTGCAGTTGAATGGATCTTATTTAGTCTAGTTTCATTTTTAGTTTAAAAACCAAAAGGAATTGTTCAAAAATATAATAATTTTTAATTAAATGCAAAATGTTCCAACATAACTTATTTTCAAGCTTTAAAAATCTAAGTCACAATACTTTATTTTTCTTTTCTGTATTTATGTATTTTTAATTTTTGAGACAAGGTCTCACTCAGGCTGGAGCACAGTGACAGGATTGCAACTCACAGCAGCCTTTACCTCCTAGGGCTCAGGTGATCCTCCCATCTCAGCCTCCCCAGTAGTGGGGACTATAGACATGTGTCACCACACCCAGCTAATTTTTGTCTGTTTTGTAGAGATGAGGGTTCACCATGTTTTCTAGGCTAGTCTCGAACTGTTGGGCTCAAGTGATCCACCTGCCTCCCCTCCCAAACTGCTGGGATGATAAGCCTGAGCCACCATGCCCAGCCTTATTTTTCCCTCTTTTGCATTTGTCTGTCCTGTCAATGTCTCTGAAAATGCCCAGGTTTAGAGAAATATATTTGAAAATTATTCTATTAACTTGACTCATTAAGAGGTTCTGATTCCGTATTTAAGGATATAGAAGTCCAGGTACTATTGCCATTTTTATGTTTTTCTATGACATTGAATGTTTTCACTGCTTTTGGATAATGTACCCTATGGTTTGAGAATCTGGCATGGTAATAGTGAAGATCATCTTGCGATATACTTAGAGACCCAGAGATTCTTCAACCTTCCCAGCTAACTGAAATTGACCTTGAATGAACATCCAGAGTAAGCCAAACATACTGCTTATAATAACCATATATATTTAGCTCTCCAATTCTGTTTACATGATTTCATGGAATTCTAGGGTGTTCCACAGAGGAAAATCTGGCAGTGGCCATGTTGAGAATACCGAATTACATTTTTTAATGGATCCTAGTTCCATTAAATGTTTAGAGAATACCGTCACTTTTTATTATTCCACTTAGCCATTTATGACTTAGATGGTGAGTCAAAGAATTCTTTCATGGAATAGTTTCTTATTGGCTTATATTTTATAGTTAGAGAATGTTTCTTAATGTTTTTTATGTAATATGCAGCAACACATGCAAAAGTAAATGTAAAGAGTTTTAAGACTGTATGAACTTGTAGGAGTAAGGATATTGTACAATGTGAATATAAAATATATTCTTGTTTGACAAGAAGTTCTAATCCAAATGTAGCTCAAAGCATATGTAGCAAAACCATAATGGAGTCAAATGCAGAACAGAATCATAAACTACTCAACACCTGCATTATCAAAGCCATACCCAGTTTTCCATTTTATGAGATCAAAACAGGATCAACTTTGCTCTTCAGGATAAAATGACATCTAAAAAGTTAATAAGGAAAACCTTAATAATTCAAGTGAAAATGAAAATAAGAAAATGGTATGTTTCTGTGCAGGTATTGCCACAAGAGATGGGACTGCAGAAAAAGACAAAGACTTCAAGGGCAAAGCACAGAAACAAGTGCAGTTTAACCCGGGCCAGACCAGGGCCACGTGGCGAGTGCGGATCCTGAGTGACGGGGAGCATGAGCAGTCTGAAACCTTTCAGGTGGTCCTCTCGGAGCCCGTGCTGGCTGCCCTGGAATTCCCCACAGTGGCCACTGTTGAGATAATTGACCCAGGAGATGGTAAGAGCCATTGTTAATTGGTTTATGTTTTTGCTGTTGGGCTGCTATGACAAAATACCTTATAGGGGTATACCTTATAGTTTTAAATTCAGTGTTTGAAATTTCCATAGAGAGAATCTTCGAGATTAATGATTTACTATTCTCAGATATGCTGGCAGGAAGATAGAAACTGAAAAGTAATGAAAGAATGCTTTATATCTCAAATATGTATAATATGAAATTATTTATATATTTATATATAAATTACATTAATAGATTTTATGTATATATAACAATATATTTATATATAAATTATATTAATAGATTTTATGTATATATAACGATATATTTATATATATTTGCCAGCTAGTAAAATTTCCATATTACCAGAAAAATTTTAATGCATATATAAATTATTTACCTATTTATATATGATTATATGTATAATACGATTATATAAAATCGTATATAATCAATTTAATAATCATATATAATCGTATATGATATATACATAAAATATATAAAATTGTATATAATCGTATATAAATATATAATATTTACATATTTATATACGATTTATATGTATAATCGTATATAAATATGTAAATAATTTATATATGCATTAAAAATTTTCTGGTTTATATATATGTGTGTGTGTGTGTGTGTGTGTGTGTGTGCGTGTGCGCATGTGTGTATATATAATTGTTTGTAAAGACAGCATCTTGCTATGTTGCCCAGGCTGGCCTTAAACTTCTGGCCTCAAGCTATCCTCCCAACTCAGCCTCTCAAAGTGCTGAGATTATAGTTATGAGCCACTGTGCCCAGCCAGGGATGCTATATTTTTCCAAGTAAATGAATTATTCATGGAATTACCAACATGTTATTTCTGTTATTATAATTCTATCATTTAATATTGCTCATGTCATTTTTCTTGGATTAATTCATCACTTTTTGGAGTCCTTTAAATGTCTTAACATATCTTTTAAACAAATGGTTTGAGAATGAGATCACTTTTGAATTAATGTGGTTCCCATATTACTTTTAATTATTAAAATTTCCTTTATATATTTACCAGCCTAAAATTTCTATTTGGCCATATGTGTCTACATTTGCTGCATAATACCCACCCCACCTACCCCCATTCTGTAGTGAGCACAGTGTTTTGAATCATTGCTGTTAATTTCCATCAGATTACATTTTCTTGTCAATGCACACCTTGGCTGATGCTGGTAAAAGTGAACCTTATGCTTTTGTGCGTAATTTGACCTTTTTCCTCCCCGTCATACTTCTACAGTCCTAGCTTGTCTTGATCTAGTCAGAAAATTTAAAAAAAGAAAATGAAAAAAAGCTTGAATGGCTTTTTGAGGGCTGGCATTTATACAAACCTTGTAGAAAAGTCTAAAGCTGAGATCCTGTCAAAAGCCAAACATGTCTTTCTTTTAAATTGCCAGCCTACTTTATTTTGTCAATCAGAAGATTCTTAAATGGTTTGCAAAGATACAATCTACAGAGTACGTGAAATGGAGACCTGTGTGGAAATTCCTGTGTTAAAAGACTAAGCATAATTAGATAAAGTGAAAAAGAAAACCAGAGCTCTGACATCATTTGTTTAACTAACAACTCTGCCTTTCGTTAAAGATGAAGTTCAGTTATGTTTATAATTTTCATTAAAGAACAGTTAGCATTTAATTACATTTGATTTCATCTGCATTATCCAGGGATAAATAATTAAACTTTCTTTGGGTCCTGAGCTTTGGATATATGTTTGAAAAATAAAGCTTTTCTCTTTTAAACAAGCCCAGAACAGCTTTAATACATGTAAACTGATCCATTAGTTAAAGCTGGAAGCCATTTTTTCATATTTTGTTTGCCAACTAGTACAATTGCCATATTACCTGAAGAAATAAGACACTTGAATTCATTTCTGCCTTCCGATTTATAAGCTCAGAGTGACATGCTGTACCCATGATATATCTAAGCAGTAGGATATTAAAAACAAAACAAAATACATATACACACCCCATGTACACAGCCCCCCACTTATATAATCCTTTCTTAACATAGGCTATACCAAATAAAACTTTGTCGTAATTTCATTTCATGTATTGATCATCTAAGTTGTTTCAGAATTTTATAGATAAAGTTCAGCCGTGTTTATTTGAAGTCATGATGATCCTTGGATAACTGACAAATCTTCCATAATGCCTGGTATGCTCCGTGCCTTGTTGAAGACCGTTGGTCTTGAAACTGTTACACCTGGAATTGATTCCTAAATCTGTTTCTAGTTGTATGACCTAAAATAAAGTAGCTTTTAATAAGATTTAGTTTCCTAATGCACAAAATAAGAAAAATTAATAATTAGCATGTTATAGCATTCCTGTGGAAGTTCTATAAAACATAAAGCAGAATGCATATATTCTTTTTTTTTTTTTTTGAGACGGAGTTTTGCTCTCCTTACCCAGGCTGGAGTGCAATGGCGCGATCTCGGCTCACTGCAACCTCCGCCTCCCGGGTTCAGGCAATTCTCCTGCCTCAGCCTCCTGAGTAGCTGGGATTACAGGCACGAACCACCGTGCCCAGCTAATTTTTCGTATTTTTAGTAGAGACGGGGTTTCACCATGTTGACCAGGATGGTCTCGATCCCTTGACCTCGTGATCCACCCGCCTCGGCCTCCCAAAGTGCTGGGATTACAGGCTTGAGCCACCGTGCCCGGCCAGAATGCATATATTCTTATTTCCAATATCGTAAATCTAATGTTAGATTTCATTTTAAGAAATTGAGTAATTCTTTTTTTTCCTAACAAAGGATCACTTTCCCCACCATTTAGAAACTTTGTTTCCTTTTGGGCTCTCTCTCCAGCTCTTTGCCTATCAATTCACCTGCCCTAGGAACCATTATGCCTACAAGCTCTCCCTCTGCATATTCATTCTAGGATGTGTTTTGAGGTTTTGTTTTCGTGCATTAAAAATTTATCCAGCTCCTACTTGTGCTGGGTACAGCACTGTCTGTATATTGGGAATGCAAAGATAATAGGATAGAATCTCTGCTGTCAAAGACCACAGGGGATGGGAAAGAGAGGCTTTAACTGACCACAGGAGAATATGATATGATAAAACAAGGTATGAACAGTATCGTGAAATTCGGGAGAGGGAATAACCCATTCGACTCTGCTTTATTTTAGGCTGGGAACTAGTTTTACTTATTAGCAAGTTTATTTAAACACAAGTCTATGCTTTTCTCAATATTTATAATGGCACTGACTGAAAGTCACTGAGCGGTTACTACACAGCAGCGTGTTTGGCACATTATGTATGTTCTCTCCTTCAGCCCCTTTTACCGCATGACCCTGTAGACACCTGAACCACTTTAGGCATTTTACTTGATATTTACGGGAGGCTTTCAGTTTTATATTTGGCAAGTTTTAGAACATTAGTTCCAAATTTGTGTGACAAAATATAACTTTTTAACACACATACAAACATACACACACAAACACATGTATATGTACTGGCTTCTCACATTTTGTAATTGTGCTCTTATAATGCCGTCTATCCGTATATTTTCTGGATGAGGAATCTGAGAAACAGAGCATTGAAAACTTATCTCATTTAAATCTTATGTGTATAATTCTGTGATTTATATATCAATTTACAAACATCTCTGAGGCTCAAGGATTTTACTTTCCCAAAGTCAGCAAGCCAATAAGTGCCAGAGGCAGGATTTAAAATATATATGTGTGTGTATTATACATATCTCATGTAATAAAACTAAACAATATGTTTTCAAATATATATATTGTTCCCCCTCTAGAGCTCTTGTTTCCCCTAAGTTATGGTCTTCTATCATTTTACGTGCTTAGAAAAGAAGTCATATCCCAAATCATATTTAATCAGCGTGCTTATCACTGTGACATTGTTTTATTTATCTTGTATATGAAAGCAGCAAAGTAATTTCTTCCCTTCTTATGCTCTTCTCTTTTCTCCTTCTATTATGTATTAAGTCTCAAATTTGTTATATAGGTGAATAAAACTAGGCATTCTAAGAAAATAGTCAAGACCAATTCAGCCCCTGCATCATGTGTCTGTGTACTCAGCAAATGCTTATTAAACATCTACTCTATGCCAGGAATGCTGCGAGGATCTAGGTAGCGGAGAAGAAAGCATCCTAACCCTTTAAGTTAATTATATAATTAGGTGATCTCATTCCCCTAGATTGTTACAATTAACAATATAGAATGCTGTGTGCTCTGTTAAAGCAACCAGAGCCCACAGAAGGAGTATCTGTGGAGTATCCAGTCTTGAGAGAGATGGAAATGCTTCTAGAATTGAGATTCTTAACCTCCATGCATAGTTCCCTGTCAGAAATTACACAATCTATCCTCGCTTTTTAACGTGTATAGATGTTAGTTAATGTTAAACATTTCCATTTCTGTTAAGGGAAAATATACAAGAGCTAAAATGTATTATTTTATATAAAGATCCCACTTTTGTTTACTTTGTAATTTCTAGCCAGACTAAATGGAGTTTTACGTACATTTATCAGGAGAAAACAACCTCAAATATAGAGGTGTTTGAGTACAGATACTTAGCACAGGTATCTAAAGCCTGTAATAGTTTATGTAATTATTTAGTTTGTACACTTGAAATGTCTGCCAACTTCTGTTAGAAACTGAGTCGTTCTGATATTTACACGATACCAACATATGGCCAGGAATGAGTAGATTAAATATTTGATATCTGTAATCATTTCTGGCGGGGCCATGGCAGGTTGATGCTACATAATATTTAATAGCAAATAAACACATTTCAAAGGAATGTAAGCCTTAACATTAAAGTTAAAAACCTAATATTAATGGATACAAAGAAAAGACAAAAATGTGTATTCTGAGTGAACCAAACACATTTCATATGATAGAATTCAGATGACATAGGCTGACTACAATATGAAACCCAAACATTAATTCTTATTTTTGAAATTGTCAACATTGTCAATATTGACATAAGTAGGTCACTGGCTAGTTGATATTTTGAGGTGAATGTGCCAAAATTCGAGGTCCAGAATTAATGAGACCATAGTATACTGCAGATGATGACAGAGAAACGATAAAGCAGGCATGTGAGAGCTTCAACTTTAGTGGCAGTCAAACGTTTTTTAAAAAGAAACTATCAGTGTGAAGCATGAGTCATCATCTTAAGGCAAACAAAAAATTTCGAACACTTGTTAAAATTATAGCATATCGTTTCTTACACTGAGTAGTGGATGTGAAGAAAAAATAGTGCAAAATAAAACTTGAGTCATGAAAAACATTCTGAAAGTTTCTACATTTACAAAATAAAAACATTTAATGATTCAAACAAAGATTATCAAGATTCACTTTATTTATTTATTTAGAAACAAAGTCTCACTTTGTCACCCTAGCTGTAGTGCAGTGGCACAATCTTGGCTCACTGCAGCCTCTGCCTCCCCAGTTCAAGCGATTCTCCTTCCTCAGCCTCCTAAATAGCTGAGATTACAGGCGTGCACCACCACACCTGGCTAATTTTTGTATTGTTAGTAGGGACGGGGTTTCACCATGTTCGCCAGGCTGGTCTCAAACTCCTGACCTCAAGTGATCCACCCGTCTCAGACTCCCAGATTGCTGGGATTATAGGCATGAACCACCATGCTCTGCCCCAAAGATTCACTTTAATCAACAAGTTTGTATAGTACCGAAGGATAACTTTTGGACCTCATGAAATCTTGATGTGAGCTTGTAGCACTTATTATCATCTGATTTGAGTATGTTTACATTACTTTGATTTATTTCTTTTTCAAGCTCCTGTAAAAATTAGTCTATGTCCATCTTAGAGTAAAACAGACAAACCACAGAAATGTAAGAAAGCTGTCCAAGTTCAAATATATCAGTGACAGACCCTGCTCTATTCAATAATACCACTTGCTGGCCAGTCTGAGGGCACCATAGTGGCCTGAAAATGTACTGGAATCTGGAATATCTTCTGAGTTGTTTTTGAACCTGCCAGATTTCTTAAAGACAAGGAACAATCAGTGCCTTCATCCATACACTGCATTTTCTTTTCTTTCCTTGTTGTTTTATAGCAGATTTTCAGAAGATATTTTGTTCTATCATTATTTGGCAGAGTCTGATTATTTTTTATCCTTTGTAGGATATAATTGAGAGAAGGGACAAAATGTACGTTCTCTTTTGAATGAAGATACAACTACTTTGTATCTGAGAACAAAAGTCAATTTTGCCTATGTTGTAGCACAGGCAAAACCTAAAAATAAAAACTGCAGTTACAGATTGCAGTATGCGTTACAATATAGTCACATGGACTAATAACGAATGCATTCACTTTATTCTTTCTTTCAAAATAAAGGGGTAATTAAATCAATCTGGGAGCATAAAAGTAACACATGTTCATTGTCAAAAACAAATACAAGATGTTAATAATCGTGGAAAATGAGAGGGGGTGAAGGAATATATGGTAACTGTGTGTACTTTCCATTCATTTGTCTCTAAATCTAAAACTGCTAAAAATAAAAAAAAACCAGAGGTCTACTCTTTTAATTTTCTTTCTTTCTTTCTTTCTTTCTTTTTTTTCTTTTTTTTTGAAATGGAGTCTTGCTTTGTCACCAGGTTGGAATGCAGTGGTGTGATATCTCGGCTCACTGCAGCCTCCTCCTCCCCTGTTCAAGCGATTCTCCTGCCTCAGCCTTCCGAGTATCTGGGACTACAGGCACCCACCACCATGCTAATTTTTGTATTTTTAGTAGAGATGAGGTTTCACCAGATTGGCCAGAATGGTCTCGATCTCCTGACCTCAGGATGAGCCTGCCTGAGCCTCCCAAAGTGCTGGGATTACAGGTGTGCATTTGCAACCTTAACACTTGGGAATAACCATTGTTAACATTTGAAAGGTCGTTTTTTTTCCCCGTGAGAGTTGACTATTCTATACTTTAGCCCTTACTTTGTCTCTTAGTGAACACCCTCACAAAGAGCTGCAGTTCCAGTCCAGTGTGTTAATGGGATTTGACCTGCGTACTTTTATATCATGATATACATGTATTATATTCCATATACATACTAATATATTATATACATTGTATATTTTTTATACCTGTGAAGATTCATTAATGTGCTTATTATACATATATTATAAAATTATACACAATACTTTTATAATTGTGTATGTATACAATCATATATATACAATTTCTATGAAAATACTGGATCTTAAAAGGAATTCTCAAAATGCTTGTTTCTAACTTATTTTTCTGCTTCTACTACAATGGCCCTCTCCCTGCCTTAGCAGAGCTTCACATTGCTCATTCATTATCTCAATTTAGCCTTTCATTTTTCTCTGCTGTAAGTGATGCTCCCACTCCTGGCTACCCTGAGCAGTCTTGTCTTAGGCAGTAGAGTGCAGTGGTTATGAGCCTAGACGGGTTCTGACACGGAGGTTCTGAGTTGAAATCCCAGCATCACCACCTGCCAACCTACCTTTCAGCTTCTCACTCAACATCCATGTACCTCAGAGGTAAAGTGAGTTGTAATAATTCTTATCTCAAAGGTTGATGCAAGGGTAAAACTAGCCAATCAGGTGGAATGTTTAGAATAGGGCTTAGCAAAAAATAATGACTACTCCATGCCTATTAGCTAATAATTTTTAAGGATAATATACAAATGCCACTTTAAGGAATTTTGCACTTGAAGAGCTGTGCTTACTTGAAGCAGTCTGCATAGACACTTCTATTGTATTTATAATGTGAAGTTGAAAAGGAATGTTACCTGAAAAGTCTATCGGGGAGGTTTTCTTTGTCTCTCTGATACCCTTTTCCAGTTTCTCCCACAGCCTACATATTTCTGTTAAAGTTAGGTCAACAGAAGACCTAAACTTGATACTGGGCCTATTTATTCTCTGTCAGATCAACTGTAGGAGTGAATTCCACTGCGAAGGGCACAGCCCGGACACTTGGTTTTCTTTGTTGTTGCTAATTCAAACTTACTGGCACTGGCAAGAGGTCCTGGCTTGCTTAATCAAACCTTCAAGGGTCATAAGGTATAGGAAGAACCAAACACCAAAACTCAAGTATTCGAGCTTTAAATCTTAAAAAAGCTTATTAAATTAAAATCCCATACATGGACCACTTCTAAATAACTTATTTGAAAAGAAAAACCTGGCCAGTGTGGATCAGCAGCAGAGAATGGGTATTATGAATAATCAACCCTATCTTAGTCAGCTCAGGCTGCTATAACCAAGTGTCACAGCCTGGGGTAGCTTAAACAACAGACATTTCTTTCTCACAGTTCTGGAAGCTGGAGAATCCAATGCCAAGGTGCCAGTAGATTTGGTTCTTGGTGAGGGGCCTCTTTCTGGCTTGGAAATGGCTGCCTTCTCTCTGCATCTTCCATTTCCTTGATGCATGCTCATGGAAAGGAAAATATCTCATCCTCCTCTTCTTATAAGGACACTAATCCCATCCTGAGGGACCCACCCTCATGACCTCACTAAAGTACCTCCCAAAGGTTGTATCTCCTAATACTACTACCTTGGGCATTAGGGCTACAATATATAATGCAGGACAAACACAAACATTCAGCCCATAACAAACCCTAAAGGATGAGAATAGATGGAAACATAGAGGGAAACAACATACACTGGGTCTTTCTGGGGGTAGAGGGTGGGAGGAGGAAGACGATCATGAAAAGTAGGTACTACACTTGGCTTAACACCTGGGTGATTAAATAATCTGTGCAGCAAACCACCATGGCACACATTTATTTATGTAACAAACCTGCACGTGTACCCCTGAACTTAAAAATAACTTAACAAAAACCCTAATAAATCAAACTTTCTGTAATAGTTCGTACTAATGCCATGGAGTCCATGACCTGAAGACTGCCAAAATCTAGGCGATACTATAGCACATTTTCATAGTTAATGAAAAGAAACTCGCTGAAACTAATTGAATATTTGACTTGAATTTTCAGTGATACTTGCTGTGTTATTTGTACTCAAGTCATGATAATTCCTATGTTGAAATTTTATATTTGGTAAAAACCTTACTTCATAATAGTAGGTGTAATTCTTGCTCTTACTAAAACTCATCTTAAAAATAAACCGACATTCTCAGCAAACTAACACAGGAACAGAAAACCAAACACCATGTTTTCACTCATAAGTGGAAATTGGACAGTGAGAATACCTGGACACAGAGAGGGGAACAACACATACCAGGGTCTGAAGATGGGGGGCAAGGAGAGGGAGAGCATTAGGACAAATGCATGTGGAGCACTTTGGGAGGCCAAGGTAGGTGGATCACCTGAGATCAGGAATTTGAGACCAGCCTGGCCAACATGGTGAAACCTGTCTCTACTGAAAATACAAAAATCAGCCAGGTGTAGTGGCACACACCTATAATCTCAGCTACTCAAGAGGCTGAGGCAGGAGAATCATTTAAACCTGAAAGGTGGAGGTAGCAGTGAGCCGAGATCATGCCATTGCACTCTAGCCTGGGAGACAGAGTGAGACTCTGTCTCAAAAAAAAAACCACAACCACCATGGCACCTGTATACCTATGTAACAAGCCTACACGTTCTGCACTTGCATCCCAGAACTTAAAGTAAATTTATGTATATATATATATATATATATATTTTAAACCAACAAGTGCTCACTTGGGCAGGTCATATACTGACATTGGAGTTAGCACGGCCCCTGTGCAAGGATGTAAAGCCAATCTGTAAGCGTTTCATATTTTCGCTGTGAGTCATGGTAAGGACCTCCCTAGACACCAAGATTGCTGATACATGAGTAAGAAAACAAAAAGTAAAAACCAGCAAAGACGTTTTTCTCCATGTCACTTATTTCCATTTAAAGCAAAACTTCTTGGAGTAAATGCTTACAGGCTCTTTACTTCAACTCCTGGACCTAGTGTCTCTTTAGCCTACAGCAGCCACAACTTATGTTCTTAAAGAATGTCAGATTATGGCACCCTTCCTCCCATGTCCAAAGACTTCCCATGGTTTCATATCGAAAGACTGAATATGTAAACAGCCTGTAGCCAGACCACACATTAAATACAGCTCTGCAGCACAGACTACAGCAACCAGAAAGCCAAAGACAACCTCTTTGGCAATCAGCCCCCAGTGGTCAGGATCTGACGCTGGCTTTCCTAATTTTTGTCTCCACTTGAAATTTTGGAACAACCAGACAGAACCAAATGTGCACCTCTAACCATAGGATACCCCACAGGATACTTCACTTCTAGTGAACCCGCTAGAGCTTTCTCATGTCAGCAGCCTCCATTCAGGGCACTCCTGAAGCCTTCCCTTTTTTCCACTATTAGGCATTCCCACATCTCTGCCTGCTTTTGAGTCTTTATCAAAAGTGACAGTGGCTGACTCCATTGCTATAGCAAGCTATGAATAAACAACGTATGCTTGTTCTCATCCCAGCTGATCTTTGTTTATTTCCATATCTTAACAATGAGTAAAAACCAAAGTCCTTCTAATAGTCCCGACGGGCTCGTGTGATCTTCTCACCACCCACCCCTTCACTACCTCTCTATCCTCAGGTCTTATGCTCACCTCCTTGCCCAGTTTGCTGCAAGCACAGTGGCCTCCTGGCTGATCATTGTAAAGACTTGGTACAACCTGGCCCGAGGCCTTTTTCACTTGTCCATCCATTAACTGGAATTCTCTTAAGTTATTCATATAGGACGTTTTATTACTACCTTCCAGTCTCAGCTCAAATGTGGTTCTAATTCTACAGAGACATTTGTTGCAATGTTCCTGTGTGTCATTGACCCCACCACTCATACTGTGTCCAGCCACAGCCCTCACTGTCACCTCAGCACATTTTATTTTCTTCATGTAACTTGTTGCCCCCTAATATGGTACCTATTTTCTTGTATACGTATTTTCTTCCTCCTCCCCACCTCTCAACTGTAATTAAAAACCCCATGAGGAAAAGGATTTTGTTACTTCCGTGTCCCCTGCACAGTGTTTGGCAAGTTGATGTCACCCAACCAATATTTGATAAATAGTTACAAAATTTTATATTCACAGATTTCTTAAAATGAGGACATTTAAAAAATTAGTATGCCAGTCGCAACCCCAGGAGAAAACAAATGGCACACCCAAAATGAGTAATTTAGAAAGAATTGAATTACATGACTGTTTTAGAAAGGAGAGGGCAAAGACCCGTTAACACCTGGGCATGGTAAAGTGCTTTAAGGCTAATAAGAGCAGCCTCATCACTACCTCTAGGCACAGGACAGGAGAGGCTAGCTGCGCCAGAGCGTAGAGGTTAGAGAGCCAGTCCCTCTAACCTTTTGTGGAGGGTGTGCAGCCAGCTCTGGAAACCCTGAGGGAAACCAAGGGAATAAACGCCTGGCCCACTCTGCTCTTGCCCTCCAAGGTCCTTCCTGTTTTCCCCATTGGCTGACCCAACCAGGAGCGAGAGTGTAAGGGAAACATTAGACGTGGTTCCCATTTACCAGCTCCCGGGGCACAGCACAGGGTGGAGCAGGGTGGAGCATGGACCTCCAAGGCTATATCCACTGTTCCAACAGTCTTCTATAATTATTGAAAATCATAAGGTTAACTTTTAAAAATAGTCATGAAGTGTTTTCTGTGTGGTGTGAGAGTCTCACTGAAATAGACTCCCAGTCAAATACCAGAGTATCTGTTTAGGGTTTACATAGTCAAACCATTGTACCAAATGGTTTTTATCATTTTACACAATAACTGCATTTTTTTAACAGTTTAATTACCCCATTTTTATCATTTAGCATGCTTTTTTACTATGTTAAAAAGAATCATTGGTAATATATATGTTATTCTGCCAGGGTGAAAGGGAAGCACGGAAATATTTTTTATAGCTGATAAATAGATTTATCAATTCTAAGGAACAGCTGTTTTTTAAAATGTTGAATGAGCAATGTATTATTGTAATTTTAATCATGAATTGTCCAAAAGGAACACACTTTGGATGAAAAAAACAACAGAACAGACATTTCAAGATCCGCGTTCTAAATCTGACGTGGCCAGCCATTGACAAATGAGTTCAACTGCACAAGCTTGAGTTTCTTCATCTGTAAAGTGGGAGGTGGGACAAGGTGACTTTTGAGGCCATTTCCACCTCTCAAATTGTACTCCATTGGAAGGTGTTAATGTTGCCAAGAGAACAAAGTTAGATTTATAAAAAACTGTGTCAGCAAGACTTACTAATTTAGAAGAAGGCAATTACTAGAGATAAAAGCCATGTTGGGTTTTGTTTTTAGATTTCACTGGCCAGGTGCCTAAACACTTTATACCCAATTATTTTCCCCTCTCCTTCTTCCTTTTCCTCCCACTATGTTGTTCTAAAGAATATTCAAAGGGAAAAATATCAATCATTAGAGAAATTTTGATTGTGTATGATTATTTCAGTGGTAAGAAGCTCAAACGAAAATAATAGTATCTGCAATTGTGTTTTCTCTTTAGAATCAACCGTATTTATTCCCCAGTCCAAATACTCCATTGAAGAAGATGTTGGTGAGCTGTTCATTCCCATCAGGAGGAGCGGGGATGTGAGCCAGGAGTTAATGGTGGTCTGTTATACCCAACAAGGTAGCTCAATTTGCCAAAAACCTAAGATAAGTCCCGAAAGATATAAATGAGCCTTTTTAACATGTGGGAGCCATAACATTTTGCCATAAAGGGTATACTTTATTAATTTTCCATAAATACAAAAAAGGATTCATTTAGAAGTCTTTCTTCAGGATTTCACCTTTGAGGAGTCCTCTTTCTCATTTCACTTGGTCACTTACTGCAATACTCAAGGCTTTTTGGATTGCAAGGAACTACAGCCCACCCAAACCTGCTCAAGTAGAAATGCATTACTGTTTTTTTTTGTTTTTTTTTAAAAAAAAAGAGGCAAAGGGATGCATATCCAAGGAAAAGGAACTAATTTAAAACCAGTTTGAAATTCATTTCAAAGAAATATCCAAATGTTTGCTTTGCTCACGAGCAGGCATCCTATGGAAGGTGATTTTATGTAATGTAAAATTAAAATTAATACATAATATTCACTAGTATGCTAGACCCTTTTCTAGGAAATAAGTAGATTTTCTAAAAATGCAAAAGCAAAAGTCATATATGCTGATATCATAGTAGACATTTGCTAAAATTTTCATTCATGGATATATGATTTGAGAGGCAATACAGAAGAGTGATTAAAAGCCAGCTTCAGGACCAGCCTTGAACTCTGGGTCCCAGAGCAAGTGGTTCAACTTCTCAAAACCTCGGTTTCCAAATGTGTAAAGCCCAGTAGAGTTGTTGAGAGGGTTAAGGAGGCAAGTATGTGAAGCACTTGACACTTTGCCCCTACATGGTAAGCTTTTGAATAGTAGGGGCTATTAATTTGTAACATTGTGTTGATCTAAAGTTCATTGACAGAAAAGACAGGAGAGAGCACTGGAAATGTAATATTCCTTACAGGTGTATAGGTTTAAGGTCATTCTCAAGTTGGCTCATGATACTAGAGGAGTATGGAGTTGCTATTGCAATTCTAGGGGTGTTCATGTCTACTAACTGCCCATTAAAATGCTGTGTATGAAAATAATTGTGTCTGGAAATATCTTTGTCTTATGTTCTACATAAAAATCTTTTGAATCCTTTCTGCTTCCAGGAACAGCAACTGGAACTGTGCCAACTTCCGTGTTATCTTACTCCGATTACATATCCAGGCCTGAGGACCACACCAGTGTTGTCCGCTTTGACAAAGATGAACGGGAGAAACTGTGTCGGATAGTCGTAATTGACGACTCCTTGTATGAGGAGGAGGAAACCTTCCATGTCCTTCTGAGCATGCCCATGGGAGGGAGAATCGGATCAGAGTTCGCAGGGGCTCAGGTTACAATCCTTCCTGACAAAGACGATGGTGAGTACCAATTTACCTGAAAATTCTTCTTACTTGGAAGGTCAACATCAGGAACAACTTTCTAGATAGAAAAAATGAGAGTCTAAAACAGTGATAATATTTATTTTATGTTTGCCTTTTTCATATGATTAGGTTTCAAAGTTGGCTGCATCTGTCAGTTTTTCTCCTTTGATTTAATGCTTTTAAAGGGCAAAAGTCACAACTACGTGTGTTTTTCCCCTGTGCAGTTTCTTTCACCATGCCATTTACCGTTAGGTGATTAAACTTTTAGCAGTTTCTTTCACCATGCCATTTGCCATTAGGTGATTAAACTTTTAACATTTCATGGTAAAGAATTGAAATCTAATTTATTTCCTTCTTAGTTTTTTTTTTTGTTTTGCTTTTAAAAGCTTATGTTTTGTAACCTTAATCTCAGTGTTTGAAGCTTTTTCAGATAAACCTGTCAGACAAGACTGTTAAATGAATAACTAGTAAATATACAGAAAACTAAGTCCAACAGGCCACTCTCTGTCCCAAGATAGGAGGGAGGGAATATCCTAGATCATTCTTCCCCAGAGAAACTAAATTGCCATGAAGTAGAAATAGAGAAGGGAGCAAAAGGATCTTAATCTTCCCAGTTCAAGAAACAGTTTGTACTTTTTTGTGTAGATAGAGAGAGCAAAAGAAAGATTGTGAATACCCTTCTAAGTAAAGCAGAAAGCAGTAAACTGGGAGATGGGACTCCCTAACACTGGGCTAGTTTTCTTTCCTCCTTGAAATTTTCCTACTGATAGATAAAAGAGGAAGAAACTGGAGGGATGAGTCTTTCAGTTTGGAAAGAAGCTGGAGGCCAGTCAAAAGACCAACTCAGGAAGTTGAAAATAATCTACCAGGAAAGGTCTTTGATAGTTACATGACAAAGGCTGTGAGAAGTGAAGGTGGTGATGTGTTTTATGAGCATATACCGTGCCAGGCACGGTGCTGGCTCCCCTGTACGTTCTTTAAAAAAAAAAAAAAATCTTTGCGGTTTATTGGATCTTCGTATTTCTTTGAATTGTCTATATACAAATTGATTTTCTTACCGATTTATAGTAGCTGTGAGAATAATAAATATTATACCTTTTACTGTACATTGTTAAAACTTCTAGTTTCTGCCATTTGTTTTTGGTTCATTTTATTTTGTTTCTTAAATTGACAAATAATTATGCATAGTCATGGGGTACATAATGACGTTTAGACACATATAAAATATACTGATCAGATCAGTGTAATTAGCATGTCCATTATGTCAAACATGTATCATTTCTTTGTGTTGGGAACTTCCAATATCCTTCCAGCTAGTTGAAAATACGTAACGTATTATCATTAACTAGAGTCCTCCTACAGTGGCATAGAACACCAGAACTTACTCTTCTTATCTAGCTATAATTTTGTGTCCTTTAATCACTCCCCTTACCCTCCATTTCTCCTCCCTTCCCAACTTCTGGTAACTTTGTATATCATTGTGCTTTACCATCCCAGCAATTCTGTAAAATATATAACAACATCTGCTTTTTACTGAAAATGTTTGAAAACACTAAAAATTAGGACTTATTTTCTCAGAGATCTTAAAGAAAGCCTTGATTCTACCTTAAATTTATATAATACCCTATATGTATAAGCTGCTCTAATATTTTTAACTGTTGCTTGAATTTATTAGTGAAATAAAATGTTTTATTCTGTATTTAAGTAAAGTATAAAAATTTTATTTTAACTTCAATCTACCTTAGAGAAAGAGATAATATTTTCAATATCAGTCCAAAAAAACCAATAGTCCATGCTAAATGACTGTATACTCTTTAGATAACCTATCAGTTTTTACAGGTAGAAAGAGGTAGATTTAATCTAAAAATAAAAAATGTAATTCATGTTTACTTTAGTTCAGTTTGTTTTGTTGGCAAAAAAATCTTTCCTGTGTGATTGCTATAATATGCACATGCAGAAAAAAACATAAAGGTACAGAAAAAAACATTTATTAGGTGCCAGGCATTTTCATAAATATATCTCTAAATCTGCAAATTGAAGGATGATGCCATTATCCCTATTTTACAGATGGCAAGACTGAGACTTAGAGAGACTAGTTGATTGATTTGAACTTACAAAGCTAGTATACATCAAAGCCAGTATCATGGCACCCAAATCATGACCTCCCCATGCTATCTCTCCACCTTTAAAACGTGTCTCTAGTGGTGATGAGGTTGAGGAACCAGTGATATGGTCCTATCGTATAATATTCATTGAACATTTTACTATTGTCGGTGTCTCATCAGAGTTTCACAATTCACTGGTGTAGACAAGGCAAGTGGCATTATAAGTAGGGTAGTGAAAGGCCAGAACATTATTTACCCCAGAACACAGGGCTGGTAAATTTGGTTGCTATGGACTCTGATTTCGAGGCTACAGAGTACAATACAAACATTAGACCAGAAGTTTGTCAGGAATGCACCTTCTTCATTCACCCAACCACTATTCAATAGATCAGAAGTCCTGTACATACTGCTCTGTTTTCTCCCATCTGTCATTTACCTTCCACTTCTAACATCACTATTGTGGTTCAGACAGACCATTGTCATCTCGGATATAGATTATGACAAACTTCTCACAGGTCCCACAGCCTCATATCTCTTTCTACCCACACCTTGGTTTCCATTGCCACCAATTTAATCTTTCCTAACCTCCTACCACACCTTTCCTCAGCACAAAACCCAAAAGTGTTGACAGTAAACTTTACCATCCCAAGGAAGATAGGCACCTTCCACTTCCCCCAATCAAAAGCCAGTAATGCACTAAAAAGAAAAAAATAAGTAAGTGTGGTTTAAACTCTTCTGGTGGTGTAATGATTGAGAAACTTATAAAGATTTAAGTTATTTCCTAATTAAGAGAAATATTTATTATGTTATTCAACAAACATTGCAATTCTTAAAAATGCAATGATCAGCCCAGTCACAGCATAGGGAAAAGGAGAAAGAAAAGGGGAGGAACAAAGGAGGTGGTACAGGGAGGATGGGCCTCATGAGAGCAAATCAAAGACGGACTCAGGAGTAAGAACAGGACAGACCAAGAAATTAAGAAAGAAAATGAAAGCACATCATAACTAAGGACGAAGAAAAGGACAGTACTGAAAAGAGATGAGACCAAGCCCATTAGGGCCTCTACTGTGGATAATCCACATCTGTCATATCCTGGCACTCATTTAGGGGGTTATTTTCTTTCTTTACAGTTACTTAAAATAGCACTAGCAAAATAAACCCAGTTTACAGCTCTTTGAGGACTATGTTTTCAAGTCTTCAGAAGCTCTCAGTGAGATCATTATGACCTACCTACCAGAGGAAATTATTCCTTGGACTACTTAACACAGCAGATAGTACAAGCTTAACTTGAGGCTGAATCTTCTCCACCCTGAGATTAAAGTTGCAGTTATCCAGTTTAATATTCCATTCAATAAGAAATTTAATAAGAAATAAGTTTGGGGCGGCTTATCTATTAATATTATACTTTAGCCACTGCTGCTTCCCCACAGAATCCTTTTGGCTGAGTGTTTCAGAGACTATCTTACTAACTAAATGATGATTTATAGCACTTTAGTAAAAAAATACTCTCAGAAGATCTTCTATTACTTAAGAAATGGCTACAATATCGAATGTCAACCCTTTATAGAATTGACTATATTGACTTACAGTCCCTAGGACCTGCACTTACACCTCAATCATTTCTTTTGTTTCACTCATCACAGTTTGTCTTTTCTTTGACAATTCTCAACATCATTTTACATGTTTCTTTGGTCATATTGTGCCCTTTAGTATGACGTTGGAAGGAAGCAGTGGAGCAGGTATTTTTGTCTTTTTCTCATTGAAAATGAAAATCTTATAATGGTTTCCCATTTAGAGTGATGTATACTACTATAAGATTCTAGTAACATTTTATCAGGTTAAGAAAACATTTAGTTTGAGAAGAGATTTTATCAGGAATAGATATTAAACATTATAAAAATTTCTGCATGTATTGAATGTATTACATAATCTTTTCCTTCAATCTATTAGTGTAATGAATTGCATTTTTAGATTTACTAGTGTTAAGCTATCCATATGTGCTTGAAAAAACTCACTTGTTCATGACATAGTTTTATAAATTGCTGGATTAAATTTAAGAATATTTCATTTAGTATTTTTGCATGTATATGGAGCTTTAAATCTGTTTTTAGAATCAAGTTTATAATGGCCTTATTAATTGAGTTGAGGTGCTATCTTCCTTGTTTATCTGTAAACTTCAAATAAGATTGAGATACAGCTTGTGTAAAATTATAAATCTCCCTATATATATGTAGCTAGATTTTGGCCTGCTGTTTGGCTTTCTTATACAGTTATTTCTTCTTAAGTTTTGTTAAAGTATTTTTGTTCTAAGAAAGTTGTATATATTATCTACATTTTCAAAATAATAGTGTTAATTTATTATCATAAAATTCTAAGTCTCTGTTGCATGTGTATTTATATCTCCATTTTATTACTAATAATCTTCTTTTATCCTCTCTCTCTTTTCCTTTTCTCTTTCAGTTTATCTTTCCAGAAGTTTGTATGTCTTAGTCAAGTTTTTTGTTTAAACAAAAACACTATGTTTGGCTCTGACTTTCCTTTTGGAAATTTCCATTCTTTTTATTTTCTATTTTATTAATTTCTGTTCTTCCCTCAGACTTGTCTTCTAGTTGGGTAATTCTCTCTATATCTATGTCTAATTTGCTACTTAACCCATCTACTAAGGTTTATTTCGATAACTATATTTGCATTTTGAGAAGATCTGTGTAGAGTTCCTTTATATTTGTCTTTGACTTTCATACTTTATCCTTTTCTTCGTATAGTTTCTTTTTCATGTATTTAATAATTTAGATATTTATTTTATAATCTTTGTTATACAGTTTTATTATTGAAGATCTATGGTCCAAATCTTATGTTTATTGCTTCAACTCTTTCTTGCACATGGTATATTATTTTCTTGGACATAGTAATTTTGTCTTATGAACGGACTTTCAATGGGACTTCACGTGTGGAAAGCCTGTACAATCCTAGTTCAGGAATTAAACCCTGAGAGCAGTTTTGCTTTTATATTTGCTAGGGTTAATATGTATTTTTTAAAAATTTGTTATAATGCCAAATAGTGTGAATTAGGACCCCAAATCTGTATATTAGAGAGGCCTATTGAGACTCTTTTTTTCCCAATCCAGAACCTAGGCAGAAACAACAGGCTCTATAAGAGGATGGATTTTTATTCTAACCCACAACCTCCTCTGGTCCCCAAACTTTATTCTTGGGGTTTCAGTGTCAAATTTCCACTTTATATCCCCTGTCTCTGTGTGGGCAGTCAAATGTAACCCACTCAGGACAGCCACAGTATTCGCTCATTTAGCTAGTACTCAGTGTTGTTTTTTTAATTCTATCTTGTGAGAGTATCTCTTTCTTTATTGTAAAACCTACGTTTAAAAGAGTTTCTATTATATTTACTGAATTTGTGAGAGGAAAGTTTTCAAGTACACCCTTCAAAATATTGCTGCTGTAATTCATTAGAAAAGCTTTTATTGAGTGAAAATAGCATGTATCCAGAAGTTTTTCCTGCAGTGGTGCTGATGGACCACTCTTTTCTAATACTAGATTGCCATTTGTACTATCAGTTCTTATATCAATCCAGAAGTGTTTCCTGCAGTGGTGCTGATGGACCACTCTTTTCTAATACTAGATTGCCATTTGTGTAATCAGTTCTTATATCAATCCAGAAGTGTTTCCTGCAGTGGTGCTGTTGGACCACTCTTTTCTAATACTAGATTGCCATTTGTGTAATCGGTTCTTATATCAATCCAGAAGTGTTTCCTGCAGTGGTGCTGATGGACCACTCTTTTCTAATACTAGATTGCCATTTGTGTAATCAGTTCTTATATCAATCCAGAAGTGTTTCCTGCAGTGGTGCTGATGGACCACTCTTTTCTAATACTAGATTGCCATTTGTACTATCAGTTCTTATATCAATCCAGAAGTGTTTCCTGCAGTGGTGCTGATGGACCTCTCTTTTCTAATACTAGATTGCCATTTGTACTATCAGTTCTTATATCAGTTCTCATGTCAGGCTGAGTCAAAGATGGGACAACCAAACTTTTCATTCGGTTGGTGCAAAAGTAATTGCAGTTTGCCATTGAAAGTAATGTCAAAAAGAGCAATTACTTTTGCACCAACCTAATATTTTGTGAGATAAGTTGCTCTTAAAAGCTTTAATTTCTAGACATGACCTTTTTGGCAAAATGATTTAATTACTGTACAAACCCCATTTTTCTGTATTGTACTGAAACATATCCAAGACAAGCCCAAAATAGGTTATTTGAAGTCTTATTTTAATTAATCCCATTGTATTGTTTCCCACAGTGCATTATGCAGATAGACAAAATCTCATCACTAAGGTGTCAGTGGGCACAGGAAGTTACCATTATAAACCAAGCTCCCCTGTGAAAAGGACAAGAGCACTTGAGAAAGTAGGAAAAGTTGGGGGATGACTGAAACAGCTTACTTCTCATATATCACCAAGGATTGTTAGTGACTGAGATTAAATAAAGGGGGAAAGGCAACAAGTTTAATTTGGAACCAATGAATAAAATAGCTTCAGTACTTCTTCAACAGCACATTTACAAATATATGCGTTTATAGAAAGCATCTGAAAAACTCTCCCTTTTTCTATATGCTTTTTTGGTGTCTAAGTTGAAAAGACTCTAGGCCAGGATTGGGTCAAGTGACAGCATCAAGCAACTCAGTCTCCCCATGTGAATTTGCTGCTTAAGAGTGTCTCATGTATCTTGATTATTCACCCTTTCCTGACCTTGGCCACCATCCCTAAAAGTGCATGAATGAAAAATACATGCGAAACTACAGAAAGCACTGTATTAGTCAGTTCTCGTGCTGCTAAAAAAAATACCTGAAACTGGGTTATTTATAAAGAAAAGAGGTTTGATTGACTCAGTTCCACATGGCTGGGGAGGCCTCAGGAAACTTACAATCATGGCAGAAGGCAGCTCCTCACATGGTGGCAGGACAGAGTGAGAGCCACGAGAAGGGGGACACTCCTTACAAAACCATCAGATCTCCTGAGAACTCACTATCACAAGAACAGTATGGGGGAACTGCCCCCATGATTCTCCTATCTCCACCTGGTCCTGCCCTTGTCACATGGGGATTATTACAATTCAAGATGAGATTTGGATGGGGACACAGAGACAAGCCATATCAAGCACAGAAAGCCAAAAGCAACATATTTATTTCATTGGGCTTCTCTCTACCTTACCACTTGCCTGACTTTCAAAGCCAGAAAGTATCTTCAAGTAAAGAGTGAGTGCAGTTTTTCCAGTAGTATCTTTCCTCCCTCATGTGTTCATCTACTTTTTATCATACTGTAGCAAACCCTATTGTTTGTCTGTTTGGAAATCACTACATCTACCATATACTTAACACAAATAATACAAAGAGAAACATCAAGACAAAAATGTCCCTTCAGGCCTGGCTGATTTTCGTAATTTTAGTAGAGATGGGGTTTTACCACATTGGCCAGGCTAGTCTCAAACTCCTGACAGCAGGTGATCTGCCCACCTCAGCCTCCCAAAGTGCTGGGATTACAGGTGTGAGCCACCTCTCCCAGGTATTAAGTAGTTTGTTTTTTTTTTTTTTTTTTAACTGTTTCATTCTCTCTTTCCCTGCAGAGAAACCAATAATTTGAATATGTGGTGGCTTTATTTGATACTAAATGTCATGAAGGTGTTGACCATTCCTTTTATTTTTGTCTGACTGTATTATTTTAAAAGACCTGTCTTTAAGTTCTGAGATTCTTTCTTCCACTTGATCTAATCTATTGTTGAAACTTATGAATGTATTTTGTATTCCATTCAGTGAATTCATCAGTTACAGAATTTCTGTTTGGTTATTTAAAATATATATATATTTCTTTGTTTTATATCCTTAATTTTTTTTAATTTCTCTCTACTGTTTTTCAGATTTTTCTTGTATCTCACAGAGCTTCATTAAAATTAGCATTTTTAATTCTTTGGGATTTTGTGAATTCCCTTTTGATTGAGGAGAATTCTGTTTTTGGAGAATTATCATGTTTCTCTGAAGGTTTCTTTCCTTGATTTTTCATGTTTTCTGGGTCCTTATGTTGATATCTGTGCATCTGGTATAACCATTGCTTCTAATTTTTTGAATTTGCTTTTGTAGGGGATGACTTTTTCTTGAAGATGTATATATGTTTTTGGTTGGGGAGAGTGCATTACCTTTGATTTTAGGTGCATGCAGTAGTGTAATATTCATATGATTTTATTGACTATAAATAGCATCAGTGGTATCTGTGATTTTGCTTTAACTAGGGTGTCATTATTAGTGGAGGCTATGCTGAAGTTGTTCTGGGAACTGGGCTGCCAGGTGGGCCCATCTTTGGGCCCCAGGGGTGGCAGGGGTAAGCTGAGCATTCCTGTCTCGGGACCCCAAGGTAGTATATGCTGGCGCCAGTATTAGTGGGTCATGGTGGGCCAGTTTAGTGGCTTTCATGTGGCTTGCTCAGATACTATCAGTGGCAGTGGTGGACCAAGCATGTGGGAGGGTTCTTGGTTTTCTGGACAGTGGATATAATGTGGGAGATGCCAGTAGCAGTGCTGAAGCAACCCACTGGAACCCAAGATATTTGTTGTGGTGGCTGCAACAGATTGGGCAGGCATCATGGGTAGACATCAGCTGTGTGATGAGATAGGCCGGTTGATTTGCCTCAACCTCAGATCCCAAGAGTGTTCAGGTTCCAACAGTGGCACACTGGGCTGGGTGATTTCCAGACCCCTGGATGGTATATTCAAATACTGAGAGGACTGGAACAGGCTGGTAGACTTGTCTTCAGGACCCCTGGTAGTGTGTTCAGGTGCTGGCTTTGATAAGCAGAGGTAAGGTTGTCCCAAGGCCACCAGTGGAGTGTTCAGGTGTGGGCAGCAGCAGATTATTGTGGGCCTGCCACCAGGACAAGTGGGGCCACTCTCAATGGGAACAGAGTAAGGAAGTAGCTATGGGATGCATGGTTTCCTTGCTCCTCGGTCCCACAGCAGCCTGCAACAGTGACCTGCTGCAAGCAGTGACAGTGACCTGCTCGTCCTCTCTTCTCCTTCTTGGGCCAGCACAGCAATGGCAGCATCAGCCCCAGCTCCAGGGCATAACACAGACCTTTGGAGGCTGGGCTTTCAGGATATCCCCACCTGTGGGCCTGCCACCAGGAAGGCGGCTACACTCAGTGGGAACAGTGTAGACAGGTAGGGCGGGGCTGCACTCAGTGGGAACAGTGTAGACAGGTGGGGCGGGGCTGCACTCAGTGGGAACAGTGTAGACAGGTAGGGCGGGGCTGCACTCAGTGGGAACAGTGTAGACAGGTGGGGCGGGGCTGCACTCAGTGGGAACAGTGTAGACAGGTGGGGCGGGGCTGCACTCAGTGGGAACAGTGTAGACAGGTAGTTGTGGGGAGTGCAGTTTGATTGCACCTGTCCCACAGCAGCCCACAGCAATGGCAGTAAGATATTTTTCTGCAAGTGGGTGACGATGCTCAGTCCCTGCCCCCCTCAGCCTGGTAGCAGCAATGGCAGCATCAGCTCCAGGGCAAGACACAGTTCTTTGGGCACTTGGCTCTCAGAGTGGTACCAAGCTGTAGCTGCTGACAGCTCAGAAGCCTGTGGTACTCAGCTTGAGTTTCCTCTCTAGAGCAATGCCTCTGTGCAACCTGTAGGCTGCTCCCTATGACAGTTGCAAGCCCTGCATAGGTCGAGGGGCTCTCCTGTAGCTGGAATTGTGAAAGTCTGTAAAGGAATATGGAGCCCTAGCAGTCTGTCACTTACCCTTTCCCCACCTGTGGAAGGTTCTCCCAGCTCCCAGCCAATCCCAGCTGAACAGGCTGCCTTGCTTCCCTCTCCTTTGCTTTTGGTGCTTCCCATTGCTTCTCTGTTGAATCTCATACAGTCTCTTAGATTGTCTATTCAAAGTGTGAATATTTGCTATATTGGTTCCTTTCCACGGATGAGGCAGGGACTAGCTGCATCTAGTCAGCCCTCTTGAACTCTGGACCCCTTATAACTTTGTAACTCAGGGCAAATTTGAAATTTTACATGTGAATTGATTCTCTGAAGCTATATTGTCTCTCAATGAAATTATGAAATTATGTTTTTGTGCTTGCAGAGTGGTAGATCTGGATTACTAGTGACTTCTCTTCGTTGCAATGTCTGAAATGTCCACTGGGGCCAAAGCTTTTCTCTGTGCTGACTAACTCTTAGCTGTATGTAAGTAGGGCAGGGGCGCTAGAATCTGTACAGGAACATGGCTTGACGAAACCTATGTCGCGTCTTTAAGACACAGCTAAAATTTTTATACTGCAGCATGTTTAAACATGAACAACACAATTGTTGTTAAGAATAATGCTCTACAGGGAGGGATAGCATTAGGAGAAATAACTAATGTAGATGACAGGGTGATGGGTGCAGCAAACCACCGTGGCACGTGTATACCTCTGTAACTAACCTGCACGTTCTACACGTGTACACCGGAAGTTAAAGTATTTTTAAAAAAAGAATAATGCTCTCATTTTGTGCAGATATCCTCAAACATCTTACATCGATATCCTTGGTCCTCAGCACTTCAGTCATGTTACAACTTAATACTGCAGTAGGTTTACTAGGGTCAGTATTAAGTCAGTGTTAACAACCATTCACTAATCTTTCCTGTCAGTCTGAGGAAGGTAATTAAGGAACATTCGAACTGAATCTATTCTCTGCCTTTGTGTGACAACCCGCAGGGGTTTTAGCTAAAGTGGCTTGCTTCCTGGACCACCCTGGAAAAATTACCATACTAGATATAAGCCAGGGACATGTAAAAGGCAACCTGGTGAGCGCTGTGGTAAATGTAACCGCAGTTCAGTGCGGTTCAAAAGCTTACTGACATCGGAAAAGCTTTCTCAACAGCAGGAGTACCTTAGAGAAGAAAACATTTCTAGTGCTAGAAAAATACATCCTGGCATGGTGGGTGTGTGAATGAAATATTTTTTATTCATTTGTGCTGAGCTGAAAGACCTAATCACCATCCTTTTTTGTTTTGAATACAATTATTTGCATTAGTGCAAGCTCTCAAAAAGTAACGGCAACGGCTAGATTCCTTTAAAGTAACAACTTGATAAAATAAAGTCACATTCTGTATTTAGTATACTTGAATTAGAACAAGTGAAAAATCAAGTAGAAAAAAAAAAATCAAGTAGAAAAATGAGTTTCTTGGCCGGGCGCGGTGGCTCAAGCCTGTAATCCCAGCACTTTGGGAGGCCGAGGCGGGTGGATCACGAGGTCAACAGATCGAGACCATCCTGGTCAACATGGTGAAACCCCGTCTCTACTAAAAATACAAAAAATTAGCTGGGCATGGTGGCGCGTGCCTGTAATCCCAGCTACTCAGGAGGCTGAGGCAGGAGAATTGCTTGAACCCAGGAGGCGGAGGTTGCGGTGAGCCGAGATCGTGCCATTGCACTCCAGCCTGGGTAACAAGAGCGAAACTCCACCTCAAAAAAAAAAAAAAAAAAAAAAAAAAAGAAAAATGAGTTTCTAATTCCTCAGAATAGTAATGCAATCTAGCCATTAGTAGCCTATTTAATATAGTTGATTCTAACAATTCAGTGAAAGTCAGTAAATATTTAGCAAGTCCCAGCTAAGTGGAAAGCATTCCACGGGTTCACTGAACAGCAGAAATTATACCAGTTTTTCCACGAGAAGGATGCTAGATAGAATAATGTAGATATTATAGTCTGAAAACAAAAATCAAATCAAATCAAACAGTATATAAAATACCTTGCCGTTTAAAAACTACCCAGTGTCAAAAGCCACGTGTATGTAGCAAATCTTTGCTCTGCACGTACTAAATAGAATGTGTGGGAATACAAAGACATTTACAATATAGGCCAAGACCTCACAATACTTCAAATCTGTTTGAAAGGAAAAGCTAAGTATGTAAAAAGCTAAACAAGAATAACTTATTTTAGTAAGAATTTGAAACAGTAAAAAGGAGACTAAGAGAGCAGAGTGTGACTAAAACCAATTGTATGAATCATTCTGTGAGTCAGAGGAGGAACAGATGAAGCCTTTAAAAGATGAAAAGGATGTAGATGAATGGAGAATAGGCTATGTATTGTAAGATTGCATGAGAGAAGGCATGAGGACGGAAAAGGCTTTTGGGAGCAGTGGGCATTCCAATTTGGCCAGACTCCCTTTTTATGAGGAAGGTTTAGTGCCCAGCTCTTTGCATTGGAAGTTAGGAGTCCTGGGCTGTAGACACATTTTTGCAGTTTTCCAGTCAATAATTCCTGACCAAACAACATTTCTTCTTAACCAATCCAGCTTTCTTCTCTAGCCTTTTTTCCTCATTTGAAGCATGAGCATATTTTGCCTGAATTTCTTACTGTATGGAACTTTGATGAGTATCAAAAATATGATCTGTATGAAAGTACTTTAAAAACTAAGCAAAAAAAGTGAGAATCATTGGCAGTCGAGTATGGATAAACAAGGTTGAAGCACATTTATTTGATAGGAAGTACCTGGATGTTTTTGAACAAGAGAATGAAATAATCAGAGCAATCTTTGAAGGTTATTAATGATATAGCAGTGTAAGTGAAGAGAAACTAAACTGAAAAGGAATGGGAAATGTAGGGTAAGGAGGTGAGGCTAGAAAGGAAAGGAATCACTGCTAAGTAAAAACCTGATATAACTAGGACATCACAGAGGGAGAAGGAGGAGGGAGATTAAAAAAAAAATCTATTTTCAAAAAGGATTATGAGTGGAAGGTCCAAAAAAACGGAGGTATCATTATAGGAGGTTAGGAGAGGGAATTCGTCTAGGGAAAAAGAGTTGGAAGAAGATGAGACTCTATTTAAACATACTAAGATAGAGCTACCTATAGGGCATGCAGGTGAAACCAGGAATAGGCCAATGAAACACAGATCTTACTAAGCTGAAGTTTGAGATTTCTTTTTTTTTTTTTTTTTTTTGAGATGGAGTTTCGCTCTTGTTACCCAGGCTGGAGTGCAATGGCACGGTCTCGACTCACCGCAACCTCCGTCCGCCTCCTGGGTTCGGGCAATTCTCCTGCCTCAGCTTCCTGAGTAGCCGGGATTACAGGCATGCGCCACCATGCCCAGCTAATTTTTTGTATTTTTAGTAGAGACGGGGTTTCACCATGTTGACCAGGCTCTCGATCTCTTGACCTCGTGATCCACCCGCCTCGGCCTCCCAAAGTGCTGGGATTATAGGCGTGAGCCACCGCGCCTGGCCTGAAGTTTGAGATTTCTAAGTCACATGTCTGATGGTGTAGTTGAAGTAAGGAGGGTTGATGACATCTACAAGAAAGAGGAGAGGGGATGAAGAGAGTAAATTACTGTGCAGTATAATTTTATCTATAATCAGTTGAGTATGTGAAGTGGAATAATGAAAGGTTACTATATTTCTACTAAATATTAATATATAGTTTTTTTGGCTGTTAGCTACAAATAGTAATTATCACTTGTGATATAATGAGAAAATTGTGGAACTGTGCAGTATTAAGTACATTAATGGAACTGTCATATAATAAATACATCTTTCGGCCTTTTAGATAAACTGCTATTAAATCTTGCCTCTTAAAAAATAACTAGAAATTAAAATACTGTAGTGTGGTTTCATTCCATCATTTTGTAACTCCTTTCAGGTAAATTTAAACCACTCTTTTGGTGAAGAGTCATTTCACATCTTTTTTTCTTTTTGGTAATTGTTTCCAGAGAGGTTGCAAAATTACAGGATTCATTTGCTTTTAACAAACATATGAGTTGGAGGGGGTAGGAAAAATGAGCATTGTGAGGGTGAGTGAGTCATTCACTAAATACAAGTAAGAGGGTCCAGAGAAGAGAGACTTCTCCATGTTTCTGCTGTGGGAGGACCTGTGGTTCCATGAATCCCAATTTCTAGTCCTTTCTACTTAATTCTAAACTTGGATTCAGAACCCACCAGGCCAGCTGTTAATGGAGAGCAGTTTTATAAGGGAGGAAGTGGGCAGTGAACAGATTAAAATAAAGGCAAATTTGAGCTTCCTGAAGCTGGATGCCCATATCTCTCCTAGAACTTGGGAAGTTTTCTACTATGTCTGTAATACCTCAGAGATGTTGTGAGCTTGGTTCCAGACCACTGCAATAAACCAATTTTGCAATAAAGCAAGTCACACAAACTTTTTGGTTTCTCATGACATATAAAAGTTATGCTTACACTATACTGGAGTCTATGAAGTATGCAATAGTAATATGTCTAAAAAATTAACATACCTTAAATAAAAAAATACTTTAGTGCCAAAAATGCTAATGATTGTCTGAGCCTTCAGTAATTTGTAATCTTTTTGCTAGTATAGGTTTTTGTCTCTGTCGATGACTGCTTATGGATCGGGGTTGCAGAAGGTTGGGATGGTTATGGTAATTACTTAAAATAAGATAACAATGAAGTTTGCCCTTTCGAATGACTCTTCCTTTCACAAAAGGTGTCTCTGCAGCTGGTGATACTATTTGATAGCATTTTACCCACAGTAGAACTTCATTCAAAATTGGAGTCAATTCTTTCAAACTCTGCCACTGCTTTATCAGTTAAGCGTAAGACTTCAAAGTTGAAATGACTCCTTAATCCATGGGCTGCGAAACGGATGCTATATTAGCAGATTTGAAACATTAATGTTCTTGAATATCTCTATCAGAACTATTGGGTAACTAAGTGCACTGTAATGACAATATTTTGAAAGCAGTCTTTGTTTCTGAGCAGTAAGTCTCAGTGGTGGCTGACAGTATTCATTATGCTGTAAACAGATGCGCTGTCGTCCAGGCTTTGTTGCTCCATTTAGAGAGCACAGAGCACATTTAGAATAATTCTTAAGTTACCTATGATTTTCTGATTGGCAAATGAGCATTGGCTTCAACTTAAAGTTACCAGCTGCCTTAGCCCCTAATAAGAGAGTCAGCCTTTCCTTTGAAGCTTTGAAGTCAGGCACTGAATTCTCCTCTTCAGCTATGAAAGTCCTAGATGGCTTCTTCAAATATAAGGCTGTTTTTTTTTCCATTGGAAATACGTTATTTAGTGTAGCTCTCTTCATCTTTCATCTTAGTGAAATCTTCTGGATAATTTGCTGCAGTTCTATGTTACTTGCTGCTTTACCTTGCACTTTATTTTATTTTATTTTTGAGACGGAGTTTCGCTCTTGTTACCCAGGCTGGAGTACAATGGCGCGATCTCGGCTCACCAAACCTCCGCCTCCTGGGTTCAGCAATTCTCCTGCCTCAGCCTCCTGAGCATCTGGGATTACAGGCACGTGCCACCATGCCCAGCTACTTTTTTTGTATTTTTAGTAGAGACAGGGTTTCACAATGTTGACCAGGATGGTCTCGATCTCTTGACCTTGTGATCCACCCGCCTCGGCCTCCCAGAGTGCTGGGATTACAGGCATGAGCCACTGCGCCCGGCCTATCTTGCATTTTAATAGTTTAGAGACTGCTTCTTTTCCTAAACCTCATGAACAAACCTCTGTTAGTTTGCAGCTTTTCTTCTGCAGCTTCCTCGCCACTCTCAGAATTGAAGAGAGTTAAGGCCTTGCTCAGACTTGGGCTTTGACTTGAGAGAATGTTTTCGCTTGTTTGATATTCCTTTCCAACCACTCAAACTTTCTCCATGTCATCAGTATAGTTATTTCACTTTCTTATCATTTGTGTGTTTACCGGAATAGCATTTTAAATGCCCTCCAAGAACTATTGCATTCACAACTTTGATAACTGTTTGGCACAAGAGGTCTGTTTCAGCTTTTGACATGCCTTCCTCACTAAGCTTAATCATTTTTAGCTTTTATTTAAAGTAAGAGACATGCAACTCTTCTTTCCTCTTGAATACTTAGAAGCCATTGTAAGCTTATTACATGGCCTTAGAAGCCATTGCAAACTTATTAATTGGCCTAATAACTTCAGTATTATTGTGTCTCAGGCAATACAGAGGCCCAAGGAAAGGGAGAGTAATGGGAGAACAGATAATTGGTGGAACACTCAGCACACATGCATCATTTATCAATTAAGTTTAACCTCTTCTATGGGCACTCTTTGTGGCATCCCAAAACAATTACAACTACATCAGAGATCACCGATTCATAGGACACCATAACAAATATAATAATAATAAAGAAGTTTGAAATATTCTGAATATGTTCAAAATGTGACGCAGAGAAACAAAGTTGAGAGTACATGCTGTTGGAAAAGTGATGCAGGTAGACTTGCTTACCACAGATCTTCAATTTGTTAAAAAAAAAAATCTGTGAAGAACAATAAAGCAAAACAATATAAGGAGGTATGTCACTGTATTATTAAATAGTTTTTGGTGCTTTTCTCCATCTCTTCTCCATCTGACATTCTTCTGATGGAAATGCTTGTTCACTTATTGATGTCCTGTTAAGTTCCACAGGCTTTGTTTTTTCATTTTTAAAAATTCTTATTCCTTTTTTTCTTTGATGGATTATTTTAAAAGCCTTGTCTTCATGTTCAGAAATTCTTCTGCTTCATATAGCTTGTTATTATCTCAGTAGTATTTTTTATTTCATTCATTGAATTTTTCAGCTTCAAGATTTCAGTTTGGTTTATTTTAATGATACATATCCACTTGGGGAGTTTATCATCCAGATCCTGAATTGTTTTAAAAAAAAATTTTTATGTTTTTATTTTTGAAGGTACATAGTAGGTGTATATATTTTTGTTTTGGTTGCCTGTGCTTATGGGTTATTGTACAAGAGATTTTTTTTGCACAGACTGATGTCCTAGAGAGTTTCCCCCAACATTTTCTTGTAGTAGTTTTATGATTTGAGGTCTTAGAGTTAAGTGTTAATCCATTTTAATTTGATTTTTGTATAAGGTGAGAGATAGGGATTAAGTTTTGTTATTCTGCATATGAATATTCAGTTTTCCCAGAACCATTAATTAAAGAGACTTTTTTCCCAATGTATATTCTCAGTACCTTTGTCAGAAAATAAGTTTACTGTAGGTGTATGGATTCATTTTTGGGTTCTCTTTCTTATTCCATTGGTCTAAGTGTCTGTAGATAGTACCATGCTGTTTTGAGTACAATCGTCAGTTAATGTGAATCCTTTAGTTTTGTTCTTTTGCTCAGGAAGATTTAGCTATATTGGGTCTTTTGTGATTCCATCTAAATTTTAGGATTTTCCTTTTTTTTTTTATTTCAGTGAAGAATGTCATTGATATTTTTATAGGGCTTGCATTAAATGTATAGATTGTTTTGAATAGTATGAACATTTAAAAAATATTGATTCTTCTAATCTATGCACATGAAAAATCTCCATTTTTTTGTGTCCTCTATTTCTTTCATCAGTTTTATGGTTTTGTTGTAGCAATCTTTCATTTCTTTGTTTAAGTTGATTCCTAAGTATCTACTTTTATTTGTGACTATTTTAAATGAAATTAATTTTTAAATTTCTTTTTCAGATTGTTCACATTGATATATAGGAATGCCACTGATATTTTATATTGATTTTGTATCGTACAACTCTAATGAATTTATCAGTTCTTTATATAAAGTATCAGTTTTTATAGTTTTTTGGAGGAATTTTTAGTTTTTTCTGAACGTAAGATTGTATCATCTGCAAACAAGGAAAATTTGATTTCTTTATTTCCAATTTGGATGACCTTTTGATATATTTTCCTCCTGTACCCAGTTTTTTGAGGGTTTTATCATAAAGGATGTTAAACTTCATCAAATGCTTTTTCAGCATCAATTGAAGCAATCGTATGGTTTTTATCCTTTATTCTGTTGATATGATGTATGGCATTTATTGATTTACATATGGTAAACCATCCTTGCATTCCTGGAATGAATCCCACTTGGTCATGATTAATGATATTTTAAATATATTATTGAATTTGGTTTTCTAGTATTTCATTGAGTATTTTTATATCAATATTCATTGAGATATTGGCCTGTAGTTTTTTGTGTGTGTTTTTTTGTTTTTGTTTTTGTTTTTTTGACATGTCTTTATCTGGTTTTGGTATCAGGATAATGATAGAATGGGCTTGGAAATATTCCCTCTTCCTCTATTTTTCAGAACAGTTTTAGTAGGATTGGTATTAGTTCTTCTGTAACCATTTCAGTAGAATTCAGCAGTGAAGTCATCAGATCCCAGGCTTTTCTTTACTGGAAAACTTTTTATTATGGTTTTAGTCTTATTATTAGTCTGTTCAGGTTTGGGATTTTTTCATAGTTCAATCTTGGTGGATTATATGTGTCTAAGAATTCATTCATTTCTTCTATATTTTCCTGTTTATTGGCATATAGTTACTCATAGTACTCACTAATGATCCTTTGAATTTCTGTGATATTAGTTGTAATGCCTCCTTTTTCATCACTGATTTTAATTATTTGGATCTTCTGCCTTTTTTTCTTAGTCTGGCTAATAATTTGTTAATGTTGTTTATCTTTTCAAAAAATGACTTTTTCTTTTATTGATCTTATGTATTATTTTCTTCATTTCAAAATCGTCTATTTCTGCTCTGATTTTTATTAATTCTTTTCTTCTAATTTTGGGTTTGGTTTACTCTTGCTTTTCTAGTTATTAAAGATAAATCATTAGGTTATTTATTTGAGTTTTTCTGTTTTTTCGATGTGGGCATTTATAGCTATAAGTTTCCCTTTTAGTACTGCTTTGCTGTAGCCCATAGGTTTTAGTATGTGTTTCCATTATCATTTGTTTCAAAAAAATTTTCAGTTTCCTTGTTCACTTCTGCATTGGCCCAACATGTGGTCTGTTCTTGAGAATGATTCATGTTCTGAGGAGAAAACTGTGTATTCTGCAGTTATTGGATAAATGTAAATATCTATTAAGTCCATTTGTTCTGTAGTGCACATTGAATCAGATGTTTCTCTATTGATTTTCTGTCTGGAAGATCTGCTTGGTGCTGAATGTGAAAAGTTGAAGTCCCCAGCTGTTATTGCATTGGGGTCCATCTCTCTCTTTAGCTCTAACAATATTTGTTTTATATATCTGTATGATCCAGTGTTGGGTGCATCTATATTTACAATTATTATATCTTCTTCCTGAATTGATCCCTTTATCAGTATACAATGACCTTTGTCTTTTCTTGCAGTTTTTGCCTTGAAATCTATAGTGTCTGATACAAGTTTAGCTACTTCTGTTCTTTTTTGGCTTCCACTGGCATGGGATATATTTTTCCATTCCTTTATTTTCACTCTATGTGTATCTTTATAAGTGAAGTATGTTTCTTATACTCAAGAGATCATGAAGTCTTGGTTTTTCATCCATTCAACCAGTCTATGTCTTTTCATTGAACAGTTTGGTCCATTTACATTTAAAGTTTATGATTGATAAGTAGGGACTTAATCCTGCCATTTTGTTATTTGTTTTCTGGTTGTCTGCTTTTTTGTTTTCTTTTTTTTCTGTCTTCCTTTTAGCAAAGGTGATTTTCTCTGTTGGTACACTTTAATTAATGTCTTGCTTTTTATTTTTTGTGTATCTATTGTATACTTTTTGATTTGAGGTTGCCATGAGGCTTGCAAATACTATCTTATAACCTATTATTTTAAACTGATGACAACTTAACACTGATTGCATAACAGCCAAACAAACATGTAAAGGAAACGAATAAAAACTTTTGGCTGTTTAACAGCACCTTGAAAAATGCACAGAACAACAACAACAAAAAGAAATCAAATGAAAAAAGAAAAAGAAGAAAAGAGGAAAAAAAACTTCTGACTGGGCATAGAGGCTTATACCTGTAATCCCGACATGTTGGGAAGCTAAGGCATACAATTCACTTGAGAATAGGAGTTTGTGACCAGCCTGAGCAACATGGTAAAACCCTGTCTCTACAATAAAACTACAAAGATTAGCCAGGTGTGGTAGTATGTACCTGTACCTGTAGTCCTAGCTACCTGAGAGGCTGAGAGGCCTAGCTGCTTGAGATGGCTTGAGTCCACTCAAGCGATCCTCTCATCCCGGAAGATTGAGGCTGCAGTGAGTCTTGATTATACCACTGGTCTCCAGTCTGGTGTTGACAGAGCAAGACCCTGTGTCAAAAAACAAATTAAACAAAAACAAAAGCAAGCAAAAAAAAAGAACCCACAAAACCTCTACTCTTTAACTTCACCCCAACCCCTGCCACTTTTTAGCTTTTTGCTGTTTCTCTTTATTTATTACTGTAGTGTCTGTTCTTTAAAAGTTATAGTTATTATTTTGATTGATTCATCCTGTAGTCTTTCTGCTTAAGAGAAGCTTATAACACCACAATTACGGTGTTATACTATTCCGTGTTTTTCTGTCTGCTTCCTATTACCAGTGAGTTTTGTTCCTTCTGATGATTTCTTCTTGCTCATTAACATGCTTTCATTCAGATTGCAGAACTCCCTCTAGCATCTTGTAGGATAGGCATTGATGAAAGCCCTCAGCTCTTGTTTGCCTAGGAAGGTCTTTATTTCTCCTTCAATACTGAAGGATAATTTCTCAGGATACACTATTCTATGGTAAATGGCTTTTTTTCCTTTAGCATTTTAAATAAGTCATACCCCTCTCTCCTATCCTGTAAGGTTTCCACTGAAAAGTCTGCTGCCGGGCATATTGCAGCTTTATTGTATGTTTTTTGGTTTTTCTTTTCTTTCTCTCTCTTACAGCTTTTAGGATCCTTTTTTTATCCTTGACCTTTGAGAGTTTGATTATTAAATGCCTTAGACGGTCTTCCTTGGGTTGAATCTGCTTGGTGTTCTATAACTTTCTTGTAATTGAATGTTTATATTTTTCTCTAGGTTTGGGAAGTTCTCTGATATCATCCCTTTGGATAAACTTTCTACCCCTAAATCTTTCTCTACCTTCTTTTTAAGGCCAATAACTCTTAGGTTTGCTCTTTTGAGGCTCTTTTCTAGATCTTGTAAGCATACTTCACTGCTTTTTATTATATTTTTTCGTCTTCTGACTGTGTATTTTCAAGTTGCCTATCTTTAAGCTCGCTAACTCTTTATCCTGCTGGATCAATTCTACTATTAATAGACTCTGATGCATTCTTCAGCATGTCAGCTACATTTTTCAAGTCTATAATTTCTGTTTGTTTTTTTAAAATTGTTTTAGTCTATTTGTTAAATTTATCTGATATTCTGAATTCCTTCTCTGTGTTGCCTTAAATTTCTTTGAGTCTCCCAAAACAGCTATTTTGAATTCTCTATCTGAGAGGACATATATCTCTGTTTCTCCAGGATTGGTCCCTGGTGCATTATATAGTTCATTTGGTGAGATCATGTTTTCCTGGATGGTGTTGATGCTTGTAGATACTCGTCAGTGTCTGGGCATTGAAGTGTTAGGTATTTATTGTGGTTTTCACAGTCTGGGCTTATTTGTGCCTGTTCTTCTTTGGAAGTCTTTCCAGGTATTCAAAGACACTTGGGCCCCAAGCCCAAGACAGTGTGATTTTTGCAGACTCATAGAGGTAGCACCTTGGTGGTCTTGGTTAAGATCCAGAACACTTCTCTGGATTCCAAGGCAGAGGCTCTTGTTCTTCTCCCTTACTTTCTCCGAAATATGTAGAGTCTCTTTCTTTCTATGCTGATCCACCTGGAATTGGGAATGTGGTGAGGCAAGCACGCCTGTGGCCATCACTGTTGGAACTACGCTGGGTCAGACTTGAAGCCTGCACAGCACTGAGTCTTGCCCAAGGCCCTTCCCTTCAGCGTGACAAGTTTTTTTTTTTTTTTTTTTTTTTTTTTTGAGACAGAGTTTCGCTCTTGTTACCCAGGCTGGAGTGCAATGGCACAATCTCGACTCACTGCAACCTCCGCCTCCTGGGTTCAAGCAATTCTCCTGCCTCAGCCTCCCGAGTAGCTGGGACTACAGGCACGCACCACCATGCCCAGCTAATTTTTTGTATTTTTAGTAGAGACGGGGTTTCACCTTGTTGACCAGGATGGTCTCGATCTCTTGATCTCGTGATCCACCCGCCTCAGCCTCCCAAAGTGCTGGGATTATAGGCGTGAGCCACTGCTCCTGGCCCAGAGTGACAAGTTTGCCCAGACCCCAAGTATGTCCAGGGATGCTGTCAGAGAGCCAGGGATTAGAATTAAAAACCTTAGCAATTTACTTGATGTTCTTCTCAGTTAAGCTGATTTTCAAACCACAGTACAAAGTGCTTGCTGCTCTTCTCTCCCTTTTTTACAGGCAGAGGAGCCTCTCCCTGGGACCACCACCACCACTGATCCGTGGAGGGTGACGGTGGGGGGTGGGCAGGGGGCAGGAGTTCTACCAGGCCACCGCCACTGTTCGCACAGAGTCCAAGGTCTCTTCTCTTAGCTTGTGGTGAATGCTGGCAGGCACAGGACTCACCCTTCAGAACAGTGAGCTCCTCCCTGGCCCAGGGAAGGTCCTGAATTGTTGTGCAAGAGACTCAGAAACCCTGTGGGCCTGCTTGTTGCTCTACACCACTGTGGCTGAGCTGGGGCCTGATTTTTGGCTTTTGTGGTGCTTTTCTGTGTACATATGGTTGTTAAAATTTGGTGTTCCTGGTGTGGGGGGGATCAAATGGTGTAGCCTTCTATTCCGCCATCTTGCTCTACTTCCCATGAATTGTTTTAATTTCATTGCATTATTTTTCTGGGTTCCTTGTATCTGGCTGTTTCCTTAAGATTATTGTTTTGATCTTTTCACACATTCCGTATATTTTTTTTTCTTTGATTTCTGTTACTAGAGAAATGTTTTCTTCCTTTGTAGAAGGAAAGATACAAATCCTGGAATAGAAAAAAACAAAATGGAGGCAAAAAAAATTCAGAAGATCAAGAAAATAAAGAGTGGGTTTCTTGAAACAAAAACAAACTTAAAAAACCTTTAGCTAGAATAAGAAAAAGAAGACAAATAAAATCAAATATTAAACAAGAGACATTACAACCAATACCACAGAAATACAAAAGATGATGAGAGGCTGCTGTAGGTAACTATATGCTAACAAATTTGATAATAGTCTATTTTGCACTACTGTAAGAGATTACTCAAGGCTGGTAATTTATAAGGATACAAGGACTATTTGGCTCATAGTTCTGCAGATGAAAACATGGTTTCAGCATCTGTTCAGTTTTCAATGAGGGACTCAGGCTGCTTTCACGCTTGGCAGAAGGTAAAGAGGAGGAAGAATGTGCAAGATCCCATGGTGAGAGAGCCCAAGGTTTTTAACAACAAGCTTTGGTGAGAATGAATATAACAAGAACTCACTTACATCCACCAAGGGAGGACATGAATCTATTCATGGGGGATCTGTACCCATAACCCAAACACTTCCCATAAGACCCCACCTCTGATATTAAAAGCCAAATTTCAACATGAGATTTGGTGGGGGCAAAAAAACCATATCAAAACTATAGTAGAAGAAATAGATAAATTCCTGGACACATACAACCTGTCAAGATTGAACCATGAAAAAACAGAAAATCTGAGCAGATCAATAATGACTGAGGAAATTGAATCAGTAATAAAAAGTCCTCCATCAAAGAAAAGCTCAGTACTGGATGGTTGCCAGCTGAATTCTACCAAACATTTAATGAAGAACTAATACCAATTCTTCTCAAACTGTTCCAAAAAATTGAAGGGGAAGGAATACTTCCAAAGTCATCTTATGAGGCCAGCATTACCCAGATTTCAAAACCAAACAATCACACAACAACTAAGAAAAACTACAGGTTAGGATTCCCCAATGAACATAGATGTGAAAATTCTTAACGAGATGCTAGCAAACTGAATCCAACAGCACATTAAACAAATCATTCATTATGATCAAGTAGAGCTTATTCCAGAGATGCATGGATGGTTTAACATTTGCAATCCAATAAATGTGATATGCACATTTACAGAAAAAAAGATTTTGAAAATGTTATTTCAATACAGGCGAAAAAGCATTTGATTAAATTTACTGTCATGATAAAAACTCTTAACAAATTAGCTTCAGATGGTGCATAGCTCAACAGAATAAAAGCCGTACATGACAAACACACAGCTAACGTCATACAGAGTGAGGAAAAATTGTAAGCTTTTCTGTAAGGTCAGGAAAAGACAAAGATGCCCACTTTTACAATTTCTTTTTTTTTTTTTTTTTTGAGCCGGAGTTTCGCTCTTCTTACCCAGGCTGGAGTGCAACGGCACGATCTCGGCTCACCGCAACCTCCGCCTCCTGGGTTCAGGCGATTCTCCTGCCTCAGCCTCCTGAGTAGCTGGGATTACAGGCACACGCCACCATGCCCAGCTAATTTTTTGTATTTTTAGTAGAGATGGGGTTTCACCATGTTGACCAGGATGGTCTCGATCTCTTGACCTCGTGATCCACCCACCTTGGCCTCCCAAAGTGCTGGGATTACAGGCGTGAGCCACCGCGCCTGGTCCTACTTTTACAATTTCTATTAAATGTAGTACATGAATCCCTGGCAAGAGCAATTAGGCAAGAGAAAGAAATAAAAGGCATTCAAATTTGAAAGGAGTAAGCTGAATTGCTCCTGTTTGCAGATGACTTATCTCATGTATAGAAAACCCTAAAGACCCTGCTGAAAGATTATTAGAACTAATAAACAAATTCAGTAAAGTTGCAGTATTCAAAGTAAACATACAAAATCAGTAGCATTTCTATATGCTCATAGTGAACTGCCTGCAAAAGAAATCAAGAAAATAGTTCCGTTTACAATAGCTATAAAAAAAGATACCTAGGAATAAACTTACTCAAGGAGGTGAAAAATCTTTATATTGAAACTATAAAACTTTGATGCAAGAAAATTCAAAGAATACAAATAAATGAAAAGTGGTCCTATATTTGTGGGTTGTAAGAATTAAGGTCATAAAATGGCCAAACTACCCAAAGTGACATACAGATTTAATGCAATTCCTACCAAAATGCCAATGACATCCTTCACAAAAATAGAAAGAAACAATTCTAAAGTTTATCTATAACGAAGGACCCCAAAATAACAAAGCAATCCTGTGTGAAAGAACAAAGCTGGAAGCTTCGTACTCCCTCACTTCAAAATGTACTTCAAAGCTTTAGTAACTACAAAACAACATGGTGCTGGCATGAAAAACAGACATATAGACCAATGGAACAGAAGACAGAACATAGAAGTAAATTTACACACCTACAACTGATTTGCAACAAATGTACCAAAAACACATGTTGCGGAAAAGGCAGTCTCTTCAATAAATGGTACTGGGGAAATTAGTTATCTACAAGCAGAAAACTGAAACTAGATCCCTACCTCTCACTATATATAAAAATCGACTCAAAATGGATTAAAGATTTTATCGTAAAATCTGAAACTAATAGAAGTAAACATAGGAGAAACACTTTACAGCATTGGGCTGGGCAAGGACTTTTTAGATAAGACTTCAAAAGCATGGTCAACAAAAGAAAAAATAGGCAAATGGGGTTATATCAAACTAAAAAGCTTTTCCATAGCAACAGAGACCGTTAAGAGAGTAAAGAGACAACCTACAGAATGGGAGAAAGTATTTGCAACCTATGCATGCAACAATGGGTTAATATCTAGAATATATAATGGACTTAACAGCAAAACGATAATCATAATGTTAATATTAATCGAAATGGGCAAAAAGCCATTTTCAAAAAAAGATATACAAATGACAAACAAGTATTTTTTTTAAAATGTTCAACGTTGCTAACCATCAGAGAAACACAAACTGAAACCAAAATAAGATAGCATCTCGCTTCAGTTAGAATGACCACTGTGAAAAAGACAAGTATTGCTGAGAATGTGGAGAAAAGGGAACACTTAACATACCGTTGGTGGAATTGTAAGCTAGTACAGCCATTAGGGAATACAGTATGGCGGCTCCTCAATAAACTAAAAATAGGATTACCATATTATTCAGCAATCCCATAGCTGAATATTTACTGGAAATATTTGAAATCTATATGCTGAAGAGGTATCTGCATGCCCATGTTTATTGCAGCACTATTTATAATAGCTAAGATATGGACTCAACCTAAGTATCCAACAATGTATGAATGGATGAAAAAATGTGACATAAATCCACAACAGAATACTATACAGCCATAAACAATAATGAAATCTTATCATCTGAGACAACAGAGGTGAACTTGGAGGACACGATGTTAAGTGAAATAAGGCAGACACAGAAAGACAAATACCTCATGATATCACTCATTTGTGGAATATACAAAGGAAAAAAAGTTGAAATCATTGAAGCAGAGAATAGAAATATGATTATTAGAGACTGGGAAGAGGAGAAAGGAGAGGATGATGGGGCAAGGTTGATTAATGGGTGTGTGTTACAATTACGTGGAAGGAATAAATTCCCGTGTTCTATTGCACAGTAGGGTGACTATGTACAATAAAATATTATATATTATAAAATAAAAGCTGACTGGACACAGTGGTCACACCTGTAATCCCGGCACTTTGGGAGGCCAAGGCAGGCAGATCACCTGAGGTCAGGAGTTTGAGACCAGCCTTGCCAACATAGTGAAACCCCATCTCTACTAAAAATAAAAAAATTAGCTTGGTGTGGTGGTGCATACCTATAGTCCCAGCTGCTCAGGAGGCTGAGGCAGGAGAATCACTTCAACCCAGGAGGCAGAGGTTTCAGTGAGCTGAGATTGCACCACGGTATGCAAGTCTGGGAGACAGAGAAAGACTTCATCGCAAACAGAACAAAACAAAACAAAAAGCTAGAAGAAAGGCTTTTGAGTGTTCTCATCACAAAGAAATAATACATGCATGATGTGCTAGATATACTAACTACCCTTATTGGATCATTATATAATACAGATATGTATCAAAACATCAAATTGCTCCTCATATATATGGGAAGTTACAGTGTGTCAATTAAAAAACAAATTTAAAAACAAAACAACAGGCAAAAGTGCAAAGATCAGAGACTGCTGTAGTGGGTTTGTTAGCAATAGGAGTCCATTTGACTCAACCTATTACGGCCAGAACCTGCAAAGGCCCTGGTTGCTATGCTGCTGTGTGCTCCCTGGTCTTTTCAAAACTGTTGATACAATGCACTGCTCACCGCAGGAAAAGCATTAAAGAGCTTTGTTCCACTGCACACACACAAGCTTGGCAAGCAGCCACTTGAATTTCTCCTGCTAGTCACATAAAAATATTTCATCACCGTTATGAGAAAAGGCAAAGACTCCAAACTTCTTTATGAGGAAAGCTAACAATTTTGTATAATTTACACTGAAGAATGACCTTTCTGCCCACAAGAAAGTGAGCGCAGGGAGCTGTGCCAGGACGTAGGGCTGGTTCACCCAGAAATGAGCCCTCAGATTCATGGAGTGTACATTTACAGGTATGTAGTCTGCTAGAATGGTTTTAAGATGTCAAGGCTGTGATACTGAATAGGATCATGCTGTTCACGATATTAAATTAACTCCTGTCTTTATTTTTTAGGGCTTCATGGATATCATATATTTTTATATAATCACAGCTAACATGAACACCTTCCCAGGTGTGCTACATCGTTGACCTGAATTATTTAATACACATATGCGCATACACAAATTATAAGCCAAGTTGTATTGTACCTGGGTTTTATCATCTGTGAGTGTTACGTATCTTGGCCAAGGAGCATTTAGCCAGTCTGACTAAAGAGACTATGGCATTAACAACTACGTGGCACACCTTGTATTATACTAGCAGTGTGCATATTTAATGTACACAGTAACCTTCTAATTCTATCATGTAATACTCAAATATATTATTAGGTACCCTAATAGGGAAGTTTACAAGATGAAGCGAGCTACTTTCATAGACATACAGCACCCGAATATGATCCTAGGATAATTGAAATGTCATAGATGTTAGCATAGCTTGTAAATAAACCATTCTTGTTGATCTGTTATCAATTGTATTTCCCCTTGGATCTTTAGGAAAGCTTATTAGTGCAGTCTGGTACTTCAGTTGGAGAAGGAATCACATAAAGCTTTTTGCACATCATTTAGCAAGCCCCCCAGTGAAAGTGGTTACCTTTCCGAAAGATTGCATTTTGGCTCTCTTGACAAGTTCTCGTCAATAAATACCATCCTGAGTTTCTGTCTTTTTCCCAGTAACGCTGTCTGCCTGGTTCCAATCTCTTCCGAACAGGAAAGTGAATGCCGGCCATGCAATACCATCTTATAGACATCAAAGAATAAATATTGCTGATTTATTACCACTAAAACCCTGGAAGCAGCTCACTAAATGTTTATAGGAACCTCAAGATCTCAGTCACAGAAAATTCCACTCTAATGCTAAAAATCACACAAATCTGAGAAGCAACTTCTCAGATACTAGACTTCAGAATTTGTAAGTTTAAAACTATTAAAATGAATCATATAATAAAAACCAATAAAATGCATTAAAAGTTGATTAAATGAAAAAGAACTCTTACTAAATCCTGTTGTTATGATCAGAAAGTCCGAATTATTTGCTGGCCACAGAGGTCTGGCATATCTTTTTCTTGAAATCATAAAACATACAGAAAATGCTGAAAAGCCAGACGCAGCAACTTGGCTAGAAGTAGGGCACTTCCAAGTCTTGGCCTGCATGCCTCAGTGATGTACAGATGGGCCAGCATCTGTGAAATGCTGCCATGAACCTGCAGGGCTGTGATTATTTAAGTCCAGAAAATGCCTTGTGCACCTATGGTCTATTGTTGAAAACATGTACTTCATAAAATCCATTACTAAACAGACAGCAGCGTCTCTATGTGTGGTATTAGAATGAAAGAGTAAGAAAACATTTTAGAATAGATGTACTACTTCCTGACACTGGTGGATATACCAGTGGTCACTGTAGAGATACAAAATGTGTTCGTTTACTTCCTTATGAAACCAGAAGTGGTTGTCTCATGAGGGTCTTTGTGGTGTTCCTAGGTTCTCTGTAAACCTTCCTTCTCTTTGTAGATACATGTTTCCTTTCAGAGGGAACAGATGGGTATTATGCTTTCCCTGAGAAGTAGGTCTTCCTTCTCGCTGACTGGACATTGGTTCTTCTTTTCCCTCATTTATTCCTATGTTGTAAATCTTAGACTTTTTTTTATAATTGGCCTTAAGTCTTCCTTAAAATTATGTAGAGAACCTTACCATTGACCTAGAAAGATACAAGGTTGCTCAGTCAAATATAGTGCTACCAGTAAAGAAAATGTGACAATCACAATAATAATTTTTATTGAAAATTTTTAATGTAGATAAAACTAAAAATGCCTTCTTTCTCTAGGCCATTTGTAACAATTTGAAGCACTTAAAATTATGGATGAAACTTTTCCTTCATAGTACTGGAGAAATAAATCATCTTTTTTTTTTTCTTTTTTCTAAGAAGCAGGTTTTTTTGGTCTCTCTGAAACAGACATTTGAAATATTTTAAATCCACACATTTATTCATTTAAAACACACACTTAACATCTCTCATGTCTCCCTGTACAAGGGTTGAGGGAACAAGGATTTGTCCTGGTTTCACTCCACGTGTTTATAGTCCCCTGCTAAGTGGCGGGCAGTCTCCAGGACAGTGAGGACACAGTGGTGAAAGACTGACCCACTCTGTAGAGAACTTCGAGAAGGAAATGGACACACAGCTCCGAAAAGGCAAACGATAAGTCCAGGCTCCACATGCCGTGACTGCTCTCAGACCGTTCTCTCACTTGGCCTCAGGCTTCCGGAAGGCCAGTTCTCTTCCACACAAAGAACGGAGGAGCCTGAATCATTTAGTGGGCAGCCAGTAAACTGATGCTCAGAGTCACGTGTCTTTTTAGGCTGTGACAGTCTCTCCGTTGTGAAGACAACCGCACTATTTGGGATGAGCCAAGTCGCAGTACAATTCAGCAGTCCCTGAGTTCACATTCCTGTGAAAAGAAATAAAACAGCTGATAGATCTCTACTCGTGAGTACTTTCTTAAAAAGTAAGAATATAGCCATTGTGAGAGGAAAAAAATAGCTTTCTTTTTACACCTTATAGAGCTGAAATATATCTCAGCTTCAATTTCCCTGAGGGTGTTTCACAAACAATGGGTTTCACAGGCCCAGGAAGTATACTACAGAGCTGAAGCTCTGTGGTCAAAATGCCAACAAGAAGCCCATTCTTTCTTTCTGTTTCTTTCCTTTGTTTTTAAGAATCGCTCTTATTCAGAAGGGTAATTTTTGAGTGCACACTCCCTGCCAGAGAAGGCTGTAAAAAGCCAAAGCCACAGTCTTTCACAGTCTCAGTGCTGCAAGATGATCCTGTAAATACAAGATAAAATTAGAAGTGGTCTAGGTGTTGCTTTATACCTGTGGATCTAGTGTGCATGTGGTAAACTGGTGGAATGCTCTTTGCACTGCGCAGCAGGTTGAAAGCAGTGCAGTTCTTAACCCTTTCCAGGGGATCGCCATCCTCCCAACACACCTAGCATGCATGTTTTTGCTGAGAGTGGTCCTCAACATATATTTTGAAGTTTTTTTAAATGACAGTACCTCCAAATGGTAAGACGTATTCGATTTAATTCCGTATACAGAGAGGACAAATCAACTCTTCGCAGTAGAAGATGTCAGTTTACCTCTCTGAGGAAAATTTTATTACTCTTCAGCACATTACATCCTTTGACAGCTCTATGAAGAAGGTAACTCCATCAAACCCTTGTGCTATAATTATGGAAGACACAGTGATTTTTGTCATGCATGAAAACTCTTTCTTTCTTCTGCTTTTTAAACAGTGCAAGAAAAGTGATATAGGCACACATCTTACCAGAGTAATGCCTTTGATTCTGAAAAGCATCAAACAAATCGGTAGAAAAACTCAATAGATAAGAGTAGTTAGTCCTTGCCCTACCCTGTTTTTTCCCGTATCCCTAATCTTGGTGAATGGTTCTATCAGTACTGGATTCCTTCCTCTCACTCCTCACCCTAACTCCTTGATTCTACCAGCTTCATATCTCTAAATATTATATTCTTATTATTTTTCCCCATCTGAACTGCCATCACCTGATTCAAATGAACTTCCTATCTTGCCTAGATTCTTGCACTTGCGGACTAGCTAGCTTGCCTGCTTCCAGTTTGCCCAAATCCTACCTCTTTCCACCAGTTCATTCATCCTTCAGACCCCTAAATGCATATTCCATCATGCTCCCCACTTTTTTAACACTGAACAGACTTCTCACCTGCTAACTTCTAGGACAAGGTTCCCACCATGGGGTCCTGCATGGCCTGGCCATGGCTTCCTGCTTTTCTCGTTCACCGCATCTCCTCATTCCAAGCAGCATATAATACCACACCAAACTCTGCAGCCCCTAAACACATGAGGCTATCTGCTTATCTTTGGTTTCTACCTCTGCTTCTACTTGAAAAATTCTCCCTTTCTACCTCCTCATGCATTCGCTGACTAACTCATATTAATGCCTTAAAACTCAGCTGTGGACCGGGCGCGGTGGCTCAAGCCTGTAATCCCAGCACTTTGGGAGGCCAAGGTGGGTGGATCACGAGGTCAAGAGATCGAGACCATCCTGGTCAACATGGTGAAACCCTGTCTCTACTAAAAATACAAAAAATTAGCTGGGCATGGTGGCGCGTGCCTGTAATCCCAGCTACTCGGGAGGCTGAGGCAGGAGAATTGCCTGAACCCAGGAGGCGGAGGTTGCAGTGAGCTGAGATCGTGCCACAGCACTCCAGCCTGGGTAACAAGAGTGAAACTCTGTCTCAAAAAAAAAAAAAAAAAAAAACCTCAGCTGTGAAAAATAATAATAACTTACGGCGACTGAGCGCTTTCTGTGTGCAGGTAATGCGATAACTCTATGGTCATCTTTTTCGTCCTTTAAAAGCAAACATTCACAATTAAGCAACAGATAAGAGATGAGAGAAGAACCAGGGGGACAGTGGTAATATGGAAAGAAAAGGATAAAGATGCAAGAAAAAAAGGCGTAGCCCACAGTATTAAATTCTGCAAAAATATAGACAAAGATTTACAACATGCAGTTGGATTTTGCAAAGAGAAGGGCACTGGCCAGAGTATATTCTTGAGTGTTTTGGAGAATGAGGCCATGTTTCAATGAGTTTAAAATTAATGAGAGCTGAGAATATGAATGGAGAATGAGGCCATGTTTCGATGAGTTTAAAATTAACGAGAGCTGAGAATATGAATGGAGAATGAGGCCATGTTTCAATGAGTTTAAAATTAATGAGAGCTGAGAATATGAAAATAACAATATTTCAAGTTATTATTCAAGTGAAAGGAAGAAAGAAACTTTAAGATCAAATATGGTGCTTGTGGCAGCGGATGGAGCGAGCGTATTATGGGAAATGATAACTTTACGTAGAGAAGAAAGAGTGAGGAGAGAGAGATTTGTCACATAAAGTGGTAAAATTGGGTGGCACAATCTAAGCAATTAGAATTACATCATACATGGAGAGGCATGATATGCTTATGAAGCTGTATCACCTGGTGTCTAATCCTGGCTGTCTTATAACATATATGTTGTTAGGGTAATTATCTAACCCTTCTCTGCCCCTGTTTCCTCATAATCTAACAGCCTGATGGGTTATTCCTGCTCGGTGCACAAATAAAAACCATGGCGTTTTAGTAAAGAAAGAGTTTGACATGAGGTCGGCCACATGGGAGACAGAGTTATTACTCAAATCAATCTCATCAAAGGCTCATAGATTAGAAGGTTTCCAAAGGTATTTTGAGAGAAAAGGTGGGAGTGCCTATGCAATGGGTGCTTGCTGCTGGTTGCTTGGGTCAGAGATGAAATCATAGGGAATTGAATCTGTCCTGTTGAGCTGAGTTGGTTGTGGGTGGGGCCACAGGAGCCATCAGTTAGTGGGTCCAGGTGGAGCCACGGTGTTAGATATGCATAAAAACTGAAAGGATATTTCAAAATGCCTAACTACAATAGAAGAGTGATGTTATTTGCAGGAGTAATTGAAGAAGTCGCACGTTAGCAGAATTCAGGCTCCTCTCCTCCTGTAGGCTGGTCTCTCATTAGCTTCATAAAGGCAGTTGAGTTTTGGGGAAGGGGTATTTTCATTGCAACTATAAACTAAATGTCTTCCCAAGTTAGCCAGGCTAAGCCCAGAGAGCTTGAAAGCTAAAGAAAAGAGGAGGGGTAAGGGCGGGCTAGATCAGATCTCCCTCACTGCCATCATTTTCTCACTGATACAATTTTTTTAAAGATGGTTTCAATAATAGTATCTACCTCAGAGGGTTGTTACAAAGAATAAATAAGTTAATATACGTAAAACACTTAGAATACCAATATGTTTACCTGTCATTATTATTACTGCCAAGACAACTGTGCAATGGTGAGTTTGTTTTCTGTTTTGACTACTAGAAGAGGAACTCTTTGAAAACAAGGGCTGTGTCTTTATAATATCCCCAGTATGGAGGACAGTGCCTGACCCATTATAGTTGTTCAAAAAATAGATAATAAATGGATGGTTACATGTATGCAGGCAGGAGGGTTGGCCAGGCCTACCTTTCTTGATATTCTTGCTATTATTTATTATTTTTATAATATACAAAATTAACAACAAAGAATAAAGCCTAATTTAAAAAAAATCCGCATGTAGTATATTCACAAAATGTCAGATATCTAAGGACAAAACGTGTGCTTTGCAGCTTACTTCAATTTTCCTAGGTCCTTCTCTGCAAAGCAGTGGTTAGTCTTCCACCTAAAGGCATTGTTACTGCCCTAGAAAGCTCTGGCTGCTGCACTTCATATTCAGCTGTTAAACTGAAAATGCTGAACAGCTCCTTAGAGACATGACATTTATCCGAACACCAGTAGCCTTCAAGTGGCATTTCCTTGCATCAGCCATTTATTTAGCTGTCCATTTCTATTACCCGGGCTCCTCTCTGAGCTACCTTTACCCCCGTCCCTCACAGGCTCTGCCGTGACCATCGCACGTATCACCTGACTTTCTTTAACTCTAGAAAGTGGCATGGGTTTCTTTTTAAACTGTATTTTAAAAATATATTAGACAGGTTTATATTCCCTATAAATGAAAATACATGTGTAAACGACTAAACAAGTTGTTCTCTTTAAAGCCAAGTATGTTACTGAGTAAATGTTATCTGCTATAAGAAGTCATATAAATATCACAATGCTTATGTTTTCATCTTCTTGGTTACTCCTTAAACACAAACCATTTTAAAGACAAGAATGGTTTTCTAACTCCTATTTTTCCTTGGGAGGAAGCACCTATTATCCTTCCAATAAAGACTGCAGGAAGTAAGCATGAATCAATTGGATAAATGTTGAATGAGAGAAATAGCTGTCAACTAGTATTATATCAACAAGAAAAATGAACATCTCAGAAGAGCAGGAAGAATAGCTTGGACCTGAAAGCTTAGAGATCTGACTTCGCATAGATCAAATTGGATATGGCAGAGCAAAACTCCCAGAACCAAACAAGACAACTTCCCCAATGTTAGACATTTCATAAGTGACCGAGAGGGGAGTGGCATCCTAGCTTGTACAACAATGAGTCTTTTTTTCCATGTACAACATGAGGAAGAAAGGCAACAGCATTGACTGCTCATATAGAATAATATGAGGATAACTGAAGAAGAAGATCTGACAATAAAGAAGCACATTCCTTCCAATTTGAAATGGAGTCGCTTTTGCTATTTACTCCAGAGTCCCTTCCTGTGCTGCCTGCAGGCGTGTTCAGGTGTCAGTTGTCAAGCAGCCTGTGGTCAAGATTATTTACTTTTTGAGTGTCAACCACATGCTTTTATTCCTGAGATCTCACGCAGATTTTATTTAACACCACATTAGTCATCTTTCTTCATTCAGCTGTTGGGATTCCCAAATAAATCACCCTCCTGTCACAGTCTCTGTTGATTTCAAAATCTTACTTATAAAATTTACTTTAGTTAGCAGGAATAAAAATGTACATATGTAACTTCTGATTGGTGATTTTTTGAAGCAGCGACAATTTTAAAGGTATGGAGAGTTTAAGCATAAAGTGACATCTTATTTTCTTTCCCTCTTCCTATAATGCTGTTACTTTATTTTTTAATTAAGAAGTTTATGCTCACAACTCAGGAATACTGATCTATATAACATATCCTAATTTTCTCTTGCATAGACTATCATATTCCTCCTTTTTCCTTTAATCAGATTCTCATTACACATCTTTAAAGAGAATATTCTAAAAATCTAAACATCTAAAATGTTCGTATGTCCAGACAACCATTTTCAGACAAAGTACTATTTAACTTTTTTTACAGTACAGATTTTGTAGTCTGAGTATCTTATGTTTGATTCCTACTTATACCACACGCTAGCTGTGTGGCCTTGAGCAAGTTATTTAACCTCTCTGAGTCTTGACTTAATTATGTTTGTAAACAGCAAATAAAAATAATCACCTTGTAAAGCTGTTATGAACACTGAAGACAATATAACAAAGTTTCTAGAGATCCTGGTATGCCTTGGGCAGAGGCAGTCAGTAAATGTAGCTATTATAATATTACTATTACATTAACTTGATGTTAAGTGGTATGTTCTCACATACCTGATGAGATTTACATCCAAAATGATTACTTTTCATTAGAAACTCGGGAGGCAGTTGTCAGTCTTTGCTTATGCCTCCACACATGTTTTAATGACCTCCCATACACCAGACTCTATGTTTTTCATTAGCATTTACAGATGAACAATAGGTGATTCTTGCCTTTGGGAATCTTGAAGACGGATGTGTGAATAGGTCATTAGAATATAGCATAAAAGTAATGAGAGAAGGTGAGAAAGCAGGAGTTTCTTGATGGCAGTCAACTGTTTATATATATATAATTGTGTTTTAGGTTTGGGGGTACATGTGAAGAACATGCAAGATTGTTGCATAGGTACATACATGGCAATATGGTTTGCTGCCTTCCTCCCCATCACCTATATCTGACATTTCTCCCCGTGGTATCCCTCCCCAACTCCCCACCCCGCACTGTTCCTCCCCTAGTTCCCCTGCCACAGACCCCAGTGTGTGATGTTCCACTCCCTCTGTACATGTGTTCTCATTGTTTAACGCCTATGAGTGAGAACATGTGGTGTTTGATTTTCTGTTCTTGTGTCATTTTGCTGAGAATGATGGTTTCCAGATTCATCCATGTCCCTACAAAAGGCAGGAACTCATCTTTTTTATGGCTGCATAGTATTCCGTGATGTATATGTGCCACATTTTCCCTGCCAAATCTATCATCAATGGGCATTTTGGTTGGTTCCAAGTCTTTGCTATTGTAAACAATGCTGCAATGAACATTTGTGTGTATGTGTCCTTATAATAGAATGATTTATAATCCTTTGGATATATACCCAGTAACGGGATTGCTGGGTCAAATGGAATTTCTGTTTCTAGGTCCTTGAGGAATCACTGCAATGTCTTCCACAATGGTTGAACTAATTTACAGTCCCACCAGCAGTGTAAAAGTGTTCCTATTTCTCCACATCCTCTCCAGCATCTGTTGTCTCCAGATTTTTTAATGATCGACATTGTAACTGGCGTGAGATGGTATCTCAGTGTGGTTTTGATTTGCATTTCTCTAATGACCAGTGATGATGAGCATTTTTTCATATGTTTATTGGCCTCATATATGTCTTCTTTTGTAAAGTGTCTGTTCATATCCTTCACCCACTTTTGAATGGGCTTGTTTGTTTTTTTCTTATAAATCTGTTTTAGTTCTTTGTAGATTCTGGATATTAGCCTATTAGCCCTTTGCCAGATGAGTAGATTGCAAAAATTTTTTTCCCATTCTGTTGGTTGCCATTCACTCTATTGACTGTTTCTTTGGCCGTGCAAAAGCTGTGGAGTTTAATTAGGTCCCATTGTCTATTTTGGCTTTTGTTGCCAATGCTTTTTGTGTTTTAGTCATGAAGTCCTTGCCTATACCTATGTCCTGGATGGTTTTGCCTAGGTTTTCTTCTAGGGTTTTTATGGTGCCAGGTCTTACGTTTAAGTCTTTAATCCATCTGGAGTTAATTTTAGTGTAAGGTGTCAGGAAGGGGTCCAGTTTCTGCTTTCTGCACATGGCTAGCCAGTTTTCCCAACACCATTTATTAAACAGAGAATCCTTTCCCCATTGCTTGTTTTTGTGAGGTTTGTCAAAGATGGGATGGTTGTAGATGTGTGGTGTTGCCTCTAAGGCAAGTTTCATGTAAGAATGGAAAGACAAACTTTGCTCGTGACTGTGAGATAATGTTGTTTTTGAAAGTGCAATAACTGCTCAGTTCCCTAGACAGCATAATCATCCACAACACCGTGAACTGGTATAGCCAGTTGGTAGAGCTGAACCTGTCAAAGAATAAAAATGTTTTAGAGATCTTAACAAAGCGGAGAGATTTTCTACTCTCTAATATTTTTGCCTAATATTCTGAGAGTATTTTAGGTACACAACATAAAAATACATATGTTTTCTACTCTCTAATATTTTTGCCTAATATTCTGAGATTATGTTTAAAGGAGACAGGTTATACATGTTAATCTTTGTTTTAGTAATAATATCTTTTATCATACACTTATTATGTGAGTACTAAGAAGGACATCAACTAAATGGCAATAGTCTTGTAATCTTCCTCCTGGAAGCCACACCTCTCCCTTGAGGTCATTTAGTTTGAAACATCTTTCCATACATTCAGTAACATGCACACATTTTCGTTTCATTTTAATTAGAGGAAATTATTGGTAAGGTGGCAGCATATTCCACCTTAGACAGGAGGATCACTTTAGCCCAAAAGTTCCAGTTTACAGTGAGCTATGATCACGCCGCTACGCTGCAGACTGGGCAACAGAGAGAAACCTTGTCTCTAAATAGTAATAATAAATTGATTTTAAAATAAAATTTTAAGAGACTATATCAGGAAAAGCTTTTTATGTCAATGTATATAAACCCAGCTCATAATGGCTATATAGTATTCCGCAATCTGGCTATAACATATTTAACAATCCCTTATTTATGGGTATTTAGATTGCTTTCAGATATTTTTCCTAATCACATACATGCTATAGTACATATCCTTTTTCACACATGCAAGGTGTCATTTATTTGCCTAGTCTCTATCATTACATTCAGTTTTAGATGTAACAAAATATATAATATGACTAGAAATTATCTGTATTATGTAATGACAATACATGATTAATATTTTTTAGGAGACTATAACATGCCAAGGACCGCTGTAAGCATGTTATATATATTCTCTCATTCAGTCCTTACAACAAATCCATGATACAGGTCCTGTCATAATCCATAATTTTGCAAATGAAGAACTGAGATACAGACATATTAGATACCATGCCCAAGGCCATACTGCTAGAAAGTGATCAGTAAGGAGTAGAACACAGGCAGTCTTTAAAAAGCAAAGTTATTTAATTGAGAAAAGTTATCCATATTGGAAATCACTATAGCCTATGATAGTTGGCTGTAGATGGTAAGAGGTTCTAACAGGTCGTATCATATCCCTTAGTAGACAGCATCTGATGATATGGGCCTTCTCCAGAAATGAGGCCTCTTCAGTCTGTGATGGCAGAATAACCTTTTCCAAGATTCATTTTAACATGACTTTGAAAGAAAATATATCAAACTTTTTCATTAACTATGGACAACTCAACTATTTATCATTATTTCTCATTTTTTGGTTTTATACTAAAAGACAAATATTAACAGAAAAAATGCAAACACTATGGGACGTACAATAGCATTTGGGGACCTACTATGCCATTTGTGGTATAGTACACCATGTAGTATAGTATAGAAATAGAGGCCTCAGTGGAATGTATTCATTATTTCCTTTTTTTTTTTTAGATTTCACATTCAGTATCTTGATTTTGCCTATTGAGTATAGAGTCCATTCCTCTGTGAATAATGTTTTTTGGATTTGAATAAACAAATTATTTGCATGGTGTCTGGAAACTGAAAGACACAAAAGGAACACACAGGTTTGGAATGAAATTGATTTTACCCACATCAAACAATTTGCCTACTTTCCATCAGTGATTTGCTCTCAAAAGTTGTTTCTCTGCAACTTTTGTCTTTGCTTTTGTCTTTAAAAATAGACATCATGTTGACTAAATCCATTATTTTTACCAGTTTTCTCAAACAAGTGTACTTATAACCTTACATTTAATTACATTTATTATGTCTGCACAAATCTAGGGGATGACTTCATCTGTATTCTTAGTCACAAAGTGTAGTTGGGAATTTTAATCTGCTCTAAAAGAAGGCACATAGGTGTGAATAAAGCATGTTGATATATAGGTTTTTTGGCCAGATAATTTTAAAGAAATATATCATGCAAAGTAATGGAAAACATAACAAATGAAAGTGAGGAAAACTACTGTGTACCAGAGAAATCAGTTGGCAATGGCACAATGAATGGCAACACAAATATCCTTCAAAATTAAAAAGATGGCCAGTTGATCAAGCTGGATGTCACTCAGTCATCCACTTAGATACTGTCCTTCACATGTGATTGATCACAAAGCGTTGTCACCGTATTTCTGAAGCTCTTCTAGAATCTGACTTCTCAATCTTCCCACCTCCACTGCCCTAGCTGCAGACCTCACTCACTGTTTCTCTGAATGGCGCTTTCCCCTCAAGGGTCCCAGCTTCTACTCTAACTCTGCTTCAGTCCGTCCACCATAATTGGTTTGCTTTTTTTGCAAACCAAGTCCTGATGATTTCACTTCACTTCCAGCTTAAAAATCAGCGTTGACTCTCTTTTTTCTGTAGTTCTCAGTATGTGTTGCAAGAACTTGCAAAGCCCGGCTCTCACCTTGACTTCCTCCCTGGGATTTCGCCCTTTCCTATGTTCTCTGTACTCCAGCCACACAACTTCCCAACCTTTCCTTCACCTGAGATGCTCTTCCCCTTCAATGCTGCCAAGCCCTGTTCAGTCTACAAGGCCCAGCTCACATTTATTTTTCTTCTCTGGGTTGCTGTCCTGTGCCAGCCCTCCATTTCGGGAACTTCTACACTACAGCAGCTGTCACCTGTTAAATCACTGTGCCCTCTCTAGCAGATGAAGGGTGACAACTAATTCTCAGGCTCTGATATGTGTACATTCCACCTGAGACAGCTTAAAATCCCCAAGTCTGAGAAATTTTAATTTTGTTGATTTAAGATGGGGCCCCAGGAATGTGTGTTTTGAAACCCCTGAGGAACTTGCAGTACACATCTGTGACCACCTTTGGGAAACAGTTTCAGGTAGAATAATTTAGGAAATTGTAAATTGCACCCCAGTGAGTTGAGAAATCAATTAGTAGGTCATGACCAGTTTTTCCTTCTTCTTCCTCGTATATGGGGTGTGGTATCATATGGAATTAAAAAGCGTGTTTAAGTTTTGAAACACTGTTCTAGAAGGCAGGAGCTCAATAACATTTGTGGAATAAAGGATACTCATGAAGCCTCTTCACATGCTTCTGGGTGTTGGAAAATTTTGATGACTATGATGTTTAAATTTTATTTTAAACTTGTGATGACTCTCAAAAAGGCAAGAGAAGATTCCAGAATGAAACTAGATTGACAGTAGGATCTCTGATATCATTATCTTTTTGAAGAAAGGCTCACTATATTCTCAACTGAGATCTTGGGAGAGTTCAGTATTTAAATTGTCATCATTGTAGACATGTATTGACTTTTCTTTATTCTCCCCGAGAAAATTAGAGTTGACAAGAAAAAGAAATGTTAAAACATGTCTCTAAAATGATATAAACTTTCCCTTTTTATATATATTTCAACTCTTTTTTTTTTGAGATGGAGTCTTGCTGTGTCACCCAAGCTGCAGTGGCACAATTTTGGCTCACTGTGACCTCCGCCTCCCGGTTTCAAGCAATCCTTCTGCCTCTACCTCCCAAGTAGTTGGTGTTACAGGTACGCACTACCGTGGCAGGCTAAATTTTTTTGGTATTTTTAGTAGAGATGGGATTTTGCCGTATTGCCCAGACTGGTCTCAAACTTCTGAACTCAGATGATCTGCCTGCCTTGGCCTCCCAGAGTGCTGGGACTACAGGCGTGAGCTCCCACACCTGGTCTGGAACTTTAATTTTTCAACAATAATTTTGAAAATGCTTTTTAAAGACTACATGTGAGCTCATTTCTCAGAATGTATGTTTATGTAAAGTATTTATTGAAAGAAAAGTGAGTAGGCCAGGCACGGTGGCTCAAACCTATAATCCTAGCTCTTTGGGAGGCCAAGACAGGTGGATCACTTGAGGTTAGGAGTTCAAAACCAGCCTGGACAATATGGTGAAACCCCGTCTCCACTAAATATACAAACATTAGCGGGAAATTGCTTGAATCCAGGAGGTGGAGGTTGCAATGCACTCATCACTGCACTCCGGACTGGGCGACAGAGCAACTATGAAAAATAGCAATATCGTTAAGTTTTACATAGAACACATACTATGCTATATTGTTTGTGTACTTTTCTGCAATGACATTTTTTAACACCGTGGATGAAACTTTCATCTTCAAAGCCTGAAAAATCAGTATTTCTCTCTCACTCTTGAATTATGCTTTCATTCGGTTTCTTATGATCCCCTCAAGAGCTGATTCACTGCCTGCCTCCAGACTTACAGACCAGCAGAGCCACGCTCCTTCGGCTTCACTTACCACTGTGATGTTCTGCTTCATTTTTAGTCCATAGAGATGTTTATCTGGTTTTGAGCACAGTTCCCCTTTTGCTTATGGAGTTTTTAACAAGAAAGGGAAAAAACTTCAAAGCTACCAAAAAGAAATGAAGAATTACCCTTTTTTAAAATTATACTTTAAGTTCTGGAATATGCAGAACATGCAGGTTTGTCACATAGGGACACATATGACATCGTGGTTTGCTACACCCATTAACCCATCACCTACATGAGGTATTTATCCTAATGCTATCCCTCGCCTTTCCCCCTACCAGCTGGCAGGCCCCAGTGTGTGATGTTCTCCTCCCCGTGTCCATGTGTTCTCATTGTTCAGCTCCCACTTATGAGTGAGAACATGTGGTGTTTGGTTTTCTGTTCCTGTGTTAGTTTGCTGAGAATGATGGTTTCCAGCTTTATCCATGTCCCTGCAAAGAACATAAACTCATTTTTTTTTATGGCTGCATAGTATTCTATTCTGTACATGAGCCACATTTTCTTTACCCAGTCTAACATTGATAGGCATTTTGGTTGGTTCCAAGTCTTTGCTATTGTGAATAGTGCTGCAATAAACATATGTGTGCATGTGTCTTTATATCAGAATGATTTATAATCCTTTGGGTATATGCCCAATAATGGGATTACTGGGTCAAATGGTATTTCTGGTTCTAGATTCTTGAGGAATTGCCACACTGTCTTCCACAATGGTTGAACTAATTTACACTTCCACCAACAGTGTAAAGGCATTCCTGTATCTCCACATCCTCTCCAGCATCTGTTGTTTTTTGACTTTTTAATGATCACCATTCTAACTGGCATGAGATGATGTCTCATTGTGGTTTTGATTTGCACATCTCTAATGACCAGTGATGATGAGCTTTTTTTCACATATTTGTTGGTCACATAAATGTCTTCTTTTGAGAAGTGTCTGTTCATATCCTTTACTCACTTTCTGATAAGGTTGTTTGTTTGTTTGTTTTTTCTTGTAAATTTGTTTAAGTTCCTTGTAGATTCTGGATGTTAGCCGTTTGTCAGATAGATAGATTGCAAAACTTTTCTCCCATTCTGTAGGTTGCCTGTTCACTCTGATGATAGTTTCTTTTCTGTGCAGAAGCTCTTTAGTTTAATTAGATCCCATTTGTCAATTTTAGCTATTGTTGCCATTGCTTTTGCTGTTTTAGTCATGAAGTCTTTGCCCATGCCTATGTTCTGAATGTTATTGCCTAGGTTTTCTTCTAGGGTTTTTATGGCTTTAGGTCACACATTAAAATCTTTAATTCATCTCGCGTCAATTTTTGTTTAAGATGTAAGGAAGGGGTCCAGTTTCAGCTTTCTGCATATGGCTAGGCAGTCCCCAATACCATTTTTTAAATAGGGAATCCTTTCCCCATTGCTTGTTTCTGTCAGGTTGGTCAAAGATCAGATGGTCGTAGATGTGTGGCATTATTTTGGAGGTCCTTGTTCTGTTCCATTGGTCTATATCTTTGTTTTTGTACCAGTACCATGCTGTTTTGGTTACTGTAGCCTTGTAATATAGTTTGAGTTAGGTAGCGTGATACCCCCAGCTTTGTTCTTTTTGCTTAGGATTGTCTTGGATATGTGGGCTCTTTTTTGGTTCTATGTGAAATTTAAAGTATTTTTTTTTTCTAATTCTATGAAGAAAGGCAGTGGTAGCTTGATGGGGATAGCATTGAACCTATAAATTACTTTGGGCACTATGGCCATTTTTAGGATATTGATTCTTCCTATCCATGAGCATGAAATGTTTTTCCCTTTGTGTCCTCTTTTATTTCCTTGAGCAGTGGTTTATGGTTCTCCTTGAAGAGGTCCTTCACATCCCTTGTAAGTTGTATTCCTGAGTATTTTATTCTCTTTATAGCAATTGTGAATGGGGATTTGCTCATAATTTGGCTCTCTATTATTGGCATATAGGAATGCTTGTGATTTTTGCACATTGATTTTTGTATCCTGAGACTTTGCTGAAGTTGCTTATCAGCTTAAGGAGTTTTTGGCCTGAGATGATGAGGTTTTCTAACTAAACAATCATGTAATCTGCAAACAGAGATAATTTGACTTCCTGTCTTCCTATCTCAATACACTTTATTTCTTTCTCTTGCCTGATTGCCCTGGCCAGAACTTTCAATACTATGTTGAACAGGTGTGGTGAGAGAGGGCATTCTTGTCTTGTGCTGGTTTTCAAAGGGAATGTGTCCAGCTTTTACCCATTCAGTATGATATTGGCTGTGGGTTTGTCATAAATATCTCATAATACGTCATAAATATTTTGACGTATGTTCCATCAATACCTAGTTTATTGGGTGTTCTTAGAATGAAGAGGTGTTGAAGTTTATCAAAGGCCTTTTCTGCATCTATTGAGGTAATAATGTGGTTTTCTTCATTGGTTCTGTTTATGTGATGGATTATGTTTATTGATTTGCATATGTTGAACCAGCTTTGCATCCCAGGGATGCTGACTTGATGGTGGTGGATAAGCTTTTTAATGTCCTGCTGGGTTTGGTTTGCCAGTATTTTATTGAGGATTTTCACATCGATGTTCATCAGGGATATTGCCCTGAAATTTTCTTTTTATGTTGTGTCTGTGCCAGGTTTTGGTATCAGGATGATGCTGGCCTCATAAAATTAGTTAGGGAAGAATCACTCTTTTTCTATTGTTCGCAATAGTTTCAGATGGAATGGTACTAGCTCCTCTTTGTACCTCTGGTAGAATTTGGCTGTGAATCTGTCTGGTCATGGGCTTTTTTTTTTTTTTTTGGTTGGTAGGCTATTAATTGCTTCCTCAATTTTAGAACTGTTATTGGTCTATTCAGGGATTCAACTTCTTCCCAGTTTAGTCTTGGAAGGGTGTATGTGTCCAGGAATTCATCCATTTCTTCTAGATTTTCTAGTTTATTTGTGTAGAGGTGTTTATAATATTCTCTGATGGTAGTTTGTATTTCTGTGGGATCAGTGGTGATCTCCCCTTTCTCATTTTTTATTGTGTCTATTTGATTCTTCTCTCCTTTCTTCTTTATTAGTCTTGCTAGCAGTCTATTTTGTTAATCATAAAAAAAAAAAGCTCCTGGATTTATTGATTTTTTGAAAGGTTTTTGTGTCTCTATCTCCTTCAATTCTGCCCTGATCTTATTTATGTCTTGTCTTCTGCTATTTTTTGAATTTGCTCTTGCCTCTCTAGTTCTTTTGTGATGTTAGAGTGTCAATTTTAGATCTTTCCCACTTTCTCCTGTGGGCATTTAATGCTAAAGTTTCCCTCTAAACACTACTTTAGCTGGGTCCTAGAGATTCTGGTATGTTGTGTCTTTGTTCTCACTAATTTCAAAGAACTTATTTATTTCTACCTTAATTTTGTTACTTAACCAGTAGTAATTCAGGAGCAGGTTGTTCAGTTTCCATGTAGTTATGTAGTTTTGGGTGGGTTTCTTAATCCTGAGTTCTAATTTGACTGCACTGTGGTCTGAGAGAATGTTTCTTATGATTTCCGTTCTTTTGCATTTACTGAGTAACATTTTACTTCCAATTTTGTGGTCGATTTTAGAATATGTGCTATGTAGTGCTGAAAATAATATATATTCTGTTGATTTGGGGTGGAGAGTTGGGTAGATGTCTATTAGGTCCTCTTGGTCCATAGCCGAGTTCAAGTCCCAAATATCCTGAATTTTCTGTCTCACTGAATATTGGAAGTGGGGTGTTTAAGTCTCCTACTATTATTGTGTGGGAGTCTAAGTCTCTTTGTAGGTCTCTGAGAATTTGCTTTATGAATCTGGGTGCTCCTGTATTGGGTGCATGTATATGCAATAGTTAGCTCTTCTTGTATTGATCCATTTACCATGATGTAATGCTCTTCTTTGTATTTTTTGATCTTTATTGACTTAAAGTCTGTTTTGTCAGATACTAGGATTGCAACCCCTACTTCTTTTTTTTCTTCTTCTTCTTCTTTCCATTTGCTTGGTAAATCTCCCTTCATCCCTTTATTTTGAGCCTATGTGTATCTTTGCATGTGAGATGGGTCTCCTCAATACAGCATACTGATGGGTCTTGACTCTTTATCCAATTTGCCAGTCTATGTCTTTTAATTGGGGCATTTAGTCCATTTACATTTAAGGTTAATATTGTTATGTGTGAATTTGATCCTGTCACAATGATGCTAGCTAGTTGTTTTGCCCATTAGTTGATGCAGTTTCTTCATAGCATTGATGGTCTTTACATTTTGGTTTATTTTTGCAGTGGCTGGTACCAGTTTTTCATTTCCCTATTTAGTATTTCCTTCAGGAGCTCTTGTAAGCCAGGCCTGATGGTGACAAAATCCCCTAGCATTTGCTTGTCTGTAAAGGATTTTATTTCTCCTTCGCTTATGAAGCTTAGTTTGGCTGGATATGAAATTCTGGGTTGAAAATTATTTTCTTTAAGAATGTTCAATGTTGGCCCACACTCTCTTCTGGCTTATAGGGTTTCTGCAGAGATCCACTGTTAGTCTGATGGGCTTCCCTGTGTGGGTAACCCGACCTTTCTCTCTGGCCGCCTTTGCCATTTTTTCCTTCTTTTCATTCAACCTTGGTCAATCTGAAAATTATGTCTTGAGGTTGCTCTTCTTGAGGAGTATCTCTGTAGTAGTCTCTGTATTTTCTGAATTCGAATGTTTGCCTGTCTTGCTAGATTGGGGAAGTTCTCATTGATAATATTCTAAAGTGTGTTTTCCAACTTGATTCCATTCTCCCCAGCACTTTCAGGTACACCAATCAAATGTAGGTTTGGTCTTTTCACTTAGTCTCATATTTCTTGGAGGCTTTGTTCACTCCTTTTCATTCTTTTTTCTCTAATAACGTCTTCACACTTTATTTCACTAAGTTGATCTTCAATCTCTGATACCCTTTCTTCCACTTGATTGATTCAGCTATTGACACTTGTGTATGCTTCAAGAAGTTCTTGTACTGTGTTATTCAGCTCCATCAGGTCATTTATGTTTTTCTCTAAACCGGTCTTTCTAGTTAGAAAAATTCCTCTAACCTTTTTTCAAGGTTTTTAGCTTCCTTGCATGGGGTTAGAACATGTTCCTTTAGCTCAGGGGAGTTTGTTATTACCCACATCCTGAAGCCTACTTCTGTCAATTCATCAAACTCATTCTTTGTCCATTTTTGTTCCCTTGCTGGCGAGGAGTTGTGATCCTTTGGAGGAGAAGAAGCATTCTGATTTTTGGAATTTTCAGCCTTTTTGCACTTGTTTTTCCTCATCTTTTTGGATTTATCTACCTTTGGTCTTTCCTGTTGATGATCTTTGGATGGGGTTTTTGTGTGGGTATCCTTTTTGTTGATGTTGATGTTATTGCTTTCTATTTGTTAGTTTTCCTTCTGATAGTCAGGCCCCTCTTCTGCAGTTCTGCTGGAATTTGTCGTGGGTCTACTCCACGCCCTGTTTGCTTGGGTATCAGCAGCAGGGGGTTGCAGCAGCAGGAGGCTGCAGAACAGCAAAGATTGCTGCCTGCTCCTTCCTCTGGAAGCTTTGTCCAAGAGGGGCACCCACCAGATGCCAGCCAAAGCTGTCCTGTACGAGGTACCTGTCAATCCCTGCTGAGATGTGTCTCCCCGTCAGGAGGCACAGGGGTCAGGGACCCATTTGAGGAGGCAGTCTCTCTCTTAGCAGAGCTGGAGGACTGTGCTGGGAGATCTGCTGTCTTCAGAGCTGGCAGGCAGGAATATTTAAGTCTGCTGAAGCTGCACCCACAGCTGTGCCTTCCCCCAGGTGCTCTTTACCACGGAGATGGGAGTTTGAGCTATAAGCGCCTGACTGGGGCTGCTGCCTTTCTTCCAGAGATGCCCTGCCCAGAGAGGAGGAATATAGAGAGGCAGTCTAACTACAGTGGTTTTGCAGAGCTGCAGTGGGCTCTGCCAGTTTGAACTTCCCCACGGCTTTGTTCATACTGTGAGGGGAAAACTGCCTACTCAAGCCTCAGTAATGGCAGATGCCCCTTGCCCCACCAAGCCCGAGCATCCCAGCTAGACTTCAGACCGCTCTGTTGGCAGTGAGACCGCTCTTAAAGCCAGTGGATCTTAGCTTGCTGGGCTCAATGCGGGTGGGATCACTGAGCAAGACCACTTGGCTCCTTGGCTTCAGCCCCCTTTTCAGGGGAGTGAATGGTTCTGTCTCACTGGCATTCCAGGTGCCACTGGAATATGAAAGAAAACTCCTGGAGCTAGCTTGGTGTCTGCCCAAATGGCTGCCCAGTTTTGTGCTTGAAACCCAGAGCCCTGGTGGTGTAGACAACCCAGGGAATCTCCTGGTCTGAGAGTTGCAAAGATCTTGGGAAAAGTGTAGTTTCTGGGCTGGAGTGCTCCATCCCTCATGGCACGGTCCCTCGCAGCTTCCCTTGGCTAGGGGAGGGAGTTCCCTGACCCCTTGTGCTTCCTGGGTAACATGACGCCCCACCCTGATTCTGCTCTCCCGCCATGCACTGCACCCACTATCTAACCAGTCCCAATGAGATGAACCAGGTACCTCAGTTGGAAATGCAGAAATCACCCAAATTCTTTGGTTCTCACTGGGTGCTATAGACCGGAGCTGTTCTATTCGGCCATCCATCTTGCCTGGATCTCTTCTTTTTTTCTTTTTTGTAGAGTCAGGCTTTGTCACCCAGGCAATGGCACAGTATTGGTTCACTGCAACCCAGATTACCTTTAATATTTAATCTATCACTGCTGCTGATGAAGCCAAGTAGAGAGTGTAAGATATAGACTTGCAGAGCATCAATATCTCAAATATTTTTTAACTTAGGGGGAATTAAATATATATGTATATGATTTATAGTCTGGTAGTCCATTTTGTGAGAGAATAAATTTAATCTTTTTCTGATGGATTTTTGGCTTGTTTCCAATTGCACCCTAATATAAATGAATGAAGTACAATAAACAGTCCTTTGTATGCATCTTTGAACATTTAGGTTAGCATTTCTTTATGACACATCCCCATATATTGAATTGCTAGGTAAAAATTTTGTCCATTAAAACCTTGTAAAAACCTTTTGTGACTCCTTTCCTCCCTTAGTAGTAGTCAAGGGCACAGGCTTTATCTAGATACGCATCCTAGTTCCACTGTGTCTCTCTGATGTAGAGCACAACTTTGGGGAAACAATCTCCCTAATCCTTGATTTACTTATCTGTGAAAACAAGATTAATATAGTACACACCTCAGCGGGTGGTTGTGAGGATGAAATAAGGCACTGAATTTAAAACAGCTAGTGTGGTATCTAGCAATTAAGTTACCAGCGTTAAAGACACTGAAATGAACTAAAACTGTACGCAGATTGCTGACTCCTAGTTGGTTGCCTGTCAAGGTTTTTAAAAACACTAGTGTTGTGCCTGTGCAGGGGCCAGGGGCCTGTGCAGATCTGTGTATCTTCTGCTCAGTTTTGCCCTGAACGTAAAACTACTCTAAAAGCTAAAACCTAGGCCGGGCACGGTGGCTCACACCTGTAATCCCAGCACTCTGGGAGGCTGAAGTGGGTGGATCAGCTGAGGTCTGGAGTTTGTGACCAGCTGACCAACATGGTGAACCCCCATCTCTACTAAAAATACAAAAAATTAGCTGGGCATGGTGCTCCATGCTTGTAATCCCAGCTACTTGGGAGGCTGAGGTAGGAGGATCGCTTGAACCTGGGAGGTGGAGGTTGCAGTGAGCTGAGATCACACCATTGCACTCCAACCTGGGCAACAAGAGCAAAACTCCATCTCAAAAAAAAAAAAAAACTCTAAAACTTATTAATAAATAAACACTGATACCTAGAAGCATTGTTGGAGATTCTGATTTGGTAAGTTGAAGAGGAGGCCCTAGCATCTGTGTTTTTAAAGTCTCTTGGATAATTCTAGTATACTTCGTATCTGGGAACCAGTGAAAACAAAGTATTTCAAAAGAAAAGAAAAAAAGCCTCTTCTCTTTGAGTTCATTTTGATTCACTTTTCCTTCCCTGTGGATTTCTTGCAGATTCAAAGTCGTTTTACTGCAGAGAAAATCACTGGCTCCTCTTTCCGAGGCTTCTTAACTGACACTGCCTGATGTTAAGAATGTCCTCTTTTAACTCACCCACCACAAAGATAGACATATTTATTCATTTGCTGTAGCAAATAAATAATTCTACTTTGATGTTAATTCATTCTACAAATGCTGATTGCTCACCTATTGCATTGATTAAACTAATGTTAGGGAAGTACCAGTGAATAGAGGAGACTTGATTCCTCCCTTTACAGAGTTCAGAGACAGTAGGGGACATACTCACAGTGACAGTAGAAGATGAACAAGGGCTTTGATAGGGGAAAGCAGGGTGCTCCCCACAGAAGTGACTTTTCTGCAGAAGCTTGGAAGATGAGCAGAGCAGGAGGTATCTGGATGAGGAGGTAGGAGGAGCATTCAAAGCAGCAGCAGCCATCCAGGCGCGGTGGCTCAAGCCTGTAATCCCAGCACTTTGGGAGGCCGAGGTGGGTGGATCACGATGTCAAGAGATCGAGACCATCCTGGTCAACATGGTGAAACCCTGTCTCTACTAAAAATACAAAAAATTAGCTGGGCATGGTGGTGCGTGCCTGTAATCCCAGCTACTCGGGAGGCTGAGGCAGGAGAATTGCCTGAACTCAGGAGGCGGAGGTTGCGGTGAGCCGAGATCGCGCCATTGCACTACAGCCTGGGTAACAAGAGCGAAACTCCATCTCAAAAAAAAAAAAAAAAAAAAAAGCAGCAGCAGCCATAGACCAAAGGGTGGGAGGGGCACATTTGAGGCATTGGAGACCCTGGATTGTTCAGTAGAAAAGGGTTGAAATATGAGGTTGAAAAGGCAAACCAAGCCCAAATGTTTCAGTGTCTTGTAAATCACTGTTAACTAGCTTGTGAATAATCCCAAGAGCAGCAAGGAAAGTTGAGAGGCTTTCAGCAAAGGGAGTACCGTGATGAGATTTGCTTTGAGGGATGATCACTTTCCTTAAGAGCCTCCTTGAGTGGTTGCTGGGAAAATTCAAATGGAAGGTGTTACTGCCTGCAGCTGGATTAGTGGCAATGAGACAGAGAGAAACCAGGGGAAGGGGAGTGGAGGTGACCCTGTGGACTCCATGATGGAGAAGTTCACCTTGAGAAGCCCATGGGACATGGCTTGATTAGGCAGTAAGTTTTCAGGGTACAAATCTCAGAAGAAAGATTTCATTTGGGAAACGATTCCTTTGTGTTATTTTCAGCACTGGACGAAAAAGCAGCATTAAAGCTTTTACTTTCTTCAGTTCTAAGCAAACACATTGGTTAGATCTACAAAGCTTACTTGAATGATGGTCTGTGTGCACGTGAGTAAATAAGATTTGGCTCCAGATAGCAATTACTACTGGCACCTCTTCCTTTCATCTCATGAGACACTGTAATTGTAAACATCCATCTAGACACTGAAAAAAAAAATTCACTTTTTCCCTCTGGGAAAGAAACTTCAATTGTTTTCTCTTTGTCTTTGTTGCAGGTATGTGTGCTATATTGCTCACCACCTGGCCACCGTTTCTACATATGTAAGAAATAAATGTGATCCTTTCTGTGCTGTGGGTAGTGAAATTATCCCCAACCTTGAGAAGCACATTTATGTTTAATGAGCTAAAACAGACTTTTCTGTAGCCAATGCCTTGATCTATGTCCTTCATTTAAAAGTATAAAGACTTCAAGGGATAGAGTGTGGAGTTTGGCTCTCCTTATGAATTTCACACTCACTAGGCCAATTCAAAACCTCCCTTGCACTGCTCACAGACAATATGGATAAACTTATCTTTCCTCTGCATTCTGGAGTGTCATCTGAGGGTGGCGGAGTGATGAGCGATGACTGTTTTATGGTCTTGAGTGGGTGTAGGCTGTGAGATGTGTGGCTTTCTTTGATCATCCTCTCATTCCAGGTAATAATACCCTCCACTGACTCTTTTATTCATTAAGTCTGTGAATTTAAACATGGTACAAGGCACAGTGTGTATTTAAGAACTGAATTAAAGAACCGAATAGACTTCTAATGTACTTTAAGTTGCAATAGGGGTAGGGGTAGTTCCATAACTGATCTATAAAGATCTTCAGTTTACTTATTTTCTTAAAAGAAACCAAGTTCCTAGGCCAAAAAAAGAGTTTATCAAACAAAGAGGTGAGTTAAAAGTCTTACTCATAAATAATAATTTCGGGGGACAAGCAGTTATTCTGGATTTTTGCGTAGATAACGTTCAAAGGCATGACAGTCTCATCCATTTATTATTTTATTCCTTCTTCTAGCTTAGTACTCATTAAAATGTCCCAGGAACATATTTTTCTTAAGTGACATCTATAACTCAACTCACTCCTTCATATGTCTTTAACTCATTCATATTACATAAGGTTTTGTCCCAGTGGTAATGATTATAAACAACATTCAAATTTTAGATATTTTGAAAAGATATGAGAAATTGAAATAAACATGATTGTTACTTCTTTTTAGTTCTCACTCACTAACCCTGAAAAAAATATGCTGATGTTTAGCCATTTTTTATTCAGGCACAAGAAACTAGGTAGTTAGCAGAATTCCTTTTTTTATATATAGAAACTATTGAATGTGTTTTAATCTCATAATAATCACTTCAAACTTTAACTTCAGTAAAGTTTGCAATTGATTGTTTGACCGGTTTTTCAATCATCATGAGTGGAGCACAGAGAGGGAGAAAAATCATATAAATAAATCTACTCATAATCAAAAGCTTTAAGGAAATAGTTAATTAAATTTTCTCCTTTTATTAGCACTGTATTAAAGTTGAAAGATTTAGGATTGAAATCCCATTTCCACCACCCCTCCTTCTTCCTACAGGAGATAACACTATATTATGCAATAGGCAACATAATAATGTTGTTTGCATCATTCATATACTTTTTATTTTTCCAGCATTGTCACGTGCCATGCCACCCCAACCTCTTTCTCTCTGTCTTGCTGACATACATACTCGCACAAATATAGACACATGCATATAAAACACATGTGTCTGTACATATATGGTAACTCATTCATTTTTATTTTGAATGACAAATAAAAGTTTTCAGATACTACATATGTAAGACTTCCAACGGGTGGATCACGAGGTCAAGAGATCGAGACCATCCTGGTCAAAATGGTGAAACACCATCTCTACTAAAGATACAAAAAATTAGCTGGGCATGGTGGCACGTGCCTGTAATCCCAGCTACTCAGGAGGCTGAGGCAGGAAAATTGCCTGAACCCAGGAGGCGGAGGTTGCAGTGAGCTGAGATCGCGCCATTGCACTCCAGCCTGGGTAACAAGAGTGAAACTCTGTCTCAAAAAAAAAAAAACTACACATTAAGCTGTAAAATAAAAACACCTGTGTTAGAGTTGATAGAATGAGTCTGAAATATGCAACATACCATCAGGTCCCCAATGTGTAGCTTATTTGGTGTTTCACAGTTGTTTATTCACTCACATGATTTTATTGTGTTCCCTTTTTGTTGTAAGTTTGTGAGGAGTTGGGAGATGGGAAGATGGGGAGGTATCTTGTTAAATAAGAGGTCCTCCTCCCTTAACTGCATTTCACAGCTCTCTCCCATGACTCAGAAACCTAATTTGGGTGATGATGTAGTTTGCCAGGAAAGTGAAGAGACTTATAGAGATCACTTGTTGGATGCAGGTGATCAAGCCTTCATGATAATTATGGAAGCCTTTTAAAAGACTTACAGATGTGCCTGGTTTGGCCATCTGGTCAGAAGATGCATATTCATAGCTCCTCTGTCTTCACCTTCGCCCCCTACCTCGGTGTGAGAAATGTCAGGAATGTATTGGCTTGCAGTTGACGTCTGCTTTGACTGAGGTTAACAGATAACACCTTCATCTGTACACGAACACCGTCCAAGTTAAAAGGATAAGAAGGAGGTAAACTATGCTGTAGGGACATTCATCACCCCCTGAACCAAAATATGTGAACAGAATTTCTAAGATTGGTTTTGTACTGTTGAAGAATTTGAGGGAGCTGTATGATTTTTTCATGTCCACCATGTGAAGAAACAAAGAAAATAAACTTTTCTAGTTTAAATAAAGGTAATTTATTGGAAAATAAAGAAATCATACTCAACTCGAACAATGCACAAAATGAATTTTCTTTGGCTTTCCAAGTGGTTTTGCAAGCCAGTGCTGTAGACTTTTGCTTGATTTGTTATGTGTGGGAATTCAGTAAGTTGCTCTGAAACATGATATCATCTTTTTAGTGACCTTCCTTCTTAAAGAACAGTAATGTGAGTTGTATGTTCTTTTAGATTCAGCCCTTTTGAATCTTGTAAAACTGGAGACAGATGACTAGAATGTGTTAAGTCAAAGGGCTGTTCACCTTAAGTGTGTACGTTCACCTGTGTCTGTTCACATATGGTAACTATTGTCATTAATCTTCATTCTGAATGATATAATTTATCTTTCTTAATACTTATAAAATAAGCTCACAATGAGTGAAGTATATACTACTTTTGCAACTTCCTGTGAGCCTGTGTATATCTCAAAATCAATTATGTTTTTAACAGTAAGCTCACACATTAAATCTCCGTTTTTTCATTGGTCAGCTGACTGCTAAACCTCAGACTTCTAGCAGCTCTATCACAAGGTAAACCATTGGTCACAGGTTGAGTGTGGCAGAAACAATGATTAGATCAATTCAAATTTATCACCAGTATTGGAAAAAAATACAAAGTCCCCAAAGCATGTGCCCTAGTATAGTGTTCGAATTTGCCTCATTTTCATGTGTATTTAGAATTAATATTAACCTCTTAGTATGAGATTATTTATTTCGTTATAAAACTTGGTTTATAGAGCATCTCCAGTACTCTACAAGTAACTGGTAGTCAGGCCCTGCAGTCTTCAGGACTAGCAATCTTCAGTCTAGTTACAGACAATAGGTTCTAACTGTTGTAATTAAAACAGGCCCATATACACTGAATTAAGCTCAAATTTAATGGACCAGAAAATGGCATAATGAAAAAAAGTTATAGCTCTGCTCCAGAGTGGAAACTTGGTAGGAGATAAGTAAGGAAGTGACTGGGCCAAACTAAAAAAAATAATAATAATCAGGTATGTGTTTTGTTTCATTTAGTTCTATTTTTCAACTAAGTTTCCAGAGGCACTTTTAGAAGCCACTTATCATCCTACATATGAAGGACAAACTAACTCATGCCTCAAGACAAAGATATTTTATTAGGCACTTTACTGTGCATATGTTTGACTGTTAAGCAGTAACATTTTGACCTGAAAAGTGCAGATGGAAGAGACGTTATCTTACCAAAAGGAAAAAGTGTGATGATATAACGAGTCCCTAACAGGAAGCACACTCTTTGGAATCATGCCAATAGAGCTGGATGCGAAAAATTAAAAATAACAGAAATGAATTGTGTTCCATTCTTAACAGAACCCATATTCTACTTCAGTGATGTGGAATACTCTGTGGATGAGAATGCCGGTTCCGTGGAAGTGCAGGTGTGGAGAGTGGGCACGGACCTGTCCACGTCTTCTAGTGTCACAGTGAGATCTCGGAAAACAGATCCTCCCTCTGCAGAGGGTGAGCAGTTTCCTGCTCGGTTCTTTCAGTTGTTCCGCAATTTTCAATGACCATGGCACAAATTCATTTAAAGCTGAAATACTTCACTTCTATTAAAGCAGTTTGGCTGCGTGTATTGTTTTTGCTGAAGTTATTACTCTAGGAGGTAAATCTAGGCTTTATTTACTACTTCGGGAAAGTACATTTAAGCGCCGTGAATCTGAAGCTAGGTTAGAAACACAAGACTCAAAGGATCTATATACTAAGGCCTATGTTTCCATGAAGTGGTTTTCTACTCTCAGAAAATCTAATATTGCTGAATGTTGTGGCGTTATGTGCAGGAAAATCATCTTGCTGCACATAATCTATCCCCGCAGAAACCTATGACATTTAAGTATTATGCAGGCATGTGTCTTCAGTTGGCTGTCTCCTTATTTTAACCATGTGTCCCTATAAATACTTCAGATCCAAAAGGTTTTTTTTCCATACTTCATTATAAAAAATGTACTAACTAGCACATCTTTCATTCCAGGATCTACATCTCCAAAAAGTTGATTATAAAGTTTACAGCAAGGACAGAATTCAAAATTTCCTTTTTTTTCCCCTAAATGACCAACAGTACAAACTTTCTCAAGTACATACACATGAGAACGAACAGGCATGTCATACACACGTCGCACATTCATCACACAAAGCAAGCACAGGTTATACCATTTTAAAAGTCACCCTTAGGTTTTAACTTTTTTAATGTAGTGGAAGCAGTTTAGTGCTTTGCATGTAGCAGGTGCCCAGTAAACATTTGTTTAACTAAATTAGTTGTTTTTAAGAGAAGGATTCAAATCATAGATGAGGGGAGGGAGAGAGAGAAATAAGAGCAAAGGGGAACAAGCAGAGGAAAAGAAAATGTAAAAAGGACCACAGGGAGACACGGACATTCTACAAAATGAATTAAACACAGATATACTCAAGCAAAGTTGCACATTCAGAGGCAAAGTGGATACAGAACGAGAGTCAGAAGAGCAGAAGCTATAAAAACAAAGAAGCAGCATTATTCAGCTACTGCCCACCACTGTCAGTCTTTATGGATGTAGTAGCTAGAGATTAAAAGACAGTTTTGTTTTTAACTGCTTTAGATATAAATGGAGGTATCAACACTGGATATAGCTCCCTTTATCTGAAAAATATTAAATTAAAGATCAAACATACCTCTGAGAGTAGAAGCCTCTCTCTGCCTGGGACAAGGGTGGGTGGAGTGTGGGCAGAGCTGGTACCGTAAATGTGTTGCTTTAACTAACAGACAACCATATACCAAAGTAGGGTGCCCTATGGTAGCTCCAGCAAGGATATATAAATACTTAATTCATGTTAACAAAGTTTTAAATGTCCATATTTCATATGTAATTTATGAGGATCATATATTTGACCGATATGCTGATTTTTCTAAGCCTGATTTTTATTACCCTTATTAGAGAATTTTCAAACTAAAGTTAGAAGAACTGTAACACAGAGGAGCTGTAACTAATCCAAAGTCTAACCATGAAACATAGAAAAAGTTCAGCAGCTGATCTTTGCTGTACCACCAATGTAGCTATGTAGATACTAATCTTTTGCATTTTATTAAATGTATTTTTCTGTAGGGTTATGCTGATCTCTATTTTAAAAAAAAAATTATAAATATAATTACACAATGTATGTCTTATAATTGTTTGCAATTTAATTAGTCCCCAGCTGAATTTTTTGTTACTGTCATAGCTGGAACAGACTATGTGGGCATCAGCCGTAATTTAGATTTTGCACCTGGAGTCAACATGCAGCCTGTTCGTGTCGTCATTCTGGATGATCTAGGACAACCAGTGCTGGAGGGAATTGAGAAATTTGAACTGGTGCTTCGTATGCCTATGAACGCAGCCCTTGGCGAGCCCAGCAAAGCCACAGTGTCCATAAATGACTCTGTCTCTGATTGTGAGTGTTTATTAATTTTACAATGATAAGTGAAATGATAAGCTAGGGTTTATATATAGATGATAAGCAAGATGATAAACTATATATATATATTTGTTTGCTAGGGCTTCCATAACAAAATCTATGGCGGGTGGCTTAAAAAACAGATTTATTATCTCATAGTGGTTGGCTAGAAGTTCAAAATTAAGGTGTTGGCAGGCTTCCTTCTGAAGGCCATCAGGGAAGGATGTTCCAGGCCTCTCTTCTTTGCTGGAGACGGCCATCTTGTCCCCATGTCTCTTCACATCATGTGCCCTGTATGTGTCTCCGTCTAATGTTTCCCCTTTTCATGAGGACATCAGTCATACTGGATTAGGGCCCATCCTAATGACCTCATTTTAACTTAATTACTTCTGCCAACACCCAACCTACCAATAAGATCACATCCTCAGGTATTGGGGGTTGGGATTTCACCATACGAATTTGAGGGGGACACAGTCCAACTCATTCAAATACCCTAGCTGACCACACCTTTCTCTTTCTGATGATTTTGACAGAATTAGACAGTCTCAGAATAAAACTTCTATTCTTCCTCTTAAACTTTTAAGAAAAAAAAAAGTGATGTTGTCATCAGTATCTTGATGTACCTCAAGAATTCTCCTCACCACAGATGGGTGGAACATGTGGAAGTGCACAGACCCTTGAGTGTCAATGATCTTTCTCCACTTCCCAGCACAAGACGCTTTCTTTCATCTCCTTCCCCTCGACACTCGTAACATTTCTCTAATAATGTGCCAAAAATGCTATTCTAGGACAACCCTTTGCTGGACACATGGCAGAGCTCTCTGACACGTCATCACAAGGGAATTCTGAACACTCTTCAATCATGATGATTCCAACAGTGCTTGGCAGAGTCTCACCTATTGTCAATGATCTCTATACATCATTGACCTAGCATAGGTGTCACCTAAAAAATCTCTCTCTCTCTCTCTCTCTCTCTCTCTCTCTCTCTCTCGCTCTCTCTCTCTCTCGCTCTCTCTCTGTCACACACACACACACACACACACACACACACACACACACACACACAGAGTCAACTTTCCCAACATGAGCCGAGTAAACTATGCTTATAATTATGTGCACAATATTTCGTGTTCTTCATGTAAAGAAATTCTGAAGGGCTCATGACTAGGAGACATATAGATTCAAGTATCTTAAGGTTTGTGGTTGTATCCACTTGTTAGCATTTCATCGTATAGCCTTACTTTACCAAACAGGCAGAGCGAAATGTCAGCTGTAACTCTTAAGTCATTGGCTCAAGGCAAAACATTGGCAAGTGACTGAATGGAGACAGAATCCAGTTCTTCTCACTTACTTTTCATTATTCTTTCCACCAAACCACATCTTCTGAAATGCCATTTTCCACAAGGAAATTTCTGTTCACTTTGATCTCTTGTTTGTTTTTGCAGTGCCTAAGATGCAATTCAAAGAACGAATATATGCTGGCAGTGAAAGTGATGGGCAGATACTTACAATGGTCCACAGGAGTGGGGATGTCCAGTACAGATCTTCAGTGAGATGCTACACGCGGCAGGGGTCTGCTCAGGTGATGATGGACTTTGAAGAACGCCCAAACACTGATATCTCCATCATTACATTCCTCCCTGGTAAGCTTCACTTGAAATTTTTTTGAGAAATTTGAAGAAGCCAAATTCTTACTCAGAAATATATATCAGGGAAATACAACTTCTTGGATATGAACAGGCTTATGGCATGGTTTTATGTGCATTAAATAAGGAAAGTGAGATCAATTGTTAACAAGTTGAATGAATGCCCTTTATGGTATCTGCATTGACTTATTGATTTCCAGTGATGTGATATACGGTTAATTTAAAACTTATTCAGTGGACAAGAGCATATCAAATGTACAGATTTCACAATGCTGGGAATTAAACTTGGCTCAATGATTTGTTTAGTAAGTCAAATGCTGCTAATACTAGAAACTAGTGTTGAGGTCAAATTAACAATGACCAAGTGCAAGGCTGCTAATCTTGCTTTTTTAATGTAATGCTAGAAATTCATGAACAAAATTGGCATTTGCACTTTTCCCCTTGTTTTCTAAGATGTGTGGCAGAGCTTAAAGACAGAAATTAAAGAAATTCTCCATACAAATAAGAACTGATCATTGCATGTACTTCAATATTTACTCACTTTTTCAACATGTATCTATTGAAGGCTTATTATATAACAAACACTACGTATTGAGCTGATAGAGCAGTTCAAAATCAACATCCTTGCCCTTATGGTGCTCACATTCCTAGTTGTAGATACATTCCTATGGGACATGATTAACCTGCTAACATTATTGTTCCAGGTGAGACGGAAAAGCCCTGCATCCTTGAGCTGATGGATGACAGGCTCTATGAGGAGGTCGAGGAACTCCGCCTGGTACTCGGCACTCCACAAAGCAACTCTCCCTTTGGGGCTGCAGTTGGTGACCAAAACGAAACTCTCATAAGGATCCGAGATGATGCTGATAGTAAGAAGTCACTTTTTGTGTGTGTTCAAAACTGTAAATTGGGAACTAAAATCCATCCAAGTCAAGGTTTTAAGTAGCTCAGAAAAATCTCCCCACCTCCCCCACTTTCTGACTAGGGTTCTTAAGCAATTGAGAAATAGAAAAAGGACAAACAAATGGGGAGCAAAATAAACCATTAAAACTGATAAAGTTGACCTTGGAGAATATGGCTTATATCCAAACACTGAATACCAAACATCCATACCTGCCCTCTACTCTGTACACACCCTTGAGCACAGGGTATTAGCCGTTTTCTCCCTCCCCACCCACCTTCAGTGACCTGCTCCCTTGTAATTTATGGCACATGTAGACAGCTGGGAGCTCATGCTCACTGGGGGCTGGTTAAATCCCGGGAAGGAGCTGGACAGCACATGCCTGCTTTTCCTTCCACACACACCACTAATTTTGAGTGAGGGACAGAGAGAAGCCAGGGATGGAATAGTCACTAAGCCCCTCCCACATGGAAGTAAACATTAGAAATGAGGGGAAAGCATTCCCCTTACTAACAGTTTCATTTGTCTGTGTTTCCCACAATTTTAGAGACTGTTATTAAATTTGGAGAAACCAAATTTAGTGTCACTGAACCCAAAGAACCTGGAGAGTCAGTGGTTATAAGAATTCCAGTGATTCGCCAAGGAGACACTTCAAAGGTTTCCATCGTGAGAGTCCACACCAAGGATGGTTCCGCCACCTCTGGAGAAGACTACCACCCTGTGTCAGAAGGTACGGGGCTCCCAGCGCCTGTCTCCTGATGGGTCATGCCAACTCTGTGTACTAGTGCCAGTGCCCTTAAGGAAAAGAAGGGGAACATCCAATTGAAATAAAAATAGAACACTCTTTTGGGGGGTATAAGTTTAAGGTGCAATTTTGCTACATTGTTATATTATGTAGTGGTGAAGTCTAGTCTTTTAGTATATCCATCACCCAAATAATGTACATTGTACTCATTAAGTAACTTCTCAATACCCGGCCCCTTACACTCTCCCAGCCTCCGAAGTCTTCAGTGTTAATCATTCCACACCTGATGTCCACCTGTACACATTATATGCTATCACTTATAAGTGAGAACAAGCAGTATTTGACTTGTTTTGATTTGCATTTCTCTAATGACCAGTGATGATTAGCATTTTTTCATGTTTGTTGGCCTCATAAATGTCTTCTTTTAAAAAATGTCTGTTCATGTCCTTTGCCCACGTTTGAATGGGTTTGTTTGTTTGTTTCTTTCTTTTTTTTTTCCTTTAGAGGGTGCCAGGAACAATGATCACCAGCTGCCCAAATACCAAAAAATTATGCTTCTGAAATCTCTTGATGTGGATTCTGCACAAAGAGCAATCAAGTCACTCTATGTGTGCCACTCACCACAGAAGCCCTTTTTGTTTTATTCTTGGAAATCTGTTTTAATTCTTTGCCGATTCTGGATATTAGCCCAAAAAGAAGTCTTTTTAAATATAATGTGATATTATATAGAAAACTCAACAATTATATATCCATATATATATGGATATATAATTGTACCTTCTGATATATATATGGAGATATGTATATGGATATATAATTGTACCTTCTGATATATATATGGAGATATATATATGATATATAATTGTACCTTCTGATATATACATGGAGATATATATATATATATATAGTAAATCCCATTCACACTCTATTAGACCTATGATCACATTCATTTGCCTTGAGTCCTATTGGTTTAGAAATTCTGGAGAATTGGGCCAGGTGCAGTGGCTCACGCCTGTAATCCCAGCACTTTGGGAGGCCGAGGCAGGTGGATCACGAGGTCAAGATATCGAGACCATCCTGGTCAATGAGGTGAAACCCCGTCTCTACTAAAAATACAAAAATCAGCTGGGCATGGTGGCACGCGCCTGTAATCCCAGCTACTCGGGAGGGTGAGGCAGGAGAATTGCTTGAATCCAGAAGGCAGAGGTTGCAGTGAGCCGAGATGGCGCCATTGCACTGCAGTCTGGGTAACAACAGCGAAACTCCGTCTCAAAAAAAAAAAAAAAATTCTGGAGAATAAGAGATTAATTTTTCAGATTATATCCCAATATTAGAACCACTGATTATGCCTTCTGTAATTCAGCATCTTTTCAAACTATGGGCCAACAAACCAATGTCTTATTATTTAAGTTTTCCTTCAGATAAAATCATCATTCATAGCCACCTAAATGGAACTGGAGACCACTATTCTAAGGGAAGTAACTCAGGAATGGAAAACCAAACATTGTATGTTCTCACTCATAAGTGGGAGCTAAGCTATGAGGATGCAAAGGCATAACAATGATACAGTGGACTGTGGGGACTCTGGGGACAGTGTGGGAGGGAGGTGACGGATACGAGACTACAAATCCAGCACAGTGTGTGCTGCTCAGGTGATGGGTGAAACAAAATCTCAAAAATCACCACCGAAGAACGTATTCATGCGACCAAACACCACCTGTTTCCCCAAAACACTATGGAAATAAAAAATAAAAATAAAATTAAAGTCTTGGGAAAAAAAGAAAATATTAGAGTAAAATGAGTAAAAATAGGTGGTGTTCATTCAACATTTGATTTCATTTTACACACACACACACAAATATACTGAACCACAGTGAAAAACGTATTTTTCATTGTAGGTCACAGTTTAAAAAAGCTTGACAGAAAACTTCTCATATTCATATACAAACAATTGAAATCTGTGATTTTTGCATTTGTAGAAATTGAGTTTAAGGAAGGAGAAACCCAGCACGTGGTTGAAATCGAAGTTATCTTTGATGAGGTGAGAGAGATGAGAGAGGCCTTCACTGTTCACCTAAAGCCTGATGAAAATATGATAGCAGAGACGCAGGTAAGTAATGTAATGTGCATGTAAATTCATGGCCAGCACTTCATCAGAGAAAATGCATAAAAGCAATCACATAGTGTACCATAAAATGAGGAGATTTTGTACAAGCCTTACGTGAAAGAGATATGCATAATCTCTTTTTACCACCTAATATATTTTGTTCTGATTAGATCATAGTCAAGAAATTCCCATCCTTTTCTTTGAAAAATCATGTTTGTGGAAACTCAAAGACTGAAGTCACTGAGCCCAAAACCAGTGCACTATCCTTTCCCATGTCAGTCAGTATGATTGATTGACCTTGGGATTAACCATCAGAGAGAAAGCAGCATCTCAGAGTAAACAGGGAACTATTAATTCAATGCCACAACTCGCAAAACATATATTTGAACCCACAAAGCAGTTTGCTAACCCTCCAGATCAAGATGTGTTTCTCCTGGCTTTATCAGAATTTGATGTCCACAGCCTCATGATCAAAATGTTGCCGTCCTAAATCTTATTGTCCATACTTATTTAATTTACATTGTCTCATTAACCAGAATTTTCCTCAAAATGAACATAATTCCATAGAATGTTGACCTTTACACTGGAAATAATTTTGAAAACTACATCTGTTTTTGGAATGTATTAATTTTTTTATATCTCTGCTTAAATGTACTGTAGTATGTTTTCTAATTGTTTCACTTTAGTACAAGTTCCAGCTGGGAAAGTTTTTTCCTTACATATTTTTACCATTTTGTAATCTTTACTGCTTGATGATTTTTCTACTACAGTGCCTTGCTTTTTAGCAAGTCATTTAAAATTCAAGTTTGGGCAATCTTTATCAAATATAGTTTTATGTCTTCATCACATAAGATGAATCTTTTATTATTTTTATGGAGTAGCATATGAAATTCTTTTGGGTGAAAAGAATAAAGATTCACTCAAATTACTTCCAGTGATGAAAGCTTCTTTTAAGAATATACATGTAAAGATAGTTCAGGAAACTATGATATGTAGTTAGATGTTGGAAGGTTATTGGGAGCCAGGGCAAGTTTACAGCAAGGTGCTCTTGTCACCCTGCCCAGAAGCAGATGTTCATAAATTCCTCTTCTGTCTGGAACTCAAATTCTCCCTGCCTGTGTTTAAGGCGGTACCTTTTGCCCTCAGCTGCTTTAAAGAGTTTCTTATTACTGGCATCTGTTTCATCCAGGCTCTCACTCTCCCATGACCTCTGTGATCTTCCTTCCCTCAGAATGTCCACCAGCTTTCCTACTACTGTCAATGAATTGACTTCTTCATAAAACTTCCCTTCACAACCCCAAAACAGATTTAGCTACTGTCATCACAACGGAGAAAAAAAAAGTAGAGCCTGAACACCTCGTGGGCTGCTGGCCAACCTTTGGACTGATGGCCCCAGGTCAGCTGCCCTCCCCTAGAACCAAAAGATGTGAACAAGGTGCCAAGGTCACATGCAGCAGGCCATTTAGGCCCCATTGCTCTCCAGAGGCTCTGAGCATGACAATTTGCATCATAATGAGGCCATAGGTTTGCCAGGTATCATGAATATTGTCCTGTATCATAGAAGCATACAAAGTTTAATATTTCACTAATCAGTGATAATCATCTTTTTCTTCTAGGTGACTAAAGCCATTGTGTATATAGAAGAAATGAGCAGCATGGCAGATGTCACTTTTCCTTCTGTCCCTCAAATTGTGTCCCTGTTGATGTATGATGACACTTCCAAAGCTAAGGAGAGTGCTGGACCCGTGTCTGGCTATCCTGTCATCTGTATCACAGTGAGTAGGAGATTCACAAAATTGAGGAAAATTGTAAGATAATTATTTTAAATAATTACAAACTGTAATCAATGTAGCATTGCCTTTGTTATGTAGAAATGAAAGTAGAAAAATACTACATGGTTTAACCGTTGAACTTTGCAAATACATGAATCAAGTAAATGTCCTGTTTTTCTTTATTCACCCAACAAAGGTTTGTTAACCAATGTGTACATAGAGTGTTATCTCAGTCTGTTACCAATAGAAAAATAAATAAGATTTGAAGTGTGCATTCAAGATATTTAGAAATGAAGAAAAGAATATAGAAATTGGTAACTCTAATATAAGGCAAGATGGACCACTGTCATAGAATGATACAAATTACAAGTTAGAAGCTCCATGTATGAGGGGAGGTTTGGGATGGTCAGGTGGAATTTTGATGGTTTAGAATGCAAGTCTGATAAGGGAAGGTCATTCTAGGAAGAAGGGATTATAATATGAGCTACAGCTAGAAAAAATAGCATAAGAAATAGCAGATTATCACTACTTTTAAAATTTGCCTTCTCTTGACTCTAAATTGCAAGCCCCTTGTGAGCTAAAAATATGACTTACTTATTTTCATATCACAACAGCACTTCTATAATCAATTATATATAAAAGGTACACAATGAATGTTTATTGAGTCAACATGGCAGAGATATAGGGAGTTTTAAATGTCATATTTAGAAATTTAGACTGCATTTGTTGTGTAGCAAGGAGTCCTCACACAGAAGAATGATCAGAGGGGTTAAGCTGGCAGATTGACAGGGCAGTTGTGTGTCAATGTACTGGAAGAAAAGACACTGAATCAGACAGAGAGGTGCTGCTAGGAATGGAAAGAAAGGCATCAACTTAAGCAATATCACAAAAGAAGAATCCGTCAAGTTCATGACTCACTGGATAAGGGGGGTAAGATGAGAACAGGAAGGAAGAGAGGGAAGGAGGGAGGAAAATTGAGAGAATAAAGAATTGACAAACCTGATGGTTTGAGAGATTATGATGTAAATAGCAATTTTACACATATTAACTTAGAAATAGGAACATCCAATATGCTGTTTGAAATGCAAGATGAGAGTTTATAAACGCTATCATAGCTGGGAATCAAAATTTGGAAGCTGCATGAACAGCATGTAGAAATCAGGGAAAGCAGCAGTGAAAACTTGATGGCAGAACTGGAGAGAAATGGGTTCCACACTGTTCTAGACTCTGTTCCTAACACAGTCATTTGTTTTCCACAGGCTTGCAACCCCAAATATTCAGATTACGATAAAACAGGTTCTATCTGTGCAAGTGAGAACATCAATGACACTTTGACCCGGTACCGATGGCTGATTAGTGCACCTGCGGGCCCTGATGGTGTGACCAGCCCTATGAGAGAAGTGGACTTCGACACCTTTTTTACATCATCCAAGATGGTGACGCTGGACTCCATATACTTTCAGCCTGGCTCCCGGGTGCAGTGTGCGGCTCGTGCTGTGAACACCAACGGGGATGAAGGCCTGGAGCTCATGAGCACTATCGTAACCATAAGCAGAGAAGAAGGTCAGTCATTTCCACTTTCCCAGGTAGATCACTGGAATACTGTGGAATATTACAAATGTCTACTTTCTGGCTTTTAATACTTCCAAATGTCCCACATATTCCATATATTTTGCAAGTGATTAAAAAATTAAAAAAAATTTTTTTTTGAGACAGTCTTGCTCCTTCGCCAGGCGCCAGGCTGGAGTGCAGTGGCACGATCTCAGCTCACTGCAAACTCTGCCTATTTAATTAGAAGAACAAAATATTTATTCATTCTACCTTTGAGTACCTATTATATGGCAGATACAATGCTTTGTGCTGGCTATAAAATAAAGAAGACAGGATCCCTGCTTTGAGGGATTCTTAGTCCAGTTGAAGATGCGAACACATTTTAGTCCAGACAGGGCACAGGGATGCAAAGGTAGAAGTGATTCTTTCTACCCTGAGTGCATCAGGAAAGGCTCATCAAAGAAGGGAGGCTGAAGCTGAATCTGAAAACAGTACAGGAAAACAAGCATAAGCAACAACTCGTAAGAGCAAGAAAGAATGTGGGGTATTCTGGGAACAGCAAGCAGAGAAATGGGGAAGCTTCTTAGAGGGAGAAGAGGAAGAGCCAGGAGACAAGGCAGAATGATATGTAAGGGTCAGCTCTGAACAGAGCTCATGCTGTGCAAGAAGCTCAGCTGGTCGTTGGGTGAGGAGCAGTTTGCTGGGGACAGGAGGGGAAAGGCAGTCCAGGTAGAGGGGTATGTGCAAATTCACATCTTGGTATTACAAGAGAGACTGTATCTGAGGTTGGAGCAAAAACATATTGGGGAGGAGAATAGGATGTGGCTGGGGACCACATTGGAAAGATAGGAAATACACTGTATAAATAAATCCTTCACTCTGTAGAATAATTTTTAATGAATTTTTTTTAAAAAAAGATGGTGTATATATCTGATTCTATTTCTAAATCATCCATTTGCATACTGCATTCAAAAGTAAATTTGTTGCATAAAGAGAGGTCATATGTCCTACCTGCCCCATGATATATTCAGGATCAAATATTTAAATAATGCCTTAAAATGATTCTCTCTTTTAATAAATCAGACAGCCTGTATGCTGGGGCCCGCTTCTGACTGCTATAGTAAATACCTATGTATGTTCTCTGTCTTATACAAATAGAAAAGAAATTGTATTTTTTCCAAGTTCTTTTAAAATTATAATCCAGCATCTTGGTCCCTTTCATGACGTTCAAATAAAAACCACTATTTTCTTAAAGGAAATAGTGGAGAAAGAGTTTCATGTCCAAATTCTTGAAGATCACTGAGAGATATGAGAAAGAAAGATAGAGAGATGAATATAAAATGGTTTATAATATATAATGCACATACTGTAAAAAAATACATATATAGGGAAAACTCTACATTGCACATTTTGCCCTCTGATTTTTAAGGAGATGGTAGTTTTAGTTCCTAAAATGAGCATATTTTTCATTTTATTCGCTTGTAAGTAATGTAAACATAACCAATGATAAATATATTATTCTAGAGTAAAAAGTAAATTTACTTGGTTTAACTACACTTACTTTTATCATACTGACTTTCAATCATTTTTACTCTATCTGTGCAGACTTTAAACGGTTTTGTGAATATGAGCATGATCTGGAATAATCAGCACACATTGAGTTACACTGAATGGTGACTTTTTTCTCAAAGTTTAAACAATCCCTAAATTGTCAAGTGGCCACTAAACTGTCTGCTGTGATTACTTCTCACCCTGTGCCCTTCTGCTTTTTTATGGTATGATGTATACTGTCAGCCATGACCTACTCCACAGAGAATTTTAAACCACGTAGAAAAATAAGAGCTCCTACTTTTAAAAACATTCTTTAGATGTTATCAATTACCTTCTTTTAGCATAAATGTGTTCATTTTTTTTCAAGGTCTTTGTCAGCCCCGTGTACCTGGGGTTGTTGGGGCAGAGCCATTCTCAGCTAAGTTGCGCTACACAGGCCGTGAGGACCCAGACCACACAAACCTTATCAAGCTCACTGTCACGATGCCACACGTAGACGGTAGGTGACTTGGGTAAGCAAGTCCATGGAATTGTTCTGGACTGCTCGTTACCTGCTGTATTTTCCTTGATCTTCTAAACAACCCAGCTTCAACAGATGTTCACCCTGCAACTTGAGCTTCAAGTCCTTCTGCTTCCTTCAACTGTTTCAGCTTTGTTCTACCCAGATTTTATAACTATGGCAATTGAAGCATTCTTTAAAATTAGATAGATGTAATGCTAGATGTTATGAAAGAGCACAAATGTATCTTCAATCGTAAACTTGAAGTTACAGTAAAGTATTTGCTATCCCAGTGTCTACCCACAACATATGTTGGCAATTTTATAGCTGCAATTTTATGTCTCTCTCAGTATTTATTATGTCACTAAGACATTTCCCAGATATTTAAATAAAACAAAACATGAAACTAACAGGTATTATGTATTATATTTATTTTCTCTGGCTAGGGAGCTGTGACCAGAACATGTGCGTCAATAACTTTATCATACTTTATGAATATTTTACTATATGCAGGAGGCATTTTCAAGTTTTTTCCGCTCAATTCACTTTATACTTGTAGCAAATTGTTAATATTAATTTTATTACTTGATATGTTAGTTATATTTTATGTAGCTAAGGGAGAGGAAACGTCATTAGGAGCGGCAAGGTAGAATATACCTCCCCAGAACAGGAGCATCTGCTCTGTCTATTACAACCTCAGATTTTTCCAGGGACTGGAAAAGCAGGTGGTCAGGAATCTGTGTCTCCTTCCTTTGTGGCATAGCGTTGGTCCCTGAACCACCCAATCTCTAGGTCCATGTGGAGGTGTGACTGGAGCTGTGAAGGGCTGAGAAGGGACCCATCAAGGAAACACAGACATAAAACAGATCTTTCCTAAAAGAAAGAGTGTCTCTTACGTCACTCCTAAGGCTTGCCTTTGCATTTGCTGAATGCAGCGTTCAATGTTCAAAAGCCACAGCTCTCCCAGAAGTGTAGTTGAGGCTGACCGCTTCTTTTATGGGTCCAGGGTTTTGCTCTGAGTGAATCCAAGAGGAAGAGATGGGGAAGGCTCACAGAGAAGACTTGGTTCACAGTCTTTTGCTGTATTGCTTTTGCCAGGGGTTAGCACACTATGGCCTGTGGCCAGATACAGTCTGCTGCCTGTTTTCATACATCTGCAAGCTAGGAATGGGTTTTATATTTTTAAATGTTTGGGGGAAAAAAAGAAGACTGTTTTTGAAACATGAAGGTAGTATGAAATTCTAATCCACCATCCATAATTAAGTTTTATTGCACACAGTTATGTTTATTCCTACACATAGTAGTGGCCTTCATTCTGATGAGAGCATTGAACAGTCAGCGGAGACCTCAGGGCCCACAACCCTAAAATATTTACTATTTGACCCTTTACATAACAAATTTTCAATCCTTAGCCTGCACTGTATAGCGGTAGTAGTTTTCAACCTTTATTTAATTTATATATATATATTTTTTGAGACAGAGTCTTACTGTGTTACCCGGGCTATAATGCAGTGGTGCGATCTCAGCTCACTGCAACTTCCACATCCTGAGTTCAAGTGATTCTTGTGCCTCAGCCTCCTGAGTAGCTGGGATTACAGGCACGTGCCACCACGCTTGGCTAATTTCTGTATTTTTAGTAGAGATGGGGTTTCACCACATTGGCCAAGCTGGTCTCGAACTTCTGACCTCAAGTAATCTGCCTGCCTCGGCCTCACAAAGTGCTAGGATTACATACATGAACCACTCTGGGCATGGCCAGTTTTCAGCTTTTATGATCTAGGACATCCTAGAAATTATTGAAGCTCTCAAAGACATTGTGTTTATGTGGGTGATAGCTACAAATGTTTACTGGATTTTAAATTAAAACTGAGGAATTGTTAAATATTTATTCACTTATTAAAAATAAAAATAGATTACATATTAACATAAAATATATCTTTTTAAGAAAGTATGTTATAAATAAAAAATAATGAGTGGTACTTTTATATTTTAAGGTATTAATGTCTGACTTAATAGAAAATCAGTGGATTCTCTGCTTCTGTATTCAATCTGTTGCAATTTATCTTATCTTGTAGCCTCTGAAAAGAAGCACTTGTGAGAGAATGTGAGGGGCAAAGTCAAATAATAACTTAGTATCATTATGAAAACAGCTTTTAAGTCATGGATATTTTGAAATTTTCCTGCGGAACCCAAGGATTCTTATGCTACCACTTTTTTTGTTTTTTCATTTTTGTTTTTGTTTTGTGAGATGGAGTTTCGCTCTTGTTGCCCAGGCCAGAGTGCAATGGTGTGATCTCAGCTCACTTCAACCTCTACCCTTCAGGTTCAAGCAATTCTCCTGCCTCAGCCTCCCAAGTAGATGAAATTACAAGTGCCTGCCACCATGCCTGGCTATTGTAATTTTGGTAGAGATGGGGTTTCATCATGTTGGCCAGGCTGTTCTCGAACTCCTGACCTCAAATGATCCACCCGCTTCGGCCTCTCAAAGTGCTGATTACAGGCATGAGCCACAATGCCCGGCCTGGATCTTCACTGCTGTGCAGTATTTTATGACACTTGATTTCTCAAGAGATAAAGAAATTTTAACGTGTTCAAAATTCTCGACTACCTGAAAGAATATTAACAATGATTTCAATTTATCCTAGGCATGCTTCCTGCGATCTCCACTAGAGAGCTTTCCAACTTTGAGCTCACCCTTAGCCCTGATGGCACAAGAGTTGGAAACCACAAGTGCTCCAACCTCCTGGATTATACTGAAGTGAAGACTCATTATGGTTTCTTGACTGATGCTACCAAAAATCCGGAAATAATTGGCGAGACATATCCTTACCAGTACAGCTTGTCTATCAGAGGTTCCAATACCTTACGCTTCTACCGAAACCTGAACCTAGAGGCCTGTTTATGGGAGTTTGTTAGCTACTACGACATGTCAGAACTCCTTGCTGACTGTGGTGGCACCATCGGAACAGATGGACAGGTACAGATTTTAACATCTGAGTTTGGTCACTGGATAAACCAGTTGGTTTGTTTTGTCACGTAGATTTGTACTAAGTCCCAACTCGAGCTTTTCATCTTGGTGGTGTAGGTCATTAGTGACAACAGGGGACAAACAACTGGCACGGTTGATGTGAAAATCCATGTCTATTTCTGAACAGTGGCCCAGAATATATGTAGTTTTTGACAATGGGCTAGAAACATTAAATCTTTGTCAAAAGGATGCTGTATAATTATTGCCTTAAGCGCCAAATCTACGCTGATATTATAAAAATCCAAACACTGACTTCCCTTCAAAGTATAAACTATCGTTTTTGTGTTCATGTGTGGATGTCTGTGATGTTGCATCATGAGCCACCTGAAGTGAGGTTTCATAGTCCTGGGAGACACTTTAATTTTTCTCCCTCTTTTCTAACTTTCCTCTCCCCTTACCTTTTACAAAGCTTCCTCTTCTTCTAGCCTCCTGTTTTACTTTCTTTTTTTTTCTTTCTGTTTTTTTCCTCTTCCTCTCTTTTTGATTCATTTATCATTTATTAACACAGTCAAAAGTGTTTTTATTAAATGCTTATTGTTATTTTCACTCTACAATTACTGATTCTTCTTCATAGTACACAGACATTCATACATAAAATACACATACACACGAACAAGTCTCACCCCCACCTCATCATCAGCAACAAAGTTGTTAAATGATAAGGAAGCAAGATCTTCATCGGGGTTACAATAGAGAACCTAAAATATGTAGGGTATAATTTAAAATTGTTATGAGTATTTGAACTAAGAGCAGTGCTCTGTCTTACCTGGACTAAACAAGGAGTTAAATAAGTAGGTTTATGCATTGAAGTGTTTAATGGTATACAGACGATATCATGCCCCTCCAGATTGAGCTAAACTGAGGCTGTGTTTTTTGTGCTATATTCCTAAGGTGCTGACATATGTAACAACCGGTAGCAAGAGAAAACTGGATAACTAGCATGAGCTAAGCCCACAGTAAATCTGTAGACTGTGACAAGCTCAGCTGGTGTTGATATTGAATTGGACCCAGAGGTAGTGAGACGTGACCATAGCCACCTTGTCAAAAAGCAGCAATGTTTAGTAACTTGCAGGGATTGCTGAAAATGCCAACAGAAATACTAACAGAGAGACAGTATAAGATGGTGGAAAGAATCTGGATATTGGAATCAAGGAAATGCTGACCGAAACTGGGCTCTGGCATTGTCTAGCTGTATGTCTTTGACCAAGTTACTTATAAGTAACACTTACAAGTGTTCATCCTGCAGATCCCTCTTTCCTCACCTGTTTTTGCCACCTGAAACAAACATGGAAAAATAATGAGTCAATCCCCAGAAGAAAAATAAAGGCTCATATTAACAAACTACCTCCCGCTTTTCCTTTATAGATCAAGTATCTCTAGTTCCTTCGGGTCTTCCTTACAAAGCTGTTTTCAGTCCATAAATTATTTCTGTGTCCTTTCTGGTTACTTTTCTCTCGGATTCTTGCTTACATCACAGGATCTATTGCCATAAACAAAATTGGATATAGAAATAGAATTACACTGCAGTTCTCATTCCTTGTTAAAATCACTTTGCATCATGGAGCTTCTACTGTGGATCTCACGTAGTCTGTAGTCTGTTTTTACCCTTAAAAATGCTTTCTGTCTACTCCACAAAGTGGCAGCACTTCTCCATCTTTTATACATGCTACCCAGGCCTTTTCTATCAATAATAAAAACCCTGCACGTGCCTGCTTAAGCTTTATCCTGTTATATCAGTCCACTTTTTTAATGTAGCCATTTTATTTTGAATGCAAAGCCTGCCCTCTACTGTGTTCATTCTTCAAATCAAGTCTTACTGTAAAATTTAGCTCAAAGTGACTATACTTTGCTAGATTTCTAAAATTCCAGTTCCTGTATCAAATTATTCATGTTCAGTATTTTTGCTAGATTTTTAAAATTCCAGTGCCTGTATTGAATTATTTGTGTTCAGTATTTTTTTTTCTTCCTGTGACTTCTGCCAGCTAGAAACATCATTACTCTGCTTCTCTGTTGGAACTGACAATGGTTCGACTCCATTAGGTGAAAATCAGCAATTGCAGGTTTTCAGTTAAGCTTTGCCTGCTAGAAAACCTTATGTTCCATAATATTAGGAGAGGGTGCAGTGTAAGAATTGCCACATAATTCAGTTCTTAATAGCTTGTGTTACCTTCTTAAGGAAGATGTCTAACTTGTATGAGTTCCTTCTGAAAGAATTCCTCTGCTTTTACATTGTTAAAAACAAACTTAATAGCATAAGCATGATGATCAATATCATAGCGATGAAAAGATTCAGAGTAAATCATTGAGATTTTAGGATCTTGTTATAAAATTATAAAATCTTCATTGTAAATGATAATACAATTTAATAAAATATATTGCTTACTCTCTTGGAGTGAAGCTTAGAGATGTTATTTTAGGCAAGGTTCTCCTCAGAGACAGAATAGGATGGATGGATGGATGATTGATTGATAGATAGATGATAGATTAGATATAGATAGATAGATAGATAGATAGATAGATAGATAGATAGATAGATAGATAGATAGATGATAAGGGATTCCGTACGAGAATTGGCTCATGAGATTGCAGAGACTGAACAGTTCCATGGCAGACCGTCTGCAAGCTGGGGAACCAGGGAAGCCAGTGATGTGGCCCAGTCTGAGTCCAAAAACCTGAAAACCAGCAAAGTTGAGGGTATTACTCTCAGTTGATGCCAAAGGCATAAGAAGCCAGGTTAAGTTCCCCAGTCTAAAAGCCAGAGAACTTGGAGTTCTGCCATCCAAGGTCAGGAAAAGAAGAGTGTCCCAGCTCCAGGAGAGACAGAGAATATTCACAACTCTTTGAGATAAGTACTATTTTTGCCTTTTCCTTTGCCTTTTTTTTTTTTTTTTTTTGGTCTATCTAGGTCTCGGCCAATTTGGCGGAGCCTACCCACACTGCATGAGGATGAGTCTTCCTTACTCAGTCCACAGAATCAAGTGCCAGTCTTTTCTGGAAACACTCTCATGGACACACCCAGAAATAATACTTTGCCCGCTATGGGTATCCCTTAATCTAGTAAAGCTGACACCTAAAATTAACCATCACAGGTGGCCATCCCGTTTCCTTCAACCTTCTTCCTTGAGGTTAAGCTTCTACCTCTCCCTTGCTGTTGATATTCTCCTACACCCTCACTTCAACACACACACACATGTTATTTACACATAGGTGAGTGAGAAGAAAATAAAAATTAGAGTATAAATTATTCAACCCTCTGAGATATTGCCCTAACTTTCCTTCATTAGATTTAGCTTACAGTGAAGAGAACAGAATATCTAATAATAGTACCAGGAATAACAGTAATGACAATGATAATTGTAATAGCTTATATTTATTTATTGTTTACTTCATGCCTGCCATCTTCTAAATACTCTGCATATTTCCACTCAGTCTAGCCTCACAACGACCCTTTGAGATAAGTACTATTTTTGCATCTTTTTAACAGATTAGGAAGCTGAAGCAAAGACAGTTCAAATAACTAGCCCAGGTTCATGTAGCTTTTAAGCCTGTGCTGTGAAACACATCATAATGCTTATCTGGGCATTAAATTGAATGTGAGGAATGGATATGGTCACACATACAATTGCAAGAAAGCCATATGAACTTTTTCCTTTGTTCTTGGTACAAGTATGCTGCCTGACAGCGTTCGTGAAAATACATGCCAGATTACATCCACACCCACTGTTGGTACAACAGTCCAAATCCATGTCCTAGCAACACTAGTCTACAGCTTTATTTGGATACAGGCAGATCAGTGTTGAATGCAAGCATATTTCATGAGATGGCACCTGAGAAAAAGCAAACTAAATGCTTGGTAAACTCTACTTTAGACTCTGTTTTAGACTGTCTTGAGGGCCTTCCAGACTTCTGCATTTCAGCATTAAAAATGGGAAAATGGACAAAAATAAAAAGCAAACCATCAACACAGACTCCATACACTTCAGAGAGGCTTCAGGGTTTTATTGACTACCCAGTAAACAGCCCTGCAGCAAGCCAGCGCCGACCAGGTCTGTTTGTCCCCAGCAGTCCCACAGAGCCCAGCCAAGCACCTAGCAGGCATTACTTGCCCTCCTCTACTCCTTTCCCAAAGTTGGCAACTTATCTCAAGGTAATCACTGTGCAAACACGTTTTATCAACTGGTAGTTGCTTTTACCAGGAACAATTTGTTAGAGAATTGATTTTTTAAGTGTTCTTAGTAGCTAAAGCTACCACCATAAAATATTGCCAAGTCCCTGCATTTTTCTTTGCAAATGAAAATCTAACACCACACTGGAAGGGTTTTCTGCCTTCTCCAACTTCCCAGTTCAGATTATTTACCTTATTAGTTAACAGGAGAGTTATCTGTTAACAGCAGTGAAGTGTGATTAACTTGTATGCAACTAGACCACATCTAGCTTCAGCTGGTATTAAAACCATATCTGATTTTGCCATTTTATTTACTCGTACATTTATTCATTAAAGAAATATTCAATGAACACCTACTCTGTGCCCAGGAACATACCAAGTACTCATGAGGACACTAGACACGAAGCTTACAGGGCAGCAAAATAGTTACGAGAGTCAGATCATCACTCACAGTAGTTAAGAAGTTTACTTGCCAAGAAAAACAAATTTGGAATTTCTCTAACAATGTTTGACTCTAAAATCATTTTTAATAGTTTCTAAAATATGAACACAGATAAATAACAGGAAAAACAAAATAGAGATGTGTTAAATAAATGATTCCACTCCACCTTTCAATGTGACACATATTTTGTAAACAAAATTTAAAGTTGTTTGGGTACACAATAAAAAACACTTTAGATGCACAATGCTTATTAAAGCTACATTAAGTTCTTAGAACTACTGGATAGTTTGGTAGTTTTTCTCTTGAAAACAATTTTTTAAAATAATGTGACTGTGGATCCTTTGACCTTTTAAATGCAAAATGGTTATTAAAGCTAAATTAAGTTCTTAGAACTATTCGATAGTTTGGTAGTTTTTCTCTTGAAAACAGTTTTGAAGAAAAATTGAAGACTTCAGATCATTTGACCTTTTATTGTCCTGGCTAGCTGTTTTGCAACATAGCATCTTTTTTCCCCCTGTTTTATTATAAAAATCAACATTTCATTTGTTACAATTCAACTTATTGTACTAATCAAAAAAGGGGCTTTATACAAGGTATTTTTATACAGTTTATAATTAAAGCACTTATTTTACAAAAGGAGGGAAGTGAGTAAGCGGACATGGGCTGATCCAATGTTGGCCATGATAATATGAATACATTCTTGCAAAGCACCATCGCACCAAAGTCGAGGAACGAGAAGCACCAGTTGACTTTAAGACAATGACGAAGATTAAAGCTTAAGGGAAAAAAAATAAAGGATAAACATCTGAAAGCAGCACCAGATCCTTCACTTGCAAATAAGGCTAGTCCAGTTTAATCTTCTTGGTATCCTCTCTACTTTTTAAAATTTGTCCTTACTCTTAACTCTCCCACGTGTTAGGTAAACAGCGACTGATAAAGTTGCTCAATTTGCATGAATAAGCTACAGAAATGCAACCCCAATCATAGTTTTCACTTAAAACATGAAATTTTAATGTACTTGTGAGAAGACATAGCATAATTTTAGAAAGGTAAAGAAATTTTTCTTAGCTGCTCTGAGGAAGAATTATGCCTCTTTTTTACTGTGTATTTAATTTAGAAATAGGAAATTTTGAGGCTGGAATATACTTAAGAGGTCATTTTTCCATCCCATTATTTTATACTTTGTACACTGATTCTCTTTTATATGTAAGCCACTCTAAGTTTTTTTTGCAAGATATATACTTACCCCAATGTATAGTAGAATAAACTTGACAGTGTTACTTTTTCCATAGTTTTGCATTTCACACTTGCCTTTTAAATATGGAACTTGCCTTTGATGAAGAAACTTGAAGCATCAATAAGACATAAGAAATCACTCATATCTTGGTTTCTTTAAGATTTGACAGATGTTTCTTTCAGTATAAACAAATACCTTGAAAAGTCCTGTGATATAGGCAGAAAGAAAATCAAGCACTTTTTAAGATGACATCTAAAAGTTACATTGACTGCATTGCACTCTGCCCTTTTGAAGAGAGAAATGGGAGGTGATCTAGATGGTCAAGGTAGCTTCATTCTGCTCCAGTTCCTCTAGGTACAGATACTTAGCAGAGAAAGAAGACCTTGTTATGGGTACTAAGAAAATGCAATGGAATACTGATTCTATGTCCAAAAATGATCAAACTCTAGTTTACCACATCAAATAAAATCAAATAAGAATTAGTCGAGGAGTTGTACTCTAAGTAACTTATTCATAGGAAGTGAATATTAGTAATTCCCTCCAAAATAGCATACTCAGTAACATTTGTTGGACAGAATATAATATTGGAAAAAATATATATTCTTAGCACCTATAAAGTTTAATTGGAATCTATGCCTAAAGCCTAATTATTTTTTAAAATCATGGTTTATTAAAATCGAAAGGTAAAATATTAATCTTAAGGACCAGTGATATGGATTGACTTAATCACTGTCCCTTCCACTGCACTTCAAAATCAATTGCTCAATGACGTAATAATAACTGCCCTCAGAAACTACTGTCTCAAAGGACTTTTAATGCAAAGCACCTCTCCTGCTGGCCAGGCTAGCAGGTTGTAGGGAATGCTAGCTCCTCTACAGCTGAGAATGAAATAACTTGTTTGGTTGATGGTTCTCTTCTATATATTTTTATTAAGGATTCAGGTCATCATTTTTGTGACATGAACAGTTTACCTTTGACTTCATAATAATGTTATAAATCATAGTTCTCATGATTTAAATTATTTGCTAACTCATGCCTATGATTCTTGTGTTCAGCTCAGTGTGGAAGGAGAACTAGACCATTAGCAGACAGCCTGATTCAAACTTCCATGGAGTGTGATCTGACCTAAGTCCTCTCCTCTTATGTAGAAGAGGCCAGTTGTATTTGTCCTACTATTGTGCAGAGCCGTTTTGAGAATTAAATATGATAACCCTTGTGAGATGACCTTAAGACTGCCATCTTCTTTGTTTGGAATACAATGAAGTATGACAGAGTAGAAAAAAAGCATGGGCCAAAAGCTGAGTTCTGATCTTGGCCAAACCGTTCAGGAAGCTTAGAAAATACTATGGGACATTTGCTTTCTTCCTTTGCATCTTAATTTTATCTTCTTCTCTTTCTATCCGTCATCCATTGATCCATCCAACTATCCGTACATACATATAAATATAATTATGGTCGAGAGTGAAAATATTAAGTAGTGTTTATTGAGAAACTAGTACAGTGTCTGAAATATGGTAACTACTCAACAAATAAATATTAGTTTATTCTCCACTATTCTCAACCCAACTGCTAAATACCAGAAGGAGAAAAGTATAAAATTCAAGGCAAAACACTTCAACTAATTATTCTTGAGATATTATAAATGTTATATGTCATTAGTAAATATATTTGCTTCCAAATCTATGTTTCATATTCCGCTAATAACAAAGTAACTCAGAGCAGCATTTTTCATAATAGCCAAACACTGGAAACAATGCACATGGCATGAAGTGATAAATACTTATATAAAATGTGCATACAATGGGCTGTATTCAGTAAGAGGGGAATGAAGTACTGAAACATGCTACAACATGGATGCACCTCGAAAACATTATGCTAAGTGAAAGAAATCTATCACCAAAGACCACGTCTTGTATGATTCCGTTTGTATGAAATGTCCAGGATAGACAAATCCATAGAGACCTAGTGGTTGCAAGGGGCTGTCAGGAAGGAGAGATTAGGAGGTGACTGCTAATAAATACAGGCTTCCTTTTGGAGGTGATAAAAATATTCTAAAATTGATTGTGTTGGCTACCCAACTCCTCAATTGTACTAAAAACCATTGAACTGTTTACTTTGAATAGGCGAATTATATGGTAAGCTATATCTTCAAAAAACTAAAGTAAAAAGGATTTTGTGAGTAGAGAATGCTCAAATAATGCATGGTCCTAAGGATTTCTGGTACATATACTTTGTTGCCAATGAAGGTAGTTAGTGTCAACTATTTAATTGATCCAAAATTAAGTGAGGGGGAAATAGTGTTATAAAATGCTGTCATTTCCTTTTCTCAATGATTCCTCAAAATCTTCAGTTAAGTGAAAGGAAAAGATGGCTTGTAGAAAATTAGGCTCATTTAGCTAACACTGTATCCTGTTGAGAGATGTCATTTTATTGTTTCAGGTCCTAAACCTAGTGCAGTCCTATGTGACCCTTCGAGTCCCCCTGTATGTTTCCTACGTGTTCCATTCCCCCGTGGGGATAGGAGGCTGGCAGCATTTTGACTTGAAGTCAGAGCTTCGTCTGACTTTTGTGTATGACACTGCCATCTTGTGGAATGATGGGATTGGCAGCCCCCCAGAGGCTGAACTTCAAGGTGAGTTAATAAGACTTGGAACACTCTAGTTTTGTAACCTATTTAAATTATTTAAGAGGATTTTTTTGCTTTTGCTAAAAGTAGTACAAGCAACTTTCAATATATTTTCTTTTTCTATTCTATAATAAGATAATTTCACCCTTTTCATCGAAAAACTCTTTAAATCATATTAGTGCTTCATATTTTGCATATGTGATTATTAAATATAATTTTATATATTTCATGGATATTTTACTCTTGTGATCTATTTTAGGTGATTATATGTTACATAACACAACATATGTATTTTTCTGGGTTCTAGAAAATGGATAGAGGAAGCTCCAGTGAAAACAAGAAATGAACAAAAGAAAAAGTTACACATTTTTAATTTTGAAAATAAGAGGTGCCTTTTAAACTCTAATACAAATTGTGGTCTGAATTCTAGTTGTGACTCTACCACTAACTAGCTGTGAGATCTTGAGCATATTGCTTAACTTTTCTGAGACATAATTTCCTTTGAATGATAGACAAAACTTCTAATATCTCTTTCTGATTTAAAATTCTATTACTCTGAGACTTTCACTGAATGCCTTTGAACTCTGATTGTGAATGCCACTAGCTCAGGTTCACAAGCCTTTGCAAAACTTGATTTCAACCTCCATGTTAGAATCATCGTTCAAGGTCCACAAGCATCAATATAATAAATACATTAGTGGGATGAATGCCTTTTCCTTTTCAGACATATATTGCTGTTCTGATTCCACAAACATTCATACATTCATAGTGTCATGCCCGTACTACATTTTACTAGCCAGCAGGAAAATAGAGTTGATCGTCCATCTTACATGTTAATCTACTCTCTTAAGCAGATTAAAATTATTTTAGAGCTATGTGACAGGTAATACGATCACCCTGAATTATAATTTTAAATTATTTCAAATGCTTTAAGTCCATATCTTGTTTTAGAAGATATATATTTAAGTTAATCTTAATGAGGATTTTTCTGTGGTTCCCAACCTCCATATAGGATCTCTTATTTCCTTTTGATTTTCCTGGAGCCAAATTTTATCAAACTGCTAAGTTTCTTGGGAAAGCTTCAGAGCTTTCTTTACATCTAGAAAATTAGGAATAATTCTGAATAACTCAAATGTATTTCTCTTTACATGTCCAAATCTCCATCATTTTGACAATTTTGTCATGTCTCTCAATTTGCAGCTTCCTTTGTGTAAATGAAGACTTTTCTAAAAAACTTGTCTGCTGTAATTGGTCTGTGTATTTTATAGTGACTCATGTTACTTAATAATTCATTTTGGCTTCCTTTTCTGCTTAGAAAAGAAAATGAAGATATTTCCGCTTCTGTTATTCAGAATTTTCCTGATAATACTGTTTGCTTAAAGACAAAACAAACCTGAGCCGGTTAATTTATGGAAGGAATCTGCACGTAGGGGTCTCTGGCTGCATATATTTTCATTCTGGGTACTCTTCCCATTATAGGTTCCCTCTATCCAACCAGCATGCGCATCGGTGACGAGGGGCGCTTGGCCGTGCACTTCAAAACAGAGGCTCAGTTCCATGGCTTATTCGTGTTGTCACATCCCGGTAAGCCCTGTTACCTTTTAACAAACACTCCCCACACAACAAGGAGATGGATTCTCCTTCTGCACACATTTCAGCATGCTTCCCTGTTACCTTTGAAGCCCTTAATTCAAATGAATTGTACATGTGCGATTATCTCCATGAGGGCTTGATAATTCTTCAGCTTCATCTCAGAATCCACAAAATCATCATTATGCAGACTTTCAGAGAAAATGCAAAATAATTAGAGTAAAATTAAAAGGACACCCGATTGAGTTCATATTAAGCAAAGTTTTCCCTAGATGAAGAGCATAGGAATAATGATTTCTCTCTCTGCTTTGCTTCCATTGTACAAATTGAATTGCAGATATTCATTCAGCAAGCACTTCTCTGTTCACAGCCTAGTCACTATGAGAAACCCTTTTAATAGGGTCAGAAGAGGTACTTCACTTTCGTATTTAGGTTTTGGGCATGTTAATTATGTTTAATAAGCATTGGCTCTGCAATTTAACTAACTGTGATGCACTGTGCTTTGAATATCAATGAGGCAGCAGTCAATAAAATCCCACATCTAACTTCATTTTTTTTTTTTAATTGAGGACGTTTCATTAGAAAGAGCTTATTTTTTGACTCTCCATGTTGCTAAACTGGTAACAGTTACTAAACTAGTAACATGGAGAGTCAAATAAAAAATAAGCTATTTTTTCTGCCAATTTATGTTAGAATGGGAAGGGAAAATAGTTCACTCGACATCTTTATATCCTTTCTTTTTCTAGGCTTGAACCCTAATAAAAGAGAGAATAGAGCTGACTAATTAGGAAGAGAAAGAAGCTTCATTGTACTTTTATGAAACTGAGCTACAAGAAAGAAAGAATTTTAAAAAATCGTTTTTGCTTTATTGTAATTGACAGTTCTGGAAAATGAGGATTTTCTGGTCTATACAGTTCTCGCTACATGTGTACCTTTCTAATAAACTGAATCCTTGTTTAACCATGATTGCAGGCAATCTAAGTAAAATCAGACTCCGTTCATAAACTGGGTTTGCCCAGCTGTGTGGCTACTAATAAACTATTTTAAGTTCAGCTCATAGCTTCAGTGCAATAAATGCATCACATCACCCTATTGTGCTGCTCTGACTCCCCAGAAAGTAGCTCTGAACACTTTGAGCATTTCTGTGCAATTATCTTTTCACAGAACTATAGAGAGGAAACAGCACTGAAGTAGGAATCAGAAAGTCATGTCCTAGCTGTGTGATTTTTGGAAGTCACATAGTCACTCACAGCCCAGTTTCTTCATCAGCCAAAGGAGGATAATTATCCCATGACTGCTTTGCAGCCTTCTTATAAAAATAGAAGCAAATAATGATAGGGTATTTTGAAAATGCTAAACTCTTATGCACCCTTTTAATTGAACCACTATATCATTATTAACATTTCCTAGCATCCTTTACAAGCTCAGCGGTCATGTCAGCTGATCATCCGGGCCTGACATTTTCCCTCCGCCTCATAAGGAGTGCACCAACCTATAACCAGCCGGTACAGCAGTGGAGCTTTGTCTCTGACTTTGCCGTAAGTGACTAAGACTTATTAATTTTCTTTTTCTGCTGCCATCCGATTACACCTCGGGTTTTTAGATGTAGTATGTCAATGTCTTCTCCTCAAAGGTACGTGACTACTCTGGGACCTATACTGTGAAGCTGCTGCCATGCACCGCCCCATCGCATCAGGAATACCGCCAACCAGTCACCTGCAACCCCAGGGAGCCTGTCACCTTTGACCTTGACATCCGATTCCAACAGGTACAGCTTATAGAATTATTATCTCGTGACTTGCAGAATCCCACTTTGTTTTACATTTATTAATTTTAAAAGAAGTATCCACACATGAATGACTTTAATTCTTGCATGGTGAAAAGAAAAGAAATCAGTTAAGGAAGCAAGGGAGAAAAGGAGGAAAGATTTGCCCTTTATCTGTTGTTAGTACAGGATGTAAAATTCAGAGTTTAATGTATGCAATGGTTATTTTTTTATCTGATTTTTTCTTGTCTCCTCCTGAAGTTTTCTGTCTTGGAGATTTGAGAATTTTTGCATTTCTTTTCTTGTTCTTCTCTCAAGAGAATGAAATCCTGTAGCCCAAACCACCTCAAAGCACCTAATTGCCATTATGCATTATAAGAAATGTGATGGCATCTTTTTTTCAAGAACATATACTATTGGCCTTCTACTGACAAAATAATATTTACAAGTCCTTCATATACCCAATCAACCAGTGGAAATGAGCTCAAGCAATTCTAGTTAGTCCCTTTCAAAAAATAACTTAACCCCACCAGTTTTTCCTTTTCAAGGACAAAAACAATGTTACAACTCTCTATGTTGGCTTGGTAGGGCATGAAAATTGCAGTGCAGTGTTTACTGTTCTATAGTCAGCGTACGGTGAATGTACGTATCCGTGATCGGTATGTCTGTGCACCATCAGAACCACCAATGCATAAAAGAACTTTTACATTTGGTTTTAGGTCAGCGATCCAGTGGCCGCTGAGTTTAGCTTGAACACCCAGATGTACCTGCTCTCTAAGAAAAGTCTCTGGTTGTCTGATGGCTCCATGGGATTCGGGCAAGAGAGTGATGTTGCTTTTGCAGAAGGTATCACTTTACAAATGAGAGGGATACTGTTTAGCATGTATGTGTTTTGTGCTTTACTTTTTGGGGAAATTATAGCTTCTTTTATGGTTTTGAGAATGTAGCTGAGTCTTTACCCTCTCTGGCTGGTGTGGGAGGTCATTGCAATGGTGTATATGTTATTGGGTATCTTTTTATTCTGAGGAAACTAATCTCTAGGTGTCTTACCTAAATGACTTTTGGAATAAGTCTAGATGATTTTCTTGAATTTTTTTTCAACTTGCATAAACTTAAATGCTGCAGCTACATGAGACTGTAAATGCTTCTCAGGCAAAGACTGCCTGCCTTGTTCCATGGTGTGTATTCGGCACCTAGAAAAATACCTGGCACACATGGTAGGGGTTCAATAATAGTTGTAAAATAAATAATTGAACACCAGGGGGTTTCATTAAGCCCTCTTTCAAAAGCAAATAAATTAGGCTTTTTATTGATTCTTTCTTAGTGTTATTCTCTATTGTATCAGTATTCATCTTACCAACTTATTTATGTAAACTGGACTTGAACCACAGTGGGATATTATCAATGTAAAATTATAGGCCAGACCTTTGAAATTATTCCCACTAGTGGCTGAGCATCTGAGATTCAGTAAATCTTCAGTCACCCATGGTCAGTCTGCAAAGTGGTCTTACCTGAGGCCTGGGAATGCACCAGATCTCGAAACTCATACAAACAGGCCTTCAATATTTGATGGTAGATGCGGGTGGGAAGGAAATAATCTCTGTGTCCTCACTGTCATTACCTGTTCACAGTGTCACATTGATATACCTCCATCACATCACAGAAATAACATTTCCATATCTCTATTTCAGGCGATATAATTTATGGTCGTGTCATGGTGGATCCGGTCCAGAACCTGGGTGACTCCTTTTTCTGCAGCATTGAGAAGGTGTTTCTATGTACTGGAGCCGATGGCTATGTTCCCAAGTATAGTCCAACGAATGCAGAATATGGCTGCTTAGCTGACTCTCCTTCACTCTTATATAGATTTAAAATTGTGGTAAGTGCTTTGACCCAATGAGCTAGATCAATTTTTCCAAGTTCAGCCTGCTTGTCTTATATTTAAAAACAAGACCGGGCAAAATGGCCACACTGTAGTCCCAGTACTTTGGGAGGCCAAGGTGGAAGGATCACTTGTAGCCAGCATTTCGAGACCAGCCTGGGCAACATAGTGAGACCTCATCTCTACAAAAAATTTTAAAAATTAGCCAGGTATCGTGGCACATGCCTGGAGTCCCAGCTACTTGGGAGGCTGAGGTGGGAAGATTCCTTAGGTCAGGAAGTTCCATCTATGATCATGCTACTGCACTCTAGCCCAGGTGACAAAGAAGGTCCCTGTCTCTTAAGAAAATAAAAAAATAGGCCGGGCACAGTGGCTCATACCTGTAATCCCAGCACTTTGGAAGGCCGAGGTGGGCGGATCACGAGGTCAAAAGATTGAGACCATCCTGGTTAACATGGTGAAACACCGTCTCTACCAAAGAAATACAAAAGTTAGCTGGGCATGGTAGTGCATGCCTGTAGTCCCAGCTACATGGGAGGCTGAAGCAGGAGAATTGCTTGAACCTGGGAGGCGGAGGCGGAGGCTGCAGTGAGCCAAGATCGTGCCACTGCACTCCAGCCTGGTGCCTGGCAACAAAGCAAGACTCTGTCTCCAAAAAAAAAAAAAAAAGAAAGAAAGAAAGAAAGAAGGAAAGGAAAGAAAGAAGAAAAAAGAAAAGAAAAAAATTTTTAAATTATTTTTATTAAATCAAATGGTGACATTTTACATTAATTTGTACTTGCACAAAACAAATAGGGAAGCATTCTGTCCTTGTAAAAGCTGGAATTATCTACAGCAATCACCACTTTCCTTACTGCCTAAAGGACAAAGCTCAGCCAGAGACACAAGCTACCAGTTTTGGAAATGTCCTATTTAATGCCAAACTAGCAGTGGATGACCCTGAAGCTATTCTCTTAGTGAATCAGCCTGGATCTGATGGATTTAAAGTCGACTCAACACCCCTCTTTCAGGTAGGCCAGAAACGAGCTCATTTGTAATAGCTATGTACCCACACGCGAGCTACCATTAATGTGCCTCAGATGTCTAAATGTAAACAGCAGTAATAGTAATACTGCACATAGTTAAAGGGAACAGTGAACAGGATATGGCATATAAACCACATAGCCCCATACTGGGCACGGTGAGTATGCCATCAACCCAGCTTTTATTATTTTGTTAGCAATACATGTGGTTTTCATAGCTTTTATCACTTTTATGAATGTATTCGTATTATTTTAAGACTATGGGTAATGAAGAGTCTTATTTCGCCCAGAATATATATCTGTGTCTGACAGTTGAGAGATCTGCTTTTCTTATTCAAAACTTCCTTCCTGCTGACTTTTCATGAACATCTTAATTACGATGATCTTGTGTGAATAGCTAAACTCAGAAAAGCAGTTGTGCACCGCTCCTCTCTCACAGATTTCGGAGACTGAGATACAAATTCCTGACTCAGGGATCAAAGGTGGAGGGATACACAGGCAGCCACCATATCACTGAGCAGACAAATGTCACAAATTTCAAGATGTGCTTACACTGTACATCTCTGTGGGGACAAGTGCACCCTTTAGGATATTGACTGAAAATTATCCCGACAGGATATCCTGGAGAAATGTGTTGTTTTCATTCAGCTTAAGGAAGGAATCTTAAGAAAGCATGTTTGTTAATCTGAATCTTTTCAAACAATAATTTGAAGTATGATATGTTTTATTTTTATTCTTGCCATTCAATCTCAAAGCATCTGACCTCTCTAAATCCTGCATGCTTCAAAGACTTATCAGAAAATCCATCCTTTTCCAAAGCCCAAGAAAAGATTGAAAATTGATTTTTTTTTTTTTTTTTTTTTTGCCTATGGTCTTATATGCAATAAGCTGCAAGACATGGTGAAAAGAGTCCTGAGGGTCAGAAGGTCTGAGCTATAACCTCACCTCTGCCACTAACTGGTTGAGTAACATTGGGCACCTCACTTAACTGCAACATCCTTTTGTTTACTCATTTTTTAAATGAATAAGCTAGACTGTAAAATGTATTAATAGTTCTTTAGCACTCTCCCACTCTATGACAACAAGTATCAAATATTCACTCCCTTAAGAGTTGCATGGAATATATCATAGAGTACTTTGCACAGCAACTTACACATAGTACTCATTCAAAAATATTAAATAAGTTAATTCTGTAGACTAAAATAAGTCATCATTTATTGATATCTCTGCCATGAATTTCTCTTGCAAAGAATCATGAATTAGGTTGATATGATATCTAGTATCTCCTAACAAATAGAGCTGTGCTTTCTAGGTCACTCTGGGCCGAGAATGGTACATACATACGATCTATACAGTGAGATCAAAAGACAATGCCAACCGAGGTATTGGCAAGAGAAGCGTGGAGTATCATTCACTGGTGAGTCAAGGAAAGCCCCAAGCCACCACTAACAGCCGGAAGAAGAGAGAGATCAGGAGCACACCCTCGCTGGCATGGGAGATTGGTGCTGACAACAATCTGGGAACAAACATCCAGCACATTGCCCTGGACCGCACCAAGAGGCAGATCCCCCACGGGAAAGTACCTCTGGATGGCATCCTTCCCCGGGAGCTCAACAGCCCCAGCTCTGCAGTCAGCCTGGTCACTGTGGTGGGAGGCATCGCGGTAGGGTTACTCACCATCTGCCTCACTGTCATTGCAGTACTGATGTGCAGGGGCAAGGAAAGTTTCAGGGGGAAGGATGCCCCGAAGGGCTCCAGCAGCAGTGAGCCCATGGTGCCCCCACAGGGCCATCACGATGACAGCTCAGAAGTTTGATGACACACAGGTAGAATGCAACCTTTTCCTTAAGTGCCTAAGAAAAGACCACAATGGAACCCTAAATACTTCTGGTAAACCATAGAGAATGGAGGACGTCTGTGACGAAGCTGCTCAGAGAACATGAGTGTACTAATGTACTTTGATTTGAATTCTCCATACTCTTTTATGCATCAAAGGACAAATTAAGACATCTTTCCTCTTGCCCAGAAGGCAGCAATGATGTACTCGCCTGTACACAGAGCCATGGATAGATGGTGAGGAATGTACTCCTCATTTTAGACATATTCTCTATGCAGTGGAGATAAACCTATTAAATGGTGCTAAGACTCTCTTACAAGTGTAAGAGAAGTCTGTTGTCGCTATGTTAGTGTGAATGTTGAAGGTGCAATGATCACATTGTTTATTCATTGTATAACAGATTATTACTAGAAAGGTTTTCATTGCTAGTCTGGAAAAATGGTGAACACAGTGTTTATTATGACAAGTTTTCAAATACGTGAAGACAGCATAGAATTATGACCAGGGGTGGCTCAACCCACAAATCAACTGATCTACTACCTAGGACACAGTGGAAGGAAATACAGAGGGAAGGAAGTTCACTCACTTGAATTTGAATTGTTCTCATTCTCCTCGGACTCTCCTTGTTTTATTTGCCTATTTAATTTTAAATTAAACCAAAGGATATGTTAATTCTGGAAGAGATTTTTAAGAGACGGCTCTATTGTGGCATGTAGTGAGTAACGGTAGAGCTCTTGTGTGGTAATTCACCTTATTGGTGCTCAACATTTGTGGGAAATTAGAGGGTTGGCTACATTTTGGTGATGAAGGAATGCCACAGAGTTAAGAGTCACTACAAGACAATGTTCTCTAAGAACTGAGCCTAGATGTTTGCAGTATTGAACCCATAGAGGATAATGAGAAACATGATTACAGATGGTGAAGGGAGAAAGTGGTATTTATTAATATAATGTGTATAATCAGAGTGCCTCTTATACATACTTGATAGGATAAAAGAACATTTTGACAGATGACAGATGAGGTTATCCCTCAGAGTAGCATAATCACACAATAACATTTAGAACTTAAATTGGCCACAGGACATTTTATTAGCTTTCTATGCAGCATCTGGTCCAAACAATGGGAATCTCTGCAACTATCATTCCAGAAATCGTATTGGAGGTGGCCAGAATCATTGATCATATTCTTCTTTGATTCAAGATGTCACTCTGGCATCCCCTGTTCAGTGAACTGGTGCAGTGTAATCCCTCTCAGTATTTAAAAATATAACTTGTAACAGCGCTTACCATTCACCTCACAAAGCCAGGGAACTTAAGTGAGCTTGCTTGGCAAGCCTCCCATTGCCTTTCTGCATCAATGTGTTTTTTACCAACTAGCAGAAATTTTTCTCAGAAAGGGAAAACTTCAGTATCTTAATGAGCTGTATTCCAAAAGCTAATAAACATGTTTCAAAGGAAAATAAGGTCAGGAGAAAAAGAATAATGCCTAAAGATTATCCTTCACATGCTGGCTAGAATCCCCTTTCACTTCTAGCTGTAAACTGGCTACATTGGACAGCTTTGTCACTGCAGATTTTTAAAAGGCAAACTTCTCAGATCAGATGTGCACATCTTAATTTGGTGCCTGTAAGTATCAACCATTTCTTGATCAAGATAAGGAAGTGACACTCTTACTGAGAGAGAGGAAGCATGTCTGACAGTTGCCTTTCTTCTTTTAGGCCACTCTGAACTTCATATTCAGTCTTTGAAAAAATAGATTGTAGTATCCTTTCATTGGAGAATTTACAAATGTCACCTACATTTCAAAAGTCCCACTAATGGCTTATACAAACGAAAGTACTGTGTAGCCCAGGAGTTAATTTAGCAAGATAAATAGTGGTAATGTCTTAGCCATCCCTCTTTCCTTTGCTTTACCTTCTGGCAGATGCTTAACTACTATTTTGGCTACCTCATAATTTGTATGGGAATGAACATGAATTAGGGAGCTTCAAACAGTGCATGGACCTTTCACTACTTACCATTGGGTTCAATTGATGTAGGCTGTTAGATCAAGCGTACTCAATCAACTCGCTGATATTTCAGTAGTTAAGAGCTTCCGAGCCTATCATGCAATTTTGGAGTGTGTGCCAATGAATATAGTAATCGGTGAAGCATTACTGTAGAAGTCTGTTTTGAGCCTTTGGGGAAGGCTGGTTTTATATCAAATTTCACTCCTCAATGCATATCAGGCTACTGTATATAAATTGAAGAGCTTATAAAATGCAGAACATTTCTATCCTATCCTACCAAATAAAAATGTATCCTTCTCTGTCCATCTGTTCTCTTACTCTCTCCTCCCTTTTTTTCCTTTCCTTTATTTCCTTGAAAAAAGAAAGTCTGTGGGAAATAGGCAGCTACAGCTTTTTAAAGTATAAAGGGCTTGGAATTTTGCATCATTTTCTGAGTATCTATTTACTAAATATGTAATTTAATATACATTAATTATTTTTTGAAGCTTTTTAGTGGGAAGAATAAGATAATTTTTTTGTTGAATAATATGGACCCTTATTTTTAGCGTTTTGTTTTTAGAGAACTATTCGATACTATCAGAACAAATACATAAAATAACTTCCCATAGAGAATGGGGTATAGCAATAATACCTCCTTAACACTCAGTGGCTTCTGACTCTAATCAAGGTCTTGCTGATATTATATAGTAAAAATAAAACCAAAAAGAAATACTATACTAGTAGTTCTCCTAAGCATATAAATCATAAGACATTGACATGTGTCTTTTAATGATGATTTTCTCTGTTCCCGTTTTTGTCCTTAGTTAACATTTACTGATGCTCATCTAGGATTGGCTATTCTGAGAGACTGCATAGAATCCAAGCTCCACTTCTTGTCCTTGGGCAGGTTATAACTGAATGCAGCTCTTTATTTGGACTAACATGTCAGGATTTGCATTAGATTCTCTACTGAACCAAAAACACAACAGTCCTATCTGTGAACCACAATTTAAAAATCTTTCCAGAATAACAACAGCAGAGTCCACTCTTGATTATCTAAAAGAGCCCTACATGTTATGGATCGTCTTGATGACAGATTTATACAAAATGATTCAAACCAGTAACTTTATAAAATTGACCTTTGCAAACCCACACAGGGGAGTGCCTTGTAGAGCTGTGGGTGGCACTGCATATTCTTTTACTCTTGTGAAAGATAGGCCCACTTTATTCCAAGAATAACACGTAGCACATAAACTCTTCTTCCAGTTCGTTAGCAGCATTAGCACCTTCTGAAGTCCACCCTCTCAGAAGAATCCACAATGTTTGAACAGTATGTGTAAAGGTCAGCTAGCATCCTGCTGCCAAGCCACTGAATAGCATTTGTGATGAGAAGGACCAACTCTAGGCTCAGTATGAAGAGAGATTTAGTTCTGTAAGCAGCAAAAGAGCTTCTTTTTTTTTTTTTTTTGAGACGGAGTCTCGCTCTGTCACCAAGCTGGAGTGCAGTGTCACAATCTTGGCTCACTGCAACCTCCGCCTCCTGGGTTCAAGCAACTCTTCCACCTCAGCCTCCCGAGTAGCTAGGACCACAGGTGCATGCCACCACGCCTGGCTAATTTTTTTTTTGTCTTTTTAGTAGAGACGGGGTTTCACCATGTTGGCCAGGATGGTCTCAATCTCTTGACCTCGTGATCCGCCCACCTCGGCCTCCCAAAGTGCTGGGATTACAGGCCTGAGCCACCGCGCCCGGCCCAAAAGAACTTCTTTATCCAGTCATCTTACCTCTAACTCTTTTCCAGTGTGCCAACTCCAAAGTCAATATTTAAAATGTAAATGGACCTGTGTAAATATCACAGGGAGACTTTCCTTATTCATCTCAATGCTGAGAATTAAAATATTCCCAGGTTGAAAATTATTAAAATACCAATAATAGAGCTAGATATAATGACATCTAGATTTTAAAAGTTGGAAATTTTATTTCTGCTTTTTGAAAACACTAACTTAGTATTGACTTGGAAGCCAATTCGGCCCTTTAATAAGTAAAGAAAAAAATGTTTAAAAATGTAAATGTCTTACAAATTTGAAATTTTTATAATTGCATTAATCAGAAAACAAGCACATTGCCATTCTTTGAAACTTGTGTTTCTAGACATTACAGCAGTAAGAAATGGATGAAAATGAGCGTCTTCGCTAAGTGTATGGCAAATAAATGGGACCCAAATGTTCAATCAGTTCAGTTTGCCAAGGTTCAAAAACACGTAATTTAGGAGGAAACTATAAATACCATTGCTATCACAGTCACACATACACACACATAGATATAAAAATAACCAAACATAGAATTTCCAGGAAAGAGATAACACTAAAGGCATAGTTTTAACTGAAATAGTTCATATGAAGTTTTACAGAAAGGTCAACAGAAAGCTCATTTGTGAAAACACTATCGTGGGAGTATCCTTAACACAGCTCAGAGGTTAATATATTTCCTAGAGGTATTTTCCTAGAATTGATTGCAGGATTAAACGGTCATAACATATAATGTTTAAGGAAACATTATATATAGGTTCAAATTATCCCTTAATGTCTATTTCTCCCCTTTTCCATAGATTTTGATACTAAGAAACAAAATGCCTTGAGATTTTGGTAACTATTTTGATTTTTATAAGACATTTTAAAATAGAAGGACATGATATTTTTCTATAGTTTCCACCAGGAAGCGTACATCAAAAACTTCTCAGTAAGGAAAGAAAACTGACTCATGAATTAAAGTTGATAAAATATACCAATGTTTCTCTTAATTGTATTTTATTAGGAGAAACTCAATACTAAATTTGCAAACTTTTAAACAGCAATCATAGCTCCTTAGACACTCAGTATCTTTCTTCCCTATCTTTCAAGCACATTTAATTTCTTTCCCCGATATTTGTTTGCTTTGTATTTTTTCAATATTTTGTTTAAAGACCAGTAACAAGAACAAAGATGCTCAACCATGACTCCTACTTTTGCTTTTTTTCTTTCTTTAAGTTGTTGAACTAGGTTTCTTTCTCTGAGATGTATTTTTCATTCTTCCAATAATGCACCCCCTTTCATTTCAAAACCATGACCATTTTCAATATGTAATTAATATCCTCATTCATCAGAAAGCTGGTAAGTCCACACAGCATTTATGCAGTATCCCTTATGTGTAAAATTTTAAGACTTTCCGATGAAAGAAAAAAGAACTTCCTGCAAAAGACCAAAAGCGTCATACTGAATAAAATGATGACAGTCTGTGCCTTGATTTTTCTCTCAGTGGAGGTTCAACATTGACATTTAAGATGCAAAAAAAAATTTCCTTTCATGATTGAAGAATTAAAAAGTCAGAGATCACATATATGTAGTTGTTTTGGATGACTGAATACCTGAAAATGAACTAAATAACTGAAATAAATTGTTAAAATGTTAACAGCATTGAAGTTTTTAGAACTATAATTATTAGATGCCCACCGTTCTACACTAATTACATGAATGTCAGAATTTAAGTGAATTTCTACTATATTTATTTTTCCCAATGTGTAGATCATCCTCTCAGATAAGAATTGTCAGCATTGTGCTTCAAGAAAGAAAAAAAAGTAAGAATGTAAATTTTTAAAAACTAGCATTATAAATAAAGAGCATTACAATAAAAATCACTTAAAATAGAGAAAGGCAATACTGAGGAAGAAGAAAAAATGATTTCTATAAAAGCTCAATTTATACACATTACAAAAAGTAGTACAAGTTAGTCTTTCATTGTGACTTCAGGAATTCGAATTGTTGGCTAGATTTTTCTTTTTCTTTTTTTTTTTTTTTTTTGAGATGGCGTTTTGCTCTTGTTGCCCAGGCTGGAGTGCAGTGGGGTAATCTTGGCTCACTGCAACCTCTGCGTCCTGGGTTCAAGCAATTTTCCTGCCTCAGCTTCTCGAGTAGCTGGGATTACAGGCATCTGCCACCATACCCAGCTAATTTTTGTATTTTTAGTAGACACAGGGTTTCTCCATGGTAGTCAGGCTGGTCTCGAACTCCCGACCTTAGGTGATCTGCCTGCCTCGGCCCCCCAAAGTGCTGGAATTACGGGCGTGAGCCACTGCACCTGGCCTGGCAAGATACGTTTTATCATTGTATTATGTGCCTGCCTCCTTCCCAAGTGCCCTCCCTAACACTAAGTAAATTTATATTTCTCTAGCCTCTGAGTGACATACCTGTGTGTGATGGAAGTATTTGCAGAACTTCATAGCATTACTTATTTTCCCATGAGAATTTTTCAAAACCTAACAGGGTCTAGTGTTATCATATATTTACTAAGTTACTACACATTGATAGATATTGACATTTATTCCCAGGAATCTACTTTTGCAAACAATTTGGAGTCATCCAGTCATAAATTCATGACTAAAATAAGTCTTGCTGCCACTTGTGTTTCATAACTATACACTTGCTTTCCTTCAAAATATATCAAGTGTTCAATATAAATAAAGCCCATGTGAATATAAATGTGTTCAAATGACCAAGTTATTCTGGTGTGTTCTATAACTTACTTTTATGCTAAAGTCACAGATTCCTGTGGTCTGCCATAAATGTCAGTTATTTTCATTCTCGATCTGGAGCCTTGAACTTATGCAGTTACTTGGACTGGGACCTGTGCTCCCACTGCCACTCAGACTGATAGTAAAACTCTGTCTCTCCTCAGTAGAATCCACCTGCAGGGTCCTGGTGCCTGCCCACTAGTTATAAAGAGTGTACATACAGGGACAATGTATATTTAAGGGAAACAACATATTTGGATTAGGAATATTTGGTTAGGAAATCACTAACCTGCTATGGTTAGGAAATCCTGCCTAGTGCAGTGATGAGGATGAATTAACTAATCTGGTCTTTACTGCCAACGTGGTCTGGTCACCTAAGTTGATGATCAATTGATTTGTTATAAGGTCAGATTGTTAACATGGGGCCACTACTATTTAATACCAAAAAGAAATGCAAAGACAGGTTGTTTAAGACTTTGAAGGATATCCCAAGGAAAAGACAAACTACGAAAAAGAAGGTGACGTGGAAGAGAAATGACTGCTATGTCAAAGATCTTCCAGCACTTCCAAGACTGGGGAGAAAAATGGCTATAAGAGAGAGCTTGGGACCAGTAACAGAAAAGTGCAGCTCAACCAATCTTGATCATGGAAGAAAAAAACATGGGCAAACCTTTCATCGTGGTGTCTGGGGCAGGAGTCATGAGGCTTGGTAAACTAGTTTAGGATTGGCTACTTTGAATACTTTCAGCAGTCCCTACGGCATAGGGACAGTCTCTAGCTGTCTGATACCTAGTTCTGGGGTGATTAACCTGTGCAGAAATGTCCAAACTGCTAGGGACAGGGCCTGGCCTTCAGGAAGTCTGAGGAAGGGAACCAAAGAAGGAAAGATTCGTGACTCAGTCCCTCAAGGATATTGTCAGTGAGAGAAAAAGCCACACTCAGAGGCACCCAATGTAAGGGAAAACCCACAAACCAGAGTTGGTCAAGGTAGACCTGACTGGGAAAACAGACTCATGAGGAACAGAGGCAGGGTGATCTGGGAGCAAACTCTATTGATTCCTCCCTGCCTTTCAACCAAGCCAGTAACTTCCCCCTAAAACTTCCCCCTTTGACAGTAATCTTTGAAAGTCTTATTCCCAACAGCCCAAAAAGCATTCCAGATGTTAAGATGGCCTCCTAGCAGTTTAAATGTGACTAATTGCAAAGTGGCAAAGCGTGGTGGAGGTTATTGGATAGTACATGATTAAATCTAAAGGAAATTGGGGCAGGTCAGAAGCATTCATGGTAGCTATCAGGGAAGAACGTTTGAAAGGGCTATATGGAGAAGAGTTGATACCATTTCATAGAGTTGGTACCATTCAGAAGACAGTGAGTTAGAAACATCTAGACTGCATGAGAACATACCATAACTACGGCCTGATGTGATTCGAACGTGTTTGATGAGGACAGGACTCCCGTGTCCCTCCACTCCATCACTACCACCACTTGGCTTAAAGAGAGACCACTAAATTGGGAAGTACTGGTAATTTCCTAGTGTCATAAAGAAGACCCCAAAGGCAGTGACCAGAATCAATGAAGCTTTCTCTATAACATTATGATTTTCTGTTGGTACAGTCCATACACTGTGTTATTTTTACAGACACTTGTGTGTACATTAAAAGAGGTACCTAGTCTGTGTGGATAATTGGGAAAAAGTAGCCCGTCCGTAGAGATAAAGACCCCAGGCTCATAATTTGGTGTTTTTAAATGTGGATTGTATTATTATATGGGTATGACAATGCCAACAGATGAGAAGATTGCCATTAAAAACATGGCATGTGGCCAGGCATGGTGGTTCATGCCTGTAATCCCAGCACTTTGGGAGGCTGAGGCGGGTGGATCACCAGGTCACAAGTTCAAGACCAGACTGGCCAACATGGTGAAATCCCGTCCCTACTAAGAAGTACAAAAATTAGCTGGGCATGGTGGCTTGTACCTGTATTCTCAGCTACTTGGGAGGCTGAGGTAGGAGAATTGCTTGAACTGGGACCTGGAAGGCAGAGGTTGCAGTGAGCCGAGATCATGCCACTGCACTCCAGCCTGGGCTACAGAGCGAGACTCCATCTGAAAACAAACAACAAAATACAAACACACAGCATGTTATACTCACAGACCACAAGAGGAAGAGGCACACCACACCATGGAGGGCCACACGGAGAAGCACCAGGGCTGGTCAGGAGGCAGAGGGAGCTAGGGGAAACCATGGGTAACCCTTTCATTGCAGTATCTGAGGCAGGAGTCATGAGGCAAGATAAACAGGTTTAGGACTGGCTAGTTTGAATAATTTCAGCAGTCTCTAGAGCATAGAGACTGTCTCTAGTTGTTTCGTACCTAGTTCTCAGGTGATTGGGACATGTGTATAATGGCCTAGAGTGTGAGCTGTGGATGGGTTGATTTGCATGTGAAAGCCACACCCACAGACTAGTCATCTACTGTCTCTAGGAATTGGCTACCCCTAGGAGAGGCAGTATCTCCTGGGTCAGAAAGGCCCTGGATGTCAGAGGGTCAGAAACACAGTTAATGCACTTAGAAAGTGGAAGAGGACTCTTCACAGGGAATGCATGGTGTGGTAAGTCAAGCCAGTGTTGTACTGGGATAGTTTAACAATCAGCTCTTTGAAGAAAGCAGAGTCCCAAATCAGCTTTTGCTGATTGCCTAGTGAAAACGCTCCCATCATCATCAATTCCAAGTTATCAATGTGACATCAGCTAGTTGGAAAAATTCCTGAAAATTTAACAATTGACTCTTGCCAGCCAAAACATATACATTTCAGCACATGCCTCAAAGTTTTTATTTCAGTCCTTATGTGCATCCTCTGTCTTGAATCTTTGTGCCCTACACAAACTACAAAATCACAGGCAGAAAACACAAATTTTTTGTGAAGCAAGGGTTTATAAACCCAAAGTAATTAGTGTACAAAATATGATTATAACAGCCATCTCTAAAGACCTAAAGAATTGATGTCTATGAAAGAATCATCTTTAAAAGTTTAGCCCAATGTCTCAAATCAGGTTTCTTGGGTGAGTCCCATGCTTGGGTGAGGGCTCTTTCTCTCACTAAGAAAGGAAGTCTTTCTATCATTAAGAAAGGAAAATTTTGGCCAAAATTAGTGGCAGCATCTATTGTTTCAAGAGATTGAAATCATCCTGGCCAACATGGTAAAACCCCATCTCTACTAAAACTACAAAAATTACCTGGGTGGGGTGGCATGTGCCTGTAGTCCCAGCTACTTGGGAGGCTGGGGCAGGAGCCTGCAGTCAGTCAAAATTGTACCACTGCACTCCAGCCTGGTGACAGAGCGAGAAAAAGAAAAGAGGAAAGGAGAGAGAGAGAGAGAGAGAGAGAGAGAGAGAGAGAGAGAGAGAGAGAGAGAGAGAGAGAGGGAGGAAGGAAAGAGAAAGAAAGCTGAAATGAGAATTGATGAACACGAGCTGAGGCTTTAAAATAGTAATAGATATTATTCAACTATTAATACTTTCCTAGAATTATTGAAAGATTGTAAGTACAAACAGCAAATTAACAACACTGAGGCAAAGTTCCTTTTTAGACAGAACTGAATAAAATCTCATTAGACTTAGGAAATGTGTGGTCCTATAGATGATTTTGTTGTGAAAATAATTAAAATATGAACCAAACCTACATATGAACCTAACTGATTTCAGACTCACCATGTACTCATGTCTACTGGCTCTACGATTCTTTCTCCAATAAAAGCATAGACAACAGAAAGGGGAGAAAATTAAGGAGCAACTTGAGATCTAGTGACATCAACCAGCCCTCTAAGTAAGAGATCTCAGCACCTACCTCACAGAATACTGTCCTGTATCTCTGAACACTTGGTACTGTCACCACAATGTAATAGCTGTGGAAGTGGAAGTCTACAGAATACCATGGCTTAGTGAGCACAGTGGTAAACAAAGGCAGCATTTATCATAACAGAAGAATGGCTTTTGGCTGGAGCAGCCCAGGGTAGGGATGCAACCAGGTGTGCCAGGTTCTTGGCCTCCCCTGCCCTAGGAATGGGAGAAGAGGCCCTGGAGGTGTATCAGGCTTACCATTTGTATAAATATCACTGACTCAAAGAGTTTTGCAGAGAGTGATTTATTAGGCAGAGAGAGAGAGAGAGAGAGAGAGAGAGAGAGAGAGAGAGAGAGAGAGAGAGAGAGAGAAGTAGAGAGAGCTCCCATGCTGTTGTGGGAGGGGATCCCAGAGAGGGAAATCCACATAGGTAGAGAGTGAAAGACAGTTCCCATTTTACAGTGGGAGGGTATTTGGAGAAGGAGTCCTCCACACAGATAAGGGGCAGTGGAGTTTTAACTTTGAAGTTATTCCTGCCCCATTCATGTTCTTGTCCAATGAGAGTTCTTTTAAACTTCCTTTGGAGTGATTGATCTTTGACTCTGATCCCAGATTGGCTGCTTGGGCCCACAACAGAGCCCCACCCTCCAGGGCTGTTGGCAGGCTTTCTGAACAAAGGACGCTCACCTGAAATTTTACCTAGCCCCTGCCTGGAAAGTTAGACAAAGAACTCTAGGTTCCAGGATGGGGAGGTGGATGGAGGCATGGTGCTGGGAAGTTCTTGCCTTTGAAATCATGCCCCTTGGGGACCCGGGAAGAAAGGTTAACATAGTCCCTCAGGGAGACTAGGTGAGACACTATATTCTATATTTAGAAACAATTAGTAATACATTTATAAGAATCTAGTCATTCTGGGAAGAGAGAAAATGGTCCTTTATTGGTAAATGTTTTTGTGATATCTCATTGCTAGTTGCTTTACATGTTATCTCATTGAATCTTTATGCTGATCCTAAGAAGTAGCTGACAGAGCAAGAACATCACCATCTTGGACAAGCACTGCCATTTTAAAGTTCCTCTTGATCAAAAACTACCTAAATCCAAAGGCATCAGCCTAATAGCTAAGGTCTGCATGACCATTAACCAAAAATGACATCACCGACCAGAAATATTCCAACCCTAAGATAAATCCCTCTTCTACCAGAGACATGCCAGCTCTGAGATAACTTCCCCTCTGGCCAGAGAGATATCAGCCCCAGGAATAACCTCCCCTCTGGCCAGAGACATTCCAACCCCACCATAAACTTTTCTCCCACACAGAAACATTCCAAGCCTGTGATAAGCCTTCATGGTCTCACCCTAAAACCAATAAATACTCTTAGTCTGTAAGAGAGAGTGCTCCTGACCAAAAGCCAGAAGCCCCTCTCAGGTTTATTCTCCAAAGAAACCTGTCTTTGACTATTGAGCCACTTTTAATGTTTCTTTCCGCTTTCTTTAACTCTTACAGTAGCCCTGTTTCTAATAGAGAGAAGAAACTTGAGATTATTTTTTGCTATTTTGGTGTTTTCTTTTCCCCTTGCCAGTCCTTCAATACCTGTGAAACAAATTCTGTGTATTAAATTCAGGACTGACTCCATCTTCCCAATCACTTTAACTGTTCTGTCTCTGAACTGATACCATTCTTTATTTATTGATCATCATAGATGTACAGACTTCATCCATTGTCATCTCCTGAAGTAAGTGTGATCTGAAAACTGAAGCAAAACTGGCACAGCATTGTAGGCAGTGGGAGAAAGAGTGACATGTGTCTGGGTCCCAAGGAGTGAAGGTACTGAAATGATGAGGAAGTCATTTGAGGTGTCACTGGAATATTGATTCATGACTCATAAGGGAGAACATTGGCCACCTGTAAGGGAATAAGGCTGGTCCTCATGGTTTCTCCTTTCCAAGATCATCTCTGTTTTTTCTGTTAGCCACTTCTCAGTTTGGATAAATGTCAAATCTCTTAGTAAATGGGGCCATGATAAATTCTAGTCTATCTCTAGCCACCATCATTAAACATATTGGACTCCAGTAATCTTAACCACAAACAAATAATTTTTCCTCTTAACAATTATCTTTTAACCTTTGAAACAATTTTAATATAACAGTATTTTTATTCTACTGTTTTTCTCATGTCTTGGTCTCAGTATCTTCCCATGTAGAACAACTCTATACATCACAGAATTACTTTTAAGGATCCATTATATATGGCATATTGAGTTATTAAGCTGTGTTGTTTCTATTAAACCAACTGGAGTGGAGTGACATTAGTAAAAATAGTGGAGTACGAAATTTTGAAAATTCACCTCTCCATAAAAGCAACAAAAATCTGACAAATAATATGATGGAATTAGCTTTTTCAGAACATTGAAAATTAACCAAAGGCTTATAGAAAGCTGGAAGCATGCATTCAAAAAATAAACAAAAGGCTAGCTCTCCACGAGAACAGCACATTTTATTGTGTTTTAATTTGCATTCCCCTTTCCCCTAGCTCAGTGGTAGTCTTGAAGAATACAGCATTCCTGTTACAAAAAAAAAAAAAAAAAAAGAGCAGAATAGAGTAGAGCTTGAGTGCTTTTAAAGACTAATTCCCAAAGAATTGGCATTAATTTGACCTGTCTGGTGCTATCCTACGACTAGACTGGAAATACTTCTCTTTATGTAACTTTACTTAAAGCTCATGCAGTACCAAAAACCTCTACAGAGAGGGATGATAGGGAGGAAATTGTAAACAAACAACCACATGTATGGGTAAGTGTTTAAAATGTTGTATCTGCTAGATCTGATGAATAACAGTTGGATCAAACAACACATTAACCAGAAAGCTTTAAAGAAAATGCTGAAAAGATGTTTATAGAAACTTTTAAAATCGGACATATTCATAGGAATATAGAAGTTCATACATCTGTGTAGCACTATGCACATACACAGGAAAATGCATGAGAAGGCCTTAATCTCTTACTTCTGGTTGAGTTTGAAGCTCTATGAAGGGAAAGTGAAGACTAAGAGTTTTAAATTGCTTGGTTGAGTGTTGAAGGATTGCTCAGAGACATGCATAATCTTTCAGCAAAGACTGAAATATTAATTGGTCTCAAGTTTAAAGAACGATCTGTACAATCACTAGCTAACAATCAAACTGCGTAAAGACTACAGCAGCTGAACAAAGACTGTACAGAATCAGTTCATAAAAGTCACTAAAGAAAGAGCAATTACAACAGGCAGCAATGCCTAGGATGCTGATCAGAGAGATTTCTCCAAGGACTGTCTTTACTGAGGACATTCTGTGTTCTCAGCTACAACTATATGAGGAAACAGACCAATAATTGGTCTATTTTGTTTGTCCATTTCTCGTTGCAAGCTGAAAGCACATTTCTGGAGCTGAAATCAGAAAAGGTGAGGTTATCAGAGAACCAAATGTGGGAGCCCAAAACCTTCTGTTTATAGCTGGCAATCAGTACACAACCTCAGCAATTTCTTAGCCTGCTCAGCAGCAGTGAGATTATGTTGCCCGCCCAACAAATACCCGAAGTGCTTCTCCCTATCTGGTTCTTTGTATCTCCTTCAATGGCTAAGTGAGAAATTCTATGGGGACAAGGTGGGAAGAAACCTTATTAGGAGAGGTGAGGAATCTGACAAGAACATATGCTAGAAGGCTGTCTTTTAGCTGCCTGGGGAAGAGATGAAAGAGGACCCCGAAACAGGACCAAAATTAGATGCAAAAAGTCCTTGAGCATCTGCCGTAACAGAAGGTCAAGGCCTCCAAGATGACACCTGCCACTTATACAATCCCAGACCATAGGTTCACAGATCCTTGGAGCCAGAGTGGGAGCTCAGTGTCCATCCCTGGGCCAGGAGAAGTTTCTCACACCCCCACTGAATTCTACTGCCCCCTTCTGCAACTGGTTCCATTTCTTGTAATTCAAGTCCTCTATAGAGGACTTCTTATGTGTTAGATAACAGGATAAGAGCTGGGACACAGTAGCCTCTGTCTTCAGTAGGCCCATAGTCTCATGATTGCCAATCCAAGCTTGAAATCTCTTAACCACAGTGTAGCCACATGTAGGGATATGCCATGAGTGCTGTTGGAGAAAGGAAAAGAGCCTACCTGGCTGGGGGAAGTGGGGAGAAGAGCTTCATAATAGATGGTATTATAGTCACTTGCTGAATAAAAAAGATTTTACAAAGAACCAGATGCCAGTTAAACTGAGATGAGTCACATGGCTTGTCCTCCCCATCATGAAGTGGTTGCAGAGCCGAGACACTGCGCTGTCCACATCTGTCTCCTACCTTCCCCAATCAAAAAGTATCTGAGACAAGTCTCAATCAATTTAAAGGTTTATTTAGCCAGGTTTAAGAGCACTCCTGGAAAAAAAAGGGACACAAAGCCACAGGAACAATGTGCATTTTTTTCCAAAGATGATTTTGAGAGCTTCAGTATTTAAAAGGGAGAGCAAGCTTGAGGGAAAAGAGCGAGGATATGGTCACATTATTGAATGCACATGTTGCAGGAGAAAAGAAGTTGGTGGTGGAATAGTCAATTATGTATTTGTCTTACACTTACCACATTGACACTATGTAAGATAAAATGAACATAGAGTAGCAACCTGTGGAGTTATCTGGCCTTTCGTCTGTAGCTATCTGCTCAACAATAAGAGGAAAGGCAGTTTCTTGCATAACTCGGCTTCCAAGTATTTTCCTTTGTCATGGTGAATTGGGGTGCCGAGATTTTATTTTCCTTTCTCACCTAGTCTCATTTTCAGATGCCAACCTCTGCATTTGTCCAGATTGAACGTTCTGACATTGTTTAAATTGTGGAGGGTTCTGGCAATAACTCCTGGTTCTCCTAAACCTACCAATGATACAGACAAGAGACAGGAAGATACTGGGTAGAAGAGGGCAATTCCCCAGCAAGTGCTGCACCCTCAAGCCTAGAAACAGAAGCCCTAAATGAGGACAGTTATCTCTGTTTTCCCACCCAAATGTTATGTTTTTGGCCCACCCGGCCCCCCTCTCCTGTGCCCACATGAACCTCAGATGTCAGCTGGCAGAGAGACAAGCAGCTGAACGTCAAGAAAGTAAGAAGTAACTGAGCATCTGAGAATATGGATAGACTCAGCTTAACTTCACATGGCATGACTTCAGAGAGGAGCCCAGCCCGAGATGGCCAGGCTTCAGGGAAAGATCACCTTCTTTTCACACCATCCTCTTTCCAGCTCCCCATTCACTGAGAGCCACTTCCATCACTAATAAAATCCTCCATATCCATCATCTTTCAAACCTGCCATGTGACCTGGTTCTCCCTGGACACCAGACAAAAATTCAGGATGCATTGGGTGCAGGAACCCAAAACGGCTGTCAAATTGACTCTTGACTGAGCTGCTTAATACTTAAGCTGTCCACAGATGGCAAAGCTAAAAGAGCTTAATGATAACACACCCCCAGATGCTGCCCTTGGGCCAAATCCCAAAAACCCTCGCCCTGGCTCCTGCACCCACTCACCTGCATGCTCCCCCTCCCACAAGGGGTTTGAGCACACAGTGGGGAAGTAAATGAGCCACACCCCTGTCACAAGTCTCATGAGGAGATCATGGGAACTCTACCATCTCATGACCACAACAGCGTCAAAAATATGTGGTGCATGAGGCTATGGCACTATCACTCACCTCCCTGCCTCAGGACCTGGAGACAGTTCACAGGTGCCAGTGGTCCCTGCTCAACTCCACCTTGGCTTTCTGTCCTCCTCCTTCAGCAGAGGCATTTCAATGGTGCGAAATCATGATTTTCCCAGTTTTCTCAACCCGATTACACTTTACTTGCAGAAGAATATCTTCCCCATGAAAAGACACCTGCTGCTTTCCCTGAAATTGAAGGGAGAGACGGTTTTCTTCTGTCAAGGTAGGGAGCCGCTTAAAAAGTAAAGACTGTGGAGGAAAGCCAAGGAAGTGTCCTGCTCAGACACAGCAGCAAACACTCGCCTGAAAACGCTCATTCACAGCTGAGACCAATAGGTCTCTTCTCCTCATTCTCTACTCTATATAAAGAAAACAGTCTCTCTAAAGGAACAAGTCGGAGTCAGGCTGTCAGAGAGTCACCGTATGCTCCGGAGGCCAATTTAGCCAAATCCAGGCTGAGAGTAGTCAGCTCTCATTTCGGACCTTTTAAGCAGGGACCCCTGCTGTCTCCAAAAATAGTGTCCAAGCACCATCAGCTGCTCCAGCACATTCAGAAAATGGCCCAGAAGAAAGTGAGAAGACAGCCTTAAGCTTCCTCTGAAATGTTCCTCCTGCCCTGTCACCCCTAACTTGTGCATAGTTCTGTGTCTCTTTTCTTGGCCCAAGGAACTGGAATAGGTTAAAGGATATTTTTTAAAAGGTCTTTTTTTTTTCCTTTGGTTACAAAACACCCCTTGAAAATCCTTGAGCAAAACGAATCTCTAAGGACATAACTGCAATGACACAAAGGCATGGATGAACACTTGCCCTCTGACGGTGTCCTTCTGTGGCATTCCTTTGTCTCTGAGGCATCCTGAGCTCTGTGTCCATATGTGCTTGCTGACGTGGCTGGAAAGGGTCCTCTCCAAAGGCCTAGTGACATAGGAACAAAACCAAGAATCTTAATTATTGCAAAGATCCTTCATTTTGCCTTTCTGTAGGCACCTCTACTGCCTTCATGCTCCCATTGCCCATACTCAGCCCCTCAAAACTATTCACCTGTTCTTCATTTCTCTAACAGTATCATTTCAAGAATGTTACAGAAACATATCTTTGTCTGTTTTGTGCTGCTATAACAAAACTACCTGACGCCAAATAATTTACAAGGAACAGAAATTTATTTTCTCACAGTGCTGGAGGCTGGGAAGTCCTGAGATCCAGGTGCTCACAGATCCGGTTTTCTGGTGAGGGCCGTTCTCTCCTTCCAAGATGGTTCCTTCGGAAGGAGACAAAGGATACGAAGAAATGACCTTCCTCCCCCAAGCCCTTTATAAGGACACCTGATTCCGTTCACCAGAGAGGCCTTCTCCTGGCCTAATCACCTATTAAAGACCCTACCCCTTAATTCTACCACATTGGCAACACCTGAAATATGGATGCGCTACACTGAGAGCTTTAACCTTTGCAGAGCAGATTCATGCAGCATGTGATGTTTCAGAATTGGAGTTTTTTGGGAGGATGGGGTCGTTTGGTTGTTTTTTTTTCCTGCCATGATTTATCATGTAACAGTATTTCATTCGTTTTTATTGCTAAATTAGGATTTCACTGTATATACAACAATTAATTTACTTATTCCTTAATTGAGGAACATCTGAGCGGTTTATGATTTTGACTGTTACAAACAAAGCTGCTGTGTACTTTTTAATACAGGTTTCAGAATGAACATAAACATTCAAGCACCCAGAAATGCATTGGTTGGGTCATATAATACTTACATGTTTAGATTGTTTGTTTTAGAAAGTACCAGTTTTCTAGAGTGGCTGTACATTTACATATCTACCAGCAATGTAAGAATGACACACTTTCTTTGATTTCTCACAAGCATTAGAAGTCATTTTTTAAAATTTAGCTATTCTTAGTGATAATGATAGAATAGTAATAGCATGTGATCTTAATTTTGTTGGTGGATAATGACTTGGGTGTCTTTTTTATATGCATATTCACCATATATACATCCTCTTCAGTCAAATGTCTCTTCTTTGCCCGTTTTATAATTGGACTATATTTTATCCAGTTGGATTATGTATTTTGAGTCATATGTATATCTTTATGTATATATACTAGTTCTGGATCAAATATATGGTGTGCAAATACATTCTTAGTTTGTAGAAAATGTAAAGACAAGTCTGTAGATTGTCTTTTCATTGTCGAATGGGATCTTTCACAAAGCAAAAGTAGTTAGCTGTGGTGAAGTTCAATTTATTAACCTTTCCTTTTTATGGATCGTGATGTGGTGTTAAGTCTAAGGACCCTTTTGTTAGGTCTAAAGATTTTCTCTTATGTTTTTGTCTAAAGTTTTATAATATTATGTTTTAAATGTAAGTCAATGATACATTTTGAGTAAACTGTTATATAAAAGTGAGACTTCAGCTGAAGTTTTTCCCCTTATGGATGTCTAAATGTTTCAACACCACCATTTAAATTTTGGTTATTGTTTCTTTGCAGAATTACTTTTGCTAATGCTTTTGTGAGTCTATTTCTAGGTTTATATTCTATTCCACTAACCTATGTGTCTATCTCACCACCAGTACCAGTGTTAATATTATAGTCATGTACGTTCTGAAATTGAAGAATGATTCCTTTTACTTTCTTCTTCTTTTTTCAAAGGTTTTAACTCTCTTAGTTCTTCTGTGTTTGAATGTAAATTTTTTTTTTTTTTTTTGAGACAGAGTTTTGCTCTTGTTACCCAGGCTGGAGTGCAATGGCATGATCTCGGCTCACTGCAACCTCCGCCTCCTGGGTTCAGGCAATTCTCCTGCCTCAGCCTCCTGAGTAGCTGGGATTACAGGCACGCGCCACTGTGCCCAGCTAATTTTTTTGTATCTTTAGTAGAGACGGGGTTTCACCATGTTGACCAGGATGGTCTCGATATCTTGACCTCGTGATCCACCCGCCTCGGCCCCCCAAAGTGCTGGGATTACAGGCTTGAGCCACCACGCCTGGCACATGTAAATTTTAAAATCATCTTATCATGTCCATTAACCATCTTGCTGAAATTTTATAGGAATTGTATTAAATCTTTACACATATCAGTTTTAGGAGACTTGTCACCTTTTTGATGTTCACTCTTCCAAATGATGAACATGGTGTGTTTCTTCATTTATTTAAATTTTCATTGATTGTTTTCACCAGCATTTTGTGATTTTTATGCATAAGTCTTGTGAATCTTTTGTAAGATTTATACTTAAGTAGTTACCTCTTTTTGGAGCAATTATAAAAGGTATTGCATATTTAATTTTGATGTCCATGTATTTATAATAATTTATAGAAATAAAATTTATTTCCACATATTTATTTTGTATATTCCAACCTCGCTAAACTCACTTAACAATTTTAAGCATTTTTTGTAAATTTGCTGTAATTTTATTTCTTGAAAATTATATCTTTCTGCAAATAGGCACAGTTGTATTTTTGCCTTATTGATCTGTAGTCCCTTTATTTTCTTTTCTTGTCTTACTGGCAAGAACTTCCAGCCCTGAGTTAGAGTGGTGACGGTGGATGTCCTTGACTTGCTCATAATCTTAAAAAGCAAGCATTGAGTCTTTCACCATTAAGTATAACATCAGCTGTAATATTTGTGTCAATGCTTTTGTATTAGTGAGCTTGGGTAGTCATAACAAAATACCATAAGCTCAGTGACTTTAACAATATAAATTTCTTTTCTTTACTATCTGATGGCTGGAAGTCTAAGATCAACATGCCAGCGTGGTTGAGTTCTGGTGAGGGCTCTCTTCCAGATTTGCTGACAGCCACCTTCTCTCTGCCTCCTCATAAGGCCTTTCCATTGTTCATTTGTGTGAAGAGAGAGAAAAAGCAAGTGCTCTGGTGTGTCTTCTTGTAAGGCAACTATTCCAATTGGATTAGGACACCACTTTTATGATCTCCTCTAACCTTAACTATCACCTAAAAGGCTCACCCTCAAATAGAATCTTACTGGGGATAAAGGGTTCAATATGAGTTGTGGGAAGGCGTAATTTAGTTTATAGCATTGCTTATTAAGTTGAGGAAGACCCCCCTCTATAGTTTGCCAAGAATTTTTATCATAAATGGCTGCTGAATTTTTTCAAATGCTTTTTCTGCATTGATTGATATTGTTTCTTCTTTAGCCTGTTAATAAATTGGATGACATTGATTGACTTTTAAAGTCAGAATCAGCCACACATCCCTGGAATAAACCACACTTGGCCATGGAGCATTATTCTGTTCCATATATTGTTAAATTTTATTTATTAATATTAAATCAACCACAGTTGAGTCTATAGTCATAAGAGATACTAGTCTGTAACTTTTTTTTTTTCTTCTTTTTTTGTGCTTTTTTTCCTCTGGTTTTGAATCAGGGTAATACTAGCTTCGTAAAATGAATTGAGATGTACCTCATACTCTTCCATTTCATGGAAGAGGTCGTGTGAAGTGGTGTTGATTATTTTTTAAACATTTCATACAATTCTTCAGGAAAACAACATGGGCCTAGAGATTTCTTTATTAAGAGTTTCTTTTTCCTTTTCAAATTCAATTTTTTAAATAGTTGTAGGAATGTTCAAAGTATCTATTTCAGTTGAATGAGCTGTGGTTGTTGACGTTTGTCAAGGAATTGGTCCATTTTATCTAAGTTATCAAATTTATATGTATAAAGTTTATTGTAGTATCTCATTATTATGATATTCATGTCTCCACAGTCTGTAGTGATTTCCCATTTCGTTTTTGGTATTGGTGATTTGTAACTTTCCTTTGTTTCCTTTGTCAGTTCTGCTCCAGGTTTGATAATTTTGTTGATCTTTTCACACAACCAGCTCTTTGTTTTATTGAATTTTATTGTTTGTTTTTCTGTTTTCAATTTCACTGATTTGTGCCCTTATATTTATTATTTCCTTTCATCTGCTTGCATTGGATTTATTTTGCTCTTTTTTTCCTATTGGGGTGAAAGCTTGGATTATTCATTTGAGAGTTTTCTTCTTTTCTTATGTATATATTTAGTGCTATAAATTTCCATCTCAGCATTGCTTTAGTTACGTTCCACAAGTTTTGATATGTCAGATTTTCATTTCCATTCAATTTAATGAATTATTAAAATTTTTCTTGTGACTTTCCTTTTCACTGTGGATTACTTAGAGTGTTTTACTGAAATTTTCTAGTGTATTAGTTTCTTTGTGTTGCTGTAAAAAAAGATTACCAAAAACATAGTGGCTTACAATAGAAATTTGTTGTAGGGTCAAGGGTCCAAACTGAGTTCTGGGGCTAGGGTTAAACTGTTAGTAAACCTGGGTATCTCTGGAGGCTCCAGGGGAGATTTTGGTTTTTTCCTCTTATAATTTCTGGTGTTATTGATGGCATTATTATTATTATTATTTTGATTGTGGCTCCATAACTTCAAACTCTGCTCCTGTCCTCATACTGCTCTTTCCTTTCCCGTGGTGAGTTCTACCTCTCTCTCCTTCTATAAGGACATCTATGATCACACTTACAGTCCAACTGTATAATCCAGAAGAAAGTGCCTTCGCCTGAAGATCATTAAACTAATCACATCCAAAAGCTCCCTCTTGCAATAGAAGGTAATATCCACACTACGTGTTTAGAAATTCTTATCTCATTTTTTATTACTTTCTAGTTGGATTCTATAGTGGTAGAGAATATACTCTGTGTGGTTTTATTTTTTTTAATCTTTGGGAGGTTTTCTGTATGGCCCCAGATGTTGTCTATCTTATTCTATTTTTGTGTATTCAGCTGTTATAAGTTGGAATGTTCTATATATATTGATTAAACACTGTTGGTTGATGGGGTTGTTGAGTTCTTTATATCCTTGCTGATTTTCTGTCTCTTCATTCTTACAGCTGTTGAGAGGGAGTGTTGAAGTCTCCAGTTTGTGGCTTTGACTATTTTTTTCTCAATTTTATTATTTTTTCCTTTACATTTATGGTAGCTCTGCTGTTTAGCGCACACAGAATTGTGATAACTATACATTTTAGTGAAATAATCTTTTAATCACTACATATTGTTCTTCTCTGTCTACAACTTTCATTGGTCAGATGTGTTTATCTGACATTAATACGGTTACTCCTGGTTTCTATTGATTAATGTTTCTAAGATATATCTTTTTCCATCCTTTAGCTTTTAAGCTACGTGAATCATTATTTTGGAAGCAATTTTCCATTCATTGAGTTTCATATCATTAGATTGTTTTAAAATTCATTTGTGAATCATTGTCTTGATGTTAGGACTTAAGTCTGCTATTTTTCTCTCGTTTTGTTTCCTGTTTGTCCTTTCCGGTATTTTTCCTTCCATTTCATGTTTATTACCATCTGTGAGTGACTTTAAGGTATTTTAAAATTATCTTGTGATTTATTTTTAGTGCTGTAGACTGTATATTTTAGTACAGACTTTTATTTTGGCGACAGATGTACAATTCGGTGGCATTAAGTACATTCACATTGTAGGTCACATGATAACAATGCAATGAGACAGTTACAGGGTCACTTCTGTACAGAACACACCTGGCCAAAAATGTAAAATCTCTTTGTACCCCAGACCTCAGCATGACACAATACACCCATGTAACAAAACTGCACATGTACTCCCTGGAAGTAAACGTTGAATTTTTAAAAAACTATGATCTAAATCTAATCACAATGAAACATCAGAAAAAACCCAGTTGACAAACATTCTACATTACTGGATTCTTCTCTTTGAAAGATTCAAGGTCATAAGGTCAAGGGAAACCTGAGGAACTTCTCCAGGTGAAGTCTAAGAGACACAAGAACTAAATGCAATCCACGGATCTGAATGGATTATAGAATTTTTCTTAAAATTAGCACATATTCTCATGATGATTTTCAAACTAGGTCTTTATTTAGACGTAACTCACCAGTAGATCCCACAGAAGAGGACAGATTCCATATAGAGGACTCAGATTCAAATTCAGCAGCACCTGGAAAGAAAATGGAAGAATGATGCTCTTTACCTAAAGTATTTCATAGTTAACTAAGCATAAGTCAGTAAAAAAGAGTTGAGAACTTTATGTTAATAAGAAGGAAAAATATGTATGTATGACCACAGTACAAAATTACTATTTAATATTAAATATAATCTGCCCATAGTTGTGCATTGAATTAATTAATAATTAATTGTGGTTAAGTATCAGAGCTTCTGGTTTTCTCCCTCTTCATTCCTGCATTCAGCAACCACGTGACGATAAGCACTAGAATTACAAGACAAAGATGATCAGTTCACTCCTCAAAACTCGTATGCTGCAGCCTGAAAAAAGAAACAGGCAGTTTCTTTACAGAATCATAAGATACCATGACAAGCATATAACAGGACACTATTGGAACACACAGAAGGGAAACCTGTCCCAGTTTGTGTCAATATTGCAGGCTTTTCGGTGGAGGCAATATGTAGGTTGATACCTAAAGGAGAAGGAAAAGGTATGGCACATAGAGGGAAGAAGAAAGTGCGCAGAGATGAGAAAGAGAACTGTGGAACTCCACGTAGTCTAGTTAGTCTGGATGCTAGAGCAAAGGGGTAGAGTAGGGTATGTAGCAAGAGACAAGGCTAAATAACTTGACAAGAAACAAATTGATGTACGTGTTTTCATTGCATGCCAAGCAACTTAGAACATTTCCTAAGTTCCAAAGTAAATCAATGACAAGGTAAATAATTGGAGATCTAAAACATCACCTGCCAAGTAACTGTTTTTAAACTCTAATTGCTTGGCTAAGTATTACTAGATGACCCTGGTCTTTTGACCTTAAATTACTACCAGCACTTGGAGAAGTTCATGATGACTTCGTTTCCTGAGTGCAGTTTCAGTGTGCGAGCTGACAGTTCCATCGGGAGGGCAGAGATGAAGACAGTGCAGAGTCAGAGCAGAAAAGATACTTAAACTCTGTGAGATTTTTTTAAAGCTATGGAACATGAATTAATGAAGCATAAGTATACCCTTCATTATGAGTATTTATGTTTTCCTACTTTTCATTAAATGTGTATAAGAAAAAATACTTACTGTAGTATCTATAAACCAAACAATGGAGAAGAAAGCTACTTGCTATTTATAGTTTATTTTAGGAATCAACTAATTAATCTAAACTTAATTAATAAATTTTGGCAATATACCTTCTACTTCTCTAGTTATATTTTCTATCAACTCTTGCTGCATCTGAATTAAGCCAAATATTCATAATGTTTAAACAAGAGAAATTGTCGTGGAAATGATATATCACTCATAAAATGTGATCTCTCATACTTCTAGAGACAAAGCCTAACTTGAGGATTGCCTAAATAGAAAAATTAACTACGTAAATAAAATAAAATTCCTACTTAAATTTTAAAAGTAGATAAAAGAGATAAAAGATAGAATATAGATGTATAATGTATATTATACATCTTAGATAAAAGAGAATATAGATGTATAATGCTCTTGACATTAGTCTGATAAAAAGTACAATTAATATTGGGCTATGGAATATACATCTTTCAGAAGGGTAATGTTTTCTTTTACCAGTTAAAAACGTTACACAATTCAAGTCATATTTTGCAACAAATGCATTATTTTCCAATTCTTAGCAAATCTGTACCCATCATAAAAGTTCAGCTTTTTCAGTTCAGTACAGTTCTCCTTAAAATAAGCTTTTCGTTTTCCTCTTTTAGAAAATTAAAATTTTAAATACATTCCATGTTAACTCTTCAGGACAGAATCTTAAATATATACCTGAAGAAAGTAGTACTGTCATATAATATGTGAAAATTCTACTGGCAGAATATTAAGTAAAAATATTATTCTATCTGCTTTACAACCAATTTTTTTAGGAATAAAAATCTTTGTTTTCGTGAAAAATTTCAGAAAATTTACTTGAAAAAAGGAATATAGATTCGAACCAGTTTAAAAACTCGGTTTCTTTGTTTCATGACCTTCTAGAATTAGAAACAAGGAAAACAATACATAGCTCTTGAATTGTAACTTTTATGCTTTTCAGAAAGTAGTACCAATTTTTGAAACATCTAACTACCGTTATCTGTTTAATTTTGAAATTGTTTGGGGATATTTCAAACTATATTGCAAATGTTCCCATCTAGAGTGTTCTTATTTAAATCTTTTGTGCAAAGGTATTCTCTCATTAAATGCCCAGAAAAGGTTCTGAAATTTTTTACTAAAGATAATACATTTTGGTGATAATGACAATATGATATACAATGCCTTTGCAAATTTTTTGACTAATAGCTTTCCCAATATTTTGAGAGACAGTTTTCTATAATCTTTCTGTGATCATAACATTATAGACAGGCCTTATAAAATTAGTGCCATGACAATAGCATTACGATAAAAGTAATAACTCAAGACCAGATAAAGGGAGAAGGCTTTATTGAACGAACTGTACACTACCATTAATGAACACTATGTAAAATGTACATTTTTGCATGACTTGAATTTAAAAACTATTAATGTAATGTTGTTATCTTTTCCCCAAAAGCTCTTCTTATACTTACTTCCTATCTGTAATAGATTGTAGTAACTTCTTTACACCCCATTCACAAAATACTTTCACAGTATAGAAATTTTACTAGATAAAAATGAAACACCTTTCTCATCAGATTGCTTGTTTTTATACTAAAGAAATCTTAACTCTCTAGATAAGGAATATTTTTTGTATAACAAATTTAAGTAGAGGACTTTTTTTCTCTGTTTCGGTGGACGTAGTTGCCCCCTGGGGTGGCCTCCTCCCACACACATTTTCTTTCAGCCTTTCACTGACCCTTGAACACTTTGCCAGTTGCTGAGGGCAACTGCCTTTGGGTAAGAGACACCAGCTCAGATATAAAAGCACAGAGGGTAAAGAAACAGACTCACAACATGGCAGGTGCTCTGAGAGGGGCATCTGCAAACTCTGGAAAAGGGTGTTGAGTGCTGATGACTCCAGTTTTGTCCTGGCTGTGGGTTGGCCGGGGTGGTTTTACCCTTATGCACAAGGGGGAAATGAAAACTATTAAATGACTTTTTAAAAAAATCCCTTTTATTTTATTCTTACTTTCTCATTAAATCACACATTTTCCTCACATTTCTCTTAATAGAAATTCAAACCGTTTATCCCCAGAATTTGTATTGAGTGACTTAATACAGTACCTGGCACAGATTATGGAAAGGAAAAGGAGAGAAAAATGTCTTGGTGACATGAATCATTGTCCTGTTTGGTTAGAAAAGGGTGCCATTGATGGCTTTTGAAGTGTGTAGAATAATAACCTAGCAGAAATTGAATACTGCCAGAGGAAATAGAAAAGCTTAATCAACTGCTAATTTTTATTTTATGCACCACACTAAATCAAAAGTTCTGTCAGCTCTGTATGGAGTAAAATGCTTAAACATTTCAAATAAAAATGCTCCCGCTTTCTCTATGGCCTGTTTATTTCCAGCCTGCGATTATGTTTCAGATGGTGAAGGTAGCTTGAAGTCCAACATGGATAAAGAAAGCACATCAGCAACTTAGTTTACACTTTTTCATTTTAAAAAATTTAAATAGGCTGCGGTAGCTCATGTCTGCAATCCCAGAACTTTGGGAGGACGAGGTGGGTGGATCACCTAGGTTGGGAGTTCAAGACCAGCATGACCAACATGGAGAAACCCCTTCTCTACTAAAAATACAAAATTAGCCAGGCATGGTGACTGATGCCTGCAATCCCAGCTACTCAGGAGGCTGAGGCAGGAGAATCACTTGAACCCAGGAGGCAGAGGTTGCAGTGGGCCGAGATTGCGCCATTTCATTCCATCCAGGGCAACAAGAGCAACAAAAACTCTGTTTTTTTTTAAAAAAAAAAAAAAAGAGAGAGAGAAAATTAAATATAACAAAGCCAGGGAATTATGTTGCCAGAGAGCTCAGGAGGTTCTCCAGATACCTGTGAGACCCCAGCCCCAGCTGGTGTCCAGATTCTGGACACCATCACTAGAAAGAATTCAGGGATGAATCAGAATGAAGTGAAAGGCTCAAGCAGCTTTTATTGCAACGTGAAAGTAGACACAGGAGAAAAGAACAGGTGTGACTGTGTGAATGAGTCACACACAACAGAATTTGGGGTTTCTAACTTTATGGGTGTTCAATTAAAGGGTTGAATCATCATTAGGTATTCTGAGAAAGAAGGGGATTTCAGGGACCTCTGCTTACCACCCCCTTTCTCCCTTATTTGGGTTTCCCCATAAGAGTCACAGACATGCCACCTTGACTGGGATTTTGGCCATTTTCTCTCTCCTAGTTTTATTGCCCTAAATTCTAGCCATTCCAATGGCTTTCAGTGCTCCGAATGCTTCCTTCTATGCCCGGGTACTTGAGCCACGCTTTCCCCAGTCAGTCATGGTGGGCTGGGCACCTTCCAAGGCGAATGCCCGTATTCTCTGAGGCCCCACCTCTAACACTTCCACGGCCATGACTCAGCAGCTCCTCCAGAAGCCATGCAGATTACTCCCAGATCCCCCCTACTCCACGTATCTCAAAATCTCTGTTCAGTGCGACACCATCCTGAATTAGATTGCCTATTTTAAGACGGTTTCACAGGCACTCTTGTAGATGCATTTCAACACTCTGAAAAGTGACTGACACAGAGCAGGTCTTCACTGAATAAGTCCCTCAATCTTTTCTCCCTGCCCTGTCACCTTGCCTACATTTTTCTCTTGCCTGAGCCTTAACCAGTAACTTACTGCCTTCGGAAATGGCTCTGCTTATAAGATTCTTGAGGATGCCATTTAGAAATACTTATATTTAAAGAGTATGTGAGGTGATGAATTTGCTTAACTATAATAGCCATGTATAAATATGTCAGTATGTCATGTTGCACTACTTAAATATGTATAATTAATAAACTATTTTAAAAGGCCAAAAATAATTGTGTTTAGGAAACCAATTTAGAGATTTTAAAAACTAGGCATCAAAGACATTTTCAAGTATTTTCTTTCACCACCCTTGTACAATGCACTCATTACCTGGGAAAAATTAAGTATTCGCCATTGAGGAATAATTCAGAGCATTCAGAGCAGCAATTCTAGGGAGGAACGAGAGTGCTGAGTTGATCAAAAAGAGCTCAAGCCAACTTCAAAGGCAATTAGCTCCTAGCATTGTAACCACAGCACCAGAGGTGGGGTCTGCCCTCTGTCTTGCACGCATCCCCTTCAGGCTGAGCAAGGTGTTATTTTTAACTAGTTTGTGAATTATAATTCCCTCATCTCTATGTTAATCATTCCCTATTTCACATGGTTGCCCTTCTGGAATGAAAAAACTATACCGTATAGTTTGTCTCATGGCGCCCTCTAGTGATAATACCAAAGATGACAATCAAAGAAAGTTAATATATCCGGAGCCAGAATGTGCCAATTAGGTTCCACTTGTCAATTTTTGTTTCTGTTGCAAGTGCTTTTGAGGACTTCCAATTGTTTCCCAAGGCCAATAAATAGAATGGTATTTCCTAGGTTTGCTTCTAAGACTCTTATAGTTTGAGGTCTTGCATTTAAATCATTAATCCACCTTGAGTTAATTTTTGTATATGATAAAAAATGGAAGGGGTCCAGTTTCAATCTTCTGCATATGGCTATCCAGTTATCCCAGCATCATTTACTGAGTAGCAAGTCCTTTCTCCATTATTTACTTTGTCAAATTTCTTGTAGATCAGATGGGTATAGGTGTGCAGATTTATTTCTGAGGTCGCTATTCTGTTCCATTGGTCTGAGTGTCTATTCTTGTGCCAGTTCCATATTGTTTTGGTTACTGTAGGCTGATCATATAAAGTTTAGTATAAAGTCAGGTCAGTGATGCCTTAAGCATTATTCTTCTTGCTTAGAACTTCTTTTGCTATTTGGGCTGTTTCTTGGTTCCATATGAGAATTAGAATCGTTTTTCCTAATTCTGTAAAAAATGGCACTGGTAGTTTGATAGCAATAGCATTGAATCTGTAAATTGCTTTAGCAGCGTGGCCATTTTAACAATAGTGATTCTTCCAATTCATGAGTATGGAATGTTTTCTCATTTATTTGTGTCATCTCTGATTTCTTTCGGCAGTGTTTTGCAGTTATCTTCGTAGAGCTTATTCACTTCCTTGGTTAGATATATTCCAAAGTAATTTTTATGGGTATTGTAAATGCGATTGCATTCTTGATTTGGATCTGAGCTTCAATGTTACTGGTATATATAAATGTTACTAATTTTTGTACTTTGATTTTGTGTCCTGAAACTCTGCTGAAATTGAAATTAAGTATCAGTTCTGACAGCCTTTTGGCAGAGTCTTTAGGGTTCTTTAGGTACAGAATCATTTTCATCAGTGAAGAGAGAGTTTGACTTCCTCTTTCTATCTGGATGCCTCTTCTTTCTTTCTCTTGCCCGCTGCTCCAACTAAGACTTATAGTACTATGTCGAATAGCAGTGGTGAGAGAGGGCATCCTTGTATTACCTCAGGGGGAATGCTTCCCGATTTTTCCTATTCAGCATGATGTTGGCTACAAATTTGTCATAGATTGCTCTTATTAATTTGAGGCTTGCTTCTTTGATGTCTAGATTGTTGAAGGTTTTTTATCAAGAAGGGACGCTGGATTTTATCAAAAGCTTTGTCCACATCTATGGAGATAATCATATGGTTTATGGTTTTAATTCTGTTTATATGGTGAATCACATTTACCGATTTGCATTTGTCGAATCAACCTTGCATCTCAGGAATAAAGCCTACTACTTAATCATGGTGAATCAACGTTTTGATGTGCTGCTGGATTCAGTAGTATTTGGTTGAGGATGTTTGCATCTATGTTCATCAGGGATATTGACCCGTAGTTTTCTCTCATCATTGTGTCTTTGCAAGGTTTTAGTGTCATGCTGATCCTGTCATTGCAGAATGAGTGAGGGAGGAGTCCCACCTGCTTGACTCTTGGATTAGGTTCAGCAGAATTGGCACTTCTTTATACATCTGGTAGAATTCAGCTGTGAATCCATCAGGTGTGAGGCTTCTTTGGTTGGGGCTTTTAAAGTTTTTATTATTATTATTCAATTTTGGAACTCAATATTGGTCTGTTCAGGGTTTCAGTTTCTTCCTGATTCAATCTTGGGAGGTTGTAGATTCCCAGGAATTTGCCCATTTCCTCTAGATATTTTCGTTTGTGTGCATAGAGGTGTTCATGACAGCTTCTGAGGATCTTTTGTGTTGCTGTGGGACGGGTTGTAATGTCAACTTTGCCATTTCTGATTGTGTAGATTTGGATCTTCTTTTATCTTTGTTCATCTAGCTGGTTGTCTATTGATTTTTGTATCCTTTCAAAGACCCACCTTTTACTTTCATTAATTATTTGTGTAGATTTTTGGGTCTCCATTTGCATTCAGTTCTGCTCTAATTTTATTTCTTTTCTTCTGTTAGCTTTGGGGTTAGTTTTTTCATATTTCCTAGTTTCTCTAGGCATGATGTTATATTGTCAGTTTGAGACCTTCCAGCTTTTTGATGTAGATATTTAGTGCTACAAACTTTCCTCTTAATACTGCTCTTGCTGCATCCCAGTGATTTTGGTATGTTGTGTCTTTGTTATAATTTATTTCACAGAAATTTTTATTTGTGCTTAATTTTATTGTTTACCAAAAAGCCATTCAGGGGCAAGTTTTTTTCATTTTCATATAATTGTGTAGTTTTGAGAGATCATCTTGGTACTAATTTCTATTTTTATTCCATTGTGATCTGAGAGTATGGTTGGTTTAATAGGGATTTTTTTCTACTTTCTTGAGACTCACATTATGGCTAAACATCTGGTTGATCTTAGAGAATGTTCTATGTGTAGAAACAAAAATATATATATTCTGGGGTCGATGAATTGAGTATTCTGTAGATGTCTATCAAGTTCAGTTGATCAGGTATCCAATTTTGGTCCAGAAGTTCTTTGCTAGTTTCCTGCCTTGATGATTCAATGCTGTCTTTCAGAGGGTGTTGAAGTCCTCCACTATTTATTGTGTGGCTATACAAGTCTTTTTGTAGGTCTAGAAGTTTTCATTTGATGAATGTGGGTGCTCCAGTGTTGGGTGCATATATATTCCGAATAGTTAAGTCTTCTGGTTGAATTAAACCCTTTATCATTACATAATGTCTTTCTTTGTCTTTTCCTACTGTTGTTGGTTTAAAGTCTGTTTTATCTGAGAATCACAACCCCTGCTCTCTGTGGTACTCTGTTTGCATAATAGCTCTCTCACCAACCCTTTACTTCAAGCCTATGGGTGTCATTATGTGTGAGATGGGTCTCTTGCAGGCAACAAACAGATGGGTCTTGATTTTTAATCCAATTTGCTATTCTGTGCCTTTTAAGTGGGGGCATTTAGACTGTTGATATTAAAGGTTAACACTGATTTCTGAGATTTTGATCCTATGATGAAGTTGATGGCTGGTTGCTTTATAGTTTTTATTGCATGGTTACTTTATAAGGTCTGTGAACTATGTAACTTGTGTGTTTTTGTGGTGGCACACCAAACACATGCTCCACCACAGTCTCTGTACAGGACAGGTGTGACAATTCAGGCTGCTGATACAGGTTAGTGGGTCCTCTGAGTGCCTGGAGATATGCCTGGGCTTGAAGCAGAGAGGACTCCCCCAGCACCAGGATCTCTGCACAGAAAGGAAGGGGTGGCTTACGCTGTTGCTCCAGGAAAGTGGGTGCTCCAAATGCCTAGAGTTCAACCTGGAGGTAGAGCAAAGAGGGCCCCACTTTACCACATCTCAGGGAAGCAGGTTGGGGCACCCAGCAATGGCACATGCAGACTAGTTCCAGGTCACCAAGCTGGCCCTGGCTGCAAGTCTCATTGAAAGGGGAAAACTGCAGAGTCCTCTTCATCCCAAACCCAGGCAATATCACCAAACAGTTCTCTTCCTATCTGAGATCTGTGATGGAGGAGGGCACAGTTCCAGTGCCTACTACTGAGGTGCTTTCCACAATTGCCCCAGTGTGGAAACCCCTACCCTGCTCCAGAACAAGCATGTCAATCTCTGGCCCAAGAATAAAATGCCTGAACAGTCCCTAAAGAATGTCTGACATTGTACACGCCTGGATTAAAAATGGTGCCCTGCTCTTTGTCCTGGGTCTGGAAAAATGTCTGCAGTTTTCCTTGTGCTTTCCTCCCAGCATCTCCAAGCCTTTCTCCAAGTTAGCTGCAGGGTTTGGGATAAACAAAATGCTCTCCCTTGGCCTGGGTTGCTCAGATCCCCAGTGGAAAGATGAGCACAGAGGGAAGCTCTTTGCCTCTCTCAGGTACTGGCACTTCACTCACTTTTATCAGCTGGATACCATCATGGGTGCTGTTTGCCTGCATTCTTCTCCCTGAGATCTGGGGTGTCCTTCACAATTCTGGTGGATTCCCCTTTTCCTAAGTGAATGAAAGCTCAGGGAGTTGATCTTCATGCGCCATTTTGCTATTTCCAAGTAACTGAGACAAGCTAAAAATTTCTAATCTGCCATCTTGGGGGAAAAAAAGAAAAAGAAAACAACTTGATTCTTTTGGTTTAAGTTACAGTCTTCCAAATAATAGTTAAACTCAATATCACTATTTAGAGAAACACTGACAGGCAATTTTATGACAACATCACTGTCTAAATTATAAAACTTCAAAATTACTTAGCTTAAAAACTGATAGATCAGGTTAACTCCATGAGAATACTAAGGGGGAAAAAAAGCCTTACAAAATAACAACAACAAAAATGAAAACATGGGAGAGAGATATAAAGTGTCCTGGATGAACATTTTAAAGGTAAGTTCATTTACTAACATCATTTTCCAAAATTATATTATCTAGTTACCTTTCACTGCTCACTAATATCTTAACCCTATCTCACTAAAAGTTACGCTTTTGAGGCAAATTAATGAACTTAATTTATATGATTCTATGTTTTGACTTACTTGTTGAGTTCATTTGACAAGGATTCTCTTTTAATTCTTCTGGATGTAGTTGCTTCTATTCTTTTAATTTGCTATCACTAAAGTCTTCTTGAGCAGTTTTCATTTTGGACAGCTCAGCTTCCAGAGCTTTCATTTTGAGTTCCATCTTATGTATTGAAGCAATATCATGCTGTCTTAACTGCTCTAAATGTTCCTTAGATGCGGCTTGTGTCTAAAGCAAATTAAACAGCTACATTTTAAAAATAATGACCTAAAGAACTATTGTACATTTGCTTTATTTTGTTTTGAGTCGATTATACAGAGCTGTTTCAAATATGTAAAAAAGAAGCTAAAACTTAAAATATTTATCAGGTATATCAACTAAATTGAATTTTTAATTTAGAATTGAATCTGAATTTTAAAAAGTAAATTATTCTTACGTTAGTGCTCACGTAATCTAATAATCCAAAGAATAATAAAATCCATTTAAGTTTTTTAAATTGAGTAATGTAATTCCATAACCATTCAAAAGTCTGGCATAATTTCTAAATCACAATTATTTCTTTTTCTGATACTCATGTTTTATGCCTGCTTGTCTTAATAATAAAATATTTCTATAGGAGAAATTATTATACTGAAAGATTGATTTAGCTATAGCAGTGATGAAAATGGAAGTATTTAAAAGGATAAATAGATGCCACCTTCCTTCTAGAAACTTATAAAATATGTAAGATTAGTAGAGGAGACACATACAATATACATGTTGAAAATATAATTTAGAGTGAAATGAAAGCACATCACAGATGAATAACTGACCTGATTATCAAAACTAACTTGTAGATTGACTTACATCCAGATGAATAACTAACCTGATTATGAAAACTAACTTGTAGATTGACTTACATCACAGATGAATAACTGACCTGATTGTGAAAACTAACTTGTAGATTGACTTACCTCACAGATGAATAACTGACCTGATTATCAAACTAACTTGTAGATTGACTTACATCACAGATGAATAACTGACCTGATTGTGAAAACTAACTTGTAGATTGACTTACATCACAGATGAATAACTGACCTGATTATCAAACTAACTTGTAGATTGACTTACATCACAGATGAATAACTAACCTGATTATGAAAACTAACTTGTAGATTAACTTACATCACAGATGAATAACTGACCTGATTATGAAAACTAACTTGTAGATTGACTTACATCCAATTGAATAACTGACCTGATTATGAAAACTAACTTGTAGATTGACTTACATCACAGATGAATAACTGACCTGATTGTGAAAACTAACTTGTAGATTGACTTACATCACAGATGAATAACTGACCTGATTATCAAACTAACTTGTAGATTGACTTACATCACAGATGAATAACTAACCTGATTATGAAAACTAACTTGTAGATTGACTTACATCACAGATGAATAACTGACCTGATTATCAAACTAACTTGTAGATTGACTTACATCACAGATGAATAACTGACCTGATTATGAAAACTAACTTGTAGATTGACTTACATCCAGATGAATAACTAACCTGATTATGAAAACTAACTTGTAGATTGACTTACATCACAGATGAATAACTGACCTGATTATGAAAACTAACTTGTAGATTAACTTACATCACAGATGAATAACTGACCTGATTATGAAAACTAACTTGTAGATTGACTTACATCCAGATGAATAACTAACCTGATTATGAAAACTAACTTGTAGATTGACTTACATCACAGATGAATAACTGACCTGATTGTGAAAACTAACTTGTAGATTGACTTACATCACAGATGAATAACTGACCTGATTATGAAAACTAACTTGTAGATTCACTTACATCACAGATGAATAACTAACCTGATTGTGAAAACTAACTTGTAGATTGACTTACATCACAGATGAATAACTAACCTGATTATGAAAACTAACTTGTAGATTGACTTACATCACAGATGAATAACTGACCTGATTGTGAAAACTAACTTGTCGATTGACTTTTTTTTTCCAAGCCAAACTGTATCCAGCTTTATTAAAGATACTTTCCATAAACAGTCATGGTATTTCAGGCAGGACATGGGCAGATAATCATTAACAGTACACAACAACTTTCAAACTCCCTTCTTTGATGGACTACCAAAAATCAGAAAGCCACTGTAAAACCCAATGAAGTCTTCATCTGATGCTCTGAACAGGGAAAGTTTAGAGTGAGGGTTGACATTTCACATTTAGCATGTTGTTTAACAACTTTTCATGAGCCAACCCTGACTTTCAGGAAGTGAAATGAAAATGGCAGAATTTATCTGAAGATTCACAATCTGAAAATGGAATCACTGCCCTTTTGACAGGTGCCATCTCAGTGGCATCACTGGTAAGACCAGATTGCCTGACACACTGGTAACAATGACTGGGGGTCAGGTCCCAACAGATGCCTGGGCTTAAGGGAGTTAAGTCTATGCTGAAAGACGGAAAGGGAGAAGAGGACATAAAAGCGAATTTGTTTTTCCATACCACAAGGCTTTTGTGTGCCAAGGTGGCCATGTGTGTCAAGGTCAGGGAATCCCTCCTCCTGGGAGCCAAGAGGAAGTCTCTCAAAACTAGAAGGGAAAGTCGTTTTCCCACATCAATCTAGCTTTGGAGACATTCTATTAGTGACATATGCCCCTTCTCCCAAAACAACAATGAAGTGTTCTGTGTGCTAACAACATAGCTTAAAAAGAAAAAGAAAAGGTAAAACAAAATTCTGCATTTTTATAAAACTTGATAAAAAAATAGTATTTCAAACTGTACAGTCACCAGAAGTACACAGTTATCAAAAATGCACACACTTCACTTGGCATCTCCAGCACCTTCGGCTTTCTGTGCCTGGTCTGTTCTGGCATCTCCGTTTTCTGCCGGGTTAGTCCCTTCCTTGCCAGCATCAGCTTTTCCCTTTTCCCCTTTGGGTACCTCCTCTCCCTTCTTTGCAGGAGCCTTTTTAGGCTTGGGCTCTGGCTTTGGAGGAGCAGGTTTAGCAGACAACCTCGCGGATCTTCTCTGTGGTTCGTCCTTCACCTTGGATTTCTCTCCTTTAGCATCCCCTTCAGCCTTTCTCTTGGGCATGGTGGAGACGGCTGCGGGACGCAGGCGCTGGGCGCGGGATGCAGCGGCGCGTGGGCTTCGGTCGATCCGGGGGTCGTTCTCGCCTCCTCTTCTTCACCGACTGACTTTTTGTAATTGTCCTTTATGCTGTCTTGCCTTTTCTCCAATCTTTTGCTTATGTTGTTTGACTTGATCACATTCTACCATACCTAGTCCATATGACTTCTGAGGTCTTTTACTTCTTGTTCCAGCACAGTTTTTTTTCTTCTGTAGTTTTTCACTTTTTTTTTTTTTTTTTTTTTTTGGTATTGTTTTCATGGATAGTAACTCCTATTGAAAAACTTCATATCCAGATTTAGACACATTGAAGACATAGCTTTCACGGCTGTAAAATCATCAATCTTCGTGAATAAACTAAAATACAGTGGTAACAAAGGAAATAGGCTTAGAATAATTCTAACACAAAACGAATAATAAATTCTGAAATAAATTTAGCCACTAAAAATATTGTCTATTCTGTAGTAGATTCTTCAAATGTGGACCCTTAAATTACTCCCCAAATCAAGAACAAAGTTAAAGCCATGAGAAGTCACATAAGCATATTTTTTACCCTCATCCACTCTGTCACACAATATTTGCACTTGATCTGAGACATGTATTTTTCTATAATTATTTCTTTGTCTTTCCTCTTTAAAATGACTGTAAGTCACCTCTTGAGAAGGCCTCTTATTCATTTCCCCCATCACCACTCACCATAATTTCTAAAGAAGTTTTAGGGACTTTATATTGAGTTATTTAGGCCTTAATAAATGGCTCTGAGAATAAAACTTTGAAAATAAGATTCTAATTAATGATCCTGTAATTATGAATTCAGTGCCATAAGCATTTTTCCAAACTGCAAATGTTATATGCTAATTTCAACTGCACTCCAAGGAGAATGACTCTTGGAGTTAAGGACACAGAAAACGACACAGAAATGAATACACGTATTTACAGCCACCTGATTTTCAACAAAGATGCCAAGAATGTACACAGGGGAAACGATACTCTCTTCAACAAACGGTGCTGAGAAAACTAGATATTCATAAGAAGAAGAATGAAACTAGACCCCTATCTAATACCATATGCAAAAGTCAACTCAAAATTAAATTAAGATTTAAATGTAAGAACCCCAAGCTATCAAACTACCAGAAGAAAACATAGAAATTCTTCAGAACATTGGTCTAGGCAAATATTTTATGAGAAAGGCTTCAAAAGCACAGGCAGAAAACAAAAAATAGACAGAGGGACTATATTAAACTAAAAAGCTTCTGCACAGCAAAGGAAACAATCAACAGTGAAGAGACAACCTGTAGAACAGGAGAAAATATTGGCAAACTATTCATCTGACAAGGACTAATATCCAGAACATACAAGGAGCTCAAACAACTTGACAGCAAAACCTTGAATAATGCAATTCAAATGTGGGCAAAAAAATCTGAAGAGACATTTCTCAAAAGAAGACATACAATGGCCAAAAATATTAAAAATGCTCCGCATCACTAATCATCAGAGAAATGCAAATGAAAACCACAATATGATAGCTCACTTCAGTTCAAATGACTTCTATCAAAAAGACAAGCAGCAGCAAACGCTGTGGAAATGCAGAGAACAGGAAACTCACACATTGGTGGTGGGTATATAAATTTATACATCCATTATGGAAAACAATGTAGAGTTTTCTCAAAAACTAAAACAGCAACAACAACAAACTTCAAATGAACTGCCATATGACCCAGCAATCCCACTATTAGACGTTTAACCAATAGAAAAGAAATCAATACATCAACGGGATACCTGCATCCCCACGTGTGTTGTAGCACTATTTACAACAGCTAAGAGATGGAACCAACCTAAATGTTCATCAAAAGACAAATGGATCAAGAACTTGTTGTATACACAAAATGAAATACTATTCAGCCATAAAAAGAAATAAAATCCTGTCGTTTGCAGCAACATGGGCAAGTCTGGGGGACATTATGTTAAGTGCAGGCACAGAAAGGTAAATGCTGTGTGTTCTCACTCGTATCTGGGAGCTGAAAAACAAATTAGCTCATGAAAGTAGAGAGTTGAATTGTAGGTATTAGAGGCTGGGAAAGGTAGTGGGGAGGATAGGAGAGTCTGGGAAAGGTAGTGGGGAGGATAGGAGAGGATACAAAATTATAACTGAGGTAGGAGAAACGAGTTTTGGTGTTCTGTGGCATTGCAGGATAAATGTGGTTAACTATGATTTATTGCATGTTTTCAAAAAGCTAGAAGAGAGGATTTTGAACATTCACAACACAAAGAAATGTTAAGTATTTCAGGTGGTAAATATGCTAATTAGCCTGATTTGATCATTACGCATTGTATACGTGTGTCAAGATATCACTCACTCTGTATTCCATAAATATGTATATATGTATCAACTAAAAGCAAAAGAAAAAAAATACTTATCCCATGAAAAAATAGGATATGGGCCAACCTGAATGACTTACTTCTAGTGAATACGATGTGGCCTGAGCTTCCACACAACAGGGGTTTTGGGTTCCAAGGGCAAGCAATTTAGGATGGAGAGTATTTTCTAACCTAATGTTAAAAGTCACATAGTATTAATATAACTTTTACCACATTCTATTCATTAGAAGTAAATGGCTAAGAGAGCCCAGGAGTTCCAGTGTAGGTGTTCAGGCTGCCAGCCCCAAATAACGCTGTAGGCAGTAGCCAGCATCAAGGACCAGACAGGTAGGTGAGCAAACCTTCAGATGATTCCCGTTCCCCCGCCTTTGAGCTGTCCCCAAGGAAACTGAAAGGAACAGAGACAAGCTGTCTTGGCCAAGCTTTTCCCAAACCACAGATTCCTGAACAAAATAAATGTTGTTTTCAGCCATTACACTCTGTGTAATTGTTAAGATACAATAAACAAAAAAGTTGATTTTAAAAAGAGACAATAAATTACACATAAGGTATTAGTCTCATTTAAAGTAGGACCTAATCAATATTGGGATCAATTTATTAATGACAAACAATGCTAACGAGAAACAGTAGATAACTAGAAGAAAGACATAAAAGCTATTGAGGAGGAAGTTTTTCTAAAGTTCCCTTCATTTATAAACTCTTTTTTTTCGACTTAATTATTGTAAAAGTCCTCGCAAACAGGTTCTATTATTGTCTTTATTTTACCGATGAGGAAACTAAGGCACAGAGTTTAAGTAACTCGCTCAGAGGTTTTGTGGTTATTATTATACTTTAAGTTCTGGGGTACATGTGCAGAAAGATAGATACCCCATCTATCAAATACATAGTATTTCTCCTAATGCTATCCCTCCCCTATCTCCCCATTCCCTGCTGTCTCTCCCCTAGGCCCCCACCCCTCCGACAGGCCCCTGTGTGTGATGTTTCCCTACCTGGGTCCATGTGTTTTCATTGTTCAACACCCACTTATGAGTGAGAACATGTGATGTTTGGTTTTCTGTTCTTGTGCCAGTTTGCTGAGAATGATGGTTTCCAGCTTTATCCGTGCCCTTGAAAAGGACCCGAACTTATCCTTTTTTATGGCTACATAGTATTCCATGGTGTTTATGTGCCACATTTTCTTTATCCAGCTATCACTCATGGGCATTTGGGTTGGTTCCAAGTCTTTGCTCTTGTGAGTAGTGCCACAATAAACATTCATGTGCATGAACACAGTCTTATAACTAGGCAAATGTGCCTCTTTAGAATTTTCCCAAGTTTAAGAATAAGAAAGACTGAGAAGCAAGGAAACATTATTGGAAGTGTAATCACTGGAAAACACCCAGAAATGTTTGGTTTACTAACTGAAATCACACATTTTGTCTGATTACAATTAGCTAAAAAAACAAAAACAAAGCCACGCTCACTGGGGTCTTCAAAGGTACAGGGAAACATTCCATTTTCCACTCAGGTGGTAGAAACACAATGCCCATTTTAAATGTACGAGAGCAAAGCTCCATCTTAAGAAAAAGAAATAAAAATATCACCACCTACACAATTCACCTTGTTTTTCCTTGTGTGCACACATACCTATTTATTACTGAATCCAGTTAAGGACACAGGTGTTATCTTCCTGCCAAAAAGATATTCCGTTACTAGACAACAGTGTTGGCCCACCATCCATTCATCCCCTGATAATTCTGCAGTGCTTAACAACCTGCTGAAGTCTCAAAAAAAGAAATGGGTATGTGGGTAAGACTGGTGGTGGTAACTTTCACACTGTGGAACGTTTTCCTCTTTCTTTCATTAGAAGCTCAAATCAACCTCAGGGGTCCTCACTTATTCAATTGCCTGCCCAGATCTTTTCAATAGATTCCTGTCTCCAGAATGAAAGAAAAATCCTAATGGCCTTTGAGGCCCTTTAGGTAACCTCCTTGACCTCAGCTGCCATGAATCTCTCCCCTACTTACAGCATTTCTGCTACACGTGAATCCCACCACCCCTCATTAGTCTGAAAATGGGGGTCCACTGCCAAAATAAAAGGTCACAGATAACTACACTTATCATTGTTGGACAAAATTGTATTCAAATAATGATCACTGAGCCTTGAAATAAAAAGTATAATCAAATTATTTGTAATGTTATTAAATTATATATACCAGTGGGGAAAATAAATCAAATAGAGTTTTTCTAAAATTCATCACATTTGTCCCAAATTCCTATTTAATAAAAGGTAGATGTCTTTTAAAAGTTGAGTGGTCATAACAACATGTAATTTGAGATTGAAATATTTTCAGGTTTAAGTCAAATTGACATAAATAAAAATAAAATTATAGCAACTAAAATGTATGAACAGCTACTGAAGAAAAAGTATTACAAGATACGGCAATAAACTTCAGTTCATCTGGGAAATCTAGAATTAACTGTCAAAGTAACTCACTTAATCAAATCATAATTTCAAAATACTCATTTCAGCTATGAGCATTTCCATTTAGTACATTATAGTCTTAAAATGTGGCAACATAAAGGCATTAAAATTATTTCAGCAGCATAAAACTACATTATTAATAATATATGTGTTAATAATTTGTTACAAAATCTTAAAATTGTATAAGTGACATATCATCACTCAAAGTAAAGAATCTCTCAGCTTTAACTATTATTTGAGGAAAATAAGGCGTTTCTAAGCTAACACAGCAAATAAATTAATCATCTAGTTTTACATTCAACTAGATTAAACATTTAGCCACAAGCAAATATGACCTTAAATTTTCCTTCAGGAAGTTTGAGAAATATTTATGTTTCTTAATACTTACTCTTCTTTCTGCTTTCTCTTTTTCATATTGATATAGTCTTTCTTTTAAATGATCACATTCATTCAATAACTCCTTATATTAATCTTCTAGCAAACGACATTGCTTTTCACTCAAGAAATTGGTCTTGAGTATGAATTAACGTTTCTTTCTCATCTGCATCCTTGTGAGTCTCATGAAGCTGCTGTCAAAGCAACATATTTTCATTTTGTAGCAAGGATAATCTCCCCTCCATGGCTTCCTTCTTTACAGTGTATTTACTCACTTTATCTTGCTAATTTTCATACATTTGCTCAGTGTCCCTCATCTGACACTGTTTGGCGTAGATCTCTTTGTAGATATTTAGAAACCAAAGTCATTTCTCTGAGAGCATCTGCTGTGTTATGCAACTCAACTGTCAGGTTATTGAATTTACTTTGAGCTTCGGAAAGTTGTTGAGAAAGAATTTCATTGTTACTTTTTAGGTTAGACGTGTCAGAAGTTGTTTTTTCTTTTTCTTTTCTTTTTTTTTTTTTTGAGATGGAGTTTCGCTGTTGTTACCCAGACTGGAGTGCAATGGCGCGATCTCGGCTCACCGCAACCTTCGCCTTCTGTGTTCAAGCAATTCTCCTGCCTCAGCCTCCCAAGTAGCTGAAACTACAGGCGCGCACCACCATGCCCAGCTAATTTTTGTATTTTTAGTAGAGAAGGGGTTTCACTTCGTTGACCAGGATGGTCTCGATCTCTTCACCTCGTGATCCACCCGCCTCGGCCTCCCAAAGGGCTGGGATTACAGGCGTGAGCCACCGCGCCCGGCCAGAATTTATTTTTTCTTGTGAACAAGCATCTCTTGCCTGGAGAGCAAATTCTAGGTCTTTTCTTCATCTTTGCCTTGATCAAGGTCACGTATGGCAGCAGGCAGTGTAGAACGATAGGATTCAAACTCCGTTTCTAGTCGTTCCTTGTTTTCTTTTTCTTTCTCCAGTTCAGAACTGGGCAATATACTCTCACCTGTCAAAACATTCAGCTCTCCATTATACTGATATTATTTTTGTTAATATTTCTTGGTTTTTTTATTGTGTCTGTTTCCACTCTTGGAGGAGCAATTTCTGTCTTCAACACACAATTTTCATGCAACGTATCTTCATGCTTATGAGAAATCTAAGTAAAGCAAAGGAAACTTAGCTTGCACTCAATAAAGTAGTATATCACAATTTCCTCTAAAACGAAAAAAAAAAAAAACACCTGTACATTTATACAATGAAAGGGTTTCCGTAATTGGATATCCAACTGGAGAAAAACTTGGGTCAAAACCTCAAACTTTAACTACCAAAAGTTCAAAAATGTATTTGAAGACAAAGAATCCATAAAAGTAAAAAAGAAACCAAGAGAGAAGTTTCAGGAATCTCAAAATTGGATAAGCCCCTCCCTGAATTACAACAAACCCCAAATCGTAAAATAAAAAACTAGAAACTTTGGCTATGTTAAACAATTGGGTTTACAGTGGCAGGGCGCAGTGGGCTCAGGCCTGTAATCCCAGCACTTTGTCTTGCTAATCAGAGGCGGAGGTGGGCGCATCATCTGAGGTTAGGAGTTCAAGGCCAGCTTGGCCAGCATGGCAAAACCCCATCTCTACTAAAAATACAAAAATTAGCTGGGCAGGGTGGTACATGCCTGTAATCTCAGCTACTAGGGAGGCTGAGGCAGGAGAATTCTTGAACCCGGGATGTGGAGGTTGCAGTGAGCCGAGATCACACCACTTGCATTCCAGCCTGGGAGACAGAGTGAAACTATGTCTAAAAATAAATAAATAAATAAATAATTGGGTTTACACCCCAACGGCTAACTTATACAAGTCCCCATAGTAACAGCCTTTCACACTGCATATATTTGGAGAGATCAAATTTCCCAAAGTTATTTAAGTTTCTTTTTCCTGAGAAGCTTCTATAGATATTCTACTTTTCTAATGCTTTTATAGTCAGTTATGAGAATTACACTCATTAATCAATGACAAACCTAGGCATTATACCAAGTACTTCTAATACACACATCACATTAGTTATCACAGTTCTGAAAAGGGGAAGGTTACAAATGTAAGCAAGCTGCAGAATTTCCCCCAAGTCTTCTGCCTCTCCTTCCAGTGTTCCTCCCTAATCAGTTACTTCTGTGGGATAAATACACAAATAACCAAAGTAACCTTTTGTTTCAAAGTGCCAGTAGTGGTAAAAAAGATTTTATTTTCTATTGCAATAACTTTTGTTTCCTTTTCATGTTGGAAACAGTAATAGAGGAAAATACACTGAATTATTTCACTAGGAACCAAATGCTTATCAATAAGTTATCACTACGTACATATTATGACATTTCATTATTTTCAAAAGCTCTTTGTACAGAAATAAGACACTACTTGGATGCCGACATTTTTAACAAATAACTATAGCTATAAATATCATAGTTCATTTTTAAGATGAGATAACATTTCTGGCTTGTTTTAGACCTAAACAATATGTATTAAATCAAAAATTATTATTAGTAATATTGATAAAGTTAGAAATATGAAATTTTTAACCAATATTAATTTACCTGATTTGAATTATTTCTTGCAGTCTTCAATTCTATGTCTAGTGTTTTGAGGCTGAGTTCAAGTTGTTTCATTTCAACCTCCTTCCTGTATTTCTTTTCTTTTCTCCCTAAATCTTCCCTAGTTTTTTCATATAACATATCAGCATTTCTCCGCTTCTTCTCTTCTTGTTTTAAAGCAAATCTGCAATTAAATACGCTTATATTAAAATTTATTTTGTTAGAAAATAAAAAGTTCATTTTGCAATCTGCCACTTCATAAGTTAATTCATTATCCTAATAAAATCTCTATGTTCTTAAATATTTTTCCTTTCTAGTTCTCAGATATCTAATTTTTCACTTCAATCTCTTCCAACGGATGTCTGAAAGGGAGTGAGGAAAGAACATTCTGCCCATTGGCGAGTTTCTGTTACTAGTAACTTCAGTAAATATTATTGAAAAGGGTGTTGGAAATTATTCAGTAAATTTATTTTTTAAATTTTCTTTTTTATCACACATTCATGATTACTCATCGATTAGTACAGATCATTTAAAGTCAACTAATTAAAAAGAAGTTACGGTTTATATGCAACTTTATAAATTTGCATCTTTATGAAATATTGCAGGCACTCTCAAAAATGATTTACAGTGTCATATAAATAGCCCCTTCAGATGTCTTTCCCACAACAGATATCTGTAGATTATTATAAACAAAGACTTGGCCAAAGAGTCTCGTTACCCCACACATTTCATGTTTCTTTTTTGACTATCACTTTCAACTTGTCTTGTGAATTATTACGTGTTTAATAAATAAGTTTTAAATCATATCTGGTACAAGACAGGATCTAATATATAATTAAAACACTTAATAATTTTTAAAAAGAACTGATGATATTTTTTGAAGAGTTTCTCACTCCACAAGACCAAGAGATATTCTTCACTATTACACCCCCAAAGATAAGTCAGTAATTATGAAAATTTCCCTATGTATGTTATTATAAAGTAAGTAGGTCAAAAATTTCTTTTAAACTAGAATGTCATACCTCAAACTGCTGAGTTTTTGTTCCCATTCACCTTGTTGGCTCTCTAACTATGATTTAATTCATTTTGGTTCAGATCATTCCTTTTGTAGTACACTAAATTCATTTATCTTTTTTTTTTTCAATTTCTATTGTAAGTTATTCACTGTGATGATTTTTTAAGTTCTGCTGATCTTAGCAGAACCTGAATCAGGGAGAAAATAGGTAGAAATAAAATTTGTAAGCGCTTTTTAAAGATGAAGACTGCATATTCTAACATTCACTCATTCACACACTGAACAAATATTGATTGAGTGCCTACAGTGTAAAAGACACTATACTAAACTCTGCAGATAAAATAGACAAAACCTCTGTTCTTGGTGAGCTTATAGTGAAGGTGAAGGTTGAAGGTGAAGGTGAAGGTGAGCTTGGTGAAGGACAAAGACAGAAAAAGGTAACAGAGTTCTGTGATGACACAAGAGAATTTAATCAATACTGGGCCCAGGGAAGAGTTCTTTGAGGAAGAGATGGCTACACTGAGAAATGAAACGTAAAATGAAAGCAGTTAAGCAAAGGGGAAAAAACCTTTCTAGCCAGTGTATGGCATGTGCTGAAGATCTATTACAATTTGCTTCTAGACAAAATGGAGCAACAGGTACTCATTTTCCTTCTTAGCTAAAATAACGAAAAACAAAACAGACAAAAAAATACTTTACAGTCATTTTCAAGACAGTGGACTTCAGGCAAAGAAGACAATAATCCTTAGAAGACAGGGAAAAAATATAAAATAAGCCTTATGAATGCTCCAGCTCTCTGCCTCAACAGTGTTTCCAGGCCATGGCATGGAAATTAACAAACTGAGGTGGAGTCTCCCTGAGTTGGAGTGATGAGGCTGAGAGTCTGGTCAGATCAAAGCAGATAGAAACCACAGGACAGAACACTGGAGAGAAAACAGATGTCCAGAGAATGAACCCTGGACTTGCAGAGATACCCTCCTGGGCACTTAGCAGAATATTGAACGCGGCATGTGCAGTAGGAAACTATCCAACACCAAGGGAAAAAAAAAAAATCTAAAAATATTAAAGGAAACTGTGCCTGGTGCTCATATAATATGAGGAAGGGTGTCCATTTACTAGAGTTAGGCTGGAAAAACTCCTAATTCACAGGACAATAAGTAATCAGAAAGATCTTGCCTCAGGAAAGGGCAATTAGCCCAAAGCATAAAAGCAACAATAGACAGGATCAAGCTGTTTGTAACTAACTCAACTGTATCCCTAAGTAAATCTCAACAAGGTAAGTTGAGCCATAGAAGATACTTTTAGAAATCAAACTGCACTTTTAGAGATGCAAAGTACAATGTCAGAGATGAAAATTATACTGGATAAATATAAGCACGGATTAGACATAACAAAAGAAAAAATTCATAAAGTTGAGACATTAGTGAACTGTGAGAAAACTTCAAGCAGCTAATGTATAAGCCCCCAAAGAGGAAGAGAGGCAGAAAAAACATCTGAGAAAAAAACGACCAAAAGCTTTCTAACCTTTTCAGATCCAGAAAGAACCTGACTGGGAGAGAAGAAATGCAAGTATTATACTGTAATTTTCTTATACTATATGGGATGTGCTACAATATTACTTGAAGGTAAACTATGATAAGTGAAAATCATATACTAGAAATCCTGAAGCAACCACTAAGACAGCCAAAGTAAGTACCACACATCCAGACAACCCTAGGACAAACAGTTAATAAAATAACTATTAGAAAGTATTTCGAACATTCAGCGTGCTGAAAACACGACATAGCAGAAGTTATAGAATGCAGCTACACAGCACTCCAATAGAAACTAAGTACCACACATCCAGATAACCCTAGGACAAACAGTTAATAAAATAACAATTAGAAAGTATTTCGAACATTCAGCGTGCTGAAAACACGACATAGCAGAAGTTATGAAATGCAACTACGACAGTACTCAAATTAAAAAAAAGAGTTATAGCTCACAAGCCATAAAAGAGATATAAACTAAATTATAAAAATTACTTGGCTAATAGAAGAAAGTAGAAAAAGAAGAAAAGGGAAATAAAGAAGAGCTGGCACTGATAGAAATCAAACAGCACAATGACAGAAAAATCTAACTCCATAATGACACTGTAAATGAAACTGGTCTAAAAACCTCAGTTAAAGGCAGAATCTCAGGCTGGATGAAAAAGCAACACCCAACAATATGCTGCCTGTAAAAAAAAATGCACTTTAAATGTAAAGACACAAATTGTTTGAAAGGATGGAACAAGATATACCATGCTAACACTTAACAAAAGAAAACTGAAGAGGGTGGCTGAATTGATAACAAAGGAGATATCATAGCAAAAATATTATCAGCACCAACAAGGCCATTTCTTAATAACAAAAACATAACAGTTCTAAAGGTTTATTTACACAACATAACAGCTTCAAAATACGAGAAGCAAGAATGAATGAAACTGAAAAAAGAAATAGACAAATTCACAAGTATAGTCTGAGATTTCAAAACCCCTCACTGAACTGATAGAACAAGAAGGCAGAAAATCAGTAAGAACAGAGTAGACCTGAACAGCGTTTTTCTTGTCAAGTACCCATAGAACAGTTACCAAAATGGACCACATTTTAGATCATACAATAAATATTAGTAAAAGAATGCAGTCAGAAGGATTTAAGTTATACAAAGTATGTTTCTGACTGAGAAGCAATCAAACTAGAAATCAATATCAAAACTGTCCCTGGAAGAATGCAGTTATTTGGGAACTAAGTAATGCACATCCAAATAATCCTGGTCAAAGAGGTAATAAAAAGAGAAATTAGAAAGTATTTTGAACATTCAATATGCTGAAAACACAATATATCAGAAGTTATAGAATGCAGCTACACAGCACTCCAATAGAAATATTTAACACTGAATGTCCTACACTAGAAGAGTACCAAATCAATTACTTGGACTGCTACCTTAAGAAACTAGAAAAAAAGAAGAGAAAATTAAATGCAAAGGAAGCAGAGGAAAGAAATTTACAAGCATCTGCGGCAGTCTGAAAGTTTTGTGTCCTGCCAAAATTTACATGTTAAAACCTAATCACAGAGTTGATGTTCTTGCTAGGTGAGGCTTTTTGGAAGTGACTAGGTCATGGGAACCAAGCCCGCATTCATCAATGGAATTAGCGCCGTTATTCAAGAGGTCCCAGAGAGCTTCTTCATCTCTTCTGCCATGTGAGAACATAGGGAAAAATAACACATCTGTGAACAAGGAAGTGGTCTCTCACCAGACACCAAGTTTGACAGCACCTTGATCTTGGACTTCACAGCTTCCAGAACTGTGAGAAATCAATGTCTGTTGTTTATAAGCTACCCAGTCTATGGTATTTTGTTACAGCAGGCCAAAGGGACTATGACACTGTATTAGTCTGTTCTTGCACTGATATAAGGAAATATCTGAGACTGGGTAATTTATAAAGAAAAGAGGCTTAATTGGTTCTGCAGGCTGTACAGGAAGTATGATACTGGTACCTACTGAGCTTCTGGGAGGCTTCAGGAAGCTTATCATCATGGTGGAAGGTGAAGCGGGCAGCAGCACTTCACATGGCTGGAGCAGGAGGAAGGGGGTTGGGGAGGTGCCACACACTTTTAAATGACCAGATCTCAGGAGAACTCGCTCACTACTAAGACACAGTACCAAGGTGAAAAATCTACCCCATGATCCAATCACTCACTCCAGGCCCTACCTCCAACACTGGGGATTATAGATTGACATGAGATTTGAGTGGGGACACACATCCAAGCCATATCAGACATCAAAGATGAAACCAATTAAAACACAAAATAGGAAACATCAGCAACACCAAACACTTTGAGGAGATTAATAAAAAAATGACTAACTTCTATCTAGCCCTTCTGCTCATAAGAAAGAGAAGATATAAGTTAATAACTTTGAATTCTGACGATTTTTTACAAAGCATAACCCTTGGGATATACTGCAGATTGTATTAGGATTACTATAACTAAACTGTTGGTAAGCATAGCATTAATGCCTTAAAAACCCTTACTTACCCTGCTTTGTATTTATCAAATGTATTTATTTACTTGATAAATACTGTTTATCAAAATGTGATACCTACAAGTGGACTGTGGTGTACTATAGCCGTAATCCTAACAAACTGATATCAGACTGACAGAAATGTTATCATTAGGAGAATCAGTAACAAAAGCAAAGAATGGCAAACTTAAGGATCATGATTTCTGAACCAATAAAGTAGGAGCATTAGGACAGAGTACACAGTAGCCTCTGCTTATCCACTGTATGTGTAGAAAAAACACACTCAACATGTTTTTCATAGGCTCTCACAGCACAATAACAATCATCAACACAAAACACTTCTGTGACCAAAAGCGTGGGATTTTTCTCCATCCACAAGCAAGTACTCACTTCTGCAGCTGACAGCAGCTGAGTGACCTCCAATTCAATTCCAATACTATCTACCTAGAGATAGCGTCAGCTCCCACAGGCTAAAGGCTCAGTCTCAGAATACTTCCCTGCAACCATCAATTGTAAGTCCAGGCCTCCAAAACTTCTGATTGACTAGCTTCAAGTTGGGGTTTCCATGACCCCATCTTTGAGTTTGATTAACTTCATAGAGCGGTAAAAGAACTCAGGGAAACACGTTTAGCAGTTTATTATAAAAGATATGACAAAGACAACAGATGACCCGGTGCAGTGGCTCAAACCTGTAATCCCAGCACTTTGGGAGGCCGAGGTGGACAGATCACCTGAGGTCAGGTATTTGAGACTAGCCTGGCTAACATGGTGAAACCCCATCTCTACTAATAGTACAAAAAAAAAAAATCACGTGAACCCTGGAGATGGAGGTTGCAATGAGCCAAGATCACACCATTGCACTCCAGCCTGGGCAGCAAGATTGAAACTCTGCCTCAAAAACAAAAAAACAAACAGCAATAACAAAAACCAAAGACTACAGATGAAGAGATTGCAGGGCACGGTATGGGAGAAGAGGCACGGAGCTTCCATGTCTTCTCGGAGCACTCTACCCTCTGGGAATCTTTATGTATACAGCTATCTGGAAGCTCTCTGATCCCAATCCTTTGGGTTTTTATGAAAACTTCATTATTTAGGCATGACGACTAAATCATTGGCCATCGGTGATTGACTTAACCTTCACTTCTTCTGGCCTCCCAGGAGGCTGGAGGGTGGGGCTGAAAGTCCTAACCTTGGTCTTCTTCCTGGTGAGCAGCCCCCACCCTGGTGCTGCCAGCCATCATTCAATAATTAGCATACAAAAGACATTACTTTGGAGACTCTAAGAATTTTCTGAGTTGTATGCCAGGATACGGGGTTGAAGAGCAAACATATATTTCACAATATTAAATCAGCAGTTTTGATTTGTGTGATTTTAGCTACAGTCAACCACAGTCCAAAAATATTAAATGGAAAATCCCAGAAATAAGCAATTCATACATTTTAAATAGAAGTGCCTTTCCACGAAGTTTATGAAATCTCAAGCCATTCTGCTCCAGGCCACCCAGAGTGTGCATCTTTCCTTTGTGCAGTGTATTCTCACTTTACATGCTCTGCTCCTGACATCCAACCGTCAACATCATGGCTGGATAATCCACAGTCACCAAAGGCAGGTTCCTATATGTCAGAAGTCAACAGTAACTAACACTGAATGCCTGCTCCATTCATCTCGCTGCATCTCATCATATAGGCGTCGTATCGCCTCACATCATCACAAGAAGGGCGATGACAGATATGAGAGCCATATTCATATAACTTTTATTACAGTACGTTACAATTTTTCTATTTCATTATTAGTTATTGTTGTTAATTTCTTTCTGTGACTAAAGTATAGATTAAACTTTATCATAGATATATATGTTTAGGGAAAAAGCAGTATATATAGGATTCGGCACCAGCCACGATTTCAGGCATTCACTGTGGTCATGGAAAGTATTCCCCGTGGATAAGGGAAATTACTGTACTGATATTTTCATGACACAACACAGCTTCCTCAGCTCTACAGTTGAAACTGTTTAAGATAAAACACCCTATCACAGGAACCTAGGTCTATGGGCACCATATCTTGAAGCATGGAAAAACACAGAAGGAAGTCCAGGGAAAAGGATCCTGGCAAAGACTTTCCAACCGCCAGTGGAAAAGAGCTCAAGAGAGATCAATGTACTTACTCTCATGAATCCTCCTTTGGGGAAGATGCTGTTCAGTTTACTCAATTCTGGCTATTTTCTCTGCTCCATGTATGGTGAAAACAAGGCTCAAATTCACCTGCCGGTTTACCTCCAATGAAAAAGAACACTGGAAAGATCACTTCCTTAAGAGCTTCTCTACTCTGAACCACACCACTTATTCAGAGAGAAGCTTAAGAAGAAGTTGCCAGGGAATACTATCTGATATGAATATACATATACACACACACATATATGCATGTCATATACACACATGCACATATATATGTATATATGACATATATGTGTATATGTGTGTATATATGTATATATATTCATATCAGATAATATTCCCTGGCAACTTGCCAACCACCTCCCCAGAATTTCTTCTTTATATATGACATATATATGTGTGTGTGTATATATACATTCAGATATCAGATATATATATATAACTATCAACTCACTCAAGTCACCACAATGTGCCAACAGTGTCCCTCCCTAGTGAGAAAAAAGAAATCTTTTTCACTTCATGTAAAGCAAAACAGTATGACTGTCTTGGTGGTCCTCATGATGGAGAATTTAGCTATAAGCGAGCCATGTTTATATAGACTTTGCAAATTAATCTCTCAAAAGAAGAGGATTAGTGAGAAACATATTCATTCACTCATAGGGTATTCACTGACAGGTCTTATTTCCAGTTGCAAGTTAAGTATGAAAGTCTTTCATACTCTACCAGTGATTCCAGTTGTATAAGTCAAACCTCTTGAGATTGTTTCCTTCCGTTGCTAGAGTCTATCTGGACCCACCTCATAGACCAGAATGGTCCAATTAGTACTGTGCAGTACCGCGTGATGTCATCTTTCTCAGCTCACCCCGTTAAATGTCAAATGTCTATAGAAATCACACTTTTTCAGGATGTAAAGCGCATGTCATCAGATCCTGTGCTGATGAACAACAACCGAAAAATAAAAAAAGAAGGACAAAGAATACCTTAACCAAATTCAATTACTTTGGACCTTGGGGAAAACCACACGTGTGGAGGAAGCATAGACTATATGGGAAATCTCTGTACTTTCCTCTCAATTCTGTGAACCAAACACTGCTCTAAAGAATGAAGTTACAGTTTTTACAAAAGATATCCACTGAACCTGTCGTTACCATATATTATAGTAAGACATAGTCTCTGATACAGTTTGAATGTTTGTCTCATGTTGAAATATGATCCCCAAGATTGGAGGTGGGGCCCAATGGAAGGTGTTTGGGTCATAGGGACTGAACCCTTATGAATGACTTGGCGCCCTCCCTGCAGTAGTTAGTGGTAATGAGTTCATGCCATCTGGCTGTTTAAAAGAGCCTGGCAGCTCTCTCTTGCTCCTTTCTCTCTTGCTCACTCTCTTGCCATGTGAGGCACCTGCTCTCCCTGCACCTTCTGCCATGAATAAAGCTTTCTGAGGCCTCACCAGAAACTGAGCAGGTGCTGGTGCCATGCTTGTACAGCCTTCAAAATACTGAACCAAATAAATCTCGTTTTGAATTACCCAGCCTCAGGTGTTTTTTTACGGTAATAAAAACAACTTGAAAAATGGAGATCATGAAAGGTCAAAGTAAGAGAATGTGGGCATTATCTGCCAAATTTGAAGTATACAGATATATATAAAGCCAACAATTTAAACTGCATACTTAGCCAAGAAAATAATTGATGAAAATGATAAATATTTTATCTTATTTTAAAATTACAAACAGAAATTTGACACAATATGACTCAATACTGGACTATCTATATAATCATAATTTTTATTGTAATTTAAAATTAGAAATTATTATGCTTACTTCATCTAAGAATTTTACTGAAATGTTAATTAGATAAGAAGGACAAATTATAATTACCTAATATTGCCACTAGGTAATATTAGGTTATGTAACTTATGCCAGTAATTTACATAAAAATATCTTTTATTATTCTCCAAAAGCCAGGAAAGTAACCAGTCTTGCAAGTTTAGATGGGTCCTACAACTGAAACCAGTACTGTGTTATATCATTATATAGTTTGCACTTAAAATGTTAAGACAATAACAGAAATTGAGTAGGGACTATAACTTGTGCAGAAGAGACTTCATATAGCAAGATGAGACTGCCATCTTTAGAACGGCCTGCTTGCATGGCTGGCCTCTGGCTGGCATTTGGGAACTTGGAATTAGGAGAGTTCCCACGCTTCCTAACTGAGAAGAGTGGTTCACTGTGTCCTAAACTGTTTGTATAAACAATGCCGTTGTCTCTGAACAGCTGCTTTCCTTCTGGGAGTCTGGAAGTTGAGTACATCTGAGAGAGAGATTGCCTATGTGACTAGCCATAAAAAACTTGAGTGCTGAGTCTCTAATGAGACTCTGGTACTGACAGACAACGTTGCACATGTGTTGTCAAACGTTCCGGTTGAGCGAATTCAGTACAACCTGGTAACTGCACAGGAGAAGACTCCTGGAAGCTTGTGCCTGATTTCCTCCAGATTTCGCCAAATAAACCTTTTCCCTTTGCTAATTTTGCTTTGCATCCTTTCATTGTAATAGATCGAAGCCCTGAGTGTGACTATTTGGAAAGTTCTGTGAGTCCTTCTAGTGAATCACCAAAGCTGGGGATGGTCTTGGAAACCCGACACAAATGCATTATGTAAAATTTTTATTATTTAACTTGCTGTGTTATTTGTGACTACAATCAAAGGTTATTTCAAAGTCTACCTTTCTCTAATCTGTTTCTCTTGATAGATGCCTTAGAGATACATTTCTATATCCTTTTTAATAAAGCCATAAAAGGGATAGAGAAAACAATAGTATCAGAAAATACTGTGATAAAGCTACAATCACATTTTATACAGAATAAGAAATGGAGAATCTTGGTGATTGACAATATGTTCTATAGTATGAAAACTTCTAGAAAGAAACTGAAAATATCACAGTCAATTTTCTCCAACTCAACAGTGTTTAGTTCCTTTTTATAACTGTGCATGAGTCTGAGAGTGAGAGCATGCACCTGTAGTCTCAGCTACTCAAGTGCCGAGGCAGGAGAATCACTTGAGGTCAGGAGTTAAAGGCTGCAGTTCTCTATGACTGCACCTGCGAATAGCCAAGCTGCACTACAACTTGGGCAACATAGTGAAACTTTGTCTCTTAAAACGATAATAATAAATAAAATGATTTTACATCATTCAGATAACTGAGATCATTGTAGAAAAACATATGACCCATTTGATATAGTGTAATACTGTACTACTGATCATAGAGTTTCTTTTATTTCTTCTCATCTTTTTCTTAATTTCTTCTATAACTAAAAACATGGTTCTCCAATTAAAAGCAGGTTTTCATAGAACAAGTCAAAAAGTCAAAAGAATTCCATCTAAAATATATGATGAGTTATCTGCTGTTCCCCCTAAATAGTGGATTTTACCATTAAAACTTTTATTTGGGAGTGAAAAGGGAGTTATCTTACATGGAGATGGTTAAGAGTGTGGTAATCCAATTGACCACATATTCTAGTTGAATCAGAGATTGACAGTTTCCTAAGAAATGTAATACCAGAAGAGCCCTTCACGTTTAAACTATGTCAGATAAAACAATTTGTACTTGACAGTCTAGAAGACTCTTAAAATCCTGAAAGACCGTCATCAGTGACACTGTCATTGTGGTACAAATATAAAGAAGTTTAGCATTAGAAATTGATACAATGCCAGATATTCTTTAGGATGGGTAGCTAATTCTTTTTTTTTTTTTTTTGAGATGGAGTTTCGCTCTTGTTACCCAGGCCTGAGTGCAATGGCGCCATCTCAGCTCACCGCAGCCTCCGCCTCCTGGGTTCAGGCAATTCTCCTGCCTCAGCCTCCTGAGTAGCTGGGATTACAGGCACGCGCCACCATGCCCAGCTAATATTTGTATTTTTCATAGAGACGGGGTTTCACCTACGTTGACCAGGATGGTCTCAATCTCTTGACCTCGTGATCCACCCGCCTTGGCCTCCCAAAGTGCTGCGATTACAGGCGTGAGCCATCACGCCCAGCCCAGCTAATTCTTTTTAAAGAAAAGACCATACATTTGCCATACATGCATATGTTAGAAATGTGTCCAAAAAGTATTTTCATTTTGGATGAAAATAAAAAAACAATCAGTAAAAGCAGAGACATCAGACAGCAGCAAATGAAGAGAATTGCACTAACAAAGAGTCAGGTACTGACTTTTTTACGGATGGCATCAGAATTTCCAAACTACTAAGAACTAGCAGAATTAACGTATCTATTTATGTTTTTTCCGTGATATCATATTAATTTTTTATAGTAAAATATCTAAAAGGTATCAGTTTCTCCAAACTGCTGGTCCATAAACTTTTTTTTTTTTTTTGAGACGGAGTTTCGCTCTTGTTACCCAGGCTGGAGTGCAATGGCGCGATCTCGGCTCACTGCAACCTCCGCCTCCTGGGTTCAGGCAATTCTCCTGCCTCAGCCTCCTGAGTACCTGGGATTACAGGTGTGCGCCACCATGCCCAGCTGATTTTTGTATTTTTAGTAGAGATGGGGTTTCACCATGTTGACCAGGATGGTCTGGATCTCTTGACCTCGTGATCCACCCGCCTCAGCCTCCCAAAGTGCTGGGATGACAGGCGCCCGGCCCCATAAACCGTTTCTGATCAAATCATTTGATGAAAACTTGGAGCTCTCAAACATGGTTGCTATGATTCCGTGTCAGAGGGAAAGTGTGTGCATCCGTCACCTGCTTCCAATTGTTGCGGCCAGGGTTTTGCTCTGGAATGCATCCAGAAGAACTTGTCAAGGACTTGAGTATAAATCAAGTATTTCCACAAGAAGCAGATAAGAAAAATAACACTTTTCCTCACTCAGGTTTTGGCAATTCTGGGAAAATGTTGTCATGTGTGCTCACCAATTTGGATCATTCTCCCTGACCCTCTGTAGGTAGCCGCTGCAGTTACAAAAATGTAGGTAGGATATTGGTAGATGTTTCTTCCTTATTTGAACAGCAGAAATACCAATCCCATCAACAGCAGACTTTACAACTCTAAAATTGTTCTTTTGTAAAGGGTACCACCAAAGAGCTTTTAAAAGTTAAATCCAATTTACTTTTTAGTAATAATACTTTTACTTGTTTCTTTCGTTTTTTTCTTTTTTAAGAGACAGGTCTCACTCTGTCAGCAAACTAGAGAGCAGTGGTGTGATCATAGCTCACTGCAGCCTCAAATGCCTGTGCTCAAGGGATTCTCCTGCCTTGGCCTCCCAAAGTGCTAGGATTACAGGCACAAGCCATCCAGCCAATAATCTTACCTGTTAAAATTGATACTCTCTCCTTGAAATTCTGACTTTTTTTTTTTTTTTTTTGCAACATCAATTCCTCCAATTCCTCACCCACTTTTTTTGCAATCACTGCTCAGTCTTCTTTACTAACTCCTTTTCCTCTAGGAAATGTTCGTATTTCCAGGGATTTGGTCACTGGATTTCTTCTCATTCTATATCTTTCCCATCATGGACAAGCTTATATAAAATTATTCCAGCTCTATTTCTCCAACCTCAGAGTTTTATCAGCTAGAAATGCCTATTATTCAACTACCTACTGAAAGTATTCTACAGGACTGACTGTTCCACTAAGCCTAACATGTACAGAAAAATATTAGTCTTTCCCCTTGACCTTTTGCTCCTCACCATTTACCTGAAAATTTCCAGCCCCTTGCTCATGTGCAGTATAAATGCTAGTCCATGACCTGGAAACTTGGAATGATCATAAACTTCTCTCTGCACCTTAAACTTTTTACATTCCGTAATCACTAAATCATATTAACTATATCACTTTTCTGTCCCTTCTTTATATTTTTACTGCCACTGAAAATATTTTTATTTTTTGCTTATATTTTCTAGTTAAACATGGCCTCTTAAATGATGGCATTAGCAGGTAAAAAGCTCTGCCATTATTGTTATTTATTAAATAAAAAAAAAAATTAAGCAAAACAAATGAAAGGAGTATAATACCAAGAAGAAGACCAACTTTTTAAAGTGAATAAATTGAACTCCCTAGCTGTATTTATTTTACCATGTATGGGTGAAAACTTCATAAAGGATTGATACTAGTCCAAGGATTAGTGACCAAAAAAAAAAAAAAATTAAAACTATACCTTTGACTACTGCAAAAGCTTCCTTTGTCTCCCAGTCTCTTTATGTGGTTATGTTCCATATATCCTTTATATGAGGGGTCAGCAAACTACAGGCCACTGGCCAAATCTAGCCTACCATACACTTTTATAAATAAAGTATTATTGGTGTGGAGCCGTGCCTATTTGCTTACACATTATCTGTGATTTCTTTCACACTACAATGGTGGCAGGGTTGAGTAGATCTGAAAGAGACCACATGGCCTAAAATATTACCTATTTTGTCCTTTAAAGAAATTTGTCAATCCCTGCTTTATACCGTAACTAGAATGCCCCAATCCTCCCCTGTTCAAAATCTTCCAATGAATCTCTGCGGCAAAATTGCTGGCTCCCTACCCGGTAGTCATTCCTTCTTCTTTCTTGCTGGAAAAACACACATCTTTTTAGATATTTATCATCTCAATATCGCTCCCCAGCTCCAAAAAGAGAAATGATTATTCTAAGCTAACCACTGTAATTATGTTTGCTCTCTCAGTGACTGGTTTAGGAATTGAGCATGTAATGTAACTGAGCCAATAAAATGTTAGAGGAAGGTCACTGCAAGCTTCTGAGCATTATCCCTATTTCAAAGAAACATGAAAAAAGCAGCCCTTCCAGCCTTTAGATATTCTCTTGTGAGAACAGGATGTTTCGAGCTGTTGCTAATTAGCAAACCATTGGCTAATTAGATCTCGATAACAGTAAGAACCTGCTACCAAGTACAAGGCACGAAATGTGTAACATAACTTGTGCTTCTCAACAAGAAATCGCTTTATCTGACTTCTGCACTCAGCAGGTCTCTTTAAAAAATAACATCCCATTGGTATTGATGCACACTGGCTAAGTTTTGCTCTTCTTATTTCCAATTGTTATGGTACCAGAAAGGCATTGTTGAGCTTCCATCTTCTTTAGCAACACAAATCACTATGTAATACAGTTGACCCTTAAACAACAAAGGTTTGAACTGCAGGGGCCCACTTACATGCAAATGTTCTTGTGCCTCTGTCACCCTGAGACAGCAAGGCCAGCCTTTCTTCCTCCTCCTCAGTCCACGCAACATGAAGACAATGAGAATAAAGACCTTTATGATGATCCACTTCCACTTAAGAGTAAATATATTTTGGGCCGGGGGCGGTGGCTCAAGCCTGTAATCCCAGCACTTTGGGAGGCCGAGGCGGGTGGATCACGAGGTCAAGAGATCGAGACCATCCTGGTCAACATGGCGAAACCCCGTCTCTACTAAAAATACAAAAAATTAGCTGGGCATGGTGGCGCATGCCTGTAATCCCAGCTACTCAGGAGGCTGAGGCAGGAGAATTGCCTGAACCCAGGAGGCGGAGGTTGCGGTGAGCCGAGATCGCGCCATTGCACTCCAGCCTGGGTAACAAGAGAGAAACTCCGTCTCAAAAGAAAAAAAAAAAAAAAAGTAAATATATTTTATCTTACTTATAATTTTAACAATTTCTTTTCTCCAGCTGACTTTATTCTATGAATGTGGAATAAAATACATATAACATGTAAAGTATGTGTTAACCCTTTATGTGAGTCTTCGAGTCAACAGTAGGCTATAGGTAGTTAAATTTGAAGGGAGTCAAAAGTTAAGTGGAGATTTTTGACTGCACAGAGAGTTGGTGCCCCAACTCCCATTTTATTAAAGGATCCACTGTAATTAATGCTCACTTACTAAATGCAAATAATTCATTATGAAAAGTAGAGGATCCATTTCTATAACAAGCCCAATTTGTGATTATGTGACTACAGTAGAACACATACGACATACTAATCTTAAAAGTTTTTCTTATTTATACAAAAAATACTACATAAGATATAAGGGACCATAATTCTTAAATAATTCTGAATTCTAAACTAAAAAAAAAAAATAATTAATTAAACCAAATTAAAGAAAGAAATTTAAATATATATAGACATGCAATTATTCATTGATTTTTTTAAACTGCTCTCCTGGAATCAAAACTTCCTTCATCTTACTTTTTTAAATCTATGGAAGGATAGACACCAAGAGTAATTCACTCTCAGAAGTCTTAACTGCATGACCATTTTGAGACAGATTTGCAGATAGCTCTTTAAAAATATTTCAGAATTTGTTGGTGAATGCTATATATGAAAAATTAATAAAGTTACTATATTAAAACTGATATGAAAAACATTTTTCAATTAAATTCTTATAGTATTTCAGACAATATCAGAGCTAATATTAGAACAGACTCCAAATCTGTAAGCTCCATGAATTTATTAAGCTCCTAATTAAAAAAAAAAAAAAGTAGGGTCAAGTACTTAGGAATCAGGAGCAATATAACTCAGTAAATTAACTAGAGTTAGCACAAAATAATGGAAAATGCCCTGAACTCAAAATAAGTCCTAGCTTTGTAACCTACAGCTTTTTGCTTTTGGACAAGTTGCCTCACTTAAGCTTAATGTCCCTGAAAAATAAAGATTGTATTGCTTTATTTCACTAGATTGTTACGAAGATTTAACAAGATCACATTTTTATTTTATTTATTTATTTATATATTTTTTGAGACGGAGTTTCGCTCTTGTTACCCAGGCTGGAGTGCAATGGCGCGATATCGGCTCACCGCAACCTCCACCTCCTGGGTTCAGGCAATTCTCCTGCATCAGCCTCCTGAGTAGCTGGGATTACGGCACGCGCCACCATGCCCAGCTAATTTTTTTGTATTTTAGTAGAGACGGAGTTTCACCATGTTGACCAGGATGGTCTCGATCTCTTGACCTCGTGATCCACCCGCCTCGGCCCTCCAAAGTGCTGGGATTACAGGCTTGAGCCACCGTGCCCGGCCTAAGATCACATTTTTAAAAGCACAAAGAAATAGTGAAGCAATTGAATAATTTGTTTATGAACTTAACTGCTGAAACTACTGTGGAATCCCAAATAAGACCCAATATGTGTGTTTTTTTCATAAGTTCTAATATCCAAATATTGCAGTTTTCAGAAAATGTTAATAAGCCCTGATTTTGTTATTAGTTGTTCTGAAGCAGAATCTGCTGTGAGAAACAGACCTCTCAAATCCCGAACTGGGAAGGAAGAGGTGTTTATTATTATTATTATTATTACGGCTGGGAGCCAGGCGACAATTTGTCTAAATGAACAAGCTCTCCTAACAAAGAGAAGCTCTGCCTTTAGGCTTACACTCTAGATATTACACATGAAAGAATCCTAGGTTTACATCCTTAAAAATTACAAGTGAAAGGGTCTGGGGTTTACAGTTTCAGAAATCACATATGAGAAGGTCTTGGTCAATGGAGGAGTAGGGTGGGGGTTTGATCTTGTTTAAGAAAAAACAACATCTTCTGGAGAGACTCCCCCACCCCATGCCTGCTATTTACAGGAAGGTGATTCAGAAGGCGCCAGTCAGCCAGCCTTTTCTTCTGTTGAAATGCAGTGTGGAAGTCAAGGGGGAGGTGATCCGAGATGCCTGTGTCTCCTTCCTCACCCCCTCCTTTGAGACCCTCACCACTCTATAATATTAGTGAGAGGTCTCACTCATTCTCATTTTCCAGATCCTCTGAAGAAACGGATTGATAATGATTCATATAATATGCTTGTGGGATCATTTTTTGGCTAACCACAGCAGTGATGAATCCCCTAATCATCTGAAGGAGCAGGGGGAGTAAACAAGGGAGTAACAAAAAAAACACCTATTATTATTATGACACTTATGATGAGAGCCTTGAATCCTCCTGAGAATGAGAACCAACCTCCAAACAAGGACTCAGGGTTAAGTCTGTGCCATTTCTGCACAGGCACGTGTGCCAGTTTGCTCATGTCTCACACAATGTCCTCCACTGCTTGCCCCTGGTCGTCTATGTGTAGGCGGCAGTTGGTTAGATTGAATTTTCCACAGACACCTCCTTCAGCTGCCAGCAAATAATCTAGGGCCAGCCTGTTCTGATAACTTTTCTTTCTCATTGAGTTTCTTTTCGAGCCAAAAGGGACAGAGCGTTGCCCGTTTCATTACTGAGTATTTCCAAAACGGCATTCGACTGGATGATCAGGCTGAGCATGTAAATAGGAGTCCAGTATCCCCAAGAGCCATCCTTCACCCATCTGGCTGACCCATAATACTCAATAATTCTCTCCAGTGGCCACTCATCATCTGTGCATTCGCCTATCTTTAGGTTTCTTTTCTCCTGAGTGGAGTAGATGGGATAACCTAACAGCTCACCTGTCTTAACAGATCATTGGAAAAAAGAAGGCTTAATGATGCCTATGACACAGCTACCTGTCCATCTTTCAGGCAGCTGTATGTATATGCCCTATGTCCGCATATCCAGTACAACCCAGGCGGGGCTGTCCAATCTCGCCGGTACCCAGGATGATCCCAAGCATCCTGTAATTTTGGAAATTTTAGGAGGAGGTTCTTTTCTGTGTAGTTTGAGCTCCACCAGGTTACAGTGCCAGTGGCTCATTATACAATCGCTGCCCTAAGCAGCTAAGCTTCCCTACTGGAATAGTGAAGACTGTTCCTTCTCTGGCCAAGCAGTACTGTCCAGTAATTGAAACCTTTAAAACCCAGAAACTGTTGGTTTGAACCCTTTGAACTGAGGTCAGGTCAGGGACTGGGTCAGAGGGTAATAATAACTCACGGGCTTCCCATGGCCACCTGTCACCCATAGTCACCGCTTCACATGCATAGCAGGAAGTGACATTGAGGGAATGGGCCACATTTTCGGCAAGTTGGAGGAACAAGTTCTCTGTCTTTTCTGGAAGCTCCAGCACTGGCTCATTTAATATATCATAAAAGTGCTGTTATACTGTCAGGGCTGAGAGTTTCTGGATTTTTCCCTGAATCTGGGTGCTGACTCCAAGGTCACGTTCTTTTCCATCAATTCCTAGCACTACACTCTCCCCTTTTTCCCATTTGGGGTCTTGGGGGTTCATGATTATTAATTCTACTGGGCTACAATGTCTTGAGATGCAGGGGACATTACCCCATGGAATCATGTCCTTCCCTTTTACAAGGCAAACAGGATCATTTTTATCACTTTTCCAAGTGGCCCAGGTGACACATGAACAATAGGGGCAATCAGCACCAGTAGGTTTTCTGGCAGAGGTATTTATGCTCTTTTGCATAACTTTGTACCCATCCAAGGGAACCACAGCCCCCCCACCACCCTGCCCACTGGAATGATAAGCATTGATGCCTGCACAGGCATCAAACCTTAGGGTGACCTGCTTCGGACTTCCCTTCTCTGTTTAAGCTATTAACTTAGTAGGGCTATTCCATCGCCTGTTAGGAATCTAATTTCAAAAGTCGTATGTGTAGGGGGCTCTGATGGGTCATAGCAGACATCGGGCTGTCCATCCCCTGGATTACACACCTTATACTGAGTGCCATCATATAAACAGGTTCCCTTTTGTGTTCCTGTGCACTTAGAATAACTGTAGAACAGAAGAAGAAGAATGGCAGTAAGTTTACATCCTACCTTAGTAACCTGGTGTACTCACTGAGAGCATTCTTCAAAATTAGTTAACGTCCTTACTGTACAAGTCAAAATACTAAGAAGAACAAGTCCCATGATGAATTTGCTCATGTTTCGGCCATGCGTGGACAAGCCAGCTTCCGGGATGTGGCTGGAGCAGGGCTTGTTGTCCTTCTTAAGGTGATTCTGCAGTCGTTGTCTGGGTCGGGTCTAGCTTCCCAAGTCTCAGCTGCTGCCAGTTCACACAGCTGTGGTGGATCCAGGCTGGGATTCCCTCTACCTTTCCGGCGGTGGGGGTGGTCAGGATCATGGTCTGGGGTCCTTTCCACCGTGGCTTCAGAGGGGCTGCACACCAGTCTTTTATCCACACGTGCTCACCTGGTGAGAAAGGGTGAACTGGGAGAATAAGCTTGCAGGACATCTTTCATTTACCCAGGTGAAATATCCTGAGCAATTTCCCTTAGAGCCTGTAACGGGCATCCTAACTCAATCTCTCCCCACTCCCAAGGAGTTTCCAGGAGTGCCCGGAGTATGGGAAGGGCCTATGATATAAGACTTCATAGGGGGAATATCCTGTCCTAGAGGGAGTACATCTAGTTTTGAATAACACAAAGTGAGTGCCTGCACCCACTTTAATCTTGTCTCCTGACACACTTTCCCTAAGCTGTTTTTCATGGTCCGGTTCATTCTTTCCACTTTTCCGGAACTCTGAGATCAGTAGGCAGCGTGCAGTTTCCAAGTAATACCCAAGGCCATTGCTGTTTTCAGACCAAATCCGCCACAAATGCTGGTCCGTTGCCTGATCCGATGCGCAGTGGCATGAAACCTGGGCATGAGGTCTCGAAGCAGCACACAGGCTACTTCATGGGTCTTTTCAGTCCTAGTCAGGAAGGCCTCTACCCACCCAGAGTATGTGCACACCAGGACCAACGAATACTTCTGTCCCCCACACTTGGGCATTTCAGTGAAATCTACCTGGAGATCTTCAAACGGAGCTGCTCCATAAGCTTGAATGGCGGGGGGAATAGTTGGACCCTGCCTTTCGTTGTGTTGTCGACATGTAATGCATCGCTGTGCCACAGTTTTGGTCAAGGCTGATAAGTGTGAGATGTAAAAGTACCAGCCTAACAACCTCTCAAGTGAATCTTGACCTAAATGAGTGGTTTCACGTATGGCTTGTACAACCGCTGCCCCTAATGCCCGCAGTACTGCTATTCTTCCATCTGGCAGGTGGATCCTTCTTTTTAATCAGTTGCCCCCTCTGTCTGGAGAAAGTCCTTTTCCTCCTCAGAGTAAGTAGGCACCAACTCAGGTATCTGGGGAATCAGAGGGGCTGTATCTGCTGCTTGGTAGGGAGCAGATGCTGCCTTATGAGCTGCTGAATCAGCTCGGGAATTTCCCAGGGCCACGGAGGTGTGGGCCCGCTGATGTCCTTGGCAATGCGTGACCACCACCCTCCAGGGCTTCTAGACTGCTTCTAGCAACCGCAAAATTTCATGCTGATACTTGATTTCTTTTCCCTCTGAATTTAACAGGCCTTTTTCTTTGTACAGTGCTCCATGTACTTGGAGAGTCAGAAAGGCATATCAAGAGTCAGTGTAAATGTTTACAACCTTATCTTTACTCAGCTCTAGGGGGTCAGAGGAGTAAGTTCAGCCTTCTGAGCCGAGGTTCCCTGAGGCAGTGACTTGGCCTTAATCAGTGTCCGGAGTTACCACGGCGTGGCCTGCACACCTTTCCCCTCTCAGATTAACAAAACTGCTGCCATCCACATACAGTACCCAGTCTACTACTGTCCAGGGCTGATCCTGAAGATCAGGCCTGCTGGAATAAACTGAGTCCAAGATTTCAACACACTTGTGTTTAACCAGGCCCTCTGACATTGGGAGCAAAGTGGCAGGGTTTAAAGTGTTGCAGACTTCAGTGGTGATGCAGGGATTTTCAAATAGCAGGCTCTGGTATTTGGTCAGCCTAGCATTTGTTAACCAACGATGCCCTTTGGTGTTGATTAGAGTCACTACTGCATGAGGTGCCTTGATATTTAAGTTCTGTCCCAGAGTCAGCTCATCTGCTTCTTGGGCGAGCAGAGCAGTTGCTGCCAGGGCCCTTAAGCATGGGGGCCATCCCTTGGAACCTCCATCCAGCTGCTTGGAGAGGTAAGCTATAGGCCTGAGCCAAGGTCCCACTGTTTGAGTTAGGACCCCAACTGCCATTTGTTCTCTTTCTGCCACATATAACATGAAGGGCTTTATCAAATCAGGCAGCCGCAAAGCCGGAGCTGACGTAAGTTTTGTTTTCAGTTCCTGATAGGCCTGACGCTGCTGGGATCCCCATTCAAAGGGCTCCTTGTCTCCCGCCTTTGTCACCTCATATAGGGCATTGGCCAGTACTGCAAAGCTTGGAATCCACAATCTACAGAAACTCATGGCTCCCAGGAACTCCCTCACCTGCCTTCTAGTCTCAGGTTCTGGCAGGTTGCAAATGACTTGCTTCCTCTCTGCTCCTAGGCTGCATTCCCCCTTCTGGATGGTGAACCCCAGATATCACACTTACTGTCGACAAATCTGGGCTTCCTTTTTAGACACTTTATACCCACAGTCCTCCAGGTGCTGAAGTAAGACATCTGTTCCTTTTACGCACCGGACTGCTGTGGAGTGTCCCAATAAAAGGTCATCAGCATATTGGAGCAGGACACAGCCTAAATCTTTAGCCGGAAACTTTTGGAGGTCATGGGCTAGTGCCTCCCCAAAGATGGTGGAAGAGTTCTTGAACCCCTGGGGGAGCCGGGTCCAGTTGTACTGGGTGGTTACAACTGTTTCTGGATTTTCCCAATGAAAGGCAAATAGTTTCTGACTTTCAAAAGCCAGCCCGATGCTAAAGAAAGTGTCCTTTAAGTCCAAGCAGGTGACCCAGCTATCTTCCGCTGGCAATAACCCCAGCAGTGTGCATGGGTCAGGCACAGTTGGATGCAAAGTCACTGTGGCCTGATTGACCAGGCACGAGTCCTGCACTGGCCTGTAGTCTTTGGTCCCTGGTTTAAGGACAGGCAAGAGGGGGGTGTTCCATGGAGACTGGCAAGGAACTGTAATTCCATAGTCTTTCAAGTACTTTAGATGGACCTGAATGCCTTCTAGCACCTCTCAGGGAAATGGCTATTGCTTTTGTCTAACCGGCTGAGCCCCAGGCTTGACTTCAATGAGCACAGGGGCCTGTTGATTGCCAGTCCAGGTGGACTGTCCTCTGCCCAGACCTTAGGCCATTGTTTTGTTAACGCAGGCACTATCTCCTGGTCTGGTTCGGTTAAGAAGAATCTCCACTCTTCCTCACGAGGCACCCTGAGGGCCATTATGACCCCAGTTTTGGGCAATGCCAGCTGTAAGATGCCACTCTCGGTGAAGGTTAGGGTTGCCCATAGCGTACTGAGCAGATCCCTTCCTAGCAGGGGCAAAGGGCAATCAGGCATGTACAAGAACTGGTGAATTACCCCGTGCTCCCCCAGCTCACAAGTCCGAGGCAAACAGAAAGACTGTTTCTCTGACACCCCAGTAGCTCCAACAATATCAATTGTCTTCTTTGACAGGGGGGCCACAAGGAATGGGCAAATGAACTGGAAAAGGGAAGAAAGCCAAAGAATTTTGTTGTTGAATTTACTGCTATGAGCTGAATATTCAGCACCTGTGTTGATGAGGAAGTCAATGGCCTTGCTCCCCACTGTCATTCTGACCATGAGCTCCTTGGGGGCAATGGAGCCTGGTCCCGTTCAGTCCAGTGGTCCTTCCATTAAATTGAACATAGCCCCTTCCCTTTTGTCTGAAGCCTCCTGCTCAGGGTCCCCCTGTTTTCCTGTTAGCTGGGGACACCTGTCCTTCCAGTGCCCCACTTCTCTACAGTAAGTGCACTGATCGCGTTGCAGGCTCGGGCAGGCAGACTGGGAGGCTTTCCAGGAACCTCTCTTCTCCCGCCTTCTTGGGGGTGTTCTTTAAATAGCGGCAGCTATCAAGTCGGCATTTCATCGAGCCTGGCGCTCGGTTTCTCTGCGATTCTCTACGGCTTACCGCTTCTCAGTTTACAAACACCTGGCTAGCTATTTCCAACAACTGTGAAGTATTCATGCCCACAAATCCTGCCTGTGTCTGCAATTTTCATCTAATGTCTTCTGCACATTGACTGACTAATGTCATATGTATCATGCGTTGCTTTTTGGGGCTCTCAGGATCAACACCATGATGTTGAGGACCAAGCCTCAAAATGAGTTTTGATAGAGACGAACCATAGCAGGTACAAAACTGGTCACTATCCACTGGGTGGCAGTCAGTTGTACTCACTGCTTGCCTGTGGGCAAAAGTCATTTACATTGCTATCTGTTTTCCACAACTGAAAGAGTTGTCAAATAACTCAGGGACAATGAAAGCTGGCGCTCACCTGGATAGATAAGTGATACCTCCACTAACCTGTTAGTGCCCATTTCAAACTCATTCACAATTTCTCCTGATGTTCTCAACCAACAAAGAATAGAATTTGGGAGCTACATATTACCACTTCCTTGTCCCTTAATGAGATAATTCTGAGATGTGTTCCACACAGCTTCTCAGACAATCCTCAATGGGATTGAGCCCATCAGCTCATAGCAGTAAATTCAACAATAAAATTCCTTGGCTTTCTTCCCTTTTCCAGTTCCTTTGCCCACTCCCTCAGAGTACTTTCTGATACAGCCTTTCAAAGAAACGTAGACCCAATCCTTGGCTCATGGTCTGATTTGGAAGGAGCCCAAACTAATACAGATTCCCAGTTCATGAACTTAAGACACCGCCCACAAAGTGAAAGAGGTTTTTAATCTTCAGAACATACTCTCAGCAAATAGAAAATGGGAAGTTCCATGATAAGTTCCACCCATTCCTCCCCTCTCCACATCCTCTATCACCACCACCACCACCAGCACCTCCCAAAAGGTTGCCCCAGCTGATCACCATCATTTCCTAACAAAGAACATTAAAAAAAAAAACACACACAGTCGACTCAAGGAAATACTAAGCTTGTCTGTCTGTGTACGCTGGCATCCTGGGAACTCTGAGGTCAGTGTGCAGATTTGCAGAGCTCACAGGTGTTCCAATCATCACTAGTTAACTAGTTTGTTTGGACACTTGCTGCTTCTGCTGCTACTTTGTCCACTTCCACCAGCATGTCCAGCCTGGGAGTGGAAAATTGTAACATCCATTCGCAGACCCAAGATGAGGAAGCTGGAAGTATATTTCCTAAGTCACAGCTCTGACAAGGAAAAGTGGCAAGTTGTATTCTGAATAAAAAAGTCTAAACCCTTTTTATTTTTTCAATTGTGTTGACTATAGAGGATGGATTGGCAAGATATGAGCCATGATTTTTCCACTCTCAGACCCAGCTGGCTTCTCTCCACCCTTTCATCTCCAAGTTCTATGTTAGATATTAAAAAGTGGTCCTTAAAGAGAAAAAAAAGTCCCATGCAAATGAGCAAGCATTCTGAGAAACCAGAGAGAGAGGTCGATGTTGTAAATAGAATCAATATCATCTCTGTATCCACCCAATCTAAAGGAAGCAAAAACAGAAAGACAGGCTGTTTCTGTCCCTCATTTGAGGGAAAAAAAAGAATATGGCTTAAAAGACAATGGCTACCTTGCTTATGTCCCAAATGTGAAAATAATACAGTTAAGTCTTTTTAGGAATGAAAAATATTTTAAAATTTCTGTACTGCCTTTCTGAGTACATGATGCTTGAGTTATTTATTTTTTATGGAATTGGGGGTAAAAGCACAAGGAGGATGTTCTGAACGGAATATAAAGCACACCTGACATTCAAAACCAGGATTTTTTTTTTTTTTGAGACGGAGTTTCACTCTTGTTACCCAGGCTGGAGTGCAATGGCGCGATCTCGGCTCACCGCAACCTCCGCCTCCTGGGTTCAGGCAATTCTCCTGCCTCAGCGTCCTGAGTAGCTGGGATTACAGGCACGCGCCACCATGCCCAGCTAATTTTTTGCATTTTTAGTAAAGACGGGGTTTCACCATGTTGACCAGGATGGTCTCAATCCCTTGACCTCATGATCCACGCGTCTCGGTCTCCCAAAGTGCTGGGATTACAGGGGTGAAAAAACAGGATTTTAAAGCAAGACAATAACCTTCCAAGCCGGGCAACTGTCATTATAAAGGACTATAAAAAATACTTTATTTCCCTTTTAGAGCATTAAGGGCTAGACATGAAAGGAGGGAAAGCTTGTCTATTCTAGAGTCAGGGAATCTTGTGAAAGAGGAATTAAGAGAGGTGTGAAGGAGAGAAAAAGTGAAGACTGCATTAGGTAAGTACAGCTAACTCCAAGAGCAGAGCAGAAGGGGATCTCGCCCTTCACTCTCCCGTTTCCCATTTAGGACCTGGAAAGTGATCACCTGTCAGGGGATCCCTGCTCCAAGTAGGGCACAGCCAAAGACACTTAGTGAACTGTGTGCGTGACACCAACAACCACGAGAAATTGGACTGAGCCGACATTCAATGTGAAGTAAGAAACGTTAGTCTTTACATTTGAGAGCCATACTGGTCAGAACTGCCAAATCATGATTCTGTGACCTTAGGCAAGCTGCTTCCCTTCTTTAGGTCTCTGTTTTCTAGACTGTTACATGCAATGATTCAAAGAGGTTTTTAAAAGGGACCACTGTGAAGGGGAATTGGGGGTGGGGGCAAGAAAGAGGTCAGCGGATGGAGCTCCATGCCCTCCTTCACTACCGCAACCAAAGGAGCTCCCGTTTTGTCAATTGTATATACATTCATGTATCACTTAATGACCAGGTTACAATCTGAAAAGTACGTCATTAGGCAATCTGTTGTGAAAACATCACAGAAGGCACTTACGCAAACCTGGTATGGCCTGCTGTACACCCAGGCTATATGGCGTGGGCTGTTGCTCCTAGGTTCAAACATACACAGCATGTCACTGTACGTGACTGTAATACAATGGTAAGTGTGTATCTAAATATAGAAAAGGTACAGTAACGTTACAGTGTTAGAATCTTATAGGACCACTGATGTTTCTGTGGTTTTCCATTGACCCAAACAGTATTATATGACGTATGACTAAATTTTCGTTTAGAATGTTTCAAGGCTTTAAAAATACTGGTTAGGAACCACTGGATGAGATGACCTTCGAAGTCTTCTTCAGGTTTCATTTCCCCCAGTCCAGACTTCCTTTGTGGCATCTACCCCATTCCTCAATCTCTGAGTGCCTTTCCATTGTCCCCTGGCAGCTCAGATGCTCTTGGAATGAGCATTTACCACAATGGGCATTCCACCTGCAAGCATCTGCTACGATCTGAATATCTGTATCCCCCCAAGATTTATATGTTGAAATCCCAACCCCTGGTGTAATGATATTAGGAAGTGAGGCCTTTGGGAGGTGATTAGGTCATGAGGGCAAAGCATTCATGATTGGGATTAGGACCTTTGTAACAGAGATGCAGAGAGATCCCTCACCCCTTACACAAAGTGAGGACACAAGGACAGAACCCCATCTGTGAAGTGGTCTCCTCGCACCCTTATTCTTGGACTTCCCAGCCTCCAGAACTGTGAGAAATAAATTTCAATTGACAGTTTATAAACCACCCAAAGCTCAGTATTTTGTTAGTCTGAGCTCACTAAAATAACTGGTATAAACTTCAGGCCCAGCAACAAAGGGACAATGCCTGTGATGACTGGGGACTTTGAATCCTGCTTCAGCACTGTGGTCATGCCAAGGCATTCCTGTTACTAAAACAGGAAAACCACCTGATAGGGATTATCTGCACTGGCTTCAATGTCGATGGTGATGACTGTGAGCCCTGGAGCTACATTACAAGGAGAATGGACGCTTCTCTCTACAAGAGAAGTTGTCTACTCTTTCCTCGTTCTGGCCTCACCCTGCCTCCCAACTTCCCTCCTGCAGAAAACAAACAGATAAAAAAACAAAACGAAAAAACAACAACAAAAACCCTTTAGTCTTATTCTAGAGATGCCTATAACTGTGTTTGGAATATCAGCCTTGGCTTTCACATTCCAGAAAAACTCTGACCCTTTCTTGATTCTTCCCCAGATCCTCGGCCCCAAAATACACTCACCTTCATAGGAGCCTTATTTAGTCAGCCTTTAGTAACGAATGCAGTAAGTGATCTATTATAATGCTAAAGAATTAATGAAGCTTTGTACTGGAGGGAGTGGAATAATGGAAATTTCCTAGGAAGTTTTCAAACTGCATCTCCCACAGCCTCAGGTATTCTGATACAGCTTTCACACCCCCATTGCCAATCACAGGGATGCAAGCAGGCTGTGCATTTTAAAAAAGAGGTGCCAGTGAGTGAGACAACTTTTGCCTCGAGCAAGAACCACTAGTTTACAGTTTAATGTGCATTGCCAGGAAAGGTTTGTATTTTTAATCCAAATCACTGAAACCAAAAAAAAAAAAAAAGGAATACCTCTAGACTTCTGGAACGAGGCTGAAAAGAGAGGAGGCCTCTGGAAGGAGGCCTTGTATAAGCAGGGCCTCCTTCTCCAGTGGCTCTCAGCGTCGGAGGTGCCCTGGCCTGGGTTGGACCTGTGTCATTGTTCTGAATAGGTAAGGGCTATTCAGTGTCTAATGGTATAACTTTGTGAACTCGGATTCTGGCTGACGTGGATGACCTATCTTAGGTTTCTGCCTGTGCAAAACCTAAGTCCTCAATTCCTGTTAAAAGGCAAGTTCTTAGTATATAATGAAAATGTATGAGCCTTAGTAGGTTAAAAATGAGTGCTGGAGTCATCAAGTCAGTTGTCTTGATCACGTACTAGATTCAGAAGCTATGGATTGTCCAAAAATCACATGGTTTGATAGGGGTTGGGGAAGGGTTATAAAAGCAAAGATAGAACATGATCCCCGTTTTGCACTTGTGTTTAGCTGATGTCTATGTGTTGAAAAGATGTGTGTGATGAGGACAGAGAGGTGATGAGAGCAGAGGTGGAGGATGTGAGGGTGGTGAGGTGATATGCAGGGTATGTGTGGCATGTGAAAAGGAACAGGAAGCATGTGGGAATGGGGTGCTCGCACATACACAGTGCGTGCATGCATGTACAGTCCTGGACACTAGAGTAGGTGCCTGGACGTCCAGAACCTAAAAGTTTGGTATTGAAAGCAGAAAGGAGCTACAGTGCTCTATCGCCTTGGCTCGCACTGCCACAAGCTCCTAGGAGAGAGGGCTCTGGACTGAGACATAGTTTTAAATCCAGTCCCAACACTCACTAGGTGAGGAAGCTTGGCCAAGTTATTTAGCCTCATAACATTACTTCCTTACCTATAAAATAAGGATATTTCTTGGCATCCATAAAGGGCTGAGCACAGTAAAACACAAAGAGGATCAATAAATAATAACTGTTAAACATTCTAGCCCATTTCTCAAACCTGATTCCCAAAAAGAAGTGCACCATGGCAGCCAAATAACCTCCAAACAAGTGACTTTTAAAATTCATTTATAGTCTATGCCTTCTTTATTTTTAAGAGGTTGTTTGGTAGGTGGGGAGAGGATGAGGATAGAGTCCACAAACAGTTCTCGATTACCTGGCGCTCCCGGGACTAAGAACAGGGTGAAAACATGAAATCCCCAGGGTGATGCTCCTCAGTGGTTCCAACAAGCGTAACCTTTCCAATCATCCTCCCTTGTAAGCAAATAAGTTGACAGGAGCGGGTCACTTTCGTGTGCCATGTCCCACTCTCTGACCATGGTGCTGGGAGGCGGAGAGTTGGTCACTCCAGGCAGGACATGCAGCAAAAGACCTGGACTGTGCGCTGAGTCGCCTTGTGGCACTGGGGACATGTTTGAGCCTGGAAGTTTCCGTACTTCTTTTGTTCTTAACATCAAAATCAATCCCTGTTTTCAGCATTGTGGGGGTTTGATTGCAATCACTGGAGATTTAGCCAGTAACTACTTTGGAATTATAAAGCAAATATATAGTGTAAATATGAGGCCTATGTTGCTTAATAAATGATCGGGAGAGCTTCTTAAAAACAATTAAAAAGTAATTCTGAAACATCAGTCACAGTCACCCAATGATTTCTTCTCATACTACCAGAAAGTTCCTACTATAAAGTCAGAGATCATCACTAATTAATTACATAAGAATATTACAAAGTTGATTATGGTCCTAAAAGTGAAAGTAATATACAGCTCTCACGTTTGCTTTACTTTTTCTCTGTACAGCCTCTAGAGCCTTTACCTGCCAATGCTCTTCCCTCTGTGGAGTTACTGTTACATGAATAGTGTTGGAATTCTCACCGTTTCTAACTGCTGGCTTCTCCATAGGAATAGATACCACTTTCTATGCAGTAACTGGCTACCACAAGAGGACCTCAGGCTTTATCTGGAAGCTTCTTGTGGTTATCACAGCTGACACCACCAATGCCATCTAGTATATTCATGGGCAGAGGAAACACAATCGTAGAATTCTTCTCGGTGGCTACTGTGCTCAGGGTCTGCAGGTAACGCAGCTGGAGAGCGATGGGAGACTCGGCCAGCACCATGGAGGCTGACTTCAGGGATTTGGAAGCATTCATTTCTCCTTCAGCTGCAAGGACCTGAAAGGACAGGAATAAAACCATTCAGAAATAAGAGTTTACACTGTAACTGGTGCTTCCTTTTTCTAGGTTTGTTTTGATGCCTCTCTCCCCAGAACCCATGTTGCCACGTGTTGCATCTATTTCTTTGGCAGGGATAAGAGTTTCAGTTTCACTTCCTAATGTAATTAGAGAAATTTAAGGAGGTTGCAGGAAGCAGTGAGGGATATTTTACAAATCATAGGTCCCTAGATTTTATTGTCAAACAAAAGTAAAAGTACTCTTTTAAATACAAATGAATACTTGGCGTCTACCCTACTAATGCATTGAAGCACTTTGGAGTCTCACTAAGTGCATTCATTTCCAGAGAAGTCTGAAATGTAAGGTCTCTAATTGATGCTTTTATCATTTTTACTTATCTTAGATGTTTTTAGTTCATTCTGTTGCCACCTTGGTGTCATTCTTACAAACCAAGATGGTTTCTAGTTCTCTTGGCTCTTGATTACAACTAGCAGTAAGTGCCAGCCTTATAACACTGGCAACCCCTTAAGGACGGCACTCTTTCTAGTTCTCAGACTGTCCAAGTATGACTCAGCTGCCCCATCTGCGGCCATCTGCCTGTGTGCAAAAGTGATCTCTCTTCTGTCATTGCCGAGTCTACTTGGAAGCTGCTGGAGCTTAGCAGATAAACCAGATACGAGTCAGAAATGAGTCAAAGAAACACATTCATCAACTAACAAGTGAGTTTCCAAAGAGGATACACCAAGGCTTCGGATCCCAGTTGGTTTCTGATACTTCAGGAAACATATCCACACAGACGTGAAAGCCAGGACCTCAACAGGTGCTAGGCATTCAGGGCCAGGGTGCGCTTACATGTTGTAAGTCTTACCTGGATTGTGTTTAATTGCCCCCTTTTATTCCAGCTACATTTAAATATACTCGAACAATAATGTGCAAAAAACAGCCTCCATGTCGGCTACATGTAAGTCACCAGCTTTATGAAAATATACGTTTCTTAGTCCACTCGAGACTGCTTCAAGCCTGGGTTTAAAGTAAGGCTTGGAAATTGGTATTTTGTTTTGTTTTGTTAAATTCTTCCCAGGGGACACTGATACGTGGTTAGAATTGGGACCTACTTGGCTAAGTTGCTCAGTATGTTACTGAGCAGCCTCTTAACCCAAGACCTGCTACCAAACTTCCTCAAGGTACAGTAAGCTGCTTGTTACCTTTTAATTCAGGGAAAAATCTCCGTTAAGACTGAAAAGAAACCCCTTTCTTATGGAAATAGTTGAGAGACCCAATCTTGTGTTCAAGTCCTATCCTTGTTGACCCCAACACAAGGCAGCTGTCCCTCCATGTGTGACTGCACAGCCCTTACCTTGGCTCTGGCCTCCCGGGTGGCCTCAGCCTCAGCAGCCATGGATCTCTGCAACTGCACAGGAATCCGAACATCTTTGATTTCCACTCGGGCCAGCCGGATCCCCCACAGCTCAGTGGCATCATCAAGTAAAGTCTGTTTCCAAAGAAGACAGGTGATGTGATGTACATTTCTAATAGGTTTCATACTTGCAAGATAAATTTTTCTTTCTTTTTTTTTTTTTTTTTGCATTTACAACATTTGGAGTGATACAACTTCAGAAGAGAGTAAGAGTTAATATTTCTGTTGATCATTTTTTGGAATTTAAAGTGAGTATCATTAAGAATTCAGCAATTTAACCTGGCAGATCTTTCCATGGGTGTCTATCAACAGGATCTACCCCAAAACCATTCCCAAGGAAGTAGGTGAGATCCATCTGGATCTGAGTAAATATCCCAGATTTCCTTGTCACTGGTTTCAAGCAGGCAGCAATGCATGGGTTTCTCTGACGGACCTGGATTTTGCATTGGCTCTGCCATGTGCATTTGTGAATCACTGGGACAGTTTCTTAACTTATCTGGCTCTCAGTTTTCTTACCTATAAAATGTTTTCTTTCAGGACTGTATTAGATTTGGAGACAATACATGTAAGATATGTCCCAGTACCTAGCAATGACTCAGTGCATATTATGATGGGGTCCTTTTCAAGATACTCTTTATCTTGTTCTGTTTAACTTCCGCCCTATGGCCAGCTTTAAAGAAGAAGCAAGGCATATTTTTCAAAGCAGAAGCAGCTTAAAGTCAAAGATACTCTTGTCTTTTGTAAAAGCTTTAAAACCATTGAAGATATTTTGCTGGTCATCCTGGAGAAGATGAATGTCTTGAGAAATGATAGGATCAGGAGGATAGCTCCCCTAAAGGGGCGGAAGCAGAGATCTCTGCTACCAAATAGCAAGTGATCCCTCCCCTGCCTTACTGTGATCCCTGCAGGACACTGACAGGTAATGAGAACTCACAAGAAGTCAGTGACCTGGCTGTAGATGAGATACCTTTGAGTTGTTAAATTCATGAGGCACATATAAACATTATGGGGAATTATCATGCAGGACTCATACTGCCTCATAAAAGCTTGGGACCTTTCCTCTACCTTAGGGCCTTGAGGAGAGGCCAAGAAGAACCAAAGCTGAATTTCCTCATATAATTAACTTACAGAAACGAAGCTCAGAATCCAAATGCAATTGATCTAAGAAAATACAGAAGTATTCTTGTCCAGAAACTAGCGTGTGTAAGAGATGAGATCGACAGCTGTTACATCTTCATTGATAGTATAATTATCATTACTATTAATGCTACTAGTGATGTTGGCGGCACGGCGTAAGAATTTCTAGAGATGACAGGTCTATGCTGTTTCAAATGAATTTAATTTTCATACTTTATTTAAATATATAGGCAACCAGGCTGCATTTTTGGAGTCTTCTAAACTAAAAATAAATCTGATCTCTAACTTCTTCAGAAAAGATTATAGCTGTACAATGTTAATTCATAATTTCAAATTCCAAAGAAAATGGATAAACTGCCTTCTTGCACTCAGATATTTAAATACATTTCTTGTGGTAACAAGTAAGTGAAATCACGACTGAAGCTCACCTCTAGAGCCGCTGTCTGTGTGTAAGTGTGTATAAGCATGCATGTGGTGGGGGTTGCTTTGAACTGCTGATATTTAATGATCACTAATAATTAAAATCAATGAATTAAAGATACAGTCTCTTAGTTCTGGGTGTCTTTACCTGGATGCTATGGGCGATCTCTTCTCGTCCAGCCAAGATCTGGGACAAGGTCTGTGTCCCTAAGACATTTCTCAGAGTGGTTTGAGCCAGCAGAAATGTGGCTTGATGGACATCATTGACATTGGCCACTGCTGAGACAGCACTGCAGATTCTGTAATAGACGACTCCATCCACCTGAGTAGTCACGGAGTCTCTGGTGAGGATCTGGAGAGCAAGAACAGGGCAACGTCACTTATTTATGACTTTCACCACTACCGACAAAGTGACAACCGGCCCAAGAGCCGTTCTCCACAAAAGGAGAGCAGTCACGACAACTCAATGCTACAATCACCTGAAACCTGTCCTGGCTTGGAGAGAATATCTTCCTAGCCAATACAGATCTCCTCCAAAGCTGTCGTCATACCTACCCCTGTGACTTCTTCAAGAAGATTGACATCCTACAGGCATAAACATTTGACTCCGCATGCTGAAGACAGGCCCTTCCATGTGAAATGTTAACAGTACAGCCCTTCTGCCATTCTATTATCTCCGGTCTGAGCAGTGGTAGAACTTGTTTCCCTGACACCTGAGCTCTTTTTGGTTTCTAGTTTTTGTCAGACTTGATGAAGCAGTGCTTCTTAGAAAACATAGATGGCACCAGAGACCATGTAAAGAAAAATCAATTTCGCTCTATGGAGAGGCTCAGCATTATTCTGAATAACGTGACAGGGTTTTGGAGCAAATGAGAGATCTCTGGGTATACTATGGGAGCAGAACCTAGAACTAACCATAACAGAGCCAGCAAAGTCCCTACTGTAGGTCACTAAGCATCCCAGCCTCTCCTGACAGGGGCTGACTTCTTTTTCTTTGTTTTGAGGCAGAGTCTTGCTCTGTCACCCAGGCTGGATTGCAATGGCTCAATATCTCCTCACTGCAAACTCCACGTGCCTCAACCTCCCGAGTGGCTGAGATGACAAACTCCATGTGCTTCAGCATCCCGAGTGGCTGAGATTACAAACTCCACCTGCCTCAGCCTCCCGAGTGACTGAGATTACAGGTGCCTGCCACTATATCTGGTTGATTTTTGTATTTTTAGTAGAGATGAGGGTTTTTACCATGTTGGCCAGGCTGGTCTTGAACTCCTAACCTCAAGTGATCTTCCCACCACAACCTCCCTAAGTGCTGGGATTATAGGCATGAGCCACCACTCCCGGCCTGGGGCTGAATTCAAAAGCAAGTATTCTGCAGTTCCTAAGTGACAAGACATCACCTTTGGGTCCTGGTTGAGTTTCCTGAACCAGAGAGAAGAAAATTAACATATATGTATAATTGTTGATTTTCTGTCTTCTTATCACCATTGACCTCCCACATCCTAGGTCCTCCATTTCTTTTCCTCCAACCTCAATCACTTTGGTTATGAAGAGCTGACATGATAATTAGTAACTCTTCCTCTTCCCTATTGCTGAGTTACTGTTTTGGTCATTTACTTGTAGTACTTCAGGAATTAAAAGACTTATGTGGGCTGGGCGTGGTGGCTCACTCCTGTAATCCCTGCACTTTGAGGGGCCAAAGTCGGCAGATCACCTGAGGTCAGGAGTTCGAGACCAGCTTGGCCAACATGATGAAACCATGCCTCCACTAAAAATACAAAAATTAGCTGGGCATGGTGGCAGGCACCTATAATCCCAGCAACCTGGGAGGCTGACGCAGGAGAATTGCTTGAACCCAGGAGGTAGAGGTTGCAGCGAGCCAAGATGGCACCGCTGCCCTCCAGTCTGGGCAACAAGAGTAAAACTCCATCTCCAAAGAAAAAAAAAAGACTTATGTAAAATACAAACACAGGTGGGCCCTGTGCAGCCTCTCTTCTATCCTCCTGCTCCCTCTATTGCATCCAAACACGGAAACGATTTAAAGTCAAAAGCAAATGTGACTCATGTAGATATTACTAAAAACTCTTCTGAGAAGGTGATAGAGAGGGTGGTATCAAAACCAGCCACTGTCTGTCAGATTCAGTTCAGCTCCTTCATACAGTGACTGTCTATCTCGTCCAAGCCTCGGCTCTGTCATTCTCCATCCCAGCTGCCCTGCGGACTAGATCTCTGCTTTCTCACACCAAGCCATTCCAAGTCTTCTAACAATTCACCCCTTGCTCTTGGCTTCATTCTCATTTGGCAAAACAAATTCTTAGTAGTTTCAGGAGCCACCAAGGGCGATTCAAGCAGGTCTCTGGGGGTACTCAGCTCATCCTCCCTCCTGTAGTTTAAAAGTGTACTATAAAACTGTAATTGTCCATGCATAGGGAAAATACAAGTTTGGTTTCGAGTGACGTATCTTTAATCAGCACTACCTCTTGTGGGGGGATGTTGCAAGTGACTGTTCGGAGGTCAACTTTGACAAACACATCTATGCATGGCAGAACCAGGATCAAACCTATGAGGAAAAAAACCAGTTTAAAATGTTGCCCTGTAGAAAATAACTGCAAGTAGTCTCATAGCAACATGGTGCATCGTTTACCTGGGGCTATATATGTTTCTCAGGTGATCTTCAATATGAACACTCTGAGGAAACTGATTTCTTCCTCTAAGTCAGTGACTAAGAAGAAGGAATTGCTGGGAAGTGGTCTTTTGGTAAGAAGCTAAAGATCCCTGATATTTATTTTTTCGTTTTCATTTTTTAAACGATCAACTTCTATCCAAGTGTTTAGTTTGACATTAATTAAAAATAATATTCTGACCAATGGTGAAAGCACCTTTGGGACAAGTGAGAAAATTGAACACAGAATGCATATAAAAAGATGTTAAAGCAGGGCGTGGTGGCTCAAACCTGTAATCCCAGCATTTTGGGAGGGCACTGCAGGTGGATCACCCGAGGTGAGGAGTTCAAGACCAACCTGGCCAACATGGTGAAACCCCACCTCTACTAAGTTTATTTCATACAGCTCTGGAGACTGGGAAGCCCAAGATCAAGGTGCTCATAGATGCAGTGTCTTGTAAAGTCATGTGGTGTCCTGGGAGGGGCAAGGCAGCTCTCTGAGACTTCCTTTATAAGGGCACTAATTCCACTCGTGAGGACGACTCCCTTACGCTCTAATTACCTCCCAGGGGCACCACCTCCTAATATCATTACACTGGTGATTAGGTTCAACTTACCAATTTTGGGGGGACACAAATACTCAAACCACAGCAGCATGGTATTAATGTTAATAAAGTCCTTATCAGCTAGGTATACAGACTAAAGTGTTTACAAGTAAAATGACGTGATATGGTATTTTGTATTTGCTCTAAAATACTCCACCGAAAAAATAAAATATTTTGGAAAGTAATATCCTTATAATTAAGATACTTACATAACAGATTCAAGTAGTAGACTGTTGGCTTTGAATATCAGTGACTGCCAACATTCTCAATTTAAAAAGTAATGAAGGATAATTGAACTAAAATCTTCCCAGGATCTCACGTTCCCTAAATCAATGTATCCCAGGATTAATAGCTTCTCCGCAGCCATGTTCTAATGCATGTACAGTGGCATTTCCCAATTGTAAACACATGTACTCATTTCTTATTTGTAAGGCATTAAGTTGGGGCTGAGTCAGGGAAGGATGGGCATAGAGGGCTCATTTGAGGACCCTTGGAACTCTTGACATTACCCTGGTGAATGTTGCTTTTTACTGTGAGAGTTACAAAGGTTAGAACCACAAGGTATGTCAGCAAGACCGGGGCACTAATCTACCTCCATTCATCAAGAAGGCTTTGCACGATTGTTTTTGTTCTCATGGCAGAAGCCAGTTTTAAAGCCGAACATCACGTAAAGGGGAGGCAGTATCAGCGAAACACGCTGCTAAGGTGCTTTCTTTCTTTTGGCCTCTAAACCTTACTTCCATTTTTGATGCCAGGTCACGGTGGTTAAGATCATGGACCTGAGAACAAATAGAGTTAAGTTCCAGCCCTAAAACCTAGTAGCCTTGTGACCGGAAAAAATTCACCTAATGGTTTGATTACCTAATACATATCAGCTGGTAGTGAAGCTTAAGCATGGTTCAACATGCAAATGAAATAACGTACTACACACAGTGCCAGGTATGTATTTTAAATGCTCCTGAAGTGGCAGCTATTATTCAAGAATAATTGCCAATTTGTAAAAGTGGAGAGGTTTTCCATTAGCAATTTGGCTTGTTTCCCTCTTGTCCTTGTGACATTCTGAGGTAACTCACCAACCCCAGAGACATGTGTGACGAGAGTTGTTATCCTGAGACATTTAACAGTAAAATCTTTGGGGAAAATTCATTTAAAAGTGATATATTTTTCTCTAGAGGCTTCCAAGTTCTGGCTGTTCTGCTTCTCTCAGATCCAATTTTACTGTAACTTATAATCCTAGCCCTGCTGGGTAGAACGTGGCCGGGAAGAAGTGAGCCTTCTGCTGTGATACCTCCGTTGGATGACTCTTGCTTTGCCAAACTCATGAGAACATCTATAAGTAGTTTTGGCCTTCTTTTTCTTAGGTCCTTTATAAAATTAGACAAGTAAGGTTATACTTGAAATGGCTGCTCACGCCTGTAATCTCAGCATTTTGGGAGGCTGAGGAGGGCAGATCACCTGAGGTCAGGAGTTCAAGACCAGCCTGGCCAACATGGTGAAACACCATCTCTACAAAAATACAAAAATTAGCTGGACATGATGGTGAGTGTCTGTAATACCAGCTACTCAGGAGGCTGAGGTGGGAGAATCACTTGAACCCAGGAGGCAGAGGTTGCAGTGAGCCAAGATTGTGCCACTGCACTCCAGCCTTGGTGACAGAGCAAAACTGTCTCAAAAAAAAAAAAAAAAAAAAAAAAGGCCAAGCCTCCTTCACAAGCTTCTCCTCTTGAAGTTTCCAATACTTTTTTATGTATTAACAGATCCATGACTTATGGGCAAGGTCAAAGCACACAGAGCATCATGGTGCTTAGGAAAGTTTCTGCTCCCAAGACCTTCCAGTTGCAGAGAGAACAATGTATCCAAATAAGCCATAACGGGGGCAGAAAGCAAACGTTATCAGAGAAACATAGCTAGCAACCATTGCTTTTCACGTGCCTTCTCAGTCACTGTTTTGGATAGCCCTTCATTTCCAGAGTATTAGGACTAATCCTATGAAATTGCCATGTCTAGGATTCAAAACAAATTTAGCAATTTCATATGGTTCAACTAGATATATGCCCAGATAAGTTATGAGTATTAAATCAATATTTTACTTCTAGGGAGTTTTAGTACCTTATAGTTTTAGTATCCACCCCGACCCCTGGTATAAAACAAACAAAAAAAACCACATTCTCTTATAACACGACCATTTGGAACATTTTCTTTTCCAAGGTTGTAAAGAAAGGATGGAAATAAACACTATACTATTCTAGATGTTAGAAGGCCTGGAAGCTCATCTTTATTTCTAACTATAAGGATAATCTTAGATAACTCATCAGACTTATGTTGGCCTAACGTTTTTTATTTCCAAAACCAGGGCGTTTGGCAAAAGGCGTACAGTAGCTTCCAGCTCTGTCTTTCTATGAGTCCACTTGCCAGGAGAGAAAATTACCTTTTGCTTTGCCATTAGCCCTTTGCAAAGAGTGAGCATCAAGCACCAGCTCTTGATATCCTCTCCTTGAGTAACTTAATGGTCTACGTTCGCCATTTACTTTCTCCCTTTATTCTTCCCACATTCTCCTGGCGGCGCCAGTAATGAGTGACATTCAGCCAATGTAACCAGAGCTACCCTTTGCTCATATTCAGTGAATGTCTCAGAGGGACAATTAGGAGGCAGGGCCAGATTTCCAAACTCTCAAACTGGTGGTCATTCCCACTGACTTGCATAAAAAGGGGGCATTTTTCTGCTGTACAGAAGGGCGAGAGCACCAGCTTCCAGCAAGCGTTCTTTGACTCTCAATAGGCACGCCAGGAAAAATAGTGAAGGTGGCAGCAGTAGCATTAAGTGTCCCTGATCTTTGTCAGGGGCAGCCACGGCGTCGTTCATACCTGGTCCCTTGGCTTTGTCAGCTTGGATGCGTCCCAGACGGAATACAACAGCGCGTTCATACTCCTTAATGATCTAGGAGATTAAAGGTGAAGATTTAGTCCTAACGATTTGTCAGTTTGTATAGAGAACCCAGTTTATCTCCCAGAGTGTTACCTTCAAGCACATCCATATAGAGATGGGGAAGGTAATGATCACCAACAGGAAAGAGAGGGAAAACAGGATCCAGCCACAGACACCAAGCCGTTTATTGTTGACACCTAGGAAGTGAGAAGGAAGCAAATCTGTGATCGATGTGGTTCTTAAGAAAGCCACCAGCTGCACAGGTGTGGAAACTATCCAGACAGCTGGCCAAACCTGATGTGGCTGAATAGGAAACCTAAATCCGTTTACACCCACGGATGTAGTTACACACACACACAGACACACACACACACACACACAGACACACACACACACACACACACACACGTTTACTTATTCAGGTTTTAAAAAATTAAAATGCCTATAATCCCAGCACTTTGGGAGGTGGAGCGGGGAGGATCACGAGGTCAAGAGATCGAGACCATCCTGGCCAAAATGATGAAACCCCGTCTCTACTAAAAATAGAAAAATTAGCTGGGCTGGTGGCGCGTGACTGTAGTCCCACCTACTCGGGAGGCTGAGGCAGGAGAATTGCTTGAACCCGGGAGATGGAGGTTGCAGTGAGCCAAGATTGTGCCACTGCACTCCAGCCTGGCGCCTGGTGACAGAGTGAGACTCTGTCTCAAAAAAACAAAAAAATAAAAGTTATAATGGACTTATTCCTTCCAAGAAAAATCTCAAAACGATAACAGAAATAAGAATTATTATATTTTTACAGGGTTGCTATGGTTTATTATTCTCAAAACACATAAACAGTGGTTCCCAAAATGCAATCTCTGGACCATCCACACCAGAATCATCAGATGTCTGGGTCCTGTGAATTTTTGAGGTGAAATTCAAAGCACCGTCTATGGCAGGTAGGTAGGTACTAGTCTCCCCAAAGGGAGAGAGGGTGGCACATGGAAAAATATCCTGAAGAATCCTGAGGCTTCAGTTTTTATGTGAGCTCTGTCACTTACCAATTCTAAGGCGTTAGTATAGAAGGCCACTCAGTCTCTGGGTTTCCGTTTCTTCATCTCTAGAATGGGGTTAGAAGTTACCCACCTCACAGAATTTGACGAGGATTAAATAAGATTATTTTTATATGGCTCCTGGGCATACACTAACATCTGCAGTTTTAAGCACGTAATACTACTATTATTCCCATTTTCAGATGCATACGTATTCCAAGGACTTCTTGTCAGATGTTGGTGTTTGCCATTTCTAACTTTTCAGAAACGTTTTGTGATATTGGCTCATCACATAAGATGTCTTCTTGCTGATCACACCTTATGATAGCAGGTGAATTTGGCTTCATGAATATTGCTTTGCAATAAGATGAGACTGAGTTAAAATCCTACTTCAGCCACCTAAGACTCTGTGGCTTTAATCACATCAATTATATAACGTCTGAAGTTACATAATTGTTTGTAGCATAAGCAGGTCTGGCTGACCCTTTTAATCTAGAATTCTTTATGGTCACCATTTTACCTCCTTTTATCTTTATTTATTTATTTATTTATTTATTTTGAGACAGAGTCTCATTCTGTCTCCCAGATTGGAGTGCAGTGGCATGATCTCGGCTCACTGCAACCTCCGCCTCCCAGGTTCCAGTGATTCTCCTGCCTCAGCCTCCTGAGTAGTTGGGATTATAGGCATGCACAACTGTGCCCAGCTAATTTTTATATTTTTAATAGAGATGGAGTTTCACCATGTTGTCCAGGCTGGTGTCGAACTCCTTACCTCAGATGATCCACCCACCTCGGCCTCCCAAAGTGCTGGGAATACAGGCACGACCCACCACACCTAGCCCATTTTTACCTCCTTTTAAATCCTTGTACCTCCTTATTCCCTTCTCCTTGACAGCCACCCCCATTTTCATCCCCAGGATCTCCCCCAGCTAATTTATGCTCTCCATACACTAGCACTAGACTAGATATCCCAGCCAACTCATCCTAGAAATGCCATATACTGCCTCTATCTCAGTTAATGCCTTCACCATGCACCCCACTGCCCAGGTTAGACAGGTCATCTTTACCTCTTCCCTATCCAACTGCAGAAAGTCACTAAACCTAAATAATACTACCTCAGATCCATCCTCAGTTACCCATGCTACTGCTACTAATTTTTTGAGACCTGAGCCAAATTCATGAATATTTAGAATTCTGGGCTTTTGCTCTTATAAATGACACTTTGATGAATGTTTTCTAATGTGTGTTTTTGTGCACTTGCGTAGGATAAATCCCTGGTAGTAGAAGCATTAGGTCAAAGGGACTAGTATTTGCAATTTTGAAAGATGACAAACGCCCTTCAAAAAGTTGGTACAACCTCCACTCTCGCCAACATCATACATGTGTCTATTCCGACATGTCCTATTCTCCTCGGATCATTTTAACCTTCTTAATTGTTATTCTGATAGGTGAAAATAACTAAATTTTAGATACATATTTCATATGAAAACTTTCGAGTACAAATGGCCTTTTATAGGCTCCAAATACATATAAATATGTATTTTAAACAATAAGGGCTTGCCTGAATACTCTGAAGTTTAAATTTCTAAAATATCACCTTCCAAAGCTTTGGGTTCACATGGAGGTGAATCAGACACTCATTACACAAGATGGAAAGATACTATGTGCATTCTCATGGAATCTTCATCACATTTTATTAGTGCTTTTTTAGTGTAGCCTATAGATACACATTCTCATTGAAAAAAAATTCAAGCAATACCACTCAAGTTCCCTGAACCATCCTCTCCTGAGTCCCACTTTTATCTAGAGAAGTTCTGTAGTTCCCAGTTTGGTGTACATTCTTTATAGACCCACTTTACAAATCCAATGTATTTACATACATATATCTGCATTTAGAAAATATTGGCTTTGATGTGAACATTCTATTTTGAGATAAATAGCACTACACTGTACCCACATTTCTACTTGAATGTAATGTATCGTGTATATCTTTCCATCTGCCTCAGTCTTCTTTATTGTTGCATACTATTCCTTCTTACACCTGTGTCTCAGTTTACTTACCGTTCTCCTATCGATCATTAAGGTTATTTGCAAGGCTGTAGTAACTGTGCTTATACATGTCTCACTGGGCTAACAAGCACTTTTTTCTTCTTTTTTTGAGATGCAGTCTCTCTCTGTCGTCCAGGCTGGAGTGCAGTGACGCTGCCTCAGTCCACCATAACCTCTGCCTCCCAGTTTCAAACAATTCTCTGCCTCAGCCTCTCAAGTAGCTGGAATTATAGATGCCCGCCACCACGCATGGCTAATTTTTGTATTTTTAGTAGAGACAGATCTTGGCCAGGCTGGTCTTGAACTCCTGACCTTGTGATCCACCCACCTTGGCTTCCCAAAGTGCTGGGATCACAGGCATGAGCCACCGTGCCTGGCCTAGTATGCACTTTTATAAAATCTTGGTAAAAGTATTCTGAAGACAGCACAGTTCGTGCCATGTTTGGTGTGTTTCCTCCCTTCTGGCAGTGCAATATTTGGTATTCAGAAACCTTGGGGTGTTCTGGGCCTAGGATGTTAGCAGCACAGCACACACAGGCAGCTGGGACTCCAACAGGACACCAGCTATGCATAACGCCCGGAGCCAAGACCTGGGCATTTCCAAAGTAGACACAGCCTTAACACCAGCTGCACAAGCGAGTGTTTGTCACAGAGAAAATGGAATGACCTACAAGCTTGCCTCTGGAGTTCCATCAAGCCCTTGCATCATTTCATGTGCGCATGAGGCTCAGTTCCATTAGGTAATAGACATGCTGAGAGAGTTAAGAGAGGAGAATGTGCCTACTCTTCCACGGTTGACACGGGAGTGTTAGAATCACCCAGGCCATAGCTTCTGGGAGAACTGGTGTAGCCTGGGAGTCTCATTTGCTGCCAGTAAAGTGGGGCTGAGTGCTGCTGTCACCTTTCCTGCAGGCTCCCAGATCGGCCTTGTGAGCACGCACAGCTGGGAATGAGACCACATGGAGCAACTTTTCCTGAAAATCTGTCTCTCTCCCCACTCACTCCTGTGGTTGAAACTAGGGTGCGATGCTGAGAACAGTTTTTGAAGATTACAATTCTGACTGGGATCATGTTATTAAATACGAAGATCTTCAGAAATCACCCTACTTCAAGCTATACAAGGCTCTGAGGGGATGATCTTAGAAAAAGGGGCTGCACAACACCTTTGATGGTCACAGAGTGATGACCACATTTCATCATCAGTTTGAACCGAATCCACAAAAGTGTGTACTCTCTGGACAATTGTCACATAACCATAAAGCCATCATCATATGCTTACTTCCCAGTAGAGAACTGGATTTTATTGCCCCCAACAAATTGCCCCAATTATCAGTTCTATGCCAAATGCTGTACAGGAGAATAAAATGGGAAACAAGCCTCCAAGAGTTCCAATCTATTAAACTCTTTTTCTACTATAGCATGGAAGTCTTTTTTTTTTTTTTTTTGAGACAGAGTTTCACTCTTGTTACCCAGGCTGGAGTGCAATGGTGCAATCTCGGCTCACCACAACCTCCGCCTCCTGGGTTCAGGCAATTCTCCTGCCTTAGCCTCCCGAGTAGCTGGGATTACAGGCACGAGGCACCATGCCCAGCTAATTTTTTGTATTTTTAGTAGAGACGGGGTTTCACCATGTTGACCAGGATGGTCTCGATCTCTTGACTTCGTGATCCACCCGCCTCGGCCTCCCAAAGTGCTGGGATTACAGGCGTGAGCCACCACCCCGGCCCACTTGGAAGTCTTTCTTTATGCAGTGGGCAGAAAGAAGCCCTCGGGTGGTTACAACAATAGAAACAGGTGTGCTGATAGGTTAATTACTCTGCTGCACTTACTTCCAGGAAGTCTGCAGCTGGTGAAATAGTGGAGACTTCCCTGTGTGCGGCTGTGACAACAGCAGCAAAATATTTAATCAATATCTTCCTTTCTTTTTTATTTATTTTTCTTATTATACTTTAAGTTCTGGGGTACATGTGCAGACTGTGCAGGTTTGTTACATAGGTATACACGTGCCATGGTGGTGGTTTGCTGCATCCATCACCCCATCATCTACATTAGGTATTTCTCCTAATGTTATCCCTCCCCAATACCCCCACCCCCTGCTATTCCTCCTTAAGCCCCCCAATTCCCCAGGCCTTGGTGTGTGATGCTCCCCTCCCTCTGTCCATGTGTTCTCATTGTTCAACACCCACTTATGAGTGAGAAGATGCAGTGTTTGGTTTTCTGTTCTTGTGTCAGTCTGCTGAGAATGATGGTTTCCAGTTTCATCCATGTCCCTGCAAAGGACATGCACAGCATAGTGTCCATATACAATATAGTGCACGCGTATATATACAGTATAGTGTACAAGTCTTCAGTGTTTGGTCGAGCATCCCTAATGTGAAAGATCGAAATCTGAAATGCTTTAAACGTGAAACTTTTAAAGCAGTGACATGATGCTCAAAGGCAACGCTCATTGGAATATTTCAGATTTCGGATTTTCAAATTCGGGGTGTTCAACTGGCAAGTACAAGGCAAATAATTCAAAATCTGAAAAAAGTCTGGATGGTGAAACACTTCTGGTCGCCAATGTTTCAGATAAGATACTCAACCTGTACCTCCAAAAATAATTTATATAAAGACCAGGCTAGTTTGGAGAACAGAAAATTCGCTGCTTGCTCTGCATTCTCAGAAAGAAGAAAAGAGAACGGAAACCCCTCAGGAAAACCGGACTGCAGGCAAACAGGAGACAATGCGGAGCATGGGTGAAAACGTAGGACCTGCCTCAGTCAGCCGCACGTTCTAATTCAGACACTTCCACTTCACAGCTAGATGATGCCTCACAAGTCACTCAACCTGCTCAAGTCCTGGTTCCCTTCTCTGTGGCATGATAGTAATGACAAGAAAAGCTAGCTGTGAGGCTTAGATAAAATCACCCTTTTAAAGGAATTATTAGCCACATCGATTCATCCAGACAATAGCCTAGTTTTCCTAGAGGCATACCGATGATAGTGAAAACCATGTTTGAGGACGTTCATTGCCATTTTATTCACAGAAGCCAAGATATGAAGTTCATTAACAGCAGCATGGATAAATGAAGTAGTGGTATATTCATATTCAAAGGAATATTACTCAGTAAGAAAAAAGACAAAACTGCTGTATGTAAAATATGGATGAATCTCAGAGATACAATAGTGGGCAAAAAAAAAAAAAAAAAAAACAACCCAAAACCTTAAAGCTAACCTTGGCTTGAGCAATCTTTAGACAGGCTTCTTCCTGATTCTAAGCCCCTGATCTCCCTTTTCTTAGTGGATTTTCTTTACACAAACACACACACACACACCACAAAAAAAGACAAAAAACAAAACCGTCATTATAAATTCTTTTTTTCTTTGTTTTTTAAATATGTTTATTTTTTATTTGTTTCATTAATGGGCTGTACTAGCTTATATAGATTCTTTCTCTGCCTCCTTGAGATTTAAATCTTTTGAAAGCCTCTTGCCAGTTTTACAACCCAGGGCTAAATTTCTGAAGATCTTGGGAGCTATCCTCTGGAATATAAACATCAATGACAATAGCAGCCTTATCTGTCAGTTTCTGTGGGAAGCAGAAGCCTAACTTCAGCGGGCGCCTTTCTCCTAGTTGAGAAACTACCTTGTGAAAGGAAAGTAAATCTTGGGACCACAAACTCATTAGGCCAAAGAGAAAAGTCAAGCTGGGAACTGCGTCACAAAAACCTGCCTCCTGTTTTGGTTCCTAAATAAGACGGTGACAAGATGAAAAGCTGCACACCTCCCTCATATTTTCGTCCACAAGGAAATTCCTAGTGAGCGCCAAGATGTTTACCCGAAAGCATTTCTGCTAAAATTCACCACAGCAATGTAAATGGATAGGTTATCGTTACAGATGCATCACCCCTCTGTCACCTGGCACAAAAGCATATCTGATTGTTCTTCTGTCCCATTTATCTTTGTTATCTTATGTAAAATGCAGATTCCCTGAATTTTCCTGTCTGTTACTATTTATAAAAATGCAGATTCACTGAGCCAAAGGTACGAGTGACTGTTTTCCCGCTACTCCTCTCTTACATGAAAACTGTGTATTTCTCACTATCTCACTCTTTCTTCTTTAAATTCAGAGCCCTCAAAATCATCTTCAGAGAAAGGCATAAACCTGACTCCTAGGCACTCATCCTTAACGTTGACAAATAAACTTCCCAAAATATTGAGACCTGTCTCATCATTTTTTTGTGTGTCATAAAGATACAAAAAATATACTAATAAACCCAGATGGCTTATGTCCTCCCCCTCCAGGATTCCTGTACTTTTCCACTATCTCACTCCAGCCTTTAAATATCCTGCCATCCCTTGCTTCAGCAGAGCTGAGCTCATTCTGGCCTCTCTCTTCTATTGCAATAGCCTTAAAAAAAGTCTTCCTTGGCCATTTAACTTTGTTCAGTATAATTTTTGCATTGAAAATTTACACTTTATTTTCTTCCTTTTTTTTTTTTTTTTAACCAAATCAGATTCTAAATATCAACTGTGGATGTTCTGAGCCATCTAGACAGTGACTCCTCTATATGTGCAAGAACTAAATTTTCAAGATTATACAATAAAAACTCTAGACCCTTGAGGGTTCTACTGGCTAATCTGGCTGCTGACATTATACGCTCCTTCAGATAATCTTTGGAACCTTGAAAAAAATATAGAGATATCAAGTCTTTGGTGAAGAATTAGTAAATTAGAGCTGGATGATTATCTTATTATCTGCCCCAGTCCCATGAATACAAATCCTAAGAGTTTTCCAAACAGGCAGATTTACACTTCAACTCCAGAAGGATGATTTGTGCATGAACATTACAACACATTATCTACTGTGAATTAATTCCCTTTTACCATTTTTTTTCTCTCTCTCTTCTTAGAAATACTTAAGGCATTATTTTGAAAGTGAATATTCAAAAAGGCATAAAAATAAAACATTGAATACCTTAAACTTACCATTCAACTTAAGAATATACACCTTGCCAACACAGTCAAAGCCCCCTTGAGTGTCCCTCTTCACGCCCTGGAGGCATCCTCCCCTACAGCTTCCTGATGCTGAATCCCATTGCCATCACCTCAACACAGCAGCAACCCCAAGGCTGCCACTCAGAGCCCAGGTTCACACATGGGCTCTTCACACATTCATAACTTGATTTTTCAAGTAGCAGGACTTTTGATGGGCCCTCAGAATGGGTCTATGTGCCCCAGATGAGGGAGTCAAGCCATGTGCTGACAGTACACAGCCTCTGCAGTAGAGAAAGTGACCCAGGTCCTCACACATCTCATCCTTTTGCACAGGTCTTTGTGTTCCTCAGCCCCCTGTTGCATCCCACGTTTTCCTCTCTGCCACCGAGTGGCAGGGCTCAGCTGAAACAACCCCTTTTTTTCCGGGAAGATACTTCTTTGTCACCCTCACCTTTGGGTGCTTCTCTTTTGAGTTTTTAATACGGTCATGCAGCACGTAATGATGTTTCAGTCAAGGATGGACCAAATAAACAACAGTGGTCCCATACTCTACTAAAAACACTACTAAACCCCATCTCTACTAAAAATAATGGTGTGTTTTTACTGTGCATTTTCTATGTTTAGATACACAAATACCATAGTGTTACAACTGCCTACAGTATTCCGTAGAGCGACATGCTGTACAGACACAGCCTAGGAGCCATAGGCCATACCATATACCTAGTGTGTAGTAGTCTGTACCACTGAGGTTCGTGCAGGTACACCCCATGCTGTTCTTACAAGGACAAAATCACCTGGTAACTTATTTCTCAGAATGTATCCTCATTGTTAAGGGGCGCATGATGGTACACCCTCTATCATAACTTTTTTTTAGGACCTCGTAATTTTTAGCGAATTTTTGCTTCTTCCCTGTAAATTTTTAGTGCTCTGCGAGCAGGTGTTTTATTTTTATGTCTCCACCTCCTGATTCACAGATGATGCTGAATGGATACAGGGCATACTTTGAAGTACAGGATCAGGATGGCCAGCCGCATAGTAGAGTCACTAATCTGTTTGAAAGTCCTTGTATAGAAATCATGGTTCATCAGACGAGATTCTGTTTTCTCTCAAAAAAGTTCATTAACGAAATAACCATATGTCCTTGCATTTCTCTCCATACATTCTGCCTTACTGTACCGTCACCCGTACATCATTACAAGAAGAAAACAGGGCCGGGTGCAGTGGCTCACGCCTATAATCCCAGCACATTGAGAGGCCGAGGCAGGTGGATCACCTGAGGTCAGGAGTCCGAGACCAGCCTGGCCAACATGGTGAAACCCCATCTCTACTAAAAATACAAAAACTAGCTGGGTGTGGTTGCACGCACCTGCCATCCCAACTGTTCAGAGGGCTGAGGCGGGAAAATCGCTTGAAACCAGGAAGCAGAGGTTGCAATGAGCTGAGATTGTGCCACTGCACTCCAGCCTGGGAAATAGAGTGAGACTCTGTCTCAAAAAAAAAAAAAAGAAAAGAAAGAAAAAATGTTTTCCTGCGTCATCCTTCTCTCTCCCCACATTCCCTTGCTTTCAGTCCTCTCCATCTGTAATAACAGCACTGCCAACAACAACAAATAAAAATACTGTCCTGGAGATTTATGTCCTAAAGGCTCATTACTGTGTGATTTATAACAGTGGTAAATGAAAACCACCCTGAAAATATAACAATGGAGGGAAAATTAAGCAAACTATAATACATCTACACAATGTTGTGTGTGTGTGTGTGTGTGTAAAGTTTACAAAAGCATGAGAAAATAATTATGGTATGATGTTAAAAGAAATGAATAGTAAGATGCAAAATTATAGGGACAGTAAAATCACAATTATATAGAAGTATATGTATAGAAAAAATTTTGAAAAGTTTTGAAAGAAAATTAACCAAAATACTAACAGTGGCTATTTCTTTTTTTGAGATGGAGTCTCACTGTATCACCCAGTGGCTATTTCTAAATAATGAAAGTATAAGTGGTTTTTATTGCTCTGAGTTTTCTTCGTTTTTGATATATTTACCTTTTTTTTTTTTTTTTTGAAATGGGGTCTTACTCTGTTGCCCAGGCTGGATGGAGTACAGTGGCATGATCTTGTCTCACTGCAACCTCTGCCTCCCGGGTTCAAGTGATTCCCTTGCCTCCCAGTAGCGAGGGTTACAGGTGCCCACCACCACACCTGGCTAATTTTTGTATTTTTGGTAGAGACAAGGTCTCACCATGTTGGCCAGGCTGGTCTCAAACTCCTGACCTCAGGTGATCTGCCTGCCTCTGCCTCCCAAAGTGCTGGGATTGCAGGCATGAGCCACTACACCTAGCCCATATTTACCATTTTTAAAAGTAAAAGTTTAAATAAAAAATCACATCAACTTAAAAAAAAAAAGTTATTTGTGTTATCAGAGCAGGGAAGACCAGATGCTTCCCAGAGGAAAAAGTGAAAGTATGTGGAATGAGAACAATCATTTTTCTTCAGCTTGGGGATAAGTGTTAGCAATTCTATCTCCCTTTCTGTGTTCACTTCCAATCCTGTGAAGATAGAGTCAGCAAAATAGAACTTCAGAAAGTTTCTGGTTCTTTCTCTAGAGAATAAAGAACTTTGAGCATCAAACATGAAATCTAAAGTAAAATACGAGGGGTAAACATTATCTTTTCATCCCCTGTAATTCATCTTCCCTCCTTCCTTTTGCTCTATGCACACAGCTTGCATTAAGGAACACTTTTCAGGAAAGCGCAGAATTGCTGAAAAAGGAACATAGTCCTACTCAAAATGCTGTCTCAGTGTGGCAACTAAACCAGCTCACAGGAGCTGCTTTGGATGCAAAATCTTAAACCCAGCACAGACACAGACCCTAAGTACCAGAACTTCTGGGGATAAGGAATAGGAATCCATATTTTAAGGAGCTCCCCAGGAAGATTCTTTTGCATGTTCATTTTGAGAAGAGAATCTAATTTCTGTGATCTAGATTCCAATTCACTTTAATTCTTAGAAAACAAAACAAAAATAATAAAGTGGGGGCAGAAGAGAATGTCAAAAGCTAGTAAGTAGTGGTGTGATAGTAAATGTCTAAAAATTGGGCTCTTGGGGAAAGAGAGAAAGTCTTAATTTATAGCATTTCCACAGTGCAAATATCACCTACCCCTTCAGGTGATTCTAATCTGCCCTTGTGATGTCACAAGCTTGGAGTTAGAAAAAGATGCTTACAAGTGACTTTCAAAAGCTGGTCCAGGTCTGGCACAGTGGCTCATGCCTGTAATCCCAGCACTTTGGGAGACTGAGGCCGGAGGATCACTCAAGCCCAAAAGTTCAAGGCCAGCCTGGGCAACATGGTGAAAACCAACTTCTACAAAACCAAAAAAACAAAAAACAAAACAAAAAAATTAGCCAGGCATGGTGGCACGTGCCTGTCGTCTCAGCTACTCAGAAGGGTGAGGTTGCAGTGAGCTGAGATCGTGCCACTGCACTCCGGCTTGGTCGACAGAGCAAGATTCCATCTCTAAAAATACAATAAATAAGTGTGCCGGCAGCACACTCCCACATAACTTTCCTGTTGGAAATGATAATAAGGGCTCAGTTCTTTATATATTAAATAATTTCCTCACCAATTGTGAAGGAAAATGTCTATAATGCTTACAGGACTGAGTAACATTGCCTTAATATATATATTAAGATATATATATATATATATATATATATATATATATATATGCACACATATATGTACGTATATATCTGAGTTGCAAGGGCAAACTTAGCCCACAGATCTCAGAGAATGGTCCACGCTGCATCTCTCCTAAGAAACTATAAAAGCACAGGAAATCAGATGTTGCAAAATATATGACCCTCACTTCTGTTCATTCTATGATAGTGCCAGTTTTTCACATTAAAGAATCAAAACCAAGAAAACTCATGAATACTTTCAAGTATCTCACTGATGATACAGCTTCAGCACACCATCTACCCAGTTGATATTTTGACCTATTAAAATGGAAACTGAGTGTCTCATGATGGATAAATAAGGGGACTCTTGAGACCTCCTGCTTGCATTTCCAGATGATATTGACTGCCTTCAAGCTTATCAGGGTTTCCATGCCTATTTCAAGGGAAAAGTTAATTTTCCAATTCAGGTAAATGTCTCTAAATATATACTTTTTCCTTTTGCTTTCTTTACTTATTTTACTTCTTCTTCTTCTTCTTCTTTTTTTTTTTTTTTTTGCTTTTTGTGGCAGGGTCTTGCTCTGTCACCCAGGCTGGAGTGCAGCGATACTATCTCAGCTCACTAAAGCCTAAACCTCCTGGACTCAAGCGATCCTCCCACCTCAGCCTCCCACTTATCCACAGGCATGCACCACCACGCCTGGCTAAATTTTGTAATTTTTATAGAGATAGGGATCTGTCATGTTGTCCAGGCTGGTCTCAAACTCCTGAGCTCAAGTGACCTGCCTGCCTTGGCCTCCCAAAGTGCTGGGATTACAGGCGTGCACCAGTGCACCCAGCCTCGTTTATTCTTTTATGTATTAATAATGTCAAATGTGTTCTCTTTCTAACATGCAGTATGGCCTTTTTGGCAACATAATATAGAGCACAGGTTAGATCACACACACACACACACACACACACACTATCATCATCACCATCACTTTCTGGACAAGTTTTTAAACTTTCCAAAGCTCAGTTTTCTTATTTGTAAAATGAGACTCTAAGAGAATCTACCTCAGAATTATTGTAAAATTTTAAAAGATAATGCAAGCAAAATACTTTGTAACATAATAGTGATTAGAGGTAAGGATAGTAGTTGGTACTTATAGGCTTTTATTTTTCTCAACTTCTCTCCATTTATCAAACATGATGCAGCGCAAACCAACTTTTCTTTTTTTTTCTTTTTGAGACGGAGTCTTGCTCTATTGCCAGGCTGGAGTGCAGTGGCGCAATCTCGGCTCACTGCAACCTCCGCCTCCTGGATTCAAGCAATTCTTCTGCCTCAGCCTCCTGAGTAGCTGGGACCACAGGCACATGCCCCCATGCGTGGCTATTTTTTTTTTTGTATTTTTAGTAGAGACGGGGTTTCACCATGTTGACCAGGATGGTCTCGATCTCTTGACCTGGTGATCCGCCCTCCTCGGCCTCCCAAAGTGCTGGGATTACAGGCGTGAGCCACCGCGCCTGGCCCCAACTTTTCTTTTTAGTCTCAGCATCATCAGAAGATATTTGAAGTTGGAGAAAAGTCAGCCTCTTCAACATATCTTTGCTATTTAATACAAAAGGAAGAAATGCAAAGAGAATCACCAATTCTATCTAAAATTGAAGGAAAAATAAAGCAAGTTATAGACTGCTATTCAAGAAGCAAATGAAATCAGCATAAGCAATGAATTCAAAATCCTGAGCTATAAATGAAATGGAAACCAATTTCTGCAAATATATCTCATGCTTACTCTACACCTCCCAATAATGCTACTACAATTCCTGCTTTGCCATATATATAAAAAAAAGCCTAAGACAGGAAAAAGGAACTTACCCACGAATTTCTCTTTTTCCTGCTTCTCAGGTGAAGACACCCCAGAATCCATCTCATTCTTGAGAAGCTTTTAAACTTGGCAATTTTTCATGGGTTTGGGACTGAGCGTGAAGTTTAGGCAGCAACTCAGATGTGCTTGGGAGAGGGGAGAGGAGAGAGCATGAGAGAGTGAGACATTCCTTCTCTTTAGCGAACTCCCTAAGGAGTGGTTGCCCTGGTGAGGGAAGCCTGGTAACATAAACAAAAAGATTTATTTTAGGAGTTCAGAATGCCTTTGTTCACAGAGAAAACCTGAAAGAATATGACCATCTAGGGGTACTGCATCCTGTAAAATATCACTGTGTAATTTTTCTATAGCACTTATATTTCGTAAAACACTTCTATGCACCTTGTGTAATCTTGTGTGATCACTGATTACACAATGACCTGTTTCAAACACAGCGCAAGCGTATCCATCCTCAGGTTTCAGATGAGAACATTTAACACAACTCATTCTACACACTGCAGTGGGTGATCTTTTGAAACTCAAATCTGATCACGTCACTATCCTGCTTAAAATAAGTCCAATACCGCCAACTGTCAGTACTGTGAAGACCAAACTCCTAAGTGTCCTGCCTGACCCTGCTGCTCTGCCCCTCCCTCCCTTGCCAGCCTGACTCATGTGCCGCTCCCTGAAGCAGCTCCTCTGGTCTCCTGTCAGTCCCTCCAAAGCCTGACGTATCTTCTTGCCATGGATCTTTGCACGTGTTATCATACACATAATTATTTGGCTTGTGTCTGTTTCTTCTTCTAGACCAAGAATTGACAAACTGTAGCTTGCCAGCTAAATTTGATCTATCATTTGGTTTTAAAACATAAAGTGTTATTGGAACACAGAATGTCCTTTTATTTATTTATTTATTTATTTATTTTTGAGATAAGATTTCACTCTGCTCCCCAGACTGGAGTGCAGTGGCACAATCACAGCTCACTGCAACCTCGACCTGCAGGGTTCAAGCAATCTTCCTGCCCCAGCCTCCCCAATAGCTGGGACTATAAGTGCACACTATCACATTTGGCTAATTTTTAAACTTTTTCTGTAGAAATGGGGTCTTGCTATGTTGCCCAGGCTGGCCTCAAACTGCTGGGCTCAAGTGACCCTTCAGCCTCGGCCTCCCAGACTGCCAGGATTGCAGACATGAGCCACCATGCCCAGCTCTTTCATTTTTGAATTGTCTACGGTCACTTTTGCACTAAACCTGTGGATTTGAGTAGTTGTGTCACAGACCATACAAGCCATAAGGCCTAAAATATTTACTGTTTGTCCCTTCACAAACATTTCCACGAGGAGAGTGACTTGGTCTAACATTTCCCATTGCATCTGCAACAATTAGAACATGTGGGCACATGGTGGATATTCAACAATACTTGCTGAAAGAATGAATGAATAATTCACAAATGAAAACAGCTCTCAAATGGCAAAGCCCTTTCTCAAATCCAGATCCTCGGGATCCTGTATTAGGATGCCTACTTTCATCACACCATCTAGAACCAAGGACAATTTTGTGGGTATTCCAATACTGAGAACACCAATTTCCTAATTTTCTAATATTCGTTTCTCTCATATCAATATCCCCAATACATCTTGTTTTTCTTTTGTATGCTATTATGTTTATTGTGTGGCATTTACTATATCATATTGTGAAAACAAAACAATAGAAAAAACTCAGATCTCTCCCTGGCCATCTTGTCTTTTCTAGTTTTCCTTCTTCCAACCACCTGGTTATTTTCTTCTTAGCAATTTCATCTTTAAAATGTTCTCAAGAGGCTCAAGCCTGTAATCCTAGCACTTTGGGAGGCCAAGGCGGGTGGATCACAAGGTCAACAGATCGAGACCATCCTGGCCAACATGGTGAAACCCCGTCTCTACTAAAAATACAAAAAAAAATTAACAGGGCATGGTGGTGTGCACCTGTACTCCCAGCTACTCAGGAGGCTGAGGCAGGAGAATTGCTTGAACCCAGGAGGGGGAGGTTGCAGTGATTCGAGATTGTGCCACTGTACTCCAGCCTGGCACCTGGCGATACAGTGAGACTCTGTCTCAAAAAAATAAATAAATAAATAAAATGTTCTCAAGAACCAGAATAAAATCTTCTCAAGAATGAGACGGATTCTGAGGTGTCTTCACCTGAGAAGCAGGATAAAGAGAACTTTGTGGGTAAGTTCCTTTTTCCTGTCTTAAATTCCAGGCTGGGCAACATGGTAAAAGCCTGTCTCTGCCATGTCCGTCTCCCAGGCATGGTGGCGTGCACCTGTACTCCTAGCTATACTGGAGGCTGATGTGGGAAGATTGACAGAGCCTGGGAGGCAGAGGTTGCAATGAGCCAAGATGGCGCCACTGCACTCCACCCTGGGTGACACCACATGACCCCAACTCAAAAAAATAAAAATAAATAAAATAACACATTTTCCAGATTGGGGGTTACTTATACCAACTACTTGATAATCTTACTTGCCCTCTCCACAAACTCAAATTCCAGGAATAACCACCATAGCTGTCATCCACAGTTTGTAATTGCAATAATTAATACAGACTATTAGAAATGTAGGAAGACCAGAACACCGATTAAACAGACATGCCTGATGTGTGCACAGAGTCAGCAACTGTCTGCTCTCTGCATCTCCCTTAAAAAGCCTCACTACAGTTCCAAGTAGAAATGTTGCCGGAGGCACAGCTGGCAGGAAAGAAGGCCCTGGGCTCATACTGTCTGGATGAACAGAAAACCTTGCTCTGTCGTGAACCGGTGTGTGACATTGTGTGAGCTACTTAACCTCTGTGTTTTATTTTTCTCATCTGTAAAATGGGGATGGTAACATAATATTTACCAGACAGAGTTGCCTCTATGAGAATATTATGAAAATTACAAGTAAAATATTCAGAATAATGACTAACACTAATAAACGGTAACTATTATTACCGTGAATGGAAGCTGAGCTGTGTTTCTCAGGACTCAGTTAACTTTTCTACAATGGCAATATTGGGTTCATTTTTACAATGTCTCCCTTTTCCCCTAATTTCAAGTGAAAGGAAGACAGATGAGATTGATTTGTATGTCAATACATTTATCAACTCTCTTCTCTCCCTGATCTAGTGCTACCTTAACTTGCTATAAACTTGAGAACTCAAGGTCCATTTCCTGTTCTGTACTGTTAACTGGTAATTTCCATCCTGCTTCTTCCTGGCCTTCATTTTATCACCATGTCATTGTCACTTTGTAACTAAAATTGTTGCTCTTTCCATGAGAACCTCTCTTATGGAAAGACCAACGGAAAAACTTCCTGTTCCCATCATTTCTCCAGACATAAGCCAAAGACAATCTTTGCCTAGAACGAAAAGCCCCTTTCCCTTTGAATCAGATACTTCTCCATAGTCACGCGGCAAAGTGTTCTGGAGGTGCTGCTTCAGCTTATTTCTAAATACACTTTCTCTAATGTTAGCCAAGTTCCACTTATGCTAGAACTGCCAGTCACTGAGATGCAAGGTTCAAAACAACAGAAACAATAATTATTCCCTGGGAGCCACTACAAAGGGCCTCAGGAGTGCTTGCTACGGTCCTTCCCTTTGGAAGATGACTAAGCAACTGTTTTTCTTCTTCCTACAGAAAGTTTCAAATGTCCCAGCTTATAAAGCAAGAAGGGTTTCAGCAGGCAATGAGCACCCACGACAAACTGAATCCCCACAGCAGGGTTTCGGGAAATGAAACACAAGCTCATTTTCGAGTTTCCTCCTTCTATGTCTGTAAAATATAAATTAGTAAGCCAAGAGGATGAAAGGAGGATGGGGGAGTTTCTGGAAGATGCTCTGGTTGAAGATTTTTCAGTGTTTCTACACTTTCACTCTATCCATTTCTGCGCTAGTAAAAGAACTGAGAGGAGGAGAGCGTTTTTTTTTTTTTTTTTTTTGAGATGGAGTCTCGCTCTGTACACAGGCAATCTCGACTCACTGCAACCTCTGCCCCCCGGGTTCAAGCAATTCTCTCATGCCTCAGCCTCCCAAGGTGCTGGGATTACAGACATGCACCACCATGCCCAGCTAAGTTTTGTGACTTTAGTAGAGACAAAGTTTTGCCATGTTGCCCAGGCTCGTCGCAAACTCCAGGCCTCAAGTGATCCGCCCAACTCAGCTTCCCCAAGTTCTTGGATTACAGCAGGGAGTCAATGCCCCTGGCTAAAGACAGCTATGTTTTCAAAAGGTCTAATTCTATTCCCACTCTTGACATACAGGACATCTGTCCTTAAGTATGTATAGTTGTTTTTCCCTGAATGTTCATCTTACAGCACAAACCCTCTCTTGAGACAGTCCTTTCTAGGCTTCTATCTGTTTCCTTCCCTAACTTCTGGTTTCAGACATCTCACACCATCCTTTCTTGCTAAGAGATACCCAGGTGTGCCAGGACAGTGGCTGCTCTTTTAAGAAAACATGCCCTTTTCTTTTAATTGAAGTTCTCTGATCTCATTGACTATTTTTTCTTTACAAAAATACATCATACATTTTAGCTTATCCATTCTCATTTATTCAATTCTTGGATTACCACTTTTTTTTTTTTTTTGAGACGGAGTCTCGCTTTGTCACAGGCTGGAGTGCAGTGGCGGGATCCTGGCTCACTGTAACCTCCACTCTCCCTGGTTCAAGCAGTTCGCCTCCCTCCACCTCCTGAGTAGCTGGGATTACAGGCTCACGCCACCACACTTGGTTAATTTTTTTGTACTTTTAGTAGAGACAGGGTTTCACAATGTTGGCCAGGCTGGTCTTGAACTCCTGACCTCAAGCAATCCACCCGCCTCAGCCTCCCAAGGTGCTGGGATTACAGGCATGAGCCACTGCACCTGGCCGAATTTCCACATTTTTAAATGAGAAATTTGGTCTCCAAATCTCTAAAAATATCTGTAGTGATAACTCCCCAAGCTACAGCTCTGGCTTAGACCTCTCTTCAGAATAATATTTTTAACTATCAGCTGATAAAACATCTCTACTTGGGTGTCCCCCCAATTGAATATTCTATACATTAGAATGCAAGCTATTGAATTAAGGCATCAGTATCATGGAATTCTGTTGATACATTTAAAGTGTATGTATTTATTGAATAAAGTAAACAGCCATCAGTATACCCCACAACCGCACCACTGGAACATTACCAATACCATTGAAGCTGCTTGAGTATTCCTCCCGGGTCTCATCCTCAATTCTCTAAAACCACAATTTAGAATTTTGTTGATTATTCTCTTGCTTTAAAAAAAGAACTTTTTAAATTGTATACATACATTTCTAAAACACGTATGATTTAGTTTTGCTTTTGCCTTGTTTAAAAATGCTCATGGAGTGCTCTGCGATTTCTTTTGACATTCCGTATTATGTTTCTAAGGTTTATCCACTTTGTTGAAAGAAGCTATTGCTTTTTAATTTTTAGTGCTATTTGATACATCAAAGTGTAAATAGGCCACAGTTCACTTACTAATCTGGATACATTTAGGTTTTCATTGTTACAAATCATGCTATCATGAACATTTTGAGTATGTCTTCTGGTGTGTATATATGCAAGAGTTTCTCTAAGGCCGTAAAATCCAGATACATACATCCAGAAATGAACTGTTATACTTTATGTTCAACTTAACAAGATTATTGTAAATCACTTGGTAAAACTGTTTTCCAAGGTGGTTTATGTCAATTTCATCCTACCAGTAGTGGACAGGTACTGCCTTTGTTCAAATCACTGATGGCACCTGTTAATACTTGACAATCTAGTCAGTGTAAAATAGTATTTCATTATAAATCTGACTTTAGATTTCCCTGAGTTTTAATAAGGCAGAACAAGTTTCACATGATTATTCACAATCTGTGTTTTCTCCTTTGTGAGTTGCACATACATGTCCTTTCTCTTATTTTGGACTTCTTTTTGCTAATTTAACATGCAGTCCTTAGGTATACTTGCTAGATACACGTCGAGCACTTCTTATCCAAAATGCTTGGGACTTAGAAGTGTTTCAGATTTGGGATTTGAAAATATTTGCATATACGTAAGATATCTTGTGGTTGGCACCCAAATCTCAGCATTGAATCCATTTATATTTTATATATGCCTTATACACATAACCCGAATATAACTTTATACAAGACTTAATTTTATGTGGAACAAAGTTTGTGTACGTTGAACCCATGTGGACAGTCTGAGGTTGTTTGACATGATCGTCACTCCCTACTGAATTTCTGTGCTACCAAGAAGCAATTGTCTTCTTATTTACACAAAAGTACTCAACAATAAAACATAGGACACACCATTAACACAGTGAAAAAATAATATGTTCAGGGTAACTCGGCAACACAGTAGCATCACCAGAACACCTGGGACAGCTGTTAAACAATAGCAGCAACAAACAACAACAGGCTTTCAGCCTCTACCTATGATGTTGTGTTTTGTGTTTTGATTAAAAGGCTACGATATACTGTATTTTATTTTTTTAGGTGAGAAGAAACATCAGAAGCAGTTGAAGGACAAGGAAGTGTGTGCTGTAGGGATGAGGAGCCCCCCTGCGGAAGGCCTTTTAAACTGTTTCCTCCAGAGTCATCTGCCTCGTTAACAGTGGTTCCTGTCTTAGACGTCGCTCTCGGATTTCGTAGGCTTACACTATTTCCTGCTCTGTTATAGATGAATGCTGCTCTACCCTTTCAGTAAGCCCATCACACGTTTTCATCATGTTGTCTGGAGGTACTTTTTTGCAGTGTTAACAGCATCATCTTCGTCATCACTGTTACAATCACCCTGACTCAAAACCATTTTGGCTATTTCACAATCTATCAATGAATGAACTGGAACCTCATTCTTGAAGGTACAAACTTCTTTGATATCTATTTCATCCAGCTTATTGACAGACTCCGAAAGTTTTCTTGCATATATGAGGGAGTCAGACATTTGTTTTCTCATCTGACATATGGAATCCTTCGAAATCTCCATCTTGTTCATCACCTTCACTGAACATAGTCACAGGCCAGAGGCTGTACCAGGCACATATCACTGTGACCTTAGTTCTGTGTTTCAAGAGACTGCAAGAGGCATATATGGCATCTGCCATGACAAAACCATTCTGGAAACCTTCCACACTCATGCGTCCATTCGCCACTGCTGGCATACTGGTCAAGAAAGTGTTTTCATTTTTACTCTTCATTAATTTAAGGATACTCTGGTCACATGACTAACGAATTAATAAAGTCACATTTGGGGGAAAGTACATGACACAAACATTTTCGATGAGAATTTCAGCTGCAGAATGAGCAGAATAGTTATCACGGAATAACAAAATCCTGTGGTCATCATCCAGTCTCGCTTCCTTGCAGTGAGCAAGAGCTGCTGATATAAAATATCTGTGAAGCCAATCAGAAAAGATCTTCCTGATTGTCCATGCCTTTTTTTTTTTGGTCAGAGTAATGGACTGGTAAGAAATTCACTTCTTGGAAACAGCCAGGGATGCAAGCCTTTGCCCATCACAGCAAGTGTACCCTTACGTGTGCCTGCGGCATTAGCACACCCCAGCACAGTTATGCTGTCCTTGGCATCCTTAATGCCTGCAGGGGCTGTCTCATCAGCTGTAGTCAGGGGCCTTCCCAGGCAGTAAGGACAAAACAGTGATGTTCATCAGCCGTATAGGCTTGTTTTGGCATCAGATTTTCATCAGTGATGACCCTGACAAACTCATTAATGAATTTCTTCGCTGACCTGTGACCAGCAGATGCTTTATCACCACAGAGGTTTAAAAATGGAATGCACGTCTTCTCTTAAATTTCTGCAACCAGCCTGTTGCATATTCATGGCCCCATCAATTTTCAGTTTATCATGATCGATCTCTGCTTGTTTCATGATCAACATACCATTAGGCAGCATATGCTCACTATAACACTGATAAATCAACTCTTCCAATAAACAATCAAGTCTTCATTTTTAGCTTTATGCAGTGTTTTTCTATTTTTCATTAATTTATGTTCATCACCTTTAGCATAGAACTTCAACAGTCTATCCTTCTGTTTCTTCAGGTCACATATGGTGGTCATTCCAATGACATTCTCTTCTGAAAGATGTCCCACACTTAAGCCACAGTCCAGTTCCTCCAGCAGCTTGGCTTTCTATCAAGCTATACATAAACATAAGTGCTTCCTTATTTTCTTATCACTCATAGGGGTGTCTGCAGCCCTATTTGACATTTTCAATGATATCTTTACACCACAGAGCAGAGAATAAGTGAGTCATGCACGTAGGACTTGGTGGCCTCATGTGGGGCATCATGGAGACTCTGCCTTTGGTGTGTCTGGACTGCACATGTGCTATTTTTATTCCTTTTGGGGGTATGTTTGAGTGGCAACACAGGATGTATGGAAAAGATATATCGTATCTTAAAAAGGCTGAGGAGGTCTTTTTCCCTTTGGGGATGCTGAGTAAGCTGTATTGTGTACCTGGATTTTGACTGTGACCTGTCCATGAGATCAGGTGTGAAACGTCCCACTTACCGTGTCATGTTGGTGCTCAAAGTTTTGGATTTTGGAGCGTTTCAGATTTCGGATGTTCTGATTTTTGGATTAGGGATATTCAACATCACGAATATATAGACACCTACAGTGTGTGGGTGTATATATACACTTTATACATTGTATATACTTAAGTATACTTGATACTTGACAGCACATAGGTAGCAAATATATTTTTCCAGTTGTCACCTGTTTTTTCACCTTTTTAATGATGAATTTGATACCAAATAAATATAATTTCAATGTATTTAGTGCTTGGTGTGTCTTGTTTAAAAATCCTTCCCTTCCTAAGATCTTAAAGACTGAAATATCAAGTCTTGATATTTAGTAGAGAAGGTCTCTCGGCTTTATTCATTCTCTTCAGAAGAATTTGGACTATTCTTCATCCTCTGGTCACCCATATATTTTAGAATAAGTTTGTAAATCTTATTTAAAATTTGTTTGGGATTTTGATTGGAATTTGGAGATTGAGAGATTCTATATTCTAGGGCTATGATTCATAAATATGATCGTTGTGTATTCTCCATTTAAGTAGGTTTTCTTTAATGATGCTTATGAAGTTTAAAAACAAATTCACCACAAAATTCTTACTCATCTTTTGTTGGATTTATTCCTAGGTGACATATCACTGTTTTCTTTTTTTGAAAAGAACATACTGGCCAGGCATGGTGGCTTATGCCTGTAATCCCGGTACTTTGGGAGAAAAACATAGGTGGATTGCCTGAGCCCAGGAGTTCAAGAACAGCCTAGGCAATATGGCAAAACCCCTTCGCTACAAAAAAATAAAATAAAATAAAATTAGCCATGCATGGTGGCATGCACCTGTAGTCCCAGCTCAAGAAGCTGGAAGATTCCCTGACCCAGGGAGGTGCAGGCTGCAGTGAGACATGATTGCTTCAGTACACTTCAGCCTGGGTGACAGAGTGAGACTGTGCCAGAAAGAAAGAGAGAGAGAGAGACAGAGGACAGAGGGAGAAAGAAAGAGAAAGAAGAAAGAAAGAGAGACGAAGAAAGAAAAAGAGTGAGAAAGAGAGAGAAAGAAGGAAAGAAGAGAACATGCTATTAGCTCATGTTTGAAATGCAACTGATCTTTGAATATAATGCATCTGAATCTCACTAAGCTTTATTAATTATAATATTTGTCATCTCTGAATATTGTCAGTTTTATATCTTCCTTTCCAATCCTTATACTTTTTACTTTTTTTGTACCTTACTGCACTAGCTAGGATGTCTAATGCAATGCTAAATTACTTTCCTTGACTGATACCTGATTTTAAAGGGGTATTTCTAGCATTTCATAATTAAAAATAAAGTATGCCATAAATACTTTTATAGATTTCTTTTACCTGATAGTTTTTTTTAACCTAGTTGGCTAAGGTATGTTTTTAAAATTTTTTAGCCATTATGGTGGTTGAATTTTATCAAATGTTTGTTTTTGATGCATGGACTGAGAATTTTTTTGTCTATGTGGCAAATTGCACTTTTAGATTTCTTCATGTTATTTTACCCTTGCATTCCAGATGTGAACACAACTTGATCATGCTGTGTCATCTTTTTTAAAAAAAATGCTCCACTTCTATTGCTAGCAATTTATGACTTTGCGCTATTCTCTTGAGTAAGCTGACATGTATTTTTTATTTTTCATACTATTCTTGTCTGAGTTTTGGTATCATGGTTAAGCTGGTCTTTAAGAATGACTTGAGGAGTGCTCTCTCCTTCTACTGGAAGAGTTTGTATGTTGAAAGGATCCATCCCTCTAAGCTCAGGACTCAGAAAAGCCTTCTGGCACTATCTGCTTTCCAAGTGTTGAGATTACTAACATAGGAGGTCCTCAGATAACATCCTTTCATTCAACATTGTTTCATTATCACCTGAGTGGCTGCGGCCTCTCTCTGCTTGGTTTGCATTCTCCCTCTATTCCGGTTTCTTCCACATCCCAAATTGCCTGTTAGGTTCACTCGCGTGTCTAGATTGTCCCAGTCTAGTGAGCCATGGTTGTGTGAGTGTATCCTGGGATGGGATGTCCTGTCCAGGGTGGGTTCCTGCCTTGCATCTTGAGCTGCAAGGATCTGCTCCAGCCACCAGTGACCCTGAACGGGAATAACTGGGTTGGAAAATGAATACAAATAGTAAAATAAAGGTTTGTAAAGTCCACGATAATCACAGAAATGCATGACAGTAACTGATGCGGTGCTTAAGTGCTCGGCGAGGCGGCCACGTTCGTGATTGTTTTTGAACTTCGTGGTGGTAGGAGGTGCTCCTGACAGTTTTCCTTTTGTAAAGGACGTGTACACGTATTGCTTGACTTAGCTCACCACGACCACCACCACCCACTGACTGACAAAAAGTTGGATAAATTTCTAGTTTTTATTAATCTTTCCTAAATGTTTGTTTAGCTCACATTTATTTCAATGTTTAATTAGAAGTGTTCTGGCTTTGTTTAGACATCTGGTGCAGTTTTTGTGGCCCGAAACATGCCATAGGAACTTAATTTTGCTTACATCAATTAGCCTATGGTACAATTGTCTCAGTATAGTTACTCTTAAAGTCGCAGTTTCCAAAAACCTATTGATGACCGAAATGATGAAGACATACTGGACAGGAAAGCATGACTAACGTCTTGCCGCGTACTTATTTCTTACATGTCTCTGTGCCTTTCTTCTTGTCTTTTATATGTTTTTGCTTATTCCAATTACCCTCTCTACAAATTAGGAGTTATGAACACCACTGACTTTTAGCTCTTACCATAAAATTTTCAGAGACACTTCAAGAATTAGTATCATCCCTCATCTGACTACAGGCCCTTGGGGATGTTAAAGCAAACAAAATACAGCCTGAGAAGAACTCTGTACTTCTATATTTGAGTCTTTCTGGATGAACTGCAACCCAGCTTAACAGTCAGCCAAAATTGAAAACCTAATTTAGGAGTATGTGCCTTAACAGTAACTGAGTCTTGGCCAATCCCAGCGGCCATACTTCAACCACTCAAACACAGCCAAGTGTTCAAACTGTGTTCAAATAAGGCAAACGCCAGCCTGTAAGCAATCCAGCTGCTTCTGTGCCTCACTGCCCATTTCTGTACATCGTTTCCTTTTTTTGGTCTATAAATCTTCTTCCACCACATGGCTGCACTTGAGTCTGTGAAACTGCTGTGATTCTGGAGACTGCCCAATTTGTGAATTGTTCATTTCAATTAAACTCCTTTAAGTTTAATTCGGCTTAAGTTTTTATCCAGGACAATTTAGATTACCCTTCCCAACTTACTTGCTAATGTTCGGTACTTAGCCATGTAAGTGATCAAATTATATACTGTTTGCCAATATGCTGTCACCTATAAAAACACAAAACTTTGGAGTCCTCATTAAATTTGGAGTCTTTTCTGCAATTCTGAAACCAACTGTATTTTATAAATATACAAAGTAAGCTTATCTGGCAAATCAAATGGTGAGGCTTAAAGTTTGTTAATTATGTGAATTAACTAACAGCTTTTGCAGATCTTATATACATTATTAGCCTTTACATAAAGGGGATAGAGAGGAACACAGTCTTCATTTTTGTTTCTCCAGTAACCTCTAATCCGACCTCCATGCTGCAGCCTTAGTGATTTTTCTAAAGCCCTGTAATGCATTTCCAAACTTAACCACAGAACAAATCCCCAGTTCCCCGGTGGTATGGTTTAAAGGTCTTTCATGATCAGGTACCTCTCTCGCTTTTCATCCTCATTCAAATTACTATGCTCCATCCAGTTGTATTATATTGCTATGCTATTGTCATATTTTGTGCCTTTTTTAATCATGTAATTCTTAGTCATTAAGACTTTAATGTCACTGAGAAATCTTTCTAGACTCCCTCAGGTAGTAAGGTATTCCCCTCACTTCTCATGTTTTCTTAGCACTTGACAGTAGTATTCGTAGATGCTTGATTCAGATTTACCACTTACCATGTGACTTACATCTTGGATTCTTTACTTTAGAATTAGATTACTTATCCCATAGAGTTGGGAAACATCTACATAAAACTAGCCTCCATGAATTAGTACAAGGATTCTAAAAACATTCACTTTTATACATACGTTTGAATGCCCAATTATGTGTGAGGCCAGGGACCTATGAGATGAACAGGATATAGCTCCTCTCCTCAAGGGGCTCATCAAAAAGCAGAAATACACTGTGCAGTGGCATTACACTGTATCATGACTCATTCAATAATTATTTTCTGAATGGTCAACATATCATTTTTAAAAAGTTTTATGTGTACAGATTTAAAAAAAACAAATGACAACTTTCAGCAACCGGTATGAGATTTAACTACAGCTTATATTCTGTGTTTAAAGATAAAAGACATGGGTTGGGCTCAGTGGCTCAAACCGGTAATCCCGGCACTTTGGGAGGCTGGGGAGGGCGGATCATGAGGTCAGGAGATCGAGATCATCATGGCTAACATGGTGAAAGTCTCTATTAAAAATACAAAAATTAGCTGGGTGTGGTGGCACGTGCCTGTAATCCCAGCCACTCGGGAGGCTGAGGCAGGAGAATTGCTTGAACCCAGGAGGCGGAGTTGGCAGTGAGCCAAGATCATGCACTGCACTCCAGCCTGGGTGACAGAGTGAGACTCTTGTCTCAAAAAGAAAAAAAAAAAGATAAAGACATAAATCAGTCTGTTCATGTGTTGGTTATGACTTTTACAAAAGATATCATTTAAACGAATGAGAAATCAGTAGTATAAACTGAGTTACAACTAAATTCGGATTAAAATGTTCAACATAGTAACTCTTAGCACATACACGAAATTAGAAAGCCTATTCAAGCACTTAGCAACACACATGGAATATTTGTCATATCCATAAAGTTTATTTTAAAAAATCGTTAAAAACCATACAGGTTTATTAATATACTTAAAAAGTTGTTCCCTATGTTGAAGGAAAATACATTGGCAACATCTTCCAGACACCATCTTTATAAAAGTAAAACTTCTAGATCCTGAAATGTACTACAGCAGAGTCTATAGTGTACACTTTTCATCACAGGATTGGAATTCATTTGCCTCACTCCCCTACGCCCACATGTGGCAGTTATTACTCCTAAATTAATGACATTCTCTCGTGTTATACTACCACAGATCCTTAAATAGAGTACATACTGCATAATTACTAACAGAGCCAGTCTTCTCTATTTGTTGTCACATATTTCATATAAGCATTTGACTTAAAGTACAAATAGACATACTACATCCCATAATTGTAAACATTCACCAAGAGCTTCCGAGTACATTAAGTAATAGAGGTGGCCCAAGAGTCAGTCAAGTGTTCTTCACTCATTGGATACTGCTGAGATTAGAAAAACTGTTTTGAAGGCAAATTTTCGTAAGTCTTAGTTGTATTTCTAAAAGGACGCAGTTCTGAATATATATTTTTAGTTCAAAACACCTGAAAGTCATTCTAAAGACTACATTAAGCACCATTTTTACTTACCTGAACTATATTGAGTTAAATTCAGCAGTATGTATGTTTGTTAACATCAGAAATTAAAAATAACTGCGGGTCTCCAGTTCCCTTTTGTGTATACATATAGAGGACTGAGTTCCCACTGATGCTAACAGGAACCGCTCATGCACACCAAGGGCAGTAACTCCCCCAGGGCCACATGCAACCCCTACGTCTGAGGCACAACTATTACTTCTGTCAGTGGATGCTATACAAGCATATTTAAGGCTGTATTCGGCTATAAAGAGTTCAATCTACTCTTTAATATTCTTTCTATTAGATCACATACACAATTCAGAATTTTATAGGACAGGAGGTGAAAAGTCTCCAAACACTTTTTAAATACCATTCTCCATACAATTTATCGTCAGCATATTTACATAGGGGAGTGTTCATACTTAAAACCATCTTTTAAAATGCAATCGCAATTTTCAAATTGTGGTCAGAATTTCTCCAGGATTATCCTCATTCTCATTTTCTGACCTTCGGCCACCTTCACATTTGTCAGATTGTTCACTGCAGTTCTTAGGCAATTCTGACGCTGTTACAAGTATTCACTGCCACCCACTTTGGGACAGGCTTGGTTGCAAAGAAAATGGTGTTCCTGGTGCTGGCGGGTAACTAGGGAGCCCTGCAGGCTGAGCTGGATAGCCTTCCAGAGCCGAGGCTGAATGCACCTGAGGGAAAGGAGAGGCTGGTTCAGCAGAGTGCCAAGTTCAATCAGGCCTGCGCTTGCTTGCTCATGCCACACGAAGATACCCAGAATAGGAAAGAAAGACAAAACTCGGAGGCACAATAAAGTCTGCTCAGCCACCTAAAATTTTTAAGAAAATGCTCAAATTTTTTCAGGTGAAGGAGATGCATAGAACTGTCATTAAAACATTTAATATTCTCTCAAAAGTCAATAGGTTTTCCACAGATAATTTGCTTCAACGGTCAATCATTTTAGCTTAAATTATACAAAACAAGTTAACAGTTAACTGTCATGAATAGATTCTTAAACATTATTAAGTAGCAGGAAAAACAATTCGTACGGATGACTACATCCTACCAGGCTTGCTACTCTCCTGAAAGAAGACAAGAATAATTTGCAAGTTTGGGGAGAACTAATCATCAAATCTCTACCCATTCTGCTAAGAGCCATTTTTTGCCGATGTTGGGACAGTGCAAACGATACTGGCAACAGTATCACTACACCAGTTAGTGATGTATGTTACCATGCTATTCACGCAGCCACTGCTCGCTTACCTGCTGTAACAATGCTGACTGTGCAGCTGCATTGTGCTGTAATTCTTGCAAGGATGATTGTGAAGGATTCTGGGAAAACCCCGGGATACCCGGGAGAGACAAAAGGCCTGGAAAAACAGAACTGCCTGCAGCTTGAAGTCCAGATGATAAACTAAAACAATTGACAGAAAAAGAATGTAACTGCAGGTAAGACATAAAAGCCACCGCTTCCGTATTTGCCAGATACAATCTTAAGATATTAAAGACAAAACATCCCTTAGAATTTATTCCTCTTTAGGAAGGACCATAAAAATCAGCCATTCACTGATATGAAACTTCCTTTCTACTTTTAAAGTATATTATTTGAAATTCAGTAAGTCTGTTTTGCATATAATCCTTTCTGCTGTCTTATAAAATAACTATCAAATACAAATCCAAAAATTATGTCAACAGGCATTAATATTTTATACATTTATCTTAACATGGTTCATAAGATGTTTTGAGTACTAAAGTTTCAGCCCAGAAAAACATTTAGATTTTGACATTCATTTGGATGATGTAAAATAAGACTGTGAACTACAAGTTAGATGAAAAATAATTCTATCCTATTTGCAAAGTATCCACATACCCGGCTTGTGCAACAAGAGCAGAGTTGAAATTGGAACTGAATGCTGAGGCGAATCCTGGGAGGACCGGAGCCGGGGATGGGGCTGTGGCAGCCACAGGTAGTGGTGTGACAGCTGCGACTGTAGAGGGTGCCTGCAGCCCCGGGAATGAGGCAAGAGCAGGGGTAACGCTTGGGGTATTAGAGACAGAAAAGCCTGGGTAGGAGGGATTTGAGGATGACAGAGGTCCTTGAGTAACTGAGAACAGGGAGGGAACAGCAGTAGACAGGTTGAGGGGGAAAGGTGCTGCTGAGACTGGTGCTGAAGCAGAAAGCCCTGAGAGAACAGCTGCCGTAGAGCTGGGATGAGGGATGGACGTGGAGGTGGCAGTGGTAGATGAGGTGACTATCAGTGACCCTGGGAGAGATACTGCTGGATTAAGAGATGGGTTGCCAGTTAAAGGAAAACTGTTGGTCAATGAAGTAAAAGGAGGAAGAGCAGTGAATACTGGTGCGATAGGAGTGGAGGAACCATGTGGGGGAAGGGAAATAGAGGAAAGGGGATTTGAACCATTTAAGGGAGTACTCAAGCTGGAGAGACCGGACAATGCAGGATTAAGGCAAGTAGATAAACTGATGGGCACGGATGTTGAAGTATATGCGCGGCCCAATGTTCCTGACAAACCTAAAGTGCCATGAGAGGAATTCCCGGAATGAGACGGACCTTTGAAGGCCGAGGGAGTAGGACTCGTGGGCTCAGTTTTGATCATAACAGGAAGTGTTGTTACAGCAGGGGTAGATGAAATATGCAGATCTGAGGTACCTGGATGGGGCCCATGCAAAAGGGGTGCTGAGGAGCCACAGCTAACTGGTGCCGACGTGGCAGCTGATACAGCAGTGGCTAAAGGAGACTGTACAGGCAAAGTCGGGGGAGTGGAAGTTGAGTTAGCCACAGGAGATGGCAGGCCCGGGAACAGGGCTAACCCTGGAGTGGAAGTCCTCTGTGGGGCGGGGATGGCCGATGGAGCAAAGCACTTGTTAGGGGCTGAAGCAGAAGAGTCAGAGTTCTGAAGAGTAAGAGAAGACATGGAAGCCAGCCCACTTGTGACAGCAGGGGATAAAACAGAGGAGTTGATTAAATTGGTGTCATTGGATGTCAGAAAGCCTTTTAGAGCAGACAAAAGAGGACTGTTCACACCAAGTGAACCAGCAACGCTGGGAGTAGAACCACCAGCAATCACAGGAGTCAGGTTGGATAGGCCTTGGGATGTTGGTGCTAAGGGCAAAGGGAGCCCTGCAAAAACTGAAGACAATGAAGCAGAATTGGGGTTGCTGGTGGAAGCAGCAGCAGAGCTGGTGGAAAAGGGGAGGCCAGTGAAAGGGGCAGAAGTAGAAGCAAATGTTTCACTGGAACCAAGAGTGGACCTTGGTGCGGATGTGGCCTGAGGGGCGGGGGTAGGAGTAGCAGAAGGACCTGGCAGGGACACTAGGCCAGAAAAAATGGAAGGAACAGGAGCGGTGGTTGTACTGTGGATGGATGTAACAGGTGCAGTGGCCAACGAGGGGGTTCTGATAACTGTTGGGTTTGGCGTTGAGGGCTGAGGTGTGTGAATGGCTGAGGAGACCTGCCCTGGGAACACAGGAAGGACAGTATTCGGCAGGTTCATTCCAGAAACGGTGGCAGCTGCTGATGCTGATGGATGACTGATTGCCTTGACTGGGGATGCAGTAGGAACAGGAGTTGCAGCAGGTGTTGAAGGATTAGAACCATGAGGAGAAAAGAGTTGACTTGTTGGGGTAGAAAATGCTATATGGAAGGGGGAAAAAGGCAAGAATGTATCATCATGCTGAAATGTCAAATTTTAAATTAAAAAAAAGCATAACCATTTTTTCTAATATGTAACAAATACCAAAGAAAAAACTGACAGGTATAATAGGCTCTTATCATATCTAAGTTGCTGGGTTCCATTTCTTAGATCTTTACTCCGGAGACAGTCAGATCCAGCTGTTGTCTACATTCTGCTCTTGAGAAGCTTGCAAAGTGTCCTTTCATATTTTTCCACTTTTAAAAAATTCAAAGCATTTATTTTAATTGTGATTAGTGATGCTTCACTGACTTTACCTCTAATTCTTTCAATCTATTTATCTAGAATAATAAACAAACACAAACCAGCCCCTCTCATAGGAGCTTTCACAACATGGCTTCTCTTGCAGGGCCAAACAAGGGTTCCAAGGATTCATGCCCATCTCTCAAGTATAGTTTGTTGCCACTCCGTGAGTTGAATCTAATATTCCAGATCGTTAACCTGTACAGTTCCCTCACCACACCCCCATACATTTGCTCACACTGACCACTCTACACAACATTAATCCCCAACCTTTACCTGGCAACTCCTTTAGGGGCACAAGCTGTGTCTAATTCATCTTTATAGTCTTAGTGCCTAGCGCAGAACACAGCACCTGCATACTTAATGAGTGTCTGCTGTGCTGGATATATCATGATTACCTCAAACTGCAGTTCCCAAACCCACTCAAGGACTATTCTCAACACTATTTCTAGAGTTTACTATAGTATTTTTATTCTGACAAACTCTACAAATAATAAGCATTTTGGGGGATGACGTGGGTTCCTCTGTGAATGTACTCCCACCTGTGACAATCTTGGCGTCAAGGGAAACTATGATGTAGGCAGCTAATGTCATAAAGAACTATCATCTGATACTGTACTCACATCGAATTCTGTTTCAGTTGTCAACAGAGAATGTTCCTGTTGCAGTGATAATCAACTGAGAAATATTTTCATGGACTAAGACATTTTAAAATTTATGTATAATTGACTCTTGACATAAGAAAGCTGACATGGTCAATGAATACACTATGCTACTCATAGATGGGAAGGGACAATATGAAAAAAACGGAGGGAAACAACACATACACAGTTCATTTGCACTAAGTGCAGGCCAAAGGGTGTCACATTGGGCTGAACAAATTTTGTAGTTGTTTTAGAAAAAAAAAAGACTCGAAAATTGACAAGCAATAATATTAGAGTACATAAACTGCAAACTCAAAAGTCCTTAAGTCTGGACGAATTTTTTTTTCAGAGACAGTCTCACTCTGTCACCCAGGCTGGAGCGTAGCGGCACAATCTCGGCTCACTGCAACCTTCACCTCCTGGTTCAAGTGATTCTCCTGCTTCGGCCTCCTCTATAGCTGGGATTACAGGCACACGCCACCAAGCCCAGCTAATTTTTGTATTTTTAGTTTAGACAGTTTCACCGTGCTGGTCAGGCTGGTCTCGAACTCCTGACCTTGTAATCTGCCCGCCTCGGCCTCCCAAAGTGCTGGGATTACAGGTGTGAAGCACTGTGTCCAGCCATCTGAACTCTATTAATGGTTGTAAGCAGTGTTTTGGTTTCAGCAAAATAAGACTATCATGACTATCATTTAAAACTTAGAGTACTTATAAAAATGGATTTGTACTTTTTTGTATTTAATTTCTTTTATAAGAACTAGAAGCATAAGGAACATATACCTAATCTTTTGTTTGTAAATAATGTACCAGAAAGGCATTAAGTCCATAGATGGTTGGGTACCATTTGAGAGTTCACTATCTTACTAAATTACATGTTGAAGACCATGCAGCTAATGACAAATCTAAGGTAAAACCAAGTTATCCTAGAGTGTTCTTTATAGGAGCCTCTGTTGCATATCTTTTTATTTAATAAAGCAAAAGCTATGCATTATTACTCATAGCACTTGCAGGTAAAAATGAAACAAAAATCAAAAAATTCCAACCACATACCTTAATAAACAGCACTTTCCTGTCATCTAATGTGGTTATTAACCATAAACATGATCTGTCTGTCAAATCCTGTGCTAAGTCAGGCCCATGATTTCACTTGTCCTCAAAATAACCCTCTGAGATAGAAACTAACACCCTCATTTTATAGATGGGCAATCTGAGGCTTGCTGTGACTAAGCCACTGGATAAAATATCATGCAGCTACTCCATCGTTGAACCTGAGTCTTTCAGACTGACATCTTCAACGGCTATATAGTTTATCTTAATTTCTGTTCTTAATATAGTTCCAAAAGGAAAAAATAAACACAGGAAATGAAATACGCTATTCCTGCCAATGGTACTTAACAACAACTAACCTGATTACTACCCTTCAAAAACATTTGAACATAAAATAATGAAGTTGAATATACAAGCAGAAGTTTCCTTAATCTCCTTTACACAGGAGTTACATTACCTGTATAAGGTCACAAAACTAGGTGGTGCCAGAGGCAGCGTAAGAAACTGGGTGTCCTGACACCTCAATTAGCGTTCTTCATACCCCACTATGCCATCTCCTTTAGAAACTACCAGCTCAAAAGCACCTGCTAAGCACTGTTCTCAGGGAATGGAATTCTCCCACTGAGACTCCTAACCATGTACAATAGTTAGACTCATGTGCTACTTTGCTACACAAGAACTGATGTCAGTTTTTGTCTCATACAAGGAGGCCTCACCTTCCTGACCACACAGATTTTTACCTAAGGAAAAAACACAACGTTGTAGCACTGCTGCCATCTGGAGGCACTATGTAGGACACACTTCATTTTTATTTCTCAATTCCATTTTCTGCTTTGGTGCCCCTTGTTCTTTTCTACATTAAGATATGCCGGGCGCGGTGGCTCAAGCCTGTAATCCCAGCACTTGGGAGGCCGAGGCGGGTGGATCACGAGGTCAAGAGATTGAGACCATCCTGGTCAACATGGTGAAACCCTGTCTCTACTAAAAAAATACAAAAAATTAGCTGGGCATGGTGGCGTGTGCCTGTAATCCCAGCTACTCAGGAGGCTGAGGCAGGAGAATTGCCTGAACCCAGGAGGTGGAGGTTGTGGTGAGCCGAGATCGTGCCATTGCACTCCAGTCTGGGTAACAAGAGCGAAACTTCATCTCAAAAAAAAAAAAACCCAGATATGCTTAATAATACTTATTGAAATAATTAAATCTAAAAATAGAATCTGACTAGCATTTGTCAAAAAGGATTTTTATCACCCCATGTGTTTTTATCAAAAAAGAAATGAGGTTTCCAGTATCACAGAAGGTAAAGTGAATGTGGACGTAATGCTACATAGTATTTAAATTAGACTGCAAGTTTTGCAAATTGCATACAAGGTCCTAAGAGTAATTTTAAATCCAGTTACTATGTGCATTTCATGTTATGTATATAAAATGTAACACCAGCAAACCACTTTTAACAAGTGTTAATTATATTCTTTAACTAGAAATTTTTCCTAAAACATAACAATTCCAAATACACTCAACTCAAATTATTCTCAGTGAATAACAGAACAGACAACAATGACAGATATTCATTATCTTTGGATCAAATTTGGTACTTACTTTGATTCTGTATAGGTTTTGACTGACTGGAAAGGTCTTCACTCTCTGTATAAAAATAAATAAAAGTTCATTTTAAAATTTAATAAAAAAGTCTGCCAACACAATAAACAGAGATTCGGATTAAAAAGAAAAATGCAAGATATAAATATATATGTATACTGTGTTGGGAAACAAAAGGTACACACATGGAAAAAGAAAAGAAAAATGGGAGTAACTCTATTACTATTACTACTAATACTTTACTACTCTATGTGAAGATCAGGAGGATTACAAGCAACTGAGCAAGTGCTCTTTTCCCCCCTTGCATCTCCATCTCAGCTTGTCAAGTTTTAAATACACACTGTTAATTTTATATATGCACTGTATTCAAGAACACTTTCTGGAAAGATGCTGGCTCGAGGGTGCCATCCAGAAGAAAGTGCACTCTGCAGCTGCAGTAGAGAGAGGATCACTGTCACTGGCTGACCTGACAGCTCCTCTGAGCACCAGTGTCTACAGGAGTGGGAAGACTGGGAAGTGAAAGGTGACAGCTGGATAGAATTCACTGCCATTCATTGTGAATTGCCCAAGCCAACAGAAAGAAATTGCTCTGCCCATTTGCTGTACTCAGCTCTGGGAAAGGCGCTGTATTAGGTAGTTGAGGCTGAACTGAAGTCTGTGATACTGATGACCTAAAGCCCACCCCTCAAGGGAAAGGATCTATCCAACCAGCCCATTAGCAAAGGATATAAAGGAGGAAAAATTTACCCTCTTAGAGCTTGACAATAACTGCCCAAGAAACCAATACTGTGACAGGCATACAGTGTAAAAGAAACCTCCATGCCTTGGTATAATGAGCAAAGAAAAAGCAGAGCTAGTTTAAGGAATTCACAAGTTTGACCGAGGTGACAACAAATAACCACCAAAACAATGGAGATTACATTAAAGAAAAAGAACTTTTAAAACCTGAAATTCTCTCTCTCCTTCTCTCTCTCTCTCTCTCTCTCTCTCTCTCTCTCACACACACACACACACACACACACACACACACCCCTCTATACCAGGAAATTAGCAGAGAAGACTTCTACATATAAAAATCTGATTCCAAATTAACAAATGAAAAGAATAAAGGTTAGAAATAAAATGACTAAAAGTTATCGTTGGAAATGAAACAAATACCACTTAGAATGTCAACAAATAAAAACAAAAAATTTAAAGGAAAAGTTGTCATAAATGAATAGGTACAGGCTTAGAAGGCAAATTTAATACATGTAAAATAAGAGTAGCGGAGGGAGAGGACAAAAAGCAGATGAAAATGCAACAATTAAAAGAATAAAAATAAAATTTTCCTAAGCTTCAAAGACTTGAGTTTTCACATCCAAACAACTTACAGAGTGACAGAAAAGTTTAATGACAAGCTGCACACCTAAACATCCTGGTAAAATTTCTGAAATCCAAAGATAAGAAACATTCTTTGTAAGCTTACAGAAAGAGACTAAGTTTCCACTAAAGAAAATTATCTGGAATTGTATTTCCCATCCACAACTCTATACATGTGTCCTTTCTGAATAAATTTCTTAAAGACATTTTCTACCAAAAAAATTGGCATATCCAGACAGAGAATAAAACAATGGAAGAAACAACAACAAGTAACGATCAAAGGCAATTTTAAAGAAATTAAATATCAGAACAAAAATGTACAGTATCCCAACCAAACACACAAACTGATTTTAAAAAGGAGAGAATATGGAAGTAAAATGATGAATAGAACAGTCTTAAGTTTTGTATATTGACAACTGTTAAGAACAGGAAGGTAATCATTGGTGAAAACTTCTAAGATTGGGTAGGGTCAAGAAGAGAACAGTTGTTAAAAAAATAAAATGGCAATTTGAGCTATACAATTTAGCAAAGGTAAGAAAAAGAACTAATAAAATAACAAAAATAAAATGGAAGAACTAACAACAAATGTGTAATATTTATTATTAAAAATTCCTATTAAAAGTCTAACAGGTTTAAAAATAAAAATTCAGCTATATTTGATTTACAAGCCAAGACAATCTACCAAATAAAATCATAGGGGAAAAAATGGAAAATAAAGGCACAGGCAAAATGATTTTTATAAAATAAGTCAGAATAATGTTATTACTCAATAAGGCCTATGAAACAAAGAAATGTTTTATAATAAGACTATAACTCAGTTGATATTTTATATCTAGAAAACTCAAGAGACTTTAAAAAAAGAAAAAAAACTAGAGAAACTGGTAATAAGCACCTAGAAATGAAATATTCTATTTATAATTGTAACCAAAAAAATCTCTAAATTCCATAGATACAGATTTAAGGCATGGAATCTATAGGTAGAAAACTACAGTATCTTCTTGAAAAGGAATAAAATAAATCCTGGGGAAGAAAACACTACCAGCTTGACATGATATAAAGATAGTCTTACCATTCAGTCGTGTGTATATCATAAAAAAGTCAGTTCTCCTGAAATTACTATATAGCGCTCTGCTCTCTCCCTCTCCGCGCCCCCCACACCTGTTATTTTAAGTCCTGAAATTACTATATAGTGCTCTTCTCTCTCCCTCTCCGCACCCCTACACCTGTTTTTTTAAGTTGCATAAAATGATCTTAAGATTCAGATACAAGATTTCCAGTAAGAAAAATATAAAAACATTTTAGGTAGGAGCTTGTCTTATGAAATATCAGGACACGCTACAAACCTGCTAGTAAAATAAGTATGAATATAATCATAAAATAAAGTAATGGCAGTGGAATTTTAATAAATAACTCATACCTGTGTGTGTGTATAAAACCTAAGATAAATGTGGTATTTCCAATTAGTGGGGAAGACAGGTAAGTTAATAAATGGTGCTAGCATAACTGCCACCATTTGGGGAAAAATTAAGATGAACCTCTATTTCATCTCCTTCATGAAATGAAATTCCAGATGGAGTTATCTTTTAAGACCTAGAATATCTAAATCACCCCAGGATAAGAAGATCTTAACCAAGGCAACTTGGTTCCAAGTTTGTTCTCATAGCTTGTTTTTGTTTAGGCAAATGTATAAAACTCAAAACTCTAAGGCAAAAGGTACCATAAAAAAGGTCAGGAAATAAAATGATAATTTTGGAAAAAAATCTTTTGCAACTCAGTCAGTGTACTCAACTCCTGCCTAGTAAAACAACAACAACAAAAGAATTTTATATTATTAACCAACTGAAAAAGTCTCTAGGAAGGGCAAGAAAATAATTAAGCTCTATTCCTATTGCACACATATACAAAAATATGAAGGCTGGTCAAACTAAAAGCTATACAAAGAACCACTTTAAAACTAATTAGAGAATATACATGGTATTTTCATACTGCTGGGGTGAGGAAGAATTTCCTAAGCAAGATACAAACTCATGAGTCAAACAAACGACAATGGACAGAAATGAAAGTTAAATTTCTGTTACAAAAAAAAAAAAAAAACCCACAAAAATGTAAGCTAAATTAGTCTCCAGACTGGCAGTTAAATACGGAAAATCTTCCATGTTGAAAGGGTGTGAAGAAACCACTCTCACATACTGTTATGGACAGGTATAAACGGGTAAAGGGTTTTCGGAGAATACTTTGACAATATATGGGGGACCACTTACTTTTCATATCCCATGTTACCAAAAGACCGAATGAAAAGGTCAGCCTGCTAAGTGTTGGGGAGTTTTAGTCCTTCTCACTGCTTTTTAATGAGCCCTTCCTCTCCATGATAGGAGTAATTTACCCAAATGACAGCATTTATTAACTAATGACACTTCTCCATAGCACATCAAAGTTTTACTACTCATAACTAGCCTGTGTTCACATATGTGGCCCAGGGCCACTCAAATGGAGTCTTTATGCCATTATCGAAGTGAATGGGGAGACAACCATGCCAACTGGCAGTGGAACTCAGGCTACAGTGGGCTGAATTCCAGCTCCCTTCCTACCTCTGCCAGGCTCCCTCCCCAAGTAATTACTCTTCTTATCTGCATGTGATAAACTGCCTTTGGGCAGAGTATTCTTTGCTACCCTGCTGTCAACTCCATACATATTGATCCATCAATTTCAGTTTCTGACAGCTCAATTTCAGTTTCTCAGCTTGCTGAGTCAGAAAGATGTCTAACCTAGTGTCCAAAGATTCTTAACAAAAGTTTGGAGACAGAAAGTCCCCCAGATCTCTTCTATCTGGCACTTAATAAAGATCCTTGAAAAAAGGTTGATGCTTTGATCTCTCTTGGGTTTTCTGTGCACAAATTCTAGTATTCCCCAAACTTGCTTGAAGAACCACCAGCAGATCATTAAAAAATAAAAATACCAGGCACCCCCCACAATACACTGAATAGAATCTCTACAAGTGGGGAACTAAGGCTATTTTTGATAAGTGCCCTGGGGAGTTCTAGGCTACAGAGAAACCACCACATTGTTACCCTGTCATTCCTCATGTTTCATCATCAGTCTGTTTTTACCTGTTTCCTCCTCAACTTAATTAACTGGCAACTTCATTATTGGGGCAACAACCTTTAGCAGTATATCATGCAAGCAGCTCATATTTACTTTAGTGAGGCGTTTGCATGCCCCTCCTATAAGGTTCCATAGCATCCTGGAACACTGTAAACCACATTCCAATTTCAGAGAAATTAAACTATAAAAAATGTGCAATTCAGAACTAATGATGTAGCGTATATAGAAATGGCCTTCTCCTTCCTCACCTGTATTTCTTCACTAAACTCTCTGCAAACATGACTTTGTGTAGCTTTGTATCCACAGCATATAGCAGATGATAGGATCATCTAATATTCATTAAATGTTACTGAACAAATACTATTAAAATGTTATCCTCTATTACAAATAGGGAAAGTGAAGTCCATCAAGACTACAAAAACTGTCCAATTATTACCGAGGATTCACTTCCAGATCCTTGAGGCTCCTGAGCTTGTTCTCCCTCTGTTAGAATATGTCATGTCAAACAACTGTCCCTTTCAAGTGTACATTTGTGTATGAATAAGTTACTTAAACGCCTGCAAATAACATGACTTTACCTGTTCCTACAGGATTAGGAGTATATGGAGGTGGAGGGGGCACGCCTGGAGCTATGACATTGGCTAATGGTACCAGACCTGCATTGTTATAAGCACCTAAAATAAAAATAGAAAAAAATATAATTTAGTATTGTTCTGTGATTAATACTGTCCAGTGACTAGGAGTTCAAACTGTATTAATGCAGTTATTCATTTTTATTTTAAAACTCCTAATAGAGTTGAATTTTAGATGGAGGTTTAGGTCTAGAGTTAAGTGAAAACTGAGACCAAAGGGAATAGGTCTCAGTTCCTAAAAGATTTCCTAAAAAATGCTCATTGCAGGTATAAGCTCAGCGAATGGCACAGTAGGCAGAACCTGTTATACTTACATTGTTTGTCTTTTCTGCCAAACACCCATATTTGACCTTTTTAAGTGAAATGCATTAACGATGCCTCTGAACACCAACTACCAAAAAAGGAATTCAAGATGATTTACCAAAGTAAATCCCCATAAATTATAACAAATGAGTAAAAATAATCTGGAATTAATTTATCATAAAGAAAACATCCTAAATAAAACTTGGTCTGCTGCAGTGTTGTAGACCAGGACACTACTGGCTAACTGTGCATAATTAAGCTCACAGGAGCATTTCGTAAGTGCTACGGATTTCCCAAGCACTCACTTTCAATCTAATAAATAAACAGTAAAAAAAAAAAACAAGTAAAAAATAAGGGAACTCCTTACTTGGTGCAATAGTTGCATGTGGCCGGCATGGAGGTATCGGATAAGGAACAGGTTTATGTGGATTATATGTTGAAGGAGGCTAAATGATGGGGGAAAATAGAGTAGTTAGAAGAGAACCAAGTAAGCTGTCTCCTGGCAACCTTTCAAAATAGTCCTAATAGTCTAAAAATGTCCCAGCATATCAACAACTACTGGACTACATGGCACAAATGAGGTAAATTTTTTGCTTTAATAAATGTGGTTGCTATTAAATTCCAAAGGTAGATCTTGCCAAAAGACGGCCATGGAGGTATTTATTTTTTAAATCATCTTCAATAAGGGGTCAGAACTCATCCTAAACAGCAAACTCCTCTCAGGTCCAGCCTAAGCTAATCCAAGAATTCCTGTTTCCTCCTACATAACAATGACAAGAAACCTTCTAGGTTTTACAATCTCAAATTACACAAGACCTCCCAATGGCAATATCTTCCTAAACTGACAGGAATTCATTCTCTCAATCCCATCCTCTTTTCTCCTTTTGGAAGAAAAAAAGCACTGTTTGCGTTAGCATTAGGCTTTCTGACATTTCTAGTAGAATGTAGACTGGAATTGGGAATTCAGTATTTTAGTTGTTCTTTCAAAATCCATAAATCCACAAATACTTATTTTACAGTTGATGGAGCTTATCTAAGTAACACAAAGCATTCAAAGAACTGGTCTTTAGAAAACTAGAGGTACCAGAAGTTAAGCAAAATGCTGTACCTTTTACCTACAGAGAGAGCATGTGCATGCCTGTGAGGCAGGGGAATGGATCCACTGGTGGTAAGGGAGGCAGATTCTTTCCAGCTCCCATAAGTGGGGCCCTATCTGAAGTCTTGTGCAAGGACTATCATCTGTGACTATTCTGCGATCAACAGCTCCACTGGAGTTCTTGCCATGTGGACGGGCAGGTTTTGCAAGGTGGCTGCATGTAGGCCTGTAGAATGTCAGCTCCAAAGATCCTTCAACCTATGGGGTTGTCTTCTCCTGTCTAGTTTACATTGCAGTCATTATAATCACTATCTTATAAATACTTTCAACTTCCTGGCTTCACTGTGGTTTCACTAACACTAATTCAGCTAAACTACAAACTTAGTTAAAACAAACTCTCCACACTCCGTATCTCCAGCTGAGCAGCTAAATGTGTCTAGAGAAAAAGATTTAAAGCAATTTGACTGATTTTACTCTAAAATAAAAATCATTTGACTGATTTTACTCTAACCTTAAAAGGGCTCCTACTAATGTTAGATATTTATATTCCCCTCAACCACTCCCCTCCCCCACTCTCCTACAATTTCCAGAATACTTCAAACTTTACAACACAAAAATAAAATGTATGCTTTGAGTAAACAGAAAACTTTATGTAGGAAGGAGTTTGGGCTTGTTTCCTCATTTTCTAAACATACCGGTTTGGATGGTCCAAGAATTCGTGCAGCTATTCCTTTGCCTTCATTGGTACATTCTTCACCATCTTTTTTCAAAGGAGTTCCCTATTAAAAAAATAAGAGAGAGAAAGGTAATTGAAACTTAAAAAAACCCTCAAGCAAATAACAACAACCAACCTCACTGTATTACACTGAGGAAAAGGACTTGGTAAGAATGTAAAGACTTCCATTCCCGTTTCAACTCTGCACCGCCCGGCGGTGTGACCTTGATAAGGTCCTCAACCCTCCTATACTATGGAACTCTCATATCACATGCAAAGGTATTCAGAAGTGAACATGCAAAATACAGAGAGGATGACAGGAAAAGATAAAGTATCCACCTCCTCCATAGATACCAAAATACATGGATGCTCAAGTCTCTTATATAAAATGGCATAGTACTGGCATATAACCTAAACATATCCACCCATATACTTTAAATAATTTCTAGAGTACTTATAATACCAAATACAATGTGGACGTTATGTAAATAGTTGTTACGTGGCCTTGTTTTGTTGTATCATTGAATTTTTTAAAATACAGTATGTTCTAATTTTTTTCCTTCATAAAAAGGAGCAATCAGAAATGAACTTCCAATACCACAATATGTATACTCCTCAAAAAATAAGAATACATGTGTTACAGTTGAAAATAGGTAAGAAAATATGCCATTCTCTATAAAGTGTGATTATTTATATTGTCAAGGGTAAATGAGACCTTATTCAAGACTGCTAAAATTAACAGATCAGAATAAGTTGATAGATTATTACATATTACAGTGTGTCACCACCCTAATATGAGTGTTGCTAAATGGTATATACTAGCGTGGAAGCCAACTCTTCCAAGATGTCCCCCACTGATCCTCATCTCTTATGTGGCCTTGCATCATTCCCTCCCAGAATGAATGGGGCTGGCTGTATAACACATGACACATTACAGAAATGATGGCATCTACTTCGAGGCAGCTTCCACTCGTCCTCTCTTGCTTGGATTACTTGCTCTGGTAGAAGCCTACTGCCATGTCATGAGGACACTCAAGCAGAATTACAGAAAAGTCTTTGTGGTGGGCAACAAAGGTCTCCTGCCAGCCACCAACACTAACTTGCTAAGTACATAAACGAGTCACCTTGAGGCCCTATTCTTGGGCTCCAATCAAACTTTCAGATGAATGTAACCTCACAAGAAGACATGAACCAGAACTACCCAGCTAAGTGCTCCAATATTCCTGACCCATAAAAACTATGTGAGGTAATAAACGTTTATTGCTTTAATCCACTAAGCTGTGGGGTTGTTACAGAGCAACAGAAATATGACATTCTTTGTTGTTTTACAAAGAGGTTCAAGGAACATTAGATGATATAAAAACGAGTTTGTTTTTTATAGTACTTCTCAAGCGCCTTCATATGCAATGTGGTTCTCCAGGAAGGAAACACTGCATGTAAAGTTTCCCAGACACACTTCTCTGAACGAAACTGAGACTGTAAGAATAGTGAGAATCTGAGAACTGTTCCTTCATTAAATGTAAATCAGTACTTTGAAAAATAAAACAAAACAAAATCATCCTCTCTTCTATTTGTCTTGTTCTACAGATTTTATATAAATACCCTTCCGTAATACCTTAATGAAGTTTAGACATGAACTTTCAATCAGTGGTGAGCCTATGAATTACGTTGCTGACATAAATTCCTTTCCTTTAAGTATCATTAACTTATTCTATACTTCATACTTAACAATGAGAAATTTTAAACACAGCCATAAAAGTATGCTTACTGGGAAAATTCCATTTATGCGGCTAGGTTTTCCTTTGGGATATGGATTTCCTGGGATCGTTCCACAAGAAGATATCATAGCATGAGGAGCTTTGCAGCCCCCCTTGAAAGCCTGTAACATAAAAAAGAAGATGGTAGTAAAAAAAATTCTTAAAGTCAAGTATTCTGTACATTGGGAAGGTGAGCAAAGAAAAAACATGAATTAAGGAAGAGGATTACGCTCAATCTGCTCATACATCACTCAGCACTTACAGTGGTGAACAGGACCAACAGTAGTAAGTAAAATTACTTTACTTAAATGGAATAATTAAAATAGTAACAGAATGTTAATGTTGCAACTAACAGACTCATACTGTAAATTGTAAAAAAGATTAGATAAATCTTTCCCATTTCTTCAACTACCAAGAAATTACAGTTCCAATCTTCAAACGCCAAGGTCATGTTACATTTCAGGAAAGGAGGACACAAAGATGAAAGAAACATGGTCCCTGCTCTTTACAACCCAGTGGAGATCGACATAAATAACATGACATTGGGTGGTCCGAAGAGCTATATACCACTGAAAAACCAAGTTATAATGTCCAACATAATACTACATATTTATGAGAAATAATGAGGGAAGGGATTTAGGTCTAGGCTGTTTATTTCTGCATCCTCACCTTCTAAATGATGCCTCACACATACTGAGTTAGTGCTCAGTACATATTAATACAAGAAGAAACACTGTATTAGGCAACTATATATTCCAATGTATCTACACTATATTATAGAAATATCCAGCTTTATATATATATATAGCTGTATTCACAAGTATGTACAATGTTATATTCTGTTAAATATTGGTCAAATAAATCCATTCTCCACACATATAAGTAGATTAGCTATATAATCCAGCCCCTACTAAATGCCCTAACCTTGAAAAGCATCTGAATTTTTGGCTATAATAAAGAGTCCTGGGGTGAATGCCCTTAGGTATAAATTTGTGTATTTCAACATTTCCTTTGAATAAGTTCCTAAAAGTATAACCTTGGGGCCAAAAGGTATAAATATTTTAAAAGGTCTTCAAGTTTACCTTCTACAAAAGTTGTACTAATTTACATTGACCAGGGGACCTACACTACAGAACGCCCAGGCCCAGGATACTTCTGAAAAGGAAAGTGACATGATCAAAACACTTCATAAGAAAGGAAACTACAGCAGTAATGTTGCCTTAAACATTTTAGTCAAGAAAACTGATAAAGAAGCTATTGAAGTAAAGAAACATGGCTCAAATCTTAACTCTTCTACAACCATGTATGACTAAGGTGAATATGCCTACCATCTCTGGGCTTAAAGGAGTTTGTGAGATTAAATACAACTGAGCTGCCAGGCTCATAATAATGTAATTATTAATTTAGCTTTCAGCCATCATAAGCCTACATTAGAAGTAACTACCTTAGATGACAAATCAAGTGTTCTAGAGTTGACAAGTACTATTTCTCCTGAGATTTTTAACCAATAAACTGGAATTTTAATAAACTGGCTTTAATATTCATCTCTTATGAATCAGATTCAAAATAAACTGGATAACAAAGCAAATTTGAAAACTTAAGTTCCTAAATACATAAAGTTTAAGGCAAAAACTTGAAGCCATGGCAAAGGTACCTAGGGAACAAGACAAACATTTCCATGAGGCTCAAGCTGAGTGGTCAACTGACTTCTGACTCTCAAGCCAGCCATCTCTTCCCCTGAGTGTCCTCATCAACCAACTCCATTCCATGCCATAGACTGCAGGATGTTCATTTTTAACCCACTGTACAACAGCATTCAAGTTATTCACCAAAGTTAATAAGGTACTTATTTCATCTTCAAAATTCAGAAAAACCAGCATACCAAATACATGGCAATCTTTAGAAAACTACCTGTTCAAGTATTCTCTTGCACCGTTTCTTCTCAGACATATTTATCCTGAATAAATCTTCAATAGGACGAGAATTCTGTGCATCAATAATGTTCCTACCAAGAAAACACAATTTAGCTTTTTGTTGAAAAATCTGAACATACATAGAGAGGCAAGCAACCTTTGTTTACCACACAAACATATCTGAGGAAGCTTTTCCCATGACACAGGGAGAAAAGTGTGACTATTTACTTTTAATAGCTCAATTTAAGTAACGTGTTAACATATAAATATAAGAAGTTTTATCTGATTTAACTGAGTTTTAATCAGATAAAAAATAAAAGTAAAAAAATACTGTAAATAAAAATGACTACATTGAGATTTTTCAAAATACACTCTCTTAGATGATAGTTAGAAGGGCTTTGGTAATAGAATGAACCCATGTGCTAAATGCATAAAAATCATTTTATGCTAAATGCATAAAGTTTTACCTTGTGCCTTATTTTAATTTTGTGCTTTTATGGACACCTATGAATATAAAAAAAGACTTAAAAATGTATATGTTATGGCCAGGCGCTGTGGCTCACGCCTATAATCCCAGCACTTTGGGAGGCCGAGGCGGGTGGATCACGAGGTCAAGAGGTCAAGACCATCCTGATCAACACGGTGAAACCCCGTCTCAACTAAAAATACAAAAAATTAGCTGGGCATGGTGGTGCGTGCCTGTAATCCCAGCTACTCAGGAGGCTGAGGCAGGAGAATTGCCTGAACCCAGGAGGTGGAGGTTGCGGTGAGCCGAGATCGCGCCATTGCACTCCAGCCTGGGTAACAAGAGCGAAACTCTGTCTCAAAAAAAAGTATGTGTTACATATGAATAACTTATACAGTCTTCAATTATGCAATAATTAGGTCTTTTTTCTCTTTGAGCTTACATTCATTAGGGTCATCTGTCAAATGCTGTGGTAGGCACTTTCACAGATTTTCTGGTATTTAAATTTCATCACCCTATTAAGTGGGTAAGAGACTTATTTTTATAATTGAGGAAAATAAGGCTCAGAAAAATAAGCACGTTGCCAAAGTGGAAGAATCTCTAATTCTTAAATTCCTGTCTTTTCAGAGTAGAAAGGCAAAGCAAATGACCAAAATACAAAAAAAAAAAAAAAAAAAAAAAAAAAAATTAATCTTGGTAAGCCCCCTCATTTTATAAGTTATAACGTGTGTAATAAGCACACTAGATACTTATACTTATTCACATGAAGAAATCAGAACATACCACTATGCTTTTGACTTTATTTTGTTAGAGTTTCATTTGACTAGTAGAATTTTGACATATTAACACACTAATTAGACACTTAAAAGGCTTCCACATTTTTTCCCCAATAACGTAAAAAGAAAAAGAAATACTTACGAGGCTAACAGTTCAAGAGCAACTAGTTTGTCTTTACTGAAAGTGAAACAGTTGAGTATATTGACCACTTCTGTTGGCTGGACAGCCACCATTTTCTGTTAACATAAAAAATAATTTTATTTTTAACAAGTGAAACTTTCATGCCAGAAATTGCCTTTTTCTGGAAGTATAATTAAATGCTCTAATGTAAACATTTCAGATAAAATATTTCACATTTTTGGTGAAAACCACTTACTCAAAAATAAATGAATTATATATACTTAATGCTCTTTCAATGTAACCATTTCAGTTGAAGATCTAATAAAGATCTAAGTTCTCCTGCAAGCTCTTTTTTTAATCTACATTTCTCAATGTGTTTACTTACAGAATTTAAAAAATTAGAAGTATCAGTTTCCTCAGAAAGGATATAAAAAGGTGATACTCATACATATGGGAGATTAATTTGTTCAAAGGTTAGAAAAATATTATTGTCCTCCTCAGTTAGGGGCTAAGTATGCTACAGATCAGTGTTTCCATGATGTTAAACGTATTACACAAAAAAGGTTACACTAGTCATAGGAGGTAAGGAAAAGTCGGATAAACAGGTTTCTCTGCTGCAGAACTGTAAGTCTTACTAGCCATAGGAGGTAAGGAAAAGCCAGATAGAACAGGTTCCTCTGCTGCAGAACTGTAAGTCTTATCTTAACGTGCACTGTGATGCACCAAGATGCTGGGAAACGTTACATCATTATTTGACTAGGGTACCTTTATTTTTGAAGAACATCCAGAAGATTTGGCCAATTTGGAGATTTATGTTAGCAATGAAGCAACATTAAAAGCAATGTCGATATAAGAATATCGGTTAGAATCAATATTCAAGAATTCCTAAAATTTGTAGTAGTGGTTTTCACATACTATTATTTATGTACTACCAGAATTGATAAAACTGTATGCTCCTTTGCATATTTTCAAATTGACATCTAATGATTTTGTCAGAAGTTTAAATACTCAGAAAAGATCAATTTTCCTAAATACATTTATGTGACTGCAAGAACTTTGAAACTACTAATTTAGCTCATTTAATTTATGGAAATATTCATTATGTAACCTAATTGGCAAAATCAGTTTTCAGTGTGAAAACAATCAAATCAAACTGACTTTGTGAGAAAAGGCAGACAACTTAATTCAAGTAAGTATAATGAGTTGTCCCTGTGATACCCTTCTCACCTCTGAGTTTTAACTCTAAGGTAGGGAGACAGGCAAGCAGGCCTCAGAGCTTTGTCAAGAGTTTGTTGTCCTGATAAAATAAAGCAAAACCTTCATCAATATTCCCCTATCTGAGCCTCCTGAGTAGCTAGGACTGACTACTGGAGCACACCACCACGTGCCATTGATTTAATTTTTTTTCTTTTCTTTTTAGAGACAGGGTCTTGCTATGTTGCTCACGCTAATCCAGAACTCCTGGCCTCAAGCAATCCTCCTACCTCAGCCTACCAAAATGCTGGGATTATAGGCTTAGCCACCATCCCTAGCCTGTTATCAATATTTCTTATACAGCCTCTCGTTGCTTTGCTTTACCTCTTAAGAGCAAAACATTGTCCTTTTGGAACATGGAGAAACATTTTCACCCCCAGAGAACAGGTGTGATAACTCTTGTAAAGCAGTAAAAAAGCAAGTATTTAAGAAGAGGTCAGAAAGCAGCACTAAACAGACCCAGATACTTTCTTAGGCTCATCAGTTTAGAAAGTCAATGATCTGTAAATTGATTCCACTGAAGATATCCATGCCTGACACTGCTTCAAAAATCTTCCTACACGGCCAGACACTCCTGTGTGATCTAGATGCTCCTGTTGACCTAGGCTCTAGAGCTGTGCCATCCAATATAATAGCCACTAAGCACATGTACCTATTTGAACTAATTACAATAGAATTAAATAGGTAATTCCTCAGAGAAGGCACATTCAAGTGGCTACCACAATGATATAAAAATTTCCATCATCACTGAGAATTTATTTGATAGTGCTAACTCTTCTAAGACAAAGATGGTGAAGACAGATATTAAAAAACAGAAGTACAAAAACCCATTGAGAGTTCAAATCCTGTATTCTGCTTGCCAGTAAAGTGTTCCTCTAACTTGCCAATCAGGACACTGTGTCATACAATTTAAATTTACAGTTTGGAAAATTTTAATTTTTTGACATAACTATTTTGAATCAAAGTACAATAACACTTAGAGTCAGCTTTTCAGATGCAAATAAATTACATGTGAAATAAATTATAGACAACTAGGAGAATTAAAAATCCTTAAATTCTACATTCTAAAGGAAAAAATAAATACTTACATGCTGTAATGCTTTCATTGCTTTCAACTGGGGCTCAGCCCAGGAAAAATATCTCAGCAAATCAACCACCTGAAAACAAACAACTAACTTAGCTCCAATGTCAGCATGTTTGCAAACATTTCTGTAAGATTTATTTCAGTACTTGAAATTATTATTCAACATGTGCAGCCCAGACCCGGATGATACATGTGGTATCAATGTCTAAACTGTGCTAACAGAATAGTGACATGTGGTTATGTAAATTTAAATCACTTAAAATCAAATTAAAAAATTCAGTTCCTTAGTGACACAAGCCACATGTAAGTGTTCAAGAGCTATGTGAGGCTGCTAACTACAATAATGCACACTGCAAATAGCATTTCTACCATCACAGAAAGTTCTACTAGACAGCACTGGTCTAGAAAGAAAGAAAATATACAATATAGGAAAAAGAAAGTATCCTAAGAAGAAAAGGATGGTTGGCCGGGCGCGGTGGCTCAAGCCTGTAATCCCAGCACTTTGGGAGGCCGAGGTGGGTGGATCACGAGGTCAAGAGATCAAGACCATCCTGGTCAACATGGTGAAACCCCGTCTCTACTAAATATACAAATAATTAGCTGGGCATGGTGGTGCATGCCTGTAATCCCAGCTGCTCAGGAGGCTGAGGCAGGAGAATTGCCTGAACCTAGTAGGGGGAGGTTGCAGTGAGCCGAGATCGTGCCATTGCACTCCAGCCTGGGTAAGAGCGAAACTCCGTCTCAAAAAAAAAAGAAAAGGATGGTTGAAAAGTACTAGATGGGGATAAAACGTTGGCTTAGGAATATGAAGATGTACTGTGAATGGAAAACTTTTCAACTTTAGGGGACAACAGCACTCACAAGGGCACAGTGGTATGTTTTAGAGTAGGTCCACTAACTTTAGTCCTAGTAGGCCCTTCAACTAGAATCTGGAGGGCATAAACTCTAATCATAAATCTAGTCCCTTAAAAATGTTAAGAATCAACATGAATTACTCCAGCAGCCCCTAAACGATAACATCATATAAGACCTTGGACTATACAGCTCAGACCAGCTCCCACCACCACCTAAGAACTTCAAATAAATGAGGGAAGCATTGTGGGCCAACCAGTACGAGGTGAGTACAGGGTGTAAAGATCAGGACACTGAAGTCTCAACATGATCACCACCACCCTGTTTCACCACCTCCAAAGATGTTCCAAAGGGAGAAAAAAGTGATACAAGAAGACAGTTCCTGAAAATATGCTAAGGTTCAAATTATTCTACAAAGCAAGGTCAATGGCGCAAACGACAGTGGTATGTGAAGGGAGTAAAATAATTTTAACTTCTTACAAAGAGAGACATACATATATATATATGGTAAATAAGTATCATGTATACTTTCCAGATAATCTGGTAAGCGTGTATGTTCTTACTTTTATGAAAATAATGTTTTTACTATCTAATAAATGTTATATTTTACCAACCATAAAATTTACAAGCCCCTATATCTAAGATAGAAAAATCTTTAATAAGCTCATTTAGAAAGTGGCTTAATAAACTTTTTAATGACTTCAGCAAAGTGGAAGATTTCTATTAATATTTATGTCTGATTTCTGTATCAATAATTTTCCACTATCCCTCAGAAACATGCCCGCTTGTATGTGTGTATGTATATACACATACACATATATTTTAATTAGCAAATTTCCCCTAAGGTGGAATGAGTTTTCACTATCATGCTTAAAATGTTAGTATTCTGGCAATTACAGAAATAAACACTGTGTATTTTTTTCTTATTGTTAAAATTTTTATGTAGTGGCTTCATATAAAAACCTATTTCATTATTTATTCACATTTTCTATCACATGATGATTTTACAATTATTGTCTTACATGTAACTATACAAATTTGGGCAAATTTACCGTTACAAGTTTCTAAATCTTTGATATTGTCCCCAGAATCATAAACACCACTTTGAATTGCTTTAAGAGCCTGTATTTAAAATTATTTTAGAATATGAATTGGGGTAAAAGTCAAGAGGTGTTTAGTCTCTGAATTACAAATTCTGTAAAGTTTTCTGTCAAAACTGAGAGCTTCTTGAGTTCCTGAATAAATACAGCAAAAAGGTAAAAGCAATTTTGAATTTGGCCAGCAGATAAATAGACATTAACCAGAATACTGGTGTAAAAAGAAGGCTTTGTTTGAATAAATAATGAGGAATACCTGTTCACTAGAAAAGTATCCGTGCACATATTCAATTGCTTTTAATTTGTATTCTGTCAAAACAGCCTAAAAAAGAACACACACACACATACACAGTAAAACATCATTAATATACGTAAGCAGCACAGTAATATGCATATATCAAAACTGCCTCAGCAACTCAACAGTGGCAGGTCTACTTCAGCCCCATCACGCCAAGGAACCAAGGTCACTGTGGTGAGAAGACCTTCCTTCCACATTTCCAGGTTCCATACTGTTAGGGAAACACTGAGCAAGCAGGAGGATCTTCTGGGCCTCCCTACCAACTTCTACAAAGACAGGGAATAAAACTGTAATAGATATAATTCAACATTAGTAGACATTACAAATAGAATTCCTGAATATGTAATTAAAGCGTTTCAAAACATCCGAAATCCAATCAAATTCTCATTTTTAAGATTTGAAGATTAAACATAACAGATGTTGTTACTCATCAATGTCTGTGTCTGCCACTAACTGGCAGTGTAGACTTCAAAAGGCATTTTAATTCCCTTAGAGTTTCCTCACTCACAGAGGGAACTCTATTTACCACCAACCTCAAAGAGTTACCATGAGAACTGTAACAGTGGACATTAGATCAGACACATGATAGGTATTCAGTAAATGATGGTTCCTTTCCTTTATGGAACCCGTCGGGGAGTGACAGAGAAGTTGGTGGCTTTGATGCAGCACTACCTAGAGTCCACTAAATCACATATGCTCCCCTTGCAGCTATTCGCCCGGCTTAGAGATGGAAACAGCTATCCTAAATTGGTAGCCACTAATCATTAAAAATGAACTAATTGCTTTGCTTGTACTACAAAATAATTACAATAATTGTACTTCTCACATATATCATTCTGCTAGGAGAAAGTATTCTACCAGTCAACTGAAATATGCTGGGTGCTCAGTAGTTCAATTCACTGAAATGGGAGAAAACGGCATTCTAAATAATAGTCACCTAGGCTGGTCCGAGTGCAGTGGTGTTTACAATTAATTGATCACAACCAGTTACAGATTTCTTTGTTCCTTCTCCACTCCCACTGCTTCACTTGACTAGCCTTAAAAAAAAAATAATAGTCACCTAGAAGTCTGGTTATCAACATAATAATCGGACACAGTCAAATACAAGTTTCTGAATAAAATCTTGGGTTGTACTGATGCCAAGTCATATCCTGAGAGGTTCAGCTGTTAACCCCAGGCAGGACAGCACGTGTTCTGCAGGCAGAGTTTGAATACTGGACCTCCCCACTTATCAGCTGGGGAGACTTAAGCTGACTAGTTAACCTCACAGAAAGCAGGCTACCATCTGTAAATGACAAGTGTGCCTACCTCAGGGGTTGTAAGGAGAATCAAAGGAATTAACGACTGGAGAAAGTGCTTAAAAACAGATTCACAAAGTAAGTGCTCAGCAATTAATAGGTATCATTCCCTCCTTATTGAAGAACTAATTAAGCATTGTTTTTCCCCCTTTCTACTCCCCTTCCTAGTTCTTCTCCTAGTGGCATCTTACATGCCTCTGTTTTAAATGACAATAGTGACAATCAGTATTATCTATTATATAAACTCACTGTGATACTCAAGAGATGACCTGGTTTAAACTGACATACATTTAAAAGTCTCAGAGCAATTTAAAAAAATCAGTAGTAATGCTCATATTTAGACATGCCAATATTTTTTTCAATTTTATTAGACTATGACAATGTTCATGTATGTAATCATTTCACCAAAGTCAGTGGAAGACATACCTGCGGACCAGAAATGCAGACTTAAGTTGCCATCTCATGTGAACAGGACTTTCATATCTGGAAAATTTCCTATTCCCCTCTTTAGAATTTACTGTGACATTTTTAGACACTTGGAAGTGAATGTGCACACTGACAACCGTTATCTTCCAAAAGTAAAAATCTGCTGGTTTACTTGGACTCACAAATTATTTTCTCATGAAAAGTAATTAAAAATCAGCTAGAGAACAAACTGTGACAAATTTCTAGGCATATAATTAGTAAAGCAACATTTTAGTTCAAAAATTAATTGGACACATTGGGTTTGCAAAAGCAGAATTTGTTCAAAAAAAGTTCAGTATTATCAAATATGAAAAACTAAACACGTCAATTTGAAAAAAGAAAAAAGCTGTATAAAAACAAAGTAACATAGCAAGCCCAGAGGCAATTTTAATAACAGCTTTGTAAACTGAAATAAATAAGCACCAGAGCACACGGGAACGATTCCTTCGGTTTCAGTCCAGGGTCATAAAGGTATGCAAATGACGAAAGAATAATTGCAGCGTGTGTTGATGTAAAATGGTACATCAAGTCCCTACATTTTAAAATAAGTAACTTCTCGGTATTCTTGTGCTTGAGATACTGTTACGCTCGACTACCTTCTAGAATTGTTGCTGTCTGGTTCACTCTGGGAGGTGGGATCCGAACAGCAGCCTCAAAAAGCAGCAAAAACTTAGAAAGCGGGAGAAAAAAAGTTTTGAAATTCAAGTTATTGACGGCCAATTCCTAAGAACGTGACTTTAAACTTAATGCCTTTAAAGTTATCATCAGGACACGAATTTTGCATGGCCAACGCAACAAATATATTCTACCTAATGCTTAGATTTGAAAATCCCATCACAACTACCATAAAAGAAACTTTGAGTATTACCTCTCGTTTTTAGTCACTCTTGTGGTACTGAAAGATGATAAACTCAAAAATATTCAACTACCTACCCCAAAGTAAAGAGCTATTAAGGATTTCAAAGCCGGCTTCGGAACGGAGGGCCGTCGGAATATCATTCCCACGACACCATGCTGAATCTCAAATTTAGCGTTAACGTAACTTAATTTCTATTTATACTGGAAACGTATCAAGATACAAACTCCGCCATTACACGTGAGAATTCAAACCAATCTGGCAATCCTAGGGCCCCTATTCTGCACAATCTCTACACAGTACCTCAGAGTCTAAACCAAGAGAATTCATCTCTCACAAAATAATTCATGGAATCGAGTGTAATTACCTTTCTAATTTCATCCAGCACCATTTCAAAGGACTTTTTATCCATCTTGATTACTATCCCGACGTGGTTTTTAACAGTTATACTTGCAATTACAACACGTTCATCCCTGGTCTGCTCCGTCGATAGTAAAAATATTTATAGCTGAGGAGGACTCCACGAGCAAGAGAAGATGCGAAGAGGTAGAGTACTGCAAACTTCGCAAAAAAAAAAAATTTTTTTTTTTTTCAAAACTGAGACTCTGAAAAACTTTTCAAATGAAAAGCAAAAATTACTCCAGTCAGGCTTCCCCAGCGTATTCACACAATGCTTCAGGGTACCTCGGGCAAGAGCCAAGTCCTCTGAGTCCTGCAGAGAAACCCGCGGCTCGGCGGCGGGGCTGGGCGCCGTTTCCCGGCAGCGGAGGGCAAGGTGCCGCCAGAGGAAGCTCTTGAAGCTGCCTTTCCAGGTGAAGCGGCCAGCAAAGCAGAAGCACCTGCACTCTGAGGCCCGCGGGCGGCGGGGAGGGAGGCGCCGGTCTGTCGACCCGCACCTGCGCCTCGGCCGCCGGCCGCGCCCCTCACCGCCGCGAACCCGGACACATGGCCCTGTTTGCGCTCATCCCCAGCCGCTCCGCCCGACTCCTGGGTACCTCGGCCCCGGCAGCTGGCGGCTCGGCAGGCTCTTTGTTACCAGCTGCTGCGGCTTCCGGGAACGGGCCGGCGGCTGGAGAGCACCGGGAGCCGGGCGAAGAGGGGCACGGCCTCGCATAGGGGGACTCCGGAAACACACAGCCCCGACAGCGCCGGGCGCCCTGCCTGGTTACCCCTACAACCCCCACCAGCTCATGGGGACCTACGATAAAGCCAGTCGCAGCCAAGTAAACTCAACACTGCGCCGCCACCTTGGGCCCCTCTTCCCTGAAAGCCAGAGGTGGGGTCCTGGTGTGGGAACATAGGCATCCATAGCGGATGCCTGGACGATAGGAAAAGGATGTGGCAAAAATCCTTCCCGAAGTCTAGCAGTCATTATTTTGAATGTTATCCCCATTACACGTTGTGTCTGTGTGTGCGATGTTTGGATTTTGCGGTCTGAATTAAAAAGAAAAAATGGCGAGTGATTAAGGCATATTTACGGGCGCCCATACTTTGGTGGCCATGGGAAGTCAGCGGCGCAGACTGCCCCGAGGGCGGGAACGGGTGCTCACTAGGTCAGTCCGAGGCGTCTGACATGAGGGCGGGGACCCCGAAATGCACACGAAATCCGGAACTGGTCTTCTTTGATTTTCATTCGCCCTGGTCTCTGTTCCCTTTCGTACTCAGAACTCGTGCCTCCGGGGAGGGGAAATTGGAGATACGGCCCCGGGCCCGGGGGTGACCCTCTGTGCCTCCACGAACCGTTCGAGCCTGAGGCTGTCCAGCCCTCCCCAAGACATCTGCGGACCCTTCTCCCTTGCCTGGCTTCGCGTCTGGTCATGGCGAGATTCTGGGTCTGCGTAGCCGGTGCTGGCTTCTTTCTTGCATTTCTGGTTTTGCATTCGCGTTTTTGTCGCTCTCCAGTGAGTTGGGTAGTGAGGAAATGACTGTCGGGTGTGCGGATGGCCCTGTTGGGAGGCGTCGCCACAGTCGTGGGATGGAGGAGGCAGGCCTTGGTTCCCTCAGTAGCTTGTTTCAAAGCCTGCATCTGGGTCCGAACTGCTTGACTCTTTAAGTTTACAAATTTGTATGTGTTACATCGCCATTTTCCTGTCTTTCCCAGCTCCTCCTACACCCTCAAATAATCTGCAGACTTGTATGTGGTCGTGTTGGTCTTTAGGGGTATAAGCCCATTTCTTTGGAATTATTTCAGTGTAGCAAACTCCTAGCTGTCAAGGCATGCTTAACAATAAGCCTCGTTACCCCCTCCCACTCTTTTTTTCCTTACCTGGAGGGTAAACTAAATCTGAATTGTCTGGTTTTATTTAAGGTTTTGAGGAACTTTACTTTTGCAGTTTCCTGGAGAGCTGAGGAAATTCTTTACCGGCTGGATGTGGATTGGCCTAAGCACCCAGAGTATTTTACCGGAGCAACATTTTGTGCTGCAGTTGACTCCCTCAACGGATTGGTTTACATAGCTCAAGTAAGTAAAATTGGGATTAAAAAAAAATTATGAGCACAAAGAAAACAACAGCCTTCCAGTCTTGCTGTAGTAACTGACCATATGCATTTATATCATGCTAACTGTGCGATTTATTTTTGAGTTGGTTTCAAGTATTTTGGTTTCGAATGTGAAAGATATGTTAGGTTTTGAACATTAGTAAAATTCTCAGTTAATTTTTTTCTTCGCCAAGATACAGATGACCTTCCTTAAAACTAATCTTAAGAAGTTATTTTTTGTATACCTTCAGAGAGGGGATAACATCCCAAAGATATTAGTGTTCACAGAGGATGGATATTTTCTACGAGCCTGGAATTATACAGTTGACACACCTCATGGTATATTTGCAGCAAGTACACAATATGAACAATCCGTCTGGATCACGGATGTAGGAAGTGGTATGTATAGTATTATCTATTAAATTATCTTGCTGGAAATCGCATCTTTGCACATATCCTTGGTTGTATTGTTTAAAATCAGAGTTGCTGAATGTAATTGTAATTTCTTTAACGATTCATGAAATCATATGTTTTTAACTTTATCTTGTACTTCTGTGGAATTAAGAAATTTGACAAGGAGCCTGTTAGTATGATCTTTCCTTGAACTTGTCTAGGGACTTTTTAAATCATCAGTTGTTTTCTCAGATTAAGTAACTCTAAACCTCTTCACTGAAGCCAAATAAAGTGGCAGTCTCTAAAAGCAATGACCAGAGTCCTTGACTCTTCTTTTCCTTATCCAGTTATCTTCCATAAAAGATTGTGAAATCATAACTGCTTTGTTGCTCAGAGTGCAAAGATTGCAGAAACTGCGTGTTAATGTTTTTGAAATTCTGACCGAAGCATGTCTGAAATCTTCCTGCCATCAAATATTTCTTAATAGAAAAAAGCTGAAAAATGAAGTGAACACCACTGAATGTGCAGCTATGGAGAAAATTTTCAGAGAAACAATTCACCTGTGGCTGTAGCTTAAGACAAGGCAATATCTGAGCTATCTTGGCATTACCCCAGGAATTCAGGAAGAAATGGGATTATAAAGACAACATTTCTAGTATTCCTTGGCCCAGTTATGTTCTTGAATTGAAGGACATCCTGTTTCTACAGTTCTGGCTAATTCAGATACGTTTTTTATTTTTTATTTTTTGAGACGGAATCCTGCTTTTTTGCCAGGATGGAGTGCAGTGGCACGATCTTGGCTGACTGCATCGGCTCACTGCAACCTCCGTCTCTCAGATTCAAGTGATTCCCCTGCCTCAACCTCCTGAGTAGCTGGGACTACAGGCACACGCCACCACGCCCGACTAACTTTTTGTATTTTAGTAAGAGATAGGGTTTCACCATGGCCAGGATGGTCTTGATATCCTGTCCTCATGATCTGCCCACCTCCGTCTCCCAAAGTGCTAGAATTACAGGCGTGAGCTACCACGCCTGGCCTCAGATACCATTTTTTAGAGATCATGAGGTCTCAGTTTCTGTAAGTAGTTATATAAACTATCTATAATCATAAGCAGTTATGATTTCACAATCTTTTATGGAGGATAACTGGAAAAGGAAAAGAAGAGTCAAGGACTCCAGTCATTGCTTTTAGAGACTGCCACATTATCACAGCTGTTCTCAGAACCCATAACATTTCTGGGCCTCAGCTGATGACCCATTTATTTCATGCTGTGTTTTAGATGGTAGGATTTTGGTTAAACCAAAAAAATCTATAGATTATCACTGAGTGAATTGTAATACTGTAATGAGAGTTTACTATTTTCACTTTTTTCCTTAAGATCCACTGTTAAAGACCTTTTAGTTCATTTTATTTATGTAATTTTTAAAATAAGACTTCATTGATTTCCAGAAATAGAAAGAGCACAGACAATCCCTTCATTCTTTCCATTACAGCTAATTTTCTACCCAGAGATCTGAAGACAGTTTTATGTTCTTATTTCCCAAAGGAATAGATTTCCGGTAATGAAAAATATGGCTACAAATTAACCCTATTTTAAATTAAAAAATTGTTTGTTTATAGTCTTTTTTGCTAGTTTTTAGAAACTTTGAGGCTTGTGTGTTTTTTATTGCTATAAACTTTAGCTCAACTGTCCAAAAGTATCATAATAAATAAATCATTTAAGATAGAATTATAATGCAAGCCAATTCACTTTCTGGTAAACTCAGTGTATCTAGTTTGTCTTTTGAATACCTGTCAATTAATTTGGTATATGTACCTTCAAGTTGATTTCTTTTAACTGCTTTATGATATTCACTTATTAATATTCTGCTTTATTTTCTTGCTTGTAAGATATTTTAACTTGAAGAAATTTTAACATGAGAAAATAAGACACTCATGATTTAGAAAGATTATTTTCTTCTTAGCAAAGAAATGTTGAGGGATTGAATTCTGAATTCCTCCACAAGGTGAAAATGCAGTTTAAAAAAAATCTACCATAGAGAAAGTTTTTGTTGACTTACTGAAGTTTAAGATCTGTATATGAATGATTGAAATAACAGTTTCAAATATAAGTTGTTGCCTTTACATTTTCTTCTTGACTGACTTTTATAAGCAATGTTTATTCAAGTTCATAAGATTAAAAAAGAAAATGGTGCACCAATAATTTGTTAACATCCTCAGTTTTCTGTGTAATGAGTCAATTATATGGATGTTATTTAATTTAGAACCTACTTATTTTGGACTAATGGAGATTTTAATTCATTAGGCTGTAATTTACCAAGAAGTTATAGTGCTTGTCACTTATAATATATAATTTCCTAAGCCTATTACGGTTTAGTTCTATCAGATTTTTCAACTATTTATTACTGTTTAAATCTATCACATTTTTGCTCTTAGCTTACTTGAAAAATCTGAATGTTTGTATGGTGGTTTTATTTGTGAGATGTACATATCTATCTTTATAGGATTCTATGGTCATACTGTTAAAAAATATAGTTCCTTTGGTGATCTTGTTCAAGTCTTGGGTACCCCAGGCAAAAAAGGCACTGGTTTGAATCCCCTGCAGTTTGATAACCCGGCAGAACTATATGTAGAGGACACAGGAGATATTTACATTGTGGATGGAGATGGAGGATTGAATAACAGATTGATCAAACTGTCCCAAGGTACGTGACTTGTTTATGGTATTATAAAAATGTTATAAATTGCATTTAATTTGTTTGATACTTGGTGTAATGTTTTAAGTGTTGTGTATGAAGCGGTATGTAAAGAGCTAAGTGTATTACCATGAGAAAACTGAAAAACAGATAGGTGTGATTGCCCACAATAAATGATTCTGATAACAGGCCAACTTATTCTTCACCAAAGGCCAGGAGATTCCTCCAAAAGTAACTGGCAACAGTATGAGAATTGACAGTGGACTCAGGAGGTAGTTGTGTATCCTATTCAATTAAGAATGTAGAAATTAGAAACCTAGAATCCCAGAGTCAAGTGTCCTACAGGCTGATTAATTGGCAAACATTTTATTGAGTGTCTTCTCTGTGTCCTCTCTAGTATCAGGAGTTACAGATCTATTATATAGGAAACAATGAAATGTAGTCTATGGTATTGATTCTTAAAGCAAAATGGACTGAGGAGGAGAAACTAAACTGCCTGAAGAAATAGAACAAAATGTCATGAAGGAAGTAGTTATTGAACTAACCTGGTTTTGGTGGGAAGAGAAGGAAGAATGGATGGAACATTCATGGAGGGCTTATCATGCATGGTCCAGAGGCAGTTATTAGCAGGAAAGAAGGTAAAGATGTACTTTTTCAGCAGCAGAAAATATGATTTGGGATGTTTTTAAAAGCTTATTTGAGGATTTTTAAAGCCATGTTTTTGCCTAAAAGAGTTTTTGAGGTTTTCTTAGTAGGAAAGTGATGTTACAGTAGCAGTTTTTATAAGACGCTCTATCAGGATCTATTGGGCTCCGTCATTTGGAGGCTGTGTAGTCAATTTATCATTTAGTAACTGAATTTGGTTGGTAAAAGTTAAAAGGAAGATAGGGTAAGGATAAAGCAACAATCCAAAAAATTCAGTGAAAGAAATAACCACATCTGCAATAATCCAAAAAATTCAGTGAAGGACATAACCAAATGTAGGAGACAGATTGAATATGGGTGTATTAGTTTCCTGTGGTTGCAATAACAAATTGCCACAAACTGCATGGCTTTAAACAACAGAAATTTATTCTCACAGTTTTGGAATCCAGAAGTCAGAAATCTGGTAATGCCATGCTCACTTTAAAGGCCCTGCCTTGCCACTTCTAGTTTCTGGCAGCTCAGGCATTCCTTCGCTTGTGGCAACGTGACTTTGGTCTCCATATTTACATGGTGGCCCCTTCTCTGTGTGTGTTTGTACTTCAGTCTTTTCCTTCTTTGTCTCAACAAGGATTTAGGGCCCATCCTAAATCCAGGATGATCTCATGAGCTCCGTAAGTTAATTGTATCTGCAAAAACTATTTCCAAATAGCATCACATTCCCAGGTATTCAGGAGTTAGGACCTGGACATCTCTTTAAAGGACCACTGTTGAACCCACCATAGTGGGTAATGAAGGAGATAGATGGTAAAACCATAATGTGAATTTTTAAGGTCTGTGGAATACTAATATCAAATAACAGGTAAGTTGGGAAGGGGAACCAGTTCTAGGGAGAGGGTGGGATAAACTGTAAACAATGATTTTGAAGCAGTCACGAAAAGTTCAAGTGGAGATCATAATTAAAGAGGTAGATTAATTGCCTAAAGCAGAGAAGGAACTTGTGAAAAAATGAATTTTAAGACATGGGCATATGAACAGGAAGCCGAGAAAGCATAGTCAAGCGAACCAGTCATGTAATTAAATCGTTATTTGTAACCTGTAACCTGTTTCATAAAATATGCCAATACATGAGACATTCTATATGTGCTCTGACTATATCTTTTACCATTTATAGATTTCATGATCCTTTGGCTGCATGGAGAAAATGGGACAGGGCCTGCTAAGTTCAACATACCTCATAGTGTTACACTTGATTCAGCTGGTCGGGTAAAAATACAGTGTTACTGTGTCTGGGACTGTGTGTCTGAATATGTTTGTGCGTGTGTGTGTGTGTGTGTGTGTGTGTGTGTGTGTGTGTGTGTCTGGGCATGTATATATATAGATTGTGGCATACATGTGTGTTAGTGGGTATGTTTGGGCAATTACTCTGGGGCTGGGTGTGCAACATATTTCTTACAAATGTTTGAGTCCTACAGTGAGGGGTTCCCCAAATACTTAGAAATGAGCAAAATGGATTTCCTATGTCACTTGAAGTATGGAAGGAACAAATAATGGATCTGAAAATAAAGTTACCTGGAAGAAAAAGTTGCCCTCTTACTAGAAAAACTCCACTGAAAGTGTTTGAATATCTTTTCAGTTCTCAAGGGAAAAATATGTGCTGATCTAAAGTGGAGTGGGAGAAGTTAACCTTGGAAGTTTAAAAAAGAGTTACCCAGGCAAACTCTTGTTCTCACTAGCTCTACTCTGCTTAGGGAACAGAAAGCTTTAGCTAACAAATTTCAATCAATTTCTTTTCTGCCCCGCTCACTACTATCTCTTTTGCCTTTACTCATCTTCTGAGCATAGATCTCACTTTTTTGAGGTTACCTTTTTACAATGAAACACCCACAAAAAAATTTGTATATTAGTTTCTCCTCCTCTTTCGCTATAGCAGCCTGTACTTCCTATCATAGTAACTGTCATGCTATATTATAATCATTTGTCTGTCTCCCCTAATAGATTGTAGGCTGTTTGAAGCATTTACTGAATCTCTTTTGCTTTATATCTTAGTGCCTTGTACATAATAGTCATACTTACTTATTAAATGACTAAATGTCTTGACACACAATGGATACATTAGGCTACTTACCTTCATACCATTAGGCATTTAATCCATTTCTACTTCTGATTTAGTGCTCAGCAAACAAACTTCTAATTGTGATTTGGTTTTCTAATCATAATTGATTGACAAGAATGAGAATTTTTTTTTTTCTTTTTTTTTTGAGACAGAGTTTCTCTCTTGTTACCCAGGCTGGAGTGCAATGGCGCCATCTCAGCTCACCGCAACCTCCGCCTCCTGGGTTCAGGCAATTCTCCTGCCTCAGCCTCCTGAGTAGCTGGGATTACAGGCACGCGCCACCATGCCCAGCTAATTTTTTGCATTTTTAGTAGAGACGGGGTTTCACCATGTTGACCAGATGGTCTCGATCTCTTGATCTCCTGATCCACCCGCCTCGGCCTCCCAAAGTGCTGGGTACAGGCTTGAGCCCCCGCGTCTGGCTGAGAATGTTTTAATCATTAAATCTTCTGATCTGCCATAAGATGTTAACCAACCATGTGAACTTTGTATGTAAATTGGGAACCGGGAAGTTGGAATTATGCTTTTACACATTATCCTCCTGAGCATGGGTAACTCATTGTGCTAAGAAAAAAAAATCAAATTTCAGAGCATGCAAGACCTCGACCCAGGTAAATTAATCAGGGTGAGGAACACCCTTCTAAAAGGCCTTGGAAATCATTTGATGGGGGTACTTTGGCATTCCTGAGTAACAAAGACTGTCAGTTTTACACAGGTGTGTTTTATATCAATAGCAACTCATTTAATCATTAGCACAATCCTCTATGAAAGGTTAATCAATTCCAGAGTTAAAGACTTGTTGTTTTGTGTTAAACAGGATTTCCATAATCAAAATTCATTGTGTTGAGCGGGAAAGATGATGCTAACAATGTAAAGTATCATTCCATCCTAGGGTGTAAACCATATTTCCTCCTCGATCATTTGTCTGAGATACTAATCTAAAAATCTGTAAGAAAACCCATCCTTAGTAAAGAATCATAGATCAGGAAAAGACCTTGAGAAATTGCTTCATTTAGGCATCAACAGCCTTTCTAAAATGATCTAGTGAGTCTTCATTTGTTTCTGATTGGAGATGAATTCAGTGGCTATCAAAATTTACACACATTGATGAAGATGTAGTCAGGGTTAGCTGTGAAGACATAATCTCTCAATCCATAAATCCAAGAAATCCAAAGTACCATAGCAGGGAGGTAGACGTAAAGAGGACCGACCCACCCCCAGTCCATTCTTTCATACCTCTCTACAGTACTGACCACAAGTCATCAAAAACCATTTCCCTTTATGTACGCCTTAAGTTGCATGCATGTAGCCGTGAAATGTCATTTAGAATGCATCTCACTTATTGTCTTGTAACAATTTCCTTAATAACCCATTACAGCCCACAACAAACCTAAATTAAACCTATTGCCATTCTTTATGTGTTGCTAAAATATCTCGAGCTTCCTCTTTAATTGGTTCAGCACTCTGGACATATCTTGGTAATAGCAGATATGGGTTTAATGATACTGCAGTATGAATGAATACCTCACATTCTGCTGTCTTGAGCTCTTGAGAAGTAAGGCTGCTTTTCTTTGTCATGTTGCCTGGCCCAGGAGCTGACAAGCCAGTAGTACTCATTGAAAAATGAATGCTTCTTAGAGAAATGAATTAATATTGTTACTTTTCAGTATCTACTGATCCTCTGCATTATGATAGAGTACTTCAGCTTTTTAGTTATTCATACGTTTAGAACAGTAGCCAGTGTTATAAGCTTTGGGTTAAGACAGCTTTGGGTTGTGCCTCTCCCATTTGTAAGCTCACTTGAGAGAAGGCAGTCAACCTTTCTGAACTTTAGTTTTTCTTCATCTGAAAATGGGACTTATAATACCTTCTTTGGAATCTTCTTAAGTGAGATAATGTATGTGAAACTAATGAAAATAAACATTCTTTTCCCTTTTTTCTTCTCACACTATGGATATTTTTCAATTGACTTTTTGTGTGTGTTTCTCAGGTGTGGGTAGCTGACCGAGGAAATAAAAGAATCCAAGTGTTTGATAAAGACACTGGGGAGTGGTTAGGAGCATGGAATAATTGTTTCGCAGAAGAGGGACCTTCTGCAGTCAGGTAATTGTTTCTTTTTATTACAAAATGCTTGTTTTAGTTAGTGCACAGAACTCACTTTCTCTGAATAGCTAGCTGAAAGTTTAAAATATTTATTGTTAATTTTGAATTAGGGGAAAATAGAATTATACAGAGAAATTTGATATTTGATATTCTCAGATTTCAGATCAAGTGAAAACAAGAAATAACATAGGCTAGACCTCTCCTCTAGCCTTTACTTGGTAAATTTTTAAACACAGGACAAAATTCAAACCTAGCCTAACATCAATTCTTCATTAGTTTCATTTTGTATAAGACTATGATATTGATACTTTAAAAAAATTTAAGCTAATCTTTGGCTTTGCCAAAGATTATTGTTTATTCAAACAATAAAGAATGTTTATTTTCATTAGTTTCACATACATTATCTCACTTAAGAAGATTCCAAAGAAGGTATTATAAGTCCCATTTTCAGATGAAGAAAAACTAAAGTTCAGAAAGGTTGACTGCCTTCTCTCAAAGATTATCATGCACACCTAACTCCCTCATATACAGAATCATCCACACCTTACTGTCATGCACACCTAACTCCCTCATATACAGAATCATCCACACCTTACTGTCATGCACACCTAACTCCCTCATATACAGAATCATCCACACCTTACTGTCATGCACACCTAACTCCCTCATATACAGAATCATCCACACCTTACTGTCATGCACACCTAACTCCCTCATATACAGAATCATCCACACCTTACTGTCATGCACACCTAACTCCCTCATATACAGAATCATGCACACCTTACTGTCATGCACACCTTACTCCCTCATATACAGAATCATGCACACCTTACTGTCATGCACACCTAACTCCCTCATATACAGAATCATCCACACCTTACTGTCATGCACACCTAACTCCCTCATATACAGAATCATCCACACCTTACTGTCATGCACACCTAACTCCCTCATATACAGAATCATCCACACCTTACTGTCATGCACACCTTACTCCCTCATATACAGAATCATGCACACCTTACTGTCATGCACACCTAACTCCCTCATATACAGAATCATCCACACCTTACCGTCATGCACACCTTACTCCCTCATATACAGAATTAGATCAAATTAAAATTCTCCTTAAAAGAATCAGTCAGCAAGTAGTTGCCTACTATTGTTTGGCACAGTGGGGGATTAAAATGTTGAAAAAAAATACCCTTATGTTTATTTCACAGACATTTGACATGTCTTTCTCCTTAGGTTCACTCCTGACGGGAAGTACTTGATTGTGGCCCAGCTGAATCTTAGCAGGCTCTCGGTTGTAGCAGCACCCCCTGTGGGAAGCATTGGAGAGTGTTCTGTGATCAGCACAATCCAACTCGCAGATCAAGTTTTGCCACATCTCCTAGAAGTTGACAGAAAGACTGGAGCAGTCTATGTAGCAGAAATTGGAGCAAAACAAGTACAAAAATATGTCCCTTTGAATAGCTATGTTCCTCCATTTGGTTCATAATGTTTCTTTCCAGGAAATATTTCAAGTGGCAATTCAGATTCTCAAATTCACTAAGTGCTTTCAGCACATCATGAAAAATGATGTTCAAGCACAAGAATTGATTTTTACCTGATCTAGAAACAGAACGCTTTCTTTTTATGTCATTAAGAATCATAACGTTTTGTTGCCCTCTTGAGACTTAGTTTTACTTAAAGTGCATAAGGATATTTTAATGAAAGGAATGTAACTAAAAAATGGGGTTGGAAAGAGGGACTAAGGTTGTAACCTCATTATTTGCCCTGATAGACTAATTCTCCCTGGATAAAAAAAAAATGGGAATAAAAGTTAGCTTGCAGAATAATTTATTAAATTTCACGTGAAGAACTCCAGACCTCCTGATTGTGCAACTAACATAAAATGAACTGCCTGAGAGACTGTAAATAGGATAAACTATCGATTAATTTGAGCACCCACAGAGTGCTGTGTCTTGATGACTTAAAATTGAGAAGCAGAATTGCCTTTTGAGTAGCTTACAGTCCAGTGGGGAGACAAGCAGGCACACTGACAACACAGCAAAAGCAACCTTGGAGCATAGTGGGACTTTCGGAAGTAGGAGCACTTTTGACTGAGGCAATCACGGATACTTCATGGGAGAAGTGACTTTGAGGTCAGACTTGAAAACTCAGGAGGAGCTTACCAAGGGACAAGGAGGAGAAAATAATTTCCAAGTAAAGAAGGTATGAAAAGTTAGAAACATACTGTAAACTTTGGTAGGCTTTTTTTTTTTTAAAGCCCAACTTGGCCTTTGTCCATTACCTGTAAGATACTTAACATCAGTCAGCCTTTAAACGTAGGAATAAAATGGCTGGCATCTAAGCACTTTTCTAAAAGGTTTTTACAAATAACTAAGGAATGTAGCGATTCCTTCTCATTGTTTTCTTTTTGTTTCATTCTTTTTTTGGTTTACATGAACTCAGCTTATTCCTAACATTTGTCTACCTCCAAGAAATTTCAGGATTATTTAGCTAACATAGATATGTGCCAAATACTTTGAGCTGTTAAAATGGATAATTTCGGCCCGGCATGGTGGCTCACGCCTGTAATCCCAGCACTTCAGGAGGCCGAGGCAGGTGGATAATGAGGTCAAGAGATCGAAGCCATCCTGGCCAACATGGTGAAACCCCGTCTCTACTAGAAATACAAAAATTAGCTGGGTATGGGGTGGTATGCGTTTGTAGTCCCAGCTACTCAGGAGACTGAGGCAGGAGAATCTCTGGAACCCAGGAGGCAGAGGTTGCAGTGAGCCAAGATCATGTCACTGCACTCCAGACTGGCAACAGAGCAAGACTCTGTCTCAAAAAAAAAAAAAAAAAAAAAAAAAAAAAGATGGATAATTTCCTGCCTTCCTCCTTCTGTATTTTCTCCTCCCAACCCTCATTACAGGTTCTGGAGGAACTTTGCCATTTTATAATCTTTCAAATCGTTCTTCCCCCTCTTCCTCACATCAGCTTCCTGCTTTCTCCAGTGTTATACTGTAAATTATGTAGCATATGACAAATCTTGAGCTGACTTTGCTCATTACCTGTGCTGGAGTATTTTCCAGACCTAAAGGGACTCACACTTGTTTTGACACTTGGATCATATCTCTTCCATGTGGTTAGGAAGGTAAATCTACCAACAAGAAGCCCTGTCCTCTATTCCAAGGCCATTGATAAACGTGTTTGTGCCACTGATTGGACTATATGACCTTGAACAAGTCACCTTCATTTTCTCTAGTGAAATGGGAATTTCATTGTCTCCTCTTTCATGAATGCTGTGAGAATCAGATGTGCACAGGTATAGATTTGCCCTTTGAAATCTATACCTCTGGATTCATTGGAGGCATTTTATTAACAAAGGCCCTTCTAAATGTGCTATTTATCTGATAATATCTACCAGATTTGCCTTAATTTTGTGTTTATAGCATTTATTAAAATGTAGCCTCAGAATCTTTATGCAAATTAGCTAATATGGTCAATTGATTTGGATAAAAGAAATTAATTTCAGGGTTTGTTTTTAAGCCAGGATAAGAAGTGCAGATGCCTCTTTGAAGCAGTTTAGGCTAGGTAAACTAATTTTGTCATTTCAAAATGTTTTGTTTTACTTTGTTTTATATCGGAGTCATATAAAACTTGCTGAAAATATTTCTGAATATCTTTGTAAGACCCATAAGATTGGATCTTTAAGTAGAATATTTATTGATCAGAGAAAACTTGGATGAAATCTGATGGCAAACAAAGATTTACCACAAATTATTAAACACTTTGTTCTTAGGTCACTTAAGAGATTGAAAGACTGCTTCAAGCAATGTAGTATAATGCTGAGGCAGTAAAGTCCAACTTTGGTTTGGCCTTCGCTGCTTTAAGCACTTTTGGATTTCAAAACTGAACAGACTCGGTAGCCAACATTAAAACTGGAAACTCAAATTTTTGCTTTTTAAGCCCACCAAAATAAATGAGAATTTTAAAAAGTCCTAAATTTATTACTTTAATTTGTTGTAGTCTCTGCTATATATTTTCAGCAACAATAAAAAAATCAAAATACTCAGCTTTATTGAGTAAGTAAAAATTTGTGAGACAGCAAACATATAAAGGCACTCAGGCAAGTGTGCTGTGCTCTAATAGACCCCTAACCGGTTGGGAAAACACGCTGCTTAAACCTCGTCCTTCAGTAGGTTTAGGAGGTACCATTTTTGGCACTTGCGTTACATTACATTCTTGATACACAAGAGGTCAGTAGCGTTCTGCTTATGATAAGCATTCTTGAAATCAAACAAGAGCTAATCTTCATACTTTTATTTTTAAATTGAAGCTACAGCGTTCACTATACTTTTGTTTTTCGTTTTTGGGCAACTTGCTTATATCTTGAGGAAATTGGTTTATGGGTGAAACATTTTCCAAGCCTTGTTGGAAATTTTTTACTGGTTCATTGGACTTGTCCACAATTAAAAAGAAAAGTTTAAACTTTTTCGATAATTCAAACTAACAGCCAGAAGTGAATTAATTTATTTTAAACAAAGGTGAAACTAATCTGAATGTGTGAGTTTAGTTTAATAGAGAATGAATTTGTATTAGTGGGGAATTATTCTTTTTTATCCCTTGTTGATGTGTATTGTTGTTTAAAAAAAACAATCCAATTTCACCTTGTGGTTGCTATTTTACAAATAAAAAAAATGAGGTTTTTTTTTTTTATAACAAAGACTCTAAGTAATTTCTTCATCAGATGCTTAATGGAATCCATGAGTTTATAAGTTAATCCTCTAAACACTAAATGACATGTAGATGCTCCTTTTATGTATAAGAATTGAATAGAATTTGAGCAATGAAAAATAATACTACTTAAAACTTATTTTTTTATTGTAAGCAATGAAGTAATATGATTTAATTCTGCTTCTATGTAATTCATGAATTAAAAAACTCTCATTGTAACACATGAAAGAAGCATGTCCTACATAAGTTATCCTTTAAATAGATTAATTTGCGTGAGTCACAACAAATTGACATTATAAACTGGCTTCTCAGTTTTCACCTGCTTTTACCAAAGGAAGAATATTTTAATATCATGGTCCAGATTCTCAGTCTTGTTTCTAACTAGAATTGGTTACTATAATATGTGTTAGAAAAAAAATTTTTTTTTTACTATAGGACATTTATATACAAATTGTCACAATTACCAAAGTTAAATGTTTTTATAGCTTTTTTCTTCACAGTGTGTATAAAGAAGTATTTAAATATTTTGATGCTTCCAGTATTGAACTGAAATACTAATTTTTATTTAAACGGATTAAGGAACTAACTGTATTTGTTTTTAATCAACATTAATTTAGGTAAATGTATTCAGTTTTTTGTGGCATGTATGGGGGTGACGTGTATGTAGTCTGTGTGCATATGTATAAATATGAATGTGCATCTAAAGGGCATTGTGCCTAACTAGGTCGAAGAACTGAATCAAAGCAGTTGAAATTTTACATGGCTAACTGTAAGTCTTCACGGGAGGAAACCTGGTTTGGCAACAAATTATTTGAAAAAGTTTTAGAAAGTTTGTTGTCCAAAGGTATTAGAAACCTTGTTAAGAAAAATGTTGCAATCTTAGATAACATTGAAGTGTAGACTTAATGGCAATTTAATTGACAAGATAGTCCATATACCTAATAAGCAGCTCCCTGGTGTTTTGGATACTACATTTTAAGAGGGAATCCTATAAACTGACTGTCTAGCCCAAAAGCAGTGTGATGGTTAATAGTGTCTACTTGATTGGATTGAAGGATGCAAAGTATTGTTCCTGTGTTTGTCTGCGAAGGTGTTGCCAAAGAAGATTTACATTTGAATCAATGGACTGTGAGAGGTGGACCCACCCTCAATCTGGGTGGGTGCCATCTAATCAGTTGCCAGTGTGGCTAGGATAAAAGCAGGCAGAATGAACGTGGAAGGATTAGACTGGCTGAGTCTTCTGGACTCTATCTTTCTCCCATGCTGAATGCTTCCTGTCCTTGAATATTGGACTTCAAGTTCAGACTTACACCAGTGGTTGGCCAGGGGCTCTCAGACCTCCTGCCACAGACTGAAGGCTGCACTGTCAGCTTCCCTATTTTTGAGGTTTTGGGACTCACACTGGCTTCATTGCTCCTCAGCTTGCAGATGGCCTATTGTGAGACTACTTTGTGATCGTGAGAGTGAGTACTCTTTAATAAACTCCCTTTCATATATATATCTATCCTATTAGTCCTTTCTCTCTAGACAACCCTAATACAAGCAGGTAACCAAAATAGCAGTGTTTGGAAATAATTCTGAAGTCTCAGAGGGTGATCCTATAGTACAGTGAATAGAATTCCGTACTTTCCTCCAGAACTAAGGCAGTGAGTACAAATAGTAGAGTGGCCCATTGGGTCAGCCCAATAAAAGAACCCTCCTATAGCAGTGGAATGGGCTATAGTAGTGGATGTGGTAAAGCTTGGTGTTTTACAGCTTGGAATCCAGAGTTAGGTTGACCTATGTTCTAATCCACACCCTGCCACTAAATTGTATTGTTTTGAGCTACTATGCCTCATTTTTTTCTCATTTGTGAAGTGGGAATATTGATTTTTTCTTTTGGGATTATTGTGAATACAAACAACATCATGCATGTAGAGCATTAAGCCCAGTCTCTGACACTCACTAAGCACTCAACAAACCTTAAGAGATTCACTTGTGGTATTTCAGCCAGACAATGGCAGTCATAGCACCACCTTTGGGAAGGGTTTGGGAGAATGGTGAGGCCACATGACCTTCCCTATTCTATAATTCTGTGTTTAGTCACAGTATTGGAAACTAAAGTAAGGCTATAATACACTAAAGCATCTATCATTTAGAAATGCCATTTTAAAAAGCATGGCTATTTTTTGTTGGCATTAATGCTATTTATCCAATAGATAATTTATGAGCAAGGTAAAGACTCCCACCTTTTTTTTAAGAGTAATATTCACTATTTAATACTTTCATGTACCCAGCAGTGCAGGAACCACAGAAAGTAATCTTTCCCAAACCTGGTTTGGCAACAAATTATTGGAAAAAGTTTTAGAAAGTTTGTTATTACAAAAGTATTACAAACCTTGTTAAGAAAAATGTTGCAATCTTAGATAACATTGAAGTGTAGATTTAAAGGCAATTTAATTGACAAGATAGTCAATTAAATTGTGAATCTGGGTAAGTTCTGTGGCTAAATAACCATCCCCCCCAAAAAGCAATACATCTGGAGAAAAAAGTATACAAAACCAAATCTACTCATTTTAAACCATGGGGAAAAAAACATATTTCCACGTATTTCTTTAAAATCTTTTACTATATATAAAAAAATTTAATATGATTTTATAGTTTTATAGGATATATGACTGCCCAGGGAATGCTCCAGTGTCAGACACAATTTGAAACTCTTCCATGAGTTCTGCTAGAACTGAGATGTACAGGAGATTATAGAGGCAATCTTTAACTAACATCGTTAAGATATGGACAACCCTAGGGCTGTGAGTATTCAGTGAAGGTAAATACGAGACAATTATATTCCCCATATTAGCTTGGTTCTCATCAGACACGTAACACTAAGCTTGTTTTAACACTGTTTTTAAAAAGATCCAGTGTTAATAAACTTCCTCAAGGTAGAAAAAAAATAGTAATTTTGGTCTATTAAAGATGATATATATTGATAAAACACAGTCTTGTTCCTGAATAAGCAATAAACTATTACTCTAATGTATGAACACTAATGAAATAATCACCTAGCTATTACAATTGTGTACATATTGAAATTTTCAGTTCAACGATTTTCTCTTGATATAAGGGAAAATAAAATGATTCGCTTCAAATCTATTTTTAGTAATGTAAAATATGTGAGCTTTATTACATATTAAAGAAAATAAAAATATGACCCCAAATGTATTTGCTTGCCAAAATTACAATAAAATATTTTAAACATATGTAAAATTACAAATAACTGATTTTTTTTCAATAAAGTTACCTGATATACTATTTAAAGTCAGGATCAAACAAAAATACGTTAATGATTTTCAGCTCATTTTAAAGTCACTTTATTGAAAGATATATCATGAAATCTATAGTTGTACATCTAGGAAATTTACCAATGGAGCTCTCTTCTACCAGTGTGTATATTTTAATTTGTCTCATATGTTTGTCTCCTCCATTTTGATGATCGGCTAGAACAGCAATCTGTATCATGAGTGTGTGAGTTGGCTTCTTATGATTATCAGTTAAGGAAACATGAAACCAGCCACTTGGTTCCACTGATTCAAGTTGCTGCTTCCCTTTTGCCTTCTGCCATGATACAAAGTTTCCTGAGGCTTCCCCAGCCATGCTTCCTGTACAGCCTGTGGAACCGATTTCTGGAAGGTTGTGAGAATTATTTCCTACTCTGACTGAGATCTTGCTTGGAGTATAGCTTTCATTAGATTTGTAGTCTGCATAAATACATAATGTCTTCACTGTTGTTTTTCTTCTGAATTGGATGTTCACTAAATGAAGGGAACCATCTCATTGCTAATAAGTTTCTGGATTGTCATCTCATAACTGATCCACTCCAAATCCTGGTTTGCAAGAGGAGAGTGACCAAACAGCTTGTGACCCAATTTCCTGTACTGCTCCAGTAGGATCAGCACCAGGAGGTGTCTTGTTTGGTGTGGTCCTTTTTAAATATTAGTTTCCAGCCTGGCTGCTTGCCAAAACTCAGGTTCTCAGGACCCCCAGCAGCTCTGTGCCACTCCCACGCGGCTTCCTAGACTCCCACCTTCTATAATTTACATTCTCATTGGAAAAATGGGATTTCAGTTATCATTTATGGCATACATTAACACTTAGTTGGTTAAACAAATACTCATTCTCAGTGTTCTCCTTGCCCTTCCACTCCTGTAACAACTGTAAGAGCTGGTGCTCGCTTCCTCGGCTGCTAGCATCTATAGGTAGCTCTGTGACGTGGCTCTGACCAATGCAGCGTACTTGGAAGTCTACTGGTAGACTTCTAGAAAAGCATTTGCTTTTTTGATTAAAAAAAATAATAACAGCATCACTCCTTTATTCCCTTCTTCCCTGCCTCGAACTTGGAAGTGATGCCTGAAGTTGCAGTAGCCACCTCAGAACTATGAAGCCACAAACTAGCAATCCTAAGGCAGAAAGATTTTAGCCTGGGTTTTTAGCATGTTGGGGAACCACTGCATCGTCCTTGTATTTCCTCTCTCCAGACTTCTTTTTATGTGAGAGAATTAAATGTGACTTAAGCCATTGTTAGTTGAATGTTTTCTTACAGATGAAAACACTGTAAGAAATACAATATTGAGTTAAACTGCATTAATTTGAGAAGGATGGATATTTTTATTGTTTTAAGATTCTGTATCCAGGAATATGTCATTCTACTGTCTTATGTCCTTTAAGATTTTACAGATTTAAAAAAAAATTTAGATCCTGTGCCTTTCTCTCATGACAAATTTAGATTTTGTGTCAAATTTATTCTATGAATTTATTACTGATACTAGTGTAGGATTTCCCCCCCCCATTTCCATTTAGTTATTGGAGATACAGAGGAAAGGAATCCATTTGTTTTAAATATATTATATATTAACCTTACTCATTTTAATTAGCTATTATAGACATTTGGATTTTATGGGTAGAACACTGAAAAATATATATACCTTTTAATATTTGTATTGTTTTGATTTTCAAAATGTTATTACATTAGCTACACTATTTAAAACAATTTTGAATGATAGGGGGATATCCTTGCCTTATTTCTGATTTTAATGGAAATGTTAGCACTACACCAATTATTAATGATATGACATTTGCTATTAAGTTTTGGTAATTTTCAAAATCAAGTTTTTTATCTCAGAGTTTTATGGAGAATACTTAATTTTATTAAATGCTTTTGACATTGATGTAGACAATATGTTGATGTAATAAATATTAAAGATTATTTTCTTACTATTTGTACCATTTTCTAATTATGTTTCTCCCATCTCCAAAAGGAAATTGACTTTTGTTATAATAAAATAATTAGAATACATTAAAATAGAAAACATAATGTCAGACAAACATTTTATAGGAAAGTATGTTTATTGGAAACCTGGATTAATAATAGTTACAACAATAAAACATTAAGTTAATTCTGAGTTTTCTGTAGCTATGGCAAAGAATCAAATAGAAGTATTTCTCATCTAATGAAATCTCATTCATTCTTTGGAAAAAACAAAAGCTCTTATTTATTTATTTATTTATTTTTGGTTCAACTTGAAAAGTTTTATGATGTTTCCATTGTCTTCCTCAAATTACAGATATCAGAAGAAACTTTGGTTATCAACAATAGCAATAAAAGTGATTTTTAATGGACTGTATTATTAAGTAGATTAGTGCAGTTATGTACCAAAATCATGCCTTTTACTTGTTTATATATGTTTTCAACTTTTAGGTTCGGGAGTGGGGCTACATTTCCAGATTTGTTAAAAGGTGTATTGCATGATGCTGATGTTTGGCGTATAATTGAATCTGTCATCCAGAAAGTAAGGATAATATATAATAGGTACTTTTTAAGCCCTCTCCTTCTCCCAGTCTCCTCCCTCTTACATTCCCCAGTATCTGTTGTTCCCATCTTGATGTCCATGTATACCCAGTGCTCACCTCCCACTCATAAGTGAGAACATGTGGTATTTGCTTTTCTCCTTCCGTATTATCTCGTTTAGGATAGTGGCCTTCAGCTGCATCCATACTACTGCAAAGGGCATGATTTCACTCTTTTTTATGGATGCATAGTATTCCTTGGTGTATATGTACCACATTTTCTTTATCCAGTCCAACATTGATGGGCATCTAGGTTGATTCCATGTCTTTGCTAATGTGAATAGTGCTGTAGTGAACATGGGTGCATGTGCCTTTTTGGTAGAATGATTTATTTTTCTTAGGTTATATACCCAGTAATAGGATTGCTGGGTCGAATGGTAATTCAGCTCTTAGTTCTATAAGGAGTCTTCCAACTGCTCTCCACAGTGGATGCACTCATATACATTCCCACCAACAATGTATTAGTGTTTCACTTTCTCTCCAACCTCACCAGCATCTGTTATTTTTGATGGTTTAACAGAAGCTATTCTGACTAGTGTGAGATGGTATCTCATTGTGGTTTTGATTTGCATTGATCTAATTACTAGTGATGATGAGCATTTTCCCATTCATTGGTCATTTGTATGTCTTCTTTTGAGAAGTGTCTGTTCATATACTTTGCCCACTTTTTAAATGGGATATTTGTTTTTTGATTATTGATTTAAATTCCTTATAGATTGTGGACATTAGGCTCTTTGCAGATGCATAGTTGATGAGTGTTTTCTCCCATTCTTTAGGTTGTCTGTTTACTCTGTTGACAGTTTATTTTGCTTTGCAACAGCTCTTTAGTTTAATTAGGTCCTACTTGTCAATTTTTGTTTTTGTTGCAATTGTTGATGAAGACAACCATAAATTTTTTGTCAAGGCCAGTATTGAGAAGCATATTTCCTAGGTTTTCCTCAAAAAAAAAAATGTTATGGTTTGAGGTCTTTAATTTAAATATTTAATCCATCTTGAGTTAATTTTATATATGGTGATAGATAGGGGTCTACTTTCATTCTTCTCTATATGGATAGCCACTTATACCAGCATGATTTACTGAGTAGAGAGTCCTTTCCTCATTGCTTATTTTGTTGACTTTGTCAAAAATCATATGGTTATAGATGTGCAGCTTTATTTCTGGGTTTTCTACTCTGTTTCATTGGTCTAAGTGTCTGTTTTTATAACGGTACCATGCTGTTTTGTTTATTGTAGCCTTATAATATTGTATGAAGTCAGGTAATGTGATGCCCCCCACTTTGTACTTTTTGCTTAGGATTGTGTTGGCTATTCTGGCTCTATTTTGGTTCCATGTGAATTTTAGAGTAGTTTTTTTCCAATTCTGTGAGAAACGATCTTGGGATATTGATAGGAATGGTGTTGACTCTATACATTGCTTTGGGCAATATGGCCATCTTAATGATACTGATTCTTGGAGTTCTTGAGTATGGAATGTTTTTCCATTTGTTTGTGTCATCACTGATTTATTTCAATAGCATTTGTTGTTCTTGCGTGGTCTCTCACCTTGGTTAGATGTATTCCTAGATATTGTATTCTTTTTGTGGCTATTGTAAATAGGATTGTTTTCTTGATTTGGCTCTTAGCTTGAACGTTATTGGTTTATAGAAATGCTACACATAATATCATGAAACTTCACTGAAATTGTTTATCAGTTCTAAGAAGCTTTGGTGGAAGCTTTGGCATTTTTCTGAGTATAGAATCATATCATCAGGAAAGAGAGATAGTTTGGCTTCTTTTTTTTTCCCCTATGTGTATGACTTGTATTTCTTTCTCTTGCCTGATTTCTCTGGCTGGAACTTCCAGTACTGTGTTGAATAGGAGTGGTGAGAGTGGACATTCTTGTCTTATTCCAATTCTTCAGCAAAATTCTTCCAGCGTTTGCTCTTAAATATGATGTTGGCCATGAGTTTGTCGTAGATGGCTCTTATTATTTTGAGGTATGTTCCTTCAGTGCCTAGTTTGTTGAAGGCTTTTATTGTGAAGGGATGTTGGATATTATTGAAGTTTTTTCTGCGTCTCTGGAGATGATCATATAGTTTTTGTTTTTCATCGTGTTTATGTGGTGAATTACATTTATTGACTTGTGTATGTTGAACTGTCCTTGCATCCCATGAATAAAGTCTGCTTGATCATGGTGAGTTAACTTTTTGATATGCTGCTGGTTTCAGTTTGTTAGTATTTTGTTGAGAATTGTTGCATCTGTGGTCGTCAGGGATATTGGCCTGTAGTTTTCTTTTCTCATTGTGTCTTTGCCAGATTTTTGGCATCAAGATGATGCTGGTCTTGTAAAATGAATTAGTGGGGGAGGAGTCCTTCCTCCTTGATTTTTGGGAATAGTTTCAGGAGGATAGGTACCAGCTCATTTTTGTATGTCTGATATTATTCAACTATGAATCCATCTGGTCCAGGACTTTTTTTGGTTGGTAGGATTTTTATTAGTAATTCAATTTTAGAACTCATTATTGGTCTGCTTAAGATTTTAATTTATTCCTGGTTCAGTCCTGGGAAGTTGTTTGTAGTAGTAAAGATGGGGTTTCAGCATGTTTGCCAGGCTGGTCTTGAACTGGTTGGTCTCGAACTCCTGACCTCATAATCTGCCTGCCTCAGCCTCTCAAAATGCTGGGATTATAGGCGTGAGCCACCATGCATGGCCCTATTCTGTTCTTTTTCTGACTTCTTAAGTACATGCTTAGCTCACTATTTTTTAAAATTCTTTTTCTTTCGTTATTTTATGAATTTTTCTCTAGTACTACTTTAGTTAGGCCATCCAGGTTTTGAGTGTAGTATCTTAATTGTAATGCAGCTCCAAATATATTCTTATTTCCATAATAATTCATCTTTGGAAGTCTGTTACTAAATTTACAAATTATAATGAATTATACTTATCTTTGCATTACTGATTTCTAACTTAATTGCAGAGTGGACAGAGAAGGTAGTATGTTTGATACAGATCATTTGGTATGTTGAAACTTGCCTTGTAACTAACTGTATGGTCAATTTTGAAATGCTTCATTTATGCATGAAAAGAATGAGTCTTCTCTAATTGTTGTCACTAGATAAAACTACCTAATTATTTGATTTTCTATACTCTTAAAAAATTGTGCTGCTTAATGGGTGTGGGGTTTTCTTTTGGGGTGATGAAAATATTTTGAAACTAAAAAAAGTGGTAGTTGCACAACATTTGTAAATATACTAAATGCCATTCTAGTCACTCTGGAATGGTTAGTTTTTTATTATGTCAGTTTTGCCTCAACAAAAATAAATAAGTAAAAAAAAAATTGTGCTGCCCATGAGTTATTAATTATTGGGAGAAATGTGAATTTGTTGATTTTCTTTGGAATGTTATCAATTTCTGTTTTATATATTTTGAGGCTATGAAACCATGTACATAGAAGTTTAGGATTGTTATTTTTATGGTTAGTGAATTAAGTTTAGGATTCTTATTTTTAAGGTTAGTGAATTATTTTTCTGGCAACATGGTAAAGTTTTTATTCTTAATAATGATTTTTGCTTTAAAGTTTCTGGTTTCTGAAAGAAGACTTACTCTACCAGCTTTTTTTTTTTTTTTTTTTTGAAAAGCATTCATTGGTGCATTTTATTCTACCTTTGTATTTTTCAGCCTGGGTTCTTGTATGTTCGCTGTTTCTTAATCTCTTTTTCTCTCTCTCTCTCTTTCTCTCTCTCTCTCTCTCTCTCTCTCTCTCTCTCTCTCTCTCTCTCTCTCTCTCTCTGATTTACCAACATACTTGTATTAGTCCATTCTTATGCTGCTAATTAAGACATACTCAAGACTGGTTAATTTATAAAGGAAAGAGTTTTAATTTACTCACAATTCAACATGGCTGGGGAGGCCTCAGGAAACTTACAATCATGGCAGAAGGGGAAGCAAACACGTCCTTCACATGGTGGGAGCAAGGAGAACTGCCTAACAAAAGAGGGAAAAAACGTTTATAAACCATCAGCTCTTGGAAGAACTCACTCACTATCATGAGAACAGCAGCATTCGGGTAACGCCCCCATGATTCAATTACCTCCCACCTGTTCACTCCCATGACAAGTGGGGATTATAGGAACTGCAATGCAAGATTAGATTTGGGTGGGGACACAGCCAAACCATATCAATACTTTATTATCATTCTGTTATACATTTTGTATGACTGTTTTGTAGAATATACAGTCTAGGTACCCTGTCAGAATATCACGTCTTATATATAGCTTATTTTAAAGCTTACTGCATCACCAAAAAGCCATGGTTTATTTACATAAACAGTATAAAATTAGGGTAAGACACACATACATTGAAGTGTGGACATCAATGCTTCTCTACAGTTAATATGAAAACATCAAAGGCCACGCAAGGAATTCCCATTTTCCTTTGTTCCAAGATCATATTTCTTTTCATATTTCTTTTCATTACTGGTGTCTCTTGTGTGGTTGAATCAGATCATCTTCTGTGTCTTCTTAGAAGTTAACTTTAAAGTCTTCAAAAGGAAATTGAGTTTCCTCTGTGAACATGATGGGTTTCCTTTGTAATTGAGGATTAACAAAGTGAAGGCATTACTGGTATTCTGACTTCATTTTCTGTCTTAAAGCCTTTGTCAGATTTGGTGTCCATACGTTATTCTCACCTGGCAACTTGTATCTTTGCTTTTAAGGAAGTGCCGCAGGGGCTGGGCGCAGTGGCTCATGCTTGTAATCCTAGCACTTTGGGAGGCTAAGGTGGGTGAATCACCTGAGGTCAGGAGTTTGAGACCAACCTGGCCAATATGGTGAAACCCCATCTCTACTAAAAATACAAAAGATTAGCTGGGCGTGATGGCACACACCTGTAGTCCCAGCTACTCAGGAGGCTGAGGCAGGAGAATCATTTGAACCAGGAAGGCAGAGGTTGCAGTGAGCTGGGATGCACCATTGCACTCCAGTCTGGACAACAAGAGTGAAAAACAAAACAAAATAAATAAATAAAATAAAGAAGTTTGAGAAATGGTGAATAAAATTGATTATTCTCAAAAAAACAAAACAAAAAAAAGTGCAGCAGGTGACAGGACTTTTCAGCTGTGACCTACTAGGCCATTGTGTTGTCATAAACAAGTCCATTCATCCTTGTGAGCCTCAGTTTTCTCATCCAAAGGGAGGAGCTGGAACAGGTAACCTCCAAAGTTCTGTGCAGCTCCAAATGGTATGTTCTATGATGATTTTTCCACATTTAAAAACATCCAGTCCTTGCATCTGGATCCATTATGTTAAATACCATTGCACAAAATTGTGAAGAGCTTATTTATATTTGTAATGAGAAGTCAGGTTGTTCCCAAATTCCATCCCTAACACTCATTTTTCACCCATAAATTGCAAGGAAAGTGGTAGCACTTTCTAGAATAATCAATTTTATTCACCATTTCTCAAACTTCTTTATTTTATTTTATTTTAGATTCAGGACCTTGCTCTGTTGTCCAGACTAGAGTGCAATGGCATCATCATAGCTGACTTCAGCCCTAAACTCCAGGGCCCAAGGGTTCAAGCAATCCTCCTACCTCAACAGGCACATGCCACTGCACCAGGGTAATTAAAAATACACTTTTTTTTTTTTCATGGATGATGTCTTGCTTTGTCCCTGGCTTTCAGCAACCCTTTCACTTCAGCCTCCCAAAGTGCTGGGATTATAGGCATGATCTACTACACCCACCCTCAAACGTCTTTTTAGAATGTAGGAAAAAGTCTTAGGGACGTGGAAGAACATAAAACCCGGAGTAACTGATTTACAGTGATTGTAGGTATCGATTGTCGGATTTGATTCATTCACATCAAATATTCCCACACTCTCACTTTTCCAGTCTCTTCATTCTGAGGCTTGTTGAATGCCTTATTACTTTTACAGTTTCATTAAAGTCACAATGCTCAGCCCACCGTTTTGTTGAAAGAGGTAGGAGGTGCCTCCAGGAAATTTCAAGCCACCTGGGACATTGAAGCCACCTGCTTCTCTGAAGCTTCTTTTTGGGGTTTTACATTCTCTTGAGCAGTGACTTGTCACTTCCCACCTTCAGTAGGTGGGAAGGAGTGAATGGGCACGGTGCCCACACATCCTCTTACACAGTCTATAATAGTTAAAGAAGAAAAAGAGGCCCTGCCAACTCATTATGGTTGAATTTAATAAATTTTCTAGCCATGATTAAATGACCTTTTTTTTTTTCTGACTTTATTCTTTCTCTTGATTCCCTTTATAGCCACAGTGAGGTCACTAGCACCTGTTTTTTTTGAACAGTTAATTTTTTTGACATAATTGTACTCAAGTGCAAAAACTATAGAGTTCCCATACTTCCTTCCATTATATTAATATCTTCCATAACTTATACAGCGCTGCATTAACATCCTCTCTAGCCACAATACCTTGATCAAAACAAAGAAGTGCATCTTGTTATAACACTCTTAACTTTTTAAAGTTAATAAACTACGATCACTTAGATTTCACCTAATGTCGTTTTTTTCTGTTCTGTGACCCAGTCTGAGATCTCACATTAGGTTCAGCTATCACAACTCGTTAGTCTCCTCTAATTTGGAACAGGTCCTCATTCTCTCCTTGTCTTTCATAACCTTGACACTTGCCAAGAGTACTGCTCAGTTATCAGAAAACAACAAACACCTCAATTTGGGTTGGTTTATTGTTTTCTCATGATTATGCTGAAGTTTCACACCAATGGGAAGGATACCAGAAAAGTGATGGGTCATTCTTAGTGCATCCTATCAAGGGTGCGTGTCAATGTGTATATATTACTTACAGTGTTAGTGACGATACGTTGGCTTAGATAATGTCGGCCAAGGTGCTCTACTCTAACGTTAACTATTCTTCCATTTGTAATTACTACATATTTCAAGGCAGATACATTGAGACTACACAAATGCCCTATTTGGACTTAAACTTTTACGTCCAGCTACCCAAGGCCTAGTCTTCTATGAACATAAAACTGATGTTCTTAGGTTACCTAAACTATCAAGCACCCTCCCCCTTTACCTAAAAGAAATGTCTTTCACAAGGTCAGCTTAGAGGGTTGCCAGCAAGGTTTCAGTTTCCTTTCGGTTTCACATTCATATGAATTACTTCTTACTGTCTTATAAACTCAGTTAAAACGCTGAATGGAGTGCTTGTTATATTTTATCCAGCATTTCTCTGTGTTTTGTAATGGGGATTATCTTTTCAGATTAACTCTAACAGCGCTAACAACGCGCTGAAAATGATTATTGCTTTACCCATCTGCGTACATTGACACCAACATACATTTATTTTCTCAAGGCCATCATTGTGATATTTATGTTTTCTAAACTTTTCTTGATTTGTGAACTTTTTCATGTGAAAAGACAATTGTGTAAAAATGAAATTCTTGTTGCACCTTAAGTCAATCACTGTCATTTTTTTTAAAGAATAAAATTAAGACAATCACAGAAAATCCTGGGCATATGTTGTTTGCATCTACAGCACATGAATCACAGCTCAGCTTCTCCATTTCTGTTCAGGGCACATATTTCCTGCAACACAGCTACATCTATGGACATTGAGTTCTACTCTTTTATTTGATGAAGAAGATGATGATGAAGAAGACAATATTAGGAAATAACTACTCCAAATGATGAATAGAGAACAGAGGTACAGGTATACTTAACAAAACAGTTCTTGTGAACATTTCTTTAATAATGGTTCTATCATCCCTTATTGCTATTTTATTACATTGCCCATATTTGACTTATACACTGGGACCCTGTCAGCATGCTTCTTCCATAGGGCTATTTTTTTTGACCGGTACCATCTGTCATTATAGCTCATCTTCCATACTGAATAGCTTTGCATATGATGATTACTGGTTTCCCTGTCACATGGACCTCGCAGTTCTCCATGAAAGAGTAGGATCTCACCATGGCCGTACCCTGATACTTGACTCATCTGAATTTCCTTCTGAGATTAAAGCTTGAAATGGAGTTGATCAAGTATTCTGTTTAGGCTAGGGTGGGAGTCGGGGCTATGCGTGTGTGTGTGTGTGTGTGTGTGTGTGTGTGTGTGTGTGCACTCGCACATGTGCACATTTGGAGAGGGCAGGCTAATTCCCATTGCTCAATAAAGCAAGGAACAGATGGCGCTGTCAGTTCTAGGCACAGCACAATCACACACCATATGAGCATTCCCAAACAGTGCTGCATATGCAAACGCAAGCTGCCAACAATCCCTGTGATATTTAAATCCCCAGTGCTCCAAGAGAGCATATTGCACTGCATTCCTTTGAACAATAAAAATTGCTTGACTTTCTGCCTCCTCTCCAAATTCCTTCCCACTCCCTGCTCCCCAGCAAGTTAGAGATGAGCTTCAAAGTTTAATTTTCTGAAATCAAGACGTTCTTTAGTCATTTGTTATCTAAAGCCAAAGGATACTAACACATTGTGGTACTGGAAATAAATGAGTGGGACTCTTCACAATAAATGTGAAAATTATTTATTCTGTGAACAAGTATATGAAAATCTTTCTATGGGTAAATGGAAAAAGCCTAGATGGAATAGATAATGATATACATATATACCGTCCTTACCCTCAAGCCACTAATAAATCGGAAGAGATAAGATACACAATGTAGCCAAAATACAAATTGGGACATTAATAGTGTAAAGTGAAAAAACGTTTTAATAAGTGACATTACTGCTAGTTGACAGGATAAGGAAAACTGTATGGACAGTAGCTGTATTTGAGTTTGACTTTGAGAAAGTCTGCTTTAAGTTGAGAGGCAAGGGGAGTGTGGCTTACTAGTGTCTACGTAAAATGCATATATGTAGTGCTAGAGAAATTCTATTTCCATCACTACTCTCTTCACCCATAGAAAATTAAAATGAGAAAAAATATCATATTAACCAGTTATGAGATCTGGGCATTAATCCTCTCATTGAAGAGCTCCTTTGCAACAGTTTTCCCTCTGTTTGAAAACTTTCAGTCCAACTGGAACTCACACTTCTGCTTAAGTGTAAACTGGGACTTCCACTTTGGAAATGTAAAGCTAAACACAGTCTATTGTGTGATCCAACTAGTCCACTTCTATATATATTTACCAAACACTAGGTTCTAGGATCTTTCTAGCAGTCCTTTGTAGTCTCAAACTAGAAGCTACCCAAATGCCCCTGACATTAAAATTGATAAATACATCATCTGAGGTGTTGGCGATATACTATTTCTTCTTGTTGGTTCTGGTTAATGAGTGTGTTCATTCTATGAAAAATAATCTAATTGTACTTCTATGATATGTGCACTTTTCTGTAGGCATACTATAGGTTAAAAAATCTTTTAATATTTTGTCAAATTATGATAGCCTAGATTTCTTGAGTGTTAGAATTAATTTATTTAATTGGTCTTGCTTGTGATCTTTGAAACACAGTGCTTTATCTTACCATGATTCTGAAAATTTGACTCGGTCTGTAAGGCTCTAATGGCTCTTCTGTACAGATGACCTGTATTTTTCTTAATAGGAAAGTTTCAACTAAGTCAGGATTGATGTTCTTTGGGCTCTTCTCCTTAAATATCATTCAGTAAATTTCTGTCTTTATATTGCTTCTCCTTGCATTGTACCTTATATTTACATGCTTTCTCATTCACCCTGTAGCTTCAGTTTCTGCCATTAAAGGGTGATACATTTCTAGCCCTTTTCCCTCCCTAGCTCCAGAGGCCCTGATGACATTTCCCCTTGATGTATCACAGGACTTTAAATGTCATATGAAAAATTGGAGCTTGTTATCGCCCTACTGTAACTCCCCTTTCCTGCCTATACTGCCTGTCACAGCGAACGCCCCACTGGCTACCTCGTGATCCACTTACAGTCATCTAAAACTCCACTCTCTTCCTTTTTCTTCACTGCCTACATCTAATTAGTCCACACATTCTGTCAGTTCTACCTCTTATAGCACTCTTAAGCTTTTATTCTCTTTCATTTGGAAGCCCACTTAAAACAAAACAAAATAAAACTTGTGAAGCAAATGAATCTCCACGGTCACCAAACTCCTGGTTCTGAATCAGCCTCTTCCCACACATCCATTCTTTCCACCAGTCTTTATGTTTGTAAATGATACATCTATGCTTCTAGTTTCTCAAATACATATCTTTGAGTCAGCTTGACTCTTTTCTCTCACATACTATAATGGATAGCTCTAGCTTCAGAATATACACAGAATCTGGCCATTTCTTATCATCTTTCTCCCATCCCCATCTCCCTGATCCAAGCCAGTCTCACACCTTTTTATGTTGCATGCCACACTATTTCTCCACCAGTACTTCATACCACTGTGTGTTTGCACACCTGCCTCTCATTGCTAGGGATGCCCATTCCCCTCTTACCAACCTGGCTAACTTTTCCCCATCATTTCAGGTGAGCCCATGCCACCATTTTCTTTAGAAAATCTTTCCTGGATCCTTTGGGCTGAGCTAGTACTCTATGTTTCTATTTTTATTTATATTCTGAGTGCCAAGCACATTACCTGGTATGTAGTTGATGCTCAATAAATTCAGAGACACTGCTGATGAACCACTGGACTGTAATAAAGCCTTGACACATTTCCTCTTACAAATCTTTATTATAATAATCACACCTTATTTCAATTTTCGATTTCTCTGTCTAACTTCCTCACTGAGTTATGAGCTACTTAAGGTTAGGAAATGTGTGTCTTAATCATTTTTGCATTTTTGTATGTCCATAGTAGTGTTCAAAAATAATTGCTAAATGAAGAAGAATGTGAATAACTAGGAGTGCACTTATAAATATATATTTCTTGCTATCTGCTATGGACTGATTTGTGTGCCCTGTAATTCACATGTTGAAGTCTTAACCCCAATTTGATAGTATTCTAAGATGGAGCCAACTGGGACTAGATGAGATCGTGAGAGTCAATTAGCTTATGAATCCCGTATGAATTAGCTATTTCTGGCTATTATTGAGAGCCTCCTCCATGAAAACACACATAATATTTTCTCCACAAATTATTGCTTTGTCTTGACTGTATACTTCAACTGATTGGCAGATAACACCAAAAAGGCCAATTAAACAGCCTGTCATACTACAAAGTCACAAATCACATCCTTAGCCACAACTGGTCATCTCAGAAAAGTGGACCAGAATAACTCCACCACTGGTAAATCCACCTAAAGTTCACTTCCTCTTGAGCAGGGGTATAAAACTCCCATGCTTATAAATGAGATTACTTTCTTGTAACCAACTATTAACATTGATAGCTAATTGTTTACCTCTTTACTGACTCTCAGGATTATAAACGGCTCTTCATTTATCTTACCTCAGATATTTAATTGTTACAATGATTATGTTTTCAGAATCCAAAACTATTTGCTTTGTGTAATTTCAGAAAAAAAATAGGAAATTCCTATTAAGAATATTTATTTCCTCCACTTTTCAATTTCTCCTGAGAGAATTTACCTGGATCAGTTGATCCTGATGGAAAGGCAACAGGTGGCACACTTCCTTGTATTTAGAGCTTGTGGTTTAATATCTTTAAGTCTAGCACACGTCTGTGGCAGGGCACATTGGGCAGCTGCATTCACAACACATGTTTTCTTGGACTGTTGCCAATGGGGATTGCAGACCACTGTAAGTTTGAAATCAGAAAGGCCTGACTCAGGTTGCAACCTCCTGATTGTCCCTTTTTTAAAAAAAATTTGGAGAGTCAACTTAACATTTAGAAATGAGGACACTCAGAGGACTAATTTAAAACAGACAAAGTAGGAAGTGATTGTCTAACACTTCCCCATCGAGTTGCTTCTGAGGAATCCCACTCCATTCAGTGTGTCTTGCTTCCTTAGTCTCTGTACTGTTTATTCCTAAATAAAGAATCAGAAAGAGGACAGAATGCTAGTGGCTGTGTCCCATGCTGTCAAAACATAGCTGTGGTGTGGTTACAGGATGGTGAGTGGGAAAACACTGGGGAAATGCCTGATGTAGGTAACGGGGTTACAGAGACTTCAAACCACCATAGCATGTGTGTACCTATGCACAACCCTGTGGGATATGCACATGTACCCCAGAGCTTAAGTACAATAAAAAATATGAAATTAGAAACAATGACAACAAACCCGGAAAAGAAAAAGTCTAATTTGGATTGTACAACTTGAAATGTATTGAAACTCACACCAGAGGTGCAGGCTCATGAAACAGTGCTCTGCTCTTAAGCATTTACTCTTTCTTACTTCCTCTATGTCCCTCCTCTACTGTTTTCCTGGGCAACTACAACTACTGAATTTAGAAGCTCTTTGTTATTAAGGGAAGGGGGAAGACATTATTCTTGGGGTATTCGGCAAGGAAGCAAGCTATCCCATTACCAAAGTGATAAAGTATTTACTGCACATAACTGAAAATATCACCAAGTTTCCCCCAAGAGAATGTCCCTCTTTCTCCTCAGCAAGAAAGCAAGCCACAAAGGCCAACGTGTTGTCCCTACAGCTATAGAGCTGACCCCACAGATGTTGACTGTGACATCTCTCCCCAGCTCTTCTGGGAAGGTGTCATGCCGAGTGTCAGGTTCCAGATCATGCTGTGGTCTGAGGGGAGTGGGTAGATGGGGGTAAATAGCTGAAAGAACACCCAGTGGGGAATAGGCAGGTGAAACGTGGTTTTTTTTCAGCAGCTCTCTTACACTCTCCATCTTTGTTTTTGCTGCCTGCTCCTGCTCTGCGGCTCTTGCCCCTCCCACACTTACAGCTGACTCCCTGGCATGCAGGACTTCCTGGCTCCCATCTGTCCGTCTGCAAGAGCTGTGTGTACAGAGTCAGCAGGGCAGTTATACCTTTTACAGACAATAGTGGCTTAGAGCCAAGTATGAGCTTAACAAACAGGTTATGTAACAAGTGGAGTTGTGCGCCTGCACTCTAAACTCCCTGAGTCATGCTGGCCTGGATGTCTGCCTCAGCCTCTTCTTGACCAAAGCACATCCATTTACCTAACAGAAGGAGACATCGTTGGTGCTGGAAAGTCTGGAGAAACTGCTGGCCGAGTTGTGCTTGACAAGGAGTCACTAGTGCACCAAGCATGCCGGGAAGCGTGAGGCAACAGAATCCCAAACGCCTTGGGTTCAATTTGCGGCACAATCCAGGTAGGTGGTGCTTCTCTCACCTGTACTGCCACATTCTGCCCCGATCCTTTAGGCAAACTGTCTCAGCAGCTTTGCTGTCACAGCATTTCTAGGGGCCAGCCAAGCAGGAAGGTGAAGCTGGCTGCCTCCAGGGAGGCTTTTCTTTCCTGAGGAACAGAAGGGAAATCTGCAGCTGAGGCTCATCTCCCAGCTGATCTAGGGCTTTTACATATTATTTTTTTCCCCTTTGTACTGCATCTGATGCTTAAGACATTAGCCTAAAAACCCATCAATGAAGACTATGTATATCCAGTCTTCAGGATCCTCAATTAAGATAACTGTCTCAGTTCTCTTATAAGATTATCAGATAAGATAATCTGAAGCTAGCCTCTGTTAATAGTTATGTTTTGTTTTTGAATTTGGAGATATACAGCATATTTTCCAGTTAAAACCCACTGCTGATCAACACACTGTTCTCTCTTAAAAGAAGAATGTGCATACGTCCAAAATTTAAAAAGAAAAAAAACTCTGTTAAAAAAGAAAATGGCTGTTTTCCTAAAGAAAGCAATCAGCACAGGTCCACAGCACTGGTCGTGATTGTGTTGATCATTAGCAGAGTTTCAAGACAAGCAGAACTTGATGCTGCATTTCATTTCCATCTCCTCTAGATCTTGTCTAATTTTCTTCAAAAAGAGGCCTTTTGAATGCACTCAAACTCATATGCCTGAGTGAAATGTAATAGAAATAGGCTAAGCACCTACACTTAGGCCCTCTGTAATTCTACTCCAATGTCTCCAATGAGGAGACGTTTGATTAGTTATCAGGAGACATAACGAGAACCCCAAGGAAAGTCAGGTTCAAGTTCCCCTGATGTAATTACTGATGCATATAATTAAATCATGTACGAAGACATTAAATATTTCAGTAAAGTCTGTTTCAAGTTGTTTTACCTCTGAAAGACACTAATACGAAATGATTTTCTCAGGTAAATGAGATTTAGCTGTGTTGGTGGTTAGACCAGACACAGCAGCTGCAGGTTTAATTAAACGTTTGCCTAACCATATAAAAAGACAGTGATGTATCTTCATAGCATCTGGCAGCCCCACTATCCTCCAGTCATTCTTTAATTAGCATGTTGGTGAATTTAATAGAAAATGGCTTTAACTCAGAAGCAGATGGTTCTTCTGAGTGACAAGGGGAATGACAATTTCTGTCATGTTTACTTCCTATGTAGCTTTCTAGTTGGAAATACTCCTTCAGAGCACAGTTCGGGTGAAATCAGGGGTCCTGTTTAATATCTTCAAAAAGCAACCAATTCTGAATCTCGTTCTCTTGTAAAAGTCTGGTTCATGAGCTTCAAGAGATGGTTTTCTTTTTCTATCCTTTTTCAATTCTCGTATTTTATGATGATATTAGCCTTTCTGTTAAGTTAAAAGAATGGTTTTATGTAAATTTATATAGTATCTCTGAGGTAGATAAAAATACATCTGTCAGACACAATCCAGTCTCTGAAGTGATATTGATTATCAGAATTTTAAAGTTTAGAAAACTTGAACCCATCTCCCACTTAGAGTAACTGCCAGCCACTGGCTTCAGAGAAGAGAGGGAAAAAATTATTGCTTTTCATAGTTGTTTTAGGTAAGAGAAAATTCCAAGGAATAGAAAAAATGAGAATGTCTATAATTGTTGGTGAGCTTTGGTTCTTCTGGGCCTATGATTTGTCTCTGTATCGTGAGTAAAAGCTCTTCTGACTACTTATTACTTACCTTCTTGGGCTGGGGCTCTGTTGCACCTAGGAAATTATACATAATAATTTAGTTTGCTTTACGTGGTTAAGATGGGCTCAGTGAAAAATGGACAATTTATCTATTTAGAACAAGTGTTATTTCTCCACTTATGCCCTTATTTTCATGTTTTCAAATTCAGCAACTAATCCAAACCAATCACGTGCAATGTGCATGTGCTAAGAGCTTCTGGCTGTGATGATAGACACTTTATTTAAATTATCTCATTTAATTCTCACAATAACTCTGTAAGGTAGGTTTTGCTAATTCTTATTATAAATGAAGATATAGGCTAAAGAGGTTATGTGACTGAGAGGACCCAGTTTTGGACACAGTTTGCAAACAGCAGTATTGTTCTCTCTACTTTGGTGCTGCATTGTTTTAAGACCCAGAAGCTATTTATTGCCCATTCACAGAACAAACATGTACCACATCTAACCATGTGCCAGACAGGTGATGGGCATCCAAAGTCATATAGATCTTCACTACTGCACTTGAGGACCTCTCAGTCAAGGGGGTAGATATGCATAGTCATAATCATAATATAGGATGGGGAGAACTATGGCGAAGATGCTTTCAACTACATTGTGAGCCCTGAGGAGGGAGCAGGCAATTTTGCCACATATCACAAACAAATTGACGTTAGATTACAGAAGGAGAAGGAATCCTCCTGGAGGAAAGCTGGATGGTAGCTTATTCCAAGCAGAGAGAACACAATTAATAAAGGCTTAGATTACTGGAAGAACTTTGAATATTTCAAGCACAGAGGGATGTTTCCATGAATGGAGATAAGAAGCATGGACATTGCAGAGGGTACCTAGTTCTTCGCAGCAATGTCAATAAACTCAAATGTCCCTGATGCCAGGTGAGTAATAACAATGATAGAAGTGAACTGTGTTTGGTGATAGGCTGTGGTGATGACTTTGGAAAGTAGTTTTTATGCTTCATTTTCTCAAAAGGAGATTTTGATTTTCAAAAAATGTTAAATTTTTATTGGTCCAGAAGTCCACCTTTTGGGAATTTATGTTGAAATTACACCTTCCTTATGCAAAATGACATTTGTATCCATCTCGTGCATCCATTATAACCTGTTTGAAAGAAAATATTGGTGAAAAACTAGGACCTTTTCAAAAAGAACTCGTTCAGTAAACTTCTTAGGTTTCAAAATAAATACAACTTTTTCAAACCTAAAGAAAATTGAACGTGTCTATAAGGTGTATTCATCTCTCAAGCTGCCAGTTCGCAACTGTTGGGTGTGGGGCACCTGCTAGCTCCCTACTTGCTGATCACTTCAACCTCTATTTGCATGAAACATATTTCCTGCTGACAAGTTTGGGAAAAACGGAATATCATTTAGGGGCGGGCAGTACACACAGGATATTAAAGTTCCTGTTACAGTTTAGTTTTTTTTTTTTTTTTGGGAGTTAGCACTTTGAAGGAAGATTTAACTTGAAATGCATTCACTTTGCACCTTTTCAGCAGTTATTTACACTTGCTTGTGTTAAAATGAAAATATTAGCTACAGGGAAAAAAAGGCACAGGCTTATTTGATTAACCAACACAAAGAAAACTTTGGAGAATCTGGAGGATAGGGAGTAAGTAAGAAGAGAGAGAGGAAGAAAGTGAGGACTATCCTTGTTAATAAAAATATCAGGTCAGGAATCCACATGCCCTAACAAAGTATCTCTTCTCCGCTAGGTTTTTTACAGTTCCATCGTAAAATCTAGAATCTCATCAGGACACATTTTATCAAAGAGAATTTCCCAGTATACATTATGTTGCTAATTAAATTTTGCTTAATAAAAATAAAATATGTATATAAAAATAAGGAGTATGTATACCTTGCATTCCTTAAAGGAATGGGTATTCTTATTTGAAAAAAAATATTACATTTATCTTGGGAACCCAGTCTATCTTTCTAAGTGTGATTTAGCCTGGTCCAGAGCAAGAAATGTATATTTTTCATTATGAAAATCTTTTCAAAAGACATTTCACTGTAAGAGATATACAAATGATCTTTAATGAAACGATGCTCTATTTCACTCATAAGAAATGCAAATTAAATGTCCATTAAGATACTATTTACTACCTATCAGTTTGGCAAAAATTTCAACACTTTCTGATACCCTATCAACAGGGCTTTGGGAAAGCAGGCACTTTCATATGTGATTGTTGAGAATGCCAAATGATATAGCCCTTGTATTAGTCAGGGTTCTTCAGAGAAACAGAACCAATAGAGTGTGTGTGGAGAGAGAGAAGGAGATTTATTTGAAGGAATTAGCTCACACTGCAATGGAGGCTGGCAAGTCCATAATCTGCAAGGTGGACCAGCAGCTGAAAACCCAGGAAAAGCTGATGCTGCAGTTCAAGTTCACAGTCTGTCAGGCTGGAGAATTCTCTCTGCTCCTCTCAGAGCAGGCCGGTCTTTTATTGTATTCTGGCTTTAGCTGATTGGATGAGTCCACTCACATCGGGGTGGGTAATCTCTTTTACTCTAACTGTTAATCTCATACACAAATATTTTCATAGAAACATCCAGAATAATGTTTGACCACATATCAGGGGCATCCTGGCCCACTCAAGTTGACACATAAAACTAGCAGTCAAAACATGATGTAAGAGAATTTAGAAATATCTAGTAATGCTACATATGCATTTACCCCTTGACTCAAAAAGCCTGCTAAAATGTATTGTGAAGATACATATATACAACATAAAGCAACATTTGCACAACGTTATACATTACAATTACAACATTTTTTGAAATAACAAAATATTAGAGAAAAACTAGGGCCTAATCAAAGAGAATTGGTTGAATAAACTATGGAACAAGTATTTAGTAGATGAGTTAGTAGTAAAAATGCTAAAATGGATCTCTAGAAACTGATATACAACTATTTCCAAAAATACACTCAAAGTTTTTAAAAAAAAGCAAGATGCAAGTGAGTACATAGTATGCCACTTTGTATAATAAGAGGATATTTAACTCTCTCTCATAATGTTTAAGCATATATGTGTATATATACATATGTATGTATACGTATGTGTATATATGTCCATGTGTACGTACTTATACACACACACAGTTTTGCAAAATACACATGGAAAGACAAACCAAAAATAAAATATGCTTACTTCTAGGGGGTGGATTAATAATCTCCAAGCTCCAAGTTCAAATGCTATCCTTTTCTTGATCCCACCCAAGGCTGCCTACTTTTCCGTTGTGAATCTGTAACTACATTAATGTCTCCTTAAGATCCAGATGCCAGCAACTGCTTGCCTTTCCTCGGGAGAACCAAATGTATTTAAGGATTGTCATGTATTTAATGCATTTAAGTGAGCCAGGGATTCACGGGACCATATTATTGTTCTCAAGTGTTTAATTAAGATCTCAAGTATTTTGAGTTCTCCTGTCATTCTACTCTTATCCAAAATGAGGATGACCTTTTCCCCTACTAAGTTCCAATGATTAAAAAGATTCTATGTACCTTTTGAGTTTTTTTTCTTTTTCTGCCCCAAGAGGATACAAAGTGTCAAAAATGTGAAATTATCAGATATAGTTTCATATTTTGGGGTCATGGTTTGTCTCTGCATCCAATGTCTTTCCTCTGTCTGATTACAACATATCCAAATCTTTCTTAGGTCAGTTACAAAAGAAAACTCAGGAGGAGCTCTAGTCTCACTGGCTGTTTTAGGGGTTAGAGAGGAAAGAGATTAGATGTGGAAAGGCTCTTAGGAGGCTAAATCTAGCAAATTGTTCCCTGGGTCTGAACTAAGGCAATGGCAGCAGCAAGAAAAGAGGGAAGGTAGAATAGACGGTTCTTGGAGATGCTCAGGTCTGTTGCTCAAGCTGTCGATGGTTGCATTATCCTCCAGTATCTCCTTCAGAGAAAGTGACCATCTTGGCTTCTGTATAAAGCACTAATGCCAAAAGAACCACACAACAATAAAGTTTATAGTTTCAAAAAAAAAAAAAAAAAAAGAGAAAAGGAAAAATGATGCACTGCTTTGGTTCTTTAGATTTTAAAAACAGAAGAAATTATAGAATTTTTCTTCCATACTAGGGTGAGACATAAAACTCAGCTTTTGTGGCATGAGGTGGAGGTTGGGTGGCATGAGGTGGAGGTTGGGTGGAATTTAGGTCAAGCAGGATCAATTTTGACATCCAAGCATTTGGGACTCACTGTTCCAAAGCAACGTGTGAAAATGAGGTCTCTGTAACATCATGGCACCACTATACGGTCATTTTGCTGTGGAAAATAAATGATTTCTAATTTCCATGTGACATACTGATGCTTAGAGAGCAGAACAGTGTTGATATTATTCATATGAGAGGAAAATTATAAGTTCTGTATCATTGCTTGTCTGTCCTTGAAGAGTGGTGGACACATCCCACCAGAGAAATGAAGGATAATGTGCAGATTCACATGAAGGCACACATACACCCTTTGATTTGAAGATTCAAGTTACAGCATAATTCAAGCCAATCGGGAAAAAAAAGGCAGAAGCAGGTGATGGAGACAGTTCACTACATAATATGTACTTACATGTTCAAGGTATAGTGTTAGGGTAGATTTTATTATTTTTCAAATTATTTTCTGCCTCTTTCTCCGCTGTGTTGCTTCCCACAGGAGGATTCTACATTCCCAACTTGCTCAGGTGGAGCTGTGTAACTTATTTAGGTCAATAAAATTTGAGTGGAGTCATGTACGTTTTTTCTGAGCAGAAGTTTTAAGAGCTAGTGAATAGTTCCCTATCTCTCTGTGTCCTCTGCTTAGAGACCAGTAAATACAGATAGGGACTTTTCCATCAGATAGGGCCCCTGTGTGAAAATATGGAGCAGAGTTTCAGCTGATCCACAGTGGCTTACTACATGACTGAGTAATACGGGAATCTCTTGTTACTACAGCATAACTTAGCCTAAGCTGACCAAATTGTATTGCCTACTCCATCATTTATGCTACATAGTTAGCATAGTCCTGCTACAAAATCCCAGTTGGCATTAAAAAAATAAGCATTTATTTCTCACTCTTGATTGTGGGTAGGCTGAGGTTCAACTTATCTAGACTAGGTTTGGCAGGCATTGGCTTCAGGCGTAGGCTGGGTTCAGGTACATTCCACATGTTATTCATTCTGAGACTAGGTTACCCTGGACATATTCTTCTCATGACAAAAGAAAAGGGCACAAAAGGACAAGCTCAAGCTTACAGATGTGTTTTAAAGGGTCTGCTTTCATCCTATTCAGAACATTCAATTGGCCAAAGCAAGCTTCATAGCTAAATCCAGCATCAGCTAGTCAAGGAAATATACTCTACTCTACCTCTTGCAGGGCAAACTGCAAGGTCTTATGACTAAGGTGTCAGATGAAAGGAGAAGGAAAGAGTAGAGAACAATAATGCAATCCACCACAATTATTGCTGGATAATTATTTCTCAGCAGGTTCAAGTGGGAGTCCCTTGAATTCTGTGTGCTCCTGGCATGAGCCACACTATCGGCTCTCTCCGTATGCAACATTTACAGGCAGAGAGGATCCAAATTCTGTGGGACTGAGTTTTGTACAATTTTGGGTGCTCTTTTCAAGTAAAAGATCACAAAATACCAGGCAAATTTATTGCTAGCTTCTCCTGGGGTCCTCAAAAGGGCCCATGCAAATGAGGGTCTTTGAAACTGAAGCTTCTTTAGCTTCTCATTAAATCACCCCCTGCTCACGGGCTTACCACTGTGATCTTTCTTGTGACCAGTTGCTTAAATCTCACTTTTATGTTTACTGATTTATCTCAGTCCTCAAGAAGTTGAGGTTTTCTGGGTCATCCCACAATGCCTATAGCTATACATATGGCTCAAATGTTGCTTTCTCAAGGAGAACTTCTTTAATAAGCCTATTAAAAATGGTTTCTACCCCATAGAGTCTCCATCCCTTTCCTACTTCCCTTATTTTGATAGAATTTGTCACTATCTTACATATTACATATTTTATGTGTTGGTTTATTTATCTATTTTCTCCCACTAAAATATAGGCTCTGTGAAGGTGGGATATTTTATCAGCTTTGAACATTAATTTTTAGTGTTTAGTTAGAAAACTGCATGGGGCATACTATGTTCTTAATAAAGATGCATTGAACACATATAAAGAGTCATGTATTCTAATATTTTTATTCTAATGCATGTTGAGAAAGAAAATAGTTGGAATGAAATTAATATTAAACATATTACCAAAATAGAGCTGGAAAGTACGTTAGAGATCATAGTCAAAATTCCTTACTTTATAAATTGGAAAACCTTGCAAAGTACCTAATTTCTGGGATTTTGCAGTTATGGGCATTTAAATGTAGACCTGTTACATTAGTCTTTTTTATTTTATTTTATTTTTTAGGTTCTGAGGTACAAGTGTAGGATGTGCAGTTTCGTTACACGGGTAAACATATACCATGGTGGTTTGCTGCACGTGTCAGCCTAGGTAGTAAGCCCAGCATCCAGTAGCTCTTTTCCCTAATGCTCTCCCCTCCTCTCCCCAAATAGGCCCCACTGTGTGTTGTTCCCCTCTCTGTGCCCATGTGTTCTCATTGTTCAACTCCCGCTTATAAGTGAGAACATGTGGTGTCTGGTTTTCTGTTCCTGTGTTAGTTTGCTGAGGATAATGGCTTCCAGCTTCATCCATGTCCCTGAAAAAGACATGATTTCATGCACTTTTTGGTTGCATAGTATTCCGTGGTGTATATGTGCCACATTTTCGTTATCCAGTCTATCATTGATGGGCATTTTGGTTAGTTCCATGTCTTTGCTGTTGTGAATAGTGCTATAATGAACATACTCATGCATGTATCTTTATAATAGAATGATTTATGTTCTTCTGGGTATATACTCAGTAATTGGATTGCTGGGTCAAATGCTATTTCCAGTTCTAAATCTTTGAGGCATCACCACGCTGTCTTCCACAATGGTTGAACTAATTTACACTTCCAGCAACAGTGTAAAAGTGTTCCTATTTATCCATGATCTCACCAGTATCTGTAGTTTCTCAACTTTTTAAAAATCACCATTCTGACTGGTGTGAGATGATATATCATTGTGGTTTTGATTTGCCTTTCTCTAATGGTCAGCAATGCTGAACTTTTTTGCTTGTTTCTTGGCCACATGAATGTCTTTATTTTGAGAGGTGTTTGTGTCTGTTCATATCCTTTTCCTACTTTTTAATGGGGTTGTCTTTTTTTCCAGTAAATTTGTTTAAGTTCCTTGTAGACTCTGAATATTAGACCTTTGTCAGTTGGATAGATTACAAAAATTTTCTCCCATTCTGTTTGTTGTCTATTCACTCTGATGATAGTTTCTTTTGCTGTGCAGAAGCTCTTCAAAATATCATTAACATATTACAGATACAGGTTGAGCATTTCTAATCCAAAAATAAAAAATCTGAAAAGCTTCCAAATCTGAAACTTTGATGACATGAGAGCTGACATGATATTCAAAGGAAATATTCATTGGAGCATTTCAGGTTTCAGATTTTCAGATTGGGAATGCTTTACCAGTGAGTATAATGTAAATATTCTAAAATCCTTAAAATAAAAAATGTGAAACACTTCTGGTCGAAACCATCTCAGATAAGAATTATGTAGTCTATTTTTTTTTTTTTTTTGAGACGGAGTTTCGCTCTTGTTAGCCAGGCTGGAGTGCAATGGCGCGATCTCGGCTCACCGCAACCTCCGCCTCCTGGGTTCAGGCAATTCTCCTGCCTCAGCCTCCTGAGTAGCTGGGATTACAGGCACGCGCCACCATGCCCAGCTAATTTTTTGTATTTTTAGTAGAGACAGGATTTCACCATGTTGGCCAGATGGTCTCGATCTTTTGACCTTGTGATCTACCCGCCTCGGCCTCCCAAAGTTTCTTTTGCTGTGCAGAAGCTCTACAAAATATCATCCCACGCCTGGGATTACAGGCGTGAGCCACTGCGCCCGGCCAATGTAGTCTATTTTTTAAAGAAAAAATTAAACATAGAAAATGAAATTTTATTAGAATCATATCTCTTAATAAGATGGAGATTCAAAACAATTATTTCAAATGTATTCATATACTTTCCTCCGTGTTTATTAACTACAATGAGATGGTATTCAGCATTGATTTTACTTCCATTTAGCATTTTTGTAAATAAAATTTCAAAGAAAATCCATGTAAGTAAATAGATGGAATAAAAGAAGTTTTATTATAGGAATGTCATTTGATTCTTTGAATTCCTTTTCAGTTATATGCCAAAAATCACGGTGAGCTATTATCAAAATTATTTTTTATCATCTGTCATCTGACAACTTGATTTCATCGTTTTAGTTTAGCTGAAAGCAACAACAAATGGGAGAACACCAGACTCGTAAAAGTACTAGTTACTTTCTCAATGTCAAGCCAATAGACTGACTTTTCCTTTCATCTGTCCCCCAGGTACTTTTGCACTGCCCCTGTGAGAATATGCTGTGATGGGATTTTTAGGGGTGACAGCAGGGTAGGCTATACCAGCATTCTCAAAGAATCCCCAGCTCAGAAGGGCATCACTCTTAGTTTCATGCACTGCTCACACTGTCTTGAAATCTGAATAATTTTGGAACAAATGGCCCCACATTTTCATTTTGTACTAGTTCCTGCAAATTACGTCACTGCTTCTGAGTGAGAGGTCTACTTTACTTTCATGACATAGAAGAACTACTATGAGGTGCTGGGAAAGCAGAAGTGTTTTGGAACAGACATATTCCCAGGAAAAACACTTTTTACAAAAGAGTTCATGAGAAATTTGAGGATCTGGAAATGGAGCTCTTTAAAACTCCTTAGAAAATCTACTCATAGCCACCAAGGGTTTGGGTACTCCATTTTGAAGACCACTACTTTTCTTCCAGTAGCCATGTTGTATGACTGCTAGGCCTGTTGGATTTTTACACTTCACTGATAAAATAGACTACAGTTTTCTTTTTTTTTTTTTTTAATTTTTTTATTGCATCTTAGGTTTTGGGCTACATGTGCAGAACATGCAAGATAGTTGCATAGGTACACACATGGCAGTGTGATTTGCTGCCTTCCTCCCCTTCACCCACATCTGGCATTTCTCCCCATGCTATCCCTCCCCAGCTCCTCCCCCCACTGTCCCTCCCCTATTCCCTCCAATAGACCCCAGTGTGTAGTGCTCCCCTCCCTGTGTCCATGTGTTCTCATTGTTCATCATCCTGCCTATGAGTGAGAACATGCAGTATTTCATTTAATGTTCTTGTGTCAGTTTGCTGAGAATGATGTTCTCCAGATTCATCCATGTCCCTACAAAGGACACGAACTCATTGTTTTTAATTGCTGCATAATATTCCATGGTGTATATGTGCCACATTTTCCCAGTCCAGCCTATCATTGATGGGCATTTGGGTTGGTTCCAGGTCTTTGCTATTGTAAACAGTGCTGCAATGAACATTCGTGTGCATATGTCCTTATAGTAGAACAATTTATAGTCCTTTGGATATATACCCAGTAATGGGATTGCTGGGTCAAATGGAATTTCTATTTCTAGGTCCTTGAGGACTCACCACACTGTCTTCCACAATGGTTGAACTAATTTACACTCCCACCAGCAGTGTAAAAGTGTTCCTATTTCTCCACATCTTCTCCAGCATCTGTCTCCAGATTTTTTAATGATCGCCATTCTAACTGGCATGAGATGGTATCTCAATGTAGTTTTGATTTGCATTTCTCTAATGACCTGTGATGATGAGCATTTTTTCATATGTTTGTTGGCCTCATGTATGTCTTCTTTTGTAAAGTGTCTGTTCATATCCTTTGCCCATTTTTAAATGGGCTTGTTTGTTTTTTTCATGTAAATCTGTTTGAGTTCTTTGTAAATTCTGGATATCAGCCCTTTGTCAGATGGGTAAACTGCAAAATTTTTTTCCCATTCTGTTGGTTGCCAGTTCACGCTAATGACTGTTTCTTTTGCCATGCAGAAGCTGTGGAGTTTGATTAGGTCCCATTTGTCTATTTTGGCTTTTGTTGCCAATGCTTTTGGTGTTTTGGTCATGAAGTCCGTGCCTACTCCTATGTCCTGAATGGTTTTGCCTAGATTTTCTTCTAGGGTTTTTATGGTACCAGGTCTTATGTTTAAGTCTTTAATCCATCTGGAGTTAATTTTAGTGTAAGGTGTCAGGAAGGGGTCCAGTTTCTGCTTTCTTCACATGGCTAGCCAGTTTTCCCAACACCATTTATTAAACAGGGAATCCTTTCCCCATTGCTTGTTTTTGTCAGGTTTATCAAAGATCGTATGGTAGTAGGTATGTTGTGTTGCCTCCGATGCCTCTGTTCTGTTCCATTGTTCTATATCTCTGTTTTGGTACCAGTACCATGCTGTTTTGATTACTGTAGCCTTGTAGTATAGTTTGAAGTCCGGTAGTGTGATGCCTCCTGCTGTGTTCTTTTTGCTTAGAATTGACTTGGCTATGTGGGCTCTCTTTTGGTTCCATATGAAGTTTAAGGTGGTTTTTTCCAGTTCTGTGAAGAAGGTCATTGGTAGCTTGATGGGGATAGTGTTGAGTCTGTACATTACTTTGGGCAGTATGGCCATTTTCACGATATTGATTCTTCCTAACCATGAACATGGAATGTTTCTCCGTCTGTTTGTGTCCTCTCTTATTTCGTTGAGCAGAAGTTTGTAGTTCTCCTTGAACAGGTCCTTTACATTCCTTGTTAGTTGTATTCCTAGGTATTTTATTCTCTTTGTAGCATTTGTGAATGGCAGTTCATTCTTGATTTGGTTCTCTTTCAGTCTGCTATTGGTGTATAGGATTGCTTGTGATTTTTGCACATTGATTTTGTATCCTGAGACTTTGCTGAAGTTGCTTATCAGTTTCACGAGATGTTTTGGGCTGAGACGGTGGGGTCTTCTAGATATACAGTCATGTCATCTGCAAATAGAGACAATTTGACTTCCTCCTTTCCTATCTGAATACACTTTATTTCTTTTTCTTGCCTGATTGCTCTGGCTAGAACTTCCAGTACTATGTTGAATAGGAGTGGTGAGAGAGGGCATCCTTGTCTAGTGCCGGATTTCAAAGGGAATGCTTCCAGTTGTTGCCCATTCGGTATGATATTGGCTGTTGGTTTGTCATAAGTAGCTTTTATTATTTTGAGATACATTTCGTCAATACCAAGTTTATTGAGGGTTTTTAGCATAAAGGGCTGTTGAATTTTTTCATAGGCCTTCTCTGCATCAATTGAGATAATCATGTGGTTTTTTTGTTTTTGGTTCTGTTGATGTGGTGAATTACGTTTATAGTACTTATGTATGTTGAACCAGCCTGTGTCCCCGGGATGAATCCTACTTGATCATGGTGGATAAGCTTTTTGATGTGCTGTTGCAATCGAATTGCCAGTATTTTATTGAAGATTTTTGTGTCTATGTTCATCATGGATATTGGCCTGAAGTTTTCTTTTCTTGTTGAGTCTCTGCTGGTTTTGGTATCGGATGATGTTGGTCTCATAAAATGATTTGGGAAGGATTTCCTCTTTTTGAATTATTTGGAATAGTTTCAGAAGGAATGGTAACAGTTCCTCTTTGTGTGTCTGGTAGAATTCGGCTGTGAACCCCTCTGGACCTGGGCTTTTTTTGTGTGTGGTAGGCTTTTAATTGCTCCCTCAACTTCAGACCTTGTTATTGGTCTATTCATAGTTTTGGCTTCCTCCTGGTTTAGGCTTGGGAGGACACAAGTGTCCAGGAATTTATCCATTTCTTCCAGGATTACTAGTTTATGTGCATAGAGTTGTTTGTAATATTCTCTGATGATGGTTTGAATTTCTGTGGAATCTGTGGTGATTTCCCGATTATCATTTTTATTGCATCTATTTGGTTGTTCTCTCTTTTCTTTTTTATCAATCTGGCTAGTGGTCTATTTTGTTGATCTTTTCGAAAAACCAGCTCTTGGATTTATTGATTTTTTGAAGGGTTTCTCGTGTCCCTATCGCCTTCTGTTCTGCTCTGATCTTAGTTATTTCTTGTCTTCTGCTAGGTTTTGAGTTTTTTTGATCTTGCTCCTCCAGCTCTTTCAATTTTGACGTTAGGGTGTCAATTTTGGATCTCTCCAGTCTTCTCATGTGGGCACTTATTGCTATATATTTTCCTCTAGAGACTACTTTAAATGTGTCCCAGAGATTCTGGTATGTTATGTCTTCGTTCTCGTTGGTTTTGAAGAACTTCTTTATTTCTGCCTTTATTTCATTGTGTATCCAGTCAACATTCAAGAGCCAGTTGTTCAGTTTCCATGAAGCTGTGCGGTTCTGAGTTTGTTTCTGAATTCTGAGTTCTAACTTGATTGCACTATGGTCTGAGAGACTGTTTGTTATGATTTCAGTTGTTTTGCATTTGCTGAGGAGTGATTTACTTCCAATTATGTGGTCAATTTTAGAGTAGGTGTGATATGGTGCTGAGAAGAATGTATATTCTGTGGATTTGGGGTGGAGACTTCTGTAAATGTCTATCAGGTTTGCTTGTTCCAAGTCTGAGTTCAAGTCGTGGATATCCTTGTTAATTTTCTGTCTGGTTGATCTGTCTAATATTGACTGTGGAGTGTTAAAGTCTCCCACTATTATTGTGTGGGAGTCTAAGTCTCTTTGTAAATCATTAAGAACTTGCCTTATATATCTGGGTGCTCCTGTATTGGGTCCATATATATTTAGGATCGTTAGCTCTTCTTGTTGTATCGATCCTTTTACCATTATGCAATGTCCTTCTTTGTCTCTTTTGATCTTTGTTGCTTTAAGGTCTATTTTATCGGAGATGAGAATTGCAACTTCTGATTTTTTTTGCTCTCCATTTGCTTGGTAAATCTTCCTCCATCCCTTTATTTTGAGCCTTTGTGTATCCTTGCATGTGAGATGGGTTTCCTGGATACAGCACACCAATGAGTTTTGGCTTTTTATCCAATTTGCCAGTCTGTGTCTTCTGATTGGTGCATTTAGCCCCTTTACATTTATGGTTAATATTGTTATGTGTGAATTTGATACTGACATTTTGATGCTAGCTGGCTGTTTTGCCTGTTAGTTGATGCAGATTTTTCATTTTGTTGATGCTCTTTAGCATTTGATATGTTTTTGGAATGGCTGGTACTGGTTGTTCCTTTCTATGTGTAGTACCTCTTTCAGGAGCTCTTGTAAAGCAGGCCTGGTGGTGACAAAATCTCTGAGATCTCTGAATACCTGCTTGTTCTCAAAGGATTTTATTTTTTCTTCACTTATTAAGCTCAGTTTGGCTGGATATGAAATTCTGCATTGAAAGTTGTTTTCTTTAAGGATGTTGAATATTGGCCCCCACTCTCTTCTGGCTTGTAGGGTTTCTGCTGAGAGATCTGCTGTGAGCCTGATGGGCTTCCCTTTTGTGGGTGACCCAACCTTTCTCTCTGGCTGCCCTTAGCATTTTCCCCTTCATTTCAACCCTGGTGAATCTGATGATTATGTACCTTGGGGTTGCTCTTCTTGTGGAATATCTTTGTGGTGTTCTCTGTATTTCCTGGACTTGAATATTGGCCTGCCTTGCTAGGTTGGGGTAGACTACAGTTTTCTTAATCAATATTACACAATTTGAAAATCACTCAATTTTTATAGATATTGTTGATTATCAATACAAATTATTACTAATATACTTTATGCTATGCAACAGAACTCAGTATGTATTTTAATAAGAATATTTGTGGTGAACAAGTATTTCTGAAGGTGAAATGTAGAGTCTTGATTAGAGAATTTAAAATTCTATGCTCATTAAAAAAATGAGATCATGTCCTTTGCAGGGATATGGGTGGAGCTGGAAGCCATTATCCTCAGCAAGTTAATGGAGCAATAGAAAACCAAATACTGCATGTTCTCACTTATAAGTGGGAGTTGAATGATAAGAACACATAGATACATGGGGGAGAACAACACACACGAGGGCCTTTCAGACACTTGGGGTGGGAGGAGGAAGAGCATCAGAAAGAACAGCTAATGGATGCTGGGCTTAATACCTAGGTGATGGGATGATCTGTGCAGCAGACCACCATGGCACATGGTTACCTACATAATAAACCTGCACATCCTGCACATGTACCCTGGGACTTAAAAATAAAAGCTGGAAAATAAAATAAAACTCAAGTTAAAATGACAAGAGAATTCAAAATGCTAGTTAGCTTTCTTATGGTATAAATTAGTATGAATTTGTACCCAGTTATAACTCTTTTTGTACTGGAATATTTTGAATTACCACACAATGTCAGAGCAACCAACAGATGCCTACTATATCAAAGCTTTCGGATTCCAATTTAGTGCTATTCTTTCCACACTATGCTAGTGGTATGGAGAGCATACATCTCCCCAGGAGAGCATAAGTCCAGCTCTGGACTGTGTAGCAGTAACAGAGCTGGACTGAGTAGACAGGTGGGGTCTCCCAGTTCTGACAATCTTCTTGATTCACAGCATGCTGATTTTTATTTCAGACTTTGTGTGTTTATATAATTTTAAAAATGATTAAGTTTGTTGATTCTTCTCTAGAGAAAGATATCATGTAATGAAGTATTTTTCTTTCTTACAATATATCCAAGAACAAATGCTTAACAATAGACAAAATGAAGTTAATGTACTCTAGCAATAGAAGGGATAAAAAAGTACTATCTCTAGTGGTGGGAAAAAGTGAAGCAGTTGGGTTATACCAATTCTGAAACAGAAAGATAATAAAACTGACAGCGTCTGAAACTTAAGTAGAAAGTGAAATTAACACCATCTTTTTTTAATGCACTGAATGCTTATTAAAGATTTCTGTACTTGAAATGAGATGACTTGAGTTCTAATCTCAGATCTACAATTTTATGAATCACAAATCATCTAAGACATAAGTTTTAATTTTGTAATATGATACTATATACTATCTGCCTGTCACTTACAGTAATGTTGTAAAACTCACAGGAGAAAATTAACTTCCTCAACTCATTTCATGATTTTACTACTAAACATGTAACTGGTATGAATCAGCCAATATAAAATTCCATCTCCCTCCATTTTCTCTCTAGCATGTGAAGTACCCATGAGGCTTTTAGATTTCTTTTTAGAATTTTATTTTGATTTATCTATAGTCTTTGGGTATAGTTCTCTGCATGGCATTCTTAGTGGTTGTTTTAGGTATTATACATTCTTCCGTTTTCCTGGACTGTTTGTTTTTTTAGGAGCAAGCCTTTAATATATAAAATGCTGCTGTCTCTGCTTGACATATTCATTTTGGGAATGACATTATCCTGTCTCATGGTTCTGTGGCTCTCTAATCCATCTTTTATATTCTCTGTAACTTATCTTCAATAGTTCAGAATGGAATTTGTGATTTGTATTTTTGACTCTAGATATAGGGACAATTGTTAATAATTTATATACTCTAATCTGGAATAGAAATCTGATGGGAAATTAATAAACGTCTGAAAGATTCTTAATGAAAATCTTACATTAGAGGTAGCTACAAGAACTTAACTACCTTTACCTCCAATGAACATCAAAGACTCTCTTGAATTAATATTAACATAACGGATGTTAGAAAAGTTTTTCATTGATAAAATGAATGGCATTTAAAGTATGTGGATTGGCCAGAAATGTCAGGTAAGCACTATCAGAATCCAGCAGGCTCAGTACCCCAAACCTTTCAGACAGACAGCCTTGGATTAGGATTCTAATCCATCTCATCTGTGACCACTCACCCAGGAATTTTCACACAGGAAAATCCTCTTGGATTTGTAATTGAAGTGAATCTTCCAGACAAAGTATTTATTGGGGTGCCTAAAAAGAGAGTTAGTATTTCACGGAGCCTACAAATAAATTGTGATTGGTTTGTGTGCCTGCTGGCTAAAAAGGTCAGTATGCATGTTAGAACTACATCTGAGATTCGCTGTCAGTATTTCCTCCCCTGGTGCTGACACTGTGGGGAAGAAGACCTACAGACCCTTCCTACCTCTAACTAGTAGGAGATATCTGGTATTTCGCTAATGGAACATAGTAATTGTCAACTACCAGTTTGTCTTGAGCCATTTGCAACCCCATGGCATATAGCATTGCCTACATCTTCCTTCCATGTTACATTGGGGAAGTTCAGGCTCACTCCATGCTATGCTGAAGGCCAGGTTCAGATTCTGTTCTCTTTGACTGCAAAAATTCTCTGATTTGTGTCTGAAGTGCAACTGGAGGCCCTGAGGCAGCCCATGTTTTTTCTTGAATAACCCAAAGTGGCAGCTCCTTGGAAGGAGTTATTCAGGGACTTTAACTCATTTATGCCCATTATTATATGGGCTACCTTCCTCCAATGCCCTGAAAACAACTAGACCTTCTATAGTACCTGAGGAGAGAACAGATGCATGGTGGAAGAGTAGATATCTATGAAAACAAATAGCTTTGTAAGAGTTATCCCTAACAATTTCAGCATGATTGCATCTAAATGTGTAGAAAATAGAGCAGAAATGACTTTTTCCATAATTTCCAGGAAAAGAGGTGACATGATTAGAGGTTTTCTCTTTGTTTTTTTGTCAAGACATTACTCTTCAAACCTTCTCACAGAGTCTACTTGGAGATCTAATCTAGTAAACTAAGAAAGGAATGCTCTTGTTCTAAACACTAACCAGAGCCAAAAACATTGAGCTGGAAGTATTTTGAGCTGTTGGAAGCCCTTTTTTGAAATGAAATGTTAGCAGGGACTTTAGTATAAAAAAATGGATGTCTGAAATGATCGGGTTACTCAGCAGAATTACTCATCATTGCTTCCAGAGCCTCTAAGCTCTTCCAAAAAGCCACTGCTTAGAAGTCAGAGGCATTCTCATGTGGCCTCTTTCTGCCATAGATTAAAATTTGCGAGGCTCTTTGAATTCAAACTCTCATTTTTTGGAGTTTGTGTCAAATCATAGTTCTGTGGGAGTTTTCCTGTTTGTTGTCAGAATAGCACTGTCTGGCTGCCAGTGAACAGTGTGGGTCACGCCAGTTGGAGACACAGAGGGCCTTCAGGTTCTCCAAATTAGGCAGCCCAGTAGTGCCATATTGGCAGCTGAAGGGGATGCAAGGGTGTCAAGTGGACGTACATTTTGGCAATGGCAAACAAAATAGCGATACTCTGTCTTAGAGCTATACCATATCCTTTAGTAAGCCCTAAAAATACCATATGGTCCATGGATAAGGCCTCCTTGCTGTCGAAGATGGCAGTGACGGAGAACTGCTTTGAGTTCAAGTGCATTGAGATTTTCTCACTTTTGTCTTGGCCTGGGTTGGCCTAAAGCATGAATAGCTTACCTTCCTGTGTGATTTGAGTAGTATCAGGAAGTCTTATCTGCTTGTATTCACTCAACCAGTGCCTGGAAGTCCACCACTGGAGATTAGTTTATCCCTGATTAAGTATGAAGCATGCAGTACAGTGTTTAGTGTCTAGCAGGCACCCAGTGCTTCGCTGCAATTGTTATTATAAACATGGTCATCTCTGGTGGTAGATCTTAATCAAGAATATTTGGAGGTGCGTGGGAGGACTTTTTGGTTATCACAATGCAGAAGGATGTGGTGTGGGAAACGGAGAAGAGAGGCAGGCAGCATTACTAAATAGCCTGCAGAAGGAGGGATTGTCTTATAGAAGGATGCATTTTTCTGCTGCAAGCTCCAAACTTTTCTTTTATAATGTATATTACATGCAGAAGAAAATCAGACTTATCACTATCATCTTAGTGTACATTTATCTGATTCGTCTTCTTGACAATCTGAGAAACCTGTATACCATGAAAAACCTGTGTGTCTGTGTGAGTGGGGAAAATGTCAAAACCCAACCTGGCCTAATTTATGAACACAAATGTATTAGGGGCAGGTGGGGAGCAGGTGAAAATTGAATTAAGTCAGTGTGTCTTCTGCAAAATCAGATTTTCTGTTTTTTTTTTCTGAACCCCCACTCCCTCACACATGTTTGTATGGAGATACAACTCCAGGATATTGAAAAATAAACAGAAATATAGAATCTGGCTGATGTTTAAAAGAAGGCAGGGCAGGCATGGGAGATCTTAGGTTGACTCTGACTTCAACATGAGAAGGGAAAAGGTGGCAGGTGGGCCACTTGATGAAATGGGCATTCCAGGATATAGAAACCAGATGGAAGTTTATCCTGCTCTGTCACTGAACTCATAATAGCAGATACAATGGCATTCATTGAGCCCATCCCCTGCAGTCGCATTGATTTGCTCTGCCTAGTGGGCCGTGATGAAGCCCACGTGCCTCACAGACAATGCTTCCCTTCCTATGCGTGGCATTTCCTGAGGAGCACAGAGAATGCTCCCTTTGTTCTTCTCCAGGATTTTTATTAGCACCTGCCCAGGTCGGTGCCTCTCACTGCACCTGTGAGTTAGTGATCTCAGTGTAAGTCATGTCCCCTGAGATTGTGATGACAGGACAGTTCAGGTGAACCACAGGCTCTCCCTGGAGCGCTGACAATAACAGATCTTGAGAATTGACCTGTACTACTCTCCTCTCAAAGGCCCCTTGTGATCGCTTAAATATAAATATGTGGAAAAAAATATCCTAATAAGATATGATATAACTGGGAAGTAACATTAGCAGCCTTCTATAATGAGCATGCTGTAATCAGCCATAAGCAGAGGAACTGATATGTTATTAGGAATTAGAAGATATTTAAAAGAGGCTGCTGGGTCAAAGGAGCTCAAGACTGTGGAGAATCAATAAGCGTTTTCAAAACCAGTACAAGTCAAGGGCTTTTTCAGTGCGACATTTTCTGAGCTTATATCCAGAATGTTCTATCATTAGAATAGTGTCATAATTGCCTAATAATTTCTGTAAAAATAAGTGTCTGCCCTGATTATAATTGCTACAATGGGAGGGCTGAACTCTGCACTGAAAACACTCCAAAATCTAACTCTAAATTATAGCCTCACTTAAAAGGTAAAAGACATACCAGTTCTCATTGCAGAGACTAAAACTCCCTCTGCAATCTGGGTTTCTCCCTGGGGATGTGGTTCCTAGGACTCCTGAACACACCTCTTAGAAGCAATGTCTACTTCCTCTATCACGTCCTTACTCTAACCCTTGCTCCTACTCGCTTCCTCCCCTGCACATAGGGGATGGCATCCTGACGAAAAGGAAAATCGTCCCTTATCCAGTGACTATTCCAGGTGTGGAGTCTGGTTGAAGGAAGAAAAGAGGTAGGTTTTATTTCTAAGGACAAGATCTTGGAGCAGTGAGGTCTTCCAGCAGAAAAGTCAAAGGCCCCTGCCCTACTGCCACCGAGTCCTAAGCATGGTATTAGCCCCATGGCCACCGATGCAAAGACTGCTGAAAGGGTGGAATGGTTGTTCTGTCGCAGAGAGGTAATGGCATAATAAATAATTCAATAGCTAAATAAGATGCATTCCTCCCTCCTTTCTGTTTCTTTTAATATGCATTTAAAGTGCTAAGCACTGTATTAGATTCTAGAAATGCAAGACTGAGCTATCACAGTCTTAGCTAGGGAGAAATTTCTGCCCATCAGAAACCACAAGTATGTAAAAAATAACCATACTGTGGTGAGATTTAGGTTAATGCATAGCTAGGAGGTCATTTTTATCCATAATCATTAGTATCAGGAAAGGACCACATGAAGAGAACTTAAAAGGTGATCAACATTTGGTGATAAATAGAAAGAAAGGTTGGATTAAAACTTTATTCTGAAAAACTACCCACAACAATGAAAAATAAATACGTATCTCTCTCTCTTTTTTTTTTTGAGACAAGAGTTTCGCTCTTGTTACCCAGGCTGGAGTATAATGGCACGATCTCAGATCACTGAAACCTCTGCCTCCTGGGTTCAAGCAATTTTCCTGCCTCAGCCTCCCAAGTAGCTGGGATTACAGGTGCCCTCCACCAGGCTTGGCTAATATATTTTTTTAATTTTTAGTAGAGATGTGGTTTCACCATGTTGGGCAGGCTAGTCTCGAAGTTCTGACCTCAGGTGATCTACCCGCTTGGTCTCCCGAAGAGCTGGGATTATAGGCATGAGCCACCGTGCCTGGCCGTATTTCTTATATTTAACAATAATTTGGTAAAAATTGCATTTAGACACTAATTCAAATAATGGACAGAGATAAAACAAGGGTTGATGTTGGAGATGGTTTGGAGATTTCCCTTCCAATTGTATGATGACTCTGCATATCGTCTTTCACTGCATCTTTGACTTTCTCATCTCACGATGCAAAATGGCTCCATTTGCAGAAATCGTGGAGGTCCTAATCAATTTTTTCCAAATCTTGTCCTAATTTTGTGGTACCAAAGGCATTTTCTTTTGGAACCTCCCTGATCTGTTTATACAGAAAATCAACAGCAATATATCTAGAAGTCTAACCACATTAAAAGGCATAGGTAGTCTTTTGGTCAATCCACATTTGTTCAGCTCAGTACCTTACTAGCTGCTCTGCCTTAGCTTAAGTTCTGGGAATCTCAGAGGTCCTATAAGAGCAAATCAGACAACTCTAGTCTCCTACAGCACATGAGCTTTCTTCTCTCTAAGTCCTTGCCACTCCTACTTTGCCTTTCCTTCTTCCAAAACTTTTTGATAATTCTCACCCAGTGTCTCTGGTTATCTTGCTTTGTACTTAAGTGAAATCTTGTGAGGGAAGAGAGACAATTACATGATGTTTGTTTGCCATGTTTAATCAGGAGCCTCTGCAGATTTGGATGTGGACAAGATCACACTTATAGCAATGTGGAGCAGAAATAGAGAAGGCAGAACCAAGGCAGAGGGGGTTCCCCCTGCTCTCGTTCACAGTGATCTGCTGGAGTGCACAGACTGCATTAGATGCCTCTGCATTTTCCCTTCTGGTCATTTTCAGCTCACTTCAGTCTGGCTTCTGTTTCCATCAGTCCAGTTGAACCTGCCACGGCTGAGTGTACCAGTAACTTCCTGGTTGCTCAACAGAGTAGACACCTGTTAGTCTTCATCTCAGTTGGCTCAATGTCCACCTTTTCTTTGAGTTCTCTCTCCTTTGGGTTTTTATGCTTTCTTTCCACTTTCAGTTGTTGTATTGAATCTTTCATACCCCTGCTCTCTGTATCTTTTTCTGTTACTAAATGTTGAAGTGATCTGTGGTTCTACCTTTTGCCACCTTATATTACACTCTCCACTCTCCTTTGATTTAATTTCAGCCCATTTTCCTTTCCTGGCATAGGGATTGATTTTGAACACCACCACACACACACACACACACACGCACACACACGTACACACGTACACACACGTACACTTCTACTAAAACATCTTTTTGATTTTCCACAGGCACATTAAACTCAGTACGTTCAAAGCTAAAAACTAAGCTCATTTCCTCCCCCGATTTGCTTCTCCTTTATTCTCTGTTATCTTAAGTGACCTCCCCATCCTCTGTGCTTTCCATTCTCCCCTCCCTCACAGATGATCACTCATTAAATTTTGTTACTTTTTCCTCCCTAAATCTCTCAAACATTTTTCTCTCTTCTTTAATCCTAAGGGCAAGGCCCTTAGTTCGGGTCTGTATCACACCCCTACCTAATTCCTGTGACAGACCTAACCTGACTGCCTTCATTCTACCTCCACTCCAGTAATTTCTCTATAGTTCATAATGCCACAAACATTTTATAAAACATGTCTAATCACATCACTCTTGCTTTGTCTTAGTTATCTAAGACAACTTGTTACACGTAAAAAATTCCCAAAACTTAGTTGCTTAATACAATAAGAAGCATTTACTAATCTCATTGTTTCTATGTCTCAGAACTTTGGCCATTGCTTAGCTGGGTATTTCTGGCTGAAGGTCTTTTATGAGATTGCAGTGAAGGTGTCACATGGGGCTATAGTCATCTAACAGCTTGGATGGAGCTGGGAGATCTGCTTCTAAGGTGGCTCATTCCTATAGTTGGCAACTTGATGCTGGCTATTGGCAGGAGGACTTTGTACCTTACCACATGGTCCTCTCTTAGGCTGCTTGAGTGTTCTCACAGCGTGACACTGGCTTTCTCTGCAGCAAGTACTCCAGGAGAGAGCCATGTCAAAGCCAATCTTTTGGTGACCTAGCCTCAGAAGGAATACTATACAGCCATAAAAAACGATGAGTTTGTGTCCTTTATAGGGACATGGATGTACCTGGAGACCATCATTCTCAGCAAACTGACACAAGAACAGAAAATCAAACACTGCATGTTCTCACTCATAGGTGGGTGTTGAACAATGAGAACACGTGGACACAGGGAGGGGAGCATCACACACTGGGGTCTGTTGGGGGAAATAGAGGAGGGACAGTGAGGGATGGAGAGTTGGGGAGAGATAAAATGGAGAGAAATGCCAGATATAGGTGATGGGGAGGAAGGCAGCAAATCACACTGCCATGTGTGTACCTATGCACATGTACCCCCAAACCTAAAATGCAATAAAAAAAAAAAGAAGTCACATAGCGTCACTTTGTTCCACCTTCTCTTCATTAGAAGTGAGTCATTAAGTTTGGTTCACACTCAAGGGTTGGGGAATTAGGAACCACCTTTGGAGGACTGTGAAAAAAATTCACGGACATATTTTAAGACTATCCCAGATTCTAAAAATCTTTCAATGCCTTTTGCAATGTTCCTACCACTTTCTTTGTATTCTTGTCCTTCAGCTCTGCAAAACTACTCAGTTATACAAACTCACTTTGATTTTTTTCTGTGCCTGTGCCTTGTGCACACCATTTTCTTTGCTGGGAATATCTTTTTTACTTCTTTACCAAGCTAACTTCTCTTTATCCTTCAAAATTGTAACATAAACATAAACCCAGGCATATATATTATCAAATATTTCCTGATTCTGTACCCCAACTATTTGTCTTCTACCAATTAGATTTGATAGAGAGCATAACCTTTTTTCCACTTACTTCTTTCTATCCAGATCTATGATGTTGGGCTAGTATCTTTTAACTCTATATCCCCACTGCTTAGCACAGTTTCTGCCACATTTCTGGATGCTGAGGATTTCTAAAACAAAGGTGTGAGTTCATTAATATTAGTGCCTATGCTCCACAAAAGCTCAACCAATGAGCAAAATAAATTACTAAGGACTTTAACCAAGTCAGCAACAGTAGGAATGAGAGGAGGAAGAATTTAAGAAAAATGCAGTGACTGGATCCAGGAAAGAGAGAGAGAAGAAGGAATCAACGTGATTCAGTGGTATCTAATTGACCTATTAAGTTAACTAAGAGAAAAAAGAGTCAATTACAGGGGAGAAAGAATCATGCATTCAGTTCTGAAGATGCAGGTTTTAGGACCCCTGTGATTATTCTATAGAACTGCCTCAGAGGCCTTAGAAAAAGGGTCTGAAAGTCAGGAGAAAGATTACACCTGAGATAAAGATGAGAGACGCTGTCTATACCTCCTTAGTTTCATTGTACTGTATATAGAAAGGACCATAAGAGGTGGGAAAATATTGTCAAGGACAGAGATAGAATATATTACCTTCCCTCAGGTTCTAAGAGTAGAGCAGAAGCTGATAGGGTTGACTATGCCTCCCCACCCCCGTGGGGTCACACATGCCAGACATTCTGGCCAACTCCAGGCACCCTCCTCCCTAGCATTGTTCATCAACTACTGTGGCAAAGTACCAGCCACTCCCTACTCTAATGTGGTGTGTACTACAGATGGTTACAATTTTCAACTGCTGTGTCTATGTGCTGAAGCTCAATTCAATTTTATTCATAATTCTGCAGCACCATTTAGAATTGTTTATAAACTAATCAGGGTGTTGGCTTGCCTAGTATTCTTCATGCATCTTAAGTTATGTATTATTGATCTAAAAATTAAAATGTTAGTTATTTGAACCTGAAAAATAAAACTATTCTCTAGAAGTAATTGGAGTTACTTTATCTATAAGCAGTAATCTCTTCAATTAGCATACAGATAGGTAAGAGAGAGGTATGGGTTTCCAAGTTATGCATTTTTGAAAATTATTCTTTTTCAGCCATCATCTCATGAATAATTAGGGTAATTTGCAAGCCAATTTTAGGAGAAAATACCTTTTTAACACAATCCATTTTTTTCCACCAATATTTTTTTCCAAACCTTGTTTGTTTTTTAAACTTGGAATGCATTTGAGAAAGTTTTCAGATTCTATTTCCCTCTGAAGAGCCTCTCTGCAGAACCTCTAGGAGATCAGCCTTTGAGTCATCTCAGCAGTTGTAAAAGGAGTCAGCCGTGTAAGCCGGAATGAGTCATCAAAGCATCTTTGATCATTTTATTAGCTATTCGCTCTTTCAAGAGCTAGGACAAGTGGTTAGAATAGATTGTGTTGCTTTCAATGTATGCTTCTTCTGCCATTACTTCTCAGCTGCCAGTAGAGATGGCTGAAAGCAGATGGCAGCCAGGAGAAGTTTGTCTCTAGCTTCATGTGGAGCATTTCAGCTACACATGGGCTTTAGGCAAACAGGAGTGTTTATCTCTAAGCCTCTGTCTGACCCCTCAGTCCATGCGTCACGGAAGAGGCGGCTTTGCAGTGCATATCCCAGTGAGTTATGTGTGCTCATAAAAACATAGTGCAATTCACAAAGCTATCAACTCTTAGTCATGAAACAAAAACACCTGTCAAAAGAGTTTTATTTTAACTTGTTAATGACACCACAAATAGACAGAGGACAATGCCATCATTTCAGGGGACAGATTTACACAGCAGCCCTCTTCCAGAGCATTCAGGATACTGCACACTGCTTCTGGTCACTAATTAGAGAAGCTCCTTTGTGGACACCATAAATCAGTTGTCACCAGAGTACTCTATGCAGGGAAGCTTTGAATCTGTTAACATAGAGGCCAAACTCTATGGCTGTTACCGCTGGCCATTACCAGTTCCTGGGCATGGCTCATTGCTCAGCAGATAACTTTATATTTTCCTCATTGTCCTGAGATGATAGAATGGCTTATTAGGTACCATTTTGCCTATTGCACTCACAGACACACGCTCCAGGGTTCAAGGTCCTGGGATAAGTTTGGAGAGCAATTCACACACACACAAATCGTGTCATCTATTTTTGCACCAAATCGCTGAGCTCCTTTTGAGAAGTATGGAGTGAGATTTGGGATTTTCAGGCAAATTCTACCTCATTTAGCAGGCCTCACCCAACATAATGACCCAACAGAGTCTACTGAGCTCAATGTTGGGCCTCTTCTGCTACGTGAAGACATTCAGCCCTGTTTGTAGGTCTCTCTCTCTCTCTCTTTCTCTCTCTCTCTCCTCTCTCTCTCTCTCTCTTTTTCTCCATCCCCCCCTTTTTTGGGACAGAATCTTGCCCTGTTGCCCAAACTGGAGTACAGTGGCATGATCTCAGCTCACTGCAACCTCTGCCTCCTGGGTTCAAGCAATTCTTCTGCTTCAGCCTTCTGAGTAGCTGGGACTATAGGCGCGTGCTATACAAGCTAATTTTTGTATGTTTTAGGAGCGAAGGAGTTTTGCTATGTTGGCCAAGCTGGTCTCAAACTTCTGACCTCAAGTGATCCATCCACCTTGGTCTCCCAAAGTGCTGGGATTACAGCATGAGTCGCCACACCTGACTGCAGCTTCTCTTTTTTCTGGGGACCATTTCTCAGCAGGAATGTCAGCAATGGACATGGGATTAGGCACTGTTATGGGCTGAATTGTGTCCTCCCAAAATTCATATGCTTGAAGCCCAGACTCTTAAGTACCTCAGAATGTGACTACATTTGGAAATAGAATTTTTAAAGAAGTGATTAAGTTAAAGCCAGGTCATCAGAGTTCTAATCCTATACGACCCGTGTCCTTATAAGAAAAGGGGATTAAGGCACAGGATTTAAATATTTTCCATTCAAAGTTAGCACATAGTAACAGCAGTATGATTGGTTATAAGCAGTGATTTTGGGGGGGGAGAAGGTGTATTTAACATTCCACATTAAAGATGTAATAGTCAAGAAGTCTTTTATCTCAGATACAATCTGTTCTGAGACAGAAACAAGAAAATAAGAAAGGAAGTTAATCTATAACAAAAGGTCAGCAACTCAGAAGTCATGCTCCATGGCTTGGTCTTCAAACTCAACCTCGCTTAGGGCCTAACAACTTTTGGAAGCCCTAAGTAGACAAACAATCCACTTTCCTTCACATTTCCCCCTTTTCTTCAAGATCTTTTGAAGAAACACTTCAGAAAAATCATTTTGTTAGAGAGTAGTTAAATCCTGCATCCCTAGGAAGGCTTATTCCTATAGTCATGTCCAGTGGAGGGCGGAAATGTTTAATTTGTGAGATGGAAATGTATGAGGTGGAATTGCGAGGGAACAGAAGGGAAGTAACTCGGTCTGGTTCAGGTCACATGACCATATTTTCAACTAAAGACAATTTTCTGAGCAATCAATATTCTAGTTTTAGTCATCGATCACAGGCAAGCTGAAATACAAATCGTGAGTAATTCGATAACTAGGAAAATGACAATTGTGCTTATGATTATGATAGTAACTACTTGAGAACAGGATGAAGTAGCGAACTTAGCCCCAAGGGTAACCAACTAAACAAACCACTCAGAGGATCAGCTTTTCTCAAGTAACCCTTTAGACTTCCGTGTTTTTCTTTCTAATCGAGCCTCCACTTCCCCAGAGGTATTAATGTAAGTATAATAGGGGCTGTGTGCCACTCCACAGACTCCTCCTTTTTCAGCAATAAATCGTCAGAGGCAATTCTGCTATTTAGTACCACCTGGGCTAAGGAATCCAAAGGGTTTTGTTGAGTTGTAGTGCTTTATGCAGTGTCTTCAGCTATCTGACCAATAGTGGTTGATAGGTTTGGATTCAGATCTTTAATATAACCTCCAGCATTTGAGATGAGTCCCAAAATGCTTTTCTCTGAGCTATCATCATATCCTGCTAACGTAGTCCTGTTAGCTCTAAATGGAGGGAGAAGGGGGTTCATCTGCATTCCTAGGTAAGGATATGGTAGTTACAAAATGACCTAACAGACATACACCCTCTGTTTACCAACGATTCAAGCAATGAAGTGCCCAACCTTGGGTAGACAAATCAGTCCTGATGTCACATACAAACGCATAACCTGGGGAAACACAAGTAATTCCTCCGGGAGTATGTTCATTAATGTCCTCATTAACAGGAAGGGTAGAGAGCATCCGATCAAACAAAAAATTCCATTTTTTGCATATTTGCCAGAAGCCACCTGCATGATATGAAGTGAAAGAGAGACGTTGGCAGAGCAGGGATTCATTTTTACAGCAGTGCATTTCTTTTCTTTCTTTTTTGAGATGGAGTCTTGCTCCGCTGCCCACACTGGAGTGCAGTGGTGCAATCTCGGTTCACTGCAACCTCCGCCTCCCAGGTTCAAGCAATTCTCCAGCCTCAGCCTCCCAAGTAGCTGAGATTACAGGTGCGTGCCACCATGCCTAACTAATTTTTGTATTTTTAGTAGAGATGGGGTTTCATCATGTTGGCCAGGCTGGTCTTGAACTCCTGGCCTCAGGTGATCCACCATCTGGGCCTCCCAAAGTGCTGGGATTACAGGTGTGAGCCACCATGCCAGGCCAGCAATGCATTTCTTAATCCAATATGGCATGGAACGGGGAGAACCAGAGACAAATCCCTTCTGAGTAGGTTTAATAGATAGTTTTAGATAAGGTATAGAAGCATCAGTTTTTGTGGGAAATTGGGATTTGGAAAGTTAGTCCAGAGAGAGATGAATCTAAATATGTAATGGCATTAGCTGTATCTGAAAAATTAGTGACACATTTTTCTAATGGCATATATTGGTCATGAATAGATCCAAGAATCATATGGTAGATCCAACAATTTGGGAAAGTTTAATCAAAGTATTATCAGGCCATTCCATGCATTGAGACAAAGGAATAACCACAAGGAAAAAAATAAAATCCATTCTTTTCTAGTTGAACTATGCTGCTAAGTACTAAAACAATAATTATCTCAACAGATTAGAATGGGCAACTTCCTATGTTACATAAAATAATAACAACTAACAAAGTTTCTGAAGCAATGATAACATTGCTAGTAGATGAGTGTAAGTGTTCATTTAGATACAGGCCTGTATCTGGCATCGTTGGAGTGCTGTCTACCTCAGATGTCTTTTTTTTTCTTAACCTGGCATCAGTGTTAGTCAAAGATCACCTTCCAGTCCATTCATGAGGCTCAGCCTTCCTTAAATGAGAAACGTGGAACCATGAACCTGTGCTTTCTAACTTTGCAGCAAAGGGTTAGTAAGAAGTGCATGATGGGAACCTTTCCACTTCTATTGAAGGGAATTCTTTAGAAGACGTCATTTCCAGTAGACAAAATATTTTGGCTGAAGTCCATGGGTTTAAGGTTCATTGATTTTTGGAGAGTTCACTATAAAAATAATCTTTTGCTAAACTGTATTTTTTTACTTGGTTTCGTAAGACCATTATGGCAATATAATATATCTCCTTTTATTTATGAATTGTATTTTTTGCTTGGTTTCATAAGACCATTATGGCAATATAATATATCTCCTCTTATTTATGAATTCATAGTTTACCAGGGATAGTTTCATAAATCTGTCTGTTATCTCAATTGGAGAAAACTGATGTCTACTAAAAGGGATAGGTCTTAAGCAAAACCAATGAATGAAATTTTAGCTGAGGAATTTTAAAAGCCTTAATTAATTTTGCCAATTGAGTTTTGATTATTCTGTTTGTGCATTCTTCTAACCTGGATGACTGAGGGTGATTTGCACCATGCAAATGTTGAAGAATTGGCCAAATATTACATATTGATTGGATGATGTATCCAGTGAAATGAGTACCTCTGTCACTGTGAAGTTCTAGAAGGGCTCCCCAAGTCCGAATAATTTCTTTTCCAGGAGAATTTTACTTAGCACTGAGGCTGTTGCTCTTCTGCTTAGAAATGCTTCTACCCAATGAGAAAACTAGAACATATTTTATCTTTGTGATGGGTATAGCTGAATAAAATCACTAGAACATATTTTTATCCTTGTGATGGGTATAGCTGAATAAAATACAATGACCACACTTCAAAGGGGACTTCAGGTAAAGGAAAATGTCCTTGATAACACTGTATGATTTCCCCCAGATTATATTTTGAGCAGATATAGCAGCAACTATAGGTCTTATGAGTACAGTCATTATGATTTCTTCTTCAGCAGCTTTTTGGTTGCTTCAGAGGTTTCCAATAATACTGTTTTACCCAAGAAACCACTGTATAAAGGCTCCAGTGAGTTAAATCATGTACATACATTAAAAACAATTACTGTAATTTAGTAGGAATTATAGGGAAGTCATTTGGCCAATAATATATTTCATCCATGGGGGGAGTGTGTTTTCCTTTTGTTTCTAATGTTCTTAGACCTCTGGATTGTGGGGCTTCTTTAAAAGTTCATATAAATTGCTTTTCTTGCCTGGATATATTTAGAGCAGCCCTCTTCGCTACCTAGATGATGTCCTTTGTTTTCTGGTATATCTGATTTGGAATTACATGGGATTTTAATAATTGCTGATGATTTTGGTAATAATATGGCTTCTAATAATTGCAAGATAAAGTGTCCATTTTTAATGGACTGACCAGAAGCAGTGAGGAATCCTGTTTGTTTCCATAGCATTCCAAAGTCATGAGCTACTTCAAGGCATATTGACGGTCTGTGTGAAAATTAGCAGTTACTCCTTTTGCCAATTGACAAGCTCTAATTAATGCTATCAATCCTGCTTGTAGAACTGATGCTGCTTTTGGAAGATAAGCACTTTCTATTTCTTCAGCACTATAAGACACTATAGCATAATTTGCATGATAAATTTCAGGTTCATCCTTAAAGTAAGATTCACCTTTAACCTACACAACTAGCAGGTATTAGTAAGGGGAATTTCTTAGAGGTCCATCCTAGGAGAGAAAAGCTGACTGGGTCAGGTTACACAATCATGTGGCATTTCATCTGAAAGTACCAGCAGAAGAGTAATAGGATTTAGATTATGGCACTTGGAGACTGTAATTTGAGGTACAAATGGAAGTAGGACTTCAGAAGAGTCCAGCCTGGTAACTGAGTACTACCAAGGATGGTGTAAATTCAGAAGTGCTTCCAAAATATGTGGAACAGAGACAATGAGGGGGGATCCTGTCATTATTTATTCAGTTGCTTTTACCAGCAGGGTGGTGGTCTCTGTTATCACTCTTATGGAAGGTGGTCCTCCAGCCACTGTATTCAATTGCTGGCTACAGTATCCTACAGGTCTATTTTGACCCTCAGACCCCCATGGTTTAGGGTCAGAATGCTTAGAGCAAGTCCTTAATTTTATATACAAAGAGTGCAAACAGAATTTTATAATTTGAATGTCGTAAGGCCAGGACATCTATAAGATCCCTTTTCATTGCTTCTAATGTTAACTGATCTTCTTCCATCCATTCCAGAGAGTCTAGGTTGTCTTGTTTTAAAAGAGTGTATAAAGGCTGATATTTTAAAGAAAAGTTCAGAATTTAATTTCTGCGATTCCCTCCCAGCCCCAGAGATCTTCTTAGTTGTTGGTAGTTTTGAGGATGTGAAAGGCCAATATTCCTTTTACTCTACCCAGACTAAGGAAAAGGTTTTTCTTTCATATTAGGTGACCTAAATATTTTACCTGATTTTTGACAAAACTAAAGTTTTTTTTGAATTTTTGTGTTTCTTTTAAAAAGGCAGTTGTAACAAGTGAATCTCTTATAGAAGTGTGCTTACCTTCTGAACAGAAAAGTAGGTAGATCATCCACATATATTAAATTGGATTTTGTTTTTAGAAAACTCAATATTCGGGTGATCTGCCTTTAATATTTATGAGAAATGAGTTAGACTCTCAGTATAACCCTGAAGCATATTCATCCATGAATATTGTCTGTCTTCTGAAGTGAAGGTGGAGTGGAACTGGCTATCCTTCCAATCAGGAATGCTACAGAGAGCATTGCAGAAATCTATCTCAGTAAACAATTCACTGGCAGTTGGAACTGCAGTCAACAATGTATGAGGTTTTGGCTCTACTGGATATTAATGAATGACTGTGGTATTAATTGCTCTTAGATCCTGTACAAATCTCCATCTTCTATAGTCTGGCTTTTTCATGGAAAGAATTGGAGTGTTTCATGGACTTGTATAGGAAATAATCAAGTCTCTTTTGTATAATCTGAAATTGTAGTGTTGTTCCTTCCAAGGCCTCAGATCCTAGGGGTAGTGCTTAAGGTTCAGAAGAGGCTTTGATCTATTTAAATTTAATCGGGGGCAGCCAAGATAAGTTTTACAGTGTCACTGGAGAACTTTGACCGTAACTGATCAGGCACTGCTTTGAGCAGTTTCTGTAATTCTTCATTACTCAATAATTCAGTGTTCTCCCTGGCAATGTGAAGGGCACTTTATAAATTAGAAGGGTCAAGCTTTAAATTTTCTTTATCTAATGTTTTAAAATTTTCTTTAGTGTTTTAAAATTTTCTGTGTCTTTTAGTTCTAAATGTATGTCTCTTTTTGGTAAAAGACAATGTTATTGTATAATTCTAAACAGTCTCTCCCTATGAGATGGTGGATGGTTGATGGAACCAGGTAGAAAACATAAGCCCTTTGGAGGGGACCTAGTTGAAAAGCCACCGGCTGAGACTTATGTGCTGATACAGGAGGATTAGCGACAACCGCCTTTTGAATTGCTTGTTTACTCTAAGGAATGGAACCCAGTAATAAGGTGGGATTTATTGCAGATAACATATCAACGAGAGCTTGCCTGTGTTCTCCACTCAAAACAATTTCTATTTTCCATGTATTAGGAAGAAGAAAAAAAAAGGTCTCTTTAAGTCCCTCAGAGCATCCCTATTCTTCTTCTTTTTCCTTCATCTGTTGCTGTTTCTTCCATCTTAATTTTCTACAATCTTTCTTTAAATTATACTTTAAGTTCTGGGGTACATGTGCAGAACGTGCAGGTTTGTTTTATAGCTATACATGTGCCATGGTGGTTTGCTGCATCCATCAACCCATCATCTACATTAGGTATTTCTCCTAATGCTATTCCTCCTCTAGCCCCACACCCAGCAACAGGCCCCAGTGTGTGATGTTCCCCTCCCTGTATCCATGTGTTCTCATTGTTCAACACCCACTTATGAATGAGAACATGTGGTGTTTGGATTTCTGTTTCTGTGTTACTTTGCTGAGAATCATGGTTTCCAGCTTCATCCATGTCTCTGCAAAGGACATGATCTCATCCTTTTTATGGCTGCAGAGTATGCCATAGTATCTATGTGCCACATTTTCTTTATTCAGTCTATTGTTGGGCATTTGGGTTGGGTCCAAGTCTCTGCTGTTGGGAATAGTACTGCAACAAACATACATGTGCGTGTGTCTTTATAGCAGAATGATTTATAATCCTTTGGGTATATACCCAGTATTGGGATTGCTGGGTCAAATGGGATTTCTAATTCCAGATCCTTGAGGATCTAGCTTTTGAATTTGTTTGCTCTTGCTTCTCTAGAACAACTCCAGACTTTATAAAGCCTCTAAAAATATTTGTTATAAATACTATATCAATGCTTGATAATAAAAGCTAGACACAAAATGCAGTTTCTGAGCCCTGTCTGAAATTCTTCTGAAGATCCGCTGATCCCCCTTTTCCACAGAAGCTGAGGGAATGGTTCTTGCTGGTTTAGTTTGTCTTCTCTGTGATCCACATGGCTTTGTCCTGTGAATTTGATACACGTCAGAATGTCTTCTTCCAAAACACAGATCCCTAGTCCTAAGTCTTCATTGGTGTATTTCTCTGCAATGTTTTGCTTTCTTCCAATGGCCCTGAAACATGTGCCTGTGATTTTGCTGCTGCAGCTCACTGAGATTTCAAGCTGAGCTTTCTGAACCTTTATCTGTGTTCTCTCTGGCACCTTCCTCTTCCCTGTTCTTTTTGTGATGAGATGTAGTGTTTGGTTTTCTGTTCTTGTGTTAGTTTGCTGAGAATGATGGTTTCCAGCTTCATCCATGTCTCTGCAAAGGACATGAACTCATCCTTTTTATGGCTGCAGAGTATTCTATAGTTTATATGTGCCACATTTTCTTTATCCAGTGTATCACTGATGGGCATTTGGGTTGGTTCCAAGTCTTTGCTGTTGTGAATAGTGCTGCAATAAACAAATATATCTGTGCATGTGTCTTTAGAGTAGAACGATATATAATCCTTTGGGTATATAACCAGTAATGGGATTGTAACTGGGGGACAGGGCGCAGGGGCTCAGCTCCCTCCTTGTTCTGATGTACCCACGTCCTTGGCCTCTCTTCCCCAGGAATGGGGGAAGGGGCCTTGCAGACCCAGTGAGGTTACCTTTGGAATAAATACCTTGGACCCAAAGAGTTTAGCAGAGAGCCATTTATTAGGCCAAAAGAGAGAGAGAAAGAGAGAAAGAGCGAGAGATCTCCCAGGCTGCCATGAGAGGGGCTCCAGAGGAGGAATCTGCACAGGTAAGGGGCAGGGGGATTTTAACCCCCGAGTTACTCCTGCCCCATTCATGTTCTCATCCAATGAGAGGAGTTCATTTAAACTGCCTCTGAAGTGGCTGATCTTCAACTCTGATACTGGATTGGCTGCCAGGTCCGCAACAGAGGCCCTTCCTCCCAGAGCTTTTCGTGGGCTTTTTTTTTTTTTTTTTTTTTTTGAGACGGAGTTTCGCTCTTGTTACCCAGGCTAAAGTGCAATGATGCAATCTCAGCTCACCACAACCTCCACCTCCTGGGTTCAGGCAATTCTCCTGCCTCAGCCTCCTGAGTAGCTGGGATTACAGGCATGCACCACCATGCCCAGCTAATTTTTTTGTATCTTTAGTAGAGACAGGGTTTCACCATGTTGACCAGGATGGTCTCAATATCTTGACCTCGTGATCCACCCGCCTTGGCCTCCCAAAGTGCTGGGATTACAGGCTTGAGCCACCGCGCACTTGGCCTCGTGGGCTTTTTAAACAAAGGAGCACATCTTGAATTTTTATCTAGCCCCTGTGGGGAAAGTCACACAAAGAACTTTAGGTTCCTTGATGGGGACGTGGTTGGAGGCATGGCGCTGGGAAGCTCTTGCCTTTGAAACCACACCCCTTGTGGACCTGGGAAGAAAGATTTTTTTCCTTAACTCAGCCCCTCAGGATTGCTGGGTCAAATGATGTTTCTAGTTCTAGATCCTTAAGAAATTGCCACACTGTCTTGCGCAATGGTTGAATTAACATACATTCCCACCAACATTGTAAAAGCACTCCTATTTCTTCACATTCTCTCCAGCATCTATTGTTTCCTGACTTTTGATGATCGCCATTCTACCCAGCGTGAGATGGTATCTCATTGTGGTTTTGATTTGCACCCAATACAGGAGCACTCAGATTCATAAAGCAAGTTCTTAGAGACCTACAAAGATACTTAGACTTCCACACGACAATAATGGGAGACTTCAACACCCTACTGTCAATATTAGACAGATCAATGGGACAGAAAATTAACAAGGATATTCAGGACTTGAACTCAGCTTTAGACCAAGTGGACCTAATAGACATCTACAGAACTCTTCACCCAAATCAACAGAATATACATTCTTCTCAGCACCACATCACACTTATTCTAAAATTGACCACATAATTGGACATAAAACACTCCTCAGCAAATGTAAAAGAACAGAAATGATGATAAACAGTCTCTTAGACCACAGTGCAATCAAGTTAGAACTCAGGATTAAGAAACTCACTCAAAACTGAACAACTACCTAGAAATTGAACAACCTGCTCCTGAATGACTACTGCCTTAACAAAATTAAGGCAGAAATAAATAAACTATTTAAAACCAATGAGAACAAAGACACAATGTACCAGAATCTCTGGGACACAGCAAAAGCAGGGTTTAGAGGGAAATTTATAGCACTAAATGCCTACAAGAGAGAATGGGAAAGACATAAAATCGACACCCTAACGTCACAGTTAAAGGAACTAGAGAAGCAACAGCAAAAAATTCGAAAGCTACCAGAAGACAAGAAATAACTAAAATTAGAGCAGAACTGAAGAAGACAGACACACACACACACACACACACACACACACACACACACACACACACACAAAATAAAAAAATAAAACACTTCAAAAAATCAGTGAATCCAGGAGTTGGTTAAAATGTTATCAGAAATGTTGGCATACTGTATAAACTCTTCCACATCTTGCTTTTTTTTTTTTTCTTAAGACAGAGTCTTGCTCTGTCTCCAGGTGCCAGGCTGGAGTGCAGTAGCGCGATCTCGGCTCACTGCAACCTCTGCCTCGCGGGTTCAAGCAATTCTCCTGCCTCAGCTTCCCGAGTAGCTGGGACTACCGGCGCATGCCACAAGGCCCAGCTATTTTTTTTTTTTTTTTGTATTTTTAGTAGAGACAGGGTTTCACCATGTTGGCCAGGATGGTCTCAATCTCTTGACCTCGTGATCCGCCGCCTCAGCCTCCCAACGTGCTGGAATTACAGGCATGAGCCACCGCGCCTGGCTGCTTTTGTGTCTTAATAGACATTGAAGTGCTCACCATTCAATACAGAAAAGATGCCTTTTAAATGACTGTATTATTTTTTGCATATGGATGTACCATAATCTATTTAAGGAATTCCTAAGTGATGGTCATTTAAGTTGCTTCCAGACTTTTGCTATTGTTGAAAATGCCTCAGTGTAAACCTTGTGCATACTCATTTGGTGCATGTGCAAACCAAAACGATTCTTCTTGACAAAATAATTTAAACTTCCCTTTCACACTACAGAAGATAGTTTGGCAATTTCTCAAGGATCTAGAACTAGAAATACCATTTGACCCAGCAAGCCCATTACTGGGTATATACCCAAAGGATTATAAATCACTGTACTCTAAAGACACGTGCACACATGTTTGTTTATTACAGCACTATTCACAACAGCAAAGACTTGGAACCAACCCAAATGCCCATCAGTGATACACTGGATAAAGAAAATGTGGCACATATAAACTATAGAATACTCTGCAGCCATAAAAAGGATGAGTTCATGTCCTTTGCAGAGACATGGATGAAGCTGGAAACCATCATTCTCAGCAAACTAACACAAGAACAGAAAACCAAACACTACATCTCATCACAAAAAGAACAGGGAAGAGGAAGGTGCCAGAGAGAACACAGATAAAGGTTCAGAAAGCTCAGCTTGAAATCTCAGTGAGCTGCAGCAGCAAAATCACAGGCACATGTTTCAGGGCCATTGGAAGAAAGCAAAACATTGCAGAGAAATACACCAATGAAGACTTAGGACTAGGGATCTGTGTTTTGGAAGAAGACATTCTGACGTGTATCAAATTCACAGGACAAAGCCATGTGGATCACAGAGAAGACAAACTAAACCAGCAAGAACCATTCCCTCAGCTTCTGTGGAAAAGGGGGATCAGCGGATCTTCAGAAGAATTTCAGACAGGGCTCAGAAACTGCATTTTGTGTCTAGCTTTTATTGTCAAGTATTGATATAGTATTTATAACAAATATTTTTAGATGCTTTATAAAGCCTGGAATTCCTCTAGAGAAGCAAGAGCAAACAAATTCAAAAGCTAGCAGAATGCAAGAAATAACTAAGATCGGAGCAGAACTGAAGGAGACAGACAGGAAAACCCCTTCAAAAAAATCAATGAATCCAGGAGTTGGTTTTTTGAAATGATTAACAAAATAGATAGACCACTAGCCAGACTCATAAAGAACAAAAGAGAGAAGAATCAAATAGATACGATAAAAAATGATAAAGGGATATCACCATTGATTCCACAGAAATAAAAACTACCATCAGAGATTACTAAAAACACCTCTAGAAAACCTAGAAGAAATGGATAAATTCCTGGACACATACGCCCTCCCAAGACTAAACCAGGAAGAAGTTGAATCCTGAATAGACCAATAGCAAGTTCTAAAATTGAGACAGTAATTAATAGTCTACCAACCAAAAAAAAGCCCAGGACCAGATGGATTCACCGCTGAACTCTACCAGAGGTACAAAGAGGAGCTGGTATCAATCCTTCTGAAACTATTTCAAGCAATAGAAAAAGAGTTACTTCTCCCTAACTGATACCAAAAGCTGGCAGAAACACACACACACAAAAGAAAATTTCAGGCCAATATCCCTGATGAACATTGATGCAAAAATCTACAATTTTTGTTTTTTAAAAAGTGGTTGGATTTCTTGCAATAATTGCAAAGCAGAGGGTTAGGTTCATTTTGAGATTTATAGAGACATTTTAGAGACCCAGACTGGATACATAGTTATTTCAACTACAAACTCAGAAATTTATTAGCCCTACTCTTTTGTTTGGCCTCTTTTTCTTTCTTCTTTAGTTAAGGTACAAGACAACTGATTGCCAAGATTAAAGAAATTGTGGGTTTGAGAAGTAGCCCAACTAGGGTATTGTGTTCTTGCTATTAATGCTAATTCCTCATCTAACCCATTTATGAAATTGGAATTGAAGAGAGTATCATTTCAATGATTAGCATAACTCACTTTAGATAATCCTGAATATTGTTTAAATATATTTTTTAAAATCTCTCAAAAAAATGATGTCACTGACTCATTTGAATTTTGTCAACATCATTATGTTTTATTCTAGCAAACTCTATTTGAACGACTAAAGAGATATTATCAAGTAAAAATTTAGCGCTGTTGTGGGCATGTTCACAATTTGTTTCTGAAGATTTCTGAAAGTCTCCCAAGGAGTTTCTCCAATTTTCCTTAGCTATCCAATATTTAGCTTTACTTTCTGATACTAACATGTGAATTGATTAATATAAATTAAACAGACCAGGATCATGAGCTTGAATGTTCAGTTCGAATGAGCTGACAAAACTAATAGCGTCCTTGTGAGGGTCAGGAATTCTGTAATTACCCCTTTTAGTTGTACCTTTGACCACGGCTAATAAACCAAAGCAGGTTATCCTCCACCAGACACCGGTTGTTCCCTCAATGGAGCCAAAACAGCAGGTGCTGGAGTAGGAGGAAAAGACAAGGTGGAAATGGGCGAGGGATTCCAGACCATGGAGGATGAAGAGAAGAAGGAGCTAAAGGAGGAGGAGAAAGTTTTAGCAGTCTTTTTAAATACAGGAATTGTTTAAGAGAATCTTTTTTTTTCCTTCCTGAAGAGAAAGGACTTTATCAGCATCTCTTTTGGAAGTTTCCAAATACCTTTGAAAACAATTTTCACAATTGTTCTATTTCAGAGCCAGCTTTTTCTAATTAAGCATGCAAGTTAACTAATTTAGGCATTTTAAAGGTATTGCATTTTGACCATTGTAATTTGGGGTCATCAGGAGTTATGTGTGACCAATTTTCTAAATATTTGCATGAAAATGCACTATAGGTATTAAACACAAATCAAGCTGAAGTTTCTACTGGTGGGTCCTCATTAAGAAGGAAGAGTCCATTTTAGATGCACGGTTGCCCATAATTCAGTGCTTTCCTTCCTGAATGACCAAAATGCTTGGAAAAGGTGCTTTGAGTCAAGTGTGCTGCTTGTGGGGATGGCGCCTCAAGGTGTCACCCTTGAGTCATCTCTTCCCTCTTAAGTGTCTCAGCAATCCCAAGAAACCTTGGCACTTTCCACCCTAGGTGATCTGTCCTTTAAGTGTGCTAGCTGAATTAAGTGAGGCTACCTTCATGTTCTTCTTAAGGGATTTCATATGACGTCATTACGCATCATGGCTGACTAACTCTGGCACTCGCACTTACACCTAGACCACCTAAGGTACCATCCAGTAGTGAGGAACGGTGTCTCTTATCTTTGGGACTTATTTTGTCCCCTTACAGAGAGCCTGTTATACTTTCGGTCACTCACAAATAAAGTTTGTTTGTCAATTGAACGAAGCTTCAGAACCTGGCCAGTTTTAAAGACTATACGCTTTTCCCACAGGCCACAAAGTTTCACTTCTTTTCACCACGTCTTTTCAAAGGGAAACTCTCTCTGTACCAAAACTTTGAATGACAGAAGGGTTGTAAAACCTCTAAGGAATAATTGAAGACAAATCTTCACAGAAAGTGAAAGTCAGAAATCTGCTATTAGAATCTCTAGACAATAGCAAATGAATCTCCTACCTTGCAACAGAACTTTAATTCCAGCCCCACTGAGTTAGGAACCTATAGCTTCAATGAAGTCTGAATCCTCAGTCAAGCTGGGAATATTGGAATCCAAGAGGCATCTTACCACGGATTCCCGTTAACTCTGGTGAGGGTGGAAGATATATCAGTTGTGCTGTTATCAAGGATCTGGCTGCTGGTGAAATGAGGGGGAAGGTCCCCTTCAGTTTCCTTCATAATTACTAATTTGTCAACCTAAAATCAGGATTCAGGCAATATGATTAAAGTTTGAGAATAGTCGCTGGTAAGGACACAGACTTCGGAAATACGGAGTCATGCACTGAAGAGGAGATGCCTGAGGGCTGTTTATATAGGCAAAAGCTGGGGAAACAGAATAGGGTCTCAACATTTTCCATGCAATATTAGTTCATAGTTACAGCAATTTGATTGATGATAGGCAGTGTTTCCTTTTGGGAAGGGAATATTAACATTCCACATTAAGGATGTAATGGTCAAGGGGTCTTTTACCTTAGTCAAGAAGTCTGTTGTCTCAGGTACCATTTGGTCTGAGCTGGGACAAAAAAACAAACAAAAAACAACTAAATAAATAAATAAGGAAGTACGTTAATCTGAAAAGATCAGTAAATAAGAGATCATGCTTCGTGACTTGGTCTCCAAAGTCAACCTTGCTCAAGGCCTAACAACTTTTAGAAGCCCCGAACAGACAGATTATCCATTTTCTTTCACAATAAAGCAAAATTTATCTTTCATGGAAATGTATTGTATGATTTATTTCAGTACAGTAGACAACAGTCTCCATTTGTTAATCTCACATTTCCCACAAGAAGGCAAAATTTATTGCCAGTCTGGTAAATGTTAAGGGGTTTTAGGTCCATAAATGGAAATTTAACTAAAGGTTTCCCAGAAACCATAAGTATCAAAAATGAGAAAAGTTTTACATAAAATCTTTCTATAGGATGTTTCAAAACACTACCAAAGTAGTCATCATGGGAAAAAAAATGAGAATTTATTGGACTTCATTATACCAGTTGTATGGTGTAATATTCTTTTTATTTTGAATTATACCTTGCGGGTTTTGGGATGGGTTAGAGGGGAGTCCCACAATCTAGCCCAGAGCTTGGTAAAGGTTTTCATGTGATCATATGTTGTTGAGTCATTATCAAATAGATAATTCCAAATCACTTAACATTCTTTTTTTTTTTTTTTTTTTTGGAGACAGTCCTGGTCTGTTACCAGGCACCAGGCTGGAGTGCAGGGGCACAATCTTGGCTCACTGCAATTCTCCTGCCTCAGCCTCCTGAGTAGCTGGGACTACAGGCTCACACCACCATGCCTGGCTAACGTTTTTATTTTTTAGTAGAGACAGGGTTTCGTCATGTTGACCAGGATGGTCTCAATCTCTTGACCTCGTGATCTGCCCGCCTTGGCCTCCCAAAGTGCTGGGATTACAGGCATGAGCCACCACGCCCGGCCAACATTCTTAAAATAATAGTTTTCTTATAGAAGGAAAGGTATGATTAAAATGCACATGGACTATAGGAAGAGCAAAGTGGGGCATTCAGACTAGCTGGCTGGGGTCAGGGCCTGCACATGAGAAAGAAGCAGAGACTCAAGGCAGTTGGGCACATTACAACAGAGATTCTTCAGAGCAAATGATGAGAATCTTGTTCTCAAGTACCATATGTTTTAGTAAAGACCTGCACTATCACCCTAATAAATAATTTTGATTATTATTAAGAACAGATTAAAGTAACACTGACTTATAAATGAATTTTCCAAAGAAACAGATAACATCATAAAAGAATAAAATTGTAAAAAGATCACCACAAGACCACAATTATTTCCAAAATACGAACTGTTAATGCAAAGTCCCATCACCAGGGTCTGCTTCTGTTTCCTTCCCTGAAGTTTCTTCTACCAGCACATAGTTGTTGAATCCTTTAAAACTGAAAATGAGTCTCTCAGCTAATTTCACTGTGAGGGTTTAAAATATAAGAACGCTAAGGGTTTAAAATATAAGAACGCTAATATTCTCTAGTGCTTATTATATCTAGACAACTTCTAAATGCTTTATATTGATTTATTTAATATTGCCTGTTCAAGGTAGCTGCCAACTATTATTATCCATTATACAAATGTGGATATGAAGGCACAGAAAGAAAAAGCAACATGCTGAAAGGCACACAGCTGAGAAGCGGCAGAATCGCTAACTGAACCCAAGCAGTCTGAATCCAGAGTCCACTCTCTTACCACTCAGCTTTCAGTAGGTATAACACCTGTATAGTCTTTAGCAATCATGATAATACACTTTAGATTTTCTGGGTCATCCTGTTTTCAACCATTCTGATCATTGAACCTAAATAAATTCTGATATTTTAGACTTTTTTTGTCACATACAAATATGTTTGTACATGTATAAGTTCCAGTCACCAAATACTCCAAGTTTAGGTGTCCCATTAAAGCTAGCTCTATGGTTTGGATTTTCTACCTTTATACAAATAAAATGTTTAGACTCAGCCCCTCTGGACCTTAGTCTTTTCATCTTTAAAGGGAGGGTGTTGCTTGCACTTGCATGTTCATCACAGCACTATCCACAACAGCAAAGTCATGGGACCAACTTAGGCTGGAACCATCAACAGTTGACCGGATAACCACCAGTTAGTCATGGAACCATCAACAGTTGACCTGATAACCACCAGTTAGTCATGGAACCATCAGCAGTTGACCGGATAACCACCAGTTAGTCATGGAACCATCAGCAGTTGACCGGATAACCACCAGTTAGTCATGGAACCATCAGCAGTTGACCGGATAACCACCAGTTAGTCATGGAACCATCAGCAGTTGACTGGATAACCACCAGTTAGTCATGGAACTATCAACAGTTGACAGGATAAAGAAAATATGATACACACACACACACACACACACACACACACACACACACACACCATGGAATACTACACAGCCATAAAAATAATGAAATCATGTTCTTTGCAGCCACATGGATGGAGCTGGAGGTCGTTATCCTAAGTCAATTAACTCAGAAACAGAAAGTCAAATACTACACCTTTTCACATATAAGTGGAAGATAAACAATGGGTAAAGATAAATAAAGATGGAAATAATAGACATTGGGGATTCCAAAAGCAGGGAGGCTGGGAAAAGAATGAGGGTTGAAAAATAACGTCTCATGTATGATGTTCGCTATTTGGGTAACAGATACACTAGAAACTCAATCCCACCAGTACGAAACATACACATGTAACAAACATGCAAATCTCCCCCCTGTATTTACAATTAAATTACATTTAAATGAGAGCATTGGACTAGATGTACTTCCAATGTCACGATTACATTTAACATCTGTCATTTGTATCCAGGTTTAGTCTCATTTTTGCTGAAATGGCATGTCATCAGCCATCCAGGAAATGATTGTGAAAATCCATTCATATACTCTGAGGATCAGCATAGCACATTCCTAGAGGTAATTGCATCTGCTCAAATCAATGAGTCATTGGCCATTTGTAACTCTCCATGGGTTAATTACCAATGCCATTGTTGAGACTGTAACATGTTTTGTTTGTGTTTAGAGAAATGTTTTTGTGGTTTCAATCTTAATTTGGCAGCAGCTGACATGAATTCAGACCATACATTATACTCATTGGTCTTTCACAACTGCCATTTCCCTGATTATCCTACCCATGAAAACAGCAGAGTGCACCTAGCTTGTAAGGTAGCAGAAGAACAGTACTCAGTGAATAAGCTTTATGGACTAAATGGGGCATGAGGTTCATCGTGCTCCCTATCACAGTCAAGAGGACTCACAACAGGAAGAAATATGTCATTTAAATAAACTGGAAGAGATAAAAGAAGAGTTCAAAATCACTCAGCCGGTTAAAACCAATTTAACACATTTGTTGAGTTTAGGAGCTTACTGCTTAAAGTATTCTGGCAGATTAAATATCCAGACGCTGGGCAAAAAGAAAGGAAGTGATACCTATGAGTGTTTAACATGTGCCAGACATTGTGCCGAGTCTCACTGTAATAATAAAATAACAACACACATTTTTTGTATGTGCACAATTCTAACTGCTTTACATGTCTTAACTCATTTAATCCTCCTGCCAACTCCAAGGGGTAAATATAATTTTAACCCTATTTTTTATTGCTTTTAATTTTGTAAGAAACATAAGCAGCAGCCAATACCGACCTTACTTTTCAGATAAGGACACTGTGTCTCAGAGTTTGTAATTTGGTCATGGTTTCATAGCTAATAAATAACTAATGCCAAACTCACACCTCTAATGCTCCATCTCTGTTGGACCTCAAAGTTGTGTTTTCCCCTGACTTAGCAGGAAGCCTGCTACATTTGAAAAGCTCAGCATTTTGTCATTTATCTGAGAATTTCCACCTTGGAAGGGACCTAAATGATCCCAATCCTATTGCTTTTACTTTGTAGGAAACCACTGGTTTCTTCAAATGATTAAGCTTAAGGTCAAATGGTTAGCTGGTCTGAAACCTAGGTCCGCGACTTCTTGGTCTAAATCACCTCCTTTACTTCTGTAATTCCTAGTCCATAGAATGCACACAGTTCTAAAACAATGACTTTCAAGTTGGGATGTGCATCAGAGAGTTTACCTGTGAGACTTTTTAAAAACACAGATTCCCTAGCGCCACCATAGATCTAGTGAATCCAAGTTACCTAGTAATCAACAAATATGTGATTCTGATGTGACTATAACTTCACACACAGTTAATGTAATTAATCGCTCTAAGTTCCAATTTTAAGAAAACCTATCGCCATCAGAATTACTAGGGGCTGGGTTTCAAGTCATACCAGAACTCCAATACAACAGGCAAGTGGAGAAGGAAAGAAGTCGGATCAAAACCTACAGGTTCTGACTCAGCAGTAGATTCAGATATAGAGCTGGCCCCTGAGTGGAGTGGCTAGAAGCCCACAGGGGCAAGGTGAACAATGCAGGTGGGATTCGGCTGTCCCAGAGGTCTTTAGGCAGTAAGATGCTTGAAGTCAGGCAGGAGGCAAGATTGCAGTTATGCATGGTTGGAGTTAAAACAGGTCCCTCACCAGACATAGTGGTCAAAGGAAGTGTCCATATTCTGAGAAAAGGGGCTGGAGGGGGTACAGTAGTCAGCAGGACTTCAGTCATATAACCTCGGGTTTGGAGAAGGCTGTTGGCCCCATGGAAAGTTTTTGGTATTAATAAGGATCCAAGCCGAAACTCATTTCTCTTTTCTTCACTTAAGTATCGATTGATCACGTCTTAGTCCAGTTGCTAGAGTCGCTAGGCTTACATATTCTATCTCTGTAATGCTGATTGTTCATTCTTTCTTCACTATCCAGAAAATTCAAACATTCTTTCCATATTTTAAAGATTCCCCACGTTGTGATTTAAAGGACTCATGGAAGCCAGATACTCCCCCCCAGCAGAGGTTTGCAGGTCATAATCTAGACTCCTTCAATTAAAGACCAACCAGAGCTCCAGGCTCTCTGCTAGGCACTGGAGATTTAAAGATCATCATAACTGTACCACAGGAAGAAAAAGGAAGATATCATATTAGGGACTTAGTCTGTACCAGACCTCAGGGGTATGGTGCCTTCTAATACACAGACCACTTTAGTCAGAACCAGCTGGGGTCTATGCAGGGTTGAGTGTGTGTGCATCTAACATCAGTATTAGCTGACCAGGAAAGGGAGGCATTGATAATAACATAGGAGACTAATTATATGCTGTTGTAGGTATGTATTCTAGCACAACTGTCACAATCAGTAAAATATGTCTAATGACTAGGGTGTAAAAGGGAAAGGAGGGGAATTTTTTTTTCTTGACATGGAGTTTTGCTCTTGTTGCCCAGGCTGGAGTGCAACGGTAGGATGTCAGCTCACTGCAACCTCCACCTCCTAGGTTCAAGCGATTCTCCTGCCTCAGTCTCCTGAGTAGATTACAGGTGCCCACTGCCACCACGCTGGGCTAATTTTTTGTATTTTTAGTAGAGATGGGATTCCACCATGTTGGCCAGGCTGGTCTCAAACTCCTGACTTCAGGTGATCCGCCCACCTCGGCCTCACAAACTGCCGGGATTACAGGCGTGAGCTGCTGCACCCAGCTGCGAACTTCCTTTTTAAGTGCACAAACTGGAAGTCACACACGCCACTTCTAAGCATGTTGCACTGACCAGAACTTAGTCACATCTCACTGTAAGGGAGCCTGTGAGTCATAGGCTTTGGCTGGGCAGCCACATACCCATGAGCTCTTTGTTATATTATGTTGCCTATTAAAAAGTAAAATTTTTAAAGGAAAGAAATATGTCTATAAGCAACTTGGGTTTTAGAATCTCCATCCTGGCTTTTGAGAATTTGGGACCTTTTATCTCTCCAGCTTAGTCAGGCTCTCTAGTTCATGTAATAGGACACTCCTATTCTGATCTGATTCCTTGCAATCTGCATGTGATATATCTTAATATATTGTACCACCTGCTTATCTGGCTGGCTTATGGCCACTCTTTCATCTATACTTGTATTTATTCTACTTGGAGAAATGTATACTCTTTATAGGACTGGAATTGTGGAACTTGTGATGATTTCTACAGGCTCTGCCTGTAGCCACTGAGGAAGCAGAAGATGAATCCAAATGGAACCTTTTTCAGCCAAGACCCACAGACCCTTGTGTGCCAAATGTGGTTAATAGGATACATTTTGGGAAAATTTACTGAGTCCCCTACTCATGAAACCATTGTTAAATATTATAATGCAGTTAAGCCTTCTATGCTTTCTTTCATCTTTGAGAAGGCTATATTAGAAGTTATAAATTTCTCTTTATTTAAAGTCTTACATACCTTTACTGGAGTTCACCTACATTTAAGCTTAGACTAATATTTCATTAGGGAGATGAGAAGAACAAGAGAAACTGAAGAGCTTGGCTGCTCAGTTGGTGACCTTGTTATTTCCCAAGGATAATTTAGTTGCACAAATCTGTGGTGTACTTCTAACAAAAGTCTACAGGATCTTACATTATAAATCTTGTACGCCAATTGTACTAGACGCTAACTGTTCTTTTCGGTGGACAACATCTGAACCTCATTATAGTTTAGGAATTCTTTACCTGTTTTCTGATTGGACATAGTGAGCCAGAGGTAGCAACTTTTAAAGATGTATTTGTAAGACATTTGCATATCAAACCTGTAGGGAACAAACCAGAAAAAAAATTCAGGGGCTTGCCACCTCAGTGAAGTGGTACATCTAAATACTCCTTCTGACATAAAGGGTAATTGTTACATCTGAATCTCAAAGATATCAGGCCCTGTGAATGCTACCTTTTGGGACATATTTTTGTAAACATAAATAAATTAAGGATCTTGAGATGAGGTGGTTAGCCTGAATTATTAAGGTGAGTTCTATCTGCCATCACATGTTATTACAGAAAGCCAGAGGGAGATTTGACAAATACATATGAAAAGGCAATATAAAGATGGAGGTGGAGATTGGAGTGATGTGGCCACAAGCTAAGGAATGCCTGCAGCCACCAGGGTGGCATTCTAGAAACTAGAAAGTGGGGAGCGTGGCCCTGCCGACACTGTGACTTTGGTCTTTTGGGCTCCAAAATTATGAAAGAATAAATTTCTGTTGCTTTATGCCACCAAGTTTGTGGTAATTTTTTCCAGCAACCACGGGAAATGAAAGGAGATTTAACTGTAGTGGTCACTGAAATACCAGATACCAGCAGCTCACTTTCCCAGTCTCCCTCACAGTGAGGGCACAAACATGTGCTGGTCAGATGCATCCTAAAATTTGAGTCAGGTATTTCTCATACAAAACTCTGGGGCTGTAGAAAATCCTCCCTATAGCAGCAATATAGATTACAACAAGATGGATCTTCTGGAAGAGAGTGTCAGGCAGGTCAGTGCTGTGGAGAGAACTTCTGGCTGCACAGTCTTCATCCAAGCCTGGTTCACTTGACCACCTGGTAATTCTGTAAGCTACTAATGTCCTTTCAATATGTCACCTTTCTGTTTATACTGAATTAACCTGGTTTCTGTTATTTAACTAAAACTCTGACTAATACATGGCCTCGCCATTAATGTGGTTAATTTCCTAAAACTTTGCCCTTTTCTCCCTTTCTTTCATTTTCTCAACATATAGATGTAGGTACAGGTGTAAATATATAGGCATAGATATAGATATACACACACATACAAATTTGATTTTTCCTTCTTTGAAAAGAAGATCTGAAAGGCATACCAAATATGTTTTTTTTCATAAATGCACATTAAAGTCTTCCCGCATCCCCCTTCACGCCCATCTTTGCCTTCCTCTCTGTTTTTATTTTCACTTTTTTAAGGAAGAATTCATGCTGCCTTCACATCCTACTGGTAGCACATTTCTGTACTTATCACACAGTATCGGTTCAATAGTTACTTGATTATATTAAGCAATATTCTGAATAGTAAAATTGATTATTTCAAGCCTTTTTGGCAGTTGCTTTAAATCATGAACCAAAGTGATTCAATTTATCTCAAAACCACCTCAGTTTGGGGTGTATTTGTTGCATCTGTTAAATTGATCATGAAAGGCTTTCAGTGAAAATCTTCATTTCGTGCTATATTCTGTATGCCTGTTTCCTTTAAGGCTTACATTGAAGTAAAGCTGTATTGAAGTGCTTTAAAAATATCATTTCATGAGTAACATGTCTGAGATAGAATTTCTGAATCTATTTGCAAAGCTGCCATCAATCTGTCACCTCAAAATATTTTCCCTAGCTGTTCCCACATTTACCAATGTTATTGGCATAGACCTCACAAAGTGATTTTGTTGAATGAATGAATGTTAAGCACATGATGACGTTGCTTATCAGAAGCCTGAAGATTACTGGGAAGAGAGGAAAGCTAAAAGCATCACTGTGAGGATGAGCAAGCCTCATGAGCAAGCCCTCCAAACTAGGTCCTGTTGAGAACACAACGCAAATAGAGATAGGACAGAATTAAGGGGCTTGCAAGAAAACGGGAGAGAGAAAACATTGAGTGGTTCAGAATGAAAGAAAGAAGCCAGGCTTCTGCCCAAAGTGGGTAGATAGCAAGAATGCAAATGGCAGTTTTTACTAGTAACTTTTCTGAATATTTCATTTCCCTCACTGAATTTGCTGTACTTTAGCTTTTGCAAAGAATAGAACAAGGAAATACCAAACAGAAAAAAATGGCTTATGGTACGAAGTAGTTTTTTATTAGCCGTGTTAGAATTTTTTTGTCAGAGCAAAGAAGACCTCTTCTGGTCTATTCAAGCACAAGTGAAATTTGTTAAAAAGACAAACTGGATAGTTCACAGAGTAACAACAAGGCTGAAGAATGATGCTTGGAGCCTACTCAGCCACATAAGAAATGTCCCCAGACCATCTGACCTTGTCACTCACTCATGCAGCTTTCATTACCAATGTGGTTGGCCCTGAAAATTAGCTAGCAGCCAGGGAACACCATTATGAGTACTTCTGCCACTTCTCCTCTGCAAACTTTATTTACATCAACTGTCACTTCATTTAAAGAAAGAATTCTCCAGGAGCTTTGCCTCTTTGCATCCTCAGTGCCCAAAGTAAAGGGCTATTATGTTAGACACTGTTCAGCAAGAAATAATGACAAATGACTACCGCTACCAAACATGTGAATTGATAGGATATATTGAAAATTTGTCTCAGCAATGTATATTGTTAAAAATTAACTTATTTGTGAAATATAAAGTGAGAATCAGCCCTTTTCTCCACCCTCAGGTATTCTGTCTTTCTTTGAACATGGTCATTCTCTACAAGGGAGGCAACTGAAAGTCGCATTCAATTATGCCATCCATTTCAATGGTAATGCAGAACACTTGCTCATCTGTTGTCCTCTTCATATGGTCCAGATGTGACTTCTCTGGGGCTCGATGCTCTGTATATTCAAAGCACTTTGCTCTGCATCCAGCACAAGTATGCAGAGAGTACGCCATGTTGGAGCAGAAAATGATAACCATGTAAAGACTCTAACTTAGAAAATGGAAGAATGAGAAACACACAGCATTCATTAGTCCATAGCAATGGCACATCCTGGAAAGCAAAAATCAAAAGTACTCCCTTCCCTGCTATAGAGTTGTCCCTACTCAGTGTTATTCCCTCATTTTTTTGTTCTACATGGTCTCTGGCTTTGCTGTCTGACAGGTTCATCTTGGTCACTATTCTCTAGTCCATTTCTGAAATGGGTATTTAGAGGCCTTTCTTGGGGAATGTTTGAATAATCAAGAACTTTTATAGGATAGGTCTATAGTTTCTTTGGTAATATCATTCTCTTAGAAACGTAGGCTTCTGGGATATTTGCTCCCACTCAGTTTCATGTCCTGGCTCTTTTCTGGACATGATTCTTATACCTATTATTTTTTTGATTCCTTGATTGATCTTGTACCTTGCTCCTTGTTTAATGGCACCTATCTTGAGGCCATCTACAACAATGCAAGCTTAATGTTTTCCAAACAGACTACCCTTTGCTTAATGGGAAGACTTTAAAAAAGTCTCCAAACAACAATTTATGTCTATAATGGATGTTTGCAGTGACTGCTGAGTCTCCATGTTTCTGGAAAGTCCTTATTTCATTCCCTCTTTGCTTATAAACTGCTGATTCTTCCAAAGCTTATACATTTCTTATCTATTATGCCATCTATTTCTGCTAAAGGCAATACATAACTACCAAATATACATTAACATTCTTACTTTTTCTAACTGCTTTTTAATAGACCTCTGTGCTTTTTGGTCCATAGTTTGCCCTTCATCTCATTATAGGTCATAATTTTGCCAACTATTTTGATAGTACATCACAGGATCACTACCTTTTCAGTGTGTATTCTCAGCATTTGTTGGCTCTCCACCAAACCAATGACATATATTTAGGCTTTTGTCAGGGTAACACCCCACTTCTGGTAGCAGTTCTTATGTTACAGCAAGGCCAGCCAGCAGTCACAAAGAGATTCCACAATACTGTAATTTAAGTAGAAAAGAAGTTTATTTTTCTCTTGATTAGCAGTCCCAGTATAAATGGCTCTGCTAACTTTTGCTTTTTCAATTATGAAATGCAAGTCCTTTTGAAATCATTTCTCCACCATCTGTTGAACATTACTGGCATCTGCATGGCCAAGTCTGGGTCATTGCCTGCATTCAAATTTCAATTGGCAGGCAAGGGAAAAAAATATTGAGACGATGCCACTGCCTTACAGCTTAAGTGTGGGAGTGGTACTTATGCCCTCTACTTACATTCAGTTGGCTACAATGTAGTTATAGGATCAATTCAAGCTTCAAGAAAGGCTGAGAAAGGTAGCTGATTTGAGCATTCATGTGCATAGGCTCAAGAGAAGAACAGAATTTTGTGAATATGTAGTATTTATTGCTACAACAGGCTATTAAATAATTTGTACTGGACAATTGGTTTTCTATTTAGAAAAAAATGGAACTGAATTATTACCAGACACGAAAATCAATCCCAGGTATATTAAATACTTAAATATGAAAAGTAAAACTACAAAATTATTAGAAGATAATACATATTTTTCTAATTTAGAGAAGGAAGGAATGATTTTAAAAGGCTTAAAATAAAAAGAAGGATAGGCTGGGCATGGTGGCTCACACCTGCAGTCCCAACACTTTAAAAAGCCGAAGCTGGTGGGTCACCTGAGGTCTGGAGTTCAAGACCAGCCTAGCCAACATGGTGAAACCCCGTCTCTACTAAAAATACAAAAAACTTTGCTGAGCATAGTGGCAGATGCCTGTAATCCCAGCTACTCATGAGACTGAGGCAGGAGAATTGATTAAACCCAGGAGGCAGAGGTTGCAATGAACTGAGAAAGTGCCATTGCACTCCAGCCTGGGCAACAAGAGCAAAACTCTATCTCAAAAAATAAAAATAAAAAGAATGATAAATTGAATTACATTAAAGTTAAGGATTGCTGTTTATCAAAAGACATTATCAAAACATTTTAAAACAAATCACAAACTAAAAGAAGATATTTGCCTCATGTATAATCAACAAAGGATTATTGTTTAAAATACATAACAAATTCTTATGAATATATAGTGAAATGAGTAAACATCTTAGCAGGAATTTCGCAGAAACACCAAAAGCGTTTACATATGAAAACATCCTCAGTGTTTTGTATAATCAGGAGAGTAGAGACTAAAAAAAAACCAATGAGATGCAAATTTGTATCCAACAGATTGACAAAAATTAAAGTCTGATGAACATAAGTGTTTATAAGGATTTAAAGACAAAGGTTTCTTGTATGCTGGTGGTAGTAATATCAATTGAAGGAAATATTGGGAAACAGTTTGGTGTTGGCTATTATGTTCGACAAATATGTGTGCTCTGGGTAAGACATTTCATTCCTAGGGCTATAAAATAAAGAAACTCCTGACTATGAGGACAAGACCTAGTAAGTAATTAATGCCATTGCTTGCGACAGCAAACTCGAAATATCCAAATATTCATTAATAGTAGAAGAAACACATTTTTATACTTACATAATGGAAAATAATAAACTACTGCTATACATATTATCATCCATGACCTTCAAAAACATAATATGAAACAAAATAAGTAATTTCAGAAGAAAACTACAGAATGTTCTATTTATATAAAGTTTTATAACTCAGCAATATATTGTTGAAGGATACTTAAAGTAATTTAACTACAAAGGAGAACAGCACGATGTTTAACCAAAATTTAAAATAGTAGTTGAATGCGGAGGGAGAGGGAAGAAACTCATGAACGCCACAAAAGTAGCATCCAAGGTGCTAGCTATCTCTTTTTAACGTTGGCTACAGATTACACAGATATTCATTTTACTGTTATTTTTAATATATACATTTGAGTTTATTCACTCTTTGGAATGTGTCTTTAAATTTTATAATTACAACAATTAAATATTATTTAGCCAGTAGGTGTGGTGGTCTGGTACTGGAAATAATGGCTGTCAGCCACTTGGAGCCCCTGTGTGTTTGTATCCCACATGGTATATTTGTTGATGCCCTCTTGGGGTTGAAGTGTTAAGGACAGCTTCTCACATGACTTTTCCTACGTTTGGGAAGGTTTCACTGCCTTTCAAACTCTTTATTGAGGGAGTTGGGAGTGGGGTGAGTGAATGGTAAGTACTAGTAGAGAGGATACAGGTTTTGCATTCCCGGTCTAGTTTCTAGTTTTCTTTCAGTACCGCTACAGTCTTACTTCTAGGCTTTTCACCAAGAGTGCTGTGTGGTTGATCTCCCTCTCTTCTTCCTGTCCTTTCCCCTGGGCCTCATTCCTTACTCTCTGCTTTCCTTATCTTGCCAAAGCACTCTTCCTTTAACCTTTTCTTCCCCTGTGTCCCTGATATTTCCATCTCTGCACTGCCCCCTAACCTTAACCAGTCTGATTCCAGCAATCTCTTCCGCATTTAACAAATTTGCCACCTAGTGTGTTAGATTTCAGTTATGTTTCTCCCCCATCAAATGACTGCTACCCCATACAGGGGTATGAGTGGTTTCTGGCTCTATGTACCTTTCTGCTTTTGGGAAAAAATAGCAGAATATGTTTTAGTCCTGTGGAGGGTAACAAGACTATGGGGCTGCAAGAGAAAGGCTTTCCCTCTGGGCTGCGGCTGTCCCTTTCCTACAATATCCAAAGTCAAACATCTCTCACTACAGAGCAGGTTGATTTCCTTCCAAAAACTTCATCTAGTGTGCATGAAAAATTCGCATCCAGCCTACAGTGTAACCTTGACCATTTTTTCTACCAATATGGGATACTCAGGACTGATTACACTGAGAGGTTTGCCCCATGCTTGCTCTGAGTTGCTTCATGAAGCACTTTCTGTGAACCGACACTGGAGGGTACAAAGGACAGCTAAGTGGGTAGCTGTACAGCTTTGAGAATCAGGTTGTTTGCTCTGAATACCAGCTTCCCTCTTTCCCAGCTGGCTATCCCAGGCAAGTGATCTAACCGCCCTGCATCAACTTTCTCCATCACCTGGAAATAACAATACTTACCAATTAAATGAAATAGCCCATGTAAAGTACCTGGCACATGGCCAAGGTTCAGTGTTGGTTATTACTATGTCATGTGCAAGCCACATCTATCGGATTTTTCCTTGCGAACAATGAAGTGTGTGGGTAGGGGGAGGGCAGAGCCAGGCAAGGGAGAGAAAAATTGAGCACTTCCTTCAGCGTGGGGTGTTTTTATCTCAATTGATACGTGCTTTAGAAATACAGCACTCATTTATCTGGTGGGACAGGGTGTTAGATGTAAAAACAGCACAGGTAGATTAGTAGTTTTAAAGTACAAGTTTTTCATGGATATAAGTACTTGCTTGGACATAAATTGGACCATTTAAAAAGAAAAAATCAAACCTTTTACTTGCTTTTTAAAAATTTATGCCAGAAGCCATTCAAACATGCCTGCTTTTAGAAGCAGGCTTACAAATCTGCTTCATTCTAAATATTCCCCTGAAGAGCAAAAGGAAAATGTAAACAGTTAAGGGTTTCTTATTCCTCGTCATTTTTCCCCCGATCAAGAAGACAAGGTCAACACTTGTTCATTTTCAAATTGGGTTTGGAACACAGATTTTGGAACCGTACCTTGGGTTCTGTCAACTCTCAAAAGTTCAAGAGACTACTGGGAGGCAAACATGAATTAGGTTAGGAGGACACACCAGTGCTGGCCAGACCTGCCCGCACCAGCAGACTTGAGTGTGCTCTCCTCTGCCAACACTGGAGAGAAGAAGCTTACTGCTACTCTAAACAGAAAGACAACAGCAGTTGACAGGAAGGCAAAAGCGTGCATAATGAAGGTGTGACAGAATATGATGCTCCATTCTAGAAGGTCCAGGAAGTACCTCTCAGGTTCTTGTAGAACTGCAAATATTAAATAAGATATTTTAATGCATTGTTTGGAAAACACTTCTCTAGCCGGTGCTTGTATTTGATACCTCTTTAGTGACTTTACCCATAGACAGCAGCTTGAGAATTATGAGGTAATGATCTTAAGCTGCTTTCTGGAAATGTATTTCTTCATCTCACTCTGTGAACACTGAGAACTGAATGTGCATCAAAGGCTCTGGCATAAACTGTGAAAGGCATCCAGATAAAAGAAGAAAGAAAATAGAAGAAAGAAGGAAGGAAGGAAGGGAAAGGAAGGAAGGAGAAAGAAGGAAAAGGAAGGAAGGAAGGAAGGAAGGAAGGAAGGAAGGGAAAGGAAGGAAGGAGAAGGAAAGAAAAGGAAGGAAGGAAGGATGGAGAAGGAAGGAAAGGGAAGGAATGAAGGAAGGAAGGAGAAGGAAAGAAAAGGAAGGAAGGAAAGAAGGAAGGAAGGAGGGAAGGAAAGAAGGAAGGAAGGAGAGAAAGAAGGAAAGAATGACGGGCTCTCCTCTGCCCACTTGTGGAGGGTGTGCTGGCAAGGAGCTCAGGGGAAGAAGTCACAGGATACTCCTAATTTGTGAATGCAAGATCAGCGCTGGGAAAACAGACCGTTGAATATAGCGTAAAGCGCTGTTATCCTGGAAAGCTTTCTGGATGGAGTTGGATCCAGATTTCTAAACTTGAAGAGAAAAAAATACGTTTCATCAAAGCCAAGAGATGAAATGGTTTTCTTGCATAATACTTGGGCCTCAGAGTCTCAGAGAAAAGACTGTGGCATATTCCTCGGCATGAAGGTGAGGTGGAGGCATGTTAGCACAAGCAGCCATTGGTGAACGGGTGCTGCGAGACCACCAATAAAACAGGTTGGGAGCTCCAGCTAAACACTTCTCTGATTGTGACCCTGAGATCCTTCAGTTCGATGACCAATGTGGTCTTGAAGACATGGAAATATATAGGAATATATTGATCAGCATAATGTATGGTCTCAGAGTCAACTCTGCGAATATTTTAAGCCAGACATATCTTGGATGTGAAAAAGTATAAAATGAATATTTGTTTTCTTAATATACCTGAGGTAAGATTGTTGAGACTTATTCTGGGCATATTAAGAATTAAATAACTGATTTCACAGATTCTCTTAGGCTCTTTATAGATTTGATGATATATATTGAAGTGGTCACTATGCAAATGTATTATTCACTTATTCCCCCAGCTCTTACGGTGAGCATTCTCTACAGTTTGCTAATTTAGCCAGGGCCATTGCTTCTCCTTTTCCTGGACATCCATATTAGTGAATAAAGTGGAACAAGTCCATTTCCACACCCTAAACCAAACTCACATACACATTTACACATGTAAACTTTTAAGCACACATGAACACATATTCATTCCCATCCCAATAATTTGGATACATGGCCTGAGAGGGAAAAAACATGAAATCTAGATCTTGCTCTCTCACTAATAAATTGGATGACTTAACATGTTTGTGAATGTTTTTTCTTAGTGGAATGAGTGGGGTTGGAGTCTCCAAATATAAACTATTTTCTAAGATAATGTAGCTAAAATGGGTAGAGTGGGAGATGGGTATGAATTTAAGATGTTCTAAGTGACAGAGAAAACAGAAATACAGCCAACTCCCAGAAAAACATTCAAATCCTTATAGTAACTACAAGTCAAATTATAAAATTTTGGGGCCCTACTATTGATAGGCTCTTTTCTTAAAACTCTTTCTTTTTATTAGTATCATTTTAAATTAACACGTAATAATCCTACATATTTCTGGGGTATCGTGTGATATTTCAATACATGTATACAATACATAATGATCAGATCAGCGTAATTAGTGTGTCTATCACACAAAACACTTACCTTTGTGTTGAGAATATTCAGAATCTACTTTTCTAGCCATTGGAAAACATACAATAAATTGCTGTTAATTATAGTAATCACCCTGTAATGTTATAGAACATATTCTTCCTATCTAGCTTTACTTTTGTATTTGTGAACCAACCTTTGACTATTCTCCCCCCCCCCCCGCCTTTCTCCTTCCCAGCCTCTAGTAATGACTATTCTACTCTCTACTTATATGAGATCAATGATTTTGGTTTCCACATATGAGTGAGAATATGCAGTATTTATCTTTCTGTTCCTGGCTTATTTCACTTGACATTATGTCTTCCAAGCTCATTCATGTTCCAACAAATAACAGGATTTTATTATTTTTTATGGCTGAATAATGTTCCATCAAGTATATACATTTCTTTTCTTTTTTTATATATTGCTTTTCTTTACCCATTCATCTGTTGATGGACACTGAGGTTCATTCCATATCTTGGCTGTTGTGAAATAGTGCTGCAGTAAACATGGGAGTGCAGATATCTCTTTGATGTACTGAATGTCTTTCCTTTGGATATATACTCAATAGTAGGATTGCTGGATCATATGGTAGTTCTATTTTCAGATTTACAAGGACCCTTAATGCTGTTTTCCATAATGGCTATACTAATTCACATTCCAGTGAACGGTGTATAAGAGTTCCCCTTTCTCTGTATCCTTGTGAGCATTTGTTATTTTTTTGTCTTTTTGATAATGGTCATTCTAACTGGGGAGAGATTATATCTTATTGTGGTTTTGATTTATATTGCATGCAAACATCATCCCAATTTGCAAATGATATAATCTTATATATTAGAAAACCCTAAAAGCTTGATAATTAATAATGTTGAATATTTCTTATATACCTGTTGGCCATTGGTATGTCTTCTTTGAAAGATGTCTATTCAGCTCACTTGCCCATTTTAAAAATCAGATTATTTTTATTTTTTGCTGTTGAGTTCCTTGTATGTTCTAAGTATTAATCTCTTGTAAGGTGAATAGTCTGAAAATATTTTCTCTGTTTCTGCAGGTTGTCTTTTCACTCTGTTGATTGTTTCCTTTGCTGTACAGCTTTTAGTTTGATATAATCCTATTTGTCAATTTTTTTGCTTTTGTTTTCTGTGCTTCTGATGATCTCTTCATAAAATCTTTGCCCAGAGAAACTTCCTGAAGCATCTACCCTATTTTTTCTTCTAGCTTAGATTTAAGTGTCTAATCAGTTTTGAGTTGAGTTTTATATATGACGAGAGACAGGGATCTAATTTTGTTCTTCTGCATATGGATGATAATAAAATATCCATTTATTTTCCAACAGTATTTACTGAAGAGGCAATCCCTTTCCCAGTGAATGTTCTTGGCATCTTCTTTGTTAAAAATCAGTTGTCTGTAAATGTGTGAATTTATTTCTGGGTTCTCTATTTTGTTCCATTGCTTTCTGTGTCTGTTTTTATGCCAGTACTATGTTGTTTAGGTTATTGTAGCTTTGTAGCATATTTTGAAGTCTGGTAGTGTGATGCCTCCAGCTTTGTTCCTTTTGCTCTGGATTACTTTAGCTATTTGGGGATTTTTGTGCTTCCATACAAACTTTAGAATTCTTTTCTATTTCTGTGAGGAGTGTCACTGGTATTTTGACAGGAGTTATATTGAATCTGTAGATAACTTTTGATGGTATTGTCACTTTCACAGCATTAATTCTAGTCCACGTATATTAAAGGTTTTCCATTTTTTTGGGTCCTCTTCAATTTTTTAAATCATGATTTTTGTTGTTGTTGTTTGTTTGTTTTTTTGAGACAGAGTTTCGCTCTTGTTACCCAGGCTGGAGTGCAATGGCGCGATCTCGGCTCACCTCCACTTCCACCTCCTGGGTTCAGGCAATTCTCCTGCCTCAGCCTCTTGAGTAGCTGGGATTACAGGCACACGCCACCATGCCCAGCTAATTTTTTGTATCTTTCGTAGAGTCGGGGTTTCACCATGTTGACCAGGATGGTCTCGATCTCCTGACCTCGTGATCCACCCGCCTTGGCCTCCCAAAGGGCTGGGATTACAGGCGTGAGCCACCACGCCCAGCCTAAATCATCTTTTATAGTTTTCCTAATGGAGATCTTTCACCTCCTTGGTTGGATTTATTTTTGGGTATTTTTTGCAACTATTGTAAATGGGTTTGCTTTCCTGATTCCCTTTGCTGTTACTTCATTGTTGGTGTGTAGAAATCTTACTGATTTTTGCCTTTTGATTTTGTGTCCTGTAACTTTACTGAATTTGTTTCTTAGTTCTACAAGTTTTCTGGTGGAGCTCTTAGGGTTTTCTAATATATATGATTATGTTGTATGCAAACAGGGACAATTTGACTTTCTCCTTTCTAATTTGGATGCCCTTTACTTCTTTCTCTTGTTTAATAGCTCTGTCTGGGACTTTCAGTACTATGTTGAACAAAAATGGTCAAAGTGAGCATCCTTATGTTGTTCCAAATATTAAAAGAAAATCTTACAACTTTTTTATCATTTTGTATGACATTGGCGTGAATTTGTTGTATATGGGATTTATTATGTTGAGAGTATTTATCATGAAGGGATAATGAATTTACCAAGTGCTTTATCTGCATCCGTTGAGATAATCATATTGTTTTTGTCCTTCATTCTGTTGATGTGATGTATCATGTTTATTGATTTGGGTATGTTGAACCATTCTTGCATGCTTGGCATAAATCCTTCTTGATCATGGTCAATGATATTTTTAATGTTATTATGAATGTATTTGCTAGTATTTTGCTGAGGATTTTTGCATCTGTCATCATCAGGGATATTGGCCTGTAGTTTTCTTCTTTTGTGGTGTCCTTGTCTGGTTTTGGTATGGGGATAATGCTGGTCTCATAGAATGAGTTTAGAAAAATTTCCTTCTCATCAATTTTCTGAAATAGTTTGAGAAAAACTGTTATTATGTTTTCTTTAAATGTTTGGTAGAATTCAGCATTGAAGCTATTGGGTCCTGGCTTTTTGTTTGTTTTTTATGTGAGACTTTTTATTGCATATTTCATCTCATTACTCATAATTAATTTGTTCATGTTTTCTATTTCTTCTTGATTTCGTCTTTGTAGATTGTATGCATCCAGAAATTTATCAATTTCCACCAGATTTTCTAATCTGTTGACATATAGTTGTTTGTAATAGTCTCTAGTTATCCTTTGTATTTCTGTGGTATCATTTGTCTCCTTTTTTGTTTTTCATTTTATTTATTTGGATCTTTTCAATTTTTTTTTAGTCTAGATAGCATTTTGTCAGTTTGTTTATCTTTTTGAAAAACCAACTTTTTGTTTCCTTGATCTTTTCATTATTTTTTAAAGTCTCAATTCCACTTATTTCTACTCTAATTTATGTTATTTCTTTTCTTTCTTCTAATTTGAGATTTGGTTTCTTTCTTTCTTTTCCTTCCTTCCCTCCTTCCTTCCTTCCTTCCTTCCTTCCTTCCTTCCTTCCTTCCTTCCTTCCTTCTTTCTTTTCTTTTCTTTTCTTTTCTTTTCTTTTCTTTTCTTTTCTTTTCTTTTTTGAGAGAGTCTCACTCTGTCACCCAGGCTGGAGTGCAGTTGTGTGATCTCAGCTCACGGCAACCTCTGCCTCCCAGGTTCAAGCAATTCTCCTGCCTCAGCCTTCCAAGTAGCTAGGATCACAGGTGTGTGCCACCACACCTAGTTAATTTTTGTATTTTTAGTGGAGATGGGGGCTGGGCTGATCTTGAACTCAAAAGTTCAAGTGATCTGCCTGCCTCGGCCTCCCAAAGTGCTGGAATTACAGGTGTGATTCACGGTGACCAGCTGAGATTTGGCTTCTTTTTGCTTCTCTAGTTTGTTGAGATGCATTGTTAGTTTGCTTATTTGAAATCTTTTTAAATTTTTTGATGTAGATGTATACTGCTGTAAACTTCCCTCTTACTACTGCTTTTCTTGTATACCAGAGGTTTTGGTATGTTGTGTTTCTTTTTTCATTTGTTTCAAGAGATCGTTAAATTTCCTTTTTAATTTCTTCATTGACTTATTGGTCAATCAAAAGCATGTTGTTTGGTTTCCATGTATTTGTACAATTTTGATAGTACCTCTTGTTATTGATTTATATTTTTATTCCATTGTGGTTGGAAATGATACTTAAAATGGTTTCAATTATCTTAGATTTGTGGAGACTTGCTTTGTGGCCTAACATGGTCTGTCTTGGAGAATGCTCCATGTGCTGACAAAAATAATATGTATTCTCTAGTTGTTGGATAAAATGTTCTATAGTTGTCTATTAGACTCATTTCGTTTAATGTGCAGTTTAAATTCAATGTTTCTGTGTTGATTTTCTATCTAGATGATCTGTCCAATGCTGAGGTTGGGATGTTTGACTCCAAAACTACTATTGTATTGGAGTATACATCTCCCTTTACATCTGATAATATTTGCTTTATTTATTAAAATGTATGGCTCCGATGTTTGCTGCATATGTATTTGCAATTTTTATACACTTTTGATATAGAAATCCCTTTATCATTATGTAATGAGCTTCACTGACTTTTTAAAGTTTTTGACTTAAAGTCTCTTTTATATAACTATAGTTACTTCTGCCTACATTGGTTTGTGTTTGCATGGAATAACATTTTCCATCACTTCACTTTCAGGGTATATTTGTCTTTACAGGTGACATGAGTTTCTTCTGGGCAGCATATGGTTATTTTTAAAAATCTGTTCAGCTAGTCTATATCTTTTAAGTGGAGAACTTAATGTACTTACATTTAAGGTTATTATTGACAGGTGAAGACTTAGTCCTGCCATTTTGTTAATTGTTTTCTGGTTGTTCTGTATATCCTTTGTTCCTTTCTTACTGTCTTACTATTATTGTTGTTTAGTGGGATTTTTTGTGTGTAGTGCTTTTCTTTTGCTTTGCATTCTTTTCTCTTCTTCTTTTGTTTATCTGCTCTACCAGTGAGTTTTATATTTTTGTGTGTTTTCACAATAGTGATTATCTTATTTTTGCTTCTAGATGAAAGGATGCCCTTGAGCATATTTTTAAGGCCAGTCTAGTGGTGATGAATTTCCTGAGTTTTTGCTTATCTGGGCAATATTTTATTTATCCCTCATTTCTGAAAGATAGCTTGGCTGCCATATTTTTTCTTTCAGCAGTTTTAATATATCATCCCATTCTCTTTCACCCCTTAGGGTTTCTGTAGAAAAATCTACTGTTAGTTTAAGGACGATTCCTTTATATGTGACTTGGTGCTTTTCTCTTGCTATTTTAGAATTCTCTCTTTGTGTTTGACTTTTGAGAATTTTGTGCCTCAGGACTTTTGGATTGAACCAATTTGGGAAACTTTGAGCTTTCTGTATTTGAATGTTTGTATCTCTCACCTGCCTTAGAAAGTTTTCAGTTATTATTTTGTTAAATATATTTTCTACACCATTTCCCTTCTCCTCTCCTTCTGACATACCCATAATATAAATATATATTCACTTAATTATGTCTTATAAATCGTATAGGCTTTTTTCCCACTTTTTTTCATTCTTATTTCTTTTTTTTTCTCTGACTGGATAATTTAATATGACACATCTTATAGTTCAGAGATTCTGTCTTCTGCTTGATCAGGTATGCTGTTGAAGCTCTATATTGTATTTTTTAATTTCATCCTTTATATTTTTAGCTTTTAGATTTTAGCTTCAAGATTTCATTGGCTGTTTTTAAATAATTTCTTTTCATTGTTGAATTTCTTTTTTATATTGCAAACTATTTATCTGGTTTCATAAAATTGTCTATCTGTATTCTTTAAATCTCATTAAGTTTCCTTAAGATCATTACTTTGAATTCCTTTTCTGACAATTCATTGATTTCTTTTTCACTGGGGTCTTTTAACAGAGGATTATGGTTTTTTTTTTTTTTTTTTTTTTTTTTTTTGAGACGGAGTTTCGCTCTTGTAACCCAGGCTGGAGTGCAATGGCGCAATCTTGGCTCAACACAACCTCTGCCTCCTGGGTTCAGGCAATTCTCCTGCCTCAGCCTCCTGAGTAGTTGGGATTACAGGCACGTGCCACCATGCCCAGCTAATTTTTTTTGTATTTTTAGTAGAGACAGGGTTTCACCATGTTGACCAGGATGGTCTTGATCTCTTGACCTCATGATACCCGCCTCGGCCTCCCAAAGTGCTGGGATTACAGGCGTGAACCACCGCACCCAGCCGCATTATGTTTCTTTAGTGGTGTCATATTGCTTTGCTTTTTCATGTTTCTTGTTTCCCTGCATTAATGTGTTTGCATCTGATGGAACAGTTGCCTCGGATTTTAGGATGCTGTTGGGAAGGGTGTGGTGACTCTGTTTCTGGATAAGTTGTGATGGTATAGTATCCATGAAGCTTATTCAGCTTTGTTCAATGTCAATAATAACTTTGGGTGCTTCAGTGGCCTAGGCTGTAGAAGTTCATGGCAGTGGTAGGGTAAGTTGTTAGTATCCTAAGTATCAACAGCTTTGGGGGTCCTCCTATTCTTGTTTACCACACAATGGGGAGGCTTAGTTGAGGGAATCCTTCTTGGTATCAAGTCTGACATGGCCTTCAAGCAGCTGCAGTGCTGGGTTCTAGGCACAAGTCCTCAAAGTGGCTATGGGGTTAGGGTCCTAGGCTCAGGGTCTCTGAAACCTGCTGTGACACATGGGTCTTGGGAAGCAGGTTCACTCTATAGCAGGGTGGAATGTAGGCTGCCCACAGAGCTGGGATCAATACCTCATCTTTACAAGGTTATTTCATCATTTTATCCACTTTGCACTTCCTGAGTCATTCAGTCTATGATAGGATCAGTGAATTCCATGTGCCCACAGCTGCATCACTTTCTGTGAAAAGTGGGTCTCTTGGTCCGAAGTGATGCCCTGCATTATCCCATGTCAGCAGATCGAATACTCTGTAAGTCTTCGGGTATTGGGTGCTGATTGGGACCTGAAGTGAAGGAAAGGTGAACTCATACCTGTTACAATTCCAGCCAAAATTAATCCATGCCCCTTTCAGGGTGGAAGAGGTCAAAAGTAGTCAATTTGCCAAATGACTGATTTATTCCTTCTGGGGATACTTCTGTATCCGGGACAGTGTTGATCTATGTTGCTGGCAGTTTGGATGTTCAGAGTGACAGAAATTTAGGTCAACCTTATGTATAGGAGTCTATGCTTTTAGTAGCCTTCTTCTCTGACATCATGGGTACCTGACACATGCACTTATGGTGCCAGAACAGGACAACTGATGGCAGAAACCAGCAGACATTGACTAACTGAGTTATTTTGTCTATTTGGTTGTTTGGCGCCTCTTCCATGGGGAATGCTCCCAGGTGGGTGTTAGCATGCAAGACAAAGTCTTTATGCCTTGCGCCCACTCCCACAGGTACGCCCACATGCCTCTTTCCAACCTTCATTCTACCTGTGCTACTTCTTCTAGACTCCTGACCAACAAGCCCTTGTCATTCACCACAGCCATTCATATATAGATCCAGTCTTGATATTTCTTTTTTTTTGAGACAGAGTCTTGCTCTTGTTGCCCAGGTTGGAGTGCAATGGTGCAATCTCGGCTCACCAGAACCTCTGCCTCCTGGGTTCAAGCTATTCTCCTGCCTTGGCCTCCTGAGTAGCTGGAATTATAGGCATGCACCACCATGCCAGGCTAATTTTGTATTTTTAGTAGAGATGGAGTTTCTCCATGTTGGTCAGGTTGGTCTCAAACTCCTGACCTCAGGTGATCTGCCTGCCTTGGCCTCGCAAAGTGCTGGGATTATAGCATGAACCACTGCGCCCAGCTCAGTCCAGATTTCTTTTATAGCAAACCACTTCTCTTTCCTGACGAAGTAGGAGATCAGGAATATTGTCCACATATCTGATAACTGGAATGACTTCCCTTCACCTGTGTCTTTCAGTGCCACCTGGAGTGGGGCTATATGAGAGCAGCGTTTTATTTTGGGCTTGCACCCACATACCAAGTCAAGCCCTTCTTAAGCCTCTTTCCTTCTGTCAGCTGTCCTTAGGGGACCTACATATGTAGCCATAGATATGAATTGAAAGATAAGCAGTGAGTGTAATGGATAATCTAGGGGTCAGGGTTGCTATACTTACTCTCTGGCTCTGGTCGAGAAACTGAACAGGGATCATAATATTTTAATGAGACATCTGCCTCAGTCTCCTAATCTTTCTCATTGATTTCTGTTGGTTGCACAATGATCTGGCATCCCAATTCGTCTTGAGAGTAAATAATAATTCTCAAGTCCTCCAGGAAGCATCTCAGGTTCTCCAGAACACGAGTCACCAACCTCCGGGCCACAGATCAGTCCGTGGCCTGTTAAGAACCAGGCTGCACAGCAGGAGGTGAGCAGTGGGTGAGCGGGTATTACCGCCTGAGCTCCGCTTCCTGTCAGTTCAGTGGCACCATTATTCTCATCTTATTCTCTTCTCCCAGCTCCTGTGGCCTGTGCTTCTTCAGGGTACAGATTGAACAGTACACTTGTTGGTTATTCATCTACCTTGTTCCCCGGGATTCCATGTACTATTAACCATCTTCATAACATTCTGTAGGGAAGGTTCCCCTCGTTGCCACTTGACACTGGCACTTCTAATGATCATTTTATTCACTTGCTTTTGGCTATTCAGCACCTACAACGTGCCTCAATTATTTCAATATTCTATTGTCCTTGTTACTATCAGGGAAACAGTTCTTTGACGGCATCACCTGTCATCACCCTGGACTACAGAACCCAGACACCACTGAGCTTCTCAGCAAGACTGGTTTCCTCTGGGTTCTGTCATTGTACATAGTCAACCTGTGGTCTTTTGCTTCTATATAGCATGCTTTTTTTTCTAATATGCCCACTTTCCTGAGTCTTTTGATTCCTTACACCACTGTTTGCCTAACCATCTGGTGTTTCTACTATTTTTTTTTTTTTGAGACCGAATTTTGCTCTTATTGCCCAATGGTGTGATCTCAGCATACTGCAATCTTCACCTCCCAGGTTCAAGCAATTCTTCTGCCTCAGCCTACCGAGTAGCTGGGATTACAGGCATGTGCCATCACACCTCGCTAATTTTTGTATTTTTAGTAGAGACGGGGTTTCTCCATGTTGGCCAGGCTGGTCTTGAACTCCTGACCTCAGGCGATCCACCTGACTCTGCCCCCCAAAGTGTTGGGATTTCAGGCATGAGTCATCACACCTGGCTGGTATTTCTATTTCATGGAGTGTTAACCATTATTTTTCCTAGGCTTTCCAGAGCCAGCCTACTGGCATATTAGCATTGTCTCATGAGCTCTCTGCCATGGTGTTACATTCTGTGCCTCAGAAGAGTGACTTGATCAGCACTCCCTGGACCCAGTCCCATCTTAGTCTCCCAGCTCCTGTGGCCTGTGCTTCTTCAGTATACAGTCGTTTCCCTCCCTTAGGAGGTTCAGCACTTGCACTGCCATCAAAAGCGTCGGTGCCAGCATTTAAAGGAAGAAGTGGGCCACTACTGCAGGCCCAGAGCGCAGAGAACGACCTGGAGTTTCAAAGTTCCTGAGTGCATTGACCAAGATGTTCAACCCAAATTCCACCCTCCTCTTTCTTCCTGATTAAGGCTCTGACCTTGGCATAGCAGACTTGCTGAGGTTGATCATTTAATATTCTCTGGAGTCCTGAGGCTGATCATCAGCTTTGTGCTGTTCTCTACCTACAGAGAAGATGAGTCTTTTAAAATGTGATAAAGGGGGCTCTCTGACTTTTACAACTTACCTTAAATTAGTGATTAATCATTCTGATGGGTTTAAACATATCAGCAGATTTTGACATCCCAGCCAGCTGTTGTGGCTTATTCTTAACAAATAGAGTAATGCTCCATGACCTCAGAGGCTAATTCATAAAAGGCAGTACAGCTTCCACTTCACTCTCTTTCCCTGCTTGGGACTTTTCCCCCTAAGAATTCAGCTACCAAGGTGAGATAAATTGAAGCAGTCCTGTGAGAGGGCCATGGGTAACTGTTCTAGCTGACAGCTAGTATCAACTGCCAGACATGTGAGGGAGCAATCCCAGCCTCTAGCATTTAGGCCACCCCATCTGAGGCTGATTTATGAGCAAAATAAATTGCTACTAAGTATTGAGTTGGTTTGTTATGGAGCAATTGATAGCTAGGACAATCACTCTCATCGTTCCATCATATTTCTCCAGCACCTCAGTAGTAGCACTTAGTAATGGCCACCCAGTTCTGCAGGCTTTATTATTGCTATTTTCCTAGTATCTTTTGAATGCTTGAGATATATACCAGCTACCACCTTCTCTCCCCTGGTATCCCTTCCCAGTTCCTCATTAGTGAAAATCTTAACAAATCACACAACTATGATACGTCACATGCCAAGGACCAAGAGGACTCCACCTACTGGCAGAAAAAGGATCTTCATTGTCCTCTGGGCAGGGAATGACACAGCTCCAAAATCCCACTTTAAATTCTGTTTCTAAGGACCACTTTACCACTTTTTGACACAGGGTTCCTGGAGATGGGCTTTGAGAAGAAAATTTGTGTACAGAAGTTTATTGGCAATCACACTCAGAAAACAAGACACTTAAGAAAATTCTGGAATAAAAATTGTGTAGAGATAGAAGCTGACCTGTGATACATATTCAAATTAAATCTTAGTTAATAACTTGGAGTTCTCTGCAGCTGAGATGGCTATTTAGAATTGTTCTAAATTCAGAAGAGGAAGCTTGGCCTTTGACCCTTATATCAACATGGCAGGGGGTATAACCTTGAGTGAGGCATCTCCCCGAGGGCAGCCCCCAGAGAAGGGTACAGGACTAGCCATCAGGAGCCAACACTCCTAGCAGCTGCGTGAACACACCCCAGAATGGATTCTCTAGAGAGGATCTGGGTGATGCACCACAATGTCTGCAATAGGGACGATGTCTCTGGTTAGAGAGGATGGGGATGAAATCATGAAAATGGGAAGCTTGGAAATTGTAGGACTGGGTGAAAGGAGGTAGTCAGTGGTTATATGTTCTTTACACGATCAATTCATCTCAGATCATGGAATCCCCTGCAGCTAAATTAAACAGAGATCAAAGAAATGTGTTTTATTTTCTGCCAGCTAATGAATGTTCAAGCACATATAGATGGAATCACTGTTTTAAATTATTCCGTCTCCTGCCCTGATAATGCACGGCTGCTCTCTGCGCATGCTCAAGAGTCATTTATCACATCACTTTTAGAATCAGCTCCTCCAAAAGATTTCCTTTAATATCTTTGCTGACTTTTCAATAGCTCAGCAACAGCCCATTAGTTCCTTTTTATCCTGCCCCAAATGTCCCAAATATTTTCATATTGCCTTAAAATATTTATCTTGGGCCAGTTTCCAATCTTGCTTGATTCTTCATCTCATCTTGCTTCAAGGAGAAGTTTCCTTTGATGTCAATAGTAAACGACTTTCTTGAAAGGCGACATGTGGTTAAGAGGATTAGAAAGAAACTTGGTCAGATTGCTCTGTCAGACTGTCAAGTCTTTCATCTTTTAAACTTACCTCCTGTGAATCCCTTGAGACCCTCTAACCTGCGTGAATATGTTTTCCATTTTTTTTGTGGAGGGTGGTAGTTTTTGTTGTCTTCTGCCCTTTAAAACATTTTCCCCATCATTGAATCGCACCATGGCCCCAAATATCTGCATTAATAATATTTTCCTGAAGATAATCTACTACATGCTCCCAATTTAGTGTAAAAGTACATAGTAACTTCTGACTAATGGCTGTGTTTGAGATAATTTTTCCTCACTCTTTTATTTTTTAACAAATTTCTACTTATCCTTCCGTAGCTTCTGCAAATACCACTTTCTCTTGTAAAACATTCCTTTATTTCTCCTGGCAGAATTAATCACACTTTCTTCTGGATACCTCTGCTAGTCCCTTTATTCATTCATTCTGCAGTCACTTATTGAAGTCTGCTATATGTCACATATTTTACTGCTTCTGAATGTAGGTATAAGAAAACTTCCTGCTTTTTAAGATCAGCGAAAAACAAAGATAAGTAAATAGTTATTATAATATGGTGTCAAAACTTTGATGATAGAGGCAGCAGCAGAGAATGAGAGATTTCAATTTGGATAGAGTCTGAAAGGGCGAATGATGGTTTTCCAGGTGTAGGGGGCGGGGTGGATATTTTGGTGAGAGGAAGCAGTCCGATGGGAGCAGGCCTCTTTAGGAGGATTATCTGTAGCTGCAAAAGGCTAGATCACAATACATGTGTAGGAGAGGTCTACCCTGAGGCTTGGAAAGAAAAGCAAATTGCTTCTGACTCACTTTGGAAGCCACTGAAGGTTTATTCCTAAGAGAGTGACATGATCACATTTGCATATTATCTCTCTATGAAAGAGTTAACCAAAGGCGAAGAAAAAAAATGACCATATAAGCAAGTAAAAGCTGAGAGTAATATTTGTAACAAATAAAATACATTAATTTTTGGATTAATATTCTTCTTTTTATTTTTTATTTTTTTTCCTTTTTATTGCATTTTAAGTTTTGGGGTACATGTGCAGGACATGCAAGATAGTTGCATAGGTACACACATGGTAGTGTGATTTGCTGTGTTCCTCCTCTTCACCCACATCTGTCATTTCTCCCCCTGCTATCCCTCCCCAGCTTCCTCCCTGCTGTCCCTCCCCTATTCCCCCAATAGACCCCAGTGTTTAGTGCTCCCCTCCCTGTGTCCATCTGTTCTCACTGTTCATCACCCACCTACGAGTGAGAACATGCAGTATTTCATTTTCTGTTCTTGTGTCAGTTTGCTGAGAATGATGTTCGCCAGATTCATCCATGTCCCTACAAAGGACACGAACTCATCGTTTTTGATTGCTGCATAATATTCCATGGTGTATATGTGCCACATTTTCCCAGTCCAGTCTATCATCGATGGGCATTTGGGTTGGTTTCAGGTCTTTGCTATTGTAAATAGTGCTGCAATGAACATTCGTGTGCATGTGTCCTTATAGTAGAACGATTTATAGTCCTTTGGATATATACCCAGTAAAGGGATTGCTGGGTCAAATGGAATTTCTATTTCTAGGTCCTTGAGGACTCGCCACACTGTCTTCCACAATGGTTGAACTAATTTACACTCCCACCAGCAGTGTAAAAGTGTTCCTATTTCTCCACATCCTCTCCAGCATCTGTTGTCTCCAGATTTTTTAATGATCGCCATTCTAACTGGCGTGAGATGGTATCTCAATGTAGTTTTGATTTGCATTTCTCTAATGACCTGTGATGATGAGCATTTTTTCATATGTTTGTTGGCCTCTCTCATGTATATCTTCTTTTGTAAAGTGTCTGTTCATATCCTTTGCCCATTTTTGAATGGGCTTGTTTGTTTTTTTCTTGTAAATCTGTTTGAGTTCTTTTTAAATTCTGGATATCAGCCCTTTGTCAGATGGGTAAACTGCAAAAATTTTTTCCCATTCTGGTGGTTGCCGATTCACCCAAATGACTGTTTCTTTTGCTGTGCAGAAGCTGTGGAGTTTGATTAGGTCCCATTTGTCTGTTATGGCTTTTGCCAATGCTTTTGGTGTTTTGGTCATGAAGTCCTTGCCTACTCCTATGTCCTGAATGGTTTTGCCTAGATTTTCTTCTAGGGTTTTTATGGTGCCAGGTCTTATGTTTAAGTCTTTAATCCATCTGGAGTTAATTTTAGTGTAAGGTGTCAGGAAGGGTTCCAGTTTCTGCTTTCTTCACATGGCTAGCCAGTTTTCCCAACACCATTTATTAAACAGGGAATCCTTTCCCCATTGCTTGTTTTTGTCAGGTTTGTCAAAGATCGTATGGTAGTAGGTATGTTGTGTTGCCTCCGATGCCTCTGTTCTGTTCCATTGTTCTATATCTCTGTTTTGGTACCAGTACCATGCTGTTTTGATTACTGTAGCCTTGTAGTATAGTTTGAAGTCCGGTAGTGTGATGCCTCCTGCTGTGTTCTTTTTGCTTAGAATTGACTTGGCTATGTGGGCTCTCTTTTGGTTCCATATGAAGTTCATGGTGGTTTTTTCCAGTTCTGTGAAGAAGATCATTGGTATATTGATGGGGATAGCATTGAGTCTGTAAATTACTTTGGGCAGTATGGCCATTTTCACGATATTGATTCTTTCTAACCATGAACATGGAATGTTTCTCCATCTGTTTGTGTCCTCTCTTATTTCGTCGAGCAGTGGTTTGTAGTTCTCCTTGAAGAAGTCCTTTACATTCCTTGTTAGTTGTATTCCTAGGTATTTTATTCTCTTTGTAGCAATTGTGAATGGCAGTTCGTTCTTGATTTGGCTCTCTTTCAGTCTGTTATTGGTGTATAGGAATGCTTGTGATTTTTGCACATTGATTTTGTATCCTGAGATTTTGCTGAAGTTGCTTATCAGCTTCAGGAGTTTTTGGGCTGAGATAATGGGGTCTTCTAGATATACAATCATGTCATCTACAAATAGAGACAATTTGACTTCCTCCTTTCCTATTTGAATATGCTTTATTTCTTTTTCTTGCCTGATTGCTCTGGCTAGAACTTCCAGTACTATATTGAATAGGAGTGGTGAGAGAGGGCATCCTTGTCTAGTGCCAGATTTCAAAGGGAATGCTTCCTGTTTTTGCCCATTCAGTATGATATTGGCTGTTGGTTTGTTGTAAATAGCTTTTATTATTTTGAGATACGTTCCATCAATACCAAGTTTATTGAGGGTTTTTAGCATAAAGGGCTGTTGAATTTTGTCAAAGACCTTGTCTGCATCAATTGAGATAATCATGTGGTTTTTGTTTTTGGTTCTGTTTATGTGGTGAATTAAGTTTATAGATTTGCATATGTTGAACCAGCCTTGCATCCCCGGGATGAATCCTACTTGATCATGGTGGATAAGCTTTTTGATGTGCTGTTGCAATCGGTTTGCCAGTATTTTATTGAAGATTTTTGCATCTATGTTCATCATGGATATTGACCTGAAGTTTTCTTTTCTTGTTGAATCTCTTCTGGGTTTTGGTATCAGGATGATGTTGGTCTCATAAAATGATTTGGGAAGGGTTCCCTCTTTTTGAATTATTTGGAATAGTTTCAGAAGGAATGGTAACAGTTCCTCTTTGTGTGTCTGGTAGAATTTGGCTGTGAACCCATCTGGACCTGGGCATTTTTTGTGTGGTAGGCTCTTAATTGCTGCCTCAACTTCAGACCTTGTTATTGATCTATTCATAGTTTCGGCTTCCTCCTGGTTTAGGCTTGGAGGACACAAGTGTCCAGGAATTTATCCATTTCTTCCAGGTTTCCTAGTTTATGTGCATAGAGTTGTTTGTAATATTCTCTGATGATGGTTTGAATTTCTGTGGAGTCTGTGGTGATTTCCCCTTTATCGTTTTTTATTGCATCTATTTGGTTATTCTCTCTTTTCTTTTTTATCAATCTGTCTAGTGGTCTGTCTGTTTTGTTGTTCTTTTCACAAAACTAACTCTTGGATTTATTGATTATTTGAAGGGTTTTTCGTGTCTCAATCCCCTTCAGTTCTTCTCTGATCTTAGTTATTTCTTGTCTTCTGCTAGGTTTTGAGTTTTTTTTATCTTGCTCCTCTATCTCTTTCAATTTTGACAATAGGGTGTCAATTTTGGATCTCTTCACTCTTCTCATGTGGGCACTTATTGCTATATATTTTCCTCTAGAGACTGCTTTAAATGTGTCCCAGAGATTCTGGTATGTTTTGTCTTCATTCTCATTGGTTTCGAAGAACTTCTTTATTTCTGCCTTTATTTCATTGTGTATCCAGTCAACATTCAAGAGCCAGTTGTTCAGTTTCCATGAAGCTGTGCGGTTCTGAGTTAGTTTCTGAATTCTGAGTTCTAATTTGATTGCACTATGATCTGAGAGACTGTTTGTTATGATTTCAGTTGTTTTGCATTTGCTGAGGAGTGATTTACTTCCAATTGTATGGTCAATTGGAAGGTGTGATGTGTTGCTGAGAAGAATATATGTTCTGTGGATTTTGAGTGGAGAGTTCTGTAAATGTCTATCAGGTTTGCTTGTTCCAGGTCTGAGTTCAAGTCCTGGATATCCTTGTTAATTTTCTGTCTGGTTGATCTGTCTGATATTGACAGTGGAGTGTTAAAGTCTCCCACTATTATTGTATGGGAGTCTAAGTCTCCTTGTAAGTCATTAAGAACTTGCCTTATATATCTGGGTGCTCCTGTATTGGGTCCATATATATTTAGGATCATTAGCTCTTCTTGTTGTATCAATCCTTTTACCATTATGTAATGTCCTTCTATGTCTCTTTTTATCTTTGTTGCTTTAAAGTCTATTTTATCAGAGACGAGAATTGCAACTCCTGCTTTTTTTTTTTTTTGCTCTCCATTTGCTTGGTAAATCTTCCTCCAGCCCTTTATTTTGAGCCTTTGTGTATCTTTGCATGTGAGTTGGGTTTCCTGGATACAGCACACCAATGGGTTTTAGCTTTTTATCCAATTTGCCAGTCTGTGTCTTCTGATTGGTGCATTTAGCCCATTTACATTTAGGGTTAATATTGTTATGTGTGAATTTGATACTGCTAGCTGGCTGTTTTGCCCATTAGTTGATGCAGATTCTTCATTTTGTTGATGCTCTTTAGCGTTTGGTATGTTTTTGGAATGGCTGGTACTGGTTGTTCCTTTCTATGTGTAGTGCCTCTTTCAGGAGCTCTTGTAAAGCAGGCCTGGTGGTAACAAAATGTCTGAGTACTTGCTTGTTCACAAAGGATTTTATTTTTCCTTCACTTATGAATCTCCGTTTGGCTGGATATGAAATTCTGGGTTGAAAGTTCTTTTCTTTAAAGATGCTGAATATTGGCCCCCCACTCTCTTCTGGCTTGTAGGGTTTCTACCGAGAGGTCTGCTGTGAGCCTGATGGGCTTCCCTTTGTGGGTGACCCAACCTTTCTCTCTGGCTGCCCTTAGCATTTTCTCCTTCATTTCAACCCTGGTGAATCCGACGATTATGTGCCTTGGGGTTGCTATTCTTGCAGAATATCTTTGTGGTGTTCTCTGTATTTCCTGGACTTGAATATTGGCCTGCCTTGCTAGGTTGGGGCAGTTTTCCTGGATAATATCCTGAAGAGTATTTTCCAGCTTGGATTCATTCTCTTCGTCACATTCAGGTACACCTATGAAAAGTAGATTAGGTCTCTTCACTTAGTCCCACATTTCTTGGAGACTTTGTTCATTCTTTTTTGTGCTTTTTTCTCTAATCTTGCCTTCTCATTTTATTTCATTGAGTTGATCTTCGACCTCTGAAATCCTTTCTTCTGCTTGGTCAATTTGGCTGTTGAGACTTGTGCATGCGTCACGAAGTTCTCATGTTGTGTTTTTTAGCTCCATCAATTCAATCATATTCCTCTCTAAGTTGTCCATTCTTGTTATCATTTCCTCAAATCTTTTTTCAGCGTTCTTGGTTTCTTTGCATTGATTTAGAACGTGTTGTTTTAGTTCATGGAAGTTTCTCATTACCCACCTTCTGAAGTCTGATTCTGTCATTTCATCACATTCATTCTCCGTCTAGCTTTTTTCCTTGCTGGTGAGGGATTGTGGTCCCTTGTAGAAGGTGAGGTGTTTTAGTTTCGGGTGTTTTTGTCCTTTTTGCACTGGTTTCTTCCCATCTTTGTGGATTTATCCACCTGTCATCTGAGTAGTTGCTGACTTTTTGATTGGGTCTCTGAGTGGATGCCCAGATTGTTGATGATGAAGTATTTCTGTTACTTAGTTTTCCTTCTAGCAGTCTAGCCCCTCTGCTGTAGGACTGCTGAGGTCCACTCCAGGCCCTGCTTGCCTGGGGTATACCTGTAGCAGCTGCAGAACAGTGAAGGATGCTACCAGTTTCTTCTTCTGCTATCTTTGTCCCAGAATGATGCCTGCCAAATGTCAGTCTGATCAGTCCTTTGTGACATGACATTTTGGATATATGGGGGTCAGGGAGCTGCCATGGGCTCCACCCTGCTGCTGTGGGCTCCACCCTGCTGCTGAGTGTAATTCCCTATAGTCCTGTTTATATGGGTGTGGTTAGAACTGCCATGGCAATGGTGGCCTGCCTCTGTATTGGTGGACTCTCTCTGTTATGGCTGGTTGCCTCAGCAATGGCAGGCTGCATCAGCAATGGGAGAGTACCTCTGTAGGGGCAGAATGCCTTGGTAATGGCAGATACCCCTCCCCCACCGAGCTGCACCATCCTGGGTTTGGCCTCAACCCTGAGCATTTCCAATTGCTGTTTTGTTTGTTTTTGTGTGGGTGGGACCTGCGGAGCCTGATCACCTGGCTCCCTGCCTCAGAGCCCTTTTGTTTTTTTTTTTAAGTTGAACGGTTGACTCTCTCCCAGGTGTTTCAGTCGCCTGCTGAAAGGGCACCGGGGTCTGTGTGATTTCCCATGCAGCAACCCACTGCGCTGGCTCAAAAGTCACTGCCTGGGAATCTCCTGGCCTGGCTTACTGTTTAAGTCCCGTTTAATCATATGAATGTGCTAAACTGCCTTCCCAAATCTCAAGTTGCCAGTTTAACAGGGCAACCAGACCAGTGTATTTTGTATGGAGTGCTGCTGCACTGCGCCTCTGGCCGAAATGGCCACACCAGTCGAAACAGCTGTGCTGGCATCCCGTGGAGGCCCTACACCTGGGAATTTCCTGGTCTGTGGGCAATAAAGATCCATCTGTAAATGCGGCGTCCACTCATCCTCTGTACTTTCACTGAGAGCTGCAATCCTGAGTTGCTTCTATAGTGCCATCTTCCCCCTTCCTTCTTTTCAGTAATTTGGATTAATATTCTTAATAAATAAGTAGTCTTAAAATCAGTTAAGAAAAGTACTAGCATTCCAATATAGGCAAAGGACAAGTTTTTTGCTTTTATTATTATTTTTAGTTTACACATATTAATGTGCATATTTATGGGGTATGATGTGATATTTGATATATGCACATGATGTGTAATGGTATCCATCACCTCTAACATTATTATGTTTTGTGTGAGGAACATTGAAAATCCAATTTTCTAGCTATTTAAAAATATACAATAAGTTCTTAATAATTGTGGTATATAGAATACTAGGACTTATTCCTCCTCTCTAGCTATAACTTTATATTCCTTAACCAACTTCTGTCTGCTTTCCCCTTCCCTATCCTTCCCACCCTCTAATGACTCTTATTCTACTCTCTAGTATGAGATCAATATTTTTAGCTACATATGAGGGAGACCACACAGTATTTATTTTTTTTGCACCTAGCTTACTTCATTTAACATTATGTTCTCCAAACCCATCCATGTTGCCATAAATAACAGGATTCTTCTTTTTTTTTTGTGGCTGAACATCAGTAGTATCCCTTGGTATATATGGAGAGTACATTTTCTTTATCTATTCATCTGTTGACAGACATTTAGGTTGATTCCACATCTTGTCTATTGTGATTACTGCTACAATAAACATGGGAGTGAAGATATCTCTTCAATATACTAATTTCCTTTCCTTTGGATATATACTCAGTAGCAGAACAGCTGGATCATAATGGTAATTCTGTTTTTAGTTTTCTGAGGAACTTCCATACTATTTTCAATAATGGCTGGACTACTTTTCATTCATATCAACTGTGTATAAGATTTCCTCTCTCTTCACATCTTCACCAGAATTTTAAATTTTTTGTCCTTTTGTCTACAGCCATTCTGACTGGGGTGGCATGATACCTTATTGTGGTTTGGATTTACATTTGCCTGATGATTAGTGATGTTGAGCATTTTTTTATATACCTGTTGGCCATTCATATGTCTTCTTTTGAGAGATGTTCATTCAACTATTTTGCCTATTTTAAAATTGCAATTTTTTTGCTGTTGAGTTGTTTGAGTTTCATGTATAGTCTGGATATCAATCCCTTATCCTATGAATAGCTTGCAAATATTTTCTTCCATTCTGCAGGGTGTCTCTTCAATATGTTGATTGTTTCCTTTGCTGTGCAGACACTTTTTTTTTTATAAAATTTTATTTGTTTATTTTCTCTTTGGTTGCCAGTGCTTTTGAGATCTTCTCTATAAAATCTTTGCCCAGCCCAATAAAAGGAAACATACTGACAATTCATAAAACATTAACTATGGTTTTCTTTACATGGTGGAATTATGCCTTATTTTTAGTGTCTTCTGTATCTATTTCTGTACTTTCCAAATTATCTAAAATGATCATATGTTTCTTTTAAAGTTCTTTGTTAATGGAAAAAGAATAATTTAAAAGATCACTCTGGTAATGCAGACAAATTTGAGGAGAGTCAAATGAAGGAGTGAGTCATTTTGCAAAGTAATAAACAGCTCAAAAAAGGCGTGGCTGCAGGATGAAGAAAGGGAACCAAACTAAAGAAATGTTTAGAGAGGAAATAAGATACGGTGATTAATAATATTCTGATGTTGTATATATGGATTTAGAGTTTGGGAAAATGCTTATGGATTTATTAACACTGTTGGTTCCTAAATTATTTCAGAATGATCTATTTTTAGGAGATACATCAATAGTCCAGATCATTTTTGGAAATCTGGTTGGAAATTAAGTGATCAAAGATGCACACAGCACATGTGATTAGATCAGTGTTTTCTACAAGACATTAATAGATGCTACAAGATGAAGGATTTTCCTGGACAGAAAATAGGGGAAACACCAGGTTGACAAACTTAATCAATGTATTTATGGCATAGAGTTTCTCAGATTCTTTAATATGCTGAAGTACACTATGAATCATTAATAATGGCATGTAGTATGCAGCATTTCCCAAAACTGTTTTACAGTAAGCCACTTTTTTCAGACTATCTCTGGGACAATTTATATAATACCAACTGGAAACCATGGATTACACATTTGCAAATGTATTTTAAGTACAAAATTTTCATTGGATCTAAAATTAATAAAGTAAGAAGAAGCAGGGACCATCTATTACAGTGTACACAGTAGTAACAAATCTAAAGAAGGCTTATATCAAGAGAAGCAATATGGTTATCAATAAAGCACAGAAATACAGACAAAAGAAGAATATTAAGAATTCACAAGGGAAAAGAATGCCGTGGCCTTCTCAGTAGACTTGCCCGGTATAGTCTCTAGAATTTCCCTGCTAACAAGGGTGGATGGATTATCAGGCCATTCCATTAATTAAACCTGGAGTCCGTGTGTAGCAATATCTCTCTTTATAAATTAATATATTAATAAATTAGCATTCTCCTTGTATATAATCCATACTTTCACACTTCTCCATGAATTATGCATGCATGGTTAAATCAATTGACCTGGATTAATTCTGGGGTTTGAAAACTGAGTTTCTGGATTTACAAAATGATGGTCAAACAGTAAAACAATTATTTTTTTATTTAAGAGACAGAGTCTCTCTCTGCCACCCAGGCTGGAGTCTAGTGGCATGATCATGGCTCCCTGCTGTATCAAACTCCTGGGCTCAAGCAATCCTTTCTCTTCAGCCTCACAAGTAGGTGGGACCACAGGTGTGTGCCACCACGCCCAGTTAATTTATGTTTTTATTTTAGTGGAGACAGGGGTCTCACTATGTTGCCTAAGTTGGTCTCGAATTTCTGGCCTTAAGCAATCCTTTCACCTTGGCCGCCCGAAGTGTTGGGATTACAGGTGTGAGCCACCATGTTTTGTCGATAAAACATTTTAAATCTTCCAAGATAATTCAACTCACCTTCCTCTGCCAGCACCCTCTAGTTTCCCATAGACTTTCTTCTGAACTTCAGCAACATCTTGGGGTAGGGCTTTTTCATTGTAATATCACCACTTTGTAGAAAAGTGGCAGACACAAAATTGCTACCAGAAGAACACAGCACTTCATCTGTCATGGAAAATTGTAGCAAGAATAATTGTAGTTTTTGGCTTTAAGAGTCTTGTCTGTGATAAATGGCCAGTGATAGGGAGCTCAAACTCTGAAACGTAGTATCCAACTATTCCTTTTAGTCAGGGTATGTGTTGGCTAACTCTATAAAGAGTATGATCCTATTTCTGGGTTGTACCTGAATTATGGTATGAGTCTTAAATAAATAATGAGGCTGTTCTTTGATGCTGAATTTGCCTTTGATTCATCTTTTAATAATCTTCACTTTGTTAACAGATAGATGCAGCCAATGGCAGGAAAAAGAAAGTTGCATTTGCAGCGCTTCCAGCTCTCAGTTCAGCCATTGCCTCAACAATGGATGATGAATGTGTCGCTTTCTGGTCTTATCATCCCTGTCATAAGAGCTGATTTGTGTTTTTCTGTTCTTCATTCTCCTTGTATTCTCTGTCTTGAGGAGCAATGGTGATTTGGTTTTTTTCAAAATTGAACATGAGCAGCTATGCACTTTTAATAGACTGATAAATAATTTTATTCCACTTGGCAAATATTTCCTGTTTTGAGTGACTGTCCATTCTAGCTCATCCCCATTCATATAGCATGAGGAAAGGCGAGAGCTAGGTGAGCTGGAGGTAGACAATGCATCTACACTTAAAAAGCTGAGGTCAAAGCATTACAGTTTATTACCATCATGTTCCACAGAATATATGAACCATGAAAATCCTAGGATTGTACCATATTATTCTGATAAAATTTGTAATAGGAACAAGAAATGAGTATGTCCTAATGGTACTGGTGATATCATAAGTAAGAAATGGTGCAAACCAAGCCTATTCTTTCCCATAACATTAAAATGAAAAACTAATGCTCCTGATTTAAAGCCCAAGGCTCTAGCTATATATCAGAGGGAGTAAAAATAACACCAGAATGATAAATAATGTATTTTAGTGGACAACGGGAGGTGATTCATTGTTCTTAATCCAACAACGTGATAACTATTTTTAACGTTTTTTGGCCCAATTTTAAATGTGTCTCTTCCATTTCTTGTGTTTGCAATACAACAGTAGTAAGAACTTGTGCTATATATACTACATTTCTTAAATGTTCAGTCAGACATTGGTGTCAGAAGTCTAGTTCGGCATTCACTCATGGTCCAATCCCTGCATTACTTACTCTATCCACATCTCCACATCCCCAACTGTGAACTGAAAGGAAAAAGATACCTACTTCAAAGGGTTGCTGTGAAATTAAATATAAAGCATAGATCATAAGGACTGAAATAAGCAGCAATTATTATTAGTAACAGCAGTCATAATGTAATGGGGGAATGCTTTCATCATTTTCCCTGCTCTGTAGGCAATTTCAAGGCAGTTTTATAGGGTTGCACTTTGCTCAAAGGCAAGATTTACCCTTCACACCAAGGGGCCCTGACCTCCTCATCTTGTTTGGGAAGGTGGAGTATGTAAGCATATTGGCATATGTGACAGATATTGCCCACATGAATGGGTCAGATGGTGAGCTGGGCAAGCTTCCAGAGCTCAGTTGAGGCTAAGTCCCAAAGACGCAGTTGATGAGCGAAGTGCTAACCCCTGAAGCTTAGTGGTCCGAAGTGGCCAATAAGACCAGGGTACTGTGTTAGATTGCACCTGCCCCTGTGGTCCTGCTGGTGAGGGAGACTTCCAGCCCTCTGTGCCCTCTTGCTCTCTCACATGCTGCCTTGTACACACAGGCTCCCCCTCTCCCACATTTCTTTTTCCTGGACACTGCAAAAGTCATTCAGTTTCTTGGTATGGGAAAATACTACTACTGAAGTATACAACCAAGTATTTATTTCTTTTAGGTCAGACAGCTCTTTGCTTGTTCATTTATTGTTTTGCCTTGCCTTTGGGCCGTCTTTTCTGACTCTGCTGTGAATGACTGAAACAGATTTTGGAGGAATAAAAAAATTTTCAATGAACTCAGGATGTGCAGAAAAGTCTCCATTTTTATACTTTAAATTCGATCTCGGGACAATGAGAAATAAAGATTTGTACCTTCAATCCACATCAAAAACCAAATATAAATATCCTCTTTAACTTTTCTTCTGGCATTTTGACATAGTGACAACCCCATTGTAACGGGATTTTAAAATAACTTTTCCACCCAATCTTAAGAGTAATACATGCTCATTGCTTCTTAATTTGAATCCCCCAAAGCTGACCCTGATGCAAAGCTTGAGATGCAAGTTGTTCGTTTGGAATGTGATCTCAGGAAGTGGGAGTGATCCCGAGGGAGGGGGGGAAGAAGCCAGGAAAGGGAGGGAAGCCAATAAGGACCGTGTTCCTGAGTCAGTTTCTCATGTGGGCAACTGGACTTAATCTCACTGAGGACTCACCCAGAGATGGTGTCAAGTCTCAGAATCATTCCAGAGGCACAGGGAATGTGAGGTCTTTATCTACTCACTTACCATCACTCTTAGAACATCAACTTTCCAGCAATTCTGACCTACCACATTCAAGTTAAGCACATTCCTACACTAGAGGCATGAGGTAGGAAGCTGTAGGTGTGTTATGAAACTGTTTATTAAAACCACAGGTGATCCCAGGTGGGCCAATAAGATATAAGCAGTGAACCTATAGCATCTACTACATTTGTTAGTAGATAAAGCACACAAAGCCCCATCATTTCATTGCACAAAGGTCACTACTATTCACATTAATTTTGGTTTTTTGTTTGTTTGTTTGTTTTTTGAGAAGGAGTTTTACTCTTGTCTGGAATGCAGTGGTGCAATCTTAGCTTACTGCAACCTCCATCTCCCAGGTTCAAGAAATTCTCCTGCCTCACCTTCCCCTAGCTGGGATTACGGGTGCCTGCCACCACGCCCAGCTAATTTTTGTATTTTTAGTAGAGACGGGATTTCACCTGTTGGCAAGGCTGGTCTCGGACTTCTGACCTCAGGTGATCTTCCCACCTCGGCCTCCCAAAGTGCTGGGATTACAGGGGTAAGCCACTGTGCCAGGCCTATTCACATTTCCTGTATGCCCTTCCAGGAGCATTTTAAAACATAAAATGAGAGGGCAAATGCAATCTTTTAAAACCTGCCCTTTCCCCAACAGTAGGGCCTGACAGTAATTAGCATCTGTTATTCTCAGTAGAAGAGTATCGTCCACCTGAGTCAGGACCTGAACCTTGAGTCGTACTAGTCGGTGTTTTAGTTGACAAAGCTGAAGCTTCTGTGGTATTTAAAATGAAAGAGATTTAAACTGGAAAACAGGCATTTATAGAAGTTCTGGATGAATGCAAAAGTGAACTCTAGAATGGGCCTTCAGGAATAACTTTCAGGAAATCACCACGGAACTGGCTCTCCAGTGGAGTTGCTACCACTGGCTCAGTTAGGAAGGTGGGACATTTAGAAAGCAGCACTGCAACTTCAGGAATGCACCTCCCTAGCAGCAATCTGGAGATCAGCACGCTGATATCACTGCAGTGAAGTCACATTGTATCTGTCAAATATATATTTTTTAAAAAAGGAAAAAGGAGGTTGCCACCCAGTCTCTATCCCTATAAAGCTGGTAACTAAAATCTACTTCAGAATGCAGCCTATTGCCAGGGTACTGCTGCCAACCAAACGGTAGTTTTCCAAAACCTGGTCTTTTACCTCATTTCTGCTTTCCAAATCTTCCATAAATGCATCTAATTGGTGGAAACTAAACCCTAGCTGCAAGGAAGCCTGGAGATGTAGCTTTTAGTTTTATTATTCTGAAGTAGAGGAAATTGCACTAGAAGGACCCTGGAATGACGCAGATCCATAGTTTCCTCCACAGTTACTTTTTCTTCAAAGTAAATGCATCTGGCTGGGCGCAGTGGCTCACGCCTGTAATGCCAGCACTTTGGGAGGCCAAGGTGGGCGGATCCCGAGGTCAAGAGATCGAGAGAATGGTGAAACCCTGTCTCTACTAAAAAATACAAAAATTAGCTGGGCGTCGTGGTGTGCACCTGTGGTCCGAGCTACTCAGGAGGCTGAGGCAGGAGAATTGCTTGAACCCAGGAAGCGGAGGTTGCAGTGAGCCGAGATCCTGCCACTGCACTCCAGTCTGGCACCTGGCGACAGAGTAAGAATCTGTCTCAAGAAAGAAAAAAAAGAAAGAAAGAAAGAAAAGAAAAGAAAAAGTAAATCCATCTGGACTCATTTAACCACACTCTCTTGATCGCACAGATGATCAAAGGTATAATTTAGACTTAAGATGCAGCCTGCATAAAGTCTTAGGGCAATGTAAAGTTAATTGGATTACAAATTGATCAGAATTTTAACATTAGAATCACTAATGGCAGTAAACATATTCATATACTTTAGTATTAACAACCTAGTTTTTAAATCCATGGATTTGGGCTTGCATAATTGATTGAAGATTAATTCACGTAACAATATTATCTAGGAGATATTTGAGGAATCAGGAAGAATGACTATATTGCCAGAAGACTAGAGAGCTAGGCCAATATGATACCTGTTTTAAAAAATGTGAGAAGGCTGGATTCCAGAAATCCACCATTAGAAAGTATGATATCTATCCTTGCAAGAAATAATGGATTTTAGGTACAGCCTGCTCCATTCCATGAGAAAAGGGATGCTGCCAGGCCCTAAGGCAGCTCTTCTCTCATCTGTCTTTGAGTCTGTCTTGTCTCTCATCTCTGCCTCTTTCTGTACATCCTTTTCATTCTTCTCACCTGTATTTACTTCTTAAGGTTGCCATAACCATTTTTTATAAACTAGGCTGCTTGAAACACTCAGTTTATTTTCTCACAGTTCTAAAGGCCAGAAGTCTGAAGGGAAGGTACTGGAAAGGTTGATTCCTTCTGGAGATTATGAGGGAAAGTCCATTCCATGCCCCTTCCTGGTTTGTGGGAATTGCTGCAATCCTTGGCCTTCCTTGGCTTACAGATGTATAATTTTAATCTCTGTCTCTGTCTTTATGTGACTTTTTCCCTCTCTGTTGTCACCCCTTCTCTTCTCTTGTAATCTCATTTGTTTTTGGATTTAGGCCCAATTTAATCCACAATGATCTCATCTCCAGATCCTTAATCACAGCTGTAAAGATGCATTTTCCAAGTGTCACATTCACAGGTTTGGAAGGACATCTCTTTTGAAGGACCTCCATTCAACCCACTACGTTATCAAAGACAGGTTTCCTATGCATGCCCTGGGACTTTATTCCCTATAACCTGAATTCACATGTGATTCTTTGGTGACCATAGTCAAAGCCAACATTCTATAACCCAGGAAGTTAGTATCCCTAAAGCTACACGATTCAATCAAATATTTGTTAGAGGACTGCATTCATTTATTTTTTTCTAACTTGTTATTTTGTAAACTTGTTATTATGGAAAATTTCCAACAGCCACAAAAGTAGAGTTATAGTAGAATCCACTCTGAATGTACTTAACATTAAGAATCACTCTTCCTTCATTTATTTCCCCTCATTGCCCCATACCATTGGAATATTTAAAGCCATACCCAACCATCATCACACTTGAACAAATTCCTTAACATCACCTAATGACCATCATTGCTTAAATAGTTTTTTTTCTTTAGTTGGTTTATTTGAACCAGGATCTAAACAAGGTCCACTCATTGCATTTGGTTGATATTTCTCCTATGTTTATTTTAATCTGTTAAAGCTCCCCTTTCTTTTCTTTTCTTGTCATTTTTTGAAGAGATGGGATCATTCATCTGACAGTATATTCCCATGTTCTGGATTTTACCGTAGGGCCTTTTGGCATGTTCTATCCCTAAATTTCCCATGAAGTAGTAACTAAATATTTTACCAGTAGTTGGTTCTGTGTACTTCCTATTACATCACACTGAGAGACATAAATGTCTGTCTCAGAAATTGTGTGACAGAGAGTTCATGTATTGTCAGAGTGATCCATGAGTTATAAAGTTCTTCATTAGCTTCTTATCTAATGGTTTTAATCATCATCTCATGATGGTTTTCTAAGCCTACTATTTCATTAGGGATTGCAAAAATGATGATATTCTAATTCTAGCATGGCCTTTTCTTTTCTTTTCTTTTCTTTTCTTTTCTTTTCTTTTCTTTTCTTTTCTTTTCTTCTCCTCGAGATTGAGTCTCACGCTGTCTCCCAGGCTGGAATGCAGTGGCATGATCTCAGCTCACTGCAATCTCTGCCTCCTGAGTTCAAGCGATTCCCCCACCTCAGCCTCCCAAGTAGCTGGGACTACAGCCATGTGCCACCACGCACAGCTAAATTTTGTATTTTTAGTAGAGGCAGGGTTTCACCTTGTTAGCCAGGATCGTCCTGATCTCCTGACCTCGTGATCCACCTGTCCCGACCTCCCAAAGTACTGGGATTACAGGTGCGAGTCATCACACCTGATCTTCTTTTCATTTGTAACTGTCCTATTTCAAAAAAAGTACTTTCCTTGTCAATGAATTGTCCTGAAATGGAATTCACACGGGAAAGCAAGCTATATATTTTATTACTTTTCTCATCAATTATCAACATAATGGCTTGATAGATCTGGCAACTTCAAAGAGTCACTAATTATTATGCTTAAGTTTTATTATTAACTTATGGATTTTAACATGTTTGACTGTGTTTTAATACACTTTGATCATCATTCTTTGGCTACTCAAATTGCTTCACCTTTGGCCAGCTGGAGGCCTTTCCATTGGGTCCTATATCTTTTTTATATGCCCTCAGAAATGTTTGATAAATTTTTTTCTTTCTGCTGTGATAAGATATTCCAGGTTAATCTTGTACACTTTCTTTCTCATTCTCAATAGCAACTAAAAGAGACAAAATACCTGACATAAACTTAATAAAAATATGCAAAGCAAAATTTGGTGATTAAAACTTAAAGCACTCCAAGGGGGTGTCTAAATGAAAACATGTATATAAATAGAAAGATACACCATATTCTTGGATAAGCAGATCCAATATCAGAATTCAACTCTAAGTTACTTTATAATCACTAATTCATACTATCTTAATGAAAATACCAAGACATTTTCTGAAGTCAGAAAAACTAATCCCAAATGTACTTGGAAAGTTAAATAAGCAAGGAAGGCTAGAAAAAAATCCTCTAAATTTTGAGAGTAGTAACAGAGCACAAGCTTACCTAGATGTTAAAATATATCATAAACCCTCATTAATTAATGTATTATGTCATTAGCACATGAATAAATAGACCAATGGAAGAGAATAGAAAGTTCTTAGATAAATCTCAAAATATACCAAAATTCAGTATATGATGATGACATCTCAAGTAGCGTAAAGATGGAATTTGTAATAAATAATGTTGGGATAGGAATTTATCCATTTGGAAAAAGATAAAAATGAATATATACCTCGCATGACAAACCAAGAAAAACCCCAAATTGGCCAAATATATAAGTGAAGGAAATGAGATCATAAGAGAACTAAAGGAAAATCTAAGTTAATTTCTTTATAACCTTTGACCTATAAATTTGATCAAAATGCAGAGACTGTACAAAGGAGATAGAAAATTTGACTAAATAAAAATAAAAAACTTTTGCAAAATAAAGAAAAACAACTGTAATCAAAGGAAAAGACACAAATGATAAATGGGGACAATTTCTTTGCAATTTATATTACAGACAAATGGCTAATCTTCCTTATGTAAACCAATCCCAGAAATTAAGATGAGAAAAACCAATGACCCAAGAGAATAATAAGCAAAATGTAAAATAGATGGTTTACAAAAGGAGAAATGGAGATGATTCTCAAACATATGAAATCATGCTCCTCCTCCTTTATAAAAATAAAAATGCTGATTAAAACTGGACTGACAAATCATTTATTACCTATGGAACTGGCAAAATCCAAAAGTATGACACTGTACACTGTGGAGCTGAGGGAAAACGGTGACTCTCTTGCATTGTTAGTAGTGGTGCAAAATGGTACAATACATACGGGGGAATCTGGCAACATCTAACAACAATTAAGTATGCATCTTATTGACTAAGCAAGTTTGCTTTCAGGAATCTATTCTACCAATACACAGGAATAAAAAGATGTGTGCAGGGTTGCTTGGAAATAACTTCAAGTTCAGCAAAGGAACAGATCTAATGAACAATCCATAGGATAAAATACTTATTAGGCATCTGTCAAAAAACGAGGAGGTGCTTAGTAAAGTGATTTGAGAAATCTCCAGAATATATTTTAGGAGGAAAAAGCATAATGTTTAAGTAAAATACAAGGTGAGTCTAGAACATCTATTTGTGCCAAAAGGTAAGACAGTATTCAAAGACTAATGGAGATAGGTGAACTGAATGGAGGATCAGGTGAAATTTAAAACATCAAAGTTGGAGCATCAGAAAGGATAATGACAGTAATAGACTGTAATCTATGAGTTAAAAAAATTCCTGGGACCAAAATTATACTTTTTTTTTTTTTTTGAGACGGAGTTTCGCTCTTGTTACCCAGGCTGGAGTGCAATGGCGTGATCTCGGCTCACCGCAACCTCCGCCTCCTGGGTTCAGGCAATTCTCCTGCCTCAGCCTCCTGAGTAGCTGGGATTACAGGCATGCACCAGCATGCCCAGCTAATTTTTTGTATTTTTAGTAGAGACAGGGTTTCACCATATTGACCGGGATGGTCTCAATCTCTTGACCTCGTGATCCACCCACCTTGGAACAGTGTGTATATGGAAGGCAGCTCTTGTTAGTAAGTATTTTAGCTAATAAATGTAGAAGGAATGATAGAATTAGAAAACTACCATTTTCCAATCTCAATGCAATAGTTAATTCAGAAAAGAATTTTTTTCTATTGTTGATTTGTTTGGTAGTTCTTTTTTTGTTTCTTACTTTTATCTTTAACATCTTTACTGTGGTATAAACTGCACATATTTAGAATAAGTTTGATGTGTTTTGACATAAGCATATACCCGTGAAACCACCAACCCATAGTAAAAATAATGAACATGTCTGTCATGAGGAGGCTTACAAGTGATGGAAAAAATCACACTGCCCAAAATTCAGTGCCAAACACTATTTGGCTATGGGATATATCATTGAAAGAACACTAGAGATGCGACCTTGATCAAGTTGCATAACTGCTCTAAGTTTCAGCTTGCCTATCTGCAATGGGAAAAATAATATTAACTTATAAGATTATCAAGAGCATAAGTGAGAGAAAGCGAGAGAAAAATCATCTGTTAGCACTGTGATTTTGTTTCCAGACCTCTGTTACAGAAGCGCAAATCACCCCAAAGAGAGGCAACTGTAACCACAACTCACTTGGTGGAAACAACCGTCCACACTCATTCAGATCTGAACCCACTCATTCAGAGGCAACCATTGCCTATAGACGTGCATGTACAGCAGCATTACATGCAGAGGATTCAGAAAGGAATTGTGACCCTGGAAACTGCAAGTTTTAATTGTTGAAGAATCTTGTTCGGTGGAAGTTTTGCCTTTTTTGATAGCTCATCTAGAAAGGCATTGTGATCTCAAAGAAGACCCATCCTCACTGCTTTCCACTTGGGCTGATCATCATACTCAGCTTTATCACATTCAACAGGTGGTCCCTTTAGCTCCAGAACCCACCATCTTCAGTAACTCACAGTTACTCATAAACACAGGTATGCACCTCGAGGCCATGCATTTGATCAATCTATCTTACAATAACCTTAACCACAGTCAATACCAGTGATCCGTACAAGCAAGACAGCATCACAAAGTAAACCTGTGTGCCCGTGCCAGCCACCTGCAAATGCATGGGATTGATTCTTTTAAAGTCACTATGGAGATAAATGATAAAAATGCGGGGCACACTTCCTCATTATTACAGAAAAATTAGTGCAAATGGCCTAATAGTAGTGGCTAAACAACATCATAATCATATTCCAATTACATCTGGAAATATATCCGCTGCTCTTGAAGCTTGCTTGTTTTTCTTATTTGCCCAGTCTCATGATCATTTAGTTCAGGGGTTGGCAAACTTTTCCTGTAAAGGGCCAAGTCATAAATATTTTAAACTTTGCTGTCCAAGCATCACAATCAAAGATATTACAAAGGTACTTATGTAACCACTTTAAATGAAACCATTTAAAAATTTTAAAGTCATTCTTAGATCATGGATCATAAGAAGAACAGAACAGGTGCAGTTGAATCAGCCGACTAGCCATCATGTGCAAATCCCTGATTTAGTTGTGTGTGATTTGGCTTCGGTAATTTTACACTAGTTGAATCCAGTTTTGAAGAGTTCTTTTCTCTAAATTAATTAGAACATGAAAACCTTTTGCTATGTCTTGGTGACTTATTTTGGGATGAGAAGGGGTTAAACTTCAGACAAATCTTACTGGACTTATTCCAGTGGGATTACTGGGAAAGTGGACTCCCTCCACTGTTTCTGTTTGAAATATTTGCTACTTCAATATTTTTGGTTTTCTTCCATAACCTGTTGAACAGAAAACACATTTTCATCAGTATTTTCCACACTTGGCTTCCTTTTGGATCTTTAAAACAAAATTGTTGGGCTAATTATTATAACTATTTTGTGAACAGCTAGAAACAAGCATTTCTTGGTGGGTGTGGGCCTAAATTATTAGAATTCTTTTTTTTTAATTTTTAATTTTTTATTGCGTTTTAGGTTTTGGGGTACATGTGCAGCACATGCAAGATAGTTGCATAGGTACACACGTGGCAGTGTGTTTTGCTGCCTTCCTCCCCTTCACCCACATTTGGCATTTCTCCCCATGCTATCCCTCCCCAGCTCCCCTGCCCCACTGTCCTTGGATTAGTAGTTATTTCTCTAGAGAAATGTCTTTTTGAGATCCAGACTTTTCTTGAGGGAGAAATATTCACAGGGCAACTAGGTATTCAAAGTGAATGAGATAATTTTGTCTTCACTCTTTTTCCATATTTGGATCTCTACTCCAGTAGGATTGTCGATGGCCATATGGAAGCCTCAGCCTATCTAGGATTTGCCGCAACAACTAAGCCACAATTTCTCCACCCTCTGCAAATCTACAGCCCCACCTCCATATTACTCTCTCTCAATAGGTGACCTCCCCTCATTGTGAAGAATTAAGAGCATAAAACATGTGATCTTAGCATTTCTGCATCTCCAACTCAACATTTCTTGGCATCTTCATTCGTCTTTTCTAAGGTTATTCTAAGGAGAAAAACCTGGTTTTTCTCCCTAATGCTCCTAAGTTCTTCGCTTCTTGATTCTGTACGCTGCCTCTAACTCCAGGTTACTACTCTCTCCAGACTCTATTTACTATGTCTTCCTTTCCACCGTTCCTTCTTTTTGATCATAAATACACTCCTGTTTCCTATCATTAAAAATTATACCTCCTCCAATACCAGCCTGCCATATTTCCCTGCCTTGCATGTTTCTAATACATAATAAAAGTGAGCATATTTTCATATCTTCAGTGGCTATAAGTTGCAAATATATTCTCTTAGTGTGCTTTTTGTCTTTTAACTTGTTTATAGTGCCTCTTGTCAATTAAAGTCATTAAAACTTTAATTTAGTTAAATATATCAGTTAATTTATTTATTAATTCTTATTAATTCCTCCATTAATGTTTCCCTTTTTGTTCTGTTTTGCTTTGTTTTGCAAGCTGAATTGTTTAAGAATCTTTCCCCTTCCAGAATCTTAAAGTTATTATCTTCCAATGAATTTTAATTTTCCTTTTAAAAATATTTTGATCTTCAATACGTCCAGAGTTTATTTTTCTGTATCATATTAGTCAGGTCCTAATTTTATTTTCTTTCCCAACATGGAACTTGAATTATACCAACAGCATTTATTGAACACCTTATATTTTATTTTGCTTGCATTGTCTTCTCAATTCTATATCAAGAACCGAGATATGCTTGGGTCTGTTTCTGGGCTCACTATTCAGTCCTAATGATCTGTTTGTCTATTGTTACATGATGACACATTGTCTTAATTATAATATACATCTATACAATAATAAATCTTTTGACATCTGGCAAGAGGAGTCTCCCTATTTTGCTTTTTAATAATCATCTTGGATGTTATTTAACTTTTTTCTTCCATATGAATCTTAGAATATTTGCTCTATTTCATAGAAAGCATATTTGGAATTTCTATTAGAATGACATTTATTTTGTCAATTAAGCTAAGGAGACTTATCCGTATGATATTGAGTCTTTGTGAACACGGTATGTTTTTCTACTTACTTAGATCTATTTTTATGCCCTTGAATAATGTCTTATAATTTTCCCCATAAAGGGTTTGTAGTTTTAGTATTAGATTTATTTTTGTAACTATTCCCTATTACATTTTCTGTTTATTGCTTGTTTATAAGGAAGTTAATTTTTATGTTGATCATATATCAACTGGCCTTGATTAAATTTTTCATTAGTTTTGATAGTTTGTAAATTCTCTTGGGTTATCTATGTCTACAATCATCTTGGCAGGAAAAAAAATGTCAATTTTGTCTTCCCTTTAGAGCTTTCTATAGCTTCTGTGTTTTATTTGTCACTGATGAGAAAAACTTATATTGAATGGCAGGGATGCCAGTAGACATACTCGTCTTTTTTCTTACTTTCATGGGAATCTTTTTATCATTTCATCATTAAAATTTATGTTTACTGTATGTTTGGGAAAATATACTTTATCAAGTAAGTAAAATTTATGAAATTTCCTTCAATCCTAAGTTTCTGGGAATTTTTAATCTTTTATCTTTGAAGGCTTCTCCTATACCTAATAAAATGACTACATTTTTTTCTCTGTTAATTCATTATTACAGTGAATTAACATTATAAATTTTCTGATTGGACAACCATTGCATTCTTGGGGCAAACCCTATGTGGTCATGATAGTTTGCTGTTTGGCTGGTTTGTTTAATAGAAAACAGGAATTGCTTTGCTATTTCAGCAAGCTGTTAAACTGAAAGTTTTGGCTGAGATTCTAAAATGATAGCTGTCAGTCACCACAGTGAACTTTGTAACAGACTACACAATAGAATTTGAAAAGAATTTGTAAGCTTGTTAGATTTTTTTTTTTTTTTTGAGACAGAGTCTCTCTCTGATGCCCAGGGTGGTGGAGTGCAATGGTGCAATCTCAGCTCACTGCAACCTCTGCCTCCAGGTTCAAGCAATTCTCCTGCCTCAGCCTCCCGAGTAGCTGGAACTACAGGCACCTGCCACCAAACCCAGCTAATTTTTGTATTTTTAGTAGAGACCAGCCTGGCCAAAATGGTGAAACCCTGTCTCTACTAAAAACACAAAAAATTAACCGGGCATAGTGGTGTGTGCCTGTAATCCCAGCTACTTGGGAGGCTGATGCAAGAGAATCGCTTCAACCCAGGCGGTCACAGTTGCAGTGAGCCTAGGTTGTGCTACTGCGCTCTAGCCTGGGAAACAAGAGCAAAACTCAATGTCAAAAAAAAAAAAAAAAAGAAAAGACAAAAGAAAACAACCTGGGATCCATTGAAGGGTATTAAGGATGAAATACATTATCAGACATATCATTTCAGAAAGACACATCAGGCTGAAAGACACAGCATTAGAGGAGTCAAGACTGAAGTTAAGAGTTACGAGAAGGCAGGTAAGAAATGATGATGGCCTTCAAGTGGACTGTGGAAGTGAGGAAACATGGGACGGCAACTACTGGAAGACTGTATAGGAGGCAGAATTGCTTGAGAATGAAGTAAGAGAGGAATCACAGGTAATGACCAGGATTCTAGTTTAGGAAACTGATGGAACAGTGGGTCACTCCCAGAGAAGAATCAGCATCCAGTTTGGCACGTGTTGACTTGGAGTATCCTGTAGGACTGATAGGGGACAATTTAGAGAGAAGCTTGGTACATGGAGCAGCAGCTCAGGAGATAGATGTGGATTTCCAAACTCATATCGGGAATAACTTTATACAGATGGTGCAGTGGATAGAAATTCCAGGAATAACATAGATGAAAAATAGTACATTTGCAAGACAAGAAGAGAATAAACCATTTAAAAATGGGAGGTCAGAAGAATAGAAGCAAATCAAGAAGGTTCATGTAACTGAAGCCAACAGAAAAAAGTGCTTCAAAACTTACTTTCTTTTCTGCTGTATTCTCAGCACAGAGATCACTATTTGTCTCTTAGAAGGTAATCAAGGTGTATTTGATGAATAAATGAATAAAGAAAAGATTCATTAGTATTTTCAGAAGCTGCCTAGAAGCCAAGTAAGATAAAGACAAGGAGATGTACATTAAATTCACTATCAAGAATTTTGCTGGTGATTTTGGCAAGAATTGTTGGTATGGAATGGCGAGTGCTGAGTCCAGGCTTCAGGTATGTTGAGGGGTAGGGAATAGCACTGTAGTGAGGGTGGAAAGTATAGGCAATTCTTTCCATAGGAAGGAGGGAAATAGCAATGCTTGGAAGGTATTGTGTGTTGAGAGATATTTTTATTTGTTTGCTTTTTAAGATCTGGGACATTTGACTGTTTAAATGCTGATGTGATAGAGCCAGTGAGCTCAGACCACTAGAGAGACAGAAAATGAAGACTGACGATCAGAACAAAGAAAAGGGTAGTCCTTCAACAGTATAGTCCTGAGATGGTTGAGGGAATAGAGTTCAAAGCACAGAGGAGGTATCAGTCTTAGACAAAGGAGGGGTACTACATCCCCTCCAGGTAGATGCAAGCCAGATATGGTGCAGGCACGGTAATGAAATTCCTATTTGATAATACCTCATTTTTCTGTAAAGTGGGAGTCAAGATCCTTTGCTGGGAATTAAAGAAAATGATTAATTTCCTGGTTGCTTGGAATTTCTTAATTTCTATTTCCATAGAACATATGTCATACCCTTAGGACCTCCTAGGAACCATCACTAATTAAGGCTTTTTAATAGGCCAACTATAAGTGCTGATTTTCATTATTTATTTCCTAATTTATGCTGCTCTCCAGCAAGAAAATTGTCACATTATTTAGCAAAGAAGACATTCATCCCTCTCCTTGAAACTGTTGGATATGGAAGTTCCTAAACTCTTTGCTATCAGGGATGCCTTTTAGAATATTTTTCTCATTAGCCCTTATGTATTTGAACAATGCTGTCTAGCAAACAAATTACATTTACAAAGTAAACAATAGACTTCTATTTTTTATTAATTTGATGTAATATTTGCTCTTAGCCTAAAAAAGTAACTGACCACCATGCACAATCATGTTTGATTAATCGAATTTCAATCAAAATCAAAGGAATAAGACAGTTTAGGTATTCTGTGAAATCTTACTGAGCGGGAATGTATGATGTTTCTTGGTGTTTTTTATAATATTGAAAACAACTTTTGGACTCTCATTATTTCTTAATAGAGTCTTGGGGAAAGACTACTAGTATATATACTGCTACCAACTGAGCCTTGTTTTCCATCATGTTTTTAATTGCAAATCTTAAGGCATTCAATACCAAAGTGTTTTCTTTCCCAAACCAAGAATGTGAACCCCAATTTTTCTTCATGTATATTAATCTTTCAGTGGTTTTTGATTTATGAGTCACCAAACCTGAAAATAAATGGTTGATTTGGTACCTATTCAGCAAATCAAACCATCATTTACTAAATTACTTTGGTCTTGAAAGAGATATGTCAACAATCCCAATACCTTGAAGTAATGGAGAGTTTTTCATTTCTCTTTAAGAATAACAGTGAATAACAAGTTTATACAAAAGCTACCAAGGGTTTTCTTATCTGCCTAAATTCTAACGCCTTAAAAGATATTAAAATTATGTAGAAAAAGTCTATATATTTAATAAATATATCTTGAACTTCATCTAACGAGCCACAGATTATTCTGAGATACAGGCGGGGACATGATAGTTGCAAACCCTGTTCTTGTGTATATTACATCAAACAATCACACAAATAAATATGGTATAAATTGCTATAATCTGAGGAAAATTATAACAAATTACAACATGAAGGGAAAGTATAGTGTGCAATGAGGGATTATAACACGATAGCCTAATTTAAATGGAGATCAGAAGGCCCCAAGGAAGTGTCATTTAAGCAAAAGTGTTAAATGATAGTAGATTTTAGTTGGAGATGGACAGGGCTGGGGGGGGGATTTCCAGGCAGAAGAAATAGAATCTTTGAATGATGCATGGTGCAAACAAGCTTTCTTTACCCACTCTGTGCCCTCACCTAGAGTACAAGAGCCAGATGGGCACTTAAGGGAGCTCAGGGGATGTGAAACAGTTACAATGAATTTATTTCTGTTAGGGTTGTATTTGCCAAAATGATTTCAGCAAAGGGTAACTCATTTACAGTAAACATTTTCCTTTTGACAGTATCTTAAATTAAATTCTGAAGAAGGAGGTGACAAAAGAAGACTAAGTGACCTGCTTCGGTCACAAAGAATGCACCAACTCCCTAGTCCACACTGTAACTCCCTAGTCCACACTGTAACTAACTCCCTAGTCCACACTGTTACAAAAGCATAATCTGTTAGCTTCAGGAAAAACAGAAAACCAATCATGATGATCAGAAAATTTAAATGTAACTATTTCTTTTCCTCATACATTACGAGGAAGCCACACAGGTATTCATTTTCCAATCATCACAATCAGGTAGGGCTCGTGATTCATTTGTGTGTTCATTTCCATATCTTATTTTGACCAAGGAAATGGAAACCTTTGCTTGTCAGCTTCATTCGGGTCCCTCGCGGCCTCTGGAGGGCTCTGAGGGTGACATAATTTCCTTAACCTAAAGCATCCTCTTTAGGAAGGACATGACCCTAATTATAGATGTCACATATATTCAATTTAAAAGTTAAATTACAGAGATCAGTGCTAATATGTGTAAAAGAAAAGCAGCATAAAGCTAATGCAAGTAATATTTTCAGTGTATGGTATTTAAAAGACACTTCCTCATCCACTACAAACCTCAGTAGACTTTACTGTCCCACCCTTGAGCCATTTATACTGCGCTGTTCACTTCCTGAGAGAGGAGTAACTCTGATAAGCTATAGAGGTATTCCCTGGTTAATGAATGGTTTACTAAAGAGAACTTTCTGAAAGGCATATGTGCTCTCTAGCAGGATTCAGTCTTACCATTCCTCACACCTCACTTTAGACAGCTACTTCTTTTCAGACAAATAAGTTGTCAGATATATTTAAGGCTGAGAACCTAAGACCTTGTAAGGCACACAGAAAGAAACATGCTTATCAGCTGTTGCTAAGCTGTTGCTGAACTCCCTGGGGAGTTCATAAATTAATTGCCAAAAAATCTACAAGTGTAACATAGGCAAAGTGTGTATTTTGCACTTACTATTTTCCCAATGTGTATAGGCCACAGAGATAAAATACGTTGCCATAAAATACGTTGCCATTTTCAACTATTACTGAATTCACAATATTCTATTTTTTTTAAACAATATGTAGAAGGAAAATTATTATTATGTCATCAATTCTGCTGCTCCAAATATTTACAGTGTACAAAGATGTACAGTGCTACATCTTGAGTTGGTTGATTAAAGTAGTATTTTCTTTTCAGATTTTGATCACACAGCGCTAAGATAAAAACAACTGATCTCATACACCTTTATATATGTATATTTATTAATAAACAGCATACATATACTATATGCACATACATGTATACACACACACACATATATATATGTATACACACACACACAGCCAATATTTTGGTCAACAGACAGCACATAGGATGGTGATCCTATATGATTACAGTGGAGTAGAAAAATTCCTATTACCTAAGGATGTCATAGCCATCATGATATTGTAATGTAACACAATACTCACATGTGTGTGGTGATGCTGGTATGAACAAGCCTAGTGCACTGCCAGTTACAAAAGAGTATAGCATACACAATTATGTACGGTACATAATACTTGATGATAAGCCACTGTGTTACTGGTTTACACATCTCTGAAATTGTTTGTCATTATTTTAGACTGTATTCCTTCTACTTATATATATATTAAAAAGTTAACTCTGACATGGCTTTAGGCAGGTCCTTCAGGAGGTATCCAGAAGAAGGCATTGTTAGCATAGGAGATGAGAGCTCCCTGCTTCTTCCTGCCCCTGCAGATCTTCCAGTGGGACAAGATGTGGAGGTGGAAGATGGTGGTTTGGTGATCCTGACTCTGTGTAGGCCTAGGCTAATGCGTGTGTTTGTGTCTTAGTTTTTCACAAACAAGCTTATAAAGTAAAAAAGTAAAAATAAAAATAGAAAAAAGCTACTATACATTGTACAGCTGTACAATGTATTTATGTTTTAACCTGCTATTAAAAAAGAGTAAAAAAGTAAAAAAAAAAAAAATGAAAAGTATACAAAGTAAAAAAGTTACAGTAAGCTAAGGTTAATTTGTTATTGAAGAAAAACTGTTTTAACAAATTTCATGCAGCCTAAGCACACAGGGTTTTATAAAGTCTTTAGGAGTGAACAGTAATGTTCCAGGCCTTCACCACTCACTCCCTGACCCACCCCAGACTACCCATCCTGCAAGCTTCCTTCATGGTAAGTACCCAATATGGGTAAACCATTTTGAGTATTTCACACCATGTCTTCACCACACCTTTTTTATATTTAGTAAACATGTGCCACATAGTGACATTTCAATCAATGAAGAACCACTACATGACAGGGGCCCCAAAAGAGTGTAATACTGTATTTTTACTGTACCTTTTCTATGCTTAGATATATTGAGACACAAATATCTACCACTGTGTAACAATTGCCTACAGTATTCTGTACAGTAAAATGCTGGACAGCTTTGTAGCCTAGGAGCAATGGTGTTTAACATTGGGTGTTTAGTAGGCTGCACCATCTAGAATGTAAGTATATTCCATGATGTTACATCATAGAGTGTAAGTATATTCCATGTTACGTCACAGGGTATAAATATGCTCCATGATGTTACATCACAGAGTGTAAGCATGCTCCATGATGTGACGTCACAGAGTGTAAGCGTCCTCCATGATGTGACGTCACAGACTGTAAGTGTGCTCCATGATGTTACATCACAGAGTGTAAGCATGCCCCATGATGTGACGTCACAGAGTGTAAGTGTGCTCCATGATGTGACGTCACAGAGTGTAAGTATGCTCCATGATGTTACATCACAGAGTGTAAGCATGCTCCATGATGTGACAAAACAGAGCGTAAGTGTGCTCCATGATGTGACATCACAGAGTGTAAGTGTGCTCCATGATGTGACGTCACAGAGTGTAAGCATGCCCCATGATGTGACGTCACAGAGTGTAGCTCCATGATGCGACGTCACAGAGTGTAAGCATGCTCCATGATGTGACATCACAGAGTGTAAGTGTGCTCCATGATGTGACGTCACAGAGTGTAAGCATGCTCCATGATGTGACGTCACAGAGTGTAAGCGTGCTCCATGATGTGACGTCACAGAGTGTAAGTATGCTCCATGATGTTACATCACAGAGTGTAAGTATACCACATGATGTGATGTCACAGAGTGTAGCTCCATGATGTGACATCACAGAGTGTAAGTATGCTCCATGATGTGACATCACAGAGTGTAAGTGTGCTCCATGATGTGATGTCACAGAGTGTAAGTATGCTCCATGATGTTACATCACAGAGTGTAAGTATACCCCATGATGTGACGTCACAGAGTGTAAGCATGCTCCATGATGTGATGTCACAGAGTGTAAGCGTGCTCCATGATGTGACATCACAGAGTGTAAGTGTGCTCCATGATGTGACGTCACAGAGTGTAAGTGTGCTCCATGATGTGACGTCCCAGAGTGTGAGCACGCTCCATGATGTGACGTCCCAGAGTGTAAGCATGCTCCATGATGTGACGTCACAGAGTGTAAGTGTGCTCCATGATGTGACGTCACAGAGTGTAAGCATGCTCCATGATGTTATATCACAGAGTGTAAGTGTGCTCCATGATGTGACGTCACAGAGTGTAAGTGTGCTCCATGATGTGACGTCACAGAGTGTAAGCGTGCTCCATGATGTTACATCACAGAGTGTAAGCGTGCTCCATGATGTGACGTCACAGAGTGTAAGCGTGCTCCATGATGTTACATCACAGAGTGTAAGTGTGCTCCATAATGTGACGTCAAAGAGTGTAAGCGTGCCCCATGATGTGACGTCACAGAGTGTAAGTGTGCTCCATAATGTGACGTCACAGAGTGTAAGTGTGCTCCATAATGTGACGTCACAGAGTGTAAGTGTGCCCCATGATGTGACGTCACAGAGTGTAAGCGTGCCCCATGATGTGACGTCACAGAGTGTTAGCGTGCTCCATGATGTTACATCACAGAGTGTAAGCGTGCTCCATGATGTGACGTCACAGAGTGTAAGCGTGCTCCATGATGTTACATCACAGAGTGTAAGCGTGCTCCATGATGTGACGTCACAGAGTGTAAGCGTGCTCCATGATGTGACGTCACAGAGTGTAAGCGTGCTCCATGATGTGACATCACAGAGTGTAAGCGTGCTCCATGATGTGACGTCACAGAGTGTAAGCGTGCTCCATGATGTGACGTCACAGAGTGTAAGCGTGCTCCATGATGTGACGTCACAGTGTAAGCGTGCTCCATGATGTGACGTCACAGAGTGTAAGCGTGCTCCATGATGTTACATCACAGAGTGTAAGTGTGCTTCATGATGTGACGTCACAGAGTGTAAGTATGCTCCATGCTGTGACGTCATAGAGTGTAATCGTGCTCCATGATGTGACGTCACAGAGTGTAAGTGTGCTTCATGATGTGACGTCACAGAGTGTAAGCGTGCTCCATGATGTGATGTCACAGAGTGTAAGCATGCTCCATGATGTGACATCACAGAGTGTAAGTGTGCTTCATGATGTGACGTCACAGAGTGTAAGTATACCCCATGATGTGACGTCATAGAGTGTAAGTATACCCCATGATGTTTACACGATGACCAAATCACCTAATGATGACTTTCTTAGAATGTATCCTTCTCATTAAGTGACTATATACATAATATGTTATATATATGTACTTTATAAAAGTTTAAAGAATTGGCTAAAAATAAATATATGTGTAAAAAATTTCCTCCAGCACCCCTGCAATCTGGTGGCCTAGTTTTGTAAGATCATTGACAAAAAGAGGGAAAGGTATTAAGGGCTGTCTGTAGAAATAAGTGTAATTAAGTCAACACTTCCTGGGAGAAACTGTACAGGTCAGTTAGACCTTATGTAGAGGGCTGTTGGGTACTGCTGACTTATTCAATTTTTTACAGTAATAAATCACAAAGTCACACATCCACATTGTCTCACCTGCTAAACACATCAGCCCTGCTGGAAAGAATTATATGCTGGAAGAAACTACTGTCTGGGTGCCCCATAAAAACTGACCTGTATTTGGAGCAAACTCGGCAGCCTCCTGCATCCTTTGATTGCTGTTCACACTTGACCATGACTCTGAGGGCTGGGCGTGTTATAGACACAACAGATTGAGCAGTGTGTTTAAACTGGTCTCTATGAAGACACACTAGGGCTGAGCAGGACATGCCTGGCATGATCTCATACTATGAAATTTCTTACAAGGACACTAAGTCAAGGTCAGTGTAAATTTGATTTATCCCTTTTCAAGTTTGGAAGAGAGGGAACTATTTTATAACCCTCAAGGAACTTGACAGTGGGGTTATGGGGGTGGCCCTAGTTGTAGAATGCAAGGAGCTATCACTAGATGAGGGGGAAAAGCCAGGGGACCAGGAGAAAGGGAACCTGCTACAGAGGTTAGCTGCAGAGTCAGCCAGGAAGATGCAAGTTTTGGAAGCTGAGTCACCAGGACAAGTGGACTCTTCCAAAGAGTCTGGCCCAATGGATGGACCACAGGAGGAAAATGACATAGAAGCAGGAGTCTGAAGATAAGAAGGCTCTTCTGTTTGATATGGCCAAGGTAAAAATGGTGGGAGAATGAGAATACACAAGTAAGATCCCTAGCTAGTTTTTTCTGGCTGGTGTTGGAGCCATGCCAGGCTTGCAAAGAATCTTGGGAGGACAGGAAGCAAATAGACATTCTCATGTTGGTCTGTCACCAAAAAGGGATGGTAACTGCTAATGTTATGTGAACCGTGATCACTAGGGGATAGAGCAGGAAATAACTCCTAATTTGCAGATCACAGCCACTGCCATGTACAACTGGCCTCAGAATCAGGGGTGAAAAATTGAGTTTGTCAGAGAGGGCCAAGTTAACTCTGCTAGAAAGAGTTTGCATGCCTAGAGATTAGGACTCCTGAGAGATTACCTAGGTTCTGTTTCACACCTTCTGGGCACTTTTTAAATTCAAAGATCCAAGAGAAAGAGAAGAGTAAGGAGGATAAAAGAACTGACTTGGAAAAGGTCTAGCATTTCACAAAAGATCCTTTCCTCAATGGGAAGTGAGAAAACTTCTGGGTAGGCAGAGACGTCGGGACCACACAACAGGGGAATTGTAACATTTAGGATAATGAAACGACACGTATCAGGACAAAATAGTCAAAAAATAGCTTCTTGGCGGGGCACAGTGGCTCACGCCTGTAATCTCAGCACTTTGGGAGGCAGAGGCGGGTGGGTAACGAGGTCAAGCGATTGAGACCATCCTGGTCAACAAGGTGAAACCCCGTCTCTACTAAAAATACAAAAAGTTAGCTGGGCATGGTGGCGCGTGCCTGTAATCCCAGCTACTCAGGAGGCTGAGGCAGGAGAATTGCCTGAACCCAGGAGGCGGAGGTTGCCGTGAGCCGAGATTGTGCCATTGCACTCCAGCCTGGGTAACAAACACGAAACTCCGTCTCAAAAAAAAAAAAAAAAAAAAAAAAAAAAAGCTTCTTAATGCTTCTAAGTTAGGTGGACATGCATTTTCAAATAATTTACTGGCTTTTACACATCAGGATTTAGCCTTAGTGAACAAATATGAAGAAATGTAATTAAAGGAATTAGATGCTTACAAAACCCATAGAGGCTGAGTGTGAAGGATTAATTCCAAGAGTAATACCACCAGCTACTCCTCCAGGGTAAGCACTACCTCTAGCACCATCGGGAAGGGAAGGAGTCAGGAAGTTGCCAGAGCAACTGATGACCACAAGACCATCATGTTTCACCCACAATCTAGGAAGCAAGGACCCAATACCAAAACTTAGCTCCAGGACGTCACCAAACTTCCCATATCTATCTCAGAAGCACAGGTGGCTCGCATGCTTTTTCTTTTCATTGACTTGGTTTCCAATTGGAATCATGCACAGGAACATCTGAATGGGAGCATTCAAATCATTTAATTATAATTAGAGATTTTAATATTTTGCCTGATTTTTGTAGGAAACATTATATAAATAAAAGTAACATTACCCTTCTGGGAGTGTTACAGTGCTATAAAAACAAATACATTGAAGAAAAATTAAACAAAATGACATCAACAAAACCACCCTTAAAATTGTCCTGAATTAAAAATATGAAAAACAAAGAAATATAAATAGGGTGTGGGGGATATTGAGTGAGAGTTATCAAATAGGGGGATGATCATTTTACAGGAGGTGAAGCTTAACTAGAATTTTAAAAAGGATGTGTTGAGCCAGTAAATGTTACAGTACCAGTCAGACACACCTTGTGGACGGGGCATTTGGGCGCAGCTAGCAGGTTTCATCTGTCACCGACTCTGGGCAGTGCAGTGTTGGCAACAGATCATGTGATTACATATTCGCATCATCTTGCCTGCTTTACTCATCGGATGTGGACCAAAAGGAGGCATGGAATGAAAAAGGGGAAAACTTGCCCGTTTGGTATTTGTAGAAAAAAAATGTATAATAAAAGCATCATTATTCTTCTGGTAATTTTATAGTGTTATGTTGTAATGACAAATACAAAGAAAAAAGTGACAAAATGGTGACAAAGCTATAGAAGAAATTCTCTTTAATTAAAAATGGGAAAAATTTTGGTATATCTTTATATTCTGTCCCTGGGTTGGAAGAATTACACAGTACTGAAGTCTTCAGTATGGCCATAGTGGGGGGAAAAAAACGAAAACTCAACAAGAAATGCTTGCCACTTGGAGTGGATGCTGGAGTGGGCCACACAAGTCCCCGCTTCTGGATCGAAGCACTCATACCCCCAGTGGCCAGGAGTATTAACTAGTGACTCCCTCTTTGGGAATTGTCCTCCGATGAAGGCAGCTGCCTTACCCAAGTTTCTACCCTTTCTGGGGGTGTGATTGGCAGTCCACATGCAATGACTGGTAGATTCAGTCATACAAAAGTCTGACCTCCTTGCCTCAATTCTGGACAAATCTGAAAGACCATCCCAGCTCCAGAATTCCCCATGGAATTGGCTGTAGTCTCTGTTGCAACCACCTTGCCGTTTTCCCCTTGAGTCCTTCCCAATCTTGCCACCTTGCTTTCTTATAAATATTCCCAGGATACCCTCCAATAACTCCAGCAATCCAATCTTCAACTCAGAGGCTGGTTCCCTGAGAATCCTGTTGAAGACACTAATCTAAAACTTAGGGTTCTTTTAGTGATGTCCAAGCCTCAAGTAGGCAAAACATGAATCTCAGCACATGGTTCTAGATAATGTGTCTTTATTCCATTCAGAATATTCTATCATATCTGAAGGTCTGGCTGAGTTGTCACGCCAGGGTGTATTTGCACAAAAAACAGAATTTGGGAGGAAAGAAATATGAGTGAACCCCAAGAAGTCGAATGTCAGCTTCAGAGTAAGAGGCCATAGCTCTTTTAAGAACAAAAACCGGACGGGCACCGTGGCACACCCCTGTAATCCCAGCACTTTGGGAGGCCAAGGTAGGTGGATTACAAAGCCAAGAGATTGAGACCATCCTGGCCCACATGGTGAAACCCCATCTCTATTAAATATACAAAAATTAGGTGGGCATGGTGGTGCGTGCCTGTAGTTCCAGCTACTCAGGAGGCTGAGGCAGGAGAATCGCTTGAACCCAGGAAGGCGGAGGTTGCAGTGAGCCAAGATTGCGCCACTGCACTCCAGCCTGGTGACAGAGCAAGACTCCATCTCAAAAAAAAAAAAAAGACCCATCCTCCTATCTATTTTTCCATGCCCTCTCCCCTATCTTCCTATGTACCAGATGGGGAAGGAACTTGGATGGAAAAGAGATGAAAGAGAGACTTTGGGTGTATGAAATTGGTCAAGGTGAAAATCAGAAGTATCACCTGGAGGCCAGCTGCAGACAGAGGAACAGCCTGATTCATTAGGGAAGACGACAGAAACCTGAATGAGAGGAAGCACAGCTGAGAGTAGCTAAGGAAAAGCTTTACTACTCACTAACGTTTCTCTTGGAAACTAAGAAACCTTATGAAAACCCAGAGTTTAGTCCTAGTGTTTTTCTCCTTTGATACCATTTCTGGAATTGTTGGAATGAATAGAAGCAACTAGAAAAAGCAGAGTCCCACGTGCATAAATGTTGGCGCTCTCTGGCAGTAACAGCAATGCTTCAACACCATTTGGAGCATCGGGGCCACTAAACACTAAACGTATCTGGAGGAGTTTAGTACTGCCATAGATTCAGAAACCTGGGTAGATTTATGTAGGACTGGAACCCAGGCATTTACCTTGATGGGGTAAACCAGGAATAAATTGGTGAGTGCTTATGTTCTTATTTTATTGTGTCATTACAGTCTAGGACTGCTAGGTGATATCATTTTATCCCTGATAGGAGAATCTTAGAGGCTCATCTCTAACTCTTTGGAGTGACCTGTCTGCAAACTTTTGGAGGCTTAATTAGTTCAGACATGGGACTAGAAAGATGATTGTTCACAAGTTCACTTCTGTCTAAAGCGACTGTCAACATGGCAGTTTATGCTACCTCTAAAATTCCAACCCATTCAAACAGCGATTCTGTCGCTGAAGCAAGAATTAAGTTTACAAATTGCATGTTGCTGCTGGATGGCAACACCCTGGATGGGCAATAGCAGAAAAAGATTTTTTTTTTTTCCTGAGACAGGATTTTACACTGTCACCAGGAGCTGGAGTGCAGTGGCACGATCACTTCTGACTGCAGCTTTGAACTCCTGGACTCAAGCAATTCTCCTACCTCAGGCTCCCAAGTGGCTGGGACCAAAGGCACATGCCACCACACCCAGCTAAATTTTGTATAAATTTTTAAATAAATAAATAAAATAATTAAAATGCCAGCCAATTTCTACAGTCCTGGAAAGCAGTGGCCCAAATAGAAGCAAATCTTATAAGTAGCAGTTTTACTACTTTTTTTTTTTTTTAAAAAAAAAAAAAGAAAATCAAATTCCTGACTCATAAGCAATGAGAATGTTACAGAAGCAGTGGGGAACTGGGTAGTTGGCATCACAGGCTCTGGGACTATTTTGGAACTTTATTACTTGGAATGCATTCATCTGATTGCAACCTACGTCCTATAAAATACAAATGTAGCTTCTTGGAAGAGAAGAGTAAACATCTGTAAGTTGAAGTGGCACATAAATAGATTCAGGAATCATGAAACCTCCTGGGAAAAACAAGAGCATCCTACCTGAATGTGCACCCTTGCTGCTGTACCCGGAGCTATTTCCTGAGTTGCACTGTGTGAGCCAACATCACTCCCTGCATCCTCTCCTTCCCAGATGATAGTTTTTTCTGTATGCAGAAGCTCTTTAGTTTAATTAACTCCCATTTGTCTATTTTGGCTTTTTGTTGCTATTGCTTTTGGTGTTTCAATAAGGAAGTCTTTGCCCATGCTTATGACCTGAATTGTATTGCCTAGGTTTTCTTCTAGGCTTTTTCTGGTTTTAGATCTTGAATCCACCTTGAGTTAATTTTTGTATAAGGTGTAAGGAAGGGGTCGAGTTTCACTTTTCTGCATATGGCTAGCCAGTTTTCCCAACACAATTTATTAAATGAGGAATCATTTCCCCATTGCTTGTTTTTGTCAGGTTGTCAAAGATCAGATGGTTGTAGATGTGTGGTGGTATTTCTGAGTCCTCCCTTCTGTCCATTGGTCTAGATCTCTGATTTGGTACCAGTACCATGCTGTTTTGGTTACTGTAGCCTTGTAGTATATTTTGAAGTCAGGTGGCATGATGCCTCCAGCTTTGTTCTTTTTGCTTAGGATTGTCTTGGCTATATGGGCTCTTTTTTGGCTCCATTTGAAATTTAAAGTCGTTTTTTTCTAAATCTATAAACAAAGTCAATGGTAGCTTAATGGGGATAGCATTGAATTTATAATTTACATTGGGCAGTATGGCCATTTTCACAATTTGGATTCTTCCTATTCATGAGCATGGAATGTTTTTCCATTTCTTTGTGCCCTCTCTTACTTCCTGTAGCAGTGGTTTGTAGTTTTCCTTGAAGAGGTCCTTCACATCCCTTGTAAGTTGTATTCCTTGGTAATTTATCCTGTTTGTAGCAATTGTGAATGGGATTTCACTCATGATTTGGTTCTCTGTCTATTATTGGCGTGTAGAAATGCTTATGATATTTGCACATTAATTTTGTATCTTGAGACTTTGCTGAAGTTGCTTCTCAGCTTAAGGAGATTTTGAGCTAAGACAATGGGGTCTTCTAAATATACAATCATGTCGTCTGCAAATAGAGACAATTTGACTTCCTCTTTTCCTAATTGAATACCCTTTATTTCTTTCTCTTGCCTGACTGCTCTGGCCAGAACTTCCAACACTATGTTGAATAGGAGTGGTGAGAGAGGGCATCCTTGTCTTGTGCTGGTTTTCAAAGGGAATGCTTCCAGCTTTTGTTCATTCAGTATGATATTGGCTGTGGATTTGTCATGAATAGCCCTTATAATTTTGTGATACATTCCATCAACACCTAGTTTATTGAGAGTTTTTAGGATGAAGGGGTATTGAATTTTATCGAAGGCTTTTCTGCATCTATTGAGGTAATCGTGTGTTTTTTTTGTCATTGGTTCTGTTTATGTGATGTATTATATTTATTGATTTGTATATGTTGAACCAGCCTTGAATCCAGGGATGAAGCTGACTTGATCGTGGTGGGTAAGTTTTTTGATGTGCTGCTGGATTCGGTTTGCCAGTATTTTATTGAGGATTTTCACATTGATGTTCATCAGGGATATTGGCCTGAAATTTTCTGTTTTAGTTGTGTCTCTGCCAGGTTTGGTTTGCAGCTCCCAGTGAGATCAATGCAGAAGACTGCTTTTAAACAAAGTCTGAGAGGTCAGAATGTCAAGCAAAGACCAAAAATAACTGAAGGGAAAAATGCACAAGCAGATTAGAGAGAAGGACAAAACTCAGGCCCCATTCTCTATTTCTCCTATTAAAATGAACAATGATGGAGAAATGAAGCCCAAACAATATGCAGGTGAAGGGGTTAGGGGGAAAATGTCCCCTTCACCCTCTGAAGGTTTGCTGAAAATCAACTGACAAAAGGTAGATTAATAGTAGAAAAGGCACACAAGTTTATTAACCGCACAGGGTGAACCACGGTGATTACCCATCACACAATGGGGTGGCGATGCTTCTCTACCCTTCTCCTTAGAGACAATGGAGATGGAAAATTGTGGATGATTTGAGGGTGATAGTGAATAATGTTTAGGGGAATTCAATGAGCCTAGAAAACATGCAATGATCTGAGACAAAGTCTGTTGGACTTATACAACAGACTGGTTTTTGACAAAAGTCTGTTCGGGTGTATTGACAGATTTCAGCCTTTCTTCCTGTAACAGTTCAGTTAATGAAAACTCAGGGAAGGCGCCAGAGGTCACTGTTTTCATCTTTGATGGGTCTGGACTTTAGAGAGATGAGGAAACTTAGGGAACAACTTTCTCCTGCACTTTAGGAAAGAGAAATAATTGAGAGGCAAGAAGTGGGGAGGTCAGAGAGACTGTGAGGTTTCTTCTTCAGTTTAACATGTCAAAACACCATCTTTTGGGGTATGACTTTCTCACCTCCATTACAAGTTTAAGCAGCTCATGTAGATGGTCCAGTCCTTGGCTTGTGGGTCTCTGTGTTCAGGGCTTGTGTGTACCATTTTTTAAATCAACTAATTGAACCACTTCTTATTTTGACAAGTGCTCAGCACCAGGAAGCCCTGTCGCCTGACCAGCATGCCTCTGTTGCCCCAGGCACACCTTCACCCAGATCACTGTCCAGGCAGCACCTCATCATTCCACTTGAGCCACCACCCGTATTGTCTGATCTGCCATCGTTGGCTTAGGATTATTCATGCATTTCTTTGCTGTGATGGAACGTGAACTGCTGTGATAAATGTTAGGCTCTGCATAGGGTCCAGTGCTTGTTTTCTGATGTTTTAACATTCTCTGGCTTTTCACAGGTAGTGTTTGTACTCTGTCTTCTACCTCTAGAGGGCTCGTACACATCCCTTTAGGGCGGCCAGGTCAGGGATACATTTATCACGTACCTGGAACCACTTCTCTCCCTTTCTCTCATTCTGTTACTAGTTGGACCCGGAGAACCAAATCTTTCTTCCCTTGGGGTTTATTCTCTCTCAGGCATCCCTACGCCTTCTGTGGTCAGCTTCCATTGGTTGCCTCCAGTGTGTTAGGCATTCGTGTAGATGTCTAAAACCCAATTGTTGTTATTACTCGATATCTTTTCTCAGAAGTCCCTTCAGCTCTCATGAATTTTAATTAAATCAAGTAAGTCTTAAGAGAACTTCCATCAAGGGCTTCACATACCTTATCTCTTAGGTTCAATTTGGGTCCCATACTACATTTTCATTTCCTCAAAATATTTGCAGGATTAAAATCCAAAACTTTCTCGGCATAATGTAGAGTCCTTTAAAATCTAGCTGTTCCTGTTTCCAGTTTTGTCTCATCATTCATTGTCACTGCCCTAACTCCGCAGCCTCAAAGCGTTTCTCCACTCGTCTGACCCCTCCTGGATGCAGAGCGTTGCTTGTGTTCTTCCACCCGGAATGCTTTTTCTGAAACCCCTGACCACCAAACTCTCACTCCAATTTCGAGACCCAATTCAAGTGTTACGTCCTTGCCAAGCCCTCTCAGACCCCCCAGGCGTGCTCATTGCTGTTTACTTTGCGTTCACTGTCCCTGTAAACTAATACAGCATCAGTATGACACTGCCACCCATCTGCCCAGCAGCTGCGAGCTCCTGGAGCACAGAGAAGAAATTCACTTTTGAGATTTTAATGCTTAATACAGTACATGCCAAGTGAGCATTCTGGAGAAACAGATGAGAGAATGAAGAAACGGAAGCAGTTGAGACACGAGGCAGATTCCAAACTCACAGGCAAGGATTGTGCTGAAGTAGCATTGAGGGAGGAAGGCTCTTTAGCGTTACGGGTCTAAGTCGTTGCCTATACCAGTCGGAAAAGGAACGTCTCTCATTTAACCACATCAATAGTTTTTTTCGACCATGTATGTTCCTAAATTAGAAAAGATTAAGAGAACATTCTGTGTTTAGGCATATTTTTATGTCCATATGTAATTGAATGTTTTGTTCATTAAGGTTTTTTTTTTTTTAAATAAATATTTAGGAAATGGTATTTAATCTTATAAGCAATAGCATTTGCAGAATGTGCTAAGATTCATCATGTTCATTATTAATTAGACCTGCAAATAAATTAATGACATTTAGAAAGATTCCTATGACATGGTGAGCCTGCAACGTGGGTGCTAGGCCTTCTCCTTGAGTCCAGCTTTCCGGCAGCGGGTGACTGGGTGGATGGTACTGCCACCAACTGAGGTGCTGAAAAGAGAAGAAAAATAGGTTCAGGAGAAATGATGCTGAATTTTGTCATGAATACTGGGATAGTTATTAATGCTGTTTCCTAAATATGTTCAATTCTCCATCTTCTGGACTGTAGAGAGACTGTATCTTCTAGATCACTCATGGTTGAGTGAGGCCATATGATTAGTTCTAGCCAGTAAGTTCTTTTTAAAAAGCTGCCAGTGTGAGACTCTCAGAGCTTTCTATTCCTTTGCCTTGACAATTCTCCATATAATGGCTGCTCTGTCAACCTGAGTCCCCAGGTGAGGACAATGTGGAGAAGAGCCCCACGCCAACCCATGAGATGCACTGAACATAGGAAAGAAATACACCTCTGTTATTTTAAGCCCCTGAATATAACGTAGCCTATAACTGAGCAATACAGAAGTGTCAGCTGCCTGTGGAATAATCAAGTAGAGAAGTTGAATAGACAGATGGATATATGAGCCTGGAATTGAGGCTGCAAACGTAGAGCGGGAGTGGTCAGCAGATTCACGGAAGCTAACACTATACTAACACATGAGATTACCCAGGGAGAGAGATATTACTATTGTCTTGTTTTAAGTAAGCTAATGCGTAACACGCAGAAAATGCTGAATAACTGCCAGTAGCCGTGGGTCAAGGATGCACTGCTAGGAAACACCAGCATTGAAAAAAACTTGGGAAAGAGTGGTCAGAGAAATAATAGGGGAACCATAGAAACTCATCAGCCAGGTGCTTTGTGGAACAAGGTGGATATAAAGAAATAAATATGTCACATAAAGGAACTTTACAAAACCATTAAAAGCAGGTTTGAAAATAAACTGGGATTTCTTTTAGCACTTTTAGTAAAAAGATAAATTTCATATAGATGCAAGGGATGGATTTGCAAACAACAGCAGAAAACCTGCTGGTGATTAAATATAACTTCTTCAGGACAAAAGGAAACTATCTATGCTGATAACTTCTTTCTTCAGACAGATCGTGTGGAGTAGAGGCTATAATTACACTGCACTAGTCTTCAAGCCAAGGAAACCCATTAGTAACTAAGGATCTTGATCAAATCCTGCAACAGAAAAAGGGGTGATGCTCAAGACCTCAGTGAGAAAGACTATTCTCCCCAAGTATTGGGGTGAAGAGACTTGTTTTATTCAAAATCAGTTCAGTGAAGGATCTTTTAGATTAAGATACTTATATAAATCTAATTTTTTTTATCCCCTTAAATAGTTGCGTCAACTCTAATTTATTGCTACGCTATAGTTTAAAAAGTTACAATTCGTATGATTGGGAAAGCATATATAGCTAGTGTTTAGTTAATTGCCTCGCTGTGAAAACCACCTTCGAATCATAAGGCCAGTAGTCCAGGACTCACTATAACCTGTTTGAGCATCGCATCTCGGGTGCATTGCTTAAGAAGGAAAGTCATTATGAAAATGTACTACTTCTGTTTCCAATCCTGGTGGACCCAAAGATTTCCCTTTATTTTTTTCTAAAAACCAAGTTCGAGCAACCAGCTTTATGTTTGCTTTGTTTTTCCTAAAACCTCAGTCCTCCAAGGTCAAGAGTATTTTTCAAACAAAGTAAATCCAATCCAATTTTAGACTCCACAATCAGGACACAAACAAGGTCTTGAAGGAGTAGAAAAAACCTGAGTCTTCACCTCCTTTCTCTTTATGGCTCTTTGTCCCTCGGCGACCACTATGGTTGGATAGTAATGAAAGTGGCGGAGGCCCTAGTGATGAGAACTACGTGCTGAAATTCAGTTATATGCAAGGTATAATGTCAGGCATTTTCTCTTTTGAATTTCTTTATTTTTTAATTGACAAGTAAAAAGTGTATAATTTTAATGGTACACAATATGATGTTTTCAGATGTTTTCATGTCTTTGTGTGTTGTGGAATGGCTAAGCCAAGCCAACTAGCATAAGCATCACCTCACATGCTTATCTTTCTTTATGGTGAAAATATTTATACTCTACTCTCTTAGCAATTGTCAGGAAGTCAGTGTATTGTTATTACCTGTAGTCACCATGATGTACAGTAGATCTCTTGAACTTACCCTCCTGTGGAACTGAAATTTTAGGTCTTTGACCAACAGCGCCCCAATTCCCTCCTTCCCCAGCCTCTGGTAGCTGCCATTTTTCTTTCTGTTTCTCTGGGCTCAGCTTGTTTGGATTCCACATAAAAGTGAGATAAGGCAGTATGTATCTTTCTGTGTCTGCTTTATGCACTTAACATATTGTCCTCTGTTCTCATCTATGTTGTCACAAATGACAGGACTTTCTTCTTTTTAAAGGCTGAATAGTATTCCATTGTCTATATATACAACACATTTTCTTTATCCATTTGTCTTCTAATGGACACCTATGTTGCTTCTGTAACTTGGCTATTGTGAAAAGTGCTTCGGTGAACATATAGGTGGAGATTAAGTCCTTGACACACTGCTTTCATTTTCTTTGGATATATATATATATATATATATGGCAGTGAGATTGCTGGATCATATGGTAGTTCTATTTTTAACTTTCCAAGGAACTTTCCTACTGTTTTCCATCATGGCTAATTTCCATTCCCACCAACAGTGTACAGGGCTCTTTTTTCTAATGTCAGGCATTTCTAAGACAATACTCTAATTTTTTAAAAAAACACTGAGAAGTAGATTTTTAGTATCTCCATTTTAGATAATACAATCATCTATGCATTAGATACACACACAGACACACAGACACACACACACACACACACACACACTGTCCCATTTAATCTTCACAAGAATTATCTAGGGTAGATATTGTTATTTTTATTTTATGGGAAAAAATAATTGAGTATCATCAAGGAGAAGTAACTCACCTTGACTCATTTAGATATTAAGGAGCAAAATGAAAATTCACACTTAAGTTTTTATGATGACCTAGTCTTAAAAACCCAAATCCATACAGAGTGGTCTCATCACTGTATATCTGAATATCTGTCCTCATCCTTCCTTATAAATTTTGAAAGTCCTTGAATATAATTGGAATTAGATAATACTGAGTTTAGATTATTGTTGATGATGAATGAATTAGCAATAATGGCAAACCAATGAACATCACTATGTCTAATTGTCAAAACTTATTTAATTCTGAGTTAGTTAATAGAATAAATATTTAAAAGTCGGTTAAGGGTAAGAAATCATTCCACATTTTAATAATTTAGACAAAATGACAGTTAATTATTTGACATGGCAGATGCCCTATGCCAGGCTGCCTCACCCCTTGTCATGTTCCTGCTTAGTTTTCTCTGTGCCTGGAACGTGTTCCTCTACCTCCTCCCTCACAGTCCTTAGCATATGAGAGGAAACAACCGATCTCTGGTTTTACACCTGTGTTTGGCTGCATACTGTCTGTTTGCAGAGGGTCTTGCTTGGCTGCTATGGCCAGTGTTCCCTGGTTTGGTCCAGGGCCGCCACTAACTCGGGTCTTCCTTCTGTCATAGCAGGTGTAATAAATTTCTGTGGCTGCTCTAGCAAATTGCCACAAACCTAGTTGCTTAAGCAATACAAATTTATTATCTTTCAATTCTGGAAGTCAAACATCCAAAATGAGTCTCATTATGTTAAAAGCAAGGTATCAAAAGGGCTACATTTCTTTTTTGGATGCTCTAGTAGAGTGTATGAGTCAAGGTTTTCCCAAAAAACAGAGCCTATAGGAAATATGTACGTAGTGAGAAATTGGCTCACAAAAGTATGGAGGCTGAAGAGTCTCACAATCTGCTACCTGCAAGCTGGAAAACCGAGGAAAGCCAATGATGTAATTCCAGACCAAGGGCAAAGACCTGAGAACCAGGGTGCCAGGTGCCAGTATTGTAAATCTCAATCCAAGAGCAGGAGAACACTGTGTGTCTGCCCAGGCAGCAAAGCAGAGGCAGCAAATCCTTCCTTTTTCTGATTTTTGTTCTACTCAGGCCCTCAAAGGATTGGATGAGAGCCACTCACACTGAGGAAGGTCATCTACTTTACTGCGTCCACCAATTTAAATAAATTCTAACCTCATCTGGAATCACCCTCACAGACATGCCTGGAAATAATATTTAATCTGTGTACCTCATGGCCCCAATCATTTTGACACATAAAATTAGCCATCACAGAGAGAATTTGTTTTCTTACCTTTTCCAGTTTCTAGAATTTGCCAGCATTTCTTGGCTCATAGCTCCTCCTTCATTCTTCAAGGCCAGCCATGGCAAGTTGAGTCTTTCTCACATAAAATCACTGCTTCTGTTATCATACATTTTCTGATTCTATCCTCTGCCTCCTTCTTCCTGTGATCACCTAGGACCCACCCTGATAACCCAGGATAATGTCCCCATTTCAAGGTCACTGGTTCACGAGCTTATTTCCACCTGCCACCTTAATTCCCATTTGCCCTGTAACATAACATATTCACAGGTTCCAGGGATTAGGACATGGGCATCTGTGGGTGTTCGTTCTTCTACCTACCACAGCAAGGCACATGTTCGTGCAGATGGAGAGGCTCATGCCGAGTGGGTGGCAGGGTGTGGTTGGAGAGCCTAACATAGACACAGCATGTGGTCCCTGCACTCAGAACTGAGCTCAGATGCCAGCCTCATGACTTGCAGCCACATGACATTCAATAGGTCACCTCACATCAATGAGCTCCGTTTCATCATCTGTAAAATTGGAGAGGACCATGTTAATGAATGATACAACACATTTAAATTGATTAGCACAGAGCCCGAAACTTACGAATAACAAGTATAGCACCAAGATTTTTGAGTTCTTATGAAGAGCTCAATGAAATTACTGCTATGATGTGGATGACGATGATTTTGACGATGTAGCTGAGAGCCTGAGGTAAAGTTTGGTCAGTCAACAGTTGCAAAAGTATCTGAAATCAAGAATTAATACAGCAGAGCTCTGGAGTCTGTGATGGTCTTAGTGATGATTATTCGAAACTGGCCAGGCAGCATTTGCTCCAGTTAAAGCCTAGGAAAATCTGCCCTCTCTGCTAAATCATCTGCTGAATTTTATCCTCTTCTCCCTGCCCTTTTAGGACTTCAAAGATTATTGTTCACCACTTAGCTGACTCTTCAAAGCCACTGTCCCCTGGCAGCATTTTAAGATGAATAAAGAAATTCAAAAGCAACTCCAAGCCATCGGGGCTTGGATCCTGTGTCTTCAGATGTCTCCTTGTTACCTACATGGTTCAGTAGAAACCATAGCCTTGAAGTCCTTAAAATGAATATCCCTAGGTAAAATACACCCTCTTCATCTTAGAAAGAATATCCTCGTGAAATAGCTCAGCTAATGGCACATTAACTGACAGAAACAATTTAGCAACTGTCATCATATAACAAAATAATGACATACTGGATTTCAGGGAGAGACTGACTTACTAAGGAGGGATATCTTGAAACTAGACAATGCAGACTGCTATGAACTTAAATCAACTGATGATGACATACAAATATCATTTAATAGCTTCAGATACTTGCAAATATTTCCAGTTTCGTTTTCCTCAGTATGAAACAGCCTTCTTATTTTAAAATGTGTTCTAGGTGCTAAACTACCAACCTCCTTTCCCTGCCCCAGGATCATTTTATATAGAGTTGCACAATTAAAAGACTAAGTAGTCTCAGCTACTCGGGAGGCTGAAGTGGGATATCATGAGCCCAGGAGTTAGAGGCCATCATGTGCTAAGATCTTGCCTGTGCTCCAACCTGGGAAACGTTGTGAGACCTCCTTCTCTTAAAAAAAAAGTATATCCAAATGATTAATAAATAAAAAACCTTCCAATTGTAGGATCTAGAAACAGGTAAATAAGATGCAACAAGTTGCCATGATACACTCAGTATAGTTAAAATGAGAAAGATGGAAAGTATTGAAAATCTATGTAGAGTAACTAGAACTCTCACACACTGCTAATGGGATTGTATATTGGTACAATGCTGTTGCAAAGGTGTTTGGTGGTTTCTATTAAAGATGACTGCATGCACATTCTATGACATCGTAAGTCCACTACTATATATATAGTCAACAGAAATGCATATAAACTCACTAAGATACAAGTGCTGGAGTGCTCAGGCCAGTACCACTCCAATGTCCTCAACCATAGAATAGATAGATAAATTGTGGCATTCAGCAATAAAAATAAACAGTCACCCACCACATGGACGAACCTCACAAATGTAAGGTTGATTGAAATAAGCTATTCTCAAAGTAGTACAGTGTATGATGCTATCTTAGTCCATCTTCATGATGCTGATAAAGCATACCTGAGGCTAGGTAATTTATAATGAAAAAGAGGTTTAATGGACTCATAGTTTCACGTGGCTGAGGAGGTCTCATAATAATGGCAGGAAGCAAAAGACACATCTTACATGACAGCAGACGAGAGAATAAAAACCAAGCGAAAGGGGTTTCCCCTTATAAAACCATCAGATCTCATGAAACTTATTCACTACCATGAGAATAGTATGGGGGAAACAATCCCCATGATTCAATTATCTCCCACAAGGTACCTCCCACAACACGTGGGAATTATGGGAGCTACAGTTCAAGATGAGATTTGGGTGGGGACACAGCCAAACCGTATCAGATGCTATCTACATAAAGTATAAATAGTAGACAACACTGATAATGATGGGGTAGTGATTGGAAAGACATACAGGAGGTTTCTGTGCTGCTGGTAAGATTATTTCATGATCTGAGTGACGATACAATACATAGCTCTTTTTAGACTGGGAAGTGTATGGAGCTGCCTTTTGTAGTGAGGTCATGGCTTCAGATCTGGAAAGGGTGTTAGTTTTGTTGCTCCCAGTAGTTATTCTCAGTCTACTCAGTGACTCTTACTCAGATTACTTGATTCAATTTTACCTGTCCTTAGTTCTGAAGAAATGTGCAGGTATTTTCTGTCAAAATCTACAGACTTGAATTTGATAGGCTCCTTAGGTGCATATGCATTTTTGATAGGCTTATAAAGCATTTTAAGCCAGATGAGATTTTACATTTTCTCCTACATTTTGTGGACCATGCAATCCTTCTGCCTTTAAGAGATTAAACACATAAATTTGGACAGCTTTAAGAGTTTCCTTAACTCTGATGACAACTTAAGATATCACTCTACTGAATGAGAACAAATCTATGTCATAAATGATTTATTAAAGTAAGTTTTGTCAATAATTATACTGCAAAATGTTTTTTAAATGAAATTACTTTGATTTTTTTGGAACACTATATAGTGGTTGTGACTTAAGCTTAACTACAGACATGGATTCAGATCCAAGTTCTATTGTTCAAGAATTATACAGCTTGGGGTTTTCTTTTTTCTCAGCTTTAACCAAGATTCATCAATTAAATTGGGATAATAACATCATTTTATTCTATAAGATTCATCAATTAAATTGATATTATAGCATCATTTTGTTTTACATTTTATTTTATTAAATCCTATTTAATAGGATTATTAAATAATGGATTAATTTAATAAATATTAAACTATTTTAATTTAATAAATATTATTCATTTAATAAATAGGACTTCCTATTTAATAAGTGGTGCTCAGAGAACTGGCTAGCCATATGCAGAAAATTGAAATTGGAGCACTTCCTTACACCATTATATATATATATATATGGAGAGAGAGAGAGAGAGAGAGAGAGAGAGAGAGAGAGAGATGGGCTCCCTCTGTCACATGTGCTGAAGTGTAATGGTGTGATCATAGCTCACTGCAGCCTCAAACTTGTGAGCTCTAACAATCTTCCTCTGTCAGCCTCCTGAGTAACTGGGAGCACAGGTGGAGTTTAAGGTGGTGTTATTCAGTTCTGTGAAGAAGGTCATTGATAGCTTGAGGGGTATAGCATTGAATCTATAAATTACTTTGGGCAGTAGAGCCATTTTCATGATATTGATTCTTCCTAACCATGAGCATGGAATGTTTCTCCATCTGTTTGTGTCCTCTCTTATTTCCTTGATCAGTGGTTTGTAGTTCTCCTTGAAGAGGTCCTTTAACTTCTTTGTTACTTGTATTCCTAGGTATTTTATTCTCTTTGTAGCAATTGTGAATAGGAGTTCGCTCATGATTTGACTCTGTCTGTTATTGGTGTATAGGAATGCTTGTGATTTTTGCACATTTGTTTTGTATCCTGAGACTTAAGGAGATTTTGGGCTGAGACGGTGGGGTGTTCTAAACATACAATCATGTCATCTGCAAATAGAGACAATTTAACTTCCTTTTTTTCTTACTGAATATCCTTTATGTCTTTTTCTTGACTGATTGCCATGGCCAGAACTTCTAATACTATGTTGAATAGGAGTGGTGAGAGAGGGCATCCTTGTCTTGTGCCAGTTTCCAAAGGGAATGCTTCCAGTTTTTGCCCATTGAGTCTGATATTGGCTGTAGTTTTGTTATAAATAGCTATTATTATTTTGAGATACATTCCATCAATACCTAGTTTATTGAACTTTTTTTTACATAAGGGGCTGTGGAATTTTGTCAAAGCCCTTCTCTGCATCTATTGAGATCATCATGTGGTTTTTGTCTTTGGTTCTGTTTATGTGATGGATTACATCTGAGATTTGCATATGTTGAACCAGCCTTGCATCCTATGGATAAAGCTGACTTGATCGTGGTGGATTAGCTTTTTGATGTGCTGGTGTATTCAGTTTGTCAGTATTTTATTGAAGATTTTTGCATTGATGTTCATCATGAATATTGGCCTGAAATTTTCTGTTTTACTTGTGTCTCTGCCAGGTTTTGGTATCAGGATGATGTTGGCCTCATAAAATGAGTTAGGGAGGATTCCCTCTTTTTGTATTGTTTGGAATAGTTTCAGGAGGAGTGGTACACCTCCTCTTTGTACCTCTGGTAGTATTAGGCTGTGAGCCCATCTGGTCCTGGACTTTTTTTTGGTTGATAGGCTATCAATTGCTGCCTCAACTTCAGCCCTTGTTATTGGTCTATTCAGAGATTCAACTTCTTCCTGGTTAAGTCCCCCACTTATAACTAATACTGTTAATGTTGTCAATAGGAGCTCATTTCTAACAGTCATCATGGTAATAAGTCACTAGCTTTTCTTGACACTCATCATGATAAAGTAGTATCACTTATGCACTGAGATAGTCTGCAGCAGGCTTGCAGTAGCCTCCCCAGGGAAAGAGAGCTACTGACCACCCTTAGCCTGGGCATTTGGGTGGCATTTAGCCTGCCACATACATAATATCACTTTGATAAACTGAAGCATTTTAAAATGAATTGAATCAGTCCAATGCTAGAGTTGAAAGCAAAAAGAGTAGGACCTACTTTGGGTGGTTGAAAGTCATGCTGTCTAGGCAGAGAGGAACGTGTGAACTGCCTCAAATACCCCCAGCTCATTCCCACTGCAGAGCCCTCCCATGTGCTCCTTCCTCTACCTGGAATGCCCTGCCTCTATGTGTTCTCATGGATCCCTCTCTTACTTCACTTAGGTTTTTTTTTTTCCCAAAAGAAAGGGATCCCAGTATTTGCTATTGTAAATTATGCTGTGATAAACATATGTGTGTATGTGTCATAGGCACAGGGAGGGGAACATCACACATTGGGGACTGTTGGGGAGTTGGGAGTAAGGGAAGGGAGAGCATGAGGACAAATACCTAATGCATGGGGGGTTTAAAACCTAGATGGACGGGTTGATGGGTGCAGCAAACCACCATGGCACATGCATATCTGTGTAACAAACCTGCACATTCTACACACATATCCCAGAACTTAAACCAAAATAAAAAAATAAATAAAAGAAGGGATCCCACAGGGAAGCTTTTGGTGATGAATAAAAAATGTTTCCTACCATAACTCTGTTCTTGCATCCATTTGCATTTTCTTCAGAACACTTTTCCTGTCTAAAATTGTCTACTTTTTAAAAGTTGTTCTTTTGTCTATGTCCTGCTCCAGGATAAGCTTCATGAAGGAAGGAACTTAGTCTTGACCATCTGTGTCCCAGGGCTTGGAATAGTGTCTGGGATACAGTGAGTGCTTAATGAGAAAGAATCTATGCATCTGTCCTCTCTTGATCATTCCAGGATTTCCAAGATGGCGCGGTAGGAACAACTCGGGATTGCAGCTCTCAGTGAAGGTGCAGAGGGTGAGTCCTAGCCGCATTTTCAGATGGACCATTGTTGCCCACAGAATGGGGAAATTCCCAGGTGCAGGAGAGACGCGGGACACCAGCGCAGCCCTTTCAGCTTGTGCGGCCAGGCGCCGTGGCGCAGTGGCAGCCTGCACAAAGCTCACTGGTCTGGGTGCCCTGTTGAACCGGCAGTCTGAGATTTGGGAGGGCAGATTAACATATCCATCTGATTGAGTGGGACTTGGACAGTAAGCCAGACCGGGAGATTCCTGGGAAGTGTGATTTGAGCCAGTGCAGTGGGCTGCGGCATGGAAAATCACGCAGATCCTGGTGCCCTGTCAGCAGGCGACTGAGGCACCTGTGAGAGAATCAACCGTTCAACTTAAAAAGGAAAAAGAGAGAGAAAGAGAGAGAAGGGACTCTGAGGCAAGGAGCCAGGTGAATAGGCTCGGCGGGTCCCACCCCCAGAGGGACAAACAAGCGGCGATTTGAAATGCTTGGGGTTGAGAGTTTTACTGCAGGCTCAGCTGAATCCAGGATGGTGCAGCTTGGTGGGGGAGGGGCATCTGCCACTACAGATGCATACTGCCCCTACTGAGGTACATGCCCATTGCAGAAGCAGCCTGCCATTGCCAAGGCAACCCACCATGACAGAGAGACTCTGCCAACAGGGCGGAGCCCAACACAGTAGGGCAGAGCCCGGTGGCAGTAGGGCAGAGCCCCATGGCAGCAGAGTGGAGCCTTGGCAGGCAAAAAGTGACTAGACTGCCTCCTAGCTCAGCAGGACAGTGCAACAAATACTCATAAAGAAAGCCCCAACTCCCAGAGACAGAGCATCTGAGGGAAAAAAAGGGGGGGTTCTATAAGTTCTGCTGCAGTGACCTAAACACACCCGCCCAACAACCCTGAATGAACAAGGGAGCTCACAGCTCAGCACTGGAGCTCCTATAAAGTACAGACTGTCTCCTCAAGCAGCTCCCTGACCCCTGTATATCCAAAGAGTCACCTCAAAAAAAAAAAAAAAAACTAATCAGACTGACATTTGGCGGGCATCATTCTAGGACAAAGACAGCAGAAGAAAAAACTGGTAGCATCCCTCACTGTTCCGTAGCTGCTACAGGTGTACCCCAGACAAGCAGGGCCTGGAGTGGAACTCAGCAGTCATACAGCAGAGGGGCTAGACTATTAGAAGGAAAACTAACTAACAGAAATACTTCATCATCAACAATCTAGGCGTCCACTCAGAGACCCAACTGAAAAGTCAGCAACTACTAAGACGACAGGTGGATAAATCCACAAAGATGGGAAGAAACCAGTGCAAAAAGGAGGAAAACACCTGAAACCAAAACACCTCACCTCTTACGAAGGACCAAAACTCCTCACCAGCAAGGGAACAAAGCTGGACGGAGAATGAGTGTGACGAAATGATGGAATCAGACTTCAGAAAGTGGATAATGAGAAACTTCAGGGAGCTAAAAGAACACGTTCTAAATCAATGCAAAGAAACTAAGAACCTTGAAAAAAGATTTGAAAAAAGATTCGAGGAAATGATAACAAGAATGGACAACTTAGAGAGGAATATGTATGAATTGAAGGAGCAGAAAAACACAACACGAGAACTTCATGAAGCATGCACAAGTTTCAACATCCGAATTGATCAAGCAGAAGAAAGAATATCAGAAGTCGAAGATCAACTCAATGAAATAAAATGAGAAACCAAGATTAGAGAAAAAAGCACAGAAAGGAATGAACAAAATCTCTAAGAAATGTGGGACTATGTGAGGAGACACAACTTACATTTGATAGGTGTACCAGAATGTGACGAAGAGAATGAATCCAAGTTGGAAAACACTCTTCAGGATATTATCCAGAAAAATTTCCCCAACCTAGCAAGACAGGTCAATACTCAACTCCAGGAAATACAGAGAATACCACAAAAATATTCCACAAGACGAGCAACCCCAAGGCACATAATCGTCAGATTCACCAGGGTTGAAATGAAGGAGAAAATACTAAGGGCAGCCAGAGAGAAAGGTCAGGTCATCCACAAAGGGAAGCCCATCAGAATGACAGCAGATCTCTCGGCAGAAACTCTACAAGCCAGAAGAGAATGGGGGCCAATATTCAACATCCTTAAAGAAAAAAACTTTCAACCCAGAATTTCATATCCAGCCAAACGGAGATTCATAGGTGAAGGAGGAATAAAATCGTTTGCCAACAAGCAAGTACTCAGAGATTTTGTCACCACCAGGCCTGCTTTACAAGAGCTCCTGAAAGAGGCACTAAACATAGAAAGGAACAACCAGTACCAGCCATTCTAAAAACATACCAAATGCTAAAGAGCATCAACAAAATGAAGAATCTGCATCAACCAATAGGCAAAACAGCCAGCTAGCATCAAAATGGCAGTATCAAATTCACACATAACAATATTAACCCTAAATGTAAATGGGCTAAATGCACCCATCTAAAGACACAGACTGGCAAATTGGATAAAAAACAAAACCCATCAGTGTGCTGTATCCAGGAAACCCATCTCACATGCAAGGATACACAAAAGCTCAAAATAAAGGGATGGAGGAAGATTTACCAAGCAAATGGAGAGCAAAAAAAATCAGGAGTTGCAATTCTCATCTTTGATAAAATAGACTTTAAAGCAACAAAGATCAAAAGAGACAAAGAAGGTCATTACATCATGGTTAAAGGATCAATACAACAAGAAGAGATAACGATCCTAAATATATATGGACCCAATACAGGAGCACCCAGATATATAAGGCAAGTTCTTAAAGACTTACAAAGAGACTTAGACTCCCACACAATAATACTGGGAGACTTTAACACTCCACTGTCAATATCAGACAGATCAACCAGACAGAAAATTAACAAGGATATCCAGGACTTGAACTCAGACCTGGAACAAGCAAACCTGATAGACATTTACAGAACTCTCCACCCCAAATCCACAGAATATACATTCTTCTCAGCACCACATCACACCTACTCCAAAATTGACCACATAATTGGAAGTAAAGCACTCCTCAGCAAATGCAAAACAACTGAAATCATAACAAACAGTCTCTCAGACCATAGTGCAATCAAGTTAGAACTCAGAATTCAGAAACTAACTCAGAACCGCACAGCTTCATGGAAACTGAACAAGTGGCTCTTGAATGTTGACTGGATAAACAATGAAATGAAGGCAGAAATAAAGAAGTTCTTTGAAACCAACGAGAATGAAGACACAACATACCAGAATCTCTGGGACACATTTAAAGCAGTCTGTAGAGGAAAATATATAGCAATAAGTGCCCACATGAGAAGAGTGGAGAGATCCAAAATTGACACCCTACAGTCAAAATTGAAAGAGCTAGAGGAGCAAGATCAAAAAAGCTCAAAACCTAGCTGAAGACAAGAAATAACTAAGATCAGAGCAGAACTGAAGGAGATAGAGACACGAAAAACCATTCAAAAAATCAATAAATCCAAGAGTTGGTTTTTTGAAAAGATCAACAAAATAGACAGATCACTAGCCAGACTAATAAAAAAGAAAAGAGAGAACAACCAAATAGATGTAATAAAAAATGATAAAGGGGAAATCACCACAGATTTCACAGAAATTCAAACCATCATCAGAGAATACTACAAACAACTCTATGCACATAAACTAGTAAACCAGGAAGAAATGGATAAATTCCTGGACACTTGTGTCCTCCCAAGCCTAAACCAGGAGGAAGCCAAAACTGTGAAGAGACCAATAACAAGGTCTGAAGTTGAGGCAGCAATTAAGAGCCTACCACACAAAGAAAGCCCAGGTCCAGATGGGTTCACAGCTGAATTCTACCAGACACACAAAGAGGAGCTGGTACAATTTCTTCTGAAACTATTCCAAATAATTCAAAAAGAGGGAACCCTTCCCAAATCATTTTATGAGACCAACATCATCCTGATACCAAAACCCGGCAGAGATTCAACAAGAAAAGAAAACTTCAGGCCAATATCCATGATGAACATTGATGCAAAAATCTTCAATAAAATACTGGCAAACCGATTGCAATAGCACATTAAAAAACTTATCCATCATGATCAAGTAGGATTCATCCCGGGGATGCAGGCTGGTTCAACATACGCAAGTCTATAAATGTAATTCACCACATAAACAGAAGCAAAAACAAAAACCACATGATTATCTCAATTGACGCAGAGAAGGCCTTTGACAAAATTCAACAGCCCTTTATGCCAAAAACCCTCAATAAACTTGGTATTGATGGAACATATCTCAAAGTAATAAAAGCTATTTATGACAAACCAACAGCCAATATCACACTTAATGGGCAAAAACTGGAAGCATTCCCTTTGAAATCCGGCATGAGACAAGAATGCCCTCTCTCGCCACTCCTATTCAACATAGTACTGGAAGTTCTAGCCAGAGCAATCAGGCAAGAGAAAGAAATAAAGGGTATTCAAATAGGAAAGGTGGAAGCCAAATTGTTTCTATTTGCAGACGACATGATAGTATACCTAGAAGACCCCATCAGCTCAGCCCAAAAACTCCTGAAACTGATAAGCAACTTCAGCAAAGTCTCAGGATATAAAATCAATGTGCAAAAATCACAAGCATTCCTATACGCCAATAACAGACTTAAAGAGAACCAAATCAAGAATGAACTGCCATTCACAATTGCTACAAAGAGAATAAAATACCTAGGAATACAACTTTCAAGGAACGTAAGGGACCTCTTCAAGGAAAACTACAAACCACTGCTCAACAAAATAAGAGAGGACACAAACAGATGGAGAAACATTCCATGTTCGTGGTTAGGAAGAATCAATATCATGAAAATGGCTATACTGCCCAAAGTAATTTACAGAATCAACGCTATCCCCATCAAGCTACCATTGAATTTCTTCACAGAACTGGAAAAAATCACCATGAACTTCACATGGAACCAAAAGAGAGCCCGCATAGCCAAGTCAATTCTAAGCAAACAGAACACAGTGGGAGGCATCACACTACCAGACTTCAAACTATACTACAAGGCTACAGTAATCAAAACAGCATGGTACTGGTACTAAAACAGAGATATAGACCAAAGGAACAGAACAGAGGCATCGGAGGCAATAAAACTTATCAACAACCATATAATCTTTGATAAACCAGACAAAAACAAGCAATGGGGAAAGGATTCCCTGTTTAATAAATGGTGTTGGGAAAACTGGTTAGCCATGTGCAGAAAGCAGAAACTGGAACCCTTCCTGACACCTTACACTAAAATTAACTCCAGATGGATTAAAGACTTAAACATAAGACCTGGCACCATAAAAACCCTAGAAGAAAATCTAGGCAAAACCATTCAGGACATAGGAGTAGGCAAGGACTTCATGACCAAAACGCCAAAAGCATTGGCAACAAAAGCCAAAATAGACAAATGGGACCTACTCAAACTCCACAGCTTCTGCACGGCAAAGGAAACAGTCACTAGAGTGAATCGGCAACCAACAGAATGGGAAAAAAATTTTGCAGTTTACCCATCTGACAAAGGGCTGATATCCAGAATTTACAAAGAACTCAAACAGATTTATAGGAAAAAAACAAACAAGCCCATTCAAAAATGGACAAAGGATATGAACAGACACTTTACAAAAGAAGACATACATGAGGCCAACAAACATATGCAAAAATGCTCATCATCACTGGTCATTAGAGAGATGCAAATCAAAACCACATTGAGATACCATCTCACGCCAGTTAGAATGGTGATCATTAACAAATCTGGAGACAACAGATGCTGGAGAGGATGCGGAGAAATAGGAACACTCTTACACTGTTGGTGGGTGTGTAAATTAGTTCAACCATTGTGGAAGACAGTGTGGTGATTCCTCAAGGACCTAGAAACAGAAATTTCATTTGACCCAGCAATCCCATTACTGGGTGTATATCCAAAGGACTATAAATCGTTCTACTATAAGGACACATGCACACCAATGTTCATTGCAGCACTGTTTACAATAGCAAAGACCTGGAACCAACCCATATGCCCATCGATGATAGACTGGACTGGGAAAATGTGGCACATATACACCATGGAATATTATGCAGCAATCAAAAATGATGAGTTTGTGTCCTTTGTAGGGACATGGATGAATCTGGAGAACATCATTCTCAGCAAACTGACACAAGAACAGAAAACGAAATACCACATATTCTCACTCATAGGCGGGTGAGAAAAATTAGAACACATGGACACAGGGAGGGGGTACTACACACTGGGGTCTATTGCGGGGAATAGAGGAGGGACAGCGGAGGGGGAGCTGGGGAGGGATAGCCTGGGGAGAAAAGCCAAATGTGGGTGAAGGGGAGGAAGGCAGCAAAACACACTGCCATGTGTGTACCTATGCAACTATCTTGCATGTTCTGCACATGTACCCCAAAACCTAAAATGCAATAAAAATTTTAAAAAAAGAATCTATGCATCTGTCCTCTCTAAATATATGCATAGAGAACTGTCCAGAACGGCGATCATCTAATGTCAATGATTATTTTAGAATAATATATTTAAGGTATTTAAATATTATACAACACACAGTTGATGACTGCATCAACTATCATTTCAATAGTATATTAAAAACGTCTATTTAAGTACCTTTTGCTGTGGTTTTAAATTGATATAAAATAGTTTTTGTTTCTGAGAGCAATATCTGAGGGTCAGGAAGTCACTTACATTTTTATTATTTTAAAGATATTTTTCATTAAACCATAGAGCTGTGCTTTGCCATTAATTAGACAGTAACCACAGAACCCCTCACATTCAAGCGCAAGCTATACTTTGCAAAAATCAATATTTTAAATCCTAGCCTCTAGCTCTTCATGTAGAAAGGTCTTGGAATGCAAATTGCCTCACACTGGAAGGAAAATGGAATGCTGAGAGAAAAATCAGAACTAGCTGTGAAACTGTTGCTGCTACTTTTCAAAATCTTTTATCTTCATAATACAGTTGACCCTTGAACAACATGGGGGTTAGAGGCACAGACCCCTGCACAATCAAAATCTGAGTTTAACTTTTGACTCCCCCAAAACTTAACTACTAATAGCTTAGTGCTTATTGGAAACCTTACCAGTAACATACATTGTTAATAAATATTATGTATGTTACATGTGTCATATGCTGTGCTCTTTTTGTAAAATAAGCAAGAAAAAATGTATTAAGAAAATCTTAAAGAAAAGAATATATGTTTACAGTATTGTGCTGTATTTATTGGTAGCATAAGCTTATGTCGACTGTTCTGAAGACGAGTGAATCATCTATCTGATGGCAGCAACTACAGTCGGAGACCAATTTACAATACACATCAAGCAATTTAACTTTTTCTTGTAATGTCATGACTTTTCTCTGCTTCTTGAGAGCGCTGCACTGCCAGCATAAGGAGTGGTACTTTGTATGAGTCCCAGTGTGTCATTCAAGGTGTATGGTACTGTACTCAACACGAAAAGCATGTGAGAAGCACAAAAGATCACATTTGTTTGTTTGCTCTCGTTTTTTTTGTTTGTTTGTTTTCCTTTTGCAACAGTGTCTTGCTCTGTCACCCAAGCTAGGGTGCAGTGGTGTGAACATAGCTCACTGCAGCCTTGCCCTCCTGGGTTCAAGTGATTTTCATGTCTCGGCCTTCCAAGTAGCTAGGACCACACGTGCACATCATCATGTCTAGCTAATTTTCTATTTGTTTGTTTGTTTTTGTAGAGACCAGTTCTCACTATGTTGCTCAGGCTGTTCTCCAACTCCTGGCCTCAAGTGATTCTCCCACGCTGGCCTTCCAAAGTGCTGTGATTATAGGCATGAGTCACCATGTGCAGCCCAAGAGATCACTTTCTAAGAAATCATACTTTGCTATGATACACAATTTACTGGAGAGATGAGCTGCTCACATGGAGATAGCAGCATCACATGGTTTTTAAACATGTTCTTACAACACTTGCGCTCACTGCAATAGCAACTAGGAGGTGCCTAGAAAATTCTTAGTAGTACAATATGGACTAGAGTTAATTTTACACGATTTTCATTTAATACTGCTTCTTCATGTTTACATTTCTTTTGACCGTGAATAGGGCTCTGAATAGTCTATAAGGCTGTGTATAAGTTTTGATAAATTTTAACTCTTTATATTAGATTTCTGTTTATTTTATGGTAGGAGGTGATAAAATAGACTCATATTTGCATTTCCGACCTCCCCGACAGCTTCAACCTCCCCACCTTCAGCTTCAACCTCACCAGCTCAGGTGATCCTCCCACCTCAGCCTCCCTAGTAGCTGGGGTCTTAGCTGTATGCCACCAGGCTCTGCTAATTGTTATATTTTTTGTAGAGATAGGGTCTCACCATGTTGCCCAGGCTGGTCTTGAACTCCTGGGCTCGATCCATTCTCTGCCTTGGCCTCCCAAAGTGCTGGGACAATAGACATGAGTCACAGCATCCAGCCTAGTATCTGCATATCTTAAGCGTTCATGGCATACTTAACTTTTTCTTAAATTTTCTTTGGTATTTCTAGGCTACCTCATTTGTCTTCAAGTTTTTTTCAAATTGTTACAAATCTCCAAAAAATTTCCAATTTATTTACTGAAAAAAATCCACATGTAAGTGGACCCAAGCTGTTCAAACTCATGTTGTTCAAGGTTCAAATGAAATTCACAAAACTGTGTCCCTAACGTAGACCTCCAGGGAAGTTCTGATATCTAACATAGACCCAGGAGAGCCTATCTTACAGATTCATTATGGTTTTATTGATTCAATTTAAAAAAAAAAAACAAATAAACTGATACGTACAGTCCAGTCTACTCATTTTGCAGGAAGGGGCAGAGATGAGGTTTACAATGTCAAAGACCTGCCCGAAATCACATAGCCAGAGTTACTAAAATGGTCCTTCTAGGACCATTATCTACTTATCAGACTAAAATTGTTTCCTCCATCTGCAGATACTTAAGATTTGCATTTTAAAACCCCCAATTCATTTTTAACACTAGTTTTTTTCCCAGAGACATTTTGCCCTTGCCATGGTTAATGCTATGCATCAAATTGGCTAGACTGTGGTGCCCAGTTGCCTAGCCCAACAGCAGTCTAGATGCTGCTTGAAACCATTTTTCTTCAGGTGTGATTAACATTTAAATAGTAGACTTCGAGTAAAGCAGATCACTCTCCATCGAGTGGATAAGTCCCATCCAATCAGTTGAAGCTTTTAAGAAAAACCTAAAAGCTTTTAGTAGAAAGGAATTCTGCCTCCAGAGGGTCTCCAGACTTAAGACTCTGGCTGAAATTTTCAGCCCATCAGTCTGCCTTACATTTTTGAGATTTGCCATTCACCAAAACCACATGAACCAATTCCCTAAAATAAGTCAATTCCTTCTACACACACACACACACACACACACACACACACACACACAATTGGTTTTGTGTAACTCAGTTCCCTCTACACACACACACACACACACACACACACACACACACACACACACACACACACACAAAAGGTTTTGTTACTCTGGAAAATCCTGACTAATCTAGTCTCTAATATAGGAACAGATGAGCAGAATAAAAATGTTGTTGGCTGTCTGTCACTCATGGTTTCCTTTCATTCTTTTTTTTAATTTGTTATTGTTTTGCTCTTTTTTCACCTCTACACAGAGAACCAAACTGAGCTAAAAAGGGGAGGGGCTTTCAAATTCCCTGCTGGCTCTTGCCTCTCAGTCCTGATGGAGGAATGGGAGCCCTCCACCTCTGAACCTCAGCCGGCGTTCTTTAGGAGTGAGGGGGTACACTAAGCAATTTTCTGGGCTCTGGGTGTTAAGAGGACTTTAGGGGTCATCTTAAGGAGTTGTGAGGCAGAAAAGGGACTATGCTGTGGCCTCAGCTTGGGGTGGATTGCTCTGAATGTTATACACTCCACCAGGCATCATCACGAAGAGTGAGGTGATCCATTCTGTTACCTGGTTGCCTGGGCTGGCAGACCTCTGACTCCCAGACCTCTGGCCACGTTGGGGGTCCTTTAATCCTCATCTCTCTACAGACCCCCTTTACCATATTAGCAGGATTCGGGACTCCCTCTTCCTTCATAGAACTCTTTCTGTAATTTTCTCTAGAAACCATCTTAGCTCCAAATTATAACTAAATTTTTTACTAAAATCCTTCCCTCTCATTACAGTAAGCAGTTTACACAGGTGAATTTAAGCAGTATATATACATTTTGATTGATACAAAGAAGTCCCATTTGAAGATTTTAACAAACAGCAATCCATACATATTTCACAGCACCAAGCCAGAGATAAAATTATTATATAATGCAAGCAATGCAGAAGAAGCGTCTCTGAAGAGCAAGAGCCCACCCCCAGAATGCAAATTCTTCATTATTACAATATAGTGGAATCTCAACTAAAGTAGAAACTGTTGGAAACCAGCCCATTGTCATAAACGAAGATTTTCCCTGTTCAGTTGGTTGCTAAGGTAAATATTGCATTTGTGAGTCCTGCTAACCTCCTGCAAAACTAGATTTCCCCAGCCTCAGAACTGCAGACTGCCACCTGTCCCAGAGATGATCTAAAATAAATTTCTGAAGCCAGTCCATTATAGTCCTTTATAAAATGATCTTCCATCAGCAACCCTCTCCCAGGAGACCACCTGTGAAAGTACCCTCTCAGCCCAACTCAGCAAACTTGGACTAGGGATGAAATAGGAAGACAATGAAAACATTATTTTCCTTAGAGAAGTAGTTTTCTCTCCTCATTACTCCAAGGATGTCAGAGTGACTGATAGCTGCTAAGTCCTAATCAGCAAGTCAATTTATCTCAAATCTCGAAGCAGCCAGCAGCCTGGATTATAAGATTTACCTCCAGAGAGCAGTCTTTTTTCCTTGATCAAACTTCTGTATGATCTACTGACCTGCCAGAGCTCACAAAGATCCACAGTGTGATAGCTCGAATTTCACCAGAAAGAGAGAGAAAAGGTTGTACTCCCACACAGAAGAAACAATGAGAATGAAACAAAAGCTCACACCATTTCTGCTGGTCTCTAGCACTGGTTCTGGATGTGCTCTGCAAACCTTAAACATGAGCTCACTCACAAACAATAATCCACACACACGGAATGTAGCATGTCGATGCTGTATACATGCACATGGTAGCATGCAGCTCACTCTTGCTACATGTAAGCATGTACCACAGAGACCTCTACTTTTTGGCTAATGGCACCAGTATATGAGTAACAAGGGCTGCATGTTTAGATACTGTACTATTCAGGGTTCTCTGAAGGGACAGAACTAATGGAATATATACATAGTGGAGTTTACTAAGTATTAACTCACATAATCACAAGGTCCCACAATAGTTCGTCTGCAGGCTGAGGAGCAAGGAGAGCCAGTCTGAGTTCCAAAACTGAAGAACTGGGAATCCAGTGTTCGGGGGCAGGAAGCATCCAGCACTGAAGAAAGATGTAGGCTGGGAGGCTGAGCCAGTCTCTTTTCACATTTTCCTGCCTGCTTGTATTCCCGCAGTGATGGCAGCTGATTAGATGCTGCCCACCCAGATTAACAGTGGGTCTGCCTTTCCCAGTCCACTGACTCAAATGTTAATTCCCTTTGGCAACACCCTCACAGACACACCCAGATCAATACTTTGCATCCTTCAATCCAATCAAGTTGACACTCAGTATTAACCATCACAGATACATACATATATTCCCTAGATGCCTGCTTCTAACACCGATAGCAGATGATTTTACTTCAAGTTTATTTTGTTTCTTAAAAAAATTTTTTTAAATCTACAAGAACTTTTTATCTGCATATGCTACTCAGCAGGAGAAATATAATGGACTGGAGATCTTCAGTGGTTATGCTCAGAGAAAACAGCTTATGCTCTTATGGACACTCAAACAATATTAGGATCATTTGTTACAAAGGGTTTCAAATTGAGTTTTTATTATTCTGGTTTATAAGACAAGGATACTCTTATTGAAAAATGGTCAATGCATTCTTACAAAATAACTACCTAATCCCTTGTATCATTCAGGGTTCATCCAGAGAAGCAGGGCCACTAGGTCTTATATATTAAGAGATTTATTGCAAGGAATTGACTTATACAGTTGTGGGGGAGAGCCCGGCAGTCTGAAATCTGCAGGCAGGCAGGTGGCAAGGGCAAGCTGCGAATCTCAGGCCCGGAGGAGCTGCTGTCCACTGGCAGAATTGTTGCTTTCTCAGGGGAGTCTCAACTTTGCTTCTAAATTCATTCAACTGATTGAATCAAGCTTATCCAGATTATCTAGAATAATTTGCCTATTTCTAGGTCTGCTGCTTAGCAAAGAATTTTATTGCAACCTTAATTCACTCTTGTTGTGTAACATAACATTGACAGACTGTAGGCCTCTTGGGGACAGTTATTCTGCATATCACACTTTTTTCTGAGAGAATCTCCCCACCCAGGTGAGGAGATTACTCCTGGCACCTTCCACAAATGTTCTCAAATACATTATCTCGATTTCTTTTCTTTCTAAGATCCCTACTGAAGGTACCACAGAGAGGTCATTACTCCCCGGGGCTAACAGCACTAGTGCATGAGGAAATTTGTTAGGATTTTCTCTACCCTCACTCATTCTGGGTGAATGATTACTTCTAGTCTCCTGCGGAAGTATTTTAAATTGTTATTCAATTTTGGAAGAAGACAGCATTTAAGAAAAATAGGTAAAATGTTGGTGCAGGATTGAGAAATGTGTTCTGGTGTGGGGAGACATTAACAATATTTATTTAGACAGTGTGGTCTGTAGATATTTCAGTTCAAAATTCAAAATAATAATTTGCCAAGAATGATGATTAAAGATTAAATTATATAATATATGTAAAAACACTTTTAAAAGGTTAAATATATAATGTCTTTAATCCATGAAAAAAAAAGATTTAAATTTTGAGCTTAAAAGTAACTAGTGATCATCTAATTTAATTAAAGTTATGATAGACTCATTTTTTTCCACTTCAATGCTTTTTTTAATGAGTTTTCTGATATTTCAGAGGAAAGTTTTCTCCAGAGGTCTGAACTTTTTTTAATGCTTCATATCCTAAGAAATCAATCTTACTTTAAAGGCAAAACAACTTACATATAATTCATTTTTACATTTCTAAAGTAATAAAAATGACTTTTTTGATTTTCAAAGACTAGTAAAAACAAAGTAAGCACTGTATATATTTCAAACTATCCATGCCTTTTAATGTTCCTGTAAATTTTTATCTCTTAGCCAACTTCCCACATTTTACAGATGAGAAAAGTACAGCAAAGAGAAATTTTGGTTTAGGGCCGAACTGGAGTGTCTATGTGACTTTCCTGAATCCTAATTCAGAGTTCTTTTTTATGCCATCATTTTGTGTAAGTATTTATTATTGCTCCCATTGTTTTTCTAACCCTTCAACAAACCTGCTATATGCAGTCATTGTGTGTTTGGCGGGTGGCCTTTAAATGCCGTTATATATTTCTGCTGAGCAATTTATAATAATGTCTGGCCTTTTATAAGCAGAGGGACCCATTTCAAGGCAGTCATTTAAGTAACTCTCTATGCTCAGAGCTTTAAGACGCATCAGAGAAACCCAGGAAAGGCAACATACTGCTGCTTTTTAACTTTCATACTTAATCACGTCAATCCCTATTTAAGGTCCTTTGTGGCTCTCATTTCCCAAAGGCTGAATTGCAAACTCCCCAGCAGCCTGCAAAGCCTCGTACGCACTGGCCCCTAACCACTCCATTATCGTCTCATACTCCCCTTTCCTCATCCCAACCCCAACCTATGCTACAGCCTCCCAATATCACAGCCAAGCCTTGCACGTTAGACCTCAATGCCTAGAGTAGCCTTCCTTACCACTTGATCACTTGAGATAAGTGCCAGTTATCTTTCAGGTATCAAGATAAATGTCTCCTCATTCACGAAGCACTCCCTGACCACTCTTAAACTGACTCAGTTGCATCTTCAGTATTACCTCTCAGCCTTATCTGGCCCTTGCCAGTGTATGAACATTTCTTGTCTGTTTCTCTGCCTTCTCCAGGAAGACTGTAGTATCTTTCTATTCCCAGTACCCAGCATAGTGCGTGGCACATAGTAGGCCCTCAATATGTGTTGTGAAATAAATTAACAAATGATGAATGAAAGAAGGACCCATGTAGTCTAACACTCACCCAGGCCCTTTCCACAAAGGTGTCATACCTCCACTTACTTCTCTGCTCCCTTGAGAAATGTTGGCAACTGCTGCGTTTATGACACATTTCCACAGCCAAAAGAGTGCATCCAGAGACCTGAATTTTGTGTGCACATCTAGCCTGCAGATGACTTTGTCCTTTGCCCTGGAACTTTCAATATTACCTGTGACTATTAAGAGAGACTTGAGGGCATAGCACGAGCAGTTAGATATCATAACACTTGGTGCCTGCAGTGGTATGTACAGCAGGTAGGACGTAAGTTGTAATTCACACCATCTATACAGCCCCATGAGAAATCAGTTTATATAAGGTTTTCAATAAGTTGAAATTGGGAGAGACGAAAATCAGGATTCGGGTCCTTATTGGAAAAAACATTGTTAGCACCTAAACTGTTCTTATTCAGAACACCTCTGACACCAAATGTGTGTAGGTTTTCTTCCTATACCAATCAATTCTCTGACCCTCAAGACACCAAGTGGGTGTCCAACAATTCAATTCTGTCACTAACCACCTGGAGTCCACACAGTCCTCACAGGTTAATGGCTCAGTCCCACAAGACTGCCCCCTCCCCACCCACCACTGACTTCAGATGCCAGTTGCAAGTCCCAAATTATCGCCTGTGCTTGTGACCAACTGGCTATAAATTCGAGGTTCCTATGAATCCCTTTTCAAGATAGAAGATTTGCTAGAATAGTCCACAGAACTCAAGAAAACACTTTACTTACACTTACCAATTCACCGCAAAGATTATAACTCAGAAACAGTCAAATGGACGAGATGTATAGGGAAAGGTTTGAGGAAAGGGGCTCAGAGCGTCCATGCTCTCTCCAAGAATTCCAGGCCTTCAACACCTCAATATGTTTACCAGCTCAAACTCTCCAAACCCCATGACTTAGGAGTTTTTACAGATTTAATTATGTAGGCATGATGGATTAAATCATTGTCTCTTGATGATCAACTCAATATCCAGCCCATCTCTCCTGCCTGGAGGTCAGGGATGGGACTGAAAGTTGAAACCCCCAATGTCACCTTGGTCTTTCTGACCACCAGCTCATCATATGAAGCCACCGAGGGGCCCCAGCCACCAGTCATCTCATTATCATACAAAAGACACTCTTACCACTGCAGAAATTCCAAGAGTTTTAGGAGCTGTGTGCCAGAAGCCACAGACAAGACCAAATACATATCTCTTACTATATCACAGAATCTTAGAAGCATCTTCTTTTAAGCAAGTTGTTGGAAAGAATTGCTGTTGTGTGACATACAATTGCAGGGCTGAATAATGTTGCCCTAAAAACCATCTTTTTATTGTCTTCACAAACGCAGCACTGGTCCTTAGTAGTTTTTCCTCATTTATCACATTTACTTGCTTGGTGTTATCTTTAGCCAGACTCATGTGAAACACATTCTTTCTTCCTTTTCTCTCTGTTCTTCCTTCTTGGAGTAGAAGAAAGAGAAATGAAGAAAGAAGAAATAGCTTTGTGTTAGTGATGAGCGTAAGGGAATCAATCTCTCCCTTGCTTAATTTGATTGTTGACTTTTTTTCATCGGTAGCCCTGATTCCTGTTGTAAACACGTGCAATTGTTTCAAGTTTTTGTTCTTGATTTTGGCACGCGGATGACGGGAGAATCCAAATGATGATTCCGAGAAAGGTTGAAGACGATTACAAACGTCTAGTTGGTTACTATTTGACCAACACAAATTAGAAAATTCGATCTTCCTGTTTTCTTTCTTCTGTTATTCATCTGTCAGCTTTAGGAGAGATACAATTTATTTATGCTTTTCGAAAGCATCTATTGGGTGCCGGCTCTGTGTCAGATTCTGTGCTGGTGATGAAGCACCATCTTCGTTACCACGTGTAGGTGTTAGTGGTGAAAAGATATTTTTAATCACATACTAACCCAACTAAATCTAAAATTACAACTGTTGCAAATACTGCAAAAGAGAAATACCTGGTAGTATTAGTTAGTTATTGCTAATAGCAAATAACAAAATAAAAAATCTCAGCACCAAGGAGCAATAGCCGTTTCTTTAGTTCTGCAGGTAGCTGGGGTTGGCTGATGTAGGAAGGGCTTTGCTGCGGTGGCTCTGCTCTCATGCTCTTTTTTTTTTTTTTTTTTTTTTTTTGAGACGGAGTTTCGCTCTTGTTACCCAGGCTGGAGTGCAATGGCGCGATCTCGGCTCACCGCAACCTCCGCCTCCTGGGTTCAGGCAATTCTCCTGCCTCAGCCTCCTGAGTAGCTGGGATTACAGGCACGTGCCACCATGCCCGGCTAATTTTTGTATTTTTAGTAGAGACGGGGTTTCATCATGTTGACCAGGATGGTCTCGATATCTTGACCTCGTGATCCACCTTCCTCGGCCTCCCAAAGGGTGGGATTACAGGCTTGAGCCACCGCGCCCGGCCTCCTCTCATGCTTTTTATCTTCCTTTTGGAACCAGTAGGCAGCTTAGGAGTGCTCTTCTTATGGCAAGGCCAGAGGCAAAAGAAGACAAAACGAATTGTGCAAGCACTTCTCAAAGTTCTTCTATATTATACCTGCTTTCATGATACTGGCCAAAGGAAGTCAATACTAAGTCTAACATCAATGGATGGTGAGCTGTACTCTTCCCTTGGAAATGGGGAGGGGCATATTTCTGAACAATAATTCAACCTACCACAGTGGTTAATGGAGAATATATAGTGGAAAATTTGAGTAGGAACTAAGTCAGGCAGAGAGGGAACGCTTTGACTAAATACTCTATAGTGAGAAGGAACATGATGGGTTGGCGATACAGAGAATATGAGTGGGGCCAGAGTTACAGAGAATGAGCAGCAGCATGGAGGAAGCGGAGCCTGGAGAGATTGGGAGGAGCCAAACCACAGTGACCTGCAGGCTGTATTAAGGACCTTGGATCTTTATCCAGAAGATTTAATATTCAACATTGGAAATATTGTGTACAATATGCAATTCTTTTTCTTCATTCTCTTTTCTTCCCTATGAATTTGGAACAAAAAGGAAAGCATTATTATTAAATAAAACTGCAAAAACTAAATAATATAAATGTAGTTTTCAATATATGCTTTTCATAAGTAATAGCAAGCTAGAATTTTCTTTAGTGATTTTTTTCTTTTTGAATTGTTTGTTCTATTTCATACACCTTCATAAAGGTTAATTCTAATAAATTTAAGATAATACATATAAATTTAACCAGAAAATGGATGTTATAAAATGATCCCTTTAAGATGATCTGGTATACCTTAAACTGTATTATACATTATATTAAGATGGAATAGTTGTGCATTTTGCTCAAAAAGCAAAGGTTCTACCTGATAGTATACTTGGTAAATATGGGTGCTCTTTCTTTGACTGTCCGTATTTTAACCATTCACATTTGCCTAGTGGACTCAAATCAAAGGCCTGAATTGGCCTCCTCTTGCCTTATTTTTTCCTTATAGAATATTCTATTTTCCTCTAAACGGTATATATTTGCATTTCTTGACAAAGAATATTTTTATAATGGGAAATTAGTTATCTAGTGTGACTATAATTCGCGGTCCACTGTGGGCTAGCCAAGTAGGTGAAGTTAGGATAATCATAGATCACGGTCACACCCTCAGCTTTGCTTGTGCAGAAACTTAATTTTATCCATTTCTCTAGGAGAAATTAACTTCTAAGGGATTTATGCAAATTCATGTGTCTTATAGACGTAAATGTAAATGTATTCATTCATAATTGGGGTTATTTTATTTATTTTTTTCTTTTTTTTTTAAAGGAGAGAAGGAGAGGAAGAATGAGGAAGAAAAAGAGGGAGGAGAACAGGAATATTGCTTTATTCTAAAAACGGGTATTAATAATGGCCGATCAATATTTTATGTATTTAAAGTGGAGAGCTCTATAAATACTTATTAAGTTTACTTGTTCTGGATCTGAGTTCAAGTTCTGGATATCCTTATTAATTTTCTGTCTCGTTGGGTCTAAATCTTTTTATGGGTCTTATGTATCTGGGTGTTAGGATCCTTAGCTCTTATTATTGCATTGATCCTTTTACCACTGTATCTTTGTTGCTTTGAAATCTGTTTTATCAAATGCGAGAATTGCAACTCCTGCTTTTTGTTTATTTATTTATTTTTGCTCTCCATTTGGTTGGTAAATCTTTCTCCAACCCTTTGTTTTGAGTCTTTGTGTGTCTTTGGATATAAAATGGGTCTGGATGTAGCATACCGTTAGGTTTTGGCTGTATCTTTTGATTGGGGGATTTAGTCAATTTAAATTTAGGATTACTGCCATTTGATGTTAACTGGCTGTTGTATCCATTCGTTGATGTAAGTTCTTCTTTATGTTGATGCTCTTTACTTTTTGGTATATTTTTAGAAAGGCTAATACTGGTTGTTCCTTTCTGTGTGTAATGCTTCTTTCAGAAGTTTTTGTAAAGCAGGCCTGGTGGTAATAAAATCTATGAGTACTTGCTTGTTCATAAAATATTTTATTTTTCCTTCAATTGTGAAGCTTAGTTTGGCAGGATATGAAATTCTGGGCTGAAAGTTCTGTTCTTTAAGGATGTTAAATATCGGCCCCCACTCTATTCTGGCTTGTAGGGTTTCTGCTGAGAGATCTGCTGTAAGTCTGATAGGCTTCCCTTTGTGGGTAACCTGACCTTTCTCTCTGGCTGCCCTTAGTATTTTCTCCTTCGTTTAAACCCTGGTGAATCTAACGATTATATGCCTTGGGGTGGCTCTTCTTGAGGAATGTCTTTGTGGTGTTCTCTCTATTACCTGGGGTTGAATAGTGTCCCGCTTTGCTAGATTGGGAAAATTCTCCTGGATAATATCCTGAAGAGTATTTTCCAGCTTGGATTAATTCTCTCCATCACATTCAGGTACACCTATCAAACGTAGATTAGGTCTTTTCACATAGTCCCATATTTCTTGGAGACTTTGCTCATTCCTTTTTATTCTTTTTTCTCTATTCTTGTCTTCTCATTTTATTTCATTAAGTTGGTCTTTGACCTCTGATATCCTTTCTTCTGCTTGATCAATTTGGCTATTCAAACTTGTGCATATTTCACTAAGTTCTCGTGTTGTATTTTTCAACTTCGTTAGTTCATTTATATTCCTCTCTATATTGTCCATTCTTTTTAACATTTCGTCAAACCTTTTTTCAAAGTTCTTAGTTTCTTTACATTGGGTTAGAACAAGTTCTTTCAACTCCCAAAAGTTTCTTATCATCCACCTTCTGAAGCCTACTTCAGATAATGGAACACAGTCCTTTTCCATCAGGGCTTGTTCCGTTGCTGATGAGGAATTGCAATCCCCGGTAGAGGGAGAGGGGTTCTGATTTTGGGTATTCTCGGCTTTTTTAGGCTGTTTTTTTCCCTTTATTATGAATTTATCCATCTGTTGTCTTTACAATTACCGCCTTTCTAATTAGGTTTCTGAGTGGACGTCTAATTTATTGATTCCCAGTGCTGGAATCTGAGCAACCCACTGCGCCAGCCAAAACAGCAGCGATAAGACTGATGGTGCTCTTCTGCCTGGGAATCTCCGGTCTGGTTTCCTTCTTGAGTCCGCAACAAGTGGCTCTGCCTTCCCAGAGCTCCAAACACCGGTCAGTAGGGGAACCAGTCCCGTTTACTCTGCATGAAGAGCTGCCGCACGGAGGTGATGGCAAAACCGCTGTGCCAGCCACAAGAGTTGCGCTGGTGACCCGTGGGGCTCCTCCACTGGAAATCTTCTGGTCCATGAGCGATGAAAATTCGTCTGAAAGTGTGGTGTCCTCTCATTTTCTGGGCTTTCACTGGGAGCTACAATCCCAAGCTGTTAGTGATCAGCCATCTTGGGGTTATTTTAAAGACAGTTTTTTTCTTATGAAGGTAGAATTTGTGGAGTGAAATGCACACATCTTTGGTGTACTGTTGTGTGAGTTTTGGTAAATACATAATTTATGATCTAACCCAGGATAATATTCACAGGATAATTTTGAAGGTAAAATAGGGAATCATTATGAAAAACACATAAATCAGGACTGTTCTGGAAAAATGTGACATCAGATCACCCTAATTATATCCAGATAGAGTTATTCCCATTAAGACAAAATGTGATTATTTTTACCTCAATAGTGATGAAGATGACAGCTGTCCAGGTTCTTGGGCATGATACCTGGAGCTGTACTCAAGAATCACAAAAGCTGACAAAGGATTGGTTGCTAATGACTGGAAGCATAAAGAATCTCCACTGTGGATGGTGTGAGTCCACAAGGCTCACCGTGGAGGAGAGAACAGGTTCTGGCACTGGACCATCTGTGGATGGTGTGAGTCCACATGGCTACCGTGGAGGAGAGAACAGGTTCTGGCACTGGACCATCTGTGGATGGTGTGAGTCCACATGGCTACCATGGAGGAGAGAACAGGTTCTGGCACTGGACCGTCTGTGGATGGTGTGAGTCCACATGGCTCACTGTGGAGGAGAGAACAGGCTCTGACACTGGACCTTCTGTGGATGGTGTGAGTCCACATGGCTCACCGTGGAGGAGAGAACAGGCTCTGACACTGGACCTTCTGTGGATGGTGTGAGTCCACATGGCTACCATGGAGGAGAGAACAGGCTCTGGCACTGGACCTTCTGTGGATGGTGTGAGTCCACATGCTACCATGGAGGAGAGAACAGGTTCTGGCACTGGACCTTCTGTGGATGGTATGAGTCCACATGGCTAACTGTGGAGGAGAGAACAGGCTCTGGCACTGGACCTTCTGTGGATGGTGTGAGTCCACATGGCTACCATGGAGGAGAGAACAGGCTCTGGCACTGGACCTTCTGTGGATGGTGTGAGTCCACATGGCTTACCGTGGAGGAGAGAACAGGCTCTGGCACTGGACCTTCCGTGGATGGTGTGAGTCCACGTGGCTCACCATGGAGGAGAGAACAGGCTCTGGCACTGGACCTTCTGTGGATGGTATGAGTCCACATGGCTAACTGTGGAGGAGAGAACAGGCTCTGGCACTGGACCTTCTGTGGATGGTGTGAGTCCACATGGCTACCGTGGAGGAGAGAACAGGCTCTGGCACTGGACCTTCTGTGGATGGTGTGAGTCCACGTGGCTCACCATGGAGGAGAGAACAGGCTCTGGCACTGGACCTTCTGTGGATGGTGTGAGTCCACGTGGCTCACCATGGAGGAGAGAACAGGCTCTGGCACTGGACCTTCTGTGGATGGTGTGAGTCCACGTGGCTCACCATGGAGGAGAGAACAGGCTCTGGCACTGGACCTTCTGTGGATGGTGTGAGTCCACGTGGCTCACCATGGAGGAGAGAACAGGTTCTGGCACCGGACCTTCTGTGGATGGTGTGAGTCCACGTGGCTCACCGTGGAAGAGAGAACAGGCTCTGGCACCGGACCTTCTGTGGATGGTGTGAGTTCACATGGCTCACCGTGGAGGAGAGAACAGGTTCTGGCACTGGACCTTCTGTGGATGGTGTGAGTCCACGTGGCTCACCGTGGAAGAGAGAACAGGCTCTGGCACTGGACCTCCTGTGGATGGTATGAGTCCACATGGCTACCATGGAGGAGAGAACAGGCTCTGGCACTGGACCTTCTGTGGATGGTGTGAGTCCACATGGCTACCATGGAGGAGAGAACAGGCTCTGGCACTGGACCTTTGTGTGCAACTCAGTGTGCACCGGGGACACATCGCATTACTGTCCTTTGCTTCAGTTTTCTCTTTAGCAACTCGTGTAGACTTATTGTGAAACTTGGATGAAATAATACCTAATGCGGGGGATTTCCAAGATGGCGCAGTAGGAACAACTCAGTATTGCAGCTCTCAGTGAAGGCGCAGAGGGTGAGTCCTAGCCGCATTTTCAGACGGACCTTTGTTGCCCACAGAATGGGGAAATTTCCAGGTGTAGGAGAGACACAGGACACCAGCACAGCTCTTTCTGCTTGAGTGGCTGTTTCAGCCGGTGCTGCAGCACAGCGGCAGCCCCACACAAAGCTCACTGGTCTGGGTGCCCTGTTAAACTGGCAGTCTGAGATTTAGGAGGGCAGATTAAAATATCCATCTGATTGAGTGGGACTTGAACAGTGAGGCAGACCAGGAGATTCCTGGGAAGCGTGATTTGAGCCAGTGCAGTGGGCCATGGCACGGGAAATCACACAGATCCCGGTGCCCTGTCAGCAGGCGACTGAGGCACCTGTGAGAGAGTCAACCATTCAACTTAAAAAGGAAAAGAGAGAGAGAGAGAGAGAGAGAGAGAGAGAGAGGGGACTCTGAGGCAGGGAGCCGGGTGATCAGGCTCGGCGGGTCCCACCCCCACAGGGACAAACAAAATGGCAATTCAAAACGCTCAGGGATGAGAGTTTTACTGCGGGCTCAGCTGAATCCAGGACGGTGCAGCTCGGTGGGGGAGGGGCATCCGCCACTACAGATGCACACCGCCCCTACTGAGGAATATGCCTATTACAGAAGCAGCCTGCCATTGCCGAGGCAACCCACCATAACAGAGAGACTCCACCAATAGGGCGGAGCCCCGTGGAAGTAGGGTGGAGCCCCATGGTGGTAGGGCAGAGCCCCGTGGCAGTAGGGTGGAGCCCCATGGTGGTAGGGTGGAGCCCTGTGGCAGTAGGACTGACCCCTGTGGTAGCAGAGTGGAGCCTTGGCAGGCAAATAGTGACTAGACTGCCTCCTAGCTGGGCAGGACAGTGCAATGGATACTCATGAAGAAAGCCCCAACTCCCTGAGACAGAGCATCTGAGAGAAAAAAAAAGGGGGTTTTATAAGTTCTGCTGCAGTGACCTAAACACACATGCCTAACAACCCTGAATGAACAACGGAGCTCACAGCTCAGCACTGGAGCTCCTATAAAGTACAGACCGTCTCCTCAAGCAGCTCCCTGACCCCTGTATATCCAAAGAGTCACCTAAAAAAGGACTAATCAGACTGACATTTGGCGGGCATCATTCTGGGACAAAGACAGCAGAAGAAGAAACTGGTAGCATCCCTCACTGTTCCGCAGCTGCTACAGGTGTACCCCAGACAAGCAGGGCCTGGAGTGGACCTCAGCAGTCATACAGCAGAGGGGATAGACTGTTAGAAGGAAAACTAAGTAACAGAAATACTTCATCATCAACAATCTGGGCACCCACTCAGAGACCCAATCGAAAAGTCAGCAACTACTAAGACGACAGGTGGATAAATCCACAAAGATAGGAAGAAACCACCGCAAAAAGGAGGAAAACACCTGAAACCAAAACACCTCACCTCCTACAAAGGTCCAAAACTCCTCACCAGCAAGGGAACAAAGCTGGACGGAGAATGAGTGTGATGAAATGATGGAATCCGACTTCAGAAGGTGGATAATGAGAAACTTCAATGAGCTAAAAGAACATGTTCTAAATCAATGCAAAGAAACTAAGAACCTTGAAAAAAGATTTGAAAAAAGATTCGAGGAAATGTTAACAAGAATGGACAACTTACAGAGGAATATGAATGAATTGAAGGAGCTGAGAAACACAACAGGAGAACTTCGCGAAGCATGCACAAGTTTCAACAGCCGAATTGACCAAGCAGAAGAAAGAATATCAGAAGTCGAAGATTAACTCAATGAAATAAAATGAGAAACCAAGATTAAAGAAAAAAGCGCAAAAAGGAATGAACAAAATCTCCAAGAAATGTGGGACTATGTGAAGAGACACAACCTACATTTGATAGGTGTACCAGAATGTGACGAAGAGAGTGAATCCAACCTGGAAAACACTCTTCAGGATATTATCCACGAAAATTTCCCCAACCTAGCAAGGCAGGTCAATACTCAACTCCAGGAAATACAGAGAACACCACAAAGATATTCTGCAAGAAGAGCAACCCCAAGGCACATAATCATCAGATTCACCAGGGTTGAAATGAAGGAGAAAATACTAAGGGCAGCCAGAGAGAAAGGTCGGGTCACCCACAAAAGGAAGCCCATCAGAGTCACAGCAGATCTCTTGGCAGAAACTCTACAAGCCAGATGAGAGTGGGGGCCAATATTCAACATCCTTAAAGAAAAGAACTTTCAACCCAGAATTTCATATCCAGCCAAACTGAGCTTCATAAGTGAAGGAAAAATAAAATCCTTTGCAAACAAGCAAGTACTCAGAGATTTTGTCACCACTAGGCCTGCTTTACAAGAGCTCCTGAAAGAGGCACTACACATAGAAAGGAACACCCACTACCAGCCATTCTAAAAACATACCAAATGCTAAAGAGCATCAACAAAATGAAGAATCTGCATCAGCCAATAGGCAAAACAGCCAGCTAGCATCAACATGGCAGTATCAAATTCACACATAACAATATTAACCCTAAATGTAAATGGGCTAAATGCACCCATCAAAAGACACAGACTGGCAAATTGGATAAAAAACCAAAACCCATTGGTGTGCTGTATCCAGGAAACCCATCTCACATGCAAGGATACACAAAGGCTCAAAATAAAGAGATGGAGGAAGATTTACCAAGCAAATGGAGAGCAAAAAAAAGCAGGAGTTGCAATTCTTGTCTTTGGTAAAATAGACTTTAAAGCAACAAAGATCAAAAGAGACAAGGCCATTACATAATGGTAAAAGGATCGATACAACAAGAAGAGATAACGATCCTAAATATATATGGACCCAATACAGGAGCACCCAGATATATAAGGCAAGTTCTTAACGACTTACAAAGAGACTTAGACTCCCACACAATAATAGTGGGAGACTTTAACACTCCACTCTCAATATCAGACAGATCAACCAGACAGAAAATTAACAAGGATATCCAGGGCTTGAACTCAGACCAGGAACAAGCAAATCTGATAGACATTTACAGAACTCTTCACCCCAAATTCACAGAATATACATTCTTCTCAGCACCACATCACACCTACTCCAAAATTGATCACATAATTGGAAGTAAAGCACTCCTCAGCAAATGAAAAACAACTGAAATCATAACAAACAATCTTTCAGACCATAGTGCAATCAAGTTAGAACTCAGAATTCAGAAACCAACTCAGAACTGCACAGCTTCATGGAAATTGAAAACTGGCTCTTGAATGTTGATTGGATAAACAATGAAATGAAGGCAGAAATAAAGAAGTTCTTCAAAACCAATGAGAACGAAGACACAACATACCAGAATCTCTGGGACACATTTAAAGCAGTCTCCAGAGGAAAATATATAGCAATAAGTGCCCATTTGAGAAGAGTGGAGAGATCCAAAATTGACACCCTATCATCAAAATTGAAAGAGCTAGAGGAGCAAGATCAAGAAAACTCAAAACCTAGCAGAAGACAAGAAATAACTTAGATCAGAGCAGAACTGAAGGAGATAGAGACACGAAAAACCCTTCAAAAAACCAATAAATCCAAGAGCTGGTTTTTTGAAAAGATCAACAAAATAGACCATTAGCCAGACTGATAAAAAAGAAAAGAGAGAACAACCAAATAGATGCAATAAAAAACGATAAAGGGGAAATCACCACAGATTCTACAGAAATTCAAACCATCATCAGAGAATACTACAAACAACTCTATGCATATAAACTAGTAAACCAGGAAGAAATGGGTGAATTCCTGGACACCTGTGTCCTCCCAAGCTTAAACCCCCGAGGAAGCCAAAACTATGAATAGACCAATAACAAGGTCTGAAGTTGAGGCAGCAATTAAGAGCCTACCACACAAAAAAAAGCCCAGGTCCAGATGGGTTCACAGCCAAATTCTACCAGACACACAAAGAGGAGCTGGTACTATTCCTTCTGAAACTTTTCCAAATAATCCAAAAAGAGGGAACCCTTCCCAAATCATTTTATGAGACCAACATCATCCTGATACCAAAACCCAGCAGAGATTCAACAAGAAAAGAAAACTTCAGGCCAATATCCATGATGAACATAGATGCAAAAATCTTCAATAAAATACTGGCAAACCGATTGCAACAGCACATTAAAAAACTTATCCATCATGATCAAGTAGGATTCATCCCGGGGATGCAAGGCTGGTTCAACATATGCAAGTCTATAAACGTAATTCACCACATAAACAGAAGCAAAAACAAAAACCACATGATTATCTCAATTGATGCAGAGAAGGCATTTGACAAAATTCAACAGCCCTTTATGCTAAAAACCCTCAATAAACTTGGTCTTGATGGAACATAACTCAAAGTAATACAAACTATTTATGACAAACCAACAGCCAATATCACACTTAATGGGCAAAAACTGGAAGCATTTCCTTTGAAATTTGGCACTAGATAAGGATGCCCTCTCTCACCACTCCTATTCAACATAGTACTGGAAGTTCTAGCCAGAGCAATCAGGCAAGAAAAAGAAATAAAGGGTATTCAAATAGGAAAGGTGGAAGCCAAATTGTCTCTATTTGCAGATGACATGATAGTATACCTAGAAGACCCCATCAGCTCAGCCCAAAAACTCCTGAAACTGATAAGCAACTTCAGCAAAGTCTCAGGATATAAAATCAATGTGCAAAAATCACAAGCATTCCTATACACCAATAACAGACTTAAAGATAACCAAATCAAGAATGAACTCCCATTCACAATTGCTACAAAGAGAATAAAATACCTAGGAATACAACTTACAAGGAACGTAAGGGCCCTCTTCAAGGAAAACTACAAACCACTGCTCAACGAAATAAGGAAGGACACAAACAGATGGAGAAACATTCCATGTTCGTGGTTAGGAAGAATCAATATTGTGAAAATGGCTATACTGCCCAAAGTAATTTACAGAATCAATGCTATTCCCATCAAGCTACCATTGAATTTCTTCACAGAACTGGAGAAAACCACCATGAACTTCACATGGAACCAAAAGAGAGCCCGCATAGCCAAGTCAATTCTAAGCAAAAAGAACACAGCGGGTGGCATCACACTACCAGACTTCAAACTATACTACAAGGCTACAGTAATCAAAACAGCATGGTACTGGTACCAAAACAGAGATATAGACCAATGAAACAGAACAGAGGCATCGGAGGCAACACAACATATCTACAACCATATAATCTTTGATAAACCAGACAAAAACAAGCAATGGGGAAAGGATTCCCTGTTTAATAAATGGTGTTGGGAAAACTGGTTAGCCATGTGCAGAGAGCAGAAACTGGAACCCTTCCTGACACCTTACACTAAAATTAACTCCAGATGGATTAAACACTTAAACATAAGACCTGGCACCATAAAAACCCTAGAAGAAAATCTAGGCAAAACCATTCAGGACATAGGAGTAGGCAAGGGTTTCATGACCAAAACACCAAAAGCATTGGCAACAAAAGCCAAAATAGACTAATGGGACCTAATCAAACTCCACAGCATTTGCACGGCAAAAGAAACAGTCACTAGAGTGAATCGGCAACCATCAGAATGGCAAAAATCTTTGCAGTTTACCCATCTGACAAAGGGCTGATATCCAGAATTTACAAAGAACTCAAAGAGATTTACAGGAAAAAAACAAGCCCACTCAAAAATGGGCAAAGGATATGAACAGACACTTTACAAAAGAAGACATACATGAGGCCAACAAACACATGAAAAAATGCTCATCATCACTGGTCATTAGAGAGATGCAAATCAAAACCACATAGCCAGTTAGAATGGCGATCATTAACAAATCTGGAGACAACAGATGCTGGAGAGGATTCGAAGAAATAGGAACACTCTTACACTGTTGGTGGGAGTGTAAATTAGTTCAACCATTGTGGAAGACAGTGTGGCGATTACTCAAGGACCTAGAAATAGAAATTCCATTTGACCCAGCAATCCCATTTGTGGGTATATATCCAAAGGACTATAAATTGTTCTACTATAAGGACACATGCACACGAATGTTCATTGCAGCACTGTTTACAGTAGCAAAGACCTGGAACCAACCCAAATGCCCATCGATGATAGACTGGACTGGGAAAATGTGGCACATATACACCATGGAATATTATGCAGCAATCAAAAATGATGAGTTTTTGTCCTTTGTAAGGACATGGATGAATCTGGAGAACATCATTCTCAGCAAACTGACACAAGAACAGGAAACGAAATACCACATATTCTCACTCATAGGCAGGTGAGAAAAATGAGAACACATGGACACAGGGAGGGGATCTACTACACACTGGTGTCTATTGGGGGGAATAGGGGAGGGACAGCGGTGGGGGGAGGAGCTGGGGAGGGATAGCCTGGGGAGAAATGCCAAATGTGGGTGAAGGGGAGGAAGGCAGCCAAACACACTGCCATGTGTGTACCTATGCAACTATCTTGCACGTTCTGCACATGTACCCCAAAACCTAAAATGCAATAAAAATTTTTTTAAAAAGAAATAATACCTAACACATAGTAAATGCTCAACAAGATTACTATATGCAGAAAATGCAAAAGCATATATAAAGGATTATGAAACCAATTTCCAGCTCCTGATTACTAATAAATCTGTTGATAACCCTTAAGTAACCAAGAGACAATAGTCTCTGGTATTGCCCCCTGGGTGCCTAATTCTTTGTCCCCTGAATCATCTGTTTGGGAAACTCTTCTTGGTCAGAGGCCTTATCATTAATTTCAGGAATTGCCTACTTTTTGTATTGCAGATGTTGCAAGTAGCACTGTTCACAGAGTCCTTATGAATCATCATTTCTTCTGTCTAGTGTGCTCTGTAGAATATCGGCTCCCTATGCCACCTGAGGATGGAAACCATTGCCCTCTCTACTAAGATCAGAATCTGATGCAAGCTGGAGCTGCAAGAAGATTTTCAAACCTACTTTGAAGGAGATTTTTGGCTTCGACCCACTGAAAATAAATTCTCTTACACAGCTCCATGCTATCTCCTGCTAACACATTAAATATGCCCCAATGACAACAGCTCAAATATACTGCTGTTTAATGACTTCCTGCCTCTACCTTTAGGGCTAAATTATACCTGCACCTAGTTTTGTTAACTGGTCAATCTCAAGATGTTATCAGTTACTCAGATCCTACCAGGATTTCTCCTAGAGGTACCAAGCTGCTCTCTGTAGTAATGTTCCCAGTATATTCAATAGAGCACCACCTTCCACAATGCACCCACTCTCAAGGTCAGATGGGGTTGCTGTATACTGTAGTTTCTTCTGAAAGATCCATAAATTATTAGCATAGGAAAAACCAATTCTTTTTCATCTCACAGTAAAGAAGTCAGTTTAATTTTGTTTGACTCCGCATTAACACAAGCATATTTGACCACGGGACCCTTTAGTCATTAACAACTTTTAACACCCGTGGCACAAGTATTCCAGGGAACACGTTTTGGAAACTGCTACTCCCAGGATATAGTTCTATTCCTGTTCATTTCAGATGTTGTTTTTGTAAACATCCTGCTTTTGAAAACACCATGCAGCGGTGATCTGCTTTATTCCCTCTGGAATGTATATATGATCAGTAAATTTAGCTCCTAAGTGGTTTACATGGTTATGTTATAAATCTGAAGCATATGCAAATTACTCTGGAGTCTGCACAGCATTAGACCTGTCAGAAAAGAAATCATGCTGTGGGGGAGCAATTAAGTAATAAAATTCAAAAGCAGAATGGATAGCACAAGGCTACCAACTGGTACTCAATTCATCTACTACACCTTTGTCTTTATGCAAGGGATAAGCATAACCTCGTATTTTTTAAATATGAGGTTAAAGTGTATGTCATCCCTCTTACCATGAGACAAATTTGTAATTCAGGAGCCTGAACCTGGGAGTGGCTAGTGAATTAGATGAAGTTAGGATAATCATAGACGTGATCACACTCTCAGCTTTGCATGCTCAGAAACTTAACTTTATCCATTTCTCTAGGAGAAACTAAATTCTAAGGGATTTATACAAATTCATGTGTCTTATAGACATAAATCTAAATATAAATGTATTCGTTCACAATTGGGGTTATTAATTTTAAAGATGGGATTTTTTTATTACAAAGGTAAAATGAGAAGAGAGTGAAATGTACATGTCTTTGGCGTATCTTTGGGTGAGTTTTGATAAATACATTCCTAATTAAGCCTATATTCAGGCTTCCTTTCTCCAGCTCTTCCTCCCTGTCTCCATTCCTGTCCTATCTCCCTCCCCCATTTAGCTCTCCTCCAATTCTACTACTAAGGAACAATTCAACATAACTTAGTATCCAAGCAGGAGAAAGAATAAAGAGAATCTTGTAAGCTTATAAAATAATTTACCTTAACTATTGCAAAATCCAAGAAAATATGACTTACCCACCTTTTTAATGACTCAAATGTCAAATCTTCCATATAGCGTATCTCTTGACTGGAGATGTATAAATACCAAGAATTCCTTCCTATTGCATTTTACTTTTTTATTATCCATGCAGATAGACATCAGCCTCACCCCTCAACACACCTTTTATGACAATTGATGATTTCAGAAACACCCAGTTTCATCAGCAGTACATTTATGAATCATTTCAGATGATAACGCTTTCATTTGTTTACTTATTTACTTAATTGCTCATTTTATTATTGTTGACACTGGCATTAAGCCCTCAGGATATATCCTGTGGTGGACTTGAAGACCCTTCCATAGTGACTACAGTCATGTTCTCTTTTATTAGAATATTCTCTAGCCAATAATTAATCCTAAATCAGACGCTTTATTTTACTCAGGTCATCTGATGTCTCTTTAGAAAAAATTTTTAAATTTAATATTGTTTATTTGAAAATTCACTGGGACTTAGTGAATCTAGGTGGCTTGTTACAAATCTCACTCACACTCAATCAGTTCTTTGAGAAATCAGACTCTGATGTTACCTTTAATAAGAGAACAGATCCCATATTTCAACAATTAGCATCACGTAATTTCAATTCAATGAATAATATCCCAAAATTTAAAAAGAATGAATAAGTAAATAGTGATTGGAATTCATGTGTGAAACAAGCAGAATTTTAAAACCCCAATGAATTTTAAGCATTATTTGGTTAATTAGTTTGAATCCTTGACCAAAAGTGAAATATATTTTAAAGACCCATTATTAATGTAATTTATGTCATTTCTGGAAACGGAGTTACTTCAGGCCCTAATTTTAATTAATGATCTGACAAAGGAGATAACCAAACAGGATTTTTTCTGGGCAAAATTGAAGGAGCACAGGGTTAACAAGCAACCTGGTCCTTGTGTTACCGATACTTGGCCCAAGGATGAGAAATAACATCTGCTTATATTTAAAAAAAATGTTTATTATTTTTATGTTATTTTGAGATGGAGTTTTGCTCTTTTTGCCATCTCAGCTCACTGCAACCTCTGCCTCCCGGTTCAAGTGATTCTCCTGCCTCAGCCTACCCAGTAGCTGGGGTTACAGGCACACACTACCACGTCTGGCAAATTTCGTATTTTTAGTAGAGATGGGGTTTCACCATGTTGGTCAGGCTAGTCTCGAACTCCTGACCTCAGATGATCCACCCGCCTTAGCCTCCCAAAGTGCTGGGATTACAGGCATGAGCCACCATGCCCGACCTTAAAAAAATGTTTCAAAGTAGATGCAGAAGTTGGGCAATATCTGGCAGGCACTTGTTTATAATGTTATAGTTGTGCACTATAATTAGAAAACGTTTGGTGGAAAGTTATTTAAGGCTTTTCCAGATGTAGTAATGATATTCATCAAATGAGAGAAAATTTCCTCTATACTTTTGAGAAATGTAGAAAATAGTTGCCACAACTGTGAGATGGAAAATGGGTTTATTGTATTAAAGCCCCCCTCTCCTGAAGGAGCATATTCAAAGGACACAGCAGCTGCCACCTCCAGCCTAAGTGAAGGATACAACAGAAGTAAAATACGTAAGTCCAAAGAACATTCTTAGCACTCTTAAAATCAAAATAGACTGCAAAGTACATTTATTGTGTCCTGTTTTAAAAAATGCATTTGAATGGATTACAGGTGGGACTAGTGAGGCCATTTGTGTGGGCAAATTGGGACTTCCATGGAGGAACCTAAAACTTCGCACTCCACGGAGTACACGTCTGAATTGAGGAGACAACGAAATTTCCTTTCCCAGATTCCATGAGTGAAGATATTTGGAGCAGTCATCTCAGGACAAGCTGCCCGACTTCGTCTTTTTATGATTTCCATTGATTGCTGGCATTAAACATGGTTGCCTTTTAAAGTTCCTGGGTCCCTTCACACCTTCTTATTTACTCCACTTCCAATAAATCAGCATAACCCGCCATGGACACCAGGAAGAGGAGAACATCGATCCTTGGCGTGCTGTAATATGCTTGGCCCATCATAACCTGACCTCTGCCGACCTTCCTAACACCGACTCCGTTTGCTCTTTGTAAACACCTGTTTCAGAACTGCTAACTCACTCATGGCTTCTTAGGCAGGCACTGCTCTCTGTGGCTTTCCTTCCGTGCATCTCTGATAATGATGTTTGTCTGGCTTAGCATGATATGCTAACGCAGGGCTTTGCACACCACAGGAGCTCAACAAATATTTGTTAAAGAAATCAATGAATAACTGCTTAGAATATACTTCCTCTTCTGGTCCTTCAAAACTCGGCTGAAATATTAGCTCCTCAAAGACTCAAATCTCCCTCATGTCTAATCAGGCACCCTGCTCCATGCATACATTTAACCTAGCACACAGGTCACTATGATGTCATTACTGTTTTATTTCTCTCTCTCTCTCTGTCTGTCTGTCTGTCTGTCTGTCGTCAGCTGTGACTGCCTTCTGAGCAAAGATTGTATCTCATTCACATTTGTCATCTCCAGCACCTAAAAGTCAAATAGGAGACTCCTGAAGACAGATTGCTAATGGAATATGGTCCGTAACAAGTAGCCTCTGGTCACTGTTTTATTTATGCTGATTTATTATATCCCTCTACTGGTGAAAGCACTGAAACTTCAGCCTCTCAGGTCCCAGTCATATGGGGGTGGTGTCCGGAATGGGTCATGGGTGCCACTGGGTGAACATTACTATTTACCTCTTCTCCTCCTTTTGATGGCACTTGCCTTCCCTCTGTACATCTTCTGGGCCTGGTTCTGTATCCAGCAGTTTTTCATTATGTCATTGGTGCTGATTTTGTCTTAACCAATCTTTCTGCCATCTTTTATTGCACAGACTTGGAAATATGCCAAATCTCACCAGTGTTCAAAACCTTCTCCTTCCATCTCAGCAATGGAACTACCACATGACACACAGCCCCTTCATTTGACTTGGTTTATTTGAACCTTCTCCAGGAACTTGATAAACCTTCCATGGGTGCTAGGCTCCATGTGTAATTTCATTAACATCCACACGCCTCACTCACATTCTGGTTTCCTGGACCTGATGAGGACAACGACCTCTTGCACCCCTGAGGGTGAATTTTGTTTCCGTAAAAGTTTGCTGCCTGAGAAGTTAAATGGCAGCCCCTTGCGCTCTTTTTACTTGGAAACCTCCACCCTGTGGACAACTCATCAATGAATCCAATAACTGCCTCTCCCATGAGACTCATTTGTCCTCACATAAAAGGAGCTCCTGTCAATCTTTCAGCTGGTAGGCACGGACCTGCCTGTACATGCCTGATTTCACAGCACATGACCAGCTTCAGTCCCCACTCAAGGCAGTTGGGTAAAGCAGTGAGGAAAGTACTTAGCTAGTTATGGTTTAATCCTCACTAATTACAGCATTGATAAAATTTAGAAAAAAAAAGCACTCAGAGGTTCTAGGGCAATAGCTATCATACACAATTTCTTCCCCAGAAGTAATTAATTTTGGACATAGTCAAGTGGATGAGTGTCAGTTTTCTGTATACACGCATAATAGCGTGTATGACATAGCTTTGAAACTGAGTTTGTGTTCATCTAGTGTGCCGCAGAAGAAAAGATGAATTAAGCCACTTATACCTGTCTTCATTTACGGCTTTCATCGTCTGAGTCCTTTCATCTTATTCTTATCTCTTCCCCTCACCCTGTACATTTCGAATACACAATTGTGTGTTTCCAAACAAGTTCCTAAGACAGCTATAAATTAGCCACACATTGTGGCTGTGTAATAATGTAAAATAGGAAATGTAAGCTTATTTTCTAGTGCAAGACATTACCCAAAGCATGCAAATCCAGTGCATGAAGACAAAATGCTGGTTTTTTGCACAAATATGGAGCTCACACATGTGAGAGTTAAATATGGCTATTCCCATCTTCCCAGGAGACACATTAGGCATCCCCATGCGGGTGTCTATGCAAAGAACAGGACAATCAGGTGTGAAAGGAGCCCCCAGCCCAGCCCCACACCAAGCTGACTTACAGCTTCCATCCCTGTTTTGAAATAGAGCCAACCTCTTGGGGTCTGCCTTTACCACCAGCACTACTGCCCACACCACTAGGTCCGGTAAGCCACCTGGGGTTGATGATCAAGGGTTATTCTGTAAACTTAGGAATCATTCAGGCATAATTCAGAGAGGTAAACTGAATCAGCAGCCAGAGGTAATACATAGAGTTTGGTCAGGAAATCTGAAAACCCAGCTATTCTTACAGGTCTAGTTGGTCAAAATTACCAAATACTTCTCTGCTGGATTGAGGTTAGGAATAAACAAAAGAAGAAAATACAGTCCCTACCTATGAGGTGTTTCTACCGGTGGCTACAGATGAATATTTATTTATCACCCTTGTAGCTAGGCCTGAATTGACTCGTCTGCTAAATGGGTTGCACCGTCCTATCCTCCTACCTTGTGAAGTATGATGCCTAAAGGATAAATAGCTGGAAAGTGCATGGAGTGAATGGGAAAAAGGTGCCAATGAATTTCACTTTGGATATAAATGTCTACAGCAGCCCTTCTGCTCCCAAGGAAAAAAAATGTAAGAAATTGGCTGGGCACAGTGGCTCAAGCCTGTAATCCCAGCACTTTGGGAGGCCAAGGCGGGTGGATCACAAGGTCCAGAGATAGAGAGCATCCTGGTCAACATGGTGAAACTCCGCGTCTACTAAAAATACAAAAAATTAGCTGGGCATGGTGGTGTATGCCTGTAATCCCAGCTACTCAGGAGGCTGAGGCAGGAGAATTGCCTGAACCCAGGAGGCGGAGGTTGCGGTGAGCCAAGATCTTGCCATTGCACTCCAGCCTGGGTAACGAGTGAAACATCATCTCAAAAAGAAAAAAAAAAAAATAACCATTCCACTTATAAAATAACCAAATGGCAATCACAGGAATGGAACACTCTGTAAGATCTAGAAAATTAACCTCAATTCCTACACTATGAATGCAGCGTACTTCGTGATGAGAAGTAGCTAAAAGCACCCAAGTCTTTCAAAAAAAAAAATCAATGGACTTTATTATCTGAGTGAAAAAAAGTACATAATAAACAATAAAATGCCACCAAACACCTATTAGAATGGCTAACGTCAAAAAGCTTGATAATACCAAGTGATGGCAAGGTTTCAGAGCAACAGGAGCTCTCGTTCATCATTGGTGAGATGCAAATAGTACAGCCACTTTGAAAGAGAGTTTGTCAGTTTACAACAAAGCTAAACATAGTCTTACCGTATGATCCAGCAATCATGTTCTTAGGTGTTATCCAACTGATTTGAAAACTTATGTCTACACAATCTTGCATGCACACAAAACTAAACACAAATATTTGTAGCGGCTTTATTCATAATTGCCAAAACCTGGAAGAAACAAATACATTCTTCAATAGATGAATGGACAAACTGTGGTATATCCATACAATGTAATATCATTCAGCAACAAATATATGAACTATCAAACCACAAATGTATACAGATGAATCTTAAATGCATATTACTAAGTGAAGGAATCCCATCTGAAAAGGCTGGATACTATATGATTCGAAACATTTAACATTTTGGAAAGGGCAAAACTATAGACATAGTAAAATGATCAGTGATTGTCTGGAAAGGAAGGAGGACTGAATGGGTAAAGTACAGGATTTTTTAGGTGGTGAAATTATCTTGTATAATGTATCTATAATGGTGGATATATGACAGCATGCATTTGTGAACACCCATAGAACTTTGCACCAAGATAGTGAATTTTAATGTATAAAAACTTTAAAAAAATTATTTAGGAGGCCAGAAATCCAAGAATTGAACACAGAATGTGCTGAAATAGTCTAACTTTATTGCAAATGTTTGGAATAACCTCACTGAAGGGAGAGTGGCCAACAATTGTGATATACTACCCATGTTTACTGAAAATTAACAATCAAATGGATGGCAGGTGGTGGGAGCCATGTTCCTTACTGCTGGAGTGGGCAGTTACAGATACACAAGGGGAAATGGCTGGAATGATCTCTGTGGTGACAGCTTAGGATTGAGACATTAGAATGAACTCATGTTTAGCTTAATACAGATATGGAAATATTTACAGATATGTGTGCCTATATATATATATATATATATGTACACACACAGGCACAGGTTAGCATACACAGGCCTAGAAGCATCCATACCCCAATAGCAATACATGCACCTGGCACACAGATCTTAGTTTCTGATGCCATTCTCTAATAAAAGAAACCAGGGTTCTCTTAAGGTAAAATTTTGAAGACAATTGAACCACAGAAATCCTTACGCTCTTTTGATGCATGAAATAGTTTCTTTCAAAATTGACCCCAGAGAAATTCCAGTATACCCAAAAGGACTCATTCTACTTCACAAAAAAATAAAAAGTTCTCTATGCCATCCAAAAGGAAGGGGAAAAAAAAAAGAATTTTTTCTTCATTTAAAATGTTTGAAGGTTTTCCAGCTACAAGAGTTAAGCATTTGAACTAGTTCATTAGAATTTTGTGTAATAATCTATTCTCAGGCATGAACAAATAACAGTTTGGCTATTGGCAAAAAGACAAGCAGAAAAATACAGACAATTGTGTTTGTTGTGATCTGGGTGGGAGAAGGTGGGGAGAAATGAGAACACTGCAAACTATGAAACTAGTCACCTGCTACAAAACCCATCAGTATCTATATTAAACTAAATATAATTAAAAAAAAAAAAAACCAGGGTTCTTTGAAGAAATACCTAGAATCTGGGCAGGAAATAGATAAGATGATCTTAGAGCATCTTGTAATGGCAGAAAAGCTAAAACAATCAAATGAAACCCCAACCAAAAAAAAAAACCCACACACACTGTTAGGAATAAAACACAAGGACACAAGAGCCAACTAAAAGATGTTCCAAAGGCCAAAGCTGGAATAATTTGACTAATGAAATAAAGTATTACTGGATTATAACCCAAAATACAAAACAAATGTCCATGAATCCATACTGGTGTAAGTAAACGATGGAATAAAGAAATAAATGGCAGAGAAGAGACACATCTCTCATACGGAATAATTCCAAAAAATGTCATTTCTTTCCTTTTCCTTAGGTGTGCATTGCACACAGTGACTTTCTTTACAGGTACACTCTGGAAAGGACAATAAACAATTGAACAGTTGAGAAACTCCAGGCTGGACACAGTGCCTCATGCCTTTAATCTCAGCACTTTAAAAGGCCAAGGTGGGAGGATTTCTTGAGTCTACGAGTTCAAGACCAACCTGGACAACAAAGTGAGACTCCATCTGTACCAAAAAAAAAAAAAAAAAAAAAAAAAAAAAGGAGAAGAAAAATGAGTGGTGTGGTGCATGTGTGTAGTCCCAGCTACTCAGGAGGCTGAGGTGGGAGGATCGCTTGAGCCCAGGAGGTCAAGGCTACAGTGAGCTGTGACTGCACCACTACACTTTAGCCTGGGCAATGGGAAGACCCTGTCTCCAAGAACAGAGAGAGAGAGAGAGAGAGAGAGAGAGAGAGAGAGAGAGAGAGAGAGAGAGAGAGAGAGAGAGAGAGAGAAACTCCACAAACTCTACCTCAGTCAAGTGATTGAGGTTAACATCACATGAGTCACGTTGATTGCACATAACCTTGATAGGAGGTAACCTGGATAGGAGGTAACCTGGATAGGAGGTAACCTGGTTAGGAGGTAACCTGGATGGCACTTTTAGTTTGTGGTCTTCTTCCCCAAAATTTATAACCTGTTTAATCAGGAGAAACACATTAGGCAAATACCATTTGAGGTGTAGTCTACAAAATATATGACTAGTACCCCTCAACATTTTGAAGGTCACCAAAACCAAGGGAAGTCTGCTAAACTGTCACAGCCAAAAAGAACTTAGGGAGACATAATTACTAACTGTGATGAGGCATCCTAGATGTTTCCTGGAACAGAAAAGGGACATTAGGTAAAATCTAAGGAAATCTGAATAAAGTATGACCTTTAGTTAATAATAATCTATTGAATATTGGCTCACTACTTGTGACACATATACCATACTAATGCAGTATGGTTAATAGGGGAAGCTGTGGCATTTACAGAAGCTGTCTGTATTATCTCTATACTTTTTCTGTCAATCTAAACTGTTCTAACACAACAATTTTATTCAAAAAATTTATGTATATTTCTTCTTGTGCGATATGCAGTGTCAGAAAAAAAATCACCAGTTACTTGGTTTTTTTTTTTTTTGAGATGGATTCTTGCTCCGTTGCCCAGGCTGGAGTGCAGTGGTGTGATCTTGGCTCACTGCAACCTCCACCTCCCTGGTTCGAGCAATTCCCCTGCCTCAGCCTCCCTAGTAGCTGAGATTATAGGTCCACGCCACCATGCCTGGCTAAGCTTTTTGTATTTTTTGGTAGAGATGGGGTTTCACCATGTTGGCCAGACTGGTCTCGAAATCCTGATCGCAGGCAATCCGCCTGCCTCGGCCTGCCAAAGTTCTGGGATTATGGATGTGAACCATCATGCCTGGCATATTTTTTTTCAAGTAAGAAAATGAAATGGGGGTCAGGATGATTGTATCAGATGAGCAGGAGTAGAAATTATGAGAAAGTCTCATGGCTGGCAAGAGGAAGGATAGCGCTGAAAGCAGCATGCACACACACAGCCTTGAAAACCAAAGCCAAACGTCATGTGACATAAACGCACATGGCAGAGGAACAGGAAGCAGATCACCCATCCCCGAATGAGTGATGTCAGCAGCTGCTCCAAGGCTCACGACCTTTCCAGCACCTTCAAGGCAGCAGATGACAGATCATTTCCATCAAGGCAGAGCATTTGGCAAAATCAAAAGAGCCCGGATTTGTACTTTTAAAAGTCGTTTATCCACTCAAATTCTTTCCATTGTTCTCAGAGAAAAACTTGGAAAACACTAACATTCTCATAAAAATTAGATTAAATATTTCATTCTGATTGGCGGAGATTTGATATGTCCCTTCTTTCCCCATTTCTGAAACTTTAAAAGGAAAATTTAAAAAAACAACAGTGCCTTAGAAATGCTCCAAAAATTATAACTCTGATTAGAGTTGGACCATGTGTCCCTGCATGAATGTTGTATCATTAATGGCCACTTCTTTTCCGGGCTATTTTTAAGCCAAGATAGTGAAGGGTTGTCACTGCAAATACATCACAGTGCTGTCCTTTTCTCTCTAGCTCTTCCTTAGGCATATTGCTTGTGAAAACTGAAACTCAATTAGGGCATTTGTGTTCCATTTGAGTGAGTTTGGTAGAACACTATTTAAACCTATGGGCTAATTACTAAATATCTGTCATGTAACCGGTGGAGACTAATCCATCCATGATTTCGGCAACTTGGCAAAAAACAAAAACAAAAACAAAAAAAAACCATGACAGTGTTTCAAGGTCTTTTTCTAAGAGGTCTTGGTAAACCACTGAACACAGCTTCAACTTGAGGCATCTTGTTAATGGTTCATGCTACATCACCTGTCATATTCTGGAAAGAAAACAGAAAACCCTCCAGAGAGGGTGGCAGAACTCCTAGGCTCTGGCCCTGGCTCTGCCTCTAACTTTGCCTATTTGGAACTCAGAATGTTCAACTGTAAAATAAGAGAGTTAGTTTAGATGACTATGAGACCTTCATAAACCTCACTCCCTAAGAGGAACATAAACACTCATTCCCAGAGACTTGGGATTTGTTGCCTAAGGGACCTTCAGCAAGTAGATAAAATCTTGGAATTCTTAGGTTTTATTTGAAATTTTTGTGTACTTTAGATACTCTTCATAGTTTATATCAATTTTATTATTATTATACTTTAAGTTCTGGAGTATATGTGCAGAATGTGCAGGTTTGTTACATAGGTATACATGTGCCATGGTGGTTTGCTGCACCCATCAGCCCATCATCTACATTAGGTATTTCTCCTAATGCTATCCCTCCCCTTGCCCCCTACCCTCCAACAAGCCCCAGTGTATGATGTTTCCCTCTCTGTGTCCATGTGTCCTCATCGTTCAGCTCCCACTTATGAGTAAGAACATGCGGTGTTTGGTTTTCTGTTCTCGTGTTAGTTTGTTGAGAATGATGGTTTCCAGATTCCTCCATGTCCCTGCAGAGGATATGAACTCATCCTTTTTCATGGCTGCATAGTATTCCACAGTGTATATATGCCACATTTTCTTTATCCAGTCTATCACTGATGAGCATTTGGGTTGGTTTCAAGTCTTTACTATTGTGAACAGTGTCTCAGTAGACATACCTGTGCATGTGTCTTTATAATAGAATGATTTATAATTCTTTGAGTATATACCCAGTAATGGGATTGATGGGTCAAATGGTATTTCTAGTTCTAGACCCTTGAGGAATTGTCACACTGTCTTCCACAATGGTTGAAATAATTTATACTCCCACCAACAATGTAAAAGCATTCCTATTTCTCCACATCCTCTCCAGCATCTTTTGTTTCCCAGCTTTTTAATGATTGCTATTCTGAGGTGAGATGGTATCTCAATGTGGTTTTGATTTGCGTTTCTCTAATGACTGGTGATGATGAGCTTTCTTTTATATGTTTATTGGCCAAATAAATTTCTTCTTTTGAGAAGTACCTGTTCATATCTTTCAGCCACTTTTTAATGGGGTTGTTTTGTTTTTTTCTTGTAAATTCACTGAGGTTATTTGTAGATTCTGGATATTAGCCCTTTGTCAGATGGATAGATTGCAAAAATTTTCTTCCATTCTGTAGGTTGCCTGTTCACAGTGATGATAGTTTCTTTTCTGTGCAGAAGCTCTTTAGTTTAGTTAGATCCCATTTGTCAATTTTGGCTTTTGTTGTCATTGTTTTTGGTGTTTTAGTCATGAGGTCTGTGCCCATGTCTATGTCCTGAATGGTGTTGCCAGGGTTTTCTTCTAGGGTTTTTATGGTGTGAGGCCTTACATTTAAGTCTTTAATCCATCTTGAGTTAATTTTGTATAAGATGTAAGAAAGGGATCTAGTTTCAACTTACTGCATATGGCTAGCCAGTTTTCCCAACACCATTTATTAAATAGGAAATCTTTTCCCCATTGCTTGTTTTTGTCAGGTTTGTCAAGGATCAGATGCTTGTAGATGTGTGGCATTATTTCTGAGGCCTCTGTTTTGTTGCATTGGTCTATATATCTGTTTTGGTACCAGTACCATGCTGTTTTAGTTACTATAGCTCTGTAGTATAGTTTGATGTGATGCCTTCAGCTTTATTCTTTTTGCTTAGAATTATCTTGGCTAGGCGGGCTTCTTTTTCCTTCCATATGAAATTTAAAGTAGTTTTTTCCAATTCTGTGAAGAAAGTCACTGGAAGCTTGATGGGGATAGCATTGAATCTATAAATTACTTTGAGCAATATAGCCATTTTCATAATATTGATTTTTTTCCTATCCATGAGCATGGAATGTTTTTCCATTTGTTTGTGTCCTCTCTTATTTCCTTGAGTAGTGGTTTGTAGTTCTCCTTGAAGAGGTCCTTCCCATCCCTTGTACGTTGTATTTCTAGATATTTTACTCTCTTTGTAGCAATTGTGAATGGGAGCTCACTCATGATATATCAATATTTTTAATATAAAAATGTTTCAAATTGTCTACTATTAAATTAGCATCATTAAATTATTTGCCATTTTCCATCTATATAACAGAATAAAATTGTTATTTATGGGAGATCCATGCAATACATAATCTGTGGCTCCTCATACACTTATGGTATTTCTATTCCAGTTTACAAGTCAACAGGACTGAGGTCTTCTCTAGCTCATAATTTCCTGAGTCAGTAAAAATTTTTCATGATCTGTTACTTTCTTGACTTGTTACATTCAAAATTATGACATAATCAGACTTACAAGCTATGTCACAACCTATGGCTATTGTAAGGTTTCAAGGAGTTAAGTAAGGCTCATAAACAGGGCTTTAAAATTTTGGCAAATAGTTAATATTATCATTACTACCACTCAAAGGACGACGAGTGTTAGCCCAACAGTTTAATCTCTGTATGGGAAGCCCTCTACACAACTTCAGAACACTTATTTATTGACCCTCTTTTACCATTGTTTTTTAAAATAGGAATAATAAATTCGAAAATTTAATGCAGTGCTTAATAGGTTATCATGGGATGTTTCGACCGAATAAGTTGAGCTCTTTAATTCTCTAACTCTTCAATAACCATAAACTCTTCAAACTTGTACCTGATTCAAAGACATTGATCAATGCCATTTAAACTGTCAAAATGGTAATGTTCTGGTTATCAGGTGATGAAAGTCGCATTGATTTGCATTCAAAGGTGGTGAGAAACTTAGAACCTATGAGTCTAAGTTATAGGTTCTAAGATACTAAAGTCTCATTGATTTGCATTCAAAGGTGGTGAGGAACTTAGAACTACACCTGTCCTCTGATGGTGGGGCACAGACATTGTGACACATCTTTATTTGTTCTTCCTTTCTCCATGGAAATCCAGGAACTCTGCAGATGATAACAACGGCTTCCATGGTATGTGTAAAGCGTGTGTGTGTGTGTCTGTGTGTGTGTGTGTGCGCACACGTCTTGCATGAGTATGCAAGCATGACTTTCTACTTTTCATGGATATCATCTACCCAGTTTACGTGTTTAGTACCCCTTGGGAATCACTCAACAATTTAAGTGTCAAAGGCAATGTCACCAAAAACTTTATTTACTGTCACAACTCCGGCAGCTCCATTCTTGAATGACAAACCTTTGCAAAGCCACTCTCAGCATTTTTCAAAGAGAAAAGAGAAATGGAAGAATCTCAGCTGCGCCTGCATAGAGGAGTGTGAAGTCCAGGGCTAGACCGTATCATTGACTTGCGGCTACTGTGTGCTGGGCATTGCGCTAGGTGCATGGGGAAGGTAATGACGCCTTCCCTCAAGGAAAGTGAAGTCCAGGAGAAGACTAGACATCGATGAAATAATCACACATACATACATGGAAAGTCTCATAGCCAGAAATCGTACAAAGACAAATGCCCTCGTAGGAATGCAGAACTCTGCACATTACTGCAGCCTCTCAAAATATACGAAAACCATGTGAGTGTGTTCACGTAAACAGGTGTGAGCGTGTGTGCTCATATGAAGTTGTACTGGGCCAGGCATCAGAATAAAAACATGAATAATTCAAAGATTGTTTAAGAGACAAGAAACTGGGGCCTGCTTCCTTTCTCTGTCACTTCTTTTTTTTTTTTTTAATTTTTATTGAATTATAGGTTTTGGGGTACATGTGCAGAACGTTCAAGATAGTTGCATAGGTACACACATGGCAGTGTGTTTTGCTGCCTTCCTCCCCTTCACCCACACTTGACATTCGTCCCCAGGCTATCCCTCCCCAGCCCCCCCACTGTCCCTCCCCCATTCCCCCCAATAGACCCCAGTGTGTAGTAGACCCCCTCTCTGTCACTTCTTTGAGTAATCCTTTGTGGTGTGAATAGAAATGCTGGAACCAGAAGCCGATTCAGAATTTCTTCGCTTGGGCTTGGCATGGGCTTGCAATGAAAGTGAAATTAGGAGTAGAGTTCGTAGAAGTAGGTTTGCTCCTCATCAATCTCAACTTCCCAGTGCACAGGCAATAAAGTCATGGTGAAGGAAGTTCATAATAAAATTACTTCTCAAAACAGGTATGTTTGCTAAATAACATGCCATTGACCCAGTTTTGCTGAATTCAATTAAGGGATATTAAGTCATGTGCTGCATGCAAGGCCCTGTTTTAAACATTCCTGTTGCAAATGCCGAGGTGCACAATCATTCTCTGCCCGAAAGGAGCAATGATTTGAAACAGAACTGGCATCAGAACAAATTTCTGTAAAGAACAATTCACCCCTACCGGTTAGTTTTAATAAATGTGTTTACCAAGTTTTCAATAGGGCCAAGTGGAAAGGCAGTGCCTTATGTGCAGCCTCCTGCACATAATGGAGGACATAATTTCATAATGAGTTAATAATAAATATGTATGGGCTAAGCAAGAGCACAGTTCATTTTAAAGACTCATTAAGTAGGAGATTTGACCGTGTCTCCGAAATGAAAGTGTGCACACACTGTTTCAAAATGAAGTGGTGGAGAAGGCCTGGGATTGCATTGCTTGGTCAACTCTTCCTGGAAAAGGCACAGAATCTGTAACACTTGTTTTGTCACGATTGCTTTACTCTTTACAGAGTGATAAAATTATTAATTTTCTATTTTTTTAACTAAACAGAAACTTCTGTTTAGGACAGAGTACATGGAAATGTTCGAGAAACTGATTTCTGCATAAGTATCTGTGGCTGTGTCTAGGGCAATAAGATTGAGGATATCACCAGGGGCTCGATGTTCATTGTGAAGCCTCAAGGCATTGTGCCTTATGATTTAAATCCTACAGATAACGTATTTCACAAATGATAATTTTGAAAATTAAGTGTACACATTTCTGTTCAAACATACGTTACTTATTTGTTCTAAGCTCATACATTTGTACCATGTGCGTACGTGTACTTGCAAATTTGAAACCAAGTAGTATTTCAAGGATACAAACTAATCACGAGCTGCATCTAGAGGGCTTCTGCTGCAGGGAGGGCTTCCTAGGAACTTAGTGAGCATGATGTTTCTTAGGGAGTGCCCTTAGTATCCACACCTGTGGAAGGTGGGGAAAGAGGCTGGGAGGAAGAACTGAGCTGCAATGCAGACCAAATGAGCCTCAGATGACCTCACTGGAAGCTCTGAAGGTCAAATAGCTCGTCAGTTACTTCTGAGTTGTGTCAAAGCCTTGGTCAGTCATTGGATGCAGACTACCTGAAAAAGGGATTTGACCTTGGGTGAGGGAGTTGTCTGCAGCCAACTGAGGCAATCCCAGAAAAGCCTAACAGTGGAGTCCCATCAGCTGACAGCATGCTCAACAGGTGGGGGAACAAGTCCTTGAAGTGGAATCTAGGCCATGTATCACAGTGTCCACGAAAGACCAGAGGCAGATCCGGCTAAACAGCAATGATCCCCTGAAGCTTTTCTCATGATTTAGCAGATCAGATCCCACTACTGCTTACTGGTAATGCCATATCCAAAACAGGCATCTCTCATGCAAGCCCTCTTCTTCTTGTCTATTGAGAAACATCATACAATCTTGGAAGTCTTCAAACACAAATCCAATTCAGGGGAGTGCCATAAAAGCAGCAAACCTGCGGCAAGCATGATGTAACCACGGTGAAGAGCTGCTGGATAAGCTGACAGCCTATGTACAGATCCAGCTACTACATTTGGAGTTCCTCCATTGCAATCTCCTTTCCAAGTGCATGGAGTTCTTGGTTTCCATGATGGCCAAGTATCTTCTAAAAAATAATTCAGGCCGGACGCAGTGGGGCGGCTCATGCCTGTAATCGCAGCACTTTAGGAGGCTGAGGAGGGTGAATCATGAGGTCAAGAGATCGAGATCATCCTGGCTAACATGGTGGAACCCCATCTCTACTAAAAATACAAAAATTAGCTGGGCGTGATGGCGTATACCTGTAGTTCCAGCTACATGGGAGGCTGAGGCAGGAGAATGGCTTGAACCCGGGAGGCAGAGAGGTTGCGGTGAGCTGTGATCATGCCACTGCACTCCAGCCTGGCAACAGAGTGAGACTTTGTCTCAAAAAAAAAAAAAAATTCAATTAAGTTACCATAAATAATAAGATAAATTAATTGAATTTTTTCAAAAAAGAAAATTGTGTTATTTTAGAAGTAAAGATTCTTTGAGCTCAAAGGTACATTATAGAACACCTAATTATCCATCTTTATTTTATAAATGAGGAAATTGGTTTCCCAAGAAGTTTTCAAATAGTCACTCTTTATTCAAAATACTATTTAGTGTGTACTCTTTGCCAAGTGTGATATTGTGATATAAGAAGAAATATTTCACATACAAGTCAGATCCTGCAATATTTTTCTTTCTCTGTCTGGCTTATTTTATTTAGCCTAATGCCCTCCAGGTCCATCCATGCTGTGCAAATGGAAGGCTCTCTTTCCTACCTATGCAACTATCTTGCATGTTCCGCACATGTACCCCAAAACCTAAAATGCAATTTAAAAAAAGCTGCATAATATTAGATTGTATGTAATATACAGGACATTTTCTTCATTCATGTCTCCATCAATGGACATTTAGGTTATTTCCACATTTTGGCTATTGCGAATAACCCTGTAATGAACATAGGAGTGCAGGTATCTTTACAAGGTGGTGATTCTGTCTCCTTTAGGCATGTTTGCAGAAGAGAGATTGCTGGGACTTTCGTTAAATAAGTGGATTTTAGCTGTTCTTGCCATATACACAGAAGAAACTGGATGAGATAATATGTTAATCTGCTTCACTATAGTAACCACTTTACCATGGATACGTATCCCATAACATCACGTTGTAGCCCTCAAATATGTGAAATATAATTCATTTTACAAATGAAGTGATAATCAAGAGGCAAAAATAAACACGTTTGTGTGTTTTTTGGTTTTGGTCCTCAGCTCCTAGCCTGATCTCCTAAAACCCTTGTAACTTCCTAAGTGGTAAGAGTGATAAGAATATCTTTTGTTATAATATTTGTTTTGTTTTGGGTTGGTTTTTTTTTTTTGCCTCCAGTTTCTGAAATAGCTTGGGGAGATAAAGGTGAAGGAATAATCTCTGTTGTTCATAACAAGCTCCTTTTGCCTATAATCCCAGCACTCTGGGAGGCTGAGGCAGGTAGATCATGAGGTCAGGAGTTTGAGACTAGCCTGACCAACATGATAAAACCCCATCTCTACTGAAAATACAAAAATTAACCAAGCATGGTGGCGCATGCCTGTAATCCCAGCTACTTGGACAGTGGAGGCAGGAGAATGACCTGAACCCAAGCGATGGAGGTTGCAGTGAGCCAAGATCGCACCACTGCAGTTCAGTCTGGGCGACAGAGCAAGACTCTGTCTCAAAAAAGAAAAAAAAAAAGAAAAAGAAACAAAAAAACAAGCTCCTTTCAACCACATCTGAGTTTATGTTCATCAGGTGGCATTTGAAAAGCCCCTAGCATGAGGTGGTGGGGACGGGGTGGTTGCTAGGAGAACCAATCATAAAGGCTTGGAAATTTCAGTGACACTCCCTGAACTCTGGGGGCAGGGAAAGATGTTGAAGGCTGAGTTGATCACTAATGGCCAATGGTTTAATCAATCATGCCTATGTGATAGATCCTCCAGAAACATGCTAACCGAAAGGGTTCAGAGAACTTCCAGGTTGGTGAACTAGAATGCATCTATTTGTGAAGAGGGAGAGAAGCTCCTGAGCACAGGATCCTTCTGAGCCTCACCCTTTGCATCTCTTCATCTGGTTGATCATCTGTGTCCTTTAAAATTTTCTGTTTAATAAGTCAGTAATGGTGTATAAAGTTACCTTGAATTCTGTGCGCTATTCTAGCAATTTATCAAACCTGAGGAGGAAGTGCTTCTGATTTGTAGCCATGTCAGATAGAAGTTTGTGGCAACCTGGGGACTCACTACTTGCGACTGGCATCTGAGGTGAGGGGCAGTCTTGTGGCACTGAGCCCTTAACCTGTGGAGTCTGGGCTAACTCTGGGCAGTTAGCATTAGAATTGAGTTTAACACCAGGACATCCAGTCAGGGTCACCAAGACTTGTGGAATAGGTTGGTGTGGGAATAAAACTGAACATTTGTTGTCAAAAGTTTGAGAAAGTATAGAAAAACAGAGTTTTTTCTTTTTACAAGTTATTACCAAAATGCTTATAACAGCATAGAAGGGATCCCCTGCTCTTCAAAGAATTTATTGTCTAGTGGAGACAACAGTCATATAAATAAGCTATCAGAAAATACGTAATCAGAAAGTTCTTGCCTGAATCTGTATAAGAACCTGGATTTCTTAGCTGGGTGCAGTGGCTCACACCTGTAATCCCAGCACTTTGGGAGGCCGAGGTGGGTGGATGACCTGGGGTCAGGAGTTTGAGACCAGCCTAGCCAATGTGGTGGAACTCCATCTCTACTAAAAATATAAAAAACTAGCTGAGTGTGGTGGCATGAACCTGTAATCCCAGCTATCTAGGAGGCCAAGGCAGGAAAATTGCTTGATCCCAGGAGGCGCAGGTTGCAGTGAGCCAAGATTGTGCCACTACACTCCAGCCTGAGTGACACAGCAAGACTCCATCTCAGGGAAAAAAAAAAAAAAAAAAAAAAAAGAACATGGATGTCTTATTAATCCAGGGACTTCCCCCAGTCAACTTGCTGGGATGACTGGGAGGCATTTTAGAATGCACTGTTTACTGAGTAAGGGCTTTGAAATTCTTTAAGGAGGCTGTTTAATTACCTCCAAGCCTGTAATTTTGATAATCCTGAGGACTAAGCTCTGATTTTTTTCTTGCCCAAATTCCTACCTAAGAGGTCTAGGAAGTCATGCCCTAGAAACCATAAATTCTTATCAGATGTGTTTTATTTGACTCTATATATCATGACTTACTTTTTAATCTGACTCTGGCATAACATTACGAGACAAGGAAAAATATTTAACCCCCAAATATATTTCCTTGACATTCCTTAAAATTGCCCTGCAAGGTCTCTTTTGGGAAAAATCTACATTCTATAGAGAATCCTGTTCCCCTTTGTTTTCCTTCCTTCCCTTCTTTGTAGATCCAGGAGACAAGCAACCAAGAGCCAGGCACACCCTTTCAGGTCTAATAAGAAACAGACTCTCTCTCTCTCTCTCTCTCTCTCTCTCTCTGTCAGGACTGCTATATGGGAGATTCCTCTGCAAAGTAAAACTTGGTCCCCACAATCCATTATCTTAACCTGAACATTCCTTTCCATTGATTCCAGGCCTTCAGATAAACTCAACCAATTGTCAACCAGAAAATGTTTAAATTTACCTAGAGCCTGGAAGCGCCTGCTTTGAGTTGTCCCAGCTTTCTGAACTAAATCAGTGTATTTCTGAAATGTATTTGATTGATGTCTCATGCCTTCCTAAAATATATAAAACCAAGATGTACCCCGACCACCTGGGGCACATGTTCTCAGGACCTCCTGAGGGCTGTGTGATGGGCCACGGTCACTCATATTCGGTTCAGAATAAATCTCTTAAAACATTTTACAGAGTTCGACTCTTTCCATCGACAGTCTTTAGCTTCAAGATGTCAATTCTTGGTATTTGATTGAAATGTCCAATTAAGGAAAGCCACATTCATTTCAGGAGTTAATTCTTAGCTGAATGCCACCTTCCAGCAGACATTAAGGAGAAAACTCTTAAAACTCTAGAATACTAAGAAAAGTACTACTATAGATGAAGTGGTTACCTCAGATTCTGAAAATATTTTCTATTTAAGATCCATTTTGAATTTCTTGGAAAATATGAATCAGCAGATTTCTACATATTGCTATAATTTATCCAGGCATCTGGGGAGGACTTTGTTAAAATCTCTGCTTCCCTTTGTGTTGTTAATAGTAACTGAAACTCATTTTCAGTAAAGTGCCAGTCGTGACTATGTGTTAGATGAATGCATGTAAGTCAATGGAACTGTGTTCAAAATGCATTTTTTCAGTCATTCTCTGCATTGGATACTGTATAAAACAGTATTTTCAGCTGATTGTACACAACATATACTGAGTTGATGAAATTGAGTGGTATTTGCTCTTTCTCTTTCACAAAGGACTTACTTCAGCTAGCCAGTGAGGGGAAAACTATATGTATCTATGCAAAATCACCCACATTTACCCTTTGAAACAGATTGTTTCAAGGACTCTGGCTCCATCTGAGGGTATACCCATATATTTGGAACTATGCCCCTTGGAATGCATGGCCTTCTGTCCCTGCTTTTCCGGGAGCCCCTGATCTGGAGGGTCTGGCTTAGTGCAAGTACAAGCTCAGTGACATGCACTTGGGGGAAGTGAGGGGTCAGTAGAAACTTCTTGACAATGACAACATGTTGAAATTTGAAAAACGTATTTAGAAGCACCAAAGTACCTGGCCTCCTCTCTTAGTGAAAGTGGATTGCCACAGATGATAATATTCAGTTATACTTTAGTTAAAATACTACCTATTTAATTATTAATAAAATACTAAAAAATGAGATTAAAATATGCTGGGCTGATAATATATTATTGGTTTATGTTTTATTAATAATTTATAAAAATGGATGAATACATCATCTCAAAGATATCAATTCCAGACACAAGAGGTTTCTTTATTCACCTTTGAGTGATTCAATGTTTAAAAATAGAAAGCTAAAGAAACCAAGAGGACAGAAGACTTTCATCACCCTCTAAGCTTAGAGCTTTCAATGATAAGGACTTTATGTGTCACTAAACAATACAATTTCACCAACAGAGTGCTAACGTGAAATTACCACTTACTTGGGGTCCCTGAGATAGCACTTTCATTTTCACTATGTTTTTTTTTTTTAATTTTTATTGCATTATAGGTTTGGGGGTACATGTGCAGAACGTGCGAGATAGTTGCATAGGTACACACATGGCAGTGTGCTTTGCTGCTTTCCTCCCCTTCACCCACACTTGGTATTCATCCCCCTTTATCTATTTGCTGGGAGCAAGCTTTGTCCTCCAAGGGAAATACAAAACCTGCCTTCACGCTGTGATGAGAACTGTGAATAGCCCTGCCTGGAAAAACTAATCTTATCCACAAAGTTTACTGGGCAGGCATCTGTATTATTACATTAACTATGACTAGATAGAAAAGCTCCAGTCTAACATGTGTAAATACCATCTGACAAAAGCCTTTGGGCCCTCCTCTCTCACTAACACCCTAGGAGAAATTATCCGCCACAGTTAAGATGCTGATTTCTTGATGATCCAATGGGAGTTTAAAGGAATACGAAGGCCAATTGGAGGAAACAGCCCCCAGCTGAAGAGAAATCTATTTCCATTAACATTTTCTAGGGCCAGGCTTTCAGGGAAGAAACTGAATTTTGTTAATTTCTCTGCTGATCAGTACCCATCATCAGCTGTAGCAGACAAAAGATGAAGATGGGGAAAAGAGGGAAAAAAAGGAATTTAAAAGATGCAAAGGCAAACCATCAATACTGAACTTTAAAGATGCTACAAACCAGAAATTGTGTCGGGAGCTTCTATGAGCTGCAGTTTCCTCTCTGATTCTGGAGAGAAGAACAGTTTGGGAGAGATCAGAGTATTTTCTCATTTAAAAATGATGTAGCTGTTGCTAACTCTAAACTCTTGCTGGGAAGATAATGATGCTCATTTGCCTTGGAACCAAAGTGAGACAGGACTCCCACAGGAGGACCCCACAGATCCCATGCTGCTCTAGGTAATATTACAATCCCTACATTCTCTTAAATTTTATTTTACACTTTAAACACAAACGCTATTAAACATCTTGTCTATTCAGAGCTCACTGTTTTTCTGACTCCTTATCAAACAGCAGAGTTAATGGATTTTGCAAATCAACTGCATTACACGGCAAAAAGATTCCTGAAGTTAGAACCATAATTAGGCTTGGGTGATTGCTATTGATTATCTTTGTAACCTTTTGTAATTCATATAAACTCACTAAGTTGCACATAATATGGTGAATATCCTTATCCACATTACGGATTTTTTTTAAACGAACATTAAATTGGAGCAGAATACTTAATAAGCTAAATATATTGTTATAAAAGTTGGCTCCTCCCTAGCTACAATTTAGGCCTAGAATGTAAGGGGGTCATCAGTCATTGACTCTGTCCTAGAGTGTGGGACAACACTGGAAACATTATCAATCCATCCAAATGTCCAAAAATAACAGAAACCCCCACTTTCAAGAGACTCCTTAGAATGAAAAACATCACATAGAATCACATTGGCATCGTTGAGGGGGAATTTTTCCTGCACACCCTCTTTTGAACCAATTGAATAATAAAAAGTGAGGCAGATGGGAAATCAAAACACCGTGTTTATAACTGGAAGTGAAATTGGGAGCTCATAGTTGAGTGAGAGAGCCCGATATATCTGCTAGCTGAACCCACAAATTAGAAACACTTACATATCCAATTAAAAGAGCTCTAAGGTAGTTCTTTTGCCCTTTCACCCTTCATGGGCAGAGCATATCCCAGGAAGGGCAGAGCAGAATGCCCGTTCCCTGCAAATGGCTTGCTTTCAAGGAAGGGCGAAACTGGACTGTGTATGCTCAGTGTAATTCTCCGTAACTAACCAATAGAACAAATCACCACACCACTGCCACCTTGGGGTGAAATGAGTAAACGACAGACAGAGGCCCGGAGTTAGCATATTGTCCCACAATCTAGGATAGATTAGGAGTCATTTAACTGTGTTCCCAGCAGAGGAAAGAAACATCAAGAGTAGTTGAAGAAACTTCCCTCATAACAATTCCCATTTTGATCTCTTGACTCCTTGGGCTTAACTCTCAATCCCCCTCGGAGAAGGAACCAGCAACCTTTGAGGATATTTTTGTTTCCGTCTTCAGGCCATTTTCTCAATAAAACCACTGTTTCTCCAATAATAAGATTTACGGGCATATGTCAGCAATAAAATTCAACAACATTGATACTTTAGTCTGCTGGGAGTACCATGACAAAGTACTGCGGGTTTTGTGGCTTACACAACAGAATTTTATTTTCTTACAATTCTGGAGGCCAGAGTTCAGAAATCAAAGGGTTAACAGGTTTGATTTCTTCTGCGGTTTCTCTTTGGCTTGCACATGGCTGTCTCCTTGCGTCTTCATACGTCCTTCCCTCCGCGCCTTTCTATTCTGATCTTCTCTTCTTATAAAAGAAAACAGTCATATTGGATTGAGCCCACCCTAATGACCTCATTAACTTAATTATCTCTTTAAGGACCGTATCTCCAAATACAGTCCATTCTGAGGTTCTGGGAGTTAGGGCTTCTACAAATTAATGGGAAGGGGAGGGAAGGGTAGAGGTGGTATACCGTTTCACCTGTAATGGCTGAACTGCCTCCAGTTTTGTTTTTTTTTTTTAGATGGAGTTTCGCTCTTGTTACCCAGGCTGGAGTGCAATGGCGCGATCTCGGCTCACCGCAACCTCCGCCTCCTGGGTTCAGGCAATTCTCCTGCCTCAGCCTCCTGAGTAGCTGGGATTACAGGCACGCGCCACCGTGCCCAGCTAATTTTTTGTATTTTTAGTGGAGACGGGGTTTCACCAGGTTGACCAGGATGGTCTCGACCTCTTGACCTCGTGATCCACCCGCCTCGGCCTCCCAAAGTGCTGGGATTACAGCCTTGAGCCACCGCGCCCGGCCTCAGTTGAATGTTTCTAGAAGGTCATATATTAAACTCCACTATTTTGTCTCTTCGCGTGCATGCTTGAGCCCACTTGCTCAACTCCTGAGATCTTGTTGGGAAGCTGCAAAGCACCAGTTTCAGGTGTTTTGATCTGTTGTGAAAACTGCCTTTCCCTGGTGGTGGCTGCAACCAATTATTATTTTAGAGTGTTAACAACATCTGACTATTAACTGATGGTCGCCTGACATTTCCAGGGGGCAACGGGAGTAGCTTCTCCTGCACCACCCATGTCTGCCCAACTACCTACTGCAACATTTCCCTTCTCAAGAGTCCAAGACCTTCATTCTCTGGGAAAATGGCTGAGGGCCAGTCTTCTGTACCTGCTTCCTGCTGACAGAGAGGCAGCAATGATTGTTCTGTGGGCCTTGGTCTCTTGGCTGTCAGGGCAGGGTGGCTCCATGGGTTAGTGAAAGCAATATCCAGCCAGGTCCAAGGGAGATAGGGCAGGATTTCACCTCTGCTGTGTCCCACTGATGGGCAGTCTAGGGGTCACCTGTAAAAGGGTGACTCTTGAATATTGAGACAATAATATTCCTCACTGAGGATCATGTGGAGCATTATGACCTGAAGGTGAGAGCAGACAAATCAGGTTATTAGATATAGAAGAATGTCGAAACAAAATAAGAAGGTAAGGACGGCTCCAAAAAATCCTGAGGCTGCTGACAGGCCTAGGTAGTGGGTGGCTATAGTCATGCCCGCCAAGACCTGGGTACATGGGCTTACTAGCCAATTCCAGTATATGCCCAGAATTAGAATACTGGTCCAGATTTTTCCATGATCCACCCATCTTGTTTCTTCCAAGGCTCAGTCAGAAATCATTGGTTGGTTCACAGGAATAATCAGTGTTAAATTCCAGACAAAAATGCCAAAACAACTGATGAGAGTGAGAGTAGAATCTAATAAGAGGTGTATCATTTCTCTCTCTCTCCAGTCCTCATTTTTATTTTAAAAAATCATGATAAGATGGATTTTTTTGCAAGATAGTCTTTAGTCTTACTATATTTGGTCTGATTATTTGCATAAACCATAGCAAAAGTAATTATTAGCCATACAGGCTCCTTTTTAAGTTTGCTTTGATGTAATTTTGTTGCATAAGGAATCTGAGAGAAGGCTTTTTTAAGCCCTAAGCCCAGCCATGGGTTTGTTTCATCAAATACCTGTATGAGTTGGGAAATTCCTCTCTTCCCAAGGTCCCCGGATAACTTGGGACTCCTGGGCCTGTCAGAAAGTAACATTCTTTACTTACCACAGGTCAGGAATCCTGTACAGGGACTATGTTGACAGGTATGAGGCCTGTTTTCCCAAGGGTTTTTTATTGACTCCATTAGTCAAATTCAATTCCTTAAAGGAAAGCATGCAATTCCAGTCAAAGCCTTAGTAAAACAACCAGTTTCTTCAATTGTGTCTTATTACAAATAAAGGCAATTTTTGTTGCACTTACACAAATAACTGTATAGCTATAAGTCAAGAATACTCGCAAGTAGTTTCTAAATTTTAGAAAAATCAGGTAGAGAGAAATATGCTCCAAATGTTGCTTATAGCAGTGTATTTTACTCCATTTGTAAAGCTGCAAATAGCTTAAAAGAAATATTTCCTTGGCTTCCAAAAAGAAAAGGTTAGCAACATTTTAACCAAAAAGTAATAAAGAGATTATTTTAGTCTTCTATTAATTTAGTCCATGCAGTTAACTTCTGTTCTGCATAATATTCATGAACATTTTAGGTCATGAGACTCCTCAAAGTTTTTCCTCTATTGTAATGTTATAATCTTCCAACGTTATCAGAAACCTGCATTTAATAGCACGTGCTACATTCCTATAGCTGATTACAAAACCACCTTTTAAAGAGGATTACAAGACAACAAATGTCTGTGGATGAGAAAAAGTCTCAGGGCAGCCACAGTAAAAAAACACAACGACAAGGAAATCTGTTACCTCTGTGGCACACAATAATTTAACCTTACAATTATAATCATTACTGATAATATTCTAATATTCATATCAGAATTATAGGAGTTTTGCATAATTTTAGAACACAAACCAATAACATGTTCATACAATGCAGCCCAAAGAAAGCCAAATTTTACCATTGCCTTAGTGCACAACTAAGGTTAAACCCAGTTCTTAATAAAATCTCACAGATGAATCTATTCAATGTTAGTCTGACCACAAGGTAAGATCATCAAAAACCTTTATAACCCATTACAATTTTCTGTTAAAGAGAAGAATAATGTTCTAAGAAAACCATGTTGTGTTTATCCAGAGCTCAATTTATGAATAAACTGAATAATAGCCCTTTAATTTTAGCCAACATGTTTATATATGGAATTTGTTTTACAAGATTAATCTTTCACAAACTTTCTAAAACTAGCTTAAACCTTCAACTTTATCTTATTTAACTTAATCCTTTAACTCTCTAAACTAGGCAGAAAAACAAATTACATTTTCATGTCCTTTTATAGTCTTTTACCAAAGGCACATTCTACTTTTCTTACATGCTTTGCCTGTAAAACTGTTTTTCCAGTAGTCTCAAGTACATGTTATGCTGTTTGCTTTTGGCAAAAATCCTAGTAAGTGATTCTAGCTGTGTACCAGGTGTGGAGCCTAGGACAGAATGCAGACAAGGTCTGACTGTTTCTAGCATAGCTAGGACCATAGCTAATTCTGTATGTCCCCAGGCGTTGCCTCAAATTTAATGACTTTAAAGCAGGAAAGTAGTACAGTTAAGAATCATAGTAACAGTTTATGAAGCATGCAGCAGACTGATTAACCTTTAAAACTGCATAACATTTTAAGATAAATTCTCTTTTGGAAGGAGATCCAAGATGGCCGAATAGGAACAGCTCTGGAGTGCAGTTCCCAGGGAGAACAATGCAGAGGGTGAGTGATCACTGCATTTCCAAACGAGTTTTTGCTGCCCATAGACCAGGACATTCCTGGGCCGAAAAGTGCCATGAGTTTCCAGCACAGCTGTTTCAGCCAACGCCATGGTTTCCACACAAAAACTCACACAAATCTGGGTGGCTGTTTCAACTGGTGCCTGGAAAGCCTGAGAAACAGAGCTGCTTATTCAACTGAAAAAGAGGGGGCTGAAACAGGGAGCCAGGTGATCTGGCTTAGCAGGTCCCACCCCCACAAAGACCAGCAATCTAAAACGCTCGGGATTGAGAGTTTCACAGCAAGTGTAGCTGGACCTGGGACAATCCAGCTCTGCCGGGGGAAGGGTGTCTGCCGTTATCAAGGCAGTCCACCACTATGGAGACAGTCCGCCATTACCAAGGCAGTCTGCCATTACTGAGGATGTCCACCATCACTGAGGCAATCTGCCATTGTTAAAGCAGACCACCATTACCAAGGCAGTTCTAACTGTACCTCTGTAAACAAAACCACAAGGAAGTTTATACAGCTGCTGGGCAGAGGCCATGGCAGCTCAGCAATGCTTCTGCTGGCAGATTGTGACTAGGCTACCTCCTTGCTGGGCAGGGCATCTCTGGCAAAAGGCAGCAGCATGTGAGGAACTTACAAATAAAGCCCCACCTTCCCAGGACAGAGAATCTGGAACATTTAAAGCAGTGTCTAGAGGGAAATTTATAGCACTGAATGCCCACATGAGAAGCAATGAAAGATCTAAAATCGACACCCTATCATTAAAATTGAAAGAGCTAGAGGAGCAAGATTTAAAAAACTCAAAAGCTAGTAGAATACAAGAAATACCTGAAATCTGAGCAGAACTCAAGGAGACACAGACAGGAAATACCCTTCAAAAAAATCAATAAATCCAGAGGCCTGATCTTTGAAAACATCAACAGAATAGACAGACCGCTAACCAGACTAATAAAAAACAAAAGAGAGAAGAATCAAATATATGCCATAAGAAATGATAAAGGGGATATCACCACCAATTCTACAGAAATACAGAATATCATCAGAGATTACTACAAACAACTCTATGCACATAAACCAGTAAACCTGGAAGAAATGGATAAATTCCTGGACACTTGCATTCTCCCAAGCCTAAACCAGGAAGAAATTGAAACTCTGAAAAGACCAGTAATGAGGACTGAAGTTAATAGCCTACCAACCAAAAAAAGCCCAGGTCCAGATGGGTTCACAGCTGAATTCTACCAGACATACAAAGAGGAGCTGGTACCACTCCTTCTGAAACTATTCCAAACAATACAAAAAGAGGGAATCCTTCCCAAATTATATTATGAGACCGACATCCCCCAGATACCAAAACCCAGCAGAGACACAACAGAAAAGGAAAACATCAGGCCAGTATACATGATAAACATAGATGCAAACATCTTCAATAAAATATTGGCAAACTGATTGTGACAGCACAACAAAAAGCTTATCCATCACGATCAAGTAGGCTGCATCCCAGGATTGCAAGGCTGTTTCAACATACGCAAGTCTATAAACATAATCCACCACATAAACCGAACCAAAGACAAAAACCACATGATTATCTCAATAGGTGCAGAGAAGGCCTTCAACAAAATTCAACAGTCCTTTATGCTAAAAACTCTCAATAAAGTAGGTATCGATGGAACACATCTCAAAATAATAAAAGCTATTTATGACAAACCCACAGCCAATATCATACTGAATGGGCAAAAACTGGAAGCATTTCCTTTGAAATCTGGCACTAGAGAAGGATGCCCTCTCTCACCCTTCCTATTCAATATAGTGTTGGAAGTTCTAGACAGAGCAATCTGATGAGAAAAAGAAATAAAGTGATTTCAATTAGGAAAAAAGGAAACCAAATTGTCTCTACTTGAAGATGACATGATTGTATATTTAGCAGACTCCATTGTCTCAGCCGAAAATCTCCTTAAACTGATAAGTAACTTTAGCAAAGTCTCAGGATACAAAATCAATGTGTGGAAATCACAAGTATTCCTATACACCAATAACAGACTAACAGAGAGCCCAATTAAGAGTGAACTCCCATTCACAATTGCTACAAAGAGAATGAAATACCTATGAATACAAGTAATAAAGAATGTAAAGGACCCTTTCAAGGAGAACTATAAACCACTGCTCAAGGAAATAAGAGAGGACACAAACAGATGGAAAAATATTCCATGCTTGTGGTTAGGAAGAATCAATATTGTGTAAATGGCCATACTGCCCAAAGTAATTTATAGATCCAACACTATCCCCATCAAGCTACCTATGACCCTCTTCACAGAACTGGAGAAAACCACCTTAAAATTCATATGGAACCAAAAGACAGCCTTCATAGCTAAGACAATTATAAGCAAAAAGAATAACCTGGAGGCATCATGCTACCTGACTTCAAACTATACTACAAGGCTACAGTAATCAAAACAGCATGGTACTGGTACCAAAAAAGAAATATAGATCAATGGAACAGAACAGAGGCCTTGGACGTGTGTGTGATGCCACACATCTACAACCATCTGATAGACAAACCTGACAAAAACAAGCAATTGGGAAAGGATTCCCTGTTTAATAAATGATGTTGGGAAAACTGGCTGGCCATGTGCAGAAAGCAGAAACTGGACCCCTTCCTCACACCTTACACTAAAATTAACTCCAGATGGATTAAAGACTTAAACATAAGACCTAATACCATAAAAACCCTAGAAGAAAACCTAGGCAAAACCATTCAGGACATTGTCATAGGCAAGGACTTCATGACTAAAACACCAAAAGCATTGGCAACAAAAGCCAAGATAGACAAATGGGATCTAATTAAACTCCAGAACTTCTGCACAGCAAAAGAAACAATCGTTAGAGTGAACCAGCAACCAACAGAATGGGAATAACATTTTTGCAATCTACCCATCTGTCAAAGGGCTAATATCTAGAATCTACAAAGAACTAAAACAGATTTACAAGAAAAAAACAAACTCATTCAAAAGTGGGTGAAAAATATGAAGACACTTTTCAAAAGAAGACATATATGAGGCCAAGAAACATATGAAAAAGTGCTCATCATCACTGGTCATTAGAGAAATGCAAATCAAAACCACATTGAGATACCACCTCATGCTAGTAGAATGGCGATCATTAAAACATCTGGAGACAACAGATTCTGGAGAGGATATGGAGAAATAGGAACACTTTTACACTGTTGGTGGGAGTGTAAATTAGTTCAGCCATTGTGGAAGACAGTGTGGCGATTTCTCAAGTATAGAAATGGAAATTTCATTTGACCCAATAAACCCATTACTGGGTATATATCCAAAGGTTATAAATCATTCTATTATAAAGACACATGCACACGTATGTTCATTGTGGCATTGTTTACAATAGCAAAGACCTGGAACCAACCCAAATGCCCATCAATGATAGACTGGACAAGGAAAATGTGGCACATATACACCATGGAATACTATGCCATAAAAACCGATGAGTTCACGTGCTTTGTAGGGACATGGATGAATCTGGAAACCATCATTATCAGCAAACTGACACAAGAACAGAAAACCAAACACTGCATGTTCTCACTCATAGGTTTGTGTTGAATAATGAGAACACATGGACACAGGGATGGGAGCATCACACACTGGGGTCTGTTTTTGGGGGGGGCTAAGTGGGGGTGGGGAGTTTGGGGAGATATAACATGGGGAGAAATACCAGATAGAGGGAATGGGGGGATGGAGGCAGCAAACCACATTGCCATGTATGTATCTATGCAAAAATCCTGCATGATCTGCATATGTATCCCAGAATCTAAAGTATAATTTAAAAAGTAAATAAGTAAATAAAAATAAATTCTCTTTCATGAATGTTTTTACAACTTAAACCACCTACAAAATGATTGGACTTTCTGACTTGTCCTAAACATCCCTCTTTTTAAACAACCAGTCATTTTGCTTTAGGACAAGAATTTACCATGCAAAATCATTTATCATATCAAATCTCTTTCTTTATAAACGTATTTACTGAAAACACCTCTTTACCTTTATAACCTTTGAATGAGGCAAAAGTTATTTCCTTCTGTTAGGTAGTTATAGTTTATACTACATGCTCTTCAAGTCCTGTGAAGAGGCAGACATGGGGTTACCTATGTACTGTAGAAGTTATCCCCTCTCAAGAGATTTCTTATTTGAACCAATTTAGAACAAGTGAAAATATTACGTCCTTTTATTCATAAATGAACTCATCAGCTTTTCAACTTGTGTATCCTTCTCATCATTCTAATTTTTCCTTTTCTAAAATACTTTACTTATATTATTCATAATGTTTCTTCTATCCCTGGGTAGGAAATGTATGCTCCTTGATTTTCTTACAAGAAACCACAACATTTACCTTCCAGTCTCTGTTGGTCAGAAATTCAGGCACAGATAACTAAGTCTCCAGCTTTGTGAATTGTCACAGGCTACAATCACGGTGTTGGCCTAGGCTGCTGCTATCTCAAGGCTCAAGTGAGGAACGACCTACTTTCAAGCTTACTCAAGTGGTTATTGAAAAGAAACAGAACTTTGTAGATTGTTGGTTCCTCCCTGGCTGTTGCCTAGAGCAGCAGTCCCTGAAGTATTTGGCATAGGGACTGGTTTCATGGAAGGCAGTTTTTCCACAGACCAAGATTGTGAGGGATGGTTTCAGGATGATTCAAGCACATTACATAATTGTGCACTTTATTTCTGTTATTATTACATTGTAATATATAATGAAATAATTATACAATTTATCATAATGTAGAATCTGTGGGAGTCCTGAGCTTGTTTTCCTACAACAAGATGGTCCCATCTGGGAGTGATGGGAGGCAGTGACAGATCATCAGGCATCAGATTCTCATAAGGGGCAAGCAACCTAGATCCCTCACATGCGCAATTCACAATAAGGTTCACACTCCTATGAGAATCTAACACCACTGCTGATCTGACAGGATATGGAGCTCAGGTGGTAATGCCAGTGATAAGGAGCAGCTGTAAATACAGATGAAGCTTCACTGGTTCATCTGCCACTTACCTCCTGCTGTGCAGCCTGGTTTCTAACAGGACATGCAGGATACTTCATGACCATGTAAATATCATGTTAATTGTGAATATTTTACCCACTAATTTTGCTATTCATTGAAGAATTTTCTAGCTCGATTTTTCTTTCAAGTTTTATTAGTTATCATTTGATTGTAAGAAATAGTAATTTTCCTGTCCACATTTATTTATTTCTATGGACTCAAAAATATTTATTCAATGGGTTATAATTTATTTCTATCATCATTTGTTTTGATGTTCAAATTATCCCTCCCAGATTTGGCCCATGGGAGATCTTTCAGACTTAATTCTGTGTCCTTTTGACATGAATCTTTGAACACTTCTTTATTTTTGGTGCAATCAGATGTTCCAGACTTATTTTTTTATCCCCCTTGGCCCAGCTCTGGAATCAGCCATTTCTCCAAAAATACCAGTTCCTTTTTGATGGCGAATGACATTCAGAAAATAAGATATGGGCACTACATGTGCTCGTTTCTATTGCTGGGTCATTGCCTTTGCACTTTAGCTGACATGTGATATACAATCTATCTATGCACACACATACATATATAGCTACAGAGATAGAAATACTTGAGTATACATGTGTGAGCATACATAAATAAACCATATATATCTTTTTTATCTTTAAACTAATTTGTTCATGCTGACATCTCTAATTCCAACTCAACACCACAAGGTGTTCTATATTTGTAACTCCCTAAGGTGAGAACCCCGATCCTCATTACCCTCAATGTATTTACTCATTTGCTCATCTAGAAAACTTAGATGTAGTTACAGAATTGTGAACTCATAACATTGTGAGAAGTAAACCTACTGACTAGAGTTCATATTTGTTTACAGTATGTTTAGATAAATTTTATATATACACAAGCCACTTTTGCTTTTGTATTCTAATTTTTTCCCAAACTAAAACTGTTGCTTTTTAAAGAATATCAACAAATTACATTCCTCTTTTCTGCCCCAATTCTACGTAAATTGAGAAATAAAACGAACAGTAAGGCAGATGGAAGATCAACATAGAGGTGGCTTACTTATGGAGTCAAACGAGCTTGCCAGATGAACTGCAGAAGTGTGCACAGTTCCTTGCCCAGCCAGTGCCAGTCCTGCCGGGAGAGATCCTGTCCTGGGAGAAATGGAGCAGAATGCCTGCTCCCCGATGGCATTTTATTTCCAAGGGGAAGAGGAGCTGAATTGGGCGATGCCTGCAAAGTCAGTCTCCCCAAGTCGATCCATTGGTAAATCTTGTAATCCTACCTTTCATCTTGCCTTGGGGTGAGCAAAGGGGCAGGGAGCCTCTAGAAATTACATTATGTCAGCTTCCTTCACAAAAAGAAAACTACAAATACTAGGGAAAAGGTGCCCCGACCACACTATTTTAAAACTGTGTTAATTTAGAATTGTATATATTTCATTATTTTCTCAAATTACAGTGGTAATTCACACTACTTACAACAAGCAAAACAATATAATACAACACTCTGTAATGCAACAGTCATCACTGCCTTTCCCATGTGTCATTGCAACCCTTCCTAAGATGATCAAACTTATCAGCCTTTTGGTGTGTGTATCCTTCTAATCATTCTAATTTTTCTGTTTCTAAAATATTTTCTTCATTTTGTTAATAATGTTTCTGCTATCCCATCCCTGGGTAGTAAATGTATTTTCCTTGATTTTCTTACAAGAAACAACAGTTATCTCCCAGTGTCTGCTGGTCAGAAACTCAGGCACAGTTTAACTGGGTCTCCAGCTTCACGACTGTCACAGGCTGCAATCATGGCATTGGCCTGGGCTGCTGCCATCTCAGGGTTCCAGTAAGGGAGGACCCACTTGCAAGCTCACGCGAGTTGTTTTCGGAAATAAACAGATCTCTGCAGGCTGTTGGTTTCTCCCTGGCTATTGCCTAAAGCAGCAGTCCCTGATCTTTTCGGCACCAGGAACCGATTTCATGGAAGACAATTTTTCTGTGGAAAAATTGTGCACTTTATATCTATTAATTATTATATTGTAACACATAATGAAATAATTGTGCACTTTATATCTATTATTATATTGTAACACATAATGAAATAATTGTGCACTTTATATCTATTATTATTATATTGTAACACATAATGAAATAATTGTGCACTTTATATCTATTATTATTATATTGTAACACATAATGAAATAATCATACAACTCACCATAATGTGGAATCAGTGGGGGCCCTGTGCTTGTTTTCCTGCAATGAGATAGTCCCATCTGGAGGTGTGAGAGATAATGACAGATCGTCAGACATTAGATTCTCATAAGGAGTGAACAACCTAGATCCCTCACATGTGCAGTTCACAATAAGGGTCACACTGCTATGAGAATCTAATACCACTGCCGATTTGGCAGGAGGCAGAGCTCTGGTGGTGATGCCAGTGACGGGGAGCACCTCTAAGTAAATACAGGTGAAACTTCACTTCCTCGCCCGCTTCTCACCTCCTGCTATGTGGTTTGGTTCCTAGTAGGACACGAACAAATACTGGTCCATGGCCTGGGAGCTGGGGACTCCTGGCTTACAGGACTTCAATAGAGCTAGCAAGAAGAGCCAAAGGGAGTAAGAGTGCGACTAGCAACGCAGAAGTCACTTTCTTTTGTAACCTTAGAAGTGGCAGGCCATCATTTTTGCCATATATTAAATAAAATACAAAGTAAATGTCTAGTACCAGCCAGACTCAAGAGGAGGGAAGTGCCCAAGGGTGTGAATTCCAGGAGTTAGAGATTATTGGAGAGACTATGTTAGAAGTCAATCTACCACCCAGCCCTAAAACACTGTTGCTTCACTGTTTAAAGCAGGCATCTTTGGCTTCCAATTTTAGTGTCTTACCATTTAGAGTAATATTGTTTTTCTTTCATAAATCATGTTTGCCTGTTCTAATATAACTTAGAATTTTTACATTAAGAATACCTGTTGCATATCATTAAATACATTTTCAGCCTCTATTCATCTAATTTTATACTTTCTCCTTTAATTTAAATAAATTGAATTAGGTTGACAGATTTCTCAATAATAAAAATAAAACAAGACTTACAGTCTTAGAATATGACTCCAGTTGGTCATACTATATTAATCTTTTGCTATGCTGTTGATTTTCTTTACTAGCATTTTATTTATAATTTTTTACCTACATTTATTCAAATAATTGTTTATAGCTTTCTTTTCTATATTATCATTGTAAAATTTGACATTCAACTTAAGCTGGATTTATGAAAGAAATACTTAGTTTTCCATCTTTTTCTAAAGTTGAATATGGTTTTAACGAATGATAGAATTATCTGTTATTCTAATGGTTATATAGAATTCAGCCTTGAGCCAGTCTGGTTCTGGCATCATTGTAACTGAAGTAGTTCTTTAATCATCTTTTCATTGTCTTTTAAGTAATTATTTAATCAATGTTTTATGTGTTAATTTAATTTAGGCATTTTATATTTTGTCAAGAAGTTTTCTATTCTATATTTTTCAAATTTGCTATTCTGGAGTTGCATGTTATTTTCTAATTCTTATCCTTCCAAATTATCACACTTCTACTTGATTTTCTATTACCCCTTTTATAATTATATTGATGCCTAAGTTCTTTTGGGAATAAAGTAGGGGATAAGTACACACACACACACACACACACACACACACACACACGCAGATGCATAAATACATTAATGGATCAACCACAACACCCTGGTCCATGGAATCCAATAAGTAGCATAGTGCTTAGCACATGGCAGTTCACTGAGAGCTACTGAATACACAAATCACCTCATACCTGCTATATTAGTCACCTAAGGCTGCCATAGCAAAATACAACAAACTGAGTGTCTGAAACAACAGGAATTTATTTCTCACGGTTCTGGAGGGTGGGAAGTCCAAGATCAAGGTGCTGGCTGATTTGGTTCCCTAGGCAGGGGTCTTTTTTACAGCCTTCCCACTGTGTCCTCACATGGTAGAGACAGAGAGAGCGAGAATAAGTAAGCTCTGTATAATTTCTTCTTATAAGGGCACTAATTCATCATGATCAGGCCCCACTCTTCTGACCTTGTCTTAACCTCATCTCCTCCCAGAGGCCCCATGTCCAAATACCACCACATTGGGGATTAGGGCTTCAATATATGAAGCTAGGGGTAACACAATTCAGTCCATAGCACCTACATTACTACGTAACCCTCATGTTGTGGGTTTGTATCTTCTAAAAGGATTTGTTTAAGCCCTAATTCGTGGTACCTGCGAATGGGACCTTATTTGGAAATAGGACCTTTGCACATGTAATCAAGTTAGAATGAGGTCAAAGCTGATTAGGTTGGGTCCTAATCCAATGACTGGTATCCTTAAAAGAAGAGGGAAATTTAGATGCAAATATAAATAGGGAGAGAGCACAATGTGACCACAAAGGCAGAGACTAGAGAAACCCATCTACAAGCGAAGGAACACTAAGGAGCGCTGGCAATTGCCAGAGTTATTAGAGAAGCACGGAACAGACTCTCCCTCAGTGCCTCCAGGAGGAAGCAACCAAGTCACTACATTGACTTTGGACTTTCAGCCTCTAGAATTATGAGACAATAAAGTTGTGTTGGTTCAGGGCCCCTTACTTTGTGGTATTTTGTTATGGCACATCTAGGAAACTAATATACCTCACATCTATCGTCCTTAATTCTAGTTGTTTTACCTTTGAACCATTCAGCTTCATTCAGAAAGAAAACCTTTCCTACATTCACATGATGTCCCTTCTTTGTTCAAAATAACAAACAATACACCGTTTCCTCCAATTACCACTGAATTCTTGTTTGCCTTATTTTCAAGATCTCAGGCAATTATGTATTTTTTCAGGCTTTCCTCTTTCTAACCAGAAACAATCCACACTCTCTTCTGCTTTACCTGTTTGCTCCCTTCATGGAGTCTCTCTACCATCCTTCTGTTAAAACCACATGCTTTCTTTAAGGTCAACTTTAAAATTAAAATCAAGCTTTTCATTCATCATGCTAACCCTTCTTTTTTTTTTTTTTTTTTTTTTTTTTTGAGACGGAGTTTCGCTCTTGTTACCCAGGCTGGAGTGCAATGGCGCGATCTCGGCTCACCGTAACCTCCGCCTCCTGGATTCAGGCAATTCTCCTGCCTCAGCTCCTGAGTAGCTGGGATTACAGGCACACGCCACCATGCCCTTCTTATCTCTTTCCTTTGAATTCACAGAAAAGCTGTCATCTATGCCACAAAATTTGGCTTGTTGTTAAATACTGTAATGACAATGGTTTTATCTGTGTTTACTTTGGCGCCTACTCTTTAGGGTGAACAGCATTCTACACTTATAAGCATCCCTCATGTCTAGCACAGTAATAAGATATGCAAGAAAGAGTTTGTAGTTAATGTGTGCCCACCACATGCATATAAATAAACATTGTGCCCACCACCACATACACAATAACTATTGCGTTTAATCATACATGCGTCAGTCCTGGCCAAAGACAACTCTGCTATATCCTACTCCACTAGTAATGCTTTTGTCCCAAATTTTTTGCTACTTTAGGAAAACTCAGAGGAAAAGAAGTTTCATTTAGTCAAAATACAAAATCAGATCTCAGGTATGGGGATGATCCAGCACGTCATTTTGAAAATGTTCTGGTTTCAAGTAACATAGTGCTTCTTTCACAAACACAATAACCCGTTCTAGTCAGAGAGCATGATATGGAAACAGAATTTCTCTTCCGTCGTTCATGGTAGTCAAGAGCTAACTTGTAGGAGATGTGAACCATCTACTCCTATGTCCGGCTCTAGTCTCCGCCTTTGACAATAGTTATTCAATATGTGGAAAAGTGATTATCTAGATTTCCGTTCGCCTCTCCCCATTGACCGTCTAATCACTGGAAGTTTTGAATGAACGCCACACACCTGCGCTCACATTAACCACTACTGCAACCTGCTTCCTGATGGATATATAGTGTTCTCTCCTTTGCCCACTCAGCTCTGACCACAGGGTCAACCTGCTGCTCCTCAAACATGCCCACGAGAACATGCAGTTCTCTGAGTGGAATGTTCGTTCTCCACATATCCTCAGTCTCACTCTTTACTTCATCCAAGTCTCCCCTTCCTTCGATGTCACCCCCTCTGTGTTAAAATATATTAATAGAAATATTGAGGTACTGTAAGGGCAACACACCAAGAGGCAACTTCCACTGAAAAGACAGTTTGTTATTCACAGTTGCCAAGAACAGGGGCATGATATACCATGGTGGACCTGGCAGGGAAACGCCAGAGCCAAGCAGGAGGCAGAGGGTTGTGGGGACAGCTGTGGGCAAGAGCCTCTATTACAGTGTCTAGGGGAAGGTAAGCAGGCTTAGGATGGGCTAGTTTAAATAATTTCTGTGGTGTTGTCTATAGTGACCTGGTGTCTGGCCTTGGGGTGATGAGGACAGATGGGTAGTGGACTAGAATATGATAACCTGATAAAGGAGGGGGTTGTGGACCTGGCTCTGGGTTCTTTGGTTTGGATTTGAAAAGGACACCCATGAGTTTTTACCATGTCTAAGACTTGGCTATCCCTGAGCAAGGCAGTCCCTCCAGGGTCAGCCAGGCCCCGAGATCAAAGCATCGGAACAGAAAATAAAAGACACATTTAAGGCAACCCTCAAAGAGGCATTCCCTTACACCCTAAGGGAGCATCCCACTCCCCACCACCAGTCTCTATCCTCTGCTCCTCTATTTGACTTGACAGCACTTCATGGAATGTATCTGATAAATACTTTTCACATGTCTTTCTTCAGTAGAATAACTCCATCAGAACTTATATTCCAATGCAAGTCAAAACCACAATGAGATGCTATCTCACACCAGTCAGAATGGCTATTATTAAAAAGTTAAAAAAACAACAGATGCTGGTGAGTTTATTGTGAAAAGGGAAGGCTTGCACATTGTTGGTGGGAATGTAAATTAGTTCGGCCACTGTGGAAAGCAATTTAGAGATTTGTCAAAAACCTAAAAACAGAAGTACTATTCAACTGAGCAATCCCATTACTGGACATACACCAAAGAAAATAAATCATTCTACACAAAAAGACATATGCACGCAAATATTCATCACAGCACTATTCACAATAGCAAAGCTATGGAATCAATCTAGGTGCCTATCCATGACAGATTGAATAAAGAAAATGTAAGTACGTGTATACACCATGGAATACTACACAGTCATAATAAAGAATGAAGTCACGTCCTTTGCAGCAACATGGATGCAGCTGGAGGTGGAGATACAAAGTGAATTAATGCAGAACAGAAAACCAAATACCACATGTTCTCACTTGTAAGTAGGAGCTAAACATTGGGTACCCGTGGGCATAAAGAAGGGCACAAGAGATGCTGGGTACTACTACAGTGGAGAGAGAGAGGGGACAAGGGCTGAAAAACTCTACCTATTGGGTACTATGCGCACTACTTGGGTGGGAAGATCATTCATACTCCAAACCTCGGCATCACACAATATACCCATGTAACGAACCTGTACATGTACCCACTGAATCTAAAATAAAAGCTGAAATTATAAAAAAAAACCTTTCATTTCATAAAGTTATTACTGTCTTCTCCATAAGAAGAGGACTTAGCTCTGTTCCCAGCCCACAGTACGTACTCAGCAATACCTGCTAAATAAATAAATAATATATAAATGGGTACTTATAGCACTGGCTGTAATTTTCCATAATAGTATCATATGTGAATTCTGTTTCACAAAAAGTTACATGAAAGTAAAGATGATATACTTCAGAAAAATGTGTTTGATGATGACAGAGATTGTTATAAAAATATGTGTAAAGGGTTCAAATACATTTTTTCATAAAGTATAACAAAAAAGCAATATTTCTGGCCAGGCGCAGTGGTTCACGCCTGTAATCCCAGCACTTTGGGAGGCCGAGGCGGGTGGATCATGAGGTCAAGAGATCGAGACCATCCTGGTCAACATGGTGAAACCCCGTCTCTACTAAAAATACAAAAAATTAGCTGGGCATGGTGGCGCGTGCCTGTAATCCCAGCTACTCAGGAGGCTGAGGCAGGAGAGTTGCCTGAACCCAGGAGGCGGAGGTTGTGGTGAGCTGAGATCGCGCCATTGCTCTCCAGCAGAATGGGTAACAAAAGAGAAACTCCGTCTCAAAAAAAAAAAAGCAATATTTCTAAATTAAACAACACTATGGTATATATTTTGAAACAGTCTCTATACTTATGATATAGACATGAACTGCATAACAACATTTTGGTCAATTATGTACTATGATAGATATTTTGAAACAATCTCTGTACTTATAATACAGACATGAACTGCATAACAACATTTTGGTCATTGATATACTATATTCACTCCGGTAGTCTCATAAGATTATAAAACTACATTTTTCCTATATCCTTTCCATGTTTATTTCTTTGTTTAGATATATTTTGATACATAGATACCATTGTATTACAATTGCCTGCAGTATTCAGTACAGTAACATGCCATATAGTTTGTAGTCCAGAAGCAATAGGATGTATCATATGGCCTAGGTGTGTAGCAGGCTATACCATTTAGGTTTGTGTAAGTACACTCTGTAATGTTTGCACAACAACAAAATCACCTAATGACACATTTCTCCAAATATGTCCCCATCGTTAAGTAGTGCACGACTGTACATATTAAACATTATTTAATGTATTATTAACATGTGTACCACAAATGAACACGTCAAACATTGTAAAAATGTGCATATTCAACTTGGTCAAGATATCCTTGGGGCCAGGCATGGTGGCTCACATCCGTATTCCCAGCACTTTGGGTGGCTGAGGCAGGCAAATCACAAAGTCAAAGATCGAGACCATCCTGACCAACATAGTAAAATCCCGTCTCTACTGAAAATACAAAACTTAGCTGGGCATGTTAGCACATGCCTATAGTCCCAGCAACTCAGGACGCTGAAGCAGAAGAATCTCTTGAACCAAGGACTGTTCCAGTGAGCCTATTCATGCCACTGCACTCCAGCCAGGTGACAGAGCGAGATTCCATCTCAAAAACAAATGAAACGATCCTTGGGAAAACTATCTTATCAGGATTAGTTTGTATTCAGACATATAAAGTATTCTTTGAGTCTACTTAACTCAGGATTACATCAATGTCAAGGCATTGTTTTAAAGACATTTTGCTGGAGAGTCGTTAAAATGTCAAAAGGAGAAAAAAATTATTTCCAGAGTAAATTAATGTCAGTCACGCAAACATAACATGTATATAATCAATGCCGTATCTCCTTTTCTGTTTTTATCCCGGACGTAAAGAGATCAGTTCTTTGCAGAGCATCAGAAGCAGTAATCACTTGCAGAATAAACTGAAGCTGCTAAGGAAAGAATTCCCTTCCCTTCGGTACAGCTCTGCAAGTCATTACGAATGACATCTTGGGTTTTTTAAATCAAGAAAAATTGTTTTAGAGAAGGGAGCTCTGTTTTGCCGATGCTAGAGTGCAGTGGCAATCAGCACACTGCTGCCTCCAACTCCTGGTCTCAAGCACTCCTCCTGCCTCAGTCTCACCTTCAGCCTCAGCCTCACGGGTAGCTGGGACTGCAGGTGGGTACCACCCAGCATGGCTTAAAGACTTCCTAAAAGTCTGTAGGGAAAAAGAAAACCTTAAAATTTGGAGGCTTGATGAAGCCTGAAAGAATGATAGTCCCTTAGTGAAACTGAGAAGAAAAGGAAGGTTTGGGAGATGGTGTGTCTGATAACTGGGTCGGATATTTAGAGTTTGAAGTGGTGTGGGTCAACCAAAGGGCCCTGAAAAAGGAGTGTGTTGAATGAGACTGAAGATTCTCAAACTTAAACGCACATTAGAACAATCTGCAGACCTTTTTTTTTTTTTGAGACAGAGTCTCGCTCTGTTGCCAGGCACCAGGCTGGAGTGCAGTGGCTCAATCTCAGCAAACTGCAGCCTCCGCCTCCTGGGTTCAAGCGATTCTCCTGCCTCAGCCTCCCAAGTAGCTGGGACTACAGGCACGCACCGCCATGCCCAGCTAATTTTTGTATTTTTAGTAGAGATGAGGTTTCACCATTTTGGCCAGGATGGTCTCGAGCTCTTGACCTCGTGATCCACCCACCTCGGCCTCCCAAAGTGCTGGGATTGCAGACGTGCATGCTGGCCAAATCTGCAGAACTTTTATTGGAAGCAGCCTGTCTCCCTTCCCCAGATGGGGAATTCAGTGGGTCTTGGGTGAGGCAAAGGCATTTTTTTTTGATTTGCTCATCTGACATCCAGGAAGCAAAGGCATTTTTAAGTGTCCTGGCTTAGGATTGCAAATCTCTTGGATAGATATAGAAGTTAGGTTCAGTCTGTTGAGGTAGAGTAATTATTCCCGGCTTAAGTCAATGCGGTCGGTTAAAAAGAAAAATGAGAATGGGTCAGAGACCCGGGTTTACATTCCATTCTGCCACTTCCTGGGTGTTGGGATCTTTGAAAAGGAATTTAACCTTTCTGCGACTTCCTTCCCTTTTTGGTATTACATAGATAATAATATCTCTTATAAGACTATGTGAAAAGATGGAAGGCTGCTGGCTTCTATTTGAATGTCCTCAAATATTTTTATTCTTTCTTTTTCCTGTTCCTATAGTGAAGTCTTGAAAAGGTGGTTATTTTTAAGTCCTTTGGACAGCTACTGATTTGTACCAGGTACTTCTTTTCTGTGAAATAAAAAAATTAGTGTCTAATTATGATCTCCTGTGCTGACCATGTTGCACATTCTATTTACTGGATGCCAAGAGGGCAATGATAGCCACGGTACTGATTAATAGAGTCTTGTGGCAGATTGGATTCATTTAAACTTCAAAGACCGTAATTGTTTACATGCAACTGTGGAAAGTCTGCATTAACAATCCAGATGGACCGTGGAGCTTACTTTCAATGTGCATGTATAATGTATACTTGTATTAACATGTGGACACATAGGTATCTCTATGGCATTCATAAATATCTATGAAGATTCATGTATATTTCATTTCCTTTTATATATCATAGAACTCAAAATTCTCCATTTTCCAAATTATGCAGACTCTTTTGACAGAAAAATAATAATGTCTTAACCAAGAAGTAGACTGTGAGCTGGAAGGAAGGAAGGAAGGAAGGAAGGAGAGAAGGGAAGGAAGGAAGGAGAGAAGGGAAGGAAGGAGAAGAGAGGGAGTGAGGGAGAAATAAAAAAGAGGGAGAAAAAGAAAGAAAACGAGAGAGAGGAAAGAAGGAAGGGAAGGAAAGAAAAAAGCCCAGTGAATTGGACCAGAAAGAAATATCTAGGGAGGCCTTTAAGGTAATTTGTGCTAATGATGTAGTTTGCAAAGCTAGCTGAATTAAACATTTAATCTGCCCACTCCCACATTGTTCCCTTGGCAAACACTCATTTTCTCTCAGTCATTAGAATTTATTAACTACATTACTAGGAAAGAGAGCCAAATGCATGTGGCCACCAAAAATGCCTTCTCACTCTTATTCAACTTTAAATAATAATGTACAAAATTATATGATATAATCGAATAATAATCACGATTATTGTGGTTTTCAAACTTGACCTCCAGTTCCTCATTTTTATTTTCACTGTCTTGAGTTCCAAAAAAGCAAAGCTAAAGACGAAGTTCATAAGAAATTGATTTATTAAAGGAATGCTTGTGGGGAGATACTTTTTCATGGGTCTCTCCTATTTCTGTGTATGTTATAAATAGAGACACTGGCTGCATTTATTCTGAATTATTTTTTCAAGGTATTTATATAGCAGAGCCATGGAATCTAGAGACACTGTCTCCATCTATAACAAAAGGTAGATGTGTTTATTGTTTAGTATAATAAAGGTAACATTTCCTTCCAAGACAAAGGTTAGGCAAGTTTGCTGACTTCTCAGTATAAAAGATTGAGGTTCCTTAAACTCAAGTTTTCTCTTTTGTAATGCAACCTCTTGAGTATCCAAGTGTCCTCCAGCTGTCTTTGCATCACCCTGTGGATAATGCCATTTGCCATAAACTGTTCTTTGTCTGTGACACAAGAGTCTCCTTCCTTCTTCCAGCATCCACGAAACTGTGGCAGGTTAACTTGTTAGCTTACAAGTAAAAACCAATCTCAGATCTTTAAAGTCCCGACTGTGTTAGCAATAAAGATGGGGTGCTGCTGAAGACCTGACTTCGGAAAGGGGAAGAATGAGGATTTCTTGAACCAATTAAGAGAACGTGAAATAAGTTCAGGGGAATCTGTGGTGAATATCTTGTCCAGGTTCTACAGTCAGCCAGGCAAAGAGTAGTCTTTAATTTAATGCCTGTTAATGAAAATGAGAGGAAGGTGGTTGCAGGTCCAAATCCTGAGAAGTAGGTTCAAAGACAGCTGCCAGATGGTGCCTTGGTTGTTGCTAATTCTCTTCTGCATGGTGAGCCTTCCTTAGCAATTCAGCAGTTAGCCTCAAGTCCACCCCATTGTCACAACTAGTATAAAAATGGGCAGCAGAGATTTCTAACACTCTACAGACAACAGTTATAGAGATGCACACCTACAGGAAAGTGTGAAAGGAGAGAAATTCACAACCACTAAGGGAAGAAATCAGTTGAATTGTTAGAACTGGGAAATTTTTCCAGAAGCCAGGAAGTTGTAGAAATGAGAGAATTGCCAAGTGACAGTTCTCTATGGGTCTGTCATGTTTCTTCCTGTCTTGAGAGCAGAGTCATTGGTTACCTATGTTCTGGACTATTTAAAAAAAAAATGATTTATGAAAAAGTATCTCCCCACAAGCATTCCTTTAATAAATCAATTTCTTATGAACTTTGTCTTTAGCTTTGTTTTTTTTTTTTTTTGAAACTCAAGACAGTGAAAATAAAAATGAAGAGTTGGAGGTCAAGTTTAAAAAGTGTTTGTATAGTGAACAGCTTTGGAAGACAGAGTAAATCCCTGCACACCAAAAGGGCTGGTTTGCTTACCTCCTGTTATAAAAGATTCAGAATCCTGAAGCTCAGGGTGTTTGTAATGCAACTGCACACGCAGCTGTCATCTGGCCCTCTTTGAAAATAAGGGCTTGGGGAACCTATGCCAAAATGATGATATTCTGGCTACTGCTATTGCTGTGTGTACAAAATTGTTCTTTGTTTCTGAGACAGGAGTCTCCTTTTTCCACCATTGATAAAACTGTTGCAGGCTAACTTAGCTTGCAACTAGGGCAAACCTCCACCCGTTCACAGCCCTTGACAGTGCTCTCAGGAGAAAACGACAGGAGAGGGAGAAAAGCAGAATGGGGAAGGGGAAAGACAGTGACTTCAGGTGAGATCTATGCTTATCTCAGTCTAATGGTGGACAAGTGGAGTTTCAAGTGCACTTCAGAGTCCATCCCATTAATGGTTTTTACATCCCCCGACCCCAGTCATTGGCTCTTGGCCACCCAGGAGTAATAGTGGGGAGAGCACACCGTCCAAGCACCGCCCAGCAAGAAGGCTGCAACACACAAGGGCAGTCTTCCAGAAACAGCTGACTTACAGATTAGCAGCAGCACCCACAACCAGCCTGCGAATAGAATCCCTAGGGCGCCAATCGGTACACTGACATTAATTAAATGCTCCCAATGTGGACAGCAGTGTTCTAAGGTGAGGGTAGTGCAAGCCAAGGTTGCATGATGAAAGGAAGCAATTCTGGATTAGTATCTTCATACTAATCTAGAACCATTAGTATGGTTCTAGAGAAGGTCAAATCAAGGAAGGAGCAATGACCTAGCGGCTCTGGAAGCTGGCTAGCAGCCTGCCCAAAGACAGTCATACTGGCCGAAAAGGAAAACTAGAGCAATGGAGATTTGTTTCCCTGCCTATGTGTTATCCTTCTGTTCCCCACCTTTAGAATACGGACCTTACAAGCCATCAGAGAGAAAAGGCGGTCTCTCCTGATGCTGGGAGAAGGCCAAGACATATCTTTTAAAAAGAAGACTTTAACATTTCATCAAATATGAGTAGATTGCAGGGATAAACGGTAGGGCCACTTCTGTAGCACTGATTTGTTGTATTAGAAAGAAGTTTTAAAATTAAAAAGAAGGCATAAAATAAAACATTTTTTAATAGGCATTCAGAGAGACAGTTTTTTAAAGCTTCAGAGCTATTCTGAGATAGCAGCCCACTAAAGTGATAAGTCATCCTCCCGGAACTAAATCGCCTCATTGGATTATGACAGCCCCACATACCCAATATTAAGTACTTTTGTCCAAGTAACTTCTGTAGAGCAAGAAACTCCCCTTAAATCACGCTGGTACCTCGTAACTCTATTTCAGCAGTTACATGAGATAAAAAAATTAAAATGTCAATTGCAAATGTCTCTGCCAGGGGTGCCTTCACAGTTGATCAGCTTGCTAGAGCTATAAAAGGCAATCTGTGCTTTGGACCTATTTGAGGGCAGCCATATGATCATTTGCCCACATTGGTCCAACAAATACAATCTAGAAAAGACTAGTTTCTGTGGTAGAAATGAACAAAGAGTGTGAGCAGTTAGAGCAACATCCAGAAAATTCTTCTTTTGTCGTGTAAATTGTAACTTTGATTGGATAGACATAATTGAGAAAAGTTCAGAGGTATTTCCTCATTGACTTGCTTGGACTTAATAGGACCAACTCAACTGCTACAATTTCAGGGGACATTCTGAGCAATGATAAACCTGATGGTCATTTACTGAGTTAACTTTCTACAATCTGGCTTGGGCAAGTTTTCTATCAGTCTGTACTACTCTTTTTTTTTTTTTCATTTTTACGGGGACCATGAGGAAAGATGGTGATAGCTTAAATAAAGTGTCTGGTAAATTTTTGAGTGAATAAAGCTACATTTTCAGAAATATCAAAATATGGTGATAAGTGTACAACAAATAGAGAAACCTGAATTGGACTGGATAATGCAAAATAGCCTGGAAGATGCCACATTCTTTGAAAGGATCAAAAATATTTGCCTCTCTTCTATTCGGCTCAAGGGTATGTTTTATTTGGGCATTTCATTGATTTTGCAATATTTTAAGTAGTTATTAATGACGTTTCCCATAAAAGCTTAGCAGTCTTGTCCTGTAACAGGCCCTCTTAACTCATTTGTGTTAGTTCTTGGACTCTGAAATCTACCTGGGTTTGTAACCCTTGATTTGTTTTTTTCGATATCAGAATCAAATGAACAGACAGATCCTAATAAATGATTTCATCTGAGTAATGTCTGAATATGCTGAATGCTCTATGACCAAGATATCGTGACAGTTGACTTCAGGAATAAAAACATGATTTCATAATAAAAATAATTATTATGGAAAAGTGACTCTCAATAACAGATACATTCTTTGGAAAGTATTGCAGCACTTTATTACTTTGAAATATTACATATAGACAGAAAGATAGATATAGCACATATTTTAGATTTACAAATATATGTAAGATAAAAGTTCATGAAAAACCAGAGGTCATGAGAAAGAACTTTGACACTATCCCCATAAAACTAAGTCCCTGCAGCTCTGCAAATTATGTTCACTACCAGTCCCACTCCGTAAATGTAACCACTCTTCTGATTTTGTGACAATGACATCTCTTTCTTTGTAGTTTTACTATATGCAAATGGCATTCATAAATTAAGAGTTTGGTTTGCATATTTCCAAACTCGTGTGAGATCATACTGCATGTGTGATTTTGTGTCTTGTCTTTTTAACTTAGCCTCATCTTTGTAGAATTCATCCATGTTGATGTTTGTAGCTATAGTTTACTTGTGTACATGTTATGTAAATTTTATAGATGTATCATAATTTGTATATGTTGATATGTATGATGTTCAGTTAGGATATAATGCTACAGGTATTTTAGAGTATATTCACATACTATTCTTCAGGTATGTACTTAGAGTAGATTTCCTAGATCATAGCATGGTTTTTCAATCTTATTAGTAAATGTCTATCTATTTCCCAATATGCTCATACCAAGTAACATTCCCACCAGCAGTGAATGAGAATTATTGTTCTACATTCTCACCAATAATGGGTTCGTCTTTTTTTAGATTTTTGAAAATCAGTTGAGTGTTCATTGTATATCTTTAAGCTTTGCAATAGAAAAATGCTTATAAGCATATATTAATATATACAGAAACATATAAAAATCATAGCTGTACAGTTTATGAATTAGGAAAAACAGACCTAACTGTGTAGCTACCACACAGGGCAAGCAATTGAACATTACCAGCACTCCAGAAGACCCCTCTTGTCCCTTTCCCAAACACCACCCCTCCTTTTCCTTCTTTCCAAAGGTAATTACTATTTGGACTTCTGACACTATCTATTTGCCTAATTTTTAATTTCATATAAATGAAGTCGTGTGTGTGTGTGTGTGTGTGTGTGTGTGTGTGTGTGTGTATATATATCGTCTCTGGTTTTAGTCATCCAACAACATGTTTATGAGAGTCTTCCATGTTGTTGCATATGGCATTCATTTGCTCTATTCTACTCCATAGTGTTCTACTATTTGAATAAACCATTATGTATCTATTTGTCTTTGGTAGGTATTTGGCTTCTTTTTCAATTTTTGGCTTTTATAAAACATGCTACTATAAACATTTCTGTACATGTCTTTGGGTACATATCTGCATGCTTTTCTATTGAGCATATACAGACATGGGGTAGAAATGCTGGGCCATAGAACATGCATGTGTTTACACTCAGTGGCTAATTCCATAGAAGGTACCAATTTACATTCTCATCAGCAGAGCAAAGGGTGCCTGTGGCTCCACATTCATATTTTACACTCAGTCTTGTTACTATGTAGCCCTTTTGGTGGATTTATTGTGATATCTCATTATGCCATTAATTTTCAGTTCCCTTCACATTTATTAGTCATTCAAATATATTTTTGTGAAATATCTGTATAATTTTTATGCCCATTTTGCTATTGGGTTGTCTGTCTCTTACAGATCTGTAAAAGGTTTTATGTATTCTGAATATGAGCCCCTTTCATACATGGCTGGATTCATTTTGTTAATATTTTATGTAGAATTTTTGCATCTTTGTTAATAAACGAAGCTAACCTGTAAGGCTCCAATTTTTATTGCTCATTCCAAGTTTTAAAATATCAAAATCATGCTGGCCTTATAAAACAAGTTGGAAACATTCTCTCTTTTTCTTATCTCTGCAGAACGTTGTATACAATTGGTGATATTTCTTCTTTAAATGTTTGAAATAATTCACACATGAAGCCAAATGTGATTACAGTTTTCTTTGTGGGAAATTCTACACTATGGATTCAGCTTCTTTACTAGGTACAGATTTATACAGATTTCAGATCTTCTATTAATTCTGTGTTTACTTTGATAAGCTATGTTTTCCAGGATTTTTACATTTTATCTTAATTTTTAAACTTTTGAGATATCTTTGTTCATAACATTTTTGAATTTAAGAAGGATATTTTTTCATTACTGATACTAGTTATTTGTACTTTTTTTCCTTTTTCTTGAAAAATTCTACTAGGAGTTTATCATTTTTATTATGTATGTCAAATGACAAACTATGTTGATTCTCTGTATTCTCCTTCTATTTTTCTTTCCTTCCACTTTCTTTAGGCTTAACTTTTGTTCTTTTATTCACTTCTTTATATGCTTAAGTCATCAATTTTTAGACTTCCTTACATTCTAACATATGCATTTAAGGTTATAAATTTCTTTCTAAGCACAATGATCATTATATCCCAGATGAATTAAGTATTTTTTATTATAATTCAGTTAACATATTTTCTAATTTCCATTCTTCCTTGACTCATGGGTTATTTAGAAGTATAATCCTTATTTCCAAACATATGGAAATATCCCTATTAACGTTTGGCTATTGGTTGCTATCTTAATTGCACTGTGATTAAAGAAAATAGAAAACACTGCTCAACGAAATAAGAGAGGACACAAACAGATGGAGAAACATTCCATGTTTGTGGTTAGGAAGAATCAATATCGTGAAAATGGCTATACTGCCCAAAGTAATTTACAGAATCAATGCTATCCCCATCAAACTACCATTGAATTTCTTCACAGAACTGGAAAAAACCACCATGAACTTCATATGGAACCAAAAGAGAGCCCACATAGCCAAGTCAATTCTAAGCAAAAAGAACACAGCGGGAGGCATCACACTACCAGACTTCAAACTATACTACAAGGCTATAGTAATCAAAACATCATGGTACCGGTACCAAAACAGAGATATAGACCAATGGAACAGAACAGAGGCATCAGAGGCAACACAACATATCTACAACCATATAACCTTTCATAAATCAGACAAAAACAAGCAATGGGGAAAGGATTCCCTGTTTAATAAATGGTGTTGGGAAAACTGGCTAGCCACGTGCAGAAAGCAGAAACTGGACCCCTTCCTGACACCTTACACTAAAATTAACTCCAGATGGATTAAAGACTTAAACATAAGACCTGACACCATAAAAACCCTAGAAGAAAATCTAGGCAAAACCATTCAGGACAAAGGAGTAGGCAAGGACTTCATGACCAAAACACCAAAAGCATTGGCAACAAAAGCCAAAATAGACAAATGGGACCTAATCAAACTCCACAGCTTCTGCATGGCAAAAGAAACAGTCACTAGAGTGAATCGGCAACCATCAGAATGGGAAAAAATCTTTGCAGTTTACGTATCTGACAAAGGGCTGATATCCAGAATTTACAAAGAACTCAAACAGATTTACAGGAAAAAAAACAAACAAGCCCATTCAAAAATGGGCAAAGGATATGAACAGACACTTTACAAAAGAAGACATACATGAGGCCAACAAACACATGAAAAAATGCTCATCATCACTGGTCATTAGAGAGATGCAAATCAAAACCACATTGAGATACCATCTCACGCCAGTTAGAATGGCGATCATTAAAAAATCTGGAGACAGCAGATGCTGGAGAGGATGTGGAAAAATAGGAACACTCTTACACTGTTGGTGGGAGTGTAAATTAGTTCAACCATTGTGGAAGACAGTGTGGCGATTCCTCAAGGACCTAGAAATAGAAATTCCATTTGACCCAGCAATCCCATTACTGGGTATATATCCAAAGGACTATAAATCGTTCTACTATAAGGACGCATGCACACGAATGTTCATTGCAGCACTGTTTACAATAGCAAAGACCTGGAACCAACCCAAATGCCCATCGATGATAGACTGGACTGGGAAAATGTGGCACATATACACCATGGAATATTATGCAGCAATCAAAATTGATGAGTTTGTGTCCTTTGTAAGGACATGGATGAATTTGGAGAACATCATTCTCAGCACACTGACACAAGAACAGAAAAACAAATACCGCATATTCTCACTCATAGGCGGGTGAGAAAAATGAGAACACATGGACACAGGGAGGGGGTCTACTACACACTGGGGTCTATTGGGGGGAAGGGGGAAGGGACAGTGGGGGGGCCTGGGGAGGGATAGCCTGGGGATAAATGCCAAGTGTGGGTGAAGGGGAGGAAGGCAGCAAAGCACACTGCCATGTGTGTACCTATGCAACTATCTTGCACACTCTGCACATGTACCCCAAAACCTATAATGCAATAAAAATTTAAAAAATTTAAAAAGAAAATAGAAAACACTCTTCTATTATTAAATTCTCTTAAATTTGGTATGATTAACTTTATGATCTGCCATATGTTTTGTAAATGTTACACATGTGTCTGAAAATAACATTTATTTAGAAATCATGAGTGCACTGTTTTAAAAATTTCCGTTTGGTCATTTGTCAACTGAATTGTTCATATCTTCTATATTCTTACCGTGATTTTGTCAAAAACTCCCTGTTGATTAGTTACGGAGACAGTTGTATTAAATTGTCTCACTGTGTGATATGGTTTGGATGTTTGTCCCCTCCAAATATCATGATGAAATCCCATTTCCAAAGTTGGAGGTGGGGCCAGTGGCAGGAGATTGGATAACGGGGGCAAATCCTCCATGAATGACTTAGCACCTCCACTTGGTGATGAGTTTGGTTCACATGAGCGCTAATTGTTTTAAAGAGCCCAGCCTTCTCTTCTCATTCTCTTACCCCCACTCTTGCCACGTGATGCGCTGCGCCCCTAACTCTACCCTTGTCACTTTCCACCATGATTGTAAGCTTCCTGGAGCCCGTGCCAGAAGCCAAGCAGGTGTTGGCACCATGCTTCTTGTACAGCCTGCAGAACTGTAAGCCAATTAAACCTCTTTTCTTCATAAATTACCCAGCCTCAGACATTTCTTTATAGCAGTGAAAAAACAGCCTAATAAGCATGAATATTTGATTTATCTACTTATTCCTTTAATTTGTGCAATTTTGCTTTATATATTTTGAGGTTATTTATTCTATGGATACATATTTAAGATCATTATATCTTCATGGTGAATTGATTATAAGATCTCTTTCTTTTTCTCTAAGAATGACTTCTCCACAAAGACTATAGTTGATATTAATACACTAGCTTTTTCTCAATTAGTATTTGTATGGTTTGTGGTTTTTATGCTTTTGGCATCAGTCTTTCTGTAACCTTATGTTTTAGATGTCAGATTGCAAACAGGAGATAATTGGATTTTGTTTTTTTATTTGCATGGCCATCTTTGTCTTTTACAGAAGGAGTCTTTAGTCAATGTAAATTTTATGTAATTACTTATCTATTTGGGTTTAAAGGTAGCTTTCTACTCTCATTGAGTTTACTGTTCTCAAAATCCCCTGTACATTTGCAGTTGAGAATGCTCTGCAAACCTAATTATAATTTGATATGAGGGCTATATGAGAATAGTCCTCAGAAAAAATAAAGAGAAGGAATTGAAGCCTAAGATGAGCAAAAAGTAGTGTGATCTGGGCAAATTATGTCTCGGAATACTGAGATCACTTTTTAAATGATGCATGAAACATTGTCAATGATTTTTCAAGAACCATGGAGATAGAAGAAGTGCTAAAAGCATAGGACTACATACAGTTTTGATTTTTCATTTAAAAAAAGAAAGATGATTTTCCTCCAGACAGAAATCTTGGAGAAAATTATAAAATCAATGTCTTAGAAAGAATGGTTTGTGAGGCAATCTTCAGAAGAAGAAATGGTGATTATCAAGCCAGAAGATGTTCATTTAAAACATCATATGAAATTATTATTATTATTATTTTTGAGACGGAGTTTCAGTCTTGTTACACAGGCTGGAGTGCAATGGTGCCATCTCGGCTCACCGCAACCTCCACCTCCTGGGTTCAGGCAATTCTCCTGCCTCAGCCTCCTGAGTAGCTGGGATTACAGGCACGTGCCACCATGCCCAGCTAATATTTTGTATTTTTAGTAGAGACAGAGTTTCACCATGTTGACCAGGATGGTCTCAATCTCTTGACCTTGTGATTCACCTGCCTTGGCCTCCCAAAGTGCTGGGATTACAGGCTTGAGCCACCGCGCCCAGCCATGAAATTATTTACATTGTCTTTTTGTGAAAGGATAACTAAGCCAGCCAAACAGAAAGTGATAGATACAACAATTCTGGGATTTAAACCATCTGACATAATATCCATTGGACATGCTGGAGAAATTTGGGTGTAATGGCATTACAGTTTGGTTAATTAAAACTGATTAATCAGTGGTTGCTAAATGTTCTGATTAATTTCCTTGGATCCAACTGATTCACCCTTTCAAGCAATCACTGGAGTAAATATATAGAAGAGTGCTGAAACTTGTGCATGCTTCGCGAAGTTCTCGTGTTGTGTTTTTCAGCTCCTTCAATTCATTCATATTCCTATCTAAGTTGTCCATTCTTGCAGCACTGTTTACAATAGCAAAGACCTGGAACCAACCCAAATGCCCATCGATGATAGACTGGACTGGGAAAATGTGGCACATATACACCATGGAATATTATGCAGCAATCAAAATTGATGAGTTTGTGTCCTTTGTAAGGACATGGATGAATCTGGAGAACATCATTCTCAGCAAACTGACACAAGTACAGAAAACGAAATACCGCATATTCTCACTCATAGGCGGGTGAGAAAAATGAGAACACATGGACACAGGGAGGGGGTCTACTGCACACTGGGGTCTATTGGGGGGAATGGGGGAGGGACAGTGGGTGGGGAGCTGGGGAGGGTTAGCCTGGGGAGAAATGCCAAGTGTGGGTGAAGGGGAGGAAGGCAGCAAAACACACTGCCATGTGTGTACCTATGCAACTATCTTGCACATTCTGCACATGTACCCCAAAACCTAAAATGCAATAAAAATTAAAAAAATAAAAATAAAAACATCCAAATTTCAAAAAAAAAAAAAAATGAAGAAGGAGAAGAGTGCTTATAAGATAGGTGGGTGACATGAAGCTGTGAGGTAAAACATGTTTTGAATGACAGAACAGGACTCAAAGGGATCTCTCAAGCCATACCTCATTTAGGACAGAAAAGGTCAAGAACTTGAATCCAAATATAAAACTGAGGAGATTTGGCTTGACAGCGGCATGTATGAAAAAGAGTTCTGAAACCCTTTAGATCCAAGTTGAGAGTAAGTTCAATATGGGGCAGCAGTGCAATGGGGCTTCCAGAAAGTGTTATATATCAAAGAAAGAAAGAATGGCAGTGGTCAGATACATATAAGTATAAGACATTATAAAATATCAGGTTTATTTTACTCCTTCAGTAATTCTTTCACACTCACTGAAATGTGGTATGTCATCAGAAACTTTAGAAACCAGTCTTCACAAAGCAATGGAAAATTCCAAAGGCAAAGAAATTCCAAAGCAAAGGAATGTAACTTGGCAGTGTCCTTGATGAATGATCGTGACTTGTGTATCTAGTATACCAACACCAAAGACCAGCTGTTGATATGCTAGGGCAAGATGGGGTTTTACAAAGACCTTCCCATTTCCCTTAGTGAAATTCACAGAAAGTTACTAAACTGACTGAAAGCAGGAGCAAGAGAAGAAACTGTAAGTCCTTCATGGACGGTGCACTTGGGTTCTTTCTTTATCAACACTTGCTTTTCCGCTAAGTACTATTGGCACATATGTAAATAGTTCAAGGGCATAGTTACCCATGTAATCCTTTGCAAAGTTTTCTGTTCTTTTCTCCCTGTCAGAGCAGTTTCTCTAAAAATGAAATTCATACATCATTTTTTCCTCAAGAGCCAGGATAAAAGTGATCTGTGGTCAAATAAGTGGGTACATTTAGTTAACTTTTTTTCTAGTTTTAAATTGAAGTTTTATTTGTTATCAAGTAACAAAAGAACATAATTTTAAAAATTACGTGCTACTACAGGCTTACATTTAAAAGGCTCTTCATCCTATTCTTTCCCACACCCAACCCCCTTTGTAGGAGATTTGACATCTACTATTTTTTAACCTCTCTGGAAGCTTCTAGGAACTTCTTTTTGTTCCCTGAATTCTGAAACTTCACATTGTTGTGCTGGAGTCTTGTTTTTTGCTTTTCCAACTAATACATCAGACACTTGAAACTCTTTTTCTGTTTCTTCTGATACTTACGATATGCAATCTATATGACATACTCATCTCCTATTTCTTCATCCTTTAGTTTTAGATACCACCTATCACTGTCTGTGAAACAGGATTGTGTTATACTTTGGATGTTTGTCCCCACAAACTTCAGGTTGAAATTTAGTCCCCAACATTGGAGATGGGGTCTGGTCGAAGGTGTTTGGGTCATGGGGATGGATCCCTCATGAATGGCTTGGTGCTGTCTTCTTCGTAATGAGTACGTTCTCACTCTTTTAGTTTCTTCAAGAAATGGTTGTTAAAAAGAGCATGGGACCTCTCCACTTTCTATCTTACCTCCTCTCTCTTCATGTGATCTCTGCATACACAGTCCCCCTTCTCGTCCTACCGGCAATGGAAGCTTCCTGAGACCTCACCAGAAGCCCAAGCAGATGCTTGTTCCATGCTTCTTGTACAGCCTGGAGAACCGTGAACCAAATAAACCTCTTGTGTTTATAAATTATCCAACCTCAGGTATTCCTTTATAGCAACACAAATGGACTAAGACAGATATTATATGTACTTTTAGTGTGTCCTACTCTTCATTTCTCTCAATATACTTATATTGTGGTTTGGGTTTAAATAAATATAAGCAGTTTATCTTTCTGTGGCTACACAACCATTATTTACAGTTGAGCCACAAGTATTACCTTTCCTTTGTTTAAAATTTCTTATACCAACTGGAGTTATAAATGACATTTTATGTTTGCTTATTTTTCTGTCAATTAATAATTTACTACCTAGCGCTCTAACATAACTGAAACTCTCCTCTGAATTAGTTCAACCATTAAATATTGTAACTGTGCAGCTTTCTTCTCGAAGGTATACCTCTTGAAGCCCTCTGCCCTGTCCTCTTATGCCAAGCAGTTCTGCTGCTCTCTGGAACAGCCGTAGCTATGGGATGTTTTCATCATCTCCACAATCCTCTTTGCTTCCCTGCTTCCTGGAGCTTATAACTCTCTCTCTTTCTTGGTTTACTACTTTCATTTTGCTGGAGCAGATGTTCTGAGGGTCTCCTGAAAAAGCCTAGGAGAAAATATGTTGAGACCTTAAATGTCTGCTAATGTCTTCATTCTAACCTCACATCTGTTTAATAGTTTTTCTGGCTATAAAACTGTAAATGGAAAAATACTTTTCCCCAAAATTTTGAAGGCATTGCTTCACTGCTCTCTAGCTCCTATCATTACTATGGGATTGCCATCCTAATTCCCAATGTATCTTCTCCTTTCATGAACATAGTTTCATTGGTGAAGAAGACTTGTCCACAAGGCTGTACCCTTAGTGATATAGTGGCCACTTCCTTGAAGTATGCCAAACTCTGTCTCTAGGTCTTTCTCATGGCCTGGTCAGCATCCCCAGAAATGAATACCCCCATCTCCTGCTTGGGGAGCATAAGCCTTGGTGTCAGTATCCTGGCAGCCAAATGTGAAAGAAAGTGTGGAGGGGGACCTCACTCATCAGTCTCAACTTTATTTTTTATTTTTATTTTTATTGCATTTTAGGTTTTGGGCAGTCTCAACTTTCACTGAATCCTTTCATTTTTGTTTTACCTTCTCCTTCAGCTGTTCCTAATGCTTTCAATATCAGATTCTTCTGGTTCCATTTTCACAGAAACTAAAACACCCGTCTTCTGACACAGTGGGGAAAAGACAGTCACTTTGCTGCATGGGGCAAAGGAGAAGGAAACACTGGCTATAATCGCTACTCATTTTGAGCTTTCAAACCAACTTCCCACTTGCAGATTTAACCATACCCCTGGCTTCAGAGGTATCTTGTGCCTTTAGTTTTGAATCTTTGGGAGATTGAGGGTTCAAGTTGTTGTGTTTCAGACCTCTCCCCACTGTTTGCTTAGATTTATACTTTCTTTGGTTTATAAATTTTAGATATCATTCATTCATCTGCTTTGCAGCTTCCAATAAAAATTGTTTTCTTGAGACAGGTCCTTTCTCTGTTGCCCAGGCCAGAGGGCAATGGTGTGATCATAGCTCACTGCAGCCTCAAATTCCTGGGGTTAGGCAATCCTCCCACTTCAGACTCCTGAGTAGCTTGAACTAGAGGTGTGAGCCACCATGCCCTGGTAATATTTTTATTTTTTTTTATAGATGGGGGTCTTGCTACATTGCCTTGGCTGGTCTCAACCTCCTGGCCTCAAGTGATCATCTCACATTGGCCTCCCCAAATGCTGGAATTACAAGTGTGAGCCATTCTGCCTCACCAGCTTCCAAGATTTTGATGCTGTCTCTTACCTGAACTTATTTCCTGTCTTCTTTGTGCTATGCCTTCTTAGTTTAAAATCCTTATAAATGACATTTAACAGTAGTTTATGAAAGAATGGATATAAATATATGAGTGTTTAATCCACTATGTTTAAAATTTATTTTTTTAATGGTTGACTTCTCAGAACCTAGAATGCTCAGTTTCCTTGTGGATATCTGAGAGTGAGATATACTATGCAGTATTTTTATATAAGTTAACATTGCCCCATAACAATCCCTCAATTTTAGCGGCTTATAACACAACAAAGCTCTGTTTCTTACTCACAACGCATGTTACAAGCTGCAGGGCCTCACAGCTCTGATCCACATGTCTTCTCCTTTCAACTCTCAGGCTGAAGAAATAACTGTGTTATAGAAGGTGCCAGGTAGAAGAGCAAGAGGAATGGAAGAATTGGCCCAAGGCATCTTAGAGTTTCTGCCTGGGCGTTCACATTTCATTGGAATGTCACATGCCAAACACAAAGGTGATGGGGCAAGGGAGGTCTATCGTTCCTGCAGAAGTCACTCTGCTTCACATGGCAATCCTCAGGGATGTGTAATTCTCTTATAAGGAAGTGGGGAGGGATAATTGAGAATAGGAGCACAATCTACCAACATATTGAAAACTTGTTTGAGTATGGAACTCCTTTTTTTATAACAGTTGCTAACAATTTATGTTTCAGAGAGCATGGTTTGAGAAAATGTTTTATAAGTGCACTAAATATATTGATAAGGTGGTAGAGTGATGTAAAGAAAACCTCAGAATTTGAAAGCAAAACTTCATTTTAAATGATGGTTCTATCACATGCTTAACCATGTAGCCTTGGGAAACCTAATTTCTTTAAAGCTCCTTTCTCTTATACAATGGACATAATAACACCTACTTCTCAGCTTTGATAACAGGATTAGATATAATGTATGTAAAGGGTCTGCAGTGCCCTAGCAGGCCATTAGTAAATATTTATTATGGGCAGGCATGGTGGTTCACACCTGTAATCTCAGCACTTAGGAAGGCTGAAGTGGCCAGATCACTTGAGGTCAGGAGTTTTAGACCAGCCTGGCCAACATGACAAAATCCCATCTACTAACAATGCAAGAATTAGCCAAGTATGGTGGTGTACACCTGTAATCCCAGCTAATTGGGAGGCTGAGGGAGGAGAATTGCTTGAATCCAGGAGGCGGAGGTTGCAGTGAGCCCAGATTGTGCCACTGCACTCCAGCCTGAGGAACAAAGTGATTCTCTGTCTCAAAAAATATATATATAAAATAAATGAATGAATAGATGAATGAGATAATGACTGAATAAAATATTTTAACTTACAATAGTGTAACAGCCTAATCTAGTTGAATTTGGGTTAGCTCTCCCATTTAAACTTCTGATATCTTGAAGAATTGTTTAAGTAACCTATTGATGAACCATAATAGTTACAATATTTTAATGTTATAAATGCTTTTAACAGAGTTCCTTCCCAATAAACATTTGCATTCTTCTTCTTGCCAAATTTATATCTAAACCTTGAATCTTCAGGTAGAGTATAAATATAAATATAAACTCCCTACATGATCAAAAGTAGATATGTCTCAGCTAATCCAAAGATACCAGGATACAGGAATTCCCTGTGTTGCACTGTTGGCAAATGTCCCCAACTATATGCTGTGGATGTTTAGAAGCTGTTTCTTAAAATCTACCGAGCTAATGGAAAACATAAAAAAAGCAGGGATTGCAATTCTAATTTCAGACAGAAAGACTTTAAACCAAGATAAACAAACAAAAAAGGGCTTTACAAAATGGCAAAGAGTTCAATTCAACAAGAAGAAATAACTATCCTACATATATATGCACCCAACATAGGAGCACCCGGATTCGTAAAGCAAGTTTTCGGAGACCTTCAAAGAGACTTGGACTTCCACACAATAATAGTTGGAGACCTCAATGTCCCACTGACAGTATTGGACATATTATCAAAGCAGAAAATTAACAAAGATATTCAGAAACCAAGCACTTGACCAACTGGACCTAATAGGCACCTGAAGAAGATTCAAATAAATGCAATTAGAAATGACAAAGGGGATGTTGCCACTGACCCCATAGAAATACAAATAAACATCAGAGATTACTATGAATATCTCTATGCACACACACTAGAATATCTAACAGAAATGAATGAATTTATGAACACATATGCCCTCCCAAGACTGAACCAGGAATAAATTGAATCCCTGAACAGACTAATAAACTTTGTAATTGAATCAGTAATAAAGAATCTACCAACCAAAAAAAGCCCAAGACCAAATGGATTAACAGCCAAATTCTACCATATGTACAAAGAAGAGAAGGTACCATTCCTACTGGAACTATTTTAAAAAGTTGAGGAGGAAGGAATTCTTCCCAGCTCCTTCTGAGGCCAGTATCATCCTGATGCCAAAACCTGGCAGAGACACAACCAAAAAAGAAAGCTTCAGGCCAATACCCTTGATGAACATCAATGCTAAAATTCTCAAGAAACAAAATACTAGCAAGCCAAGTCTAGCAGCACATCAAAAAATGCTGATCCACCATGATCAAAAAAGGCTTAATCTCTGGAATGCAAAGTTGGTTTAACAGACACAAATCAATAAACATGATTCATCACATAAACAGAATTAAAGACAAAAAATACATGATTATCTCAATATATGCAGAAAAGCTTTTGATAAAATTTAATATCCCTTCATGTTGAAAACTCTCAATAAATCAGGTGTTAAAATAATATATCTCAAAATAATAAGAGCCATCTACGCAAACCAACAGCCAACATTGTACTGAATGGGAAAAAACTGGAAGCATTCCCCTTGAAAACCAGCATAAGAAAAAGGTGCCCTCTCTCCCAACTCCTATTCAACATAATGTTGGAAGTCCTGGCAAGAACAATCAGGCAGAAGAAATAAAGGGCATTCAAATAGGAAGCGAGGGAGTCAAACTCTCTCTGTTTGCAGACAACCTGATTATGTATCTAGAAAACCCCAGAGTCTTTGCCCAAAAGCTGATTCATCTGATATACAACTTCAGCAAAGTTTCAGGATACAAAATCAATGTACAAAAATTAGTAGCATCCCTATACACCAACTATAGCTAAGCTAAGAGCCAAATCAGGAAGGCAATCCCATTTACAATAGCCACAGAAAGAATAAAATACTTATGAATACAGCTAACAAAGGAGGTGAAAGATCTCTACAATGAGAATTTAAAAACACTACTCAAAGAAATCAGAAGTGACACAAGCAAACGAAAAAACATTCTATGCTCATGGATAGGAAGAATCAATATTGTTAAAATAGTCCATATTACTGAAAGTAATTTACAGATCCAAAGCTATTCTATTAAACCGCCAATGGCATAATTCACAGAACTAGAAAAAAACTATTTTAAAATGTGTATAAAACAAAAAAGAGCCAAACTATCCAAGGCAATACTAAGCAAAAAGAACAAAGCTGGAGGCATAACATTACCTGATTTCAAACTGTACTACAGGGCCACAGTCAAAACAGCATGGTACTGGTATACAAACAGATACCTAGGCCAATGGACCATAATAGAGAGCCCAGAAATAAGGCCACACACCTACAACCATCTGATTTTTGACAAAGCTGACAAAAGCAATGGGAAAAGGATTTCCTATCCAGTAAATGGTGCTGCAATAACTGGCTAGCCATGTGCAGAAGATGAAGATGAAGATAAAACTGGACCATTTCCTTATACCATATACAAAAATCAACTCAAGATGGATTAAAGACTTAAGTATAAAACCCAAAACTATAAAAACTCTGGAAGACGACCTAGGCAATAACACTCTGGACATAGGAATAGACAAAGATTTCAAGATGAAGATGCCAAAAGCAATCTCAACAAAAGCAAAAAATTCACAAATGGGATTTAATTAAACTAAAGTGCTGCTGCACAGCAAAAGAAACTTTCAACATAGTAAACACACAACCTGCAGAATGGGAGAAAAAAGTTGTAAACTATGCATCTGCCATGAAGAACTGTCCAAGATGGGTAATTTATAAAGGAAAGAGGTTTAATTGACTCACAGTTCAGCATGGCTGCGGAGGCCTTATGAAACTTACAATCAAAGCAGAAGGCAAAGAGGAAGCAAGGCATCTTCTTCACAAGGCAGCAGGAAGGAGAAGTGCTGAGTGAAGAGGGAAGAGCACCTTATAAAACCATAGGATCTCATGATAACTCACTCACTATCATAAGAAAAGCAAGGGGAAACTGCCCCCATGATTCAATTACCGCCACCTGGTCTCTTTCTTGACGTGGGAATTATGGGAGTTACGGGGATTACAATTCAAGATGAGATTTGGGTGGGGACACAAAGGCCAATCATAGTGGCATCTAATGTAAGTCTAATGTCCAACATCTATACCAAACTTTAACACATTTATAAGAAAAAAAAAACAACTCCATTAAAATGTGGGCACAGGACATGAACAGAGACTTTTCAAAAGAAGACATACATGCACCCAACAAACCTATTAAAAAAATCTCAATATCACTGATAAATAGAGAAATGTAAATCCACAATGAGATACCATCTCACACTGGTCAGAATGGCTACTATTAAAAAGTCAAAAAATAGCAGATGCTGGCAAGGTTGCAGAGAAAAGGAAACTCTTACTCGTTTTTGGTAGAAGTGTAAATTAGTTCAACCAATGTGGAAAGGAATGTGGCATTTCCTCAAAGAGCAAAAAATAAAACTATCATTTGACCTAGCAAACTTATTACTTTGTACATACTCAAAGAAATATAAATTGTTTTATCATAAAAGCACATGCCCATGTATGTTCATTGCAGTACTATTTATAATAGCAAAGACATGAGATCAACCTAAATATCTATCAATGGTAGACTGGATAAAGAACATGTGGTAGGTATACACCATGGAATACTATATACCCATAAAAAAGAATGAGATCATGTCTTTTGCAAAAGCGTGGATGGAGCTGGAGGCCATTATCTTTAGCAAACTAATGCAGGAACAGAAAACCAAATACTGCATGTTCTTGATTACAAGTGTGAGCTAAATGATTATAACTCATGGACACAAAGTGTGTGAACAACAGGCACTGGGGCCTACTTGAGGGTAGAAGGTGGGAGAAAGGATATGACCAGAAAAAGTAACTATTGAGTACTAGGCTTAGTACCTGGGTGGAGAAATAATCAGTAGAATGAACCCTCATGACTTGAGTTTACCTAAATAACAAACCTGCACATGTATCCCTGAACCTAAAATAAAGGTTTAAAAAACAAGGGAGCTGTTTCCTAAATTTTGAGCCATGTTGTAAAATAGTTTTGCTAGTTTGGGTTCATTTTATTTGACAGTTATAAACAATTCATTTTTTTTTCTGTCAAGACATGACTTTGGAGAAATTCACCATCAACTCCAATGACAAAGTTATCCCATAATATGTCATCTAAAAAGTCAGCAATATTCTGGCAAGACACAGATCATTTGGTTGCACAATGTAATTAGTATTGCCCTCACAAAATAATTGATTATTTTTATCAGATATTTATCTCTGAATAATTGACAATTGTGTTGGTGAGAAATGCACCTTAAATTATTCCAGAAGACTTTCAAATGACCAAATTTGAAATGATGAGCAAATGGCAATGAAGCAATCCTTACAGGGTTAACAAGCATTCTGGACAGAAATGTCATTTTAATTTAGCATTAATCAGGCTGCAGTTTGACACACTTCCTTGTAACTGAAAGTCACAATACTCACCATTTGCATCCCCATTATTCCTATAGATGAGATTTCAGACTTTAGAATCATAAGACTTTTGTTTAAGTATTGTTTAAGATATTTTTCAGATCCCAAATTTCAGCAAAACAGTTAGTACCAACCAGTTCGAAGACCCTGACAGGGGAACAGAATCAGCATGAGAATACAGTTTCTTCTTCTCCCTGTCCCATGACTTCACCCTGTACTCTTCTACCAGTCAATGGTCTTTACCACTGAGCCCACTCCAAACCCATTAAAAACTCTGCCTCCAAACTCCTCAGAGAGACAGATTTATTTGAGGTTTTCTCCTGTCTCCTCATTGGACAGCCCTAGAATTAAACCTCTTTCTCTGCTGCAATCTGGTGTCTTGGCATATTAACTTGCCATGTACTTTGAGCAACAGACCCATTAGGATTACAGTGAGACATTTTGTTTTCAGAAAACTTTGCACTTCACATATTGTCACTAACACAACGCATCTGGTTGAGAACACTTAATTCTGTTTTCTTCCAGACAGAATGAAAGCCTATCCTCTATATGGCTTGCAAGAAGTTGATTGATTAACCCCTCATCTAACAGCGAAAGCTCTACTAGGATTATCTGGACAAAATCACAATAATTTTGTCACCAGTTGGTTTGTTTGGGGTTTTGTTTTTTCAAAAAAAAAAAAATCCCATTTGTTTAATGAGTTAAGAGCTCCTTAGACGGAGGAAAAAGAGTAGTCAAAGAGATAACAGGCGTTCAATGAGGAATTTCTTTGTTGTGCCACAGCTATTCTGGTCTAACTTCACAAATCACTGAGGCACGCCACCCAGAAACTAAAAAGATTGAGAAACGCTAACATAGCACTAATGCGCAAATTATATATTTCTCGTATATATACGTAATACATTCCTCCACCTCAAGTGGTTTGAAATAGAAAAAAAAATGTGTTGGGGTTTGCCTTTATAAAAACATTTCAAAGTGTTCTTTATTGCTCTGTGGGAAAAAATTAACAGTGAGAGGAAAATCTCCACGGAATTCAATACCAAAGGGATCTGTTCTTCCATGGATTTGCCTCTGAAAGTTCTCCAGCAATGGAATGAAATGATGTAGAGTGATTCGATAAATTAAAAGGCAGAAGAACTGATTTTTTGGAAAAAAATAAATAAGGGAGACCTCATAGATTGAAGAACAAAGGAAGATGTTTTACAGTCAAGCTCTCTGGTATTCTAAAACAGATGTTTCACTGGTAAATCAGGCAGCCATGGAGCAATCCTCAAAGCTCTAAGGGTGCAGTCAGTTGCATGCATTTAACTCATCCTTGGTGCCCATTTGAAGACTCCACACTTCTGTCACAAGCTGCGTGGCTCATCCTTCAAAACACCTTTTTCATCAGATGACAGAAATAATCTTGATCACCATTTGACTCAGAAATTCCATTACTGGGCATATACCCAAAGGAATATAAATCATTCTACCAAAAAGACAGGTACACATGTATGTTCATCACATCATTATTCACAATAGCAAAGACATGGAATTAAGCTAAATGCTCATCAATGGTAGACTGGATAAAGAAAATGTGGTACATACACACCATGGAATACTATACAGCCACAAAAAAGTGAGATTATGCCCTTTGCAGTAACATGGATGGAGCTGGAGGCCACTATCTTAGGAAAACTAATGTAGAGTCAGAAAACCAAATATCTCGTGTCCTCACTTATAAGTAGGAGCTAAACACTGAGTACACATGAACACAAAGAAGGAAACAATAGACACCAAGACCTACCTGAGGGTGGAGGCTGGGAGGAAAGAGACTATCAAAAACTACCTATCAGTTACTATGTTTATTATCCAAGTGACAAAATAATCTGTACACCAAAATCCCATGACACATAATTTACTTGTATAGTAAACCTTCACATGTGCTCATAAGCCTAAGATAAAAGTTAAGATAATAATAACAATCATAATTATTATTACCTGGGTTTCCATTGAAGTCAGGGGGCTAGAAAGACTTAAGTGGGAAATAACGGTTTGTAGCCTTTCATCAGAAGACGGCAAATATTTTTTAATCATGATCCCTTTTCATCTTTTCCCACGTTCTTGTGTGGACTGAGATAATAGAAACTTAATAGTTATATAACTAACTAATGGGCCATACTTAACATAATAATGAACAATTACAGAAGAGTGAACACACAGTGGGGCAAATGTAGAAGTATGTTGTCATCTGTAAGAGCAGAAGCAGCCTTGGTTTTATGATAAACCTGATTTCATTATAATACTTGATTTCTCCCTCTTTCCACAAAAGTAAGTTTTGTAAATGCTGAAAATTGCATGCTTACACTTTCACGGTTCATCACAGAGGATCTCTCAATGCTATTTTTGTCTTAAAGTCCTTAAAAGAAATTGCTCAGTGCTCCTTTGGATGCCCATCCAAATGCTCAGAGCAAAATTCATTGAAAAATTGTAGATTTTAAATCTGTCTCCTGTAAAGGAACTCTTCGGATGAGAAGTAACCAGCCATCAAAATGTAGGCTTATGCAAAAATTTGTTTTAGCACATATCTCAAGCTTCAGGTCTTTGCTCAGGCCCTGTGTTCAAAACCTTAGCAAAGAAATATTCTTTGGAAGTGTGCTTTGAACTTGTGCTTACTGTAGAATTCAGTACAAGGATATGTTTGAAACTGTAGCTCTGGGTGGAGTATGATAGTTTGTTTGAGAACTCCAGGGCTAATGAACATAGTAAGAATGAGAAAGTCAAGAGAATGTTAAGGTGTTCCACTACAAAAATGATCAAATACTTAGAGTTGATGTTGCAAAATAATAATAATAATAATAATAATAATAATAATACAACTAATGAATTGCTTTTCACCAACAAGCCTGGTTGAGCAAGGTCAAGATAACACAGCAGTGTCCAGAAGTGACAAATTTATTAGGATTTAAAATAGCAACACATGTATGCCAGGAGAGATGGGCAACTGTGACTTACTCTTCCCCTAGGAATGTACAATTTTTAAAAAATCTATTGACAGAACAGCTGAAACATGAGCATGTGAGTTTTAAATTGCATGCCTAGGCCTATGTTAGTAAATCAGAGTAGAGCTAGCCTTCTCTGTGATACTCTCTGAATATTTTATATTGAATCACACAAACAAGGATTAGAGGGCTATGGTCACAATAATAGAGAAATGACCCAAATGAAAATCAAGAAAAATTTAAATTATGGCTTGCCACACTAATAAATTGAATGTATTTTTCTTATTTTGGGATAAGAGGCCATAATGGAATTAGAAGAAGTGGAAAGGCTGCTGTGCAATAGTTTAGGGAGGAAGAACATGAAAGTATTACTTTGGGTCAAAATAATTATATTCACTGTCAGTAATTAATTAGGACAAATTAATTACTAGAGTCCATTTGTTTATAGCCAATTATGAAGGAGGTCCACTATGTGCCAGTGATGTAGTAGGAGTTAGAGATACAAACTACATGAAAAGAAATCATTATAGATAGATGAAGATATGTACAAGTGCCAGGCAGTTCTTTACAGTTCTCAATATGTTTGCTGAGTGGCTGAACAGGTGAACACAGAGAAAGTAACATCAGACCTAAAAGTAATGTCATCCTAAGAAGATGATGAAAGACTTCCCAAGTGTCCTGGGCTAAAGAGTCATTATCCATGAAGTCCCACAAGCCTACATTTATACTGCTGCCTTCTAATCAAAGTGACCCCAAACCACTATCTTTTTGGAGTAGGCATGTGCTGCTTTGATTCCTAATCCCTACTTTGAAGTCAAAATAAGTCCTGATAACTCACCATCAAAGAATTGCATGAGGTATCTGTGCATGAGCGGAAGTATACAGACGTGGATTGGGTGCCAGGTAAATGAACCACCTCTGTGACATCCTCTGTAGTCATTTGATATTAGTGCCATAATAAATAACCACAATTTAGTGGCTTAAAACAACACCACTAGAGACTTCTTTAAATGTGTCCCAGAGATTCTGGTATGTTGTGTCTTCATTCTCATTGGTTTCAAAAAACTTCTTTATTTCTGCCTTCATTTCATTGTTTATCCAATCAACATTCAAGAGCCAGTTGTTCAGTTTCCATGAAGCTGTGCAGTTCTGAGTTAGTTTCTGAATTCTGAGTTCTAACTTGATTGCACTGTGGTCTGAGAGACTGTTTGTTATGATTTCAGTTGTTTTGCATTTGCTGAGGAGTGATTTACTTATAATTATGTGGTCAATTTTAGAGTAGGTGTGATGTGGTGCTGAGAAGAATGTATATTCTGTGGATTTGGGGTGGAGAGTTCTGTAAATGTCTATCAGGTTTGCTTGTTACAGGTCTGAGTTCAAGCCCTGGGTATCCTTGTTAATTTTCTGTGTGGTTGATCTGTCTAATACTGACAGTGGAGTATTAAAGTCTCCCACTATTATTATGTGGGAGTCTAAGTCTCTTTGTAAGTCATTAAGAACTTGCCTTATATATCTGGGTGCTCCTGTATTGGGTCCACATATATTTAGGATTGTTAGCTCTTCTTGTTGTAACGATCCTTTTATTATGTAATGTCCTTCTTTGTCTCTTTTAATCTTTGTTGCTTTAAAGTTTATTTTATTGGAGATGAGAATTGCAACTCCTGCTTTTTTTTGCTCTCCATTTGCTTGGTAAATCTTCCTCCATCCCTTTATTTTGAGCCTTTGTGTATCCTTGCATGTGAGTTGGGTTTCCTGGATACAGCACACTGATGGGTTTTAGCTTTTTATCCAGTTTGCGGTCTGTGTCTTTTGATTGGTGCATTTAGCCCATTTACATTTAGGGTTAATATTGTTATGTGTGAATTTGATACTGCCATTTTGATGGTAGCTGGCTGTTTTGCCCATTAGTTGATGCAGATTCTTTATTTTGTTGATACTCTTTAGCATTTGGTAGAGGAAAATATATAGCAATACGTGCCCATATGAGAAGAGTGGAGAGATCCAAAATTGACACCCTATCATCAAAATTGAAAGAGCTAGAGGAGCAAGATAAAAAAAAAAAAAAAACTCAAAACCTAGAGAAGACAAGAAATAACTAAGATCAGAGCAAAACTGAAGGAGATAGAGACATGAAAAACCCTTCAAAAAATCAATAAATCCAAGAGCTGGTTTTTTGAAAAGATCAACAAAATAGACAGACCACTAGCCAGACTGACAAAAAAGAAAAGAGAGAACAACCAAGTAGATGCAATAAAAAATGGTAAAGGGGAAATCACCACAGATTCCACAGAAATTCAAACCATCATCAGAGAATATTACAAACAACTCTATGCACATAAACTAGTAAACCTGGAAGAAATGGATAAATTCCTGGACATCTGTGTCCTCCTAAACCTAAATCAGGAGGAAGCCGAAACTATGAATAGACCAATAACAAGGTCTGAAGTTGAGGCAGCAATTAAGAGCCTACCACACAAAAAAAGCCCAGGTCCAGATGGGTTCACAGCTGAATTCTACCAGACACACAAAGAGGAGCTGGTACCATTCCTTCTGAAACTATTCCAAATAATCCAAAAAGAGGAAATCCTTCTCAATTCATTTTATGAGACCAACATCATCCTGATACCAAAACCCGGCAGAGACTCAACAAGAAAAGAAAACTTCAGGCCAATATCCATGATGAACATAGATGCAAAAACCTTCAATAAAATATTGGCAAGCCGATTGCAACAGCACATCAAAAAGCTCATCCATCATGATCCAGTAGGATTCATCCCAGGGATGCAAGGCAGGTTCAACATACACAAGTCTATAAATGTAATTCACCACATCAATAGAACCAAAAACAAAAACCACATGATTATCTGAATTGACACAGAGAAGGCCTTTGACAAAATTCAACAGCCCTTTATGATAAAAACCCTCAATAAACTCGGTATTGATGGAATGTATCTCAAAATAATAAAAGCTATTTATGACAAACCAACAGCCAATATCATATTGAATGGGCAAAAACAGGAAGCATTCCCTTTGAAATCTGGCACTAGACAAGGATGCCCTCTCTCACCACTTCTATTCAATATAGTACTGGAAGTTATAGCCAGAGCAATCAGGCAAGAAAAAGAAATAAAGGGTATTCAAATAGGAAAGGAGGAAGCCAAACTGTCTCTATTTGCAGATGACATGATAGTATACCTAGAAGACCCCACAGTCTCAGCCCAAAATCTCATGAAACTGACAAGCAACTTCAGCAAAATCTCAGGATATAAAATCGATGTGCAAAAATCACAAGCATTCCTATACACCAATAACAGACTTAAAGAGAGCCAAATCAAGAACAAACTGCCATTTACAATTACTACAAAGAGAATAAAATACGTAGGAATACAACTTACAAGGAATGTAAGGGACCTCTTCAAGGAAAACTACAAACCACTGCTCAACGAAATAAGGGGGACACAAACAGATGGAGAAACATTCCATGTTCATGGTTAGGAAGAATCAATATCATGAAAATGGCTATACTGCCCAAAGTAATTTACAAAATCAATGCTATCCCCATCAAGCTACCATTGACTTTCTTAACAGAACTGGAAAAAACCATCTTGAACTTCATAAGGAACCAAAAAAGAGCCCGCATAGCCAAGTCAATTATAAGCAAAAATAACACAGCGGGAGGCATCACACTACTGGATTTCAAACTATACTACGAGGCTACAGTAATCAAAACAGCATGGTACTGGTACCAAAACAGACAAAGACCAATGGAACAGAACAGAGGCATCAGAGGCAACACAGTATATCTACAACCATACAATCTTTGATAAACCTGACAAAAACAAGCAATGGGGAAAGGAATCCCTGTTTAATAAATGGTGTTGGGAAAACTGATTGGCCATGTGCAGAAAGCAGAAACTGGACCCCTTCCTGACACCTTACACTAAAATTAACTCTAGATGGAATAAAGACTTAAACATAAGACCTGGCACCATAAAAACCCTAGAAGAAAATCTAAGCAAAACCATTCAGGACATAGGAGTATTCAAGGACTTCATGACCAAAACACCAAAAGCATTGGCAACAAAAGACAAAATAGACAATTGGGACCTAATCAAACTCCACAGCTTTTGCATGGCAAAAGAAACAGTCACTAGAATGAATCAGCAACCAACAGAATGGGTAAAAGTCTTTGCAGTTTACACATCTGACAAAGGGCTGATATCCAGAATTTACAAAGAACTCAAACAGATTTACAGGAAAAAAACAAACAAGCCCATTCAAAAATGGGCAAAGGATATGAACAGACACTTTACAAAAGAAAACATACATGAGGCCAACAAACACATGAAAAAATGCTCATCATCACTGGTCATTAGAGAGATGCAAATCAAAACCACATTGAGATACCATCTCACACCAGTTAGAATGGTGATCATTAAGAAGTCTGGAGACAACAGATGCTGGAGAGGATGCGGAGAAATAGGAACACTCTTACACTGTTGGTGGGAGTGTAAATTAGTTCAACCATTGTGGAAGACAGTGTGGCAATTCCTCAAGGACCTAGAAATAGAAATTCTATTTGACCCAGCAATCCCATTACTGGGTATATATCCAAAGGACTATAAATCGTTCTACTATAAGGACACATGCACACCAATGTTCATTGCAGCACTGTTTACAATAGCAAAGACCTGGAACCAACCCAAATGCCCATCAATGATAGACTGGACTGGGAAAATGTGGCATATATACACCATGGAATATTATGCAGCAATCAAAAATGATGAGTTTTTGTCCTTTGTAAGGACATGGATGAATCTGGAGAACATCATTCTCAGCAAACTGACACAAGAACAGAAAAGGAAATACCACATATTCTCACTCATAGGCGGGTGAGAAAAATGAGGACACATGGACACAGGGAAGGGGGTACTACACATTGGGGTCTATTGGGGGGAATAGGGGAGGGACAGTGGGTGGGGGAGCTGGGGAGGGATGGCCTGGGGAGAAATGCCAAATGTGGGTGAAGGGGAGGAAGGCAGCCAAACTCAGTGCCACGTGTGTACCTATGCAACTATCTTGCATGTTCTGCACATGTACCCCAAAACCTAAAATGCAATAAAAATTAAAACAAAAAACAAAAAACAAAAAACAACATCAATTTATCATTGTAGTTTCTGTAGGCAGAAGTCCCAGAACTGCATGGCTCAACCAGGCATCAGTGTAGAATCTCACAGTGCCAAAATTAAGGGAGCAGCAGGGCTATGTTTCACACCCCCATCTCCTTTTGGCTGTGGACTGTGGACGAGGGCATTCTCAGACAGTAGGCCTGCCCATATTCCAAGGGTCATGGTCCCCTTCCTCCATCATCAAAGCCCCCCAGTGCAGGTCAAGTCCTCCTCAGCCTGCCACCTCTTCCCCTTTCTCTTTCATCGGCATATCTCTCAGACTGCCACTTCCCTCTTCCCCTTCTAAGGGGACCAGTGATCACAAGCTTCACCTCACCTGCAAAGTGTTTTTTCCAACCATAGAAACATATTCAGTGGTCCCAGGGATGAAGGCATGAACATCTTTGGAAGCTTGTTATTCTACTCACCATAGCCTATTTTCAAACCTCCACAATATAGGTGCTTCATAGCTACAGAGAGAAGCAGCAAGCCACTGCCATTGATCTTTTCTTTTGGGTAAACAAAGAGCATACACACTCCATTTATTGCCACTGAGGATGAGGGATATTTTTCCAATTTACTGTGAAGTCCCCTGATATGGTTTGGTTGTGTCACCATCCAAATCTCATCTCCAATTGTAATATGATTTGTAATCCCCATGTGTTGAGGGGGGACCTGGTGGGAGGTGACTGAATCAAGGGGGCAGTTTCCCCATGTTTTTCTCATAACAGTGAGTGAGTTCTCACAAGACCTGGTTGTTTGATAAGTGTTTGGCACTCCCCCACCCCCTACCTCCTGCAGCCATGTAATATGTGCCTTGCTTCCCTTTCATCTTCCACCATGATTGGAAGTTTCCTGAGGCCTTCCCAGCTATGTGGAACATGAGTCAATGAAACCTCTCTTGTTTATAAATTACCCAGTCTCAGTTAGTATCTTTATAGCAGGGTGACAACCAAAAATTGTCACCAGGATAGTGGGATGCTGGTATAAAGATAACCTGAAACTGTGGAAGTGACTTTGGAACTGGGTAATGGGCAGAGGTTGGAACAGTTTGGAAGGCTCAGGAAAAAAAAAAGAGAAAAATGTGGGAAAGTTTGGAGCTTCTTAAAATGTTGTTAATGATTTTGACCAAATGCTGATTGTGATATGGACAATGAAGTCCAAGTTGAAGTGGTCTCAGATGAAGATGAGAAGCTTCCTGGGAAGTGGAGCAAAGGTCAGTCTTGCTATGCTTTAGCAAAGAGAACAGCAGCAATTTGCCCCTGCTCTAGGGATCTGTGGAAGTTTGAATTTGAGAGAGATTATCTGAAATGGGAACTTATGTTTAAAAGGGAAGCAGAACATAAAAGTTTGGTAGAAAAGGAAAGCCCATTTTCTGGGGAGAAAGTCAAGCTAGCTGCAGAAATTTGCATAAGTAATGAGGAGTTGAATGTTAATTGCCAAGATAAGGGAAAAATGTCTCGAGAGTATGTCAGAGATCTTTAGAGGCATCCGCTCCCATCACAGTCCCAGAGATCTAAGAGGAAAAAATGGTTTCATGGGCTGGGCCCAGAGATCTGCCGCTTTGTGCAACCTTGGGCCTTGGTGCCCTGTGTCTTGGCTGTTCCAGCTCCAGTGGTGGCTAAAAATGGCCAAGATTCAGCTTAGGCCATTGCTTCAGAGGGTGCAAGCCCCAAGTCTTGGTGGCTTCCATGTGGTGTTGGGCCGGCATGCAGAAGACAAGATTTGAGCTTTGGGAGCCTCTACCTAGATTTCAGAGGATATATGAAAATACCTGGATGTTCAGGCAGAAGTCTGCTGCAGGGGCACAGCCCTCATGGAGAACCTCTACTTGGACAATGCAGAGGGAAAATATGGGGTTGGATCCCCCACACAGAGTCCCCACTGGGGCACTGCCTAGTGGAGCTGTGAAAAGAAGGCCACCAACCTCCAGACCCCAGAATGGTAAATCCACCTACAGCTTGCAGTGTGCACCTGGAAAAGCCATAGGCACTCAATGCCAGCCCATGAAAACAGCCATAGGAGCTGCACCTGCAGAGCCACAGGGGTGGAGCTGCCAAAGGCCTTAGGAGCCCACCCTTGCATCAGCATACCCTGGATGTGAGACATGGAGTCAAAGGAGATCATTTCAGAGCTTTAAGATTCAATGACTGTCCTTCCGGGTTTCAGACTTGCATGGGGATTGTGACCCCCTTTGTTTTGGCCAATTTCTCCCATTTGGAATAGGAACATTTACCCAATGCATGTACTCCCCTTGTATCTTGGAATCTACCAAACTGTTTTTGATTTTACAAACTTATAGGTGAAAGAAACCTGCTTTGTGTCAGATGAGACTTTGGACTGTGGACTTTTGAGTTAATGCTGAAATGAGTTAAGATTCTGAGGGACTGTTGAAAAGGTATGATTACATTTTGAAATGTGAAAAGGACATGAGATTTGGGAAAGGCCAGGGCAGAATGACATGGTTTTCCTCTGTGTCACTGCCCAAATCTCATCTCAAATTGTAATTCCTACGTGTTGAGGGAGGAACCTGGTGGGAGGTGACTAGATCCTGAGGCCAGTTTCCCCCATGCTGTTCTTGTGATAGTGAGTTCTCACGGAATCTGATGATTTTAGAGGTGGCACTCCCCCCTTCTCTCTCTCCTGCTGCCATGTAAGATGTGCCTTGCTTCCTCTTTGCCTTTTGCCATGATTGTAGATTTCCTGAGGAACTTCTCAGTGATGTGGAACTATGAGTCATTAAACCTCTTTTGTTTATAAATTACTCAAGCTCAGGTGGTATCTTTGTAGCAGTGTGAGAACAGACTAATACAGGAGAAATCATAACTTCAGGAAGATAGCACAATTTGTACAAAAAACATGTAACTGATCAAATTTATCTCACTTTTTGCCAAAGAAGAAAGGACAAAAGATGGGCTCCAGGGAACTGGTCTTGACGACGACAGAAGTGATCTGAACAGGAAAACCAGCAGGGGTTCTAAGTCTGGGTTCAGTGTGTGGATGTGTGTGATTTTAAAATAAACACAACAGTCGAAAGTCCAAGTGTAAGATTGGCTGCAAAATTTGTAAATCTCCCAGAACTCCAGCCAGACCAGAAACTCCACAGGCCCAGATCATCACATATCTTTTTCTGGTATTTCTGCTTTCATTCTTAGAATCTGGAATGTCCAGAGTATAGGAGGTAACCTGGTCTTGTCGTCCCCAACTCCCTCTAGCTACCAAAAGTAAATCTCACTCCTCAGAACTTGTTCTAAAAGAAGTAAAATAATATAGAAAGTCATTTGTTCCCTGTCACTATTCTGCAGAAAGGCAGTGTATTAGGTTTCTCCAGAAAAACAGAACCAATGGGACATATGTGTGTGTGTATAGGAAGAAATTTACATTAAGGAATTTGCTCACATGATCATGGAGGCTGGCAAGTCCAAAATCTGCAGAGTAGGCCAGAAGACAGAAGCCCCAGAAAGAGCCAGTGCTGCATGTCAAGTCCGAAGGCCAAGTGCTGCAGGATTCTCACTTGCTCAGGAGCAGTCAGTCCTTTGCTTTATTCAGGCTTTCATCTCATTTGATGAGGCCCACTCACATTAGGGAAGGCAATCTGCTTTACTCAAAGTCCACCAATTTAAATGTAAATCTTATCCAAAAACTCCCTCCCAAAGACACCCAGAATAATGTTTGACCACTTATCTGGGCCCTGTGACCCAACCAAGTTGAAACATAAAATTGACCATCACAGACAAGTCAGCAATTATTCATGATTCATCAGCCTTGAGCGTCTCATCGTATTCGTGTTTTGCAATCTTTCTTCTGTAGGTGTTTGGTAAACTAGGTGGAGCTCACAAAATCCAATTAAACTTCTGGAAATGCAGTGTAGAGAAAAAATATTATGGCCTCTTCCCAGGAGAGGCGAATTCAATACATTAGAGAATTCGATAATCCTAAAATGCAATTAGGAAGAACTCAGGGCCCATATGATTCAATTTTTAGTCATAGTTAATGAACCTGCTACAGAGACTAAAAGATGAGACACATGAGGCAAAAAGCTGAAGAAACTCATGTTTTCTGAGGACAAAGAGGAATGCACAGAAAAAAAATTAAACACATTTAAGCATTTTCTTATACACATTTCTTGTCTATACACACAAAGCCACCCGAAAATTTTTAAAAATTCCCTTAAATAAATACACGCAGGAAGTGTGTGTATACATACACATATATATCCAGCCTGAAAACTTTCTGTATTTAAATGAATAAGTCTGTATATTTTAATACTTCCTTGTAAATTTCAAGCTAGCCTCATACTTGGTGCTAAAAATGTTAGAAGCATTCTTATTGCGGTCAGAAGCAAACCAAGCATGACTATTATTTATCAACACTGTTACTTAACTTTTTTAAAAAATAAAGTAACAAATATAAAAAATTAAGTGATAAAATTTTGAATTTATTTTTAGTGAAGTAAAAATAGTCTGTATTTGTGATATCTATAAAATAGTATATATAAGATGTTTTGAGGTATGTATACATTGCGGAATGGCTAGGCTAAATCAAGCTATTTAACATACGTATTACATATTAACATATATTACATATGTATTACTGCTCACACCTATAATTTTGTGTGTGTGGTGAAAACACTAAAACTTATTCTCTGAGGAATTTTTAAATAGAAAATATATTGTTATTAAGTATAGCCATCATGATGTACAATAGGTCTCTTGAACTTATTCTTTCTGTCTAACTGAAATTTTGTAAACTTTGACAAACAACGAGATAAAAAATTTAAGTGTAAATTAGTTGAACCATTGTGGAAGACAGTGTGGTGATTCCTCAAGGACCTAGAAATAGAAATTCTATTTGACCCAGCAATCCCATTACTGGGTATATATCCAAAGGACTATAAATCGTTCTACTATAAGGACACATGCACACGAATGTTCATTGCAGCACTGTTTACAACAGCAAAGAACTGGAACCAAACAAATGCCCATCGATAATAGACTGGACTGGGAAAATGTGGCACATATACACCATGGAATATTATGCAGCAATCAAAAATGATGAGTTTTTGTCCTTTGTAAGGACATGGATGAATCTGGAGAACATCATTCTCAGCAAACTGACGCAAGAACAGAAAAGGAAATACCACATATTCTCACTCATAGGCGGGTGAGAAAAATGAGAACACATGGACACAGGGAGGGGGTCTACTACACACTGGGGTCTATTGGGGGGAAAAGGGGAGGGACAGTGGGGGGGGCGGCTGGGGAGGGATAGCCTGGGGATAAATGCCAGGTGTGGGTGAAGGGGAGGAAGGCAGCAAAGCACACTGACATGTGTGTACCTATGCAACTATCTTGCACGTTCTGTACATGTACCCCAAAACCTATAATGCAATAAAAATTTTAAAAATTAAAAAAAAAAATTTAAGCAAGTACAAAATTATTTTTTTGATCTAAAAGAACTCAAGAATACTAACAATAATATTGTGAACAATAAGAGATTTCTGTAAAGTGGCTGGTTCAAAATGAATATATAAAAATCAATAGCCTTTCTATATATAAATAACCACCAACTAGAAAAAAATACAAGAAAAACTTACTTACAGAGCAACCACAAACAAGCAATAGGAATAAATTTAAGATTATGAGTTAGCTCTGGAAGAAAAAAGCTTGAATACTTCAAAGAGGACTTGAATAATAATGTAAGGAATACTCTGTGCTTAGGTAAGAAGACTTAAAATTCTAAGAATACCAATTCTGTTTACATTATCTATAAATTATATTTCATCCACTATCAAATGTCACTACACACAAAAAATGGTAGGCAAAAAATTTTTAACTAAACTTATTTTAAAATTCATGTAAAAATAAATATCCATGCATAACTAGAATAATTCTAGAAAAAAATATAAAGACTAGATGTTAAAACATTTTAAAACAAAAATAATTTAAATAATGTGGTATGTGGCAAAGATAGTCTAAAGGAAGAAAAAAAGGATACCAGAAATATACAAAAAACTACATAATTGAATTTATAACATGATTAAGGAGGCACTAGATGTGTGAGTAAAGATAGATTCTTCAATAAATGAAGTTTTGATAACTTGATACCATTTTGGAAAAAAGAAGTTCATCTTTCATTCCAAAATTTCCAGATAAATCTAATAAAATAAAAAACAGAAGAAATTACAAAATATTGGAAAAAAGCATGGGTGAACTTTTAAACATAATATTAGCAAGGGAGAGACTCCTAAGCTAAAAAAGATTCACGAATTTGACTACATTATAAAAAAAAATTGGGAAAAACATTCAGAACATATGTCTAAAATTTTCTTAATATCCAAAGAACTATAAATCAAGAAGAAAAAGATTTAATAATTGTATTAAAAATCAAGCAGAAGTCTTGGCCAGGCATGGTGGCTCACATCTGTAATCCCAGCATTTTGGGAGGCTGAGATGGAGGGATCACCTGAGGTCAGGAGTTCAAGACCAGCCTGGCCACCATGGTGAAACTCTGTCTTTACTAAAAAATACAAAAAAAAAAAAAAAAAAAATAGCCAGGAGTGGTGGCACACACCTATAGTATCAAATACTTGGGAAGCTGAGGCACAAGAATCACTTGAACCCAGACGGCGAAGGTTGTGTGAGCAGAGATCACGCCACTCTACTCCAGCCTGGGCAATGGACCAAGACTCCATCTCAAGTTAAAAAAAAGAAAAATTAAATTAAAAAAAAAATCAAGCAAAGATCTTGACCATGTAGTACTCAGAAAACTACAACTTAAAAAAATAAAAAGAAAAGGCAAATACAACTTAACACTCTATGGAGAGAATATTTTTTCACTTAAATGTATAAGGATCAAAGTTGATGAAACATTCTGTGTGGAAGAACTGGGCCACAGCGCTAGTGTGTTGTCGCTTGGCGTATACTGGTGCAAGTTTATGGAGGTTAACTGGAAAATACCTAATAAAGTTCAAAATTCATATTGCTTTGACTCAGCTGTTTTATTTCTTGGAATTTATTCTACACATAGTCTCTCACATGTGCACAGAGACATACATCAAAGGCTATTTAGTATAGCGCTGCTTGTAATAGCAAAATGTACCTCAGTAAGTCAACTACAGCACACAATAAAATACAGACAGAATTTAGAAATCATTTCTTTACCTGCCAAAATGGATTTCAAAAATATAATAACAAATGAAAACATCAAGATACAGAAAAGCATGTGCAATACTCTAGCGTGTGTGCAAATTAAAGGGGAGGTAGGATATGTGCTTGTCTGGTGTAGGCACAGTGTGTCTATAGCGTGATGCTCAGCAAGCTGGGTACAGCAGGGATAAACCAAGCTTATAGAACAAGATGGACAGAAAACCTGATTTACACTGCTATATATTATTCTGTACTTAAAAAAAATGTGCACCATATATATACATTACCTCTTCTAAATGAGTAAATAAATTCAAAGTCATTGGAAATTTTGTGGGCAGCTGATTCACAAAATCAAATTGTAAAAGAAATGTTATAGCAACAGGAGCTAGCTATGGTAATATTACATATTGTGCTCAGAGTATTCTTGGGTAGCTAGAGAGTCAATATTAAAAGTCTTCATATGTACATGTTCCCGTGTGTGTGTGTATTTGACATAAGAAAACTTAAAAGACAATGATCAAGCACTTTCAAAAATGTATTAAATGCAACTATACATCAAGCAATAGAAAAGAAAATACAAAGAAGAAACGTTCCCTACCCTTACGCCACTTCATACTTAGTAGAACAAGTGGGTCCAAGATAATAAGGAAGAAAAATGAACAGCACAACTGAAATAACTTAGGGTAGCTCAGGCAACACTAAAAGATGATTGTAGAGATATCTTTCAGAAGGAAAACGGTAATTAAAGTCTCGGCCCTCTCTGACTTCCAAGATCTTAATAACTCCCTTAGAAAGAACAAACTCTTCCAGCTCCAGCCATCATTAGCTGCCCACAATGGCTAACACAGTCTCTGTTAGATGGGCGTAGTCTGCTTTTACCTGACACATAATATAGATATGCAGCTGTTGAACAGCCAGTAACTCAGCTGACAGAGACCATGAAGAACATAGAAGGGAGAATAAGTTCCATAAACAGTGTACAGAATCTTTCACAAAGCACGTGATATCAAGAACATCCCTTTATAATTCCAAAAGGTTGAAGAAGGTAACAATTGACTAACGATACTCTCACGTGTAATGCCCGTCTGGAGACCATTCCGCATTCTCTTCTAGTTTATTTTTACACGTAACAATCCTATTCTAGAATTTGGAACTTAGTACATCAAAAAGAACCTCAGAAATAGCTTTTCTAAATGTACCTTTTTTTTTTGCTACTTTCTACATTGATTTACCACTGAGTTACACATATTCTGCTGAGTCTTACAAATTTATAAATGCTTCAGCTTTGATTTAAAATTTGAATCATAAGAAGGTATCATCAAGTGTTCATTGAGATTTGAAGTTCTTTTCCAAAAACTCAGAAAGATCCAAATATGATCACCTCAGGTATGTAAATCAGGGGTCAGCTAACTATGGTCTGGGAGCCACTCTGGCCCACTGACTGATTGTGCAAATAAATGTTTTTGGAACATACCCACTATCATCTGCTTGCATGCTGTCTATGGCTACTTTTATGCTATAAGAAGCAAGTGCAGTCGTCGCCATGGAAACCATATGGTCTGCAGCCTAAAATATTCACTGTCTAGTCCCGTAAGAAAACATTTTCTGACCCCTGATTGAGACTCATGGAATCACAGCCTGAAGATCCAGAGAAACTTGTTTCTTAGCTATGTGACCACATCAGCAATAATTAAGCTCTCACTCCAGTAATAGCATAGGCTCTCAAGCTAAACAGCCTTGGGTTTCCATCCTGTATCTACCATGCTTTTGTATACTTAGCTAAGCTGTTTATTCTCTTGGTGCCTACTTTCTCATCTGTAATTTGAGGAACATAATATAAATAGTTTAAGATCATTGTGAGAGTTAGAAAGACATGTTATTTGTAACAGTCACAGGGCAAAGTAAAGACACCAATGGACAAGAACCTAGCTATCTCGAAGGATGTCCTTTCCATGTGTTTGATTATTTATCAGTCTTAAAACAGCCACCATTTTAGTATAGCTCAACTTTGTGGTTAAGGGATTCAGGCAGGGCTCCTCTGCTGAGTGATTCTATTGTTCCATGTGGTGTCAACTGAATGGGCTGGTTTGGAGGTCTCCAGAGAGCTAGACTCTCCTGTGACTTGATAGGGTGTCCAAAAAGGCAGAGCTCAGGCCAAGCCCTGTAACTCACGCTTGTAATCCCAGCACTTCGGGAGGTGTAGTTGGGCAGATCACTTGCGCTCACGAGTTTGAGATAAATTCAGGCCACATGATGAAACCCCATCTCTACTAGAAAGAAAAAGGCTGGGTTCACCTAGGACTGTCAACCAGAGGATTGACACGGAGCCTCTCGAACATGGCAGTGTCAAGGCAGGCAGATGGACTTATTTCAGAGCAGCTCAGAGCTCCAGAGAGAGTGCTCCAAGAAGCAAAGGCAGCAGCTCTAAGACTTCCTGTGAGTCCCATAGTGTCACTTCCACCACCACACTTCATTGATCAAGCAAGTCTCTGAGGCCAGACTCTAACTCTCAAAGGCAGGAGTCACAGAGAATTTACAGCCATCCTTAATCTACCATGACATTAGACTAAAATCAGGGACTCCCAGTTTCAAAATGGCAGTGTAGAGGCAAGCTGGCTTCACTTCTTCCCGCCCACTGAGAGAAAAGCAGAAACAAATATGCAGAACCAAGATTATCACCAGCAGTGGCTCTGAACTCAAATAGGAGGATGACAGTTACTGAAGCCACAGAGAAGTAAATTTTACTAAACAAACCACCAAAGCAACAGGAATTTGATTCAACCAAAGAAGTGGTGGATATAGGATTGTATAAAAATAAGGGCTAATGTGGTGGCTCATGACTATAATTCCAGCACTTTGGGAGGCCGAGGTGGGCAGATCACCTGAGGTCAGGAGTTCAAGACCAGCCCGGCCAGCACGGCAAAGTCCCATCTCTACTGAAAATACGAAAATTAGTCAGCATGGTGGCACACATCTGTGGTTCCAGCTACTCTCAGGAGGCTGAGGCAGGAGAATTGCTTGAACCCAGGAGGTGGAGGTTGCAGTGAGCTGAGATCGCGCCACTGCATTCCAGCCTGGGCAACAGAGTAAGACTCTGCCTCAAAAAAAATTAATTACACTAATTTTCCAGTTTACTTCACATTGTTTTGGCAATATTTTAACATGACTTATTCATTTGAATATCCAAAATGGTTGGAATTTTCAATGACCTCATTTTCATTTTGTAGAATGTATCAGATTAGCTGAGCCACCATTCTAATTACACCTATAAAATAACCAAAAAAAGGCACTTTCTCCTTCCAAGGTTAATAAGTACAGTGTTGCTAAAGATATGAAGGATTCTAGCTATATTTGAGAAGTATTTTGAGCAGTTCGAAATGGAAAGTGATAGCCACCTACTAACCTGTTTCTTTCCTCAAATATAGAAATATAATTTGTATTTACATTTTTATTCTATGTGCTGTGGGGGGGTGAGCCCATGATGGTGAGGAATCCTGGAATGTGTCATTTGCCAGATGCAAGTGGGTGGTTCTACCAAGACATGCAATGAAACTAAATTGGAAAGTGAAGTGCAGTTGGCCCTCATGTGCTGCACAGATGCTGCATCCAAAATAGTTGCAGGGGCCCTGAGCACAGCCGAGGCCGAGCTCTGTGCGGCAAGCTAACCGCTTCACTTTCTGTGGCTCCTTGCAAACAGTGAAAATTTCAGGATTGGAGTGGACGGAGGATTGAAGATTGAAATTTTTGTGTGAGAAAGAGTGTAGTTGTGTAAATGAGAAAAATAACTATTTTTCTAGATGAGAAATCTATTTTAGAAATTCTCTCTTTGTGCAAATAGAAAACTGTATAAAATTTACGACTTTCTTTTTAAAATGTCACTCTCTGATATACAAAAGGAAGAGCTTTTTAATCGTCTTTATTGTATTTGTGTCACTTTAATGGACATATCTTGGAGGCTGGATGGGAGAACGGTCGTAGAATCCTTTTAGTACACTAGGCTAGAATAAGGCTCATTTGTTTTAGCCACTACTGTTTTACTTGCTGGGCAAACCAGCTCCTCAAAGGGATACTTGAAGTTCAGTGGCACTGTTTCCATTTCAAAACAATGCTTCCTAAAAGAACATCCATTAATCAGATCAGCAATTAATACTTTTTTTGTTTAAATAAAGCAAGTTTGTCTTTCCATATATATTTTTTTTCCTTTGGGAGCGTAACCCACTGAAGAAAATACACACGCAATGAAACATACTTCAATATTAACAAGTATTTAATATTGTTGTTTTGCAATTTAAACGATTAAATTTGTAAAGTTTACTATTTAAAATATAATAAAATCAACTGGAAATGAAATCCACATTTCTTTACGTATTTCTTTATATATTTAATTTAATTAATTAATGTATTTATTTGAGACAGTCTTGCTCTGTTGCCCAGGCTGGTGTGCAGTGGCACTATCTTGGCTCACTGCAACTTCTGCCTCCCAGGTTCAGGCAGTTCTCCTGTCTCAGCCACAGCCATGGTGGTGTGTGTCTGTAATCCCAGCTGCTTAGAAGGCTGAGACATTTTTTGTATTTTTAGTAGAGACGGGGTTTTGCCATGTTGACCAGGCTGGCCTTGAACTCCTGACCTCGTAATCCACCCACCTCAGCCTCCCAAAGTGCTGGGATTACAGGAGTGAGCCACTGCACCTGGCCTATATATTTTATTAGATAAACTTTTATTTAATAAATGTTTTGGCTCTGAGGTTGTTCTTCTCAGTGGCATATCTACATCTGCCATGCAATATATATCCTCGTGCCAAGGGACACCATTCATGAGAGCCTAAATACACAGGCCTGAAGTCATAGCTTCATAGAAAGGAACCACTATTCAAGAAGAATGAATCTCATCCATTAATAATGACCCATAATTATAATATACGCAGTTTATAAAATGTTTTCACATAAATTGCCTCATCTGAACCTCACAAGATTGTGAGTTAAATTTTACTCTGCCCATTCTATAGTTAAAGAAATAGAGGATCTGAAAAGATAAGGTTTTTTCTTTTCCCCACAAGTCCCTGACCAGCCCCAGGGTGAGTTGGGATGAGTATGCGCTTTCCACTGTGTGGTCCTTTCGGCCTCCACACTACTCAGCAGCACTATCTGTTCTGGTCACAGGGATTTTCTTTCTTTCTTTCTTTCTTTTTTTTTTTTGAGACAGAGTTTCGCTCTTCTTACCCAGGCTGGAGTGCAATGGCGCAATCTCGGCTCATCGCAACCTCCGCCTCCTGGGTTCAGGCAATTCTCCTGCCTCAGCCTCCTGAATAGCTGGGATTACAGGCACGCGCCACCACGCCCAGCTAATTTTTTGTATTTTTAGTAGAGACGGGGTTTCACCATGTTGACCAGGATGGTCTCGATCTCTTGACCTCGTGATCCACCCACCTCGGCCTCCCAAAGTGCTGGGATTACAGGCTTGAGCCACCGCACCCAGCCGGTCACAGGGATTTTCTATCCGTCTCCCATGAAACCCCTTCTCCCACCTCTGTCTGTTTAAATACCACTTCTCTTGCTTGCTTGAACACCTTTAGCCCAGAAAGACTTCGCTAAACACTTCAGCCATGCCTATCTCACCTTTTGACAATATCCCACATTACTCACTGGCTGTAATGCTCCACGGTATCTGGCTATACGATTGCTCTTCTCCTCTAATACGTCCAAGTCTTAGAGCCATCCAAGTGGCACATAAATACCTTGAGTGAAGGGGCTGAGCCATCCCCTCTCCTTCCCTCAGGTGCTAAGCACAGTTCTGTGTAGAGTAGGTGAATATTTGCTATTCAAATGAGCAATCTGAAAACCTCTCTTCTTGAGCCAGGTGCCTGGTGTCATTCCTCTGCCTGAAAAGCCCTCTGTGCTTCAACCTCCCAACTCCTAATTATCTTTAAGTCTTAGCTCCTGTCCCCTCCTTTGTGAAGCTGCCCTGAATCATCAGGGAAATTTTAGTCACTGTCTCCCAGCATTTGTCACACTCTATGGTGATTATTTACGTCTGTCTCCCCGACCAAACAATCAGGAAAATGCATGCAACAATCGATAGCAGCCATAATGTCAAAAACCTCCCATATTCTTCTCTAATTGTTAATAGAAGGAATCCTTAAAACTCCAATTAGATTGTAAACTCCTTTTAATAGGGAGGCTGTGTTGGTAGATATTTGTGGAGGGAATGCAGACCTTGGGAAAAGATTGAGTCTAAAGCAGTACAATCATCTGCAGTGAAACATTCTTCACTAAAGAAGAATAACCGAATTGCACAAAACCTTTAAAAAATCACCCAAATGTATTTTCAGAGGAAATTAGTATATCTTTATGGAATTTTATTATCCTAAACAAATCATTAAGTTCACAACACATTTGGCACAAACTTATTGGAAGAAATTGATGGGAAACAAGGCTGTCCTGTGAATCTTTTTTCTTTTTTACCAAAAAAAATCTGATGCAAATATTTCTCACAACTCTAAGATGAGCTATGGGCTTCATAAAGATTTCATTTAATTCCTAAAGTATGTGGAATTTGGCTTTCCATAGCACATTTTACATTCAGGAAAATGAAAAGTAATGAACTGAATATAGACTATTATATAAAAGTGAATACTATGATCATTATTCATCCTGAACATTAGAATCCATTTAAATTATGTCTTAGTAAATTCAGTCTATTTTAATTATAGCTTAGTGAATTTCATGGCATAAAAAAAGTATTTAGAGTTCTTGATCTGGGATGGCAATGCTGTGCATTCGAGACTGGCCTTGTATCGGAATGAACATGGGAACCAGAACTCAAACTACAGAATCAGGGTCACCTGGGGAAACTTGCTAAACGCCCTGGCCTCAGCCCCAGAGATTCTGAATCGACTTCTATACTTTTAATAATAGTGATAGTGATTTATACTAAAATTTGAAGACCAGTGTCCTAGAGGCATAAACTCAGTGATAAGGAAGCCAGCTCCTAGGCATGAAAGGACTAATTATGCCCATCTCTTCCCAACTCTGTCTCCAGTGATGACACACTGGAGACTGAATCAGTCATGAAGGCTACATTGTTAACCATTTACCAAGACTCCACTGGATAAGACATCAGAGCTCTGGTCTTTCCCCCATAAGAGAATGCTCTGGATAAACTTGGCCCTGCTGAAATTCTCTGAGAAGCATTCTGTTACAAGCTTAAGAAGTATAGCAGAAACTCAAAGTTCCCAAGTTGTCAGACTCAGCATCTTCCCTTAGCAAAGTGAGAACTGAAAGGTTTAAAGAAGTGAGCTAATATTCATTTTAAAAGCAAGAAAAAAAAAAGTTTCTTGTGGTGGTACAATTTTTAAGAATTTACAGTCCAGGTTTTACTCTGGATAAGGTGAATCCAGGGGAAGAGGGAGAGCGAGGTGACCCACAGACCTTCTTTGCCAACTCTCTTATATTTCTTAAGGTCCAACTGCCCTATTATGTTTCAAATCCAAGCCAACTCTTATCCAAATATGAAGACCTGATAGGGAATACTCCATGGCATACACTCTCCTGCCCCTCCTAAAGAGGTGGTAGGCATTTATACTCACCCATTTACCTAAACACAAACCAGACCTTGATAGATGCAGCCTAATTAAAGATGCCATTAAACAACACAAGTCAGAGATTTGAGTTTCGGAATGATTGGGTTGGCAATGAAAGTCCCATGACCCTGAGGCATAGTCATACTCTAGAGCTTTATGTGCAATATCTCAGGGTGGAAAAACTGTCGTTCTGAAAGAGAAAAAATATCTTGCAGCTTCACTCACTGATGCAAATGGAGTGACAAAAGCCTCCTTTAAAAAAATGTGGTAGAGCAGACTAAGCCTTGGTTCACAAGAAAAATACAAAGAATTCATCCTTTAAAACAGTACGAAAGGCACCAAAAATATTCTTAGTGATGATTTTGCAAGGTAAACATCGCATGAATGGAATCACATATATTGAGCATCTATGCTAGATTTCCTGGTACACTTAGGGTTTTATGAAATTCTATTTTCTCTAATCAAGGCATTTCCATTGCCAACTAGCTGAATGAGATTAATGTACACCTCATAAAGAGTAAATCACCTCACAGAAAAAATAACAATCCTTTAGCCAGGGAATGTGTCCCAATTTGAGATCTGGAAAATATGATCACCATGTTTATAGAATTCATGATAATGCCCTCCTTAGAGCTAAACTCTAAGTAGCTTCCATCTTAGAAATGTAAGAAAATGCGTATGGAAGCTCCCAGCATCTTCGTTTAAGTGTAAAGCTTACCTCTCAGTGCCTCCTCTCCCTTGAGTCAAACCCACTACCTCACTAAGGCTGAAAGTCAATTGAATTAACGAAGGCAAACAACTTCAAATGTCACAAAGTTCGTTGATGCTTTTGGGGCCACTGGTTATCTGTGGAACTAAATGAAGAAAGGAAAAGAAAAGAAAAGGGATAAATAATGTAAGTATTGTGGGAGAATGAGAATGTTTTCCTAAATGCTTAACTTACTGCCATTTCTCCCATATTTCAGCCCCTTGTTTTTAAGAGTCACTAAGCATAGGGATCAGTCTCTTAGACGAGATCCTGAGAACGGAATGAGTACAGACTCATTATGAGGCCTGGACATTGCAACTCCGGATGGTCCCTGCCGGGACTGTGCAGTTACGTGGTACCTGAACCACACATATGCCAAGGAATATTCCATGCCAGAAATTGTTCCCCTACATCTGATTTTCCATGAGAAACTTGGCGGAATGTTTTCCTATTTTCCCCCTTAGATGGGCAATTTGGGTCATATTAGAATTCAACGCTCATGAATCAATTTGTCCGCCCCCATGGAGCATTTTAAGTTATCATGTCTTAAATATCATTTCTAAACTTAGGTATTTAAAATATTTATCTGAAAAGGAGATAGAAAAAAGGACCAAGGCATAAAAAGTGGCTGGAATGAGCAATTTCTACTGTACATTCTATTTTGAGAAAAAAAATATTTTACAGCCTCTCATTTCAAATATTGCACTCGAGTGTAATAAACACTCTGAGATATCCTACAGTTAAAACAAACATTCTTAGATTAATTTTCAGTTTAACATTTCTCAAACTTTTACACTGCAGAGCAGTGTTTATATTATCCCTCTCGGTTCAGACTGTTACAACAAAGTAACATAATGTGGGTGGCTCACAAACAGAAATTGATTTCCCGTAATTCTGGAGGCTGGAAGTCCAAGATCAGGGTTCCAGCATAGCCAACTTCCGGTGAGGCTTTTCTTACAGTTTGCAGCCCATTGACTCACATGATGAAAAAAGAAGGAGAGAACTCTCTGGGCTCCTTTTTGTAGGGGCATTAATTTCCTTCACGAGGGCTCCAATGTCATGACCTGATCATTTCCCAAAGACTCCATCTCCAAATACCATTATATTGCAGATTCAATTTCAACATATAAATTTAGGGGGGGACACAAACATTTGATCCATAGAAATCCCTGCTAACATCGTAAGAAACTCATGTTTGTGGCCCACTCGCTGGAATGTCAGTCAGATACATCTTTTCTTTTCTTTTATTTAGAAAAATAAAACAAAAAACAAAACAGAAAATTGTTGAAGGAGGTCCCTTCTCTGGTTCTGTACATAGCCTTGTACATACGAATTCTTCACCAGACTAATCCGGTTCTGAAGCCATTGGCTGTGCCAGCCAGTTAGGCCATGCACTTGGAATCTGGCGAGTCTTGGGGATAGCAGAGCAAAATATTTCTGCTCAGGAGAGAAAGAAGCAAAGCTTCTATTTCTAGCACTCAATATTTTGTTCTCCAGGGATGGTATTGCTGCTCAGATTCCAAATTCCAAATGACAAATTGTACTTGAAGGCATTGATTTCCTTTTCTGGGGAAGATTTACTATCTACTATATATGCTCCATCTTTATTGTGTATTTGGCTATTGAATTATTCTTCATAACTGTTTTTCTTACCGAACTATTTCTTAAAGAAATAAACTCAGTAAGTTAACACTTCAGCTCAAATCCTTTGCAGCAGTATGTGGAAGACGCAGGTGCTGCAACTCTCAGCAATAAAAGGAGAGCTGCTAATGTAGACATAATCATACACTGTAAAGGAGCAGATGGGTTAAAACTCAATTCTGCAGGAGGTGGGACCGTGCTGGCCTCAAGGGCTTCCTTACTGAGATTTCTGGAGTTGATGTTACTAACAGCAAACACATCCCTTCCCATCCCACTGAACCTAAGATTCTTCTCAGATCCCTGGTATTTGAGTTCCTCCCAGTGTTACTTCTATGTCCACCCAGCAAATGCCAAAGAAAAGAAACCACAGAAAAGGGGAGGAAGGGCCAGGTGCGGAGGCTCATGCCTGTAATCACATCTCTTTGGGAGGCCAAGGCGGGCAGATCACGAGGTCAAGAGACAGACCATCCTGGCCAACATGATGAAATCCCTGTCTCTACTAAAACTACAAAAATTAGCTGGGCATGGTAGGACGTGCCTGTATTCCCAGCGACTTGGGAGGCTGAGGCAGGAGAATCATTTAAAACAGGGAGGTGGAGATTGCAGTGAGCCAAGATTGTGCCACTGCACTCCAGCCTGGGCAACAGAGTGAGACTCTGTCTCAAACAAAACAAACAAACAAACCAAAAAAAGGGACGGGGAGGGGAGGAGGAGACCGGGCTGTATTGCAGCTGGGGAGGGAGCCGAGGAAAGGGTGCACAGTCACTACAACATCAAGCATTGAGCTCTACAGGAATTTGCATTCCTTGGAGTTGGTCCAAAAATGATGCCCTTTGGCGTCCTGGTAGCTGTCAGCACCTCTGCGAGAGGAGCAGGCTCTTGCACACACTAGGTTTGGCATCGTGGTGACTGAGCAGGACACGAGGGACTCGGGCTGGCTAGCATGACATAGCATGGAGAAACCTCCCTCTCCAAAGCTTGGTTCCTTCTACCAGCACACAGAATTAGCCCCAGACCTTCAAGGCCCATTCTATTGGAGCACTCTGCTCTGGCCACCCTCTTGCTGTGCCTCCCCATGAAAAAGAATTCCAAGGCACCAAATCCAGGCCACTCTCCTCTTCTATACTACACTCCAGGGACCCCAGATCATGGGTTCCCCACCCCAGGGCTCGGGCCATTGCCAGGTCCTAAGAGGCTCTGCCCTGGGTGTGTCCTCTGGAGGGGCCATCTAGCTGAGGGGCAGCTGTCTGCAGAACAGGAAGAGGATGGGCTGGGACACAACTTTGACATGCAGACTAGGGTATCACACACTTGCATGGATGAGGCTCCTTGTAACGAGGTTATCTGTGGAAGGAGGAAAGATTGTAGGAGTGGGTGCACATTTGTAGTCTTGCCCCCGAGCCCTGCAAATGATGGAGGTGGGCTTGCTGACATCTGTCCTGTTAAGCAGCATCAGGAGACATCTTCATACACTTAAAAAAAATAGGCTTCTTGCTCTTCTGTGTACAGTAAATAAGAGCTACTAGCCATTAATGTGTATTAGACTCTGTGCTAAGTTAACACTTACTGCCTCATTTAATCAACTCTAATAGGTGAGGGATAGCATTATTCCCATTTTACAGACAAACAAATGAAGGCTGAGAGAGGTTAAGTGATTTGTTCAAGTTAACACAGGTGGTAGGTGGTGGCCTGGAGTTCAAAATCCAGAGTGATGTCTCTAATCCCGCGTGTGTGATGGGAAGTGGAGAATGGTGAATAAATGAAGGTGGGGGTTTGGTTCTCTGAGGAAGAGAAATATCTGCAGACACCCAGGAAGGAAGCCAGAAAGAAGCAGAAACACTCATAGATAATAAAGTGGCTGAGAGGCAAGAGGAGCAAGTCACAGGCCAACGACAAAGTGCTGCCAAGAGCTCCATGTGAGGGCTGCGTAAAAATTCCAACCTTCTCTGCGCAGAACCTGAGCCCCACCCAGATCTTAAAGCAAATCACTCAGTTAATTACACAGCGGATCTTATCATGAGCTAGACCAAAAGCAAATTCAAAAGGAGGTTTACATTTTAGACATCAGCAAACTGCTGGCTCTAAAAGTTTTTAGTTCAAAGGAGGAGGTGTGCGTCTGTGCGTCTGTGTGTGTGTGTGTGTGTGTGTCTGTGTGTGTGCGCGCGCGTGCGTGCACGCCCACGTGTGGAGCGTATGTTTGTACGTTAACTAAATATATTTGGAAAATCTATGTGAGGCCCTTGGAATGGGCTCCTTTATACAGTTCCAACAGCTGAAGTTGGGTTTTGCTTGTTGTCTTGTAGCCCTGGGGGATCTGTAGGGCTGAATTTCTGAATGAGAACTTGCAGCTATCAGAACTGCTAGGATCAAGGCAGCTGAGCACAAAAGCTCTGGATGTGAATTTTTTTTAGTTAAAAAAACGTTTTTCACTAAGTTGCCTTCAATGTCAGCTTGCTGAGTTTTGGGATAAATTAAAAGTAATAAAGAATCATGACCAAATTAATGTAAATGTGTCTTCTCCCTCTTCTTTCATACTTGTGGGAAAGGTTTATAAAATATGTTAATAAAGAACACCTTGTCACTTTTCAAATACAGTTCAAGTTTTAGGATAATGAATGTGTATAAGTAAAATAGGTTGTATCAGTGCCGTGTACAAGAAAAACAGAATGGAGGACACGGCGCTGTCTCATTACTTTGCACTTTTGCTCTTGACGTTACATCCTGTCTGTTCTCCATTAACATCTCTACGTAAAAACACCACTCTTCTTTCTCGGACTACGCGGACTGACATTTCTCCTCCTGGGAGCTGCAAAAACCAAAGGAAAAATCCCTGCCACAGGAGAAACAACATTTTTTCAGAATAAGAAACGATTACAGCAGGAAAGAAGGAGCGTAATCAAAGCGTTCCAGCAGACCTGTCGGCACCTGCCCACCAGCAATGGAGATTCCAGCTCCGTGTGTCTTTGGGGCTGTTCCATTCACTTGGTCTTTATATAGATTAGTGGAGGACTCACGCAGTCCACTTAGGTAGTATATTACCCCATTTCACAGACAGGAGATGACTTATTGATTAATGTATTTTTATATCATTTATATGTTTTCTCAATGTTCTTAGACTTCAACTTTTATTGCTATGGTTATAATTTTTTTTAATGTGCCAATGACTCAAAAGTCCTTTATTGGCCAGGCACAGTGGCTCACACCTGTAATCCCAGCACTTTGGGAGGCTGAGGTGGGCAGATCACCTGAGGTCAGGAGTTCAAGATCAGGCTGACCAACATGGTGAAAACCTGTCTCTATTAAAAATACAAAAATTATCCAGGTGAGGTAGCGCGTGCCTGTAATCCCAGCTACTTGGGAGGCTGAGGCAGGAGATTTGCTTGGACCTGGGAGGTGGAGGTTGCAGTGAGCCAAGATCGCACCACTGCATTCTAGCTTGGGCAACAGAGGGAGACTCCATCTCAAAAAGAAAAAAAAGTTTTTTATTAAGGTGTAAAAGTAGTCATGAAAATAGAAACATTAATAATGCAACTTAGACTAACTTTATAATAAATAGTGTAGAGGTCTCCAATGTAGATAAAACGTGTTAGGATAGTGAATTTACAAGTGAAGACTTTGCACAAGAATCCAATGAATGACAAGTGTTGAAAAAATGGATTATATTGGATTGACCTGAATTCTTGATGCATTTTTTTAAACCAACATGTCATATTAAGGCATTAAAATCATTGATGTTTTTGCATCATTTTTCAAATAAAGAACGGTTGCTTTTATGGTGAACCAACTGAGATTCTCCAGAACTTTTCAGTGCAAAACTGATGATTCTGTTGTTACAAGTGGCATGGTCTAATAGGTTAGGGCACAGGCTTTGAGACCGAGCATCCTGTGTGTATATCTGAGCTCTGTCCCTTTCCAGTTTTGTGACTCTAAGTTACTTTGAACATAATGTCTCTTTGCCCCACTTACCTTTTGTGCTCAGTGGTGCTAATAAGTATCTGATCTTATAGAGTTGTTATGAGGGTAAAATGCATGTAAAGTGCTGAGATGAATGGCTGGGAAATACTAAATACTCAGCATTAGCAAGTATTAAAGATAAGAGTCCAAATTCAGAGAAGGCAGTCTTAAAGTCACACTTTTGGGTATACACAGGTACAAAATATTTTTTACAGTTTATTTTCAGCACAATAGTTTATTGAATTCAAAGTAATATGAAAGGAGGAATGAAATCATTATTTAAAGGTATTTTCCCTTTTTAGTTGATGAAAGTTATATGTATATTTATGTTGTACAGCATGTTTTGATATCTGTGCACATTATGGAATGAGAAAAACTAATTCACATATGCTTTACTTCATGTAATTATCTTTTCTGTAGTGAGAAAAAGATTATTCTCTTAGCAATTTTTCAGTGTATGACACGTTATTATTATTATTATTATTATTATTTATTTTATTTTTTTTGAGACGGAGTTTCACTCTTGTTACCCATGCTGGAGTGCAATGGCGCGATCTCGGCTCACCACAACCTCCGCCTCCTGGGTTCAGGCAATTCTCCTGCCTCAGCCACCTGGGTAGCTGGGATTACAGGCACGTGCCACCATGCCCAGCTAATGTTTTTGTGTTTTTAGTAGAGACGGGATTTCACCACGTTGACAAGGTTGGTCTCGATCTCTCGACCTCGTGATCCACCAGCCTCGGCCTCCCAAAGTGCTGGGATTACAGGCTTGAGCCACCGCGCCCGACCATGACATATTATTATTAACTATAGTCACCATGTCATACAATAGAAGTCTTGAACTTATGCCTTCTATCTAACTGAAATTTTGTATTATTCGACCAACATCACCCTCAACCCCTGCCCTGCTAGGCGCTGGTATTGACCATTCTACTCTCTGCTTCTTGTGAGGTTGATTTTTTTAGATTCCACATATAAGTGAGATTATGTAGTATTCATCTGGCTTATTTTATATCACATAATGTCCTCCAGCTTCATCTATGTCATTGCAAATTACATGATTTACTCTGTTTTTCAGGTTGAATAGTATTTTATTATTGAAGTTATATTATATATATCGCATATTCTTCATCCGATTATCTGAACGAACACTTAGATTGATTTCAGATCTCGGTTGTCTGAACAGCGCTGCTGAATGTGGAAATGCAGACACTATACCACACTGATTTCATGCCCTTTAAATACACGCCCAAAATTAGAATTGCTGGATTATATTTCTATTTTTAACTTTTTGAGGAACTTCCATCCTGTTTTCCACAGTGGCTGTACACACTGAATTCTCATCAACAGTGTACAAAGGTTCCCTTTTCTCCACATCCTCACTAACATTTTTTATTTCTTGCTTTGATTACAGGCAGCCTAACAGGTATGAGATGATAACTCACTAATTTGCACTTCCCTGACGATTGGTGATGTCAATATTTTTTTCATAAAGCTGTTGGCTGATTGTATGTCTTACTTTGAGAAATGTCTATTCAGGTCCTTTGCCCATTTTTTAATCAGGTAATTTGTTTCCTTGCTATTGAGTTGTGTTTCTTATATTATATTTTACGTATTAATTTTTTACTAGATATCTGGTTCATTTCCTTCCATTCTGTAGGTTGTCTCTTCACTTTGTTGGCTATTTCCTTTGCTGTGCATAAGTTCTTTATCTAAATGCAATCCCATTTGTATATTTTTACTTTTGTTGCCTGTATTTTTGGGGTCATATTCAAAAAAATCTTTGCCTAGACCAGTATCAAGAAGGTTTCCTGTATGTTTTTAAATGTTAATAATCTTGGGCTCAGAGAAATAGCTTAATAAGATATTGGCAAAGGCTTTTTATCAAGTGGAGCCATGGAGACTGCAAATTATAAACAGCATACCACCAGGAAGGCAATGATGAAGCTGCATGTTGTGTATGAATTTGTCTGATCTCTGTCCTAGGTTCCTGGGATGGAGCTTCTAAACACTTGGAATTTTATGAGTAACAGAAGTATCTTTGCTATTCATAGTAGACACCTTATGAATTTATGTTAACAAGACAACCTATAATGGGCTTTAGTTTCAGGATCGAGGCTGGCCATGCTGGAAAGGTCAACTATGCCATGAGAGGGTAGGTGTTGAGCAGCCATGTGGTATCAGACCTACCTCCTGGGAAGGGCTGGAGGTCTAGGGATTGACTTCAGTCACTTGACTAATGATTCAGTCAATCATGCACAGGTAATGAAACCCCAATAACATTTCATTTTAAATACTGAAGCTCAGTTGAGTTTTCCAGTTGGTGAACATGTTTATATGCTGGGAAGGTTATGTAGCCTAATTCCATGGGAAGAGAACAGAGAAACCCCATATTCAGGACTGTCCCAGACCTTGTCCTCTATGCCTCTTCTTTTAGCTGGTCCTGATTTGAATTCTTTATAATAAATTGTAATTGTAAGTATACTAATTTCCTGAGCTCTGTGCGTTTATCTAGCCAATTAAAAAACTTGAGGGGGTTATGGGAACTCCCAAATTTGTAGGCAGTTGGTCAGAAGTGCAGGAGGCCTGAGGATTCTTGAACTTACAGCTAGCATCTGACATGAGCACAGTCCTGTTGGGGATTTGTTCTGAGCTCGTGGATTCTGCACTGACTCTGGGTAGTTAGCACCAGAAGTGAATTGCAGAGTGGTGCTGTATGAGTCAGCTCTTGGCACTTGTGCACTGTGTGGATGGAATTGATGGACTGGAGGACATGTTGACCTATTTAGCGTTGAAACCATGTTTTAGAAAAACAAATTTTTTAAAGTGAAGGATTATGTTATGGTAGTGTAGACTGATAAACAATGTGTTGATTTCAGTACTGACAAAGCTTGAGCTCTATAAAGAAGGGTCTCTGACACTATCATCCAGTGAACCCATGAGTACATGGGCAACAGTTAGCAGTCAACAAATGACTCCTCATCTTAATTCACTGGTTATGGTGAGAGGAACAATTGTGATGCAGTCAAATTGAGCCAACAGAATACATTCATTTCCAGCTTATTCTGCAAATAAATTGGCAATATATATCTGCTTTTCCACTCTGAAATTTTCTGACCATTGAGAACATGCTCACTTCAGCGACTGAAGTTAAAGTTATTACAAAATCAGCTCAGCCTGACACTTACAAGGCTGCTGAAAACCATTTCTGTGATTCAGTGAAACTTGCTCATGTGTCATAGCTCAACAATAGATCATGAACTCTAGATAGCCTAAAGCTGTCACTTCAGAGGTGACATTTCAAGATGTTACTGCTGAGGATGTAATATCAGGATTTTACAAGAAAGCCAAAATATGATAGACTAATTGCTGAGAGTTTTACTTTCTCCAAAAAGTAGGTGAAGTTCTTCACTCAAGCAGGGAATTAGTAGACTTCATACTAGTCAGTTACATTTTAAAGCCACCTCCACATAATGCAATAAAAATGGGAAAAAATTATTTTCCTGAGTAGAATGTAATAAGAAAGTAGATTAGGAAACCATAAGCTGCTTTATCCCAGGCTGAAACCCTCCTAATCCTGCTGGCTTTACACCTGACAGAGTGCCAGAAGTCATCTTCAATGAGAAATGGCCCCAGGAATTCTGAGCCCTTGCCTTTCCCTGAAATCTAGTCAACAGTCACCAAGCGCTTGCATCCTTTTTTTCTTAGAAGTTTCTAATTTAGCAAAATATAAAGAATTAAAAAAAATATACCAAGCTGGGTGTGGTGGCTCACATCTGTAATCTCAGCACTTTGGGAAGCCAAGGCAGTAGGATCATGAGGTCAGAAGTTTGAGACCAGCGTGACCAACATGGTGAACCCCCAACTCTACTAAAAATACAAGATTTAGCCGGGCGTGGTCACATGCACTGTAATCCCAGCTAGTCAGGAGGCTGAGGCAGGAGAACTGCTTGAACCTGGGAGGTGGAGGTTGTGGTGAGCTGAGATCATACCATTTTACTCCAGCCTGGGTGACAGAGCAAGACTCCATCTCAAAAAAAAAAAAAAAAAAGAAACGAAAAAGGAAAAGAAAGAAAAAGAAACATACCAGACGAAGAGTCTGACTTACAGTTGATGTTATCACCATCAAGCTCAATATAATAACTTGGTAAGATGTTATCCATTTAACTGATCTGAGTTTATCATTTTAAAATCGTTTAAAAATCATTTTCATTAACAATAGCAATGGCATTTCTTTTACGCTTTTGTAAAACTGACAGCCTGCTTGCTGGGTGCCAATTAACACAGCCCCAAATTCCAAAACGTTATAAATGGCCTAATAGGAGAAGGAACATGGGGAATGGCAAAGGGAGGATCTAGGTGAATGCTCTTCCCAGCATTGTAAGCATTTAATTGGTGGAAAAATAGAAAAACAAAACAAACAAACAAACAAAAAACCACTTTACATCTCCAGATATTGTCATAGGAGTATGCAGCAAATGGAAAAAGATCTAGTCGAGTTTTACCAAATCTTGATGCAAACAGCGTGAGTCTCTGGCATTTGAATGATGGCTGCTCCCAGAACCCCACCCCAGCTCCAGCTCGATGAGATGGAAGAACTACTCCAGGTGGGCACAGGCAAAAAGCGGGGTCTCCTGGTCTCCTCAGCTTCTACTCCAGGCAATAATTTCACCTTGGAAGGGATAGGTCACCAACATCTCTCATTCTCCACAATCTCACGTTGTGGAAGCACTGTTCTGAGCAGGCATGGCCAATGAAATTGGGGCTCCCTTCTCCCACCTAGCTCACATTCACAGGGTGAGATCTCTGGCCCAGGTGCAGCCAGCTGAGAGAGCTGACTGTACCTACTACAGCATGCTCACAAGGAGGAGGTTCCACACCAGTGAGGCAGCCAAGAAAGCAAAAGGTAACCATCCTCTCGGCCCAGCTTATAGAGTGGGTGTCATTCTGGGAGAACTGGGATATTATCCCAAGCTCTGGCACAATGGCTCTGAGGCTCTCCCAGGGGAAGGAGCAGCATGTAGGAATAGAGAGCTCCACAGCTCTGCCTGAGGGGAGCTACTTTGGAACAGAGCATGGAGAAGTTCATGCCCAAAGATACTGTCAGAAACAATGGCAACCACAGTGACAAGTAATCAAGAGGGGGCTGGTAGCTCCAAGATACTTGAGCAAAAAGCAAAAGGGCAGAGCAGCCAAAAAAGAGAAAAATAGTGAAGAAGTCAGCCAAGAAGAGCCCTTCCATGATCAAAGTTATCCTTGGGGGACGCTGTACCCTCCCAGAAACAACTGCAGCAGGATGGGGGGCAGCCTCAGAAGGGTTCCCAGTTCATGCACCAATCTACCAGCAAAGATTTTTTTAGTTTTATTGGATCAAAGAGCTTAAGCACAACTTCTGATCAAATACTGGCTAAAAATGAGCTACTCTGACCCAGGGGTATGTCCTGGAAGGCATGGCTTAAAAATGAAACCATTATCATCCCTGGTGGACTGGAAGTCTGTGCACATGTCCAACCCCATGTCCTGTCAGGAGGGAATGGAGAGAGTATCTCCAAGCTTCTAGCCCCTGGAGTAATATGGGCAAAATGGTAAACTCCCCAAAATGTGAGGGTAATCGCTAAGCCACATACATAAGTAATTTGTGAAAACAAGATGAGGATATAGCTGGATAAGAGCTTAACCAGAATCTTTTACCAATATCTGATTTATGCAAACCCGTACAGAACCCACAGGAAGCCAGGATAAAAGGTCCTGGAAAAAATATCTGAGCAAGACATCAGAGGTTGCATACTGTGGGGGAAACTGACTCCACAGAATTAGTCCAGCCCCACCTAATAAATACATAACCAAACTAAATAAAAAAATACTAAGTTCTCAGAAATGGGAAGGAGAATACAATTCAATATGGCTATAACAATATGTTTTCTAAGATATCATATTATCTTAGATAATCATGTGTGCCAATTCCTCATAACAAATATCTTTCTATATACCTATACATACTATATCGGTTCTATTTTTCTGGATAACCTGGTCTAACGCAAGTAGTAATTTTTTTGAATAATTTCTAACAAAAAATTAGGAGACATGCAAAGAAACGGAAGAGTATAACCTGCACACAAGATCAAAAGGGCAGGTAAAAATCTCTGCCTATGAAAGGGGCCAGTTTGGAATTAGCCTACAAAGATTTCAAAGCAGGTATTATAAAAAAGAAAGTTCTAGTAACTAAAGGAAATCATATTTAAAGAATCAAAGGAAGGTATAAAAAAATGATTCATCAAATAGAGAACATTCATAGAGATAATGTGACGCTTAATTGTATGTGTTACCTTCACTGGGCGAAGTGATACCCAGATAGCTGGTAAAACACTATTTCTGGATGTGTCTTCTGGGAGAGGTTAGCATTTGAATTGATAGAGTGAGTAAAGAAGATCATCCTCACCATATGAGTGGGCATTATCCAGTACACGAAGGGCCTGAATGAAACAAGGAGGTAGAGAAAGGATAAATTCGTTCTTTCTGCTAGATTCGGGTCATCCATCTTCTCCTACTTTCAGATATCAGCTTGGCTCCCAGGTCTTTGAACCAGGACTGAGCTTTATACCACCAGCCCCCTACCCAGTTCCCAGTCCTCAGGTTTAGACAGGAACTACATCACAAGCTTTCCAAGATCTTCAGCTTGCACAAGGTAGATTGTGGGACTTCTCGGTCTCCATAAGCATGAGTGCTAAACCCTCATAATAAATCTCTTTCTATAAACCTATACATATTCTGTTGGTTCTACTTTTCTGGAGAACCTGGTCTAATGCAGGTAGTCATTAGTTTTTTAAAAAAGAAATCACATGAAAAATCTGAAGCTGAAAAGAAAAAAAATCAAAATGAAAAATTTACTTGAGGAACTGAACAGTATATGTGAGTTGGCAGAAGGAAAGAGACGGCAAATTTGAAGACAGATCAGTAGAAATTATGCACTTAGAAGAGAGGGGAAAATTAAATAAAAATAAACAGAATGACTGGAATGTGGGACATCATTACATGCATAAACATAAATATCGTGGAAGCACCCAAAGAGAAGAAAGAAACAGAAGGGCTCAGGAGTTAAGCAGCCCACCAGCTAAGCAATCCTGACTGTGTTCACAAACGTATCTGCCACCCGGAGTTAAGTGGTAGATTTTACCCTTGCACCACTCATAGCCTCATTCCCTCTGGCCCACTCTCCCACCATAATGAACCATTTCCATTTCTCCATCAGAACTGACTATTCTTTGTCTGCATTCCTTTGCTCATGCTTCCCCTGTTTCCTGGAGTACCCTCTCTTATCACCCTGCTGAGATACCTATCCAGTTTTTGTTACTAAGAAAGAATTTGGTGAATATCCATTTCTTATGACGGAGGAAGAATTTGCAAGTAATACCTGCTATATATGTTACTAACAGTATGTTAACCAAAATCTGTACCAAATCTTTGCAAGTCTAACAATTCTCTCCCCCAAAACGTGACAACAACAGCAACAATACTACAGCAATGAACATTTACTTACTTAACTACACCAAAGTTGGGTCCTAAAGATCTGAACACAAAGACGGGCAATTTGTTAAGCATCCAGGCTAAGCATTCAATCTGGGTTTCGGTAAACAACTTTTTTTCTTGTTCTGCCTAAAATCCTATTCTAAGATTCTAGAGGAGTCTATTCTTTACTGGCTGTGTGTGTGTGTGCATGTGTCTGTGTACGCATGATTATAATAAACTCTGAAAAGTGCTCAATTCAATTACTGCTTTTTCTTTAACAGAAACAAAGCTCAAGTGACAGTTCCTCTAGATAGCATTCCCTAACTTTCCAAATACAATGACCACTTCCTGCTGTGTTCCTCACAGGACCCTGCACACGCTTCTGTAATTGTAGCTCTATTTATTAATATGTCTGTCTCCCCATCAGACTGCTTCTTAAGGGCAAGAACCTTTTTCTCGTAGCATAGCCTCTCACACACAGCACAGTTTTTGTCACTTAAAATAAAATGGAAGAAAGAAAGAAGACAAGAAGGGAAGGAGGAGAAGATAGAGGACAGGAGAGAGAGAAGGAAGGAGGAAGAGAAGAACAGAAAAAAGAAGGAAAGAAAGGAAGAGGGAGGGAGGAAAGGAAGAAGAAGGGAGAGAAGGAAGGAAATTGCATTCAGCATGTTTCATAAAGCTATGTTGCTCCTAATACTTGATTTAATAAGCACTCATAATAAACAATTATGGTTTTCCTTTAAAAAGTGATAGCCCCAATCATTAAAATATAACAATTAATTCACTTGCTTAATTAGGTCAAAATAGTGTTTTTTTATGTCCTGTATCTTCCCAAATAGTCCAACCGTCTTCTTTACTAACTGAATAGCTCAAAACCAGTTGCCAGAGGCAGGAAAACAAACTCAAGTGACTGAAAATGTCTGCTTCAGCAACCTGACACTTTCAGCAAAGCCTCATGGGAATGGCTCCTTGAGAGCCTTAATCATGTCCCCAAGCAGCCCCTGATGTCCAAGAATGGCTCCTGACAACTTGCAGAGGCAGAGGAGGGGAAGATTGGGCTCTGGAGAAATTTCTAAGATCCCAAGCTCAGAAAACAACCAAGAACTCATCCTAGATATCAGCTCTGGGGTCTTTGCTTCTTGCTGAATATTTCTTATTCACATTTGTGAATACTTCAGGCAGTGTAACAACACTTGTAGCTTTTCATATGCACTATCTTCCAAAGTAATGAAAGGCTCAGTTCTCTAATGCCTGCACAGTGAATCGTGTCCATATTAAGGTCCTTTCATTACTCTTCCTATTGGCAGATCTCCTCCTCCAGATCCTGATTGGATACACATAGGGCTGAAGGGTTCCATCCCCAGCTGCAAGATTTAATGTAAAGTAAACAACGATATCCAATGTGATGAGTGTTGTGAGCCGTTATTAAAAATATCAGTCCATGGAATAGCTGTGCAGAGTCCTTCACTGGGTAATGAGCTGATAAAATAGGTATTCAGTATGCGGGATAATACAATTAGAGACCACTTCATAGGCTTGAAAATGTTCTCCAAGGAAGCTTATTGCAGAGAAATCTAGAGAAGATGAAGAAGCTAATTTCCAGTTCAGAGTCAGATGTATGCTCTTCACTTTATGTAAAAAAGGTTCCTGTAGATTTATGTCATAAAAGAGCTCCAGTCACTTCAAAGCACGAAAATATTAACAGCAAAAAATAATACATGTATTGAACACTCACTATTTGCCAAATACTATGTTGTGAGTTTCTCATTAAGTACTCTTTTCACATCCAGTTAAAGGTGAGGAAACAAAATTTTCATGATTTCAACACTTGCCCAGTTAGTAGGTGGCAGGAATGGGTCTCCAATCAAGCCTGTTTTACACTGACATACACTGACATACACATATATGTATGCCTATGGCTTTGAACTCCAACATAGCTACAGCTTAAAAGAAAACGACAATAAAGAATGATTTAATCCAAAAAGGAACTGAAGAAGCAAAACCATGAAACAGGAAAGGTCAAAGTAATCTTGTCCAGGACTCGGAGAGTAGCAAGTGGGACCCCTTCCAGGCTAAAGATGAATGTTCTGGAGAAACTTGCATAGCCTGTGTCATCTGGTGTCACCTCCAGAACCATGGAAGAAAAAACACATTGGCAACAGCTGGCATATGCTTAGGAAGAAAGAACAAATGTCCCATGTCAGACACTCAGAACTCTATATAATCATTTTGCCTTTGTGATTCAAACTGTTCTAATAAAACCAGAATTTTATTCTCACATTCTTCTGGCTTAACTTTTGCCTCTAGAAAAATCAATTATAGAGAGAATGAAGATTTCCAATCGGCCAGAGGGAATTACTAGATACCCCTCACTCCATCCACACAGTGCTAGTATCCAAATTAATCCAAACTATATGCACTGTTCCCACCACTCATTCTGGTTTCTGAAGCCTGCTTCATAATAGTATTATATGTTTTACTGCCATCCTTGCAAGAGTCAGCTATTTATACTTAAAATGTTTCTGTCATTCCTTTCTGTCACCGTTGGATGCCAAAGCTGAGGAAAATATGGAAATATTGAAAAATACTGACTCTTATTAACCTTAAACTGCCTATGCCCATCAATACACTTATGCATGTGTGTGTGCATGGGTATATGTGTGAATACACACATGCAAACCCCACATACACGCACATGTGCACGCTAATGCATGCACACACATGTAGGCACACACACATATGCAGGCACACACACATGCACACACATGCAGGCACCCACACATATATGCAGGTGCACACACACATGTACACACATGCAGGCAAGGCACATACACATGTACACACATGTGCACCCACACACAAATACATGCACACAGGCCTGCACACACACGTAAGCACACACACATGCAGGCACCCACATGCATACACACACATATGGATGCACATGCAGGCACACACACAAGCACACACATATGCATGCACACACACATTGTATGTGTGCACATGCAGGTGTGCACATGCACACACACATGCAGGCACACATATATGTATGAATATACATGCAGGCACACACATGCAGATGTACACACACGTGGACACACATACACACACAGGTCTGCACACACACATACGTGCACACACATGCAGGCACCCACATGCATACACACATATGCATGCACGTGCAGGCACACACATGCAGATGCACACCCACATGTAGGCACAAGCACATATGTATGCATGCACAGGCAGGAGTGCACATGCACACACATATGCAGGCACACATATATGTATGAACACACATGCAAGCACACATGTATGCAGGCACACACATACAGACACACATATGCAGGCACAACACATGCAAACAGATACACGTGCAGGCACACATGCCTTGTATCCTGAAAATGTATCCAGTTCAGTGGTTTTTGGTTGAAATTTTTGTAATTTTTCAATTTCCTTTTCTTTTCAGTTCCAATCTGAAAATCCAGATTCAATTATATTGTAAAACTCTTAGCAGCCTCCTCCCCATTTCTCTGGAAAGTTCTGCTCTTCTGAGAAGTCTTAATCCTCCAAAGACAACAAAGTCCTAGGGACCCTGAGAGTTAAGAGATCTGAATTCTCTCCTGACAGATTCTAAAATATAATTGATAAAGGGGAGACCTATTTTTCTGACAGCTCAATGCTATCCACTCCTGCTCACAATTCACATTCTTCTCCTCAGCCTTGATTCCTACCAAAAAGTCAAAAAACTTAATTACATTTCCAAATCCTAACTTCATACCAAAATACGTGGGTCATATGTTTCAAACAGCAGCTCTGTTTAAGAACGGCAAAATGAGAAAAATTTTGTTCTTTTCACTTGAAAGTAGATTTACAAGTGGATCTTTCTTTGGAAAGAGGGTGTGTTCCTGAGAAATTTTCAGTCAGAATATTGTAAGCACATTTATAGAGTAAATGTGTTAGAATATGCCATTTTAATTCTTACCCATCACTTATTTGTTAAAGAAATTGAGATTTTTTTTCTAAAATAAAGAAATAAGGAAGGCACATCTATCCTAGCAAATTGTACTGAAAAGACAGTGTAGTCCACTGCTTGGAAAAACAAAAAGGTACCTGTTTTTTATGCCCTCACTTGTAATAGTATCCACTTCCACTTCCAACTCAGGACGTCCCATTTCCTCAGCAGGCTATCCATGAGTACCCTCCGACATCACTATCTCTCCAGCAGAGAGGATGTGATAGGATGGAACTTTCCATAGCAGATACGAAGACTGACCCAGGTCTATACGAATGAAGACGATGAATACGTGCTTGCTCTATTTTTCTGATGGCTTTCTCTATCTTTTAATAGCTTACATTTATTTTTTAAAGTGCTGATTACTGGGCCCTACACCTTGTCTCCTGAGTAATAATCTCTGTTAGGCCCGAGCATCTGCTTTTTTAAATAAACCATACAAGTTGGGAGAAAATATATGATCATTTTAATGCCTGAGAGATCATTGGCAATGTTTCAATGCATAAATTATCTCTTGTATTGCCTCCAAGACATTATGGAACAATACCATAAAAGAAACCCAATCTTTGCAATATAAGCAAATAGACTAATTTGTGTTTACCGGAGCAAAGCAGACAAATGGATTTTGCACTTCGTAAGATTTCCCCATATGGAGTTAATTCTTGGCATAGTTTTCAACCTAGTTTGCTGGGAAAATTCCTTTGAGCTCCATTTTAAAGGTCTTCCTGTGGTCACCTTTGACCCCTGCTTTGCTTTCCTAAGAAGGCCCTGAGAAAAAGTGAAGAAACTCCTTCCAGACATGGTATGCAATTGTTTGTATTCATTCTTGTCCTAAATGTTGTTTTTTCTTCCAAAAGACTGTTAGGAGCTGTCAGATAAGGAGGATTTAAGATTTAAACTTCACAGGATATCAGATGTATGTATTCTCTGTATATCCAGTTTGAGGAATTAACGTGTCATGTCATTTTCCAGAGAATATAATTAAAAAGTCAACACCAACACCAATTGATATTCCCAGACATAACTACCAACAAACCCATGGACACACAACGTAAGCGTAAGCACGTGGCTGAAATTCATCAGATACAATATAGCCATTACTTTCACTCAGTCATGCAGTAAATATTTATTAAACACACAGACACAGGCAGTGCTAAGTGAGTAAGAGACATGAAACTTGTCCCTGTAATGACAACACTCGAGTGAGAAAGCAATTAATTAATTAATTAGTTGTAATTAATTAATTGCAACTTTGTCATACGAGGCTCTACCAGGAAGCTCACTTCCTCTGAACCAGGGAGGAGTCAGCAATGTATCCTTGAAGAACAGGCTTAAGCTGTGACCTCACTTACGCAGAGAGGCGAAGAACGAGGTTCTATGCAAGGGAGGACAGCGTGCAAATGCTACCAGACTCAAAATGTCTTGGCGAGGTGAAGGAACAAAAAGGCGGACAATGATGTAATCAGGCCCAATAGATAAAGAATCGAGTGTCAAGAGACACGGTAAGATACATACAGAACAGTCAGAAAAAGAGAGTTGAGAATCACTGAGGCAGAGCAATGAGATTTATGATTTTTAAAAATTGATTCTTTCACTCCTGTGAAACATGGGTTTAGAGGAGAGAAAGCCAGGATGCAGGATGATGAATTAGGAGGCTGTAGATAAGGAATATATTGTCCATAATGTACTTTTAAAATGTGCTATATAAATGTACATATATGTGTCTGTCTACACATGCCCACATATATATATATACATATATGTATATGCTATACATACCCACGTGTGTAAATATGCATGTATACATGTATATATTATAAACATATAATTTTATATCATAAAATATGTTTATATTTATATACGTTTATGTTATAAGCATATATGTTTATAATAGTCTACACATACCCACATATGTATACATGTATATGCATGTATATATATGTATATTTCAGTATCAGTAATTAATTGCAACTTTAATTGTATATATATATTTGTATATATATATATAAATACATATGTGGGTATGTGTACTCAGAAATATACCTTTTGAGTACAATTACATATAATATTATATAGGTAATTACATACAAATATATGTATATTCTTTTAAATCTCTACCCTGGAGATTACTTAACATTTGATATGTCCTCATCAGACTAGACAGTTACAACAAATGACTTCAAATATCACTGTTACATCTTGACCAGAGCGTTTGTTAATTGGTGTAAGGAATGCTAGATAGAATATTTCATTAGTGCAATGAATAGCACTTAAAATAAATGAATTGATGCTCGTTAATTATACAGCCACTACCTTTGCACAAACAGTGTTCTGAGAATCTGCAAGCCCAGCGGCCTCTTAATTTAGGAGTGGTACCCTAGTTCTAGGGATGCTTGCTTCCAAGCCCCACCACTTCCCAGAGAATTCTGATCCATAAGAAGGTGAGCTGCATCCTGCTGCTAGACTATTGCAACTGCTCAGTAGAACTTCTCATGCTGAGTACTTTGCAAACTGCCTGAAGTACAAATAAATGGAACACACTTTATGACAGTTTCTGTGCTTACTTGCAAGTCATGTGGCAGCATCTGGTCGGCACCTGGTCGGGGATTTGCTTTCATCGTAGCATCCCATCTGGTGGCAAGCTTGTAGAGGAAGATACTAGAGTTCTCATCAATCTCCATATGTCTTAAGCTAGTGATACTGTCAACACGATCGTGAAAACGGGGATTGATTGGCCAAGCTGGCTCAGGTTAATTGACAATAATGGGATTAAGATAGCAGCGGTGGAGAGGGAGAAAAGTGGATCTACTGAAGGGGTGGATTTGATGTGGATGAGGGAAAGGGCAGAAGAGAGAATGTCGGTTTTCTGGCATAAGCAACCTGGGACATGGTGATGCAGTATACAGAGATAAGGAACGCTGGTGGCAGGGCTGGTTTGGGAGGAAGATTACAAATTCAGTTTTGGACAGATTGGGTTTGAAAGATCTGTGGGTTTGCTAAATGAAGATATTACATATGTAGTTGGATAGAATAGGTCTGGACTGAAGAAGTCCTTGTGGGAGGCTTTAGTAAGAAGAGGTAACTGAAGCCACAGGAGGCCATGGAATGGTCTATGTAGTTAATGACGTAGGAGAAAGGGAAAAGGCACTGAAGAACGCCAACATCTAGAGGCTGATTATTGGAGCAACATACATCAGTAATGATTTTGCTGTTGTAACTCTAGTAAATATGTGTCGTTTTACATAATTTTAGGAAGTGATAGCAAAATGTATTTTCAGATAAGCTGGCTTTATTTGGAAAAATGCATTGATAAGCCAACTGAGATAGACAGCACTGAAGTAGACTCAATGGCATACTTACGCTATAAAATAGCATCACAGAATGGTTATGCAGATTTAAATCTTTTGTTTTCCTTTTTAAAGAAGAGAAGAGGACATAGGAGGCAGCCCGACGGAGAGAGGCCAGGTTGATGGGGTAACTAAAACATCACAGTAGAAGGACAACAGAAAGAAGGTTGCCTCTCTTCCATTTACAGCTGTTCATGATGCTGCACTGTAACTGAGTTTTTTGTCTCTTTGTTTTATTTTGTTTGAAACCAGAGAAGAAGCTTATCACGAGCGACATAAGGTCAGAGATGACCAGGTCCAGGCATGTTTGTGTTTTTCCACAATGTTAGACTTTTACTGATGCTGTTTCAATCATGAAAGCCATAAGCTCCAAGGAGTTCCCAAGGAGGCAATTCCCCTTAGTACTTCCTGTTCACTAGGTAATCAGAGCCACAGGCACACAAGCTCCAGCCACCCCACAAGTCAGTCAGTATTGCAAACTACACGTAACAGTATACTTCATCAGGACATAAATGTTATAAACATTTCACAGAGAACAAAGTAACATTTAACAAGAGAAAGGGGATAGAAAAAAGGGTTAACTAACTAATCCAGGAAGAATGATGTGAACAAAAAGGATATCCTGATCTGGGCCTGGAGGTCCCTCCGTCTTGTAAGGAAGAGCCTTTGATGTGGGTGGAGTCTTCAGCGCCAGATGCTACATATTTATCACAAGGGACAGAAAGATGGTGTCTGTTAAGATGGCTGTTTCAAGCTGCTGAAATCCTGCTTTTTATGGCCACGGAATCTTCTGATGAGGACTGATGGAGGAGAAGCATGCTTGGTTATGTCCTTATCTGGTTGGATGCAGTCCTTATTGATCAGGCAAAACATCTGGTCCCTGTTGGTAGAGTGCCTTTTGAAATGTAAGATGGAGTCTTTTCCTAAGATGGACTTACTTATGTCAAGGGTGCTCTATACAGAGCTGACTTTCATGCTGGGGTCAAAGTGGCAAGGAACAAAGGCAGGATATGGACATACACAAAAGCAGTGGTTGAGACAGCCATTAAAAATAGCACTTCTCACCCCAGGAATTTGCAGAAATTTGAGGACTGGCTTTGAACACTGATAAACTGTGAAATCGAAGGACTTATTTACTAAAGATTTTGAAGGATAAGCATATCGATCATCTCATATCTCGGTTATACATATTTTAACTTATCTCTTTGTATTATTTTCAAGTAGCTAATAATAGTCACAAGTTCAACAATGCAAAAGGCACATAAAATAAGTCTCCCTCTCATCCTGTCTTTTATCCAAAGGGAACCATTATCATCTGTTTCTTATTTATCTTTCCAGAAACATTCAATTTGCAGAAAGCAAATACATGTATATTCTTTTAAAATGTTATCAGAAATGTTGGCATACTGTATAAACTCTTCCACGTCTTGTTTTTTCCTCTTAAAGGACACTGAAGTGCTTTCCATATCAGTACAGAAAAGCTGCCTTATGAATGGCTGTATCATTTTCTACATAGGGATTTACCATAAACTATTTGAGAAATTCCAGTTGATGGTCATTTAAGTTGCTTCCAGACTTTCACTATTGTTGAAAATGCCTCAATACAAACCTTGTCCACAATTATTTGGTGCATGTGCAAACCAAACTAATTCTTGTTGACAAAACAGTTCAAAATTTCCTTCTCATCATGAAAAGGGGCATAACAGAGGAGGCAGTTTCCAGAGAGAACACAGATAAAGGTTCAGAAAGCTCAGCTTGAAATCTCAGTGAGCTGCAGCAGCAAAATCACAGGCACATGTTTCAGGGCCACTGGAGGAAAGCAAAACATTGCAGAGAAATACACTAATGAAGACTTAGGACTAGGGATCTGTGTTTTGGAAGAAGACATTCTAAAGTGTATCAGAACTCACAGGACAAAGCCATGTGGATCACAGAGAAGACAAACTAAACCAGCAAGAACCATTCCCTCAGCTTCTGTGGAAAAGGGGGATCAGTGGATCTTCAGAAGAATTTCAGACAGGGCTCAGAAACTGCATTTTGTGTCTAGCTTTTATTGTCAAGTATTGATATAGTATTTATAACAAATATTTTTAGATGCTTTATAATGTCTGGAGTTCCTCTAGAGAAGGGAAAATAAATTCAAAACCTAGCAGAAGACAAGAAATAACTAAGATCATAGCAGAACTGAAGGACACAGAGACATGAAAAACCCTTCAAAAACATCAATGAATCCAGGGCTGGTTTTTTGAAAAAATTTAAAAAATAGATAGACTGCTAGCCAGACTAATAAAGAACAAAAGAGGGAAGAATCAAATAGGCACAATAAAAACCAAAGTTTAGGGTTATTATGAACAAAATTGAAATGAACATTCTTACACAATCTTTTTGTGAACATAGTTTTGTTTTTTGGCACAAATATCTAGGAAGGGAATTACTATGGTTCACTTAATAAAAATGTACCTAGTGTTTTTCCAGCCATACATCCATACACTCAGCAGCATTTGGTGTTGCCAATATTTTATGTTTTAGTTATTCTATGTATGTTAAGCAGCATTTCACTGTGGTTCTTGAAGTTTCATCTTCTTCTCAACTAATGATGTTGAACACCTTTTCAATGTAATTGGTCACTGGTGTATCGTCTTTTGGGAAATGCCCCATTCAAGTTTTTACCCTTTAAAAACTGGGTTGTCCTTTTCATTATTCATTTGAGAGAGTCATGTACTCAATGTAAGGTCTGACCGCACCATGGACAGCATGGCAACCCCCGTGACCCGAACGTACACTTTTGTAGGGCCTTCTGGAATTAGAAAACCTGAAGCAGCTGGAAAATCACGGAAAATGGAAGGACGATCCACCCCTGTGGCACTTAATTAACCTGAGACATTCTTCTAGGGTTTCTTATTCCAGCCTCAATTGACAAGGCCATTGGACTTTGTAACTGAACTTGTTCAACCTCCTGACTCCACACGCTATGACCCCCTCCCAGATTGCAAAAAAACCGCCCTAAACTGTAACTTCTGTAACTTTCTATTGTTTATCCCAAGCCTATAAAACCAAATCCTATATAAAACCCTCCACTGACTCTCCTTTCGGACTCAGCCCGCTCACACAATAATATTCAAGGCTGTGAATAAACAGCCTTGTGGCTCACACAAAGCCTGTTTAGAGGGGTCTCTTCATTCAGAGCACGAGCTTTAACACTCAGAATACAAGTTCTTTATCAGATATATAACTTTTTCCAGTCTTTGACACATTTTTTCATTTTCTTAATGTTGATTTTTGAAGAGCAGAACATTGTAATAGACCATCTTTCTTCATACCTTTTTAATTCGTCTGTGCAGAATTCTTTACGTGGGAGGAACTTCTTCCTTGTCTTTGAAAATCAGTTGACATATAATATGATAATCACTGATTCTCCTGTCATTTTTCTCCATAAGCTTATGACTGACTTGAGAGCACTGGCTGTGTTTTATTTAGTGTTTTATGTCTAGTAGAATACCTACCGAGTAGCAGTTGTTCAATGATGAGAGTCAATTAAATTCTCTGCTTTGCCTGTCATTTTCTCTTCCTGAACACAAGGTAAACTCCTCACTTACCGCATAGGCATGTGAAAGCAACGACAGCTTTTAAGTTTGTGAAAATTGAGATTTTTTATTGCCTCTCAAGTGTGTATCTGTAAGAATCCCGTGAATATGTGCTTTTCACTGACTTTGGTATTATTACTTTACAAATCCTTTTCATTTGGAAAGCAGTATATGGAAGTCTTAATAACTTAGATGTTCCTAATGAAACCCTGGGACATCTTGGGGGAAAAAAAATTATATGACTAGCCAGAATTTGCCCTATAAGAATTTTTCATTTGACTTTACCATGTAGAGTGGCTGACCTTTTATTTCAGTGAGGCTCACTAATGTCAAAAATCACATGAACTACATAAAAATGACAATGTCATCATTAAATCTGTCCAAGGAATTAGACCTTAATGATTTCCCTAGAGAACTCCAACTTGATAATGGGAGCTAAGAAGTCACAACACTATTCTGACAGAAAGGTGCAGCTAAAAGAAATTTGAAAAGCACCAGCTACACATGAAAATAATGGGCTAATTGAGAAAGCAAAGTGCAATCTTTTCTTCTCTGCTGGAAGCCACAGAATGGAGAAGTCCCTGCTCAGCAGACAATGAGACACAATCAAATCACATTCAGCACATTTTGAATTAAGCATTCGAGAGTGGAATGACTTTCTCCACACCAACAAAGCCTCAGAAAGTCTAGAATATTATTGGCCGGATCCCATATTGTTCATCCAGAGCAGCATGGATTCTCATCCTGCAATGATTAAAAGTACCAGAAGCAAGTGAAATACTCAGATATTCAAATTAAATTGATAGATATGTATAGATAACATAGAAAATATAGTTACATGTATAAATAGCCAGAATGTTCAATTTCCAAATCTCAAAAGTACAATGAGTTTAGAAGCTAATTGAAACTGAATTCTTAAGGATTTCCTACAATAACTCAGGCTTACTAAACAAAAGGCTAGATCCACTATCTAGTATGCAATCTTTGCTCCTGAGGGAGCTAGTTTTTGTTATTTGTTATTTTTCATTTATATTATTGGTGGGGACAGGGTCTTGCTCTGTTGCTCAGGCTGGAGTGCAGTGTCGTAATCTCGGCTTACTGCAACCTCCACCTCCTGGGTTCAAGCTATGTTTGTACTTCAGCACCCTGGGTAGCTGGGATTACAGGAGTTTACCACTATACCCAGCTAGTTTTTTTTTTTTTTTGTATTTTTAGTAATGATGGAGTTTTGCCATGTTGGCCAGGCTGGTCTCGAACTCCTGGCCTCATGTGACATTCCCACCTTGGCTGGGATCACAGGCATGGATGGGCCATTGTGTCTGGCCCTGACAGAGCTAGTTCTGTTAGGTGGCCATGTGAGGGTCCCAATCTTTCTCTTTAGTGAAGGCTTTCTGCTTGAGGAGCAGGGCTATGAGATAAAGTTTTTCAAATGGCCAACATCCCTGAAAGATAGTGATATAAAATTGCCCCGGTGCAGAAGTACAGAAGAAACCCAGCACTTGGTAGAAGCTGGAGTAACATTAAGTCATTGGCAGCTGTGACAATTGTGTCATCATGCTGGAGATTGTGGGTCCAGTCACCTCCTGAACCACAATCTGGCTCTTATTGCCCTAAATAACATCTAAATACCACCTATATTCTCAAACTTAATACAAGACAGACCTAAAGTTCTTCTCTCCTAGGAATTTGGCCATGATTGAAATGGAATAAGCAGGAAGTTAGAATTCTGGTTGCAAAGAATTCATGCTGAAAGCAGAAACTGTCTTACTCATCTTTAATACACTGGCTCATAGAACAGTGCCTGGTTGGATGATTTGTGAATGAATTAATGAGAGATCTTAAAAGAGAAAAGGACATTTTACAGGACTATAGTAGTTGAGGAGATACATTTAAGAAAATAAAGAAACAAATCCAATAACTGAATTAACACTTCATGACTCATCTAGCTATTGATCAAAGAGAGAATTTATTCACAGAGATTTCCAAATACAAACAAAATAGCACTTTAAAATTTTTTACAAAATGAAGATAGAAATACATGTGGTACAGCACAGTACAATAATGGACAAAAGAAAACATGATCCAATGACTGAAAAATGTCTCTCATCACTCATATCTTCGGCTGAATTCTCTCCTACCGTGGACAGAAAGTTGCCCCTTTACTTCATAAGAATATCATAGCAGAAGCTACTCAGAGGAATATTGCATATAGTTGAATAACATTGAAATACAAAAACTTAACTCTAAATTTCTGCATAAACACTGAAAACAGGTTGAGGAACTAAATTAGAGTTTATGCAGGATATACAAAATACTGATAGTTTGGCTTATCGGTCCACTTATTAGGTTTAACGTATGCTTTATAAAGTGATAATACTGTATTTTAAATGCATATTAAAAAAGAAAACAGAGGAGTAATGCACCACTATGCCTCCCGTACAGTCTGTGCGACAAGCCACGTTTGTGCACGGGCACGTGTGGGGATGCATATGTCTGTAATGTGCTTGTGTGCTTTCAGGAGTGCCGTGACCTACAGGGGACATCTTTGGGGGTACCCTGCTTCCCAACATAATACTGTTTCTATGAGCCCTTTTGATTTTGAGTCCTCACCTTAAAAAAACAAAAACAAAAACAAAACCCTTGTTTGCATATATAGATTTGCTGTGTGTGTGTGTGTGTGTGTTGTACATTAATAATACTGTGTGGAATGGAAACGCCCGATGCCCTGCAATATTTTTAGCCTTTGGTCCATTTGTCTCCATCATTCTACACTTTGTTTTTTCACTAATCTCCTACACCCCTTCCCTCCTAGATCAAGTTCCTGATTTTATCGGGTTTCATGTCACTAGCACTGTGTTGGATCAGAACTACGATTCCGCCTTTTGAAGGCAGCTGGATGTTTTGACCTCTCCAAGCCCCTTTGGCCCGTCTTCTCCTCCATCTGCTCTTGGTGGTTCCATCTCAGTATGGGTAGTGCTTCTGTTTCTTGCCTGAAAAGCAAGCCAGCCATGTGCACAGCAGCATGGCGGCAGTGGCACCTGCTCCAGTGCAGTAGTAGGCCCAGCCGATTTCACACTTCCCTAGGGACAAAGGAAGGGGAGAGAAGAAAGTCACAGATGAGGATGATTTTGCAGCAGGCTTTCTTATTGCTTCCAGTGTGTGGGTTCTTCAACACCCATTTAGGAATACAGCATCCTCGCTTAAATGGCATGATAATGTGCTCAAAAGTTACCCTGACATGAAGAAAGCAAGAATGGCTGGGTGCATTTCAGAAGGATCTCAAGGTCCACGTCTCACGCTGGCTAAGAAACCTCTAGTCCCCTCTACCAATATTCACACCCTGGCCAAAAAAAGAGGAATGGCAGCAACCAGGATAGGAGATGAAGGAGTTCATTCTAATTTAAATCACCCAAGCTCACATGCATAACAAAGTACTTTAGGGAAAACGTCTAAATATTGGTGCAATCCTTCTGCAAAAGGGCCACTTAGAGGAGGCAACCCATTTGAAGGCTAATGGCTAATGCTAAGGTAAATAAATACTGCTGTTTTTGTGGAATCCTCAAGTGACTTACACTCTACTGTCTGAGTCAGAAAACAGAAACTCCCAGATTCTTCCGTGAGCAACACTCTCCTCGAGGATAAAGTGTCATTTAAATGAAAATATAATGACAAGGGTCCAAATGGGTCCTGATTTCTCAATGGATTAGTCTTAATAGTCATAACACACGCAAAATACTAAAAATATAATGAGTAGATTTATTTATATATATTGTCTTTGTCAATTCTTTTATCAACATTATAAGGTTGAATACTAGCTCAACACGGTTGACAAAAGAGCTTCTCAGCATTTAAAGAAGTTGATGACTTACCCAGTCATGTGGTTATAATTTGGAATAAACTGAGCCAGGACTCAAACCCAGGTTCCAGATCCCAAGAATAGGCTGGAGTCCCCAGATACCCTATTTGGGTTAATGGAATGGGTTTCTGCATTCAGAAGGCTTTTCTTGCTTAATGGCATCCAAGCTATTCTTTTTGTGTGCACAGTAAAGAAGGCCTCTGTATCCTTTACCGGACACTGTACTTTCTGCTCCAATTCTAATTCCTTTTACAGCTGGTCTTACCTTATCAGATGATGCTCCAACAGCAACCATGTTCCTCCCTTTGGTTCTTGTTTTGCATTATATTAGATACAAACACTAACACCAAGACATTTGGATTTTACAGTCACTGAACATAAAAACCATAGATTGAAACATCACAACCCTTCTTTTCACAAGTCAGCCTGCAGGAAAGGAGCCTGCTGCTTGGCAAGAGTGACACCAGCTTGATGTGAAACCTCAATGATGACCAACGTTTGACTCCTGCACACCGAGGTGTTCCCACAGGTAGATAACCTCTCATGAAGAAACAACACCCATGGCACAGACAACCTTTCATAAAGATGTTTATCTCATCTCCACAGAGCTCACAACTTTTGGCAAGAAAGTGTGAGATGTGACCAGCTGCACGTGTCTGTACCTAAAAGCTTGCTGTACCAAGGTTGCTTTCTGGAGGCCAGGTGCAAGGATCCACCATCTTACAGCTGCCTGAGACATGGCTTCTGTCTGTAAGTCCCTAGGAAAAGTTTCCTTCTGAGCAACTGGACTTGTCAGCCTCTTTTCTCACCTCTTTTTTCAGCCTCTCAGCTTCCTCAGCTGGGGTTAGGTTTGCATAGACCTGCTTACTACGGAACACAGTCATTTTTACCTTGTTCGGTTGTGAAAAATGAATTACTTCTCTGCTGAAAATTACCAAGACTGTTAGGTATAACATGCAACTGAACTTCAAGTCTCCACTGGGCATTTACTGGAGAAGTAGTTAGCATGTGCCACATGCACGGATAAAAAGGCAAGACAAGGCAGAGCTAAGGGAGTTATTGGCTTGTGGTCACCGTGTGTCAACAGCAGCAACGTTTGATCGACAGTCTCCACATCTGACAAGTTCTTAGGCCATGACCTAAGCACACAGACATGGAGCTACGTTGTGCCATCCTTGATTTCTCTATGTGTCTTCCTTGATTTCTCCCTTTCCACATCCAGTCAACAATTAAAAAATAGCAAATGTGTATTGATGACCACTTTCTCAAAATTGTCATAGAGCTTCACGTGGAGTAAAACTGCTAAATTCGCATAGGAGCACAATGTGGCAGGTATATGACTATCATTCCCATCTTTCAGAAGGGAAGACTGAGGCCAAGGAAAGTTTGGTAACCTGCTCAAGGACTTCCCATTAAAGAGTAGCAAGTCCTCTGCCACTCTCCCTGATACCTATCCTGTATTCTGCCCCTTCTCAAATGCCGCCTCATCCCCCAGGCAGTCTCATCTGTTGTCATTGCTTCCTTGTCTCCCGGCTTCTACTTACATCATCACCAATGGCAAGGTAGGCAGCTGTGTTTTTAAAAATCAAGATCAAGCCACACTCAACCTTAAAACGCTCTAATGACTCAGCACTTTGTTAGGCCAAGGCAGGGGGATCACTTGAGGTCACGAGTTTGAGACCAGCCTAGCCAACATGGTGAAACCTCGTCTCTACTAAAAATACAAAAATTAGCCTGGTGTGGTGGCCCACACATGAGAATCGCTTAAACCCGGGAGGTGGAGTTTGCAGTGAGCTAAGATAGCGCCACTGCACTGCAGCCTGGGTGGCAGAGTGAAACTCTGTCTCAAAAAAAGAAAAGAAAAGAAAAGAAAAGCCCCTCTAATGAATTATCAAAAATCAATGTCCTTCCTAGCCTATGAGGCTTTAAAAGTCTGCTGACCTCTCAGACCTCATGACCACTCTCTCCTGTGTTTTTTCTCTGGCCACACTAACCACTTTTTCTGGAACATATCAGGCTTGTCGCTGGCATGGGAGTATCATACTTACGATTCCTTCCATGCAGAAATTCCACTTCCAGATTGTGGAAATGCCAGGCCTGTGACAAGCACCTAATAAATAATTGTTGAATGAAAGGCAAGGTAAAAGAAGAGCAGAAAGGAAGCAAAGCAAGCAGACAGCTAATACCTGAAAAACAGTAAATCTAGGGTTTTATTTTAACAGTAACTCTAGTCCTGTTTTGGCACTGACATTTTGGAGAGAACTTCCCAAACCGATTACGTATTTCCGGTCTCATAGAGAGTGTGTTAAATTTAACGGGGTAATAGATTCTGAAAGATCACATCTCTACCTCTGGGTAAATCACACTGGCACAGTGACCTCCATTAATACTGATAGAGAGAATAAGCATTTTTCACGGGTAACCGAGTCCCCCTTCATAGGTCAGATTTGCTGACAACCACAGGCTACTGTGGTTGTGAGTCTTGGGAATAATGTCCATTTTGAATTATTCTTTAGCTGGATTAGCTAAATCTAGGAGGGAGAATTAATAGGTAGAGAAGACATGGCCAATGGTTTAGAACCTTTCAAAGAGATGGCAAAATCTGTGGCCCATCTGTTTAGCACAGGGCTCATAATCTAGAATACAATTGTTTATTTTTAATAACATATTGACCTATACAGTATCACGACCTAACATGAAAACTAGAGTATATAATTCTTTATTCATTATTCGGCACTTCAGAAAATGTGCTGAGCCTGATTATTTGAAAACAGTGTATGCGACAGTAGACACATTTATTAAACAAAGATGGAAAAAGAGGCGAGTAAAGGACTGGCTATCCGAGGACCAAGGAGAGAAACGATAATTGGTCTTGCTTTTGTTTTTGGCAGAGAAGTCAATAAAATAGCAGAAATTTAAATGTCAGAGTCTTCTAAGTGGCAGGAGAGCTACAGCCGATGCTGTAGATTCTTCAGCCAGTTCCTCTAGGTCCCTTTGCTGGTTCTGGACTCTCAATCTCCAGCTTCTGTTTGTGCTTTGCTCCTAACAACTCATATTTGCAACACTCTTCGGAGGACCCGTGGTTGACTGATGTTACTCTGCCGCAGCTCTCTGACAGCTGACATGCCCCTGGCGTGACTTGTGGCCAGTGATGGACTTATACTGGAGCCAGCACACCTGGCTTTCTTCCCTCCAGGTGGAACAAAGTCTGCAGCGCAATGACTGTTTCCAGCACGGTGAGTTCAGGCTGAAGCCGAACTCTCAGGAGTTCACTCCTTCCCTACCTTGTTTTTCCACTTCCCCACTGGCTTTTCCTTGGCACATTTCCTCGATCACGTGAACAAAAATCCTCATCTCAGTATCTACTCTAGGGAACCAGCTCTAAGACAGGAGTGAATGCACAGAGACTTTCTTACTTTTCTTTATCAAGGGATCTGTAAGTTTCTAACATTGTCAGAAGCTACGCCACCCACCCACCTACCCAAGCCCTGCCATCCCCAGAAAGAGGCAGAGCAGAGCTTTCAGCACCAGCTGTCTCCCATTCTCCCCGTGCTACCTTCTTCCTAGGGCAAAGCCAACCCCTTGTCTTGCTCAGGTGTAATTATAATTTCTAGTTATTGTTGTATCTGGATCCACTCTTGTTTATGTCATAAAACAGCTAATGCATCAGGCCAAATGTCTATTAGATGAAAACTGGCAGGAAATTAAGCAAAGATCTTTAAAGAGTGTACCATAATAGGAGAAAATGTTTGAGGATATAAGAAAATATGGCCACCAATTGGACATATACACGTTTGTGTATACAATTTACAAAATTTGGGGTTAAAATTCAACAACTGATTAAAGTCCCAAATGAGCTATTAATGTTCAATGTGAATTACAAGAAGAAGTCCTTCATTTAGGACATGAAGGCTTTTTTCATTTACTAAGTAATTTATAAACTATTATTAAATCAAAAAGTGATTTAATATAAACTTGTTCTAATATTACAAATTATGTTGAGATATAGCCAGCCAATCAAACTAGCCTCAAAAAATATACAACAGTACATCCACATACATGTCTTTGGAGAAACAAAAAATCGTCAAGATCAGTCTAGTAAGAGTGAGGTGTGTCAAGAGAATTTGAGCAAATCTGAAAAAATACCGTCATCTCATCCTGTTTCTTTATTTTCTTCTTCCCTTCCTTTTTCCTTTCCCCACTCCCTCTCTCAATTTATTCATTGATTCAACAAACATTCATTGAGTGCCAGCTCCAACCTTGAACAAATCACTGGGTACTGGGAGCTTTTTTGGGAATAATATAGATATAATTCCTGCTATCAAGAAGCTTATTGTCTAGTCAAGGAAATAAGCATTAAGCAATACTGAGACACTTATACACTGATAATTGCGGTATGTGGTTTGAAGAAAAAAATTCAGGATGCGAAGGCGGCACATCGTAAGGGATCTATGTGGTGTGCTCAGGTCGGTGAAAGAGAGCCTTGCATCAGAAGTAAAACCCAAGCCAAGACCTGCAGATGTTTAGCAGTGAGCCAAGCATGAATGGAGGGGCCAGGGAACAGTGTGCTTGGACTGAGGGGATGAAAAATGTAATGGAGAAATGGAGACAGATCTGGGTCTTGCTAAAGTATTGCTCAAGGAAGAGATGGATGCCATTTTGGATGTAAAGAAAAAGATGGGTTTGGGTATGACTACTTCCAGAGTTCGAGAGCTTGAAGCCTGAAAATTTCCTCTTTGAAACTGTCATTTGTATTTTTGGATAGGAATATGAGGTGTTTAACAGTCACAAGTAAATCTTAAGCCCCTGTTACCTGTTTTGCTATGTTATAGAAGGTGGAGGTGCAGCAGGGAACAGTACAGAGTCTTTGGTCTCTTGAGGCTTCCTTTCCAGTGCATATCACTCACATCAGCTGTATTATTCTGAAACATTCCTAGTACATTATTCACATGTTTTGTAGAAACTCAGTTCAATGAAATAAACCAGATGCAACAGGATTTTTTTCTTTTTCACAAAACTATAAATGTGAGAGCAAAACGTTCAGAATTCTGTGAGAGATTAAGGGTTTAGCAGGCACCGGCTTGTCACCTTGAACTTCTCCAAAGGAAAAGGAAAAATAGATTTTTCTCTCAGAGCATCATCCTATTGTTAAAACCCATGTGCTCAATAATAAGAAATACGCACCATGTTTACGGTCATAGGAAAAAAGTGTTTCTGCATACTTTTCTTTCTTTCTTTCTCTCTCTCTTTCTTTCTTTCTTTTCCTTCCTTCCTTCCTTCCTTCCTTCCTTCCTTCCTTCCTTCTTTCTTTTTTTTTTTTTTTGAGACGGAGTTTCGCTCTTGTTACCCAGGCTGGAGTGCAATTTCGCTCTTGTTACCCAGGCTGGAGGGCAATGGCGCGATCTTGGCTCACTGCAATCTCCGCCTCCTGGGTTCAGGCAATTCTCCTGCCTCAGCCTCCTGAGTAGCTGGGATTACAGGCACGCGCCACCGTGCCCAGCTAATTTTTTGTATTTTTAGTAGAGACGGGGTTTCACTGTATTGACCAGGATGGTCTCGATCTCTTGACCTCGTGATCCACCCGCCTCGGCCTCCCAAAGTGCTGGGATTACAGGGTTGAGCCACCGCGCCCGGCCTTCTGCATACTTTTCATGAGTAGTAATGGGACTAAATAAAACCAGGAAATACAGGGCCAGTCTTCCATGACCCCTCTCTACCCCTGTCATGGCAATAAATGCTTGTTATTATAATGCAAACAGAAAGCATTTTTCCAGAGGGCAAGTTTTGTCTGTGATCCTTTTAGGAAATTAGAGAAGCAAATCTGTTTAAACTTTCCCTTTTGCTCTCTGTAATGCTCCATCAAACAGGACTCCAAGCTTGCTTGGTTGGCAAATTGCTGCTTTCAACAATGGGGAATACTATTCTTGACAGAGAAAATAGAGGTTAATGGGACAGAAAGCAGCCTACCATAGCCACCCGCCAAGTTGATAGAAAAAGACTGTGGCGGAACTCCAGCGCGGCCCTCGAGTAGAAATAGGGGTCGGGAGGGACATAGCCGAGTTTTTAGGGCGGCTCAAATTAGTTTTTAGTACAGTTTTTAGAAGTTTTGGGGACAGAAAGAGAGGTACAAAGAATCCAGTCTTACCACATATAACAATGGAATTCTGGTGATCTTTTCATCTTTAAGGACACTGGAGTTTAACTTCTGCCTTTTCATTAATTTCTTCTATTAACATTTTGGATCCTACCAAGTGTGACTGCCCGCTTGTTTAGTGTTCTATTCAGGCACTCAGTATGATGAGCAGATCACAGCAACCAATACACATTTGTGGCATGAATGGATATTAGACATTGTACTTGTACTAAGAATATAAACATAAAATTAATAGTCATATAACAGCTGTCACATATAGACTGCGAGTGAGGGGCTATAAGTGGTCTCTCCTTGAATCATTTTTGTCTAGGATCCTTGATCTGTTTATACTTTCTCAACATTATTCTCACTTTGAAGATGTAGAAACTGAAGGATAAGTAATGTACCCAGTATCTCAAATAAATAACAAAGCTTGAACTTGGAACTTGGGTCAAGCTGATTGCAGAGTTTTTTTCCTGTGCTCAGATAATGTATGAGAAAGATCTAATCAAATGCATTTTTCTCACTTGTTAAATAGTGCTTGTCTTGGCACTTACATGCCAAGAAAAAAAAAGAAGTATTTTATCTTATCCCTTCAATTTGCCAGTGTTCCTAAAAGAATACCTGCTGTTAAAGTGAACTAAATACGGCCTGAGAAGAACTCCGTACTTCTATATGAGCCCTTGTGGACAAACCGTAACCTAGCTTAACAGGCAGACAAGATAGAAAACCTAGCTTTGGAGTAAACACTGTAACAACTGCTGAGTCTTGGTCAATCCCAGCAGCCAGACTTCAACCATTCATACACTGCTGAGTGTTCTCAACCCGTATTCAAATAAAGCGAACACCAAATTGCAGTCAATCCAGTTGTTTCTGTACTTCACTTCCGATTTTTGCATGTCGCTTTCTTTTTTTGTCTATAAATTTGTGCTGATCACAAGGCACCCCTGCAGTCTCTCTGAATCTGCTGTGATTCTGGGGGGCTGCCTGATTTGCAAATAGTTCATTGCTCAGTTAAAATCCTTGAAGTTTAATTCAGCCGAAGTCTTTCTTTGAACAATGCCCATGTTCAGTTTGCATTGTTATCAAGCACTAAAGGTCTGCACCTTACAAAGAATCAACAGCCCCAATTCCTGAGCCAATGAAACCACACTTGGCACTTTTGGCATTGCATCTTCTTTAAGGATGTGGGAAGGTGATGCCTAAAATAAGCTTGCTTGAGGAATTCAGATAACTGATGTTCCCTGCAGGAGAACCTGGCTCTCGAAATGCTCCCAAACTGAGTGCTTTTGACCCTTCCCTGACTCTGTCTAAGCCCTAGCTGATGAAGGGCTTCAGCTCCTGGATACACTTTAGTTCCCCTCCAGAGCTGCTGTCTGCCTCTGAACTCTTAGAAGTTTGGCTGGTGCACCATACCATCCTAACTTTCACCCGGAGACTCCATGGTAGCTCCCTCCTCGGTGTAGAGTATTGCTCTGGAAAGCTCCGCACAGGACACTGTAACAGGCAGCCCCTGGCCTCTGACTGCACGCCATTTTCACAAAACCTCCATGTTTACAGTGCCTTTCCTTGAACTTGAGCTCCATGGAGTCCCCATTTCTTTCTTTCCCCACAAGGTCACTGCTGAGCACTCAGAATGCCTTGTGGCCGTATTGCCTGAGTCAGGATATGAGAAGCTGACTTCATTTATCCAGGTAGAATATCTTTCATCTGTGATATTTTGAAAATGTTAACATGTTAATATTTAAATGTAAAGTTTGGGTAAAGAAGAAGCAGACATATTAGATTTTGTCCTTGTTGCCATATTAATAATAAAAGTAGGAAAGTTGAAGGATCAGTGAAAAGAGGAAAAACATTTATATTTTTAAATACCACGGAAAAAACTTTGATAGGCCTTTTTCCTCCTGAATAAGTAACTTCATACCTAATCATATTTATACTAGCTTGTTTGCATATGCATTAAAATAAAGAACAAAAAAGACCTGTCATGGGACCAATTCCATTTGTTCTTTGTGAAGTTACTCAACAAAGGTGTCACTAGTAAATAAAAAACAAAAAACAAAAAACAGGCATTGAACCTTTGACCTAAGCATACAACAGCTTTAAATCAAACTTTTTTTGGAGGGCGGGGATGGAATATCGCTCTGTGGTCCAGGCTGGAGTGCAGTGGCACGATCTTGGCTCACAGCAACTACTGCCACCCTGGTTCAGGTGATTCTCCTGCCTCAGCCTCCCGAGCAGCTGGGATTACAGGCATACTCCACCATGACTGGCTAATTTTTATATTTTTGGCCAGGATGGTCTCAAACTGCTGACCCCAGACGATCTACCTGCCTTGGCTTCCCAAAGTGTGGGGATTACAGGCGTGAGCCACCATGTCTGGTCCTAAATAAAATTTTAAAGGGACAAGTAGTAAAAATGCTGTGTCATGTGCCTATAAAGAGAAGACCACCCAAACTTGGTTGGTGGGCAGAAAAGGCAGAAGTAAAGAGGCTGAGAGAAGAACGTTTGTGGGGTGCGGCTCTTTTAAAAAGCTCCTTTAGGGCCGGGCACGGCGGCTCACGCCAGTAATCCCAGCACTTTGGGAGGCTGAGGTGGGCAGATCACAAGGTCAAGAGATCAAGACCATCCTGACTAACATGGTGAATCCCTGTCTCTACTAAAAATACAAAAAATTAGCTGGGCATGGTGGCATGCACCTGTAATCCCAGCTACTTGGGAGGCTGAGACAGGAGAATTGCTTGAACCTGGGAGGCAGAGGTCGTAGTGAGCCAAGATCCCGCCACTGCACTCTAGCCTGGGCAACAGAGGCAACAGAGAGAGACTTCGTCTCAACAACAACAACAACAACAAAATAAAAAGCTCCTTTGCTTGTTTATGTCTGTTTATTTCAGTAAGTATAAACTCATATTGATTGTCAGGGTTGTCCTGTACACAACTCCAAGGGATCTATTTATTTTGCATTCTATGCACTTCCTAATGGATATGCCATCAGGGTGGAAGGGACAGGCAGTGCTGCACACAAGTATAATGGGAATAGCACTCCCTGCACAACATTCCCCAAAAGAATACGTAGTGAGGAGGTGTATGTAATGGTAGAACCCCCCAAATCCCATGCATTGAGTTTATTTACAAAATATCCAAGGAGGCACTGGTCATCTTAATGCCTCCTAAGTCACCACAGCAGCACTATAGCGGGTAGGAACAGCACTTCCCCTCAAAAACTGCAGCTCTCCACTGCTGCTGTGAATGCACTGAAATACAAAAGAAGTGTGCCATTGAATAAGAGCCTACCTGCCAGCCCTTACATTTATTGGCCATCTACTGGATTGCAGCCTGAATTACACCACCAAACAAAAATTCTGGCAGCACACATCACTAGTGAAACCCAGCACAAAAATCTAGCCACAAATAAAGATCCTGTACAGAGCTTTGGGCCTCTGAAAGCACCCAGAAATGAAGCCAATTGACTATACATGACATACACCACAGTCAAATCATCAGAGAAAAAAGAAAAAAGCCCCACGCAAACAACAGCAATTTCAAAAAAATAAAAGAACACCAGACCTCGTCAATGAAAAATAACTAGGGAAAAACTCTGGCAATTCAGAAAGTCAGAGGGTCTTGTACTTCCAAATGACTGTACTAGCTCCCCGGAAATGGTTGCTAACCAGATTGAAATGGCTCAAATAAAACACATAGAATTCAGAATTCGGATGGGAAGAAAGTTCAACGAGATTCAGCAGAAAGTTAAAATCCAATCCAAAAAAATAAATAAATAAAAAATAAAAAACAGTAAAATAATCCAAGAGTTGAAAGAAGACATGGCCATTTCAAGAAAGAACCAAACTGAACTTGTAAAACTGAAAAATTCACTACACAAATTTCATAATACAGTTGGAAGCATTAGCAGCAGAAGAGACCAAGCTGAGAAAAGAATCTCAGAGTTCAAAGACCAGTCTGATGAATAACTCATTCAGGCAAAAATAAAGAAAAAGGAATTAAAAAGAATGAACAAAACCTTTGAGAAATATGGGACTATGTAAGGAGACCAAACCTATGACTCATTGGCATTCCTGAGAAACAAGGAGAGAGAATAAGCAATTTGGAAAACATAGTTGAGGATAAAGTCTACAAAAATTTCCACAATCTCACTAGGGAGGTTGACATTCAAATTCAAAAAATTCTAAGAACCCCAGCAAGATGCACAGTGATCAGACTCTCCAAGGTTGACATGAAAGAAAAAAATCTTAAAGGCCATTACATAAAAGGGTCAGCTCACTTACAAAGAGAACCTCATCAGGCTAAGAGCAGATTTCTTAGCAGAAACTTTACAAGCCGGCAAAGATTAGTGCCTATTTTAGGTATCCTTAAAGAAAACAAATTCCAACCAAGAATTTCATATCTAGCCAAACTAAGCTTCACAAGCAAAAGAGAAATAACCTGCTGCCACAAAACACACCTAAGTACCTAACACACGTCCTATAAAATAATCACACAATTAAGTACACAAAACAACCAACTAACTACCTGATGACATGATCAAAACCTTACATATCAATATAAACCTTGAACGTAAATGGTATAAATGTTGTGGCTGGGCGCGGTGGCTCAAGCCTGTAATCCCAGCACTTTGGGAGGCCAAGGCGGGTGGATCACGAGGTCAAGAGATCGAGACCATCCTGGTCAACTTGGTGAAACCCCATCTCTACTAAAAATACAAAAAAATACAAAAAAAAAATTAGCTGGGCATGGTGGCGCGTGCCTGTAATCCCAGCTACTCAGGAGGCTGAGGCAGGAGAATTGCCTGAGCCCGGGAGGCAGAGGTTGCGGTGAGCCGAGATCGCGCCATTGCACTCCAGCCTGGGTAACGAGCGAAACTCCGTCTCAAAAAAAAAAAAAAAAAAAAAAAAAAAAAAAAAAAAAGGTATAAATGCCCCACATAGAAGGTACAGAATGGCAAGTGGGGTAAAACAAATAAGACCCAACCATCTGCTATCTTTGAGAGAGACCCATCGCACATGTATAAGAATAAAATAATGCATAATGATAGAGGGTTCAATTCAACAAGGAGACTTAACTATCTTAAGTATATAGACTCCCAACAGTGGAGCATAAAATTCATAAAAGAAGCACATCTAAGCCAGGCGCGGTGGCTCACGCTTGTAATCCCAGCACTTTGGGAGGCTGAGGCAGGTGGATCACGAGGTCAAGAGATCGAGACCATCCTGATCAACATGGTGAAATCCCGTCTCTACTAAAAATACAAAAAAATTAGCTGGGCATGGTGGTGCGTGCCTATAGTATCAGGTACTCAGGAGGCTGAGGAGGGAGAATTGCCTGAACCCAGGAGGTGGAGGTTGCGGTGAGCTGAGATTGCGTCATTGCACTCCAGCCTGGGTAACAAGAGCGAAACTCTGTCTCAAATGAAAAAGAAGCACATCTAGACCCACGGAAAGATTTAGACAGCCACACAATAAAAGTAGGGGGTTTCAACATCCCACTGACAGTGTTAGGCAGATCTCTACAAAAAAGAACTATAAAAACTGATAAAAGAAATCAGAGGTGACACAAACAAATAGAAATTGATTCCATGCTCATGGATTGGAAGAATCTTTATCGTTAATATACCCATACTGCTCAAAGCAATCTACAGATTCAATACTATTCCTATCAACTACCAACATCATTGTTCACAGAATTAGTAAAAAAAAATTCTAAAATTCATATGAAACCAAAAAAGAGCCTGAATAATCAAAGCAATCCTAAACACAGGGAATAAAGCTGGAGGCATCACACGACCTGACTTCAACTATACAACAAATTTATAAAAACCAAAACAGCATGGTAGTGGTACAAAAAAAGACACATAGACCACTGTAACAGAATAAAGAACCTAGAAATAAAACTGCACACCTACAACCATCTGATCTTTGGCAAAACAGCGAAAGTAAGCAATGGAGAAACTATTCCCTATTCGATAAATGGTGCTGGTATAATTGGCTACCCACATGCAGAGGAATAAAACTGGAAACCTTCCTTATACCATATACAAAAAATTAACTCAAGATAGGTTAAATATTTAAATGTAAGAACTCAAATTATAAAAATTCTAGATGAAAACCTAGTAAACACCCTTTCAACGTAGGCGTGGGTAAAGAATTTGTGGCTAAGTCCTCAAAAAAAAATTGCGATTAAAAAAATCAACAAGTGGCACCTAATTAAACTAAAGAGGTTTTTCACAACAAAAGAAACTATCAATGGAGTAAACAGACAACCTACAGAATGGGAGAGAATTTTCACAAATTATGCACTGACAAAGACCTAATATCCAGAATCTATAAGAAACTTAAACAATCCAACAAGCAAAAAACAAATAACCACATTAATAAGTGGGCAAAGGACATGAACAGATACTTCTCACAAGAAGACAAGCAGCCAACAAATGTGAAAGAAAAAATGCTCATCATCACTAATCATCAGAAAATGCAAGTCTAAACCACAAGACACCATCTCACACCAGTCAGAATGACTTTTGTTAAAAGGTAAAATATAACAGGTGTTGGTAAGACTGTGGAGAAAAGGAAACTTATATGCTGCTGGTGGGAATTTAAATTAGTTCAGGCACTGTGCAGAGCAGTCTGGAGATTTCTCAAAGAACCAAGAGTTGAACTACCCTTCAACTCAGCAATATCACTGCTAGGTATATGCACAAAATAAACTAAATTATTCTACTAAGAAGACACAGCACCTATATGATCACTGCAGCACTATTCACAATAGCAAAGGTATGTGCCCACCAATGGTGGAACGGATAAAGAAAATGTGGTACAAATACGCCATGGAATACTACGTGGCCATAAAAAATATCATCATAAAGGCCATGATGCTAAACAAATATGTGCAGACACAGAAAAGCAAATACCACTTATTCGCATTTATTAATGGTGGCAAAATACTGGGTAAACATGTACATAAAGATGGGAACAACAGATATTGAGGAATACAAGGGGGAGGAGGTAGGATGAAGGTTGAAAATCTACCTATTGGGTACTATGATCACTTTTTGGGTGATGGATTCAATCATACTCCAAATCTCTGCATCACACAATATACCTTTGTAACAAACCTACACATGAACCCCCAGAATCCAAAATAAACATTGAAAAAAAAAAAAAAACAACTGCAGCTCTCATCTCTAATATGTCTCTAGCATACAAGGCTCTTTTGACCTGTTCTGTTACTTATTTAGGGGACTGAATGGTAAGATTTGGACTTCTGAAAGTTGGATGACACCTTTCCCCAAAGCACGCAATGTGCCTCAATGTATGATGTTCTAGCTTAGAATACTGGAGCTACTTCAACGAAAAGAGAAGACAAAATTTTTTTTAAAAAAAGACCCCCCTCATCTTTTTAGTTTGCCCTACTTACTACACAGAACTAACAAGAAGATAAAATGCATATGTGTTCATCAGTAAGAACTGACACTACTCAAGCTATGGCATTAAGCATTCTCCATAACCATGTACGTCAAAGGAGGCAGAGATTTATGCTCTGGTAAAGATAAGATGTGTATCTGCAAAGAGCTCATAACAGAACAGCACTATTTCTAAGGAGACGTGTCAAAGGTGAATTTTGATGGGAAAATATATGCCAGCCTTGTAAATAGTATCCAGCGTAGGTGAATCCATTGTGTAGCTGGAGTGAGAGGAGTAAGGAGAGAGCTCTGCAGAGACATGGATTAGAGGCAATGACCAGCTGTTTAAGTACTGAGCTCAAATAGGAGCACATGTTAGATGGGCCTCAGATTGTAATGGGGCCAAAAAAAAAAAAAAAAAGACCTTTCTGAATTACAAATGCATTCTTTTATATTCAACAGTATACGTTTCTCTTCTGAATTCCCACTAAAATTTTACTACAGAGTCATATTTTTATTTGCTCTGTTGAGTGTCTCTTGTCCCTGCAAAAATGTCCTAGCTCCACTCTTGAGGTGAGAGACTGTGGGCAAAAGAAAATAACAGCTTTTTGCCCATTTATTCCTACCAGTTATTGTCTCCCAAAGAAATGGTGCTGGTCATCATCAATGCAGGAATTTACCAGGAAACACCTATTTGAAATCTCAGGCTTGCGCAGCTGCTCAAATTTGTGAAAGGGCAGGACACCCTGACCAGCAACTAGACTTGACACAAGGGTCAGCAGTGCTGAGCCCAAATTACACACCAGAGGATGGAAGACGTTGCTAGCCATCATCATTATCACTAATGCTGTCATTATTAATACTTCTGTGAAATCTTAACAATTTCTAACATCAGAATGAAGGTTTAGAAAGCAATATTTTTTTCTTTCAACTTCTGAGCCTCTGGAAATTTTAAAGATGCTCTGCATTTGTTATATTTTGCAAGTAGAAAACCATAAGCATAAAGAAAGTCCATGACAAATAATACCGAGCACCAGGAAGTCAGTTCCATTTCTTTTATTAATAATTCTCTATGTAAAATATATCAGTATACAGTCTGCAGATTAGATAATAGCATTTTATCAATGTTAATTTCCTAATTTGGTAATTGTATTGCTAGATAAGAGAATGTTATTGTTAGGAATTACTCACTTAAATATCTAGGGTTGGGAGGGCAGCATGTCTGCAAAGGAAGGAATGGGGCAAGAGGGAGACAGGGACTAAAAAAGACAGTGTGATGAAATAAAACATTAAGGGAATCCAGGTGAAGGGAATATAAAACTTCTTTATATTATTCTGTAGCTTTTCTATATATCTAAATTACTTCAAGATCAAAATTACACAAATATAAATAAAAATTTAAGGGCCGGGCGCGGTGGCTCAAGCCTGTAATTCCAGCACTTTGGGAGGCCGTGGGTGGAACACGAGGTCAAGAGATGGAGACCATCCTGGTCAACATGGTGAAACCCCGTCTCTTATAAAAATGCATAAAATTAGCTGGGCATGGTGGCGCGTGCCTGTAATCCCAGCTACTCAGGAGGCTGAGGCAGGAGAATTGCCTGAACCCAGGAGGCGGAGGTTGCGGTGAGCCGAGATGCAATTGCACTCCAGCCTGGGTAACAAGAGCGAAACTCCGTCTCTAAATAAATAAATAAATAATAATAAATAAAAATTTAAATATATGTAGGTGATATGGTTTGGATTTCTGTCCCTGCCCAAATCTCATGTCAAAGTGTAATCTTCAAAGTTGGAGGAGGGGCCTGGTGGGAGGTAGCTGGATCACAGGGGTGGATTTCTTTCTTGCTGTTCTCATGAGAGTGGGTTACCACGGATCTGGCTATTTAAAAGTGTGTAACACCTTCCCCTTCTCTCTCTTCCTCCTGTTCTGCTCGGGTAAGACATGCCTGCTTCCCCTTTGCCTTCTGCCATGACCGTAAGTTTCCCGAGGCCTCCCCAGCCATGCTTCCTCCACAGCCTGTGGAACCGTGTACCAATTAAACCATTTTTCTTTCTAAATTACCCACTCGCAAGTAGTGCTTTATAGTAGTGTGAGAACTGACTAACACAATGTGTGTATTTATTTGTAGGAGTATACACAAAATCAGTGGGGACTTTTGTAAGCAGAAGGAGCAAGAAATCGATAAACATGCTGACCATACGACACGCAAAATGAGACACCTGCATCATGGCCACTTTTACTCTGTCATTTTCCTCATGAAAATACTCATTTACCCTCTTACACTCCATTTGCAAGTGTGGCTCTGTTAAGCACAGCACACAGTGAGGTAGCTCAGGGGGTTCCTTCTCTCTGGCCACATCCCATCTAACACAAAACTTCATCCCATTCCTGCCAACCACAGTCAACTAGGCAAACAACCCACAAATTGAATCAATTAAATAAAGATGACATCCCAGTACGAATCACACAATGTTCCTGTGAGACAATATAGGAGGTGGATAAGTGTGCAGGACCTGTGTCCAGCGGGGAAGAAACAGAACGTCATCCATATCCTCTAGCAGGAGCTGCCCAGAGGACGAGGGCCACACATTAGGGCACAGAGAGCCCATTTTCCTCCATAAAATGTCCCCAGCCTGGCAAGGTAAAGCAGTAGAATATTCTATGAGGGAAACAATATTTCCCACTGAAAAAAAAAAAAAGGGGGATTTTTCCAGCGGATGCATTTGAAGGATTTCATACAAGCAAAGCCTGTCATCTAAAGAGAGAGACTATGGATTTCTTTGTGCAATCAAAGTCATCCCCAGGCAGCTCCAGCTGTGAGTGCTTCTGGCAGACAGGAAGGCAGAAGGGATGGAAGGCAGGATTAGAGGAAAGGGATTAGACCTGAACAGGACAGAGCCTCTTTCAAATTCAAGCCTTGTCAAAAGCCAGTGCATCACACCTCCATTTCTGCAAACTTTTGACTTTGTCCTTGTCACTTCTGCCACCCAGAGCAGCGCAGCATCACAGATTCTAGGGCCAGAGGGACCTAGGAGAAGGATCATTTAGGTCATGGGTTGGCAACCTTATTCTGAAAGAAGCCAGATAGGAAATATTGTAGTTCAAAAGCAACCACGGTCACCAAATAAATGAATGAGCATGGCTTTGCTCCCATAAAATCTGATTTACAAAAACATGCAGACTAGATTTGGCCCATAGGTTGCCAACCCCTGATGTAAGCCATCTCCTATCCTTTCCCAATGAGAACACTGCTGCCCAAGACACCTCCAGGGCTTTCCCATGTGTGTGGAATGTGTTCTCTTCAATAGCTGAGTCTTTGTTTGTAATCTGTTATTTCCTGGTTCCCAGTCTAAAGCAAGCTGGTGATGCTGGGTTATTCTTATCGAAAAGTGCAGTCCTGACTCTTTGGGTACATACAGCGCATAATTACCTGCCTGCCCTTTTAATTTTACACACCCAGAACCAAAAGGTATAAATTTGTGGGGAAAAAAAACAATAAAACATTATCATCAACAAACCAGGACGTTGAGACATATATACATTGGGACATGTATTGCTTAGCAGTGGGGATACATTCTGCTAATGTGTTATTCGGTGACTCTGCGATTCTGCAAACATCGTAGAGTGTACTTACACAAACCTAGATGGTATAGCCCAGTCCAGTACATAGCTCCACCCTAATCTGGGGGGGTCCACCATCACACATGCGACCCATCATTAACTGAAACATCATATAGTGTGTGACTGTATTTCATGTCAATATAAGTAAACTGTGAAAATAAGACCAACATAAAACAAAAGGGGCGGGGTTATGTGGCAGGGAAGAGAGGAGAGATTGCCAGTCAGAGAAAATGGCCCTGTGGGATCTGAGAACTAGAGGTTCAAGTGATGTTGCTAGGTATGGCTGCACAGGAACAAACTCTCTGCATCTCCCCTCTTACCTAGAGTCCTGTGGGGTTGCCCCTTCCTACCACATAAAACCTAATTACTTTTTCTTCCATCAGATCCATTCAGGGTCCTTCCTCCTAAATTCCACTGAGTAAAGGCCCTGCGTCATCCCATCCTGAAATCCTAGGAGGAAGCACATGCCATAGAAAGGGTGGCAGATGCATTGCCTACTTATCATTCCCCCAATGCAGAGAAATGGCAAAGGAAACAGAAATACCCTGGCTCCTCCAGAAACAGAACCACATTTCAGCAGGACGAGTGGAAGAGCTTGCAAATTCTTATGATCACACCAATCAAAGGGACCTCTGTTCTGTGGCCCGGTGGGTAGTTTTCTTAACATATACATTTGTGCCACTTAATACATAAAAAATGGTTTATTCTTGGTCTTGTGTGGCCAGCTATATCTGCTAGCACAGCTGCTATTATTAATCCTTGCCCCTGAGCACCAAATCCACCCTAAAAAATTCCTTAAAGAACATGGACTGTTAAGATGATGAGGCAAACACCTTGGCTCTATGTATAGTGGTGGCCTTTGTGTTCACACTGTGAACTGACACGGAATCTGATCTCCAGGTGGGGGTGGCTGAGATAACCAGGCAGGCTTTATTTAGCCTGACTGTATGGATTTATCACTGTTTGGTGATAAAGATTACCCTCCAGTTTCTCTCTGTAGCTGCTATTTATAAAGTCTGGAAATACCTGAAACCAGCTCCTGTGACTCATGACTGCCCAGAAGAGAGCATGAAAAGATCCAGTCTGTCTCTAATTGCCGCTCCTCCATGTGAACTATGGCTGCAGCCATTTTCCTATAAACCCATGTGAAGAAGTGCTATATTTCATCCTGATGTCATTTATCTGTCCTCCCTTGTCTATACTGGTCATACTTCCACTGGCCACCAAGCAGTCTCTGAATATCCTCTCTAGGTATCCGGTTACAAAGAACTGAATTGCACCAAGCACTGCTTTGATGTTGATTAGCCGCCCTCAATCTAAAAGGTTTTCCTTGATGATTCCTTTTCACTAGTACAGTAGCTCTTGGGAATGAATCTCATTTAATTTGGTCAAGCACAGCCTCAAGACTCTTTTCGATAAATTACAATCTGTTGAAAAAGTGTGAGACATGGTAAGCTACTTTTTCACAATCTCATTTCCAACTTATAATGAAAACAAGTCTCAGATCAAATCCTCCTACATATACAGACACTTATTCAACAAATAGCCATCAAAAAGCAGCCACAAAAGATCAGTGACCTGGGAGCCAGTTAAGTCCTAGCTCTCTTTTTAGGTATTTGGACTACCAACTTCTTGAAAAAAACACTAGGGAAAATGCAGCAAGCTTCCAGGGCAGGATTCTGTTCTCTCTGGCAACAAACAACCAGAAATCTTCAAAACCAAAGACAAGAAACTGAATGCTTTAAGGATGATCATTCCTAAGAATAGTGAGGGCACAGATGGAATGCATCAGTCAGGCTGTACTGGGTATCGAAATACTGAAATATGTACCTCTGTCTGTAGGTAAATAGCCACCTGCCCCAAGTTCCCCCAAAACCCTTTCTTCCCTTGGAAACCTTAGGGAATTCTTGCCTCACATCCCAGAATCCAAAGAGCTAATGCCTGGCAAAGGAGGGCCCCATGGGAACCTACCTCTGCACGTGGCCAGCACTTGTTTTGGCTCACATTTTCACAGCGTATGACATATTGATTATTAAATATTTTGAATACCACTCAGACTTACAGTGATAATACTATGGTTACATCTTTTCAAGCAACAATAGGAAGTGACTCTAACTACTTGTGTGGATTCTACCAATCCACATTCTTGAGTATCTTTAATTTCACCAATGAAAGCCCATTTTTAACATTCATTATGCTATTTAATAAAACTAATTCTACCAACAAAAGTCCATTTTGACCATTGCTGTGTTAATTAGTAAAGCTTTCAGTGTTGGTCAAGATATGAATAATAGAAGCATTTGTACTAGCATCCACGAGTATCCACTCTGGAGTACGCACTTGAGGTGTGGCTTCCCTTAAGTAATATGCATATGTCACTGTCTATGATGAAATATTTTTCAAGGAACTATAGGCGTTGTAACAGTAGTGTCAAGAACTGTGAAGGGTTTGATAGTTTATTTGCAATTTAACGAGTTATACTATCACAACTTTGTGAATGCTGGTAAAAAATAGGAGACTCCTGGATCAGAGACAAAAGACTGCATTACTCACAACCCCGCAGGTAGCATGAGCTTCATGTTTATGTACAGTCCCTTGCAATCCTCTCCTCACAGGGGCTGATGCAGCAAACACAGGGGGTTTCAGTCACAGATGAGAAACTCAAACTAAGGGAATTTGAATCTTTTATAATGGACTGCAAGAAAATCTGACCAATCTTTATTTACCTCAGAGAAAAGTATTATTTTTATTATAATAGACACTAAACCTACCTGTCCTCTGCTCTACTTTCAAGACTACTACACAAACATCTTTGAAAAGATAGTTCAGAATAGAGTGTCTCTGCTGACAAGTTGTGCTAAGACACAAGAGATCTGTGAGGAGCCATCTCCCACAGTAGCACTAATGAAATTGGCTAAGATCCTAAGTGGACACATTCAATTCCCTAGGAAGGCTGAACACTCATTTTCACGAATGTGATTTTGAATTAGAACTGATGCATGGCATAGATATAAACATGGGAACAACAGATACAGGGGACCACTAGAGTGAGGCCAGAGGGAGAGGGGTAAGGGCTGAAAACCTACCTATGGGGAACTATGTTCCCCATCTGGGTGATGGGATCATTTGTACTCCAACCTTCAGTGTTACACAATATACCAATGTAACAATCCCAAACATGTACCCCTGAATCTAAAACAAACATTGAAATAATAAAAAAAGATGAAAATGTCTTAAAAAAATAAAAATAAAAAGGAACTGTTATATGGAAGTAGTTATTTGCATAATGCTTCTTGTAAGCAGAGGTGCTTTTCTCTACAATATCCCTTAACAAGTATTTTCATAGATAATTAAATCAAGTCAAAGGGGTTTAATCATTTTCTAACTTTCTGTGGGGATTTGAAGACTGTTGGGAAGTTGGGTCTAGAGTTCAGATCTCTAAGCTTTCTCACGTTAAGACTTCTAAGTGTTGTTTACTGGAGGTTCTAAGTTCTTCAGGTGTCAAAAATTCATTTGAATAATAACAAAAGGCTATGAATACTCTCTCCAGAAAAAAATAACACGTGTCCAAAAGCCTATAAAAACTGCACAGCATTTCAGTAGGTTCTCAATTTCTCTGAAGCCTATTGATGGACTATGAGCCACTTAAATGGTCTGGAGACCTTATGTTAAAGTCAATCTGAAGATCAAAGGCTGCCATAACATTTAACTCTTTTACCACTGTCATCAAAACATTCAGTTGCTAACCCAGACTAGCTTACTTAGCCAGATATCACATAAGCATTAGTAACATCTCCAGCTATCCAAAACATGACCCCAAATCAGGAGGCTAAAACCTACTGGCCAGAACATATAAACATCAATGCTTCAAAGATATAAAATCCGGCTGGGCACAGTGGCTCACACCTGTAATCCCAGCATTTTGGAAGACTGAGGCCGGTGGATCACTTGAGGCCAGGAGTTCGAGACCAGCCTGGCCATCATGGTGAAACCCTGTCTCTACCATAAATTAGAAAAATTAGCCAAGCATTGTGGTGCATGGCTGTAATCCCAGCTATTGAGGAGGGTGAGGCAGCAGAATCAATTCAGCCCAGGAGGTGAAAGTTTCAGTGGGTGACAGAACAAAACTTGGTCTCAAAAAAAAAAAAAAAAAAAAAAGATAGAGGCTGGGTGAGGTGGCTCATACCTGTAATCCCAGCAATTTGGGAAGCTGAGGTGAGCAGATCATGAGATAAAGAGACCGAGACAATCCTGGCCAAAATGGTGAAACCCCGTCTCTACTAAAAATACAAAAATTAGTTGGGTGTGGTGGTTCATGCCTGTAGTCTCAGCTACTCGGGAGGCTGAGATAGGAGAATCGCTTGAACCCGTGAGGAGGAGTTTTCAATGAGCCAAGATTGTGCCAGTGCACTTCAACCTGGCAACAGAACAAGACTCCATCTCAAAAAAAAAAAAAAAAAAAAAAGATACAAAATCCTCAGAAAAGAGAACCGAAGAGTGTTGCTTCACTGCATGATTTTAAAACGATTTATGATCTTTAGAAAGTGAGATAATAAAGAGAAACAAGTATCATTCATGACTACAGTGAATAATCAATAACTGTGAGCAGCTGCAAAGCAACAACTGCAAAATCAGAAAGAGCAAAACAAGAATTTGAGTCTTGATTTCCCAGTACAAGGGCAACAGCTTTCTACAAATGTCCAGAGCTCTCAGGAATGAGTGCGTGACCACAGAGCCACGAATGTTAAAAAGTGGCTTCTTTCTGTTTTATATCTGATATATTCTGGCTGAAATGATGGGAAAGAATATAAAGGTTAGTATAGTAATGGGTTGGTTGTTGCCAAGAAAAAAAAAAAAAGAATATAATAGTTGAAAGCAAATAATACAAAAAATATTTAGAATAAAACAGCTCAATTTCTTAAATGTCCTTAAGTACTTTCCATCTGAAAAGGCAAACTCGGGTACATCTTAAAAAAAACAAACAAACAAACAAAAAAACTAATAAAAGGACAAGATTTAAAAAAATGAAGAAAATCTTTAAACGGGAGACTAGCATATTCTACCCAATAGTTTTGTAGCCATATCTCAAGAAATCGTATTTCCCACAGGTTTTCTAACAGATTTCCTTTTTCCCACAATTGCTGAATTCCCCTGCTATAAATCTCTGCAAGCTACTGAATAAAGCTTTACAAACGCATAAATAAAAGAGCAGCAATGATCCACACTGAAACAACCAAGGCAAGAAAGACCTGAGAAAAAAAGAATGTAGAACAATTTATACATATATTTTCCCCCACCTATCGGGGTATCTTGTTCTTTAAACGATGATCCTAACTGGGATTTCTTTTTTTTTCCTCTGGAAGGTGGTTAGGCCATTAGTCTCTTAAGAGTGATGCCATGATTCTTGCCAGGACATAAGTGGCCAAATATATACAGAAACATGACAGCAGCTGCTGTTTCTATGATCAAAAAATTCATAGCAGGTTGTTTTCCTCCTTTCCCTCCCTGCCTCCCCTTCCTCCCTCCCCTCCTCCCTCCCCTCCTCCCTTCCCTCCCTCCATTCCCTCTCTCCATTCCTCCCTTCCTTCCTTCCCCCTTTCCTTTCCTCTTATTCTCCCTCCCAATTTTTTAACCATTCAATAGATGGCAGATATATGGCATGCCAGTAAGAATCATGTCCATCTTATTCACAATTTTGTTTGTGGCACAACTTTTGATGCCTAGAATGTGCTTAATAAATATTTGCTAAGGAAGTAAGTGAATCTACTGAACACCAAACCCCAAGCTAGGCTCTGAAAATCCTATCCCACAGGTTCACCTCGACCTGGAAAGCTGTATGTAGGGAAGCAGATCAAATTTGATCTATGATTGTACAGAATGAGGTCCTTTTTCCCAAAGCGGGATAAGAGTTATTTCCTGTTACAAAGTAGAAATGTTTCTGCCCTGATTTTGATAATGTGGAACCCACTGGAATGGGCAGGCTGAATGAATGCCCCCTAAAAGAATGTGGCATTCTTTCTACCTCTGGAGTAAAGGCAGAAAACTCTTCACCTGATGGAAAGAGGCCCCTAAGAAAGGCTGAGTAACCAGAAAACCTGATTATTGTTGCCTTGGAGGTACCTGGACACTTTGCCGAGTCATGTCATCACTAGCCAGGGTGGGCTCCCTCGGCCTGCAGAAGCTTCCCTGCGTCATTTGGAGCCAAGTTCCTGAGTGGCCCCCATGGGTTCCTACCCAATTGGGGTCTTTGTTGAACTCACAGCAGCTGCCTGGCTTTCCTGTCATTCTCCTGTGCTAGAGCTCTGGGTGTGGGAATCCAGGCTCATGCTAGACCTTCTAAATGACTTCCAGTGACTTGGATTTAAGTGTCAAAAGTTTGGAAAACATTCATTTAATAGGCATTTGGGAGGTGGGACATCATTGCTGCATTAATGACCTTAAATTTGCCTACATTTCAATGCATATTCAATACCTTACTATTAACCAACCTCCCAAATAGCAATCTCATAATGGAATAATCCATTTACTCTAAGCAATGACCAATGCATCAAGTGTTAGGAGTCTCTTCCTGAGCTGAGTGACAGACATTTTTAACTGCTGCCCTCTGCCAACACTTGCTGCTTGAGTCAGGAGAGCCCTGCTCCGGCACACAACTCAGCTGCCCACAGAAACTGCACAGAGCCTCAGCTGCCTGGCCTGTCTGAGCATGAAGCAACCCAAAAAGCCCACAGTAGTCATAGGAGCCTTCTAGCTTCTAGCCAAAATTGATACTGTCACAGAGATCAATAGCAGGTTCTCTTGCTTGAGAGGCACCCACTCACACCAAAAGTTCAAAATTAAAATAAAAATTTATACTTTTGTTTGCATTTTTACCCAACTGACCTACCCAGAAATTCCAAACAGCTTTTTCTCAAGTCTGATTAGATTTTAAAGATGAGACAGCATGAGTCAGGAGTCAAAGAGCTAAAGCACATGTGTCCAGAGAGATGTGGGATGGTCACTGTTCAGATTACAGTAGAAGAGATTTCTTTCTATGATTGAAAATTGGAAGAAACAGACCCTCATTTTTTTCAACATCGAGAGGCTCTGAATTATGAGTTTTTGGTTCTGCTCTTAAGAAGCCAGCAGCATAATTTCAAGAACAGGGAACATGATAGCTTCTTAATCAAATTAAACAGCAAAATGAAAGCAATAATTACTCAAATTTACTTGGCAAAATAGCAAGACAAATTAATTGAAACACTACTTTTGATCACAAGGATATAATTAGAAAAGTCTTTGGTGGATGGGAATATCTCTGAGGCATGAATTAAATCAACTGGATAACCTGATTATAAAGCCCTTATGCTTATTGTGTAAACCCAAACTTACTGTTGTGGAATATAAAAGGGATAATAAAGATTGATCAGCAAATATGCATTAAAATGGTCCTGTCCAATTGCAAACATGACTGAGCTTTTATTATGTGCCAGATGCTATGTGACACTATGTACTCTTATTACTGGTACTGTTTATTCTCTCAAAAAGTAATAAATAAAATCAGCATTGTTAACACCTGCTACAACTGACCCTCTGTACACAACCACAGGCTGCACTGATGGAGGACCACAGACAATGAAGTCTGAAAAAGAGAAAAGACTGAAATGCCTCTTCTCCTCTTTACCTCACCTTCCTCTAACAAATCCCACTACTTCTCGGTAAAATTGAGTCTTATAAAACTCTAGGTGCATCTAAGCTGAACCAAAAGAAGCACGTGGCATTCCCTGGCAGCCATGATCTCTTTGAGTTGACAGATGACCAAGCTGGCCCAACTAGAATGAGGAGAGAGACTTTGCTTCCATTCCTGGGGAGAAACTTGTCCTCTCCTTTTGGCATGAACAAGGATGTTTAGAGCCACGAGTGCCAAACACACTTACAACCATGGGGAGAACCGATGTCAAAATGAAGTCAGCCTGCGGATGGCGATGGTTACAGCCAATCTATAGACAGTTCTTCCTGAACATGGCCCTGGAAAACATCTTTTGAGCTCCAGAGTCAGTCAAGTCTGCAGCTCACCTTTGCTCCTGCCTTGCTATAATAAAAGACCTTACATGTCGTCTTCCTTTTGGCCTGTTTAAGCCAGACTTTTGTAACCTGAACCTAAAGCATCCTAGTCTATACAAAACGTAATGAATGTTTGTTAAGCAAGGCATGGTACAAAACAAAAATAACATACTATACAACTAAAGACAATTGTTTTCAAAGTACGCTCACTGACCACTTGCACCTAAATCACATGGGATACTTGTTTAAACCACAAATGAAAGAATTATGCAACCTGCCCAGACTCTTGTTTCTCTGTTTTAAAAAAATGTGTGGAATCACACCGACTCCTTGCTTCTTCATAAATTAGTGTGATCCAAAAGTAAGGAGAGTAACAGTCTCATTTGTGAAAGGGAACGCTTTTTGCAAAATCGCTTCAGACCTTTGCGCATAATAAAATATAAACATGCTTGAGAAAGAATCAGTAGGATTATAAAATTGTTTTTAAAGCATATAAAAAGAATTTCTCTCCAATTCTTCTTTCTAAGGAAAAGAGTTTTTTTTTTTTTTTAAGTAGGTTATTCCAGATTCCTATACATTATACAACCACAAATGTGAGGTTTTTATAAAGTCCTTCTTGCCTATTACTTACATTTTTGAACTTAGTTTAAATGTTTTGACCTTGAGAGGCTCTTCTTGCTCTCTAAAACTAAATAAAGTATTATTCTGAACCATGGCTGATACTGGGAGTTAAACCCTGTCCAAACAGAGAAGCAGTACATAAAGTAGCCTCCTTCCCGACTTTTCCTCCTGACCTCTCTGCAACCTACCTTTCCAGGTCACCCCAAACCACATCCAGGCTCAAACCCTTTACCTGCCTAAATCCTACACGGGCTGAGAGCTCTGCCTGTACAGTACCTCCTAAGGAGGCTCCCAGGTGAGGCCAGGTCCCCTTGAAATATGAGATAGCAACTAAATATAAGTCGGTCTACTTTCAGTTCCAAGTAACAGTAAACAGGCCTCAAATATCACCCAGTATGGAAATAAATTACTGTGTGTCAGTGAGGATGGACGTTCCTAGGGAAGGCCAGCTTCGGGGATGACTGCTCCACACATCTGGCTTCTCTGCCCACCTCTACCCCCGCAAGCTGCTTACTCCTGCAGGTCCCTGTGGTCAGAGGGGGCTGCCAGAGGAGGGAGAACCAGGAATGTGTGGCTTCTCCCTTGGGTGTGGGATCCCATCTTCCCAAGATGCCTCTAGACTCACTGGTTCAAATAAGCCTAAGCCTTCTTATTCCACGCCAGTGTTAGGGGTTGGGTGACCAAGGCTGAGGTACAGTGTTCGCCACCTTCTTCCCCACTGCCACCGCAAACTGTAGAATTTATACAGCGTACTTGGGTAGTTGGATGGGGCTGCTCAGTGCAGTCTTACACTGTCCTGGGTCCTGACCAGCTGCCCTGAGAGCTGCGGGGATGAATAAATGAGCACAGCTGAAACGTAACAATTCTGGCACACCAGAGGTATTCTTTGCCTGAGATCAGGGACTGTCAAACTGTGGCTCCACTGCTTGTTTTTGTAAATAAAGAAATAAAGTTTAATTGACAAGCGGCTAACAAACATGAGAAAATGCTCAACATCACTAATTATCAAAGAAATGGAAATCAAAACCACAATGAGACATACTCTCTCACACAAGTCAGAATGGCTATTACTAAAAAGTCAGAAAACAACAGATGCCCACGAGGCTATGGAGAAAAAAGAATGCTTATACACTGTTGGTGGGAATGTAAATGAGTTCAGCCACTGTGGAATGGAAAGCAGTTTGGAGACGTCTCAAAGAACTTAAAAAAGAGCTACCATTCAACCCAGCATTCCCATTGCTGGCTGGCTGGCTGTGTGTGTGTGTGTGTGTGTGTGTGTGTGTGTGTGTATGTATAAAATAATAATTCTACCAAAAGAGCCATGTACCCCATACATTCATCACAATACTCTTCACAATAGCAAGGACATGGAATCAACTTTGGTTTCCATCAATGGTGGATGGGAATACAGAAAATGTGGTACATATACACCATGGAATACTACACAGGCATAAAAAGGAATAAAATCATGTTCTTTGCAGCAACATGGATATAGCCATTATCCTAAGTGAGTAAACACAAAAACAGAAAACCAAATACTGCATATTCTTGTTTATATTAATAAGTGGGAGCTAAATACTATGTACTCATGGGCATATATGTGGCAACAATACACACTGGGGACTACTATGAGGGAAGGAGGGAGGGGGTCAAGGGTTGAAAACTAGCTCCTGGTTATTATGCTCATTACCTGGGTAGTGAGATCAATCATACCCCAAATCTCAGCATCAAGCAATATACCCATGTAATCAACTTGCACATGCATCCACTGAATTGAAAATAAAAGTTGAAATTATAAAAATAAATAAATAAAATTCTATTGGGACCATCTATCTTTTCTGCAGTGTTAAATAGCTGCAACAGAGACCATATGCCTTACAAAACTGAAGATATTATCAGATCCTTTATAGAAGTGTTGGCCAACCTCTGGCTCACACGCACCAGCTAGTGTAGAATAATGTCACAAGTCAACCACAATTTCCATATGGAACCCAAAACTTTTCCTTTCTAACATACTTCACGTGTGTATTACCCTTTGAACATCTGCTTCCCTTGCTAATTTTAAGTTCCCTCAGGGCAGTGAATAGTGCCATTTTTAATTCATTGCTGATGCCACATCCCCAGCACCTAGCCCATGGGCTGGCACATTATAAGCACTCCATACATATTTGTTGGCTGACTAATTGAGATAAATGCACTACTTAAATACTCTTCTGTATAGGAGCAAAAGCAATTATTTCTTTCAGGATGCTCCAGATCGGAGAGTAACAACATATCAAAAACAGCATGCCAAAAAAGAAACACGTATTCCCAATAAGAAGGGCATGAGTTTTAATAACATCAACATTTCACAACCCTTGGGAGGAAGATATGTCTCCTTTAAGAGGAAGAAGCAAACTTGGATTCTTAGAATCGGAGAGGCAGGGTTGGGCAGAGACAAGCAGCGTGTTTGCTGGAGCCCTTTTTTTTTTTGAGACGGAGTCTTACTCTGTTGGCGAGGCTGCAGTGCAGTGGTGTGATCTCAGCTCCCCACACACTTCATCTCCCGGTTCAAGCTGATTCTCCTGCCTTGGTCTCCCAAGTAGCTGGGATTATGGGCGGGTGCCATCACACCCAGATGATTTTTGTAGTTTTAGTAGAGATGGGGTTTCACCATGTTGGCCAGGTTGGTCTCGAACTTCTGACCTCAGGTGATCCACCCGCCTTGGCCTTCCAAAGTGCTGGGATTATATGTATGAGCTACTGTGCCCAGCCTGCCATCTTAACCAAGAATGCTCACTCATGACCTCACACTGTAGCTCACCAGCTACAGTTGTTCCAGGTACCCTCCCATTTTAACTTCATAATTTGTGACTTCACTAATTCACTGAAGCTCAACTTTCATTAGTTGAGCTTTTTAATGATTTTTAAAAGGTAGAAAGCATAGAGTGTAAAGTGGGATGGGCAGATGAGGTGGCTCATGCCCATAATCTCAGCACTTTGGGAGGCTGAGGTGGGCAGATCACTTGATGTCAGGGATTGGAGACCAGCGTGGCCAACATGGTGAAACCCCATCTCTACAAAAAATACAATAATTAGCTAGGCATGGTGGCAGGTGCATATAATCCCAGCTACTCAGGAGGCTGGGGCTCAAGAATTGCTTAACCTGGGAGGCAGAGGTTGCAGTGAGCTTAGATCTCTCCACTGCAGTCCAGCCTAGGCACCAGAGCGAGACTCTGTCTCAAAAAAAAAAAAAAAAAAGGAATGTGAAATGGGATGGGCCTAGAGATATCTTTATGACATTTTCTCTTTAGGTCTTCTATTCAAAGAATAGATAAGAGTCCACAAACATAACAGAGAAGCAGACCTTGATAAACCCCAAAAAACTTATGAGTGAACCTAGAACTCATTTCATCTGTGGATGATGCCAGTTTTTTTTTCTCATCAACCAATCTAAGGAAATTTAAAAGCACATAAGCAGAAATGAAAACGACTTTATAGTTTTTTTAAATTGCCAGAATGGGTTTAGAGAGTATAACTAGTACCACTAGTAAAGAGGCAAATATTTTTCAATGTTTAGTTTGACATTCAAAGTTTTATTCCACAATGCTGGGACGTACAACATACTGCGGTGCAGTAATGAAAACCGCAAAAACAGGACCTGAATTTCATTATAATCTGCTAATTAATAAAGCAATACGCAATAACGACAGGTCAGCACACACGGGATCATAATCAAGTCGAGGCCTGTGTTGAACAGCCAAGAACGCCTCAAACACCAGGGAAAGAAAAATGCCAAGCACTGGATTAAAATATCTCCCCTAGACACGGTTTGCTTTCCAAAAAAGAAAACGAGAAAAAGCTGGCAGTCAGCTTTGCACGCCAGCATCTCAGCATTTCTTTCCCCTTCTCTACATTTATGGCAAACCCAAATTAAACCAGATTTAGGAAAGTCCCATCATCAAAGAGGGAGGAATAGGCAAAAGGAAATCTCTTATTTGTTTTATCCATGCAAATTAGGTGGTTTTTAGAGCAGTCTTCTCTACCAGAAGAGCCAGTATTGTTTTTGATAGAACTACGGTGGCTGTCATCCATGAAGTCAAATAAAATTTGCATCATTATCGAATTCACAGACCTTTGCTATTGTATCATACCTGTCCCTTTTTCTCAGAATCTCTCAGAATGTTTTCATAGATGTTCTAACATAAAAATTTAAAATTAATATTTGGATTATAGTAATACTGCCATTAGACCAATTCCCTCACAGTTTTTCTTCTTAAAATATTTAATGTAAAAAGTAGATGTCTAAGGTAGTAACTATGTACTAATCATCAGAATCTCCGTCTGGCCATCCACACAGTAGAGGAAAATATATTTGGTATCACTTGGCAACGATGGGCTTCAGGACATGCTACCCTGAAATGCAGCACCTTGGCATTTGAGAAAACAGCAGAAGCAGGAAAGTCTCTCCCCTTCCTCTGCTGCCCTTCTCTCCTAACACGTCATAAAACCTAGAAAGGATTACCTGGCCTTCATCTGAAGCAGGTCATAAGACCTTCATTGGAGAGACGCTCTCACTACACCCAGAAGAAAAGAATATTCTTATTTTCCAATACAAGGACACAGAGAGGAATCTGAACAAACAGGTCTTGCTGAGTTCTGCAGCTTATCACCACTAGATCACACCCTTTGTCCAATCTGCTTCTCCACAACAGTCCACCTCTTCATTAAACCTAGCATTACAAGTATACAGGTTGACCTGCTTCTCCAAGTCTTCATTTATGAAAGGTCCCATGTCATGAAAGTTTCCTTTTAAATAAATGTGTGTGCTTTTCTCTCCTTAATCTCCCTTTTGTTATGGAGCCTTAGGTTTGAATCTAGCAATGCGGAAGATAAGATACATTTCTTTTCCTATACAGTAAGTGTTTTATGGGTTCATATGCTTTGATCTAGCGATACCAATTCTAGAAAAAGATTCTAAGAGAATAATTCAGTAGGAAAAATATATTCATGAAACTACTCATCATAACATGTCTTAAATCAACAGAAACTGGAATAGACCAAATGCCCAGCTAGAAAGAAATAAGAACGTGGTTAAGTAAATGTAAGTTTATCAAGCAAGTGAAATATGACCCAATTATTACAAATTAAAATTAAGCAAACTGTGGAGCAATCTGCAAAATATTTTATATATTGCAACACACTACACTGTGGTTACAAGTGAAAACTACCTGACATTTTCTTATTAGCCTGCAAAAAAACAAATTTTTGAGTTAAGAGTCCTTTATCAGGGCCAGGTGTGGTGATTCACACCTGTAATCCTAGCATTTTGGGAGTCCACAGCAGGCGGATCATGAGGTCAGGAGTTCAGACCAGCTTGACCAACATGGTGAAACCCCATCTCTACCAAAAATACAAAAATTAGCCAGCCTTAGTAGTGTGCACCTGTAATCCCAGCTACACAGGAGGCTGCGGCAGGAGAATCGCCTGAACCCAGGAGGTGCAGGTTGCAGTGAGCCGAGATTGCACCATTGCACTCCAGCTCTCCAGCCTAAGCAACAGAGCAAGACTCGCCTAAAAAAAAACAGCCCTTTATCAATGTGCAAACTCTCACCCAATCTTTGCATTTATCAGAGTGGCACCTTACTCTTCCTGATGCTGGAATCCCTGTGGTCTCCTGATAAGCTTTTCCCATTGCTTCCTTGTGCCTTTGCTGCACTGTATTCCTCACATGCAAGGAGATTCCATCTAATCCTGATTATCCGCATGCAGCACTTTGCTCACGACTGAACTCCATTCTCACCTCTTTATTAGACCGCTGACGTGAAACTGCTTTGGATGACTTAGCTTTTTTCATCATTTCCTTGACTGTTTTGTTGCCTCCTCTTCGTAGACTGCAAATTCTACAGAATTATTTTTAGCCCATGAAATGGGTAATAAATACATGATTTTGAAAAATGAGGTAATCAATGAGTATAAACTCTTCAGGGCAGGGGTCATTTCTTATCTTTCTATCTACAATACTCATCTTAGTACTGGGCAAACAGTAGATTATCAATAACTCTTCACTAAATAAATGGATACATTTATATTGTTGCACATGACTGTTGGCTGTAATATCCAGATAGATTTTTCTCATCTGTCGTCTTTCCAGTTTCTGCTTCTACGAAACCTCAGATGAGGTTCGTTTTCTAAAAGGAATGCTGTCCATGAAGAGAGCTTACCCAGGTCAAACTGGCCAGAAATGTAGCCACAAGTCTGCCGGACTTCCTCACTGTCCCAGCCCAAGGGGTAGAGGGCACAGCCAGCACCAATCAATAAGCCTGCAAAGAGATAAGACAAGAAGGCTTTACCAGAGCATCTCTGTATCCCTAGATAAAGGGGGTGTGATCAATATTTAGCAATATAACAAGACTATAGCATCTGCTTTTTGGATAGCACCAGCCACAACTCTTTTAAGCAATCTAAGGTCAGTTTGACTCCAACAATTTCAAGTCTGCTTAAAAGAAAAAAAATCTCGACGGCACAGTTTCGGTCTAACTTGGCCTTTTAGAGCATTAAAAGCCTTGCAAATCCTGTTTAGGAAATACAACTCCAAAGCTTTTTTTTTTTAATAGCTCTTGTAAAAAGCCAACCAATTCCACCACGAATCCATGCAAACAAGTATTTTAAGAGCAAGCAAAAGTTCCTAATAGGCTATGATTTCTTGATAATTAGGTTTTTGTTTCCTATTTAAGAATCAAAATAGAATGTTTCAGCATTGTCAAATTTTGCCAGGGGCAGAAAGAACATAAAGAATTTCATAAATGTCCTTGGCACATCCATCAAACCCCTGAACTGTACTGCTCATTAATATGCGGTGTTCAGAATCACAGAGCATCCACGCATCTCAGAAAGACTCAGGAAGACAGACATTTATCGTCATCTAAGTACTCCTTGCAGTTAAAACCAAAAGTTTTCATGACAAAACTGAAGAAAGTGACAGTTTTCTTTTAATATAAATTAAGTTATCCTGGCAGCAATCTCTGAGCTGACAGCTTTCAATCGGTGAGTCTTTAGTTTGCATCAAAGCCTAATATGGTTTTACAAGAAGCTAAATGAGATTTAAGCACTCACTGTTTGAATTTATGGGCTAATCTAAAAGTAAGATCTTGTTGTGTCAATCACAGGTGTTATCAAAACCTGTGAGTACCGCAAATGTGCTGAACTCAGAGGACCAACAGATACTAGCCTGAGGGGGGTTATCAGGCTAGTATCTGTTGGTCCTCTGAGTTCAGCACATAATGAGGGGGAAGTGGGTTATCAGGCACTAAACGAGAGAGCCTCTAAGTGAGAAAATCTATTAATATGGTAATGTGGAGGAGGATGGCAGGGCCCCCATGTATCTAGGAGAGGAGATCTTCAATATTTCTGCACCAAGTCCCTTCCTGACCTTCTTTTGTCCTTTTCCTCCCCATCCCCATCACACCTGGTGGATAAATTGAGTAGCAGTAATCCATACAAATAATCTGTTTCCTCACAGGTATCTAAGGCGGAGCTAGCTGCCTGTCTTCAACCACCCTGCAAAGCTCTAAGGAAAGGCCTCCCTCACCCCCACACCTGATACATTTCCTACCCTGGTAATGCTTTCTCCAATCTGTCCCTTGATTGACATGAAGGGCCCTCTATATGCAGTGCAGAGGACCATCTGCTTGTGTGAGTGCTAGAAAGAATCATTCCAACTGCCAATCACTAGTCCCGGGATGTCCTCCATGCAACTGCATAAATATAAATTATGTCGAAGCTAAAGAATAATCTAAAAGCAGTTATACAAGCTTTTGCTGATGAGGCAAATGTCCTAGTGGCCGAGTTCCTTGGGCTTTTTTCCTCAGGATAGAATGTACAGGACTCTAAAGACAACTCCAAACTAGTTTTAGGCACCATCAGTAAAGAAGTAAAGAAATTAGCAATGAGAATGCAAACTGAATTCCATGAATATTTAATAAACAATGAGGTATCTTCTCCGTGATACTCATGTCTTAAATTAATAGGTAGCACCACTTTCTGATAAGATCTTGCAAGCAATTTTTTAAAAGGATGACAAATGCAGAAAGGCATCTGGATAAAAAGTATTTAAGTTAATACCCATTTCTTTTAGAATAAAGCAACATTCCTGTTCTCTCTCCCTCTTTTTCTTCCTCCTTCTTCCTCTCCTTCACTCCTTTTTTTTCTTTCCTTCTCTCAAAAAAAAAAAAAGAAAAAAGAAATCGACTTGTAGACCTCTAGATCCAGGTTGGCAATGTCTCTCTCATTGCCTGATTTCTTTCCTTCCCTTCTCTCCCTCCCTCCCTCCCTTCCTCCTTTCCTGCCTTCCTCCCCCCACCCCCCAAAAAAGTATTTAAGTGTAAGAAAATGAAAAATCCTAACATTTAAGCCAGGGGGCCCCAACCCCTGAGCCATGAACCAGTAAAGGTCCATGGTCTGCTGGGAATGGGGCCACAGAGCAGGAGGTGAGCAGCAGGCAAGCAAGTGAAGCTTCATCTGCATTTACAGCCGCTCCTCATTGCTCACATTACCACCTGAGCTCTGCCTCCTGTCAGATCAGTGGTGGAATTAGATTCTTTTTTTGTTGTTGTTTGTTTGAGATGGAGTCTTGCTCTGTCACCCAGGCTGGAGTGCAATGTTGCAATCTTAGCCCACTGCAACCTCTGTCTCCCAGGTTCAAATGATTCTCCTACCTCTGCTACCTGAGTAGCAGGGATTACAGGTTCCCATGAGTGGACTCAGCTAATTTTTGTATTTTTTAGTAGAAATGGGGTTTCACCATGTTGGCCAGGCTAATCTCAAACTCCTGACCACAGGTGATCCACTGGCCTCAGCTTCTCAAAGTGCTAGGATGACAGGTGTGAGCCACCACACCCGACCTAGCATTAGATTCTTATAGGAGCATGAACCGTATCGTGAACCACGCATGCAAGGGTTGTTTGCGCCTTATGAGAATCTAATGCCTGGTAATCTGTCACTGTCTCCTGTCACTCTCAGATGGGATGGTCTAGTTGCAGGAAAACAGGCCTAGGGCTCCCACTGAGTCTACATTATGGTGAGTCATATAATTATCTCATTATATGTCACAATGTAATAATAACAGAAATAACGTACACACTAAATGTAATGTGCTCGAATCATCCTGAAACCATCCCTCTCCACCCAGTCCATGGAAAAACTGTCTTCCATGAATCTGGGCTCTGGTGCAAAAAAGGCTGGGACTTCTGATTTAACTCATCAGTAGTTTCCTCTTTACCTGATAGACAAATAAACGAGAAACAGTTTTATTTGCTAACATTCTTTTCATTAGGGATAAAAAATATGTGCCATGAAGTCATAAAAACACCTAGTTTGGCCCAGTCTTATTTTAGTCACTTTGGGACACTAAATAGAAAGGAGCTTACATATGAAACACTTAGGCCAGGGGCTCTCCAAGGGGCAGAACATTTGGCAGCCAGGGTCTTTTGTGGAATTCTGGGCTGTTTTTATGATACTATAACCAGGGACCTCAGTTTTAAAGATCACCCACTTTCTTCTTCTTCCTTCTCTCCCCTCTCACCCCTTTATTTCTTCCCTCTCTAGACACTCCCCTCCAACGACGTACACTTATCTAATTATGTTCTTGCTCTGGAAACAAACAAGGCTGGAGCCCCATTGTGGAATCCTCTCACTTAGGGAGAGTCCCCCATTAGTCCACCACCATCAAAGACAAGATAATGCCAATCAGACTTCTGGACAGGCAATTATCCAAGATGGCCATCAGAATGTTAAAATAAAACTTGAGACAGCTGGGCGCGGTGGCTCACGCCTGTAATCCCAGCACTTTGGGAGGCCAAGGCGGGTGGATCATGAGGTCAACATATCGAGACCATCCTGGTCAACATGGTGAAACCCCGTCTCTACTAAAGATACAAAAAATTAGCTTGGCATGGTGGCATGTGCCTGTAATCCCAGCTACTCAGGAGGCTGAGGCAGGAGAATTGCCTGAACCCAGGAGGCGGAGGTTGTGGTGAGCTGAGATTGTGCCATTGCACTCCAGCTCGGGTAACAAGAGCAAAACTCCGTCTCAATAAAAAAACAAAAACAAAAAAACTTGAGACAAATTAAATTTAACAGAGTTTAGTTTAGCAAGGGTAAAAAAAAAAAAATCACAAATCAGGCAGCCTCTAGAATCACAGCAGATTCAGAGAGACTCCAGGGAAACCTTATGGCCAGAGCAACTTTATAGGCAAAAAAAAAAAAAAAAAAAAAAAAAATGGAGGAAAGTGATGTACAGAAAATAGAAGTAAGGCACAGAAACAGCTGGATTGGTTACAGCTTGGCATTTGACTTATCTGAACACAGTTTGAACAGTCAGCAGCATATGAGTTGCTGAAGTATGGCTGCTGGGATTGGCTGAGATCCAGCTTTGTTACAGAAGCATACTCCTAAATTAGGTTTTCTACTAAGGCTACCTACTTGTCTACCTACTAAGTTAGGTTATGGTTCATTCTCAAGGACTCCAGTATGGAAGTATGGAGGTTTTCTCAGGCCATGTTTCGTTCAATTTAACAAGAACAAAATACACAGACCGTGTACCTTGCACTACTCCCGAATGTCTCCCATACCAGGTTTCCTTGTAAAAGCCCTATGGCAAATTTTAAAATGTAAGATGGTATTTGGAACAATGGTTTACCATCTTCTCAGGTTGCTGGTTCTCTAATTAAACCTGCTTTCCTCCCACCAAACTTTGCCTCTTGTGTTCTGTCTGGCTCTCTACCAGCAAGCAGCCAAACTTAGGCCGGGTTACACTACTTTGTTTTTTCATGTGTTTGTTTTTGAGACTGAGTCTTGCTCGGTTGCTCAGGCTGCAGTGAAATGGTGTGATCTCAGCTCACTGCAACCTCCACCTCCTGGGTTCAAGAGATTCTCCTGCCTCAGCCTCCTGAGTAGCTGGGATTATAGGCACCTGCCACAATGCCCAGGTGATTTTTGTAGTTTTAGTAGAGATGGGGTTTCACCATGTGTGTCAGGCTGTTCTTGAACTCCTGACCTCATGATCTGCCTGCCTTGGCCTCCCAAAGTGCTGTGATTTCAGGTGTGAGCCACCATGCCCAGCCACATTACTTTGAAATGTAGATTCGACCATACAAATTAGGAACAATTTTATACACAGAAAATTTGTTGTATATGTATGAATTTTCAAAATATACCATGAACATATGCTCACATTTTAAAAAAGTTGTTCAGTGGTGGGCAACTAGCTTATCTGAATTTTTCTGTTAATATTTGTGTAGTTTTTGTTTTGTTGTCTGCTAGTATTTGCTAGCAGGAAAGATACTGCAGACTCCAAAAATTTCAGAAACATTTCTGGGAGAAAAACATACGTTACAAACTGTATGATCCGGCTAATTGGCTATCAGAATTATTAGGATATATAGCAAATGCTTCAGTGGCCTCCCCACTCACTTGCTACCATCGTATGTTATGGCAAAAGGGAGTTTCAGACCAAATTCGGCCAAATACGCAACAAATGTTTATTAGTAAGCTGGCACTAAAAAGAATCAGAAGACCAATTCGGTAAGTTCAGTGAAATCCAGTGGCCTGCCCCCACCCCCAACACAACTCCATCATACAGTCATTCTAACCAGGTCCTCACGTGAAAGTTTCAACACCCGATAAACAAATATGAGACAGCTCAGGGAGACTTTAGGTCAGATCAGGCCACAATATTTTCAACTAAATGGAAATGGAGAGGGAGCACAAGTCCAAAGAGAGTTCTAAACCTGCACTGCCCCAGACAGTAGCCAATAGACACAGGTAGCCCTTTAAGTTTAAACTTAAGTAAATAAGATTTTATATACAACTCAAAAATTCAATCCCTCAGTTGAACTGTTAGAAGTAAAATTTCGGTGCCACAGAAGAAATAACACTTGAAGATAAGTCCTCTCAGCAAGGCAATTTACTTCCATAGAAGAGTGTGGCTAATGGATGGAGCAATGCTGGGCACACACCTAAACAAGGGGGGAAGGGGCAATTATGCCTGACGGGGGTCATCCCTACTGCTGTGTTGTTTCCCTATTGGCTAGGGTTAGACCACACAAGCTAGACTGATCCTGATTGGCTATTTCAGAGAGCAGGGGTCCAAGCTGGAGTGGCAAGGTGGGTGCTTTGGTGGGAAGGATGGTTATGGGTGGGTCAGAGAAAGTAGCTAGAGGTTACCTAGGTCAAAGAAGGTGACCGGAGCAGGTGACCGGGATGAGTCAGGATAGAGCTGGGGCCTGGGAGTACAGATGTGAACTACTAATTAAACTGGTGGAGAAGGTTGTTTACTGGAATTACAAGGTTGTTAAACTTGAAAATAGAGAATTAAAGAATAAGAGAGCTGAACATACTGACACAGTGATTCTTTGAAGAGAAACTTGGGGCTCATTATAACATACACCAACTACATTTCAAGTGCTCAACAGCCATCTGGCACTAGTGGCTACCATGTTGGACAGTGTACATTACACCATTTTCCTAACTGTAGTTCTACTGATATAAGACACACTTTAAAAGAATGCTGGACTCGTCAGATCCTTAGGACTTAAGCCTGACAGTGCTTGTTAACAATGAAAACCATCCCTCTTTAAAATTCTTCCTTTTAGATAGGCCTAGAGGCCAGGAAACCATATTCCATAAACTAGTAGGCGTTCTGGGTCATACTGTCAATAACAAGCTCTCACGTGGAATATAAAATTAGAAGGGATAAACTGTTACTCCACATTCACACCTGAAGCCGGGGACAAGCCTTTCTGCAGACAGTGGACAGTGAGATTTTGGGAGTGATTTCCTCGTGTCCCCCTCTTCATCACTCACTAAGGGTGGATTATCAGCTGTAGCTTCTTTTGATCCCAGCACTCCCCAATTTCCTGAATTCTCCAAAGCAGCTTCTCTGACCTTCACTTTCTCAGACCTAATAGTAGGTCTACAAAACGTTAAATCCCTGGGCGACAACCCTTCCTGCTGGAAATATCTAGAATGGTTTCTCTCATTGGTCAAACTCTGGTACATGCCCACTCACAAAAGGGTAGAAGAGCCAATACTAATCTTATTATCCTACCATATTTCTTGAACATTACCATTTCCTTAATGAATTAAAAATTCTCTAATTCATAATTTATGCTAATTATTAAACTTCTGGGGCAAGTATAGTGATATTGTAAAGTTTTGCCATATTTTTTTTTGAAAAAACCATACATCCTTTTCATTGTTAAGTCATAAAGAGGTATCAAAATTAAAAGCAAAAATTACAGGGTAAGACTTAATAAAACTACTAGGAGGGTCAAAGGAAGTGAAATGGGACTAGGTGCAGGGAAGTATGAATTAATGAAGGTGGGAAGGATAAGGATGGGGAGGACAGTGAGTATGTGCTGCAGATACTAGGGGAGAGGATCTGGTGAAAAATTTGATCTTAGACAAGCGCCTCGGTAAAGAAATAATGGGATAAGATTTCTAAACCCCACTATGTGCTTAAGAGTCATCCTCGCCATTGGCGCTGTCTCTGTCATCCTCTCCTTCCTCAGCCTTTTTCATCATCCTTGACCAACTCCAGCTGGTCATCCCCCATCTTCATTGTCATCATCATCCAGTAGGTCCCCTCCTCAGCAGGGTCATCTGCACCCCCCTCAGACCCCATCTTCACATGAGTCTCATCTTCACGGAGCTGCTGCTCTGCTCCTCTTCTAACTTATCATTCTTCATCTCTGCTTGCTTGCTCTGTTCCTTTTCAATGTTTTCCAGGAGAGAATCCACTTTTTGTTTCATCCGAGTCAGTTCCTTCTTAATGGCCTGAAAGTCATCTCCTTTCAACTTTCCAGACTTGGAAGATCCCCGCTGTCCACTCTTAGAATGGAAGCCACTTTTGCCCCTTGGTGAGGTGTTTCCTGATACACGCTGAGGTTTCGAGGGCAATACAGCCCGAGCAATAGGAGGAGGAGGAGGTACACGTGCTGGGTAACTGTACATCCTGTCATCATAATCCTGTTGAAAGTCATGGTCCAGGTCAAAAGAGGAGCCGTACATCTCCGCTGCAGATGGTTTCACACCTGCTCTTCCTCAGTTCACTTCTGGCTCTGCAGCCAGGTTAATATCTAAAACCTGGGCGGCAATCATTCTGCCATCCTCTCCTGCTACAGCAGCCCGGGCATTTCTCTCATTAGCATATTGAACGAAGGCAAAGCCCTTATGAACAGAGCAGCCCACAGTTTTGCCATACTTCGAAAAGATTGCCTCCACATCAGATTTCCTGACCACGAGAGTGTTGAGATTCCCAGTTAACACACGGGAGTTCATGGAGTGAGGATGTGTCTTGTTGGTAACGTTGCTGGCCATTGTGTCTGATGATAAGGTTTCTCACAAAGCCAAAAACCGGAGGGAGGAGGGAGAAGAGATTCGATTCTGAATCTCCTACTCCCAGGTTCTACGTGGAGAAGCCATTGCTGCTCGAGGTCGGCAAAGCGGACACAACCGCTCATCTTTGTCCAAAGCTTTGCCTTTGAACATGTCTGCGGTGGGGTCTCCAGTTCGGAAATGTAACAGGCTAAGTAACCTCTCCTGAAATGTACATTTCTGAAGAGGATACTTCAAATGTTAACTAACTGCCTTTTGGGGGAGGATTGACCTCAACTAGCATTTTGTTGTCTATACTGAAGTACTATTTCGTAAAGTACAGGCACTAAAATGTAAAAGTGAGAATATCTTTTGAACGGAAGAAATTTGTCATTGTTCAGTTCCAGCAGTGTTAAATCTTAGTCCATGTTAATCTATGTTTGACAGAAGCACAGTTTAGAAATCTCTGAATTAAATACTACTTGGGTATTATGTAGTATGCAGAAATGGAGCTCAGAAAATTTTCTGGAATTGGAAGTAATTGCCCACATGATATCTTAGAGACCTGACAGATTTTAATAGCTCTAGTTCCCTAATTTGCTTCTGGGGAAGTAAATGGCTCAATTAGAATCTCTAGTTCACGAGCTTTCATATTATTTACATGGGTTTTCTTTATTAGACTTCCAAACCTTGTGGTTACCACAGGGGCTTAATTTCAACCAAATTCCTTTGTCACTGCCATAAAAGACAACATGAAAAAAAAGTCAGCCGGGCGCGGTGGCTCACGCCTGTAATCCCAGCACTTTGGGAGGCCGAGGCGGGTGGATCACGAGGTCAAGAGATCGAGACCATCCTGGTCAACATGGTGAAACCCCGTCTCTACTAAAAATACAAAAAATTAGCTGGGCATGGTGGCGAGTGCCTGTAATCCCAGCTACTCAGGAGGCTGAGGCAGGAGAATTGCCTGAACCCAGGAAGCGGAGGTGGCGGTGTACCAAGATCGCGCCATTGCACTCCAGCCTGGGTAACAAGAGCGAAACTCTGTCTCAAAAAAAAAAAAAAAAAAGAAAAGAAAAAAAGTCACAGTATCACACCTTTTGGAAATCTGTGCATACGAGCGGAAGTGAGGAAAGATGTGAAGCAAGTCAGCAACCTGAGGAAGGTGGGAAGCAAGGTGAGTTGCAGGAAGAGGTGTGAAATCATTTGCAGCTACAAGCTCATTTGCAATTAAGAAGCAATCTATTTCTGCAACCCTAAAGATGTGAAACTTTTAAGGGGTCATAAGTCAATCACAAATTACTGTAAATTAGCTCAATCTTTAGTTTTTACCAGCAGTCAGCAATCTAGAGTCAAAAGGTCACATGAAAGATCATTTTAAAAGCGGTTTTAGGACTGTAGAGAGATGCTGCCTCCTACAAAAGACAAACCAATCATCCAACAGATGACTTGATAATTCTTAAATCTGAAAAGGTTCATTTTATTAATGCATTGACTACTAAGCTATTTCATCCTGAGTGCCCTGAGGTTTGGGGGCTCACCTTGTTGAAGGACAATTAAAATATTTTAAGAGCCAAATCAGTGGGATGACCTCTAAGGAGAAGCCAGTGTAAATGGAAAAGAGCTGGCACAGACAACTATGAAAAGGGAGGCAACGCTGCTGTGATGAAATTTGTTCTTTAGCTCCAAATGGGCTCCTGGGGCCAAACCTGAGCCTGGATACACTCTGGCCGTAAACCACCTACGGGAGAGTTCCTGGTAGAAACTGTTCGTTCTCATAAAATGCTAGAAATATCGGCCATGATACTAATTGTTTCTTAGAATTTGAGTGTGTGAAGTCTGAAGTCTGTAAAGCACTCAGTGGTCGGAATAGGAACCTGGGGCTGGGAATTTTCTCCTCCGCAAAACTCCTTCTATTCAAACACAGTACTTAACACTTAGCCAGCAGACTATTAACATAACAATTCAGCTCCTGCCAAGAAGGCAAAACAAACCTCTAGTCAGCCAGTGCCAATTACTCTCCACAGGTGGTAAGAATAGAGTCCTCATGTTAAACTCATAAAGCCTTATTTTTCCAGGCCAATCTTGAAAGTTTTTAAATGTGATCTCACTTTTTTCCATGACTATGGCTCCATTCTTTTTCCACTGTTTATTTTTTTTAATGGAATGACTTTTTCCACCCATGACCCCTTGAGTGGTCACAACAGTGTTTCCCATCAATTCATCTTTCATGCTTTTTGGATACTTTTATCCATCCTCCAGTTCCTTTATCTTCCTTTCTGGGGTAAGTACCGAGGGAAATTGTTTTCTATACTGTTCTCATGAAAGCTGCTCAATCTTGCAGCCTGCTATCTGGACTTCTCTTTGGAAGAGGTTGGCACCTTTCCATCTCAAAGTCTCCATATGCTAATTTATGTACACAAATTTTATCCACTTTCATCCCTAGATAATGACCCCTTTACAAAATGTAAGACAAGAAACATAATAAAACAAATACAGTGGGGCAGGGGGAGGAAGAAGAGCAGGGTCTGTAGTATAATTCTTCAGACCCTGAAAACCCAAGGAGTACATTCTTTAGTCTACCAAAAAAAAAAAAAAAAAAAAAAAAAAAAGAAAGAAAAAACAAGGCTTGGTTGGGCTCTAGTAAACCACACCTCCTATCAAGGTGCCTTCTGGAAGCTGAGGCACAGAGGATGTAAGAAGCCTGTCCAAGGACATAGAGCTCGGATTAATCCTGGGCCTCCTGGATCCCAGGCCAGGGCTCCCTTCCACCTATCACGATCCCAGGGACTGAACATGAGTCCACTCCGTGGTCATACACTCACCACACATAATCTGGGTCAACCAGAGACATGTTGGATTTGATCATCATCATGTTTTACCAAGTGGGACTTAGTATGTCTAAGTCCAGATTTCTTGTGTCTCCTGAATAATTGAAACATATGCCAATACAGAGCCTGCAAGTGACTGGCTGGAACCAGGTCCTGGTCATCCTGTTAACTGCTTGGGTAACTGGCCAATCTCAAAGGCATTTCTAACAGGGGATCCCTGACTTACTGCACCTACTACTGGTTCTTTGCCTATGTTTTGAGCTTTTTCATCTCTGAAAGTCAAATTCGTTCTCTCTGACTGAGATGCTCTCACTACTTACCTTAATGCTCAGAAAATACTAGCACTTAAGGTCTAGAAACCTCAACACATAGCCTTCCCTGGTCATCCCAGCAGTGAGCTGTAGGTTTTGCCTCTCCTGTTAGCTGCTATTGTGATGTTCTCTCTACCCTTTACTTGAGGCTGGCCATCTTGCTTTGCAGATATTTCTAAGTATTACATGACCTGGAAGACGAGATATCTATGTTTACTTGCATCCAACTCACTCATTCACAGTATTTGTTAAATAGTAGTAATATTATTTATTCGGTACTTAAAAATCCTCAGAATGATGTGTTTTTGTGCACATGTATTTTTGAAGTCCAGATATCGAGTCATAGTTATAGAATATATCACTGCCCCTATTTAATAGGTAAGGGAAACTGAAGCTTGCACAAGCAGGCCTATGCTCATATATCTACTCAAGTGGTAGATCCAGGGACAAACCTCCAGGTCTGAGCCCTGAACCAGTGCTCCTAATCCGTCTTCTCCAATGCCTCCCAAATCCCAGTGTTCCCTGACCCATCTCTGGGCTTACTTTCTGTAACCACATGTTCACAGAACCCTGTGTGTAAATGAGAAGGAGGAATGGGGCAGAATATCAAGCCAAATTTCCAGTCACCATTTGTCCAAGACTGACACTGATTCTAGGTATGGGGAAGACTCCCACTGCTACCTGTGATTAATGACAAGGGATGGGCTCTTGGAAACTCTGCAAATCCCTTTCCTGGATGTCAGTGAGTGAGAAGCCCAGATGTGAGCACTGGCACACAAAGAGCATCTGTCCAAAAAGAGCACGTGGAGGTGTAAAGATGGGAGATGGGTTTGTTTATTATCAGAGTTAGCCAAGTAAAGCATATCTTTTTCAAACACTAAAATATAAAACAAAACTATGATAATTTGACGACCTATCAGAAATATTTTAACAAATCAAAATAAGACAATTTCTTGGCTGAAAACATACTGCAGAAGAGAGCATACTTTGAATTTCCTTAACATGTTTTTCAAAATGGTACCCTGATTTTCATTCTTCTTCAATTCATGTGACAGAAAACACAAAAGACATGTACAACGTGTTATGTACCACAATACTTGTTCCTTAGCTTAGAGCAAAAATTTACAAGCTAATTTCAGTCATGAGTGACCTGTCACCTTTTCTCTTCCTGGAATCCTAGGCAATCATCGGGAGAAAAAAATAAATTTGTTCTAAACAATGAAAATTTGGGGGAGATTTTGCAATTGTTATGGGACAGTTTTCTGGGAAATTACATCTATTTAAAAGCAACACCTTTCTAACCCCAGTAGTTAAGTGCATCTCAATTCTACCATTTTACTTCTTTAGGACTCAGTTTTCCTTATCTGTAAAATGGGGGGAAAATGTCTATCTTTTGAGACAGTTGCAAGGATTAAAGGAGATTGTGTGTGTGTAAAGGGGTAGATACAATGCTTCACAGGAATAAACGTATGGTCTTCATCGTTAAACTTTAGACCTTGTGCAGGCAGGGAGGGTGTGAGTTTGGGTAACATATTGGGTAAGGCCAATATGTTTTTGTATATATTTGTCTGATATCGAGTCCTCCTCTCTTGGAGAAGCTCCTCTTCTCAGATGGAATGCAGGGAGGGCCCCAGCAAGGACACTGCCGGAACTGTGAACAATGAAACCTTGGCCCAGCAGTCACCTCAGCCATAGAAACCTCAGAAAGCCCAAGTGAAAGAGCTGCGGAGACCCTCACAGGAGTGAAGGATTAGTATACTGTCACCATGATAAGAACGCTGCTGTCTGTTCCTTTTTGTTTTTAGAAACCTGGTCTTGCTCTGTTGCCTAGGCTGGAGCACAGCGGCAAGATCATGGCTCACTGCAGCCTCGAGCTCCTGGGCTCTAGTGATTCTCCTGCCTTGGTCTCCTGAGTAGCTGGAACTATAGACATGTGCCACCATGCCCAGCTGTTTCTTGTCTTTTAAAGGCACTTTGGCCTTTTTGTGAGGCAGGTAGAGGCAGAATTGATTCACCCAGTTGGTAGTTGAAGAAACAGAGTCACACACTGATGGGGAGCTCTAAGTACATCATCACACGGATGACCAGAGGCAGGGCTGGGACAGACTCAGGCGTCTGAGTCCTGTGATAGGAATAGGAGCTTTGACTCACTGCCTTCACTCCGATACTGCTGGAAAGGAAGCTAATAAGGCTCAGCACTGCAGCTTCCCCTCTGGAACAAAATAAATCCGGTTTTCATAGACCCTATGGTGTCCTGCATTACGTGGAGAGAAAAATAAAGACATGGTCCCAAATTTCCAGAGGACCACGGTCCAGTGCAGCACTGCTCAGACTGATGTGCACAGAAACAGCCAGCAGGTTTGTTAAAATGCAGGTTCTGGTTCTGCAGTTTTGGGATGAGGCCTGACATCCTGCATTTCCAACCAGCTCCTCATCAGGCTGAGGTTGCTGTCCAGAACCACACCTTGAGCCTCGAGGGTAGAATGGAAATTGCATAGACTTCGATGTCCATCATCTCAGGCCTGAATTCTGACGCCAGCCTTAACTAGATATGTGACCCTGAGGAGCATGCCTTTGACCTCTCTGAGCTCAGTCTTTCATCCGTATAAAACAGAGCTAATGGCTCCTGTACATTTAGCATGGTACCTGTATCTCTAGCACTGTTATTAGAAATAAACTAATGACTTGATAAAAGTGACAGGTCTAGGGCTTGGCATCTAACAGGGGGCAGCATATTATGGTTGTTTATGTCAATATCAACAAAGATATTACCACTATTCCAGAATAGCAAATGTTTCATTCTATTATACCTGCCACTTTCAGATTCTTCATTAGCACCTACAGGTATTCACCAGTTTAAAACACACAAATAAACCAACACTACCTGATCAGAAGCAGAAGTTTCTGCTGTATAACTTGCTCACATCTTCACAACAAATACATTTGCTGGAACTAACCACATCTCTACAACTAAGAGTTAATCCATTGCTTTTTATTCCCTCTTACATAGTATTATGAAAAATTTCAAACTTACAGAAAAGTTGGAAGAACCTTACAGTGAATATCCAAATATCCACCATTTAGTTTCTATGATTAACAGGTTTTTGAAATTAGGATCGACCTATTTTCCCATTCCTCTGTTAATCCATAAATCCATCTTTTTTTTCAGGGATGGGGGATGCTTGTCACAGTAAGTTTCAGGCATCAGTACCTATAGCTCTCTGTCATCATTCACACTCCATCCTCTTCTTTCTTTGGCCCAGGAATTGATGCAGACCTATGACACAGACACAAAATTAGATCCCCAAAGCTGTAACTGAGACAGGACTGTATCCTGAAGGCCTGATAGTACTAAATTGGGATCCATCAGCTTGGAAAGTGATTTTTATATAAATCTGGAGTAATGGATACCTTTAAGCCTTTCACATTTCTCAAACAACTATCCTACAACTTAAAGTAGGATCAGTTTGCTTCAGCTACCTGACCCAGTAATTCCAGTAAGAACCTTATAAGACATTTCACAAACCTCAGAATGACAAAATAAAGAGTCCCAGCACAGATAAGCTGCTCAGCTCAGACTTTTCAGTAGACATATTTTCTCTTAATGAGAACTGTCATTTTGTGCAAAAACAGGAATTACTCCTGACACTGACCTTCTTCAATAAGAAAACAAAGAATGCACCTACTCATCACACTTCAGCATGCAGTCTTCCAGGAGCAGGGCTAAGCTCCAGCTATATTCTGTCAGAAAAGTCCCGGCTAGAGAAAACAAAAGCAAAAGTGCAGAAGTAAATCTGCAAGGCAAACCCTGGATGCATGCTACCCTTGCTTTGAAAATGCAACGTTAGGCCGGGCACGGTGGCTCACGCCTGTAATCCTAGCACTTTGGGAGGCCAAGGTGGGTGGATCACCTGAGGTCAGGAGTTCAAGACCAGCCTGGCCATCATGGTGAAACCCCATCTTTAGAAAAAAAAAAAAAAAAGAAAATGCAACATTAATGCCAAACCAGACTCCAGTCGTTGTATGTTCCTAAACTGATTACTCACAAAAATAAATATTCCAGTGGCAAAGTGTCAGAAAGAAAGGCTTAGGAGTCAGAAAGTGCTGTATTCAAATATCAGGCATGCCACTTACTAGGTACTGCGCAAGCAAGTCTTGTAACCTTGAGCCTCAGAACTTTCTTCCAAAAAATGTGTGTTAGTCCATTTGCATTGCTATAAAGGAATAACTGAGGCTGGGTAATTTGTAAAGAGGCTTATTTTGGCTTATGGTTCTGCAGGTTGTACAAGAAGCATGGTACTAGCATTTGCTCCTGGTGAGGACTTAGGAAGCTTCCAATCACAGTGGACGGCAAAGGGGTAGCCAGCCAGTGTATCCCACGGTGAAGGAGAGAAGCATGACAGCTGCCCAGCTCTTTAAACCACCAACTCTAGCAAGAGCTGATTACCACGGGGCAGGAACTCCATGAGGGATATTCCCCCATGACCCAAACACCTCCCATCAAGCCCCACCTCCAAGATTGGGGATTATGTTTCACCATGAGATTTAGAAGGGACAAGCATTCAAATCACATCAACATGGATATCCCAGTGCTTCTTCACGGAGTTACTGACAGCATTGGAGAAAATGCCTTCAAAATCCCATCACAGTGGCAGAGCATGCAGAAGCAGCTTCCCTCTTATGAAATTATGAGGAGGCGGAGGTGACACTTTGAACCTTTAGTTTTGTGTATATGACAGTGACTTTATGAAAACAAAGCGCACCATCATTACATCAGGATGCGCAGGGCTGAGGGAGAGATTAGCAAAGCTTCCGCTGAAGTGCAGGGCAGATGATGCCATGTGTTTGAAGTCTCACAGGCAACACACCTTGGCGTCATGAAGTAGAATGGCATCCCTGGCCACCGCCAAGCTTTCCCCCGACATCTGTACAGACCTGTGATTCCTGCTAGAGCCCTAACCCACGGTCTCCTTCCCACGGGCTTGTAGAGTGATTTACTCTGGGCTTGGGAAATAACATCTTTTCTACGGAATGGACTCATTGTGTAGTTCTCTCAGGGATTCTGCATGAGCTGATATGAGGGACTTTGTGATGGGACTGAAAGCCAAGCACAGACAGAGTTGGCTGGAGAAGAGACTCCTGAAATAAATACACTGTCTCCTGCAAGAACTGGAGCGGAGCTAGGGGTTGCATCCTGTTTGAATGGAGGCAACGGTAGAACCAAGTTGCCCCGATTCTGTGCAGATCATATGAGGAACTACATTGTTTGTCATGCTAATTCATACACAGCTTCTACACTGGATCCCATGACCTCAGGGGAGGGGCTGATGAGTGGTGAACTAGTAGGGTGTGAGTAACCAAACTCCCTGGGAAGAAAGGAAGAGTGGGCTTGTGGGTTGAGAAGCAGGGGCCCAGGAAATGCACCTTCTCATACGGCTGTGAGAAATAGTAATTTATTATTTTTTAATCATTACCTAAGGCCAAAAAGTATAAAGAAGAAGCATGGCCAGGTTTTAACACAAATGTGGTCCTGAACTGGGAGCCTGCTGTAGAGGAAGGGCTGGAAGCTTTGGATCCAGAGAGCTACTGGTGTGGAGCCAGCCTCTGCACTGGTGAGTGTGGCCTAGGCAGGCCACTTGTTTTGAAACTCAGTGTTTCTCTCGGGGCAAGTGTGAACAAAGCCACCTGCAACTGTTGGGGATGGAGTGACCATCAGAGCAATGCACACCAACTGCCCAGTGTGCCGTAGATGGGGGCATGTTATGTTTGTATATGATAAAGGAAGACGTGCTATAGGAGATCACTCAGGAGAAGCACACACAGAGAGGGCAAACTATCTGAGGAAAAATATCTCCCTCCTTAGTTCTGATATACCAATATCATAAAATTACCTAAGACAGTGCAGAACTCAGGTAGAGAAATCTTCCAAAGGAGTGATGAGTTCCCAGGGGCTTTCACTTCAGCTTCTCTCCTATAAGTTCTATTTCAGAAACTCATTTCAGTTCTAACGTAACAGTATTTAGGAGGAAGAGTTAAACTTTTCTCTCCACGAGTGCCCTTAACCAACACAAGAGCCCAAGCACCAACAGATTTTCAACTATCTTCATTCATTTCTACTTAACTTTTAAAAAATTAGTTTGGATAAGAAGTAATTCCTCTTCTTATATATTTCTAAGGTTCTTAAGTAAATCAGGAGCCCCATGCCAACAGCAGAGTAGGATGTAAGACATATTTTTAAAAAGTAGTAAAATCTGCATGTGATGAAATGGAGAGGAAAGAAAGACTTTCTCCAAATTGAGATAGGCCCTGTGTAGTCTGTCCTGCCACAGTGAGCCAACTGAAGCCTCTTACCACAGATAAATAAAAACAGTACCAGCCTGGGCAACACAGCAAGATGCCTTCTCTTAAAGAAGAAAAACATTAGCCAAGCATGGTGGTACATGCCTGTAGTCCCAACTACTTAGGAGGCTGAGGCAGGAGAATTGCTTAAGCCCAGGGGTTCAAGGCTGCAGTGAGCTATGACTGCACCACTGCACTCCGTCCTGGGAGAGAGAATGAGATGCTGTCTCTAAAAATAAAGAACAAAGAAAACAAACCTTTTTTTTTTTTTTTTGAGATGAAGTCTTGCACTGTTGCCCAGGTTGGAGTGCAATGGTGCGATCTCAGTTCACTGCAACCTCTGCCTTCTGGGTTCATGCGATTCTCCTTCCTTGGCCTCCCTAGTAGCTGGGATTACCAGGTGCATCCCACCACACCTGGCTAATTTTTCGTATTTTTAGTAGGACAGGGTTTCACTATGTTGGCCAGACTGGTCTCGAACCCCTGACCTTGTGATCCACCTGCCTCAGCCTCCCAAAGTGTTGGGATTACAGGTGTGAGCCATTGTGCCTGGCCAGAACAAACTTTCAAAATGTAATACAGAGTGAGAAGCAAGTGAGAGATGAAATATCACCTGTCAGGTACAATGTGTAGTATTCAGGTGATGGGCACACTAAAAGCCGAGACTTCCCCACTACACACACATCCATGGAACACAACTCAATGTACTCCTAAAGGCAAACAAATAAAAATGTAAAAAAATCCAATCCAAAAACAGTAATGCAGAAAGTATCAAGTGAAAACCCTAAGTACTAATGAAAAGAAGTATATCACGCCTCAATATAGCATGTTTCTTCAAGTCCTAGATATTCTGATGGCAAATACCACTTATCCCTAGCTTGCAAACAAGAAAATTAAAGCATGCAATTGCATGGATTTTTGTTTTGACACACTACAGGACAGATTGAATCCAGGTCTTTTTTTTTTTTTTTTCTCAGACCGAGTCTTGTTCTGTCACCCAGGCTGGAGTGCAGTGGCAGCCCGATTTCAGCTCATTGCAAACTCCACCTCCCAGTGTCAAGAGATTCTTCTGCCTCAGCCTCCCAAGTAGCTGGGACTACAGGTGTGCACCACTGCACTGGGATAATTTTTGTATTTTTAGTAGAGATGGGGTTTCACCATGTTGGCCATGCTGGTCTCGAACTCCTAACCTCGTGATCTGCCTGCCTCGGCTTCCCGAAGTGCTGGAATTACAGGCATGAGCAACCATGCCTGGCCTGAATCCAGGTCTTTACTACTGATTGTGATGCCACAGTGAACCAAACACCCTATGAATTTCACAAACACTACTGCAATGTTGTATGTAATAAAAGGATGGCGTTAGAAGTATGGCTGTGTCCCCTCTGGCTTTGTGATCATGGGCAACTTTCTTGCCTTTCTCTGAGTTTGTGTTTCTTCATCAGTAAGAAGGCATAAAATCCATATCACAGAGCTGTTTTAAGGATTGTAAGCCTTTCTGTAGGGATTTATAAAACATACATATACATACGTGTGTGGGTACCAAACCTTATGTATAATCATCTACAACCTCATGTATAATTTCTATCTACAAATTATATATGTAGCTTATTTTGTTATTATGAATGTAACATATACAAATTATATACCATATATTTTAAATATAGAAGCATTTATAACAGGCGTTTATTAACTTCTACCAACTTTTCAGCTTAGGACACATACTGTTTTCACTATTTATACTCATATAGCAACTTTTTCATCACTGAAGTTTAGAGAATATGAATGTATCATGAGATGGCTGATATGTACCATCAATACGGTGGTGCAGGTGGCCAACTCACTCAAAAGAAACAATTCTTTAAAAATAGTTTTCCCTTCGTCCTCCTTCTGGGACATCAGGAAAGAAGAACCTCATCTATTTTCCTCAGGTCTTTTTAAAATACCTTCACTTCTGCTAAGAAACAGCAAAGCCATCTGGAATAGCTGACAGAGAGCAGTTTGAAAGGAATTTCTTTCAAGACAGCTATCATGGTTTTCCTGTTTTCTTTCTCTCCTGAAATGTCAAGGATAACTGAAACTTTTTTCTTTTCCATCTGTGATGTACTGATCAGTCCCAAACACGTTTTGAAAGTGTTTGAGAATTTTGTTTCCAGTCAGTTCAATACTTTTTTCCACTTTGACTCGATTTAAATCACCACATCTGTCTTTAGCGTTTTTTTAAATATTAAAAGATATAAAAACATACCTTGAAATATGATTATAAAGTATTTTACAAAGAAAAAAGTATTTAAAATACTACCACAAGCAGTCACAATGACTTATATATTTTCAAATAGATATCCAACCAGCACAGTTAAAAAAAAAAAAACAGACTTCAAAATTGGTAAAAGTGGCCGGGTGTGGTGGCTCATGCCTGTAATCCAAGCACTCTGGGAGGCCAAGGCAAGTGGATCACCTGAAGTCAGGAGTTCGAGACCAGCTTGGGCAAGGTAGTGAAACTCTGTCTCTATTAAAAATACAAAATTAGCCAGATATGGTGGCAGGTACCTCTAATCCCAGGTACTTGGGAGGCTGAGGTAGGAGAATCAGTTGAACTTGGGAGGCAGAAGTCGCAGTGAGCCAAGATCACCCCACTGCACTCCAGGCAACAAGAGCGAAACTCCATCTCAAAAAAAAAAAAAAAAAAAAAAGTGGTGGGGGGCACAAATGCTGCACTACACATTGCAGAACTAGCAGAAGGTAGAATCAGGAATACTCATTTTTAGCCTGATATTTTAATTATCTCAGTATGAATTTTCCACAAACAAAAACCTGAATACCAGTTGTATATCCACAAATCAAAATATCAGATATATTTTAAGATATTGTTTAAAATGTAGTTATATATAAGAGATATATATATGTGTAAAATATATTTATAAGATAGAATCAGCCCTCTGTACCCATGGGCTCTGAATCCATGAATTCACCAGCTATGGATCAAAAATATTTGGAAAAAAAATTACATCCACATTGAACACAAACTTCTTTTCCTTGTTGCTATTCCCTAAACAATACACTGTAACAACTATTACACTGCATTTACACTATATTAGGTATTACGAGTAATCTAGAGGTGATTTAATCTATACAGGAAGTGTACATAGGTTATATGCAAATACTGTGTCATTTTATATGAAGGACTTGAGCATCTGCAGATGTTGATATCTAAGAAAGGTCCTGGAACCAATCCCCCAAGGACAATAAGGAATGACTGTATATTTAAAAACGTATTTGGCAGAGAAAACAATATTGATTGATCTCTGTTTCACGCATTGAGCTGGTGGGCTTTGACTCTACGTCAAGCATGGGACGCCTTGCTGTGGAAACAAACATTCAAAACTCGGAAGAAGTGGTCTATTCACTCTGGCATCTCAGAGGAAGAAGAGTAACGCAGAGACAACCCAAAGTCAAGGCTATCCTTGTGTCATTTTGCAGCAAAACCAGCAGTTACCAGTTAAGTCCATTCATTTTAGGCTGGACCTGAGGGGAAGGAGTTGGTTAGGGATGAGTGCGTTTTGAGAAGTAGACACGTAATCATCTCAGGTGAAGGGAATAGGCCTGGCGATGGGCAGGCACAACATGAAAACAGAGCAAGTTAGGAATTAAGGGAGTAGAGGGTAGTGGTGGCTAAATGGTGAGGATGGGGTCAATGACCCTTGCAGAAGGTCATTAATTCTGGGCCAAGGAAGTTGGTCTTTATGTAGTAGGCAAAGGGAACCTGTGTTGTCTGCTAAGTCTGCAATCACAAAACACCACAGACCAGGTGGCCAAACATATTCATTCATTCGTTTATGTATGCATTTATTTATTCCTGTTCTTGAGGCTTAGAAGTCCTAGATGAAGGTGTGGACAGGTTGGGTTTCTTGTGAGCCTCTCTTCTTGGCTTTGAGATAGCCATTTATCACAGTATCCTCACATGGTCTTACCTCTGTAAAGCAGGCATCCCTAATGTAAGTCCAAATTTCCTCTTCTTTTTTATTCTATGGAGATGAAGTCTCTCTCTGTTGCCCAGGTTGGAGTAGAGTGGCCTGATTCTGGCTCACTGCAGCCTTCAACTACTGGTCTCAAGCCATCCTCTGGCCTCTGCCTCCCAAATAGCTGGGACTACAAGCATATGCCACCACACTCAGCTAGTTTTTTATCTGTTTTAAGATACGTTTTATCAACATATTTCTTCCCTTGTTGCCCAGGCTGATCTCAAACTCCTGGCCTCAAGCGATCCTCCTGACTGAGCCTTCTAAATTATTGCATTTACAAGTGTGAGCCATTCCACCTAGCACCAAATTTCCTCTTGTGATAAAGACACCTGTCAGATTATATTAGGACTCGCCTTGACAGCCTCATTTTAACTTAGTCACCTCATCAAGGTCCTATTTCCACATAGTCACATTTTGAGGTGCTGGGGGCAGGGCTTCAACATTTGAACTTGTAGGGGGCAATGTTCAGCCCAAAACAGAGGTTTATTGTTGAATGCCCAAATATAAGAATAGAAAGGCAGCCCCAAGATGATCTAATCTAGTGCTTCTCAAACTTTTTGCCATGACAGTATTCCTAAAATCAGAGAGTCGTGAACTCATACTTAAGTTATTACTTCTCTGAAACAGGTTTTCCTTGAACCTACTGAAAAATTATTGTGAAGTTCTCCATGGATAGCCTTGTTTCTCACATAAAAATGCTTTCTTCAAAATGATGGAGTAAAATTGATGCTTTTAGAAGATATTTTGGGTTTATCCTGTGGCTTCACATATCTGGAGCCATTTCCCTTTAAGTACATGGATAGCTTGGTTTTAGAAGAATGAATCTAGGCTGCAGATCAAAGAGATTAGATGGCATGCTCAAAGTCACAGTGAGTAAAAGAATCAGAAATGGAATGAAATCTTTTGTTGCTCAGTCCAAAGCATTTTCTGCAGCACCACACTGTCACAGAGAAAAGAAGAAAGTACTTGATCTGCCTGGCATAGACCATATCACATTCAAAAAGGTTCTGAGGTCACCCAGCGCTGCCCTAAGAGTGAGGCACAGACTTCCCCAATTGGCCCCATGGACTCCCCACTGCTCCTTCCCACAGGGCTGCAAACAGATTTGTTCAGAGGTGTGAAAGGGGAGGATCAGACCTGGCTTCCTCTGGGAAACTATTACCAGCAGCAAATTTCTAGCTTATTTATGAAGGGAGAACAGTGTCTCAGATAAACGCCTCCTTTCCTCAGCAGAATGAGCAGCTGCTAATCAAAGGTTGTCAAGCACAATTTATACTACCCAGGGCTTCATGGGAGGCATAAAAAGAAAGATCACAACATCATGTTTATCTCCCTTTCATTGCTGTTTCTGTCAATAGTATTACAGTCAGGCAGGCTGAGTGAAAACAATTTTCTAAAAATATGGATCAGCTGAGACCATTTAAAGCTGCCTTTTATGGAGTTATCATCAGGACTTTTCCCCTTGGGCAGCTTTGTGTGCTCTTTCCCAGAGCCTCCTCTTCCTGGATCTAGTTATCTAAAGAATATAATTCTCCTTGCCAGGGAGATCACAGCCTCCCAGAGACTGATAAGCAAGTCGGCATTCCTCCCAGGAGCCTGGGCAACTGTTCCCAAGAGTTCCATCACTCCAGGCGGGAGGCGGCGTGGACCTCAGTCAGGGTTTCTGCTGTGGAGTCAATTGGTTTTGTGGGTGGAACTTGTGCTGCTAAGCAGGACTGGCTGTGACTCCCTCTGTTTCAGTCTTTCCAAGAATGAATTTCCCACTTTCCCAATCTTTATGAAAGGAGGGAGTTAGATACTAGAGGGTAAGCAGTATGCCACCATTCTCCATGGACGTGAACATTTAGAGGGGAAAAATCAGCCCTCAGTCTGTCGTGGGCTTTTTACCCAACTCTGAATGGGTGCTGGTGGCAGTGCCAAGGTGACACTGGAAAAAGTCTGCTTTCAGTAGATTCTATTTTCTTTATGTTAAAACCAACAAACAGAGGAAATGCAATTGCTCTCCAACAAGCCTTAAAAACAGACTATTTTCAGAGTTTGCATTCCTTAAAGCTGCCTGTTATAAAGGCATAGGATGTTATTTGAGAAAGAAAAGCCAATGGAACATCTAGTTTTGCAGCTTTTTCTGCTGTGACCCTTGAAGCCCTGTGGGGTGTGAGGGTGTCTCTGTGGTATCTAAAGAACATGTGCCAAGGTGGGATGGAACAAGGTGAGCTGGCAGGGGTGCAGAGCACAGGGGCTGCCCTCCACTGCTGCTCCCAGCAGGGCAGGGCTGCTCTACTTGCTTTCTGACGGGGCTACACCTGATATTTTACATAAGGGCAAGGTTCAACTCCTCCATAATTTTGAAAAATATCCTAACCTGGTGTTATGGGCTAAACTGCATCCTCCTATCTCCAAAAAAGAGGTATATTAAGGTCCTAATCGCCAGTACCTCAGAATGGGAACTTGTTTGGAAATCAGTTTGTTGTAGATGTAATCAGATGAGATGGAATCACACTGGAGGAGGCTAGGTCCTTACTCTAATATGACTGGTGTCCTTATAAGAGGACAGCCAGGCCGGGTGCTGTGGCTCATGCCTGTAATCCCAGCACTTTAGGGAGGCCAAGGCAGGAGGATTGTTTGAGCCCAGGAGTTAAAGCCTGGTCTGGGCAACATGGCAAGACACCATCTCTACAAAAAATACAAAAATTAGCCAAATGTGGTGGTGTACACCTGTGGTCCCAGCTATTTGGGAGGCTGACGTGGGAGGATCACTTGAGCCAAATAAGTCACAGCTGCAACAAACTGTGATTGTGCCACTGCACTTTAGCCTGGGGTGACAGAATGAGACAGACAGACAGACAGACAGACAGACAGACAGACAGACAGACAGAAAGAAGAAAGAAGGAAGGAAGGAAGGAAGGAAGGAAGGAAGGAAGGAAGGAAGGAAGGAAGGAAGGAAGGAAGAAAGAAAGGAAGGAAAAGAAAAGAAAGGAAGGAAAGAGAAAGAAAGAGAAAAGAAAAGAAAGGAAGGAAGGAAGGAAGAAGGAAGGAAAGGAAAAGGGAAAGGGGAAAAAAGAAGACAGGAAGACAGGCAGGTGAAGACACATACACACACACACACACATACACACACATACACACATACATACACACATACATACATACACACATATACATACACACATACATACACACATTACACACACACATACATACACACACGCGCACGCACACACACACACACTCACAGAGTTTGGAGTCACAGTCAAGGCTGCCGTAAGTCAAGGAATGCCTAGGGCAACCAGAAGCTAGGAAGAGGCCAACACCTTTATTTTAGACTTCTACCCTTCAGAACTGTGAGAGAATATATTTCTGTTGTTTTAAGTCTCATGCTTGGTGGTCCTTTTTTATAGAAGCCCTAGGAAACTAAAACATCTGGTTAAAAATATATTCTTCTCTCATTTAATTTGTTTTACCCTCTTAGGCAATAAGTTAATAAAGTAAATTGAAAAAAAAAAAGTAGATTTTCTCAGTTTACTAACTTCTGTTTCCCACCCATCCTCAAATGTCTTAAGAAAATGCCCCAAGAAGAGGCACAGATAGAGGATCTGGTTTCTCCAAGTACAACGTCACAGCTCAGATGCCCTGGACTCAGATGCCACAAATAACACATAATCTCTGTCTTACCACTGTATCGAAGAAGGGAGGTGATCCGGGATCCTCATGGCTATAGCCTGGAGGAAGCATAACTTACACAGCAGACACAGTTAACCATGCACGCCTGACATGTGAGATGTAAGCTGCATGATCGTAATTTATATTTAAATAGCTTCTTTCTCCAAAGAGCTTCAAGAAATTTACCGACTTTTACTTAATTAATCCTTGTAAGTCATCCATGACGAAGGTGAAGTGAGGTCATATATCCCTCCTTCTGCTGGCACCTCAGGGTTTGGCCACTTGTTCTCCTCTTTTTGTTTCTACATCTGTTGAGTTTCTCCTCTCCCAAGGCACAGACTGTTATTGTGATGTTTGTATTTCCACATAAACTCTATTTCCGGGAGCTCCTGGTGAGTAGAATAATTTCTGTTGTCTCCCTTTCGTTGGGGAAGGGTGTAACTCAGAAAGGCCCAATCTATTCTGAAATTACCATTTATTTAGAGCCTTAACTAATGAATTATTTTGAGATCTAGGAAACTCAGTGTGTGTGTGTGTGTGTGTGTGTGTGTGTGTGTGTGTGCGTGTATTTGTGTAGAGAGAGACAGAAGCAGTAACTCTGCTGAGCAACATTAGAATTACATAAACAGTGTTTTGGGGTGGAGGCAGCATCTCAACCAAACTTTTGTTCATCACACACATCTTTAGTGATGCTTTTGGCCAGTCTTCAGGGTGTATTCCATGGGCACTCCCCCAAGGACTGCACGGCTGGGACACATGGACACAACATCATCAAGGAAAGGGGAGAAGGAAGGACTTTGGAGGCAAACCCCATTTCAACCAGGGCTGCTGCTCCTTTACCCATTTTCCTACCGAGTTTCTGAATAGGCTCAATAAAACAAAAAAAATAAAATTGTAAAGTCTCCTAAGGAACTTCCTGGATGTTATATGAAGATTTAAGAAAGAACAGTCAATTTCTTTGAGCTCTTTGAAGGACAAAGTTATTAAACATTCTAGCACTGAGTTCTCTGGACCTGACCTGTGAGGCTCATCCTTTAATTTACCAAACAGTAAGAAAGATGTATTTCCGGAAACCTGTATTTCTCAACTGCCTAAGGGATACAGCCTTTCTGCAAAGAGCAGAGCCATGGAAGCTGCTTCAGTCTTCACTAGCCCAAATTTGAGGTGACTCTGCAACTGGAAAGCTTTGGTAGCACTAGTTTGTCTTGTTGGATATTGTAAATTTATTGGATTTAACCAAGTGCCACCAGCCTCTAAAACAGGGGTTCCCTGGGCTACAGACCACTACCAGTCCCTGGCCTGTTAGGAACTGGGCTGCACAGCAAGAGGTGAGCGGTGGGCAAGTGCACATTACTGCCTGAGCTGTGCCTCCTGTCAGATCAACAGTGGCATCAGATTCTCATAGGAGCACAAACCTTACTGTGAACTGTGCATGCGATGGATCTAGGCTGTGCATTCCTTATAAGAATCAAACTAATGCCTAAGGATCTGAAGTGGAACAGTTTCATCCCCAAACCATCCCCCACAATGCCTCCCTGTCCGTGGAAAAATTGTCTTCCATAAAACAGGTCCCTAGTGCCAGAAAGTTGGGGATTGCTTTGCAGATTGCTGCTCTAGAACAGCAGAGTGCATTTTATAATCATTTGACATAAGTGTGGCCAACCTCCCCCACAACTCCAAGTCCTTCCTAGAGCCAATGATTAGTGCAGGAATTCAAGTTTTAAAAACTCTGTGGTTATTGAGATACCAGAAAAGGGGCTTTCAAAGTTTCAACATACATGTTTGTAAGCTAAAAGAGCATAGGGTCAAACTGTTTTTTTCTGTGACTTCTATTAAAATATATGAACAAATATCTATAGTATTTGAAGCTATCTTGTTGAGAAAATAAGATACCACAGTCTAAAGTGGTTTTACATATTCATTCCTGTTTAAAATGATCTGAAGAATTCAGAGGAAAAACTAAATTTAGCCTCTTTACACAGAAGAATATTAAAACAGAAGGCTCTAAACCAGCAAGAAAAGTAGTTTGATCAGCATTTATTAGAGAAGGAAAATGATAATTAGGAAAGAGAAAAACTGGGAAGCAAGAGTTGAACAAGCTCTTTCTAAACTCCTATCACAACACTTACGTAGGTATATCTTAACTGGAAATTTAGGATAACGAAATTGGCAAATCAGGACGAGTACTATGGACTCTTGTTTGTGAAAGCAGGAGAAGCACGGGGATTGAAAGGATAGTGTTCTCTAAAGATCAAGCTGTAGAAAGCAAAGAAATTCACTGAGAAACCAAAATGTTCTGACTAATTGCCTCTTACATTTGAGGCAAGATAAGTCTGGCATCATCGGCACCTCAAAAAAGCTGAAGTGGCTCCAAGATCAGAAAACTTTGACTACTGCAGTTAAGTAAGAAAATTCCTAAAACCAAACTTGATCCAAAAACCCAGGCCTAAGTAAGGTGAAAATTACTAATAGCCAAATTTAAAATGAAGGGTGGCCGTAACGTGCACCTCAGCATACCTTCACTTCACACTGGCATTTGTTGTCGATACTAACTTGAAAAAAACATTGATGTAAGTTCAACAGAAATGTAAATCCTTAGAAAATAATCAGGTTTTGGTTTCAGAGTCATACAAGTCACACTTTTCATGTCCAAGAGCCACATGTGGCCGTTGGCTTCCCCACCAGACAACACAGACAGGAGACATTTTCATCATTTGCAGACAGTGCTGTGTTAGAGGGAAAGGCTTTCAGACATTCAGACTATTGTAAGAATGATAAATATTAGTAATATCCTCCTGTATCTTCCCAGCACCAAAATGCCTGTTAGTATCAACTACTGTGTTTATTCTAAACCTTTTTCATTCCTTGTCATTACTAAGTACCAGTTTCAACTGTGTTTAAGCCGAATCACCAAAGAAACAAAGAAGTATTAGAGAAAATGGTAACTAAAACCATAGGGCAAGCCATCCTATATTAACTTACAGAAAAGTGATTCAAGTTATTCCTCTATAGAGCTTAGGTGACATTAAGTTGGAGTCTCATGATTATGTTGAGCATAACTACAAATATCCACAGTAGACACACTCAGTAGTCTAAGTTCAACTGTCATAGAACCCCTGAAATCCTTTGACGTGGACTTTGGGTGGTGATTTTACAACGTCATTTTTAATTTTTAGAAATGCACATACAGGCACCAAAATCATTTGCGTGAACCTCTTACATAACAATGAAAGTAAGGGCTAGGCAGGAAGAAAAACAAGAACAGTTTGTTCCTCCCTCTCTGTCTCTCTCCTTTAAAACTGAGAGTTCGCCGGGCACGGTGGCTCACACCTGAAATCCCAGCACTTTGCGAGGCCAGGGCGGGTGGATCACGAGGTCAAGAGATCGAGACCATCCTGGTCAACATGGTGAAACCCCGTCTCTACTAAAAATACAAAAAAAAAATTAGCTGGGCATGGTGGTGCACGCCTGTAGTCCTAGCTACTCAGGAGACTGAGGCAGGAGAATTGCCTGAACCCAGGAGGCAGAGGTTGTGGTAAGCTGAGATCGCGCCATTGCACTCCAGCCTGGGTAACAAGAGCGAAACTCCATCTCAAAAACAAACAAACAACAACAACAAAAAACTGAGAGTTCACCGTTTCCACTTAAGAGGGGAAATTCCTCAGCTTCATGATGATACAGATGAGGGAGACTTGGAATCAACAGTGGGAGATGACGACCTCACTGTCTCATGCTGTCAGATTCAATAAGGTGTGGGGAAGGGGGCATCTTCTATCATTTGTGTCTGTTCTTTCCAGTAGTCATTACTAGGCTGGTGCTGAAGCAGAAAGACAAGCAGCGTGAGTATTCATGAGCTTTTTGGAGATACACATGCTCAGCCTTTTTCTTCTGGGTTTTTAAAATGTAGGTTTCACAAAAGTACCATGAGTTCTACTGCTTACTCATTCTCACACCTTTCCTGACTTACCAATACTCTACTACTGTCAGCAATCAGTCTATTTCTATCATTTTTATCACTGTCAACAATTAACCAAAATGGCTAGGGCATGGAACTAAAGACTTTTACATGTTTGAATTTCAAAAAGCCAATTAGCTGTCCTCCAGTAACGTCCTAAGCCTGTCATCTCAACCGTAGGTGGTGCCTTGGTCACAAAAACCAGTAGGAAGATAGGGAATGATCCAGGCATATGCTTTACAGAATGAACAATGGGTTATTTAGATAACACATTTCTTAGCACTCTTAAGCAGATGTGTACTGTACAATATAGTAGCCACTAACCACATGTGGCTATTGAGCAATGGAAATGTGGCTATTCCAACTCAAAATGTGTTGGAGAAGTATAAAAGACACACCAATTATAAAGACATTATATGAAAAAAAGAAGGTAAAATACCTCATAATTTTTGCACTGATTACATGTTAGAATAACAATATTTTTTGATACATCGATTTCTATAAAATATATTATTAAAGTTAATTTCATATCTCTTTTGCTTTTTTATTTTCATTAATTAAATGTGTATTTTATTATTATTTTTTGAGGTGGGTTTTTGCTCTGTCACCCAGGCTGGAGCGCAGTGGCACAATCATGGCTCCCTGTAGCCCTGAACTCCTGGAACCAGGCAATCCTCCCACCTCAGCCTACTGAGTAGCTGGCACTATCAGCATGCGCCACCATGCCTGGCTAATATTTTTGCAATTTTTTTGTGGAGACAGAAATCTTGCTGTGTGGGTCAGGCTGGTCTTTAACTTCTGGCCTGAAGTGATCTTCGAGTCCTGGCCTCACACAGTAGTAGGATTATAGGCATGAGCCACTGTGCCTAGCCCTTTTTGCTTTTTTAAATGTAGAAATTTAGCTCCAAGAAAATTTAAAATGGCATATGTAGTTCAAACTATATTTCTTTTCTTTTTTTTTTTTTTTTTGAGATGAAGTTTCGCTCTTGCTACCCAGGCTGGAGTGCAATGGCGCAATCTCAGCTCACTGCAACCTCTGCCTCCTGGGTTCAGGCAATTCTCCTGCCTCAGCCTCCTGAGTAGCTGGGATTACAGGCACGTGCCACCATGCCCAGCTAATTTTCTGTATTTTTAGTAGAGACAGGGTTTCACCAGGTTGACCAGGATGGTCTCGATCTCTTGACCTCGTGATCCACCCGCCTCGGCCTCCCAACAAACTATATTTCTATTGACAACACAAATACAGACCAGGATCACAGGCTCCATCTGTAACATAAAAGAGCATAGAAAATGCTGACTCATGAAAAGCAACCCTAAAAATGATCTGCTATGAAGGCAAACTAATCCTCCAGCAACAAAAGCAGAAGAGTAGCTGGAAACGGAGAAGGCTTCATAAATATCTCTGCTATTGAGAATGGCATAAAGGCGTAGCCAGCAGCTGAATCTATGTAATCTAGTAGTGTCAAAAAGATGTCAAACACAGATTTCAAAATCCCTGCCTTGTCTTTTGAACTGGCTGTGGGAAAGTATCTCTCACAGTCTGCTAGAGGTTAGGGCTGTGACTCCCGCAGTACTCAAGTCCTCACTTTGATTTTCTCTTGATCAAAGATGGAACCTCATTACTAAAAAAAGCACCAAAGGGTTCCAGAAGGAATTCCCTCAACCAGATACACAGTGACCCAGGGAGATAACAACATAATTTAATAATTGTATCAAGAGTTTCCAGATATTGATAAATAGGGAATATTGGGGATCAATACATTGTGTGAGATACTGAGAAACAGGGAAAATTGGGGATCAATACATTGTGTGAGATATGGAAGAAGCAATGCTTTAAAGTGGCAATTCAAGTCATTCACAGAGCTAGACAATGAAGGCATTTGCTGATTTATAAAAGTGAACATTCAAGCAGCTCTCCATTTCCTCCTTTATTTCTTTGCTCTCTATAAGCATTTGTATTCTATAAATAGGCAAGAAGAAAGTCAATTAGCGTCAGCTTTCTCATCCAAGAAGAATTTTATCCTTGCCTCCTTTTCAATCTTTCCAGGCTCTGAGCTGGCCATTACTCTTCTGTTACAGTCTATAAATTACTTTAAATTACTCCAGCGTAATCAGTGTGATGTTCTGCATATACCAGTTGGTTTATCCTTTCATGTTCAGGAGTCATCAAGGCAAAGTACTATAAAGGAGGCAAGACTAGGGTGGCAAGGTAACATTTAATCGGAAAGAGACACACTCCAGAGGCAGGCATCTGTATATCAATCAAGAGCAGAAACTTTGCCAGTAGCCAATAAAAATCAACATTAGGTTTTCATTGGTGAAAGTAGTGTATTGTTAATTAGCATGATAGATGTAATGATGAAATTTCATTAGGTGATGTTTAAGATATTCAAAGTATGTGCATGGGTAGAAATATGTTAGACATACCCCCACCATTGTAGAAACATGTAAGAATCCAGCCAGGCCTGTTATCATGTATCCCTTAGGCTTGAATCCTGTACCTCTTAGAGAAATGGTGCCTCTGGCTTAACACATAGTTGGATATGTGCCCAGCATTGGTTTAGGAGAATTTCTGATTTACGATGCCAACTAGAAGGCCTAGAATCATGCCTGATAAATGCTATTGTGTTTGCCTTAATAAACCTTTCGTATAAGGCAAGGCCAGCTTACCTGGATGCACAGAGAGCTGAGACTTTGTGAAGCTTAAGTAACACAGTGTGTGAACTGCTTTGTGTCTGCTTTGCTAAAGGCTGCTTATTAAATAAGTATGTGGTGGAATTCTGTTTGAGACACTTTTCAAAAGAAGACATTTATGTAGCCAACAAACAGAAATGCAAATCAAAACCACATTGAGATACCATCTCATGCCAGTTAGAATGGCGATCATTAAAAGATCAGGAGACACAGATGCTGGTGAGAAAGTGGAGAAAAGGGAACGCTTTTACACTGTTGGTGGGAGTGTAAATTAGTTCAACCATTGTGGAAGACAGTGTGGTGATTCATCGAGGATCTAGACATAGAAATTCCATTTGGCCCAGCAATCCCATTACTGGGTATATACCCAAAGGATTACAAATCATTCTATTATAAAGACACGTGCATATGTATGTTTATTGCAGCACTGTTTACAATAGCAAAGACCTGGAACCAACACAAATGCCCATCAATGATAGACTGGATAAAGAAAATGTGGCCCATATATACCATGGAATACTATGAAGCCATAAAAAAGGATGAGTTCATGTCCTTTGCAGGGACGTGGATGAAACTGGAAACCATTATTCTCAGCAAACTGACACAAGAACAGAAAACCAAACATCACATGTTCTCACTCATAAGTGGGTGTTGAACAATGAGAACACAGGGACACAGGGATGGGAATATCACACACTGGGGCCTGGGCGGGTGGGGGGCTGGGGAGGAATAGCAGTGGGTGGGGAGATTGGTGAGGGATAGCATTAGGAGAAATACCTAATGTAGATGACAGGGCAATGGATGGAGCAAACCACCACGATGGCATGTGTATACCTATGTAACAAACCTGCATGATCTGCACATGTACCCCAGAACTTAAAGTATAATAATAAAAAAAAGGAATTCTGTTTGGAATTTACAGTTTTGATAGTCTAGTAGCCAGGTGATAAGGGTACCTATAATATTTTAGAGTTATTAGTTGCTAACTGATAAAATCAATCTAAGTGTTGTTCATGACCAAACTGGTTTAGGTCAGTAGTCAACAGCCTTGCTTTTCACCCTGATCCAACAAACAAGCCTTCTTTTAGTCCCTTGGGTATACAGTCCTTTCAAACTCAAGAAGACTATATTCCCTCAACATTCTTCACCTGATCAATTCTGACTCGTTCTTCAGGTCTCGGCCTAAATCACTGGCTCTCAAACTCTGAAACATATTAGCATCACCCAGACAGCTTTCAAAAATCCCATGACCCAGGTCACAGCCTATACAAATTAAATAATAATAACTGGAGGTGGGCGCTCCAGTTTTAAAAAGCAGTGTTTTTTAAAGATTCCCTAGATGGTTCCATTGGGCACCAAAGTTTGGGAACTGCTGGTTTCAATGTTATTTTTCCAGCAAGGACTTCAATAATCACTCCAGCTAATTTAGGTTTCTCTGCCATTTATGAGAGCCATTTTATAGCTTTCTGTACTTCTTATTTTATCCTTAGCTGCACCATCTTTGTTCTGATCCTTCCCCTATGCCCCCTGGATGATGTACCCTACAAGAGCCAAGACCTTGACTGTTCTGTCATCACAGGATCTAGGCATCTAGTACAGTACCTGGGACAGGATGATCTTTATTTCTGCAAATTAATGAGTCAATATATTCAATATTTACCTTTTCATGGATGCTAATCCCCCAAATTAAAACTAGCCAACTAACCAAATATTTGAATACTATGTGATCGGTTTTCTAACAGGTACTTTGGAGTGACAGAAAAAACTTGTAACCTCTTTACGAGCATAATTAATGCATATGAAACCACAAGAGAGCTGGATAATGCAGAATATATAAAAATAAAGAGTAATACTCATATGTGGACACCTGTCCTCCTTGACTTAAATCAGAGAAGCTGGGCATGGACAGTCTAATTTATAAATCATGTAGTACAGGCTATCTCCATCCATCCCAGCTTTGTCTCTGTCTCAGTCTTGAATTTCATTACCCAGCAAGTCTTCCTGAGCTATATGAAACATTTGCATAAGTCAGCAGCCTTTTGTTTATCTGAGTCAGAAAACCAGATTTACTCATAAAATGTGAAAGAAAGAGCTCCATTTTGAAAACTGTCGTATTTAATTTTGATCAAGCATTTGGGATATTTAAATGATTAGCCTGATGAATCAGAGCGGTGCTAGAAGAAACAGACTGGTTTACGTTCCCTAAAATATTTACTCTCTTTACATTTTTATCTTCCACCCAAATCCTTGATGACACAAACATTTTCTGGGCGGTCTACACAAACTACCATTCCAACATCCAGCATGAACAGATAACTTCTGAGCAGAAACCCAGACTGGGGACAGGGGACAAGAAACATTCTTGCTGATTTCAAAGAGCTGTCTCATAAACAGACCAGAAGAAGCTCTCAGGCACTTCTGCCTCATAACAAAAGCAGGTGCTGCAAATTAAGGTAATGTTCACAGGCCACATCAGAGATAGAGTACGCATAAATTCTAGGGAGCTCCAGGGTGAAATCAGGCATGTGATAAAAGTACTAATGAAGGATACACAAGATTAGTCCGAGCTGCTCGAGGGCAGAGACAGCTCTTCACCCAAACGAAATCTGAGTTAACTGCAGGACTCATCCTATTCAAGCAAAGGATGGAATTTGTCCAAGGTATTTTTGCAATGGATAACATAAAAGCATCCTCATGGGTGTGACTGACATTAACTTATTATTCTGTATTGTAACTGAGCTCACCAGAGTTCGTGATGAATGGGAAATGACAAAAAGGGTTCAAAATGCAGTTTCCCTCCCTGGTCCAGCTTAGTCCTGTGCCACAGAAAATAGCTTATACTCTTTCCCAATCAGGGCTTGACATAACAATGTATTAGATGTGTTTTATGTAACAATTTACATTGTTATGTAAAATGCTGTCTGTTTGGGAGCCTTTTTTTTTTGAGATGGAGTCTTGCTCTGTTGCCAGGCTGGACTGCAGTGGCACGATCTTCATTCACTGCAACCTCTGCCTTCCGGCTTCCAGTGATTCTCCTGTCTCAGCTTCCCGAGTAGCTGGGACTACAGGCACGTGCCACCATACCCAGCTCATTTTTGTATTTTTAGTAGAGATAGGGTTTCACCATGTTGGGCAGGATGGTCTCGATCTCTTGACCTCGTGATCCGCCTGCCTTCACCTTCCAAAGTGCTGGGATTACAGGCATGAGCCACCACACCCAGGCAGGAGCCTTTTTTTCCCCCAATAAACAATACACTATTTGAGGAAGAATTGCGTCAGGATAGTATCAATGTGTGGCTTTTGGTTAACAGTTAGGATTACCTAGAATTTATTTATTTTTTTTTCAAAATAAATACTCTCTAAGTTTCTAAATCCAAATTAAAATATTTTTAAATTCTCTTTTGAAATTCAGGAAATATTAACAATTGCTTTTAGGGAATCTTCGATCAATGCCTGATCTCATGTATTTAATCAAATTCCTTAAACATTTGAAACTTACATTTATACATTTTCAATTTCCTTATTGCCTCAGTTGTTTGTGACAAACACACACTACCACATACATAAGTTGTTCTTGTCAATATAACAAATTAAAGTCCAAACACAATGGATCCTAAGTTATCTCAAGTTGTTCAATATTTTTGATAAACTTGATTTCAACCTAAAATCCCAAGTCTGAATAAAATAGTCAATTACCCATCATAATGTAATCAGTGTTCAGTGAAGATACACACTTAAAATGCCATATACATCTGGATTTATTAATACAAAAGCATTTAATATCATGGGGTGATTTTCTTAAATACTGTACATTTAATTTTAAGTCTTAATAGAAACAATGGAATCACCTCAAACAATTTTGTGGTCATGCTGACAAGCAAATAGCAACCACTAGGACTGGCTGAATATCAAATGCAGGCTTTAGCCTAGAGGTAAGTTCTGAGATTGCAAGAGATCCAAGGTAATTTTTCTCACCACCATCATCGACACAGCAAGGAAACCCTGTTTGACAGTCATTAGGCCAACATGGGTCTCCAGACCATGCCCTCTACACGGAGTGGTGTTGCAGCACAGATGTCTAGATTAAAGTCATATCTTTATTTAATTTTCCTCTACTAGTAGAATTTCACAAACCACATGAAGCTTTGAGCTAGTATCCTTCACTGCTCCCACTGTATTAATTTGTATTTATTTGAGTTTCATGGACAATTAATTTCTCCAACGGATTCCAAAGGTTCCCCTTTTCATTTAAAAAAATTCTGCACTGACCAAGTCTTTAATGATTTTCTCAATCTCTCCAGTCCTTTTATAGATGCTCTGCCTGAGAAAGATTTCCCAGAGCAGAGCCTGATTCTTCCAGACCAAGCCCTTCTGAGTACCCCCATCTTCTGGCCACACTGCAGTCTAAAGTTCACCTTGATGCAGGCTAAGGCATTTGTCTGCAGCAATTAACTTTTCTGTTTTCCAGACTTTTAGCCACAAATATCTTCATTAACCGTTCTTGATCCTTCGCAGGTGAGTGTCAAATGGGACATGGGCCAAATGTCTTAGAAACTGAAAACTGGAAGAATTAGGTCATGTCATATAAACTTGATATTTGCTAAGGAAAATAATTTAGAAATGCTTTAGAAGATATCTGCCTATAATGGAAAAAAGTCTCTAAGCCATAGATAGGAGTTAAATGTAATGTACTATGAAAGTGATGCTCTGCTACCTAACAAATATTTGTTTAAAAGGGTGTTTCAATTTAATAGTCACTGAGCCATTCATATACAAGTACACAGAACATACACCTTTGCACATAATTATTAACAATGAATTTATGACCTATCAACTTGTTTCTTCAAGAACCATGTTATAAAGGTCGACTCATTTAATTAGTCATTAATGAATATATTTTAAAAAAACAATTATTAGAGTCAGATAAACAGTAGTAGATTCTCTTGGAAAGAAACAGGGTAGTTTTTCTTCTGAGAATGAATGGAAGGTGGCAGATGCTGTCTGGGACACAGTGTTCAATGCTTCACTTTCCTTCTGCATAACTGGGTAAACAAAACGGATGCCAGAGACTACTTATGCATCTTTGTACCTGACATGGTCTAAAGCAGTATGTTTATCCTTAGCTATTTCAAATCTCTTTTGAAATACAATGGAAATAAAATCAGTAAATACAACATATATGGATTCTCCAAAGTGTCAAAAGCCATTAAATAAATTTCTTTTGAAATACAATGGAAATAAAATCAGTAAATACAACATATATGGATTCTCCAAAGTGTCAAAAGCCATTAAATAAGTTATTCAATTATGCTAAGAAATAGCTGAGTTTAATGTATATTTATTAATAAGTTAGATATAAATTGAAATTGCTATTTGATTTATGGAAATATCTTGGTTGTCCAATTTGTAGACTAAACTTAACTGCCCTAATGCAGGCACAAGTCTTTCCCCAGACTAACAGAACAGAAGGGCAGGAAATTATTCCATAGTAATGAAGATACCTTTTCATCCTCAAATTGAAAACAATGTTAGAAAGTTCTTGGTGCAATCACTTTAATTGAGTGCAATTCATTTGATCCTTACACAGATCTTGCAGGATTACTGCTTACATATAGCCAATTACAAACATCCAGAGACTTCCCAGTTCTTATTACAGGAAACTAAAATGACTTAATAAACAACGCATTCTTCCATGATTTGGGCCCATTCTATTTTCATTATAGTGCTTTCCTCTATTTCGCACCAAACAAACAACAAACACTCATTCCTCATCTTTGAACTGCTTTGGCTTGAGCCACCGAAAATAAAAGTCAAGTTCAACTATAAGCGAACCGTGAAAAACAGCGATGCCCTGTCACCATGACACCCTGCCTGTCAACATCCAAAACAGAAAGCAGATCGAGTCTGAAGCTGCCAGCAGCATGACCAGAAATGTAATTCAGAAAAACTTTTTAAACAGTAATAGAAGGAATGAGAGGTTTGTGTTGTTATTATTATTCTTTAATTCACTACAATGGTAATCTCTAAGAAAGTAAAAACTTCCTATGTGGCTTTTTCCAACCCAAAGCCACCTGAATGTTTTGTAAAGAGCCATCACAATAATCAAAACAATGGTCTGTTTGTGCACCATAGTGGGAAAGTACCTTAGTGCACTGTAAGGTAGGAGGAATTTGTAGGGTTAAGCAGGTAACTTTGACATCAGCTAAATCTACAAGCCAAATGCCTTTGTTTCATATTTCTAAATGATTTGTCCTTTAAGACATTCCCGGAGTCACCATACCTGATGTCTATAGACTTCATAGCTCAAACTGAAATATACTGCTGGGTGCAGTGGCTCATGCCTGTAATCCCAGCACTTTGAGAGCCCCAGGCAGGCAAATTGCCTGAGGTCAGAAGTTTGAGACCAGCCCGACCAAGATGGTGAAACCCTATCTCTACTAAAAATATAAACATTAGTCAGGCATGGTGGCCCACGCCTGTAATCCTAGCTACTTGGGAGGCTGAGACAGGAGAATCACTTGAACCCGGGAGGTGGAGGTCACAGTGAGTTCACATAGCACCACTGGACTCCAGCCTGGACAACAGAGTGAGACTCTGTGGCAAAAAAAAAAAAAAAAAAAAAAAATTGAAATGTACTGAGATACTAGGCATGACTACCACTGACAGGCATTCTTGTCACACTGTTCTCATTGCTGATGAGTTTCAGGGACTTGTATGTCTCTGAGCCAAGCTGCACTTACTGATTCAAATGCCCGCCTTCCACAGTGTACAGGGTTGATGACAGTTCAATAAATGCACTTGCTCTTTATGTTTCCTAAAGCAACCATCGAATTATTTGGGTAAAACTGACCAGAACGTCTTCAGGTGACAGTAATTAAAACTGTCATTTGGTTAGGGAAACTATAATGTGAAAGGAAAGGGAAAGAAACGATTGAAAAATAAATTGTTCTCTAACAATCGCTTCCTTTCAGCTCTGTCATCTAGGAAAAGAATAACTCAATACCATTCAGTGCTATTCAATAATATGGTAAGATCTGTAAGCCAGGCTCTACGGAGTTTATCGTTTTTGTTACAGAAGCAATAATCTTGTGTTGGATCGTGGCCAGCACAAAATACCAGACAAATGTTTAAAACGGAAGCTTTCACTTAATGTAAAAATTCTTAAGACTTATCTAGACTCTGAAAACCGTTTGTAAATCATGTGTTAAAATCGTCTACCTATCTTCATTATACATCATATTTTGGATAACAAAGATGTCATCTGAAGAAAAAATTTGCTAGTGGTGATTTGAAAGAAAAAAATAAACCTAAGACACAAAAACTCTTTCACAACAGTTCAAAAATCTTGAGGCCAAATTTATGCATTCATCCGGCTTTCAGCAGGCAACTGCTTTGTCCTCAGCAGTATTGTGCAAGCTTAGTTAAGAATGCAGAAGAGCTCAGAAAGCTGAAAATTCTATTCCCATTGCCATGGTGAAAACCACAATGAATGAAGATAGCAGCCCCCAAGCCCAAGTAGGGTGGTCTCCAACATCCCCATGGAACACCACCACTAAACTTAAAAACAAGGTTATTATACAACTTAGCAATGAACTCTCCATCTAGGATCTAAGAACTCACCTCAAATATCATTTCAGAGAAACAGATCATCTTTCTCCCCATCCCACCAACAATGACAAAACCAAAAAAAGACAGTCATGAAAAACAAGAATTTCCGAGTATGCAAAAAATATATACAAATAACCTTCACAACAGGATTTCTCATGTTCTGGGGAAACGCAGCTCCTCATTGCACAATCTAAGAGAATTTTGTACAAAACCTCCCAGAGGTGTCGACACCCCCACTGAGATGATCAATCAGCCCACAGTAGCTTCAGGATGCTTTTCAAAAGTGAAGTCTTTGAAGAATGTTACCATTTCATTACTTCCTTTTCTGGGGGTTACTGAATCAAGAAGTCACTGCCCCCTATCAATCCTTGCAGGGGAAAAATAGAAAGCTACAACAACTTCCTGAAAGCACAGCACAGCTGCTTGACTTACGGACGACATTCCATATTCCAAGCAATTATAACATGTTAAGCCATTGTATTATAAATAAGTGGTTTATTATAGGGGAGCCTTCTTCACTGACTATGTCTGTCAGAGGGATATTTAAATAAAAGGCTATATTTACCTTTTATAATATTTTGCTGCATGGATAGTATGATATGTATGTGTGAGGAAACTTTTTATACCTGAGGGGTGGTTAGTTGCTCTATGTAGGAATATGCACATCCACTGTAGTTACTAGTATTTCACCAAGAGGCCACACTCCAGGTTGGCTGCTGCAGATCCGCTTTCCTTATTTTTATGTCCACGCTAACCTAAGAAGCTTTTCAAATTGGCAAAATGGATATAAGAGGTAAGAATTTTGTTAGTAAAATTATCGGTGCTCAAAATCCGTAAAGTGGATAGAATCTAAAGACAGTCTTCCCTCTTATGTGTAATACTAGAATAATCCAGTGAGCTAAGGAGGTGAGCCACTTTTTGGAAATGGTTGTTGAGCTTGATTCCAAACAGTGGTATATCCAGGCATGATTCACAGGACTTTGGTTGCCTAATTCCATCTCTAAGCTTAACCAAGTTCTGCCCCTAGAATAGTGTTGTGTTCATCTCCAGTGGTACCTACAGTGACAGAGACCTTGGACTTTGTTGAGCTTCAGAAAAGGCACTCTGATTATTAAGGCTGGTTGCTATGACATACCTGTGTGGGAATATTATGAGGATGCTTCTGCATTTGCAATGGAATTGTCAGGAAGTAAAACTACAGCCCTCGTCTACCTCTAAATAATGACGAGCACTGCCAGCTATTTGTAAAATTCAATTTGTTCTTCTGAGGCACACACTTAAACTAAATTTCCCAGTGTCTCTTCAGTGGGATGTGGCCATTAGGTGACATCTAGCCAAGAATATGAGAGTGAGTGATGTGTACTATTTCCCATCATGGCTTTTAAGAGAAGTAGATGGATGCAGCCTCCCAAATTCTCTTTCCCTTCTGTCAGCGGGACATAAGTATAGAAGAGACTTAGGGGATGTTATACCTATTGATAGAACCTGGGTTCTTGAATCATATATGGAAGCTGACTAGTCATATCTACTTGGGCTGTAACGTGAACTAGAAATAAACCTTTATTGTGTTTCAGTCATTATACATTTTTCGGGTTGATTTGTTACCATAGTCCTGCCTACCTAACTGAATCAGGAGACTATCAATATTTACAAAAAATAATCTAGGAATTGGTTATGAGCAGACTGATTTATAACACTTTGAATATATTTAACTACAAATGATCAGTGCACTTTATTTGAAGAACATCTGAGAAACAAATTGTACTGGAGAATTAGAAGGCAGAGAGTTTACCAAGCAATTCTATATTTTTACATATAACTTTTGACTCACCACTACTTCTCGGTCTTTCTAATTTTTTTTTTCTTTTTCTCATTCAGGAATCACTATCAGAATCTTAATTATACTGCAATGCCTAAAAGGAGCAGTTAACAATTCCTGAGCACTAACTATGTTTCGGGAATTGTCGTCAGAGCTTTCTGTCGATTGATTCATTTCATCTTTACAACAACAGTAAGATGCAGATGCCACAATTGTCCCCATTTTATAGAGAAGGAACTGACGTACAGAAGGGCAAATTACAGCAAGGAAACCAGAACCTCAGAAACCATGTCTATCGTCAGTAAGCACTCTCTTAACAACTTCACTATATTGCCTGCCTTCTGCAGATATCACAGTAGATTCAAAGATGAATGAGACTTAACTTAACCCCAAGGAGTTTATAAAATTATATGCAATACAAAGTTGTACAATATATGCATCATTAAGTAAAATACAAAATATTGTGGACTTTGAAAAAAAGGGAGAAGATGATATTTAATCAAAGAAATCTGGAATATTTACAAAGAAAAAATAGCATTTGTTATGCATTTTAATCCAATTCAACATACTTGTAGTAAACAATATTTTATACCAGTTCTTCAGAGTCTGTGGTCAAATAATAACGACAAAATGTATCCACATTGATACGTACTCAGGAAAATATTCTACTCTTCAAAGTGGAAAATAAGATTAAAATATTCATAAATTATGTTCCTATTTAAACGTCAAACCCAAGGCTAGTCAGGATCTTTTTATTTTAGGGATTGGAGGTAGGGAGGTGGGTCTTACTATGTTATCCAGGCTAGCCTCAACTTCTCTGCTCAAGAGATCCTCCTGCCTCAACCTCCTGGGTAGCTGGGACTATAGGCGTGTGCCATCATACCTGACTAGGTTTTTTTCCTTTTAGTATGTCTTAAATAAACTTTTCTGCTGTGTTGCTCCCTTTAATAAGTGAACATATGTTTGCATTTGCACAAATATATTAAACTCTAACATGCATATTGACAACTGTGCATATAAGGGCAGCGCTCAAAGAATTTTCATAAGCTGAATACACTGTGTAACCTTTACTCAAATTAAAAAAAAAAATTGACCAGCACCCCAGTAGCCCTCCTTCTGTTCCTTTTTAATCACTAACCCCTCCCAAGGGTTATCCAACCTCCTGACAAAATAGATTGGTTTTGCTGCTCTTTGTACTTAAATAAATGGAATCTTAAATTATGGGTTCTTTTGCTATGGCATCTTTGACTCAAATTTATGTTTATGAGAGTCATCTATAGTGATGAGTATAATTAGAATTAATTTATTTTCATTGCTGCATAGCATTTCATTATATGAATATACCACAGTTTATCCATTCTACTATTGATAGGAATTTGGACAATTTCCAGTGTTTGCTACAAAAAAATAATTCTGTAAACACTCTCACGCCTTTTTATTCACATATCTATACATTTTTGTATGGACTATATGGATTTTAAAAGATATTATCTGTTTGGAAATCAAGCTCAGTAAATAACATTATGTGTTAGTAGTAGCACAAACCAAATGAGAAATGCGTAATAAAATAAGCATTATCTGTGAGAATATGTGTCAACATTCACACAACGTCTTCCTAATTCCATCTTCCATCTTCCTCTTTCTAGTATCAGATTATAGCCACAGCTCAGTAGAAGCTTATTGTTTCACTTTCCAGGAAATTACTTTTATAATATCACATTAAGCTTCAGGGAATGTGTTTCAGGATAGTCTTCATGGTGGATTTTGGCTGGAGTTGAGGTAGAGAAAGGGTCCTTTCATTTGGTGTTATCAGTCTTCTGGGACTTTCTTGGGGTACTTTTTTCACTTCTCCTTATTTCTAGTTTAGTAAATTTCACATATAATGCTTCAAGTTTCTGTGGGCTTACTTTTCTTTTGCCATTTGTGTTAAAACATGCTATGAAATTCTTGCTTACAAAACTTGGATAGCAGGCATGATAACACCAATTATTTGTCTTATCCCTGCCCAACCATCTAAATGATATCATTGCTAGCAACTGAGGTTTCTTCCTATGCCTATTGGCATTTAGTCCCTGAGACTATTACACAAATGGCAAAAAATAAAAAAATAAAAAGCCCACAGAAACTTGATCTACTTCAACTTCAGCAAAAATTAAACTGAGAGAAAATATCATGGTAACTTATTTTAAAACATAAATCAATTTTACTAGAAGCAGTCCAAATCAATGTCTTTGAGAAGCTACAGGGTCTTGAGTCAAATTACTGGGGGTGGGCATGGTACTTTGTCTTAAATACACTTAAAATTGAAAGGATCACTCTTGATTATGAAGTCTGAATTTTTCTTTCTAACCCTTCTGTGGCACATGACCAGCGTATTTGGTGGAAAACACATTCCTCAGACCCCAGGATAGGCCAACTTGTCCTAGTTTAACTTGTGCTGTGCTTTTTTATAATAGCAACTCAAGACAGAAACATCTGGAAAAATACCGTGACAGAGCTGGTGGGATCAAAGACCAAAGTGAAATGGTCTATTGTTAATTTCCAGGAACTGACACAGAGTGCAGAGTGAAATACCTCAGTTGGGCATGAATCCCATTGGACTTCTGAAAAGCTTGCATATTTCTATATTCCCTCAGATAACGGAAGGAAAAACAGTTCAGCGAAGTTGAGGAAAAATAAATCTTTGTGCATGTGCCTGCGTATGCATGTGTATACACACGAACGTGCCAAAGAACTCAGGTCTGTATGCCACATGTTAATAGTGTATTCCTCTGCTGGCAAAGATAACTTGCCGTAAAAATACTGAAAAAGACAAAAGCAAGCTGAAGAAACACTTAAGTCCTCCATTACGTGAAATTAAGAACTGTGCTTGCAAAGAAGCATCCTAGTCTCCCACCAGACTGAATTCCAGGGGGCAATGGATTTCTGGTGTATCTTAGCTCCCCTCACCAGTTGGGGCAGTGTCTGGCACATAGTTTTGCAGTAACTGAAGGTGTACTGGATGAAGGACTAATGAATGCATAAATGAATGGGAGAATAAACAGAACAAGCAGCAATCTTCATAGTCTCAGTACTGGATTCAAAGTGAGAAGTCTAAACCTTGACTCTTTTCAAGCCTTTCCCATTTGCAGCCAGTCTGCCCCCTTGAACTTTGTTCACTACATTACAAAGAAAGAAAATAATACTTACCTACCTTGAGTAGACACTTGATGCTTCGATATTTCTAGGCATCAAGTTTCTTCCCGGAATTAAGAAGAGTCTCCCTACACCTTTGAGCTCTTATAAACTTATACTAACCTAAATGTATAGGCAGGCTAGAAGAAATTTGCACGTGGCATTTTAAGACAAAAACATGTTCACGTTCAAGAAAACACCCTATGTGAACAGTTCACATAGAAAGACTCTTCGGTCATTACCTCTGTCTATTTCTCTGTCCATAGCAAGTGTATAATGAGACAGAACGGATGTGAATTGAAGAAATGTCCAAGAAATGGGATTATGCAGTCTCCTTGGGTAACAACTGGAGTTAGAGCACTGAGCAAATGAAAATTGCAACAGAAATGGTAAAGAAAATTAATAGGAACTGAAGTCTTTGATGACAGTAAGAGTAGTAAGACTATTTGGGGAAAAATAATCTGAACAATTTGAATCGGGTTCTATGACTCAGTGATCAAGCCCTAGAACATAAACCTCAGGAAGACTTTATCTTGATTTATTTTTTTGTTCATTAATGTATCCCAAGGGTCTAGAACAATGTCAGACGTATTACAGATGCTTAGCACATGTTTGTGGAATGAATAAACCTTAATGTGTTTAAAAAAAAAAAAGAGGGGAGGCATGAAACTCCATTATATTAGTCCAATTCATTCTCCAGTTTGTTTACTCTATATTCCCCACACTGCGGTGCCACACGATGATACTTTTGATCATACAGTTTAAAGGACCAAAAGGTAGAGAATAAAATGTCTTTTCCCTTCCCCTACCTTGAGCTCCTTTTCCATACAAACTCTGAATATTTGGGGAATAAAGTCAAAAATCTGCAGCTGGAGAACAGTAGGATCAATTAATGTGTGAATGCATTATGTAACAGCAAGAGAAAAGAGAAAGTACTAGCTTTCTCTCTTTTACAGTGTGTGTGAACATAAATTAAATGCAGGAAAGTCATAAAGTCACTGTGCAGTTTTTTAAACATTTATAACTCTGATGTCAGAGGTGGTAGAAATAATTTGTAAATGGCCTGCAAGGCAAATTTGCCTCCTAAAGTTGTTAAAACCTGAGTGGACCAGGTGAGTCCCAGCACCTATTCTTATCTTCTGTTATATAATAGGCATATGAACATTTGTCCTAAGTACTTCAATAAGAAATACACTTTGTACAATCACATAGGGCGTTTTCTTGAACGTGAACATGTTTTTGTCTTAAAATGCCATGTGCAAATTTCTTCTAGCCTGCCTATACATTTAGGTTAGTATAAGTTTATAAGAGCTCAAAGGTGTAGGGAGACTCTTCTTAATTCCAGGAAGAAACAAAGGTGGAATAGGCCAAGTTGCGTTTATTACGCTTCTTACCAGTGTCCACTGTCTTTTCTCTTCTTTGAAAGCATCCTGCCCTATTCATATCCCTCTTGAGACAGAACAAGACTGGACTTCACCAAAAAAGACTAACTACCTTAGCCTTTTCCCAAAGGCACCGTCGGTTAACAGACATGTTGCAGAAGAATCTGTGTGAAGCCCTCAACTGCTCTGACTTGTGTGCCCCAGAAGCTAAATTAGGTCACAGCAGCTGCATAATATTAAATGAGGCAGGGGCGGCTGGAGCAACTCTATGAGAAGCTGACATTCCTCAAAGCATGAACTGGAAGCCAAAGTGAGAGTTTTTGTTTTGCCTTTTGAAAATATATCTATTTCCCACTATCGTTTAACTAACAGCTCCTCTAACTCTCCACCCACTCAAAAGAGAAAAGAGAAGGAGGGAAGGAGTCACATCAAGGACCAATTTTCCTTAAGCAAAATTCTTCCTTGTTAGCCATTCTGCAAAAGTTCATTAGCTGAATAAACCATTCTCCACAGACCTCATCTTTATTCCTCTCTTCTTTCCCCTCCCCGCTTCTTTTTAACCTTTCAGCACAGAATTAAGTCTTTGTGATATTCAGCACATCAATGAACTCACCCAGCCAGGCAGAGCTCCTGGGCCGGGGCAGGGGTGACTTTGTGGGCTGCATTCCAATTTACCGAGGTAGCGACAAGGAGACCTAGCCCCAGCCCTCCAATGGGCCCTGTGTCTGAGTATGATTCATAACACAAACAAGTTTAGAAAGCGAAAGAAAGGAAGAAAGGAGCATGGGATTGAAGTCATTGAGTCAGTATTGTTGCAAGAGTTAGAGCATTCTGTGGGAAGAGAAAGAGAATTAGTCTCGTGTCCTAGCACCCAGTTCACAGATAGATTTGCATCAAAAGAAGGCATTTCACATCTTCTAAGATAAGCTCAAATGCAAACCAAACCAAACAAACCCCACATCTACTCTTCCCACTCCACCATCCCACTCCCACCCTGTTCTGGCAAAATAAATGTATAGATGAATGAATGAAATAAGTAAGTCCTTTTTGACAATGGTCAATCTTACTTACATATTTTTCTTTATGAATACTGTGGTATGTATGCCAAATTAGCTGCTAATTCTTTTTTATGAGATCTGAAGAAATGCTGCAGAGATTTTTAAATATTCAATGAACTTAAAGAACAAACGGAGTCTAATAGATTCAAAACAAAATGCCTAGAATTATGCTCTGATTCCTAAAATAAGATTTTTTTAAAAAGGATAAAGTTTTTTGTCTATTTTTTGTTTCAATGCCATATAACTAATATCTGAGTAAAAAAGGAACTGGCCATGTCTAACTTTTCTCTTACTCCCTTATTTTTAACAGACGTGTATATTTTCCATTTTATCCAGAAATCTTCTAACAATGCAGGTGGCAGCTGGAGGAAGTAAAAGCCGCTTATTAAAAGTAGCGTGGACAAGAATATCAGCTTGAACGTGTGCAGCCACTAACGCCCATCATCCACTTTAAGTGATAAAGATCGGCAAGGCCCCTCATTAAAGCAGAATTGCTTAAATCTCCCAACAGCGGTTGTGCATTTTCATCATTTATAAAATACAGTATCTGGGGCCGGGCGCGGTGGCTCAAGCCTGTAATCCCAGCACTTTGGGAGGCCGAGGCGGGTGGATCACGAGGTCAAGAGATCAAGACCATCCTGGTCGACATGGTGAAACCCCGTCTCTACTGAAAATACAAAAAAAAATTAGCTGGGCATGGTGGTGCGTGCCTGTAGTCCCAGCTACTCAGGAGGCTGAGGCAGGAGAATTGCCTGAACCCAGAAGGCGGAGGTTACGGTGAGCCGAGATCGCGCCATTGCACTACAGCCTGGGTAACAAGAGTGAAACTCCGTCTCAAAAAATAAAATAAAATAAAATAAAATATCTGATTCAGTCACAGAAACCTCATAATATTGTCTTATCTTGACAAAATTAAACAGCTTTGCCTTTCCTGTCTTCTACTCTAGTAATCTTTGGCATTAACATACAATTTCTGCTGAGACCAAACAGCCCTGCCGACTTTACAACATGTAAAAAGAATCCCTTCATCCTGAGCAGCCCAGGAGAGTTGAGGTGGAAAGTGGGTGGAATATTTAGTGATTCTGCCCAATGACCAGATTACGGATTCTACAGATTCACATTCCTTAAATGTTTCAGTAATGTTTTCCTTATTTTATTTCATAACTTTTATTTTTTAAGAAATGGTTAGGGCATGGATTTAGCTTCCTAATTGGTGATCACATGGATCGATCTACATTTCAAATGTGGGGTGTACCAGTCCATCTCCTTAACTTTCCGAGACAGCTTCACCAAAATCCAGGACAGGCTGCACTCCCTTTTGTCCTGACCTCAATCTTGCTTACAAAAGAGAACACTTTTAGATGTGAAAAAAAAAAGAAAAATAATGAGTTGTTTCTCTACTCTAGACTCCTTGTGAAACAACTACAATTCCTTCAGCTCTCCTCAGTCACTAAGTTTAAACTGATGTCACTAGTGTGATCACAGGTGTTTTACCTATCATTGAGTAAAGAAAAAGAGGAACATTTCCAGCCAGCTTTGGATAAAATACTTTCAAAATGTATTTGGTATTTTCATCCTCTTTGAATAACTAAGAAAACAAAAAGTACAGAAAATGAAATACCGCATATTCTCACTCATAGGCGGGTGATGAACAATGAGAACAGATGGACACAGGGAAGGGAGTACTACACACTGGGGTCTATTGGGGGGAATAGGGGAGGGACAGTGGTGGGGGGAACTGGGGAGGGATAGCATGGGGAGAAATGCCAAATGTGGGTGAAGGGGAGGAAGGCAGCAAAACACACTGCCATGTGTGTACCTATGCAACTATCTTGCATGTTCTGTACATGTACCCCAAAACCTAAAATGCAATAAAAAGAAAAAAAAGTAAAAAGCTTTATAACCAATAAATGTCTCATTCAGTATATGAGAAATAATAGTTGAATTAGTCTTCTGAAATTAATTAAATGTTTTAGCTTCTGTGAAAGCTGTAATATTTCTAACTGGGCAAACTAGTTTAAGTTCATGATTCTTTCTAAATCTTATTTTTTTTAAAGTTTTTAATCATTTCACAAATGAAGAAGAGATGAAGAATTTTTTAAAAATTTAATAATTATGAGTTGTATACATATTAGTCCCATATATGTTTTTAAAAACCATATTCTCCTGCTTGCAAAGAGTTCATAAGTTATTTTTCTATTTTTTCCTAAGAGTCTTTTCCTAAGGTAAAGCTCACCAATATAGGTTATGATTAAATTTTTTTCTAGAAATATTTTTTAAAAATCCAAGTACTTTTCATAACTGTTAATAAGATATATATTTCTTTTACAGAAATAAAAAGGTTGAGAATGATGGTTTTCAATAAAGTGTCCAAAACACAAAACACTTTTATAGAAAATGCACAGCCTAATAGTCTGTGTGTTCCTGGAAGTTCTGGATCACCAGCTGTGTTTGCACCTGCTTAGCTGCCCCTGGCCTTTATACTAACAGGCAAGCCTCCTTCAAATTAGGCTATCTGGAGTCTGTACCTACTCCTCTTCCACAGTTCCCTTCCTAATTGAGGCATATCACACACTCAGAAATAAGGCTTATTTCTAAAGACTTTGGAGTGTCTGAAGATTAAGGTCTGGGTTACTATCCAATCCCTAACTTCCAGAGTACGCCTTTGCCCATCAAAATGTAATCCATACCTCAGTTTGAACCTCTTTAGGAAGGTTTCATTAATGGACTATTCATCCTTTGTGTCTTCTTTCTATAAGTAGCAATTAATGTTGCCAGCATCATGGGGGAGAAAAAGTAAGACAGGCATTTAAAATAACTGTTCTATACGAAGCAAAGAGGAAAGTGCTTCCCAGCCAGAAATTGGGAACAACCACACTGGTATCCTTAAAATGACAAGATTTTTTAAATAAATAAGTATAACCAAAGACCCCCTTCCAGAACTGACTTGTAGATACCAAGGGAGGTGTGGTTTGAGACATTTGAGTAGGGAAAATAATACCTCAAAACCTTCAGTAGGGGAGAAGGTGGACTTTTTCAAAAGTTAGAAAACTTTCAAGAAGCTATTTGAAAAGCATAAATAATTGTATTTTCACTTTCCTTCATTGTGAAAGATACCTGAGGGATATGAATTTGGTAAAAGACAGAAGACTCTTGTGGTATGCTGCCGCAAACAACAGTAGCAAGATAAAAACTGTTATAAGTTCTAGAGATTGTATTTACCCAGAAGTTTCTCAATCTGTACCAGTAGCCCTGAAAAGAACTTCCTTCCTATAGTTCCATTCTTATAGAGAGCAATATCATATATTTAGGTTCTGAATCTGGGTTTGCTTTCCCCCCATCAAAACTGGAAATAGTTTGGTAACAGAATTGAAAGGAGTTGTGCTTTATTATTTCTGTTTTGCCAGGAGGGCATCCGTATTCTTACTGGTAGCAATATCTAATATATGTCTATCAGATCACAAAAAATAAAAAACTAAATCTGAACTGTGAATGCCCATTTATTCTCCTGTTATATCCCCTAAAAGAAAGCCTGCCAGTCATGGAGAAAAGCCAAAAGATTAAAACTCAAAAATGCATCAAAGTGATGTTCAGGTATATTTGCTTATTGGCTTAAAAATTCTTTAATGATAAAAAGGTTTGCTTTAAAATTTTTCATAAAATATAACTAATAATCTAAAAATCACTCAGAGGTATTACTAAATGTTGAATTAGACAACTTTAAGTCTTAGGTTCATAACACACCAAACACACACATACTGTGATGAAATAGATTCCAGCATTATGATTGATCCTGCATATTGAAATAATAAAAAAAATTCTCATTGTCATTTAGGAGACGTCACTGGGTGGATGATAGTCTATTGTTCCAGTTTTTGGTTTACAAGATATGAAATCAGACGTTTCATGACAAAAATTATCATCATTTCCAATTGAACATTCAAATGGAAAGATCCTACATTAATGGATGAACAAGTTCAGGATTCCAAGTTCATTCCCACTGGTAAACAGTGGAGAAATTAATGGGGATTATTTTGGAAATTCACAGTTGTCATCTGTTTCTACTTCCCCAAAGCAGTCCAATACAAGGATATTGGGGAGAGGATGGAAAAAGGTTGAAAAATGGTTTCAGAGTGTCATATTAATAATTTGAAGGTTGGCTATAGGAAAAAATCTTTTTATGACATGTTTCAATTCTGTGCCTTTACATGGAGAAATGCACAACGCAAAACCAATGCGAGGAATATGTACACTCATAGAGAACAGTCAGGTAGACCAGCTGTCTTAATACTTGCCTAGCCAAGCAATACAAAGAGTAAAGCAATCATAAACAATTGGTTTGGGTTTTTTATTGTTGCTACCATTATTATTATGACTAATGATTAAGTCTTCAGGAGATGATAATGTCTCACGCCCTTTGTAGCAGATTTTTGTTATTTCATTATATTGCATTTAAATATCCAATTGTTCTAGCCTTATTTGTTAATCACAGGTCAATAACTTGGGAGCAAATACCAGGAATTGGCAATTTATGAGAGAAGCTGTGCTGGTATGATCTTCTATTAAGTGGCAGCAGACTACACTGTACTTTCTAATGTTAGGTATGGTATAATGAATTCTAAAATAAATATGCTGGTGCCGTTAACATCAAGAAGAAAACATAATGAGCAATGGCTACAAATTCCTTATAAAAATATACTCTTTTATCTGGAAAGTTGTCTTGCCAATTCCTTTCCCTCAGCAATTTATTTTTGGGTCAGGAGCCTCATTTGTGTGGCTTTTAAGGAAGACAAGTATGTTAGTCCACTCTCATGTTGCTAATAAAGACATACCTAAGACTAGATAATTTATAAAGGTAAAAGGTTTAATTAACTCACAGTTCCACATGACTGGGGAGGCCTCAGGAAACTTACAAACATGGCAGAAGGATAAGCAAACACATCCTCCTTCACATGGCAGCAACAAGGAGACGTGCCAAGCAAAAGGGCTGGAAAAGTCCCTTAAAAAAACCATCAGATCTCATGAGAACTCACTATCAAGAGAACAGCATGAGGATAAGTGCCTCATGATTAAATTATAATAGCGCCAACCAGGTTCTTCCCATGACACGTGGGGATTATGGGAACTACAATTCAAAATGAGCTTTGGATGGGGACACAGCCAAACCACATTAAGAATCAAAGAAAGGATGCCGCATGTGTATAGTTCTCAGCAGATCCCTTGCAGTACTCAGATTATCTGAGACATTACACAAAGACTTACTTGGTTAGAATATCAACAACTTCCAGGTGCCAAGTGGCTTTAGTGAAATCTTGTTCCAGGTGTATTTGAAGCATATACTTTTCAAATACATAATGCCATAAATCTAAAGGCTCTGACAGGAGGAATATAGGGTGCTTTGCAATGCACAAAGGCAAAGCATCACTCTTAGGTTGGGGAAAGAAGGGCTTGGGTTTTTTTTTTTTTTTTGCTGTTTTTTATTTGTTTGTTTGTTTTGGAGACGGAGTTTTGCTCTCGTTGCCCAGGCTGGACTGCAGTGGTGTAATCTTGACTCACTGCAACCTCCGCCTCCAAGGTTCAAGAGATTTTCCTACTTCAGCTTCCCGAGTAGCTGGGATTACAGGCGTCCACCATCACACCCGGTTAATCTTTCTGAGGGAAAATAATACATAAGCTGACACACGAAGGATACGTGAGAATCACATGAGAAGAGGAAGAGTGATCCCAGGCAGAGGAATCAATATCTGTGACAAAGCCCCGAAAGAATTCCAAGGTAGAAGGAGACAAGCACAAGAAAGGAAACAAAGCTCCCGAGAGAAAGCAGCGCCAGGGCACGCTAGACCTCACAAAAGTCATGTGGAGTTGTCTGGATGCTTTTATCAAAGCAGGAAGGAATTGCACGCTAGACCTCACAAAAGTCTTGTGGAGTTGTCTGGATGCTTTTATCAAAGCAGGAAGGAATTGGGAAAGGATTCTCTGCAGTATTGTGACATGATTATATTGTAACATGCTCACTCTGGTTAGAATTGGATGGGAAGTAGGAGAAATTGGAGCCAGGAGAACCAATCGAGAGACTGCAGCAAGCAGTACAGCAGGGGAGAAATGGGAGTGGCAGGAGCTAGGCAGTAAAGGCAGTGGGAAGGAAGAAGGCGAAATCTCCTTTGCATTGAACTCCTATGAGCCAGCATGTGTATTATTTATATTGTATATGATACATAACACATATTACATATTTTAAATGAGCACACACCAAATAGTTATAAGAAATTATTGTTTTTTTCTAAAGTAGCTGATGCATTAAAATGAAATGTAACACAAATTCAGTGAAAGTGAACAATAGAAGAACTTTTAAAATAGTTTGACCTTAGATCTGGAAAGTTAGTGAAAATTAGAAGAAGTAAATTTCCATCTTAGGGTCTGAGTCACACAATAAAGGAATGAAGTTTTAAGAAAGCTTAAATAAATGAAAACTGGAAATGAGAAGCACCAGGTAGGTATGAATAGGCTGCTCAATAAAGCTGTCAGCAACTGAGCCAAGAGCTCAGCCTCATATGGACAATATGTGCTGTGAAGGAAACAACCCTATTATGTGAATGTGAAGTAGAAGGGCATACGAGTAAAGGAAATTGCAAAATGGAGCTACAGAAAAATTCATCACCTGTTTATGTGTCAGTCCACAGTCACATAAATAGGTAGTAAGATAACATCCAATTTAATATCATGGGGATTGTTACAAAGTGAAAAATGTTACTGCAATTTTTCAAAATGCTGAAAATGTCCTCCTATAATTTCAGAGATCTAGAATCTCTGTGGCTATAACATCTCATTTTCTGTAATATATTAATATGAAACTTAGAGAGAGGGCACTGCACATTCCCAGACTATTTCCCAGAAGTCTTAAAAATAATAGGGCAAAGAATCTTAGCATCATTTGAGTACTAAAGTTACAGTTTTATTTTGTACTCTTAACATTTTTTAGACATTTTCATTAGGTACAACACATATAATAAATGCCACATATTTGAAAGGTACAATCTGATAAGCTTAGGCATGTGTATACCCAGGAAACCACGGCCACAATAAAGATAATGAACATATCTATCACTCCCCAAAGGTTCCCATTTGTAATCTTCCCTTCCATCCCTGCCAGCACTTCTCCCTCCAATCCACAGGCAACTACGGATTGCTTTCAGTCATTACAGGTTAGTTTGTACACTCTAGAGTTTAGAGAATATAAATGAAATAATACATACGCACTCTTCATCTGGCTTCTTCAGCATAATGATTTTGAGAGTCACCCATGATTGAGCATGTATCAACAGTTCACTCATCTTTATTGTAATTAACAGTCTATTGCATGGGCATATCACAATTTGCTTATCCATTTGCCTGTTGATAAGGTCTGTTTTCTTTCCAGTGCTTGAATATTGTGAACAAAGCTGCTATAAACATTTGTATACATGTCTACGTATGTATGGACATATATTTCCTTTTCTTATGGAAAATACCTAGGAGTGGAATGGCTGAGTCACATGGTAAACGTTTAACTTTTGACGTCACCACCAAACTGCATCAGCACTTTATGAGACTTCAGGTTTATCCTTGCCCATATTTTGTATGTTTTTTCTTTCTAATTTTAGCAATTCTAATGGGTGTGAAGTGGTAGTGTATTGTGGTTTTTGATTTGCATTTCCCTAATAGCTAAGGATAAAGAGCATCTTATATGCTTATTTGCTGTCCACTTATTGTTTTTGGTGAAGTATCCAAATCATTTTCCCATTTTTTTCTAATGGATTATTTTATTATGAAGTTTTGAGAGTTCTTTGCATATTCTGACACAAGTCCTTTATTAACATACAATATGCTAATGTTTCCTCCTTGTCTGTAACTTGTCTTTCCATTCTTCATTTTTTTTTTTAAAAAAAAAAATGAGACATGGTTTCACTATGTTGCCCAGACTGGTCTCAAATTTCTTTGAGGTGATCCTTCAGCCTTAGTGTTCAGAGTAGCTGGGATTCTGGGTTCAAGCCACCATAGCCAACTGTCTTTTCATTCTCTTAATAGTCCTTAAGATTGTGTTAAGAAATATATAGCAAATTTATGAAATTTGCTATTTCACTATTTTTATGTGTACAGTTGAATGGCATTAAATAAATTTGTACTGTTATGTAACCATTATCACTATTTCCAAAACTTTTTCATCACCTTAAACAGAAATTCGGTAACCTTCAAGCAATAATTCCCTATTTTCCATTCCTTCCTCCTGGTAAGCTCTAATATACTTTATTCTCCATGCATTTGCCTATTCTAAATATTTCAGGTATGTGGAATTATACAGTATTTGCCCTTTGCTTCTGGATTACTTCGTGTAGAATAACATTTTCAAGGTTCACCCATGGTACGTCGCATATCAAACCTTCAATATTTTTATGGCTGAATAATATTCTATTGTATGTATATAAAATATTTTGCTTATCCTTAGAAATATTTTAGTGAGGATAATGTTTTGATTTTATTATGTCCAGTTTATCCATTTGTTCTTTTATTGAACATTTGGTATTGCATCTAAAAAATCTTTGACTAACTGAAGTTCACAAATATTTTCTCCCATGTTTACTTGAACATTTTAATCATTTTAGGTTTTATATTTAGGTATTGACCAATTTTGGGTGAATTTTTTTCTATGCTGTGGGATACGGATCAAATTTCATTTTATTTCATTGGAATATCCAATTGCTCTAGCTTCATTTGTTTTAAAAAAAGATTATTTCTCCACTGAATTGCCTTTGCATTTTACATTAAAAAAAAAAGCTTGTCATATATGTGCTTGTGGATAATATATAAAAATAGAAATGGTTTTTGTGTAAAGTGATTTTGTTTGTAACCTGAGGTTTGGTAAATACATCTATTAGTTCAAGAAGCTTCTTTGGAGGAGTCCCTCTAGTTTTCTATATGAACAAACATGGCATCTGAGAATAAAAATAGTTTTCCTTTCTAATCTGGGTTTGTCTTCTTTTTCTTGCTTTATTTCAGTGGTTAGAATCTCCAGTTGAATGTTTAATGAAAGATACAGAGGACATCTGGCCTTGTTCCTGATCACTGGAGAAAGCTTTCAGTCTTTCACCATTAAAAATCATGTTAATTATAGGTTCTTCATAGATGTCCTTTATTGAACTGTGGAAGTTTCCATCAATTCCTAGTTTGCTAAAAGTTTTTGTCAGTTATAGCTGTTGGACTGTGTAAGATGTTCTTACTGCATCTATTGAAATGATCAGATGATTTAATTTTTAAAATTCTAAAAGTATTGTCATTTAAACTGATTGATTTTTTTTCAATGTTAAACCAGCCCTGCATTACTGGGATAAATTCCACATCATCATCAATATGTTAAAAAAATTTTTTTTACAAGTTATTGGATGTGATTGGCTAAAAAATGTAAAGAACTTTGTCAATAGTGTTCATGAGTGATAGTGATTTGTAGGCTTCTGATATGCTTCAGATCTATGTCCCTACACAGATCTCACGTGGAATGGTAATCCCCAGTGTTAGAGGTAGGCCTGGTTGGAGATGACTGGATCACAGGGGTGGATCCCTCACGAATGGTTAGCACCATCCCTTTAGTTAACTTGACAAGAGTTATCAAGAGACCTGGTTGTTTAAAATGTGTAGCACCTCCCCACTCTCTCTTTCTCCTGTGCCAGCCATGTGAAATGCTGGCTCCCCACTTCACCTTCAACCATGATTCTAAGTTTCCTGAGGCCTCCCCAGAAGCAAAGCAGATGCTAGCATCATGCTTCCTATCCAGGCTCTTTGAAACTGCTGAATTGGCTCATTGGAACTATAAGCCAATTAAACCTCTTTTCTTTATAAATTACCCAGTCTCAGGTATTTCTTTATAGCAATGTGAGAACAAACTAATACAGCTTCATTTCTTGAATATATTTTTCTTCTCTTGTAGATAATGCTGTCTTTATAAAGTGAGTTGAGAAGTATTCTCTCATATTCGATTTTCTACAAGAGATTTATGAAATTAATATTACTTTTTCTTAAAAGTTTCATAGAATTCATCAGGAAAGTTGACTGGACATGAAGTTTCTTATAGAGAAGGTATTTTATTACAAATTGATTTTTAAAATAGATACAGAACTACTAATATTTTGTTTCCTTTTGTTGTGTTTTTCAAGGAATTTTCCATTTCATCTAAGTTGTTGAATGTATTGGTATGCAGTGATTCATCATCTTCCCTTATTATCACTGTAATCTACAGCATCTTTAGTGATATCCCCTCCCTCATTCCTGATATTTGTAATTTGTATCTTTTCTGTTCTTCTTTATCTTCATCAACCTGGATAGAGATTTATTATTTTTATCAATCTTTTCAACAAACAAGCTTTTGGTTTTATCTATTTTCTCTATTGTTTTTCCTGTTTCCATTTTACTGATTTCTATTGTGATGTTTATTTTCTTTACTTTGAATTTCTCTTTCTTGTTTTTAAAGTGGAAGTGGGGGTCACTGATTTGAGACAATGGAGCGATACTCTTTTAAATTTCCCTCTAAATATTGCTCTAGCATCATCTCACAAATTTTGATGGATATCTCTTTATTTTCACTTCATTCAAAGTATTTTCTAATTTTCCTTTTGACTTATTCGATATATGGAATGTCATTACTTAGAAATGTCTTATTTCACTTTGAAATAATTCACTACTTTTAAGATATCTTTATAATACTTACTTCTAAGTTAATTCCATTGTGGTCAAACAACATGTATGATTTGAATCTTTTAAAATTTACTGAGACTTGTTTTATCATATATGTTTCTCTTGCATTTGAAAAAAAAAAAGTGTATTCTGCTGTTGTTTGGGAGATTATTGTGCAAATGTCAATTAGATCAAGTTGACAGTGTTATTCAAGTTGTCCATAACCTTACTGTTTTTTTCCTAATTTTTCTATCAATTCTCAAAAGAGGAATATCAAAATGTCTGACTATAATTGTAGATTTCTCTATTTTTCCTTGCAGTTTTATTAATTTTTGTCTCATGTATTTTGAAGCTCTATAAATAAGTTCATAAATATTCAGGATTATAAACTATCCTGATGAATTGGCCCATCTATCTTTGGGACATGATCTTCTTTCTTCCTGATAATCTTTGCTCTGAAAAACACTTTGTCTGCTATTAATATAGCAATTCCAGCCTTCTCTTGATTAGCGTTTGCATGGTACATCTTTTTCCATCCTTCTATTTTTACCCTATTTGTGCCTTTAAATTTAAAGTGCATTTCTTATAGGCAACATATAGTTGGGTCTTACATTTTTATCCAATCTGACAATCTTTGCCTTGTATTTGTATTTAATGTGATTACTGATATTGATTTTTCAATATCAATATATTGACCATTTATATTTAATGTGACTATTGATATTGTTTTTTCTAATCCTCTTTATGACAAAACTCCTGAAAAGAATTATATACACTCACTTCTCCAAATCCTTTCTCCCATTCTACTTTGAACCTGTTTCTGTCTGGTTTTCATTCCTACTATTCTGCTGAAACAAGTCTTTGTCAAGGCCATTCACTTCCTCTATCTTGCTGAATCCAAAGGTCAATTCTCAACTCTCATTAAACTTGACCTTTCTGCAATATTTGACATAGGTGATCACTGTCTCCTTAAAGTATGTTTCTTTCCCTGGCTTGTAGCACACCAGACCCTCCTTGTAATCATTCAGCAACACTGACTACTCTGTCTCTGAGATCTTTGCTCTTTCTATCTTATTACTTCAACTTCTTAACTTCATAATGCCATAAGGCTCAGGGCTCAGCACACTCATTTCTTTAGTGCTCTCATTCTTCTTGTGGATTTAAATACTACCTGCAGTGGATGCTGGGTGTACCACTCAGATGCCCAGCCCTTTAGGATTCAAACACTCATTTCCCTCATTGCTGAGAATGCTAATGGTTGATTTCTCAAAACTTATTCCCCATCTTCAGCAAGCAACTGCCCTCAGCTGAAGAAAGTTGATGCACTCAAGGTCACAAGGTTGGGTATCAAGTAACTGGCTAATGTAGGGGCATAAATTATGACAATTCTGCAAGGTTTTTCCAACTCTAGAGCTCTCCATAAGACTGGTGGAAGGATTTATTTCTGATCTTACTGCAGCCCAACTTTTCCCTCTGTCTATTCCTACTTGTTTACTCCTTACAGTTATTAATCTCAAAAGTCCTTGCCAATACATGTCTGGGTGCAAATCTTCATCTCATTATCAGCCTCTTGGGAAAGCTGATCTGAAACATTATTTACATGCTGACACCTACAAATCACACTCCAGCACATACCTTTTATCTGAATCCCAACACTGAAATATCCACTGTTCTTCTCAACCTTCCATTTCTTATTACTTAGATGTCTAATGGAAATCTCAAACTTAACATGTCTGAAACTGAATACTCGATCAATATTGCCTCCTCACTTAAAAAACTACCCATACACTATCTTTCTCCGTTTAAGTTGATGAAAACTCCAAACTCCCATTGGTTGTTACATAAGCCAAAAGCCCTGGAGAATTCTGGGGGACTTCCTCTCATATTGCACACCAAATTTGTCAGCAAACCTGTTGGTTCTAATTTTAAAACATTTGACCATTTCTCACCACCCAGCTATCACTCTGGCCCAAGTCACCTTAATGTTTCAACTGGCTTATCTATGGTGCCTCCCAAGTTTTTTCCTTGTGTCTCTTTCTACTCCCTGTTATGGTCTGCATATGGCCCCCCAAATTCAGGTATTGAAACTGAATCTCCATTGTGGTGATATTAAGACATGGGGCCTTTTGAGAAATAATTAAGTCAAGGGGGCTCCAACTTCAAGAATGGATTAGTGCCTTATAAAAGGGCTGGAAGGAACCAGCTCAGGTCCCTTTTACCCTTCTGTCCCTTGTACCAAGTGAGGACACCTAGATGAATGAGCCTGTACCAGACACCTGCTGGTGCCTTGATTTTGGACTTCCCACCTCCAACTGTGAGGAAACAAGTTTCTTTTATTTTGAAATTACCCAGTCTGTGGTATTTTGTTATAACAGTACAAATAATTTAAGACACACCCTCTCCAGTCTTTTTAACCCAGTGACAAGAGTGATTCTATTAAAACATAAGGCAGATCACTTTACACTGTGCTCAGACTTTATAATGGCTTTCTCCTCTGTCCATTCCCTCCCTCTTCACTCCTCTCTCTGACCTCACATTCGATACATGCTACCATCCCTGCTGTCTCCCCCCAGTGCCTCGGTGTAGGCTCATCCTTTGGCTAAAATGCTCCCTTCCTCTGCAGGGTTCATCCCCTCTCCTATGTCATCTTTGTTCAAACCTCACTCTCATTTAGGTCTTCCTTGACCGCCCCATTAAAATTGCGACCCACCTCTGTTCCAGGCAGTTCTTGTTTTCTTTCCTGGCTTTATTAGTTTTTCCTTCCTTTGCACTTAGTGTCTTTCAATGTGTTTTATAATTTACTTTTAAAAAATTGTTCATTTCTCCCTCCTCCCACTCCACTCCCAGAATTTAAACCCCACAAGTACAGATATTTTCATCAGTTTTATTTATTGCTGTTTCTGTAGGATCTAGAACACTACCTGGCACATAATAAGCAGCAAATACATGATCATTGAGACAATTAATTAATCAGTCAATCAATCTATCGCTAAACTGATGACTAAACATTTTTGTTTTACCCCAATCTTATGGCTGAAGTATAGAATACGTATCTTGTTAATATGAAAACAAATACTAAAACAGAAAATAAATTATTTTCTAGTTATCCTCCTACAAGGCTAAGAAATACATATGCAAAAATCCATTCAAGCTATCCAGCCAGCAGATCTTGCCTTCTGATGCTAAAATCAACACACTGGAGCCTGATCCCAATTTAGAGGTAGGAGAACTAAGCTGGCCAGCTAAGCTCTCCTATGTCTAAATTGTAAGGCTCCGATAATTAGGTATCAGTAAGTTGTTAAGAAACAACTAATTTGGTGAGTAATTCTTTTCTATTTTCTAAACAGCACCTAACTTTCACCATGATGTGCATTTAACTCTAGCAAACAAGTCAACTAATCAACTAAACAATAAAACAAAATAAATTCTAACAAAGCTAAGTACTGGAAGTGACTAGCAATTTTGGGGGGATCAAGAGCTTTATAACATATGATAGAGGCATATGTGCAATTCTATCTTTAATACACTTTTAAAGTAAAGGGCATGTAATACACATAATCCTTTGATGATCTGTCATGTTGAGGAGTGCTTAATGAATATCAAAAAGCACCAATTGGCCGGGTGCTGTGGCTCATGCCTGTAATCCCAGCCCTTAGGGAGGCCGAGGCGGGTGGATCACGAGGTCAAGAGATCGAGACCATCCTGGTCAACATGGTGAAACCCCATCTCTACTAAAAATACAAAAAAATTAGCTGGACATGGTGGCGCATGCCTGTAATCCCAGCTACTCAGGAGGCTGAGGCAGGAAAATTGTCTGAACCCAGGAGGTGGAGGTTGCGGTGAGCCGAGATCACGCCATTGCACTCCAGCCTGGGTAACAAGAGCGAAACTCCGTCTCAAAAAAAAAAAAGCACCAATTAAGTTAGAGGAAACTCCTGACAAGTTGCAGACAGCTGGACATGTACATCTGCTCAAAGTCAGTGATCTGTACAGAAGACCCCAGAGAAGGAATTAGCGTCAATCTGATATTTAGTGACAAACAAGTATTTCCAAGAATTCAATATGACACTGGAGACAATAACAAATCTGGCAAGTTAAGTATAAATTGAGTAACCTCAGATGCTGCAAACATTTGAAGCCCTTGATTGCGCTCAAAGCTGTCATGTTCACAAGAAAATTCTTATTCAGCCTAAAAATATGAGAATTCCTATCCATCCCACCCCGGCCCTGTGAACCTGCTCTCTCAGCCAGGAAGTCTGAATAATCCAGCAGTCACCAGGTATCTCCTTTGGGATGAACTTTGTTTCTTCTACTCCCTTCAAGCCATCGATTTCCTGCTCCTGTTTCCCTGGCTCTCTGGAGAATAAAACATAGCAAATAGCCGGCTATCTATGCCCCCCTTTCTGTTTTGACTCTTATACACTCTTGTATTGGGCTTTTGTATTCCTATTTTTCTTCCCACCTTCTGCAACTACATCTACCAATGGATTCTTTGATTTGCATGCTCAGAGGCAGTGTGGGTCTAGATAAGAGATTTGTTGGCCTCAGCCCTTGATTTGGGGATGTTATTAATAAAAATATAACAGCTTCTAGTTGGGGAAGACCTACTACATGCTGGGTACTGTGTCAGGCACTTTCCACACATAGTCTTGTTTTGCCTTTCCAACATCTTTGTAAGAAAATATATTATTGACCTTTTACAGATGAAGAATCTGGGAAATTAAATGACTCGTCCAAAGTCATACAGCTAATAAGCATACAAAGAAGGCAGCAGGATTCTAACTCCGAGTCCATGCTTTCTGCTCTGACACTGTTTCTCTATCAAGCATTTCCAACATGAGTGATTCCAATTTCATTTTTTCCTTTGCATAATATATAGTAGTCAAATTGCTATAAATGTGTTAATCATTTTGGTGCCTTAAATTGTTTTTAAACTTGCTTTCATAGTGACATTGCAGTGCTACTACCCATTTTCGCCAAGGTGACATCCCCACTGATGGCCTAAATGAAATGGTGGGTTAAATTGCGTGGACCTGAGCATGAATCAAGGTTCTAGCGTCAAACTGTACTACTACTCCTGGCCATGTAGACTTCATCCCTACACTTGCAATCAAAAAATGCCAATGTTACTTGAGAATATCTTTGATAAAGAAGTAAATCAACCTCTGAGCACATATCTTTGTAATATTCTGTGACAAAATGAGAACTCTGCACATAGAAAGATGATGGCTCTCTTGAGGTAAAGCACTTGTGCAATGGGTTTTTGAGTTTCAAACTAAATTACCCTTATTTCTTTAGGAAGACATTCCACTTGAAACAACAAATGACAAAATATTGTTGTCCAGACTTCAGCATTGGGTAAACGTTTTTATCTAAGAGGAAAATGAACTCAGATTGACAGGTTTTTGTTACTAATGGTAAAATTTGAGCTTTCAAGCAAAAATAAGAATTTTGGAAGCCTTATTTCTGTCACAGTATGCTCGGCAGCTTCTCAATAGTTAAAGATCTTTAGATGAGGTCATTAGTGGTATTAATAAATATGATATTTTGTATATTATAAAGTAAAACGTATCAACACTTAGAAGTTCTATATAATTCAGAAGGTTCTTTTCCAAATGACTAATGTACAATGTTACAGAATTATGCATGGGTAAAGTCTCCAATCAAAATGCAAGACAGGATGGTGGATTTAATATATACATATGTGTATACTACATATGTAGAATATGTATATACTACATACATACATAGCAGAATACAAAGAGCTCATGGATCCCACATTTCAACCAACCTTTAGAAACAATTACCTATCAAGTTTCAGTGTAGCATCAAAGAAGAACATAAAAAATTTTCTCAAAATGCTATTAAAAGACCACTTTAGTAATTACATATTTGTATGAACCTGTATTTTCTATCAAAACAACATATTAAAACAGGTCATATGCACGTATATGAGAATTTAGCTATTTTCTATTAAACCAGTCACTAAAGAAGTGATGTTCACAAAAAATTGAAAAACAATGTCACTCTTAACTACTTTTTTGTTCTGGAAAATAGATTTATTTATATTAACATATATTAGGTTTAACAGTATTTTTAAATTAATAAATATATAAATATTTTAAGCTTTTCTCAGTTTAATTTTTACTAAGGTAATATCAACGGTATAAACCAGAATCCTTTGGAATCCTTAATAATTGTTAAGCATGTGAAGGGGTCCCAAGACCAAATCATTTGAAAACCAGTAATACCAGAAAACTGTGTAGCCACTGAATATTCTAGATGAGTACCTGCAGAAAGATCCCAAAATAATACATGACATGCACAGAAAAATAACTGAAGAGAGAGGTACTTCAATGTTAACAACGTCTGCAAAGTTGTGAAATTATAAGTAATATAATTTTTATTTTTCTTGTCCTGTTAACATTTTTTTAAATGAACATAGCTTGCTTAAAAAGTAACAAATTAACAAACAAATGAATAACTCAATTATGTCATACATAATAATAGCTTTTGTCTAGAGAAACACCTTTACCCTTTTCATTGCCTTCTTCATTTTTATTTAGTCTCTTCCTTCCTTTCTTCCTGCTCTGATGGCAATTCTTGATATACATATTTCTTCTCCATAGCCCCTGCCCCTGGTCAAGAGTTTTTAACCTTCTAGTTCCTACCAATACTCATAAACTATACTACCCTATAAAACAACTTTTCCCCTCATCTGCAGATTATCAACAAATACTAAAATCACTGTTCTCTAAAATTATGTATTATAAAGCACAATGATGCTATGGTTTGTGTGTTCACACCTTTTGCAGGTTACACATCAACATCACGTTGATCACTGTAATCTCTTGAGTTAGTCTGACTGTTCAACATCCTGGTGTGTGACTCACAATAGCTGTTAAACACAGCTATGGCCTCAACAATGGGAGGTGTATGTGAATCTTAAGAGCGACCTACATGTTGGGTCCACTTAGCCACTTGATTGCACAGTAGTTAATCCACTGGAACCTGATAGACCTGTGATGAAATCCACAGCTCTAAATCCCTGGATATATTTTATGACCTGTCTAGACCTCTCCTCATTCAAAAGGTGAGAAACTACAGATTTATTATAATATAAAAAGGCTTACGTACTCTAGTAGATGGGAAGAGCTCAATACATGTAAGCTGCTGTGCTTATATAATCACAACATTAGTATTGTTGTTATTGGTGTTAATTCTAGATTTTAGCTCTCCACTTAATCCTGCTTTCCTTAGACAACACTATAATCGGTAATAAATATGATTTGGATCTGTCTCCCTGACAAAATATCATCTTGAATTGTAATCTCCAATGTTGGTGGTGGGGCCTGGTGGGAGGTGATTGGATCATGGGGGCAGCTTCTCCTGAACGATTTAACACCATCCCCCTCAGTGCTATTCTTGTATTAGTGAGTGAGGTCTCCTGAGATCTAGTTGTTTAAAAGTATGCAGCACCTTCCCACTCTCTCTCTTCCTCTTGCTCTGGCTGTGGGAAATGCCTTGCTCCCCATTCGCCTTCACCAGGATTAAAAGGATCTCTCTACATTGCTCAGGTTGGCCTTGAACTCTTGGGTCAAGTGATCCTCCTGCCTCTGCCTCCCAAAGTGTTGGTATTATAGGTGTAAGCCACAGTACCCGGCCCCTGCCTTGTTAAATGCATTGTTTATTAGGCTATTAATTGATCAGGAAGTCAAAAAAACACCTAAACTACCCTAGCAGTATGAATTCAAAATATGGCTGGGGCAGCAGTTTATAGGACCACCATGGAGGCAAATGGAGGAAAAAGTCTATCCCATTCCTGATATAGTGTTTCAATTTTCTCATCAATTAAATTCAGAATTCCTGAAAACAAAAAATACTTACTATTATTATTTTGACACAGGGTCTCACTCCGTCACCCAGGCTGGGGTGCAGAGGGATGATTATGGCCCTCTTCAGCCTTGACCTCCTGGGCTCAAGTGATCCTCCCACCTCAGCCTCACAAGTAGCTAGGACTACAGACACATACCACCGTGCCCAGCTAATTACTATATTTTTTGTAGAGATGTGACTTCAGCATGTGTCCCAGTCTGGTCTCGAACTCCTAGGCTCAAGCAATCTGAGTCAGCTTCCTAAAGAGCTGAGGTTAAAGCTGTAAGCCACTGCACAGCACCTGCGATAAAACTTCTTTTTTTAAAAAAAAAAAAACTTCTAACTTTTAAAACTTCTAAAACTTTTCTCTTTTTTTGAGACAGAGTTTCACTCTTCTTGCCTGGAGTTGGAGTGCAATGGCATGGCCTCAGCTCACTGCAACCTTTGCTTCCCAGGTTCAAGGGATTCTCCTGCCTCAGCCTCCCGAGTAGCTGGGATTACAGGCATGTGCCACCACACCTGGCTAATTTTGTATTTTTAGTGGAGACAGAGTTTCACCACGTGGACCAGCCTAGTCTTGAACTCCTGACCTTAGGTGATCTGCCCTCCTTAGCCTCCCAAAGTTTTGGGATTACAGGTGTGAGCCACCGCGACCAGCCAGCTAAAACTTCTTTAGGTGTCTCTACATATTAAATAGTCTTCTATGATCATCGGAAATAACTATTAAAAAAATATATATATATATTAGATAATTGAAAAATCTGAATATGTCAATAACTATTCTGTTAAGTTGTTATGAATGTCACATCACAGATTCCCTTTACTTCTTATCAGAGTATACGTTTTTAGCTATTATGAGATGATGTGTAAGTTTTTCAACATAAGAAGCTCTTGAGTAACCCTTAAGAAAAATATGTTTAACACTTATATTGCCCCAAATAAGTTTCCATGTGTGGAGAAACTTTCTGGTGAGATTCATGTTCATATTTAAAATGTCACTAAAATCAAAACTTTGGAAAGTGCTAAGGGTCTGTATGGGTGCTGACTAGCCACAAATGGAAAGAAAGGCAGGCTGGGAATCGGGAGACAGAACCGATCTGGGTGTGACTGCTGATTAGCTGTGTAGCTCTGCCTAAGTGTCTTTATCTTTCTTGATCTTAGTTTTCTAGTATGTGTACTATATTAATAGAGATCTCAGAAGTTCTTTGGGCTCTGTAATTCTATTTTTTTTTCCTTACACTATGAATTTTTGCCTTGTCTTTTTCTCACTCTTTTGGACTTCTCTGCATCATTTGGCATTATTGAGAACAATCTCCTTAAAGCTCCATCCCTGGCTTTTATGGTGAGAACAACTCAGGGGCTCATTTCAAATACTACTGTCCTCAATCAGAGCTGGCCCTCATGGCTCAGTTCCTGAGCTAACTGAAAGCTTCTCTCTCTCTCTCTCTCTCGCTCTCTCTCTCTCTCTCTCATTCTCTCCTTTTTCAGAGAGTTGAAAATATCTAGTGTCTTCCATTAGTCCCTGCTGTGGCTTCAATGCATCCTCCAAAGTTCATGTGTTGAAAACTGAATCCCCAAGGCAGTGGCGTTTAGAAGTGAGACCTTTAAGAGGTGAGTAGGTTTGTGAGAATTCTGCACGTATACATGCATCAATGATGTTACTGTGGGAGTGAGTTAGTTAACATGGGACTTGGTTAGTTATTGTGGAGTTGGTTCATGATAAAAGGATGAGTTCTGGCCCCTTTTCCTCATGCACTGTTTTGCCCTCCTGCCTTCTGCCATGGGATGACACAGCAAGAAGACCCTCACACGATGCAGCCCCTCAGTCTTGGAATTCCCAGCCCCAGAACCATGAGCAGAATAAACTCCATTTCTTTATAAACTCCAAATCTCTGGTGTTTTGTTATAGTAACGCAAAACAGACCAAGAAAATTGGTATAGAGAATGGGAATGCTGCTTTAACAAATACCTGAAAAGTGGAAGCAGCTTTAGGACTGGGTAATGCGTAGATGCTAGAAGAATTTGGAGCATCAGGCTAGTAAAAGCCTGGATTGCTGTGAATGGAGTGGTAACGGCAACTCTGGTGAGGGCTCAGAGGAAGACAAGAGCTGTAGGGAGAACGTAAATCTTCCTAGGGATTACTTAACTGGTCATGGTCAGACGTTGGTAGAAATACAGAGGGTAAGGGCTATTCTCACACAGTGTCAGGCAGACATGAGAAGCAGGATGTAGACGGTCCCCAACTTAAACAATTTTTTTACTTTATGATGGTGTGAAAGTAATATGCATTCAACAGAAACAGTACTTTCAGTACCTACAAAACCATTGTGTTTTTCACTTTCAATATAGTATATATTTCAATAAATTATATGAGCTATTCCACACTTGATTATACAACAGGCTTTCGTTTATAGGCTAATGTGAGCATTCTGAGCATGTTTAAGGTAGCTAGGCAAAGCTGTGATGTTCAGCAAGTTAGGTGTGTTAAATGTATTTTTGACCTACTGTATTTTCAACATAGAATTTGTTTATCAAGATATAACCACATAATAAGTCAAGGAGCATTGGAAAGTGGCATAAAGGCCACCCTTTATTTTCGTTACACAGTTGTAAGGAACTTCATGGAATGATGTCCATGCCCTAGAACTTCGTGGAAGGCAGAACTTGGGTGAGGAACAAGGACATCCAGCAGAAGAAATATATCCAAGCAATGAACTGTTCGAGCTGCTGCACGGCTTCTTTTAGATACTTACAGTAAAATGAAGGAAGAGATAAATGATGTAAAAATGGAATTTATAATTAAAAGGAAAGAATGAAAAGATTTGGAAAAATATCAGCCTGACCAGGTAAAGAATAAAAAAGTTTATTTATTTTTATTTTTTTATTTAAATAAATTTAAGTTTATTTATCTATTTATTTTTATTCTTTAGGAGAGAATACTAAGGTATGGCCAAGAGACATTTGCTAAGGAGATTCATATGGATAGAAGGAAGCCAGGTTCTACTCATCAAGACTATAGGACAATAGGCATTTCAAATATCTCCAAGGCAAGCTAGTACCTCAAGGGCAAGGTTTCCAGAGAGGCACCTACATGACCTCGACATTCACTGCCCTACACTGCCTTGGGACTCCACTCCTGGAATTCTGGTACAGTACTCCTCAGCTGCCCTGGGCATGGCTCAGGTGCTGAGTGGCTTGACCTGCCACTCTACAAGGTACAAACTATAAATCTTGGTAATATCCATATGGTGCTATTTCTGAAGGCACACAGAATGCAAGCACTGTGGGGCCATGGTGGCCTCCATTCAGGTTTCAAAGCACATTCACAGACAGCCTGGGGCCCAGGCAAAGACTTGTCACAGGGGTAGTCACTGCAGAGAGTCCCTGCTAGAGCAATGCCTAGTGGAGCCATGGGAGTGGTGTGGCCCCTGAGACCATGAACCACAGGGTCACCAATGTCCAACTCCAGCCTGGAAAAGCAGCAGACCAAGACTTTAACCTGTGAGAGCTGCTTGGTGGACTGAGCCCAGAAAGGCCACAGAAGCAGGGCTGCCCTTATTAATGGGTTAATGTCATCATCTCAGGAGTGAGTTTGTCATTATCACAGGAGTGAGTTCAGTCCTCTCTTGCTATCTCTTGTGCACACTGTCACCATGTGATGCTTTCAGCCTTATTATGACGCAGCAAGAAGGTCCTCACAAGACACGTCTCCTTGCTCTTGAACATCCCAAGCTCCAGAATTATAAGCCCAGTTAACTTCTATTGTTTATAAACTACCCATTCTATGATACTTTATTATAGCAGCATGACATGGACTAAGGCCCTTTACCATGATAACTTATAAATCTCTATACCATATGACATCACATCACACAATGGAAAGAACATGCATTTGGGGCTTTAACAATACTTAGGAGGGATAGCCTGGGGAGAAATGCCAAATGTGGGTTAAGGGGAGGAAGGCAGCAAAACACACTGCCATGTGTATACCTATGCAACTATCTTGCACGTTCTGCACATGTACCCCAAAACCTAAAATGCAATAAAAATTAAAAAATAAATAAATAAAAAATAAAATTAAAAAAAAAACAACAATACTTAGGTTCTTTAACAGGGGACTTTGTGAAAATTTATTGAAAGTAAATTTTCCAGTTTTACAAGTTAAAAAATACACAATGAGAGAGGTCAGATGAATTTCTCACCCAACTCCTAAATTGGACCTGATCCAAATTACTAAGAGAATGCTCAGTCTAAGACTGAATATAGAACAGATTTCAATAAATGTTTATTAAAGTACTTTTTAGAATCCCTGCCCAGGACAAGTATTAAAAGAAACAAATTCTGAGCTGAGTAAGTACTCAGGGGTTGGTAGTTACCTAATATTTTTTTTCTCATAATTTACTTAACCGTTCTTTCCAAATAATTACTCCATTGTCCACTAAGTACATACTTGGTACAGCAGAATAAAACAAACAGGAGTGGTACATCGGAATAAACTGGCCTCTTCAAACAGCATCTCCGAGTCTTTCAAGGAGACATCCTACCTTAGAGGATATCAAAGTTTGTTTGAAATGGAAACAGCCTCTCCAAAATGAGTCTTCCAAGATTGCAAAGTACTACAGAAGAGCTTTAAATTGAGGCTTTTTTCCTGTGGTACTTTAAGTACAACAGATGGATCTTCATAATTAGCATCACATTTGCATTTTTCTCTCCATAAAAACGCTAATAATCTTAGAAGGAGAATTTAAAAGCATCATTCCATCATATTTTTATTGATCTTATTTATAATTTGTATGCCAAGTCTTCTTTATGATACCTATTAGTTTCAATCCTCTCCTGGGAGATGAACAAATTTACAAATGAGGAAATGAACGGAGTAGTTAGGAGCACAAACTTGAAAATGGCTTTAGGACGAGAACTCATTGGAAGGCCCTGATAAAGTGGAAGAAATCTTAAGATTCAGATACTGCCTGAAGTCCACCTATGTAATCTCCTTCAACAGAGTAGGCCTACTTATCTTTTGTGTACGTTTCTATGAGACTCCCATCCTCTCCTTGTGCACTGTAATTCCTACCACTCGGAACCATTTAATTGAAAGGTGCTATGAAATAAGATAAATCATGGAACAAACTGTCCTCCTAGGCAAGCTCTCAAGCTCTCCTGATATATAGCTGGAGACAGCTGTTGATTATCTATGGTAGATGCAGGAGTTTAACAGATACCATTGGCAGAGCACAGAGTTAGCAGAGGCCCTAGGACATTCAGCATGGGACAGTATACCCTGAGAGAACTAGGCCAGTGTAAACAGAGATCATGTCCCAGCCGTGTACCACAGCCAACACTGTATCTGAGGATCTGTGATCCTCATAGCTTCCCTATGAGGCTGACGTCATCCTCATTTTGTAGACAGAGAAACTAACATTTAGGAAAGTAAACCATATTGCCCAAAGTGCTCTAGTTAAGTGGCAAAGTGGTATTTTCATTTAGGTCCCATTAAACGCCAAACTTCACCATAGTAAGTGGCATGACTTGTCAACTATATGCAATCAATTTGTTCTGGTAAAGGTTTTGCTTTCATTTGTCCATATCCAATCCCTCATAATCAATAGTATAACTTTGCAAGTCACCTGAATAGGGATTAGGAGTGTAATCAATGACCATGAAACAGAAAAGATAAACTGGTCCACAGGGAAACTGAGCCCTTGACCTTAAGCTCTCCAGAGCTGAATTCTAACCAACTCAGTTAATTAGCCACAGACTATTAAATGAACAAATCAGAGCCCAAATCCTTTCAAACCACAAATCTAAGTCAGTCCTGTATAGGAACACAGAGTTAAATATGTACTGATTTTTTTTTCATATCAGATGGGTAATGTGCCAACCTCCTAATAAGGCTAAAGGAAGCACATGTCACACATTATGGTAAAACTCATTATCACGCTTATGAACCACGAAAGGATCAGTATGCACTGATTTTGAGTGTGCCTCATTTAGTACAGTGCAGACACTCTTGAGTATCCCAAAACAGATGAAATTCTAAGGGACAACTTTATAACCTTTTTTTTTTAACTTTCTCTTGCTGTTCATAATGCCTATACTTCGCTACATCTTTTTTTTTTTTTTTTTTGATTGATGTATCTAACTTAGGAATCCAGTCTTTAAGAAGATCCTGGTCAAACTGCCAATTTTTCATCAGACTCATTAAACTCCACTCCATAGGTAAGATTAGATCTTGAATTCTTGAGTTGGAGAGTACTCCATGGAAGATACTGTGTGTCCTAGATGAAAAGCAGTAATCTAACCAATAAGATCTGTAAGCCCAGAGAGCCTGAAAGAATAATCCCCTTTCCTCACCTGTTGCTGCTGGACTTCAGGCCTCTTCAACAACACATGGAGTACACTCTGCACCCAGGACTCAGCCTCACCCAGTGACACCAAGGTCACTCAAGGGTTGAGTTCTCACAGAGCAAGAGAGGAACAGGGAACGATGTAAGAAGAAGGAGTTACGTCCTCGATCTAGTATAGCATTTGGGCCATTGCTCTTCTCTACCTCCATAAATTATTGATAATTTTGAAAAGTCTAGAAAGTGAGAAACAGAAAAGATAAGGGGAAATTTTAAGAAAAAAGGAGGGAATTCATGTAAGATGTTCTTCCATTCCTTTTTCCTCAGTCCAGACCCTTCACATAGTCCTCCCATCTTCACTCTAACTCCTTGACCCAGAAGATCTGTGCTCCCCTCTTCCCAAACTCCTAATCTCCTTCATTGTAGCCAGGCATCAAGTTAAATCATCACACATTCAGAACTGTGGGAGTCTCTTCCCACTTCTCAGGGATGGTGGTAAGGCACAGATCTCAAAGCTACAGAGTTTCAGTAAGAGCAGATTTGTTGCTTGCATTTAAATTTTTGGAAGCCTCACTTTTCATAGAAATAATGTTCTCCAAGATGACTCAGTTCGATAGCACTGTTATTCAGTGTACATCTTGTGCTAAGTAGGCTCTTGTCTGTCGGCCTCAGATCCTACATGTCATGGTATATTCTGAGGCCCAAACAAATACATTATGGAACACGACCTGCTTCTATGTAGGAGCTTTGCCTGTACTGCCTCATGCATATTTATTATTAGGTAGGAAAGTGGCGAAGTTTGCAAAACAGAGAAAGATACTTTAAAGAGGCGGGAACAAGGCTATCTAAAGAATCTGGTGCATTGGCTAAATCATGTAATTAAGAAAAGTAAGAGCAGACATTAGGAACACAGAAATTCATCATTCCCATTCTACTTTCATTTTCTGTAAACGATGTACGACTTAATGTACAAAATTGCTATGATTAGGTTTGGTGGCAGCTCTAGATTTAAATATGGAAAAGCCTCATTAACAGAAATCACATGGCTGTAATTCTTTTTAACAGAATTTTTGGTTGTCCAAACTATCACTCATGAGAGAACTCTAAATTCAGACTGGTGAAATACACTTTTAATTTACTGATATTAATCCAACAAGATCATTTGGAAATATTTAAAATGCCTATAACAGCAATCATTTACTGGAAGACTATAATGAATTATTTAATGTGCTTTTTTCAGGACAAAACTAAGAGTAATATTCTATTTTGTAAAGGGGATTAAATTTGCAATGGAAGGAACTTATTGGGGAACCTGGCCAATTGAAAGCTGGCAAAACAGTGTGAGCAGATGCATTAGGAGTCATCTGATCTGGGAAGATAATCCCAACGCTGTCAGACCTTCTAAAACTGCCTTAACCATGTCAATGCAAAAATGGAAACTTATTCCTAGTCTGCAGCTTTAACAGGGCAAGGGAGGTGCTTCTCGCCTCACAAAGTGGGGAAGCTTTTCCACTGCATCTCTGCTGCATGGGCCGCCAGCGCTCACAGATACAGATGTCCACATCAATTGTGAACTGATGATCTGCTCTGAAAGACAAGTGATATTCCTTACTACATTTCACGACTGTTACTTGAAATATGCACTAAACACATATGTGTAAAATGTACTTAAATGGTAAACCAAAGACATTAACACCTCATTCTGAACCTGATAAATTAATAAAGTAGTTTTTACTTATACAGTTATAAAGGGTTAGTGTTATAATAAAAAATGTCCTAATTTGTCTTCGTCAAGGGTGTGAATGGATATGAAATGAGAAAATATGAAAAAGTAGTATCGATAGGAAAAGTATTTTCCAACATTGCAATTGTGATTTTCCCACAATATTATTTACAGAAGTAGATTTGCAATTTTGCCATTCGAAAAATATTGTAACTGTGAAACAGTTAACATTCAATTTAAAGTTTAGGATTTAAAATGAGCTTAAATTTATGCAACAGACTTCCTTACCTTTAATTTATACGATGGAACTTATTTTCAGGGCAGAACATAAGAAATATATACAGATTGAGCAAATCATCCAAGCAACTAAGATTTCATTATTGTGGATACCACTGGAGACCACACTGAAAACTGAGTGCTATCAACCTAGAGATTTAAAAGTCACAATATCTGTGACTCAGTTGCCACGTCCATCCAAGGTCAATGGTTAAGGGTTCAATGATTCTGAAAGTAGCAAAAAAAAAAAAAAAGGAATTTCAAAGTAAGATAGAATAGTTGGCTAATTTCCACCAGCTTTGCATCAGATTTACCCACCCTGGCTTCCTCCGATAACGTCTCATTTATCCACAAATACTTATCTGGCAATCTTACGTATTTGGAACACAACTGAAAATCAATTAGTCAAGTCACAAAAGTCATGCCATAGAACTCTTTGCTCTCCCTTGGAGGAGAAACTCATACACTATCAATTTCATAGAATATTTGCTTTTATGCTTTACCTAAAAATATTACAAATTTGGCAACCTGTTTTCTAAATCCAAAGAATGTTAGAAACCATAAATAAATGAGGTTAGGACTTGTTATAGATCCTATGAGAGCAGAGATACAATAGCAGACAAAATACAAAATCTGTTAAAACAGACCAACGCTTAAAAAGCAGAATATTCTGGGGATTCCGTAGTAAGAACTAATATAACTCAATCGGTTTGACTGGCAATCATGGTATTACATTCATGGTAGAAGAGCTGACATCCATTCTGATGTCTGATTCATTCAGAAAGTTCCTATTTTGTTTGGTTTGGTCAGTTTAATGAGTTATAAAAGTACTAATCCATTTTGGAAGCTATCCATTTAAAAGGCTTAAAACAATATGAATATGTATGTGTGTGTGTGGGTGTGTGATATATCTACCTAGATACAGCTATATAAAGAGATATTTGTATCTCTAGCTGTGCTTAGATTCTAAGAACTTCAAGCCAATTTTGCCTGCACTCAGTGGGTGCTGCTAGTACATCCAGGTGTACTAAGTGGGTGGCTTCTTGATTTGAACCATTAAATAGTGAGGTTTTGGTAGAGGTCTGAACTAAGTGAATACTGTTTGTAGGTCAAGAACAGTCGAATATCAGCCATTTCATACGGCTCCAGCTAATATTATTATGGGACATTTTGTGATCTGTATAATTTTCCCATACAGTATTTTACTTAGTTCAATTATAAAATTTAATTAGACTATAAACATACAGTAACTGAGCAGTAGGGACCCTGACCTGGAAAGAAAAATGTGATTAATGTCACAATAGAAGTCAAAATAATAAAACAAAAGCTTATATTTAAAAGTCACATATTAGGACCCTCAATTATCACTAATTTACCATGAAGCGTTCTATTCTAACTCACACTAACACTAGGTAATATTTTATTTCTACTCTCTGAAGGACAGCTGGATTGTAAACACCAGTTGCTGGCTTATGAGTGCCCAGGAAATGTGCACTGAAGCTAAAATGAAATTTGTTCAGTTATTCTCCCAGTCATGAGATCCATTTTGTTTTATTTATTTATTTAGAAAGGGGAAGAGGTGTGATTAAAAATCATTTACATAGTCAATGGAAGATATTACTGTTTGTTCATATTTCTGGTAAAAACAAGAAAACCTGAACTTCTGTTTTATTCTGCAGCAACTAAGATATTGGGTGATTAATAATGGATAACGGAAAAACATCGACTGGCATTATGATTTTCATACAAGTAAATTGATTTCCAAGCTGGGATGTGCTTTGTGATTTAGGAAGATCAGGCTTTATAATCATTAATAACCTTTTCTGAGAAACAATTGACCCATAGTCAACTTGTTACATAACCTAGCCAAAGAAAGAAAGCTGTTTCACAAAAACCACGAAACCAAACGTGCACTATTGTAAGCTATTAAATGAGCTTGTTTTGAACTCAAATGTATGTTGTTCAGAAGATTCAAGTAGTACATTTAGAAAGTACATAAAGGCTGTTTATAACAAAGCATGGCCTTATAATGATAGTTTAATTCCTTACATGTCCCATAAAGTCTCATAAAGTAGACTGAACCAAATAGATTATTCTTTCCTGATCCTTTTAAAGTGATGCGGAGAAATAGGAACACTCTTACACTGTTAGTGGGAGTGTAAATTAGTTCAACCATTGTGGAAGACAGTGTGGCGATTCCTCAGGGACCTAGAAATAGAAATTCCATTTGACCCAGCAATCCCATTACTGGGTATCTATCCAAAGGACTATAAATCGTTCTACTATAAGGACACATGCACATGAATGTTCATTGCAGCACTGTTTACAATAGCAAAGAACTGGAACCAACCCAAATGCCCAACGATGATAGACTGGACTGGGAAAATGTGGCACATATACACCACGGAATATTATGCAGCAATCAAAAATGATGAGTTTGTGTCCTTTGTAAGGACATGGATGAATCTGGAGAACATCATTCTCAGCAAACTGACACAAGAACAGAAAAAGAAATACCGCATATACTCACTCATAGGTGGGTGAGAAAAATGAGAACACATGGACACAGAGAGGCGGTCTACTATACACTGGGGTCTATTGGGGGGAATGGGGGAGGGACAGCGGGGGGGACTGGGGAGGGATAGCCTGGGGATGAATGCCAAGTGTGGGTGAAGGGGAGGAAGGCATCAAAACACACTGCCATGTGTGTACCTATGCAACTATCTTGCACATTCTGCACATGTACCCCCAAACCTATAATGCAATAAAAATTTAAAAAAATAATAAATAAAATAAAGTGTTACCAAGTTACAGCCTTTGCTAATATTCCCAAAGATCTAAAGATTCAAGTATATTCATGTAATTCCAGTTAAATATTATGAGAAAAATCCTATCTAACCATAGTAATAAAACTATAGAAAACGGAAGTGTAAAACTACAGGAAATGTGTGTGTGTGTGTGTGTGTGTGTGTGTGTGTGTGTGTGTGTGTGTGTGCATGCACGTGCATGTCCATATGTGTTGCTCTTTTGAGAATAGATAAATTTAAAAAATATTTTTGGACCAGGGCCATGAACTGAATGAACATGATCTTCATGAAGCCCCAAGAGGAACCCTACACTTTACAGAAACAAAAACTTTCTATAGAAAATTTGTTATGTACAGCTATATTAAGGTAAAAAATAAAAATAAAAAAAGAAAGAGAGAGAGACAGAGTATGTAACAGAGAGTTTAAATGAGGTCAACAGAATTACACCAGCTGGTCTCACTCCCCACTGGGCTGCAGGGGGAAATGAAGCAATCCACAGGACACAGGTTTAATCCAGACAAGGCTTCACAGAAAAAGAAAATCAACACAGCAAATAGCACTGAAAAACAATCTTCAGCCAGTCCAGATTATGGAGTAATAAAAGAACTAAATATCTGAAATGTTTGCTGTTCAAAGAGAAATTCTTACATACTAAGCCAGTTAGCCCAGGTTTTGATACAAAATCACCAAATTCAGAAATACTGCCTTCAACTTAGAGAAGAGAAGGGGGGGTGGGTGGTCACACATTTTGGTGAATGCAAATATAAAATCACAATTGCCTATATTACAATAATTCCCTAAAAATGTAGAGTGGAGCAGTAGGGAGATGCTTCTCTCTTTCTTTACAGATCCCAGTGCAGTTGCACATGTCTGTTGGAGTGTGGGGTGACAGGAGGACTTTGTACAGGGCTCTGCTAGGCTCATTATGATGATACTCAGACACTGGGCGTCTCACACACGTTCCTCTCTGCTGCCTCATTCAAACACCGCAGTTAAGATGCTGAAGACTGTAATTCAAGCTAAAGGAAGAGTTGCAAGAATAATGGCCAATGCATAAATTTAGATGTGAAAAACAGACATCTCCATTGACAGTGTTACTGGGACAGACACTCCATTTAAAAACAGGGCATCCTAGTCCTTTTCCCTTTATAATGCCCTCCTCTTGCTTAGCTGGCTCTGTTCTCTTTAGTTCGGTACCATCTTCTGGTTTTGTCCATCTGTCTCAGTTTCCTTCCCCCAGAGAGTGTGACCGTATTGCTACTTGTGCCAGAGGCAGCCTGGGAAAAACTGAGATGCCAAGAACAAAGAGTCCTCCCTACAATCCTGACCTTTCAAAGGCTTTTTATGAACACTTGGCATGAAGAGAAGCCTGCTGACTTCACTCACCTGCATATACCAGGCAGAAGAACACACAAGGCTCTTCTTTCTTTGGTCTTACCCTCAGAGTTGGGTCGTTATTCCATCTAATAAAATACATTTTCACTGGCTTTACTTGAAGAACTACATTTAAGTGATGGTATGGCAGTTATGGCTTAAAACAAGCCTAGTTTATTCAAATAAAATATCTAAGCAATGTTTCATTGAATTTACATTAGAGCAAAAGAATAAAAGATATCATCTGGCAAATTAAGAAGGATGAATGAAGCTATATCAATTTTCGGCTTATGCAATATTTCTATTATGAGTAGACTTGAACTGTATCATGATGGGCATTTAACTCATGCAGTACCTTTTGCCTAAAAATAGAGAACCCTTTATCTCAAAAAGCAAATAAAATACTTCATGTGTCATGTTTTTTATAATGTTTAAATTTTTTAAAAATTACATGGATTATGTCATTGAAATTTCACTAAAATATTCAACATTGGCAAGGCAAGTATTAGAACCCCAGCTAAGGAGTACAGACTGATAGAAGAAGCAACTAAGTGAAAATCAGGAAACACCATTGGTAAGGGAGCATTTCTACTTCTACCCATGACCAACCACTTGATATGAAGTGATTCCCTTGCCTTCCCTGGGCAGGTAGTCCATACATTCGTTCTTTAACTCAACAGCATGGGTGTGAGTTGAACAAGACAGACAAATTAGGGCAATGTTTACCATGACTGGAGAAAGAATTCAATAAGCAAGTCATGTTCGTGATATGGTTAAGGAAAAGAAGAATCTAACCTTCTCTTCAATACAGTTCTAGCTCATTGGCCACAAGAGAAAAACGGGATAAGCCCAAAGTCAAAGTCAGGCCCAGGGGTTTTGAGTGTACACAGAGAATTCCTAAGATTTACTTCAATTGAGTTCTTTTTTTGCATCCCCTGGGCAAATGCAATTAATTTCAGAATTACTCATTGCTTTGTATGGTCCAACCCAGTTTCCCTTCATCCCTGGGGATAATCAAGAGCTGATTTCTGATTCTCAAGAAAAATGGAGAATTGAAGGAATATTAGATCTCAAACTACCAGTATAATCTTCTAATTTGACTTATCATAAAGTATTATATTTCTACAGGACAGGTTAATAATCCAAAAAATGAAACTGAGATGATCAAAACCTATAGTTAATACTTTAAAATACAATCCAACACCATTTGATCTGGGTTGGTGACACTCCAATATTCTCTCTAACGTTTCCTTAAGAGTATAATCAAAGGATGACTGGTAAGAGCTGGGTTCCATTTTGGTACTTAATTCTTTCTGTAATTCCATTTTAGCACCACTGAATTATCATTAGTGCTTTAAAGAGCTGCCTTTTGTGGATAGAATGAATTTATTATTACACGTATTCATCACTTTTGTCTTCTTACTGATATGTTTAAGGAGCAGAGATACAATATTTTCATCCAATAGGTCACAATGCATATAATTGCTGGCATTCTAAACTCATCTGGAAAAATAAATGTTGTTACTATATTATTGTAGATTGTAGAGTGTCCTTCACATTTTACTTTCATTATTCTCACTTCAGAGATTCTGTTAATGAAAGTCAAGTGTCCTTCCACCCAGTGAGGATACAGGGGGAAGAAGCTGTCTTTGAATCAGAAAATGGGCCCCTACCAGACACTAAATCTGTTTGTACATTGGGTCATGGGCTTCCCAATCTCCAGAATTGTGGGAAAGAAAGTTTTGTTGTTTAGAAGCACCCCGCCCCTATACATACATACATACATACACACACACACACACACACACACACACACACACACACACCAAGTAAAGTGGTTTCAGCTGTTTCATATTTAAATCATTTAACAAAATGTCCTGGGCTCCCAGAGCACACAGAACACTTCCCCTGGAGCAGCTACAGCTGGGCCGGCCACAGCCTCTCACCCTGAGCTGCCATCTGCGTTAGTCATGGAAGAATACAGGGAGTGAAAAAGTGGAAGTTTCACAGCATGCTCTGAAATAATGGAATATGAAGATACACACTGCTCCCATCAAAGAAGAAAAGGTATGACTTGTTTTCCACATACCATCAGTTTTTGTAGCGTAAAAATACCTAAATCATTTGAATCCCAAATCCCATTTTCCATTTTGTCAAAAACAATGACATTTATTCTAAACTGCCAAGAGTTTCATTAGTTCTAGAGAGAGTAGACATGCTTATCACAGCAGCAATGACTCCTGCTCAGAAGCCTAAGGAAGAGAAATGGTTTATGAGGACAATAACCTGATTTTATTTCACCAAGGAACAAGGCTTTCGAGTCTCTTCTTGCTTCTCACAGTCAATGTAATGTATTTATCAAATGCTGCAAAGTGATTACTTCATCTGCTCCAGTCATCAGAGGCAAATAAGATTACCATGTGAGACAGCAGAGAAAGAGTTGTTTATTCTAACCACATTAAAGCACACAGCCCATGTTGTTTAATTGAACAAAACACATAGGAAACAAATAAAGAAATTTGATTAAATTTCTGATGAACCATGTTACGAATATGGAAACACATTTATTTGAAATCCATATCATCGCCATCTAAACAGGACACAAATATATTGACTCTTAGAGTTCTGACTGCCAGAGGCTGGAAGCGGTAAGAGCTGGAATGTGTTACTCAGAGTGGTTAACAAGGAACTAGAAACAATCTAGTAGCAAGCAAAAGGACACAAGCTTCCTGAGGGCAAAAGCCATCGCTAACTTATTTGGTCTCACATCTAGACAAATGTCAGTTTCTTCAAAGTGCCTATTAACCAACCTGAACCACGTCTTCCTGGGGATAATTTGCAGGCTAGCAGAAAATTGAGCCTTGAGATAAATATATTTGTTGCTTCAAACTTCAGAGGATTGTTTAGAAAATAACTATTCAAGGATTTGACTTTACTCCCAAATCTGGAAAACACTGATATTAGATAGCAGAAATACAGAATTTCACTTTTGATAAATTGGGGAAAGTCAAGAGATCTATGAATTTCCTGGCTTGAAGGAAATTAAACAAACAAATTATTTACAAAATATTAATACATTGCATGAAATAATATATAACTAGGACAATATATATATTGTCCTATATATATATTATGACCAAGTGGGGTTTATCTCAGGAATGCAAGGCAATTAATGTAATTCACCATATTACTAGGTTTTTGACAGAGATGTCAAGGAAATTCGAGGAGGGAAGACAGAGACTTTTCCACAAATGACGCTGGATCAGGTAGACATCTGTATGGAAAAGAACAAAAGAACCTCATACTCCATTCAAAAATTAAATGAATTACGAATCTCAACATAAGAGCTAAAATGTTAGAAGAAAACACAGGAAAAAATATTTGTGATATGAAGTTTATTAAGCACAAATGATAAAAGAATGATAAAATGGGTTTATCAAAATGAAAAATCTTATATTTGAAAAAAACGCAGTTAAGTAAATAAAAATATAAGGAACATACTGGGAGAATATCTTTGCAATATGTATGTCCAACAAATAGCTTGTATCTACAATATATAAAGAACTTTTACAATTCAAGAAAACAATCTAAAAATGAGTAACAGATTTGAACAGCCACTGTGCATAAGAAGGTATACAAATGGGCAGTAAGTACCTGAAAGGAAGTTCAACATTACTAGTTATTCAGGAAATGTGAATTGAAATCCCAGTGAGACATCACTATACACTACTAGTCTGGCTACAGTTAGAAAGGCTCACAATACCAGGTGCTAGGAATTATATGGAGCAAGTAGATCTCTCAAACATTGCTAGTAAAAATGCAAAATCATACAGATACTTAGGAGAGCAGTATGGCAACTTCCTGTAATATTAAAGGTACACTTACCGTATAACTCTGCAGTCCATTTCTGTTTGCACAAAGGCAAAACTGCAATGATAAAAAGCAGGAATGTGATAAAGGGAGAAGGTGACTTGGTGACTTTTTAAGAAGAGGGAACTGTTGTATATTTTGACAGTGGTAGCGGCTAAACAATTGAATAGCCAAAATTCCTCAGGCCATACCCTTAAAATAGGGGAATTGTACTATCTAAAATAATACCTTAATAATAAATAAAAGTTAAAATTACATAAATATTCCTATTTATCCACTGCCTGCTGGTATTACAGAAAAGAACACAGAAAATGGCCACAGAGCAACACAGTGAAATTAAGATTTTGAGAAAAGAGTGATCAGAAATATTGATCCTAAAATGTCAAGTCCAGCCTAAATAAACTACCTTTTACCACTATAAATGTAATCCAGGAGCTTTTATTATATTCTGGGGGAAAGTATTATAACCTGTAAGTCTGTAATAACAGCAGATTCTGGGTACATTCAATTACATAATGGAGAAACAGCTTAATCTTGTAACAGATTTCCAATGACAGTTTGCCATTAGTAAACCTTGAAGAAGGGGAGAAAAAAGGATGGGAGGGGTGAAGAATGGAAGAAAGAGAGCTAAAAAGGAAAATGAGAGAGGAATGCCAAGCAGGAGAAAAAAATAGCTGACAAAAACCACAAAGCAAAACAGTAGAGAAGTACCTGCTAGGAGAAAAGGTTAGGGGAAAAGCAGAGGAAGAACTGAGCAATACAAACAGACACAATCTAGGAAAACAAAAGATGTGGGAAGGAATGCTGAGGTCAATGAAAGCAAGCGAGCCGGGAGCCGGGCGTGGTGGCTCACACTTCAGGAGGCTGAGGGGGGTACATCCCTTTCGGTCAGGAGTTTGAGAATAGCCCGGGCTATATGGCAAAACTCCTTCTCTACAAAAAATACAAAAAAAATTAGCCAAGCACTGTGGCCTGCACATGTAGTTGCAGCTACTCAGGAGGCTGAGATGGGAAAATCACTAAGGCCGGGAGAGGCTGCAGTGAGCCGGGCAACAGAGCAGTATCTTGTTCCAAAAAAAAAAAGGCAGGCAGAGTCAGACACCAAGTACAATGGGTGGAGAGAGAAAAAATAACTACAAACGAGGAAAGAAAAAAAAGGAGGGTTAGGAAGTCCACATTTGGATGGGAGCATGAGACATGAGACTTCCAACATATTATTTTGTTGTAAAATTAAAATACTGTAAGGAAATGCCAAAGAAATAACTTGAAGAATTACTTTCCAGATGTTTTCAACGCACTTTTATTCCTCCTATGAAATGTAACCTTTCTGGGGCCTTTTAAAATCTTACTTGCCTCTCTTCAATGTAAATAACTCAGTTTAAGGCATAGTTTCCCTTCCAAGGACTTTTAATTTATACATTTTAATGATTCTCTTCAAGGCTTTCAAAATGTCCATGAAATGACTTCCTACTACAAAACAGAGGGCCAACAGGGAGATCGATTGTAAAGACTTGCTTGTGTTCTGGTTCCAGGTCTGTCCGTAATAGTTGGACAAGTTTCTTAGTGTGTGTGTGTGTGTGTGTGTGTGTGTGTGTATGTGTGTGCGTTTGCGTGCGCGCAGGCACACATGCGTTGTGTGTGTTAACAAACCAGTTTTCCAGTTCCATTTACTTCATTCTGTTTTCTTTCTCCTTTACTCTTTCCTGTTTTCATTCATTTCCTTAATTCTATTTCATTCTTTTACCTTTATCTTTCCTTCCCTTCTTTTCCTCCCTTCCAACAAATCTGAGAACATGTGGAAGGTTGATCACTGTGCCAGCTGCCAGGGACACAAAGCCACAAGTGGTTCTACCCTGCTCAGGATCTGGGCTGGCTAGAAGGGAGCTAATTCATCAGTAATTTTCAATGCTTTAACATTAAGGAGAAACAACTATTGACTGTTGTATCCTGCAATATTAATCTTTGAAAGCAAGACTTTCTTTCCTATGGGAATTTAAACCTTTGGGATACCATATTTTTCTGAGTTATACACTCTTATTTGCCTCCCCATTCCCTAATGTCCTGTCTTCACAGTTCAGTTTGGAATTTTAAAACTCAGCCTGACAAGACAGCCTGAGGGTCCTGCAGAGTTGAAGCTATAAACATGATCATGTGAACTTAGGGATAATCATTTGCGGCAACAACAAAAACTCCAGCAACCTAAAGCATAAACAGCTTCGGCAAAATGTGCCTCATTTGAGCAGGGGTGTGGTGTGTAAGAAATTGCTAACTAGGTTTCACAATATCCTAACTGGTGTTGACATATCAGCACAGCTTACAACTCTTCTAGATTTCCACAATTACTATAAAGAATGTGGAATATCTTTTTATCTTAATCCTTCCCCTTCTTAACGTACTTTACACAATTCAATTAATGCCTTGAACCTCTACGGAAATTTCTCTTCTCATGCTATAACTAACTGATCTCTGCAAATCTGTGGGTGTTTCATCCAAAAGCTCACATCATAGGATGCTTGGTAGTTTACTTGTTACAACCCATAAAACATGACAGGCTCAAGAAAGAGCATAGCTCACATCTTCCTTAACACAAGTCAAGTTTCAAGAATCCAATGGTTTAATACCTAAAGCAAGATAATTAAAAGAGCTCTGATCAAATTACTTAATAAGAACTCCAATCCTTTCCTTAGTCTCAAGAGGTGACACAACAAGAACCATGGTGGAAATATTTAAAGTGCTGGCTTTTGACACAATGTGAGCATTGGGTTAAGCTTGAGAGCAGAAAACAACCCAAACAGGCAGCTGGCGCAGGATTCACAGCATCTCTCTTAGCAATTCTGAATTATGATTTCTTTTTATTTTATTTTATTATTTATTTATTTATTTATTTTTTTGAGACAGAGTTTCACTCTTGTTACCCAGGCTGGAGTGCAATGGCATGATCTCGGCTCACCGCAACCTCCGCCTCCTGAGTTCAGGCAATTCTCCTGCTTCAGCCTCCTGAGTAGCTGGGATTACAGGCACGCGCCACCATGCCCAGCTAATTTTTGTATTTTTAGTAGAGACGGGGTTTCGCCATGTTGACCAGGATGGTCTCGATCTCTTGACCTCGTGATCCACCTGCCTCAGCCTCCCAAAGCTTTATGATTTCTTAAGGAGCAATAGTGTGTTCTTTCAAGTTACTTGGTACAGAACCCAGAACAACATGTGTGTGTACTTAATAAACAGTATTTGATTGCAAAAAAATGCAAACATTGTTGGCTGTTTTGAGAGTCATGCTCCTTAATGACTTGAACTTCTAACAGACACTCTACGTACTAGCTCCCTTGAAGCAGACATTTCATTTGCTCTTTGAAAATATTAATAGGGAGAAAAGACTTGCTCTGTGTTAAAACAAGACATACATGGTGCTTTTTTTTCCCTTTCCAACTTTTATTTTAGGTTAAGGGGGTGCATGTGAAGGTTTGTTACATGGGTAAATTACGTGTCAGGGGAGTTTGGTATACAGATTATTTTGTCACCCAGGTGATAAGAATAATACCCGACAGGTAGTTTTTCAATCCTTGCCCTCTCCTACCCTCCAACCCCAAGTTTTCCTAAGTGCCTATTGTTCCCCTCTTTGTGTCCATGTTGCTCAATGTTTAGCTCTCACAGGTGAGAACATGCAGGATTTGGTTTTTCTGTTCTTGATTAAATCGCTTAGGATAATGGCCTCCAGGTCCATTTTTGTTGCTACAAAGAACATGATTTTGCCCTTTTTTATAGCTGCACAGTATTCCATGGTGTATATGTACCACATTTTCTTTATCTAGCGTATCACTGACAGGCATTTAGGTTGATTCCATGTCTTTGCCATTGTGAATAGTACTGCAACAAACACACGTGTGCATGTGTCTTTTTAGCAGAATGATTTATTCATTTGGGTATATACCCAGTAATGGGATTGCTGGGTCAAATGGTAATTCTGTTTCAAGCTCTTTGAGAAATCTCCAAAACGCCTTCCACAGTGGCTGAACTAATTTCTATTCCCATCAGCAGTGTATAAGCCCCATCTGTGTAATGTTTACAGCTACATTCAAGAGGGCAACTAGGGGAGGAGTCTGGTTCTGTAGCCCACAGACAAACTGGAGAACTTTAACATCATAACAAGTCATCACCCCTTCAGCAAATTTCTCTCGACATCTGAGACATTATCAAAGATGATTTATATTCAGAGATGCTAAGGCCAGTCTATGCCCAAAAGAAAAAAATAAACAAACAAAAAAACATGACCTTTAACTAGTTATACCTGGGGAAGGGAGCCAAACAGGGTGAGGGTGAAGGGACAGCTGGGAAAGCCAAAAAAAAAAACCTACCCAGAAACCTGCTGCTGAAGTGTTTGCACTAAACAGTCTCAGCCCAGGACACATTCGTACATCCCATTGCAATTTCTTCTTCCCTAAATACATGTCTATTCCAGGCATTTGCCATATCATCAACTATCACTATTTTCTTTTTAATTCCTGAATTCTTTAGGGTTAGAAATCTCTCACAACAAAGAAGAGTAGACTAGGATTCACTTTAAAAAACAAAAAAACTGCCCTGTGGCTGAGTCTGTCATCTGGGAATGTTTCAAAGTCAGCTCTCATCTCGAGGCAGTGCTTAGCAGAGGTGGGGCTGACACTATTGGGTCTCCCGTCTCCAACAGGCTCCAGTCTCCTCTCACTGAACTACAAATTCTCTAACTCTCTATGGACAGAGCAGACACTCAACAACTGCATCATTCCATTTCTCTTATTATTTCCCTCTTCAGACAGCCTATGGATGACACTGTGCTAACACTACCTTTGGAAGAAGAGGCCGCTGGACCCTTGGAAACACTCCCCTAAGGATTTATTTATCAAATTGTCACCATGATAATGGTTACAGCCAAGCCTTGATCCTTCAAAACAGTGCTGCCTTGATATACTACAGTTAGTTAAAATTCCTTTGCTTTGGTTTCCTTTAAAAAAAAAAAAAATGTCTGTGCTAGTGTATCTCACACACCACAGCTTTAGGAAATGTTAGCAAACTGCAAATAATCTCTCCCTCACTTAATTGTCAAGATGTTGAAAGTCATTTCCTTCCACAAATATGTCCAACCTCTGTTATCCTATCCCTATAAAGTTATGTGTCATTCAAGGGCTTTTAAGGAAAGTACACAAACCTGTATTAAGCAACAATTAAGCGCCACAGACCAGGCTATTACTTTTCATTACCCTCTCACTCTGTGAAGTGGGCCGTGGACATTCCTGTCTCTGTTTTACAGGTAAGAAAATAAAGCCAGGCAAGTCCCACAGCAGTACATGGCAAAGGCAAGAATCAAATTCAAGTCTGAGTCATTCCAAGTCCCAGGGTGTCCTTTCCAATGCTACTGTGACCTTCAAAAAGCCTCAGGACATATCTACAACCATATTATCTTTGATAAACCAGACAAAAACAGGCAATGGGGAAAGGATTCCCTATTTAATAAATGGTGTTGGGAAAACTGGCTAGCCATGTGCAGAAAGCAGAAACTGGACCCCTTCCTGACACCTTACACTAAAATTAACTCCAGATGGATTAAAGACTTAAACGTAAGACCTGACACCATAAAAACCCTAGAAGAAAATCTAGGCAAAACCATTCAGGACATAGGAGTAGGCAAGGACTTCATGAACAAAACACCAAAAGCATTGGCAACAAAAGCCAAAATAGACAAATGGGACCTAATCAAACTCCACAGCTTCTGCACAGCAAAAGAAACAGTCACTAGAGTGAATCAGCAACCATCAGAATGGGAAAATATCTTTGCAGTTTACACATCTGACAAAGGGCTGATATCCAGAATTTACAAAGAACTCAAACAGATTTACAGGAAAAAAACAAACAAGCCCATTCAAAAATGGGCAAAGGATATGAACAGAAACTTTACAAAAGAAGACATACATGAGGCCAACAAACATATGAAAAAGTGCTCATCATCACTGGTCATTAGAGAGATGCAAATCAAAACCACATTGAGATACCATCTCACACCTGTTAGAATGGCGATCATTAAAAAATCTGGAGACAGCAGATGCTGGAGAGGATGTGGAGAAATAGGAACACTCTTACACTGTTGGTGGGAGTGTAAATTAGTTCAACCATTGTGGAAGACAGTGTGGTGATTCCTCAGGGACCTAGAAATCGAAATTCCATTTGACCCAGCAATCCCATTACTGGGTATCTATCCAAAGGACTATAAATCGTTCTACTATAAGGACACATGCACACGAATGTTCATTGCAGCACTGTTTACAATAGCAAAGACCTGGAACCAACCCAAATGCCCAACGATGATAGACTGGACTGGGAAAATGTGGCACATATACACCATGGAATATTATGCAGCAATCAGAAATGATGAGTTTGTGTCCTTTGTAAGGACATGGATGAATCTGGAGAACATCATTCTCAGCAAACTGACACAAGAACAGAAAAAGAAATACCGCATATACTCACTCATAGGTGGGTGAGAAAAATGAGAACACATGGACACAGAGAGGCAGTCTACTATACACTGGGGACTGTTGGGGGGAATGGGGGAGGGACAGCAGGGGGGGCTGGGGGGGATAGCCTGGGGATGAATACCAAGTGTGGGTGAAGGGGAGGAAATCAGCAAAGCACACTGCCATGTGTGTACCTATGCAACTATCTTGCACGTTCTGCACATGTACCCCCAAACCTATAATGCAATAAAAATTTAAAAAAAATAAAATAAAAATTAAGAAATAAATAAATAAATAAATAAATAAATAAATAAATAAAAGCCTCAGGAATTTACAGTTGTGGGGACAAGGTGAAAATCACCCCTGAGAAGCTTGGATTCATTCTTTGGGATGGGGCTCAGGGTGCTACCATGTTTAACTTCAAGGAAAAGGCTTAGTCAAATCAGGCTGTAATCGTATAAACTCATGCTCTCCGGTTCTCCAATGAGGGTACCATAAGTATGTTCAGGAGAGAAAAGTAGCTCCCTAGGAAAATCAGCATCCCAAGGGAATCACACGGATGTCGTCTTCCTCTACCTCACCCATAAGGCGATCTCTGGCAGAGACAGGAAATAGGCTTCACCACTGCTGTCAACCCAGATTGACAGATGATTGGAAAGATTCTGGGCCGTGGCAAAAGTGCAGACTCAACCAGCAAATGCTCATGGCCCTCCCTTCACTTACATGTTCGGTATGAGTCTGGGGTCATATTATTTCAATGCTGTATGACTCAACTTCCCCTACCATCAACCCTACAACCTCTCCCCAATCATGAAACCATTTTGTTCATTGTTAATTTACACACTGTCAAAACTGAGCTGAAGAAAGGTACAGCTAAAATCTACACTTAATCTTACTATGTTTATTCCACCAGTTTCTATGAAATTATTAAAAACTCATCAATGGTAGTGTTAGAATAATAATATTGATTATAAAACTATTCAGCAAGACAAAAGAATATCCAAAGTAATCTATTCAAACTTTCCTACTAACACATGTCATGCCTACCAATATTTATTTGAGGTAGGGGTACAGGTCATAGTACCTTAGTCTCCAGGTGGGTGCCTCCAGCAGTTCATGAGTCCTATTGTAGGTGTAGAGGCTCAACAGTTGACAGAAAAGTCTGACTATTTCAGCCACAGACTTTCAATTAGGCAAGTTAGGAGAGAAGAGGGCAGGGAGGTATGAAACTTCATAGTTCTCATTCTTTGTAGTGGGGAATTGTCTTGCAGTAAGTGATTTACTGAGGATTCTGTTGCAGCACACTCATGCTATAATCGGTTGCATGCAAGTTAACAAGCCCCTGATTTGTGGACTGCAAATATGACATACTGTAGACAGTCTGCTATTCCTGCCCACCTGGCTATAGGATTCTGGATATGCAAATGGAGCAAACCTAATATATCGATGCTGATTAGAAATGAAGGCCCTTATTATACAGAGGTAGCCCTTGTGTTGCTGTTGACAAGGCTATGCCAGAATTGAAATTTGAAGCCATCACTTATACATTCTACATAAGTAAAATATGCAAGGCACAGAGGGCACTGTGAACTAGGTAGGTACTCAAAAAGGTGAGTTTTCAAGTAGGTCTGTGATTTACATTTTTTTTTTGAGACAGAGTCTCACTCTGTTGCCCAGGCTTGAGTACAGTGGCTTGATTTCATCTCACTGCAACCTCCACTCCCAGGTTCAGTGAGTAGCTGAGATTATAGGCACCTGCCACCATACCCGGCTAATTTTTGTATTTTTAATGGAGACAAGGTTTCACCACTTTGCCCAGACTGGTACATTTCCTTTTTTATAAGCTCAGCAATTAAGCAGGCCACGAATTAGGACTCAGAAGAATGATGCATTAAAAAAGTCTCCAGTAGAGCATAGAAACTCCATGAGAACGGGCAGATTATGTAATACTAGAAGTGATATCTGGGGGCCAGTTAAATCTTTCCAATAATAATTTTGATACCAATCAATAAATTGAGGGGCTGATGGAAATAGATCCTATATACAACAGCAAAGGATAATCATTTCACATTTGACTCAGACCAACAAAGTGAAAATAGCTAAACAGAGAAGGAAATGAAACTGAATATAAACCCATAAAACAAATAGTTACTAAAGACAATTAAGATGGAATCTGGAATGAACCACAGTAGTTAACCCTATATGAAAGAATGCATGTAAAAGACATAATTTTAATACCAGCCCACTACAAAAAATGTAGAGAAGCCCAAATCTGCAGTTCTTTTATTTATTACATGAAGTCTATTAACTAACAGTATAACTAAATATAGTTTGAAAGACTCAATTGGGGGGAAAAAAAGCAGTCTTTTTTTTTGTCTGACCTAATGTTTTGACTTGCATTTTGAATATTTGGTTACTACAGAAATAAAGTATATGGCCTATTCCAGAGAACTGGGAATTGTGTACTTGTTTCACTCCTTAATCAGTAACATACAATGGGGGAAAACACAGCCTTAACTGTTATTCAAGTTAATTATACTGCAGTGAAATCTCAGACTCGCATACTGAAGGAGTCCTTCAGATAATTCAGTGCATCTTATATCTGGGAGTACTGTCTTCTAATGGGGCGCCTATTAGCTAAAGAAGAACAAAGAGCCCATAATCTTCAGGGATGACTGCTGTCAAACAGCATAAATCAAAGACCACAATTGATTAACTAATTTGAGCAGTAAAGACAGACTTAGTTGCTATGGCAATAAAGAAAAAATGGAAGATTTGATCACCTGAGAGATTCCTTCTTCTCATGGGATTTCAGAGAAATCAGAAACTACAAAGAGAAAATGCCCACCAGCTTATCGATTGTAGCCATAAAATAATAATATTTTGTAATCACTTTTTTTTTGAAGTGTTAAAATGGCTTTACCAATATAAATGTTTAGAGGGATGGACACTGCTAGCAGCATGCCAACCTGTCATTCACAAGACATTCAGCAAGGTGATTCCTGGACAGAACATGAGTTAGAGCTAAAAAATTCTAGGCTCTTGCCTGTCTCTGTGAACGCCAAAGAACTCATTCCCCTAATTTAGGAACTACTTTTCCAACATGCTCCAAAATTTCAAATTACTACTATTGAATTAATGCAATTTTAAGTTTAAAAATCAGACTCCCACAGTCTTCAGATCATATCACACCAAATTGCTACACTCAGTGCCAGGCACCCAATTCCAAGGGGAATAGTTCAGAGTTGAGCATGTCGTATAACTAGGGTTGCTTGTTTGGAAAATGACTTAGTCGTCTTGTCTGAAAATACCTAAAATGTTCATTTGTAGGAAAAGAAGTCTCAAGTCCATCCCACATGGTTTACAGGGGTAGAATTCCAGGGTGGCCTCACAGAACAGAGGTAGCACATTACGAGGATCCTGGCTTTGAATCAACAGGAAGGAAAAGGAAGGAGGCAGCTGCATGGTGAAAGAGAGTTCCTTTCACTGCAAAAGATTCTAGCAGCAGTCAGCAATGACCTAGCAAGGTGTATGTCTGAAGGATTTCCTTGCACTGCTCGGAAGATAGAACTAGAGAGGATGAGTGGCGGCTTCCTCCACCATCCTGTGACTGGGACCCTAAGTGTGGCACTACTGGGGAGAATGTTCATGGTCTTTCCTGGAGCCCTGTGCTCTTGAAAAAAGCACTCCTGTCTTGAATGCCAGCCTTTTGAGTAGAGTGGGTTTCCCTTCGTGGGGAACAGCTACTTCTTTCTATTCTTCAGCTATCTTTCACTAGAAGAGATATGGAGGCATGATTTAGTACATCTTAAAAACACTCAGCCTAAATGTTTGGATGAGTTTGTTTGTTTGATTGATTTTTCTAAGGTTCTCTCAATATTGTCACATAATTCTAGATACTCCCAGATTGAGAAAAATGGAACACTTCAGCACAACAGGCCACAAGGGGAAGAGGAATATCTCCCAATTTAGATTCACCTCCACTTGATATCAGCAAGAATTCAAGTTGAAAGATGTTGACTATGCCCTGGGCAATGCAAAGGACTGTGGCACTTTGCAGGAAAATCGGGGATGAATGTGTTTCTGTGTTTGTACCTTATCACATTGTTTAAGATTTGAAGCACCTTGAGAGTATGATTTACTATACAGATCCTGACCTTGCAAAGGTCACAGAGTGGAAAGATCCATTTAGTGGTTCGGAGCCCCAGCTTTGGAATCGGATGGCCAGGTCTGAACTATTAATCAGCCAATGGCAAATTTTGTGACTTTAGGTGATCTGGAATATCTTCTCATTTTATAGCATTTACAAAAGTAATTAAAGCCCTTGCTTTTCATTCTCATCCCCACTTGCAACAAGTAATAAATGAGGATCTATTAATACATAAGACTTTGCACTTCATCAGCAAACACTTTTCTAACCAGATTTCTTAAGCATTTTTCATATAATGACACGGCAGAATAAATTAATTTGTTTTTCTGATGCAGGTTTTCCTAAGTAACTTCAGGTAACCATATGTCAAATATATAAGAGCTAAACATAGAAATTCTACACTATCCTCATTCATCTATTTGCTTTGTTTTATATCTTACATTATTTTGTGTAAATTGATCTTTGTTACTCAGTGACAAAGTGATAAAACATATGGGTGTGCCATGTGAACAGAAAACCAGACGACTTCCGATAAAATTGGACAAGGAGCTATAGGAAATATCATCCCAATTCACAGAGAGAGCCTGAGATTTTTTCTTTTTTTTTTCCTAAAGTCTCATTCTGTCGCTCAGGCTGGAGCGCAGTGACACAATCTTGGGTCACTGCAACCTCCACCTCCCAGGTTCAAGCTATTCTTCTGCCTCAGGATACCAAGTAGCTGGGATTATAGGCACCTGCAACCACGCCTGGATAATTTTTGTATTTTCAGTAGAGACAGGGTTTCACTATGTTGGCCAGGCTGGTCTCAAACTCATGACCTCAGGTGATCTGTCCACTGCAGCCTCCCAAAGTGCTGGGATTACATATATGAGCCACCGTGCCCGGCCAGGTGAGATTATTGTTTTCTGTCTCCTTTGTGTCCCCACCTTACTGTTCCTCTTAACTGCCCTTATTCACAAATAATTCCCATCTTTCTTCCAAATCCTAAGTCTCCTGAGTTTGGGTGCCATGTCTTATTTGTGTTTTTAGTACCATGCCTGACATATGGAAAGCATTTCATACACATTTGCTGAACAAGTGAATGAAGGAATCTTCTCCCAACTATTTTTAGCATTCATCTTTCGTAATTTTTGAAATGTGTCTGCAAAGTCCACAGGGTTAACGATTCCTCTTGCCTGTGTTGGGGCTCAGCAAACAGTACCCTGAAATATGGCACACTGACATGCTGAATTAAAGAAGCAGCCTCAAGGTCTTTCTGATCAACCCCCTCCTGTCTCTGACTCCTCTTTCTCTCCAAAAGCACTGGATGAAACTGTTCTCTGCAGTTCCTCTACCTACCCGAAAAACAGATCCACCAATCAGAAATGCAATTAGCTTTGATCTCTCCCTAAACTTGCATTAATCAAAGAAAATTAAATTCACATCATAGAGGAAGAGACTAAATATTAACCACCACACCTAGAGCCCAGATGAACTTTGCCCCAAAGTACTGTCTGTTTAATTCCCAAAAGGAATTATTCACTAATCCTCATCTGAGCATTTGGCTCATTCACTCCCCATAAAAATTATTTACCACTCTTGAAATTGCCATATTCTCCCCCATCTCAACTCTCCCTTTGAAGAAGGGTAAATAAGCATCTGGACCCCATTGGGCTACTGAGGAATCACTTTCCTGTGATTTTTCTCCTGTGCACATTAAATAAGTTTGTATGTCTTTTCTATTAATCTGCCCTTGTAAGGTCATTTTCAGGGAAGCTTCAAAAAACAGAGGGGAAGTCTTCCCCTTTGCCCCACGCCTGTCAAATGAATACAGTACTTGTTCCTCTTGATTCCATATCCCTTACATTCAACGCCAACAAAGTCTTCCTCAATGGCACCTCTCCACGGCTATCTTCTTCACCAACCTACATAAACCCAAGTCTTCAAATTTATTGCACATAATGTAAACCCACAGATTAGTATTAGCTGATCTGTGCAAGCCTATGTATTTGATATTCCTTTATCTTGTTTCTCCTAATTCCTTTCTGAAAATTCATTACTTCTTTCTTCTTACTTATTCTCTTACTTTTCCATAATAGAAAATGAACATTAAACAGTTCACTTTATGGCTGCTTTGGAGTAATCCTGCATTTCTCTCAGCTTTAATCATTTGATCACAAAGAGTAAGCTAAGTATGGGCAGCAGGAACTGGGGGCTTTGATATCCCTGGTGCTCCAATCAACTGGAGAACCATTTGGTATTGAGCAATTCCCGGGGGGGAAAAAGTGCTGGCTGACTTCTTGAACTGGGCCAAGAGCCATGAAATATCTGAACATTTCTGTCAGTGGAATAATGCTTTCATAATGTATCTCTTTATCCTTGGCCATGTCCTAAAAATAATGTCATGATTTGCACTCTGAAATCCATAAGGATTATTCATATCCCCAGGAAATGGTCTGAATACACCTTCCTGATCAAAAACATCTAACATTACCCTTTTACATTCTCATTAACAACTGCTTATGACTTCTCTGCATATGATTACAATTCTCAGAAGAAGCCAAGTCTTGGACTGTTTTTCATGTATTGAAAACTCAATCTTGATTTCATAGGGGAATTAAGGTTGTGATCAGCATCCTCATTTCACCATTTATACAGCTGGAAAATGGCCAATGTAAACCTGTATCAGGTTCAAATTGCAACACTATATCAAGTAAACCCCAAAGCACTGTTTCTAATGCCAGGAATATTTTAACTAAGTTAGTATGCCTCAGGTTAGCCTAACTGTATAAGGCCTAGGATAGCAGTAACTGGTTTACAAGAAAAAAATCCTATTCATAAAGGTTTTAACTATAAGGCACCAGTCACCACAGCAAGACATTTCTTCACTCTCTTACAAGTGGAGCCATCCTCAAAGTACTTCACTCTGCTTTTGTCTCCTGACCTTCCAGTAGGTTCTTTTCCTTCCTTCCCCACCTCTCTTGCACTTGGTAACCCTGTTATGTGCTGCATGCAACTTAGTGTTCAAAATACTGCTGAGATTGAGATTCTTGTGGCCATTCAGTTCATAGCTCTATCCCTACCCTCTCCTCTGCCCATCTGCAAACCACCCACCACCATGTTCTTTCCCTCTTTACCAGTGTAGTTCAAATAACCCTGGTTCCTTTCCTTCTTCAAGGCGGCTGATATTTTCCTTCATGGTGTTACATTCACAACCATTGTGGAATATAGGGGGCTCCCCCAGGATGCTTTACATCAGGTTGCCCACACCTGGCCATGACCCCCAAATCCTCCCTATGTCAGCCCCGTTGCCTTGCTCACCTTGAGGGAAAGCAAATGCGTTCATGCTCAGGACTGAAAATAAAATCAGAAAAAAGGTCATCAAGAGCATACAATAATCTCTGTCTTTGGAAGGCCAGACAGGATAATGGAATAAACTTGTAGTAGATGTTTGTGAGTTTTGATTGACCAAGTAAGCTACATAGAGCTTCTCACCAATGTGAAACATATAATCAAAGGTAATTAATTTCTCAAAGAATTTGCTGAACATCTGCTGGGTACTAGGCACTGGGGAAACAAAAGATGAAAATGCAACATGTTGTCTCTTTCTACAAGGTCATTACAACCAGTTGTAGTCCCAGAGGCAGACAGGTACAATCACACTAAGACAGCATCGCTACTGCAGTAGAGACACAGTAAAGCACTAGAGGGCTCAAATTACCAGCAGTTACTTACGTCTCGGGGAAGACAAAGATGTGAAGGAACATCAGGAAAGTACTGCAGGAAGCAATACAATCTGCAGAACTTAAAGTGAGTGGGCATTTGAGGCTTGAATAATCCAGCTAACCATTTCCTTTCCCTACTCCCTTAAAAAAATTATATATATAGCTTTTTTTCACAACGGGTTTGCTGCCAGAACACAGGTGTCATGAAAACTACTCCTAAAAGCCAAAATGGGAAAGGAAAAGACTCATATCAACATTGTCGTCATTGGACACGTAGATTCGGGCAAGTCCACCACTACTGGCCATCTCATCTACAAAAGCGGTGGCATCGACAAAAGAACCATTGAGAAATTTGAAAAGGAGGCTGCTGAGATGGGAAAGGGCTCCTTCAAGTATGCCTGGGTCTTGGGTAAACTGAAAGCCGAGCGTGAACGTGGTATCACCATTGATATCTCCTTGTGGAAATTCGAGACCAGCAAGTACTACGTGACTATCATTGATGCCCCAGGACACAGAGACTTCATCAAAAACATGATTACTGGGACATCTCAGGCTGACTGTGCTGTCCTGATTGTCGCTGCTGGTGTTGGTGAATTCGAAGCTGGTATCTCCAAGAACGGGCAGACCTGAGAGCATGCCCTCCTGGCTTACACACTGGGTGTGAAACAACTAATTGTTGGTGTTAACAAAATGGATTCCACTGAGCCACCCTACAGCCAGAAGAGATATGAGGAAATCATTAAGGAAGTCAGCACTTACATTAAGAAAATTGGCTACAACCCCGACACAGTAGCATTTGTGCCAATTTCTGGTTGGAATGGTGACAACATGCTGGAGCCAAGTGCTAACATGCCTTGGTTCAAGGGTTGGAAAGTCACCTGTAAGGATGGCAATGCCAGCGGGACTACACTGCTTGAGGCTCTGGACTGCATCCTACCACCAACTCGTCCAACTGACAAGCCCTTGCGCCTGCCTCTCCAGGATGTCTATAAAATTGGTGGTATTGGCACTGTTCCTGTTGGTCGAGTGGAGACTGGTGTTCTCAAACCTGGCATGGTGGTCACCTTTGCTCCAGTCAACGTTATAACTGAAGTGAAATCTGTTGAAATGCACCATGAAGCTTTGAGTGAAGCTCTTCCTGGGGACAATGTGAGCTTCAATGTCAAGAATGTGTCTGTCAAGGATGTTCATCGTGGCCACGTTGCTGGTGACAGCAAGAACGACCCACCAATGGAAGCAGCTGGCTTCACTGCTCAGGTGATTACCCTGAACCATCCAGGCCAAATCAGCGCTGGCTATGCCCTGTACTGGATTGCCACACGGCTCACATTGCATGCAAGTTTGCTGAGCTGAAGGAAAAGATTGATCGCCGTTCTGGCAAAAAGCTGGAAGATGACCCTAAGTTCTTGGAGTCTGGTGATGCTGCCATCGTTGATATGGTTCCTGGCAAGCCCATGTGTGTTGAGAGCTTTTCAGACTATCCACCTCTTGGTCGCTTTGCTGTTCGTGATATGAGACAGACAGTTGCCGTGGGTGTCATCAGAGCAGTGGACAAGAAGGCTGCTGGAGCTGGCAAGGTCACCAAGTCTTCCCAGAAAGCTCAGAAGGCTAAATGAATATTTTCCCTAATACCTGCCACCTCAGTCTTAATCAGTGGTGGAGGAAGAACGGTCTCAGAACTGTTTGTTTCAATTGGCCATTTAAGTTTAGTAGTAAAAGACTGGTTAATGATAACAATGCACCCTAAAACCTTCAGGAGGAAAGGAGAATGTTTTGTGGACCACTTTGGTTTTCTTTTTTGCGTGTGACAGTTTTAAGTTATTAGTTTTTAAAATCAGTACTTTTTAATGGAAACAACTTGACCAAAAATTTGTCACAGAATTTTGAGACCCATTAAAAAAGTTTAATGAGAAAAAAAATTATATATATATATACATACACATACATACACACACACACACACGCCACACAAAGTCAAAATAGGCTAGCTAAAATGAATAATTCCTTTGGTAAAACCTTTGCTAAAGTAAATGGTCAAGAGGAATTCTTCTTCAATATTTCTCCTCTTCAAATGTAATATTTTGGCTGGGCACAGTGGCTCACGCCTATAATTCCAGCACTAAGGGAGGCTGATGTGGGTGGATCACCTGAGGTCAGGAGTTCAAGACCAGCCTGACCAACATGGAGAAACCCAGTCTCTACTAAAAACACAAAATTAGCTGGGTGTGGTGGTGCATGCCTGTATCCCAGCTACTTGGGAGGCTGAGGCAGGAGAATCACTTGAACCTGGGAGGTGGAGGTTGCAGTGAGCCGAGATTGTTGCAGTGAGCCGAGATCATTCCACTGCACTCCAACCAGGGCAACAAGAGTGAAACTCTGTCTCAAATATATATATGTGTGTGTCTCATATATATAATATTTTGTGCTGGATATGTTCAGAGAAGTGCCAAAAAAAAAAACCCACAAATCTAACATGTATATAAGAAAGCTCTTGTCAAATTTAGAGCACAATTAGCTTCAATTTTATCATAATATTTGGCAATTCATTCTTGGTTCATTTTTCTTCACATTGTCAACTTTCTAATCATTATTATATGCCAGTTTGTATATGGTAATCAGATACTGGCTACTGAGAGCTAGATTAAAAAAGAGAATCTCTTTTAATTGTAAACATAGACAAAAAAATTTAAGAAGTCAAGATGATTTCTTTTATATCACTTAAATTATTTTATTTTGGAATATAATATATTGCATTTCATCTATATACACTGCTTCTAACTTACTAAGCAAAGGACTGGGTACTCCCATAAATTAATGTTCCATGATACATGAATTATTTATAATAAATAGTTAATAACATAGACAAACATGAAAATGACAGAAAAAAGCCTGACTCTTGGTCCAACACATTTCTGGATTTGGAAGTTAACTTTTAAAAGAATTTGAATTAAAAAACCTCCACTGATTTCAAAATAAGTTTAATAGTAACGCAGGTTTTAGATAATGCTTTTCAATTCATCAGATGTTATGGTGAATATTAAACATTTCCACTAGTGGCCCAAAACAAAGTCTGATCATCACTGTGGCCACCTCCTTATTTCTCTCTCCACTTCACATATACAGGCATTTGCTCAGTCAATATTCGGTGCACATCCACAGTGAGCAAATCTCTCTTTTAGGCACTGTGAGCTACACAGTTGAGCAAGAGGGGTTTTGTCTGAAAGAATTTAGACCAGCCAGGGAGACAGCCAAGAAAATCAACAACCACCGTGCAGTTACGGCAGAAATAGAAGCTGGATGCTAGCTAATGCGGCATCCCAGCAGACTGAGGAAGGTTTGCTGGAGGAAAAGATTCCTGCAGTGAATATAGAAAGACTGAAGGATGCAGGAGTGTTGGCCAGAGGAGGAGAGAAAGCTACCTCCGGCAGAGGAGGCATGAATTTCTATCATCTCCACCGTCCCACGTTGAGCACTTCACTGAAGTGTGTTCCCTCCTTTCTGCCCTCACTGCCATTGCTTTATTTCATACCTTCAGTATTTTCTCCTGGACGATATTAATAAATTAATTTCCTAGGGTGTTTCAGGTACACCCTAGATGTAAGTGGAGGCCTAGTGAGAGCAGAAACAAGAGGGTAATCCCTTTGTGGTGGCAGGCAGCTTCTTTAATCACACACAGCCCCTCCAGGACGTTCAGTGAAAGTGGTGGCCATTACATCCCAATGCCTCAAAGAATCTTTCCATACCTTTCTACCTCCCATTCTCATTTCTGAACTCCCTGCATATTGATTTACCAAGCATACATATAGCTCTGTTGCTAAGTTGAATAACTAGCTTTATGTTATGCATTATTACTTAAATGTGTATTGTACCACATGTATTGTGTATCATGAGAGACCACGATGTTCAACCTTGTAGAGAAATTAACCAAGGAACTAGAATTCATTTTTATGGCATTTGAATTTATTCTTGTAGGGAAAAGCTTTAACCTCATATAAACACGATAATCATTCCCAGGTATTGTTATCCTAGAAAAATTCAAAGTTACTTTTCATGAAAAAGTAACTCACCCTAATATGCTTTCAACAACTAATCACAAAATGATTCTTATCCTGTCTCCAGAAGACGGTATGGATAGGATACATGGAATGCATTTATTCTTGTCTACCTGTAATCACGGAAAGAAATAAATACTCCAGACAGGTATTCCCAAAATTACACAGGAAACTGTGAGAGAGCAGAGACTAGAACCTAAGACTTTCAGGTCCTCTGGTTCTCAATTCATTTTTTGCTATCTCATCTCTCTGGCCCTAGACATAACAGTTTAGAAACATGCCTTCTCCTTGTGGCTGTCTGTGCATATCCTTCCCCAAATATATGCTACCCAGCCATTGCACAGGAGAAAGGACTCAGACAACAAGTAAAATCACTGATGCCTTTCCATCCAATGCGAGATGCCCTCCCCTTCTCGGTGACTAGCAACCTTACATGTCGCACTTCCATTCACTCTCTTAAAGGCTCTTCTCATTGGATGTTTTCAAGGAAGACAACTGTAATGAGTCCACAAAGTGAGGTCCACACAAGTGAATCTGCGTCCTTTCTCATTCTCACGGTGTCTACATTGTTACAGGGCTTGTGCTCTGAAGTCTGATGAACAACACACAGCTTCCATTTGTTTAATTTCCTGGGGAATATGCCAGGTTCAGCTGTGAGACGTGGGACTTCTCCTCTTAATGAACTTGAAAGGTTTCTTCCCCCCTTTATTAACAATAGTCCTTCACACTGGTGTAGTCCTTTCCACAACTGCAGCTAAAACCCCGGGAACATATGAGCCCTTCAATAATAACTTTGCACTGCTTAAGTTTACAGAGTAAACCAGACAGCTGAAACAAAGCTAGGGTGTGTGTCTCCAGTTAACGGAGCACTCACAGAACCTTCAAACCACCAGGTGACAGCTATGCAAGCTGGGGTTGGAGGGTGGAGATGCAGAGTGTGAAACAGGTTTCCATGGAGGCCTCCCTTTTTTTTTCTTTCTTTTTTTTTTTTGAGACGGAGTTTCTCTCTTGTTACCCAGGCTGGAGTGCAATGGCGCGATCTCGGCTCACCGCAACCTCCGCCTCCTGGGTTCAGGCAATTCTCCTGCCTTAGCCTCCTGAGTAGCTGGGATTACAGGCACGCGCCACCATGCCCAGCTAATTTTTTGTATCTTTAGCAGAGACGGGGTATCACCATTTCGACCAGGATGGTCTTGATCTCTTGACCTCGTGACCCATCCGCCTCTGCCTCCCAAAGTGCTGGGATTACAGGCGTGAAACACCGCGCCCGGCCACAAGCCTCCTTTTAAGTGAGAGTTCTGAAGATAGCCAGGTCCTCTGGGTCTATATCAGCCATGTTTTGATGCTGTCTCACCTGACTCCTTTGAACATGTGTGCTGTAAGAACCAAAGTTCTCCAGAGAAATGCCCATTTATTCCAGAATAAGAACAGAAGACACTAGATCACACACACACACACACACACACACACACACACACACACACACACCACACCCCACAAATACATTTTGTGTTTACTGGTCCAATATGCCATGTTGAGATATATTTTATAAAATTTGCAGAGAATCACTGGGTTCCTCGGGGACTCCAGAGTGAAAGAATGAAAGCCAACAATAGTTCAGGTGAAGGACTGAGGGAATGTTTCTCTTCCTGGGTCCATAAGGGGGCGTGGTTTCAAAGGCAAGAACTTCCCAGCCTACCTCTTCCCAACATACCTCCGCCTACCTCTCCATCCAGGAGCTCAGAGTTCTTGGTCTCACTTTTGCCTGCCGAAGATAGACTGGTCAGGTGAGCTTCCTTTGTTTAGAAAAGCCCACGAGAAGCTTTGGGAGGACTGTAGGCCAAACAACAGATCAGATGTCAGAAATCAAAGACCAATCACTTCAGCAGCAGTTTAAAGGAACTCCTTTCACAGGACAGAAAACTTGAATAGGACGGGAATAACTCCCAGGTTAAAAGTCCCCTTCTCACATCTGTTCAGATTCCGTCTCTGGATCCCCAACCACGACATGGTGGGAGCTGCTCTTCTTTCTCCTTTTTCTCTCTCTGCCTAAATAAATCACTTTCTGCAAAACTCTTTGAGGTCTGATATTTACTTAAAATGAGCTCACCGCCCGGCGGAGTCCTTTCCCCCGTTACTGGGTGCGTGAGGGACCAAGGGCCTGGAAGAACACATCCTATCGGGGAGCAACCTGAGCCCATTGTCCACAATTCGGTCACAGGATGCGGCATTTTTGTTCCTCCACAGTGCTATTCAGACTTTAATTTCTTCCAATATAAATGTGTCCAGTTTTACTTAGTCTGTTAGATTACTCCGTAAGGTTTTATATAGTTGAGCACACTGAGGTCTTCTTTCTTTCAGGTACATTGACAGCAGTCCCCTTGGTTTCTACAAAAGTCCTGCTTGAGTCACTTTATGTGAATCTGCCACAAGTAGCCCTTGCTTGGCCAATTGCTTCACGAACGACGGTCTCACAGAGACAAATTTATAACTAGATGTGTGACTGGAAGTGCTGGCAACGAGCAACTTTAAGACTTAACATTAATAAAACCATCAATGCTACTTCAGAATCTCCTTTGGATTCTTTTTGTATGACTACAGGACACGATAAGTCTAATTTATTTCTTTCTCTGCTCCTCTAGCGAAACAAAAAGAGAAATGAGGAAGAAAAGCTCCCAGAAATAAATGACCATCCAGCACATTTCCAATTACACAAAATGTCCTCAATATGTTAGGGGAGAGTTTGAGAAAAGGGTAACTATTCAATATAGTCATTGATTTGAGGCCAGCGCTGGGTGGTTTATCTTCCTAAATAACATTGCAATTGCAACGCCAGAAGAATTCTGACACAAAGCCTCTGCTAACAGATATTTTATGGGTACGCCTTTTTCATGACCCGGGATTAAATGTTCTGTAGCTTCTGGTCTGTGAAAATGTAATAAAAAAAAGTTTAAGCCATATCAATCTGGAAAGAAAAGGAACAAACTGCCGACTTGTAATAATACAGCTTTCCAATTTTATGGGTTTGTTTAAAATAACAATACAAATGATTTTTCAGTTTCATGAGGAGAATTTCACTTGTTTTATTTTTCCATTTTCTTTGATCTGAGTCAATGTTCACTTTTTACATGAGAAGTAACTTGGCCTGATAGATTGGTAGCAACTTAATTTTATTCATATTTGGCTTTTAGTTCATAATGTAAAATGTGATATTGTTTTTCCCTTCAACTGTTTAAAAAGGATCTCTTTTTTAAAAAGAAGAAAATAATGTTTCCTCACCTTTTTTCTTACCCTTCTAGAGTCAAACTACGATGTTAATGACTTTAATTTAAAAATATTCTTAGGTTAATCTAATGCCATGACACACTAATTCTGAATTGGCAATGAACAAATTATAAACATTTATTAAACTCTGCTTTTTTAAAAAATAAGGCCTTGAGGTAAGTACTGGACAAACGGAGCTGTCAGATGAGGTCCCAGGCCACAGGGAGCTCATGGACCGATGGTGGGGGCAGGCAAGCACCGCAGACAGCGATGTATCTCACACAACACACAAGGCTGTTAGAACAGGAAGAGGAAGAGAGAGGAGAGACCCTATCAGCCCATGGGGAGTAGGGGAGGGCCTTCCAGATGGTCAGTGTTGGAAATGATTCTTCACAGAAGGATTTTGTTTGGTAGATCAGTGGTTTTCACCTTTTAGACTGAACTTGTTAAACACTTCGCTATGTAACTTTTCGGAGAATAACAAAGCTTTCCCAGAGAATGACAAGCAGCGGATCTCAGATGCAACCCAGAAAACTGTGTTTTGAATTCCAACTGATCTTGATTCAGGTGGTCCCAGGGCCACCCTCAGAGAACCACACAGCCAACAGACAGAGCTGAGTAGTGGGGCTGGGAGGGGTACATCAGGCAGAAGAACTGTCTGCGAGGCTGGAGCAGGGCAGTGGGCGCATGCACAGAAGGATTGAGAAACTGGAGGGTGACGATCTTAGACAGGCAGGCAGATGTCTGACCATGAGGGCTTTGCTTGCCATGTGTAGGTGCTTGTACGTGATCCTAATCAGTTTAAGTATTTAAAACAAATGAGAAATAAGATTAGATGTGCTTAATAAATTTCACTGTTAGTAACAAAAAATTGAGGCTCAATTCTTTCCATTCGATTAACTGCTCCATCTTTTTTTTGTTTTTTGGAAAAAAGCCATGCAGAAATAAAAACCACCTTTTTGTTGTTGTTTTTAATGCAGGCGCTAATATGAGAATACAATGATTTAACATGCCCACCAAAATTTCAGGGATGCTGTGGTAGCAGTACGTCTCCTAACAGATGATGCCAGGTGGCCCATAAATACTCCAGACACCACCCACAGCCACACACAAGTGGGCTTCGCAGGCACCACCCACAGCCACACACAAGTGGGCTTCGCAGGCACCACCCACAGCCACACACAAGTGGGCTTCGCAGGCAGCACCCACATTCTCAGTGGCTCTATGACAGTTTTGTCATCACAGCCTGCGGCCCAGGAGAGAGCACTGCTGGGAGATGCCAGTTAACTTCACAGGGAGGAGTACACGAGAAATAGCAGCCACAGGATGCCATGATCTCAGGACACCCAAAGCAACACTAGTTATCACTTCCAGTAAAAAGCCTAAGGATCACTACTCTTTATCCCTCACCACCATAGAGGAAACACAATAACATGCAGCACTGTGGCTGGGAAGGAGGGCAGAGCATCTACCCATCTCCCTGTCGCCAAGATCAGCCAACCCAAAGAAAGAGCTCCACCGTGCAGGGAATAAAAAATAACGTAGGTTATGAGTATGTGTCCTGACTATATATTATCAGTCATTTTTTTGGTTATTTCATGTGAACTAAAATAATTAATTACCTTTTTCCATAAGCTGAGTATTCACTATTTCTATTAACAAATTATGGCAAAAATACATGATTAACCCAAGGAAACACATATCTTGTTTTTTTTAGTTTGTATGAAAACATCTATTTGCTTAATTTCATTTATTATTACTTATTTTTAATAGAGACTTTGTCTTGCTATGTTACCCAGGCTGGTCTTGAACTTCTGGGCTCAAGTGATCCTCCTGCCTTGGCCTCCCAAAGCACTGGGATTACAGGTATGAACAACCACGCCCAGCCTGAAAAACATCTATTTTTGTTTCAGCACATGTTAATTACATTGAAAATAAAAATTTGAACTCTAAAAGAAAAACTAAACTCTAAATTAAATTACATAGATACTAGTTGAATAAAGGCTGGCACCTAAAATAACATACCATGTGCCAAAGAATTATTTGGTCCTTGGCATAAATTCTTTTAGTAAAGATCTAGTAAGAATTTGCCAAGGTAGCAGAGCCTAACGAGATTCTGCTGAAGGTAAGTAAAAATGTTAATAAAAACTGAATTAAGGGCAAAATACATTCTTATTGTATTTCCTCAAGCTTCCAAAATAATTTATATCAAGTACAACATCTCTGGGAACATACGTCTGGTAAAAAGAAAATATTGCAGGTCTGAAGAATTTGTAAAGCAGATCTACAAAAGGACAGCAGCAATAATATTTAAGAATGTATGGACTCAATAATCTAAAACCTGTGAGGAGCCTCCTCCCTTCAAGATGAAGGCGATCAGCCTCACAAGCTTTAAGGCAGTGTCCTACTTTAACAAAATATGTGGGGTTTTTGGCCTCATTAAATGGGAGGCCCACTGCTCCAGTGCAAAGCGGGGATACTCTACATGGTCTTTGCGTGGTTACATAAAGCAAATGTTTGATCAGCTGTTGACAGTATTTGCAAATAGTAACAGATCGAAGATGGGTAGTAAAACAGAGCTTTTGACATTTTATAAACGCACTCTCTAGCACTCATTCTGTGACTTCTGAACCTGGTCTTCTCCCTTTGCCACAGACCCAACCCTCCCCCATCTCTAGTGATTTTACCTCCCCCAGGTCCCTCTGCCACTGCAACCTCTGTTTCTGAGCTGATGATGCTCTTCATCCCAGACTCCTCCTTCGTGAGTCTGAAGCCTTTTCTAACTATTCCACTTTTGTCAGGTTCTCTCCTTCCCCAAACCACTGCTGCATATACAGTCAGAGCTACATTGCTTGGCTGATAGCACTTTATGCACTTCTGACTCTGCGTTAAGTTTCTTGGGAGCAGGGACTTATTCACAAGTATTTTTAGAATTCTATTTGTATCTCTAACACAAGAATTATAGAATATCATGCTAAGCACTGAAAGCTTTCTTCAGCAGAACTTGATCTGCAAACATATTCTTTGTCCCAGGAAAATCTGTAAAGAGCAACGTGACCCTGTTACTGAGTCCCCTAGGTGCTTGCCTGTACATACTGTCAAGGAGAACAGAGTTAACTAAGGGGCACTTTTAGAGCAAGTGAGAGTTCATCTTTCGATGAAACATAATTTCTCTTATTTGCCAATGAACAACCTGTATCTTCTCCCTAGATAATAAGATAAAACATAATGTCTTTTGTTTGCCAATGAATAACCTGTATCTATTCCCGAGTCAAGTGAGAAGAGAATGTAACCTTTGGGAGAATAAATACCAGATAATTTTTTGGTTCTAGTTTTAGCTCTTCTTATGGTTTATGTCAAGCTTCTGGAAACATATCATAGAATCAACAGATAGCTAATAACTAATGACGGTGTTACTGAGTATGAAATATCTGTGTATCAATCTCACAAACATCAATAATGGTTAAACTTACCCAAAAAGAACACGATAGAATCATGAGGTTACTGCTAACTTAACAGCATCCATCTGGAAACCAATGTCCAGTTTTGAGAAGAATTAAATCAAAAAAATTCCCAAAATCAAGAGAGTCCTCTCATTTACAAAATCAAGCTAAAACTTGATAGTGTATGCAGCACTGTTCTAGAGAGGAGGGGGCAGGGAATTTTCGAAGGAGTTAGGATCCCTGCCTTCAAGGAGTTGACACATTCCACCTGGAGATTAATGGAAGTTCTGAGAAGTGATATCTAAGTCGATACTCATCAGATTTTCCTTCTGGAAACCAGCACTATAAACATTTTTTTTTTTTTTTTGAGTCACTGTGGGTTGCCAGGCACTGTGCCAAATGCTGGAAATATAATAACGAGTGAAATAACAGTTGAAAGAACTCACAGACTAGAAAGGGGGATAAACATATAGGCACATAAGCATTCCTATGTAGTTTGCATACTAAAAGCACATAAATGTACTTTGTATAGATACAGTGTCTCTCTTAAACCTAGCTCAATTATTTCGGTGTGATGGTTAATTTGTGTCAACCTGACTGCCACAGGAAGTGCCCAGATTATACGTTACTTCTGGATATGTCTGTAAAGCTGTTTCTGGATGAGATTAGCATCTGAATCAGTGAACTCAGTAAAGTAGATGGCCCCTTCCAGGGTGGGTGGGCGTCACCCAATCCAAGAGCGCCTGAACAGAACAAAAAGGCAGAGAAATAAGTAATTCACTCCTCCTGCTTTTGGATTATTTGCACAAGCTGGAACATTGGTCTTCTCCTGTCGGCGGACTGGGATTTACATGATCAACTCCCTTGGTTTTCAGGCCTTCAAAATTGGACTGGAATTATACCACCAGCTTTCCTGGGTGTCCTGCTTGCAGACAGCAGATCACAGGACTTCTCAGCCTCCATTATCACATAAGCCGCTCCTTATAATGAATCTCTTTATCTATATATATCTATATGTCTCTCTCTCTCTCTCTCTCTCTCTATATATATATATATATATATATATATATATATATATATATATATATATAGAGAGAGAGAGAGAGAGAGAGAGAGAGAGAGAGAGTTCTTTATTATATATAATTAAGAAACAATAGGAGACAGAAAGATACATAGACAGACAGACAGATAGAGGTGGACCTATGTCTGTCTATCTTTATATCTGTATATATACAATTCTTTTTCTCTGGAGAACTCTGACTAACACACTAGGTTTTGAGAGGAACCTACCTATAATGGTTATGAACAGAGTAACAGCAAGATGGATATCACTTACTCCAAATGTCTTTTTGGAGTAAGTGATAGGAAATAACAATTCTAAACACATCGTTTGGGTACTGGAAAAACTCTAGGCAGAAGCTGGCTGAGAAGTACTTTTACTGAATTCACAGAGGAGGTCTCTGAACCCGTTCTACAGAGGAGCACCATTATTGTTACGTAAGCAGGCCCTGCAGTGCTTTCCGGAGTGGTCTTGAAATCACTGCAAAGCTACTGAAACAGAAATGTGGAGACAGAAATGAAGAATAAAACAGGGATAGAAATAGAAAAGCATCAGCAGTAATGTCAGAGAAGTCATACCTAGATAAACATTTACCGGATTTCTCTTTTGGAAATCAGCATTATAAACATTGTTTGAATCTTTGTGGGCTGCCAGGTATTGTGCTAAATGCTGGAAATAATGAGTAAAAACAGTCGAAAGAACTCACAGACTAGAAAGGGGGCTAGACATAGAAACATGCAAGCATTCCTATGTCATCTGCATAGTAATAGCAAACTAACAGCTAAACTTTGTGTAGCTGAATCAGAAAACATGGCTTAAGGGCAGATCAACGTTGACAATCTCCAACAATCGACATGACCACATTCCTACTTACAAGTGCCAGGGCCAGGTGTACCCCTGAAGAGCCAAGAAACCAGGAACCTGAGTCTGAGCATATTTATATAGTATTTCATAGCATGACTTCTTTCTTCAATCCATATTACAAAATTAGCATTTTCCCAAATTGTTGGAAACTGTAAACAATTTGATGAACTAGAAAATGTATGAAAAAATACAACCCATAACACCACAAGCATGCATAACCCCAACTAACGTCTTGGACCAGTTTGAAGAAGGGAAAAAGCACCAGAAGAAATCAATCTGGACCTAGACCTGGACTATGAGGGAGGTAACGCTAATCTCCTGGACAAAAGTGTCAATGCGTATTTAAATGAAAGCGCTTACTACTCAAAACATGATAGTTGCATTTGAATTTTTACTAGCATCTTGATATAGAAGCAATATATGAATATATCAATATAAATACGTATAGTTCATAGCATCTCTTGACTTTATTTCTCCTCAACTGGCCCTGTCATTTCTTTACTGTTGTCCCAAGATAAAAGTTCAGGGTTATAACGTTATGCCAAAAGGATGTGTCTTGAGTCGTAGCTTGTGGATAGTCTTAGAGAAAATGCCATAATGGTAACAGCTTTGTGTGGGCTGCTCATGTCCTTCCCTCTCATGGGGACTCATTGGTCTAAGAGGCCACCCTTTTTCACTCAAGAAAAATCCCTGTAGAAAGGGAGGTAGTAAGTCAAGGCAGAATCAGGCAACTATGGTATCATTATACTGTAATTTTCAACATGACACAAACACAACAGTGACTTCAGGTTTATCTCTTACCAACAGTACTGAAATAACAAATATTTGATCTATAGAATCTGAAACCATTTTAAGGTCAAAAATGGTATCGACTACATCAGTATTTGGTATTGAAACTGGAGCTAACTAAATGATCATAGGGTACTAAGTGAATTATGACACCTTCACAAGAACAAAATACTAGTTACTAAAATTAGTTATTAGCATGCAAGTTTAATGTATTAAATATTTATATGTCTACAGATGATGGATTTGTGGCAAATTATTAATGCATATCATGGGTTGGTTTTCCCCCTTATTTTTCTTCCTGTATTTTTAAGTTTGCTTAATTAACTTTTATTAGTTTTATAATTAAAATATTGTCTTAAAATGTCTAACAACACAGGAAAATGCTTAATTTTATGATAGTAATTGGAAAATATCAGGCAATAAGTTATTATATATGATATGATTGAAATATAATGACTTAGTTCACAGTAAATAAGGATTAGAGGAAAATAACCTCAAACTATTGATTTAATAATCATTCAACCCACACCAAGCACCTATATTCCCTGAGTACAGAGTGGTAATTAAAACAGACAAGGTTGCTGCTTTCCTGGAGGTTACATTCTAAATGAATAAGACATAATGACCAAATAATTAAAGAAGCAAGATGTTTTCAGATGCTAGTAAGTGCTGTGAAGAAAATATAATGGGCACATGTAATGGAAGGTCATTGTGATGGATGGGGCTACTTGACTGTGCAATCGGGGATTGTCTTTGAAGAAAGATATATGGGGTGGAGCCTAAATAACACAGGAAGGCCAGCACATGAAGATGTAAGTACATGAAGGAATTTAAGTAACAGCAAAGACAAAGACCTCCTAGATTCAATGAGCTCACTGGGACTGGAACACAAAAAGGACGGGGTGGGAGAATGATTCGGGATGCATCCACAGGAACTGGCAGGGATCTGATCATGCAAGGCCAGGGTCATGAGTTGACACCTTATTTTAGTTAATAAAAATTCATTTCAAGATTTTCAGCAGTAGTGTGATATCATCTGAGTACTTGCTGATGGAGTAGAAGTAACGTTTGAGGGAAGAAAAGACATCAAGCATGGATCGAAGGTTGAGAACTGAAGCAGTAGACAGATAATGGTGTCCACTCTGATGACTAAGAGGGAATGAATTATAGGGTCCGCAGTGGCTCCGGCCAGATGTTCTGGCGCTTGAGGAGGTGAGGCCACGAGTTCAAGGCCAACCTGAGCAACGTTACAAGCTCTCACTGATTAACCAAAAAAAAAAAGAAATTTTGCAACTATCTTGCATGTTCTGCACATGTACCCCAAAACCTAAAATGCAAAAAAAAAAAAAAAAACAAAAAAAAAAACATGGATATGGGGAATCAAAAGTTCATTCTGGCCCCGTTTTGTTGGATGTAAAGGGCTTAGTAGGCAACTGGCTATATGAATCTCAAGCTGGGTAGAGAGAATACAATTGGTGGAAAAGTTGGGAATTATTGCCATGTGGATGTCATTTAAAGCACTGTGTGGAATCATATAAAAAGTACAAATAGAAAATATTAGGCCAGGCGCAGTGGCATATGCCTGTAATCCCAGAACTTTGGGAGGCTGAGGTGGGCGGATCATTTGAGGTCAGGGGTTAGAGACCAGCCTGGGCAACATGGTGAAACCCCATCTCTACTGAAAATACAAAAATTAGCCTGGCATGGTGGCGCATGCCTGTAATCCCTTGTAACTCAGGAGGCTGAGGCAGGAGAATAATTTGAATCTGGGAGGTGGAGATTGTGGTGAGCCAAAATCGTGCCACTACATTCCAGCCCGGACTACAGAGCAAGACTCTCAAAAAAAAAAAAAAAAAAAAGAAAAGAAAAGAAAATATTAGAGAAGAACAATCTTTCTCAAATTAGCAGGTGAAGCATGCAAAGGTAAGAATAGCTGGTAATGTATCAAGAAAGTGGTTGGCATAATGTCATAGAAGATGAGCAGAAAAATTATTCAGGAAGGAGAAATAGCCAACTGTGTCAAATGCTACAGAGAGACATAGTAAAGTGGGACAGAGAATTAACTACTGGATTTGGCAACACAGAGGTCAAAGGTAACCTAGACAATGGCAGTTTTGGGAGAGTGATAAGAAAGACCACTGGAGGAAGAGAGCAAGAAGGAAGCAAGCACAGACACCAAATGAGAAAACTCACTATACGAAAGCTACCAAAGCAAGAGTAGTTGGAAGGGAATGCAGTTTCATTAAAGGTGGGTGATACAAAAGATGATTAAAAGAGAAGGAATTAGATACAGGACTCAAGTGGAGGGGCCATCCTTCACTGCTGTAACACAAGGGAAGGCAGAGTAAACAGTACAGATACAGGTAAAATGCAGACACTGCAAAGGCTGGATAAAGGAGCTTTCATCCTTTATCTTCCCAGTTTTAATAGTGATCTCAGATTGTTGATAAATTTTATTCTACTGTTGCAATACTTTTTTGCATTTTCCAAAATTTCTATAGTAAATATATATTATATTCATGATTTTAAAAACACTGCTTTCTGAATAAAACTTAAAACCACACTGGAAACATATGTGGAAATTTAAAAACTAGTAATGTTATACAAGAGATTTATTTGAATTTACATTAAAAAGAGGAAAAAATTTTGCGGCACATTCTTTGCCCTATTCCAGCTTTCTAGCTGTCAAAATGTGCACCCTCCTTGGCTGTTTCTTTCTCTAAGGGTTGTGCTTGGAGCGAGGACTTGAGAAACTGCACAAATATTTTAACTTTGAAGCTCAACCAGAAAATGGAAGTTCTCTTTGTCCCCTATGTCAAGTCTAACATAAAAATGTCATAAATACAAAAACAATTGGCCTAGAGTATTCCAAACTCCTGTCTTCCTCATTACAATTTTCTTTTTTTACAAAACCATTTCCTGCTTTTTCATCCAATTCTGCCTCAGGCAAAGGCATTCTACGATACCATGAAACAGACAGTGTTTTCCTAGAGATGCCTTTTTTTTAAATTTTTTGATGAAACACTAAGGCAGTTTTCTTCATTGGTTTCAGAAGCCACGCGGATGCAATTTAGGAGTTTATAGAAGCACCAATGCAGAGAGGAGGAAGATGGGGCAAAAAATATAAGCAGTTTACTGACTGAGCAACAGGAAGAGGCTGAAATATCAGCCAGCATTTGCTGTGATTATCTGCCACCCTCTTCCTTCATGGGGAGGGAATGGCCTGGTCTCACTGAGCTCATATTGCTTTTAACATATATAAGAGACTAGATGTTTAAGGTATAAAACCTGGCATTCCATAAGGAGAAGGATATTACTCATCAAGATTACAAGTATTACTTTTTTTCTTAGTTGAATAATAAGTTATTTTAATTAATTTAAAAAGATTCTGTTGGAAGAGGACAATTCACCTTATGTACCTGAGTATTGGCTCTTGTCAAATACTGTTTACACTTTCTATATGCTTCCATCCAGAGCTGTGCTTTCAGTGCCATTCACATGACAATCATCCCCACATTTTTCCCCAACTCTGTCCTCTCCACCCGGCTTCAGATTCACAGAGCCAACCACCTACAAAAGCACTTCATATCCAACAAAATATGGCCGGAATGAACTTTTGATTCCCCATATCCACAACCTTTCACCCTAAAATGTGTTCCCCTCTTAGCAGACATCAGAGTAGGCACCAGCATCTATCTACTGCACCAGCTCTCATCTTTGGAGTCATGCTTGAGGTCTCTTTAGTTTGCTGCTGTTGCTAGAAAAGTTAATGAGAGGAAACCCTGGCTGAACAGAGAAACTCGTTTTTCAATAAATATGATCCTGATTTGTAAACAGCACGAAATCTCCTGGGAAAAATCATCCACTGGTAGAAAATTGACAGCCTTTCCCTCTCTCTTTCCTTTGCTCCCCTCCCTTTCTTTTCATCCACCCTCCTTTATGTACAGGGATAATTTATTTTCTCTTTTGAAATCCTTTCCATTAATGTCAACTCCCTCTGGAAGGACCAAGCATCTACACAGGAGGCTGTAGACAGTTGTGAGAATTTTAAATACTTGGTGGTTTAAGTTTTCACCTCATCTACATTTGTAATAAGCCACTCTGAGAAGTATCTTTTGTCATATGCAGTAATTGTCACTTGGGGAGGGGGATGTACGAGCAGGAGGTGTGAAATGTGTACAAAATGAGGAGGTGCAAACCTGTGTGTGGCAGATGAATTCCCTAGAGATTTGTGTAGATGACTGCTTACCATCTTCCTAACCTTCAGAATGACTGATGGACTTTTCCTCTTTCCTTTATAGCCAGAAGAAACTGATTTTTATTTACAGTGATGAAAACATATGCCCAAATAGGGCAATTTTCATCTATGGACAATTCTCAACTATCCTGCAGATTTTCCATAACCTAGTTTCAATTCTGTAAAGGTCTCTACTAATGCCTTATAAATGTCAGGTGCACTTTGCCTCATGACTCAGCGACCACTCAGGAAATACCCACTACGTTTAGTACCAGATTCAGCAAACTATAAAGGGAGAAAAATCAGCAGGAAAAATCATGCTGCACACAGAAGACAAGAAGAAATGTTTTGGGGAGTATCGACGTCACTATTTTCCAATAAAACAATGCCTAGAGGTATTTTAATATTTTCTGAAACTTCTACTTGTATCTCAGCCATTTTGAAAGTATTCTACAATTAATTACTTAATTCATAAATTACTCAAGAGAAATCTCTTCTTTTCCCATCTGATAGCCACCTTTAAGTCATTTCACAAGTCATTAGCAAGACTATGGGTCCATGGGAAAGAAACAGAAGGAAGATACTGGCCAGTTCAATGTGTTGCTTACTAGAGCTCTGATAGAATTCTGGTAAACGCAAGACTAGAGAAGAAAACAGACTAAAATAAGATTTCCCAGCATTCTACCTTGGAATTTCAATTATTTATGTGCTCCTTGGCTTCTACCACTATGAAGAATCAAAAGCCAGCCAATATGAAGGCAGCTATGAAAATAAGGTACATTTTCAGAGAACAAAAGAAATCAGAATGGAACTAAAGGAAATGAGGAGTGAGCCCAACTTTTCAAATCTAGAAATTGTAGTGAAAGAAATTTAATTTGCTTTGACCTCCTGTAACACTAAATACTTGTACCACCAAGTTTGCACTTAGCATAATGACTCATGCCATTATCATTGTGAGCAACAATAGTAACAGGGATTAACTCATCTTTACTAAATTCTAGGCTACCCAAGGCACCTTGCAAACAATGTTTCCAATCCTTTCCACAACCTCCAAGATAAATATTAATTCCTTTTTACTGAGAAGAAAACCAAGGCTCACGGGTAAATAACCTGCTCAGGGCCACGAAGTCTCCTGGATCAGTCAGGGTCAAACCCAAGACCGGCTGACCCCAAACCCATTCCACAGTTTTCTCAACATCAGATGGAACCATTTACAGGTCTCGCTCTCTTTCTTAGTGAGACTGTAAGCATCCACTGGAGAGTGGAAGTGGAATTTCTAGTGGGACAAGACCTGAAATTTCCATATTTTTACATCACTTATTTCCAGTGGAGTACTTCGTGACTACTATTGATTGGGTCTCCATTGTATCAGGAAACTTCTGTTTGTTTTCATGTCGTTTTTCCTTTCCACAGAAGGGCTAGTTGCAGCAGGGCAGTTACTGTGTGGAGAGATAGTAATGTCTTTGCTACCAACAGTAGAGGCTGGGTCGGCTAACACGGTATTTTAAAAAATGTCTTGCAACCCTGTTTTACCACTTACAAATGGGTGGTAGACATACAAACCTAGCCTAGGGAGCCCTAGGAACCAGAAATCTTTGAGGCAAATAGTGGTTACTATTGGGTCACCAATGGGAGCAGACACAGGAGTGTAAACTGTATCATCCCAAGTGGTTACTGAGTTTCACTGCCAATCCGATGACTGTGGTCAGGGTGTCTTGTTCCAATCTAAAGACAGATTTACTGGCAAAAGAGGCACTGTAACCTGTCACTACAAAGGGTAGTTCAATCCCACCAGCTTGAAAGGCAAGGGTCACTTCGAGCCTCTTTTATAGAATAAAGGAAAATGCTAACCTATCAGGATATCTGATGTCAAAAGAAAAACAGCGTAGCTCCTTGTGGGATTACTCTGCCTCAATAATTTAGAACAAGTGAGTAGCTCTAAAGAAAAAAATTGAAATTGTGTCTTGGCTTATGAAGAATTACTAAAAACTATTTGAATATCCCTGTTAATCCATTCAGTGGTACTTAATCAGCACATGACAAAGACTTCAGCACAAATGCTGCTATCTTTTGAGGCAGCCACAGCTTGTGCAAGGGTCAAAACTGAACTCAGTGAAATGTAAATTTACCGTTTCTTTCCAAAGGAAGATGTATTTGACTCACTGATTTGTGAAATGTGAGCTGTTTCTCACAAACTACAAATATAATCTTAAAAAACTTTTGGAAACCTTCCAACAGATTAAATGAGCCACTCTGGAAATACTTTCTTCCAAAAATTGTTAAAAGTGATAAACACACAATCAGTCCACTTGGGCCATATTATATACCCCTCCAATATTATTCAAGAAACAAACAGAGATGGAAAAGACATTCCTCAATTCTCAAAATGTTATAGTGCCTTTTGGGCTTGATTTTTAGCAGACAAAGGATCAAACTCTCCCTTTTTAGTGGACAAAGGGTTGTGCTTTAGCCTAGAGCTCTCATGTCTTGCTCTAGCCACATCAACAGATTCCTAAGTGACCTTGGCTAAAGCACTTAACCTTCCTGCATTTTAGTGTGGCCAACTGTGAAATAAGAAAGATAATAACAACAAAAACAATGCACCTACATACCTCACTGAAGTGTTTTTATGAATTAATCATATTGAGCTTCAAAAGTGGTTTTACGCTTTAAAAGCATTCGATAACAGTTAGCAAATTCCCACATTAATGTACTATATACGGTCCATAGGATTACGTCAGAGATTTTGCATGATTCAGCACATTCAGGATTACGTCAGAGATTTTGCATGATACAGCACACTCAGGTTACTTTGTGCACAAGACTTTAGGTGACATTAAAAGAAATATATGTTCTCTAATTGCTTTCACTATTTACCCCAGGGAGGAACAAGAAAGTTAGTTTAAAAAATTGTATCCAATGCTATAGTCTGAAGGTTGATGCCCCTCCGCCCAAAATGTATATGCTGAAACCTAACACCCAATGGAATGGTATTAAGAAGCGGGGACTATGGGAGACGATTAGGTCATAAGCGCCCCACCTTTATGAATGGGATTAATGTCCTTATACTAGAGACTCCAGGGAGCATATTGCCCACCATGTAAGGGAACAGCGAGAAGGAACCAACTTTCACCAGACACAGAACCAACTTGTACCATCTACAAGGAACCAACTTTCACCAGACACAGAATCTGCCAGCAACTTTATCTAGGACTTCCGAGCCTCCAAAACTGTCAGAAATAAATGTTTATTGTTTATAGCTATCCAGTTTATGATATTTTTGTTATAGCAATCCAAATGGATTAACACATCCAAGTGAGAATTATAAAAGTATCTAAGTAAAAGGTCAGGCCTTGACAGTTTACATGTGAGCTCTGAGAACAAGTGATGGATAGTTTGTGAAGCCAGGTGACTCTCCCTTTTACCCCAGAAGTCTGTTCCTTTTCCAGTCCTGCCCTTTACAAGGGTCTCCTCCCTTACTCTGCACTGAATCACATGCTTCTTTCCTATCAAAGATGCAACTTTTTTTTTTTGAGACAGAGTTTCACTCTTGTTGCCCAGGCTGGAGTACAATGGTGTGATCTCAGCTCACTACAGTCTCTGCCTCCCTGGTTCAAGTGATTCTCCTGCCTCAGCCTCCTGAGTAGCTGGGATTACAGGCACATGCCACCATGCCCAGCTAATTTTATACTTTTAGTAGAGACGGGGTTTTTCTATGTTGGTCAGGCTGGTCTTGAACTCCCGACCTCAGGTGATCCACCTGTCTTGGCCTCCCAAAATGCTGGGATTACAGGCATGAGCCACCATGCCTAGCCCCAAATACAACTTCTAAGGCAGACATTTCTGATTAGACACACTCTCCTCAGCACGTGAAGAAATTCTTACTACCAGATGAAGCTGTAACTGTGTTTAATTGGATCATGTAATACATCATTATTAATTATAATGTACTTTATAATCAGTGCCTCGTGGCCAGGCCCAGGACTCCCCTTTCTAAAAACATGATGCCAAGTATGGTGCTCTTCAGTTATATGGTCACCCAATGAATGGCGCTAATTAGATTGAAAACATCTTTATGATATTTATCATAGATAGCATGAGGCTTCGAAAATCAATTGTTATCAATACGTCAATACCCACTGCTTGGACTCAACACACATGACTTTGCAGATACTTCTTTAGATTCTATCTCCTTCATCATGAAGTCAGAGGGTGTGGACAGAAAAGTCCCAACAGAAACCCATCTGGCTTATGTAGTTCCTTTCCTTTGCCTATTGGCTTTCCTGCTTTACTCCACCTCATGCATAATCTGAACAATATCACTTAAGGACTCCCATCTCTTCTCTTTTACATAAGAAGATCTACCCGCAAAATGTTCAGTCCTGACATGTTCTTTGACACACATAGTTCTGCAGCATCTCATTAAGTAGCTGTGTTTGATATTCACATCCAAAGGGGTGTGCAAGTCACTGAACAATGGTACAAGAACGTAAATGCTGACCACACTGGGAGGCCTAGGAACCTTGAGGAATTGTTTTGCACAGCTGATACTTTCTTCTGTTTCTAGAGCGAAAGAATCTCTTTGCTGGAGCACCAACCGGGAAGTCAGGGAGCCTGGGCTCCAGTTCCAGCACTGAGCAGGAGTGGGTCTTTGGACAAGGTCTATCAGTTGTCTACACCAGTGCTTTTTCAAAAGGGTTCATCTTGACCATCTCTCAGCTCCTTCTTAAAATATATAGTAATCAATATGATTCCATGGCTGTTCATATACATGCTAGTGTTAAAGGTATATCAAAGGAATGGAGAAGTAGGCTGTGGCTTTTTTTTTTTTTTTTGAGACTGAGTCTTGTGCTACTAACCCAGGCAGGACTGCAGGGATGTGATCTTAGCTCACTGCAACCTCTACCTCCCAGGGTCAAAGGATCCTCACCTCAGCCTTCCGAATAGCTGGAATTACAGGCATGTGCCATCATGCCCAGCTAATTTTTGTATTTTTAGTAGAAACGGGGTTGCACCATGTTGCCCAGGCTGGTCTTGAAGTCCTGAGCTCAAGTTATCCACCACCTCAGCCTCCCAAAGTGCTGGGATTACAGACATGAGCCACTTGCCTGGCCTGGCTTTTTGAATTTGAATTTACTATATAAGCTTTGAATTTACTACACAATTTCTGAAGAGCTAAAGCTTAGACTAAGATCCACAAAACTAACAGCCCTCATAAACGAGAAAAGGTAAGAGATGAAATTAAAAGCAAGCACCAATTTAAATCAAATCCAAACTGCTATTCTTTTGTCTACAGTTGGAAACCTGGAGGCATTTAAAGGAAAAAAAAAAACACACAACAGAAAAACTCATGGAATTAAGAAGATCCTGTGCAGATTCTGCTTCTCTTCTTCCTCTTCACGGATTCCGAAGCACGCAGGATTTGCTTGGATTCTAAAACACGGAATTCCAAAACACAGGAATTCCAAAATGCGCAGGAATTGCAGGAATTTCTTATGCAGGAATCTCTCTCTTGGAGAGAACTAGGCCACAATACAAGTGCAAACCAAGAGGGAGAAAAGTCCCTAAAAGCCGGACAGGGGAACAAAGCAGGGAGATAAAAATCATAATCTCTAAATCGGCACATGGATAAATCAGGCTTACCCAAAAGAGAACAGTCCTGGTTTAGCCACCAGTACGCTCTCTCTCAGGTGCAGCAGTTTCTGTGTTAATTCCATCTCCACTCTGGAAAAATTCATGCTGGATGCAGTGAGTACAGATTTGCTGGAATGTTTAGGGAAAAAGTCGGGCTACAGTAAGTCAGTAGCCTCTACTGCTGGAATTACAGCTACACCTGTGGCCATGTAATTAGCTGTACTGCTAAGCATCTGCCACAAAATTGCCACTGTGACATGTGAACTGGTAACACCAACAATTAGAACAATAACATCATGAAGTCTCAAGGAAGCTTTAATTATTCATTTCATTTGGAAAGTTAAGCTGGAGGGGACAGCTGCTAAGGATACAGCTTTTCTTTACTCATTACTACTTATTTGGCTTTGGGATTTTTCTGTTGTTAATGTCATTCTTTCACATTTAATGAACCTGATTTTCCTGGAAGTCCCACAAAAAAAAAAAATCAGTATTAAATCCAAGTCCTTCCAATTATTTCAGGCATGTGGGCAAAACATTAGCTCTCTGCAATAGACAACCAACTCAAACTCCACTGGAATGAAGGCTACTCTGCTATTTAATGCACTCAAATGGTGTGATTAAAATAAAGATACCAACTGCAGTGTACTTCTAAGTTTAGTCGACAGAGATTTGTGAGTCTACCTTGGCACATATAAACTACTCCAACACTTTAGAACAGGAAAAAATGTATGTGCAAGAAGTACAATGCAAAATGTGAAGCAATCATGTCACCTAAGGTTTACAAATTTGGAGCCATATACAAGGAGGAGGAAGGGTAACTGTTTACTGGGAATCAAAGGACTCACGGAAGGGGTGACATCTGAAGTAATTCCTTGTCTGGGCTGTGAGGGAAAACAGCATTTCTGACAGCTGAGTTAGCATAAAGGATAACTCAGGGGCAAGAAAGAGCAGAGGGAGGTCAGGCATAGTGGCCTATGCCTGTAATCCCAGCACTTTGGGAGGCCCGAGGCAGGCGGATCACGAGGTCAGGAATTGGAGACCAGCCTGGCCAATATAGTGGAACCCCGTCTCTACTAAAAATACAAATCATCAGCTGGGCATGGTGACAGACACCTCTGATCCCAGCTACTTGAGAGGCTGAAGCAGGAGAATCCCTTGAAGCCAGGAGGCAGAAGTTGCAGTGAGCCAAGATCGCACCATTGCACTACAGCCAGGGCGACAGTTGAAAGAAGAAAGAAAGAGAGAAAAAGGAAAGGGAAAGGGAAAAAGGGAAAGGGAAAGGGAAAGGGAAAGGGAGCGAGAGAGAGCAGAGGGAGCTTCAGAGATGGGGAATAGCTGGAACTAGCTGAAGTGGCAGAGAGAGGTGTAGAAAGAAAGTAGAAAATAGGTTTTAGAGGGCTCTGAAGGCCTGCTCAAGAGTCTACATTTTATTTGGAAGCCAAGAGATAAACCAACTAAGTTTTTAATTGGAAAACCACAAATTCATCATGGTTTTTTTGAGTTTATCTTTCTGATGAGGATGTGAAAGGTTGAATTCAAGGGAGATACCTGGAGTTCACTTGGGAAGCCACAATGAAAGCTTAGGAAGGACTGGGTAAGGACATGGAGCGGGGATAAGAGGAAAGGAGAGAAATCTCTCCTTCTAAAGCAGGGTTGTCCAGTACAAATTTCTACAATGTGAGCCACCAGCCACATGCGGCTACTGAGCACATGAAATGTGTCTAGTTCAACAGAGAAAGTAAATTTTTAATTTTATTTAACGTTAATTAATTTTAATTTAAATAGCTACATGTGGTTAGTCACTACTGTATTAGACATACAATTCTCAAGTAAGAAATATGTACAGGTAAGAAGTCAAGAAAATCAGGCAAAATAACATTAAAGACATTTAAACAAGAGACGACAGAAATTTACATTACTTTTGATAGTTTCTCAAAATGTTTGGTGTGAGCCAAGTGTCTCAGAATACATTAAGCTGTGACCTTCTGGCAGATGGGAACAGTTTTCTTTCATCTTTCCATCTCCCTATCTCTAGTATGTTGCCAAGCACTATAAGTACTCAGTGAACAACTCTGAATGAATAAATGAATGAGTTAATGGATGAGTACGTCGTGAATATGAACCCACCATTAAAGAGTTACTGATTTAGGCAAATTTATTCATGGGTGAAGGTAGCAACTGTGGGTTGCCTCCATAACGTCATTCCCTGAGTGCCCCAGAAATAAAAAATCTAGAGCATATGAACTAAACAGCCTGAATGATTAGCATTTACTTTCTTAGTAAAATGGATAATGTTATTTTTGTTCAAGAGCATTAAAACAGCCAAAAGAATTTATATGAATGCTGGAACCTTAGCATCATCATACACTTATAGTTAAATGCTTTTAGATATCAATTTTCTGATTATAAAAGGAATACATTTCTTGTAGAGACTTTGGAATGTATTCAAATAAGAGAAAATAAAAGTTACCTACAGTTTTTAAATCAAAGACATTCAATGTTATTATGTTTCTTTATGCCTTTTTTGTGTGTATAATATACATATTTTTCCCCAAAAAAGACAAATTTTTATATTATAATCAATGTCAGTATTCTTTTAAAAAATGTTAATAGCTGTATGATGTTCCATCATGTGAACATGCCCTAATTTATATAACCATAACCCTACTGTTGGTCATTAGGTTCATGCCAATATTCTAGAATGCCATTTGGCAATTTATATTAAGAAAAATTAAAATACTTACTCTTCACTTTTAGAAATATATTATAAGAAAATAGGCCAGGCACAGTGGCCCACGCCTGTAATCTCAGCACTTTGGGAGGCCAAGGTGGGTGGATCACTTGAGGTCAGGAGTTTGAGACAGGCTAGTCAACATGGTGAAACACTGTCTCCACTAAAAATACAAAAATTAACTGTGGGACAAGTTTCTCTCTATTTTTATACAGAAAAGCAAACCAGCATGATTTCTAAGCAAAGAAACACTTCCCAGGAAATTTGCACACTGCATGTTTTCATCCTGCTTTTTTAGAAGGTGCAAGGTGACCTACCTGCCTTTAAACCTCAGACAACAGTTAAAGAATGCTAATCTCATCAGCTCCCTACTAGAAACAAAAAATCATTACATTTCCATGTCAGTCTCTGGCCTCATGTAGGGGAATCTGCCAAGGGTACCCCATAATGCCATTCAAATGTCCTGGGCAGGTGGTGTTCAATAGTCATGACCATTGGGCAGAGGCAACTGCCCCTGAGAAAAGGCAGGAAGCACTGTGAAAGCACACTGGCCTCAAATGCCATCATTACATGTGAGGACTATTGCTAGTCGCAGCTCTTAGGGCTGTCCATAAGGAAGGCACTGTGCTAAGCAGTTCATGGCATTTCCTACCACTCAGGTCCCCCTGTGGCAGAGATGGAAATAATCATTAAGGACTTGTTAATAACCCCATTTCATACATGGGACAACTGAAGGATGTAGAAGGAAAGTGGTCTGAGGTCCCTCACTTAAGGAGCATCAGAGATGGGATTCCACCTCAACATCCTGACTGGGTACCCAGCCTGACTCCTGGCCACCCTGCTCACTCCCATACAGCCCTCCATGCTCATAAACTCTGCTCCGGATATTATTTACAAAATCAGTTGGAGTTTATATACTTATTTTATGTGAACAGTTTCTAGCTAATGTGCAAAATTATCCTAATCATGTCAAAGGCAAAGGAAAATAAATCACAGAAACCCCTCTCTGTAGCTACAGCTCACAAAACTATAGCTTCACTAGGGTATTTAATTGGAATTAGGCGCTATAGTCATTGATTTAATTGGAATCAAATGTGCCACACTTACTGTACTGACATAGTCGCAAGAGAATAGAATTGTGCTGTGCCAAAATAAATGTTTCTCTGATTGAGATTATAGGCTTTCCTTCTCAAATTAATTCATTCAGAATTTTTCATTTATATTAACAGTTTGCTTATACTACTGACCACATGAGCAGCAGCAGGAAAGTCATTTAACTATGCAATTGTGAGCTGTCTACTCTGCCCCATCACTGCATACGTCACTCTCAGGCGTTGAGTTAGATCATGAAATTGCTTCACCCCACTCTCCTACCTCACTTTCCCCTGGCTCGCCACATTCCTACCTGTAGGTAGAAGGTAGCAAGTGGAAAACAAGCGAACTTGATCAACTTCCAGGCTTAGGAAAACAGATGTGGATCTAACAGAGAAAAGACTATTTTCCATGTACATTTGCTGTGTATTGCTTTGAGACCTTGTATCATATTTTATTAACGTGAAAAGATGTCTCAAATTAATGAATCTATTCAGATTTCAGGGCACTGGTCTTTCAGAACCTCTTTATTAGGCTACATTTGCAGTTTACAGCCTCTCTCATGCTGACCGGTTGATTTCATTTAATAGGATTCAAAGGCTCTGGTCAATCATGTATGGAATTATAATTCATTTTATGGCAATAACACCTTTCATTTGTATTGTATGTTGCAGTTCTCAAATCATTCGTCGAGTGCTCACAATATTTCCGTTATAGGCATCAAAAGAAATCATGCCCAGTGTAGTGAAAGGCAAGTTGTGGTACTACATGGAGAAACTCAGTTGCTCCATCTGGATGTCCTTCCTTTCAACAACCATACTAGCCTTCTTTTTTTGTAAGTATATGATCATTGAATAACTGAAACATTATAGATCCCTAGATTGCATTAGTATCTCCCAAAACTGCTGTAGTAAATCAATATTTACAATAAGCCTACTACGTGCCAGACACCAACACTGAAGCTGGGGATATGAACAAATTGGGATGTAACTCAACAATTTTTTTTTTTTTTTGTAATTCACCAGATTATCCTGCTGCATGGCCAGGCTGGGACCAGTAGTGCTGTAGAAAGAGTCCAGGCTTCAGGAATTCAACAGCCTGGGCATAAATCTGGCTCAACTGCTAGCCGGCTAGGTGACCAAGGAAATCATTATACCTCTATGAGATTCAGTTTGGCAAGAGTGAAGAGAAATGTGGGTAAAATAAATAGTGAATATAAAGAGTTTGGGACATGGCAGGTATTCAGTCAATGGTAAGTCAATGAAAGGGAGATTAGAGAAGAAGAAAGAAAAAAGACAGCTCAGCCAACTCGATCTCTTGCGTCTTAGTCTATTTGGGCTGCTGTGTCTAAATACCATAAGCTGAGTAACTTACAAACAACAGAAATTTATTTAGCACAATTCCAGAGGCTGGGAAGTCTAACACCACGGTGGATTTGGTATGTAGTGAGAACCTCTCTTCTTTCTGTGTCCTCACAAGATGGAAGGGGTAAGGCAGCTCTCTGAGGCCTCTTTGATAAGGGAACCAATCCCATTCATAAGGGCTCAACCCTCATGACCTAATCACCTCTTAAAGGCTCCATCTCCAAATATCATCACCTTGGAAGTAGGATTTCAATATATGAATAGAGAGGGGCACAAACATTCAGATCTAGTTTTATAAAATATGATATAACAAGACCCTAAAGAAGGCTCTTTCAAAACTCAGCACTTACATTAAAAACGCAGGCATGCAATGACATTTATACTTCCTCAACGCAGAGGACCAGGTGTCTGAGTGTCAAAGAAAGACATCTTTTCTAGAGAAAACAGGCTGGATAATTCATCAGTAGAGAGCTACAGAAAAGAGCATGTAGCTTCATGAATGGCTAGACCAAAAATAGTCACCACAGGAAGGCAGGCAATCTGTTATTAGTGAAAAGGCTAATTACATCTCATTTTAGAGGATTTTGCTCTACTGGCCACCACAGGAATCCAGGGGTTGCAGGTGCCAGAGGCATTTCCAATGACCAACTGGGAGTGAAGTGCCATCATCATTCTTCACGATAGCCGGGGGCACAGCACAGTCCCTAGGAGAGATGACCACAATAGTGGCCGCATCTCTGATGTGCAGGCTGCAGGTAGCTCCATGAAACCTCTGTACTAAAATCATAACACTCTGCAACCAAAAATGCAGAAGCCTATCCCAGATCTAACTGCTGGCTGTAAATTGTGAAGCCAGAAAAATAAAATTGAACTATTACCTTCAGTAAGGAGTATGGATTCAGCTATCGATCACTTTGCTCATCATCTTGAACAAGTAAACTACACTCAAAATCTACTAATGGGGTTTAAGCCAAGCCCCACTTATTACAGTCTCCACAAGAGGCGAGGCAGTCTGATGGCATGATGTCAGGTTCTATGGTAATGCTTAGCAAAAGTGAGTAAAAAATCAGGTTATCACAAAGCCACAAGAGGTGTAGTTACTGGTATTGACTTTGAATAGGGAAAGGTCAAGGTGAGAGAGGTATGAAAGAGCTGATTTTATTCTTAATACATGAGCTCCAATTTTACTGTCTTTGCCATAGTTAAGGGAGAGAAATGCAGAGAGAATGCTCCGGTTTATAGGGACTACCAAATACCCAGTAGGAATTTTGTGTCATCTCTAGTGCTACCCTCATGCTACAAAGGCACCTGAAGGAAGCTCCTTAGAACAAAGTGTGCATTTCTAAAAACACTTGGCTAACATTTACTGCATAATTTATTTCTCTCTAGCAGTAAGAATTTTCTCTTTTCATTTTGTATAGATATAGGTAAAATTAATTTGGACCTAATGAACTGGTAATACGTGTATAGGATTAAAAACTGATAAGCCTTCTGCTTTGATTGCTTGTTTAGTCTTCTAGGTTTCTGACAGCAATTCCAAAGATGAGGGGAGGAGCGCCAGCTGTTTAACTTAGGGGTTATCTCCTCCTGTCTCTTTATAGTGTTGAGAGTGCCAGAGATGACAGTAATAGCATTATCTGATTTGATTTCAGTAGCAATCTTTTTAATTTAATAACTCTGATGTCAGCTTCTCTGTCAAGTTGCCAAGTTCAATTCCCACTTCTACACGATTAATACTCTAATGAAGACGCTGATTTTAGTGCTAGTATACACTTGCAGAGCTTTGCTCCTCTTAGCTATAACTGAAGTCTGTGCAGTGAACTATGACAAATCAACCCCACCTAGAGTCCCTATCAGCTATGAGATTAAAAACCACCGTGGGAGGTTGAGACAGGTGGATCGCGAGGTCAAGAGATCGAGACCACCCCGGTCAACATAATGAAACCCCGTCTCTACTAAAAATACAAAAATTAGCTGGGCACAGTGGTGCGTGCCTGTAGTCCTGGCTACTCAGGAGGCTGAGGCAGGAGAATTTCCTGAAGCCAGGAGGCGGAGGTCGTGGTGAGCCGAGATCGTGCCATTGCATCCAGCCTGGGTAACGAGAGCAAAACTCCATCTCAAAAAAAAAAAAAAAAAAAACCCACTGAACGTTTCCATTTTGCTCTAAGACTTTTTATTACCATATAACATATTTAACATTTTAGTATCTCTTTAATTTCTAAGAATTTTACTATGCTTCTGGTGATTATTCCCAAACCACTGCACAAAGGTAAGTGGTCCGGGTTCTACGTAAACCTCCACAGAACAAGTGACTTTCCCAAGATCAGCCTTACCCAATGCCCAACTCAGAATCAACTGAAAACCTTTTTTGTTTCCTGGTTGGCTGCTCCATTAAAGTAAAGAGCATATACCAAGCACCTATTCTGTAGAGGGTTGTACTAAACCTGGCTGACACGAGCTAATCACATCCTATTTGTTAAAGTACTTTAAATGGTTTGCACGTTTTCTATCTACACATAGAACAGTAGGGGGTATCAGGTTACCTTTTAATTTTAAAAGGCATATTGGCCACTTTTTCTCCTTGAGGTTTATTTGATACAAAGTTTAAAATCGGGGAGAAAAGATCAAACAGTAGAGACTGAAAGTCTGAAAAATTCAAGTATGCAGCTGTGCTTGGGAAGTCCAAAACACAGCCCAGTTCTCAAAGCTTGCAGCTACATTAGTAAGAGATACACAAGCCCCCAAATACCTAATTTAACAAAGGTAACAACCACGTGAGGATAAGGAGCGCAAGGAGTGAAGTCTGTAGTTCGACATCTCTGTCCACAGCGATGAACTGTGCTTCCTGGATCTCCCACCAGCCACTACAAAATCCTCCCATGGTGATATTGTGAGGCTTTGCCTTTTCCTCAAGTTTCTTTTTCTTTTTTTTTTTTTTTTTGAGATGGAGTCTTGCTCTGCTACCCAGGCTGGAGAGCGGTGGCACGATCTCTGCTCACTGCAACCTCCTCCTCCCAGGTTCAAGCGATTCTCCTGCCTCAGCCTCCTGAGTAGCTGGGATTACAGGAGCACACCACCACGCCCTGCTAATTTTTTTTGTTTGTAGAGACAGGGACTTGTCATGTTGACTAGGCTGGTCTCCAACTCCTGACCTCAGGTGATCCACCCACCTAGGCCTTCCAAAGTGCTAAGATCACAGACGTGCGCCACCGCGCCCTGCCTGACTTTTCCCCTAACTTCTTAACCTCACAGTGACTACTAAGAGCACCAACCAATCTCTTTTCTATACTCAAGGCATGACAATGAGGTGTTTTTCTTTTACTGCCCTTTTAGAGGTCACACTGATTATGTTTACAGTGATGGCCAAAATGTGTTCTCTTGGGTTTTACAGGAATGACTCCATGTCAGGCCTTCATCAGTTTGTGCCTGGATCACAGCAGCAGGCTCCTCGCTGGTCTTCCTCCCTCAGTCCTCTCCTCCCTTCACCATCCCTAGAGAGAACAGACCTGCAACAAACCTCCATCCCTAGAGAGAACAGACCTGCATCCCAGGCATCCTCAGCACCTCTTTTCAGATAACCACATTCCTATTTAAAGTGGAACCAGCCCATGCCCACTCTCAGTCCATGAGATCCAGCTGTAGATGGCTCTATGCACCACCCTTTCAGGAGAGACATGAACCTGGTCTAGCCTGTCTGAAACCAGACGCTCAATTCTAGGACATTACTTGGGTTCTGAGAATGTGATACAGACCTAGAGCTTCTGGCCATCAGCTTGGTGCAGTAGAAAGGCACCTCCCTGAGAAGGGAGCTGGCACAGAGATGGTAAGAAGAGATCCAGAAGTCATGACTTTGCCGGAGCCCCTGGATCCAGCAGGCCAAAAGCCAGGCTATCTTTGGTCTTCAGAAACTTGAGCCGGTAAATTCTTTGTTGATTCAACTATCTTGAACTTGGATTTTGTTATGTGCAGCTGAAACGGTCATGGCTGACACAATCACACACATTGTTGACAGGACACTCTTGCTTGAGAACTCTTCTGCTGTGCTTCTTTGTCCAGGATTCTAGAAAGTTTCCTGCAAAATCCAAATGAGTTCATTCTTTTTTCTCCAAACTCATCTCTCTTACCAGTTGGGTCCTTTATGCCTCTAGATAAGTGAGTTTCTCTCTGTCCTGACCCTCCAGGTCCTGCCTCAATGTGTTTCTTCAAACCCTTCATCATCTCGCTTTCCATGTAGAAGCCCTTTGCACTTTGCTTTTTTTAATTTTGTTGTTTTGTTTTTGTTTTTTTTTTGAAATGGGGTCTTTTTCTATTGCCCAGGCTGGAATGCAGTGGTGAAAAGGGCTTCAACCTCCTGGGCTCAAGTGATCCTCCCACTTCAGCCTCTAAAGTAGCTGGGACTACAGGTGCATGCCACCATGCCTAGCTAATGTTTTGTTTTGTTTAGAGATGAGGTCTCACTATAGGGCCCAGGCTGCTCTCAAACTCCTGGGCTCAAGCAATCCTCCCACCTCCCAAACTCCCAAAGTGCTGGCGTTATAGGCATGAGCCACCGTTCCCAGCCCCTATCCCAATTCTTCATTCTACTTCCGTCAGCCCTAGCTCATTTCCTGCAGTCCTTATTATGCACCTGCTGATAGATTAACAAGGATGTCATTCCCTCAATTAAATTATAAATTTCTTAAGAAAAGGCACATGAATTGTATATTAAATGTTCTCAAACCTTTCAAAACCTATACCACTTCTCTTAATAAGTATAAAAATTTGACTCATTTTTTTAATTTCAAAGTAAGTATTCTGACCAAAAGCAAACCCAATATTTTAGATAGTATTAAACATAAATTAATCTTGGACAAGAAATTTGAATTGTGTCTCCCAAACCAGTGATTCTCAGAGTTGAGTGAGCATCAAAATCACCTGGAAAACAGGAAAACACAGATTGCTGGGCTCTACCTCCACAAGTTGTTTTTCAGTAAGTCTGGGATGAGGCCTGACTATGTGGATTTCTAACACAGTCCCAAGTGATGCTGACGCTCTCCTTTGGGGATTACTGCCCTGTAGTCTCATCCTTTCCTCCCTCTGTCTTAGTTGTCGAGAAGAGCATGGGCACCATTGAGGTCTAGATCCAGAAGCCCACGTCGGAGGCACCTGATCAGTTCCGTTATTCCTGGTGTTTTTATATTTGCTGTTAGCAGCAGAAGTCAATGTTTAAAGCCAGACTCGTAAGCAGGCCTGATTCCCAGGCCAGGGCTCCTTGAACTCTGCCACAACACTCCCCATGTGGATCCACCATTCGGTATAATGCCAGCCTCTCATGTTATCCTTTCTTATATCTTATTCTATTACTCTGCTCTACAATGTTTGAAATTATCTTTCTCTAAACAGCCCAGAATTTCTTCTTTATATCACAGAATGTATTTTTTCCTTCTGCCTCCCTAATTCAATTAAAATTCAATGTTTAGACAGTCTGTGCTTTAAAAGAAATTAGACAATGGGTTTAAACTCACCCTATTTCCTTCCCCCCAACAAGTATTTACAATTTTCCTACAAAACATACTAAGGCTTCCCCCAGGCTCTATCTATGGGATTCTCAACTTTACCGGCACCGTTGAGGATGGTTATTTGTGGCATTTCACCAAAAAAAAAAAAAAGAGGAGAGGTTGGGGCTGGATGAGGGATAGAGAAACAAGATTCATGAGGTGAAATGTTTTCTCTCTGTTTTCCCCATGGAGAGGGCAGGCTGGAACCCCTGCTCTTCCTGTGGTCATGGAGTTTCTGAAGAGGCATCAACCATGTGTTCAAAAGCTTGACAAGAGGCTGGCCCAGAGCAAACCAGGGCAGAGAAGCACGAAGCTAAGAAAACGTGGAGCCGAGTCAAGCAATTAACATTTTTTTCATGCTTCACTATAATTAGCGAGATCAAAGGGGACCTGGGCTCACAGATTTCACCAGGCCACATGACTCTTGCAGGACAGTGAGCCAACGGCCCAGGAGGTCTGCAGTGCAACTAATTGTTCACAGGCAGAGCTGTTTTCTTGTAAATCACTCTCTGTGGATCCCTTATCAGTTGTTCTGATTCTGAAGTGCACACTTGAGAAAATCCCCAGGCCCCACATGGCTCCCCTTCACAGTGTCTGCTGTGTGTGTCACAGATGGTGCACAAACACCTCAAAACTGCCTTGCCCGGAAGGCTCTGAGGCTGGAGGTTAAGTAGCCTGGCCAATGCCTGACTACTAGGAAGTGGCAGGAACTGAACTCAGATACAAGAGTCATCTCGGCAGCATATTAAAAATACACATTTCGGCAGGCACAGTGGCTCGCACCTGGAATTGCAGCACTTTGAGAGTCTGAGGTGGCAGGACTGCTTGAGCCTGGGAGTTCAAGACCAGCCTGGGAAACATAGTGAGACTCTGTCTCTACAAAAAAAATTTAAAAAAAAAAAGAAAAAAAAAGGTGTGGTACTGGGCCTGTGGTTCCAGGTACTCGGGAGGCTGAGGTGGGTGGATCACTCGAGCCCAGGAGGTTGAGGCTGCAGTGAGCCATGATTCTGCCACTGCACTCCAGTCAGAGCAAGACCTTGTCTCTAAAAACACCCTCACACACGTACATTTTCATCTAGTAACTCCGGGGTGAGGGTGAAGCTGGAACACAGGATCTTTAAAAAGCCCCAAGTGATTCTTATTTTCCGTCAGGTTTGGTAAATCTGTTTAAAAAGTTAAGAGACCATTTGTGAAACTTTCTATTTACTCCCAACATGCTAAACATAGAAACCCCATTTCATGAGAGTTTTACAGATTTGTTAACATGACAGTCTCTTCTAGTCTTTCGTCAGATACCCAGAGTAATAAATACATTTTATTTTTTAAATTTTTGTTATTTATTAGTTGTTTCTTATTTATTTATGTATTTATTTTAGAGACAAGGTCTTGCTCTGCCACCCAGGTTGGAGCGCAGTGGTGTGATCACAGCTTACGGCAGCCTCAAACTACTGGGCTCATGCAGTCCTCCCACCTTGGCCTCCCGAAGTGCTGAGATTACAGCCACAGGCTACCACACCTGGCCAATAAATACATTTTCTATTACATTCTATACATGTAAGAGTCCAGTGCCAAGAACTCTGGGTGGTTCCAAGCTGTACTCAGCAGAACAGCCAGAATGTTTATGATAGCTGATAAATGCTACCTGACCTGGCACCCTCACCCCTTGAACACATCACTGCCTCACTCATTCCTCACAGATGAACTAGCCTCCCAGCCATTCTACAAACATTCTAGGAATTCCCAGCTTTGTGCCTTGGCACTGACTGTTCCCTCTGCCTCTAACACTTTTCTTCCAGATATCCACATGTCCAACTCTCTTACCTCCTGTCTCTGATCAAACAGTAGCTCAATAAGGCCTACCCTGACCATTTTATTAATATGTAAAATTGCAACCATCCCATCCACACAGTATGGAAACTCCCAATCCCGTTCTGCCACTTTGTTTCTTTTTGCCATAGCACAGTCAGCTTCTAACATACCACATAATTTGCTTTTTTTTTTTTTTTTTTTTTTTTTTTTGAGATGGAGTTTCACCCTTGTTTCCCAGGCTGGAGTGCAATGGCACGATCTCAGCTCATTGCAACCTCCGCCTCCTGGGTTCAAGCAATTCTCCTGCCTCAGCCTCCCAAGTAGCTGGGATCACAGGCATATAACAGCAGGTACGGCCAATTTTGTATTTTTTGGTAGATATGGGGTTTATCCATGTTAGTCTGGCTGGTCTCGAATCCCCAACCTCAGGTGATTCGCTTACCTCAGCCTCCCAAAGTGCTGAGACTACAGGCGTGAGCCACCGTGCCTGGCAATTTACTTATTATACTAATTATTATTTACCTTTCCTACTACAGAGTAAGCCCCATGAAACCAAGGATCTTTGTCAGTCTAATGATGTATCCAAGCACCTAGAACAGGGCTTGACTTGGTATGCAGTAGGTGCTCAATGTATGTTGAATTACTGAATATAATTGAAAGATATTTTACACAATACTTAACCTTACTATGTGAGTATACTCTGATAGGCCCCCCTCAGTTTGAAAAGCAGACATATTTTGCCAATAACTTGCTGAATGCCTATTTAGGTCCCAGATCAATTTCCCAGAATGTGCCTTTCAACAAGTCAAATGCAAAAAGCCTCCTCCGAAAGTTCTTGAAGAGACTAACAATTATACATGATGACAGCCTATGTGTAAATAAGAAAGATAACATGGTAAAAGTAGAAGTTTTTGGATATCATGCCTTTGGCAAAATGTTAGTTTTGATGGTACCATCATGTTTAATGGTAAAAACTGCTTTTGCACCAACCTAAATAATAAATATATGAATGCAGTGAGGCAAATACATCACTGTCAGTGAGTCACCAGGAGGGTCACTAACATTTTTCAAATTATATTAATGTAGCTACAGCACAGAATAATGTTTGAAAGCATATAGTTTAATCGCAATGTTTTATGAATTTTCCTTTCAAAACTGTTAAACGGGAAGGACTGGTATTTTTTCTGATAAAAAGTCAAGATGAATAAGATTAGTAGATCCAATATTATCATGAACGGCCAAATATTTGTAGTTACATCTTATGGGACCTTAAAGTTTATCTCTTCTTTGATCTTAATTGGACTTCATGTTTCAGAATTTAAACTGTAAGCCTTTCCTAGTTCTATTACCTTACTAGAGCTTACATACGAAGAATCACACACCAGGTAGCTTAAACAACGAACATTATTTTCTCACAGTTCTGGAGGCTGGAAGTCCAAGATCAAAACGCTGGCAGGTCTGGTTTCTCTGGAGGCCTCTCTCCTTGGCTGGTGTTGCAGATGGCCCCCTTCTTGCTCACGCTCATGTGGTCCTTCCCTCCGTACTTGTCTGCGTGCTACTCTCCTCTTCTTCTAAGGACACCAGTTATGTTGGATTAAGGCCCTCTCTAATGACTTCATTTTAACTTAATACACTTTTTAAAAGCTATCTGCAGACACAGTCACATTCTGAGGTACTGAAGGTTAGTGCTGTCACACATGAATCTGGGGAGGAAACCCCACACTCCTAATTCTAGTACTTATGCTCAGGAATAAGCATATTCCCCTGCATCTTTACCTGCTGTTATATATGCTACCAAAACCTCAGAGGAAATTGCATAATCTCATTTTCAATGTACATTACCTTCCTGAAAAAAATAATACTGACTTGGCTCATTATATAAATGAATGAATTAAAACTAATTTAACCACAACTACAACTTCTAGTTTTTTCCATCAACGAGGAAAGATAAAAGGACTTGTGTGTTCCCCAAAGATTAGACTTCTTTCCTGGATCTTTCATTTTAGATTCATTTACACAAACATGCTGTTTTCTCCTAAACATTCTTCTCTGGGAATTGATACAAATGAGAAAGAAAAAGGAAGGGAGGACCCGTCAGTCGCTCCAAGAGGACATGTGAGGTAAAGCAAATGGTTTAATGTCAACCAGGTATAGATGTTATCAGCTTCAAAACATCCTAGGAATCACTGCTATTTCCACATTCTAGAGAGTGGAATCGGAGTAGAAGACAGTTGTCAGGAGAATCTCAGTGGAACTCAGAACTGGTTCCATAAATGGTGTTGGGAATGTGTCAACTCAAACGTTCACTGAAGGCCTACTATGCATAAGGAATTGTGCAAGACTCCAGAGGAGGTCTAGTGAGAAACTGCTGAAAGAAATGAGGATCTGTTACTTGATGGAGGAAAAGAGAACTTCAGCGGAGATATGAGAAATGTCTGAAAAACAAACAAACACCATGAAGGGCTTCCCAGCAGAAACAGATCTGATTTGTCCTCAGAGACTCCAGAAGGCAGCATTCAATCAACTAGCTCAGAACCTAAGAGGCTGGTTTTAGCTAAAAGAAGGATGAAGTTTCTGACATAACTATACAATAACAGTGATGTCGTGAGTTCCTTCTCACTGAATGAGTCAAACGAGGTTTGGGGGTGCTGTGGAAGGAGTCACAGGTGAGGCAGAGAAGGGGTGACTTTCTTGGTTCCTTCTAAAGCTGAGAAACTGCATTAGGTCTGTACCCACTACAGGTTTCCAGTGACACCTCCTTGCTAGCTCAGAGTGTGGAATACTCTGAGTCGTTTGACTCATTCACACTCATTCACACCTGGATATAAAAATATCCAGTTTTATACATTTCTAAATGACATTTTGTCCATATTACAAATAAAAATATTATCATCTACACAGGCTGGATTACCTTACTGTCACAGAAGAGTTATCAATAATTTCTCAGTCCTCATCAGGTTTTATGAAGGATCTGTGAAACGTCTCTCCTCTTAACCTCTACCACTCATCTCAGATAAAGCCTGCATTCAAAACGGACCACCTTGCCATACAGGTGATCAAGCAAGACAAAACAGCCCCAAGTATAATATGGTTTTATTCTACACTATGATCTTTTACATTACTTCCTTGCAATAACAGTTTCTGGGGAACAACACGATTTCCAATATTCAGCTCTGGCTTCTGTGGACTTTATATTCTGTGATCAACAGTGCACTTAATAGAGGTGATTAGGAAAACAAGAAGAGGCCATCATAAAATGTATATGAAAGAGCACCTGCGAGCCCTGCTGCTATATCCCTTGGCCAGGTTCTTAACAAGGGGTGAGGATCCTAACGGTGTTCAGTGATGAATAAAAAAAACAACTCTGAGAAAGGACCTCAGAGAAAGAGTAAACATTTGTCAAAGTTGAGTTCCATTGGATTTCACGCTCTTCTGAGCAGTGGAAACCAAAATCACATAATTTTCTATCCAGCCAGGCTAGGATGATGATCCACAGTGAGAAACATTTCACACTGAAGTCATTTATTTTATTTCATTTCATTTTTTGCTTGTCACCCCTAAATTAATAAGGGCCACCGCCACTCAGCAGCTTAATCAACAGAGCTCCATCATTCTGTCAGCTCCTTAAGAAAGAAGCACATGAAAGCAAGCCAGGGTGGGAAAGGGTTGAATGGCTGAGAAGGAAGTAGGTGGGATAGGGAGAGAGAAAAAGGAAGGTGTGGAAAAATAATGCGAGATCTCACATATAATCTAAAGCTGAGGCAGCTATGTAATTATAAAGCTAGCTTTTCTTTCACTTGACAGCACAAGAAAAGGAGGTGAAGATAAGCTTTTAAATGAAACATGACATTCCCTTATTAAATTCTGATTTAGATTTTAAATGGCTTAGTGCTTTGAGTCTGCTTCCACACTCTGAGCTAGCAAGGAGGTGTTTAATGGAAAGAAAAACGGCAAATTCTTTTGAGCACTGCATGCATGTTTCTAAACAAGCTTTTGTAAACACGTTTGTGCTTATAAAAGTTTTGTATTATCTAAGCAATAGTTTACCTTTTGGTAAACATAAATGCATTCTAGCTTGCTGGGAAAATGCATGGTATGCCTTTTGTTTATAAATAATGATGCATAATGTGTGCAATGCATTAAGAATTTATTGCCCATTTCTGCCTCAGTTCCTCTCTGTCAGGGGTAGCCCACAGAAGCTATATGTCCTTACAAGCAGTGCTCTGTGGCCCACAAGAAATTGGGCCATTGCATGCTAGGACCTATAGACCCCAGGCAAGAGGGAAGCTGCAGTGCATTTCCTGTGCTATCAGAGGTCTAGCAAGTGTGGGGTTTTGTTTTTCCCTCTCATGGAAAAGATAAACATTCTTGCTGCTTCTCTCTACGTCACATCCACCTTAGCACCCCCCCATCTCTAAGGACTGCAGACGTTTCTCCCCAAAGTATATGGGAAGTGCCCCAAATTGCTGCAGTTTGCATCTGCTTGTCAAATGCCACCAGTAATATTCACAATAATGCAAAATATTTCTTGAGCATTCTGCATACAGAAAAATAGTTTTACCTACAGAATCTGAGTATGTGGTAGATATTATTATTATTATTATTATTTTATTTTATTTTATTTTTTTTGAGATGGAGTTTCGCTCTTGTTACCCACGCTGGAGTGCAATGGCATGATCTCGGCTCACTGAAACCTCCGCCTCCTGGGTTCAGGCAATTCTCCTGCCTCAGCCTCCTGAGTAGCTGGGATTACAGGCACGCACCACCATGCCCAGCTAATTTTTTGTATCTTTAGTAGAGACGGGGTTTCACCATGTTGACCAGGATGGTCTCGATATCTTGACCTCGTGATCCACCCGCCTCGGCCTCCCAAAGTGCTGGGATTACAGGCTTGAGCCACCGTGCCCGGCACGTGGGTATTATTAACTTCATTTTATAGAAAAGAAAACTGAGCTCAGAGAGGCTATACAATTTATCCAAAGGTACATAGCAAGTAAATGACAGACTCAAGATCTGTCTCTGATTTCAAGTCCAGGTCTTATCTTGCCTTTCCTTTCTTCCTCCCTTTCTTCTCTCTCTCCCTCTCTCCCTCCCTTCCTACCATTCTCTTTTCCTTCCCTTTCTTTTTTCCTTCATTTTTTTCCTTCCCTCCCCTTTCTTTTCCCTCTTTTTCTTTTTAATAGTGTTATTGAGTTGTAATTTACGTATAATTATATTAACAAACCTGAAGTACACAATTTGATAAATTTTGATGTGGAAACAGTGGTAAAACCATCACCACAGTTAAGGTAATATGCATATCTATTACCGGATCACATTTCCTCAAACTTTGTAATTTCTTCCTACCCTATTCCACCTATACTCTCCATCCTAGAACACCATTCATCTGCTTTCTTTCACAATTGACCTGTTCGAACTTTCAAGAATTTTATAGTAATGGAATCATAGAGCATGTAATCTTTTTGTTTAGGTTCTTTCACTCAGCATAATTATTTTAAGATTTATCCACAATGTTGCATACATCATAAGTTAATTCCTTTTTATTGGTAAATAATATTCCAGTGTATGGATATACCCCAATATTGTTTATCAGTTCACCTGCTAATAGACATCTTCATTGTTTCCAGTTTGGGGCTAATAGCATTCCTAGAAATACAGCACCTAGGAAAACTCATATATAACTCTTTATATGAATACATGCTCTCATTTCTCTTTGTTAGATGCCTATGAATGGACTGTCTTGGTAATACAGCATGTGTATATTTAACTCTTTAAAGAAGCTGCCAAATTGTTTTCCAAAATGGTTGTACCATTTTACATTGCCACCAGAGGTATATGAAACGCCCAGTTGATCCATATTCTCATTTACACTTCATATGGTTAGTCTTTTTAACTTTAGTCATTCTAGTAAGTGCTGAATGGTATCTCCTGGTGGTTTTAATTTGCATTTCCTAAAAGATAAATGATGAACATCCTTTCATGTGGTTATTTGCCATCCGTATAATTGTCCTCCATATATTTGTCCAAATATTTTGCCCATTTTTAATTGCATTGTTTTCTTATTATCAAGTTTTGAATATTTTTAAATAATTTGGATACAAGTTCTTTATTAGGTATGTGATTTGCAAATAGTCAGAGTCACTCATTTTTTTTCTTTTATTGATCATACCTTTAATGTTGTATCTAAGAAGTCTTAATGTAACACAAGGTCATAAATATTTCCCTTTTCCCTTTTCTTCTAGAGGTTTTATAGTTGCGGGTTTAGATTTAAGAACATAATATGGTTCAGATTAACTCTGTATATGACTTAAGGTATGTGCTGAAGTTCTTTTTTGTATATGTATATTATAAAATTTGATTATTTTTATTTTTCTATTTTGTATTTCTTTTTTCTAAAAATTTTTTAAATTTTTATTGCATTATAGGTTTTGGGGTACATGTGCAGAATGTGCAAGATAGTTGCATAGGTACACACACGGTAGTGTGTTTTGCTGCCTTCCTCCCCTTCGCCCACACTTGGCATTTATCCCCAGGCTATCCCTCCCCAGCCCCCCCCCCCCCCCGCCCCGCTGTCCTTCCCCCATATTTTGTATTTCTTTAAAAAAATGTTGGACTATTTTAAAGCTTTCTTCTATTCCAGTATCATCAATGCTTTTTCTTTGGGAATGCCAAAATGATCAACAAAGAAGGGGCTTTAAAATAAAGATGGGGCCAGGCACAGTGGCTCACATCTGTATTCCCAGCACTGTAGGAGGCTGAGGAGGGAGGATCCCTGGAGTCCAGGAATTTGAGACCAGCCTGAGCAATATAGCAAGACCTCATCTGTATAAAAAATTTTAAAATTAGCCAGACATGGTAGCATGTGCCTATAGTCCCAGCTACTTGGGAGGCTGAGGTGGGAATATATTGCTTGAGTCAGGGAGGGTGAGGCTGCAGTGAGCTGTGATTGTTCCTTTCCACTCCAGGCTGCATGACAGTGTGAGACCCGGTCTCAATAAAATAAAATAAAAATACTACAATTGGAATGAACCAAACAATATTAAAGTGACAATTTACAGGTTACAAGAAATAGAAGAAGCTCTAAGATAGGAACTCATAGTGCTCAAAGAGAATCCTACAGGAAGACTGAATCCCACTCAAGTGTCCATCTGCTGACAGCTACTGACTGCTCTGCAGATGGTAACAATGAGGGATAATAAATATGCATTGCTCTGGAGTCCTATACAATCAAAGCACCTCACTTGAGAGTAAAAACTAATTAAAGATTGCAGCACCGCCCACTGAAGGCAGAGTTAAATCTGTCAAATTATATATTCTGAGCAGCACTGGTTTATAAGAAACATTCATCGAGTTGCCTTTATCTTTATTTTTCGTCCTTAATTATAAAACCCCTTTTCACATGACACTGTTTTCCAGAAGTGTTACTTTTGCCCTGGGGCAAACTGAGGTGTCTGTAGTAACTGCCAAGAGAGCTGTTTGTTTCTTCCCAGGTGTAGGTCACTAGAAACTGAAAGTCCAGAACTAATTTTCTCCAGCTGCTGCAGGTGTTTTACTTCTGGCATTGTGGGGTGGGGATGGCAGATGCTGAGAAACTATAGTGTTTTACATAAGGCTGAATGCATTCGATCTATAACTTCAGTTTTTCAGCAAACACGTCAATCAAGAGATCAGAACGCATCTTTCTAGAAAGAGAAAACACACACACAATGGAGAAACAGGTAGAAAGTCAGGAGTCACAGAAATTAGCTGAATGAGGCTGGGCGCAGTGGCTTACACTTGTAATCCCAGCACTTTAAGAGGCCAAGGTGGGCAGATCACGAGATCAAAAGATCGAGACCATCCTGGCCAACAAGGTGAAACTGTGTCTCTACTGAAAATGCAAAAATTAGCTGGGTGTGGTGGCACACGCCTGAAATCCCAGCTACTCAGGAGGCTGAGGCAAAAGAATCACTTGAACCCACGAGGCAGAGGTTGCAATGAGCTGAGATCGCGCCACTGAACTCCAGCCTGGTAACACAGCAAGATGCAAGAGAGAAAGAGAAGAATGTCAAAGAGAGAGGGAGGGAGGAAGGGAGGGAGAAAAGGAGGAAGGAAGGGAGGGAGGGAGGGAGGGAAAGGAATTAGTTGAATGGAAATATTACAGAAATTGAAATTTATAAAAGTGGATTGCTTCCTGGGTGAAAAAGTTAAATAAAACAAAACAAAAAATAATTGAAGAGGAAAACCACAGTTTTAAATACACAATTTAAACCTGAAAGTAAAATACTGGTATTCTTAATCATTACTTTTAAAATATTTTCTTATGCAGTATTTCAAATGGACAGGAAAAGTCATGGGTGTTTAATGTAATGGCTACTTCTGTATCCACTTCGCAATTTATCAAATCTTAACATTTTGTCAAATTTTTTTATTTCTAAAAGTAATACAATATTATATATACAATCATTTTTGACTAAAAATTTGCAAGTGAGGATGAACTAGAAGGCATAAAAAAATAACATATTTCCTCTCATTTTGGCCAACATTAGTAATCAATCACAATACTCTGTTCCTAACCCCTGTCAATTGATTAAAATCCTTAAAAAAAAAAAAAAAAAAAGAGATACATTCACCACCTCTAATGAATATGTAAGAGCAGTAAACAGAGGATCCAACTAAAGTCAGGGAAAAAAATTGAGCATTTTAGGCCAACTAACTAGATTTTATGAATAAAGGATATTTAGAATATGCTACTCAACAATTACAGAAGTTTTGCTTTATGAAAAATAAATAACCCCAGGCCACTCATTTTCTCTTCGGAATCAATCACCAACTTAAAGTCTACTTTTCTCTGGGTCAAGAGTTAACCTGAAAAGGTATCTGCTACGTATTTTTCTGTACCTGGTGCTCTACGGTAAGATTACGCCTGTTTTTAGGTATCTGCTTTGTGGAACAAAAACAAGTACAGAGCAGTCCTTGAGAAATGCTCTTGATAATAATCATCACAGGCACCCTCCAGTGTAGCCTCCTATTGTTCACTCAGGATTTTATAGCAACTTCTGAAAATTATATTTCTCACCCATCCCAGGAAATACCTCTGAATATTTTCTTTTTCTGACAGGCAGTTCACAAGTCTCCAAGAGACAGCCTATTAACATCTAGAGTTTTCTGGTTCTGAAGCGGGATGGATGGTTAAAGTGGGCTTTTAATACTTTTTTTTTTAATTTAAAGACTTTCAAGGTATAAAGATCATGTCAAGCCTTAAACATTTGCTACGGTTTCAACAGCTTCCGAAGCCTTACCTTCTTCTTCCTGCTTAAGACTGTCTTCCTGCTCGCTCTCATCTCACCGTCATTCTGCAGCTCTATGTGAAGTGTTTCCTTGACTAAACACCATGTAATGCCTTTCCTTCCTTATTTTCAAAACAGGTCAAACATACAAGAAATAAGACCGAATGTCTCTTCCATCAGTTACAAAATGATTAGCCAGTTCTGTTCCCTTTTTAAAATTTTCTTCTCTGTAGTTGTTTTGGAAAATATTCAAGTATCCAGACAATTCTTCAATTCTAAAAGCAGACAGGACAGCTTGACCAGGCCTATCATGTTTAGAATCTGGAAGAAGACAAGGAAAGTATCTATGAAGAGATGCTCTCTCTCCCAGTTTTGTGCTAAGGCCCATTCCTGGCTGTTGGAGGGTAAGATGGCAGGCTTGAAGGACGTGCCCAGTCACGCACGATACTGTCCGCCTTCCATTCCTCTGCTATTGGCCACTGTCATGACTGATGACCAAGTTGTCCTGGGTGTTAGTAGAGAAGAACATCCTCTCCATTTGCTGGCTGTATATCTGTGCCCTTTCCCAACTCCCATTTCCTGTCCTTTGGGAGCATCAAATGGACATTTTCTGAATAACGTCAAACAACCTTAGAATTTTACTAACTGGACACAGTTGTTGTGAGAGGTTTTGTCCTAGGTTAGATAGGGTCATTTGAAAGCAAATCAAGTAACTTCTCATTTGGAGAACTGTTTTGACTGTTCTTTTAAAACAGTTAAAAGAGCTGCTTAGCTGCCTAAGAAGGGCATGACACTTCCTGCAGAACTACATGAGATTCTGACCTAAAACAATTATTTTGTTCTAATCATCAGGATGCACTTTTCTCAGCCTCCATCTCTTATACTCTCAGTTTGTATCATCGTCTACATTCAGTCTTACTTCTGGCTTCCTCGCCTATCCTATGTCTTCCAGTGGCCTGCTTTATTTGAATCTCTTTCCCAAAATATTCTCTGGGAGTCTTGAAGGCTAAAACCATACAAAGAAAGTTCTGAGAGAAAAGAAATAAGTCTGCATGTCCTAGAGGGTTCATAGTAAGCTAAGCCATGGAGAAATGTCAGCGTAAGGAAAGTAAACTGCATTTTGCTGAGACCTACTATGTTCTCTATAAAGTAGGTATTACTTCCATTTTACAGGTGGGAAGTTACAATTCAGAGAGGATAAGTTTCATTGTCCGAGGTTATATATCTTTTCAAGATCCAAATGCAGGCCTTTAGACAACATCTATATATCTATATCTATATCTATATCTATATCTATATCTATATCTATATCTATATCTATCTATCTATCTATCTATATGACCCTCATCAGTTCACATAATGCCTTTCTATTTATTAGTATGTATAGGGTGATCTCTACTATACTAGATATTTTATGAGATAAATAATGTATACAATTCAGTCCTTTCCAACTCTGAGAACCAATCAAACAAGTGGATAAGCCGATCCTCAGCCCACTCTGCAACTTGACTCTGGAAACCCAACAATTATCCCTAATCCCTGCTCCTGCTCATCATTCTCATCTCAGAAAGAACCTGAGTGATGGAATCAAAAAGGTTTAGCTGAGGATCAGGAGACCCATGTTCTGGTTTAGTCCTAGCTACTGATCATTTGAACTGGCCAAATTAAAGTCTGGGTTCACTCCCTTCACATGTAAACTAAATAATCGGCAGGGACTAAAGTCCGTTAGAGCTTCAGTATTTTACAATTCCTTCCTATTTCCCTGGGTAGGAATGCACTAATAAGCAGAGAAGGGCAGAGTCACAAGGGACAAAGCTCTAAGTGCAAGGGTCTTTTCTGAAAGAAGGCAACGAAAGTCGTAACCCCTCTCCACATCCGGGTCTCAGCAAGGCAATGGAAGTCTGTTCTCTTGATGATTAGGGATTAGTACTCAGTACTTACACTAATAAAGGCAAAGTGTTCTGGCATCAGCACAGGTGCCAGCACTGTGTTTGTACCTGCTCTGAAAAGCAGACTCTGACTCAAAAAAAAAAAAAAAAAAGATAATTCAAGGACATGCAAAAAACATATCAAAAGAAAGAAAAGAAAAGCAGCTTATCATTCTGATCCAATCAAAAATGAGCACCACAACAATCTAGGCAGGAACACCATGCTACCCATGAATACAAAATTCACTAAAGAAACGTGAGCCCCAAACCCTACCTGGGCAGTGCATTAATTACCCAACCAAGGTTAACTGAGTGCCAGGGGATAAGAAGCATGCAAGGCCATGTCCCCAACCTGAGCAGAGCTCCAAGAGCAAGCACAGGGAAAGGGCAGCAAAGCACTGAATTCAATGTGAATGCTTTTCTGTACTTACATATAAAAGAAAGAGTTTAATATTTTCAAAGTGGAAGAAGCCAACCAAGGACATGATTGATGTAGAAACTTTAATTTCAGCCAGACAACCCAGAAGAAAAATAGCAAAGTGCTACAGGCAGGGACTCCTATCCTCCATGTAATGCCACATATTAGAAAACAAGCTCCAAGAGTGTGTAATACGAACACGTGAGTTTTCTAGGCATTTTCAGGAATAGATCAATCCAATAAACTCCCAAATCAGCCCTCCACCTTCCTTTGAGGACCATCTGAGCCTCTGCCGTTGAACTGCGTGCATTTGATCCTGATGAGAGCTGAATCCCCTTTAAGTGAGTGGTTATACCTCTAACAGCTCTGCCCACTTCACCTGGCAAAAAAACCTGACTCTTTCACACTTTCTGGCGTTTCTGACAAGACACTGTCCCTGCCTGTTAGTTCCACTCACAAAGCAATCCAAGCCGGGGACGAGCTGTGCCGCCTTCAAGAAGTGATGCGCCTTCACACCTCTGCAGCTACTTCAGCTTTGCCACTTTCCCATCAAGGGTTGAGAATTTTTTCATGAGAGAAAATAAAGCTCGAAGCACACCAAGCTATAAATCAGCATCAGGAAACAAGGTCATGCATTTTACAACACATGATCCAAACACGCTGTGCCAAATTGGCCTTTAGTCACTTGAATTCACATAAAGTGTGCCTGGGTTGACACTTGATTCTTACCATTTGCCCTATTGCTAGATAAAGGCTGTCGCCTTTCTCCTTCCTGGGGATTTCTCTCGGCTTAACAGCTTGCTAAATGCTTGGCTTTGTTTGATAATCATTCTAAGGCATTGTTTTAAATCATCATTCTCCCTTTCTAATTTATCTCTGCCCGACAGCAAAGCAGCTCCCAGCTATCCGTGCTGAGGCAGGTGATTAACTGGCTCGCTGATTGCCCTTATATTAACATTGTCTTCCCTGCCTTACAGATGTGTGTGAGAGGATGACAGAATAAAGGACACACAAATTACAGGAATTACCTAAAATAAAAAGCATTATTAAGTAAGAGAGGAGATCAATAATAAAAACTATTTGTTTAAAAAAAAAAAAGAAATTACTATAGAAATACAGTCTCACCAGAGAGAAAAAACACAGCTTGAATATAGTTTTAGATGAATTCATACCTCGAGAGTTATACATAATTACAGTATACCCTTCTCTTTATTCATGGTACTCAACTTGATATGTTTAAATTAAATTTCAACCCAGGAATTTTTCAAAGTATTTTGCATTCTAGCATATCCTAGAAGACTCAGGACTGTGGAGGCTAATTATGAGTTCCTATTGTCTGATCCTTCTGGAATAGTCTCCCAGCTGGATTTCTGCAAGCTTCACATTCTGTATCTGGGCAGACAAAGCCCTCAAGCAACGAAAATCGAGCAGCTATGCCACACTCCCAGTAGCCTCTAGGAAATGAACACAAAATATTTCTATCCTGGCAAAGACTTCATACCCCTGAAATGAAGTAATTTATTTGCAGGCCATTCTGCCTTCTACCATGCCAGCTTCAAATACCAGTCTATGACTTATCATTCCACTCTGCTCAAGCATCCGAGTGGTAAGCCGAGCAGCTCCTGGCTTGATTTGGCTGTCATGGGAATCCCTCGAGAGCTGCATCTGCCACACAGATGATCATAATTGATCTCTGTATGTTTCTTATTTTCAGATAAAAGATAATGCATGGGCACGCAGACTTCCCATAAATCCCACTGGTGTGGAGGACTCCTAAACACAGCCAGTTCATAACAAGAGCAACAAGGATGACTGGATGTTAATTAACAGACTGATGAATATATCATGCAGAAATCAACAGGGACTGAAAGAAAACTCATCTAAGACATTAACACACGTGATGACCTTGGCCAAGGCACTTGGCCTCTGTAAGCCTCAATTAGACAAACAGTAAAATTGAATAAAATAAAAATCTTGATGAAAATTAATGTGGAATTTAATTTACTCTGATGAGTTTTCCTGAGTAATTTACAGTCCTAAAGACAATAGTCAAAACACAAAGCAAACATCCAAAGTGCCAGCCAGGAGGAAGTCGTTATCAATGCAGCTGATCAACATATTACTCAAAGCCTCTAAATCAGTTCATGTAGCAGTCTATTAATTTAATGCACGCCACATAATGGTGATTCAATCTTTCACGTTGGAAATAGTGTGCTATATTGTTTGAGAAGAAGAGGTAAAAAAAAATATTCTGATCTCCCTATGTGACTCAAAAATAATACATTTTCTAGAAATTGTTTTAAAGAAACACACCATGGCACTAAAGGGAAAGGTTTGCCATATGCTCTAAAGGGTTGAAAGAAAAATACTGTGGACTCTCGGGGGGTAATGAAAACTTCTAAATTATATAATTAGTTTCTGAGTACCCAAGACTATTTAAAATGCAATTTGCTGATTGGAAAGAAAAGACATAATGAAGTACAAAGAGGATAAATGAAGATACCACATGTTAAGCCAGTGAACTTTCATAGTATGGAGAAAAGAAAGAAAGAAAAACCCTGTGTGTTCATGTTCTGAGCATTCAAGATTTTCAAGAGGATCAGATGAATAATACATTTTTGCTCTGGTTTTACAAATAGGTACAGGATCCTTGGTTCTCTCATTCTTATCCCAATTCTTAAATGAATGTAAGTAATCCAGGCATCATCCTTTGTCACTACTGTCTATACTGGAGATCCCAAATACATGTTTTCAGCCCAAGCATGTTTCCCGAGCTCCAGATAAAATTTCTGACCAGCTTGCTCAATTCCTTAAAAAATTCCTACAAGTTGTCATGGTTCTCTCCACATTTAACACCACTATATGTCCCTGTGTGTCTGGGACAGTTTCCATTCATGCCTTTTGTCCTGAGGTTAGTATTATAATTTTAAAAAACTGAGATAGGGTCTCTCTAGGTTGCCAAGGCTGGTCTTGAACTCCTGGGCTCAAGGATCCTTTTGCCTCAACCTCCCAAAGCACTGGGATTATAGGTGTGAGCCACCGTGCCCAGGCTGGGGTTATTGTTAATTGTAATTCCCTTTACTCTCACAGTAGTCCAGATTAAGAGGATAAGTTATGTGGAGATCATTTCCCCAACTCCCACCTTCTCTGTTCCATCCACCCACCCCAGCTGGGGTGCCATCTTCTCTAGCTCAGACTGCTGAAATAAGCTACTGACTGGGATTCCAATCTCCACACTGCCCTTCTCTTGCTTCAAGTCATCCATTCTCTCTGGGGGTCTTTCTCAAGTGAAAATCTCATCAGGTCACCCCCTGCTTCAATGGCTTCCCCTGCTTTCAGAATAAAGTTTAAACACTTTTGAATAGCAACGCTCAAAGACCTCCATCATTTCACTTCATTCAGTAAATCTCCTATTATGTGTTTGTCTAATTCAACTGTACTGGTACCTCCCTATTAATAATAATAATGCAAACTTACAGTTAGTTTTCCCAGATCCAAAACTATTAAAGTACCAATACCTTGGGACTCAAACAACTTCTTTTCTAGCAAAATACAGTGGCCTGAGACGTCCTGGCTACTTTCTCCAGTTAGATGTGTTTTTAAAAACTGCATGCCAATCCCGTATTTTTTAACACCATATATATTTTAATCAACTTATATTTTGAATGTACTAGGGACTCTTTCTATTTGAAGTAGCCCAGTAGAAAATCCTTCTGACTGGTAAATAATTCTACTATAATGTATATGTTTTCTTTGTTAACTTCATATTTTTATGAGTTCCTAAATCTTTCCAAAACGTTTTGACACTTCACACCAGATCAACTTATAAGGAATCTCAGAGTTGGAAGCATCTGTAAAGGCCACACCTGTGTAGTATTTGTATCCTTCTACAATAGTATTTCTAAGTTTTCGGATCTATTAGAAACACCTGGAAAGCTTCTGAAAAATGCAGACACTCAGGCCCCTACCCCCATCCTCCCCAACCTCCCCACCATGATTTAATGAATCAAAAACTCCAGAGATGAGGCCCAAACACATGTCTGCTGATGTTCCCGGACGTTGGACAATGATGGGTAGCATCCAATCCACAATGGAATTCTCAAAGAGTGAGAATGAATTAATAAACCAGACATTAAGCAAAGTAGCTGCTTCAAAAATCAGAGACCAGGGCTGGGCACGGTAGCTCATACCTGTAATCCCAGCACTTTGGGAAGCTGAGATGTGTGGACCGCTTAGGGTCAGGAGTTTGAGAGCAGCCTGGCCAACATGGCGAAACCTCGTCTCTGCTAAACATACAAAAATTAGCAGGGCGTGATGGTGGGCGCCTGTAATCTCAGCTACTTGGAAGGCTGACGCAGGGGAATTGCTTGAACTCAGAAAGTAGAGGCTGCATTGAGCTGAGACCAGGCCACTGCACTCCAGCCTGGGTGACAAGAGCAAAACTCTGTCTCAAAAAAAAAAAAAAATCAGAGCCAAGTAGGTGAGATACTACCAATATAAATATGCTTGAGAAATTTGCTACGGTAGAAATTCTACAATAAATCCAGTTCTTTGACTGAAGTTTGACTTTTGAACATAATTTTTCAAGGGAGCTCGTAGGTATGTTTTCTTCAACTAACTGACCAGGTCAGCATCAATGTCCCAGATCCCTGAGTGTGAAAAAAGTTATCACGTATTAGTTTGTCTCTCTCTTCATCTTTCCCTCAGTCTGCAATTTATTTCAGATCAATGAGACCAGGGAAATTCTCTCAATTTGTGGTTTTAACCACAAAATCTTCAATTACTGAACACTAATACATTTTTTTATTTTTCTTTTAAACCAGCTAAAATTGTGAAGCTGAATATGATACACAGGAACTACGTAATCCAGGCCAGGAATAAAAGCTATAATCTATTTTTCTCTCTCTCTCTGATCTTTAGGTAAGACCCATGCTTTCTCCTTTCATAGCAATGAAAAGTGGGCACCTGCAAATCCTAATTCCCAGATTTCTAGAAGATAAATGAGGTAACAGATGAAACACTCTGGGTATTACTAACAATGGGGATAAAAAAACATAATGAGGTTAAATCTATCCAGAGCAAATCTTTCACTTTCAAGCCACTGTTTGCAGACATATGCAGTAGCCTGGTTCATACACTCACCAGCAGAGCCACCAGATGGAGGGATTCATAGGATTGGTTCACACAAGAAAGGCTTCCTAGACTTGTACATTAGTGATCTCAGTAGAAAGTGGGAAGTTTCAGGATCCTCAGAAGGTTCTGATTCACCCTCCCTGTTTGGGAGCACAGTGCCCAGCAGTCTGGTCTTCAGAATCGGTTCATCTGAATCAATACCTTTCGTTATGTAAAAGGTTGTGTTAAGATTTGGTGACCTACAGTAGGGCAGAGGAATGTAGATAAGAAGGGCCTACATCAAGAACCACACCCAGCCTCCACACTGGAATAAACACTGGGAAAAAGAGGACGGGATCCTGCCAGAAATGCAACAGGTCAAGTCAATCAGCACCAAGCTACCCTGAGAACGCGGCCCTAGGGATTGCTCTGACCAGCCCTCCTGCTGGAGACACCCAGCCCAAACAAGAGTGTGTCCTCGGAGGAGGAATACTGAAAGCTGGCATTCACGAAGAGTGCTGTGTGGACCTTTCAGTCAGCACAGGATATTCTAGAGGCAATTCATTAAGCAAGGCTTTAATCCCCATATATAAAAAGTTAAAAATAGAGTCCCAGTCTTCCAGACTGGGATGAACTGGGCAGATTAACAAGTCGTGGACTTAGCCACAGGAAAAGAAAGCAGGACTGTTATCAGAACTGTGGTCAAAGGTGGGATCTGGGTCTTGGACGCTGGCAGAGAAATGGGCTATCAAATAGCGGAGCCATGTCAGACAACTGCAACCATCGTGGCATTGCTGAGCTGAACAGCATTCACCTCCAGCTCCTGAAATCCCTCCTGCCTGAGGCACAAGTGGTCACTAGAGCAGAGACGCTAAACTGACTGCACATTAGAATCACTGATGCCTGGATCCCCTCTCCATCTAATTAGATCAGAATCTCTGGGTGTGGATCTGGGCGTTGCTATTTTTCCAGTACCCAAGGTGATTTCATTGTGCAACCGAGATTGAGAATGGCTACAGGGCTGGGAAGGGACTACTACTGATGGGTCACGGACAGCCTCAGTTCTGGGGAGAAGGCCACTGGAAATGCTGGGACCGGGCAGGATCTGAAAACACAGGTCCATGTCAAATCCTGCATAACTGTAAAATTATGTCTACTTGGACAACAATTATTTTCCTTTTTTTTTTTAATTATGCTTTAAGTTCTGGGGTACATGTGCAGATTGTGCAGGTTTGTTACATAGGTATACACATGCCGTGGTGGTTTGCTGCATCCATTGCCCCGTCATCTACATTAGGTATTTCTCCTAATTTTATCCCTCCCCAATCCCCCCACCGCCTGCTATTCCTCCCATAGCCCTCCATCCCCCTGCTATTCCTCCCCTAGCCCCCCACCCCCCTTATTTTCCTTTCTTTTAACATCTTTATTACCTTCATAGGTCTGAGGTAAGGTACTCATAAGGTACTGCAGCCTTTAAGACAGATCATTTAGACAAATCAGAAATGGAGACAAAGGCCATTCCTCACAGCTTTGATCAATATGTCTTCCAAGTTTGAAGTAGACTATTTTTAAACTACCTTGCTATCCAGGGTTGCATGTTATAATACCTATGTGATCTTTTATCTTGAATTGAATCTTAGCAAGCAGAACTTCAGAGTGTCCTGAAATAGCAATTATTATAAATAGCCAAGTTCTGCAGTTAACCTATCATTTGCTGTATGTGCATTACATGTACATTTCATGTGCTGAAAGGGAGATTAGAGGTTTAAGATTAGAATTAGATGTGCTGAAAGGGAGATTAGAGGTTTAAGATTAGAATTAGATTTCCTCTAACATACTTGGAGAACTTCTGACTTGATTATCAGGTTTACATCAATTGGTCAGTAGCAGTTACAAAATTTTACATAGCAATAGGGCTGATGATAAGAAATCCAGTGGGCTGGGGGTGTGTGTGTGTGTGTGTGTGTGTGTGTGTGTGTGTGTGTGTGTGTGTGTGTGTGTGTGTGTGTGTGTTTATTAACGACATCTACAGAGAAAGCCATGAATTATATGCTTTCCTCAGGATTACAAAAGTAAAATATAGTCATGATAAAGAGTCTTTATCTCTCCAAATTTCAAAAAACATGTCTTACTGTGTCTATTGCACTGCAGCGGAAAGATTCTTGACTGTTGGTTTGCTTTGCTGGTAACTTTTTTCAAAACGCAGAAGGGAGCAAAAGAAAAGCTTATGACCAGCCAAAAAGGATAAACCAATTGGTGAAGTGAAAGTTAATGGAATCCCGAAGGACAGTGACCCTCTCACTATTCTCTTTTCCATCCTGCCCATTCCGTTGGCTTCCCGATTGCTTTCACTATAACCCCTGCCTCACCCCAACCGCCCGGGATAGACACAGTCTCTTACTGATCCACTATGCGCACTACCACAGCAATGACTGTTTTGCCTTCTAACTTCTGTCACGTCACTTTCCTCTCCCAAAGACAAAGTCTATCTTCTCCTTAACAATCACTTAGCACTTACCACGTGCCAGGCACTGTACAAGTGCTTAACAAATATTAATCCGGTAAACCCTCACAAAAACCTTACAAGGTAGTTGATATTTTACCTTCATTTTGCAGAGAGATAAACTGAGACTCGGGTTTTAGTAAATTACCTCAGGTACCTAAGGTTACACAACTAGTAAGCAGCACAGCAGTGTTCAAACTCAGGTGGTCTGGCTCCAGTTAGCATGGCCAAGTCCAAGTTTTAACCCAGCTCTCCAATATTACTGTGTACTGCACTCCCCAAAGAACCCATGCTGTGGTTATAGCCTTAACTTACTGTTCCACACACACGGCCTGCACCAGTGCCACTCCACACAAACAGGTGATAATCTCATGGCCTGCACAGCCCTCCACATCACTTTTAAGGTTCAGCTCGCACACTGCCATTGAGATATAGCCTTCCTATTTCCCCAAACAAGATCTATTCTTGGTCTATATTGGAGAGAAAATTTATCATGGTTTATACATAATGACCTGTATATTTGTTTGTTCCCACCTCCCCGACAGGCAACCACAAAAAGAAAGGGTTTCGTTCTTGTCATCTGCACAGGATCTAAGATAGTGTCACATTCTTGATTTCATTTCCATTAAATTTGTATAGACAATGTAGAAATGTTAGCAGAATGATTACATGATTACATGGATTCATAGCTTGTAAATCAAACTTAAAGAATGGGTAGAAACTAACATCGTTGGAATACCATATGAGAAGGTATCTGAAATCAGCAACATTCGAATGTTAAGATGAGGGAAACACAACTCAAAAGACTGTAGAAAAAAAACCAAAAAACTTACCTCAACTCTTACTAATTGTACGACCTTAGACAACTTACATAACCACTTTTGGCCTTTATTTCATCCTTAGTGTAATATTATGCTTTACAACTGATACATATAATGTGCCAGTTATGCAGAAAGTATGCAGTCTCTATTAACTATTATTGTTATTCCTACTATGGAAGATTAGGTTTCTAAAAGCTAAATAAACACCAACAATGTGACATGACTAAAAAGTTGGTTAAGGCTCAAGCTACACTAACAGAGAGGAAGACCCAGGTCATAGGAGAATGATCCAACTGGACTCTTCCTTGGCAGTTCCAGAGGACTTTGCAATGAGATGTAAGAGCCTGAGAAATCCTAGGTACAGAATTTACTTTTGTATCACTGCCTACTATCACCACTGCTCTGCTCTCTAAGTAGGTATATCAATACAATACCCATTTATTTCACAAAAGATTAAAAAGTGAGTAAAAGTTCCAGAATCGAAACTGGTATTAGAATAAATAAGACAAGAAAGACAGAAAACAGCTTAATGGCATAGAGGCTTAAGAGGTAAAGAAAGATTCCATAAATAAGCTGGTGAGCTTCAAAGGAAAGTTAACATTATCTTAACAAAAAGAAAAAAAAAATGAAAATTCGTATTATGCAGAAACAGGAAAAGATGGCAGAGTAGAAATAAAAGATAATGAAAAGCAATGGCCAATGCCAGGATGGTTAAAACACAAATAGGTCATACTTTAAAGCTGTAAAGAAAGCACAGATGATAAAGATTATGAAACAGAAGCATAGATCAAGGGAAGAAAGAGGCTAAGGGACATAGGAATGCTACTGCACTCAAGAAGTAAATATTCAACAAATATAAACTTAATATATATTTCGAGAAAAAGCCAGTCTCTACTGACTTCCTAGAGACTGGATTATTCTCAATGTAAGCATGTTTGATCAGCAGGGTTTGGGGGGTTTTGTTTTGCTTTTGTTTATGGGAAAGACGCGATTCACTCACAGGTAAGGCCTAGAAAAAAAAAAGCAGGAGGGAAAGGGAGATGTCTCTAAGTAGGTCCATAAAAAGCACATTTATTAACACACCTTTAAAGATTAATTACAGTTATTATCACATAACCTGCAGGAACTGGACATATTTGAAGTTGGTATGACTGTCTGGCTCGAAGGCTCACTGAAAGAGAAAAGAACAAGTCTCGATTCAACCCTCTGGAATATTTTCCAGGTATCTTTCGATCCACAGGAGGCGTACTGTGCAAAGGGACGAAGGTACCTAGGCTTTTATAAAAGGCCTGTCTTCTTTTGGCTAAAAGCACTTTGAAGGAATGGCACCAACATCAACCATGCTTGATTGCTTTACTCCACATCAACTATGCAGCAGTGGGTTTAGGGAAACATGAGACAAACAGGCCTCCCGCTATTACAGAATTTACAGGCCACTAGGGGAGATGGACTTTAACAAAACTAAGGACAGAAATAATTAACTACTTTTGTGGTAAATGTTATGAGAAAATAGAAAATTGCACTAAAATTGCATATAAGTGAGGTTCTAACCAAGTCTGAGGTATAGGAATGATGAGAATATATAATCAGCAAAGGAAATAAAACTTACAGAATCATTCTATTTTCTGCCAGGAGTGACAACTTTGCCATGCTGTTGATGAAAAAATGGCAAGAAAATAAGCTCAACTGACATAAATGGAAGTGAACATGTCTGGCATAAAAAGGAAAATGTATCTGAGGGCCACCTGCGGTAAATGCTCAGGGCATCTGAGTTCCGTACAAAGGAGCCAGAGAAGAGGCAGGGTCCGTGGGAAGAAGGTGGCGAGAGGTGCTGCCAATTGCTATCTTTCCAATCTGTGTGCAGCCCTTTGAGGGGCCTGCTTTTTTTGTTTTGCTTTTTACATTTTTAGGATCTGAGTCCTATTAGTCACTCTCAGATTCATTTAGGAGTCAATTTCATTACAGACCCCAGTCATGGGTTTTGTTTCTGAGGTCACTGGCTGAGAAAGACTATTGTCCTTTTTAACACTCGGGCTTCAAGAATGAAAAGCATTGTGACATAGTTCTCCTTCTGACTTAAAGTTTATACTAAAGAGATAATGAAATAACTAATTTCCATAAAAATATCTTTTGTCATAATATTGTATTTCTGGAAGGATATTATCTAACTTGGCAATAAGTCTCTCTGCATTTGATATTAAGACTTCATGTGAGTGGTAATAAATGTAATGTCACTCACTAATTCAAGATCAAATGCTGAAGGGTTAATTTAAATAGCGTTAGGCCACTGGAAATGGAAGGTGACCAGTAAATGTCACATAGCCTTGCATCTTCTTTATGCACTTTGGCCTTGAAGAGCAGTGACAATAAAAGAAAAACTACTAAGAATAGCCAAGACAAAGAAATGTGGCTAAAAGTTGTCTTATGAATTCAAGGAGCTTTATCCTTTTTTAAGCTGATCCATTAGGAAATGTACATAACTGCATGCTGAAAACCAGTGCATACAAAAGGCATTTATTATAAAACACAGAAAAATAATAATCCTCATAAAAAGTCTTGAGGTTACAGATACATGGTAATAATTTTTCCTTTTTTTTAAAAAAACCTAAAACTCTGTGGATATAAGAAGGTTAAAAAGAAATGATGAGTCACAGAAATCAAAATGTGATCTAATAGGCACTAACCCGTAACAAAAGCAACATCTTAGAACCAAGTCCTGCCAGTTAAAATGAAGGCTCTCACCTTCCTCCTTCTAACATTGTTTCAGAATATTATCTATGTGCTGGTTAGGAATAAATACATGCATTATCATATCCCCAAATAGACAGAAAACCAGAAATAATCTTCTTCAATAGACAATAACCCTATTTTGACGGATGTAAGCTCCAGGAACTTATTTACTGTCACATCCCAAGCCCTTGGTACGGGGATTACCATGCAGGATACTCAATAAATTCTAGTTGATCTGAAACAAACTGAACTAACTTGTAAATAGCAGGTATTGCTAGTAGACAGATATATAGATATAGATATACATGATACAGATATACACGGAAAGGGTTGGAGGGAAAAACTGGTTTTCGTACCAGAAAGAAGAAAACAAAAACCAAGCTAGACTAAAAATGACACAAATATCCATGTTTTAGAAATAGTTGGGGTTTTTAACTCATAATCATGATTTGAAAATACTGCAATTGCAACCAATAACAAAAAGTAAATCTACAACTAACAAGATAGAGAAAATTCACTGGATTTGCAATCTAGGTTCTTTCCACCTGTCTGGCACTCTCTGATATGTTACTCTGCATTTGGCCAGTCATTTCAAGTTAGTGTCCGGCATCAGATGTGCTGATTCCACACGACAAGGTTAGAGACTAAAACAGCATCTCGTGAAGTCAAAGATAATTCATTCTGCCCCAGCACACTCAGCCTTCAGACGCATTGAGCTACCCCGAGTGTAGGAATTATAGCTACTGACATCATGTGCAACCTCATTTTAGATCTGCAATTTCAAAGGCTTTAAGTGAATCTTCACTTAGGCAGAAAATGTTAAAATTCTGCATACCCTCAAGAATCAAATGGCAGATTCTGAGAAAACTTTGACTTGACTTACTTTTGTTCAGAAAAATCAACCTTTGAGCTACATATTTATTCCAATTTCAAAATGACATAATTAGCAAGTTCAAAAATCTGTTACATGGTACTAAATAATGTACAAAATTAATGCCAATTTCCTTATTTCTGTTTTGAAATGGGGTCTCACTCTGTCACCCAGGCTGTAGTGCAGTGGTACAGTCTCGGCTCACTGTAACCTCCGCCCCCTTGGTTCAAGCAATTCTCCTGCCTCAGCCTCCTGAATAGCTGGGACTACAGGTGTGTGCTACCATGCCCAGCTAATTTTTTTTGTATTTTTAGTAAAGACTAGGTCCAGCAATTTTTTTGTATTTTTACTAGAGATGGGGTTTCACTGTGTTAGCCAGTATAGTCTCCATCTCCTGACCTCATTATCCACCTGCCTTGGCCTCCCAAGTGCTAAGATTATAGGTGTGAGCCACTGCACCTGGCCTGCAACTTCTTTTTTAATTTAATTTTAAATCTTTAATTTCTAAGTTACTTTTATTCTGTAAGATTCATGATCATAAAGTTTTAAGCTAGAAATACGCTATTTTATCTGACCTGACTCCTAGATTTTAGATTTGGTAGCTCATGATCTAGTTCCAAATCATATGGAATCTCATCTCCTTCCACTTCACATGACAACCACAAGAAGGGAATTCACCATTTTGGCTTTTGTTGGTTTTTGCTAAGAAAAGAGATCTACTGATTCACACTATGAATCATGCCAGAACTCAAACAGATGGACTCTCTGGCACATTCCTCACTCTGGATCTCAATGCACAGGCCAGCTCCATACTAAAAAATATGCTCTAGCCCTCTACCATCTCCCCAAATCAGGCTGCATCTGCCTCTGAATGGGGATGCTTACTGCCCATTCCTCAACTCTATCCTTCCTTTCCCCTCTGACTGAAAAAAAAAAACTAGTCATCTGTATTTGTACAAGCCAACTTGGATAGAAAAACTGAAGTACTTCTAAGAAGGTCCCATGGTCACCTCCTAGAGGATTTGAAAACAGCCTGGAGACCCCAAAGAGGAAGAGCAATGACAAGCCCAGCAGCAACCCGAATCGCTCAAGTGCCAGGCTGTAGGGTATCCCTCTCTCCCAGAGGCCAGCTGCTAAAATAGGCCAATGTCCCTGCAAATGCTTGCTCACCATACTGCCACTTTTATAAATAAACATCCACTTCTTCCATCTCTCTCTATGATATTAAAAATGACTTCCATTTTAGGGAAGGTGGCAGACAAGATAAGCCACAATGGAAAATAGAATTTATGAGTTGCTTCCCACACATCTGGGCTACAATTCTTGCACTTGTCACCCCTGTTGACAAGCTTAAAATAAAACCTTGATTTTTATTTTTAGGTCCCAAGATATTCTGCCAGGAATTCCCTGTAAATTCATTTTTTCCCTCTGGAAGGAAGAATTAACACAACCCAGAATGAATAATACATTTATTTATTTTGTTGCTTAGACACTTTCAAACGGAAAAAAACGTATATGGCTTGATTTTCAAAGAATTACTCTATCTTGTCAAAAGACAGAAGATGGTTAAGGCAGTGCAAGTTGGCTTCTGTTTAAGATAGCCGGAGGGCAAGCTTACTGTTTCCCAGGACCCACTCTGCAGAGATGCCACTGCCAAAAAGTAATGTACAAAATTCACGCCAATTCCCTTATTTCTTTATTATATTATTATTATTTTAAATGAAGTCCTGCTCTGTCACCAAGGCTGGAGTGCAGCGCTACAATCTCAGCTCATTGCAACCTCCATCTCCTGGGTTCAAGTGATTCTCCTGCCTCAGCCTCCTGAGTAGCTGGGATTACAGGCACCTACCACCATGCCCAGCTAATTTTTATATTTTTAGTAGAGAGAGGGTTTTGCCACGTTGGCCAGGCTGGTCTCGAACTCCTGACCTCAGGTTACCAACCTGCCTAGGCCTCCCAAACAGCTGGGATTATAAGTGTGAGCCATTCCCTTATTTCCATCTAAATACACTTAATGACAGAGACCTTGTGTGCCTTGTGCAATAAATGCACTAGACATTCATGAGTTCCTAGTATGCTCAAAGTCCTAGGCAGGGAAAGAAGACAACGACTAACAGATGAACACCTTACAGGTTCATACTTAGTGTGTAAGGCACTGTGCTGCAAATATACAAATATGTTCTCATTTAAAGTCTACAGAAACAGAACAAAGAATAAACCTTGTTGGGCTGATGTAGTTGGATATTCTTACCTCCAACACACAAATGGGGAACTCAGGATTTTATAAAATTAATTAACTTACCCACTATTAAGAAGAGATACTTCAAAGTCTATTCTACTCACAGTTTTGCTGTTTCTAATTTACTAAGCTGTTTGTTGAGAAAAAAATTACAAAGTAAGGTCCTGTACTCAAAGTATTTATAATCCAAAAGAGGAAACACGAGGATAAAATAATCACCCACAACACAGTGCAAAAAAAGTGATCATGTAAAAAGAAGCTTTACACAAAGTGTCAAGAAGAAAAAGGTTTTATAAAAGAGGAAACTTTATTCTGAAGTTCATCTAACGATTAACTTATCTAATCCAAGACTGTAAATGAGCACTGACAATATGCTTAGTTCAATGTATTGTGCATAGTAGGTACTCAGTAAACAACTGTGGAATATTGGATGATTGAGTAGAGCTTCTCTGAGTGAACATAAAGTGAGAAAACCATTACTAAAGAAGAGAGTAACTAGCTGGGTGCAGTAGTACACACGTGTAACTCCAGCTACTCAGGAAACTGAAAAAAGAGGATCCCTTGAGCCCAGGGACCAGCCAGCCTGGGTAACAAAGTGAGATCTTGTCTCATGGAAAAAAAAAAAGTTATTAAAAAACACACACACACACAGAAGGGAGTAGCATATGTAAAGACATGGGGACATCGAAGAAGTCCAGATCCCATTCCATGAATTGAAACAGAGTGGGGAGGGAAGCAGGAAGAGAGGTGACTGGAGGTATGAGCAGGGGCAACCTGGAGCACCGTATCTGCCTGTACTTAAGGGCTTGAACTTAATTCCACCCGGTATGAGGAGACATTCTGTCACCGGAGACTTTCCAGTGCAGGTAAACAAGATCAGTGTCATCATGTGGCACAAATTCAAAGGGCACCAGCCACTTTACATCCTAAATGAATAGTGCCCCCTGGAACTACACAACTCGTAAGTCCTCGGATTGGATAAAATAATCCTTGGATAAACCTCAGAATAAAACTACCTCTTTCGATTGAGACCATCCTGGGCAACATGGTGAAACCCCGTCTCTACTAAAAATACAAAAAATTAGCTGGGCATGGTGGCGCGTGCCTGTAATTCCAGCTACTCAGGAGGCTGAGGCAGGAGAATTGTCTGAACCCAGGAGGCGGAGGTTGCGGTGAGCCGAGATCGCGCCATTGCACTCCAGCCTGGGTAACAAGAGCGAAAGTCCGTCTCAAAAAAAAAAAAAAAACTACCTCTTTCATAAAACGTTTTCCTTCTTGACACTTTGTACCAAATTTCTTTTGCCTTATCCCTTTTTTTTTTCTTTTGCATTGTGTTGCAGTTGCTTATTTCACCTGTGATAAGGTAAATGAATGATACTGCATATCTGTGACTGAACCTGGGGAAGTAGCATAAGGAAAAGGGCCTAAAATAAGCCATGAGATTCCAAACTCTCAACTACATAACATGGCAAACAAAAAAAAAATTCCCTAGAGGATGTTCATTGCCAAAACTCCGATTCTGGTTACAGAATCAAGCAGAAACAAGGGCACTGCTTCCAGCTTGCTACAGATAGGGGAGATACTCGGTTAAGAATTGTGCAACAAAGGGGGCATTCATGAGGTGTCTTCACTAATAAAAGCAATATATACTTAACTGACTCTGCTTTGCACAGAGTAATTATTTGCAAGTTAACTCATGCCAGGGTCATGAATTACAGCTAATGAACAAACTACAGTTTTTCCCAATGATTCGTTATGAGAAAAATGTTTGGCATTAACTTAAGAGTAAGTATTAAAAGCAATCTAAATGTAGACCATACCCTAGTGACATAACTGTTAGGAAACATCCTTTCCTGAATATATTGCCCATCACTGTAATAGAAAAACAGGCTGTGCTGGTAGAAATGGCTTTTATGCAAATGAGAATTAATGAGCCTCATTGTCTCTGTGTAGACAGCCATGCTTACATTTTGTTTCCCTTTGGACACATAAAATTTTAAAGAAAATTAAAAAATTAGGGTATGCCTAAATAAAAGGGAAGAGGTTATTTCAGATTAACAAAATGTACCTTAGGGGTCTCATGAGATTTCAGACAAGCCAAACTATTCTGGGGGCACCAAAGCCTATTCAGTTGGAAATAAAAGGGTATACAGAAGTACCTAATTTAAATGGAGAATTCCGATGGTTGAGCATTAGATCATAAAAGCCACTCAGACTTCAAGTAAATTTCTTCTAATTTACTTGAAGGATCCACAGCTTCCCATCAGCCCCTGAACACTAGATGTGTGTGGCCAGATGCTATAAAAATCTCCTGACAGAAGTGTGACCAACACATTAAGAGCACAGACAATTGAACTAAAGAGTAAATACCTTTTGCTGGACAAATATCCTATTACAGAACATAATTACATAACTCAACCCTTCTGCCACAAGTATGCTCAAGGAAGGAGAGTCATGGGGGAAGGTCACGTGACATAGGCCAATACCCCGAAAAGCACTTCAGGGTGTCAAAAGCAGCCATGAGACAGGTTTGACTTTCGTGTTTTCAAGTGTAGTTCATATGCTTCTAATTTTTCATCTTCTGTTATTGGTCTATGTTTCCAAAAGCCACATTTCAGCTATATGCAAAATATAATGCCAACAGTAGGAATGTAAAACAGAAACTCTGGAAACTACCCCTGAATCATCTTCCCCTTGTTCCTCTCCCTGGGTGTTAGTGGCCTCATTTTTAGTCCTGCTGTCAGAATATTCTTTTTTTTTTTTTTTGAGATGGAGTTTCACTCTTGTCCCCCAGGCTGGAGTGCAATGACACGATCTTGGCTCACTGCAACCTCTGCCTCCCGGGTTCAAGCGATTCTCCTGACTCAGCCTCCGGAGTAGCTGGGCAGGTGCCCGCCACCATGCCCAGCTAATTTTTTTGATGTGTTTTTAGTAGAGACGGGTTTCACCATGTTGGCCAGGCTTGTCTGGAACTCCAGACCTCTTGTGATTCGCCTGCCTCAGCCTCCCAAAGTGCTGGAATTATAGGCATGAGCCACTGCAGCCAGCCCAGAATGTTCTTAAACAAGAACACTAATCCTGCTCCTGCCCTAACCCCTGGCTCAAAAACCCTCTGTGGTTCCCAAGTGCCTGTCAAATTCAGTATACATTGCCAGACCTCCACAGAACAGCCCCAGCTGATGTTTCCCATCTGACAACCGCCACTTCTCAACAAACACCAACAATGGTTTTTCAACTTATTTTTGTTGCTGCATCACCATTTTTTTTCCAGTAAAATCCTACCTATAGTCCAAAGCAGATAAAAATAATTCCCTATTATGCTATTTTATTTATTCAAATTTATATCATTTTATTTTTATAAAGACAAATACAATCCTTTTTACTTGTACCATGTATATACCCCATGGAACCAAATACGCAGTATTCCTCTAGACCTTTAAAATAAAGTAAACATGGTATCTTCTATGAGTTAAATATGAATCAATCAAAATGGATGAGATATATACAGTCATCCTTAATAGAGACAGAATGCTTACTAAAATACAATACAGTCATAACCCTATGATGCTGTCATCCTATGTGTCAAAGAACACTAGATTCCACAAAACATTAATAAGTGTTCCAAAGAAACAGATTCATGGACAAATTATATTGGACCACATTGCATGCTGCATCCTCCCACTGGGAGGGTATTCATTTCCCAATATAGGCTCTGAAGAAACTAGTTAAAGTTATATGACTTGCTATTTTTCAAACATACTGTCTTCAAATCATCTTCCACACATTTTTTGGAAGAATTCCCATTGATATAAGTTTCCTGAAAAGCACTTTGGAAAATACTGCTATTTACTAAACTTATTCACCAACTTTATACTAACCGGTCCCATTTTAAGCCACAGACATTTCTCAAGCACAGACTTAAATAAAGGAAACAAGAGAATACATTGCATCTTTGGACTCTAGGCTTCTCTAAAACTAGTCATTTGTTTCTTCAATATTTGTTTCCATAAGATAGTTAAAACATGTGGGTGGCCCAAGTCCTTACCAATATCTGGGTATCTGGGTATATGGGTTAGGACACAATCTAAGCTGCTGAAACAAAAAGTACCCCCAATATACAGGGGCTTAAATGAGACAATAGTTTATTTCTCTCTCAAGGAATATTCCATGGTGGTAAGGTGGCTCTGCTATCTTCAACATGTGGCTTCCCTCTTGAATCCAAGATGGCAGCTCCTGTTTCCACCACCACATTCATGTCTGAATAGAGAAAAGGAAACAGTAAAGGAACTCACACCTTTCTTCTAAAGTATGGCTGGGAAGTGCCCCACATCGCTTTCACCCACATCTCATTGACCAAACTTGGTTAGCTGCTACACTTAGCTGCAAAGGAGGCTGACATAAATTCCCTAGCTTGGACCCTGATGGAAAACCACACGTCTCTGCCACCACATATCTCTGGAAAATATATAACCAAATGAAACAGAAAGGAGTCCTCCCCAGCACTGGAGTCCATGCCAAGAACAGAAGTCTTCTAGTGTGCTTTCAGAAGGACTGCTCTACCCAGTTTTAATGGCAGCTTGGAAGACACGTGGTCTTCCATATTTCCACGTCTGAAGCAGGACAATAATGCCACGAATACTGATTCAGTCCTTTGCCACCATACACAACATTCCACACATTTCCAATTCCTAGCTGTCAAATCTTCAGTGAAGAACCCATATTTGAATGGTGGGTGGGGTGACAGTCATAGTAATTTTAGGGTAGGACATTGAGTTGTACATGTAATTGGCTCATGTCCTCAGTATAAAATATATATGTACCCTTGTTGTTGCCATCCTAGTTAGGAATGCTCAGAAATATCAAAAACAGACTCTGCCTTTCTGGCATAAGTTCTGTACAAAGAAAAATTAGATCTATAACACCAAAGAAATGATGTTTCTCAGTGATGACAAGTGAAAAACAAGAGATAAATATTTTAACATGAAACTAACCTTGAGGCAATTTGGCGGTATTTGGAACTACCTTTAAAAATTCACTGTTTTTTATTTTTTTCAGAAGTCTACAGCACAAATGGAACTTGATGCTGTTCCAATAGCAAACTTTTCTTTTTATGCTCTTTAGGCAAAGGAAATTGCAGCTTTCTTGTTAATTCTTCTGCCCTCACCCAAGACAGGTTAAATAAAATATGTAAGCCATTTTGCCAGTACCTAGCACATGGCAGTTTTCAAAATGCAGTAGTGTTAAGCATTCCGTGTATGATTATGTGGTACACTAACACAGAAATGACAACAGAAACCAGAAGAAGGCAAGTACTGGGCTTCATGTATAGGTCAAATTTAAGTCTTCCTTATTACGTAATAGCTCCATAAGTGTTAATATTCCAAATATCTCAAAGTATATTGTAAGTGAAAAGTCAAGATTCAAAATGTGTAAATAGCATATTGCTATTTATTAAGGAGAGATGGGAAAGAAAGATGGATATGGGCCGAGCGCAGTGGCTCATGCCTGTAATCCCAGCACTGTGGGAGGCCGAGGCAGGTGGAACATGAGGTCAAGAGATCGAGACCATCCTGGTCAACATGGTGAAACCCCATCTCTACTAAAAACACAAAAAATCACCTGGGCATGGTGGCGCATGCCTGTAATCTCAGCTACTCAGGAGGCTGAGGCAGGAGAATTGCCTGAACCCAGGAGGCAGAGGTTGCGGTGAGCCGAGATTGCGCCATTACACTCCAGCCTGGGTAACAAGAGCAAAACTCCATCTCAAAGAAAAAAAAAAGAAAGGTGGATATTATTAAATGCTTGTAAATGCATCGCATGCTTTTTGAATGATGCTCAAGAAAATGGGTAAGAGTAGTGGAACCCTGGGTAGGTGGGGAAAATGTAGTGACAGAGATGCTTTTGCTATATATCCTTTCATGCCTTTATCACTGTGGACCGTATCTATGCGTCACCAATTTACATAAATTAAAATTAATAATTATAAGCATTTTTTTCATTGCCATCTGTGCAACCATCACCCTCTCACTACTCATTTTATTTTCCTAGTGCTTCCATAACAAAGTACCATTAACTGGGTGTTTTTAAAACAACAAAAATGTGTTCCCTCACTGTTCTGGAGGCTAGAAGCCTGAAATCAGTATGTAGGCAGGGCCATGCTCTCAGCCAAGCCTCTAGAGAATGATTTTTCCCTTCTTTGTCCAGCTTCTCACACCCCCGGGCCTTTTTCTTGATTTGTGGCAGCATATCTGCAATCTCTATTTCTTTTTTCATGCAGCATTTTCTCTGCGTATCTCTGTCCAAATTTCCTTCTTCTTACAAGGACACCAATCGTATATTGGAGAAGGGCCCACCCTCATGACTTTATCTTAATTTGTGTCTGAACAAGGTCAAATTCACAGGTACCTGATGGTAGGACTTTAACATGTTTTTGTGAGAGGCAATTCAACATATAACACTAACATAACCCCCATCATCACATACAACATTTTATAGAGCTTGCTTTTCTGCTTCTTTTTGTTCTGAGCTCAACACAGCAGAATGGCTGGGTGACCCCAATGATAACTTATGTTCCTTTAACAATTAATGGTAGGAATTGTAAAAAAAAAAAAAAAAAAAAAAAATTAAAATGCATTTTTTGGAGGAAGAAATTTAGAAAAAATTCTATAGAACAGAAGGTGGCTATTTTCATAGGAAATCAAAGACATTATATATCACCAAATAGGAATTTCAGGCACTGAGCCAGGATGTTCAATGAATTCAGGGACAGTGTACATATTCTGATTTACTAGCTATCAATTTTTACTTGGTTGAAGTTGACCTACATAGACATGTGTGCTATTACATTTTTAGCTAAATTAAAGCAAATAAGAAATTAACTTGAAGATTTGTTAGAGACAAAAACACCATTCTTCCACTGTGATTTTACCTCTTCTTTTGAGAGTCACAGTCACCTGTGCCTAGTTATTACAGTGAATAAACAATCTAGCTCAGGACGTAAGAAAGAATGAGCATAGGGTCTGTCAGAGACCGTCAGCATTCTAAATAAATAACTCCAGCAAGGAGAGACTGGAATAAACGTAATCAACCACTCACAAAGCCTATTGATTACCTACCTCAGTTTTCTGTATGATACTATGTCGGAAAGGAAAAAGGAGACACGCCAACCTCACCCTGTTCACTCTACGCATTCATGTCTTCTCATTATTGAGTTGGTAAAAGATCTGTTTGCCAGGTCACAGCTTTCAGTTCACAAGCAGCAAGTAGTAAACTTTTGGTATCAAAATATTTATCCTATAGAGCAAGTTCTAAAATTTTAAAGAAATGTACATTGCAAGGTGTCGCTCTGACATTCGAACTCTTGTTCAATTTAATTACACATCAAGTGATTCCTATGAGACCAAGTCTTGGTCTTAGTAGGGGACCAAGAATGTGGAGAAGGAGGAGTGACATCAGTTGCTTTTGAGGACCATGTGTGACAGCCATGGAGTTGCACCACTCAGATCTCCCTTTGAGAGGAGAGCGGTCAACAGAATAGGCATCAGTTGCTACACCTCCAGGCTCTCTGCACTCATGCCAAAGCTGTGCCTCTTCCCAGGTACTCCCAGCCAATGACTGAGCACTGGGAGGTCACTAGATTCAGCCTTCCTGCCCAACTCAAGACTCTCCTAATGTGCAGCTCCTGCTCAGGGACTTGGTGGCCTGGCTGAGATCTTTCAGAATCACAGTGAAGTCTGAAGCTCTTTCTGCTCAACGTTCTTCTTTTTTTTTTTTTTTAAATTTTTATTGCATTATAGGTTTTGGGGTACATGTGCAGAACGTGCAAGATAGTTGCATAGGTACACACATGGCAGTGTGTTTTGCTGCCTTCCTCCCCCTCACCCACACTTGGTATTCATCCCCAGGCTATCCCCCCCAGCCCCCCCCGCTGTCCCTCCCCCATTTCCCCCAACAGTCCCCAGTGTATAGTAGACCGCCTCTCTGTGTCCCTGTGTTCTCATTTTTCTCACCCGCCTATGAGTGAGTATATGCGGTATTTCTTTTTCTGTTCTTGTGTCAGTTTGCTGAGAATGATGTTCTCCAGATTCATCCATGTCCCTACAAAGGACACAAACTCATCATTTCTGATTGCTGCATAATATTCCATGGTGTATATGTGCCACATTTTCCCAGTCCAGTCTATCATCGATGGGCATTTGGGTTGGTTCCAGGTCTTTGCTATTGTAAACAGTGCTGCAATGAACATTCGTGTGCATGTGTCCTTATAGTAGAACGATTCACAGTCTTTTGGATAGATACCCAGTAATGGGATTGCTGGGTCAAATGGAATTTCTATTTCTAGGTCCCTGAGGAATCGCCACACTGTCTTCCACAATGGTTGAACTAATTTACACTCCCACCAACAGTGTAAGAGTGTTCCTATTTCTCCACATCCTCTCCAGCATCTGCTGTCTCCAGATTTTTTAATGATCGCCATTCTAACTGGTGTGAGATGATATCTCAATGTGGTTTTGATTTGCATCTCTCTAATGACCAATGATGATGAGCACTTTTGCATATGTTTGTTGGCCTCATGTATGTCTTCTTTTGTAAAGTGTCTGTTCATATCCTTTGCCCATTTTTGAATGGGCTTGTTTGTTTTTTTTCTGTAAATCTGTTTGAGTTCTTTGTAAATTCTGGATATCAGCCCTTTGTCTGATGCGTAAACTGCAAAGATTTTTTCCCATTCTGATGGTTGTCGATTCACTCTAGTGACTGTTTCTTTTGCCGTGCAGAAGCTGTGGAGTTTGATTAGGTCCCATTTGTCTATTTTGGCTTTTGTTGCCAATGCTTTTGGTGTTTTGTTCATGAAGTCCTTGCCTACTCCTATGTCCTGAATGGTTTTGCCTAGATTTTCTTCTAGGGTTTTTATGGTGTCAGGTCTTACATTTAAGTCTTTAATCCATCTGGAGTTAATTTTAGTGTAAGGTGTCAGGAAGGGGTCCAGTTTCTGCTTTCTGCACATGGCTAGCCAGTTTTCCCAACACCATTTATTAAATAGGGAATCCTTTCCCCATTGCCTGTTTTTGTCTGGTTTATCAAAGATGATATGGTTGTAGATATGTTGTGTTGCCTCCGATGTTTCTGTTCTGTTCCATTGGTCTATATCTCTGTTTTGGTACCAGTACCATGCTGTTTTGATTACTGTAGCCTTGTAGTATAGTTTGAAGTCTGGTAGCGTGATGCCTCCCGCTGTGTTCTTTTTGCTTAGAATTGACTTGGCTATGCGGGCTCTTTTTTGGTTCCATATGAAATTCATGGTGGTTTTTTCCAGTTCTATGAAGAAATTCAATGGTAGTTTGATGGGGATAGCATTGAATGTGTAAATTACTTTGGGCAGTATAGCCATTTCACAATATTGATTCTTCCTAACCACGAACATGGAATGTTTCTCCATCTGTTTGTGTCCTCTCTTATTTCGTTGAGCAGGTGTTTGTAGTTTTCCTTAAAGAGGTCCCTTACATTCCTAGTGAGTTGTATTTCTAGGTATTTTATTTTCTTTGTAGCGATTGTGAATGGCAGTTCGTTCTTAATTTGGTTCTCTTTAAGTCTGTTATTGGTGTATAGGAATGCTTGTGATTTTCTTTACTTCTCTCCTTCCACAGGTCTCAGACTACTGTCCAGTCCAGCAGCTCTCCTCATCTTTTCCTTAAACTTCCTCCTTAATCTTTCAACAGTATTTCCCTCTCCTCACCCAAATGTCTTGCAGATCTGACCAGCAGAATGCAGTTAAAATTCTACTTGAACTAGTTTAATAGAGAATCAGTCAGTAACGAATCCAGTTCTGATTTACCTCTTGCCTACTTAAGACCTCAAGGGCAAGTAATAGGTAGTTTCCTTTTAAGCAGTCATTTGTCCTAAAACAATGAAGCGTGATTCGTCATTTTTCAACTCCTGACCCTTAGCTGTCTCCTCTCTGTACCTAGTCTAATACATCCATATCCAAGAGGAGCTCAGAAACGTCCCTGAGGTATTAAGAAGCTGTTGAGAATCTTCCCTCCAAGGGGCCTGCTTCTCTGCCACTGTCACTTTGATTAACTGTCTTCCTACTGATGGGAGCCCTTCAAGCCTTGTGGGAATTTTTAAAGTTCATTCATGGTTCTCTGTTTGCAGTGTCTTCCTGCCTTTCCCTCTAGCCCTCCTCTTGCAAAGTCCTTAAACACATTCCTGCCTGAAAATAACGGAACAGGTTGGGTCACTGGCAGCTCTAATTTCACAGTCCCCGGTGCACACACACCAGGCCACGTGGCCTTAGGGACGATGCATCGAAACCCAGGCCTGGGCTATAGAACACAAGTTTATGAACCAAGGAAATAACAGGTATAAAGCAAAATAGGAAACTTAGACTAACACAACAAAAGTCGGTTTTAAAAGGTCACAGGTCCCGGCATGCATCTGCCTCAGGAAGATTTATCCTTACAGGTCAGGAATATTTCATGCCAGGGAAAGGAGACTACATCCATCCACACTAGGAAATTTCAGGGCTTTAAAACTGCATCCAAATTTTTTAATGGTGATAATTACCTAAATGTACTTGTGAACTTACAGCATGGGGTTCTCTATCTATTTAAGTCTCAATAACTACAAGTCCTTTAGACTTCTTTCACGTCCCATTATCAAGCTTTACCATCTTTAATCATTTTGTTGCTTTTCACCGATATTCCTCCACTTAAAAAGAAAGAAATACAATGAAAACAAAAACCTCAACAACCACAGAACCCAAACAAAGGACAATTATTTGGAAAATAGGCCTACCCCATTCTGCTAAGCCATTACAACAAGTTTTCATGGAGTGAGAATATACTTCAGGCACAGAATCACTGAGAAAGCAATGGAGAGCCAAGACTGGGTTACAACACAGTCTAGAGAGCATCCTGGAACAGGAGAGGGAACAGGAAATCAATGTCAGGTGGCTAGTTCAACATCTAGCTCTTTTCTTCTTATAACCTGGATGCCACTTTTTTTTTCTTTTCTTTTCTTTTTCAGTTGGAGTCTCACTCTGTCGCCCAGGCTGGAGTGCAGTGGCATGATCTCGCCTCACTGCAACCTCCGCCTCCCAGGTTCAAGTGATTCTCCTGCCTCAGCCTCCTGAGTAGCTGGGATTACAGGCACGCACCACCATGCCCAGCTAATTTTTGTATTTTTAGTAGAGACGGGGTTTCGCCATGTTGGCCAGCTGGTCTCAAACTCCTGACCTCAGTGATCCGCCCGCCTTGGCATCCCAAAGTGCTGGGATTACAGGTGTGAGCCATGGCGCCTGGCCCATTTTTCTTAACTTTAAAATAATTTGTTGACTGAGCTAATGGTCAATCTTAGTTTTGCAAATAGTGACATAAATATTCAGATCTGATGCAGATTTTAGAATCCCTTTGCACAATTTCTTGCCAACCATGTTTAACCTGAATTCAAGTGAGATTTCAGTTGTAAATCCAGGGCAGAGAGGAACATACAAGATGACACCACTCGTAAGCAATCAAATATATTCCAGATATATTCTACAGGACAAATGGCATGACCTTTTCAGGAAGTCAGTGTCATGACGAAAGGAACATATCTTGATTAAAGGAGACTTGGGTGACACAAACACCAGATGCAAGGAATAACCCTGAATTAGATCCTGACTTGGAGAAACCAGTTATAAATAATATTTTGGAGGCAATTCAGAAAAATTTAAATAAATCGATATCAAATTTCATTAAGGAATAACTATTACTTTATTAAGTATAACAATTTTAATTTGGTTATATAGCAATATTATTTTTGATATACTCAATAAAGAAATTAGAAGTAGAATGTAAGGATACCTGCATTGTACACTAAAATATCTCAATATAAAATGTGATTTATTCATCTACCATAGAGTTAGTCAACTACTCCAGATGGCAAACTTCTTAGGGTAAGAGTAAATATTTTTGGCTTCGTGGGCCATATGGATTCTGCTGCAATTACTCAACTTTAACATTGCGGCGTGAAAGCAACCATAGACAATACACAAATGAACGTGCATGGCTGTGTTTCAGTAATGCTTTATTTATAAACACAGAGGGACTCACAGGCCATAGTTCGCCGACCCTGATAGGTCCTTTTGTTCAAAATAGATTCTGGGCTTATGACAAATATAGTCCTCAGCCCCAGTTTACAGCATGGCATTACCTTAGCCTTTTAGTTCTTTTTCTTTTGCATTTAGAAAAGCAGGAACATATGGTTTCATATTATCTGCCAAGTGTTTTCTTGCACAGCTAGTCTTTTCTCTGTCATGTGACTTGGAGATTTTATTTTATTTTATTTTTCCCTTGGTTTTTTTCTTTCTTTTTTTTTTTTTCAAAAAAAAAAAAAGGCAACATGTCCATAAAATGAAATAATCATATCAGAAGGAAACTGAACCCTTCAAAGGCTCATTCATGCAATGAACCAAATCACCAATGATCTCTGGTCCTGGACCTGATTAGTACTTGAACAGCTTTTGAAGATAAGTGGAAAAGTCACTGGGCCCTTCCCTCATTTTACCGCTGGAACCCCACTTATTCTTTCAAGTCCTCTGGACACTGGCAATTCAGCAAATAAGCATTTTCCTGATCAATATGCTGCACATGCTTGTGACCTGGGAGAATAAACACAGGTGCCATTGGGAAAATGGCCTCAATTAATCAGCATATGGCATAGGTGAGGTCACTATCTCTTACCAAGCAGGTGCAGATTCAATTAAAATGTGTGTTTGTCTGTCTGGATGCTCATAAATGAGCAATCCTTTAAGAATAATTCCAACAAACCCAGATTGCTCTTCAAGATTACATTAGAAATATAGAAGTCAGTATTAAATATTTAGAGGATTAATTAAGTTGCTTCTTTGGTTCAGACTGCCTATTAAAAGCTTACCTATAATAGAAAGCTTTCATCTATTCAGTTTTGTGCTCTGCCATTAAAACTGCATGTAATACACTTTTATAGAATATGGCATATCATGAAACCCAAATAGACTTACTTCTTAAAAGAGTTTCATACAGATGATAAGTAAAAACTGAGAGATAATTCATGTTATAGATTCTCTATTAATAAAAAGAAAGCTAAATCATGATTCAAATTAAAAAAAAAAAACCCCAGTGTTAGAGAGCCTATAAATTCTTTGTAAATGAGGGTGAGGGTGGAGGGGTGAAACTCCTGCCAAGTTTCAAGGTCATAAAAGTACTTGAAATAAAACATAAAGCTATATATAGAACCACATTTTTCATGGTAATATACTTTATGGTTGAAATGAGGCAGTAAAGTAGGGTACTCACGAAAAAATATCATATTAGAGTCTTCTAATTATTTATGTATTAGTTAGGATTCTTAATTTAAATTGACCAGAAATGATATAAGAAAAAAATTCCTATTTTTAAGTCTTCTTAGAAAGTTGTTTATAGAAGCGCTGGGCGCAGTGGCTCAAGCCTGTAATCCCAGCACTTTGGGAGGCCGAGGCGGGTGGATCACAAGGTCAAGAGATCGAGACCATCCTGGTCAACATGGTGAAACCCCGTCTCTACTAAAGATACAAAAAATTAGCTGGGCATGGTGGCACGTGCCTGTAATCCAAGCTACTCGGGAGGCTGAGGCAGGAGAATTGCCTGAACCCAGGAGGCAGAGGTTGCGGTGAGACAAGATCGCACCATTGCACTCCAGCCTGGGTAACAAGAGCGAAACTCCGTCTCAAAAAAAAAAAAAAAAAGTTGTTTATAGAAACATTATTTATTTGATTGATCCAAGATGGCTGATCGCTAACAGCTCGGGATTGTAGCTCCCAGTGAAAGCTCAGAAAACGTGAGGACGCCACACTTTCAGATGAATTTTCGTCACTCACAGACCAGAAGATTTCCAGTGGAGGAGCCCCGAGGGTCGCCAGCGCAACTCTTGTGGCCTGCGCAGCGGTTTTGCTGTCGCCTGGCGCGGCAGCAGAGTAAACAGGACTGGTTCCCCTACTGACCGGTGTTTGGAGCTCCGGGAAGGCAGAGCCACTTGTGGACTCAAGAAGGAAGCCAGACTGGAGATTCCCAGGCAGAAGAGCATCATCAGTCTTTGCGCTGCTGTTTTGGCCGGCGCAGTGGGTTGCTCGGATTCCAGCACTAGGAATCAATAAATTGGACATCCTCTCAGGAACTTAATCAGAAAGGCGCTAATTGTAAAAACAACAGATGGATAAAATCACAATAAAGGGGAAAAAACAGCCTAAAAAGGCCGAGAAAACTGAAAGTCAGAACCCCTCTCCCTCTACAGGGGATAGCAATTCCTCATCAGCAACGGAACAAGCCCTGATGGAAAAGGACTGTGTTCCATTATCTGAAGTAGGCTTCAGAAGGTGGATGATAAGAAACTTTTGGGAGTTGAAAGAACTTGTTCTAACCCAATGTAAAGAAACTAAGAACTTTGAAAAAAGGTTTGACGAAATGTTAAAAAGAATGGACAATATAGACAGGAATATAAATGAACTAACGGAGTTGAAAAATACAACACGAGAACTTAGTGAAATATGCACAAGTTTGAATAGCCAAATTGATCAAGCAGAAGAAAGGATATCAGAGGTCGAAGACCAACTTAATGAAATAAAACGAGAAGATAAGAATAGAGAAAAAAGGATAAAAAGGAAGGAGCAAAGTCTCCAAGAAATATGGGACTATGTGAAAAGACCTAATCTACGTTTGATAGGTGTACCTGAATGTGATGGAGAGAATTAATCCCAGCTGGAAAATACTCTTCAGGATATTATCCAGGAGAATTTTCCCAATCTAGCAAAGCAGGACACTATTCAACCCCAGGTAATACAGAGAACACCACAAAGATATTCCTCAAGAAGAGCAACCCCAAGGCACATAATCGTTAGATTCACCAGGGTTGAAACGAAGGAGAAAATACTAAGGGCAGCCAGAGAGAAAGGTCAGGTTAACCACAAAGGGAAGCCTATTAGACTTACAGCAGATCTCTCAGCAGAAACCCTACAAGCCAGAAGAGAGTGGGGGCTGATATTTAACATCCTTAAAGAACAGAACTTTCAGCCCAGAATTTCATATCCTGCCAAACTAAGCTTCACAATTGAAGGAAAAATAAAATCTTTTATGAGCAAGCAAGTACTCATAGATTTTATTACCACCAGGCCTGCTTTACAAAAACTTCTGAAAGAAGCATTACACACAGAAAGGAACAACCAGTATTAGCCTTTCTAAAAATATACCAAAAAGTAAAGAGCATCAACATAAAGAAGAATTTACATCAATGAATGGATAAAATAGCCAGTTAACATCGAATGGCAGTAATCCTAAATTTAAATCAACTAAATCCCCCAATCAAAAGATACAGCCAAAACCTAACGGTATGCTACATCCAGATCCATTTCACATCCAAAGATACACAAAGACTCAAAACAAAGGGTTGGAGAAAGATTTACCAACCAAATGGAGAGCAAAAATAAATAAATAAACAAAAAGCAGGAGTTGCAATTCTCGCATTTGATAAAACATTTCAAAACAACAAAGATAGAGTGGTAAAAGGATCAATGCATCCTAACACCCAGATACAGAAGACCCATAAAGAGATTTAGACTCAACGAGACAGAAAATTAATAAGGATAATATCCAGAACTTGAACTCAGATCCGGAACAAGTAAACTTAATAAGTACTTATAGAGCTCTCCACTTTAAATACACAAAATATACATTCTCCACTTTAAATACACAAAATATTGATTGGCCATTATTAATACTCATTCATAGAATAAAGCAATATTCCTGTTCTCTCTCCCTCTTTTTCTTCCTCTCTTTTCCTCTCCTTCTTTCCTTTTTTTTTTTTTTAAAAAAAAGAAACATTATTTATTTTTATCTGCTTTTAAGAATCCTATCCACCTAGGAACATAATACGTATATTGTTAAATATACAACTGTATTTCTACAATAATTTGCACCATGAAATGTATGCTAATTTGCCAAGAGAAGGGGAAATTTGTCTCTATCCTAACCCAGCAGAAAGGATTTTCTGATGGAAAATGTTAAGAATATCTGTCATCTACATACTATAATAAGCATTTAATACACTGTAAGTTTTGGGGATTAGCAATTAATATTATAATTATAAAATAGTTTTGTGCTTCTGTAAAATAGGCTTCCATTGGACGATACTCCCCTTAGAGTTGAAACAACTGTTTAGTGAGAAAATCATATAAACACACTCCTTTTCAAAGCATGTTAAGTTACCAAACCTCTGTTTAACTAAATTGGGAATACCTCTTTCTTTATTAACTTGAATAAAGAATATCTTACAAAAGAGCAAAAACAAATGCATTTAGAAACTTTTTTCCCTCAAACATTTAGAACGCATGTTAACATAGAGAAAAACTAAAATGTACATTTCAGGGTTGAGAAGTTTTAAAACGAAACAAGAATAGTTAATACTCAACAAGTACTCTGTCACTGAGAAACAATTATACCAGACACACACTTTCCATACAAGAGAAGTAAGCCTGACAAGACTAGCAAAGGCTTATTTCTCCAGATATGGAGCAGGTATTTTGTTAATGATAACCATTAGGGTACACAGCACGGGAACATAAGCCAGCTCTGGGAAGCCCAGTATTGCTCCTGAAAGCATCCTCCATCTCCCCACTCCAGCTGGGCCAGTGATGAGTAAATGGATCTTACAGTCACCCCAGTGGAGAAAAGCTTGGTTTGGGTTGCTTTAAAGATATAGCCTGAACACCAGTGAGTCCTGCCATTTTTCCATGTTTGCTCTTTATGAAAAAATTCAGACAGAAAAAAAACAAAACTCAATTCTGCAGACATATTGCCCCATTGAGGTGTTCAAAGCTCTTCACAGGCCCTCCCCTAGCTGTGCCACATTATGTCATTGATGACGCAGCCAGGTACCCTCCATAATTTGCTGCTGGGTTTGTTCTTGCCATTAGCCTTGACTCCCTAACTGGAGGCCTCGTCTTCTAACTCTGCTTCTTTAAATCCTATTATCCTTCAGGACTCAACTAAAGTCCAGTGCATAAACTTTACTAACTACTCCAGCTCATGGGGATCCTCTCCATTCACTCTCACTGGCCTTTCACACACATCTGTTGGAGTATTCAACCGATTCTCTGTGTGTTTATTCCATCTCTGAGCTATGATCTGTTACAGAGCAGGAATCACCTTATTTATTTTTGTATCTGATCCAATGCCTAGAACACTGCCTGACATGTAGCAGAATCTCATTTAAAATGCATGGGACAGGTTACCAAAGGCGTGTGAGGGAGGCTGAATAGAAGGAAGGATTAGGGAGACTCTGGGTTGCTGAGAATGTTTAGTATCTTTTCCTGAATCATAATTATATGTGTGTTTGCATAGTAAAAATGTAGTGAGCTATGAAAAAAAATTGTGGAAGAAATAAAAGAATAAACTAGTGACAGAAATTACCCAAATTATTAAACATTGGAAACATGGCCACATGCTCACTGTTGTTTCAAGTGGCACAATGCCAGCTTCACCATTTAGTAAGAATGAAATATTCAAGTGACAATGACAATATAAGCACAGACGCACACACAGACACACACCCCACAGAATGTCTTTCCCGTTTGGCTCATCACTCCACTGTGCCTCTTCTGCACCTGCCACTAGCCCAGACCATCTAAGAAGGCTCCGCCCCTGACTTTGTAAGGCTCTTTAACAAGCCACTCCACCATCAGGATGCCAAACTTCTGGGAAAAACTTTTTTGCCGTTGTAGGAATCCACCCTGCCTGAGTGAGCTGAAATCCCCAATTCTCTGCAATCCTCAATATGATTTAATAAACTTTCTCTTCAGTTCCTTGTCCTCTGGCACTTGGTTCAATTAAGTTCAACAAATACTTGTTGAGCTTATCATTTGATAAGTGGTAGGGAATTGGTTATAATGACAAACAGGATGTGTCTCCAGTTTTTGTGTGTACATGGCAAAATACACATAACATAAAATCTACCATTTTAAGTATAAAATATAGTGGCATTAAGTACATCCACAATGTTGTACAACCATCACTACTATCCATTTACAGAACTTTTCCATATTCCCAAGAAGAAGCTCTGTACCAGTTAAAGACAAACTCCTTTTCCCCTCTTCCTCCAGCCCCTGATAATCACCATTCTCCTTTCTGTCTCCATGAATTTCCCTATTCTAGGGACCCCATATATATGAAACCATATGATATCTGTCCTTCAGTGTCTGGTTTATATCATTGATTGTTTTCAAGGTGCATCCATTTTGAAGTACTTACCAGAATTTTATTTCTTTTGAGGCTGAAAAATATTCCACTATATGTATATGTCACATTTTCTTTAGCCATTCACTGCTTCCTATTTTGGAGGAATTTACTGTCTAGCAAAGGAAAGTGTGCTAGTTCTTGCCCACTAGTTTGCAGACCTTTGTCCAGCAGCTGTCCTCTCAAACCTAGAACCTTCCATCAACATTCTTTGTGTTTGGTTTTTGCAGGGAACACATGTGACTCTTCCACCTTTTCATCCTGTCATCTATCATGGTACCAGCACATAATAAGCACCCAATTAAAAGTCACTTATTGGTGCAAGAAAGACGTTCCCTGGGGTCTTGGGAGAAGACTCTTTCTGAAGTTCCTTTCACTTAGTCGCAGTCCCTACTTTTGACCTGCGACTCATTTTCCCTGCATAAGACTAATGGATCTGCCCCTGGCGGACAAAAATCTTTACCAAACTCCTCCCCTCAGTCCAGAGAAAAGAATATCTATGAGAAATGGTAAGTACAAATGGAGCTGGATTGGGAGTCGAGAGATGTGAATTTCAGTCCCAGCTTTATGACGTAACTACACCAAGTCACAAGCTCCTCAGGTTTCAGGAATCTGTGACTGTAGCCTAAAATAAAGGTGTTAACTGTTCCTGTCCACTTAAAAAATTGCATAGTGCCAATTTGCACAGAGCAGACAAAGTAATAATTTGGTGACATGTCTCAGTCTCAGACACATCTGGAAAATGGCCAAAAAGATTCATAAGAATTCTCATTATGAAAACTGTTTACCTACAGCTTCTTTAGAAATTCTACTGTGTCCTTTCTTTTCTATTTTGACTACTTGGAAAATTATCATAGACTTTTGTTTCAGTGGGCAAGAGAGGTATAACTTCCAGTTGTAACTAGACTATTTAGCTATCATCATTGAAGAGTACAAGAAAATGAAGGAAAATAATATTCATTTTGCCTAAAAACTTGAAGAATGAAATGAAGACATTACGTCTCTTTAGGCAAAAAGAGAGCGGGAAATTGATAACAAGTACAATTTGAACAAAAATTGGGCTCTTTCACTGAAGAATTTATTTTGCAGTCAGCTTTGGCTTGTATATTTCACCGCTACATAACTTTTTTGCAGTTCTAGAAACTTCTCTGAATGCATGAGCAGGAAATTAGCTCATTCAACATTTTTCTAGCTCATCCAATGCTATTTCCCCTATTTGCAGGTAACAGATATGAACTGGTAAAATCTGAGAGGGGGAACCAAAACTCAAAAAGCTCATACATAGGTGGCCTCCTAATGATACACGACTAACACTTTTCTTCATTAAGGCCCCCTTAACACAAGGCGCTCCAAGTGACAATCCTGAGAGTACCCTTGGTCTCCCTCAGTGAGTGATGACAATGAGATGATCATTGCCAACAAAAATAATGCAACTTAAAAGAACAGAAACCCTCTCGGACTACATTGGAAATGACTCTTTCCTTATAGAATAATAAACTAATATTAATAATTCACATGCAAAGGACAAAGAAACCTAAAAGAATCTGATAAAAGGAGTGATGCTAAAATAGAACTATCAATGAGAAAAGTCCTAAGGAATGAACTGGATGGCAAAAGCTGTTGCAGTACAAAAAGTTTCAAGTATTTTCTCATGGCTAATTCTGCACTGTTCATTGAATTAATTATATGAAGGTCATTTAATAAATAACACCAAAAGACTTACTACAAATAGGCAAACACCCAACTTTCAAACCAAGATTACTAAAAAGGAATGAAAAGTGACCAAGGATAAGTGATCAAAAATCTAATAGAATAAGCCCAGAGGAAAGGAATCCTAGTTGGTACTGGCTCCCTCACCACCTCCCTCCAGCCATACCATATTGTCTCCATTCCTAAAATGCATCACTTTTATACCCCTGAACACTGTCTACCATGCAGACAGTAAGTGGCTCTAAAGCTGTGTGATCACAGATAAATATGAATCCACTTACTCACTCCGGGATCTTGGGCAAGTTACTAACCTCTCTCAGTTTCATCACCTTGACAATGGAAATAATAGTTGTCCAGTCATCCCTCCCTATTCATGAAGCATTCGTTACAGGGATGTTCAAGTCCTTGATATGAAATGGTACAGTATTTGCATATACACTACACATATCCTCTTGTATACTTTAAATCATATCTAGATTACTTATAATATCTAATATAATGTAAATGCTATATAAATAGTTATTATACTGTATTTTTTTAATTTGTAACATTTTTAGGCTGGGCAAGGTGGCTCACGCCTATAATCCCAACACTTTGGGAGGCTGAGACAGGAAGATTGCTTGAGGCCAGGAGTTTGAGGTCTGCCCTATCAATATAGTGAGACTGCTTCTCTATAAACAAGCAAATGAATTAATTAAATTAAAATTGTATATTTATTGCTATTGTTTTTCTTTTCCTCATATTGTCTATCCAAGTTTGGCTGAACCCACAGATGTGGAACCCCTGGATATGAAGAGCCAACTCTACCTGTTTTGCAAAGTTTGGCAAACTTAATAAAATTATATGTTGCAAAATGCTTAGACAATGCCTAGCCCATGGTAAGCCCCCAATAAATAATAACTATCAGACTATGAAATCTCATGATGAGATTATGTATAAGAAAATTGGGGCCAGATGACCTAGCTAGTAATAGACACCTAACTCACACCACAGACCAGCCCTTAATCTAAATCAGAGTGTCTTAAAATGTGGCCAGTGTTCTCATCAGCATTACAGATCACTTCTGATTCTTTATAAAAACACAGATTCTTGGTCAATGCCTACAGATTGCAACTCAATTAGTTTTAGGGCATGAGTGTTTATTAGAGTGTTTATTTACTTTCTTAAATAAACACTCTGGCAGATTCTGATACACATTTTAATTTGAGAACCAGTAAAAAAGTTGTTCTCAAGTTTTGGTATCTGCATCTCTTGAGAACTTATCAGAAATGTAAATTCTTGGGTTCACCTGACCTAGTGAATCAGAAGCTTTAGGATAAACCAGCCATCTGGGTTTTACAACCCTCCAGTTGGGTTTTACAACTGCTCTAAACTGTCCCTTCCCATTCAGATACAGCCAGAGACTCAGGCACCAGAACCAGCAATCCAGGGTTACCCTTGACTCCACCCCCATCTGTCTTCCTCACATGTGGCAGCCAATCAACCACCACGTACTGTCTATTTGATTTTGTCCTCTTTCCATCCCAACTTTTATTTCTCTGTTCCACGTGTTTGTCCACTGCTTTCTGACTTCACACAAAGGACTCCTACCAGATTTCTGAGTTCCCAGTCATGTCACTCTGAAATCCAGTGCTACACCTAAATTGCAAATCTGATACTGTCACTCTCCTGCTTAGTACCCTTTGGCAAACTCCCATTGCTTTGATGACTAAAGATCCTTAACATGGCTTATAAGTCCTTTCAGACTCTGCCTCTGCCTAGCATGCTGGTTTCCCTAATAACCACCCCCTGCCTCCAATTTTCTGTCCTAACAGCACGGAGCCTCTTAGAATCTTCCTCCACAAATTCTGCTATTTTCTACCTGTAAACTTTAGCTCTTACTGCTCCCTCCCTTCTACATTCCACTCTCCCCACTCCAATTCCCTGACTAAATTTTACTAGTACTAATTTTAATTTATTTAGTTTATGGGAAAAAAAAAATCCCAAGCCCTTCTTACCTTTCTCCCAAGGCAGAGTTACAGCCCATTCAGTGGTTTCTGATACACTGCCTCCTCTCTGGTTGCCTGTTTCCTTATGTCCATTTCACCCATTCATTGCTCCATTCATCTTGTATTCCCAATACCCAGCAAGGGGCTTTGTCACAGAGAGAAATCAAAATCAATTTGCTGAACCATTTAATCCACCAGTAACAAGATTTACTATGTTGCTGGCTGAGATCAGGGTTGTGATCTGCAGCCAGGTAATTTTCTGTGTAGTGAGTCTTTCCAAGGAATTGGTCTTAAATTCACAATCATTATTCTCAAATTAACTAAATTAGAATGCAGACACTATATTCTGAACATTCTGCAAAACAGTGCAGCAAATCCGACCTGGACCAGCTCCTGAGAATTGAGGCTTCTGTGCTGCATGCCGCTAAACCTCAAACAGAAGGGCTTGGCCAATTTCAAATCATAAACATTTTACAAGTTAAAGACGATACTTAATGTTTCCAAGCTCTTTAAAAACTTTTCTTCCTTTTTGTTCATACTATTGTAAGGAATGAAGTCTTATTCTCATATATATTAAATGATCAGCATAAGTTAAGTGGAGCTGAAACGTCCCAAAGTAAAGAATACTAGGTAATGTTATTCCTGAGATGCAAACTTGAGTCACTTTCTTTTAGGAACACAATGTAGTCATGTGCACTGACCCTTATCCCACTCCCCAGAAATCAACAAAATCTAAAGGTCATAAAACTCAGTGGGATCATATTGTTCTACCTCAAAGATTAAAAATAACCATGGCAAGATAAGAAAGGCTAGAAGATGTTCACGAAGTATTATAAAGGACTGCTTCCAAAAGAATACATATAGGTAATAAAATTAAGTTTAAACAGAATAGTATGAAAACGTTATCTGGGAAATTACCTCCTTCCAAAGATTTAATAATAGGATATGCATTGGGAATTCAAAGCAGACATTCCTCCCCAAAGGCAAACCAGTGGGCAAATTTAGGAATTAGAGACAGTGTCCCCTTATGGTTATTGTTACTCTGGCAAGGTGAAAGAAAATCTTTTAAAAACAATAGATTCGAATTCAAATTAAAGAACCACCTGGATGTCTGTAAAATGTGGAAAAGACTAGTGGACTTTTCTGCTGTATTTCCACTACTGGGACAACAACATGTCTCCTGATGGTCAGCAGCTGCCATCAAGTAGGCGTGGAACACACGGGGATCTGTCTTGAAACAGCTCACAGTCACTGAGGATGAGCTTTTCTCCTTATTATTTCTTGGTTAAAAAAGTCATACTATCTAATTTCAGAATCAAACTCATGTCCAAAACCACAACGTGGAATGACTCATAAATCTATGGTGCATGTTAAGGGAGAAAAGAGATAGCAAAAGTTTTTCAAAATTCTCCCTCCCTAATACCATGCCTCAGTAAAAGAAACCAGCTTGTCCATAGAAATGGCTGATTCCAGGGTAAGGCAGCATAAGAGTAAAGTGAGGCCTGGAACACCTCGCTAATCCAGAAAATGAGAAAGTGCTTGAAAAACAAGATGGGATTAGGTCATGGAAATGCAGGAGCCACTTTGGAAACATCAAAAGCATAATCCATAAAGCTAAGTATTGATAACTTAGACTTGATCAAAATCAAAACTTCTGCTCTTTGGAAGACATTGTTCAGAACAAGATGAAAAAACAAGTTACAGACTGAGAAGATATTTGCAAAATACATATCTTATCAAGTGACATATTCAGGATATTTAAGGAACTCTCAGAACTTAATCATATGAAAACAATCCTATCGCAAAATAAACAAAAGATTTTGAAGAGATGCTTCATCAAAGAAGATGGATGGATGGCAAATAGGCATATGAAATAATGTTCACTGACCATTAGGAAAATGCAAATTGAAATCACATATATGTTCAACTGATTTTCAACCAAAGTACAAAGGCAGTTCTATGGTGAAAGGATAGTTTTTATAACAAATGATGTTGAAACAACTGTACATCCATATGCAAACGAAACAAAACAGACAAAAAACAACCTTGACTTCTAGCATATACAGAAAATAGACCAATATGTAAAATCTAAAGCAATTAAACTTCTAGAAAAAGCATACAAGAAATCTTTGTGATTTTTGAGCTAGACAACAATTACCTACATACAAAACAAAAACCACAATAAAATACCATTATACGTAGATAAGAATAGCTAAAATTAAAAAGACAAACTATACAAAATATTGGCAAGGATGCAGAGCAACTAGAATTCTCATATACTGTTGATAGAAAAAAAAATGGTACAGCCACTTTGGAACACAGTTTGGCTTATAAAGTTCAGCATACATAGAACACACAACCTAGCAGTTTTAATCCTAGTCATTTACCCAAGAGAAATGAAAACTTACGTTCATGAAAATCTTTCAGGCAAAATGTTTATGGTAGCATTATTCATAATCACTATAAACTGAAAAGGAAGTAAAACAAACATCCTTCAGCTAACGTATATGATACCTAAAATGTGATATATCCATGCAATGGTACACTACTCAGCCATAAAAGGAAACAAAGTAATGTCATATGCAACAACATGAATGAATCTCAAATTCATCATCCCAAGTAAAAGAAGCCAGACTCAAAAGGCTACATTAGACACAGAAACATTAGTGGCTTCCTGAGGCTGTGAAGTTGGGAGAAAATGGGGAAATGAGAATGCCAATAAATGGGTGTTGAGTTTCTGAAGTGAAGAAAATGTTCTCAAATTGTGAAAATAACTTCAAAATTTTGTGACTATAGCAAAAACCACTGAATTATATAATAAAAGGGAAGTTGTATGATATGTAAATTTTATCTCAATAAAGCTTTTTTTTAAATTAAAAAGTTACATGTTGTATGATTCCATTTATATGGCTTTCTGGAAAAGGCAAAACTGTTGGCACAGAAAACAGGAAGGGTTGGCTACAAAGGGCTTGAGGGAACCTTCTGGGGGTGATGGATCCATGTTATACCTTGGTTGCGATGGGGTTACACAATTGTACACTCTTGTCAAAACACAACTATTAACTAAACAGGATTAAATTTACTGCAAGTAAATAAGACCTCAATGAACTTGACTTTTAAATATCTACAAACATATTTCCCATCAGAAAAATTGTATTTTGCTTTATAGTTTTTAATTTGTATACTGGAGTGATAAGACTATTCACCAACCCTCCCCCACTAATACTGTAAGAGTGCACAGTCATAATACCTTTGAATACATATGCCTTTGCAGTTTTTTTTCATGGAATTAGTTCCAGTCCACTTTTTAAATTGTTTTGAATAAATACAAGAGGTAATGCAGGCATGTGCATTTCTAGTAATAATTATAAAGCTATTAACTAGACCTGACTCCATTTATTACAGCATTATGAATAAGATAAATTCAGTTTACATGTGCTTATTATTAACAGTGGGCTTTACATTCTGAAAAACGATGTGCCTAATTAAGAGAAACATTCCAAAATTTAATTACTCCAGTCTTGAATGCTTTTAAAGAGTATGTTAGGTTTTTCTGCTAGGAAAGTTGTATTTTTTTAAATCAAAAAATTGTGAAACAAAGTTTGCAAGAATCAGAATAGCATAAAGAATTTCTACATAACATTTACCCAGATTCACTGATTATTAACCTTTTACCTACATGTTGTCATTTGCTCTTTTTTATACCTATGGGGCTAGTTCTTGGCTTTCTAGTCTATTCCATTGATCTATCCTTTGTCTATTCTTTTGCCAGTAGCAACGGACCGTGATTAATGCAGCTGTCCATAAATCTTTGTCTTAGTCCATTTTCTGTTGCTTCTAGCAGAATGTCACTGACTAGACAATTTATAGAGAACAGATGTCTATTCAGCTCATGGCTCTGGAGGCCAGCAAGTCCAAGAGTACGGTGCTGGCATCTGATGAGGGTCATCCCATCGGGACCAGTGGGTGGCAGAAGTGTGTGAGACAGAGCAAAGCACCAGGGACCAGACTTACTTTGTAACGACCCACTCTTGAGATAATTAACCCATTTCTGTGGTAATGACATTAATCCACTCCTGAGGGCTCCACTCTCATGACCCAACCACCTCTTATTTGGCCCCACTCACCAATACTGTTGCATTGGGGATTAAGTTTCCAACACATGAACTTCTGGAGAACACATTCAAACCACAGCAAGTTTGAAATCAGGTAGTATGGTTTTCCAAATTTGTCCTTCTTTTTTAAAATTGTTTTTGCTATCTCAAGCCCACTGCCTTCCCATTTAAGTTTCTGAATCAACTTGTCAACAACTACAAAAAGTCCAGCTGAGATTTTGATTGGAAAGGCACTGAATCTATAAATCCACTAGAGGAAAATCGATATTAACAATATTGACTCTTTCCATGCAAGGACACAGTATCTCTATCCACTTATTCAGATACTTAATTTTTTTCTAAGGAAAAACATAGTTTTTATATCTGGCATCTTCTTTTTCATCCCTGCCTATCCCTCACTTCATTCTTTAAAGTCAAGTGTTGACATTTGAAAGAACGTGCTTAAAACAGGACAAAAGTAACATTTTTATATTTTCTGGCTGTCAGTTACTAACATATTAATAGCCCTCTGTATCTAAAACTTTCAACTGAATAATAACTCAGAATATCTTGGCTAACTTCTTTAATTATGAGTGAATGGGCTATATATAGCTGTCCTGTGCTTTTTAATTAAACAATGACATTTCAAACATTAGAAAAAAATCATGAGAATATAAAATTTAACAAATTAGTACCCTCTGTGTCAGATATCATTCCCTTCATGGATCAGAAATTGTACATGATTATCTCATTCAAAAGGTTTTTGAATCAAAATAAATTGCATACATGGATCATCTAACCCCAACATCAACAGATCAGTTTAAACACACACCCTTGAAGCCTGTAACAGAGACAAGGCTCATCAGTAATATAAGGAGAATCCATTAACTAAGAAGAACACACATAACCATAACCATATTCAAAGACTACGATTGTGACAGCAATTGGTAAACTGAATATTTTTCAAAAAGTCTCTTAGTTCTTTAATGGCACAAAAACCATTGTTGGTCTATAACACACTGTCACTGTCATGAACAGCAGTAGTGAGTACTGGTACATGCAAGGAATCAAATGCTGTGATGAAAGGGTCCATAATTAATAATAACTATTTCCCAAGTGTCTATTTTACATAAAGATTCCACTTCATAAGGGACACATTCAAGATCACTGGATAGGTTTAATATTTCACTGTGGGTGGTCCTTTCTTGGAATGCTATTCAAAGGCTGTGCATGGGACTAGCAAAACATCATTCTTAAGAGTGATAGAGAAGAACTGTAGAGACAAGGAACATCGTGCCAAGGGCAACATCTAACAAAGCACCAGCGATGCTGAAAAAGCAGCTCATGAAGCTTCTGAAATGACGGTCTCCACCCAAAGACAATGAAAGCAGTTACATATTTAGTCAATGTTTTTAATTTAATGGGTGCCTTTCTGGAGGTGGTGACCAAGAGTGAAGATGAGGCTTTGGGATATCTTACTTTCAGGATATCTTGTATACTTATTCTTCTGGAGGTAATTTTGAATAAAAGAAAAAACTTTATTCATGCTTTTGAATTAAGTTAAATTTTTAGATGTAAAGCATCAGGAACTATGCCATGAGCAACCAGAGTAATATCCCACAAAATGAGAACAATTGAAACAAATACGTTAACACTTTTAAGCTCACATTAGAAAATCATTCATTTTAGCCTTCACTGGAAAGCATGTGAATACAATTAATGAAATATAGTTTAGCAATTATTTTGATAACCTAATAATTATGAATAACTGTGGTAGACTAATTACAGCAAAAACCCCATTCTTCAACCCTTCCTATACCCAACTCCCTGGAATGTAAATTTGCAGCTTCACCCCATAAAGTGGAACAGGCTTTGTAACTTGTTTTGGCCAGTGCAGTGGAAGTGACACTATGTCAGTCCTGAGACTGGATTTCAAAACTTCAGGCACTGCCAGGCAAGGTGGTTCACATATGTTATCACAATACTTTGGCAGGCCAAGATGTGAGGATCGCTTGAGCTCAGGAGATCAAGACCAGCCTGGGCAACATAGTGAGACCTCATCTCTACAAAAAATATATATTTTTTAATTACCAACATGGTGATATGTGCCTATAGTCACATCTACTCAGGAAGCTGAGGTGGAAGGATCACTTGAGCCCAGAAGTGTGAGGCGGCAGTGAGCCATGATTTCACCACTGCACTATAGCCTACGTGACAGATCAAGACCTTGTCTCAAAATATAAAAAAAAAAATAAGTAAATAACAAAAAGTCACGTGCACGTTGGAATCCTGCCCCACTGTCATGAAAACAAACCTTAGTTAGCCTGCTGGGTGAAGAGAAACAGGACCATCATTTCAACTGAGGCCATCGTAAACCAGCCAACTTCCCTGCCGATGGCAGATAATCACTGAAAAAAGAGTCAGACTAACCTAGGCCAGCCCAGACCTAATGACCCACCCTGCCAACCCAACAGTTCACAGCATAATTAACAGATGATTGTCATTTTAAGCTATGAAATTTTGAGGTGGCTTGTTACACCTTGTGAAACGCTCATCTACCTTTCAAAAGCTGCTCCTTGGATTTCATTCTATAACTTTCTTTTTAACTCTCCTTGTGTTTTCTCAGTTACCAATATCCTCATTCCTTGTCCTCTGACTCTGGATTAAGCAATGTACTTTGACATCTCCCTCTCCTGCACTTCCCATCATAAGTCACTTAATCTGGCAGCTTCTACACAGATGCAGATCTCAAAGCTATCTGCTAGCCTCCATTTTTTTCTGCCACACCGCAAGTAAAGGTCTTCATCATTTGTCTTCTAAAAGGTCTCCTTTCCCGATTCTTCTGCCTCTTTACTATACTCCTTAATCACTAAAGTAATTTTCTTACTAAATCAAAATCACTGTTTTATTAAAATGCATGTCAGGACATATCATCCCATACATGCAAGTCAGAAACTTTAATAACCCCCAGTTTCCTACAGAATGTTCTGAACAGCTGAGCATGGAATTCAAGACACTTCATTATCTGATCCCAACTCTTCCTTGTAGTCACTTTCCCTGCATCCCTGCATTCTTCTACAGTTAGCTCACGCCAGAACCACTGCCCGAACATACCACGCTTTTTCCCATCTCCGTGTTTTCTAATGTTGTCGTCTTCCTCCTCTTCCCCACCTACGGAACTTCCAACAAGCTGATTCAACTACGGACGACTTTCTGACCCTCTTCTCCAGTAGGATGCGTCCTCCCAGCCACTCACATCCCCACCTGCTGCCTTCGGTGGATTTGTCCTTTTCCCTGAGCACCTTGTATATGCCTCCATTGTTATAGTAACGTTTTCATTAAAGTTTAACCTCTACTTAGTCAACTGTTAGAAGGTTGTAAATTTTTGACACTGTGACATATGAACATTTGCATCCCTCATACACCAGCATGATGCTTGATAGGCTAAATGCAATGTGTTGTGGATACCGGGGTCTTGGGCGGGGAGAAACTGTTCAGAAAAAATTTTGTTTTCTAGCCAAGAGTCAAATCCAGATGTGGTGCAAATAAATAGTCTTGCTCCATGATCAAAAATGGAAGATTATGAACAAGGGAAAGTTAGCTTTTGGCTCCTTCAAAATTCTAACAATATTACAATACAGCACCAGCTACTTCACTCCTACTCAGAACCTGACAAATAGACCATGCTACATTCGATCAGAATCGGGACCCAGAAGTGCTACAATCCCTTTCTATTCCCAACCTTGTCCGTCCGACATATTTGGCAGAATCAAATAAGCAAAATGTGGTTTCTGAACACAGTAAAACTTTGAAAAACAGAGCTCTCTGTTAGAAAGAACATTTTTTTTTCATTCTGCTGTGAAATTAAGAAAGAAAATAAGGTGCTATCAGGACTCATGTGACAGCCATTTATTTTAGGCACATATTGTAACATTCAGATTAAAGTTCTGTAATCACACACACATTGTGCCTCTAAAAAGAAACACAGTGACTCTGAGCAAAGTCTCTCAACTTCTCTGGGTCACTATTTCCTCATCTGTAAAATGGGTGGCCAAGGCTAACTTAGCACTCAACTTTAGTGAGCTTATTAAGCATCAGTTTACTGCAACTCATGTTCACAATAATAAACATAAGGAAAGTCAAGATATTTAGTAACAAAAATTTAAGCACTAAATTGTGCATAGCATAGAACGTATTTATAAAGAAAGTAAAAGGAACCAACATAATTTTGAAAGATTTTTAACAAAACTGAAAAATATTTTCATGACCTTCAATAAGAAATTTCAATTAATAAGAACACTCCATCCCTACAAGATATGGTTTGCATATTTATCCCCACAAAATCTCATGGGGAAAATGTTGGAGGTGGGGCCTAGTGGGAGCTGCTGGATCATGGGGGCAGGTCCCTCATGAACAGCTTAGCATCATCTCCTTGGTAATAAGTGAGTTCTCACTCAATTCGTTCACATGAGATTTGGTTGTTTACAAGAGTCTGGGACCTCCCCCTTCACTTCTCACTCCCACTCTTGCTATGTGACACACCTGCTCCCCCTCTGCCTCCCGCCAAGATTGGAAGCTTCCTGAAGCCCACACCAGAAGCTGAACAGATGCCAGCATCATGCTTCCTGTACGGCCTGCAGAACCATGAGTCAATTAAACCTCTTTATAAATTATCCAGCTGCAGGTATTTCTTTAGAGCCATACAAGAACAGACTAACACAGAAAATTGGTGCTGACGGGTGGGATGCTAAAAATGTGAAAGCAGCTCTGGAACTTAGTAATGGCCAGGGGTTGGAAGAGTATGGAGGTCAAAGAAGAAGACAGGAAGATGAGGGACTGTTTGGAATTCCTCACAAACTGGTTAAATGATTGTGACCAAAATGCTGATAGAAATATGGACAGTGAGGTCCAGACTGATGAGATTTCAGATGGAAATGAGGAAGTTATTGGTAACTAGAGTACCGGTCACCCCCGTCACACCCTAGCAAAGAACTTGGCTGCACTGTGTTTATGCCCTAGGGATCCATGGAAGTTTGAACTTAAGAGTAATGAGCTAGAGGGTATCTGGCAGAAGAAATTTCTAAGCAACAAGACATTCAAGAAGTGGCCTAGTGGCTTCTAACAGCTTACACTCAGATAACAGGACCAAAGAAATGACTTCAAGTTGGAATTTATATTTTAAAAGAAAGCAGTGACTGGGCATGGTGGCTCATGCTATTAACCCAGAAATCTGGGAAGCCGAGGTGGGAACATTGCTTGAGCCAAGGAGTTTGAGACCAGCCCTGGCAACATAGTGAGACTCCATCTCTACAAAAAAATAAAAATCAGAGAGGCATGATGGCACATCCCTGTAGTCCCAGCTACTCAAGAGGCTGAGGTTGGAGGATCTCTTGAGCCCAGAAGGTTGAGGCTGCAGTGAGCCATGATCACACCACTGCAGTCCAGCCTGAGTGACAGGGCAAGATCCTGTCCCTAAATAAATAAATAGGAGCAGAACATAAAAGTATGGAAAACTTGCAGCCTGGTCTTGTGGTAGAGCAGGATTCCAAGCACGCCGAGGAGCAACCACCTGCTAGAGAGATTACTATGACTAAAAGGGTGCCAAGACAATGAGAAAAAGGCCTAAAAGACATTTCAGAAATCTCTGAGGCAGCCATTCCCATTACAAACCCAGAGGCCTAGAAAGAAAAAGTAGTTTCAGGAGCCAGGCCCAGGGCCCCACCACCTTGATTAGCCTCAGGACACTGGTCCCTACATTCTAGCAAGCCATAAGCCTTGGTGGCTGCTATGTGGTATTAAGCCTGTGGGCCCACGGAATCCAAGAGTGAAGGAGGCTTGGTGACTTCTACATAGATTTCAGAGGATGTAAGGGAAGGCCTGAGTGCCCAGGCAGAAGCCTGCTGCAAAGCCTCTACTAGGGCAGTGTGGAGGAAAAATGTGGGGTTGGAACCCCAATACAGTCCCCACCAGGGTACTGCCTAGTGGAGCTGTGGCAAGGGGGGTGCCACCCTTCAATCCCACAGGCAATGGATATCGTGGCAGATCTACTACCGAAAGGGATGATTGTGTTTTACAACGTGAGAAGGACATGAGATTTGTGGGGCCACGTGCAGAAAAATACGGTTGGGATATTTGACCCCTCCAAATCTCATGTTGAAATGTGATCCCCAGTGTTGGAGGTGGGGCCTCGTGGGAGGTGTTGGATCCTGGGAGTGGACCCCTCATGAATGGCTTAGTACCATCCCCTAGATGTTGAATAAGTTCTCGCTCAGTTAGTTTATGCAAGATCTAGTTAAAAGTCTGGGAACTCCCCCCTTGCTCTCTCACTCCTTCCTGTTCTGGCCATGATGCACCTGCTCCCCCTTTGTCACCTGCCATGGCTGGAAGGCTCCTGAGGCCCCCACCAGAAGCTGAGCCGATGCTGGCACCATGCTTCCTGTATAGCCTGCAGAACGGTGAGCCAATTAAACCTCTCTTCTTCATAAACTACCCAGCCTCTGGTATTTCTTTATGTAATGCAGCAGCAGACTAACACACTATCACACCTTTCAGTTAATAGGGTTACTACGGTGAATATTAAAATATTACACTAGTCATACAGAGCGTAGAATACAACAGACTTTGTAGATGAGCTGTTGGGCCTTGGACAGGTCACCTAACCTCCAATTCATTACATGAAAAATAGAAATAATTCCTGCCTCATGGTAGGGAACATGTAAGGTTATAAAGGTTGAATGAGACAACGTATAGGGAATGCCTAAAATATAGCGGTTACTAAATAAACATTAGGTGTTAATTACCCTTTCTCCTCCATCCCCAAGAAAGTTCAATAAGACATTTTGACAACACGTAATTGGAAGTTACCTCTCAACTGTATAATGTGCTTCTTTATTTTTCATCATTCAATGTTCTCTCATAATGATGAAATACTTTTTCACACATAGCACTTGCTTCAAAGTCACTTATCTCCTCTCCTTACAAGATGACAGGATGATTATATCATTTTTTAAAAGTCACAGTAAATATATTCATAAAACAGTTCTGACATAAGTTTTGGCTTAAGTTATACGCTGGCATATGAAATAAAGTCAGGGATATCTGACAATGATTTTGGGTAACAGAAATGTTAGAGAGTAGAAGCTCTTGACCTGCCTACTCTCTCCCCAGTACCAGGCAGGATAGCCTATTTTAGGAAAGGAAATCTATCATTTTCTTAAATAATGCTTTCCCATCTTTAAATGCCACTCTGTCTGCATACATTTAAGCAAAGTTGACCTTTTTAAAATCCTTATTGGAAATGATGAACATCATAAGAAAATTCTATTCTACGAAATTCTTGTTCATTTCATAAAATTATACCTTTAGTCTTGGTCCATTCAAGTTTTAATTAAACACAGCAGAGTAGGAGGGGCTATAGCCTCCCCATTGGAGAGCTGCGGAGAGGCAGGTTCTGCTGCAGGCACTGAAATAAGCCCTATTAATTAGACCAAAGGTAACATCTGAGGAGACAACAGCGGACAGCTAGTGGAAGTCTCACTGACCATCAGGGTGAGAGAAGACAGCAGGCTGGAGGCCAAGAGAGCACTCAGTGCCTCTCCTCCAGGGACAGGTGGAGATGTCCTCACCCAAAGGCCACATTCAGCACACATGGTAGAGACTCAAAGGCTCCATTCTCTAGACTTGGATTCAGAGGCAGGGGCTGGTGTCTGAGGATGGGAGTTGACCGGAGGAGACAAGGTGTTTATTTTCATGGGACTTGCCTAATGCATAGGAAGCATGATGCAGAGGCAGAGTTAAAGAAGGGCACTTCGATCTTAAAAACGATACCCGGCCGGGCGCGGTGGCTCAAGCCTGTAATCCCAGCACTTTGGGAGGCCGAGGCGGGTGGATCACGAGGTCAGTAGATGGAGACCATCCTGGTCAACATGGTGAAACCCCGTCTCTACTAAAAATACAAAAAATTAGCTGGGCATGGTGGCGTGTGCCTGTAATCCCAGCTACTCAGGAGGCTGAGGCAGGAGAATTGCCTTAACCCAGGAGGTGGAGGTTGCGGTGAGCCGAGATCGCACCATTGCACTCCAGCCTGGGTAACAAAAGCGAAATTCCGTCTCAAAAAAAAAAAAGAAAAAATACCCAAAGTAGGGCACAGAGTCAGAACTGACTAATCAACAAGGACACTGCAGAGCCCTAGAGTGATGACACAGAGCTCTGTAAGCCCCGCTTCCTCCAGTGCCATTCCTTTCTAGCAAGGATAACACAGCTCAGAGAATAAGTATGTAGAGAAAAGCATTTGGTGAAAGCCAACTACGTGCCCCTGCTCCAGGCAGTGGGAAATCAAGGACAAAAAGACAACTCTCTGCCTCAAGAAGCTCAAATCTAGAAAACAGGTGAAAAGTACAGATTCTACTAAATGTGAGGACTGCCAGGCTGCAAATGGTCACTGCATGCTGTGAAGCACAGAGAATCTGGTTGCATCAGGAAAATCTTCTCAACTATATTATTAATAATACGTGGCCGGGCGCAGTGGCTCATGCCTGTAATCTCAGCACTTTGGGAGGCCAAGGCGGGTAGATCACGAGGTCAAGAGATCGAGACCATCCTGGTCAACATGGTGAAACCCCGTCTCTACTAAAAATACAAAAAATTAGCTGGGCATGGTGGTGAGTGCCTGTAATCCCAGCCACTCAGGAGGCTGAGGCAGGAGAATTGCCTGAACCCAGGAGGTGGAGGTTTCGGTGAGCCGAGATCACGCAGTTGCACTCCAGCCTGGGTAACAAGAGCAAAACTCCATCTCAAAAAAATAAATAAATAAAAATAGTATGTTTGACTGAATTAAATCCTTGGGGAGGACTATGCCAGTCTCCCACCTTCCCTCCCATAAAGAGAAAACATTTCTTTGACTTTTTTATTTTTAAATATTTAAGAAAATCCTTCGCACTCTCTACTAAATGAACACCCTCTAAATTCTCTTGCAGCATTGCTGAATCAGACAGCTGGCGGTGCATGCCGCCACCAAGACAACCGAGCTTCCAGCTGATGATGGCATCAGAACCCCACACAGGAGGAAAGTCACTTGGCAATCCATCAGCATGGTAGCTGTCCGATCCAGCAGGTCATTTCCTAAAGTTCACATAAGCTCAAAATCAACATTAATAATAAGTTAACAAATACTTCCTATTATATCACCAAACTGCACACTCTGCCAAAAGGTAGGGCTTCAATGAATTAAATGAGTAACTACCCCATCACAATTCTTTTATGAGACAGGATTTATTGCATCCACTTTACAGATGAGAAAACTGAGATTCAGAGAGTTAATTTTCTTGAGGTTATAAAGCTAGAAAGCAGGAAACAAGAAATCAATTCCTGCCTGTCTCCTAAGACTACGGAAGCCTAAAAACCTGCCTCTCACCTACAGTCTTATTCCTTTGCAGATTATTTACTGCCTGGGAGTGTTCAAGCACAATCTCCTTTGCATTATGCAAATTCTCTAACACGATGTAGTACTGGCTATTTTCAAAGCAGTTTGTCACGTCCTGTGTAACTAAACCTCTATGAAACCTCAAGACTCCCTGCTGACTGGAGTCTCAGGTCTTATGATGGCGAACAGGACTGACCCTTCACCATCCAGTCCCTGGTGAGCTTTCCAGCCTCCTCTCTGGCCACTGTCCCATCACCTTCCTCTGCATGCTTCACTGTATGCAGGAGCCAACCAGCCTGTGTCCATATCCATGTCACTCCCTCTGACCAAAGGCCTTTCCTACTTTTCTGCTTGGCAAATTGACTCACCTATTCAAGGCCCAAGGCAGCCACTTCTAGGAGGCTTTGCCTGCCTCCTCCCCACTCCCCAGACCGCTCTCTATGCTCACTCTGCTTTCAGAATGCCAGTATAGCAGCACTTGCCCACCCTGAATTATTACTTGTCAACCTCTCCCTAAATCCTTTCTATCCAAGCTGCGGCCCATGGACAAGCAGCATTGATGTCTCCCGGGAATCCTGAGTCGTCCCCAAACCTACAGCATCAGAATTGGCATTGTTAATAAGATCTCCACAGTTTATGTGCACTTTGGACTTTGAGAGGAAACTCTCTCAGTGTCTGAATTTTGGGAAGAGAAGAGTGCCATTTTGTTTGCTTGTTCTGAATTTTTTTAAAAGATGGGGTTTTGTTCCGTCACCTAGGCTGGAGTGCAGTGGTGCAATTTTGCAGCCTCAAACTCCTGGGCTCAAGTGATCCTCCTGCCTCAGCCTCCCAAGTAGCTAGAATTACAGGCACATGCCACCATGTCTGCTTTGCTTGTTTGGTAGAAACAGGATCTTGCTATGATGCCCAGGCTGGTGTTGAACTCTTAGCCTTGAGTGATCCTCCCACCTAGGCCTCCCAAAGTGCTGGGGATTACAGGCGTGAGCCACAGCACCAGGCCAGGAGTGGCATCCTGTTTGTTCTCAGAACTCACCCCAGGGCTCACCACTAACTGACTACTCTGTAAATGTTTGTTGAATGGAGGTGAATACGGGCCTTCACCTGATTCTCAGAATAATCCTCTAAGTTAGAAACTATTATCTCTATGTAATAGATGAGAAAACTGAAACTAGAGACTTTAAAAACTTTTCCTAAAGTTCACACACAGTCAATAATTAGCAGGATGAGGGCCAAATCTTCTAATTTCAAGTTCTGTATTCTCTTCATTTCTCTAAACTATCTCCCATTCATTATAAATAAGAACAAATATTTATGCAATAACTCATACCATATGTATTTTAGCACAAGAATATTGCCCAGGCAGAATTAGCAGCCACTTTGCTTTCATGTTCATCAAGTGAATGTACCCATTCATTCCCATAGGCAAGAATATCTACCCAGCATGGGCGGTGCACTGTGCGCAGTTCTAAAGATGGAGACTAAATGAATCGAGTCAGTTCCTGCCCTCATGGAGATACCAACAAATAAAGAGTGATCCTCTTCCAGTGTGAGAAGAACCATGCTCTGACTGTACACACTATGTGTATAGATAAAGAGAAAAGCATGAGGAACAGCACTTTACCCAGCCGATAGCACATGCTGCAAAACAAAATCTGCTAAGATAAGATACAGAAAAAGACCCACCAGAACGCCATTCAGTTTTCAATGCTTCAAAGATTTACACACTCTTCCCATTATCATTAATGCCTGTTATGAATGTAATCTGTCCCCACGCACCAAGGGGAGAATAAATTCCTCACAGAGGGGAAATAGAGGGTATTCAATGAAAAAAAAAAATTTATACAGAAAGCTGATGCCTGCAAGTTGATAATGAATGTGGTAGGAGTAATAGTAATTTGTTTAAATTCCTCATTAAATGAGTCATAAAGATCATAAAGGTCATGGGGCAATACTAGAAACACATGCGCGCACACGCACACAAACACACACACACACACACGCACACGCACACAAACACACACAGCATCTCTGAATTATCCAGCAAAGCAACAATGTGAAAAATGGCTTTTTTAAAATTTAGAGATAAATAATTTAAAAATAAAAATCAGGATTAAACTAAAAAGAAAAGGGAGCTGAAATTATAAATTTCACATAAAAATTATAAAGACCACATAAAAGCAGACAAGTAGAAGAACGGATCAAATAAGAAAACCCCTCCGTGACAGTCCATGCTGCCCAAGTCACTAAATCTGCAGATGACAGAAACGAAACACAGAGATATGTCTTATACACAGGAAAAAGGCAAACATATTCCTAAGTGACTGGAATAAATGAGTCTGGTGGGTTGATAAGTGACTTACACAGATCAAATAGGTGTTAGATAATGAGACGAGGGAGCAGAAATATTCTTAGAGAGTAAAAGCTCACAAGTCAGCAGTATAGGGGCATTCTCAAGAGCAGAATTGTTACATATTTTAATGCCCTCTCAGCTAATAAGAATGAAACAGACAGGCAAAGTGGAGATATGAGACTTAGAACACAATTTCTACTTCCCTGGGAGCAGCATTTCTTAGGATGATTGGGAGGTTTTTGCTCCTCATCAGATCTTTATTAATCCATTGTCATGTCTCTATTTTTATTATTCCTGCCAGGGTAACAGATTTTATCCATGTCTTCAGGTCACAAACTACACCAGCTAACTCAGGAGATTGAAAACAAAATTAAGAAAGAAGTATGGCATGTTCCTTTTCTTCTCAGAGCCTCTGCTTTTCCCCTGTAAAATGAGGCTACTAGACACTAACCCCTAGGGCTGTCATGTAAGAGAACAGACACTTGTTATATATCCCCCAAAGGTGATAAAAATGGTGTAAGCCTTCCAGTATCATGTTGGGCCCAGGGTGAACACTCAGTAAACATGAGCTGCTATCATCATTGCACTAGAAGGCTTCCCCCAGCCAAGAGTCATTAACTCCAGGACACTGGGAGCTGTTTTCCTCTGGAGTGTTTTATTTTTTGTTCAAAAGAAATACAGAACAGATTTGGCCCAATCAGCAGATAAACTGTCAAAGCCAGGAACTGTCTGTTTAGTATGCTCTGAATATAGCACCTAACGCATATTTATAACTCTTATAAATATAGAGTGCTTAATGAGGAGTATTTGATTTAAAAAATGGTAAAGTCTACTGCCAGGATTAAATGAGGTGATCTCTTTGGAGTCCTTCTAATAGAGGCAATAAAGAAAGCAAATGAACATTAAATATGTATGTGTCTCTCTACCTCAAACCTATCTGGCCTATGATATCCATACTGAGCCAGAGCAACAAATATGCGCATCTTCATATTGCTAAATTTCAAAAATGGCCCATGCAGTACAAAATGCAAGAGCACTAAAAATGGCCTTTGACTCTGCTTGTGACACACCACCTGTAGCCACCGTACCCAGAGGTGAACTATATATCAAAAAGAATTACTGTAGTGCCAAAGAGACTCCCATAAAATTGCACTATGTATTATACCATTTTGGTTGCCTTTGGGAAATATGTAAGTTGAGAACATCTAACCATGGGTAAATAAATTCAGTTTGAACTTAAGGAAATAGAAAAGCTGATGGAAGAATAAATCTGCTTATTTAAATAGACAGCCTTTTATTTAAAAGGGTTAAGAACACTACTTCCATCTTCTGCCAAGAAGCTATGTTCAGCTGAAAATTGGGGCAGTATCCTAACACTGATGTGACAAAATTTTAAAATGCTGATGGGCAAGTTTCTGTAAACTCTTATATTTAATAAGTATATAGCTTATTATATCTTGCTATTGTATAGCGAGCATCATTCAATAATAAGTAAAATAAATATAAATGGCAATAAATCAAAGACTGTATTCTCACAGAGGAGTGGCTGTGGATGAGTGGCAATCCCAAGACATAAACATATCTTCTATATTCCAATGCTCTAAGAATGAAAGGCTGATCTTCAAAGATCAAAAGGACCATTTGCTTAAAATAAAAAACAAACTGTCCTGAACTAAGCTTGCCATCTAGATCATCTTATGTCCAGTAGGATGACAAACCAAGAAATTAAAAGCAGAGAGAGAGCAACTGAATTACAATATATCCCATCATAGAGTGACAGTGTACTCTTAAAAAAAAATCCAATCTAGTTCAAAGAGAACATCATTTCTAAACATTATAGGCAAAAAGAGAGTTTGTTTTCTTGGTGTTTTTTTTTCTTTTGAGACAGAGTCTCGCTCTGTAGCCCAGGCTGGAGTGCAGTGGCGCCATCTGGACTCAATGCAACCTCCACCTCCCAGGTCCCAATTCAAGCAATTCTCCTGCCTCAGGATTACAGGAATGCACCATCATGCCCAGCTAATTTTTGTATTTTTAGTAGAGAACGAAGTTTCACCATGTTGGCCAGGCTGGTCTTGAACTCCTAACCTCGTGATCACCCGCCTCAGCCTCCCAAAGTGCTGGGATTACAGGGGTGAGCCACTGTACATGGCCAAAAAAGTTTTTTTTAAATCTCATTTTGAGTTCCAGTTTACTGCAAATTACATATGACAACACAGTTCTTAAATAGTACAAAATGAAGCTCTAACTTCAATTTTGGTGCTGTGGTTTTTATATTTATGTAGTTGTTAAAATAAGATGGAATGTTGGTGTAACTATCTGACAGCAGAAAACAAGCTGCTGAATTAGGAGGAAAGGACCAAAGAAACAGCATAGAAAAGACTAGTAGTTTGAAAGAAATTTTGGTGTGAATGGTGGAGATTTTTTTTGTACAATCTGCATTAATTGGGTTATTTCTCAATGAACATTTGATTATTATAACAGAACATTGTGTATAATCTCGTAAAACTGTAAATTCCTGGCAGAGTCACTTTGAAAGTATGAGGCTGACAAGCCCTTCTTTTGAAAATCTGGGAACTATTTGCATGAGAATTATCACTCTGAAGCAAGCAAATTCCAGTGCTGTTGACTCACTGCCTCAGCCACCTACACTGGGGCTCCCAGGCAGAATGGGTTCCAATCCACTGTATATGGGGATTCCAGGACCCACCAGTTCACGTGAGTCACATGGGAAATAACATGAAGAAAGTTGGCTGCCAAATAAAAGACACAAAACCAACAGAAAAACAGTAAGGCCACTTTGTTTATGGTCTAACTGGATTTTAATATTATGCTCTAAGATCTATCTGAAACACGAACTCAAACAAATGAAGAAAGGACTTTTGGGAACGTGGAAAACCATGTATGTTTATTATAGCAAGTATATGCCTTTCAAGTTCAACATGTCAAACACATGATTTTATCCTGTTGGAAAAAAACAGAAAAAGGAGGAAGAAGTCTTCACACAGAACTCTCACCTCCTCTTTAAGAGGTTGAAAATTGTATTTAGTTGTACAGAACAAGAGGAACACATGACTGCTAATTTTCTAACCCACTCATTTTTTGTTAAGTGCTAATAAGACAACTGGATTCTTCTACTTGCTAGATGTCAAGCATCATTTTGAAATATTAATAAATCCTTAGAAAGCAGAAACCATGTCTCAATGGCTCTCAGAATACATTACCAATTGTAGCATCACTTGCAAAAGGTTACTGAGATTGATGAAGTAAATAAATGTTGAGCTTGGTTGGGTTCTGTGGCTCACACCTGTAATCCCAACACTTTGGGAGGCCAAAGTGGGCGGATCACAAGGTCAGGAGTTCAAGACCAGCCTGGCCAATATGGTGAAACTCTGTCTCTACTAAAAACACAAAAATTGGCAGGGCATGGTGGTACACACTTAACACTCATGTACGCTCAGGAGTTCCAGACGAGCCTAGGCAATATTAAGGCCCAGTCTCCACAAAAAATAGCTGGGCAAGGTGGCAGGTACCTATACTCCCAGAAGGCTGAGGTGGGAGGATCACCTGAGCCCAGGAAGCCCAGGCTGCAGTGAGTCGAGATTGCACCACTGCATTCCAGCCTGGGTGACAGAACAAGACCCTGTCTCAAAAAAAAAAAAAAAAAAAAAAAAAAAGGTTTGCTTTAAAGGGCTGTGTAAAAAATGGAAAGTGACCTCTACTTGGAGAACCTGTCCAAAATCTAGGTTAAATCCCATTTCTACCACTACCTAGCTGTTAACCTTGGACAAGTAATAATACTTAATTTCTCTGTGTCTTGAACTCTTCAGCTTTAAAACCAGGTTTATAATCACACATACCTCCTAGAATAGTGAGAAAATACTTAAAAGCATTTAGCATGGTGTCTTTCACATAGTTAAGCACTGAATAAATGTTAGCTAGGGTTTTTTGTTTTTGTATTTTGCTAACATCAAAGAATATTACAATTATTGAAAATGTTTAAGCATAGATAGAACATTCTCTATCCCAAACAGATCAGAAGACTCCAAAGTTCAGCCTCAGAATTAAGCAGAAATACAGCCTTGTTCTTATATTCCCACCTTAAAACATTTTCCAGACAAGAGAATAATATACATTTTTAAATTTCTTTTAAAATCTGTAATTTCAAAAGAATAAAGTAACGAAGGAAACAATTAGTATTTTTTTCTGATAGCCAATACATTACCAAATTTTAAATACTGTATTTTACCTGACAAACTTACTTGCTCCATATTACTGAGACTATAAGCACAGGAAAATAGAAAACAAGCACAAAATCAAATCCGTAAGTAGAAATTATCAAGGACGAAGTCAATAATCTCTCAGAGCAAGATCTACCAGACTTTTCCCATAGAGGTCCAAATGGCAAACTTTTAGGCTTTGGGGACCACATAACAGTTTTCCTCTTCCTCTTCCTCTTCCTCCTCCACCCCTCCTCCTCCTCCTCCTCCCCTCCTCCTCCCCTCCTCCTCCTCCTCCTCCTCCTCCCCCTCCTCTTCCCATTTCTCTCCCTTCCTCTCCTCCTTTAACAACTCTCTGAAAACACATAAACCATTCCTAGCTCTGTGGCCAAACGAAAACAGGCTTCAGGCTGGCTTTGGCCCCAGTGCATAGTTTCCTACTCTTGCTATAGAGCAAGGATGGACAAACTACAGCCCACAGCCTATTTTTGTAAATAAAGTTTTACTGAAACACAGCAATTCCCATTATTGCTGCTTTCCCACCCCAAAGACAGATCCAAGTAGTTTTAACAGAGACCCTATGGCCCATGAAGCCAAATATATATATTTTACAGAAAACTGTTTGCCAATCTCTGTTCTAGAGTAATGAGAATGCTTCGTTACTGTCACTCTTCTCTATCCCTTTCTACTACAGGAAGAACTAGAGGAAGCGGTTTTAGTTACTTCATTGGGAGTTATTTTTCTTGCCAATGTTAAATACCATAGAAACCAAACATTATAAATTTATATGTGAAAGTGTGAGGTAGAGAAAACTTCCAGACATTCACGTGTTTAACTGGGTTGCATGTATTTTCATAGACTTTGTAGCAGCAAAGAACAGGAAATACTACTTCTTAGAAAATGTTGAAAGAGAACAATATGAAGTAGAAATATCCTGGAAAAAAAAAAACCCAGAATGTGATATAGAATATAAACTTAAGCAGGAAAAACACTCTTTTGTGGTACATGAATATTGGGTGAGCTAGTATGGTGCCTCAGAGAACATAGTTGCTCATTTTATTCAGGACAATGACCTATTCAATTCTGAAACTATTGCTTCTACCTATCCGTTTCAATTTAGTATATAAAAAAGGATCAAGCTACGTAAACACAGCAAAACGCCACACATATCTGCCTGTATAAATTTAAAAAATCTAACCCAAATCAAGTCATTTCCAAAGTCACATTTCTCAACTAGCTTTCTCTCAATTCTGCAAGCAGAATATTTCATCCTAGAAGTTAAACTTGGAAAGCACTGTGAAATTGTTTTTATATGTATTTTATAGGGTCCAGCCCTACAGGGTCCTGTGAGTCTTTCTCTGCTGGTGCAGAGAGGAGAAACTGTGGAAATAAAATACACAAGACACCAAGAAAGAGAAAACAGAGCTTGGGCCCAGGGGTCCACTGCTACCAAGTCCCGGAGACCAGCAGTGGCCGCGAGTAGCTGGACGCTCTGACTTTCACTGAGTACAAAGCTGGGGGAAGGGCAGGTAGGATGAGGTTATGGTGGTCAGTGATACCATCAGGTAAATCATGTGTCCTGGAGACAGGGGACCCAAGACTTTGAAGAAGCCGAGGTGAGGAGAAAACCTAAGGCGTCGGCACTTTTTTCGTACTTGTCAAGAAATAACAAGGTCACTAAGATTTATGTTACTAATTCTTATCTTCAAAGACAAAGAGGAACAAATGCAGAAGCAGAACGTGAAAGTAGCCATGGAACGTGACCGCTCCACGGAGAAAAGTAAGTCCCTGGATGTCTGCAGGGTTACCTGACAGCCGCAAAGGCTTGGGAGAGCCGAGTTTTCTCCTAACTCCTCCGGGGCAGAGACGTCTCGGCCATCTCGGACGTCTCCTTCCCTAGCTGGCTAAACAGCGGGCGCTTGCACGGCGCCGACACCGTCACACAGCCAAGGCCTCCTCTGGCAGCCCTTATGCGGGCTGACAGAGGACTTAGAGCATCTTGCCTCAGGGTCTCCTCTTTTCCAGTGCCACTTCAATCCCATACTTCTTGACCTGAGACTTATTAGCAAGATTAAAGATTATAGGATTATATATGTGTATATATTTATGACTACATATGAATAGCTATGTGATTATTTTATGATGATATGTAGGAATAACTATGTAACTATATCTCTAGTTCTTTTCTAATTATGTTTATATGAGAACATGCTGAGGTTTCAGACCCTTGCCTTGGCTCTTGCGGGGACTCCCTCCCACCCAGTATTTATATTTCCCTTTTTCTCTGCATGATGCATAACTCAAAAACTCCTTCCTGCCCATCTCAGAAGCTCCAGGTGCTGGCTCCTTTCACCCCTACTTTCCCTAATGTCCACACTGTCCAGTTTAGGTGGAGGCCAGTGCTACCTCCAGAAATGGACCCTTGCTTTGCTTTCCAGCAGCAAACCAGAATTTGAGTTGATCACATCCAGTGACCTCAACCCTAGAGTTCAGGATTCAACAACACAGAGGGTTTTCCACTGAACTTTCACCCACCCTCCTCAATCATCAGTCGTCCAACCTGAGCAGTTAATTTTCATTGGTGCTTAAAACCATTTCCCATACTGGTTTTCATTACTGCTTGGAAATTGAAAACCCCAGAAGAATAAGATCCATGAGGGCAGAGATCATGTCTGCCCTGTTCAGCAATGTATCTTTGGCCTTAGCTCAGTGTCTGGCACACAATAGAGGCTTAGTAAACATGGATATATGAATGGATGGATGGATGGATGGATGGATGGATGGATGGATGGATGGATGGAAGGATAAAAACTGCAAACATCAGAAATGTGCTTGGTTTCTAAACCATTCACTGCTTATCCACAAATGTCTTTGCAAACCTATTTGAATAGTTAAACATTGTGGTTTTGAAGTTAATGAATGTAAGGTATCTATTAGCAATGAATGATGGCAAGGATTTCAGCAAGCATAAATAGGCTAGATAGCCCCCTTGGAACCCAGCGAACTACTGCACTCATTTTCAATAGAAGAAAATAGTTTTTGGAAACGCAGGTCAATAATTTTATATTGAGAACATGAAAAAACTGCACATGGCATTATTAACCAGATGGCCTAAAAAACTTACTCAAGAAAAAGTAGATTACCAGCAAGCAACACTGTATCACCAAGAATAAACTGTAGTACATTTACCTCAACTTTGGTTTTGACAAGAAAATCCTACAGGCACAACGTGTCTTAGTTTTTGCAAGATATTTGATGAATTAATATTCTTTATGATAAAAATGGAAATGTCAAGTTTGGATGGCAGGATAGTAAGGCGTATTCAAACTACTGAAAAATTATCACTAAAGGACACTATTTATAAATTATTATCATCACTTTCTTACATATACAGAGCACTCAACCAGAACTAGCAGAAGTGAGAGGGAGGCGCAAGCTCATTTAGAAAATCATGAAAATACTAACAATTTGAAAGGTTATGAAATGAATAAAACAACCTCAGGAAGTCTTTAAGCGCCTGCTCCAGCACAGGGTGATTCTGATTGTCTAGGAGGAATGATTTAGAATGGTGGGAGAAAGAGGAATTCTTGCATGCTTTCACATCAAAATTGTAAGACTCTATGAAATATCTATATAGAAGGGAAAAAATGGCCTAAGAAAAAGTCATATGAGCAGGTTCTGTCTCCATGTTAGTTTTCAAGCTTAATCTTTCTTACTCTTTTTAAATTTATTTATTTATTTATTTATTTATTTATTTATTTATTTATAGAAACAGGGTCTTGCTCTGTCACCCAGGCTGTAACCTGGAACTCCTGGATTCAGACAATCCTCTCCCCTCAGCCTCCTGAATAGCCAGGACTACAGAAGTGAGCCACCACTTCAAATTTTAAAATCTTTACATTTTTTTTGTAGAGATAGAGTCCCATTGTGTTGGCCAGGCTGGTCTCAAACTCCTGGGCTCAAGCATCTTTCAGCCTTGCTGTCCCAAAGTGCTGAGATTACAGGCATAAGCCACCATGCCCGACTGATTTATGTTATTTTTAAATATCCAGCAGGATTTAAACATGGCAAGAAAAGAGAATGTGGGAGTAAAATAATAGAGTAATATATAACAGAATAACAATATAAAATAAAATGATAATCTTATAGAATAGAATATATATATATACTTTATATATTACAATGATATATAGAATGATAATCAAAGAACCAAGTAAGAAGATTGCCATGCAATTAGCATGTGTGACAACAATGATTTAATCATCATTATAGCTCTGGTAGATATAAAATCGTTTCATTTTAAGTATTAATACTATCACTGGTCAGTCTGGGGCAACAGTGTGTGTCTGTGAATGCATTTGAGCGAGTGTCTGTGTGTGTGTGTGTGCACATGTGCATGCATTTGTGTATGTTTTTTTCCTAAATATTTAAAGCAAAAGCCTAAAGTAAACGAGGCTATCTCTTGAAGATGGATGTTCAAAGTAAGAAGAACCCTGTAATTTCCTTAGCCGTGGAGAAACATTGTTTATCTCCCCATCAAGTCAGATTCAGTAAGCAGGAATCCTTAATTTCCATTAGTCTAAACACTATTCAACTGAAAGTGTAAACAACAACAATAAACGGACCACTTCGTGTAGTTCAGATTTTAGGCAAGCTTATTCTTTTCAGGAAATACCAAAAGATGCCACAAACCACAAATCAGGCTTTATTTCAATAAATGTTTGTGACCGCATATTGCTAGCAATAAGAGGCAGCAAATTGCGTAGACAGATAGGGCAAGTCCTCAGCAAAACTCCACCTCCAAGCCAAAGACAGTTTAAAGCCTGAAACCCAAGCCGCAAGTTAAATCCTCAGACCAGACTGAGAACGTGTCTTCCTATTTGGTACACTTTCCTCTGATTGATCCTTACCCTTTGACTATTTTACATATGTCTACCCTTTCCTACTTGGTCTTCTACACTGTCATGCCCACCTTTGAGTGGTGTCGTCACTTTAACCTTTTTTGTATACTCATGAACCAATCAGCACACACTCCCCATCTAATACCTATAAAGACCCCAGACTCAGTCAGTAGAGGAGGAGATGGCCTGACTTCGGGGAAGAGACGGCCTGACATGAGAGATGACCTGCCCTTCCCATCCCCTTTCCATCTCCCTTCTCTGCTGAGAGCTGTTTTCATCACTCAGTAAAATTATCTGCCTTTGCCATCTTTCAACTGTCTATGTGACCTCATTCTTCTTGAATGCTGGACAAGAGCTTGGGACCCACTGATTGCGAGTATCTAGAAAGGCTGTCCCACTGCCCCTTTGTCCTTGATGGCAGAGGGCAGCCACCCCACACAATGAGGCAAAAGGCTGAGCTGCTAACACACTGCTGTCCATGGATGGTGGAACTAAAGGAGCACTATAACATCTTCTCTGTGGCTTCAGGGTCGTGGGCACCTTCGCATGGGTGCTGCCGAGTTCCCCTCAAGGTGACATGTCTGGTCTGGCCATGGGCCCTGCATGGAGCTTGCTCCTGTGTCAGCCCCCAGAGTGGCTGGCTGGATCCCCCATTCGCTCACTCACGTGTTTTCTCCTGCAAGCAGTTGAGTGTGGTGAGCCAACTAGAAGGGGCTCCCCTGCCATGAGTCTGGTGAAGGGGCTGAGAAAAATCCTGTATTAATATGTCCAAGGTCATAAATGTGACAATTAAATCAGGGGCAAAGGACATGAACTGGCCAAGGATATTATATCATAGGACAAGAAACTCCTAGAATTGTACTTGTGTCCTATATAAGTAGCAATGAGATAGCAACACAGTAAGCCTTCACAGAAATACTCGAAAGACACCTAATACTGCATACAATCAAATATAAAATAAAACATTTAAGATAAAACAATCTAAAGAGTCACCTATGGCTCAGAGCTGTAGTAGTGTGTGTGTCTGTGTGTCTGTGTGTCTGTGTGTGTGTGTGTGTGTGTGTGTGTGTGTGTCTGAGACCTCTTTCCAGAAATACATCCACATACACAAACGCAGGGCCCAGACATAGATCTTCTATGAACGTATGTATAAAGCCATAATTCAGAGGTTCCAGACCTATGCTCAGTAAAGGGTATTATACAGTACATGTATCTCCTATTACTCAAGAAACTCGGTAAGAAGTAAAAGCTTTATCCCTAATTGGTATGGCTTTTGAAAAGGAAGACACACCACAGTCCAGTTTTCTACACAAAGTAGGCTTGGCCACCTATCTTCCTTCTGCTCATATCTACAGTGTGTTGGCGGTTCTGTCTCTCCTCCACTCCTGCCTCTCCTGTCCTCTACTTGCTTTAATCACCACCATCTACTTTAAGGCTCAGCTGTTGTACAATAGCCAGACCTTAACCTTCTGAGTTTGCATACCCAAGCCACCAAAAACTGGTGGAAAAAGCTATCTTCCTCCTAAGTAGAAGGATTTCTGCATTTGTGAGATACCAGTAGTGACCATAGCTCCAAGTCAGCCAGTCACGTGGTCTTTGGGTCACAAGGCTAAGGGCAAAGGGATCAGAATTCATAGGAAAGTAATGAATAATGTTTTTGAGGTTAAAGGTGAGACACGCAATCTAATATCTGATGATGGCAAATTTCCTAGCTTAATTCCACATAAAGAAAAAACAACCAGGATTGAAACTAAATGTACTGCATACTGTTTTTTAACCTAGCCAACGCCATAACTTCTATTGTGTTTTGAAGATTTCTAAAAATATATGGTACAGTATTCTAAACATAATATTTTAGGTACAAAACACATTTGATAGAGAGATTTTCCCCATCAAAATAGGTGAAAATGTGGACCAGAGATTCATTCTTGCCTAAATACGCCTATTTCTAGTAAAAAAAAAAAAAAAAAAAAAAAAACTAGGTAAAAAGAAATTAATTTCTGAAACAGATTTTACAATTTAAAATGAGTATATATCAATAAGTCTTCAAAAGGAAAGCATCTTTTTGTATGTATCTTTTTTAAAAGAAATGCTCACATGGAGTTTGATCTGGGACTAGAAAATACTTGGAAGATCTTCATGAAAACATAGAATAAAGAAAACTATTTAAATAGAACAATAGTCATCAAAATAGATCAAAATTTATGAATGCATATCTGCATCTAAGGAAAAGCAGCCAAAGTTGTAAATAAGAAATTTTCTGAGCTTGAGGGTTAGAATTTTAAATGCCCTTGCTTTATATAGCATAACTTTTTACAAAATACTTTTAGTTTAAAGTTACAAGAATTTAGGGCCAGACGTGCTGGCTCACGCCTGTAATCCCAGCACTTTGGGAGGCTGAGGTGGGCAGATCACGAGGTCAAGAGATTGAGACTATCCTTGCCAACATGGTGAAACCCTGTCTCTACTAAAAATTACAAAAATTAACAGGGCATGGTGGTGCACACCTGTAGTGCCAGCTACTTGGGAGTCAGAGGGAGAATTACTTGAATCCCGGAGGTGGAAGCTGCAGTGAGCTGAGATCATGCCACTGCACTCCAGTCTGGCGCCTGGCGACAAAGTGAGACTCTGTCTCAAAAAAATAAATAAGTAAATAAATAAAGTTAAAAGTTTTTAAATTACAGTGTATCTTTATTCTACTTTGCCCCACACAGAAAGGATTGGAAATAATCTTGTATCTAGGAAAATAACTAAAGAAAAAAAAAAAAGAAAGAATCTTGCATCTAGTAAATTCTTTCCAGTATTAATAGGCTAATAGTTAATCATTTTGGAACTTTATAGGAGATACTTATAAAATACAAAAAAATCTAATGGATTACCTGAGGTCAAAAGTTCAAACCCAGCCTGGCCAACATGGTGAAACCGTTTCTACAAAAAATACAAAAATTAGCTGGGTATGATGGCACACACCTGTAATCCCAGCTACTCAGGTGGCTGAGACACGAGAATCACTTGAACCTGGGAGGCAGAGATTGCAGTGAGCTGAGATTGCACCACTGCCCTTCAGCCTGGGCGTCAGAGTAAACTTCATCTCAAAAACAAACAAACAGTAACAACAACAAAAACCCAGGGGTGTCTAAGAAATTTTCATTCTGTTCCCCCCATCCCTCTCCTTTGTCTTTATTATAGGATACCTCATCAAATAAACACACAATGATGACCACATACGCAGTTGACCAGACCTATATACTACCTTTCCTGGGAATAGCAGAGCACAGATGTCAAGTCTCAAAGATGATGTGTTAATATCCTGGTTTGTGATTCTGCTAATGCCCACAGTACAATCATTTCTGAAGCTATTTGTACATTTGCTTGTATTTCAGACTTTAGCACACAGTTGGGTAATGATATTTAATACATTTTCCCCAAGGCTGCTAGCATTTTATTATCTATATTAAAATTAAAAACTAGTATCATGAAAATGCACAAATAGTCATAAGATACTATTTTAGTCACAACGCTTTGCTAATTTACTACAAAATCTCTATTTTTGGGAATTAAGAAGTCCAAGTGGCCAGATTTATTTTTAGCATTTTAGTTCCAAAAGGCCTAGCTTTTAGTAACAAGTGATACACTGTGAAGATAGTCAACTAAAGGGAAAGAAGCAGCAAAGAACTGGGGGAGCAATTTGCCAGTCAAAAAGTTCAAGATTCTGAAGTGGGCAGGACGTGGGGACAGCAGTGGAGCGAGGAGGTCCTTCTACTGTGGGGTCCGGATCTCTTCTGCCCGGGTGTGCATGGTTCCTCCTTTTGTCTGACTTCTGGCCTCGGGACGGCCCTGGTGCAGACTCTAGACTGCTCCCGATCTTCAGACTGACTTTCAGCAGCTGAAGGATTATCTGTGCTGACACGTCTGATTAGAAATCACCAGTTTACTTTCAAACGTGGAGATCACAGAGGGGCCGACATTTACTTTCTATTCAGGTTTACATACCTTGCAAGGAGCCCTAGAGGAGGTATCTCTTCCTTCTGCTTTACTACAATTCAATTTCACTTGTAAATGAAACCTACCTCAGGGGATTTCTTAAATGTGAAGGTTTTGCTTACCTCTTCCTGGGACCAGTGGCTCTTTGGCAATTCCATCTGGGACTTGTTTCTATGCCTCCAAAAGTCAAGAGGAAATATGCTCATTTTTCACTGCTCTAATTTAAAATCATTTTAACAGAGTTCATACAGACTAGATTTGGGTCAAAATAATTTACTAGTGCAGCACAGTTAAAGTCAGTAAAAATACTGGGGCCATGAATGAGAATAGATTGCTTAGGTTGGTAGCATTTACTGCTTTAAATTTTGTGCTAAGAAAACTGGCACAGGCTGACATCCAAGATGGTAAATTAAGCATTAGTTCCAATTTGTGGTGTGACAGGTACTAGTATTAAACAGTTGTTCTCCCTATTTCATTAGGAAGCAAAGAAGCAAAGCTTTCATACTATTAACTGGAAAAGAAAGATCAAGTATGCTTACTTCACAAGCAAAAATTAAAAATGGGAATTCAAATCTCTGGCTTTTTTCTGTGTTATAAAAGAGTGGCTTCATGATTTCCGACCCATTCAGCTTCAGAGGGTCAAACCTGCTCTGCTGTCGTCATTTTGAAATTCTTAGTAATTTTTTTTTTTTGAGACAGGGTCTCACTTCGTTGCCCAGGCTGGAATGCAGTGGTATGGTCATGGCTCACTGCACCCTTGACTTCCTGGACTCAAGTGATCCTCACAACTCAGCTTCCTGAGTGCTAGGACTATAGGCAGGTACTATCATGCCCAGCTAATTTTTTAAAATTTTTTTTCTAGGGACAGGGTCTCATTACATTGCTCGGGCTCTTAATTTTTGAACAAGGAGCCCTGCATTTGCATTTTGCATTCAGTCTCTCAAATTTTATCACCAGTCCTGCATTAGATGTAGGAACATTATTATTCTATTACCCTTACCTTCTTACCAATAGAATGGATTTATTCATTCACTCAGCCAATGACCTAATTTGTTGAGACCTACTGTGTCCTAAGGATGCAAAAAACTTCAGTAAGACAGATACACTCACTATCCTCAAGGAATTAAAAGTGTAAAGAAAAAACAAAACAGTGAAAAACGATAACACTTAAGAAAAATACTTAAGTGCTAACGTGACCTTTAAAGCTTGAACAAAAATCTCACTGGGCAGTTAAAAAGGTTACCGTATTCCTAAATTGAACAAATACGCCTGGGTGTGCTTCTCCTTCTAGTCCTCCAGAGCACCTGCCCCTTCTCTTTACCAGGCTACGCTCTCAGTGAGAAAGCAGTGTTCCTCCAAGGAAAACTGAAGTAGCAAGTACTTGAGGGCCAATTGTACTCGTTTCAGGAAACTGTTTTTCAAATTAGAAAGGTCAGCATTTTAGGAAGGAGCTTATGTGCTTCCAAGTACAAGTTAAAAGAATAAAACTCAAAGTGCACACACACTCAAGCATTCCACTTGTCTCTAAGTATCAAGCTCTAAGCATTCCAGTGAGCTATTATCCCATTAGATGCACGTGGATCATCTATGAGACACAGTCTGCTGTGATGGTCTTAATGAAAAACACAGTATCTGCATTAATGGGCGTCTTATGGGTGCCTTTCCAACAACTCAATTTTTTTTTTTTAGGATAGAGTCTCAGTCTGTCACCCAGGCTAGAATGCAGTGATGCCATCTTGGCTGTCTAACAACCTCTTCCTCCTAAGTTCAAATAATTATCCTGCCTCAGTCTCCTGAGGAGCTGGGGCTAGCTACAGGTGCATGCCAACATGCCCAGCTAATTTTTGTATTTTATTTTTTTTAGTAGAGACAAAGTTTCACTATGTTGGCCAGGCTGGTCTCGAACCCCGGACCTCTAGCAATCTGCCCACCTCATCTATTCCAAGTGTGGGGATTACAGGCATGAGCCACCATGCCCGGCCCCAACAACTCAATATTAATGCCTATATTTGATAATATTTTAAAATAGAAATGTCTGGAGTATACAAAGCATGTCCTGGCAGCTTGCCAGAAAAGACACGTTATCCATCAACCAAGACTGAATTGAAGAGAAGTGTTCTCAGTATGTTTACCACCTTTAAAATACACATGGGAAGCATGTCTCAACCCATATCACTAGAAATTTCTCTTTTTCCTTTTCAGGAAAACAGCAACCAAGTTAGTTGTTGTCTAAAGTAAAAGGGTGAATCCCCCATCACGGAGTGGTAGGACAAAAGCACCTTATCAAAGACCCCTGACAAAAATGATTAAATCGGCGTGAAGCAATAGCTGCAGAGAACTTCACAGTAACATTTTCAACTACTGAGCATTTCTGTGCTGCCTATACAAGTGCAAGTAAAGTGGTAACAGATGTAAGAAAATCATCTTTCAAAATTAACTCGACCAGAAATAATTACAGTTAAACAGATTTTTACTTTAAGCATAGGGTCATTGGCATCCAGGACAGAAAACTGCATAGAATCTGCAGTGTGAGAGTGATGGACACAAGAAGTGACTTATCCAAAGGAAGGAGGGAAATTAACAGCACAATACAGAGGCCAGGGGCAAGCATGTCATGAATCCCAAATCAGTATCTCACTCAGGTGAACACGTGAATTCAAGAGTTTCTGGAATACATTTTAATAAGTCATCACTCAAATGAATATAAATATGTGACAGGTACAGGTTGTGCTGAGAGGCCACAGTGAGGGGCCAGGGGAGCTGACAATCATCCATGGTGGATGGTGCTCTCCCAGCCCCCAGCAAAAGTATTGTTCATAAAGTTTCCCAGGAGAGCAGGAAAAAGAGGATTGCCTCCAGCTGGGCAATCAGAGGTGACTTCATGGAGAAGTCAACATTCAAACCAGGCCTTGGAAGGCAAAGAGGTTTGAGGCCTGCGAAGAGAGGAAAGAAAGGTGACAGGGACAGCGTTCAGCAAAGGCACAACAATGTCATTCTCATCTTAGGTAGCCTCTTGTGTAGCCAGTGCACAAGAAACATCAGAAGATTCAGTGTGGCTGTAGCAGAATAAACAAGAAGGGGTGAATGGATGGTAATGTGTCCAGCAGTGCCTGGGGTAACACTGTAGGAGGTCTTTATCTTAAAGAGCAGCCAAGATATTTTGAGCATGAAAAAGCCATGCTCACAGCCAAGATTATTCTGGCAGCAGCATGAGGCTGCATGGGAGGGAGGCAGGCAGGAAGGAAGGGAGCCCAGGCCAAGGACAGATACTCTCCACCTACCACAAGTCTTCTGAGCCATTTTGAAACAAATGTGATAATGCACCAGGACACTAAATGAGAACAATATTTAATGCCAGAGGCTTTTGAAATAATCACCCACAGGTCATGACTCTTGTAACACCATGCTTCCATGACATATACGTACACACTACATGATTAACTCTCTTGTAATAAACTGAAGACAATGAAATTTCTTGTCATTCTATCAGATTTAGCTTCTAGTCTCAAAATAATTCAGTTTTACAGTACATTCTTCTGCCCCATTTCTGACATCAATGTTGAAAATTACTTTATCTTTTTCTAATAATATACTTTTTAAAGAATTATATACAACCGTCAAAGATATTATTTTCTTTTTATTTTGCTCAATTCCCTTGAGGATCAGAAATGAAAGCTCCCAAACTCCTGAATTGAGCTCTAATCTTAGAAAATATGGCTTCAACATACACCTGCAAATATCACTGGCAAGTTTCATTTTGTGAAGACAGAATAACAATCTAGCAATATAACATGATACTGAAGCCTGCTGTTGGTAGAATAGCAATGGCATCTTTCTGAGGAAAAGAGTCTAGTGACCAAAGGAATGAATCTACAAACTCCTCAGGGTCACAGCCCTGGAGCATATTTACTTCTTTTGTTCCCATAGTACCTATCCCAGTTGCAAGCACAAAGCTGCAGCAGAATCTTATGATCAACGAGAAAATGTGTACGAACATTTTTTGCATATTATAAAGTGCTATATTAAAAGTATCTGCCATTAGTTGACTTAGAACTCTAAGGAACTAATTGTACTTTTAATTGGTCTCTGTGGTTATGCAAAAGAAATAAAAATACAAATTTATGAACAGGTAGTAATCGGGCTATAAACACATGGAAGCCTATGGGAAGAGAGACGGGAGGGGAGTTAAAGACGGGAGCTCACAGAAGGGACAGATGATATTTAAAATGCAATCAGAATTACGAAAACCCATTACGTGGTGACAGGTATGTAAAAAAAAAAAAAAACTTGCCAAGACATTGAGAACATGCATAAGGATACCTGCACAGCGTCTCAAATTAAAATCTGTGGAGGTCACATACACCTAGTAACACTATATATATATTTACCAAGTCCTGTGTAAGAAGTCACCTGCCAATAAGAATATTACAAGTTCAATAATCAGCTAGCTAAGAAAATGCAATGGGAAAGCAATAGAAAACCTAAAAGTAGATGAAAATAGAACCAAAGTCCCTTCTTTGTAGTCCTTCCTTTATAGTTCTTTATAATTCCTCATTTTTCTTTCTTGGTCTGCCTCTGTTCGCCACCTTATCCCCAATATCTAGAATGTTGCCTAGCACAGAGCAGGAGGCAATAAATTTTTATGTAACCAACTATTAGTAATAGTGACTATTTATTGGGAATCTATTAGGCCTGATGTTAGGTAACTTACATGTATTTAAACTTCACAAAAATTCAAAGAGTTAATATTACTATTAGGTCCTGTAAACAAAGGACCCGAGGCCAAGAGTCTGTAACTTGTCCAGAACCAGGAAGCTGATGAGTGGCAGAATTTAACCCTTTCTGTCCACATCCTGTTTGTTTGCATTCCATGACAACACATGGCCACAGAATAGTGTGAACACAATAATAAAGGCAGTACTTTAAGACTTGCTAATACAAGAAAAAAAGTGCTAACACTTAATTTTACTTACAGACTCAAGGAAACAGTTTTTTTTTTTCTGGAATCTGACTACATGTAAAATTCTAAAGCATCCCACATGGGGGGAAAATGTCATTCTAATCTCATGCTGTAAGTAATGCTACAGAAACAATCTGCCAAAACCTACAAGCCTAACAAGCTAAATAAGTAAAGTATAGAGAAGTGAAAATATTTCCCTGGTCCAATATTTTCCACCAGCCTAGAATCCCATCGGATTCGGATTTCCAGATCTGCCCTATCTGGACTGCAATATTATTATGGTAACAGCACTCCACGCAAAGTACATTTGTCTGAAATTACACTGAAGTCCAATGTACATCAAAAGGTGCCACACAGGGAAGAAGAGCTCACCACTGCGTAATTTAATGAAACCTACTGAGCACCAAGGGCACGGACAGCCAAATTGAATTTTAAATGGTTCCTACCAGGAGGCTATAATCAGGATAGCCACCAGTGGGTGGATGAGATAAATGAACCGACTTTCTTCCACCAGGCGACCAAAATAGAATGCCATCTTTATGCATGAGACCAAAAACAAAAAAAAGACGAAAAAGAAGTTAAAACATTCGGACTTTACATCTCTTTTTTTTTTTTTTTTCTTCACTACATGGTCACTTCTAGATTCTGCTTTCCCCGCAAGGCATCTTTTGTTAATGAACATCGCGATATTTTTCCTACTTTAATTTTTATTGCAATCTATTCCAGACAAAATAAAGAAAAAAAGTGCTATTCCTATAAAGTACAAACTTAGTAACTGAGGGGAGGCTTAAAATTAATGATTAAAGTAGACACAGCTACTTGCCTTTCAACCAGTACTGTCAAATGTAAAAGAAAATGTCAAGACTCAAAAGCCACGTTTTTAAGAGTAAATGAACTACTATCCACACACGCAAAGGTTTTCAAAACACTGTTTTTATTAATCTGTGTATTTTACCCTGTTCTTTCTCATGAACTCTATGCCCAGTGTTTCCAACTGTCCACTTGGCCTTCCACCTTAAAGTCCCTGCAGAACTTGAACCAAAAACTGTCAAGAACTCAAATCCTCCCCTTGCTTCCTAAATCATGCCTCCTGCAGACATATCAGTCTCCAAAAGCGGGGGCCTCATTCTAGGAGGCACAGAGACTTGAAAACAGAGAGCTGCTACCAATGCACAATCGCACGTGACAATCAGTTGCCAAGTGACATCAACTGCATTCCTCATCCCATCTTTCATCTCTCTCTCTCTCTCTCAATTTCTGTCTTACATGTCCCAGAGTCCAGGGTCTCACTCTGCAGATAATTAAGAAGAGGGTGACAAGATCCAACCATGTGAACTGTAGTCTGATGAGACTTTTATTAAACTGGGGGATTTGGAGGGTAAGGCCATTAGCAAAATCGACACAGAACCAATCCTATAAAGCAGGGTCAGGGGAGAGGATGGAAAGTTAATGATCATGTGGCTACCACAGCTAACCGCCAACCAATGGAAGGCATTTCACAATGTAGGAATTTGATGAGTAGCAAAATATTCAAGAGATCTGACTGTGCCCTTGCCTGGCCCTTTTAGGGGCGGGGGTGGTTTTCATAGCAACACTGAAGATTCAGAACAGAGGATTCAGGGTCTGCAGCTGAGTTTGGCTAGGTCAGGCAGACCTTGTTTGGCGGCATACCCAATATGTATATCTCACAGGATCTTGAGGATATCAACCAAATAACAATCCTTTTAGCAGATGTACTACTCCACACACCAGATTTTCAGCCTCCTGAAGACAGACATCATCATATTTAAGTCATTATTCAACACAAGGCTTAGCATCTGCCATCCTGCAAAGCAGGAACTGGACCAATGGCTGCAAAATTGATCTGGATTAAAGGTATGTATACAACAGCTATTCAGGGAGGCTATATTATATTAAGTCTCAGGCAGACAGCAAATTATTATTGCCTACTCTCCGTCAGGCTCTTTGTTAGACTCTGGAAATGGTATGATGATTAAAACGGACCAGATCTCTGACCTCAGGGAGTTACAATCAGAGAAGAAAGACCTTATACACCTAATTGCAAAAACTAAGTAAGTTACCACAAGTATACAATATTCTATGAAGAAAATGCACAGGATGGCAAATTCTTTTTTTTTGTTTTGTTTTTAAAGACAGGTCCTGCTCTGTCACGCAGAACTGAGTGCAGTGGCACAGTCTCAGCTCACTGCAACCTCTGCCTCCCAGGCTCAAGTGGTCCTCCCACCTCAGCTCCCTGAGTAGCTGGGACCACAGGCACATGCCACCATGCCCAGATAATTTTTATGTATTTGTTAAATAGAGACAGGAGTTTTGCCACGTTGCCTCGACTGGTCTTGAACTCCTTGGCTCAAGCAATTCACTGGCACCAGGCTACGAAAGTGCTAGGGTTACAGGTGTGAGATGCCACACATGGCTGGGTGCAAAATTCTAACAGTTGTACCTCCCAATCAAATACCTACACATCAATGTTAACTTACACATTCAAACGATATGTAGAGAATTTCCATAGTGACATTTTCTCGTTCCAAATTACAATAATAGTTACCTCTACCTCACAAGGACTAGCATAAGTGAAAGAATCCAGGTGCTTTCCAGCCAACAACCCCTCAACTTAACTCTCCCACAGTTTGCCCAAATGAACAAACTTCTCATGCAAACAAGTATAGGGATAAACAGCATCTCCTAGTTCATATCTCTTCACCTCTTGATTGGCAATTGATCTCATAAATATCCTGAACAAATCCTCATTGCAAGTCCTTCTGATCGCTGCCTCCCTCTCCAGCTTCACCTGACCCATCTTTCCCGGTGTTCTCTGGTCTAGCGTGCCTCGAAGCCAACTTGCTCCCCTGCAGCCAAGTGCCTTGTTTTGTCCCTGCTGTTCCCTCCCCGAGAGGCTCCCTCCCTCACTCCTCTGTGTCAGGCCTCAACTCAAGCCTGACTTCCTTAGGAATGTCTTCCTTGGCATCCATCTAGGTCACGCCTGCCTGTGACATACCTTCCCTTTCTAATGTTGATCATGTCTGTAATTTTGCATTTATTTTGGGGAGAATTAGATTAATGTTGGTCTCTCTTACTAGATTTAGACTCTTAGTAGGCAAGTACCAGGATTTTATGAGCAACATTCTATCTCCAGGGCCTAAAACAGAGCTGACACATAGTAGGTACCTAAAATACAAGCGTTGAATAAATTAATGAAAAAAAGAACCAATATACATTAATATTTTTGTTTTTATTTATTTATTATTATTTTTTTTAGACGGAGTTTTGCTCTCGTTACCCAGGCTGGAGTGCAATGGTGCGATATCGGCTCACCGCAACCTCCGCCTCCTGGGTTCAGGCAATTCTCCTGCCTCAGCCTCCTGAGTGGCTGGGATTACAGGCATGCGCCACCATGCCCAGCTAATTTTTTTGTATTTTTAGTAGAGACGGGGTTTCATCATGTTGACCAGGATGGTCTCGATCTGTTGACCTTGTGATCCACCCACCTTGGCCTCCCAAAGTGCTGGGATTACAGGCGTGAGCCACCGCGCCCGGCCTCTTTGTTTTTATATCTAGTGTGTACCACGGTAACTTCCTTTAAGACTGAAGTTAATGTTCTTCTTTAATGTTATGGTAAGTGATTCTTACTCAGACCTGCCCATAGAGTTTATAAAGAAACAGCCTGAATGTCTAGGATTATAATTTTCCCTTTAGATTGGGTAATGCAGACTCCAGTAAGAAAGGCAAAACAACAAAAACAACATTCCAAATACACCAAACTGCAGAAAACAATGACTCCACTGTAGTTCCCTTCAAGACATGAAGAGAACATGGAAAATCTCATACTTCTACCCGAGATGACTGTGCACACACAGCGGGAAGAGGAAATAACACAGGGAGCTTGGATTGACAGGGGAGCCAAGTCTTGCCAAGAGTGAGAGGTCTATGGTGACTCTGATTACGTACCTAGGTTCCTACTTTCCAGCCACACACGTTGGGGTGACAGAGTCCCGTAAGGAGTCCGCTGCTTTATGTATGCACCCCATTGCACCCACACCACCCCAGTGAACCCATATGATAGGTGCATTAGGAGATTACTGAGAGGGCAAGCTGGATAATCTTATTATAGGATGGCATTAGGGGGATATGCTTCAGTACAACTTCTAGAGCTTGAGGAAATATACAGAAACACCTAGAAATCCATGCCTTATGCATAGTGAGTCTTGCTAAGGGCACAATATCAAATGAGGATTACGTTTTATCACAGAATCATAACATTTTACAGCTTACAGGAACATTGCTTTTCCTAAAAACGTGATACAGCAAATATATGAGAACCATAAATTACAGCAGATTGACAAGAGTACATTTTGTGTGTCATGACCTTCAATGCAGTTGGCTCTTGGGATATATCATGAGCATTAACTCATAGACAACAATCAAGGGGGATAGCTAGTTTCTTTATTTGCTTTACTTTAATATAACACAACTAACGTAAGCTGTGAAAGCAATCTATTAGGTCTCCAGACTAAACGATCAATTTACTACAGGTAACTGACAGCAATTTTCAGTGGTAAACAGGTTGATAGATAATATTCATTCATTTCTTTATAAGTAAAATACAGATGTAATTTAAAATGTCAAATTGTTGATCAAGCTGTTTCTGTACCTTACTTCCATTACCATCTGTAAATGTTCCCTGCTTACCTATTTGCCCAATGGGACTCTCTGAGCCTCCGCTGGTTCTGAGGGATGCCTGATTGAAGAATCATTCTTTGCTCAAATAAGCTGTTATATTCAATTTGTCAAAAGGTTCTCTTTTCATAGTGTTATAGATCATGTATTACGAGACATCCTTCTTGAACAAAAAGGAAGTCATTAATGGCTATTTCAGCATGCTTAACCTAACAAAATTTAGGACATTTTAACTTTAGCTGTGATTAAAACCCACTAAATTTTTCTCAGAAAAAAATATATGGGGCACTTTCACCCCATATCTTGTTTTTAATCTGTTTCCATTCCCTGAACGCCTATCAGATCTCTAGACTAATAACATAAGAACCAATTCATTAAGTAAAACATGAAGGGAAAAAAATGTCAAATTGTTTATGAAAACGAAATGTATAAAATCACTCTTACAACTAATTATTGTGCATCTATATCATGCACAGTATTTCCTGCATTTTTAGGAAGAAAAAAGGAGTGTCTTTTTGTGTGAAGCAGTGTTCAGTGACACTGTCAGCTGATGTAACTCTCCTCAGTATCCCCTCGTAAGCCTCCAGGTGCGCTGGACAGTTAACAAGCCATGCTTACATGCACACCAATGTGCAAATGATTCACAATCAGAGATATTCATGTTGGAAAGCTGTATAATAAGTCATGTCTACATTCCATGGTGACAACAATATTTACTAGTTTAAAAAATAACCCCCTGAAAGCCAAAACAGTTGTAATTTATTGTATCTTCTTTCCCCCTTTTTGTTAACTTTTGAAGAACTATTAACAAAAAAAAAAAGAAAGAAAATGCTGGCTCCTTATATAAGCAGAGATATAAAATTACTGAACTATTCATTCATTCATCTATTTATCTAAAAATATTCATTGTGACAGCCAGGCTTGACTCTACTTCAGAAACGTCTTCAAAATCCTTTTCTCTCTATTCCCACAGCTTCATTGAGCTTCTTACTATCACTGGCCAACATTGTTATAACCAGCCTGTAACTGCTTTCCTGCTTTTAGTGTTCCCCAAACCAATCTGCTCCTCACTGCTACTAGACTATACAGTTCCTAGGTCAGTTGCACCCATAGCCACTCAAAAGCTTCAATTTAGTTAAGTACAGAACACTCAGCTTTGGGCCAGACACAGTGGTTCACGCCTGTAATCCTAGCACTTTAGGAGGCTGAGGTGCGTGGATCACCAGAAGTCAGGAGTTGGAGAGCAGCCTGGCCAACACAGCAAAACCCTGTCTCTACTAAAAATACAAAAATTATCCAGGCATGGTGGCATGTGCTTGTAATCCCAGCTACTCAGGAGGCTGAGACAGGAGAATTGCTTGAACCCAGGGGGCACAGGTTGCAGTGAGCCCAGATGGTACCACTTCACTCTAGCCTGGGCAACAAGAGTGAAACTCTGTCTCAAAATAAAAGTCTTCAGCTAGCTTGGAATATAAACAGGGGGCTCCATAACCTGATTCCATGTGTCCTCTCCACGTTAGTCCCTATCCCATCATTCTCACTCCATACCTTGTAGTCAATCCGTTACCATTCCCTGAACTCCCGTCAGATCTCCTTACAATTCCTTGGCTTTGAGGACTTGGTGTTCCCCTGCCTGAAGGCTGATAAGGCCAGCACCAGACCCAAGTCAACCAGCACCTCTGCTATGACGCTTTCCCACATACAATGTCACTCCTGCCCTGCACACCTGCAGCATTTTGTTCAGATGCCAGTGGACCCTGGACATTCCTAGATTAAACATCTGTGATTGTGGTCGAGTCGCCAAAAATCCTAGAAGTTCATAGCAGGACATAATCCTCCATACTGCCTTGGCGGCAGTATGAATTTGAATTATATCTTGTGTTTTACCCAGGGTCCAGCCAGGGAGGCTAAAACTATCCCAGATATTTTAAGCACAGAGAATTTTGTACAAGAAATTGATTCCACAGATGATGGAAGAGCTGAAACGCCAAACAGGAGCTAAAGAGGCAACCCAGAAAGTAGCATCAACAGAAAGCTATTGCCGTTCATTAGATCCGAGTGATATTGAGAGAAGATGGCATTACTAGTGATGAGATGACTGGGCTGCCTGACTAGGGGAGGGCCATGTCGTGATTTTCTGATGAGAGCTGGGACCGTGAAGGGCGGGGCTTTCTAGCAGGAGAGAACCATGCCCACGAGACTGCCCAAGGAAGAGCAAGAGAAGAAATACCCTGGATCTTCCCAGTCTCCTTTTGTCTTACAAGAGTGCTTCCCACTGGCTGGATATCCAGGTGCCAGATGCGAAGCCTTCCAGGAAATGTAGTCCTTGTGATTTACAGCCAAGCAGGTAAAGAGCGGGATGGAAAATGAGTGGCACACAGTATGTGAGGCTCCTGAGCCCCTCATGTGGCTGCTGAGTGAGCCTCACCAGCTGATCAGTGTCTGAGCAAAACACAGAAGAAGTGTGTGAGTTACTTAGAGTGAGTCCTCGGACTATAATTATATCTCACATGTTGGTTTCCTCTGTAAGACTGTGAGCCCAGCAACAGGAGAAACCAACTTTTACCCCAACATGTAGCACATTACTTGACACAGAGTGGGCACTCGATAAGTAAATGCCTTTAATCACCAGTCTCCTGGATTTACAACATACTTCAACTTGGTATTTCCCAAAGTTTGTTTCGCTGACCATGAATTCAAAGAGATGTTAATGCAAATTACAGATAAATAGGGCCCTGCTATTCCCAAATAAGTTTGTGAAATAAAGTATTAAATAAACTTAAGCTGGTTTGTTTATTGCAGAATTATTCAGAGCTTTTAAAATGTGCTTGAAGAGGAAACTGTAATATGACACAGCATCATTTCAACATACGTGACGACTAAATACTTTTTCCAAAGAACTAACATAGGCCAGATGCAGTGGTTCATTCCTGCAATCACAGCACTTTGGGAGGCCGAGACAGGTGGATCACAAGGTCAGGAGTTCGAGATCATCCTGGCCAACATGGTAAACCCCGTCTCTACTAACAATACAAAAATTAGCTGGACGTGGTGGCGCGTGTCTGTAATCCCAGCTACTCAGGAGGCTGAGGCTGAAGAATCACTTGAACCAGGGAGTTGGAGGTTGCAGTGAGCCGCGATTGTGCCACTGCATTCCAGCCTGGCAATGGAGTGAGACTGTGTCTCTAACACTATGTAGGAATCTCAGTTCTGAGGGGACACTGCTTCAATATCTTCACACTGATGGCATTACTTTCTTTCATCTTTGAAATATTCCCATGAAGTAGAGAAGAATAAGGTCATACCTTTTAGATACAAGTGTCACTAATAAATAAAACTAAAGAACACATCGAGTATTAATTGGATATATCAGGTGTCATTTACTATTCTAGTCACTGCCAGGCTAGAATAAAAATATGTCATTACAGTTCCTACCCTATTTGAAGAGATAAGAAAAACAGACGACCATAAAATAAGAAAGAAATAAGAAAGACCATAAAATAAGAAAGAAACAAGAAAGACCGTAATATAAGAAAGAAAGTTTTTCTTTCGTATCCAACAATATTTTTACACATGCTAGTATAGCAAGATACCTGCTGCTGTTTGATTATTAAAAATCTGAGACCCACGGAGGGTAATTATTTACTGAAATGATAAGCAGATCACCTCTGGAGCTTACATTACAATTTCAGTTTCATGAATTCTAAGAGCAAATCACCAACTGGAATGACATCTATCAGATAGAGAAAAAAAAAAAAATTTTGAAACAGAGTCTTGCACTGTCATTCAGCCTGGATTCAGTTATTCAGTGGCACAATCTCAACTCACTGCAACCTCCATCTCCTGGGTTCAAGCAATTCTCCTGCTTCAGCCTCCTGAGTAGCTGGGATTATTAGTGCATGCTACCATACCTGGCTTATTTTTGTATTTTTAGTAGAGACAAGATTTCACCATGTTGGTCAGGCTGGTCTTGAACTCCTGACTTCATGATCTGCCCACCTTGGCCTCCCAAAGTGCTGGGATTCAAAGCATGAGCCACTGTGCCCAGCCCAGATAAAGAGATCCATAATAATAACTCAAAAATATTAATGACCAGAACTAGGCAATATATCCAACCCCATGAGCCTCTAGAAACGACCATTTAAAAATCTCAGAAATCCCTAGACTTTTTATCATGATACAGCTATTCGTTTCTATATTTTATTGATCCAGATAGAAAGTAGGACATTACCCTTCATTTTCAAAGACAGACACAAAGCCTTTGGTTTTGTTATTTAAGAAACATGCCCTTTGGAATATTATCGTTAAGCTTAACAAAGAATTATTACACAGGCTTCCAACAATGGGTGCCTACACTAGAACATTTAGCCAGCACGTGATCTTCTGTTAAAAAATTTTAAAAGACAGTATGCTTGCTTTAGTCAGGTATTTTGGCATTCTCCCCAAATGGCCTCTCTACTTCACATTACATTATTAATATTAACCTGTAGTATAATTTTTGAATATTGGCAAAATGTTGCTGTATCTTATTACAAGTATTTCTACATACCAGAAGCATAACCTGAGGGCTGAAGAGACAATAAAAATATTCTCTTATGTTCAGACTTATTCATGGGGAACAAAAATTCTGAATTCTTAATATAATATAAAGTAGAAGTTTAATCAACATTTTTAATATTACAGTGATAGTATTCGTAGCCCAGCCAGTAACTAATGGAATAACTTTAGGTTTCATGCTCTAAAACTCAGTGTTCTCATCTGTTAGAAAAAAAATATTAATCACCTGCTTCACTGAGGTGAAGTGAAAATGAAATATGTTCCACAGATCAAGGGTCCCTTCAGGGTGCAGGACCAGAATAAATTAGGAAAAGGCTGAATCCTATATTCCTCCCCATTTTATCTGGGAGACGCAATATGCATCAACACACCAAAGCTCTGAAGTTCTGCTGCAGTGAATCCACTCACTTTCCAAAACCAAGTGCTTCTCAAATCCACTTGTCCCTAAAACTGTTTTGTCTTTCTTTTTTTTTTTAATTGCACTTTAGGTTCTGGGGTACATGTGCAGATCATGCAGGATTGTTGCATAGGTACATACATGGCAATGTGGTTTGCTATCTCCATCCCCCCGTCACCTATAGCTGGCATTTCTCCCCATGTTATCCATTCCCAGCCTCCCCACCCCAACTGTCCCTCCCGTAGCCCCCCGCCAATAGACCCCAGCATGTGAACTCCCCTCCCTGTGTCCATGTGTTCTCATTGTTCAACACCTGCCTGTAAGTGAGAACATGTGTTTGATTTCCTGTTCTGGTGTCAGTTTGCTAAGAATGATGGTTTCCAGATTCATCCATGTCCCTACAAAGGACCCAAACTCATCATTTTCTATGGCTGTGTAGTAGTCCATGGTGTATATGTGCCACATTTTCCTTGTCTAGTCTATCATTGATAGGCATTTGGATTGGTTCCAGGTCTTTGCTATTGTAAACAGTGCCACAATGAACGTACGTGTGCATGTGTCTTTATAATAGAATGATTTATAATCCTTTGGGTATATACCCAGTAATGGGATTGCTGGGTCAAATGGAATTTCTATTTCTAGGTCCTTGAGGAAGCGCCACACTGTCTTCCACAACAGTTGAACTAATTTACATTCTCACCAACAGTGTAAAAGTGTTCCTATTTCTCCACATCCTCTCCAGCATCTGTTGTCTCCAGATTTTTTAATGATTGCCATTCTAACCAGCGTGAGGTGGTACCTCAATGTAGTTTTGATTTGCATCTCTCTAATGACCAGTGATGATGGGCATTTGTTCATATGTTTGTTGGCCTCATATATGTCTTCTTTTGAAAAGTATCTGTTCATATCCTTCACCCACTTTTGAATGGTTTTTTTTTTTTTCTTGTAAATCTGTTTTAGTTCTTTGTAGATTCTGGATATTAGTCCTTTGTCAGATGGGTAGATTGCAAAATTGTTTTCCCATTCTGTTGGTTGCCAGTTCACTCTAATGATTGTTTCTTTTGCTGAACAGAAGCTCTGGAATTTAATTAGGTCCCATTTGTCTATTTTGGCTTTTGTTTCCAATGCTTTTAGTGTTTTAGTCATCAAGTCCTTGCCTATGCCTATGTCCTAAATGGTATTGCCTAAGTTTTCTTCTAGGGTTTTTATGGTGTTAGGTCTTATGTTTAAGTCTTTAATCCATCTAGAGTTAATTTTAGTGTAAGGTGTCAGGAAGGGGTCCAGTTTCTGCTTTCTGCACGTGGCTAGCCAGTTTTTTCCAACATCATTTATTAAACAGGGAATCCTTTCCCCATTGTTTGTTTTTGTCAGGTTTGTCAAAGATCAGATGGTTGTAGATGTGTGGTGTTGCCTCCGAGGCCTCTGTTCTGTTCCATTGGTCTATATCTCTGTTTTGGTACCAGTACCATGCTGTTTTGATTACTGTAGCCTTGTAGTATAGTTTGAAGTCAGGTAGTATGATGCCTCCAGCTTTGTTCTTTTTACTTAGGATTGTCTTGGCTATGTGGGCTTGCTTTTGGTTCCATATAAAGTTTAAGGTAGTTTTGTCCAATTCTGTGAAGAAGGTTATTGGTAGCTTGATGGGGATAGCATTGAATCTATAAATTACTCTGGGCAGTATGGCCTTTTTCACAATATTGATTCTTCCTAACCATGAGCATGGAATGTTTCTCCATCTGTTTGTGTCCTCTCTTATTTCCTTGAGCAGTGATTTGTGGTTCTCCTTTAAGAGGTCCTTTACATCCTTTGTTAAATGTATTCCTAGGTATTTTATTCTCTTTGTAGCAATCATGAATGGGAGTTCGCTCTTGATTTGGCTCTCTGTTAGTCTGTCATTGGTGTATAGGAATGCTTGTGATTTCTGCACATTGATTTTGTATCCTGAGACTTTGCTGAAGTTGCTTATCAGTTTCAGAAGATTTTTGGCTGAGACAACGGGGTCTTCTAAATATACAATAATATCATCTGCAAATAGAGACAATTTGACTTCCTCCTTTTCTTGCTGAATGCTTCGGCTAGAACTTCCAATACTATATTGAATAGGAGTGGTGAGAGAGGGCATCCTTGTCTAGTACCAGATTTCAAAGGAAATGCTTCCAGTTTTTGCCCATTCAGTATGATACTGGCTGTGGGTTTGTTGTAAATAGCTTTTATTGTTTCGAGATACATTCCATCGATACCTAGTTTATTGAGAGTTTTTAGCATAAAGCACTGTTGAATTTTGTCGAAGGCCTTCTCTGCATCCATTTAGATAACCATGTGATTTTTGTATTTGATTCTGTTTATGTAGTGAATTATGTTTATAGACTTGCATATGTTGAACCAGCCTTGCATCCCTGGGATGAAGCCTACTTGATCGTGATGGATAAACTTTTTGATGTGCTGTTGCTATCAGTTTGCCAGTATTTTATTGAAGATTTTTGCATCTATGTTCATCATAGATATTGGCCTGAAATTTTCTTTTTCTGTTGAGTCTCTGCCGGGTTTTGGTATCAGGATGATGTTCGTCTCGTAAAATGATTTGGGAAGGATTCCCTCTTTTTGTATTGTTTGGAATAGTTTCAGAAGGAGTGGTACCAGCTCCTCTTTGTACATCCGGCAGAATTCGGCTGTGAACTCGTCTGGACCTGGACTTTTTTTGGTTGGTAGGCTATTCATTGCTGCCTCAACTCAGCCCTTGTTTTGGTCTATTCAAGGTTTCAACTTCTTTCTGGTTTAGGCTTGGGAGGGTGCAAGTGTCCAGGAATTTATCCATGTCTCCCAGGTTTACTGGTTTATGTGCATAGAGTTGTTTGTAGTAATCTCTGATGATACTTTGTATTTCTGTGGAATTGGTGGTGATATCCCCTTTATCACTTTTTGTTGCATCTATTTGATTCTTCTCTTTTCTTTTTTATTAATCTGGTTAGTGATCTATTTTGTTGATCTTTTCAAAAAAAACAGCTCCTGGATTTATTGATTTTTTGAAGGGTGTTTTGTGTCTCTATCTCCTGCAGTTCTGCTCTGATCTTAGTTATTTCTTGTCTTCTGTTAGCTTTTGAGTTTTTTTTTTTTATCTTGCTCTTCTAGTTATTTTAATTTTGATGATAGGGTGTCGATTTTAGATCTTTTATTGCTTCTCATGTGGGCATTTATTGCTATAAATTTCCCTCTAGACATTGCTTTAAATGTGTCCCATAGGATCTGGTACGTTGTGTCTTCATTCTCATTGGTTTCGAAGAACATCTTTATTTCTGCCTTCATTTCATTGTTTATCCAGTCGACATTCAGGAGCCAGTTGTTCAGTGCCCATGAAGTTGTGTGGTTCCGAGTTCCTAAGACCATTTTTCTTTTTCCTGGTAATACCTATCGGTACACCCAGAAATTAATGTTCCTCAGAACTCACTTGATGCTGATGCTTCAAAGGAGCCACAAGATCAATTCTTGTGTCATCCAAGAATAAAAGTTTTGAGTAGCTGCTTTTATTCTTTCTGATTATAACCAACACCCACAATAAGACACCCTTGCCAAGCTGGAAAGTTCAAATACAGAGCATATAACAGTGATGACTTTGTCTGGAGTGCAAATTGTATGCATCTCATGATACTTACATAGAATGATATAAAGATCTTTTGAGTGTGGTTTTTGAATTATTTTGGTGGAAATGGTCATGAATTCATATTCCTCAGCTGGTTTCCTTTGTGACTAACAACTTGTTTTCACAAGACAGGTCAACAATTTGCATTTCAGTCTTTCAGTTAGGGAGGCTAACTAATTCATACTGACCATGGCCTCAGGGGTATCTGGCTACGGCTGTGTTTGCTGGTGGAAACTAAGGGAAGTAAGTTAAAAATCAAATGACTCTCTAAGAAAGACTCTACCCCACCTAACATAAATGGAGAATTGAACCATGTCAAAAACTAATCTAAATAATTCTAGGGAAAACAAGTTGCACAGCTGCTAATAGTAAGTTCAGGTGTAATGGAAAACTCCACATCCCACTATTTTAGGACTTATTATTATCACTATTTTTAATTCAAAAATATAATGTTAAGAAGTAAAAAGCAGTAACTCAAAACAGGGAAAAACTGAGTAAATATGGCAAAAAAGAAACTAGATCTGAGCCCACTCTAACAGAACATGTAGCAGCAACATCATCTTGCTGCAGGATGGAGGAGGAAACACAGAGCACTGGGAATGTTGGTGGGTTTGCAATTTGTACTGGAGTCATACATCAAAATACAGTATATTTTTATGAGTGTATATACAAGGCTAACCATCACTTAAGTGTAAGGTCTTTTAGGCTGACTGACAGCACCATGGACTACAACATGGTAACCTCTGTGACCTGCATGTACACTCCAGATGAGTTCCCGGAACTAGAAAGTCTGAAGTAACTGGAAAACCACAAAAGAAAAAGAAATGACCAACCCCTGCAGTGCCTAATTAACTTGGAGACATTCTTTTATTGCTCCTTATTCCCACCTCAACTGATAAGACAATTGGACTTTGTAACTGACTTTGGTCAAACTTGTGACTCCAGAACCTACGACCCCCACTTCCATCTTGCAAAAGTCACCCTGAATTGTAACTTCTGTAACTTTCCACTGCCTACCCCAAACCTATAAATCGAACTCCTGTCCCTTCACCCTCCGCTGACTCTCTTTAGACTCAGCCTGCCCACCCCTGGGTGAATAAAGAGCCATGCTGCTCACACAAAGCCTGTTTAGGGGGTCTCTTCATTCAGAGCACATGTTTTAATGCTAAGATCAGCAAGCAATATAAAAGCAAAACCAACAATAAACCCATCTGGTCCTACACCAATTCTGATGTTCTGCTGCACATCACCCAAAAAATGACCACTATAGAGGTAATGATGATTCACTGTAAGCTTAACAGTTGGGTAAGTCTACACCCTAATACTAGTACAATATGAGGTTTTAAGCAAATAAAATTAGTTTGTGTGTCTCCAGATATGGTCTGTGAACCATCTGTGTCTAGAACACCTGGGGAGTTTGTTCAAAGTGCTCCCTGGCCCCACCCAGACCTTCCCAGCAGTCTCTCTGGGGCTAGGCTTTGGACCTTCCACATGGAATAAGCTCTCTGGTGAGTTTTAAGCCTGCTAGAGACCTAAATTAATATTATATTAAGGCTGGGTGCAGTGGTTCACACCTATCATCCCAGCACTTTGGGAGGCTGAGGTGGGCAGATCACCTAAGGCCAAGAGTTCAAGACCAGCCTGGCCAACAAGGTGAAACCCTGTCTCTACTAAAAATATAAAAGTTAGCTGGGCATGGTGGCAGGTGCCTGTAATCCCAGCTACTAGGGAGGCTGAGGCTGGTGAATTGCTTGAACCCAAGAGGAGGAGATTGCAATGAGCTGAGATCACACCATTGCACACTAGCCTGGGCAACAAGAGCAAAACTCCATCTCAAAAAAAAAAAAAAAAAAAAAAAAGGAGTAAATCCTTACATGGAGAACTTAGAAGCTTCATAGGAAAGCAACAAAATAATAAAAATCTTTCTTATGTTAAAGCTAGAAAGCAAGATTCTTTAGGAAAAAAATATGCAAAAAAGTAAACTGGTGACCATGACAATTTGGAAACATCATTTAAAAAGCATTATTAGATACAACCATATAAAATTTTATGTTCTCTATATTGTAAAAGATTTTTTCATTCTTCAACATCCTTGCCTTTAACAAATCCAGAGCTTAGGGTGTATGTTCTCTCTGGTGCTCAGTCAGCTGTCTGTAGTATATCTCCCTGTCTTTTCTTTTTTTTTGAGGCAGAGTCTTGCTCTGTCACCCAGGCTGGAGTGCAGTGGCTCGATCTTGGCTCGCTACCACCTTGGCCCTCTAGGTTCAAGTGATTCTCATGTCTCATCTTCCAGAGTAGATGGAACTACAGGCACATGCCACCATGACTAGCTAAGTTTTGCATTTTTAGTGGAGACAGGGTTTTGTCATGTTGCCCAGGCTGGTCTCAAGCTCCTGACGTCAGGTGATCTGCCTGCCTTGGCATCCCAGAGTGCTGGGATTACAGGCATGAGCCACTGCATCCGGCAGGCATCTCCCTTTCACTCCTTCCTGGCTGGCAAAGCCCCATTCCCACTGTTTTACCATGTAGGCCTCCACCTCAAGCTTGTTCCTGTATAGTATCAGTGTTCATGATTGTTATGAAAGGCATGATCTGTGGCCCGAGGAAGTAGGACCACTGACCAAGAGTTTATCACCTTCTTCCCCAAAGATGCTGAAGACCAGGAGATCTTTCCATTAGTCAAAGCTTATTCAAGTGCCATTCCACCTAGCAGGAGAAATTCAGAAGGACTGGCTCCTCGGGTGCCCTTCTGGCCTAATCATTCACTGTTTCCAAGATACACATGCCTGTACAGAGTTGGCCACGGGCCGGCTGTCTGGGACCATCCCTATGGTCCATGGTATGGTCTTCACCCCTTTCACAACTTCTAACTGAAAATCCACTGCATGTAAACTTCAGAAGTTGTATTAAGGCTTTATTTTGAATTCTCCATATTTAAAATCTTGTGTCTTGTATAAGATAATGGTAAATAAAAGAACATTTTGTATATAATGCATATACTATAACATGTATACATGTGTATGTATATAATATGTATTGAGAGAGAATTCCAGACAATTTGTTGTGACAAGAACTAAGAGAAATGGAATAAGAATGTGCTAAATCAACACCAAACTACAGAGGTAGAGCTCCTTTATGGTATAATTTTAGAGAGAATTATAGCAGATTATGACACAACTACATTTTAACTCAGTTCCGAAAGTAAGCCAGAAGTCGCATTTTCTTTTTTTTTTCTTTTTTTTTTTTTTTGAGGCGGAGTTTCGCTCTTGTTACCCAGGCTGGAGTGCAATGGCGCGATATCGACTCACCGCAACCTCCGCCTCCTGGGTTCAGGCAATTCTCCTGCCTCAGCCTCCTGAGTAGCTGGGATTACAGGCACGCGCCACCATGCCCAGCTAATATTTTGTATTTTTAGTAGAGACGGGGTTTCACCATGTTGACCAGGATGGTCTCGATCTGTTGACCTCGTGATCCACCCGCCTCGGCCTCCCAAAGTGCTGGGATTACAGGCTTGAGCCACCGCGCCCGGCCAAGTCTCATTTTCTTAAATAGGAAATGGTTAACTTAGAATATGGTTCTCTCAAGATGTGGTCTCTAAACCAGCAGCATCAGCATCACCTGAGAACGTGTTAGACGTGCAAACCACCAGTTACCCCACCAAATCTACTGACTTAGAAATTTTGGGCAGGCCCCAACAATCCGTGTTTTAAAAAGTGCCACAGGTGATTCTGATGCAAACTAGAGTTTTAAAACTGCTGGCTTAAAACTCAAGACAACTCACCTGGACCTTCTATCATAGGTTAGAGTGAGCCAAATAAAACAAGAGTATTATAGTACTCTATAAGGTATAATTTAAAAAAAAAGAGCCCTTCCTGCTTCCCCAAGTGGCCTAAAAAGTCCCTACATTTGTTAAAATTAGAGCAACTGCTTTCAGTTAAAGCACTATCACAGAAAGCCACTATGCCCATGAATATGCCAACACTCATTATTTAGCTATTATTCAGCTGTCACTTGGCAGAGAGCTTGGATATAAAGAAAAGCATAACGTGGCATATCATATGGCAGGTCAGATCTACAGTAACGCGAGGGAAGGAGAGTCCCAAGCATCTCCCTCAAGGCATGAAAGACAGGCCCAGGTGGAACTCTACAGTAAGGAGACTATGAAAAGGCAATGATGCTTTCACAACGCAGAGCGAGGGATCTCAAAGAAACATTCTGACATCATCACTGTCTTCAGCAGTACTTAATTATCAATTAGTTGAGATGATCTCCTCCGGCTTCTTAGAACAGTGTCTAAGCTGGAAAGGTAATGGCTTGCTGCTGATTGCATTCCACACACATTTCACATGTATATATGACTAATGTTCAAACTAAACGTGGAATAATATAAATCCGGGACTCTCCTTGGTACTTCCTCATTACTGCACCAGCAGTTTCTTAAGATGAAATGCACGCATTCAGATTCTGATATTTGCAAGCAACACCTGACAGAACTTACAAATACACTTAATATGTCTTTACAACGTTCTTACATGTATCATTTACACAGCATGTAAATCTTACTAATATGTGCATCAAAAAGTTTGATATTAATTTTTTAAAATCCTGTTAAAATCCCTAATGACTAAAATGGCATTTGGAAGCACAAAATTTTATATTCAACAATCAAAAACTTTGAATCCTGTATTTTCTGCCAGCACCCTTACCACACTATATACATGTTAACATTTTTATTTTACATTGTATTGCCCAAAGCCTTTCTACATGCCTTTTAAAAAATCAGCTGAGGGTAAAACTCAACCCACATTAGTTCTTCAAAGTTAGGACATAAACATACCTTATAATATGAAATGGAGATAGTAGCAATTAACGTTTCTGTACAGGTTACCACAGGAGGAGTGACAGTCATTGACTCCTTGACGGATTCCAACTTTAGGTAGAAAATACCCATGTACAGCAGCCCAGTTTTACACAGCTCCATCAGTTAACAACTGACATTTTAACCTCTAACCAATCACAGCAAGGAGATTCAGAATTAAGTTTGACATTTTGTCCTTTAACTTGTTCCAAAGTACTGCAGGGGTTTTACTGCCTGATGTTATACCATATGTGCAAACTCTAGACACAGCAGACGGGGTTAAGCAGGATGTCTCTGTATTCTGCCATTCTCCTGCTTCCTGTTGTTTCTGGAGCAACCGAACTTTAGCTAAACAGAACCCTCCCGGAAACAACATTTTTAGCAGAAGAATCTGCCTCAGAGCAAAGTTCCCTGTATGTTGATTACATTTCTGAAGCATGACAGTCTATGTGATTCATAGGACTTACTGGTTTGACATCCTGCAGAGTCTTTATGAAATCCAATTCATCATAGAAAAAATGTATTAAGATAAGTTTTTGTGAATAAAAACCTAAACAATTATGAAATGAACACCCTAGGGAATTCTTTTTGAAGCTTTTTTTGTTGTTGTTATCTGGTCTCCCATTAAGTAACAGTGATAAACATCAGAGTCTTTAAAACCTTTTCTATATTTCAAGTTATTTTTTAATTCTAAATTGACTGTTGTCTTTGGTAATGGGTATGTTTACTTGTGCTCTCAAGAGGGGAGATTCTGAAAAGCCCTCTTAGATTTTATATACAGAATTGCTTTTGCCAGTATAAGAAACATTTTTGAGAAATGAGAGAATATCAGCTGCTACTAACAAATTATTCTCTTAGCTTGATGTCAGAAACTCTTACCAAGCCAGAGTTCACGAAAAATACAAAGAAAAAAAAAAGGTTCTAAAAATATATACATATAACTTCCCCAATTGTCTGTCCCCCTGCGTATTCAGTAAAGCAGAACATTTAGCTCTATATAATTCAAAAAAAATCTATACATAGCTTAGAGAGGGAATCATAAATCTCATGGGTCTCAGATTCACTCCCTGTTGCCTTCCTTCATTACACGTTTAAAGGTAATCAATAAAAACTGATTTCTCTTTGTAAGCATTTTCCTGTTCTGCCAGAAATAACAGCAGGCCGTGCCCTAAAATGAAGAAAAAATGGAAAGTAATATTTACCATAAGAGGAGAAAATGAAACTGCCTAAGCGTTTTTCCTGAGCCAAGGGAAACACAAACAGCAGAGCAAGTTTATTCTCACAGAAAAGAATCTTAAATTCTCTTGGCATTCACTCTATTCTGAAAATCTGTGATATCAACAAGTTTTCAAACTCTGAATTTACATTTCCACTTTCAATGACAACTTCTCTAGGTTTCCTAAAAGTTTTAGCTACATACCTGGGCAAATATACACATCACAGGCAAGGTTTTTGTCAATGTGAAACATTGAAGCTGTCAAGAGAGGACAAGTGGGTCCCCTGGAGGGGGGACTGCCTCCCTGGAGGGACTGAGATGCAAAACCAATGGGGAAAAAATAAACCAACCGAATGAGAACACAATTACATCAGTAAGGAAAGAATGGGCCATTCTACCTCATTTCAAAACAACACTTTCTATCTCACTTCAAAACACAAAACTTTGCCACTTGCATTTTCAGCACAAGAATTAAACAATACTTAAAACATCACTTGAAAGTTTTATATTAAAGAATCTGAAATAATCCACTGGGGTTCTCTCATAGGGGGAGACTGTCTCACAGCTCTTCATTTTTAATTTGTTTTTCTTCTTCTAGATTCTTCACAAAAGACTGAAAGAGAACGCCAAATGGGAGAGTAACAGACCTTTACTCTGTCATGAAGTTCCAAATACATTGTGTAAGTTTTCCAGGCTTCCTATTTCCCTTCACCCTGCACTATCTATGGAGGTTGTCATATTTCACCAGGGTGGACTGTAAATCAGACAAGTTCAGCCAGTCAGGTTGAAGAATGGAGGTGAAAAGCACAGTGGAAAAGACATAAAGTACAATTAAAACCATATGACCAGAGATATTGAAGCAATACTTGCTGGAGGAAATCCAAGTAAAAATCAAACATTTTCTGGTGTTAGTGAAACTATCCAGTCCATTTGGGACAAGCACACATCATTTGTTAAATATACCTTTTTTTTTCCCACAGCAAGAGCACCCACGAAAGTTAAACCTAACAAGGTAATTAAGCTGACAACTATCTTTGTAGAATAGTTAAGTTCATAGTTATATAAAACTGATCTCTCATTTAAAATGGTTAACACTTACTTAGACATACAGCTTAAGACTGGGCAAGAGTAAATTTTGCAACCACCGAAGTGTATTAGAGGTTCATGATAACCATGTCGGATCAAAGCCCTTTTCCACTTTTCTGTTAAATCTTTACCTCTAAAGACCCAAGGATATTAAGACAAAGATAATCTCATTGCCTATTATTGAACATCAAGAACAAGAAGCTAGAAATCCAAACTGTCTCCCCTTCTACACTGCAAACCACCTAGATGCTGCTGTTTTCACATAGGTGGCACTTAGCGGGCCAGTGATGTGTATGCACAGAAATTAAGGACTCTTGAAGTTGTAAAGCAATTCTGACAATAATCTTGACTTTGGCAACTGATCAGCAAAGCCATTCCAAATCTATTTCTCTTATGCATTCCAAGTGTCAATTATAATAATCTCAGTAGACAACTGAAACATAATTTTTAATATTGCGGATTCCGGTAAACAACTCAAGCTCAGCAAGTCACTTACCCCCAAGAAACTGAATTCCTCCAGCCACTCTTCCCACGGTCCTGGAGATGAGCTCGGAAACGCAGCAACCCATGAGGGCTGTGAGCGCCACCAGGAGGAGGAGGCCACAACCCAGGCCGGTCACGATGGTGCAGATTCTCCACTCTGCACTGGGGATGCCCTGGAAGGAGGCATAGCGCCCACATTCCTCCACCATCACCATCATCTGCCGACTCTCATCATGCACAGGATAGGAGCACCTCCGGAAGGTACCGAAGGACACAGGCTTGCCCAGCTGTGATCCCCAGAGCCAGTAAGGCATAAAGAACCCCACGCAGGAGGTGGCAGCACAAAGAAAAGAGAGCAAAGCCCAGATTACTCCCGTACAAGTCAGGCTGGAGGCCATCTCTCATCAGATAGGGCAATGAGGACCCCAAGTAAATGTTCAGGGACTGCAGGAGTGAATGAAGGCGTGAAATCACCAGGGACCCACAGGTGATCCACAGTTCCGTAACGCAGAATAGATCTTCAGTCTTACTGGGCATCAACTTTCCATCCTGTGTACTAAGGATGATGGTCCCTGATAAAACAACAGGAAACATTAAAAGTTAAAGGCATTGAGAGAGGCGATAACACCGTCTCAGCTGGCCTACAATTTTCAGTTAACATTCAGACTTGCCTCAACACTTCAACAGTGGGAAGAACTAAGTCTTCTTATGAGCTCCTCCATAACTCAATTTTTGTCAAACCAGCTCAAAGCTTTTTCATGTCTTTACCTCCTATAAATGTTCCCAAATTAACTCTGAGAGCTATTTTACTTAAGGAAATGCCTGATTTTTATTTGACAGGGCAATGAATTCATTCTATATATTATATACTCACATTAAAAGTAATGTAGTGTTTTCACTGGCAATAAACAATTAAAATAAAATGAACCATGCCATGGTTTATTTTTGGCTTGCAAGTTCGTGCTCATAGTTTTTTGCAACTTTTCTGTGTCTCTTTAAGGGTACATTAGCTCTCTGCATGAGCCAAACAAAATAATTAGGATAATTTTTCACAAATGCAGAGTACCATAAATTTAAAACATTATGGTCTGCGGAGGCACGTACAGTACAGAACTATTACCAGACACTCTTTGTACTCACTCAGCAGCGTTTCAGAATTTCCTTAGTCTTAACATCTTCTAGTGTAAAAGAATTCCTGTGTATGACTTATTTTGGGTCTGCAATTTTGATTCATTGATTGGAATCATTTCTCCCACTAAATGATTGTCTAATCTGAACAGCAAACCATACTTCCCAGTATTCCACATCAAAGCCCAGTCATCCAAATGGTTCGAGGCATTCACTTTCACTCCAGCCTTTCAAAGAGTTTCTTAGCCATTTCTTGCATTTTCTATAACCCGTGGATACAGAAGCATACAGCCCATCCACCCTAGAGTTACACCTCCAGGACTCCTCACTCCAGCTTTCAGGGTCCACAGCAAATTCCCCCTTTTCTTCACCTCGCCCCTACTGTTTTTTTTCTCTAACCACCGCCCATTTTCAGTTCTAGATGTCACTCAAAAGGGAGGTCCAGTCACTACTTTTTTTTTTTTTAATCTTGTCAACTGCAGTCCGTGGCTGAAGTTGATCTATCTGGGCCACGAGGCTGGGGAAGAGCAGCAGGGGGTGGCGTGGGGGCGGGAGCCCCCATTTCCAACTGCGGTGAGGCGCCCTCGCCAAGACAAGCCCATATTTAGCCCCCTGCCACTGCCTCCCCGAGCCACCCCACCCATGGAGACACACAATGATCCCTCCATTCTAAAAGGGGGCGGGAGGCATTTTCCAGCCGGCTCTGGGCGAAGGGAGGGGATAAGGATGCGAGGCAGCACCCCCCGGAGGCAGACGCGGAGAGCGGACGCGGCGGGCAGGGAGAGCCGAGGGATCCGCCGAGCTCAGGAAGTCCGGAGCCCGGGCGGGTGCAGCCCAACTCCGGCTCCGGGGCAGAGAGAGAGCCCGGGAGAGAGCAGCGGAGCCCACGCCCACGGGGCAGCCGAGCGCGTTACCTACATGGCTGGCGGGCGGCGGCCACCTTCCCTCCCGCGTCCCGGGCGCACACACAACTTGCTGCCCTTCCCGGGCGGGATCATCCACCGCAGACCAGACCGTCCTGCCCTTCTTCGCCTGGGTCCCTAACAGCCGCAGAGCCCGACCTGGAGGAGCAGAGCTTGGCAGGAGGCGGAGGGTCTCCAGAAGCGGGGCTGGCACCAGCGGAGACCCGCACTCAGGCGAGTCCGCGGCGGCGGCTCTGGCGGAGCGCAGCGGCCGCGCGCGGGCGCCGGGAATCGCACGCAGAGCAGCGGAGCTCCCTTGGCAGGCGCGGCACGCACCGCCTCCGCCCCTCCGCGGCCAGGCCCTCCTCCCCCTCCAGTCCCCTCCCCTCGCGCCCCGGGGAACTCCGGGCTGACAGACCCGGGACGCGCCGGGACGTTCCTGGAGCGCCGGGCGGGGCGGGGCGGGGCGGGGCGGGGCGGGGGGGGGCGCGGGTCCAGGCCCACCCCCGGGGGCAGCTTCCGCGGCTCCTCCCCCCGTCTCGAGCCCGCTCGCGCGCCCTCTCCCTGCGTCTCATTCAAAGCTGAGAGTGGGGGAGACTGACGGACGGAGAAGTATGGGAGTAAGTTGCTTATCTTCCTGGGCGACCTCGAGGGGCCACGGAAGAGGACACACGTTCCCTGCTGGCTTTTCTGGGCTTACTGTTCGGCTTTTAAGCTCCAGTTTTCCCGCCGCCTTTAGAAGAAGCCGTAGACGGGAAGGAGGGCCCTGAAGACTGGGTGAAGTGGCCCTTTTGAGCTTTCAGGAGGCTCTTGAGAAGTGGTCACTTGGGAAGGCGGTGAATGAGGCGGTCGTGGACGTGGAAATTAGAGCACAGCAGAGGGCCTAAGGGTCATGTACAGCATGGGAGCAGAAACCTTTCCAGACGAGCCGGGGAGAAGGCAGGGGAGGACCTCTAGCGAGCGTCGCCCAAGAGATACCCTCTTTCAAGGGGCTCTCTCGCTCTTTCTCTCTCCCTCCCTCCCTCCCTTCCTGTCCCTTCACTTTCTCCCTCCCTGCTGCTCCATCCTGCCTCCTGATCAATTTTGCAATCTATTCCATCATTTGATTTCTTTTCTGAGAAACAGCTGATGTTTAGTTCTCCTCTGGACTTGACTTTTTCCACTGGCCATCAGCACTAACCCCTTTAGGAGTTTAGAGCTAGATCAGTAGATGACTGTGGGAGTCTCTGCTGAACACAGTATTTTAAAAAGTGTGCCATCTGGGAATAGCAGTTTTTGAAGTAGACAGTTTCCCAGATATAGTTTTTGTGAGGTGCCTTTTTAGAGGAGTTGAAAGTAATAATTGGGACGATATATATTTCATAGCAGATTTCCAGACTGCACCATTTTAATTAGCCCTGATGGTGTTCATCTTTCCCACAACGACAGCTGGAGATATGTGTTCTTTTATTATTTTGAAAGATCTTAAGTGATTGATTCCAGGCCTTTTGAGGTCATAGGTCTTTTTTAAAAATATGATGAAACTGATGAGCCTTCCAGAAAAAAAAAAAAAAAAAAAAGCACATACATACAAAGCTCTACCACAGTGATTCTGAAGAAGGAAAGGATATTTGGCAAGATCCGAAGATAATGTTGATTATCATTACCCATGGCTAGGGAGTACTACTGGCATCTAGTGCGTAAAGGAAGACCCAAGATCCTGCTAAATACAGTGCACAGGACAGTCCCCAAAATTACCTGGCCCAAAATGTCCATCATTTGAATGAAATATCAGGTGGTTTCCATTCCCTTAAAGCCCATCCATGAATCCCACATTCAGAATCCCCAATTTAAGTGTTTTTGTTTTTGTTTAAAGTTGTTTTAACTCTTCTTGTACAAATCACCAGTTACTGGGCTCAGTGACAGCATAAGAATAATTGGTCTGACTTCCAGTTAGGTACCACACCCTTAGTTATTACACGGAGGCTCCATCCCTATATAATGTGACAGTGGAAGATATAATCATAAGACAAAATAATAATAGGGAGAATCAGAGTCACCTCCATACACCTGCTGGGGAAATTGCTCTCAAACACTTTCTCAAGCTTTAAGCACTTGAGGTGGCTGGAGAGATGTTGATAATAATTGTGGTTACCACAGAACGACTCCTTGCTGTGTGGTAGTATGTTAAGATTTCTTAATAGATTACTTATCTGGGCCTCAAAAAAGAAAAGAAAAACTATGAAGAAGGAACAATTATTATTTTACAGCAAGGATAAGAAGTAATTTGCCCAGAATTTACAGCTAATAAGTGACTTTTAAAAAAAAATATCATTATTTGCACTCTATTAAGCAAAGTAAATGCTATCACAGAGATTCTGCCTAAAAGGAAAAAAATGATAGAAGAGGCCAAATTTTAAAAAACCTGTCTGGATGCAGTATCAATTATTTGTGAAAGCATAATACTGGAACTCAAATTTCTAACTTTAGTGAGTGAATTTAGACAAACGGTGATCTTTCTGAGCCTAAGTTATCTCATTGTTGAAAAGAGATTGGAATAGATTATTTTAACTTTTTTTTAAGTTCACAACTTTCAGCATGGTTATATAGGTACTCTTATCTTTGAGAAGGAATTTAGAGATCATCTAATCTTGTCAGGTATGTAATTTTACAGCTGAGGAAAGAGGGTCAAAATTCGTCCAGTGTCTTACCCAAATCTGAGGCAAGAATCCACATATCTTGATTTCTCTTTCTAATTATCTTACCAAACTATAAAATCTTCTGAAGTACTCCCTATGTTCTTCCAGGCACACTTTATAAGCAAAATGCATAATAATTTATTTAAGTCCCTTTGCATTAAATTTGCACCTTTAAAGGACCATTAAATTACTTCACAGCCAGAAGTTCCCACATAGCAGATGCTGCTTATAACACCTAGTCCAGACTTGAGTTTCCAGTAGGTTTGGATATTGCCTCATGGAGTCACAAGATGAGATCATGAATGCAAAAGTGTATGGAAAGCTATGAAGTGTTTATGACAACACTCTTGGTTGGCTGCCTAACATTAATTCACAATCCCCTCTCCCTTCTCATCAGATACTCTTCTAGCCTCCCTTAAAACAAATAATGGCCACTTGATCCTGCTCTAGCCAATGAGTTCACTAAGGAGGCCTCTGGGGAAGATTGTATTCTCTGATAAAATAAGGAGACGTGAGAGAATAGTTCTCTCAGCAACATGACTGTCTTTGGGCCCATTCTTGAAGGATGAGGTGTTTGGAGCTCTGGCAGCCTTCTTATGACCAGGTGGGGGATCACAGAGACATAATCCCAGTGATCTAACATTGTAGAGCTTCTCACCTCCATTTGAATTCTTTCAAAAGTAAATTACAGATTGTTAGTATGGTTTAAATCACTGTGAGTTGAATTTTCTCCTTTTAGTAGCTGAAAGCATTCCTAATTGATAAAGCATGGGAAAGATAAGACATGTTCAATATGTCTTATCTATAATATATATCAGTGAACATTGTATCTCAGTGCTTGGCGATGTAGACAGATATTCAATGATCAAACAGTAATTGTGGGATTTAATGAACAAATCAATATCATTGTGATGATTATCCTTGTTCTAATGCAGCCTACAGACTGGGTATTTAATTTTTAAACAAATGGTATGCTATGTGAAATTAAGGAAGGAGCATGATAATGAAATATAGAGAACATAATGAAATCAATCACTTCTGACCATTGGAGAGAGATTGGAAAGGGATTTCGTCTGTTCACAGTTGTGGCAAACGCTATAGTTGGGCTGATAGATACCATTCCCAACTCACTTCTTTCATACCATTAACGCCTATGGAAGCAGTGAAAGCTAAACTCTCCATTTCCCAGCCTCCCTTGAAATTTGAGGGCAACGTGTGGTGTTATGATATATATTAATTTTTGTCTACAGTTCCTGGCTCCCAACACCTCTAGCCCTTGTTACAGTATTTTGTTTTAATAGTGGGTGTGTTAGGCCTCAGGAGCAGACCTTAAGAAACAACCTCTCTAACCTGCATCTGCCGTCCTTTCACCTGCCCCAAGGCAGGACTCTAATCTTTTCCCCTCCTTTCTGACTGTGAGTCTTAGGACCCTCCCCTGAGAGGGACCCACCCCATATCCTGAGGGAAGGAATGGTAACATCCTGAAGCTTCCATAAAAAAACCTAAGAGGGCTATCCGTGATTCCTGCCTGTAATCCCACCACTTTGGGTGGCCGAGGTGGGCAGATCACCTGAGGTCAGGAGTTCAAGACCAGCCTGGCCAACATGGTGAAAACCTGTCTCTACTAAAAATACAACAATTAGCTGGACATGGTGGTGGGCACCTGTAGTCCCAGCTATTTGGGAGGCAGGAGAATCACTGCCTGGGAGGCGGAGGTTGCAGTGAGACAAGATCATGCCACTGCACTCTAGCCTGGGCAACAGAGCAAGACTCCATCTCAAAAACAAAACTAAATAAAACCAAGAGGACTGGACGTTCCTGGAGGATGGTGTGCCCCAGGAAGGCATGGAAGCTCCACATCCTTTCCCCATACCTTGCCCTGTACATCTCTTCATCTGTATCCTTTGTAATATCCTTTTATAATAAACTGGTAAACAAAAGTGTTTCCCTGAGTCCTGTGAGCTGCTCCAGCAAATTAATTGAACCCAAAGAAGGGTCATGCGAACCCCAACTTGAGGCCAGTTGGTCAGAAGTTCTGAAGGTCTGGACTTGCGACTAATGTGGCGGACAGGGGTAGCCTTAGGGACCGAGTCCTCAGTCTATGGGATCTGATGCCATCTCCAGGTAGACATTGTTAGAGCTGAACTGGAGGACACCCAGCTGGTGTCTGCTGCAGAGTTGATTGCTTGTTTGTTGGAGGGGAAATATCCCCATGTACCCTCGAGTCACAGAAGTCTTCTGTGTTGATTGTTAGTGTGTTGGTGTGAAAGCAGAGGAAAAACCTGGTTAAAGACTCCAGAAACACCCATTAACAGTACCGGTCATTGAAGGGTACTGGAACTATCACCTCCACTTCTTCTTTCTTCCAGCCCAGAGAATGGATGTGATAGCACCTCGCAGCACAGCATTCATTGTGCAGCCATGAGGCAACAGGCATGAGGAGGAAAGCCAGGGCACGAACCATGGTGGAACCAAGCGGTGAAAAGGGTCTTCCTCTCACTATCTGATCTAAGCTCCTTTGCACTTCTCGGGGTAAGATCAATAACCCTTACCTGGTTAAGTCACTGCTGTTACTTGCTACACTATTCATACCAACTCTTCTGTTACAAGAGGCCAGCACCACAACAAAGACACAGAGCCTGGGGACATGAAACAGAACCAGGAAAGAATGTAACAGGGCTGGGCAGGGTGGCTCACGCCTGTAATCACAGCACTTTGGGAGGCCCAGGCGGGTGGATCACGAGGTCAAGAGATCGAGACCATCTTGGTCAACCAGGTGAAACCCCGTCTCTACTAAAAATACAAAAATTAGCTGGGCGTGGTGGCGCGTGCCTGTAATCCCAGCTACTCAGGAGGCTGAGGCAGGAGAATTGCCTGAACCCAGGAGGCGGAGGTTGCGGTGACCCGAGATTGCACCATTGCACTCCAGTCTGGGTAACAAGAGGGAAACTCCGTCTCAAAAAAAAAAAAAAAAAAAAAAAAAAAAGAACGTAACAGTGTCGAGGGAGAGTTTATTCTCAAGCATTCATTGTCCACATCGTGTATTGCAGAAGATGGACCTTCCTTTGAGTGTGGCAATAGAAACAGGAACAGCTGTCAAAATGGTTTATAAAATGTTTCTTCTTAAAGGCTCAACTTTGATCAATTCAGAGAAGCAGAAATTCTCAGCATTATGAAATAGGCTGATACAAAAAGGTTCCCCTTAAACACAAACCAGCAGGAGAGAGATGCAGGCAGGCAGGAGGTCCAAATGAGAACCAGTAGATAACAAGAGAGAGGCTTTAAGATGGAGCAGGGAGGAGAGATTTTTCCTTAACTTCTGGATGTGGAGCTCACCTTTTCTTTGCTGATGAAAAAATACATGATTTGTTCCTCAACACATGCTGTGAGATACCCCAAGAAATGCCCTGCCAGCTGAAAACCTACATTCACAGTTTTCAGAACGCATACAGTGAATGAGGTTTAAAAATCATAGTTTGAGATCATGGTAAGTTCATCCATTCTGCCATTTCCTTCCTCCCTTCATTTCTAAATTTCCCTTCCCTTCACAAGTCCCTTCTTAAGACTAATTTAAAGGGGTATTGCTACGATATTTTACTGCACTGAATCCATTCCATACCATGGGGAAAAATCTCAAGGGACAGTGATCTCTCGGGATTCCAGGACTCCATCTCCTGTAGTCCGTGAGATCATGTATTGCTTTTAGAACGCAAACTCTCCTATTTGTATGCATTTATTTACCACAGCTAGCCCAATATCCTGTTAAATCAGAGCTGCCCGTTTCATTTTCAGTGAACTTTCTTTCATGTGTTTGGCAGACTCAAGACACCCCCCACCCCACAGAAATTGTATTTGTCTAGTTCATACAATTTCTAAACATAATGATTTGTATGACCACATTCCCCAGGAGCTCTCATGGAAATGAGGTAGACACAGTCGGTGACCTGTTCCCAGCAGTGCTGTCTGCATTATTCATTTAAAGTTTGCAAATTACTTTGGACTGTGAAGTGCCATATAGTTTCTATGTTTTATTCTTTTATGAGTTAAGGTAGCATACAAATATTAAATTAATAACTTATTTATAAAGAAAAAAGTGAAGTGTTAAATCAGATTTAACATAGCAAATACTTCATATTAAACCATCAAAATTGAAAAGGTCCGTAATACATAATATGTATATACTTTTGCTACATGACCTAGTTTGCATTTTAAAGCAGTGCATAATTATGTCGAATACTGAATCGGTACCACACTTCTGCTGCTTTTAAGTTATTTGTTTCTTCCAGTGTCGAAAATCAGCTCTGGTTTTTATCAACATTATGACCTTAAGTTTTGTTTTTGTTTCTATTTTCCCATAATATGTAGAAAAATGAGTATTGTGGACTAAAGAAAGAGATAGAAAATTTTATATATCATATTTGCCACCAATCCGTGTTCTAAGAAAATTCACAGAGGTTTATTTCTACAGCATTTTAAAATCTTAAGTCTCTCCAGCACGAAAATAAGATGATTGCAAGGATCAAATGAATATACTTTTATACATTTTATTTTATTTTATTTTATTTATTTTTTTTTTTTAATTTTTATTGCATTATAGGTTTGGGGACTTTTATACATTTTAACATAATAAAATGATCGTACAGGAGAAAATCAAAATCAAAAACACTTAATTGGTATTATAATACTAAAAGGGGCTTAACAAGTCCCTTTTGCATTTAATTTTCCTGAAGCAAATAATTTCATATAAGAACCCTGGTAAAATGGTAACGGAAAATGCTTCTTCCCCAGGTCCCTGGTTTTCCTCGGGAAGAATTTTCACTCCATGCACCTGTACTCTGTTCCCTCCTCTGAGCACCTGGGACAATTAGAGAATCTGGAAGAAACATCCTGTGTGTACCTGGCTTGTTCTGCTCTTCTTTTATGGGCAAATCCCCCACATGAGGCAGGAGGGCCCGTGTGCTACCCAGAATGTCTTCCGCGTCTACACTGCTGAGACTGAGACAGGTGGACAAATCTGCTGAGCTGGGGGGTTCAGTTAGTAGACCTGTTTGCCCCTCACTAAGCTATAGCCTTCAAGTCAGTCTTTATCAGGAAGAAACAAGGCATTTTGTTCTCCATCTGCCACTGTTCCCCCTCAATTAGCTCAGTCAGATGGGAAAGAGGAGTACTATTTATTGGCCCCCTTCAGAGACCCCAAGATGAACAAACACAAAGTGAATGTTAGCACATTCATTTAAATGTCAGTGAAATATTACTGTTTATTGATTAGAGTGCTGGCCACACCAGGGTCATACTATGGAGTCATGTGGAAAAGAGGGAATTGCAAGGGAGGTGGATCACTTGAGGTCAGGAGTTCAAGACCAGCCTGGCCAACATGGTGAAACCCCAGCTCTACTAAATAAATAAATAAATAAATAAATAAATACAAAAAAAGTTAGCCAGGCATCATGGTGCACACCTGTAATCCCAGCTGCTCACGAGGCTGGGGGAGGATAATCACTTGAACCCAGGAGATGGGGGTTGCAGTGAGCCAAGATTACAACATTGCACTCCAGTCTGGGTAATAGAGTAAGACTTCATCTCAAAAAAAAAAGAAAAGCAGGAACTAACTTTTAGTAGTCGGCACTGAGTTAAATTGTCAAAGATTGTATCTTAAATACTGTACTTGGTTGATTTGCCAGTTTGAGTGAATGACTGGATGAAAAGAGATGCTATTATAGTTCACTACTTTTGCCTTTGAAAGATCCATGTCTCTGTGTATTAAGCAACTAAACAGCAAGGGCAAGGTGACAGGAGGCAGAAGATACAGTAAGAGTAGAGTTAAGAGGAGCATTCAACATCAACCATATCAGCAGGCAGACAGCAGAGTTGGGTAGGAGGGAGAGAGAGGGAAAGAAGGAGACAGAGATGGACAGAGAGAGGAAAGAAGATAAGGAGAGGGAAATAGAAGACTAAAATTCCATACGCTACCTTGACTTAGAGCCTCACATGTCCCAAAGGCCTGACTTTGGGCCACCTTCACACTCTGTCGTAGCTCGCTCCCTATCCAGTGAGGCCCCTGCACTGCTGCATACTCCTTGGAGAAACCCTGGTCTCTTCTCTCTGAGCTGTGGACCTCACATCTTTCTCATCCTAGAGTTACCCTATTAAATCCCAAGTGGTAACAGACTTCTTTATCTCCCAATTAAGACCATTCCAGGTAGCAGTTTTCCTAAAAGCTTACAGGATGACAAGTGAGGGGGACTGCATAGCAATTCACCCAAAAGGGAATACTGGGCCTCCTAATCCTGGAACTCCCTGCCATGGGAATTTCACACAGGCTGCTGTCTCCTTAGGGAATTCTGCCTACTGCCAATGCGCATAGCCAGGCCAGTCCCTCCCCTCCTTCAGTGACTTCTCCTGCACCCCTAACTTCTGAGTCCCTTAACACCTCTCTTAGGCTGCCCTTGGAAAGGAAAGTCTCTGTTTGGTTCTCTGTATTGTTTGGCATTTCAGCATTCACCCTGTGTCTCCCTGTTGAGCACCCTCTGGGGTGATCATGACCAAAGGCATTAGGAGAGTTTTTTTGAGTCCCACTCTTTGCCCCAGTTAAAGAACAAAGTGATCTTGCTAAAGGAAGTTGGATTTTGCATGTTTCTAAAAAATTAACTAGTTCAAATGGCACTTTGCTTTTGAAAAACATAAAATAAACTTATTTGAAGTATATTTTTGAAAGGAAACCTCTTTAAGAACAACACATTTTCATCTATTTAGCATGAATTCTATATTGCCTTAAAGAGATACGTTGAGCCAAAATGCTAAAATAAGAATCCCATATAATTACTGGTCTAAGAAAAAGCATATAAAATACACTGCTCAACTGCCTTCAGAGAGATCTACCTTTTCCAAAAGGAGTCAAAACTGGCTTCTGACCATCAATCAGAATGCACTGCGTTCAGGAGTGGAAGGAACCTGACTTCAGGGAGTCAGAAACCTGAGTTCAAACTCAGAGACTGGATCTTGAACATTCTAATTATGACTCAAATATAACCTATTTACACTTAACAGCGTCTTTATGTAATAAAATTATTCACCATTCTATATGATCATTTGCCTGAGATGACAAGAATCAGTTCTTTTATTCATATTAGTAAGTGGTAGAGTTTGAATTAATAATAATGCTTGGATTGTAATGCAGTTTTCCTGAATGTTAAGTACTTGTTTCTTTATACCACGCGCCTCCTAGTGGCAGAAATGCAGCAAAAAGGATACTGAATCTTCAGTAATTTTTCTTCTAGGTATGAGGACACATGGTAGATTTCAGCTTAATTTTGTCCGACTTTTCTGTTAATTGATTAGCATCTCAAACGTCTTTACTCTTAACACATTAGCATGGGCACAGGGTTGGCTTCGTACAGGTATACTGAAAGTGGCATTAAGCCAGGAGAAGCCCACATCCTATTTTTGCTATAAGCTCCCTGTCGCTTAATTATATTTTTTGCTTTGCTTTTGTTTTCACATATGTGGCTATTATTTCTTTCATGGTCATGATTCTCAATCAGGAACTATGTAAAGGTATTTACTTCTAAGTTTTAAGTTTTTACTTACACTGCTTTTGATCTGAAAACATTGCCAGTCTTATTCCAACCTGGACGTAGCTTAGAAAACAAATAATTATGGTGTAGCAAAGAGAGGAAAAACCCGATTTCCTTGCTTCAAAGAAGCCTTTGAGTCTGGTTAAATAGACAGAGAATAAACATCCGGCCTTTGATTGATGCCTTCTAACTTGCAATTTTGTATGCAAAGAGACAGAAAAGAGAGAGACCCAAATAGAAGCTCAATGCCACATCTAAACACAGCAGTGGAAGTCAGGAACACCCACTTCTGGGCTTGGCATAGCTGTTAAACTGTTGCTTGATTTTGGAGAAGTAACAACGTATACTGAGGAATCTGGTCATCCTTCCAGTCCCTCTTCCAAACAAAGCTGTATGGCGGTCTTCGTTCCTTAGGGCTGCTACTAGGTTGGTGTAAAAGTAATTGCGGTTTTTGCCATTACTTTAATCGCAGAATACGACAAAATACCATAAATATATGTAACAGAATACTCAATACCATATACCAGAATACCATAAATCAGGGGTCTTATAAACCGTTGAAATGTATTTCTTACAGTCCTAAAGGCTGGAAAACCCAAGATCAAGGCACGGGCGGATTCAGTGCCTTGTGACCACCAGCTTTCTGGTTCACAGACAGCTGTCTCGTCTTGTGGGGTCCTCACAAGGCGGAAGGAGTGAGGGAGCGCTCCGGGATCTCGTTTATGTAGGTACCACGCGCTAACCGATTGGGCTGCTGGAGCTCTCGGGATCACTTTTGTAAGGGCACGAATCCCCGTATGAGGGCTCTGTCCTCATAACCTGACCATCTCCCAAAGTCCCCACCCCTGAGTTTGTCTCCATGTTTGGATGTTGTGAGCGATACAAACATTCAGTATATAGCAATGATTTACATAAAGTTTGTGGAATTGAGGGAGGAGGGGTAGTTTTAAGGGCAAGAACTTCCCAGCACCATGCCCCCGCTCCCATCTCTCTTCATCCAGGAGTTTTAATGGTTTATGTTTGAATTTCGAGGGCGCAGGAAGAAACTAAAAGTCGATCACTCCAGCGGAAGTTCTAAGGAACCCCTTTCATTGGCCAGAGGAACTTGGGAAGGTGGGAATTTCTCCCAGGATAAATTCCCCTGCACCTTCACCCACGCAGGATTTCCAGCTTTCTGGAATCCCCTCCCACACAGTGGGAGCTCCCTTTCCCCTCAGGGATTTCCCCTCTGGAATCCCCTTCCACACTCTTCGTGGAAGTCTTTCTCCTCTTCTCCTTTCCTTCTCTTTTCTCTACCTAAATAAAATCACCTTTCTGCAACACTTCTTGGGTCCGATATTTACTTTTAAGAGCATGTGACTTACCTGCAGTGGTCCTATCGCTTATTCTTTTAAGATGTTGGAGATCAAGAACCCACAGCATTCTCTTGGGGGAGCTGTGCCTCACCAGCACCCAAGAAAAAACCCGGTTACAGAAAAAGTAATTACCAGTAGCCAATCAGGCTGGTATCAGAAAATTTCTTGCTGTAGTATGTTAGCTACCTGAGATAAGCTTTTTGAAGATTAAATAAACCACAGCAGGAATATAGGTGAATGAATGCACCACTGTGCCACTGATTAACTTTTCTCCCATTTCTTATTCATATACTACTTAGATAAAAATAATAATCTTTAATTTTTTTAAAGCCATAATAATAATTCTGTTGCACTAATCAGTAGTAATCAGTGCAGGATAATGATAGAACAATCTGATGTTGGGCTTCCAAATGCACTCAATTAATCAAAACCATCAGTTTTAAATCATCTATTTCCCTACCCAGCTTCTACATAATTTCTATTCTGCATATTAGAAGTTATTTAGTCTAAAAAACAGCTTGATACATTCAAATCTACAGTAAATGTCTGACAAGCTTTTTTTAAGATGAATTACAGGGAACAATTGATTTGCCAGGAGCATGCTAAGGTTGAGACCCTAAACATAACATAGTACAATTAACCTAACTCCAATTACTTTTTTCTTTTTTCTTTTTTCTTTTTTGAGACGGAGTTTCGCTCTTGTTACCCAGGCTGGAGTGCAATGGCGCGATCTCGGCTCACCGCAACCTCCGCCTCCTGGGTTCAGGCAATTCTCCTGCCTCAGCCTCCCGAGTAGCCGGGATTACAGGCATGCGCCACCATGCCCAGCTAATTTTTGTATTTTTAGTGGAGACGGGGTTTCACCATATTGACCAGGATGGTCTCGATCTCTTGACCTCATGATCCACCCGCCTCGGCCTCCCAAAGTGCTGGGATTACAGTACTTTTTTCTTTAATATTATAGGTGCCTTTCCAGATTTTCTTGGATTAAATGTTGACATGTAATAAACGTAAGTAGAAACATCAGAAATAGCATAGTGATTTGCTGCTACCAAGACAGAATTGATCTGAATTTGATTTTGCCATAGAAATACCTCCTATGAGAGGAAGGCTAGGTGTAGTTTAGAACAGACAGATCTGAGCATGCCACTCACTGGTTTTCTTATCTTAGATAAGTTACTTAGTAACATGGATTGGCTGTGTTCCCACCTTCCATTCTCTCTTCCAAACAAAGCTGTATGGTTTGTAACTCATCTTGAATTGTAACTCCCACAATTCCCATGTGGAAGAACCTGGTGGGAGGTGATTGAATTATAGGGGTGGGTCTTTCCTGTGCTGTTCTCATGAAAGTGAATGAGATCTGATGGCTTTAAACACAAGCATTTTCCTGTACAAGCCATCTCTCTGCCTGCTGCCGTCCATGTAATACATGACTTGCTCCTCCTTGCCTCCTGCCATGATTGTGAGGCTTCTCCAGCCATATGAAACTGTATAAGTCCAATTAAACCTCTTTCTTTGTAAATTGCCCAGTCTCGGGTATATCTTTGTCAACAGTGTGAAAATGGACTAGCACATTTGGCTGGTGTCTAAAACTCAATATGCTCATCTGCAAGGTAGAGATAATAATCTCTGACCATAGTGTTATTCTAAAGGCTAAATGAGATAATATATTTAAAGTACTTAAAACCATGCCTGGCATGTAGTAACTGCTCAATAAATGGTGGCTACTATTGTATCAATAATGTTTCTCTTCTATTATTCTAGAATCAGTTAGCAAGAAATAATTCAACACATTCAAACTTACAATAAAAGTCTGACCTACCCTTTTAAGATTGTTATATGAAACTAACATGAACCTTCTTTTAAAAGCATGATTATTCAACATGCAATCTATTATGTTTTCCACAGTTCCTTTTCAAAGAAAAGATAAATTCTAACCAAGTTTTTCATATAAATAAAAATATCAGACTGAACCCTAATTTTGATGTGTTGATCAGCTTACTATATTGAAGAAAACGGTGGCCAATAAAGATTTTCCAATGAACATGATCTTTGATACTTTGATACATTTTAATGAAAATCAAACAATGGAGAAGTTACAGGAATACACATTCACTCTGAGCTCAAGAAATCTGAGCGCGAGGCCTCCAAAAGTGAGATTTTTCTTGCTCTAGTTAAGTCCAACTCTAACTTTGTTTTCTTTCTCTCTCCCTATTTCTGAGTTTATTTTGACAATCCAGTTTAGTAGCCACCTTAGCAGAGACAAAAATACCGGACTCACAATTTGAGGCCCAGATGGTCCCACTAAGTAACTTTAAGATGTGAAAGTGCTTTGGGTTCTATGGAGCACTTGGGGTTCGTTAGTACCATCTCAAAATCCTTCTTAAATAACATTAACTCATACATGCGATCAATAGTGCTAACTGATGTATATCAACTCTAGCTAACAATTAATTTGGAAAATGAGTTTTGTGGATAAAATACAAAACACACTAGTCTGCAAAAATATCCATGACCTTCTAATTCTTCATATTATTGTCCATTTTTATCGTTGCAAGAATAGAGACACATCTGAGTATCAAATGTTTAAGAAAGCTTCCTGACAAAACAGTAAATTAAATGGAATATTTACCCAGGTTTCCACTAAAGTAGTCTATTTCAGACTTTAGAATTGATGTAAAAGCCCCCCCCCCCACTGTTTTACCTTGATCAGTTTGCAGAAACTGAATACATATTACTTCTCTTATTTAAATTTTAAAATATCTTCCAGGGAAGAATTTAAATGACAGCTTTAGAATGTTGCTTCTTCAGTCTACAGCAAGAACTTAGTATTTAGGCAAAGACCCAGTGAGAGAGAAGCTACACGGCCGTTACTCAATAGCGACATCTGCTGATCTCCCAGGAGTATGGTTTCCCGTATTAGGAAGCTCTGCTCTTTGGCACTGAGGTAGCTGGAATGACAGTCAACTCGCAGGCATAAAGAGGCTTATTCTCTAGTTTGTGGGTTTTCTAGGTCTTTAGTGACTCTTCATTCTCTCACCTGTGCTCTGCCTATTGGCTCAAAGACCAATCTTAGCTTTCTTACCAGAAGTTAAGCAAGTAGAGAATACAAATTGAACCTCATATCAATCAATATTGTTTCTGTTACTCAAAGGTTTAAAAGATACTGTTTCCTGGCTGGGTGCAGTGGCTTATGCCTGTAATCCCAGCACTTTGGGAGGCTGAGGTGGGTGGATCATCTGAGGTCTGGAACTCGAGACCAGACTGACCAACATGGTGAAATCCCATCTCTACTAAAAATACAAAACTTAGCTGGGTATGGTGGTGGGCAGCTGTCATCCCAGCTACTCAGGAGGCTGAGGCAGGAGAATCGCTTGAACCCAGAGGTGGAGGTTGCAGAGAGCCAAGATTGTGCCATTGCACCCCAGCCTGGGCAACAAGACTGAAACTCCATCTCAAAAAAATAAAAAAAGATACCGTTTCCTTACAGAAGAATTCCAAATAATATATGTATGTATTTCCCCCTCTCCCACCGCACCAAAGAGATGGAATTTATCCCCCTAACCCTTGAAGATGGACTGGACTAAGTGACTCACTTGCAAAGACTAGAATATGGAAAGGGAAAAATAGTACCTTTTCAGTGGAGAAGCCTGGCAGATGCCACCTTAACCAGGTGACTCAGGTGAGCATCACCAATAATGTCATATGGACACCAAGTATCCCTGATATTATATGAAAAAAGGGCACTTCAGCACCGTGGTTTTCCTTCCAAAATCCCATAACCCAACAGACCAACCCAGACTGGGGCTGTCCTACAAAACCCCTGACCAGAACTCCTCAAACCGTTAAAACCATGAAAATCAAGGAATGACTGAGAAATTGTAGAGCACAAGAGACTACAGAGACCCGAGGGTTAAACGCACCGCAGTATTCTGCATGGGATCCTGGCACTGAAAAGGGATTTTAGTAGAAAACCTGGGATATCAGTTTGGTGGAAGTCTGCGGTTTAGTTAATAGTACGGTATCAATGTTGGTCTTTTTAGTTTGGACAGATTTACCATTGTGTGTTGTTAGTATAATGATAACACTAGGGGAAACTAAAACTGAGCGAAGGGTATATGGGAGCTCTCCACAGTGTCTTTGCAAATTTTCTGTAAATTTTCAAGTAGTCCAAGATATAATTTATGAGACAGATGTTTTAACCAACTAAACCACAGAGCCACGTCCGAGATGTAATTAGGAAAATATTAAGAACTTGCTCTACGTCCTTCTCTGTGCTGGACGTTCTCGTGGATAACACCTCACATTTTTTAAACAGAGATTGGGCCTCACTATGTTGCCCAGGTCTCAAACTTCTGGCCTCAAGCAATTCTCCTTCTTCAGCCTCCTAAAGTGCTGGTATCACAGGCATGAGCCAATATTCCCAACTACACCTCACATTTGAAGGACATGGCACAGATTAGAATGTGTTTTCAGATAATTTTTCTCATGTAAACTTCCACAACAGCCCTGTGAGGCAGGCCTGATGGGATTAATTTTATCTAGAGATGAAAAAACAAACTCAAAGAAGTTTTGTCCTGCTAAAAGTCATACAAGGAGTTAAACGAAAAGTCAGAACCCACCCACAGGACTCATGGCATCGTCTTCAAAATGCTTTCTAGGGCCAGACGCGGTGGCTCACGCCCGTAATCCCAGCACTTTGGGAGGCCAAGGCAGGTGGATCACGAGGTCAAGAGATCAAGACCATCCTGGTCAACAAGGTGAAACCCTGTCTCTACTAAAAATACAAAAAATTAGCTGGGCATGGTGGTGCGGGCCTGTAATCCCAGCTACTCGGGAAGCTGAGGCAGGAGAATTGCCTGAACCCAGGAGGCAGAGGCTGCGGTGAGCCGAGATCGCGCCATTGCACTCCAGCCTGGGTAACAAGAGTGAAACTCCGTCTCAAAAAAAAAAAAAAAAGAATTTAAAAATATATATAAAGCCTCCAAGAAATCTGGGATTATTTTAAGCAGCCAAACCTAAGAATAATTGGTATCCCTAAAGAAGAAGAATTTAAAAGTATGGAAAATTTATTTGAGGGAATAATTGGGGAAAACTTCCCTGGCCTTGCTAGACAGCTAGACATCCAAATATAAGAAGCGCAAAGAACACCTAGGAAATATATTGCAAAAAGATCATCACCTAGGCTCATAGATATCAGGTTATCTGAAGTCAACACAAAGCAAAGAATCTTAAGAGCTATGAGGCAAAAGCATCAGGTAACCTGTAAAGGGAAACCTGTAATATTAACAGCAGATTTCTCTGGAGAAACCCTACAAGCCAGAAAGGATTTGGGGTCCTATTTTTAGCCTCCTCCAACAAAATAATTGCCAATCACAAATTTTGTATCCAGCAAAACTACGGTTCATAAATGAAGGTGAGACAAAGTCTTTTTCAGACAAACAAATGCTGGGAGAATTCACCACTACCAAGCCAGCTCTACAAGAAATGCTAAAGGGAGTTCTAAATCTTGAGACAACCTCAAACTACTCCAAAACAAACTTCTTAAAGCATAAGTCTCACAAGGCCTATAAAACAATAACACAATAAAAAAAACAACTAGCACAATGAATAAAAAAGTTCCTCACATCTTAAAACCAACATTGAATATAAATGGCTAAATGTTCTCCTTAAAGATAAAGAATGGCAGAATATATAAAAATTCACCAATCATTTGTATCTATCTGTTGTCTTCAAGAGACTCACCTAATGCATAAGGACTCACATAAACTTAAGGTAAAGGGGTAGAAAAAGTATTTCATACAAATGGAAACCAAAACGAGCAGGAGTAGCTACTCTTATATCAGACAAAACAGATCTTAAAGCAACAACAATTAAAATAGACACACATTATATAGTGATAAAAACATCAATCCAAAAGAAAAATATCACAATCCTAAATATATGTGCACCTAACACTGGAGCTCCCAAATTTATAAAACAATTATTACTAGACCTAAGAAACAAGACAAGCAATAACATAATAATAGTGGGGGATTTCAGTGCTCCACTGACAGCACTAGACAGGTCATCAAGACAGAAAGTCAACAAAGAAACAACGGCCTTAAAGTACACCCTAGAACAAATGGACTAAACAGATATATACAGAACATTCTACGCAGCAACTGCAGAATATACATTCTTTTCATCGGCACATGGAATATTCTCCAGGACAGACCATATGACAGGCCACAAAACAAGTTTTAATAATTTAAAAAAAAAATCAAAATTATATCAACTACACTCTCAAACCTCAGTAGAAAAGAACTAGAAATTAAAGAAACACTCAAAACTATACAAATACATGGAAATTAAATAATCTGCTCCTGAATGATCTTTAGGTCAACAATGAAATCAAGATTGAAATTAAAAAAATATTTATATTGAATGATAACAGTGATACAACTTATCAAAACCTCTGGGATACAGCAAAGGTGGTGCCCAAAGGAAAGGTCATAGCATTAAATGCCTACATCAAAAAGTCTGAGAGAACACAGGGAACTAAAGAAACAAGAACAAAGCAAACCCAAACCCAGCAGAAGCAAAAAAATAACAAACATCAGAGCAGAACTAAATGAAATTGAAACAGCAAAAATAAATAAACTAATTAAATAAAATAAATCTGGTTCTTTGAAAAGATTAAAAAAAAGTTAGACTATTAGTAAGATTAACCAAGAAATGAAGAGACAAGATCCAAGTAGGCTCAATTGGGAATAAAACAGGAGATATAACAACTGATCCCACAGAAATAACAGAAGATCATTCAAGGCTACTATGAACACTTTTATACACACAAACTAGAAAATCTAAAGCAGATGCATAAATTCCTGGACATACACAACCCTCCTTGATTAAATCAGGAAGAAATAGAAAGTCTGAACAGACCAATAACAAGTAGCAAGACTGAAACTAATTTAAAATTTGTGGACCAAAAAAATGTTCAGGACGAGATGGATTCACAGCTGAATTCTATCAGGCATTCAAAGAGTTGGTACCAACCTTACAGAAATTATTCCAAAAGATCAAGACGGAATCCTCTCTATATCATTCTATGAAGCCAGTATCACCCTAATAACAAGAACAGAAAGGGACATAACCAAAAAGAAAACTACAGACCAATATCCCTGATGAACATAGATGTAAAAATTCTCAACAAAATACTAGTTAACTCAATTCACCAGCACATAAAAAAGGTAATATGCCATGATCAAGTGGGTGTCATTCCAGGGATGCAGAGACGGTTTAACACATGGAAGACAACAAATGCAATATGTCACATAAACAGAATTAAAAACAAAAATCATATGATCATCTCAATAGATGCAGAAAAAGTACTGGATAAAATCCAGCATCACTTTGTGATCAGCAAAATCAGCATAGAAAGGGCATACCTCAAGGTAGTAAAAGCAATCTATGACAAACCCACAGCCAACATTATACTAAATTGGGGAAAAGCTGAAAGCATTCCTTCTGAGAATTGGAACAAGACAAGGAAGCCCCCTTTCACCGCTGCTGTTCAACACTGTACTGGAAGTCCCAGCCAGAGCAATCAGACAAGACAAATAAATCAGAGCATCTAAATTAGTAAGGAGAAAGTGAAACTGTTGCTCTTCACAGGTAATATTATCATGTATCTAGAAAACCCTAAAGACTCTTCCAAAAAGTTCCTAGATCTGATAAATGAATTTAGCAATGTTTCAGATGCAAAATCAATGTCCACAGATCAGTAGCACTGCTACACACCAACAATGACCAAGCCGAGAATCAAATCAAGAACTCAACTCCTTTTGCAACAGCTGCAAAAGATAAAATAAAATAAAATACTTAGGAATATAGCTAATCAAGGAGGTGACAGATCTCTACAAGGAAAACTGAAAATGCTGCTGTAGTGCAGTGGCACGATCTCAGCTCACTGCACTCTCCACCTCCTGGGTTCAAGCAATTCTCCTGCCTCAGCCTCCTGAGTAGCTGGGACTACAGGCGTGCGCCACCGCGCCCAGTTAATTTTTTTGTATTTTTAGTAGAGACACGGTTTAGTGAAGCCTTTATTCTGTGAATCTCCCCTTCTCCTACATGATCTTATTCCTTCAACAATCTGTTTTTCTCTTCATGTTTATGTAATCATTCATATATCACGACATAAACAATGCTTGTTTATAGCACTTATGTATATAAACAAGCATTTTCATATAAATGTATAAAATATGCTTATATTAATATTCCCAAACTTGCTAATATTTATACACTGTTCTATTCCAAAAGTGCATTTAATGTAGCTCTTACAGTCACTGAATAACCAAAGTTCCATATAGTGTATGAACATTCAAAAATGTTTTAAACATATATGTAGCTATTGCAAGCACAGCATTTTAAAATAGTAGAGAGTAGTTTTATTTCTAATGACAAATCAAATATTATCTGAGGCATTTTGGGAAATATTTTAATTCTTTGAATTAAAATTAATGCTTTGATTGTCAGGGTATATTGTTTGCACCCTACTGGGAACAAATGGAAATATTAGGCTCAATGATATGTATTTATTTTTCTGTGCAATGTCTATATTTATGCTCCTTTCTGACAGGGAAAACCTCATTATAAAATTATTAATGTCATTGCTTATAAAAAAGTTACTGGCAATTAACTATTCTTTCATTATACTTACTTTAAACTATTTCTTACCTTTTGAAGGATATCATAATTTCAAAAAAGTTACTTTTTATTTTTAAGAGAGTTACCCTGTAAATTGACATGTATTTCTTCAGAAATAAAGGTCACAGAACAAGTGAAATTATAATACATCAAAAAATGTCATTTTCTTTTTTTTAAGAAAAAGGTGATAACATCATAAGAGATTACAAAAAAAAAAACTTTGCTTCCTAAAGTTAAATAGAAATGAGCTACATTAATTCAAAGACTTTGAAAGAAAATTTCAGTTTAAAAACTCATTATCATAAATTTATGTCAGACATGGCAAATATGTAGACACATACTTTATAAGTAATTTTTATTTTGATGTCAATTCCTGTCAGAGGCAGGTGACTCATAAGCTTTTCATTTCTAATAACAGCAATAGTAAGGCTTATCCTTTCCCCTAAAAAACAGAGAATAGGTTTTAGACACAACACTCTGAGGAGCCAGCCTGGACTTATGCAAGAGAAAAACAGCATTTCTCCTTGCATACTGTCACCCACCTGATATGCTTTCTAGGTCTGAAGTCTCAGAGAGAGATAGGATCTGGTTTAGGGACCCTGCCAGGATGACAAGATCTGGCTACTTTCTGTTCTCCAGGTTTCTGAGACATGTAAATTAGGCTTTGGAATCCTCTCATCTTCATTAAAGAACTGTTCCCCATCCCTTCAGAAAGGTGAAAAGTTTTCTCTACTTCAGGATGATTAAAATATCCTGTTTTCACTCTACCAGATGTAAAGAGGAGGACTCGGCTCAGTAATACACTGTTCGATTTTTCTCAGGCCTTTCCCACCAAGATTCTGGGATATCACCAAAGTAGGTGGAGGGGCTCACCTGTTGTCACTGCTTCCAGGCTTTTCTCTCAGCAATTCTGTGCCCTGGTACAAAGCGCCAGCTGGTTTTCATGGCTCTCTTCCTTGGACTTATGATTGAATTACTTGTTCAGAATGAATCCTCCATCTCTGCCACCAGGCAGCCCTTTAGACATACTGGTCACAAACTCCAAACTGAATAACCCTGGGGTCAGTTGTTCATTATAAAGGAAGTAATTATTTACAATCATCTGCTAATTGCTGGAGAGTGATTCAAATTTTGCTAACCAGTCACTATTGACAGCTTTGCTCTCAAATTGCTGATGATAGGGTCTCATCTGACTCCAATCTTGCTGTTTCTTTGAAATTATTGCCTAAAGCTGACACGAAAAAATCACATTTCATTAATATTTAAAATTAAAATCAATGATTACCTTAGCACAGAATGTTGCTGCTGAATGCCATTTAATTTCTTATTAATATTAATTTGCAGTTTGTAGAGAAATGGCTTAACAACTGAGCAACACACAGTTAATTCAAATATTGATTAACTGAGCCATAAATCTGTGCTCATGAAATAAATTGCTTTTAACTGTGTTTGATTTTTATGGTCTTTCTTATCATTTTCAAATTTTATCATATTTCAGTAATAACATGTACTTTTTCTAGTCGGCTGGTTATTAGCAAATATTTGCCAATTTGCTGATCAGCACAAATATGTTTTAAGTTGCCAGGAATGATATAAAATTTTCTGAGGATTTCTTACCTAAAGGTCTATAGCCCTAATGTCAATATTATCGTCATTAACCATGATTTACTCAATATGTTTTAAGAACCTGGGACTGACCTAAGAAAATGATTTTCCTTAGTGTGGGAGAATGATGCTATCGACTGGAAATTAGTAGAATACTTAATTTGAATTGTTTTTTTTTTTTTTTGAGACAGAGTTTCGCTGTTGTTACCCAGACTGGAGAATTGTTTTTTCTTGACTGTAGTCATTAACTTCCACTGTGTTTAAGATATTAACACACACATTGTGTTTTTATTGCTAGATGAAAATGTTACACAAATTTTAAACAGTAATTTAAAATTTCCCACCTCTAACTGGATATTCTGAACACTGCAAACACAAAACCTTGTTCCCATAAAGGGACAATTTTATTTTTCTATTAACAAGTATTTATTAAATGGATAAAGTGTTATACTAATTGTTGCTGTGGGGTATACAGATGAATAACACCCATTCTTAAACTTCAAGATATCTTAGTATTAACTAGGAAAATAGATGAGGTATGTATGCAATGATCAGAATGCAAATTCTACTTTTTATTCTTCGTTTATTTTTATAAATGTGTCATCTGTGTAGGTTTGTAAGAATCAGTAAGATAGAGAGAGAGAGTAAACAAAGTTATTGTAGAGAGAAAGCTTCTTTTAGTAGTCTGTCATATTTGGATCCTCCTTTACTGAAAAACACACATATGCTATACCACAGCGGAATGCAACCTTTACTGTGTGTCATCTGGAGGACTTGTTAAAATACAGACTGCTGGGCCCCACCCAATCAATCTCAGAGTTTTGGATTAACTAGGTTTAGGGTGGGGCCTGCTAATTTGCATTTCTAGCAAGTTTTCAGGTGATGCTCAAGTTTATCATCTAGGGAATCACACTTTAAAAACATTAATTAGAGGCCAGGCTCGGTGGCTCACTGTGTAATCCCAGCACTTTGGGAGGCCGAGGCGGGTGGATCACAAGGTCAAGAGATCAAGAGCATCCTGGTCAACATAGTGAAATCCCGTCTCTACTAAAAATACAAAAAATTAACTGGGCATGGTGGCGCACGCCTGTAATCCCAGCTACTCGGGAGGCTGAGGCAGGAGAATTGCCTGAACCCAGGAGGTGGAGGTTGCGGTGAGCCGAGATTGTGCCATTGCACTCCTGCCTGGGTAACAAGAGCAAAACTCCACCTAAAAAAAAAAAAAAAAAAAAAAATTAGAGACTTTCAAAATTGGTCAGCAGTAAAAAATTACATATGGAACATTTTCTTTTCTTTTTAAACTATTTTCTTTTTTCCTTTTTTCTTCCCCCTCCTCCTCCTTCTCCTTTATAACACAAAACTTCCTCCTCTTGCACTCTTATGAGATTCAGTGGCTCTGTGCCAGAGATTAAAAAGTCAGATGGGGGGCTGCAGCTCAGGCCTGTAATCCCAGCATTTTGGAGGCCGAGGCAGGAGGATCACTTGAGGTCAGGAGTTGGAGAATAGACTGACCAACATGGTAAAGCCTCGTCTCTACCAGAAATACTAAAATTAGCCTGATGCGGTGGCTTGTGCCTGTAATCCCAGCTACTCTGGAGCTTAGGCAGGAGAATCGCTTGCACCTGGGAGGCAGAGGTTGCAGTCAGCTGGCTACTGCACTCCAGCCTGGGCGACAGAGTGAGACTGTCTTTAATCAACGCTTTTTAAGAGCTGTGCTGTTTTGCTGATACCTGGGTTAGTTAATTTTCCTTTTCACTATATTGGAGAAAATTAAATAGGTGAAGAGAATTGGGCAAACATGGTAGATAAGCGTAAGATAAAGGTATTGATTAGATAAAGTGGAGAATTAATTTAGACTCTTTGATTTGATTCGTTGATAGGCATGCAAACTCCCCTTCATATACCAGGTGAGATTCCTTAGGCATCTACTGGGGACAGAGTTTAGAATACTCTTAAAGGCCAGTTCTGATTACTGACTGGCCATATGCTTCCAGGGCTGAGGCTCATCAGGAGCTAACAGTGGTGCTGCACAACGGCTGGCCTGATGGATGACTTGGCATTTCTGTGTCTATGTCCCACCTCCTCTTCATCACGGATCTTTGCATATTTTTAAGCAACTTCTAGTTTCTATGCTATTTTTCACTCTCACCATCCCTAATCCAGTAACTTACCTTTGTGTTTCCAAATTGGAATAAGAGGTTATCACAAATATGAATGATGAAATTACTGTGATATTTAAATTGGAAACCTTGCTATTGAGCGGTTAAATGTGGTACGTATTGAATAAGCAAGGCAACCTTACAGACTGGGACTACAAGAATAGACAAGTGAACACAATTAGAATTTTGCTTTCAGAGAATGAATGAATGAATCTATGTAGGAAAGAGGACAAAACCAGAACTTTAAAAAGTACATGAATATTTATACCTTAATACTAGACTATGTTTTTATGTATATGCATGGACATATGTGTGCCAGATGAAAGTTGAGGCTGAAACAGAATGGGAAATATGTTTAATTATATATGGTTTGTCTGAGAATGAGGAATTATTGTATGAGACTTGAACTGAAAAGAAGGTTGATCGTATAGTTTCACTAATGGTGGTGTGGCATAGCTTAGATAAACATGGCAGCTGTGTGTTATTTTCCAAATTAGATAATGCAACTTCTATACATCTTATTTCATAACCAGGCATTGTTATAGCATTTTGCAGACATTACATTGTGGGTGGAGCAATCTGTCCATCTCACAATGTGTCCATGATGAGTTGCTGCATGCCGTGATTTTGATGATGGTTATGTGTGCCTAGCCTCCTTATGTTTCTGCCTCTCTTACAATCCTGGTTCTTCCTCTTTCTCGTTGATCTAAGACCTATCCACTATTCTTTCAATAAATAAATTTCTACTTAAATCATCCTCAGTCTGCTCCTAACAATTGCAATTAAGAACCCTAGCTTATAGAGCCATAAAGCTTTATTTCAATCCTTTTCACTGAGTAAGCCTTTAGCTTACTAAAGCACGTATATTGTGCCTGATGCTGTGCTGGAAACTGGGAAGACAAAGATGAGTGACATAGTCCTCATCATCCAGGTACTTAGAATCTAGTGGGGGAGCAACAATTGCAAAAACAAATGTTAAAAACAAGGACATAATATAGAATTTGCATGAGGGACCAATGAATTCTTCTCATTGGAGAGGTAGGGGGTTCCATGAAGGTAAAAAGAATTGTTTGAGTGGGGCCTGAAGGACAAATAGAATATTGCCATTTTCACAAGAGAAGGATTTCCTGAAAGAGTGGTGCTATAATCTGAATGTTTGTGTTCCTTCAAAATTCATAAGTTGAAATCCTAATTCCCAAGTTAGCGTTAGGAGGCATGGCCTTTGGGAGGTGATTAGGCCATGAGGGTGCAGCTCTCATGACTGGGATTAGTGTCCTTGCAAAGGAGACCTCAAAGAGCTCACTAGCCACTTCCTTCCACCTGTGAAATTACAGTGAGAAGGAGCCATTTATGAGCCAGGAAGTGGGCTCTCACCTGACTCCGAATATGCCAGTGCCTTGATCTTGGACTTCCCAGCCTCCACAACTGTGAAAAATAAATTTCTGTTGTTTAAAAGCTCTCCAGTTTACGTGTTTTGTTATAGTGGCCCAAATTGACTAACACAAGAGGGTTGTAAGAACCAATGTAAGGAGACGAAAGTTCGTAATGCATTTGTAGTAGACAGAGTATGGCCAGAATGTTGCAGTTATGAAGCAAGTGCCTAGAAATAAGGCCAGAGTGATAACATGATATCTGATGATGAAGGTCTGTGTGTACCGTAATAAAACATTCATTGATTTGATAACTACCATCACAGTTTTTATTTTATTTTATTACTTTTTTTCTTTTCTTCTTTTTTTTTTTAAAAAAAGACCTCCCCTGGATACCTGTTTCACAAACCATCATGGTTTTTAAAGCAAAATAATGATAGGACCAAATCTCCGTTTTAGAAAAATAATGCTGGTGTCAGTGTGAAGGCAGTAAGAACTTGGTCAAGGCAACACTAACAAGAATACATTTGAATGTTTTGCTGAAAAAGTGTTTGCTTACATTCCAAAGGAGAGGTGTACACAACTCAAAACCAAGAAAGCAGCAATACAACCATTTATTTATTTATTTTTGAGACAGAGTCTCTCTCTGTTGCCCAGGCTGGAGTGCAGTGGAACAATCTTGACTCACTGCAACCTCTGCCTCCCAGGTTCAAGAGATTCTCCTGCCTTAGCCTCCCAAGTAGCTGGGATTACAGGTGTGCACCCCATTCCCACTTAATTTTTGTGCTTTTTATAGATTCAGGGTTTCACAGAATTGGCCAGGCTGGTCTCAAACTCCTGACCTCAAGCGATCTGCCCACCTCGGCCTCCCAAACTGCTAGGATAGCAGGTGTTAGCCACTGCACCGGGCCCAACCCTTTAACTAAATGCCAACTTAGGTGGTACCTAGCTGTGTTATCTGAACTAGCCATATATCCTTGGAAAGGTTTCTTTAGTCTCGGTTTACCCATCAATAAGAGTACTAATTACCTGATAATGTGATGATGATTCTTACGTTGTAAGGTAGCTGCGAAGATAAAAATAGTGTACAATAAATTCTAGCACAGGTCCTAATTTTCAATAAACATAGTTGCTAAATAATGGGATCAACACAATGAAAACTGTAGAAGGCTGAACATTCTATGACTCATTAGACATAGTTTTAATAAATGTCATATTATATTTTGATGAAACCACATTAGCCAATACAAAGTGAGTTCCTCTTATTTCAGAAGCCAAAGGGCAAGAAAGCTTAAATAACCATCTAAAACAATGGTGTCCAATATTTTGGCTTCCCTGGACCACACACAAAATACACTAACACTAATGATAGCTGATGATCTTAAAAAAATTGCAAAAAATGCACAACTTTTCAAGCAAGTTTACAAATTTGTGTTGGGCAGCATTCAAAGCTGTCCTAGGCCATATCCGTGCAGGCTGCGTGCCTCAGGTTGGAAAGCTTGATCTAAAGGAGAGGAGTAGGAGTTTGGAAAGGCCCTCCTTTCAACCATTTCTTTTTCTTTTTTCTTTTGTTTAAGCATAGAGTCTTGCTTTCTCACCCAGGCTGGAGTGCAGTGCGCAATCTTGGCTCACTGCAACCTCTGCCTGCCAGGTACAAGCCATTCTCCTGCCTCAGCCTCCTGAGGAGCTGGGATTATGGGCATGTGCCACCACACCTGGCTCCATATCCTTTTAATCTGAGATTTTTAATCACCTTTACAGGCTCTTCAATAATAACTGATGAAGCAAGTCGTGACCAGTGTAAAAACATATTTTTACAATAAGGCACTAAAGCGTCACACAACCTCTTTTGCAAGCTAGTTGAATTCCAAGATCCTGTGCTTTTTGGAGTTTTGAAAACAAAAAGTGTGTGAAAAAAGGTTATTATTTTAATTTTAACATTTTTTCTATAGATCCTTCTGGATTATCTAGTGTCACAATCGCACTACCTACAAAAAGTATGAATTTTTCTCTATTCTCTCTAATCTTCATGATTTTTTTCTTAATTTATGATTCTGGTTTGAGCCTCTAGTGAAATACTGAATAATAGTGATAGTGGATAGTTTTTGTCTTATTCTTGAGGTCAAGAAGAAAGTTTTAAATATTTCCTTAGGTGTGATGTTTGTCATGGGGTTTTTTGTTGTTGTTGTTGTTTTGTTTTGTATATACTCACAATCCAATTAAGGAAGTCCCCTTTTATTGAAATTGCTAAGAGTTTGCTTGTTTTTTTAATCATGAATGGAAACTGGATTTTATCATCTGCTTTTTCTCAATCTTAAGTAAAGCTCAGATGGGAGAAAGAATAGTCTTTTCAGCAAATAGTGTGGGAGACAACTGAATATCCATATTTAAAACAATAAAATTGGGTCCCTACCTAATATCCATACAGAAAACTTAGCTCAAGGTACAAGATAGACTTTAATATAACTGCTAAAACTATAAAATTTTATTAGGTTGGTGCAAAAGTTATCACAGTTTTTGCCATTGAAAATAATAGCAAAAACCACAATTACTTTCGTGCCAATGTAATAGAAGAAAACACAGGAATACATTTTTGTGATTTGGTTGGGTAATAATTTCTTGAATAAGGCTCCAAGTGCACAAATAATAAAAAAGGAAATTGATACATTGGCCCTCATCAAATTAAGATCAATTGTTTTTCAAAGGATGCCATTGAGAAAGTGAAAAGACAAACAAAAGTAGAAAAAATATTTTCCAATAAATACTAAGACTGGTATCCAGAATATGTAAATAATGCTTACAACACAACATCATTAGTCACTAGGAAGTGGAAAGTCAAATCTCAATGAGATATCACATCACACTGAGTAAGTAGGAAGGATAAGATAAAAAAGACAGACCATAACAAGTGTTAGTCAGGATGTGGAGAAACTGGAGCCCCTCATACAGTGCTAGTGGGAATGAAAAAATGGGGCAATCACTTTGGAAAACTATTTGACAGTTCCTCAAAACATTAAACATAGAGTTAGCCATAAGAGCAATCTACTCCTACGTATCTTCCTAAGGAAAGTGAAAACAAATATCCACACAAAAATTCTCACATGAAAATTCTTAGAGGCATTATTCAAAAGCCAAAAATTGGAAACTACCCAAATATCCATCTGACAAATGAATGAATAAAATATAGGAGATCCATATAATGGATTATTATTTGGCAATAATAGGGAATGAAATACTCATACAAACTACAAAATAGATGAACCTTGAAAAATTATGCTAAGTGAAAAAGTCAGACATGAAAGATTACGTGTTGCACAATTCTGTTTATATGAAATGTCCCGAACAGGCATACCTATAGAGACAGAGAGTACACCTGTGGTTTCCGAAGATGGTAGAGAGGGGAAGATGGGGAGTGATTGCTAATGGGTACCGTTTTCTTCTTAAAGTAATGAAAATGTCTTAAAATTAGATGATGGTGATATTTGCCAACTCTGTAAATAAACCAAAAGCTATCATATTTTATACTTTAAACAGGTGAAATTTATAGTCTGTAAATTATATCTCAATAAAGTTTTTAAAAACTAATATAAATTAATATTTTTAATTACTTAAACACTTTGTTTATTTACCTCTCATTCACTTTCTAAAATAAACAGGTTTTTTTTTTCAATTTTAAGATAGGGCCTTGCTCTGTCACCCAGGCTAGAGTAGAGAGCAGTGGCACGATTATGATTCACCCCAGGCTTGAACTCTTGGGCTCAAGCGATACTCCCACATCAACCTTCCAAGTAGCTGAGACCATAGGCATACTTCCACATCCAACTATTTTTTGTATATTTTTTTTAAGAGACAGGGTCTCGCTATGTTGCCCAGGGTAGTCTTTAACTCCTGAACTCAGGCAATCCCTCTGCCTAAGCCTCCCAAACTGCTGGGAATACAGGTGTGAGCCACCACACTGGGCCTAAAAAACAGCTTTGAGATGAAATTTGCATGCCATACGATTCATTCATTTAAAGTGTACAGTTCAGTGGTTTTTAGTATATTTACAGAGTTGTGCAACCATCACCACAATTTAGCTTTAGGGTATTTTCATCTCTCCAAAATCTAACCTGTACCATGAACTGATACCACTAATCTACTTCCTATCTCTATGGATTTACCTATTTGGGAGAGTTCACATAAAGAAGTCATACAATATGTGATATTTCATGACCCCTCCTGACTTGGCATGTTAACATTGTCATTCCTTTTAACTGTACATTTTGGCAAACTCTGTGTTATATTATTATTTTGTATAGTCAAGATTCATGTGGATATATACACTTAGGTACACCTTTGATATTTTAATTTTGGTTACACTGAACTTAAATTTATCTGTAAAAGAGATAAATCTTACAATGTTGAGTCTTCCTGTTGAAGAGAATGATATATTTTTTTCAATAATTTAAGTTTTGTGTTCTCCCAGTAGCACTTTAAAATTTTCTTCATCTAGATTCTCTGTATTTTTTAATTGAATTCATACCTATTGTTTCTTTTTGTATATTTTTTTCTTTTGGATAAGAAACTTTTCTTTATTAGAGATGAGTGGTTTTGTCAGTGCTTTCTTTATGTGACCTGTATAATAGGTAATTTTCCCTTAAGTCTGATATACAATATGTATATAGATATATATGAAAGAAGGAAAATTTATGACAAGAGCCAAATAGTGTTTCCGACAAATAAGCCCAGTGATTTTATTTTTATCCAAATTTTAAAAACTGAGAAAAGAAAGGAGAAAAACCAATGATGTTTGTTTTCCAAAGTTTTCTGGGAAGTTTTCTCATCTTGTTACTTTCTTATCCATTACTTTACAGCTGCATGAGCTCTGCTTCATTTGTTTTAGAGCCAAGTTCATCTTACTTTGAGGACTTTCTTCTACCTGGCAATGATTTCTCCTCACATTCTGATTCTCTTTCAAATCTCAGTTTAAGTGTCAACTCCTTTCCAAGCCTCCCTGAGTGAAGTGGACCTTTTCCTCAATTTTCTTTCACTGTACTTCCTGCCCTGAGCACTCATCACAACCTAATAACATCTATTATCAACTTTGTCAGTCTCAGACACATAACGTAGATTCCCTAGTTCCCACCAGAGCACCTGGCACATACTATGCCTTCAATAAATACTTTTCAAAAAAAATGAATTCAGATAAGGCAAATTTAAACTTTCAGTTAACTTACACTGAATGTATATGCCAGGCCCAAGTCTTGTTGGATTTTACATACTTCATTTAGCTAGCGACATCTAGTTAGCTCAGAAGGTCGCAGATTCAAAATTCCAAAGTCATTTCTAATCATGTAAAATTTCTCCTCCCACTTGAGAGTCTTGTCCCGCCCCCGGTGTCTTCGCCACCCGTCGAGCTTCTGGGAACCCAGGCAGGGTTACCCGGTGGAACCGTCCGGGGCCGAAGCGCATGCGCGGCCGATCTGCACATGCGCAATACTCGCGCTGCCGCCTCGATCCCTGCCTGGCTGAGGTGGCCGGAGGCGGTACGCGCTGCGCTATGGCAGAGGGCAGTGGGGAGGTGGTCGCAGTGTCAGCGACTGGGGCTGCGAACGGCCTCAACAATGGGGCAGGCGGGACCTCGGCGACGACCAACAACCCGCTGTCGCGCAAGCTGCATAAGATCCTGGAGACGCGGCTGGATAATGACAAGGTAGCCGGGGCTGGCGGGGCCGGGGTCACAGGTTCCCGCGAGACTCAGCCGGGCTGGGGGCGTCGTCTGTCAGGGACCCACCGCCGTCTCCCTCGTCTGTGCTGCAGAGGGAGCCGCGAGTGACCCCAGACCTGCCGGCTCTGCTGCGCTGCGGGCGCCGGGCGGGTGAGAAGGGGGATCCCAGCAACCTCCGGAAAAGCGAAGGGGTATCCTGGGTGTTCTCTCCACTTGAAAAGGTGCCTTAAAGACTCTCTGGATGGGATTGGTGAACGGTGGCGCCTGGAAAAGAGCCCACCAAACATCCCTGGAGGCGTTTGGCGGAGTGAGCTGAGAGAGAGAGGAGAGCACCGGACGGGTTAGGAAATAGATGAAGAAAAGCAGATTGCAAGATAAGGCAGCCCGAATGGGGGTCAGGGAACCTGGAGAGCAGTGGTAGGCAGAAGGGAGCGTTTCCATCGACACTTAACTTTCCACAATCACTTGCAGTGAGAAAGAACTACCTTTGCCTATGGCTGAAATGAACTCATATCTACTGGTTTTTGTTGTCAGCTAAGCACTGGCTATGATTTGTGGGCTCAGACTGTATTTCTTTAGAAGATAAACTGTCCGTATGCTTTAAGTACCTCCTGAAACTTAAGTTGGACTTTATACACTCCTCACATACCCAGCTATCTCTTCTGTCTCCCCGTGTCGCTAGGTAAATTGGTCATGACGGTGTAACGTAAAGAAGAACCTATGTCAAAATGAGAGTTTTATAGGTAAATATGAAAATAAGCTATCAATAAAAATTTGTCTCTTCTGTGTAAAAAAATGACATTGCAATGTAATCAATAAGAAAGAAGAGCTCTAGGGCCACCTCTTCTTAGACAGAACCACTAAATTTGGCATTATGATTTCCGTAAGCCCCTTAATTAATCTCAGCTTCTGTTTAGGAATGGGGAATACTGCTAGTAAGTTTCTCATGGTTGTTATTTGAGAACTCAGTGAGAGACTCTAGGTGAAGTCCTTTGCAGAGTGCCTGGCCCTTACTGTTTCTTAACAAATATTAATTTTATCGTAAATTCATATCGTAAATATGAAGTGTTTAATGTGCTTCATATTGATATTTATTATATCATTTAAGACTGCTACTCAGATGTAGACAACATGGCCTTCTTATTACCATGAGGAAAATAAGGCATGAAGAGGGTGCAGCTAGGTTGTCATATAACTAGTAACTGGTGAAACTGTAATTTGCATCTGAGTCTGTGTGATTTCGTTCATTCAACATTACTGACCACTTCTTTGAACCAGGCCTTAGGACATTTCAAGGCTGTGGTCAAAAGAAACTGCTTTACTTTATGGGTTTTTTTTTTTTTTTTTTGGTACAGTAAGTATTTATAGTTGTAAGCATATTTTGTCTTCCTCTTAAATATTAAATTGAATTTATATAAATAGCTTTACTATTTTTGTCAGTCCAGCCGATATTTCAAAATAACATAACAAACATGAAAGGATAAGCCTACTGGAATATACAGTAGTAGAGGTGTAGAAATGTATATCTGAAAATTTAGGGTACTGTGGGGATGTCCTGGACTTGGTTCTTGGCTCTCTCCTACATCCATGTTCTCTCTGTAAGAAAAATCTTTTACTTTCATGGTTTTAAATAGTAAAAAGCATGATGACTCAAATTTATAACTCTGTTTCTGACCTCAGTTGTAAATCCACTGAGGTCCAGATTTGTAGAATCAGTTGTCTATAGTATACCTCCAATCGGATACTGATTGACATCATAGAACTTAACATGGGCGGAACTCTTGATTTTTCCCTAAACTGGTTCCACTGTCACTAAAAATATCACCAGAGCAGGGCACGGTGGCTCATGCCTGTATTCCCAGCACTGGGAGGCCGAGGAGGGTGGATCACAAGGTCAAGAGATCGAGACCATCCTAGCAACATGGTGAAACCCCGTCTCTACTAAAAATACGAAAATTAGCTGGATGTGGTGTGCACCTGTAGTCCCAGCTATTCAGGAGGCTGAGGCAGGAGAATCGCTTGAACCCAGCAGGTGGAGGTTGCAGCGAGCTGAAGTTGTGCCACCGCACACCAGCCTGGCAACAGAGCAAGACTCTGCCTCAAAAAAAAAAAAAAAAAAAAAAAAAGAACATCACTATTTACCCAATCAAGCAAGAAGCATATAAGTAATTTTGGATTCTTGTCACTTTTTAAAAAATATCTCCTGTCAGATCCATAAACATATCCTATAGGTTCTACTTTGAAAAAAAATTTTTGGAATAGCTTTTTTTTTTTTTTTTAAACAAATCTCACTCTGTCCCAGGCTAGAGTCCAATGGAGTGAACATGTCTTTACTACAGCCTTGACCTGTGGTCTCAGGTGATCCTCCTGCCACAGCCTCCCAGGTAGCTGGGCCTACAGGCATATGCCACCACACCTGGCTATGTTTTTGTAGAGATAGGGGTCTCACTATGTTACCCAGGCTGGTCTTGAACTCCTGGCCTCAAGCAATCTTCCCACCTTGACCTCCCACACTGCTGGGATTACAGATGTAAGCCACCGTGCTGTGTTTTGGAATATCTCTTTTTCATTTGTACTATTGACATCTTGGTCTAAGCCACTATCAAATCATACTTGGATTATTTTAGTTTTTTTCTCCTACCTGCCTCCTTTCTTGTACCCCTCTACCATTCATTTTCCTTAACAAAGTTGGAATAAGCTTTTATAAATATAAATCCGTATTACATTACTCCCCTGCCTAATATCGTAATAAGTTCTCATAGCCTCAGTCATAGCTTCCTTCTGTCACTGAGGGCCTTTGTACTCACTGTCTGTTCTGTCTGAAGAAGGCTTTCTCCCCGTGACTAACTGTGCCTCCCACTTGGCCTCAGTTCGAAGTCACCTCAGAGAGGCCTTCCCCTTTAAGTTCCTCCAAGTTCTGCTTCCAGTTATTCAGTTCCTAGCCTGGAGGCTTGCAGTACTTATTCTTAAATAGATCATTTCAGAGATAGTCAATGTATACATTATATATGTGTAAATAGGTATATGCAAGTAAGTATGCATGTATATATTCCTATTGGTATCATAACTGTTTCTATGCTTTGATGTTTCACCTACCATGTGTCAGAGCTCATACCATGTAAGTGCATACATTTCTTTTTTGTAGATGGGTCTATCATAATTTATTTAACCAATTCCTTAGAGATAGACATTTAAATTATCTTTAGTCTTTGCAATTCCAAACAATTCTGCAATGAATAATCTTGTTTATATAACATTATATACAAGTAAGTATGCCCTTATTGTGTCCAGGAAATAAGTATGTTTCAGTAATTTGAAGGTCATTCAGTATTTTTTGGATTTTTTTTTTAAATTCGTATTTGGGCTCCGGGGTACATGTGCATGTCCTGCATCCTGCAGGATTGTTGTATAGGTACATGCATACCACAGTGGTTTGCTGTCTCTATTCCCCCCAACAATCGCCTACATCAGGCATTTCTCCTGGTGTTATCCCTCCCCATCCTTCCCTCTCCACCCCCGCTCTACCCCCATGCCCTCCCCTACCCCCACCCTGCCTAGCCCTGTGAGTGTTGTTCCCTTCCCTGTGCCCAAGTGTTCTCATTGTTCATCACCTGTCTATGAGTGAAAACATTCGGTGTTTGGTTTTCTGTTCTTGTGTCAGTTTGCTGAGAATGATGGTTTCTAGGTTCATCCATGTCTCTACAAAGGACACAAACTCATCATTTTTTATGGCTGTGTAGTATTCCATGGTGTATATGTGCCACATTTTTTTTGGTCCAGTCTATCATCAGTGGGCATTTGGGTTGGTTCCAGGTCTTTGCTATTGTAAACAGTGCCACAGTGAACATATGTATGCATGTATCTTTATGATAGGACAATTTATAAGCCCTTGGGTATATACCCAGTAATGGGATTTCCGGGTCAAGTGGAATTTCTATTTCTAGATCCTTGAGGAATTGCCACATTGTCTTCCACAATGCTTGAACTAATTTACATTCCCACCAGCAGTGTAAAAGTGTTCCTAATTCTCCACATCCTCTCCAGCATCTTTTGTCTCCAGATTTTTTTTTTTTTTTTTTTTGAGACGGAGTTTCGCTCTTGTTACCCAGGCTGGAGTGCAATGGCGCGATCTCGGCTCACTGCAACCTCCGCCTCCTGGGTTCAGGCAATTCTCCTGTCTCAGCCTCCTGAGTAGCTGGGATTACAGGCACGCACCACCATGCCCAGCTAATTTTTTGTATCTCTAGTAGAGACGGGGTTTCACCATGTTGACCAGGATGGTCTCGATCTCTTGACCTTGTGATCCACCCGCCTCGGCCTCCCAAAGTGCTGGGATTACAGGCTTGAGCCACCGTGCCCGGCCTGTCTCCAGATTTTTTAATGATTGCCATTCTAACTGGCATGAGATGGTATCTCAATGTAGTTTTGATTTGCATTTCTCTAATGACCTGGGATAATGAGCATTTTTTCATGTTTGTCGGCCTCATATATGTCTTCTTTTGAAAAGTGTCTGTTCATATCCTTCACCCACTTTTGAATGGGTTTGTTTGTTTTTTTCTTGTAAATCTGCTTTAGTTCTTTGTAGGTTCTGGATATTAGCCCTTTGTCTGATGGGTAGATTGTGAAAATTTTTTCCCATTCTGTTGGTTGCTGGTTTAATGATTATTTCTTTTGCTGTGCAGAAGCTCTTAAGTTTAATTGGGTCCCATATGTCTATATTGGCTTTCGTTGCCACTGCTTTTGGTGTTTTCGTCATGAAGTCCTTGCCTGTGCCTATGTTCTGAATGGTTTTGCCTAGGTTTTCTTCCAGGGTTTTTGTGGTGTTAGTTCTTATGTTTAAATCTTTAATCCATCTGGAGTTAATTTTTGTATAAGGTGTAAGGAAGGGGTCCAGTTTCAGCTTTCTGCCTATGGCTAGCCAGTTTTCCCAACAGCATTTATTAAATAGGGAATCCTTTCCCTATTGCTTGTTTTTGTCCAGTTTGTCAAAGATCAGATGGTTGTAGATGTGTAGCATTGCTTCTGAGGCCTCTGTTCTGTTCCATTGGTCTATATCTCTGTTTTGGTACCAGTACCATGCTGTTTTGATTACTGTAGCCTTGTAATGTAGTTTGAAGTCAGGTAGCATGATGCCTCCAGCTTTGTTCTTTTTGCTTAGGGTTGTCTTGGCTATATATGCTCTCTTTTGGTTCCATATGAAGTTTAAAGTTTTTTTTTTTCCAGTTCTGTGAAGATCAGTGATAGCTTGATGGGGATAGCATTGAATCTATAAATTAATTTGGCAGTATGGCCATTTTCATGATATTGATTCTTGTTAACCATGAGCATGGAATGTTTCTCCTTTCCTTGATCAGTGGTTTGCAGTTCTCCTTGAAGAGATCTTTTACCTCCTTTGTTATTTGTATTCCAAGGTATTTTATTCTCTTTGTAGCGATGGTAAATGGGAGTTCACTCTTGATTTGGCTCTCTGTTATTGGTGTATAGGAATGTTTGTGATTTCTGCACATTGATTTTGTATCCTGAGACTTTGCTGAAGTTGCTTATCATCTTAAGGAGGTCTTGGGCTGAGATGATGGGATCTTCTAAATATACGATCATGTCATGTGCAAATAGGGACAATTTGACTTCTTCTTTTCCTAATTGAATTCCTTTTATTTCTTTTTCTTACCTATATGCTCTGGCTATAACTTCCAATACTATATTGAATAGGAGTAGTGAGAGAGGGCATCGTTCTCTAGTGCTGGTGTTTAAAGGGAATGCTTTTAATTTTTGCCCATTCAGTATGATATTGGCTGTGGGTTTGTTGTAAATAGCTTTTATTGTTTTGAGATACATTCCATCAATGCCCAGTTTATTGAGAGTTTTTAGCATAAAGGCTGTTGAATTTTGTCAAAGCCTTCTCTGCATCTATTGAGATAATCATGTGGTTTTTGTCTTTGGTTCTGTTTATGTGGTGAATTAGGTTTATAGATTTGCATATGTTCAACCAGCCCTGCATCCCCAGGATGAAGCCTACTTGATCGTGATGGATAATCCAACAAATTGTGATGTGCTATTGGATTCTGTTTGCCAGTATTTTATTGAAGATTTTTGCATCAGTGTTCATCATGGATATTGTCCTGTAGTTTTCTTTTTTAGTTGTTTGTCTGCCAGATTTTGATATCAGGATGATGTTAGTCTCATAGAAAGAGTTAGGGATGATTCCCTCTTTTTGTATTGTTTGAAATAGTTTCAACAGGAATGGTACTGGCTCCTTTGTATGTCTCATAGAATTCAGCTGTGAACCCGTCTGGACCTGGCCTTTTCTGATTGTTAGGGTATTAACTGCTGCCTCGACTTCAGACCTTGTTATTGGTCTATTCAGGGTTTCAGCTTCTTCTTAGCTTTGTCTTGGGAGTGTGCAAGTGTCCAGGAATTTATCCATTTCTTCCAGATTTACTGGTTTATATGCATAGAGTTGTTTGTAGTAATCTCTGATGGTAGTTTGTATTTCCGAGGAATCGGTGGTGATCTCCCCTTTATTGTTTTTTTATTGCATCTATTCAATCTTCTCTCTTTTCCTTTTTATTAGTCTAGATAGTGGTCTGTGTATTTTGTTGATCTTTTCAAAAAACCAGTTCCTGGGTTTATTGATTTTTTGAAGGGTTTTTTTGTGTCTCTATCTCCTTCAGTTCTTCTCTGATCTTAATTATTTCTTGTCTTCTACTTGCTTTTGAGTTTTTTTGATCTTGCTCCTCTAGCTCTTTCAATTTTGATGATAGGGTGTCAATTTTAGATCTTTCCTTGTTTCTCATGTGGGCATTTAGTGCTATGAATTTCCCTCTAGACACTGCTTTAAATGTGTCCCATAGAATCTGGTATGTTGTGTCTTCATTCTCATTGGTTTCAAAGAACATTTTAATTTATGCCTTCATTTCATTGTTTATCCATTCGTCATTCGGGAGCAAGTTGTTCAGTTTCCATGTGATTGTGTGGTTTTGAGTGCTTTTCTTAATCCTGAATTCTAATTGGATTGTGCTGTGGTCTGAGAGACTGTTTGTTATGATTTCCATTCTTCTGCATTTGCTGAGGAATGATTTGTGTCCAATTATGTGGTCAGTTTTGGAGTAAGTGTAATGTGGTGCTGAGAAGAATGTGTATTCTGTGGATTTGGGGTAGAGTGTCCTGTAAGTGTCTACTAGGTCTGCTTGGTTCAAATCTGCGTTCAAGTCCTGGATATCCTTTTTGCCTTGCTGTCCCATTGATCTGTCCAGTATTGTCAGTGGAGTATTAAAGTCTCCCACTATTGTTGCACAGGAGTCTAAGTCTCTTTGTAGGTCTTTAAGAATTTGCTTTATGTATCTGGGTGCTCCTGCATTGGGTGCATAAATATTTAGAATAGTTAGCTCTTCTTGTTGCATTGATCCTTTTACCATTATATATACCTTCTTTGTTTCTTTTGATCTTTGTTAGTTTAAAGTCTGTTTTATCAGAGACTAGGATTGCTACCCCTGCTTTTTTTTGTTCTCTGTTTGCTTGGTAAATCTTCTTCCATCCCTTTATTTTTAGTCTGTGTGAGTCTTTCCATGTGAGATGGGTCTCCTGAATACAGCATACCAAATGGGTCTTGACTTTTTATCCAGTTTGCCAGTCTGTGACTTTCGATTGGGGCATTTAGGCCATTTACATTCAGTGTTAATACTGTTATGTTTGAATTTGATCCTGCTGTTTTGTTACTGGCTGGTTGTTTTTACTGTTAATTGATGTGGCTCCTTCATTGCGTCATTATTCTTTACCATTTGGTACATTTTTGCAGTGGCTGGTCCTGGTTGTTCCTTTCCCTGGTTAGTACTTCCTTCAGTAGCTCCTGTCAGGCAGGTCTTGTGGTGACAAAATCTCTCAGCAATTGCTTGTCTGTAAAGGATTTTATTTTTCCTTCACTTATGAAGCTTAGTTTGGCCAGATATGAAATTCTGGGTTAAAGTTCTTTTCTTTAAAGATGTTGAATATTGGTCCCCACTACCTACAAGCTTGCAGGGTTTCTGCCGAGAGATCTGCTGTGAGTCTGATGGTCTTTCCTTTGTGGATGACTGGAGTTTCTCTCTGGCTACCCTTAGGATTTTTTCCTTCACTTTAACCCTGGTGAATCTGACAACTATGTGCCTTTGGGGTTGCTCTTCTTGAGGAATATCTTTGTGGTGTTCTCTGTATTTCCTGGACTTGAATGTTGGCCTACCTTGTTAGGTTGGGAAAGTTCTCTTGGATAATATCTTGAAGAGTGTTTTCCAACTTGGATTCATTCTCCCCGTCACATTCAGGTACGCTGATCAAGTGTAGATTAGGTTTTTCTACATAATTACATAGTTCTTGGAGGCTTTGTTTATTTTTCTTCACTCTTTTTTCTCTAATCTTGCCTTCTCATTTTATTTCATTGATGTGATATTCTATCTCTGATATCCTTTCTTCTGCTTGATCAATTCAAATGTTGAAACTTGTGTATGCCTCACGAAGTTCTCCTGCTGTGTTTTTCAGCTCCATCAAGTTGCTTATGTTCTTCTCTAAGCTGGTTAAAAATTCTAGTTAGCATCTTGTCTAACTTTTTTTTATGGTTCTTAGTTTCTTCGCATTGGGTTAGAACGTGGTCTTTTAACTCAGAGAAGTTTGTCATTACCTACCTTCTGAAGTCTGCTTCTGTCAATTCATCAGATTCATTCTCTTTTTTTGTTCCCTTGATGGTGAGGAGTTGTGATCACTGGGAGGAGAAGAGGTGTTCTGTTATTTGATGGTTTCATCCTTTTTGTGTTGTTTTTTTTTCCCATCTTCGTGGATTTATCTACTTTTAATCTTTGAAGTTGGTGATTTCAGGAGGAGTCTCTGAGTGACTTTTCTATTGAGGTTGTAGCTGTATCTTTTTTGGCCTGTAGAGGGCGTTGCTGGGCTCTCCCGGGTTCAGTCAGGTTGTTGGGTGGGTGGTCCTTCCCGGGTTTGTTTGCAGGTGAGATTGGCCCCGCCTTCCCAATGGCGACTCTCCTTCCCCAGCTGGATTTTCCTGGTTGGGGTCAAGCTGGTGTATTTGCTGCCAGGCTCTCTAGCGAGGGCTTCAGTTTGAGTTACCTGGAGGTGGGGCCTGCCAGGCTTATGGTCTGTTTCCCTGCTTTCAACTCTGCCTCCCTCTGTGGGATGGTCCCTCCCGCTGGCGTTAGTCCAAACTCCCACCCAGGTCCCTGCAACAACTTGGTGCACTGGGCAGTAGCCGCTGCTCAGATTTGTATTGACTACCCACGTTGCCCCACTGTCTGGCAGGGCTCTCATGGACCGTGGGTTGCAGGAGGGGTGAGGTAAGCACAGGATCCGAAACGAAGCACCGAGGGGGTTAAGTCCCTCGGTTTCAGGTGGGGACGCACCCTGCCACCCTCCCGTCTTGATTTGTCCCTCATGCAGCTCTCGCCCTGTGGCTCCTTCCCTGGGCCTAATTTCAGTGCCCTATCAGTCCCACAGAAACGAACCCAGCACATCGTTTGGAATTGTGAAGGCCTCTAGCCCTCTGCGTCTCATTTGCTGGGAGCTGCACTCCCATGCTGGCTTCTTTAGGCCATCTCTTTGGATTGTTTAATAAAAAATCATTTGAAAATGATTTCATTACATTTTGTCTTGAGATTTGGAAAACATTTAAAAATTCGCTTCTGTAACTTTCTTGTGTTACTAATTACGTAGGAGATGTTAGAAGCTCTCAAGGCCCTTTCAACCTTTTTTGTTGAAAATACTCTGCGGACTCGAAGAAATTTACGTGGAGATATTGAACGTAAAAGTTTAGCCATCAATGAAGAATTTGTAAGCATTTTCAAGGAAGTGAAGGAGGTATGTAAACTCTTTTCACTTAGCTTATATTGAGAACTTACTATGCCTGGTTCTGTGCTATATATTTTTTTGAATTAGGTTGATGTATTTGCTATATATCATCGTATATGTGTATACTATGCCTAAATAGAAAACTTAGCTAATGTCTCTTGTTGCATCTGCGTCTTTATTTGTATTAATGTGTAACTTCCACAAATATTAGTTCTTAGATAGTTGTAACATTATTCTAGAAGATTATCTTAGGAACTTTAGCTTTCTTTAACAAAAAAATTAACATTTCCCTGAATGGCTTTCCAATAGAAATATCCCCCTTTCTTGGATAACAACTTCTCTGTTGGAGATTAATTAGAATTGAGTTACTTTTACTGTATCCTAAAATATGAAAATTTCAGATTAAGATCAGTAACTTCAATGTATTAATAATGATTCATCACACTTGTGAGTGTAGTCCACTCACCATAGGGTGAAATAAATTTTATTTATATCTTATTTATTATGTAATATTTTATTAACTGTATTAATATATTATAATATTAATATATTTCTGTGTGAGTTATGGAAGTGTTGTACATGGTTTCAATGAGTGTTTAATAAAAATAGATTGCTTTTAACAATTTGGTAGGTTTTTATTGACTGAAGACTAATAATTTAGGAAGTTTTTTTTTTTTTTTTTTTTTTTAATTACGTTGGAAATGGAAACTTGCTCTGTTGCCCAGGCCGGAGTGCAGTGGCTGTTCTGATATGATCATAGTACACTACAGCCTTGAACTCCTGGTCTCAAGCAATTCTTCCACCTCAGCCTCCAAGTAACTGGGACTGCAGGTGCGTGCCACCATGCCTGGCTTTTTAAATACCATTTCCTGCTAACAGGAACAATCTTATCAGTATCAGAAAGCAAAGATGCTGTCTGAGACTATTGGATAAATGTCAAAAGGACTTTGAAGCTAATGTGAAGAGGATTCTACTGGCCAAAGATAGGACTATTTGATGGTCAGTAAGAATAACTACAATTGAATAACACTAAGAATAAAGACGTATTCATTTTTACAAAGCGTTTGCCATTTTCCTGTGATTGTATTCTCTAAAAGGAATGGACTGTTTTCTTTATGTTTTTTTCTAACACTAGATGTTATTCTTTTTAATAATTTCCAATTTTAAATATGGGATCTCTTGTCATGCCTTGACAAAAAAAAATTATGGAACGAAAATAAAGATTTAGCTAAGAGAAGAGAATCTTCTTTCTGTATCTAAGATGTTTGATGTTACTTTTCTCCTTTTCAGGAACTTGAAAGCATAAGTGAAGATGTTCAAGCAATGAGCAACTGTTGTCAAGATATGACAAGTCGCCTGCAGGTATTGTATAATGGCTAGATTTTGACATAGTTTCTGCTAATGAAGTATACTTTCAGATATTATTAGGTCTACAAAATGTATGTGTATCTAATCCATCATGCCCTGTGGGAAATTTAGATATAAATATAATGCTTATTCTTTAAAATTGTAGATATCTTTGTGTTCGGCCTATACAAATTCTGTGAAAATATGTATTATTTTAGGTCTTTTTGTTAAAACAGTTCTAAACTTATAATTTGGCTGCAGAATCCGCATTTGACTTAATTCCCCTCATTCATCTGATTTTGGAATAGTACATAGAACAGTTTCCTCCTAAGGGAGGAATGATTATGTCTACTACCTTCACATTTTAACGGCAAGCTTTTATCTCTAAGAGTCTCCTGGAACCATTGGCATCAATAGTGACTCTAGGAAGAATCATTAATCTACGCATAGTCTACAGATTAGTCACAGACCACTTGTAGCATCAGTTTGCAGGACTAGTTTATTTCTCGTTTCTCCAAAATTTTGTCTTTTCTGGTCTTGTCTAAATTTTGATGTTCTTACTAACCTATCAGATATTATTGGCAGACTTATTGTCTCTTAGTCCAATCTTTAGATATTTGTTAATTTGACAATATTTAAATAATTGTATAATATATACTAATTATTTTTGCCATTTCACATTTTTGGCACATATTTACTTTGTTCCTCCGTGGTTGATTTTGTTTTTCCCTCCTTTTTCTTTAACATGTTTTTTTCCTTTCTCATCTTTTAGCTTCCATGACTTTATTAATGACTTTTCTCGAATTATACTTTATAAGATTTTTTATATTGTACTTTGGTGTTTTTTAAGTAATATTATGCTTTGTTAGATTACTTGGTTTCCGATTTTTAGTGGTAGTATCTCTTATTTTTCGATTTGCACTTTAATTATATTTTTATACTTTTCATCATAGTGAGTGAAAAAAGCTTCATCAAACTGCATCCATTCAAAGTGTTCAAACTGGTAGTTTTGACAGTTTTATACACCTGTGAAACCACCACCATAATCAAGGCACAGAACATTTTCATCACCTACAAGATTCTCTCATAGGTTTTTAATTGAATATTTAAATTATTTGATACTGCCTATTGTTTACATCAGTTTTTGATCCACGTATTATTTCTAATAGTAGGAGGTCCCTGATTTTGAAAGTTTTGTTTATTCCTTCAAATTTTGCTTAAAGCTAATTTACTTGGATATAGTGTTATTGGAATTCTAATAGTATATGTTCATAATATCAACCCTGATGTGTTTAAAGTTATTAATTCATAAACAAAAGTATTTCTTAGAGTAGCCTCACTCTTCCTTTTTCTTATAGAATGTTGTTATAATGATTCATTTAATTATTTAATATTTTCTGAAATGCTTTGACTGTGGTACCTTTTAGAAATTGTTAGAAAACATTTAAAATGTCATCAATAGCTTTATATGTGTTATTGTTTATTCCTTTGTGATTTGGCTTGGATAAATTACATTTAGATGCATATGTTTATTATTAATTGAAAAAAATCATCTTTAACATTTATGAAATCGAAGATAATAATCTTCATTAATATTATTAAATATTACTTTGGAATCCTTACCATAGCTATAAATGAAGAAATCAAGAAATATGCAAAAAAATTGTAAATTTTTGTTATGTAACATTGTGTTAAAGTATCATATTTCACCGATTAATAAATGGTGTTGATTGTAAGGCGCACCCTCAATAATGACTGGACTAAAAAGCTAGTAAATGTTTTCTGATATTGACTTCATGAAGCATTCTTTTTTCAGAAATATTAAAATGTAAATATATCTTTGACTTGAGGGGATACTATATTTTAAAAATTGTATAAGGCAGGAATGTACAAGGGTGGAAATGGAACTTTAAAGCTTAAGAAGTATAAGCATCTGAAAAAGTTGTTGGCAGTCTAATAATTCTAAAAGATTACCTTAGCAACTATCATGTTGAACTCCATTCCTTAAAAGTCAGTGAGATAGCTGGACGTGGTGGCTCACACTTGTACTTTCAGCATTTTGGGATGCCGAGGCAGAAGGATCCTTTATGACCAGACTGGGCAATATAGCAAGACCCCTTCTCTACCCAAAGCTTTTAAAAAGTTAGCCAGGCATGGTGGCACATGCCTATAATCCTAGCTATTCTAGAGGCTTAGGTGGGAGGATTGCTTGGGCCCAGGAGGTCAAGGCTTCAGTGACTCAAGATTGCACCACTGTACTCCAGGCTAGATGACAGAGTGAGACCCTGTCTCTTAAAAAAAAAAACGTAATTGATATGCAGAATTATGTAGGTTCAAATCCATTTTCTTAAGCAATCTATTTCCCAGGAACTTACACTCAAAATAGCTTCATTTGAGGTGGCGATCAGACTCTGTTATTGACAGGATTCCTAGAAAGCAGTAACACAAAGAATTTCCCTCACAGTTTGAAAACTGAGTTTGTAGAGGATTAGGCCTCTAAGAACCCAGAACTGGAGGTGTCTAGGTGTAAGGCACCTCTAGAACGAAACCTTAGCCGCAGAAGCTTGATTCTTTCTTACGGTGTTCAAACATGAGAATGACCCGGTTTCTTCAGGTATTTGCTCTGGTATTTTCTCTTTAACAGGCTGACCTTCTATTTTTTGCTAGTTTACTTACTAGTGACTTAACTTATGCATCTTTCAGGCTCATTTAATCTTCCTTCAAGGCATGGACTCTGTTTCTCTACCTGCCTCATGACTACTTGCTTCTCTTCTCATTGTTTACTGCCTTATTTTTGTCATATTCCCTCATTCAGATCTTTGAGAGAATCTCATTGGCTACACACTTGTCTTTTTTTTAAAGCCACTTCATGAGTGTTTTCTAATCTTTGGAGAAAATGCTTTTTTAATCGACTTTGCGCTCTTGTTCCTTTCAACCCTGGCTTAAGAAAGGGAGCATTGCTTAGAATGAAAGTTGGTTAGGTACAGCCTTGTGTCCTTTAGATGGGACTAGCCGTGATCCTCACCGAAACCTTATGTGGCAGGTAGTTTGTGTATTACAACTCTCAAACTTTTGCCTCCATCTTACACATTTCTATTAAGCTCCACACTAGCATTTCAGTGACTTAGTTAACAACCCCATGTAGAGGTCTCGTGGTATCTCAGTTCAACATGTCCATAATTGCGGTCATGTTCTTTATTCTTAACTTGTTCTTTCAGTGCTTCTGTTGCACTAAAACACTTCAGGAACTATTAAGTTCCTTAGCATCTGGATACCTTTTTCTTTCTTGTAAGCCTTAGCATTATGTGTCTATTAAGAACTGAGTGTGTTCCTGCTATTAAAGTAGTGGATGAGTGTTGAAACATCTACATATTTCATTTTCTTATGCTTTTCTTTTGAATTTCATAGAGTGATCTCATTTAAGTCTAAATTTCAGTAAGGGGTAGTATTTGTTTTCTAAAGTGTCATAAAATTGGAATGTACTTATATTTGATATGTTTATGATTTTAGGCAGCAAAGGAACAGACTCAAGATTTAATAGTGAAAACCACTAAGCTTCAATCCGAAAGGTGAGTTTTCTTCTTACAGCCACCTTTTCAATAATTTGGAGATTGGATTCAAAGAAAATTATAACTCTGAATCACAATTAAAGCAGAATAATAAAAAAACATGGTTCATCAGGTCCTAAGCTATTATATTGTCCAATAGTCATTTAAGCATAAAGTCAGTAGTTTAGGAGCATTAAACTTGATAGTGAGGTTGAGAGATTATTCCTTTTTGGGAATAGAAGTGATGATGTATTGTTACTGTTTGCTGTGGATTTGAGAAGTTATTGCTTTTTAAAATGTAAGTGTTTTCATGTTTTAATAGTTTTATTACTATTTTTTCCACAATCATTGTCTTTTATTTTTAAGCTAGGATTTATCCGCTCTGGTATAATTAAGAGTTAATTGTATAAATTCTCCTGTAGTTTATACAATAAGTATACTGTTGGTTGATTGAATGAGTGAATAAAGTTGAGTACAATATAGGATTGTGTAAAGTGTTGTGTTTAATATTGCTAAAACTCATTAACAAAGCATCTCTCATGTGTGCAGTAGTACAGAGGGGGAGAAGCATTGTATTATGATGCAGTATACCTGTCTCCTTCTCAGTAGTTGGGTACATCACTTAAACCTTTTAGTATTCTAGGTATGTCACAGTAATATGGAGATATTACCACTTTAACTGCTCATTTTGGGGTAGGTGAATATACTATAGTATGGTCCACAGGTCATCAAACTATGGCCACAGGCCAAATCCAGCTCACTACCTGCTTTGTAAATCGTTTTATTGGAACACAGCTATGGTTGTGTTTACATGCCGTCTCTGGCTGCTTTCACCGTACTGTAGCAGAGTTGTGTGGTTACAACAGAGAACATATGTGCCTTACAGAGCCTAAAATATGTACTATCAAGGTTTTTACAGAAAAAGTGTGTGACTCCTGATCCAACTGGTGTGTTTTGTAGTTCAGGTCAAGATCAATGGGCTCCAAATTATGATTTACCTATTATCATTATTATTATTTAAGTAGATCATAACCAGCCTTAAAAATAAGTCAGGATAAAATAAAATAGAAACTAGTTTGGGTAGCTGGGCATGATGGTGGTGCACACCTGAAGTCCCCGCTATTCAGGAGCTTGAGGTGGGAAGATCATTTGAGCCCAGGAGTTCAAGGTTGCAGTGAGCCATGATGCTGCCACTGCACTCTAGCCTGGGTGACAGAGTGAGACCCTATATCTTAAAAATAAATAAGTAAAAATAATTTGGGTGAATATTATTTTCTGAAGCCTTTCTTTCCATTTTTGGTAATGGTTTTAAATGGTTTAATATTATGGGTCACAGTCAAGAGTTTGAAAAACACTGCCCTTGACCCATGGCAAGTGCATGACACCCAACTCCTTACTTTCACATCCATTGATCTTGACAGTCTTTTATATTGAGCCCTTAATCCTTCTTAACACAATTCTCTTCAGACTAAGATTGATGAATGGCAAATTATAAAGAGCGCAGAGGTGTAAATTTACTTGTATAAGAGGATATCATGCGTCTTAGGGCTGCAAGGGACTCAGAGATCAACTGGAATGATCCATCGCAGTTAAAATGGTAACCAATGTAACTTACTTTTCTATCTTATAAAAACATGGAGAAAATGTGACATAATCAGCAAAATAAAATATATGTACCAATATTATTTTTAAAATACTATCTTTAATAGCACAAAAGAAGCAAACATTTTCTTTACACATATAGGAAATACATTATTGGATACTGGAACACGTACCTTGTCGTAGACCTGTGGCTTTCAAACTATAGCTCATTAAACCTTAGGGTTTCTTTGTAAGAAGTGGAAGGATAATAGAGTTTTGGAGGTCAGATTTTCTCACTCCAATTTTAGTTAGAGCAATTTCACTTTTACTCATTTAATATAATAGGATTCCATGTAAGATTTTGTTTGAAAAAAGGGTTTGACAGCAGGAAAATATAAAAATATTGCCCAATTTTTAAGACTAGTTGAAAGATAGAATACCAAATAAAATAGTCTCTTGATTTTATTCTTCCTGCCAGAGAAAAATCATAAAAAAACTAAGTATCAAAGCTTTATAAAAGCTTAATCATAATTTCATGCATTTATATCCCCATTTCTTTACTAGCTACTGTCTGTTTCACTAAAATCCACTTTCACTCATTTTGTGATTTCTGCAATCCAAAATGAGAGCAGATTGATGTCTTTCTCAGATTTATAGAATTGGAAATTGCCCAGATAGAAATTAATTTTAGGAAGTCTGGCCTTAAATTCTCTTTTATCTTATGGATATTGTCCTGTATTTTATAGCTGGATAAACAGTTGTGCCCTCACATTGGTGGTTACTTGATGTTGACCTGTAAGTCAGTTTCTAGTACTTTTCAGAGCACCTTCAATCCAATCCTTTTATGTTTAACATTTAATCAAAGACTTGAGAGTATATATAGACAACTTACTTGGAAAATTGTAAATGACACAAAGTATGAAATGTTAAGTGTAAGATTTCAACAGAATCAAGCTCTTAGGAAAAATTGGGGTTGGGCAAGAGGGTGGTGAATAGAATTATAAAAGGCCTCAAAAAATGACGTAGGGTAAGAAAAACCAGAATTGTTTATTTAGAAGTGTAGGACTAAGAGGGACATGATGGCTGTCTTCAAATATTTGGTGATCTTTCCTGTTTAAAAAAGGGCTAAATTTTATTATGTATTGCTGCTGAGGTTGAATGTTTTAAAGGAGAAATCTACCAGTGGCAAATTTTCACTTATGATAAGCAAGACTTTTCTGTCCGTTAGGATTTGAACAACTAGTTCTTCAACGTTTTTTTGTTTAAATCACTGGAAATGTTTAGTCTGATATCAGGTGTCATTGGAGCTGTCTCTTATTTCAGTTTTCCTTTCTGATCTTTTATGTTACCATTCCTGTATCCCACACCTTATTCCAGTAAACGTAAGGACCACCAAGGAGCTTGATAAAACGGCGAGTTTTGGCCTCCGTCCTCAGAGAATCTGACTGAGAAAAGTAAACAGTTGTGGTTTTGATTAATGATGCAGTCAATCTTGATTCAGGCTCAGGATTCTGCCCTTTTAACGGTATTCCAGGTATTTTTATGCAATGGTCCAGAGACTATAATTTGAAAGGCCTGGCCTTAGACAAAATATTATTCATATTTTTTTGTGGTATTTCCCTCTCCCCCCACCTTAATTCTCTCATCTCCTTGAAAACACATTTTAACTTTTTAAAAGTTAATCTTTTTTTTTGAGATAATTATAGATTCACATGCAGTTGTAAGAAATAATACAGAGATCCAAGGTAGTCTTTACCTTGTTTCTGCCAAAGGTAACATTTTACAGAGCTATACTGTGGTACCACGGCTAGGATAATTACCTTGATACGATCTACCTGTCTTGTTCAGATTTTGCAGTTTTACTTGTGTAAAACTGGTGTGTGTTTTTATTTCTATACATTTTATTTTATCATGTGTAGATTCCTGAATGCACCACCATAGTCACTGTATAGTATAGTTCCATCACCACAAATAACTCTCCTGTCGGTGGGTAGACAGTGGTGAGAAAAGTTGTAGACTAAGCCCATGTGAGGGATGGTTGACCCTGCAAAGCAGCCAGCTCTGTGAGGAAAGGCAATGTTAAATTTTTTATCAGAATTAAGCCTGTGCCTTCACCATACAGTTAGATTGCGTTTTATATTATAACAGTTCTTTTGAAAGAAAGTTTTCTAGAAAAACATTCCCTATTAGAGACTTTGATGTGAATTCTTCTCTTAAGTTAATGCTGAACACAAAAACAAGCATTATTTTAATGAAAATTATGACTAAAACCAAGATAACAGATCAGCAATCCTGTATGCAAAGCTTATTTAAACTTTTCCTGTTCTCAGTTGAATGCTTTTGTTTTCGTCTTTAGTGTAATATGTATTACAGCTGTTTACAATTGTTGATTCGATTGCCTTTTTTTCTCCTAAACCATGAGCTCCTTGAGAACAGTGACAATTTCTTATGCTCTTTTTTTGTATTTGCAGTGCCTGGTATTTTACAGATTCAATAAGCAATTTTTGAGTAAATGAATGTGGAAAGCAACTATAAGGTCAAGAAAGGGATATAAAGTGAAAACTGAAGAATAAGCATTGTATATTGAAGCTTGTAATATGGGGCTCTAAATAATGTATACAGGAGACGATATGAGAACATTGTGCTTCCGTTCATGTATTCCCAAAACTGTTTAAGCAAGGTTTATATTTATTATTTTAGTAAGCCTGTGGAAGTGTTTTGGGCTGATATGCTTTTGGGAAGTGAAAATTCATGACATGCTAGTATCCCGAGAGCTACAGATATGATGTGCCAAGTGAACATTTGTGTGAATATATTTTAGGAAAATTGCATAGCAGAAATTATGATAACCAGTCTCTAGGGACTGGCAGGGAGTTGTTTTTTCATTTTAAAATATTATCTTTTTAACAAGAAACTTCATTAAACATGAAGATAGCTTTAGAAATAGAAATACTGTGGGATTACTTGAGTAATATATTCTTATTCAGACAAATGTATAAATGATATGAATATTTTCCAACTGGGTTGCAAGGAAGTGGGTCATCAGGACAACTGAGATGCACCAATTGATAAAGCTCAATGTAGCTTGGCATTTCCGTTTTATATATTTCATTGGTAGTCAGAAGTGGGCTTTATTGATGATCAGGAAAGGCTATATGTACATGAACATACCTTTGTATTTTTTAAATACTACTGAAATAACTATTATATTTTTATTATCTCTTATAAGATTTATCTCTGGACTCAGAAAAATAATCTCTGGAGAATCTTTATGTGTGTGTATTTTTTTAAGTTCAATATGTGAAAATGGAAAGAATATAGGAATTAAGACAAAAACCTGAATTTTAATCAAAACCTTGGGTAAGAGATTATTAGATTTTTTATTTCATACAGTTATTTCTTAACTTACCTTAGCCTGAGTTTCTATGTCTGAAAGAAGGAAGGGAAAAATAGCTATGTCATGGGATTTTTGAGATGACTAAATGCTTTAGGTAAGTTGCTGAACACACTGCACAACATACATTAAAGAATGTTACCCCTCCCTTCTCCTCCCCTCTTATTGGACAAAGAAATCTATGTTACACATCTTATTTCTGCTTTTGCTCTGGCGACTAGGAAGCTTAGAGCTATTTTGTGCTTAATTGCAATAGCTTTCCTCAGCTGTATTTACTTTCTCAGACTTTCCCTTTATTTCTTACTATTTCAGTTTTTAATAGTTTTAATTAACTAATTACATTGTAAACTACATTAACTCAGGTTTTGAAATTGATGACATAAAAATATAAAACTTTATCTTGGATAAATGGTTTTATATTGCATGGAAAAATATCATGCAGAAGCATTACCTAATAAAAGGTTAGGGTAAAGCAGGGAACACACATCTCCTTCCTTCTTTCTTCCTCTCTCATTTGTGCATAGTAGCAATATCTGAACGATCCAAAAGAAGATACTACCAGTGACATGTTGGGGTCTAGCTCAGACAAGCTATAATAATTTTATTTCAGTCACATATATTGGACTGGAAATGAAAATTTGAGGGTAAGGCATAGTATGGCTTGTACCTTTCTTGTGATTATGATGAGCATGCTCTAAGGGAAGCAGTATCAGGAAAAATTTGGAAATAATCTTTGGAAGTAAGTCTTTTAAAAATTGGGTTTGGAGATGGATGGATTTTTTTTAAATGAAAATTTTGTCTAATTGAATTTTCCCCACCAATACAAAAGAACTCCCCCCCGGCTTTTTGTTTTTTGTGGGCACACTTCATTTAAAGTGGCTATTGCTGTTTATTTCCTGATTTAACTACATTTATCAACTAGGTAGACTTTTTCTACATTCTCGTTCATTCTACCTAGAATTCCATTTCCCAAAATTCATTTGTTGAAAACTCAGTTGCCCTTTAAGATTCCATCTGTTGTTCATGCCCATCATATATTTCAGAATATTTTACAAAATTTCAGAATTTTAGGCTATCGTGTGTGTATGTGTATGTCACATATGCATGTACATGTTCCTTGAGAATGTATATATGTATGTACATATATATGTTTCAAAGAAACTCTTTCTTACTTTGAAAAATACTTCAGCTTATAGGAAATTTATTCCACTTTTGTACTTAAAAGTTTTATTATCTAGCTCTTTTCCATGTTCACCCAGGAACCTTTACTCAGTCACCAGGAAAAAAAAAATTAGTTTCTTCTTCTTACTCCCACAACACATTATTCTCCTAGCACTTATCTTCTGCTCCTTAATTTCTAAACACTTGCTGGACATTATGGTCTGACTATTTTAACTGGATAGCAAAGGCAGTGTATTAGTGCTCTTTGTACCCACTTTTTCTACACAGAAAACTTATCAATTGAATATATCTACACGGTTATTTTAACATTTTAAATAATTATTACTGACATTGCCTGTTGATATTTAAGACGCTTACTTTATAAGAGTAATAGCAATTGTGCTTATACTTAACTAAATGTTATTGAGGACTGGAAAGTATTAAGCTGGAAGAGTGTATTAGATGCCTCAAGCTTTATTTTGTACAGTTACAATAATACATGTAATTGTACATGCAATAATACATGTAAAGGTTCAAAAGGTAGAACCTTTTTTGTTTATTGTAAAAGCATCTGTTGAGATATAATTCACATATCATAAACTTGAAGTATATAATTTATGGTTTTTAGTATATTCAAAGAATTGTGCAACCATCATTATGATCATAAGTTACAACATTTTCATTATCCCAGAAAGAATACTCATGCCCATTAGTAGTCATCCAGCCTTAGTCAACCATTAATCTACTTTTTGCCTCTCTAGATTTGCCTATTCTGGATCTTTCATGCAAATAAGATCATACAATATGTGGCCCTTTTTGGCTAGCTTCCTCCACATAGCATAAATACTTTTAAGGTTCATCCATGTTACTTCAACCTTTTTTATGGCTGAATAGTATTCCATTGTATAGATACACCACATTTTGTTTACGGTTCACTAGTTGATAGACATTTGGGTTATTTCTTCTATTTAGCTGTTGCGAATAATGCTGCTGTAAATACATGTTTACAAGTTTTTCGTGGGCATATGTTTTATTCCTTTTATGTATATACTTAGGGGTAGAATTGCTGGATCATGTATGATAACTATTTGTTTAACTGTCTGGGGAACTGCCACACTGTTTCCAAAGAAGCTGCACAGTTTTACATTTCTTTTTTTTTTTTTGAGACGGAGTTTCACTTTTGTTACCCAGGCTGGAGTGCAATGGCGCGATCTCGGCTCACTGCAACCTCCGCCTCCTGGGTTCAGGCAATTCTCCTGCCTCAGCCTCCTGAATAGCTGGGATTACAGGCACGCGCCACCATGCCAAGCTAATTTTTTGTATCTTTAGTAGAGACGGGGTTTCACCATGTTGACCTGGATGGTCTCGATCTCTTGACCTCGTGATCCACCTGCCTCAGCCTCCCAAAGTGCTGGGATTACAGGCTTGAGCCACCGCACCCGGCCAGAGTTTTACATTTCAACAGTAACATATGAGGATTCCAGTTTCTGTCTTTGTTTTTAATCTGTCACTTTGATGACAGCCATGCTACTGGGTATGAAGTATTAGTCATTGCGCTTTAGATTTGAATTTTTCTAATGACGAATGTTGTCAAACATCTTTTTATTGCTTATTGGTATTTGCACATTTTCTTTGGAGAAATGTCTGTTTACATTTTTTGCCCATTTTTAAATTTAGGTTATTTGTGTTTTTATTTATTGGTTGTAAAAGTTCTTTATATATTCTGGATATAGATTTGTTAGCAGATAGATTATGTGCAATTATTTTCTCTCATTCTGTGTGTTATATTCACTTTGTTGATTTCATTTATAGCACAAACGTTTTAAATTTTGATGTAGCTCAGTTTTATCTATTTTGTCATTTGTACATGCTTTATTTTTCATGTACTTTCAAGCTTTATGTTGAAGTCATTTTGTCTACTCGTTTTAAAATGCTAAGATAAAAATTTAGAAATTTATCAGGTTTTAAAATCATGGCATGATACTTGAAATGCTGACAAGTGAACAACCTCATTATAGGATTTTTATCTCTATTGAGTTTTAACCAGTGTTTAAAAAATGTTTAACTTGCAGTTTGATACTTTATAGAAACTTAAAGTGGAAAGTTTTTTTTTTTCTATTTTAGGACTGAAAAATATTATAGAAACACATTTTCTTAAGATTGTAATTGACAACCAGATTCTTTTTTTTTTTTTGAGACGGAGTTTCGCTCTTGTCACCCAGGCTGGAGTGCAGTGGCGCGATCTCGGCTCACTGCAACCTCTGCCTCCCGGGATCAGGCAATTCTCCTGCCTCAGCCTCCCGAGTGACAACCAGATTCTTTAAGATTTTGTCAAACAGGTTATTTCACTTATCTTTCCACTGTATAAATTAGGTAAAAGGAATCTCTTAAGTGTAAAAAACTGCCTTTTCTTCTTTCAATTTTTCTTTAACTTTTTTTTGACATAATGACAATATAAATCTATTGTATAAAATTGGAGGAAAATTAAAATTAGCTATAACTCCACCACTCGGATATAACCACAATTAATATTTTGGTATATTTCCTTCCAGAGTGAGTATCTGTTTGTGTTGTTAATATTTTACCTTTTTCACTTAATATTTTATGTGCATTTTTCTATGATTTTTTATTTCAAGTGGATCGTTTTTAGAAATGTACTGTAGTTTAATGCCTACATTTTTCTTGAAAAAGGTAATAACAATTTCGACTTTCATTCTGTATCTATTTTATTGAACCCTTATCAGCATTAAGTATCATCATTAAAAACTTTGCCAATATAGATGAAAAAATACCACATCATTTTAATTTACGTCTCGTTGAATAGTGATTAATTGACATGTTTCTCATTTTGTTTTGCCATTTATATTTCTTTCTTTTTTTTTCATTTTATATCTATGTCCATTAAAAAAATTATTTTGAAATTATTTGGTGTAGGTGAATCTAAAGGTAGAATTAAAATATGACAGAGGTATGTTTTCAAGAAAAAGAAAAGTACCACAAGATTCACAAATCATATTTGGGGATGATTTGAAGGAATCGTGAAGATTAAGTAGTTTGTTTATTTTAAATACTTACATGATATATGACTGGATATAGTGAAAATTGATGTATGTGTGTTTATATACAATAGTTCCCAACCTTGTCTATGGATTTGCTTTGCGTGGTTTCCATTACTCATGATCAACTGCAGTCTGAAAGTAATAAATGGAAAATTTCAGAAATAAGCAATTTATAAGTTTTAAATTATATACCATTTTGAGTAGCATAATGAAATCTCAAGTGGTTGGCTCCCACTTTGGTGGGACGTGAATCATCCCTTTTTCTAGTGTGTGATGCTGTATATGCCACCACCCAGTAGTCACTTAGTAGCTGTCTCAGTTATCAGATCAAGAAACAGTATGTGTAGGATTTGGTACTATCAGTAGTTTGAGGCATCCACTGTGGGGTCTTGGACTGTATCCTCCGATGACAAGTAGGGACTATTGTAGTTCTTAAAAATCAGTGGGGTATTCCTATACATACTTTCTTGCAACTTTTTGTACCTATCAAATGCCTTATAGATCATTTTATGGCAGCACATGTATATCTACCTCAGTTTTATCTACTACATATTTTTCCATAGTATATATTTCACATGTTGATTTATTATTTAACGTATTTATATAATATACAGTGATTGCATGAACATATTCTCAAATACTCAGGAAAATATGTTTTATATGAATATGTATTTCATACACTTTATATGCTTAGACATTAAAAGCCCTCAAAAAGTTCCATATGTTGATGTAAAGTAATGACAAGGTCTGTGTCATAAGTGCCTTTTGTCACACTGGTCTCTGGTGTAGGCCTTATATGTTGTAAGTCTCCAGTAGTGTTATTTGAATGAGTGAATTCCCAGAACAAAGCATTGGGCCATCTAACAATATCTTCCTGTCAGAATGGTTGTGAAAATTTACCTGGAAAGAATACATGTGGTAAAACTAGAGTAATATGATATTTAACAATATATTAGAATTTATTCTGTCATTATTTTTAAAGTTCTCATCTTGATATGTCAAACCCTTGTTTTAGTATTGTACCCATTATAAAAATACTTTTGCACCATCTCCTCTGTAGCTATACATAGAGCCTATGTTTCAGTCTTTATATCATGATTGATTTTTAGATCCAGTCAGCCACAGCATTTGGAATCGATTGTAATGATTAAGGGTTTTGATCAAGGTGGGTAACACTTGTTTTGATTAAAACAAAATGAAACTATAAACTCAAATTTTCCTTTGTGCCTAATAAATTGATTCTAAAGATAGATCCGAAAAAGCCCCCAAAAACATTTTTTTTTTGAAATAGTTAATTTGCATAGTCTCAAGGAATTTCATGAAATTTTATAATTACTTTAAATTCTTTAGGATAATGACTGGAACTTTTTTTTGGAGACAGAGTCTCGCTGTGTCGCCCAGGCTGGAATACAGTTGCACGGTCTTGGCTTATTGCAACCTCTGCCTCCTGGGTACAAGCAGTTCCCTGCCTCAGCCTCCCAAGTAGCTGGGATTACAGGCTCCCGCCACCGTGCCTGGCTAATTTTTGTATTTTTAGTAGTGATGGGGTTTCACCATCTTAGCCAGGCTGGTCTTGAACTCCTGACCTCATGTTCTACCCACCTCGGCCTCCCAAAGTGCTGGGGTTACAGGTGTGAGCCACCATGCCCGGCCAATAACTGGAACTTTTAAAAGTATAAAACAAAACCTGTTAAGGTAATTCTTTAAGCTTTTTAAAATTCATTTTTAATTTTTACTTGACATATAATGATTATATATATTTATAGGGTACAGTGTAATGTTTCAAGATATTTACCATATCTATCAACTTTAAACGTTTATCATTTCTTTGTGGTTACTATGTTCAAACTCTTTGCTATCCTGAAATACCACTGCATTGTTATTTGCTGTATTCACCCAAGTGTATGATAGAACATCAGAACTTACTCTTCCTAACTGTCACTTTGTACTCATTAACCAATCTCTTCCAGTCCCCCATCCCCACTATCTTTCCCAACCTCTGGTAACCATTACTGTACTCTCTACTTCTATGAAGTCAACTTTTTTAGGTTCCACATATGATATGAGTGGGATCAAGTGGTGTTTATCTCTCTGTGCCTGGCTTACTTCACTTAATATGATGTCCTCCAGATTCATCCATGTTGCTACAAATGACAGGATTTCATTCTGTTTTATGGCTGAATGGTATTCAATTGTATGTGTGTATACACACACACACACACACACACACACACACACATACACACATTTTCTTTATCAGTTCTGTACATGGGCATTTAGGTTGATTTCATATCTTGGCTATTGTAAATAGCACTGCAATAAACATGGGAGCACAGCTGTTTCTTTGACATACTGATATTATTTCCTTGCATACATACCCAGTAATGGTATTGCCGGATTAAATGATAGGTTTTGGTTTTTTGAGGAACCCCCACACTATTTTCCATAATGGCCATACTGATTTACATTCCCACCAACAGTGTGTAAGATTTCTTGTTTCTCTGCATTTTTGCTGCATTTGTTGTTTTTTTTCTTTCTGGCAATAGCCATTCTAGTTGGGGAGAGGGGATATTGTGGTTTTGATTTGTGTTTCCCTGGTGATTAGCAATGTTGATATTTTTTTCATATATTCATTGCCATTTTTCTGTCTTCTTTTGAGAAATGTTTATTTAGGTTTTTTGCCCATTTTTAAGTCAGATTTGTTGTTGCTGTTGTTGAATTTTTTGAGTTTCTTATATATTCTGGATATTAGCTTCTTGCCAGATGCATAGTTTGCAAATACTTCCCATTCTTTAGGTTATTTCTTATATTTAAATCCTTAAGTCTCCACCAAAAAATTGTAGAACTGTATAAATATTAAATGAGTTTAGTAAAGTTGCAGGAGACGATATCCACATACAAAAATCAGTAGTGTTTTCATACACTTAACAACAAATTATATGAAAAAGAAATGAAGAAAGCCATTTTGTTTACAGTAACTACAAAAATGATAAAAAATACCTAGGAATAAGCCTAGGGGGTAAAAGATCTCTGCCATGAAAATTATAAAACATTGATGAAAAATTGAAAAGGACACAAATAAGTGGGCAGATAATCCTGTGTTCATGGATTAGAAGAATTAATGTTAAAATGTCCATAGTACCCAAAGCAATCTATAGAGTCCATGCAATCTTATTAAAATATCAGTGACATTCTGCACAGAAATAGAAAAAAATCTTAAAATTCATATGGAAATGCAAAAGAACCTGGACAGTCAAAGCAATCTTGAGCAGAAAGAAGAAAGCTGGAGGCATTATACACTACCTGACTTCAAAATATACTACAAAACAGCATGGTACTGGTGTAAAACACCTAGACCAATGGAAGAGACTAGAGAACCCAGAAATAAATTCATGCATTTACACCCAACTGATTTTCAACAAAGGCACCAAGAACACACATTGGGGAAAAGACAGTGTCTTCAGTAAGTGGTGTTGGAAAGACTAGGTAGCTACGTACAGAAGAATGAAACTAGACCCTTATCTCTCACCATATATAAATATAAACTCTAAATGGATTAAATAGTACAATATACAACCCCAAATTATATAACTACCAGAAAAAATAAAGGAGAATTGTTTCATGAAATTGGACTGGGCAAAGACTTTTTAAATAAGACTTCGAAAGCACAGGCAACAAAGCAAAAATAAGATGAATATTAAGGTAACTTTTAGATATCAGTAATAGGATGATTAACAACATTTTTAAATCTGTGTAGACTCAATTGGGCAGTTTATCATTTTAAATAAACAGAACTTTGCTGCCACCTGGAGGATTTTTCCTTGTAAGTGTCTTTATTCAGTAGGAGCATTCAACTTTGAATTTAAAACCTTCCATCCCAAAAGGGCAAGTAAAACAGAGATGGGAGATGCATTGTACCATCTATATAAATAGTGTTTATGTTTTTTATTCTTATTTGAGTTTTGTTGAATTGTGGAATACTGCTATCCTCTGATAATTGCTAGTGAAATATTTTTATAATTTTATTTATTTGTTTTCAGTTCTGAGATACAGAAACCAGGAATGTTGAGTTTCTGTTCAAGTAGTTCATGTTGCTAACTGGCCTGTAGGTATTGATATTGATTCTGCTCAGTCCCTTAGGTCCTTGAGTGTGCCTTTTTCTAACTTTCAGCTAGTTTAGGTAGGTTGCATTCAGAAAATATAATTTAAAAGGTTTTTTTATTACTATGTTTTGTAGAAAAAGTGGAGAAGACCAAAGTGGATAAGTGATTTTAGCATAATTAATAAAGCTCTTCTCTTTCTAACATAAAATAAACTAATAGATTTTATTTTTGATTTGTACTTCATGTGAAAACTTTAAAGGCTTAGGAATTGTTTTAGTGACTGAAAAGAAATTGGTTATAAATAGGTACATATTTCTCTCTTGTAAAAGCAGTCTAGCAAATTGAAAGGTGAACTGTTTAAGTACTTGTAAGTAGCTGCAAATTTGTAATGCAGGGACCATGCATGGACTTAGTTTTTCCTTTGTATAATGATCAACTCCATTTATTATGTGCAGATATCTGAAATAGAACAATATTAGCTAATTTGATCACCTATGTGTCTGGTAAAATTCTAATATTTGAGGCAGAAACAAGATTTTTGAAAATGTTGAGAATTTTTTTATACCTTTGTTTTTAAAAATTATGTCTGAGATAGAATTCATTTTAAAGCTATGTAACTGCATAGGATGCTTGATTTTTGTTGTTTGTTTTGAAAATTACAGCCAAAAATTAGAAATAAGAGCACAAGTTGCAGATGCCTTCCTATCCAAGTTCCAACTGACTTCTGATGAAATGATTCTTCTCCGAGGTACAAGAGAAGGACCCATTACTGAGGTATCCCGGCTTTCTGTTATAATCATTGAAAGTTTAATAGTTATAGGTATTAGAGAGAAATTGCTTTTTTGAAGCTTTATTTCCCATTTAATAGTTTCATCTGAAAATATTTTTGTGTTCGGAAATTTAAGATGTGTATTTTAATTTTTAATTTTAGTTTTCAAAGTTACGTACTTTTTAAAAAGAGTCAATAAAGCTTATTAAAAAATCTGTGTCACCTCTTTTACTCTTCCTTACTTCTAGGTCTTTTGTCAACCATTTTCAATGTTATTAATTGCTTCTTTTGTAAACTCTATATTCTGGATCTATAGTAAAAAACAATATGCTTTGATTATCTATGTTAACTATTTTCTATTGATTTGCTATCATGAAGTGTGAGCATTTAGCTTTCTACCCACTCTGTGTCCTCCCCCAACACAGACAGTACACACATAAGTTCTCTTTATCACCTTAATATGTCATAGTACAGTTAGAACATATTTTCTATTTTCTTTTCTTTTTTTTTTTTTTTTGAGACAGGGTCTTGCTGTGTAGCCCAGGCTGATGTGCAGTAGCATGAACACAGCTCACTGCAACCTCAACCTTCTGGGCTTAAGTGATCCTCCCACTTCAGCCTCCTAGGTAGCTAGGATGACAGGCATGCACCACCACTCCTGATATATATATATATATGTATGTATGTATGTATTTTTTTTTTTGAGATGGAGTCTTGCTCTGTCGCCAGGCTGGAGCACAGTGGTGCAGTCTCGGCTCACTGCAACCTTCACCTCCTAGGTTCAAGCAATACTTCCACCTCAACCTCCCAAGTAGCTGGGACTACAGGTGCGTGCCAAATGCCTGGCTAATTTTTTTTGTATTTTTAGTAGAAACGGGTTTCACCTTGTTGGCCAGGATGGTCTCAATCTTTTGACCTTGTGATCCACTCTCCTTGGCCTACCAAAGTGCTGAGATTACAGGCGTGAGCCACCGCACCCACCCACTCCTGATTTTTTAATTTTTATTTTTAGTAGAGACAGGGTCTCACTGTGTTGCCCGGGCTGGTTTTAAACTCCTGAGCTCAAGTGATCTGCCTACCTTGGCCTCCCACAGTGCTTGGACTATAGGTCTAAGCCATAGAACCTAGCCATACATTTTCCGTTTTCGTTACAATGACATTACAGTGATTGCATGTTCTTTCTTTCTTTCTTTCTTTCTTTCCTTTCTTTTCTTTTCTTTTCTTTTCTTTCTTTTCTTTCTTTTCTTTCTTTTCTTTCTTTTCTTTCTTTTCTTTCTTTTCTTCCTTTTCTTTCTTTTCTTTCTTTTCTTCCTTTTCTTCCTTTTCTTTCTTTTCCTTCCTTCCTTTTCTTCCTTTTCCTTCCTTCCTTTTCTTCCTTTTCCTTCCTTCCTTCCTTCCTTCCTTCCTTCCTTCCTTCCTTCCTTCCTTCCTTCCTTCCTTCCTTCCTTCCTTCCTTCCTTCCTTCCTTCCTTCCTTCCTTCCTTCCTTCCTTCCTTCCTTCCTTCCTTCCTTCCTTCCTTCCTTCCTTCCTTCCTTCCTTCCTTCCTTCCTTCCTTCCTTCCTTCCTTCCTTCCTTCCTTCCTTCCTTCCTTCCTTCCTTCCTTCCTTCCTTCCTTCCTTCCTTCCTTCCTTCCTTCCTTCCTTCCTTCCTTCCTTCCTTCCTTCCTTCCTTCCTTCCTTCCTTCCTTCCTTCCTTCCTTCCTTCCTTCCTTCCTTCCTTCCTTCCTTCCTTCCTTCCTTCCTTCCTTCCTTCCTTCCTTCCTTCCTTCCTTCCTTCCTTCCTTCCTTCCTTCCTTCCTTCCTTCCTTCCTTCCTTCCTTCCTTCCTTCCTTCCTTCCTTCCTTCCTTCCTTCCTTCCTTCCTTCCTTCCTTCCTTCCTTCCTTCCTTCCTTCCTTCCTTCCTTCCTTCCTTCCTTCCTTCCTTCCTTCCTTCCTTCCTTCCTTCCTTCCTTCCTTCCTTCCTTCCTTCCTTCCTTCCTTCCTTCCTTCCTTCCTTCCTTCCTTCCTTCCTTCCTTCCTTCCTTCCTTCCTTCCTTCCTTCCTTCCCTTTCTTCTTTCGAGACGGAGTTTCACTCTTGTTACCCAGGCGGGAGTGCAATGGCACTATCTCAGCTCACCGCAGCCTCCGCCTCCGGGGTTCAGGCAATTCTCCTGCCTCAGCCTCCCGAGTAGCTGGGATTACAGGCATGCACCACCATGCTGAGCTAATTTTTGTATTTTTAGTAGAGACGGAGTTTCACCATGTTGACCAGGCTGGTCTCGATCTCTTGACCTCGTGAACCACCCGCCTCGGCCTCCCAAAGTGCTGGGCGTGAGCCACCGCGCCCGGCCCGTTCTTTCTTTTGTAATTATGTATCTTTCCTTGAATTAGAAATTGCTTTTTTTTAACCTAATTTTTAAAACTACACCATTCTTTTCAAACTGACTGACAGAATTATGAAACCTCTCAAAATGTTAAATAACAAGGAAAAGTTTTATTCCTTTTTTTTTCCTTTAAGACATTCAGTTTTTCCAGAAAGGAATCTTTTGGTCTTCTAGCTGGGAGGAACTGTAAACAAGCGTATTGTCATCATTCTGGGATCGGGGGCAAGCAGGGTTCTTGAGGTGGGGAAGGGTTCTCACTGAGCATCTCTTAGTAGGTATTACTTTCACTGGCTTGGCTAAAATGGAACCACTCATTTGTGTGTAGAAAGGTAAATAGGTGAGAGAATTAATAGACATATTACTTATTAGTATTTACTGCCTTTCTGTTTTGAGGAACTTGGTGCAATTGAAATATTTGACATATCATTTTTCCTCCCCTTGATAGAAATTACAAAGGAAGGTTCTTATTACTAGTTTTATTAATCAAAGAAAAATAACACATTCATTATTTGCATGGGCGCAACACTCTTTGTGGCACTCTGAAACCTAAGCCTCCAGTACATTTAAATAGCAAGCAACAGTTTGGCCTCTGTCACCTCCTATATATTTAACTTTGCATTCTGCTCTTGGATAAGGGAGCAAGAATGAATATACAACAGATATATAAAACATCATCTTCAGCAATAAGAATGCCAGGTTTAAGTAATAAGGTGTATAATACTTAGTATGTTTTTTTTTATGTAATAATTTTTAGTTTTGCATTTCTCTCTCACTAAACTACATACACTTCTTGAGGGCAAGTATTTTTTATCTTTATAAATTTTGTATTCCTGGCAACCGTCAATACTATTTGACACATAGTAGACACTGGATTAGTATATTAATATGTCTTAAAATGTGAATAAATACCTGTTACAACTTCTATAAAAATTTAGAGAAAGTTAAGATCAGTATAGGAAGACTTCATTAGAATAGGTGAAATAGTTTGTTTGCCCTTGGTAGTGACCTTTCAGTTTTAAATAACGTAATTTTACCTGAAGCATGGACATAAAGTCACATTCTTAATTTTAAAGGATTTTTTCAAGGCACTGGGAAGAGTAAAACAGATTCATAATGACGTCAAAGTTCTCTTGCGTACAAATCAACAAACGGCAGGGTGAGTAACCGCTCATTGAACTAACTGCATTGCTGCTTACGTTTCCAAAATTTTAAAGATATTCTAGAGTGTTTGTGAAACTATATAACATTTTGTGAAATGGGAGTTTAATCTTTATTTGTCTTTAGAGAATGGCGAAGTTATACCCTGACAGGTTTAGGCTAAAACAGCAGTTGATAAGTAAGTGTGGTTAAAATGTGACATTTAATTGTAGAAAATTATGGAAAAATCATTTCATAAAATGATAAAAAGTTAATATGCTGTAATATGTAATATGCCAACAAAATAATTAGGTACTTAGATGTAGCTATTGACTAAAATTTAAATTAAAATAAATATTTAATTTTTTTTAGTTTAGAAATTATGGAACAGATGGCCTTACTTCAAGAAACGTCTTATGAAAGACTTTACCGATGGGCTCAAAGTAAGTGATTTCCTTCATGTTGTCTAGATTCATGAACATTTGTGTTTGATTTTTAAAACTGTACTTGGGCTTTATTTGATATATTTTGATTTTAGTAATCAAATGTATTTTTTAAAAGAAAAATAATATTTGTATTTGATTTTTAAATTTTTACTTGGTCTTTATTTGATATATTTTGATTTTAGTAATCAAAAGTATTTTTTAAATAATATTTGTATTTGATTTTTAAAATTTTACTTGGTCTTTGATATATTTTGATTTTAGTAATCAAAAATATTTTAAAATAGAAAAACTTTACATTTGAACATACTATTTTTGTGTTTGTATCATGAGCAGCTGCTGTCAGCCAAGTGGTATGCTTGATTAAGGATGACAATAAAAAAATGAAGACAATATTTCCGCCCTAGATTATCTTCAAGCAGATTAGGACTCTTGTTGTTTACATAACTGTAAAGTTATAAGTGGTAAATTAATTTTCTGCTGTTGGCTGTAGCAAATTTTTACAAACTGAATGGCTTAAAACAACACATATTTATTGTCTTACACCTCTGTAGGTCAGAAATCTGACATTGTTCTCACTATGCTAAAATCTAAATGTGGACAGACTTGCATTTGTTTCTGTAGGCTCAAGAGATAATTTGTTTTCTTGCTCATTCACTTGGCAGAATTCAGTTCCTTGTATTCATAGGATTGAGGTCTGTGTTTTTTGCTGGCTGTCACTGAGGTTTTTTCCTAGTTTCTAGATGCTGCCTGCATTCTTTGGCTTGCAGCCCCTTCCTCCATCTTCCAAGCCAGCAATGTGAGGTCAAGTCATTTTCTCATGTTTGAATCTCTCTTGCCTCTTCTTCCATCTCATATCTCTGACTAACTTTTCTGCCAGCCTCTTCCATTGTGAGGCCTGTGTGATTACCTTGGATCCACTTGGGTAATCTGAGAAAATCTCTCCATTTTAAGGTCTACTACCTTAATTTTATCTACAAAGTCCCTTTTGCCATGTAAGGTGACATATTCCAGGGATTGGTGTGTGGCCCTCTTTGGAGGGCTGTTATTTTGCCTATCAGGAATGCTTTATTTTCTTTAGTTTCGTTTGAAAATGTTTCAATAGATGTTTTGCAAAATAGTCTGTTAAAACGAGAGAAGATATTTAAAACAAGCAAGCATGCAACAGGAGCACATATTTTAGTAGGTGTTACTAACCGACTGTTCCAAGGGGTTGGAATTTAGTTAACCAATTACTCCTGTGCTGTACTGTGCAAACGTAATTCTCTGGTCTGGTTGGTTAAGTCTTTATCTCTAATACCTGTTTGTTTTTCTACCTCTCTCCTTTACATTGTTTGCTTCCATCCGCAGTGTTATCTGCCTTTCTCTTATTGTATCTCATCGTATTTTTTTCATGTATGTCTTATCTCACAAGTTAGTTTTCCACTTTTTCAAAGGCAAGGACATTGACTCAGATTTCTTTCTGCTCCCACAACATCTTACATAGTGATTCCCTATTGTGGGCTTCTGTCTCCTGGAGACTATGAAGTCATTTTAAGATGTCTTCAATTCTATGTATGCATATTTTTTTTTTAGTCAGTGCATGCTAGAAAGTATACTAGTATAAAGTCCTCGTGTACCAAAGACTGGGAATTTCTGATAAGCTCTAAATTCTTTGAATGTACTAGGCACTGGTGAGCATTTTATAGATAACATTTGAACAATAAAATGAAGAAAAGTTGGTGTAGAGATTTTTAAGAGTTTAAAATTCAAACTATTTTGAAATTATAGTTTTATTACTGTATATTAGTTAACCACATTAACATTTTTAGCAAACTGCTTAAAGTTTGTGTCCCAGGGAAGGAATGGATAACATGTTTTTAGTACTCCTCCCTGCCTCCCTAATACTGTCATGTACATGGCAGTTACTAGGAAATATTTGTTCATTGATTGTTTTTTTCAGGACTCTAGTTTTTATTATAGTAAAATACAGCCTTGGGGCATACCTGATAGCATATGTGGTCATTTAAAGTTACATGGCTACTTAAGCTTAACTCTTTAGTTTGGTTGACAGCATAAATTTGTTTTAGATTGGTATATTCTCTAGGTTTTTCTGAGGATTTTTTTCTTAGGGTATTTGCTATAGAATTTAGACTCCTGGAATACAACAGACATAATAGACACCTAAGCTGAATTTAACAAAAGTTATAATGTTAATTATTTTTCAGGTGAATGCAGAACATTGACACAAGAATCATGTGACGTATCTGCAGTACTGACACAGGCAATGGAAGCCCTGCAGGACAGACCTGTCTTATATAAGTTGGTGACTTTTTCTTCATTAAAAAAGAAGGCCTACTTTTCTTTTGATAACTTACTTTAAATTTCAGTATTATCAAAAACATATATAATAGTTTGAATAATATTTATAATAATGGACAACAATATTGTTTACCTTAACTTGAATTTGTTTCATGGGGTATCAGCTTATTTGAATATTACATACTATAGAATACAAAATGGAAAGAAAAAACAAAGTCTCTGTATCTAGACTACCTCTTATTTATATAGAGGTTCAGTGTTTTTTCCCATCATCTCATTAACTCCCTTGGGATTGTAAGTAACTAAAACTCCTGTATTAATCCTTCCCTACAGAGATTGAAGTCATATCAGGACTGAGAAATATGGTTATGCAGAGTTGAAAAAAAAGAATATTTAATATCAAGGTTTTATTAATAGGATTTAGGAAGACAGGACCCAGGTCTTTGATCTGGCAATTTATGCCAACCAGGAGTTGTGTGGTAATGCTTTGGACAAGAATTTAATGCATTTTAAATTTATTGATGTTTGTATTACTTTATATTTTAATCTTATTCTCTTAATTTTTATAAAATAAAAGGTGAATGTTTAATGCCTGGAGTAGTATGAGCATAAACTTTTGGTAGATGTAGGAATTGTTGATGATATTAATAATTCTGAAAACAGGAAACCAGGGGACTCTTACCAAGGTAGTGCATCTTGCTCTGAATCATCCCTTTCAGATGCTCCCTATACTATTTTTAGAGGACATCCCCATTACTTTCTGATTGGAACACTGTTTATCCTATCATAAGGTTACAGAACACAAACGCTAAACAGCTGTGTAAACTAATAACACTCCAGTGCCATTTACTGAGTACAGTGTGTTAAGCCCCATTCTAAGTTCTAGAAACAGAACCTCAGTAAAGCACTGCCCTCAAACTGCTTTATTTTATGGAACCAGAGATAGACAAATTTTAATTGAATATACTAATTGCTAGTCTAGAAGTCACGTCTTGGATGCTATGTGGCTCAAGCATTCTGGGATAGGGGAAAGAGATGAACATCAGTGAAAGTTTTCTAAGGAATTAGGTATAAAGTGAGTTCTGAAGGCTGAATAGGCATTTTCCTAGAGGAAAAAGAACAGTGTCCAGGTTGAAGGAACAGTGATGCTAAGGTATACATTGAGAGAACATGCACCTTTGGGAAATTCATCGCAAAAGCTTACACTGGGCTGTAGAATTACAAGCAACAGCTAGATCATAATAGGCCTGAATGTTATGTGTATACATGTGCTAAGTTAATATTTATTATCGATCAGCAGCTTAGCAGTTTATTCCTGCTTTGAAATTCCTTTCCCAAGTTTTTCACTTTATCATATTGGCATTGATTTTGAGTCTTTTAGTACTTAAAACATTTGGTGTTTGATTTGAACGAGTGTTGCATTGTCTACGGATTAAGGTTTATTCAGAAGATTAATCTTAAAAAAAAGCCTTTGTGTGTTTTGGGCACCTGAAAACAGCAGTTGACTTCTGCCATGCAAATGCATTTTCACTGAGTCTTACAGTTCTTTATCAGAACTTGGAAAGGAGCAATATTAAATGGCTTATGACGTGGGCTCTCGAGTCAAATTTCTTTGACAAGTCCTTACACCTCTATAAGCTTCAGTTTCCTTAGCTGTAAAATAAGGATAATAATAGTACCTATTTTACAGGGTTGATGTGAAGATTAAGTTAGATTGTTCACTTAAGGTACTTGGTGTAATACTTGGTACATCCTGGGTTTTACATACTATTTTTGTTGTGAGAGGAGTTGGCTAGAAAGCTGTCAATTAAGGAGGGATGTTTTTGAAGGCTACATGGCAATCAGGGAAAAACTTGCAAGATCAAGAATGGAACTATAATAGAAAGGCAAAGAAGGTTTATCTGTGAAGGGCATATGCTAAGGAGCAAGGGGCAGTAATGGCAATTTGGAAGATTTTTAAAGACGTGTAGAAGCTGAGGGGGGAAGTAAGTTTTTAAGATGATTAGGTCAAAATGAATACTAAAAAAGAGAAAATTGTCCTTTCATTAAGTAATTATTTTCCAAGTGGTAGTTTTCCTTATATTTAATGAAAACTTAATAATGTTCCATGTTAACCACCAGATGGCACTATATGAACTTAATAAGTAATGCATAAAAGCTTCGCTGTCCATTATTGTGTCTCAAATAATTATTATATGCAAGAAAAATGTCAATTATTGAAGTCCCTGGGGAAAGTTGCCATACTCAGTGTTTCTTATATAGTAGGTAACGGGAATGCTAACGCATTATTGACTTTTAATAATAAATCAAGTACAATTATAAATGGAAGTGAAAAAATTGGATAATTTTTTCTTTCCTTTGGTAAGCCTTCAAAATATGTTATTTTAAAAAGTAGTAATATGTACAGTGCTGATTTTTCTTCTTTCTCTATGCATTTGTTGTATTTCAAAGAGGCACTTCTATATTATTATCTTTCAATTTGCTTTTTGATCAAAATTTTTCTTTTAATTTGCTTTTGACCAGAATTTTTTAAACTGTAGCTAAACACAATTTTAAAAATGAGACTTCAGATTTTAACTAGAGGTATCTGAGATATTTACATAATTCGAACATTCACTCTCGAAAAGTTCCATTTTGAATTTTGATTATTGTTGGAAGAATGTCTGATTTTGGTCTTTGTCTCTGGAAACGATGTTTCATGTCTAAAGATATTGAAATTTCATGAGGCTTATGCTGTTTTTGCTTTATATTTGTTCTATAGGAGGACTGACATTAATATTAATGTTTATTGATATTTTATAGTATTAAACAGATTAAATTCCAGTGTTTGTCAGGCCTGGTAATTTACCCCCTATTTAAAATCCCAGTAGATTCACTGGATTTTGTTACAGCTGTGGTCCCAGTGAACAGTGCTAGAAACAAACTATGCTGTTTATTTTTACTATGGTTAGTACGGTCTTGGGAATGAGGATTTGTTTTACATATTTAAAAAGTTAAACGTTGGTGAATTTTGTGCTGTGATAAGGAGTCATAAGTTCATTATTTCAGAGAATCAGGTGATCATTTAAAAGAAGGCATTCTTCATACTAAATGATTTATAATTTGAAAACATGAGGGAAAACATAGCAATGAGTATTTTGGTTCTAATTCGTTTAAAAACTAGAAGTTAAATGCAAGACAATTATGCAATTGAGCAAAACTTAGCTGGATGTTGGGCTTTCCCTTTTCTGGACTAGTATGTCACCACAGGGAATCTCAAAACCACTTCTTTTTAACTGAAAACAAACACACAAAGAACCATAGTCTAGATAATAGTAAACAGTCCTCGAAAAAGGTTCATATTCCTACGTATTTATAACTCTTCGGCAACTCTAGACTTTCTCTTCGATTTGGAAATCATCTGTCTTTCACATGCTTACCGAAATGTCGATTTTTTTATCCAAGTAACAGCATGTGAAAGAAAGCTGTGTAGCCTAAGATATTAATAATTTGGGGTATCCTGGGGAGTTTTGGTAATTTTTGTTTATATATAGATTTATATCATTCTTAAAATTTAGTATGGTAGAATACTTTTAAAGATTTACAAGTTAATGAGTCTAGAATCTGCTGACATCAGACTGCTAAAATGTATTTTGTTTGTCTTTATGATTTTAAAAAATTGAAAGAGTTTCAGTTGAGGGGTGGATGTCAGGAATGGGTGATAATGGGAAGTAAGTTCGTGGAGTCAAAGCAATGGGCACTCTAGACAGCTCCAGGCTCTTTGTATCAACGGAATCCCAAGTTTCCTATTCCCAAGTCAAACCTTTCCTTTCCTCCTAGTTCCTTCACTTAGAAAGCCTTTCCACACCTTTTCAATTATAATAGGTGACTTCTTCATACATGTTTTTTAAAAAGGTATTTGCTTGTGTGTGTGATTGGTCAGTAAATTTAAGGAATATCTGTCTTGTCTAATACTGGAGTCAAAAGAAGCTTTTAAAAATGGATAGCAATTGTGGAGCAAATTTTGGTGATAAATTGTAATAGTATGTGTAAAGAAGACTTTTTTAATGTAAGGAAAAAAATTTAATTTTTGGATTGCCAAAGTTCTTTTACTTTTTCTGAGACAGGGTCTTGCTCTGTGGCTCAGGCTGGAGTACAGTGGAGCAGTCACTGCTGACCGTAGCCTGAACCTCACAGGCTCAACTGATCCTCCTTTTTCAGCCTCCTGAGTAGCTAGGACTACAGGCATGTGCTACCACGCCTGGCTAATTTTATTTTTTTTTAATAATGAGATTCTCATTATTTTGCCCAGGCTGGTCTCAAACTCCTGGGCTCAAGTGGCCACCTGCCTCAGCCTCCCAAAGTGCTGGGATTACAGGTGTGAACTGCGGTACCCAGCCTTGGATTGCAGAGTTCTAATTATAATCAGTTTTTGAGAACCGTTACGGCTTTATGTTAAACAGTACAGCCTCATATTTTTAGACTGCAAATATATATACTAAAATATGCTGAAACCTAATATACTGAATTACTGAAACCTAAAAAGTTAAGTCTTCCCACGTTGACTTGATTTTCCTAATTTTACTAAATCCATTGCTTTATCACTTATTACTGCTGCCCCTGCTTTAGTCCCAAATCCCAGCATTGTTTTTAGGAGGAGTAAACGATTTTACTTTCTGATTGAATTTTCAATGTGCTAAAGTTATCTTTTAAATGTTTTTTTCTTCTTTGAAAGCAGTGTTGCTTGACAGAGTGCCTAAAGGAGCTTTAGGTACTTGCTTGTGTCAAAATTGCATGAATAGTCTGATATAGCCACTATAAACAGAGAACCCCAACCATTTATTATATCACTTGTTTCTTCTAGATATACCTTAGATGAATTTGGAACAGCCAGGAGAAGTACAGTTGTTCGTGGATTTATCGATGCGCTCACGAGAGGGGGCCCCGGAGGTACACCCAGGCCAATTGAAATGCACTCTCATGACCCTTTGAGGTATAGTAATCAAATAGCAGAAGAAGATTTGATTTTTCTTCCAAGGGAAATCTTTATTAACATTTAGTTTTCATTAGGTATGTGGGAGATATGTTGGCTTGGCTCCATCAAGCTACTGCTTCTGAAAAGGAACACCTTGAAGCTCTCTTAAAGCATGTCACTGCACAAGGTGGGTCCACCGACTGTATTGCTAACGCCTAAATACAGAAAATAACACAAGCATCTCTGTTTGTGTTCTTGTTGCCATCCTCTTCACTTAGATAAACACCTCGATGGTACAATAAGCATCCTGATTACTCTTCTCTTTTCTAGATTCTCCCTCATTCTGCTAATAGACTTTCTCTTCCATCACCTTTGTCCTCTCACTCAACTGTTCAGTTTTATAGTGAACCCTAATGACCTTTCCTGTCCAGCCTAGACTCCTCTGTGGCACTTTTATGAAATTTCTGGAATATCTAGCATACAGAATCTCAAATCTTCTGCATGACACTTTAAAGGTACAAGGTGGTATTATCTTAATTTTATCTGTGAGTAAAGAGGCTGAGTGAGTTGTTTAGGGTCATTAGCTACTGATTCTTTCATTTCTGCTACCCAGCCTCTTTTTTCATTGTTTTAAAATTTTACAACAGTTATTTTATCTGTTAGTATGTTTTTGCATTGCTGTAAAGGAATACCTGAAGCTTGGTAATCTATAAAGAGGTTTAATTTGACTCACGGTTCTGCAGGCAGTATAAGAAGCATGGTGCCAACATCTGCTTCTGGTGAAGGCTTCAGGAAGCATACAGTCATGGTGAAAGGCAAAAGGGGAAGAACTAGCATGTCACATTATGATTGAGGGAGCAAGACAGAGAGATGGGTTTGTGCCACACACGTTTAGGCAACCCTGACTATCATGAGGACAGCACCAAGCCATTCATGAGAGATTCACTCCCGTGACCCAAACGTCTCCCACCAGGCCCCAACTCCAACATTGGGAATTATATTTCAACATGAAGTTTAGAGGAGACAAACATCCAAACTACATCAACATATGTACTAAATGTACTTAAAATTTTTGTCTTGATGTCAAGGAAGACAAATAACTGTAGTTGAGAGTTGCTGATGTCTTGTTTACAGAATTCCTAATCTTCTTAGTTGTGATTACCTAAAGACGCCTGTTTTAGAGTTTGAGAGTTTAGTGTATGATTAAAATATGTTCTATTTTTGATAAGAAGTTAAGAGAGACACTGTGGCCTGGTATCACTTGACTGTTTTACGTAGCTCAGCCACACATCTCTGTGGTCCACATTATCACAAGAGGAATCAGTGTTACAAATTGGTGGTAATACTAACCTCATAGCTTATAACTCTTCAGTATCAAGATTAGACTCAGCATATATGTTAGATTGGCACAAAGTGTGCATTGTTAGTTTCTCTTTCTGTTGTTATTCTCATTCTCCAATTTAAATGAAAGTGTTTCTTTAAAGATGTTTTAGGAAAGTATATTTAAGACAGTATTAAGAGGTGGAAAAAAATAGATTGTAGTTAGATGAAGTAGGTTATTCTACAAGAATGACTTTAATCTTCTGCACCTCAGTTTTTCCATCTGTAAAAATGAAGATGGTTACCAGCAATAAGTGTCAAATACCCAGTACAGAGCTTGATAAATAGTTGGTGTTTAGAAAATACCAGTTTTTGTATTAGATTTCAGGGTGTGTTTTTCATCTTTAAACCCTCAGTGGATGTGCTAAGCAGCACTTATTGGAATAAGATGTTTGTAAAACAAATACTAGTACATTTTGGCATCCTTCATTCAATTAATACATTTCACACTCTTTTTTTTCCTCCCTCTCTCTCATATATTTAATCTTTTCCACAAAGAAATAAATTTATTTTAGTAACTCAAAGTCAAATGAATTAACAAGACTTTCTAGAAACACATTAAGTATTATCACAATTAGTAATATGTTAACACAATTAGTAATGGCCCAAAAGATATCAAACTTGCTAAAATATAGTTACGGTTACTTTAAAAGTTATTAGTGCTATTAATTATATGTATTACATATTATTTGTTAGCTTTTTGAACTTACATGAAGCAAGGTATAATATGGAAATGAATATTCATTAAAGTATTAATTTTAGGTGTTGAAGAAAATATTCAGGAAGTTGTTGGGCATATCACTGAAGGTGTGTGCAGGCCTCTGAAGGTAAAATGTTTCATTTTCACATATGCTATATGGCACCTGGTTAAATTATTACTTTATTTATAGGAGCTTAAGAAACTGATACCAGCTCAAACACAATCTATACTTTTTTCAAATTCGCACAGTAATGTAGGCTAATACGAAACATTTTAAAATAATAATTGCCAGTTTTCTCTCTGAGAAAGAAAATTGGAAATATTCATAGTTTTCATATATTGACTTATTTTTTACAGATTATGCTTGTTGTAGTAATTTTTCCTACTCAGTTGAAAAAAAAATGTTAAACAGTGAATCTATGAATTCTTAACAGAAGTTTACTAAGAATATTTTGTTTACTTGATTGCTTCAAGCATAGCAGATTTTTTGCTTATCGTAGCAATAAATAACTATGAATTCAAGGATAAAATATGTATTGTGATTATCATCAATACTATTTATTGGAATAGTATTTATTCCAATACTATTTATTGGAATGGAATTTGGAATCAGGTTTGAGTTAGACTTCCCATGTTGCCACTTAATTGGGTTTACTTATTCCATTTGCTTAACTCTTCTGCATCTGAATTATGCTCCCATGGAGCCTGTGTATTAAAACAGCCATCATCCAGGGTTGTTGTGAAGATAACTAGGTAGAGGAAGTACATAGTTTATGACACTTACTAAGAATTTAGCAGATGGTAATACCTTTATTTTCCTGTATTAATATTTATAGAATACTTTGGCAGTTGTTGGTTTGCTTTTCCTTGTTGATTGACTTCAATTTCATACAGAGAAATTGAAATCCAATCCTGAAGTTTAATAATTTTTATCAAGAACTGAACTTTAAAATAAATTTTATTTTATTTCTAAGGTTTTTTGGGGTAATGTGTTCCAGGGAAGGAAATCTCAGATGACACTCTGTGACAATTGATTATACTGACAAATGTAACTGTTATTCTAACTTGATCTCATAGGACCTAACTATATATTCAGTAAATAAATGGCAATGTATTTTGAAATGATTTTACTTATTTCTCCCAAATGAAATATTTACTTGTCATAGTTTGATGTAGACATATATAACTTACATAGATGTTGCTTATTTTGTATACTGGCAGTTACTGGAAAAATAGAAGAAGAGGAGGAATAAAATGAGATTAATTTTGCTATGCTTTTATACCTTTTCATAACTTCATATAGTTAAATAAAACTCCTAGTCACTTTGTAAATAAATTGTACTTTATCTGCCTTACTTTTCACCCTTCTTGCTTATGTAACTATTTTTCTTTTTACAGCTTTTCTTTCTTTTTAAAACAATTTTTTAAAATTTAGAATTTTTGTGAGTACATAGTAGGTATATACTTTTCATTTTCTTTTTAAAAAGTAATTGCATAAATATTATAATTTTAGAATCCTTATAATGGACTTTTCAGTTTCCTGTCCTGGTTTGAATAAGAATTGTTATTACATTAAAAATGCTTAATACCAGCCAGGCGCGGTGGCTCACGCCTATAATCCCAGCACTTTGGGAGGCCGAGGCGGGTGGATCATGAGGTCAAGAGATCGAGACCATCCTGGTCAACAAGGTGAAACCCCGTTTCTACAAAAAATACAAAAATTAGCTGGGCATGGTGGTGCGTGCCTGTAGTCCCAGCTACTCGGAAGGCTGAGGCAGGAGAGTTGCTTGAACCCAGGAGGTGGAGGTTGCGGTGAGCTGAGATCATGCCATTGCACTCCAGCCTGGGTAACAACAGCGAAACTCCATCTCAAAAAAAAAAAAAAAGCTTAATACCAACCACTTATATAAACACATTATATACTGAAGTCTGCCTTTGTTTCAAAATGCACTTAGAAATTCTCATTTCATCTTCCTTCAATGTATATGCCCAGAAAGATGTTTATGACAATTATAGGACATTGTTGTGATCCGCTGACAAACTGAAATATAAGATGCCGAAGGTAAAGAAGACACTAGTGAGCAGACAAGTATTTTTTTTGTTGTAAAATGAAGAAAAATTCCTTTTCTGAAATGACAGAAACTTCAAATCTTTCGATATGATGATAATATGTATTGCATACTTCAGAGAATATTTAGCAGGTGTTCACAATAGTTACATACCAACTTAGCTTGATAGTGATACATAATCCAGCAACTCTTAGACCCTCCCTTCCTTATATATTGATAGACAGTGTTATACTATTTTAAGAATTTTCTTTCTCTATGACCTCATTTGGGTATATTTTCAATGATGCAGTTGTTGAGAAAAATTTCAACTTTAACATTTTATTTTGCAGTTATAATTCTAATTTTTTTAGTGATCAATCTGCTTTTATACCCACTCAACAAAATTTCTTCTTCCTAATTAATAAGCAACTAAACTTTTTCAAATGATATACGATATTGGATGTTATGGCTACTTTTCTGTCCATCATTCTTCTTTGTAGAAATGAATTTTTTTTTAGAATGGGAGATTTTTATTTTTAGAAGCATAAAGAAAAGGTTATAGTGGTAATGGGAGATAATCCTTAAGAAACTATATATTTGATTTATTCTACCCTGTTTAATCTTTTCTTTGTCTTAGGAAAGTGAAACGTCATAGGTAGTAGATTAAATATTTGTAAATGTATGCATTAAGATAAGATCTGTAAACTTATTTCCAGTTTGAAGAATCGGTGCTCTAAGTTTAAGTTTACATATGCTGTGTAGAGGGTACCATGGCTCATCAGCATCAAGCCTATTACTCTGTACATGTCTTTACTCCAAAATTGTAGCTAGAAAAGATCAGAACTAAAATATTAAATTTTTTTTCAAGTCCATTAGTATAAAGTCCTTCTTTTATGTGAAATTAGATTACTGAGAGATTACCAGCTCTCATTTGAATTTTCTCTTCTAATAAAAACTTCAGTGTAGTGTATGCTACAGACCTTAGATTATGGTGGGTTCTATGAAAGTAGGTATATGTACAAGATTAATGGCAGGGAAAATAAAGCTGAATATTGTACACGAGACAGTCACTGGGCCCTCAGGTTGAGGTATACATAGCATCAGATGTCTACCCTGAGCAGCTATCTGTGATATTAAGGTAAAGGAGGTTCATCATCATCTTTTTCAGTCCTCCCTTCTTCCCATATCTCCTTCATGAACACAACCCGCCCCCCTCTCGCTTTTGCTCCTAGCTCTCTTGCCTTCGAGAGGAGAGCCACTGTTCTGTCTTGTAGCTCTTCCCTGGCTTCTCTGCTGTCAGGTGCCTAAAGCCCATTTTGCTACTTTTAATATCTCCGTTTGTCATTGATGCCGCCTCTCGCAATGTAGCTAGGATTTATGGAGTGCTTATGATGTACCATGGCCTGTTACAACACACTTTATATGTGAGCCATTATTCCCATTGCTGCTTTCCAGCTCTGCTAATGATTTTTGCCCTGTACTGTCATCACAGTGATAATTGCCAGCCAGTTGCTGCTACCTCCACTTCTTTAGTCTCTTTGACCTTTTTTACTTTTTACTTTTTGTTTCTCTTGTCTTTAGTTGTTTCTGCTGTAACTGTTGGCTTTGCTGAAAATGGTCAGCCTCTTTTATAGCCCTCGTAAGACAGAGTCTTTCTTTCTGTGTGGCAAACAAAGCATTCGTGGTGTATTGTTCGTCAGTCTCCTGATTTTCCAGCCTTTCTCTGTTGTATTTTATATTGTAGCTGTTGTATTCTGTATTGCCTCTTTCCCTCAAAACCTTTGTGTTCCTGGAGAGAGATGGTAATGGTTTTTGGTTTTTCTTCCTTCCTCCTTCCCTTCCCTCTTTGCTTTTCCTTTCTTTCTTTCTCTCCCCTCTTTTCTCATTTTCTTTCTTAAGGGAGTTAGAACTAAGAATATGTTCTTGATGCCTCAAAATTATGGAAGGCAGGTGGCCAGATACCTGAGATGGCATTTAAAATCCGCTAGTAAAGAGCTGTTTGCCTATAATTAACATCTTTTATATTTTGCTGTGATAATTATAGTAAAATTAAGAAAATACCACTTTTATTGATGTAACATATAATTTAAGTCACTGTTAAGGCCTTGATTTCAAAATAAATAATAATATGGAAAAATATATTTTTTAAGTTCAAGTGCCATTCATGATCCATGGTATTGTGGTAGTCAGTATCACCTATACCAACAGATGAATCAGTTTCATAAACATATTAATGTAAATTGATTTCTGTAATCTAAGAGGTTTTTGTGTGCACATATAAAATCTCATTTTAGCAAATCACATTTGTTTTATGAGATGCGCCAAATTCTAAATACAGAGCAAATACAACTTTTTTTTTTTGAGACAGAATCTTGCTCTGTTGCCCAGGCTAGAGTGCAGTGGCATGATCTCCGCTCACCACAACCTCTGCCTCCTGTGTTCAAGTGATTCTCCTGTCTCAGCCTCCAGAGTAGCTGAGATAACACATATGCCACCATGCCTGGCTGATTTTTTGTATTTTCAGTAGAGACAGGGTTTCACCATATTGACTAGGCTGGTCTTGAACTCCTGACCTCGTAATCTGCCCGCCTCGGCCTCCCAAAGTGCTAGGATTACAGTTGTGAGCCACCATGCAAAGTTCAACTTTTAAAAGCATTTATTAAACATCTTTTGTGTGTATACCATTCTACTAGATGCTACAGAGATGTAAAATAGGCAGAAGACATAATGTCTATATTGTATTTGTATTTAGAAACTAGGAAAGCAAGAAGATACAATGTAAGCAGTAGCTTAAGGGCAGATACAATATTTAAGTAAGCATTTATTAGTGTAGTTTAGATTGTATTCATTAATGAGAGAATATAAGATCAGCGAGGGATGGAATTTAATGAGCAAAGATTCATATTTGCTAAATCTTGAGGCAGATCAAGTTAATCTTGAACCAGATCTGCTTTTGCCCTGGTAGTCTTATAATTTGGTAAATATGTTGGTGCTAATTTAAGATTGGTCTACTTTTCGATTTTTTGATTAATAGACAAACTTGATATAATAATTTATAACAGGAATTTTTATTTTTTTGAATATTTGGCAATAAAGTAGTATGTTTTTACTGATAATCTGTTTTAGGGATGTAGTGGCTGCCTTTGCAATTCGTTATTAAACCAGATTCCATCATATACTGGTGATAAATCTCAAAATGATCTCAGTGTGTTGATATTTCTGGTAACGACTGCCTTGAGCCAAATTCTGCAAGTAATGTATCAGTGTTTTTTTGTAGAGTATATCTATGTTAAAATGTTTGTTACTTTACCATCTTCTATGACTTACTACTCAGAAATTATTTACAGGGCATTTTGTGATCTCTGCAATAATAAAATTTTATCTTTGTTATGTTATTTATACCATATGTTATTAATGAAGAAAGATTATACTTTTAAGAAATGTTTATTTCCTCTCACATATTTTAATAGGTTCGAATTGAGCAAGTAATAGTTGCTGAACCTGGGGCAGTTTTATTATATAAAATTTCTAATCTCCTCAAATTTTATCACCATACAATCAGGTAAGTGGAATGGCAAAATGTGATTGCTGAATTCCATGTGATATTTTTTTCAGTTAGAGTGGAGTATAAGTTTGTTTTACATTGTGTATGGTAAGGATACAGTAAGTATAGACTAGGCATAACTAGTAGAACCACCACACCATGTAAATCATTATATGCATATTATACATGCTATGACTTGAGGTCTGTTATTTCCTTTTTCCTTTTCTCTCCGAGCTTGACACACCCCCACACACAGAACTTATGTAACTATGTAAGTCTATAATGTGAGTCTTTATTGAATCTTCCGCATTAGTGAAAGACCTCCAAGGCACCTAAAGTAACTGTGTCACATACTCACAACAGAGCGTAATGAATGCAGTGTTCTTTTATGGATGTAAATAACCTAAATTCCTTAGCATTTAGTTTACTATAAGTGATAAAATAGAACTTTAGCCTCTCTACATAACAGCAACTTTAATTAGGAACCACTTGTCTTATATAAAATGTGATCTTTGACTACAAAATTTGCATTCATTTTTGCTTGACATATGTCTGTTGGTGGTATGCCCTTGAATTTTATTACAACCGTCACTGTAAGACTATGTTATATGTGTAGTTATATTAAAACAGTGTCTTTCCAAGCCATATTTTTATAGTTTTTATATTTTTCCATTAAACAATTACTTCAAAATTACTTGTTATTCAGTATGTCAGTATCACCAACAGTAGGCCAACTGTTAAAAATCTAAGAAGAATATAACTAACGTTACCAGGAAAGGTTCAGGGAGCACCTACCCCTTAGTGACACAGAGTAGCCATCCAGAACTTCACAGCTAAGAAATGGATTTTACATCTTAATAGTAGATTTTCAAACAAAACTAACAGGCCATAGCCTACAAAACTGATCAGAGATAGGATTTGGATTAGTCTCTTAACATTTTAGATACAAATTTATTGTCATAATTTCCCGTAATTCAAAAGCAATGAGTTAGTTTCAATTGTAATATTACAGTATCTTATAATAAGAGAATGATAAATATTTAGAAAATACAAGGGCTGCTGACAGCAGCTAGACATAGCAAATACTGTGTTATAAAAAGATGCTGGTAAAATGATTTTTAAAATGTTTACTTAATAATGTCCAAGATGGTACTACATGAATTTTATTATTTAGACATATTGATATCTTAGTTTCTAATGTAGAAAATGCTAGAAATAAAATAATTCTGATTCTGAAGATGATAGTAGGTTTTTTAGGCTCTGAGAATTATAATTTTTCTATCTTTGAAGACAATGATATTAAAGATGACAATTAAAATCTCCTTCTATTGATTTTTTGCATGTATTTTTTCTACTTGTTCACACATTTCCTCATTTAGTCAATTAAAAAGTTGACTGTATACTTGTCATTCTTCTAGGTAGTAAGGAAACAGCAATTAACAAAGCAGTTTAAACTTATAATCTAGTAGGGGAGACAAGCAAATATAAAATAACAGTTTTAGGTAGTGATAGGGATACTAAAGATAAAGCAAAAGAAAATAAATGGAAAGTGTAAGGAGTAATCACATATGAATAGATACATGTGTGCATGTGTGACTATTTTTGAGGCTATTTGGTAGAGGCAATATTTGAATTCAGATGTGAATAATATGAAGGAATTGGGCATGAAAAGATCTTGGAAAAGAGTGTCCTGGACAAAAATACACTCTGGTACTGCAGCTAAGGAAAAGCTTACATTATGGAGGACTAGAAAGAAGACCAAGAGTTGGAGTGTAGTGAATTGGAAGGAGTAAGGGGAGATGAAATCAGAAAGCTAGAGAAAGGCCAGCTCACATAGGATTCTGAAGACCGTAGTGGATATTTCGATTTTATGCTGAATGGATAAGATTGGGGGAGATGTGAGGGTTTTGAGTGACCTGAGCAGATTTATGTTATAAGGTTACTCTGGATACCCTGTGAATCAGTTACTGTAGTGAGACAAAAGGGAAAATAAGGAAGATATTTAGGAAGCAGTTTGCAGTCCTGAACAGAGATGATGATGAGTTCGACTAGGGTGATAGTCTTAGAAATGGTAAACAGTAGTTGATTTTGGAGATAATTTATGCCACAGCCAATAGGACATATGTACATACTAGATAGAGTGAGGTGTGAGGAGTCAAGGATGAATTCTTGGCTTTTGGTTTGAACAGCTGGGTGAATGGTATTATATGCTGAGATGGGGAATGCTGGAAAACAGGTTGATGGGAGTGGTGGATAAGGTAGAGTTCCCTTCAGTTTTGGCCTTGTCAGATTGGATATATCTGTGAACATACAGTAGGAGATTTTGAGTGAGCAAATAATAGAGAAATCAGGGCTGAAGCTATAAGTTTCTTAGTTTTCAGAAAATAGGTCACTTAAGAAATGAGTATAGATAAAGAAGGGGGCTAAGGACTGAGTCCTGAGAAGCTCCAATATTTAGAGGCCAAGAAGAGGAAAAACCACCAGGAAAGCTGGGAAGGGATCCAGTGAAGTTGGGGAAAAACAGGAAGCATGCAAGATCTCAGAAAGTTTACTCTTAACGAAAGGAAGATGTAGAATCCAGGAAACAGAGATTCACACACACTTGGATTACATAGCCTTTCTTGTAAAACTTTTCTCCCTGGAATGAATAATTACTTTGCTTTTATACTTGTTTACTTTCTTATGCCCTTAGCGCTATTTCAGATCCAAGCTATTCAAGTGGATTTGACATTGCATCGTCTCACCATATAGTCCAACAAGTAATCCCCCTCTCTCCTGCCTTTGTCTGATACCCTTCTTGGAAGCCTCATTCCCCTCCGATCTAGATGTGTTGCCCTACGGGCCTATTGCAAGCTGCTTGGCTGGCATTTATCTTCTTCAGAAGCCTGTTCATCAGCTTGTTTAGGTATCCCTGATTCTTTGGTCAGCTCTGAATAGTATTTACACGACTGTAGTGATATACACGTTGAACAGTTATTTATTAGAACTCTGTGCCCATGGCTGTATTAGGAAGCCTGGGGAAGGTGAAGTTTGGGTGTGTTGTGGTGGAGGAGGAGAATTGTGTAAGAGAGTTTAACTCTCATTGTCTACATCAGGGAATTTGTAGATAATACCTAAAACTGAAAATCGAGTAATAGGAGAATAAGCATGTTGGGTAGAAGTATGGAAAGAAATGTCAGAAGAAACATCTACAGTTATCTGGACCAGTGACTGGAGCATAGTGTGTGCTCAACAAACATTAGTAAATTCTAGATCGGAGGAACTGCACAGTACAGCTGATAACTCCACATTTAAAACATAATGAATGTAAATGTATGTTGATCTCTCTCCAGATTTTTCATTAAATTGTTTCTATTTATGGTCATTTAATTTGCTTCCCCTGTTGTTTGATGTACACTTTTATTCAGAGGAAAACTTGTTTTTATTGCATGTGTAGGCAAGTGTGAGAATTCTATCCAGTTTATTTTAGTATTTGGCTTATAATATTTTTAACTGTAATACTTGTTGTTTCTTAAAATACAAGTAATATGGCTACTAGTTTAATTTGCTAGTATTTTGCTGTTTGCCTTATATATGTATTTTACTGATAATTTGCTCTGTTTTCATGAACTATGTAAGAATTTAATTTATTTCAGTTTCAGAATTGTACTGAAATACTACATTTTACAGTATTTGCTTTTATAATATATCATATGTGGCATGTCATTTATCAGTAAATTTGCTGTGTTTTAGTTTACTGTTTACTAGTATTTAATGCCATTATATTCATCTTTAGCAATCTAAATTTTTTTAGGCATGGAAGATGTTGTTATGCCTTTAGAAATTATGATTGCCTACTGGAATATAGCATGTTTTCATATCCACAGGAAACTTTTCCCCTAGAAGGTTATAAATCACTTTTAGTATGTGAATTATGAGAAAAAAATTGGGAATTATTTTATCTACATACTTGTCTTAGATCTTGGCAAAAATAGGAAACCTCTTTGAATGGGTCTAAGAAATACCCTTATAAAATAGCAAATTGAGAATTATGGAATGTACTAATGTAATTAGTAATTTCAAAATGTTATCAGAGTTTTCAAACTCATCAGACTTTTCAGTTAGTGTAAATATACTGCTCTGTAGGCTGTTGTATAAAAATTGGGAAACTTCATAAATGTGTTATTTTTATATAATAGCAGTTTTAATTAAAAGAATAACACAGTATTTATACAAATTTGTATATTTTACCAATAAAGCTACTGATTTAATGCTCTTTTTAAAATTAAAATTGACTGTTTTAGATAATCAAGACATATTTACTCTAATAGAGGAAAAGTAGAGATAGGATTTTATATATTACAAATGTCTGTTCTGACAGGATTGCTAAAAGAGATTATGAAACATTGAAAACATACTAGTTTGTTTTTACTTTTCATCACCTAACTCAAAAGAAAAACAAAAGTCCTGATTTTTAAAATATAAAACTAGAGTATTTTTAATTCACAGGTTGTATTTTACATTAAAAACTTTTATGTAAATCTATATCTTTGTAAAGCATTCTACTTAGTTAAGAACTGTTTTGTTTCAGTTTCTGTTTTGCAACCTGAAATATTCTTTACTTTCAGTGGCATTGTTGGAAATAGTGCAACTACATTATTGACCACCATTGAAGAAATGCATTTGCTAAGCAAAAAAATATTCTTCAATAACTTGAGTCTTCATGCAAGTAAATTAATGGACAAGGTATGTTTGAAAAATGTAATTATTATGTGAATGTGAATCTTTCACATTAAAGATGTTTTAATGATTTTTGTATTGATTGGTAATTTTTCCTATTACATTCTATGTTCTTTTGAGTTCTTCCTATGACCAACAAATTTCATTTTGAGATGGCTTACTGGACCTAAGATTGTAGTCTGTATTCCTGAAACAGTATCACATTTAGTTATGATTGGGGTTCGGTAGAGCCTCAGGCTCCAATTTAACTACTATTTTTTCTGTAACAAAAATTGTATAATTAAAGCAAACTTACTGTATTTAGCTGGGGGATAAGATGACATACAGATTGGAAAACCAGAACTCTTACAAAATGTTTTTTCCAAACAGCTGATATTTTTACCCTTTGATGTTACAGGTTTGTCCTTATGAAATGTATGCTCCTCTGAGTTATGTAATTATTTATGAAAACAAACAAGGAAAAGCATCCCATAAAAAAACCTGGAAGAGTCCTATAAGATCTGATATTTTAAATTGAGCAGGATAATGTGGCATGACCTTAAGGAATACATTTACAGTGATCAAATCATTCTTTATTTTTGTTTCGTTATTGAGGACGTGAGTTTTTCTAGGGTGTGTTACAATGACCGTGCTGGCTTTTTACTACTGAAGCTAATAGGCTAGCTATATTAAGCCCAGGTTTTGTAAAATGGTATAAAATAGTAGCAATTTTGTCCAAAATACCTGGTCAGTCTTCACTTTCGTAAGTTCAGTCTTCACTTTCCGAAGCCTTAATAGGAGTCTACTTCCTGGCCCACATTCATGACTCAGATTTATTTGGAAAAGGAACGTGAATTTGTGGAGATGGAGTATCTACCTTAATTTTTCTTGCCAGTGTATTTCTGTTTGCATCAGCAGTTTACTAACAATCATTTCTGGTTATGTTTGTTTTTATGAGTTCTTAGACAGACCTTTGCTAAAATAGTTTATACATGATATACAAACATTAAATCTGAATAAATATATTCTAGCTATTGAGAGTACAAGGATGAACACTCAAGGTCTGTTGGCCTCATTAAGGTTGCTTCTCCTTTGGTGGAAAATAACCAAATAAAATTTGTCTGGTTATTATAGAATGTACCTAGGGTATATACTAGCACCAAAGGAGTATATTTAGCAAACTATATGTATTCCTTTACAGAGAGGAAGCTTTCCACAGGGAGAGGTAGTAGAGTTGAACTTAGAAGGACGGGAAGGCTTTAGACAGGTGAAGAAAAAAAAAGCAAGGAGTGGATAGGGGTCATTTTAAATAAAAGAAACAAATAGAATACGTTAGAACATGAGCTATGAGTTACCTATAAACACATTTTTCATTTATTAAAAAATTTAAAATACCACTTGTAAAGTGCTGTGTTTGTATATGTGTGTATATATATAACATATATAAGCACATTTTTCATTTATTAAAAATATCACTTGTAAAGCGATGTGTTTATATATATACATACATATATATGTATGTATATATGTGCGTGTATACATGCACACATACATGCACGTACATGTATATAAAAGCATGCACATACATATATACGCACGTGTATATATAACATACACATACATATATACATATGTGTATATATATAAACATACCACTTTACAAGTGTTATTTTTTAATAAATGAAAAATGTGCTTCCCACATATGATATATATATATATATCATATGTGGGAAGGCCAGGTTGGAGATAGGAAAATTAAAGGAGTATTGAAGTTGTTGTTATTCATACATGATCTAAGGGAGAGACTCTGGGAATAGGAAAGAGGGGACAGATTCTTGAAGAGTAAAGGTAAAGTCTTCAAAATTTGATGACTGAATATGGGAAAGTGAAAGGGAGTCATCTAGAATAATTCCTAAGCTAATCACAAATATCTAGACTACAGAAAGAGGGTACAATTTGGGAGATAACGATGGTATTGCATAAGTTAGATAAATTGAGTTTGAGATCCCTATGAGAGATTCCTCTAGAATTGGTCTAATCTAAAAGGGAGCGATACATTCGGATTTAGAGTTTTACATGTAGGTGATGGTTGAATTCATGAGTTTGAATGAAGTCACTAGGAATATCTTTTAACAAGAGTAGAGCTACCAGAACACAGTGTTGGGAAACGCTGACATCTAAGAGAAGGAAAAAAGTCAACAGTAAGATGCTGAGAGAGGATGGCCAGAGAGGCAGGACAAAAATTAGTATAAGGTCTTATCAGAAAAAGCCCAGAGAAGAGTTTCTAGAGGGAAGGCATAGTTAATAATGACAGATGCTTTTAAAGAGTTCTAGTAGCAGGCTTGTCATCTTTGGCAATATATAGATGATAGGTGACCTTACTGGACAATAGGAGCCAGATTGCAGTATATAGAAAAACACATGGGTAAGCATGTTACCCAAAGCTTCACCAATTGGAAAACAAACGGTCCTCAAGACCAAAAATAGATGCATTAGGCATTTGTATTAAGAAATTTAAAACAGAACAATAAAATAAAGATAAATAGAAAGGATGGAATTAAATTTTGGACAAATAAGGAAACAAAATCAGAATTGATTATTTTGTTGAAAAGATAAAATTGACAAACTTCTAACAAGTCTAATCAAGGAAAAAAAAAGTTTTTAGAAGTTGGAGACGATCCACAGATGAGAATTAAAACTTCTTAGAGAGTACCATGTGCAGTTTTGTGGTAATAATCTGAAAAATCTGAGTAAGGTGAATGCTTTTTAAGGTTATAAAAATTGGTAAGATGTGAGTCAAAAAGAAGTGGAAAGTTTGAATATACCTAAAAAAAGGAGAAAAGTTATTTAAAAACATGTTGCCAGGCCTAGTTCAGATCATATAGAGAACTTCATTTATACTTAGGAGGAACAGATAATTTTCCAGAACATGGGAAAATATGGAAAGCTTCTCAATTTGTTCTACGTGATACAACACTGACATAAACCTTTTAAAGGTAGTCAGCAGTGAAAAACACAGATTAGTCACTTTTTAAGTTTTAAAACTTCAGAATTCCGCATTTGTATATGAAAACCAAGATGGTTTATTTCATGAATATATCCTGCCTTAGCCTCCCAAGGTGTTGTAATTACAGGTGTGAGCCACCACACCTGGCCCTGGCCCTGGTTTCACGTTTACAACAAATTTTTAATCTACTGAAGTTTGTTATTCTTCATACTGAAAAGTTAGAACCTTATTCTTCCCCAAGTGGTTTTCCATTTATTTCCCCTAGTAAATTTCTGTATATTTTATGAGTCACGTAAAAGTTAAAATGAAAGTGGCAACGAAACAGGAAAATATACAGTTGACTCATGGAAGTTCGGATGCTGACCCCCATGCAGTTGAAAAATCTGCGTATGACTTTTGACTCTCAAAATGTAACTGCTAATTAGCCTGCTATTGACTGGAAGCCTTGCTAATAACATAAGCAACCAGTTAATACATTTTTTGTTGTATGTGTTATATACTGTATTCTTAAAGTAAGCTAGTGAAAAGAAAATGTTATTAAGAAAATAATAAGGGAGAGAAAATATATTTACTATTTATTAAATGGAAGTGAATCATCATAAAGGTCTTCATCCTCATTGTCTTCACATTGAGTAGGCTGAAGAGGATATAGAAGAGGGATTGCTCTCGCTGTCTCAGAGAGTAGCAGAGGGAGAAGAAAATCTATGTAAATGTGAACCTATATGGTTTAAACATATGTTGTTTAAGGGTCATCTGTAATGGATAGTAAAAGGCAACTTAAAGATGACATCTTCCAATTAAAATTTTGAGCAGAATAGGGTGAAAATGAGGGAAGAAGTAATTTAAATATATTAATTACCAATCAATATTGCAGCTTATGTGAGTTTATAGCAGTGAATGGGTTCTGATGTCATTATTATTAGTAGAACCCTCGATATTTTTCTCCAATATGAACTGGGCCATATTTAGGTTTATTTTTACATTAGATTGTGACTATATTATGATTCTCTTTACAACTTATATGTTGCTTATATCTACAACCATTTCAGTTTTTTAAAAAGAATATCTTCCTTTCATCAAATTTCAATGTTCCATAATTTTGTGTTTGTTATATCTTTTCCTTATTCTGCTTTTTGTAAACCATTTCACTTTCTCTAAAAGCATTGTACTTTATGAAGAAAACAATATTTATTGTAGAATGTTCTTCATTAGCAAAGCACCCAAGTGGAAATTTTTGTTAATAGAATTTTAAGCAGATAGTATAATTGTTAGAAAGAGCAGCTTTTAAAATAAAGGTGTAGCCAGAGAGGATTTTTTAAAAATATGATTGCTTTTGTGCTTTTAAAAAGACATATTTGGGAGCTAATTCTTTATTCAGCATGAAAAAAAAAGAAAATTCAAGGACATAATTTTATTGAAAGACGTACCTTTTCTCTAACAAAGCAGTTTGAAGCACTTGAGTATTCAAGTATGCATACTCCCTTCCTTATCAGGCTCTCCTGAAATAGTCATAGCTGCAAATCTACTGAAGTTTAAAGAGAATATGTACCTATACTGCAAAAGACACAGTGCTGTATCAATTTAGGCTAGACTGACATTTTCTAAAATTATTTCTCACTATAGTAATAATATAATTCTGATTGAAAGGATATAGCCTGTCTTAAATGAAACCCATATCAAATTAATAGTCAGGATTGATTTGCTCAGTCCTCTGCAGAAAAACAAACAAAACAAAACAAAAAAACAAAATGGTTCTTTAAATAAATTGTCATTTAAATTCTAGGCTATGGTTACTGTTTAGAGTCTTTTTACTACTCATAGCATAATACGTGGATTAGCAGCTTGGGCATCATCTAGGAACTTACTAGACATGCCAATATCTCAGGCCCTACTCCAGACCGACTGTATCAAATTATGCATTTTAATAAGATTCCCAGGACATTCATGTGCTCATTAAAGTTTGAGAGGTGCTGTTCTGGTTGAATAGTGTGAGTTTTACATTATTCCTTACAGATTGTTCTGCCAGGGAAAACAAACAAAAAACCGAATTTTTTTTATTCAAAATGCTTTAACATTTTAAAAAATAAAAGTGTGTAAAATACGTTGTAATTTGAAATTATTTCAAACATGTTAGTTTGTACTCTTAAATTTATCTTGGACAATTTTATTGACTTAAAAACTTAAATTCCACATATTGTCAATTACTAGAAGGTATGTATTTAGATAGAGCAAAAGGAATGAATACACACACACACACACACACACACACACACACACACACACACTCCTTTATATGTATTTGCATATATAGATATTTCTTTATATATTTTTAATATATATAGAAAGAGAGAATGAGGAAATTAGTTTAAAAATATGAGGACTTTATTTTTGGTTTGTTTGTCTTTATTATTTGAAAGCAAATGGGTGAGGAGCCTTCTAAGAAGCTACAGAACAGAAAATTAGAGGAACTTAAATGTAAGATAGCTGAAAGAATAAAACGAAAGTTGGCAGGGGATGAAGTCATAGAAACAGCTTCCAGAATTTTTATGGTACAACTTCTTTATTTTTCTCTAGTAAAAGTCAGAGCACCTAGACTATAGAAGGGATACAAAGTAAATAGTCTCAAGAAGAATGAGAACTTCTGTGTCTAGCTCTACACATTTAAAAAAAGAGAGGTTCTAATATGTGGAATATGAAGTTTTCAGTAGCTTAAATGCTTTTATTTTTGTTGATTGATGGGTTGAGACAGTGTCTCTGTTGTCCAGGCTGGAGTTCAGTGGTGCAATCTCAGCTCACTACAACTTCCCCCTCCTGGGTTCAAGGGATTCTCCTGCCTCAGCCTCCTGAGTAGCTGAGATTACAGGCACCCACCACCACGTCCAGCTAATTTTTGTAGTAGAGACTGGGTTTCACCATGTTAGCCAGGCTGTTCTCAAACTTCTAGCCTCAAGCAATCCACCCACCTCAGCCTCCCAAAGTGCTGGTATTACAGTTATGAGCCACCATGCCCAGCCTTTAAATGTTTTTAAATGTGAAATTTTTCTGTGTACTTCAACTTTGTCACTTGGAAAATTCTAAAATTATGAAATAAGTATTTCATAATAACAATGACTTGATTTTTAATGTATACAATAACATAAAGAAGAATAAATGAGCTTTCTTTTTAACTGCAGATAGAGTTCCCAAGTCTAAAGTGTATAGTTCATTTAATGTTTGTATTTACATATGCTTGTTGACTATCACCCAGATAAGACATAAGACATTCCTAGCACCGTAGGAGGCATCATTCCCCTTTCCAGTCAATATCCAACCCCAGTATAAACTGCTCTCTGACTGAGGACTGTCTCTTGTTTTCTCTGCTATTAACTTCATGTAAATAGATTCATACAGTGTATACTTTTTTGGCTCTGATTTAACATATCTGTAAGATTCATACATGTTGCCTGTTCAGTAGTTCATTTTTTAATCGTTGTCTACTAATTTTGTTATATATATGCACCACAATTTATTTACCCTTTCTATTACTCTTGGACGTTTGGGACATTTCTAGTTCTTGGATATTGTAAATAAAGCTGTTATGAATATTATTATGCGTGTATTGGTGGACATAAGTTTTTATTTCTGTTGTATGTATGCCCAGAAATGGAATATCTGTATTATAACATTGATTAACTTTAGCAGGTATTGCTAAGCATTTTTCCAAAGTAATTGTGCTAGATCACTCCACCAGAAATGTGGGAGTTTCAGTTATTCCATGTTTTTCCAGTACATGATGTTAAGTCTTCTTAATTTTAGCTGTTGTAGAAAGTGTGTGGTGGTATTTCATTTGTTTATAGTTTGCACTTTTTTCAAGATTAATGGTGTTGAACAGTTTTTCATGTTTATTGGCTGCTAGATATACTTTCTTGTGAAGTTGTCTTAAAGCCTGTTGCACAGATTCTTTATCAGGTTCTTATCTTTCTCTTATTGATTTCTAACAGTTTTAAAAAATGTCTGGATACAAGTCCTTTATGGAATAATAAGCATTGCAGATATTTTCTACCAGTTTTTGAACTGTCTTTTCACTTTCTTAATTGTGTATTAGATCAACAGAAAGTCTCCATTTTTAATTCAGGCTTGTATGACAAGCTTTCGTTTCATGATTAGTTCCTTTTGTGTCCTGTTTAAGAAATCTTTGCCTATTCCAGGGTCATGAGAATATTCCTCCATGTTTTTCTCTAAGAAGTTTGATTATTTTAGCTTCCATATTTAGGCCTTCAGTCCATCTCAGATTTTTAGTATGGTATGAGGACAGGAGTCCAGTTTAATTTGTGTGAGTGTGCTTTAAGTTAGTTTATTTTTCTTGCTTTAAATTTGTCTTACCTTTGGTCTTGATTTATGTCATAATGTCTAGTAAAATATAACTGGACCTAATACCATGTTCTCATAGTAGGTTTTTTACAGATGTTTGATAGTTTGAAAAACTAGAAGGGCTTTAGAAGCTAATCTTCTCAGTCATCTTTGTCTGTAGCTACATATGTATTTCTTAGGTTATCTGAGACTGACTTTTAGGTTTTTTTCCAGCTAAGTTGGTATTTAATAATTGATTATCTTAGTACCAGTAGTGTAGTTGCAGGTGGTTTTTGTGCTGCAAGACACGTAAAGCCTTTTTTAAATTAAAAATTCCTCTCATGAAAGCAATTGGTGGCTCCACATTAGAAAGGCCATATATGGCTCTGGGAGAAATCCTAGGCTTTGGAGGCTGTTAGAGCTGGACTGAAAGTCTCACTTTTCCAATCATTATTGTGACTTTCAATAAGTTGTCACTATGTAATTGAGTTTTTACTATATAACAAAGAATTATGGCACAGTAAACTTAGATAAACCTGCCCTAGGTCACATAGTCACTGAGGGTGAATATAAATCCAAGTCTGCCTAATTGCCAAGCTTGTGCCTACTTCCTTGTGATGTTCCCTACATAATGGTTCCTTTTTAACATTTTCCTTTATTGTTAATTTTTACAGATTTATGAGATACTAATGCAGTCATGTTACATTTATATATTATGTAGTGGTGCAGTCTGGGCTTTTAGTGTGACCATTACCTGATTACTGTACGTTGCACCCAGTAGGTAATTTCTACTACTTACCTAGTCTTCAGCTAGTGAAGACATTAGCTGGTTCTCTTTTCTTTTCTTTTCTTTTCTTTTTTGACATTAGCTTTTGTTCTCGGCAAAATAAAAATTTTAGCCTTACCATATAATGCTAATTTCTATCTTTTAAAAATTCTTAACTTATAAAATGATATATCTAATTTTACTTGTATTTAAGATTACATTGGAGCCCATGAGTGGACTTCTATTAATCTATAATTGTTTGTATAAGTTTTCATAGATATATCTTTTATTTCTGAAAAACAAATGGTAATTTCAATTATATTCTTAAAAGATGTCTGCCTTCCTCCTCCCCCTGTAACACATAAGACTCACTGGTTTGAAAAGTTTAAAGCATGTGAGTCACAAAGATGTAAAATTAGCTAGCAAAATTTCATTGTAACCAAACATTTAGGAAGAAAGGATGCTTTCTGTAAACTTGAAGAAGTCCTCAAATAGGTTGTAAGATGCTGGGGCCGTTAGTGCTCATAGACTTCAATGCGGTCATAATCTTAAGAAACAGCTGTTAATACCACCTTATCATAGATTCCCTAAGATCTGTGATCCTACAGAAGAATGTAAGATCTACAGCATCCTCTCTGAAAAACTTAATTGTATAGAATTCGAGTAAGAATATCAACTATGAAAATCCAAATTAACACTTTGGTGTAGTAGTTATAAGCATGACCTCTGGAGTCAATGCTTGGGTGAGAGTCTAAGCTCTGCCCCTTCTAAGAACAGTGGGCCCTTTGGCAGGTTATTTAATCTGTCCTTGCTTTAGTTTCTTCATATATAAAATGTGACATTATTCCTTCCTCCTCCTTCTCATCAGCCTTACTCATCTTCTGTAAAATGGGAATAATATATACCTTAGGCGCATTAGGATTAAATGAAGGTGACATGAAAAGTTCATGGTACAGTTTTTATTTTTTCACAGGTCACAAAATAATTGATTCATTTTGAAGATAGAAATATAAAGTTTAAACATAACTATAGGTACTAGTATTTTTATTTCAATCTTTTGAAAATAAGTCTACACACCCCTGTACACATGATGTGCATACAATTTTGTTTTTGTTTTTGTTTTGAGATGAAATCTCACTCTGTTGCCCAGGCCGGAGTGCACTGGCATGATCTCAGCTCACTGCATCCTCCATCTCCTGGGTTCAAATGATTCTCCTGCCTCAGCCTCCTGAGTAGCTGGATTTACAGGCTTGTGCCACAACACCCAGCTAATTTTTGTACTTTTAGTAGAGGCGAGGTTTTGCTATGTTAGCCAGGTTGGTCTCGAACTCCTGACTTCAGGTGATCTGCCAGCGGCACCTCCCAAAATGCTGAGACAACAGGTGTGAGCCATCATGCCCAGCCCTGATATGTGTCTTGCATTTTTCATTTAACATATTATTGGGGCTTAATAAAATGTTAATTCTTGATTTTTTGCAAATATCTTTAATACTGTACTTGTGGTTCCCATTCTTTCATGCAGAAGCCAGTTTTAGATGAATTATTTTGGTTCATTTTCCCTATTCAATAGCATTAATAATGCCAAAGCATTCTCTCATAGTACTGTTGGAACATGTTTATTGTCCAGAGACTTATTAAGAAATGACTTTCTGTTTAATCCATTGGCATTTCAAAACAATTTATTAAATATATAGTGATGTGTGTGTGTGTATATATATATATATATATATATATATGTTTTACGTTGTAACTATGCTGCAGGAACATAAATTGAATGTAAGTGGCACAGTCAGCAGTTTTTATTGACATCCATTATGCTTAAAACGTTGCAAAAGAGCAGTAAAAAAGATAAGTGCCTGAAATAAGGAGCCTAATCTAATTGAAGTAGACACTCTCACATGTCATCTTAGCAGCTTTGTACTTTGGATTTGAAAACAAGCAAAAGATACTTGCTCATTGTCCCTAAGGGAGTGTGCTTTGAATATAACCAGTGATTTTATATCCATTCATTCACATGAACGTGCTTAGCTTAGGTTAGTGGCACATATCCGTGATACAGATATTTGGAAGTAACATATGGCCATATTTACAACAAAGCTTACCTGCCTGTAGATACTCAGCAAAGCATCATGTGGCCCATGTCAGGTCACAACTCTAGTTAACATTTCTGAGAGTTGAAGATCATGACAGAAGTAGAGGGGAAAGTCAAACGTACAGAATAAGAAAGAGGGAAATCTTTATTTGTAAAGCAAAAGTTCACATTTTCTTCAACTTTTTTTTCCATCAGCATGTACGATTTCTAAGAATAGCTCGAGTCCTGGCATAAGTAGCAGTGATAATATTAACACCTCTTTCTCCCAGTCACATCACTCTGGGCATGCATCTGCCAGTCACTTACTGATGCTGACTGGTTTCCAAGGAAGTGGAGTGTGAATAAACTTGGATTTTCTACACAGCTTAAAGCTTATAGGATCTTCTGTGTTGTGATTATTGTTTTACATGAAGTTCATAAAGTGTATTTTGTTTATTTTCTAATGGTTGCTACTACTTGTTTTAGGTTCTCTATATAACAAAGCCCACTTAATTCTAGCGTTTGGCCTCCACAACCTTATATGGAGATATGAAACATAGTAAACAGGGTCTCTTCCTAAGGGAAGATTATGATTTGTATAAAGTAAGTGCAAGAATGCGTTGGAGGGACTTCAAAAGATATGTAAACTTGTCTCATGCAAAGTTTAACCATTAGAAATTAATTTTATGAAATGAAACTAACAGAAGGATATTATTGAGCTATTTTTCCTCTTTACATTTTCTTTCTGTTATTCTGCTATAGGATTTTACAGTCACAAAGTTTGTTTATCTGATAAACTGCCATAATTTTCACTTTGCTTTAGAAGTATGATTCTTACCTGTTGCTGATCTAATGGATGTGTGTAAAAAGCACGTCATAGAATGGCAGTTTGTTGAATGACTTGAGTTCAGGTAGCACTCACTTGCAATAATTTACCATCAACTCTAACTATGGCAAGGTGTGACTTTAGCTCTAAATTTAAGCTCCTTAAAGAACTTATTTCAAGGGAGAAAAAAATTTCAACTTAGTCCCATCAGTGTGTAAGTTTTACATTATTGATCTTCTGTTTTGTTTGGCAATTAAAAATCTCTTGTGTGGGTTTTTGAAAGTTTTTTTTTTTTTTTTTTTTTTAAGATTGCTTCCAAGTGCAACAAAAATAAATAAATAAAAATAAGTAAATGGGACCTAATTAAACTAAAAAGCCAAAGAAATAATCATCAGAGGAAACTCACAGCCCACAGAGAAAATATTTGCAAACTATGCATCTGAAAAAGGACTAATATCCATAATACGTGGAACCAAACAAATCAGAAAGAAAAAAACAAATAATCCCATCAATAAGTGGGCAAATGACATGAACAGCTATTTCTCAAAAGAAGCTATACAGATGGCTAACAAACATGAAAAAATGCTCAACATCACTAATCATCAAGGAAGTGCAAATTAAAACCACAGTGAGACACCACCTGACTCCTGTAAGACTGACCATTATTAAAAAGTAAAACAAAACAAAACAAAATAAATATTGGTGTGGATGTGGTGAGAGGGAATCCTTATGTACTGCTGGTGGGAATGTAAATTAGTACAACCTCTATGGAAAACAGTAGGGAGATTTCTTAAAGAACTAAAAGACCTACCATTCAATTCAGCAATCCCACTGCTGGGTATCTACCCAAAGGAATAGACGTCATTATATCAAAAAGACACTTGCACACGTGTTTATTGCAGCACAGTCACAGTTGTAAAGATATGGAACCAACCTAAGTGCCCATCAACCAATGAGTAGATAAAGAAATTGCAGCAACTTGATTGGAGCAGGAGGCCATTATTCTAAGTGAAGCAACTCAGGAATATGAAACCAAAAACTGTATGTTTTCACTTATAAGTGGGAGCTAAGCTATGGGTACACAAAGGCACACAGAGTGATATAATGTACTATGGAGACTCAGAAGTGGGAGAAGATGAGGAGTGAGGGATAAAAATTACATATTGGGCACAATATACACTACTTGGATGACAGGTGCACTAAAATCTTGGTCCACAGTGCAGTTCATCCATGTAACCAGAAACTACTTGTACACCAGAAGCTATTAAAATTAAATTTTTTTTTAAGATTTATTGCTTCCAAAAGACACTATATACTCTCTCTTTCCCCCTTCTCTCTCTCTCTCTCTCTCTCTCTCTCTCTCTCTCTCTCGATATATATATATATATATATATATATATCACTCACACACACTTACTATATACTATGGTTTATAACTTAGAAGAGAAAATTAAACATTAAACATTTAGGTTCTTAATCATACAAGGTTTGTAATTCTACTAGAGCTGTACTCCTCATCCAGCTTCCCTGGAGGTTTGTTAGATTTTTTTTCTGTTTACGAAAGGTATTGGTAACCGACACATACATGTTTGCTCTGGTTTCTATGGTTATTTCTGTATTGTAACTATTAGAATGCTAGCAGATCCTTCTGATTTGTGCTAAGCTAAAGATTCCACTGAAAAATTTTTTGAGTATCTTCAGTTTATATTACTTATTTATATGCATGCATATATATATATAATACCTTTACATGTAAATTTTTAGAATGATGAGTATATTGATTTCTATTAAATGTATGTTTATTTTAAAAACAAATGGAAACACAAAGAAGAAAATAACACTTACCCATATCCTCTCACCCTTAATTAACTGTTATTAACTGCATATTGCTTTTAGAGGGGCAGAGATCACTCTATTAATTTTGTAAAACTGATATGCATATACTTAATTTAAACCACGGAGAAGAGCACAAAGATGAAAGTTTAAAAAGCCTCCACTTAGAAATAATATTAGTTAGATATCATTTTAAGTAGGAATGATAGAAGAATACTTTTGTGAAGATAAGATCATATTCTGGAGGGTTTTTTTAAGTTCACATTTATTTGAATTTAATGAAAGAAAAGGAGATAAAACTGAAGAAACTGGGGAACTTGAAACATGTATCTCTTTACCACAAGAAATATTTTCCTTCAGTTTTGTAAGTTTTGGCTTCATGTGTTTTTGGGCTTTTTTGTTGGGTGCATGTATGTTTATAATTATTTTATTTTATTCATGGATTGACCCTTTTATTATCAGACATGCTTTATTTCTAGTAATAATTTTTGTCTTAAAGTCTGTTATGTCTGATATTAGCATATTAGTGTAGCTAATTTAATCTAGCTTTCTTTCAGTTGTTTGCAAGGTATATCTTTTTATATCCTTTTACATCCAATTTATTTTTGTCTTAAAAGTGTGTTTCTTGAAGTTGGCATATAGTTGGTACATGTTGTCATTTTCCAAATTAATCTGCTAGTCTCTGCCTTTTGATTGTCAGGTTTTATCAATTTACACTTAAGTGGGGGTAGAGTAGGATTTATGTCTGCGTTTTGCTCTTTGTTTTCTGTATGTCTTAAATGATTTCCTTTTTCCTCTGTGTCCCTGTTACTTCTTTTACATTAAGTAGATATTTTCTAGTATACTAATTTAATTCCCTTATCACTTAAATATATATGTTTGTGGGTATAGGGTTACTTAGGTCCTGCGTGGTGCCCTGGGAATTACAATTAGCATATTAATTTATAACAATCTAATTAAGATAATACCAACATACTTTTCATAGTATACAAAAAGTTTGCTCCTATATAGCTCAATTCTCCTCTTTTTTTATGCTATTATTAATGTAATTAAATATTATTACATCCTATGCCCATCAACATAGACTTACAATTATTGCCTCATGCAGTTTTCTTTTAAATTAGAGTTATGAACAAAAAATACATTAAAACTATCTTTTATATTTATCTTTGTTGGAGCCTTGGCAAGTGTTCTTTATTTCTTCATATGGATCAAGTTACTTTCTAGTGTCCAGTTTTCCTTAGTCTGTGTCTTGTAGGGCAGATATGCTAGTGAAGAATTTTTGCCTTTATTTGGGAGTGTCTTAATTTCTCCTTTATTCTTGAAGAATAGTTTTGCTGAATTTGAAATACTTGATTGACAGTCTGTTTATTTCAGCCTGTGCATATGTCATTCAGTGCCTCTGGCCTGCATGTTTTCTGGAGAGGAATCAGCTATTGATCTTGTCAGAAATCCCTTGTTTATAATGAGTTATTTCTTTCTAGTTACTTTGAAGATTATCTCTTTGTCTTTTGACAGTTTGATTATGATGTGTGTTACTGTAAGTCTCTTGAGTTTATCCTTCTGGGAGGTCAGTTAGCTTCTTGGATGTTGATTAATGTCTTTTAAAATCAAAATTGGAAAGCTTCCTGCCATTGTTTCTTCACTGCATTTTTCTCTTTGTTCTTTCCTTCTGGGATCCCCTTTATACTTATGTTGTTAGATGATGTCTCATCTTTGATGTGCTGCTCATTTTTTTTTTTTTTTTTGAGACTGAGTCTCTCTCTGTTGACCAGGCTGGAGTGCAGTGGTGCAGTCTCGACTCACTGCAGCCTCCACCTCCCATTCAAGCAATTCTCCTGCCTCAGCCTCCTGAGCAGCTGGGATTATAGGCTTGTGCCACCACGCCCAGCTAATTTTTGTATTTTTGGTAAGATGGGGTTTCACCATGTTGGTCAGGCTGGTCTCTAACTTCTGACCTTATGATCCTCCCACCTCAGCCTCCCAAAGTGTTGGGATTACAGGCATGAGCCACTATGCCCAGCCCATTTTCTTTTATTCTTTTTCTTTCTGTTTCTCAGACTCTATAATTCACCTATCTTGAAGTTCACTGATTATTTATTCTGCTTGCTTAACTCTGATGTTAGGCGAGGCACAGCAGTTCACACTGGTAATCATAGCATTTTGGGAGGCTAAGGCAGGAGAATCACTTGAGCCCATGAGCTTGAGACCAGCCTGGGCAACACAGCAAGACCACCATCTCTACAAAGAATAAAATTAGCCAGGCCTGGTGGCACGAGCCTGTAGTCCTAGCTACTAATACTTGGGAGACTGAAATAGGATGATCACTTGAGCATGGCAGGTTAAGGCTGCAATAAGCTGTGATTGCACCAATGTATTTTATCCTAAGTGACAGAGAAAGACCTTGTCTTAAAAAAAGAAAATAGAATCTACTGTAAGACCCCTATAGTGAATTTTTCATTTCAGTTATTATACTTTTTGACTCCAGAATTTCTCCTTGGTTATGTTTTATTATCCCTGTCTCTTTATTGATATCTCTATTCGGTGGGACATTGTTTTCATACTTTAGTTCTTCAGACATGATTTCCTTCAGTCTTTGAACATACCTAAAATAGCTTGTTTAAAGTCCTTGTCTAGTAAATCTAACATCTGGACTTCTTCAGGGAATGTTTCTATTGAGGTGTTTTTCTCAGCATGGGCTATGTTATCTTGTGTTTGGGGCATGTTTTATTAGTTTTTTGTTCTTGTTACTTTGATGAAGGAGAGAGTATTTTTGGACATGCTTACTTTGCTGTTCTTAGTTATGTAACTTATGCATTAACACTCTACATGAAACAGTCTTTTAATAAATGCTGATGTTTAAAAATTCTTATACCTTTCTACCTACCTGCCACTAGGCTGTAGTCTCTTGCATTGTCTTCTAAGTCCTATTTTTTTTAATTTACAGAATATTAATAACATTATAAGTACTCTGAAAATATTTTTAAAGAAATTCATAAGCACTTCTTTTTATGTATCATGGTGCCACCAAATTAGGATAGTGAACTTGGCATACCTTCTACTTAATAAGTGCAAGGCACACTAGTCAGCCATACAGCAATCTCATTTAATATTTACAGAATCCGTCTGAATCTCTGAAAAGTTAAATAACTCGCTGAAGTTTACACAACTAGTAAGTGATAGATCCAAGATTTGAACTTAATTTGTTTAATTCTAGAGCCCAAGAAATTAATGGTATTGTTATACTGTTTCTGTGAAGTGATTTTCAAAATGTGTGACCCACGGGTTACCTTCTTGAGTGACTCCTGGGGTGCTTGTTGAAATGTCAGTTCCTGAACCCCTAACCTCTACATACTGAACTAAGATCTCTGAGATTTGGGCCTGAGAGTAGGTGATATTTCTCAATTACATTATAGTTGGGATAGTGGTGGTCCGTGGACTGCTTTTTCCTTATGATTTGGGCTAAAAAATAAAATAGGCCATTTTAAATACATACTAAAATAGAATTCTATAATTCAAGTAAACACTAACTTTTCAAACTATATTTTGAATTTTAGAGTGACATATTCTGAGATAATCTAACAAAGAACTTTTCTCTCGCTTTTTGTGCTGTAGCTCGAAGTAAGCTATTAATAAGTTATAGATTTCTATCTAATGCGTGAGCCTTTATTTTGTAATTTTACACTTTTTTTTACTGTTAACTTACATTTACACATTAAAATTTAGTGGAAAAATATAAGGAGTAGATAAATCATCTCTTATTTTAGGTTGAACTCCCACCACCTGATCTTGGACCAAGTTCTGCACTAAATCAGACACTCATGTTGCTGCGTGAAGTTTTGGCATCTCATGATTCTTCAGTTGTACCATTAGATGCTCGTCAAGCTGATTTTGTGCAGGTATGTTGTAAATTCATTTTTAATGATTGTTTTCCACTCTCCTATTGTACATTCTGTTTCAATTCTGGAATTTTGTAATTCATATACTTTGACAAACCTTTCTTATTGTTGTTTTTCCTTCAAATATTAAACCAGTTCTCATAATTTAAAAAGTATTGATTCAGTGATCAACTATTTTTTTCTTTTTTTTGAGACAGAGTTTCACTCTTGTTACCCAGGCTGGAGTGCAATGGCGCGATCTCGGCTCACTGCAACCTCCGCCTCCTGGGTTCAGGCAATACTCCTGCCTCAGCCTCCTGAGTACCTGGGATTACAGGCACGCGCCACCGTGCCCAGCTAATTTTTTGTATCTTTAGTAGAGACGGGGTTTCACCATTTTGACCAGGATGATCTCGATCTCTTGACCTCGTGATCCACCCGCCTCGGCCTCCCAAATTGCTGGGATTACTGGCTTGAGCCACCGTGCCCGGCCTCAACTATTTTTTAAACTATGTTTAATGTTTTCCTATAAGCTTCTACAAATTGACTTTCTTCCAACTAGTTTGGCGTTAATTCTAAAGCGTCATTAACTGAAGACCATATCAGTGATTGAGAAATAATCAATTTTATTTTTCATTTGTAGGTTTTATCATGTGTCTTGGATCCTCTCCTACAGATGTGTACTGTATCAGCCAGCAACTTAGGCACAGCTGACATGGCAACTTTCATGGTCAATTCACTATATATGATGAAGACAACATTAGCTCTATTTGAATTCACTGACAGACGTCTGGAAATGCTACAATTTCAGGTACATTTTTCTATACAATGACGATTGACTTTGATTCTATCTTTTTCTCTATGTGATAGCTTTAAGTTAATGGCTTAACTAATTTTAGTGACCTAATTCCTATAGATCTTTTGGTATCATCTGATGAAAGGACACACATAACACACACACACACACACACACACACACACACACACACACACACACACACACACACACACACACACACACACACACACAAATTCAGTATTTCAGTTTTCAGCTTTAGGAGAACCAGAATATATAATATTTAAAATACTTGATTCATACCATAGTATGTGATGGTAGATTGAAGATTTTCTGATGAATTTCAACAGTTATTCTGTATGCAGATTTTGGTTTCTGAACTGTGAATAATATATTTTTCAAGCTGCATGCTTAATGCAGAATGTGTTACAGAGGACAGATATATTTTTATCTATGTGAAAACCAGTGTTAGGCAAAACATTACAAATTGCTATACCACTCAAGTCCTGTAAAGCAAATGGTTATCACTTAAGAGTGTGTATGATGACTAAAACAAAGCCATTTGTAAAATTTAGTAGATAGTTGGTTCCAATTTTAAGCAGTGATTATAGGTAAATATACTGTTTTTTAAAAAAACAACTCAATGTTCTGCACTATCACACATATATCAACAATTTGTCAGTGGGTATAAGAATGAGTTTTTATATTTCTAAATCTATGAAATTTTCTAATTTCTAGTTTTTTTTTCTTCTTTTGAGACACAGTCTCACTCTGTCACCAAGCTGGAATGCAGTGGCACGATCTTGGCTCACTGCAGCCTCTACTTCCCGGGTTTGAGCGATTCTCTTGTCTCAGCCTCCCAAGTAGCTGGGACTACAGGCATGCACCACCATGCCCAGCTTATTTTTGTATTTTTAGTAGAGACAGGATTTCACCATGTTCGTCAGGACAGTCTCGATCTCTTGACCTTGTGATCTGCCTGCCTTGGCCTCCCAAAGTGCTGGGATTACAGGTGTGAGCCACCACACCTGGCCTAGTTTTTTCTTTTAAAATAAAAATATCAGATTTGTGGTTTAAAGTCAAATAATTCTACAGAACTTCTTATGAAAAGCCACCAGTGTACCATCCTTTCCACCCCCAACATCTCTCTCTCATTTCTGACTCAAAAACAGTTTCTTTCAGTTTTTATAGTTGCTTCTTTTGATGTTTATATTTGTAATTCTGAACACTTACGTGTATTGCTACTTACAGATTTTTTTTAGTTTTATATCTAATGTATTACATTAGATATCTAATACGTTATGAAATCAACAATGAAAATTTAGTTATTTACTAAATTTTTAAATTTTAAATTTTTTAGTTTAAATTTAGTTATCTATTAAGTTTTTAAATATTTTGTTACCTACTGCCACCCACCAACCTCCCAGATAAGAATATGGCCATACATAGAGCTTTCCTGTCTTTCCAATGCAGCTATATTATTTAGGTTAGATCAATATTGTGTTAAATTATTATTACTATGTAGGCACTATTGGTGACTGAACTATGTAATGCAGAAAGGTTAATTTACCTTTCTTGGATAACTTTTTCATTTCTGTGGAACTAATAGCATTTTTATTTAAGAAATGTCACGTTTTTCTGAGTTTGTCAGTAATTCAAGCTCAAATCTCTGCCATTTATCTAAATCTTAGGATGTTCAGATATGTCAGGTGTTTATCAATTTGTTTTATCACCAGTTATCTGTTTTTCTTAAGTGTTCCGTAGCTATTTTATGCATGGTAAAAATTCTTACTCTGTGTGCTAAATTGAGCTTATTCAAGTTCTCTCTGTCCTTGCTTACTTTTGCCCCCATTGGATGTGTCAACTGGACTTTTCACATGTATTTCAGCAATCTCCAGAAATCTCTTGAGCCAGATCTTTATTAGTCCTGGCAGCATTTTCAGTAATTGTTCTATCAGCAGATAATTCAGGTTTTCCTTTCTCCAGACTCCACTAGCAATTTTCTCAGTACCCTTTTAGACCCCACTGGCAGACCTCTTGAGTGGTTATTCCAAGCAGACAAATCCCAGTGTGGAAGTGCTTATTGGCCTAAACTCGCACAATGTCTGTTAGTGTGCTGTCAGCCAAGACTGGTCACATAGAACAGCCTGGATTCAGTGTGATAGAGGACAATAAAAGGGTGTGGATTTGGGAAGGGGGGTGGTTTATCACGTTCCTCCAAAGTAACAATTTACCTTGTTGGGTAGAGGATTCTTGATTTGAGGACCTTTACTACCAAGAACCTATTTTTTTCCCACTCTTATATAGCCTCTTCCAGTGTTTCAAGCAAGAAGTCCAGAGTAGTCTGATTCTCTTTTGTTTTTAGTTATCTAGTCCATTCATTTGGAAACATACAGGGATTTTCCTTTGAGTTCACATGTTTTTCCAGGATATTTTTAGTATGTCTCTTTTTCAAAATTATTTCCATCTTTGACTTTGGAGAACCAATTCAATGTAAAGATTCAAACCTTTCTTTTGCTTAGTAAAGAGTTACAATATTTCTTTAATCATCACTTTTCTATGTTACTTTTTACGCTTTGAAGCCCCTGTCCTTGGTTGGTTTTATCTCATGGATTTGTCCTCTAATTTCTTTTTAAATCTCATTACTTTAATCTATTTCTTCAACATTTATTTGCCCTATATTACTTTCCTTCCTTCCATGTTTTCTTTGGACCACTCATTTGCTTTTTAGCAGTAACTTTTTTTCACTTTCATTAAGTGTTTACCTTTGTACATCTTGTTTTTCTTTGATTTCTATTAAGTCCAGCAAATAAGGACTCTAATTGTACTTCCTTGGGCATTTATTTTATAAAAATATGAAAGTCCTTTATGTCTTTCAGTAGTGTTGCCCCAGGAAAGAAACCATACTTGTTCTGATTATTCACAAGGGCAGCTGACTCACCTCTTTTAAGTCTGTTCTAAGTTTTTTTAGTGGGAAGAGCAGAGCTTTTGGAGTTCTTGGAAAATGGCAGTCATTCAGATGATAACAGATACCATAGGTGACAGTGTACTGTGTCATTAGCAAGCAAACTGGTGAAGCCTGGGGGAGCATTGTGGTAAGGAATAGAGGGAAGACCTCCAGACTCAAGATTGTACTGGCCAAAAAAAAAAAAGAAAAAAAAAAGGAATGAGAAGGTTTTTCTCACCAGGGAATGTTTCAGCCCATCAATGTGGTCCTCTTCTGTGGTTTTTACCTCCATCTCATTAGCATTAGTTGGAATCCCCCAAAATAGCACAAAGCTTGGGGGGAGCCCATTCTACTCACATCTGTTAGCCGTATCTTCGTAGGCAGTTCCTGAACCCGAAATCTTTAGCCAAGTTTTTACTGGGCCCTCAGCTCTTCCCTGCTAGTCATAGATCTGCCATATCCTCAGGAGAATTTAGTACCTGAGCTGTAATGAGATTTCCTCTAGGTTTCTCCAGATGGTGTGTTTGATTTGTTAAGTCAGCCTAGCAAGTTGGGAGCATGAGGAGGACAGGAGGTCAGAAGCATCAGGCCCCCATCTTCTCAGAATTCTTCCTAAATATTTTGTTTATATTGTTGTTGCTTATTAGTGTTTTTTGTTTGTGTTTTGTTTATTATCAATTTTTAAGAGAGCTGAGCAGCAACCCAAATTCTGTGGCTGGAGGATAGTCTTAGAATCCTCTTTGCTTATAATTTTTAAAGTAAGACGTTTCCCCCCTTTCACAGAAAGACTTACTGTCTGGGGGAAGAAAAAGCTTTTGTCACAGAGGCCATCCCTGTGCCTCATAATCTGTGCCAATACAAGGAAAGACTCCATGATGCAGAGCTAAGACTCTGGGGTGGTCTACTTCTACTCTCATCAGTGTCATTCTTCTAAAATGTTTTCTTCTGTGTTTTATTTTAGATCGAAGCACATTTGGACACACTTATAAATGAGCAAGCCTCTTATGTTTTAACTAGGGTAGGCTTGAGTAACATCTATAACACTGTACAGCAACACAAACCAGAACAAGTAAGTGCATAGACGTTCCTTCCTAATTCTAAGAACATGCCAGTTTAGAGTATGGCTTCTAGAGCTTCACTCTGGATTCCTGGCTCTACTACATATTAGCTATGTTTTCCTCAGAAAGTGACTTACTTTTCTGTATCTGTTTCCTTACCTGTGGATTAGGGGTAATAATAGTGTCTGTGTGATAGGGTTGGCCTTAAGATTAAAAGACATAAACATGTATCATTCTTAGATGACTTCCTGAAATATGATAGAGTGCCCCAAAGTATTAACAATTTTTTTTATTATATATAGTTTTTGTTAAAAGTAATGAAAATATACAAAAATTAGTATTATATAATGTCTAAAGGATATTCATACTGGCAAATTTTTCAGATTCCTATGTCACTATTAGTTCATTGAATGCATGGATTACTGTATAAATAGCAGTCATCTTCTTCTTAATTTAGCAAATAGTTGCCCATTACTTTGAGAAGATAGTCATTTCTGGGGCCAGTATATGGTTTTCTTAAATTATGGAACCCTAGTAGAAAAAAAGAAGTGGTGGGAACCCTAGAAAATCGTGTAAGCCATCTTTCTTTAGAAAGCAAAGAACTCTTTCCAATGGCATTAACATAAAGACTGTATTAGTACCCAGGAATTCTTAAATGAAGCTCTTAAAACACAACTTTTCAATCTTTTTCTTGCTAAAGTGATAAGCAGATTTCTACCAGTAGAAACCAATTTTGCTGCCTTTCTGTACTTTCTGAAAGTATCAAAGTGAAATTGTTCAGCCGCCATGCGTCACTGGTGTCTTCCAGTGCTTCATTGCCTTCTTTCTCTTGGGTATGAGTGAACTTGAAGTATCATGATATTTCCATTGTTAATAAACTTGAGCGCCTCTTGCTCCCTCCAACAAATCATAGTCCCTGAACTTATTGAAGTCGAAGAAATTACATTAGAGTTATTTGCAAATAAGCTAAATGATTTTCCAAATTTGGGCAGTGCATAATGGACTATATTCACTAAATGAAATGAAATGAAATGTATTTCTCCTTTTTTACATATTGATTCTGTTTTTTTTAAAAAAATAGGGCTCTTTAGCTAATGTGCCAAACCTAGATTCTGTGACACTGAAGGCTGCAATGGTAAGTATATAATAAAACATTTTACTTGAGATTTTCTTATGGATCAGTATTCTTCGTTTTTTTGCTGTGTGATAATTTTGTTCTGGATGATACTTTTTATCTCTTGATATGCTTTTTAACATTGGGTCCAATAATAATGACTGAGCCTGTATTCCTTTAATTGAGAGTTCCGGCCAAGTCTTAAATTCATAGTAGTGCTCCATTAGGCCCAGATAGTCTCATCATTACTGTTTAGGATTACTGTTTACTCTTTATTTTTAGAGTTTTATTCCTCATTTAATGGAGAAACAGGAATGACAGATATAAAGAAATTAGGCCGTATATCATTATAAACTTGTTACTACCATAATCCTTTGTTTAAAGTTCTTGACTTTTTCCTGATATCAAAATTGAAATTAGATTCTACTCTTAAAATAGTTTTTTACTTGTTAGTGTGAGTTGCACTGAATTTCCACTTTATTACCTTCTTACAAGGGAAGACCTTGTAAAGAAGGTCTTTTTGCATGATCGCTACTTTTTGTAGTGTGTTTCTGTGTCTTAAATATATACTTTTCTTATAGGCATAACGAATCGTTATATGATATTTAAGTCATGTAGCTCTGTCCCGCATAGGAATGATCCCTTTTGGAAGCTTTATGATAGTACTACTAATAGTAATAATAATAATAACAAGGAACAGCAGCCATTAACGTTTACTGAGCATAGCAAGTGCTTTTCATGTATTGAGTCTTTAATCCTCATGACAACTCCACTGAATCCAGGAAGTTGGCCTCCAGAGCTTAGCTACTGTACCAACCTACTGATCCTAAGTAAAATACTCGCATGTACTCACTACCATCATGGCTTGACTTTTCTAGATAGTTCTCTAGGATGGTTTTCTGATGCCAGGGCTTTCCTATATATTATCTTCCAGAACTCAAGTTAACTGAAAATAAAAGGATAGGCCCATAAGATACCTAAAAATGCAAAGAAGGTAGAGCTATCTATGTAATTATTAAAGTAGAATTTAAAAAGACTGAATGGGACAAACAAGAAACATTATGTCATGATAAAAGGCACTTTAGGGTTAACAGTTATAACTTCTATATATGAAACAAAATATAATAGCAAAAATTAGAAATGCAAAGAAAATTCAATGTTAAAAAGTGTAAAAATAGATGAAAACGAAGTTTAGATTAAGAGATGTTTTTTAGGAAGTTATATATACACTCACCATACTATCCGGTAAAATCCCACTTCAAGATATTTACGCCCAAAAAATGAAGATCTGTGTTCATACTTAAGTCTGTAACAGTAGTTAATATCAAATGTGTGTTTCCTTCCTTGGTTTCTCCTTCTCTCTTGACACATATCCACTCTCTAATACAACTCATAAAATATTTTTAAGTGCCATTAAAAATTCTTATTGTTTCTGGTGTTAATTCTCAAAACAATTAAGGTGAATATATTATGTCTCTAAAGAAATAAATCTTACTTGAATTTTGTATTTAATATGTTATTATATACAACCGTTTGTTGTTTCCATTTAGGGGTTTCTAAGGCGCTTCAGTTCAGCATGTCCAAAACTGACCCTGCCCATTCTACCCCAACCTAAGTTCTCTTCCAGGCACTCTTAACTCAGAAAATTGTAAGACCTTATGTCCGTTTATCATTCAAATAGTTATTAGCCAAGTTTCTGCTGTTTCTTAGGCATCATACTAAGAATTGGGATGAAAACAGATATGATCTAGTAAGGGATGCAGCTGTACACAATTAAATGGATTAAGAGTACAGTTATGTGTCCTGATAATATGGCGAATTAATCTCTACAGATCCAAAATCTGGGAGTCAACCCCTTCATTCTGTTAATAACCAAGTCCTGATGGTCCTCAAATGTTTTACTTCTTTCACCTTGATTGCCCCATAGTCTAAAAGTGCTGCAGTACATACCTAATTGGTGTCCTTGCATCTGTTACTGCAGCCTTCCATTCTATTCTTCTTCCTATGGACAGATTCAGCTTCATAAAACTTAAATCAGATTTCTCCCTTACTTAACTTCAACGGTTTACTAATGCTTTTAAAATAATTAAAATCCTTAAATAAGCATACCAGTCCTACATGATCTTTACTTTTCTAGCTGTTTTCCTATCCACCTCAAGCCTTCATGCTGTCTCCTCTCCCAAAACCTCCCCACCCATCCATCCACTTACTTAATTTATATTCATCTTTAAGGTTTCACTTCAAACGTCCTTTCCTGAGAGATGCTTTTGCCAAATCCACAGACTAGGTTCTTGATTTATGCTTTATAATACCTTGTTTTGTTCCTTAATAGCATTTAACAAAGTTTGTAATTACATATTTATTTATATTATTATCAGTTTAATATCTCTCTGCCATAAGCTTTATGAAGCTAAGGACTGTACTTCCATTACTTAATATAGTACCGTTTCAATGGTAGGTATTAGTTGAGCAATGAATGGATTAATGAACAAATGAACAAATATAGTAAAATCAAGAAACAAAGTAGACCTGAAACCTGATGACTTTACTTTTTGTTCATATTATTACTTAAAAGCTCAGTGAGGAAGACTAAAATGAATGGTTTGGATTCAGGACTTTAAAAGTAAATATTGCTAATACTGACTAATTACAAATTTGATAGTTTTAGGGAGTTGTAGTTAAAATGTTTAGGAAATAATACACAATTTGAACACAACAATCTAGCTATTTGGAGTGTGGGATTTTTCTCATATATTTAATTCTTTTTTTTTTGAGACGGAGTCTTACTCTGTCACCAGGCTGGAGTGCAGTGGCGCAATCTCGGCTCACTGCAGCGTCTGCCTCCTGGGTTCAAGCGATTCTTCCGCCTCAGCCTACCAAGTAGCTAGGACCACAGGCATGTGCCACCACGCCTGGCTAATTTTTTTGTATTTTTAGTAGAGACGGGGTTTCACCGTGTTGGCCAGGATGGTCTCAATCTCTTGACCTCGTGACCACCTGCTTTGACCTCCAAAAGTGCTACGATTACAGGCGTGAGCCACCGCACCCAACCTCATATATTTAATTCTTAAAAGAGATGTTTATATTTGAGATGTTTGTTAGCAAATACATGTACTTTAAATTTTGTATTTCTCTGTTTCATTTAGGTTCAGTTTGATCGTTATCTGTCAGCCCCAGACAACCTATTAATGCCACAGCTGAACTTTCTTCTAAGTGCCACAGTGAAGTAAGTATTTTTGGTCCCAAGTAGTTGGTAAAGATTCACATATTTTTAAATATCAAGTACATGTTTTGGAAAAAATTTATTTTTAAGAATAGACAATTTACCATTGAAATCTATAGTCCTCAACCTTTCTTCTGCCTCAGGATGCCAAGGATGTGATCTGAACATATCTGTTTATTCCATGTCTATATGTCACTCCAAAATCTCTAATTAGTAAATGATTTTTTAAATTACTTTGAATATAATTGAAGCTATATAGCTGTAATACCAAATTACCTTATGATAACAAACGTGTCAGAATAATGTTGAATATGTTATGGAAAATCAATAATGTATTCATTGTGTAATGCAGATGAACTGTTTTATAGACTGTTTTGAACCTAAGGTGGTTTTCTGTAGATATAAAATTACTTGATAATCATTTATCAGGAATGTATTCAGAGCACAGGACCATACAGGTAAATATTAGAATATAATAATTAGAAGAAACAGATTGAGACTATATAATCTGATTTTCTTGATTTTAAGAAAAATATTGGCAAAATTGTCTGTAGGTAAGAAACTAGGCAACATTATCTACACATTTCTTTTTCTTTCTATTCAAACAGCAGTGCAGTATGTGTTTTCTACATAACAGGCACTAGGAGCTAAGGTTTAAAAGACATTTGGACTGTTTTCATGGAGCTTATAGCCTAATAGGTCAGTTAAACATATGAACAAATATTTATGTGAAAATGTACAGTAAGGAAAGAACTGTGGAAGAGAATATTTCACATATCTAAAAGGATGTAATGGTATAGAGGTGATATATACTTACATTCTGTTCTGAAGCATAGAACTACAGCAAAAAATAGCACAAGGAAGCAGCTTTTTAACTCACCATGCAGAATTTGATATCAATTAGAATTGGCTGGAAATCAATGGACCATTTTTTATTTCTCAGACACAGAATTAGGAAGGTCCCATTTTAGGTGAGTGACAAGAGTATATAAACAATGTTTTTTTGAGTTTTATATTGTATTATCCTAAAGGACATCATACTGTTTACATAACTAGAATTTTAAAGACTTAAGAGATTACCAAAGAAACTGTTATGCTATGACTCAGGTTGTGTATGCTTCTTAAATTGTTAAATTTTTAACTGAATACTGTAATTCTTTTTAACTTAACCATATCTCAGTACTTAATATTTGAATGTTGTTAGCAGTGTCACTACAACTGTGAAATGTACTGTTATTCTCTTCATAATGCAATGATTGAAGAGAAATTTTAATATACTTTAAAGGATGACATGTAGCCCAAATGCTGTGAAGCAGGGGTCCCCAACCTCCAGGCCAGGAACCCCAGTCTGTGGCCTGTTAGGAGCGTGAAACCTACTGTGAATTGTGCCTGGAATGATCTAGGTTGTGCGCTCCTTATGAGAAGGAACAGTTTCATCCCAAAACCATCCCCCAACCCTGGTCCACAGAAAAATTGTCTTCCATGAAACCAGTCCCTGCTGCCAAAAACATTGGGAACTGCTGCTATAAAGGAAACAGACAGATTTGGCTCTATAACATTTTAAGGTTTTTACAGAAAAAGATAATATAAACTAAGTTAAAATATAAACTAATATGGAAAAATATTTGCAAAATATGTTACAGATCCATTATTCTTAATATATTATCCTTAATGTGTAGTAAGATCCTATAAATTAATACAAATTATAGAAAAACAGGCACAGAAGTAATGCAAATGGCAAGTAAATATATGAGGAAATAGTAATTATCAAAGAAAAATGCAAACAAACAACAATGAGAACTGTTATCTATCAGACTGCTGACAGTAAAACATTTATTACATACTAATGGAACAGGTCTGAGAAAATGGACATTTCACACTTTTTTAGTGAGAGTATAAGTTAGTACAATCTTTTCAAAGCGCAATTTGGCAACATTCCACAAAATTTCAAAATTATACATTCTTAGACTCTTCTAAAATTTTATTTTTCTTTCTTAGTCTTGGTAACAGTTTAAAAAAACTGTTGAACCATCGGTGGGGTTGAGTAGTGTATGTGGGTCTATTTGAGTTCTTTGTAAAACTTCTCAGATTTTCTCAAGCTTAAATTATTTCTGAAATTAAATGTTTGTCTTCTGTTACTGAAGAGAGAATTTTAGTTTCCATTTACTTTTATTATCCTGTTGCCTAACAGTAGCAATGTAAACTTTGTTATCATTATCAGACAAATGAACAAATTTTGGTACTTTTTTTTAATGTGAATTTTTAATTTAGGTTTTTTAAAATAATTTTATGGTATGTGCCTGACATCCTGTTATAAATCCTTACTAATTATAATGACATTTAAAATTGAGATATACATGTTATCTATATAAGTATTAATAGTACAAACAAGAATTTGAAATTGCTTAGTAATTATTTACCTCTGTTTTCATTCAGAAATATTTTTAAATGTTATTTGCAAAATATTCTAAAATTAAATGAGATCTGTTACATAATTTTCAATATTTGTGTAGAAGAACGGAAATTATGGCATAAATAGCTACCTATTTTCAAAATCAGAATTGCTTTGAAAATATAGGGCATTTTACACATTTAAGATTTAACATCAGGCCTGGTGCAGTGGCTCATGCCTGTAATTCCAGCACTTTGGGAGGCTGAGGTAAGCAGATCATGAGGTCAGGAGTTCGAGACCAGCCTGACCAATATGGTGAAATCCCATTTTTACTAAAAATACAAAAATTAGTGAGGCATGGTGGCATACACCTGTAGCCCCAGCTACTCAGGAGGAAGAGGCAGGAGAATCACTTGAACCGGCAGGCAGAGGTTGCAGTGAGTCAAGATCGCGCCACTGCACTCTAGTCTGGGTGACAGAGACTTCATCTAAAACAAAAAGATTTAACTTTAAAGCATATTTTTATTGTTTTACTTTTTTGAAATGGAGTTTGGCTCTGTCACCCAGGCTGGAGTGTAGTGGTGCCATCTTGGCTCACTGCAGCCTCCATCTCCCGGTTCTAGTGATTCTCCCGACTCAGCTTCCCAAGTAACTGGGACTACAGGCTTGTGCCACCACGCCTGGATAATTTTTGTAGTTTTAGTAGAGACAGGGTCTCACCATCTTGTCCAGGCTGGTCTTGAACTCCTGACCTCAAATGATCAACCTGCTTCGGTCTATGGAAGTGCTGGGATTACAGGCATGAGCCACCACTTCTGCCCTAAAGCAGGTTTTTAAATTGCATGTATACATCTGTTTTTGTTTTTTTGTATTCTCTTCTCCTGAACTTCGTTTATCTTCATAGTTGCAGTTCCTCTGGGACACCTGTAACTCATGTCTCCCTTTTTTTTGTCTTGTCTTAGTTTGATTGACTTTCAAGGAGATTTTGATTGAGTACCTCAGCCTTGGAATAAGCTATTGAATACATTTAAGTAGCTAGGAAACAAGGTGGTATTGAAAATAGGGAAAAGAATCAGAAAAGAAAATGGTTTTAAAGAATTCTTCCCTTTGGAATGAATTTGAAGCTATATTTTCAGTGTAAAATCTCCAATATTCACTCCTAGCAGTACAAAAATTCTTTGGACTATAGAAACCACAATTGTGCATATATAAAATGTTCTCAATAAATCTTTGCTTATTGTACACAGTTCCTTCCATAATAACTTAAGAAATAAAGAGAATGGGGCCAGGTGCGGTGGCTCAAGCCTGTAAACCCAGCACTTTGGGAGGCCGAGGTGGGTGAATCACAAGGTCAAGATATCGAGACCATCCTGGTCAACATGGTGAAACCCCGTCTCTACTAAAGATACAAAAAATTAGCTGAGCATGGTGGCGCGTGCCTGTAATCCCAGCTACTCAGGAGGCTGAGGCAGGAGAATTGCCTGAACCCAGGAGGCGGAGGTTGCAGTGAGCCGAGATCGCGCCATTGCACTCCAGCCTGAGTAACAAGAGCAAAACTCCATCTCAAAAAAAAAAAAAAAGAAAAGAAAAAAAGAAATAAAGAGAATGTAGATGCCTCCTAAAGTGAGCATATGGGAAAGTGAATAAAATTTGATAACTCTTTCATTCAAGATTTTTTTTCTCTATTATAGAAACAAAGCATGTATCTATAATGGAGCAATTTTTTTTAGAGAAATTGAATGATTTTTTTTTTCTTTTAACTACCTTCCTTTATTCACCTGTACTATCAGGAATATCCATATAAACCAAAATAAAGCAAGTTTGGGGTGAAATTAAAAAAAAAAAAAAAAAAAGACCAGGAAAAGAACTACTGGACAGCTGTGAACTGAATGCTTTAGAGACCTCAGAAAGTCCAAACCTTAAAAGCAGGGTTAATCTAGTCCTACAGGAAAGGCTACTATATTAGTCAGGGTTCTTCAAAGAGACAGAACCAAGAGAAAGACACACACACAGTAGGCTCTCTGCCAGCTGGAGAGCCAGGGAAGCTGGTAGCGTGGCTCAGTCCAGGTCCAAAAGCCTCAGAACAAGGGAAGCTGATGGTGTAACTCTCAGTCTAAGGCCAAAGCCTGAGAACCCAGTAACAGGAGACTACTGGTGCAAGTCCTAGAGTCCAAAGGCTGGAGAACCTGGAATTCCTATGTCCAAGGGAAGGAAAAGAAAGAGTACCTTAGCTGCAAGAGAGAAAAAGAGCAAATTTGCTGTTCCTCTGCCTTTTTGTTCCATTGTTGGAGACTGCCCCATTGACGGTGAATCTTCTTCACTCAGTCTCCTAACTTACATGCAGTCTCCTATGGAAACACCCTCACAGACAGACCCAGAAATTATGCTTTATCAACTAACTAGGTATCCCTTATCCAGTCAAGTTAACCCTTAAAATTAACCATCACAGCTACTTTAGATTCATACTAATTAAGCTTAAAAACAAGCCTTTAAATGATCAACTTGATCTGTAATTAAATTAACTGCCTTCTGGAATGAAACATAACATACTTAAAGATGACAATTAGAGACAGTCAGCAGTGTAACATCTATAATGCTGAGCATGCAATGAAATGCTATTTCAGTGAAGAAGCAGGAAAATATGAGCTAAACCTAGAAAAAAAAATTAGTCAATAGAAACAGTTACAAATGGTAAAGTTTACAGAATTAACAGATAAGGTGTTTTTAAAAGCTATTAAAAATGTATTCAATAATTTAAAGGAAAACATGATCTTGAGAGAACAAATAGGGGATTTTACAAAATTAGAATTTTAGACCTCAGAGCTGTAGTATATAAAAGGAAAAATTCACTGGATTGGCTAATAGGCCAGCTGAGTACTCCAGAGGGAAAGATCAGTTAACTTGAAGAGAGGACAACAGAAACTGAAACACAGACAGAAAAAAATTAAAAGCCTGGAAAATAGATGAAACCTTAGAGAACTGTGAGACAATATGAAGCAGTCTAACATGTATAACTAGATATCACAGTGTAATCGAAGCAGAAAAATTTGAATAAAAGGGGAATTTTTTTTCTAAATGTGATGGCAAATAGGAACCCTTAGACCCAATAAATTAAATACCAAAGCATACCATAATCAAATTATTGAAAACAATGATAATAAAAGACATTTGCAGGGAACAATGACATTACTACTGACTTCTCATTAGAAACAGTACAGACCAGAACGCAGTAGAATATCATCACCTTTAAAAAGCTGAGTATACAAACATTATCAGCTTTAAATGATCTATCAAAAGTGTCTTTTAAACTGAAAGTGAAATAAATGTTTTGAGATAAAGTAGAGAAGATTTATCCCCAGGATAATGCACTGTAAGAAATGGATACAAAAAGGAAGAATTTTTTTTTTTTTTTTTTTTTTTTTTGAGATGGAGTCTTACTGTGTCACCCAGGCTAGAGCAACCTCTGCCTCCTGGGTTCAAGCAATTCTCCCGCCTCAGCCTCCTAAGTAGCTAGGATTACAGGCCCCCACCAACCCGCTTGGCTAATTTTTGTATTTTTAGTAGAAACAGGGTTTTGCCATGTTGGTGAGGCTGATCTCAAACTCCTGACCTTGTGATATGCCTGCCTCAGCCTCCCAAAGTGCTGGGATTACAGGCGCAAGCCACCGTGCCCGGCCAAAAAGGAACTCTTTAAAACCATTTTCTTTTTCTATTATTTTTCCTAGTGTTTTGAGGACTTTTACATCATATTCATCAGGGATATTGGCCTGTATTTTTGTTTTACTTTTTTTCTCTTCATCTGTCTTTGGTTTTGATAGTAGAGTAATACTGGCCTCACAGAATGAGTGTGGAAGTATTCCTTCCTCTTCTATTTCTTGGAATAGTTTGAGTGGAATTGGCGTTAGTTCTTCCTTAAGTGTTTGGTAAAATTCAGAATTGAAGCCATCAGTTCCTGGCCTTTTTTTGCTGGGAAACTTTTTATTATGCCTTTGATCTCATTACTTGTTACTGGTCTCTTCAGGTTTTGGATTTCTTCATGGTTCAATCTTGGCAGGTTGCATGTGTCTAGAAATTTATTCCTTTCTTCAGAGTTTATAGTTGTACATAGTAGCCTGTAATGAGTATGAGTCTTTGAATTTCTGAGGTATTGGCTATAATGTATCCTTTCATCTCTGATTTTATTTATTTGGGTCTTCTGGTTCTTTTCTTAGTCTGGCTAAAAGTTTGTCAAATTTGTTTATCTTTTCAAAAAATCAACTTTTATTTCATCTCTCTTGTACTTTTTTTGTTTCAATTTCATTTCTGCTCCAATCTTTACTTTTTTCTACTAATTTTGGGTTTGATTTCCTCTTTTCTAGTTTTTTAAAATGTGTCATTGGGTTATTTGAAGCTTTTTTACTCTTTTATGTAGGTGCTTACAGCTGTAAACTTTCCTTTTAATGCTGCTTGTGCTGTATCCCATTGGTTTTGGCGTGTTGTTTTCCATTTTCAGTTGTTTCAATAAATTTTTTAATTTTCTTTTTTAATTTCTTCGTTGGCCCACTGGTTATTCAGGAAGATATTGTTTAATTTTCATGTGTTTGTATAGTTTCCAAAATTCTTCTTGTTATTGATTTTTAGTTATATTTTTGGGGGTCAGAAAACAAACATAATATAATTTCATTTTAAAAAAATTTTGATGGACTTTTTTTGTATCCTATCATATGGTCTCTCCTTGTGAATGATCTGTGTGCTGAAGAGAAAATGTTTATTCTGTAGTCATTGGATGAAATATTCTATAAATATTGATTAGATGCATTTGGTCTATAATGCAGATTAAGTCTTATATGTCTTTGTTAATTTTCTGTCTGGGAAATCTGTCCAGTGCTGAAGGTAGAGGGTTGAAGCCTCTAGCCGTTATTGTTTTGGGATCTGTCTCTCTCATTATCTCTAATAATGCTTGTTTTGTATATCTGGGTGCTTCGGTGTTGGATGCTCCCATGTTGGATGCATATATATTTACAATTATTATATCCTCTTGCTGAATTTACTCCTTTATTATTATATAGGGAACTTGTTAGTCTCTTTTTATGTTTCCCTTCAAATCTATTTCATCTGTTATAAATAAGTATAGCTACTCCTAATTCCCCCCCCGCCGCCCACTGGCATGGAGTATCTTTTTCTGTCTTTCTTTTTTTTTTCAGTCTATGTCTGCTTTTATAGTTGAAGCATTTTTTTTTTTTTTTGTAAGCAACAGATCTTTGGGTCTTGTTTTTTTTTAATCCATTCAGCCACTCTGTGACTTTTCACTGGAGACCATAGTTCATTTACATTGTGTTACTACTGATAAGGACTTACTCTGTCATTTTAAAATTTGTTTTCTAGTTGTTCTGTGGTTTTCACTCCCTTCTTTCCTTCTTTCCTGTCTTTCTTTTAGTGAAGGTGATTTTCTCTGGTGGTATATTTTAATTTCTTGCTGTTTATTTTTTGTATATCAGTTGTATGTTTTTTGACTTGAGGTTACCATGAATCTTGCAAATAATATCTTACACCCCATTATTTTAAACTGACAACTTAACATTGATTGCATAATCAAACAAGCAAGGAGAAGACCAGTAAAAACTCTTTACCCTTCAACTTCATTGCCCTGCTTTCTAATGTTTCGTTGTTTCTACTTATATCTTATTACACACTGTCTCTTGAAATGTAGTATTTTTGATAGGTTCATCTTTTTACTCTTTCCACTCAAGATATGAGTAGTTTACACACCACAGTTACAGTTTACAATATTCTGTGTTTTTCCGTGTACTTAGTATTCTCAGTGTATTTAGTTCCTTCAGATGATTTCTTATTGCTCATTAATGTCCTTTTCTTTCAGATTAAAGAACTCTCTTTAGCATTTCTTATAAGACACATCTGGTGTTGATAAAGTCCTTTTTTTTTCTTTTTTCTTTCTTTTTTTTTTTTTTTTTGGTCTGGGAAAGCCTCTATTTGTCCTTCATGTTTATAAGATCTTTTCACTAGATATGGTATTCTAGGATAAAAGTTTTTCTTTCCTTCAGCACTTTAAATATGTCATGCCACTCTTCCTGACCTGTAAGTCTGCTGACGGAAGTACTGGAGCTACTGGAGCTCCTTTCTAGGTTACTTGTTTCTTTTCTCTTGCTGCTTTTACATTCCTTTCTTTTTCTTTCGCCTTTGGGAGTTCGATTATTAGAGGTCTTGAGATCACCTTATTTGGATTATATCCACTTGATGTTTTGTAACCTTCTTGTGCTTGAATATTGATATATTTCTCTAGGTTTGGGAAGGTCTCTATTATCCCTTCAAATGAACTTTCTACTCTAATCACTCTCTGCCTCCTCCTTAAGGCCAGCAACTCTTGGATTTGCTCCTTTGAGGCTATTTTCTAGATCTTGTATGTGTGCTTCATTCTTTTTTATTCCTTTTTCTTTTGTCTCCTTTTACGGTGCATTTTCAAATATCCTGTCTTCAAGCTCAGTAGTTCTTTCTTCTGTTTGATTAATTCTGCAGCTAAGAGACTCTGATACATTCTTTAGCATGTCACTAGTGTTTTTCAGCTTCAGACTTTCTGCTTGATTCTATTTGATTATTTTAAGCCCTTTGTTAAAATTATCTGATAAGGTTCTGAATTTCTTCTTTGTGTTATCTTGAATTTCATTGTACCTCCTCAGCTCAGCTATTTTGAATTTTCTGTCTGAAAAGTCACACATCTGTCACTCTGGGGTTGGTCACTGGTGTCTTGTTTAATTCGTTTGGCAAGGTCATGTTTTTTTAAATGGTCTTGACATTTGTGGATGTTCATCAGTGTCTGGGCATTGAAGAGGTGGGTATTTATTATAATCTTCACAGTCTGGGCCTTGTGCCTGTCCTTCTTGTGAAGGCTTTCCATGTATTCAAGGGGACTTGGGTGTTATGAATTAAGTCTTTGGTCACTGCAGCCATATCTGCATTTGGGGGCACCCAAACCCTGTGGCTACTACAAACAAAATGAATTACTACCTTGGTGGTATTGGGTGAGATCCAGGAGAGCTTCCTGTATTATCAGGTGTAGATTCTCGTTCTCTTCTCTTACTTTCCCCCAAGCAAATAGAGTCTCCCTCTCTGTACTGAGCTGCCTGAAGTTGGGGGAGTGGTGATACATGACTGTTTGTGCCACCACCACTGGGAACTGTGCTGGATGAGACCCAAAGCAAGCATAGCATTGGATCTTGCCCAAGGCCCACAGGAATCACTGCCTGGCTACTGCCCTTGTTCCCTCAAGGCCCAAGGGCTCTGCAGTCTGCAAGGAATGAATCAGCGAGGCTTATGTCCTTCCCTTCAGAGCAGTGAGTTTCCCTTGTCTCTGGGTGGGTCCAGAGAAGCTGTCTGGGATGCAGGAACCTTAAGAATCTATTATACTTGGTTCTGTTCTGCGGAGGCTGAGCTGGCATCCATGACACAAAACAAAGTCCTTCCTATTCTCCTCTCTTATTCAATTTGGTATTCCTGCTTAGGGGATGATTGCTGGAGGCTTCTATTTGCTCATCTTGCTCTTAATTGTGGAATTTTTAACACAGCAATAAAACATGACAACAAAAGTGCAAAAGATGCAGTGGGAGGGAAATGGAAGTTTGGTGTTGTAATATTCTAAGGATATTAAGTTATCCATGAAATATATACTATTGTTCAAAGGTAGATTGTAAACCTTACCACACCATTAAAACAAACAAACAAAAGTTATTTAACATACAAATAGATAAGATAAAATAGAATGTTAAAAAAGTACTTGTATTAAACGAAGCTGGAAAAGAAGGGTAAAAGAACAAATGAGATGAATATGAAACAAGTAGCTGGAAGATAGACTTAACTGCAGCCTAATAAGTAACTGTACTAAATGTAAAAGTACTACACATTCTAACTAAAAGACAAAATTGTTAAATTGGATAAAAAAGCATGGTGCAGGGAGATCCAAGATGACCAAATAGGAACAGCTCTGGAGTGCAGTTCCCAGCGAGAGCAGTGCAGAGGGTGAGTGATCATCACATTTCCAAATGAATTTTTACTGCCCACAGACCAGGGGATTCCCAGGCTGAAAACCTGGCTGAAACCACAAGTTTCCAGCATAGCTATTTCAGCTGGTGCCGCCAGTCTCCACACAAAAACTCACAGAAATCTGGGCAGACATTTCAACTAGCACCTGGAACACCTGAGAGACAGAGCTGCCCATTCAACTGAAAAAAAGGGAGCTTGAAACAGATCAAGCCAGATGATCTGGCTTAGCGGGTCCTACCCCCACAAAGACCACCAATCTGAAACGCTCTGTATTGAGAGTTTTGCAGCAAGCACAGCTGGACCCAGGACAGTCCAGCTCAGAGCGGGGAAGGGTGTCAGCCACTACTAATTACCAAGGCAGTCCACCATTACTGAGGTAGACTACCATTACCAAGGCAGTTCTAACTGTACCCTCTGTAAACAAAACCACAAGGAAGTTCACACAGCAGCTGGGCAGAGACCATGGTTGCTCAGCAATGCCTCTGCTGGCAGACTGTGACTAGACTACCTCCTTGCTGGGCAGGGCATCTCTGAAAAAAGGCAACAGCACATCAGGAACTTATAAATAAAACCCCACCTTCCCAGGACAGAGCACCTGGGAAAAAAGGCAATTTTGAGCTCCACTGCAGCAGACTTAAATGTACCTGCACAGGAGCTCTGAATGGAACAGAGCTCCCAGCTCAGCACTTTAACTCCTCTAAAGGACAGACTGTCTCCTCAAGCAACTCCCTGATCCCCATATATCCAAAGAGACACCTCATAAAGGAGAGCACAGGCTGACATCTAGTGGGTACCCTTCTGGGACAAAGATAACAGAAGAAAATGGCAGCAACCCTTACTGTTTGCAGCTGCCCAGGTAATCCCCAGGCAAGGAGGGTCTGGAGTCAACCTCCAGCAGTCCTACAGCAGAGGAGCCTGACTGTTAGAAGAAAAACTAAAAAACAGAAAGAAATAACTTCAGCATCCAAAAAAAGGTTGTCCACTCAGAGACCCCATCCGAAAGTCACCAGCTACAAAGACCACAGGTAGATAAATCCACAAAGAGGGGAATAAACCAGCACAAAAAGGATGAAAACACCAAAAATCAGAACAGCTCTCCTTCTCCAAGGGATCACCGCCCCTCACCACCAGCAAGGGAACAAAGCTGGATGGAGAATGACTCTGATGAATTGACAGAAACAGGCTTCAGAATGTGGGTAATAAAGAAACTTCTCTGAGCTAAAAGAACATGTTCTAACCCAATGCAAAGAAACTAAGTACCTTGAAAAAAGGTTAGACGAAATGCTAATATGAATAAACAGCTTAGAGAAGAATATAAATGACTTGATGGAGCTGAAAAACAACACAAGAACTTCGCAAAACGCACACATGTTTCAATAGCCAAATCGACCAAGCAGAAGAAAGAATATCAGAGATTGAAGATCAACTCAATGAAATAAAATGAGAAGGCAAGATTAGAGAAAAAAGAGTGAAAAGAAATGAACAAAGCCTCCAAGAAATATGGGATTATGTGAAAAGACCTAATCTATGTTTGATAGGTGTACCTGAATGTGATGGAGGATCTCTGTTTTACAAAAGAGGATATTAGAAAGATTAAGTAATTGAATCAAACAATTGGTAAGAAGTAGAGCCATCATTTGAATCCAGTATTTCTGATTCTCCTATTCTCTTCAACACTAGACTATACTGTATTTTATTAGCTCTTTCTGTGTTGAGGTTATTTTATCACCTTTAAAGGATGCTCATAGACATTTGGCATATGTGATGATAGATGACACTTACATGAAATATATAGCTTGGCCTCATAAAAAATATGCTTTAATTTCACCCACAGACAGAAAGCTGACCAGGGATGAAAAAATTGTCTTGAGCCATTGTGAAATTTCTTGTGTTTTTATGCTGATAAAGAAAAATAAAAATTTTAACTAATGTATTATTCATAAGGATATTATCATTTTTTCTTCTTGGGTTTTAGGCTTAACACCTTTTTTTCTCTTGTGGCACATTTGATTGCACTCTTAACTGTGATGCTAAAATAAAGCTCAATTTTAGTGATCACAGAACCTGATGTTGAAATAATCTATTTTTAGAAATGCTGGGTTTATGGTAATGATGAAAGTTGTATCATGTTGTTATGGCAACCAAAATCCTAAAGTACAGATTAATGACAAGCTCACTGATTTTTGGAAGTAAGTAGTTCATTTCTTATCTCTGTTTAGTTCTAAATAATTATTTAAAATACAGTAAATTTCCTTGAACTTATTTTATAAGGACAATAATATCTCCATTTAGTTATATATCAGTATTTATCAAGATTTTAAAATTTATAACAGCAGATTTTTATGGCACCGTGACGTTTGTAACTGGACAAATTGAATATTTCAATGTGTAGTATTCTGATGCATTAGTAGCTGAAAAAATATTGCCTTCTTTAAAATTATGTAACCTAATCTTTTTTTCCTAATGGTAAATTAACTACCTGATTATTATATTTGCTATATGATACACTGGTATAGCAGCTACTTTCTAAATGTAAGAAATGTTGAGAAAGACCTTTCAAAATTTGGAATTTAGACAAATAAGGTCTGAGAAAAAAGCATGTCATTGTAGCATGTCAATGCTTCATCATAATGAAGCATTGCTTTTAAGAGGCTCATCAGTAATTATTTAAGGAATGGGCCTTTGTTTGATTCTCTGTTTACTATTGATTAAAAGTTCCAAACTCTGTGGACATGTTAATTTATAGATTCTGCACAGTAGAAGAAGTAGCCCCCAAGTTTTTCTTGCTCCGTAGCACATTTTTACCTAACCTGTTTTAACTGTCTTTTCCAAACACCTGTAAATGACCAGTTTCTCAAAATGCCCTTTGAACTAGCTTTACCTTCTTAGTAGTTTCCTCATTAATGAGTTATTAAATTTTTGACCCATCATTATTTATTTTTGTGAGAATCATGTTTTTAATTTTTTGAAAATTATACTTACACTGGGAAGATAAGCTATCTGAAGGCCCATAGGACATCACTTAATAAATTAATATTTATGAAGATTTCATGGTAGCAAAGAGTCCAGAAAAGTTAATGCTCTACCTTTACAGATGATCGTAGCTTATATACAAATAGAAAGTTACATCTCCTTTTCAACTGGTCTTTTTGCATATCCTTTGGTCTTGTGAAAAGCAGGAACACAAAACAATTCTGAAAGTACTCCCCATCAGCTATGGGCTAGGCTGTGACTGATCAAAATAGTATGTAAGTAAAATCAGGTGGATGCCCATGCTAGAACAGTGTTCAGCATGCACTGCTTTTGCTGCCTCAGCAAAGGGTATTTAGTTGATAAGGACGTTCCGAGCTTTCAGAAGAACGTGACTGAACTGAGATGATTTGTTCATCATTTTGGATTTAGTCATAGAATACTGGAAACTTTTCCATTTTGAACATTGATTATTTATCACAATAATTATTCATTATTATTTGAGACTCTGTATTTCATATGTGATATCAGTAATTAGTGAATAATTTGGGCCAAGACATGAGGCAGGCTGGCAGACAATATAGATAGATAGATCACTTGATTGATACACAGATACTTAATATACTTCTTAAGATAAAGGATGAATTTATGTAGTAATTATTACGATAAATAAAAAGTATAGTATACTGGCAAGAGAATAAAATGGTTTTAGCACTATAGAAACATCCATTTACAAAGAAACGACTGATATGCTTTTATAAATCACTATTTTGGGAAACTTAGTTCCCAAAATAATAAGAGAATAGCATCTAAGTTAGGTCTAAGTTTCCCAAAATAATGTATGTGTATGTATATGTAATATATTTATTCACATAAGTAGTTTTTTTAAACAATAGCTCATTAAAATACTCTTAACTCTCAATGGAATAAAATAGCTTAAAAGCTCAAAGTACCTTATAAAGATTAACTAGTTCAGTAGTTGGTTTATAGTGGAGAAAGCAGTCTTGAAGAGGTTAAATTACTTGTTCAAGGCAACAGTAACAAGTGGCAGAGCTTCAATTAGAGCGTAAGTCTTCTTCCACTGTACCATTTTATCTGTACTGTACCATATAGAACTAATTAGAAAATATTTAGTGAAAGATGTGTAGGAACCTATTGCTTTGGTAGTGATAAGTGAACTCATGTTTGTTCAGAAATGTGGAATCACACTCTCAGCTGGAGTGCTCGGTCTTTATAGTTTGAGTTTGACTCAGATTCACTTTGGAGAATCTCCCTTTTCTATTTATTTCGATCCTGTTGGCTTTAGCAGTTAGTTAGCAGACCAGGAGGAGCCGTTCCTCATCCTTTGCTTTTTTTCCTTTCTCCTTCCTTCTTGTAGTACACGAAGATTTCTTTTTATCCACCAGCTTTGCTGTTTCTTCATCTTCTCCACCATATGCATATTCTTTTTTTAACCCCTTTGCTATCTCAGTGGCTTCTTAAACTGAGGAGCAGAATGAAGATGTGCTATGCCATCTAACACCAAAATTTAAAATAAATCATTAACTCTTGTTTGGTTTTAACTGGCCTGATTTTATTTAATTATCTGCGTTCATGCAGTACTGCTTTATTTTATTTTTCTTTATTAAAAACTTATAATAGATTTTCAGCTTCATTGTTACAGACATTTGTGAGTTAATTTAGCTTAGAAATAAATGTATCAAGTTACAACTAAGTTTCAGTAAATTTAAAATTTTTCATCACTAGGACTTGAAAATGAAATTTAAATTTCACTACTTCAGAAGTTTCAACAAAACTACATTTGCAAGTTACTCTGAACTTTTAAAAATCATATTTAATGTTTATAATTGTACATTATTCTTATTTTATATTTTTGTGAGAAAGAGCCTTGTTTCTGTGTACTCCTTATATACTATCAAATATATGCTATATTGAGATTGAATATAGACTTGAGTATGAGGCATGAGTAATGAATGCTTTATACACCTCAGAAACCTATGTTATTGCCCTTGGAAAAGAGCTAAGAACATTATTTCTAAAATTCAGTATCTGACTTGTTGCAAAAGTGGATATCAAATGTGTGTTATATCTAACAAAGTTTTAAAATACTAGTTTATAGTACTTTTTAATGAAAAATAATTTTTGCATTATTTTGTTATATTGTCAAGCAAATTTAATTATAGGAATTACCAATCAATAGATCAAAAATTATCTCCAGGCCAGGCATGGTGGCTCATGCCTATAATCCCAGTACTTTGGGAGGCCGAGGCGGGTGGATAACCCAAGGTCAAGAGTTTGAGACCAGCCTGGTCAACATGGTGAAACCCTGTCTATACTAAAAATACAAAAACTAGCCAGGCGTAGTGGTACATGCCTGTAATCCTAGCTACTTTGGAGGCTTGAGCAGGAGATTCGCTTGAACTGGGGAAGCAGAGGTTGCAGTGAGCCAAGATTGCACCACTGCACTCCAGCCTGGGTGTCAAAGTGAGACTCTGTCTCAAACAAAACAAACAAACAAAAATCTCCAAGCCTCGTTTAGTTAAGTAGTTTTCTAAACCAGTTTCTACCATCGTCCCTTTCCTTTCAATAGAAAGGTAGTGTAACCAGTGGTTGTACCCTACTCCACTCAGAAAATTTACTTAGCATGTCTTTCTTCTACTCACTGTCATTTTGGAAACTTTAGCAATTTTTGGAAAATGTCAAGTTACTTGAACTCACCAAGAGTTTGGACCCCATTAGAACAGTGTATTTATGTTCCAAGATCATAAGTGGATTTCTTTCCTATTCCATCCACCTGTTTTTGTGCTGTTCTAGACTACAGATGCATATATTTCCACAGATCATCTTAAAAACGTGTTATTCTCTCCATTATTAGCATTATTTTGTTACAGTCATTGTATGCAAGAACATAATTCTTAGAAAAACAAAGAATGTGTTCTGTTGATGATGACTTCATGACATTGACTTGTGTGACAACACACTATTACTGCTGTAACTATTACATTAGTCTGGCTAGTCACAGTCATGTACTCTTAACTATGTGAAGAAACAGTTTGTCCTGAAATAGCCACTGATTCAGCATTTATGAAAAACAATGGTGGCTCAAGAGCCCGGAATAGGACTATAAATTAGGAAAAAGTTATTTTTCTCCATCAAGCATTCAGGGAACATGTATTTATTGAGCATCCATCATACTTAAAATATACTGGGTTTTAAAGGACATATGAACATGAACAGTGTCACATTACTTGAAATTTTGCAGGACAGGTAAGACATGAACAACATTTCTGTAATTATTAATTTTTAAAGTACATTTTGCAATTGGGTTATATTGCAGTCATACACATTTGATGGCAGAACTAACCCCTTCTCAAAACAAAGCTGTTGGGATCTGAACATCAATTCAAGAAAATGTAGAACACTTATTATAAATTAGGAGTGGTAAAGCCTTATGAAAGGAACAGAAAAAGTGCCATGAACATTCTCAAAGGAAGTAATTGTTTCAAGCTCTAAAGATGAGGCAAGACTTTATGGATAAGAGAGAACATTTTTGCAGAACATTAGCAGTTAAAAGTGGTGAAAGAGGCATTCTAGGGAAATGAAGTATTATGAGTAAAGGAACTGAGATCAGCAAGACCAGGGCAGAGAGGACAGTCAGGGGTTGCACTGGAATTAGAGCAGTGATAGGGAAAGTGTTGGATTATTGTGAATGGTAGGAGAAGGAATGTTGGCTTCTCTGAAACCAAAGGAGGCCATTGAAGCTCTTAGAAGGCCTAGATAAGAGAGAGATGTGATAGAAAGTATTCCTCAGAAAGATTAACCTAAGAACAGTGCCTAGGATGGATTGAATGTGGAAGAGACTGAAAGAGGGAAGACCATCGCACATCTAGGAGGTTTTTTGTGTACTCCAGGCAAGAGGTCATTTTAGTGCCTGAACTGAAGTAATAAGACATCGCTATGCCATTAACAGAAATAGGAAACTACAAGCAAAGGAGGTTTGGAAGCAAAGCTTTAAAGACACACTTTTAATGTAGTTTTTGTAAAAATCAGAAAACTAGTGCCATTGTTCTCATGACGAGATATAGTGATGTATGAATAGTCCAAGTAGCTGGGGATGACAGGAAGGTAATGTCATGGAGTGGGAGAGTTGTTGCAGATTTAATTAACCCAATACTGTTTCTTCCAGCTGGATAATTTTGTAAACATTTGCAAGACTCTATTCTTTTGTGTGCTTTTGTAGAAATGTATATTTGTGAGAAAGCTGTGATTTGTTGCAAGCAAGTGTTGCATTTTAGCTTGGGGTAATATAGAAAGATGAAGAGAAAGCTAGGAGATACGGTTGTGAGTGTAAAAACTATAGGCGAAAGAGCAGTTCAAGTTTTCTGAGAGATGAGAGTGTTGATAAATTTGAACAATTGTAAGCATTTTTCTTTTAATGTGTTACCAGTTACTTCTGCAATATCAATACATTGACATTGGGTTAAAGTTTTTGTTTTTTATTTAGCAGTCCACTGTTTATCAGGTACAAATATATACCAGTTCATTATATATCAGGAACAAAACACAGTCCATGCCCTCTGGAACCTATATAGTAATGGAGAAAGATTTAATAAATAATAAATATAAAAATATATTTTATCCCAAATCAGGATTAACTGTGTGGCCATATAGTGATTCTTAAATAGTGTATGTGTAATGATAATGAAAATGAACTGTATTGATTGAAGTGTCAAGCTGTTTTATAATTCTTAAGTAAATATATATTTTTCAAATGATGTGTTTATGCTTTGTTTGTTTATCTATAGAGAGCAGATCATAAAACAGTCTACAGAATTAGTCTGCAGAGCCTATGGTGAAGTGTATGCAGCTGTGATGAATCCAATCAATGAATACAAAGATCCAGAGAACATTCTTCACAGATCACCGCAGCAAGTGCAGACACTTCTTTCCTGATTATCTTATTTCATTGTATTCGCAAAATAGACCTTTCTAAAACACTGAAGATTATTTTTTATTCTTTGAATTTGTACTTTAAAATTTGATAGTTACAGTTTTGTTTGTATCATAAAATTGTGAGTCCTGATAATATTTTTTTTATCTCAGTAACATGGAAGTAAGTAACATGCTTACCAGAGTTCATATTGCTGTGTGTCTATTCTAAATATGAGATGCTCTATTTTTTTGTTAGCCATCTCTCCAGCTCTGCAGTTTCCCCTGTATTCAGGAAGCATAAAGTAGTATGAAAGGTTTGAAGAATTTTTTTTACAAGACTAATTCTAAATTAACAGCATGTAAAAATTCTGTCTAAATTAAGAATTAGTATAAGGATATGACCTAATAAATGTCTCCTAACCTAAAGATTCATTTGCTTTCTTATTAATATGAGTAGGCTTACTTAGTAGCTTTTCTGAACCTCGCCTATGTCTCTGTCCCCAAAATAGCTACCCTTAAAGAGTTGTTAGAAGAGAGAAAAATAACAATGAATTGTGCTCCTGGTATATATGACAGTGAATCTCATTTCTGTTCTACTTTAGCATACTGTATATATTTGACTGCATACATTTTTATGCAATTTTAAATATACACTCAGCAATGATGAGAAAAAAAGGAGAGCGAAAAGTAATTTAAATAGGGTGGATTCCACTCTGTGGGAGCCCTTGATGGAACTCAAGGTGGAGCTCAGCCTTTCCAGTGAGTTCTAGGTGTGTAGACAGCCTAAGCTGTGCCTACATCTGCTGTTTGAAGACAGGCATTCATCATACAATAGGGGTCCCAGATCCAACCAACTGCAAATTTTATCTGTGTTCAAACTGAAGAAACGATGATCTGTTCAAACACTGGAGGAAAAATCTGCCAGAGGGGGAGTTGCCAGTGGGCAGTGTGTCTTATCTCCATGGTGTAACTGGACTCTGACTTTAGACCATTACCTATTAGGAAGATTCAAAATGACTGTATTTTTAAAGGGATAAATCCCAATGTGCCTGATTTGACATTCTTATCCTCAGAAAAAAGCTTAATTTTTAGTACATCTATAAAAAGGAGTAAGTCGCTAAATTACAAATGAGAAAACTGAAGCACAAGGAAAAAAATAACTGGTTTGAAGTATTTTGAAAAGTAATAGCATAAAACTAATATTTGTAGAAAATTACATTGTATATAACAAATTAGTATTTATATGGCCTATTTGAAGTTTATACTTGTTTATAACTAATACAATTCTTTTTGGAGTCAGAATGATTATGTAATCATTACCCATTTAGGTATAAATCTGTATTTTTAGTCTTTTCCCTTCAATGAGTATGTGTTATATATAAAAGACAGAAAATAAAATATGAATCAAGAACTTAAATTTTATATAATTTATTTCTACAGTGAAAAGAAGATTGACACCTTGCCATAAGTGAACTCCTTTGTTTTATAGGGGAAAAGTATATTTTGCTTTTTACCTTTTTTTTTCAAATAAAATATTTCTAGAGCAGCAATCATTGCAGTTATTCTGTAGATACATATCCTATTGATGTATTTTTAGAAAATGCACTTATAGAAATGGAAGTACAATATAGGGCAAAACTGAGATAATTAGTGAAAGACTCACAGACAAAATGTGCTATATATGATCTTGAGAACTAAGGCAAAATAAAAACATTGGAAGTAGTAATCCATTAATGTAACACCTAAATTTGCTATTACTCCATTGTTTGTATTTTGAACTATTTTCATTTGGCATAAGTATAACCTAGAAAATGCATGTCTGCCCTTCTTTCAGAGAGGAAAGGTGTTTGAATGGCAAAACCCTTGTGTGGTTGAACTTTTCCATTTCTTTCTCTATGCCTTCACTTGAGCAGGTGGATATTACCTGAGGAAGAAGATGACACAAATGAACTGATTGACTTGACTCGAAATTCGTGATTAGTGTTCAAATGGGCACTGCTATAGTTTGAAAAATGTTTCTCCAAATTCATGTAGAAATAATCACACCTGAGTGTATTAGGAGGTGGGTTTTTTCAGAGGTGATTAGGTTGTCAGGATGCAGCTCTCATGAATGGGATTAGTACCCTTACCCAAGAGGCTCAAGAGATCCCTGTCCTCTCTACCATGTGAGTTACAGTGAGAAGACAGCCATCAATGAGGAAGCAGTCCTTCAGTAAACACCAGATCTTTTGGCACCTTGATTTTGGGCTTTCCGGCCTCCAGAACTGGGAGAAGTAAATGTCTGTTGATTTTATAAGCCACTTAGTTTATGGTATTTGGGTATAGCAGTCCAAATGAACTAAGAGAGATACTCAATATTGCTTTGTAATTCTACTCTGTTTCTTTGGCAAACCTACCTTTGCATGTTTCCAGAGGACTTTTTCATCCACATTCTCAGTTAATATCCTTCATAATTCACCAAGATTAGAAACTATTATATAATCTTCCTCATTTTCCTATTCTCAAGCATCACACCCATCTTCTCTCCTCCCTCGTTTTGCACTTGAGATGTTATCTCTCTTTCTATGACAGAATACTCCCTTTATGCTTGGGCTTGCATTTCTCATCTTCTTATTAGAGTCTTCTCTTTTTTGATTATCCCTTCATTTTGCTTCAGCAACAACTGGCCTCTCTCTAGGATTATTCTCAATGTCATAGATAATGTTGTAATGTTCATAATATTTTTTAAAACTCTACCTCTGAGATCCTAACACCTCCATTTCTCTGCTTCCTTTTCTGGTTTAGACATGCTATCATCTACTTCCTCACTTCTCATTCTGTCTTTAAAGTATCCCAGCATAGTTTGTCTCTCACCACTGAAACGTACCTGATAAGCTTTTCATCAGTGCTATATGTTGTCAGATCCAGCAGATTCTTCTGTATCTCTACTTATTGAACTCTCAGTGTCATTCCACATATTTCTGTTTGAAATTCTATCCTTTCCAGGCTTCCGTGGTACCACTTTCTCCTGATTTCCTTTTCATTTCATTAGTCTAACCCCTCTTTGACCTTCTTCCCTGGCTCTTTTGCCTCTATATGATTTCTAAAATTTGGCATACTTTAGGGCTTGATCCTGGATGCTTTTTTTTTAATCCTTCCTGTAGGGATTTATTGCTTCAGTCCATTCTCTCCAGAATCGTGTTAAAGCTTAAATGTCTTTAGATATATCCATATGATGGAGAACAGCAGTGAGAAAATGAAAGGTTTTCAAATACGTAATGTTGAAGAAAATCATAATAATATAATACTTTTATAGAATTTTTAACAAAATGTAAAATGATATTCATAGATATACATGTGCTAAATGTGTAAGAAAATATAGGAAATGATTAATACAGTTTAAGATTATGGAGAGGGAAGCACAGGATGTGTTGAAGTTACTGATAATGTTTCATTCTTATACTAGGTTGTTAGTACTGTTTAAATATTCTTTAAAATTTTTCATATATGTTACATAAACTTTTGTTTGTTTATTTTACAGTTTTAAAAAATAGTTTAGAAACTTGCTTGGCATAGGGCCTGGGCTAAAGTTAGAACTCAATAAATAATAGCATCTTTTTTCATTAGTTTATTATTAAACACATTTCTTAAGTATCTAGTAGGCACTAGGCTCTGTGATAAGCATCAGAGTTTAAAAATATAGCGAAATCATGTGTTTCCCATTGAGGAATTCCCAGTCTTGCACAGAGATAGTTACATATATTATAAATAACCATAATGCAATTTGGTAAAGTGCTTGTACATGTTGGCAAGAAAAAACAGTGAACTAATATCCTTTATAATTCAACCAGATGTCTTTGGAATATAAGAGGTTGAGAGCACAGAAAACAGTTTCGAACCACAACTGTCCATTGTTTAGTCTGAGATTATCATAATGACTGGGTTCTATGAACTATCTATTTGCTTAAGATGTAAAATTATATAATAGCATGGTGAGAGCAAAAATGGTAGATTAAGGAATTTTAAAATTTTGTGCCCTCATAAAGGTAGCAATAAAACTGGCCTTCAAAAAATGGTCAAACTCAACTTTTTCAGTACTCTAGAAACTAATCAAAAACTCATAGTAACCTGAGTTACTTTAAAAAAAAATGCCAAATGTTAGTAAGAACAACAAGCATTTTGGCTCTTTAACTTATGCCAGTTCCATACCTTGCTTTCTAGTTCAGCAATAGTCTTGAAAATACATTCATGGTATGGGAAAGAGCAGAATGGACCTTATTTGGAGATAGTCTTTATTTGAGCCATCTGATAACTCCCAGGAAAACCAAGTCACAATTTATCTTGCCTATTATGGAACTGACCTTCTACTGGAGTGGGGATAGGGAATTTATTTTAAATATAAACCTGCCATTGCTACATGAAGCAATGGGTAATAGCTGGGGCAAACAGTAAACTAACCAGAAAGCTTTGGAAGAAAGTTTGGGAATGAGATGTTCATAAGGACTTCGAAAAACTCTGACATATTTTCTGGAAATCCAGAAGGCTCTGTGCATGTTTAGGACGGTGTGCATGCTCACAAACAACCAGAGACCCTAATCTCTCACCTCTGCCTGACTTTGAGGATCTGAGCAAGCAGGGAATGAAGGCAAAAGAAAAGTTAGAAGCTGCCTGGCTGAGTGTTCAACACATGTTCCAACAGGCACACAGAGCCCTTCAGCAAAGACTGAGCAATTTTTTTGTTTTAGTAATTTAAGGAAATCTTCATCCAGTCATTACTTGACAATTAAGCTAATGAATCAGACATATAAGTGGTCACACATAACAATACAGATTTTATAGAATGAGTTTATAAAAGTCACTAAATATAATTACAGCTGTAAAGGGCAGCAACAACAAATGGGGTGAGGCAAGAGAATCTGATTTCCAACAGAAAGCCTAGATACTGAACTTACTAGGCAAAGATTTTAACTATTTTAAATATGCTCAAGGATTTAAGGAAACCAAGTCTGAAGAACTGAAGTATAAGAAGAGTGTCTCACCAAATGCAGAATATAATAAAGAGATACAATTATAAAAAGATTTTATAAATTTATAATTTTTAAAGTTATAATTTAAAGTTACATTTTATAGAAATTAGGAAAAGAAACTTACTTGGACATGAGAATTACAGGACACAAACAATTCAATTTACTATCAGGGATAAAAACAGTTTTGAGCAGGCAGAAGAAAAATCTCAGAAACCTTGAAAGTAGGTCAATTGAGATGTTCCAGTTTGAGGAAAAGAAAAAAAAAAACGAATGAAAGAAAATAGCCTCAGAGACCTGTGGGACACCATCAACAATGTACAATGGAAGTCTCAGAGAAAAAAAGAAAGGATCTGAAAGAATATTTGAAGAAATATTGTCAGGATGCTGGAAATCTGATGTAACACATTACACATTCAGAAGTTCACTGAGCTCCAAGTTGGATAAACTAAAAATATTTACACTGGGACACAACACAGTCAAACTGTTGTAAGCCAAAGGCTTAGAGGGAATCTTGAAAACACCAGGAGAGATGTAACTCATAATGTACCAGCGATCCTCCGTAAGGTTAATACCTAATTTCTCATCAGAAACTGTAGAAACCAACAGGCATTACATGGTGTATTCGAAGTGCTGGGGGGAAAAAAACTTAGCACAGAATTCTATATTTGGCAAAACTGTCTGTGAAAATATAGGAGAAAGTAAGGCATTCCCAGATGAACAAAAACTGAGAGTTCATTGTTGCCAGACCTGCCCTAAGTGAGTGCTCAACAGAGTACTTGGAGCTGAATGAGAGGACACTAGACAAAAAAAAAAAAAAAAAAAAAAATCCGCAAAATACATAAAGTACAGCAAGGAAATCAAATACTCAGTAAATATTCTAAATCAGCTAGATCTAATAGACATCAGTGGAACACTTCACCCAACAACAACAGGGCACACATTCCTCTCAAGTGCACGTAGAACACCAAGATAGACCATATGTTAGACCACAGTCTCAATAAATTTTAAAAGATTGAAATTATACAAAGTACGTTTTCAACCACAATGACATGAAATTGTAAATTAATAACAAAAAGAAATGTTTTTAATATACAAGTATGTGGAAATTAAACAACACACACCCAGTGGGCCAAGGAAGAAATCACAAAGGAAACTAGAAAATACTTTGAGATGAAAGTTCCATAACAAATCTTATGAAATGCAGCAAAAATAGTTCTAAGGGAAATTTATAGCCTACATTAAAGAGAAAGAAAGAAATTAGTAACCTAATCAATAACCTTAAGAAACAGAAGAGCAAACTAAACCTAATGCAAGAAAGAAGGAAATAATAAAAGATTATAACAGAGACAAATAAAATAGAGATGAGAAAAAATGATACAGAAGATTAACAAAACCAAAATTTAATTCTTTGAAAGGATAGAAACATTGACTAATCTTTAGCTGACTGAGCAATTAAAAAAAAAAAACAGACTCAAATTACTAAAATGTGAAAGAGGGGACATTACTACTGAACTTACAGAAAAAAAGATAACAGAATTAATAATAATATGCAAACAAGTGAAAGTGGACAAATACCTAGAAAAACACGAAGTACCCAAAATCAACTCAAGGAGAAATATAAAATCTGAATAGACCTATGGCAACACGATGGAATCAGTAACCAAAAAACTCCCAACAACAACAAAGCCCCATGAAGTGCTTCACTGCTGAATTCACTAGTGGTTTCATGGGTGAATTCTACTAGCTGTCATTACTGAGGAAATCTACTAGACATTCAAAAAGAAATTAATACTAACACTAATCAAATTTTTCCCAAAAAGGAGGAAACACACCCTAATGTGTTTATTCTATGAGGCTAATATTTGTTATTGGTACAACAAAGGCAGGCAAGACGTCACAAGAAAACTACAGTTCGATATCCCTTATGAATATCTATGCAAAATTCTCAACAATATACTAGCAAACAGAATCCAGCAATATTTTTAAAAAGTATATGCTACAACCAAGTGAATTTGTCTCAGGAATATAAGGTCAACTGAATATATGAAAGTCAATTAATGTACTACATCATATTAATAAAAACAAAATGTATGATCACCTCAATGATTGTAGAAAAAGTATTTGATAAAATCCAGCACCAGCTAGGTATAGTGGCTCATGCCTCCCAGGTTGAGTCTGCAGTGAGCTATGATTATGCCACTACACTCCAACCCCGGTGACAGAGTGAGACTTACATGAAAGAAACACCCTTTTATCATTAAAAAACAAACAAACAAACAAAAACACTAATAAAAGGGAACTTCCTCAAACTGATGAAAGGAATCTATGAATAAACCCACAGCTAACATTATACTTACTGGTGAAAAGTTGAAAGCTTTCTTCCCTGAGATCATGAACAAGATAGAGATGCTCAACAGTTCTACTCCGCATTGTACTTGACATTATAGCTATAGCAATTAGCTGAGAAAAAGAAGCAAAAGACACTTAGATTGAAAAGAAAGAAGTAAAGCTATGTTGATTTGTAGATGACATGGTTATACATATACATATATATGTATTTATATACATACACACAAAATATCAAAAAGTATATATAACATCCTAAAGAATGTTTTTAAAAAGCCCTAAAACTATTAGAACTAATAAGCTTAGCAACATTGTAGGATGTAAGTTCACTGTGCAAATATCTGTTGTGTACACTAGCAGAGAACAATCTGAACATTAAGAAAATTTCATTTACAGTAACACCAAAAAGAATAAAATACTTAAGAATAAACCACAGAAGTGAAATATTTATCCACTGGAAGCTACAAAATGCTGTTGAAAGAAATTAAAGATGACCTAAATAAATAGAAAGACATCCTATGTTCATTGATCAGAAGACTTACTATTACCATGACAATATCCCCAAAACTGATCTACAGATTAAGTGCAATTCCTATCAAAATTTCATCTGCCTGGTTTTTTTTGTTTGTTTGTTTTTAAGAAATGGGCAAGCTGATTCTAGAATTTGTTTGGATATACAGAGGACTGTAAATAGCCAATCCAACTTGAAACTTCCCAATATCAAAACGTATTACAGTGCTCTAGTTATCAAAATAGTGTGGTACTGGCATAAGAAGAGACATATAGTTCAATGGAATAAAATTTAAGAGTCCAGAGATAAACCAATGTATCTATGCTCAATTGATTTTTTTTAACAAGGCCTCTGAGACCATTCAATGGGGGAAATAATTCTTTTTAAAAAATGGGGCTGTCACAACTGGAAATCTATCCTTATGTCATATACAAAAATTAACTAAAAATAGATGAAAGATCTGAATATAAGAGCTAAAACTGTAAATCTCTCAGAAGGAAATGTAGATGGTCTTATGTTAGGTAACAGTTTCTTAACTATGACACCAAAAGTGCAAGCATGCAAAGAAAAAGATTGGTTTTTATTAAAATTTTAAAATTTATGCATTAAAGGACTCTATCAAGAAAGTAAAAAGACAACCCACAAGTCTACACAAAACTTGTATGTGAATATTCCTAGCAGCATTTACAATAACTGAAAAGTAGAAACAACCAAAATATCCATCAGCTAATGAATGGACAAACAAAATGTGATATATCCATGCAGTGAAATAGTACTCATTTATAACAAAAAAGGAAGTACTGATACACACTGCAGCATGGATGAGTCTTGAAAACTATTCCAGGTAGAAGCCAGACACAAAAGGTTATATATAATTTGATTCCACCTTAATGAAATCTCCAGAATAGGCAAATCCACAGAGACATAAAGCAGATTAGCAATTTCCAGGGGATAGGGAGAGGAACTGATCTGGAAGAGACTGCTAACAGGTACTTTTTGGGGTGATAGAAATGCCCTGGAATTACAGCAATGATGGTTGCACAGTATTGAATATCCTAAAAGCCACTGAATTGTGCTCTTTTTAAAATGATATATTTTATGTTGTGTGAATTTTTTCTCAAAGTAAATTACAAGTATAATGGAATTAAAACAGGCCAGTTTGCGTGCCTTAATTGTGATCTTATTGTGGTTTTGTGATCTGATGGCCTCTTTTGAAAACCAAAAATTGAGGGATATTTTCCTTGGACCTGGCAATAGTACTGATACATAATTGTCCAGTCTTGGAATATTTATCAGTTTTTTAAATATACTATGGACTTTAAAATAAATATATAAGTAAAATGCAGAGTCATGATAATAGTGAATACTTGCAGCAGGTCAGTTAATTTTTCTTAATTTAGTTAAATATGCTGTTTAGATAATATTATAAATAGGCCAACATAATGGTTACTTTGGGGCTGTAATTGTATTAGGCACAATTACGTATCATCTTGAAATTGCATACTTCACCTCTGAGGGGGTGTGCTTTGGAAGATAGATAATATAATTTTGTATTTTTGTAGGTCCAAATATGAAATTACTATAAACTAGCTGATAAATGAATGTAATCTTAATAATTATATTCATAACAGCATATTAGTCTATGAAATCCAACTAACCTTAATGAACATTAAAAATAAAACTTTCTTAGCACTGACAATTTAATAAATAAAAATAAATGTTTCTAAGCTCACAAAAATTAGCTGAATTGGGGAAATTGTTGATAGGGCCAAAAGTATTCATATGATATATTTGCTTGCTTCGAAGGGATGTAGCATTTTTTGGCAATGTTACATTATTGTGAATTTAACAGTGAAAGTTGAAACCAGTCTAGGATTTCAAAGTTGATAACTTTGCTATCAGGAAATTAGTTTACTTAAATATGTTCTTTGTTTCTATCAATGTCAGCATCTGAAATTCCACTGGAGGAGCATTAGCTTTGGCAAAATGACAAGAAGCAAGAGTGCAAGCCAGCATCAGAAGTTGGGTCTCCTGTGTTGAGATGCCATGAGTCTTTCTGGGGCTATCATCTATCTAAGTCTAATTTTTGGGATTCAGGCAAGAGCTGGCCACTGTCGTGCTAGCTGCACTTTCAGTGCAGTGGAAGGTAAGATGCTAATGATGATTGAACTGAGGTAGAAAAATGCATTTACCTTAGAAGCTAAGTCTTAGAAAGGACACCAAAGGTTTGAATAGTGTTCCACATAGTCGCCATACATATTTAATTGCAGACTAGGAATCTTTCTTGCTTAAAACTATTAGATTCTTTCACAAAGATATAAACAAAGTAAGCATTAAAAAGCCAAAAAGGTACTGCTAAAAAAGAAAATAAACAACAGAAACATCACAATGTACCCTGCCTTTGTTCTAAATCTTAAAAAAAGAAAATAATTTCTCCACTGAGCTGAATATTAATAGGTTAACATAATGAATCATATAATTAACAAACCATAACAGAATTTGCATTAACCAAAAAATGTGCAAATTCACTACTATGATTTGCCAAAAGACTCTCTGCAAGTGGTAAATCATTACTATGGTGTTGCTCTTTGTAACCTCTGGTCTCTGGGGAACGGTGCAGAGTTAGTATTGCTTCCTTCTTTCTGTGCATGATCATGGTAGGGGAAGGCTAGTACCATCTCTGTCATATCAAATTCCCATATGTGAATAAACTTATGTGTTTTTATGGCACTCTTTTTATTTTATAGGTTTATTCGTTCCTGCACTAACAATGAATGTCATTATTAAAAGCTTTGAGTAAGTCTCAATATATGACACGGTGCTTCATTTTCTTTTCTTCATCTGCAGTGCCTTAGCCATTCTTGGTTTTCTGCCATTCCACAAATAGCAATGTATATTTGTCAGTATAATAGAGAACCCATTGATATTTCTTCATCAGCTAGCTATTGGGAATGTGGTTGAGATTACTTTGACTCTGTATATCAATTTGGAGATAATTGTTATCTGTATGAGATTAAATAATTCAAATCATAGCTTGTCAAAATTTCCCTATTAGGATAGTTTTAATGTCCTTCAAAAACACTGTAATTTTTTAAATATAGATCTTAAGAAAACTTTGGTGTTTACTCCTAAGAAATTTAGAGTTCTTGTTAAGAGTGTAAATGATATCTATTCTTAAGTTATACTTAAAATTATTTGTTGCTGTATATAGAAATTGAATTGACTTCTATGTACAGCAGTTGAAAACTGATATTCATATGTAGAAAGTGAAACTAGACCCCTAATGGACAAAAGACTTAAATGTAAGACCTGAAAGTATTAAACTACTAGAAGAAAACATGGAGGAAACATTTCAGTACCCTGATCTGGTTGAAGATTTTATGGAGAAAACCTCAAAAGCATAGGCAATAAAAGCAAAAATGGACAAATAGGATTATATCAAACTAAAAAGATTCAGCACAGTAAAAGAAGCAATCAACAGTATGAAGAGACAATCTTCAAAAGATATTTGAAAACTTCATCTGACAAGGGATTGATATTTAGAATATACAAGGACCTCAAACAACTAAGCAACAAAAAGAGAAAATTCAATTTTTAAAATGGGCAAAAAAGCCAAAGAGACATCTCTTAAAACAAGACACAAGTGGCCAACAGGTATATGGGAAAAAAACACTTAACACCACTAATCATCAAGGAAATGCAAACCAACACCACAATGAGATAGTGTCTCATTTTGGCTATTATCAAAAAGAGAAAAAAATAAATGCTGACAAAAATGCACAGAAAGGGGAATGTGTACACTATTGTAAATTAGTCCAGCCACTATGAAAAACAGTGTAGAGATTCCTCAAAAAACTAAAAATAGAACTACCATATGATCCAGCAATCTCACTACTGGGTATGTATCCAAAGGAAATTATGGGTATGTTGAAGAGATATTTTATTTTTACTTCTATGTTTATTGCAGCACTATTCACAAGAGCCAAGATGGAATCAACTTGTGTCCATCAACAGATGAGTAGATAAAGAAAATGTGGCATATATACACGGTAGAATACTATTTAGCTATTAAAAAAGAAACAATTATTTGCGCCAACATGGATAAACTTGAAGGACATTGTAGATTAAGTGAAATAAGCCAGGCACAGAAATATAAACACTTTGTGTTCTCACTCCTATGGAAGATAAAAACATTGATCTCATAGAATTAGAAAGTAGAATATTTGATACCAGAGGCAGGGACATGTAAGGAGATACTGGGGATAGCCAGAGGTTGGTAATGGATACAAAAGTACAGCTAAATATAGAAATAAGTTATGGTGTTCTATAGCACTGTAGGGTGACCATAATTAACAACAATCTATTGTGTATTTTCAAATAGCTAAAAGAGAAGATTTTGAATGTGTCTAACACAAAGAAATGATAAACATTTGAGGTGATGGATATGCTGATTATCCTGTTTGATCATTACACATAGATACATGTAAAAAAAATCACACTGTACCCCATAAATATGTATAATTAAAAAAGAAAGAAGTGGAATTGATTTTTATATGTTGATTGTAATAGATCAGGCACCTTTATAATATTATTTTCAGTGATTTTTCTTCGAGTTATCTATTTGAGACAAATAAGAGTTTTGTTTTTTACTTTGCAACCTATGTACTCTTTCTTTTTTTTCTTTTCTTTTCTTTTATGCTGCTAGAACCTGCAGCAGAATGTTAACTAATAGTAATGATAGTGGTTACTTTTCCTAATTCGGATTTCAGTATCTCACCATAACAAATTATGCTTGCTGTAAGTTTTTAGTAGATAATCTTTATCAGAGAGGAAGTTCTTTTGTATTCTTATATGCTGTTAGTTATTAATTATGAATGGGTGTTGAATTTTATTAAATGATCTTCAGAATCTATTGAGATGATCATATGGCTTTTCTCTTTTATTTGTTAAGATGATGAATGATATTTATAATTTTCCTGACATTAAATTACTCTTACATTCCCAAAATAAGCCTAAGTTGATCATACTATTTTTCGTTTCTGTATAAATCACTGGATTTAGTTTTGTATGTTTTGTATATTGAGTAGTGACCTTGCTAAATTTACTCATTAAATGTAAACTTTATTTGTGGATTCTTTTGTATTTTCTGAATTGACAAGCACGTAACCTATGATTAGTGACAGTTTTCTTTCTACCTTTTATCCGTTTCTTAATGGATATGGCACTACATAATGTTTAACCATTACAATATTACAAAGCTGAATAGAAATGGTGATTGTGGTCACCCTTGTCTTTTTCCAAAACGTGGGAAAGGACAGGAAGCTTATGCGTGTTCATTAGGTAGGTATTTTGTAGAAAAGATTTATCAATTAAGAAAGTTCCTTTCTGTTCCTGGTGTATCATGATTATTTTATTTTATTTTATTTTATTTATTTTTATTTATTTATTTATTTATTTATTTATTTATTGAGCCGGGTGATGTTTGGAAGGGTTGAGAGATATAGAAATGGGGATGCTCTACATTAGGGTGATCCTGCTCTTCATCCACTTCACTCATGATTATTTTAAATCACAAATGAGTATTGAATTTTATCAAAATTTTTTTCTGTATCTATTTAGAAATAGATACAGAAAAATAAAAGAGAATCCAATTGTATTTCTTCAACAACTATTGGGAATATGGTTGGGATTACTCTGACTCTATGTATCGATTTGGGGAGAATTGATATCTGTGCCTCCCCCCTTTTGTTTACTTAATATGGAGAATTTCAAACATCAGAACAACCTTTCATTTCTGGAATAAGCACAGTGGTCATAATGTACTATCCTTTTTATGTATCTTTTTATTTTATGTGATAACACTTCATTTAGGATTTTTGCATCTTTGCTCATGAGAAAGATTGCCCTGTAATTTTCCTTTCTTTAAAGGTCTTTGTTAGGTTTTGATAATAGGATAATACTGGTCTCATAAAACAATTTGGTACGTATTCTCTCTGTTATCTGGAAGAAGGTGTGTAAGATTGTTGTTACTTTTTTCTTAAATGTTTTAGAAGAGTTTCAAGTGGAGCCAACTAAAACTGGAGATGCATTTAAGGAAAGGTTTTTAATTAAAGATCCCACTTTCTAAATAGATGTAAGACTCTTTAGTTGTTCTATTTCTTCTTGTGACAGTTTTGGTGAATTTTATTTTGCAAGGTATATGCTCGTTTCACCTAAATGTTTTGTCATAATATGCTCCTTACTGTCATTTTATTTTTTAAGGTCTGTGGACCTAATATTGGTAATTTATGTTTTCTTTCTTTTTTTACTTGGTTAGGGTAAGAATTATGGATTTTATTCATCCTTTCAAATAACCTATTTTTTATTTGGTTGATTTTTTTTATTGTATGTTTCTTTTCTATTTCTTTTTTTTTTTTTTTTTTTCTCTATATTTTTCCTTCATTTTACTTTCTTGGTATTTTATTTTCTCCTCTTTTTTTCTTCTTGAAATGGAAGCTCATATTATTGATTTTCAGACCCTTTTCTGTTGAAATATATTCATTTAAATGTTTATTTAAGTATTCATCTGTGTTTCCATCCAAGCATAGGTTTAGCTATATCCGTAAGTTTTTATATGTTGTATTTTACTACCGTTCACTTCAGAAGTATAATTTCCATTGTGATTTATTTGACTCATAGATTACTTAGAAGTATATTTTCAAATGTATGAATATTTTCTAGTTATCTTTATATTACTGATTTCAAGCTTAATTTCACTATAACCAGAAAATATATGCTGTGTATCAATCCTTTTATATCTATTCATACTTGCTTTATGGTGCAACATATGATTTGTTTTAGTAAATTGTCCCTTTTAGATTTAGAAATGATGTGTTTTCCATAGTATTGGGTCCAATGCTCTGCGTATGGTAAAAGGATAAATTTTAAGATTGTTTAAATCATCTATACCCTTTCTGATTTTTAATCTGCATGATGTACCAGCTACTGAGAGATAATTGTTAAATACTTTAACTGTAATTGTTGAATTACAGTTAAATACAGAATTCTTCTGTATTTTTTAGTGTTGTCAGTTTTTGCTTTATATGTTTTTAGGTTATTTTTAGATATATAAATTCTATCTATTATGATGTCTTCTTTGAACTATGTGTTACTTAGAAGTATGCTATTTGCATTTTTGCTATTAAAGAGGTGGGTGGATCACGAGGTCAAGAGATCGAGACCATCCTGGTCAACATGGTGAAATCCTGTCTCTACTAAAAATACAAAAAGTTAGCTGGGCATAGTGGTGCATGCCTGTAATCCCAGCTACTCGAGAGGCTGAGGCAGGAGAATTGCCTGAACCCAGGAGGCGGACGTTGCAGTGAGCCGAGATTGCGCCATTGCACGCCAGCCTGGGTAACAAGAGCAAAACTCCGTCTCAAAAAAAAAAAAATAAAGTTTTTAGCAAGGGAATGAGTGATTCTTAAAAAGGAATCGCTAAGAGATTTCCTTCTGCCATGCCCTCTGATATCTCCCTCTTTCTGTCTTCTGTTCTACAGTTTATAGAAATAAACTGTAGACTTACCAATATACCAATCACTGATATATGAATTACTGGCAGCTCCAATTGCTTTGATCCCATGGTAAATTAAGCGAATCCTCACAGCATATTGAGGCCCTATTCATATTGTTCACTTATTCTTCTCTCCCAAATCTTGGATTGGGTGAGTTGGATTCTATGGGCTCTGACTGGTTTTTTTAATACTAGCATATGACTTTAATCTCTGAAAGATCCAGATATCTCATATACTAGAAATAATCTTATTTCACTCACTAAAAAGACCTTAATCCCAAAATGAGTTTTGGTACTTAATCACATTAACAAGTATAAACAAGTATGTCAGACTGATTTCCAGCTTTCAGTTTTTTAAGATAAAATATGAATCCTTTTTTTAACTGTATGTTGCAACTTTCCTTCTAGATGGCTTCTTGAATAAAATAAAGCAGTTTTCTTACCGTGTATTCTGCTGCATTAAAAATTACTCATAATCTGGAGCCTAAACTTAATGTAAATCTCTGAGTTTGGTTTATATCCAATAGCCTCAAGGAAGGTTTCATAGAATTTTGGTGGTCGGCAAAGAACTACTGGAATAAAAATATCACAGCTTCTGTGCTGTGTGCAGATACTTACTGAGTGTGATGAAGGAATTACTCTCTAACCGAGCACATATTCTGAGCAATTAGGCCAAGTGCCAAAACCATTAAGGCTCAAATGCCAAGTGCCTGTAGGGAGGGTTCTGTTACAGGATTTAGCAACCAACCCTTGGCTTACTTACCAGAGGGTGGCACTCCAGGCTTCCTGATAACTCTGCCAGCCTGGCTGTGACACAGCAGCTGCCACCCAGCCACTTCTGGCTTCTGGACCCTCTCCCCAATACTGCTTCTGTCTCCACCCTTCTTGCCCATCTGCTTTCCATCTGCCTGTCACTCGGGCAGTGGCTATGCAGTTGTGGACACCTTACATGTTGAGTCATGACTCCTAGCTAGCACATTGCATTCACCTTCCCTCTTCCTCCACCACCTACCAACACTTCTCCCGCTTGGCAACTTGCAAGGAAAGGGTTGCAAATTTCTGTTTCATAACATTTCAGGGGCCTCCATTCAGAGGCTTCTGGAGTATCCTGGCACTCAAGGAAACTGGGCATGTAAATGGGGTAGGGAGAGCCACTCAGAGGATTCTGGGCATCCAGTCACCCCTGGCCCATACCCAAAAAAAACCTGGGGGAACAAGAGTAGCCTTTGTGACTCCAAATTTCATCAAGATGAGCTGAAATCTGGTTCTGTCATTTCCCCATCCTATCCCATCTCATCCTACTCCCCCGCACCCCATCCCAAAACCAGAGCAGTGCAATATCTTAGCAATTTGACTTTTATCCAGAACTGAGGGCTCTTTATTTGTTAGAACTAAGCATTTGGTCCAAGATTTTCTAATTCTTTCTGTGGGAACTTGAATCAGCACCCCCTCCCCAAGCTCCTACAGAAGAAGCAGATGGGGATCTTGGCAAGGTTTGGAAGTCCAGGACTTGGACAGGTTGAGAGTTCTATTTGCCAGGCTGAATTGCTTGTAATTAAAAAGCTTATCCTCCTACTTTTTTGTACTTCTGAACTTATCTGAGGAATCAGCAGAGTATGTAATCATGCATAGAAACAAATCTGTGCATATAAGTGAAAATCTGCATTTAAAGGCAGGTACTCACCAGCCGAGATGAGTCATGCAGGCTGGTTAGAGTGAAGTTAGGCCCTCTCATGTTGACTTGACATTCCTTGTTTTAAAGGGTGATGGGGCATGATCAGCGTTCTGTGCACAGGTTAGGACTGGGGTATAGAACTCGTATTTGCCCCCTTCCTTCTGTATTTGCTTCCTCCATCTCCTTGCCTAACCTGTACCTATAATAAGCACTCTGCATGTTTTGGGCCTTGTTAGTGACACTTACTGACACCAGATTGTTAACGTTTATCTGCTTTCTACAACAGAAAAGTAAATAACTCATTAGTCTTGACATTTTAATGTGTGAGGGTTTTGAGACAAAAATTAACTTTGCTCCTTCCGGGCTAAGTTGTGCTAATTGCCAGATTGTACTCGTGTTAGGAAATTGAGAACAAACTGAAGCATGACCACTTGAGGCTCTTGGGATAATGAGAGTTCTAGGTTATTGCCAGAAATTACTGATTTTTTTCTTGAAAATATTTTAAAGGAGGTGAGTAGGTGACATTTTTGTTCCTCTGGGAGTTCTTATGTGGGCATTGATGATTTTAAGGACTTGTTCGGCTGTTTGGAAGTATTTCACCCTGCAACGGTGCTCCTGTCACTCAAGCAAACAGCCCCATCTCCAGCTCTGAATCTTCCATGAAGGCAAGTAGACATGAAAAGTCCCAATTTTACAGCTTGCTTTGGTAGCCATACCAGGGTAAACTAGAGACAACAAAGGGATAGAAAAGTATTCCTAAACTGAAGCTTTGATTTTAAAAATGGAGATCTGCTGGCAAAAGATGAGACTTGATTGATTACATTTAGTTGGTCCCAACTCTGAGCTGTCATTGCACAAGAGCAGCCACAAGCTGGGGGTTTCCACACGCTGTCCATTAGGAACCAGGATCTCTTCTGTCTAGGTGGCACTGCCAAGCGCTCTCAAATGTTACCTGCTCACATTCATTCGCGTAACTTCACTTTCTTGCAGTCTAACACACATGTCTGTCTACCTCTTTCACACTCGCACACAATGAGATTTAGTAACCCATTTTAATGAGGCAATTATATTTTAACTCCATTATGTGCAATTACGCACTCTTTTAAATTGCCTCAGCTGGAGTGCCCTGGTGTTGATATCTCACTGGCACTTGCTGGTCCCTGGGGGCCAGCTAGGCAGCTGAGCCCTGAACACTGCCACTCCTCCTGGCCCCTACTGCCACTCCACAGGTGGCTTAGTGCTGCCACAGGGCAGGGACAATTGCAATTTCCTGGCCCACCCAGTGGAGCTCTTGATGGCTGTGTGGGTGGCCTAGATCTTTCTCATCTGCTTTGCTATACCAGCAGGATTATTTATCCAGGGCTCAGAGCCCCAGGTAGTCCTCTAGCTTGGAGGGGCCAGAAAAACAAACCTGGATAATCATAACCATGCCCTTGGTCTGATGTTTTTTCTTTTTAGTCATTTAGGCTTTAGGTTCCTGGGGGTCGGAGTGAGAAGCAGAGACTCCTAATACACTCATCTTCATATTACTTTTGCAGTTAAGTCTCAGTGGTAAGTTTTAAAAAGAAAGTTGTAATTATGTGATATGTGCTTCACTTAAAATAATATATAATACTATTATATTTTAGCCACCAACCAGGCACCTGTGGACTTCACTATTCAGCTTAATAACTGAAATGTTTCTAATACTCTTGCATCCATCTGTACATATGTATCCCACCCCTGCCATCCATCAGAGGGAAACACTTGCTTGAATTTTGCCTCGACCTTTCACTTGATATTTTAAAGGTTTTATCACATATGTATGTATCCCTATTCATCATTTTTTAGTTTTGCATATTAAGGTGATATTCTTTAGGTAGCACTCTGTAATGTTTTTTTCCCTCACTTAATATAATCTTAAGATTTCTCTCTGGGCCAGGTGCGGTGGCTCACGCCTGTAATCTCAGCACTTTGGGAGGTTGAGGTGGGTGGATCACAAGTTAGGAGTTCTAGGCCAGCCTGGCCAAAATGGTGAACCCCCATCTCTACTAAAAATACAAAAATTAGCCAGGTGTGGTGGTGGGTGCCTGTAAGTCTCAGGTACTTGGGAGGCTGAGGCAAAAGAATTGCTTGAACCCAGGAGTCAGAGGTTGCAGTGAGCTGAGATTGTGTCACTGCACTCCAGCCTAGGCAACAGAGCAAGATTCTGTCTCAAAAAAAAAAAAAAGACTAATCTCTGCACCTCTATGGAGCTGTAGTTCATTTACCTTCACTGTTGTATAATTCACGGTGACAAGTTAGTCACCCTCCTGTCAACAGAATGTCTGAGCTTTTCTAAACTCTTTTGTTGCTTCCATAACATTTCTACATACACATACTAGTATAATGCATGAGAATTTCCCTACCTTGGAGTGAAATTTCTAGGTAACAGAATATGAGAATGTTCAAGATGACAAGAGAGTGCCAAATGGATTTTCATAGTGGTTGAACCAACTCATACTTTCTCCAACTAGGCAGTTGCAGTTTTCCAGATTCCCACAGTGTTCTGTGTCCAATGCGATATTAAGAGTTCATTTAGAAATTAATTCCAGCTGTTGGCTGTGGGACCTTGGAAAAATTACTTGTCCTCTCTCAGCCTCTTTTCTCATCTGCAAAGTAGGAATTATAAATTGCATTAAGGTATAGGTTTATTGTGAGAATTGAAATAATCTGTGCAAAGCCAAATAATCTAGTACAGAGCTAGATTATACATACAATAGTGTCCACCAATTATTAGAAATTATTATTTTATGTTAAAACTGGAGTTAAGAATAGAGGAAAATAGTTGAATACAGTACTGCTATAGTCTGAAAGTTTGTGTCCCCCCCTGAAATTCATATGTTGAAACCTAACCCCCAAGGTAATGGTATTAAGACAACAGGACCTTTGGTTGATGATTAGGTCATGTGGCTGGATCGTTCATGAAAGGGTTTTGTGTCCTTATAAAATAGGCATGAGAGAGCTTCTTTGCCTCTTCTACCATATGGAAGGTCCCATCTTTGAAGCAGAAGCAAGTCCTCCCTGAATCTGCTGATGCCTTTGATCTTGGACTTCCCAGCCCCGAGAACTGTGAGCAATAAATTTCTGTTTATAAATTACATTACCCAGTCTAAGGTATTTTGTTAAGCAGCCTGAACTAACTAAAACAAGTAGCTAAGTCATGTTGTCAAACTCTTTACCTTACAGTACTGCTCACAATTTAAATCTGTCCACAAAGAAAATTAGAAATCAATATCAGAAAATACAAATATTTTCTGGTTCATATCACAGGTAGCAAGCAAATTGGTAATTTATCTAATAACACCCACAACTACTATCGTCTTACACATATTAGTTAGGTTTTCCTTTTGGGGTCCAGTGCAATGCCACTGATGTCGGCACTTGAGGAGACAGCACATGCCACATGAAGTCTCCCTCACATTGACAGAGGTGTCCTTAGAGAGAGCTAACAAATGCTAAGAGCAGCCAACATTTGCACAGGGCTTTCACAGAGCACATTCATGTATGGCCTCTCATTAGCCTCCTCACTGAGGTCCTCAAAGTTACATGTCATTTTTCATTCCATTTTTACAGATAAAGCAGCAAGAGAAGAGACAATTAAGTGATTTGTCTTATATGACAGAAGCTTGACTGAAGCCCAGGTCTTCTGTCACTGGATTCTATATTTTTTTTCCACTGCCTCACCCTGCCCCCTGTATTATGCTCCATAGTATGTGTTTATCTTGTTTATTCATTTTTCCTTTTAATGCTATTTAATTTAATCAATTTGATTATATTAAAAAGAGAAAGAAATGCATTTGGGTCTCCAGAGGTGGCAGTAGCCATTAGTCAGAATACTGAACAAAGTTCATTGTCAAATTTGCTTTAAGAGGAATGGTGCAAGAATTAATTGTGAAAGGCTTATTTGAAATGAAAAAGGCCTAAGATCACAGGCTTTCATTTCTCCCAATCAAGTTTTAATTACTGAAAAGTTTAGTAACAACTGAAGCGTGTAGTTACTGCACTCTGTTGCCAAGAGGCTTTTTTCAAAAGACTTCCACTGCCTCATTGCCTTCTTCTTGTTTCTACAAGACCTCACTTGATAACATTAATTGTCTTTTTAGTGTTCACTTTCATTACAGAAAATCCTACATTCTCTAGGGCTCAAGCATTAGCTCCTCCTCATTAGCTGCTCCTCATGTCATGTAAGTAGCTGCAGATCAGGTCCGTGCAGACACATGTGGCACTGCTCAGCACCGCCACCCCCTCCCACACCAGCGGGAAGAAAGCCTGCCACTGCTCAGGGTCATTCCATACAAGGCTGATGGGCAGGGCCACCATTACCAACAACTTAGGGCCTGTCCTCTGTGTATCACTCAGCAGGAAACAGATCCAGCCATCTTTCTGGCTTGTTTCCTGCAGGTACTGAAAGGCATTTGCTGTGTTTAAGTCATCCTGAAAGATTTCTAAGTTCTTCTTCATCCATCATCTCCACACTGGACAAGATTAGCCAGGTGTGTGTGTCCCACAGACACCCGGATGGAGTTATAGTGAAGGGTAACTCGTGGCTTACCCGCTGCCCAGGGCTCCCCAGGGAGACCTGGCTCAGCTGCTCAGTCCTGCCACTTGGTCTTCATTGGAGTCAGAGTCAAGGAATTGTACTGGCGCAGAGTCAAGGAGGTTGGTCACAATTCCGTCTCTCATTTGAGCTGCTGCCTTGGCAAAGTACATTTAACTCCACTGGCCTTTTCTTACTTGCCCGAGGAAGAGAATAGAAATACGTAGTCTATCCACCTCACCAAATTGTTTTGAGCAAACCAAAAGTAATAACTTGAAATTATATAAAGTAATAATTGTAATATTGTATAAGTAATAACGTAATTGTATAAAGTAACCGAAAACCACGTATGTGGTTGTTAAAAATGGCCATGGGCCGTTCTCATCTCATACCCCTGCCTGGTTCACTTTTTCATTTATCCAGCACCTTTCTAATGCCCACCAGGTTCCTGGCACTATACTTGGTGCTGGGGAAAAAGCACTGAGCAAGATACATATCTTCCAAGGATGCAAGGTAGGGGTGAGAAGGCTGAAGCCTGGCACAGAATAGAAATAAAGCTTCTGCTGTCTCATTCAAAACCTGTCTCCCGAATTACGTAGGCCTCAGTCTCCTTTCCAGATCTTCCCCAGCAAGGTCCTGTCCTGCTGGTCCAGTTCTGGGGCTGCTCCTCACATACTGCAAGCTCGGTGTGATTAGAACCGAGAGCATGTATCGGAAGATATGTGTTCTCTGAACATGTCTTGTATTTCACTTCTGCTCACATTGTTTCCTGAAATGTCTTCTCTTGCTGCAAGTTTGCTTAAACTCTTGCAATATTTTATCAAACTTTTCCAGATTTCCTCTCCTGACCCATTAATGCCTCTTGAACCTCTGAGCCTCCAGAATCTATTGTACCTGCTTCACATGATAATTCTTTGCATATTTTATTCTGTAAACATCTCTTGAGTCCTATCATGTGCCAGGCATTTGGCTCAGCACTAAGCATTCTACTTTAAGTCAGACAGACATGATTCCTACCCTCATGGAGTTTGCAGTCTTCATTTCTTCAGCTCTCCATTGTTGAGCGCCGGGGGCTGGATCTTTCTCATCTTTGTGTTCTTTGCAGGACATCAGCCTCTGAACATCAGTTGAATTGACTTGGTCTTTTAAAGTTAGAGGAGCTGTCAATAAACACCCTACATAGACTTTCCTAAAGTTCCCTGCATTATGGAGTCACATCACCTATCATCTGTTTCTGGCCGAGGGGGTCTTCTCAGATTCTCTGTGCTGGCCTGTGAGCTCAGTTCTTGACCTCTTAAGGATGGTCCAGGTAACCATCCTTAAGATTTTCCTTAGGGTCTCTTTAGGAAACAGAAAGGCATCCTTCTTCCAATTTCTCACCTTGGGCTCTCTTGCCCCCATTGAGGAGCTCAAGGCTTTTACGGAGCCTCCAAATCTTCCAGCCAGTGGCTCCAGTTGCAGAGCAGTTGCTAGCTGGTGAAGACTTGCCTTTCTGCCACTGTCTCTGAGAACTGTGTCTTTCTGTACAGTTGCCATTTTGGATCACCAATTTGGGGACAGGAGCTTTGTATATTTTACGTCTCCTAACATCAAATCGACAAGGCAGAAATGGGTCTCTGTTTATCAGTCGAGGATCAGAAGGGCCTTAGAGATGGAGGGACTTGCCCCAGTGGCACGGCAAGATCAAAGCCATTTCTGTCCACCCCCTGCTCCCTCTTCCCTCTTTACCTTCCCTGCATCCTAATGCCAGGAAGGGAAAAACAGCCAGTCTGTCTTCAAGGCAACCAGAGGGAGGAGATGCTTTCCAAGGGTGCAGGTCATCTGGGATATTTACAATCACTTATTTCTTGGGAAGAAGCTTAGGCCTAAATGGAAGCAACAATAAGCAGTTTCCAAATCTACTTTCCTGGCAGTGTGAAGGGAACCATCTTTACATGATCGTAAGCACTGGAGATTGTCTATTTCTGAAACTTCTGACAGAGAAAGATAATTAATGGCATTTTTACATTTGTCCACTAACAACCAAACAGGCAGGGACACCATAGTTCTCAGTTACTAGAAGCTGATTATCTGTTTCTACCTCTGCTTCCATTAGAACAAGAAGAACACAGACAGAAGCCCTGAACTGAAGAGTGAATGATTTTAGATTGACAGTACCCATTCAGTAAGAGAGCTGGGCCATTTTCACTTAGGAGTTACTCTGTTTAGAGAGAGCAGTCACTGTAATATAGAAACTCTGTCCCAGCCTGACTCAAATCAGGATTCTCTTAAAGCTAGTAGTTTTGTGGAAATAGGTTAATTATTTTTGGTGACTTAGGTTCTGTTCACCTTATAATCAGCTACTTGTTTAAAAGTCAATGCATTCCTTAGAAGAAGAAATGCTGTGGGTAGTACATGTAAACCTATCATGGCATACTCTAATTGGTCTAGATGGAAATGGAAATTACAAATCTATTGACATTTTTGCTTTTTATTTATTTTTTTTTTACCCAATCATGTCTAAATACTGACTGAAATAAACCTAGAACTTAATCATACAAGGGAATGTGAAGGTTGGCAGACATTTGGGTAGAAATCCATAGGAGTGTGGTGTGAGCTGATGGTACAGGCTTCCTAGCTGCCCCACAGTCACAGATCAGGATTGTCAAATTGCAGGAAGTGCCCAGCTGGCTGCTTCCCTGACTATATTTAGGGGCAAACGAGAAGTATTTATACAATGCTCACCAGTTAACTCAAGCTCATAGCTGCCAAAGGAAACCTTAGTCTTGACTTCCAAGGTCTTCAACATGATTTATTCTTTCCCAAACTGCATATCATTTGAAAACTTTTTGAATGTGATATACATTTTGAGGGCTTCTTTTTGTCAGTGAAAAATCATTTTTCACAAATTGTTAGGGCAGTTGTTTCTGCTGTTTAGAGCAGAATATAAAATTCTTATTAAATGTGGTTTTGAAAAACAAATTTGAGATCTATATTTAGTATTTGGTATACCTGATGCTCAAACTCTTCAGTGGTGTTGGATATTTTTTAATTTCTTTTCATATCTGTAGATTTTTATGCTGGTTCTTTTGTAAGTCTTGTTGTTTATAATTTACTTTTATCAGTGGGCTGATAAAAGTATTTTATTTTTACATCTAGATAGTTCACAAAGATGGAAAAAAATTTCAAAGTATGTTTTCACACCATTGCAAAATCAGTGTGATTATATTCAGAAATTCTGAGAGATTGCACATTTATTATTAATAGTTACATTAAAAGAGGCTATAAAAATGCAAAGCTACGAAAAAGACAATGAAATATCAACACTCAGGCAGGGGAATGGGCATTTTACTTGCTATCCCAGACTTGGAGGAAGGTCTGCTTTTGCAGGGAAGCCATCAGGCATCATGGGTGGGTTTGTCTGCTCTGGAGCCAGGCCTGGAGGTCCCAGGTTTTCTATCATCTGTTACCTAAAGTAAGTTACTCTAGGAAAGTAACATAACCTATTTACCTCAGATTCCTCATTGGTCAGTTGAGGGTAATGATGTTGTGACTCAAATAAGTTAAGACAGGTAAAAAGTGTAGCACAGTGAAGGGCACAAAGTCAGCATTCACTGGATGTTAGCTGTTCTTATTTTCATTATAGTTATGTTTCTAGATTATATTTGAGAAAAAGAAAAAATATACAACAGCTCAGTTATCTCCACACACTCCACCCACTTTGGTATAATGTGAAAAGTTTTAGATGAAGACTGAAGACATCTGGGATCCAGTCCTGACTTTGACTTTGACTAGCCTTTGACCTTACTATACATCCTGGGATTCGATTTCCTCATCGATAAAATTGAAAGGGTTGTACAAGAGGCTCCCTGCTCCCATTCACCCCTCACATCCTATGGCCTTGCTTGAGTGGCTCACAAAGCCCTAATAATGTAGTTCTTTTTCACGTAGTTTTACATTTTAATGCCATACCAAAACATATTAAAGCATCCAGAATCCAGCTACAGTAAAAGAGGGAAATATCCTAAAATAATATTTCCAAGATACGTCTGAAAGTTTTTCTTTTTTACGCAAAATTCTGATCAACAAAGAGCTGGAAAAACCTAACTATATTTTAAAAGCTAAAAAAACAACTGCAAAAGAGTAATAATATCAGTGCTTTCATTCCAGTGCTTGGCTTGGTTTCTAGGAACTCTGAGACAGAAAAAATGGACAGAGAAGGGAGGAGGAGGAGGAGGAGGCAGAAGGGGAGCAAGAGAAATTACAACTCATGTGCTGTGTGTGATGGTTATTTTAAGGAGGTATATTCTGACCAATTTTATCCAAAGAATAAATCAACAAACACCCAGAAGCAATCTGTCCCAAGCTTTTTATTTCCAGTATAGACCTAATCAAAATAATCAGGTTGTGTCAAAAAAGTTTCCAGTAAAATGGCGGGCTCTGTCTTCTCCATTGTTATTGTTAGATATTCGCCCTTCTGATCTTGCACAGTCCTTTTGCCTGGTAATGTTAACTAAGTAAATATTAATACTGTATACTTTTCCTCCGGAAAATGAAGGAGAACAAATGGGAAAAGATATATCAAATGTTTTGCAGCCCTGTTATAAATATTTTATGAATGAATCAGAGAAATTGAAGATGAAGAAAGCCCACTAATTCAGCGAGTACCCTGGTGTCTACTGCTGTATTCTTTCAAGCGGTTTGTCTGGTCTGGTGTTCAGTGACTCAGATTATAGGGAATTTACCACTTCTGTCAAAGCTGCTTTCATAGTGGGGACTATCTCGCTGCTAGGAAAGTTTGTTAAATTCCCCTTGTTTTTGTTTAATTTTCTCATTAGTCTCATTTGATTTTATTTAATTGCTTATTTTTTAGTGTCTTTAGAGTCTTCGTTGATTTCTACATGTCTTTTCTAATTCTTTCTTTTTTTGTTCATTCAGCTTTTCTCTGTTTAGTTGTTACCGGGAAGAGAGCAAAATAGCTCTTTGTGGTTTGTGGATAGGTGAGCAGTAACAGTTGGTTCCATCACCAAATTAATAACAATGCTTGCTACATCAAGTGTTAGTCTAAGTACTCTGCATATATTATCTTATTTATTAAGCACCTTCCGTTTGCCAGACACTGAGAATGCAAAGTTAAATATGACTCTGCCACCATTGGCAGGGGCTTATAATGTAGTAGGGGAGGTAAGCATTCAAACACATAGTGTCAACACAGCATACTCAGTGTGTGGGACTATTTTCAGAGTAATCCTGGAGCATAAAGGGTGGGGGTCCACTCCAGCAGTGAAGAGCAAGGAACAAGGGCAGAGGTCAGGTGGCGTGGGAGGAAGATACCCCAGATGAGTTGACCTGTAAGCTGACTCCTGTAAGAATAAGAGTTAACTAGGTTAAGAGAGGGGATGTGGAGCTGGAGAGGATCACTACTGGGGAAACTACATGAAGTTCAATGTTATTAGGTTGAAAAATGTGAGAATTGTTGGAAGACGAAGTAGGCCAGGGACACAAACTGGCCAGGTTTATACTACCTGGTGGAAAACTTGAACTATGCTTTGGATTTTAAGAACAGAAATATGGCTGCCATGTGAAGAACACACAAGCAGCAGAGAGACTGGCATCTGTCCTGGGAAGGGGTCACCAGTGTTGGAATCCCAGGTTAACTCTTTTTGGTTGGAGAGTCACAAAAGCTCTTTAAGGCCATCTGGTCTGGCTCTAAATGACTAGGAAATTACTCATCATGTGCCTTCTAACTCTCTGAGTAGATGTTTCAGTTAACTTGAGATTGAAAAAAAGGGTAGTAGGGAATGTATGTTTCCTGCAGCCAATGGGGTTATGTCAAATAATGGTTACTTATTGTCAGCTGCCTAGCACTTTCTGAGAAGACTATTGTGCTCCTGACTGCATATATAGGAGATAAGAACTGTCATTTACTGAATATCCACTCTGTGCAAAGCCCAATGCCATGGGCATTAACGTTCATGGTATCAATAAGGTGGCAGCAAAGAGTCAACCTTCTGAAAGTTAAGCAGTCCTGATCAACACATTATGGGAAATAGCCATGTGCAGAAGTTACCCTGTCTAAGAGATGAGTTGCTTATATTTTCCTCCCAGCCTAAAAGGAATAGTTTGTAAAAGATGCTTAATACTTGAGGTTGATAGATTTAATATATATTTAATTTGGATAAAGTGACTATGGTGTATTCTCAGGACAGGAAGGACCCTAAAGAAAGCTAGAATCTGACTAATTATAACTATAATGGTCTTCTCTGAAGTAATGTGCTAATGGAAAGGTAGTGTCTACCTAGAACCCACAAAATGCAGCACAGGGCAAAAGGCCTTGACCAGCATTAATTCATAAGAGCCAGTGAAAGAAGTGACTACGTAGCTCATGTGCACCATTGATTTCTAAGTGTCTAAAAACACGTCAGAATTTCCTACAGCTTGGGTAAAACATTTAATGCCAGAATTTGAGCTTATTAATAATCTCCTTAGTATCAGGAGAGGGTATAGCAGTAAAATGCAGACTCCGCTTTCAGAACCCTTTGATTTGTATCTTGACTTTGCCACTTAGAAGCCGTATTAGTTATCTATGAATACAGAACAAATTATTCAAACTTAATTATTGAAAATGATATTATTCCACAGTTTCTCTAGGTCAGAGATTCAGAATTGACATAGTCGGGCAGTTCTGCCTGGGTGCTATTGTGGTTGTTGTCATCTGAAGGCTTGACTGGGGCAGGAGGGGAACCACTGCCAGGGTGGCTCACCTGCATGGCTGACATGTTGGTCTAGTTTTTGGTCCTCCCCTTGTGGGCCTACACACAGGCTGCCTGAGAGTCTTCACCACATGATCCCTGGCTTCCTTGAGAGTGAACAACCCTTGAGAAAGCCAGGTAAAAGGGATAATGTCTTACCTCCTAGCCTAAGAAGCACATGCCCTCACTTCCACCATATGCTATTCATTAGAATTGAGTATCTAAGTCTGGTTCAAATCAAGGGAGAGGGAAAATTATACTCCACTTTTTGAAGAGAGTAGTGTCAAAAAATTTGCATGGTGCTGTAAACTGTCACACTGCGTGATCTCAAGCAATCTATTTCAAAGCTTTATGATCCAGTTTTTTCACGAGTAAAATAGAAATAACATTAGTATCTGCTTTATAGAGTTGTAAGAATAAAATAAATCAATGTAAAGACCTTAAAACTGTGCAGGGTATATGGTAAGTGCTCTCAGTAAGTATTAGCAATGATGCTGATTACTAATTCCATTCTGAGTCTGTTTGACTTGTGATAGAGCTAATCTAGAGACAAGAACAAAAGATGCTGGCATCAGTCATGCGTGTCCCTTAAATCGATCATTTCTATAAGCAACAGTGTTATCACTACATCATACTATTGAGCTTTGAGGAACCTGGATACTGTTTTGCCTAGGCTGTGGATCCAGGACAGGCAGCATGCATTCTGCTGTGTTACAATGCCTTGTTTTTCTTTTCTCATCAGAGAAAGTGTTCTGGAAAAGTGCCAGCCAGGCAATGTGATTTCTCAGGTTCAAATCATGGAGATGAGAAAGACCAAATGGCACCCATGGTCCTACTGAAATCAGAGGCATTAATCTCAGCTGAAGCCATAAGGAGCCATTTAGGAACCCTTGAATAGACCCTTTCAGACTCTTAGTGTGGCTTCATTGAACAAAGACCTCTCCAGGGTTCTGTCCTGAAGTCACCTCAGAAAGCTGTGTCTCTGACATCATAGGAAGGGGACCCAGGGCCAGAAATCACTTCAGAATCATTCACCTCAAGTTCACCTCTGAGAATTGAGCTATCACGAACAGACATTACAAGAATGCTCAAGAATCTGGCTACCAAATAGGCCAAAGAGATATTATACTAGATTAAATAAAATTAATAAACATTTATTAGATGCCTACTCTAGGCAAGTCACAGTATTTCTTACATTGGAAGAAACTTGCTGATGGATGGGAAATGAATAGAATTTTAACCCATGCAGGACTTAAAGAAAATAATTGCTATATTCTCCAGTCAAAGTCCACAGTGATATTCCAAGAACAAGTGTCAGAAAGCTGAATGAGGAGAGAGTTTTGAATTTTTGACTTACAAATGCATTGAGTTCAAATTAGAAACCAAAATCTACTTTTTCACCTACTTTTCTCAAGTACAGCCCTCACAGCAACAAGCTTGCTTTCAAAAAGAGCAAAGAAAATGTTTGATAGGATGAGGATATCCCAACTCCTGATAGCCAACCAAATTAAATTTAAATGATCAGAACTTTGCTTTTGAATATATAAGGCAACATGATGGCTGGCACCAAGGAAGGCAAGACCACCAGTAGTCTCAATGTTCCCCTCAGGCATGCATGCCCCGGCAGCTGACCCTTCCTTGAAATGTCCCTTCTATTCAAAGGCAATGTCTGTGGTGAAGGGAAGTAATTTATAGATACTAATACAAGAATTGAATAATACTGTTTCTGGCCGAGTATCTATATTAATTTGGAAGAAATGAGAAAAGAAATCCCATGGATTCTCAATGTGTTACACTTTCAGCCAACTTAATAGACGACTGAGCTTTAGAATAAATGCTTGGATGTTTTATACATACTCTATTATAATTTAGGGAGGTCTGAGGGCATCTGGACATAGAATATTGTTTTCAAGTTATAGCACATAATTTTTCAGGCAAAATTTACCTTTCAGAATAGATTATAAGCCATTTAATTCCCCTTGTATTTATTCATATCAAAAAATGCCACACAAGGAACTGGGCAGGGAAACAAAGATAAGAGCTAGTCTTTTCCTTGCACAAAAACTGCGCGAGGAAAGGCAATGGCTCTCGGCACTGTGCGCAGATGTGTGGCTGTGAACCATGTAGCTTTCTTTTCTTCTTGGAAAATGGCCTCAAATTAGTCTAGGACATTGGATGAACTGTTGCTAACTAAGTAAAAAGTTCATTACTCTGCAACAGTGAGTGCCATTGAGTTATATCGACGGTTCTGAATTCTTTTTTCTCCAAGGGCCCCATTTGGCCTCTAAATCTCTTTCACAACTCCTCTCCCCTTCTTAAAGATGTTTCCTATTCACTGTGAGACTCTCATCCAAGGAAAATAAATGGAGGTGAAGGGCCTGCGGGTGGGGACAAGGATGCAGAGGGGAGCATTTTAGAGAAGAGAAGGGGAGGTGAGAGCTGCTACCCACATAATACATGGGCGCTTATTAGAGGGCTGGAGGACTCTTTTTTTGGCAAACATCAAATTAGGTCCAAGCATTCATCCCAATTCACTGGAATGTGCAAAATCAGTTGACAGGTTAGAGAAGAGAGGTTTTTAAAAGTTAACATTTTTTCCCCCTGAAAATATGAAATGACTGTGGGCTGCAGAAAAAAGTAGGAGCAAATGAGGAGGGCTTTTTTTTTCTTTTTTTTTTTTAGTATGAGAAACTAAATGACTGAAATAGAACTATTTCATATTTTAGATGCAGGCTGTGATAGCTGAATAACCTTCTTATTTTGACTCACAGCTTGATACAATGCAGGCTTTCATCGCATGAAGAGCTACAGCAAAGAGTTTTTGGCCATTTTCTCTTTTTATTCATTTTCTAAACCCCCTCTCTCTCCCCCCTCTCCCCCGTTTCCTCTGTTTGGGTTTGAATAGCTGAAGTGTGCCCACAATATGTATGCACTAGACGCATTGTTAACTCCTTTTACCAAAAGCACCTGGCAGGGTCACCAGTCCCAATTCTCCCCCTGGAGTCTTGCTTAACTCTTTGAACGACAAACATCCAAATCTGTTTTTCAGATAATTTTTAACAAATATTAGAAATGATCTAACAAATGATTTTAATTAATACTTTATGGGAAGAAAATTAAACCTGTTAAATTTGGTTGTTTTATAATTTTCTTTCTAATTTCCTCTCTTCTCCTGCCCTTTTCCCTTGAGTTCTTAACTTACAATGTGAACTTGTTCTTTCCCAGCTGAATCAGTGGGAGATGGCATTGTTCATTGATTTTTAAATCCAAATCTGAAAATATCCACAGACTTTGTGGTCACAGAATAAGTAACCACACATATTGGGTAAAGGGGAAAACATTACCCACTGTACAGAAAAGCCTAAGAATCATCAGATGCTTTGTATTTCTACAAACCTTGCTCTTCTCAAGAAGCCAGAGGGCCATCACACCATAACTCTTCTGATTTCTGCTTCAAGCCAATATGGAGTAACAGGGACTAGATGTACCCTTCTGTCTGAAACAACCAAAAATTTGAAAAACTATGAAATAATCATTTCAAGACACTGGGCAACAGAAAGCTCAAGATAAACTAAAGCAGATGCAGATCTATTTTAGTTAGAAGTTGTAGTTTGGGTAGTAAGCAAAGGAGTTTAATTTTTTCCTTGGTGGAAGTGTGGAACGTTGGACATGCTGTTTTTAGTAACCTGTGGATAGGCCCACTCTTGTCCAGGTCAGACAGGAGTCTTCCCTCAATACTGTGTGCCATGGATCTTCAAGAAGTGCATGAGAAATGGATTTTGAAACCTCAATTTCTGCTTCATTTTTATCAAGACTGAGGATGAAGTGAAAATGAGGGCTACACCTAACCTTGAACATGAGCACAAGCTGATCATGTTTGGAGCCACAGTAGAAAACAGGAGCCATAGGAAGTTGGGGGCTGTCTGTCCCATCACAACAGGGGCTAGTGATGGTCTTAGGGGCAGCATCCGGACCATGGTATGCAGGGGGAAAGAGCATGTCTGCAGTCTGTGGCTCACCTGCCTGTAAGATGCCTTATTCCCATGAGATGTGACTGGTGCATAGGTTAAAACCTAGAATTTTGAATCCTGATTTTAAAAATAAGTGTGATTCATGAGGGAGCTTCTAGGGTGCTATGAATATCCTGTCCCTTGATCTGGATGATGATTAGGGACGTATGTTTATTTTGTGATCATCAAGCTGTATATCGATGACTGTGAACTTTTCTATACATATAGTTAAACAAAAAGTTAAAAAGACAAACATAGTGGTTCACATTAATTATGTCTTTTTTAAACCAACCTGTTTTGATCCAATTACTTCATTATAGAAGACTATGTTAGTAAAGCTTGAGTATTAATTTTACCTCATATTTTTAATGATGATCTTAGACACTTTACCTACTTTCAAAAAACAAATAAGAATTCATTCTCTTTATTCCTGCAGGTGGAGACAAAGCTGTATCATTCAATCATCTGCGCTTTGTTAGGAAATATTTACTTTTCAAATGGAAATAAATATTGTCATTGACAAGAGTGTGGCAGCCATTGGGCAAGTAGGATGGAATTATTTAGAAATTTATGATGCTTAACAACACAAAAGCCTGGATTTTTCAGTTACCAGATGACTAATATTTGTTTGTTCCTTTTTATTCTGTTTTGTTTTGTTTTGTTTTTTCCATTCCTAATGTCATAAACACAATGCCTTATTTTAAAATGGTTCTATTCTCTTCTGTTTGATGTTAAATTCTTAAGAGTCAAGCACTGTGTCTTTATTTTAAAATGATGGTACCATTGGCAATATTAGTAATATGCTTGTGAGACTGAAAAGGACAATACTTCCCAGAGGACTGTTAGACTACACACTAATCCAAACTACCTAGAGTGACCAGATAGTCGATGTTATAAAATACAATCCCTAATTTGGACTCTGACCCCAAACCAACAGATGACTCAGAATGTGTCTCAGTGTCATCTCAGCACACTTGAACATCATTTATCTATAGGCAGCTCCTCCTCAAGCTAAGTGGCCATCCAGATACAACTGTAACACCATTTGCATATAGAAGTCTGACTTCCGAGCTTACCAAGGACATTTTCCATTCCTCTTTTGTTGAAGGGTTTCTGATAAACATATAACCTGAAGGCAAGTGAGATAATTTTTCATTCTAGCCTATAGGAAGTGGAAGCTGGGCTGGAAGTGGCCCCAAACGGCATGGATTCTGGGGAGAGAAAGTGTGGTGAGAAGGGAAGCAAGCCGGTTGCTGCGAAGCTGGACGCAGGACCGGCTCCATCTGTCCACTCCACACAGCCCATTTCACATTAAGAAGGGCTGATGAGAAGGCTATGCTTGGAAAAGCTGTCATCACCTTCATGATGGGCCAAGAGCTTGCACTCATGGAACGCTTTGGATATACCTATTTGTCAGAGTACAGCACACCTGACCTCATTTACAAGGAACAGCTCAGGTGCAGAACCTTCAGGAGAGCATCCTTTCAGGGTAACAGCAAGGCCTAGAATAGCTGTGAGCAAAGAGCAGTAAAATCCACATTAGTTGGGAAACTCCAACAGAGACTGGGAGGAGACCACCACCATCTAGAAGGAACAGGAGGCCTCTGTGCACCAGATCCATCCAACTAGTATTTGCTAACCATTGTCCTGCACCAGGAGCATTAAGGGGCATTAAGCATTGGATATAGAAGTCAGCAAGACCAGAGGTTCATGAGGAATTCATAGTTTAGAACATAGTAGACAGTTCACTGAAGTGAAATTTGTGGAAACTGTAAATAATCAGAGCTTTTAGTTGACCGTAAGGGAACAAATAATTCATGTGGCAATTGTCCAGATGTCCGCAAGGAGATTTCCAGCTCCTGTTCTGTTAGATTCCAAGGAAACCTGTTCGGATGAAGATAATATCCTTAACCAAGGCCCAGGAACGAGGGGAACAGTGAACTCCTCCAAATACATTTTTCAAGAGAATAGAAAGAGAGGAAACTCTTGGCTCCCACACTGAAGGCTGGTGGTTCAGGAGCTCCCAGAATATGGGTACTGAGACGTGAGTGCAGCCTGGGGGCTGTCCGGTAGCCTGAAAAAAAGTGTGTCTAAAGGCTAACATGTTGAACTCAGTCTCATTTGGTTGTGGGAACTCCTAAATGAGCAATGTGTTAGGGAAGAGCAAGTCTAACTTGAACTGCCAGGGACTGGTCAGGAATTGGAGTGAAGGCCCGGTCTCAGGTCCTTGGCCTCCGTCATGACCAACTGCAATATGCTTCAGCCTTGTGGCTATGGCGTGGTCAAGAGAAAACCTCTCTGGACGTCTGGAATTCAGCCGGCTCTACCTTTGGGAGCAGCATAGTGGCTTTGCAACAGTAGTGAAGGGCATCAAAAAAGGTGTGTCTGAGTCCCTGCTCCAGAAATGAAGCTGGAAAACTGAGAATTCCATGAGGTTCTGGTAACCTCCTTGGCATTCTGGGCTGTATCAGGGTATACTGTGAGGAGGTGGGAAAACTGGAGGTAGTAAGGCAGGGATTAAAGGGGTTGGATTTCCTGTTATCTGGCCATGTGAGAAACTAAGTATTTCATTTTGGGTCTTTGCTGGTAAATATTACCTTCTCAGATTTATTTATTTTTTCTAGCCAGTTGAATTTAGCAGTGGGGGTTGCATACCAACTTTTGTGACACGAATGTTAATACATTCTGATAACCCGCTACCATCAGACCAGCTCTTCTCAGATTTAAAATTACCTTATGTCTGTGGTCATTTTCTAGTTACTATTCAGGAGTTCTCTCGTATACATAACTCGTCCTTTAAATTGTTAACAGTGTCTACTTACACTCCTCCATCTGAAACAAAAAGGATCAGAGGATTTACCCTAACAGGTATTTCTGCTAATACTTTTATTTTTTAATTATTTAACGTTTTTAATAGGGCACTCCGAAGAGATCTCAGCTGGAAGACTACAGCTCATACATTGTGCTTTTCTACTTGTTTATGTTGTATTTAAACTAAATATTTCAGATTAGGAATTGAAGCAGAAGGGCCACTCCCAAACCAAACAGGGAGACAGAAGGGGTCCAGAGTACTTGGAGAATGGAGGATTTTCCACTTTGCTCAGCTTTGGGGAATGAAGGAAATGGTATGTCAAAGTAGGGACAGAAATCAATGCCGTGGGCTATAAATGTGATGTACAGAGTAGGATGAGCCCTATGAGGTACGGTCAGGATAGAGCCCAGCAGTGCCTCAACCATATACATCCCTGGCTCAGGAAATCCTGCACTCCAACAGCAGGAAACATAGAAGCACACTGAAATCCTAGGGCTTGGAAGAAACTCCTCGCTGGTGGAGAAGGGTTAGCAGTCTAGCAAGGGAAGCTATATGAACTCAAGTGAGAAGAGAGGAGGAAATCAGTTACCCAAAACAACCAGGCTCAGAGGCCAGGCTAAAGGGAGAAATTTCCCCCTCCAGGAGATTACAGGAAGCTGGTCCAGACCTCTGCAGCAGCATGAATAGGCAGAGGAAGGAATGGGGAGGCAGATAAAGAGGGCGGCTGAACATTGGCTTGGCCTGTTTTAATCCAGCTGACAGTGAGTGGAAGGTGAATAGTGGACTCCTGGATAAGGGCATGTGGTTCTAGGTGATCATGGGATCCTACAGTTTGTTGTCAGTGGGCAGGGAGTGGAGAGGAGAGGCACAGTTGTTAGGACTAGAGAGTTTGGAAATCACATTTCAAGAAAATGACAACCCCCATAGGGTAAGTGATATTGAAACAGGTTTTGCAGAGAGGAAGTGGTACTCACGTATGTTTGCACTTTTAAGATTCAACTTTACAGCAGTGGCATTTCAGACAAATATGAAATTGACAATTTTTTTTATAGGGCTCCCAGGAAGAGCCTCTCTGTGATGTGAATTCTATCTAGCCCTGCTGATTTGAGGTCTCTGGATTCCAGAGGGGACACTGGATTTTACCCACAGCAACCCAGTTAATTCATTGCTGAAATGAAGCAAAACTTTTACTTGTTGATTGATTGATTTGTATAAGGCCCCTGAGTTTCTAGCATGCATGAGAAGAGAAAGAAGCCTGACCAAACTGTCTCCTGTACATAATTCAATGACTGTACATTATTAAGAAACATTTGCATCTGAAATGCTCAAGACAACTGAAACACTTAATACTATTAATCACATTATGAGCCCTAAGAGACTGCTTACTGGAAAGTATTTTGAGAAATTTACAGATGGGAAATGGAAGGCACCACAAGTCTGCTGGTTCTTTGCCCATTTTTTTTCAAAGGTAGGAAATGTCCCTCTTCATTGTGAGGTTGGCTCATCATGCTGTGAACTATAGTGAGCAGACTGGGTCAAGGGTCAGGGGAGTGGAATGAAAAAAAGAGTGTGGGTGGTCACTGCACAAAAACCCAGTTCCAGGCAAGGTGGTCAGATTTGGTTTCAGCAAAGTATTCTTGCATTGCCTGCCAAGAAGATGGGGTTAATTGGTAGGAAAGTGTGGGAGGAAACTGATGTTAGTGGAACATTTAACTGCATGCTTTAGCATTTCACTGGATTCTGTATTGCGTGTGTGTGTGTGTGTGTGTGTGTGTGTATTAACTCACCCTACAACCCTAAGAAATGAGAATTGGTTTTCCCATTTACAAATGAGAAACAGATTAGGAAATGAGAATTAGTTTCCCCATTTTACAGAGGAGAAACATGAATATTGCCTGGCTGCCTAGAGTTACTAAGAGGCATAGTAATTTTGAACAAATAACTGACTGAATTCTATGCTTTTGCTCTTTTAATATAATTCACATTATTTGTTAAGTGTTAACTATTTATACATAGATTTATATATACATATAGACACATATGTTTATATATACACACACACATATACACATATGCATATACATACAACACACACACACAGTCAGCTGTCTCTATCTGCAGGTTTGGCATGCACAGCAGCTAATTGAAAATATTTGGGAAAAAAATAACAATGCGACATTAAAACATTTTTAAAAATACAGTATAACAACAAAGCACATTGTATTAGGTATTATAAGTAATCTAGAGATTATTTAAGGTATTTGGGAAAATTGTGAGTAGGTTATATACAACTACTATACCATTTTATGTCAGCGACTTGGGCATTAGTAGATTTTGATATCTGTGGGGATCCTGGAACCAATTCATCAATAGTGAAGGATAACTCTATATATTTCATTTTTATTTTCATTTAAAAAGTTGCAGTTGGCAGACAGCAGGCAACATGCTTCCTTCCTATGGAATTTCAGCCACAGATAGAGGTGTGGAGAAATTATATTTTGGCATGGAATTTTCTCAAAATGCCATACTTAGAGCTTTTCCTGCGTGACAACTGTTACCACTATAAAATAATCAATGGTAAGCAGAGTGCTTCCTCACACACTCCACCACATGGTAATCAGTGTATGGTCCTGGATGAACCTTTATTTCGGCCCTCCCTGTGAACATGCAGGAATGTGAGGTGTTCAAAGCAGGAAACTGTACCATGAGCAACATTGTCTTTGAATGTTGACATTTGCTCACAGGCTCACCCCACGGACCGTCATCATCTTGTAACCAGTGCAGGACCTTGTGCTTCTGGAACCATTCCAGTTGTGGGAAGTGACATCGTCTCAGAAAACTCTGCCTTGGGGACTGACTGCAGAAATGTGATCAGATGGTTTTGTCATCTGCTCCTGTCTACTCTGCGACTCTTCATTTGGTGGAATGCTGTGAGGGCTGAACCAAATGGAAACTCAGATTTACTCTCCAAAATAATGCGGATAATAACATGCACACACACAGCATGTAGAGTTGCTGTGTGGCTTCAATGAATAAATGTATGCAAAGCACTAAAATGGTGTCTAAGTGTAAACACCAATTGTGTTGGCTATTACCGTGATTGTTGTCCTTATCTCAAATATATGTTACTTTCTAAATAACTTTAATGTTCAGATTGTTAAAAGACAAGATGACCTGAAGAAAAGTAAGCCCTAAACATCCATTCATTGTGCTCAATAAATAAAAAAAAAGTTGCTCTTTTTTTCTCTGCCACTTTTTACTTTTAAACTTCACTATTCTTTGTGTTTTCACAAAAGTTGCTTACTTCACCTGGCAGACATAGCATTACACAGGAGGTGATTAAAATATCCTCACTTGTACTTGTTGGTTTAAAATTTTATTATTTATGAATGGGTAATAGCATGTACAAAATCTTGCAAGGCACAAAAGGATAGACAGTAAACAGTAAGTTCCTCTCACCCTAGACCTTAGCCATCAAGTTCTCTTCCCCATAGGCAATCCCTGTTGCCTAATTTCCAATTCTCATGCATACTTTAGAGATCATCTGTGCATCTGCACCTGGACCACTTACATGTCTAGAACAACTGATAGCACACTACACACAATGTTCTGTTCCTTTTTATTCTCAATGATATGTTTTGCATCACATTCCATTGCTGTATAAATAATGTTGCCTTGTTTTTTAAAATAACTGAACAGTACTCCACAGTATGAATTTACTCCAATTTATAATCCAATCCTTAGTTCATGGATATTTTGATTTTGTTGTTAAAAATCATGCAGCAATGATACGCCTGATCTTTATTTTAAATTTTTGTTTATTTAAATATTAAATATATTATCCACCTGGTGGTAATTTGTTTAAATAACTGTGAGGTCAGATTCAAATTCTATTTTTTAACTAGGTGGGATATATTGAATAATCTACACTTTGAAAGTGATTTGAAATATACCTTTCATCTATTAAGTCCTCCCTTGTGTTTAGACAATAAGGCATATTTGAGAGTGTGGACTCTGCAGTCCAGCTATCTAAGTTTGAAACTTAGCTCCTTTACTTGCTAGAGGTACAAACTTGAAGAAATTATGTAATCTGTCTCAATTCGCTCATGCATTAAGTGAGGATAAAAATAGTAACTCCATGGGATTGTTAACGAAATGCAAGGTAAAAATTGTGTAAGGCTTAAAATCGTGTAGCCTGGTATGCAAGAGGCTCTAAATAACATAAGCTATTATTGCTTTTCTAGTTATTATTTCCGGCTTTTTTAGTCTTTTTCCCGTTGATCATCCCACTATTCACGAAGCACGAATCTAGTATCTATAGATTTATAAACTAATTAATGTAACCCTTCAATATGTTTTAATATCTCACAGATTCTGTTCTTCCTCATTACTTTTCTATTTCATAAATTTTTGTTTCATCAATTTTGTATTCTCATAAACTAAGAATCATCTTGTATAGTTAAAAAATATTGCTTGTGGCCGGGCGCGGTGGCTCATGCCTGTAATCCCAGCACCTTGGGAGACTGAAGCTGGCGGATCACGAGGTCAAGAGATCAACACCGTCCTGGCCAACATGGTGAAACCCCATCTCTACTTAAAATACAAAAATTAGCCGGGCGTGGTGGCACGTGCCTGTAGTCCCAGCTACTCGGGAGGCTGAGGCGGAAGAATTGCTTGAACCCAGGAGGCGGAAGTTGCAGTGAACCCAGATTGTGCCACTGTGCTCCAGCCTGGTGACAGAGCAAGACTGCATTTCAAAAAAATATATATTGTTTGTATTTTTGTTGAGAGTAGATTGAATTAAAATATATTGACTTAAGGAAAACTGACATCTTTATAATATTGAATCTTCCTTTTTAAGATTGGACTTTATGTCCATATTTTAAAGCCTTTGTTTATGCCCCTAAGTATAACTTTAATGTTTTTATATTAGGCTTATTCCTAAATGCTTTTATGCTTTTTATTAATATGTCATCTAACTGGTTCTTCTTCATATATATGTATGTATATATAAAATGACTGAATTTTTTCTCGGTGTTCTTTCTGAATTCTCATATTTGTGATATCATTTTAGATTGATTCTCGAGTTTTTCAGGTAACAATTACATCACCTATAAAAATAATTTTGCACCTTAAGAAAATGTTTTTCTATTGTCTCATTGCATGGAACAGTATCAATAAGATTGCTTACAAAGGCCATGCTTTCTTGTTCCAGATTTTAAAAACAATGCTTTCAATGATATCTCATTAGCAAGAAGCTGGTATACTTATATACATACATACATACAGACAGACAGACAGAGAGACAGATATCCTCTTTCTAGATGTATATCTAGATAGATTTAGATAGACATATGTGTGTGATTCATGTGAATTCTAATTTTTGTATTTAACATTTAAAAAACCTAGAATGAATATTATTATATTGTATTGGAGCTCTTAAGCATCCATGGAAATGAAGGTATGATTGTTCTCTTTTGACTAATTAATATGATGATCCATAGTATTTTAGCAATAGATTGCCTACTGTCGAATGATTCTCGCAGATTATGTTTACTGGTATTTTATTTAAGATTTTGAGTCAATATTAGTAAGTGACCATGTCTATGGGTTCACTTTTTTGTGTGCTATGTTTGCAGTGTTTGTAGCTTAACTTTCCAAGAGATTTGTACAGACTTCTACTTATGACAATATGGTAGATTATATATCTGAAAAAACCTTCTCATTATGGAACATATACAAAACTGCTGAATAAAATGAGGCAACCACATTTTTTTTTTTTTTGAGACAGAGTCTCACTCTGTCTCGCACGCTTGAATACAGTGGTGCAGTCTCAGCTCACTGCAACCTCCACCTCCTGGGTTCAAGTGGTTCTCGTGCCTCAGCCTTCCAAGTAGCTGGGGCTACAGGCGCTTGCCACTATGCCTGATTTTTTAAAAATATTTTTAGTAGTGACAGGGTTTCACCATATTGGCCAGGCTGGACTCCTGACTTCAAGTGATCCGCCCACCTTGGCCTCCCAAAATGCTGGGATTACAGGTGTGAGCCACCGTGGCTGGACTCCAAAAATTTTAAATATATAGTTAATAAGGTTTTATCTGTTTTGGTGTCATTTTTTGGACATTTTATATTGTCATAAACAATTATACCTTATATCTCAGTTTCCAAATTTATTTGTAGACAGTTGAGGTACTCTTCTGTGAATAAATCAAAGTCTGTGTGTCTATGATTATTTCCTATTATCTTTGTAAACGTTACATGTTTCTGCTTAATACTTTTTTAATTAAATTAGTTGTTTATCTATGTCATTATTTTTTAAAGTCATTCTTGGAATTATTAACTCTATTATTTTTTCTGTTTTGACATTATCAATTTCAGTTTCATACTTACCAAATATATCCTATTGATTTCCTTTTGTCATTTGCTTTCTAATTTCTTAAGATTTTTTTTTCTCAACATTTTGCTGTGAAAAATTCTCAACATATGACAAAGTTGAAAAAATTACACAGGGAACACATAGATGTATTGATTTCATAGATTCTATCAATAGCATTTTCTTTATGCTCATTCATAACATTTATCTCTATATATCTGGCAATCCATCTTACTGTGTTGACTTATTTCAAAGTAGTTTAAGAAATCAGTTTGCTTCCCTTAATTATTCCATTATACAGTGGACTCTTGAACAACACAGGGGTTAGAGGTGTCAACCCCCATGCAATTGAAAATACGTGTATAACTCCTGAATCTCCCCAAATTTAACTACTAATAGCCTACGGTTGATTGGAGCCTTAGAACATAAACATCATTAACATGTTTTGTATGTTATATGTATTATATACTGTGCTCCTGCGGTAAAGTAAGCTAGAGAACAGAAAATATTATTAAAATTGTAGGAAGAGAAAATATACTTACTGTTCATTAAGTGGAAGTGGATTTTCATAATGGTTTTCCTCTTCATTGTCTTCATACTGAGTAGGCTGAGGAGGAGGGAAAGAAGGTGCATTGGTCTTGCTGTCTCAAAGGTGGCAGAGGTGCAAGAAAATTGGCAATGGTAAGATTTTTCTACTTTTTAGCTTTTATATTAATTTCTAGGTTTAATTCAAGTAACTAGAGAATGTTATGTGTATTATTTATACTCAGAAATTCACTGAGCTTTTCACTGTAGCCTAATACAAGACATTGCAATAAGTATTGTATGGACACTTGAAATGAAGGTTTGCCTGGGAATTAAGGGGACTCCCAGGATGTAGCATTTCAGTGTTAAAACTGAGGCGGTATTAAGTAACCCAGGACAAGTTGTTCACCCTATCTAAGAATAAAATTCTTAGGTTACTCTTTTTCATTGAGAACTGTTGGAAACAGGTTTATAACATTGGGGAAAATCTACACCAAGACAATGGATCACTCAGCAAGGTTAGTTTACTTCCTGCAGGAAGGGTGCAACTCACCAGCAGTCTTGCCATGAGAGCACACCTGAACAAAGGAGACAGGGACATTTATAACTTTCATAACCTAATGCAATCACCCTACTGCTGCATCCAGTTTCCATTGGCCAGAACAGCACCTCACATTCTATGCTTGACCCAATTGGCTAAAAACTTGGAAATTTCCTAAGGGGAAAGAAGATGAGGAAGAAGAGAAAGCTAGTCAGGAGAAGGTCCAGAGGGTTTCCAAATAAGTAATGGCATGCACCAGGTTTTGGAGCTTGCTCAGTTCTGTTCAGACATGCTGGAGCCAGTCAAGTTAGCTGATTTAAGATGCAGCTGATTTAGAGAATATATATACATGGATATATGTTTATGTTAATAGTGGATAACGGCCACAGAGCAAGAGATCGTTAACTCCTTATAATGTGGTCTAAGATAGAAACTTTGAAGAACTTTCCCATCTCTCACAAGAACTTTGAGGTTTTACAGACTGTCATTTTTAGTAGTGAATATAGCATTAAAGTTGGCTGAGAATAGCATGAGTGCTTTTCCTCCATTGTAGATGATTTGATATTTTATCTTTTAAGTTCAGTGACTTTACTAGACCATCTTAACAATGATTCTTCTATGTCAGTTTTTTCCTGGAGCATTGCATGTCACCTTTATTTGTAGAATCAACTCTTCACTCAATTCTTCAAAGTTAAAAAAACAATTATGTCAATAAATATTTGCCACTTTCATTTTCCTGTTCTTCAGATATCAGTTATGCCTTTTTATTCTCCTCTGCCATATATATTTTTCTTATAACTCTTATAAGCCCCATTTTAATTTTTGTTTGGTTTTTAAACTTTATTTTATTGTTGTAAGAACACTTAATGAGATCTACCCCATTAACAAATTTTTAATATCACGATACAGTATTTTTAACTATAGGTACAGTATTTTCTATTTTCATTTACTTTTACTTGCTTTTCTCAATTCTCTTCTCTATAATCCTTACTGTATTTCTCACATATTTCCTTCAGTGACCTTTGTTTATAGAATTATTGTAGTTTTACATTTCACTTTTTTCTATGTTATCATGTTTCAACTCTTTCTCTTGTCCTACTACAACTTCTCTGAGCTCTTGCATTTCTGCTTTATGCTCTTGCTTTAGAGAAGTGGTTTCTTCTTGAAGATTTAAAATTTGCAGTGATATACTTGGTCAAAATGTTCTTTCGTTAAATGCAACTTCTTTTTTTCTGACATAAGTGCTTTCCGTGCTATTTAAAATTTCTGTTTCACCCCTTGTTCCTCTTTGAAGTATCTTTGAAAGACATAAATTATTTATGGATCAGCTATTTGTTAGAGGTTTGTGGGGGAAAGGAATCAGTGCCATGTTTCAAGCTAGCAAATATTCTTCTTAATATTCAGAGTTGTGTGTGTATGTGATGAGTTACTAAAACCTTATATCTCTTTATCTCACTAGACCAAGTATTTTGCCTTCTAATCTCACTGATGGATCATTTCCTGCAGAGGTGACTTGTCTCTGTGATTCCTCATTCAACCATACTGTCCAGGCTTCCTGAACCTACCAGGAGTACTTATGTATGTTGTTTCAAACAAGAGATCATTGGTTTTATCTTTTTAAGGGACAAACCTTGGAAAACTTATTCCATTGTTTCTCTGAGATCTGCATCTGTGAGCATTTTTTTCTTGATATCTTGATCTTCACTGATTTTGTCAGCTCTTCTTATATATTATTATATATATACTTCCTAGTGTTGCTGTGTATGGAGCTTGCATTTCTATTTTCTTTCCTTGTTATTTCACTCTACCATTTTTAAAAACAATTTTAACAGTATTCTAAATGATCTATTTTGAAAGGACCCAGAGCATTAAAATTCTTTATTTTTCTTCACATGTCTCTGCAATAAAAAAATGAATTTTGGTTGTTTTGAAGTGGTTAAAGTGATGAGTACATACAACTCATGAATCATTCAACATTTAGGTAACATATCTTGAAGAGTGAGTTTTTGTGAAAGAGTGGTAAGAAAAAAGAGACAAGAGATGACACCCACCCTAAAGCTGATAGTCAGTGGGTACACTGGAGTACAGATGAACCGTGTATTTACAATTGACATGGGGTCTGCTTAGGCAATTATCTGCTCTGATTGTTAGTTCCTTTCAGTTACCTATTTTTAACATTACCGCTCTCCCCAGTACAACGTAGAGATTTGTGATTGTGGCTGGCCAGTTTGAAAGAGCTCTTGAGTTTTTCCACAAGGACCAGATTAACCAGATAATTGCCATGGATCCAACATATTACTCGAAGCAGCATTCCTACTTCACTTCTTTTTTACTTTTGACTTTATAGGCAAATTAACTCTTCGGTGGCTTTTCTTCTTATCCAAGTATTTTAGTTATGAACAGAACCCTCTGATTCATATTTTCTATATTAATGCCAAAGCAATGTTTATATACTAACAGTAAATGGGACTGTTTATGTAGTATAGCCTGGCTGGTTTGTATGGTTTCAGGGGAGCTCTTTTCTCAAGATGTGAAAGCTCTAGTGTTGGAGATCAATAAACTCTTTCAGGACCTGTCAACGGTAGCCAGAAACCCCTTCTGCTAAATCTACTACTGGCTCCTTTTCTCCATCAAGGATTAAAGATGCAAAAACAAGTTGAGTTAAACCAATTTGTGCCAGGGGTGATCATGAGTGGCAATTCCAGTTGGTAGGAAGGCAGAGGTAGGTGGAAGAGCTACAGAAGGGAAAAAGAAGTCCTTGGCTGAGGCAGAACTGGATGTGTAAACTGAACAGATGAGAAAGTGTTTTGGGGGGGCTGGGGTCTTGTACCCAGATACCAAGGGAACCAGCAAGGTCCACAGCTGTTAAAGGTTGTAGCAGGGTTTGGTAGGGTAACTGTGTGGAGGGAGAGCTTTTGTTTTCATGGTGTGTGAGGAAGCATGTGCTGTCTATAAGTAACCACTCACTTTCATTAACAAGATCAGGTATCAGCAGACAGAAAGAGGGGTCTGGAGGACAGTCTGATGAACAATGGGAGGGTAACCAAGGATGAAGTAAGAGACAGGGTAAATGCCTACCTAGGCAAAACTTGAAGTTTATTTGCCAGTCTCGTGTAGGGGAATATCCACGGGCCTGAAGTATAGGAAAAGGAGGGGGTCTGAGAGAGCCTTAAGGAGTGGTAGAGTGACAGAACATTGAGATGCGATTGTTTTGAGGATGAACTTCCATGATGGAAAAGAAATAAGGGGTTTTAAAGATGAGCCAGGGGCTTGTATCCTACATGGAAGCTGTCGTGAAAGGATGAGAGGATAGAGTGAGCTCGTGAGGCAGGCAGGAGGAACCTCCCGTCGTTTAAGAACCATTTGCCTTGTGTAGGAAGTGACTGGTAAAGTGAGTTTTTGGAAGAAGAATAGGTGGGAAAATAGATAAGAAGGGAAAATACTGGCCTTCTAGGGGGGATACTGTGGTGTCCGATGCTCTTTTGGCTGTTTTGTCATCTAAGGCATTTCCTTGGGCAATAATTTCAGTGTCCTCTGCAGTAGATAACTTCAGCCTTGGCTGGAAGGAAAGTGGCCTTAAGGAGGGCCTTTATTAAGGGGGCATTGATAATAGAGGACCCCTGTGAGGTGAGACCTCTTTCTACCCATATGGCAGCATGGTGGTGCGGGATGTGGAAGGTATATTTAGAGTTAGTATAGCTATTGACATGTAGTCCTTTGGCAAGAGTAAGCGCACGGGATAAGGCAGTCAGTTCAGCTTGCTGAGAAGTGGTGGAAGAGGGGAGTGTGGCAGACTCAATGATAGATGACGGGATACAACAGCACAGCCAGCTTTGGCCAGCACCAACCAACTGGGCTTGGAGGAACAGCCATCAATAAACCATGTGTGGTCTGGGTCTCAAATAGGAAAAAGAGAGATATGGGGAAATGGGGAGGATGCTCTATGGATTTGGGAGATACGATCATGGGGTTTGGCATTTGTATGGTTGGGGTTTGGTGTTTGTGCTGGGTGCAGTGAGAGGATTAAGGATTAAGTGAGAGGCTGAGTTAAAGTTAGGACTGAGAGCAATGGTTACAGTGGGGGCTTCAATAAAGACTGCATAAAGCTGGAGAAGGCAAGGGGCGGAAAGTATGTGTGTAAGGTGTGAAGAGGAAACTAAACTCTGGAGGTTGTGAGAGCTGTAGAGGGTAAGTGGGGCACGGCCTGTACTTTTGAGGGATTCTGGGAGTATCAGGGTGGCAGCTGCTGCCACGCATAGGCATGAGGGCCATAGGCATGAGGGCCAGCCCGGGACTGTGGGGTTCAGTTGTTTGGATAAAAAGGCCACAGGCCATGGGCCTGGCTCCTGTGTGAGAACTCTGATGGCACAGCCTTTTATTTCTGCTGTGTAGAGAGAGAAGGATTAAGAGGAGTTTGGGAGTGCTAAAGTAGGAGCAGACTCTAAGGCCTTTTTTAGAGAACAGAAGGAAGAATCAGGAAAGGATTTTTGGTCTATGGGGTCAGATAGGTTTCCTTTTGTAAGTTCATAAAGTGGTTTGATTAGGGGGGCAAAACCTGTTATCTAGAGCCAAAAGTATCCTACAATGCCTAGGAAGGAGAGAAGCTGTTTAGTGGACGGGATTGGGTTTGGGAAATCAGCTGGATACAGTGGGCAGGGAGAGTGCATGTATGCTGGCTAAGGATTATAATAGATGGGGAAGAAATTTGGGCTTTAGAAAAAAGCATTTTTGAGGTTAAGAACAGAATAGTGAGCTGTGGAAGGGGGTATGGAAGATAGGAGGGTATCTATGGAAGATAGGAGGGGTTTGGTACAAACAGGTGGGTGGGAGGTACAATCTGATTGAGGAGGTCTTGGACTAGTCTATAGTCCAAGGATTTGTATAGGATTTGTCTGGTGTTTGGACAGCTAGGACAGGGTAATTGTAAGGAGAGTTAGTGGGAACTGAAAGGCCATGTTGCGGTAAGTGAGTAATAACAGGCTTTAGGCCTTTTAAGGCTTGTGCTGGAACGGGGTACTGGTGCTGGGCGGGATGAGGGTGGTTAGGTTTTAAGGGGATGATGAGGGGTGAGTGACTCGTAGCGAGGGATGGGGAGGTAGTGTCCCGCACCCTAGGGTTAAGGTAGGAGGACATAAGGGGAGCTACTGAGGGAGGTACAGCTTCGGGGAGGAGGGCGGCAATGAAGTGTGGCTGTAGCCCAGGAATAGTTAAGGAGGCAGACAATTTTGCTAGGATATCTCGGCCTAACAGGGGAACTGGACAAGAGGGGATGATTAGGAAAGAATGTGGAAAGGATGGCTGGCCTAACTGACACCAGACGTGGGGAGTTTTGAGAGGCCTGGAGGCCTGGCGGTCAATTTCCACAACCGTTATGGAGGCCAAGGAGACAGGTCCTTGAGAAGAAGGCAGCGTGGAGTGGGTGGCCTCCATGTTGATTAAGAAGGGGATGGACTTAACCTCCACCGTAAGAATTGCCTGAAGCTTGGCGTCCGTAATGGTCTGGGGGCATCTGAGATGTTTGGGCAGCATCAGTCTTCAGCCACCAAGCTGAGGAGATCTGGGAAGGATTTGGTCTGGGAGCTTTGGGTTCGAGCTCCAGGAGCTCTGGAGCAGCAATGAGAGTTGGACACTCTGACTTCCAGTGAGGGGCCCGCACAGACAGGGCAGGGCTTAGGAGGATCCCCGGGCTGCAGGCATTCCTTGGCCCAGTGGCCAGGTTTCTGACACTTGAAGCAAGGTCTGGGTGCTTTGAAGTCTTCGTGAGCCGGTGGTGTGGCCGGGCTTTGCCTTCCAGCAGAGGCAAGCATCTATAGTTCTAGATGCACTGCCACCAGGTAGCTTCTTCCCTATTATTGAACACCTTGAAGGCGACGTTGATTACTTCCTGTTGTGTGGTTTGAGGGCCAGATTCTAATTTCTGTAGCTTTTTTAATGTCAGGGGCTGATTGGGTGATAAAATGCATATCAAGCGTTCTTCATGGGTGAGTGTAGAAGGATGGCACTTAAGTCATTCCAGGCGAGCTTATAGGACTGGGTTAAGTATTGGAGGATCTGATGAAAAGGAGCCTAACTGTTGGCTGATTTGGAAAAGATTGGATAAAGAGAAAGGAACATGCATCCTAATTATGCCTTCAGCTCCAGCCACCTCTCGAAGGGGGAACTCTTGGGCAGCTGTGGAGGAGTTAGTCATGGGACTAAAGTGTGAGTCAGACCAGGTATGAGGTTGGGGGGTGACAGGAGGGTCATAGGAGGTGGGTTGTGGGCAGAGGAAGAGGAGGGAGGCTCTGTCAGGGGTGCAGATGGTTAGGACCTGGCTTGGGGTCTGGTTTGGACAGATGAGGAGAAAAAGGTTGGAAGGGTCGATGGACAAGGAGGATTCTGGGTCACCAGCAGAGGTAGGAGGGTGGACAGAAGGGAGAGAAGAATTTGGGATGGGTTGCATTGAGAGCAGAGATTAGGGAGGGATTGGAGACCTTACACTTCAGATTAATTTTATCTTCCTTCCAGGTCCACATCACATGTTTGCAACCTACCTTCCATCCCACAAAATGTGTTTAATTCATAGTTTGGTTAGATTTTGCAGTGTTTGATATCTTTATTAGTAAAGCTAATGGTTGATGAATATTTACCATGTGCTTTCTATGTTTTTCCTCATTTACTCCTCAGAACAACCCTATTTAAGTTTGAGCCATTACTGTCTCAAGTTATAAGTTAAAGAAGTTGAAGTGAGAGATGATAAGTATATTGTTTAAGATCACCCAGCTGGATAGTAGCAAGACACTAGCGTGGTCCAGCTGACCCCTAAGCAATGCTGCCCCGTGCGTGCACTTCCTTCTGCTTTGGGCCTCTGCAGTTTGTTTTCTGTTACCTTAACCCAGTGGTTTTTAATTCTGGCCACAAATTGGAATCACCTCTTAGCTTTTAAAACAACGTAAATATCCAGAGATATTAATTTAATCGGTTTGGATGGCGATCAGATTGATATTTTTTAAAAGTTCCCAGAGTTAAGAACTACAGCTTTAATCATACATTGTCAATGAAAGAACTTGGATACCTTGATGTGTATGTATTAGGTTCTCAAGAAAGGCATCTTTAAAATGAATTAAATGACCACAGGTCATTTTCTGATGTATTTAGTAGTGTTTGTGGTACAGCCGTGTATATTAAAGAATAATGTCTTGGCCAGCTGTAGTGACGTCTTTTTTATTATTATACTTTAAGTTCTGGGGTACATGTGCCGATCGTGCAGGACTGTTACATAGGCATACACATGCCATGGTGGTTTGCTGCATCCATCCCCCCGTCATCTACATTAGGTATTTCTCCTAATGTTCTCCCTCCCCAATACCCCCGGCCCCTGCTATCCCACCCCTAGCTCTCCCACCCCCCAACAAACCCTGGGGTGTGATCTTCCCCTCCCTGTGTCCATGTGTTCTCTTTGTTCGATACCCACTTATGAGTGAGAACATGCGGTATTTGGTGTTCTGTTCCTGTGTCAGTTTGCTGAGAATGATGGTTTCCAGCTTCATTCGTGTCCCTGCAAAGGACATGAACTCATCATTTTTAGGGCTGCATAGTATTCCATGGTGTATATGTACCACATTTTCTTTATCCAGTCAATCACTGATGGACATTTGGGTTGGTTCCAAGTCTTTGTTATTGTAAACAGTGCCGAAACGAACCTACGTGTGCATGTGTCTGAAATCAACTTTTCAATGCAGCCAGAGAAAACTAGGGTGGGTTGTGGGGAAAACACACACATAGACCAAGTCAGGACACATGTTCAGGAAAGACTTGAAAAGACTTTAAACCATCACCCTAGTCTGATCTTGAGGCTCAGGGGCTCAAAAATTTCTGATGGTTTTGTGTGCCACTTTGCAAGCTTGGAGAAGGTGGCTATTTTTCTAAATACTCAATTTAAATCACAAGGCATGCAAGGAAACAGAAAAACATAACCCATTCAAAAGGACACAACAGAACCCCAGAAACAATCCCTACAGTAACATGTCTCAAACTTACTTTAAAACAACTCTCTTAAGTAGGCTGAAAGAGCTAAAGGAAATCAGAAAAACAATGTAGGAATAAAATTAAAACCTCTGCAGACAGAAATTATAAACAATAACAACAACAAAGAAAATCTGGGAATAAAACATATGAGAACTGAATTGAGGCTGGGCACGGTGGCTTACGCCTGTAATCCTAGCACTTTGGGAGACCAAGGGGGCAGATCACAGGGTCAGGAGTTCAAGACCATCCTGGCCAACATGGTGAAACCCCATCCCTACTAAAAAGAAAATAAAAAAATTAACTGGGTGTGGTGGCACATGCCTGCAGTCCCAGCTATTTGAGAGGTGAGGTAGGAGAATCACTGGAACCCGGAAGGTGGAGGTTGCAGTGAGCTGAGATCACGCCGCTGCACTCCAGTTTGGGGGCAGAGCAAGACTTCATTAAAAAAAAAAAAGAACTGAATTGAAAAACTCACTAGAGAGGTTCAACAACTGACTCAAACAAGCAGAAGAAGGAATCAGCAAACATGAAGTCAAATCTTTTGAAATTATCAAGTCTGAGGAGCAAAAAGAATGAAGACAGGGCCTATGAGACACCATCAAACAGACCAACGCAGGCATTGTAAAAATTGCAGAAGGAGAAGAAAGACAGGGAAAGGGGCAGATAGATTACTTGAAAAAAAATAATGGCTGAAAATGTCCCAAATTAGGAAAAAGGCATGGCTATATAATCCAAGAAGCAAAATGAATGCTAAGTAGGATAAACCCAGAACGACCTACACTGAGACACACTATAATCAAATTGTCAAAAGTCAAAGATAGAGAATTTTGAAAGCAGCAAGAGAAAAGTGATGTTCATTACGTACAAGAACCCTCAATAAAGTTATCAGTTGATTTCTCAGCAGAAACCTTACAGGCCAGAAGGACTAAGATTATATATTTAAAATGCCAGAGTGAAAAAAATATATATTAACCAGGGATTTTACGTATGGCAAAACTGTCTTTCAGAAATGAAGGAAGGCAGGGCATGGTGGCTCACACCTGTAATCCCAGCACTTTGGGAGGCTGAGGCAGGTGGATAACTTGAGATCAGGAGTTCAAGACCAGCCTGGCAAACATGGTGAAACCCCGTCTCTACTAAAATTATAAAACAAATTAGCCAGATGTGGTGTCCACGCCTGTAGTCCCAGCTACTTGGGAGGCAAAGGCAGAAGAATCACTTGAACTAGGAAGAGGAGGCTGCAGTGAGACAAGATCATGTCACTGCACTCCAGCCTGGTCAACACAGCAACACTTGGTCTCAGAAAAAAAAAAAAAAATAGAAGGAAGAATTAATATATTCCCCAAACAAAAGCTGAAGGCATTTATTACCATGGACTTGTCTAACCAGAAATGTCAAAAATGGGTTATTTAAGTTGAAATGAAAAGACCCTAGACAGAACTTGAGGCCATACAAAAATGTGACATTCTTCAGCAAAATGAATTATATGAATAGAAAAAACAGTATTATTGTCATTTTTGTTTATAACTCAATTTTTTATTTCGTACAAAATTTAAGAGAAATATGCAATAAATAATTATAAATCTATGTTAATGAGCATAAAATAGTATTATGAAGATATAATTTGTGACATTAGTCACATGAAGGACAGACCCGACGAGTACTGTTTTGTATTTGATTAAAATTTCATTAGTTGGGAATCTCCAGAGAAACACAGTGTTGGAAATGGGTTTATAACATCAAGAAAACTCCACACTGAGACAATGGATCACTCAGCAAGGCCAGTGTTCATGCAAGTCACTGGCAGTCTTGCCACGAGAGCACACCCGAACACGGGAGATAGGGACATTTATAACTTTCATAACCTGATGCAATTACCCTACTGCTGTGTCCAGTTTCCATTGGCCGGAACGCAACCTCACATTCTATGCTTGACCTGATTGGCTAAAAACTTGGAAATTTTCTAAAGAAGTAAAGGCAGAGGAGAACAAAGGAAAAGAGGAAGTAACTTGAGGAAGCTTAGAGAAGTGATAATATTTCCAAATAAGGTAGGGGAATAAGGTATGACCTAAGACTTGTCTGGGCTTGTCCAGGCATGTCAGGGCAAATATGTAGGTTAAAGGATAAGAACTAAGAACACGGGATGCACTTCCTTTGTTATCATGACTAACAGCTACTTTAAGATTATTAGCAAAAGCTTTAAAGTAAATTAACCTTTGAAGAAACTATTATTTATTCGTAATGAACTAAGAGGAAAGCTTTGAAGATGAATCTTTTGCTTATTCTTATTTCCTCCACAGAAGCAAAAGAAAATTATAGACCAATAAGATTAGATAGATGATAGATAGATAGATGATAGATGATGATAGATAGATAGATGATAGATAGATAGATAGATAGATAGATAGATAGATAGATAGATAGAGGTAAATGTTTATAAAAGGAGATTTATTATCAGAAGTTGGCCCCCATGATTATGAAAGTTGAGAACTGTAAATCTGCTGTCTGCAAGTTAAAAATTCAGAAAAGCTTATAGTGTAATTCCAGCCAAAGTCCAAAGGGCTGAGAATCAGGAGAGGTGATGGTGTAAATACCATACCAATGGCAGAATACTGATGTTGTCAGAGGACTTGTGAACCAGAGCAACTCCATCTTGAGTAGGGGCTGGGTAAAATGAGGCTGAGACCTGCTGGGCTGCATTCCTAGACAGTTAAGGCATTCTTAGTCACAGGAGGAGATAAAAGGTCTGCAGGAGATACAGGTCATATGGACCTTGCTGATAAAACAGGCTGCAATAAAGAAGCCAGCTAAAACCAACCAAAGCCAAGATGGAGCCGGGAGTGACCTCTGTTTGTCCTGGCTGCTACACTCCCACCTGCACCATGACAGTTTACAAATGCCATGGCAACGTCAGGAAGTTACCTTGTATGGTCTAAAAAGAGGCATAAATAATCCACTCCTTGTTTAGCATACAATCAAGAAATACCCATAAAAATGGGCCTGTCTATGGAGTAACCATTCTTTTATTCCTCTACTTTCCTGATAAACTTGCTTTCACTTTACGAACTCTCCCTGAATTCTTTCTTGTGTGAGATCCAAGAACCCTCTCTTGGGGTCTGGATTGGGACCCCTTTCTGGTAACAATGTCTCAGCTCAAGCAGGCAGACAGGAAGAAAAAGGAGCAAATTCATCCTTCCTTCACCTTTTCTTCTATTCAGATCTTCAGTGGATTGGATGAGGCCCACACTGGGAAGGCTATCTACTTTACTGAGTCCACTGATTCAAATGCTAATCTCACCCAGAAACACCCTCCCAGACACACCCAGAAATAAGGCTTAATCTGGGCACTTAGTGGTGTAGTCTAGTTGGCAGAGCCTTGCATTCCAGGAATAAATCCCATTTGTCCATGGTGTATAATCCTTTTCATATGATGTTGAATTCTGTTTGCTGGTATTTTGGTGAGAATTTTTGCATGAATATTCATCAGGGATATGAGTCTGTAGTTTTTTTCCTTGTAGTGCCTTTGTCTGGTTTTGGTTTCATAGTAATGCTAGACTCATAGAATGAACTAGGAAATGAACCCTCCTCTTTAATTTTTTGAAAGAGTTTGAGAAGGATTGGTATAAATTATTCTCTAAATGTTTGGTAGAATTTGCCAGTGAAGCCATCCGCTCCTGAGTTTTTATTATTTAGAGGTTTTTGATTACTGATTCAATCACCTTTTAGTTTAGGTCTATTTTAGATTTTCTATTTCTTTATGATTCAGTCTTGGTAGAAACTTGTTTCTAGGAATTTGTTCATTCCACTAGGTTATCTAATTGGTTGACATATAATTGTTATTCTTTATAATTCTTTTATTTTTGTAAAATTATTTATGATATCTCCTCTTTCATTTCTGATTTTAGTTATTTGAGATTTCTCTCCTTTTTTCTTAGTCATTCTAGCTAAATTTCTATCAATTGTGACCTTTCATTCAGCATACAAAAATCAATCAATGTAACATACCACATTAATAGAATGAAAAACAACACCATATGATCCTCTAGATGCAGAAAAGCATGTGACAAAATTCAATGTCTTTTCATAATAAAAACACTCAAGAAGTAAAGAATAGGAGAAAACTACCTCAACATAATAAAGGCTGTATGGGAAAAACTCACAGCTAATATCATACTCAATTGTGAAAGACTGAAAGCTTTTCCTCCAAGACCAGGAACAAGGCGAGCATGCCTGCGTTCACTGCTTTCATCAATTTCAATATAGTACTGAATGTCCTAGCCAGAACAATTAGGCAATAAAAGGAAATTTAAAAATTCATTTTCACTTTGGAAGGAAGAAATAAAAGTATCTCTGTTCACAGAAGATGTGATCTCACATGTAGAAAACCCTGAAGAGTCCACACATACACACGCACAATGATTAGAACTGATATATTCAGCAAAGTTGTAAGATACAAAATCAACACACAAAAATAAGTTGCATTTTTTATGCACTAACAATGAATAATTCAAATAGGAAATTTAAAAACAATTCTATTTATTATAGCATCAAAAGAATAAAATACTGAAATAAACTTAACCGAGGAGGTGAAAGACTTGTGTTGCAGAAGCCCAATGCAAAGCCCAAGATAGGATTCTTGGATCTTGAGCAAAAAAGAATTCAGGGCGGGTCCACAGAATAAAGTGAAAGCAAGCTTATTGAGAAAGTAAAGGAATTAAAAAAATGGCTACTTCATAGAGCAGCTTAGAGGGTTTATTTCTTGACTATACACTAAACAAGGCATGTATTATTTTTGCCTCCCCTTTCTAGACCATGTAGGGTAACTTCCTGACGTTGCCCTGGCATTTTTAAACTGTCATGGCTCTGGTGGGAGTGTAACAGTGAGGACAGAGTCACTTTCATCACCATCTTGGTTTTGGTGGGTTTCAGCTGACTCCTTTACTGCAACCTGTTCTATCAGCAAGGTCTTTATGACCTGTATCTTAGGCTGACCTTTAATCTCACCCTGTAAGTTAGAATGCCTTAACCATCTGGGAATGCAGTCCAGTCTGTCGCAGTCTCATTTTACCCAGCCCCCATTGAGGATGGAATTGCTTTGGTTCACATGCTTCTGACAGAAGGATACTATCAACAGAGTGAAAAAGTAATCCACAGAATGGGAGAAAATATTTGCAAATTATATATCTGGTAAAGGCTTATTATATAGACTATGTGAGGCATTCATACAACTCAACAACAATAAAACAAACAACACAATTAAAAAATGGACATAGGACCTGACTTGGAAAGACATCTCTCCAAATAAGATATACAAATGGCCAAGAAGCATATGAAAAAAAAAAAAAGCTCAATATCATGAATCATTAGGGAAATGCAAATAAAAAGTACGATGAGAAACCATCTCACACCCATTAGGTCGGTTATTATCAAGAAAACAGAAAGTAAAAAGTGTTGGCAAGCACGTGGAGAAATTGGAACCCTTGTACATTGTTGGTGGGAATGTAAAATGGTGGAGCAGTTGCAGATAACAGCATGGTGATTTCTCAAGAAATTAAACATGGAATTACCATATGACCCAGCAATTCTACCTCTAGTGTATACCCAAAAGAATTGAAACTGGGAACTGGAACAGATATTTCTTTTTTTTTTTTTTTTTGAGACGGAGTTTTGCTCTTGTTACCTAGCCTGGAGTGCAATGGCGCAATCTCGGCTCACCGCAACCTCTACCTCCTGGGTTCAGGCAATTCTCCTGCCTCAGCCTCCTGAGTAGCTGGGATTACAGGCATGCGCCACCGTGCCCAGCTAATTTTTTGTATTTTCAGTAGAGACGGGGTTTCACCATCTTGACCAGGATGGTCTCGATCTCTTGACCTTGTGATCCAGCCGCCTCGGCCTCCCAAAGTGCTGGGATTACAGGCTTGAGCCACCGCGCCCGGCCTGGAACAGATATTTCTACATTGATGTTCATAGCAGCATTATTCACAATGGCTAAAAGCTGGAAACAACCCAAATGTCCATCAATGGATGAATGGATAAGCAAAATGTGGTATCTACATACAATGAAATATTAGCCTAAAAAAGAAATATGGACAAACTTCAAGGATGTCATGCTAAGTAAAACAAGCCAGTCGTAAAAAGACAAATATCATATATTTATACATCTGATAGCTGGTACCTAGAGTTTTTGGAATGATGGAGACAGAAAGTGAAATAATAGTTGCGCTGGGCTGGGAGGAGGTGGAATGAAAAGTTAGTCTTTAACAGACAGAACGTTTCAGTTGGAGGAGATGGAAACATTCTGGCAATGGCATTAATGATTGCCTAACAATATGAAAGTACTTAAAGCCACGAAACTATATGCTTAAAAGTAGTTAAAATGGAATATTTTGTGTTATACGCTTTCCCACAATAAAAAATAATAATAATACCAGGAAAAAAATCACATAAAAAGTCAGATGACCCACAGATTTTCTCTTTTTTCTGGAAACCTCCTGCCTGGGACCCACCTTCCCTCTCTCTAATACAGATGCACTCAGCACCAGCAACCCAGCAGCTGTCTAAGGCCCTCCCTTCCCAGCTCTGTTATTGAAGACACAGCTTCCTTAATTTATTGCTTGAGTCATTCTCTGGTTTTGGTGGCTAATAGTCTCTATGAAAAAGGGTGTGTGACATGTTTATAGCAGCACAATTTGCAATTGCAAAAATGTGGAAATAACCCAAATGTCCATCAATCACCAAGTGGATAAAAAAACTGTGCTATGTGTATATATATATGTGTGTGTGTGTGTGTGTGTGTGTGTATACATATACATTTGTGTGTATATATATATGTGTTATGTGTGTATACATATATATTTGTGTGTGTGTGTGTGTGTGTGTGTATATATATATATATATATATATATATATAATAGACTACTACTCAGCCATAAAAAGGAATGAATTAATGGCATTAACAGCAACCTGGATGGGATTGGAGACTATTATTCTAAGTGAAGTAACTCAGGAATGGAAAACCAAACATTGTATGCTCTCAGTCATAAGTGGGAGCTGAGCTAGAGGATGCAAGGGTGTAAGAATGACACAATGGCCTTTAGGAACTCAAGAGGAAAGGGTTAGAAGAGGGAGAGAGATAAAATAATACAATTGGGTTCAGTGTACACTGCTCGGGTGATGGGTGCACCCAGATCTCACGAATCATCACTAAAGAACTTACTCATGTAACCAAATACCACCTGTTGCCCAAAAACCTATGGAAATTAAAAATTAAAAAAAAAGAAAGGGCATGTGCGTATTAAATCGGAGTCCCCGAATGTCTACAATGTCTTTATTTTGTCCTTAGTCGGATTGCAGTTCAGTTCCTTTTCAGAGCACTCAAGGCATTTGTTCATTGATTTCTAGCACCCAAGTGAACGCTTTCTACTTTCCGTCACACTGTTGTTAGTGCACCTCCGCTGCTACAGATGATTCATATCTTTTAGGATTTATCGACTGGTTTCTAATTTGAAGACTGTCTTTCCAAACACGTGTCTGCAAAATTAACAAGCAATTGGCGAGTAACTCACTGATATTCTCTCTCCATGTTTACCTGTTGTGTTTGCTATTTTGCTCCTTGCTGTGTCCAGGAAGTTGTTGGAATTCCAAAGCATTGTAAGCTGACTGTATAAAGAGGGACTTTATATATTGTCCATAGTCATAAATCTTCCCTGATTTTATGTTTCATTTCAAAATAGTTTTGGAGTTGGAAATGCTATTATTTTCTTTAAAAATTAACAAAACATCAACTTAGTAAAAACTCCAATTTGTTTGAAAACTTATTTTGTAAACTATTACATGTGACCTTCTTATATTTTCTTTTCCTTTTTTTTTTTTTGACAGAGTCCCACTTTATCATCCAGGCTAGAGGTGCAGTGGCATGATGTCAGCTCACTGCAAACTCTGCATTCTGGTTTCAGGCAGTCCTGCCTCAGCCTCCCAAGTAGCTGAGATTACAGACATGTTCCACCATGCTCAGCTAATTTTTGTGTGTTTTGTAGAGATGGTGTTTCACCATGTTGCCCAGGCTGGTCTCGAACTCCTGGGCTCAAGCGATCCTCCCACCTGGGCCTCCCAAAGTGCTGGGATTACAGGTGTGAGCCACTGTGCCTGGCCTACCTTCATATTTTTATTTTAGATTGTTATTATCACCTGAAAACCAGTCATTGCAGAGACTAGATCTTTCCATCTTCTAAGGTATGACACTGAGGGTTAAGAAAATATTTCATATTTCATTTTGTATTTCTTTTGTTTTTTATTTTGTTTTGTTTTTTGCCTTTGTGTTCCCAAGTGTTTTCAGTTTCTAAATAAATATTTAAGACCCATATCTATATTTGGATACATGCATAATCAACATCACCTTCAGTTAAACCTTCCGCATTTTGCAACAAATGGCAGAAACTGACCTTGATATTTTCCAAGAGGACAAATTCATAAATATGAAAACAGAAAAGAAAATCCTGCATCAAGAGAGCAAATGACTCAGTGCAGCTTCTGTAATGAAATGAAGACAATTCACAAGGCTGGCATATTTACAAAATTTATAATGAATTATATAACACCACAAATAAGCAAGATAATATGAATCTGAGCCTTTCTCTTGATGCTGAGAGTTTTTATATATCTAACTCATGTGCTTCAACCTCAGTGGGTTTTGTCCAAATGTCCTGGAGAAATCCCCATTGTAAAGCTATCATTTAAAATTCTACTTCTGGTTGGGTGTGGTGGCCCATGCCTGTAATCCCAGCACTTTGGGAGGCTGAGATGGATGGATCACTTGAGGTTAGGAGTTAGAAACCAGCTTGGCCAACATGGCGAAACCCCATCTCTACTAAAATTACAAAAAAAAATTATATGGGCATGGTGGCACACACCTGTAATCCCAACTACTTGGGAGGATGAGGCAGGAGAAACACTTGAACTCGGGAGGCTGAGGTTGCAGTGAGCTGAGATTGCCCCACTGCACTCCAGTCTGGGTGACAGAGCAAGACTCTGTCTCAAAATAATAATAATAAAATAAATAAAATTCTACTTCTGCTTGGTTACAGATACTTTGTTTGGAAAGAAATAAAACTAACTATTGGCTGGGCACAGTGGCTCACACTTGTAATCCCAGCACTTTGGGAGGCTGAGGCAGGTGGATCACAAGCTCAGGAGATCGAGGTCATTCTGGCCAACATGGTGAAACCTCGTCTCTACTAAAAATACAAAAATTAGCTGGGTGTGGTGGTGGGTGCCTGTAGTCCTGGCTGCTTGGGAGGCTGAAGTAGGAGAATTGCTTGAACCCGGGAGGCAGAAGTTGCAGTAAGCTGAGATCACACTACTATACTCCAGCCTGGGTGATAGAGCGAGACTCCATCTCAAAAAAAAAAAAAAAAAAGAAAACTCACTGTTGTGAGGTTTTTTCTCATGTAACTATGGAGTTTTTAGAAAACACTGATAAAGGAAATCTATAATTAACTTTTCAGAGCTGGCCAATACTCACTTTCCTGACTGAATAACCCCTTCCAGCAATGCAGCTAGCTATGAGACCAGTAGGTTAATATGAAGTTCACAATTTTATTTTTTTCTAATTTAATTTTTGATAAATACAGAAAGGCTACAGGGTAAGACTTTCTGAATAAATACAGAAAGGCTACACGGTAAGGTGGAGGAAGAATAGGAAGTGACACGAAGTACTAGACAGCACATAAATAGAGCCAGAGGCATGGTGTCCACACAGGCTGCATTTTCTCCAGAAGGATGCACTTCCAAACTCAGGGCCTTTCTCAACAGCAGGTGACTCCTCATTCTCAGCCTCTTCTCCCTTCCTTGCAGTCCCTCAGCAGATTCACCTGTTATCGCTGCCTCCAACACTCTACCCCAGGATATTCACAGTCTCCTTCTCCTCCCTCTTCAAGCCTTAGTGGAGAGGACAGTGGACTCAACATGTCAGTTGCCCTATTATTTGCTGGTACTGAAGACGGGTCATGTTAAAGTGGGCTTAGTGCATTAAGGGCAGAGGTACGTGAAGAATCATAGCCTTGGGCTGGGCGTGGTGGCTTATGCCTGTAATCCCAGTACTTTGGGAGGCTGAGAGGGTGGATCATGAGGTCAGGAGAAAGAGACCATCCTGGCTACTACAGTGATACCTGGTCTATACTAAAAATACAGAAAATTAGCCAGGTATGGTGGCACACACCTGTAGTCCTAGTTACTGGGGCAGCTGAGGCAGGAGATTTGCTTGAACCTGGGAGGTGGAGGTTGCAGTGAGCTGAGATTGTGCCACTGCACTCCAGCCTGGGTGACAGAAAGACTCATCTCAAAAAAAAAAAAAAAAAATCAGAGCCTGTAGTGGGGTGCCTTCTACGCAGTAAGCACGACACCAGAGGTGTTCACTGTCACACCTTGTCCTTCTGAATGACTGTCCATTACTATCTGGGGCATTACTATCTCTCAGTGGCATTAGGGAATTCTCCCTATGTCACCTCAATGCCCACATTCTTCTTACCACACCATGCTGCTCTGGCCCAAGTTACAGAGTCTAACAAAGTTCTAAGAGTAGAGGTTTCTGGCTCCCAACTGGAAGCCCTCTGAGTCCTTTACTGCCTGCACTTTGATTTCCTCTCTTACACAGCATGCCCCTGCTGCCCTAAGGCTACCACTGAGGAAGGGCACGTATGCCTCTTGTTCCTAGAGAAGTTGCAGAAAATATCCTCTAGGGAGCACCCATGGCCTTGCCAGTCCGGCTGGTCCCAGGAGAGAGTGAACAGCATTTTCCTTCCACCGCATTTTGGTGAGTGTCTCCCCTGCTACTCCCACCTCTCTCCTCCCTCCCCCACACCAAACCCCAGTAGCAGAAGACTTTGGGGCTTGTCAAGTCGTTGAGTAAAAATGGATTGGACATTGCATTTTTGTTGAAATGGAAATGCTGATTTTGTGAAATGAAGCTTGACTGTCAAAGAACGTTTTCACAGTAGCTGTGAAGCCTCAGTAGGCATGTATTCATATCCTTCCACTTATCTCCAAGCGCTGGATGTAACCTGGTAATGTTTATAGGGCAGAGCTCATTATGCAATTGTGAGGTGCAGCTCCAAACCAGTCTGTGTCCGATGAGTCTGGTGAACTGCCAGGGCAGCCCCCTGCCCACCTTCCTGCAGTGAATCTGCTTGAGCGCAGTGAATAAAAGTGGAAAGAACTATGTCACAGTAATTTGGGGGTAGAGGGAAGGGCCTGTATCCTGACTTTTGTGTTTACACTCAGGTGAAAGAGGCAGTTCCCCATTTCAGCACTGACCTGCTATGTGGCTTCAGCCTTTAAGGACTGCAGAGAGTGTGGCCCCAGTGTGTCTGCTGGACTCATCAGGACAGAGGCAGGAAAGATGATGTCTCAGTCAGCTGTGGCTGCTCTAACAAAAATACCGTAGGCTGGGTAGCTTAAATGGCAGATTTTATTTCTTCTCACCACTTTTGAGTCTGGGAAGTCCAAGGTCAAGGTGACAGACAATTTGGTTCCTGGTGATGGCTCTCTTCTTTGGTATGTCCTCACAAGGCAGTGAGAGACAGACAGACAGAGAGAGAGAGAGAGAGAGAGAGAGAGAGAGAGAGAGGAAGCAAGCTAGCAAGCTCTGTTATGTCTCTTTTAAGGGCACTAATCTCATCATGAGGGCTCCAGTCTCATGACATAATATATTCCCAAAGGTCCCACCTCCAAATATATACATTTGCATACAGAAATATCACATTGGGAATTAGAATTTCAATATATAAATTTGGGGGGGCACAAAGGTTCAGTATATAGCAGGTGGAGTGGCATTGGAGGAGGCTCCTTGCAGGGCCTGGCTGGGGCAGTGATGAGTGGTACTGGTGACAGCAGTGGCCCTAGAGGCACAGTGGGAAACTGGGCAACAGTCAGTACCACAGGCCGAGGGGCAGAGCTTCATTCAGTTTTAGGGAACTGAGACCTGGAGGTAAGTCATCCTAATGGAGGCTTGGATGGGAGCGGAAATGCAATTGCTGGGAGTCCCACAGTGGGGGCAAAAGGGATGCCAGTGAGAATGAAAGAACCCCAGGAATTCCCATTTATAATTAAAGGAGATGGAGAGGTTCCTACAACCACAGGGGTTAACATAAAGCAGCAAAATCAAGACGATGTTAAAATTAACACAACTCCACTTTGAATCTTGGAAAAACGTGGTTTTTAGCTGTAAGAAAGAAATGCTGACCTCATTTATCTCCATCATCATTTAACTGGGAGAAATAAAAATGATTCTTTTACTTGTATGAGTCTGTGTTTGTGGCAGAAAGGGTCCAAGTGACTTCCTGGGGGTCTGATTCCAATCTGAATGAGTTTCAGCCGTGATTCAGACACGTGTGACACTTACCCCTTTCGAAGTGCTGATGCTTCCCCGTTGGCAAACACTAGCTCAAGTCACCAAGAACATGATCATAGAGCAATTGCACATTTCCCATCCCCTTGCTGTCTGCTTTCCGGGGCTCCCAGGGCTTTGCTGAGCAGCCATACCGCACAACTGCCTGTCCCAGCCCCACATCTGGGCACCTTATGGAACCTCTGTTTATCATAGGGGTCTCTCCTCTGCTGCTTTCTGGGGAAGCTCAGCCTATATCATGTGACTCTTGAACCCTGGGCTTCTCCAACAGATTCTTGTGTCGGTTTTTAGCTCCCATTGTCACCATTGCTTCCAACCTGGGTACCTTGAGATCAGCGATGCTTGTTAGGCCATGCAGCATCCTGGGTGACGCGTCTCCTTTCTCATGGCCTCTTTGTTGTTGTTTGTTCTAACTTTTCACCCAGACTCTGATATCTGCATAGAACCACTTAAAAAAAAAGAAAATTACATTTTGTTTTCTCAAGAGACCTGCCCATCTCTCCTGGGGCTGCCAAAACACCCTGAATGTTCTTGGGTAAAACTCTTCCACTGCACCAAGTGGGACTCAAGGTGTAAATACACCCCATTCACCACCAGATCCCATTTTAACTTTGCAAAAAGCTGGCTTAATTACCAGACAGATACATTTATTTGTGTGCCTGGCCCCATAGGAGATTCAAAGTTATCAGACATGTTCCCTGATGTCACAGACTTTGCAATCTGGTTCATCTAAGAAAACACGAGGGTGAATAAGAACTAACAACAAAGTGTTAGAAAAACTGACTCTTAATACTTTTCTGTCTCTTACTGACAAGTCGTTTACACCTTAAATGCAGTAGTCACTGCAAACGTCTCTCCTTTTTCGTTCTTCCGTCTCTTGACTTTCTTACCCTGAATCTAGATCTAACATTAACATCCCACTGCATAATCTGGAGCTTATGTTCTATATGACCTTCAGCAAGTTACTTACATTTGTCATGTCAGTTTTTTAAGTAATAGGTGTTTTCTTATAAATTCATTGCATGCATTAAATGAGAAAACCAATGTGAAGAACTTAGCCTCTTTTTCTTTTGGAGACAAAGTTTTGCTCTTATCGTCCAGGCTGGAGTGCAATGGCATAATCTCGGCTCACGGCAACCTCTGCCTCCTGGGTTCAAGAGATTCTTCTGCCTCAGCATTCCAGGTAGCTGGGATTACAGGCACCCACCAATATGCCCAGCTAATTTTTGTATTTTTAGTAGAGACGGGGTTTTGCCATGTTGGTCAAGCTGGTCTCGAACTCCTGACCTCAAGTGATCCACTGCCTTGGTTTCCCAAAGTACTGAGATTACAAGAGTGAATTACCACGCCCAGCACCTCATCCTTGATAAATAACATTTACTGACTTGGCAAACAGCCAATAAATACTAGATATTGTTAGTGTATTAGAAATACTATGAATTGCCATTCTCATCATTTATTTGTCCATAGATGAGATACTGTCAGTAGCTCTCATTTCACAGTTCTTGGCAGTGTACACAGTTCTTTAAGGATACAAGTTGGAGCAGCTGCTGAGATTGTAGCACTCACTGGCTTGGGTGGCTTTCTGTTTTTCTTAGCTGATGATTGGTTGATTCAGAATCATAAGGGAAGAGGAGAGGAAACCATCCCATGGCATAAATTCTTGGGGACCTGACCATTGTTTTAGTGATGGGGTTGTAACTGGGTTGCAGGAGAGGACTCAGCTCCCTCCCCCATGGGATGTGCCCTGAGGTTCTCGGGCTTCCTTGTCCCAGGAATGGGGAAGAGGCCCTGCCCTGCAATGAGCTTACTGGTTTAGTAAATATGGACCCAAAGAGTTTTGCAGAGAGCGATTTATTAGGCAGAGAGAGAAAGAGAAGTAAAGAGAGATCCCACGCTGTTGTGGGAGGGGATCCTAGAGAGTGAAATCCCTACCGAGAGGGAAAGGCAGCTCCCACCTTGCCTTGGGCGGGGAATCGGAGGAGTCTGCACAGATAAGGGGCAGTGGAGTTTTTAACTTTGAAGTTATTCCTGCCCCATTCATGTTCTTGTCCAATGAGAGGAGTTCTTTTAAATTTCCTCTGGAGTGATTGATCTTTGACTCTGATCCCAGATTGGTTGCTTGGGCCCACAACAGAGCCCCTCCCTCCAGGGCTGTTGGCGGGCTTTCTGAACGAAGGACGCTCACCTGGAATTTTACCTAGTCTGCACACTGGGAAAGTTAGACAAAGAACTCTAGGTTCTCGGATGGGGAGGTGGATGGAGGCATGGCGCGGGGAAGTTTTTGCCTTTGAAACCACGCCCCTTGTGGACCCGGGGAGAAAAGTTAACGTAGTCCCTCAGGGTCAAGTGGCCGCTCTTTATCACTGGTATGCGCTGTCATCCTTTAAACATGAGGGCGTCACAGCTGGAAGAATTTTCTTTCCGCCACTGTAATATTAAATCTTAAATTACACGTGTGCAGCTCTTGACATTTTCATTGTACTTTGCATATATTTGCTCATCCTATTTTACAGGTGAGAAATTGTGGCTTAAAGAAGTGACTCCTCTCTTCCCCCCTCAAAAAAATGGAGCTGAAGTCGAGTGCGGATGTTTTAGCCTCTATATTAAACTATCCTCTATGACATGGTGGCCTTCTCTTTAATATCAAGTCCCACTGGGCATTGCTCCCTCAACAGCTGTTTCTTTTCTTTTCACCTTACATATTTTCTCTTTTTCTTTTGGGCAGAGTTGCCTCGCTTTTTTATTAATGTTGATTATGGGAGACTTAGCAGTAATTTAAAAATCAATCACTTGTCGGGCCGATGGCTCACGCCTGTAATCCCAGCACTTTGGGAGGCCGAGACAGGGAGATCACAAGGTCAGGAGATCGAGACCATCCTGGCTAACATAGTGAAACCCCGTCTCTACTAAAAATACAAAAGAATTAGCCGGGTGTGGTGGCACACGCCTGTAGTCTCAGCTACTAGGGTGACTGAGGCAGGAGAATCTCTTTAACCCGGGAGGCGGAAGTTGCAGTGAGCCGAAATCGCACCACTGCACTCCAGCCTGCTGACAGAGTGAGCCATCATCTCAAACAAAACAAAACAAAACAAAAAAGAATTAATTTCTTATATTATCTTCTTTTGGTTTGAGGATGACAGAAAAAAATGTATTCCCTAAAGAACAAGGCTTTAGTGTGGAAATATATAATATACACTGAAAAGGGGCTTGTTCCTTTTCAGATTGAAGTGGTCACATGTCTGGAGTTGACTGTTCATTTCTGACACCCCTCAGAGGAGGCATTTGGTGCTCATTTTTATAATCCCCACTATTACACATACACTTTAAAGTTATTGTTGATGATAAGAATATAAATATCAACTAATAAAAAGTTTCAAAGGCAATACATACGCACGTGTGTAGTTGTATACTTACAACTGTGTATACATACATTCATGCATTTATTTTAAAACATACTTTTACATGTGAAAAATACAAATGGCTCCAGTAGAATGATATGATTCTAAACGAAAGCCTTTTTGTTTTTACCGTTTTAGGCAAATGTTTACTTTTTATCGCACTTACCCGGCTGCTTTCTTTTGTGTTTTTAGCGTGCGACTGCTGTGGTTTTCTGCTCAGCATAAAATGTCTATCTGGATAAAATTATTCTGATTGCTACCTCTAAGGCTCTGTGATTTCAACGTGTTTGAATTCATGATGCCATTCAGATAATGTTCAGAAATGCAAATAGTCACAGTAGGAATGTCCACAAAAGTCATTTTCTCACATTATACTGGAGAAAAAAATGGAAACAGAAATCTGATAATAGTAAACCGGTATAAGAAGCAAAACACCGTGGGGGCGGCAGCTGGAAGCTAAACCATGGAAGGTAAAACTGTGTTCCTTTAGGGTTCCTGCAAATTAGTGGTATAAACTTGAATGCTTCAAAGCCTGATTTTCATGAAAAATCAAACTGACAAAGGACTTCCTGCTAGATTTTCAGATTCTACTCTGAACATTTTTAGAATACGCTCCCTAATGCTTATGATTAGAGTGTCTCCCTCTTGACACTCTTTGAGCCAGGCTATTTTTAAGCATCTGCACAGATTTTTGCTTCCTTGAGCTTCCAGACTTCTGATTTCTGCATGTCAAAGTCAAGCTTCCAGCTGTTTAAATCATAGGCAGGGGGCAGAGTCAGTCCAATTACTAGAGGAGACTGAACTGTTTGGAGCAAGTGTAGTTAGAAATATAAAGAATGGATGAAGAGAGGATTGATTGGGAAGACTGGACTCTTAGTGTCTGTCCCATAAGACTAACACCTGAGCAGATGAGTGCCCTGGAATCCAGGTGACCCATTTAGAGGTTGTGAAAGTTTTTTCTAAAGAACTCAGTTGTCTCCTGCCTATAATCCCAGCACTTTGGGAGGCCGAGGCGGGTGGATCACGAGGTCAAGAGATCGAGACCATCCTGGTCAACAAGGTGAAACCCTGTCTCTACTAAAAATACAAAAATTAGCTGGGCATGGTGGTGTGTGCCTGTAGTCCCAGCTACTCGGGAGGCTGAGGCAGGAGAATTGCTCGAACCCAGAAGGCAGAAGTTGCAGTGAGCCGAGATCGCACCATTGCACTCCGCACCTGGGTAATGAGCGAAACTCCGTCTCAAAAAAAAAAAAAAAAAGAACTCAGTCCATCCTCTTTTTGTTGTTCTTCCATTAATAAAATAGAGCAGGGTTTCTCAGCTATGATACTGTTGACATTTGGGGCCAGAATATTCTCTGCAGCAGGGCCTGCCCTGTGCGTTATAGGCCTCTACCCACTTGATGTCAGTAGAACCGCACCCCCTCCTGCAATTGTGAAAATCAAAAACATCTCCAGACATTGCCAAATATCCACTGGGGCACAGGTGGAGGGCAAGATCACTCTTGGCAGAGAACCACTGAAAGAAAATACTAGATACACTTATTCATGAAGACAAATTTTTCTAAATTACTTCTCCCAACCACTGTTTGCCTCTTATCTTTAAAAGGGAAGTGACAAAGTTTTACAGTCATTTGTCCCCTAATATTTATCACACCTTTTAAAACTGTTAAATTGTTTTTGTACAGGAATAGTGCCCACATTATAAAGACAACTCATTTAAAAGATCTGTTTGCAAATTATGGCAGTGTTCTTGTGCCGTTGTTTTTCTCTTGATCTTCCTTCCTCTTTGACCCCAAATTATCTAGAACCTACATAAAAAGCAGTAAGCATGGAAGTGGCTATTGTTTCTATAGGGTCAAAAATGTGATATTGCATTCTGGGGAGTTTGCTAGTTAGAAGAGGAAGTAGAGAAAGCGATATGAGAACTTATGATGCTAGACTAAATACTAACTCAGAAAAAGGAGGCTGGTGATACAGTAATATTAGTCAGACATTTTAGAAGGTGGCTGACACAGCCACCTTCTTTGCATTTGTTTTGAAGAAGAATGCATTGTAGAACTCTATTAGTCTGTTCTCATGCTGCTAATAAAGACATACCTGAGACTGGGTAATTCATAAAGGAAAGAAGTTTAATTGACCCACAGTTCCACATGGCTGGGGAGGCCTCACAATCATGGCTGGGGAGCCTCACAATCAAAGGCATGTTTTACTTGGCAGCAGGCAAGAAAGCTTGGGCAGCGGACTCCCGTTTATAAAATCATCAGATATCATGAGAGTTATTCACTTCCATGAGAACGGTGTGGGGGAAACTGCCCCCATGATTCAATTATCTTCACCTGGCCTCACCCTTAACCTATGGGGATTATTACAATTCAAGGTGAGATTGGGTGGGGACACAGCCAAACCATATCAAAAACTTAGATACTTAGATATATACCATGGACTTTGGAATACTTAAGCAGACATCTACAATTCTAGAGGTAGATGTGGTTACAGAGCATGGCTCCCGTAAGAAATGTGGGTTTGGAGAAAGTTCTGTCTTCAGGTACTCAATACATCTATGTCATCATGAGATGACCCCCAGTGAGGAATAAAAGAGGAGACATCCAAAGAATGAGTGTGAAATAGCTGATGAACAGGTACCCAAGAACTCTGATTTAAAATTCCTCTTTATCAGACAACATAATCCTTAACCTTTTGTGTTGTTTATACGATTCCTCAAAAACACTGTATTTAAGCTCTTGATATAATACAGACTGTGCCCAGATTTTGGGGGATTAGATAGATGTTATTGAATCTGTTTTCAGAAATCTTCAAAAGGAGTACTCCAGCCTAAGTTATTTCAGCTTATTCCACCACACTTTTTTTTCCCTTCACTGTTAAAAAATCCAAACAATAAAGTTCATTACTTGTTATTATAACATCAACAAAAAAGGGCATTTAAACACAAAGTTTGACATTTAAAAACTAAAATTTAAAAAAGGGCTTTTACACCATTGATGAACTCAGAGTGCATGATTATGAAGGCATAAATATTCATGCAGACTTTTACAGTGATAGCTAGTCGAAGAATGAGAACTTAAAGAAAAAGCCAATCTAGACAGATTCCTTTGCACTTCACCTGCCTCATTCTGTTGGTGATAGCAGGAGTTTTAAGAGAACTGCTGTGGTTGGTGTCCCATTCATCCCAGCCTCCTTTCTAAGCCAATGAAGACAGTGTGATCGGTCTTCTGTTTAGCTCTACTCATTCATTAAATCATTTCTGGTAGTAAACTGTGGAAGCCTTCCACTTCAACCCCACCAGTCAGTTCCATCACTTTGTCTGAAAAGTCTTCGTGGTAACTGCAGCCTAGAAGGAGATGGTGGGCCCAGACCATGGAGAGGGACAGCCGCTCATTCAGGCAGCCGGTTGTGGTCAATGGGTAGGTGGTGCAGGATGAATTCCAAGAAGACCTTCCGCTGTTTCTCTCTCTGAGAAAGCTGCTCTGCGAAGCTGGCCGCCTGTGTGCTCCTGAAACCAGCACCTCCCAGTGGCAGACTCCTCGCCACTCACCACGGTGCCTGGGCTCACCACCTTCAAGGACTGCTCATTCCAATTTTACATTGCAGTTTGGGCCTCAAAGTTAATAGTAACAAAGAGTGTCCTTTGGCTGTTATCCTCCTTGCAAGAATTTCCCTAAGGCCAGGGGAAAAACGAGTGTCTAGATTTGGGTGTCCTTGGTCCTCTGCAGTGATCTCTTTTAAATTTCACTGATTATTTTTCCTTTTAACACTGTACCTTTGTCTTGTTCGTTAGTTGAATCTGTGTTACTTAGGTAGCAGCACAGACTTTCTAAAGCTGTAGACAGGCCAGTCATACCTGTGAAGCCTTTAGAAATGTTAGATTTTAAAGCATCTTTGCAAAGAGACAACTTTTAGTCTTCTACTTGGGCAAAATCTCTATATGCTTAAGAAGATTTCACAAATTCAATGTGTCATTTTAAGTGAGCCCATTCGTTTTATCTCATCAACATCTTCACTTTTCTCACTTCGGTCACTCAGAAATTCTGAGTCTAGAGTATGTGTTTTATAGAACCACGTTCACAATTTATTACTGGATGGAATCTGACTCCAGGTGATAAATTTCAAAGGACAGGTTTTAATTCCCTTGCGTACTTCGGTTTTAGCAGAGAAAATTGCTTGTAGTATATTCATCCCCAATAGAACACAAAGTGGAGATACGAGGTGGTGATAAAAAATGTAAGCAGAAAAGATGCTTACTGTAACTTTATTTTAGTATCAAAAAAATAACTTTAGCATATGCTTTATATAACATGAGTTCCATAAAACATGAGTTGTATAAAAGTATGAAAAATGCCTTGAAATTTCAGGGATTTCTCCCTCAAATTGTAAAAAAAAAAAAGTACATGTGCTTTCCTTCAGGGCCTTTATTTTAAAAGTTAAAGGTTTTGAAATATGTTATCTATTTCTAACCTTCGGAATCCCAAGGTCAGTTTGTAACTGCTGTCCTATGTGGGCTGAGGATATGAAGGCTGAAACAGAACAAAGCGTGCTTGAAACTGCTGATTCCAGTGCTCACAAAGTTCACGACTCTTTTTGAGACACTCACAGTCTTGCATGCCAGGGGCCAGAAGGTGAACGCAAGAAAAATCAACAGACTTTAATTTTTTAACCAAGTAAGTTTCTCATCAGGATGTGCTACGTCATTTTTCTCGACCAGTGTAAAATAAACATTCAAGGCCTCTTGTGCCAAAATTATAAAGAATTTCAGGACAGTAACACCAGATCATTAAACCAAGTGAGTAGCTCTTATGTGTAATATTTTTCGAGACAGACATCTTTTTCTTCTTACCTAATTCCTCTTCTGCTTCAGCTGGAGACTTTGTCTCAGTGAATGTCTTTAGTTGTTCAGAACAGGCCAGAGAGATCGATTCTGTGGTTCATTGATTATTAACAAGAAAACATGACTTTTGAATAATACCATAAACTGGCAAGACAATTTTATATCAAAGTGTGTTTTATTAAATATATATATCATCAATACCATTGCTTCATGTGCCATTAAGAAAGAAAACATGACAATTAAATATAATGCATCATCCATTGTAAGATGAAATGCAAATTCGGAGACATTAAAATGTGAAAAATGTTGAAGATCTTAGAATTGACGTTGTTGTGGATTTCAATCAAGAGTCTTACACTACTGTGAACTAGCTAATGTGATCTCCTTCCTAAATGATTTTATAGGGGCTCTTTTGTTATAGAAATGAGGCAGAGAGGGTTAAAGAAACAAGCTAAGATCTCATGTCCTGTTAGAGGTAGAGTGGTGGGATTCGAACCCAGGACCCCTGGTGCTGAGCCTGGTGCTTTTCCCTGATAAAGCAGCTTGTCTCTTTAGCTGGGTCTTTCACTGGGAAGGCGAAGATCCATTGTAAAGAAAGGAGAAAATGAAAGCTTGATGAGAAAAAGAAAAATGTACAAATGTTAATGTTTTCTTCGCTGTATCTCTCTCACTCAATGTATATGTATGTACACACACAGCTATAGTGCGTGTGTATATCTAAGTATATGTACACTGAGAGTGTGTGTATGTACTTTAAATGACACTTGGGAAGCAATTATCTTTCATGTGAAATTTAATGAAGTATACCTCATTTTTAATTAGTGTCAAGCCGTTGATAACACATATATCTCATGTATATTTAGATTTATGTGTGCATATATACATGCACTTTATATTTCAGAGGTGAATGATATAGTTATTTCTGTGCAATAAATAAAGACCATAAATGTTTAACAAAGACCTATACATAAAGTTGCCTATGCAGACGAAAGGCAAGTCAGTAAATAAGCCAGAGGGTCAATTAAGAGTAGGTAAGTGTTGGTAACTGATAGAGTAGGTAAGTTTGCAATCTGGAATTGCAAAAGAACTTTTTTGGATATATACCAGAAATTATTTCATCTGCCTCACCAACACACACACACACACACACACACACCGTACACACACCGCTTTCCTAAGCCTCCTTTTCAATCTTTTAATCTCATAATTGAAGTTCATGGAGTAACGGGAAACGTAAAAAGATTAAGATTTGCACGTGTGTTGCTCTCCCTAATAGGCTCTTACTTCAGAGAATGAAACCTCCAGGGCAGTCTGTCTCTCCATCCCAGCTCCATCCTGCTTTGAGTGGAGGAGGGGAGGGGCCGGGTTGGGATGAGAGCTGTAAGAATTTGCTTTCATCCACTGGGTTCCCTGCATGGAGAAGGGGGTGCCCCTGATGAGGGCAGCAGAGCCAAGTGGCCTAGATGCCTCTGGAATTCCAGGAGGAACAATGGCAAAGGCACACTGTGATTTGCGTCTGCCTGCCAATGACTAAAACTCAAACACCCAGAACAGGGCACTGGTACTAAACAAAAGTCAACATTAAAATCCATCGTTTGGAAGAGGAGGGGTAAAAGGAAAAGAAATTCAGAGAAAAGCTGTTGGCACCGTGGCTTTTAAGACTCAAACAACCAAGGACAAATTCAAGTTACATTCTTGCAGAGACATTCTTCAGCCCGAAAGCCACTACTGGTGGAAATCTACAAAAGCCTTAGAAAGCGGTAGACTGAATCAGATTTAGATGGGAAAAATTAAGGAATGTGTTAGAAAATAAACTTTAGCTCTTAGCTTCCTCTCCCCTTTTTTTCTTTAGCTTTTCTTCCTCTTTTAGTGGGAGGAAAAGAAAAACGATATCCATTCCTTATTCCTTAATTTTCATCTTGCCGCTCATTAGCTCAATCAACACATCACAGCTGAGTGCGTTGATTTCTGAGAGAAAATTTCAGCAGGTTCTCATGCTGTTTGTTGATGAGCTGTGGCTAATCGCCACAGTTAAAATTCTCTATCATTACCTGAAATGGATTCTATGTGTTTGATTGACAGGAAGGTTAAATAAAGAAATATACAGAAGTGATCGTGATCTATTTTGGCTGTTGGGATCGGGGATGGAAAGAAGGAGGCCAGGGGTTGTGGAACAGTAACCACCTAAGACCAATTAAACAACAGGTTTATCTCAGCCAAATGGGGGTCCCAGAATAACAGTGTGCATTAAAGGAGAGGCTGTGGGCGCCCAGGGCTTTGGAATACGGCAATAGGAAATGATAAGAATCAGGTCTACCAAGAGAAGGTTCCCTTCAGGAGTACAAGTCAGACCTGATTAGCAGCATTATTCAATTGTTATTCCTGGAGGCTGAAGGGAGATCTTGGAACAGCTGAACGGTGGACTGCCTGTGCTGGGACACAGCTAGAAGTGAGGATGGGATCTTGAATCACAGCTCACCCCTCGCTTGGTGCTCTGCAGTCCCTTTCTGCTTTCACGTTTCCCATCTGTGAAATAAAAGAGGTAGAAACCAATTTACCTCCTAGGATGTTTTCAGAGCATAATGTATAACAGCGGGCTTGGAAGGAGCAAACGGAGCAGCAACGTGAGGAGGTTCTGGGCCAGAGTCAAGGCCAGTTCAGTGGAGAATAAAGGTACATGAGGCTGGAAATGAAAGAATGCAAAATCCCAAACCTAAATACCCCACCCCCAAAGAAGGGAAGAAAATATACGAAAGAAAGAAAACTGGAGACCAAAAGAAGAGTCCACGGGATGGGATATGCCTCAGAGGTGTGGTGTGGTCAAGGAAGAACATCTGAAAATATCTCCGTAGGTCAATGTCAATAGACTCTGATACCTTAAGGGGTGGCAGTAGGTTTATAACAGAAGGCGACACAAACAGAAAAGGAAGGTGGAAGCAAACAAGGAATAAAGGATGTGGAATTTATGCAATGTATGCAAATACATGAAAAACCCACCCAGTTAGAGTAAGAAAGTGAAAGTTAACCTAAAACAAACAAAAAGAACTCTCCCCTTTCCTCCCCAAGCAATTAGATTTGAATCACACAGACGGTTATCTGATTGCTTCTTGCACACACAATTTGAATTAGCTGTTCTATCTTGGTCTTCGAATACATAGGATGAGATTCTGGGGAGGACCGAGTAAAACAGAATGAGCTGTAGATCAGAACCATGGAACTTGTCTGCAATGGAAAGCAGGATAAAGCAGATCTTTTCTCACGGCTGCTTGAAACCACTGGTATAAAGGCACGATGGTTGTATTTGGGAAAGTAAGCAGAGTGGGTGGGCGACAGATGCCTCCCTTGTTCTTGGCTCTCTGTGGTAGAGTTGGCAGTGCTCTTTGTATTCTAAACAAAGCAAAGCGACCAGTACTGCCTTCCTTTGCATGTGATAGTACCTTAATTCCTCAATGCCAAGAGACGGCATAGGGGAGCAAAATATAATAAATTCCTCATTTGGAACCCAACCAAGATCAAACCTTATTTTCAAGGCAATATGAATGAAAAATAAGCTTTCAGAATTGATGCTGATGATTGATGCTTTAGTTCTTTTCATTATAGCACATGATTAGGTAGTCAAGGCAAAAGCACATGATACCCAAGTCACCAGCATCCAGGTAACATGTGAGAAAATGCCTTTCTCGCCACAATCATTGTCCATGGGATTTCAAAACTGTGGCGCTTCTTGGTCACATTTGAATAATGTATGGCCTCCAGTAAAGCATCAGGTGTATTTAAACTACACATGCGTTGGTTATTGAATATTTTCACTTGAAACTCCAGAGAAAAGACACAGGAGAGAGTCAGATAGGTTTACCCCCGCTTCCTGCCACTTTGCCATGTCTCCACTGATAATTCTGCATTCCTGTGTAAGCACAGCAGGTGGGCACATCCTGTGCAGATGGGCAAATACGCCCACATCTTTGTGTTCTCAACACATTTTTTTTCTTTGAGCCCTTTACCAGAAAGAAGAAAACTTTCCTAGCAATAAGGCCTTGGATTAGAAGGATTAGAAATGGAAAAATATTCTGGCTTGATTGCAGTGTGATCGCAGTTGAAACTGAAAGGAAGTGGAGGAAGCTGGCTGGGTGGAGGAGCAGGGAGCCCCGACTAAACGAGCAGTGCTCACTGTTTAATTCTCCTTGCGGGATGCACACTCTTAAATAAAGAACACAGGCACTGGGCCCTGGAAAAGTGGTTTTGGACACATCTTAGTACCTGTCACCAAAGCCTCATATCTTCCATGACATATGGACACATTTTAAGATCGGCAAATAAATATGCTGGGCAATAAAAAGACTGTCTGTAAGCTCAGAGTGGCCAGTGGAAAACCCTGGGGGACTTAAAAATCCTCATGTTAGAGGAGACAGGGCCACACAATCATTCATTTTTAGTTTCCTAGGGAAATCACACCAACCTTCCAATTGGCTATGCCCTTTATCCCCCAGATGTCCCCTACCTGCCCTACTCTTTTTCTCTGAAATATAAATGAATATGGTTTTCCCTGGAAGTGAATCCTAAGACTAAATTTTATGTCGCTTATTTTAAATGATTTCAAACAATGTTTCTGTGAGCCTTCAATCTTTGAATTAGGAAAAAAAACTGTTTATAAACAGATATGGACACAGTTGATGACATTCTTGGCTCAAAAAACAAGACTTCTTTCAATCTAGCCCCCTGAAATAGTATTTGTAAATGATGAATTTGTGGGTAAAGGTACAATTTCCTGTAAATCAATGTACCTTACTTTAGATTTCAATTTAACACACAAAAAACCCTGCCCTTGGAAAACAAATGGCATACAAATTGCTTATGATCTTCGTAGGAAGAGGCCATATGTTATTTGGGTAATTTATCTAGACTTTTATTCCTTTCTGATTGGAAACTTGTATTTCTCAATAATGTTCCAATTAAACCAACACAGCAGAATAAATCTGGGATACCTGTGTTGATAATAAATGGACAGGGGCTGATTCTTTGGGCATTTTCATTGTAGGATGTGACCTAATAAACAAATAACAACAGATGCTTTTAATGATGACATTGCTGTGACATGGCTTGATTTCCAGTTTCAGAGCTTCTCAGAGCTGTTTCACTTATTAAGGAGAAGGAAAAACAAGGGCTGGTCACTATGATTGAGGACAAACATGAAGGATCCAACCTTCAGAAAATCCATCTTCAGTTTCGACTCTGCTTCCAGAGCATGGAGTTGAAGCTACTTTCACTTTTTCAGTGTGTTAGAACAGCAGAATTCTGGTTCCCCTTGAGAGTATTTGTAACATTGTGGGATGATTTGGCTCATCTTTTTAAAGCAAATAAGGGCAAAAACCTGTTCTTACTTAATGGCTTCTTGTCCTCTCAGAAATCAAATTCCTCATTTGATAAAATTTAGGCATTGTTGTTTTCTGTCTCTCAGGAATATCCAAGCCAATTGGGAGAACATAGAACGCACCGAAGAGAATCTGTTGATTTAGGAGTACTCGCTCACATCCCAGGAGCTGCAGAATCTTTTGCATAGTTTCCAGGGGGCTGGAGGGCAGTAGGCGTCTTGGAATCCATAAAGGGAGGGCTCGAATTTTTAGGTATAGTGGTGCTTTCCATTTATGAGGAAGGAGAGAGCAGGACATGGTCATCAGTGAAACTGAGGGAGCCAGTCGTAAACTCCACGTTTCCATCTTCCAGAAGTGCTGGTTTGGTGGTCATTTCCTGGGAATTTTATGTACTAAGAAACATCTTACTTCTTCGGTGTAAATAGGATGATGACCTGGGCTCAGGTTTTGAAACTTGTTTCTTTAATATCACATCCTAGCCAAAAGATCGTATTCTGTGACTGTTTATGTGACATTTGGTAAGTTATTTTATTTGGTCCTCATTTTTGCCTCCGACAAAATGATGACAGCGTTTTTTGGCTTAAATAACCTCAAAAAAGTCTTATAAAAATATGGCCAAAGCCGGGCACGATGGCTCAAGCCTGTAATCCCAGCACTTTGGGAGGCCCAGGCGGGTGGATCACGAGGTCAAGAGATCGAGACCATCCTGGTCAAGATGGTGAAACCCCGTCTCTACTAAAGATACAAAAATTAGCTGGGCATGGTGGCACGTGCCTGTAATCCCAGCTACTCAGGAGGCTGAGGCAGGAGAATTGCGTGAACCCAGGAGGCGGAGGTTGCGGTGAGCCGAGATCGCGCCATTGCACTCGAGCCTGGGTTATAAGAGCGAAACTCTGTCTCAAAAAAAAAAAAAAAAAAAAAAAGGCCATTTACATAAATGATTTTTTCTTCTTGTATGAAAATAAATACAAGGTACTGTGTAGAATTATTTGTATCTCCAATAACAAATCCCAAGACAAGCATGGGTGTAGTATCTTCTGTTTCTGTAGTGTCCTAGGGTTTATATAGCATTTTTAAAAAAAAATACATGAATGCACTTAATATTTACAAAAATTCTAGAAAATAAACCAGGTAGATGTTATTTTTCCATTTCATAAATAATAAAAGAAAGGACCAGAATGGTTACATGATTTATATTACGTCATGCAATTTGGAAAGGGGAGCTTAAAAGCTGTGGTTCATGATAATTGTCAATCATCTTTCACTTCTCTTAGGTGCTAGTTTTATCAGACCACAAAATTTTATCAGATCACATAGGGCAAGTCAGTAAAAAATCTTAATAGTCTGATTTTCAAGTACAGAAACTGGAGAAGTAAGACTGTGACCAGAAAGAAAGAAAGAGACTGATGTTCTGAAGTAGACCACTGGGAGAAGAACCAGCAGGAGCTAACAGATTTCCAAATCTAGCTCTGCTGCCCTCCTGGGGACTTGGGGTATCCTTGCCCTTGGATTCCAGCACATAGCCTGAAGTCTTACTGATTACTGTAGGACTGTAGATTCAACGTGCTTACAGTTAACTTTCCATCTAACTGAAACAATTGTTGAAAGTAACTGCCTTCTCAGGCAGAGCATTTTACATTCTGCTCCTTAATCCATGCCGTGTGTCATAAACACAGCGGAGCATTGATGTAATTCTGTGGAGGGCAGAGTGGAAAGTACAAGGAGGAAATGCGGTCCAGTGGTTAGATTGGCCGACTCGATGTCAGGACTTCTGTTTCTGTTTTTGACATGGCCGCCGACTCTGGGGACTCACTTGGTCCTTGGCTCTCTGTGGGTATCCCTAGAACTCAAGAGACTAGATCTGTCTCCTACTCAAAGGAGCAGTACTTTTGATACCCTGAGACCCCTCTGATGGCACGGGATGTCTTTAAAATGGAAAAGTCATAATACCTTGCAGAGCCAAAGCAAACTTCACAGTTGGCCCATACTTGTCTATAAAACAGAGGACATTTTGTAGACGTCATGCTTTTTGGGGACCAATTTCAATAATGAGAATAAAATCTACTTTTTATTTTGTGACGCAGTTACCAGCTCTATACAGAGAAAAGTACCGGAAAGCCCAACATAGGGGAAAACAACGCAAAGGAAAAATATTGCTGGAGTGACAGCTTTTTTCTGTGTATTTGAATGGAGATAAACACTCTTCTTTTGAATTCTTTCCTTCTGCTTTTATAGAACAATCACTCATCTGCAACTATGATGTGGCAGTGCCCTGTAGTCCGGACTTCTCTATGTTTCCCTTTGGGATTTTCTTATTGGTTAAAAAAAAAAAAAATCAGGGAAGTTCCTATTTACAGATGACATGATCACGTAGAAAATCCCCCCAGAAGTGATATGTTCAGATAAAAATTAACAAAATATGTAGAGGATCTGTTTGATGAAAGTTATAAAATGCTGATGAATGAAATCAAAGAATGTCTAAATAAATGGAGAGATATGCTCTCTTTGTATATTGGAAATTTAATATAGTAAAGGTATTTATTCTCCCTAAATTGATAATTAGGTTTACTGCAATTTCTTTTTCTTTTCTTTCTTTCTTTTTTTTTTTTGAGACGGGAGTCTCCCTCTGTCATCCAGGCTGCAGTGTAGTGGCACGATCTTGGCTTACTGCAACCTCTGCCTCCTGGGTTCAGGCAGTTCTTCTGCCTCAGCCTCTCAAGTAGCTAAGACTATAGGCTTATGCCACCATGCCCGGCTAATTTTTTTGTTTTTGTTGTTCAGTAGAGATAGGGTTTCACCATCTTGGCCAAGCTGGTCTCGAACTCCTGACCTCGTGATCCACCTGCCTCGGCCTCCCAAAGTGCTAGGATTACAGGTGTGAGCCACTGCGCCCTTCCAGTTTAATGAAATTTCTTGCAAAATTCTACCAAAGTGTTTTTGTAGGCATAGACGACTTTATTCTAAAAGTTGTAGTTAAAGATGCAAACCCTGAAATAGCTAAATTAATCCTGACAAAGAAGGATATAGAGGGAGAACCACTCTACTCAATATTAAGGCTAAATATGGAGCTTAGTAATTAAAACAGTGTGATATAGGCATAGGGATGGACACATACATCAGTGGCACAGAGAGAGAACCCAGAATATACTCCTTTGATTTTTGAGAAAAGTGTAAAAGCAATTTTTTGTTTGTTTTTTTCATTTTGAGATGGAGTCTCACTCTGTCACCCAGGCTGGAGTGCAGTGGCCTGATCTTGACTCACTGTGACCTCCACCTCCCAGGTTCAAGCGATTGTCCTACCTCAGCCTCTAAGTAGCTGGAACTACAGGCACCTGTCATCATGCCCAGCTAATTTCTGTAGTTTTGGTGGGGGCAGGGTTCTGCCATGTTGGCCAGGCTGGTCTCAAACTCCTGACTTCAAGTGATCTGCCCACCTTGGGCACTCCCAAAGTGCTAGGATTACAAGTGTAAGCCACTGCTCCCAGCCTGCAAAAGCAATTTGATGAAGAATAGCTTTTCAACAAATGATGCTAGAGCAATTGAAGAGCTATGGTTATAAAAGTGGACCTCAACCTAAACCTAACACCTTATACAAACATTAACTCGAATGAAACACTGACTTAGAAATAGAATGTAAAATTACAAAACTTCTAGAAAAAAAACTTAGGAGAAATCTTATGAATCTAAAATTAGGCAAAGAGTTCTCAGACTTGATGCCAAAAGTATAATCCATAAAAGGAAAATTGATAAACCAGACTTTAATAAAATAAAATAAAATAAAAAACCTTTTGCTCTGCAAAAACCTTACTAATAGGATAAAAAGCTACAGACTAGGAAAAAATATTTGGCAAATGACTTGTATCTGGAGTATTCTATTCTAGATAGAATACTCTCGAAACTCTAAGGTGAATAAAATATGGCCGGGCACGGGGGCTCACACCTGTAATCCCAGCACTTTTGGAGGCTAAGGCAGGCAGATCGCTTGAGCCCAGGAGTTCCAGTCAAGGCTGGGCAACATAGCGAAACTTCATCTCTACAAAAAGTAAAGCAATTAGCTGGGTGTGCTGGTGCATGCCTGTCGTCCCTGCCGCTTGGGAGTCTGAGGTGGGAAGATTGCTCGAGCCCAGGATGTGGAGGCTGCAGTGAGCTATAATCATGCCACTGCATTCTAGCCTGCGTGACAGAGTGAGACACCCAGAGTGTCTTCACCCAGGGTACATGGGATCTCTTTGTATTATTTCTCAAAACCGCAAATTAATCTACAGTTATCTCAAAACAGAACATTTTAAAAGCAAACAAAACAGCCATGGTTATTCTTATAGAAATGTCATAACACCTTGCACTGTTGGAACCCAACTCTAGCTGGTGGTCAGAATTATTTGGGGAAATGATTCAAAGAATACAGACTCTTTGACTCCATCTTAGACCTACTTGATGAAAATTGTATGAGATAGAGATCAAGGATCTCCATCTTTGAAAACTTACCAAGTTATTTATTATCAGTTAGGTTTGGAAACCATGATAGTCTATTATGCACCTTTTCTTTCCTGCAGTTTTGCACGTAGTATTTTCTGTTTACATAAAATGTCAAGAAGCACATGGATCCATCTCACCAAGCTGATCAACAAAAAATTGATAATTCCTCCATGTATACTCTTCAGGTGGAATTCTGATTAAGAAAACTTGAGTAATTATAGGAAAAAAACTTGGGACACGGAGTTAAAACAATAAATTGGGATGACAATTCATGTCCGAGTGAACCTGCAGGGAAGATTGTTGTTTTGAGGTTCCCTCTAATAGGAGAGGAGGCTGTTGTTTGGAGGAGATCCTAGCAGGGAAGGCTGACAGGTTCAGACAGGAAGGAGGGGGCGCATGGATTGGAGATATGCGATGTGCTGCTTTGGACGTGAAATTTACTTTAAACGTTGATAACCCTTTTGCCATGGTGCATGATGGTTTGAAGGCTTTGATTACAGCTCCGAGAGTTGGTATGATAAGAGCTTTCATTTTAAGTTGTCAAATATGTGGAAAAACCAAAATGTCCAGACACAGAAACTGGAGAATAGATTAAATGGTGATGCAAAGGATGAAGGTAACTTAAAAACTCTCAGGAGTAGAGTTCTATATGAAGACACTTTGGTGGGAGACAGTGGAAACATATGTCTCTTAAAAGATAACATGTCTATTATGCATCTCTGACATAAATAGGGGTTGGATGAATAAGGTAAGAAAGTTACAATCTATGGGCCGACATTAGCTCGATTTAATTAATTGGGCAATTTTAATTTGGAAGCTGTTCCCAAAAAGAAGATTCTATGTCCCATTCTACAAAGTTAATTACAAAAAAATCTGACTGGGCTAACTTAAGATATACAGGCAATTGAAATTATAGGTCATGGAGAGAAACAGTGCAACAGGTTCCTGTGCAACAAACCTGGTGTATTGACTAAGAGCCAGCCCATACACCAATCGCTGCTTTCCTGGTTGCTGCTTGTTTCCCAGTTCCTCTTAGCAATAGAAAGGTTTAACCTCCAAGGTATGACAACCAGTATTTGAAACTTTATCAGAAAAATCTATGCGGTGAGTTTATAATCCTGTTACTCACTTTGGGTAGCATTTGCTAATGTTTTCCAGGGAGAAAGCAGTAAGTCATGCTACAGAAACCTATCCCTGCCCAAATCCTCCATGAGCAGAGAAAAGATGCTCTCCTCTGTCTGTCCAATGCTCATTATCTAGCAAAGGTGCCCCCAGGACTGGACCATTTTCTTAGAGCTGTGGCCTCTGCAATAGAGGTGCAATCACTGGTCATATAGAGGAATGAAAAGTTTTCCCAGGCAATTAAGTGATATTAGATAATGCTGTGGGGATTAATAGGTCCTTTATTTACCATAATATGCCACTCTCAGGGTATCTAATAGTTATTAACGTTCTTTATTTTAATAAAATTTGCCTTTAAATGTTGTAGCTACAGTTCTTGAGAATGGAGGTGTTCCTAGTTTATTGGGCTATCAAGGAGAAAAATTATGAAGATGCCTGGGGGAGCCAGGAGAAGTGCATGCTCTGGAAAGGTAACCTAAGCCAGCTGTGCATATCTAAGGGAATGGGAGTTTCGGAGTTGGAGGTGAGCAACCACGAGCCTGTGAGCAGATCCTATTTCAGTTAATGGTCATGCATGACTGACAGGTGTCTAACTTCTGTTTCCTGGTCAGGGAGGAGTTACTCTTTCCCCAGAGGAAAGTGGGCTTCTCCTAGTAGATACTGGGCTTGGAAACTGAACACAGTAGAGAACAATAGTCTGGAGCATAGTACAATAGCTCCTGGTTCTAGTCCCCGCTAGTGAATCCAAACTGCAGGGACAGAGACGTGACTGAGTCAACCCAGGAACATCTCCTTCTCTGCCCTTGTGCTATTCCAAGCCTTTTCCTTCACAACCTCATTTAAACCAAATCACTACTCTGGCCCTAAAAGACTACAAGCACTCAGCTTCTCAAACTCTGAAGTCCAATCCCTAACGGATGGCAGGTTTTTAGTGTCTCTTTACATAACTCTCTGACCAGATCCTCCAGATCTTGAGGGCATAAACCTTACTGTACACGGCACCTTGGCACACCCATGTTAGGACATACTAGAGCTGAATGGTGAACCATGAATCAGCTAGCTGAAAAAGGTAAAGAATTTAGACATTGCTGGATATGTCTACAGTTTCCTGCAGGTGAGCAATTCATACAATACTACACTTAAAATTCCAATACCGTTCTTCTCAGGAGCTTACGAAACGTTTTAGGAACGAAGCCAATATTATTCTCCCATGCCTGCCATTTCACATCAAAGGAACAGAGGCCAAGATTGCTCCTTCCCAGTTTATTGTTACCTTTTCTTCTCCTAGTTCAAGAGCTTTCCTTTGGCATGAGAAGTTCAACCCAATATCGTCATCCCGGTCTCACTTTCCTGACCAACATTGAGTATGAGATAAGGTTTAATCAAATCAGTAGAAACTTGGCTGTGACCTGAAACACTAGTCAATGCAAGGACCATGCCCCATCCACCTGGCCTTTTTACTGTAGGATTAATGTTGAATACTGAAGACCTGTGACAAAGATCAGATTTACTATAAACACTACAATTGATTATGGAACATTTTAATAAACCGGGTATTCTGTTGGTCTGGTGTTTTGATTCCATGTCGGTAATGGAGGCAGGGAATTAAATGGCTTCTCGGTGACACCTCAAGTCCTTAGCTAGTTCTCATCTCCAACGTCACACTTCTAGTAAATGGCTGGGTTATGTATCACCACCATTGCCAGGAACGACTCTTTTTGTGTTATTTCCTGATCGTAGGCACACTTACGTGCTGAAGCGCTTTCCCAGTGTTTCTGCTTTTCTTTGTAAATGCCTTATTTGATATGAAACAGCCCTATGAGGAATATAAGGAACACTCTCTTTGAATGTAGAGAATTATTCCTATGGGGCTAAAATGTCTCAAAATGTGTAATATTGTGCACCTGAGGACCCATGTCCTTTTGAAAACTGATTATGGTGTTTTCTCTGGGACTTTTCACTCTAGTTTGCATGCCGAGGTCTAAGTGGATATCAGCTGTGTGAAACACGCAGTATCAGATGGGAGCGTGGGCACCTGAATGACATGAGGTCCCATCAAACCAGGCCCACTTTTCCCAGACCACCTTACACTGCTCTTTGCCCACGTTACTGTACGTCCACCCAGACTCATCTGCTCCCAACACCGTCATACACCCAGCTCTTTCCCACTTCCCTCTTTCTCTTACATTATTTCATCTTTACTTTTGCCCATGTAGCAACGTGAATTACCATGCTTTGGCCTCTGAATGCCAGCTTCTTCCAATATCAACACCAGAGTCAAGTTGTTCTTCCTCATTCATCCAACAAACGCTTATTGAGTGCCTAACATTTGCCAATCGACGCGCTAGGTTTAGGGTGTCCACGGGTGAGTAAGCAATGCTCTCTGCCTTGTGGAGCTTTCCAGTCTATTGAGGGAAGCAGCCAATAAGCTGGGAGCAAACACATAAATAGGAAAGAACAGGCAACAAGAGAATAACCAGGAGAATGTACTTAGAGAGGGTGACGTTTAAGCTACGTCCTGAAAAATAAGAAGTCAGGTGTTCTCTGCAAGTGAAAGTAGACACAGGGCACCTGGCAGAAGGGACAGCATGTCACGTGATTTGATGCAAGCTTTAAAAGCTTGGTCTGGCTGCATGTGGTGAGTGCATGAGGGAGGAGGACGGGAACTGAAGTGTGGACACCACCAAGGGGCTGTGGAAATAGTCCAGAGGGAATTGATGGATGAGAATGGTGGCAGTGAAAATCAAGGGAAGTGATGATGTTGGATTGGACATAAAGGGTGGGAGCCAGGGAGGGGCCGAGGATGGATCATCCCCAGGTCTCAGTCTTGAAAGCTTTCCCAACCAATTGAAGCCTCTACTTACCTCTTACAAAATGCTTCGTGCAAGGCACCCAGTAAGTGATCAAAATATGTCTGTTGCTTTTCTGTTTTCTTTGAAGACTTAGCAGTGCATTCCATACAACACTTGTTTGGCAGTAACTCACGTACCATCCTGTGACATATCTTCCACTGGTTTTAAATCAAAGATACTGGAATATATCAACAGACAAACACTGAAAGTATACAATTTGCCATTCTAGGAAACAGCACACAAAGCTTTTTGAGAACAATGGTTTCTTTCTGTGATAGTTAGATCATAATGGCACAAAGAAAGCACCCATTAGGATTCCCCTTTATGATTTCAATTTCATTAAATATTCTATTTCTGATTAGTTATGTGCTCATAGTCTAGGGTAATGTCAATGTTGGATGTGTTTCCAAAGGTTCAGGGCACATGTCAGGCATGACCCTCACTTATGGTTGTAGATGTGAGGGTAAATGACAGATTTGCATTAGTGGGAAATGCTGAGGTGAAGCTGGGGCTGGGTGTCTAGTGTGAACGGCCAAATTGGCAGGGGGACCTTGAGCAGATCAGATATTTTCAGTTAGGATGGTTTGTGTAGCCAGTGAGAGAGATGAAAGAATCTGAGCTTGCTTATTGGATGTTGAGGAGCAAGAAAGGAATCGTTAAATCGCTAAAGGAGGAAGCTCAGTCAAGCTTGTTCTCTCAAAATTGATGTTTTCGATTACTGAGCTGAAGATCTCAGGTCAGACTGTACACTCATGGCTTCCTGAACCAGTAATGGAGGTCTGAGAGCCCAACGATGATAGGTAAACTTGTAAATGGCTCAGCTAGAGAGTGTTCTGAGTTAGGTACCTCAGAGATGGAGTCCTGGCTCTGGAGACATTCAAGCAGAAAGGTTCAGAAGAACCACATCCAATATGGTGATGGGGATGAGATGAAACATTTAGCCAGAGAGATGTAAGAAAGCCCCAGTGATTAGGTGTCAATATTCAGAGGGAAAAATCTTTTATTAAGAAAAAGACAGTCTTTATGTAAATGCTTCTATTATACAATTATCCAAAAGGTTGTGAAATTAACTTAGCAGTTAAACATTCTGCTACCTAAAATAGCAAAACAGCAAACACAGGTTGTTCAGTTTTTCCACTTTGGAAAAAAAGAAACACTGCATCAGTTCAACCCATAATTTCAGCCTGTGCTCACAGGTCGTGTCTGTTCCAAAGGAGCGATCTGAATGATAGGCTTTGCTGCCAGTCATTTCAGCCATTTAGAAAGCACTCCAGCCTGGCCCCTGCTGCGAGGAAAGACCGTGTCTAAACCACTGCAGCTGAATCAACGGACTAAAACATTTTGTGAACCCAATTAGCTGTGGCATGGCTCTTTGAGTAAGTCACACATTTGGGACATAATGTCGGCCCTGCCATTCGTCCAGCAGTGGCAAATGCTTAACTTAACCGGGACTGCACTGTGCTGCCCTTGTTCAGGTTGCCCACTGGACAGGCATACACTCCTTCATTTTTCAAATAACGAAAGTGAAAATAAACGTTGTCAGACAAAAGGCATCCATTGAGAATGTGGAATGGGGAGTGAACAAGGAATCATTTTGCCCAGTGATGACAGCCTGGAAAAACAAAATTTTGGATCCAGGTGATTTCGTTTTTCAATGATGTAGGTTAATCACATTCCCCTTTGCCCAGAAGTACATTACTGCATTCAGTTCTGTGCTCAGCCTACACACAGGTCTAATCTCGTTTCTAGTGACATGCACACTGGCTGTTTCCCTTCCCATTTTGGACAGAAAACAAAGTATTCCGGAAGACCCTTCTGAGTTAGGAGTTTTATAAAAACAACACTCAATTATAATAGTAAAAAAAATTTTTTTGAGACAGAGTTTTGCTCTTGTTGCCCAGGCTGGAGTGCAATGGCGCGATCCCAGCTCACTGCAACCTCTGCTTCCTGGGTTTAAGTGATTCTCCTACCTCGGCCTCCCCAGTAGCTGGGATTCCAGGCATGCACCACCACATCTGGCTAATTTTGTATTTTTAGTAGAGATTGGGTTTCTCCATGTTGGTCAGGCTGATCTCAAACTCCCAACCTCAGGTGATCTGCCCACCTTGGCCTCCCAAAATGCTGGGATTATAGGCGTAAGCTACCGCGCCCAGCCATAAAATTATTTTTTTAACCAATGTATCTGTACAGTTCCTTTCTTTACTGTGTTGATGCATTTTTTTAAAGTCAACGCTACCAAGAAAATGTATCACTATAATTCAGTCTTGTATTCTATTTAAGGGATTTCAAAAATTATGTTTGTCCTGACAAAATTAAAGAAATGTTGATCACCTATATAGTTTACATTTCAAAATGAAATGTGTTTGCCCTCCCCCAGGGCCTCTGCAAAAAGTGAGAGTGGGATGGTAACTCGGGCGGGGCTTCTGGTTGAGGAACTGTTACTCCCCTGCCCAGGTGAGGGTCCCAAATTGACGTTCCTTTCATGTTTCTCACAAAAGTCATTAAGTCAAGGTGATATTTGGTCAGAAGTTGTGCAAGAGTGAAAACGTATAGCCTGGGCAGGTATGACTGCTTTGGAAATTGTGTGCCTTTATAAAATAAGAAAACAATGCTTCTTTTTAATAGCCTAAAGAAGCTATTTCATGATATTAGAGTATTTAATGTGGAGGTGGAAGTTGAGCCAATGTGATGTTTTTTCTTTAGATATATTGGGTTTCATCTGTCTAGATTACTCCCAGGTGTTTTTTTGAACTGTAATTTTGATAACGTCACAAGGGCAAGTTATATTAGTTATTTATGATACCTGCCACACAGCGAAGACTTTGAGCTACATGCATACATTCCTTACAGGTCAGGAATAGATTATGAAGCAACATCTATGCTTTTTTTTTTTTTTTTTTTTTTTGAGACAGTTTCACTCTGTTGCCCAGGCTGGAGTGTAGTGATATGGTCTTGGCTCACTGCAATCTTTGCCTCCCAGGTTTAAGCAATTCTCCTGCCTCAGCCTCCCGAGCAGCTGGGACTACAGATGTGTGCCACCACACTTGGCTAATTTTTTGTGTTTTTAGTAAAGACGGGGTTCAAACTCGTGCCCTCATGATCCGCCCACCCCGGCCTCCCAAAGTGCTGGAATTACAGATGTGAGCCACCGTGCGGGGCCCATCTATACGTTTTTTAGGGAACGTTTTTGTCCAGAATAATCTGTAGCCTCCTAAATTGTGGTTTCATATTCGATAACAAAAGAGAATCCACAGTGTTCGCTATAGCAATTTGCTTGTTTTCTTTCTAAATCAGATGTTTCAGTTAACTTGTATTAGCAACAAAAGACATTTTATATGTGTAAGGACTTATAAACTATGCCACACATGCATGTCTCCTAAAAGTATATTTATTAAATTGATTAAAAGTTTAAAATGAATCAACACAATGCTTGCGCTCCCTCTTCCCATGTTGGGGTCTCCCACATGTTGGTCTGCGTAGTGGTGAGGGTTGGAAGTCCCTGAAAACAATGTTGCTCTCCACCGCCTGCTCCTAAAGCATCATGGACACATCTGCACAAGAGCACTAAGCCCTTTGAAGGGAAACGCATTCTCTAAAAACAAGATTTTAGTGAGGTAAAATATACACAAAATTTACTCTTTACCATTTTTAACTGTACAGTTCAACAGAAATAAACACATTTATATTCTTTTCCCCCCACTTTCCTTCTCCCTACCCTCCTCCCTTCCTGGCCTCTGGCAGCCACCATTCTCCTCTCTACCTTCATGAGATCCACATTTTGTAGCTCTCACATATGAGGGAGAACGTGTTATAATTTGTCTTTTTGTGCCTGGTTTGCAGTTTCATCCCTGTTACTGCAAATAACAGGATTTCGTTCATTTTTATGGCTGAATTATACTCCATCGTATATATGTACCCCAATTTCTTAATCCATTATTCCGTTGATGGGCATTTCGGTTGATTCCATATCTTGGCTATTTGTGAATAAACATGAGAATGTAGATACCTCTTGGATGTATTGATTTCCTTTCTTTGGGGTATATGCCCAGTAGTGGGATTGCTGGATCATATAGTAGTTCTATTTTCAGTTTTCTGAGGAACCTCCAAACTGTTCTCCATAGTGGTTGTATAAATTTACATTCCCATCAATAGCATACGAGGGTTCTCTTTCTCCATATCCTTGTCAGCGTCTGTTACTGCCTGTCCTTTTGATCTAAGCCATTTTAGCAAGGTGAGATGATATCTCATAGCAGTTTTGGTTTGCATTTCTCTCATGATTAGTAATGTGGAGCATTTTTTCATATACCTGTTGGCCATTTGTATGTATTCTTTTGAGAAATGTCTGTTCAAATCTTCTGTCCATTTTTAAATCAGATTATTTTATTTTTTTTGCTTTTGAGTTGTTTGAGCTCCTTATGTATTCTCGTTATTAACCCCTTGTCAAATGGATGGTTTGTAAATATTTTCTCCCATTCTGTAGGTTGTCTCTTCACTTCGTTGTTTCCTTTGTTGTGCAGAATTCTTTTGTCTTCAAGTAATCTCAATTGTCTACTTTTGCTTTGGTTGCCTGGAATTTATACCAACAGAAAACAATCTGAAAAAGAAATCGGGAAACCAATTTCATTTATTATAGCTACAAAAATATAAAATGCCTAGGAATCAATCTAATCGAAGAAGCGAAAGATCTAGACAAGAAAAACTGTAAAACAATCCTTCTGAGAAGGATATTGAAGAGAGCACAGTAAGTGGAAAGAAAGCCCATGCCCATGGACTAGAAAAATTAATATTGTAAAGACAATACTGTCCAAAGCAATTTACAGATTCAATGCAATCCTCATCAAAATGCCAATGATAGTCTTCACAGAAATAGAAAAATATCCAAAAATGTATATGGAATTTATTTGCTTAAATAGCCAAAGTTCAAAATTCATTTCAAAGCCATAGTAACCTAAACATCATGGTACTGGCCTAAAAACACGGATCGGACCAGTGGAACAGAACAGAGAACTCAGGTACGAAAACAGACACTTACAACCAACTCATCTTCCACGAAGTTGCCAAGAACATACAATGGTGAAAAGATAGTCTTCAGTAAATGATGCTGGGAAAACTGGGTATCCATAAGCAGAAGAATGAAACTATCTCTCACCATACTCAAAAGTCAACTCAAAATAGATGAAAGACTTAAATCTAAGACCTGAAACTGTAAGAACAAAACAGTGGGAAACACTCCAGGACTTGGTCTGGGAAGTGCATTCTTATAAGTTTCTTTCACTTATTGTGAGGGTTGGGGGCAATATGGTAGAATGTCAGGGTTAGGTTTAAATCCAGTCTAGGCCACAGTTTAGTTTTGAGATTGAAGTTAAGCTACATCACCTCCCCAAATCTACATTTTATCACTTGCTTAGGAAAAGATAGATTAATAATACCTCCCTGCGTCACAGGATTGAATATGGAATGAATGTGAACTTACATGCTATATGTTAGGTGCTCTGGAAATGAGAATGTTTATGCCTAATTTTTAGCATTATTTATCTATTAGTAATCAATGCTTAAGTCTCTAACTGCCCTAAGTAAGGAGTGCAATAAATGTGTGTTGAATGAATAAACTGATGAACAGAGGGAGAAGAAGTGGTCATTAAGGTTTTGCTTTAAAGGAGTTTGCCTTCTTTTCCCCCAACCAGCACTGCTCACCCAAATCCCTAACACTTTCCAGTGCTTGTATAGTATTAGCCTATGGGCATGTGGAACGGAATGAAAAGGCAGTGGCTTTCCATTCAATGCCTACTTTTGAGTTGGTTAATTAGCCAATTCAGTTACTTAGAAACCAGTGTGTCTGTATGTTAAGCCTAAATCCACTAAAATGGGAGAAAATGTGTTTCTCAAAATTATTTTTGACGAGTGTAAAGAAAAGCTCACAGCATTCCAGAAAGAGTCCCCAGCTAGCTCACTGTTGGTGAATCCTCGGCTCTGTGCTGTAGAAACCTTCGAGGATGCTGGAGAAAGATAAATCTCCACTCCCCATCCACCATGTTGCACTACCAAGTGCTTTCCATAGCATTTTTTAAGCTAAAAGACAAACTTATACATCCATCGCTATTATTTCATTAGTTCTCCCCTTCAAAATAACCTATTTCTTCCTGTGTCTTTTTTGCCTGTTGCTCTGAGACCAGATGATGAAAGTGAAGCCTCCCCAAAGAAGATTAAAACACTGTTTTTTATGAAACGTCTACTTTTCTGCGGTTAAATGCTATTCAGAATACAGGTAAAGCCACGAGGAGTTTCCCTGGTGTTTGCCAAGCCCAAAGCCGCAGACAGATGAGAGGGGCGGAACATGAGCAATGAGGGAATGTGGGCTGAGGGATTCCATGTTTAGACAGATGGCTTTAGGCAGTGGGGCTAGCCAGAGAAAGCAAGAGCCTGCCTGGAGCATCAGGCCCCGGGAGAGCAAGCAGAGACGTTTGCATCAACCATGTGAGGTCATGGGGAGAACCAAGCATGAAGACAGGATTCTCAGTCATCATCAACCGCAAAGGGTCGCTAGGAAAGGAGAGCGGCTTTAGTCATCGACTGGATAAATGGCTTATTTTCCTGAAGAAGAGCATTTATGCGAATGAAGTCATGTGGAAAATGGTGTCAAAATAGAAGCAGTAGTGATAGATCTGGCTGGGTGCAAGTGGTGATGGGTGGTAACCTGGCCTCCTTGTTACCTCCTGACCATGATGTGTTCTTGGTCTAGACCTGGTGTACTAACTAGGTTCATTTATTTATTTATATATTTAAATTTAAATTTAATTAAATTAATTTTTTTTTTGAGATGGAGTCTCCCTCTGTCACCAAGGTTGGAGTGCAATGGCATGATCTCGATTCACTGCACCCTCTACCTCCTGGGTTCAAGCGATTCTCCTGCCTCAGCCTCCTGAGTAGCTGAGATTACAGGTACCCACCACCACATCCAGGTAGTTTTTGTATTTTTTGTAGAGACAGAGTTTTACCATGTTGGCCAGGCTGGTCTCAAACTCCCAAGTGATCTGCCCCCTGGGCCTCCCAAAGCGCTAGGCGTAAGCCACTGCACCTGGCCACTAACTAGGTTTATATTGCATGTCAAAGAATCCGATGGTTGATTACTGATGTCTGCCCCAGGATCAGAAAGACAAATAGTAGTATTCATGCCATTTCCTGGCCTCCCAGGTACAGAACTTAACCTCCTTAGGCTTTATTTTCCTCATCTTGAAAACAATGCCAATCACAGTTATGCAAATTATTCTAAACCTAAGGTCTAGCCAGGGAGAGTTTGTTTGAGGATCATTGTGAGTACATTAAGTTCACTTGTTTATAAAACCATTTCCACCATTCAAGTAAATGAAAGTATTCAACCTTCAGCATAATTCACCATAACGCACTCACTGTGCAAGGAATCTGGGATTAGAGTAGTCCTGGTGTAATGTTACCATTTACATAATGCACCTGATACAGCCTTATGGATTAGAGACGTTCATTGGCTGGGGTTACATAGTGCAGTGTTAAAGACTGAAACATGGCACAGTTTATTGTAGAAAAGAATAAGACATTTGAGACCGTCTTAGAGACCTGTATCTATGTCTATCTATCCATCCATAGCTACCTGCCTATTATGTTTAAAATGTATGAGATAAAGTCTGAGAGTCAAGTAGTGTAAATCTGTATTTTAAATAAGTGCTTCAGAGCAAATGGATCTTTGATTGTCAGAACTTAACAAAATAGTCCTAGTGTCAAAGGGCTAAAAAATCCTTGAGAATTCAACAAATTTTTTTTTTAAGAGACCGGGTCTCACTCTGTCACCTAGGCTGGAGTGCAGTGGTGTGATTATAGCTCACAACAGCCTTGAACTCCTGGGCTAAAGGGATCCTCTCATCTCAGCCTCCTGAGTGGCTAGGACTACAGGCAAGTGCCAGCACTCTTGGTTCATTTTTGTTGTTGTTTATTGTAGAGATGGGGGTCTCACTATGTTGCCCAGGCTTGTCTCAAACTTCGGGGTTCAGGTGGTCTTCCTGCCTCAGCCTCCCAAAGTGCCGGGATTACGAGTGTGAGCCTCCATGCCTAGGTACTCATCTAACTCTCTAACGACTCCTTTTATTCAGGCAGGATGTCATAGGAAGAACTTCAAAATCATTTTGCACAATTTCCTTTCTTAAAGATTCAAATGCAGATTTGACAGTCTCCTCAGAACAGAGAGCTCCACGTTTTGTGCAGCCTGGAGTTTATGCAAATTTGAGGGTCCCTTTTAAAGAAAATATATATTTTTAAGAAAACTGCTCAGTTTTACAAATTTTACATAAGCATAGATACATAAACACATCACCAAAACCCTCTGCCGGGGTTTTGGGAGGGACTTGTACAAGTGAGGAACTCTGAAATATCTACTTTGTCAGCTTTATATTCTTAGCAGTCATGAATTTAGGCTAATTTCTTAATCCTTCAGGAATTAAGGAAATAGCTATAAATAGTTGCACACTTATCTAAGGTAAGAAAGAATGTAATACATTTCGATTTCATTCATGATCACGTTCTTCTAGGAATAAGAGTCCAAGTACTAAAAACATGTGAGTGGGTAGATTTTAAAAATAGATTTTCAAGATATATACAAATATGTACAGATTTTATTCACTTGCAAGTTTACAAAAAAAAACAGTAGAAAATTTTTTTCCCTTCTTTTCTAGATAAAAATACGGACTCTGAAAAATCACTAAATACATTAAATTTTTTCCTTCTTTTCCTCTGTTCCTCTTTTCTTTTCCTGGTTCCTTTCTCCTCTCTTCTTTACTGTCATCTTTTCTCGCTTTAATTTTTTTCATTCCTTTCATTTTCCTCCCCCTCTACCTCCCAGTGCTGCTGTTCCTCCTGTTTTCCTTTCTTTTCCTTTTGGCTGTATATTAAAAATCCCCAAATACCACAACTAAGATATTAAAAACACAGTAACGCCTTAGGCTCATTGTTCCAGCATGTCCTATTCCTGTTTATACTTACAATTTTTAAGGGACATTGAACAAATTCAGATTAGCAATGAGCCCACAAAGGACGAGAAGACCTGAAAACTACTCAAGAGCAGAGTAAGTGAAATAAGGTAGTAGTCAGGCCCTCAAAGCACACACGTTCAATGGAGACGTACCTTCTGTTATCCTGAACTCCAGCATGTGACCAAATCAGCAAAACATAAGAAGAAAAAGCCCTAGTTTTAATTTTCTTCCTCTAGTAAGCACTTCATTTCAGTTTTTCTCAAACTGGGTCTGCAGATACATTTTGAAGCTTTGTGATTTTTGCTTTTTCCTTTAAAAGTTGTCCTCCCACGGAGGTTGTGGTGAGCCAAGATGGCGCCATTGTGCTCCAGCCTGGGCGACAAAGGCAAACTCCACCTCCAAAATAGAAAAAAAAAAAATTGTCCTCTTATTACTCAAATTTAGAAACATTGCTTTACTAAAATTTTGAAATATGAGATATTTCAAACCTCAGAAAATAATGCAACAGATACCAAGAGAGCCCATCAATCAAACTGGGAGAATCTGCTGTATTGTTTCTGATTTCCAACTTTTTAATGGAATTTAAAAACTAACATATACAATTAAAGCCATCTGCAGGTTTCCTTTCTCTTCTTCCCACTTTAGAGGTAGCTGCTAACTTGTTGAATTCACTTTGTGGCTTCATAGATTTTTTTTCCTGTGGTGGATTTCATTAAGTTGTATCAAGCATTCATTTTTTTTCACTGTGAAAATGGATTAAACGCCTACTGTTCATCCATTATTTTGGATACAAATGTGAAAGGTATTTAAAGAACAGAACAAAAGCGCAGAAATGAGATTAGTGGCTAAGAGATTAATTAATTGTACATTCAACAGATTTACCAAATACCCATAAAGTTCTAGTTCACAGTTTCTCAATAATGAGTGGTAAAGGACAGGTGATGGCTGAGCAACTCTGATTCATCTAATACTAACACAGTTTTGATATTATCATCCAAATCCTAGATTAACTGAGAACTGAGACTGCGGGTTCTGGCCCCCTAGATTTGGCTGACGATCCTTGGCATGACCTTGAAGAATCGGCAGCCCTGGCTCTAGTGCTATCACTGGTGAAATATGGATGCAATAAAACATTTTCTTCACACAGAGGCATATTCGTATAAATAAGTTAATGTCCTTGAAACCTCTGAATAAAAGCTCATTATATTCCATGCTAAAGATGGAATAGAGACTAATGTTGTTAAATAAAGATGAACAAAGAACATATCATTAATTGGAGAACTTGCTTGTTGAAAACTGGGAAGGATAATCATTCACTAGTTTAAATGAGGCTTTATATCTTAATTGTAACCAATATGTATTAGGTAAAATATTGAGAGAGACTGAAAAGGCCACATATACATGCTAACGTAGGTCTGGGTTTTTAATCACTGAGGTTTTAATATCTTAGTTCAGTGTAATGCCCTAAAGACCAGAAGATTTTGAATGAAAACAAGAAGTGATTGTAGTTATCAATATGAGAAGCAGCATCACTCCATTATGAATGTTCAAATGGTTTCATCTTTCCTGACCTCGCCTTCTAACGTAGATAATCCTTAAGATCCTCTCTGGTGCTTAGCTTTCTTCTTTCTGAGCACGTTATTCCTTTGCATCTATAGTCATGATAAATGAATCTGTACCAAACAGTGTCTTGAGATTTACACTGTGACCAAAATATTTGATTGAAAACAAAACTTGTTGCCTTTATTTAATATTTTGACTACATAGCAGACATTTAAAAACTATTATTTATACTATTTGAGACTTAATTGTAACTCAAAATATAGAGTTAACATTTTTTAAATTTTCTTTTAGTAGCAAGAACTTTTTTGCAAAAAGATTTTGTTTCAGTGACAGCCATAACGTAGAAACATAAAATACAAGTGTACTATGCCTTTAATCTCATCACCCGGCATCTGAGCTATTGGCCATTATCTGGCTTTCAAGTTGTAATCTGTGGCTCACAGCTTGCCTGAAATGGGCCAAGAAAGCAGTTTATTGTGTTTCTACAGTTACATAGAAGTAGAAGCGCTCCTTGGACCTCTGACTCCAATATGACAGACTAGATGAAAATCCAAAACTGTGTTAAAGAGACAAATATTCACAGTTCTGCGTTTTAAAGATCCATACCCTCAATATATCCCTTTTTGGTACTCCTGTAACACACTGGATGATTAAAAAGGTTTACCAGATGCCACTGTCAAGCCTTTTTGTACCTTGGTTGCCCAAATTAGTTTTAAGCAAGATGATTTTTTACATCAATTAAGATAATAATAGGCCGGGCATGGTGGCTCACGCCTGTAATCCAAGCACTTTGGAGGCCAAGTGGGGAGGATCAGCTGAGGTTGGGAGTTCAAGATCAGCCTGACCAACATGGTGAAACCCCATCTTTTATTTTAAAGAAAAAAAAAGATAATACTAATCTTGTCATTAGTTTAACTTTGAATGATGTTTAAGAACATGATAATTAAACACAATGATTTTCCTAGTTTGCCAGCAACAACTCCAACATACAAATACATGTGGACATTTCTCGAAAGAAATGCTCAGGATTGTAAACATCTTTGCCGAAGTTCTCGGAATTACAAATTTATGATTCATAACAAACTTTCAAGTTGAAAAAATAGAAAACCCAATGATGATCTCATCTAGGTCTATGGACACTTGAAAGTCTGTTAGCAATGTGGAAGTGGTAATAAAAGTGGCTTTCAATTAAAGATAAGTATTTGTAGATGTGATTTTTCTGGACAGAAATTACTGTTTACTATATTCTGAAACTCATGAAGGCAGCAGCATAAAGAGGACTACTTTGGGCAAAGTGTTTAATCTTTCATACTTTATTTCTTCATTTGTAAAACAAGAATGATACCAATCCTCATATCATAGATTTATTGCGGGTACTGAATGGCATAATATGCAAAAAGCACCTGAAACAGTCCTCACATATACTAGGCATTCAATAATTGTTACCTGTTATTATTTTTAATATTATTATTAGGAGTGACAATGTAAAACATTGACAAGAGAAAGGCAATTCAGGGTCTTCTTGTCTATTTTAAAGCCTTCGTGTCTTAATTTAGAAACTTTTTTACTTCTAGTTAGGATATTAGGTCTAAAACACTTAATCTGACTTTTCTGTTGGAAAGGTATGATTATATATGTCAAAGAGGAGAATTATTTCAAAGTTTAATTACAGTTTGGATGAAGAAGTTGAGTGACTGTCTTTTGGCAATTGGAATTTCTTTCTAAATTCCTACACTTTAAAAACTGTGTTAACCTTCACTATTGTAGCACACACAGGTACAGTAGAATCTCATAATGGAATCCTCGTTTCATTGTTTTGGAAGGGGTCTGATGAAGAGAGCTTGTCTGATGATGAAGATAATCTCTGTGCCTGGGTCCCAGGAAAAAAGTGGATGGGGCGCTCCTATTGGGTAATTTGAGCAGAGATATTGGGACCACAGTACAGAGGAAGGTGTCAGGAAATAGTTTGCCAATGGTACCCCAGAGCCAGCACCATCCTGAGCTTTTACCACACATACATGAAGGGGGCGAGTGGCTATGATCATGGAGACAGAGAGGGTCTTCAGAGAGCGCTGCTCCACACCACTGGAGGACATCTGCCTGTGGTGACCCTGTAGGGAGGGAGCTGAGGGAATAACCACCAGAACCTTACCATCCCTGGCCAAACCCAGCCAGAAGCCAGGGGACATGGGGGCCTGTTGGTGTCTTTCACTTCCTGTCCAACTTTCCGGGGCTGACTGCACACAGAAAAGGGTGGAGTGTGGATCTGAAGGGAAATTGGGGGGTGGGGGACACAAAACAAAAACCAACACACATGTGGCTGATGATGAAGGTGTTCTTTTTCCTCCCCTTCTTCTTACCCCATAACACTGGCATAGAGAAGTGGGATGGCTCTTCAAAAGTTTAAATTATACAGGCAGGAATCTCATTTAATATGCTACTTTTCAGAGACAGATGCCTGCCACGTGAAAGTTACTCTGAAGAGAGCATTATTTAAGATACTCATAAACCCAAACCATGAGTATGTGGATCAGAAAGAAGCTGTTGGAACTACTACATTCTAATTAAATTGATGATTTTCTTTCCAAATTCCCTTTGAATCTCCATTCTTACTTAGCTTTGAATCACAACAAATATCAGACAAATGACCCATTCCAAATACCAACACTGGTGGATTAGAGTATACTTTCTTTCACTTAAGAATTATGGGATTTTTAGTCCTTTTCTGATAATATTTTTATAGTCATATATCATTTTAAAAAATATAGTTTAGTCAAGAATATAAACAGTGTAATGGATATTTGGTTACTTAATAACAGTCATTTTAAGTATATCATACAAATGAATATGGTCAATATTTAATGTTTTTCAGAGGGGATGATGAAGATCCTGCCCTCATTTTGCCTCTGTAGTAAAATTACTGATAAAGTGATTGAGGATAACATTGTTCTACGGTTGTGTACCCTTGGACATACAACTGTAATTATCAGTAATTCTAATTACTGATGGTCAGCCAGTATCAACTTCTTTTATCTTATGTTTCACTAGTAATAGCATCCCATGTAGTAATTATTACCATATAACAATTATATAGTAATTAAAACCTAATTCTAACAAATAAATGTAAAACCCTACACTTTCAGGAAAGGTCATATTTCATAAATATTCTGTTATGTTTATCATTTACTGTAAGTGTTAAGGCTGTGAGACATTATAGTAGAAATTGCTGAGGTTTTAACACAAGCCAAAACTATTCTTTCAGTAATTTAATGAAAAATGTCATTATATGGCCAACTATAAATTTTGCTACTTTAGTAACAGTATAACATAAAGATGCTCAACAACAATATGGCCATCACTAGGTTTATGTAAAATTCCACAACGTCAAATGGACAAAGCAGAAAAAAAGGTGTTGGGATCCAGAGTGCAGGGAATATGAAGATGAAGCCTGAATGTAAAATATAGATCAAGGATATGGTTAGTTAAATGAATGGAGAAGGGACAGAAATCAAACGAATATTCACAGTAAGCAGGGCTGTTGGGAACGCAGATAAGAAAAAGTCTTGTTGTAAGGCCAGGTGCGGTGGCTCACGCCTGTAATCCCAGCACTTTGGGAGGCCGAGGCTGGCGGATCATGAGGTCAGGAGATCGAGACCATCCTGGCCATGGTGAAAAATTCAAAAAAAAAAAAAAAAAATTAGCTGGGCATGGTGGCTCATGCCTGTAGTCCCAGCTACTCAGGAGGCTGAGGCAGGGGAATCACTTGAAGGAGACAGAGGTTGCAGTGAGCCAAGATCGTGCCACTGTACTCCAGCCTGTCAAAAAAGCAAGACTTCGTCTCAAAAAGAAAAAAAGAAAGAGTCTTGTTGTGCCCATGGGAAACAAAGATTAGAATAAATTTTGTCCAAGCTGACAATGAGTAAATCAGAAGGCATAGATTCCAGAAGCCAGGGCAGGGTCAGAAGGACATGCCACAGACCTGATGGCCAGTTATCGAAGGTGTAATGCGAATTTTGTCTCAGGTATGCTCTAGCTATAGCTAAAGCTAACAGGTGAGAGCACTTCTGACCCCATCACGGCACTGGGATCCTGTGGCAGCAGGACGCCCTAATGCATGTTGTGACATACTTTAAAAAATGTTTTGTTAGATATTCACAACACTTTCTATTATATCTCAGAACTAAAATTTGTTTTACCTTCTAATGTAAAATAATTGAAAAAAAATTGTCATGTAAAATAAATACTAAAATAATGTAAAATAAAGTAAGTGAAATAAAACATTCACGTCATGCACTAAAAAGTATGAAATATTTGTTAGGATCCATGAGTGGATAGCAAAGAACGCACTTAAAGAAACACTGGCTAATGTTTCCAGTACAGTTCTGGGGACCAGACTGGCCTTTCCAAGTTCAGCTTGATGGCAGCAGCTGTTAAGATCACCCAACTTGATCTCTTTGCTTGCCTTTCATCTCGTCAAACCTTTTTCTGATAATAATTTGGCTTTCCTTCTAGATCTGTCTACAGGGTAGCAAATTCAAACAAGAGGATTCAGTCTGGATTCTGTGTCTTTCATTGTAAACAAATACATTGCCATCCCGGTTATTATACATCAGTAACTGCCGTTCCGATTAATATGAATCCCCCGGAGGGAAGCATCTGCTCCCCACGTTCTGATTGACTGCTTTGCAGGGCTCAGGACTAGACCTCGAATAGTGATGAGTTCACAGGGGACCTCACTTGGTAGTCTTTGCTACGTTTGCTTTTTCACTCAAAGTATAACAGGAAGTCTGATAAGACTAACTTTTACATACCCTATAATAATCTTTTGGGTACATTATGGGTATACTTGGTACAGTTAAACTTACTTGCCTGTGTCTTGATCCACCATAAATTCCAGAAACTGTCCTGTTTTGGATATTGCCCATCATAAAACTTCCTTACAAATCAATTAACTGAAAGAACAAGGACCAAATTTATTTTCCTTTTGGGGAAAGCTGATACAGACCATAAGAAATTACATATGTCTTAACCCAAATGTAAACACTGAAGCCACAGGAAGAGTAGAAATAGTGAGTTCTGGAAAACACTAGGATGATGAGAAAATATTGAGTAAAGAGGCAGTGATAGACATGGAAAGCTGAAGCTTTGTTATCCCTCAGCTGAGAAAGTAAACCCTGAAGCTGAGTGAAGTTTCATCCCTCAGATCAAAAAGTTGAAATACGCATTATATTTACGACTCAGAGCCTCATAAACTGAATGCCTTAGAAATTCAGGGAGATAAAAGCGAAGCGTTCAAACTTGCTTCTCTTCTACTTATTTATAGTTTATGTATTTCCTAAAAGGATTGTAAGGTAATTTATAATATTATGTAATGTGGATAAAAGATAAATCCAGTTACGTAAGTGTGAATTGCTGAACCACTTGAAAGAAAGAAATCTTAGGTTTTCTCTTTCCAAATAGCAGGCAAAATCTGTCTTTGAGCAAGATTTTATAAGACATGCAAAATCAAATGTTACTTTGTGTACTTTCCCTACCTCCATTAGCTTATAGTACTTTGCCCCAGAAACACAGGAAGGAGTCTGGTTCCCAGTTGATGGAGTGTGTTACTCTATGATTAGCTTCAGAAATAATCCAACCTGTCTTGTGGGCTCTGATGTTTAATGAGGATTGCAGAGACAACCCTACAGTGCCCTGTTCTCTCATGCCAGGCTCCACCACGCAGACACTCTGCTGTTTTTATAAAATTCTCATCCTCCTACAGACTGAACCAGACTCCCTTTTGGCCAAGAGGACCCTAGGGAAAGCTTGGAAGCTGAGTTCCCAGCCACAGTGGGATGGGAGGTTGAGCACGCCTCCTTACACTCCCTCACTCGCTAACTACGATTAGACTTCCTTCCCTAAGGGTTGAACAGAAACCAGCCCGTTGGAAAGACTCGAGCTGATATCCACTAACTGCCTAGTGCTGCCCCTCCACTTTGCAGTTTTGATAACACAACAACCAGCCAGGATTCCTTCCTGATAACTGACCTCCAACCCCAGATTAGTTCTGGCTAGTCTATGGAGGATGTATGGAGAGGATTATCATGTTCTCTATTTCACTTTTTAATGCAAGATGACCAGAAACTCCACCATCAGATGATGCTAATCCTGCCATTTTTTTGCACATGTGACCCATGAAGGGGAATGAAACTCAATTGCACATGCACAGTTTTGGCCACCCTATTCCCATTTCCTTTGCCCCCACCTTCCAGGTGTCTGTTTCCGGATTCTGCCAGAAGCTATGCTTCCCCAGCCTGTCAGAAAGGCCACCTTGCAGGCTGCAACCCTTTATGAATAATAAAGCTCTCCTTTCCAAATGTATGAGCCTTGTCATCCTTCAGTTGACAGGACCAAGGCACTTGGTATGCATACAGTCACCTTTATCTGAGGACCTACCACCTTTGGGGTGCTGTACAGGGGGTTCGCTGGAGTCTGTAGATGTCTACAGGTGTCTACTACCCATGGACTCCTCTCTTGTCTCCCAGTTCTAAGGGCTTGGAAATGCAGCCCCACTTACTCTGTTTTTTTCTCCTTATCGGTCAAAGTACAAATCTCCAGTCCAGATGTTCATCTCTTTTTTTTTGCCTTCTTCAAAAGTGCCGAGCATTTCCAAACGCAGCCTTGGGGTGGCATGGGGATGGGGTGGGTGGATTATTTAGAGCTTTGGGGCCTTGAAATACAAAAATAACTACAACTACCCCCCCCCCCAAGAAAGTTAACTTCAGAAGGCAAACCCTAAGGCCCTGCTATCTTTTCTATAAGAAAAGAAAAAGGGAAAATTACTTTTTTTCCTTCTTTTTCAAAAACGTTATCTACAAAAGCAACACAATGCAGACCCCAAGTGATTGTTTGTTTTTATGTAATAATGCGAGAATACGGTAAAATACACCAAAGCAGTAAAGGAAGGAGGGTTATAAAATGGTTACATCAGAAACCTGAGTAAAAAATCCGTTTTTTTTAACTAAAGTACAGACGTCTAACGGCTCAGCAGCTAAAATGATAAACAGCCTAGCTGTTGTCTAAAAATAGTAGGTGAACACTTATCTGTATTGTATCGACAAAATGTGTTTGTTAACTAAGCATTTTCAGTGTCAACTGTAACAGAACATAGGACACTCAGAAGTTGGGCAAAGGGCCGAAGCTGATTTGCAAGTAGGATGAAGGTTTCTGACACCTGTAACTCAGGACTAAATTGGTTCTTTAAAAGCGGCATTCAATTAGGCTTTGTACCTGGTAGTTGCCTGTAGTGGTTTTGAGAAATTATTCATTTTTAATGAATGTTTTCACCTCAGGGGTCAACATCACATAGACAATCCCTGAGAAGCGTGAGAGGCGCCTCCCTCTCTGTTGGGTCCCCCCACCAGCCACCTGGCAGCTAGAGCCGGCCCCCACCATGGCATTCTGCAGGTGCAGCGGAACGAGGTCATCCTCACAGTCCAGCCGCAGCAGCAAGTCATTCAGGTTGGGGTCAGCTCTTCTCACGGATGGTCCACGTGGAGCACGTCTGCTGGGATCTCTCCCGCCGCCTCAGGTCGTAGGACACCAGCACTACGGAGGCAATTCCTCCTGCCATGAAAGCAGCTGACTGCAGTCAGCTGGAAGCCAGGGTGGACCAGGGCACACCCACAGAAGTGAATTTCCTGATCCTGAATCAAGGTCAAAATCCTGGGGCCCAGCCTCGATGAGAGACTCGTGAGTTTTCACTCCTTTTGTTCAGATTTCCTAAGAAATGGTTTTATGGGGGTGTCATCATCAATCTCGAATGAATTTCTAAAATTCATTTTTTTGGCCTGACTTCTTGTAAACAATTCCTTTCTCTTTTTTACTGTGGAACCCAAGGGTTTAAACCCAGCTGGCATGTCTGGCAAGAAGCCTCTAGTGGCGCCTGACGTCAAGTGGCAGCAGCACAGAGGTGTGGGGGTGGAAAGATCCTGAGATTCATGGTTCCGGGCAGGGTGGGGTTGGGTGGGAATGGGGTCGGGAGAAGGGCCTGTATGTAAGTAGAGGAGGAACTAAGTCCCTGCACAGCCAGAGCCAGAGTCACAGTCTGAAAAGAAGCCAACTCTGAGCCACGGATGAAGAAAAATGAGGAACCCCAGCACCCAGAGATATGCCAAACCAGGAAATGCAAAGATGATACCTAAGCAGGGGCAGGACCTGGGGACGTGTGGGGAGGAGCTGGCGCTGTTCTCTAGGGGAATCTTTCACCAGCCTCTGCCAGGTAACCAGTACTTCTAGGTGATCTGCTTGTCAGTTTTATCCCAACTTCACAGAAATCTGGAGAGAGCATATTATTATTTTCGTTGCAGCAAAATACATAGTATGGATATTGGCTACTTCCTCACCATAGCCAGTAACATGAAACAGTACATATCACTAGCTTAAAAGATAGTGAGAAGAATTCAATAACATTCAGAATCTATTCATCAGTAAAACTCTGGAAGTGCATTAAAGACAAATTTACTCAGGGCCACAATAAACACTATATACTTAGCCCAAGAATACCATTCCATTTAGTAGAAAAGTTGAAAGCAACAAGACTGAAGGGTCCAGGCTACCTTATTGCTTATCTTAGTGGGATGTGGACCAGTGTAAGGAAAGGAAAAAATAAGACACAAATACAGGAAAGATTTCCTTTTATGAGAGATGAAACTTACTTAGAGAACTCAAGAAAAGTGGCCAAGAAGTATTAATGGTAATGAGAATGCAGAAAAAAAGTCTATAGAAAACCTGTGATCTCTATTTATGGATTTGCTATTTTTCAGTTGCTGCACAGCATTCCATTTATGGGACATCACAGCAAACAAATTAAATTGCAGTAGAAATATTAGGCCAGAGATACTCAACATACAGGTCAGTTTTCAAATCAGTTGACATGATCAGTCCATCGATAGAGTTACTCGTTCATTGACTCACTCTTTAATTAATTGTTTATACATAAAAACAAAGGCACTGTGTTGTGGGGTGTGGGGAGGCAGCTTCTAGGGTCTCTGTGCTTGGGAAGTGTCCAGTCCATTGGAGGAGCCGGCTGTTAAACGTGTAGCTTCCTGAGGGATGGCAAGAGCTGGTGTGCTATAGCTGGAACCTGAGCAACGCCATTTTATACAAGACAAAGCTGTTTTTCAGAAATGAGTTGTAACGGCTGCCCCATTCTCCTCACGGTAACTGCTGGCCTTGGCTTCTGTAAATAAAACTGCTAGCTTGCTCTGCGAAGTGCTCACTGTGTAAAGCTGCTTACCTTTTCTTATCAGTGACTGCCAGAATTGCTGGCCTTTGCTTACCCGTAATGACCAAAATAAGCAGCCCAAGTTAATTCCATCCTGGCTCCTGCACTTGCAATAAATAACTAAGATCTGTGGATTCCACCACTGCCCAGACGATGTGTAAACTAACACTTATCTTGACTTCTGTAAACCACTGAGGTAACAATCGAAGTGACAAGTCCCCTGGCCCTTGGAATGTCCAGAGACCCGCACCCTCCTCTCTGCCCAGGAGGTGATTTATGGAATCCCCTGACCTTCAGAATGTCTGAATCCCTTCACCCCCACCCCCGGAGGTGGTTTACGGGTATAAAAGTGTCTTGTCATCCTCTTTTCGGGGCCACGGGTTGGAGAGACGTGAGTCCTCCGTGGTTACTGGCAATAAAGACCCTGAAATTTGGCATACTTTTGTCTTGTGTTAATTTTATAATCTCGCATTTAAATAATTCACTAGGATGGGGGAGGCACAGGAAGGACGCTGCCATTGACCTGCCCTGGCACAGAGTAGGTTTTAGAGATAATTCTTGTGTCATCCAAGAAAAACAGTTTTGTTAGTTTAGAGGGCTGCTTCATTTTAAAATACAAAATTAACCAACCAAGCAACAGAACAGTTTCCAATGCCCTGTATTTATTTGTTAGCTTTGCACAGAAATGACATTGTAAACCTTGAGTTTCATTCTCCTGACTGGGCTTCTGCTGACATGTGGATCTTTTAACCTTTAAACGTTTAACCTTTTTAAACCTTTGGACAAAGGTTTGTCATCACTGAGAATACATGAAGTATTTTAAGTTCTGAAAGTGCTCCCTAAAGAGGGGCAACAATGCTCTGAGCAAGACAGCATCATTACCATAAATGTCAAACACCCAAAGGGACTACTAAAAAGGGGCAAAACTCTCGGAGATGAATCAGTACGGGATTTAAATATGCATCCTCCTTTTACGGTAGATCATGCCCTGGATTTGCAGAGCTCTTAGTTACCGAGAATTTAGTGCTTACCTGCACTACTGCTTTACCTTAAACATGAACGACAATACTTTTCTAAAAGATTCATGTTAGGCATGAGAATTAGGATCACATGAAGTGGATTTGGGTCTCAGTCCAGGCTCAGGTTGAAACATGAAGGCAGTCATTTATTTTCACTAAGCCTCCAGTTTTCTAAAACATTTTATGAAAATGCTCAAACAGCAAAGCTGAAAGACTTTTACAGTGAACACCCATAATCCCGCCATTTAAACTTAATCATTAACATTTTCTTTATCACATATTTATTCATGTATCCATCCACTGATCCACTTACATTTTTGACGGATTTCAAAGTAAATTTGCAGATATTAGTATACTTCGCCTAAATACTCAGCATATGTATCATTAACTAGAGTTGAATACTTGCTTACCATGTTTTATTTTGATGTAAAATGTGCATACTTAAAATGCAAGTGCTTTTGCTGGTTTTGTCAAATTGCTAAGTTCTGTGGTGGAGCCTCCTCCTTTTTTGGTATGCAATGGAGTTAAGATTACTTGTCTCAAAGAGTTGTGAGGATAACATATAACATGAGCTAATGTGAAAAGAGCTTTGTAACTTATAAAGTGAGGTCAAGGGTGAGGTGCCGTTTTTCTAATTGTAATTAACAGTCTCATCTCTTTGGTGAGTGTTGTTACCAGATATGAAGCAAACTCTAAGAGGATCACAATTTCAGTTAGACCCGTAACCTTAATGACTGTACAAGCTATCACTGCCCTAGTGTTAACTGTCAGGCAGTTTGCACACAAACGATTTCACATGATTATGACACCATTGCTTGTGTGACATCTGTTCTGCTCATCTGGGAAGCAAAGTGGTGATGGGAACATTCCCTCCTCCTAATTCAATTACCATGGTTGTGTTACATTTTCCAAGCTGTCTGTGTGGCCTCAGAGGCTGGCCCTGGCTTTCTGTCCATCTTGTAGTCCAGTCACAATTCATGAATGTTTAACATTCATGGGTCTGAAAAAGTAACTGGCTTTCTGCTTTTCTTTAACAAGAGCACCCACAGCAAGGAGGGCTCAGATGTGGACACTGGACCACTTGATGCTTATATTTGGATGCCAGGGTATCCTCATCAGCAGTTCGTTAATAACTTAGTTATGATGTCGTTGGTTAATAAAGTGATATTATGGAGAAGACTGGGCAGGACTTGTCTGGAATTTGGCCTGCCTGAAAATTCGGGGCAGGTGTTGGAAGTTGGTCACACGATTCAGGATGACCTGGAGAGAGTCCTGTCTTGCAGGTGTGGACAGGGCATGGCTGCAGAGGTATTTCAATCAAGTTGTCAGCACCAGAAGATAATTCCACAAGGAATAACGGCAGTAGAACTACAAGTACATGGCAACAGGGACTCTAGGATTCATAACCTGTGAGGGGGTCTGAGATCTTGCCCTTCCTAAAAGCTCACAAGTTAGACTGCCACAATTTCGTGGAGGACTCAAGAAGACATAAGAGTCTCAAAGGACTCTATGAGTCAAACAGGACTCAGAGAAGACATACGAGTCCTGGGTCAGAGACAACGAACTTTCTTATGACACAACAAGCGGCATGAATTTCAGGATTGCATTGGTTCCCCTTGATTGCCTAAGTCCCGTGGGAACAAAGCAGTAAAAGAGAAGGAAATTCACTTTTTGATGGCATATTTGAGCTACGAACTTGAAACCTAGGGAATGCTCAATCTGAATATTCTGTTATGCAAGATAATAAATATCCTCATTATTTAAGACTTTTGAGTTGAGCGTCCTGTAAGTTGAAGCCAAAATACACCTGACATATTTTGACTAGTTAGTTCATCACTGCAATAGTCAAGGTGTGAGATGGCGATGGCAGGGCAAAGACAAAGAATAAAAGGCGAACATTTTTATTTGACTACATTTTGGAGAAGAAATTAATATTTGCTGTTGAATTGGATCTAAGAGTTGTTAATGAAGAATCCAGCACGACTGCTAGATGTCTGGCTTAAACAACCTGGTGAATAATGATGCCCTTTACTGAAATAGGAAAAACTGGAGAGAAATAGTTTTAGGGGGATAGGAAGTCAGGCTGCTGCTAATATGGACATCTAGCTGGAGATGTTAAGTAAGTCTTCTAGACAGAACTCAGAATAAAGACCTGGGTTGGAGTTGTTGAGTATAAATGGCATCTAAAGGCATTTATTATCTTTATTGGTTTATAATGGTGTTTAAAGCCATGTCTTAGAATACAGCCTAGGACAATGTACCAAGGAATTTCAACACTTAAAGTTTGGGTAGAAAATGATGAGTTATTAAAAAGACAAAGAATGAGAATTTGTCTCATTGGTAAGACAAAAAGTGAGACTCAGTAGAGGAGAATGGGGAGGGGGAGGGGAGGGAAAACTTCAGGTAGAAGAAGAACCAGGAGAGCGTTGTGTCATGGAAGCTAGGAGAGAGTGGTAGGCCAAGGCTTCTGATGAGCTGAAGACAGAAAACCCGCTATTGACTTTAGTAACATGAAAATCACTGATGACTTTACAAGAGTAGATTCAGCTGAGTGGTCAGGACGGTTGTTGCTAGGTTTGAATGATTTGAGAAGAAAACAGCTAACAAAGTTGCGTAAGAGTTGGATGATTACATTTATTCTCTCTGCAAGTATTTGATTTTTTCTACCAGGTGGGGAGAAACAGTTTCCCTCCGTGATAACAGCTGGGGATCTCCCTTGAAAGTAGGTCACCTTTCTACTTTCCAGGTAAAAAGAGAGTGATTTGCTGGGATCCCTAATTACCTCCACCAAAGGCATAGCTCCATGGTTTTGTTAGGAGAATAAATTTAGGTTTGAGCCATGATGGATTGTTGTTTTTTGGCATCTTTCTATCCTATACTTAATTTCGTCCTTGTTAAAAAACACTTACGTTCTTTATTTCCAATATATCCTTTTCCTCAGATTACACACGTGATCAATCTTTCTCATGGCTTTCATTGACACTGCTTATTTTCAAATTCTCACCTCTTCTCTCCTTTCTATCACAGTTCCTCAGAAGAGAAGTCGGCATAAACTGCTTACACTTCCTACACCGTAATCCTTGCCACCCTAGTGCAGTAGATTTCGTCCTCATCCCTCCATGGAAACTTTCTCTCCAAAGGTTGACAATCTCAAGGACACCAAATGCAATGGTGTTTTCTCAATTCTCTTCTAACTTTTCTAGGGAACGTATTGACTTTGCCCCACTGCTTAGATTCTTTTCTCCTTTGTCTTCCTAAAACCTGTGTTTTTTGAACCAGTTGTTACTTTTCTGACCCTATTTTCTCTCTTTATTTGACTGCTTTAAATGCCTACATAGAAGCATTTTCCAGGCACCCTGCCCAGCCCCTTTTCTATGTCCTGTCTTTTGTCATCTCATGAATCTTAGATTAACATAATTTTCAAGATACTCCCTGCCTCAACTCTTCAAAGATGCAGTTCTGAAGCTGCATCATCTTCTGCTGGTTCAGGCCTGTACATTGGTTCTAATACTGACCAAATCTCTTGGGATCTTCATTTTAAGAACAGGTGAAGCCTAGAGTTAGTTTTGATCTGCGCTTAGTCATTCCCAGTGTGTCTAGGATATACTTACCAAATGCGTTCACACTAATTTCTACCATATCCACCAATCTTGTGACCAGAAACCCTGGGAACAGCTCCTTGGGGCCCATTCTAGGAGATCCTAGTTCTGGCGACTTCCCCTTCCCCCTTCCTTCCTCCAGGGATGGAAATTGCTTCTTTTTGTCCCCCCCTCCGCCCTCGCCACCCATACCTACTGGTTGCTTTTCTCTCTCTCTCTCTCTCTTTTTTTTTTTTTGGCATTTTCGTGTCAGTGGAATCAATTTCCTGAAGGTTCTGACTAGGCTCTGAATAACACATCCTGGCTCATATTACAGTGTTTTACTGTGATGAGAGGTCTTCCTGAATCCCAGCCTGACTTACTGGTTCTTTAGTCATCTATCTAATTCTAGCTACTCCACACTCTAGAGAAGACGGGCCATTTTCCTACACCTAAGTAATTGGTCGACGTCTTGTTTCAACCTATGTCATTCTATTCTGGAACATTTTATTCTGGAAAACTAAAACTGCTTGCTATCCATTTGACTCTGAGGCTCATCACCTCTCAGAATATTCTGTTTTTTAGTCTACAGTCACTAGATTTTGTTTATGGAATTCAATATTAATCCAGACTGGATCCAAGTTCACTATTCTCCTTCAGCACTCTAAATTGTCCATGGGCCACCTGCCTTAAAGTACAGTGTTCCCGTTGTTCAGTTCCTCTCTGTTATACACACTTTGCTACTCCCCTTGACCCACCATTAACATACGTCAGTATGTGTGTCCCAGGAACACTCTGCTCAGGGAGATCAAAACCAACTTTAGACCTTCTGTGCTCTTAAAAATGAGGATGCTAAAGGACAGCCAAGCAGGTCTGAATCAGCAAGTATTTGCTTCAAAACCTGAGCACGGAAGAGTGAAGGCAGGACATTTTGAAAAGTTAGCTCAGCATTCCTTGGAGCTAAGTTCATAAACATTAAAATGAAAAAGGGCTCCTTATTTCCTATGAGCAGAACTTCTCGAGTGGCCTCTTCCCATCTGAACGACTCCAGAGAGAATAACCTCTCCCAATGTGTTGATACAAGAGGCCTGAGAGTTCATTTTGACTTGTGGACTCTTAAGAGTCTGCAGAGAGAGTTGAGTTCCTAAGACAGTCAGGACAGAATGCAAATAATTAATAGAGATGGTAATCACTAGACCCTACAACCCAGTGATTAAGGAGGAGTCCTTTAGAACACTGCGATGGATGGAATTGTTCTTAGAGTGAGGGGGTCCTAAAAATCATTTGACTTGTGAAGCAGATGCTGAGAGAAATTCCATAAGAAAGAAAAGCAAGTAGATAGTGTGACAAGAAGGAAAATGAGTCCAACAAAAAGGAGCTCGCCCGTACACAGTCATTTAGTTTTCTGCATCACATACTGTGTAAGAAGCTAGGGATCTAGTGGTAAGCTAGAGATACAATATTGAACAGGTGGAAGCCAAGACTGTCGAGTGGAAGACAGATAAATGTATATGAAACCCAATAAAGCGTGGGAGTGCTATGACAGGGGAAGGGGCACGCTGCTCAGAGAACATCCAGGCAGGGGAACTAAACTAGACAGCCTTGTCAGGACAGAGACGAGTGAGTTAAAGATCAGAAGAAATTAACCACATGAAATGTGTGGAAGTCATGATCCAGGAAGCAGGAAGTTTATAGGGCACTTGGAAGGAAGAATTCAATAGGGCTGGAGGGTAGCATGTGAAAAGGAGGTTGGCAAGTAGGAAGAAATGGAGTTAGAGAAGCAGTTGGGGCTAGATGACGGAGGGATCTCCAAGCTGTGTCAAGAGGTTGGGGCCTTATCCTAAGGCAATTGTAGCCATTTAACAATTTTGGACAGGGAAGTACTCGAGGTACTAATATAACAAAGCCCTTCCCCCAGGTCTCCACCTGGGTATGTTTAACGGCAGAAGCTAGTGAATGGATATCTGGAATATTATTTGACACAGCTAACTTTATGAAGTGGGATTTCTTGGTATCTCACGTTTCATATTCAAAAAATGATGAGCATTTAGCATAATATATCTGTGTTTATTTTAGGATAAAATAGTTTAGAAGATACGCCTTCGATAAAATTGATGCACCTTGAATACAGAGCAAGCAGATACTAAGGCTCCCAGGCGCCTCAGTATACTTAAAGATATTGCCTAGTCACATTGCCTTTTACCCTTGAAGTTGCAGGACCAGCAGTAAGAGATTAAATGAGAGTTGTGTTTTCCTGACTGAAACTAAACAGGGAGGTGAGGTCTTTTCCTCTTAGAAAAAGGCAAACTACACTGGACATCTACAGAGATGCAAAAAGTGAGAGATACAGGAAAGGTAAAAGACAAATAGTTGCAGACTAGAAGCAAAGAAAGACAAAATGCCTTCAACACAAGAAGTGGAGAGGTCGTCTTAGCAGTCCCTGCAGCCAGCAGCCTTCTGGAGTCAGTGTGACAAGGAAGGGCAGTTAGCCAGTCCATCTAACGCCTTGGAGACACCAAGGAACCAGGCACACAGAATTGACCCAGGATGAGATGCTGCTTCTCGTCTGAAGTAGCTGGATTGTGTCAATTCCTACCCAGGGAAATTATCTCACATGAACGTTGAATAACATCAGCATGTGTAAATATAGCTGCAGAAAACTATTGTGTACATTATGTATAATTAACCCAGTGCTATTGTCATTGTTATTTTTAAATTAACAGCTTTGTGTTGAAAGCCCCATGCAAAATCATTTCATTTGAACTTAAAAGAGAAGCCCCAGAACCCACGTGACCTCCACGCAGTTGTGACCTTCTTAGCCAGGCTGGGCCAGTTCGTGATTTATTCTCCCAAGTTCCCAACTAAGGTACCTCTTAGTTTTGAACGATGTGGATAATCATAAAAGCAGTTAATATTTATGAGCACTTATTGTGTGCTGGCACTGTTCTGAATGCTTTACTTGATTAGTTCATTCAACAACACTCGTAACCACCTAATTTTTATCCCTATCTGTAGATGAAGAAAGAGGCGTAGTGAAGTCAGGTGGCTAACTCAAGCCGCTTGGTGAAAGAAGCGGAGTCAGGCTTCTAGTGTAGGTGGCATGGGAGTCCATGGTTTTAATCATTCTGGAAGGTATCCAGGTAACCAGTTCATACAGAATTGTGGTCAAAGCCATCTCTTTACCAGAGAGGTCTGGCACGTGTCTGACGATATTAAAGCCCAGAGCTCCCTGGGAAATGAGTTTGGAAGAGACTAACATGACCTTTCTTGTTAGCATCAATCTTCAATTGTCTAAGACTGAAATAAACGTTGGAGCTGGAAAGCTACTCTGGGTGAAGGCTGCAGCAGTTTCCCTCTCTTACACAGAAGATTTTCCAATTACTTCTGAGATAGTATAACTTGTTTTTCTGGAACCTCATAAACCCAGGTTAATTACCACTGTACATTGTAAGTCCAGGTGAGCTTATTTTAGACTCTATCTGTAGCTTGGAATTCTATATATAGCAACATCCAAGTAAACGAGGTAACTATACTATATATTTCCTTAGCCTATTTAGCCCATTCTACTTTCTACATTTCTGAAAATTATTTCATAGTTTGTTACTTGCCTCAAACGTCCATTATCCCTTCCACACTTCCTCTCAGCTAATCACTTGCTTACTATTATTTTAGAAAATTAAAGCAATCAGAAGGAGGCTTCTATAAGTGCTCCCATCATGTGTGATTGACTGCGTATGAAATCGTACATTCTACTTTCTCTCCTTTTAACTGTGGATGTACTATCCTGGCTCCTCAACAACATCAACCCCAGCGCTTGCACATGACAATGGAATTCCATTCCCTGGATTCTACTTAAAGATATTGCCCAGAAATTCTCTCTTATCTTTCCTGAATAGTCAGCTTCCAACCCCACCTTTTGAATGATTCCCTTCAGGTGCTATTTGTCCCATCTACTGTGCCATTTTTTTTCCTACCCTTTATAGCAAAACCCTTTAATACAGTTGGTTATACTTGATGTCTCCTAATTCTCTCTGTCAGTTCTCTCTCAAGCTCACTCTGGTCATGCTTCTGTTTTTGCCTCTCCACTTAATGACGTCAATATTGCTAAATCCAGTAGTTAAAATTTAATCGTACTATTTAAACTATAATTGACATAATTGACTGCTCTTGCCTCCCGGAAACTATTTCTTCATTCGACTTCTAAGATGCCACATGCCTAGTTTCCTACCTCTCTGTTTTTTCTTTCTCAGGCCCCTTTGATGTTTCATTTAAACATCTGATCTCTAAACATTGGAACGTCTTAAGGCTCAATCCTTGGACCTCTTCTCTTTCACTCTTAGGGTCATCTAATTCAGTCTCTTCATTTTCAATTTCATCTTTACACAGATAGCTTCAAGATCTATGAGTCCAACCCTGCTACCCTCCTGAATTAGACTCATATATCAAGCACCTACTCAAGGAACAGGAATATCAACTTCATCTGTGTTAGGCAAAAATGAGGAAAAGTAAGAATTGGAAAAGAGCACAGGAAGGAGGCGTGTCAGACCCTGTTAGTTGCCAACTCAAAATTCACTCCCCAACCTGTTTCTTGGAAGTCGTCCCCTGATATTGTTCACGTATCCATATTTGAGGGGAGAAATCACGTACCTGCTATCTTAGTCTATTTGTGCTATATAAAGGAATACCTGGGTTGCATAATTCATAATGAAAAGAGGTTTATTTAGCCCATGGTTCTGCAGGCTGTACAAGAAGCATGGTGCCATCATCCGCTTTTGCTAAGAACCTCAGGAAGCTTCCCATCGTGGTGGAAGGTAAAGACGAGTAGGCGTTTCACATGGCAAGCGAGGGAACATGAAGATGCCACCAAGCCATTCATGAGGGATCCACCCCCATGACCCAAACACCTACTATCAGGCCCCACATTCAACACTGGTGATCAAGTGTCAAGATGAGATTTGTAGGGGACAAATACCCAAACTATATCACCTGCCTCAAGGGTAAATCTTGTATAATCTCAAGCAATGAGGTGGTACTTGTGCTAATCATTTTTTATAGGAGAGGTCATTTCTGTCCAATAAGAATTGAAGAGGCCTGGTGCCATGGCTCACACCTGTAATCCCAGCACTTTGGGAAGCTGAGGCGGACAGATCATGAGGTCAGGAGTTCAAGACCAGCCTGGCCAATGTGGTGAAACCCTGTCTCTACTAAAAATACAAAAATTAGCCAGGCATGGTGGCAGGCACCTGTAGTCCCAGCTACTCAGGAGGCTGAGACAGGAGAATCACTTGAACCTGGGAGACAGAGGTTGCAGTGAGTCGAGATCACACCACTGCACTCCAGCCTGGGCAACAGAGTGAGACTCTGTCTCAAAAAAAAAAAAAAAAAAAGAATTGAAGAAAAATCTGATAGAGGGATTCTGAGAAAGCCTTCCTCACTGACGAAAAGAGATGCAGAGAAACATATGGACAACTTTCTTTTGATGGATGTTGAGAGCTCTAGATGAGATGCATGGAGATTTTACAGACAACCAGCAATGCAGTGTTAGCTTGCGGACAAGCCCCATGCTGAGGACAGCCAAGAGAAATGATAGGAAGAGAACGAGCGCCTGGTAATATCAGGAGCCTTTGAAATAGCTAACTCAGGAGCTGCTCTACAGCTAAACTTCCTGTTATGAGGATACAAGTTTGCCTTATTGTTTAATCCAGTTGAATTGGGATGTTTTTGTTTCTTGAAGCTTAACCATTAAAACTAACAATAAATAGTGTGGAAGTTTTCAGGGAGGTGGAATCTGAATACACTTATTCAGGTTTAACTGGAATAGTCAAGGTCACAGAATCTCTACTCATTTTCTGTTCTGCTCACCTGTTCTTTTCATCTCAGCTGCCACTGAACATTGACCATTAGATTACCTGCTGATTTCCCCACTTGAATGCCCATTGCATGAACGTCCTCTTTTTCCATTCAGCTGAAAGGCAAGATTGGATCTTTTTCCAAAGAAACTTTATAGAAAACTAAGAATGTTAAAAATAAAAGTATAAATTTTCCTCCTCCTTCCCCCTCTCCTCCTCCTCTCTCTCCTCCTCCTCTTCCTCCTTCTCCTTTCCTTCCTTCTTGTCCTTCTCTTTCTCCTACTTCTCCTTATCCTTTTTCTTTTGTTGTTGTTGTTAGTTTAAGAGCACACATGGAACTGGTACAGATTCAGACACTCATTGCAGTGTGTTTTCCTTACTGAAGCTCTCTGTGGAATGGAAAAGAGATGCTGAACAACTTCCAACCAAGGATAACTTTTGACTGTGACACTGAAATGCAGTGAATCAATCTTTCATCTCTTTCGGCCTTCATCAGACTAAGTTTTTCTTTTAAAGCAACCTGTGTTCTTGAGTCATTTATATGTTCACTTATTCAAGAAATACTTGTTGAGCATCTACAAGCAAGTTGTTCTACTTAAGGAGGAAACAGCGTTGAACATGACAGAAGGTGTCGCTGCTTTCAAGGAGTGTGCATTCTAGCAGGAAGGGTGTGGGGTAGGGTTACAAACAAGTAAAGGAAACAAACAACCAAGGTAATATCAGAGAGAAATAAACAAGGTGGCATGGAAAAGATGATGTGGAAGGAGTGGGGTGGTCACATCAGGATTTTCTTTGCTTTGCTTTTTTCCCTTCCTTCCTTCCTTCCTTCCTTCCTTCCTTCCTTCCTTCCTTCCTTCCTTCCTTCCTTCCTTCCTTCCTTCCTTCCTTCCTTTTTCAAGTGTTTTAATTTTTTAATTTTTGTACAGATCTGTACCAGCCACATCCTTTCTTTTTTTAGACGGAATCTCACTCTGTCACTCAGGCTGGAGGGCAGTGGTGTGATCTCGGCTAACTGCAACCTCCGCCTCCCTGGTTCAAACAATTCTTCTGCCTCAGCCTCTGAAGTAGAAAGCCTATGCCACCACTCCTGGTATTTTTTGTATTTTTAATAGAGGCAGGGTTTCGCCATATTGGTCAGGCTGGTCTTGAACTCCTGACCTCGTGATCCGCCCACCTCAGCCTCCCAAAGTGCTGGGATTACAGGTGTGAGCCACCGTGCCTGGCCCACATCAGGGTTTTCTAAGAGGACTTTGGTGCTCACATATAAAGGATGAGAAGGAGCCAGCTATGCAAAGCCAGGGAAGGCTGATGAAGGCAGAGAAAGCACAGCTCAGGGGTTCTGAAGTCAGAATGAGCAGGGCTTTTTGGAGGGGTAGAAAGAAAGCCAGTAGGGCTTGGATATATAGTAAGAGAAGGACCAATGAGGCATACAGGGGCAGATCGTGAGGGCCTTGTGACCATGGGAAAATAATGATTTAACAGCAGAGCTGTGGGAAGCCATTGGAAGGGTTATGCAGGTAGTTATTTAATCTGATTTATATATTTTTAAATTTCCCACTGACTACTCTGTGGAAAACATATCAATCTCTGCATCTGTGGTCACATTGCTTTCTCCTCTTCTGTGGTATCATCTTTCTCCACCTCCTTCCTATAAGGAAACTTGTTATTGCATTTAGGGCCCACTGAGACAAAGTTAAATGCTCCATCTCAGAATTCTTAATCACACCTGCAAAGGGTGGGCTTTTGTCATACTAGGTTACATTAACAGGTCCTAGGGAGTAGGCTGTAGATATCTTTTGAGGAAGCATTATTCAGCCTACCAAAATGTGTATATACTGAAAGAGGGGGAGAGAGAGAGAGAGAGTTCCTGGCTTCCTAGAGTGACAATATACTTCCCACTTACCTCAGATAATTGTCTTTTCTTTTCTTTTATTTTTGACAGAATCTTGCTCTGTCACCCAGCTAGAGTACAGTGATGTGATCATAGCTCACTGCAGCTTTGACCTCCCAGGCTCAAGTGTGGTCTTTCCACCTTCCAAGTAGCTTGGTGTACAGGGGTGTACCAGCACACCCAGCTAGTTTTTTTAATTTTTAATTTTTTGTAGACATGGGGTCTTACTATCTTGCTCAAGCTAGTCTTGAACTCCTCAACTCAGGTGAGCTTCCCACCTCAGCTTCCCAAAGTGCTGAGATTACAGACATGAGCCACCACAACCAGCTTTAGATAATTGTCTTTATGGATGCCCCATACAGATGTGTTCTTTTATCCATCATGTATTCTCTGAGACTCTCAAATCTCTTTCCTGGGCTTGTATTCCATCTTGTTTGGTTTTCTTGTAAATATTTTCTGTTTGAGTGAGGCTCATTATCTAATCAATTAAACATTCTGTATTTTAGTGAGCACTCATCTGCCAGGTACATTATCTATCATGTCACTAGAATCTGTGTTTCATGAGGCAAGGGCTTTTTCTATCATGTTCACTGTCAGTCCAGTGCCTAGAACAGTCCCTGGCACATGGCAGATACTTAATAAATATTGATTGATTGGATGAATGAATAACATGGCGGTGAACAAGCAGTCATGGACATGCACTTGATCCTTGAATTCATGGAACTCCAACGGGACTTACAGCTGGCAGGTGACGCTGGATTCTTTTACTCATCAAAATCAGTGTCTAGCCATGTGGCTTTGATGACAACTGCTGTTGTTGTTTGGAACCTGGCCACATTACATCAATTCATCCAACGACCAGCCACATCATGGCTTCACATTTCCAAGAAAGTGAATACATTTTGGGACGCACTAAATTACTATTTCCTGTCAGAAACGTCCCTCCAGTTCTCACATCTTTGCAGAATGAGGCAGTGAGAAGTTCTTGATCTCAATGAGAAATCAAATGCTGGTCAACCCAGGTTATTTCCTTTCTTGCTTCTCTGGGTTCTTGAATGACCTGTGATCCCCTTCGTCACATCTTATTCTGGAAGGAAGTATGCTGCTCAAGTGCTTCAGCTGTAGTGCTAGTAGAGTTTCTTTCTTTCTTTTTTTCCCCCTAAGATTATACTTCTGCAACAACAATAACAAAAATTTACAAAAGCAAAAAAGAACTACTTCTTTATCATGCCCTGCTATTTTGGGGTCACTATTAAAATCATTTGTTTTCTAACCAATCCAAAAAGCTATGAGGCTAGAGAAGTGGTGAAACAGCTTCTACGTATGTTTCTTTAAAATGTAACCTGCGTCTGGTTATGGTGGCTCGTGTCTGTAATCCCAGCACTTTGGGAGACTGAGGCAGAAGGATCGCTTGAAGCTGGTAGTTTGAGACCAACATGGGCAACATAGCAAGATCCATCTTTACAAAAATAAAAATAAAAAATTAGCCAGGTGAAATGGCATACATCTGTAGTCCCAGAGGATGAGAAGGCAGGAGTTCAAGGCTGCAGTGAGCTGTGATAACACCACTGCCCTCCAGCCTGGGTGACAAAGGAAAGCCCTGTCTCTAAAAACAAAATTAAAAAAAAATAAAATGTAATCTGGAGGAGAAAATAAAGATTCTAGGAAAAAAAACTAACAAAATTAGGAAAGTTAGATATTTTGGTACAAAATTAAATGCAACATAGATCTCAGAATTTTCAGATTATGCTTCTTGGAATGGACAATTCAGGCTACCCAAACACACTGATGCTTCTGAGTTCTTTCAAACTTGGGGCCATATGTGGCATCACGGTGGACATGTAAATGAATGTTTCCATGCAAAGCGTATTCACAAATCATTAGTTTTTCGAATGAAACGCCAGCTTATGTTAAGAAGAAAGAATTACTTAGAAAAATATGCCACTATGGAAATTGATAATATATGTGCAGTTTCAGCGCCAGGAAATCATTTCTAAACACAATATCTAAAAAATAGATATTTTACAGAAAAATAAATGGGCCAAGTGAATGTCTTAATATTAAAGGAAGAATAGAATTATTTTAAAAAGACATCTAAATAAGTAGTAAATACAATTTCATCTCATTACATAAAAAGTATTTTCAGGAGCACAGATATTGTAGCTGTCATCTTCATCCTCCTCCTCCTCCTCATCAAAACCATTAAGAGTTTCATATGTTAATAGAAATGTGGCATGGTAAGAAGATAATTTTATACTTTTCTAGGAGCTAATTTTGTGAATGTAGGCCACCCTGAAATGTCTACGGAAGTGAAAACCGTGCCGATGTCTACTTAAGTGGAATGGGGAAGTAAAACACATCGACGATTCTGGAAATTCTCATTTAAAAAAACAATTTTTTATTGGGAGTTCTCTGGACTATCTTCTCCATTTTTCTGTTAACCCAAAACTCTTATAAAAAATGTTTTGTTTTTTTTTTAAAAAATACCTTTAGGTTCCATGTATGTTGGAGGTGATTGAAATTTGGTAGAGGTGGCAATGGTGAGTAATACAGAACTTCATCAAGAAGGCAGAAATGCCCTTGGGCTTTCAGCTAAGCAATCTTTTAACACTTTCTGGTGAAAAGCAGGATTTCTTAGCAGTTTGAACGATGGAACTGAGATGGTTGGTCAGGGAGGAAGCGGTAGCCACGTGGTTCACTTTGTGAAGGGAGGCTCACAGTAGCAGTAAGGTGCCTGGACAGTGGAGGCTCTGCAGAGTTTATAAAGAAATGAATTATAGACCCCAAAAGAGAGCGCTCGTAAAGGATTCCTGCCTCCTAATAACCAACTGTGACATTTTGTACTTAGTGAATCAAAATTTAGTTTAGACATTATGAACTATTGTTATACAATTTACAATTGGTCAAATAAATACAAATTTACTTACTTTTAATGGCAAGAGCTTAAGAAGGCCCTGAGTTTCTGAACAGTTTTGCTACATTACTGTCAAGCCCAGTTTTAGACAGCAGACCAATATCTGTACTAAAGTCACTTTACACAGAGAATACTAGATACAGCAGGAGCTGAGAAAGAAGAAGCAAAACGATTTACCAGTAGTCTGTATATTTGGGTTAGAAGACAGAAGCTTATCTCATGCCTTATTACAATTTCAATTCCAAATTAATTAATAATTTCAGTGTGAAATGGAAACAAAGGAGGGAAAGCAGTATTTATGTGAGCTTGAGAAAAAGGAAGCATTTTCTAATCATGACACTAAAATCAAATACAATTAAGGAAAAGATCAACTGTTTTTTATCATTTTGAGCATAAACAGGCTAAACAATATTTTTAGGCTTAAAACATTCAAAAATTATTTGTTGCATATATATCAGATAAAAGGTTAAGATCTTTAATATATAATGAGCTCTTGGAAATCAATGACAGATGAATATAACAAAAGGAAAATGGAAAAGGACATGCATAGGCTCTGCCCAAAAAAGACATACACAGATGGCCAATACACATTTGACATAATATTCATTCTTAATATAATGCAAAGAAGGTCAAATTAAAAGCAAGAATAAGATACCATTTCTCCTCCGTCAACCATATAAAGGTTAAAAATGATAATACTTAGTGTTGGCTAATGAAGAAGCCAAAAATGGTGGCAGAAGTATAGCTTCATCTTTCCACAGGAAAACTTGTCAATATTTACTTAAAATCCTTAACATTTATTAAAAAGATTCTTTTTGATATTGGAATTTCAACTGTAAAAATTACAGTGATGGTATAAGTATATTCATCTCAATATTTTTAATATTAAAAAATCGAAACAAGCAAACATTCCAACAGTAGAGACTTGAGTTAAATAAATTATGCACCATACATCATCATCAAAAGTTTTAATTTAACAGTGCATTATATGGTAGAATTATTTTTTATTCTTTAAAAGTAATATTGTAGAAGAACATTAGTTAACATGGGAGAAATTTAGGCTCTTGTTTAAAGTCAAAACAACAGATTGCAAAACTGCATATATTGGTGATGATCTTACTGCTTTTAAAAAATATTGTGTATATAGCAAGAAGATATAAAAGAACATACGAGAAAATGCTAGTGAAAACATCTTTTGATGTTAGGATTATAGGTAATATAAAGCAGACAAATGGAAACAATCTTATGCTTTGCACCGTAAAACTTTCTGTTTTTGTCACTTTTAGTTTGAATTGGTAATAGAATTTTGATTCAATATTACCCAGTTGACACAAAATTGAATCAAGGACAAAACTGAGGACATCTAGCATGATAGATGGAAACTGAATGACAAAATGATCTGGGGGTGATGGGATGATTTTAAATCTTCTGGCTTAAAATGGTGACTCTGGCACAAAAGAGGAAGGTATGATTAATGTAACTGGACTGGCAGCATCCACTGCTGGGGTTCGGATGAGTTCGTTTGGTGACATTTCAAGAGCCAATTTGCATAAAGTCCTCAGCAGCCGTCTGGGAAGGATCATCTCAGGACACACTTGGCCTAAGAGCAAAGCACCACAGTGAGAGGCTCAGTGGTTCTGCGTTCACTGTGTTTGTCACTCACATGTGTCCCAATCCAATGCTGGTGAATTTCCTGAGTCCTGGGAAAGGAAATGGTTATATCAAAATTCAGAGACCTGATTTAGTTTTTAAAAATGTTACCAGACAGTAGAAGCACAAGCACACTGCTTTGGTGCCTTTCTAGTAGAAAGTAATGCCAAAGGGGTGAAGAGCATTCTGCCAACTGGCTCGGGATGCAGTCTTTGCAATGTTATCCTTTTCTGCAAAAGCAGAGTAGCTTCCCTGGACTATGACACTCAAGCCCATCCCTCAGCTATGCCTTGCTTAGGCTCTGAGGGCTCCTTAGTGGGCACTGGGCTATAAAGAACAAGTTTCAACTAGCTTTTAGTGGGGACTGCCAATGAGCAGGAAATTGGAGTCTGGGATATTATTGTGCCTCAAATTAGGCTTATATTAAGCAGGGTTTTTTTCATTGGTCCAGTGGTTTTTAAACTTTTCTTTTGATTAGCAAGACACTTTTTGTGTGTTAAATATTATGTGTAATCCAAAACAAAGAACTGATTACTGCAGAGCTGATTGACATAAGGAATGTGGGAAGGGAGTATAAAAGCCCAACTGCCCCTCGTTATCCTCTCTGTCACCTAGGAATACTTGTTGGAACCATCGTGGCTGAAAACCACAGATCCATCCGGCTTCCATGTGCAATGGCTCGTTCAATGTATGTAGCAGCAAAGGCAGGTCTGGATGCAGCACTCCTTTTTCTGGGATATTTTTCCCACCCCATCACTTCCTGTATCATTTCCCTAGCACTTCTTCCTTGGCCTCTGTGGTGCTCCTTTTTGAGAAACACTGAGTCCTAGGGGTTAGGAGGAAGAGGAACAGAGCAGATGTCACATGGTGAGATAGCCCTGAGAGAGATGGGACAAGCTACACAAACCTGAGTGGAAAAGCCACACAGTGCCTGGACGTGACTGCCCCTGAGTCCCTTGGCAGTGAAGCCGAGCATCTCCTTAGGGCTGTGTTTTCTGGAGGGCTTGAAGAGGCCCTGAGCAGGGTAGGTTTTCTGCAGGCATTCCCTCCTGCGGCCACTCAGTGCAGCTGAACCCTCTGGCCTTCCCAGGTCACTGTGGGCCCTCGGAGAGAGCCTTTGATTTAACATGTAAGGGAATTCCCACTGGCTGATTAAATATTTTTATATTTTATCATCTTCCTGCAGCTAGCAGCTTTTGGCATGCAGGGTATTTTTATGAATGTTATAAGTAAATATTATGGGGTCAGTCACAGAGATGATCATGGATTTGCAAGTCTAGGGCTGGAAGACATTAGGCCTCGTGTTTAAAACAATGTGGATATGGAAAAATTAAAATATTGAGAACTTGAAAATTCTCAAAGCCTGCAACTGTGCATCTGTAGCCCAATGTTAACAGAATTCAGAAAAAATCAAATAGATTTTAAGTGCCACATTTAGATCTCCAAAGGGACCTAATTGCTTTTTTACTTTGAGTTTTGAGCATGTATTAGGAGAGAGAAAGTAGGATTACGCTTTCACATTAAAAACCACCAATTTTGTTTTCCAGACAGGACTAGACTCTTCCACAAAGCATGACAGATTCTCAAGATGCCAAACCGCTGCTTAGGGTTTCCAGGGGCCACAGGTCACTCTTGGTTCAAATGGTTCTTTGGAAAATAAAATAAATAAATAAATAAAATCCGAGTTCCAGTGGCATCATAGTCTAGTACCCTCTTGGGCAAGAAAGTCTGGGTGAGCTTCTTGGAATCTGATGTCAGAAAAATCCTCCTTCTTGACACAGGGTGACTCACAGCTGGGAATTTACTTCTTCCTAGGCAACTGCTAAGCTTCTGCTGTGGCTGTGGCTGTTTCATAGCCACAGGCCTGGAAATCCCCAGGGAATCCATGCAGAGTGTCACTGATCAGTGGTTCCTAATGACAGCTGTCTCAAGATACCTCAAAGCATCTTTTCCACTTTCCTCCCATCTCCCATAGTCCCTGGCACAGGTTAGAATGAATGGAAGGTGTTTAACAAATACATTTGATTTGATTTGCTCATCTATTTTGCCCTATCAATCTCATTTCAGCTCTCCCAGTCATTTGCTGTTTGACTCTATGCTATCTTAAATCTAAACTTATATGAGTCCAAATCATGTTATAAGTTTTCTCATTAGTTCGTGCATTTATCCAACACATCTATAAATGTTCTTCTCTTTCAAGGTGTTGGTAACTTAACACGATTTGCTGTCATCTTCAAATTCAGGAGCCTGGCCTAAGTGTGTGTAACTGACAGAGTCTCAGTGCCAGGGACATAGCAGACAGTAAATATATAAGAAGGGACGGAGGGAGGAAGGGAGGAAAGAAGGAAGGAAAGAAGGAAGGAAGGGAGGGAGGGAGGGAGGGAGGAAGGAAGGAAGAAAGGGAAGGAGGGAGGAAGGAAGGAAGAAAGGGAGGGAGGGAGGGAGGAAGGAAGGAAAGGGGAGGGAGGGAGGGAGGAAGGAAGGAAGAAAGGGAGGGAGGGAGGGAGGAAAAAAGAAGGAAAGAGGAAAGGGAGGAGGGAGAAAAAATGAAAAGAAGGAAGAAAGGAATGAAGGGAGGAAGAAAGAAAGGCAGAGAAGAAAGAAGGGAGGGAGGTGCATAGTGCAGTTTCACCAGGGCAATTTTGAAACCCCTAGTGAATATCCTGATGGAAGGGTAGGCCCCTGTAACAACCTAGGTAAGAATCCTCTTCCAATGAGGAGGTGCAGTGGAGATAAATGACAGAAGGGCGTGGAGGAAGGAAAGTGTTGGAAGGTCAGATAGCCTATGGGGCCGAGGCGCCAGGAGAACGGCGCTGAACACACTGACCCAGCTCCAGCAGGAAGTTGTGCTAAGCTCCTGCCAAGTCCCACAGCTCTGCTTTCTGCAATCCGCAGACAGCTCTTGGAACCCCTGTTTGAAAAAAGCTGGTGTAGATTAGGGTGTCTTATCAAGCTGATCTGAATGGAATGAAAACCTTCGGAAGTCTAGGTAAGATGCTACCTTCCACTGTCTCTTGCTTACCTGGCCTGCCTCTCGCATGTGGGGAATAGATCACATGGGTTGTCCCAGGCCCAGCCTCGAGCCAGTCTTGACCACGCTGTTGGGGAAGGTTCTCCCCACCTCCCCTCTTTGCCATGGCCAATGCATCTTCACCAACCCTCACCACAAGAGCTGGGAATCACACAAAGAGATTTTTCTGACCTCTAGAAATGCCCCAGGAGATTTTACAATATTTTTCTTTGATTGGAACCTGTAGTACCAACTAACCAGCAGGGTTTGGGTCATCCCTGGAGAAGTCTAGTGGGATTGTAGGAGAGGGTCTTCTGAGAATGCACGAGAAGGGACCGAGTAGAGGGGACACACTTACTTTGGTTCTACTCTGGTTTATTGACCTCCCAGGTGAAGTCTTCAATGTTAGAAAGTAGCTAGGAAGGGAGGGAGGGAAAGACAGCCAGTAATTTTTTAAAGACTCAGCAAGCCACGGTTGGTTAAAGGTTAGAGTTGGATGAATATTTGAAGCAGCTCTGTGCTGATAATGGTAATATCTCGCTCTGCTGCCCAGGCTGGAGTACAGTGGCATGATACTGGCTCACTGCAATCTCTGTCTCCTGGGTTCATGCAATTCTCCTGCCTCAGCCTCCTGAGTAGCTGGGATTACAAGTGTGCGCTAATTTTTGTGTTTTAGTAGAGACAGGTTTTCACCATGTTGCTCAGGCTGGTTTTGAACTCCTAACCTCAGATGATCCACCCACCCCCGCCTCCCAAAGTGCTGGGATTACAGGCGTGAGCCACTGCACCCAGCCAATAATGGTGATAGCTAATGGGTTGAAATGCTTACTGAGGGCCAGGCACAGTGTTAAACACTGACCTCCCTTACTCCTCACCAGAAGCCTGTGAAGTAGGTACTTTGATTGACAGATGAAGAATCTAAGGCGGACAAAAATGAAGCAAAATTTCAAGGCTACGCAGCTGGTAAGTGGCCTAACTTGAACTTTTAAATTTGTGTTTCTGGTATTACATTATCTTTGTACTTTGGGACACACACACACACACACACACACACACGTACACAAACAGAGTGAATCCTATTAAATAAATCCTGTTCCAAGATTAAAATTGACAATTGGTTTTCACCACTTGAATTCGCATTGCCCATCTCTGAAGTGGGTTTGCTTAAGCACTCAACTATGTCACTGACAAGCTAAAGCAATCTCTGACTCTCTCATTTCTCCCCCTAATGCATGAAGCAAAAACACAAACCAAGCACTGCCTGGGTGTTCTAGAACCCTAGACTAAACACCCGAGAATTTATATATGCAACTCAGGTTCCTCCATTGTCTTTGTTTCCAAAGATTCTGAAATACCTTCGGGCCCGCTACTTCCAGCCAAAGAGAAGTTTCCCTGACGGAGGATAGCGTGGTTGTGGGGTTCTTGAGCCGTCTTCTTAGGGAAGTTCCCTCAGCTTGTTTGTATTCGTGCAAGGCATTTGTGCAGGGAGCTCTTGGAAGGACATTCAGATTTTGTTCAGCTGTGTCTGCTGATATATTTCTGGCCTCTCTGCAGATAATAGTAGAAGTAAGACTCAAGTCCTGGGACCGTTCTGTAGCTAAACTCGGTTCCTCAAAATGTGAAAGCTGCTTTCAGGGTCACCTTCTAAGGAGTCTAGAGATGCTGCATGGAAAGAGAGGTATATTTCTTGAAATTTTAGCAATTATAATTTCTTAGTGGAAGTAATTAGATTCCATAGTTTGTTTCCTATGTTGGAAGTTTCAGAGGAATCAAAGTCCCTCATAGCAAAAGTGTTTTTCTGTCCTTGCTCACTGTTTCCACTTTCAAAATATGTTAAAACAACAACAATAATAAAGCTATTTCAATTATGCCAAATTCCCGCAGACTCCACTATTGTGACTATGTTTCTGGTTGATATTCTATAATCTTATCACTTTCAGCCACACATCCACATACCACTCTGGGTTATTTATAAAGATAAATCCTGTGCCGAGATCACAATCTACAATCTTTTTTTTTCTAAGTCTAAATTTGCTTTTGTGTCTTTATAAATGATTTGGAAAATATTTTCCAGTGAGTTTATTAGTTTAAAAAAGGTTTTGGTAAATAAATTGCTCAGAACAAAAACTAGCGTTTACATTGTTAACTACCAACTACTATGTATTTGAAATATCTGGAATTATCCAGGAACTGGTAGTTCAGTGTTTGAATGATTTGTACTCTTAGCTTTTAATGTTTTCAAAGTGTGTTTGTTTAAAAATATAACTCCAAAATTCTGGCTCTTTGTGAGTATTTGATTATGAGTGATTTAAACTTTGCATTATCCATACTTTTTTTTTTTTTTTTTTTTTTTTTTTTTTTTTTTTTTTGAGATGGAGTCTCACTCTGTCACCCAGGCTGGATTGCAGTGTTACTATCTTGGCTCACTGCAAACACCACTTCCCGGGTTCCAGCAATTCTCCTGCCTCAGCCTCCCTGAGTAGCTAGGACCAGCATGCCCAGCTAATTTTTTTTTGCATTTTTAGTAGAGACAAGGTTTCAGAATGTTGGCCAGCTGGGCTCGAACTCTTGACCTCAGGTGATCCGCCTGCCTTGGCCTCCCAAAGTGCTGAGATTACAGCTGTGAGCCACCGCACCCAGCCTGCTTTAAGCATACTTTCTGAACTCCACTTTCCCCATCTTCAAAGTGGAATGAGTAATATCTACTTCATGAAATTATGAGAACTAAATGACATAAGACATGCAAAATAATGATTGCTCATCACACAATAAGTGCTCCATAAAGAGTGCTTGAAAATGTTATCTCAAGAGTCCAGTTTAAAATTAATAACTGAGTTACAACATTTACAACGATTTGTGTACATCTTCCATCCCCATAAGCCTGCATGCTCTGGGAGGATGGGCAGTGGCCTCCCTTGACCTCCGACCTCCTCCAGTCTTCAGCCTGTCCTGACACAGCAGTCTCTCAGTAAATCTTGCTGGACTGAAATTCATCTGACTATCAACTTGCCATGCTCCCTACTGGCATTTTAAGTCAGAGATGTTTATATTTGTGATTCCGTTTCTTTTCTTGAAATAAACTTAAACATTTTAACTCTATTTTAAAAGATAGTGGTTTTGTTTTACTCTTCTGTTAAAGCAACTAAATTTGAAATTCTAATGCAAATTCAGTAAATTAGTGTTAATATGCTTATACCTAAAAAGAGTCAGCAGATAAATGATGTAATTGGTTTTTCCAAGGAGAGGTAAAATTGGGAGAATGACAATAATTTGTGATTTGCTTTGGGGCTTGTCTCAGACACAATAAGCTACAGTCCAGAGAGCTGAGCTACAGTGAAAACAAGAGTCAATCTCACATGTGAAAGTTATGTCCCCTCACCTGTGAGATAACCAATGTCATCAGGCCCTTTGCTGGAAAAGACCAGTTAAAGGCACATCAAGCTGAACCGGTAGCTTTTACTCTATAAGGAAAATATTTCTCAACTTTCATCTAATAGCCCTTTTCTACTCTTTAAATTGTACAAGTGAATGTGTGAACAAATGTTCTAAGCCAGTTTACAAATACTATCTGGTGCTGTTGAAATACAGCAAATATATTTGACTCAAACCATGGTTAGCTCCAGACTTAAATGTTGCATGTACATGTGTGTAATACAGAGACCTTGAATTCATAGGATTGTATAAATATTGGTCTAACATGTATTTAAAACACCCAATATTTGCTATGACTAGTGCAAGGTGTTAAAGACACGGCACAAAAGAATGGGAGAAAAGTGCTAAGATGCTTGCCTAGGTGACATGGGACCACGCTGTGTCACGCTATGGTTTAGAATTTGAAGCACATTGTATACTGAAGAACAAGGTGGTAAAACACATTTATTCCCAGCACTTTGGGAGGCCGAGGCGGGTGGATCACGAGGTCAAGAGATCGAGACCATCCTGGTCAACATGGTGAAACACCGTCTCTACTAAAAATAAAAAAAAAAATAGCTGCGCATGGTGGTGCGTGCCTGTAGTCCCAGCTACTCAGGAGGCTGAGGCAGGAGAATTGCCTGAACTCGGGAGGCGGAGGTTGCGGTGAGCCGAGATCGCACCATTGCACTCCAGCCTGGGTAACAAGAATGAAACTCCATCTCAAAAAAAAAAAAAAAAAAAGACATTTACATTGAGTGGAGAGCATTATAAATAGTGTCTACCTGGAAAGCTAGAATGGGAAGGTGTCCAAGACTGACAGCAGCTTTAGAGCGTGAGCATGCCATGGAAGGTGAGAGCAGGAGTGACCGCTCACATGTTGAGTATTTGTCATCCTGGGCTTGTGGTCAAAGTCAGCCACTGGTGCTTTCTGGCAAAGGAGTGGCTTCATCAGGTCTATGTTTAAGAAAAGATGTCAATAGTGAGAAGGATGAATTCAAGAGAAAATGATTAGTGTTTGATTTTACCTTATGGACAGCTCGTCTGGACACAGGATGCACTAGCTTTCTCAATCTAGGGGAAGGCAAGATGGGTCACTGCTGGAACAGGCCACTGTGATGAGAAATTGCTGCTCTGCACTGCCTACCCATGAAGGGAGAGCAGTCTTGTCCTGCAGTATTTGAGCCATAAATTGGTTCATGTTTCGGATTACAGGATATGACCAAGGCTATGTGTTCAATTAGAGACATTTTCTGAACATCAAGCTGACTACCAACCATGATGAATATTATAAATTCATTCAGGAAAATCCATTTCTATCTCTTGACACAAAGTAGTCCCCAGAATCTACCAGTATCCAAGCACATTCTCCAGAATCAGATGCGTTTCTCTGAAACAGCAATAGCAGCCAGTGGTGCAGTATGTCCATTAGAGTTCCAGCAGGAAACAGATGGCATTCTCAAGCTATTACTCAGGGATAGCTGTTAATAAAAGAGTAATTTAAAACAGTGTGGGAAGATGTAGGGACATGTACAAGGGATGCTGAAGGACCCTGGGCTAAAATGGCAGAAGCTGATAATGATGCATGAGCTCTTCATTACTCTTGAATGCGAAGGGAAGTGTGCCAGCTCCAGATCTCAGAGAGGGTTCCATAGGGAGAATGTTACTGGAGAGCAGCTGTGGTGTTTTATGGAAAACATAGCCAACCTGTGCACACCACAGGAAGGAATTCAATGCACGGCTTCCCTTTTCTTTCACTGGAGCAGGGAACCCACTGGTACAGACTGTACAGATCAGCCTACGAGGACACTGCAAGACATGGAAGGTGAAAGTGGGTCTGCAGGGCAAACAGAAAATACTAACCTGCATGCAGTTTTTGGTATGTGGTAAATCCACTTAAAATAATAATGATGGGACATTAGCAAAATGGTGGACTAGGAAACTCCAAACTCGTGGTCTCTCAAAAAAGTATTTAAAACAAACAAACCAACCTCAAATCAACCAGAGGCTGTGAGAACCAAATTTATAAAAGTTTTGGAAAATAATCAAAGGTTTACAGCAACCAAGCAAACACCCAATCAAGAAAAGGCTATCCTCTAAATGTCACTGAAGTGTTTGTGATGTTTTACCCGCTTTGCCCCACTTCTCTCCCCTGGTGGAAACAGTCTTGGTCTGCAGTGGCAGCAACCCAGTTCCCAGTTCCTTTCTTTGAACCAGAAGGAGAGAGTGCACCTTCTTTGCAGATTATTACGTGTGTCTGTTCTAATCTGCCTGGGAATAAATGAAAAACTGACTTGTTCTTCTCTGTCTTACTTAACTCAGAAAGCATGCAAGATAAGCAATGAGTACTGTTCAGAAAAGGTACAAGGGACAGACTGGCTGGGTCAAGAGAGTCTTGCTGAAGATAAATGATAGTTCAACCAAGGCTTGAAGGAGATGCTGGGGTGAGACACTTTGGGAAATTAGGACATTCAAAAGCAGCTGTTTATATGGGGGAATCTAGGAAGCCATGTGCATGGCCAGGTAAGATATATGCTTAAAAAAATTCTAAGGAGACCTTATATGGTTACCTAAGGCTGATATCTAGTCTCAGAACAAGCCTGAATGCTGAAGGATTCCCCAGAGCTGGTCTGAAAAGACTGAGAGGTGGTTTCTACCCCTCCCCTCACCGTGTTTCGCTGGTATTTTTTAAATTTTATTTTCACTCCTGGGCCTCAAGGAAATCTATCAAAACATCAAAACATAAGCTAGAGGAACACATGCTTCAGTGAGCACACACGTCAAGTAATAGTCTTCGCAAAAAATATTTGAAAAAACTCTCAGAACAAATGGATTACTACAGCCTTCAGCAATCACAATCAAAACAGCAAGCCCTGGGGAGGGGCATAATCTGATTTCTAGAATTACCACATTATAATTAGCAAATGCCCAATATTCAACAACAAAAAAGCACCAAGTATATAAAAAAAAAAAACCCATACAGAAAAATATAACTCATTTAAATGAATGAAATGACAAAAACTATCCCTGAGAAAGCTCAGACACTAGAGTTACTTTAAAACAACTCTCTTATATATGCTCAAAACGCCAAGTGAAAACATGAAAAAAGAAGTAAAGAAAATCTTGAAAATTATGTATAAAAAATGAGAATATCAACAAAGAGAATTATAAAAGAGTACCAAACAGAAATTCTGGAGCTAAAAGTACAATAACTGAAATGAAAACTTCACTAGTGGGCCTCAAAAGCAGATCTGAGCTAACCCAAAACGAATTGGAGAATTTGAAGACAAGTTATTTGAAATTATTGAATCTGAAGAATAGAAAGAAAATGGAAGAAAAGTTAACAGAGCCTAAAGGACTTATGGGATGCCATCAAGAGGACCAATATGTGCATTATGGAAGTCACAGAAGGAGAAAGCAAATGACAAAGACTGTATTTGATAAAATAATGACCAAAACTTCCCTAATTTTATAAAATATAAGAACCTAAAAATTCAAGAAGATCAACAAATTCCAAGTAGGATAAACTAAAATAGACTTACAACAAGATGCATTACAGTCAAACTGTTGAAAGGCAAAGCCAGAGAAAAACTTAAAAGCATTAAGAGAGAAGCAACTTGTCACATGTAGGGGACCTTTAATAAGATTGTTTCCCAACTTCTCAGCAGAAGCCATGGAGGTCACAAGGGTGTGAGATGATACATTTAATGTACTGAATGATACCCCCCAACCCAAAACACACACAAAACTGTCAACTGAGAATTCTCAACCCAGCAAAACTGTCCTTTAAAAATGAGGGAGAAATTAAGACATTTCTAGATAAAGAAAAACTGAGGGAGCTCACTACCACTAGACGTCTTACAAGAAATGCTAAAGGGAGTTGTTCAAATGAAAAGGAAAGGCTGCTAGAAGTACCTCAATGTCAGAGGAAGATATAAAGACCTCTGCTAAAGGTAAGTATGTGAGCAAATATAAAAGCCACTAGTGTTGTAATTTTTGAGAATGGTTTTAACCCCATTCTTTAGTTTTTACACAATTTATAAGACAAATGAATAAAACATAATCATCAGTCTTAGTGGATATACAATATTTAAAGATTAATATTGTGACATTAATAACATAAGGTGGGGTGGAGCTTTATATGAGTAGTTTTTAATAGCAATTGAAGTTAAGTTCATATCAATTTAAATTAGATGGTTATAACTTTAGGATGTTATATGTAATTGCAATAGTAACAAAGAAAATATATATAAGTATATACAAAAGTAAATGAGAAGGGTGTCACTACAAAAATTCAACACAGAAGACACAGTAATAGAGAAAATAAGGAACAAAAAAGCTCCAAGACATGTAGAAAACACAACAAAATGGCAAAAGTAAGTCCATTGTTATCAGTAATTATGTTAGATATTAATGGATTAAACTCTCCAATACAAAGGCATAGATTGGCAGAATGAATTTTAAAATGATAGAACTATATGCTGTTGACAAGAGACGCACTTCAGATATAAAGATAGAATTAGATTGAAAGTAAAAGGATATAAAAAGATATTACAGATAAAAGTAACCAAGCCAAAGAGAACTGAGGTAATAATACCAGGCAAAATAGACTAAAAAGCTGTTACCAAGACAAAGAAGGATACTATATATTGATTAAAGAATCAATTTCTGAAGAAGACATAATATATTATAATTATAAATGTATATGCACCAAAGTATTTCAAGGAAACATTGATAAAATGAGAGAGATAAATAGATAGCTTTGAGATAATACTAACAGACTTCAATGCTCCAATTTCAATCATGGATAGAACAATAAGAGAGAATATCAATAAGAAAATGGTGGACCTGAAGAACATTATAGACCAAATACACCTGACAGACATGTAGATAACACTCCATCTAACAACAGCGCAATACATTTTTCTCAACTGTACATGGGACATTATCCAGAATAGACAATATAGTAGGCCACAAAACAAGTCTTAATAAATTTCAAAGATTGAAATTATATAAAGTTCTTTTCCGATTACAGTAGAATAAAGCTAATACTCATTAACAGGATACCTGAAAAATCCACAAATGTTTAGAAATGAAATAGTCTTAAATAATCAATGGATCAAAGAAGAAATCACAAGGGAAATTAGAAATGACCTAGAGCAATGGGATGCAGCCAAAGCAGTATTAAGAGGGAAATTTCTAACTATAAATGTTTATATTAAAAAAGAAGAAAGATCTCAAAAAAGCAAAACAAACAAACAAAAAGTTCTTCTGAAGTTCTTCTTAAGGAACTAGAAAAAAAAACAAAACAAAACCTAAACCTGAAGTTTGAAGAATGAAGGAAAGAGTAGATTAGCGGAGAGATAAACAAAATAGGAAATAGAAAACCAATAGAGAAAAACCAGTGAAACTAAAAGTTGGTTCTTTGAAAAAATGAACAAAATGGATAAAACTGTAACCAGACTGACTAAGGATTAACAAAATCAACAAACCTGTAGCAGACTGACTAATAATGAAAAAAAAGTGACTCAAAAATCAGAAAGCAAAGTGAGATATTACTATTGATTTTGTAGAAATAAAAAAAGACAATGCTATAAACATTGCCAACAAATTGTCTGACCTAAATAAAAGATACAAATTTCTATAAATACACGGCTATAAAATTAAATCGTGAAGAACTAGAACTATGAATAAACCTGCAACTAGTAAGTAGATTAAATCAGTAATCAAAAACTTTCCAGTAAAGAACAGTCCTGGGCCAGATGGCTTCACTGGTAAATTTCAAACATTTAAAGAATTAACAACAATCCTCAATGTTTCCAAAAAATTGCAGAGGAGGGAACATTTCCCAACTCATTTTATGAAGCCAGCATTATCCTGACAGCAAAACCAGCAGATACTACAACAAACAAAAAATCACAACAGTTAAATATCCCTTATGAATATTGATACAGAAATTCTCCACGAAGTACTGGCAACCAAATTTGGTTATTAAAAGGTTTATATATCATGACCAAGTGTGATTTACTCTCAGAAGGCAGAGCTGGTTTGACAAATGAAAATCAGTGAAATATACCACATTAACAGAATGAAGGAAAACAAAACATAATCATTTCAACTGATGCAAGAAAGCATTTGACAAAATAACAATTGTGACTTCTCTTTATTTGGGATGTCCTATGTGCCAAGCACCACAATAGGTGTTTAATGTAGAATCTTTTGAATTCTATTATACACTTTAGGACAATATCCTAAAACATATATTAAACTAATGTCTTCTTCTTACATATAAAGAAACTAATGTTAGGAGTATTGAAGTAATTTATCAGAATCATACATATAAGTAAGGAGTAGTCCGTCCACGTATTTCAGGTTTGAGATTACAGAGCCTAGGCTATTTCTCCTACGTAGTGTCTTTTGCTCTGGTATCCAAAGAGAGTCAAAAAGGAAGATCCTTAATTGGAGAAAGTCAATTTTCGTAAAATTGAGAAATTTTATGAAAGCCGACTTCATAAAACAGCCTTGTGTATCTTTATCCCCATCCCCCTCCCCACTGGAAATAGAGTACGATTATTTTCATTACATATTGACTTATTTTGCTGAAAGGTGGGTCCCGTCGATCTCACTGCAGTATTGACTTTGAAGCGCTGGATGCTGTCTCTTCACTTTCTACAGTCTCTTTGGGGAAAGAGGGTGCATAGGGAATCAGCAGCATAATAATGGAGCAGCAACGGCAGGGCCACTAAAAGCTGTGGAAAATCAAAAGGAAATGAATAAACTGAGAAAGCTGGAATCAATTTGGTTTTGACTCAGAGTCATACTCTGTTTTGAAAAAAAAAAAAAAAATCTCTCTAAAAGGTTGGTGCCAGCTCACTGGAATTAAGTTATAAATAAAATAAGAATTATAGTGTCCAATTTTTTTATGGGTTTTTAATAGGTACACTGTTTAGCTTCCTGACAAACTGATGAAATGCAGACCTGCTAAGTCTCACAAATGCCTGTGGCATTTGTTTACTTGGACTATTAGAATAAAAGAGATCTTTTGAGGTTATATCCTTTTTGTACTGAAATTCAAAAATGTGCTTCTGCAGACTTCTGAATTTGTACATGGTAAACTCTGACAACCACTCTCAAATCTATTACTGTGCCTTAGCACAACAGCTGGGGAGGTGGTTTACCTGTTGGGCCAGGTGTTCCCACTTTATAGGTGATCTTTTCAGGCTAGGAAGTGGAAGAGCAGACGAAGATCCAATTTTTGTGACGCAGCCTGAGGTGAAGGGACATTGGTTCCATCTGAAAGCCTGGGTTTCTATCAGCTGTAGAGACTTGGGATTTCTGGGAAGAAGAACCTGGCATGTGAACTGGCATTTACTGGCATTATCTACAAAAGTAACTCCACACTTGGGTTTAGGTTCCATTTATTGCCCTCTGCTCTCGCAGAGCTTTGCAACAGCCCCTCTCCATCACTTAGCCATACGCAGAGGGTTCACAGACCTGTCAATGACAGGAGGAGCACTTAATGTTGAGCAAGTGCTGGCCACAATGTAAATCTGATTTAATATGATTTCAGCTTCACAATTCAAACCCAAGTTGTTTCATATGAACCTGGCCTATTGAAGATCAAGCCTAACCTCCCAGCCGGGTGCGGTGGCTCATGCCTGTAATCCCAGCACTTTGGGAGGCCAAGGTGGGTGGATCATGAGGTCAGGAGATCGAGACCAACCTGGCCAACACGGTGAAACCTGTCTCTACTAAAAATACAAAAAGTTAGCTGGGCGTGGTGGCACGTGCCTGTAATCCCAGCTACTCGGGAGGCTGAGGCAGAAGAATCGCTTGAACCCAGGAGGCGGATGTTGCAGCAAGCCAAGATAACACTACTGCACTCCAGACTGGACGACAGAGCAAGACTTGTCTCAAAATAAATAAATAAATAAGCCTAACTTCCCCATGCCCCCTAAAAAATGGAAGTTTAAAAGAGAAAACATTGAAAGAAGGAAACAAAATTTCTATTTGTACTTCACACCAGGTCAGGTGACTACTGCTGTCTAAATGCTTTAACCACGGGAAATAGAGTTGCATAAAGCAAGCATTTCCTGTCTCTGAGAGAATCTGCTTATGAAGTTTGCCAGAAGATGTCCTACCTTGCAGTCAAAATGGCAGACTTGTGAATTGTATGCCAGAGGGTGTGGGCACCATTTCAGCCTTTCATCTCTGGAGGTAGAGAGTGCAGGGAGGTCTCAGGCAAAGGCATAGATGGCCTCTTAATAGCCCTGCCTTTCCAGGCTGGGGTAGTTTTGGTTTTTAAGAAAACCTGGAGAGTGGGGGCAGGAGTGGGGACAGCAAGTTAGCAGTTATGGTCTACCTGGAGGTCAGGTATCCCTGATCAGGAGCAACTCAGGGAGGAAACATCCCACTCATGCTAATCAGAGCCTGTGATACCATCCACTTCCTTACTGAAATATTGACTAAACCCTTAAACAAAAGACTGGCTAATCTCAAAGATCAGTTCTGCCCTCTGGGGTTTTTCCAAATCAATCTCACCCTTGTGGGTCATGGGAGACACAGTCTTTGCCTGCAGGGAACACTGGGTGTGGATTGCAATGCCTTGTTGGCACTTTTGAATTCTGCAGGTCATTTAACTCTGCTAGCAGCATTAACTTTGTTCAAGTTCAAATCTAGAAATAGCTTTCTTCCTTATTCTCTGAAACCTCCCTCAACCCACTGCTTGCTCCCCTCTCAAAACAAGCCTTTGTGTGGTTAGGAGAAAAACTGTGCCAGGGTGTAGCCTGCCCTCAGCAGAATGGAAGTGAAATGTGCCCTTTTGCTTGGATAATCTTTGTGTCTAAAAATAGCAGAGACACCCCTTACTGTACTGGTGACACACAGACTCATGGGGGATGAATAATCATATTGACAGTCATTTTTGGGGTAAGTAGGAGAGAACAATGGGTAAAAGCTGATCCCAAAATATAAAAATGAATATCACAAATTTCAAAAGATGTTTTTGTTGTAAATTGGAATTTTTGATCCTTGCTCAATTCCTCTGTCCTTTTTATTTTTTATAAATTTTTATTTTTATAAGCCAAAGCAGTTGCCCTCATTCACAACCTTTTATTTACCAGATCGAGGACAGGGTACCGCCCCCCATGTCAGGGACACTCAAACTCCATTCTCTTTGAGAGGTTTGACTGCCAGGCTGGCCAGGGGTGATGTGCATTGATACATTCAGGGCAACAGAAGATTGAACAGTTGTGAGCTCATATCCTTTAGGTAAAAGACACTTCCCCTACCCTTTCCAATAATAAACCCACTTTCACACTGTGTAATGTAGATTTGCGGGTGACTCTGTAAGCAGTCACTTTTCCATTGCAAGCTTAGGATACTTTGACCAGCAATGTGCTTATTTTCAAGAAATGGTAAAATAAAAGTAAGAGCCACTCAGTTGGAGTGAAACGCAAGATATGTAACCTGAAATCTTTGCTACTTGCTTCCAAATGTTGTTCCCCCTGCTCCGCTAGACTGCGTGCTTACACACCAATCCTACAAAAAGTGCCTTGTATTTTGGGACTACGGTGTTTTTGATAACAGCACACTGAGCCCTTGGGTGGAATGTCTCAGTAGCAGATAATGGTGAACAAGATGAGTTCACTATGCCCATAAATGTCTTTGAAGAGGGGCCCACATGATGCAAAGTAGGGCCAGCGGTGAGGTTATATGAATCTCCTGGCCACTGTCTCCAAACTCCAGACCCACTAAGGATTGCTCCAAGTTGCCTGGAACTGGAGACTTGCCTAGGAACAGAAGTGCAGCCATGTCTCAGAGCAATTAATGCTCAAAGCCAGAAGTCGCTTTATATGATAGGTTGCAGAGGCCAACTTCCTTGATGTATATTCTAAGACTTGAATGTTCAATGTTTAATACTTTTGAGTGGGAGAGCCAGGACAAGAAAGGAAACAGAATTCTTATACCCAGCTATCCCACTGTCTTTCCTGAAAACCACAGGTCCTGTAAAAGATTTCTTAAGATGCATCAATGTTAAATTTACAGAAGTTGATAACTATTATAGTAACATATAAAAATATTCCTATTCTTAGGAAATAAACCTTGAAATATTTAAGGATAAAAGACTATGACATATGTAACTTACTTCAAATGGCTCAGAAAAGAAATTAAATGATAGATATAGATAGATAGATGATAGATAGATAGATAGATAGATAGATAGATAGATAGATAGATAGATAGACAGACAGAGATAGATAGATGATAGATGATAGATAGATAGATAGATAGATAGATAGATAGACAGAGATAGACAGACAGACAGATGATTGATAGATAGGTAGATAGATAGATAGATAGATAGATAGATAGATAGATAGATAGATCAGCAAATGATAAAGCATGTGGGTAAACTGTTAGATAAATCTGGGTAGAGGGTAACAATTGTGTTTATACATGTTATTTTTAAGTAAGCTGTCTGTAAGTTTGAAATTATTTCCAAACAAAAAGTTTTTAAAATTTCCCCCCCACACAAAAGCTATTTTAGGATGTTAAAAGAGGCAAACTCTTTCAGGCCTCGGCCTTGAGTTGGCCGTGTTTAGGATGCAAGCCTTCTAGCACCCTACTAGAGACTATAGAATTTAGAAAGCAAAGACTTCTCAACTCATCTGGTGAGATGGATTTACTGGGTAACTTTAAAGAATTATATAGGTGTATGTTAATTCCTCTTGTTCATGCATCTTGGTGGCTAGGTATACTTCCTGCAGTTTAAAGTTGAATGTGTCAGCTATAATTTGGGGTAAAATTCTTGGTTCATCGCAGTGTGCAAAGGTCCCCAGTGAATACTGAGGTGAAGAAAACAGACATGAATCTTTAGGATGGCAACAGCACAAATTGAACATTTGCAAGTACTCAACATTTTGTGAAGCATTTTCATACATATTTTGCCATTTGATTTTACCCCAAGATTTGAAGTACAGGTATGTTTCCCATTTTACAGTTGAGTAAACTGAGGCTCAGAAAGGCTAGTTCTAAATTGCAGAGCTGTAAGTAGAGAGGCTGAGACTTGAGTCTTACTATTATAAATTCTGTGCTCTTGTCACTAGGCTATCTGTGGCTAGAGTAGTCCGCTCTCCAGCAGACATTCACTAAGTGCATTCTAAGTGCCAGATATCGTACATGGCTCTGAAGTCTGTGGTCCTGCCATGCCTATGTGCCTAGTAAAATGGTGCTAATAAACTGGAAAACACTTTACTTTTTGGCCATTTAAAAATTTTTATTAGAGAAATAAATACAAATGCCTGTTTTGTTTTGCTATTTTTGCCTTCTTTTTCCTATGCATGTAGAGACCCATTTTAGCTTTTATCGTAAATGTGGTACCAATGTACCTTACAAAGATAATCATAACATCTCCTCGGAGATACTTGGGAGTTTATGTAATCCAAATTTGACATCTTTAGAAAAGGGAAAATTAACTCCAGAAGCTTCAAGAAATTTGTCTAAAGACACACAACTAGTTAGATGCTGAACCAGGACTGGAAATCAAATTTCTGATCACAGATTTTGTTTATTCCTCCTAGAAAAGGAATAGTTTTTAGCAAAGTGTAGTTGGTTTTATATTAATACTTTTTTCTTGACATCTTTTAAAAAGGAATAGTTTAAAAAGCAATGCTTTTAAGTTTATATATATATATGTCTGTGTGTGTGTATGTATTTCTGATGTAAACATACAAGATTAACAGGCACATTTATCCACAAGAAGAGGGAAGAACTCAGATCAGCTCTGTTCTCTGTTATATTTGTCTTTTCTAATCAAAACCATATGAGAAGCTAGAAAAGAACCCAGAGCCCAGTATGATTGCCAAAGATGAAGAAGAGACACAGAGAAAGAAAAATGAGGGAAGAGTGAAGCAGAGACTCAATAAGATTTCCAACGTTTCAGCACACACTCGCACTTCCAGTTCTTTATCAGATAAGAATGTTTTGCGCACATTGGGCCAATTTACCCTGCACAGGAAAGCCTGTAGCTGTGCTCTCGGCCCACCACTTCCTGTGGGAGTCAGCAAAACAGGCTCAGCCCTTCCATTCCTTCGACCAAAATGCTTCCAAGTCCTAGTTAGGAAGGGCCTCACTGCTTATCCGGCCATTTGGTGGAAGGAGTCCACAGTCAGTTCTTGGCAGTCATTAGGAAAATAGTGTTCATTTGTCAGGTATCTTTTCCCCCGTGTGTGTGTGTGTGTGTGTGTGTGTGTGTGTGCATGCACGCACACACACATAAGAAAACTCAACCTTTTTGGGGCTCACTGCACTCCAATGCCTCACTATTCATGCAAGTTGATCCTTTACAGCTATAATGATGTTTCCTTGTCCCACCACACTGTAGGTCTTCAGGTGCAAAGAAAGGTTTTCTACCCACTGGAACTGACTTTCACCTCACCTCTTCACTGCTACCAGAGTCCTTCTTCCGAGGGGAGGGGCTCTACCTTGCATTCTGGGAGGCAGAGATTCACAGAGTTTCTTTCCAGAGAGGAAAACGTCACTGGGAGGCTGCCTATTGAGATCCACTCTTTGGAGTTTCATCTGAGACCAGCTTCTCCTGAGGCCAAGGGGCAAAGACAGATAAAGGATATGGTGTCATTTAATTTACTCTAAAATAGAACTTTAAAAGGTTGAGTTCATGGTTATCTCCAGACGTTCTCACAGGAGTTCTTCCTGCTCCTGCATCCCTCTCACCCTGGTCATCCCTCTGCCTTTGGTGGCATATCTCATAGCTGGTTTCCCAGGTGGCACCATCACCAAACAACTGCTAAGGAACTCTGTCACCCCAGTCTTCCTCTTGGTGTCTTTGGAGGTCTGAAATAAGAACGGGAGAAGGAGCAGCTGGCTCCCCTGGTTTGAAATCCCTGTCCCGGCAGCTGCCATTCTGCTGTGGCTTTTCTTGGAGGATTTTCTCTGAGGGCTCCTGCCCCTCACCCCAGCCCAAATCAACCCCCGTGAAAAACAGAGCTCCAGTTAGAAGTCTTCTTTTGGCAGACTGAGCACCCTCAGAGTCTTTTGGTCTCCTTGCAATAAGGGAGCCCTCCCCAGAGCTGATTCTAGGCCAATTCTAAGAGTACAGGAAGAAAAATGGTGATTTCTGATTCAGGGATTGAGCCCCAGGAGGTGAAGGAGCGCTCCTGTCATCTGCACAGTTAGTTTAGGAGAGAAAAAACACCGTTTTCTCACCCAAAGCTAGGTTTGTGGCGATATAACAAAAGGCAGATTAACAAGAGAAAAGCGTATTAATGTATTTAGTATAAGTTTTCTGTGGCACAAGAGCCTTCATAGGGAAATAGAGGCAAAAAGAAATAGTAAACTTGTGTATCTTTATGCTAAGCTTGATGAAGAGTAGACCACTTGTGGAAGGATATGTTTAATCTAATAATAACGAACTGGGGACCTCTGCAAGCCTCGTTTGTTTAGCGTCTCCTCTGTGACCCTGTGTCTTCAGAGATAAGGATAATCCTTTTCTCCAGGCACAGGGAGGGCATTGCATGAATGAGGGTCTCATGCCCTGCATCAGGGGACGGTCAGAAAATACTTTCTGGATTTTATGACCTGCTGCAGGTGAGAAAGGCGAGGAGAAGAACAGTGACCTTCCTGCTTCTTCAGTTTTCTAAAATTCTCTCAGCTTACAATACTGTGAGGTAGTGTGAACTGAATCCTGTCAACAGTGGGAAACACGGGATCACTGGTCTTTCTAGCATCCCAGTTCTGGCAGCGCTGAGCGGCAGGGAACATGGACGGGAGGGTGGGGCTGGGCAAGCTTCCTGCTCAGAGGACTGGTCCTTTGGTTTTTGATTATGTTTCTTACTGAGTAGAAAGAATTATTTATTTTCATTAGGAAATCTGGAGGAATAAAAGGCCTAGAAACCCTCGGTGGGGATTGTATAATTTATAATGAACTCCACAGAGGGCAGGGCACAGGAAAAGAGAATGACTGATGCGACCAAAAGTTCAAGAAATGAAAGGAACCTAAAGGTCCTCACAAATATCAGAAATCACAGATCCTAAAGGTATCCCTTCTCAGTATTTTCAACATTTGAAAACTGATTTTCTCACACGATACTTTTTCAATGAAGCTTCTATGCATATCTACAACCCGAGATAATTTTCAGTAATTTCACTTCTTACAGTTTGGGTCATAAAAACATGCACCCTTGTAAATTCTTCTGTGTCTCTAGAGGTACAAGGTGCTTTTCCTCCCCACGTCCATAGACAATCTCTCTTCCAAAAAGCCACAGCAGAATGGCAGCTCCGGGGACAGGGATTTCAAACCAGGGGAGCCAGCTGCTCCTTCTCCCCATTTTCCTCATCTGCGACAGGTACATAAGCCCTACAGAGACGGCCTGCCTCAAATCCTATAGCTGGTCAGCTGGCTGCCCAAGATAAGAACACACGTTTCCTGTCTTCCAGTCAAGAGCTTATCATCTATAATATTCTCTGTCCCTACAGTTGTATCAAGAATGTGAGATGTAATATTCTGTGTCCCTACAGTTGTATGAAGAATGTGAGATGTACTTGGAGTTTTCCATTCTTCAAATTCTTTAGAGTGCTCAAAATATTTCCTGGGAAAGAATTATTCGAGGCATCTTCTGGAAAACAAACACACAGTATATCCATCATCCAAATGGTTCATTAGTCAGAGAGAGAAGCATTGCTATTAGAAACAGAGGATAGAGCCCCAGCCAAAGCCTCAATCTGCTCCTGAACACAGGAGAGGGAAGTGAATGAGGGTGAGAGTCACAGAAAAGAAGACACCAGTGGCCATTTGAATTTGGCATGGTAAAAACTGACGAATGTATAGCCCAAAGCAGTATAAGGCACAATTCTTAGGTTTAATATTTTAAGAATAAAATAACCCAGACAAGTGAAATGATAATTATTAAATGCTTGTAAGCATCCCCAGGAATCTTTAGAAATTTGAACCACACTCTATAATTAATACATATGGGGTTTTTTTCTTTTAAGACAAGAAAAGTGCAATTGCATTGAGAACTCACAAAGGAAAATAAAAGAGTTCACCTTGAAAGATATAAAATGTATCTCCCTCTGAGAGTGAGAAAGAAGGTGGGCTCTGACCAGAGGACCCCTGATAACTACAAGGGACAGGACAGCAGTCCCTGGAAGGAATGTGTAGGTGTAAGGATTAGAGGGACTTCCAAGGCTTTTGTAAAAGGAACAGAGAGAAAAGAAACAGGAGGTCCATTTAGTAAGTAAGAAGAAAGATGGATTTAATGATGGAGATAACATTTTTGAGATAATTACCTGTATCACTAAATTTCTCTATTAAAAAGAACAAAGAAAATATAACCCCAGGATCCCCTGGAATCTCTTCTTTTTTGGGGGTTCAGGAGAGCAGAATCTGAACCTTTTTACAATTGGACATGAGTAAACAAGCAAGTTTTAAAATGAAATGAGTTCCAAAGCAAGCAAAATGTATGTATGGTATTAGAAGTTGAGGGAAGGTTAGCTCGGGGAGGAGGAACCTGGGCTTCTGAGACACTGACAATGCTCTGTTTCCACACCCTTGTGGGGTTATGAGACCCCTAACCCTAACACTAAACTACTTTATGAAGATACCTTGGGCTGGATACTGTGACACATGCTTTCTTGGATGTGCTACACTTTAGTAAAAAGTAAAAAACCAAAGCGAAATAGAATGAATGTTTGTTAAGTATCAAAACTATCATGATATGTAAACCGGAATCAAAGGTGGGGTATTAAGAATAAGTAATTAACCAAATATGGTGGGTGGCTCACACCTGTAATCCCAGTGCTCTGGGGAGCTGAGGTGAGAGGACCACTTGAGCACAGGAATTCGAGGCTGCAGTGAGCTATGATTGTGCCACTGTCCTGGGTGACAGAGCAGTACTCCCTTTTTCTCTCTCTAAAAAGAATAATGGAATTATAAAGCAGCACACAGATATTTTAAAATTGCTAGAAAGCTGAAGGTTAAAAGCAGAGCAATAAATCAGGGGACAACCATATCCTACCTTCTTAATCAACATGTATCCTGTACAAATATATATAAATATCCCTCCCCCAGTAGATGTTTCTCACTGATAAGAATTTATATCCTAATTGAAAGTAAATCATCATACTGTAATTTTCCCTTTTGCAGACCAAGTTTTCATATATATAATTTGTTTAAATTGGAATGTTTCCAAATATGTAGAAAGGAGTAAAATCCTATAACCATATGTGATTTATAAGAAAAGACTAGTCAATCAGCCAAAAATAATTTGATTGCTAATTGTTTGGCCAATTCAATACCATTTATCATTGAACATATAAAAGAAGCAAAGTTTTTTTTTTTTTTCTATTAAGAACAACTAATCTAATTGGGAGGAGAAGACTAACAGACATAATAGCACGAGATACTACATTGTTCAATTCTGTCTCTAAATAAGTGGCAGTAGGAGTGAAATAGTATAACCGTACAGTGTCTTAGAGCATGATTTCGATTCTCTCTTCCCCATAAACATCTTTTCAAATGTTGAAGAATTACTGTATTGACTGAAATTTGTAAAGATTATAAACTAAGGACTCTATTTTATAGAAATCACCCGATGGAGATCAAAATTAGATGTCATCTTAAACAGATTCATTAAAATTTTCAAGGAAATAATGTGCAACCGTTAAATTTGCATTTGGCGCAAAAACACAACATTTTGTGAAAATCCTAGAAAGTTTAAAAACAGGAGAGGGGAGGAAACAGGGGAAATCTCTCCAGTTGAATGTCAGTACCACTGGGAGTCAATTACAAATACCATGAGTGGGAGGGAATTGGTCGGGACCAAGTGCCAAAAGCAATGTTGGGGTTAGAGTGTAAAAAAAATTGCATTAGCGATGAGAACATGACTTAGCTAGCAAGCAATAGTAAAAACATAACCAGAATCTGTGCCTCTGTCTAGCCAGTAACAAAAACTCCCACATTGAACGTAAAAAGAAATATTCCAGGAGGATGAGCAATAGGTCATCTTAATGTCCACATTTCAGCCTTGTTTCTAACCCACATTGATGAGGGAATTAGAAGTTTCCCCTTAGTCAAGTTGACTTCTGGCTGAACGTGGTAGGTTGAATAATGGCCCCACAAAAGTAGCTACTTTTTAATTCTCAAAACCTGTGCGTATTACCTTATATAGCAAAAAAAGACTTTGCTTATGTAATTAAGTTAAGGCTTTTGAGATGGGAAGGTCCAGGGGGCCCAGTGTAATTACCGTGGTCCTTGTAAGAGTGGGGCAAGAAAGTCAAAGAAGGAAGTAGGAGATGTGGCAATCACAGAAATTAAAGTGATCTGAGGAACACAACAGGAACTGGGGAAAATGCACTGTTGCCACAAGCTAGAAAAGGTAAAGGAGTGGACTCCTGCCTAGATCCTCCAGAAGGAGCCAGCTCTGAGGACAACTTGACTTCAGCCTAGTGAATCTGATTTCAAGCTTCTGACCTTGCGAACTGAGAGGGAATACCTTTGTATTGTTTTAAGCTGCTCAGTTTGTAGTAATTTGTTACAGCAGCATTAGGAAACGAATACATTGAGTAAGATGATCAATTGAATTAGGCTGGGTTTTCCCTAGGACATTTCTCAAGCAGGATATTGAATTAGTGCCGTGCTTTGGCAGAGTGACAGGTAGTTCACAGCTAAGCAAGGGCTTCTTTCAGAGAATTTCTTGGTAATTTTTCTTGCATTTTTTCTGCTTTATTTGTGGCTTTAGAGTCTCTACGATTGGAGTTTAAATCCAGGATGGAGACTTTGGTATTATCAGCTTTTTGGATTGTTACAAGAACCCATTCACTGGTTAGGGTTCCTGAAATTTTTGTCTATCAGTATTTATGGACTGACTCCAGAATGAATGGAGACTGATACTCAGACTCCAGGAGAAAAAGAAATTGATCACATGGTTTAAGAAAATTCTTACATTTGGAAAATTACAGATTAAAATATCAACACTTAAGGATCTTAGGGTATTTCCATGGGAATCCTTTGACTCAAATGTCTTTTTTGGTACGTGATTTGTTCCCCTCCTCATCGCAGCAACAAAAATGTTAAAAGAATACTTAAAAAAAAAAAAAGGGTTCATCTTTAACATGTTTTCCTCCTCTTGAGGACAAAAACCATGAATTATTTTGGTTCCACAGCCACTAATCGAGTGCCTACTTGATAGTAGGTAACTAAGACTTATTTTCCAAGGAAAGAAAGGAAAGAAGGAAAAAGAGGGAAGGGAAGATGAAAACTCTTTTTTGATATCTCCTGTGACACTGAGTGAATGGGGGAGCTGGGATGAATTTCATCAGTCAACGTCTATAAGATTTTAAAATTCACTTATAAAAAGTGTTGTGTTTACTTTTCTACCAGTATCAGCCTACCTAGAAGCTTACTTCTGAGCCTACATTAGAAGAGACAAAGTAATGCTTTGGGTATTGAGAAACTGTGACAGAAAATGGCAGTGTTGGTGAAGAAAGTCTCAAATGATATTTGAGATAAATATTTTAGTTATCTTAAATCTAAATAACTGGTTCCACGTTTTTGTAACTTTCTTTTTTTTAATATTATTTTATTTTAGGTTCTAGGGTACACGTGCAGGTCATGCAGGGTTGCTGCATAGGTGCATATTATATCCAGCATTTACTTGACTAACTATAGACATAGCCTCAGGAGAGATTTCCACACCTTGTGTAGTTGTGAAAATATTGTTGTGAGAAGACACTTTCCAATCCTTCTGGAAGCTTCAGTAGAATGACAAAGAGCTAATACAGAAAAAAAAAAAAAAAGGTTATTGCTTAAATATGGGCTCTGTATATACCTTTTCCCCCCAATATAAAGATGGGGTCTCACCATATTGCCCAGGCTGGTCTCAAACTTCCGGGCTCTAGTGATCTACCTACCTCAGGCTCCAAAAGTGCTCGGATTACAGGCAGGAGCCACCGTGTCTGGCCTGTATACACTAATTTTTGCAATCAAATCTTTAGTTGGAATGGTAGTAAAAAGAGAAACAATTAAATATAGAAACGGTAAGTACTTGAGTTATTAGTGAACTGACACAGAATCAAAAGAAGTAGGCTTTATTCAGCTGTTCTTCCTTAGCGGGCTGTGGGATGTGTGGCACCACAGAGGGATGACACCCCACATAGACAGAGGTGGTCTACACCATGTGCACACGATTTGTCCGCGGTATGACGTTGGGCTAGCCTTGTATTCCACCTGAGGAAGGGAATCCTGCACTGCCCACACCCAGCCCCGACACAAAGGAAGGCATCTTTCTGGCAGAAAGAAACAGTAGTAAGTCAGGAGACAGGGATTCCAGTCCAGCTTATTCTCTCTAGCTGCTGTTCCCTCCTTTGGAACATAAGAGGGCTGAATCAGGTGACTTCGGGGTTCTTTCTGATTCTGAAATGCTCTAACTTTACACTTGGCGTGGAGAACAGTGTTGTCTTTTTAGAAAGGAATTTTTCTCCCTGTCAGGTTCTCCTGCCCCAAATGTTTCAGGTCCTGATCTGTACACAATAAGGAGCAAAAGGCACCTCCTTTTGATCCTGTGGTTAAAAATATTTAGTTCTTTGGTGTTTGAAATGTTCTCTTCAACTAAACATTGTAACCTTGACATAGCTTGATTTGCACTGAAATATAAACATATTATTGGCAAGACCCCATGAAATAACTGACTTACAGCAACCTTGGAGTTGGCAGCATAACAGATCAAGTTTCTCATTATCATTCCATGCAAGATAAGAGAATTTTTCTCCCATTCAGCTGAGTATCAGCGCCTTTGTTTGTTGAGTGCTGGGTAGTGAGAGCTTTAAAACGCTCAACATCATATCCCGTGATGTGAATTTCAGCAGCCTATTTGGGGGAATTATTTTTAATCTCTTAATACATGATTAATGTGGCCATTTTTCTCTTTATCACTGTCTTAGATTTAATTAACAACTGCTGTGATTATTCTTTCTGGTTGTAATGCTAGCCTATTAAGGCTTTGAATCATAATGTAACCTTGTAGGTTAAAAAGCCAACAAAATTGCTTTTGATGGGATAAGATTGGGAGTGTCTCTGTGGGTTAGTGAGTTTTTAAAAATTCGTTTGCAAGACCACAGAAGTTATTTATCATAAAACGGGTATAAGTGGCCTTGCAGTTTAATTGGAAATTGTAACCAAAACATGATAATATGTAATAAAATGCACCATAACAAAAATGAATTGCATTGTTTCAGAAAACCTTACACAAAAACTTAACTAGTATTTATTTCCATCTTATAAAATGAAATAAGACGCCATTCAGTAAGGTTTGGAGAGATTAGTTCTCAGCCCAGGTTATTTTTATGTGATCCTTTCCCATACTAGCTATAGAATTGCGGAAGAACACTCCCTGGAGAGTGAGCTGGCTCGCTTCCAACATTCAAATGTCCAAGTAAGGAATATTTGTCCCTCTCAACTTAGAATCTTGTTAAATTGTGAGCAGCACCCTCTGAAGACAGTGTCTCAGTTTAGCAAAACTATTAAAAATATGTTTGGGGATACCTAGGAGCCAGGTGGCAGAACAGGACCTTTTACTCAATCTTCAAGGTGATAAACTGAAACTTACCATCTTTTCCTTCTCTTCCTTGTTTGTTCTCATCACTAAAACAATGCATAGATCCAAACAGTTTAATTCCCTTATTATTTATTCAAATGACCCCAAAGTGTGAATTTCTCATCAATTAATAAATAAATTGCAGGACCTTGAAAGAGAATACAGCAGGAATAAATAAATGGAAAGATGCTCAGTGTTAAGGAAAGGTTAGTCTGACACTTGCTAAAACGGTAAGGAAGATTGGAAGACTTTGTTCAGGACCTTTGCAATAGCTGTCAAGACTACTGCAACAGAGGAGAGGCTGAGCTCAACTCCAGATACAGCAGAGACGGCTGGGGCTTTGTAGCCAAGGAGCAGAGTGAGGGCTTTGATGGATGGCATATTACTAAGAGGAGACATCAAGGGTAGGAAGAATTCTTGCTAAACTGACTTAACAGGATTCTTGCTCCAGGCAGATCAAGGACTTATATATTGAAAGCCAGCACTTTGGGAGGCCGAGGCGGGTGGATCACAAGGTCAAGAGATCAAGACCATCCTGGTCAACATGGTGAAACCCCGTCTCTACTAAAAATACAAAAAAAATTAGCTGGGCGTGGTGGCGCGTGCCTGTAATCCCAGCTACTCAGGAGGCTGAGGCAGAGAATTGCCTGAACCCAGGAGGTGAAGGTTGCCGTGAGCCGAGATCGCGCCATTTCACTCCAGCCTGGGTAACAAGAGCGAAACTCCATCTCAAAAAAAAAAAAAAAAAAAAAGAAAAGAAAAAAAAGTAGGGGAAGAGGAATTTGATCAGATATGAAGCCTATCAAGGGTAAGAAATTTTCCCTAAAGTGACTTAGCAGGATTCTTTCTAACACTGGCCTCTCTATGTTTGGCTAGAACAGGAGCCGAGGCTGACATCCTGGACTGGATGTCTTAGACATCCAAACTATGGTCAAGGAGACGATCATTGTCATCAGTAAGTGGTGACTATTATTAACAGAGCAACGCCTTGACGTTGTCATTTGTCTGTTTATTTATTTCAGAGTACTCACATACCAGCTCTATTTTTCTCTCCCATTTTTGCTGCTTTGGAATTTAATAGCTGAATTTAATATTCACTTTATCAAAATTCTCCTATAAGTAATTAATTGATACATCCCATAGAGTTGGCTCTAACAGGATTTTAACTGCAACCCTGAAAATTATAGGTTGCCATTTATAAGTTAAAAACCCGTTTCAAAAGACTTTTAAAATTGAGTCATTTATTAGAGTCAAAAGTTGTACACTTTTGCTTCAAAGTCATTGATTTGTGGAAGATGTTACGTGCCATAGAAAAGAGATTGTCCTAATAAAAATCAGTAAGCTTCAAGGCTGGGTACGGTGGCTCACACCTATAACCCCAGCACTTTGGGAGGCCGGGGCAGGTGGATCACTTGAGGTCAGGAGTTCGAGACCAGCCTGGTCAATGTGGTGAAACCCCATCTCTACTAAATATACAAAAAATTAGCTGGGCATGGTGGTGCATGCTTGTGATCCCAGCTACTTGGGAGGCTGAGGTGTGAGAATCACTGGAACCTGGAAGGTGGAGGTTGCAGTGTTCTGAGATTGCACCACTGCACTTCAGCTTGAGAGACAGAATGAGACTCCATCTCAAAAAAACAAAGGAAAACTCAATAAGCTTCAGAAAGCACCTCAGAAGTTGATTATTTAATTTTTGTGTGAAACTTGATAATGTAGGAAACTTAAATTATGAGGATTATCATATAACACAAGATTAATTTTTATATATAATTATGGTAGAATTAAGTATTTCTGAAAGAGTAACCTCCAAAGAAGATATATCCCTACTTAGCAAAATGGTATAAAATCACTTTCAGCCTGGAGCAGGCAGTGAGTGAGATGGATTCTCACGGTGCATCTCTGTGATTTTGTGTCTATGATTGCCCCAGATCTGGTAATGCCACTAGTTTTGAGTTGCACTGAGAGAGCATAAAGAGAAGGAATTGTGGTTATGGGAGAAAAAGTCTCAATCTCCAATTTATCATCCCAGCTGATAAAAATTTGCTTCTATTCAAATTTGAAAGGGTACATATTTTGAACAACCAAAAAGCATTTACTGGGTGATTGCAGAGCTGTGACAATGACAAAGCCAAATCAAATTGGGGCAAATGTTACCTATTCCATAGAAAGTAAATGTTCGTTGAGTTAAATCTCAGTATGAATGATTGCGAGATATTTTGGAAATTTAAAAAACCATGAAATATTAGACATAAAAAATATAAGAATCCAATATTATTCAGGAACAACTAAAAACATAAATCTTAGATTCCTAATCAATGATTTATCTCGTAAGATTTTCTGAGAAATATTTAATTAATTAATATGAAGACTTTGGATTTCATTTATTTATTTATTTAAGACAGAGTCTGACTTTGTCGCCCAGGCTGGAGGGCAGCGGGTGCAAATCTCAGCTCACTGCAACCTGCGCCTCCTGGGCTCAAGACATCCTCCCACTTCAGCCTCTTGAGTAGCTAGGACTACAGGTGTGTGTTGCCACACCCAGCTAATTTTTGTAGAAATGAGATTTCGCTATGTTGCCTGGGCTAAGACTTTGAATTTTAAAATGATGTTTTGAATGTATTTTCCTGTCTTTTGGCTTGTGTTATTAGTTTGCACATATTAGATATTTATCAGCAAATATTTCTCGAGTGACTACTAGGTGTCAGGTACTATTCTAAGCGCTGAGGAAGCAGAGTGAACAAAACAGAAAAAAAATTCTATCCTCATGGAACTTGGAGTGGCGGAAACAAATATACATATATGTGTTACACGGACTGTCTAGTGCTAATAAGTTATATTAGAGAAAGATAAAACAGGGAAGGGGAATGTGTTTTTGTTAGTGGTCAGGGAGGCTTCCCTGAGAAGACATATCTGAGCGGTAACTGTTATTAGCAGAGCAATGGCTTGCTTTTGCCATCTGTCTTTTTGTTATTTCAGAGCAATCACATATCAGCTCTACTTTCTCTCCTACTTTTGCTGCTTCAAAATTTGATGCCTAAACTTAATATTCACCTTATCAAAATTCTACTACATGTGATGGATTAACACATTCCATGGAGCTGAAGGGTGGGGGTAGGGAAGAAAGTGAGCCTTGTGTGTATCTGGGGGTCATGCACCCCAGCATTCCAAGTAGAGTGAACAGCAGCGCCTATAGAGGCTGCATGCTCTGGGTGTTTGAGAATTTCAAAGAAGTTGCCATGGCTGGAGTGGAGTGAACAAGGGTGAGGTTAAAAGAACTTAGAGCAAGTGCCTTGTGTGGTGGCTCACACCTGTAATCCCAGAACTTTGGGAGGCTGACAGGGGTGGATCACTGAGGTCGGAAGTTTGAGACCAGCCTGACCAACATGGAGAAACTCTGTCTCTACTAAAAATACAAAATTAGCCGGGTCTGGTGGTGCATGCCTGTAATTCCAAGCTACTCAGGAGGCTGAGACAGGAGAATTGCTTGAACCCAGGAGGCAGAGGTTGAGGTGAGCTGAGATCACGTCATTGCACTCCAGCCTGGGCAACAAGTGTGAAACTCCATCTCAAAATCAAAAACAACAACAACAATAACAAAACAAAAAAAACTTAGAGCAGAGGATAATGTGGAATCCAATCACATAGGATCTTTGGGTCATGTCAGAATTTGAGCTTTTAATCTGAGATGGGTGGCCATTCCAGTTTTGTGTGTGTGTGTGTGTGTGTGTGTGTGTGTGTGTGTGTGTGTGTATTACTGAGGGTTCTCTAAAGGGACAGAACCAGTAGGATATACGTATATATGAAGGGGAGCTTATTAAGGAGAATTGACTCACACCATCACAGGGTAAATTCCAACCATAGGGCATCTGTAAGCTGAGGAGCAAGGAAGCCATTCCAAGTCCCAAAACCTTAAAAGTAGGGAAGCCGACAGTGTAGCCTTCAGTCTGTGGCCAAAGGCCCAAGAGACCCTGACAAACCACTGGTGTAAGTCCAAGAGTCCAAAAGCTGAAGAACTTGGAGTCGATGTTCAAGGCAGCATGGAAGAAACATGAAGGTCAGAAGACTCAGAAAATCTGCTCTTTCTACCTGGTCCTGCCTGCTTTATTCTAGATGTGCTGACAGCTGATTAGATGGTACCCACCCAGACTGAGGGTGGGTCTGCCTCCCCCAGCCCACTGACTCAAATGTTAATTTCCTTTGGCAACGCCCTCACAGACACACCCAGGAACAGTACTTTGCATCCTTCAATCCAATCAAGATGACACTCATTATTAATCATAACAGTGTGGGAACATAGATATGACACAAACTTTACAATTTTAACTTTTTTTTTTTTGAGACAGAGTCTCGCTCTGTCAACCAGGGTGGAGTACAGTGGTGCGATCTCAGCTCACTGCAACGTCTGCCTCCTGGGTTCAAGCAATTCTTCTGCTTCAGCCTCCGGAATAGTAGCGGGGACTGTAGGTACATGCCATCACACCCAGCTAACTTTTGTAATTTTAGTAGAGACAAGGTGTCACCATATGGGCCAGGGTGGTCTCAAACTCTTGACCTCAAGATCTGCCTGCCTTGGCCTCCCAAAGTGCTGGGATTACAGAAGTGAGCCACTGTGCCCAGCCAACCGTTTTTAAATGTACAGTTCATTGGCATTACGTACACTCACATTGTTGTGCGACCATCAGCACCATCCATCTCCAGAACTTTTTTGTCTTCCCCAACTGAAACTCTGTACCCTTTAAACAACAACTCCCCAATATCCAGTACCCCAGACTCTGGCAACCACTGTTCCACTTCCTGCATCTGTCCGCCTATTTCATGTACCCTAATGTAAGTGGAATCATACAATATTGTTACTTTTGTGATTGGCTTATTTCATAATGTATTCTAGGTTCATCCATGTTGTAGTGTATATCAGAATTTGTTACTTTTTATTGCTGCATAATATTCCTATATGTGCATATATGTAATATATACATACATACATATATGTAGTTTATGTATCTATTCATCCATCCATGGATGCTCGGATTATTTCCATCTTCTAGCTATTGCTCATACGATGCTATGATCACTGGTATACCAATATCTGCTTGAGCCCCTGCTTTCAAATCTTTTGAGTGTATACCCAGAGTTGAAGTCGTTTCACATTTTTGAACAGACAGGTAGGTGACTTATGTTTTTACTGTACTACTTTGGCTGCTGTTAGGAGAACAGGCTGCAAAGAGACGAGGGTGAAGGGAGGTGACCTATTAAGAAGATATTTATTATTGAATCCTGAATATAGTTTGAAGGAAGAGCCCACAAGGTTTGCTGGCAGACAGGTTGTTGAGAGTAAAAGGAAGAGAGGAGTTAAGGATGAGTCCAAGATCTTTTTCTATTCTGCTAAGAGTTTCTTTATGTACCACATGAAAATAAAAGAAGCTTGGCTCATAAAAGTTTCTAAAGCTTCTAAATATGCAAATATTACCTATTTCTGCATATTTCAGTAACATAGTACATTTGCATGACAGATTCACTAGAGGATGTAAAGCAGTCTTTGCATTGATGTGGCTCCCACAAGTTTATGCTTGGTGATATACGTGTGTGTGTGTGTGTGTGTGTGTGTGTGTGTGTGTGTATACACACATACATACATAGTGGAGATTATTGATGCTTTTGATATTTCACTAGAAGCAAGAGAAAAATGTCATGTGTAAATATAACATAGCCTAAACAATCATAACCTAATGTGGTTTGAAACTTATGAGTCTTATGTTAGTTTGATTTATTTTTTAACCAATACATTAGAGCTAATATCAAAATGTTTATTTTCTATTAAAAACATTCATTTTTAATAGTAACAGGCTCACATCATGTTCTAGTATAAAAATGCTAAGGTTATAAATCAATCTGAGGTTCACTAGCTTGGCTGCTGTTTCCTGCTACCCATCATGTACACAAATGCTCTGGAATGGTTAATTATGAAAAAAATACATCTCAAAGTTCAGAGAGAGTGAACAAAAACACCATCATTATTGAGGCCTTGGGCTCAGTGCTTTGCACGTCTTATTTTATCACCTCAAGAGCCCCAGAAGTCTACACAACCATTTATAGATGGGCAGACTGGGCCTCTGAGAGGTTAAGTAACTTGTCCAAGATCCCAGAGCTAACAGACGGGGAATCTTTCTGAGACAAATACTTTGAGCTAATCACCTGGAGACCGGTTGAGAATTCAACCTCATCAGTGTCCGAAGTCTGTTATATGCATAATACAGCCAGAGTGTAGATGGGAGAGGAGTGTCAGTGCCTATACCCACTACCACCTCTACCACAACAGTTACGCTAGAGTAACTCAGAATCGGATGCCTAGTCTCCATTCAAGCAGATGGCAGCAGCAAGAATGTCTTTTCTGAGATCTGTGAATTTCCCAAAAGATCTTTCCTTCCAGACACTCAGTGATAACCACAGTTCCTCCAGTGATGTTATCTGGGATCATCAGGTTTTCACGGTGGGAGATTCCTGTAAAACAGATACAACAGATGCAGTGAAACCAATAGTGTTACTCCCTCAAAATCCACTCCAACTCCACATGTGGTCATGAAACAGTCGGTATTCCAGGCAACTAACTGTCCCTGCCTTGACTTACTGAGATAATTGCCTTCTGAGGGTAGTACAGGCCTGCTGTTGATGAATATGTCTGTGCCCATTAGATGAATAGCATCTAGTTCTTACTGTGCCACAGTACAAAATAAGAAAAGAGCAATTGAGCCAAATATAGAAAATGTGATTAACCACACAACGGGCCATGACCAGAACTACATGAAACCAAGAAAGAACAATATTCGGCCAGCCATCAACCGACTGAAGAAAAGGCAGGTGTGAACCCAAGTATTCAAAGGAAACAGCGTCTTGGTCCTTATCCTTTTTCTCATGCCCTTTTTCATTAGCTGCTTCTTTTTGGTGTTCAAATCAGCCACCCTACACAAGAGTCTCTCCCTCAGTCCTCCATTGCTTAACACACAATTTCATTTCTTCTTTTCTTCTTGCGCTATACTTTCTAAAAGAAAAGTCAACACTCCTGTCTTCATATCTTAACTCACCCTGCACACTTTGCAAGCTGGCTTTGGCTCCAGTGCCTCTCTAAGGACTTTCATCTTAAACATATCCTCAGGCCGGGCGCGGTGGCTCAAGCCTGTAATTCCAGCACTTTGGGAGGCTGAGGCGGGTGGATCACGAGATCAAGAGATCGAGACCATCCTGGTCAACATGATGGAACCCCGTCTCTACAAAAAATTACCTGGGCATGGTGGCGTGTGCCTGTAATCCCAGCTACTCGGGAGGCTGAGGCAGGAGAATTGCCTGAACCCAGGAGGCGGAGGTTGCGGTGAGCCGAGATTGCGCCATTGCACTCCAGCCTGGGTAACAAGAGCAAAACTCCGTCTCAAAAAAAAAAAAAAAAAAAAAAAGCATATCTTCATTTACAATGAATTCATAATCACAGAATTAATTTGCTTCTCAAGTCTGTTTATTGACTGTGTCATCACCAGCTAATCAATTATTCTCTTTTGCATCACTCTCTTATCCGTTGGTTTTAATGACCTTACATTCCCATTTTTTTCCCTGATATATCATCGACCTCTTCCTAGTTTGCACCCTCTTTTTTAAAATTCAGTTCTCAAAAGTGAATTATCTCTGAGGTTCAGTTCTCAGCTCTCTCCTTTGGTCCCACTGCACATTCTCAAATGGTGATGTCATTCATTCTCAAGGCTTAAGCAAAAAAATTATCTTTTTCTTAATTTCTGAATTCTATGTATACATTCTTAATTATCTCTTTGGTATATGAGTCATGGTGTTCATGGTGTAGATAATACCTGCTGTTGAGTAACCCAGGAAAAGTCACAACCTTTCTGAGAGCCCCTCTCCTCTTTTGTGAGATGAAGGGGTTAGATACTCATCCAGGTTTCACATGGATATTATCAGTCAAGGTTTCTGGTTGAAGGAGGAAACAACCTTGGATAGCCTGAACAGAAAGTGAATCTGTCATAAGGTATCTGGCAGTTTTAGGATTGTGAATGAGACGGGGGAGACAGATTGAAGGACTGGAGCAGGACAGCCCCAGAAGTTTACAAAGCTGGAATCACAGACAAGTCTCACTAAAGGAAAAGTTTGGCTCTGTGGACACACTGCACCTGCAGTCACTACTGCCACAACCACAGGTACCACTGCCACCACTCTGCCTCCAACACTACAACTGTGCCTTGGGTGTCAGGAATGGACTCCTGCTGGCCACCACCCTGGCATCGCATGAAAGATTTAGAGTCTCCAGTTGGACTATCACATTGGCAGATCTTGGGATCCCAAGATCTTGATCCCAAGATCAGCCAGTGGGATAGTCCAACTGGAGACTGTGCCCTCTAAGCCAGCAGAGACAGGATCTAGCTGACCCGAACATACAAAGGGGATTTCCACCAGTGGGATGGGAATTGACTATTGCACAGCAAATCTTGCCTCCCAGTAAGGAATGTTTACTGCAGGTGTCTCAAGACATTTAAAGCAAAATGCCATCTCTTACTCAGAAAACTTGTGAATAAAACATCTGCATGTATTCAGGATACATAATCTTGCTTAACAAGGTTTTATTTAGTAGTAGTTCAACTTCTGCAGTAATTACACTGGGCAGATAATTAACATTTTGATGACTTATTTCTCTTCTTTTCCAGTCCTAGTATATAGGTTTTGTTCAGACATGATTAATGAATGTGTGATTTGAAGGTTAAAGTCAACACAAAGCAAATCTCGAGGTAGAGTCTGATCAATCCAGGATAAAATAATCTTGACTTGAATTCTTGCTCTTATGTGTGATTTTCATGACTATTTCTCACTTGTAATTTTCTATGAGCCTCAATTACCAAGTAATGCTGCTTCAACCCCCAGAATGCTAATGATAGAGAGCAGAACCTGGTGATTAAGGACCTACCTTCTATAGAAAGGAAGAACATACTGAGACTATGCTTTCTCTGGTCTTTTATTGTCTCCGTGTGAGGCAGATCACAACACTCTACACACTTATAATAATTGTTGTCTTTAAACAGAATATTTAATTCAAATATTTAAACATTTTCATATATCATTGAAGGAAACACCCAATAAACTAAGTGTGATTTGTGCACATACAGGTCTACAGATGAACAGGAGGTGAAGGCGTGCCATTGCTCAAACAGACATGTTTTCCTTGGCTTTTGATGGTGAAACTTGTCCCTTGCATTCACGAAACAATAAAGGGGATACCATTATGTTATTTGAACTTCTAGAAAGATCGAGAGGATAATAAGCGCCTTCGCCGCCTCTTAGCCCACGTGTTACGCGAATTTTTAGTGTCTGGTGGTTGTCACAGATGCATTTCATGGTTTTTGAACTTCGCGTCTGATTACACACTCAGTGGACTCTTAACTGAATTACTTATTTGAAAATGCAAACTGCTCGCCTTATTTAAAATTAGAAACTGCGTCTACGACCCTGGTATCCCTGATCCCCAGACTGTGCTCCGCTTTTCTTGTTCTTTTTTTTTTATAGCAATTTATTGCCTTCTAAAATACCACAGATTCATTTTCTGTCTCTTCCTGCTAAAAAGTAAGCCCGATGAGGGCTGAGGTCTTTACCGGTTTGATTCACTGACGTCCTAAGAGTCTCAATATCTGGCATATTTTAAGTATGGAATTAATATCTGTTAAATGAACAAGCAAACACCATGCAGACTGTGAGGCCAGCTGTGACACCCGAGACCTTGAGATGTTTTCTTTGATGTGCTTCATCGCCGTGCTCACCTCGTGATCTGTGCCCACTCTTCCCCTCTGTACAAACGTGCTTTTTAAGGTTCTTCAACCTGGTCACATCAAGCCTTCAACGGCTCCTCTCACAGTTTAATGCACTCCTATTTCTTGGCATAATAGCGTTTTAACAAGGACTGAAGTCTCACATTAAAGGAAATCAGTTTTAATTTTGACATTTCCACTGTGGTTTTGCCTTTGCACGTGGTTTATATATTCTAACAGAGGGTGATTTTGGTTTGAAGAGAAATAGACTCAATCTTCGGATTGTTGCATAGGATTCCTAATTTATGCTTTTTTTGTGACCAGACATTTGTCCAAAGGAGTTATGTCCTTTTTTTCCAGGTCTTACTGAAAACTCTGTGTGTGTGTGTGTGTGTGTGTGTGTGTGTGTGTGTGTAAAACAAAGTCAGCATAAATCATAGCCTAATCATAAGGTACTTGGTGTTTTCAGCAGCTTCTCTGGAAGATCCGGACTTACCATTGTATGAGTGTTACTTTTCTTCTACTTTCCTTCCTTTTAAAGTCTATAAATCACCATCATCATCTCATGAAGTTCGATACTGAATTATTTTAAGTTTCCTAACCAGATGCAGTAAAACCGTGCCTATCTGAAAGTCATAACTGGAAACCACAGTGCCCTGGAATTGAGTCGGTAAATGATGTAGCTGTTTTGAATCACCTAATTAAAAGTATCTTTTCAAGATCTCCCTCTTTGCTTCTTGCCAACTTTTATTATCCTGCTGGCTTTTGGCCTCCAGAGGAGGTCCTCCGGGGCAGTCAAGTTCTGTGCAGCCAGTTGGCCTGGGGTGCTGAAGACAAGAAGAAAGCAAGCCCAGGAAGGAGAAAGTGGCCAAGCCCAGAGCTGGAGAGAAAAGCAGGGCTGGAGGGGAAGAGCGAGTGGCTCTACTATTGTTTTATAGACTAATCTCATTATCAAATTTAAAAAAATCTCCTTAGTCTTTTGAGACCATTTGTATTAGACCTTTATACTTGTTTTATTATTTTGCTTGGTATTAAAATTTAAAAATCTTTTTTTCACACAAATTTGAAGGCATTTTTCCATTGGCTTCTATATCCCTTGGTTGTATTTGACATGTTTAAAAAACATCTCTAACATCTCTAGAAGCTCTTAGTTTTCTTTATCTTTAGGGCTCTGAAATTTCTAACTGGGGAGTCTTAATGTGGGTCTTGATTTAAAATAGGTAAAAATTTTTTTGCTAAGAATTTGAAGAGGCTTTTCATACTAGAGACTTGAATTTTTTAGTTTGAGAAATTTTCTTGTATAATTTTTTTCTTTCATAATTTTTAATGAAGTTTACCTTAAGATGAGTGGGGATGAATCAAGCTCTTTAGCTGAGGGACTCCTAAATGTCAGCATGCAGTGGCAGCCCGTGTTCTGGGTCATGCAATTTCTTAAGAGACGAATTCTTTAATCTTTTACCTGGGAGGCTGCAACATTCAGGCTGGCTGCTGATATTCTGAGACCAGTGAAGGGGAAGAGAGGGATTAGGGGCTTCAGCATTCAGATTACAGACTTTCATTTATCTCCTTCTCATCCTCTTTCTTTTCTCTGTAGCCATACCTGGAGCCCTTGAGTCTCCAACTTAGAGTCCTATTAATATTTTCTAGGTAAATTCCTCTGATCTCCTGCAGAGGTACAGGCAACCGGAAGCAGGTGTACAGCACATTCTACAAGTTCTATGGCTCTGTTCATTGATTTTGACCAATGCTCTTTCCAGCTGTACTTCACTCCGACCTTCTGCAGCACCAGGGTCCTCGAGTCCTGAGCCTTTCAGGGCTCTGCCTGCAAATTAGTGCGCCTTTTGCCAATACTCAGCTAGTAGCTTCCTCCCTTCTGCTCCTTCACTGACTTTCTGTGTTCCGAAAAATTGCTGAAACCTTTCATGCACTCTCCCTTTCTCTTGGCCCTTGTGAAATACAACTTAAAAAACATCAAAGTTCTTTGTTATCCTGTTAGCAGGGTTCAGGAGGGATTTTGAAAGGAAGAGACAGTCTGCCACACGTAGCTGGAACTCTAATCAGTACTTTTCAAAAATGTTCTCTATGAGACCTAAAATCTCGACTTCAATAGAAGGTGCATGAGGTGGGAGACTGTGGAGTTTCAGTACAATGAATCTCTAACAATGCTTTGGCCAGTATAGTTTTGTTTCATCAATTTCATGCACTGAGGTTCATGCAAGATGTCTTTAAACAAGAAGTTCTGCCGCTAAAAATTATCCAAAAACTACTAGTTAAGATAATATTTAACTTACATTTCCAATGTTAGTGCTTGATGACTACATAACTGATTTATTCATTCAACAAATGGTTATTGAGTTTATTCTACCCTACGACAGGTACTGGGCTAGACACTGATGTCCTCCTACTCGGTACAAACAGGTTCAGTAAGAATGCTGCTTTGTATTGACATATTTTATAGTAGTCCCACCTCTCGCTTACTTGAAACACTACATAGATTGAATAAATTCCAGTGATTCAGACTTATTAGCATCCTCCTTGAAGAGCAGACATCAGAATATTCCGTCAGCCTACTTCTCCAAATAATGACCCGGGGGACGTGAATGTCATCTTTGCTTAGGGGTAGAAAGTAATTAAAAGATTATGGTTTTTCTCTTTAAAACGTTGCCTTTAATTTGTATTCAAGTAACAGCGCAACCCTGATTTAGTTCAAATGATCTAGCAGCTTGATCATTTGGAAACTGATTTTGCTTTAAGTTATATATTACCTCAATTTCAGATGAAGAAAAACAATTTTTCTAAATGTGCAGCTGGAAAATTACTCAGCTAGTAAGTGAAGGCACCAGTTCTCCCCAGGTGGCTGTTTCTCCAGGGCTCCCTAACTCCACAGACGGCATCACTTGGTGTCCCCGGGTTCTTACTTTGCTAGAGCTGTCATAAGTAAGTACCACAAACTAACTGGGCTGAATGGAAGAAATGTATTGTCTCACAGTCCTGGAGACTAGAAGCCAGAGATGAAGAGTTCAGTGGGGTTGACTCCTTCTGAGGAATGGGAGGGAGGGTCTGTTTCGTGCCGCTGCCATCGCTTCTGGTGGTTTCTAGATTCTTTGAGGCTACTTGACACATTGCACGTCACCCTGATGTCTACCCGTGTCTTCACATGGTGTTCTCCCTGTGTGCATGTCTGTCTCCAAATTTTCCCTTCTACAAGGACACAGTTATACCGCATTAGGGCCCACCACAATGACTTCATTTTAACTCTATTACCTCCATAAAACCCTCTCTCCAAATAAGGTCACATTCTGAGGCACTAGGAGTTAGGATTTCAACACATGCATTTTGTGGGGGACACAAATCAACCGGTAACACTCAGGAACCTGGGTGTCATTCCTGATACTTCCCCCTGTCTCTGTCCTTTCCACATTTAATCCATCAGCAAATTCTGCCAGCTTTACATTAAACACACGTTGGGTCTGGGTATTTCTCGCTATTCGTCCCTGACCATTTTCATTCTTTCTCCTGAACTACAGTAGGAACTTTCTTACTGATCCCCTGCCCCCACGTTAGGTTATTCCTAATCCATTTTCCATATGCAAGCCAGAGATCTTCCAAAAGTGCATACTTGATTATATCTCTCCTCTTCTTACAACATCCAATGACTTCCCATTGCCTAAGGATAAACACAAAACTCCTTCATGTGGCTTACACACAATTTGGCTCCTGCTCCCCCTCTCCAGCCTCGTCTCTATTTTATTTCTCTAGTGCTCTGAGCTAAGGCCAAACAGGAACTCCTTTCAGTTCCTTCATTACACCATGCTGTTGCCTCTAGGCTTTGTACATGCTGTTCTCAGTCTGGAACACTCCTCCAAACTCCATTCCCCAGACGCTTACTCATATTTTAGGCCTCAGTTCTCATGTTGACTAGCTTCTGGAAGGTCAGCCCTCCACAGTGGGCTGAATGGTATCCCCAAAAAGATACGTCCACATCTTTATCTCTGGAACTTGTAAATGTTACCTTATTTGGAAAAAAAGATCTCTGCATATGTAATTAAGTTAAGGATCTTGGATGAAGAAATCCTCCTGGATTATCCAAGCAGACCTTAAATCCAGTGACAAGTGTCCCCCTAAGAGACACATAGAGGAGAGGGTCTACAAAAGAGAAGGCCACATGAAGACAGAGGATGCACCTGAGGCGAAGTGGCCACAGTCAAAGAAACCAGCCACCCCCAGAGGCGAGAAGAGATGAGGAATCCAGACGAGCCTCTGGAGAAAGTATAATCTTACCAGCTCGTTGATTTCAAGCCTCCAGAATTGTGAGAGAATAAATTTCTGTTGGGTAAGCCACCAAACTTGTTGTAAGTTGTTACGGTGGCCCTCTTGCGTTCTTATACCAGGTGCAGTCCCTGGTTGTATGTGTCCATAGGCACCTTGGGAGTCCTCTTTCCTAAGAGTCATCACTCTCTCTTGTTGATTATGGGATTTGGCCTGACCCAGAAGCTGTGAGTGCTGGGAAGGCAGGAAATGCCTTGCTCCTGACTGTATCCACAAGGATTAACCCAGTACCTACCGCATACCACAGGTGCTAACATTTAATATTAACAATGGTAATAATAATTTTTCCTGAATAACTAAATTAACTAATTAATCATTCAATCAATGCTGCAGTTTAGGTACTATCCAAATGGTATATATTTGAGAAAAGAATCGGAGCCTGGCACCTGTGAATAGTCCATAATTCTGACCTTCCTAGAGTCTTTAAGATAGTCTTCATAGTAGACAGAATGAAATCTATAGGAAGATGCCTTAAAAGCACCCCCACAATCAACACCATCCTCCAAAGTGAAAAGAAATACAACGTAATGTAGTTTTATATGTATTCTAACTGGTCTTGTTATCAGAACATTTGTCAGCATTTATTTTTTGCGTAGCATCTTATTATTTCAAGTTGTTAAACCAGAGTGACATGATTTTACACCTAGAAAAGTTTATAGTATAATGAGAGAAAATGAGAACAATAGTTTTTCTTTTCTTATAAACATACAATCAGAAATATATGAGCAGATACGTGCTTTCCAAAACTAAAGGAGAACTAACAATGACAGGAATAAGAATAAGCAAATTCACAAGTTGCAGGCCTTTTACATCCTGTTCTTACTCACTGTCATCACTTGGTCCTTTTTTTGATGTCCAGCGTCTTTCCCTTGAGAAATTTCTCCTCCCAAAAGACCTGTTGAGCAATCAATCCCATGACCCTGACTCTTCAGCCAAAGGAGAGGCTGAACAGAGCACCCTTGCTCCTGGACATAATTTCTTCAGTGGTAAGCATGTGTTTCAAGTAAGATCAATCAGATTTATTTTCAGGGATTCCTGTGGGTGTCACGAGAGAGAGGTGCTTTTATTTTCTTTTTCTTCTGAGATGACTTGCTCTAAAGATGATGCAATCTAAACTGCTCTGATAAGGCCAGCACATGGGGAGAGCCTGCCTGAGAAGGAGGCCAACAAAGAAGAAAAGCCAGAAAATGGGGAGAGAGAAAAAATCTTGCTGATGTCGTTCAATCCCCTGGATCCAGGAATGACTGTACCTCAACCTGATCTTGAACGATCCCTATCTTTAGATCGTGATAGAAACTGTGAAAGAATCCGGGTAATGTGAGAGACAGAATGGAATGCTATGGAGATGGCTAGATGCACTTCAAAAATGAATGCTCCCCTTCCATGGTATAGAGTTGTTACTGGGTAGCAGTGATTGGTCATTAGAGACTAGATTTCCCAGCCCTTGGCATCTGTGTATGGGGACATGTGGTTTGCTTTTGCAAATGGAATGATGGTAGGAATGAAGTCACTTTAGAGCTGAAGGAGTGAGTGTGCCCTCTCAACTCTTTCTTGCCCTCTTTTGTTGACTGAGCTCAGAGAGGACTCCTGTCTTAAAGGCATTTTAATTTAAGATCAATAGAAAATGGTGTCATTTCCTGAAATAAGTCCTGTAAGGGAATTTAAGAAAGAGACATTTAAATTTAAAAAAAAAAAAAAAAACCTCAATGCCCTTTTGAATTAAAAGAAATAATCGAATCAGGATAATGGTGATAACAGTTAAGTGATCTATCAAACCATGTACCTGTCACCTGAACACCAAGCATCAGAACTTCACTTCCAGCTCTGGGAGCTGCTCTCACTGGCAAAACACTCGATCTTGGTCAGCTGACTTCTCAAGGCCTTGGTTTCATCAGACAGAAGATCTTCCTCAAGCTTCCTGACTCCATCATCTAGTCACCTGGTCAAAACTTTTGCAATGAAAAGGTTATTAAACTGTTGAGATATTTGAGTCATTACTTTGAATTGGAGTCACAGAGCAAAGTGGATGGGCTTCTGTAGCTCGTAAGCTTAACTGTCTGATGATTGTTTTAAAAACTTAGTTACATTACATTGTCAATAAAGCCACCTCTGTTTGGTCTTTGTTGTCCTGTTATTTTAATCCTTTCTTCCAAGTTTGTAGAAGTTCGAAATTTAAGCTAAAATGATTGGAAGCTGTAACTGCATCCAAGAGGCTCAGAGAGTATTTGAACTTGCAGTTACGAATTAACCAGCTAGTCCAAGAAAGAATGCATGTTTGATTATTTTAAGATAGCAATAATTCTATTATTGTGATGTGGAAAGTTGAAGTTCAAGGAAACCTTACATAACCTTAATAAATTCAGAGGCTAAGCCCACACACTGCCGTAGACTAGTCTGCACTGTGAATGGAACCCACAGGATGTTTGCTAAGCTTCGTGATGCAGCAAATTAATGGTCCCTGCAGCCTGGAGGACCTTTTTATATTGTCCATGTGCTCATCTACTCTAGAAGCATCCCCAAGGGCATGAATGCTGCATGTTTTTGAAACTCTCCTCTCTTCTTCACTGATTCGGTTGTTGGTAACTGGGTTATGATTAGGACAGGGGGACAGTTGGAACATTCTTTGGGCCCTTTGGATACACGAGCATCCATTTTTATCTTTCTGGCCATTTTAGACCAGCCCTGAAGTCGTTTGGATTTGTACTGAAATGAGTGAAGACTGGTAGGCAAGGCTAGTTTGGGGAATGAGAAAGAGGTGTCTTGGAGAAAAAATGGGAATGAAAGAGAAGAGTAGAAGGAAATTTGAAGGAGTCAAGAGGGAAGATTAATCCAATGGCTACTGGGCTGGGATGATCGCATAGTATTGTAAGAGTGTGTACGTGTGTGTGTGTGTGTGTGTGTGTGTGTGTGTATAAACATGTATATGGTTTAAACATATATATGAACATACTCACCCACATGTATATCTGTGTATATATACACATATACACACACATATAAATTGTTTATATTGTATAAATTGTGTGTGTGTGTGTGTGTATAAACATGTATATGGTTTAAACATATATATGAACATACTCACCCACATATATATCTGTGTATATATACACATACACACACATATAAATTGTTTATATTGTATAAATTGTGTGCGTGTGTGTGTGTGTGTGTATAAACATGTATATGGTTTAAACATATATATGAACATACTCACCCACATGTATATCTGTGTATATATACACATACACACACACATATAAATTGTTTATATTGTATAAATTGTGTGCGTGTGTGTGCGTGCGTGTGTGTGTGTGTATAAACATGTATATGGTTTAAACATATATATGAACATACTCACCCACATGTATATCTGTGTATATATACACATATACACACACATATAAATTGTTTATATTGTATAAATTGTGTGTGTGTGTGTGTGTGTGTGTATATATATATATATAAATTGTTTAAATTAAACTCTTGTATATATATATAAAATATGAAGTTCCAGGGCTGCCTGCATGAAAAACATGGCAAAGCGTATTTGAATAGTCTATTCACCGATCATTCACTCATAAATATAATAAGCATTTACGGAGTTGCTTAGCATGAGCCAAACTCCAGCTCAGTACTTTGTAAGTGCTTCTTCGCATGATTTCTAACACTAATGTGCACATTTTGCAGATGAGAAAATGTGAACAATTAAGAGGACAAATGACTTGCCTAAAGTCATAGCACAAACAACTTGCCGGACAGTGGTTAGAAGACATCGACTTTACATTTCAAATGTATTGCCTCTGGCTAATTAATAATTAAGGTTTAATTTGCCTGATATGATTTTTAGAAACAATTTTCATATCAGACACAGAGTATCAGATTTCCACACAAGTGTAAAGCTGGTAATGCCTGCCCTTTTCTGGAATTATTCTCTTGTGGCATGATGCCCAAAACATTTAATGCTCATTACTCATTTCTTAAACTTAGTATCAGATGATGTCCTTGGTTTAGAAAAGGCATTTTTGCCTTTTAAAATATACTATTCCAAATCAGCTCAAGAGTGGTGGCACTGAGGCATTCTGGCTTCCTTAATAAACATCAGCTATCTAGACTGTCGTCTTACCTCCTAGACTAAAAGTGCTCCTAAGATTGCATTCAAGAGCATCACATACCAGAGAATGGAGCTGCAGGAATCCAAATCAGATAATGATAACATTCGGAAGAGCCACCTAATTAGAATTCTAAAAGCATGGGAAATGCTCAGGTCAAATTATATTACACATAGTGCTAAGCCAAAGGATATATCCAAGAGTGAAAAAGGTGTGGGGAAAATGGTCAGCTGTTGCAACTCAGCCAGGACCACCATCCATCACTGCCTGATGTTGGTCACTGGATAAAGAATTCAAATCCACTGGGCTTTGGGGAAGATCCTCTTGCCAGTTCTAGGCCTCATGGAGAGTAGCCATCTAGACCAGCGAATTGTGATGGAAGCTGGGCTCTCTGGTGTTGTTTAGTGAAACAATAGCATGCTTCCCTTGATTTGTACACTGTCTGAGAGGGACACAATCTGACATCCTGTTTTGTGGTCACAAACAGCTGTAAACTGTAAATTAGGTGCCAGCCACACTCTTCTATTTAATGGATATCCTCCCTATGTCTTCTGGAACAGCTTTTCTTTGCCAACTGTCCTGATTTTACAATCTTCTGAAGCAACCCTTTGAGGCATAGAAGTTTTTCTGAGTAAATGAGTCAGGTCTTGGTATTGAGCAATGGCTGCTACAAGGAAAACTTGAGGCCCCGCTGCAAATGTCATGCTCCTCCTCGACCAGAGTGTACCCAGGAGCAGATAGTACTTAGCCACTAAAATTTTCTTCAAGTCATACACGGCCTTGAGGATTACATTAGCAACGATTCGAAGTTGCTACTTGTTATTTTGAAAATGTAAAAATTTATATCTGATGATTAAAGGGCCATGAATGGCTTTTGGGGAGTCCATAATCCCATGAAGAATTTTTTAAACTTTCATTTTATTGTGGTAAGAACACGTAACACACGATCAATCACCCTCTTAATAAAATTGTAAGTGTACAATGATGGCTTACTAGCCAAAGAAACAATCTCGTCCAGAAGATCTCCAGAACTTATTCACCTTGCATAATTGAGATTTTATGTCCATGAATTAGCAACTTCCTGTTTCTCTTCCCCATAACCCCTGGCAACCACCCATTCTACTCTCTGATTTTGAGTTTGACTATTTTAGATACTTCACATAAGTAGAATCATGCTTGTACCCTGAAGACTACAAAACGTTGATGAAGGAATTTAGACACAAATAAATGGAAAGACATCTATGGATTGAAAGATATAATATTGTTAAAATGTCTATACCACCAAAGTGATCTACAGATTCAGTGAATTCCTGTCAAACTCCCAATTACTTTTTTTCACAGAAATACAAAAAATAATTTCAAATTTTATATGGAATCACAAAGGACCCTGAATAGCCAAATCAAACTTTGAATGAAGAACAAAGCTGGAAGCATAACCATTGCTAATTTCAAAATATATTCCAAACAATGGCAACAAAAACAGTGTGGTATGGGCATAAAGGCAGACATATACACCAGCACAAGAGAGGAAAGAGCCCAGAAATCAACCCACGTGTATATGAACAACTGATCTTTGACAAGGGTGTCGAGAATACAGAGTGGAGAAAGGATAGTCTCTTCAACAAATGGTATTGGAAAAGCCAGATATCCACACACAAAAGAATTATAGTGGACCCTTATCTTATACCACAAGCAAAAATCAACTCAAAATGGATTAGTCTTAATGTAAGACCTAAAGCTATGAAACTCCCAGAAGAAAGCATAGGGGAAAATCTCCATGACATTAGTCTGGGCAATGATTTCATGATTACGACACAGAAAGCACAGGTAACAAAAGCAAAAATAGACACGTGGGAAAACATAAACCCTGGACTTTAAGCATAACCTCCTCTGCGTTTTTCTAAGATAAGGTTCATATATTTTTTTTTTAGAAGTGAAAGGTCTCACATATTTATTACTGAGCAACCAAAGCCTTTTTTTTTAAAAAAAAAACATGAATAATGGAAGCATCGTGGGTTGTACTAACTAATGCCTTCATAACAGATCCAGAGAGGAAACTGTTCAAACTTCTCCAGATAGCGGTGACATTTTTCAGCTTCATTTGGTAACACAATTGTGACTTTCAGACAGCATAAATATGTGTGCCGTCGCATGTGTAATTTCTTATAGACCCAGCTTGGTTCTTCTCCAATGTCTCCTTTTGGAGTTGTACCTGATTTTATTACCAGTTTTCATCCGAATCCACTGGGAAATGGGACGATTTTGCTTTTGTTTCTTGGCCAGGAATCGCTTAATCCTGAAAGTCTTGTGAGAAGACATGGCGAGAAACGGAATAAAGTACACACCACGATGGCGGAGAAAGGACGAGAGCAGGTTCATATTTTTAAAGTGATTCTTAAAAAAACAGTCTGGAAACCTGTTGTACTGTATTATGCTGCTTAACTGTGCACCTTGGAGCCTTCCTTAGCAAAATCTGATATGCAATGTGTTATTAGACAAGGGGAATAAGAAGTGAGCGCCAGTCCATTATTTACATTTGTTTGTCTCATTTTTATTATTTGTTATTATTTTTAATTGACACATAATAATTGTATACGTTTATGGAATACAGTGTGATATTTTGATATGAGTACACAATTGTATAATGATTGAATCAGAGTAATTATATCCATCACCTCAAACATTTATCATTCTTTGTGTTGGGAATATTCAAAACCATCTCTTCTAGCTATTTGAAAATTTACAATAAATTGTGAATTGCAGTCATCCTAAAGTGCTATAAAACACCAGGATTTACTCCTCCTGTCTAGCTGTGCATTTGTATTAACACGAATTAACCACCCTCTGGCCACCTCCCCATCCCCCTAGCTGTCACCACCTCTAGTAACCACTATTATACTCTCTACTTCTATGAGATAAAAGTTTTTAGCTTCCCAATATGAAGAAACCATGTGATATTTATAATTCTGTGCATGGTTTATTTCATTTAACATAATGTCCTCCAGGCTCATCAGAGTTGCCACAAATGGCAGAATTTCATTCTGTATTATGGCTGAGTAGCATTCTCTCATATATATATATATATACACCACATTTTCTTTATTCACTCGTCTGTTGATGGACACATGAGTTGATCAACACATGAGTTGATTCCATATCTTAGCTATTGTGACTAGTGCTGCGATAAACATAAGAGTGCGGATAGCTCTTCAACATAGTGGTTTCCTTCCCTTTGGGTATATTTCAATGGTGGGATTCCTGGATCACATGGTGGTTCTACTTTTAGTTTTTTGAGACTGCTTTCCATAACAGCTATAGTAATTTCCACTAGCAGTGTATAAAATACATTTCCACTAGCAGTGTATAAAAGTTCCCTTTTCTCTAAATCTTCACCAACATTTGTTATTTTCTGTCTTTTTGATAATATCCATTCTCACTAGGGTGAGATGATACCTCATTGTGATTTTGATTTGCATTTCCCTGATGATTAGCAGTGTTGAGCATTTTTCTCCATATGCTCCTTTGCCATTTGTGTGTCTTCTATTTGGAAATGTCTATTCAGATCACTTGCCCATTTCTAAATGGAAATTGTTGTCAATGTTATTGCTGCTGCTGCTGCTGCTGCTGTTTGAGCTTGTGTATTTTGGGCATTAATTCCTTGCTGAATGAATAGTATACAAATGCTTTCTCCGCTTCTGCAGGTTGTCCCTTTGCACTATTGATTGCTTTTTTTGCTGTGCAGAAGACTTTTGGTTTGATAAGATCCCTGTTGTTTCTTTTTGCTTTTGCTTTCTGTACTTCTGAGGTTTTATCCAAAAAATCTTTACCTAGACCAATGTCTTGAAGCACTTTGCCTAAGTTTCTTCTAGTAGTTTCACAGTTTCAGGTCTTACATTTAAGCATTTAATCTATTTTGAGTTGATTTGCATATGTGATGAGAGATAGGTATTCATTTCATTCTTCTGTATATGCATATCCAATTTTCCCAGTATCATTTATTAAGGAAGTTGTACTGTCCCCATTATGTACTTATGGTGCCTTTGTAAAAAATCAGTTCTTTATATATACATAGCTTTATTTTCTGGGTTCTCTATTCTTTTCCATTGGTCTATGTGTCTGTTTTTAATGCCAGCATTGTTCTGTTTTGATTACTATAGCTCTGTAGTGTATTTTAAGTCAGGTAGTATGATGACTTTTTGCTTTGTTCTTTTTGCTCAGGATTTCTTTGGTTATTCCTGATTTTTAGTCATTCTATATGAATTTTAGAATTGTTTTTCCTATTTCTGTAAAAATATATCACTGGTACTTTGACAGATTACACTGAATTTGTAGATCACTTTAAATAGTATGGACATTTTCACAATACTAATTCTTCCAATTCATCAGCTTGGGATATATTTCCATTTTTGTGTGTCCCATTCAATTTCTTTCATCAGTGATTCACAGTTTTCATTGTAGAGATCTTTCACTTCTTGGACCAAATTTATTCCTAGATTTTTTCTCATTTGTACCTATTTTAAATAGCATTGCTTTCTTAGTCTTTTTTTTTTTGAGACGGAGTTTCACTCTTGTTACCCAGGCTGGAGTGCAATGGCGCGATCTCGGCTCACCACAACCTCCGCCTCCTGGGTTCAGGCAATTCTCCTACCTCAGCCTCCCGAGTAGCTGGGATTACAGGCACACGCCACCATGCCCAGCTGATTTTCTGTATTTTTAGTAGAGACGGTGTTTCACCATGTTGACCAGGATGGTCTCGATCTCTTGACCTCGTGATCCACCCGCCTCGGCCTCCCAAAGTGCTGGGATTACAGACGTGAGCCACGTTATTGGTATATAGAAACACTATTGATTTTCGTATATTGATTTTGTATTCTGTATTCTGCAACTTTACTGTAATCATTTATCAGTTCTAAAAGGTTTTTTTTTTTTTGTAGTGTCTTTAAGTTTTTCTATATATGAGATCACATCACCTGCAAACAGGGGCAATGTGACTTCTTCCTTTCCAATTTGGAGGCTCTTTGTTTCTCTTTCCTAATTGCTCTGAGTAGGACTGGCAACAGTGTGTTGAATAAAAGTGGGAATCCTTGTCTTGCTTCAGTTCTTAGAGGAAAATCGAAAAGCTTTTTTATCTCCCTGTTCAGTAAGATGCTAGTTGTGGTTTGTTATATACGGCCTTATCATATTGAGGTATTTTCCTTCTATACCTAATTTGTTGAGAGTTTTTATCATAAAGGGCTCTTGAATTTTATTTGTGTCTATTGAGATTATTTATTTGCATATATTGAGCCAGATTTGAATCCCTGGGATAAATCCCACTTGATCATGGCATATAATCTTTTTACTATGCTGTTGGATTTGGTTTGAGTATTTTGTTGAGGATTTTTGCATTACTCTTCATCAGGGATATTGGCCTAATGTTTTTCTGTTGTTATTGTGTCCTTGTTATTGTGTTTTAGTATCAGAGTAATGCTGGCTTGTAGGATGGATTTGGAAGAATTCTCTTCCCTTCAATTTTTTTTTTTTTTTTTTTTTTTTTTTTTTTTTTGGCGGGGAGAATAGTTTGAGAGGACTAGTGTTACTTCTTCTTCAAAGGTTTGGTAGAATTCAGCAGTAAAGCCTTCCAGTCTTGAACTTTTCTTCTTCGGGAGGATTTTTATTGCTGATTTATTTTCAGTATCTTTTATTGGTTTGTTTGGGTTTTCTGTTTTTTTCATGGTTCAATCTTGGTAGATTTTATGGTCCAGGGATTTATCAAATTTTCTCTAGTTTTTCCAATTTGTTGGCATATAGTTATTCATAATAGTCTCTAATGATATCTTATATTTCTGCGGTCTCAATTGTAATGTCTTTTTTGTCGTTTCTAATTTTATTTGGGTCTTCTCTCTTTTTCATAGTTATTCTAGCTAATAATTCATTTATTTTAGATATCTTTTCAAAAAAACCAGCTGTTCATTTTGTTGATCTTTTGCATTTTTAAAGTCTCTATTTTATTTGTTTCTGCTTTGGTCACTATTATTTCTTTTTTATTTACTTTTTGTCATTTTCTCACCCAGTCTGGAGTTCAGTGGTATGATCGTAACTCACTGCCACCTGGAATGCCAGAGTTCAAGCCCTCCTCCTGCCTCACCCTCCTGAGTACAGGTGTGTACCACCATGCCAGGCTACTTCTTTTCATTTTTTTGCAGAATTATTTTTATACTTTATGTTGCCCAGGCTGGTTTTGAACTCCTGGCCCCAAACAATCCTCCTGTCCCAGCCTCCAAAATAACTGAGATCGCAGGCATGAACCACTGCATATGGCCTCTTATTTCTTCTACTGATTTTGGGTTTGGTTCTTATTTTTTTTAGTTTTTTTTGAGGTGCATCATTAAGCTTTTTATTTGAAGTTTTTCTACTTTTTGATGTAGATGGTAATTGCTATAAACTTTGTTCTTAGTATTGCTTTGCTGCATCATGGGATTTTGGATGTTGTGTTTCTACTTTCATTTGTTTCAAGATGTTTTTAAGTTTTCTTAATATTTTCATTGGCCCATTGGTCATTCAGCAGCATGTTATTTAATTTCTATGTATTTGTACAGTTTCCAAAGTTCATCTTATTATTGATTTCTAGTTCTATTCCATTATGGTCAGAAAAGATACTTGATATTATGTTGATTTTTAAAAAATTGTTGAGACTTCTTCTATGGCTAACATGTGGTCTATTTTGGAGATTGTTCCATGTGCTAATGAGAAGAATGTGTATTCTGCGGTTGGATACAATGTTCTATAAATGTCTGTTAGGTCCATTTGGTCTACTGCGTAGTTTAAATCCAATGTTTCTTTGTTGATTTTTTTCTGTCTAGATGATCTGTCTAATACTGAAGGTGGGGTGTTAAAATTCCCAGCTACTACTGTATTAGGGTCTATTTCCCTCCCTTAGATCTAACGATACTTGCTGTATATATCTGGGTGATCCAGTGTTGGGCACATATATATTTAGAACTGTTATATCCTCTTGCTAAGTTGATCCCTTAATCATTATATTGTGACTTTATCGGTCTTTTTTACACAGCTTATGACTTAAAGTCTATTTTTTCTGACATAACCATAATTACTTGTTTTTAATATCTGTTTGGATGGAATATGTTTTCTCATCCTTCACTTTCAGTATATGTGTGTCTTTATAGGGGAAGTGAGTTCCTTGTAGGCCCACATATAGTTGAGTCTTATATTTTTATTCATTCATCCAGCCTATATCTTTTCATTGAAAAATGTAATCCACTTATACTCAAGGTTATTATTGATAGGTGAAGACTCAATCTCATCATTTTGTTAATTGGTTTCTCTTATATTTTTGTATATCCTTTGTTCCTTTCTTATTGTTTATGTTTGTAGTTTGGTGATTTTCTGAAGTGAAAATATTTGATTCCTTTCTCCTCATTTGCATATATGCTCTACCAGGAAGTTATACATTTTTACATGTTTTCATGATGGTAGTTTTTATCCTTTTGCTTCCAGATATAGGACTCCCTTAAATGTTTCTTCTAAGGCTGGCCTAGTAGTGATGAAGTTACTTAGCTTCCGCTTGTCTGGGAAAGAATTTATTTCTACTTCATTTCTGAAGGATGACTTTGCTGGGTAGAGAATTCTTGACTGGCAGTTTTCTCTTTCAGCACTTTGAGTATATTATCCCATTCTCTTCTAATCTGTAAGGTTTCTACTCAGAAATCTGCTGTTAATCCATTAGGGACTTTCTTTTATATGTAACTTGATGCTTCTCTTTTGCTGTTTTGAGAATTCTGACTTTTGACAATTTTACTATAATGTGTTATGAATGATTTATCTAATTTCATTAAATTGCCTATCCATATTCTCTTGAATCTTGCTGAGTTTTCTTAAGATCCTATTTTGAATTCCTTTTCAAGCATTTTATAGATTTCCTTTCCTTTGGGGTCTGTTACTGGAGGATTATTGTGTTCCTTTGGAGTTCTCATGTTTTCTTAAATTTTCATGTATTTGTGTGTGTGTGTGTGTGTGTGGCCTTACATTGATATCTGCACATTGGTAGAACAGTCACCTTTCCAGTTGTATGGAGTAATATTTGTCAGAAAAGACTTCTTCCTCTTAATGTGTCCTATGAAATCAGTGAGGTAGAATGCCTTGGCTTTGGTTCTGGGTGGGTGCAGTTGTATAATCTTTATGTGGTTTCTTCAGTTATAATTAATTGCAGCAATGTCTGTGAGTCCCTCAGTGGCCTAGATTTTGGGTGTTTTGGAGGCAGTGTGGCAGCTTTGCTGGGGATAGAGACCACCAGGTAAGGCAGTTATCAGTCCTCAGTCCTTGGACGGGTGCACGCCAGGCATGGCAGTTCTGCTGGTTGTGAGAGTGGCATGCCAGCAGTAGGTGCTGGGCAGGCTAGTTCTTTGCCCCTAGGAGGCATGCATGACATGCAGCAGCTCTGCTTGTTGAACAAGCACCTGGGCAACTTGTTCGCATGTCCTGAGGGTGTGCCTGTTGGTTTCCCTGGTCTTGGGAAGGCCTCTCTGCTGTGCGGTACAGCTTGTTCCTTGAGGTATAGAGCACTGTGTGGGCTCAGGTGCTGGGGTACAGCTGTACCACTGGTCTAGCTGTGGTTGTGGCATTGCTGCCTGTTGTATAGGTGTGAAAGGAAGTGGGAAGGGCCCCAGGGATATGGAGATGCAGGGACTCTTGGGTCCCAGAGAAGGATGCACTCTGGCAGTGACTTTGTTCTCAAAGTGATACCGTGCTCTAGCAGCTTGGGTCCTGGGGAGTTGGGGGATGACACAACATTAGTTTCTTATCTGGATCAATGCAGCCATGTTACTCAGTTCTTTATAGGCTCAGAGCTTGTGAGAGCTATGACACTATCCTGTAGCTAAAATTGCAGACATCCATGGTAGTAATGGGCACTGCTGAGGATATCCTGGGAATCTTTACCCCACAATGGGGAGTCACTTCTGGCTCCAGGCCAATCCCTGCCAGGCCCTTTGTTTTTTCCTCTATGCTACCACCCCAAGTTTACATGCTTCAGAGAGTTTTGTCAATTCTATGCTGAATTCCAGTGTTCTCCCTTAGAAACTTGACTCAAAGTGCAGTTGTTTATTTTTTGCTTTGGTCCTTCTTGAAGGAGGCAAGCATCAGACACCTATAGTCAGCTGTCTTGATAACGTCCCTGATTTTTAGATAAATATAATTAACATAAAATGTTTCCATGCTGATCAAAAGAATAGGTATAAATAATGCAAGTAACAGTAAATAAAATGCTGATATTTTCTCTGGAATTTTATCAGAAATTCACATTTAATGAGATTTACTGTTATAAACTCACATTTTTTATTATTATGTTCAGCACAATTACATCATGTCTTGAATTTATCTTTAAAAGTCTGTGTTCTGTCAGATAATTGAAATGCAAGCCTTGTATCTTTAAAAATAGTCCACATAACTTATAATGTTTACATAGTCAAGTGAAAATTATTCAATTATTCTTCTTGGTATAATGAAGGTTTCAGTCACATCTACTGTTGTGGGACTCAACAGACTCTGTCATGGGAAAATAATCCAGAAAGCATCATTGAAAAGAGGGCATTCAGCAAGGTGGTCTTCCTGCCATAAGTGTGCTGTGAGAAGGTATACATTTCCTGACTGTGACCACCTGCCATAAGTGTGCTCTGAGAAGGTATACATTTCCTGACTGTGACCACTTCTTTTGTCAACAAGAGGTGACTTACTAAGTGTCTCATTTTTTTTTTTTTAACGAACTAATCTTCTACTGGAATTGAAGAACAAAGTAGATAGAATAAGTACCCTTCTTGCCCTTTAAGATAAAAAAGTCAGATCTTTTCAAAGTATGTATAGTTTACCTTGAACAATTCAGATCTCTTTTCAAACATTATTTATTTTCGTATTGTGCTTCTCTTTTTCATCTTAATGAAAAAGTTTTCACTAACTCCCTTCTAGTGTATAATTCCACAATAGTCTTTTTTCTCATCTAGTAAATGTGTGATCTGGACAAAGAGTCCAAGATAAGGTCAGAGCTAGAAAAGAGAATTGAAGATTGTGCTTCATAAATGTCAATCTGTGATCAGATAGTTGAAAAAGGTTCCCGGGTCTTGGATCTTGGGAGGAAATAGATGTCTTTATACTTTTGCAAGTTTGTTTTGTTATTTTTAATTTTCTTTCTCAATATAGACTCTTGAAACACTAACCTTTACTGTACTGAAACTAAGAGAAACGGGATTCTCCCACGCTCTGTCAGCGTAGCTACATAATTGATTATCAGATGATAGGTGATAGCAAGTACCATTAGCTCCAGAAGGAGAGGACAGCCAGTAGAATCACACTGGTGGTGGGGATGGTGCAAAAAGAAAGTGGGAAAGTCAGCATTAACTCAGGCAGGTGCAGTTGGAGGCATGAGAACTTTCTTTCTTTAATCCTCAAGTGCAGCCTATCTCTAAATGATATTCCTCCTTCCCCAGCTCATTAGAAATAGTTCACATCATGCGTTATTGGAGGCTTCACCCTTAACAGGACTAGACATCCAGATGGCATTTGGCAGCATCGTCCTGCATTTCAGTTTCCAATGTGCTCAGTCTACACTGTTTCTCCAACTTTAGCCTAACTTTAGGGTATAGGATAAGAGTTGTCTGCTTATGTTTCCTTTATGCAGTCATCTTTCTTTCCTTCATATCTTCTAATTTATCTCTCATATTTCTGTCTATGATTTTCCTTTCAGGAGTCTATGTAGATTTTAAAGAATGTTTTTGTCAGAAATTAAGATGATGCTTTTTCATAATTCAAATAATAAAATAGTTTTTCAAGGTTTGTTGACAAAAATACAAAAAAAGAAACAAAAAGAACTGCATCCTCTACACCCTCCAGTGTTCTAATTTCTGAGAGGTTACCATTTTCACTTTTTAAAGTATTTATCTTCATCTCTCCAGATAACATACTTTATTTTTCTATTTAGGGATTTTTTTATTGCCCATTGAGTGAGAATTTGCCACCTTCTGCCCTGTGCCCAACCCCTATACATGTCCTATGTAATCAGTACTTACATAGCCACTACCATGTAAATGCCGTTTAAAACGGAGTCATGTAAAAATATAACTTTTTTGGTGGAATGTTATATTTTCCTTGGAATTAATAATTACCTTGGTTACTATTTCCTTTGTTTGCTCTGTCCTTACTAGTATTCACTCTCATGTTTTCTTTAGTTTCTCTAATCTCTGTTCTAGAACTTCCACCTTTAAAATATTGGTCATCATAGACTGGTCCTCTAAATTTCTTTTCTAGTTCAGTTTTCTTTTTCCGTCTTTTTTTTTCCCCAGATTTTCTCAGCTTTGCAGTCCAACATCTCTATCAAGTTTTTAATTTCTCCTGCAATATTTTTAATCTATAGAAATTTTTTCTTAGAATATTTGTTTTTAAAGAAAAATACTTTCTTTTTTTTTTTTTTTTTTCCAATCATTGAGAGGTTGTAAGGTTGCTGAGGTTGGTTGGCCTTGAACTCTTGGCCTCGCCTTTGCAAGCGCCACGACATCCGGCCGGAGCCACTTTGGGCCCCGGAAAAATACTTTCAGTGTGTTTTAAGGAGCAAATATCTTCTCTAATCTCTCAGAGGTTATTGATGGTTTTCTTCTTTAACTCACTGCATAGCTTCCTTTTCTCCTCATTGAATTTTGCTGTTTGTGAGTGTTGGTCTCTATTTTTCATGTTTCCTTAGAGACTGGATTATCCTTGGCTGTCTGCTTTTATTTAATAGGGGCCCTCAAAAGTTGGGAGGGAACTCTGCACAGGGCTGGGACTTTTCACCTTTGAGGCACACAAGAGGGTGATCTGGGAACTCACTTCTGGATTTTTTTTCTTGGGATGTTCAGATTTCAAATGAAGAACTTCTCGTCCCCTGTAGGATGTAGGTCTAGCTGTCTGTGTTCCGGGATCTGAGTGATAAGAGTGATTTATGGTCCCAGCATTCAATGGCTAGATAGACTTGACTTCAACCACCTGTTTTCAGTAGGCATTCCCACTCTTAACTGTACCTGATTTCCCTACCTTGGAGACCCCGCTTTTCTACCCAGTCCTAAGCATTAGCTTCCATCCTTCCACCAAGGTGGGGCGATGCTGAGGTCACACTTCACTGGGTGGAAGTTCAGTGTGGAATCTGAAAGTCCAGTGTTTCTTATACAGACTCTCAAAAAACCATCCTGTTTTCAGCTCCCCTATCATTTCCAAATTTATAGTTACCTAATGTTGCCAATCTCTAAACTTTTGGGCAGTTCCACAGTGCAAATCGTGTTCTCTTCGGCATTTTCCACAGGCAGGGTAGTTTGGGGATTTTTGATTTATGCAATGTCATTGATTATTCATCCTTTTGCTTTCCAGGCTCCACTATTGAACTGCCATGTCTTCCTCTCCTGCTCTTTGTCCTTGTGGACCAATGCCTTAAAAGTTTTACTTTCATTTTAGTCAGGTTTTAGGAGAGTGGATTGTGTTTAAGATACTCTCTTAACCATAAGCCCTCTTACGTAGGATCTCTAAAAGTAGTTTTCTCAAGAACACAAGAGCAGAGTTGTTATTTATAGTTGTGTAGGTGTGTAGTGCACAACTCTAAGAGAAACCATTCCCATCATAAGTATTATACATTTCTATATTTTGACAAACTTCTGGAAAATGATGGTAAAGTGTCTTGTTCCGCAAAAATCAGGGTAATATAGCAATTGCTTAGCAGAGAGAAGTTCCTTGATGAATGGTAACTTTTTTTCTAAATATGCATTAAAGAAGCCATACAGAGCAGTTCTGAACAAGGGATATGAACTAAGACTTCTGATTGCAAAGATGTTTCTGAGTCTCATAGTTTAAGTTGGACCAGACTGACTTCCAAAAAGAACTAAGCAGAGAGAGTTTCATAACGCCAAGCAAATAAGGAGCTTCAACCGGTGGCCTTTGCATAATTGAATAGTATTAGAATATCTACTGTAACAGAAATAATCAAAATTTTTCTTGTCAACCTGGCGAAATGGGATCTTACTAATTGGTAATAGTTGCAGACAAAATTGTGTTTAAAGATAAAATCAGCAGTAAAAATAAATAAAATCAGCAGGTTTAAAGTCATTTGGCTAACAGAGTCCGATGCAACCATCTATTATCTTCCTATTCAAACAACCATAAAGACAGCAAAAAGAATGCACATTTGAACAATATGAAAACTGACAACCAACATATTGGCAGAACCTTGAAGAAATTCCATCAATTACAGAGTATATGGGGTTGAAATAAAATCACAATTGTTGATCTGCATGTCCTTTACTCACTGAAATAGAATTTAGCAGATTGTTTAGAGGGTAAGAGATTTGTGATACCCTTCTCAATGCTGTACCCTGGTTCTGAGGTCTATTCCAGGCAAAAACCAGTGTGGCCACCCTGCGGTTGTTTGGAGACTTCTTTGTGGTTCACAAGACTTATCTCTCCAGATAATCCATTCCCACATCAGTAATTTCCCTTCTTCATTTGTTTGGATATTTGAACCCCTAAGAAAACACACGGCAGGAAGCGTGTATGGAAGGAAATGAGAAGAGAAGAAGGAAGGGAGGCCTGGCAGTGGCATGTTGCATTCTGGGAGCTTAAATCCCAGCAATAAAGGGTTGGAGGTGAGGGTGGATTTAGGAAGGGCGTGCCATGATTAATTTTTCAGGACAAGGAACCAGCACTGAGTGAGGAAAATGTCTAAGTACATGAACGTGGCCCACACACTGGGAATTAGGCCAAAAATGATGCACCTCAATTTGCCCTCAATTGTCAATCAAAAGGGATTTTGTAACCACATCTAAAGGAACAGGAGAGGAGGCTGAAGGCAAGTCACAGACTTAGTCTGCTAGCAAACAGGAAGTTTTGATCAATCTCTTTTTGTTCAAAGTTAAGTAAATAGTTTCTTCTTGTTGATTTTCCAGATGGCAACAATAGACACTGGGGACTCCAAAAGGAGGGAAGGAGGGAGTGGGGAAAGGGCTGAAAAACTACCTATGGGGTACTATGCTCGCTACTTGGGCAATGAGATCAATCCCCAAACCCGGCGTAATTGATGAATGAGATCCATATCCCAAACCTCAGCATTACACAATATACCCATGTAACAAACCTGCATATGTACCCCCTGAATCTAAAATGAAATTTGAAATTATTATTATTGTTATTATTATTATTATTATTATTGAGACAGAGTTTCGCTCTTGTTACCCAGGCTGGAGTGCAATGGCGCGATCTCGGCTCACCGCAACCTCCATCTCCTGGGTTCAGGCAATTCTCCTGCCTCAGCCTCCCGAGTAGCTGGGATTACAGGCACGTGCCACCATGCCCAGCTAATTTTTGTATTTTCAGTAGAGACGGGGTTTCACCATGTTGACCAGGATGGTCTCGATCTCTTGACCTCGTGATCCACCTGTCTCGGCCTCCCAAAGTGCTGGGATTACAGGCTTGAGCCACCACGCCCGGCCTGAAATTATTTTTAAAACATAAATAAACAGGAAAAATAGCAACAACACATGGAATATAAAAAGTATCATAGATTAATAAAATGGAGACAGTCTTTTGAAACATCTCAAGATGATTTACAGGACTTGGATAAAGTTGGTATAATGATTTCAAGTTTCACATTAATTGTTATAATAACATAGTAGGAAAGAGAAAACAATATATAAAAAAAAGACACAGTGGTCGCCACATAAAAAGATGCACGTATTTGTGAACTAGAAGTGGAGGATAAATTAGAAAGTAGGTAGAGGCTGATGCCACAGGTCTCATAGGCTTTGATGCTAGGACAGATCAAGATATCTGGAAGACCGATTCCTTTAGGATATGGAACTATAGACTGCGCCATAGATGTCAGATGGGCTCGTTACCTAAAAACAAAGTTAAGGTAGGTCACCCCATCCCTAAACTCTGTATGGAAATGGAAAAAGTTACAACTACTGCTGAAGCTTTGGCTTTAATAAATCTGTTTACATAGGGTGCAAAGAGGGAGCAAACAAAAATTACTGCACGGCCGGAACCTGGGTCAGCTGCCTACAAGCTCTGGGCCTGGATTTCTGATGTACTCCATCTTGATATGCAAAGGAACCCCAAGCACCAGTCTAAAACCTAGGGCTAGTTGTGCGTATACATGAAAGACAAAACAGAGATTGAGAGAGAAATGGAAAGCGTAGTTTAAAATGAGGACTCTGACTCCAATCATTCAAAACCTGGCTCTGTGTCTAATTGGCTGTGCAACCTTGGGCAAGTCACATAACCTTGCCATGCCCTGGTTTTTTCATCTGTAAAATTGATATTAAAGTAGCATCTACTTCATTGAATTATTGTTATAATTAAACTAACTACAACAATGCCTGACATGTACCAAACTAAAATGCAGTGATAGAGTTAAAACTTCTTTGGAAATTGTTTAAAAAAAAAAAAAAAAAAAAAAAAACAACAAGCAAAAAAAGTAACAGAAAACCTAATCAGTAACACAGAGAAAAAACTTGAGAACTTCTCTTGAAGTTTCTAGGAAATTAAAAAAAAAAATAAGAAACAATATAAAATAAAGCAAATGTGGCCAGGTACTGTGGCTTACACCTATAATCCCAGCACTTTGGGAGACCAAGGAGGGCAGATCACCTGAGGTCAGCAGTTCAAGAACAGCCTGGCCAATATGGGAAAACCCTGTCTCTACTAAAAGCACAAAAAGGGTGGCTGGCAAGATGGCAAGAGTGAAGAGGAACAGCTCCAGTCTGCACTCCCAGTGAGATCAATGCAGAAGGCAGGTGATTTCTGCATTTCCAACTGAGTTATCCAGCTCTTCTCACTGGGACTGGTTAGACAATGGAGGCAGCCCACAGAGGGTGAGCTGAAGCAGGGGGGGTGGTGTCATCTCACCTGAGGAGCACAAGGGGTCAGGGAACTCCCTCCCCTAGTCAAGAGGTGCCGTGAGGGACCGTGCCATGAGAGATGGTGCTATCCAGCCCAGATACTATGCTTTTCCCATGGTCTGCACAACTCGCAGACCGGGAGTTTCCCTCGGGTGCCTATGCCACCAGAGCCCTGGGTTTCAGGCACAAAACTGTTTGGGCAGACACTGAGATAATTGCAAGAGTTTTTTTTTTTTTTTTTTTTTTTTTTCTTTTTTCATATCCCACTGGTGCCTGGCATGCCAGTGAGGCAGAACCATTCACTCCCCTGGAAAGAGGGGCTGAAACCAGGGAGCCAAGTGGTCTAGCTCAATGGATCCCACCCCCACAGAGCCCAGCAGCTAAGATCCACTGGCTTGAAATTCTCATGCCAACAGAGCAGTCTGAAGTCAACCTGGGACACTTGAGCTTGGTGGTGGGGAGGAATGTCCACCATTACTGAGGCTTGAGTAGGAGGTTTTCTCCTCAGAGTGTAAACAAAGCTGCCAGAGATGTTGTGACTGGGTAGAGCCCACCTTAGCTCTGCAAAACCACTGTAGCCAGATTGCTCCTCTCTGGGCAGGGCATCTCTGAAAGAAAGGGAGCAGCCCCAGTCAGGGGCTTATTGATCAAACTCCCATCTCCGTGGGACAGAGCACCTGGGGGAAAAGGCAACTCTGGTCACAGCTGAAGCAGACTTACACGTTCCTGCTTGCCAGCTCTGAAGAGAGCAGCAGATCTCTCAGCACAGTGCTCCAGCTCTGCTAAGGGACAGACGGCCTCCTCAAGTGGGTCCCTGATCCCCGTCCCTTCTGACTGGGAGACACCTCCCAGCAGGGCTCGACGGACACCTCATAGAGGAGTGCTCTGGCTGGCATCTGGCTGGTGCTCCTCTGGGAAAAGTATCCCAGAGGAAGGAACAGGCAGCAATTGTTCCGCAGCCTCTGCTGGTGACAGCCAAGCAAACAGGGTCTGGAGTGGACCTTCAGAAAACTCTAGCAGACCTGTAGCATATGGGCCTGTCTGTTAGCAGGAAAACTAACAAACAGACAAGAATAGCATCGACATCAACAAAAAGGCCGTTCACACAAAAAACCCATCTGAAGGTCACCAGCATCAAAGACCAAAGGTAGGTAAGTCCTTGAAGATGAGAAGAAAAAAAAAAAAAGCACAAAAAGACTGAAAGTTCCAAAAATCAGAATGCCTCTTCTCTGCCAAAGGATCACAAAACCTCACCAGCAAGGGAACAAAACTGGATGGAGACTGAGTTAGATGAATTGACAAAAGTAGGCCTCAGAAAGGGGGTGATAACAAACTTCTCTGAGCTAAAGGAGCATGTTATAACCCAATGCAAAGAAGCTAAGAATCTTGAGAAATGTTAGAGGAATTGCTAACTAGAATAACCAGTTTAGAGAAAAACATTAATGACCCGATGGAGCTGAAAAACACAGCACGAGAACGTCATGAAGCATACACAAGTGTTAATAGTTGAATTGATCAAGCAGAAGAAAGGATATCAGAGATTGAAGATCAACTTCATGAAATAAAGTGTGAAGACAAGACTAGAGAAAAAAGAATGAAAAAGAATGTCCAAAGCCTCCAAAAAATATGGGACTATGTGGAAAGACCAAACCTATGTTTGGTTGGTGTCCCTGAAAGTGATGGGTAGAAAAGAACCAAGTTGGAAACACTCTTCAGGATATTATCCAGGAGAACTTCCCCAACCTAGCAACACAAGCCAACATTCAAATTCAGAAAATACAGAGGACACCACAAAGATATTCCTTGAGAAGAGCGACCCCAAGACACATAATCATCAGATTCACCAAGGTTGAAATGAAGGAAAAAATGTGGGTTGGGTTACCCACAAAGGGAATCCCATCAGACTCACAGAAGATCTCTCTGCAGAAACCCTATAGCCAGAAAAGAGTGGGGGCCAATATTCAACATTATTAAAGAAAAGAATTTTCAACCCAGAATTTCATACCAAGCCAAAGTAAACTTTATAAACAAAGGAGAAATAAAATCCTTTACAGATAAGCAAATGCTAAGAGATTTTGTCCCCACCAAGCCTACCTTTCAAGAGATCCTGATGAAAGCACTAAATATGGAAAGGAACAACCAGTACCAGCCACTGCAAAAACATACCAAATTGTAAAGACCATCAACACCATGAAGAAACTGCATCAACTAATGGGCAAAATAACCAGCTAGCATCACAATGACAGGATCAAATTCACATATAACAATATTAACCCTAAATGTGAATGGGCTAAATGCCCCAATTAAAAGACACAGACTGGGAAATTGGATAAAGAGTCAAGACCCATTTGGTATGCAGTATTCAGGAGACCCATCTCACGTGCAAAGACACATATGGGATCAAAATAAAGGGATGGAGAAATATTTACCAAGCAAATGGAAAACAACAACAACAACAAAAAAGCAGAGGTTGCTAGCCTAGTCTCTGATAAAACAGACTTTAAACCAACGAAGATCAAAAAAGACAAAGAAGGGCATTGCATAATAATAAACGAATCAATGCAACAAGAAGAGCTAACTCTCCCAAATATATATGCAACCAATACAGGAGCACCCAGATTTATAAAGCAAATTATTAGAGACCTACAAAGAGACTTAGACTCCCATACAATAATAGTGGGAGACTTTAACACCCCACTGTAAATATTAGACAGATCAATGAGACAGAAAATTAGCACAGATATTCAGGACTTGAAATCAGCTCTGGACTAAGAGAACCTAATAGACATTTACAGAACTCTCCACCCCAAATCAAGAGAATATACATTCTTCTCAGCAACATATCACACTTATTCTAAAATTGACCACATAATTGGAAATAAAACACTCCTCAGCAAATGCAAAAGAATGGAAATCATAACAAACAGTCTCTCAGACCACAGGGCAATCAAATTAGATCTCAGGATTAAGAAACTCACTCAAAACCACACAACTACATGGAAACTGAACAACCTGCTCCTGAGTGACTACTGGGTAAATAATGAGATTAAGACATAAATAAATAAGTTCTTTGAAACCATTGAGAGCAAAGACACACTGTACCAGAATCTCTGGGACACAGCTAAAGTAGTGTTTAGGGGAAAATTTAGAGCACTAAATGCCCACAAGAGAAAGCAGGAAAGATCTAAAATCGACACCCTAACATCACAATTAAAAGAACTAGAGAAGCAAGAGCAAACAAATTCAAAAGCTAACAGGAGACAAGAAATAACTAAGATCAGAGCAGAACTGAAGGACATAGAGACACACACAAAAAAAAACCCTGCAAAAAATCAATGGATCCAGGAGCTGGTTTTTTTAAAAGATTAATAAAATAGATAGACCATTAGCCAGGCTAACAAAGAAGAAAAAAGAGATCAAATAGACACAATAAAAAATGATAAAGGTGATATCACCACTGATCCCACAGAAATACAAACTACCATCAGAGAATACTATAAATACCTCTATGCAAATAAACTAGAAAATCTAAACAAAATGGATAAATTGCTGGACACATACACCCCCCAAGACTAAACCAGGAAGAGTTGAATCCCTGAATAAACCAATAACAAGTTCTGAAATTGAGGCAGTAATTAATAGCCTACCAACCAAAAAAAGCCCAGGACCAGAAAGATTCACAGCCAAATTCTACCAGAGGTACAAAGAAGAGCTCGTACCATTCCTTCTGAAATGATTCCAAACAATAGAAAAAAAGGGACTTCTCCCTAATTCATTTTATGAGGCCAGCATCATCCTAATATCAAAACCTGGCAGAAACACACCAAAAAATGAAAATTTTAGGCCAATATCCCTGATGAACATTGATGCGAAAATCCTCAATAAAATACCGGCAAATGGAATCCAGCAGCACATCAAAAAGCTTATCCACCATGATCAAGTCAGCTTCATCCCTGGGATGCAAGCCTGGTTCGACATACACAAATCAATAAACATAATCCATCACATAAACAGAATCAATGACAAAAATCACATAATTACCTCAATAGATGCAGAAAGCGGCTTCAATAAAATGCAACACCCCTTCATGCTAAAAACTCTCAATAAACTAAGTATTGATGGAATGTATCTCCAAATATAAGAGCTGCTTATGACAAACCCACAGCCAATATCATACTGAATGGGCAAAAGCTGGAAGCATTCCCTTTGAAAACTGGCACAAGACAAGGATGCCCTCTCTCACCACTCCTATCAACATAGTATTGGAACTTCTGGCCAAGGCAATCAGGCGAGAGAAAGAAATAAAGCATATTCAAATAAAAAGTCATATTGTCTCTGTTTGCAGATGATGTAATTGCATATTTAGAAAATGCCATCGTCTCAGCCCAAAATCTTCTTAAGCTGATAAGCAACTTCAGCAAAGTCTCAGGATACAAAATCAATGTGCAAAAATCACAAGCATTCCTATACACAAATAATAGATAAACAGAGAGCCAAATTATGAATGAACTCCCATTCACAATTGCTACAAAGAAAATAAAATACCTAGGAATACAACTTACAATGGATGTGAAGGACTTCTTCAAGGAGCACTACAAACTCAAGGAAATAAGAGAGGACACAAACAAATGGAAAAACATTCCATGTTCATGGATAGGAAGAATCAATATCATGAAAATGGCCACACTGCCCCAAGTAATTTATATATTCATTGCTATCCCCATCAAGCTACCATTGACTTTCTTCATAGAATTAGAAAAAAGCTACTTTAAATTTTCTATAGAATCAAAAAATAGCCCTCATAGCCAAGACAATCCTAAGCAAAAAACCTGGAGACATCATGCTAACTGACTTCAAACTACTACAAGGCTACAGTAATTAAAACAGCATGGTACTGGTACCAAAACAGAGATATAGACCAATGGAACAGAATGGAGACCTCAGAAGGAACACCACACAACTACAACCATCTGATCTTTGACCAACCTGACAAAAACAAGCAATGGGGAAAGGATTCCCTGTTTAATAAATGGTGTTGGGAAAACTGGCTAGTCATGTGCAGAAAGCTGAAACTGGACCCCTTCCTTACACCTTATACAAAAATTAGCTCAAGGTGGATTAAACACTTAAACATAAGACCTAAAACTATAAAAACCTTAGAAGAAAACCTAGGCAACACCATTCAGGGCACAGGCATGGACAAAGACTTCATGACTAAAATGCCAAAAGCAATGGCAACAAAAGCCAGTATTGACAAATGGAATCTAATTAAACTAAGGAGCTCCGGCACAGCAAAAGAAACTATTATCAGCGTGAACAGGTAACCTACAGAATGGGAGGAAATTTTTGCAATTTATTCATCTGACAAAGGGCTAATATCCTAATCTATAAGGAATTTAAACAAATTTGCAAGAAAAAGACAAACAACCTAACCAAAAAGTGGGTGAAGGATATGAACAGACACTTCTCAAAAGAAGACATTTATGTGGCCAACAAACATATGAAAAAAGCTCATCATCACTGGTCATTAGAGAAATGCAAATCAAAACCACAATGAGATACCATCTCATGCCAGTTAGAATGGCAATCATTAAAAAGTCAGGAAGGAACAGATGCTGGAGAGAATGTGGAGAAATAGGAATGCTTTTTTACTGTTGATGGGAGTGTAAATTAGTTCAACCATTGTGGAAGACAGTGTGGTGATTCCTCAAGGATCTAGAACCAGAAATACCATTTGACCCAGCAATCTCATTACTGGGTATATGCCCAAAGGATTATAAATCATTCTCCTATAAAGACACATGCATACGTATGTTTCTTGCAATACTATTAACAATAGCAAAGACTTGGAACCAACCCAAATGGCCATCAATGATAGACTGGATAAAGGAAATGTGACACATATACACCATGGAATACTGTGCAGCCATAAAAAAGGATAAGTTGATGTCCTTTGCAGGGACATGGATAAACCTGGAAACCATCATTCTCAGCAAACTAACACAGGAACAGAAAACCAAACACTGCATGTTCTCACTCATAAGTAGGAGTAGAACGATGAGACCAATGGACACAGTTTAGGGAACATCACACACCAGGGCCTGTCAGGGGGTTGGGGCTAGGGGAGGGACAGCATTAGGAGAAATACCTAATGTAGGTTGATGGGCGCAACCAACCACCATGCCATGTGTTTACCTATGTAACAAACCTGAGCATTCTGCACATGTATCCCAGAACTTAAAGTATAATAAAAAATAATAATAAAATAAGTTTTTTAAAATAAAAATTCTAAAACTACAAAAATTAGCTGGGCATGGTGATGCATGCCTGTAATCCCAGCTACTTGGGAGCCTGAGGCAGGAGAATCACTTGAACCCTGGGGGCAGAGGTTGCAGAGAGCTGAGATCATGCCATTGCACTCCAGCCTGGGCAACAAGAGTGAAACTCCATCTGAAAAAACAAGATAAAATAAAATAAATGTAAAAGGCATATACTAGCATTCTAACATTTCATTATATTTTTGAGGGAAACAAGAAACAAATCTGATCAAAAGTACGATAGAATTTTTTTAAATTTGAAGTAAGACCTGAATCTTCAAATTTATAATTAATGTAAAGCAATTCACAACTAGACTTGTCCTGGAGACATTTACAGATTTCACTACAAAAACGAAGCATCACCCCAAGCAGAAAAAAAAAAAAATCCCACGAGTCACACTTGCACAACTTATCTACTAACAATCTATAATTAAGCACATCAAATTTCTTTTTTACAACAGAGAGACAAAACAGAATGTCTTCAAAGTTTAATAGAATAAAACTTGACACATCATAATTTTATACACAGCTCAGTTGTGTTACAAATGCAAGAATCATGTTTCAGGAAGAACATCTTCTTGAAAAAACATAATTGATAATGTAATTGAACTCATGAGAGATGAATCAATGAATCATTGCAAAGAATTTAAGAATAAGAAAACTGTGATCTAAAAGATCTGAGTATAAACATTAAACTTTGCATATATTTAAGTCTAAATAATAGTTGGCAGTTATAAAACTTATGCAAATGTGAAACTTATTTAGAAAGAAGTTACATAACGTTAAACAGTTAATAATGACGATATTGCTCTAAAATGCTGGATTATTCTTACTTTGTTATTATCAGTTGTTTCCTAACAAAATCTATTCTTCTCTTCTTTCCTATTAATAGAGTCTTGATTTTGTTAAGGATATTCACGTGCCCAGCCCTAGACAATAAATCAATCATGATTAGTCTAAGCCAATCATTATAATTCTTGTCTTGCTCTCCAGTCCTCTCTTGGAATTTGAGATGACCCTGGATCTGATTTTTGTTAGTAATACCTGAGTTAAAATATGCCAAAGAGGTTTCTTGGGGAGCATTTGCTTTCTGATGAAAGCGGACAGCTACGGCCGGCACAGATCCTCTTTCCCATCTCTGCCTTGAACACTGACATAGGCTGCAGCAGCCATCTTTTGGTCATGAAGTGAACGTGTGAAAGTGAAAGATATTCTAAGGATGGAGGACTAGAAAGAGAAGAGGTCTGGGTTTCAGATGACATCACCGACAGGCTCAGTTCTCAGACCACCATAAAGCCATACAAGAAATAAATAATTTATGCTCAAAATAAAACAAATCCCTCTGACTACTTGGATATTAAAATTACTCTTCTAACTTATAAACTCAAATAGGTAATCAAACTACAATTAGAGCCTGTTTGAAAATGAAAATATTATATATCAAAACCTATAGGATGAGATCAAAACAGCGCTCAAGGACACAATCATAACCTTAAATGTTTCCATCATTTAATGAGAATTTTTTAAAAAACCCAAGGATTTTTCTTATTAGGATTTTTTTCATTACAGAAAAAAAAGAATTTTAGAGATAAAAGTAAAAACAAGTAAATGTGAGAAATGTAAAATATTACAATTGATAAATCTTAGAGTTGAATCCTTGTGATTAAAACCCCAACAAATAAAAAGAACCAATGAATTAGACAAAACCCTTTCAATTATAATAAAAAAAGTCAAAGACCACAAATTAACAAAATTTATGTCATAATGAATAACAGTGGGGTAATAATAGCTATTCGTGTATCGTAATGGGGAAGTGGGCATACTCACAAATCCAAAGAATCGCAGTTTTATAAGAAAAGTTATAAGATCATAGTCTCTTTTTTTTTTTGAGATGGAGTTTCGCTCTTGTTACCCAGGCTGGAGTGAAATGGCGCAATCTCGGCTCACTGAAACCTCCGCCTCCTGGGTTCAGGCAATTCTCCTGCCTCAGCCTCCTGAGTAGCTGGGATTACAGGCACGCACCACCATGCCCAGCTATTTTTTTTTTTTTTTAGTATTTTTAGTAGAGACGGGGTTTCACCATGTTGACCAGGATGGTCTCGATCTCTTGACCTCGTGATCCAGCCGCCTAGGCCTCCCAAAGTGCTGTGATTACAGGCGTGAGCCACCGCGCCCAGCCAAGACCATAGTCTTATAAGAAAATTTACACATTCAAGGCAGGCAGAAATAAATTAATTCCATATATTAGTATAGAATATGATATATGAATCAAAATTCCAGAAAATGTTCCAGAAACTTGTTTCTACTGATAAAGTTTGATAAAATTGTTACAGAAGTGAACTAAATTTATTAAAAAAGAAGTTTATTGTTGCATTATCTGTAATAGAAAAACAATAGACATTTCATAAGTGTTCAGTAACAAGGGACTATTAGATGAGTTATACTACATTCATTCAGTCAATACCACGTAACCACTGAAAAGTTATAGAATATTTCACATCCTGATTGTAACAATCTTTGTAACACCTTGGAAAGTGAAAAAGGCACGTTTCCAAACATCAGTCCAGTCTCTGGGTGAATTAAAGGACTTAATTAGTTTATATAAAGTTCCTGGTGGAGAAGACATTCAGTGTGTGTTAGTTTTCCCTTCCACACAGGATTACTTTGAAAGCTAGTTGTATATAAAGTGGCTAAGGCCAAGCATGGCACGTGGTTGTTACCCATCAAATGTTAGAGCCTACCCCTCTGCATCTTGACTATGTTCAGGAGAGCTAAGGTGTACTTCAGCATACACTGGCATGGACGCAGCATACACTGCGTCTGTGCCAGGACGCAGAATTGCAGCGAGTTGAAACGCAGTTTCTGGTGTGGTCAGAAATGACAATACAAATTGTGTGTGTGTGTGTGTGTGTATGTGTGTGCGCGTGCACGCGCGTGTGTGCATGTGTGTGTATGTGTGTGTGTATTAATTAAACTTTTATCCCTCACTCACGTGTATTTAGCACTAAATGTCTTTCCAATAATCAGAAAAAGGCATCTGTGTAAAAACTAGAGCTCAGTCTAGGTTCTGTTCAACATTTGGCCATTAGCCAAGCTCTGCCCAGTTCAGCTCTATGCGTGCATTTGTCGGATCCGCGGCACGCATTCCCAGAGAGACCCCAGGACATCCTGCTGGGTTGTTAGCACTCGTTAGAAGACAAATTCCCTTCATGCTTTTTAAAAAATTTAAATTGGGAGATTTGACAATAGCTTTTATAAAATTCTCTAGGCATAAAGTGTGCCGCCATTAGAGTTGACTTTATTGTTACATTGTGGTAGGTTGGAGTTGTGATTGGACTTAGTCTTGCTGGAAGGAACTATTGAGCTGGGACATTCAAAATATCAGCTTACTCCTGAAACCTTCTTTTACCTTGCCATGGTCAAGGCCATGGTTTCCTATTGTTTGTATCCAGTTGAGATTCCAAGGGGAAGCTCTAGCAAGTCTTTGCAGGTTAACTTAGCTCAATGACTGTTATTTGTTCCTGCATCAGCCCTGCAAAAACGCCCTCCAGTATGGCATGATAACCTGCCCAGGTTTCTTTCCCTCTTCAGTTGTGATTTTTAAAACTATTATTGAAAAAACCTGTAAGAACGAGTCTTTCAAGTGTACAGTCTGTTATGGGGTCCACCAGGTAGGATTCTTTTTCTTCCCATCCTTTTAAATTTCTGATAATCTCAAGTACTATTTTGGATCTATCTCATACTTTCAATTATCCTTCCAATTTATGTCTGTAGGGTATATTTTTATTCTTCATCTACTGTTATCTCATCCAAATAGCAGAAAAATCGTAAGTGATTTTTGGGGTCTTTCTTCTTTTATTCTTTTCCTTGGGGTAGCACATTTATAAGCGAATTTCCTTTTTTTGAAATTGGGAAATCATGTGGTATCAACCCATTAAATAAGAACGGTCTCAGGGATCTGGCTTATGAATTTACAGTAAGGTCAGGCTATAGGGCCTATGGGCAAATGTGACCTCTTTATAGAATGAGGACTTCTGTGGTGTGACAAGCAGAGTTCTAAAGATGGTCAGAGGGTTTCTCGGTCACATAAATAATCTTACAAAACAGCACATTAATGATTTAAGTATAAATAGATTAAACACATATGGATTTAATTTCCCTCCAAATACACATGCCTCCAAAATCCAGGGGGAAAGAGCTTAGGATAAAATGTGGTTTTGGTTTAGAAAAACTCGAACTTTGGAAAATAACAATTGGAACATTTGTCTAGCCCACAGATACCACTGGCTCAGCTTCTCCCTCACTGTCAATTTATAGAATGTTCCAGGAAAGCAGACTATGTCTCATTCATTCTTGTCTCATGTGAAAAAGGGCCTTTAAAATAAGAGGACCTCTTCAAAAAAACTTTGAGGAAAAAGTTATCAAGCTCCCCTCAAATGGTTTAACACAGTAGGGTATTATTTGCTCTGTCCAAAGCAACTTGGATATTTCTCCTCTAAAGATAAGGACTATCTTTTGGTTCCATCTTTGGGTCTTTGTGTGCGTTTACTGTCTGTTGCTGGTGAGTATTTGCAGCTCTTTGGGAAAAACTCTTCACAAGAATGAATTGCTTTATAATTTGCATAGCTTCGTAAAGACTTGACAAGTTCTGAAAACAAAAAGTACTTTGAGATGCAAGATAAAGTTAATTGGGTGTTTTTATGTCCACTAAGTCTCTAAGCTCGCCCCTTTCTCTGCAGTGACTACACGGTTCTTATTTCAAAGAAGGGGCATGTGCAATGAATCGCCCCATCCTTTCACCGAGGTGACGTGGAGAAGGTGTCCATTCTGCAGCTAGTGAGCACTCTTGGCGCTCAAGACACATCAGCCAAATGGAGATAATTTGAATGCACAAACTGAAGAATCAGTCTACATCCAACATATTGTGTATGTTTGTGTGTGATGGCGATGGTGATGGGGACTTGTCCATAATTCCCGTAAAGCTAAACAATAGCTCCAGGTGGAATTATGGGACTGATCAGTAAATTGAGTCAATTTGTACCTGATAGACCCTGGGTTCAGCCTGCCATTACCATTTGTATTTGGCATTTTACATCTTCAGCTGATTGTTAGAAATTCTAACATCTACTTATGTATATATTTTTCTTTTACAAACAGGGGTTTCCAATGATGAAATTTGGGATGCACAGTAAAAATAAAAAGATTATATTTTTATTACAAGGGAAATTCTACAAAAATTGATATTTATGTAGTTGTCTCCATTAATGCATCGATAGCATTGCCACAGATAAATAAAATGAACTGACAATCCAAGCTATGTATTAGTCAATAACAGAGCATCCTGTTCTACTGAGTTGTTTTATCAGAGGTGCTCACCAGGAAGGCCATCACGATGGTAATCATTCTGAACACCTTCCAAGTGCCATGTGTTCTACTATGATTATTCCACCAAAGCTTCCAGTTAGATGTTCTTAACCCCATTCTCTATGTGAGAGAATTGTGGGTGAGAGTATATGGATGACTCCAGAAAGGTCACACACCTGTAAGTCACAGAGATAATGTTTGAACCCAGATCTATGTGGTCACTCATCTTTCCTATTCTAACTCCCCCATTAACCTTTGATAAAAGAAGTCAAGAGAAGTAACAACATGGTAACAAGAGTAAAATAACATCTAATAGTTACTGAGATCTTATGATCTGAGAAGCAACATATTAAGTTCTTTATGAGATAGGCTTCCTAGGAACCACATTTATTGGGTACCTATTATGTGACAGATTATTACTGTTTTAAATACTTTACATGTGTCAATTACTTTGATTCTCATGGTGTCAGAAATATTATCTCTATAGGTTAGAGGAAATTAACTAGATTTGCATTCCCAAGATCCCCCTGCTAGTAAGTGGCACAGCCTGTATTCAAAGGCAAGGGTTGTGGCCAAGAGTCCCAGACTCGTCACCTCTATGGTATACCGTCTTTCTTAGGCAAGCTGCAGAGAAAGAAAGATGCCAAAGGCTAGTGATTCAGCTAAACTGATATTTTAGAAAAAGGCAATATTGGCAAAGATGAGAGCCTTCCTCTGAATTTAAAGTGATATTAAAAGGATCACAGACGGAGAGGTGAGAGGTTTGTGCGGACTGGCATTAATTAGCATTGGATGGTTTAAATGCTCTTACAAAATATAGAAGAGGTCTCTGATCAGAGCGAGAAAGTGAGATTAAAGCTAGGGATTTGCAGATCATGGGAAATAAAGAAAACAATCCTCTTAGGACAGGCAAATCAGACCTTTCAAGAAATAAAGGGAGCTACACTGGACCCAACTTTTGTTAAGCCAGACAAATCCCAGGGTGGGAAGAGCATTCTCCCAAGATCAGGACTGCTTGTCCAGTCACAGAAGTGAGTCTGTGCTGAGCCCCAGCTCTGCTCCTTACACATGCGAGGTTTTGAAGCAGCTAGCAGGGAAGAAAGGAAGGAGCCTGTGTCCCTGGAGTCGGGAGGCCTACTGGCCTTCTGCGAGGTAGATTTTGGCTTCGTTCTGTCATCTTTGTCATCAGCAGCAGAACAAAACTGGTCACATCCCCTACATCAGGGGGGCCGGAGAAAGTTCTTTGGACAGAAAGTTTCCCAAAGATGTATTTCAATGTTACTATTTCCTCCATTTCAATGGAAAACTCTGCTAGGATTTCTCCATTTTTACAATGTTTCTCATTAAATATCAAACAGAATCTGTGTCTCCATCCTAGAGCAGGTGAACAGATGCTCTGTTTTACTCGCCTTAGGCTGCCCAGTTTGGTACATAATCAATGCATCAATCCTAACTTTAGGGGTATCAGACATTAGCTCCTGCTCTAGATAAATACACACAAATAATTCCAGGAAGTTTCACTTGCTCCCCTGCTATCAAGAGCTGTAGATTATGCAGGGAAGTTTCTGGAATTCACTTCGTGTTGATGTTTATTTCCGCTAGGGAGAGTCCCACTACAAGTCACAGACCACTGCACAGGCAGGCTGCTTAAACAATAGGAAATGTGTTGAATAGGTAAGTCAAAATACTGAAAGGTGGACTTCAGAGTCAGCTCATTCCTGTGGTTTCAGCTCTGTTTCTGTAGTTCCTCAGGCTGCTCTTGTATTTGTGTGTCGGCTTCATGCCATACAGCTTTCCCCTGTGGTGGTAGAAATGGCTACACTAGTTTCTGACTTCACATCCACATACTGCAATGTCCATAGGAAGAGAAAATAGCTGTCACTCCTCATGCTTACTCTTAAGAAAAAGGAAGTGTCTTGTCCAGAAGCTGTCGTCAAACTTCCTCTAGCATCGAACTGACCCAGACTCTTTAGGCCCATGCATTGATTGGGCCAGTCCTGCCATCTTGACCAATCAGTGTCAAGGAGGATGGGATGTCTCAAGACCGATCTGCCCCAGTCCTGGGGTTGGACAGTTCCTTGAGGCCCATGATCTCTGTGAGGAGAGATGGGTGCTGGATCAAAGTTGGGACTCTCAGAGGCAGCAGAAAGGGGTGAAATGGATTCTGAATAGGCTATGTCCTGAGGGCCAATGGGGGCAAACGAAGAGAAGCACCCTGCTTAGCAGCTTCCTAGACAGCTGAATTCTACTGATGGCACAAAGGGGTGATGAACTCTATTGCAGTACCTCTGAAGGGAGCTCCATGGATCACGGCTGCCTGCAGGGCAAGTTTATGGCCTGGTCCTGCTATAGGCAATGGCTAAAAAGAATCCCTTAGAGCTGCGCTCCTGTAATGGTGCTTTAATGGCACTGTTTTTTAAAGTTCTTTAAGAATCATTTGCAAAGTCCTGTCCATTCTGACAGCAGTCACTAGAGGGCTCACAGAGACACCTTTCAGAGCTGCCCTCTAGAGGCGGAGCTGAGAACAGTGGTGCTAAGCCATCCAGCAGCTCAGAGCCCTGGAGTTGACCGGGGAACGGATGAACCTCCTAAGACCTCAGAGGAGTAAGCTTGCGAATATGAACGCCCGTGGAGCTTCTACAGACAACGTATGAGTCATTCAGAGCATGGTGCTTGGAGCAGCTCTAGCTGTGCTGTCCAATATGTAGCCACGAGCCACGTGCTGTTATTGAACATTTGAAACGTGGCCAGTCCAAACTGGGCTGTGCTCTAAGTGCAAAGTACACACTGGATCACAGATCATGAAGGCTTGGAAGGGAAGAGAAGAATGTAAAGTATCTCAATTTTTTATGTCGATTACATGTTGAAATCATGACATTTTGAATACACTGGCTTAAGTAAAATATCTCATTAAAATTAATATCACCTGTTTCATATTTTTTTAATTTAAAGTTGCATATTTTGTGACTCACATTATATTTCTGTTAGACAGTACTGTGCTTTGCCATTTGCTAGGGCAAGAAAGGAACTTGGCAGAGGGTGAGGGAGGCAGTGGAAGGGGCAGACGCTGAGAATTCCTGAGAGGAAGCTTGCACCAATTCCCAGAGACCTTTCACGTAGGTTGCCGGCCTGGGGTAGGGTTTTAGTGCAGGAGCTCACTAACAGTTTGATAATGGTGAAGCTGATGAGAATGGCAAGGACAACTTTCCCCTAATGAAATTGTCACGGCTCTATCAGTTGCAACCTTCATTTCTGGAGGTACTGCCAAAAGGCAGCCATATCCTCTGGATGCTCATGTGGCCATACTCATTTCTGTTTCCACATTGCCACAGCTCCCTTTTCTCATACATAAACCTCATGCCTGATGAACCTGTCCAAAATTGCCCCAGAAAAAAGATTCTGCATGCCAGATTAAACTCGACACAGAGAACATTAAATGCATCCCATGGTTGCCCCGGAGTTTCTATGTGAATCAGAACAAATGACTGACGTCAAACCTGGATACAGATAAAACATACACACACATAAAAATTCTAACGCATCCAGTTTTCTTATTTTTTTTTCCTAGAATATAAGTGTTTGACCGTTTAGCATTTAGAAACTGGGAACAATGAGCTTTCACGAAATTCTGCTGCTTGTGGGACCCGTCTCTTTCGAGGTGAACACATCTGACCTTTCTGTTAACATCACCTATCACTGCTTGGCATGTGTCAGACAGATAAGCATGTTGTGCGTCACCTCCTTTTTCAGAGCAACACGGTGGAAATCTTCCTTCTCTTTCAGAAGGCAGAAATTCACTATTTTTCAATATTTTTCATGTAATTTGCTGAAGATAGATGAATAATGTAAACTCTTAAAACAAAGGCTTCCCAAAAGTTTTGATGAAGGTCAAAAATCAAAACAAATAGAAATGGAAGCAATTGATTGAAGTAATAAAGTGAGTTATAATTCTGATTTCTGGGGCATTAATGTGGGTGTTCCTTAGATGTCAAGGTGACCGGAGCTGACGGTATTCAACGTGCTGCTTTCAGAATATGGCTCTGGACTCCTTGTGCCACCTCACTGCCCTTCTTCTCTGTATAAGCCCCTGCTGTCCACAGCAGAGTGTCTACTTTTAATTTCAAAGGCACTGCCACAGCCATCCTACAGGGCTCTTCTTCCTTTTCCCACTTCCCTCCAACCTTTCCAAAGTGAAGAAACCAACGTTCTCCACCCGCCAACTAAAGCTGAGGAATCCTTTATTCCACAATTAATATGACAAAAATGTAAATATTTATTTCACATTCAGGCAGGTGGGATTGGCATTTGACAATGAATTGGGCTTTGCTTTAGAAAACATGCAAGAGAACTGTGTGCATCTTTCAGCTGTAGTTTCGAGGGATGACTTTTTAAAATATCCATATTTCAAACACAGAGTCCCCAGTGATAAAGATGGCATCCCTTATGAATGTACAAGTTCCAATAGATCTGACAAAGATCAACCCCGCCATGAATGGAAGAGCAACTATTCAATAGCATTTCTTTTTGCCCAAACTTTACATTGTCCCTTTTTTGAAACAAGAGAAAAACTACTTTTTGCCCTGAAATGATATTACACTCCCCTTTGTACCCACCTTTCAACTCAGTACATCTCACAAAAGCACACACTACAAGTCTGCTCAAAAGTGCTAATGAGGCTTAATACAAAGAAAGTAAAATGCTGTGAAGGTGAGCACAACAAATATACTTTTTCATCTTATTTAAATCCTACATAGTCCTTTAATCAATAACATCTAGTTTCTATGCTGGCAATACCACCTACTTCTGCCCACCAGAGCCCCACCCCCACTACTGCCAGCGCAAGTGCAAGCAGCGACATTGGCAACCCTGCCTCCACCTGTGCACTGCTGCCAGCCTGAGCACATGCGGGAATGCAGCAGCCCTGTTTCTGCCGGGACCCTGCCCCGCCCAACATTTATGCACCCTGCAGCACAGCTACAGCTGCTAGCACACACAGGCAAGCAAACCCCACTGCTACTGTCCCAACAAAGTGCTTTGGCCAGCACCACCCACCAGTGTGTTGTGACCAGTGGACTGGAAATATCTCGGCCTCTCTAGTGCAACAGGTTTCTAACTTTGAGGGGCCAGATACCAAAACCAGGTTCCTAGTACCAGCCCTTCAGAGCTAGAGTATGCAGACTGGACTGCTGGGCTGAGCCTTGGCCCCCTAAAATTTTCCAGAAATGAACCCAATTAACTGATACCACCATCAGACCCCCCAGGGCATCCAAGAAGATAAAATTTAAAAAAACCCTCATCTGAAGGACAGCTACATCAAAGACTGAAGGAACATCAACCCACACAAATGAGAAAGAACCAGTGCAATAACTCCAGGAACTCAAAACGCTAGAGTCTCTTCTGTCCTTTAAACAATCACATCGGTTCCCCAGCAATGGTTCTTAAGTAGGCTGAAATGGTGGAAACGACACAAATAGAATTCAGAATATGGATAGGAACAAAGATCATCAACATTCAGGAGAAAGTCAAAACCCAATCCAAGGAACTTAAAAAATACAATAAAACAATACAGGAAACAAAAGACAAAATGGCCATTTTAAGAAAGAACCAAACTGATCTGATCGAACAGAAAAAAAGTCACTTCAAGATTTTCATAATACAATTGCAAGTATTAATAGAAGAATCAATGAAGCTGAGGAAGGAATCTCAGAGGTCAAAGACTGGTTCTCTGAAATAACTCAGTCGTACAAAAATGAAGAATAAACAATGAAGAAGAATAAATAAAACCTCCAAGAAATATGGAATTATGTGAAGAGGCCAAATATCTGACTCAGCGGCATCCCTGAAATAGAGGGAGACAAAGCAAGCAACTTGAAAAATTTATGTGAAGATATCATCCATGAAATGTCTCCAACCTGTCGAGGAAGGCCAATTTTCAAATTCAGGAAATGCAGAGAAACCCTACGAGATACTGTAAAAGAAGACCATCCCTAAGACATATAGTCATCAGATTCTCTAGGGTCGAAATGAAAAAAAAAATCTTAAAGGCAGGTAGAGAGAAGGGGCAGGCTACCTACGAAAGGAACCTCATCAGACTAGCAGTGAACCTTTTAGCAGAAACCTACAAGCCAGAAGAGACTGGGCGCCTCTTTAAAATGGGTCAGCATTTTTAAAGCAAAGAAATCGCAACCAAGAATTTCATATCCAGCCAAACTAAGCTTCATAAACAAAGAAGAAATTAGATCCCTTTCAGACAAGCAAATGCTAAGGAAATTGGTTAACACCAGATTTGCTTCACAAGAGGTCCTGAAGGGAGTGCTAAATATGGAAAGACCATTACCGGCCACCACAAAGACACACTTAAGTATATAGACTATTAACACTTTAAAGCCACGACACAATCAAGTCTGCAGAATAGCAAGCTAATGACATGATGACAGGATCAAACCTGCACACATCCATATTAACTTTGAATGTAAACAGGCTAAGTGCTTCCAATTTAAAGGCATGGAGTGAGCAGCAAGTTGGATAACAAAGCAAGACTGAAGTGTATGCTCTCTTCCATAGACCCACCTCACTGCAATGACAGCCACAGGCTCAAAGTAAAGGCAGGGGAGGAAAAGCTACCAAGCAAAAGTAAACAGAAAAAAAGCAGGGGTTGCTATCTGAATTTCAGATAAAACAGACTTTGAACCCACAACGATTAACACACACACACACACACACACACACACACACACACACACACAGAAGGGCATTATATAATGGTTAAGGGTTCAAGGGTTCAATTCAACAAGAAGACCGAACTATACTAAGTATGTATGCACCCAACACAGGAGCACCCAGATTCATAAAGCAAGTTCTGAGAGACCTATGAAAAGACCTAGATAAACATACAATAATAGTGGAAGACTTCATCACCCCACTGAGAGTATTAGATTACTGAGGCGGAAAACTAACAAAGATAGTTTGGACCCAAACTGGACATTCGACCAAAGGACCCTAATAGACATCTAGAGAACTCTCCACCTAAAAACAATTAAATGTACATTCTTCTTATCTGCCCACAATGCATACTCTAAAATTGGCCACACAATTGACCATTAGACAATCCTCAGCAAATTCAAAGAACCAGAATCATACCAAATGCACTCTTGAATGACAACACAATAAAAATAGAAACCCATATTAAGAACATTTCTCAAAACTATACAGTGATACAAAAATTAAACAACCTAGAGCCGGGCCCGGTGGCTCACGCCTTTAATCCCAGCACTTTGGGAGGCCAAGGCGGGTGGATCACAAGGTCAAGAGATCGAGACCATCCTGGTCAACATGGCGAAACCCCGTCTCTATTAAAAATACAAAAAATTAGCTGGGCATGGTGGCGCGTGCCTGTAATCCCAGCTACTCAGGAGGCTGAGGCAGGAGAATTGCCTGAACCCAGGAGGCAGAGGTTGCCGTGAGCCGAGATCGTGCCATTGCTTCCAGCCTGGGTAACAAGAGCAAAACTCCATCTCAAAAAAATAAAAAATAATTAAACAACCTGCTAGTGAATGACTTTTGGGTAAACAATGAAATTAAGACAGATTTCAAGAGATTCTTTTAAGTTAATGAGAACCAGGATCTCTGGGACACAGCTGAAGCAGTATTAAGAGAAAGGTTTATGCACTAAACACTCACACCAAAAAGGTAAGAAAGATCTGAAATTAACAACCCAACATCACACCAAAAGGAAGTAGAAAAACAGAGCAAATGAATCCCAAAGCTAGCAGAAGACAAGAAATAACCCAAATGAGAGCTAAGCTGAAGGAAATTGAGATGTAAAAAACTATATGAAAGATCAAAGAATTCAGGAGCTGGCTTTTTTTAAAAAAGAATATATAAGGTTGATAGATCACTAGCTATACTAATAAAGAAAAAAGGAGAGATGATTCAAATAAACACAATCAGAAATAACAAAGGGGACATTACCACTGACCTCACAGAAATATAAAAATCCGTCAGAGACTATTCTGACACCTGTATGCACACAACCTAGAAAACTAGAAGAAATGGATAAATTCCTGGAAACACAACCTCCCAAGATTGATCAGGAAGAAACTGAATCTCTGAAGAGACCAGTAATGAGTTCTGAAATTGAATCAGTAACAAAAAGCCTACCAACAAATAAAAGCCCAGGACCAAATAGATTCACAGCTGAATTCTACCAGATATCTACCCAAATCAAGCTGATTTGAGTTGTTTCTTATTCAGAAGAGCTGTTACCATTCCTGCTGAAACTATTCCCAAAAATTCAGGAGGAGAGACTCCTTTCTGATTCATTCTATGAGGCCAGCATCATCCTGATACCAAAACCTAGCAGAGACACAACAGTAAAAGAGAGCTTAAAACAGAAAACTTCAGGCCAATATCCTTGATGAACATAGATGCAAAAATCCTCAGAAAAATACTAGCAGACAACCCTGCAACACATCAAAATGCTAATCATCAGAATTAATTAGGATTTATCCCTGGTATGAAAAGTTGGTTCAACACATGCAAATCAATAAATGTGATTCGTCACATGAACAAAATTAAAGACATAAACTACACGATCATCTCAATAGATGCAGAAAAGGCTTTCAATAAAATTCAAACTCTCTTTATGTTAAAAATATAAAACCTTCAACAAACTAGGCATTGAAGGAAGATACCTCAAAATAATAAGAACCATCTATGACAAACCCATAGCCAACATCATACTGAATGGGCAAAAGTTGGCAGCATTCTCCTTGAGAACAGAATCAAGACATGGATGCTCTCTCTCACCTCCCCTATTAAATGTAGTACTGGAAGTCCTAGCCAAAGCAATCAGGCAAGAGAAAGAAATAAAAGACATCCAAGTAGGAAGAAAGAAAGTCAAATTATCTCTGTTTTGAGACAATATGATTCTATACCTAGAAAAACCTTATAGTCTCTACCCCAAAGCTCCTATATCTGATAAATAACTTCAATAAAGTTCCAGTGCACATAATTAGTATATAAAAATCAGTAGTGTTTCTATACACCAACAATTTCCAAGCTGAGAGTCAAATCAAGAACACAATTCCATTCACAATAGCCACAGGAAGAATAAAACGTCTAGGAATACAGCTAACCTGGGAGGCAAAAAATCTCTACAACAAAAATTACAAAACATTACTCAAAGAAATCAGAGATGACACAAATGGAAAGACATTCCATGTTCAGAGATAGGAAAAATCAATACTGTTAAAATGGCCATACTGCCTGAAGCAATGTACAGATCCAATGCCATTCCTATCAAATTACCAAAGACAGTATTCACAGGAATAATTATTTCTGCATAGGGAAACTATTTTAATAATAATTTGGTTCCACATGAAAATAGTTTTTCACATGGAAAACTCTTTCATAGGGAAAAACTATTTTCATATGGAATCGAAAAAGTTCTTGAATAGCTGAGGCAATTCTAAGCAAAAAGAACAAACCTGGGGGCATCATGTTATGTAACTTTAAACCACACTGAGGCTACAGTAACTAAAACAACATGATACTGGTACTAAGACAGACACGTAGACCAATGGAACAGAATCAAGAGTCCAGAAATAAAGCCACACACCTACAACCGTCTGATCTTTGACAAAGTCAACAAAAACAAGCCACGTGAAACAGGACTCCCTATTCAATAAACGGTGCTGGGATAACTGACTAACAATGTATAGAAAATTGAAAGTGGACCTCTTTCTTACACCATATACAAAAAGCAACTCAAGATAAAGACTTAAATGTAAAACTGAAAACTATAAAAACCCTGGAAAATACCATTCCAGACATTGGCTCTGGCAAGGATTTTATGATAAAGATGCCAAAAGGAATTGCAACAAAAACAAAAATTGACAAATGGGGCCGACTCAAACTAAGGAGTTTCTGCACAGGACAAGAAACTATCAACAGAGGAAACAGGTAACATACAGAATGGGAGAAAATATTTGCAAATTAATTTATTTAATTCCTTTTAGATTCTGCGTATTAGACCTATGGATCTTACATAGGCCTAATATGCAGAATCTAAAGGGAATTAAATATACTAACAACCTATGTAAGATACATAGGTCTAATATCCAGAATGTAAAAGGAATTAAATAAATTAACAACCAAAAAATAACCCCATTAAAAAGTGTGCAAAAGACATGAAGAGACACTTTTCAAAAGAAGACATACAAGTGGCCAAGAAGCATATGAAAAATGCTTAGCATCACAAATCATTAGAAAAATGCAAATCAAGGCCCGGCGCGGTGGCTGAAACCTGTAATCCCAGCACTTTGGGAGGCCGAGGCAGGTGGATCACGAGGTCAAGAGATCGAGACCATCCTGGTCAACATGGTGAAACCCCGTCTCTACTAAAAATACAAATAATTAGCTGAGCATGGTGGCGTGTGCCTGTAATCCCAGCTACTCAGGAGGCTGAGGCAGGAGAATTGCCTGAACCCAGGAGGCGGAGGTTGCGGTGAGCCGAGATCGCGCCATTGCACTCCAGCCTGGGTAACAAGAGCGAAACTCCGTCTCAAAAAAAAAAAAAAAGAAAGAAAGAAAGAAAGAAAAATGCAAATCAAAACCACAATGAGATACCATCTCACACCAGTCAGAATGGCTATTATTAAAAAGTCAAAAAATAACAGATGCTGGCAAGTTTGCAGAGAAATAGTAACACTTATGCACTGCTAGTGAGAATGTAAGTTAGTCCAGCCATTGTGGACAGCAGTGTGGTGATTTCTCAAAGAACTGAAGAACTACTGGTCGGATGCAGTGGCTCACACCTGTACTCCTAGCATTTTGGGAGACCAAGGTGGGTGGATCACCTGAGGTCAGGAGTTCAAGAGCAGCCTGACCAATATGGAGAAACCCCGTCTCTACTAAAAATACAAAAAATTAGCCGAACATAGTGGCACATGCCTGTAATCCCAGCTACTCAGGAAGCTGAGGCGGGAGAATTGCTTGAACCCAAGAGGCAGATGTTGTGGTGAGGGTGAGATCACACCATTGCACTCCAGCCTGGGCAACAAGAGCGAAACTCTATCTCAAGGAAAAAAGAAAACCAGAACTCCCATTTGATCCAGCAATCCCATTATACCTAAAGGAATATAAATTATTCTATCATTACAAGACATGTATGCCTATGTTCATTGCAGCACTATTCATGATAGCAAAGATATGAAATCAACCTAAGTGCCCATCAATGGTAAACTGGATAAAGAAAATACGGCACATATACACCATAGAATATTACACAGCCATAAAAAGAATAAAATCATGTCCTTTGCAGTAACATGAATGGAGGTGAACGTCATTATCCTAAGTGAACGAAAGCAGGGAGGAACAGAAAAACAAATAGCACATGTTCTTACTTGTAAGTGGGAGCTAAACATTGAGTATAGTTGGACACATGTGTACTGGAGGGTGGAGTGTGGGAGGAGGGAGACGATGGAAAAACTGCCTATTGAGTACGATGCTTATTACCTGGATGGTGAAATAACACGCACACAAGACCCCCGTGACATACAATTTACCTACATAACAAACCGGCACATGTGCCCTTGAACCTAAAGTAAAAATTTAAAAAAAATTAATTTCTCTTCCTCCCTGTAGATATTGTGAGAGATGTGAGGGTCAATACGATAGGATTGCTCCTTTCCCGATGCGGCAGTCTCGGGAGAAGAACTAAACAAGTGCACGAAAAACTCCAGGGCTTCTGTCCTATACCGAGTGGACACGAATCAACGGTACTTTAAAATCACACACCACAATTCCGATTCTTCATGTTGGATCCATATTTATTCTTGTTTTATTATTATACTTAAAGTTCTGGGGTACACTTACAGATTGCGCAGCTCTGTTACATAGGTATACACGTACCACGGAGGTTTGCTGCATCCATCACCCCATCATCTACGTTAGGAATTTCTCCTAATGCTACCCCTCCCCAATCCCTCCACCCCCTGCTATCCCTCCCCTAGCCCCCTGCTCCCTAGACCCCAGTGTGTGATGTTCTCCTCCCTGTATCTGTGTGTTCCCATTGTTTAAAACCCACTTATGAGTGAGAACATTCAGTGTTTCGTTTTCTGTTCTGTGTCAGTTTGCTAAAAATGATGGTTTCCAGTTTCATCCATGTCCCTGCAAAGGACATGGACCCATCTTTTTTTATGGCTGCATAGTATTCCATGGTGTATATGTGCCACATTTTCTTTATCCAGTCTATCATTGATGGGCATTTGGGTTGGTTCCAAGTCTTTGCTATTGTGAACAGTGCCGAAATAACCTAAGTGTACATTCATCTTTATAATAGAACAGAATCTGTATCTATTGCTAATCACGACTCTTTAAAAGTGCAGCAAATGCTTTAATTATTTGAGATAAAGTTCAGTCATACTGGGTATGCAGCTCCAAGCTGTCTCTGAATGATTTTGTTGCCCATATTTGTGCCTCCAGGGCTGGATGTGTTCAACAGCCACAGATGTTACACAGGATCAGTTGGGAGAGAGGGGGCAGGAAGGAGAGGTCAGGGAGAGCTAGGCAGGAAGGAGAATGGTGGGAAAGTAGAGTGGGAAGAACAGGGAAGCTTTGGGCTTCCTCAGAGGTGAAAGCAGACCCATGAAGAAGGAGGACAAAGAACTGTGACTATCGCTGTTCCCAGAGCTGTTGTCCGGGGCCAAGTCTGCAACGAGCACTCTGGGCAGGAAGGACAATGGTGGGAAAGTAGAGTGGGAAGAAAAGGGAAGCTTTTGGTCAAATCACTTCAGGCTGCCTTCCTCTCAGCTAAGTGTTCAAGAGAAAGTAGACAATCCCCTTTCCTTTTTATCTCCACACTTCGTATTTCCATGGTGCTTGGAACTTTTAACGAATCAACACATCTTCCTCCCTCGAAAGACTTAGTTACTCAAATCTGTAGTCCCGTCTCCTAAGAGGCATAAGATAGCTTTGTATTAGGTTTTATTTTTACATTCAGGCAAATAACTCCTTGGTTTTCAAATGATTTTATATATTATCATGCACCAAGTAGTTTATTCTAGAATCCTGGGATCTTTTAGGTAAAAAGCCCAAAGAACTGATAGATAATTAAAAGAAATTGCAGCTTTGGTTCTTGCTATTGTTAATGTGAGTATTCTCTATAATAATCCTATTGGTAACAAATATAGCCTTCCTTCAAAGTGATAAGGAGATGAGAAACTATTTTACCGTGAAAGTCCATCTGATGCAGTAGAAAGACAGCAGCAGGGTTTTTAAAGCAGCAACTAGGATATTTTTAAATATAGGGTTTCTTCTCCTCTCAAACTATAAAGTAGTGTTTTAGCCATGGTGGTAATTTCATACAATGAATAAAAACTAAAACCCACTAATATATCTGAAAATACAACTTACTAAATTATACTGACTGGTAAATTATAGACTGTATGGAGCCACTATGACAAACGCTAATGGAATATGGAAAGCAAAACACTGTGTTCCCATTGGCTGGGGGACTGGTCTTTAACTGCTGGGGAAGACCAGCTCAGTAAACAGGAAGTCATCTCCATGGCAACAGACCATTCAACTTAACTTTTTAATACATGAAGAGGTAATTACTTTATTTTTTATTTCCATTTTTGTAATTTTCACAGTTTATAATAGCAGTGAGGACCTTTGGGTCAGGCATTTCCTGGCTGTTAATAACAGGCTGATTTAAGGTCACCAGTGCTTCAACATTGTGCCAATTTTTTTTTTTTTTTTTTAATGAAAAGAGAGCTGTGATTTTTTTTCCCTTCCTGAAGTCTGTAGCACAAATAAATGACAGAATTTTATGTTCACACACATGGTGTTTTGATTTCCTGTAGATGATAACATCAGAGATAGGACTGGTAACCATTGGGGGTGTTGGGGGTAGGGCTTGGGACACCACAGAAAACCACAGCTGGGTTCCTGGGGACGGTAGTTTGAAAAATAAACCCAGGGGATTGAGAGAGAAAGATCGAGTGCCTTGCAGGAAAGAATTCAGAAGGAGATGCACAGCCTCAGAGCTCAGCCAACGTTCTGTGGAGACGGTGATCAATGAGGGGTTCCTTCTGAATGTACCACAGGGGCAGGAGGTCTAGGCAGTTTCCCTGGCCTTGGGCCAACCTGAAACACCCAGGAAATGATGTCTCCCATACTAGGAGGTAACCTTAGCGATCTAGGCACTGGAGCATCTCAAGCCAGCCTGCAGTTATGGGTTGTCTTAGGAACAAGACGGGAAGCCTGGGTGAAGTCATTACCTAAGGCAGCAGAATCCACAGCACAGCCGTGCACCACAGGAGAGGCAGGACCCAGAGAAGGGGCACAGCACTCTCGAACCAGTGGAAAATTTTCAATCCAGCTTTTCAGCCTGTTCCCCAGCTGTGAGTACTTAAAGGGAAAATGGTACAAGAAGGGCGTGGCAACCCTCTTGAGCTCCTCTTCCCAAAACACAATCCTACTTTGTCCTATTTTACCATCATGGTGTAGACAGACATCCAACAGGAAAAAGAGAATACAGGCGAAAAACCTCTGACTGACACACTCTTAGCCAACAGAGTGCTAGGAAGCCATCAGGCCCCAGAGAAGCAAAGGGAAAAGACGGAAACGAGCAGCTGCATAGAGTAGAGAGAAAGGAGGCACAGCGATGTGTCAAACATCCCAGTGCAGAATCCAAACCCAAGAAGGCCCTTGACATGAAGGGAGAGGGGGTATCTAGGAGAAGAACAGGGCAAATCCTCAGACAACACAGCTGTGAACAGCTCAGGCACCAGAACTCCAGAGTCCTGGAGATGCCCAGTGAAAATCGTGTTTCCTTGATAAATGCTGGCATTTTGATGACTGTGTAGCTAGAGATATAATAATTAGCAAGCTTTATTTTTTAAAAACACTGAAATGTATTTTACATTTTTAAAGCTACATTATTCGCGTACAGAACCCATCAAAGTTGGAGAAGGGATAGATGCCACCCATAGGCTGGTCCAGGAGCTGGGCTAAAATGCCGGCGTTCGACTTTGCCCTTGGAGTACCCGAGAGGACCCCTCTTGGACTCCGATTTTCTGATCATCACCCTCCTCGGCCACATGGACACAAATGCCATAGGATGAGGGGTCACTAAAGTTAACGCTTTCTTTTCCTTTCCTATCTCTCATTGCAGATTTCATTACCTTAAAACCTGAGATACCAAGATCTGCTCCCCCACCCGCCATCCCACATCAGGCATCTGGACTTCCCAGTGTCGTCATTAAGATGGCCTCGTGCACAGGGGCCAGAATTCCTTTTCTCAGACTGGGGCTGCTCAGATTTAGAATCCTGTTGCTTTTCTTCTATTTCCTCAAAGTCAGGGTCAGCTGGGGAAAAGTTGCAAACACTGTACTAAATGTGGGTGTGTCCATCCTCCCTCTACATGTTCCTTACTTAAGCCATCAAAAGAGGACACCATTGGATTCTGTCATGCCTCCGTATTTTCAGCATCCTCTAGAAGTGTTTCATACTGTTATGCCTCGTCATCCATGTTATATCTAAATTACCATAAGCATTAATAAAAAATAATCCTTAATAGAGTTGAAAAGAATAAAGCAGAAACATGTCTTCTGAATGCCAAGCACTGCGCTAATAAAACAGGCTTTTCTTCAGCCACAGGAGCTTGGGAGAGGCAAAGTAAGCATTGTGCCTTGCTCTCAAGCTGACTGCAAAACATTCTTTCCAACCCCAGCTCTTTTCATAGGGGAGGAAGAGGAATCCTGACAGCATCTCACAAGCCTGCCACTTCCCAAGGTGCCTCCCACTTGTCAAGACATGCTGCTATCTCATGGGGGCCCCCCGTGCACGTGGACATTGATGGCAAATGCTTCTTTCCTGTATGGTGCTGTGTGGCAAGATCACTCACATTCCTGAAGCCTCCTGGTAGAGGTAAGATTTCTTTCTTGTTGAGTTCTGAATCAAGTCAATTTTTATAAACTAGACTGAAAGCTCAGTGAGGCTAGATACCATATCTACCTTGTTTTCTGATGCCATTTCAGTGTCACATACCTAGTAGGCACTCAGTATTTATGAATACCTGGAATTCACTCTGGCTGTAGCCTGCACAGGTCCCAGGAAATTCATTCACTTCTTTTTCCCTGGCTGCTTCAAATTCGTTCTCCTTCAGTTAGTTCTCCTAACCTCTCTCAGAAGATTCATTCCCCAACACCAAAAAGGAGGATTAAATCATATATATTCTTACCCTTCTCTCTCTCACTTTTGTGGCAAGCCATCCACACCAAAATTCTTGTAAAGTCACCACTGTCATTCCAGAATGCTTCCATTAAATAATGGTTGAGTTTGCACTCTTTTCATTTCTTTTTTTTTTTTTTTTTTTTGAGACAGAGTTGCCAGGCTGGAGCACAGCGGTGCAATCTCGGCTCGCCGCAACCTCTGCCTTCCAGGTTCAAGTGACTCTCATGCCTCAGCCTCCGGAGTAGCTGGAATTACAGGTGCCTACCAACACATCAACTCATTTTTGTATTTTTAGTACAGATGGAATTTTGCTAATTGGCCAGATTGGTCTTGAACTCCTGACCTCAAGTGATCTGCCAACCTCAGCCTCCCAAAGTGCTGGGATTACAGGCGTGAGTCACTGCTCCCGGCCCACTCTTTTCATTTCTTAAGCAAGATATTTTAATAACTGTCCTTGCCTTTATCACATGGGTCACAGCTTCAACATGAAACTAAACTGTAATTGAAGCTCATTGAGATACAGATTGGATTTCAGTCTGCTATTAAAAAAAATACAAAACGAAACAAAAGCAAAACCTGTCACTCTATTAACAGATTCCCTGGTTCCTTGATCTTGTGCCTGTGTGTCTTCAATAGCTGTGGGGTATCTCTAGAGCAAGTCACAAGTTCAAAACTGTGTGTGTGGTTTGAAGCTAATGGATATGAATGGACTTGCCCCATACCTAGTTTGTAGCCTCATTTTCTATTGTCAGATCCTTTTAGATTTCCAATAAGTAACATCGATGCTGCCTCAAGTAGTTAGGCATAGATGGGGATGCCTACCTAGACGAGATCGTTCTGGATTGAATATTTAAGAAGGCAGGAATCCAGGTAAATTGTGATCAGCGTTGACATTCACTGAAGGAGCTATCACAGGAGACAGTAAAATGTGACGCTGGACATCAGGTTCTGTCTGCAGTGAGATGATAGCAGAGCTAATAGGGACTCACTCCAGAAGACACACTCCAAGGGCTTCTGACATGCAGTGGGAGAGCAGGGTCAGAAAGTAGAGAATGGAACCAGGTTTCAAGTTCTGCTCATCAGGTCTATCACAGGAGGCCGAGGAGAGATTCCTGGGTGGTTTGCTTGGTGATTGAGTTGACTTTAATTGCCTTCCCTCCTTGGGGCTACTTGAATATCTTGAAGGCTAGGCTGAATCTGATGGAAGACAGAGCAGAAGCATCAGGTGACGTTAAGCAAGGTCTGTCCTTGGAAGGGAAGTGAAGGAAGTAAACCTGCCTGCATGTGGGAAAAGATTCACACCAAGACATATGGCTGGAATCATGTAGAGGATCTGGGGCTAGACACGGGGTCCACTGGAGGACAGCGATAGACTTTATAATTAGTGTAATACTTACTTATTAAATACCTACAGCCAGCAGAGACCTGGACGGAGAAAGGCTCTGCCAGGGTGATTAAAGAGGCTGAAAGAGGCAGAAGACTGCAGGAAGGGATATGTGGAAGGTAGGGGCAGGAGCGGATCTGGGGAGATGTGAAGCCTAAATCTCCCTCAGTCCCCAGTCCAACAGACACAGTTAAAAGCCAAGCAAGAGTCAGGGTCTGCACATCTCTTTTACTTCCCTACTTTTTTTTTTTGAGATGGAGACTTGTACTGTCGCCCAGGCTGGAGTGCAGTGGCGCGATCTCAGCTCACTGCAACCTCTGCCTCCCAGGTTCAAGTGATTCTCTTTGCCTCAGCCTCCCAAGTAGCTGAGGGATTACAGGCCCCTGCCACCACGCCTGGCTAATTTTTTTATTTTTATTTTTAGGAAAGACGGGGTTTCACTACGCTGGCCAGGCTGGTGTTGAACTCTTGACCTCGTGATCTGCCCCCCTCAGCCTCCCAAAGTGCTGGGATTACAGGCTTGAGCCACTGCGCCCAGCCTACTTCCCTACTTTAATTTGTGTCCTTCCAGAGGTGGGGTACAACAAGCATTTCCGTGGTTTTCACGAAATCCTCCCCACACTCACATCATTCATTCGCTCATTTTTTTTCTTCATTTGACACATATTTATTGACCACCCAGTAACCTCTAGGCACCGAGTTAAGTACTGCAGATGAATCAATACTTAAGGCAGACACAGTCTCTACAGTCATGGAACATACTGTCTAGAGCAGGTGTCAGCAAACACTTTTCTGTAAAGGGACAGATAGGAAATATTTTAGTGGGTCCAAGTAGTCAGCTCTGCCCTTGTAGTGTAAAAGAAGCCAGAGCAGAACATAAATGAGGGCTTGTGACTGTGTTCCAGTGAAACTTTCTGTCCAAAAACAGGTGTCAGCCCAGATTTGGCCTGAGGGTCATAGTCTGCTGACCCCAGTTTAGAAAGGAAGTCTCTAAGTATGTAATTGTGAGCATGCTGACTGTTTTGAGAGGCAAGAGTGATATGAGAACAGAGAATAAGGGGCCCTAAATTGCCAAGAAGTTGAGACCTGAGGATGTGGTGTTTAAGCTGAAATATAAAGGTTCCATAATAATAATAAAGTTGGATGGGTACTTGGGAGTTGGAAGGACAAAGACTATTCCAGGGAGAAAGACACACATGGAAAAATGCCCAGGCGTAAGAGAAAGCAGGGGAAACATTCAGCCCAGCTGTGAGGAAGAATGGAAGATGGAAACGTGAGAGATGAGACTGCAGATGTGTGCAAGTGGCTGACCACAGAGGGCCTGGTAAATCAGGTTAAAAAGTTTGGACTTTCCCTAACCTAAGACAATGGGACGCTCTTAACGGTTTTTTGGTTTTTTTTTTTTTGTGACAAGAGTTTCGCTCTTGTTACCCAGGCTGGAGTGCAATGGCGCAATCTCAGCTCACCGCAACCTCCGCCTCCTGGGTTCAGGCAATTCTGCCTCAGCCTCCTGAGTAGCTTGGATTACAGGCATGCACCACCATGCCCAGCTAATTTTTTTGTATTTTTAGTAGAGACGGGGTTTCACCACGTTGACCAGGATGGTCTCGATCTCTTGACCTCGTGATCCACCAGCCTCTGCCTCCCAAAGTGCTGGGATTACAGGCTTTCTTAACGGGTTTTAAACACTGAAGCAGCGTGACCACATCTGTGTGTTTGAAAGCTCTCTCCAGTGTGGGATGAAATACAGGTCAAAGTTATCAAACCAGTAGTCAGCTAGAAAGCGGGAACCCATCCACAGAAAACATGATAATGGTCTGCAGATTGTGGTGGCAGAAATGATGAGGAGAAGTGGTTGAGCTTTCCAGCTGGCTGGGAAGTGGTCCTGGAGCAAGCAGCAAGCTCGAAAGTCTCTGTTTAGGTTGGAGTCTCATTTTACCACTTTTTACTTTGTGGAAGAGGAAGAAACTTTGATAGGGGAGGATACAGTCAAGGAAGGCAGGAGGTAACCTCGTGAAGGCAGGTGTGGGAGCAGGATGAAAAGGCAGCTCCCGTTGAAGGGGAGCATCTTCGTCCCCTCACTTCCAGAGCACAAGAATGGGTACAGAGTAGACTTTCTGGATAGGCTGAATGGGCTCTGTGCAATGAAGGCTGTTGTGCACGCATAGTCAAACCCATGTCGGTGTTGATGGATTCCTTATATGTAGTATTTCTGTATATTTTGATGAACTTCCTCTGAATATGATGGGCCAGAGTATACCCACTGGTTGCTCAAAGATACCAATTACCTGATTTGATATTCTGTAATATCTAACGACAACAGAACTTTCTTTCTAGGCACTCTCAAAGATGACTTCAGAGACAGACAGATAATCCATTGCCATCTTGAAATATCTTAAAGATCTTTGAAAGGAATAGGTGATTTCAAAATGTCTGAAAATTTTAATGTTAGGAAAAGCTAGAGGCCAAGCAGTTGCAATTCTACTAGGCATTAAGTTGAATTTTATCTTGGTAATTAGTCAGGCAAATCTCAAGGGGAGGGGAAAAAGGAAACCCAAACCAAACTCAGCAAATCTCTCTACCTATGACAAAAAAATTAGTTACCTGATAATCACTTTATTTCCAAAAAACAACAGGTGCTGTTGCTAAGAGATTAGATGAGTATTTAAAGGAAGATTCTAGGTGGAAACGTCTTTCACTGGAGCATCCAATGAAGGTATGCAAAGGGAAATAAAATCCAAGCCAGGGAGTTTTCCTCTCAGCAGAACAGAATCCTATCTGAAGGGTGAATGCCAAGATTACCCAGGTCAGACTGCCTCTTGATCCAGCACCTTCTTTTGGGTAGCCATCAGCCCTGCACTTCTAAGTCGACAGGAAGCAGTCAGCAATATCCCTTGACCCCTGTGTGGATTCAGGATCTCAGCCCGGAGTCAAACTCCTGCATGTGCAGACGTCACTGTCTACGCAAGCAAAGCGAAGCGAAGAGGACAGGACAACAACCACTGGCTTCATTCTGGCATCCTCTGAACCTGCTGTTAAGAAAGGAGTCTTGGACTCCACCTCACCCCCACTGTCTGTTCACTGAGTTGTTTCTTCACTGATCGGCTGATTTTATCATTGACATGCTCAGCATAAGTGGCTGCCTAATAATCAACTTTTTTCTTCTACAACATAAATGAGGTTGTTTTGTGCAGCTGGGTGTGAACAGCATAGAGAATGCTGGGCCTTCATCAAAGTCACGAGTTATGGACTACCTTGTTTAACCCGATAAGATTGCAGACCACTTGGAGACAGAGACTGGTTTTTACTCGTCTTTGTATTTTTTGCAATACCATGAATATAAAAGCTCAATGAAGTTGTTAAGATATGCATAGTTTGATTTGTAGTCTTCCCATTACATATGGGCTGTGGCTCTCAAAAGAGGCTCACATCCAAATCCACTCCTTAGCGTGGATTTCTGTTTTGGTTGGGAACTTACTTGGGACAATAAAGCTGCTTCAGAAAACTGAAGCTTTTTTGAGCCAACCTTAATGCTAATTTCAGGCAGACTCCTTGCAATGACTTGCAGCTGCAACTGTCATTCTGCCATGGGAAAAGTGTCAGCAAGACCGAGAATAGTAGCAGTCTGTCATCTCCCTGTTTCTGACGTTCTCATCTACAATGTTAATTAAGAAGTTGCTGTGCACAGAATGACAATAAAAGTCAAGAAAAGTAGCAAAGGCAAAAAGTGCAATTGCGATAGTATTAAAATACACAGTTTGTTTTCCCGCATTGTATGAGAGCTCCATTCCACTCATTCTGGCTGCAAGCACGTTGTAACCAGCAAACAAATAAACACTGGTACCCATATCATGGGAGGAGAATTCAGTCGATACATGGTTTCTGTTTTGTTTTAAATCTATTACCAAAGTCAGTTACTTAAATAGATTCTGTTTTGATTAATCCATTAGTAACTGAAACTGTGCTTTTATTTCGCACATTTGTTTGAGTTTCTCCTGTCTTGCATTTCCCAGCAGACAGGGCAACTCAACAATGCTTTCATGAGTCAGTACCTCAGGTGAATATACAAGGTCTTGATTCAGTAAATCGAGTTTTGGAAATAAAAATATAATCACAAGATTTTAAATTGTGAAGCAGTGTTGCTGGACACACATAAATACTTAGATGACAATATCAGAGTGTGAAGTTTGAAGATGATTACTTCTAAACCTGGTTTAATAAAAATTCATGTTTACCTAAGGGTTTATATGGTGGTTATCTTTTATATTTTAGGTTAATTCTTTCATGAAGATTTCAGAGGGTATTTGAAATGTTATTTATTTTTTTTTTTATGTATTTAACAGTGGACTCATTCACAGGCTCAGAGCTCTCTCTGTCTGGAAATAGGGTAGCATCAAAAATAGTAGACTGGGTGGAATTGAAGGTTGACCTTTAACCTTTGCTGAAAGGATAGTGTTTCAGCTATCTGAAGAATGTGTCAGAGAAGGGAAGTGAGCTCCACAAGAGAAACGGGGAGACGGAGAAAAAGAAAATTGTTGCAGACCAGAGAAGTCAATGAATCAACAGTATTTGTGGATCAGCCACCGCTCCTGCTCACTTATGACATGTTTTTATCCATCCCCTCCACGAATTGTATAAAAGTTGTAGCTAAAATGAGGCTAGTAATTTTCTGTCTTCTCTGATGTCAATCAGATGTTCTTTCAATTCATCAGAAGTAGTTACATTTTAACATTTTTAACAAATGAGTTTAAAAACAGCCAAAACTATTTTTTGAAAAAAAAAAAAAAAAGAGGAATTTAAAACATGCTGAAAAAAAGTTTCTGAGTTTCTTAAGTTACAAGTTTTTAAGGTAAAACACATTGCTTCTGGCGCTGGAATAATAAAATGATGGACACGTTTTCACACATTTGCTTCCAACGTTCACTCTATGGCCAGATCTCCTTTGAAATAGCAGGTGGCTTTTAATGTTGTAAGTTTACCGTTACAGTGAAAGGAAAGTTTACATTGATGGCTAATTAAAAGTTCGCATGAGAAGGAGTAGCAAAAACTCTAAAATTGTCCTGCTAATCACTTGCTCTTTCATTCTAGTATGACATTGAATGTAATCTCTATTTGATTTGTAGGAACCTTTAAACCACTTGTATATTTGGAGAGTATTAGATCAGGTAGAACTAAATAATACAATCCACTTAACTGTGGTATATATCAACTGCAACACATCGCAATTCAGGTAATTCGGGCAAGTACTCACTCCTCCCACGATATTGATGACCTAGACCATTGACTGTATGGACCAAGGGTGGGAGGTGGTGCTGGTTCTTACATCACACATTGGTGTATTTCATTGACCTTTTTACATATGAAAATAGATAAAAGTGAAAGTTGTCATGTTTTTCCATACCCCAGTGGACTCTCTTTTTTTAAAATAGACTATTTTTTAGAGCCGTTTTAGGTTCACTGAATCATCTTTTGTGTCTTTGCTTGCACCCTATTTTTTTCCTTCACCTTTTAAGTTCTGGGGTACACGTGCAGGATGTGCAGGTTTGTTACACAGGTAAATGTGTGGCATGGCGGTTTGCTGCACCTACCAAACCATCACCCAGGTATTAAGCCAAGCTCCGTTAGCTATTTTTCCTGATGCTCTCCCTCCCCACTGCGCCAACAGGACCCAGTGTGCGTTGTTCCTCACCATGTGTCCGTGTGTTCTCATTGTTCAGCTCCCACTGTAAGTGAGCACATGTGGTGTTTGGTTTCCTGTCCCCGCATTAGTCTGCTGAGGATAACGGCATCCAGCTTCATCCATGTCCCTGCAAAGCACAGGATCTCATTGCTTTTTATGACTGCATAGTATTCCATGGTATATAGACATCAGTTTATCCAGTCTCTATCCCTAATGGACATTGGGGCTGATTCCATGTCTTTGCTATTGTGAATCGCAGCACCCTATCTTGACAATCACTAGCTTAAATAAGTGGTAAGGCGAGGGCAAAGTGTATAATGACTTCTTACAGCTGTATAATTTGAATCTCCCTAAACCTCACAAGTGGCGTTTTAGATTTCATTGTCTTTTTGGACTTAAATGCTTACTGCAAGACATTCAATTTCTCCTAAAGCCCATTAAATGACTGATGGGTCTGGCTGGGGACCTCTCTACACGTATTTGTAAATCATCTTTTCAAGCTCCCCTGTATGCCCTCCTTTTGGTGTCTGCTCCAGGCCACCATGCAAGGGGGATGCTTTTCCGATGTCCCCAGAGCTTTGGTCTGTGGTGAAAATGTTGGCCCTGCCCAGAGCCCTGCATTCTGCAGCTTCCCCAAGATGCTGAAACTTGAAGTGTGTTTTGGAGGAAAATGAGTAACTCAGGACAATAGTTTGGTTGACATGATGACATGATCCAAATGGAATATCCCCAATTATGTCTCTTCAGAATTTTTCTACTTTTATGATTTTTAATTTCACAATTACTTTCAGCCAAATGTTTCTGCCCTACACTATTTGTAACATCGAGGAGTTGGAAGCAACTTTTAAATTGCTGGCACAGTTTCACTATTACAAACTCCACAGAGTACAATTATTTCACTGGCAGAAAATGCATTGGAAGAAAGAAAACTAGGGAAAAAAGAGAAAGGTGTTTATTCACCAATAAATGTTTGAAAAACAAAAATAATTAACATTTGCCTGGTTAGAAAACTGACTGATGATGAACCCAAATTTTCTATGCAGAAAAAAAAAAATTGTATTTGAGATATATATATATATTTTTTTAAAGAAACAATCTTTCAAACAAAATACTCATCCAAAGCTAGGTTGTTAATTCTCATCACTGCCATCTTGTTTGGAATTTAATTTCTTATAATCAAATTGTTTGTAGCCACGTCACCTGGAGGAAACATCTTTTTCCCTGGTTCTGAGTCATTTTCTTTTACTCAGGTTCTGAGATGCACTCTCTGAGTCCCAGTCATTTACAGAGGGGCCCAGGAATGCAGGCATTTGCTTCAATCTGTAGCCATGTTCACCAAGAGGCATCGACCAATCACTGCAGCCCTGAATGCTGTCACTTCTTCCTTCAAAAAGCTATTTTCACCTATCCTCCCTTGTCCCACATGTGGACAACTCAAGGGACCTGTCAATCTGATCAAATTCAATACGGGGTCGACACTGGAAACTTCTTTATTAAACAGCATTTTATAATTTAAAAAATATATTCACATCCATGATCAATCATTTAATTCTGCCAACACACCTGTGAGGTAGTCAGAGCAGAAGTAGTTTGACCAATTTTCAGATGAGAAAAGTGCGTTTTAGGGGGAAAGGAAACGTTAATATATTTATTTATTTATTTTTTAATTAATTTATTTTTGAGAGAGAGTCTTGCTCTGTTGCCCAAGTTGGAGAGCAGTGGTGAGATCTCGGCTCACTGCAACCTCTGCCTCCCAGGTTCAAGCAACTCTCCTGCCTCAGCCTCCTCAGTAGCTGGGATCACAGGCACACACCACAATGCCCAGCTAATTTTTGTATTTTCAGTAGAGACAGGGCTTTGCTATGTTGGCCAGACTGGTCTTGAACTCCTGACCTCAGGTGATCCACCCACCTTGGCCTCCCAAAGTGCTGGAATTACAGGCATGAGCCACTGTGCCCAGCCAGGAATTTAATATAATTTAAAAGTCCAATTCCCTGATTTTCCATGGTGCATAAGGTAGTGCAGAAAATTTCATACTTGCTTTAAATTGAAATATTCCATCCCATCCCTCCTACCCAACAAACTCTTCTAAGGAAGTACCATATGTATCCAGATATAAAACATTGTATTAATATGAATTTGCTGGTATAAATTGAAATTTATTATGAGTTCAATCAATGAAAATAATGAGACTAGCTTTGCAAACACAAGAACTAGTTAGAAATTTGGGGTTAAGAATGACAATAGTTCTCTTATCCTCAGTGTTGAGTCACTTCTCAGCTTGTTTCAGTTTTACAATATTTGGAATGCACCGGTTTACCAGATAGGATAGGGAGACTTCTAAGATGGCCCCTGCCTCAGTCCACTTTGTACTTCTATAGCAGAATACTATAGATTAAATAATTTATAATGGACAGAAATTTATTGGCTCACATTTCTGGAGGCTGGGAAGTCCAAGACTGAGGAGCCAGTATTTGGCTAGGACCTTTCTGCTGCATCATCCCATGGCGGAAGGCAGAAGAGGAAGAAAGAGAAAACAGGGCTGAACTTGCTCTTTTATAATGGCAGTAATCCCACCCATGAGAACAGAGCCCTCACAGCCTAATCACCTCTCAAAGGCCCCACCTTTGAATAGTGGGAATAGAATTGCAATGCAATTTCAACATGAGTTTTGGAAGGGACAAACATTCAAACCAGTGCAGTCCCTAGTGACCCATGCTTCCTGGTATTTGTACCTTCATGTAATTTCCTCCTTTGAATATAGGCTAGACCTAGTGACTTGCTTCTGATGAATAAGATACAGGAAAGGCAATGAGCTGCTTTTTCCCTGCTTATGAGATTAGATCACAAAAAGGGTGTGACTTCCATCTTGCTAGAACTCACTTTCTCTGGCCCTTCTCACTTGCTGTCTCTGAGGAAATGCACTGCCTGGCTATGAGCTGCCCTAAGGAGAGATCCATGTCAAGGAACTGAGAATGGCCTCCAATCAACAGCCCTTGAGAAACTGAATTCTGCCAACAATGACGTGAGGGAGCCCAGAAGCTGATCCTTCCCCAGTGGAGCCTTCAGATGACTACAGCCCCACTCAACACCTTCATTGCAGCGTGTGAGAGTTGCAAACCCTGTTAAGCTGCACCCAAGTTCCTGACCTACAGAAGCTGTTAGAAAATGGATGTTATTTTAAGCCATTGAGTTTTGGAGTAATTTTTATGCAGCAATTGATAAATAATACACCAGGCAAGTAGCTGCAAAAGGATGTCGATTTTGAACATCTCCCCTCACAATTTTTGGATTCTTTTGAATTTGACAAAGCAGTTGGGAATTATTCCATTATCCTCATAAAGTTGATTACCCCAAAAGCAGAAAGTAATGAATACAAGATCTCCAATGTGGCAGCCTGTGCAATAAAATACCTTTGATTAAACTTCTCTCTCTCTCTCTCTTTTTACAGTGTAAGCAGACTTTCTAGAAGTGAGTTTTATGTCAAATTTTTGTGAAAATCTTGAAAGATGACACATGCAGTGCAAAGAGCCCAGGTCTTAAGATTAGACTGACTTGTTGGGCGTTGGTTTTCTCATCATAAAATTGGGATCATGATGCCTCCTGGATTCTAAATGACAAAGGCACTCAGTTCAATGCCTGGTCAATTGATACTTTTAGCTTTTCTTATTGCAGGTGATAAAGTTGAGGCCCAGCGGGGTGGATGGCTTAATGTGCCCAGAAAGAAGGGAGTCTAGGGCCGCCATTAATCTGATATATCCCCAAGTTACTAAGCAATCGAGTGGCAAAATTTGAACTCCAAATCCAGAGCTCTGGCTTCCTCCACATCACAATAGTAAGTCCCACACCACCAACTGTGCATGTCTAATTCCCAAGAAGAATTCTCCCTGGGACTTCTGTTAAAACCAGCCAGTCTCGTGGCGTTTGTGACACACTAAGAACAAAGGCTTACAAAGATAGCTGGAAGAAGAGTAGCACTTTCTTTAGAGAAACCCACATTTAAAATGCTATCTTCTAAACGCAATCTTCCCTCCACCCTCGAGCTTCGATTTTGACATTGATAGAGAAGCTTTCAAGAAATCGGCATAGCTCAGTTAGATGAAGCTACTAATTTGAAGGAACAATACATAATGAATGGCACTTATGTGTGGTGATTGAAACAGCAATTGTCTTCTGCCGTTTTTCTCTCTGAGACAAACCAGAAAAACCCTGCCAGCCTTCAATCCTGGTGGCACGGTATTAAGTAGCACAGAGTGCTGCCAGCTGCATCTGCCCCTTTCCTTTCCAACCTGTGAAGAACTAAGCAGAGAGCTTCGGGGGCACCAACTCAAACTTTTGTCCTCCTTTGGGCACTTAGCTAATATCTCTTGGGCATGAAAAGGTAAGTCATTGGGCTTATTGAAAACTTACTGCACATTCTGATATAACAGAAGCATCTGGGTAAATATACTCCAAAGAAAACCCATTTACGAATCAATAAATAAATGATACAGAAAGTACAAAACTGTATCTAATCACTGCTTATCTCTTCTCCTTTCTTTTCACTTGGAATGTCCATGTCACTGATGTGTCAATACTTCTTGACGGTATGTCAGTTAACAATAATCACACCTCAGATAAACCTCACTGGCCACATTACTGCCACTGTATTTTAAAATACACTGCTTAATGTATTTTAAATCAAAGGAATTTGACTCAGAGCAAAGAACGTAGCTGCCCAAACTTTGTAGATCTTTAGACTCTTCAGAGTTTGCATCACGTAGTAGAGAAAGCACTGCCAGAAGATAGTCAGATCTGGTTTCTAGCCTTGGCTCTGGCGGCGATTCCCCAGCTGCATCATAAGCAGTGGTGTGGTATTTGCAAGGCTCTCTCCTCTGCACCACATTCACGGCAAACTCTAAAGCTTCTCCCTACCTCTTGAGTGTGTGGCGTATGCTATAACAGAAGGCAGCATGTTTTACCAAGCAGTACAAGGAAGGGCAGAGAGAGAGCAGAAAGGGATCAAAGGGCCTCCCTGTGGAATGGGCACAGGAGTTGAGTTTTGAAGGACAAATAGAAGTTAGTCAAGAGGATTATGTTCAGATAAGGTAGGGGCTAACATTTCAGGCTAGCACTTTGTGTCACATGTGTTACATGCCATGACCTAGGTCTGAGCCATGCTGCTCTCTTGTCTGCACCACCCAATTGTCTTCCAGCTCATCCGCCTGCTTTATTCCCATTCCTTCCAACCCATCCCTCTCCTGTTAGAATGTATTTACAGAAGTAAGTCAAGGCATGCCACTCTCTACGCAAATCCCCCCACAGATTCCCACTGTCCACCTTTACCCCTCATCCCTTGTTTCTCCCGTCTGTCCAAAACACACCTGCTGCTCTGATCTTTTGCCAATTCTTAAGCCAAGCACCTTCCTGCTTTTCCTCTTTCCTCTGTCTAGGACATTCTTCACCCAGATTTTTCAAATCACTCTTGAGTGAGTTGGTATGTAACAGATAGTAAAGTAAATGAGTAAGTGAATAAGTAAATCAACCCCAATTCTTATTTGCTCTTTGTCATACTTCATGTTAAATATCAGGTCCTAATTAGGAGGTTTTTTTCCTATTTTAACAAAAGGAATCACTCCCCATATTCTCACACGCACATTTTAGTTCTTCTTTCTTTCCTTGTTTCTGTGTTCACTTGTTTATTGTGTGTCTTTTCCATCTGAATTTAAGCTCCCTGAAGGCAGAAATCATTTCTATCATTTTCAGCATTATATTCTCAATGCCCATCATGCAAAATGCCTAGCAAAAAGTTGCTATATAATAAATATCTTTGAAGCCAATGAATGAATGAATGAACTAAAATTCTACCATATTTGCTCCTTATTTAATGGCCTTCAAAAGCTCTCCATAGCTTGTAAGAGAAAGACTGGATTCTTTATATAATCTAGAGATGCTAACTTGATGCGATATCTCTTGTCTAGTGTTGAAAAATTACTTGCATTTTCAATTAAGCCATATTACTTTAGCCTCCATATGTCCGCCCTTCCCTGCACCTCTTGATAACACATGCTCCCTTCTGTCGTAGCATATAATGCCAGGACAAGTATCCCTGGAAGCATGTAACACATGTGACACAAAGTGCGAGCCTGAAATGTTAGCCCCTACCTTATCTGAACATAATCCTCTTGACTAACTTCTATTTTTCCTTCAAAACTCAACTCCTGTGCCCGTTCCACGGGGAGGCCCTTTGATCCCTTCCTCTTCTCTGTCTGCCCTTCCCTGTACTGCTTGGTAAAACATGCTGCCTTCTGTTATAGAATACACCACACACTCAAGTAGGACATTTCCTCAGCTAGAGACTTTGTTTCTTAAGAATCAAGCTTGTTTCTTATTACTCTGGTTTTTTTGTTGCCTAGTATATAGTAGATATTCCATAAATTCTTCTGAATAAATATTAGTTAATGGCTGACTCATTCTTTCTGAATGATGCAGGAACCCAAGAGGTGCCATTTATTACGAAGGAAACATCCTGTAGAATGCACTTTAGCTCAGGTGATGAGTCAATCACCATTCAGTGCAAAACTAAAACATTCTATTACCATGGCCTGAATTAATATTTTAAGCCACCAAAGCTTTTGGCTTTGCAAACCGCTGTCACTCGAGATCAGCATTCCCAGGAATGTTGTGAAGACCATGGGCAACTGTAGGGCTGTCTTGGTTTTGTCCTTGCAATAAAAATGTAAACTTGCATTTAGAGTTGCCTGATCTTGACAATGGAATTGACCACTTAGAAGGCATATGGGCATGCTATGGTCAAGCTGAAGTCTGTGTATTTTGTGAGGTGCTGAATAAAAAGAGCCTGAACCTTAAAAAATATCAGGCAAATGGAGAGGTCCCACGTGCCCCCTTTGTCGGGTGTGGCTAGTGGCCTACCTGCATCAGAGTCATCAGGGTCTCAGTGGTGGCAGGGTGGGGGGCACTGTGAGGTGGAGCACGCCTCTCAAGTGGGGATGGTAGAGCTACAGTCTCCTTCAAGCCCAGCCAAAATGAAAACTTCTGGAAAATCTCTCTCTGCTCATGTATAAGTCTTGATGCTACCTTCTTTCCTTTCTCCTACTTTGCAAAGTAAGCAAAGAATCAAATTGATATGAGGTAGAACCATGCTTATCCTAAAAGAAAAAATACTAAAAATATCACCTCGTATTTGTCTATCTGTTCAGTGTTTTAGAATTACAGGATACACACCATTCATGGAAAACAGCCATAAGCATGACGGAAACATTTGAAACTGTGTATTGGAACATAGAAAACGAATCTTGTAAAGCACTGTTTTTCAAAATCTGTCTAAAACTGCCAAAACGTTTTGTTTAAAACACAGCTTCTCAGTGTGGAAGACAGTGTGGCAATTCCTCAGAGACCTAGAGGTAGAAATACCATTTGACCCAGCAATCCCGTTACTGGGTATAGACCCAAAGGGATGTAAACTATTCTATTACAAAGACACATGCACGCACATGTTCATTGCAATGCTATTCACAATGAAATAATCTGAACGACAAACACCCATGAAGCACCCATGAAACAACTTTCCCTGTGTAGCAAACCTGCACACGTAGCCCTGGACTTAAAATAAAAGTTTAAAAAATAATAAAATGAAACGTAGGGTCCCAGACTACTGAAAGACACAAAGAGACGGAAGCAGTGTGGTGCAGCCTGGGAACGTGCATTTTTGGGCAGTACCCTGGGTGGGTCACACACTCAAGGTTCGAGAAGCCACATTGAAAGCGTGTGTTGCTTTCATGAAAGGGTAGCAGGGCTCCCTGGGAGCATGTAACCAGAGGATTTGGGCAGAACTGAAAAGGAAAGTTATTTTAGAGGAAAAGAGTGAAAGAAACTCCAGATCCTGAATTGAAAGGGCTAAAGTTTGCATGGCAGAAATGAGCTACTGAGTACAAAGGTGGCCTATTTTTCCCTGTGTAGGGATAGGGCGTGTGGGCACAATTACCATCATCGAAGGGTTTTTCCATGCGTCACTAAATACAAAGTGGCTCTGGGACCACAATCACCTATTATTAGAAATGTAATAGTCATATCTTATTTTAAAACCTGTTTTTAATCTATTGCCACCTGTAAAACTAGACTAAACAGATCAAATGTTAACACTGTCTAAAAATACTCTGAGCAGAAACATAATTAAGGTTCTAATTAGAATTATTATTTAGCAGGCTGTGTAGACAAGCCTGAAGAGATAAACTCCTATCGTGGGATTAAGTTATACGTGTTTATTAAATTCATGGGTCTATGCCATGTGTTTTTTTTGGACAGTATAGAAATTATGCTGAACAGCTTTTAAAACCCAAGTAATGATCGCAATTTATTTTCATTGAAAGGATGTTCTAAGTGCAGGATTTCAACAGACAAAACAATGTGTTGCTTGGTGATTTCTAGTTTGTGAGAAAAGTTGGCTCCGGGGCTTATGTTCCCGAAGTTTTCAGCTACCACTTCGGAGTGGACGAAGACAGCACGAGAGAAGAGCGTGCTCCGTTCGCCTTCTCAAGGTCGTTGCATTTGTGTCGTGTGCTACCGCAGACTAAAATCTCTTGACTTAATTACATATCATAGAAGCCACTCCATGTGCAGAAGACAAAATGTGAATATTTTCAGATATAGTCAATCTTTCCGTTTTTGTGCTAACAAGGAAAGTGAGTAACACAGACTTTTAAAAAACATATGTGACCTAAATATTTTTGGTATTCATGTATTAAAGTGGTCATTGGAAGAAAACATACACTCAAAATATCAATTTGAAGTAGCTGAGATCATGGGGTCTCCATGCAGAAACCCACCTCGAGATGAGATGAAAAATGTTTGAGATTCGTTTTCTGGTTTTCTTTTTTTTTTTTTTTTTTTTTTTTTTTTATTTATTTTTTTTTTTATTGCATTATAGGTTTGGGGGTACATGTGCAGAACGAGCAAGATAGTTGCATAGGTACACACATGGCAGTGTGCTTTGCTGCTTTCCTCCCCTTCACCCACACTTGGTATTCATCCCCAGGCTGGTTTTCTTAACCAAGTATTTCATGCTGGAAACCACTTCTCAGGCGCATGAGAAGGGCGAGTAATCATTTCTCTCTCCTTGAATTACCCACCAAATCCACAGTTTCCTTGAGATTAGTAAAGGTTATTAGATGTTTTATTTGAAGAGACCGATGACACCTGGGGGAACCTCTCCTCCAGTTGCCTGCAGGCCCAACCAGTGAGGTCACCAGCCACAGTGAGGAGTGTGTTCTTTCTATCAAGAATGTCAAGTCTGTCAAATTTCTTATCCCAAAAATGTGTCTCAGAGATCTCATGCCTTCCCCACCCACAAGCCAGCTCTTTTTTTTTTTTTTTTTTTTTTTTTCATAAAGTGATTTATTTAGGCAGAGAAAGAGAAAAAGGAGAGAGAAAAAGATGAGAAAGAGAAAACTTCCACTAAGATTGTGGAAGGGGACTCAAATAAGGAATTCCACAGGCCAGCTTCCTCCTTAAACTCATAAATGTCACCACAGTCCTTCAAACAGACACCCAAGAAACATCTGGATCTCCATCATCTCTACATACCATCCTATCGAGCAGATTTGTCACTTCCTCTGTTTTTGAATATCCCTTGAATTCTACTCTTCTCCGTTCCCAGTGACGTCTGTCCCAACCCATCATCGCATCTTGTCTGACTGGTGCTACAGCCGTGTGTTCTTCCTTACACTTTACACAGAGCAGCCAGAGTGATGGCAAAACATAAATTATAACTTATCACACACACTCAGAAGCCTTTAATGACTTCTCATTGCACCTAGAAGAAAATAAGAAATTCTTGACAGTGCCTACAAAACTCAGCATTACTCAGCCATGGCTTATCAGGTCAGCATAATCTCCTGCCACTGTTTCTCAGCTCAGCATGATCTCTCGCCACTGTTTCTCTTGCACAGAACCTTCTAGAACTCTGGTCCTCTTTGGAGATGTCAAGATCTTTCCTCCCTCAGAGGCTTCACGCGTACTGGCCCAGAGTGGTCCATCTTCCATCAGGCATAACCCAATCACTCAGCCAGTCCTACATGCCATCGTCCCTCAGCTCCAATATCATTTCTTCCAGGGGAACTTCTCTGATTCCCCTACGCACCTAAACTGAATCCTCCCTATAATTATTTGATTAATTCAATTTGCCTCTTTAAAGTAGAGGATGCAGACAGGCACAGTGGCTCACACCTGTAATCCCAGCACTTCCGGAGGCTGAGGTGGGTGCATCGCTTGACCCCAGGAGTTTGAGACCAGCCTGGGAAACATGGTGAAACCCCGTCTTTACAAAAAATCCAAAAATTAGCTGGCTGTGGGGGCATGTGCCTGTTGTTCCAGCTACTCAGGAAGCTAAAGTGGGAGGATCACCTGAGCCCCGGGAGGTCAAGGCTGCAGTGAGCCAAGATCTGCACTGCACTCCAGCCCAGGCTGTGGGAGTGAGACTCTGTATCAAAAAAAAAAAAAAAAAAAAAAAGAGTAGAGGATTCACAAGGGAAGGGATCATGTACATTTTTCTCACTACCATGTCTCCAGAGCCTGGCACAGTTCAGAAAAAAATGTTGTCCAGTGAAAGATAATTGAGGGAACTATTTCCTTTGTTATTTTAACACAAGAATTAAAAACTCCAAGAGAAATCCAAACACAGATTTCCAGTTGCTTCTATGTCAGGTTCCAGTTTTCCATACAAAAGCTGCAACTGAGTGAGAGTAATGCCAGGGCCCCGAAGTCCTTTCCCTTCAAAGCTCATCAGCAGCAACTCAAGAAGAGATTAATAAAACTCCCTCTTTCCTGGGACATGTTAGTGTCTGTTCCTGAAGCAATGCAAAAGTAGATATTTTCTCATGGTGAATGGTATTTTCATTAACCGAGTTACCTCCATATTCTTTGAAGCATGTCATCAGATTCTTCAAAATGAATGGGAAAATTAAAGGACAAATGATAAAGAACTGCTGTTAGCAGTGAATTATCCTCTAACCATCGGGTCTTTGAGATCTTTTCCCTTGGTTAACCCTGGATTTTCCATTTATTGAGGCTCTCAGTTTTTCTCGTCCACCTCTATCCTTAAAGCGGGTATAAGACTTAAAAGAAGATTATCTTTCTGAGGATTTGGGACTATGGAACTCACGGGGAAAGCAGAAGGTACCAATCTGAAATATAAGAAGTATAAAGTTAGCAAGTTGACAAGAGTCTTCAGAGATAGAGGTCTGGACTCACAGAATTTGTCTAAGAACAATGACGCCCTGCCTGATAGTTGGACTTAGATGAAATAACAAGAATGTGGTATTCTACAACTATTCGCATTAATCATCCTGACATAGGCACTAATCCAATGCAAATGTAAATGTTCGATAATTTTCTCCTTCTTTCCTCCATCCCTCTATCCCTCCCTCCCTTCCTTCCTTCTTCCTTCCTCCTTCTTTTTTCCCTTTTTCTTTTTCATTTGTTCATTCATTCTTTGGTTTCTTTATTTCTGTGAAATAATAGTGGTGCCAAGCGCTGGTGCTGTGGTAGTGACCACATCAAATGTGACTCCTGTTGTCACGGAAGTTGCGGTAGAGCAGGAGGCAACGTTGAACAAGTAATTTCACTACAATCATAATAATACCTAAAAGTGAAGTTTACAGTGAGTACGAATGGCAGGTGAGTTACTTGGTTTAAAGGGTCAGGGAGCAGTTCCTCAGAAAATGACATTTGAAATAAGACCTGAAGGATAAGAAGAATTGCTTTCCTAAATGCTTTACAAAAGTACTATAAATGCTTTATAAAATCCATTGCCTAAATGCTTTGTAAAAAGCTTAGACTCTTCTACGCCCTTATCACTTTTCCTACCTTCTGTTCCTCAACTTGAAATGATTCATTTAGAGGTAAAAGAGAAAAATCATGTTCATATGTCTGAGTATACAGTTTCTATCTTTGTTTAAAGTTCTGCACCTGGGAAAGGAGCCTTCAGGAGCGTCTGGAGTAACACACACCACACACAACACAGCATGCATACACACACCTTTTTTTTAAGTTTCAAGGTAATATACAATGTCCCCATATTTTGAGCTTATACAAAATGTACTTGATTACTGTCAGGTTGCCCCTGCAACTTAGGAAGTTCTTTGACTATTATAATTGTAGTCAACAAAAGGCCCTTTGGCCATGCTTTCTCTTTGAGTTTCTCTAAATGTACAGCAATGCTGGTTCTTAGAAAAAGAATACCTGGTATTGCCTCTATGAAAGGGGGAAGAAGGTTGAGATCAAGAGGAGTTAAGAATGTTAATTTTCTTGGTAGTGTTTATTTCGTTAAAAAATATTGGGGGCCAGGTGTGGTGGCTCACTTCTGTAATCTCAGCACTTCGGGAGGCTGAGGCAGGGAGCTCATGAGGTCAGAAGTTTCACACTAACCTGACCAATATTGTGAAACTCCCTCTCTACTAAAAATACAAAAATTAGCTGGATATGGTGGCACACACCTGTAATACCAGATACTCATGAGGCTGAGGCAGGAGAATCGCTTGGACCCAGGAGGCGGAGGTTGCAGTGAGCCAAGATCATGCCACTGCACTCCAGCCTGTGCGACAGAGCAAGACTCCATCTCAAAAAAAAAAAAAAAGGGAAGCAAATATTATAAAATGCTGGTATATTTTAAATTCAAGAGGTTGGTTATCTGAGTGTGTTTTGTGTTACCTTTTCAGGAATTTTTAAAGATTAGGACATTTGATTTGAAATCCTACAGTTAGCTCATTTGTTAATTGATGAATGAATTAATACACAGAGCAGGAAGTCATCAAGCACCTATGATATATCGGATCTGTGTTAAGAAATGTAACATGAGGAGAGTACTCTGCCTTTGTGCCACGGCTTACTCTAGTGTGAGCGTCCTGATTTAGGTCTCCTCACAAAGACAAGTGATTTTTTTATTGATATTGGATGTGTTTTATTGATATTGGATGTGTTTATTGATTATGGAGTGTTTAAAAATGGCCTATCAATTTCCATCCTGATAGAGAGCAAAACCCTCTCACTTATCTCCTGTTCTTCCCTCTCATCTCTCTCCCCAAGGTCCTCGTAGTATCAATTCATGTCTTCTAAATCAGCAAGTTCACATCAAGTGTTACAGTGGACACCCTCCATGAGTTATGTATTCAAAAAAGTTAAGTATTCTGTCAAATAAAAAATCTTAGGCAATCCTAAGGCCAAATCCTAAGACTGAATATCTTTTGTGCCAAAAGATGCTAGGTAAGCTTGTTTGTCCCTGTTTCAATTTCTAAATCCGAATACTATCCCTGACATGCTTTTGAGCACGTTACATAAACCTGTTTTTACTTTTGAGATAGCTTGTGGTAGTTTCTTGAATAGACACTCCCCTCTTTGAAGCAAATACTACAAGAGGATGCTGCCAATCTCAACTGGCCCAAACGGTAAGGCTGAGCTTGATACTATTATAACCTTAGTGCCATGCGTACTCAATCATGTTCCCTGTACCTCTGAATGGTGACGAACAGGTGATTATCGGCTGACTTTAGATAAGTAATCCATGATATGAGGTAAGAGGACTCTCATTCAGGTAGCCAATGGGAAAACACCGCCTTAATGTTATTATACAGGTCCTCACCGTTGTATTTATTATATAATTTGAAGCAGTCTTCCAAAGCAACTTAAGCTGATTCCTAGCAGAGTGGTATTCTAGCTATGCAGACTCTTGAAAACACATCATTCTTTTGTATTCAGGCTCGTGTATTCATGGTTTTCCCATACAAACAAAGAAAGCAATAACCATTAAGACGTAAGGACTGAAAGCAAAGGGCCTCTTGAGTTTTGTGCTATTATTTTGAATTAATTAACAAGAATGGAATTGTGCAGGCATTGTCACCGTTATCATTATGGATGAGCTCATACATTAATAATTTAGCTCCCGTGGTTTCGATTTTTTATATCACACCAAAGTGCATCTTATTTATAAATATATGAACTGATGTGGTCACACGTGATAGAAACAAAAGATGCTCTTCATAATCTGTTCTGTAACCTCAAGGGACAATATGTTAGGAAAAAACTAAACTGCAGAAGGAAGGAGACCTCATCCTACGATTTCTTCCCTGTGAAGAATATGTAATATGGAGGCTTCATGGATGAAATCAGGGAGTTTAAGCCCCTATTCTAATGCAGGTAGTAGCTGAGCAGGAAAAGAGAATGTACTCATGCTCTCCTCACCAGCCAAGGTGATTTATACAATTCCAACTTCGTGAAGATGCAGCTGGACATTCCAGGGCACAGGGCATCTTCTCTGAAACCTATTACAGCCCTTTTGGTCTCCTCTTTCCTTGTTATTTAGCATGAGCAAAAAGCAGCTTCTGGGAGACTCCTCCTTTCTGAAGACTTAGATCTTACCTGCATGACCTGCACAGGCACATATTTCGTGTTGGGGAGATCGCTCCTCTGAGCAGCCCCACTCCCACGTAGACGCATGTAATCCGCCTCACAGGAGGCGTGAGCCTACAGGTGACGAGACACAAGTGGGGAGAACTGGCAACTACATAAAAAAAGACACCAAAGAGTCTCCACCTACCAGTCAGATGCTACTCCATCAGAACGGAAAACAATGGAGAGAATGGAGATCTTTCAGTTCGGCATGATCCATCTTGAGCAATCTGTAATCAATTCAGGGACACCTGCTCTTCACCCCTCCTCTCCCCTCCATCATCTGTCTGCATTTGTGTAGCTCTGAGAACAGCATGAAGAATACTTTGACAAGGGTGTCATTTTAGTCTGAATGCCTCAAAATGACTGGGGAGGAGAAAAGTTCTCTTTTGCCTTCAACTCCAAAATAAAACCCATTTGAGGAGAAAGAAAATTTCCCCAAGAGATCTGCTTCTGGTACTGGGTATTATAGGACTGCCCCGACGATGAAGATGATTTCAGGGTGAGAGGGAGGGTGTGACATTTGTCATCATTCATTAGGAAAGGGTAAGTCAGGGAAGCCCAATGGAACCTCATTGCTCCCACTTAAGGGACTTTAAGGGGAAAAACACTTAGAATTCGTCATCAGAAATTGGGATCCAGGCTCTGCCTTTTGTTATCCATGTGAACTTACTCATGAATTTAACATCTTGGAATTTGTTTTCTCACTTGCAAAGTAGAAATAATTCCTAAATTAGGGCGATGTGAATATTAAGTGAGGTCATGTATGTGCCAGCACTCCCCGCAGTACATGCGTTACATGGGAGGACAAGGATATCTGTACTGAATAAAAACACAGTTTAAATTCTGCAGTAGTGGGAGCTTACCCTCAGGCTACAGTCAGGGTGAGCGACAATCTTAGACAGGGACGATAAGCACTGAGCCCTATGCCCCGTAGATGCCCTAAATGTGCACGTACATTTCGCAGGCCACGCGGACCTTGAATGTGAGTGAGAGGAGGGAAGACTGGCCACCAGGACCACCACTCAGGCTCTCCGTGTGCTTTTCTCTTTGAGACTTCCCCCTCCATACCACTGACCTCACACAGCATTTGCTTGCTGATGACACAGGCCGTCCTCAATCATAAATACGTCAGAGACCCCATGTCAATGTATTTGTTCTCCCAAGATTTCTTGCTGTGTTAATTCAGTTGATGTCACTTATAGAATCTATAGATCATATACAATCTTATATATGATCTATAGATTCTAATTCTCAATCTCTCTCCCCTTCTCCTATCACAATATATTTGTTAAAGAAATCGAGTTGCCACATTTTCTTGATCCAGTCTATCCTTGATGGGCATTTGGGTTGGTTCCAAGTCTTTGCTATTGTCAACAGTGCCGCAATAAACATATGTATGCATGTGTCTTTATAATAGAATGATTTATAATCCTTTGGGTGTATACCCAGTAATGCAATTGCTGGGTCAAATGGTATTTTTATTTCTAGATCCTTGAGGAATCGCCACACTGTCTTCCACAGTGGCTGAATTAATTTACACACCCACCAACTGTGTAACAGAGTTCCTATTTCTCCACATCCTCTCCAGCATCTGTTGTCTCCTGATTTTTTCATGATCGTCATTCTAACTGGCATGAGGTGGTATCTCAATATGGTTTTGATTTGCATTTCTCTAATGACCAGTGATGATGAGCTTTTTATCATATGTTTGCTGGCTGCATGAATGTCTTCTTTTGAAAAGTGTCTGTTCATATCCTTTGCCCACTTTTTTGATTTTTTTTTTTTTTTTGTAAATTTTGTTTAAGTTCTTCATAGATTCTGGATATTAGCCCTTTGTCTGCTGGGTAGATTGCAAAAATTTTTTCCCATTCTGTTGGTTGTCAGTTCACACTAATGATGCTTCTTTTGCTGTGCAGAAACTCCTAAGTTTAATTAGATCCCACTGTCTATTTTGGCTTTTGTTGCCATTGCTTTTGGTGTTTTAGTCATGAAGTCCTTACCCATGCCTACATAATGGATGGTATCGCCTAGGTTTCTAGGGTTTTTATGGTGTTAGGCCTTATGTTTAAATCTTTAATCCATCTAGAGCTAATTTTTGTATAAGGTGTAAGGAAGAGATCCAATTTCAGCTTTCTGCATATGACTAGCCAATTTTCCCAACACCATTTATTAAATAGGGAATCCTTTCCCCATTGCTTGTTTTTGTCAGGTTTGTCAAAGATCAGATGGTTGTAGTTGTGTGGTGCTCCTTCTGAGGTCTCTGTTCTGTTTGATTGGTCTATATCTCTGTGTTGGTACTAGTACCATGCTGTTTTGATTATAGTAGCTTTGTAATATAGTTTGAAATCAGGTAGCATGATGACTCCAGCTTTTTATTTTTATTTTTTTTGCTTAGGATTGTCTTGGCTATGTAAGCTCTTTTTTCATTCCATATGATGTTTAAGGTGGCTTTTTCCAATTCTGTGAATAAAGTCATTGGTAGCTTAATGGGGATAGCATTGAATCTGTAAGTTACTTTGGGCAGTATGGCTATTTTCACAATATTCATTCTTCCCAACCATGAGCATGGAATGTTTTCCCATCTGTTTGTGTCCTCTCTTACTTCCTTGAGCAGTGGTTTGTAGTTCTCCTTGAAGAGGTCCTTCACATCCCTTGTAAGTTATATTCCTAGGCATTTTATTCTCTTTGTAGCAATTGTGAATCAGATTACACTCATTATTTGGCTCTCTGTTTATCTATTATTGGTATATAGAAATGCTTGTGATTTTTGCACATTGATTTTGTATCCTGAGACTTTGCTGAAGTTGCTTATCAGCTTAAGGAGATTTTGGACTAAGACAATGGGATTTTCTAAATGTACAATCATGCCATCTACAAATAGGGACAAGTTGACATCCTTTCTTCCTATTCAAATACGCATTATTTCCTTCTCTTGCCTGATGGCCCTAGCCAGAACCTCCAATACTATGTTGAATAGGAGTGGTGAGAGAGGGCATCCTTGTCTTGTGCCAGTTTTCAAAGGGAATGCTTCCAGCTTTTGTCCATTCAGTGTGAAATTGGCTGTGAATTTTTCATATATAGCTCTTACTATTTTGAGATACAATCCATCGATACCTAGTTTATTGAGATTTTTTAGCATAAAGGGCTGTTGAATTTTGTCAAAGGCCTTCTCAGCATCTATTGAGATAATCGTGTGGTTTTTATCATTGGTTCTGTTTATGTGGTGGATTATGTTTATAGATTTGCATATGTTGAACCAGCCTTGCATGCCCGGGATGAAGCCAACTTGAACATGATGGATAAGCTTTTTAATGTGCTGTTGGATTCGGTTTGCCAGTATTTTATTGAAGATTTTTGCATTAATGTTCATTGTGGATATTGATCTGAAATTTTCATTTTTAGTTGCATCTCTGCCAGATTTTGGTATCAGGCTGGATAAAGAAAATGTGACACATATACACCATGGAATACTATGTAGCCATAAAAAAGATGAGTTCATGTCCTTTGCAGGGACAGGGATGAAACTAGCAACAATCATTCTCAGCAAACTGACACAAGAACAGAAAACCAAGCATGTTCTCACTCATAAGTGGGTGTTGAACAATGAGAAAACACGGACGCTGGGAGGGGAACATCACACACTGGGGTCTGGGGGGTGGGGGACTAGGGGAGGAATAGCAGGTGTTTGGGGAATTGTGGAGGGATAGCATTTGGAGAAATACCTAATGTAGATGACTGGGTGATGGATGCAGCAAACCACCACCACAGCACATGTGTACCTATGTAACAAACCTGCATGATCTGCACATGTACCCCAGAGCTTAAAGTATACTAAATACAAAATAGAAAAAGAAATTGAGTTGCTTGTACTGTAGAGCTTCTTATATTCTTTCTGTATTCTGGATTTTGTTACTTGCATCCCCATGACTTCAATGCTTTCTTCTATCTTGTGTATTTCTTGTAAAGTGGAAGTTGGATCCAGAGGCTTACTCAGGTTCAAGGTTATATTAAGAATACCTTATAGACAATGTTGTGTACTTCCCTTTGCATTTCCAGGAGGCCTATGTTGCGTGGTTTTCTCTCTTTTTTGGTGTGGTATTGAGATTGATCAGTGGATTTGAGCATGGTCAGCCTGAATCATTCATCATAAAGTTCATGAAATGGTTTTGGCTATGGGCATTTCATTAGGGTTTGCAAATTGCCAATATTCTACTTCTATCACCTCTTTTCTATTTACTGGCTGGGATTCTTTCATAATTAAAAACTTTCACTCATCAAGCATTTGGTCATACTTAGGTAAAACATGGGCAGGAAAATCTATACATGTTTGCATTTTTAACCTGACCAGTTTTCAGAATGAGTTGGTTCCCTAGCATTCTTCAAAAGTGGCCATCAATGTTGTACTGTTTGCTTTTAGTGTAATTATGAATGTATAAATTTTCATACTTTTCATGTGTTTTAATTCATTATAGTTACTCTTCATTTTGACATTCAAATTATTTCATCTTTGGCGAGTGTAACTGCTTACAAGTTGGTTACTAAATTCTCTTAACACAACCCCAGTAACCTTGAAAAACTTCCTTGCTTTCTATAAAAATAAAACATTCCAGAGTCTAGACCCACATTGGACCTTTTCTAAGCCTGATCTGAAATCATTATTTCCCAAATCATCCAGTCTTGTTTTACCGGTAAATAATATTCAGAGATCATACACCGGTTAGTAGAAGTGGTCGTGTTACTGGACTGGGCATCGTTCCTCGGCACTTCCAATAAACAGAAGCAGATAATGTATTTAAATGAAATCATTTAAATGAAATCATTTAAATACATCCAATTCAAATTTATGATTTAGTAGTGTTATCATCTTTCATTTTATATTCTTATTTCTCTTATGCTGAAAATATTATTTCCTAAATATAATAGCTTTGCAATGACAAATGCAATGCCATTACTTTTGAAATGACTGCTAAGAATAGTTTAAAATTTCCTTGTAATTCCTTTTGACCATAGGATATAGTCCAACTGCAGATGTACTGTCAAATTAGAATGTTTTATTGTCACTTGAAATAGTCTTTTCTGAGATTAAGCCAACAACTTGTTATATAGTTAGGCTCATTTGTTAATTTCGTTTTTTTTAGGGATTAATTTTTTATTGTAATTTTGCTTCATAATGAATTTAAATGTGTATATGCCGTTCCAAATACAAATTTATAATCAGGAAAGTATTGGTTTCGCCCTTTCCCCTCCACTTTGCTCCTGTTGTCCACCACAGGTGATCATTTAAAAATAATTTTTGGTTTGTCATCTCATTAAAAAAAGCGTGAAAATTTTTACTTTGTACTTTTAAATCAAAGGTAGCACACTATGTATGCTATCTGCCCCTTGTTTTTTCCCACTTATCAGTATATTCTGGAGGTCATTCCACAGCAGTATTTAGAGTTACTCCTCATCGTTTATAGCTTTAAAAGATTCCATCTTGTAGATTTACTTTAGGTAATTTAAATAGTCCCACACTGAGGGACATTTCGGTTGTTTTCAGTCATTTCTTATTACAAAAACACTGCAATACATAGCCTTTGGCATTTGGATTTTTGCCAACGTATCCCAGAAGTGAGATTTTAGAAGTTGAATTATCTTCCATCAGATTTTTACCATTTGCATTCCCATCTTCAACATACAAGCATGCCTGTTTGCCCTTAGCCTTGCTAAGAGACTGTACTGTCACACTCTTAAATTTTTGCCAATGCAAAGATGAGAATTTTATGTCATCGTATCTTTAATTTGCATCTTCTATCATGAATGGGATTGAGCACCTTTTTTGAGTTGTTTGCATTTTTTCCAATACACTTTAGAATTGGTGGTAATTGTATTTATTTTTAGAAGTTGGTTGAATGTGGGGAATCTTTTGTGATATCACTTGGTGATATAAATATTTCATTCTACTATGATTGAGTTTTTTGCTTTGCTATTTTGGTGTTTTTGCCATACAAAGGAATAAAAAAAACCATTATCTATGTTTTCCTTTGTTACCTCTAGATATTGAATTTAAAGCTTTTCTCATTCTAGGTAACAGTAAGATGTCCTCTTCTAGAACTCATATAATTTAGAGTTACATTAAAATCCTTGATTGATTTTAAGTTAAGCCTGGCATGTGGTGTGAGAAATGGATCAAATTTTATTCTTTTTCATAGAGCTATTCAGTCACCCTAATGCTCCCTGATATCCCTCACAGATTCGAGATCTCACCTCTAACACATAAGGTTTTATATGCAACTGAATTTATTTCTCAGTTTCCTCCTCTGTTCTGTTTGTTGATCCATGTGCTATTACCATGTTCTTTTAATGTCAGTATCACACGTTTCAGTATCTAGTAGAGTTAGACCTTCCTCTGTTTTCCATTACTATTATTGCTTGTTTGTCCTTTCCAATAAAATTTAAATTAATGTGTCTAGATGCAGAAAAATTAACTTACCATTTTGAAAATTGGGGTTACATTAAGTTTATAAATTAACCTAAAAAGAATTCACATCTTTATGAGGTTGAATGTTTCTCTCCAAGGAGATGTTCTATCTTTTTGTTTGTCCAATTCTCCTTGTGTATCTTCAATAGTGTTAACATTTTCATCTCATCGGTCATATTATTCTGGTTTGGTTTTGCTGAGCTTCTGAAATCTCTGGCTTGATGTTTCCCACCATTTCAGAAAACTCTTGACTATTGTCCCTTAAAATATGACTTTTCCCAATTCTCCTCTTTCCCTTTTGGGGTTCCAACTATGTGAACGTCAGGCTGTTTAGTAATGTCCCACACACTTTTAAACTCTTTTTTGTTTTCTACTTTTTTTCTTTTTCCATGTTTCAATTTGAACTTTTTATTGACCTGTCCTTGAGTACCTCCTCCCCTCTGCTACTGTGTATGAATGGCCATTACACTCCTTCACTGAGTACAGAATTCCAGTTACTGTATTTTTTTTGGGCTTTTTAGTTCAAGAATATTTTTTTTTGAAAGACTTAATTGTCTGTGAAATTGTTTATTTTTAAAATCTACTTTCACCTAATTCATATGATTAGTAATTAATCATGCTAATCATAGCTGTAAAGTCTTTGTCTATTAATTTCAATATCTGGATCAACTGTGAGACTTTCTGTTGTCAGTTTTTCCCTCAGGTTTTCATCACATGGCTCCGCCTAATAATTCCATTGAAATGCGGGACATGGCTAATAACACTTTGTAGAACGTCCAGATGATGCTAATCTTCCTCCAGAGAGATTTCATTCTTCCCTCAGCTTGGCAGATAGAACGTCTTACTCCAAGTATGCACTGAGATCGTTAGAAACTGAGTTGCAGTTTTAAGGAGACTGTTTATCCCTGGGTTACCTTCTTCCTAAGGAATAGTCCTATATTGGTTTTCTGGTGCTCCAATAAGAAATTATCGCAAACTTAGTAGCTTAAAACACAAATTTGCTATAAGCACGTCAGAAGTTTGATATCCGTTTCACTGGGCTAAGATCAAGATAGAGCAGGGTTATCTTGTTTTCAGGGGACTCCGGGGAAGAATAGGTATTTGATGGTTTTTTGTTTGGTTGGTTTTTTTTTTGAGTCAGAGTTTCACTCTTGTTACCCAGACTGGAGTGCAATGGCACGATCTCGGCTCACCGCAACCTCCGCCTTTTGGGTTCAAGCAATTCTCCTGCCTCAGCCTCCCGAGTAGCTGGGACTACAGGCACACAACACCATGCCCAGCTAATTTTTTTTTTTTTTTTTTTTTGTATTTTTAGTAGAGACGGGGTTTCACCTTGTTGACCAGGATGGTCTCGATCTCTTGACCTCGTGATCCACGCTCCTTGGCCTCCCAAAGTGCTGGGATTATAGGCGTGAGCCATCGCGCCCGGCCAGTATTTGGTGAGTGTTCCAGTCAAATGCCAGTACAGAATGCCTAGTCACATTTGCATTTCATGTGAACAATAAATAATTTTGACATTTTATGTCTTAAATACTGCATGACTTCTAAGAAAAATAGTTTATTGTGTATCTGAGATTCAAATATAACTGGGCCTCGCTATCCTCATCTTTTCTAGCCTCTAGAGGTTGGCTACATTCCTCGGCTCGTGGTCCCGTCTTCCGACTTATAAGAAGTAATAGCGTCCTCAAGCCCTCTCTCTCTCTGACTCTGCAGTAACATTGTCTTTTTCTACTTTCGATGCTCCCACCTCTTTCAGATAAGGACCCTAGTGTTAGATTGAGTCCACCAGGATAATCCAGGATAATCTCCCCATTTTAAAATCCTAATTTAATCACATCTTTAAGTTCCTTTTGCCAGGTTAGATGACACATGCTCAGGTGCTGGAGAGTAAAGTGAGTACAGACACCTTTGGGGGTCACTCTGTTGCCCCCCACAAGTCCACCAAGTAAGGTGGCCAGATTTAAAAAATAAAAGCCCAGAATGTCCAGTTACATCTGAATTTCAGATAAACGATGGATCATTTTTAAATTTGATGTCCTAGATATTGCACGAATCATACTTAGAAATTGCATATTGTCTAAGATTCAGATTTAACTGGGGCTTGTCCTATATTTTCCTTGGCGACACTTCCTCCAATGCCTACCATGGGATCCTCATGTTCTCCCTTTGGAACCTTTCCTTATGACTGATCCTGAGCTCTAATTCTGGTCTTCTAAGAACGGCAAGATTTCAAAAACCTCAAATACGCTTTTCAGGAACATCTTGCTTGCTTCTTAAACTTCAGGTGGGTATCCTGAAGGAAAACGTACTCACGTGCTAGGCTCAGGCTCAGTTCTCTGGCTCGCTATTCTCACCAGCAGCTTAGTCTACTCAATCGCTAATTTCATGCTTTTGGCCCCACATAACTGCCACAATCTCTGCTGGTTTCTCTTCTCCCCAGCAGTGTTTTTCTGCACAAAGAGCTTTTCAGCTGCTTTTCCTACACCCAAAACCAGGAACGGTTCCCAGGAAAAAAGTGGCTGAAGACTCTCAGCTCACTGTCCATGCTCCTTCTCTCAGGAGCGACGAGGCCCCTAGTCCTGGTAGTTTTGGCAGCTGTCTGATACCATTCAGTAGGGTTTTCAATATCTGCCAGGCAGGAATGGTGTTTGGCGGCAAACTGCTTACAGCCCAGATCTTCTGAAAGCAAACCCAGGGGTTTTCTTTCCCCAGAATTGCCACAGCAGTGAGGTGGCTGGTGGGTGACGGGAGCACAGGTGCAAAGGGTGGAGGTGGCGTGGTGACAGCTGAGTGGAGAAGGTGTGGTTGGTCACATTTGTAGCTGGCTGGGCCTCAGATCTTGGCAGCAATGTCTGACCTGGGAGGAAGCACAGCAGGCCCCTCAGGCCCCTCTGAACAACAGGGAGTTGGCAATGGCTGTTTCCTGCACACCTACCGTTCCTTTTTGGTTACTGTGCCGAAACTCAGTCTGAGGCCACCTGAAACTGTGCAAGGGCTGAAGCTTTGTCCTGACCACAAATTCATGTCATAATTCTTAAACTTTTGCCCACCTTTACTCATGCGCCACTGTCAGTAAATTCGCAGTCACTGCGCCTTCACTGATTGTGGTGATCTTGCTCCTGGCTGTGAGTCAGACTAATATTAGTGGGAACGGGGCTGATTACAATCCGAGGACAAAGGCAGGTGGGCCTCGGTCTGGGGGCCTCTTGGTCATGTTTGTGCCATTTACTTTGCACCTGGCGCATAATTTCTTGCTGTCAGGACCGGGCTTCCATCCCTCAGATTTCAAAAGCTCTCATTTCTCCCCTCTCCATCAGATGCATCTGCTCAGGGGATCCTGAACTAATTTGCACTGATGATGGTGGAAAGCAGGCAAATTGTAGAGGACTTTAGCTCACTTGGGGCATGTTTCCTCCATTTAGGCTTTAAAAAGCCCCGAGCTCAAAGCCTGGAGCCTTGACCAACTCAAATAGCCTTCTCTGAGGTGAGAAGATTCTAGCAGGGTGGGAGGAAAGGGGACTCCTTTTTCCTTATCCTGAAATGTCAAAGTGTCATTACCTATTCATAAAGAGATAATCAGAACAGTCAAATTTTAAGTCAATAAAATATTTCAAAAGAAGCAAAGGCACCATGTGTTTCTCAGCCAAGATGAATATTCTAGGACAACCTTGAGTTGATATCATGGGTTAGAAAAAAATTAAATGTTCCTGTAAAACTGATTTCATGCAGAGAAAAAGGAGCTCTTCAGCACGGCTCGGAGGAATGTAAACTAGTACAGCCACTATGGCAAACAGTACGAGAAGTCCTCAAAAAACCACAGGTAGAATTACTATTCAGTCCTACAATCCCACTACTGGGAATCTATCCAAAAGAAAGGAAATGATTATGTCGAAGAGATGTCTGCACCTCTGTGTTTACTGCAGCACCATCCGTAATAACCAAGAAATGAAATCAATGTAGGTGTCCCACGCCAGATGAAAGGATAAAGAAAATGCAGTCTATATTCACAAGGAAATTCTATTCAGTCATAAAAGGAATGAAATCCTGTCATTTGTGGCATCGTGGATGGAACCGAAATAAGCCAAGAACAGAACATCATGGATGGACCGGAGGACTTTGTGTTCAATGAAGTAAGCCAGGAAGAGAAAATTAAACACTGCATGTTCTCGTTCGTATGTGAAAGATTTAAAAAAGGTTGATCTTGTAGAAGTAGAAAGTGGAACAGAGGATACTAGAGGCTGGGAAGAGAAGGGGAAAGGGAAGGAAAAGGGAGAAAAGGACAGCAAGACTGAATGTGGGATGCTGGCTGGCATCCCGAAACAGCAAGAGGATATTGGGTAAAAATTGAGAAAATCTGACTAAAGTATAGATTCGAGGCTAGGCATAGTGGCTCATGCCTGTAATCTCAGCACTTTTTGGAGGCCAAGACAGGTGAATCACTTAAGGTCAGGAGTTCGAGACCAGCCTGGCCAACATGGCAAAATCCTGTCTCTACTAAAAATACAAAAAAAAAAAAAAAAAAAAAAAAATTAGCTGGCCATGGTGGCACGTGCCTGTAATCCCAGCTACTTGGGAGGCTGAGGTGAGAGAATGGGCTGAATCTGAGAGGCAGATGTTGCAGTGACTTGAGATCGCACCACTGCACTCCAACCCGGGCAACAGAGAAAGACACTATCTCAAAAATAAATAAAATAAAATAAAATGTATAGTTTCGTACTCTATAGCAATGTAAGATGTTAATAATGGGAAATTGGGTTGGGTGTGGGTATATGAGAATTATCTTCAAAGCTTTTCTGTACATCTGAAACTATTCTAAAACAAAATTTTATTTAAAAAAGTGATTTCACATGCAAAGAAGGTGTTGAAAAGCAAAGGGAGGTGGGGCAATAAAAGGTTATACTTATGACTATTATAAAACCGAATAGAAATAGTAACAGTGCACACAGATTTCCAGAGCATGTCAGGAAATCGTCTTTGTCTAGAAGTAGCACAGCAGAAAGGGAGCATTTCAGCTGAGGAGACCAATGTTACAGAGCCCAGCAGCACCAACTGGGTCCTCACTCACTTAAGAATAACCCTGAGAAGCTGTCAGGGAAAGAAAATGTATATAATTCACAGTTTTTAAAGAACTAGGGCTAGGAGCCAAAAAATATTCTTAGATTCTCTTCTTTCGGTATCTTAACATTAACTTAATGGAATGAATTATTCTATTCAGCTGTTTGAAATGGGAAGTCTACCTCTAAAAGTAACCATTTTATTGATTTTTTTTTTCTTTTGAGATGGAGTCTCACTCTGTTGCCCAGGCTGGAGTGCAGTCATGTGATCTTGGCTCACTGCAACCTTTGCCTCCGGGGTTCAAGTGATTCTCGTGCCTCAGCCTCCTGAGTAGCTGGGACTATAGCCACCTACTAAAAATCAGCCACCACACCCAGCTGATTTTTCCTATTTTTAGTAGAGACAGGGTTTCACCATGTTGGCCAGGTTGGACTTGAACTCTTGAACTCAAGTGATCTGCCCACCTCAGCCTCACAAAGTGTTGGGATTACAGGTGTAAGCCATAATTTTTTAAATAAGACATTCAATTATTTGCTTTTTTCAACCATTTTTATGAAAAGTTTCAAACACACACACACAAAAGTGCAGAGAACAGTATAATAAGCCCCTACATGCTCATCACCCAGCATCACTGGTCATCAAGATTCGACAAAGCTTGTTTCAACTATTCCCTCCATCCACTCGTTCTTCTCCCTAGAATATTGTGAAACAACTCCCAGATATCAGAGACACTTTACACATTTTATATGTAAATACACATGAAGCACCTATTTGCAATACACTCTTTTAGGAGGTGGGCATACAGAGTCAGATACGGTTATTGCTGAAATAGAAGAGCTTAAATGTAAACATGATCACCCCAATTCAGAACACAAAGTCATAAATGCCATGGCAGAAACACAAATAAAATGCTCCTGGAAATCAGAGGAGGGGTGGAGAATTTCAGCTAGGAGGGCCAAGATGAAATTTTGTGATGAAGGTGGCATCTAACTCAGACTATAAGCGATGACCGGAGGGGGAGAGCTGGCCATGTCCTCTCGCCGGTGCCCACCTCTCTTCCTTCAGACATACACGTGGGCAGGACGCATGGCAGAAGAAAGTTGTTTCTTTAGAAAATGAATACACCATCATGAGCCAAATATTAGAAGCAACTTTAGCCTAATTTGATGAGAAAGAAAGCAAAGAAGGTGAAGTTTTCTATGAGCTTAACAGAACGGGGACTCAGAAATTAAATGATGATAAAAAAAAATAAAGGTAACTATAGTTCTCGCATCCCTGAGTTTGAGATGTTCACCTGCTGTGGGCATTTGAAGATCTTGGCGAGAGAATAGATAAAAGTTTTGCCTTGGAGGTAGCAAAATGCCAAAACGAAGTATATGGTGTCAGAGTAAACCCTAGAAATGAGGAGAGCCACTTCTTCAGGACGTCTATGTTGAGGTCTAAAGGAAACCTCAGGATAAGGAACCGGGAAACGTTTATAATAGTAGCTTGATTTTTCTCAGTGAAGTGGAAGCAAGATAACCTGTCAAGCATCGGGAATGGGATTTAATTGGAAGTGAAGGAATCCACAGGCTATGATGGCATCATGCTCCAGGTTCTGCCCTACATTTTCCAGCCAATGAGCAATGAGGTGAGATCACATGGAGACTTCTGACCAATGAAATGTGGGTATAAATGCCTTATGTTATTTCCATGATGAGGCACTTGAGAGCTGAGGGGGTCATCTTCACCTCTCACTTCCTGCAAGCACAACCCTGGAAGCCACATGGTGAGATGGTAAGATCACAAGACGGTGAAACCCTGAATTCCAAATCATTATATGGAGTACAGCCCAGGCAGTAAGCATCAAGCATCACATGCCTGAGATACAGACTTTCCTTCTGCTAACCCACTGACATTTTGTCATCTATCTGCTAGTACAGCACAGCATAGGTTATCCTTCCTGGAGCCATACTCTGTGTCCAGCTGAAGGTAGACAGCTTAAATTTGTAGCTAGCCAGACCTAGAAAGCACCTGTGTTTCCCCCTAATGTGTCTACCGGATTTCTGCAATTAGATAAAACTCTAAGAACAGCGGCCATGTCTCACACCCCCCTCATAGGACCTAACATAGTGTTGAACAAAGATGCATTGAGTGTTAAAATAGATTTGAAGAAAGCCTCAGTGGTTGACCGTTTGGAATTCTCATGCTTCATAAAGAGCAAAAAAGAAATCTTAGACGCTTCAGTTAGAAAAATAAGGCGGTGGTCTAAAGAGATAACTCTGGGAAGAGTGTTTGAATTTTCAGGGTCATCATGTTCATTGTGTTCAGTAACAATGAAATGATTGAGCGGAATAAGTTCCCACAGGCGAGGCTTTGGTTTAAGTATCAGGTCTGGGGCCAGGGCACTGGCTCAGACACCACGCCGATTTAAAAATCACACTTACTGCTGGATTGTTCCCCAAAATATTTTTGATCAACTCTACAATTTCAAAACAACTGTAGATGTGAGTCCTGGATCTAGCACAGTCTCAATGTTTCAAAAATAACACAATCATTAAAGAATCAAGACATTTTAGAGATGATCTTAAGGTATCATAAACTTTTGTTCTTAGAAAAATAAAGCAATCCCTGCCAACAGCAGTAACGTTAGGTCAGCAGGTTCCCATCTGAAGTGCCTACAAAACGCAGGAGAAAGAACGCTGAAAAAATAAAATTATCTGTAAGCAATCACGATAGAGAATAGAATTTCATAGTGCTTTCATAGACTCAGCAGTTTAGTGCTTAAAAGGGTGAACTAGAATAAACCCATAATTTCTTATGGAAGATAATAATTATAATCAACATCTATAATAGTATTTTGTAATAAAAAGTATTTTGCTGTATATCATGCCATTTATTTCTTACAACAAATGTCTGGAGTCAGTAATATTATTAGTTCTACTTGCAGTAAAATAAGCCAAAGGCCACAGACACAGTTCACTTTCAATTATGGGAACATTGGAAGAAATTAAGCATAAATGTGGGTGCTTCACTGAGCCCCATTGGTTGTCCCTGCCAGAGCTGGGCATAACTCTAACTATAGAATGCTCAGCTGGACCAGAGGGAACCTCCTTGCCATCCTCTCCTCAGTAGGCTGTCTGCCCGTCCAGCCTATCGCATGTGATCCATACAACACTTTTGCCCAAGGCCAGGGTAGCAGGCAGCACCTCCAGCCCTCCCATGGATGATGTCCACGCTGCTTCCTAGATGCATCTGGCATTGCTTGTGCTTTTCAAGTGAAGTTCTGAACACACAAGGAGATATTTGCTTATGTTGTAGACTTGACTTAATGGAGTACAAACTCCTTGTAGAAATTTTGAGCAGTTTTATGCTTTCTAGGAGGTCGAACCTTAAAACTTAAAACTACCTTTGACGCCCATTGTCCTTTTGCTCTAGGAAAAGACTCTTGAGTAGACTCCTCAGCGAAGCAAATGGAACTTTCGGGGAAGGTCTGGATGTGATGAATTAGAAGTCAGCAGATGCATGTTGCATTTTATGTCTCTTGCGAAAACAGTCAAGTTTCAAAGTTTGAACTAAATTGTGCAAACTAACTGGTTTGTCGCAGTGACCATGTTCTATTGCTGGTGTTCCTAGTTTTGGCTTCTTTCTTGAGCACTTGTTTGCAGGAAAAAGCAGAATTATGATGAAGATATGAGCCAGGCATCCAGGCCTTGATAGCAGAGAGACTGGAAAGGAGTCAGGCAGAGTTCTGTGTGGTTCATTGTGGATTGGAGTGTTGCTCTCTCACGTAGAGTGTTGCTTAAAATTGAATCTAGGCTTTGCTAGACCTAACGAAATGGAGCTGTTGTGGAATTTTCTTGGAGATTTACATCTGGGTCACACCTGTGGAAAGGGTGGATTGTTTCCTGAAGGAATGAATATTTATACAGTCAGTCATCCTGGAGATGGTCCTAGGCAAATGAGGAAGCTGGTCTTAGAATGCACCAAGGAATATGGCGTTCTCCTCTCTCTGTGCTCATTTCAGCCATGCTCTGGTATATAACATTTCTTGTGGAGGAAAGGGATATCGTCTCTGTCATGTAGGACTAAGCTGGGGGCAAACAGGGGTGGCCCAGTAACTAACTTTGGGGATCCATAGGGCTTATACAGTAAATATCTAAATATCTATATTCTAGTCTTCATATTGCTATTTACATTAAAAATATTAGTTACATGACACTTCCATTATATCTATATCTTCAGTTTAATCTTGTTAAAAGTTACAGTCTCACCTCCTTTGTGAACAAAGAATTCTGAGAAATGTCCACAGAAATGAGACATTGTCCACAGCTTGGCATTGAGTATTGAAGGGGAAGAGGGGAGTGATAGGGACTGTGTCATCCCTGACCACTGTGCCCAGTGGATTTGTGACCTCAAGGCAACCATCAGCCACAGCAGCAGCAGCCTGGCAGCCAAGGAACAAGGTGGAGAGGCCGAGGTCCTGAAGTCTGCACCCCAAGGACTTGACAAAATCCTCAGACAGAGAAGTTCTGCCGACACAGTGATAAGGCCTCAGACCAATGAACTGGGCTATACCTGCAGATGGGACAGTTTAAAACAAGCTCTGTCAAGAAGAATGTGTGGAAAAGAAAGTCAGCCCAGTGGTTGATAGATATTACTGTTCTGTGGGTAAATTCATAACAAACTACTTCTGTTTAATTTTGTTTTTAGCTACACTTACAGGAGAAGGAGGTAAGATACAAGAAAGCTGTCAGAGCTTGACATTTTCCAGTGCGTGCCCTGGCAAATTCTGTATTCAGAAAGACGACCTGAGAACTAGACTATCTTAAATCACCTTCAATATTTTTATTCTATCAGATGTATTAAAATTAAAGAGTCAACATTACAGAAACATTTTCTCATAATAAATCCTGAAATGTTGTGGTAATGTCACAAATATGTAATGTTTGTTCTAAAATACGCAATGTTTACTAGAACTTTTCCAGGTCTAGAATTAAGTGCTTTCAAGCTTCAAGAAGACGCTGTTGGCCAGGCATGGTGGCTCATGCCTGTAATTCCAGTACTTAGCAAGATCGAGCCCTGTCGATCACTTGAGTCCAGGAGTTTGAGACCCAGCCTGGCCAACATGGCAAAACCTTGTCTTTACAAAAAATACAGAAAATTAGCTGAGCATGATGGCGTGCAACTGTAATCCCAGCTACTCAGGAGACTGAGGCACGAGAATTGCCTGAACCCGGGAGGCAGAAGTTGCAGTGAGCCAAGATTGTGCAACTGCATTCCAGCCTGGGTGAAGAAAAGAGAAAAGAGAAAAGAAAAGAAGCAGCTAATTTCATGACTACAGATAGTGTTTTATCTCTGGCAGCCTCCCAAGTAAAAGGGGTCAATTCAGAAAATTTGAATTGTGAATCTTCCTCTATCACTCCCAGTAGGAGGAAAAACTCTAAAAAGCAAGTCCAGTTGATTTAATCAATAGCATCTTCTTCTATTCCTGCTACTCTCTTACAAGTTGGGTGACTTCCTACAAGTTTTTAAACCTATCTGCACCTCAGTTTCATCACCTTTTAAATGTGGTAAATAACAGTTCTACCTCACAATTGTAAGAATTAAATGAGGGCCAGGTGCGGTGGCTCACGCCTGAAATCCCAACACTTTGGGAAGCTGACACTGGCAGATCACGAGGTCGGGGGTTCGAGACAAGTCTGGCCAATATGGTGAAATCCCATCTCTACTAAAAATACAAAAATTAGCCAGGCATGGTGGCGCACGCCTGTAGTCCAACCTACTCAGGAGGCTGAGGCAGAAGGATCACTTGAACCAGGGAGGCGGAGGTTGCAGTGAGCCGAGACTGTGCCACTACACTCCAGTCTGGGTGACAGAGAGAGACTCCGTCTCAAATAAATAAATAAATAAATAAATAAATAAATAAATAAAAGAATTAAATGAGAACCAGAGTGTGCAGCACAAAACAATTGCTTGGTAAATATTTGCTATTGATCCAGTACTATTGTCCAGTCTAAGGCATGTTCACAAGCGCCATACCACAGTTGACACGTTTCTTCTTGCACCTGCTATGTGGTTGGGATCATATTGCCTGTGCTATAAACTGACACTTTCAGTGCCTTCAGTGTACATATAAAAATACTTTCCTGCCCTAAAAAATTCCAATCAGTCTACAAAGATAACCATCCTTATCATCATAAACTATGATTTTCTTCCAATACCTAGATGATATGGCTATTTCTGGTAACAGCACAGACTCCTGTCTTAACGAAGCTATGAGGAGTTTGCACACAATGCCCCTACATTGATGTACATGCTGACATAGACTCATATTTGCAAGAGATTTTTAAGGGATCACCCATATCTTTCATTTGAAAGGGGAAAATTACTTTGCTTCAGAGCCAGGAGAAATACAGAGAAAGAAGACAGTCCCAAGCCTGCAGCTTGCTGAGAGCTGAGATCCTGAAGCTGTATGCTCTGCTCCAAGCTTCCTTACCAGCTTCCTCCATGACTTTGGCAAAGCTCTCCAGGGCATAGAACCCAAAGCTTGCCCACACAATAGCGTGGTTATCTTGGCATGAAAACGACGGTTGCAAATCGGCGTGCTAGTTCAAAAGAACTAGGAAACAAAAGCAGACGTGAGTTTTGACATACACTCTGGGAGCTAGGGAGGCGAGTGCACAGGAAAAGGGGGAATACTAACGAGCATTGTTTTAAGTCAGCAAAGTCTACAACTGCTCAACATGGCCATTTACTACCCCAATGACTTTATAAGCAAACCAGACTCTACCTCTCTGATACGCCCCAAACGGTTTGGTTTGATACGAGGTTGTCTTGAGAAACTTTTGTTTTTCTCTTTGCCATTCTTCTGATTCTTCTCCATCCCACCAAACAAAAATCCATTGGTGAGAATAAAATTCTCTTTCTATTAGAGGATTTACGAGGGCCCTGTGGTACCGAGTGATTTTCCTCCTCTGATGCCAGGAACACAGAGCTGTTTCTCAGCAATGGGAAGAGTTGACCAGGCACACCTAATTCCACTTGCTTGTCAAATCTGAGGGGCCCCAGAGGCACAGGCTTTTGGGACATCTGAGGGTTGAGGATGCCAAGGAAGAGCACGCAGAAGCCCCTGCAGTGAAGCGGCAGCGGCAGACAGTGAGTGCAGAAGAGGCAGAGGCCCATAGCAGGATCGTGGCTGCCTGCCCATCTGCAGGGGAAGCCGGCGCACCTGAGAAATGGACACAACATTCCTCCAGGTAGTTAGTCTTTGTTAAGGAGCCTCTGGCTTGGGGAAGCTGCTGAAGCCCCAGAACAAAGAGATTAATCCCATCCTTTTGAGGGCCTGTGAAACAGCTCATCAAGGAAGATAAAAGATGAAGATGAGAACCTGCACAACAAGGAAAAGACAGAGAAGTAGCATAATTTAGGTTGATTGGGGACCTCTATAGTCAGGGGCCTCAGGGAGGGGAATTCTCTTTTCAATATCCTTCAGGGAACATTTCCTTCTCACTTTCCTGTAGGTGGGACTACAGGCGTGTGCCACCTTGCCTGGCCAATTTTTGTTGTTTTTAAGAAAAAAAAAAAAACAAAAACAATTGAGCACATCTACATCACACACAAAAACTCTGAGTCCAAGTCCTAATTTTCTGTTTGTTATTCAGGGTGTTAGACAAGAAATCTCCTTTTGTGAGCCTCAGCTTTCTCTGTATAAAATGAGGAAAACACCAGCGTCACCTCACAACTTTGTTGCAGGATTAAGTAGTAACATGAATGAAATAGTATTCTGTCAATCACTTTGCAAAATATAAAGTACTATCCAAGTATTCATTCATGAATTCATTCATTCAGCAGAGATGCCCTTGGTGCTGGAGAAAGTGGTGAATGAGACGGACAAAAACGATACTCTCTAAGTTGGGGAGGCAGACACAGGACAAAAAGATCACGTCAGAGAGCCCCAAGTGCTGTGAAGAAAATAAAATCAAGAGAATACGAGTGATCTAGATGAAAATAAGCCCCTTTAATCAAAAGGAGCTAGATCGAGTGGCCTGGGAGGGCCTCTCTGAGGATGAGACACTTGGACTGGGATTTTAACCACAGGAAGAAAAGAACAGTCTTGCAGAGACAGCAAAGAGTATGGCAAGAACAAAGGCTTTTGGTTGGTCCAGGCTTAGGATGCATGAGTAGAGAAAGAAGAATGTGGGCAGCATGAGCCAGGGAACAGAGCTTCTAAGCTACTTAGAAGGGTCAGTCTGTGGCGGGCCTTGGTAAGCATATTTTAGGTAAGTATGCTCACTTGATTTCAGTTGTTATTTTATAAGCAACAGCAACAATAATGACAAAATTGTAAGCTAGCTTTTTTTCGGAGATGAGGAGGTCTCACTATTTCTTGCACAGACTGAGCTCAAGCCCCCGATTCTCTCACCTTAGCCTCCCATGTTGCTGGGATTGCAGGTGTGCACCACCGCACCTGGCTGAAATCGTAAGCATCCAGAAAAGGTAGGTTCGTCCTAGAGTCTTTCCCTTTCTGCTTTCTTTACTCCTCTCCAGGTTGTTCTGTTACCCCAGATCTCTAGGATCCTTTCCTGCCTTCAGGTGACTATCCAGTCCCCTCACCCCCAGGCCCGTTGACTGAGGTGAGAGTGGTGTTTTGATTTAGATGCTACTGAACCTACTAATATCTGTAAGTGAATCAATGATCAAAATAAGACTGTTCTTAGAGTTGAATGTGCCTGAAAACCTACAGAATCTTCTAGAGATGTTCTCAAATGCCTACCTCAGAGGAACCCTCCCTAAGGCCCAATCACTGCTGGGCTGTAAAACAATTAAAACTCGGTAAGATGAATAGACCTTTTAAGTTCGTCTACTTTAACACTGCCGTGTGTACCTATGCAACTATCTTGCATGTTCTGCACATGTACCCCAAAACCTAAAACGCAATAAAAAATTAAAAATTTTTTTAAAAAATAAGAGAAAAAAAAGATTTACGTAATTAGGCCAGGCGTGGTGGCTCAAACCTGTAATCCCAGCACTTTGGGAGGCCAAGGGGGGTGGATCATGAGGTCAGGAGATTGAGACCATCCTGGTCAACATAGTGAAACCCCGTCTCTACTAAAAATACAAAAAATTTGGTTCTCTTTAAGTCTGTTATTGGTGTATAGGAATGCTTGTGATTTTTGCACATTGATTTTATATCCTGAGACTTTGCTGAAGTTGCTTATCAGTTGCAGGAGCTTTTGGGCTGAGGTGATGGGGTCTTCTAGGTATACTATCATGTCGTCTGCAAATAGAGACAATTTGGCTTCCACCTTTCCTATTTGAATACCCTTTATTTCTTTTTCTTGCCTGATTGCTCTGGCTAGAACTTCCAGTACTATGTTGAATAGAAGTGGTGAGAGAGGGCATCCTTGTCTAGTGCCAGATTTCAAAGGGAATGCTTCCAGTTTTTGCCCATTAAGTATGATATTGGCTGTTGGTTTGTCATAAATAGCTTTTATTACTTTGAGATATGTTCCATCAATACCAAGTTTATTGAGGGTTTTTAACATAAAGGGCTGTTGAATTTTGTCAAATGCCTTCTCTGCATCAATTGAGATAATCATGTGGTTTTTGTTTTTGCTTCTGTTTATGTGGTGAATTACATTTATAGACTTGCGTATGTTGAACCAGCCTTGCATCCCCGGGATAAATCCTACTTGATCATGATGGATAAGTTTTTTAATGTGCTGTTGCAATCGGTTTGCCAGTATTTTATTGAAGATTTTTGCATCTATGTTCATCATGGATATTGGCCTGAAGTTTTCTTTTCTTGTTGAGTCTCTGCCAGGTTTTGGTATCAGGATGATGTTGGTCTCATAAAATGATTTGGGAAGGGTTCCCTCTTTTTGGATTATTTGGAATAGTTTCAGAAGGAATGGTACCAGATCCTCTTTGTGTGTCTGGTAGAATTCGGCTGTGAACCCATCTGGACCTGGGCTTTTTTTGTGTGGTAGGCTCTTAATTGCTGCCTCAACTTCAGACCTTGTTATTGGTCTATTCATAGTTTCGGCTTCCTCCTGGTTTAGGCTTGGGAGGACACAGGCATCCAGGAATTTATCCATTTCTTCCTGATTTACTGGTTTATGTGCATAGAGTTGTTTGTAGTATTCTCTGATGATGGTTTCTACTATAAGGACACATGCACACGAATGTTCATTGCAGCACTGTTTACAATAGCAAAGACCTGGAACCAACCCAAATGCCCAACGATGATAGACTGGACTGGGAAAATGTGGCACATATACACCATGGAATATTATGCAGCAATCAAAAATGATGAGTTTGTGTCCTTTGTAGGGACATGGATGAATCTGGAGAACATCATTCTCAGCAAACTGACACAAGAACAGAAAAAGAAATACCGCATATACTCGCTCATAGGTGGGTGAGAAAAATGAGAACATGTGGACACAGAGAGGCGGTCTACTATACACTGGGGACTGTTGGGGGGAATGGGGGAGGGACAGCAGGGGGGGGGGCTGGGGGGGATAGCCTGGGGATGAATACCAAGTGTGGGTGAAGGGGAGGAAAGCAGCAAAGCACACTGCCATGTGTGTACCTATGCAACTATCTTGCTCGTTCTGCACATGTACCCCCAAACCTATAATGCAATAAAAAAACAAAAAAAAAAAATACAAAAAATTAGCTGGCATGGTGGCGCGTGCCTGTAATCCCAGCTACTCAGGAGGCTGAGGCAGGAGAATTGCCTGAACCCAGGAGGCGGAGGTTGCAGTGAGCCGAGATCACGCCATTGCACTCCAGCCTGGGTAACAAGAGTGAAACTCCGTCTCAAAAAAAAAAAAAAAAAGATTTACGTAATTTACCTTCTAAAGATAAGGCTTATTGACCAAAATGAAACACTGACAACTTTTAAGGTCATAGAACAGAGTGGGGCATTTTAAAGTAACATGGGCTTGTGATATGCCAATGTTCCAAATCATAAGAAAAATACAATATGAAGTGACTTTTAAAAACATGAACATGTATTCACTTTGTTTTCTGGCAGTTGGTAATATGTGTCTCTGGAAGCTACTTTTCCCAGTTCTAAACATAACAAGCCCTCTCCTGCTCACACATTTCTGACCTACAGAAAAATCAAGCTATTGAAAGGCAGGTATATTCGTCACGATTCTCCAGAGAAACAGATCCAATAATAGATAAAGATAGATAGATATAGATAGATGATAGATAGATGATAGATAGATATAGATAGATAGATAGATAGATAGATAGATAGATAGATAGATAGATAGATAGATAGGTGATAGATAGATAGATACATAGATAGATAGACAGACAGACAGATGAGATGTGTTAGAGATGATTTACTATGAAATTGACTCACATGATAATGGCAGCAAAAAGTTCCCACAACGTGCCATCTATAAACTGGAGACTCAGGGAAGCTGGAAGTGATTTAATCCAGTCTGAGTTGGGAGGCCTGAGAACTAGGAGAGTCTTGCTGGAGGGGTGGGGTTTGGGGGGTGCTGGTGTTAAGTTCTGGAGTGTGAAGCCTGGAGAACAAGAGCTGTGATGTCTAGGGCCAGGAGAAGATGGATGTCCCAGCTGAAGAAGGGAGAGCAATAAGACCTGCCCACGTCCGTCTGTGAAGGCAGATCTTCTTTACTCAGCCTACAGAGTCAAACGCTAACCTCTTCTGGAAACACCCTCAAAGACATACCCAGAAATAATGTTTTACCAGCTATCTGGGTATTCTTTAACTCCATCAAGTTAACACATAAAATGAACCATCATGGCAGGTATTTTGCCACTGTCATGAAATACATGTTGAAATCGTTAAGAAGGCTGTGAATTGACCATCTCTTGTTCTTCCTGCTTCCAACAAGCAGACTCCAATATATTGTCTGATGTGTACCTGTATCTCTAGCTATAGCTATGTCCTTGTCCTTACCCATATTGTATCTTATGTCATCAGTGAAAAGATAAGGAGAGATGTTCTTTGTTCTTATCTTTCATTACTTTGAATGCTCACAATAACCATATTCATATTCAAATCAGTAACCAAGAAAGGTAAGGAAATGAAATATAATTTTTAGATATATAAATTTATATAGTTATTAATATCTGTAAAGATTCATGGATATAGGTATTTCTTTTCATACATGACACCTCAAATATAACTATCCCTTTGTCTCAGCCTATATCAGCCTTCATATGGGTGCTGACTATTCCCATGAGATATGGCTTCAACTGAACCCTGGTTCAAGTGGGCTTCCCTGCAGCTGGAGGGCTAATGTGTTAGGCCATTCTCACATTGCTATAGAGAAATACCTGAGACTGGGTAATTTATGAAGAAAATAGTTTTAGTTGGCTTGCAGTTTTATAGGCTGTACGGGAAGCATGATGCTGGCATCTCCTTGGCTTCTGGGGAAGCCTCAGGAAACTTACAATCATGGCAGAAGGTAAAGGGGGAGCAGACATGTCACATTGCCAGAGTAGGAGCAAGAGTGAGAGGGAAGGTGCTACACACTTTTAAATGACCAGATCTCCTGAGAACCCACTCATTATTGTTAAGACAGCATCAAGGCGATGGTGCTAAACCATTCATGCGAAATCACCCCTATGATCCATCCACCTCTTACCAGGCTCCACCTCCAACATTGGGGATTACAGTTCCACAAGATTTGGGCTGAGACACAGATCCAAACCAAATGAGAACCCTCTGAGGCCATGATAGAGAATCCAGTGACAATCTTGTAGGCTGGCAACAATTAGCTAACATGAGGACCCCTTCCCAAAGAACAGGAAACGTTCTAGAAAATCCTTTCACTCTTGACAAAGCCTAACTTCCAAGATTTGATGCAAAAGTCTTGCTTTGGTAATTGAAGATAAAAAATGAACATTGACTCTCTCTTTGCATTGCCATCTCAACTGCCCTGCAGATAGTATCTTGGGCTGACTTGAGAGAAAGTCTTAGACATGCAAAAGGGAAAATATATTTTTTTTTTCAAAAACATTACCCTGGTATAAATTTGAGTCATAAATTGGATTGAGCTCTGTACTTGAATGTGGGAATAAAAAGATGAAAGAAATATGATCCCAATTTGCAAGAGTCTCCTTCTGGTGGGGGCTACATATAAAAGGATAATTATAACACTGAATGAAAAGATTAGATTGAAACATTCCCTCAATTGAAACGATCCTCAATTCCTCCCTATGCTGCCTTTATTTTGTGATAGACAGGATACTGGCTGAGCAGTGGAAAAATTCAAAGCTAAGACACTTTAGCTGGGCTCAGTTAGAAGCTGACTAGCAAATAATTTATTAGGGAAAGCCCATAGGAAAGTAGCCGCCCTGTGGCACACGGGAAAAAAGAACTGAGGAGTCATGAGACAGCCTTCTTTTTCTAATGAGAAAATTTCAAAAATATGCTAAAAATATGTTGCCACATAACATTTTGAAGAATGTGGTATACATAAATTAGAATCCACATCTCCCAAAATTAACGGTAGCTACAGATGTAACAGCTGTCATAATCAAACTGATCTGGAAAGCTGGTGAAAACAATCACCAGAGCGTTTGCTGGAGAAGCACATCATGGAGTGGCTTCAGAATCTTAAACAGGAAACCATGAAATACTTTTCATTAAAGACAACTGATCAAAACTAATTTCTAATTTTTTGTTATGTTTACCAAGCTTATGTCACTATAATGATGATTCAAATACAAATGAAAATATACGATCAGTTAGACAATCTTTGTAAACTGTCTCTAAATCAGAATCTCACAGAAATATGGGTATCTTTCTCCCAAATAAGTAACTCTGTGGGTATGTAGGCTGTGGAGTTTATAAAGCCAGGATCGTGCCTCCAGCAACTCTCTTTATAGCATTGTTTTTGAAATTCCCTGCAATCCAAAAATCATGTTTGACCTGGTGATTGCTTTTAGATGACTCACAGGAATTAAATACAGAGTTCACTTGGTTCTCAATCATTGGCATAATTATGTAAAGCCTAAATGCTTTCAGTTACAAAACAGACACAGATAGTTGGTGCTGGTTTTAAACAAAAGTAGCTGTTTAGCAATGAACAGTGAAAACAAAACTTGTGCAAGTTCACTGCAGAGAATTGCGTATGGTTAATGGTGCTGCTCAGGTACTAGATCTTGCAGATCTGTCTCAGTATTAATCCTCACAGGGTGGTTTGACTATTTGTGGAGAGACTTGTGGTAAAAACCAGGAATTTATTTCAAATCGGCAAAATCTCCCTTTTAAGCATATATACGTTATTTCAAATGACCCAAATATGGATTTAGTAAAGCATTGAATTAGATGTCCCGGAATTCATGTCTAAGCCTACTCTAAGTTTTATATGCTAGGGATTATGTTTACCTCTGGGTTTTGACCATCACAATCATTCTAATAAAATCTGAACAGAAATGTAAGTCCTCTTTAAAAGTAAAAAGCTGAAATGCAGAAATCTGGCACCAAATGTCTCCCAACACTCCATTTAATAACGCTCATAATTTGTATTTGCTGAATTCGGCAAGAAGAATTTGCATACCGGGCAGGAGGACGAAGTTGGATCAGGCGTATTTAGGCACAGTTCACTCTCTGGCTTCTTCCCTTGTTGGGTTGGGGGCTGACTAGAGAGTGGGACAGGGCAAAGACACAGGGAACTATGGCAGTGAGTTCCTGGATAAGCCTGGAGCTGGGAAAAAAAATGGGACTGGATCATAGCAAGTTGCCTCCTTGTAGCAGCAAGTTTTCGGTGCTAGTAACTATTATTCTTTTGAAGTCTCCAAATCTTAGCTAAGATCTGAATCATCACAAGTTTGGGGTCCACAATAAATTTTGGGGGACTAATTTTCTCTTCCTTGGCTCTTCCTTTTCCAGGTCTATCATAAGCTTTGGGTACCAGGATACCACCTCCAAGATCCCAGTCACTCTCCTCCCTACTTACACTGTCCTGCACACATACATGCGCGCGCGCACACACACACACACACACACACACACACACACACACACACACACAGAGACACTGGAACACATTCGAGAAGTCCAACCTAGACCATCTTGACTAGTTGCTTCTCCTCTACTTTCTACAAAAACCTTTTTAGCAACAATTTATTTGCTTTCTAAATGAGACCAGACCTGGCTTGTATGCATCCTCCATCTTCTCCTGCCATTAATTGGAGTTTGGAGGCCAAACTCCAGGCACAGCTATGTCGGCATCAACAATAACAAGAACTGTGTTGAGACATGGCTGATCATCAGCAAAACTCTTTCCTAGGTTGGAAGGGATGGCTGATCTGGCTACTTCTGAGGCATGACCGGGCTGGGACAGCTAGCTGCAAAACACTCCTAGTGTATCCAGATATCCTGCACCCCCAAAAGTCTCCACAAGGTAAGACTATAGAGACAAAGGTGTAGAAACCTACGAAGGGTGGCCCAGAATGATCAAATCATAGGAATGAATGTTACTGAAGCCTCTCTTCTAAAAAGGCTCCAGTAAACCTAAAGCCAACTAGCCAAGGTTGGCCAAGGTTGGCCTTTAGGTACTCAGCAGAAAGGCCAATCTCAAGATGCACACACCCTTTTTGGCAGAACTCCTTCTTGGCATTTCAGACTCTGGCACCCACAGCCCTGGAACAAAGACATTTCAATTTCCAAGAGCTGGCTAGGAATTCTAAAGAATTCATTTTGAGTTTCGCACGTACAAGAAGTTGGGAGGAGGGTGGAGCACCAATGTGTGGGCATATTGTGCTTTTACTCCCTGTGTTTTAGGAAGACACCATGTAGTCAGTGATCACGAGGCCTTCTGAAATATCCAGGTGTGGCTGTTCTGGTGAATGAGTTGTCCCTGAGCTGGTGTCTGGGCAACCTTCTGTTAGTTAGGTACAAACCAAAGCACCTGACAGTGTCAGTGCCCTCAGGAGGTTACAGCACGAGAGCACGTAAACTTGAACTCCACTCAGGAGGGAGCTGGGGAAATTGGGTTGGAGTTCGGAGGCGAGAATTCTACTAACCGGTTTGTCGAATTCAGGATTCTCATGGGACTGCCTTAAATATCACGACTTTAAACTCCCACAAATGGGAGCATTTCTCAGCAGTCTACAGTTTGAATTCTAAACTCCCAAGTTTTGACATGTTAGCAAACCAGTTGCAATGATATTTAGTTAATAGTTTCTAACACAAACTCATTATTATTTATTTAGTAATTTTTTAAAGATTCATTTAGAAAATATAAATGTTTGTTTAAAAAAACCTTAAATTGTTACTCATTTTGTTACAACTCTTAATATGTTTTAAAATACACATTAAAAGGACATGTTTAAAATAAACACTTATATATTGCCTAAAATCATTTCACATACCCTCAGGGTTACCCACAGCAGTCTTTGGCAACCACTGTTGCCAGATGTGGTCCTCAAAGGTCTCTAAGGTCCTCTGTGACTGATACCTGTGGCATCCAAAGGGAGATGAGTGTTAAGAAGTAAGTGCCCCCAGCAGAGAGAGCTTTGACTTAAAGCTATTGAAAGGTGTTTGTGAACAGTATCAGCAACATCCCTCAGAAAAGGTTTTGAAAAGGTGAATTAACCACCAAATCACAGTTTGGGCCAGAACTTCCAATAATTTGTTGAATAGGAGTGGTGAGAGAGGGCATCCTTGTCTTGTGCTGATTTTCAAGGGAGATCTTCCAGGTTTTGCCCATTCAGTATGATATTGGCTGTGAGTTTGTCGTATATGGATCTTATTATTTTGAGGCATATTCCTTCAATATCTAGTTTATTGAGAGTTTCTTAACATGAAAGGATGCTGAATTTTATTGAAGGCCTTTTCTGCATTTATTGAGATAATCATGTGGCTTTTGTATTTAGTTTTGTTTGTGTGATGAATGACATTTATTGATTCGCATTTGTTGAACCAATCTTACATTCCAGAGATGAAGCCAACTTGATTGTGGTGGATAACCTTTTTGATGTGCTGCTGGATTTGGTTTGCCAGTATTTTATCCAGGATTTTTGCAATGATGTTCATCAGAGATACTAGACTGAAGTTTTCTATTTTGTATCTCTGTTGTATGTCTGCCAGGTTTGGTATCAGGAAGATGCTGGCCTCATAAAATAAGCTAGGGAGGAGAACCTCCTTTCCAATTGTTTGGAATAGTTTCAGTAGAAATGGTACCAGCTCTTCTTCATACCTCTGTAATTCAGCTGAATTCAGTTGTAAATCCATCTGGTCTTTGCCTTTTCTTTTTGTGGGTAGGCTGTCTATTACTCCTTCAACTTCAGAACTTGTCATTGGCCTATTTAGAGATTTAATTTCGTCCTCGTTCAGTCTTGGAAAGGTGTATGCATCCAGGAATTTATCCATTTCTTCTAGATTTCCTAGTTTATGTGCATAGAGGTGTTTATAGTATTCTCTTATGGTAGTTTGTATTTTTGTGGAATCAGTGGTAATATCCCCTTTGTCTATTTGATTCTTCTCTTTTCTTCTTTATATTAGTCTAGCTAGTAGTCTATTTTATTAACTTTTTTTTTTTTTTTCAAAAAAAGCTCCTGGATGCATTGATTTTTTTTTTGAAGGGTTTTTTTTGTATCTCTATCTCCTTCGGTTCCACTCTGATCTTGCTTTTTTTTTTTTTTTTTTCCATCTTCTGCTAGCTTTGGGGTTTTCTTGGTTCTCTAGTTCTTTTAGTTGTGATGTTAGGCTGTCGATTTGAGATCTTTCTAGCATTTTGATGTGGGCATTTAGCACTATAAGTTTCCCTCTTAACACTGCTTTAGCTGTGTCCCAGAGATTCTGGTATAGTGCCTTTTTGTTCTCATTAGTTTCAAAGAACGTCATTGATTTCTGCCTTAATTTCATTATTTACCCAGAAGTCATTCAGGAGCAGGTTGTTCAATTTCCATGTAGTTGTGAGGTTTTGGGTGAGTTTCCTAAACTTGAGTTCTAATTTGATTGCACTGTGATCTGAGAGACTGTTATTATTTCAGTTATTTTACATTTGCTGAAGAATGGTTTAGTTCAACATAAATGAATCTCAAAAGTATTATGCTAAGTGACAAAAGCCAAATACAAGTGACTGCATACTGCATGGTGGCATTTATACAAAATTGTAGAAAAGAAAAACTATAGTGTCAGAAAGCGGATCAGTGGCTTCCAAGCCACTGTGTGGGTGAAGATTGACTGCAAGGAGACACTAGGACATGTTTGAAGGTGATGGAAATATTACAGGTCATAGTTGTAGTGGTGGTTACATAGCTGTACACATTTGTAAAAGTCATCAAATTATAATCTTCGACGTGGTGAATTTTGTTGTATGTAACGTTTCAGTAAAACATCAGTGCTTTAGAGAGCTTACTTACACATTTTCATAAACATTGTTTTAAAGTTTAAGTTGCATTTGATATCTATGTTCCTGAAAACTAATATTTAGTGTTTTAAAACAGAAAAGCTTAATTAAAGGGAAACATGCTATTCTCCTTGTTTTAATAAAATGTGATTATGGGAAATCTAGTTGTTTCTGACAACACAAATGAAAAGTCCATAAACCCTTTATTGATTGTTCTGTCCGGGCAGTGCTTCCTTCTAAAACAAGATGACCAAAGGAATTGTTGAGGTCAGTTTTTTCCACAGGCGTCCTACTTGACTGATGTAAATATAATCCTGAATACAACTGATTAGACAAGAAATAAGTATAATCAGTTATTGGCAGAAATCTGCAGGTTGGACCCAAAGGAAACCTGTGAGCCATGAGGTACGATTTTGCATGAGTTCATATATATAAATGAAATTCTATGTATATATATGAAGAACTCTTCATATATATATACATATTATATATGTAGACATATACATATATTATATGTATACATATATATGTATACAAATATAATATGTACATATATACATATTACATATACTATATACTATATATAATATGTAAATTTATGTATTTATATATGCACATATAAATTTATACTGTACAAAATTATATATTATACAATTACTTATTACACATACATTCATATATGTATTATATATTATACATTTACATATTACACATATATTCATATAGTATATATAGGTATATAAATATTCTTGTATATATACATATATAAATTTTGTATACTGTATAAGTGTGAATATATATACTTATATACTATATATATACACACTTATATATATACTTATTTACTATATATATACTTATATATATACTTATATACATATATACTTACATATGTATATATACTTAGATACTGTATATATACTTATGTACTTATGTATATACTTATATACCATGAACTTACATGTATCTATAAGTACTTAAATATATGTAAGTACATATAAGTATATATACTTATATGCTTATATACTGTATAAGTGTATATATAAATACAGCAAACATACATAGAAATGTGTGTGTGTGTGTATACATATATACATGACTACTTATGAGAGGAAGCAGTATAAAAGCAAAATTGAGAGAGAAGCAGAAAAAAAGGAGTCAATGCTGGACTGTGTTCTCTGAGACTTCAGGAACGCAGGCCCTGACTTCCCTCACTCAAGCAAGCCCCTCGCCCAGACTTTTGCCCCTTGTAAGTACCTGGCTTTAGCTTGGCTCTGAGAAGAAAGCAGAGCAGTGGCATGGAGGCTGAAGCCAAGGGAGAGAAGGCAGTAGGCATGCACCACACAGCAGGGACTTGAGTAGCCCATGCAGGAAGGTAAGGAGGAGTGACTGGAGCTGGATCAGAGTTGGAGAACGGCATCAGTGCAGAGACGGGTGGAGAGCAATGTGGACACCGGAGTCACTGCTTTATCACCGCTAGCACCGCTGTTTTGAGCCTGAGTGGGCAGGTGCGCTGAGCCTATTTCCTGTCTTTTCCATTTCTGTGTATCTACCCTACATTGCTTGCTCCCTTTCTTGGTGACTCCAGTTCCTTCCATCTGTGTTTGTTCTTCCAGTTTTACAAATCAAGTGCTTTTCTCTTTTTTCTTTCAATTCAGGCTTCTCTTGTCTTTGGTTGGTCTCTTACCCCTAGTACAGCAAGTTTAAAGTGATAACCTGTATTTTCTAAGGAATTTCTCAAGGAATGAGCTGTTGTGAGATACAGGTTTCACATTGGCAAGCCAAATGACAAACGGCCCAATGGCTATAACCTGCAATGCTGCCACCCCTGAATATAACTAGAAGCATCTATGGTCTATACAGACACTGGACAATTGATTAGGTACTGTTTCGAGGCGTCTCCTGACCACTGCTTGGGAATAAAGACCATTTCCTGCACATCACTGTATCTGAACAATGCTGTCACTTTTACTCAGGTATGAAACAGAATTGTTACTTCAATTTTCTTGAAGCAACAAGGACTTGGGTTTCTCTGGCAAATCATTTTCTCTAGAAACCAATGGTATCTCTAGGTTCCCTGGAAAATATCACTACATTTAAGCTATTTTTCACGTTCCTTTTCTTTTCTTTTTTTTTTTTTTGAGATGGAGTCTTGCTCTGTTACCCAGGCTGGAGTGCATTGTACCATCTCAGCTCACTGCAACCTCTGCCTCCTAGGTTCAAGCAATTCTCCTGCCTCAGCCTCCTGAGTAGTTGGGATTACAGGCTTTTGTAATTTTAGTAGAGATGGGGTTTCACCATGTTGGCCAGGCTGGTCTCGAACTCCTGACCTCAGGTTATCCATCTGCCTGGCCTCCCAAAATGCTGGGATTACAGGCATGAGCCACCGCACCCAGCCTCATATTTATTTTCAAAATTTCAACAAATTCCTACCCAATTGTATGAAACTCGAGAGTCTCTCCAAGTACTTCAAAAAGGGTCACAGAATTTAAATAATAAATGATTTTAATTTATTGAATGTTAGAATGAGATGACATCTTAAGTGTGTTCAACACTTTAATATTATAAATGAGAAAACTGTGGCAGAGAGAACGTCACTGACTTTGCCTATAACACGACGGTCAGTTAATGGCAGATGTGAAAGCTAAACTGAGATCTACGGAGGTCTATTCCTGTCTATCCTTACAGGAGGCCTCCTCTCTATTTAATTTTTACAATAAGATAAATTCATAGACATTTAATAGAAATAGACATTAAAAGAAAGGACTACTTTTGACAAACCAATGACAGCTTAGTATACTGGTTCCCAGGTAGGAATCTCCTTATATCACCAGTGGGGCTTTAGAAGAAAGACCAGTCTTTGAGCTTCCTATTATCTCTGGGATTAGAACACCACAGGGAGGGTCAAGAAATGTGTACTTTAAAAAAATCCCTGTCATTGATTCTGATGTAGCTCCTAGTTAAGCATCACTGAAAATAGAAAAAAAAGCCTTTGATTTCACTGGCTCTGGAATGAAATCTGAGATCTTGTGCTTATTTTGTGATCTGAGGGATTTGCTTAACTGCTTGGAGCTTCAAATTTCTCACCCATAAAAAAGAAAATAATAGTAATTCTACAGTGATAGCAACATAAACAGCATGGCACCCGGAACGGAGTACACATTCAGTGAGTACTTGTTTGCACATTGCATCATAAAGACTGGAAATGCTCACATTCTTCTCTTAAAGAGACCACATTTGTCCCGGTAGTTGAAGGCAAAGGACTCCATGTTCACAGAGACCTGAAATTTGTAATTTATTTCTTATTCATATTTAGGACAATACTCACATTTTCTATATCTGAGTGTTTCTCAAAGATAGCAATAGCATAGTGCTTGGCATACAGTCAATATGCAATAAAGGAATACTATCATTAGAACCACTTTATTCTGCTACTTCATGTACATGTTTTACCAATTGACAGCTTCTCCCTTTATTGTGACTAAATGAAACTAGCTATTCAAGTGTTACATAAAATGTCATAAAATTGACATAAAGTGATCATTAGAAATTGATTTATAACATGCCTAAATTTTTTCATTGAGGTATAATTTACACACAATGAAATGCATAGATCTTAACTATACAAATCAATGAGTTCTAAAGAATGCCTACACCTATTTAATCCACATCCCTACCAAGATATGAAATATTTCCATCACTCCAGAAGTTTTTATGTGACCTTTCTCGGTCAATCCCACCTCCACATGTTAAAGGGGAAGCCACCATCCTGATTTCTATCATCATGGATTAGTCTGCCTTTTCTGGAACGTAATATAAATGGAATCATAGAATGTGTACTTTTATAGTTGATTTCTTTCATGCAATGTGATGTGTTTGGAATTCATCCATATTGCTGCATTTCTGGTAGTTTATGCCTTAATACACTTTTAATTGCTTAATTGACATATTACTTCACTGACTCCACTAGTTTCGTAAGTTATTTACTAAAGGAGTATCATACACTTTCCACTTTTTAAAAAGAAACAGTAGTGATTATAGACACAATGTTACTGAGAAAGGATCATTATCAGCTGGTGGCAGGAAAAAATAAAATAATAAAACACAATGACCATAAAATCTGACATTTGGCTATTGTTCCGCCTCAGTGGGGGAAAGGTTTGCTAGGTTTATTCTAATGTGACATTTTCACACAGGTATCTCAAAATTAAAACTGGGACTACCAACATCATAAAATATCATATTTTCAAAATAAGATGATGCCCACATTTGAAAAACTTTCTAGAGCAGTAGTTTTCAAAGTGCATGCCCCACATGGAGAACAGTATATTAGATCTTCTATATTCATCTAAAAAATCAGAAAGATAATAAGCTTTACTATCATTTATGAGTCCTCATGTCGGATGTCACATGACACAAAAACTCCATCACTCAGAGTCACAGGTGCCCTCATGCCTCTGCTGCTTCCAGAATGTTACAGCACATGGCATTTCCATGTGCCCTTGTTGAAAGGGTTTGCGGATTATATAATCTAGTTTTAGTTAAGCCAACCATCACAAAATACTGACTTAAAAGTAATCCCGCAAAGAACCCATCATGAAACTCACAATGCATTATGGCAGGTGAGATAAGGTGGCCTTTCTTCTCTCCCTAGTAAAGGCTCTGTGTCAGCCACAATATGGGCTCAAGACAGTGATGGTCTAATCACACCTGAGAAGAATTTGGCAGAAGACATTTGGCATTATTAAGAAGACTTTGAAATCGGGATTTACTTTATTTTTTTATTTTTTTTTAATTTTTATTGCATTTTAGGTTTGGGGGTACATGTGCAGAACGTGTAAGATAGTTGCATAGGTACACACATGGCAGTGTGTTTTGCTGCCTTCCTCCCCTTCACCCACATTTGGCATTTCTCCCCAGGCTATCCCTCCCCAGCTCCCCTCTGCTGTCCCTCCCCTATTCCCCCCAATAGACCCCAGTGTGTAGTACCCAAATGTTCATTGCAGCACTGTTTACAATAGCAAAGACCTGGAACCAACCCAAATGCCCATCGATGATAGACTGGACTGGGAAAATGTGGCACATATACACCATGGAATATTATGCAGCAATCAAAAATGATGAGTTTGTGTCCTTTGTAAGGACATGGATGAATCTGGAGAACATCATTCTCAGCAAACTGACACAAGAACAGAAAAAGAAATACCGCATATGCTCACTCATAGGCGGGTGAGAAAAATGAGAACACATGGACACAGGGAGGGGGTACTACACACTGGGATTTACTTTCATTATCGTTAAAGACGAACCTCGGCTAAAGCTTATGTTGCGTCTTGAGAAGTTAGTTAATCAGAACATACAGCCATTGCGATTAGCAAAGACATTTAAAATTCTTGTTTATTTTAGCTTTGATTCGTTATTTAAACTGCTCTATATTGTATATGTTTTAATGTACATACTATTTCATGCATTATCTAATTTATGATTAAATAAATAGATGTATATTTATTTATTGGAGGCATTTATGTATTGCGGGCATTCAAACATGTTACTGCATGGATTCACGATCGAGTGTAACAAAACATTAAGTTACGTCTGGGTTCACTCTCCACTGGGAAGTAGCCTATCTCTGAACTACAAAGTGATGAGAAATGAGGTTAGAGGAACATTTTAACCATGGGATCAAGTTCACTATGTTCCAATGGCATGTGTGCTTTGGTCTCAAGGAGCTGCTGCATCTTGCAGCTACGCTTCTGAAACTTGGCTCACTCTAATGTAAGGCAGCCATTCCAATGAATATAGTGTTTTCTGATGCAATGGAAAACATATTTTTGAAATATTCTTCTAGAAATTCACATATTCTATCACTATCTACATGCGTTGGACCCTTATTAAGAGGCTCTTTAATGTCCACAACCATGTAGATTCACATAAAGATGGGTTTCTAGTTTTAATCTTGAATTTATCCCACCCCCATGTACTAGGTTATTGCTTTGCCGGAAGTTTTAGTGAGTAGGAGGAGAAAAAAAAGAAAATAGAAGAAGAAACAACAGAGAAGCTTCTAGACATCAGAAGTGAAACTGGGATTATTTTTAGGCAAAGAACAGCAGTTGATGCTATCATAATAAATCTCTGCTTTGTACAATGCTTTTCTTCCAAAGAACTCAGAGCGTTTCATACACTACTTAAAAACACTTGGTGAATCAGCACCAAAACTGATAATATGAGCTACTTCCGGATTGTTTTTTATTGATAACCGCCTTCGGGGACTTATACCTTAAGTAAGGGTTTAATTGCTCATCTGAGAAATTAGAAGGAAAGATTTAATGTAAAGAAGAAAAAACATAAGAGAAATAGGCAGAGCGGAAGAAAGATCAAAAGCAAGTATCTCAAGGTTACTTTCCACTTAACATTGTCTTCTGTCAGTTTCCACATCTACAAGAGTTAATTGGCTTCCATCAGGTGTACTCAGATTCCAGTTTGGTGATTACCTTCTGCCTGTTCAGAGTGCTCCTAGTAGTTTCAAGTTTTCTCTTTCTTTAAGTTGCTGGTGCTGCCACTTGGTGGAACGTGTTTATTCAGCGAACAAAGTATTTGCCGAGAAATGTGCTTTGTGTGCTCACATTGTAAACATTCTCAGTGCATGTGCTTGAGCTCCTCTGAAAATAATTCTGCAAATGTCCTTATATAAGGTTTCTATGAGAATATCTAGTGTTTAGGTACATAGTGATTTGTTTTTATATAACAGATTATTTGATAATAAAGTTCGATGACTCACTACTTTTAAAAATCATCTCTTGCTCTAATTGTTTTTTTGTTTGTTTGTTTGTTTGTTTTTGAGACGGAGTTTTGCTTTTCGTTACCCAGGCTGGAGTGCAATGGCGCGATCTTGGCTCACCGCAACCTCCGCCTCCTGGGTTCAGGCAATTCTCCTGCCTCAGGCCTCCCGAGTAGCTGGGATTACAGGCACGCGCCACCATGCCCAGCTAATTTTTTGTATCTGTAGTAGAGATGGGGTTTCATCATTTTGACCAGGATGGTCTCGATCTCTTGACCTCGTGATCCACTCGCCTCGGCCTCCCAAAGTGCTGGGATTACAGGCTTGAGCCACCGCGCCTGGCCGCTCTAATTGTTAATGTTAACATGTTGTTCTGTGGATCTAGCCTGTATTTTTTTTTCATGCATTATGTGTTTGGTCTCCAATTAGTGTGTACTGTCTCAAGAATAAAAGCTGGATTTGTTCCTTCCTTTGGTGGCATTTACTCCATGGAAGTTCTTTTTTATTGTTGTGATTGTATGGCCAGAATCCTTACTAAGCTTCAGAAGGTATGCTGAGCCTCTTGCACATGCTGCATTTTGATGGCAGAGTAGAGCTTATCCTCATGGTTCACTCTTTCGTTCAGTTAATACTTTTAATCTCCTCCTACAAGCTAGAACTGTCTTAAACTCAACAGTAAACAGACAAAAATTCCTGACCTAATGTGGCTTGCAGGTTCACGAGAGAAGGATAGATAATAAGCAAAATAAATAAGTTAAATATTTAGTAAAGTACTAAGGAGAACAAGGTGGCCTCTGAATAAAGTCCATGAAAATGAGGGAGCAAGCTATGGAACAATCTAGAAGGAAAATACTCCCTGACGGAGAGCATAAGCACAACGGGATGATGCAGGTGCAAGACTGTTTTGTTCGAGGAAGAGTGAAGAAGGCGGTAGGGCTGGAGCAGTAAGAGCTGCAGGAAAGGCTGTAGAGAAGCACTCAGAAATGCAAGGGACCCTAGTGAAGGTCCTTATAGGTCACTAGGGGAGCCTCCTAGTTACTCTGAGGACAGAGAAAGCAAAGCCTCTTCTCAGCTAGGGCTGCCAACAAAGAACCACAGAGGCTACAGCAAGAGAACTTTCTTGTCTCACCATTCTAGAGGCTAGAAGTCTGTACGTGTTGCCAGGGTTTCTTTCTTCTGAGGGAGGTGAGGACTCTGTTCCAGGCATCTCTCATTGGCTGCAGATGGCCCTCTGCATATTCTTGTATATTTGTGTGGTGCTTTCACTGTAAGCGAACCTGTCTCCAGATTTCCCCTTTTTACAAGACCTCAGTCATATTGGATTACGGTCCACCTTAATGACCTCATTCTAAGTTAGTAAAGGCCCTGTCTCCGAATAAAGTCACATTCTGAGGCAGTGGAACTTCAACTTATGAATTTTGGGGAGGAAAATTCAACTCAGTTCAACTCATAACAAAGGCCACTGGAGCTTTATGAGCACAGAAGTACATGACCTATTTAAAAGAATTCGTGTGACTTCTGTGCTGAGAATAGAAGCTGGAACATCAGGCAGGACGCTCATGCAATAACTCGGGCAAGAAATGGTGGTGGGAGCAATAAGCAAAGCTGAGGAAAGCAGTCGGGTTCCAGAGACACTGTACATTGATGGTTTTCTGGGGGATCTGATGTATACGCTCAGAAAAGGAGCCGAGAGTAACTGCAAGTTACCCGTTTTAGAGTTGAGGATAATGGCAAGAGAAACAAGTTTGGGTGGGGAAAAAAGTAAGTTTGGGACATGTTAAGTTTGAGATGCTCATCCAAGTGGACCTGCCAAGGTACAGCTCCGTAGACATGTCTGTTGTTCAGAGAGCAGATCCATCTTCAGCAAATCAATGGTCCATGAAGCCAAGAGGCTGGAATATGAATAGAGGAGAGATTAAAGAGCTATGCCCCTGGCTACTTAAACATTTACAGTTTATAGATATGGAAGGAAAACAGCAAAGAAGCCTGGAAAGGAGCAGTTAGAAAAGCAATAAGAAAACTGGTCAAGTATTGAGTCCTGGAAGTGAAGGAGAGAAAATTATTCACAGGATCCACACAGTTAAGTGCTGCAGGAGGTCAAGTAATATGAGAACTGAGAACTGACCATTGGGTCAGTCAACATGGAGGTCATTGGTGACCATGTGGAGAGTTTAAGTGGCCAACAACCAAAAGCCTGCTTGAAATGGGTTCAGGAGAAGCTGGGAACGTTGGCCTAGAAAGCATAGTCCTTGTCCAGACATCCTGTGAAGGGAAGGAGAGGCATGGGGCAGTGCCTGGAAAAAAAAGCACAGTCTATTTCTCTACTGATGGAAATGATCTAACAGGAAAAGGAAACAGATAATGCGCGAAAACAGCATTGTTCATTCTAGAAATTGCTTCGGAATATCTCTCATCTTCGCATTTTTTCATTTTAAATAGGAGAATAATACCTCTTAGCTTTGTTCGAATTAAATGAAATATGACATGTAATAATACCTTACAAATAATACACTTGAAAGATGTTTGGAATTGCACCTACATAGAATACTTGCTGAAAATGGTATATCAGCATATATGTATAAACAAACATATATGGTATTGCTATTTTATATACATTTGTAAAAGTATACATAGTATACGTAGGCCATTTGAGTTGAACTGTTGTGCATCTCTGTGGGCGCAGTTCTTCACGGATGGAAAGAGAAGCAGCTGTGACAAAGAAGACGAGGCTTGCCAGTTGTGTGGCCATGGGCATGCTGTTTACACTGTCTGAGCCTTAGTTTCCTGGCCTATAATATGGGCATAAATATTCATACCTCAGAGGGTTACTATGAGGAAGTGAAAGGGTGTGTATAAAGTTTCAACATATAATAGGCATTTATTAACTTTTTCTGAATTATGGAAGTCAAGTCTCCTGCATCAACCTGTTCATCTTACAGGTTTCGAAATTACCTGCCAATGTTTCCCAAAGGTGCTTTTCTGAACCTACGTAATTTATATGATTTTAAATAGTAATAATTTAAAGAAGGCCTGGTCTTCATCATGTCTTTGAAAAGTGGGGCGACATCTTGGTCTGAGCGTTGTGGCTGCAGACTACACTAGCAGAGTTCCAGTACTGACACAGTAAGCAGACCATGACCGATAGCAGATCAGCTATGCCTTTCTAGCTCCTGAGACAATGCTGCTCCTATGAAACAAATGTCCATGTTTGATGAGAGGGCACATATCACTCTCTGCTACTGAAGATATTTGTGATTAGTAATTTTTGCTATGGAAGAACTAAGTGTTTCTCCACTTCCCATGCCCTAAGGAACAACTGATCCATTTAAGTTACAGCTGGTCCATTTGTTGGCTAAGCAAAAGGGTGAATTTAAGTGTTCTTGGAGGCCACCACCATTACAAATCTATGAATTGGCAATAACATTCCCTGAGGACACTGGAAAAGAGTGTAGGTAATTATTTTCTTTTCCTTTAAGGTATCTTTTTAAAGTCTATGTATCACAGGAAGAATCAATCAATACCAACTTTTATATGGTGAGATGCAAATACATATATCCTAGTTTTAGAAAGACATTTATTTAAGATAACTCAAAACTTAGGAATTAATCAACAACTTTACTAATTCTATCTAGGGATGAATAGCTTGCTATGAGTCATTCACAACTGAAGAGTCAAAACTAACATCTTCTTGCTAAAGTAGCCATGGAAGATACTCGGCCACATGGTGCTTGTTTATGGGGATGATAAGAATTTTATTCAAATTTTCAGTGTGGTAATTCTCTTTTATGGGTAAATTAGCCATGAGTTGGGAAGAGAAATGTTACCATAAAGCAAGCTACTGATTCGTTGGTCATTTGTACAAGAATCTACATGATTGAGCAAGTATCAAGAGTCTTTGTTTTACATGCAGCTCTAACAGTTCATGTGAACTTCAGTGATAAAAATATCTATAATGCTAGTAATAAAACAAAAAAACTGCTGAGAAACAACTTTCCCTGGATTGCTTGGGTTTCTGTGCATCTTGTGAGCAGAGGCTCTCTCTGATTGCCTTTGTTCTGGATTATCTTTCCAAGGATGATTTTACATTAACAGCTTTAGAAGATGAAGAGACAGTATCTCCAGACAAAGGGCAGATTTGTTTGTAACATTGGAAGATGGAGATAGTGTCCTCTTTCAGAGTAAAGGAAACCTGTGCTTATTGCCCAGTACCATAAAGGTATCACCCTCTGGAGCAAAGGGTAGGCATGCTTAATGCCCATTACAAAAGATTTAGGTTCCCCAAGCTCAGGGCTCCTCTCCAGTAACACTAGCCTCTGTGTGTGCAGGTCTATCCTGGCCCTCTTTGTGTCTCTATATGAGGCTCAGGGCTTGAGGAAGCAACACAAGAAAATGCTAATGTTCTAACTACTGCTACTACTCTGAGTAATAAAGGCTTTCGTCTCTGATTCAGGAGTCTTGTGTTCTGTAACAGCATACATGAGATGGTGGCATGCTAATTTTTTAGCTTGCAAGGAGGGAAAAATATCAAAGCCATCACAGTTTTGACACTTACATCAATGTAACCGAAAGAGGAGACAAGCATGGTGGAACATGCCTGTAGTCACAGCTACTTGAGAGGCTGAGGCAGGCAGATCATTCAAGCCCAAGAATTTGAGGCTGTAGGGAACTATGATTGTGCCTGAGAATAGCCACTACACTCCAGCCTGGGCAACACAGCAAGACCCTGTCTCTAAAAATAATAAAATAGGCCCGGCATGGTAACTTATGCCTGTAATCCCAGCACTTTGGGAGACCAACGTGGGCAGATCACTTGAGGCCAGGAGTTTGCAACCGGCCTGACCAACATGGCGAAACTCCATCCATACTAAAAATACAAAAAGTAGCCAGATGTGATGATGCACACCTGTAATCCCAGCTACTCAGGAGGCTGAGGCATGAGGATTGTTTGAATCCGAGAGTGGAGGTTGCAGTGAGATGAGATCGCACCACTGCGCCAAGATCTCACCACTGCGCTCCAGCCTGGGTAATGGAGTGAGACTCTATCTCAAAAGAAATATTATAATAATAAAATAAATAAAATAAAAGCAGCTTTGATATTTAAAACAACATATGCTGAAGGGTACTTAAAGAATGTGTGTGTGTGTGTGTGTGTGTGTGTGTGTGTGTGTGTGTCTGTGTGTGTGTGAGATCTTCCAGGTAAATAAGGTGGTTTGTGGCTTTTGATAAACTAGCAAAATTACTAAAATTTTCAACAAGGCTGTCTCTACTATGGTGACATTTTAAAGCTGGTGATTATCCACTACATTTTTGGTTCTTAACAGGAAAGTACTCTCCCTTCTCTTCTGAAGTCATAGCTCCTTGCTCTGTGCCTGACACATGGTAGGTGCTCAATAAATATTTGTGAACCAACGTCAAATAAAGTAGCCTCTACAGAGTGCCTCTTTATTGAATAGTCACTTAATAATTTCATTTTATCATTGCCAGGCTTTAGAAGTACATAATGGGATTGTTAATATTTGGGGTACCAATAACATTTATATTTTACTATAATTTTTTCAAAAACAATTGTTTTTGTTTAAAACCGGATTAGCAAGGCATGCTACATTTTCAAATGTGTTTTGATTATATTAGGCCTCACAGACTATCAATAGAGTTTGCAAGTTAAGATGTTTTCTTTCTCTCTTAGGTTTTCTGGCCGATTAAACAAAGACAACTGGATAAAATGAAGCTTAAATCATTTCAACTGAAAGACTCGTGATTCTGTGGTACTGATCTCCAATTTTTCTCATAGAATCTAAAGAAAATTAATAATTACTTAAATTCGTTCTCCTTTTAATTCACATTTTCTAGAATTCACTTTCTCTCTTTAGAAAGGCACACCTGTTTTTGTGGGGGTTGGAAAACAAAATCAAAAAACAATCCACCAGGAGGGAGAACTGTACCAATGCCAGATCTTACAAGTATCTGCTGATCCTAGGCTGGCATTCTCTCCATCTATGCCACACATTTCTATGAACCCTGATGTGTCAGCTGCTCTATGGGTCTACGGGCCAGGATGGAGGCCAATGCTGGAACTGAAGGGTTGGGATCTGTCCTCATAGTGTTGTCACCAGTATTCTTTCTTCCTGTCACCCTTGGAGTAAAGCACTAAAGAATCACATTCAGGCCGGGCACGGTGACTCACGCCTGTAACCCAGCACTTTGGGAGGCCGAGGCGGGTGGATCGCCAGGTCAAGAGATCGAGACCATCCTGGTCAACATGGTGAAACCCTGTCTCTACTAAAAATACAAAAAATTAGCTGGGCATGGTGGCACGTGCTTGTAATCCCAGCTACTCAGGAGGCTGAGGCAGGAGAATTGCCTGAACCCAGGAGGCAGAGGTTGCGGTGAGCCGAGATCACGCCATTGCACTTCAGCCTGGGTAACAAGAGTGAAACTCCGTCTCATAAGGAAAAAAAAAAAAGAGAGAGAGAGTGAAACGTACATTAGATACTCTAAGTAACTTAAGAATTTTGTTGTGAATGAAAAAATCAGTTTAATGGGTAAGAGCATGGAGCTTGGAATCAGGGAGATCTCAGATTTAACCTGGAAATTAAACCTATGCCACAGGGCTGTATGAGGACAAAATTTAATAGTATCTGTTTTGGCGTTAGCGCACTACAGCCACATAGAAAGGATTCAGGAACCTTGACAGCTATGACTATTTCATGTACTAATCTCATGCCAGGTAGGCCTGCCAGAAGCATGTTTGCCCTCCACATGGCATAGGTGGGGAAGGGTGGGAACGGGGCTGAGTGGAGGTGCACAGAGCAGTCTGGGGTAAAGGATTAAACAAAAGCTGTCAGTGGTAGGTGGGTTGAAGAAGGCTCTGAACTAAGGTGATGACTCCGCATCTGGAGGTCCTGGTTTTCTTTCTACACGTGCACGGGAGACAAAAATTCTCATAAAGATTAATCACTCCACAAATGTTTTGAATCAGAAGATAATGAAGAACAGAACCTGGATTCTGGCTTCAGAATTTGCTATAGCCCATCCAAGGGTTGTCCGTAAGCTATATTCTTAGAGGATCATTGTGCTAATTCCATTAGAACTAATTTTTATTTTCTTTGAAAACTGCATTATTAGGCTGAAATCTACCGTGAACTATGCTGTCAAACATTCTCTACAGCAAACGATGACACAGAACTTCAGTGTAATCTTTAAACAAGAAATTCCCGAGATTCTGCAGAGCAAGAGTGAGGTGCCTTGTGTAGGAAGGAACCGACTTATCCCATCCTTGACTTGTTAGCCCCTGACATGAAGAAGTTAAGCTCCAAAGCTTTTTTGGTGCAAAATATTCCATTTCCATTAATTCCTTCTAATTTGTGACACATGGGAGAAAAGTAGCATGCGCACTTCTGCATGTCTCTGTTGTGCATGTATGTGCATTGTATGTGCATGCACAGGCCTAGCTAGAAGACCATAGAAGTCTATAGAAGGGGAAGATGCTAAGGGGAAATACTACCAAGGTTTCACGTTGAAAGGGACACTGAGACAATGCCATTCTAGGCAGTACACATGAATTTCAACTTGGACACTGGCAAGTGGATCATATGTTTCAGATGAGCAAAGTGCATACTTTCAGAGTGATGGAAGAATATTTCAACATTAACGTTAGCAAGTCTTCTTCATTGATGAAAAAACGCCAGGCTCACCAAGACTGAGCTGAACCACCACCATCTGATCTGGAAAGAACACATTCTCAAGGGACCAGGCCACTCCCTGGCGAGCCAGCCTGTACTTTGGGGAAGAGATGGTTTATTTGTGAATTGATACGGCATGAGCCACAAATCTATTAGATTTCTTGTTCTGCTTTACTGTAGCTTATTTGAGCAAACTCCTCTACCCCTTTGTGAAAGCCAGCCCTCACAGTGCAAGAAAGAAATACTTGACATCGTCAAGCCTGAGTCAGGAGTCACCAACTCAGGTTTCAAACCGACTTTGGCAATTTACTGACAACTCTTTGCCTTCATTTTCCTATCTGTGAAACAGTTTTGCTCATTTTGCTACACTTAACATATTGAGAGAATAAATTCCACAATGTCTATGAATCAACTTGAGCTCATTCCTTAGAATGACGACTATTGCAGGCTGCTTCAAGGGTGCTCGCCTAGCCCTAACCTCCCTTTTCTAAAAGAACTGCCTCCCTCTGCCCAGGACTGGGCACCTGGAAACAGATCATTCAGATGAGGCCAGCCCCTGGCCATAGAGAGTTGAATCAAAGGTGGACCAAGGAAGCCAATCTGTAATTAAGCTGGACCTGTTAGAGTCTGTCTCTCTTGAGGCAGGTCAGCTGGTTTGGAGGCCGAGACTGGGGAATGGTGCAGAGCCAAGGGTTAGGCAGCACATTTCTGGCACTCTTCCAGAAAATCAGGAAAAGCCAGTCTGCAAAGAGAAAAAAATGATGCTGATATCCAGAGAGAATTGGGGATGAGCAGCTTTTTTTTTTTTTTTTTTTTTTTGAGACTGAGTTTCTCTCTTGTTACTCAGGCTGGAGTGCAATGGCGCGATCTCGGCTCACCGCAACCTCCGCCTCCTGGGTTCAGGCAATTCTCCTGCCTCAGCCTCCTGAGTAGCTGGGATTACAGGCACGCGCCACCGTGCCCAGCTAATTTTTTGTATTTTTAGTAGAGACGGGGTTTCACCATGTTGACAAGGATGGTCTCGATCCCTTGACCTCGTGATCCACCCACCTCGACCTCCCAAAGTGCTGGGATTACAGGCGTGAGCCACCGCGCCCGGCAGCTTCTTGGTCCCAGTGGAGTGATTCTGGGAGGCATTGCCTTGGTTCCTGGCTCTACTCCAGTCTTCATCCAGACCTTCTGCTCCTCTAAACTCATATCCTTTCAGCAAATCCCACTTTTTAGCATACACTCCTTGGTGAGTTTCTGCTACTTGGAATCAAAATGATCCCAAGCCTGAAATCACATAACCTGAGTTGCCTGCCTCAGAAAAGCTAACAGTGTCATTGACAGATATTCTTTTGCAGGAACATTGTTGCAGCTGGAGGTCATTGTCCTAAGCAGGTTAGTGCAGGAACAGAAAGCCAAGTATCACGTATTCTCGCTTATAAGTGGGAGCTAAACGTTGCATACTCATGGACATAAAGATGGGAGCAATAGATGCTATTGACTACTAGAGGGGGGAGGGAGGGCACCAAGGGCTGAAACGCTAACTCTTGGGTACTATGCTTAGTACCTGGGCAATGAGATCATTCGTACCCCACACCTCAGCATCATGTAATATACCTATGTAACAAGCCTGCACATGTACCCCCGAATCTAAAATAAAAGGTGAAATCATTTTTAAAAAAGGATTATTAACAAAACTTTTTAGTTTTAAAAACATTTCTTTAACCTTCTTTCAGAACAAAACATTAGCTTCCAGCTTGTTCTTGGGCATTCTTGTCTGTTAAGGTTGAACCCATTTTGGCAAATTCCCCTAACATGCAACTGAGCAGAATTCTCAACTGAAATCCAGGGCTCAGCTATTAGTAAAGTTTTCATTTTTGTTACAGCATTGAAAGATGACCATTCTCAAACCACTACACAGGTAAGCTGGGCTTTGACTCCTTCACAACTGCATAGCAAATTGGTCCACAGGAGTAATTCTGGCTCTATCAATCCCCTGTGGCTGCTCAGTGCCAGTGGGTAAAATGTGGGTATCATTCAGGGCAAAGATGGCCAGTCAAATGATGCTCTCGGTGGTATAAAATGGGGCAAAAGAACTTGAAACTGAGATGAGAAGCAGCCCACCCTGACCGTCCAGCCTTCACTGGAGGTGTGAGAAGCCAGGCCGTTTCTGTTCACAGGGAATTTGGGTGAATCATGACCATTTCTGTCCGCATGAGGTTGAAAGTGAAACCCTATTCAGCCCTCAAGATTTGCTCAACCGAGGGCTGATTATGGTGGGAAGCAAAGAACAGAATTTACTCATCAAGAGTCCTAGACCTGTAGGCGGAAACCTTTTCCTTTGTGGTATCTGGCTCATCATCATCCAAGAATGTGTTTCTCTGTGTGTGTGTGTGTCTACCTCTGGTCTTTTTTAGTGTGTGTGTGTGTGTGTGTGTGTGTGTGTACACACATATATAAAATACATATATATATATATAAATTGTGTGTGTGTGTATATATATATATATATATATAGTACATACACATATATTATGCAGGGCCAAATTATTATTATCAAAAAGATGATAAAAAACACTTTTATCCTGCAACTCAAAGAGATAAGGCTTCCACATTGATATCTACAAGAGCTGTTTTCCTGTAGGTGCTACAGAGTACTCATATTTCCCTACAGAAGAAGTGTGGTTAGTAGGAAAGTGAAAGTATTTTAATTTCTTTTCACTGGAACTTAAGGGGAAACCCAGGAGACATGCCTTGCCTCTTTCCCCCGTGGCTCTAGCTGAGACCGTCCTGTCATCAGGGCATGACTGCCCCACAGAGCAGCCGCAGAGAAGACCCTTCTCCACAGCCCCAGCCTCCCCCGTCTGTTCTGCTGACCCCTGCCTTGCTAGATGGAAAGCAGGTGCTCCCTCATCTAGCCAACAATGAGCAGAAGGCATTCTTCTGAGAAAAGTGCCAAGAATCTTTCCTTCTCTAGAAATGCCACCAGAGTCCCATGTGAAACAATGACAGGGACATTCATTTAACCTGTAGGCATTCTGATGTTGAGGGCTTCTGCCTATGATGTTTGTTTATGCTGGGGCTTCCTGAGTCCCTAGATAACCTTTCCAGTCTTCTGGGACTGAGTGATGATCAATAGTGTATCTCAAATAGGACTTCTCATCAGATTAAAAAGTTTACTAAAAGTTCGTCCATCTTGGAGGATCAGTCAACTTTCAACATAAGAAAATCCGTTTCTTGGAATCTGACTTAGCTCACAAGGAAAGTGGGCTTTCTGGAAAGTGAGGGTGTAAAATGGCTAAATGTAACATAAACTCCAGTGAGCTGTACAAGTCGGTCACTGGAGCAGCTTGCTCAGTGGCTACTCATTCTGATCATTAATGAGTCTTATTCTGAACTGCAGTGACATTGTATAAACATGACTTTTTTCCCTTCTACTTTATTAAGAAGGAAGAAAATAAACCCACTGGCAACAAATGAATGAATATGTTACAGTTTTTTTTTTTTTTTGTCTATAGCCTTACCCACAGAAAGTTTATGTAATAATGAGCCCTCAAAAGGAATTTTAATATGTTCCTTTGGATCGTTTCTCTTATAATTTTCACCACAGGGATTTTTATGAAAAAAAATAACATTTTCTGGCAGGACATGGCATCTCATGCCCGTAATCCCAGCACTTTGGGAGGCCGAGTCGAGCAGATCAGATCACCTGAAGTAAGGAGTTCAAGACCAGCCTGGCCAATACGGTGAACCCCTGTCTGTACTAACATTACAAAAATTAGCCAGTGTGGTTGCAGGTGCCTGTAGTCCCAGCTGGCAGGAGGATCACTTGAACCCAGGAGGCAGAGGTTGCAGTGAGCTGAGATCATGCCACTGCACTCCAGCCTGGGTGACAGAGCGAGACTCCATCTCAAAAAAAAAAAAAAGAAAACATTTTTATGGCAGCCGCTGATATGTCCATTCCCCATAGAGTATGCAGCCGTCTCTTTGCTCCAGCCTCCCACTGATGTACATGCCTTATACTGAGGCAAATCATTACTAGGTATTGTCACCACTGGCTCAGATGTACAGTGATCACTGTACATCTCCTTCAACAGCCAATACGTCCTTGAGAAAAACTTTTCTCCTTATGCTTGAATTACTAGTCCTTAGCAATCAATGCATATCTATAATAAAAAATTGTTACATAAAGAAGCAGATTTACCAGTACAAAACCATGTCTTACAATTTTAAGAACCCTAAAAGTAAGACAAAATGAAGTCTAAATAGCAAAAAAAGAAACAGAAAAAAACAACTAAACTTGTAGGGCTTTCCATCTCATCTGATGTCAGTTCTTGCTCCATGAGCAGTGGGTGGATGGGAGGTACAGCTGGCATCCGTGTTGGTGACAACACATCACACAGAAGGAACACCATGCAAGCAAGAGTGCGTTCTTGGTAAATTCGAGTTTTCTCTCAGATTTTTAAAAGTTCAGATGTAATGGAAGGAAGTCCATTCATTTCTAGAATAGGTCAGATGGTGTTTTCTGGAAGAGATCTCTGTCAAGATGAAATGACACCGTTTCTTTGAGCTAAGTTCAAGTATTTTAAAACATGCTGCCTTTACTACTTTTGAAAGTCCAAAAATAGTGGATTCAAAAAGAAAAATCACCCATCCACACACACCCACACACGCAAACGGACAAGCAAAAAATAAACAAAAAACCGTGAAGCTTTTCCTCCTGAATGGGACATTGCATTTCGGTGCAGTTCTTTGCTTTTTCCCATCTCGCTGTGGTTATGGATTCCACTGAGTGATGTTCCTTCCTGTAGTTATTTCCCTCCATGCCCATGCATCTCCTCCGGTAACCTAAGGCTTGTTTTGATGGAGTGTGCTGACCATGGTAAGGACAGAAGAAATGAGCACCGACTCTTCTCTTAAGTTTTAGAAAGTTGTTTCCTGAACCATATCAAAGATTGGCTTTATTTGTTAAAATCTTGCTAGGAGAAAAACAACATACCATTTGAGGAGCTTCATATTAAAGAGTCTCCATAATGGACTCTCTTGCTTCTTGCCCCGTATGGGGGCAAAGCAAACACTGTGTGTTCCACACACAGTCATGCAAGTAAGAGCCCCTCATTTCAGTCTTCTACTCCAACATCTCTGGACTGGGACAGAATCTGGTGGCCTATAGTGCTGGATGAAGACGGTCAATTTGATGATGTCCCGTATCCAGGGAAGAGTTTCAGTGAATGCTGTCTGTCTGTCTCTGGATTGCACTTCACCTGAGCATAGCTCAGCGGAAGGAAAGCATGAGTAGGCTACACTGTACTGGACGCCTGCCTTGAACTTTTGCTATTGATGTGGGTTTTCATCCAGAAGGAGAGGGGGATAGGTTGGAGAGGGGGCTAGATGATTTTTCTCTCCATGTCTGACTTGAACACTATCCCTTTATACCTACTTGATCCCAGCATCAATTAAAGCAGTGGGAAGTGGGACTGCTATGGGAGAATATAAAGCAATCACAGTCAGAGAATACGGCTGGGGAAGGGACCATCAGGCATTTCTATTCCACCCAACGATCTGCAGTCTTAAGTATTCCTCACATCTCTGCCAAGCCATTACCTGGTGTCTGGGGATAATAACAGTTCATAGGGCAGCACACTCCAAGTGTGGATACCACTGTACTCAGAAGGATGCAGCGGACTCAAGAGGACCCTGCCCCTCTTAGAGGTGTAGAGGTTTGGGCTACAGATGCTAACTCTCCTGACCACAGATTTTTTTTTTTATGCTGATAATCTGGTTAGATCACTGGTCAGAATGCCGGATGACACTTTCCATCTTTAGGTCTTGTGATTCCAGGAAGCCTTTTTTATGACATGGTCAGTCTTATTTATGATGACATCTCAGCCATTTACAGGGGGTTTGTTCCAAGACCCTCCCTCACCCCCATACTGAAATCTACAAATGCTCAAGTCCTGCATCTGGCCACATGAAACCCATGGATATGAAAAGTCAGCCCTCGGTATCCACAGATTCCACATCCCACAAATACTGTATTTTCGTTCTTCTTTTTTTTTTTTTGAGATGGAGTTTCATTCTTGTTGCCCAGGCTAGAGTGCAGTGGTGCAATCCCGCCTCACCACAACCTCCACCTCCTGGGTTCAAGTGATTTTCCTGCCTGAGCCTCCCAAGTAGCTGGGATTACAGGTGTGATCTACCACACCCGGCTAATTCTGTATTTTTAGTAGAGAAGGGACTTCTCCATGTCGGTCAGGCTGGTCTCAAACTCCCAACCTCAGGTGATCCTCCCGCCTCAGCCTTCCAAAGTGCTGGGATTACAGGCATGAGCCACCACACCTGGCAAATACTGTATGTTCAATCCTCAGTTGGCTGAATTCACAGATGCGGAACCCGCGGATTCAGAGGCCCGACTATACTTTATTGTGCAAGAACTGCTCAAGATGAGGTGGGAAAAAAGCCAAATGGTCTGCAAACATTTGTGGCCAGCACTTCTGCTTGGTCTGCTTCCAGCCTTCTTTCTTTTCCTCTGCCACATGTCACTGTGACAAGCCAGTGTAGTAGGTCTGTCACACCGCCCTGTGCTCTGATTTGTGGCCTAACCTTTGTTGAGGGATTGTTTGTCCTACCAGACGTCTTGACAGCCTGCTCTAGGCCACAGATGTGAATGCTTGGACTTCCGTTCTTGATGCTAATTTTGTCACTGCAAACCATGCACACCACTACCCAGCCAGCCCCATTTCTTTCTCTTCCTTCTGTTTATTTTCAGTCGTAGAGTTTGCCAGTAAGATGGTAAAGTATTTATGTATTTTGTATTTTTTAAGAGCCAATTAAAACGGAGTGAGCCATTACTTTCTTCTGAGGTGCTGAGACCCTTTCAATCAACAAGTATCTCCTGAGCTCCTCCGAGTGCCAGGGATTGTTTCCCTGAGAAGTTCAGTTGATTTTTTTTGTTTTGGCAAATCCCACCTCTTCTATGAAATTGACAAATCTTTTCTTTCTTAAACGTCATTTTAATGGTGTGTTTAGGTGACGCTTCTGCTCCACTCGATCACAAATCTGTCTTGAATTTTTTGACCCAGGAGAGACAGAGGAATAGAGTCTGTTCTACACCAAGGAGGTAGTTGGCACTCAACCAATAAGTGATGTAACCAGGGAGCCCTTAGAAAGCACTTATTAAGGCAGAGATGAATGCTCAGGCTTCCAGCAACGGGTCTGGAGGCTCCCTTAGAAAGAAGAGCTACAGCTTCTTATCACCCCTTCATTTCAAAAACCAGACTTCCCCTGTGACTCCTAAAACCAAAATTCCTTTCTTTCTACTCCATAGCTCACTGGTGACTAATCATAATATAAATGCATCTTTTAAGCTGTAGATAACCTTGGAGATGTCAAAACTCAGAGATACATTAAATAACACGGAACATTAGTATGGAGCCAACAGTAGAATCCAGGTCTTCCAGCTATCAGCACATCCTGCTATAACAACATGAATCCAAGGATCCACCTGGAAACAGATTCTGAAAGACGTCTCTTTATCATTTGCTCATGAAGTGGAAATCTAAGAAATGCTTCTCAGCTAGACAGACGCTCAATGTATTCTCTAACACTCCTGGTTTCTCCTCCCATGTGAACTAGGGTCACCATAACCTGAAGGAAATGTCTTTTAAGTCTTAGTTCCAGGAGGTTTTGTTCACACTGCAACCTCAACAGTGGCAGGTTGCCCATTCCTCTCCCCCAGGCATACGGTGCCTGAATGATTATGTGATGACAGGACCCTTGGGATGACTGTGGCTATTGTCTCATGAGGCAAATGGGCTGCTTCTTAGAAGAACCCTGATAAAAGGAGAGGCAGAGTCATATCAAAGGCAATGCTGTACAGAACTTTGGGAGGCTGAGGTGGGCAGCTCACCTGAGGTTAGGAGTTCAAGATCAGCCTGGCCAACATGGTAAAACCCTGTCCCTACTAAAAATACAAAAATTAGCTGGGCATGGTGGCGGATGCCTATAATCCCAGCTACTTGGGAGGTTGAGGCAGGAGTATGGCTTGAATCCAGGAGGTGGAGGTTGCTGCACTGTCTTCCACAATGGTTGAACTAATTTACACTCCCACCAGCAGTGTAAAAGTGTTCCTGTTTCTCCACATCCTCTCCAGCATCTGTTATCTCCAGATTTTTTAATGATCACCATTCTAACTGGCATGAGATGGTATCTCAGTGTGGTTTTGATTTTCATTTCTCTAATGACCTGTGATGATGAGCATTTTTTCATATGTTTATTGGCCTCATAAATGTCTTCTTTTGAAAAGTGTCTGTTCATATCCTTCTCCCACTTTTGAATGGGTTGGTTTGTTTTTGCCTAGGTTTTCTTCTAAGGTTTTTATGGTGTTAGGTCTTATGTTTAAATCTTTAATCCATCTAGAGTTAATTTTAGTGTAAAGTGTAAGAAAGGGGTCCAATTTCAGCTTTCTGCACATGGCTAGTCAGTTAAGTCTTGCTCTGCCACCTGGGCTGGAGTGCAGTGGCGCTATCTCGGCTCACTGCAACCTCTGCCTTCTGGGTTGAAGCAATTCTTGTGCCTCAGCCTCCCAAGCAGCTGGGACTACTGGCATGTGTCACCAAACCTGGCTAATTTTTATATTTTTAGTAGAGACAGGGTTTCACCATGTTGGCCAGATTGTTCTTGAACTCCTGGTCTCAAGTTATCTGCCCTCCTCGGCCTCTCAAAGTGCTGGGATTACAGGCATGAGCCACCACTCTCAGCCCTTGATGGCTTATTTCTGACTCTACAACAGCTGGTTTGGAATCCTATAGACTGTAGTTGAGAGAGACACAGAGCCTTTTCCTAAAAGATAAAAACACAGCATATTTTTTCTTCTTGTGGTATTTGAACCAAAATTACATGAAGATAAACAAAGACCACCCTTCAAGTACTCTTTATTCAGTCTGCATCCATATTTGTGTTTATATATATGTTTGTGCCTATGTGCACCTGTGCACTGTCACACAGAAGTGCACACAAGTGTGTGTGTTTGTATCTTTGGCTCCCGGAAGTCCCATTGAGAGTGATTTGTTTTGAATACTGATGTCTGTTCGGGTGAGACTTTTTTTCTTCTAAAGGTGTAAGTAGAAGCTGTGAAAAGGCACAGATCAGAGACTATAACATCCCCTAAGGGACTTTTCAGAGGTTTGCACTTCATGCGCCAGACTCCCTTATTTCAGGATAAGTATTTGACATGCTTTGTTACCTGATTAAACCTGCATGTGTTTTGTTCTGGCTTATTACTGTCTGAGGCACTGTGTTGTGAAATGAAAATTACTGGCATTTGCCTGCCAAATGCAGTGATTCAGAGAATTATGAATTAGGATTCTTTAATTACAGAGATCAGCACCTGATAGGTTAATTTCAAAAGCAAAGCTAACTACATGTGCTGTATTTATTTTCAAATTAATTCTATTGAATTACATTTAATTTAAAAGGTCTCATTGGTCTCCATTAATAAATATCATTGTTGCAAGAAAACAAAAAGCAATAAACAAAATGCTTTGTTAAGACACATTATCATTTCACCTGGGCTGAAGAATGAAGAAGAAAATTAGATTTTTATGAAATAGAATTCAAACACCAGTGATTCTTTTGGGACATTATTAAAACAGTACCTTTATTTGATATTATTATAGACTTATCTTACCTTTCAGTTGAAAATATTTAGCTTCATGGCATTAGGTGGTTTTGTTTGAGAACAAATAAAACATGGTGATTTGTGGGAAAAAGAAGATTCTGCACTTTTGGAGGCCAAGGTGGGTGGATCACGAGGTCAAGAGATCGAGACCATCCTGGTCAACATGATGAAACCCCATCTCTACTAAAAAAAAAATTAGCTGGGCATGGTGGTGCGTGCCTGTAATCCCAGCTACTCAGAAGACTGAGGCAGGAGAACTGCCTGAACCCAGGAGGCGGAGGTTGCAGTGAGCCGAGATCGCGCCATTGCACTCCAGCCTGGGTAACAAGAGCAAAACTCCATCTCAAAAAAAAGAAGATTCTGTTTTAAGCCCGTATTATTTTTACCATCTTCCACTGATGTTTAAATACTAAAGAAATTGCTACAAATTATGTCTAATGTTTTTATTTTGTAAACCATTTTAGAATTAATGCATGCTAAATTGAAGCAACAGTAACAATCTAGTGCTATGGTCTACCAAGGCAGCTTCCTACTGTTGCCATCTTTATGTCCATGAGTACCTGATGTTCCCACTTACAAGTGAGAACATGAGGTGTTTGGTTTCTGTTTCTGTGTTAATTTATTTAGGATAATGGCCTCCAACTGCATCCATGTTGCTGCAAAGGACATGATTTTCTTCTTTTTATGGCTGTGTAGTACTCCATGGTACATACGTACCATATTTTTAAATCCAATCTACCATTGATGGGTGCCTAAGCTGAGTCTATGTCTTTGCTGTGTTAATAGTGCTGATGCACATGTAAGTGCCTGTGTCTTTTTAGTAGAACAATTTGTCTTCTTTTGGATACATACCCAGTAATGGGATTGTTGGGTCAAACAACAGTTCTAAGTTCTTTGAGAAATCTCCAAACTGCTTTCAACAGTGGCTGGACGAATTTACATTCTAACAACAGTATGTAAGCATTCCCTTTTCTCCACAGCCTTGTCAGCATATTTTTTTATTTTTTAATTACAGACATTCTGACTGGTGTGAGATGGTATCTCACTGTGGTTTTGATTTTCATTTTTCTAATGATTAGTGACATGAAGCATTTTTTCATGCGTTTTTTGGCCGTTTGAATGTCTCCTTTTGGGAAATATCTGTTCATGTCTTTTGCCCACTTTTACAATTGGGTTTTTTTTGTTCATTAAATTCCTTAAATTTTTTATAGATTTTGGATAGTAGACCTTTGTTGGATGCATAGTTTCTGAATATTTTCTCCCATTTCAGAAGTTGTCTGTTCAGTCTGTTGATAGTTTCTTTTGCTGTGCAAAAGTTCTTTAGTTTAATTAGGTTCTGTTTGTCAATTCTTGTTTTGTTGCAGTTGTGGACTTAGTCAAGAATTACTTGCCAAGGCTGATGTCCAGAATGGTATTTACTAAGTTTTCTTCTAGGAGTTTAAAAGTTGTAGGTCTTATATTTAAATCTTTAATCCATGTTGAGTTAATTTTTTATATGATGATGGTGAAAAGTAGGGGTCCAGTTTCATTCTTCTCTACATGGCAAGCCAGTTATTCCAGCACCATTTATTGAACAGGAAGTCCTTTCCTCATTGCTTGTTTTGTCAAGATCAGGTGGTTGTAGGTGTACAGATTCATTTTAGAGGCCTCTGTTCTGTTCCATTAGTCTGTGTGTCTGTTTTTGTACCAGTACCGTGCTGTTTTAGTTACTGTAGCCTTATAGTATACTTTGAAGTCAGGTAATGTGATGCCTCTGATTTGCTCTTTTGGCTAGGATAGCTTTGGCTATTTGGGTTCTTTTTTTTTTTTTTTTTTTTTTTTTTTGGTTCCATACAGATTTTAGAATACTTTATTCTAGTTCTGTGAAAAATTGCATTGATAGTTTGATAGAAAAACCACTGAATCTGTAGATTGCTTTGGGCAGTATGATCATTTTAACAATGTTGAGTCTTCAAGTTCATAAACATGGAATACGTTTTCATTTGTTTTCGTCATCTGCAATTTCTTTTAGCAGTGTTTTATAGTTCTCCTTGTAGAGCTCTTTTGCTTCCTTGGTTATGTGTATTCCTAGGTGTTTTATTTTTCTTGTGGCTGTTTTAAAGAGGATTGCATTCTTGATTCGGCTCTCATTTTGAATATTATTGGTGTATAGAGATGCTACTAATTTCTGTACATTTATTTTTGTATCCTAAAACCTCACTGAAGTATTTGTTGATGCTGTTGTTTGTTTTTGTTTTTTATTTAGAGAAGGCAGAAAGTACAGTGTGGGGAAAGTTAGAGAAACCATGGCAGGTTCTCAGCCTTCATGTATTATTCTGAACAGTCTGGCTCTTGGCCCAAAATTGTACTCCCCAATCAGCAAAGTAAAAGCCTAGAATTAAATAATCCATCCTCCTAGAATGCAGTTTAGCCTGCCAGCTGTTACCCACCACGTCACAAGTATCACCATTTTATATGCTACTCTCCTTAAGACAAAGTACGGTAAGTATGATTTGTGATACACATACTTCTTCAACAGAGGTAGCTTCTTCATACATATCTGCTAATATGTTCAATGGCAGTGATTGAAAACTAATGTCTGCAGGCAAACCTTGGTGAAGTGTGGTATGAAAATAGGGCTTTGGCCTCCCCATCGCCATGTGGTGAGCAGATCTCTCTAATGACCAGGTCTAGCAGGAAACATAAATATGAAGGTCAGATAAAATATGCAACCTGAAGATACAGTAGTTTCACATTCCCACTGAATAGATGGATCATATCTACAGGTGTTATGCAAAGATACGGAATAAATGGGGCTTCCCAAAGAGAAAGAGTTAAACATTAGAAAAGGCCTAGGGTGAAATATATTTGCTAGTAGATCAGCTCAGTGAAGGAGTCTGAGAGAGGTACAAAGAAAAACCAGGAGGTAATGGTGACAGAGAACTCAAGAGAACATGTAGTTATAGCTCCAAGAAACAGAAACAGTTCTGCTCATTTAACTTTTCTCTCTTTTAAATGAAATTTAATTTAGCTGGGCATGGTGGCTCAAGCCTGCAACCCCAGTACTTTGGGAAGTCAAGCTTGGATAATTGCTTGAAGCTAAGAGTTCTAGACCAGCCTGGGAAACAAAGCAAGACCCTGTCTCTATAAAACATTTAAAAATTGGCCAGGCATGGTGGTGCACAACTGCTTCTTTAAAAGACTCAGTATGTAGACTCGTAGTCTGAGGACCTAAGATCTGAGCTATTTATTTTTAAAGGGGATATCCATTATACTTAAGGTTTTTTTCTTCCTTCCAAGCACAAGGCATGCACATCATAAAAATTTTTTGAAGATCCAGACAGTAGAGCCAAAATAAGAAGTTTAAGTCTTCCCCTACTCCCCTTACCCAGAGGCACAAACTGTCAACAGTTTCTAAATTTGTTTCCTCTGGTGCTGGTCTTATATTTTATATGAGATGCCTCTATGCTTTTTAAGAACTGTGCTTTTCTAAGCATACGTATGCAAACCCACAACTTCGTAAGATTCTCCCCAGAAGCAACACATCTTGCGTGCTTCTCAAGCATGCTCCCAGAGAATACATTATCTAGGTTATTACTGAAATAATTCTCAAGTGAAAGAAAGCTGCAAAATGTTAACAACTTCTGCATTTTAATATAATGTGAATGCAAGCCCGGTAATATTGTAGGTGAAGTACAAGCTTCTTTTCCTTCGGAAACTCTCATTTTACATAATTCTCCAAGGTGACATTCCTTTGGAAACCCCTTCAGACACAATGTTATCCCTCTCTTCTCTTCTGCCCAGGGATTTTGCTGTCCTTCATGCACAATATTCAGGCTCCAAATCCCCAGATTATTGATACTCACAGGAAGACACGCCTACCCCAAAATGAAGAGGAGCATCTTACTTTGATATTGGGGTTCCCTGTGACTGTTCTTTGATTCTGCACTGTGATATCCTTTGCAGGTAAGCTCACCTTACACCAAGATTTCGTAGTATGAAATTAGCCTCACTTCTTAGGATGGTATACAAGATAAACTGGCTTCTCTTTATCAAACTCGGATCATCAAAATAAAGTTCAAACGTTTGAAGGATACTTTTTAAACTGTGATATTATTTCTTTAAAATGACCACAACACAATAAAATTTTATGGCCATTTGCACACCATGAATTTTGGTGGCCTTTTCTAGGAACTAAATGAGAGAAAATGAAAGCCCATGTGAAGTGATTTAATAGTTTATGTTTACTTTTGAAGCACTTACTGTACGTTTCTATTACTGATTTATAACCATATTAAAAACTTCCATCTTCATATATATATATTTCCCGGTTGTTTTAAAGGTACTGAGGCCATGCTCTTCTAAGCTTTCCAATAAGAACATATGTCGGGACTCAGTACTTGGTTTAACATAAATTATGAGATTCTGTGCATACTAAAGTGAACCAAGGCAAATAGAGATACTTCTTTTACTTTTTTTTTTTTTGAGACGGAGTTTCGCTCTTGTTACCCAGGCTGGAGTGCAATGGCGCGATCTCGGCTTACCGCAACCTCCGCCCCCTGGGTTCAGGCAATTCTCCTGCCTCAGCCTCCTGAGTAGCTGGGATTACAGGCACGCGCCACCATGCCCAGCTAATTTTTTGTATCTTTAGTAGAGACGGGGTTTCACCATGTTGACCAGGATGGTCTCGATCTCTTGACCTCGTGATCCACCCGCCTCGGCCTCCCAAAGTGCTGGGATTACAGGCTTGAGCCACTGCGCCCGGCCGAAAGAGATACTTCTTAACAGTAGCGCATGATGCTACAACTTTTCTGTTGTTTTGCTTTGGCAAATGAGAGATACTTCTTTTTTTTTTTCCCCATATGAAGTTTCACTCTTGTTGCCTAGGCTGGAGTGCAATGGCACAATCTCGGCCCACTGCAACCTCTGCCTCCTGGGTTCAAGCGATTCTCTTGTCTCAGCCTTCTAAGTAGCTGGGATTACAGGCATCCGCCACCACGTCCAGCTAATTTTGTACTCTTTACTAGAGACAGGGTTTCTCCATGTTGGCCAGGCTGGTCTTTAACTCTTGACCTCAGGTGATCCACCTGCCTCGGCCTCCCAAAGTGTTGGGATTATAGGCGTTAGTCACCTTGCCCGGCCGAGAGATACTTTTTAACAGTGGAGCATGATGTTACAACATTTCTGTCGTTCTGGTTCTTTTTGTTTTCCTTTTAAGAACAACATATAATGAAAAGCAAGTGATATTTTTTGTATTATGTTTTGTAAACTTTCTTCCCATTTTAATAACCAGATCAGAGGAGTTGCATGAATGATTTAAATATAAAGGTGGCTATTGCATAATGATTGTTGTTTAGAAATACTGACGTGTAAATTACTGAGTTAGTGGTCTGGAGGAGTTACACTCATTCATCAGAGAAGAAATAGAAACTGTTTTGCATATGTCAGCCTCTGTTCTCAGCACCAAGAGACATTCATTCAGAGCCCTTCTCCTTCACCATCAAGACTCACAGCCTGCTGGATGAAGCAATCCGTGGACAACCAACCTGATACTGTCGTTGCTACTGAAAGAAGAGTGAGGGGAAATAAATTCTGCCTGGAATCTTGGAGGAGGTTCTACTGAGGAAATAATGGCTATCATGTATTTTATAGAATGAGGAAGACTTTGGAAGTGAGCAAAGATATTCAAGCTGGGGGTGTTGAGAGTATGGAGGCCTGACTCTGCTTTGATGGTGAGTCTGAAGATGAGGATGGAGCTCAGAGGAGAGGAGTTATTTATATGTCAGGCTACAGAATTTCACATCACGCTTCACGGGTTCTAGGAAGTCACTGACAATTTAAAATTGGAGAGCAGGGAGTGAGGCCCATCCCTGTCAGGGCAAAACCAGGGCAATAGCTTGTTCTTGTCAGTCTGCACACACCTTAGGGCTCACAGCATGTAGGGGAAGTCCTGCAGGAGCATGACAGTGAATGAGGCAATGCATCCATAGGACATATATTGAGGGAACCTTTCCACCGCATCCCCTTCGACCCACTCATGCCTGCAATTCTGTTTGTAACTTTCTCCAACTTGGTCACGACTACTATTCCCAGAGCTATCCTTCCTCCCAGCAACTGGAAGATGAGGTATCCCTAGAATCTTGAAGGTCTCTAACCATGAAGTTGTGCGGAGCACTCTGTGAATGAGGAGGCTGCCTCTCAAAGCTCTAGGAGCAGCAGGAGGCTGACTCCAGCCTAGATGACCTTGGAAGCCAGAGCAGACTTCTTAGAAAACAAGGCTTCTTTGCTTCCCACCTTTTACATTTTCTCCACTTGTAAGTTCTGTCTCTGCCCAAAGTTAATTACAGATGACCCAAAGGATCTGTACAGAGATTTACCAATAGTGATACCCATTGTCATTTTATGTATTTTGGCACACACAAAAAAAACAACAACAGAAAAACAACGTACATTTCTAACAATAAGGAGTTGGTTGGATAAATTATGGTATATCCATATGATGTTATATCATATGGTAATTATAAATGATGGAGAAAAGAATATGTAACACCACTATAATAATCTTGATTCCTAAATGCTACAATTATGCACAATTTTTTCTTCTTTGAGCTTATATACGATTTCTAAATTTTCTATAATGCAGATAAGAAAAGGAAAATGTTTTAAGAAAAAGGAAATGTTATTTTTTAAATCAGCAGCATTTTTTCCCTCTATTTTGAGGCCCACAGACTCTTGGATTCAATACCATTTAAAGCAATTATAAATTTTTTAAATCTTAAAGCATATCTTCATATATAATTTACCTAAGAAACTAAGAGTACGTTTCTGGACATTTTGAAGCTGTAATTTCAACTGCGATCCTGGAAACATGATATAGCCTCAAGAGTAAAATGCACGAGTCAGATTTGTGTCTCCATCAAAACCCCTTGACACACACAGATTTTATTTATGTAAAGTTTGGGCAGATACCATCATTTTTATGATTAGTGAATCCTATAGTTTAACAAGCTATCTCTTTTTCTCTTTCTGAATCTTGGAACTTAATACTTACAAATACAAGTGTATAATTCAGTCGAATGCTTTTTACCTCTCATACAATTATTCCTTATTGCTTATCATAGTTTAACATTAGTTTCAGATCGGCAATTTAAACAATTTTTTGTTACTTTGATTTTGGAGATGTCAGAAAGAGCCTTATAGATATTCTTTTTTGTTAGGAAAGTGCATTCTTACAAAGTGGAGACTCTGGGGTGGGCTTGCTGAATATGCCCTATAAAGAAAATAGAGAAAATGTTAAAATAAGGAACAGATCTTACCTTCCAATTGCTTTAGTTCATCCTTGGGAACCAGGGAGGCAGTTTTCAGGAAGTTGGGTTAACAGTTAAAAGCCACCTGGGTACCATACAATCCAAGAAAGCAGCGATATAGTAGAGCTAATGGTACTTTTGAAACGTGCTCTGCTTATTCCTTGGGGGAGTAGTTCAGACGTAAGGAAAATCTGGCTCAGATATTCGTGGTTTTATAGCTGCTAGATCCAAGAAAGTCGGAGTGAAATACAGGCATTGTATAAGAAGCCTCTTCATGTGCCAATGTGCTTTATTTAGTTCTAATTGCAGATAGGGAAACTGAGGTCCCTGAGAATCTATTTGTACTTGCCCCAAAGACACAACAAACCAGATATTAAAAACTAGACTTCACGCAGATATAATACATTTTTTAAAAAAAACTTCAAAGTGTGTCCGATTTTGTTCACATGTTCTGAATATTTGTTAATTCATCAACTCCAGATATTTGGACAGCTTGGCTTGATTTGAGTAACACTGAAATCTAACGCACAGCCCCTTCTCCGTGTAGTAAAATTTTGGCTCCAGAGATTACTGTAGTTCTTGAAAGTCCCCCTCACATATATCTTCTCACAAAAGTGTAAGAAACATGTCTTTTTCTTTAACTCCTGGCCCAGATTCAGGTTGTAAAGATACGTGGTTTTCCAAACACCTGCGTGAATGTCAGCACGATCCAAATCTGCTTGAGGGACCTGTATGTTTTTCTCTAAAAATCCCATGTTTTCTCCACCAAGCACTGATCCAAGATCTGCTTCAAATAGCATATATTCTTCCTAAAAGATGTTTTCTTCTCCTTTTCAGAAATGATTAGGAGAAGCACGTGTGGTAAGCCTGACTGCAAGGCTGTTAATGCTGAAAAGAAAGGTATTGGCTAGGCCAGATTACTGGAGCGAAGAGAAAAAGCTCAGTGATTAGAAACCGTTTTTAAGAGTGGAGCGGTGCAACTCAAGCTGCACTGGAATGCTGAGGGATGGGATTCCTCCAGACTTTCTCATGTAGGAGATAAAACACCAAAAGAACTGGAGTTGGAGCTCCAAGCATTTAGAAAAGACCCAAATGTTTTCCCATTTAATGATGTGATATTTAAATCGTTCATGAATACTCGGGCATGCTTGATGATCCAGGGATATGTAACATCTATTTGAATTTAACTCTTGCTAAACTGGGTTCTTCTATACATCACGAGAAGCTGAGTGTCCTTTTCTCAGGTCTTGATGCTGTTGGTCGGCTAATCATCCGTAGGACCTGCACTCTAAATTTCTTCTCCAGTAACAGTGACAAATTGGTCACGAATGGTTTTCTCTCTCTGATTTCTCCCATTTATCACCAATAGTTTGTGTTTGCAAAAGACAGCCATGCACTTTGAAGTCTGACAGACCTTACCAAGTGTGCCACCTTCAACAAGGTGACTTAACTTCCCCAAGTTTCAGCTTCCTCCTCTGTAACCTAAGAGTAATTGTGGTGTCTTCCTTAGCGATTTCTTCTGAATGTTATACAAGAAGATGCAATGTAAAGGATTTAGCCTAGTTCTGGAATGCAGTAAGGATGTAATTAACATAAATATCAGTAACTAACATTTACTAAGTGCTTATTTGCCAGGCAAAGTTCTAAACACCTTATACATATTAACTCACTTGATAATATTATTAACCCCATTTTACAGATGTGGAAGTAGAACTACCTACTTACTGGAAGTTTAACAAATAAATAAATAATGTTATTTTCTTACTTTCCAAGTTGAAATAGAATTGAGAGGTAGACATTGGAGTAAGGCAGATGAATCTCAAAATATTGCCTTTATTATTGATGAAGGCAATTAAAAGAAATACCTCAGATCTTCACCCTTGCTCATACTTGGTCCAAGAAGGCAACAGGTCCTCCCACTTACAGACATCACTGAACAACTGCAGTTTTCCTCAGGAAGGGAAAGCAAATTATTATGTGCAGAGAGCCCAGAAAGCATCCTCTTTGCAGGAAGTCAGCTCTGAAAACAGGAAAGAGATGACAGAACTGAGCATGCCCAGTTCTTTCTCCCACCTCCTCCATCAGGTAATCCCTTCTACACTCAGGACAAATAAATAAGGGATAGGGAGAGAACCAGGCATCAGGCTAACAAAAAAAAATCCCATGATATAAAAAAATTGAAGTCAGGGTCTAAGAGGTTCTCCAAACGTCATCATCATCATCATCATCATCTTCATCTGCATTTCAATTTCTTTACATCCAGATATGTAGGATGAAAGAGTTTATAGATACCATGTACAACATGAGAACTAAAGTTAACAAAATTGTATTGTATTAGAGATTTTGGTTAAATCCGTAGATTTTTGCTGCTCTTGTCACAGACACACAAAGTATTCATGTGAGATGATATCTTTGTTAATCTGTTTCACTTTAGTAACAGTTTACTATTTATATGTATTAATACCCCATAGCATTATGTCGTGAACCTCAAATACACACAATACTCATTTTTAAGGTTTCATTTCAAAAAAGTAAATATTGGAACCTTCAGATTTAGAAATTCCCATTTCTATCAGTATTGGAAAATTGTGTTTTTCTAAGAATTTGTCTGTTTCACATAAATTTTCAAGTTAATTGGCATACAGATGTTTATATATCCTCTTACAATCTTTTCAATGTCTGTAATTTCTGTGGCAAAGTTCCTTCATTCAGCCCTTGATAAAAAGAATTGGCACCCTCTCTTACTTCTTCTTAATCAGTTGTGCTAGGAATTTATATATTTTCTTAGTCTTAAAAAATCTAATATATTGGCTTTGTTGATTCTGTTGTACATTTGCTTTCTAGTTCATTGATTTTTGTTCTTATCTGTAGTATTTCCTTTCTTCCATTTTATTTGGTTTTAATTATATCTAACTCTCTGAGATAGTTAGATCGTTGATTTTGATCTTTCTTTTTCAACTATATGCATTTGAAAGTTTAACAATGACTTCAACGGCATATAAGTTTTGATACATAGAATTCTCATTACGAATAAGTTTAAAATATTTTCTAATTTTCATTTTCTAGTTCCACTTGCCTCATTTGCTTTAGTTTATATATTTCCACCCAAATTTTAGTGTAGTCAGAGAACATGAAACCTCTGAATAACTTCAGTCATTCGAATTTTTACAAGAAAGCTCTATGGCTCAGTTTGTTGTCTACTTTTTGGTAAATATTTCTTAGGATATTGGGACAAGTTTGTTCCTCAGTATGTGTAAATCTTATATATTTTATTAATTTTTTGTCTACTTATTGACATTTTCTTCTCTAAATGTAGCTGTATATACTTTCCCTTTTAATTCTGATGATTTTTTTCTTATACATTTTGAGGCTATGTTTTTAGAATAAATCTAGAATTGTTATATATTCTTGGCGAGTTGTCCATTTTATCATTATAAAGTGTTTTTATTCATGTCTAGTAATGCTTTTTCCCTCAAAATCTACTTTGTTTGATATAATAATAGCCGTACCAACTTTCTTTTGATAAGAATTTGTTGATCTCAACTTTTCTGTCTGTATGTCTCAGATCTAGATATACATAGGAATATTGATACAGGTATGACACAAACATAAAGATAGACCTTTTATCTACCATGTTATCTACATCTAAATTTATGTCATTATTACTTTAAAAGTATATTTTACTTTATAACTACAAATACCTCTCTAGTATTTAACAAACTGGCATCATACCATACACAATATTCTGTAACCTATTCTTTCTTACTTAATATATATTACAGAAGTCTCTATTAATGTCTATGTTACTTTCAACATTTTATTATGAAAGATTTCAACCACACAGCAAAGTTAAAAGAATTTTATAATAATTGTGCATCTATCACTAAGATTCCACCAACATGGCTTTATCATGTATCTATACATCTATTAATCCACATCTATCTCAGTTTAGGTACTGTGATGTTGTGAAATATCTATTTGGTCTACATCATCTGTATCTAAACCTAGAAAACAGTAGGCAAACTATGAAAACCTTTCTCTCTGGCTAGGGTTGGGTTATGGGATTAAGAGGTTCAGAAATCTCACTTTTTATTTTATATACATCTATATCATTTAGATGTTATAAAGGAAGGAAGAATTGATTTTGAAAGAAAAAAAATACATCTATTTTTTAAAATACAGATTCTCAGACCTGATCCTTAAACATTCTGTGTCAGTAGGTCTGAGGACCAGCCTCTTTTCAACCAGCATGAAGAGCATCTCTCTATGTATGTCCTGCAGGCATTTTTTGTATGTGCAGTAAGTGCCAGACGCTGAAATTAACATTTTCCTTGTACTATTCCATTGACCACTCACAACTACCATATGGACTAGGTACTATTGTTAACCCCATGTGAGAAACAAGAAAACAGAGAGATTGGGTAAATTCCTCACGATCACATGGTGGTGAACAGCAGGATAGGTGTGGAGCCTAGGGTCTGATTTTAGTCCATGCACCTCTATGAGGAAAAAAGTTTGTTTTCTTCCTCTGTTCTCACACCTCAAGCATCAGTACATTAGACTTCTGTGACCTCTGGCCACCAAGAAGTGTGTGGGATTTCTTCTCACCAACAACCATCCAATCAGTTCTGTGGCAGACACCAGATCCAATGTTACCTACGGAGAGATAGCATCAGTTCCCACAGGTTGAGGGCTCAGTCCCACGTGACTGCTCCCGACTGGCAAAGCCAATGGCAAGCCCCAGGTTGTTTTGTGCTTCTGACCTACTGACTATAAGTTGGGGTTCCCATGAACACCTGTTTGGGTTCTAGTAATTTGCTACAGTGACTCACAACACTCAGGGAAAAATGATTACCAGTTTACTTAAAAAGACATCGCAAAGGATACAGATGAAGAGATGCATAGGGTAAGAACAGAGGAAGGAGTGTGGAGCTTCCATGCCTCTCTCTATGTATCCCATACCTTCCCCAGGTGTGCCACCCTGGAGGAACCTCCAGATATTCCGCTACTGAAAGCTCTCCAAGCCATGTTCCTTTTGGATTATTTTTATAGAAGTTGTATTTCATAGGCATGTTTGATTGAACTATTGGCCACTGATGATCAACTCAGGCTTCAGCCCCTTTCCCCTCTCTTGAGAATGGGGATGGGCTGAAAGTCCCAACCCTCGAATCTTGCTGATGTTTCTGATGACCAGCCCCATCCTGAAGCTACCTAGGGGCTGCCAGTCACCAGTCAACTGACTATCATACCAAAGACATCACTTGAAAGATTTTTAAGAATTTTAGGAGTTGTATGCCAGGACAGGGTGTAAGACCAAATATATATTTCACAATATCACAGTATCTAAACTGAGAAAACCTCACAATTTTCTCATTTTTAAATGAATTAAATCAGAGAAGAAAGTGTCTACATGAGCCAGACAAGGGAGGTGACAGCCACTGCCTGTACAAAAATGAACAAGCCACATTCTCTGACTGGAGGAAGTTTGCAGTCTATTGAGAAAGCAAGAGCATTCTGATGCCATCCGGTAAGATCTCTCGTAGGAATAATGAATGGCAGGGCATTCAGGGAGCATACGGCAGGGGCACTTGACCCATTTGGCGGATGGGGAAGGGTTGACAGGAAAGAGTTCCTGGAAGAACAATGTAAAGGCGAGACCGGAGATGAGCAGGAGCCAAGTTAACCAGAGCACCCCAGCACAGGCTTCAGGACATGACATCAGGCAGGACAGGAAATCCAGACCAGGCGGAACCGCGGGGAGAACGGCATCCTAGCGGAGGGGGCTCCACATACAGTGCTCCAGGGTCAAGCGAGATCACGGCACATTTCAGTTTTGTGTCACAGCAAGAATTATATTTCTAAAACACTGATGTCCTTCTATTCAAAAACCTCTAATGATTTCCTGCTCCCTCCAGAAAAATGTCCCAACTCCTTAGCGAACATCAGAGCCCTTCGGAACTGGCTCCGCTGATTTGTTCAGCCGATTTCTGCTACGCCAGCCATCCCGAATAACGTGAGTGACCTGCCACATCCCCACGCACGCTTTTCCCTCTCTTGAGGTAGTGGCCCTGCTCCTTTTTCTACTCTATGAATTTCTATCTATTTTTCCAAGTCCACTCAAATGGCAATTCTTCCCTGGGCACCCAGACGAAATGAAATGTTTCTTCATCGTTGTTCCCATTCCTTTTACATGGCCTAACGTTTGAAATATTGTGTTATTAGTTTTGTTTATGTGTGCACCTGGTCTGATGGACACGGAGCTCCTCAACAGCTCAAATATTTCTCTACCTTACACCTAGCGGGTTGTCTGGCCTTCAGTAAGTACTTTTTTTTTTTTCTTTTTTGAGTCAGAGTCACACTCTGCGCCCCAGGCTGAAGTGCAGTGGCACAATCTCAGCTCACTGCAACCTCTGCCTCCTGGGTTCAAACAATTCTCCTGCCTCAGCCTCCCGAGTAGCTGGGACTACTGGTGCGCACCACCATGAATGGCTAACCTTATTTATTTATTTTTGTTTTTTTTTTTTTTTGGTATGTGTAGTAGAGATGGGTTTTCACCACATTGGCCAGGCTGGTTTCAAACTCCTGACCTCAAGTGATCCGCCCACCTCCGCTCCCCAAAGTGCTAGGATTACAGGTGTGAGCCACTGCACCCAGCCCAATAAGTATTTCTGTAACTGAATTGATTTAAAAACCACTTTTGTCCATTATTGATGAGATATTTCCAATATCATGTTTTTCCTTTAAGTGATACTTATACTTGTCAGTTTCTATAGCGCAATTTTCAGTTCAAGAAACCCAGCTCTTATAATTTCATTATAAATAAATATCCATTTAAAAATTCAGTGCAGCCCAGGTAAAATTTTGGGCTTAACTAGAGTGCTATAAACAGAGATGTGGAGTGTGAGAATTCAGCATAGACTCCACCTTCAGATTTCGTTCCCGGGCACCGGTCCAGGAAATCGAAGCTCCCCACGGAGTGCCCCTCTTTAAGAGATTACTTATAGCCAACCTATGAAGCAATCTCACGGAGCAGAGCCCAGGAATCTGCATTTATGACAATCTCCAACCCTTGCCCCCAAACATGCCCTCCCTCCTTTCCTGCTCCCTCCCAAGTGATTCTTATACACAGTGAAGTTCCAGAACCACTGCTAACAACCTTCCCTGGCAATATAACCAGTCACATTTTCCCAGTTCAATTGTACTTTCCTGGGAGGTATAACTGAAAGCACATTTTATGGAACAGCATAAGAGATGCAGTTAATGGTACGTCAGTGAAATAAAAAAGTAATAAATATACAAAAGTGCTGGTAACATGAGAATGATTTGACATGAGAATGATTATAAAGAGTTTGAATTTCTGTAGTTCCAATCTAAAAAATTGTAGTCATGAGCCAGAGAATTAAAAAAAAAAAGATTTCATATTAATTAATCATGCAGTTCTAGGTAGATATATTTGTATACAGCACTCTTTTGAAGTCATGATCCTGATTTCCTAATGTATCCTTTTGCATGAATATTAAGCTTATCAGTCAATAATCATCACCAGAAATGATAGAACACTAGTTGTGAACGTCAGCCTTGACAAGGAAGATGGCAAATGTCACCATATGTTACACATGGTTATTATTATTCCGAGACCCTATTATTGTGAAATTGTGTGCCATGGGCTAAATCATATTCCTGAAATTTAAAACCAGAATGCAGAAAAGTACAAACACTTAAAAACATACATAACACAGCTTTCTTTTGTAGGCAGAGAGAGAAAGAGCAGGAAACATTTAAATAGATACCATTTGGAATGTATTTAATAATACTAGTTTATGGCAAAATATCATATGGTTGAAGTTTGGTGAATATAATAATGATTGTAGCATCATTCATTACCTCCTATGTGCCCCAATGGTGCTGGAACTTTCTATACTTAATCTCTAGTCCTCGTAATAACCCTTGAAAGAAAGTATCATTTCAACCTTTACAGTTGAAAACATCGTGTGTAGGCAATTGTGTAAGGTCACACAATTAGTTAACAACAACACTGGTTTCTGAATCTAGGACTGTCTGATCTCAGACTTCATTCTCTTTCTCCTTCAGACCATAAACTACCTAAGGACAGAGCCTTTGCCGGTTTTTATTTTCTGCTGCATTCCCAGAGACTTGAAGAGAATATAGTAAATAGTAGGTGCTCAATAAATAAAAGAACAATAGCATGCTGTCCAAATGAAGAATTTTATCCTTGTCCATTTCTGTAGTCTTATAATCCTTTCTCTAATTCTTTAATTCACGGTTTATGATAGAGAGTACCCGAAACCAAACAAAAATTACATTAATAAGGATGATAGGGAACAAAATAATAATTAAAATGTTCAGTTAATTCAAAGAAGGGCAAGAAAGGAGTAAAAAAGGAACATAGGATGGATGGGACAAACAGAAAAACAGCAAGATGGAAAATTTAAACCCAAAGTATCAGCAACTAAATTTAGTATTTAGTAAACAGATTGCTCCAATTAAAAGAGAAAGAATATTAGACAACACTTAAAAATTATATCCGTTTGTTCACTTAACTTTTGAAATTCTTCCCTTTTATCTCTTTCATAAAGGTAAAAATGGATTCTCGGAACGTTAAGAAACCTCCCATACGCAGGTAATGAGTGGCAGAGTCAGGATTGGAGCCCAGCTGTCTGCCCTTGTGGTCATTTAACCTGGACTCAGCCAAGACCTGGAACCACTGAGCTTGGCAAGAGCTGTGTCAAGGCCATCCGTAGGGGCACAGCCAGACTGCAGCTGGGAACGGTGAAGGGTAAAGTGTAGTCCCACCACAGTGAAGAATAAACGTTCTTTGGGAATGAACAGGATTTCTGGAAAATGTTAAGGAAGGAACTGACATTGGAAACTACAGACACATGGTAGAACCAATAAACAGAAATGTGTAGTTTTTCTCTAGCATCACCTGGAAGTCCTGGTTAAGAGTCGAGAAAATGGAGAGTTGATTGATTCTGGGCTTGTGTTATGCTGGAAAGTAGCAGAAGACAAGAAGGGCAAGGAAGATTAGGGTATGGAGAGGTTCACAAACGTTAACAAAATTCGATTTTGAAGAGTGTAGGCTGGGAAGGGAGGCTGCAAAGACAGTGAGCACAGTGGTAGAAGGACCACATACCTGAGTGAGGCTGAAGAGCAGGTGGCTTGGGAGGAAGGGAGAGAGAGCGACCTGGAAGGACAAGAGCCTGCATTCGTGGAGAGTAGGATGCTCACCTTACGGCATCCTAGAAATAAATTGGAAACAAAGGTAAAATCAGTTAGTAGACTTAATTTTGATAGTTAAATGTTGGACAGAAAGATACGAGCCTCAGGCTGCCACTCAGTTCTCACCTGAACTACCATTTTCAAGAGATTCTTAAAAACTCCAATCAAAGATTATTAAAAAAATTCTAAATTCCTCCAGGTAACAGATTGCCTTCTCTGAATCATTCAACTTTTTTTCCAAATTGGGGAGGAAGAAAATAGTTAAAATTAGCCACCCTTTTATAATACATTTGCTGAAACCAATTAGTAATTATGTTTTAACATAAGCAGTTGGTGTGAAAGTGATGACAATATATTTACTGAGCATCATTAATGAGATTGTCATTTCTATATGAAGCCAGACTGTCAGAAGCTGTCCCCTTTATGACAGAGAGTTGCTGTTTTAGTTCTGGGAAGGAAACGGTGGCCGTTAAAAAACTCTTAAAAAATGACCCTGCAATAACAATATATGGCATAATATATGTTGGAAGAGCAGAAATGTAAACAATTTTTCAAGACTTTCCATACAAAAGACTAGCAATTTTTATCTAATTAACAGCAATTAACTGTTTAATATTAACAGTTAAAGCATATCTTAAACACCCATCAACATAAGAGTGTGGCTTTTTTACAATGAAGTATTGACAGGCAGAAACTTCCCGATTCCTGACGATACATGTATCTTTTTATACTATTCTTAAGTAGTCTAATATTAGCCTTTTCTCTTCTAAATTCCCATATTTGGATTCAGAGTGAAACTTTCTTTTCACTTCTCATTTAATCAGCTTTGGCACCAAACCCCCTTCTGTCAGCTTGATATTCAGCTTGAGTCTGACCTAATTCTGCTCAGGCAGCAAACTCACTCACTTTTGGGTCAAAAATAGGAGTAAGGAGAAAGATGCGGGGGAGGAGAGAGATACCAGGTCTTTCTTGTGCTTCTCTGCATTTGGGCATCAGCCTCATACATTCAAGTGCTTTTTAAAACGCCATGCGCAGTTCAAAGAGCTTAGTCCACATGAACCTGTGACTGAGTTTAACGCAATCCTTCTCGTCCTCTCCAGGCCCAGCTACACAGAGGTAGAGTGAGGTGGAGAAGGGTGCAGTGCCTAGAGCTGATGGTTCCCAACCCTCGTGTGTACGTTCCCAGTGCCCTTCCAGGCTCTAGAATGGCTGGTGCTGGTTGTGAGTGGAGGGTGGACCTTCGGCTGTGGCACAGTGTAGACACTGATTTCTGCTGCCTGCTCATCCCGTGTATCATGCTGTGGCAAAGCTCTTGCATGTTTCAGTAAACAGAGGACCGTCCTTGGGTTTCGGCTTCACCGACACCTTCTCTCTGCCTGCTGCTCATTATGCATATTTCTATCATATACAAAAACCAAAGAAAGTATCTACAATATTATACTGTATACCGGAAAAATTCAATTTACCTTAAAAATGCTAACTCTGATAGTAGTAGTTAATACAGTAATACTTCGAGGGACCTAGATTCTTACAGAAAACATTTCAAAATTATAGCAGCATCAAAGGAATGGCATTGGCTGGGGGCCATGGCTCATGCCTGTAATCCAGCACTTTGGGAGGCCGAGGGGAGTGGATGACCTGAGGTCAGGAGTTTGAGACCAGCCTGGCCAACATGGTGAAAGCCCGTCTCTACTAAAAATACAAAATGAGCTGGGCATGGTGGCAGGCACCTGTAATCCTAGCTACTCGGGAGGCTGAGGCATGAGAATTGCTTGAACCCAGGAGGCAGAGGTTGCAGTGAGCCGAGATCACTCGCGCCACTGCACTCCAGCCTGGGTGACAGAGTGAAACTTCATCTTAAAAAGAAAGAACAGCATTAGTAATAAGTATATTTTATCTCACACATAATAATACAATCACAAGTCTCCTGAATTGTTTGACACTTGAAATAAGCCAAGGTCCAGCTGTAAACTGTGTGGTGTGGTAGTGATCATTGGAAATGGGGGAGTGGCTTAGAGAGCAGAACACTCCAAAACAATCTTTTGAAGCTCACTCACTACATTTGGTAGCAAAGAAACCAGCTACCTACCAAAGATTCAGGCTTTCCTTCTACAGAGTCGTGACAAGGAAGCAGCTGCCCTGCTATCAAACAGGGTCTACACAGACTCAGACCCGGGCATAGGAGCTGGATGGGAGTGTGTCCCTTTGACCTGGCCCATGAAAACCTTCCTGTGATCTTCCAAGCTCTCTTTCAGTCCCCATCGCTGGCTGGAAGTGAAGGAGCTGAGGCACTGGGACGGTGGAACCACAATACAGACAGAGCCTGGATCACTGAAACACCGTGCAGAAGGCTATTTGCCCAAGGACTTACTTTAGGTTGTTCTTTAATCAAAAAACAAACTTTGTTCTAAACCAGTGAAATTGGGGGTTTAACCATCACTGGAGTTAGCAGGGTTAATCGGCATGGCAGGTTGTGGTGTGCCAGGAACAGTCTCCCGTCTCTTCCCTCCCCCTTCCAGGGCTAAGATTCCCTGCACTGACAGTCTCCCTTCCCCATTCCAGGGCTAAGATTCCCTGCACGAACAGTAATTAACAAGAAGTTCTTTTCTTGACTTCTCCACTTCTTTGCTCTTCACACTTTCCCTTTGGCATTTCCCCAATAATGGCTCTTTTGAGACACCCGTCAATCCATCTGAGGAATTCTTGGTTTTCTTCTTACAGAGGCTACTGCTGCTAGCAGCTGAGCTCAGGAGTGAGGGAAATGAGGGGAGGGTGGTGGGAAGGGAAGGGATGGTGGGACCTGGGTTCCCTTGGGGGCTTCCTCCTTTGTTGTCGTGGCGTCCACATTCTCCCTCTTTTCCATTCCAGGACTACCTGAGTCAGACCAAGGCCTGGCTTCTGGTGCTCTGCTGAGATCAGGAGGGAGGCAAAGTTGCAAAAGTGGCTTCTGGGAAGGACGGAGCCAGTGGGGTGCTGCATGAAGGGTTTGGGGACCACAGAAAACCAGATCCTATTGTGCTCATGGAAAGGTGGTGACTGGCAAAGGGCCTCAAGGGCTCTGACCTGTAATTCTCTTTTCATTCCCTTGATATTCCCTAAGGTTGTGCTAATGAATAATCGCCATTTCCATTCTTCCAAGGAGAATCAGTTACTGTACAAACAGTAGCTGGCTCCTGCCTGCAATAGCCCGGGAATTTAGGTCACGGCAGTATTCTAGTTCCATTTCATTAAGAGGAAACTTGCTTGAGAAACATCACCAATTACCAATAACAGCATGTTATTGTCTTTTTGTCGTGTTCTTGGAGCTGTACAAAGCCAGGATTCAGAGGGGTAAGTCTGTTTCCAAGTGTTTATGTGAGCACACATGTGAATGTGTGGGTGGGTTCCTAGTCACTTCAGCATCAAGTGGTCCAGACCGGCACCTGAAGGCTGCATCCTGGGGACTGAAACCTAGTGGGTTATGGATCTCTAGAAGTATTTGAAGAATCAGAAGGCCTTATTCTTGTCATTTCTATGTCACAACTAGAGCAACATTGTGCTGACGCCGACTCAGCGTGAACCGTGCCTCCAACACGGAGGAGCCGTGTAACTTTGTGCCTAGTACTCAGCCTCTCTGTGTTCCAGGTTCCTCTTCTGAAATATAAGGATTGTAATGACACCTACTCGATAGAGTTATATGACCATAATATGAGGTAAATATAAACCCCTGAACACATGCTGTAGTCGTATCCCTCCATTTATATTAGCGAATGCTATTCAGAATTTTAAAAAGACTGCATTTTCCATGGAGTTGAAGTCATGAAAATATTCCACAGAAATCTAGGGGATTACTATATCCATTATGAAATATCTCTGAAATCTGCTTCATTTGAATAATCTATAAATCTGTACCAGAACATCTTCTGACATAAAATAACAGAGGCATTCACTTACCTCCCTCACTGGGCTCTTGTTCAGGTCAAATCAGTGATACCTGTTGTTCTACTAGCCTACAACCTGGCTTCTGCCCCATGCTGATAAGCGAATGCCCTTCCCTAGAGGCAAGTCTCACCATTCCCCCTCCCCGCTGGACATGTTTTAAGTGGCTTTTCTTCTCTGACACAATAACGAGAAGCTCCCGAGATGGACTATGTGGCCCCCAAGCCCACTGGCCTGGCCTTGCCGGTGGGGACTCTTGTGGCATGCCTTTCTGTCTATTCACTGTTCCCTTGGGATTGAATCCTGCTCTCCATCCCCGTCCACACCCACACCCACTCTGCCTTCACCACAGGCAAGAATATTTTAATATCATTAGCATTTTCTTCAAGAATTCATTTTGAGCACCCTCTTCGATTCGAAGCCACTCACCAATCCTATCCCCTCAGTAGACTTGGCCCTGCTTCTCCAGACCCTCATTGGATTCCTCTAGGCATCTGTCACAGCGCTTGGAACTCTTCATTACATCATTTGTTAGCATGAGTATCCCTGTCATTCTCCTTGTATCCACAGTGAGACAGTTTATGAATATTCTCAGACAAACAGAAGTTATGAAGCATTGTTTAAGGCAATGTCAAAGTATTCAAAAAGCTCCATAGATGTGATGCTTTCCCCTTACTGAACAAGGGTGAAACATTGTAAAAATTGCTCTGGCGCCTGGTTACAGAGTGAGACTCTGTCTCAGAAAAAAAAAAAAAAAAAAAAGAATTACTCATTTGGCCGGGCTCAGTGGCTCACACCTGAAATCCCAGCGCTTTGGGATGCCAAGATATGCGGATCACCTGAGATCAGGAGTTCGAGACCAGCCAGACCAACATGGAGAAACCCTGTCTCTCCTGAAAATACAAAATTAGCTGGGCATGGTGGCACATGCATGTAATCTCAGCTACTCAGGAGGCACAGTCAGGAGAATCACTTGAACCCGGGAGGCAGAGGTTGCGGTGAGCTGAGATCACACCATTGCACTCCAGCCTGGGCAACAAAAGTCAAACTCCATCTCAAAAAAATAAAAAGAAAAAGAATTTCTAATTTATTCAATGTGTCATAATCAGTCAGTATATTCTCTAGGAACCAAATAATTATCTTACTTCCCAGAGTAAGATAATGCTTAGAGAGTCCCACTCCCTGACCCATTCATCTACTCTTCTATAAATGGTTATTGTGGTTGCAAAATTGGTTCCAAATGCAATGAGCAAGCATATAGCAAACAGTACATACAAAATGTTTATGTCTGTCATTTCACATTACCAAGGAATAACCCAAATTACCCAATTAATGATTACCTCTTTGGAGATCTACTCTAATCAAAGAAGCAAAAATGGGACCTATCAGAGGCATTGGGGTTGTCAACAACAGCGGTATAAGATGTCAGCTTATGACCAACTTGGTACTGAGGACCAGCTCTCTGAGATGGGACCTGACCCAGTCAGAGCCAAGAAGCCATATCCCTTCTCTGATGATGAGCCTCCGGGAGCCTTGACCACAAGTGGACTGTATGACAAAATCAACAAACACAAATTCAAATGCTTAGAGAGGCCAGACACACAATGGGAAGAGGTGAGGAAGGCTAACTGAGAGGCGCTAGAGAGTGGTGAGGGGTGTGGCAAAGCATCCTCTGGATAGGTAGCAGCCATTGCGTTCTAACGGTGTTACCCTTCTGGGCCTTTGTATTCAGTGTTGCCAGGTTTCAGAATTTTTACAAGTTAGAAATCTAGATGTTCATGTGAAATTTCCTGGTTTTTGAAATAGTAAATTTTGTACATTATACAACAGCACCTTTTGTATATTATACAAAACATGATTAAAAGTGAGATCTGACCTTGAGCCACCAGTTGCAACTCCTACATAAATCTGTAATCTATGATGCCTCTGAATGCAAGACACTCAGAAAATGAAATGGAGTTCTATGTTCAGAATAGTCAGAGAACTGTAATTTTAAATATGTTCACGTATCATTCCTGAAAATATTCTGACACATGCTGGAACACATGTCCCAAGTTTTAATTTGGAAAAGACAGCTTTGATACCTCCAGTTACCAGTTTGAACCTCTTTAGAAGTTAATAATAGCCGCATAAGACCGAGAAAGAAAGAAGAATCAAGCCTAAATATGAAAAGGTAGAAAGCAGGTTTGGGCTAGACAGTATTTTACTTTAGAGAATAAGGAATGTTAAAGCTGTCCGCGCTTTCCAACTCTCCATGCATCTCTTTCTCTTTCACTTGCTCATGTATTTCAAATATTAAATGCTTTGCCTCTGTTATTAAGAAAGTGTGTTTGAGTCATTCCCACAGGTCTAGCCGGTGATGACGACACCACATCCATTAGACAATTTCTATTCCTTTCTAAAAGTTATGGTCCAATATCAGCAGAATCTGAAAGTCTTCCAACCTACTAACCAACAGATGGCATGACCGACTTTCCCGAAGGACACACACCAGCGCACAGGTACACACCTTCCCCGTGAGAGAATACAAGGTTCAGCTCAGGTGTTAGAAGCTCAGGGAACACTCAATCAAACAACATAATGGGTGGCAGGGGGAGAAGACGTTAAAAAGTCCAGGGCATTTCAGGTCTACCACATTTATATGTAGGGATGGAAACATTATCTGGTTAAACACAGCCTTTGAACAGGAAATGGGGGGTCAGCAGTTTGGGGCTGGAACACACATAGAATAATAATGACAATACCTTTGCTGGTGTCAAATGTAAATTAGTTCAATAGTCCAGTGGAACAGTAACAAGGCACTTCTTCAGATGCCACCTGCTATTGAGTGCAGAAAATAACAACAACAAAAAAAATACCCTGTCAACTCACCCAAGTCAGATAATTACACGGACTGCAAAACATTCAGGCGCGGAGCTCTGGAAACCTTTTAGGGGGTCCTTTATCACGCCCTGCCTTTCCCAGAATGAGACTAATTTGCTCCTATTTCAGCCAGCTCCAGCAAAGAGAGCGGATGGAGGAGAGAAAAGAGAATGAATTGTCAGCGTTATTGAAAAGATTCATGATTAGTCACACTCACTCACAGGCAAGTTCCTTGCCAGACACCACACCACTCATTAGCAGACCTGAGAACTGGCGCGCCTCCCACAGCTGAGCAACAGCCTCGGGCCTGGCAGGTCCCCAGAGACCCACAAAGCCCTATGTTCTCCCACACCCTGCAGTGAGGAAGACCAGTTTGGGCAGGCCTGGGTGCAATTGGTTCCACAGATGCTCACTGAATCTGTTTATGCCCTCTGTTGCTTCAAATATTAATTATTTAGCTGCTCAGCTGATGTGGAAATCAAGGTAGCATCTCTTCAGGGTACACGGACACAGTTACCTGATGGAGCTGCCGTTTTCTCTCCTGGTTCCCTTTGGAAGACCCAAGAGATGGGCGTGTCTATGGTTCGTCAGCCTCTATGCCCTCATTTCCAGCTACAGCTGCGAGCTGCTGCTCTTCCTGGAGCTGGAAACATTTATTTCCCTTGTGTAATAGCAGCAATTCTAACTTAGATTTATAGTCCCTACCACTGAAGCATTCAGGGCATTAAAGACTAATTCAATTCGTTTGCAAGAGACAGGATGGGCTGTAGGAATCACTGGTGTCAATATCCATATGAATGGGGAAACTGAGGCTGGGAGGCAAAAGGACTTGCTCAGAAGTGTAGAACAAAGAAGAGAAGCCAGGTTCTTGCTTTCCCATTCAGTCTCATCCTGTTTCTTGGAGCTACAATCTCATAGAAAAAAAAATACCATTTCTAGTTAGGACAGCAAACTGGTTACTCTTTACTATATGAAAACACCATTCTCAGAATCCCAGCTCCATAAAGCTCAGTCAGAACTAACCAAAAAGATCTGGCTTCTGTTAGAATGAGCTGTGCCCTCCACCAGGTATCTGAAAGCAAAGGACAAGGACTAAATCTTTGCAAACAATCACAACAGACACTGACCACGGTGGACCTCATCCCATAGGTCAGAGCAACATGGCCCCACATGGGTTCTGATGGAGAAGAAACAGCTCCTCCATGCTGAGCTCTGCCATCCCCAGCGTCAAAAGTACAACAGAGCTGGATAGTGGAGCTGGTGTCATTTGGCACGTATTAGCTTGGATGTATGTCACCTAGGAAAAGTGACCCTGGCCCTAAAAAAATTTCAAGTTCAAGAATGATCATTAACAATGTAAGCACTTATTTTACTCAAAGCACCCATACTACATTTCTTCAGGTTGAAGATGCTTCACCCTGGCTTTGTCAGTGTCACCACGACGACCCAGGCAAGTGCAGTCAGGCCTTGGGAAAATTCCTGTGGGTTTTCAGAGTTTTCACGCCTTCCTGCAAGGCTGCTAGACTCAGCTGCTTTTAAAGGAAGCATGTGGGCAAACTCAGAGGTATGTGTGAAGGACATTCCGTATCAATGAGGCCCGTGCTTGTCTGTGTTAATAGTTGGTCCACAAGAGTGACAGCATCCCTCCTGAGCAGGGGAAAGCGGGTTTGAGGGGATGTGGGTTGGCACAGCCAGTGTCTGTTACCAAGGTGGCCGGGGGAGTAGGCACTGGCCCCTTGTCTTGTATGAGTCCTCCAGTCTCTGCCATTGGCTGTGCTCCTCAGTGAAAAGAGGCAGATCCTAGGACGGGATAAAGTTAAAGGAAGCTTTCACCTGATCCCAGAAGGATTTTGCTTATGAGTTGCTCAGATCTCCTACGGCCTCCCTGACCCTCACGGGTGCTGGGCTGGCAGCACTACTCATGACCCTGGCAACCAGCTTAGCTCTATCATGGGCACTGCAAATACGCACCAGACCACCTCCAGAAGGGTCTTGGGTGCATGCCAAGAAAACATCCCTCACCTCCGCACCTCCTCCTCTGCATTATTTGCTTTCAGAAGTGAAGTGATACAAATGGATAATAACTATTAATTTTTGCACATTTTTTCCAGGTACCACTTTAACTGCTTTAAGTGTGTTGATTCTGTTAGTCCTCTACACAACCCTCTGAGGAAATAGTCTCCTCATTTGCACACGAGGGAACTGAAACACAGAGAAATAGATAACCTACGGTAGCCGCACAGCTAGGAAGTGGCAGAGCTGGGATTTGAACCCAGAGCCCCATGCGCGTAGCCACTACACTGGTTAAGAAAGGATGATAGGATCCCATGTAGACACAGGTTCTGTGTATCCAGTGTACTTGGGAGTATCGGGAGCATTTCTCCCTCTTGAGTGACATGGGGACACGCCTATAAAGGCAGAGACAATTTGAGAAAATTAAGCCAAAGGCATAAACATCAAGAAGGGCTTTTGATCGGCTGGCTTGAATCCCGTTCTGTCACTTACTACCAATATGACCCGGGCGGGCTGCTCAGCCTCCTGCTACCTCGTTTTCCTCATCTCTAAAACAGGAGTAACAGGACCTGAGCTCACAGGATTCTTGAGAGACGAACAGGAATGGATCCAGGAAAACAGCAGTGGCCAGTGGCTGGCCAACAGTACCTGCTGAGTAAATGGTGGTTTCTACTGTTATTAAATATGGCGAGGTAAGGAGCAGTTAGAAGATGAAGTTTAAAGAAGGATTGCAGGTCATTTTCTTCTTAGTTGTCAAATGTGTCATAGAGACTTACGAACCATAGGAAATTTCTCTTCAAATGGTAATCTTGGAAAATAGCTCCCTTTTCTCTGCTGGCTGCTGTCACTACTTCTGGTTCATCTCTTCTCCCCAGGATTTGGTAAATAATTCAGTTATCATGTCTCGGCCCAACCCGGCTTCTCCACAGCTCCACTCCGAGCCTCGCCACAGCTACACCCACTGCTCAGTGGGTTTCACACGTGCCCCTGGCGGGTGTGGCCGAGGATTCGGTCACTCGTGTGAGTGCTCGGGAGCAGGCACAGCCCTGCCCTGCTCCTTCCAATCAGCGTCCTCTGCACCAGGGCTGCTCCTCACAGCTTGGCAACGTGCTGGCCGGTCACTGGCCGGGAGCCTGCATTCCTCACAGAGGTCCTGTCACTATAATAACCATCTTTTCTCTTGCAGTGAAGAGTAATTGAATTAAATTGGGCAGCATTTGATCCTGACCATACAAATTGCCTGATCCAATTGAGGCCTCTGCGAGGTCATGGGCAGGCAAGAGCAGAGCGGTGAGACAGATGTCCTCGTCCCACCGGCCTGGCTGTTGTGTTCTCATGTCAGTGCACACACGGAGACCCTCCTCTTCCATGTAGAACTCTCTGCAGGGAGACGGGGTTCTGTGGACTGGGGAGAGGAGGAGGGGAGTCCCCAGGCATGTGAGGAGCACAGAGGAGCTGGCAGAGAGCAAAGTGTGAGAGATGCTATGAGCCGAACATATGGACATGCAGATATTTCAGCAGGGGTGGACGGAGGTACAGGGCGATGGCTGACACCTGGACATTGGAGCTTAAAAAATACTGTGAGGAAGGGGAGGAGCAGGGATCAGGGACCAGAGTGAAAGCTGGCAAGTCAGAATTCAGAGGTTTGCGCTGGTGATATGTTAAACAGTTCGTGGTTTAAAAGTCACGTGTCTTTGGCAAACAAGCAGAAACACAGATGCCTGCCTTTAAATGTCTAACTAGCTCTATTTTCCCTTCTTTCCACAGATAAAATTAAATCTAGACATCAAGATCTAAATGTATTAGTGGGTGTACCAAGGGACCCCAGGAGGGGAAAATGGGAGGAGTATCAGAGGCTTATGCCTTCACACACCCCTTTCTCTGTCATTCTGTCCTTGTCTTCCCTGTCCACCCCCGAGTACCTGAGGGCACTGCTCACTTTTCAACGGGAAATTGAGAGACCTTTGCAAACACTTGGTCCCATCCCTCTCAGCTTCCATTTCCCAATCCCCAAAGGCCCATGAGGACATAAAAAGATGCTCGCATGTGGAAGGCACCTGGGAATCAGGCTCTGCTTCTAGAACACTGGCACAGTTGGCTTCCACCCTGAGAGAGGCACAACTTCTGTCCCTTCACCCTGGAGGTCCTGCTTCCTAGCTGGCTCTTCATGAGTAGCTGAGTTGCTAGGCTGGGAAGAGTACTTCATTTTATCTGGTCACTCAGGGCATCTCAACAAGAAAAAGGTGTTGGGATGTTGAGGACAGAAACTGGCACCAGGCACAAGAACGTAGTAGGGTGAACATTTTTGCCCTCCTAAGGGGCTCAGAGTAGGTGGTTTCTGGCTGTGTCTGTTCTCACATTATTGCTCCAGGAGGAGATGGTGGGAGGATTTCCCCTTCATTTATATTCAGAAGGTTTAATCTGTGTGCAGGGATAAGAATCTGTGGGCTGAGAAAGAAAGGAAGTCCTAAAACCCCAATCGTTTTTAAATTATGGGTTATGACATATTAATGACTCCCAGGACGGGGAAAGTTTCCATTGGGACATGTGATTCAGCCTCATAAGAGAGCCCAATGCCTCAATACACACCAATTTGGTTCCTAACCCAATAATCCTCTAGAGTCAAAGTAATCCCTTCCAAGTGAGAGTCCTCCCAAGGGATGCAATGAGTCACCATGACGGTACTGATGGAGCGAAGGGAGCAAGTTTGCTGCACTGCACAAAACCGGCTAAGAGTTTAACATGGAAACCTGAATGGGATGAAGAGCAGACGAGTCCACCAAAGGCGCTCGGGCCCAAATGTCTTCCACACATGACTTCAAAACACTAGCACAGACTTTATATCTGCACACTCACATTCTCGAAGAAAGGTTATCCCTCATTGTGTGACCACTGTTTACTTGTTCTCATTTATAGGCCGTTAAACTAAACGGAAAGGAGTTTAAATCTAGTGCCAAAGCGAGTAGGTGCATATAACGCAGGCAAGGAATCCTCCCAGTGCAGTCTGGGAGAGCACAGTCAACTAGAGCTGACTGTAAAACTCAGCTGGTCTTTCTTGGTCTCTTACCAGCTTTGCTCTCTGCATGTTCCTCATTTATGTCGATGTTCTGCAGGTTTGTGACCTTCTTCTCTTCTCACTCCAACCACCCTCCATGCAGGAGTTTATTAACAGCTGTGGAGGGTTTCAGCTGCCATGCACACACTATGTGGATGAGTCGGGTTTCTCTTGAGGGACAGAACTATAGGATATATATATAGAGAGAGAGAGAGGAGTTTATTAAGCAGTATTGACTCACACGATCACAAAATGAAGTCCCACAATAGGCCACCTGTGAGCCGAAGAGCAAGGAAGTCAGTCTGAGTCCCAAAACCTCAAAACTAGGGAAGCCGACAGTGAAGCCTTTAGTCTGTGGCCAAAGGCCTGAGAGTCCCTGGCCGACCACTGGTGTAAGTCCAAGAGTCCAGCAGTTGAAGAACTTGGAGTCTGATGTTCGAGGGCAGGAAGGATCCAGCAGAAAAAAAGATGAAGTCCAGGCCAAGGGTGGCGGCTCACACCTGTAATCCCAACACTCTGGGAGGCCAAGGTGGGTGGATCACCTAAGGTCAGGAGTTCGAGACCACCGTGGCCAATATAGTGAAACCCTGTCTCTACTAAAAAAACACAAAAAAGAAAAAAAAAACACAAAAAACAAAATTAGCCAGGCATGGTGGCACGTGCCTGTAATCCCAGCTACTCAGGGGGCTGAGGCAGGAGAATCACCTAAACCCAGGAAGTGGAGGTTGCAGTGAGCCGAGATTGCACCACTGCACTCCAGCCTGGGTGACAAGACCAAACTCTGTCTCCAAAAAAAAAAAAAAAAAAAGAGAAAGAAAGATGAAGACTGGAAGACTCAGCAAGTCTGCTCGTCCATCTTCTCCTGCCTGCTTTACTCTAGCCACGCCGGCAGCTGATTGGATGCTGCCCCCCAAATTGAGGGTGTGCCTGCCTCCTCCAGCCCACTGACTCTAATGTTAATCGCCTTTGGCAACACCCTCACAGACACACCCAGGATCAGTACTTTGCATCCTTCAGGTTGACACTCAGAATTAAACACCACACTCTGGAAATGCTCAGCTCCAGATCCTGAGATCCTGAGGTCAACACTCTCTCCTAAACTTCTGTTCGTTCAACAAACATTGATGGAGAGAACCTGAGAGGTAACATGCCCGGAGCTGAACAGTGAACATAGGGAAATGAATGAAATGCGATGGCAGCTGTCAAAGCTCACATATGATTTTATGTCCAACTACCTACTGACTTTTTCCCTCAAACCTATAATAATCATAACAACAATAACGAAACTTAAAAAAAAATCTGCTGCCATCTGTTGAGAAACCTGCCAACCTGCTTCGTGCTGGCCGCTCAGTGTAAAGCACTCTCTGGCCCCCAGAGCTCACATGAGCGGGCTTCTCCTGTGGTTTCAATGTTTACATCTTCTCCAAAACACTCATGTTGGAACTTCAACCCCAATGTGATGATATTAACACGTAGGGCCTTTCGGAGGTGATGAAGTCATGAGGGTAGAGACCTCATGAATGAGATTAGCAACCTTATCAAAGTGCTGAAGGGAACTAGCGAGGCTTTTTTATTTTATTTTATTTTATTTTTTTATTTTTATTATTTTTATTTTTTTAAATTTTTATTGCATTATAGGTTTTGGGGTACATGTGCAGAACGTGCAAGATAGTTGCATAGGTACACACATGGCAGTGTGCTTTGCTGCCTTCCTCCCCTTCACCCACACTTGGTATTCATCCCCAGGCTATCCCCCCCAGCCCCCCCGCTGTCCCTCCCCCATTTCCCCCAACAGTCCCCAGTGTATAGTAGACCCCCTCTCTGTGTCCATGTGTTCTCATTTTTCTCACCCACCTATGAGTGAGAATATGCGGTATTTCTTTTTCTGTTCTTGTGTCAGTTTGCTGAGAATGATGTTCTCCAGATTCATCCATGTCCTTACAAAGGACACAAACTCATCATTTTTGATTGCTGCATAATATTCCATAGTGTATATGTGCCACATTTTCCCAGTCCAGTCTATCATCAATGGGCATTTGGGTTGGTTCCAGGTCTTTGCTATTTAAACCCTTTCACCTTCCCGCAAGTGAGGACACAGCAACAAGGCATCATCTTAGAAGCAGTGACGGAGCCCTCACCAGACACTGAACCTGCTGGCACCTTGATCTTGGACTTCTGAGGCCCCAAAACCGTGAAAATTACCCAATTTCAAAGTATTTTGTCAAAGCAGCATGAAGAGACTAAGACACCTTCCTCACTCATAGGCCGGGTAAGGCTCGAGTGTAATATCTCAGTACACGATCTCATCCTGGCTAACAGACTATGACCAGTGGACAGGAGCCAGGCCCTATATCAATAATGATATGTAATGGTTTTAAGATATGGTGCTTCTCATCTGACTTTGATGCTGATGATAAGAAATGTAAGATGCTGATAGATAATAATTTAAATTTAAAGTAAAAATGCGTTACTACTGCCCTTTTAAACTTCCAGATCAGTTAAGGGTATCTAGAGATTGCAAACTGAGTTATTTTTAAAAGAGGTTACTTTTTGCAACTAGTTCTCAGAGTGAATCAGAATATTCTTAAAAGTATACAATTAAAATTATATATGAAGGTGAGTTTGTCACACATGTCCCCAGTTGTTGCATTAATAAACACCTCTTTATTGATATATATGAAGCTGAGTTTGTCGCACATGTCCCCAATTGTTACATTAATAAACACCTCTTTATTGGTCTTATTGATTCATTCTGTGTCATAAATTTGAACTTACAAACTAAATGTCTCTTAATGAAATGCTGCTTTAATTTTTTTCATATGCTGGAGTTTCCATGAGATTTTGTTTTACGAAAAATAAATATATTTAGTACTAAAGAAGTTTGAACTTCTTAGCACTTAGAAGTTAGGTTTGAGCAAGGATGTAGCTGCCCAGGCAAGGCCCTTCCAGCGCTGTCCCCGCCCACCTCTTCAGCCTCAACTCTCCTCTCACTCACCTTTACACCTAAGGAGCAAAAACACCAGCTCTCCCTCCATCTGAGTCTTTGTTTAAACATGTTGCATCCTCCTGTGAAATGCTCTCCCCGCTTCTCACCTCCCATGCACCCCCTTGAATGTCACTCCTAGGAAGCCATCCTGACCTCTCCAGGTAAACGGTCTGTGTTCCCACAGAAATGCCCCTCCAGCACTTCCCACCACTGCTGTACATTTCGCTTGCACGTGTCTGAGTTCCTAGACGGGAAGGGCTGTAGCTTATTTATATTTATTTACAGAGTGGCTATTCATTGCCTGGCTCATAATATGTGCTTAATAAATGTGAACTGAATGAACAAATGTATAATTTAAATAACAACCAGGATTTAGTTCTGAATGGATTTGAGCTTCTACATTCCTAAAACGCTCATGCCTGACACTGAATGCCTTCTAAGCATCAGGAACTGCCCTGTTCCTACGAACTTTTCCTCTAATCCTCCAGAACACGTCTATGAGGTCAGTAGTGTCATGATCATGCTAATTTTCGGACGAGGAAAATGAAGTACAGTGAGGTCGTATGACTTGACCAAGTTCCCAGCTAGCAAAGGGCACAGAGACACTTGGATCGCAGCTCCAAGGGAGTCCACCATTGTCCTCTACGGGGAGCACCTTCCTGCTTACACAGAGAGGTCTACACGCCTGTGGCTTCCTTTCTTCTCACCATTCTACTTGATTCTAATGTGCTCGTGTGGTTTGAAGGTTATGCATGTTAGAATGACGCCTGAGAAAAGCAGAAACCAATTCTAAGATGGCATTCTTTGAGGAAAGTGTAAACTTTGGAACATGTCTTCTCCTTTGGCAAGACTGGGGTCTTGCTTCTTCTTGCCCTGGTTTTTTGCTCATCTAGGTGGGGCTCTGGACACCGAGGGGCCATGGTAGCCTTCAGTCTCCCCTGACTCACCGCTGGGTGGCAGTACACCACACTTCCTTTATTCCTGCTCTTTCATATATGTGTGTGAAAGGGGAGCTCTGCAGGGGCCAACCTCCGCTTCTCAATTTCCTCCTTTGCTTCGATGTAAATTATCTCTTACGCTTTTAGGTAATAGCAAATATTGTTTGTGTCTGTTTTTATGCACTCATTTAGAATGACATGAAGCTTTGCCAAAGTCAAACAAAGCATATTTCATTAGAACATTTTCCTGAGGAGGTTTTTCTTACACAAAATTATCTACAAATTAAAAATGCAGAGAGATTTTCTCTGTGTGGCACAGTTTTTTAAAACACAGAGTCAAACCTTTATCGGAAAAGCAATTTATAATGCCAGTAATTTTCTACCTCTGTCCTGCTATTATCAAGGACAGCAGTTTTTAAAAGAACTCCTGGCTCCGGTCTCTGCCCAGCCTGTTGTTTTGGTACACACATAATGGGTTATCTGCAACTTCAGCCCATTGCCGTGGAAGTCATTACACCATACGCCCAGAAAGGGTTATTTTCTATGGGATCAAAGAGGAAGCAATTGGGTTCAAAACGAAAAACAGTCTCTACAGATGTGAGAGAAAGCAGCATGAGGCGGGGAGGACCCAGAGAGCAGGGTTTTATGTGGAAGAGTGCTATGAATGCAAGTTTTCAAGTAAAATATTATCTGAACAAGACAATAACACAGGAAATGAATAAAATAATTTTCCTAATGGCCTATTCCTTCTCATATTTTCTACCGTAACATATGGTTAGAAGGTCCCAAATAAATGGCCCCTTACAGCTTCTCTGACATTTCTGGCAGCAAGCATTCCAAATGAATGATTTTATTTCTTTCATAAAATCCTGAAAGGGAATCACAAAGCCCCCTGGCTTTAGATGAGGTCTGGGTCATCCCGTCTATGCCTCTGCCTTCAGGAAGATTCAAACTCACTTTCCTAAGTAGATCAAACTCTACACTGGGAAATACCATGAGCTAATTTTTCTGAGGCCAGGGACAAAGTTCCCTCAGTGTACTGGGTCAAATATTTTCTTAAGGAAGGAACTTGGGATCTGGAATCAGGGGATTCCAGTATAAGCCTGGGCTCTAGGATCTGCCCACCCTGCGAATGTGGACAAGTCACGTGACATCCCTGTGCTCAGGTTGCCTCATCTTCAAAACCGGAAATAATAACCTACATCACAGAGTTGCTCCAATGGTCAAGTGAGACAATGGGTGTGAAAGGGCTTTGTCAACTGGAAAGTGCTCTTCAAATGTCACTTATTATTACTGTTCTGCTCGGTCCATTCGTTTTTCTCTGCATGGGTTGAAGAATACAATCCTTTACCACTAATCTGCTCCCATGGAGATGTTGGCTTGTACCTGTGTGCACTGGCACACCAGCCTCCGCAGCCTGGAAAAGAGGTGCAGTCTGAGGAGGAAGGGAGAGCGTGAGAACCACGTGTACAAGAGCAACTTCCTGCCTCCCTCCCAGAGAACCTGGATCTGCGCACTTGCAGCAACTCAGGATGGGTCTAAAGTGAGAATTGTGGGGAGAGGATAGGAGATCTGGATTCTGTCACTATCTGGCCATATGATTTCAGGTTATTTCTTCACTTACTTGGTAACTCATTCAGAATAAACAGTGATTAGAGTCACAGGCTCTTGAGCCAGGCAGGCTGAGTTCAAATCTTGATTCCTACAATGACCTGAGAGGTGATCTCAGGCTAAATACAAACACCAGCTGGTACTTACTGAGCAGTCACATATGCAGCACTGTTCCAAAGGCATGAGAGATGCTAACTCAGACCATCTGCACCACAGCCCTATGGATTCGTCTGTTATGACTCCCACATTACAGACGATGAAACTGAGGCCAAAATGCTTCAGTAACCTGCCCAGGGTCACTCTGTTAGCCAGTGACACACCCATCACAATTATGCTGAACTCCTTAAAGAAATGTGCCAATGTGTATGAGTGCTCGGAGCGGTGTCTGCTACATGGTAAACACTCCACGCTATCTATAAATCATTGTTTGTTACGGACTCTTTATGTGTCAGTAACTTTGCCAGGTGTAAGCAAGATGCATGAGCCTCCAGCTCTACCCCTTAAAGATCATAGATATTTTTATTTCTTACGGTTCTGGGGATCAAGTCAAAGGCAGTGTATAAAGACGTAGGCGGGCTTTTGAAAGTGAAAACAAGTACATTTGGAAAGCAGAGTGATCATGACTTTATTCTAACAGAATCTGACCTAATATCCAAGTAATAAGAAACACTCAATTCAAGAGATGCCTGATAACGACCTTCTGGTTGGAATACACGTCATCTGGTACCATGGCAAGTGTTTAGAACCTGCTCTGTCAGCCAAAATACCGTTTTGATTTGTAGTTCTTAGATCGTCCTATTGACTCCAGCTCTGCTGTCGAAAAATCCATGCTTGGCTATTTTCCCCCCGAGTAGGACACTTAGTGCAATAGGACACGTGCCTTTTCCCAGGACTTCTGGCCATCCACCAAACTGTTGGTGAATTCTTCTAATCACCTGATCAACATATATTTGTTGAACACATACTGTTTGCAAAACACTATCCTGAGGACTGTGTTTGCTGATGCTTTCCTGAATCAATATCTATAGCTCTGGATTAATTCTGCTGTCACTTTCGTATTACAAAAATCACAGGACAAAGGCGACAGGAACTCATTCTTCCTTGTATCCCCAAAGTGTCCTATGGAAAAAAAATTGAGCCCAAAACAGTTTGTGAAGATATCAAGGAGAACCACGATTCTTTTAGCCCAAAAGCCAAGTTTCTGAGGGAGGCAAGGTCATAGTAACGTGATGCTGACCTGATTTTCACAGGCGTTTCTCAATCACCTATACCAACCTAAATTCTAGAATATGATATTTACCAGCTAGGGTGACCTGTACCTTGGACAAGTTACTTAACCTTTCTGGACTTCAGTTTCTTTATCTTTAAAATTTGGAAAAAATAAAATTCTTGTAAACACTTAGAAAACCCTTATGACTCCATCTAGTCCTCTCAAAAGCTGTTCCTTTCTGCATCTGCTAGAGACAAAGCTCAGTTTCATGACCGAAACAGCCTCCCTAAGTTCTCAAAGGTGGTAAACAGCAGGTGGAGGCTGAAATCGTTTCTTTATGACACACATTTGTTTCAAAAGCCTGTGCTCTTTTCCCTGGACCGACAGCCCAGGACAAGGAAGAACTGCAATTGGAGAATTTAAAAGCTCAGGGGAAGGTGCCAGACTTTATTATTATTCCACTCAATTGTCCTTATCCTAGTTATTTGGACACGCTGGCCCTGGATTTCTTGGTATCTGTGTTTGCAGGTCAGTGCTCAGAGAACTTCTCATAAACACTTTCAAAACACAAATGCTCATTTCAAAGGTAAGCAAAGCCAAATTGACTTTAAAGTCAGAAAGTTCCATTCCCCCTATTCCATAACATGCTTTGTGTGCTGGGGGTCAAGTTTTGCCAGTGATAAGGGGGACTTAACTGGAAGCTCTCAGAGCACAAAAGCAGATCTGGACTGCCACAAAGGTCATCAGTGAAGAGATGGCCCTGAGAGGAGGGCTTTATCTAAGTTAGCTGGCAACTGGAGTCAGGTGCGAGTAAATGCATTCTCTCCCCGCCAAGTGTTACACACCTAGAGTGGCAGCTGACACAACTGTGACTGCTTCTAACTATGGCATATGTGGTGAAGAAATGACACCAATATCTAGGTAGCGAGCGAAATTCAGAAACTTCTTTTGGGAAGGGTGGTGGGTTTTAGTGTCTTTAGGTTCAGGATGGTGTCTTCCACCACCACTCCTCCTCCTCCTCCTCCTCCTCCTCCTCCTCCCTCCCTCCCCTCCCCCCTCCCCTCCCCCTCCTCCCTCCCCTCCCCTCCCCCTCCTCCTCCTCCCCCTTTCCCTCCCCCTCCACCTCCACCTCCGTCTTCTTTTCATTACCCATTCTTTCATGGAACAGTAATCAGTCTATCTAATTCAAAGTCTATTCTTTCATATATGTATGTTTATAATTTTTTTATTTCACTAAAACCTCATAAGATATACCATACACCAGGCCCTACCAGGTACTACTAAAGGTGATATGCATACATTTTCTACACCTGTTTAATATACTGACTCCAAGAAATTATATCTCTTTTGGGTCCTGTTCATGCCAGTCCCAGCCAGGTGCTGACAAGTGGTCTTACTTATTACGCTCCATGGTGTTAAGCATGTTGAAAGTGCAGCCTGGAAATTTCAAGAGACACATCTGAGATAAATACCTAATGACGTGAGAATAAATTACTATATCCAACGGTAAAAGGCACTTAGCATAGTCCCCAAGGGAAAACTATAACAACACTTTGACTTGTGGTTTTCAAAACAAACAAACAAACAAAGAACACTAAGAAAAGAATCCACACTCAAGCAGCATGGAATGGAAAATGCAGCAAAAAATTAGCTGGGCGTGGTGGCATGCGCCTGTAGTCCCAGCTACTCGGGAGGCTGAGGCAGGAGAATCCCTTGAACCTGGGAGGCAGAGATTGCAGTGATCCGAGATTGCACCACTGCAGTCCAGCCTGGGTGACAGAGAGACTCGTTAAAAAAAAAAAAAAAAAAAAAAAAAAAGGGGGGGAAATGCAGCAAAAGATGGTCCTTACCCCAGTCACTTTCCAGTCTTCCTCCTGGAGGCTCTGCTGAGAGACAGGAGGGCAGTTTGGGATGAGATGCACAGGGTTCTCCAAGCCCAGCTGCTCCAGAACCCAGCCACATACTCAGGGACCCTTCTGCTCTTAGGATGTGGCAGCCCCAGCCTCTCCCTGAGCTATCCTTGGCTTGCCATTCTGAGAGTCAGAAGAGAAATGCTCCTGATCATCCAAATGTTGGCCACATCCCAGTCAGGCCAACAGGACCCTGAACTAACATGCAGGCCTCGAGCTGCAGGCGAACCCTGGCCTTCCTTTGTGCTCAGAGAGCACAGGCCGTAATTCTCTGTGTGAAACTGTTGTGTAAACTTGGCAGCCATGAGCATATTCATCCATGGCCTCCTTGTCAAATGACTGCTATCCTTAGAACCTTTCCTGGGAGCCTTCTTTACTAATCTTTGTGGTTCCCCTCTGAGCACTCCATAGAAAACGCTTTCTTCTTTGGTAATTCAGGTCATATTTGCAGAAGCCAGATTCGGAGAGGGCTTAAGTAATTTTCCACTTTGGCTGCCTTTTGTGCTCGAATTTAGCTGAAAATTGCTTGATTCTCTGCTCCACTCTGACTGCATTGATTTAGCCTAAAATTCTTTAAATCATAAAAGCCCCAAGATCCCTCAATTTAATTCTACCCGCCCCCCCCCCCCCAGCATTAAGAGGGGTGCTATATATACAGCTGGAAAGGGAGAAGGATCTACCTTCATAACCCAGAAAAGAGAGAGAATCTTGGTGATAGCAAGGTATAAAATATACTAGGCCATCTCAGGATTTACTATGTGAAGCTAGTGGGATTTTGTTTAAAAAGCCCCAAACTGAACGACAGGAAACCTGGATTAGAGACTTATTCCTACCACTTAAAAAGTAAAAGGTTCTTAACCTTTACTTGCATCAGAGTCTCCTTGGAAGATCTGCTGAATGCTTTTGAGCCTTGATCAAATACACAAAATTTGAGGCAGCGTTGCACAGGACCAGCCTTCAGGTACCAGTCTCTCCGCTGTCCACCTCTACAGCACTGTCTCCATAGAACTCATTCATCCTGCATTAGGAGAGGAACCACCTGTCAAGTTATATATTCGATGTTCACAATGCCAACTGTCCCACACAGCCTTGGGAGCAGTAGCAGAAGAGCGTTGGGAAGTTTAATCCACTGGGAGTATATCTCCGTCTCATCCTCGGCTTTCATGAAAAGCTAAAATTATCCCCAGCTCCTTAGAGCATTATTGGCAGTTCCATATGGCTTATATCCTAGCAATCTAGCAATTCATCAATCTGTTTACATACTGAGGTTATACTTAGATTGATATTTAACTCTCCTCAGAATCATTGCCTCGCAAAAGATTTATAAATGACTGCTTTGCAATAATAGAATAGATATTGCACTAAACGGAAAATAGTCATCATTTAGTTACAAATCATAGTCCCTTTCTTCTTATTTACACATATATAACCACATATTTACACACAAGCACGTAGAGCAGGCTGTGTCGGTGCCCCTGACATTGACAAGTACGTCAGATACTGACTGTTGATTTGTAAAACAGCCACTGGAGTTCTGGATATTAACAGCCTCACGTAAAAATGCACATAAAGGAAATACACAGCTATCAATACACGCATCCAAAGTGTACATTTATCATTCCCTTCTTCTACTTGTTTTCATTTCATGGTATTTGTCACTGGTATTTAAAATCTGTCAGGAGATATCAACGATGTATAAAATAAACAGCCTTTTTTTTCTGCTGCAATAGCCCGCTGAATCTTCAGGATGGAAGGGATTTAAAGGTTGTTTTCTCTGCTTCCCACCCAGTGCAGGAATCGCCTCTTCTGCAACCTTGATAGACGATTATACAAGCCTCTGTCTGAATACGCCTTGCGATGGGGCTCTCATTTCTGCACAGATCTAACTAATAGGAAGATCTTCCTTATGTCAAGCTATGCTATGTCTCTAGTCATTGTCACAATGATACCAAGCAAACTTGTCTTCCTCTTAAAAATACTCCCACGGGTGAATCTGGAAACCATCATTCTCAGCAAACTGACACAAGAACAGAAAACCAAACACCGCATGTTTTCACTCCCAGGTGGGTGACGAACAATGAGAACACTTGGGCACAGGGAAGGGAACAACACTCACAGGGCTAGGTGGGGGCGGTGGTAGAGGGGAGGGGAGGACAACGGGGGGCAGGGAGGATGGGGAGGGACAACACTCATAGGGCTAGGTGGGGGCGGTGGTAGAGGGGAGGGGAGGACAACGGGGGGGCAGGGAGGATGGGGAGGGACAACACTCACAGGGCTAGGTGGGGGCGGTGGTAGAGGGGAGGGGAGGACAACAGGGGGGCAGGGAGGATGGGGAGGGACAACACTCACAGGGCTAGGTGGGGGCGGTGGTAGAGGGGAGGGGAGGACAACGGGGGGGCAGGGAGGATGGGGAGGGACAACACTCACAGGGCTAGGTGGGGGCGGTGGTAGAGGGGAGGGGAGGACAACGGGGGGGCAGGGAGGATGGGGAGGGACAACACCAGGAGAAGTGCCGGATGTAGGCGATGGGGTCGGGGGATGGAGACAGCAGGCCACCATGGCGTGTACGTGCCTGTGCAACAGTCCTGCAGGACGCGGGATGGGCACATGTACCCTGGAGCCCAAAGTACAATTTTAAAAAATGCTCCTTCTTTTACGTTCCCCATCTTAACTAATAGAACCACTCATCAACCACTTCAAAACCAGGCTACAGTCTTCCTGTTCTCATCAATGGATTACCAAACCCAAACGAGCCTGTCTTTCTGAAGCAGCCTGGGCCTGCAGCCTTCTCTTTGTCCCAGGGCTTTTATCACCTCTTTCTGGGATCGTCACATTAGCCAGTAAGTGATCACTCTGCCTCTAATCTCATCCTTTAAGGTTCCTCATCCAAACTGAATTGAGACTTCACTGGAAAGGCCCTGCAGTGAAGACGTATAACGTTAGGGGACGAAGCCCTGCCCTATGATGAGGCTCTGGCTTACCTCCCCAAATGTGTGCCTCGGTGCTCCCCTGACACCCTTCTCATCGCGTGTTCCAGGCCAGCCCTGTGGACCCCTGGGTCAGTTCTGGGAATGTGCAGTGGTTATTCCTATCCCCATGTTTGCATGAATCTTGTTACTTTGCCTGGAAGACTTGTCTCCTTGGTCTCCATAGTGAAGTGGTGCTGATTCCTCACGGCTGTGCCCTGGCATCCACTCTCCCCTGCCCTCCTTTCTGTCCCATTGTACCTTCACCAAGCCTCCTGACCACCTCAACCACAGTAACTATAGTTTTCAGTGGTGTTTGTTTAAATGTTCACCTCCCTGCTAGAATGCAACCTTATGAGATTATCCATGTTTGGTGCCCTGGGGGAATAGCAAAGTATCTGACTCACAGGAAGTAGCATAGCTCAACTGGTCTCTGCTTGTTTGTTGAAGGAAAGAAGAAAGGAGGGAAGGAAGGAGGGAGGGAGGGAGGGAAGGAGGAAAGGAGGGAAGGGAGGGATGGAGGGAGGAAGGGAGGGAAGGAAGGAGGGAGGGAGTGAGATAGGGAAGGAGGAAGTATCTGACTTATAGGAAGTAGCATAGCTCAGCTGGTCTCTGCTTGTTTGTTGAAGGAAAGAACAAAGGAAGAAAGGAGGGAAGGAAGAAAGGAAGGAAGGAGGAGAGGGAAGGAGGGAGGGAGGAAAAAGGAAAAGGGAAAGGAGTGAAGAGAGAGGAAGGAAGAGTGGAAAAAGTCAGCTTCCCACACCATAGTCTTTAATGTTTACAGACAGCTAGTCCTACCCTGAATGTTGAAAACTATCTTGAAATACCATTTTTTCCTAACTAAACATTCTTCAATTATTCTTCATAAAATGCTTTTTGCAGACATTGTACTCTGCTGAGAGTTCTACATGGATGAGTTCTAGAGCTGAACGGAATATCCCATGTATGTCTGACCAGTGAGGAAGCTTTGCATTTGGCTGTACAGTTGTGACTAAATACACCTAAAGCAAATTATTTGTTCTGTTTGGTACATATTCCATCTAAACTCCACCTACCCAATATTTACTTCTCATGACTCGCTTCCATGTCATGATGTCCCTTTCCAGGAATGTGCCGTACACATACCTCCTTCTCCAGAAACTACCCACCATCCTCACTGTCCACATGACCCTTGCTCCCTTGACCACAGCTGACTGGATGGCTTTTAGGCCTGTCAGCTCCTCCTGGGGCCTGGACCACCAGTTTCTCCTTCTAGGCGTTCAGCTAAGACCCATGGAGGATGCAACTAGATGGCGGTGGGGCTATGTACAGCTGGGGCAGCCTTTTGATCAATGTGCATACTGAGGAGTAAGTGGAGGATTCAGTTAGCAGAAAGCAGTGGGCTAATGGGACAGACACCCAGAGAAAGAGCGAGAAGAGATCCTGTAAGAAGAAAGAGAGGGAGGCAGAGGAGGGAGCAGGAGGAGAAGGGAGCTGCCTCTGTCTCTGGTCTGCTTATGTGAGGACCACTTGGACTTTGTTCCTGCACGGGGATGGGGAATGACTCTACATCCTTTCACTAACCATATGTATGTGCTTTGCATATATCATTAAAACAGTAGGACCCAAGACCATTAGAAATGTATAGTACTGTGTTTTCTTTATACAGTCTCTAGTCTACGCTGTTCCTGAGAATTTGTCCGAAGATAATGATTGCCCTATCAGCATTGAAACGTACTCACGTGTCTCACCATGGTGCCTCCCCCAGGACACACGTACACACACAAACACCGGAAATACACACAGGGAAATTTGACCAGGACTCTCAGCCTACTGATTTTTGTGTTTCAAGAACCAAGCATTACATTTCCTCCTATTAAATTTAACATTTTTGTATTTGTCCATCGCATCAGAATTCACAATTTCAGATTTCATTGAGTCCCTCTTCACAACTTTAGCCAACATGTTCCCTGTATCTTTCAAGCTAGGGACCATGTGAAGAAAGAAAATGAGGGTTGGTACAGCCAGGTCTTGATGAACCCATGAGTGTTCCTTATACCATCCCAGCCTCTTCTAAAAAATTACAGGTCATCTATTAAATCTTCTAAACCAGAATTTTAAAAACTAAGACATTTTCTCCTTTCTAGTCCTCTGTACCTTTTCCATTCTCCATGATTCTCCGGACACTTGGATGTTGCCCCAACATATTACCTGATTTCTTCCCTCCTCACGTTGCTTCAACCCTTTCTAGTCTGATCTGAAAATTGTTTCTTGTTGTTGTTGAAGGAAATTGAATTTACAAAGCATTATGGGAATTTTTTTCTGCCACGTTGGAGGCCACATTATCCCTACTCAGCCCAGGCATGAGGTCCCCTACTTCATGTTCTAGATTAAAATATTTTGTCCAGGTCTCAGTTTCTTTCTCAAATTGTGGAAAGCTGGGATAATCTCTACCCTGAGTCAATCATTTTGAAATATCAAAGCGTAACTCTTCACTCATTTCTTTTCAAAGTCGGTCTGGCTATACACACACAAAAGACAGCAAGCAGAATGACAGCAGTGAATATTTGGTTTATATTTGCCGTATACAAGAGAGTAGATTAAACACCTCCATCATCTCATATAATGCCCACAATAGTTATGAATTTCTGCATATTAATGGAATAATCATTTATTTATAATGTATTAACTAGCCACATTTTTCAAATAAAGATCTACAACTTAGATGATGTGGCTTGCAAAGTGACATTCAGGTATCAGATGTTAGAGCAGAGATTTGAGTCTAGTCACGGTTTCCTTTCCCATTTACATCCATGTCGATGGACACAGGGAGAAAGCAGCTAGAACGGATGCTGACTCTCTTAGCCACTGTGATCTTGGAAAGTTAGCTCCTGTCACTGTCATTATCATTGTTATTAATCCCAATAAGGTCTCAGCGCTAGTCAGTGGTGATGATGAAACTTGAAACTTGGATGACCGGATGCCTCTCAATATGGATACCAATAAACTCAAAGCCAACAATTTGGTAAATTGGCCACTGACAGACATAAATCCTCAAATTATCCACAGACTTTATTCAAAGGTGTGTTTGTAAGTTATTCATTTAGAATTCCAAACGCATTTCCTCACTGAAATATTGTTGTACATAGTGTCAGCCCATACAAATAAAGCTGAAATATTCTCCATGTGTAATTAAAACAGTGGGCTCCATGACCATTATAAATGCATAGTGCAGTGCTTTAACCACATTCTCTAGTCTTAGCTGTTCCTGAAAATTTGTCTGAAGGTCATGATCAGCACTGAAACTCATTCATGTTGAGGTCTACAAGAGAAGTCAGTTGACTCTCTAGCACAGTCATCTTTGTGAGCTCCTGCCCTCATGCAAGGGCTTGACACCAGGCAGGCACAAGTCAATGTTTCCTGGCTGAATGAAAACATGTAGTGGTGAGGGTTAGAGGACACGGAAACCCAAGGGAGATAAGGCAGAACAGTGGGAGACATTCACTGAGACCCTTACAAGTATAGCTGTAACTCCTTCATGTCTCCTATTTTTGATGGATACAAGTAGAAAGCAGGGATAATTGGTGCTAAGCCTGAAATCTGCAGTGGGGATTCATAATTACCTTGGAGTCCCATGCACAGTTGAGATTCCAATGCAACTATTTTAACTAAGAAACGTGGATTCCCTCCACAAAGCAAGTTAGCCTAGTTGAATGACCCTGAAGAAGTTTGTTAGTAAACAGTTCACCCACAGGCTCTATATTCTCCCTTAGCTGTCATTAAGCTGAACTGCTTATCTTTGATTTAAAGAAGTATTCACCCAGTATACACAGGTGTCTACACTGGGAATTGCTGGAAGCTACAGAAACAATAACCGCCTAGATAACATTAGGCTCACTACATTGATGGTGTGGAACATAAGTACCCTCATGTACTTATGTTCTTCTCTAGGAGCTCAGAGAAATAGTGTTCATTTTAATTTTGACTCAAAAAATGTCCTTGGTGAAAATAATAGTAGCCTCTTGCTACCACTAGCCCACATTTAAATGACAGGTCTGGGCCCGACTGATGGCTGCCATAGGGAATACTCTCCCTGCTCTTTCCAGGGGTCCCTTAAGTCTTTCAGTCTCTCATTGTTCATCTGGAACTAAACCTAAATATATCTCTTAAAACCAAATGTCTAAGAAAAATATACGTACATACAAAACACTTTATACAAATATTTATAGCTGTATTTATAATCACCAAAAATGGAAACAAATTCAATCTCATTCAAATGTTGAATGGTTACCCAAACTGTGGTACATCCATGCAAGGGAATATTACTCAGCCATAAAAAGGAACAAACCACTGAAATACATAACAACACGGGTGAATCTCAAATGCATTATGCACAGTGAAAGAAACCAGACCTAAAAGGGTATATAACAAATGATTGCATTTGCAGAACATTCTGGAAAAGGCAAAACTATAGGGACAGAAAATCCATCAGTGGTAGCTAGGGCCTAGAGCAAGAAGAGGCTCACAACAAAAGGACACAAGGTAATTTTGGGAGGTGAAGGACTATTCTATATGTTGATCATGGGGGTGGTCACACAAGAATATGAGTTTGTCAAAACTCCTAGACCTGTACATTAAAAAGAGCAAATTTTACTGCACCTAAATTATACTTCAAGAAATTGATTAAAAATTGTGAGATAAATTTCTTTTTGTAAAAAGAAGAAAAAATAAAAATGGCTTATACTATTCTTAACCCCTAAAAGTGTTCAGGTAGGTGTTTTTAGTTGAGAATGATTAAGTTGATGTCAGTGTGGGTCAGGATTGGGCAATATCTACCCAGCAGAGCCAGCTATTATCATTTTGAGAGACCACAGAGGCCCTCATGGAAACAGCATTTCTAACTTGATTTCTAGAACTTGTTAATGGCATAGTTTACAATGGCCAAGGATGGGTAGAGTAAAAGCCAGAATTGGTGCATATAGGCGCAAGGCCCTAGTGGTCCTCCTCCAGAGCAAAGGGCGGGTATCTGAATGATCCGTGGGCAAAAATACAAAGTGATGCACAGTTTCCAAATGCTCCACACAGCATCGTCCTGAATTCTCCTAAGAGCTTTTCATGCCAGGAGTCACTATTCCTGTGTGTAGGTGACTGAGCTGAGGTGGAGCAGAGGTGACTTAGCCAGATGGCAGTGGGGAAATGGATGAGAGGCTGGGCCACAGGGCCCCTGACTTCACACTTGTTTGCTTATTTTTTTGTCAATGCTGGGTGTTCATATGACATCGAAGCTCTTCATCCTTGATGTGAGTCCATGATCAAAATTTTGAAAAAGATCAGATAGAAAAATATTTTCTCTCCCTTCAAAGATAAACACTGGAGTGAATTTGTTAAAAAAAAAAAAAAGAGGCAAAGCAAAGGTCAGGATTTTGTCCAGAATAGTCAGGCTGTGGGGACATGAAACCAAGCCACTGACTTACTAATACCACGGTGTATTTCAGAGAAGCATTTGGATACGTTGACTACACAACTGAAAACACCTGGATATTTAGTTTTGAGATTAACTATATGATATCATCCATCCTGGTCAGGTGTCCAGAAATGATTGATTGACACCCTCCCAAGTGAGACAGTGAAGACATGGGGCAGTTCCTGGGCAATTCAGCATCCCACAGAGTTCTGTCGTGATATCTGAAATCACTAGACTCTCCCACACCAAAGAATGGGCAATAAATCAAACCTTTCATGCATCTTCCTGGTACGGCAGAGCCCACTGCTACACTACACAAAAAACAGATTATGGAGTGTTTTTCGGTTGGCATAGGAACAGCCTTGGAAATGTTCAGCCCAGAAGGGTCAGAGTGTTAGGACGTTTGCAGCCGGAAAAATTCTTGCCATGACCACTGATAAGCTAAATATCCTGACCAGACTCTCTCCTCTCTTTCTGGCATGCAGTCTAGCTGAAAGAGCCCCCATGTGGTTCTGTAGCAGCCACAGAAAACAAAATGGTCCGCACCCTCCCAAGGCACCCCTGCCCGCAGCCCTTCTGAGGCCCTGAGGTGCCTATATGGGAAACTGAGGCCCAGAAATATGGAATACAGGGTTAGTGAGTGTAGAGAGAACATGGGGATGGGACAAGTGCCGTGTGTCCACCATGACATATCACACCGAGTTCCCCTTCACGGGTCCTGTGTTGGAAAGAGGGGAAGGAGTTCGGAGGTGGCTGAATCCCTCCTGCTGCTGCTCCTGCGCTCTGATGATGATAGTGCCCCTGCCCTTGCACTAACCTTGGCTTTCCTTAGAACCCACTGGCTTGTGGCTCACCTCTTTATGAGGAAGGGAAGAGTATTTCCAACGTCTCCCTTCCCTTTCTTCCTGGGGGTCTGGGAGCGGGTAGGCGAGAAGGTAGGGGAGCGGTGGGATGTGGAGAGGCACCAGTGAGGCAGCACGACCGTGGATGAAAGAGAAGAAATGAAAGCCCTCAAGCCCCAGTGTCTTAGAGGACTCTAAACACAGTAATTATACATCTCCGTGCCACCTGCAGCCAACCTTCCACAGTCTCCCGCACCTCTCTTGGAGGAAACACAGCTTGTGAAGATCTGGATTTTCACAGAAGAGAAATTATGGACCGATATTCCACTAGCAACAATGATACTTTGAAAGTATTCATAAACACCTTCATTAAATGGTCAGCTTTCTTCCTAGTATACTTTAAATATGACGTGATTTCTGAAAATCTGATTTTCCCATAGCTCTTTGAGACCACACCTATTGGGTAAAGTGAGTCATGCCTGCAATAAAGTCAAGGTCTCCAAAGAACATTTGCCATTCTTCCACCACTTACCCTAACACTTGGGATTAATGCAGAAGCAGTGAACATGAGAGTTAGACTGAGCAGAGCAAAGACCTCTGCCCCAAGCCACAGTGGAACTATTTTGAGCATTATTCTCTGCAAGATTGATAGGAGGATAATAAAGTTTTCTCTGGGTCAGGGCTGTCCTGTGCTGGGGTAGAAGGCAGCCTCCCAACTTACATGGAAAAGGGGGAGAGAGGAAAGAGATAGCGAGAGGATGAGCTTCCTGATGACTTTATTTTCCATGCTTCTGGGTTTGATGGGGCCAAAGGGAATGACGTGATGAATCTATGAGTGAAATGGAGCAATCCAATTCCTTTCTGATCATATGTTTTTAATCCTGTCTCTTAAGCAGCAGCCAATTTACCCTTTGAGCATGCCCATGCCCAGTCCGAGTGTTACACTAAGAATCTCTTGACTTGGCCCAAAGCTATTTATAGTAGTAAAATCACAGTGAATTCTACAGAAACGATCAGCCAGGAATGGGCTTAGAATCATGGAAACTGCTTCAAGCCTAACACCCACTCATTCAATCAACCAATGTTTATTGAGCACCTACTGGGTGACAGGCTCTGCACGAGGCGACAAGGCACCCACTATGAATACATTCTGGATCTTGGCCTTCAACAGTCTGCAATCAAGTGAGGAGGCACATGGCCCAGAGCTATGATAATAAGAGTTCAAACAGGGGAATAAGGCCACGTGAAGGTAAGGGCAACCACAGTGACCTGTAACTGGGAGCTGCTCTGGTTAGTGGGGGATATTCTCAGAGAAGGATGCTTGATAGAGTGCTGATGATCAGCAGAGTGATGTGGTGCCCTCGCCAGCCTGATGCAGCCGCTCCAGGAATCCAGAACCAGGAGTCCCGTCTTTAGGACATTTTTGCCTCTGAGTGAGAAATTCTCAACCCAAAAAGCAATGGATTTTCTACCAGGAAAGCTGCCAATTTAATTTTTCCCATGAAAATATATACACTCACACACATGCACACACTTGCCCTTCTCGGTCTTCTCAGATTGGTAGCAATTTTTTTTGTTGTTGTTCTACTTTCCCAAGTCAGGGAGGCATTCAAAGGTCATTAGAGAGCAAATGTACCTTATTTTTGTGATTTCAAGCACTCTCAGGAAAGATTTAGGGTAATAAATGAACAAGAATTAACAATATTTTCCCATCTGATTGGCAGATCATATGGTGTTTGCTCTTTAGAATTAATTTAGCTTTCTAGTAAGGTTATCTTGCACACTTTCCAGGGTCTCCTGATTTAAATAGACTAAGCAGTAAGAAGGAAATCAAAACAAGTGTGCATTTGTCTGGAACACAGTGACGACTATTTGGAGTGGAGGAAGACAAGTCAATATAAGAAAACAACAATTAGCAAAAAGCTTTAGGACCGAGCTAGTCTCCATAGTATCTTCTTGAGCTCAGCAGGTTAGTCACGAAAAGTTACACTAGAGATTCAGCTCAACATCCAGCAGAAGCTCTACATTGCAGTGAAAAGACGGACTTATTTCTCTCTCCTAATTTATTTTAAAAATCAGTTGAAGTTGGGCAATTTTTTTAAAAAGAAATGAAAAAGAAATATTCTTACTGTTAGTAAACAATGAAAATGGGTCCCCCTCCAAAGTCACCTAGAGCAAGTACTTGTCCATGGCAAGCTGGGGGGAAAATGAAGCTTTATCAGCCTGAATTCCTTAGTTTTCTCCTTCTGGGGGCAGAGGTATAAAAAGAAATCCTGTGGTAATCTTCACCTTCATTTTACCTGTAAATCTGAATGAACAGTATGCCCTTCATGATTCCACGAAACTGAAGATGAGATGGGTGAACAGAATCCCTGTCTCCCAGTTTTATAGCTCTGGGAGTCCCCGGGGAGATCTCTTGGTCCTGGGTAAACTAAGATGGTTGGGCACCCTGGGGGAGAATAAATTCTGAAATGGAAAGGGCTTTTTGTCTAGCTCAACGTGCCCTTCCTGCCCACCCACTGACTCAGCGGTTCTGGCTCCTTCCTTAATACACGGTGAGGTTAAAAAAGGAGAAATCCCTTCTTTTCCCTTCACAAGTTCTTGGAGTGGGGCCTCTTTCCCAAAGCCAACTCAGCTACTGACAGCAGATGGGGTTCTCATAAATGAGACTCATCCACCTGTAAACAGCAAGCCGGACATTCCCAAGATGCTATAAAATGGTCCCCCCTACGTCAGTGGTAGCACCACCCACTTGTGAGACATGCAAATCATCAGGCAGGCCTTACCTCAGACCTAGGACACTAGGAGCCCTGGGGTGGGGGTCCAGCAAGCTGTGTTTTAATAAATCCCCCAGGTGACTCTGAGGCATGCTCAAGTTAGAGAACTGCTACTCTAGAGACTGATTTTGAAAGATCAGTGATCACTGGTATACCTGATATAACTTTTTTTTTTAATTTTTTTAAATTTTTATTGCATTATAGGTTTTGGGGTACATGTGCAGAACGTGCAAGATAGTTGCATAGGTACACACATGGCAGTGTGTTTTGCTGCCTTCCTCCCCTTCACCCACACTTGGCATTTATCCCCAGGCTATCCCTCCCCAGCCCCCTCCGCTGTCCCTCCCCCATTCCCCCCAATAGACCCCAGTGTGTAGTAAACCCCCTCCCTGTGTCCATGTGTTCTCATTTTTCTCACCCACCTATGAGTGAGAATATGCGGTATTTCTTTTTCTGTTCTTGTGTCAGTTTGCTGAGAATGTTGTTCTCCAGATTCATCCATGTCCTTACAAAGGACACAAACTCATTATTTTTGGTTGCTGCATAATATTCCATGGTGTATATGTGCCACATTTTCCCAGTCCAGTCTATCATCGATGGGCATTTGGGTTGGTTCCAGGTCTTTGCTATTGTAAACAGTGCTGCAATGAACATTCGTGTGCATGTGTCCTTATAGTAGAACGATTTATAGTCCTTTGGATATATACCCAGTAAAGGGATTGCTGGGTCAAATGGAATTTCTATTTCTAGGTCCTTGAGGAATCGCCACACTGTCTTCCACAATGGTTGAACTAATTTACACTCCCACCAACAGTGTAAGAGTGTTCCTATTTCTCCTCTGCTGTCTCCAGATTTTTTAATGATTGCCATTCTAACTGGCGTGAGATAGTATCTCAATGTGGTTTTGATTTGCATCTCTCTAATGACCAGTGATGATGAGCATTTTTTCATGTGTTTGTTGGCCTCATGTATGTCTTCTTTTGTAAAGTGTCTGTTCATATCCTTTGCCCATTTTTGAATGGGCTTGTTTGTTTTTTTCCTGTAAATCTCTTTGAGTTCTTTGTAAATTCTGGATATCAGCCCTTTGTCAGATGCGTAAACTGCAAAGATTTTTTCCCATTCTGTTGGTTGCCGATTCACTCTAGTGACTGTTTCTTTTGCCGTGCAGAAGCTGTGGAGTTTGATTAGGTCCCATTTGTCTATTTTGGCTTTTGTTGCCAATGCTTTTGGTGTTTTGGTCCTGAAGTTCTTGCCTACTCCTATGTCCTGAATGGTTTTGCCTAGATTTTCTTCTAGGGTTTTTATGGTGCCAGGTCTTATGTTTAAGTCTTTAATCCATCTGGAGTTAATTTTAGTGTAAGGTGTCAGGAAGGGGTCCAGTTTCTGCTTTCTGCACATGGCTAGCCAGTTTTCCCAACACCATTTATTAAACCGGGAATCCTTTCCCCATTGCTTGTTTTTGTCTGGTTTATCAAAGATTATATGGTTGTAGATATGTTGTGTTGCCTCCGATGCCTCTGTTCTGTTCCATTGGTCTATATCTCTGTTTTGGTACCAATACCATGCTGTTTTGATTACTGTAGCCTTGTAGTATAGTTTGAAGTCTGGTACTGTGATGCCTCCTGCTGTGTTCTTTTTGCTTAGAATTGACTTGGCTATGCGGGCTCTCTTTTGGTTCCATATGAAGTTCATGGTGGTTTTTTCCAGTTCTGTGAAGAAATTCAATGGTAGTTTGATGGGGATAGCATTGATTGTGTAAATTACTTTGGGCAGTATAGCCATTTTCACGATATTGATTCTTCCTAACCTCGAACATGGAATGTTTCTCCATCTGTTTGTGTCCTCTCTTATTTTGTTGAGCAGTGGTTTGTAGTTTTCCTTAAAGAGGTCCCTTACGTTCCTTGTGAGTTGTATTCCTAGGTATTTTATTTTCTTTATAGCAATTGTGAATGGCAGTTCGTTCTTGATTTGGTTCTCTTTAAGTCTGTTATTGGTGTATAGGAATGCTTGTGATTTTTGCACATTGATTTTATATCCTGAGACTTTACTGAAGTTGCTTATCAGTTTCAGGAGCTTTTGGGCTGAGGTGATGGGGTCTTCTAGGTATACTATCATGTCGTCTGCAAATAGAGACAATTTGGCTTCCACCTTTCCTATTTGAATACCCTTTATTTCTTTTTCTTGCCTGATTGCTCTGGCTAGAACTTCCAGTACTATGTTGAATAGGAGTGGTGAGAGAGGGCATCCTTGTCTAGTGCCAGATTTCAAAGGGAATGCTTCCAGTTTTTGCCCATTCAGTATGATATTGGCTGTTGGTTTGTCATAAATAGCTTTTATTACTTTGAGATATGTTCCATCAATACCAAGTTTATTGAGGGTTTTTAGCATAAAGGGCTGTTGAATTTTGTCCAATGCCTTCTCTGCATCAATTAAGATAATCATGTGGTTTTTGTTTTTGCTTCTGTTTATGTGGTGAATTACATTTATAGACTTGCGTATGTTGAACCAGGCTTGCATCCCCGGGATGAATCCTACTTGATCATGATGGATAAGTTTTTTAATGTGCTGTTGCAATCGGTTTGCCAGTATTTTATTGAATATTTTTGCATCTATGTTCATCATGGATATTGGCCTGAAGTTTTCTTTTCTTGTTGAGTCTCTGCCGGGTTTTGATATCAGGATGATGTTGGTCTCATAAAATGATTTGGGAAGGGTTCCCTCTTTTTGGATTATTTGGAATAGTTTCAGAAGGAATGGTAACAGTTCCCCTTTGTGTGTCTGGTAGAATTCGGCTGTGAACCCATCTGGACCTGGGCTTTTTTTGTGTGGTAGGCTCTTAATTGCTGCCTCAACTTCAAACCTTGCTATTGGTCTATTCATAGTTTCGGCTTCCTCCTGGTTTAGGCTTGGGAGGACACAGGCGTCCAGGAATTTATCCATTTCTTCCTGGTTTACTAGTTTATGTGCATAGAGTTGTTTGTAGTATCCTCTGATGATGGTTTGAATTTCTGTGGAATCTGGTGATTTCCCCATTATCGTTTTTTATTGCCTCTATTTGGTTGTTCTCTCTTTTCTTTTTTATCAGTCTGGCTAGTGGTCTGTCTATTTTGTTGATCTTTTCAAAAAACCAGCTCTTGGATTTATTGATTTTTTGAAGGGTTTTTCTTGTCTCTATCTCCTTCAGTTCTGCTCTGATCTTAGTTATTTCTTGTCTTCGGCTAGGTTTTGAGCTTTTTTGATCTTGCTCCTCTAGCTCTTTCAATTTTGACAATAGGGTGTCAATTTTGGATCTCTCCACTCTTCTCATGTGGGCACTTATTGCTATATATTTGCCTCTACAGACTGCTTTAAATGTGTCCCAGAGATTCTGGTACATTGTGTCTTCATTCTCGTTGGTTTTGAAGAACTTCTTTATTTCTGCCTTCATTTCATTGTTTATCCAATCAACATTCAAGAGCCAGTTGTTCGGTTTCCATGAAGCTGTGCGGTTCTGAGTTATTTTCTGAATTCTGAGTTCCAACTTGATTGCACTATGGTCTGAGAGACTGTTATGATTTCAGTTGTTTTGCATTTGCTGAGGAGTGCTTTACTTCCAATTATGTGGTCAATTTTGGAGTAGGTGTGATGTGGTGCTGAGAAGAATGTATATTCTGTGGATTTGGGGTGGAGAGTTCTGTAAATGTCTATCAGGTTTGCTTGTTCCAGGTCTGTGTTCAAGTCCTGGATATCCTTGTTAATTTTCTGTCTGGTTGATCTGTCTGACATTGACAGTGGAGTGTTAAAGTCTCCCACTATTATTGTGTGGGAGTCTAAGTCTCTTTGTAAGTCATTAAGAACTTGCCTTATATATCTGGGTGCTCCTACATTGGGTCCATATATATTTAGAATCGTTAGCTCTTCTTGTTGTATCAATCCTCATACCATTATGTAATGACCTTCTTTGTCCCTTTTGATCTTTGTTGCTTTAAAGTCTATTTTATCAGAGACGAGAATTGCAACTCCTGCTTTTTTTTGCTCTCCATTTGCTTGGTAAATCTTCCTCCATCCCTTTATTTTGAGCCTTTGTGTATCCTTGCATGTGAGATGGGTTTCCTGGATACAGCACACCAATGGGTTTTGGTTTTTTATCCAATTTGCCAGTCTGTGTCTTTTGATTGGTGCATTTAGCCCATTTACATTTAGGGTTAATATTGTTATGTGTGAATTTGATACTGCCATTTTGATGCTAGCTGGCTGTTTTGCCCATTGGTTCATGTAGATTTTTCATTTTGTTGATGCTCTTTAGCATTTGGTATGCTTTTAGGATGGCTGGTACTAGTTGTTTCTTTCTATGTGTAGTGCCTCTTTCAGGAACTCTTGTAAAGCAGGCCTAGTGGTGACAAAATCTCTGAGTACTTGCTTGTTCGTGAAGGATTTTATTTTTCCTTCACTTATGAAGCTCAGTTTGGCTGGATATGAAATTCTGGGTTGAAAGTTCTTTTCTTTAAGGATGTTGAATATTGGCCCCCACTCTCTTCTGGCTTGTAGGGTCTCTGCCGAGAGATCTGCTGTGAGTCTGATGGGCTTCCCTTTGTGGGTGACCCGACCTTTCTCTCTGGCTACCCTTAGTATTTTCTCCTTCATTTCAACCCTGGTGAATCTGACGATTATGTGCCTTGGAGTTGCTCTTCTTGTGGAGTATCTTTATGGTGTTCTCTGTATTTCCTGGAGTTGAGTATTGACCTGTCTTGCTAGGTTGGGGAAATTTTCCTGGATAATATCCTGAAGAGTGTTTTCCAGCTTGGATTCATTCTCTTCGTCACATTCTGGTACACCTATCAAATGTAGGTTGGGTCTCTTCACATAGTCCCACATTTCTTGGAGATTTTGTTCATTCCTTTTTGCGCTTTTTTCTTTAATCTTGGTTTCTCGTTTTATTTCATTGAGTTGATCTTTGACTTCTGATATTCTTTCTTCTGCTTGGTCAATTTGGCTGTTGAAACTTGTGCATGCTTCGCTAAGTTCTCGTGCTGTGTTTTTCAGCACCTTCAATTCATTCATATTCCTCTCTAAGTTGTCCATTCTTGTTATCATTTCCTCGAATCTTTTTTGAAATCTTTTTTTCAAGGTTCTTAGTTTCTTTGCACTGATTTAGAACATGTTCTTTTAGCTCACTGAAGTTTCTCATTATCCACTTTCTGAAGTCTGATTCCGTCATTTTGTCACACTCATTCTCCATCCAGCTTTGTTCCCTTGCTGGTGAGGAGTTTTGGTCCTTTGTAGGAGGTTAAGTGTTTTGGTTTCGGGTGTTTTCCTCCTCTTTGCGCTGGTTTCTTCCCATCTTTATGGATTTATCCACCTGTCGTCTTAGTAGTTGCTGATTTTTTAATTGGGTCTCTGTGTGGATGCCCAGATTGTTGATGATGAGGTATTTCTGTTACTTAGTTTTCCTTCTAATGGTCTAGCTCCTCTGCTGTATGAGTGCTGAGGTCCACTCCAGGCCCTGCTTGTCTGGGGTACACCTGTAGCAGCTGCGGAACAGTGAGGGATGCTACCAGTTTCTTCTTCTGCTATCTTTGTTTCAGAATGATGCCTGCCAAATATCAGTCTGATTAGTCCTTTTTTGGGGTGACTCTTTGGATATACAGGGGTCAGGGAGCTGCTTGAGGAGACGGTCTGTGCTTTATAGGAGCTCCAGTGCTGAGCTGTGAGCTCCGTTGTTCATTCAGGGTTGTTGGGAGGATGTGTTTATGTCTGCTGCAACAGAACTCATAAAATCCCCCCTTTTTTCCCCCTTAGATGTTCTGTGTCAGGGAGTTGGGGCTTTCTTTATGAGTATCTGTTGCACTGTCCTGCCCAGCTAGGAGGCAGTCTATTCACTATTTGCCTGCTGGGGCTCCGCCCTGCTAGCGCAGGTCCACCCTGTTGCTACGGGGCTCCGTTCTGCTGTGGCATGCTCCGCCCTGCTGGCGGAGTCTCTCTGTTATGGCAGGTTGCCTCGGCAACAGCAGACTGCGTCAGCCCTGGGCGGTACTTCAGTAGGGGCGGATTGCATCAGTAGTAGCGGACGCCCCTCCCGCACCAGGCTGCACCGTCCTAGATGCCGGCAGCAAAAGTCTCAGCCCTGAGCACCTCCAATCACCGCCCTGCTTGTCCCCGTGAGGGCGGGACCCGCCGAGCCTGATCACCCAGCTCCCTGCCTCAGAGTCCATCCTCTCTCTCTCTCTCTTCCTCTCCCCAAGCTGAACAGTCGACTCTCTCACTGGCGCCCCAGTAGCCTGCTGATAGGGCACTGGGATCTGTGTGATCTCCCGTGCCGCTGCCCACTGCACCGGCTCAGATCACGTTTACCAGGAATCTCCTGGTCTGGCTCATTGTCCAAGTCCCGTTCAATCAGATGGACATGCCAATCTGCCCTTCCAAATCTCAGATTGCCGGTTTAACAGGGCACCCGGACCAGTGAGTTTTGTGCCCGGTGCTGCTGCGCTGCGACTCTGGCCAAACTGGCCACGCAAGCCAGCTGCGCTGGCATCCCGTGTCTCTCCCACATCTGGGACTTTTAACGTTCTGTGGGCAAAAAAGGTCTGTCCGAGAATGCGGCTAGGACTCACCCTCTGCACCTTCACTGAGAGCTGCAATCCTGAGTCGCCTCTACGATGCCATCTTGGAAGCCCCCCCCCCATATACCTATTACAGGTAAAAAGAATACACTCAGAATTTAGTATGTGAGTTTAAGAATGTTTATTGCAGTCTGAACAACAGCTAAACATAATTTTCTTACCTGATTTATATGCCAGCAAGTAGCTAGCCTGTTTTACCATCAGGTTACACTCAGGTCCAGATTGACTATGTTTTCTCATTCCCCAAATCTCCCCAAAAAGCTCAGAGGACTACTACAACCTGGATGGGTTTAAGTGATAGAACAATCACCATTTTAATTGGAAAGGATCTCCAGCAAACATTAATCTGTGGCACAGCCATGCGCTGGAGTTGGAAATGGTCACCCCTGAGAATAAAAGCACCAGTAGATTTTGAAGAATGTGGTTAGATGTCGCCTTCTCCCCTGCTCTCCTCCTCTCAATGCCCTCACCCTCACCACACCTACCTTTTTCTCCCCCTTCAAAAAAAAAAAAAAGCAGAAATCGGATCCTAGAAAAGTGCAGATGTCTCTCCAATGCTGGCCCTGCCAGTGAAGCGTCACCTCTCCGTTAGACCCGTTGGTCTCTGCCCTCCTGGGCGAGCCCACTTCAAGGTTGCCCGGCAGCCTGGCTTTCCGGCCTTTAGAAACGGTGATGGATTCATTTAGAATCAGGGGCTACGGAGCCAGGAGCTCAGGTGCTGCCGAAATAGCAGGTGGTTGGCGCTGACTTGGCAGCAATTAGATATACAAATCTTTGATTAGGCTCCTGGGAATTGAGTCATTAGCAACCCTGAATGGACCAGCTTGCTTTCCACCGCCTCATTAACTGCTCCGATGTTACTTTAAAAAGCCAAGGGGATGGGGGAAAAGATCACCTCTCCAACACGGAATGAATGACAAAGCGGGGAGGGCGGGAAGAGGCCGGGGTAAGCATTTCTAGCTGAATAAACAGTCCCTGCTTTTTCCATGCTGTGGTCGCTGACATGAGTGTGCACGTTTGCTGGACTGTGAAATAGCCCCATACCTGTCTGATTCATTAGCAGGAGAGCTCTTTTTCCTTTAATCTGCCTTTTCAAAATCCTCGGTTGATCTTCCAGTCAAAGCCTCGGTTTAGTCCCTATCTATCCGATCTAGGGTGGGGCTACTGCACGGCTGTCTACACCTTTCCAATGACTGGTCAGTCTGGGGTCCACATTCCACCCTTTGGGAGCCACAGAATCCGTGTTAATACTCCATCTCTGTTGCGTGGTCCTGGCTCCCCCTGGGATGTCCATCTCCCTGGGATGGCATCACCCCGTTGATGCTGACCTGGTGGGTTTCTTCCATGTTACTGGAGTTTCCTCCATGTTTTTACTGTATGGTTTCCTCCATACTATCATCACCAGCCATGCATGTTGAAACATCTTCCCGACAGGGAGCTTTAAAACAAGAGGGCAATGTGTCTCCCAACCTTCATGTGAAATCCTGTGTGACCACTTATCAGATTAAACTGATTCATTGCAGAATTTATTATTTTTATTTTCTCAATCTGCCAGTTGCTAGATTCATATTTATAAAGCGTGCTTCACAAGTACGTACTGATCATTGATTATAAACCTCATTAATCTGTTGGAAAAGCTATGGGTGAAGAACAGTCTCCATCTTTGAGTTTAGAATCTATTAGAAAGAAGCATCCTATGCACCTTCCCTCACTGTCTTCGTTTATTCAACAAACATTTGTCATGTGCCTGCTTACTTTAAGCATTGTTCTTGTCAATAAAAATACAAAAAACAACATAGTGTGATAATTATAATTCCACACACTCTTGTAAGCATTTTATATGTATTAATGCACTTAATTTTCACAGCAACTCTATGATAGGTACTACTTTAATCTCCATTTCAGAGATAAGGAAACGGAAGCAGTGAGAGCTTAAGTAACTCGCCCACGGTCACACTACTGGTAAATAGCAGAGCTGAGATTTGAGCCTAAGCAGTCTGGCTGCTAAACCACTGTGCTATTCTCCTTTGAGGTGCTTTTAGCTCAACAGGGAAGACAAACATTTAAACCAACCATTTCAATACAATGTGATTAGCACATCTGGGTAAAGTATATAAAAAACACATGGTAGAGAGAAAGGGAATTATTAAGCGTCCATGGAAAACAATTCGTAGTTGAAATGATACTTGATCTGGGGTTTGAATAAAGAAGAAAAAAGGTCCGCAGCCTTCAAGAAGTTTTAATCTCATAAAACACTTCACTAAGTGTCCTTGCCACTGTTATGACATAAGTTTTGACAAAGATATCAAATAAATTAAGCATTCTGAAAAGGAAAATATCACATCCAAGTCTGAAGGTGTTGGCAAGAAAGATGTAAAGGAGGTGATAACTAAGAAGCTTTTAGGGGCTGGTGGAGGTCAAGGATGGAGCCTTGGTAAAAGCAGAGAAGACGGCAGAAGAGAGAAGAACAGGACAGGTTTGGAGAAGGGAAAACACAAGAACAAAGATAAAGGTGTTTTCAAGAAGGTGAGCATAAGGACATGTGCTGGAAGAAACGATCTGAGCTGAAACATGAAGGACATTGAATGAGAGATTTTATCTCATTCTAGAAATCTTTCGAAGGTTTTAGGAGTAGGAGAGTGAAATAAAAATGACTTAGCAATACCGAGGAAAGCAGTAGAGAAATACAATCAAATTAATATAATGAAAAAGTACATTTTCAAGCTAAGAAATATAAGGGGCTATTGTTACTCAGAATAACGACCTACTACAAAGAGGTTTTACGAAGCTCAAATACAGGAACAGGAGGCATTTCTTTGCAAACCATAATGTGTCACATAAATGCCATTACTACTTTCGAGAACATATTTATGCGGCCTTTATAATTCAATTGTCTTTTATACACAGTCAGGATGCTCCATAAGTTATCTGCATGTCTCCAAGGCCATTAAAATGGAAAAGGCCATCTCAAAGAAGCTTTTTATTTTGCAGTTGACAATAATCAGAGGCCTTTCTAGACTACCTGCCAGAGGAATCAGAATGTGCGTTCTCAGAGCTCCTTGGTCTCCTGAGGAAGAGGCAGTGGCACTTCTAGAGTGGGGGGTCCTTCCTCTATGGCCACTACTGAGGGGGTGGGTCCCTAATGCGAGAGAGGAAATAATTATTGCTCTTGTGCCACAATCAGCAACAAGAACCAAAGATGATGGCTCTGTTGATTAAATTAAGGTAGCACAACAAACTTATTTACTATGTTTTTAATTTTTTAATTCAACTAATTGATTTCTATTAGGCCACAGCCTGCTTCTCTTAAAAATAAACTCTTGGTCTTCCGTTCCACTCTTATTTTGGAGGGAACCGGGTTCATTTTCCACCATATGTTCCAGATGCGTGTTTGTGAAGTGACTTCTTCTAAGTCTTCTTTTGTCATCTCTTTCTTTTTTTGTGATGCAGTCTCACTGTTACCCAGGCTGGAGTGCAATGGCGCGATCTCGGCTCACGGCAACCTCCGCCTCCTGGGTTCAAGCGATTCTCCTGCCTCAGCCTCCCAAGTATCTGGGCGTCTGCCACCATACCCCGCTAATTTTTGTATTTTTACAAAATACAACGGGGTTTCACCATGTTGCCCAGGCTGGTCTCGAACTCCTGACCTCAGGTGATCCGCCTCCTTCAGCCTCCCAAAATGCTGGGATTATAGGCATGAGCTGCTGCACCCGGCTCCTTCTGTCACTTCTATCTAGAGTTGGATCCCTGCCCTCAGCATTTCTGCACAACATTCCCTCTTCCCTTGCTAATGCTACGTAAGTCCATGCTAGCCCCCAGGTCACAGAAAAATGCCTGATTGCTATGGGTGCTCATCCAGGGAAATTAGGAACTTCCAAAACTTTAAGCTGATAGCTAACCCCAGGACAAGGAGAGACTTCTATTTTTATTTATTTATTTTTTTGGTAGCAGAATTTTCCTGTCACTGAGGCTACAGTGCAGTGGCACAATCATAGCTCACTGCAGCCTTAAATTCCTGGCTTAAGTGATCCTCCCACCTCAGCCTCCCGAGTAGCTGGAACCACAGGTGCAGCCCAAAAAAACATTGTATAGAGACAGGGTCTCCCTATGTTGCCTAGGCTGGTCTCAAACTCCTGGTTTCAAGTGATCCTCCCTCCTGGATCTCCTGGGGCAGTGGGATTACAGGGGTGAGCCACTGCACCAGTCCAGAAAGAAACTTTTAAGGTTAAATAGATTGTTTTGCATCATTATGAATTGGAGCAAAAATTAAAATGGGGTCTCATCCATTAAATAATAATAAGACAGACATAATTTCTTGTCTTTGAGCCTTTTGGGGATAAACGAGAAGACAGAAGGACTATCACTAGCTGTCCTGAGCCTATTCTCATGGCTGTTCTTGAAACTACCAATTTCAGCAGCAGCCCCAGTTGCCTTTGCATTCCTGGACTTTCTCTGCATCTAAGTGCCAAAGGGCCAAGCTTGAGTGAATACTGCAACCTGCATTCTCTTCTTATACTCAATTCAATAAGAAAAGGAGGAAAAGTATTGTCCAGCATTGCAGATGGGTGCTGCCATCAATTCATGTCCTTCCAGTGCCCTTTGAGTAGAAACTCTGAATCTTCATGACTATCCAGAGAGGTCTTAATAACCTACTGTATCCCTCACTTACAGCACATGGCCTCCACTTGCACATATTTTAAAAACTTAAGACTGCTGTGGGCCAACTTTAAGTTGGTGCCCACCTACAAAAGCTTTCATCCACTCATTTTCTTGCCCAGAACCTAACCAAAGATGGAAAAGAGGATGGGTTTTACCTGCTGGTTTTCCCCTATTTTGTTTTAGACTAACCTCTGTCCTTGTGAAGGTCTTGGTATTATACCCACTTCTCTCTTTCTGAGCTTCTTTATTCTTTTGCCTCTGAAACCTCTTCCTCTTCATAAGTTCTTTCCTATTAGATAGAAACTTTCTTCAATCTCTCCCACTAGAACAAAAAACGTTAAACATACTCTAGCTCCATTTCCCATTCCTTCCTCTGACTACCTCCATCTTACCCGCCACCCCACCTTTTCTCAACAAAATAGCTGAAATAAAGAAAGGATCAACATTGTCTGTCTCTGCTCCCTCAACTCACATTTCTTCCTCCCCACTCTTGCTTTCTTTTCCCACATTTGTCAAATCAGTTGGCCCCTCTCTGTCCTGCCCTGGTGGGCCTGCACATGTCATTTGAGATGGCAGACCTCTTCCCTCTCCTGCCTCTCTATTCTCTTAGTTTCTGTCATGCCCCACCCTATTGTTTCTCCTTCAAACTCTCTGATCAGTCCTTCTTGGATTTATTAGCTGATTTTCTCCGTATATTCCTTAAATGGTAGTGTTTCCCAGTGTTTCGTCTGTGATTTTTCTTTTCTCGCTCTACATTCTTTCCCTGGGCAATCTCATTCACTCTCATGGTTCCATAATCATCATTGTGCTGGCAACATCCAAGTCTGTGTTTCCACTGGGGTCTTCTTCCAAGTTTCAGTGTCATATATACAGAGGTCCACCTGGCTACCTGCAGATTCCTCAAACTTGGTGAGGTTTTTTGTTTTCGTTTTTGTTTTGAAACAGAGTCTCACTCTGTCATCCAGGCTGGAGGGCAGTGGTGCGATCTTGGCTCACTGCAACCTCCAGCTCCCAGGTTCAAGTGATTCTCCTGCCTCAGCCTCCCCGGTAGCTGGGACTACAGATATGAGCCACACACTCAGCTAATTTTTGTAGTTTTTGGTAGAGATGGGGTTTCACCATGTTGGCCAGGCTGATCTCGAACTCTCGACCTTAGGTGATCCACTCACCTCGACCTCCCAGAGTGCTAGTTATTGGCATGAGCCACCACACCCGGCCAAACTTGGTGTTACTGAATAACCTTTACCTGTGTCTTTCCTGCATATGCTTTTCTGACGTATCTCCTGTCATCAGTAGATGAGTTACTGTTCATCCAATCACCTCTCTTAGAAACCCTGGGAATGTCCTCAGTTCTTTCTTCTCCATTACCAACTCCTATCACATTTACCACCTAAAGTTTTCAAATATGCCCCTTCCTTTTCATCCCCATGGCTGCTTCCCTGGGTTATAGTTATAAATTATAACTTCTCACGTGGACTACTGTAATATATTGCTCACTGGACTTCTGGCCTCTAGTCTTGTCTTCTTTCCCCAAATCCATCCACTGCATTGACCCTGAAACTATCTGAATTTCAAACCTGGCCATTCCCATGCTTAGAACCCTTTAAAAGTCCCCGTTGGCCTATAGATAAAACATCAGTGTGTCGTCAGCCTCGTCGCTCACTGTTTGTCTCCCACTGCGTTCCTGGTAACAGTGAACCGCTGATGTTTGTCATCATCACAGCCGTCACCATCGTCATGACTGTTACTCTACTCAGTGAGTGTTTGCTGCGTACCAGGCACTATGATCATCTCTCCATTAACGTTGTATCACATGGTCTTTACAGTGCCCCATCTGGTGAGTACTATCATGATTTTCATTTATACACAGGAAACTGAGTCAGAAAGACGATAAGTAACTTGCTGAAACAGCTAAAGAGGACCTGCATGATGTTCTATCTTCCCAGCTTGAGATCTATTTACCTCCTGTGGCCCGATTTTGAGCACTCACCCTCTTTTTGGCCTTCCAGCTTCCATAGTCTCGCTTGTGCCACCTCACCTGTTTCCCACCTTTGCAATTCCTACCAATGTGTCAAAGACAGCTCAGACAGCATTTTCTTTCTTTCTTTCTTTCTTTCTTTCTTTCTTTCTTTCTTTCTTTCTTTCTTTCTTTCTTTCTCTTTCTTTCTTTCTCTCTCTTTCTCTTTCTTTCTTTCTCTTTCTTTCTCTCTTTCTTTTTCTTTCTTTCTTTCTTTCTTTCTTTCTTTTTCTTTCTTAGATGGAGTCTCGCTCTGTCTCCAGGCTGGAGTGCAATGGCGCAATCTTGTCTCACTGCAACCTCCAACTCCCTGGTTCAAGCGATTCTCCTGCCTCAGCCTCCCAAGTAACTGGGATTACAAGCACATGCCACTATGCCGTTTCTATTTTTAGTAGAGATGGGGTTTCCCCCTCTTGGCCAGGACAGTCTCTATCTCCCGACCTCGTGATCCGCCCACCTCAGCCTATCAAAGTGCTGGGATTACAGGCGTGAGCCACAGCGCCCCCTCAGACAGCACTTTTTATCTGCAGCCTTGTCACCTCTCCATGCCCTTGGCCAGAAGTGACCTTCCAATGGTTCTTCTCTACACAAACCATTTTGAAAGTAACTAAACATCAAAACTAATTCTGTAATGTCATAAAGCATTGCTCTGCAGGGCCTGATCTCCAGATCAACTGTTTGCTCTTCAGGTTTGTGTCTAGTTGTGACTTTTCTCTCCAGGGAGAGCGTCAGTACTTTGCATGGTTGATACTTTTCTCCTGCGGTGCTCAGTCTACAGGAGACTGGTGTCTTTTTCTTCTCTGTGAGCCCTTGACTCTTCCCAACCTTTCCACCACAATGATCTGTTTCAAATTCGAGCCTCAAAGAAAAGACTTCTATTTCTCCTCTCATCTTATCACCAAATCCACGGATCCTTTTCCATGACCTCTGACGATCTGTTTCTTTATCTGCAGCTCTCCAGCCCCAGGCTCGGCCTGCACAGCTCACTATTAGATCCAGCGCTACACTGAGAGGATTAAACGGGGGCATCCAGATCAACTTCTATGTTCTCCGTTTCTACAAAAGCCGCTGTGCTAGCGCTGTGGCCGCTGGTTAAGCAAATCTCAAAAGCTCGTGTCCCTTACGGATTTTTAGCAGCTCTATAAGGGGAGGAGCTGACAGACAACACACTTACAGAACGCCTACGATGCTGAGAAAATCAGGAAAACCCCTTGAACGCTATAATAGGTAAAGGAAAGCTGCCTTTACTAAAGCCCTGCTGCAAATTATGAGCTGAAATCAAATCACGTGGAATAAGTACTGCACCCCTGCAAGGTGTGATGCAATCAGGTTACATGTGGCTTCATTTTCCATTCAATATGCTGCTCTGTTTTATGAGCCATATAACTTTGTGATGTAATTACGGCTAACCGTACAGACTCAGGCAGGAGGTAGGGACCCGTGAGCTGGTTCTGTCACATGGATGGATCACTGATGTGGAGAAGTCAGGGAGCATGGACTCAGGTAGCAGAAGTAGCTGGAGAAAGGTTCTGGATGAAGACCTTGGTGACAGAAACTGCAGCATTTGAAAATAAATGCTATAATATGAATAAATGAGTCTTGGCTGATATTTGAAAGTGACCAAGAGAAGGGGTAATTTTCTCACCAAAACTTCGTATTATCTCTTCATGGTAACAGGACCATAGATATCACAGGTCACCCTATGACCTCCTTTACAGGTGATCTCTTTACAGTGTCACCCTGGCAGGGATGATTTGACAGAAGCCATATGGTCAAATAATAATTTTACTGAGTATGTTTCAGGGGCCAGGTGCTATTTGAAGTGCTTTATAATATTACCTCACTTAAGCCTCTCAACAACCCCGTGATAAGGCTGTTACTATCTTCGCCACACAAATGAAGAAACTGAGGAGGAGAGGATTTAAGTCTCGAGCTAAAGAGCACTAGCAACAAAACAGCAGTGGCTGGGTTTGGACCCTGGCAGCCAGACACCAAACTCCACAGCATCCTCCTCTGGTGTCGGACCATGTCTTTGTGTAGGGCTTTCTAGGTTCCAAGCACTGCTGTAAGTGGGTTGTTTGTTTGTTTGTTTGAGATGCAGTTTTGCTCTTTTTGCCCAGGCTGAAGTGCAATGGTGTGATCTTGGCTCACCGCAACCTCTGCCTCCCGGGTTCAAGTGATTCTCCCACCTCAGCCTCTTGAGTAGCTGGAATTACAGGCACCCACCACCACATTCAGCTAATTTTGTATTTTTAGTAGAGATGGGGTTTTGCCATGTTGGCCAGGCTGGCCTCAAACTCCTGACCTCAGGTAATCTGACCCCCTTGGCCTCCCAAAGTGCTGGGATTACAGGCGTGAGCCACTGTGCCCAGCCATGCTAAGTGTTTTATATATATTAACTCTAAATCCTCACTACCACTGTATGGAATAAGAACTATTATTGTCTCCGAAGCCTGGATGAGGAAACTGAGGCACAAAGAGATTACGAGACTTGCCCAAGGACACCTTCCTGGTGAGAAGCAGGGACTGGATGGAAGGCAGGTGCTCTGGTCCTAAGGCCGTCGTTGCTGAGCTGCCCAGAGATAGTGGGTATAAGGCATTAGCACCGAGTATGGAATTGGGGTGTCCTGCCCAGTACATGTCCCCAGACCTGTCTGAAGGCTTCCACATCCCCCTGGTTCTCTCTTTCCCTCGTTTCTGCTGCAAGGCATCCGGGCCCTCTCTCCTGGCCACAGTGCTCAGAGCAGACCAGGTGGCCATACTCTGGCCCCCTGGGGCTAGGTTTTTGTCTTCCGTGCTACATGCAAGCAGAGCTATCATCGCATGGCTATAAGCCGTGGTTTTGCTAGAAAGGGACTCAGCGGGGCTGAAGTCCTTGTGTGTTCTAATCCCCTCCGCGGCACTTTGTCTGCAGGGGCTGAGTGATCAGCCTGGCTTGTTCTCGTGCCTGTCCAGATGTCTTTCACATTGTCTGTTTGTTAACCTGCGTTTTTGGCTTTGCACCTCAGACTCTGTTTACTTGTCTGCCTGCTTGTTCTCAGTTAATAAATTGGAATTGATTTGGTGACTTCACAAACAAGTGAGTCTCAATCTTGTTTAAAAATAGGGATGGGAGGGTGAGGTGGAGAGTAGCACAGAGGGCGGTGGCGGAAACTGTGTAGGCCCCTGTTTCTGAAAATTGACCCGTGAAGCTTACGTAAAGAGAGTTGTACGGAGGGTGAGCAACATTTGGGCTGTTCGAAGTCCTGTTCCCCTGTTCTCGGGACAAACATTGCAGAATTTCCAAGTGACGGTTCTAAATAGTTTGCATTTGATATGAGAAGCAAGAATAACTGGCATAGCACCGTCAACAGGCAAAAGATGGGGAACATGGCACTTCCACATTCCGCTGTGCAATATAAATGTAACCAGGGAAAGAATGGAGGAAGTCAAGTTCACGGCGTAAAGCATCACCTCTGGAGCTCGCTTGCCTGGGTTCCCGCCCCAGCACCTCGGCTAACTAGACATGTGGCCTTGAGCAAGAAGTGGACATCTCTGTGCTCAGCATCCTTCAAAAGAAGACAGTGGAAATTATGCCTTCCCCATGGGGAGATGTTGAGAATCACTTAGTTATCATGTGTAAAGCACAAAGCACCATGTCCGCTGCGTAGTAAACCCTCAATAAGGATTAGTGATCATTGTCCCCACTGAATAACATAATGGGAACCTGAGCTAGGACAGGTAGTTGCAGAAAGGAATTGCTGCAAGGCTATGAAGAGAATATAAGCTGAGCTTGCTCGTTCTGTGCCTCTGCCAATTTGTTAACCTGCCTTTACCTGTTAACCTGCAGAAACAGGCTATGATTCTAGGAGGGCGGTAATACTATTCTTAACCCTTTGTGGACTTTTACATGTTTTCATGATGTCTTTAAAATGCTAGGAGTTTGTGATGAATTGTTTTTGTTTGAAGTATATAATCCTCTTTCTAGAAACTTTTAAAAAAAAAACTTCATGTGACAAGATTAATCAACTAGAAATAGAGAGGGGAAAGCAGGATCCAGAGGAAAGAGCAAACAGCTAACACTGCCTTATGAAAACACTTCAGAGCCAGACCAACCTGGGCCCACATCTCAGCTGTACCACACAGGGGGTTGGTGTCTTTGGGAAATGTACTAATTCTCCTATTATTTCTTTGTCCTGCTCATAAAGCAGATTGATGGTCCCTGCTGCCGGGATTGCGCTGAGGTCTAAATGATGTACCACAGGTCATCCTCCAGCCAGCCACACAAGATGTCAACCAGCGTGACATCTTTCTTTCCTGCAGTAGTCGAGTATAGGAGGTAGGGAGGAAATGGAATGTGGAGGGAGGAGGGAAAGAAAACTCCAAGGCAGACAACATGAGTTTTGCAAACTTGATGAGAAATTGGTTTCGTGCACTCTGTTGAAATGGGTAGCATAAGGAGGTGTAAGTAGAGCTTGCTCCTTTTCCTTCCTGGCCAATGGCCTCTCTCACCGGGACCTCAAAGGAGAGCGTGTGACTCATTTGTTCACACAATAAACAAATACAATAACTTGCAATATAATGACTTCTAAGATAATTTGCATTTTCACTATGCATGAAAGCTATAAACAAAAGAACAAAATACCAGTAGATGCATTTCAGCAGGCACTGTAGTGGGGAGATTTTTATTTTGGGGGGGGAAAGCAGGCAGAGCAAAGGAAGGCCTTGCTTGTCCTTTAGCCATCTGCTGGGTGAATGGATGAGGAAATGTGAAGCTCGAATTCAGCGCTACTCACTTCTAGAAGTGGCCTAGAGGCCACTTCTTCCAGGCACCAGTGGGCCACTGCTCCTGGGTTACTGTGGATGACATTGATGATGAGGATGAAGGTGCACACAGTCTAAGCAACCCAACTGAGACTTTGGGAAATGCACCAATGACCAACTCTTTCTTTTTTGGAACTCTTGGTGGGGCTGTGGGATAAATATTCCACCATCTTTTATCATGGCACATGGATAATCTGAATCAGAAAATGAGACAGGAAAGAGTGATTCTCCATCTTAGAGCTCTAAGGACCCGAAGTGGGAAAGCCTGAGAGGAAAAGGGAAAAGGCATTGAGGGGTGGGGAAGGGGCAAGCCACTTGGGGGCAGGTTAGGAAGCAGAAAGACCACGTAAGCTCTCTCTCTCTCCTCATGGGAAGTGGCGGCAGCAACAGCAGCAATTTGGGAGCCTCCAGCCTCAGCAGAAGACAGTGGCCTCTGGGACCCACCTGAATTTTTGCTAATAGTGTGACTCCTGGTGGGACCCCACATATCTTCAGGATGGAGGCTGGCCAGGCCAGTAAGACCAATCACGTGATTAGAGGGTCGGGGCTTCAAGACATGTGATAGTCACCCTGCCTCCCAGGAGAGGCACTGGAGATTGAGTTCAGACACATGGTCAATGAGTCAATCATGCCTACACAGTGAAACCCCAATAAAAACTCTGGACCCTGAGGCTTGGGTGCCCTTCCTTGGTGATGAACACATCAGCACGCCAGCAGGGTGACACATTCTGATTCCATGGAGACTGGACACAGAAGCTCTGCTTTTGGGTCCATCCCAGGCCTTGCCCTAGTGTCTTCGCTGATCCTGATTTGCGTCCTTTATAATCAAACTGTAATTTTAAGTACAGCACTTTCCTGAGTTCTACAAACTACTGTGCCTGAGATGGTTGTTAGAACCCCTGAATTTGTAGCCGATTGGTCAGAAGTCTGGAGGCCCGGGAGGCCCTGGAATTTGTGGCTGAGATACTACTGCTGAGGAGTGCATTGATTACTAAATAATCAAACTCATTTGGTGTCTTTAAGATGGAGATAATTACACAGAGTTCAGATACCACCTAATTATTTTGTTGTTAAGAGGAGTGAATTGCTTGGCCCTTTGCAATTCCATCGGTTGCTTGGCAATCAACTCACCAATAGTCTTTGCCTCCTCATTTTTCTTTCTGATTTTGACTGTGGCGTTGGAATAAAAGGATAGTCTACCCATCTGCTGCCTTAGATTTTGAAGCTTAATTTAAAAAGTCAATCCGCAGCCTATTTTTTAAACTCTCAGACTGAAGGAATCTATTATTTTATAACCCTTTTATTTCTCTCCTTTCACTCACATCCCCCAATCCCCTCATTATGCCTTTTTCCTTTTCATCTTGTTAAAGGATTTGAAAACAAACGTAAATGTAATAAAGACTTAGCCGGCCGGGCACGGTGGCTCACGCCTGTAATCCCAGCACTTTAGGAGGCTGAGGCGGGTGGATCACGAGGTCAAGAGATCGAGACCATCCTGGTCAACATGGTGAAACCCCATCTCTACTAAAAATAAAAAAAATTAGCTGGGCACGGTGGCGCGTGCCTGTAATCCCAGCTACTCAGGAGGCTGAGGCAGGAGAATTGCCTGAACCCAGGAGGCGGAGGTTGTGGTGAGCTGAGATCACACCATTGCACTCCAGCCTGGGTAACAAGAGCGAAACCCCGTCTCAAAAAAAAAAAAAAAAAAAAAGACTTAGCCAATGCTAAGAATACAAGAAATTCCACTGGCTCCTGTGAATCATGTTCTAACTCAACATAATTGTACCTATTTCCCTTGTTCACATTCAGCAGTGCGCGTATTCCACTATGACCCTAGATCTTTGTGTGTGATGCTTGCTTGGATCTCTACCTCCTTTCTCCCAATCTCTCCCTTTCCCCAATATCCCTATATCTTTGTGTAATTTGTTTTACCCCTAAAGGAGATGGGTGGACCAAAATCTTAGAAATCACCACTAAAGAACTTACTCATATAACCAAATACCACATATTTCCCAAAAATCTATGGAAATAAAAAATAATTGTTTAAAAAAATTAAATTAACCAATTTTTATTTTATTTTATTTTTTGAGAAAGAGTCGTACTGTGCTACCCAGGCTGGAGTGCAATGGTGTGATCTCAGCTCACTGCAGCCTCCACCTCCTGGGTTCAAGTGATTTTCCTGCCTTAGCCTCCTGAGTAGCTGGGACTACAGGTGCACAACGCCACATGCTAATTTTTGTATTTTTAGTATTGATGGGGTTTCACCATGTTGGCCAGGCTGGTCTCGAACTCCTGATCTCAGATGATTCACCCACCTCGGCCTCCCAAAGTGCTAGGATTATAGGCAGAGCCACCGTGCCTGGCCCCAAATTATTATTGGTTCCAGCAACATTATATTTTATCCTATGCATGGTTTATTAGGGTACTTCAGATTTTCTCCATATTTTAAGTACCTACTGACAATATCCCAGTTTATGACATTTGCCTGTTATAACTGTTGCTTTTCCCCTTAACGGAAGTGTTTTTCACTCTTGACTGCATATAGTACAGCATGATCAGAACACATCTACAGCCCTTTCTAAGGGACACTATCTCACCCAGGGCCCCTGCTGAAATAGCAGTTCATGACGTCCCCCTGTTACATCTGTCCTCATCTGATTCGTCTGATGAGACAGGAAGTAGACACCTGCCTCAGGTACCGCCTATCCAGGCTTACTGAGAAATCTGTTGTAAAGAGCTGAGCTCAGACAAGAATTCACTGGACCAATCATATCACAAGACTTTGAATTGGAAAATACGCAGAGACTCAAGCTGTTAGCAGGGGCTGAGGTTGAAAGAGTACACTGGCTAAGGCCATGAGTAGCCTTGAGTTAGCTGAAGTGAAGAGTAAGCCAAAATTGTGAGAAAGTGGAAACTACGATTGAGCAGAAGATACGGGTGGAGAAGTTGTGTTAAGTCACTGTGGCGAGAGGAGAAGCTAAAGCACGTACATCGAGAACAGCCCGAACCAGGGTTGGCCAAGCCTCTAACATGGCAGAGCATGGGATTCACAGCCCCCGAAGTGCAAAGGTCCCCAGAGCAACACTGCCTCCAGCTCTAGCCTCTGTGTGGACTAATCACACAGCAGCTTCTTATGAGAGAACTTCTTCCTTCATTACCCCTTGTTTCTTGCCATAACCCCACCCTTATTATGTGACCTGGTTATCACAGGTCATGGTTCCTTGTAACTCAATGAGCCTACACCCACTGCTCCCACCTGTGCACGGGTGGTAGAGAAACAGACAGGCAGCATTGCCAAGGGGCCATGCCACTAACTTGTAGCTGTCATTCCACCATGGGGCTCAGCTCACTTGCCCCAACACGCTTCCTTCAACATGGACTGGCTGCTTAGCCAAAAAGCCCCTCTCCCAGGACCGGCTCTCCAACAAGAATGGCTAAAGGATCCAAAGTAAAAACAAACAAACAGAAATACGTAAAGGTCATATGCCTTGCGCTCCTTTCTCTACCTGGAAAGAGAATTGTTCTGGCTATATCAGCTTATCGGCCTCCAGGAAACCTTTTGGTTATGCATGAAGTCCGCCCTCTGTTCTGTGAGTCCTGGTTTCTAAATGATTCACAGGTGTGTGGCGGGAGAGGCACTTTCCCAACTCTGAGTGAAAACGATGCCAGAAAAAAATTTGACACACACTTTCTTCCCTTATTCCTCGGCCTCTATTTTTCCTGACAGACAGCAAGGCTTTGGGTACAAGCAGAGTCATAAAGTCAGAAGAGAGTGAATATTTATGAGCTCTGCCCCACATTGGGCAACTGCAGGGTCAAAGAGGCCAATATGTCACCCTCAGAGAGATCAAGAAGAAAGCGTACCTGAACTATATGTATATAGTGCACAGCGGGGCTAGAGGTGGTCTGAAAGTCACTGATCAACCTCACCTCTTTCACCTAGGACTGACCCAAGCCATTCACAACAGAGGGGACTTGTTCGACTCCCAAAAGATACTTGGGATTTAGGTCCCCCACCTCTTGTATCTGGCTGATGGATACCACCCTCAAGTATACCCAGCTTAGTTATAAGTTCTTTCTAGAGCTAGTGCCTCAGTGACTATGTTTCACTGGGAGCTGGTCTCCTGGCCCATTTATTTGACCCCATGATTCCACTCTCTTGTGTTCACACACCAGGGCAGGTTCCAGGAGAAAACTGTCTCATCTCCCTCTCTTGTACTGGTAGTGGTGATGATACAGCTGTTCAAGTCAAGATGGCTCCCTACCACACACCCAAGGCCCACTCTGCCAGGGAGAGTGGTTTACCCGCTTAACCTGGCATGCCGACGTCTCGGCTGTGCCCCTGAATCATTGCTGAGTGCAATGATTCTAGTCTAGTCTCCAAGCCTCTGCAGGCCTGACTCATGCAGCAGCTTCCCCAGAGAACGCCCACGGGCTCCAGGTACTGCTCATAAGCTGGTCTCCTCCTCCATGTAGATGCACAAACAAAGCCAGTTACTAGGCTTGCTAAGCTCTGCTTAAAGTTACAGGGCCTCGCGTTCAGGGCTGAGGCTGCCTCATGCATGCCTCTCCTGTGGATGCTGGGCTCTACCATGACAACGTAGCAAACCCACCGAGGGTCCCTTTCACATGGGGAATGGTGGTATGAAACCCAGGCCCAACCGTTGAAAATGCAGTGCCTTATGGGAGGGAGATGGAGGGTGGGACGGCAAGGGAACTATAACAAGCAGCAACCCCAAGGCCGGACCTTGGGCTCCTGGGCCCAGTCTCAGAGACTGTTTCAGGACATACAATAGAACCCCTTGCTACCGTCTTTTTTTTTTTTTTTGAGATGGAGTTTCGCTCTCATCTCGGCTCACTGCAACCTTCGCCTCCTGAGTAGCTGGGATTACAGGGACGCCTGTAATCCCAGCACTCTGGGAGGTGGAGGCGGGTGGATCACGAGGTCAAGAGATCGAGACCATCTTGGTCAACATGGTGAAACCCCGTCTCTACTAAAAATACAAAAAAATTAGCTGGGCATGGTGGCGCTACTGTCTTTTTAAAAGGCATCTCAGATGATCCTGATGATTCAGACAGGTTTGGGAACTTTTCTTCAGGCACATATGTGTATACACACACACACACACACACACGCACGCACACACACACATACACGACTACATTGTATGTAGGGCTACATAGATATGACTCTGTTGTTATCGCAGAAATAAAAAGCCAGAAAAGAATCATGTATGTGCAGTCTTACGTGGGAAAGTAGGAGAGGTTCCATTGATGAGTGAAATGATCTGGAGTAAATCCCTTCTCTACCCCAGGCCTCATCTGGAAAGTAAGAATTTAGATTAAATTCTCTCCAAAATCTCTCCAGTGAATGTGGACGCTGCACATTCTACAGACCTCTCACTGCCCTCAGACTTTAATTTTTCTTTCAGGCGATTAGTTGTTATTTGAAAAGAGACACACAATTGGAGATAACCCAGAAGGATCTTTTTATTATCTTCACAGAGGTGACTAATATTTAGAAGGATAGGTAACAAGAGCAGGTAGTGGGAGTATGAATTAAAGAGGATGAGCTGGCTGAGGCGTAATTGAAACCTTCCCCATCAAATAAATATAATGAACCCATAGCAAACTGTAAACAGAGAAACTCCCCAGCAGTGCATTATGGGAGCTGCCATAGGGAAAGGCGTTTATGCTGGGAAAAGTAGCCAGCTCGCAACATGAGGTTGGGGGAATATCAGAGTCAGGGAGTAGAAACAAGAGAGCAGCCACCAGCACGAGGAGCCAAGTCTCTTCCCTCGCCAAATTCAGAGGGGCATTTGGGTGCTTCAGGCAGAGATCAAGCCAGAGAAGCAAACATTACTGCCTGGCTTATGGCTTCAAAAAAGCAGGAATTGAGGAGCGTGAGGCCACAGAGGAAGGAAGAGGTGGCATTTCAAGGACGAGAATCTGAAAGAATTGTCCTGGCTTCCTTCAAGCGCTGGTCATGGCTACATGAGAAAAACCAGCCCCGATAAATGATTATGTATTTATTCAAGAGCAGATATTTCTGGTCTGGGAGCTTGAGGAAGACAGAGCAGATGTGTTTAGTAAAACTCCCAGGAAGGTACGGAAGTGGAACGTGAACCGAGTCTACTCAAGGTCTTGAAGGAAGTAATGTCTCAGCAGCTGTGGGTTGAGGCACGTGGATTTTGTAAACAGAAGTCATAATTCTCAGTGATTACATGCAGGCTACACAAATGATGCTTAATGGCTGTGACATAGTATTTTCAGTAAATCAAATTTCTTCATGTAAATATGTGGCGCGAATTTCATAGTGATCTTCCTAAGGGCACCAAGTGAAGGAAACAGTGCCACAGAACAATATTCCACAGAAGAAACTGTCATGGGGATCGTTTTTTTAAAGGAACTTACTGCTATCAAAGGCAAATCACAACTTTTTCGGGTTCCCTCCATTTTCAAAGAAAAACTAAAACATGCACAAAATACCACCAGAGTCTATAAATCTCAGAGGAGACAGAGCAAGCCTCTCTAGCTACGGAAAACTAACCTTCCTGCATCTAATCAGAATGCTCCGTCCCACCATGTGTATTCTGTCATGCATATGCCACCTCCCTCTTGGACAGCATGTACTTTTCCTTCATATCATAAGCACGACCTTCTCTGTTAATCTTCTTTCATGGGTCTCATTCTGAAGACATTATCAACGGTCACTATTTTACATCCCTGAAACTATCATACCTCTCGTCTGCATTTCATGGCTCAGTTTTTTGAATTTCTTATCCCCTACATAACCATCATCAGCTTCTTCACTCTCTTGCCACCTGAGTTTTGGACTCATGGAAACCACCAAGGATCTCCTCCTCATCAAACTCAGTGATGTTGCTGGGTTCCCATCCTTAGAACTCCTTCGTTAGTGTCCTTCCTCGTCAAACTCAGCGATGTTGCCGGGTTCCCATCCTTAGAACTCCTTCGTTAGTGTCCTTCCTAGGCTTGGTTTAATGAATAACTTCTTCCAGTCATCCTCCACATCCGCGCCCTCATTCTGGCTCTATCAGTGCGTGCAAAGTCAGATGACAGCAGGTGTGAGAGAAGTGACATAATGTGACCAAGGCAGGCCAGGAGAGAACGAGTGCTAAGAATGTGCTCAACTGAAGAAGGCTGGCTGGCTGCTACCCAGCTCTGAACAATGACTGTGCTTGCGGAAAAGAGGCCCAGTGCCAGCAGGTATGCAGAGTTTAAGAGAATCCAGAAATCTGAATTTTGGCTGGGCAGGGTGGGGGTGGGGGGAATATCATCTTCAAATATTGGACCTTAATTCAAAAAATATTTCCTTCCAAATACTTGTGAGCCAAACTAGGCACATCAAAGAGTGGAGATCAGCCCCCAAGCTGTGTTTTCCAAATCTGCCCCACTCCACCTCCTCTATTCCACCCCATCAATTACAGAAGGCCCCAAGGCCAAGGAGGTCCTATGTGAGGTGGGGAGTAACCCAGCCACAGACAGAACTGCTTGGTATGGAATGGAGAGAGATGCTTATTTGTGTGAGGAATACCATGAAGAACATGAGGGGGCTGGAGAAGCAGGAGGGGAATTCAGAAGAGATCACTGGAAGCATCATGGATAATGACAGTCTCTGTTGGGCTTCACTGGCTGCAAAGGAAACATACATATCCAGGTTTCCAAAAGTACTGGAGGTAGCACATGACTAGACCTGGGATCCGAGGCAGTTCGAGCAACCCGATTTTCCACACAGCAGCAAGCAGCAGATTCTTGGTGATTTCCCTCTGGCATTCTTCTTTAACAAGCCTCAGCTTCACAAGCCTTGGCTTCCTTATGCACCTTACTTCCTGGGCTGTCCTTCCAACTAGTGGGCATTTGTCCACATCTCCAATTCAGTTCCCTCAAAGAACAATTCCGGTTTGGGCCTAGTTCATCATTTTCTGACTTCAGACTGCGTCATAGGCTGCAAGCCATGTACAGTCTGAGTCCACTGAGTCTCTACTTACGGGGCCAGTGTCCGCCCGGTCTAGTACATCACAGTAGGCTGGGAGGTTGCGTGGTGAGTACAGGACATGGTATAGGCAGCTCTCGTACTAGAAACCTGGACGAAGCCAGCAGCTAGGGAATGAGAGAGTCTTCTCTCGGCAGTGACTCTGGGGACGCCATTAGGAAATGACTGAAACATTCAGAACAGCTAGCACTGGAACAGGGAAGGAGTTTCAGAGGGAAAAAGGAACTCTGAAATTTCTACCAGAATTTGTGGAAAACAAAGTTGTCAAATCTAGTCAGCTCAGGGGACAAGTGCATGAACTCTAACAGTGAAAGGCAATATCTCAGAAGGCTGTAACCCTTTTATCGGCACTAAATAACAGCCGTCCTTAGCACTGGTGTGTTGAAGCCATCAAGGAAATAAAGAGGTAAGAGAGAAGAGAAGCTTTATCTATGTACAGGTAAAGCTGGACTGGAGAATGTAGTTCAGACCCATCACCAAATGGACTTCGGGATCATGCTGAAAACAGGCAAATCTACCCACATCAGAATTAGTCAAACTGAAAGAACCTGGGTCTACTCACTCCAGAAGCCTTTGCAATAAGCAAGCAGTGAGCAGAGCATATTCTGTGTCTGAGCAGATGCATGAAACAAGAGTTCCTTTTCCCAAACTTGCCAGATACGCTTTCCTTTTGGGAAGGTGAAATAAAAGGTCAGGTATTTTCACTTAATGGTTAAGACAGGAATACAGAGAGGGGAGACATTGTGCCTCCTAATAATTCTCAGGTCAGATTTCTGGGCATTGTTTTGAAAATTCAGTGAGATAATAAATGTCCTATTTAGCCAAAACATTTTGGAGCACTCACCGTAAGCAAGGAGACCAGGTCTCTGTCCTCATGGAAGGCAAATGATCACGGTGTGTAGGGCAGTCAACAGTGTGTGAAAGTGTTTACTCAAAGAGAAATTCAAGTCTCAAATGAGGACTTCTGTATGAATCTAATTCATTCTACTTAGATTTTACTCACATGATAAAACCCAGGCATGGACCATAGTTAAAAGATTAAATCGAATGACAGTTGTCTGGCTGAGACATAGAACCTCCTACATGGAAAAACTTAGAGACTGACTCTAAAAGCCAGTCTCTGACTTTTTTTTTTTTTTTTTTGAGATGGAGTTTCACTCGTTGCCCAGGCTGGAGTGCAATGACAGGATCTCGGCTCACTGTAACTTCCGCCTCCTGGGTTCAGGCAATTCTCCTGCCTCAGCCTCCCGAGTAGCTGGGATTACAGGCATGTGCCACCATGCCCAGCTAATTTTTTGTATTTTTAGTAGAGACAGGGTTTCACCATGTTGACCAGATGGTCTCGATCTCTTGACCTCGTGATCCACCTGCCTCGGCCTCCCGAGTAGCTGGGACTAGTCTCTGACATCTTGAAACTCTAAGCACCGAATTGTGTTTTCTCTAAGCGGGCTCTGCTATATAGCGTGAGGGTCTCCAGTGCTTGCCTGCCTCCTCGGCAAGGCCAGGAGGGCCATCTAAGTATGGGAGTACACCCAGTGACAGAACCCACCCACTTCTATCACCTCCTCTATTTTCTTTAATAGTTCCAGACACCTGGGAACATTTCCCAGGGGTGTCCCCAGCTGGTTCTTTACCCCTGCGCATGGAAAATGATAGTGCCACCGGTTTTGCTCCCATGGGAGCAAATGGATCCTTATTCTGAAACATGAAGCAGGTGTTAACACCCGGTGAAGGTAAGAAGTTCAGAGCCTGCACGGATCCATTACCCTTCCTGCTCTCAGAAGTGCTAATATTTATTCCAGCATGTTCAGTGACCTCCTGCCAGGCCAGAGTTCTTAACTCTTCCTAGGGCAGTGGTTCTCAATGTTCCAGGCATCAGAATGCCCCGAAGACCTTGTTAAAATCCAGATTACTCGTCCTCACCCCCAGAGTTTCCGATTCAGTCAGGCCAAAGGATTTACTTTTCTAACAAGTTCCCGGCACGGCTAATGCTGCCGATCAGGGACATACTTGGAGAACCTGAGTCCTAGGGGATGCTTGATTCTCCTGAAATTCCACGCATGATCTGTCTGTATGTGCCTGTGTGAAGGTTCTAAAGTGTGTTTCATAGCTTTCATCAGAATCTCAAAGTGAATTAACTCAACCAACCAAACACAAGCCAGTACCTTTAAGAGTATCAACCAAGGCAAAATACCTAGAGGAATGCTGATCTCAAAAGATAATACACAGCGGTGCAAAAAATACAAATGCATTGGATAGAGCAAAGTTAGCTCCAGAAGTGCTCAGAGTTATTGGGTAGCAGTTGGGTAGTGGCTGATAGGCATAATCAAAATAAAGAGATTTGAATAGGAGTTGATATTCTCACCCTACAAGAATTTATCTTTAATTATAGATAATTATTCTGAATTACAAGAAGATGATTTGAAGCATTACGCTAATTCGGGAGTAATAAAGCATGAATTGCTGATGCAGTCTTTAAAAATGTAACCTATCAATCAACACTGGAATAGCAACAGACAAAAGGCTATGATCTGACATTATTGTTTTATGGAGTCGCAGTTAAAACTGGCCTTCAATTTACTCTTTACGAGCCCCCATAGGGCAATGAGAGATGCCAAATACCTGTGGCTCCACGCGGAGCCGAATGAAGATCTGTATCCCTGCAGGCTGCCCTCCCCACGGGCTGACTCTCAGAATCCCTTGATTTTTAGAAGCGATGGAACACAATCCGTACAAGCACAAACCTGTGTCCGGTCAGAACTTGGCTCATCCTATCTTTCCCCTTTACTAGCTCTGTGGCCTTAAGCAAGTACTTCATCCATCTGAGCCCCAGTTGCCTCATCTGTAAAATGGGAAGGATAGCCTAACACACAAGGTTCTCCTGACGATTATGTAAATAATGGCTAGAATGCCTGATGACAAACCGTAACATGAATCCGGTCCTGCCCTGCACTATGATGGTGCTAGTAGAATTATACTTAGCTATTTTGTTTAGGAAGTAGAAGCGTCTTCGAAGGAGCGGTCCCAGACGCATGTCATTTAACAGGACACAGCAGGCTGCCGAATTTCCATATAGCTAACATTGCATAAGGGTTGTGGCTCACAGTCTAAGAATGCCACCCGAGCTTGCAGGCCAAGGGAGGTCCCTTCAGTCAAGGGTGGGAGAAGGTAATTGCTCATTTGCTGACTGAATATCTGCCCAATGTATATGCTCTTTGCTGAATCTGAGAGAACACAGACTGAAGAAGAAGAGAGAGGGAGGAGGGTAGGTTTCAAATGTCTTCCGTACAGTGAGCGCTCATTTCTGTAGCAAGGAAGGAGATACTGTGGCTACTTTACGCAAAGTGAAAATACTTCATAAGGAAGGAAAAAAAAAACAGGATTGAGCACCATCTATGAGTCAGTTTTGCTTGCACATAATTACATAATGCCCTTTTTTGTAGAGGAAAAAACATAGTAATATTGCCTAAGTTCATGGTGGCAATGATTAGTCAAAGCTAAATTAAAACCCAGATGGATCTCACCCCAAATTTCATGTGCTTTTGGTTAAACCATTCTGTCTTCCCAAAATAGCCAACTTCTTCTACTTTCTGGCATTGCTGGTTTAAGTTGAGGGAAAGAAAGGCGGTGGATACATATAGAAGAAAGACCAGAATGTGCCTACAACAATTGAAAGTAAGTTAAGAAAAAAGCACTTCCCCACACACAACCAGAACAGAAACGAATGGCCAAACACACAAAATCACTTGACACAAAATACATGATAGATCTCAGACCACAAGACCTTCTTTATCTCTTTTTTTTGGAACTCAGAGTCAACCAAGCTAAATGGCAAAGGCAATGAGGTCAAGGACCTGTTAAGGGCAGAGAGTTGGAACTAGCTGGAGCACTCTTGGCTGTCAAATTCAGAGGGAAAGCAACAAAAAGCTTTGCCCAGTGAGCTTGTATTAATCTTTGAGAACAGGAAGTCTATATATAGAGATAGACCTACATTAGTTAGGATAGACCTGGAGACAGATCTCTGCACTTGGTTTCAGCCAAGCATTGCATTTGGATCAGGGTGGCAAAAGGGCCTTAACCAGAGAAAAAACTGCCTTAGCAATGGGTTAAAGGATGAAGGAGGGTTGATGGAGCTAGAGGCCTGCTAATATACACTGCAGAGGCATGAACCTGCTTAGCCCAGCTGGCTCTAGGCAGAGAATGCAACCCAGCAGCCCACCAGCCAGAAGTGGCCATCATACAGACAGGCCTGGTGTTCTGTTGTGGGAAGAAAATGTAGCTGAACGGACATAGTCCAACTTGGTTCCTTGCCTGCCCCATGAAGGCATGAGTTCGAGATTCTTGGTTTAAAAAGGACATTACCCCTGGCGATAGCTTGGCGTTATCCACCTGACAACACTCGTCATTGAAACTGTAGACATTGTAGACATAACTGGAGTTCAGAATCTGTGTACTGGAAAGGACAACAATGAAGAATATTTGGTAAATAGAGGACACATACAATGTTCATCTTCTCTTCCATACCTGAGGTCTAAGGAGCGCCCATTACGGGTCAGAGGCTATACTCAATCTAGTGACTACAAAGACACATGAGGTAGAATGACTGCCCTCCGAAGGATTGCATAGTAGTGTAACTAGGGAGGGAGCCTGTGCATAAAAACATTTATAACAGTGCCTTGGCATCTGTTAAACGCCAAGTAAGAGTGTAGACAATCAGGGAGAACGGTGTTCTGGAGTTCATTGTGGTCTGAGATGGTTTGGGGTGGCTTCACAAAGGAGGTCAGACATTAACTGGATCTTGGATAGTTAGGCTGAGATGAATAGAACGAGAGAAAGGAAGGTGCTCCAAAGAACTAAGGAGAGGTGGCAGAAACGTACATGGCAAGGTCGATGACAGTGAACAGATCAGTCTGGCTGAGGTTGTGACTTCGTACAGAAAGAGGAACATGCATTCGGGAATGTTAAGAAGAATCTCACATTCTGATTTGTAAGACTATATATCATATTACAGCCCCTAATTTTTGGTTTAGAAAACTATGATCATCATAAACCCTGATAAACCCTTTCAAGCCAGGAAAGCAAGTCCTGTTTGTCATTCTGTCATTGTGTCCCTATCACAATGTCTAAGTATTCGGAACTTAGTAGACTAAAAGAGCTAATGCAATGCGTCCTCTATACTTTAAATCATATAGGGACTTAGGGGTTAAATTTCCAATGTGCAATTACCAAAGTTTTTTTTTCTTTCTGGAATTAAATATATATATATATATATATACACACACACACACACACACACACACACACACACATATATGTATTTAATTCCATATATATACACACACACACACATATATATATATATATATATATATATATATATATATATATATATGCATAGCTTAAAAAAACCAAACACCTTTGAGCAAAGCCACTCATCTGGCTTAAGAAAGGCATTTCTTGTCCTACCACCATGTAAGGGGAGAATTGCTCACATTTTCTTACCATTCATTGATAAGCCAAATAAACCATATAGCTTCTCCAAAAAGCTGTGCAGGGCAAACTTGAGCATTGTGTTCCTTAAGCAGGTATGATTACTGAGTGGTTTCAGAACACAGTCGTTGGGAATAAACCGTAGATGGGATCCATTGTTCTTAATTACCTGATCCCGTCATATCCAATTCTTGTCACAAAAGCTCTGTTGTAGAAGAAATGCTAGTGTTTGTGCTTGGATGAATGAATGGATACAGGCAGAAGAACTACTGGCGAACACACTCCAGATGTTTCTCAAAGTGTTGTTCGTGAGCTACTTGCATCAGAATCAACCAGAACACTAATTTAAAACTCACAGTTCTCGAAGTTGAGGCTCAGAAATATGCGTTTTAGTAAGCTTCCCAGATGATTCTGATGAGCTGTAACTGCTAGAATCTTGGCTATAAAGTAGGGAGAGAGAAGACTTTGGAAAACAATGGAAGTTAAGCTAAGAAATATTTCAACTAGATCCTGAATATACACGGCAGGGAGAGTCCAGGACAGAGAACCGCAATTGGTTTTCTGAGGCTCCTGCTGGCAGAAGCACTCTGAATGTATGATTTGATGGGGGGAGGTTTGTAGAGCAAGAAATAGAGATCAGAGTTCAGTCCAGGACACTGAGACCTGCCTCCTAGGATCCAGACAAGCAAGGGTATCATGAACCAGAACAAATGACCACCACTCCCAGGACCATGTTGCTGCCTCACGCCATGGCTCTTCCTTCCAGGAATGGGGCAACACGGCTGGTGGAAGCAAGGTGTTCCCTGGAGCAAGGCAGAATTCCACAAGGGCAGGTCGCAACAGTCAGATCCTTTGGGATCCTTTGGGAAGACTATATGGCTTTAATAAGTGATTTGGACTTCTACCTGTAGCTAACAACGGTCACAAGGCATGTGATTTTTAGGATAAGGGAGGATGTGTCCAAAAGAGCACGTGAGAAGATGAATCTGGGAAACAGACGCAGATTGTCTTGGAAGGGATAGAAATCATAGGAATCCAGTAAGAAGACCACTACCTCAGTTTACCTGTTATGGTCTTCCCAGTTCTTTTCATGGCTGTCACACTCTGCCAGCAGAGAATGTGCTGATGTGAAAGGTGATAAAGACCTGAGCCCAAGAATTAGCAGAAAGAAAAGTCTAAAGAGGCTTAAAAGGTCCATATAGAAGATAAAATCTGTGCAGCTGAAAGGGGAGGAGAGTAGCCTAGAAAAAGAGATGGAAAATGTCCCTGTTCTGATGACCACTTGGATGAAGAGAATCTCATTAATTAGATTACGCAAGAAGGAGGGAGAGTTTTTACGAACCAAGCTGGCACATTCAGTTCTGATTCAACCTTCATGATGCAGTTAAGAGTATCCCATTAAACTTCCTGATCTGACCACAGCTCTTAGTTAACCTCTTCAGGTACAAGCTCATTACCTCCTAATGCAGCCACTGTTTATTGGATGCCTACTTTGTTAATTCTGGCAGTAGGTGTCATTTTGGGGTGGGGTAGATTAAATGGTGAATCGAGATATAGCTCTTGCCTTCATAAGCTCACAAGCTAGAAGCAACTAGGAGCAATCGGAGCCTGCGTCCTTCCTGTGGGCCTGAAGGTGCACTGCGCACTGGCTGCACCAGGTGAGTGAGCTGCTCTGCCAGTAGATCCACATACAGAAACGAATTAGGTGCCGATGGGGCTCTGAGACTGAAATGGATCCGTGCAACTCACAATTTCAAATGTTAGTTCATTAAGTCCCTTTTATTTGTTTCACTTATTGCCGTTTGTGAGGAGGAAGTTATCACTTTGAACATAAAATATGCCCCTTATCTGTTTTAGGTGTAGACAGTACACATAAATACTTCATTTGAAACAAGGATTCTGCTGTTTAAAAGTAAACACGTAGCCTGACTGTTTGAAAACCACTGGATGACAACATCAGCTTCCCCATCGGCCCAGCAGCCCAGCAAGCATTGGTAAGTCACATGCTACAGAGCTGCCGCATAATTCCCTTTCAATTCAATTGCCCAGTTCCAGCTTTGGACAAACTTGTCTAGACCCAACATGAGTGTCCACAAAATGCAAAAACAGCTGCTTAATTCAACTTAAGAAATTCAATCACCTAGATTTTTTTTTTCCCCTCTAAGACACCAGCCAAGTGTTTGGACTAATTTTTTTTTTCCAGAGAATTTATTGGTTCGCATCACATAGACAAGAACTCTGTGTCCAAAGAACTTGGAGTTTCAAAGTGACATGACGATGCAATGAGACATTTGGACCAAATTCCAGCCTGAATTTGATGAACCGACCAAAAAGGAGAGAAGTGGCTGCTTCTGGTTCCCACCAGCTCTCAAGGCAGTGGGGCACAGTACAAACATCCCTGGACCGGGAATGTGGAAGCCAGGATTCTCTTAAGGGCTCTGCTCCTAACTGGTTACAAAGCCTGGGCTCAGGTTTCCTCATCTGTTAAGTGAACTATTTGAACCAGTCGATTTCCGAGGTTCTACCCAGCTTTAAAAATTCTGTAATCCTGAGGACATCTCTTTAAGCACATTTCTCTAACTTTGCTGTTCTGAATAAACATGATCTGGTCACACTGAAATTTCCTGTTCCTGGTAATTACAATTAATTAGCAGAAATCTATGGCATAAAAAATTAATCATAGTGCAATAAGGAGTATAAAAGTTAGCCAGATGGCGATGAGATGAACTAAGAGAAGAAACTTCTTTTTGAATTCTAAAGCCCTATTTCAAGTGTTTGTAGGCTTTTCAGACTTGGGTGGTTACCAGCAAGTCATTAGTAGTTTCTGCAAGCAGGACCCAGCCTAAGCTCAGCCTGGTTTGGAAGAATCCAGTCTGGTCTGAAGTTTCATTTGGAGCCTGGTCAGAAATATGCTGTTGATGGTGGTGAGATCTATCTCTTTCTGTGTTTGAGGACAAAGAGTCTTCTGACAAAGTCGGTGGAAAGAAAGTGTCTCGATCCAGACAGAGCGAGTCAGGTCTGCAGTGTCTGTCTTGTTTGCTGTCAAGCTAAGAAGGAGGATATTTTAGACGAAAATTTAAAAAGGAAAGAAAGATTTGCTCAGGGCCTCCTGCTATTTGACTGTACCTCACCCTGGCTAGGGAGTGGGAGAGTTTTATGAAGCTATTCCCTTCAAGTCTGCATACCTTAGGAGTGACTTTTCAACCCAGAAACTTGGGGTTAGAGAATATTTTGAAAGCAGATCTGGGTTTCTGAAATCCTAGTGGCATCTGGCCTCCAAACTTCTTGTGTTTATTCTTAAACCCTGGTTGCCCTCCCTTCTCTTGTTATCTGCTGATGCAGATTCAGGTCAATGCCTTATTATGGAATTATTTTAAACTTTACCGTAATTTCAGAGTAGAACTGAGACCTTCCAGGTGAGTTTGCTTGTGCAAAAGAGTGGTATGCTGTCCTCCAACCTATGGAGACTCATGATTTTGTTTAACAGACTGGGTTCCCTTATTCTGGCCTCTCCATTCAAAGTGCTGGCCCCCTCAGAAGAAGGAAACAGCCTGAAATCAAATAGAACCCAATCCACACCTACATTTTCACAAGGGAGTTGGCACACATGAAACTGTAGGAAAAGAGCTAAGAAAGCACGTGAGTGTTTAACCCAACTCGACAAATGATTAACTACAATGTGAACAGAAAAACAATAACAGGAACCAACAATGGTACGAACACGGCGATGAATCATCTGCCAACCCTCGCTGATTGACGTCAGACCAGCCACAAAGGGTGTTTGACAAGGGGAGGACAAGGGTCACATGCTGCGGGGTTCTTCCGATTATTTCCTTTCCTCCAGGTCCCATGGCTAAAGGTGTACAAATGCACACCAAGGGGGCTTCCAGCAAGTTACAGTCTCAGTTTCAGAACTGTTACCCAAAAGCGACTTAAATTATCTGAATGTATTCTAAGAAAACAAACCTAACAATTTTAAAACTTTCCAAGACAAATGTATATTTACATTCTTTCTGACCACCAGTTTAAAAGTTTTTTCTTCTCTTCCCACCATGCTTTTATCACTATAACTCTTCCCTGCATGGGGTATTTTTCTTTGTTGCCCTTATGACGGCCTGACATGCCATATATTCGTCTAATGTCTGCCCCACGCCCCACTAGAACATAAGCATTTTGAGAACAGGGACTTTGCTATTTTCGCTGTTATATCCCCAACAAAGAAGTCACTGCCCAGCTCACAGAAGTTATCAATGAATTAATAAATCTTATCAACCACCTATTATAAGGGCATTCAGTAAATATTTATAGGAATCTGTAAATAAATAATTAAGTTTATAAAAGAGAACAGAGGCAGATTAAATGACTCTCTATATGTCTTCAGTTAGTGTGAGCCAACAGTGTAATCATTATTTTTGTTTTTATTTGATTCACCTCAGATTTACCACTTCTGTCTTCCTTCCCACGTTTTTCACCATATCTAGATCCTCTTGTCACCGATAGGTAGCCTGTCTGTGATTTTAGGTGACCTACCAGCCCAGAGATCACATCTCAGAGCTCACACATGGCCATTGGATGAAATCCTGACCCACTCAGACTGTGCACAACTCTTCCTTTTTCTTCCACTATCTAAAAGTAAGTAAGTGAACTCTTCCTTGTTTAGATAGTAAAAGAAAAACCTGTTGAATGAGCAAGTAAAAGCAGTAATGAGAAGACAGACGGTCTTATTAGCAGATGGAACCCTCATCATAAGGCACCCCAAAAGTAGTGACTGATTAATCAATTTGTTTCAGAGAACATTTTGAGATTCTAGTTTCTTTCAATAAAATGGACTTACATGTCTACCTGACTTGAAATGGTTCACTAGGCATTCTTTAAAAAAAAAAGTTGCAAAAAAAGTTGAAAGCTTTTTAGTATACAGCTAATGATTGGTGCTTATTAGCTCCTGAGTTCAGCTAGGTTCTTATATTCAATACAGACACACGAAAGGATCATTTAAAAAAAACAAGTCTTTAGGGAAATGCAAGTTTATTATATGGTGGCTGCTCAGATACAGTGATCCAGTTTTACAAGTTAGGTTTAATTTTACCTGGTCACCAAGGCAGGCACCTGACCCAAGCAGACCTTGAGTGTAAAACAGCCTCAGGTCTCACATGACAGTGCTGCCCTGGAAAGGTCTGAGAAGACTAGGGACTGATGGATGTGGAAGAATCATATGGGATGCAGAGGGGAGCAAGGAGCCCTCTTTCCCCCAATGACTCTAACCAGAGGTAAAACTGCCTGGGGAGAGCGAGGCAGGAACTTACAGGGTTTCTCTCTCTTTCAATCCATAGAAAGGTGACAAGTGGCCCCTGGGGGAATATGGAGGCTTTGTGAGTATTCCAGTCTGGAGTCTCAGGATGGTATGGTAGAGACAGGGAGAATCTTGGGCCAGACAACCCAGACCCTTGGTTTCTTAGTGAGAGGAACTTAAGAATCTGAAATTACATAAGTGAAAAAGAACACTATCAAATTCAGGACTTAAGCTGATAATTATCTCACCAACTTTTGGACTTTATTTAGATTTAAGTAAGAAGGAGTAAATGCCAGAAATGCTTGAAAATATAACTTTCGCTGATACATGACAAAAAAAGAAAGGTCCCATATCTTTCTCTTAAGATGAAGCTCCAGTCCAGACATGGTGGCTCATGCCTGTAATCTCAACACTTTGGGAAGCTGAGGCAGGAGGATGACATAAACCAAGGAGTTCCAGATCAGCCTGGACAATATAGGGAGACACTGTCTCTACAAAAATTTAAAAGTCAGCCAAGTGCGGTGGTGCATACTTGTAGTCCCAGCTACTTGGGAGGCTGCAGTGGGAAGATTGCTTGAACGTGGGATGTAGAGGTTGCAGTGAGCAGAGACTGCACCACTGTACTCCAGCCTGGGTGACAGAGTGAGACTCTGTCTCCTTCCCCTCCCCAGAAATGAAGCCCCTTAGACTGTCTGAAATCATATACAGAAAGTAGTTTTCACATTTTCAGTAATTCAAAGAGAGCACGAGTCAGGGCCTCTGGTACAGAGCAGGCTCTGTCACTTACCACAGCAGATTTTCTGAGCTTTCACTTTTCTGCAAAACGAGTGATTAGCCAAGTAGTACCACACTGCATGAGAATAGCTCTGTTTTCTGGTAAGATAAGTGGTCAGAATAAATAAGAATTTTCCAGGGGCCTGCATAGTTAGGATAGGGCAGGAATACTACCACAAAGCAGTCCAAGGAGCTTACAAAAATATATACATGTAACAGAACCTTATAGTAAAGGCACAAATAACGATTGAATCATGGAGGAAAAGGCAGAGGGAAAGTTGTAGAATGTTCTAAGTTGAAGATACATATGTGATTATGCTTCCTTCTTAGTCCAAAAAAAAAAAAAAAGGACAACAGGACAATTATCATAATTCTCAATAGCTAATAAAACAATAGTTTATCAAAGGTGAAATACTATAAAACAGCCTAAATGTCTAAATAGAATTTATTGTCCTGTTCATTATGTAAGAAACGGTGAAAAACACAAATGACAATATCAGTAAGAACAGATTTTCAAAGCTCCAAAAATGTCTTTCATGTTTCCTTCTCTTGAAGAGATGTCAATAATAACAAACCACCAGCACCAATAAGGACCATGATAATAATGAACCAAGGGACCTAAAATCAGTAACAGGACAATATTGCAATGGATCTTCAGTGGTCGGTATTTTCCTTAGACAACACTTCTCAATTATCAACCATCTCAGACTGGCATCACTGAGCAAGGCCTATATACAGGCAATGAAACAGCAGTATAGGCAGGGCATGGCAGCTCACACCTATAATCCCTGCACTTTGGAAGGCTGAGAATGGATCACCTGAGGTTGGGAGTTCAAGACCAGCCTGGCCAACATGATGAAATCCTGTCTGTACTGGAAAAAAAAAAAAAAATTAGCCAGGCATGGGGGTACATGCCTGTAATCCCAGCTACTCAGGAGGCTGAGGCAGAAGAATCGGAATCGCTTGAACCCAGGAGGTGGAGGTTGCAGTGAGGTAAGATTGCGCCACTGCACTCCAGACTGGGCAACAAGAGCAAAACTGTCTCCAAAAAAAAAAAAAATCACTACAAATGAGTGGTGCTATTATTTCTAGGTCATTCAACTCATATGAAGCAGTCATTAGAATTATTAGAATGACTGCATTTAGGCAAATGATTTGCTAGAGACCCACCTCCAATATGCCTTCTGAGTGGCCACAATTTACCCAACAAATGGTTTGACCTTTGCAGGAGGTGGCCAAACTTTGGGTGTGGTAGCCATCTTTTCTCTGGAAAAGATGGGTTGGTAAAAAAATTAATAGGGATTATTATTTGGAACCATCTGGAAGGAGTCAATATGCTCAGGGTTTGATCAACTGACACATAAGTTTCTCTGAGCTTCTGAGATTTCTTGAGATTTGTCTGGTGTGCGATTGGATAGGGTCCTGTCCCCTAAGTTTCTCAAGAAAAACACATGTTTTCTGGTCCTACATTCATTTACCTATGAAACAATTATGCAATGTGAAAGCTTATATTTGCTTGACAATGATAATTGTATAGAGATGACTCCAGAATTTCACTAAATCACATAGTATTTGATAAGTTACTGGTCTTAAAACGTAATGGTCCATTTTTTTAAACCAAATGAAGACCCACAGAAACATTCTTCACTTGTATCAAGATATTTATTACCACATTATTTTATAATAGAGAACAATTGGAAACACCTACATAAACAAGAAAAGGAGAAATAAGGGGATTGTAGGTGTATCAGTTAGCTACTGCTGCCTAACAAACCACCCCGAACTCTGTTTTGGCTTAAAACAACAAGGATTTGTTTGTGCACACAGGTCTATAAATCAGCTAGGAGTTTCTTCTAGTCTCAGCTGAACTCATGCAACCGAGATCAGCTGGCAGTTCAGCTGAGGCTGACCGGCCTGGGAAGCTTTAACTGTGATGACTGGGAAGACTGGGGTTTCTTTCCACTAGCTTGTGATTTTCTCAAATCTCAGTGATGGTAGTCTTTCTACAACAAGGTTCCCAGGAGGCAAGCAAAAGCATACGGCTTCTTGGGGTCCAGGCTTGAAACTGGCACCCCATCCCTTCTGCTACATTCTGTCAGCCAAAGCAAGTCACAAGGCCAGCCTATATTCCAAGGATTGGAAAATAAACTTCACTCCCTAATGGGAGAAGCTGCAAAATCACATTGCGAAGAATGTAGACACAGGGAGGGGTGAGGAATTAGGAGCAGTTTTACAATCCACCACAATAGCATTTTCACTGGGTGGATTCTTCTCCAGTCTTTAAAAATGAAGGCTGTGTAGCAATTTTAGGAAGTTAAAAGGTCAAAAGAAAATATTATGTGTTAACTTTTATTACAGCCATTTAAGTATACATGCCAAAAGGTTAGAGAAAAAATACACATAAATAATGGTTGTATAAGGATGGCAGAATATGAGTTTTTGAGTATTCTTTTAAAAATATTCTGACAGCGTTAGCGGAGAACTCAAACCCATTGTGATATCTGCATGTGGCATGAGCTACATTTCATTTCTTCAGTACGATTTGGCTGAAGTAACCACTGAACGAACAAAAGAATTATGGAGAGAAAAAGTAAATGACCTATTTTTTTGTTCTTTTTTGGAGAAAATGGTTCAACCCATAAACTCCATGCCAAAATATTCAGCTGACAGCAGGAATTTAATGTGACATAGTATGCTTGCTATTTCTAGGGGAATGGCATTAGAGCTTTCAGGGTACAAAGCAAAAAGCCTTTGGCTCTTAAAAATATTTTGCACAAGAGTGAAAATTTTCATTATATGACCAAATCAGTGAAGACAATCCCCTCACTCAGAACTTCCTTTGTCTGCACGTGTCCTCTCTGGGCAGCTACGCTTGCTTTCAATTCAGTAGTCAAGTCCTGGACTAAACGACCCAATGTAAAGTAACGCTGAATATTGCATTCAAGTTACAATGTAGATACTGATTTCACGGCCTTTGACTCTTTCTGAGGTCAGTCATTGACCGACACACTGAACTTGGTCTCACGGGTTGACGTGAGCCACCCCTGGTATTGTCCTTACTAGTTTTAATTTAATGATGCTGTGGTTCTAATCCAAACTTTCTCTAGAGTACAGTTTCTTCTGGATTGCTTTCAACGGGACTTACCTGTGGCCTTTTCAGCAAACTGTGGTAGGTGATGGAAAGTCTCATGCATACTTACACTAGTGATATGCCCTTATGTGTGGCCAAAAGACACAATTCTCATGGTACAGCAAACGAAACCAGATTATAGAAATCCACAGCTAGAAGACACTTTAGCATCCAAGGAAAAACCAGGTCCAGGGGCTATAAACTATTTGCATGTGTTTCTGTCCCAAAATTAGTTGCAGAGAGGTTGCTCCAAATCTCCTCTCCAAGTGTCTTCTCCACTCTCCTTTTGTGCCTAGAGGATTCTTTGTCACCTTATAGACAGCAGAAGGCTGGAAGCACCAATGACCCCAAAACATGCATAGAACTGTTCTAGGCAAGAGGAGAATCACTGTTTTGAGACAGGGCTGACTCGTGCCCCATTTCTGCCTGCCTCTTGCTTCCCCTCACAACTCCAGGACTAGTTGAGGGAGGATTATAAAAGCTGGCAGTCCCTTGCCACCCTCACTCCTACCCTTCCCAGATCCTTGGTTTGATCCTCTAACCCAACCCAGCTGCTATGTGTCCTCAAATTCATTCCTCCCAGTTCTTAGCAAAATGTGTGCTCAGAGCCTTTTGTCTTTAAATACATAATTTATTTAAAGCTCAAAGTGCAATTCCTGTCCAGGGATTTGCATGATCACAGGGATGGAATCTGCAATGAACGGAACTCGTAAAGGTTGACTTCATGGATGCACTGAAGGGAAGGGGAGAATGCCCAGCAGGTAACTTCAGAACTGAAGCAAGACAGGCAACAGAAGTGAGGTTCTCCAGAGTGGAATCAGGAAAAATAATTCTTACTCAAATGATGCATCTCAATCAGAGAAAAAGAGAGACAAAATCATCATATGCTTTGTTTAATTATGAAGATGAGTTAGCAAGTCTATGGGCCTGACAATCTACCAGCAAGGGTCTTAAGGTGACCGGTGAACACGATGGTCCTATGGAGCTAGCAGAGGTGAGAGGGGACATTGCTCAATGTGCTACTGAGACTTCCTGGAGTGGGGAGCAGGGCATTGCCCTGCTCAGATCCCAGGCTGACTCCTCACCCTCTGGTGTAGGCACCAGATCATCCTTCTTGGGAAAACGCTGGTCATATTTTCCTTTTTAATTTTTTTCAAAAGAAGTCAGCAATCTGGGTTTCATGTAAGATCCTTTTTTTTTAGATGGAGTTTCACTCTTGCTACCCAGGCTGGAGTGCCATGGTGCAATCTCGGCTCACTGCAAACTCCGTCTCCTGGGTTCAGGCAACTCTCCTGCCTCAGCCTCCGGAGTAGCTGGGATTACAGGCATGCGCCACCGTGCCCAGCTAATTTTTTTGTATTTTTAGTAGAGACGGGGTTTCACCATGTCAACCAGGATGGTCTCGATCTTTTGACCTCGTGATCCACCCGCCTTGGCCTCCCAAAGTGCTGAGATTACAGGCGTGAGCCACCGCGCCCGGCCCAAGATCCTTTTATTTTTAAATGTTGGAAACTAATTCCAAATGTGAAAACTCCTTTTGGGGAACCTGGCCCTCCGTGAATGCCCTTTTATGACCTCTGCTGGAGTGGGCATCTAGGAAAAGGTAGAACAAAGTGGGACAAAGTGGGACAAAGCGGCACTCCCAAAATAATACCTGTAACGCAGGGAGTGGCACTGGGGGTTTTGAAGAAGGCTTATCAGAGTCTTGATGTTTCTTAAAGAAAGCCATGGTTCCTAAAGGCTGCCTTAGTGAGAGGCCACCCACAAGAAGCAACACACATGGGACCATGTGCTGTGAGCAGAGGAGTCAGGGAGCATGAGGCTAAAGCCCACAGCTGTGGAGGTCACCGCCACTACCTATGCAGCCATACATGTGCCCACCCTCTGCCTACAGACTGCACCATGGCTAGTGGAACAGGAAACACTTTGACAGAGGCGATCAGCAGTATAGAATTATGGACACTCTGCTCCAAACAACCTCAATAGTCTTTTCAACCTTGCCATTTTACACAAATAATCTGAACCCCAAGAAGGAACAGACTTCTTGCTCACAATCTTGCACAGCTGATTTATGACTGAGCTGAGACCATAGCTGAGGCCCCTGCCTCCCAGGGCAGACCTTGTCTTGAAACCCTTTCCCACTCCTCACTTCAGGAGTTGTCATAAAGGGAATTTGTGAAATGAAAAATCATGTACAGTGCATTTTGATATCTTTGTAAGGCTCTTCATATCAAAAATGTAACAAGCCAAGAAAAATAATCCGTTCTCAAACTGTGCATCCCAATTTAGGGCTCAGAAAAAATAGACACTAAATCATTGTATGCTTTGTTTAATTAAGAGGAAGAGTTTAGCAAGTCTATGGGCCTGACATCCTACCAAGCACTGTGCATGTGTTATTGATATAATCTTTCTGATTCTCTTCATTTTACAGTCGGGGGAATTGAGACTTTAAGAGGCTGAGAAATCTGCCCAAAGACTCAAAGTTAGAAAATGATAACAGCCAAGATTTGAATCTATATAGTGTCATTCAGAGCCCCAACATAATAACTATGGTTCCTAGAGCTGAGCTTCACCCCTGACTCCACTCCGAAGAGATAGCAAAGGTCCAGTTCGCAGAAAGCCTTCTCCTGGAAAACCTACCCCTGTCCCGGCCTCTAGAGCAGAGTCTCTTATGCAAAACACTATCCTGAGCCTATTTCATGACACATATTTCTTTTTTCCAGGCTCCAAAAATGTGGACCTCCTATGCCAATTAGGCAAGAACAGATGGTCTTCTTCTACTTAATAGTTAACCATTCAACATGTATGGAGAAAAATCCTAGAAAGGTTTATTTCAAATATGAAGAGTGCCAGCCCGAAGGAAAATTATTTGAATAATTCTCTGAGATGGAGGGGGACAGTTCTTGAGGGAGACTTTCTGCAACTTTAACCAAAATGTCATGGAATGTGTACATTATAATGGCAGAATGTCTTGATCCCCGAAGAGGACACATAAACAGAGGGCGGTAATTGGAATCATCATTTTGACACCTGAAAGGCTGACAAGAAACCTTTAACCTACTGATAATCAGTGGAGTGCACTGTCATTGTGAACGCCTCAGCCAGTCTGTGGGATATCACATTAGCAAGCTGGCTGGCCCATTAGAGGCATGTAATTCTTTCATATACTTAGCACTGAAGTGGATAGGATTCAAAACAGCTTCCTTGTCTCTGACATGCATCCAATTTTTTAATAGCAGCTAAGTACTTTACTAAGCAATTGAATAAAATAATGCATTTGAGCCTCAGAATACCCTTTCAGACCTCTTTTTCTCTCTACATTTTACTGATAGAAGATGGATTGTAATTCAAATTTATATACTGGGCACATGATGAGCCATAGATTTTTTTTTTCCTTTGCAAATCTCAAGCATTCCAAACTATTGAAGGAGTTAAGCAATTCTGATCATTTTGAAACTAGCTGTCAGATTTAATCTCTGCTAAGGAGACAGAGGGTAAATGTACTCTGAAGCTTGTTATATAATTTACAGATTATTTTTGCAATTTATATTCCATCAAATAGGGTATATTAGACTCTCAGAAAGCACGTAATGATCAATTAATTTCAGCAGAGCTACCCTGGTGGCACTTACGGGACAGACATGATTAGACCTTTTTCTAGCTGAGTCCCAAGGTCAAGTCATCAAATATGACTGATTACATTTTCTAATGGTTTCTCTATGCCCATTAAAGAGCACTCAACTATTCAGGCTCTCCTTTGATCGTGACATTCAAAATTTGCTCTGAGGGCTCCTGACAAGCAAAAATGTATTCTCTAATCTTTAACCATATAAACAATAGCTAAACACTTGTAATTGAGTTTAAATTGATTTCAGGTGGCTTCAGAGAAAAGCAATTTCTACAACAGATTAACCTCTTAATTAAAGGATATTAAGAATACTGTCAGGTGTAGAAATTCTGCTACAGCAGAAAATTATACCTCATTGCCATTCATTTATGAAAAGACTGCTGTTCTGTTCCCAGGTAACAGGTTACTTATTTGTGCTTCCTGCTTCACTAGGTCAATGCCAGTCTAGATTCAATCTTCAGAGTATCAGGGTCTTATAGGGCAAAGATGTGGGGAAAGAGAGGGAGTGCCTGGGGGGTGGTGACATGAAATATGCTGTTCTCGTACTTACACCTTCAGAATTTACTTTTCTCAAGAAATGGGACTTTCTGCAAAACCCGTAGACCACCTTAAATTAGCTGAGGAATGAGGAAACACAGGTGTCAACCAACACATCAAAAGCAACTAGAAGGTTTCTCCAAGGTGTTCTTCGATGCACGGTAAATAGACACCAGCTCTGTCCTCTGTGTCTTTGCTACTCAGACCAACATCACTTTCGGGGACTGTGAGAGATGCAGAATCTCAAGCCTTTCAGGCCCCACCCCAGATCTATGGAAACAGAATCAACCTGTTTTCAACAAGATCCCCAGGGAATTCATTTGCGCTCTTAACGGTTTGAGAATTACTGCTCTGAGAGATTGTGCTTGGAGCCCCATGGTCTCAGGCTGTATCTATAAAACATCAAAAATATTTGATTTTTTATATGGAACTGGTTGTTGAGTATCATGGAAACCAAATTATTTTCTTTGCTTTTTATCTTCTTCCTTTGAAGACCTTTCTAGCTTCTCATATTTTATATCCTGGCTGTGAACACCCAGGTGAATTCGGTCCCACCCACCCAGGACTGGCCCCGAACATAAGACATATACAGAGTTTCTGACCTGGGCGACAATTGGCTTTAGAAGCAAGCTTCATTCGTCCCTGACCTTGGAAGTTTGCTCTTTTGGCTGATACTTTCTTTGGTTCAGGTCCCAGAACTGGTCTCAGTCTCTGTTTTCCCCAGCCTGGGATTTTGTTGCTGCTCTCTGAACTTGCATTTTTGAAAATATTTCCCGGTTAGTCTTATTTATTATTTATTTGTTTGTTTATTTGGAGACAGGGTCTCACTTTGTCACCCAGGCTGGAGTGCAAAAGTGTAATCACTGCTCACTGCAGCCTTGCCCTCCCGGATTCAAGCTATTTTCCTGCCTCAGCCCCCCATCGCCTCCCCCGACCCAACAAGTAGCTGGGACTACAGACATGTGCTACCGTGTTTGGCTAATTTTTGAATTTTTTGTAGAGATGGGGTTTTGCCGTACTGGCCAGGTTGATCCCAAACTCCTGAGCTCAAGTGATCTGCCCTCCTCGGCCTCCCACAGTGCTAGGATTACAGGCATGAGCCGCCCCACTCAGTCTCAAGATGCCTAGTGGAGGTTTCTGTCCTTACCTGTCTCAACTTAGAGGTTTGCAGCATTGACTTGTACTCCATAGGTGGCTTGTGGTTGTTAAAAGAAAGTTGAGGCCGGGCGCGGTGGCTCAAGCCTGTAATCCCAGCACTTTGGGAGGCCGAGGCGGGTGGATCACGAGGTCAAGAGATCGAGACCATCCTGGTCAACATGGTGAAACCCCGTCTCTACTAAAGATACAAAAAATTAGCTGGGCATGGTGGTGCACGCCTATAATCCCTGCTACTCAGGAGGCTGAGGCAGGAGAATTGCCTGAACCCAGGAGGCGGAGGTTGCGGTGAGCCGAGATTGTGCCATTGCACTCCAGCCTCGGTAACAAGAGCGAAACTCCGTCTCAAAAAAAAAAAAAAAAAGAAAGTTGAACAAAAATGCAGCTGTGCTCAGCAGCCAGGTGTTGTTAATAGAATTGGTTGCAAACAGAGTCTCTCAGACTTGGTTGCACATTAGAATCCCCCAGGGAGATCCACATTTTCCAGTGCAAAGGTCCCAGCCCAGATCAATTAAATCAGAATTCCATGTCCTCAGCATAAGTGGTTATAAAAAAAATGGTTTGGAAATGCCAGCTTAGAGAAACTTCTATATCTTGGTGATGCCCATCCCCACTCCCTCCTCTGGGCCTCAGCAGCAGTTCACCTCTTTTATTCTACTTTCTCCTCACCTCCAAAGCATTTAGAGAATAATGAATGAAGAATGCAACCTCTGGGTGTATTCTTAGGGTCGGACAGGAGTGAGGCGTGGGGAAAGACGAAGCTACATGCATGATCCATCATATTGCTGAAACTGTGCAAAGAGAAGTGTGCCAGAATGGATATTAAACTGGCCCCAGCATCTCCCAACAAGTTGCACCATTACTGCAAAAGAATCATAGAAATAGAGAAAATGGAACGCTAGAAGGCAGGCAGACAAAACATAAGAGAAGAGATTTAGCATCACACAGCCCATGATCTTCCCGCTTGCAATATTCCAAACAAGAAAAATACCCCCAAACTATTTGTGTCCATAAGTCCTAAGTATCCCTGTGTCTTTCGAGGCAAAGCAAAAAGGGCACCAGGTGTTCTGGTGAAGAGTTCATCTGCCCATGCCCCAAATCAAGGTGCGGTGGAGATAGCAGCAGTGCAATCCACACCAGGGCTCTTGGCCTGGGACCCTCCTCTGGGTGGCTCTGAGCCTGCCCTGGAACCTGGTGAGAAGAGCAGCAGAAGGCAGGCTAAAGGAAGGAAAGCAGGGTGCTCCTCACATGCTTCCTCTGCTCACTTTTTCTTTCCTGGGTTAGGAATTCACAATCAGTGCCACAGTCTGTTGGGTTCTCTGTGTCTTCCCCAGGCCCTACAGATGAGCAGCACCTGGGGACTTATTAGACATGCAAACGCTCCAGAGGACAGCCCCACCTCAGACCTCCTGAATCAGACACCTTGGAGGTGGGGCCCAGCCACCTGTGTCTTCAGAAGCCCTTCAGGAGTTCCGGTGTGCACTCAAGTTTGAGAACTACCACTTCATTTCATGCTTCTTAGAGCCGGTTTTTGTAGCCATCTGTTCACTTGGTCTGGAAAGGGGAAGAAACTTTCAAAGTGCTTGTTCTCCTTTCAGACTTATTGCTGATGCAGAATAGCAGCTGGGGTTACTGGCCATTTCTTCCCAGGTCCCCTCCCTGAACCTCTCATGTTCTGTTTGCAGGCTCCTGGCTGTAGTTTCTGGTCCCTGCAGTCTGGCTTCCTGCACATAACCTTTGCCTGTTGAACCTGAGGCAGCTGCCTCTTCCTCCCCGCCTCATTTTATCTACCAGGCTCCAGACCCTGCTCCTCTGCCAAGGCCTCCCCGACTATGCTTCCTTCTCATAAAAGTTGAAGCCCAGCCTCATCCTCTAGTGGGCTTGGACTCCCAGATGATGCCAGCTCTGTTCATCCTCTTTACCTGTTTGCCCTCTCCTGGCCTGCTACATTTAGTTAGCAAGCATGCTGCTACTAGCAAAGACTTTTGAATGAAAGAATTAAGTAATTTTTGGTTTCCCAAATCCTTCCACCTGCATTATCTCATCAGATCATCATGACAGTGAAAGTATTATCCCTATTTAACAGTCAATGACACTGAGACCAATCCAGATTACAGTCTAGTTAATAGTAGAGCCAAGACTGGAATTCAGGTCTCTGAATCCTGACTTAATGCTCTATTCACTATGCTGCATTCTTAATTCATTTCTTCACAGAGATGCATTTCAGAGTATTTTCCACTCTCCACAAAAGCACACCATTAACAATTCATGCAAGGTAGATTTGTAATCAACATTCATCCACAGCAAGCACTGGTTTAAGCTGGACAAACTGCAAAGAATGTAGTTTACTTCATTGCACAGGTGCACACCACCAAAAGATTTAGCAGAAGATAAGAGGATGGATGTTTGGGCCACGCGGAGATCACCTGCCGCTGTGGTGATTGGTTCCTGCGGTCAAAGAGCCGTTTCTAATCAACAGAGTTGATTAATGGGTAACTCTTGTAGTAGAGAAATCCAAAGATTTTCAACTCAAACCTCTTATTCGTTTACATTTACCGCTCATGTGTTAGGAAGGTCAGTAATAAATCAGGGCATTTGAAAGTTAGTATGATTTCCTCTAGGGCCCTCTGTTGTAAGCCCAGTCTCTGAATGACAGTGCTTTGCCTGGAGGAGAAGCAACCATCTGCATCTGCTAGCATGGGCCTGCCTGGAGGTTAGAGGCATGATGCCCCTGGCACAGGGCACAACCATTCCCCAGTGTGTGGTGGGGAGCTGAGTGAATCACTCCCTTATCCCAGATTCTGCACTGATGTCTCAACCTCTCAACCCTAGGCCTGTGTCTAAGAGCTTAGATTGCAACATTGACTGCCTGTAGCCTGAGCCTCCATGACTGAGGTTTTGAACTCTGATGCCCACCCTCACCACATCTTTACCTGTATTTTCTGCCTTGTTAGACCTCTGATAAGAGAGCAAACAGGTAAGAAGGGCAAACCTCTTCTAGCCTATGGGGACGCAAGGTCATGGCCATGCCTTCTTGGTCCGACCACAACTCTACCTTTGTGACTCACACTAACTTCAATCCTGTTTCTCATTTCACCACCTGGCCCTCTGGTGCCATGTGCTCTCTAGATGGTCCATCCCCAAGCCCAGCTCTAAATTATTTTGGTCATTTTGTTACCGGTGGAGGGTGTCCAAGTTATTGGCATCTTGAACAAAGAAATGGACAAAATGCTCAAACAAAGGAAGGAAAGAATGGAACAAGAAAAGCAGAGATTTGCCGAACGCGAAAGTACACTCCACAGGGTGGGAGTGGGCCGAGCAAGCAGCTGAAGATCATGGTCACAGAATTTTCAGGTGGTTTCCCATTGGTTACTTTGTATACCCACTATGTAAATGAAGTAGTGGCCCACAATCAGTCTGTTTGTTCGCAGGAGAGGACCAATTAGAGGCTGAAGCAAAGTCACAAAGTTAGACTCTATGCAAACATCTGATTAGTTGCAGAAAGTAACCAATCAGAAGCTGAAGTGAAGTTAAAGTTATACTCCTATGCAAATGAAGACTTGGCCTGCAACCAGCCTCATTCGTTATGGGAGGGGACCAATCAGAGGTACTTTCAATTTTTTATCTGCCACACAGAAAAGGGGGGCGTTGCAAAGGGAGTAGCCTCTGGTCCTTTTGTTACCTGGATGTGGAAGATTAGGGTTTTCCTTTTGATCTAGTCCTAGAAAGTCAGAGTGAATCAAATCCCTACCTCCAGACCCTATTCTCCTGCCTCAACTTCCAACCTACGCTTCCTGTGCCCTGGCCCTGAAGGAGCTCTCTCCAGCTCAGCAGATGATCCAGTATGCGCTGGGAGAACTGCCTTGGCTTTAAATTCAGAACATGGTTGGGGATTAACAAATGATAGAAAAAATATATGGAGAATTGAATGGATGGGTGAATAATATTTGGAGAAAGAGAAGAACAGGCATAACCAGACTGGCCTCAGCTCTCAAACATCAGGCAAGCTAAGAGGAGCTAATCATTCCTCCCTACAGTCAGATTACCCTGATTAAACAGATATGGAATCCTGTGGATATGTCTCCTCACAAGTGGTGTAAATTCACAGTGACCCTGCCTGTTCTCAAGCAAATGACAGTGACGAGGATGATAACGAGTGGATGAAATAAAGAGAAGGAGGAGGAGGCAGTGGGCAGTATAAAATAGCTTTTAATGAGCACACACTCTGTGCCAGGCACTGTGCCAAACACTAGCATGTAACGGCATACCCAATCCTTACCTATACAGTACTGATATTACCCTAATTTACAGGTGTTGAAACTGTAGTGGAGTCAGTTTGGTTCCAAGCCTGCACTCCTAGCCTCTTTATTAAGCTGCTTTCCCCAAGGGAGGTGAATTCTCTACTCTTAGGCTTTCACACTCATTTGGCTTCAAGAAGTAGTGGCTAGCTTGGCTATCCCCTATCATTGTCATATGTAACGTTTTTACCAACAATACTATCTGATGTTAGGCAGCATTCATGTAATCCCATGCAAAGTTGAAAGTTCATCAACTAAGTTTATCAACTAGGCCAAGTAATTTCAGCCTACATGTCCTGGAAAGAAAACTGGACTTGGGTCTAGTCCCTGCCCTGACCATGTGGCCTTGAAATTCACTCACCCTCTCTGAGTCTGCTCTCTAGCGTTCCATGTCTTCACAGTATTGTTCAAAAATTAAAGGAGCCATTGATGCAGAAGTGCTCTTTGACTGTAAGAACTACAAAAATAAAAATCATTTCTATGTCATAAAAGAAGTTTGACTCTTTTTTTTTTTTCCACTGAATTCAGTAATTACATGCAAGTCATGGAGACAAGATCTTCCATGGCTGGATTCATTCCAACAACAACAGTTTCCATAAAGGTCGTCACATGAGCCAGGTGCTTTTCTATATTATTTTCTTTTTTCAGAGACAAGAAAAAATATGTTTATGACCAAGTAACTTCTGCATCTTCTCATATTTTGGCAGGTATTAGACCTGCTGAGGATTAAATACCTGAAGCTGGACTTGGATAGGTCAGTTAATTAGGATTCAGACACTCTGGTTTGATTCCACAAACAACAAGTTGTCCTCCACTTTATTGGCTCACAAATGTGTACACATTCGTGTGGCCCATGGGGCAAGGTCAAATAGCTTTTTCCTGGAGGCCATTTTGTCACATGGAGTCCCTGCAAGAGAGTGTGGATGAGTCACAGCAGATCCATCACCCTTGTAACAAACAGCTCAAATGCATGCTCTGCTGAGCATGAGTCAGGGGACGGGTAGACTTATAGGCAGTCTCCTTTCAGGCTTTCTATTTTTTTCCGTCTGGCTTCTCTTCCTGGGTTTGTTTTGCCTTTCACTTTTTTGGTAAAAAAATAAAATAAATATCCAATTTTGATACTTTCTTCTCAGTGCCTTGGCTAAGAAAGAGACAGGGTGTGTCTTCTCAGGGAAATGTATTCAATATAAGCATGGTGTTTATCTGTTTCTTTTAACTAAATATATACCAGAAACTTATTTTTAATAGACTTTTTAATTGAGATATAATTCTAGTACCTTACAATTCACTCACTTCAGTCTATGATTCAACAGTTTTAAATATGTTCACAGTTATACAATCATTACCACAATCAATATCAGAACATTTTTATTGCCCCCAAAAGAAAATCTGCCCCATGAGTGGTCACTCCTCATCTCCCCTCAACCACCCAGCCCTGGGCAACCACTAAACTACTTTCTGTCTATATAGATTTGCCTATTCTGGACACTTCATATAAACAGAATCAATACGTGGCCTTTGGCTTCTTTCACTTAGCGTAATGTTTTCAAGGTTCATCCTGTTGTAGTTTTCAAAAGCTTCTGCATCTCTTCAGTTAGGAGCTCAAACTCATGCTGTTTCTTCCCATAGAACTTTATCTGACTCCCTTGGAAAAATAATAACAAATAATAAAAATATCCTGTGGCGGGTGCTACCTATGCCAGGTACTATACACATAACCTTCACAATAAGCTATAAAGGAGATATTATGGTCACTATTTTCCAAACTAAGAAACCAAGAAAGGTTATACTAATCTAAGTTATAGAGCCAATATTCTAACTCAGGTCTCTGACTATAGACCAGTCTTCTCCTCTACCCCACATAGTAGGTCTGTCTTGGAAGGTGAGTCATGGTTATCACCAGCATTGCCATAAACACCTACATCACATTTCTCTGAAACCCAGCACTGGCCAGGATTGTGGCTTTGACTTGCACCAGAGGAGCACATTCAACAGGCAATGCCCTCAAACACAGCCTACACTGGAGGTGGGGCAGAACCCACGATGGTTGAGACTGCAGAACTCTAGAGTCCAAAAGACCTGGCTTCAAACCCCAGACCTGTCACCTTTTAGTTCCATGCACTTTGGGTAGCTACTTTCTAATTCTTGATTTTCCCCCATATTAATGAGGAGGAGAGTTTCTACCTTGTGGGGCTGTTACAGGAATGAAATATACGGATGAGGGCTTAGCATAGTGCCTGGCACAAAGTAAGTGCTCGACAGTATTCGCGATTCTTGGTTATTATTACTGCATTAGACAGAGGTGAAATGGCATTTTATCAGTCATCCAAGAAGCACACATTTATGGTCTCCGCATGTGCACACACACATACAAACACAAACACACCAGTGTAGTTTGAGGGGCGAGCTCCTCCTGTTATCACCTGTAAGGTATCCTGTTCATAAGGGGAAAGGGTTTACATGTAAGAAAGGATAAAGCAGGAGAAGACCTACAACAGTGGACAAGACGACACCCCAAGGACCTGAGTAATGAGCTCTACAGAGCCCTGAGCTGTAGGGAAAGGAAGGCGCCCAGGAGGAGAGGCAGCCATGCTGTCATTGGTTTTACAGCGGCAAACTATGGATGGAGAAGCAGCCTTCAGAAAGCTCATTGAATCTTGCAAAAACATGACTACCGTAGCAGGAGAGTTTGCCAAATTATGTAATTCCAAGCAAAGCCTTCCTGACCATCCTCACTGTGATGTTCAGCTTCTGGCTACACCAAAAGCAGTTGCTGGCAAGAAAATCATTTATTAAAAAAAGGCTTTTTGGCACATGGCAAAAGGCAGAGAAGTAGAAAGAGAACCCTAGAGGAGTTTTTCCTTAACCTTTTATTAACATGATTTTATAGCTTTCGCAAAATGGCATTCGCCAAACTCATTTAAAAGCTTTTAGTTGGAGAAAATAACTTCCTATGAACGTGTTGGGTAAGAACTCTATCCTACAGATATGTTTTCATACTCACATGAAGATGTTTACTGCAATATTTTTTTTCTTTTTTTGAGACAGAGTCTCACTCTGTTGCCCAGGCTGGAGTGCAGTGGCGCAATCTTGGCTCACTGCAAACTCGCCTCCCAGGTTCAAGTGATTCTCCTGCCTCAGCCTCCCAAGTAGCTGGTACTACAGGCATCTGCCTCTATACCCGGCTGATTTTTTTTTTTTTTTTTTTTTTTTTTTTTTTTTTGGTAGAGATGGGGTTTCACCATGTCAGCCAGGCTGGTTTCAAACTCCTGGCCTCAGGTGATCCATCCGCCTTGGCCTCCCAAAGTGCTGGGATTACAGGCGTGAGCTACCATGCTTGGCCACAGTATTTTTAATCATTGTGAGAAACAACTGAAAGGTCCAAAAACAGGAGAACAGCTGAGCAGAATCTGGCCCAAGCCTCTAACAGCAAACTGTAGAAGTACTGGAGTTAATGGAGTGTGTTCATATTTATACAGAATGGTGTGCAAAGATGTGATCTGAAAAGTATCAGTCCATTAGACAATACATTTAGCGTGTGGTTTCTTAAGAATGTTTAAAGACAGACCACATTCCCCCACTTGTACAGCTTGCTGTTGGGGCAGAGCCGGGGCTGCTAATGGGTGTCAAAAGCTTCTGCTTCTTGCTACCTATGCTTGTACAATTCAAAGCTTAAGGACGTAGATTTGGACTGCTCTTCCCCTTGTACACTCGTTTCTTGCTGTTCCTCCTGCCTGCAGGGTCTGCTCCTTCCCTCTCTCAGGACTTGCCCCACAGTTCAGCTTCTCTGGCCATTATCTAAATGTTAACTCCTCCCTCCCTCCTAGCTCCCTTCCCCACCTTGCTTTCTTCCTTAGCCCGTGTTAATATCTAACATTCTATATATTTTATTAAATCCGTCGTCTTTATTATCTGTGTCCCCCAACAAGATGAAAACCATCAAGGCAGGGATTTCTGTCTGTTTTGTTCACTGCTATAATGCTACCTGCTAAAATAGCATCTGGCATGTCATAGAGACTCACACATTTGTCAGTCAATTGACTGAAGGCACAAATGTTCATGAGATATTTTTGTAACAAATAAATAGATATGTATATGTAAGTATCTGTGTACAGAGGTCTATGTGTGTATGTAAATGTATATGCATATTGGAATAGCTGTTGAAATTATAACCAATGTCAAAGGCAAGTGTAAAGATGTTGGGGCTCCAAGACCAGAGGAGGACCCGGGAAGAGCGAGCTCCAAACCTGCCTGTGCCTGTGCCTTCCTTACTCTTGTCCTCACTTGGGGTTACTTTTTCTCCTGTGGCGATAGTTCTTCAGTGAGCACCAGTATTTACAGAACACAAAAAGTTAAATTAATAAAGACAATGAAGCCATTTCAATACTTTAAGCAGTTGCTGCTTATACAAAGACAGCAGTCTAGCTGCAGTGGCTCATTCCTATGAGGCCAGGACTGTACGAGGCAGAGGCAAGAGGATTCCTTGAGGCCAGTGTGGGCAACATAGAGAGACCCTATCCCTCAAAAAATAAAATTTTTAAAAAGGCCAGGCGTGGTGGTTCACGCCTGTAAACCCAGCACTTTGGGAGGCCAAGGTGGGTAGATCATGAGGTGAGGAGATTGAGACCATCCTGGCCAACATGGTGAAATCCTGTCTCTACGAAAAATACAAAAATTAGCTGGGCATGGTGGTGTGCACCTGTAGTCCCAGCTACTTGGGAGGCTGAGGCAGGAGAATCACTTGAACCCAGGAGGCGGAGTTGCAGTGAGTCGAGGTTGCGCCATTGCACGCCAGTGACACAGAGAGACTCCGTCTCAAAAACTAATTAATTAATTAATTAATTTTTACAAATTAGCCAAGTACGGTAGTGCACACCTGCAGTCCCAGCTACTCAGGAAACTGAGACAGGAGAATCACTTCATCCTGGGAGGTCAAGGCTGCAGTGAGCCGTGGTGGTGCCACTGAACTCCAGCCTGGGTGACAGAGCAGAACCCTGTCTCAAAAACAAAAAACAAGGCAGTTCTTGTGTTATATTAACCTCAGAATCCATCTTATTTTATTTCTGGTTACACCAGCTTAAGAAAATTTTGATTTGTACAGATAAGTACTTGCAAAGACTAAATTCTTAAAATAAATGGGCCAGCTTGGGGACCCAGGAAATGATGTCATTCACCTGAGATGGCAAGAGACTCTTTAGCCCAAAATTTACAAAACATGAGTAGACATGGCAGCACACGTTTGAATTAGTGTGTCTCCAGTAAGTGAACTTTTACACAAAACAAATCTATGCCAGTGTAGCCAATAACAACTTTTTAATAGTTATATATATATATTTCTTCAATAAAATGTGAAGAAATGGCTGTAGTTTATCCAAGCCACAGTGGATAGAAGGGGTGTGTGTTGGGTGGGGGTGGGGATGGGAGTTTCTACAGGTCTGCACATTTCAGAAGTCCCATCTCCACCCCCACCCAACACACACCCTCTCAAGAGAGAGGATCGTGCTGCCAGGTCAAAGGGGTGGCAGCAGTTGCTGTCCTCTGGATAGCTGCACAGGTTTTGCTTGGTGATGGCCATTTAGGATCAATATCAGCCATCTCTCTGTGGCCCCCGTGAACTCTGCAAGAAACATGAGGAGCTTCCATCCCTGTACCTGGCTCTCACGTAGAACTTGGTACCCTCACTGAAGCCACTATCTTAATCAATGCTTGTTGGATCTTTCAATGCAATATTTTTAATAAATCCATCCTTACTAATGTAGCTCCCACATAATATGGTTCGACATAGAATGAACCCAAAAGCACACCCGAATTCCTTACCTGGATCTCCAAACCTGGGCTTTCGTCTTAGTATTCTGTGTCTTCGCATAACTTACCCCCCTTGCGAGACTCCGAGTTTTCTCTCTTGCCACCTGGTCTTTGCTCTTGCTGTTCCTCCCCCTTGCAGTGCTCCTTCCTGGCTATTTTCATCATTCAATTCTCATTTTGAATGGCTCCTTTTGGAAAGGTCATCCCACGATTGCCTCATCTGTCCCAGCAGGCTCTCTCTCCCACATCAGTGTTTTTGTTGTTGTTCCTGGCATATCTCAGAGTCTTTCAATATCTTGCCTGTCGATTTCTCTATTTGGGTATTATGGGTCTCCATTTACTAAAATTAAAGCTTTGTGATGACAGAGACTTTGTCTTTCTTACCTCTGTATTCCTAATGCCTAGCACATAGTTGGTGTTTGGTAAGTGTCTGCTGAATACGTGAGTGAATGAATGAATGAGAAGTACCTGTGATCTGACATAGTATGGAGAACACAAAAGATTGTGCCAAGAACCACTAATTGAGAACACAGGGTCTACACAGCCACACATGAGAGAAAGCTTCAGGGCCACCAGACAGAGACAGAGCGGTTTGGGGAACCATAAATAATTAGAAGCAGGATTTTTGTTCAGCGAATAATGGAAGAATTCGCCCCTCTATACAAGATCAATACAGGATCAATCTAGAGGCAGTCTGTACCAGGGAAGGCTTACAGCCATTAAAATAAAGTTAGGAAAAGGATTCAAATGTTTGGAGAAATATTCTTACAATGTGGCAGGTCCTTGGTCTCTGGGCCTACCCGTGAGTCCATGGGGATGAGGCTAAGGTCTTTGGGAAACAGCCTAGATAGAATCCAGAAGTGAATTAAACCAGAGCTCTTTTGTTTTGATCCCTCCAAAGATATGAAAGTGAACAACTGGTGCTAAGGATCAGGGTGAGCTGACGTAGGTTGGGGTGAGAGGGCGGCCCCGTGCAGGGAGACAGTGGGAAACAGAAACCAAAGAAGGGGAGCAGACATGTGTCATCGTGATGGCGTTCGAAGGCGCACTGGGGAGGAAGGCATGCCATCTCCAAAGCACGGGTGTGTGATGGGCTCTGGCCCCACAGCAGAGCACTCTCCACCCCACACACGCCACACATTTCCACCGTCCCGCCTTTGCACTGCTCTTCCCTCTTCATTGAAATACCCTCTCCATGTTTTACCTGGCAAACTCTAGCTCACTCTTCACAAGCCCACTCACATGCCAACGCAGTTGTGAGCCCACACAGCACCCCATGGCATCCAAGCCTGGGTCCCTGCCCTTGCCTCGCTGTGGGGTCTATTCTGTCCCTGAATCAATCATGGCGTTTGTACCATCAAGGAGTCTGCATGGGTGAGGGCAGTGGGAGGATCTTGCCCAGACCATGTCTCCCCAAGCTCACTCCTGGGGCAGACAGGCTGGCACGGTGAGAAGCCGCAGTGGTCAGAGCCACACTGAGCTCATGTCTTAGTCACTGCCCTTCATGTCCAGAATGGACAATCCCCACTGCCTGATGTTGAGGCCCAGGCCAGATGCCTGACATGTGACAAATTGTGCTTTTTCAGGTTGAGCTTACACCACCCATTAGCTGGTCTGTGGGAGCTGCCAATGTTTGTGGAGTCTGGAGTTCCTCCTACCTGCACCTGGAGTTCGGGGTTCCCCCTCACATTGACTCAAAAACAATGCCCTCCAGTTCTTATTGCCAGAGCCTTCCATCTACCCTGCGGCTTCTCTTGGCCACCAGTCAGTCAACACCTAACATTGAACAGGGAGGGCACAGGGCTAGACTTGGGAGGGCTGGACAGAGAAGACAGCAGGCAGGGAACGTGGCTCTGACTCCCACCTGGACAGCTGGTGACTGGCCCAACAGTCAGTGAAAGACTCACGCAGTCCACGCAGCCTTGCAGAAGTGAGGGAGAGTAAACACGCTTTAGATCAGACAAATGAGAAAACTGAGGTAGGGATCATTATGAGTTGAAATATTACATAAATTCCCAAAATCCAAGTTTCCTGTTTCTCTCAGAGGCACATATAAATATATGGTGGTCCCATGAAAACTGAACTTGTGTGATACGTATGCCACAGATGTAGTGGTGAGATTTCAGGCGTGTGATGATCACAGTCTGGCAGGCCTGGGTCTAACTCCTGCTTCTTTGGCACCATTTGTTCTGTGTGACCCGAGGCAAATCACGCCATCTCTACACACACGTTGTATCACCTGTAAAATGAGTTTATTGTTAGTTTTTAGGAGGAGCAAATCAAATGCGTGTCTTGCGGTTGGCACCATATCTCACCCCTTGCAGACGTTGAGAATAGTGTTTCTGAAATACATTCTATTAAATTTCCAAGACTTATCGTCCCAAGCAAGGGTAAAGTTAATTCCACCTAGACTAAAGAAGGTCATAAAGTAGAAATGCACAAATAAATCAGTAGAAATCTTCCATCAAGTGGGAAAAGAGGGTGATTGGACATTAAGGAGTGTTCCTTCCAGCTAGAAGGGAAGTAGAAGAGGGAGGCAGGAACAGGGGAGAGGACGGGACACTCACTGGTCAGTCCTGAGGAGGGCCATGCTTCTCCTCATCCACCAGCCCCCAAGTGAACCTTGAGAGGAGTGGGGAGCAGGGGGTAGTAGGGCAAGACCCTCTACAAGTTTAGGAAATGACCAGAATGCCGATGTCAGGCCCCTCTTTCCTTGAGCACAATCAGAAAGAGTAAGACTTTTGTGAAAGGCCAGTTAGGATTCAGGGCAGCCAGCAGGGCGAGGAGGCAGGTGGAGACACACAGACCTAGAGAGGGCACAGAAGTCACCTCCTGACCCTCTCATGATAGAGGCAGATAGGGAGAATGTGGCTGAAGGTATCCCAGCCTCCAGGGCCCTCGGCGATGCTGCAAAGACCGGAATACTAGAAGGGGCAGAAGGTCAGGAAGGAGAGGCTTATAGATCCAAGGCCCTCTGGGCAGAAGCAGAGGCCCAGTCCATACACACCCACAGCAGCCCTCACAGATACCTGTGCAGGATGGCCAGCCCCAGGCAGGAGGAGGACTGTCTCGGGAGAAACCAGCAAGCACCTGGGAGACCCTTAAGGACTTCTTCCTGCCATGATGGTGCTACACAGTCTTCTCTTTAGACACAGGCGCCATCAGAAGAAGAGAATGAAGAGAAGGGTAATAAAATCCGCAAAGACTATCAGCTTCCCCAAATAAACTACGGTAACCTACAAGAGGCTATTAGAAACAGAGACAGAATCACATGAAACTGGAAATTTTAAGTGTTCTCTCCGGTCCTCAACTGCCCTTCTGCGACTGAGAAATTAGGCTTTGAGAGAAAAATCAAAGCACATTTCAATTCCTGGCAAATCTGAGTACTAATGAGTAAATTTCAATGCTCGATTATTAGTATTATTACTATTATTCTATATAATAATGGTAATTATGATAATATTTGACCATTTTAACCCATACAATGGCAGTTTCCAAAGGTTCAAATGAATAGTATTAATTGCTACCTTTTTGCAACCAAGGTGTGGACAGAGGGGGGCTCCCTTCCCTCTGATACAGGGGAACCCATGTCTGAAGGTAGGGGTGGGGCCCAGAGCGGGTCTGAGGCCAGGAGGTTAATGCCTCGGTGCACCTCTGCCTAGAACTCTTCTCTGCTTGTACCCATTTCCCCCTTTTCCACCATTTCTTCACCTGAATGACCATATTCAGAAATAGGGAAATCAAGCAGTGTGTTTATACGCTTGGAGTCATTTCTGACAAACGAGAAGAAGGGCTTCTTTATGCAGAAAAGCCTTACTTAATAACAGTGGTACTTTCTGCTCTAAGAAGTAGCTCAGGCTGGATATCCTTGGAAAACACCAAGTGAGTCACTGACAACCGCATCCTCTGAGGCCAATCTCACGGTTTCCAATTTTGTTTTCTACGTATTTGAAGTTTGTGAAATAGACAGTCTACATACAGGCACTGTAAGAGCATATTGCTGATCTAGAACGGAACGATTAGATGAGTCTAGCCTCTTTCTGGGCTCCCCATCTCCCTGTCAACTGGGAACAAGCTGGCCCAGGCCTCCCTAGCTCCCCAGCAGTCATGACACAGTCTCACAGAACAGGATTCAGCAATCCTGAGCCCACAGCTCCTCACAGCCTCCAGTGTGAGAATTCCACCTACGTACTTCCCTTGAGCAAGGACGCAGTCTCAGCTGAAGCACCTCGGGCCACAGGGAGCCCCACTTCTTCTCCTTCCATTGTTTAAGAATGTTATTCCTTACGTCAGATCACAATGTGGCAATATGCACAGACTGATGGCATGGGTTTTGGAGCTGGAGAGCTATAGCGTCTAATCCGGGCTCTCCCTGTTGCTGGCTGTGTGACCACGGGCAAAGGCATAACCTCTTCGTGTCTCAGTTTCCTGTTTGCTAACAGGTAATAGGAGGATGCAGACATTACTTACTTTGGAGAACTATGGAGAGGACTGATTAAAGAACTGCTCGTAAAGTATAGCCAGGTCCTGGAAATACTATCTACTCAATGAATGCCATACATTAAAATATCATCACAGTTATTGGTGGAGTTCTGCCTTCCAGGGTGACAAAGAACATCTCCAATACTCTCTTCCACTTTAAATATTTAAAGCCGGCAGTTACGGGTCTTGTATCTGCTCCTGGAAAGGTTCAAGTTCTGTTCTTGTGCCTCTTGGAACAACCTCCAGTTGTTACAGAAGCATCCCTCCAAGCCCGGATGACCTACCTTTGCCTTGAGTAGGACAGTCCAGAGGTCCAGTTCTCCTGTGACTTGGAGGACATTCTCTGGCTGCTCCTTCCTCTTCAGAGCCCATTCTACCCTTGCTTTTCTCTCCCTCTGACAGTTCCCTAACTCCCGCCCAGTGCATGGCTGGCCTAGCATTAGCTGGAATTAGCTACTTCTGGTTTCATGGTGTGTATCACCGTCCATCGGCATGCAGATATCAAAGGCCAGTGGAGTGCGGCACGTGCGCGGGGACTGACTTGGGTGAGTAACCCGGGGATGCCCGGAAATGCCTATCATCGGGGTAGCTGGGATCATCATGACAAAGTCCATCAAAATGTCTCATCTGGGGATGTTTCTAGACCACATGTAGATCTAGTTTCCTCATGAACGAAACCGGAAAAGCGCCTGAGCTAACCTTGTCCCTTGTCTTTGAAGATGGGTTGAACACAGGTTTTATAGCCAAGCTGGGTTGGTGGCCAGTTCCCAGGGAAGCGGGGCCAGTTCTTGAAAAGGCCCAGGGCTCTGTGAAAAGACCGCATCCTCTGCTTCTGAACTGGGACTACACAGGGTTGCCTGGGGTCTCCAGCACGATGCTAACCAGGTGGCCAAGGCGACTTCAAGCTTCTCCACGATGAGACACCAGGCTCCACCTGTTCAGAGTGGGATGAACAAGGACCAGCTTTGTGGGAGCAGGAGGAGCTGTCAGGAGTCAGAGCATGCCATCGTCATCACACACCGCCCTGGCTTCAACAAGTGCTATTAAAACACACACATTTCCCTTGTCTGTGTGTATGTGTTGCAATGGATGTCAAGCAGCAAGATTTTATCTCTGTCTCAAGACAATTTCTTAACGAGAACAGTGCTGGCACCCTGGCAGGATACTTTGAAATGCCAGCTGCAGCTGTGGGCCAATTTAACCACAGTCTGGAATTTAAAGAGCTCCGTCTATGGCTTATCTAGGTAAGTTTATACTGCTCTCCTTCGGCATCATAGCCCTTAGAGCAAAGTACACATAAAGAGAGCTGGTGAAGGGCAGACTGCTACAAACTACTGGCCTGGTGCTTCAGAAAGGAGACCAGAACTCGAAGACAAATCCCAGGGAATGATTTCTAGTTAGTCATCCTTTGCTGACTGACTTTAGAAATTATGGGAGGAGTGGAAGAGGAAGCAGAGGATGTTATAAGATGTGGTCCCTGCCTGACTTCATCTTGCCTTCCCTGGCCTCCTTTGTGCACCCAATACACCAGCCTTCTGCCTGTGCCTTCAGCTCCCCAGCTCTTCCCTACCTCAGGACCTTTGCATTTTCCAGTTTTTTCTAGAATATTCTTTCCTCACTTAACTGTCACCTCCTCAGAAAGACTTTCCTTGGCTACATTATATAAAGCAAACTTTCTGCTAGTTGTTCTCTCTCTTATCCTCCTTCACAGCACTCCCCTAATTTGTAATTAGGTTGTTTATTTATTTGTTTATTATCTCTCTCCTGACTAGAACGTAAATCCTGTAAAACAAGAAACCTGGTTTTATACCCCAGTGCCTTATACATAGGAAGTACTCGATGAACATTGAATGAATGAATGATATTAGCATAATCTTTTTAGATTCTTAATGAGAGGAGAAAAAAACCTTTTCTTGATTTCCAAGTAGGGAGAGATGAGGAAATAAAGCAGCAAATAGAAGAATTGTTAGCCGTCAATTAGCTGAGATTGAAACAACCAGAAAAGCAAAAATCTGAATGCGTCATTATAAAATGCAAACAAAGGCAATTTGCAAATAGGCACAGAATGAGGTGCTCATGAAGCAGACGGATTATAAAGTACTGACGATGGCTACCTCCTACTCCAAGACCTGTGCCCAGCTCCTGCATCTAAGGACAGCATGACTTTTCAGCCCTTCCTAAGAACCCTTCAACCAGAAACACTTCAAATGAGAGTACAAGAGTCTCGCTGACACCAAGCACCAGCAAGTCCTTGTCATGTACAGCATCTGGGCAGAAGTAAGAACATCTGTTCCCAGCATGAGCCTTATTAGCTTCATCATTCGGCTTTCAACCGAAAAAAATGTACAATTACGATACATGGGTTTAATTGGCGGCAAGGTAGCAACTCACGCCCTGCAGCCGGTGCGCTCAGGAACAGGCGTGGCTATGGGGGGAGCACCCAGGCCCCAGATGGCAACACACACCCGGCAGCAACAGCCCCATTACCTGGAGGCAACCTGGCAGCAACCCCAGGTTCTAGAGGCAGAGGGAAGCTGGGGACTGGAAGGAAGAGAGAGTGAGACAAAAGAGGGAGAACGGAAGAGGCAGAGGGAGGAGAGGAGAGAAAGTAAATGGGAGGCTTGAAAGGGAAGCCACAAAGACCCGAGCCAGACACAGAAGTGAGGGTGAGGGAGCAGGGCAGAGGGAAGGAGAAAGCAGCTCTGCCTGGCAAATGGCAGCACGGGATGTCTCATGCACTAAAGCAAGGCTGCCTGGGTCTGCACCTCATCTCCACCACTTCCCTGAGGTGTGCACTCGGGCGAGCTGCCTCATCGCTTTGTGCCTGAGTTCTCTCAACCCCTGAGAGGGGAAAATCACAGCACCTGCCTCAGAGGGTTGATGTGAGGGGTAAGTGTTACTCTGCACAAGACACTTGAGCAGTTCTTGACATGGAGCAAGCTGCCATCATATCATCATCATCATCATCATCATCATCATCACTACTGCTACTGTCATCATTACTTGTAAGACTAATTCAAATACTCCTTATATACTTGCATATACTCCTTAGAGCATGATGAACTAGGTACCAGTATTATCCCTATGCCGCGCAGCAAGCGTGTAGAAGTGAAAAGTTGGGCCTTAGCAGTCTGCCTCTGGAGCCCATGCTCCTTACCATCTCCCAGGCAGGACTCATCACCCTTGAGCTTGTTACTGCCATAATAAAAACAACAGAAGCCGCTCCGACTAAAGCTTATGTCTGGGTTTGTTACATGGAAGGCCAAGAGCAATCTCCTTCCCTGGGCCTTCTTATTACAGGTAGCACTCCCTACAGCTAAGGAACCAGGACTGAAATTAAGGAGACGGGGGTTTGAATCCCAGCTCCACACTCAAGAGCAGTGGGCATGCCTGCCTCCTGAGCCTGCTGCTCTCTGCTGGAACCAAAATGAGAACCCTATGTCTGCGGTAAGGATCCAGCAGGGCTGTGGAAGTGGAGCTCTCCCAGTGTCTGGCACTCAGCATATCATAGCTCTAGCATCAGCACAAGACAGCGCACATTCCCTGTGAAAGCTGAGAAATGCTGGCAAGAGGAGACAGGCAGATAAAAGAGGGAGGTTGGAGGGAAACTTCAGCAGATGGCAGACAAGGAAGTGGCATCAGAGTGGGTGATGTGGTGGGGATGGAGGCTGTGGGAACGGAGGCCGTGGGGGTGGAGGCCATGGGGATGGAGGCCATGGGAATGGAAGCCGTGGGAATGGAGGCCATGGGGGTGGAGGCCGTGGGGATGGAGGCCATGGGAATGGAAGCCGTGGGGGTGGAGGCCGTGGGGATGGAGGCTCTGGGAATGGAGGCCATGGGAATGCAGGTCTCAGCAGAGCAAGGTGGGCTCTAGGGAAACAGAGAAGAGCTGACCTCCTCCTGGAAGCGAAGAACCCTGCTCACCTCAGCACTCCAGGGTCTCTCCCAATTACACTATGGATGTTCCTGATGGCAAATGAAGCTTTAACAAAAGGCTGAATGATGTGCAAAATTCCCTACATGAGAGGTCAGGGGTTTACACCTCTTAAGAGGGCTTCTTACAAAACTGTTAAATGTTATAGCAGGTACATAAAGTGGGGATATGTTACTAACAACCAAAGCAAATCAGATTATGCAGAAAAGTTCATAGTCAACAGATTCCAACAGAACCGAGGAGTTGCTGTTTGTATTTCTGTGAGGTCCTTCGTCTTGGAAGAGGCCTTCTTGGCGTTTTAATCACTGTGTGCTGGCACGTGAATACAGTTTCATCTTGGGCAAGTTGCCTAGCCTCTCTGAGTCTCACGTTGTTTCCATCTGTGAAAGAAGTATGAGATAGAGCCCACCTCCCAGGCGGATAGAAACATTAAACAGAGATTTGTGGGAAGAGGTCACATGATGCCTAGCACGTGGAGAGAAGGCATCCGTGTGAGGTCATGGGATTACTGCCGTTCACATTATCATGTGGCAATGGCATAAGATGGAGTGCTGCGATGTGGCTTAAGAGTTGACAAATCTAATTTCTGGAAATTAGTCAAGGAGAACAGTCAATAATATCAACTCCTCCCTCTGCCTCTTGCACCATCGGCACCAATCGCAAGTCCTCCCGGCCCCACTTTATGAGAACTTCTATCTTCCACTGTTCGCTCCCTCCTCGCTCACTGACCTCATTTGGTTTTCATCTCCCACGGGGTCTACCTCAACCAACTGCAAGGGCCTCTGCAGACATTCTTGCCTCTAATCCATTTAATCTGTTTTTCACATAGAAGCTGTGTAGCCCCTTTTTGAAGTCTCAGTTTGTATTAAAATTTGATTCATCCATGTTTTAAGATTCTACTGCATAGTATAATCCCATTTGTTTTACTTCTAAAAAATCATATTTAAATTGCTTACCATTTGGTTAAAGTGACACTCCCAAAACTTCCCACAGTTTCTCCAGCCGGCTCTGCAGCTAGTGCGTGTTGGGGGCTCAGCAAATGTCTGTGGACTTGCACCACAGATATAAATTTCCTAAGGAAAGTAGAAATTCATATGCAAACGATAATAACTGGGACATGAGGAGGGTGAGGTGATGCCTGTATTATTTTTTAATTTCCCAAGTATAGGGGCAAGTATTTTCTAAGAGTCTTATCATTTAATACATATGTTTAAGATAAAAAGGTGCATGGGAATACTGCCTAGACACGCACGTGGCAGAGCATCCTTCCGTCGCTACCTGTGTCTGCTGTTTGCAAAGCCCACTGCTGTTTCTGAGCAGTGTTTCTTCACCAGGGAGGAACAAGTCCCCCAGACTCTGAGATCACATGCCGCCCAAGGATACAACATGAAGGAACAACGACCACTGAAGTCAGGGAGCCATGCTGCTCCCAGGGTCAAGCAGCAGCTAAGCCCTAGTCCTGCTGTCTGGAGTCAAGGGGAACACATGCAGGATGAGCTGGGGGCTCTGGTGTCGTGTCTCCACTTCCCCTTTGCTCTTCTCGGCATTCTCGTCAGTAAAACAAAAGGAATGGTCCACCACCAGCTGCTCAAAGCAGTGGACTGGCTCAGTCATGATTTACTAGCAGTTTCAAAACACAAAGCGATATTGCTGAGACCGACTGCCAAGAAGCAGGGTTTGTCCTTCTCCCCTGTGGGTGAGAAAAGAGAGCATCGGGTTTGTGGGATTCAATGTGGCAAGCAGTGATTTATTTGCTCTTAGCAACCACGGCTGAAGCTCAGTGACATCGGTAAGCTGAACATTATCATCAAGCGTGTGTTTTATTCAACTGTTTGCCCTCAGGGTGCTGCAGGCTTGGTCGACGTCCTGCTTGAAGCTGACAACTCCCGCTCCGCCCTGCACTGGGCTCCAGCTAGGCACAGGCACACATGGCACGCCTATTCTGCATCTAGTTTTGTGGCTCCTCATCACCAGGTAAGAGTGTCTCACAAACCTTAGTCATCACTCCCCATCTCACAGTGCCACTGCCTCAAGGAGGATGCTTTTCCTGTTCTTGAAAGCACCATCTTCCGCGTTTTTCAGTTTCGTTTCCTGTTTGCAGTTGAAGAGCCAACGAGGCAGATGGATGACGGAATCAGCCTGACCGAGAGGGAAAAACCATCCAAATGCTCCCTGCATAGCTCCTGCCACAGCCTGAGCCTCCTGCACATGACAGGTGAACGCCAGCCATGCTCACTTCTGCCGTGTGGCACACGACTCCGAACAGAGACGCATGACAATTTCCTCAGCTCTGGGAGACTCTCCCAGGGTCCTGGGCCGTAAGACTATTGCTCAGGTCTCAGTAACACACAAAAATCAAAAACAAGCAATCCAACAAAAAAGACGATTAAGAGGAAAAGCGCTGGCGTGGGGTAACTGTGAATTCATACCCTAGTTCTTGCATCGGCTGAGGGGCCCTGGGCAAGTTATCAGACCTCTCGGCCCTTCAGTTTTCTTGTCTGAAAAAGAGAGGGCATAACTGTACAAATCTCATAGAAGGTACAGTGAGGATTACATGAGATAATTCATGAGAGTTCATGTAAACTCATAGCATAATATCTGATACCTAGTAGGTGCTTAATAAATATTGTGTGTCAGAGAGGGGAGCACCACACACAGGGGGATGTTGGGGAGAGGGGTATGGAGAGGGGGAGCATTAGGACAAATACCGAATGCATGGGGCGTTCACAGCCTGGATGACGGGTTACTATGTGCAGCAAACCACCACGGCACATGTATACCTGTGTCACAAACCCGCACGTTCTGTACATATATCCCAGAACTTAAAGTAAAATTTTAAAAAAAGAAAAGATTTTTAAAAATTATGTGTCATTAGTTTTAGTACCTTGTTTCAAAATTATCAGTCAAGAAATGCATAAAGATGGGACATATTTCAGATTATATCCATTGTCACTCAACTTTCAGTATATATAATCACTTACACAGAAAAAGACCCTTATCCTTTCCCTGTTTTCCCTCCCTAACTCCCCACCCAGTGTGCCTGCTCTCACCTCTGACCCCTGTGCTGATTCCAGGCCCATGGACAGTCTTGACCGTCATTCCTCCCTAGATAGTTCCTTAAGGGCAGGGACCATGGCTTTCCTAACTTAGTATTCTTTTTAGAGTCTGGGTCTTCAACTTAGGAGGACCTTCCCACTCTTTTCTGAGTTGAACACTTGCCTTAACTCTGGCAACTTAAAAAAATGAACCATTGATTTCATGAGCTGAGATCTTTGAAGATTTTCAAAGACTCAGAACCACTTCCCAGTCAAAGAAGTTCAAAGAATGAATTCATCAACTGGCTTATTCTGCTCAAGCATCATTTCCACTTCAGTCAGGAGAGGCCAGGGAAAGGTTGCTTACGGGGGAGCTTTCACCTCTTCACAGACTGTCTGACATCAGAGGAAGGGAACTTCCCCATAGCATTCCCACTTCAGAACCCTTGGACACCATCAACATAAAACTCTCCCTCCCTATGGGCCTTGAGTGGACCCAATTCTCGCCCCTACAGCGAGGGACCATGTGGCATGGAGCAGTAAGCTGGCTAGTGCCACAGGACCCTGTGTGAGGAAGCCTGGTGCCACATCCTGGAACTGTTTTCTTCCTGCATTAAGATGTGTGGGATCCTGTTAGACCGAAAGGCCAAATCAAATCTTCTCTGGGGAGGTCTCACTCCCTGCGCTTCATGAGTCCTTCCAGATTCTCTGTTTTCCTGATGTATTACGAGTTATAATTTATCCTCAGGATTTAAAGGTGGATCTGATGCTACCTAAATGTCAAGTCATGTCATTAATGTCACCAATGATGATGTAGAGTCCTAACACCAGCACAAGAAAGGCAATGAACAAGTAAGAGTTGAGAAAACTCCCCACCATACATTAATTAAGAAAGCCAGGCTCTGAAAACATTATTTTCAAAGAAGCCATTTTCTGCAGTGACGTACAATTTCACAGGCTGTTCTGGGCCTCCAGATAGGACCCACATGATAAAGCTTCTCTGCCAAACCAGTGGGAAAACAGGGAAGTCAGACAGCCATGGGTCAGAACCCGTAGACACAGGAATGGAAAACTCCAGAGAGCCCACCTCTAAGATGTGAAGCCACCGATCGACAGGCAGCCTGTTAGATACAGGAAAGCTGTCAATCATCTTCACTAAATAGGGAGGATATAACTTCCCTCCCCTCCAGGCCATAGAAAACTCAAATTCCTTACAAGTGTTCTTGAGATTCACAAACAAAATTATCAAGCAACACTATCAAAATGAATGCCTGCAGATCTTATAAACAAACTAGAAGCTAGCCTCATGGCTGCTTAGAAATAAATGCATTTAGGCAAAGCCGGGAACTGAAGATGTGAGCAGGTGTGGGTCAGACCCTGGTGCTCGAAATAAACATTCTGCCCCAGAAGCTCTGGACTGGAAGGGAGGGACCCAAGTTCTCTGAAAGGGCAAAGCTGGACAGTTCAACAGCTCAAGCAGTTTGCTTTCAATTATCCACCCCCTGTGTAATTTCAGGAAAATTTGTTCCGTAAATTACAGATTTTTTTGACACTTAGCAAAAAACAGTTGTCCAACAGTGATTTTATGGCCAAGGAAACCTGTCATCTTTATTCTTGGCCTTTTCCTTCCCTCATACAGAAAAGAAAAAGGATCCAGATATTTTCCAAGAGAAAATAAACTCCTAAAGCTGAAAGATTTGAGTTTTCGAGTTTGGTTAAAATGCTGAGTCCAAGAAGGGGGTTCTCAAGTTGGCACAGTGCTTCCCTCCCACATCTCTACTAAATCACCACCAACTCCAGCGGCTGTGACTCAGAGAATGTGTGAACCCAAGCCTTGTCTCATAAACAGCGTTTCCAGACCCCGCGGTCTCCATTCCTTGCTAGCGCAGTGCAACTCGGGGTCGGGGCAAATAAGGTAAGAAGACCATTTGAGTTCAACTTCTGAAGCTGTTCTTTTCCCTGCTAAAGTTTACGTAGAAGCCAAGAGCTGTTTTCTCTATTGTCTCACACTAAACTGCTGACAACTAAGAAGTGCGAGCACCTGGCACAATTTCAAACTCCAACAGTAAGCAAACCGCACGAGGAGACTGTTTTGTGTTGCTTTGCTGTGGCTCTCCTTTTTCCAATGTGGGATGTTCCAGAAAGCTGTGGACACTCTGTCAATGTCCACCCCCAGCAGTCCATGGAGCACATCCAGGAATAGGTGTCCTCTCTCCCCTAGGACGGGCCCACGGTGACCCACCTGCTCCAGGAACTGTGACTGGAATACATTATCAAGACGTATGAGAGTCAAGAATGACTGAAAACCTTAGCAGGAGTGGAGAGGCATGAGACAGATGAGAAGTTGCCACCTCCCCTCTCTTTTTTTTTTTTTTCTTTTGTGACGGAGTCTTGCTGTGTCACCCAGGCTGGAGTGTGGTGGCACAATCTCAGCTCACAGCAACCTCTGCCTCCCAGGTTCGAGCGATTCTCCAGCCTCACGCTCCCAAGTAGCTGGGATTACAGGTGCCCACCACCACACCTGGCTAACTTTTGTATTTCTAGTAGATATGGTGTTTCACTATGTTGGTTAGGCTGGTCTTGAACTCCTGACCTCAGGGGAGCCACCCACCTTGACTTCCCAGAGTGCTGGGATAACAGGCATGAGCCACTGCGCCCAGCCTCCCCTCTGTTTTTTTAACCTCCACTTCTCTCTCAACGTCTAGGGCTGCAGTGGTTTGTTTCTACTCCCGTCACTCATTCCCTCAACATTACAGCTTCCTTCTACCCTCTCTGGTCTGTTTCCCCCATGACACAGGTCTTTTCCTCTCCCTGTCGTCCACCAGAACCACCAGGTGTGCACCATTTCCTTTGGGCTCTGTCATCACTCAGTGATAACCAAGTTATCTGATGGAATCATTTCTGCTAATGCGCCAAGAGAAAATGCACGCCTGTTGGGTTCCTTCTGGAGAAGACAGGATTTTTAAGTATGTATGACCAAGGTCTGGGGTTCTAAAGGGGCTGGACAAGATTAGTCAAGTAACAGAAAGCCAACTGAAACGAATTTCAATGAAAGGAGTGAATTGGCTTATGTGACTGTGAAGGGCGGCGTGGAGCAGCTGGAGGAACCCCGTCCGGACCTTCGTGCCTCCCATCACAGCTCTCGCTGGTGTATTGTTCCAGTTCTTATGAGCTTTTCCACTTAGCTGGGGCCAGAGCCACACGTCCTTAGAGCACCCATTTTTCCTGGAGTCTGCCAGGAAGGACTCTCATTGGCAAGGCTTATCACACGCCCATCCCTGGACCCATTCCCGTGGCCAGGAGATTTAGCCTGCGTTCTCATTTGCTACTGCTGCTGTAACAAATTCTCACAGGCTTAGTGGCTTACAACAAAACACATTTATTACCTTAGGGTTCTGAAGGTTGAAGACAACTAGGGTCTTCCCAGACTAAATTCCGGTGTCAGAAGGCTGCATTCCTTTTTCGAGCAGAAGCCCGTTTGCTTCTATTCAGTTTGTTCGTAGAATTCAGTTCCTTGCACCCGTAGGACTGAGATTCTGCTTTCCTTGCTTGCCCCCACCTGTGGACCATTCCTACCTTCTCGAAGGGTTCACATTTCTTGGATTCTCGCCTCTTCTTCTGGCTTTTTAAAGCCAGCAGTGGTGAGTCAAGTGTTCCTCATGGTTCAAATCTCTCTTTTTCTCTTATCGCATTTCTCTGATCCTTCTGCTTTTCTCTTCCAGGTTCAGGAGCCCAGGTGATTACTTTGAGCCCAACTAGGTAATCCAGGAGGATCTCCCATCTGAAACTCCACAACCCTCATTCCATCTACCAAGTCCCTTTTGCCGTGCAATGGCAATGTCTACCTAAATGGCATACTCATGTAAACGGCAATGAAAATGTAAAACATGCTCAAGGATTCCAAGGATAGCACACGACCTTTTGGGAGGGAGCATTATGTGAACACCACAGCCAGAGTTTGGTCAAATAGCCACCAGGGAAGCCAGGGCACGGCTGGTGTGACTGACAGCTCCAAAAGAACCATGTGGAAAGGGAGGGAAGGGGCAACTCCCCAGTGAAGGGTAGAATGCTATTAGCAGGAAAAAGAAGAGAAAAGATGTCTCCTTCAAGGCAGGTTGGGCCTTACTACACATTTAAGGCACTGATCAAAGATATTAGTGGGCTCTTTAGTTAGGAAATTTAATATTCCCAATGGCAAGTGCCCTAAACATTTTTAAATTAAATGAAAAAATGAGAAGGGAGGCAGGCCAGAGGCAGAAAATCAACCTATCAAATATACCCATTTCCAAGGACTAGAACTTTGCTTAGCTTAACCAAAAAACACAGAAGAAACAGAAAGTGTTTGTAGAGTTTGACCCAAGGAGTCAGGCTCACTTATGGCAACAGAGAGCAGTCAGGAAGGATGAGGGGACTAGAATCCAGCTCGAGACTCATGTGCAACAGAGGAGGTGCAGCCACCAACGCTGAATATAACATGCACGGGATGAGCACATCTGCAGCGTTGGTTGGAGCACACTGGTTATGGTTTGAACACCTGCAACCAGCCAAACAATCTTAGGTAAGTCTCACCTTGAGCCAGTTTCATCTCCAGTGACATGAGAGAGTGGGACTATTAGGGATGTCCATGAGGTGACTGTGCCAGTCCCCACCCCACACCCACGCCTGCCCAATCTCCGTAACCCACTCAGTGCTCTTTCCTGCTGAGCCTTCTCCAGACAGCTTTCCAACAGCCACTCCCAGCTGCTCCAAGTCAAAACAGATGTGACTTGGTCATTCTAGAGTTAGAGAACTCCTAAGGTGCTTTTCAGGTTTGACATTTTATACCCTAAAGTTCTGATATAGATAGACCAACCGCTTAGGACCAAGTGAGACCCATTCAGGCTCTCATTTCAAACTCCTAACGCTGGATGAGGACAAAGCTACCTGTGGGAAAGGCAAGCAGAATTCAAAAAACATTCATTATTTAATCCAAGTGCTCAAGGATAGTTTCAGTAGGAAATCAAATCAGAGATGAAATAAATTTCCCTTCTCAACCAGAAGGCTTGAAATGACACGTAGATGTTTCACAAAAGGTCAGCTATAATCCTTGATGGACAGGTAATTGCCTTGTGATGACATAGATAAGCAACCTGGTTTTTTGGGGCAGGAATAGCTGCTGCAGATAAATTGAGAAACATTGCCAGTTGGTTCCCTAGAAACTCTGAAACAGACATTACCAAATAGGAAATTTATTCGGGTGCGGTCTCAAGACTAACACCTGTCAAGGAAGGGAAGGAAGCAGGATTGGCTGGAGGGTAAAATTGGGTGTGGACTCTGCCAAAGTTTCAGCTCCCTGTACAGGGAGCTCCAAAACTGGACTGGCCTTTCAGAGACATCCTCAGTTCAGTATGGGGTCAGATCTTCAGTTGCCTTCGTTGACCTGTCATTGAATGGAGGCTAGTCCCAGGCAGGCAGCTCTTGGGTAAGGAGGCTGTCTTCGCAGAGCTCAGAGCACAGGTAGGGCTGACAGTGGAGCACTGCCAGCCAGCAGCAGGCCCAGAAGCTAGGAGAACAGATCCTCCAATCCCGAAGAAAGATCTGGCAGAGTCACATATTCAGGAAAACAAGCAAATGGAATCTCTGACCTGAATGGCCTATTCAGGACATTAGCACCAGCAATGCCAGTGAGGGCTACTCTGTTCTATCTGCTGGCACTGTAGAAGTCCTCGGGGTCTCCCTGTACAGTCCGCAGCTTCTTCCAATGTTGCCCCATGGCCAATTTTCTGGTGGTGCTCAGCAAAATAAATTACCCAAAGTAGGAGACGTAACTGTTGTGGAAGTTTCATTCTGGTGGATGAATGTCATGAGTTGTTTTACATTAACTTTACAGTAAAATAAATAGGTGGACAAATTATCTTTTCCACATGATGTGAGCTCTGTAGAGATAGTATATGAGTCTGCTAGGACTGCTGCAAGAAAATACCACAGACTGGGTGGCTTAAACACAGAAATTTATATTCTCACAGTTCTGGAGGCTGAAAGTCCAAGATGAAGACATTGGCAGGTCTGGTTTCTCCTGAGGCCTCTCTCCATGGTTTGCAGATGGCCCCCTTCTTGCTGTGTCCTCACATGGCCTTGCTCTGTGCACATGTCACTGGAATCTCTTTCTGTTCTTATAAGAATGAAGTCCCATTGGATTAGGGCCCACCCTATAACCTCATATTACCTATGTAAAGGCCCCCATCTCCAAATAGAGTCATACTGGGGTCAGAGCCCTAACATATGAAATCTGGGGGAATGTAATTTAGTCCATAACAGAGAGTTTGAGAAATCCCCTTTAACATTCCATTAGTCTAAGGATGAATGAACGGTAGAGTGTAAAATTTATATAGAGATGCCATTTTAAAGTGTATTTCTAGCTCCCTTCGTTCTTGCTTCACTGTAGAAATTTTATTGTTTAAATTAAAATTTGGAAAGCAAAACATTTTTCAGAAAAAATAAAATTACCCATATTACTATCACTCATTTAAAAAATACTATAACATTTGATGTATTTTCTTCCCATTCTTTTTCTCTGTTACATATAAACATTTTTATGGATTGGAGCATATCTGTGTTACAATTTTATACCTACATAAAATTGCTAATAATTTGATAATAATAGAGCACTGCTATATTTTAAAAGGAAAACAATATATTCATAATTTAATTGTCTAATGCTTTATTTTGGGAACTGTTGCACCAAGTATTTGCACCTAAGTATTTTCTTGAATGTCTGCCTTCCCAATATTTTTTATACCATTTCCTTTTTCCTCTTTTTCTATCCAAATTTTCCACTTCCTTTTAAGCCCAGTTCAAGCCTGCCTCCTCAAGTAAAGGCTTCTCTGGTGTTTCTAGACATAGCAGCCTGGCCTCCTTTTGCTTTTCTGCACCTCCTTTGCTTAATCCCATTCTTCTTGTGACATACCTGGTATCATTGTTGTAGGAAGGAGGTGGAGAGAAAGAGAAGGAAGGAAAGGAGGAGGAGGAAGGGAGGGACGAATGGAGGGAGAGAGGGAAGAAGGAAGGAAGGAAGGAAGGAAACTATATATATATATGCGCGTATGTTCATATATATCTTTATTTTAAGCCTTACTTCACAATATAACTGTAAGCCTCTTGAATACAAAGGCATGGACTGACTGATGTATTGGTGGATTGATTGATTAGTTTGCTGGTCAGTTTGCTGTTTTCTGAATATTAACCAAGTTTTCTGTGGAAATAATTTTTCCCCCTACTTATCCTGTGGAGGGTACTATTTGTGACATGTCCGCCACAGGACTGAATTGGAAGCATTGTGTTCCTCTGTGTTATCCTGATTTCCCTGCTCTGTGTGCCTTGACAGCAGGATGGTTCTATTATGTTATATCCTATTGTGTCTTTGTAATGGCTTAATTACTGTGTATGGGCTTCTAGCTGAGAATGGGGGAGAAGGTAAATTCTATAAATAAAATCTGCTGTCGGTGACATTAATATGCTGCCAGACTTAGCTGTGTCTACATTGCACAGGTTCCCATTAAAATTCATAGTGTTGTCAAATATGTGTTATAGGTAAAGAATCTATTTTAAATTCCTTTACAGAGTGAATTAAGCTACAGTCAAAACATGTTCTGGAAAGAAGAGCTTTGATGTTCTGATGTGCCACGTACTATATGGCAGTCTATCTCAATGTGTCATTCCTCCATGCAGCAGAAGACTGCCCTGGACAATGCCCTGAGACCTCTGGAGAAAGATCTCCTTTGTGTCTCATCTGGTCGAGCAAAACCTTAGACTCATTCTTAAACCAAATAAATCCATCTTTAAAATGTATACAAAACTGTATCTGGTTCATTAGGACATGCATAATACATTGCTGTAAATGGCTAACAGGCCAACCCTAAACGACTTTCAGTGTTTTAAAGATGAAAATAGAGAGGGAGGGACGGAGGTGGGGGGAAAGAGTAGGAAGGAAAGGAAGGAGGTGGGGAGAAAGAGAAGGAAGAAAAGGAGGAAGGGAGGGAAGAATGGAGGGAGGAAGGGAGGGAAGAAGGAAGGAAGGGAGGAGCCTATATATATGCATATGTTCATCATGTCAGAGAAATCTGCCATTTCATTAACTTTTCTTTCAAAGTTTTGTTACATTGTAAATTTCAGGTGAAATTAACAATCATAATAACAAGTACGGTTTGAGAGGCTAGAATCAGCAAAGTCAAGGCATGACATTTTGACATTGCCGCTTTGATACAACTATTTTGATGAAAGAATCTTTTGTCATGTTTAAAAAAATTTTCAGCTTTTATCTTTTAGAAATGAACGGGGAAGCAGATAACCCCCTTCCAAAGCCTCACACAAGCCCATACTTCACTCTTGAAATTCAGACTACTGTTCTCACACACACGATGGGGAAGTTCACCAAAGAGACAGATGTGGCAGGTATTATTTGCTTTTAAAAAATGATTTTCATATTTGACCAGACCAACTTGATGCATCCACACATCTGCATCAAATGTGATCCTTTAGGGCAAGTCACAGCGGACTGCCATTTCTGGACACCTAGAACGAACAGTAATACTGCAATAACCGCTCTGATAGTTCATGGGAAAAAAATGCCATTTTACTTCTCCGCATCTGTCAATGGAGAGTCGCCTTGTGCCCTGAGTAATCCTCTTGGTTGCCTCAGTTCTGTATTTCCTGCTGCAGGTGCAGACATCAACCTGATGTTTCAGTGTTTTCATGGGGTAGGGTCTCCACAAGATTAAGAAAAGGTGACGATGGAGTGCGGCAAGCATGGGGAAGAGAAAAAGCAGTAGTTCAGGAAGGCCCATGTCCTTTCCCTAAGCAAGAGCTAGAACAGGAATAAACCTTTAAAGAAACTCAGTGGGTTAGTGAGGAGCTAGTGAGGCAGGCACTTGCCTAGGATACAAAATTTAAAGGGGTTCCTGTAACTCAGCAGTCGAGATAAATGTTTTTAAGCAATATTTTTAAAAATGAAAATGCAGGCAAATTCACCGTAAACAAAATACCAAGCTTTTAAGTAAAGACAGACCCAACTCTGCACTAAGGCAATCATGTTCATTCACCCCACTCTAACCCCAGCTCTGGGTCTTGCATTTCATCTTCCACAAATCCAAAGATGCTCTCTAAGTAAAAAATAAAAATAAAAATCTCTCAAAATAAAATGCATGTTAACTAGTCCTATTTAGCCACTCCACAATGCATACATATTTGCAAACATCATGTTGCATACCATAAACATGTACAATTTTTATTTGTCAAGTAAGTGGTGAGGGAAGACTACAGAACTGGAAACATGCACCGTGAATTCTGTCTAGAATTTCTGAAACTCTTAGAATATATGAACATTTTATTAGGCTAAGTCCACATTCCAAGTTATCTAGATATTTGAGATTTCATTAAACCCCCATGCCTTAGACAATATGATTGACAAACCCATCTTGGGCAAAAATGTCATAATAGGAGGAAAGAAAAACAAGGGAAAGCTACTGCAAGTGGAATATGGGGGAAGGTGGGTGCTGACCATCCCCAACAACTTGCAGCTCAGGTAAGTAACATACCCCTGTCCCCAAACTAAATTAATATGCAATGGATCAATATTAGTGATATCCAAAGTCAACCTTAAAGAGGAAAAAATATACCTCAGGAGAACAAGCTTTAACTGCAACTGTAGATACTTATTTTTTAATCTTAGGAGCCTGGGCTGGCCTCTGTTTTCTCAGAGGACATCAAAAGAGGGACTGTTGGTTCTTTACCTCCAGTTCACACAGCAAGCAAGTAGAAAACACTCATGGATCTAAAGAAAAGATGAGCTGGGACACACACAAATATTTGTTTAGGAGATGGAAATGCGAGTACCTTACAACTTAGATCTTGGATTTCTTTTCTTTTTTTTTTTTGCAGGGGGGTGGGGGAGGAGTCTTGATCTGTCACCCAGGCTGGAGTGCAGTGGCACGATCTCAACCCACTGCAGGCTCCACCTCCCGGGTACAAGCGATTCGGCCTCCCCCAGTAGCGGGGACTGCAAGCACGTGTCACCACGCCTGGCTAATTTTTAGTAGAGATGGGATTTCACCATGTTAGCCAGGATGGTCTCGATCTCCTGACCTTGAGATCTGCCCATCTCAGCTTCCCAAAGTGCTAGGATTACAGGTATGAGCCACCGTGCCTGGCCGAATTTCTATTTTTATAGCATTATTATTTTTGAAGAAAACACCATTACAAATATGTCAATAACAACAAGATTGGTTGGCAACTGAAGAAAAGAAAAATAATAAGGCAAACAGTCCCTGCCAGTGAGAAGTGTGTCGGTCCCCATTGCTGTTGCTGTGTAATAACCTAGCTCCAAATCTAATAGTCTAAAACAACCACCATTTTAACGTGTCCATAGACTCTGCAGGTCAGGAATTTGGACTGGACACAATGGGATCAGCTTATCCCTGCTCCATGATATCTGGGGCCTCAGTCGGAAAGGCCTGGAGGTTGGGTTGACTCCAAGGCTGGGAACTGCAATCACCTGGAGGTTCCTTCACTCAGGCCCAGGGCTGGGATGATTCCAAAACCAGGACTGCTAATCAGAATGCCTAGATGCAGCCTCTCTGGGTGTGACTCGGCTTCCTCACAGCATGCAGCCTCAGGGCGAGCAGATTCCTCCCATTGCAACTCAGGGCATGAGTGGTCCAGTGAACAAGACAAAAGCTGCACTGCCTTTTATGACTGAGCTTTGGGAGTGACACAGCTTCACTTCTGCCAGATCCATTGGCCCATGCAGTCGCAAGCCTGCCCAGGTTCAAGGGTAAAAGAACCTAACTTCACCTCTCAATGGGGGAGTGGCAAGGTTCCTTGCAGAAAATCACATGGGACAACAGAAATTATTGCTGCCATCTCTGGAAAATGCAATCTGCCACAGCATTCACACTGAAGGACACACTCATCTGAGCAGGTGGCAAGTGGAGTCCCGTCGTCAATATGCACACCTCAGCCTATCGAGGACTCATGTTGTTTAATATGAGAGTCACATACCTGGCTGTCCTTGTTCTGGTTCTCTGATAATTCAGCTTCTCATCGTATTTGCCAATGAGGAAAGGAAGGGATCAAGGAGCCACATGGCAGTCACATTTCTCATTGTACCTGATGAAACTGGCGCTTTTGTTTCAAGCATTCACCTCTCCAGAGACTTGTAAGTAAGCATGAGTCACTATGACACTTTCCTGGGGTCCCTAAGGTCTCATGCACTCTGGGACTGCAAGGCTCAGGCCAGCCCCTGTTCTGCAGGCAATGTGCCACACGATCAATGCTTCCTTGTGGGAATGGCGGAGGGTGCCAGCAGACCTGCCCCAATCGTAACCCTGGACACTGTAAGTTTTTGTTTTTCCTTTGTGAAACCAGGAATAAGGTGAAGAAACGTAAGTCAGATTGGAGGAGAAGAAGCTATGAAACCATGGAAAACTAAAGAGAAGAGAAGGGGGCACTAACTGGAAGAAAGAAAAGAATCCAAGAGTGAAGGAAACACTTTGGGTAAACTGTCATGGCAATAGGATAGTTTCTGAGCATTACCTTCAAAATAGCCCACGCCCGCCAGGCGCAGTGGCTCACACCTATAATCCCAGCACTTTGGGAGACCGAGGTTGTGGATCACCTGCGGTCAGGAGTTCAAAACCAGCCTGGCCAACATGGTAAAACCCTGTCTCTACTAAAAATACAAAACTAGCAGCTGGGCATGGTGGTGTGTGCTTGTAATCCCAGCTACTTGGGAGGCTGAGGCAGGAGAATCACTTGAACTTGAGAGGCAGAGGTTGCCGTGAGCTGAGATCACACCACTGCAGCCAGCCTCGGCAACAGAGTGAGACTCCATCTCAAATTAAAAAACATACAAAATAAACAAAATAGCCCATGTTGAGCCCCTTTTCCCCTGAGTGCCTGAGTTCTTCTAGGTGGTAACTAACTGGAATGAGGGACACAGTCACGCCTCATAGCTGCCAGCCTCTCTGCCTCCATGTCACCTGACTATCCCAGCGAATGCTCAGCCCATTGCTTGTGTCACCAGAGACACTCAGAGCACAGCCCCTGCAGGCTCTGTGGGCCTCAAGCCATAAGGCTGACCTCACAACAGCACTGTCTTCCTCTTTTAACCCAGGGCTGCCTTTTTAAAGCATCTACTGCATGCTAGACAATATGCAAAGGTGTGGCCTGCCTTATCTTATTTCAGCCCTGTGAGACAGAAGTTATCTCTTTTTACAAAGAAGGAAACTGAAGCTTATTCGACTGAAGTAACTCACCCAGGGTCACATGGCTGGTAAGTGGCATGGCCAGTGTTTGAACCCAGCTCTGACTCCCAAGTCTACCCTCTCTCCTTTACGCCGCACTGTCTGAGCTCTGTCTTCAAGAAATGATACTGAAAGAGTGAAACTGAGGTTGGAACTGATAGCTTTTCCAAGAGGTGAGAGAATGTTCCCTAGAAATACACAGGATTTTGAAAGAGAAGCTGATCGGGTTAGCTAGGGAGGCAGGACCGTGCCAAGGTTGGAAGTGAGGTCTTGAAGTCGAGTTTTGGGTTCAACTTTGAATTCCCCTATTCCCCAGCTACGTTCCCTTAGCCTTTCTGAAATCTTCACTTTCCCACCTTTAACAGGAGAGTAATAAGTGACCTCACTGGATTATTATGGGACTAATATTCTAATATTCTATTCAGCTCTTAGCACCAAGCCAATCTGGTGCTAAGGAGATATATACATACACATGTATCTCCTATTAGTTCTTTTCCTCTAGAGAACCCTAACACAGGTGGCCTCATAGAAGAAAGAGGCTAGGCGAGGTGGCTTATGCCTGTAATCCAAACACTTTGGGAGGCCAAGGCGGGCAGATCACGAGGTCAGGAGATGAAGACCATCATGGCCAACATAGTGAAACCCTGTCTCTACTAACATACAAAAAATTAGCTGGGTGTGGTGACATGCACCTGTAGTCCCAGCTACTCAGGAGCCTGAGGCAGGGGAATCCTTGAACCCGGGAGGCAGAGGTTATAGTGAGCCACGATCATGCCACTACACTCCAGCCTGGTGACAGAGCAAGACTCCATCTCAAAAAAAGAAAGAAAGAAAACAAAAGACAACTGCATAGAGACTAGCATAGCCTTCAGAAAAGAATCCATGGGCTTCTGCTCAGCAGAGGGATGGGTGTCACAAAAGCAGGTCTCTGAGGCAAGACTTAAGAATCCTGGGTTACAACCACCTGCTGCCACCCCCAATCGTCACTGGATAGAGGCAGGAGACAGGCCAGTTTCGCAGACTGTCTATGGCCAACTCCTTAGCCTGTGTGATGACATCTCTGCCATCTGCATATGGATTTGCTGATCTTTTAAGGTCTCTTCCTCAACTAGAATTCTAGGATTCCTGTAGCCACAGAAGGGGAGTGTGTTGGTTGGAAGAGGAGGCTGAGCTGGTTATCCTGTTGATGCAGGCAGGTCAGCGGTTTGAATGCTCCATCTGTTCTGTAGAGGACCTGGCCTGTGTCGTTAAGAGCCAACGGAGTGGAGAACCAGAGCCAGGCTGGGTGTGTGGTGTGAATCTGCTTTTCCGTTCTCCACAGAGTTGCTTGACACATCAGGTGGCATCGGAGCCAACCTCTGGGTAAGTGTTCTCCCAGGCAACGGGCAGATCTAACCGCGTGACGCTGGTTGTGTGGAATACCCTCTTCTTTGTTACAGAGAGCTGCCTGGCCTCAAAGGACGCTGAGAGTCTGGCCTCTCCATGGATGCTGCTGGGCCACACAGGAAGCCAGAATGTGAAGAAGTTGGTAGGAGACCAGGACAACCTGCAGCTAGCTACAGCCACATATGCTCCAGTGCAGAGACTTCGGTCCCTGACACCCCTTGAGGGGGCAGCAAAGTTATATGGTCCCAATCTTCTGATCACACCCATGTCCATCCAGTGGAGAGGCTCTCCAGGCCTCAGGCCATGGAAAAGCATGTCCCCGTCTTGCTCCAATCTGCCTCCACCGTGGACGGCAGGCTCGGGTTTAGAGCAGCAGCCACTTCAGAACAGTTTTCCTGCAATATTCTTGAAAGTCACTAGCAAGCCACTTGCCAAGCTCAAAGGATGCATGAAATCATACACATAAAGACAGACTTTCTGAACTCTAGTTTGCTTTTATGCATTTATTTCTCTCAGGCCTCTGATCATCATCCTGGGTCAAGGTGGTATGACCGAGGCAGAATTCTTCTTCTCCGGGGTCAGGGAAATGAGTCGCTGAGCAGTCCCATGGCCCATCCAAGACCCCAGGCAGGACCGAGCCTGAGTGAGGCTCAGATGACATCTTCCAACCCCTGAATCTAGGGTCCAGCTCCTAGGAGATCTGCAGTTGACCCATATCCTCCTGAGTTTTTTCCTTTCTTATTTTCCAAAACGTAATGTCCGTTCCATGTTACAAATACATTCTAAATGTTCAACTGACTGAGAAATTTGGTTCCATTTTTCCTTGTGTATTTGATGTGCATCTGGATGGATGGCACTGCGCACACTTAAAACCAGGAGAAATAAATAGCTCTCAGATGTGACAGCATGTGTATTTGCTCAAGAGTAAATGGCAAAGGTCTCATTTCATTTTTACAGTATTTCATCAGACATATGGCAGACCATGATAGGTGATTTTTATTTAAAAGTCAGTCATGCCGAATTCAAACCTTATTTTATCATTTTTTTTTTGAGATGGAGTCTCGCTCTGTCACCCAGGCTAGAGTGCAGAGGCGCCATCTCGGCTCACTGCAACCTCTACCTCCCAGGTTCAACAATTCTCTTGCTTCAGCCTCCCGAGTAGCTGGGATTACAGGTACCAGCCACCACATCCAGCTAATTCTTGTATGTTTAGTAGAGACTAGGTTTTGCCATGTTGGCCTGGTTGGTCTCGAATTCCTGACCTCAGGTAATCTGCCCACCGTGGCCTCCCAAAGTGCAGGGTTACAGGCATGAGTCAGGGCGCCCAGTCCGAATTCAAAATGTAAAGGAACACACAGATGGACAGTCTGCTCTCGGGGGGCATGAGAGTATTCTTACTCCTGGGGTTGGCATTACCAATATCTAAAGGGCAATCTAAATTTTCAAAGGAATTGCCGGTTTCCAATCTGAAACTTAGCCACACTCGGTGAAAACCAGAGGCTCCAGCTATCTCCATTTAACATCTGACACTTAGAGCAGAGGCAGCAGGAAAAACTATCCAGGGATGGAGAACCCCACACGGCCCTTCCACTTGGCTTCCCTTCCCCTGATTTTCATAGTCTGTCTGTTCCAGGGAAGCCAACGGGAGCTGTCCCTGGTGGATAATGGTCTGTTTAGCATCTTTCCCAGCTCCTCATTTTTCCTTTTAGTTTCCTGATTAGGAGTCAGATGGGTATTTTGCCTACAGGGCTGCAGAAGCATCTGAGAGGGAAGTGTGCACAGAGACAGGGCACCGTAGGAACGTCCTCAACAGACCAGAGATGACACGTGCCCTCTCCCACATTGAGAGCCCTGACGTCAGAAAAGAGAGTATTTCAGTACAGCACAGAGCTTGTCCTGTGCATTAAACTACGTGCGCTCAGCAAAAGGAGAGGTAAAGTGAGAGAGGAAGCAGGAAATTTATTTTGTATAAAAGTCTTTATCAGACAATCCACATTACTGCATGTATTATTAATCTTGGGTACTCGAGTATTACTGCACAGGCTTATGTACACAAACCACATATACTGCCGTCTGCTTTAGGATGAGAAAAGAGGCTTTCACTCTTTGCCTCACATACTGACTTTAGAGCCAACTCTTCAGAAAAAAAAGAGATGCAATCTCCACTTTTTAAGGAAATGTAAAAGGTGACTTAATTAGGTTAATTAGTAGAACTGTTAACTAAAGAAGTGTCAGCCCGAAGGACCACGGGTTCAGCTGAATGATGGATGCTAGGTAGCCAAGGGTCTGAGTAGGAGACATTAAACAAAGAAGAAAAGGACAAAGGACTGAGGGGTAGACCGAGAGAAGTTAGAAGGTGCTGCAGCCGAACTTCTCCTGTTACCCAAGAAAACGAAGAACTCACCAAGTGTGCGTCTTGTCTGGACCCACAGCTAAGGCAGGGCAGTGATGAAAACAAAACAAAGCCAACAAAAACCCCTCGCCCTCTTGGACGGCTTCAGAACAGAGCAGCATTCAAGAAGCATGTAGACACTCAAGCAGATTTTTCATCCTGTCCCCCTCCCTTCCTTCTTGTCATCATCATTGTCATCATCATAGACATTTACTGAGTGGCTTCTCAGGCTTGACAGAGGGGACTGTGGGCCAGTGTCCAGGATAGGGGTCACTGGGCTTCAAGGAACTGAGCAGCTCAGAGCAGCTCAAACCACAAAGGGGTTCCTTACAGAGAATTTGCAAAAAGTGCAGCCAGGCCTCAGGAGACTGGGGAGCTCGCCAGGCAGGGAGCACTCCTCCGTTTCACTGTCTCCTCTCTAGACACCAGTTTGGTTTACATGGCCAGTCCTAACAAGGAGGCCTCCATCACCACGTCTATACAACCTCCCTACTTTAGACACCACCACTCATTGAGTCCTGGTCTCTTGTGTCTCTTAGTTGAAATTTATCAAAGAAGAGTAAGGGGAGGAGAGATGGAATATGAGCAGCCCGGTTCAGGGCCAGAGGAGTGTACATCTTCCACCTTGTGAACAGGGCAGAGTCAGGGCCACGTGACTGCAGCGACTACCCCTTCTCCCTCTTCAGGTGGGCCTCAGGAGAAGTGAACATGGAAAAAAAGCTTGGGTGGGGAGTAAGCGAGCTACCACCACCACCAGAGCTGGGAGTGAACACAGTAAGGCCAGTAACACACTAAGGGATTTGAAGGAGTAAGTTGGTACTCTCTGCCTACTCCATCATCATAGCTAATATTTATTGACTTATTCCTATGTCCTAAGCACCGTGTAAGCACTAACAAGCACCGCAGGCTGAGCACCACCCCAAACGTGAAAATCTGAAACCCTAATGTTCCATGAGCAGCAAACAACACTCAAAAAAGGTTCAGGTGTGGAGGCTACAGAAGGGTGGAAGGCCATTTTGCCCTCTGCACCCCTTCGTGCGTGGAAATAAGCAGGTTTCCTGCCTGCTCTCGTTTCCGTAAGTAAAATCATTGCCGTTTCTTCGGTCCTGCTTTGCAGCCCTTTAATCATTGCCATTCGCCTTCCCTGGATTTTTTTTCAATCCCCTTCTTGGTCATTTCATCCCACTTAACAGCCTGGGCCACAAAGAACATAGAGCTCTAAGAGAGGCCTGGCAGAGGCTGGACGGGGTGGGAGGATGAGTTTGCGTTCCCGCATGTTGGGGGTGTGTTTACGAGTTCCAAGGCCACGACAGCCTTTTTCTTAATAAGAGCAAACCGCAGCTGACTTAGGTTTAGCTTGTGTACCGCTATGGCCCCACGCCCCTTTTCTTCCATACTTGTACATTGCCAGCTCCTTCCTGGTCTGTTTTTACGGCCCTATTTTCATTCCCACATAAATTACCCAGCCCTGTCTCCATTACGCAGCATCCTGTTTTCTGTCACTCGCTTTCACCAACTGGCCAGAAATAGTTTCAGCGTTAATCCTCTGTTTGATCTTGTCTTCTCACGCGTTTTGAAGGATTTCTAGAAATAATTAGTTCTAACTAGTTCTTTGCCTTGGTTGGGACTCCTGGTTGCCCATTTCATCTTTTCAAAGCTTCAAGGACGGGGTCACCACAGTTTCTTTCATCAGAGGTGAGTAGCACTCAGGAGAGGGGAGTGTGTTATATGCTAAGCACTGAATTCAGTACTTGAAATAAATTTTTTTTCTTATATTTCTTAAAATGTCCTGGTGATACGGGTTTTATAATTATTGTTTCGCAGGTTAGGAAGTTCCAAGAGATTTAAGTGACTTGTCGTAAGGCCCCAGCGTCAACAAGAGGTAGGGTAGGCGTTTAAACCCAGTTCTGGTAACCTCCAAAGTCCATGCTTTTAAATCTTTTTCTACATTTACCTTTTTTTCACTGTCAAAACATTTCTCTCCCCCAGACTCAGGTTTTACCCTAGCTTTGCCATCAGTATGTCCTTAGACATGTCAGATAATTCCTTTTGCCTCTTTGTGTTAGTTTTCTGATCTTGAAAATAAGACTAACAATGTCCATCTTGCCTGCATCCCAGAGATGTTATGAAGGATCAGTGTAAAAGTATTTCAGAAAGTTTGCAACCTAAACAAGTGCAAATTACTATCATAGGTTTTTTTTTTGCGGGGCGGGGGGGGGGCGGGTAATTTAGAGGGGGTCTTGCTCCGTCATCCAGGCTGGAGAGCACTGGTATGATCATAGCTCACTGCAACCTTGAACTCTTAGCGTTAAGCAGTCCACCCACCTCAGCTTCCCAAAGTGCTGGGACTGCAGGCAGGAACCACCATGCCTGCCCTCATTATTGTAGTGGTTATTGCTCACCTTGTACACCGTCCACTGGAGGGTTCAGAAGACTCCCTCCTAAGGATGTGAGGTTCCTCGTATGACAGAAATGGATATAAATTGCCGAAGAATATACTGTATCAGTTAGGATGTTTTCAGATGATAGCAACAGAACCCTGACTCAACTGCTGTAAGCAACAGAGGATTTATTCATCTAGTCAGAAGTTTCAAGGCAGCCCAGCTCCAAGGTTAGTTAATCCATGGGCTTCTAGATATCCTAAGTGAGCAAAGCTCCTGCCTTTCAGCTCTGCCCCTACTCAATGGTTGGGCTTGTATTGAAGCTAGCTCATTTCATGGAAGCAAGATGGTAGCCTCCAGCCCCACTTACAAACACCTACATCCAGCAGAAGAGGCTGAAGCTGCCTCCTTTGTCTTCCTAGTAATCTCTTCTTACAAGCAAAATAGTTTCCCAGGTGCCCCTGTGCTCCCACAAACACGCCTTCACATGCCACTGGGTAAAACTCCACCACAGGCTGTTGCCTAAAGCAGTGCCTGGAAAGGATCACGGAATGACCAGCCACACAGCAGCATGGAGGAAGGCAGGTTCTCCAAGTAAAGCCAGGGTTCTGGTCCAAGGATGAGAGGGAGGGTAGCCCCTGGGAAGCAACCAACGATATCTGCCCTAGAAAAGGAATTAAATCACTCGGCTATGATCGACTGTAGTCCTGCCAAGTCTCGGGAGGTCTCTAAGCGAGAAAAGAGCACAATATTCTCTCACCTCCCCACCCTTCACTTCCATTTCATTTCAACCGAGTTCTAGTTTAAAGCATTACATTTCATTTCACATTCACAGACTTAAAGAGCCTTCTTCTGCCTCCCTGGGCCTCTCACTTTTCTTTATTTTGGATACAGCTTATACCAATCAGACCCTGAAGGACTGCTTTCCATTTTCTTGTCCAAGTCTTCCCAAGTGAGACAGAGAGGACTCTAGAATGGGAAGGCTCTTCAAGTGGCCTTAATTAGGTTCTGCTGTGTCTACTGTCTGAGTCACATCACTCTCGTCAAGGCGAGTCTCTGCAACTTTGCTGCCTTTATCACCTTCCATTTAGTCTCTAGTGAACAGCATCTCTCCTACATTCCAGAAAGAGAAGGCCCTTGTTCTGAACGGGCAGTGTGGAGCGACCAAGCATGCAGGCATCTCTGGATTTAGTTCAGTGGTCTGTGAATCACAGTGACTGGTACATTCCAGGAAAGAAGATCCAGCAGTCCAGATGAGCCTCAAGGTTAACTACGTAAGAACAGGTAATCACCATTCGGGAGTAATTATCACACTGTCCACCCATCAGTGCTGAGTCAAAGCCCAAGAATATTTTTAGCTTTGGAGTCCACTTGCTTTTCCTTTCTCTCCCTCTGTTTACCCTAAAATTAACATTAATCAACATTCGGCTCCCAGCACACTATGCTCCCACCATGTAATTATAACAAGTTTCCTAATATTTTTTGTTGTTTGACCTCAAATCTTCAGCTTGAGTCAAGGTAAACATTTGCAGCCGTGAATCAGACTCTGGGGGCCATGGATACTCCAACAGAGACCCTCCAATACTATGTGCGGGAGGCTGTCATAGCCCACACTTACAGCAACAGTCTTCCAAGGAAGCCAAGAGGAATATATTTAGGCTTTGTGTTATGAAGAAATTATATGGCACAAAACCAGTGACATTTTGATTACTGTCACTAAGAGACCACCAAAATAGTTATAAGCAGAGACAGATGAGCTTGGATAGCCAGTCATTCTGCAAATGTTCTAAAAACCACACGAAAACCTCAAACTTGATGCCATTCCTTGGCTTTCTGATGCTAATTCTTGTGATCATGATTAGGTGTCTCAAAACACTAGTAAGAAAATTTCTTTTTCTCATTCTCTGACCAGAAGAGGAAAATGACGATACTGTGTAACTCCGCCGCTGGGTGGTAGACATTATACCTCTTCCTTACACCAAAAGATAAATCCACTAACGATATTGGCTCCACAGGGGTAGAAGGATTATGAACATGACAATGAAAGTGGGAACTCTTAGAGCTTACTAGCAGGTTCAGCACTTTAAAGGAGTCCTAAGCCGCTAAGCTCCATTCTGGACATTGAGAAATTACCGGTAAATTTGAAAAGTGGTCACTTGTTTTTGAAACACCTTCTACATTTATTTCATGTGAGCCTCAAAGCCTTTGAGATAGATAGGACAGGATTTTTTTTTTTTTTTTTTCAAAATTAATGAAATTGAGTCAAAGAGGTTAAGTGACTTACCCAAGACCAATGTGGGGTGACTGTATGTATCACTTTGCCCAGGACAGTCCCTGTTTCCATATACTCTTCCGTAGTAACTGTTAAGAGGCTTTCATTGACTCTCAAGAGTGTCTTTGAAAGATAAAGTATATTGTCTCCCTTACCATAGGTCAAAATTGGAACCTAGTCGTCTTATCCTTGTTCCAAGCTATTATGGCCGTATCTCCAACATGGTCAGTGAAAAACCAGTCAGTCAACAAAATAAGCCCTCGTCCTCTGGCTCCCCCATGGATTATAGCAACTGACAAATCAAGTGAAACTCACCTGAGAAAGAAGAACGTCTTGCTGGCAATGGTAGTGGCACCAAAGGTGACTTCCTCCGGACTCACGGTGGCTGACTCAATACGGCCACAGCAGCCGGACTTCCCCAAAGTTCCAAATGTCAAACACTGCTTAAAAATACCTGGCACCCATCACTTCCGGCTGCGCTCGTCTACCCAAAATGACCACTCTACCCTTCTTCTTCTCTGATCCCAGGCCAGTTACTCATTTCAGCACTAAATTTACCTCCTGTTCACACCAACCTTATATTATCTTATAGTAAAATAAGGAAATCAGAAATTGATGTTCTGATTCTGAGGAGACCAAAAAAATCATATACATATTAGACAAAAAAAAAAAAAAAAAACCACTCCTGTTAATCATAGAATCTAGAGCTAGAGGCACTAGTTTGGGTAAATGGAAGTCATAAGACCCTTAAGATGTGACTTTAGCCACACCTTTTACTTTTCTTTCCTATTAAAGGGAGATATAAATAATGTGAGTTTTCAGGACAGAAAGAATGCAGAGAAACTCAACGCTTAGTTTTAAAGACTCTGTATTTCATGAGCTGCCTTACCTTTTTTTTTTTTTCTGCATTCCTCCATCTAATTTTGACTGGCTTTCCCTCCAGGACGCATGTTCTTGGAAGAAACCACAGAGGTGAGCTAGGCGCGGTGGCTCACGCTTTTAATCTCAGCCCTCTAGGAGGCCAAGGCGGTAAGATCACCAGGTCAGAAGTTCTAGACCAGCCTGGCCAACATAGTGAAACCCCATCTCTACTAAAATTACAAAAAAAAAAAAAAAAAAAATTAGCCGGGCATGGTGGCGCGTGCCTGTAATCCCAGCTACTCAGGAGGCTGAGGCAGGAGAATTGCCTGAACCCAGGAGGCGGAGGTTGCGGTGAGTTGAGATCGTGCCATTGCACTCCAGCCTGGGTAACAAGAGCGAAACACCGTCTCAAAAAAAAAAAGGAAGAAGGAAAAAGAAAGAAACCACAGAGGCGGGTCCTCTCCTGCTCCCAATGGGGTCTCTTACTCTAAATGTGTGTATTTAGGGGTAATTTTCGATCGAGCATTTGAAATTGTGCTTGTGATGGCTGCAGGGGTCACAAATCATTCCATAAACAACTCCATAGTAAGTAATGGAGTTATTCGTGGAATGATTTGGGGCATTATCTCCATTGCGCTTTGTGATGGTGGTGGTTTTAACTTTTGTTTTGGGTCCAGGGTACATGTGCAAGTTTGTTACACAGGTAAGCTCACGGCACAGGGGCTTGTCGTACAGATTATTTCATCACTGGGGCACTAAGCCCAGTACACGATAGATATTTTCCTGATCCTCTCCCTCCTCCCACCCTTCACCCCCGAGTGGGCCCCGGTGTGCATTGCTCCCCTCTTTGTATCCACATGTTCTCATCGCTTGGCTCCCACTGTCACCTCCATTTTGGAGACTCCTGTAACTCTGTCACCCCTCCAGAAGGGGAGCTGCGAGGGGAGAGGGGCTCGGCCACACCCGAGCTGTACTACTTCCTCCTCCCCCTCCTCCTCCTCCCCCTCCTCCCCCTCCTCCTCCCCCTCCTCCCCGTCCTCCTCCTCTTCTGCTCTTCCTGCCACGGCCGTGCCCCTTCTGGCTCCTGCAGCCCAGGGAGGCTCCCTCACTGCTTAGCAACTCCTCCCTGTGACCTGGGCAACACTCAAGATGGAGGCAAACAAGCCTCGGCGTGCCCTCTGCTCCGAAAAACAGAGGACGCCACGGAAAACCCAGGCTCAACCCTGCACCTCAGAGCCGCGAGGGCCACTGCCACCAGGGCAGCCTGGAAGGAGGGGGGCCAGGGTCTGTCCAGGTGAGGAGCCCAGCCCCCCGATGAGAGGGGTTGGGGGAGGGAGTTAATCTCAGGGCTGCCACTTAGGAACCCTGGCGACCCAGGGCAAACTTCCCATTCTCGCTGGGGTTGGTTTCCCTCCTGAAAGAACCGCATAACAGTCCAGGACCACCTCTGCCCACGGCTGTCACTCACACTCATCCCAGCCCAGGCTACTGCAGGTGCTGGGCACACCTGGTCTCCATCCTGCGGCCACCTGGTGCAGAGGACGCTATTCTCCCCACTTGACACACGAGGTGACATTAAGTCACCCCACTCCCAAGGCCACACAGCACGGGGAGGGCTGGCACTTGGGTTTGACTCTTAAGTCTCTCGGGCTCTGTGGGTTAGAACACACTGCCTCTCCTCTGAGAGCTGCTAGAGGAGCAATAAAATAAGACAGGGTGACAGGCTTTGGAAATTGGCCTCCTGGTCTGAGCTGTCTTTGGTAACCCACCTCTGTCCCCCACATCCTATGGCTTCACAGGCACTCAACAGAGTGGAGACCAAGGCGGGGACACTTGTTCTGTGCCCTCGTGCACTGCCACCATCAGACACTCTGCAGAGGCAGTGAAGGGAAATGAAGCCAGAACACTCTGTGCCAGGAATTCTTTGAGAATAATTATCTCACGGGTCAGTCGGAGATGCCAGCCAGCCAGCCGCTCCAGCACAGATGTCACTGATTCCTCAGGGTCTGTCTCCGGGTCCCTTGTTCTAGCTGAGACAAGCACACACGCCCCCACCCAGTCACTTTCCCTCTTCTCTACCTTCTCCCTTATTATCTAAATTACCATCCCAAAAGAGGCCCCGCAAATGAAGATGGGTTTGGAACCGCAATGGTCAACATGCTTAATAATAACAATTATCTGATTATATAGCTCTGCTCTAATAATATGTAATTACCCAATAATTACTATTAAACAGTGCGGTGGTGACCACTGAGGTCCCCAAACCCTTTAATTATCGTTATCGCTGATCATGAAGCAAAGGATCGTTCTCTAACATTGTTTCTGTGTATCACAGACACCCCTTCCCAACTCCTAGAACATTGATTTACGGTTTCACTCTTGAGCTGAGGTCTCACAGGGAGACAGAAAACTTAAAACTCAGGCCATCTCCCAGTGCCCTAAGCACGTGACATGCAAATCTTCTCAGGATTTACTTTCTCCCTCATCTCCAAGTCCACATGTATCTGGAGAAGCTCTTCATCTGTGGCGACTGATGGGGAAAATCTCACATCAAAACAGCTAGAATGAAGTTACGGCCTCAACTTCTTCCCAAACTGCTTTAAGACACTGAGAAAACAAATAGATGATGATCACTCCTGGATGGAATTAAACAGTGTTCTCAAGCTCTCAGTTATACTCACTGTAGAGGCCTTGACAGTTTGCTTTCTCCAATCCGATACTTGCCCTCCCATGGAAACAAATACTGAATTTTATCTCTTTTTTTTTTTGCAGAATTCCACCTTCAAGATATATTTTTAGGGGGACTTACAGGTGAAGGGGGAAGTACAACAGTATAAGAATTTCTTCCTGAAAACTTTTTATGCTAAATGGATATAAGAAAAGCGAATTCTTTGGTTAAAATCTGTACAGAATTCCAAGCTCCATCTTTCCCCCTTTTTTCCCAGACTGCACGTGGATCTCCAGAAAACATAACTAGAGTTTATAAGCTAAGGAAATATTTGCTTTTTCTGGTTTGAAACTCATACCCTTTTATTCCTAAGGGATGTCTGTTTCATAAGCAGTAGAATGGGCTAAAAATCAGCCCCCTGTCTATGGGCTAAGAGATTTCTAGCTTGGAGACCAAGGTATATGAGAATAATGTGAATGTATTTCCTTCACATTAAACAATTACATTCTGATATTTTTAAAAGGCGAGAGAGAAAGCCAATTATTTTCCTATTCATCATGGTAAGATATTGAAAACAAATGTTTTTCCAGCTTAATCTACCAGCTACCGTTAAGTGGTTAATCCTTTCACATAATAATCTAAGTTATCCCCCAAACCTGAGGGGATAGTATGTGCAGATGAGAGAATGCGAATATGAAGCCGTTTTTGAGGTCCTTACAGCACTTTGTTAGTTACTCCTGGAAGAAAACTCTGTTAGTACAAAACACAATTAATGGCAAATGCCTGAGGGTTCTGTGTGGGAGTCGCTCCTACTTTATGCCAAAAGATAAATGATGGAGATGGGGAGCTCTTTTCTTTCTTGTGTTCTCTGTTTGTGCCACCTCTCTTCTCTGTGACAAAGTCAGCCTGTGCCTTACAGGTTGAATGTGACACAGAACCCATTCGATTTGTCCCCAGTGGATGACTGAGGCAGCTCTCTCCGCCCGTCTTGGTGCCCACTGGGCAGCTGAGCTTGCCAAGTCCAAACCCAAACCTCAGTGTCAAGTATCCGTCTTGGGTTTTGGGTTAGAACATTCCAAGTCCCAGAGCAAGCGAAGGCAGACCTGTTCGAAACCTTTTGATGGATTTCCAGTGCATGGAGGAGGGAACCAGAGCGGACCTCAGCCTCGAAGGTCCCCTAGGAACAGTCTCTCCAGCTTCAGCAGACGGAGCACTCCTAGCCCCAATCATGATATCCACCAACACCAGCTTCCAAGCTCTTCTCTTCTTCAGCCGTCTTGCCCTACCCTAGAGTGATCTTATCTAGGGGTAGTGATCTTATCATGTTTGTCAAGCTCACTCCCACTCATCCTCAGAGTTCCAACTGGAAAGCCATCTTCTTAGAGGCCTGCTGGGACCTACCAATCTGAAGCTGTCCCCAGGTGTGTGTCATTGTGTTCATGCTTCCAAGCCCTTTTAAAATAAGTTATCATTAAGAGAGGTAAGTACAGGCTGGGCACGGTGGCTCACGCCTGTAATCCCAGCACTTTGGGAGGCCAAGGCGGGTGGATCACCTGAGGTCGGGAGTTTGAGACCAGCCTGACCAACATGGAGAAACCCTGTCTCTACTAAAAATTCAAAATTAGCCAGGCATGGTGGTACATGCCTATAATCCAAGCTACTCAAGAGGCTGCGGCAAGAATTGCTTGAACCTGGGAGGTGGAGGTTGTGGTGAGCCGAGATCATGCCATTGCTTTCCAGCCTGGACAACAGGCGCAAAACTCCGTTTCAAAAAAGAGAAGTAAGTACAAACTGTGCTGCCCACCTTTCTTCCACTCATTTGTAAACTTCATGAGAGGAGAGAGACCGTCTTTTGTTCATTTTTATTTGCCTGGTGTTGGGTACATAGTAATTTACAAATATTTGTGAAATAAATGAGTTTAGGAAATGTAATGAAAGCAATATTTAAAGACACATCCTAAAGCCACCTTAGGAAGTAAGGGAAGAGGAGCAGATGTAGCACAATAAATAGAGTTGGCATAAAGGGATTGAGGTTCAGACCATCTAGCTCCAAAGCACAGAACGACACGTCCGGTCTTTATTCCACACACCCCGTACTACCGGAATAACCTGAGAATTTGGCCCAATGTAGCATGTGAAGAACTGTCCACAGACAGTACAATACTCCTGGTTCAACACTGGCTTCAGTGGTTAACATTCTGTTCTCAGAAACCATCCAACGGTCTTAGAAATGCTAATACCCTAGCATTCACATTGCATCCTCCAGTATCTCTCACACCCAGAGACAGAGACAGGAACAACAAGAAAAAGAATCCTTTGCTGAATCATAAATCCCCATTTTTAGTCTAGAAACTGTGAGGACAGAGCTTACATGTGTGTCGAGCTCAAAGTTAGGGAGGTGTTCCAACATAGCCTCCCTGCCCTCTGTAACCGCCAGGGTGTAATTTACGATTCTATTTATAGCGTTTTTCTAACTATATTTTTAATCTTTACTTAGGGATGATGAGCTCCATAAGTTTACTACCTGCAGTATGAAGTTGTAATTTTACACACTTCTTTGAAACCCTTGTTCTCTAATGTTTCAAGCCACACTGTGTGTTCTCTCTCTCTCTCTCTCTCTCTCTCTCTCTCTCTCCCCCTGCCCCTGGCCCCGATAGTTTATCAGATGGGAAGGTCCTACTTGTCCTTTCTCCCTGCCTCTCCACTCCTCAGCTTAGCACTTTGGCCCTCTTGTGTCTGGTAGCTTCTTTTTGCCCAGTTCCTTTCTCAATGGACTTGCTGTATAGAGAACCAGTCAGAAGAATAAGGTTTCTCTGCCACTGCTGCTGCTCAGAGGATGATCTGAACCAGCAACAGCACTCCCGGTTCATTAGGAATGCAGAATACCAGTCCCCACCCTAGGTTCTGAATCTGAATCTGCTTAACTAAACAGTAGATGACTTCTTTGTCCATGAAAGTTTAAGGAGCTGCTCTAGAGAAACTTCATCTCAGTTCTCAAGAGCCTTTGCCAGGCCAAGCATGGTGGCTCATGCCTGTAATCCCAGCACTTTGGGAGGCTGAGGCCAGTGGATCATGAGGTCAGGAGTTCAAGATCAGCCTGGCCAACATGGAAACCCCGTCTCTAGCAAAAATACAAAAATTAGCTGGGCATATCTGTAATCCCAGCTTCTTGGGAGGCTGAGGCAGGAGAATCACTTGAAGCCAGGAGGCACAGGTTGCAGTAAGTCGAGATCATGCCACTGCACTCCAACCTGGGTGACAGAGCAAGACTCCATCTTGAATAAAAAAGCCTTTCCCTAGGGGGCTCCTTCCCAGGTGGTCCCTGCCCCTGCCCCTGCAGCAGACCCTTTCCCTGCACAGCAGCTAGCTGCTGCTATGACCCAGTCTCTTCCTCTCTAGGATTCAAAAGAGCTCAAGGGGTCTCAGGACTCTGAACTCCCAATAAATGACGGTTTCAGGGGTTCTAATAGTAAATATCTGTTGCTTTATGAATTTAATAAAGTTTTGTGAGCTACCACGTGATCTTATATGTCAAGAGCATCTCTACTTATATACATATTTGATATGTGTATACATAATACATGGTAATGAAGTTCTCACAGTAGTTTATGTGAAACACACACCCCACATTCTGACCATATACAATATGTTCTAGAGAAAAGAGCACAGCCTTTGGAATTAGACAGAACTGGGGCTTAGCCTGTCTCCACCACAACTAGTGGCGGAAGCTTGAGTAGGTCACAGGGCCTGTCTAACCCTCAGATTCCTCATCTATAAAATGAGGGCAACTGTCACCTTGCAGAGTAGTTGTGGGATTATAAATGGGGTATAATCTGTGTTTGCCGCAGTTCCTGGCACCTGCCAGGTATGCAGCAACTTGTAGTCCTGTCATCAAAGTTATTATCATCATACACACAGAATACAGGTTTCTGTTCGTGCCTAGATATTTAGCTACATTCCACGCAGTTCTCAATCAATCCCACACTCCTTCTTGCATAAACTGGCCCTGGTCAGTGCTTTAATCAGATGGCTTCTTGATCCTGAAACCTCCTTTGGAAGTTTCCCCACAAATGGGCGCAAAGTTAGTTCTGCAGCTGTAAGGCAGTCTGTGCACATGGTTGGCCCCCTTTGTCAATTCCTCAACTGTTTCAGAGAGAAGCGTCTAACCAACCCCATCAATCCTGACTACTCGAGTTCCTGCCTCACTCTGAGGCAGTGGTTCTCAATGAGGGCACAAAAATCTCAACGGGGCACATTGGCAGTGTTCTGGAGATGTTTTCAGTTATCATGTGGGAAGAGGAAGGATGCTAATGGCACCTAGTGGGTGGAGACCAGGGAGCTGCTACACATCCTTCGGTGTGTTTCTCCATCACGGACAGCCCTCCGCAATGGGGAAACGTCTGGCTCCCAGTTGAGAGTAGCACAGTACTGAGGTTGAGAAGCTGATCTAGTTTAAAGTTGGGATGGCTTTCAACTCAGTAAGTGGCCTCCTTACCACTAAACTGGTATCTTTCATTTTTTTCACTGTCTTCCATTTCCCCTCACAAGGAGGCCCTCAAACTCACTTAACCCTTTATGCCCCATCAGGAGTTTCAAGTCTCTCTGGTTGGCCTGGCGGCTCATTTCCTGCTGGAAATGAGTGGTGTTGCCTTTGTTCATTTCATAGCTGGAACAACTTGGTGGGTGCAGGGATAGCCACACAGACACATCCTATGGCGTGTCATCCACGCTGCCACCCGACAGGAAGGAAGATGCACAAGGATTCTGGAGCAAGGCCTCATATGTGCTTGATTCTTTCTCTGTCTCTTGACCAATTTGGCCCAATCAGATAAATGGATTTTTCTCCTGTGAATGAAGATAGAGACTCCCCTTCCCCTGCTCTAGGGAAGTGAGCAAGGAAGCAAGCACACAGCCCTGATCTTTTCTGGGAGTCATCATACGGCCTCGAGGAGAGCTAGGTTGAGAATGAAACCACTGCCAAGGACATCATAGCAGAAAGACAGACAGAAAGAAGCTGGGTCCTTGTGAACAGAGTCATGGCCAACAGACCTAGTCCTTAAGTACACTCTGGTTCTTGCCGTGAGAGGTGCTCTGCCTCCCTGTTTGTCAGCTTTTCACTTAGAGGAAGAACATCCTAACTGATCATTTATCCATCCTGGCTGAACTAGCCACTGCAACAGTCAAGAGCCCTCCTTCCAAAAGGGCTGGATATTTTATACTCCACTCAAGACCTTCACCGAAGCTGCCTGGGTCCACCGCCACCCCATTTCCTTCCCCTGTCCTCTCCTTCCTAAGTTCACCAGCCAAACCTCTTTCCCTCTCTGCTCCTCAGCCCACACCCATCCCCGCCAGGGCTTTATGGCCTTACTTGTACAATTTACCCACCATGGCTTCAGGTACAAGGGTTTATGACGTCCATAACAAGTACTTGCTAATCTCTCAGAAGCCACCGGGTGTATGGAATCCTGCAGTTTATCTGAATGATCAAACTATTTCATTTTTTATTCTTCTTAGCTGGCATCAGTGCCTTAGAATAGAATTTGGATGTGTGCTTTGCCTAAAAGGAAAGAGCTGACAGAGCTTGCAACTGGCAATGTATCAGTTCCACCTCAAGGAAATCAACAGGGAGAAGCGAATGAAACGGAACAGTTCTCATATTAACCAGTTAGCTATTCAGCTTAGGACAGATGTGGAAAATAAGCCCATATGAGACAAATTCATTAAAGTGAAATTATCCATTCAACACCTTGATATCTGAGCAGACTGATGTTTCAAAATTATTATAATTATGATCATGGGGATCAAGAGAGCCAAACTTTCGAAAGAAGACTTGAAAAACATTACAAATTCTAGCACTACCCTGTGAGACGGAAATAATGAGCTGGTCACAGTCCCCAGGATATCAGCAATTGCTCTAAATCCTTCTTGATGAGGAATCTGTGACTCCGAACTCAACATTAATTCAAATGCAAATAATATCTCTTCCCCTGAGAATCATTATTCCTGATTCAGCAGGCAGTTTAATGGGAAGTCTGCAGGTGCACTGCAGACTTGGAACCAGAGACGTTGTTCCCACTCCAGATGAAGCTTTGACTCCTGAACACGTGGACTCTGACAATCAGAGTCCAGAGATTCGAATTCTCTCAGTGCCTCTTAGATGGCAGTCCCTGGGTAAAGCATATGGAACTCAGTAGGGCATAGATGTGGTACCTGCAGCCTGGAAAATGTCACCAACCTCTGTCTGCTTCTCTGAAACACACACCCTGTTGCAGTAGCTGTTAACCACCTCAACCCTTTGCATGGAAGTTCTTAACTCCCACCTGCAGAAGACAGCCAGCCTCCAGCCGTGTCATCTCCAGGTAACCCACAGAGAAGAAAAGCATCTAAAGCTGGAAGCCTCTAGAATTACCTGGCTCAGGTTGGACTGTCTGATCCTGGGAAAATTACATGGCCATTCTGTACCTCAGTTTCTCCATTAGCAAAATAAGAAAACTAATAACATCTGCTTTGTAGGACTGTGCTATGGTTTAACGGCTATAACACACTTTTCACAGGCAAGATAACATAGGCAAGGTTAACAGTACGGACTCTGAGACCAGACTTCCTTGTCCAAATCTGGGCTCTGCTGCTTACTTATTAATAACCTTGGCAAAACAAACTTTTTTTTAACATTAGTTACCCCCATGTAAAATGGGGGTGATAATATTAACAACCCGAGTTGTTATAAAAAATGAACATTTTCAAATAATTTAAACCAGTGACTGACTTATGTATGAAACACTGTGTAATCACTTACGGCATAAACAGTGCTCGGGCCATAATGAGGGCTCAGTAAACGTTATGTGTTAGCATCAGCCTTGTCAGTATTTCCGTAAGTCTAACACCATAGAAGAAACAGAGAATAATATTTCCAAAGATAGAATAGAAAGAAGCAAGTTACTTTCAGATAGAAAGTACCTCTCAGCAATTTTTTTTGGGGGGAGGGGGGTACTACACACTGAGGTCTATTGGGGGGAATCGGGGAGGGACAGTGGAGGGGGAGCTGGGGAGGGATAGCCTGGGGAGAAATGCCAAGTGTGGGTGAAGGGGAGGAAGGCAGCAAAACACACTGCCATGTGTGTACCTATGCAACTATCTTGCACGTTCTGCACATGTACCCCAAAACCTAAAACGCAATAAAAATTTAATTTTTTTTTCCAGGTTTTACATGTGTAGTACTCTTTTTAGGACTCTGTAACACAATTCTTCAGACTGGCTGGCTTAAACAAGAGCAACTCCTTGCTTCACAGGTCTGGAGATGGGTGGTCCGAGGTCAGGGTGTCAGCACAGTTGCATTCTGGTGCGGACTCTCTTCCCGACTTGAAGACTGTCTTCTCATTGTGTCTTCACATGGCAGGAACAGAGAGAGAGAGCTCGGCCTCTTCCTGTACAACCACAGTCAATTGGATTAGAGGCCCACTCTTAGGACCTCATTTAAGCTTTTGTGTCTCCTAAAGGGCCCATCTCCAGATATAGTCACATTGTGGCTTAAGGCTTTGACATACAAATTTCGAGGGGGATATGATTCAGTCTACAGCAATACCACAATAGAAAGGCCATGCGATGCTTTGGCATACCCTGGTGACTCAGGGATGGCCAGCTGGAAATACAACAGGTGCCCAAATGCCATCCTTACTGAGAAGTCCGGAAATGCATTTCTGAGATAAGCAGAAGAGAGACAGTTTAGCAAGGTGGGAAGCTACCATATGGCCGTGTGTGGCGAGCACCAGTCTAACCAGCCATGGACACATGAAGTCCTTCAGTGCTTAACAATGCCAAGTCATATCGTAGATTATATTCCAGAATTACACCCACGCAGCATGTGCGGCAGATACGCTGTCCTTACCCAAGAACTATAAACGCCACAACAGTCCTCGAATGTCAGTCTGGCAGGGTCACAAAGACCTGCCTGGAATCAGCGTTTCTTAAAGCAACTGCTGGAAAAGTGACACCTAATTATTCCAAGAACAGAGTTATAAGAGACATGCTGGTTCAACAAATGGGTAACTATATATACTTGTTTTATTTGATAAATCTATCCCTAAGAAATGGTGTGCAGAAAAAAAATGGAGGTGCAAATCATGATGAATATTCAGTCAAAACGAGCCTGCGGCAAATCTGAAAACTCTATGGAAATACAAATAATCACCCCTCACTTCAGCTTTTGAGGGTTTTTTCCGTTATTACTATAACTTGATAGACCCATCGAGTTTACACTAGCCAGGATTTATATTTTTTATGAGGGCCTTTACTTGACTGTTACTTCTTTTATTCTAGATTGTACTAGTAAGAATTTAAAGGCGTTACAAGGTAAGTAGGAGTTTAGATACAGTTCTATTCTGCAGAACTTTCTCTTGGTTATTTCAGGGCAAATGAGCTTGAAAGTACCTGCACGGTACATGGTAATCACTGCATCTCACCACACTTCGCAGATTTGTCATTGTCAAAGGTCACAATGTCATTGTGACCGCCTTACAATGTGATTAGAATCCTGTATTAGCTAAAGCCATTTCATTTTCAAGGACAATATTTAAAGCAGAAAGGGAAAATATATACATATGTGAAAAGAAGAAAAGAAAAAAAATTGTCTCCTTGACCTTCAGTGTTGGGGGAAATGACTAGGAAAAAAACACGATCTTCTCCTTTGCTTCGAGGTCAATTTAATCTCCAAGGTTTTTCTAACTCATTATCAATTTCAAAAAATAAAAATATATAAAACGAAGAAATAGATCACAGCTCCTTATTTATCAGAGACACATCCCGTAAGCTTCTCTTTAACCATCTGGCAGCGTATATTCAGCTTTTCTTCCTGCCTTTAGTTTCACAGATAAGGGACATTCCTAACCTCTTGCCTCTCTTATTTGTTGATGTTTCTCGTCTCCTTGCAGTTATAGCATTATCTTGACTAGAGTTTCAGCTCCACATCTGTGTTATCCTCAGATGGTGATGTCATGCTACCAGACTGAGCCACTAGCAAAATATCCTGATGGGGCACAACCACCTAGCTCCATTTCGTCTCAGTCACCACGTGGCCCAGAGCCTTCCCTCTCTACACCAGCCAAAACGTAGCTCATCTAGGGAGGAAACGGTAGGCTGGAAGCAAGGCCAGGAACAGGTCAACCCTCTCATGCAGTAAGAGGTAGACCAGAAAAGCCCAGCCAGATGTCCTTAGCCCCCTCTGTCTCCTGTTGCAATGGAAACTACACTTGAGTAATACCAGAGCCACCGCGACCTCAAATTCCTTCTCTGTCTTCTCTAACCTGAGGGAAGGCCACAGTCTGGAGGCCCTCTGGTTACGAGGCTGAGAGCTCCTGTGGGTTAATTACTGTCTACTCTTTGGAACCAAAAAGTGACCAAACACCAGGAAACCTGCTACTTGGGACCCTACAGAGTGGTCTATTTATTTCTGTTTGCAAATAGAGGGGCACAGGCCTTCCCCACCCCCTCCGTGCTGGGGCTGTTTCTAATGACCTTCACTTGCCTATCAAGCTGTTCTGACTGCTCATGTCTACAGCCCTTGTTCCAATAACCGAGTCGGATAATATAACATTCAGAAAATCTTGGTCCCATTCCTTGTTCTGTAAACATTTCAAAAACCACAGAACAAAGGAAACAGAAGAGAGGTTTCACGCTGAAGTCTAGTGCTCTCCTATGCAGGCCTGCGTGGGATACAGTTTATTCTAGAGGTTTGAGTCTCACTGAGAATTCTTGAACCACAAAAACTGCATCAATGTGCACTGCCCCTTCTGAGCTCCCAAACCAATATTACAATTGCACTGACTTGAGACTTTGCCCAAGTCACAGGTTCCAAGGCTTGAGAGTAGATCAGGATCACCAAGGGGACAGGTCAAAAATGCCCATTTCCAGGTTCCATCCTTCAGAGATTTGCTTCAGGAGATATAAGGTAGGGGCACAGAACTGTGACTTTTTAGCTACAGATTTGTTGATTTTGAAGCAAGAAAGTCTGAGACCACATTTATACACTGGCCTCAGTCAAAGTGAACATTTTTTAAATCCTCAAGAGGGCCCTGCCTTTTCCTGAAGGATGGATTATTTTCTTTCCTTCATACTCAGTACTCAAGATTAAACAGTAGGCTGGACGCAAGGCTAGGACTGTCTCCAGGCCCTGAAAATATCTTAAGGCCTTGTTGAGATGAATATTATGTTTTGGGCTCATTGAATTGCTCTTTATTCATTAAGTAAAGATTTTCTAATTCATACTATATTCTGGGCACTGAGGATATAAGGATGAGAGAAGCAACTCTTGCCCTCAGGAGCTCGAGAGCACGTGGGGAAGACGTTCAGCTAAATTGGTGACTGCAGTACGGTGGAAGAGGTGCCCCTGCAAACACAGCCACCGTTGCTACTGAGAACCAAAGAGGGGCATCACCTGACAGGGGTTTAGGAAATCTGCTTGGAGGAGGTGGCCTCAGAAGAGGGCTTCTGGTAAGGAGAAGAGATTAACTAGGCCAAGAAGATAAAGAGGGAGTCATATTTGCAAAAGCACAGAGCAGACTGGAGCAGAGCATCCTCAAGCCACTATGAGGAGTTAAATATGTTTAGGGTAAGGACTCATAAGAAGAATGACAAGGAGTGTGAGTCCGTTCAGGCTGCTGTAACAACATACCATGGACCAGGTGACTTCTATGCAACAGAAATGCATTTCTTACAGTTCTGAAGGCTGTGAAGTCCAATATCAAAGCACCAGCAGATGCTGTGTCTGGTGAGGACCCTCTTCCTCCTGGTTCACAGGTGGTTCTCTTCTCACTGTGTCCTCACGTGGCAGAAGGGACGAGGGAGTTTTTCTGGGGCCTCTTTTATAAGGACATTCATCTCATCCATGGGGGATCCACCCTCATAACCTAATCGCCTCCCAAAGACCCACCTCTCAATACAATCCTGGGGGGTAGGATTTCAACATATAGATTTCAAAGATGGGGGGACACAAGGAGAAGAGGCTGAAGGAGTAAAGCAGGGTGTAAATCAAACTTAGGAGTTTGGAAATTATCTATTCAGTACTGTGGAGCTATTGGAAGGTTCTGGTGTGTGCAGAAGATGCATCAGATGGGGAAAGATTGGCGTTGAGATTATTACCTCAGCATAACCAGGCTCAAACACCAAAACTTAATAACACCAAAATGTCTGTGGCTTGGCTCCATGTTTTTTCTTCTAAGTAATAAAAGAAGTTTAAAGTTTCTATTACACATAGAAATCTGTTGACAATTTTAATCTGATGGCAGCTATGGCACTGCAACTGTTCATGTCAGAGTCCTTTGCCAATGGAAACAAAGAAGCTGCTGTGGCTGGCGTGCTTCAACTCAGTTTTATTTCCTTATTTTAGAAAGTCTCTTCCTTTTGTTAAATCCATCTTCTTTTTGAAAGCTAGGATCTTCTTGATGGATCCTTTGAGTTATTCCAGGACAATGCATTTGTAGCTTAAAAGTGTGGCTGGCTGCAAACTCTTTAACAGCTTTCAAACCCTCTACCACAGACTCCAGCCTGCCTTTCCAGAAATAGCCTCTCAATGTCTGCTGCACTCCAACCAGATGGTTAGAGTCCAAACCAGCCACGAGATTGCCTGAATCTGTGCCTTGGCTCAAACACTTTCTTCTGCCTTCCACTAAGAATGCCCTCCCTCCAGCCCTATCCACCCATCATTCTTTTTCTGATTCTGTAAGTTCAAGTGCCTGAGTTTAAAGATACCTTCTCTGATGACCTGAGCAGAATTGCTTCCCCTCTGGACTTCTTCCTTGATTGTCTTCTAGAGTCTGGCTTGCATTATAGTTACCTGTGTACAAATCTGCCCTGTGAAACCCTTTAAGGACACGACCCTGTCAGGGTCAACTTTGTCTCCATATTCCTTGCTTAGTGACTACACAAGGCTGAGTTACACTGCACAGGGCTACTTTTCCATATTTCAGAAACTGAGCTTTAATAACCACAATCCACATGAAAGCTCCAGCTCATAATTAGAGCTACAGCGACCATTGACTGAGGGCTTATTATGGGTCAGGCATGGAACTGAGATGTTTTCCACATGTATATAAACTATTAATATATATGTGTATATGTTTATGTTTATGTGTATATATGCATAAATACATATATTGGATATTGGGCCTAATGGATTTTCTGTGTGTTCCTTTCTGACCATAGAGAAACCTCCCATAGAGACAAAATATATCTACAAGAAGGGTCACTGCCCTTGCAAGGAAAATATGTATATATATGTGTATAGATATACACATATATATGTATAAATATATACACATAGACATACATTTATGTATATATGGTTATATGTGCCTATACATTGTATATTTAATTGACAACATATATGTGTATATATGTATATATATGCATGTTGGGGGTGTGTGTGTGTGTATGTGTGTATTCAACTAATCCGACATAATGGATTCTCTCCTTTTTAGAGATGAGTAAACTAAATCATAGAGAGCTTAGGTGACTTGCAAGAGACTTAACTGCTGAGCAGCGGGGCCATCTGTGGCTACCCTCCTGTCACAAGGAAGCCTGCACATGTAAGTTGCTCCACCCCTGCCCCAGATGACTCCTGGGTATCAGCTGTGAAATATTTTGATCCATCCTGAGGCTTCTCTGCTAGTCCTACTGGAAAGTCTGGAAGGAGGTGTAGGGGGCATGAAGGAGAAATAAAAACAGAATCCTGTGGTGTCACTATGTTGTAGAAGGAAAGAGAAAGACAAGTCAAGGGTAGAGAAAGGAAAAGAAGCGTTAGAGACCAGGGAAAGCGGAATAGTGAACAGCATAGGTTATCAGAGCTTAGCTCTGTTCTGGCTGTCTTCTCTGGAGCACACTCCTTTCACGTGTGGGTTGGCTGTCCCTGCCACTGGCCTGTAAGCTCCGGGAGGGAAGAGACAATGACGATTAGCTATATTCCTAGTGCTTGGCACAGTGATGATCATCATCATAATAACAGCAGCCATTATTTATTGAGCACTTATGATGTGCCAGGGCACTGTTCTATGCATGTCTCCCGTATTATCTAATCCTCACAAAACCTTATGAGATCAGTATAAGATTATCAACTCTAATTAATAGGTGAGGAAACTGAGTCCCAGAGAGGCTGCATAACTCACCTGGATCCTACATCTAGGACAAGTCAGGGCTAGCTGTGCAGACAGATGCTCTGACACCAGAGCTTGCCTTTAACCGCGATGCTGTGCCACTCCCATGGCACACGAATTGGCCATTTATTAGGCATTTACTGAAGAAAATACTGAATAAAGATGGGAAGGTCACCAGGACCTAGAACAGGAAGGAGGTAAAGGATTATGAAAACTGAAAAGAATCTTTGGGTTTACGAAGTTAAGAGGATGTCGGTGGTGGTCAGGAGAGCATGGTGGAGTCGTCTCTCTGTGCCTGGGTAAGCTGGGAGTGCCCAAGGCATCTTCGGCTCTTAGCACAGTTGGTGGACCCTGGTCTGCACTCAGGATACCTGCCAAGGCAGGGGGCCACATGTCATGACCCTCCACCTTCCTTCCCAAGCCACCCACTGGCCCCCATGAAGGCTCCTGGGAGTGACTGAAAAACTGGCATTCTTGCTCCTGCAGAGACGTCAAAGAGAGGAAACGCTGAAGACAGAAACCCAAAACTCTCCGTTTATAACTTTGAACTGCGACTGGGGAGCGGGGTGGGGAATAGCTTTCATTGGCTCCAGCCACCACATCAAAACTAAGTAAAACATGAGAACTGTGAACCACATGAAGAGAGAGCGCGCCAACCTCAGTGAGACTCTTCACACTTAAGACGCCTCTTGGTAGCACTGAAGCCTCCCAAATGAAAAACAAGCCCCGTTGTTCTTTATGGCCCAAATCACTTCAAAAGAAACTCACAAGCCTCAAAAAAGATAAAGCCCAGCTTGAACGTGCACCCCACCCCACTTCCTCGCTGGCTTCTTCCTCCGTGCATCGCCAGAACCCGCTCCACTAAACAGCAGGGTGTGGGGGAGGGAACGGGCAGAAAAGGTGAAGGCCCTGGCCACCCTCTGTGCATGACTGCCATCTGCGTATGGCAGGGTCCGGGCCCCACGAGCAGAGAGCTGCCACCGCGCCGCATGTCCGTGTGGCCGGCCAGCTGGATCAATGAGCTCAGCCGCACTCAGCTCCAGGAGGCTGCAGATTTCTGACTCAGATCTCAGCGAGCCTCACTGACATCTCTTACTCCAGAAAGAGATTGGATCTTGGGCCTAATGGATTTTCTATGTGCTCCTTTCTGACCACAGAGAGACCTCTCACAGAGACGAAATATGTTTACAAGAAGGGTCACTGCCCTTGCAAGGAAAATGTGATCCCAGCACGGCTGTAGTTGCTGGCGGCAGAAAGGTGAAGGAAAGCGGCAGAAACAGGCCAGCCTGGTGGGGAGCAAGCTGGTAGGAGCTCCATTCCCCTGGGTGAAAGGGAAGTGGGCTGCGCAGAGGCAGCAGGAACAAGGGAGCAGTCAAAGTCCCTTAACACGGGCGTTCAAGAGCCCGCGGGTGCATGTATTTAATTGTGGCTGTGTCCCATTTCTATCATTCACAAAGCAAGGCCGCAGTGTGAGAACTCAAATCAGCAGTCCAGTTTCCCATCCCAGTCCCGCATGCTTAGCCCTCGCCCCGGGCCCCAGGCGCCTGCCCAGAAGTCTCCTGCCTTTTCCCATTGAGAAGGAAAGAGGTCGGCCGGGTGCGGTGGCTCACGCCTGTAATCCCAGCACTTTGGGAGGCCGAGGCGGGTGGATCACGAGGTCAAGAGATCGAGACCATCCTGGTCAACATGGTGAAACCCCGTCTCTACTAAAGATACAAAAAATTAGCTGGGCGTGGTGGCGCGTGCCTGTAATCCCAGCTACTCAGGAGGCTGAGGCAGGAGAATTGCCTGAACCCAGGAGGCGGAGGTTGCGGTGAGCCGAGATGGCCCCATTGCACTCCAGCCTGGGTAACAAGAGCGAAACTGAGTCTCAAAAAAAAAAAAAAAAAAAAATATATATATATATATATATATATATATATATATTACACACACACACACACACACACACACACACACACACACACACACACAATTTTAGTTGGACGTGGTGACACACACCTGTAGTCCCAGCTGCTCGGGAGGCCTGAGGCAGGAGAATCGCTTGCACCCGAGAAGCGGAGGTTACAGTAAGCCTGGATCTTGCCACTGCACTCCAGCTTGGTGACAGAGAGAGACTCCGTCTCAAAAAAAGAAAAAAAAAAAAAAAAGGAGGAGGAGGAGGAGGGGGAGGAGGAGGAGGAAACGGGCAGGGGGACAAACTGACTGACTCAAAAGCCCTTCTTTCCTAGGACTCCATCCAGGACAGCAGAAGTTGTGGCTGAGAGGAGGAGAGGGCCAGAAGCCCTGCAGATGCCCCAGGCCTACTGAGGCACAGGAGGGGAAGGGAGGAGGCTGCTGTGCTTTCTGTATACCTTGTTCTCTGCCCAGAAGGGTCAGCACAGCCAGGCAGCCCCAAAATGCAGTGGAGGGTAAAGAAAGGAGGACCCCCTTTCTAGAGAAGGCTCCTGAGAAAAGGGAAGGGGCAATTCTTTCCCTTTTACTTCCAGTGGGAGGGAGGGAGGAAGGGTACAGAATCAAAATGTATGGCACTTGTGGTACAGTTTGCTCGTTTCTGAAAAAAATCAGTGTAGATTGGGTGCCCAATGCAGCATAACACTATGTGTTTGTAAACACATGCGGGGCTGTGCACAGGGGCAGGGGGCCTAGAGAGAAAAGTCAAAAGGGAAAAGAAGGAAAGTAGCAGAGACAAGTTTACTCATAAAAGCATATAAATAAGAAGACCTTGGTTTCCCAAAAACGGCTCCATCTTGGTAGCAGAATGGGACAAACTGTCACACACCCACAGTGAATTGTAGACAGAAGGGAAGGAAGGACAACGTTCATATGCATTGGGTGTATAATAAGAATACATGTGTGACCTACATATGTCAGTTTAATTAGGACAAGTGTCCATCCCAGCAAAGATTGATTACTCACTGTGACCTTGTTTTCAAAAGGATAATGAGGGCAGATGAGACTTTTGCTTTAACAAACTTACTTGGCCAAAATTTTAAAAGCTGGCAATTCCATCTTGCTATCAATTCTGATTGATTTGTTGTGTTTTGTTTTCCTCAACTTTACTTGTCTCTGAAATTGTCTGGAATTGAAATGTCTGGGAACTCCAACCTATGACCTGGAAGTGCTGTATAATTTCTTTTCGAATGTCAAGCATCTTTAACTCACGTGGATTTTTGATAAGTACTTGTTTGACATCCAGTGTCAGATGGGTTACCAGTGAAGCTGATGTGTAGAGGGAGGTACTGTGTATTGGGCAACATCCCAGGCTCTGTTTTTTAATTCAGGTCATAAAACTTACGCATCTTTGTATGGTAGATATGACTTCACCCAATATTCTTTCAAAAGAGAAACAGAAGCTTTATACCTTGCACAAAACCACATGGTGTGAAGTCAGAATACGAGCTGAGGGCTGGTCTGACTCAGAAGCGCACAGTGCTTCCTATGTTATCTCCTCAGTTACTGACGAGAAGTTCACAGCACTGGACCAGAAAAAGACCTTGATGTTGACTCCACCAGCCTCCAATTTTGCAGAGACTGGGCTACAGCAGAGGTTAGGTTACTTGTCTATGGCTGACTCAGTAAATTTGGTGATGGAGCTAAATTCATCACCAAATTTGGCTGCCACTCAGTTGCCAAATTGCTTGCCTGGTGCTCTGTCCACGCTCACCCCCACCCCTACCCCAGCTGTGCCCCAGGCACCATCCACAGATGAAAAGAGACTGCCATCCTCAGCACCTTCCAGACCTGAGCAAGCTGAGAACAGCTGATGCCTCCCCAAGTTCCTGACACAACTCCAGCGCTGTGGAGGAGGCCCCATGCCACAGAGCTACTGCAAGAAGATGCTGGGAGCTGAGCTGCTCCCTGGCAATCACCTCCAGGCCAGCTCAAGCCATGCTAAGGGGTGGGGGCCGTGGAGACAAAAGAGCATTGTGTGTGAGAGAGGGAGCAGGGAGGGAGTGTGGGGAGGAATGCACTGGCAATTTCTTCCTCTCCCAAAGCCTGCCTCGCCCAGCTGTCTCATGGCAAAGGAAGGACCCTCCCTGGAGGGGCTGGAGGCCCACCATGGATGCCTGGAGACTGGAGCTGATTGACTGAATTATTAGATTTCCTCCAAAGGATAGAGGGCTTCATTTAGCCGGCATTGTGTCACTTGCTACAATGGCCCCTGAGTAGATAGACGCTGCCTTATGCCATTCCCTTTAATTCCCTTCAAATAGGGACATTTAAAAAGAGTCCAATAACATTTTTCTGAAAGGAACCTCCACCTCCCTTTTTTTTTTTTTAAAGAAGAACAGAATCATTTGTTTCCAAAAGGGGGCCCTCCAAAAGAAGCTGGAGGAGCAGAAACCATTTTAATAGCATCTTCTTTGCTGAATTGTGTCTTCATTTTACACTGTGGCTTTATTCTCTGCCCCTTTGACACCGCCAGCTGCCTTTCACGTTCCAGCTCAGAAACAGGCTGGCTTCAGGCTGTAACAGGCACCAGCTTCCAAAGCCCTTCTCCAGATGACTCACGTTAGCTCGTGTGAGCCTGCGAGCCAGTGAGCCCCACACCACAGCTCCCCAGACCTTTGTTCCTTCGAAAAGTGCATTTAAGCTCCAAGTACTAAAACAGTGTCTACCTAAGTCTCCTGCTTTACAATGGAGTGAAATAATGAATGACACAGTGGAATGTCTGGTTCCTATCTTGTTCAAGTTCATCCTGTTATCAACTCAGCAGCTGGAGGAAGTGACATCACGCGCCCAAGCTCAGCTTTGAAGCTGGAGGTGCATACCAAGACACTGTATATGCTACCGCACTCTGGCCAGGAAGCATCATCCTTGGACCATCTGTTAAACTATTCTTTTAAAGAAAAGAGGTTGGGACATCAGTTACTTAACTAGAATTTCAAATCCTATTGTTCAAATGGTGAAAAAAGCCTCTTATGAATTCTGCTCTTAGCCTGGAAGGTAATAAAAGGAGTAGACATGAGTTCCTACAAATGTCTTGAAAATTAAATTCTTTTATACAAAGCATAAATATATGTGGGGCTAGGAGGGGTTCACGGAGCAGGCTCCCATGTAACCACTGAAGCAGATCCATTTAATGCTAGTCACCAGGGCTTCTTTGCCCAAGTATTCCAAGTCCCAGTCTGTCTGGGGCTGCTTTTCTACTCCTAAGTAAAAGTACTTTATCCACTGCTTATCTCAAGTTTTTCTTAGTGAGTAACAGCTCTGGGAACTCTCCGTGTGGATCTGTACAGCATGCAAAATCATTTTACTTTGAAGACAAAAGACATTTGCTTCCTGTAGCTTTCTTAGCCATCTCTACCTCTCTTCCCTTCACACCGACTTTTCTCTCCCCTCCCCTTCCTCCAACCCCCACGGCACTAAATAAAATGCTCAGAAAATGAAGGCCACAGCTGCCCTTTCTTCCCATTAAAACAATCAAGAATGATGGTGGGATTAATATATTTGATTAGAGAAACTCCAATTTGGTGCACTTGAATCAGCTGCCTTTGTCTTCAGCTCCCGATGGCCCGATTTCAGTGGAATGTCCTCTGCTGTCCACTGCCAGCTCACTCAGGCTGGGAGAAAATTCAGACGCTGAAAGCATTGGCTTGGCACGCTTAGAAACATGGTATTTATGCTGTAGAAGGTGCCAGGCTCACTTCATCCTAATCAGAGGGAGCACCACTTCATTAAATCACGGTCACTTACTGGTGACCCTCAGAGTGGTAGCCCTGGGGGGCCTGTGGTACCCTTTATCAATGTCAATTTTTCATGGATTTTATTTTCCTCCGTTGATATTCGCCATTGAAATTCAAGTAAATCCTGTTCAAACAGCCGAGGAGATTCTGGTGTCCAGCTTGCACAGAGGAAATTGAGAGAATAATAATCACATTTACATGTGGCATCTCTTTCATTCAAAGAACAAATAGAAAACTAATGGAAAATAAGAGAATGTGTCATCATTTCCCCACAAGGTGTTATTTAAAGGGTTTGAAACATTGCCTGGGCAGCCCCTAACATGCAGGGTACTTGAGAAAGAATTGATCTCATGGGGGGCTGGAGGCTTGGAGAAGGCTGCTTCTTGGCACTTAAAGTTTATAGAGATTTTTAGGAAGGGCTCTTTTTAAATATTAAATAAATGTATACTCTAAATATAAGTACAAAAATGAATTCAGGATAAGAGTTTAAATTCCTATGCTACAGAGTTTGTAGGGGTTTGTTTGAATATATTTCAATCCCTACCATGGCCAGGTCAGAGACTGGAGATATATGAACAAGGTCACAAAGACTGCTAAACTCATTTCTACACTTCAATGAAGCGAAAGCCCCACATCTCCTGGTATCCACCCCAAGTCGGCCGCCTAGCTGAGCCCCTGCCCGGTGACTTCTCCACCCAGGCTCTGTGGTAGGAAACCAAAGCCCAGGGACACAGCCAAGTTAGAAATAGCATTCAGGGCAATCATTAAAAAGTCAGGGGACAACAGATGCTAAAGAGGATGTGGAGAAATAGGAACGCTTTTACACTGTTGGTGGGAGCATAAATTAGTTCAACCATTGTGGAAGCCAGTGTGGCAATTCCTCAAGGATTTAGAACTAGAAATACTATTTGACCCAGTAATCCCATTACTGGGTATATACCCAATGAATTAAAAATTGTTCTATTATAAAGACACATGTGCACATGTATTTCTTTCAGCACTGTTCACAATAGCAAAGACTTGGAACCAACCCAAATGCCCATCAGTGATAGACTGGATAAAGAAAATGTGGCACATATACACCATGGAATACTATGCAGCCATAAAAAAGGATGAGTTCATGTCCTTTGCAGGGACACAGATGAAGCTAGAATCATCATTCTCAGCAAACTAACACAAGAACCAAACACCACATGTTCTCACTCATAAGTGGGAGTTGAACAACGAGAACACAGGGAGGGGAGTATCACACACTGGGGACTGTCAGGGGGTTGGGGGAAGGGGAGGGATAGCCGGGGGTGGGGGGATAGGGGAGGGATAGCATTAGGAGAAAATATAGATGATGGGGTGATGAATGCAGCCAGCCACCATGGCACATGTATACCTATGCAACAAACCTGCATGTTCTGCACATGTACCCCAGAACTTAAAGTACCATTTTAAAAAAAAAAGAAATAGCATTCAGGTTTTTGGGTCCCAGTGCCCATGCCCGGTCTGTGAGTTGGCCCGTCAACAACATGGACAGGGAACAAGCCGGCCTCTGTTAGGCTCAGGAAGAGTGGCCCGGAAAGGACAGCTTCCTGTCCTCCACCGCCCTGGCACTGAGCATCCCACCATCACCTCGGGGATGGGTGGGCAGGCGCTGGAGGTCACTGGGAGATCAGTGTGGTGCCCATCAGCTTTGCAGGCACTGCAAGCCTCAGTCATCGTTGGAGGCCTGCTTACACTCTGGCTTCACACCCAAAAGCACTCTGGTCACGGGGCAAGAAGAATGAGCACAGCCTTCCGGGAGGGGTGGTTTCCCAGGAGCAGCACCCGGACGCAGGGAAGGACTCTGGAAGGAGGTGCTGAGTTAGCTCCATGCTTCTCCTTGGGAGAACCTCAAGCCTTCGTAGACACAGAGGGAGCAGAGCGCAGGCAGCTAAGGCCCACACAGCCCCCCAGGATGAATAAGATAACTTTGGTTGCAAAAATACAACAAAGAGCTGGCTGCATTTTACTTCCCCTTTCACTGTAAAAGTCGAGATTTCAGATTCCTGTTGTATAAGAATTAATATGAAAAGAATTTTGTATCCTATTATGGCATTGTGTTATAATAATGGAATGCTCTCCCCGCCCAATCTGGCCTACTGTCCCCTAGATCTTGCCAACGATTATTCAGTTCCACAGTGTGTGAGTGTTGCTGCGGGGACAGCCTCCTGAGCCTGAAAGAGAGAGGCCGTGAATGCTTCGAGCTGGAAAACCGGGCACAGTCCGTTCTCTGCCCTAGGCACTCCCTCTATGCACACTCAGACACACACACTTCACCCAGAGGTTTTACTCTCTTCCAAGCTGGATGGACCTGCATGGGAAGTATAATACTTGGACAACTGCAGCTGTATGAGCAGCTTATCGTCTGTGACAAGACACACAATGGGTTCCAGAAAAGGAAAACAAAATACTCTTTAAACTGTGCTGCATTCTGTTTGGAAATGGAGAGTCCAGGCAAAGGGTTTTTCCTGACAAACCAGAACAGGGGTGTTGTTGCTGTACTTTGATTTTGCTTGGTCACTAGATCTTGTTCCCCTGAGCATAAAGATTTGACAGAGTTTCTCCAGAATGTACCAATTCAAAACATCCTGAACAACTCAGCAGGGGTGTGCGAGGGGAAGATGTGCTTTTAACTCATCACGTGTCCGCAGGACTCTTAAGGAAAAACCGGTAACTGGTTCTTTTCCATGTCCACCAGAACACAGTAAGGAGAAATGAGCTTCAGCTGCAGCAGGTGGGATTCAAGTGAGACATGAGGAAAGTTTTCCAGCCTCAGGAATGTGGACTAGAATGTATCACAGAGTGAGGATGCTGAAACACTGCGGAAGGTCGTTGATGAGGATGCTGAAGCACTGGCTGATTTACGCATAGTAAGGGGTGGAACCTTGGATTCTATGGAAACTCCTGGCTGGTTAGATGCTGATAATGGTGTTTTGTTTCATTCTGTTTTGAGATTTCTAGTTGCTGGGTTCCCATCATCACATATTTCCCTCAAATCAGCTCCCTTAGAATCTCCCTGTTTGGAGGGAGAGCACTGTTCTCCATTTCCGCTCGGCCACTTCCAGCCTCACTGGCTCTTTATAATCTTCAGTGAGGAAATGCCTCTCAGACTCACTCTTCCTTCCCTGCCCTGGCACAGAACCACAGATTCCCAGCGTTGAACAATGGCTATGGAAGATATATCTGGTTGAGTTTGTTGTTTGTGTGTGTGTGGTTTTTTTCTTTTCCTTTTTTTTTAGTAGAATTCCTTCAATTACATGTATGTTTTCAGCAGCCAGGTCAATCCTCCTCTTCACAGGGGTGAGGTCTGCAAACCCAGGAAACTTTCAGAGCCAGGAAAGCCTCAGACCCAAGAGGAAGCAATTATGGATGCCCATGGCTGAAGTGTTCTGTGTCCACTGGAAGTTAAAGGGGAAGTTTCCTGCCCAAGAATGCACGGAAGGCGTGAAATCATGTGTGGCTGCGCTGAGGCTAACAGCTGCCAGCCAACCATAGCTAGTTAGGGATGTCAACCTCTCAAAAGCAAAACAGGTGAAAAATGGCTCCCCACTTTCTGAAGTACTCTTGGAGCACAAGCTGAATGAAAACCAGTCATCATTGCCCTGCCTAGCATGAAACAGAATGAAAAGAAGGCAGATAATATTTCCCACCCTGAACCACTCATCCATCTCTGTTCTGCTCAGGTATTTGTGCTTAAGCAACAGCACCTACCCTTCTCAGCACTCACCCACAGGCCCCAGAACCAAGCCCTAGCACAAACAACCCCACTGAACTGAAAGCTAAAGCCATCCTGAACATCTCCAGGCTTCTTTCCTCTGCAGCCTCCCTGCTTCTTCCTCATCACCAATTATACCACCAAAGTATCTACAACTGCTCAGAGGTAGGCAGACTACCCTGAAAGTGCTCACACCTATTTCTTCCTTCCCTCGTGGATGGCATTCTACAATAATTCCATTACATTTACAGAAAAGTTATTTCAATACATCTGTATATTAAATATATATGTATATACACGTAGCTTTTATATCACTGTCACAGTGTTACATACACTAAAGAGAGGAATTATTTAGCTCAGTACAGCTATCTAAATTAGTCATTGCTGGCATTGAGCTAGGTACTATACCAGTGGATTACAATGCAAATATACAAGCTATATTCAAGCTTGTAATTTTGAAAATATTCAAATTTAACATTTACTGTTACATTTCAAGATATGCCTACACCTGCCCATCACGACAGTGCTGTAGGTCAGTTTCTCTGACACTCAGGTGTCCATCAGATCTCCTGATGAGCCACAGGCCCTCAGAGAGGTCTACACGGTACCTACAGGTCAACAGATGGCATGAACAAGTGCATTTCCTCCAGCCGAAGACTTTGAGAACATCTAGAATGCTCTCTGATGCTCAGAAGAAGGTAGACATGAGCCCAGACACCCAGCTTGACCCTAGCCTGCACCAGCCACTCCTCCAGGATAAACCATATGACCTTTAGTACATATCAGCTGAACGCCCCAAACTCAGCGAAACATACATTAAAAAATAGGTCACAGGTAGCATACTTCTTGAACACAGAAGCATTGTCTTACAAACTAAGTAACTTCATTGCCTGGCAAAATTTCTGTTTCACCATAGTTAATAAATCCTAGCTGCTGAATCAATGCATGAATAAATTTTGTCAAGCGTCAAATACCAGAAAGCCATCAAGGAGTTCCAAGAAGGTGAGGAGAAACAAGGCGTGGTGTGTTAGTGTTGACAGGAAAAAGACCAGTTTGTAGGGCTGTGGGTGAATAGGATTTGGTCCACAGATCCGGAACAAATGCAAGAGGAGAATTAGTTGTTAAATTACCTATATTGTCCAGTACCTCTATTACCCAAATGTGCATGATAAGAAAGACTGACCCAGCCACTGCCTAGGATATGAAGACCTAAGACAGCCAAGACAGGAAGGATACACACCCACTCAGAGTGCACCTTGACGGGTAAGCAGCTCATAGAAGGTGACCTCGTCCAACACATTTCCTTCACAATTGTACTCAATGTGGAGGCAGGGGATTCTTCCGGGTCTGAAGCAATGGGCTCTGCTCTGTGCCTTCCTGTAGGAAAGGAGAGTGTGGGTGTGCCCATAAAAGCATGTGTGTGTCCGTGGATACCTGGTCAGTCCCACAGAGCCCCTGAGAGAAAGAACTGGACCAGTGATCATTATCATCATAATTAGAATTGTTACTGCTAGTGACTGTGTTAGTCCAGTGCCTGGCACCCTGAGATGTGTCCAGTGATTGGACTGAATGATGAGCACCACAAAATGTTACATAATTGTTTCATATGACAGATGGAAAAGAAAAATATGATGGATGCAGAAAAAGTAAAGGAAGCACTTGCTTTGATTTATAGACCTTTACCGATGTTAAGAAATCAGCGGTGTGGCATTGGAATCTATATTTACGGCATATTTAGCCTATATTAAATACATGTAGATCTTGCTTCTTGGCACCAAATGAGTACAGTTGGAAAAACTGTAATATCCACAGGAATTTTACAGTACATTGAACTGTACATAACTATTTTTAAAGATGTTTAAAAACACCCTTGACCCCATCCTGGCCAACATGGTGAAATCCCGTCTCTACTAAAATTAGCTGAGCATGGTGTCGTGTACCTAAAATCCCAGCTACTCAGGAGGCTGAGGCAGGAGAATCGCTTGAACCCAGGAGTTAGAGTTGCAGTGAGCCAAGAATGTGCCACAGCGCTCCAGCCTGGTGACAGAGCAAGACTCCATCTCAACCAACAAGAACAACAAAAAGCAAATCACCCTTAACCCATTACGGCAGTGCCCCAAACCCTTTCTCATTTGAAAGCCAGTAACAATGTCTTCACCAATTTGTATTCCTATGTTCCCAGGGGGTGGCAGCAAGACTTGGAAAAACAGCCAGGCTACACATTTGCATCAAACAATAGAGAAACAGCCTTTATGAGGGACAGAACATGAGGAGAAGGGACAGGGTAAGGAAACAGCACAAATAAGATTGTGTCTCAGTGGAAGATCTGAGGTTTACCACCATTCCATCAACTGCATCCCCAGCAAGCCGGTAACGACGAGCCTTTAATGCGTTTGCTGCCTCTGACTTGTGCGGCCCAGCATGCAATCATCCAAATGACACCACCACAATACCGGAGCACACATTAACCACTTACTGTAATAGCTGGACTGCTGAGCAAGAGACATCAAAGGACGCAGAGCAGCAAGCATTAAGGGTGGCTTCGACTGCGTGTGCACACTTGTGTCAAGCCATGGTGTGGGCTCCAACGGGCTGTGTAGTGACGACTGCCGTGAGATCAGTGAAGAAGAAAATGAAGCATCAAAAGGTTGCTGATGGGACCTCCCTACTTTTAGGTAAAAAAAGTGTATTACACCAACAGTGAACCCTAATGTAAACTGTGCACCTCGGATGATAAGACGTGTCAGTATGGTTCCACTGTAGCAAATGCACCCTTCTGGTGCAGGATATTGACAGTGGGGCAGGTGGTGTGGAAGGGAAGGGGTACATGGATTATCCCTGTACCATCTGCTCAGTTTGACTATGACTCTAAAACTGCTCCAGGGCACAAACGCAATATATAAGTAAATTCCAAATGTGGGGTCCAGAGAGGTGTACGGTATTCCCTGCAGTAAATAGCGCTACTCACACATCAGGCGGCCTCACGCAGGTAAAGATGAAAGCGCACAGCATCAAACATCTGGGTGTCTACAGCACACCATCCCAACTCCCACTCCAAAGAAAATGACCCCAAAGATTTTCCTGTGAACATATTTCCAGGTATCAAAATCTTACACTTTCAACCATCAGATACCTTAAAAGAGTAGTTGACATTTTCGTTATCATTACTCTTAAAAGTCTTAATGGCTCTGTGTTATTTTCCTGTGGCTGCTGTAACAAATCACTACAAACTTTGTATTTAACACCAGTTTACTATCTTACAGTTCTGTAGATCAGAAGTCTGGTATGGATCGCGGCAGACTGACATCCAGGTGTTGGCAGGTCATGCTCCATTCTGAAGGTCCCAGAAGAGACTGCACATCCTATTCATTCAGGTGGTTGGCAGAATTCCTTGCACTTGTCGGACTAAGGTCTCTATTTTCTTCCCACCTATAAACTGAGAACTGTTCTCTGCATCTAGAGGTCACCACATTTCTTGGCCTATGGCCCTCTTCCTCCGTCTCCAATATCATATCTCTCCGACATTCTTCCTGCTGCCTCTTTGACTTACAAAGACTCGTGATTAAACTGGGCCCACCCAGATAACCCAGGATAATCTCCCCATGTCAAAATCTGTGTCCTTAGTTGCAACTGTTCAGTCCCTTTTGCCACGTAAGCTAACATATTCACAGATTCCAAGGATTAGGGCAGGCGCATCTCTGAGTGGTAAGGGGTATTCTGCCTACCACACTCTCCTGAACCCATTAATACATGGCCCTTATCGACAATGCTTCTGAAATTCATTTCACTAAAGTCTTCTTGGACACTTGAATGCTAAATCCATCCTCATCCATATGTGACCATTCTGCAGTGCGTGACAGGGACATGACCTAATTCTTGAAGCACTTGGCTTCTACGTGCTGTGATACTGCCCGCTGCTCTCCCCCTACTCGTTGGACCATCTCTTATTGTATCCTGAATTCATTTCTCTGCTTTCTTCTTTCTCTACATGGGGTGGCGGCACCTATACATCTCAGGTCCGTGTCCAGATCTCCGGGGCCTTGGTTCCCAATCACCAACTGCCTTCTGAGCTCTGCTTGGATGACACATAGGCTCCTTTCTGTCCCACACATGACCGATGCCTTTTTCTATGTGATATATCTCCTCATGGCAACACCAAACCTCACTCTTCCATGACAGATGCTTAAAGTCATTCTCTCCTCCTCCTTCTGCCTCTGCTCACATCCCCCAACCCAGACAATCATAGCACTCTATCTTACCTCCTGGGTATCTCTTGAATCCACTCTCTCCTCTCTTGCTTGCCCCAATATTAGCCCCAAGATCACTGACAGCACCCTTGAGTCCCGTGCCACCACTCATGGCCATTCTTCACATTTTCACCAGACACAGGTATGATCGTGTCCCTGCTCTGTTTAAAAACATCAGTTGACCGGGCATGTGGCTCACACCTGTAATCCCAGCACTTTGGGAGGCTAAGGCAGGTAGACTACTTGAGTTTAAGAGTTCAAGACCAGCCTGGGCAACATGGAGAAACCCTGTCTCTACTAAAAATACAAAAAACTTAGCTGGGGTGGTGTTGCATGCCTGTAGTCCCAGCTACTCAGGAGGCTGAGGTGAGAGGATCACTTGATCCTGGGTGGTGGAGGTTGCAGTGAGCTGAGAGCAAAACACTGTACTCCAGCCTGGGCAACAGAGTGAGACACTGTCTCAAAAACAAAACAAAATAAAAAAAACTTGGTTGCTCCCCATTGCCCAACAGCATCAAATCTAGCTCATGGCAATACCCTACGTGCACACGTACAGCACTAGCCTCTAAGGCGTTGCTGGGTTTTTCACCTGCCCTTCCTCCACTTGCTATTCATAGTTCCAGCTCAGTCTACAGACCAGCAGCAACAGCATCACCTGGGAGCATGTTAGAAATACACACTCTCAGGCCCCAGCCCAGATCTACTTAATCAGACTTTGCATTTTAACAAGATTCCTATTTAAATTTTATGTACATCACTAAAGTTTGAAACACATTGCTCCAGAGCTGTGCTCTCTGGAGTGAGGCATGTGAGGTAAGCTCTTGAGTATGGGAGCATCTTATTAGATATTCTCTTTATTTTTATGTGTCTTCTCCTCCATTATAACTTGGATTTTTACACCTCTTTTATGAATCGCTGCCAGTTTTAACAAATCATCCTGACCCTTGTTTCTGTGCTTTTGCCTACAGCATTCCTTGTGCAGGGAATAACTTTCCTACTCTCCTCTAACCAAAACTAGCTTCTGAACCCTCCAGCATGCCCTGCTCTAGGAGGCTTCCCCATGCCTTCAAATGGGTCCTCACTCTCACCTCCACACTCGTGTACACATTCTTATTGCATCGCTTCCGTTTGCCTGTTCATCTGCTCCACTGGGTCGTGGCCTCCTCAAGGATGAGAACTGTGCAATCTCTATCTGTGTGTCCTCAGAGCACGGCACAGTGATATTTTCTTAGCTAAACAGGTGAATAGCTAAAACTTGAGAAAATTCTGCTATATTGGTAATACCTTGCTATTTTTTCAGGTCTCTATTTGAAGCAAAAGAGAGTTGTTGCCTAATCTCAGTCCTGAGATCACGCAGCTCTTACCTCTGGCTGGTTTTTATTTGGTGACATACCAGCTGGACAGAGGGCCGAAAGTAGACAGGATTTGATCCTCACTTACCTGTAACCAGCGCAGAGCAGTTCCAGTCACACCCCATCTTCTTCCAGCTCTGTGTCTCTCTGGCGTGGATACACACCAAGAAGCAGAAGGGGAAACAGACACCTGGATTAGAATGTGTAGTGTCCTGACTTGAAGCTTAATGCATGTTTGGGACCACAGTCATGCCAACATTATCGCCCAAATGAGCAAAGAGTAAAGTCCTCATTTTAAAGAAAATCATTTTGTTTTCTGTCAGCTCCAGGGTAAGATTGGCTGATTCTGACCCTAATTGGTAAGCATAGTCTGACATCTCGAAATAAAATGGTAGCTGATCAATTTTTCAGGTCGGCATATTTCTCTAAATCATTTATTTACAATGAAACTTGGTACGTGCAGAGGTCAAAGAGACCGATCGCTGGACTAAGGTCCATTTCTTCATATGCAAACCTGAGATAATAGTGCTTACCACATAAGGTTACTATGCAGGTCTAATGAGGTGATACGTGTAAAAAAAATTACACACTTTAAAACTCTATACAAATGTATTCCATTTTATTAATAACATTAATCTTTTGTTAATGACTCCTCGGATTTCACTTCTTCAGGCAAGCAGTAGCAAGCCTTCTACTCCTTCTTAAATGTTTCTTTTTCCTGGCTTTCCAATGTTCTCATCCTTTTTCTTAATTCAAAGGGATCTATACATCCCTTAGAATTAAACAGTAATTCAATAGTGAGCACAGGATAACTGCTTACAGAATACATCTATGCATTTCACTTATTCCGTTTAATCAGGATTGAGTAAATTACACGTTTTTCCCCGCTGACATGTCATGTACTTAGCACTATGTAGAATCAAACTTTAAGCTAAAGGGTGATATCATTTTTTTATTTTGAGATGGAGTCTCACTCTGTTGCCCAGGCTGGAGTGCAGTGGTGCGATCTCGGCTCACTGTACACTTCCCTTCCCGGATTCAAGCACTTCTCCTGCCTCAGCCTCCCAAGTAGCTGGGATTACAAGTGCCCACCACCACACCCAGCTAATCTTTGTATTTTTAGTAGAGATGGAGTTTCACCATGTTGGCCAGGCTGGCCTTCAACTCCTGACTTCGGGTGATCCACCTGCCTCAGCCTCGAGAAGTGCTGGGATTACAGGCGTGAGCCACCGTGCCCGGCCCCAGGGTGACATCATTTCTTATCACTCTAATATCCCTTGCCTATGATAATAAAGTATAATAAAGTGCCTGCCTCAAACAAGATGGGTGTGCACTTGTTCACGTGGAAAGGTAGGCAGGCAGAGGCTAGGAAAAGGACAGAAAATTACAGGAAAGATGGAGACTTAAATGTCATTTCTCACTTTGGCCACACCAATATCTATTTTATGGCCATTTTCTTTCAACTATTCAGTATAGTGAAACAGATGTAAGAGCCATTCAAAATTAAATTCAGCAAACTTAATTAACCACCTACTGCTACGCTATGCCAAATTCTACTAAAATGCCAAACATAAATATTTTATATTTATGTATCTAAATAACTGGAAAATAATATTTAAAAAATTCACGAGACAGAAAAACGGTATATACTAGGGTTAACATATATGAAGGACTATGATAGCAGAGAAGGATTAATTTATCAGAGAGGGATTAATTAAAGAGAATCAAGAAAGCATTCACAGAGTATGTGGTTTTCTTTGACGAGGGCCCAAACGGAGCTGAGAATTGGGTAGGCAGCGATGGACGGGGAAGGGCTTTCCATGAAGAGGAACGGCAACATGAGGGCAGGCATGGGTGTGGCAAAGAGCAATATCCTATGCAGAAGTATGTAGTATAGCACATTGTGCAGTGAGGCTGTTATTCGTGACAAACAGGCTTTGTCAAGGATGGAAAATGAAGACCTAGTGTGAGATTTATTTTTGTGTCTTCTTTTTAGTCATGTTAACTGATGTGTAATTTATATACAGTAACATTTTCCCTAATATGCTTATTTTAACATATAGCATAGGGCTCCAATGTCTAACAGAATAGTCTGCACATTGCAAATATTAAACATATATTAACTAGGGGGATAAGTGGTTTGCCATCAACATGTATTATTTGATGTTATAAACTGACTCTTTGTTCCACAAGATCTATTGGTAAGCCATTGAACTGACATAGTAGATAATATTAAGGTTTATCTTGATAGTCGTCTGACTTTCAAAGGTCCCTTGATCTCACCAGCTTTCTAACTCTTCATTTATAAATGTCTACATGTATGTCAACTCTCTCTCCAGTGTCTCAGGACGTTGGTCTGAAAATAGTTGATATGATTCGGATATCTGTCCTCTCCAAATTTCATGTGAAATGTCATCCACCAATGTTGGAGATGGGCCTGGCGGGAGGTTTTTTTTGTTTGTTTGTTTGTTTTTATCATGGGGGTGGACCCTTCATGAATGGCTTTGCACATCCCTTATGGTAATGAGTTGAGTTCTTTCTCTGTTAGTTCATGAAAGATCTGATTGCTAAGAAGAGCCTAACAGCTCCTCCTTCTCTCTTGCTTCCTCTCTTGCCATGTGACATGCCAGCTCCCACTGTCTTCCACCATGAGTAAAAGGTGGAAGGTCCCAAGTTCCCGAGCAGAAGCAGATGCCAAGGCCATGCTTCCTGGGCAGCCTGCAGAACCATAACCCAGATAAACCTCTTTTCCCTGTAAGTTCCCAGCCTCAGGTAATCCTTTATAGCAAAGTAAAATGGACGAACATGATCGCCAAAGAAAATCCTGAACAAAATGTAAGACAGGATATTTTACTGTTTCTCTCTTTGTGATGAATAGACATTTTCTAACTAATACTTCGCTTGAGGAAGAGATGGGGTTTCACGGGGAGACTACATTATATTAAGAAAAACAGACAGCAGTCACATTTTATTGCCCAAAGCCCACTTTCATTCACATTCCCTTCACTTATGGGCACACATACAAAGCCGGTGTTATGTGTCTTGGTAGATAAGGAAAAGAACTTTGAAAGCTGAAGTGACTTATTCAGGGTCACAAACAGATGCACAGGCAGCAGAGACAAGACTAGAACTCAAGTCCTCACAGTGCTCTTAAGATGGAGTTATCCGCGACAGTCCCAAGACACTTTTTAATTAAGGTAAAAAAGAGTTGAAATTACCTATTTATGCTGCCTTTGATAAACATATCTGTCAGAACTCAGTTGTAGAAAATAGAAATGATTTTAGCTATTTTAAAGCAAAAGGGATCGATGTTTACACAACTATTGGAGGGGTTGGAAGGGTAGGCTAAAGGCTGGAACCCGTACGACACTGCTGAACCAGCCTTCGAGGGTGTTGCTCCCTCTACCCCCGTCAGAAGGTAGGGGTGACACAGGAATGGCTGAGTTCTAGAACTCAATCCCGGAGCTGTGAGATCCAGAAACTACCAACATGCTGCTACAATTGCTTCTCTACTCAAATGAAGCTTGTTGCTATACAATAGAACTTTGTGACAGAAAAGCACAGCATCTTCAAGATCTCACGTTCCAGAAAAAGTAGTCAAAGCTGTTGACTGCTACAAAAAGAATCCAGCCTTTTGTCACATTTCCTCCTTTCAAATCTTGCATGGGACACATCTAATTGTGGAAACTGCTTTGCATCCATGACTCTGGCTGCGAGGGATTCTGGGAGATACATTTGGAATAGATGCCAAATGCCAATCTATGATACCTACAACCCATAAATTTGGCAATATCAACAGCATCTCCCAAGACAGATTAGAAACGGGACTCTTGGTCTGTGCTTTAAAGGCAGACATCACAGGCAATCTGCATTCAGGTGCCACGTGTGGTTGCACAGCTTGTGCGCTCCTTAGAATAGGAAATGAATGAACTCCCCAAGTTGTGCATTAGTCACAGAGACTGTGAAAAGAGTGGCCAACCCTGAAGTTACTCAATGAATAGTTGAAGCCAGCCTTGAGCTGTTTCCATCAAAGCAGGTCTTGGTCATAGCTTTGACATGGAAAGAAAGCCATATATATGACTAGATTAGAAAGCTACTTAGAAATGGAACATTGTCGAGGATCCATCACCCAAGGTGCTAAGGCCATGGCCACAGGAAGGGGGTCAAGTGGAAGTTAAGGTTGACTTGAGAGCCTGAGAGCCACAATACCTGCCCAGAGAAGTAGGTCAGATATTTTCATCAAGCTTTCTTAGAGCTTAGCATAAAAACACCAGAGAATAAAAATATCATATATTATGATCTAAGAAAGTCAAAATCAATTATGCTGTACTGAGAAGTCTTTGAACTAACTTCGCATTATGTAAAATTAGAAATAAAAACATGTTCTGACTCTCTACTGCTGTGTTAAACACACACACACGCAACAAAGCTCCTTTTTATTTTATTATTTTCATTATTCCTCAATTATTTATATTTCTGACTTTTTTCTCCAGATAAACTCAGAGTAATATATTGTGTTCTTGATTTCCCACTCGATAAGAACATTGAGAAGCTGGAATATATTCAGAAGGGAACAATTAAATCAGGGACAGGTGTGGACTCAATAGTGAATAATTAAATAGTTATTTAAACCAAGTGATAGTTAGAAACTACTATTAGCCTTGGAAGAGAAGATAGTCATCTTCACACACCCGAAATGCCATCATTCTGAAAGACCAGTGTGTGTGTGAAGCTCTGGAGAAAGGAATCTGGAAAAAATGACTAAAACTCACAGAAAGGGAGAGTTAGGCCCAGTTTAACCATGACAGGTGTCCCTATGGTGAGACAGCACCTCTCATCATGTTGACCATTTGGTCTCCGGTATCTGCTGCATAGACTGACTTGATGTGCTGCTGGACTCGAAGTAACACAAGAACAGCAGTCATCCCACGGTGGACGGCACTGGGACAGGCACTGCATACAACCTAGGTGAAAAAACGAAGAGATGAACAAGGCCCAAGGCCACAAGTGACATCGTCAGACAAGGACTGGCTTTTATGGGCCACTCCAGATACCTGGCTCAGCACATTCAGAGTCGGCAGTGCTGAGGAAACTGGTGCCTAGACCAGGATTTTGCCAAGAGCAGGCTCAGCGTGCGAGCAAGAGAAAGAGAGAGGCTCATGTGGATGCTCAGAGCCTGGCCTGAGCACAGGTTCCAGGTGAAGCTGGTGGGAATCAGAGGACTTGGCAGGCTTGGGCGCAGATGCTGTATGCTTTCTCAGCACTCAGGAACAGTGGCAGAAAAGGCCGGGATTTTTGTTTGTTTGTTGACAGAGGATAGTGGCAGAACAGCTTCTAGATATAGAGGGCCTTTGTTTCTAGATCTTTCAGCGTTCTCTTGTATGATCTCCCTCACCCTACCTCTGCTCTGGGAAGAAGCAGGCAGGTAGCTGCTACAGAAGCCACACAGGCTTGTTTTGACAAGAGCATGTGGAATGGCTCCTCTCTGGCAAGCAGCCGCCTCAACAGCCAGGAAAGGACAGTCTTTCAACCCCAGTGACATCATGGAATGAATTGAAACCATATCAGTTCCTTTTCTATTCTTGACCCTATGACTCATTGGTTAATATTGAAATGTATATCGCTAATCGTGAATTAGTAACCTGTGATTCAGCGTTGGACTGAATCAGTGAGGCCAAATGGATCTGTGGAACAATTGTGTGTGTGTGTGTGTGTGTTTTGTGTGTATGTGTATGTGTGTGTATGTGTGTGTTTGTATGTATGTGTGTATGTGTGTTTGTATGTATGTGTGTGCTTGTATGTATTTGTGTGTATGTGTGAGTGTATGTGTATGTTTGTGTGTGTGCTTGTATGTGTATGTGTGTATGTGTGTCTTTGTATGTATGTGTGTGTATGTATGTATGTGTGTGTGTGTGTGTGTGCTTGATCCAGCACAAAGTGTGGAAATGCACCCATCTCCTACATCCACCACCCCACACCTCCACACAAAGCCACTCCTCTCACTGGCTCCCAAGAAGGCCAGAACTGTCATCCCAGTTGCACTGCTACTGAAGTGCATGGTACATCTGATCTGCGAGTTAGCACTTCCTGTTACCTTATTCATAACACCCCGGAATGAAGCTGTGTGTTCCTGCTCTGGTTCCACCCCGTCACTCCAGCATTTCTTGTGTGTACCTCTTTTATTTAGTACCTTCCAGGTTTGGAGGAGGAACAGCTCCTACCTCCCATAGCTGCCTGCCCGATACCCCAGGGTCCAGCTTGCAGCCCTCCATTCTTACAGCCTTAGGTCCAAGTCAGTGGCCCTAGGCTGTGTATTCCTGGGCTCGGATGAGAAAGCTTTCTCTGTTGATTCACAGGAAGAGTCTTCAGACCTTTGACTTCCTGTTTTTGATGAAAATAGTAAAAGAAAAAGAAGTGCTTTTTTTACAAAATAATTGGCCCCAAATAGTAAACTATAAAAGAGAAAAATGGAAATTGCACATTGATTAAGGACTTGTCCATGAAGCCCATGTTCCAGTTGAGGTGCTGGGGACCACCCATGACACATGGGTAGTACTGGAGCAGCCATGTTTCTTGGGACACAAGATATGACTGTTTTCAGGAGAGGAAGTGAAGAAGGGTGTCTTCAACGGAAACCCCAACAGACAAAATGTGCACAAAGTGAGTCAGTGGGATGCAAATGGACTGTGAGGAACTGAAAAGTCTAACTCCTGTTCCAGCAGATGGGGGCTTTCTCCAAGCACTCACCTATCAACCTGATGTGTTTCACTCAAAGGACTGGGGGAAGAACTTGCTCACATACAAAAGTGGCCAGAGGATGGAAATGCAAAATGCAGTCCCCTCTCATACCTCCGGGCTGAAACAGCTGTTGTCTATGTAGCATCCATTGCTTGTGAATGCAAAGTTACAGAGACCAGGGCCGCCTGTGCCCTGCATTGCAAGAATGCTTGCTAAACTGACCAGAGAGCTACTAAGAGATGATGAACCCTGCCCAGCCAGCGGGAAAGCCAAGGGAATCAGTACCCCAGCATGCCTAGCAACCATTCAGACTCTGGTTAATAGATGTCATGGTGCCATCTACATGAGTGTGCCTGGCCTATCAGGGCTTGCAATGCTCTTCTTTACAGAGTTCTGACCACCCTCAGAAACATCACAAGTGTTCAATTAAGTGACCCCCATACATACTGTATGTTCAGTAAATAGTATGTCCCTTCTCTCTAGAAAGACTTTATAGCTGTTAGGAATATGGCCCTTGGCAACAACATTTTGGCTTTGCTATTTATAAACTAAGCAGCCTTGTGCAAACTACCTTAACAATCTAGAACTCTTTCCTTACCTTCCTAACAGGATTGTTGTGATAAATTCACTTAATGTGAGTAAGACAAAGTCCAGGCTATAATAACTGCTCAATAAAAGGTAGATACTATTTTTTAGGTCATGGCTTCTCAGATTGATGAATTGCCCCAGGCTGGGCTCAGGCTATATTACTGCACCATTTTTCTTCATGTATTATAGTTGATTTGTATGTGTCTGTCCACACATACTGGACTATGAATCTCATAGAGCAGGAGCTATTTCTTGCTCATTTCTGTATTCCCAGCACATAGCACAGGATTGGCACCTAGTGGGTATTAAAGAAATGAACATCATGTAGCATATTTGGTACACAGAGCATTGGACACAGCCACTGTCCGGCAGTGACAGGAGGGTGTACCAACCCTTTTTCTTCCCAGCTGCAGGCCTTCTTTCTCTTAGTCTCAGCCTTATGAACCTGCAGAGTCACCTTCGACTACATAGCTTGGGATAGTATTTCTTAACACATGGAGGTTTGCCCCAGATACTGCGAAACAGAACTATGGGGATGGCACCATGGAATCTGCAGTTTAATATAGACCCCAGGTGAGTGTGAAGACCCTGGAAGACTGGGATCCACTGAGTTGGGGAAACAACCACCTGGTTGCCCTGTGTGCACCAAGCAGAGATCAGCGAGCCACAGGCAGCCTCTGAGACAGAAAGGCAGAGTTTCCTTTCCAACTTCTGAGAACAAGAGAGTAGTGATTCTCACACCTGCAAAATGAAGGGTGGTGCCACCATGTCTCAACAGATGACACCTGCCTGGAGATATAATCACAGGATGAGCCATGTCCTCTAACACAAGATAACAGAACACTTCCTTTCTCAAACCCTATGAGCTCTATTAGACTGGCAGCCCATCCAGGATCCAATTCAACCTTTCTGAACCCAGGCCAGAGGCCTAAATTCTTTGACAGTCCATTAGGGAGGAGGTGGGACCCAGCATTGACTATGCACCTACTAAGTGCCAGCCTCTTTACTAGGCCATTGTTAAATGACAAAGCAAGCTCAAGAAGGATGATTTAACATCACTTGGGTTTAGTAAAACCTAAACCCCATAATTCCCTCATGGGGAAAATTCTTTTATTGTTTTTCTAAAGAGCACAAGAGGTTAAAATAAAAACCTACCAGTTAATAGCTGCATTTCAGGTTATGTTTCCATTAAAGCAAGGGGTATTTGTACCTGTCAGCTAGGAGCACATTCATCTAAAATGCATCATTAAAGCCACATGGCCTCATGCTCCATGCAGATACATCACCACAGCAATAGTGAGCAGAGATGCTTGGAGAACAGGCAATGTGAATTTCCCAGGTTCTCGCTAAGTTTTTAGTTGGTTTTTTATCTAAAATGTGACGACATACAGCATCACATTGGAGAGAGCCATTGACTCTGCAGAGCGGGTATCAAGAGACTCACAATGCATGTTTTCATGTGGTGCAGCCTCTGGGGGAAGTCAGCACAACATGCCCACTCAGAGATGTCCAGCAAAACATCTGCTCAGCAAAACGTCTGGCCAGCAGGCACCCATAGGACCCATAGACAAAAAGCTTATATAAATCCATTCATTTGAACTGTTACTCAGGGCACAAATAGCCCCCTGCTCTATGCTCCTAACAGTCCACTCAAGAGCAGAGCGACCAGGGCCCAAGGCAATGCTGAGCCAACAGCACAGGCCTGAGCTTGCCTTTCTAGGGAAGCTTGTCATCCCAAGAACCATCCACCCTGCAGAGATGACTCATCATGGCCACAAAGCCCAGGCTCTGTGTCTTCCAGAGCAAGAAGGTGACATGAAACAAGTGGGAACTTGGAAGGATCCAGTTGAAGCCGTAGCTCCAGGCTGGGGCAGCAGTGGGACGTGGCCATGGAGAGGGGCAGTTTTGTCAATGTCAATTCCTCAAGGGTTGGCACTCAAGTTAGAGAAGTACCCAGATTTTCTCTTTTTTAGCAGAAAGGTCTTAAACCACTTGCTGTCATTTTGCCTTTCAAGAGACGGCTAGGAAAGGAAAACAAATCTGTTTGAGCCTCCACCAGCTAACCCTGAAAAAGGATGTGAAGGAAAGATGAACACGGCCAACCAAATGAGGTGTGTGTCTTGTGAATCCATGCTTCCTCTAGTGGGTGCTTTGTGAGAAGGAAAGCTGACCGCGGAGAAGGGTTCCTTTCTGCTTCCTCCGCTAAGTGATTCCTTTAGGAGCTTCCATGATGGCACAACTCTGGCTTAGGCGTCCCTCGTTGATGTTCCTATAACCCCCTTTTATGACCTATATTATAATGATAATCTGATTGTCACCCACTAAAGACTTCAGTCCCTGAGGGAAAGAACCATGTAATGTTTTGTCATTTGCACCATATCTGGAATATAGTTTAAAAAGCAGTAAGTGTTTGTGGGATAAGTACTTGAATAAAAATAATGACCGATGTATATATAAACAAATACAGAACCGGAATGAATACCTGCACACTGTACCCTTTACAGGGCCTTATTTTAAACACCTTATACCCAGTTACAAACATCTGTGAGAGACAAACAGAGAATAATGCTGTTTGTAATTTACAGGTGCATAAGGTAAGCCAGGGAGAAGTCAAGAAAAGAGAGAAGACAGATGTGGAGCTGAAAGCTGTGCCAAGTCTGTGCCTTCTGGGAGAGGTCGGGAAAATGCACAGTTGAAATGTGGCCTGACCGTTTGTACAGGGCTTTTCACTTTTTCAATGGCTTTTACTTTTACTTGAAAAAGCACTTTCAAAAAGTGAAAAGCCACGTACAAATGGCTGTATTTCATCTTGTTTTATCTTCACAATAACCCTGTGAAGGGGAGCAAGCTACTGTTATTATCCCTGTTTGATAAGTAAGGTAAAGGAGGCAGAGAAGCTTGACACCACACCCCAAGACCCCTAGTGAGTGGATAGTAGAGCCAGTGTTAGAAATCCGGGGCTGGTCCTTGTTTCACAGGCCCACAGTGCTGATCTCACCCAAGCACTGGATCAAGACTGGCAGAGGCTGTTTTGACTGAAAGGCAAAATGACAGCAAGTGGTTTAAGACCTTTCTGCTAAAGAAGAGAAAGGAAGGGAAGTGAGGAAGGGGAGACAAGGGAAGGGGAGGGGAGAGGAAGAGAAGAGAGGGGAGGGGAGGGGAGGAGAGGGAAGGGGAGGGGAGGGGAAAGGAGGGGAAGGGAGGGGAGGGAAGAAGAGGAAGGAGAGGAAGAGAGGGAAGAAAAAGAAAGGGGAGAAGGAAAAAGGGAGGGAAGAAAATGAGCTCTGGAGGAATAAACAGGGAAAGGGATTTTCCAAGAGGCAATAATCCACACGTCAGCTAGAAACACACTCATGAGCCAGACATTTGAGGCCAACAATACCCATGGCTGCCCCTCTTCACCTTGGCCACTCTCTGCCCAGTGACTCTTTCCCATTCCCCAGACCCTCTTCCTCTCCCATTTCCCACAACTGTAAGCTAAACTTTCTCCTCTGTCTTTGAGCTGCGGTTCATGTCGTTTCCTCTACACCCTCTCAAACTCCACTAAGAAAACAAGCCCATCGGTTAAGAATATCTGTTTCTGTGGACAGCGTCTTCCTTAATCTCTCATCATCTGTCTACACAGTGGGCCATGGCCTCCTTTGTTAAGTCTTCTTTTCTGTGAGATGTGGGAAGATGCCCTCTCGTAGCTTTCCTCCTACCTCTTCTCAGCCTCCTCCCTCCTCTCCTCTTCTGCCTGTCAGTATATCAGCATTCCTCAGGGCTCCTGCTCCCCTCTATCTGGGAGGTTTCATCCGGTCTCATGAATTTTAATCTCTCTCATGATTACCAAATTTCCATCTCCACCCTGCTCTGTCCCTAAGCGGGAGGCTCCTACATCCATCTGCCTGCTTACGTGACCATTTGCCTATTCCAATGCCTGTCAACCTTCACTTGTTCAAACATGCTCTGATTTGTCCCCTAAAAACTGATCTTCTCATCTTCCTCAGCTGATTCGCCGGCACCACCATTCACACAAATGATCAAGATAGAAATCTTGGAGTCATCTCTTATTCCTCCCCCTTCCTTAACCATCACATTCAATCTACTGCCAATCCTATTGGGTCTACTCCAAAATTTGCATTTAATCCATTTCTCTCCATTTCAGACATTCCTGCTGTAATCCAAACTACCAACATTTCTCATCAGAGGAATGAGAAATGTTGGTAGAGGCTTCTGAATGGGCTCCCCATTCCTCCACAACCCTCTCCACCTGCACACAGCGGCCAGTGCAAACTTTTAAAATAAATATGTTGTTCCTCTACCTAGCGCCTCTCAGTGGCTTTCTATTGTACTTAGAAGAAATTCCAAACATCCTGCCATGGTCTTGAGACATTCTCCATCCAGGTCTTGCCAAACTATCCAAGCTCCCCTCGTCATCCCTGCACACACTGTGCTCCAGTCACACTGGACTTCTGACAATGCCCACACAGACTTGCCTCCCCCAACAGAGACCCCATGCATACTCTTCATCCAGCCTGAAATTCTCTTCCCCAAATCTCTGCACAGCTGCCCTCTTATCCTCTAGCTTTTTGCCTAAGTGCCACTCTTCATAAAGGCCCTCCCTCACCTCCTTTTATTAACAAAAGTATTCTCTATTTCAGGATCATTATAGCCTACAACCTTTGTGACAGGCAACAACTTATAGTCATTTAATGACTCTCACAAGAGAAGCTTATATCTCACTCCTGTAATAATCTGGGGTGATTCTAAGCTGCAGAGAAAGGGACTAGGAACATGGGGAGTTGCTCCACACAGAAAATCAGGCACTCAGGCCGAAGTAGGCTCTGCTATCTCCACCATGTGGTCTTCGAAGCCTCCGTGAAGATTGTAATCCTCATCGGTCAGAGGAAGGAGAGTCTGGAGGATCACACGTGGGCATTTTAGTGAGTAGTACATGGCGTTTCCAATCATATTCCATGGCTGGAACCCAATCACTATTGCACACGATGACAAAGATGACTAGGATGCCACCCAGCTGCATGTGAAGAAGGAAGAACAATGGTCTGGCTGTCTGTGAGCAGCTGCCTGGTCTCTGTCATGCTGTCCATTCTTTCTGCCCTCAGGCTTAGGAGACGTGGTCTGCCTCTTCTGCTAAAGGTCAGATCCTCCCCCTCTGCTTTGAATCTCATCTCTTTCCACTTCCTTGAGGTTCTTTCTTCACCAATTTTCCCCTTTCATTTCTACATCTTCAACTTCTTCCTTTGTACTTGGGTTCTTTCCTCAACTGACATCCTTCATTTGCTAAAGCCACTGACACATTTCGCATTCCCACATCCAGTGTCGTTATTTTTCTTGAACTCTGACACTGTGGACCCCTCCTGTCTGTTTTAATTCCTCTCCCCATCTTTAGTGACAGCACTCTTTGCTGGTGCTGTTACCACCCTTCCCCAACTTCCATAAATATCTTTCCCAGCCTACTTTGTGTTCTCTGTACTTTCCTCTACTCTGAATGCACCACGCCCTAGGTTCTGCCTCCTGCCCTTATCATGACCCCGTGTGAACTTCATCTATCACCAGAGCATCAACTGTCCCCTGTACTAATATGACTTCCAAATCCATATTTTTAAATGAGAACTCCCTACTATCCTCCAGCCTTTATATTCAATTGCCTCAAACCATCTTCACTGAGCATTTTAATACTTATATATGTGTGTATATATATGCATTATATATATGTATTATATATAATTGCATTTTAGGTTCTGGGGTACATGTGAAGAACATGCAGGATTGTTGCATAGGTACACACATGACAATGTGGTTTGCTGCCTTCCTCTCCATCACCTATATCTGGCATTTCTCCCCATGTTATCTCTCCCTAACCTCCCTACTCCCGCCATCCCTCCCCTAGTCCTCCCCAACAGACCCCAGAGGGTGAAGTTCCCCTCCCTGTGTCCATGTGTTCTCATTGTTCAACACCCACCTATGAGTGAGAACATGCGGTGTTTGATATTCTGTTCCTGTGACAGTTTGCTGAGAATGATGGTTTCCAGGTTCATCCATGTCCCTACAAAGGACATGAACTCATCATTTTTTATGGCTATGTAGTATTCCCTGGTGTTCATGTGCCATTCTTTAAGTATTTACACCTCACCTTGTTCCATGGAACATTGAGATCTGTCATAATATCTATATATATAATATATATTTTGATGAAGGATTAAAATATCAAAGGGAAGGTATAGCGAAGAATATTAGAAAGTCACAGGGAGGCCATGTAATCCTAAACAGTTGAATTATCTTAGTTTCATACCAGTCTGTTCAAAGGGAAATGTGATAGTTCCTAGATTTACCAAATCTAAATAAAGATCAAACTAAATATTTATTCTCTTTAGGTCCTAAAAAATTTCTTGCAGGGAACCTGGCTCTGTAATATTTTGGATATTTGGGAGGATGTTTTGGACTTCATCCCTACCCTAGAATCAACAACAGGTTTCACATAGATGTGGTTTAAAATCTTCTTCTATAAAGCTCAGACATAACACCAAAGCACAATACAATAAAATGAGTGTCTAAGAGTCCAAAACAGGCTGGGCGTGATGGCTCATCCCTGCAATCCCAGCACTTTGGGAGTTCGAGGCAGACAGATCACCTGAGGTCAGGAGTTTGAGACCAGCCTGGCCAACGTAGTAAAACCCTGTCTCTGCTAAAAATACAAAAATTAGCCAGGCGTGGTGGCGGGCACCTGTAATCCCAGCTACTCGGGAGGGCAAGGCAGGAGAATCACTTGAATCTGGGAGGCAAAGGCTGCATGAGCTGAGATAGTGCCACTGCACTCCAGCCTGGGCAACAGAGTGAGACTCTGTCTCAAAAAAAGAAAACAAAAATACCAAAACCATACAACCCTACCATGCAACTATTTGACGGTCTGGCTTGATGCAAGTGAAGATTGGAACATCTAAAGAACATCTAATTTATATTTGCTACAAATTATTCAAAAATATCTTTCTGTATTTATTGTTTCTCACAACCAAGTTCTTCATAGGATTGGATAATAAAGGCTTCTCAGTTTCATTTTAGGCTCACAACCTAAAATGTAGACAGCAAGTGATGTTAATAATGAAGGCAGAGATGCATAGGTCTCGACAATAGCCAAGATATTGTCCTCTTAAAAAATGAAAGAAACTTAACCAATTTCTTTCTTAAAAAAGAAACTTAATCACTATAATAGTCTCTATGGAATCTGCTTCTGAATGTCCCTCAGGCATTTCTTTTCTTGTTTTGTTTTTGAGATGGAGTCTCACTCTGTCACCCAGGCTGGACTGCAGTGCCACAATCTTGGCTCACTGCAACCTCCACCTCCCAGGTTCAAGCGAGTCTCCTGCCTCCGCCTCCTGAGTAGCTGGGATTACAGGCGCACTAATGAGATGGGGTTTCACCATGTTCATCAGGCTGGACTCTAGCTCCTCACCTTGTGATCTGCCTGCCTCGGCCTCCCAAAGTGCTGGAATTACAGGAGTGAGCCACCGTGCCCAGCATCCTCAGGCATTTCAAACTCATCTGGTCCAAAACTCAGTTCACCATCATTTCCCTTGACCCTTCACATCCTCCTGTTATCTCAAGACACAGACTGAAAGAAAACACTTTCAGCGCAGACGCTGGCAAAGAGAAATACACGAAGTGTATAAAGAACTCCTGTAACTCAATAATAAAAAGAAAAACCAACCAAATAAAATGGGCAGACGATTTGGAAAGCCATTTTCCTAAAAGAGGAACCACAAATAGAGTCATCCTGGCGCCCTTCCCGAAATGAGTCCTGCCAAACACTAGTCCAAGAAGGGCCTCGAGGTCAAAGGCAAGGAATTTGAACTTTACCCAAAAACCACTGAATGATTTTAAGCAGGAACCAATATGCGCCGCTTTTAAATTTAGGAAGATAGCACTGGATGGTAGTAAATGTTACAGTATATTTTAAAAAGAAATAGTTCTATGGTCAAAGATATTTGGAGAACCTAAACCATCCATCAGGAGGTCGTGCTGCAGAAGTCCTCAAGGACACTCTGTGGGGTGAAGCTCTGTCAGTGCTGAGTGACGGTGGCAAAGAATCTTGTCCTTGACTTCCCTCTATACCTTCCCACTCAGGTGCAGTCAGTCTCTCCATCCAGTGGGGTCATTCCAAAGTGGCCTTCTCTCCTATCTGCACCCTCAATGCTTTCTACATTAGTTCCTAATGTGGCTCCCGGCTTCCCACCCAGCCCACTGTCAGCCCACTCCTGCCACAGGGAGGTCCCTTTAGCGCAAATCTCATCACTTCACTCCCTTGACTAAACTCCCTCCAGAACTCTCCACAGAAAAAAAAGGACCAAGTTCAAGTTCCCTACTGTAATTCACAAGGTCCTTTCAAACTTGGCTACTGCCACTCCCCGACAGGTCCCCACACCCCGGATTTGAAAAGCTGCTGTCCTTTCTCAAAAGGATGCTTCAGCAATCTGCGCCTTTGCCCACAATGTCCCCTCTTTATAAAATGTCCTCCCCAACCCCATCTTCTAATCCCACTCATGCTTCAGAGCCATTCAAACACCCCAGACAGTCTGACTTCCTTGGAGACTTTCCGGGTGAGATTCCATGCCCTGGCCCTCCTTTCTCCATCTATATAGCACCTGCTGCTCTGCACTGTCACAGCTGGTGTGTTTGTTCATTTCCCTGATGGGGGTAGGTGCGCCTTGAGATCAGGGCTCTGCTGTCGGCTCAGTCGTCTCAGCGTCCCACACACCTAGCACAGAAAATGCCCACTGGCCACCCTGTCCACTCCTGCTTGTCTTTCAGACTCACTGCAAAATCACGTCCTCAGGGAGCCTTCCTTAACCTTGCCCTACTGAGTCACGGTCTTCTATCATGAGCTTTCCCACTTCCGTTCAATTTTCCTCAACACTCTTGTCATCCCTCATTACAGCTTATTTAGCAGTGTAATTACTTCACAGTGAGCCTCTCCACAAGGTAAGGATCACATCCATTGTGCCCCCTAGGTTAGAGCAGCACTTGGCATGGAGTTAATATTCCATCATTATGAACAAAGGAGTGCATGGGAAAGCATGTATGAATCTACAGTAATGCCTGCCTGGGATGGAAGAGGCCAAGGGTCTGTTGTTTGTTTTTTAATTCAACAGGGCCTATGTGGTGGTCATCCACAATCTGATAAAGGGTGAAGAAATCAAAGAACAGAAATCCTACTGATTAGGTTTAAATGTTTGTCCTGTCAAAATCTCAAGTTGAAATGTGAGCTCCAGTGTTGAGGTGGGGCCTGGTGGGAGTTGACTGGATCATGGGAGTGAATGCCTCATGAATGGGTTAGTACCGTACTCTCAGTGATACGGGAGTTCTCAGTTCGTCCACGTGAAATCTGATGGTTTAAAAGTCTGGGACCCCTCCCCCTTTTGTCTCTCTGGCTCCCACTCTCACCATCTGAAGCACCTGCTCCTTGCTTCACCTCTGCCATGATTGGAAGCTTCTTGAGACCCTCACAGGAGCAGATGCTGGAGCCATCCTTGTATGGCCTATAAAACTGTGAGCCAATTAAACCTCTTTTCTCCATAAATTACCCAGACTCAGATATTTCTTCATAGCAACACAAAGACTAATACACCTACCTATAAAAATCATACCAAGATGTTCCTGTTTAGAGCCAAGCTTAGTGGCTCATGCCTGTAATCCCAGCTACTCAGGATACTGAGGCAGGAGAATCATTTGAACCTGGGAGGTGGAGGTTGCCATGAGCCGAGATCATGCCACAGCATTCCAGCTTGGGTGGCAGAGTGAGACTCTGTCTAAAAACAAAAAGAGAGAGAGAGAGATGCTCTTGTCTGAAGAGAAGGGGAAAGTGGGGATGTGGTGACATACAGAGAGTTTCTCTCTCTCTGTCCCTTTCCCACATCCATGGCTAGGTGCAAGCAGATGGAGAGTATGACATGCTGAGTTTGTGAATGAAGAAGTCAGGCTGACTCAGAGATCAAGCCTACGGTGTACTTTTTCCCCTGGTTCCCCAGTGGTGTTTAATTACCATCATTATTAATTCATCACAGTAATTCTCTTTTAAAATCATATAGTACTAAAAATAGTGTGTCATAAATGTGTGAAAATTGAATCTAGAAATTATTTACCAGGTTCTACTTCCTCCCCAGAACTCCTCATCAATGAAAATTGATTTGAAGCTGAATTTTTTACAAATCCATTGCCCACTCATCAACCAGTCCATGGAAATAGAATAAGCAGAGGGTCCTCCCTCTTTCCTAATAGCACTCCAAAGTCCCTTTCTCCAGCTCCATTGAGCTGAAAATCTCTATCTTGAAGCACTTTATACACAGTCGTTAATGTTCACAGCACTCCTGCTAAGAAGATTCTATTACTTCCATTTAACCATAGAGTAAACCAAAAAGTCAAATTAAGTGATTTG